>JANSLN010000002.1:0-5930737 GCA_029298715.1 Ophiostoma ulmi | reverse complement strand
AACCCTAACCTAACCTAACCTAACCCTAACCTAACCTAACCTAACCTAACCTAACCCTAACCTAACCCTAACCTAACCCTAACCCTAACCTAACCCTAACCTAACCCTAACCTAACCTAACCCTAACCTAACCTAACCTAACCCTAGCCAACCCTAGTTAAAACTAACCTTAATTAACCTTATTACTCTCTTCTATTTATTCGCTCGTTTACCGTAGCTTCGTCCTTTACTTTATTATTTACTTTAGTTATATTTTATTTTATACTACTCTCTTACTCTTTATCATTATACTTTCGTTTATATAATATCTTAGCTTTTTTCACTACTTTAACTTTACCCTTTACTTTAACTATACTTTATTCTTAACTTTTCTTTTACTTATCCACATTATAGCTTTGTTTTTAACTTTACTTTCTATTTTATGCTTTAAGTTATTCTTATAAAAACGTATCATAAATCTATGTTTATTTTTATAAGAACGTACCGTAAATTTATGCTTATTCTTATAAAAACACGATGTAAATCTATGCTTATTCTTATAAGAACACGATATAAATTTATGCTTATTCTTATAAAAACACGATGTAAATTTATATTTATTCTTATAAAATCATATTATATATATATATTTATTCTTATAAGAATATTTTATAAATCTATGTTTGTTCTTATAAGAATATTCTATAAAGCTACGTTTACTCTTATAAAAACATTCTATAAATCTATATTTATTCTTATAAGAATGTATTACATATTTACGTTTGTTTTTATAAGAATGTATTATAAATTTACGTTTATTTTTATAAGAATCTATTATAAATCTGTGTTTCTTCTTATAAGAATAGTTTATAAATCTACGTTTGTTTTTATAAGAATTTATTATAAATCTATATTTGTTTTTATAAAAATAGTTTATAAATCTACGTTTATTTTTATAAAAATCTATTGCAAATCTATGTTTCTTCTTATAAGAATAGTTTATAAATCTACGTTTATTTTTATAAAAATTTATTATAAATCTGTGTTTCTTTTTATAAGAGTATATTTTAAATATACGTTTAATCTTATAAAAAAATATTATAAACTTACATTTAGTCTTATAAAAACACTTTACAAATATATATTTATTCTTATAAGACTTTATAACTAAATATACACTTATTCTTATAAGATTCTATACTCTCCCGTATATTCAGTCTTATAAAATTTAATACATGTCTATTCTTATATAAAATGAATTAAACCTCATTCCCGCATCTTGTTAGTATACTAAAGCACTATACTATAATATCCGTTCTTAAAGTATGTTACGTACTATTAAATATATTAAAAAAAACAGATGATCGCCCTTAATAGTACTATTACTCGTACCGTAAATAATATAACGGTTATACTTTTACTAGTTACGTCGCGGTTTTTTAACATTAAATAATATAGTAATATTAATATTTAAACTATAAATGTTTTATTATTACTTTATAAATATAATATATAATATGTATAATCTATCGTTAATTAATAAAGTGTTTACAGAGACTATACCGGCTCGAAGATTTAGTATTCATTCCACGCACGATACGCGATACGTATCGTACGTAGAATAAATACTAAATCTTCGAACCGGTAGTAGTCTTTATAAATACTATACGGTCTAACGACGGATTATATATATTATTTATTATATCCGTAAAGTAATAATAGAATAATTCTATTTTATATATTAGTCTTACTATATTATTTAATACCGTATAAAACAAAACTATTAAATAACTTAATTAATATTAATATAGATACTTGTTTTAATTACTATAATAATAATAATTAAACCCGATAAGAGAGCTAGAATTTAACGATTTTATATTACTGTTTATTAAAATTATACGGGTTTAATATAGAATATATTCATTTATTAAACAAAAACAATATAATATTTAAGCTACCTTAGTTACGATATATAACTGGAAATATAAGAATAAACCGAATATAAAGTATTAGTATAGACTTTCAATTTAAACTCTTTAAGTCTATATTTATAAAAGATCTTTTAGTCGGGCGGGTTTTAATCGTAAGCTCGAAGAAAAGGTCTTGTCGTAAAGGCATAGCCGATAAAGTAATGATTGTTTAGTAAATCGATACTTATTCGTTCAAACAAAAACTATGTATATATTCTACTACTTCTCTTTAACTAATTTAACTACCAATCACGACTCTTTATTTTAAATATTAAAATAAATAGGCTACGCCCATAAATAGCTAACCCTAACCGGTATTATAATAAGTAGCTACCTCGACTTTATATAACTATATAAGCTATTTTAACTTAATATTTATATCTATTAATCTAAATAAGCTTATTAATATTTAATCTTATATAATTAAGTTACGAGTACTATACTATAATACATTTAATTTTATAAGAATAAATAGTCTACCCGTCTATACCCCTATAAGATTAAAGGTATAATCATAGACTAAACGGATCGGCGACCATTTAATCTTATAAGAAGTCATGCTTATAAGATTAAATCATTACGGACTACACTTTTCGAATTAAAACATTGATTTTATATTAAAACAAACAACATCGATCCGTAAAAGTAAACTAGATATACTAAGTCATACCGGAGAGAAATTAATTAAGCTGCCGTAAACATATATAAGTGCAAATTGCAGCCTCGAGAAAAAGTTTCGATAAAGTCAGCCGTAAACTATTAACGCGAACTAGATTGCATTCTTCCGCTTTTTTTTTCTTTTTTAATATATGAGTAAAGAAACAATAAGCAAACCGATAGTAGATAATTAAAGTAAAGTAACGAACGATTGACTATTAACGTAAACTATATTATATTCTTCTTTTTTTTTTTTCATTTTCCCGTTCGATATATAAATAAAAAGCAATAATTAAATAAACAATAAATGTAGAAAGCAAACCGACGAAAAAATAGCAGTACAACTACAATTAAAAAAACGAATAGACACAACTATAAAAATAAAGTAGAATCTTATTTAATTAAACCTTTCGTTTATGTTTTTATGTTTTTTAACAAGCGAATTAAAGTAACAAATCAAAGATAAAAAAAAAACAAACAAAGAACGTAATACGAATAAAGAGAAAAGAAAAGAGAATCGCATCGTAGTTTCCGTATGTTGTCTTAGTCTGCGCCTCGGCCTCGGCCCCGGCCCCGGCCTCGACCTTTTCCTTTACCTCTACTCTTTACTATACCGCGTTTGCCCCGCCCGGCTAAAGATTTAGTAGTCTTGCGACTCTGCGGCGGAGGTTCGACTAGAGTATTGTCGGCACTTAAATCAGTGCCGTCTTTAGACGAAGCAGGCTAAAACACAAGGACGTCCGACAAAAGCGACGATGAAGATAAAACGGTCTTTTTTATTAGTCTAGCTATCGGCAACGGAGTACAGGCTAACAGCTAAGGTTTAATAAAGGAATCGCCATCAACGCCTTCACTATAGAGAGACGGAGCATTTGCCTTTAGTATTTAAGGCTTAGCAAAAAGATCGTTATTAACGCCTTTAATATAAAGCGGGGCGTTTAGCTCTAACAACTAAGACTCGGCATAAAAATCGTTGTCAGCGCCTTTAATGTAAAACAGAGCATCTAGCTCTAACAGCTACGGCTCGGTAGGGGGGTTATTATTAACGCTCTCGTTATAAAAAGACGAAGCATTTACCTTAAGCTTTACTAAAGCTTTATCGGTAATCGTGTCTAAAGGAGGATTTTAGCTACTATTATCGTTAAAAGCATTGTAAATATCGCCGATGTTATCTAGTTACGTATTAGCTTATATAAGAAAAGAACGAGTACTAAAAATAGGGTTAACAATAAATATCGCCGGCGTAGTAAGACGACGTAAGCGGCGACGACGACGGGGCGTTTAAGTAGTATTTGGCTTATTTAACTTATCTGTTTTAGTAAAAAAGTTAAAAATCGTATCGACTAGTAAATAAAAAGGACGGTCGGCTTACTCTTATAGCCGCGTAAAATCGTAGTAAAAGTTATTAAAAGCAACGTAAATAGACTTAGTTAAAACGTCGTCGTCGGTCGTTATACTAACTACGATACTTATTAAGTAAAAGCTTAATTGTTCGTATATTAAACTCTTAAACGCCGCTATAAATCGAGGCCGGATTAGCTTTTATTTTAGTCGGTTTTAAGACTGTTTTTAATAGTCTTAAATTACTTCGTAAAATAAAAAGAGACGCTTTTTTTTAGTAACCGTCTTTAAGAACTATATATTAAATACTAAATATAATACCTATTTAATACTTAAGATAGCCTCTTAGATATAATAAAAGAAAGATAAAGTCTTTATTATAGTCTATTACACTAGCTTAGTCTATCCTAACCGTAAAATCCGACCCGTCGCTTAGTATAACGTATTAAGACTCTAAGTTAACTATAAGATAATGCCGTCCGTATAGCACTTATGCAAGTTCAATCTATAAAACGATATAAAGAGAGACGTAACAAAGGCGTTTATAGACTCGTAAAGGTCGTTAAAACGCTATATAGCTACGATACGCTCGGCGGGACGATAAGAAGCCCGGATAGTTTTGATAGATAGGCTTAGCTCCGTTAAAAGCTAGACGGCAATTTTAAATTATTAATATATATTATTTAATCTTATAAAATTGAAAGTTGCCTTACTCTATAGCAAAAACTTAATTAACTATGATGATTACGCGGCGCTTTTAGGCGTGTAGGTCGATTACGGTCGCGACTAGTTAGGTAAGCGACGGACTCGTATAGGCAATATAATTTACTCGTTTTATTCGACTAACGGGCGTTAACTAGCTTAGACTACCGTTATAAATGCGATTAAATAGCTAAAGGATTCTTCTTTCGTTTTTTTTTTACCGGATTGCTACGGCATCCTTAATACTTAAGAAGGCCTCGTTACGGCGCCGATAGCGCCGTAATAAAGCTGCGTAGTTGAGGTTTAAAGAAATAAAAGAAGCGCTACGGTAATTAGTAGTAATTTATATAGTAATATTGTTTTATATTTCTTCTTTAATACGCTTATTTTTATTATTTAAAGGTAATAGTTTTTTTAAAATTATAGTAGCCTCGGCGTCTTTACTTAAGAGGTACTCGTTATTGGAGTCGTTAAGGTCTGTAGCGCTACTTTTATCGTTCTTGTCTAAAGAGTAATTAATTATAACCTTTCGACGTTTCGATCGTTTAATAGTATTAGTTTTTAGCGTAAAAATAACACCGTCTATTACTTAATCTTTTATTAACGTAAAAGTAGTAATATCTCTCACTTAGTCTTTTATTAACGTAAGAGTAGCAATGTCCATTACTTAGTCTTTTACTAACGTAAGAGTAGCACGATTTATTACTTAATCTTTTACTAATACGGAATCCTTCTTTATATAACTAAAAACAATAAAATCAGTTGTAGGTATAGGTATGTCCCGATTACTTAAAGCATTTTGTTAGGTCGCTTTTATCGACGTACTAATAGTATTTATGAAGGATATAATACCGTCTTTAAATCGCGACAACATTAAGAAATACCGTAAGTCGACGATATTTGTTAAAGTATAGCGTAGCGCGGGGTCCGGGCTTTATACCGAATATATTACGATCCTATAAAGTAGGATGTCTTGCCCCGGCGTAACGGAGATCCTCGTAAGGAGTATTAAAGATATATATATACTTTTACAGAGCTAGAAAATACGTAATATAGCTTAAAAAGTAATAGATATAAAGTCCATAAACTAACCTATAAAATCACCCTTAGCCACTAAAAGATTAAAATTAAGCAACTAATAAAAAGTATAGTTATTATTCATCTAAACTATCTTAACTTTAATTAATCTAAGCCAAACTAAATAACGTTCCGTCGAACATAAAACGCCGAAATCACCCACTTCCTCGACAAGAGATGCCTACTCCGACAAAAGTACGTCCATATCCTCTAACGTGTTTAGAACATCAAACCCGATCTTCGCGTGTCTCGAGATTATCTCTAAAGTGCCTCGGACATCCTAAATTATATTAAGAAAAGGCGTTGCCGATATAAAGAGCAGCCGTTTTTTATAAAGTATAGAGACTACTAGCTACGCGCGGCTTCTTAAGTTGCGCACCCGTTATAATTCATTAAGAATAATAAAGTCGAACTTTAAATTAAACAATACTGTTTTTTTAATCGAACCCGAGACTACTAGCTTAATATCTTCGTTGTTTTCGTCGTTATCGTTATCGCCTTTAGTATTATAATTGTTATCCTTAAAAACCCGCTAGTAACGAGACGGAAAGTTTTAAATAAACTTACGAGTCGTAAATATATTATACGACGTAAGCAAAATAGTGCAATAAGTCTTAATACGTTAGTTTTAATTATATAAGAATAGGTAATAAAAGACATAGTTATAGCATATCTTTAATCCTATAAGAACTATATAAAGGCGACTCTTATAAAATTAAATATACACTAACGCGTACTTACTTGCTGCTTAAGCAATCCAGAGTTATTTAATCGTTCTACTACTTTAGTAAACTATAACGGGGTAATAATTGCATCGCAGAATATTACGTCTTTTAATCTACAGTATATAATAGCCGTTTTATAATATATAATTATAGTAAAGTTAAAAAGTAAAATAGCTTATAGTTTATAGTACGTTTAAAAAACGATTATAGCGGGAACTAAGATAAGGTAGGGATAGAATGTTTAAAAGTATACGGGAACTAGCGCTTCGCGGGATAGTACGGTTAATATTAAAGTATAAGTAGTAATCTTTCCCGTTCCGGTCTTATTAATTAAAAGACAAACGTAAAGGAATTTCGTAAAACGACTAACAATAATACTAGCATCTTCGTATATATATATTAAAAACGTACTCAAAATCATCATCAATAAAATAATAAAAGAAGAAAAAATAAAATAAAGATAAAAGAAGAAAATAAACATACCTTACACCTAATACGGCTTAAACTTAAAACTTCCCTCTATTATACCTAAAGTCCTAAAACTTAAACGCAGTCTCGCCGATATCCAGTCTACGGCTAAAGATACTTAAAAAATATCAGCGTAAGTTAATATATTAACATACTAACACTAGCTCTCGTTTAGTAAACGCATAATAAAACGAACGGATGTCATAGCTGTAACCACTAACCCGTTAACGACAAGGTTATCGGTGGTTTCTCCCAACGTAGTCTATAGCATGGATTGCAAATCTAGAGCAGTAGACACAGCAATAAATATAAAAGTCTTACTCATAGCATCGAGAACAGCACGGCTATTGTCGGATTCGGCAGCATATATTAGTCGCGAATACATATCACACAATCTCCGCAACAGATCGAGAGTTATTATATTTAACGGCGGCCGATCTTACTATTAATACTAGCGCCTATATACAGTAGTAAAGTCACGTAAATTCGTTGTTATATTAACGCGGACAAGCTATAAAGTCGTTAATTAAACGCGTCTATCGCCTACAACGAGTCTTCGACCGGTTATTATACAATAATCCTACTCACCCGATGATTTAGTCATGATCAGATTGACCAACGAAAGATCCAACGATCCAGTTAAGTTCCTAACGAAGCGGCTAATAGTAGACTCGAGCGCAAGACGGGTGCTCACGTTTCGGTCTACACTATTAAATACAGTGGCTAATAAAACTCCAGTCGTCTCGCTAACGGTCCGAAAGACTAAATGCTACGTAGACTGATTGGCTCGGCGTGATTCTAGTTTAAGGTTAAACTTCTTCCAGCGCTATATAAATACACGGAAGGTAAAATAGCCTCGTAGCTAGTCGTCAACCATAAACCCTATGATTCGATAGTTATAAAGATCATTAAAGTCTACGTTACTAGCATCTTTACTAATAAACCAAGCTGTCCCAACGCCGTCCGTCATAAGACGCAGGCATACATAAACGGCTACGATAAGAGTAAATATAACGTGAACCTACGTCGGGTTAGACCCAACACCTACATTAAAGTTTATAATAATCGTCATACACGGATCGGGACTATTCTCTAACTTAGCCATCACAGCCGGATAATCGTTGAGTAATTTAAGGCCTACGAAAAAGCTAGTAAAGTTCACTATTTGCTTATTTTATTTAAAGTCTTTACTCGTTAGTTAAACAAACCGGTAGAAAATATTACCCGTTAAATTTTTAAATTATTAATATTAAATCTTATAAATATAGTAAAGCTTAATTTTATAAATTTAAACGCGTTATACAATAATACATACCGTCGTAGTCGAGCTACTATATAAAGTCTAAAGTATTAATAAACCCGATATATTCGTCGAAAACGACATTACCTTCGAACATAATATAAGTATTAAAGATACGAATATAAAAGTCGAGTAGGTACTTAATATAGTCACGTAAATACTATTCTCTTTTAAAATCCTCGATTTATAACGTAAAATCTAAGTATAAACGGGCTTATAATACTTTTAAGCGGTACGTAGCGGCGGTTAAATAGTATCGCGTAATATTTTTAAAATTACATACATTTCCTTAAAAGCCGTCGGTATTACGCTTACGAAGCGGTATTTCGTTAAAGTATTATTCTCGTTAGCTATATATACTTTAAAGTAAATAAAAGAGAAGAGTTATACATACCTATAGTAAGGTCCGTAAATTAAAGAGTTATAAAACGGGGGGTAAGAGTAGTAATAACGGGAAAACGATAATGATTTAACGAGCGACGATAAAAAGCCAGCTTAGTAAATATATAGTTAAGGCTTAGAATAGCTACGAGCGTTAGTAATAGCGAGTTTCGATAAGGTAGTTATATAGTTAATAAAGAAATAGTCGTAAGATAAGATTGAAAGTAATAAGATAGTAAAAGAAGGAAGAAAGGTATGTCGGGTGAAGAGAGAGATAGGATAAGAGGTAGAGAGCGAAAAGAGAGAAGAGTAAAAGAAAGGATATAAAGAGTAAGTAAGAAGATTAGAGAGAGAAGAGAAAAGACATTAAAAGTTAGGTGAATTTCGTAAAAGTAAAGTAAGTCGGTTAAAGCTCGGTTAAATCTTAATATAAAAGTAATAAAATTATAAAAACGTGTAAATTTTATCACGAGGAAGTAGTAAAGCTATAGTAATATATTCGTAAAGCATAACATTAACAAAGGACTAATTATAATATAGTTTTATAAGATTAAAAGTATATAGCTGTAAAAAAAAAGCAATAATATATAAAAATAAAACTAGAAAATAAAATACGACATATAATATTAAGAAATAATAATAAAATTACTAAACAACTTAACTAAGTAGAATACTAAATTGGCTTTAAATCGTATATATTTATAAATTACTGTATTGTTATTCCTATATTATTATAATTATAATAAACGGGAAGCTAAGCTTAGTTTTAAAACATTTAAAGTAAAAGAAGTTAAACTATTTAACTTTATAGTAATAACACTTTACACAAAATATAAATATTTATATATTTAATCTTATAAGTACCAATAGCCGTAAAATATACTTAAGTAATTTAAATCTTATAAAATTAAATATTATATATATAAGCGTATAATAAAATATATCGATAAAATACGAATTTCATCTTTATTAACGAGATATAGTTTATATTTAATGAATGAATATATATAAATAATATTGCATTCGTTGAAATATATTTTATTATTTTTAAAATATTAATAAGATTAAAAGTTAAGTTAATATTATTAACTATTAGTTAACTATTTTATATTTACTTTAATCGAGTTACCCTCAACTTAAGCTATATACAATTCTATACCAATTTCTACTCGTTTAAGTATTTCAATATTTTATATAAATACTTATAAATACTATTATAGCTATTATTTATATAGAGTAGTAGATATAAGATTATAATTATAATAAAAACCAATTTAATTAAATATATCACAAACTAATAATAAAAATATAATAGTATTATATTTAAACTATAGATTTATGAATTTAAGCCAACTTCGTAATATTAATAGATAAATGACGTAAAAAAGTACGGGTTGCGCGTAACCTATTCCTTTTAGTTCGAGCATTTATAGATTCTACCTCTCCCTTTACTTGATTAGACTATGCCTCTACCTTTATATTTATTTTTACATCTACATTTGAATCTGTATTTAAATCTGTATCTGTTTTTACATCTGTTTTTTGATTTAACTTTATATCTGCCTCTACACTTGTATTTGCTTCTGCTTCTAATTCTTGATTAGACTTTATATCTGCTTTTAACTTTGACTCTGCCTCTACATCTACTTTTATATTTGCTTTAATATCTGCTTTAACATCTGCTTCTACATTTATATTTAATTTTATATCTACTTTTTAATTTAACTATGCCTTTATACTTAACTCTACCTCTGCTTTTACATTTACCTCTAACTCTAACTCTACCTTTATATTTATTTTTGTATTTATTTTAATATTTGCTTTAGCATTTATTTTTATATTTATATCTAATTCTATATCTGCTTTTTAATCTAACTATGTTTTTGCACCTAACTCTGCCTCTACTTCTATATCTGCCTTTAACTCTACTTTTAATTCTTAATCAGACTCTATACCTATATTTGCATCTGAGTCTATATTTGAGTCTATATTTGCCTCTACCTTTGCCTCTACCTCTATATTTGTATCTACATTTAAATCTACATCTAAATCTGCTTTTGCTTCTACTTCTACTTCTACTTCTACTTCTTGATTAGACTCTTCACTTGCCTCTACCTTTACCGGAGATGGCGTAGCTTTAATCTTAACGGCATCACTACCGAACGCCGGACTATTCGTAGAAACGGCACGGGTTAAAGCCGGAGTAAAAGCCCGCCGCCGTAATTTACGCGTGCGTATTAAAGTCGTAGGCGTAGAAGGCACCTTCGCTTCGGCAAATATAGTTTTGAGCGTATCTATAGTAGCTATTAACGGCCGCCTTTTGTTTTCCTAAAGTTAGAGAAGAATTGGAAAGACACTATTAAAACTAGCGGAGATTTGTTTTACGTTGTTTAAATTTGTAGACGTAATAGCGTTTATAATAGACGATAAGAAAGATAATAACTGCGTATAGATCGTATTGTTAAACTCCGTTATAAATATAGGCGTAGCAATCTTTTAATAGAAACGATTGAAAGGTTAATACTAATACGACTTAATAATCTTATAAGCGACTAACAACGCCGCCTTCTCGATAATATGTTTTAGTAGGCTTATACTGGACATAAGCTGCTGTGCCTACTTACGGCACAACGTCGCTTTTTGAATATAGTAAAACGAAGCCGTTGTCTTTAAAATAACCCAGTTCACTAGCTGTTTTTGACCGAAACGTATAATACGACTTATCGCTTAATAGATAGTATTGTGCGACTAGCTAAGTTATAGAATAATGCTATTAATATAATAGTTATATAGATTAAGCTTATACGAAGATATAGAAAGAGACGTTATAAAAGCATTTATATCTTTTATAGTATTATTAAATCGCTTAATAAAAGCAATACGCTCAGTAGGCCGATACGAGGCACGAATAAACTCTACACTTAACCTAAGCTCAGTTAAAAGCTATATCGCAATCCTAAACATATTAACAACGTACATATTATTTAATCTTATAAAGTTAATTTTATAAGATTAAAACTTACTCGGCGGCAAATACTTAGTCGTATATAACGATAAATCGTCGCCGTGCTACGTGGAAACTAGCTATTAATATTATTAGTTGTATAAATATAAGGCTTGTTTTCGCCACGAAAAGCACCCGCTTACACCGGCCCGTAGGTCGCTACTCGGCGTAGCTAAAAAAGCTGGTTTAGTTAGTAAGCTATATAATGCTATTACCGCCCGTCTTTTATCGGATACGGTTTACTTAACGGACGCCTAAAAAGGCGCTCTTTTTTTTACCTTTACCCTTACCTTTAAAAGTCTAAGACTTAGCTAATAATAAAGCGTAGTTAAGATCGACATTAACTAATACCGTACCGCGGTAGTTTACTATAATAGCCATTACGTTAAGACTACTCGAGTCTTCTTTAGCTCCGCGTCGACTATAGTTCGGTACTATCTTAACCCGTAATATTTTAGCATCCCAGTCGTTGCCGTTATACTCGTTATCGTCCGAGTCTTATATATCTATAACGAGTATATATTCACTATCTTTAATATCTATATCAACGTTATTAACGTCGTTATTAATTAAAAGGCTATAGTCGATTAAAGTCTTAGCTCGTTTCAAGCGTCTTTTAAGACCCGCCGTTTTATTACGCTTTTTTCGTTTAATAGGTATAAAATGGCTTAACTTATTTAAGGAGTTTAAGATTATATTTACGTCTACGTTTGCGTCTACGTCTACGTTTACGTCTGCGTCTGCGTTTGCGTTTACGTCTACGTTTACGTCTGCGTTTACGTTTACGTCGTTTATATTTTATCTCGGGCTATGCGTACCGTTAAAGCCTTCGAAAAAAATCCCCCCTTTAAGACCTGTAATAAAAGGACTGCCGCTATTCGCGTCATCATCACCACTACCATTCCCATCACCAAAGGCGCCCTCCATCGGCGCCTATAGCGTCTTATCCCATAATAGCATTACTTTATACCGAAGGTCGACTATAGAAGCTAACGTTTCGCGCATTCTCTTATCTAAGTTCTACATAATATAGAGACGAATTTAATAAGGAGGAATGTCGGCACTAAGTGTTACGACAACGTTAGACGGCAACTATATAAACGTATATATACTACGACGAAGCTAGACTAAACCGAGCGTGTCTCGGAATGTCGTAGTAATAAAAGTAGAGTCCCATTTTTATAAGTCGCCTATAAAAAAGAAAATATCCGGGTTTAACTACTACAACCTCCGCCGGTCGCTTTTAAACTACAACGCCTTAACCTCAGCGAGGCCGGGATACTTTTGTATATGTATATTAGAGTAAATAGTACCGTAGCCGCTAATTATAGTAGCGGGCGTCGTCTCTTCGTTAAATATTGTTTTGATATCGTCGTCTACCTCGGGCGCCGTAAAATTAAGACCGGCATGTGTGGCAGTTAATACTAATAAGCCGCGTACATTTTTAATCGTGTTTAAAAATAGTGTTGCGGATATAAATAAAAGCCGATCTTTTTAAACTAGTTGTACGACGAAGCCGTTGCGACTTATTAAATTTCGAATACGCTAGTACTCGTTTAATATAATAGTAGAAAAAATAAGACCGGCTAGAGTTTTAGACTTAAAGCTGCCGTTTTTTACGCTTTGCGTATTTAAAGACTCGTTATTACTATTATCGTTAGTATTTGCCGTATCTGCCGTATTTGCCGTATTTGTAGCGACCCCGGCATTGTTATTATTATTGTTATAATCGGTATCGTCGGCACCGACATACGTAAACGACTAAGTTACCTACTTAAACTTACGTAGAGTAAAAGTATCGTAGCTCGTTAAGATAATAGTCGACGTAGTTTAAATCGTTAGTATTAACGTGTCTTTAATTTTATAAGGCTTAGATATATTGTTTTTATAAGATTTAATATACTTTTTTGTTTTTTTGCCTACGGCTTAACCTTAGGTTTTGGATGCGCTAATTAAATTACGCGGGATTAATAATATTCTCTCGGAATTTTGTCTCTCGAGGATCGGAAAAGTTGGCCGCGTTCTTATAGTAGACTATGATTTGAAAGAAGTCGTTAAATACGGCTTTGATTTTTACGAATGTCTATAGTATAATAGCTGCGGGGACAATTATAAGATGAGGCCGGTACGGCCTTTGTATAGAAACGGCCGCTTTAGATAGACCGTATAAGGTTAACGAATACGTGACTGTCTTGCCGTTTTTAGTCTCGTTAGTTAAGAGATAGGTTCGAGGAAGACGGTTGAGTATTTTGAGGGCACTGCCCGTATTTGAAAAGTTAGTACTAAGGGACTAAAACCCCCCTTAAAAAAGGAAAAGGAAAAGGAAAAACGACTTACCGACGACTTGATGTGGTTTGAAGTGGAATTGCGTATTGGTACTATCGTCGTGACTAAGAATATTTGCTGATATAAAGTTATTAAAAAAATGTACTATCGTAGCAGCTGCGTACTTTTTTAGTGGCTAGTAGTGAGACGTCGTTTCGTTAATAAGCCGTACGAGCGATTGGACGCTTTTCTTTTGGTTTAAGATGCTATCTTTTTCAACTAGAGGGGCGGCTGCTTCTCCGAGCACGTTAGCTAATATGGTACCGGTATTTTGGGACTGTCTAAGGATAATCGACGTTAGTATCTGTGTAAGAGACGTTAAGGCGTTGGCGTTATAGGACTCGGTATTAGTATCCCCCGTAGTTATAGTATATATTAGTCTAAATAATAAGTTATATAGCTTTTTAAAGGCTAATAGTGTTGTTTTATTAAACGGTAAGTTTTCTTTTATCTTACTCGTAACGCGGTATTAGCGTACGGCAGTCGAAAGGCTCGTTATCGGATTAGCTTTTAACAAATAAAGTATTACTTTTTAAGCCCGCTAGTATGCACGGAAAGACGACTTGCTACCGTTAGCTATATTAACCTTATTTTTTTATCTCATAGATATAATTAGTTATATAAATAACTAGCTAGCTATCTTATCGGGGTCTACGCGAATCGCGTCTTATATACGCGTTATCTTTAACCTGCTCGACACGTTCTATAAAATAGCGTCCTTTTTTAAGCTCGGCAAGACACTAACCGTGTTTTTGAGAGTCTGTAAAATAGGATGTACGGTGCGTACTTTATTCCGCCGGCTTTTCGGATCGATGTTGATCTTGCTACGTCGTTTGTGAAAAGTACGGAAAGACAGGTAGGACCGTAGCTAGTCGTTAACGGTATAACTTAGAATACGAAAGTTATACACATCGTTGAGATCTATCTTATTACTCGGCTTATTCGCGTACTACGGCGTACCGGCACTATCCGTCGCCAGCTTTAACCTAGTATATATAATATAGAGCAGCGTGTGCGGCACGTCTACCCTGTCTGTACTGTCGCTAGTGCCGGCCTGGGCCTCGTTGATTACAACCGTATAAGGATCGGCGGCATCGGTTAAGACTTGTTAAAGCTGCGGCTTTATACTTAACCGGTTGAGCGTCGTTAAAAAAGGGCTAAAGGCCGATATAGACTTAAACTTGCCGGGGTTGAATTTTTTATATGTTAGGTTACTATAAAAGTAAAAGATCGAACCAGCTACTACGTTATAAGCTTTAATACTATAAGATTAAAGTATAAAATAAAAAACATTAATATATATACTTTTAATATTTAATTAAGTAGTAAAGCACCCCGTGTCCGCGAACCCGATATAGCCGTTAATTATAGTATTATTCTTAAACGTAGTATATATATTAAAGATACGGATATACTTATTAAGCGTAAACTTCTTATACTCGGCCAAATAGCTATACTTACGATTATTATCGTTATAAACACGGTTTATATCTAACTCGATCCGCGCTTAAAGTCCCTTTTTATAATACTTACTCTTATTAAGGAAGAGCTTTAGCATCGACTTATACTTAAATATATTATACTTTAATATAACATACCTTTCGGTAGTAACAGCTTTTCTTAGAGGCATTGTTAAATACGGGCGAGTATAAATAATAAAGTAAAAACGTCGTATATTATATAGAAAGAGAATGGATAAGAAAGATATAGCGATTGATGTATGAAATAAGAAAGAAAGAAAAGACGGATTACTTTATAACGTTATATATAAAGGTAGAGACGAGTACGATCACGTCTAAAAAATAAACATATATTACGATTAATTAATATAAATAAATGAATATCTTAGTATAAATAAAGAGAGTACGTTCGTCGCCGTAAACGGTTAATAAAGCTAGTTAATACTAATATTTAATACTTAACACTTAAAACTAACTATAAATAATAAACAACCGACGTTTAGTATAAATAACATTAATTAATTAAATAATATTAATTAATTAAATAATATTAATTAAATTAATTAAATACTTATATAATATTTAATCTTATAAGACTACTTTTATAAGATTAAACATACTATACATATACATCTTGAAAGACTGCTTTAAAGGCTTGAAAGTTGACGTTCTTTTCGTTTTTAAATACTACAAAAATAACATCGTCCTATTAATGTTCTTTAAGATTGCTATAGCCTAGGTTTTTATATAAAACCTCACGTTAATAAAGCGTAACATTAAACGGCGGATTCTAGTAAACACTATACTTAAATATACCTAGTATAAGACGCGTATAGCTACGGGCCGCAGCTATATAGAGTATAAGCCGCATTTTTTCCTTTACCCGATTACGGTCTTGTTTTTTTGCGTATGTATTATACGTGTCGTAAAGCTTATTATTCTTCCGGTCGGCACGACTCCACCGTATAGTCTTTATTACCGGATTACGCGGGGCGTATATCGATATAACACTTATAGCTAGTAGTACCGCCGGCACGTCATCGAGACTAAAAAAAGCATACTAGTTTATAGTATCGTCGCGTAAAACGGCTATAACCGGCGAATAGATGCCTTCTATATTTAATATAAGATACAACTTACTAGCCAGCGACATACTCAAAAATAACCGATAAAACAATGCCTCTTTTTAAGTAGTCGCGCCTAACTTCCAACCACTTCTAGGCATCGACTCATTAACGAAGCTTATAACTAAAGGCGGCGCCGCGTTCTTCAATAGCGGCAGCTAAAGTGTAGCCGTAATCGAGTCGGCATTTACTATACGTACTAGCGTCGCGGGAAAGCAAAGGCACTATAGTGCCGGCTGTTTAAAAAATATAAAAGTAACCTTTTTAGTTACCTTAACAGCTTGCATTATATTAAATTTATGATACATTCGACCTCGTAGATAGCTAAATAGGTTTTGGACTATGTTTTTAGTAATTATAACTTATTGTACTATAATAATATAAAGACTTCTATTAATAGTCTTATATATTTATATTGTATTGTAATAAAATAAATAAGTTGTAAGTATATATAATATATATTTATTTTTTATATATTTGTTTTTCTTTTATCTCTTCTTTTTTCTTTTCTTTTTATAATTTAATAATATATTTTTATTATAATAAACGAAATAAATATAACAAATAAATAAATATAGTAAATAAAAACAAGCTATACACTCTCTTCCGTATATAGTTAGTTAAACTCGGTATCGTTAAACGAGTTTATAAAATTAATACTACTCGTATTAAACGAATACATATCCGGAATTAAATAATCTTTAAAAAAAAGACGGTATAACTATACTTTATTAATAAAGCCGCTACGCCTAAACGTAAGCGCCGGTGTCGGTTGCAAAGGTGTATTAAACAAAGCAAGATATACAACACTACTATCTAGCCTTTTTAACGTTTTATATATAACCGGCCGCTCCATTAAAAAGGTTAACATATTATTAAACATTAAACGCATCAAGTTTGCCTTATCGTTATCTTTACTTAGTAAGTCGGGATCACTATTTACACCACCCTAGTAACTCCGGGCCCCGGTACTTATAGTAAATAATATAAACGGCAGTATTCTTATACTAAAAGCTTTAATAATAAAAAACATAAAGCGCTATCTATAAATCCGGCAGCTCCACGCTCGACGGTTACTCACTTTAGTAACTATTAAAAAAAAAGACATCGTAGCAGACTTAAGCTACGCCTTAAACGTTCGATTACGTAAAAGTTTCTTTTTAACATACAAATTAACGAGATTAAGGCAGCGTCCTTCGTATATATTATATAATAAAGTATATTATATAAATATAAACTATACATTACGATACCGCACTAATAGATCTATATTTAGATACTGGCCGCGACGTATAGCTTCTTCAAGTACGGTCAAACTAAACTATCTCGAGACAAGGTTATAGAAAACATAAAGTAAAACGCTATATTTTAATAAACTGCTGCCTTAGAATAGTAGAGTAGCACAGTACTCGTTGTCGTCGGTAGAAGTTTCTATATTTACTCGCTTAAGTAACAACTTAGGTAGAAACTCGATACGTATTAGTATAAAGACTATAGAACGTAAAAAATCCGCGACTTTATGAGAAAACGGAGGATTTAAAATACTAAATATAAAGTCGACTTATATTATATTTAAAGACGAAATAAAGTTAAATAAACTTAAAAATACCGGCTCGATAACTTCGTCGTTTTCGGCATTAGTCTCGTCTAACTAAATACTCTATTTTTAACGTAACGATATAACGTTACTATTAAAATACGTAACTATAACATCATCGAAAACCCGGATAGTAGGCTTATTTGGGTACCGACGTATAATAGTACGGACGGACTTTATTTATATTATTAATAGACGGAGAAGTTTATTCGGTTGTATGGCGTCGCCGCTCTTTCGTAGACGATGGATAATAACCGCGACGAGCTCAACGGCTTTTTTAATCGTAGCGTTAAACGGCATTTAAGCTAACTAGTCTCCATCCTTTATCTTTAGCTTTATTATAGACGGCATAACGAAAACAAATAAGTCGGATAAAAAAAAGAAAAAATAAAATAAAGTAAAAGAGTATTTATCGTTTAGTAAAAACGAGAAAAAAAAAAAGAAAAGAAACAGTTATAAAAATGCTGATTTTATAAATTATATAAAACAAAAATAAAAAAAGATTATACCTTCTTAAAATATATAAATATTAATCGTACCTTCTAAAAAAAAGAAAATATTAAAGACGAAATAAAAAAGTTATACAGTCGCTATACTATATATAAAGAGCTATACGATCGCTTTTTCTTAATACGTATATTTAATCTTATAAATATATAAACAAGGTTCAATAATCGACGGCCTAAAGCTATAAATTCAATTAATAATCAAATAATAAAGTAAGTAGTAATAAGTAAGCAAAAAGTATAATTTTCACATAGTCTAATAATACGCTTCAGCTTTTATTAAGATAAAACATCGACGTAACGGACTTATACGATCAAATTGTCTTAACCAACCGTTATGCCATAGAAGTTCTTAATAACCTTCTCGCAAACGGCACGAGACTTAAATCGAGAAAAGAAGCGACTTTTAGTTACTTAGCAAACCCACACCGCGGCTATTATTTATAAAGTCCCGTAAAATCTTGCTCGCAATAATACAACTATGCTTATTAGTATTAAAATTAGGTAATATTAGTAGATATATTAAATATCGCTTCGAAGAAATTACTTAGAACATTATTTATTATTTGCAAGCTTTAGTAGCTGTGTCAATGATTGCTTTAGACTTTCGACTTTACTAAAGCGTTTAGTGTAGTTTAAGAGCAGATCATCGTTAACGGTAGTATAGTTTAAGAGCAGATTATCGTTAATATTAAGGTGAAGACTGCGAATATAAATATTGCGATTTCTTTAGATGCGGTTCTTAAGGCACTGCTTAAAGGGCTTAATATAGTTTGTTTAAACAATAGGAGTAGTTTTAAAAATAAGGGGCTTTTATAAAAAGATACGCTTAACCTCAAGGTCGGTAGGAGACTTAACGTAAGCTAAGAAAGAAATATTTTCGCGAAGGGATGGGGTCGTGTAGGAAGACCGTTTAAGTGAGACGACCCGCGTTCCGCTATTTAGACGGTCGGTGCCGTAGCCGAAAAAGGTGTGGCTAGTAGACTCCGTTGTCGAGGTAGAGTATAAGCTGCGGCGATTATTTAGTATTAAAAGCTTACGAGGAATTCGGTTATTATAGGACCGGACGATAAGGAGTATATAGTATTATTCCACCGTAGGTATAGGCGTGTAACGGGCTACGTAGTTAGAACTTGTGGGACCTTAAAGCAATAAGCTTGATTTAGTAATATATAAGAAGATAATAAAAAGAAGCTCGTTTAGCCTCGCGACTTCTCCTTTTTATTACTATATCGTCTTTACTTTTATACGAGCCCCGGCCAATAGCTTACTAACCTTTTGTCCCTATCCCGGGTTTTTAATTTTATAAGAGTAGAGAGTCTCGTAATTTTTTTATTTAATAAAGTGTTTTAATTTTATAAAAGTCGAAATCTACGTAACTTCCTTTTATCTTATAAGATTAAAGATATATACTAAGTAAAGCATGGCTTACCATAGTAGGTATATAACGGTACTATAGGTATACCGAGCTTAGGTAGTAAGCAAAGACAATGCTCTTATCATAACTATTTACGAAGGTACTAGGGTGATATTGTAAAAGACAAGGCCGGTAAGGTATAGTCTACTACTTATAAGACGTATAGAGCAAACTGGCCGATAAGAGAGTTGATAAGGTCCTCTTGCTTAGATATAGTATAAACGGAGCAGCCTTTTAGTCTAAATAGTGGCTCATGTCAATAGATGGCATCCGCGTCCGATTTAATACGGTACTTTAATCTTATACGAGTATATAAGATGTTATTAAGTCTTATACGATTTATATTTTGAAGTTGTCGGTATCTCGGGTATAATAAGTAAGCCGTATAGAAAGAGGATATAGCCCTACTCTAAATATCCTTAGGATTTTATATTTGTTTAATTATTGTCGTCTATTTTTCGTAAGTTTATATATAGCAAGTAGTTAATAAAACACTATAAATATTATTATAATACGAGTTAAAAACGGTAAGTAGTACCATGTCGGTGTCGTAGCGACACCGATAATTATAACGAAGTAGATAATATAGTAGATGTTTGTTATTTATTATTAATACTAGAATAGTTAATGTTATTAAAGTAAAAAACTAGACATTAAATAATACAACCCCAACAAACTAAGCATCTACGCAAACAGACGCGACGGACTAATACAACCCTAACAAGATAGACATATCATCCGCGTTAACGCGTATATAGAATTAAAATAATACGATATAAAAACAAGAATTTAAATTCACTACCCCGTGACTACCAAGTTTAAGTTCGTACTTACCTAACACCCTATACTTTAACTATACCTCTTCTCTTTGCACCTTTATAGACCGTTTATACACTAGTCTATATATTTCTCCTTACTTTATTATAACTACGCATTACATACTGATTTTATTATTTATCTTAAGATACGCTTAGTCTACTATTATTACGTCGATAAGACAGCAACGCGCACCGCAACGCTCGTACTTAAGATTACAAAGCCTATCTCATCTACGCCTACGCCGTATAGATAAGAGCGCCACTTGCGTACGTACAGAAAGAGACATATATACACCCACACAGTCTTATAGACCGATACTAACTTAAAAGTATATTAATTGTAAATCCTTGCCCTTTATATTTTTTTCTATAAGAAACTAACCCGCGGCGTAGTCGTCGTACTTTATATTAGCTTTAAATCGCCTCGTATTATCGTAAGCCGTTTAAGTAAAATTAAAGAAGTTAAAAAGATACACGATAGATTTAATATTAATATTAACACGACCAGACTTTAGACTCTAGTATACGAGTATACGCGTATATTTATACTCTATTTTAGCTTTTATAAGTAAGTTTTATTATAACCGACATAACATATGTTTTAATCTTATAAGAGTGTGTTTTTAATCTTATAAGATTAAAACTAATACTTTAGTCTTTTTACCCGTTATAACAGTAAAAGTACCCTTACTACTAAACGTGCGTTTAGCTTCGATTAGTAAGTTAATAAACCGGAATATTCTTATAAAATTAAACATTAACTAATATAAATATATTAAACGTGCTTATTGCTTAATTTTATCCTTATATCTTTTTATACTTACCCGCTACTTTACGCTACGCTACTTTACGTCTATATCTCTATACCTTAACTACGTACTAAGATTATATAAATAACCTACTCTCTAAACTTATAAGATTAAAATAATAACTAATAAAATAAAACTAAATATTATAAATTTTATATAGTCGGGTCGTATCATCGTTAACTACGAGTACAATATAGTAATTTATATACTATGCGGTATTAAACTTAAACAATCTACTCGCGGCGATTACTTTAAAAAACGCCATACCTTTATAAGCACGACCATGTCCGAATTAATAATACGCACCGCTATACCTACTATACCGATACTCGTTACGCTATTCGATAGGTTATCGCCGGTTAAAGACATAGCTATTTAAGAAAGTTATAGCTATACTCTCTACCGGTTTCTTACAACGGCTAAGGACGAATTTACGCGTTATTAACGGACTACGTACGACAATATCGATAGCACGATTAAATATATCGATACTCTCTTACAGACTTAAACTAAAGGTAAATACACTTACTATTAAACTATACGTAGACCCCTCGCTATATTAAAAAACGATATACTTCCGGATTCCTTACAGTCTCAGCTCGAGGCGGCTAGAGCACGCTTAAAATAACAAAAAGTAGACTAAAGTGCCCGTTTGTCTATTATACCTATTACAAACGAGCGTTTATAAGTCGAAGAACTCGGCTAGATACACGTAATATAAAACCGTCTTTTAAAGGTTATTGCTAATATAACACTTACCCCCCCCGCCGTATAACTATCTCTAGTATAGCTCGTTCTATAGAGTAACATTAAACGAGTTATTTATAGTCTTTTTAATAATGTCGTTCAACTTCCCGTTTAACTACGGCTCTTCCTTACTAGTATCACGCCGCGAGTATTTAAACGATTTAAGTTTAGTCGTCTTTTTATACAACAAGTATAAACTAGATATAAAGCGACGCTAGTTCGGTTCGTCGTCTTTATATACCGTATAAGCTTAAAGGATAGGGATACTTTATCTAATACTACCGGCTTCAAACTATCCCATCGTATATAGTCGCTCATCGGACAGATTCGAGAACAAACCGATATTGTCGCAGCTAATATAGACTATACGCTAAGCGATAACGGCAATAAAGATAGACATAGTAATAACGACGACGACCTCGATAATAATAACGATAATAATACCGACGACGGCGTCGATGCTAATACCGGTAACTTACAACAAAACGCATACGCCAACGACGACTATATTATAGACATATTCATAAAAGCTATAAACGACGAGATTAATTTACAACACCATCTCAAAACTTTCCTAGCTGTTTATATAAGCGATGATTTATCTAACGACTATTACACGACTCACCCTATACTTTACTTTACTATTACCTACAACACGTCGCACAATAGCTTTAAAAGTCCGGAGTCGTATACCGTAATATTTGCCCATTTGCTATAGATCTACCGCCTAGCATTTCCATTCCTAGCTTTTAAGCAACTTACGAGTAAGTATATTTACTCTTACGATAACATCTATCGGTTTATAAACATACATACCGATATAATATGCCAAATAACAAGCCACGTTACCGGGATACTAATTAACTAACTCGCGTTCGTGCATCGCACTAATCAAAACTCTCTTACCAAAAAAACTGCCTTTTAGTCATCGGACCAACAGTCCCTTTAACAAAAAGGCGATAAAGTCGTAATCTAACGATTTAAAGCAACCTACCGGTAGTTAATTATAAATACGACTACGTCTTTAAATATCTTACTAAGCGGCACTTAAGAAACTATTTAATCTAAACTATCCTACTAAAACATTAAAGACTCCATCTCACATCATAGCCCTAGCACAAACATAGCTACTTTTAACCTATACTTAAACCCCAGTAACTCTTTAATTATTAATACTAATTATTACAACCTGTTTAACGAGAATAATGCCTTCGACTCGGGTATTTTTATTTAACTAAACTATTTAAACACCTTTAAAACACGGCTAATGTTACTACTTTATATTTAAAGCGGCCAGCCCGGCCGCGGTCTCGAAACTACAACGCTAAGATTTATAAATACTTAAACGTAAGCGAAAAATATATTTATACTCGGCATAGACGTCGTATTAATCACCGCTCGCGACAAGTCCGCCGTTTCCGCTTTTATACGCCGTTATATAACACGTTTCCTCTTAACGGCTATCGGACAAATACTTATTACCGCAATCTGCTGGCTGCTACTAGTAAAACAGCTACTCCTCAAGC
The DNA here is from genome assembly GCA_029298715.1 of Ophiostoma ulmi. Lineage (NCBI taxonomy): Eukaryota > Fungi > Ascomycota > Sordariomycetes > Ophiostomatales > Ophiostomataceae > Ophiostoma > Ophiostoma ulmi. The sequence continues at coordinate 5,906,801 of JANSLN010000002.1, read as the reverse complement.
TTACCGGGCGCTTACGGCCTAATCTAGACTAATCCCGATTTTTATTTTAATCGTCGACAAAGACCGGGTATTAAGATACCCCAGAGTTGTTTACTGCATTACGTATATTATTCGAGGCTAGCGTCGGCATTCTTATTATAATACGACGTTATAGATATATTACTATCGTTATATCTCGTATAATACTTAAAATATATTAAAATACCGAGAATAAATAAACGAATTATATTATTAATATGCAAAATAACTACACCTTAGCAACCGCTCGAGTTAAGTATGCCGTCTTAATAATAACACTTATAAGGCTAGCTACTACTTTCGAATAATTCCGTCGGGTTTTTAATTTATAGTACGTATATTTACTCGGTACGAATCCGTCGTAAGCCTACTACGATACGTTATAACTTTTTATAACTCTTCTTAAGATGGATTATTTTATAGAAGTTAACAAAGCTTTAAAAAAGCTATTTAGTTTAAACGTAGAATGGTTTAACGAGGATTAATAAGACACGGTCGTAATAGCCTTATCCGTATAGCCGTACTTTATAATAACGGTAGTACGGCTTATAACGGTAAAGAAGTCGTTTACTTTTTTTATTTTAGCCGTTTTCGACTAAGCGGGTATAACTATTATCTTAATACTTTACGTAGCTATAATATAAGATATTAAACAACGGGCTACTAGCTTATCGATTAACTATATCGCTATTACAACCATAGACCTCCTCCGATACAATACCCCTAATAATAACTTTGTTATTGTCTCGGTAGAAATCGTTGCGATATATGCTTTTAAGTTATAAGTTTAATACTTATAAGTAAACGCGTTGCTCGGCCGTATTACTATTAACGAGGCCTACTTAATCTTTATAAATACGTCGTATAGAAGTACTATAAACGGCCTAGCCGATACTATCAAAACCAAAACGCTAATCCTTCTTTTAACGGCCACTTTTTCGGTAAACTTAAAAGACTATTTATAAAAGGTAATAAATATACTACATATAGTTATCGACTAAAGACTTAGTTATAAACTAAATGTATTTTACCGGGTCGAGTAATTACGTTTTAACGAAAATATAGCTATAAAAGTAGTTTATAAGATTGCTTCGTATCGGCCGAATGACTTTTTATTTAAGGGAATTATATTTTATACAACCCGTCGGATTTGTGATAAAATAGCAGATGCTTTCTATATCTTAAGATATTATAATAGTATAAATAACGACGACCGCGTTAACGTTATCAACGAGTTTAATTAAAATAGTAATAAATAATAGATCGTTGTTATAACCGTACTTAAGTGTAGTATTAATATCTTTTATACCGAAGTTGTCATATATATAAGAAGACTATATAGCCTTATAAACTATATTTAACAAACCGGCCGCGTAGGCCGCGAGTCGATAAATACGGTAACATGTATACTTATCGATAAAAAGATACGTTTTACTATTCCGTACTCCGCGGTTGCGTTTATAAAGCGTTTATTAATGAAAGCATTTATAAACGAGACTATATACCGACGGTTAATATTAACGACGATTATAGACGGGATAGTAGACGTAATATATGATAATAGCGTATAATACGACCTGTGCTTTTAACAGCAGCTAGCGACGTTTATAAAACCGTCTTTTTTTAATAGAAGCACGTTTTTTGTGTCGACCGAGTATATTTAAGATGCTACTGCTAGTAACGACGATTCGTTTACTATTAATACAACGACTACTAATATAAGATATACTTTACGCGTCCCCCCTCCTTATATATCAGATATAATTATTAGTAACGATACAAAAGCCGAAAACCTACCTATACTAGCTTAAGTTACGCCCGTCTAAAACCTCGTCGTATCTACGTTACCCGGTACTACGTTAAATAGTCGGAAACGGCGACGCGTTAATAAGTTATACTCTTTTAATCTTATAAGAACTAAAATCTATATCTTATAAGATTAAACCCACACAACTAAAGATAATATATACTAACAATAATAAAGAGAAAACAAAATTCACCTCAGCAATCTCCTACGTCCTACTAACATCGTCACGCTCATCAAACAACTCAACCACTACTTCCCGCAACACCTCTCGCACCGCTTCCCGTACCACCGCCGGCGTTTACACCTATAAAGCTTAATACGCAGTAAAGTCAGCTCGCTATACCTTTTAGATAAAGGATAAACATATTATAAAGTGTAACTAACTAACGGACGTTTATACTATTTACTTTAAATATATCATTCGTTTTACCGGTAATATAGTAAGTATAATAAATATAAAAAAAACTGAGATATACGAAGTAATAGTACTAAAGCTACTTTTACTTAAAAGATCGTAATACGCTATGTCTCTTTTATATATTTATACGGAGATATACGATATAATAATCGACGGCTTAAGGTTTTAACATCGGACTTTACAACCCGGCCTTATATACTATAGCCGGGAACCCGGCGTGCATATCACGGCCGCCGTTATACCCCTTACATAATGAGAAATCAAGCATACAATTTTCCACTTATACGACTTGCTACTTATATACGGCTCCCTAAGACGCGAATTGGTGCCTATACGTCTTAAGACGTCGATATAATAAAAAAAACGTTATTAGTATAATTATATTAAAAGCTATTAAGACAAACAGCTAAGAGGCTATAGTGGTTAAAAAGATCGCATAGCGGCCGTTTACATCAATCACCGACTTTACTACTTAAGCCAAGGAAAAAACACAGCTAAGAAGCCTCACAACGACCAACGCTTTCTACTTATTTACGGAGTTGATTTACCGTACTAAAAAATAAACGAACCACTAACTAGTCTATACTATGTTTTTTTCTTATTTCTTATCCGTGTTTGTTTTTTTTAGTTTATTAGTATTTCTCATTACTATTAATATATTTTTATGTTTATTAATATTTTTTATCTCTATTAGTCTATTTTATTTTTAGCAATTATTTTTAAGTTTATTGATTTATCTTATATCTATTAATCTTTCAATCCTTCTTATATTTATCGATATATATTTCTTATATTTTTTTATCTTTATACAATATTAATCTTATTATTTATTACTAACTTTTAAAATCACTAACCGCATCGTATTCTATATTAAAATAGCATCGTTAAACTAATTAAAAGATACAGTCTAAAACACACAAAGCTAGGCTATATATAAAATGTTAACGTAGACTTTTAATAAACACTTAAAGTCTATATTTATAAGATGTTTTAGTCACGCGGGCTTTAATAACAAGCTTTAAGAAAAAGACGATTTCGTAAAAGTATAGTCGTTAAAGTTATAACTATTTAATACGTCGGTGACTTTTTTAAGAAGTTGCGCCTTTTAAACCTTTTTCGACTTTTACTTTTTTTTTAATAACTTTATAGCTATATCGTAGATTTATAATACGTACCCGACTACGTCGTCTTTTATTCGACTTATTTATTTAAAAGCTTTAATCTTATAAAAGTTAAAAGTTACGTAACTCTTAACTCTTATAAAAATAATAAGTCGTTTTTGTTAAAAATATATCTTTAATCTTATAAAATTAAACTTAATTATTAATATATTAATAAAACTTATACATTTATTTATTATTTATATTTAATATAATTAGTTATTGTTCAGTGTCGCGGCGACACTAAACATAACTTACATAACTTATTTATTCTTAAAAAGTTAAACCAATATAATTACAATAATATACTTATCATTACTATCATCATTATTATTACCATCATTACTATTATCACCATTATCATTATCACTATTATTATTATCATCACTATTATTATTATCATCACCATCATCATCATCATCACCATCATCACCATCATCACCATCATCACCATCATCATCATCACCATCATCATCATCATCACCATCATCATCATCATTATCATCATCATCATCATCATCATCATCATCATCATCATCATCATCATCATCATCATCATCATCATCATCATCATCATCATCATCATCATCATCATCATCATCATCATCATCATCATCATCATCATCATCATCATCATTATCATCATCATCATTCACTATTATTATCATTATTTAATCTTATAAAAATAACGATATATAATATCGTCATTCTTAACACAGCTCACACTACTTTACACATTACAGCTTCACACGGCCCCACACGACTTCACACATCACAGCTCCACACGACTTCACACATCACAGCTCCACACGACTTCACACATCACAGCTCCACACGGCTTCACACATCATAGCTCCACACGACTTCACACATTACAGCTTCACACGGCTTCACACGACTTCACACATCACAGCTCCACACGACTTCACACATTACAGCTTCACACGGCTCTACACATTACAGCTCCACACGACTTAACACAGCTTCACACATTAAATTAGTTTTACACCGTAGATTAAAAGTTAAACATTCAATCTTATAAGAACCAAAAGTTTTAATACGAACGGCTCGATACGGTCCACTTTAAATACAGGCTTCTGATTGGTTGTAATCGTCGAATATTTCAAATAAGTGGACCGTTTGGGCCCCAAACGGCTGGACATAATAGCTAGGCCGTCTTTATCTATTGCCTCAATATTAGCCCCCTTCTCGAGAAGTAGCCTAAAGATAGCCTCGTTCGACTTCTTAATAGCCTATAATAGTAGCGTACGGCCGTACTTATCTACTACCTCGACATTAGCCCCCTTCTTGAGAAGTAGCTTAACGACAGCCTCGTTCGACCTCTTAGTAGCCTATGATAGTGGCGTACGGCCGTCTTTATTTACCGCTTCGATATTAGCCCCCTTTTCGAGAAGTAGCTTAACGATAGTTTTGTTCGACCTCTCAGCAGCCCATAACAGTGGCGTATAGCCGTCCTTATTTACCGCCTCGATATTAGCCCCCTTCTCGAGAAGTAGCTTAACGATAGCCTCGTTTGACCTCGTAGCAGCCTATAATAGTGGCGTACGGCCGTCTTTATTTATTGCTTCGATATTAGCCCCTTTCTCGAGAAGTAGTTTAACGACAGCCTCGTTCGACCTCGTAGTAGCCTATAATAGTGGCGTACGGCCGTTTTTATCTATTACTTCGATATTAGCCCCTTTCTCGAGAAGTAGCTTAACGACAGCCTCGTTCGACTTCGTAGTAGCCTATGATAGTGGCGTACGGCCGTCCTTATCTGCCGCTTCGATATTAGCCCTTTTTTCGAAAAGCAGCGTAAGGGCAGCCTCGTTTGACTTTTTAATAGCCCATGATAGTGGCGTGCGGCCGTCCTTATCCTCCGAGTCAACATGGAGCTTAGTTGAAGTAAGGTAAAAAGCAAGGATCACTTCGTCGCCTTTCTCCGTAATTTTATAGAGTATATTCTTTCGTCTTAAGAGAGCGAATTGGCGTCTAAAGTTTGGCAGCTTGTTTCCGCCTTGGTAATACTGACGGCAAAGATTGCGAAGTGAAGAAGTTGCGGGTTGAGCTTTGGCCTGTACTTCTAAAAGTGCTATGACGGCTTTAAGGCTACCAGTAGCTAGCGCCGCAAAAATCGGTGTGCCATAGCGTTCTTTCTTTACCTCAAAGTACAATGTGTTTGCCGGGTGATGTCTGATGAGATTCGCCAGGTTCTTCTCTGCAAGTATGTACAACAGACTCGCATTTTTGTGTCGGCGGGCTGCGTATTTTTCAAACTCGTTGTCAAGCTTGATCCAGTCGGCAAGCCGGAAGCTCTGGAGGAGAAAATTTGCTTGGCTGATGCCGCCGCCCTCTGCTGCATCTGCATGGTACAAAACGTTTTGCACAGCATACTCGAGGAACGGAAACGCATCCTGTACCGGTTGTTGGCAGGTTGTTTCTGCAGTTTTCTGGGATGAATCCGCCCCCGGAAGTGAATTGCCGATGCTCGTAGCAGGCACCCTGTCAATGCGGATGTAGTCGAGACAAGATTGCTTCAGTCGGTCGTGGCTTTCTCCTTGGAAGTTCATTCCAAGCTCGGGCCAGAGTTCTTGGAGTCCATTTTTTTTCAAAAGGAAGTCCTTGACCGACTCGTGGATGAACTGCACCGTCTTGTTTTGGGACTGGGTAACTTCGGTGAGGCCTTTGGAGGAATCAAGGATAAATTTCTCGATATCACGTGCTGAGATTTCATCGGGGTCCCACGCTGTAGACGATGCCGTTGCCCGAATAGTAGAGAGAATGGCAAAGTACAACTGCTCTGGCTTCAACGGCTTCCTTGCGAAGAGTACCCATTGAATGCACAGAAGTAGCTCGGCTTTGTGGAGGTCATCGCGCGTCAAAATCGCACGGAGGAGCTCGTGGAGATCCTTGGGTATGTCCTTGAGTTTTTGACGAAGTTCATGAATGCGGCCGCTGTCATAGTCCTTGTTCAGCATTTTGACTACTAGGACAACCCACATGAAAATCCCAGATGCCTTGTCTCTGAGTTCGGTGCGGATCTGCTCGGCGAGTCTGCTATGGCCAATATCCAACTCGCTGTTCACGTAGTTGACGATATCCTGGTTGTGCCCTTCTTGTCCTTCGAGGACCAGGTCGCGGACTTTCAAGATCGTGATTCTGGGATAGTGTCTGCTTGCAAAGCATACTCGAAATGTAATGCCATTCGACACGGCTGCTTTACCCACGCCTTTGAAATATAACACCATGTCCCGGACCTGGCTGTCGTCGCACTCGTCTAAAGCGTCGATGAAACACACCAGCTCGGACTTTCCAAGACGCTGCACAGCTTCGTCAAAGAGGTTTTCCAGGCTCTCGATGCTCCACTGCTTGGGCACAATATTCAGGGAATCGAAGACGCTTTGAAGTTCCGGAAGTTTCTGGAGAAGCTGTAGCAATAGAGACTGATACATTCCAACTGTACTCTTCTCAATGTCTTCGCCTCGCGCGTTGAAGAAAAAGGAGAGGATGGTCTTGCCCTTCATTGTTTTCTGGGCATGCGTGAGAGCGAACTTCATCAGCGTCGACTTCCCGGCTCCAGGCTTCCCTTTGATCCAGAAGAAGCCGCCATGTTGGTCGAGCTTGCTAGGATCCAGCCAGTCAAGAAACTCGGATTTTTCCAACAGCCATTTGCATGTCTTGGCGTGTGCTTTCTTGATCGTCATCCGGCGAGAATCGATTTGGTCGAATTTCAACGAATCCATCAGCATCCGTTTTTCGTCCTCGCTCCGCGGCGGCAGTCTTTGAGGTGTCGAAGGCGATTCGGCTGACAATTCTCTGTCCACATCTTCCTCGCGCCTGCGGTGTCCTTGTCTCCACGTCTGCTCAATTGCCATGGGAGACTCTGGCGAGCCCTCCCCAAGACCGTGGTAAATATGCACAGGCGCATTGAAAGTAAGCCTCGAGAGATTGGGGATGCCGCCTCTGCGAATGCCCAAAGCTGCATCATTGGCTTTGTCAATCTCCTCGCGTAACCGCCTAAATGCGTGCTCTTCCCCTTCGCTGGGGATAATCGGCATGAGAATGCCGAAAATACCCAGCAGTGCGTACGCCTTGTCTTCTTTGACTGTTGTGTCGCGCTTTTTCATCCACGACAGTCTCTCGTCAACACTGAAATCGGACAAGGGGCTGCCTCGAATGGCCAAAAGAGGAATTCTCGTGACGTAGTGAATAAGTTGCTCTAGAGACGCCTTGTCCCCCAAGAGCTCCCCCTCTTTGGAAAAGAATTGAACAGACACCGGAGCAATGAGCTCCTGAAGGGTCCATCCACGAGTGAACCACTTGCTCTTCTGAAATTCCGCTTTCCAGTCCAGCTTCCTGCGCTTGCCGTCGACATCGCGGACAGATGCTGAGACGTCCTCAAGGTAGACGTAGCATTTGGCCGCCTCACGGTACCAGCGAAACATGGCGTTGAGAGATGCCGAGAGCTCGGTAAAGTCTGGTTTATTAATGCAACATGTGTCGACCCAAAAGTATCGCAAGTTGTCCTGCCAGGCTTGGTTTCTGCAGAAGCGAATCTTCTGGTAGCCGAGTTTGTCCTTGCCCGTACCGTCTTTGAGGTCGTTGAAGGTGACCTCTTCGGCACCCCAGGTGTGTGAAAGTATCGCATACGGGGGGGGATTGTCGCCGACCTCCGTTAGGCAGATGTCGCCTTTGCTGTTGATCTCCAGGAGACGCATTGTTCAGGCGCAGATTTGGGCTGTCGAAGCCTACATGACCGCATTAACGACGGCTCGGGCTCGTTCCTCTCGTTTCCTCTCGTTTCCCTTGACAGGTATGAACGATTGGCTGAAAGTGGCTGCGCGCGTTCCACTCACCTCCACGATCGATTTGATCGGTCAGTTGTCGACGTGTTCGCGTGGTTAGAATTGACGGGCGGGAAAGCGGCAGATCGTTCTTGTTCGGAAGGTCGATCGGAGGCTGCTAGGAGGATCAGTGGTGGTCCGTCGAGAGAGAAGATAAAACTATCTACTATACCGTTGCTAGCAAGAACAAGAATTGTGAATATTATCAAGGCTGATCTTGACACCGTCTTTCGATGTATTAGACGGGTATGGCGTAGGGGGCAGGTCGACGTGCGGCTGGAACTTCGTATCAGACGATGGAACAAAATGCTGGGACAAAGGTTAGCCACCCGAGGACATTCCTTGGTGGCTGATGGTCACTGGCAATTTCACAGTTTCTCTGTAAGCCTATGTAATTTGTGCTGCGCCTGTGTATGCTTTCTGTCGCTGTGTGCGTAAGTACAATTTCGTTTTTCTCCATTGCCGACTGGGGTTTTTGGGTGAAGATTTGAGTTCAAGGAGTCGTGAGAATCCTAGACGCCCGACGACGATAGTCACGTGGAATGGCGGGGAACGGCGGGGTGGCGAACCTCTAGGCATTCAACAAAGGCCGCTGAATTTCAATAGCAAGGCAGCTTTGGAGAGGCTCACCAAAAAAAACATAAATCAATACTTGGCTCAACTGCCTGACAACCTCGGAGGCAGGCTGTCTTTGTTTTCTAGGTCGCAATCTAGTATCCGCTAGCAGACTAACGGAACAGACTTACTCTGCAATTCGCATAGAAGAAACCTAGGTTAGGTGATACGAACATGTGTTAAGACGCTATTATATTGTAAGCAGCAACGTAAATAAATCCCTGGTAGGACGCGATTTAAATGATAAAGCTATATGTCGGTGATTCAACACAGACATGATGACTAAGATATGACATGATGACTAAGATAGATGATGGAAAAGAAGCAGGTGGGACTGACTCCACTAATATGGGGTCGTGGAAGCCCATGGAAGGACTTTTGTACTGTATTTGGTGGCCAATTCGTGGTCGCCCTTTCTAGGACAGACTTTTACACCAGACATCACCAACTCGACCAATTCAGACCACCTGGTAAAAGGGTATGATACGGTCGTCCGGTGGTTACTGCTGAATTGACAATACATTTTGACATGCATGAATTCGACGGTAGTCATCTCTAAGCGACTACTTCGACACTATACTAATAAAAAGCTTTAATGCGGACGGCTCGATACGACCCACTGTAAATGTAGGTTTCTGATTGGTTGAAACCATCGAATATTTTAAATAAGTGGGCCGTTTGCATAAGGGTCAGGGACAATAACTCGAGGGGTAACAATAACTCTTATTAGTTCCTAACCCAATTCTTCTTTATAAATACTATTACCCAGACTCCTCCATCGCGTTAGCGATTAAAAGTTCGAGTTCTGCCGTTAAAACGCGGTCCACTAATAGAGTTGGGTCGCCTCTAGAGGCACGGTGAATCATATGTAGATACTCTTGGCGATCCAAGTCTACCATATAACTTGGGAGATAGCCTTGTCTTATCATATAATCCTGCATCATGATCCTAGACACCCGGCCGTTACCGTCACCGAAAGGGTGAATCTGTAGAAAATAGACCATGGATTGGCATGCTAGAATGAGGGGATGTAAAGTCCTTTGTTCATGGGCCTTCTCTCGCCATTGGAAATACCGCCTCATACAGGCGGGGATCTCCAATGGGTAGGGAAAAACTGCGAGGGGGTCACTCCTAACGCCGATAGGCATCTGGCGATAGTGTCCGAGAGGGACTCTGGGGCCGAAAGAATACGGGTAAAAGCCCCGGCCAGATTCGTCTAGATCTTTCATAGTCAGTGCCGAGAGTGATCTGATCTCGTCTTCATTAAGACCACACTGTCCCTGATGTGCTAAAGCTGTCACCGTTACCCACTCGCTGGCAATGATGTGGTTTCGGAGCTCGATGGACTGGGAAATATCGCGTTCGGGAGCATATGAGTCCAGTCTTGGTATTGGTGTGTTCTTAGCAAGGTCACCGATGGATATCGATGGAAGATTGAAAGGTGTGAAGAAGTTCTCCTTGAGCTCATCGTACATCTGAAGACTGTTGGAGGGGCGAAGCTGGCTGTTCTCTATCATAACTGATTGATGGGCATATGCGGCCACCATTTGTGACCCTAACATGCTCGCGGTTCTTTTCATAAAAGCCCGGGTGCGGTCGATCTCCGCCAATATCTTGACTGCGTCCTTTCTAGTATTAGTATTGATATATAAATCGTTGATGTTATGAAACTGTTTTAGATATGAAACTTTCAGGCTGGCACATCATGACTCGAGTGCTATGTGCCTATCACTTTCTGTCTGAACAGTCTGTTAAAGAAAATGTCTAAATTCTGTAGCGTTGTTTTTTTGTCAATACCTTACCATTTCACATTGGTGGTAGCCCATCTTCTCACTGTCGCCTGGCGTGTGGTAGTCCTCCCACACTCTTCCCGATAGCGCTAGCTTCTTGTAGTCCTCGCTCCCAGGCTCAAGCTTTTGAAAGGGCTCGTATATTTTTAGTAGGAGGTTACGCCTGTCTGCACGAGTGGCCAGCTGTATTGTTCGTCGAAATGCCATGCTGTCGTTTGATGGCGCGTAGGGGAAACCCGATTATGAAGAATCGAGAAGCTCCCTATTAATATGTTTTGTTAAGTCTACAATAGTAGAAGCGTTGTCGATAAGCTTATAATGTGGGGCGATTGTAGTGGGTCTATCCTATTATGTCACGTGTATAGTATAGGCACTTATGTCTAGTACAAGTCGATCAGATTTATTTGTATGTGAATAGCACGTCTCTCAACAGTCTAGATCATATTCCCTCGCTACCCCACAGGTAGGGTTACAATTAATCTGTTAACGAAGTTCATCTTATTATTGCTAGCTATGGCGAGAATTTCTGCATGAAATGCCTTCAAATGAACCTCTAATTGACTGATCCCAGTCATGAATAGGTCCTATCTAGTGCTCGGCTCGGTAACAAGGTAGACGCTTGTGCCGACAATTGTCAAGATCCGGCTATGTATGAGACTTATGTATTCATGCTACCTAAACAGAGCCGTATGCTGGAACGGACTTTGTGACCTACCACAGACTGGTGCACATCAGAGTATCTGTTTCCGACGAGCTTGGCCGCATACAATCTTCCGCATCTCGGCAATCTCCTCTTCGATCAGATAAATATCTCTTGACGCCTAGTTCTCACCACGGCAGTGTGATTTTGTTGTTCCTGGGATAGAGACCATGCATGCCCTGAGCAGCTACCCACGCAAGAGCGATCTGCAATATGGTGCAGCCCTTGAGAACAGACAGTGCCTTGATGCTATCGACGATAGCCTTGTTCTTGTAAAAGCTCTCGCCATGGAATTCGGGAACTGAAGGTGTTAGGTTAGGTTAGTCATTGCCTTTGTAAATATATTGTAGTGTCTGTCTGAAGTCATCGGGTGTAAAATTATCCGGGCTCTTGAAGTCAAAGTTGTCTACGAGCTGGCCGTGACCAAGAGGCGATAATGCAGCATAGACAACACCAAGTTCTTTCGCGGTGTCAATCAGTCCGACTGCCACGTGTAGGGTCTCAAAGCAGGAGTAATATGCCTGGACGGCGTCGATCTTCGCAACTACACGTTATGCTAGTTGAGAGCTTCCTATTGCGTTTGCGGTGCTAATGATTTCGTACTACAGTTGGCCTTGCGCAGAGTAGCAGCAGAGCACTTGGAAAGACCAATATACTTGGTCTTTCCAGCCTTCTTGTTTCTATGAAGTGCGGGGATAGGCTACTCCAAGGGAGTATCTGTTGAATTGTCAGTTTCTGTTCATTCGTTCGAGAAAAAAAATTGGTGCGTATGCGTACCAAGATCGATACGATGGAGATAGTAGAGATTAGAGATTAGGAGTGAAGCCTGATTTCTCGATTGTCGATATACTCCCGGATGTGTTCGGGGGGGGGTGGGGGTTATGATTAAGAAATTACTGGTCATCCAGTTGAAGCCGCCCTTTGACGCGACTATAAAGTTAGTAAATAATCAATATTAATGGATGCCGGTTTCCTAATAGGTGCATCCCAGCTCAATAGCCTTGAGCAAGATAGGCCCTGACTGCTCCAGTTTTGTTCCACAACCAACAGTGAGGCCCATGGCGCCGAAGCTAGGCGAGGGCACGGTGATGTCGCCGAACAGAAATGTCTTAACCATTATTGCGATACTTTACTAGAAAATTTCTGCCTGATTGATTGTGCTTATAGTGTTATATCTTCCTCAATCACAATTGGCGTATCCGTGGTTGGTATTTGTCTTCATTGATACCAAGCAAATGCAGGAATCCTATCCTCGCTAGCCGAACATGGTCGCGTTAAATCATCGCGTTGTCTCCTAACTTCGCATATCGCACAGTATCTAAGATGCAGTACCATACAGTACTTTTGAACATGCCCACCACTGTCATAGTCCGTCGCGTAAAACTCACGTGCAATGTGATTTACAATGTGATGATCCACGACGGTCTTTCTTGTGTTGTGTTATCTGGGATAAATTCCAGTTTCTGGGATAAATTCTAGTCTTAATCCCTATCTCCTCCCGCTACTCTCTAGTCTTATCAGATTAGCAGCGAAGTTTTCTCAAGAAAGAGCTAATATGTCATCATGGAGAATTTAGCTTGATTTTACATCTGCAGCATATTGTAGAAGAAACTTGTCTTATCAATATTTGATTCACTCTATCCTGGTTTTCATTTTTGCTGCTTGTCTCAGAGACTTTTGCTGTCCTTATTCATCAAAGCTCGGGACTTGATTTGTGCTATAAGATTATTTTATCAATGGTAATTGCTGGCATGTAACCCTAACTTTGTTTCTTGGTTTATGTAAAAAGGACGGTGGCAATATAGTTATTCTTATTATATCCCTGTACTACCACGTATATTACAATTATGCGAATACTTACAGAGAATTCGAATACATAATTAAATGTGTGTATTTAATTATCCAGTCAAGTCACTCAGAAAATGCCTCGGTATCTACTCTATAATATTTTATATTTTGCCACGGATATAGATGACGAAGAAATCGACGACAAAGAAATCGATGTGTTTTTCCGCCAACGCCACCGCTGACGTATTCCTGAAACAAGGCGACCTAGCGTATTTAAAGTTCTGACAGTAATGGACCCATATTTACTACCCAGCTCGGATACCACCCATTGTAAACAAGAATACTACGTGCCCCTAACGCCAGCATTATCATAGCCGGCTCAGGATGTAGAACTGCCGACTATTTATTCCCATTTCCACATATTTACAAATATGTGAATTATTCACCGGTAGGCGTTAGGCTTTATGGCCAAGGACATCTAGTAGATTCCACTGCTAGAATCTAGGATATTGCATTAGTCAGTCCTTCCGGAATCTAACATTTTTACGTGTAGATTGTACGTTCCGTAGTGAATATCAATGCCATTAGTGGGACGACAAAGTGTTGCTCCATAAGGGAGCCATGGTATATATATATAGAGCTCTGGTCCTAGTACAGAAGCGTTTGTGGTTTCTCCTGAATCACTTTCAAAGTCTTTTCTACACCACACAAACAACAACAAATTTTTAAAATGGCAACTGACTACGAATTTTGGGGCTGGCTGGGCAAGGGCCCCGAGGCCGTGAACGGAAAGATGGAGTGGGCCAAGTTCGAGCCCAAGACTTGGACCGAGGACGACGTTGATATTCAGGTCACTCACTGCGGTATTTGCGGTTCTGACCTGCACACTCTCAGCTCCGGCTGGGGTGCTACCAACTACCGTGCGTACACTTCTTTGCAGCTTAAACTTCACATACGATACTAACTTTTATCAGCTTGCTGTGTTGGTCACGAGATTGTTGGCAAGGCCGTCCGTGTTGGAAGCAATGTCAAAAATATCAAGGTTGGCGACCGCGTCGGTGTTGGTGCACAGTCTCGCAGCTGCTTGAGCCCCGACTGCGAGTACTGCTCCACCGGCCAGGAGAACTACTGCGCCAACGGACACGTCGGTACTTACAACGGCACCTACCCCAACGGCGAGGGCAAGTCTTACGGCGGATACAGTGACTACAACCGCGCCAATGCTAAGTTCGTCGTTAAAATCCCTGACGGTCTGGCATCCGAGGATGCTGCCCCCATGCTGTGCGGCGGTGTTACCGTGTACGCACCTCTCCGTCACAACGGCTGCGGCCCTGGAAAGTCTGTCGGCATTGTTGGCGTCGGTGGCCTCGGCCACTTTGGTGTCCTCTTTGCCAAGGCCCTGGGCGCAGACAAGGTTGTCGGTATCTCCCGCAGAAACTCAAAGAAGGAGGATGTCCTGAAGCTGGGCGCCGATGCCTACATTGCTACCGAGGATGATGAGTCGTGGGCTGCCACCAACTCCCGCTCCCTCGACTTGATCATCTCTACCGTCTCCAACCAGAACATGCCTCTTCAGAGCTACCTGTCTCTGCTGAAGCCTGGCGGCACTTTTATCCAGGTTGGGTAAGTTAACAACACATCTAAATTCCATCACATTGGTAGTCTCTAACAGAACAATAGTGCCCCCGATGGTGGCAACCTGCCCGTCATCAGCGCCTTCACTTTGATCCTTAACGGTGTAAAGATTGGTGGCAGCCTGATTGGCTCGCCCGGTGAGATTGCTGAGATGCTTCAGCTCGCCGTTGACAAGAACATCAAACCGTGTGTTGAGACACGTCCCCTCACCGATGCCAACCAGGCCATTATTGATATGGAACAAGGCAAGGCTCGTTACCGCTACGTCCTTGTTAACGAGAAGCACGCAAAGATTTAAAGCAAGCATTGAAAAATAATCTAGAATAGACGGCGTTTGATAGATTTGGAATTGAAGATACCTGTTGCAGTTGAAAGTTACATCATGATACTCTCACTACCACGTGAATGCCGCAGTTCACTTAGCCTAGTAACGGTAACGGAAGCCCATAGTCTTCCAATCTGTGACATCCTCGTAGTCCTCGGCACGCAGGATAACCTCGTGGACTGCCTCTGTAATGTCGTCACCGTTGTGCGCGTCTACGACTTTGCCGCCGCCAACAACACCGCTAGTAGAAGAGCTTCCTTCGATGCCCTCGGTGCGAGTGCGTTTAGCATTAGTCCACATCAGGTATGCGCGCAGGATAACACAGAAGACAACAGCAAGCGAGTAGCAAATCATGATGGCCTCGAATGCAGTGTTATAGGCCGGCTTGTGTGCAGCCTTGAATAGCTGGGGTCCAACAATGTTACCCGTGCAGTATGCGAAGAAGAGCAAGGTGGTCATAGTCGCCTTCTTAGTCACACCCTTGTAGTTGGCCTGGATTAGAGACATCAGCAGTGGCATCGGTGCAGGTCCAGTTGACAACATCATGTATGCAAAAAGCTGGACACCCTTAGACAGCTCAGCACGTCTGTAGATCATGGCACTACCAGCGATGGGCGGCAAAACAACCAGAATCATCATGAGAATGTGCAGATTGCGATACCGGCCGGCAATGTAGCCAGTGCCAGCAATGGTTACGGCAACAATGACACCTGGTGGAATCTGAATGAGTGTAGAGTGGAGCGATGAAAAGCCGAAGGAGGTAAGAACGAGGTTACCAAAGGATTGAGTGCCACTTGAGAAGACAAGGATTAGTACAAATGTGATTTAAATTCCTATTATCATGACTCACCCATTAGGAATCTGCATGCAGAGCGTGATGGCAAAGATGAGCCAAGTCTTGGGATCAATAAGACATTCGACGACCTGCTCGAATCTGAACGGCATCTTGTCTGTCCGGCCAGTGCCAGCAATGACAATACGATCCTCTGCAAAGCGACGCTCCTCTTCTGTCAAAAAATTGGCAGTTGCGATACTGTCCGGAAGTAGGGCCCAGATGCCAAATGCCCAGAGGAAAGTGGCAATACCGAGAATGATATACATCCAACGCCATGGGTGCATGTCGTCCTCAATATGGCCTACGCCAAAGGCAAAAAGATTGCTGATGATGCCTCCCACCGAGTTTCCGGTAAACCACACGCCAGTACGGATGGGGATCTCGTCGCGAGTGTACCAGGTTGATGTGATGCTATTAAGAATGTCAGTATGTGGGTAAGTCGGAAGGGATTGAGCGCAACATACAACATAAATGCCGGGTCTATTGTGGCCTCGCAAACGCCAAGCAAGAAACGAACTGTGATGAGGCCGCCGAAATTGTGGCAGGCGGCCGTCATGCCCACAACAATGCCCCAGATGAGAGTGTTTCCAGTTAAATACTTTCCAATCGGAAGACGAGCACAAAGAAGAGTTGTTGGATACATGTACATGATGTAACCAAAGTAAAAGACACTCGACACCCAGCTGTATTGTTGGCCGACCAGACCCTAATGGGGAACCTATTAGCTCTTGTCATATCAAATCAATTTAGTCTCCTAAAGCTTACATTGTCCACCCGAAGCTTGAAGACTGAAGCACTAGACAGGATCGTCTTATCCATAAAGAAGAACAAGCAAGTTACAAAAATTAGCGGCACGAGCCGTCGGTCGATCTTGCGCACAACACGACGTGCCATGGTGGCGTCAACAACATCAGCGCCACCTTCTGTGGTTATTGGGTCGACCGGCAACACATCGGCATCGACGAGGTTCGTTGCCTTTCCTGTGGGTATCATTTTGATGTGTGCTGTTGCAAATTTTCTGAAATTGTTGAATTGTTGGATTTCTGAGAATACGTAAGCTCGGCTCCAATACCGGATTCAAACAAGCTATCAAAGGAAGCAGCAGGAACGACCATGCGACACAAACAAGAGCATGACCCAGGTTCATATACCCGTCTATTATTGCACAGATACATCCGCTATCTAAATTCGCCGAGGGTATCAGTGGGCCGAAATGCTATCTCTATCGAACTTTTTTTGTCGTTATCTTTCCAGTTCTTTGTGCAACGGTCTTTTGTCCGATATCTTATCCCGCCAAACAGCGACGATCATTTTAGGGTAATCCCCGGCCAATTTCGCCGAACCGACGCGTGCTGTTTAATAAAAGCCGCCGACTGGCTCATACACGTGTGATAACGTGAAAATGATAAATGGGCAGCTATCTTAATAAGACAATCATGTAATTATGGATTTAGTATTGGATATGGGTATGAATGAGGCAGATTACATGCCGAACGAAAGGGTTTTATATACTGTTCATATATCCTATCTCATATCCTATCTCGCAGTCCTCTCGTATTTGAATCTTTACTATCCATCTTGCCACCCGACATTATGAACGGCCTCGAGATTTCGCCCTTCATTGCCGACCTTCCAAAGGTCGAGCTGCACATTCACATCGAGGGAACGCTGTCTCCAGCACTAAGATGGAAGCTTGCTCATCGAAATAATGTACCACTACCATATGCGACGTACGACGAGTTGCTTGCGTCGTACGCAGTGACCTACAACCACAGGCCAGAAATGAATGGTGACAAATTGCGGCCGACGTTCTTCGAGGCATACTTTGCGGGTTGTCAAGTACTATGCGAGGAACAGGACTTTTACGAGATGGCTATGGAGTACTACACACGATGCAGGGAGCTCAACATCCGCCATTGCGAGATCTTCTTCGACATTCAAACATACACAAGCCTCGGTGTCCCAGCGGAGTATGCACTGAATGGCTACATGAGGGCGCAGCGTGAGGCTGCTGCGACTCTTGGCGTAACCAGCTACTGGATTCTGTGCTTCCTCCGCCATCTGCCTGCTGAGAAAGGATTAGCTGACTACGAGGCGGCACGGCCATGGGCTTGTCTTGCAGATGGAACTGGTCATAATTTGTTCCGTGGTGTAGGACTTGCGGCTAATGAATATAAGCGCCCTCCTCTTCTCTTCGAAGAGGCTTTTCAAAGGGCCGTTGCCGATGGACTCAAGGTCACTATGCACTGTGACGTGGACCAGTTGGATCATTACGAGCACATTCACGAAGCCATCTTTGAGGTCTGTGGCGGGCGTGGCGCAGATCGCATCGATCACGGCCTTGATGCATATAGTCGTTCCGATCTAGTAGCCGGACTCAGGGATCGGAACATTGGATTGACGCTATGTCCACACGCATATCATCGGCGCCAAGCAACGGATATACTATTTTCCAAAATACGATTTCTCTGGGAGGCCGGTGTCAAGTTCAATCTTAACAGTGATGACCCGACTTACATGCACAATGTATGGATCGACGGCGCCATGCAGAAGGCGTACACATACTGCGCATTCACGAAGCGCGATATGCGCCAGCTAGCTATCAACGGTGTTGAAATGAGCTGGGCAGACGAAGATGTCAAGAACGCTATTCTCTCGGAACTAGCTGCCATCGATGTTGAGGAGGTTTGAATTGCTGTCTTTGTTTCTTATCTATATTCGGTACCCGCCATCTATACTATATAGGCTCTATAAAATTCGCAACGCAAAACTTTTTCGTTTGTTTTCGAATACATACGTGATTCCGTCTATAGATGAGAATCATGTGTCCAACATGAACTCATAATATCATTAAAAGCTTTTAAAACTTGAGATCGCCGTCTCCGCTTAGTTCGCCCAGCGCATGGCGCCAGGAACGTGGGGGTCGTTCTCCACGTACTTGCAGGAGGTCCACGTGGACCACAGCTGGCTCATGAAAGAGCGCTTCTCCTGGTGGTACAGAGGTCCCAGAAGGGGCTTAATGGCCTCGGTAGCCTCCTCAGCCTTGTAGAAAGGAATGCGACTAAAAATGGTTAGCGTCAGGTTCGTAGGATTAAAGTAACCAAAGGGTTAGATGTCTGCAACTTACGGGAACAGGTGGTGCACGACGTGAGTGTCAATGATGCCGTGGAACAGGTGACGGCCAACCCAACCAAAGTCACGGTCGACAGTAGCCAGAGCACCCTTGACAAAGGTCCATCCCTCAGCGTCGTAGTGGTGGACATCGGGGTGGTTGTGGTGCAGGTAAGTGATGGCGACCAGCCAGTGGTGAACCCACAGGTAGGGAATGATGTAGAACAGGCAGACAGTCTCCCAGCCACCAACGAGGGCGGTCTTGGAAGCTAGGTGAAGAGCCAGAACAACCAGGCCCAGGCCGAGATCAGACAGGGCGATAAAGATACCCTCACCAGGGCGGAAAACAGCGCTGGTAGGCTCAAAGTGGCTGACACGCAGCCAGCCAGACTCCTCGCGCTGCTTGCTATCCTTACCAGCAGAGACGTTGAACAGCAGGTAGGTCTGGAAGCCAGCAATCTGGTGGAGAACAAGCTTAGCAGCCTGGACGATCGGGGTATCCTCGAAAAGCTCAGCAGTCTCGTGAGAGAAGAGCAGCCTGCTGATGGCAGACCAGTTCTCGGGCTTGTTCTTTTCGTCACGGCGCTCAGTGGTCTGGGGCACAAAAGCCATATCCTTCTCCATGTGGCCGGTAAAACGATGGTGGCGGTGGTGGGAGAACTTCCAAGAAAAGTAAGGCACAAGGAGAGCCGAGTGCAAAACCCAGCCAACGACGTCGTTCAGAACCCGGTAGCGTGAGAAGGCGCCGTGGCCACACTCGTGGGCCAGAATCCAGATACCGGTGCAGATGAGGCCCTGGACGTAGCCGTAGATGATCCAGGCAGCGGTGCGGACAGTCCAGTCGCTGACAATGTCACCACCAGAGAGCTGAGGGATGTAGGTAAGGGCAGCCCAGCCAAAGGTGCCGGCCAGGGCAATGTCACGAACTACATATGCCATGGAGTGTAGCACCTCACCCTCAAAGCAGTGTGCAGGGATTGCATCGCGAATGGTCTTGATATCAGGGAACTCGTTGGGGCCGCGAGTTGCAATCTTCTTTTCGTCAGCACCAGGCTGAACGGTCCGTTGTCTGACCATCTTTGAATATGTTGTCGTCTTTGACTGCATCCAGGAAGCTTCTGAGGTCGAATCGGTAGAGAGATGGGGGATCAGGGGAAGCCAACCCGCTCTAGGCCCCCGGCTCTGTCTTTATATAGACTTTTTTTTTCCGTGGCTTAGGATACATTATTACTTTCGGCAAGTAGCTGGACCCTTTTTACATCTAGGCCTGGTCAAAGAACGGCCTTTGCCCTTGGCTACAGAGGGGTCCATGCCCCGTACAGATACAGCGTCGACATGATGAATAAACGGAGTATAGTATGACCGACCAATCAACAGGGTTCGAGATCCTTGATATACTCCGTAGCTTTAGGCATGTAGCACTAACCTCGTTCTAAAGAGCAGTGGACCTTGGCGCTCCACATGGGCAGGGACTGCATTCACCCAAATTGTAAATTGTTGAGGACTTTGTCTGAAAGGGGTAAAAAGGGGAATGGGAGATCTCACAGATTTTTCCAGACTCTTGCGGTGTACGTACACTCAGTGCACCTGGCTCGACTGATTCTTTCTTTACGGGGGCACAAGTCTCTATGTACTTATTACCCAGGTACCAGTAGCATGGTAGGTTTTTATTTTTTTTTAATTGGCCACTGGCCGCACAGCGCCCTGACGGTACTTGTCACTCCTTGGCTTCTCACAATCAATCGCCAGATAACAGATAGCATTAAACGAATGGTAGGTAAATTGCCGACCCCAATACTACACTACTCTTGAAATAGTTACCGCCTTTCAACGAAAATAAGGATTTTCACATGTGATCCGCAGATTCTCACAGCTCTCTTCTCGTGCTAAGATACCTCACTCGTTGTCCTTTACAGGTCAGAAACTGTAACGCAGCTTTGAGTGACTTAAGACTTAAATAGCTATTAGGGAGGTTCAGCACAGACTGTAGCTATGAATAATGTATTTTCAGACACTGCTCATGGCCTATTCTGCATGTAAGATATCTTACCAAAATGCTCGCAAATAACTTACTTCATGGCCATTGACCCAGCTGACCCATGGTCATTGTCGAACATCCCCGAAGAGTTGATGCGCTAAAATCTTCAACTTTACATCATCCTAGAGCAACAACGCAGCGCCGTGGGCCTCATCGACGTGGCAGGGTAGTAACAGAAGTTTATCTATTGTTGGCAGTAGAAGCTACTAGTTCAAATCACTTCGTCTCCGAATGTCTTGCGAGTGTGATTGCGATATATCAGGTGAAGTTGCTCAGTGCCCTTCTCGAATTTGGATGTTATTCACACGTTTGCATACCACGGAAATGCAAAGGAACAAGAACCATTCATCCAGACAACCCCATGATCCATCACGATCCTTCAGTCAGGTTTATTGTCATTCACCAACACTATATTAAATCATTGTTACTCTTGGTGCTACTCTTGATGCTACTGAGGGGAAATGTTTGCAAATGTACTCATCAGGCTCGCCCCATATATATCAGTCGGCGTCTCTGTATGGGAAAGATCGGTCTGGTTGTTCTGGGCACATGAAAGCAGAGATAAGATCTTACAGGCGTGATTTTCCAGGGCACGTAAAACTAGAAGTCCTACCGATGCACGCAATACAACATATTTATGGCTATTTCCTAAGAAACATTCAGGGACCAAACTCCTGTTTCATGCATGTCCGATTTTGTTTGTATATTTGTATACAGTTTGCGGGTCTGGCGTGACGTGCGTTGTACACCGACAGAACGAGGAAAGAGAAAGAGAGAGCGAGAAACGGTCGGCGCATGTCCTGTCCCACTCGAGCTTGGCCATCAGAAAACGCTATCCTACAAATGTCTATTCACTGCAAATAAAACTGGTGGCAACGCAAAGACTCGAATGCAACTCGACGAGTGTTGTCTCTTGCCTGAGGCCTATCGCCATCGTGTAGAACCAACAATCAAAATGCTCTCCTTCCGGTGGGATAATAAAGAAAGAGGCGTGAAATAGATCGCCCCCAGCCCTCAATGAAAGACGAAAAAGGGAATCTCGAAAGGATGAGCTAAGGGATACAACTAGCGCTTGTACTTTCTTGTTTTTTTTTCTGGCAAATCTCTTATCAGTCTCGTTATCGCCTGGTAGAATCAATTGCGCCAGTGCCCAGGTCATGACAAGTGGCACACAAATCCATGAAGTAGAAATAATAACATATCTGATGATTAGAATGATAGTGCCCTGACAGCACATGTTAATACCATTGGCGCATTGCGTATTTTACACTCTTATTTCACTGAGAAATTCTAGACGTGGTTTTATGGTCTTCTGATTTTTGGCTTTGGCATGTAACAGTTGTTATTATTTCTTGTGTAGAGGAAAGATATGTTTTGAAATAAAGACATAAGAATATGGTGTTATTTGATCCTAGTGACAAAAGCGACTCCGGCTTACCCTACGCCTTTGGCAACATAGAGAAGATATCTTTGCCGGCATTTTCCTTCTTCGTAATAATATATACTATCTTACTCGTGTTCTGTAGCAAGCCCGCTTCATCGGTCAGATCCAAAGCAAATTAAAAGCTAGATAAATAAGCTTACTCTGAGAAGTTTTTTCTCCCTCACATTCTAAACATCAATATCCACATAGTATAATTTTTACACGAGACATGTAGAAAAGCCTTTTACATCTACCACTGAAATGAAGGTGTATGTCATCAATGAGTATAAGTGAACCATTGAGTCTATAGAGCTCATGTGCGAGGTATCTTTGTGCTGCCGGCTCTAGTACATGGGATAGACACCGTCATATGACATGTCCATAAAGTACTTGACGGCAAAATTGAAGAATGTAGAGTCTTGCATGAGGGCAGGATGTCCAACCTGGGGAAGGATAAGCTGACCAGCATAGGGAATCCAAGCTGCCATTGCATCCGGCTGATTTCTCTCAATGGCTGCGTCATGGTCGCCGTCAACGATCCAGACTGGGCATTTGATCTTGGCCATTGCCTCTGGTCCCCATGTTGGCTCTGTGGCCCACATACTTGTTCGTGTGAGTGCTAGTTTCGACTTCGAGCATTGAGGAGTGAGACTTACAATGACACGCCATCGACCATGGCATCGCAGCGACCGGGGAGGGGGCTCAAACTCTCGCAATCATAGGACTTGCAGGTTTCACGCTTCCGCTTCTCGGCGGTCTTGGTTGAAAAGGTGGTTCCATTGGTTAAATGGTCTGCATCGAAGCTGCCACTGTCGGAGTTGATGATGGGGTCGTTTGTTCCGGGATTGCTCATATCGGCTTGGTTGTTGGCACCATGCGCAAATACGCGGTCAATACGCGACGTGAAGTTCATGGCAAGATCCAAACCGGTGATGGCACCGTCACTCCAGCCAATAACCGAAACCTTGGAGATATTGAGATGATCAATAAGCTCAATGGCATCGCGCGCCATATCGTCGTAATGGAACTCTGTAAAGTTTGTATAAGGGCTACGTCCTTGTCCTCGGGTGCTGTATAAGTGTTAGTCTAAAATTGGCAATAATTGACCTCATGCAGCCTTACTCCTGAAGAATCACAAGTCTTGACTCGGCCAGCATGTTGGCCTGGTTGTACATCTGGTTCGAGTTGCCAGTTCCTCCATGTAGAATGAGCACCGGTGTATGCTTGGAGTGCACTGGTCCCATGGTGGTATACCAAATATCAACACCTGACGACATGCGCAGATACTTTCCAACGTCTCCGTTGCTGAGTTCACCAGGGTTGGGCGACCATTCCCAACGAAGAACAGAGGAGTCGTACGTTGCATCTGGGACGCATGGCTTTCTGGGAGATGTTAGCATTTCTTTTATTGGTGTAACGGTTGGAAATGGGTGACGAACTGGTGACCGGAGCGTGTGCAGACACTAGCAGCTGCACTGCTGACGAACAAAAGCCCAGGAAGCACAAGTCGTGTCGAAAGCATACTGGCTCTTTTTGATGGCAATTCTGGGTTTGATCGTCTAATGCGCGTAGCTATATCACCGCGCAATCAATCCTAGAGTGGCAGCAAGGCCAGTACATATACCTAGTCAGCAATAGCATATCTATCATGAATGGGATATTCTAGTCGATATAGATACAGCCAAGATATGCTATCGGTATTGCAGGCAATTCGGTCATCTGAATAGCTCCGTGATCCTTGTACATTAAACATGTCATATCAGCTATCGCTTTTAAGTGCAACCTCAATGTCAGTTTTAGCGTGGCCACTACTACTTTGGCTCAAAAGAAGCTTTGGATCGCTCCCCTGTTATCGCCATCAATGCGACCCTCTATCCAATGATACTGCTGCGATATATAAGATGGCCACGGCTTTCGCCTGGGGACTGGACTAACTATCCCAAGACGGTAATTGAGTTGCAGTTTAAACGATAGCCGGCCAACCTATCACTGCTCTTATTGACACTAACGAATAAAGAAATTGTCAATAGTTAGATGCCCTCATTCATAGGTGCAAAAAGCGTGTGTGTATTGTGTGTGTTATGTGTCTACAGCGAATCCTCCGAATAACCCCTTTAACCCCGCAAATACGGGCCTCTGGTTGGTCGATCTCGACTCTCTATTATCCCCACTGTAATCAAATGTCGGTCGATGACATTGAGACTACATGATAACGTCGAAATCGATCCGAATTTATCTGGTGCTCTTTTGGCTATCGCAAGTTCAATTGAGACCGCCTTAGTAAAAAAGCTATCTATCAGGCGATGAAGTCTACTAATACGATGAACACCAGTGCTCAGTGACTTGATCGCGTGCCATCGAAGGCAAGATGTCGGTCAACCCAATTCTGTTAGGAGCAATTTTAACATCGAAGCTATATCTGAATTGGAAGGACATGTCCCTAGAAGGCCGCTAGAACAATCGTGAGTAGCGAAAAGCCCAAGATCAAGATAGAGGTGCAGAAGCGGAAGCGGAATTGCCAGCAACGATACGAACAGCCGGCCTTTCGGACATCTGCCGGACCATTTGGAACGTACACACATCCGAGCATCTCACACCGAACCTAGAACTAGCAAGCGCGTCAAGGATTAGACTCTAATGGGAGTTTAATTAAATCGCGTATATAGAGGTTCATTATTAATTGATATCTTGAGATCCATCTACATATGATAATTGGCTTACGCATCACTTCGACACCGAGGCATCATCCGTTCCCACTATGCAGTTGCCAAGAACGATAGCGCAATCATATTAAAGCTTGTTTTGACGAGCCAGAATAATATGCTTTGTCCACTTTATTCCCTATCAGGGCAAACACGCACTTCGCTGTGAGGATAAGCCACTCGATTACGCATATTGTATACTTTTATTTGGCAAAACGCGTCCCATAACTCTCTCCCTAAATAAAACTGTTGTTGTAGTAATCTAAGTGTTGATAGATTGCTTTAATCTACCCTAACGTACATGATCATATGCACTGTTTTTATATATATACAATTCTCCATGTCTGCCCAGCAGATTTAGACCTCCTGGCCCAAGTAGCTTGGGCAACTGTTACGTTGTAAACGTCCAGGGTGTAGGTCCAGCTATCGATGGTGGCCTGGTCGTACACACAATCAAAGTCGGAGCTGCTGGTTCAAAGAGGGCGCAGGGGCCACTGGCAGAGCATCTGGACCTCACCAGAGTAAGTGCCGGAAGAGACGGTGCTGTTGAGGCAATCAGGGGCAGAGCCACCCTCGACCCAGTCAATAAGAGTCTGGAGGAGGTCGGTGGGGTAGGGGCCGGGTTGCAGATCGTTAGTGTGGCAGTGAGCGGTGCCATGAACCAGGAAGAGACGCTACCAATCGCTGTGGGAGGCAATGTTGGCGTTGTAGGAGTTACCAGAGTACCTGGCAGTGCAGACAGTGCCGTAGTAGTGGGAGCTGGAGGGCGAAGGAACGCTAGGGTCAGACTCACCGTGGTAGCGCAGCAGCTTGCTACCAAAGCTCTCGAAAGTGGACACATTGTCGTATGTGGTCTGGAGGGTGTCGTAAAACTTGGGCAGAGCCTCGGTGATCTAGCTGCACAGCTGATCGTAATCGACACCATCCAGAGTCTCCACGTTGTCAAGGTCGACCTGCTCATGGAACTTGGTCACGAAAACACCTCCAGTCGACTCGATGGGGTAATCCCGTAAGTCAGTGGTGGGGTTGTAGGTGGTCTCAGCATTGCTGAAAGCTGAGCCGATCTGCTACAAGAAATAGGCACGCTTGCCGGCGGAGGTGAAGAGACCGTCGACAATAGCCTGGACAATCTCAACACCCTCGGCACTGATGGTACCATTCTGGGCGGGGGTGTAAGAAGTAGACGAGCCGGAGGTCTAGGCACGACGAACTATATCGGGTCTCTTGCTAAAGCCATAGCCAAAATAGGTGCCATTCTCGGCAGCACAGTAGTAGTACTAGCCACTGGTGGAGTTCATGTTGAGGTTAAGCTTGCACAGGTCACTGCGGGAGATAACGCCGTCAGTGCGGCCATCGAGGGGATCACAAGCAGAGATGGTCAGGTTGACAATCGTCTGAAGCTCATAAGGCTCCTGGAAGCAGTCCTGGATGATCTCGACCACGGCGGGGAAAATGTGGTTCTTGATACATTAATACAATAATGCGATGATGAAAACACGGTGTTCGGGATATCGACTTACAACTTGTTGTTGGGCCTGGCTGAAGGCCGGGGCACCGGCAGAAACACCATCATAGATATCGCCATAGCGCTGGACCTGGATCATACCCTCACGATCACCGTCGGAGCAGCCGGCGAAGGATGTGTAGACCTTGCTAGGGGTGTTATATAAGTTCGACGTGATGGCCTTGCCGATGGTGGTCATCTCACCCAAAGTCTGGTACGAGAACATCTCGATGTTGTCCCAGTTGAGGGTGCCATCGTCGTTGAGGACGGCGGCGCCAAGACTGTTGGTAAAAGTATCCTACCGGTAACGGCGCAGTAGGAGAGGCCAGCGGACACGTGGCAGCGGTTCCAGTAGTCATTGGGGTCGGGAAAACCGTACTAGAGAACAACAGTGTCGCCACGGTCAGTGTGGGTGTAATTCACGGTGACATTTCAGTAGCTGGAAGTAGCTTTGACGGTGGTGGCAGTCACGGTGGACGGCAGCAGCTGGATACCAGAGACGGTACCGTTGGAAGGCAGCAAAGCACGGACATTGGCGACGGTGCACAGGTCGGAAAGAGAATCCAAGCTAGAGCTGCTGGAGTCGGAGCTGGAGACGGATATCACCGAGGCGTTGACTGCCGTGGCGACCGTCACGATCTTGGATGCACAAGAGCACAAGACATGATGATGCGACGAAGAAAAGGTAATGAGTGGTAGGACAATGAGAGGAACGATTGTAAAGAAGAATGAATGAATGCGCCGACGGTCGAGGACAATGCCAATGAGGAATCCCAAGAAAGAGGCACAACTACGAGGGAAGCTACGGCAGTTATATATAAGTTGCGCGACTACCATACGACCATGTCCATGGCAGTGGTCGATGCGAACGACCGCCCCAGGCTGTTGGTCAAAGCAATCACCATTGAAATAGACAAGATGAAAAGCGGCGGAGTCGTCACGGGTCAGTAGAGGTGCACACATAACGTAGACGTGGCCGAGATGTTAACGGCCCCTTAGACAAGTGGCGATGATGGCTAGTGTGCCGGGGCATGTGTTGAGTGTGAAAGACCTAAATATAAGATCAACACAGTAATAATTTTAAATTGATGGTAGCATCGGAGTACGCAAACTTTATGTGCAGTTGGGTGCTTCCTTTGCTTTGCAGTGTAGTCCAACTTGTGCAGACCTGGATTAACTCTGTAACAGCACTCACCAAGGCAATTGTGTGTCACGGCAGAGATGGTGCGCATTCTGATGGGCAAGGTGCTGTTAGATTAGATTGCATGTGAGACTAGTTTGGGTTTTTATTTACAATTATCAGTAAACGTCGTCACATCCTTGTTATGATTTTATCTTCTCCTAGACGTCGTAATCGCTTCAGATTTCCTAGCGAACTCGTCCGAGTTCTCCATTCCCTTGAAGGACAATAGCATCTGCATTGATAGTACACTTGATGAGGAACTCGTACTCGTGGCTGACAAGCATTGCTCTACTTCCGTAACGTGTAACAATGTTGAGATCTGTAGCCAGCTTTTGTGCATCAAAAATGCATACATTTCTCAGTCGCGACGTATCAATCATGATGTAGCTGATATTTTTACGCTCATATCCTGTATTGTTGTCGGAAAGACGCTTTGCCCACTGTCGCACCCGCCAGATATCAGAAAAGGTCGACATGTAGGGGCTGCAGACTTCAAGTCCCCAAATGAAGTGGTTGCCGAGGGTGGTTTTAAAGGCAGTCAGATTGCTCAGGTCCGGGTTCTGATCACGGGCAGAAATACCTCCATCTTCAATTGAATGAGATCCCGGGTGAATCACCCGGTAAAGATATCGGGGTGGATATTGGCATGTGTGTTCGGCGAGGTTGAATGCGGTGCTGAGAAGATCTCCATCTGAGGAGCTACCGTCGTCTGTCGGTGCTTGAGGGCCCCCCCCCTGGTCGGCAAATATTTTTTCCCTCTGCCTCGCCTAGAGTATCGAGAAGCCTCAGATTTTCAAACGTCTCTGTTAATTGGCGAAGTGCCTCTAAAAATCTCACAATTACCTGCGACAGGCTCTCTTGGCCTTGGGTTTGATTGCCATCATCATTATTTCTTTGGTGGCTAAGCTCGTCGCCGTCATCGCTCGTGTCATCCCGCTTGTCACTCTCAGGGCTGTCATCTCCATGGGTGGGTATGCAGTCTATGAATTTAATGGATTCATGGGCTTTGCCTTCGTCATGGAAGACAGAGACGGAGATGGGTCTTGCTGTAGTCATCATATTGGTGTCGTTGTTACTCCAGAAGCTGCTTTATGGATTGTCAAGTCTTGGATGGGTGCAAAATCTTTCTCGACGAAACTACACAGCAATGACAGGCAGTATACATATGCATATATTTTTCGCATCAAGCCAAAGCAAACAACTGTTTGGCTCATATGTTGTCTCTTATTGTGAATCGCTGAGTTTCCATCGTGTTCTACTCGCCCTGCTCTTCTTCTTGTCAGGCGCCATGTAGTCAGAGACTACTTGGCTGCCGAATGATAGCATGGAACTGTCTTTCCGCTAGCAGAAACAAGAGAGGGCAGCCCAGTCATGGTTGGCCTCAAGCGCAAACGTTCTCTCTTAGAACAATAGAGGCCTTCCAACTAGGTCGCCTAAATGAAAGCGGCCCAAAATGCGGCCTGGTCAGAGAAAGTGTAGCCATGCCTTGTGCACTCATATTCATACCATCGACAAATAGGCGACTCATACATGCCGCATGCATAAGCAAAGACCTGAATTTTTAATCTAGACACTCGAAAATACTAAGTCTTTGCACAGGTCACTTAGTAGGTCTCTTGCGTATTGAGGTCGGCCGCATGATGATGCCCACAGCCTCAAATATGGCGGCAGGTAAAAGGCTACGGTTCTTAGTATTAGCACGAATATAGAACCCTAGCAAGTAGGCAGTCCTTCAGAGCTAAATTATCGCGAAGTAGACGAGGCGACGCTGCGGCCAGCAAATTTAGTTATTTGATGACTAATCAACGTTGAAATTTTTCTTCTCTGTTGTGGCTCATGAGCTTCATAAACTATTGTACGAGAACACAGACAAACGGTTTCTTCTCTTCTTTTCTAGTGTTAGCATCTTCGTGTCAACTCTTTTTATCCTTTTTTATCAACAGCCTTCGCTCATGGTCAGGGCATCCAAGTATTGCGGATGTCGTCGACTTTAGGTTGCTCTACAGTGGACCTTTGTAAATCTGGCAGCACGTGACTATCTATCTGCCAGCCTATGTCGCCTACATCGTTCTTGCTATTGCCGGGCATTTTAGCGGTCGTGTCCAAGGCTGCGTCTACTTTTTAACGTGTCCTCGTCCACAGCCTTACGACAACGACATCGGCCGGCGTCCAGCGAGCAGTTGCAATCATGTCAGTTCTACTCGAGACCAGTAAGGGCGACATTGTCATTGACCTTTTGGTGGATTATGCGCCCAAACTCTGTGAAAAGTAAGTATTGGTCTTACCTCGCTCTTGCTGTCAATGTCTCTCAGTCAATAGCTCGACGTGTGGCAACGTCTACGCCAAAAGTCAACACATCTAACAGCCCAGCTTTTTGAAACTCTGCAAGATCAAGTACTACAACTACTCGCCCGTTCACTCCATTCAAAAGGAATTCTCTTTCCAGACTGGTGACCCCCTTGGACCTCTTTCGAAGCAATCCGATGGCGGCTCCAGCATTTGGGGCGTCCTTTCGCACGACGCATCACGACGCACATTTCCAGCCCTCTTTCATCCGAAGCTGAAGCATCTCGAGCGTGGAACGGTTGGCATGGCCACTGTTGCACATCCGACAGATCCAGACGTTCGCTTGGCTGGATCCCAATTTATTGTTTCTCTGGGTGACGAGACTGACTTCCTCGACGGCAAATCTGCCATATTCGGACGCGTTGTCGAGGGCTTTGATGTCCTTGAGCAGATCAACGAAGCCGTTGTGGACGAAAAAGGGTACCCACTTATTGATATTCGTATCAATCACACTGTCATCCTCGACGACCCTTATCCCGACCCCGAAGGTCTCGTTGAACCACCCTCGTCTCCGAAGCCATCACGCGCACAACTAGACACGACACGTCTAGGTGAAGAGGAGCAGCGCAAAATCGAAACACACGAGCTTGATGACGATAATGAAGAACGCGCCGCTGAGCGCGAGAAGCAGCAGCGCGAGCGCGCAGCGCGTGCCCAGGCGCTAACGCTTGAAGTCATGGGCGACCTGCCGTCCGCTGACATTGCACCTCCGGAGAACGTGCTCTTTGTCTGCAAGCTCAATCCGGTGACCCAGGACTCGGACCTCGAGCTGATCTTTAGTCGTTTCGGCAAGATCTTGTCGTGCGAGGTGATTCGCGACCAGAAGACGGGTGACAGTCTACAGTATGCATTTATCGAGTTTGAAGACAAGAGCTCCTGTGAGACTGCCTATTTCAAGATGCAGGACGTCCTCATTGATGACCGACGCATCCATGTGGACTTTAGTCAAAGCGTGAGCAAGCTGACGGGTGCATGGTGGGGTGAGAAGCGGCAGAAGCAGTCGCGCGGCAAGGGTGGCTGGGGTGGTGTCAATGAGCTGGAGAAGTGGCGCAAATACCGCAACGAAGATGACGACGACGCCAAGGGTGGTGCTTTTTATGACATGGTGCATGACGGCGAGGTGGAGGCGCGGGGACAGGAACTCAAGCTGGAAGGGATTACGGGTAGCACGGAAGGCAAGGCGGACAGGAATAGATCTGAGTATGCAGACCGTGGCTACAGGGATGGCGGCAGAGAAAGAGAGAGAGACAATGGACGTAGCAGAGGTCGGTACAATGGTCGCAGCGACCGGGATGACCGCCGGGACGATCACCGGGATGACAGACGTAGAATCGATGACTACAGAGGGGGTAGAGATGGAAGGGATGGAAGGGATGGAAGGGGCGCCAGAGACAACAGAGATCACAGAGACAAAGGCCGGTCGAGTGCTCGCAGTCGGAGTCCACGGCCATCCAAGTCTTACAGAGATGACCGGGATAGGAACCGAAGCCGACGGTAGAGCTTATTGTTTCTCTCTGTGTCTGTGCTTCTCTATTTCCCAATCTATCTGTCTGCCACAAGACCTTAGTTGTGTCCAGCGTGTATACTACTAGAGCTCTAAAATATATTACGATGTTACGACTGGACCCTGGATAATGACTGCCTGGTCTATTGCCTAATGTCTGATGTCTGTGGCCCTTTCTCATTATAGTATTAGGTGCGTAGTCACCTGTTGCTATTAAACGCACGAGCTACTACTAATTCCTGAGTCTGTAAATGGCTATAATGGTCATGACGCAAGCCAGTCAAAGTCGTCGAGTTGACGAACCGTGTGGCTGGCCCACTTGAAAGCCGTTTGACATCTTTTTCCCAGTTCCTTGTCTGTATGCTGTCTCTTGTCTCTGATCTTCTACCACCTGCCTTCTGCCTTTTGTCTCGTAACTCCTAACTCCTGGCCCCTGGCTCCATGTTTCTGTCTCTAGATTGCCTCTTGCCTCATAATATATTTTCTTATCTCTTGTTTGACGCTTGATGTCTGTTTGTGAGACCATTATTTATATCTTCTTAGCTATCATAGCTATCATATTCCTATGTATCATATTTGCAATATATACTCAATATAGAACTATGTCACTGCTTTGTACAACAAAGGACAGAATGGCGGACGCTGCAAGACAAAATATGACAGGCAGGAGCAATTGGTTCAGAACAATGTTTCTGTATGCTTCTACAGGTCAACAATTTCTATACCTAATTTCATATATTCTTGTTTCTCGATTTATTTTAAATAAATAAAAAATACTCATTTTTTGGCGAGCTACCCCTCTCCTCTGTACAACACAACATCGGGAGGACAAGTAACCAGGGGTAGAGCGTGGGGAGAATATGTGTTTGTCTCTGGCTGTTTGTTTTAGTTTGATGACATTATGTTTGATTTATTCTCCTCTCCTGGTCCACTCACTGCCTATCGTTTAGCCTCATATTACTTGTTGTCTGGTTGGTACTACCTGCAACGACTCATGGAGGCGAGCCTTTTGATTAAAATCATTTCCTTATTCCCCTGGTTTGTAATTGTTTTTCCAATGGTGTAGTAATCTGGGGCAATAACTTGTGTGGTAATGACAGAACGAGCCTCGTGCTGATCTAGCCTGTCAATGTAAACAGCTTTCAGCCTTGACCTTTGAAGATGTTCTAAAATAGCATCTCTGTTAGAAACTACTGTTTGCTCTAAAAGTCTTGCATCATGCCAGCCTACCATGATTTCCTGTCTATGTTTACTTGTCTAGTTGCTCGGTGTCTAGTTTGTGCACTTTGTTTTCCCTTCATCTCGTCCTCTTGTTATTCCCACTTTTGTCCATAATTCTCGCCTTGTTTCCCGCTTGCAGTCTATAGAGTAGCCTTCGTTAACGTTGTTTGCCAGATATATGAAAAAGAGACATGTCACTTGCTTTAACTCTCACGGCATGAGAGACACAGGCTGTTGGCCGCATATGGCTTCGTAACCCAAACGCATTAATGCACGTCCATGATAAGATAAATCTGAGAAGAAAATTTAATGAAATATAAATTTTATTGATAAATACAGGTAATCAATTCCCGGATGCTTGCGGCGTTCTTTGCATGGAGCGCCATTGATTAATTGCGTGTCCAACAGTTCCGTTTGCTGCTGCGGGGTCATCTGCATGTCTTTTAGAAGCTTTCTCCGAGACTACCTCCAGGCATGAGAAGTGCATTGTCGATCCTTAGCTTATGTCAACGACTCGCCTTTTTTTATTATAACATTATTGTCCTTTGAAGTACTCGATTGGTGGGTGTGTTAAAGCAATAGCCTTGACTATTTTTTAGATCTTTCACTAATCACATTTACTACACGGAATTGTTCCGTATCCAGGTTTCTGTATTTTTTCAATATCATTTTACCAAATTCAAACCTACAAGACTATTGCAGTCAGGGTACTGAGGACACTGCAAAGAACAACAATCTAGGGGCGATGCTGTGGACGAGTGTTACACCAAGCACAGTGCTTCAGAAAACATGACAGCAGACAGTATGCGAACTGTCTAGGTTCATATGTATTCCTTCTTCTATCAGTCACCTACTAGTTCATTAGTTCTTTCACTGTTTCAATTAACTGACATTGCACTTTACGGTGAGTACAAGTTGTTCTCACTCTGTATAGTGTGCTACATGAAGTAGGCAAAACACAAAGTATGTCCTACAAGCGGGAAGAGTTGCCATTCCGCTATAGAAAGTAAACAGGAATACAGCTTTTGGTGTAGTTTATCCATTAAGTTTTATTTTAATTTCGATAAAATACATTATTCTTATTATTGATCTTTATTATCTAAATTGTTCCATCTTCTCTGATGCTGTGTTACGGGGCTGATACGAGCAATATACAAACGAGCTGTGGCAGTCAGACGGTTGGTGGACCAAGGCTAGACGTGCATTGGCAAACGCAAGCACCAGGAGGCATATTTTCTATTAGTTTGAATATCAAATTAATAAAATAGAGATAAATATAAAGGAAAATAAAGAATATTAGTAGTGTCAGACGACTGGAAACGTACCTGCAGTTAGGTGTGTTTTCAATAAACACAGAAGACCAAGCACACTGAAGAGGCTACAAGAGGCTGACTGAGTGCTTGGGTGCTAAATTCTTCTATTAAATCATGTTGTAATAATAATGAAATGCAAGACTCTAGCTAGGCAAGACGTAGCTAGGCAAAACGCAGGCAGGTCGGCGTCATGACAGTTACAAGGCAAATTTACAGCTTGGTTAACAAGTTTAAACTAGCTATGAGGCGTAGCAGATGTGAGTTATAATATCAAATGGTAACGACAGAGATTACTGCAATACATAATACGGTGCTGTCGAAAAATATGCTGTTTGGTTAAAGCTAAATGTAAGTCCTCCGTCAGGAGGCCTACTTTGATAGCAGTGCATCTACGTTGTCTGTGGACATGCTTGTAGAAAAGTGGTGAATAGTTACAGCCATGATAATTGAAAACTTATTCAAAGCCTCAGTTAGAGGATACAATATCTGCTGCAGTCAGAAGCAAGGTGGTGCAATAGGTACAAACGCACACAAGTACTAGCACATACGCATACAGACAAAACAGATGATACAAATAATACAATCAAACAACATGCAAATACAAGCTCTCTGCCCATTTTTATATCTTGTTTTGTTTTTTTAAATGTCTTTGACTTGTCTAATACTCACTCGAGTTTTTATTGCACTCGATTTGTATTTAGCAAGCTTAACCTGATGTTACTATTATATCTTCTCTCCTCACCCTCAACAGTTCGTCTAATTATGTCTTCATCTCTTCCTCACGTTGATGCAAAACTTGGTACAGCAAACCATAATAATACACAGGACATCAGACGTCACACAAACAGAGAAAGCCGTCTATGATAAGTGATAGATCAGATATGCCCGTTTCTTTTCTCGTTTCTCGTTTTCCTCTTCTCGTTTCGCTTCTCGTCTGTCGTCTCCCGTCTGTCAACGCTCTCCTCTCTCCCTCTTCTCCTTGCAAGTTATTTTACTTCCACTCTATATGCTTTGAATTATCTAGGTTCTTCTAATATTTCATATGATATATATATATTTATATTTATATTAAACATTATTTGCATTATTCCCCTCTTATATTCCCATCTTATTTAACCTTCCGCTTTTCCTCACACTCTTGTCTTTCTTGTCCACTTTCTTCACCTCTCCCCTGATCCCTGGCCTCTGCCTTGTCTTCTGTCGTCATTTATCCTCTCGTTTCACCTTCTCGTCTTCCATTTGTTTTGCGTCTGTTTCCTTTTCTCCATCATTTTCCATAGTCTTACTTGACCTCTATACTGGCACGCCCGTCAGTACAAGGCCCGTGTTAGTCAAGGATACAAGAAGCCTACGATCCTTCAATCTTATGGCCATATAACCATATTCTGTTCTTCTTACCCTCGAGTTGTCGTTGTTCTTTTTTTTCTCATCTGCTTCTTTCTCATCATATTTATCAAGTCTGTCAATTTCAAAAGATTAGCCCGAGTCTTTTTACAATATTGCTCATTACACCCCAGCAATTTATTTTTATGCATTGGAACCGGTACGTTGCTCTCTCCCTCGAATAAGCCTGAGCAAAGACTAACAATGGGAAAAGCCGCAGCCAGTCAAGATGGTGTCCCAGGCTAGCTACCATGCCAGCCACGCAGATGGTAAACGGCCCGCCCACTCATACTCACCTTACATGTCAGCCAGATACACGGAGAGCCGTGTCTACGTCCCCAACAACGAGCACCGTGGCTTGGGGCACCGTGGCATTCTCAGTGATCCTGTTGAAAAGGGTGAAGGAACCACTCGAAAGAGAATTGCTGTTGCTGTGAGTCTCTGTGCTGTGCCATATAGTAGGGCATTTTACTAACAGTGTAATAGTGTGGCCGTTGCCGGCAGAGGAAGATCCGGTGCAGTGGTGACAAGGGCCAGGGCACGCCGTGCACTAACTGCCACAATGCCGGAGTAAGCCCTTGTCTCTTTCTCCGCGTGTCATCGCGGGAAGCTACTATTAAGACCGAGTTTGACTACAACTCCCACATCTCACGTGCCCTCGCCCACCGGGCGGCCGTTCCCCCTCATCCTTCTCTATCGAGCTCTCTATCCGGCCCTCTGCCTAGCTCCCTGTCTAGCTCTCTATCTGGTCCTCTCTCTAGTGGCCATTATGGAACAGTTCCGAGTGACTTCAGTCCTAACAGCTCCAGCAGTGGCAGTGGCTCAAACAGCGACCCGTATCGCTCCACAAACAGCCTATACCCCTACACTCACAAGGCTTACTACAACAGTCTTCCGCAACCAGCTTGGACTTCAGGGTACAGTGAAGACTACGGTAACGCGCCTACCGACCAATCGTGTAGCTCATACGGCGTTATAAGCGAGCAGACATCGCAACTCATGCCTCCTTTCACGTGGGATGGTCGTACACCAGCCGGCCCGCCACCTCCTCCGCTGCCACTGAAGGTTCAAGCTCCAGCTTCTACAAGCGTCCCATCACTGCCTCCCCCGGCTCAGCTTCATTCTCACCATGATGATCATTACCACCAGCACGAGCACCACTCCCAAAGCCAGGCCAAGCCTCAAGAAACTCAGCCTCAGGCCATTTCTCGCTGCCACTGTCGCGAGTGTATCGAGGGCCATGGCCAGCACCAAGACCAACACTATGGCCAGCACCAAGGCCGGTCCCCAGCTATCAGTTACAACACATCCAAGCCTCAGACTGGCCTTGTCTTGTCTCAAGTCACTCCTCAGAATCCCCAAAATCATCAGTCTAGCCACAGCCAGGAAGAGCACGACGCTAGCCAGTACATCCATGGAGAGCTTGTCTATCGTCCAGCTCAGAGCAATGGAAACGAAGCTACACTTGCAAGCTCGTCCATCGAAAATCTTGAGCAGGAAAACGACAGCAACAACACGATTAGGAGCAATAACAACAGCTACGACAGTGCTACCCAGGCTCTGCAAACGGTGCCTATGAGCCGTGCCCCTTCACATGGCAGTGTGCTTGACCATGGTACACCGGTGCCAATGTCTCATTTCAAGCAAGAGCTGATCAGCAGCCGCAGTGCTGCGTCCAGTCCGGCTCCCGTTCAGGCTGTGCAATCTAAGCAGTCGTCGTCTTTGCAGGCTCACGTACCTATGCCTGCTCCCCTTCCTCATCTGTCCTTGGCCTCTCAAGGACATGCCATTGACTCGATCAGCTCGATCAACAGCTCAGTCAATTCCGCCAACACTGCTCACTCCCCATACATCGGTGCCCACACCAGCACAGCTAACAGCTCTGAAAATTTGGCGCGTATTAACTACCCGCCTCCTTCCAATGACAACAGTCGCCGATCGAGCGTCCATGTCCCTAGCCACGCCTACTCAAAGGACCTCTACCACGAGACGAGCCATTATGTCAGCACCGGCTCCGTGGATGCTCCTACTTCTGCTCCTGTAGCGGAACGCGTCAGCGAGGGCAGCATCTTCAGCGATCAGGAGCGCAATTTCGTCGGCACTCAAGGTCCTGGCCCCATGAGCTCTTGTCTTGACAGCTACACTTATGATGCGGGGCCAAGCTCTAGTGTCAGCTCTGGTGCCAACGCTAGCACCAGGACCGACAACACATATACTGCGAAAAGTGTCAAATCATCACTGTCGTTATCGTCACTGCACGGTGTCTACGGTCGCCAGAACAAGAAGAAGTCGTCAACTGACAGCCTAGTCAAGTCGCGTCCATACAGCCCTGTCGCCAGCCCTATAGGCTCCATGCTGCCACCTAGTCATCACCATGGCTATGACCATGGTCACATTGGAACCAGTCACACTCCCGTCAGTGACTCGCCCCTGCCGCCGCCCATGCACACGTACGCAGACTTGCAGGCCCATGATATTAAAGCTGACTCGCCGTATTAATCTTGGACGGACGGTAAAGTCAAGTTACCACTTTGTCGATCAACTTTCTTGGTCCATGTTTCTATTTTCTAGCTTCTATTCTTTCCGTTTTTTCTTGCATGCGTTTTTCTATCTTCTTTTCTGTCCTGTACTCAAGTAATGTTATATTTCATGGAACTGTGCTGTCGTTTGGATATATATTTTCTTCTGTCTACTTTGTTGTATCTGATATTCTCTCTTTTCTCTTGTTTTTCTCGCTCCTATCTTCTCTAATAGTTTATTATGTTATATCATGTGTGTTAGGCTACTTGTATCAGCTGGATTTCTTGACTGCGGGATTGGATATTTTTGGATCACTGGATTGTTTACTTGCCCTTTTTCTGTGTATTGGATACTGGTTATTATATTTGAAATAAATAAAAAAAATTAGCTTAGAAATTTGCTGTGTTTTATCGTGATCATAAACCACATGTGTAAAACATTGTACATTGGAGCCACTGTTATTTTATAAAAGTTTCATTCTGTCTCTATTTTATGATTAGATTATTTTCTTTGTTTCTAGAACTGGTTTTATTTTTAATTTATTTTTAATTAATCTACAAAATTAGCTTGATCTTAAAATCTTTGCATTTTATTTTAAAGACCGCTAGGTTTTACTTTCTAAATAAAATTAATCAATTAAATCGAATATGTCAACTAATCTGTCCTCTGATCTAGCCATCTTAATGTGAGGCAAGCATACACGGACCCTCTCATACTATGCACATCGTCATGTCTTCAGGTGTCTTTCTTCATCGACCCCACATGCCTTGACTTTGTGAGCTTCAGTAACTGCTGGCCAATGGTTGGAGCTTGTGGTGACTTATCCCATATTAAACCCCCTGTCTGCTCCATTATTATCTCCCACCGCCTTCTGCTGCGCCAATCGCACCTTCCTGGCATCTTCAAATCTCCATTCTCAAGCTTACACGTAACTGCCTCTGGCAGAAGCACGGTGCTCCCCCTCACTGTATCTTAGTTTCCTGTTTTTCTCTTTTGTTATTGCATCCTGCCTTATTTCTCACCACCTGCCAATTCCTTCGAAAATAAAGCTTCACTTTGACAGACGACAGCTTGAGTCAATTCAAACTTTTTTTTTACTCGTTCACGTCAAGGGCTGTCTCTCCTTTATTACTCTTCCTACCCATACACCCCTCTGTACCCTCCTCCCTCACAATGCAGATTCCCTTGATCCGACTCCAGTGCGGAGTCAACTCCTACGACTGGGGCAAAGTCGGCTCCGACTCCGTGGCCGCTCAATATGCCGAGGCCACGCCGGCGGACGGCTTCTCAGTCAAGGAAGACAAGCCCTACGCCGAGCTGTGGATGGGAACACATCCCTCAAATCCCTCCAAGGACGTCGTGACCGGCCGCGCCCTGCTTGACCTCGTCCAGGACAACCAGGCCCTGCTCGGCTCTGCCATTGCCGAAAAGTATGGCGACAAGCTACCCTTCCTCTTCAAGGTCCTTTCAATCAATAAGGCGCTCTCCATCCAAGCACACCCTAACAAGAAGCTGGCCGAGCAGCTGCACGCCCGCGACCCCAAGAACTACCCCGACGACAACCACAAGCCCGAGATGGCCATCGCCGTGACTCCCTTTGAGGGCCTCTGTGGTTTCCGCCCTCTTGCCGAGATTGCCCACTTCCTCAAGACCGTCCCACCCCTGCGCAGCCTGGTCGGCGAGTCTGTGGCCGATGCCTTTGTGTCCACAGTGAACGGTCACGAGACAGACGAGGCCCCCGAGGTGCTGGAGAAGAACAAGGCCGTGCTCAAGGATCTTTTCTCAGCATTGATGGCTGCTTCACAAGAGTCCCTGGCCACAGCAACCGACTCCTTGATGAAGCTTGTGGCTGCCGATGCCGAGGGTTTCGCCGACGGTGGTGTCGAATCGTCGTCGGGCGCTATCCTGGCAAAGCTGATCAACCGGTTATACGGCGAGTTTGGCGTCGACTACGGCCTGTTTAACCTCTTCTTCTTAAACTACGTGACTCTCCAGCGCGGCGAGGCCCTCTTCCTGCAGGCAGACGATATCCACGCCTACATCTCGGGCGATATTATCGAGTGCATGGCGGCGTCGGACAATGTCGTGCGTGCCGGATTCACGCCCAAGTTCAAGGACGTGAGCACGCTGACGTCGATGCTGACATACAACTACGCGCCCATTGACGAGCAAAAGATGCACCCCGTCGACTATCCCTACGCCACACTCAACCGCGCCGCCTACAGCTCCGGGTCTGAGAGCACGCTCTACGACCCGCCGATCCAGGAGTTCAGCGTCGTGCGGACGGCCCTGAAGAGCAAGGACTCCAAGGTGACTCTGGATGCCGTCAGTGGCCCGAGTATCATCATCTGTACTGGTGGCCGTGGCACTATTGCCGTTGGCCCCAAAGTCGAGACGATTGAGGAGGGCTACGTGTTCTTTGTCGGTGCCACAGCTGAAACAGTGATGCAGGCGGGCGCATTGAACGACGGTGAAGAATTTGAGACATTCCTTGCATTTTGCGAGATTGAGGAGGACAAGTAGATAGACAACTTGCTCTTCTACATCACCTTTGTTTCTCTTTCATATCGCTGTCGGTTTGTTCCATCTTCTTCATCTTCTGCCACCCAGTTGAAGCGTATGTCCAGCCAGTGACATAATATAATATCCAATATCCAGTATCCAATATATAATTGTTTCCAAGACAAATACCACATCAATTTTTATTCAGGTTTAATGTGTACAAATTCGAGAGCCTTCAAGCAAAGATACAAATTGATGCATAGCTCGGACACCATTCACCACCAAACATGATGTCATTGGTGTGCCCCACTGTGACCTTCCAAATGCTGTCATCCAATTTGCTGGCTGCAAACTTTATCTTCAAATTTCAATATCATCGACATTAATCCCACGCCTTGAACGCGCGACACACGCATGGATGGAAATGCCTTGACGCAGAGCTTGCCAGTGCAGCGGTTCTGCCGCCAGTACCTCCAAGCCGAGCCCAACCCCGACTTTCCCACCGACAGAGCCCTCCTCCGCGATGAGCATGTCCAGGAATACCTCTACTCGACCCTCTTCTCTCCCGAGGCCTGCGCGCCCGAAGAGTACCAGCTGCCGCCTGCCTATGCCAAGCGCATTCTGAAGAAGCTCACCGAGGATATTGAGGCCAGCATTGATGATTGGGACGAGCATGCCGTGTCCGACAATCTGCTGGACCACTTTGCCAACTTCAGCAGCGCCTCAACTGCTCCCTTTGCCGTCCGCAAGCACCGAGTCGTCTACTCTGTTTCAGCTCTATCTATGTCTGATCCTGCCTCTGATTCTACACCTACGCCATCCATCACGTTTCTCGAGAACAGAGCTACAATATCAGCCGGCGGCACGACGGGCATCCGCACCTGGGAGGCGGCTTTGCACCTGGGCGAGTACCTCTGCCGCAAGCAGCCGACACTCGTACAAGGCAAGAGAGTGCTTGAGCTCGGTGCAGGCACCGGCTATGTTTCTGTATTGTGTGCCAAGCACCTTGGTGCGGTCGAGTGCGTAGCAACAGACGGCTCGCTTGAAGTGGTGAACAATCTACCTATCAATCTGGAGCTCAATGGTCTAGATGGCAAGCAAGTTGCCAGTCGCGAACTGTCATGGGGGCCAACACCGCCGGAGTGGTTAGATCCGGCATCTGCGTCCTTTGATGTCATCCTTGGCGCTGACATTACTTTTGATGCACGCATTATGCCAGACCTGCTAGCGACGATCAAATGGTGCCTGGCTGCCAACAGTGGTGCGACAGTGCTCATCTCGGCCACAGAGCGTAATAAGGAGACGTTTGACACATTCATGCAACTGGCCGCAGAGCAGTCATTGCGTGTTGAGACAGTCGACTTTCCCGTAATCCCGCGACGCGAGCAGGCCGGGCCGTTCTACAGCGACATTGTGCCAATCCACATCTGCCGATTAAGCGTTATGTAATTTCTAGAATTTTATTTAATTATTAGTTTCTGAGCTTTTTATGTTATCAGTATTAATGGAGTATCTTCTCTCACGTGCACCGTCACACTAGGGCTAAGTGCATGTCGATAACTGCGGGGACACCGCACAGCACAAAGTTTATGAGAAGAAACGAGAAAGAGCGGGTCCAAAATCGGGTCACGGAAAATTAGCTGCGCCGGGCTTGAGAAAAATTGTCAGCAGGCTGGGCCCTGTATTGGGAGTGGTATAGCGCTTGTAGCTGGCAAAAGACAGTGAAAAGGTGGTCAAGGGTGGTGAATAGTGGGTCTTCTTGTAGGAAAAAACAGTGAGGGAAAAAATAGTCTCGAAAAGTTTGCCCTCTCTACGCTTTCTGCCTTTCTGGCCCTTCCCCCCTCTTGTCTTTCTGCTTTTTGACTTTCGACTTTTACGACGACCGACACGACAACTTTTCGATATCACCCATCCCCAAACATATCGACACATATTGCCCAAGATGGCGGACGTTGACACCCCCGTTACCCTGCGGACTCGCAAGTTCATCCGCAACCCCCTGCTGGGCCGCAAGCAGATGGTCGTGTAAGTTGACACGGCGATGAGGATCACGGCATCAACG
This sequence comes from Ophiostoma ulmi, assembly GCA_029298715.1. Lineage (NCBI taxonomy): Eukaryota > Fungi > Ascomycota > Sordariomycetes > Ophiostomatales > Ophiostomataceae > Ophiostoma > Ophiostoma ulmi. Next base: position 5,864,054 of record JANSLN010000002.1, on the reverse strand, counting down.
ATGGACGCGAACGAGAACGAGAGAGAGAGAGACGGATGGCTACAGACGGCAATGGCAACGACAACAGCAGACTCGACAGCATGCGACGAAGAATTGTTCATCCACGAAAAATAGAATGCATCACATTAAATCGAGATGTCAACATGACAGAGCAGCAACAGCAAGGCTTGGAAGAAGTACGGCTCCGGGCATCATGGCCAGAAGAAGACTATATCTCGAGATTCACAGCAATGAGTGAACAAGAACGAATTTGCAGGCGGAATTTTTGCCTACATCAGATAGCAATTTCCACATACCACACACGACGCGACTGTCCAGACAAGATAAGGCAGGACTTCCACGACTGCATCGATCACGACGACACCTACGCTTTTCCATGCCATTTATGCCATACATCAACAAGCCACTTGCATCCGTCTCGACTCTTGCCTCTTCAGTTTCGCCATCACCACTATCCTGTGCAAACAGCTAACCGTTCAGTGACATCCTGCACCCCAACCGCGCCAACATCTCCAAGGAGGAGCTGCGCGACAAGCTGGCTACCCTGTACAAGGCTGCCAAGGACCAGGTCAACGTTTTCGGCCTGCGGACGCACTTCGGTGGCGGCAAGACCACCGGCTTCGCCCTGGTGTACGACTCGCCCGAGGCCATGATCAAGTTCGAGCCCCACTACCGCCTGGTGCGCGTCGGCAAGGCCTCCAAGATTGAGAAGCCCGGCAGACAACAACGTACGTTTTCCATTTCTCTCATTTTATCTTCTTATGTCCTTTGGCATATACTAACCCACAACAGGCAAGCAGCGCAAGAACCGCCAGAAGACTCTCCGCGGCACAGCAAAGGCCAAGGGTGTCAAGGCCAAGAAGGACAAATAGACGACTCGCTCCGATTGGCGATGACGATATTAATGGCGATGGCCGCGGTAGCATCGGCTACAGCGCCGTATCTCGAGACGAACAACGAGTGCAGTGCTGGGCGGTGTCAGCATATATGTGTATACTAAAAGAAATATACACTTGCAAACCAAAACAAAAAATCTGGTCAATCATAAAAAAGGAAAAAGAAACTGAGAGAACGAGAACGAAGAAGAAAAAAACTGGGATGGGAAGGGTTTTATTTACATGTTTTACCTTATTTGGGGCGTCCTTGTATTCACATTTGAAAACATATCCTGTGCTGTGCAAGCAGCATGGCCTCTTTTTTACATTTCGGTCTGGTGTGATTCACTTTTCAGTTTGAGTTCAGTCTTGGTCTCGTGGGATACATGAGCAGAGACGGCCATATTGTTCTGTTTCTTCTTATTTTCTTTTTTACTACTACGAGCAGAGGATAAAAAATGTTGAAAATTAAAAAACTAAGCAGTTGCTTGTGTGATTCACAGATCAATGTTTGTAGCGAGTAATCGCTATAGTCAGAGAAAGATGGTCACACTGATGATACTTGATATCGAGACTCAGATTGTAAAGGAAAGTAAAAAGAAATCGATAATAATGTTATTATACATGTACACAACAGAAACAGATATTCGACTACATCAGCATTGCTGCCATAGCAAGAATACCCGCCAGCCATGCCTTGCCACCATTCTTGGATCCGGCCGAGTCTACACTGGCATCAAGAATCGGCTTATGCCAGCCGCAGTGCGAGTAGGAACCGATCGTCACACACGAATAGTAGGTCGTCTGCACAAACTTGGCACCCTTGGCGGCAGTAATAGCAGTTGAATCTGGAGGTGGTGTAATCAGAGTAATGAAAGATCCAGTGGGTGTTCCAGAGAGCTGGGAGTCAGCGTCTGTGCGGTTGTGGTGATGATCATGCCCGACTTCAACGCCATGGCGTGTGTGGTTCCCGGGCATGTCAGGGCAATTTTCAGTGCTGTTGGCCGTTCCATTTCTTTCATTCCCGGCAGGAAACGAGTTGTGGGTTTGATTGTGTGCACCTGGAGCAAAGTCTGGGCCGCCATGCTTGTGGTCAGAGTTGGGATTACGAGCCGGGGAGCCTGTACTGGACGCAGCTGCCGTAAAAGCGGTAGGGATGGATGGAGCACCAGAATTAAAGGCTGATGGGAAAGCCGACGAGAAAGCAGATACTTCTGTGGGATCAGCAGGTAGAGCCGCCGCGATTCCAAAATGGTAGAAAAAAAGACAGGCGAGAGCCAGGAAGACATTCTTAGACAAAGTCATGATGGCTAAGCTTGTGTTATTTGATATAAATAAATAAATAAATGAAAAGGATTGGAAGGGGCCAAAGAACGTAAGAAGGTTGGAGTTGCCAGCAACTCAAAGTGTATGATATAAAGACAGAAGAAGAAGTGAAAGTTGAATGAAAAGGAAGAGGCTTGACGTCGATGCAAGATATCTAAACAGAAGTGCCAAGCTGGGCATCGTCAATTTATATATCTTGAAGTCATTCAGTGTATAACACCCATACCTACGGTGTCATTCTGAGTCGCGCTCTCCGTGTGAACGGGTGTATGGCTGGTGAAGGGGTCAAACGATTTTACACTCACTTCTATATGTTAAAGTGGGTCACACTGTATGTACGAAAGGGCTACAAAACTTGTTACAGCACTTATAGCGAGGTGCTTATAGCGCTTTATAGTATGGTATAGATATTTACAGCGATGTGTTTATTAATATGCTGAATAAGTTGTTGACCTATAGATTATAGAGTACTTACAAGGGCTTACAGGGAGCTTATAGCGGTACTTGTACAGTTATGTATACAGTGTATTGACTAGTGTGTATTACTGTGATGTCAAGACGATTTGACCCCGTCACCAGAGGGGAACCGCAGTGAACATGATGCAAGTCTTGGATGTCGTCTCTTCACTTCTTTGTCAGGATGTCAGTACGCCATGCTTTGCAATTCCTGATTGTCTGGGTGGAACACCAGAACAAATCACTGCTGTCAGTGTAGTGAATTGCGTATGCAGTATACGATTGAGATACACTACAGGAAGAGCTGCTACCAACCAACAGAGTGTAGAGGTTGTAGTTTGTGTTAGTGATGCAGTGTAGGCGAACACTCACAGCCAATCATTTAGCTACACTGAATATCCTCCAAACAGGGGTACAATGAAACTCACATATCCATTGAATACTAACTACGGCGCAAAGAAATAAAAGTAAACGAAACGAATCATCAAAGTCACTCGGTATACTAGATGCTGGTGCTGACATGATATCAATTAGGGGAGTTGTTACGTCATGTCTTATCACTTATATGATACACAACGTCCGATATAATTGGGGGTGTAATCTGGAAAGGCAAAACATTATTGTATTAAACAAAATCAACCTCTATAATTGATGAAAAAATCACAAAACTATAACAGGTAGATATAAGTAAAGAAAAGAAAGGAAAGAAAGACCAAAGTTAAAGATAAGGGGGGAAACCAAGAAGACATGGCTACCCAAAGGTTTCCTTACAAGGACACTCGCAGGTTATGGTAACGACTGAGTCTTCCGAATCAATAATGATTATGTTACCATTTCTGCATAGCCAAATACATGCATTTCTATGTGGATGTACAAAAAACTCATGAATGTAGACCAACGACGGGAATCCGGAGCAAGTCAGTACTCTTTCAGGAATATCATGTTGGGGGGGGGCGATAGTGGAGGTGACAGGCGCGCAGTTGCTTGCACCTGGTCGTCGTCTTGATTATCCAAGGTTCGAAGAGTCCCGTCTCTAGATCTCAACGTGAGTGACTTCCCATCAACCGAAAACGACATCGCAGCCACATCACTGTCCGTGGCTGTCAACGTCCTTACCTTCTTTTGAGCTCCCAAATCCCAAATTTGAATAGTATCATCATTCACTGCACAAGCAAGCCATCTTTTGTCCGGCGAAAAGGAAAGAAGTCGATTCCCTCTCCAATTACTGTGCTTATCTAGGATTGTGTTTCCGCTTTCCCAGACATATATAAGTTCACCTCCAAATGATGGACAGAAGGCCAGGTACTTCCCATCAGGCGACAGCGCAGCGATTCCCCTGAAGTCGCGATTTTCGTACCCCCCGACGCATCGTTTTTCGTTCAAGTTCCAAACTTTGATGATGGCTTTGCTATGGCTCGCAGTGAACCATTGCCCCTGATTCAAGAAAACGCTTCTGGGCGACATATATATGTGCAAGGTCTTCTTAAATATTGCTTCAGTTTCAAATTCGTCACGGCTGGAAGATGCCGGGCCTCAAGCCAGTCCAGTTTAAAGTTTTGCGTGATTTCACCCGTTTCGACATATTGAATGTCGAGAGTATAGTCGGGCCGGTAGTGGAAGACATGATAGTGAGTGTTCTCGGCAAAGTTCGAGCAAGAGATGGGGAAGATGTATATGGCAGAGATTGCTTCACGCCTCGCGCAGCCCAACAGGCTATACAACGGCCATTTCCCTCAACTCCAACCTCCTTACTCCTGTCAGCCCAATCCCATATCAGCCTCTCTATCAACCCCTCGTTGAGATAATGCACTTTGGGCGTGGTTGTGGCTTTGCCGCAGTAGGATGTGATGGTGTGTAGCAAGATGCGAAGTAATTGGTAGGAGTTCTCATTGGCAACTATGTACATGATGCTCCGGCGGCTTGCTGGTGGTGATTTGGAAGGCTGGGCACAATATTAGGGAGGGGCGACTACAAATGATTATAGTCACTTGTGTAAGACTCAAGCTTCCATTCGGTAACCTGGATAGAAGACTTGTCGTGGCCGATTGTCTTCATCCTGAGCTTTGATTTGTGGAGTGTCGTCAAGAGCTGCACCACATACGCCTTCTTTTCTTGGGGTAGTTGTCCGGCGGGCCTCAACCTACCATAGTCGTGAGGCGTCGCGTCGCAGCTTCCACAGGCGACACTACCACTACATCGCTGCATCGCACCTTCCAGATTCCTTCTCCTTCCCGATTCATGCTCATAATCCCATCATCCCTCCTCCCTCATTGTTGATTACGTAATATCACGATTTAGAATTACTATGTGATCTTGGATGAGTAGGGAGTTTCATTTTATTTTACCAGTCTTGGTGACAGCTTATCTAAGTACATCGAGTATTGAACACGTCCGAGACAGGCCATGTTCAACGACATTGTAAAAGTTAAGACTATATCTGTGCACGACATAATGATAACATAATTGCCAGTTTTGTGGCATAATGGATGACAGAAAATGGCAGATGATAACAAGTATCGAGAAGATTTCAGACAGTCGACATAATTCATAGCATCAATCGAAGACAGGAAAGTAAAGATACAGTTGGGAAAAAGAAAACCAAAAATTGAATAACACCTGATATACCCCTATGATGCCAATGCTAAAAACGAAATGCTATGCTTCCAATGCTTTCAATGCTTCCAAATTCCATTACTCCCGCAACCTGGGTATTCTTGCCAATGACAAAACAAAAACAAAATGACAAAAAAGAATTGACAAAAAAATTCACAAAAAAGACACAAAAATAGAAATGACAGAAGATATGAGACCTAGATACCCATTAGGTTGTAGTTCTCTTCAATGGCACGGCGGCCAAGAGCCCGCTCCCACTCCGCCTGGGCCTCATCGGCATCCAGATCAGCAGTGTCCAGCAGAAAGGCCACATACTAAGGGTTAAAGCCGTTGCACTGCACGATCCGGGGCTCGACGAGGTCGTCTAGGTGGTACGTCCGCTCGCCGTTGTCCTCCTCTTCCTCGTCCTCTCCATCAAACGCATCGTCGTCGTCGTCGCCACCGGGCAGCTCGAACCGGCCATAGACGCGCTCGCCAGTAATGGCGTCGTACTCGCGCTCGACGAGTTCGTGCTTGCGGTCACGCACAGCCAGCACGACCTTGATCTCAGGGTTCGCGCAGCTAGAACTGACACTGATGATCTTGCCCGTCATGTTGATGATGACAGGCTGCCAGTTGGTCTTTTGAGACAGCAGCCACTTCTTCCAGGTGATGATCATGCCCGAGACGATGGCGTCCTTGGTCAGGGCGGGCAGCGTCAAGAGATCGGAGGGCAGCTTGGGAAGATCTTCCACCTCGTCTTCATCCACATTCACTTCAGCCTCGCCCGAGTCGGAATCCGAGTCGGAATCGGAATCGCTGCTGCTAGAGTCATCGCTGCTGCTGCTGGGGGTGGCAGCCTGCTCCGTGGCAGCGAGTCTCTTGGGAGGAGGCATCTCCGCATTGGCAGGGATCTTGCGCTTGGCATTGGCAACACTGCTGGTGCTGGTGTTGCCGTACCACTGCTGCTTGAAGGGGAAGGAAGGCTCGTGGAGTGTGTACTTATCGTCGATGCACTCGACGGCAGTGTAGTTGATTACCGACTGCCAGTGGTCGGGGTGTCCAACAGGAGGGCCAGTGACAATGGAGTGGGTCATAGACTTGTCAGACTTTTCAGAGTCCTGGGTCTCATGTGACTCCTGCGACTCACGAGCACGATCATGAGCAAGCTTATTACGGCGGCGAGCATTGCGGCGCTGGGTAGCAGTCTTGCCGTCACCAGGGGCCACAGTCTGGCTAGCAGTCGCCGGGGTGGAAGTGCTTGAGGCAGACTCGGCAGCGCTATCCTTGGCTGACTTGATGAGGAGCACCTTCTTGGGCTCCTGCTCCTCATCCGCATCACTGCTAGAGTCATCTTCATCATCTTCAGAGCTAGAGTCATCGCTCGACTCCATGGACGAGTTGAAGTCTTCGTCGTCCTCGTCGTCCTCGTCATCTTCGTCAACCGCCATGGCATCGTTGGCAAAGTGGACGCGACGAGATGAGGGGGTGCCCTGCCCGCTCTCGGTGAGCAGCTGCAGCTCTGACTGGTCTTGAACCTCGATCTCAGTGCCGTCAGTAATCATGCGTGCCTCGGTCCCCTCGGACTCCTCGGCCTCTGCATCACGAGGAGCAGGGGCGATGGCAACCTCGGGGCGGCGGATCTCAAACTGAATGCGAGTACGGCCAAAGGGGATGCCATCGACCAGGTGACGGCCGTTGGCTGCAATCTGGTAGCGGCCACTAATGCGGCGGCGACGACGATCGTCAAATGTGAGAGGCCGGATCACGACTTCGTCGTCCTTATCGAAGATGGTGGCGATGGTCTCGTAGTGCAGGCACTCAAATGTAGATGGTGTAGAAGAAGAAGTAGACGAAGGAGTGGAAAGGAGCTCGACAGCATAGTCATCGAGTCCCCAGTTGCCACCAGTGAGAGGCACAGTCTCGTTCACCTGCTCGAGGAGGTTGGCAACAGTAGCATCCGTGTTCGAGGACCGACCCATGGTGAGCGAAGCTACAAAGGCCAGGTTCAACTCGGGGAGCCCGTTGCGGCGGACATGAAGCCGGAGCCGCAGACGAGACATTGTGAAGATGATTTATAGGTGTCTTTGTGTAAATTTGTCGTGTAAGTGCGTCGTGTAGATGTTGTATTGTTGAGTTCTTGAGTAAAGTTGAAGGACGGGAGTTGGAAGCTTCAAGATCTAGATCCTGTGTTGTAAAAGGAGGGAAGAGGGGCAGCTATGTGAAGGGGTGGATGCCTATTTATGCAGGAGCTGGCAGCCAGATTAATAATAGAAGAGCAGGAGAGCAAAAGAGCAATTTTTTGGAATAAGATATATCGTGCAGAGGTAGTAGTGAATAGTTGATGTACGGAGCAAGGCTGTATGGCTGATGGAGACGAGACACAGGCAAATTTACAGAGCTTGCGCGCCGCGAAATACGGGGTTCTGAATAAAAGTGGGTTGTTTGTAATCGCGATGATTGGCTGCAGGGTTTGATCGAATGTCTACTTCATGACCCACTCTGTCACATCAATTATGTAACACAGGCAATAGGCGATGGCCTTCTCACGACTCCTAGATTTGTATCACATTACACAAGAAGTTTAGTTGTTTGTTCTGAACGCTTTGCATGTGAATTTTAGCTGAAACTATGGCAATACTGTAACTGTGAGTGTGATACAATACTCCACACGTCATTGGTATGATTCTGATATGATTTTGGTATGCTTTTAAGATCTTCTTTATACGCCTTTGACCTGCTATACCAACCCGCCCGAGTCCAGCAGGTGTCCCATTTTTTTAATCTGTTTTGTTAGCAAGGGGTGGAATTAAACAAGGGATGAAAGTAAGAGGAAGGTGAGACGAAAGGGAGGGGGAGATGAAGTCTATGAGGATAGAACGTGGTAGAGCGTTGCAGAAGATGACTGGACGACGACTAGAAGACGACTGGAAGACAACTAGAAGACAACGGAAAAGAAAACTGAAAACCCAGAACAAAATACGACATACCTTTGTGCTCAAGTAGCCATCCACCTCACGGCTCCGGAAACCACCCTCGCCCAGCCATGACAACGGCACCATGGGCACCCGCTCCTTGACAACGACTTCTCTGTTCGGTCCTTCGACGGCCCGAATCTTGTCGGGGTTGTTCGTCAGCAACCGGATCTCGGGCTGGCCCAGATCCTGCAACATCGCCGTGGCCAGACCGTAACTGCGTGCGTCTGCTGGGTGCCGCAGCAGCAGATTGGCCTCGACCGTGTCCGAGCCAAGATCCTGCAGGTTGTACGCCTTGAGCTTCTCGCCAAGCCCGATGCCGCGTCCTTCTTGTCTCAGGTAAATGATAATACCGCCGGCCTTGTTACTCGGCAGGGCCATCAGGCGGGCAGCCTCATCGAGCTGTTCGCCGCAGTCGCAGCGCGCCGACCATACTGTCTCGCCCGTGTAGCACTCGCTGTGCACACGCACAAGGGGTGTTGTTTCCGGCGGGGTCTCGGTAGCAATCTCACCCGATGTAGTGCGTCCCGGGAAGAGCACGCCCGTGTAGGCACCGCGTGTCATGCGGTCACGCTCTGTCTCACCCGGCCGCGGCGCATCCAGGCTCTTGCTACGGATATGGTCACCAAAGACAATGGCCAGGTGCTCCTTCTTGTCGATGTTGTTGGTATAGAGGTGGAGGAACATTTGTGTGCCGTTGACGGTGGGGATACGTGCGCGCACAATGCACTCGACGTGCGGTAGAGTCTCGAGCAGACGAGGCTTCTTGTCGCCGCAGCCACCAGATGGTACGCTGGAGTCGACGGGCACGCCACGGGGTTCTGCATCTGCATTTTCAGAAGTGGCTGCGGTACTTGTTGGGGGTGTAGATGTTACTGAGGTGGGTGCCGGGGTGGTTGCCGGCGGGGTGTAAGCCGGCGAGACGAGAGACGGCAAGGACGGCGAGGGTGCTGACTGGTGCAGATGTGACAGATTGGCTAGCCTTGGGTCTGTGCTTGAGTGTGTTTGTGACGCTAGTGTGTCGTGTGCGTGTGTGTCCTTGGAGTCCTTGGACAAGAAAAAGGCGTCGACCTCGGCATGACCCGCGGCGCCGGTCGCATCGGTTGCGCTCGTTCGTGGGGAGTAAAACGACGGCAGCTGTGGGTTTGACTCGTCCCGAAAAGTCTCAGAATACGAAGCCGGCATATTGAAGGTGGACGGGAGGGGGGATCGGATAAGTGGAGGATGTGGTGATGGTGATGATCGGAGATGTCGTGATCCAGGCCGGTAAGGCGGGGGTGCGGCAGTGTTGGCGGCGCAGACGGGGGTAGGCGGGGAAATAACTAAATAAAATATACAGTCATAGACAGTCAAGCTAAGAGGATCCAGGTGAATTCAAAGTGAATCCATAGAGAATCCAGAGAGAATCCAAAGAAAAACAAGAGATATAGTGAGACTCAAATCCGACAATGGAAGTGGCTAGAAACGAAGCGTGGTAGAAGCGGGTATTGACCGTATTGGTGCAATTGGTGCAATTGGTGCCGATGGCGCAAGTCTACAGGCCAAAGAGAGGGGAACGAGTCATTACATAATTATTTGAGATTACGGGGACTGTCAATGAGAACTAGCGATGACTAGCGATCTTATTACCAACAATACGGAGGTCTCCGTACCTGAATGAGAAAACATGGGTCGTTTTCCCGTCAAGCCGACAGCTGACTAATTTTATATGGACCTTTTCCTAGTGAACACGACCGTGCATGTGATATCATTAATAATCAAATACATTCAACTCGCGGCGACAGCGATGTCGATATCTTCGAATATAATTTATTTTAGAATATTTTCTGCCCATAGGTACTCTCAATAAAATTATCGGAATATTTTGAATGTATAACCTTGTGTTTTAGCAAAGTATTGAGTTGTCTTGCTAATTTATTCAGTTTTTATCTTTTTCTACAATTTCGGGCATCATTCTCAAAGAGAATCTATTACAAACAACTTCATAGACCACCCAAATGAAAACAAGCATCGAGTTGAATAAACAAAACAAAACAAACTCAGCGCGTCATCACACCAGCGCCGGCCATCCATCCGTCATACACCTCGATCCCCAAGACGCTGCTGACCAATATCCGGCTGAAATCATCGCGGGCCACATCAGCTGCTATGGCGTGACTTTGACAGCCCGCCAGAATGTCATCCATGTCGTAGATACGCGCGACTTGGGTATGGCCGTCGCTTCGCGCTGCCGCAAACTCGGACGTGTTTTCTGCCTCCCAGAGCCGCGACGACACCGTCCAGTACTTTTCCTCCTGGTCTGACGCGACCGCCCTGGATGATTCAAGCCGGGCCCGGTCGCGGCATACGCTGGTCGGCGTGCCCACAATGATGTGGTAGTACATGTGTATAAAGAAGTGGGCAATCAGCGCTGTCCGGCGCGCTGTCTCGGCCAGTACCCAGTCATCCCAGGCTGTGCTCTGCAATGTGTAGCTATCTGACAGTGCTGTCGGACCCCTGTGTTCTTGAACAGATTTAGTGAAAGCAAACGGCTCGAGCTTCTGTGCTGAAGCATACAGGACATCACGCGTCTTTTCAATCACTGGACGCGCGTCCATGTCGGTGTCAAAGATGGCAATAATGTTGTAGAGTAGGATGGCCTGTGTGTATGCAATAAGCTCGACTACATTTTGTGTGAAGTTTGTCGCCAGATCTGCTGCCATATTGGTGGCGAGGAGAGGCCAAGATTGCAGCAGGTCGTCTAGTCGCGAGTTGATACACTGGTGAATGACCTGTGCGTTGGTCGTATTCTTGGCAAGGTAGAGAGCACAGCTCGAGAAGGCGTCTTGCATACTGCGTGGCATCACACTCTGGCCGCTTTGAGTCTGATTCTGGTGGATTTGATAGAACCGATGATGACACCACGGCAGGCGGTTGTGAAGGACGAGCTGGCTGGGGACCTGGCCGATAATGCCAATGGCGTAGCGAAGATGTGAAGCAATATTGCGGCTAATCTGTGACCGGTCCTGGGCATGCATAGCTAGAGATGTATCTAGAGACCTCTCTAGAGATGGATATGCTGAAAGCATAGGTATCATAGACATTGTCGGGACTGGAAGGGCGGTGGCCGGCAGTATGGAATATTCTGGAGATGAGAGGCTGTCCATATTGTTGATGCTGCCTACAGTAGTGAACATGTTCGATGTTGGCGACATGTCGAGGACCAGCTCGCAGTCTGGAACAGGCTGAAATGTATACTCTGTAGTAGCCCTGCCTGAAGTTGAGTTCTGCACCCTCGACGATACGGGATAGCAGCACACAATGCCACGCCGCGTGCAGCGAAGACACGACGGTAGGCCATTGTCACAGCGCCGCTTTGCCTTGGTGCAGGCCTGGCATGACCGGCGTCTTGATGGCGGGCAAGCTCTTTCGAGGGTAGATAGCGAGGGCATGGTGTGGTAATGACTGTTCAAAGTCTGCTTTACTTGGTAGACGTCTACTGCTTGAGTGTGTAAAATAAACCAACAATAAAATGAAATTGACAGAGGTTTGATAATACATAAACATCTGCCACCTACAAGCGGCGGAATTCCGCCGTCTTACATCGTTGGAGATGCCTGATTCGCTAGTGCTGGCGGGCTCCCGACGGCTCACTGGCGGAACTCCTCCAAAACTGGGTTGATTATCAAGAACGTAGATGCTTCGGTTATGATTTTTTTTTCAATTTAGTAGGCTGAATACAAATGAGAGAATGATGGGAGAAATGTATATAAGAGAGGCCGATTGTCCAAGATGAAGAACTTGAGACTGATCAGCCGAGCAATCAATCATCACTTTGCAAGGCGCTCAACAATCATAACAGGCAAGCAATTAACCAGCCAAACAGATAAACTGGTAAACAGATAATTCAACTACAAACTCAAATACTCAGTTACTCAAATACTCATAAAAATGACAAACATCTTTGTTTCCGGAATTACTGGCTGCCAAGGCGGTGCTGTTGCCAAGCTGGCCCTTCGCCACGGCTGGTCCGTGTCTGGCCTCGCTCGGGACCCGGCATCCCCCAAGGCTGCTGCCCTCACTGCACAAGGTGTGCGGCTTATTGAAGGCGACTACGGCAACTCAGATTCCCTTGATAAAGCAATGAATGGGTGCACAGCCGTCTTTCTCGTCCCCTCGCCCGTCTTTAGCGACCCGCCTGCCGAGCTGCGTTTTGCTAATGCCGTTCTCGCGGCGGCCAAGTCGGCAGGCACGGTCACGTCCGTGGTTGTTTCGACAAGTCTTGGCACTGAGCTGATTGCCGACGACGATACATCCGTCTTTGCCATGTTTATGCGCTGCAAGACAAAGCTGGAAGAAGCCGTCGCCTTGTCTGGTTTCCAGTCATGGACCATTCTTCGGCCTGGAAATTTCATGGCCAACTTCCTCGCGCCCAAAGTGGCCATGTACCCTGGGTTCCGCGGCACAGGTTTGTGGACTACTGGGCTACAGAAAACTACAAAACTGCCACTCGTGGACGAAGACGGCATTGCAGCATTTGCCGTGTCTGCCATCAGCGACCCTGCGCGGTTCCACGGACAAAAGATTGGTGTTGCGTCAGACGTGCTGACGCCCGAGGAGGTGGTTGCCGTTCTGCAGGAGGTACTGGATGGAAGCGAGGAAAAAGAAAAGAAGAAGCTAAAGGTGGATTACTTGTCCGACGCACAGCTGGAGGAGCTGCAGAAGGAGAACCCCGTGATTGTTGCGGGCTACTACGTGATACGTGAGATGATTGGGCTGATTGATGTCGATGCAGCCCGGAATGGCCATGGCGTACAAATGGGCACTTTTCGCGACTATGTCCGGCGTCATAGCGAGGATGTCAAGGCAACCTTTTTGTAGGTCCATGTACACAAGCGTACACAACCAACTGTGATGGTGGGTGATGCTGATGTGGGTGTGTCTCACTCGAGCTGGACTTGCATCAGCGTATGTACATGGATAGACAGATAGAAAACAGAAAACATGTCCAAACACCAGCTGCCCGGATTTATGCGATACTGCTATTGACAACAAGGAACCGGTGAAAGCCTGAATGATGTCTTTATAAAGACCATTAAAACATTATCTAAAATCTATATAACCCACGATTTCCTCTTTGGAAGTATCGGCCACTTGTGCATACCGTTCGAGCAACGCCTCCTTACTTGATACTAGTCACTACAATGCCTGCTCTCCCCGACAACGCCTTGGTTCTCGTCACGGGAGCCAATGGTTATATTGCATCGCACATCGTTGATGTGATTCTCGGTCTCAACGCCATCAAGGGCACAAAGTACCGTGTCCGAGGCACCGTTCGTGAAGACAAACCGTGGCTTAATCAGCTCTTCGAAAAGAAACACGGCCCAGGCGTCTTCGAGTCTATTGTTGTTCCTGACATTCGTGCCGATGGTGCTTTTGATACCGCCATAAAAAATGTCGACGGTGTTGTCCATGTCGCCGCCGAGATGAGCATGTCACCCGATGCCAAGAGTGTTATCGGCGGCACCACAAAGGCCATTGTCAACATCATGTCGGCAGCCGCAGCCCACAATGTCAAACGCTTTGTCCTCACATCGTCATCCACCGCTGCCGATCTGCCCATGTCTGCCAGCAAGGACTACGTCAAGCGAGGCCGCGTCGACAAGAACTCGTGGAATGATGCTGCCGTGGCCGCTGCTTGGAGCAAGGACACGCCGCCCGAGTACCGCGGCTGGGCGACGTACTCGGCGTCCAAGACAGAGGGCGAGCGCACGGCATGGCAGTGGCTCCGTGAGCACAAGCCGTCCTTTGGCTTTAACGCAGTGCTGCCCAACTGTGTCCGGGGCCGCGTGCTGAGCCCGGAAAACCAGGGCTCAACCATGTCCTTAGTCCGCGACTTTTGGAAGGGCAACTACGGCGGCATGGACTTTCTGCTGCCAGCCTACTTTGTCAACTCGGGCGACATTGCGCGGCTGCACGTGGCCGCCCTCCTGGATCCGACAATCAACGAGGAGCGCATCTTCGGCTATGCAGACACGTTCTGCTGGACCCAAGTCATCGGCATCCTGCACAAGCTGCGGCCCCAGTTGACACTGCCCGACGTGCCGGGGCGTGAGACGCTGGACGAGAGCGAAGTCGTCGAGAGACCACGCGCCGAGGCTATTCTGAAGAGCTTCTTTGGCCAGCCCACGTGGATATCCCTAGAGCAGTCCATCGCCGAGGGGATTGAGGATCTCGAGTAAGAGAAGAGAGGGTATGTGCGATGAGGTCGTAGATCGGTGGATCATGAGACGGAAATCAATCAACATTTTTTATGTTTTATTATAAATCACACTTAAAATTTCATGTCTGGATGTTTCATTTGATGCTACATTGTTAGCTATTGACTAAACTCTCTATCAGTCCCTGTTATTACAACGTAGTGTTGGGGAGAAATGAAACTGCGCTGAAACTGGGGTCCGAACCTGGGAGCCGCCGCTGCTTAAACCACCCTGCCGTTGTAGCTGTCCAGCTGTCGTATTAGTGACTGGCAAGACACAGTGGGTCACAGCGCACTGCTACGCTGACGATAAAACAAACGTTGAAGATGAACAAGGGAATAAAATAATGATTAATTAAGAATAATAAATCAAAAGTAAACCAGCAGGAACGATCAAGCCTTTGCCAAGTGGAAAGTAGATCATAGCTTCCCCTACTTCTCTCTCTCTCGGCATCTACATGTCTTGGTATTCTTGGTATTCTTGTCTCGACCTCATCGACATCAGCGTAGTAGTGGACATCACGTACTGCATCTGAACTTACGCCTAGCAACTAATCTACACAGCCTTTACGACTCTACGACTCTACAACTGTACCACCTCACCTGTAATGATCTCTCGAGACACCCGGGACCGGCTGGGCATTGCCATCCCACTTGCCGTTGCCCTCGTCCTTGCCTGGTCCTTCCGCTTTCTCGGCTTCAGAGATGCCGTCCTCACTCTTTTCTCCGAGCTCACATCTCCCTCTTCGCCTTCCTCAATACCAATAGCCTCACTCTCACATCCAACCCCAATACTACCACAAACAACACTCCCGTCATCTGATCCAGTACAAGTCCCAATACCTCACGACAGATCCTCCTTTATCCAGACAGCCACCGACATCGAGTTCCCGGCTCCCTTTGACTATGCACCCATTCGCGAGGTTTGCAGCCGCACCACCTTTCGCAAGGGCCTCATTTTTACCTGCGAGGGCCAACATGGCGGCATCGGCATGCTCCGCAACCAAATGCTCAAGTGTGTCCGCTATGCCATACACGGCGGCGGTGCTCTGGTTATCCCCTCCATTGCCCTGCGCAACAAGGACGATCTCAAAGACATTGAGACCGCCACGGAGATGCCCTTCGACTACCTCCTCGAGCGCGAAACTTTTCGCCAACACCTCACCCAGGGCTGCCCGGGCCTTGTTCTCTACGACCACGTCGAGGACTTTCCTGGGTATAAACAAAACGAGCAGACTGTGCAGCGTCTGCATGTGCTCGGCGACCAGTTCGAGCCCGATCACCCCCTCACGGGCCTACGCCATCCGCGGCAATGGCGGAACGACTTTGACGCGTGGCTTGAGCAAAAGTCTATCTCGGTGTCAGCCGACAGGCCAACGCATATCATGATGGAGCAGTCCTTCCTCGAGTACCCCGTGCGTGACGACGGCGACGCTTTTGTCCACGAGTTTGGCAAGATCCTGTCGTTTCGCCGCGACACTCGTGTGTTGGCTGCCAAGGTCCTATACGAGCTTGCGTCTCGCTACAGCCTGCCCATTGATCCGGATCGCGCCATTAACCCGCACGCCTACTATGGCGCCCACCTGCGGCTCGAGTCGGACGCCATCTGGGCCTGGCCGCCGAGCGAGTGGCGCTTCTCGCGCATGACTGACCAGTTTGACGCGCAGTACCGCAACCTGCAGCGCACTGGTCTCGAGGTCGTCTATGTCGCGTCGGGCAACATGACTGTCGTCAACATGTTCAACGCGTACATTCAGGACAGGCTCGGAGATGAGCACTCGTCAAAGAGTGTGACAGTCGTTATGAAGCAGGATTTGCTGAGCCCGGCCGACCTCAAGACGCTCTCCGCCATGACCTTTGACCAGCAGGCTCTCGTCGACTTCATGGTCATGTTCAAGGCTAGCGCATTCATGGGCGTAGCCCACTCGAGCTTCCCCTGGAACGTAGCGCTGCGGCGCCACGAGCTGAGCCACTACCGCGCCTATGCTAACGAGGGTTCTGACCTGCTGCACGATGAGTATAGCGTTATCATGGGCATGGCCGCCGACTATCCATATGTCGACTCGTTTGTCACTAGCATCTGGCCGTGATGAGTTTTGGGTCGCGTTGTATCTTTGATCTGGTTCTTTTGTGTGTCTTTTGTGTCTTTGTCCTTTTTGTTGTGGAATTATTTTTCATCTCGTACTTATTGTACCTATCATGTGAACGGCGTTGGTGGCACACTATTTTAGAATTGAATTGCATTGAGCTTTTGATAGTTGATGACTGAGCTTTGATCGTGACAAGCAGAAGCTCTGAAACTGGAGCCCTGCCCTAGTTATATACACAGTATTTACACTGTATAATATATAAATAACACTGTCCCCCGAGATCTAGAGCTCGTTGAGGCCAACCAATAGGAAGCTCATATGCGCCCCACTTTGAGCTTTGCGACAGACAATACCCACCTCCACACAGCTCCTTCCTCCATGCCTGCACGCTTCCTGTCGTCATCTCGATTCCGTTAATATCGTGGATTCTCGGAGCACCCACTACTATCATTGCGAGCCTCGGCGCATAATCTACAGCCATCTAGCAGATTACACATTGCTTTTTCTATTCACAGATTTGCACCAAAATATAGCCTCGGGATCTACAAAACACGACTTGACCCTGTCCACTGGGACTCACTCACACGCAAGGCAGTCGCGCTCGAAACATCATCAGTACGAGGAAGGCGCATCCCAGCATCCTTCTTCCCTACTTCAAAGCTGGAGATAGTGAGTTCCATAAATCACATGACTTCCAGTCAACAGGTGTCAACATCATGCTATCAACATCACCAGCCATTGTGTATCTTTGCCGGCAACGCTTTTTGTCTTTTTGTCTTTTTATCTTTTTGGGGTTTTATTATTTTGCCACACATATCATCGGCACCTTTACTCGGGCTAGAGTACCATACTAACAATGACCGAGAAAAAAATTAGCCGCGAGTTGAAGAAACTTCAAACGACACTCATCCAAAACCACATACCCGACATGTCGTCACAACGAAACCGCAACCGCGGAGCCGGCAACCGTGGCACACAACAGTCTGCGAGTCAGGAATCGTCCATATGGCAGCGTGCCCGCGATGATATACAGACAATTGTGCAACTAGTGAATGCCGCCAATGACACTGGCCGCGAGGTTGTCGAGCAAGACAAGTTGATGACCAGCGACTCGAGCAGAGACCCGACCGCCGAAGAGCGCAAGCAAGATGATCTACTCCGCAAGGGTGTCAAAGATATCGAATCCCTCAACTCGACACTGGCACAGACCATCGAGCGCCTGGAAATCTACCGCGCCCTCAAGGAAGAACAAGAGCGCAATGCTATGCCCGTGCCCGGCTCCGTGCGGTCGTCGCGCGATACCCAGGGCACTGGACGCACCACGGGCCGGGCCGGTACCCGTGAGCAGCGGGAACGTGAACGCCACGCCGACTCTGAGAGACAGCGTGCCGCCAGCGAGCGCGAAAGGGAGAAGGAGCAAAAGGAGAGAGAAAAAGAAAAGGAGCTGAAAGAACAAAAGGAACAAAAAGAACAAAAGGAGCTCAAGGAGCTCAAGGAGCAGCGCGAACGCGACAAAGAGCAGCGTGAGCGAGACAAGGACAAGGACCGCGAGTC
Source organism: Ophiostoma ulmi (assembly GCA_029298715.1). Lineage (NCBI taxonomy): Eukaryota > Fungi > Ascomycota > Sordariomycetes > Ophiostomatales > Ophiostomataceae > Ophiostoma > Ophiostoma ulmi. The sequence continues at coordinate 5,845,948 of JANSLN010000002.1, read as the reverse complement.
TCAGCGCGCAGAACGTGAGCGGGAGCGGGAAAGGGAGCGGGACAAGGATCGCGAAGCCCGCGACCGGGACCGTGGCCGGGACCGTGAGCGTGAACGAGAGCGCGACCGGGACCGTAGCACACGCGATCGGGACCGGTCTGACCGTGACAGAGACCGGGATCGGGATCGTGTGGAGCGTGCAGACCGCGCAGACCGCGATCGTGGTGACCGTGGTGACCGAGGTGACCGCAGTGACCGCGCTGACCGCGAACGAGAACGCGAGCGGGACAAGGACTCGCGCGAAAAGGAGCGTGGGGATCGCAGCGAGCGTCCTGAGCGTAGCGAGCACGAGAAGGACCCGTACGAGTTTGACGGCCCCGGCGACGAGATGGACATTGAACCGACGACAGCCGTATCTGGCACTAGTACCGGTACCGGTCGCAAGGGCGGTGCCGGCAGCAGCAGCAACAGCAGCGGCAATCGCGATAGTGTGCCTCCGCGTGGCGGCGACCGCGACACACCTGTCAAGGCTGACAGTGTCGAGCCACAGCCGTCTGTGGCCAATGCCGGCAGTAGCATGTCGTCGGCAGCGCAGCGCTCACGCGTAATGTTTGTCAAGGGCCAGGATGTTGTGTTCAAGCCGAAGCCTGCCAATGCCAGCGACTCTGCCGAATGGTTCCTGGGCAAGGTACAGCAGGTCCTGGGCGAGGGCAAGTCGCGCCGCTACAAGGTCAAGGATGAGGATCCCGATGTCCTCCCCGAGCTTCGCCAGGAGTATCGGACGAGCGCCAGCAGCATGATCCCTCTGCCGCCGGCTGGCCAAGAATTGTCCGAGCTGGAAACTGGCAAGACGGTGCTGGCGCTGTACCCCGACAGCACGACGTTCTACAAGGCCGAAGTTATGAGCACGAACAAGTCTCTGAACAAGGTGAATCTGCGGTTCGAAGGGGAAGAGAACTCAGGCACGCTGCAGGAAGTTGAGCGGCGGTTTGTTGTCGAGTACCGGAACTAGGGACTCTCACATCGACACAGACCCGCGGCCGATGATAAGTTGTATGACTTGGTGGCTGAAAAAGACAACGGCTCTGCGGACAACGGCGGCCCAGCTAGAAAGAAGCTGCCCAACCTGCTGCCCAAGCCGCTGTCAGATACATCGTCCAAGGTACTGCTCAAGTCGCCGCGCAAGCCACCAAAGATATCCACCGCTACAAAGAAAGAAAAGCCGGCACCTACAGAATCGCCCAAGCCAAATAAGAAAAAGCGATTCGAGCCGGGTCTTGTTGCATCTACGTCTACATCGACGTCTACGTCTACATCCACATCCACGCCCACATCTGCAAGAATGACTAGACGCGCATTGGCAGGCAACGATCAAACGGATCAGCTTGGTGGCCTGCTTAGAAAGACAACCAAGGCACCGGTGATCAGGATAAAGATCAAGACGAAGGAGACTGTGGAAGCACCTGTTTTACCGGAAGATGATATTGATGGCGAGGACGACGAGGTTGACCAGGTTGTCGAGCAAGATGAGGACAAAGACTAATAGGTTTTGGTCTATCGGGCGCCTCCAGAGCAGAATTAAGGGAGTGCATTTTATGGCGTATACCCAGGAGTATGGTGTTTGGAAGGATTCTTATTGTATTCTTATTGTATTTGGTCAACTATCGTTACTTTGGATTTTTATTTTATTTTGGTAGTTCATCTTGTAGTCGTAGACGACCAATTGAACATCTTGTTACTGTATGATACCGCCTCTAGGCCGATGTCGTCGTCGTCATTGTATGGTACACGTGACCGTGATTTATATTTATCTGTGACAGTGGCATTTTACTGGTATGAATACATGATTTAAAAATGTGTACTTTTCTCGCAAAATATGTGCTATATTGTCATCTTGTTCTTGTGTCGGCAGTTCCCAACAGTGTCGCTGATTGACATGCATGCTTATATAACACATACCCCACCGAGCCCCTGTCTTTGTTGATACCTAGGTACTTTGAACTCCATAACTGCATACCGCTCTAGTCAGGGGTTGACAGGGGAGCCGTTTTGTTTCCCCCTTCAACGTTATCGACCGACGGAGCATTCTGAAGTTTACCGCTGCCAGTGCTGTATTTCTTCTATTTTTCTATTTTGTAATTACATATTTGTTTTTGCCGTACGCTCGCCGCTTTCCCTTTCAGGAACGCAATTTAACTTTTGGGCACTCGTCAAGTACCGACAGCCTTTGAGGACCTAAACTCAAGCCGCACCACAAGACAAAGACACAGCAGACCAACAGACACGACGAGTCAACACACTCGACTTTTGAGACACCTTGTTACCAATTACCTACTCACTCCGAACAACAAGCTTATCACTGAGCAAGTCTACACGCGACAGCTCAAGTCGAACCAAATCGAATCAATCGGTCATCGACCATCGACCATCGACCATCGACTGACCAGGACCCTAATCACATCGCATCATCCATCTACCATTCTATCCTTGTCTATACACATTGCTTACCGATACTACACAATAGCAAAATGGGTGGCCAACTTTCCAAGATGATGGGCAAGATCTTCGGATCCAAGGAGATGCGCCTGTTGATGCTGGGCCTCGACGCTGCCGGCAAGACAACGATCCTGTACAAGCTGAAGCTGGGCCAGGACGTGACGACCATTCCGACCGTGGGGTTCAACGTCGAGACAGTGACGTATAAGAACGTCAAGTTCAACGTGTGGGATGTCGGCGGACAGGATAAGATTCGTCCTCTGTGGCGGCACTACTTTTCGGGTAAGTCGACAGCACGGTGGCTAGAGATGAATGGAGGGGGCGGCGATGGCGCGTTATAGATCGCGAGAAGGACATGCACAATAAAGAAATTGATACTAACCAGTCAGGCACGCAAGGCCTCATCTTCGTCGTCGACTCGTCCGACCGCGTGCGCCTGGACGAGGCACGGCAGGAGCTGCACCGCATCATCAACGACCGCGAGATGAAGGACTCGCTGCTGCTGGTGTTTGCCAACAAGCAGGATCTGGACAACTCGCTGAATCCGCAAGAGGTCACCGAGGCACTGCAGCTGAACAAGCTTAAGGACAAGATCTGGTATGTCGTGCCGTCGTGCGCGACTACCGGTGAGGGCCTGCTGGAGGGTCTGGCGTGGCTGTCTAACAACGTCAAGGCGCCGCCAACTGCGGTCAAGAAGTAGGATGCCAAAGCCAGCGAGGCGAAACCAACGAGGCATGTGCGCTCTTCGCGTCGCTGACGTTGTCTGCGCCTGCGCCTATCCTTGACACGACCACACTTGTACTCCTTTGACCTTATCCTCTACTCCCTACCCGACTACTATCGACTCGACTACCGACTCGACCTAATATTTCCTTACAGATACCTTTGTTTTTGCCGTTTCGTGTGGTCTCTACTGCGTTGCTTGCGTTTCATGCATTTTCTGCATTTTCTGCGTTTTTTGCGTTGCTTGCTTTTCGCTTAATATAGTTATCTCCTGCGTTCGCCATCCTCACGTTCCATGTCATGTCTCCCGATAATGTATCCCTCTATTCACGTGTAATACAAAATGCCATGCATGTATTCCAATAACTGATAAACAATAATCAATAAAATACGCTATGCTATTCATAATATTATATATAACGTGCTCCTCGCCTTCTTCTACTCCTTTAGACGTTTTGCTTGCCGAAGCGAGTCGTCCTGCAGCCCGCTGCGTTTGGTGCCCGGAGCACTACTCGTCCGGATATCATTGTCCTCTTGACTCACGCGTCGGTGCGGGTACTCCGTCTTGATCCCCTCGAAGCAGTTGTTATAGAGCGGGATGTTGTCGTTGGCGGTAAAGAAAGGGTGCTCGAGTGCCTTTTCGGCAGTCAACCGCTTCTCCGGGTCATACTCGAGCAGGCCCGCAAGCAGCCGGAACCCGTCCGTGCCGAGACTCGCCAGCTGTGACGCATTAGTCGACTGGATCGGCGCCGACGTCTGGCCCTGACTAATTGTTGTGTAGTACCACTTTTCCAGGTTTCCATGCGTCGAGTGCGACATGCTGCTGCTGCTGTGGTGATGGTGGTGGTGTCCTGCTGGCTGCATGGGCACAAAGTGCTGGTATTCCGGCATGTGCGACAGCAGCGGCCACCGCTCTTTGGTGGGCATGCCCATAATGTCGATAATCTTTTGCATCTGGTTGCGCTGGAACGGCACCGTCTTTTTTGAGTCCATCTTTGCTTCCTCGCCCTTGAAGATGGGCCGCAGCGACAGCAGCTCGGCAAAAATGCAGCCAATCGCCCACATGTCAATGGCCGGCGTGTAGTGTCGCGCTCCCAGCAGCAGCTCGGGCGCACGGTACCAAATGGTCACTACCACCTTGTCGCCCGTGTACAGCGAGTGCAACGGCTTGTAGAAGAGGCGCGCGAGACCCAGATCGCCAATCTTGACCTGGCCCGACGACGTCACCATGATGTTGGCGGGTTTGAGATCACGGTGCAGGACCCAGTTGGTGTGCAGGTACTGGCAGCCGTTGAGCAGCTGGAACATGATGCTCTTGATTGTCGCCGGCGGGATGGGGTGCCGCGGTGGCTGTGTGTGGTGGTGGATGATCTGCAGCAGGTCGTGCTCGGCGTACTCAAACACCATGAAGATGGCCTTGTCCTCCAAAATGATCTCGACGAGCCGGATCACATTGCTGTGCGACAGCTCGCTGCACAGGGCCATCTCGCGGATTGCCGACTGGCTGATACCCGTGTACGTGATCTGCTCGCCCTCCTTGTCTGGCTTGAACTTTTTGATGGCAAACTCGCCCGGGCCGCCCTGCCGGCTCACGGCTTTGTAGACGCGACCATAGGTACCACTGCTGATGAATCCAATCACGCGGTACTTGTCAGTCACGCGCACTTTGCTCTGGTAGCTGACATAGCCGATGCCACGGTCGGCCGCATCGTCGTAGGCGCTCTGGGTGCGTTTGAGGGTGCCGCCGCGCAGGCCCGACCCGGAGTTGGGACCCGAGCCGGATGAGCCGTGACTCATTGTGTGTAATGGTGCTTTAGTCGGCGAAGAAGTGTCGCGTTACAATTAATGGGATATTTATTGTCGTCGTATGGTCGAGTTCGGAGTGTCGTCGTCGGTTCGGTGTCAAGCCTCAGGGCGGCTCTTGAGATAGGTCGGCGACGAGCCTCATCGGCAAGGAGCGGTCATAGAAGTGTCGCGTAGTGAGGGTCAAAAAGGTGCTAAGGCACGCTTGTAGTTAATATGCGTCGGCTGCAATGTTGTCGCAATTGTGTAGCTTGACTTGGGAGCTGATGCTGTCGCATAACGCCTTGGTGGATGCTAGCTTGTGGATATAATAATTTGTTATTATGTAAGCAACCAGCTGGAAGTACGTCACCTCTACAGCGCTCGGTGATCAGCGACAAAGCTACTACAAAGCTACGACAATTGATTAGACAGCAACGGTGACTCGCTTTTCATTCACCTCCCCTCATCTAGCTACTGAAATATAAAATAAACTTGAATAAAATATAGACACTAAAAGACACCCGCTTATCTCGGGCCCAGCTTCTCCAGCACACGCGGACCCTCCTCCTCCCACTCTGCTTTGGTCACCCACATTGACTCCTTGTCGGCCATAATGTTGGCCAGCACGGCACCACCCAGGAAGACCATGTGTCTCCGGCGTGGCGGGTCTTCTATCCGCACCTTGAACTTGCTCAGCCGCTCCGGGTTGCCGCCCAGTACCCGCGTCAGCCACAGCTGCTTGATCTCCTTCTCCAGACGCGACGGCAGACCCGGGTACATGCTGCTGCCACCCGACAGCACAATAGCCTTGTACAGCGACGACCGCACGTCAACATCGGCTGCCTGGATGGTGTTGAACAAGAACTCGGCCATGCCAGGCTGTTCGCAGTCGACCAGGTGGGGCTGGAACAGACACTCGGGCGCCTCGAAGCGCTCGCTGCCGACGCGGATGACGCGGCCGTCAGGCAGGGTGTAGCTCTCGACCAGCACCGTGGTCTCTTCGCTCAGGCGCTTGTCGAGCTCGAGGTCGTAGGAGACGTAGCACAGCTTCTCCTTGATCTGGCGCACAGTCTCGAAATCGGCAGTACGGTTGAGCGCATAGCCGCGGCGCAGCAGCAGGGCAATCAGGTTCTGCGTGACGTCGCGACCCGCAACATCGAGGCGGCGCGTCAGGTGGTTGAGCACGACGCTCTCGTAGACGGGTACAATGTGCGTGACACCATCACCAGAGTCAACAACGACACCAGATGACAGACCCTGGGCGTAGAGGGCGAGCACGGCCTGGATGGCGACGTAGACGCCACCAAAGTTGTAGCGGTCAAACATGACCTCGCACATTTGCTCGCGGTTCTTGAGCGGGTTCATGGGGGGCTCAGTGAGCAAGATCTTGCGGCCTGTGGTGTCGACCTTCATCTTCTCGTAGAAAGTGTAGTCCCAGAGGTGCTGCATGTCGTCCCACTTCTTGACGATACCATTCTCCATGGGATACGAGATCTGGAGCATGGTGCGGGCAGCGGCGGCCTCGTCACCGCACATGATATCCTTGATGACGAGGTCATCGTCACCCTTTTCCTCGGTACGCAGGATGGGCCGGCCGACGATCGAGGGGTATTGGAACTCGGGGAAGTTCTGAGCGGCATAGCCGACCTTGAGGAAGCCCGTGCCGCCATCAAGGACTGTAGAGTTAGTATGAGTAGATAATCAAGAACGGGCAGACTTTCAAGACTGCCGAGATTGTCTCAAGACCCGGTAGTTATGGGTGGTGATGGCGGTCGACGACGGGGACGGTGACGATGGCTGATGCATACCGATGGGAGCGGCCATGATGGCGGTTGTTTAAGTGTAGATGGAGGTGGCGGAAACAAAGGAAAAGGCAATGATCGAGGTCACCGAGAGTCGAGAGGGAGTTGTCGTCGTGGAAAGGGTTGCGGTAGACTATACCAACGCTTGGAGGTCGTTGTCGAGCTCGGATGCGGATGGCGTGGCTGGTGGTGGTAGATAGAGAAGACAATGGAGACCACTACGGAGCTGCCACTTGCCCACTCTAGTGCTCTAGCCACTGTATGGATGGACACTATGGAGAGTTATGGGTACCTTGTGCCTTTCAGACGCTGACGTTTGTTCAACTATAGCGGGGTCGGAGGGTCGGAGGCGCAGCTCTGCTTTTAGGGGGTGAGTGCTGTGGTTATGCGACTGCCTGGTGCACGTGATGTGTGAGGACTACGGGGCACTATTCAATTGAGCTGTTAACATTGATGATTAGTCATCGTCAACGTCACTTACACCAGCTGTTGAAGATTGAATATCTACTTGTATTTACTTGCCTATCGTGCTTCATTGATCTTGATTTACAGTGTAATGAACTACAAAGGTAGAAATAGATCAAATACAAGAGACTACGAACACATGATTGTGGTATTCACAATGCCGATAAATAACTTTCAAGATTTACCATCACGGTCCACGAATGTAGAGATCAAATACACGGTTGAAGATTTAATCAAAAGCTGTATAAGACTTCACTATACAGCTCATAGTCCTAAAAATGGGCCATAGTTTACTCCATCTTTGCTTATAAATTCTAGCTAAGAAGAGGCTGCTTCTTTTGCAACTCGACAGGGCTATCGTGAAGATGTACCCGGTGTTAATGCGTAGTTAATAGCAAGTATGGCCAAGTCGATATTGAAACTAAATTCACAGTCAAAAACAATAGCCGTATAATAATAGCCACATAAAGGTATATGCGGCATTTGTGACTCGACGTCATACACTCCGAGCATCTTCATCAGTTCGGTATTGCCATTTTCTAGCCACTGTACCAACACAATGACAGTGAGTAATATACTGATTGTCCTGGATTTATAATGAGCTTATTATTAGGAAATCATTTGAGTCATTTAGAAAGCAAATTACAAATTCAAAGAGTCATACACTCGATATAAACAACTCGCATCAATATTGCTCTGCCAAGCCAGAATGGTTTTATATAGTGTATCTAGTTATATTCTGTTAAGTTTGACTATTTGTAGTGCTTTAAACTTTCTCTACCCCACATGCGGGACTTCCACTAATTGCTATATCATCTAATATGAATTCTATGAATACCAGCGATATTCTCATCTCACTCTTATTTTCATTAATTGCCATTGAATTTGTGTACTATCAACAGATTCATCTTCATCTTATTCTCCTTACCACCACCAAAATGCCTCGAATTCTTGTTCTCAACCCAAACTCGTCGACAGACATGACCCATGGCGTCGAACTTGCCATCCGTGGTCTGCCAGGTGTTAGTACTTTATCACTTTTACTTCTTATATTTATATAAATTATATAAATACTGACTAAATAGACTTTAACAACAAGCACGGCACCGAGTGGCCCGGCAAGCATTAATGACGCCACCGACTTGGCTGCCAGCACAGAGGCCGTTCTCGCGTCGCTGGACATTGACAGCCTGACAAAAGACTACGATGCCGTGCTGGTGGCATGCTACAGTGTGCACCCGCTCGTCGCGAAGCTGAGCGAGCTTACGCAGGGCAAGATTCTGGTAACGGGCATTTTTGAGGCGAGCATCCTGACAGCGCTGGCACTGCTGCCTGCATATTACTCTGCGTCCGAAACGGTACCGTCAACGTGGGGTGTAGTGACGACGGGCAAGTTCTGGGAAGACCACTTGTCGGCGGGTGTCGAGACCTATCTGGGCGTGTCATCTTCTGCTGGCAAGAGCACAAGCAAAAACAAATTTGCGGGTGTCTACTCGACCGGGCTGACGGCGGGCGACTTCCACGGCGGCGTGACACAAGAGATCATCACAGCCAAGATCAAGGAAGCGACCAAAGCACTCCTCAAAAGCTCACAGGTTGGATGTGTTGTAATGGGTTGTGCAGGCATGGCTGGACTGGAAGAAATTATTCGGTCAGCGGCTGTAGAGGAGTACGGTGCCGAGCGTGGTGCACAAGTATATATTATTGACGGCGTCAAGGCAGGTATTGGTCTGCTCGACAATGCTGCTAGACAGGCCGCCCTGTTCAGGTAGATGCGGTCCAAGTTCCAGCATCATATAACAATACGATAGATAATATGATAATAATGAATTACGCTGCAGAATACCCAATAATAGACAAAAATAAGGAAGACAAGAACGACACACAAAGACAAAGAGCACAAAGACAAACTCAATCTACTGCCGCCACTAGTCGAGCCGTGTAGACCGACCCCAGACTTCGTCCGCATCCTTCTTGCCCTGGGTCTCAGGCACATAAAACACAAAGAACAGAGTCGAAAGTGCAGCACAAGCGGCAAACAAAAAGTACACCCAGCCGGCGCCGCCTAGTCGGTCATTGAGCGCCGTGTTTACCATGGGGAAGAACTGTGCTACAAGGAAGGTAGCAATGTAGTTGGCACCCAGCGCCCAGGACTGCGTGGCTCCCACTGCCTCTTGTCCAACTAGCTCGGATGCTAAAATGAACGGCACAGGGCCTAGGCCGACAGCGAAAAATGCCACAAAGGTAAGAACGCTAAAGGCCGACAGAATCTTGACGCCAAAGACAATAGAAAATGCCAACGCAAGCGAGCTTAAGCCTTGGCCAATGACGGAAATCAGCAAGCATGTCTTGCGGCCGAGACGGTCGGGCAGTGGTGCACTCAGCATCGTAGTCACCAGGTTGACAGCGGAGATGATAATGGTGAGCAGGGCCGAATTGAGCGGCAGCATGCCGTTGAGTAAGGAGACAGAGTACATAATGACCGAGTTGATGCCGCAGACCTGCTGTGCAAACATGATACCGATGACGGCAATAATGGCTGGACGGTAGTGGGCGTCGGTGACAACCTGGAAAAAGCCGACAGACCGCGACGATAAAGGCGATGACGATGGACCAAAAGGCCGCGGTGACATGGGCGGTGCAACAGCGTAGACACCTTCTTCGTTAGCGATGCTCACGCTGCCGACACTGCGGACAGAGACATTCGGTTGCAACAGTGCCTGTTCCTCAGCAGGCACAGATGCACCAGCACTGTCAAGACTGCTACCTTGACGCCGAGATGAGTTTCGCTGAGGCGTAGAACCACTCTTAACAAGCCAGCCAGCCGTTTCGTCGAGAATGGAATGGCCCGAGCCGCGGATGCGCTGCAGTACAGTATGCGCCCGGATCGAATCGCCCTTGTGCGCCACAATCCATGCAGGGCTCTCGGCAACGCCCGACATGCCCAGCAGGTTGACCAGCGCAATAAGCGTGCCCGCGCCCAGGATCATGCGCCAGGCCGAGCCGTGACTCAGGAAGAAGCCCAGCGTCTGCACCAGCAGAATGCCCACATTGACAGTAATCTGCGTGAACGCGCCAAAGAATCCGCGCGACTCTGGCGGGGCCACCTCGGAGATGTAGAGCGGTACGATAACCGTCGACGCACCAGCGCTGACACCATTGAGCACGCGGCCGACTGCGAGCATGGCCACAGAAGTAGCAAACGTCTCGACGAGCGAGCCAATCAAGAAGATAAATGCCGTAACGGCCATGGCGAGGCGGCGGCCTTTGCGGTCGCAAATAGGCCCAGCAGCCAGCGCACCGACGAGGCCGCCAATAGTGAAGACGGAGGACACGGTAGCGAAGCGGGCCTCGGTCATGGGGATGCAGTCGGGCAGATGGGTTGCTGCTGACGACATCGGCGGGTTGGGCAGGGCAATCTCTTTCTGGCGGCACGTGATAACATCCTGGGGTGCGTTGAGCTCGGCGAGATGGAAGCCGAATTGAAGGGGCCCGAGGGTGACGACGGCGAGGATGTAGCAAAAGTAGGGCGAGATGCCGCCAAGGGCCTTGCGGAGGCTATCTTGGACCATTGCAGTGTGGTGGTATTGCTGATATGACTAATATGGGCTATTGTGAATTGGTGTGTATGAATAGATGTGTAGATGTGTAAAAGTGATGATGCGATGATGTGATGATGGTGATAGCTGCGATAGTAGTGGAATAGTGGTAGTGTTCGAGAGTAGTGAGACGAAGACAACAGTTGCACAAAGAGGAAGGCAGTTGCACAGCCAGTCGTCGCAGCTGCCTGTTGTCACGTCTGCCTGTTGTCGGGTGGGTATCCGTCGTCGATGTTAGCGAGGCAGGTGCAGACACGGGTGCAGACAATCGTGGGGAAGGCGTCGTCGGGTAGAGGTTGGTCGTGGTTGCTGATCAATGTGTCGCAGCTGCAGCTATCCAAGGGATACGTCAGGTACGGGTCCACGTGGTGACAGTGGGTATACAATTTGCACAGTACTAGTAGGCAGTTTCACACTTTATTCACACAGTATTTATTTATATAGGCACTGTTCTATATAGCTTCTACTGGCTGACTCGTGCAATCTCACGCTTGACAGCTTCTGCCAGAGTATCCAGATCCGACTCGGTGACCTGCAGTAGCTCGTTGTCGTTCTTCTCGTACAGGGTGCCGCCCTCGGCCCAAATCCGCCGCAGCGTGTAACCCGTCGCGCCCGGGAACCCGTCGGCCCAGGCCTTGGCCTCGAGCGCCTCCAGCTCCGACAGTGTCGTCGTCTGCACCTCCCACTTGCCGCCCGTCTGCTTCTCGTACTCGGCCAGGACCTCGTTCGGCGTAACAATAAACGACTGCACCTTGAGAGCCTTGCCAAAGGACGCCTCGGGGTGTGCCAGCGACGCCACCAGGAACTTGCCCACGTCGGCCATGGTGCAGAAGCCGACCTTGCTGTCGGGCGCGACCAGGTAGGCCTTCTTGTTGGGCACGTCGAAGCCGCCGCCGCGGACATCGCCGCGCACGTCTACCCACATGTCAAAGTAGGGACCGGTCACGAGGTAGGTAATCTTGAGGTTCTTGACACTCTCGCGGATAAACTTGCGCAGGGCGAGCTTGTCCTGGTGCGGCTTCTCGTTGGGCGACTTGGCATTGTGCTCAATATCGGTGCCGTACTCGGAGGGGAAGAACCACTGGACCGAGTTATCGGGCGAGTCGGCAATCTCGACGAGCTGGCGCTGCAGATGCAGGGCGCCGCGGCCGAGAGCCGAGATGACGGTGTCGGGCTTCACCGAGGCATAAGCGCTGGTGATGTCAGCGGCCGACGTGATATCGCCGACGACGACCTCGGACAGGCCGCTCGCCTTCCACTTGGCCAGCAGAGTCTGCTTTTTGGCGACAGTGGCAGTCGAAGTGAAGAGTGCAACGTGGTTGTAGGCGGCCGAGTTCTTGAGGATGGCCTCGGTGATATAGGAGCCGATGGCACCGGTGCCGCCGAAGAGGAGAATACGAGCAGACTTGAAAGACATGGTGGCGGATTTTTCTTTGTTTGAGCTTGAGCTTGAGCTTGAGCTGTGAAGAATGCAACTTCAAAAGCTATGAATAGTTGCAGCAGATTTACTCAGGTATATAACGATGGCGTCAGAAGGGCGTGGAAGCTCGACTTACAAATAAAGAGGGTCCAGCCCACCTGCGGCTGTTGGCGATAATGCTTAGCACTGTTGGCACGCTGCAAGTGCCTGAATAACGGTTGCCGGCGGCGGAACAGCGAACAGCGGGTTAACTAGTTGACACGAGCGGAGCAGTTACAAACTTTTTGTATTGCGTCAGTGTAACTGTGGATACCCACTGCCCGACGTCGGCACCGGACGACATCCGGAACTGACACGACGTCGTTTGATTTTAATTCTCTTTTTAATTGCTTAGTAATTATTCATGATTGCTCATGATTCATAATTATCAGTAGCTCGTACGATGGTTCGGAATAATAGGTAGACATTTTAGATCTGTAATGCTGAATTGTAAATTCTCAACGCCATGTAGAATGCAGAAATGACAAATGAAAAGAATAGACGGAAATAAACGGAAAAAAAAAAAAAAAAAAAGATCAAAAATAAAATAAACAATCAAAGCCCAACGCCTCTCTAGTCTTTTTAACCCTCGCGTAGATTGCCTAATGGGTGGTTACTCGGGGCTCCCTGGCCGGCTGCCCTTGTACACATCCACACGACGCCCGCTCTCCTCCTCTGCGTCCTCCTTGCCAAACGACGTGATGCTAAACTCGTTGAGTCGCCGTGTCTTACGGCCTGCATAGCCGCCAGACACAATGCCCTTGCGGACGCGCTCGCGCTCCTGCTGCTTCAGCTTCAGCTCATCCAGTACGCTCAGCATCGTGCCCTCAATGGCCAGGTAGCCGTTGTCGCCGGCCAGGCCGACGTCAAAGTCCTTGATGCGGAATTTGACCGTGCCCGTGACGGGCATGCCGTCCTCGTCCACCCAGTAGCCGGTCGACTGCAGCTCCTCGAGCTCGCCCACTACGCCAGTGACAGCGCCCGGGACAGTCTCGGTCGGGTCGCTGACGACCTCGGCCGCCTCGCCGGCAATCTGTGCCGCCGCCGCGTCGGCGTCCACCATGGACTGGTCCGGCTCGTCGTCAAACAGAGTCTTCTTGCCGGCTGACGTAGACGTAGAGACGCCAGCAGTAGCAGTAGCAGTAACGGCAGAGGTATAGGCAGGGCCCTCGCCCTCGGCGTACTCAATGTACTTCCAGCCCGCAGGCAGTCGCGCCGCCTCGATGCTGGCGTTGAACTTTTCCCAGCAGTTGACACCAATGGCGCCCTCGTTTTGCAGGATAATCTTGCCCTCGAGGGCAGCACCGCGGCTGGGCACAAACAGGTCGACGTCGGCCGTGAGCCAGCCGAAACCGACGGCGTACTCGTCAACCGAGGCGAGCGTGGCAGGTGTAGAGTCGGTTGGGGGGTTGGCCGGGTTGGCGCGAACGGCCTTGTCGCCGACATTGAGGTTGCGGTAGGCCAGGAGGTAGCCGCCGAGCAGGGTTGAGTAGTGGTTGACGAGGGCGTCGAGGTGCTGGTGGGCGGCGCTGGTGATGGGGCGGTCGAAGCCGACGGGGTACAGCGGCAGCCAGAGGGAGACGGTCTGAGTGAAGAAAGGCGACACGGTCGAGGGAGTGAGGAGAGATATTGAGGGTTCAGATTCTTCCTTTATCTTGTCCTTCTTGTCCTTCTTGTCCTTCTTCTCCTTCTTCTCTTTCTTTTCCTTTTTCTCCTTCTTCTCCTTCTTCTCGGACTTGTCCTTCTTGTCCGACTTCTTCTTCTCCTTCTTGTCCTTCACCACCCCCTCATCGTCGCTGTCCTCGATGCGCTCATCACTCTTGTATGCCGATTTTGTCTTTTTGGACTTGCGCGGCGACTCGTCGCCGGCATGCGGCCGCTTCTTGTCGTTGTGTGTGAGGTCAGCCATTTGGAGGGCTGGGTCGATTACCGAGGGCATGGTGGTGGAGGTGTCGTCGTTGTCGTCGTGAACCGTGAACCGTAAACCTTTGTCAGGCGTGTTACCACTGCTCACATCGTCAACTCGACCCAGACTGAAATTCAAAATTCAATTTGACCTACTATCGATAAGCAAAAATTTAAAATGGAGCCATCTGCATTCTCTTGATATCTCGATATCTTATCCAACGTGACTTTCTCTGAAATATCACGTGCATAAATTTCTTCAATTTCTTCAATCTCATCTTATCCTATTTTCCCCACCCTCGGGCGCTATCTCCTCATTGCCGTCGACCTTCCTTTCTGGGGCGACCAAGGCGGGAGGGCCCACATTGATAACAAAGTGAGGGGACTGAGCGTGAGGGGAATTAGTCATTAATTACCGTGGACGTCTAGGTGAGCAGATGTGGTATTAGATGCTCAGGTGCCTCTCTTCAGAACAGATGCCCAAGTGAGAATGCCAACATTCCACGGCGAATAGACAGCTCAACTTGGCCAAGAAGATTGACATAATGTTTCAAAAGGAAACCAATCGATCGAACAGTGGCTATCAATCTATGATCAATCCTTCTGCAATCTATGAATAAAAATCAGTGAATCGCATTGCAAGTGGGTTCATTAGAATGGAGACGATCGACGCAAGACGAAAAATGTACTCAGACAAAGTTACAATATCGTCAGTAGCATGACAGACTCATCAGCACGGTATCAGGGGAGAGGGAGCACAGGACAGACAGTATGTAGACAGTCATGACAGTCTGAAGAGTGACTCGGTGACAAACTCATCATGATGGTATCAGACCTCCACACAGTAAGTAGAAAATGGCAGATCAGCCAGTGGAGGCAGAGAGGCAAATGACAGATGCAATCGACACAATCAGACACGCAGCAAGGCAGGGTCGCATGCTAGATCCCGAATACCGGCTTGACAGATCAAACGGCAGGCAATGAGGTGAATCAAAGTCGGAAAAGAGACAAATACAGATACGAGTAATGGGTGCTACGACTTTACTCTTTTCACTCATTTCAGATTTTACGATGTTTCATCGTGGGTAGTACTTTATGATAAAGTGCTGATAGGTGAATTCTCGTGGCTGGTCAGGAATGACAGCTTCACGACGTGTGTCTGCATTTGCATTTAGTAGCCGTGGAGAGTCATAGATTTGTTGTGGGCTTTATCTCGGGGTTATCAGACAGCTCTGCCAACTCCAAAAGCCGTCTTTCTTTCTTCTCTGTTTCCACCTTGTTCTAGGTCTGACTCTCAGACTATCTACAGAGTGCTAAGATGACCCCCTCTCTCTCCCTTGTTCTATCTACCCTACGACTTCTTTATCTCTACAAACTTATCCTCCTATCTCGAGCTTACTCTATTCGGTAGTTTCTTCCTGCAACACGTTATTCCTAGACCATATGCACCGGGTCCCCCGAACGGGTGAAAGTTTTCCAGCTTATCAGCACGTAGTATTGCTTGTTGGCTTGTTGGCGTTTTGGTGTGGGAGCACTGTACCTTGCTGATGATGTTCTACGCATGTTCTACGCATGTTCCATCACTGACTTTGATCATATAATAACGCAGAGCCCACTCCTTTGATTTTTACTCAGTATTATTGTTTTTGATTGCTGTTGATCTGTTATTGTTGTTTTTATTGTATTGTCGATTTTGTCCTCAACATATAGTCGTCTTACTAATCGCGACTTTGCTTGATTACTTCGACTCTTGGATTCGACTCTTGGAAACGACTCTACTCAAACGTGAATCGCTTCGCTCACAAGTTGCAATGGCCGAAGCTCATACCGCCGACGAGGTCGACGAGGATCGCCTCGCCACCTTTGGCTACAAGCAGGAGCTGCGTCGCGATTGGGGCCTCGCCCACAACTTTGGCGTCTCCTTTTCCATCATCAGCGTCATCACCGGTCTCACCACCCTCTTTTCCTATGGCCTCAACACCGGCGGCCCGGCCGTCATGTCCATCGGTTGGATCGTCGTGAGCTTCTTCACCATGCTCGTCGCCATCGCCATGGCCGAGATCGTCTCGGCCATCCCGACATCAGGCGGCCCCTACTTTTGGTCCGCTCTACTCGCGCCCCCTAAATGGTCGCCCTTTGCCGCCTGGCTCACCGGCTGGTTCAACCTGCTCGGCCAGGTCGCCGTCACCACCGGTATCTCATTTGGTCTGGCCGGCCTGATCGCAACCGCCGCCGAGGTCCAGAACCCCTCATACGAATCCTCGGCCGCCAAGACCATTGGCATCTACGCCGCCATTCTCGTGTCGCACGGCATGGTCAACTCGTTTGGTGTGCACGTGCTCAAGTACCTCAACAACGTTTCCATTTTCCTGCATTCTGCCGGCGTCAGTGCCATTTGCATTGCCGTGCTGGCCAAGGCGCCCAAGCTGCAGCCGGCGTCATTTGTGTTCCAAAAGTTCTACGACGGCACCGGTCTCGACGGCGTCGGCTGGAGCGTGCGCTCAAGCTCGGCCTACGTGGCGCTGTGCGGTGCGCTGCTGTCGCAGTACACACTGACGGGTTTCGACGCGTCGGCGCATCTGTCCGAGGAGACGCGCAATGCGTCGTGGAGCGCGCCCATTGGCGTCGTGTCTAGCGTCGGCTTCAGCGCCCTCTTTGGTTTCTTTGTGCTCATGGCGTTCCTGTTCTCGATCCAGGACTTTGCCGCCACGGTGTCCAGCCAGTACGACCAACCTGTGCTGCAGATCCTGATTGACGTCTTTGGCGAAAAGGGCGCGCTCGCCATCTTTAGCATCATCATGATCTGCGTGTGGCACTGTGGTTTGTTCAGCATGACCAGCAACTCGCGCATGATGTTCGCGTTTGCGCGCGACAGCGGCATCCCCGCGTTCTTTCACAGCGTCGACGACCGCTTCAAGTCGCCCATCCGCGCCGTCTGGCTCGCCGCCATACTGTCGTTTATCCTGGCACTGCCATCGCTCGGCTCGTCGGTCGCGTTCTCGGCCGCCACGTCCATTGCCACCATTGGTCTGTACATTAGCTACGGCCTGCCCATCCTGACGGGCCTGATCTGGCACAAGCAGTTTGTCGCCGTCAAGGGCCCCTTCAACCTCGGCGTGTTCAGCCGGCCCATTGCCACGGGCGCGTGCGCGTGGATCGGCTGCATCACCGTCGTTTTCTGCCTGCCCACGACCAACCCGGTCACGGACCAGACGCTCAACTACACGGTTGTCGCCGTCGGCATCATTGGCATCTTTTCCATTGGCAGCTGGGTGCTGTGGGCGCGCAAGTGGTTCTCGGGCCCTGGTGCCGAAGCTATGGAGGCCATCCGCATTGGCGTCGACATCACGGAGCCTGGCGCACTGGAGGCCAAGGAGGCCGAGGCTCTGCAGGGCGGTGCGGCCAGTGGTGCCACGTCTGCCAAGCAGAGTGGTGTCGAACTGTCTGGTTAAGTAGTTTGGATGTCTTATGCATCATCAAATTTGGTACTCGATGCCTAGTCTTCTATTTCTTTAGGTTTATAAAAGACAGATGTCTTGTTCTGTTTTACTCGTTAATACCCCTGAACAATCGATTTATTATTTACATATAAAATGTCTCGCGTGATGCTAAGTAAGCAGTGGTCAAGGAAATATTGTCAAGGGAAGGAGCAACTAATGTAGTAAAGTGAGCCTTTGACTTTCCCTCTCCTTTCTCGTCGCTTTCTTATCCCCTCTTCTTAACCTCTTCTTCACTCGTCATACACACCACATACACAACTGTCACAGGCCATTCGACTCACTACAACCCCTTCCCGCCCCGGACATCCATGCGTAGCAGTCATTCATTTATACATTATGCCACTTCTTGCCAGCGCCACTCATCGCGCAAATACCAGGTACAGATAACTACACCGGCCTCAACATGGTCAGTGCGGGTTTTGGACCATCTATAATCAGGTGTTGTAATATCAAAACTCAGACGTGGAGACACGAAAACACTGATGTTTGTCTTTCAAAACGTTCCTCTTTCAAATTCAATAAGTTCAAGAAATTCCAGAAATCAAGACATGATACAAGATCAGTACATTCGGCATTGTCAATGAATATATTTAGATAAAGTGTATAGAGAACCCAGCCGTGATATTAAATAGCATAAGTATGATAATAAATGCAAATGAAGAGAAACGAAGACATGAAAGAAAAACAGAGTTGACAAGAACAAACTGTAAACAAATAAACACAAAAGTCCCCGTCATAATTCATACGATCGTCAGCAATGCCTATGATTAGTCATTCCTAGTAAGCTCTCCTCTCTTAAGTGAGATCTCAAGTCACGAGTCTCAAATCTCATCTCCTCATTTCCAGTGGCACGGAATCGCCGTAGCCGACGGTGTCGTCGTCAGCAGCCTGGCAGGCGAGGCAGACGCCGCCGCCATGGACTTGGGTATGCTGGCCCCAGTCGGGAGTAGATTGGGCAGTCTCGGCGGGTGTAGCAGATGCAGCAGTAGACGTGGTGGCTGCCTCGGTGGTGCCCGTCTCCGTCTCTGAACCGGCTGGCTCGGCAGACGCAGGCTCAGCCTCAGCCTCGGTCTCTGTGTCAGCACCGTAATCGGGGTTTGGCTGGTGGATAAAGGACATGGACTGCATCGCTGTCGTCTCAGAGGGTGGTGCGGGCGCCATATTGTAAGGACCAGCCGGGGCATTTGTATGAGTTGATCTGTTCAGAGAAGAAGTTGAGAGAGGCAGCGGCGGCAGCGAGTTGTCATAGAAGAGGTCGGCATTGGCATTGGCAATGACATTGACCAGAGGCGGAGTTGATCTTCTGGATAGGGACGGAGACGGAGAGGAGGAATGCGCCAGAGAGTCAGCGCTGACGCTGCTTATTCCACGTGATTCGTGCATTGCGTGCTGATACAGCTGAGAGAGTTGAGGGTGCTGAGGGTGCTGAGGGTGCTGAGGGCGCTGAGACTGCTGAGACTGCGAGTACAACTGCGGCTGCAGGGGTTGGCCAATCTGATAGATGCGGCGGCTTCTAGTAAACCTTGATGGAGGAAAAGGACGAGACTGAGAGAAAGACTGAGAGACCGAGTAGTGGTCGAGGGTTTGCGCGGCCGTGTGGTCGGGCAAGACTAGTAATGATGGCAATGTTGGGGCCAGGTGATGTGCGTGGGAAGCCTTGGAATGTGGCGCGCTTGGTGACGAAACTAGTTCCTGCTTTAAGTCTGAGGATGCTATTGATGCTGGCTGTGTTTGCTGTGTTTTTGTCGTGCTTGCTAAAGAGTTCTTTGCGTGCGAGCGGCGCGAGTATGAGTATAGACGCACAGCGCCAAGGACGAGCAGGCAGACAGTAGCAAGTGTCCAGAAGGGGTGTGGCGAGGACAAATGAGAGGAAGTGGTAGAAGTAGAAGAAGAGACTAGGTTTCTATTCTGAAGCCAAGCAATGGCATGTGGCTTGTGTGGTGGGTTAGAGGAAGAGGAGGAAGATGAAGAAGAAGAAAAGGATGCTGGCAAAGAAGTGAGAGCCGGCATGATGATGACGGGGAGAGTAGGATATAAGAAGGTATAAGAATTCGAGACAGGTAGAGTAGAGTAGAATAGTAACAAGGACGACGATAATGCGAATGCGATAGGACAGTCGAGTATCGTCTTGATGTGGCCCCTGCTGCTGACGGCGAGGGGCAAGCCTTGCTGATGAGGCTAGAAGCTGTTCGTATAGTATTCAGCGTATAGCGATAGGCGCCCTCCTTTTCTTTCTTTCTTTTTTCTTCTTTTCTTCTCTTTATTTTGTGTTTTGTATTTTATTTATATTTTGTATTTTGCCTCTTTTTTTGGTTCTTGCAAGCTGATGGGCGATGGCTTGGGTGATGCGACAGACGACCCAATGCAGATAAGTGCTTACTTGGGTGTTTCGCGTTGATTTCTGTCGAGAGAGGAGTTGGAAGTGAAGCTGGAAGTGAAGTTGATCAAAGTTGAAAATCAAACAAGTCAAGGCAGACACGATACTGATTCGTTGCAGAGGAGGAATGGCAAAACGAAAGAGGGTAAAAGGCCGTCTCGTATAGGCGTACAAGTTGAAAAAGAATAAAAATAAAGAGAATAAAAAATAAAAATAAAAGGACGGCGGCTGAGATGAGAGGCGAATAAAAAAAAGTCAAAGACGACAGACCGAGAGACGATAACCGATAGCTGGAGACGACGAGAGACAAGAAACGAGAGACGACCAGAGTTTAGGAGAGACAGCGAATGAGAAGCCGAAAACGACAACGACAAGAACAAGTGTCGTCGCGTGGTGACGAATAAGAAGGCGCAGGGCTGCTTGTTGCAGGCAGTCGCAATCGAAGTAGCAAGCAGTCGGAACAGAGACGGGCGGCAGTTTGGCAGTTTAGCTGTGTAGGTACAGAGTACTTGTGGCGGCAGTGCATGTAAGCTGGTGGGTGTAAGCTGGTAAGCTGGGTTGGTAGGGTGAGAGATGTCGTTTATGAGGTGTCAGCCGAGGAAGGTCGCATTGGCGGGGTATTAGAGGTAAATTGAGGAAGGAATGAAAGATGAAGAAAAGGCAGGAAGGAAGGAAAAGTGAGAAAATAGAAGGAAGAGAGAAGGGAAAGAAAAAGGGAAAGAAAAGGGAAAGAACAGAGAAAAGGAAAGAGAAAAGGGAAAGAGTAGCGGGAAGAAAAAGGAGATATGAACGGAAGAAGCAGCGATCGGACAAGTACTTAATGTGGTTGATGGATAAAGGAGTCTAGATCTAGAATGCCATACAAATTGCCGTGGGTGTAGAGGTAGAGGTAGACAGAAGGAAAAAGGCAAAGGATAAAACTGATAAAAAAGAAAGAAAAAATATATAAAACAACAATCACTAGAAGAGAATAGGGATATATCCAACGGGCAGATGGTAGAGTAATCAAGATACAGTTGGCATTGCATGTATAGTGATATTCTGTGTATTGAATTTAGTTAAAAATTACTTAATAAAAGAACAAAAAAGAAAATACTAGCGAAAATAAAGAACCCAGTCCGAATAATACCAAACGACGTCAGCTGAAAGTACCAGGATGCAGCACATTAGACCCAGTGTCTCTCAGTGTGTCGACAAACAGAAGCAGGAAAGGGCAGAAAAAAGGCAAGGAAAAAGAAAGCAAGCGGAAAGAATGGAAAAACATGTACGTATATTGAAATAAACTGGAATAAAACTAGAATAAAACTGAAATTAAGCGGAAATAAAACCAAAAATACTATATAAAATGCCCACACACACCAAACATCTAGCTCGCGTTTGAGCTGTCCTGTCTCATTACCGGCGAGCTAGTGTCGGCTGCAAGTATCATGACGAGTTGGTAGAGCTGGTAGTTGGCGAGATGGCATTTGAAAATCAATTACAAAAATACAGAATACAAAATATAGAGAACAAAAGTACCGAAAACACGGGCTGAAAGCAGAGGCAAGCGAGGCAAGCGGAAGCAGTGTGGTGATTTAGGATAGGTTTATGGGTTTATGGGTTTGTGGTCTATGGTCTATTGGTTGCTTTATTGATTAATTGGATTTTATATTGGGGTTCTTTTCTCTTCTTTCTTTTCTTTTCTTCCACGCTTTCTTGTGTTTTTATTGCTTCTTTTCTATCTTCTCCCGACATCACCCAACTCAACATCCACCCCAATCAATATATAATATCAGTATCACCCGACTACCGGCGTCGCCTGCACTGAAACTCATTAGACGCAATTTCTGTACACAAGAAAAATATAACTAAAATAAGTAATTACGAGTAATTGCATAACGTCGCCTCCACATACACGTTCCCAGAGGCGAATGACGCAAAAGAACCGTCTCGCCTTGCCGTCAGGTGTCAGGTTAAGACGCTGTTCAGCTGGCGTGGGCGTTGGGTTGTATTGCATTCTGTTTGCATACATAGTTCTCCGATATTGAAGGGAAAGGGAGAAAAGAAAAAAGAGAAAACAATACTTGGCGAAGCTTATGCTGGTCTATTGCCCAATGGCGTACATGGTGTCGGGATGATAAACAAGTAACAGAGTCGTATTGGATGTCTAGTTTGATGCGAGTGATTGATTGATTGATTGGCTGTTGTCATCAATCCAGTTTCTTTTCTTTTTTTTCCTCTCTTCTTTCTTTCTTCTTTCTATTGCCATCTTTTGTCTTTCTTTCTTTTCCCTCTTTTTATATTACATAATCAGCATTTAATGTGCTTCTTAAATCATGATTATTCATTAACCCAAATACCATCTATTTGTCATGTCAGTTGACTTTGAATCGCCCTCAGCCGAACCCAATCGCGTACCCTCTGGACCCTCTAGACCCTCAACCATCGTCATTATACTGAGTAAATTCCAAATTCGCAAATACCCATATCTCAGCTGCAATCCGCCCGCCCCCGTACGGACTAGCCGTAGCTGTACGCGGACCCACTCTTGTATCTCAAATCGAAGACGTCAAAGTCGTCCTTACAATATATCGCCCATGTACCCATGTACTCCACTGAGCCGGAACGAGCTGGACTGACCCAGACTGGAGACTCGATCACTCTGAGCTGGGATTGCTCCCTTTTTGGGGATTTCTGGACCGTCTCTGACGCTTTTCAGCTGTCCCGGGCTGGCACTTATCCACTTTTGGTATGGGTCCGCTTTTCTTTATTTCCTTTATTTTTCCTTATTTCCTTTATTTATTTTCTTTTTCTTTTCTTTTTGTCTTCTCTATTTCTTCTCTATTTCTTTTTTGGCCCTGCTTTCGTTGTTCACCCACATGACCTAACGGCGTTCAACTAGACTGAGACTGAGACTGCTGACTCTTTATGCTTACATTATTCTGATCTGCATTTCTTTCTTTCTGCTCTCTTTCTGCTTTCTTTTGCTGTGTTTCAACTTGTTCTTTTGTTCCTTTCCTTCTTCTGTAATCTTAGTTGTGTCTCATTCATTAATTGCAGAGATTGGTTCAACATACGAACTGATTTATTGGTTTCTTTCTTTCTGTGAAATGATTTTATTTTACTTTTACTTTGATTTGTGATTCCGATTTGCTTCATAGTTTCAACCGATGCCTCCTGGTATTCGATTGTCAGTTTCAATATCATAACATCAATATTGCAAAAGCAAAATGAATGCCAGCAATAAACAATAATATTAGCAATTATTGCACACGATGCAGTATCACTGTCAGCAATATTACTATTTAAATAACAGTTTGAAAGAAATAAAATAAAATGTAGAAACAAAGTTTTAGATTACTGTTTTATTCCGTAGTTTAAAGATAGAAAAGATCGACAGATCTAAAATACTAAATTACTGAAATATTAAAATAAACAGATTTGGGTCGAACAAAGGAAGAATCAAAGAAGGCTGGGAGAAGCGAAGAACACAAAGAAAGTGGCAAAGGCTGTTTGTTCTTACCTCACCTATAAGCACCTCCATCAACATTATCTCACATAATACGTATAGCACATATTACAAATTCAGTGGTATTGTCTGGTACTGTAGATCAGAGGCAAACGCGTGAAATTAGAAAAAAAAAAATAGGAATCAGGAAACAGATATCAGAATAAATCAAAAGAAAATAATACATCATACATCGTGCCCAAACGCCAACTCCGCCCGTAAATGTCCCACTACCTCATCAAAGATAGAAAGACAAAAGACGTGACAAAAGAACAGGAAACGGTAGACAGTAAACAATAAACAATAAACAATAAATCGAAAGACCTTGACCCCTATACAGAGATCTCCAAGGCGTCGCCATTTGCTGGTCCGCCCACGCCTGGTACGCCGTGACTCTCCGCCTCCTCCTCCATCATCGAGATCATACCGTCCAGGTTCTCTTCCAGTGCCTCCAGCTCCGGTCCCAGGCAGCTCCGCAGCAGTCGCCGGTACTTTTCGATATTGTCCGACGTGCCCACGGCCGCCAGCGCCTCAATGTAGTCGGCCTCGGCCTGCTTCTGCTCGCTCACCGACTGCTGCAGCTCGGCGAGGAGTGCCGTCACGTCCTCACCCGCCGTAGACATCGTCTCTTCGGCCCCGGCCCCGGCTCCAGCCCCTGCTGCTATATCCACCGCCAGCCGGTTCCGCCGCATCACCAGAGACGTGAGCTGCTGCTGCGCCGCCGCCGCGTCGCGACCAATCTTGGCCACCACATCGTCCGGCTCGATGCGCGCCTCGAGATCGCTAATCTCGCGTCGCACCGCCTGCAGCTCGCTCTGCGTGTTGCCCAAGATGCGCCGCGCCTCCTTTTCGGCGTCGACCTTGTCGCGGAACTCGTCCTCGTAGCTCTGGGCCAGATCCTGAAACTTTTCAAACACGAGCGACGTGATGCGCGACTGCACTGTGTTGGCCGCCTCTGACTGGAAGGTGTTGAGACTGCCAAGGCTGCCGAGGCTGTTGATGTTGTTGATGTTACCAAGACTCAAGCCCGGCACGCTCAGGCCCTTTTCGCCAAACACATCGCGCGGGCCTGGCCGGCGGTTGGAGTCGGGCGCAAACGGCGACGACGACCGGTGCGGCATCAGGCCGTTGGCACTGCCGTTGATGTTGCCATTGGAATTTCCATTGCTATTGCCATTGCCCATGCCTATACTGTGCGAGGCCACGGCGGCGGCCATGGCGTTGGTGGTGGCGGCAGCGTTGGCGGCCGCGCGCATCTTTTTTGTGGCGTTGAGCTCTTTGATCAAATCTTCGGCGCGCAGGCCTTCGTTGTTGGGAATGTCGGTCGACGCACCGCGGCCCAACAGCGCCCGGATGCACTTGCTGGCGTGCTTCATGGCCGCCAGGTGGATCGCCGTGTTGCCGTCGTGATCCTGGGCGTCAATGAGCTGCTGCACAAAATTGGGGTCGTGGGTTTCCTGCAGCTTGTTGAGGATGTTGTCCAGGTAGTAGCGCGCGCACGACTGCGACGTCACGCGGCCGCTCTTCATAATGGCGGCGTGGTGGATAATCGTGCTGCCGGCATGGTCGCGCGCGTCCACCGTGTCAAACAGCTCGCGGATAATGGCCGCAAACGTCTGCTTTTCAAAGCAGTTGGTGAAGCTGACGGCGCGCATAAACGGCGTCTCGCCGCGCTCGTTTTGCACGCCCAGCGTCGCGCCAAACCGCTTGAGCTGCTTCACCACCTCGACATCGCCCATGGCGCACGCCCAGTGCAGCGCCGTGTGCCGCTCCGTGTCAATCACCCAGTTGGGCTGGAAGTTGGTGGGCGGGTCCGGCCGCACCGTGGGCTGCTCGTTGCGCGACAGCAAGAAGTAGTCGAGCAGCTCGTCGCCATAGACGGCATGCTGCTGCTCCATCTGATCCTGAATCATCTGCATCTCGTCGCGCTCGCGGTCCAGGTTGTTGCGCTTGCGCTTGCGGGCCGACGCCGGGTAGTCGGTGTGCTGCTGCTGGTGTTGTTGCTGGTGTTGGTACATTTGCTGCTGCTGCTGGTACATTTGCTGGTGGTGGTGCTGGTGGTGCTGCATGTCCTCATCGGCATACGACACCGACGCCACGGTCAGGTTGTCGGGCGTGTCGTCGTCGCCCATGCCCATGTCGTGGATCACGCTGTCCATGTCGTCGCCGCCCACCGACACCGACGGCGGCGGTGGCGGAATCTTCTTGCTGCTAGCTGAAGAAGCCGCAGCCGCAGCCGCCGCCGCCGTTGCTTGCGCCGTGGCGGCTGCGACCGACGCCGACGCCGATGCTGCTGCGGCTGTCCATTTGGGCACGGCCGGGCGCGCGCGGGGGGCTTTGGGCTTGCTGGCGTGGCGCGGCGCGGGTGGCGGGCTCACATCGCCGGGCATGTACTCAAAGATGGGCCGCAGGCGGTCGTAGATGTTGTTGCGCTGCGCGAGCGCTTCGCCGTGCTCGAGCGGGATCCAGGTGCCCTGGTACTTGCCGTAGCCGCCCTGGATTTTCTCGTGGACGTCTTTTTGCACTTCCCTCTCGAGGATGCGCGTACGGGCGGGCTTGTCGAAGCCGGCGGCTTTGAGAATGTGGGTGGCGTTGATCCAGTCATCGTGGCGGCGGCGCATGACATGTTCTTTGAGGTCGACGCCGAATTGGAATTCATAGACGGGAATCTATGTAGTTAGTATTGCTGCTGCAGATAGGAAGTTATGAATCGCAGTTTCATTTTATTATAATCTAGTAACATACGCCGCTGTAGGTGGCGCTGTAAATGCCAGAGCCAACGTCGGGGGCCGTCATGATGGCGGGAGAGGGGTTCTAGAAAGGAGGGAGGGAAAGGGGAGAAAGGAGAGTGAGGCGGCGGCGGCCGAGATGCTTGTCCAGTCGTTCAGTCCGTTCTGATTGTCGGTACCATAGAGATGGGGTATAGTGGCGTGGGTGATGCTGCCGTTGAGGGGAAGCTGAGCTGGGCTGAGTGAAGTCGAGGCTAGGAGGGTGGGAGGTGGGAGGTGGGAGACGGAGCCGGGCCGGCGACTGTCGATGCTGTCAAAGGCACAACAGTATCAGCACATTGAGCAACTAGAGTATTTTCGAACGTTTTGTCGCAGTCGCAAGCATTCGTGATGATTAATGTCCAGCGCTGTCGTCGTGAGCATTGAATATGGATGATGCGTGGTTGGAGGGCAAATGCAGCAAATCGAGGTCGGGAAACGCGAAACTCGAAATTCGAATGAGATAGAGAGAGACCGAGACGCGTGCTTACGCGTGAAAATGCGAAAATCAATTAAAAGATGACCCACTATTGTAAAGTGGCTTTGCTGGAGGTGTTCCCCGCTTTCTAGTGGCTGTATTACTGCGCTGTATCAATTAATACAGAGTAGAGTCGGCACCGCAAGGCACTCAAGGTCTGTGGTGTAAAGCAGCCCATTGTGCGGCCGCGACGCGTCGCGTGTATGACTAAGCATAATTGATGCTTTTGAGCAAATGCACATATGGGTTGAGCCTCAGCTTGTTAACTGTTGAGCTGTTGAGTGAATAGCAACACGCTTTGCTATTCACAGCTCTACTAGCTGCAGTTGGCAACATCGACTGGTAAGCTGCTTGTGCGTTGCCATGGCGCTGTATTGGCGTGCTGGCAAGACACGATATCACGATATCGAAGCGACGAATATATTCAATATTGGAAATGTTCAGTATTTGTCGATACCAGATTGTATTATGCAATGATTCTTGGACTATTGGTACTTTTAGTTATTTTGTCTGTGCATAATATTTATTCAATATTTACTCAGTATTTACTTAGATGCATCATTTACTTTTCGTCTTTTACTCATATTTAGGTTGGCAATATTGCTCACGATAGCGGCATACAAGTGATCTTAATTGGACTCTAACCATTTTAATTGAGTTCATTTACCACAGGCAGCAATATGACTTTACTCCGATACCATGTTTGAAATGTTGATGCTGCCTGTTTGCAAATCATGGACCTTGATCCGCCTCATAAGCATAGGCTACATACAGTATTCATCGTAGAAGAACCCATGTATTCTTTAAAAGCATGTGTTTATTTTATTGTGACTCTACAAGACGCTACAACACTCATTTCTCCTCGACTGATTTTTTTTGTTTATTTACATTTCCAAGCCTTGCTCCTTGTTTTCAGAGGTCATCCAGCTTTCAAGTGTTTTACAGTGTTTGCAAGATATTTCCCACTCCTTGCACCTGTTTTAGGTCCTTGCTGTATTGCTTTTGTGATCTCAAGGTTATCCTTAATAATATTTACTCGTACTCATATTTTATATCAAACAGTATTGTATATCTCTACTTTCAAATAAGCGTGTGCGTACATTCTTCTGTGCTTTCAGATGAATGGAGACGAAGCAAGCATGCATAAACAAAACGACAGAATTGCATATCGACTTTATCGAATTCTCAAGGTTGACTCACGTATGATAAGTATTTCTATCTTACCAAGACAAAATGCAAAACATTACCGTTAAGACTAGATACCAGAGACCATCGACAGCTACTCAGTACGAGTTTCTATTAAGATGCTGACAACCAAAACAAGTCACATGACGTGACAACCAAATTGCCATACAGACATCCGCATGTTCCGTCAAGTCTTGCCGACCAATATGGTAACCGAACAGATCGCCCATCTCATTTAACTCTATTTCGATCCATTATTCTAATTAATCCTCATTCTTTCTTCAACTGACTCACTTTTACCTGCATTCTTTAACCCATTCCTACGCTGTACCGCAGTTTGCCGCAGTTTGAG
The DNA here is from genome assembly GCA_029298715.1 of Ophiostoma ulmi. Lineage (NCBI taxonomy): Eukaryota > Fungi > Ascomycota > Sordariomycetes > Ophiostomatales > Ophiostomataceae > Ophiostoma > Ophiostoma ulmi. The sequence continues at coordinate 5,817,588 of JANSLN010000002.1, read as the reverse complement.
TGCACCCACATGCCAGTGCTACCACGGGATGTACGGCGTAAAATTAATATGTAAAGATTGTATCTTATTTGTGGGTTGTTTGAATACATTCACTGTGTTTACTAGAATTCGTTGTAAAGTAGTAGTACTATTCAAAGAGTTGAAAGTACTTCGTATTGGCTAGTAGGTGTGGTTGAATAGCGGCAAACACAGAGACCTTCTGATTGGCTGCCTCTGGCAAATGAGTATATCGGAAGCGCTTACGGCCATCACTCGACCAGTCGTCTTTGCTCCTGCCGTTCTGGTTGCCCATCTTATGCACAGACCTGCATACACATGCACTCTAGAAGTCGTCTCTGCAATAGAGACTGCAATAAGAGTCGCCTATCCCTGTCTGCAGCCTTTGTAGTCGTCTTTGTCCATCTCCCTCTGCTATCTCCCTTGTTTATGTATCCTGATAGTTGCCGTCTTTGTATCCTTTGTTGGATGCTGCAGAGCCCTGCATGTACCGTTTCGTCTGATAGTCGACTGCCATTGCCCTGTCAGCCTGTCACTGTCAGCTCTTGCCTACATGTATTCCATCTAGTACTTGATTCTCTTGCCTCCTTCCTCCTTCCTCCTTCCTCTTTCCTCTTCTCTCCTTCCCCTGGCGCACTAGACCCGTGACCGTTTCAGAGCTTTGATACATCGGCCTTAGCGCGGCGCTAGTGCGTACCTATGTATTGTCTGTACCTTGTTTCTATCACTGTCACACTGTGCCTGTCAATGTCTCGCTGCGTGTCTCTCCACCTCCAACTTTCTTGCTTCTTCTGCTTTCTACTACTTGAGTATTCACTCTATTCTACAGCCTATTACCTCCTTAACTTGCTTTTTCAGCCTACTTTTCACTAACCCTCGCTAAACTCCGAGCAATTCTTCGTCATTATGCTTCATTCTCGCTCCCCTTTCTTCATCATCCCTTGATCGCTGTATGAGTAGCTTTGTTATGGTTGATTCCCATCTGATTTGTTTGTTTATGATTTGAGAGGGATAGCGGGTGATGTGTGCTGCACAGAATGTGTATGCTTAAAGAGTAGATAAAGATATCTTACAATGCACCACCACTACTGCCAGTCACCCATCACACGCGACTCTGATTGGCCAGCCACACCACATGTAGCACACAGTACCCAAATAGACACACTGTAGACGCACTCTACTATATTCTGTCCAATATTATCACTTCGTATTCCCTCTTCTTATTCACTCATCAATCTATCCAATGCATTTAATCTATCTCGTAATTGTATACATATTCAAATAAGATGAATATATATTCGCCTATGCTTCTGCAAGTGAAAATACTCGGTCAGATTCCCTGTATCATAGCGCTGATCTTATATCACTTTAACATGCCAGCTCGCTTGGTTCACGCACATCTTCAATGCGTTCCAGTGTTTTAGTCCTACAGATCTAAAGACGTCGTGGACTCTTCGTATGCTATGGAGAATACTGAGAACACTAGAGTATTCGCCTGCATGCTCTAATACTGAGCTATTCTGGACTAAATATGCTGACCCCTGAAGCAACCCTGTTGAAACCCCTGACCCTGACTGCGACGCAGCTGTAGGACGTGCACTGCGTAGTATTGACGGAGTAACGCACCTGTTTTTAGATCCAGCACTCTGTCAGAGTCTACGAAGTACTGAGTAATACCGCGTATTCTCTCTTCTCTTCTCTTTCTTGTCTCTTCTCGGAAAACATGCCTTACCGCAGCATCGCATAAGGGGCATTTCTCTGTTTGAGCATGAGCATGAACTCGACGCGTTTCTTACTACTACCTGACACTTTTCCAAAATAAATATGCATTTCAGAATGACCCATCTTCATTCTTCACGCATCCCCATTTTGCATTCTCTCTCAAACGTGATTCTCACCTTGCATTCTATCCCCCTCCCTCTGTTGCCTCCGCTGGCCCTCTCGACTCCGTACACACACACACAACACAGTGCAGATGGCCACTACTCCCCACACCTTCACGCCCCACTTGCCAGCGCGCCATGTTTCATAGCCAATCACAGCCCGTAGCCACTGTCCTTTCTTTCCTCTATTTTTTTCCTTTTTTTTTTTTCTTTCTGGCTGTCTTTTCATTTATTTTCGTATTTTAATTGCCATTTATCTATTTTATTCTCAGTTACTTTTTATTCTTTCCTCTCAATAAGATACTTTCTCTAGTGCCACCCCTGTTTGCTGTGCGTTAGCGTCTGCACGCTCTCCAGTGCTGCACACCACTATTGCGAGTCGTCTCCGTCGCTCTTTCTGAGTTTGCTAGGTTGTTTGGTCGTTCCTTCTATATTCACTGTAATCTACTGGCCTTTCCACCAACAAAAACTGGCAGCAACTGCCAATTTACTATCAACGTCCCTACGTTCCTTCCTTCTCTGCCCTCAACCCCTGTCGCCCCTTCCCTCTGTTTCTCTGCCGTTTGCCTTTTTGCCCTTCTTCCTGCCCAAAACATCGTCACTCCACTTTCTTCTTCCTTCTCTTCTTCCTCTTCTCTTCTCCTCTTCTTTTAACTCTCCTCTCTTTTCCTCTCTTCTCCTCTTCTCACCAACTTTCTTTCGTTCCCCTCCCCTCCCCCTTCGTTTTCGCCCTCTTTCTTCTTCCCCTTCTTCGTCGCCTAATCCATTCGAATTTGATCCATCGTCGTGCGGTGCCGTTTCTTTTACGTTTCTCTCTTTTTTTTTCTCTCCGTCTTCTTTCTACCGATCAATTGTGTTTTTGCCAATTTGTGCCTTTTCGTCTTCCCGACCACATTTTCGACCTCATCTGACCGCAACCCACAACAAACTGACCCGTTGCAAATCAGCTTCATTTGACTTCACACTTGGCTCTGCTGCTTTTTCTGCATCGAAAATCACAAACCATACTAAACATCAATTACAAAAATCAAAGAAAACAAGAAAACAAGAAAAATAACAAAAAAGAATACTTAATTATTCACTCGCCCTCCTCGACTTCATCTTCAACCTTTCAACCATACTCGATCGGATTATAATCATTCTCGACATTGAAGCAAGAAATCCCATTCTTCATCTCTCTCTCTCTCTCTCTCCACAACGAATTCTGCGAGTTTCTTGGCCTCCTGCCTATCACACAAGTTCACACTTGACATCCACAACTCTTCACTGATCTGCATCTACTTTCTTCACCAACAACATTACTCTTTTTAAACTCTTTTGCCCTAATACTTCTTGTACACTTTTTCACTTGCTTGCATTCCCGTCTCTTCAGACGATTCTTCGACTTCAAACCAACTTCCATCCATTTTTCGGCTTCTGCCAACCTAATATCTCTCCCAACAACCACTTCAACTTGACTCGCCTCGATCAACTTGCGCGCTGACGCTGCTGCATTTTATCATCGCTTCAGTTACTCTCTCTCTCTCTCTCTTCATCTCTCACTCTTCCACTCTATACCCCTTCCGCTCAGCCGGATCTCTGCCGCCAGCGGCCTCGTCCTTCATTCTAGATTATCGTCTCTTTTTCTGCTCTTTTTCATCTTCTTTTTTCGCGCTCTCTGCTCTCTGCTTTGACCATTCACACCTCTCTCACCAACAGTTTCTCATCTGTCTTCTGGCATCAAAGTTCGATACTTGCTTTCACATTTTGGCTCGGACTACTTGTTCCTTCTAATTTTATCCACTCTCGTCCGCTCAACTACTCGACTCCTCGTTTGTCAGACTCGAAATCCTCTTGTCCCTCGTCACACACTCGGACTTTTGCACACCCAATCCCAGGCAACCTCAACCCTCTCAACCATTTTTTGTCCTGCAGCAATTGACTCGGGAAGTCTTGCTACTATCAACCATAAAAATGTCTCAGACCACCAATTTCAGTGCTTCCAACAACCTGGCCATGCCTGGTTCCGGTCTCGCGTCTCGGAGAGGTGGACAGGGCATCAAGCCCCTGTCCATCGATGCCATTAAGCCTGGCGCCGAGAAAGATGGCGCTCTTCCGACGCCGCGCACTAGCCGCTCACACTTGCTGGCCGGCCTTAGAACCGCACCCAAGTCGGCCACTGCTGCGACGTTTCCCCCGTCTCCCACCACCGCTTCTGCCATGAACCAGCAGTCGCGCAACATTCCCGCTGCAGGTGCTGCCTACAGCGGTACCGAGTCCAACAGCTACAGCGGCCCCAAGACATCCCTGCCTCGCTTTGCCCACGGCCAGACCTACAACAGTGCCTACGCTCAGCAGCAGGCTCAGCAGCAGCAGGCTGCTGCCCAGCAGGCCCAACAGCAGCGCATTCTGCAGGCCCAGCAGCAGCAGCTCCTCCAGCAGCAGCACGCGCAAGCACAGCACTACACTGCTGACCAGATTCTTGCTCCTCCCGAGCTTGATGCCGATGCCGCTGTCATGGATGCCGAGTATGCTGAGATAGTCGCTACCAACATGTACCTGGCACAGCAGCAGCAGCGCCTGCAGCAGCAGCTGATGTCGGTCCAGGCTGCTCAGCAGCAGTTCCAGAACCTCAACATCAGCGGCGGTGGCAGCCAGCAGCATCAGCAGCAGGCTGCCGCTTACCAGCAGCTCCTGTACCAGCAGCAGCAGCAGGTTTTGGCTGCTCAGCAGCAGGCGGCCCAACAACAGCAGCAACTGTACTCATACATTGACCCCGCCACTGGCCAGCAGGCTCTGTATGTCGGCCAGCCGTCGCAGATCAACAGCCAGTATGTCGACCAGTACAACGCCAACCTGCAGCAGCTGCAGTACCTCCAGCTTCTCCAGAAGCAGCAGCAGCTTCAGCTCCAGCAGCAGCAGGCTCAGCAGCAGCTTCTACAGGAGCAGGATCAGCGCATGCCCCACCAGCACCAGCAGACGCGCGGCTCCATGTTCCAGCAGCAGTTCCAGCAGCAGCATATGCACCGCCAGGCATCGCCGATCACTGCGCCTCGCGTGCAGGTGTCCCCCCCTCCTTCGGAGGGTGCGAACTTGCACCGCAACATGTCGCCTCCTCGCCGTATCGACTCCACGACCCCCTCGTCCGACCATGCCCCCCTGCCTCCCCCGAGCGCCAACGCATTCCGTCGTGGCCACAAGAAGTCTGCGTCGCTGTTTAATGGCGCCAACCTTCTTGATGTGAACGGTGGCGCTGCCACCTCGGCCAACTCCCAGGAGGTGCCCAAGTCTGCCGGTCCCAAGACGGCGACTTTCCCGCCCAACGTTATGCAGGCCGGCACGTACGGTCCTGGCCAGGCACGCGCTGGTGAGCACCCGATTCGCCAGCCTCGCGGCCCGCCCAACTTTGACGAGCTGGCCAGCAAGCCTACATCGAAGCACGAGGGCAGCAAGAACTTTGCCACGCGCACACGCCGGTCTGCTGTGCACAACCTGGTGCGTGCCGGCTTCAGCCGCCGCCAGGTGACTGCCAGCGGCAGCTCAGGCAGCATCAGCCCCATCTCGGAGACTGCCGAGGAGCAGCAGGCGCGCGTGCACGAGCACGTCCTTGAGAACGAGCACGACCACGACGACCTGGCCACGCCACTCACTGATGACGAGTCTGTTTCCGGGCGTAGCGGCTCTGGCAGCCTGAACGGAGACGATGTCGAGTGCTCGCTGCCTAGCTCTCGCACATCGACGGGTAGCTGGGGTGCCATTGGCTCCGAGCGCCCTGGCTCGCGCGAGAAAAGCATCACGCGTAAGAGCGTGGAGTCGCTCAACAGCACTGGCACTGCTGCTACTGCTAGCGACAGCGAGAGTGTGCCTGGCGGTGTGATCCCCGGCAGCTTTGCGTCCGTGTTCAAGTCTGTCAAGCCGACTGGTGGCCAGCAGCGCAAGGCCCCCATGGTGCTGATGAAGAACACTGAGAAGCGCCGCTTTGCCGCCTAAATGTTTATCTTATTTTCATCCTTTTTTTTTTCGTTTCTACTTTTAGGGCTGGGAACGGTGTATCTGCGTACTTCTTTCTTTCTTTTTTCTTGTTTTGTTATCTTTTACTTTGGTTTTTGTTATTTGCTCGCATGTTTTCTGTTTCCTGTATCTTGTTCTCTGTTCCGCTCTGCTTTCTTCTCTTCTTTACCATTTACGCCATAACGATTATGCACTGCATGTGTCTTTTTGAACATTGACACTTTTTTTCTCATCTTACATTCGCCTCCATTCCTTTTGATACGTTTACTTTGTTACTTTCTGCTACTTTCTCTTCTTTGCTTTTTGCTCTTTTTTGTCTATTCTCATTCTCACCCATTCTTTTTCGTCATTTCTTTCTATCAACAGCTTTACTATACCAAGTTGAAAGACTACGATATTTTGTTCTTGTTCTTGCGAGACTGTCAACGGGTAGATCCTCGAGACATCTCATTTTTACATTCTACATTCTACATTCAATTTCTTCTTCTTATCTACTACTTCTCATCTTGACCTTTGTTTGCATCCGTGTCTTGTTCGTCGTCAGACGGTCAAGATATAAGTAGAGGTGGTGTTTACTGCTCTTTATGCCTTTTCTGTTTATTCTGCGTCTTTTTTTATGTTCTTCTTACACTTCTCGGTTGGCCATGAAACGGTGGACGGCGGCCTTTTACTTTTTTCTACTATTTTTTTTATTTTTACTTTTACCTTTCTTCTATTTTTCATAGTTTTATCTTGACACTGGTTCTATATTATATTCATCGATTATTACTATGCAATTAATTTACTTGTTTGACCTGATATTTATCGATTTCAATCGATCTACTGTGATAAAACGTTGAGGCAAGATCACGGATAGTCGATGTTGTCGAACGGTGGGCGTCCGAATTCGGTGGAGGTAATGGGGAGTCGAGATTGACTAACGCTAATCGAGGCCTGTGTTTGCGGAGTTAAAGGGATTTGTCGGACGATTCGCTGTAGACATATAATATGCATGATATATATATACGCCATTTTGCACGGATGGATCATGTCATTCAACCATCGACAGATATCGCTTTGTTAGCATGTACTGTCGTTAGCTCCAACTAGGAGTTAAGATCCGGGCCTTAAGGCCGCTGTCACTTGCTGTTGCAGATATAAGTATATAGGCGATCCCCTCCTTTGCCCTCCATCGGGCTTGACTTGATATACTGTATCCCCTTTCTCTGCTATACTTTACTTCTACTTGATATTTTTGTATCTCTCCATTCTTGAATAATATATATTTTTCATCAGACAATCTACAATGCCCTTACCGTACAAGACTGTCCTCATCACGGGCGCCTCGGCTGGTATCGGCCGGGCCCTCGTGGACAAGTTCATCGCCGAGCAGGGTGACGATGTCTTCATTATTGCCGCCGGCCGTCGTCAGGACCGCCTCGATGCGCTCGTTGCCACCCATGGCGCCAACCGCGTCGCCACAGAAGTCGTCGATGTTTCCGACCTGGCTGCGCTGCCCGCATGGATCCAGTCCATCACAACCAAGTACCCCACCCTCGACTCTGTTATTTTCAATGCCGGCTTCCAACAGGGCCTGGACTTTGTCAACCCGCAGACCATTTCTCTGGGCGATGTCACGTCGGAGGTGACGACAAACTACCTGTCGCCCGTGCACGCAACAGCCCTGCTGCTGCCGCACCTGACGAGCCTGGCCCCAAAGCCCGCGTCCCTGATCTACGTGACGTCGGGCCTCGCGCTCGTCCCCATCGAGCAGTGCCCCAACTACTGCGCGTCCAAGGCGGCGCTGCACGCGTTTATCTGGCCGCTGCGGTCGCAGCTCGAGGCCAAAGCGACCAGCCACATCCGCGTCGTCGAGATTCTGCCGCCGGCCGTGCAGACGGAGCTGCACACGCGCCAGGGCCTGCCGGCAATAGGCATTCCGCTGGCAGACTTTATCCAGGAGACGTGGGACGGGCTGACGGCCGACGTGCCGCAGGACGAGGTGATGACGGCGGAGCTGCGGGAACAGGTGGGCAAGGTGGACGATGTGAAGCATGTCGCATACAGGTATCTTAACGAGTCGGTCAAGGCGTCCACGGCAGCGGCCAAGGCGAATGCCGGACAGTAGTCTTGTGATGGAGTAATTTGTTATCTTTGTTAATCTTTGTTAATCCGACTCAATGTACTCTTTAATCAACGTCGTCACATATGTGATGGACTCGTAAGGCAAGGTGACTGTGTATAAGTGATCTAGTAAATAGCCTTTGGTGTCTTCCTCATTATATGAAATGTACAACATCATGGGCATGACTTGGGTGGCAACTCTCACAGCAAAGGGTGTCACTGGAGTCTATGAGGTAGCCACTGCTTCTTGCATCACCGGCCAGTTCTGTCGTCCCTATGTATAGAGCCTGTCTTCCACCCCTTCTTCCCGAGGATCTCTTTCTTTCCCCAACTCTTCATCGGCACCATATGCAATACAATTCCAAAGCTTGTTAAATCGATGCTGTCTCTCAGGGCTAAGATTGACCATACGTACTGGTTTTGGCAGCTATGGATGCTTGCTGCGGTATGACTGTTGTGCAGTTTCATCAGGGGTGAAAGTGATGAGCTGTGATTGCCGTGAGAAAGGCACCTTGGAATGGAAGACAGTTGCGATACTTCTTTCATCCTCAGGGTGCACTTGAGATCGCACCTCTACCCAATGAATCACTCTGGATTCTACCGAGTTAGGACTGCATCCAAGGTGTGAGCTTGGCTATAAAAGCAGCAATCTCAGCACCCTGATTTGACTGTCTTTGTATATATTCCTGGCATCTTTACCGACCATCTTCGAGACTGATTCAGATCTCCGTTTCCCTCCATCATCAGCAACTGACAAACACCATTCTCGAGATTGATAGCATCTCTATTTCATCATAAAAACCAGCAGCTGACAACCGCCAAGCTACAAGCTATCACCACCAGCACACACGACAAGATGGCGTACGTCTACGAGTTCAAGGTGTTTGAGGGGTTCCCTCACTCAAGAACAGTCCAGATCCCGGAGCTCACGGCGGAGAACCACAAGTGGTGGTTTGAACATGTCCGATTTACTCTTGAGATCCTCAAGCTCAGAGAGCACATTGAGGTCCCTGAATGCCCGTACCAGGAAGACCATGCGTATTACGAGCGATGGAACACCGACCGCTATGAAGTGTGGCGGATTCTGGCAATCCCCGCCTGGGACTTTCTCAACCAAGCCGAGTCCCATACTGGCAGCTTGGCAAACATGTCCAATGCAAACATCGGCGGGCATGACGAAGACCGGTTCTTTGACAACAGAGCATGCGATACTTGCGCTTTGTATCAGTCCCTCAAGAGTCTCTTCACCTCCGATGATAATGCAGATGATGCCAATAACTGGGGCTCGGATGTGTCCGAGTCGACGCTGGACTACAGAACGCAATCAACCAGTATCGTTGACGGCCAAGACTCATGGACGGAGTGTATCGACAATGATGATGCTACCTCCGAGCGTAGCGGATGGACCGTGACGTATCAGGACGGGACGTATCAGGATGGCCGGGACTAAAATAATACTTTGTCTGCTGCACGAGATCACTTGGGTGACGTGCTCCAGACCGACTTGTGTGTTCTGCTGGCAGAACTAAGAACATGGCGAAAATCACTGATACTTTCTTTTTCCTTTCTTGAGTGCACTGCTTCTTTTGTTCTCTTTCAAATGGTGTTGAGCGATCATCCTTGAATTGGCGACCGTCTTCTCTTCTATTAGTCCGTACTAGAAAGCCTTTTATCAAACATCAGCATTGCTTAGAATTGACCATGATGTTTCTTCAGCTTTGATTTTAGCTCATCTATAACCCTCTGATTCTTCAATTATCTATCATCGTGTAATCCTCAACTCGATGAATCCATTGTGACCTCCGCCGTGTTCGGCCGGGCCCCGGAGCTGCAGCTGGTTGGGGTGACGATGAGCACTGGCCTTCTACCACATCAAAGTATAACTGCAGCACTAGGAACAGCTGCAACCTGTAAGCATAAATTGCATAACTTTTATCCATCGTACTCCCTGCTGCCAAATACCTTACACATCAGCACGATACCCACTTGCCTACATCTCTGCATCTCCATCACTGCATCAGATCATGACGCTGGTGTCGACGTGTTCCCAACTCGGCGTGCACATCATGCCCTGTCGTCACTTTACCAAGACATTCTGATAAGGCCTCTTTAAGCTGACCGCCTCCTCCATTGGATAATATTTTTGATCAAAATAAATTCAAAATTAAACAATATCTTTAAGCCGATCTGCAGCTCATGGCGTGTTGTATTAGCTGTTCTGTCAGTTCTTACTAAATGTGGGTCCATTCTATTTTGCACTTTAGTTGTCTCTTAAGTGACTCTCAACCGCCAGATTCCTCCCTACTCGGCACTTATTCTGACGAAATTGCACTTAAATTCTCTCAATCTTTGAACTGGTATTTCTAGCCCTCAGTTTAACCGACTTATTCCCTTTGCTTTCCCCGCAGAACTCGGTCTCTTCTTCTGCCCGCGCCAAGGTGAACGTGTTGCTGTGCTGATTCGTCTTCAGCCAGTCTCAAGTGTTTCATTGCTGCCGCTTTCTACCTGCCGATGCGTCTCTCTTCCTTGTCTCCTCTTCCTCCCCCCTCTTCTCTGTCTCCTCCTCTGGCCCCTTGCTACGCCCTACCTCTACCTTTCTCTACATATCTACGTGGGGTGGAGAGGGGAAATCTCTTCTCACTAGCTGGATGCTTGCAAGATCACCAAGACAGGTCAGAGATGTGTAAGAGATGACATGGCTTGATAGATGTATCTATAGATGTACACGTATGCGTATATGTAGCTGTAGTTCCCACCTCATCTCGTAACTCTTGACTCTCGACTCTTGGATCTCGACTCTTGACTGCCATTTTTAATCCTACCAAACTCTACAAACATCATGTCTCACCAACGTCCCCCTTTCCGTGCTGAGCATCTCGGCTCGCTGCTGCGTCCCCAGGCCCTCTCCGACAAGCGTGTCCAGCTCGACGGCGAAAAGGCTGTCGTCATTGCCGCCGACAAGGAGCTCCGCAAGCTTGAGGACGATGCCATTGACAACATTGTAAAGGTCCAGCTGGATCTGGGCTACTCGCCCGTGACCGACGGCGAGTACCGTCGCCACCAGTTCTGGGGCACCTTCTTCCCGGCCCTCGAGGGTATGGAGGAGATTGCCGAACCTCCCCTGGACATGTTCCGCCTCTACGTGCCCGATCTGGCCGCCTTCACCGAGGCTGGCCACAAACCCGGCGAGTCCATTGTCTGCATCGGCAAGATCAAGCACAAGGGCAGCACCTACCTCGACCAATGGAACTACCTCAAGAGCAAGCTGCCCGCCGACAAGGTCAAGGAGGCCAAGCTGACGCTGCCCGCCCCCGAGTGGTACCACCTGCGCTACAAGCCCGGCTACGCCTACCCCAAGGACGTCTATGCCAACGATGCCGAGTACTTTGCCGACATTGCCGCCGCCTACCGTGCCGAGATCAAGGAGCTTTATGCCGCTGGCTGCCGCAACGTCACCATTGACGACCCCAACCTGGCCTACTTTTGCTCCGAGAAGATGCTCCAGGGCTTCAAGGACAACAACGACATTGACGCCGACGAGCTGTTCGACAGCTACGTCAAGCTGTACAATGACTGTCTCGAGGGCCGCCCCACCGACTTCCACGTCGGCCTGCACCTGTGCCGCGGCAACTTTGCCTACTCGCGCCACTTTAGCGAGGGCGGCTACGACCGCGTCGCCACCAAGCTGTTCCAGCAGATCAATGTGGACACCTACTTTTTGGAGTACGACACGGACCGCGCGGGCGGTTTCGAGCCGCTCAAGGAGCTGCCCGCCAACAAGAACGTCGTGCTCGGCGTCATCACCTCCAAGTTCCCCGAGCTCGAGAACCTGGACGAGTTGAAGGCGCGCGTCTATGCGGCGGCCGACTACGTGGCCAAGGGCACCCCCGGCCAGACGCGCGAGGATGCGCTCAAGCGCATCGGCGTGAGCCCGCAGTGCGGCTTCGCCAGCCACCACCTGGGCAACAGCGTGACGCACGACGACATGGTCAACAAGCTGAAGCTGGTGAGACAGCTGGCCGATTCCATCTGGCCGGGTGAGCCTTAATTGCCAAGGATGCAATTTCAGAGATTAAAAAAATAAGATGAAAGAAGAATGTTTTGCATAGTTTATCAGCGAGTAGAATCAACTAGAAAAGTTTATGACGAGCTCAACCTCGAATGTTAAATAATATAAGAACTGAAGCAAACAAGTTAACAATACGAATAATCGTGATGATTGCACTGTATATGTAATAATTACACTGTGTGGACTGTATATGCACCACGTCGAGCACAGCCAATGAGACTACCCGCAATGCTGACTGAGTCACGTGAACGGTGGATTGGAATTTGCCGAACTTCCACCTCAATTTGGACACACCTGGTAGATGACCTGACGACGCCGACGCCGACGCCGACGACGATTGACGATAGTTGGACGATTGACGACGACTGACGACGACGCCCAATACACTGACTTTATAACGATTCTTTTCCTAATATACCCTCTACCACATACACAATGGGCCACGGTCACGATGATCTCCCCGAGTTGCCGAGTCAGTTCTTTTCCCAGTCTCGACGGCGACGTTGACGACGTCAGCCGCCGTTCTCTTTGCTACATTCTGAGTTTAATACAGACTCGTCGTCTTTGACGACCCTTGTACAAATACTAACAGCACAGAGGCAACTCGCGAGCAGATGAGCGAGGCCAAGCTGCCGCTGGCCTACCGCGACAGCTGCGCCAACCTGCTCATCCCCCTCAACCGCTGCCGCTTCGAGACCTACTACCTCCCATGGAAGTGCGAGACGGAACGCCACAGCTACGAGAAGTGCCAGTACATTGAGTTCAAGAAGCGCGTGGCACGGATGGACGAGTTACGAGAGGCCAAGGGCGGTGCGCGGAGCAACTAGAGTCTGGACAGCATAGGGCATAGCACTATGAGGATGAGATACGAGATACGAGACCTGCAATATGCAGAGTTTTCAGTTTCAGTTTTAGGAGAGAGCGGACAATACAAGCATATTCGAATATTTGAGCGTTGAATGGCAGTTGCACGGCAGTTGATTGTGACTGGGGACCGGTACTGGACACGGAGCAAAAGCACGGCAACGACAAGGACAAGGACACATACAACAATTGCATCTGCGATAGAAACGTCACCGGCAACAGTGGAAACATAACCAACGACTACGAAGATTATAATCAGCCATTCGATATAATAAAAACGACACCCACGCAATCACCAAATTAACCAATCAGCTTGATCATTATAAATGTGTATCATTAACTAGCAAACGCCTTTTTCATAGCACCATCCGACACTGTTCCTCAGTGTTTTCCTTTCAATTTGTGCAAAATTTGAATGTTCCAGTGTTTCAATAACGTGGCTGCATTTACAGAGCCTCGCCAGCCTCGGCCTTCTGCAGACCGTACTTCTTGAGACGGATAGCCTGGATGTTGATGAAGCCGCTGGTGTCGACGGGCGAGAAGTCGACAAGCGAGTCCATGGACGACTCCTCGGACGAGTAGAGCTTGGAGTCGGGTGAGCTGCGGCCCAGGACGTAGGTGCTGCCCTTGTAGCAGCGCAGGCGCACCTCGCCGTTGACCAGCTGCTGCGAGAACACCAGCGAGTTCTCGATAAACTCGCGCTCGGGCGAGAAGTACATGCCGTTGTACAGCAGTTCGGACCAGTTGTGCGTCACAAACTGGTCGCGCAGCGAGCGCACCTTGCCGTCCAAGACCAGACCCTCAAGGTCCAGGTGGGCGAGGCGCAGGATGGTCATGCCGGGGGCGTCATAGCAGCCGCGGCTCTTGAGGCCGATGAAGCGGTTCTCGACAATGTCGATACGGCCGATACCGTGGATCTTGCCGATCTCGTTGGCCTTGTCAAAGACCTCGACGCTGTCGGTGTACTCCTTGCCGTCGGCAACCAGCTTGACGGGCAGACCCTTCTCGAAGAAGATCTGGATGTCCTGGGGGGTGTTGGGGGCCTTCTCGGGGTCGTCGGTGCGCGTCCACATGTCGACGGGCGGGGGCTGCGAGGGGTCCTCGAGGGAGCCGCTCTCGTACGAGCAGTGGGCCAGGTTGTCGTCCATGCTGTAGGGCTTGGCCTTGGTGGAGGTGACGGGGATGCCGACCGAGGCGGCGTAGTCGAGCAGGTCCAGACGGCCCTGGAAGCGGTTGAAGAACTCGGGCATGCGCCAGGGAGCAATGATCTTGATGGCGGGGTCAATGGTGAGGAAGGCCAGCTCGAAGCGGACCTGGTCGTTGCCCTTGCCGGTGCAGCCGTGGGAGACAAACTGGCAGTTCTCGTCCTTGGCGACCTTCATCTGGGCACGGGCGATGACGGGACGGGCGAGCGAGGTGCCGAGCAGGTAGCGGCCCTCGTACTGGGCGTTGCACTGGACGGCGCGGAAGCAGAGCTCCTCGACAAATTCGCGGCGCAGGTCAAGAATGACCATCTTGGCGGCGCCGAGCAGGGCGGACTTGGCCTTGACAGCCTCCCAGTCCTCCTCCTGGCCGACATTGGCAAGGAAGCAGACAACCTCGTAGCCCTCCTCGAGGAGCCACTTGAGGATACAGCTGGTATCCAGGCCGCCTGTGGTGTTAGTCGGTCATTTTTTTAAGATAACAAGTTAATCCATGAGATAGACATACCAGAGTAGGCGAGACAGACACGTCCTTTGCTCATTTTGTGTGGTGGTTGTATGGTTGTGTAGATGTGAGGTGAGGTGAGGTTGAAATGTTGGTGATACTGAGGCGACAATGGCTACAGTTATAAGCAGTAAATGAAGATATGAGAGGTGTAATGGAAATGCAAATGTGGAAGAAGACAAAGACGGCAGGAGCAGCTATTTATTCAATCACTCCACACGGGCTGACGGGCAACAGACGGTCAACTAGTCGGAGTAAACTATGACTCTTTTCTTTTCGGTATCACATTTTAACCTTTATTGGTTGTTTTTCTTTTTGCTCTAATTACACCAATTATCTTATCTTTGACCTCGACTTGGGCTCTTTGGGATCCTTATCAGAGGGGTCTTCCGCTGTTCGGCGGCGGTGAAGGCGGGGACAGCCATGAATTGAGACCTGTGATTGGCTGGTTTCCGTAGTCATACAGTGGTCGTGAACATAAGGAGGGGAGGACAAGAGAATGAAGAAGGGACGGCAAAGGGAAGGAGCGACGCGCATAGAGAAAACTTTTCAATGGGTCCTACCAAGAACGAATAAAACGAGTCAAAAGGAAAGAAGGGAATGCAGGAGGGCACGCGCTCTTGCTGGTTCTGTCGATTCTGCCGACGCTTTTCGCAGTCTATCAATTCCTCAGATACTCTTTCTTCTTTCCTCTTTCCTCTTTTATCATTCAGTCACTCCTCTCCTTACTCCGTAGAGATGGAAACAGAACGCCAGTCAGGTACACTGCGGGATCGTCTCCATTGTCTCCATTGCCCCACAAGAGCTATGTAAAGTGTAAAGCACTTCGACGTAATTCGAGGTAGAGGAAGGAAAGATGAGTCCAAGTTGACTGCAAAGAGTAAAAAGAGTATTAATAAGAGCAAAAGTTAAGAGCGGAAAGTGGAGTCTGCGGCGAAAGACGGCCAAAAAGCTTGTCCGGCGTAATCTTCGGAGTAGAGAGTGGCTACGGCGAACGAAGAGTTTTCTCCGACTGGCAAAATGAGGGTGTGTATGACTTATATGGCTACTATCAAGAGTATTTTTAGAAAGAGACTGTCGGAGTAATGGCTGACAGAGCTAGATAGTACTGCGTTGAGATGACTGGTTTGACAGGGTGAAATAGAGAAAAAACGATAAGATGAGACAACTTGATAGACTGCTGCGAGAGGAAAGAAAACGAAAGCTAACTGTTCAAGGAAAGGACATGAAAGATATGAAAGGCAACGGAATGAACAACGGACAAGTCCAATCTAATGATGACTAATCATCACCAATGAAGCTGAAAAGTGACTAAAAAAGCAGGAAAGACACGATGCACCAACTCCGATAGACATTGTACACCACACCTTGCGGAGACGCCGGGCCACAATTAGCCATCATCCGACCTTTGCGTGCAATTTTTTTTTTTTTGATTGAATATATGTATGTCTGAAATAATGTCTTGGTACAGTGCAGACTGCCTCAATATTAGCACCTGTTTCACTGCATGACGTTACTGGCCACCCTCACCGCAAGACCAAGATGGCCGGATGTCTTTTGATCTCCTGATGATTATTTATCATCAATGACTACTCAGTACTCTCTGTTCCTTGCTTGTGCTCGCACACTATTGGCTTCATTTGACACATCTGCAGGTACGAGTATCACCCCAGCGTCTGCTTGTCTAGCATTTTGTTGAGTGTCTTTGGTATCGAATATTCGAGAGAAAAATCGAACAAACCTGCACCATCATCAGATCGATCGACCGGATATCTTGATTGCACCCGCTTCTTTCGCCACTACCACAAGTCAAACGTCTCCACGAGCTCCGTGCTTCCAAGACCGAGCTTTCTGCTTGTCTGCTCGCCCGCTTACCTGCTTCTCTGCTTCTATTCTAGACACTCCAGACACTCTAAACCAAATACTCTGATCTCACTTCCACCTACCCGTTCCTATTATAGACACGAGGTTTGTGTGACAGCTGTGCTTGTGCCAGCATATCCATGTTTTCCGTGTTCCTGTGCCCTCATCCAATATGCGTCTGCAGCTCCAGCTCCAGCTCCAGCTCGGTCTGTGTCTGCTAACGCCTCCGCCGCCAGCCTGGTACTTTTCTGGCTCATGTTTGACACACTCAGACATTGCCAACGTTTTCTTCTTCTTTTATGTTCTTCTTCTTTCTTTCGCACGAGACTCTTCAATACTGTGAGACTGTCAGGCTGTCTTGTCTGTTGTGTAGGACGAACCATGCTCAGACCCAGACTGTCTTACTCTTACCGCTGTAGAGTTGAGAGAAAAGACAAGGGACTACAATGACTCACAGAACATAACGGCCGGCTTTACCGTCTTTATCTGCCTTTATAACTGTCTATTTAACTGTCTATTATACTATCAAGGCTGTAGAGTCATGTGCATCGAATTGAACTGGGTCGCAAAATCGTTTCATCATCGGCTTACTTGTAATTGAGATCGCCCGGCACTCGAGCCTCATCCATGGCTAAAGTGCTGCATAAATCAGCAACCAGCATATTCAGAAATCAATCGGAATCAATCAAATTGGTCAACTGGCCGATTCTATTTAAGGACAGCTGAAAAGAGCCAAGAGAAACGAAACATTATCTACATATACGAGACGGAATACAAGCACAAGAATAAGAAATAAAGAACCGGGCAGTGTCGATCATTGCTGTCTCCCCTGAAGAAACAAGATGTATTATATATAAGATATATTTAGTCAAAGCGCGTCTACGGTCCTAGTAATACTAGTAAAACTGGCCCTGACTACTGAACAAGGAGCCAATAACGGTCGGCAATCTGCCTCTACCTTGCTACCTTGCTACTTTCTACCGCCCTGGCATGCCCGCAATCAAGGCAGGGCGCCAAGCGCAGGGGTAACACCAGGACCCAAGACATAAAACATAAAAATAACAACTAAATAACGACTCAGTACAAACAACGTCGATGAATGGGGAGATGAGGGAGAATGAATAGAGAGTAATAATCAGATGATATAAAGAGATGCCCGTTGTTTTCTCTTTCTCTTCTTTGCCATTCTCGTGCCGTGTTCTTCGTCATCGTTGTCCTTTGTTCAGACTGTTAAACCTCTACCACATTCATCACCACTGCCAATATCATTAACACGACTAGCGGCCCTTTACGACGTCACGCAAACAGTACATCTATATTTATACACAATTATATCAACAACATCTTCACAATTACACATTTACAATGATCGCCCGTGTCCTTTCGCTCTTCCTCCTGCTGGCGCCGGCCCTGGCCGCCCACCGCACTCTCAACATCGCTAGCATCAAGCTGGCCGAGGATACCTCGTACCAGTGGACGGTCGAGAACTGGGCTGCCTCGTACGCAGGTGGTTATGGTTAGTAATTTATTCGCTTTGTCTCCTCGCTTCTCTCGATTTCCTTTACTCGCTTCGCTCGTACTAACATGACAGACTTCAACATCTCGGCCCCCTACTCGGCCGGCCAATTCCCCGTGCCTGCCTTTGTCGCTCACTGCGCTGGCACTGCCGCCACCACCCAGTACACCCTCTGCAATATTACCGACATCCGCAACACCACCCGCCGCCGCCAGATCGTGTCCAAGCTGATGCCTGCCACCAACGCGTCCGCCGCCAGCATCGCCGTCAGCTACAAGTTTGACGACCTGACCCAGTCCAATGCCTGGTGGAACTACACTTCGTATGCCACGGAGGCGTACCCCAAGGTCAACACCACCAGCGTCTTTGGCATGAAGCCCAGCGAGGTCTACGGTGTGGCGTAAGGTAGAGGCCTTCCCCCCCTGATTGCTTTGATATTGATTTATTTTTACTTCGTTTGGGATTATTTAATTATTTTGGGGTCTAGATATAAAGTCTTTCTCTTTTTTCAAAACTACCGCTTGTGGTACCATAGTGCGACTTCATTCTAGCTCAAATCAGGATTGACGGCACAGAAATCAAAATTGGCACTCTGAAAGTTGTTCCCCCAGTAATTACGGTGGAAACGACACGGGCATGCCGCTGGCCACCCTGCACGGCAAACGTCGTGACAAACACCAACAGCTCTGTGCCCCGCTGCTTGCCGCGGCTCGTATAAAGTTGTATCGCATAAACCAGTCGGCGTGCTTTCAACGGACACATGTTGTGCACAAGCAAAGCCAAAACAAAATAGATAGTGACGCTCGCATTGATACCGACCGACAGGTAGCCCAGGTACCATGTAATTACGGACGTCAGCCCCAAGTCGAATTGACGTGCAAGAAAGTAGCGGTGCTGTAGCCAAAAAA
This sequence comes from Ophiostoma ulmi, assembly GCA_029298715.1. Classification (NCBI taxonomy): domain Eukaryota; kingdom Fungi; phylum Ascomycota; class Sordariomycetes; order Ophiostomatales; family Ophiostomataceae; genus Ophiostoma; species Ophiostoma ulmi. The sequence continues at coordinate 5,798,688 of JANSLN010000002.1, read as the reverse complement.
AACAACGGAATATCATTACCGGTATCTCTCGTCACTGCATCGAATTTATTGCAGCAATCGTATATCGAATCTGATCATCGACGACTTCGTGATGCCGGGGTGATCGACAGCAGGTTTCACACTGTATTGTGTGGTAGGAGCACGTTTTAGCAGACTTGTTGTATTTAATAAGCCATAGAGTTTCAGTATTGGACGAGAAAATATTGTTAAAGGTAGTTGTGTTATATATCGAACAGCAAGCCATATTATTCATCAAAATGATAGATTGGCGCAGAACTTTCCACTTCAGTATGGCTTATAATGATTGTATCCACAAGATTCCTTTAACAATAACTCCGGGTGGTCTAGTTGGTTTATGGCATCGGACTGTAATTGTCTTCAATAATATCCGAGAGTCGGGCGTTCGATTCGCCCCCTGGAGATTTTTTTGCAGTCCTACACAAGTAAACAAATTTTTTTTTTCTTCGTCTTCAGTCGTAATTTTAGTTAAAATTTTAATTATTATCGAATTATAAAAGAGTAAAGGTTATTTTTCTTTCTGTCTACTTGTATGATTATCAAGTTATCCAAGTCAACAATAAAATGAATTGAAAAGGGATTTATTTTTCTTTATTCTTCAAAATAATGTTAATAGTAATAACATTCCCGGATATCTATACTATATCACCATCTATCGGTGGGTCTCTTTTAGCGCGTCTTTTGATTGGAAGATAGCTTTGACCCGCTTTTGGTCAGAAAGTCGGGTCTTGATTCGTCTACGAAGTGTTTGGGCCCACTTTTGGTCGTAACTGATAAGGACGACGATAAGGTCACCGATAATGATAAGGATTAAATTATCGAATTTAAATGTTTTGAAGGTCGAGACTATGGGGGGGCTGTAGAAGGGACTGTAAGAGGGACTGTAGGGACTGTAAGAGGGACTGTAAAAAAGACTATAAGAGGGACTGTAAGAGGTAAGAGACTGTAAGAGGGACTGTAAGAGGGACTGTAGGAGGGACTGTAGGAGGGACTGTAGGAGGGACTGTAGGAGGGACTGTAGGAGGGACTGTAGGAGGGACTGTAGGAGGGACTGTAGGAGGGACTGTAAAAGAGACTATAGGGACTGTAAGAGGGACTGTAAGAGGGACTGTAGAAGGGACTGTAAAAGAGACTATAGGGACTGTAAGAGGGACTGTAAGAGGGACTGTAGAAGGGACTGTAAAAGAGACTGTAAAAAAGACTGTAGGAGGGACTGTAAGAGGGACTGTAAGAGGTAAGAGACTGTAAGAGGGACTGTAGGAGGGACTGTAAGAGGGACTGTAGAAGAGTCTGTAAAAGGGACTGTAAAAGAGACTGTAAAGACTGTAAGAGGGACTGTAGGGACTGTAAAGACTGTAAGAGGGACTGTAGGGACTGTAAGAGGGACTGTAAGAGGGACTGTAGAAGAGACTGTAAGAGGGACTGTAGAAGAGTCTGTAAAAGGGACTGTAAAAGAGACTGTAAAGACTGTAAGAGGGACTGTAGGGACTGTAAAGACTGTAAGAGGGACTGTAGGGACTGTAAGAGGGACTATAAAAGGGACTGTAAAAGAGATTGTAAAGACTGTAAGAGGGACTATAGAAGAGACTGTAGGGACTGTAGGAGGGACTGTAAGAGGGACTATAAGAGGTAAGAGACTGTAAGAGAGACTGTAGAAGGGACTATAGGAGGGACTGTAAGACGGACTATAAGACGGATTGTAATAGGTAGGAGATTGTAAAAAGAACTGTAAGAGAGACTGTAAAAAAGACTACATACGTATATTATAAGGGACTATAAAACTATAAAAGAGACTATAGAAAGGACTATAAGACCGTAATAAAAGACTGAAGAGACTGTATAAGACCGAAAAGGTTTATATAATCATCGTATTTTGCCGGTGTATACCGCTTTACATTTTGGCTTTCATTTACAGCCCCGACAACTTACACTGGCCCACCTGAGCCACCTCACCGGGCGAAGCCGGTGACGGGGCGCAATTACTAGTCAATATATTAGATAACTCAACCATCAATAGACAGCAGCAGGCCAAATACGTACGACGTCCATCTCTACAGCCCGTACTAATTACAGCCACAGGCAATCTACCTTTTACCCGCCCCAAGCGAGACGACTCGGCGGACCGGTGCCGTGATATGCGCTGCTGAGCGTGGTTGAACGAACTGATGGCTCTATACACAGCCCATTTGTATAATAATACTACGAAGAACATGCTGCATTATACAGTATCTCACGCCAACGCGGCACCACAGCCGATGCGTCGCAGCCATATTGGTCTCGTTGTGCCACACTTCATGATATGCAGGTAAACAGATGGGCAGATGCAGTTGCAAATAAGATGCAGTACTCCCGACTGTCCGACAACCTGTCTTGGTGCACTTTAGATGGATGAGATGGGATGAGCGATGCTAAGCAGGAAGGGAAGATGGGAGAAAACAAAGTGTGACTGCATACCATGAAGTACAAGAAGACAGTGCCAACACCTTCCAGCGGCATCTGTTTTATTTCATGACCATTATCACAATGAAATCGGTTTGGGTTTTATCACTTACTGGCCTTGCCAGCCTCGCTGGAATGGCTTCTGCCGCCGCCATTGACGACTGTCTTGCTGCTGCCAATGTCCCCGTCGATGCCAAGGGCAGCACCGACTGGAGCCAGGGCGGTGCGCCGCTCATGAGTAAGCCGGGCACGTCGCTGTCGCAGGTGCAGCAAACGGACTGGAACGGCGGGTTTGCCGCGTACGACAATGGCGACCGAGTTGACGTGTTGCACCCGTACAACCAGCAGGAAGCCTTCTTCTCGAAAAGCATGGCGACGACGGCGCTGCCGGCCGTGTGCTCGTACTGGACGTCGACTGCCAAAGCCAACAGCCGGCAGTGGTACATTATCATTGACATGATGGGCGGCAAGAGTGCCTATATCCCGAGCATCGCGGCCAACGAGTCGTCGTTTGCGCACCGCGACAAGCTGTTCCTGTACGAGCTGTACGACCGTATTGGGTCTGGCAGCTACCCGTCCAATGGCTTCGGCTTTCTGAACGGCTGGGCCGATGCGTTCACCAAGAACCTGGACGACAGCCAATGGGGCATGTATATCAACTATGCCGCCGACCTGACGATGAACCGGACTTATGCGCAGCAGGTGTACTACCGCAACAGTCTGCCCCAGCTGCAGAATATCAAGGCAGCGGTAGATCCGGGGCAGGTGGTTGACTACCCGCAGGCAATTGTGCCTAATAATTAGTGCGAGAGAACATGAAATGGATATGACAAAGTGTCGGCATGATCGTGAAAGCTGGAGGTAAAGAAGAATACATTATAGATGTCGATTAGTCATCATTCAATTCTATTTATTTGAGCCTTGTCTTCTCAGTTCCGTGCAGATATTACAACATCGACATGTATAAACGACTCCAATACGTAAATCCACCTAGCTTTGCCAGTTTTAACCTTGATCTTTATTTAGTTGTTTGCTGCAGCTATGTTAGCGCACGGATAAAAGGGAATAAAGCCGGCGACTAACGCGAGTAACGGTCAGTAGCTCTCCTCGAGCTACGGCTGACTGCATCTGTTTGGATTCACGAGTTCAATATTTGCTAGGAAATGACGGTATCGGATATAAATCCCGACTAACGTAGAGACCTAAAGAAGACGGAAATATCGCCGATAAGATGCGTCACGACAAGTATCACCGATGACTGTTCTTGTAAGCACGACTTTAAGTTGCTGGAGAGGTCTTGAATATCTACAGAAAACGTAGAGCAGAAACAGAAACACAAGACGTCTATCTATGCGACCACATCTCTTCCGCTCTTTGGACCTCTACGAGCTATCACAGCTGCGACGTCACCCTCTTCTACCACTATCCGACTTATCAACGTATTAACGCCTCAACGCATCACCATGGACCCCGTCAAAATTGGCATCATCGGCTTTGGCTCGTCGGCCAACTGCTTCCATCTGCCGTTCATCCTACCCAACAAGGACATTCAGGTGTACGCTTTCTTGCAGCGCGCACCACCGTCGGCCGCCAAGACACAAAAGTATGGCCACTGCACGGAAAAGTTCCCGCAGGCCAAGCACTACCAGACGGCCGAGACATTCTTTGCCGACCCTGAAATCGAGGTCGTCATTGTCGCGTCCATGAACCACGAAGCCTTTGCCAAGCAGGCCCTTGAGGCCGGCAAGCATGTCGTTGTCGAGAAGCCCTTTACCGCCACGACCGCCGTCGCCGACGAACTGATTGCGCTGGCAAAGTCCAAGGGCAAAATCTTGGCCATTTTTCAGAACCGCCGGCTCGACAGCGATTTCCGCACCGTGCAGCACCTTTTGTCGCAAAAAGCCCTTGGCGACGTGCTCGAGGCGGAAATCCACTTTGACCCGCCGAGCGCGCCGTGGGCCGATGCGTTTGCGGACGTCAAGTACGAGCCGGGCCTGGGCAGCATCTTTGAACTGGGCTCGCACACGCTGGACCAGGCGCTAACGCTGTTTGGCAAGCCGGCGTTTGTGACGGCGTTTATGCGGTCGTACCGCGGGGACGGCGCCTTTGCTGATGCCGATGTGCACGACACCTTTACGCTGGTGCTGGAGTATGACGGTGACAAGAAGAACCAAATGGTGACGGTCAAGACCAACATTGCGTCCGTCATGAAGGACCAGCTGCGGTACTCTGTGCGCGGCAAGACTGGCTCGTTCCTCAAGTTTGGCTGCTGCCCACAGGAGGACCGCACGCTGGCCAGTCCCGGCGTGCCGGCGGACGACCCGCTGTACGGCACGGAAGACGAGAGCATCTGGGGCACGCTGACGACCAAGACCAAGGTGGACGACAGCCAGACTCTGGATGCGCCGACGGGCTTCTACATTGGCAAGTACCCGTCACTACCGGGCTACTACCGCGGGTACTACGAGAACCTGGTGGATGCTGTGCGCGGCAATGCCGAGATTGCTGTGAAGCCGGAGCAGTCGCGCGCGGGCATTCGCCTGATTGAGCTGGCTCGCAAGTCGCACGAGACGCGGGCGGCTGTTGCCTGGACAGAGAGTGATTGAGTGATTTGCAAGAGCAAAGGTTGTGGAGCAGCACAAGCGCACAAGCGCACAAGCTGCACGAGACAATATTGCATGCATACAATAGAATGATAAACGTGAAATAAATAAATAAAATTAAGAAGCTAAAAGCAACATCAAGCATTACCACTACAACCATAGCACGCGATCTCGCAGCAACCTTATCACAGTATTAGACTCGGACCATACGCATCTTCGGCTAGCCATGTCCATCGTTTTATTTTCTATTGAGTTGTATAGTTCATCTCGTAGAGTCATCTCCAATAATATTCTGTTATCCCCGTACTAAGCGAGCCTCATCACAAACCCTATTCCAGTAACGTTACTCTAGTGCAATACCGCTTCAAGCAGGCGGCATTCTTATCACTGCTCTTTGACAAATCATGTTATCCCGAATCTCTTGAATCCTTTGCGTATTGTGATTAGAGTGACGAGCCTTGTGATGGGCGTGCGATGCAACCCTGCATATTTGTTTTTTAAGGAAATGAGGAGGAAATGATGGAATAAGCAAAGAAGGGAGAAGGCAAAATATATGGAACCTATTGTATCCTACAAGTCCTAAAACACTACGATTGAGACAGCATCAAACCATCTCTAGACATTTTGATATGGGAATATCCGCCAGATACTTCAGACTCGTTAGGTCCCCAACGCCGTGTTCCTGCAGAAGGGTATCTGATCTTAAGAAGGAACAGGAGTGAGAATGGGTGAGATTGCAATAAGGTTTTCTTAGATATGCAGCGGGCCGTCCGTTAGTACTTTTGTGAGGGTCGCGAGTACTTCTGTAAAATAATGTATGAGGCTACAAGATGCAACAACGCAAGGTACAGCTACAGCGTGCATTCTCAAGGCATGAGACGGATATGCACAAGACACGGATGTATGTTATGATAGTATAGAGCGTTGAGTGGGAAGGCTATCAAAAGGAGACGATGATAGATAAGACGGGGCCGAGATGGTAGGATTTGATGATGCCATGGTCTGGCAGTAAGAATAGCGAGTCGTGATTACTGGGCAGGAGGATGACCGGCAGGATGCGGTTGCATGATAAGGCAGACGGACGGAGGAGGTGATGACGGCGATGGAACAGCGAGTCGGAGTGTTTGAGTCGAGCATACAAAAGAATGTTGTGTAGAGGTTGCAGATACTCCGCCGTGGTCGGCACTATCCCGACAGAGGATCGGGACTATTACGCTTGTATAGAAGTTGCAGATACTCCGCCGCGGTCGGCACTAACGTCATTGAGATAGTGACAAGGTCATACAGTCGCATGAGATACGCCAGCATATATTCCAGTAAATAACATGAATCAGAAAGATAATTTTAACCAAATCGATGAATATCAAGAAATACTTTAGACTATTCAAGGTCATAGAATATATCAGGCAGCAGTGAAGAACAGTGCAAGAATAATCAGAGAATCACCGAAAGACAACAAGGTTTTATTCATAGTTGTAGATAAGATCACCAACCCCGTCGTCAACGCAAGAGGCAATCATCATAATCAAAAGACATTGCATCACGGATAGCCTGCTCCCGACTGCATGCAAGATTGTGAATATAGTCGCATACAATCGAAAGCAAACCCCAAACCAAAAAAAGCTCCAATTATTAAACGAATGAAACAAACAATTGCCCGAACACGTCCATGCTACAGTAATTAACATATCTGTGAGCATACTCAGTAGAGCTTTCTCTCCTCTCTTGCTCTCTCCCCTTTGTGCCTTTGCGGCCATGCCGAAACAGGCAGCTCGATCTAGGATCGTCAGGGCCATCTACTCTTAAAAGCCTACCTAGACTTGCTAGACTCTTATGCTTCACTAGCCAGGGTTCGCGCCTGGGCGGATGCCCTCTTTATTCTTTACTCTTTACTTTGCCTCCATTGTTGCCACTGTCGGACTCATGCCCGGATCTTGGCTATTCTTTGGCCAGTTTAAGCTTACAAAGTATTTGTATAAGAATTCCAAAGTATGGAGTACCTTGTGCTTGTGGGGATGATGGCGGACAGACGACAGATCAGAGACTCTCCTCTGATCATCTCTATCTCGAATGCTTAATCTGGCCCATTAATTAAGGTAATCGATTCCCTTGTTGTCACTATCTCTGTAATAGCGATAGCGAGCTTGATGATTCGAGTCTTGACAATGGCATTTCTCCCGACATTTCTCCCGACATTAACTCCTTACAGTTGACAGACATTAATAGCAATATATATTTACTCTGTACTCACTTGTCCTTTGCTAGACATATTCTATGCCTAGATGCTAATGAGGCTGTGTAATTTTATAAAATTATTCCACTCCAACTACCGGTGTTTTTCCATCTCAATAACGGTTGAATTACTCTTAGCTTTGCCATGAGCACTTTGTTTATTCCTACTCAGCATAAACTTGTTCCTCCTCCCTTCTTTCTTATTCCATGCCTAGCTATGCCTAGCTATGCAGTTTCATACTAAGTCTACTTACCCCTGCTCCCCTCAAAGCTGCAGAGTTCCTCCCAACCCGAAGACTTGTACAGCGAGACCCATGGAAACGCCGGAGCGTCGGGTCTAGAATACTTTTTTCTTTGTTTCCATACTTTGTGGTGGCTTTCTACAGAAGACCCTCACATATGGCAATCAAGCAATCAAACAATCCCTCTGTCGGACATCACGTTTGCTTCTTTTTCTTTTCCGAATTAATTTTCCCGAAATCTTTACTCTACTTCTCCTTTAGTCAATTTCTTTCAAAACACAAAGCTCTCTTTAATTCGACTCTCGTTTTCGGGTCATGCAGGTTCCTACCATATCATGCCCATCATTTCTCAATGCAGACATGTAGTAATACATGACCACGTTCTCGTCTCATCTTCTCATCTTCTCATCTTCTTCACATTTACCAAGTACTGAGTTACTCCTACACCTGGAAGGCTTGGCTGATTTGGGACTTGGATCGTTCTTCTCGTTATGCCCAAGGCCTTGTCCATCGCGCTCTCCATCGTCTTTTCTTTGTTCGATCGGCGTTGTCTCTCCTTCTTTTACACCAGACTGGAATGTCCTGTCACTGGATTCTGCAATGACCATATGATGTATCTTAGTATCCTACCCAGCCCACCTCGAATTCCTGACTCCCCTCTCTCAGCCAACGGTGTCTGACTTGCGTCTTTCCATCTAGCACATCCACCCCGCCTAACAAATGTCTTGCACTGTTGACGCGGTTGGCATATTGAGGCGGTGATTTTTATTTTTATTTTTATTTTAATTCCAGTTCAAGTACAAGCACATACATTATTCAATATTGTCCCAACTAAACACGTACCTGCCATCTACGCAGACTAGGCCTGTCTTGTCTAGTCTTGGCTGAAAGTCATGCAGTATTACGGCGTAGCAGATAAATATGTTAATATTGATATAGAATAAACAGAAATAATTAGAAAAGGAAAATAGGTGGAAAAAGAAAAGACCACCGTCCCGATACGCCGCAACGGCTCAGCACAAGCCAGGCTGCACCCAAGAAGACACCCCTAGTTGTACTTGCAACCACCCCTAGTCGGTAACGTTCAAAGTGTCGGGATAAACTAAACGCGTAGAGTCGTGTCGTACGAACTAGAGTGGTAGGCTTGAGGTCAAGAACGTGATTAGGACAAGACTACCGACTGACTGTGTCTCTGTCCATCTGCTACCTGTCTAGTAAAGGCGAAAGGCGACATCACCCAAGCGTGATAGGGGATGGGATGGATCTGGATACTTCTTACGTAGTGCCTAGTCTTGACGATGATCCAAGAGCTTGTAAGAGGTACAGGAAGAGCATGTATGAGCTTGTATGAGCTTGTAGAGCTTGTAAAGCCTGTAGGAGCCGATATCGTCTACCTGTCTACTGAAGATGGTTGTGGTCGTAATTGTGCTCTCCGATGTAAGTCTTATTAGTCTAGTTAGGCCTGGAAGTCCCTGTCCTGCCGATCCATGGAATGTGACAACAGCCACGACTAACATTGAGACTACTCCCTACAGAGGAGCACAGACAGACAGACAGACAGACAGACTGTCTCCAAGCCCGTCTGGTCCGACATGGTCTGTTTTTTTCTCTTTTTTTGGACGTTAGAGAAGACCAGGCTGACCTCTGACCAGGTTATTCTCGAGCTAGCTTTAGCTTGGAGATTAGACACACATCCTGGCTTGCCCTTGCCATTGTGCCATGCCATGCTGGCCAATGTATGCCATGCTGGCCAATGTAAGTCGTAGTATTTACACACAAAATGACAAAGGTCTCTTTGAGAGGAAGACAAAGAAGGGAGGAGAGAGATGGAATAAGAAAAAGAGAAAAAGAGAAAACAAAACAGAACGGATAGAACGTGCATAGCACCCCTTTGGCATATATAAGACCCTCGCCCTGCATCTCTTATTTTTGACTTTTGTTTCATCATCATCATCCACCCAAATAACTCTAGACGAGATTTTATAGGTAAGAAAGTCTATATACAGGTCTTTTCTTTCAGTCACTCATTCGATATCTTCTCGACTCTCCTTTATCCATTCCTTTATTCTTCTTCTATATTTATTATTTTTATTTTAATTTCACACTCGTCTACATCTACAATGTTCATCAAGAACGTTCTTTGGTCCCTGTTGGCCGCCAGCCTCGTCTCTGCCGCTCCCGCCGTCGACAAGCCATCTCTCTGTAAAAATGATCGCTATCCTATCAGCAATAACGTCTCCGGCTACCAGAACGCCGTCTACTTTACCAACTGGTATGTTATGTCCCTTTTCTAGATATTTTCCTAAATACTTTTCTAAATACTTCATCGTATATATAATCTAACTCTATAGGGGCATCTACGGCCGCAACTACCCCCCTCAGCAGCTGCCTGCCGACAAGATCAGCTTCGTTCTGTACGCCTTTGCCCAGTTCGACTCCAACGGCACCGTCTCGTCCTCGGACACCTGGGCCGATCTCGAGTTTCACTTCCCCACCGACTCCCAGACCGATGTTGGCAAGAACGCCTACGGCTGCGTAAAGCAGCTCTACCTCCTGAAGAAGGCCAACCGCAACATGCGTGTCCTGCTCTCCATTGGCGGCTGGACCTACTCCCAGGACGGCAAGTTCGCCGCCGCCGTCAACACCACCGAAAAGCGCGCCAACTTTGCCAAGACGACTGTCGCCCTGATCAAGGACTGGGGCTTTGACGGCATCGACATCGACTGGGAGTACCCTACTAACCCCACCGAGGGCGACAACCTTGTGTCTCTGCTGCAGGCCATCCGCTCCGAGCTCGACAGCTACTCGGCCCAGTACGCCGACAACTACCATTTCCTCCTGACCGTCGCCGCCCCCGCCGGCCCCGAAAAGTACAACCAGCAGAAGCTCGGCAAGATGGCTGACACTATTGACTTCTTCAACCTGATGGGCTACGACTACGCCGGCCCTGGCTTCTCCAACTACTCGGGCCACCAGTCCAACGTGTACCCCAGCATCACCAACCCGAAAGCCACAGACTTCTCGACCGAGGCCGCCCTTAACGACTACATCAAGGCTGGTGTCAAGCCGTCGCAGATTGTTCTGGGAATGCCCATCTACGGCCGCGCCTTCGCTTCCACTGACGGTCTCGGCAAGAACTTTACTGGTGGCGGCACTTCTGGCTCGTGGGAAGTCGGCACCTGGGACTACAAGGTGCTTCCCCGCGGCAATGCCACGGAGATCATCGACGCCCAGGCCGTTGCTTCGTACTCGTACGACCCGTCGACACGGGAGCTGGTGACCTACGACACGCCCGCCATTGTGCAGGCCAAGGTTGCCTACGCCAAGTTCAAGGGCCTGGGTGGCAGCATGTTCTGGGAGGCCTCGGCCGACCGCACCGACAACAGGTCGCTGATCAGCACCTCGTTCAAGTCTCTGGGCGGCATCGACAGAGCCCAGAACCTTCTGAGCTACCCCAACAGCCAGTACGCCAACATTGCCGCCGGCATGCCTTGAGTAGTCTATCATGGCTAGATGTTTGACACCCGACTCTCGTTTCGACACTCTTTGATGGTTGACAGAATACTCAATTTTGTACATATCAAGTCTTGTCTTTTTTTTCTTTTTTGATTTCTACATTGCTTCACTTCTCGCTCTCATTTGTCCTCTTTTGATTATTATTTTATTTTCTTGTTCGTTCTTGTTTTCTTCCATCTGTTACTGTCATCTCATCTACATTATATGTATACACATTACTAACTTACATATCACTCGCTTATGGCTTACAGCTTACAGGCTACATCTCAATACATTTTGCGCTCATATTGCCCCTTCTTGTGATGTCTATTTACTCCGTTTCTAAATGTCAAATGTCTCGCCGAGTCGTCTGATCTCGGCAAGCATGCCGGGCGTACAAACCGTAGCAAGACAGGGCTGTCATCCGATCTGTCATGTGTAACCATACAGTAAAAGCTTAATAACCTCTAGATTCAAGTGTTATGCATCTGATCGACAAGCTGAATGTTGTAGTGTCTGGGTATTGTCATTACCCACATGCTCAAGACTGTAGAGAATTGCTTTACCGATAATTCCGACAGTTGATCGGATGGTTAAGTTAGACTTCAGCAGTTGTCTCGAATGACACAACTTGTCTTTGGTCTCGTATCTTGACCTGTTGATTTGTTGACCTGTTGATGATAGTCTGATGATCTCTTGCCGAAATGTCTCAAAAACTAACGACAACCACCATGAAGTACTTCTTTACCTTGGCACTGGCCATGGCCACGTCGGTCTGGGGCATGGCGCGGTCAGCCAACTACTTCGAACCCAACGCCACCAGCTCGGCCGCCCCCGTCAACATCACCTCTGTCAGCGCAAACACAACAGGCTTCCCATCGACAGACACAGCAAGAGACACGGCAACAGCTACGACCTCGACAGATACAGCTGGCGTGGTGCCGCTGCCAACTGGCACGCCAACACCCACGAAGCCGACTTGAGGCCGACTTTGTGTAGTTTAAAGACGCAAGGTAGAAATAAAAAATTGTATTGGGATCGAAAAGAAGAGACTAGATTAACGTGTTTGTTTCGGATGCTTCGAGTCAAAGTACATAGGATTCAAGAGAGTGCGATACCCGCAACCACTTTTAAACCTTGAATCCAAGTGCATTTTTGTGCCGATCATCTGCAGGAGAGCAGAGGGGCCATCCGTGTTCACGTCAAAAGCAAATGTCTGCATACTCCAAGCACTGACAACAATCATGAGCCACACCTGAAAGCGGCGATCTCTCACGGCAGGGTGGGTTGGGTTTTTCAATTCCGAGCCATCGATATGGTCCAATAGATTGAACCGTCTGCACATAATCTTGAGCATACCAAACCAAACATGCTTATTAGAGTGATTGAGCTCTGGCAAGTACACAGTATCCTTGTCGTTGAGCTTGATCTCGAGAAGGCCTCCACAGGAAGACATTGTTGCGTGGTGAGTCAGAGGCTGGCAAATTTGTATTTTGATGTGAAGTGCTGCAAATGCTTGGTTTTCAAAGCTTCAATGACAATGTTGTTGTTGGATGATGCAAAAGAGAAGAGAAAAAAAAACATTCAACGTTCTGGGGATTGTCCACTATATAATACCTGAGAAAGACAATACAAACACCTTTCTGGTATTCACTACAAATAAAGATGCCCCTGGCAAACAAAGATGCGTCTTCCAGCCCTCGTTTGCATGGAATATCCAAACTCAGCTAGGTGTGCCATGATTGAAGTGAATGATAGACCAAAGGCGGGCTACATGACACCATTACCAGAAAGACCAACATCGGTATTCCAATAAAATAATTTGATTGATCATATCTAGCGTTTGTCCACCAAGACTCTTTGCCATGATGGACAAGCTCCATTGACTCAGTACGATCCTTTCCCATCGCAACTAAATCATATTCGTGATAATGTGCTCTATTGAAATCAAAAGCTTGCAGGGATCTCCATCGTTGACGTTCAACCCAAGTTCTTCCAGGAGTCGGAGATGTTTCCAGGCGCATATGATAATTATGCGCCAGATCGCGGCCTCGTGCATCTCACAACCAGGGTAGTTGGGTCTCCGGACAAGGTTGAGATGCTGGTCGAGATTCAAGGAGAACAGAGTTCTCTCAAACAAAACTGCCCATATTCTGAACATTCTGGGGTCGAGTGTTATCTCAGGAAGGTGGAAGTCAAAGGCCCGATCGCGAAGTAGAAATCGAAAAGGGATCAAGTGCGACCCGGTGTTGACTATAGGTACTTGCTGAGGATACGACGAAGTGTGTCCTGTATATTCAGCCGGTGGCGTATAATCAGTTAGAGGAGGGCGTGTAGGAGGTGCAAAGTATCTAGTTTGTGACATAGCTGGTGCGGGTTGAGCGGCCTGAGCGGCCTGAGTCTGAGTAGCTTGAGTCGCTTGTGCAGCTTGTGCAGCTTGTGCATCATGTGCATCATGTGCATCATGTGCATCATGGGCACTATGAGAATGATGCGCAGAGTATGAAGAAGGCACGGGCGATGCAGTCTGTGTAGGATGTGCATGATGCGAGGTGGAGAAAATAGAAACCTCCCGTGCACTGATCGGTCTAGAAAGGACAGATGAACGGCTGGGCAGACGCTGAGATGGCGGAACAGACGGATGGTGCGAGCCAGTTGAGATGTCATTAGAGGGCTCAACGGACTCCACCATGACCTGACTCGATCTGGCAGATGTATCCTGTGCCGTATTCATCGCGTTTTCCATCATGGGCGAGACATTGGATGTTGAGCTGCCATTTTGCCGATTGCGCAACTGATATCGTGACGCCATGGTAGGGCGTATTGTAGAGCTGATGATAGAGCTGACAGTAGTGATAGAGCTGGTGCTGACATATGTTATATGTTGATGGATGATGGTTGATGGCAAAAGTTGGCTTGATGTGTCAAAAAATGGACAGTTTTGATGACAACAGCAAGCAAAGACAACAGGAAAGCAAGCATGGGTTGCTGTTTCCTTGAGAGTTCTCGTTGACACGGTGAAGATTGTCATAAGCAAAACGCAATAGAAAGAAAAGAGCATTGCCGCCGATAGCCATGCCACCGCAGCCTGCTCCTTCTCTATAGATGACTGAATTCAAAAGGAATATATTCAGCCATGCTAGGCACCCTGACGCCTCTATGCTGACTAACCATCTAACCAAGAAGCAGATCCAAAAGATAACAATGAAGAACAAGGACGACAAACAATGCAAATGTAAAGACATGATATTCCAACGCCGGATATGTGAACAAGAAAGGAACCAAAAAAAGTAGAAAAGTTTAGCCAAATTTACTCTTCACTCGTCATCGCTGTCGTCGCCGCTGCTGATGTCGACAACCTCTTTGTGCTCCTCCTCCTCGGCCATCTCCTTGTACGTGCTCCAACTCAGTAGCGCAAAGGCCACTACGATCATACTGCCGCCTGTCAGTGAGGCACCACTCGGCGGCACACCCGTGAGCCACCAGTCGGACACGGCAACAATAAAGATAGTGAGCAGCGACGCCACACTGCTCAAAACAGGGCTTGTGAGACTGATCAGCACCAGGAACGAGCCGGCAAACGTTGCGTTCATAACGACCGACAAGAACAGGTACCAAGCAACGCGGCCCGTCGGCATCACAAACGTCTCAATGCCCGTAAAGTGCAGGATGGGCAGCGGCACCCACAGCACGGCCAGCGTGAAGAGACCAATGCAGCTACCAAAGGTGTTGGCAAAGATCATACCGCGGCCAGGACTGCATCCGTCGGGTGGGCACGCGTAGCGCTTGTACAGGACCTCATACAGGCCGTAGAGCACACTGCCGACGCCGATGATCATGTTGCCTAGCAGACGCTGGCTGCCCGATGGGTTCTCGCCGTCTGTGCCGCCTTCATCGACAGCGGCATCACCATAGGCCACGACGAGTACGCCGGCAACGGCCACGAGCACAGCAAAGCTCTTGTCCAGGCGCAGCTTTTCTTTGAGCAGGGGCACCGAAAAAGCGTATGCAAAGAAGGCGCTGCAGTTGTAGATGGCCGTCAAGTCGCTCGGGCTGGTCATGCTCACGGCAATGTACCAGCTGAGGCCGGCGACCGTTAGCGAACACGTGACGAACGACGTTGTACGCACCATGTAGCTCGTGCTGGGGCCAAAGATGCTCAGCAGGGATGCAAAGCTGGGCATGGCATCGTCTGTGTCGACAACACGGTGGCTCGGCAGCGTCACGACATTGAGATCACGCGACTCGACCATGGCCGCCGTCGTGCGCACGAGCCACACGTGCCGGCGCCAAAACGACGGCCACGGCAGACCACGCTTCTGGATGCGGATGATGAGCAGCTGGCACGGCCACAGCAGCGACCACGAGCCGTGTGTCAGGTAGAGCATGCAATACGCCTTGTTCCAGCCGGCGTGCTGGACCCATGCCGCCAGTTCGGTCTGCAGCGTAAAGGAGACGAGCGACAGGACCAGGAACACCGAGGCGTACATGTACTTTTTGCGGGCAGCGGCGCGGCCATTCTCGGGAGGGCTGCGGGACCGAAACGAGCTCTGGCGCGTGATGGGAGGATGAGCGGGTGCTGCGAGGCGCGAGCTGCCCGACAACAGAGGGGCTTCATGGCTGCCGTCTTCATCGCTGAGGCGGCGCGGGGTGCGGTGACCTGGCCGACCGCGGTCGAGGTCGCTGCTGAGACTGGCCGATAGCACGCCGCCAGCTGCCTGGCTATGGAGCAGCGGAGTGGCCGAACGGTTGTCGCGCGGCATTTTGTAATTAAATGAAGGAGTTGAGGCCTGGTCTGATATCTGACTTGGTGTCTGATCTTCAGGGTCTAGCAGTAGAAATGGGGTCGATTATCGAGGAGATGGGGGGGCGCGTGGGAGATGACAAAGGAATAGTTGATATTTGGGCTATCGAAGCCATTGATGGGGTGTCGGAAGAGGATTTGTATTGCCAAATGCCGGTGCGGGTGATGCTGTTGGCTGAGTGGTGAGCTGCTGTAGTTGAAGCTCAGGTGGTGACGTGGTCAGACGCGGTGCTGTTGGCCGTTATCGCGAAAGTGGAAAGTGCGGTAGATAAGATAGCGGCTCCTGCCTTTTTGTATCTTTCCTGCACCTGCAATACGCTGTAGTTCTCTGTAAATGCTCTGCAGTTGGTGGCACAAGATGTTTATATAAGCGGCGACACGAAGCAGCCAAGTCGAGTTTAGAAGCAATTCATCAAGTAGAATAGCATTAAAAACGTAAGGAGAGACAAAGAAGACATATTGAACAACACACTCAACGTCCGTGATTTTAATAATACCTTCGATGACCCGTCATTCCCGCACCCCTTGCCAAGATACGATGCGTAATTAGATACAGTGGCCCACTGCCCCGGAGTCGAGTGGATAGTGGGTAATTACGTCGGTACAGTGGCTGAGTGGGTTGGGTGAGACCGCATATGGTGGATTTACACCGTATGCACTGTACCGCACTGTACCACACTGTACGCCTCTACTGCCTCTTCACCTCTTCAACTCGACCTCATCTTTTCTCAATGTTGTCTCCTCAGCCGCAGTCCTCAATATCGTCGACGTCGCCAGCTTCTCGTTTGCGCCGTCACCGACAAGCCTCCACTGCGCACTGCTCGGGATACTGAACCACACGGCACTCAGCACGCCAAGCGCCCGCATCGGGTTGCCGGTGAAGACGCGCTTCAGCAGACAGCCAAAGGTCGGGGCTGCACCCAGTCCACCCAAGAGTGTGTCAATGTACTTGATCTGGAAAGATGTAATGTTGTGCCGCTCCGAATGTACAAGGTGTTTCTTCCGCCACGCATGTTCTTTCTCCAGGTCCTTTAGCATTGTGTCGACAGACGGCAGAGACAGCTTGCCCGACAGGAGAGCAGCCGTGTAGCGGCCCTGCGCCTCAGATGCGGCCAGCAGCGGGCCGAATAGCTCGACGTAGCCGTGGAAGAAGAGCGTCGGGTACCGCGGTGGGTGGATATAGCGGTAGAGCGGTGTGGGCGATGTAGAAGATGTCGATGACAGCTTGGGAGTAGACAGGACATCGTCCGGCAAGTACGGAATGTCAAACGGCTCGTATCCCGTGGCGAAGATGACGACGTCAACCTCAATCTCTTCCTTTATTTCGTCACCCTTGGTTGATGCAATTGAAATGCCCGTTGCCATAAAGTGTGTCACATCGGCTCGCTTGACGTGCACAATGCCTGTGCGCACTTTTTCGATAAAATCGCTGCGGATCGTCGGACTCTGTTCTAGGATCCGGTGGTCGGGCTGCATCGCCGGGGGGTGTGCGCCCTGTACAAAATTGAGCAGCTTGGTCTGCACCCACTGGCTCAGTCCCGTCGGCAGCCACAGCTGCGTCGCTCTGTTGTCAAAAGCCTCGGTGGGCTTGCCCAGAATGTAGCGCGGCAGCACCCATCCGCCTCGGCGCGTCACGATATGACAGATGTCGGCATGCGGTGCAATCTCGCATGCGAGGTCGACGGCCGAGCTGCCAAAGCCGATGATCGCGACGCGTTTGCCTTGAAAGGGTGCGGGCGTCCGGTAGACGTGGCTGTGCATGATCTGGCCTTTGAAAGCAGTCTGGCCCGGAACTTCGGCTTCGCTCGGCATCCGCGGTTTGCTCAAGTGGCCGGCAGCGACAATCACGGCATCATACTGTGATTCTACAGTGATACCTTCCTTTTGCGTGGTCACTGACCACTCATGGTCATTATTTGGTATACACTTGACGACCTTGGTGCCGAGCTGAATGCGCTGGTCAAGATGGAAGAATGCCGCATACTCTCGTAGATACTGTGCGACGAGGCGATGACCCAAGTAGTCGGGATACCGCGCTGGATCTAGCGGAAAGTCGGAAAAGGCCGATGTGTCGCGGCACGAGTTCATTACCGTTCCAAGGTAGATGGAGGACTGCAAATCTTCTTCTTTTGTTGTTGCATCTTGGTATGCCCAGGAGCCGCCGATTTCAGTGCGCGCGTCAAAGCAGACGGCATCGTGCCCCTCGGCGAGTGCCTCCTTGAGTGCAGACAAGCCAGTGAGACCTTTTATTAGTTTCAATCCATAAATCTTGAATCGGTGAATAGGAGGGTATACCTGCACCGATGATGGCTATCTGTTTCTTTGCCATTGTAAATATATTTAGGTGTTTGATAGTTTAAAAGAGAAGAAAAACAGACTGCTAAGTTCCTTACGATATTATCACTGGCTGCTTATTGAATAGGAGGCTGACGTCGAGACTGTGACCCTGTTTTTCTACAATCTGACCGCCATCAAATCACAGCATGGCTGCCCGCGTGGCAGTCTGACAAAAAAAGGGTATTGAATTAGTCAGTGTCGCAAAGTCGCTACCAAGTCATGAAACCATTAAAACTATCGTCAAAGACCATATTCCAATCAGCTTCTACCCATTATAAGCCTTTTTCTGCCGCTTTCTTGGCTGCACGCTCTTCCACCAGTGCCGCCATATTGTCGCCCAGCTCGCTCCCAAGACCCCTGAACCCCTCCAGGATACCCTCGCGATCGCCGGGCCGCATCTCTTGGCTCATCTTAAACTTGCCCTCGAGCTTGTCCAGCTTAATGTCAATGCCGATAATGCTGCGCCGCAAAATATCTAGGTACTTGGCCGGCGCATCCGCCACTTTCCACGGCTCCGGCCGCTCGCCCTCGCCCGAGAAATTCATAATTTCGCGCTCCGAAAACTCGGACAGGTCGTCCAGCTGCTCATTCAAAAAGTTCAACGACTTTTCGCTCTGGCCAAAGTAGATGGTGGCACGGCCGCGCGCCTGGGCCGTCGCATAGTTCCATGTCGGCACGACCTTGGCTGTGGTAGGTTTGGTTTCGACATAAAATTTGGGCGTCACGTAGTGTTGAATTGACGAAATAAATACAACAAGCACTTCAGCCTTGAGCTCGTAAATGCCGTCACTGTTGGCGCCAGCTTCCGCGGCTTCGGCAAGCATGGCTTTGGTGTGCGGGTTGGCTCTGGCCATGTGCCCAGTAATGTGGCCCAGTTCCGTTTCACTTGACTCGTCGTCAACCTTGAGAATGAGCGGTAGGTGCGAACTCTGAATGAAAGGGAACCCACCGGCAGAGATTGCGGATGTCACTACGCCGAGGGGGTAGTCCCGGATCAGCTGCCGCAGCACCGGGATGCTGGGCTCGGCATGGTCGGCGCGGAGGTACATGATAGGCAATAGCTGATAGAAGTGGTGTGAAGATGTAGCACTGCGGAAAGGTCGACTTCGGCCTGGAAGTCGTTGGATGGATGAATGTCTTTTTATATGTCTTTCCACATGCGCATATGAATAAAGACTGAAGAAGAAAATAAACGAATCATGTATACCCGTTAACTATGACCCGGCTCCAAAATACCAAAGAGAGAAGGCACGGAGAAGTGGGGCCGTTGGTTGTAAGTCGGTGACTCAATCACAGTATTTTGGTGTCTTTCTTTGCTTCTAAGAGCGACTTCTAACACAACAGCCCGACTTGTCAACCGCAGGGCGCAACCTTCAGCCTGTCCATCAAACTGGCCATTTGGTCTAGGCTTGCGTTAACTGGGACGTAAACGACGTGAACCTTGTCCAAAACGTAAAATAATTCACGCTTGTACTTGCCAAATGAGGAAATATGTATTAGCGACAGACGGAGAAAGTGACGGAGATTCTTTTGTCGGCAGTACGGAATTAGGTCAGGTGTTGAGTGTGCCAAAGCGGTAGAACAGTTAATACATGAATACATATGTGTGCTGTTACGGAAGGCGTGACCCGGAGATGCGCGTCCCTGCTTCAATTGTCACTCGACGCGACGTACATTTTGGAGAAGGAACTGAACTGTGCAGGTAGGAGCGACTGGCTGCAGTTGAGTCACGTCAGACTTGAAATCAATATCTCCGCGGAGAGATTCAGATTTACATAAGCAAGAAAGTATTTAGGAATATAATCCTGCATCTCTCGTGGTCAATTCCCCATCATTATTTATTCAGATATCCTGCATCAAAACGATTGGCGGCTGAGCCGACCAACTGTTTGCTGTGTTAGCTGCAGCGACGTCATTTTTATTAGGTAGTGAAGTATTTTTAGTTTTTAGTATGGCGGTTTATAAATATACACACTATCCGCACTACTTCCGACCCGCTTTAAGTGTGGGGAGCTCCCGGGTGTTGTGCCGTCTGACAGGAGGCAAGACGTAAACGGGACGTAGGCTACCCGGCCGTCCGGGGTTCCTTTACTTTCAATGCGTCTTCCATTGACAAGTTTCTTCTATCATTTCCATATCCCCGGTTGTCATCGCATCGAACAAGAGACTCACATACAACTCCCTCTCTTGCCACAATATGTCCCTTTCGCTTCCTGTCAAGGCTGCCCGGCGTGCCATGGAGCATCGCCGTCGCCTAGCCGACCTCTTCCCCTGGACAAAGTCACCTCTCATTGCCGGAGCTCCCATGCGTGTCTTTTCCGGACCGGCCATGGCCGTCGCGATTTCACGTGCAGGCGGGCTCGGATTTATTGGGCCTGGCGAGAAGCCCGAGTCGACGGCCATTGACCTAGCTGCTGCCGGTGATCTATTGAAAGAAGTCTCCTTGAAAACCAGGGACAGCCTTTTACCCGTCGGCGCCGGCTTCCAGGTGTGGAATGGCGATCTGGAATCAGCTGTGGACGCCGTGACCAAACACCGGCCGTGTGCCGTGTGGCTCTTTGCACCGCGCGACGGCCAGGCCCAGCTGGCAGAATGGACGCGCAGACTGCGTGCTGCATCACCCGGTACACAAGTCTGGATTCAGGTTGGAACACTCAACGAAGCAGTCGAGTCGGGTACTGGAGCCGATGCTGCCGATGCGTTAGTACTACAAGGTGCCGAGGCCGGTGGACATGGCCGCGCGACGGACGGTATCGGCCTGATTAGTCTCCTGCCTGAAGTTGCCGACACTCTGGGCGACAAATCTGTAGCTCTAATTGGAGCCGGTGGTATTGCCGATGGGCGGGGAGCTTTGTCGATTTTGGGTTTGGGGGCTGCCGGTGTAGCCATGGGCACGCGCTTTTTGGCATCGACCGAGGCGCGAATCAATCCGGCGTACCAGGCGGAAATTATCCGTGCAACTGACGGAGCACACAATACGGGTCGCACACATCTGTACAATCACCTAAGGGGCACATTTGGATGGCCGGAGCAGTATAGTCCGCGTGGATTGCTAAACCAGAGCTGGGCCGACCAGCAGGCGGGGGTGTCGTTTGACGAGTTAAAGACAAGATATGATGCTGCAGCACAAGAAGGCGGAACGGCAGCATGGGGTCCCAAAGGCAGGTCGGCTACATACGCTAGTGCGAGTGTCGGATTAGTACGCGATGTTCAGGGAGCTGGCGATATTGTCACGCATGCACTGGGGGAGATTTCAGAGCTGCGACAGCTACTTTGATAGTTTAGTTTCAAAGATATAGAGACAAGCCTATCTACAAGAGACACTCTCCGTTCTTTTTTATTGCATGTAACTGGCCAAACTGGGGCATTGTCGTGCCGCCGCCGCCGCCGTTACCGAACTGTGGGGGGGGGGCTCAGCAAGAGTCGCAAGGACCGCAAGAAGAGCGTTTCTCAACATTTTGGTTGGAGTAAGTTGGGAAGAGAGAGGGGGGAGTGAGAAGGAGACCAGTGCCAAGGAAAACAGAGATCTGTTGATATCGGCCAACTAGTCTCCCCGCGTCGAGTTAGCAGTCGCCCATGGGGATGGAGATGCGAAGTTAGTGTAGATCTCTTGTCGTCCCGAAAATATTTCATTAATGCCTGGCAAGTGACAAGATGGGATGGAACATGCCGCGTAATAATGCTATATCAGAGATGGCAAGTAGTATAATGAATATATAAATGACAAGGGTATATTGCATAGATGGAGCAAGACAGACATGGGCTGTCTGATAGCATATTTGCTATTACTAAAGAGAGGTGCTTATGGCCTCTGATGCGGTCGAGTATCGTTACTTTGCTACTTTGCTGGCGCGTTGCCGACTGTCTTGTAAAGCTCGCGCAGCTCAAAGGCCTCGTGGCCGCCCTCTGGCAGCTCACCAATCACACGTGCGGGCTGTCCGGCCACAATGCTGAAGCTCGCAATCACCATATTGGCCGGGACCACAGTGCCGTCGAGGATCTTGACATAGTCCTTGATAATGGCAAAGTCGCCCACGACGACATTGGCACCAATGTGCACGTGGTTGCCAATCGACGCTGCTGACACCACGGTGTTGACACCCACAAACACATGGTCGCCCATACGCAGGGGCATATGCGAGAAGACACTGGGGTAGAAGTCAGCTGGACAAACTCTGGGAGAAAGACGAAGAAAGGAAAGGATGAAAAAGAAAGGAGAACGACATACTCTTTCCACATCCGCCCCGGGGGCCGTAAACAAGATGCTCTGCTCATAAAGCAGTACCGTCCAATAGAGACGGCCGTGTTGGACACAGGACCGCTCGATGTCGATGGTGGCAGTGTGCGCACCAGGTCGCCGCGGATCATGACATCCTGCTGGATGATACTCTTGCCGCCCAGGATGATATTCTGTGTGCCGACGAGGTTGGCCTTGCGCGACACCTTGTTTCCCGCATCAGTTTCAATGTATTCTCCCTTCACGGGTCTTCGTGACATTTTGGTGGACTTGTTGGCCTCATGGGGTCGAGCTACAGTGAGATTGAGACTGACTGAGACTGAGAATCTCAACGTCGAAGCCGTTTGGTGATACGTTGTTCATGGTAAGAAGCGGGCCCCTGAGTGTGTGTGGGTGGAGTGGGTCGTCGCGTCACTGCCACGATCATGTGATAGATGAGTCAGCATTCAACTTACATGGCTCAATTTGGTGATAGTTGGACGAGACTGAGTTGAAACGAATTTACAATGGCTTTACATAAAATACATTAGCATTTGAATAAATTTATCGTGGGTTTATAGTCGGTTTGTATATTTTGTGTTTTTTATTGAACTAATTAATTTTATGATTAAAAACTCCCAGGCTTTGATAAAAATTAATTCCTACTTTTTGTAGTCATTGAAGAGTGTCTAATTTTTCAAGACTTAACATTGTCCGGTTACTTTTAAAATATGCTTCTCAGTCGAAAACAACAAAATTACGACAGCAATCTAAGAAAACAGACAGTGTTTTATTCAGCGCGGTCTTATTCTGCCGTACGAAAAATATCATATTGAGTTATCACTTATCTTGCTTTTCATGGCTAGACAATCACTACTGTAGCAGGTGAATCAATGGTTGAGCAGCAAGAATAACAACAATTAGGCCAACAGCAGTCACTTTTTAAAATACACACTGGAGAAACTGGTAACGGGTTCAAGCTAAAGAAGCCAATTCTTTATGATTTTGAAATGGATAATATTATACAGGACAGTTAATGTAAAAGAATAAAAGCGTAACGAGAACCCTTTTTTATTAAAATTAAGAGAATTCACCACCAAGCTCGACATGGATGCAATCGATTCATGTCATATCAGCTAGATGGCAAATAAGAAAAGTGAGAGTTTTAGATCATGGTCATTCAGATCATATCTGCATTAACAAGAAACTCTTGTGGCGGCTGGAAGTCGGAACTGGGGGTATTTTGAGAGAGATAAAGATTCCCAAGAGCGGTTAAGGCGCTTAGAAAGCCAGGGCGAAGGCAGCACCGAAAGCGGCGGCACCGACCATGCCGACAGCGACGGAGCGCATGTTGGCACCAGCGGTGACAATGCTGGAGGTGGTGGTAGCAGCACCAGTGCCGGAGGCGGCGTAGGTGGTGGTGGAGTTGCCGTAGATAGCCTTAGTGGTGGTGCCAGTGCTGCCAGTGCTGCCAACAGAGCCAGCAGCGACCGAGGTGGTACCGGCAGCAGCAGTGGTGCCAGAGGCAGTGCTGGAAGAGGCAGCGGCGGCAATGGCAGAGGTGGTAGTGGCAGCCACAATGGCGGAGGTGGCAGCCGACGAAGGGGCAGCAGCAGCCTCGGAGGTGGCGGCAGCGGCAGTGGAGGCAGCAGCGGCAGCCGAGGACTCGACGACAGCAGCAGCGGTGGAGGAAGAGGCAGCGGCGGTCTCGGTGGTGGAAGCAGCAGCCTCAGTGGTGGTGGCAGCGGCGGAGCTGGCGGCAGTGGCATCGCAGTTGAGGGCCGAGTTGGCCGAGGTGGCAGGCTCGATGGAAGCGGCAGAGGCAGTCAGGGGGGTGGTGGCCAGACCGCACTCGGCAGCAGC
Organism: Ophiostoma ulmi; assembly: GCA_029298715.1. Taxonomy (NCBI): domain Eukaryota; kingdom Fungi; phylum Ascomycota; class Sordariomycetes; order Ophiostomatales; family Ophiostomataceae; genus Ophiostoma; species Ophiostoma ulmi. The sequence goes on along the minus strand of JANSLN010000002.1, from coordinate 5,774,439 downwards.
CGATGTCAGGGAAGAGCCATAGTATCTCCAGATGTTCTTGTTCTCAGGGCCAGCGCAGATCAGGCAGGTGTTGTAGTCAGACAGGAAGGTGCTGTCAGTGCAGACATCGCAGGCGTACTCAATTGCGAGAATGGCGTTACCTGCTTTGTTAGTAAATAGTTTGACAAAGCTAGAAAGCAAAAAAAGACATACCGCAGTTGTCGTGGCAGTTGTACAAGCTAGTGCCGGGGGCAACCTGGCGGGCGGCAAGGGCCTCAGCCAGACGGGGAGAGATGGAGGCAGCAGCGCCGGCAACGAGAACGCTGCTCACAATGACCTTGGAGGCAACCATTTTGAAAGTGTTTAACGAATGTAGGAACGTTTCTGTTGGGAAAAAGCGAGAGTGATTGCTAAAGAGCAAAGAAGATGTTTTTTTTTTTAGTTGTTTGAAGAAACGAACGAAGGCTTGATTGAAAAAGGTTGGATGAAGAGAAGAGAGAGAAAGATAACAAGACAAGAAGGGTACCAAGACGAGCTTATATCTGCGCAGAAGTTTGCTAGACTACAAAAGAACAAGAGAGTGAAAGAAGAAAGAAGACAAGAGAGATGGATAGCTCGGAGGATCTCTGGACCTGGACGCAGCCGATGTGGGACTGCAGGGGAAGAATGAGCGTGCGAGGAGGAGAGAAGGGGGTGTGGGTGAGCGGGTGGAGAGATTGAAGCATACCAAGACTTTACTGTCAGGAACATGGAGTGCGAGTCAATACATGGCAGCTGGATCTATTGGGTGTGAAGCTACAAAGTAAACAGAATAAAGAACAATAGAGCAAATAGAAGATGGAGAATGGAGCTATGGACGGAGTTCGTATGGAGAATCACCCATTTGTTCTAGCCTTTCCTTAGCCTAGTGTTTTGACTCTTCCGCATAACCTGCATACGCATTCAGTACAAAAACAGACAGAGTCTGGATCGGTATTTGTGCGGTAGGCTGTAGCTGGAAAGAATATGTTCTCCATTCTTGAAATGAGCTCTCTTTGGGCTGCCTTGGCGCATTCGTCATCTTATTTTGTTGTTAATAGTTTGTGATTCTTATTGGGTTTTTTTGTGTTTGGTTTCTTCATATTATTTCCTTGTTTTCATTGTTTCATTGTTATTTATAGTTCACCGGCTTTTGACCTTTTCTCGCAGACTGTAGAGTAGAATAATAAACGTGCATTAATGAGAGTAGCACCACGGCAGAGCTGCATCGTGAGGGAGTTCCCGAGCAGACTAGAATCAGAAGAGAACTAAAAGACAAGAGTGATGAAGATCGCGATTGAATATCCACCAATATTGAAAATATTCAGTTAAGCACCGTGGTGTCTTGCTCGTTTACGCCGATGCATGCTGATTCTGGTATGACTCTTATCAGATGTTCCCACCGCGGAGAATAACAGGGCTCTCCGGGATACTCCATAGTACAGGACCCATCACAGTCCAGAGTCTGGAAGCAGACATGCCGCATCTTCGGCAAGACGATGTCGGCGTATTTTTTTATGATTGTGGTGCGCGTGAATATGCGTGGTGAAACGAGCACTCGCTTTATCCAATATTGCATATCGCCACTCATTTGTATCTGCCGGCTAACAGAAATAAGAAAGCATAAAAATGAAAGATGAAGGCTGAAAATTGAAAACGAGATGGCGCCAACAATGCACACAAAATTGACATGCATCGCCGGGACTTGTTTTCTGGTTGCAGCCGCCTGCATTGGCGTCATCGACACGAGATCTGGAGAGGAGAACACGAAAGACGAGAAGGACAAAGGGAATGGCAACGACTACGACGCAAAGGACAACAGTGAGCGGTTATTACAGATTTCCCTTGCAACCTGCTGCATGTAAGAATGACCATGCGTAAGGCTTGAAGATAAAAGGCAAAAATTACAAGGCATGGTAGTGGTAGTATTGTAACAAGATGTAAGGTAGGATGGTAGGATGGGCATAGTAGGATGCGAGGAGCTCGGTTTCTCCATATCGATGGCACTATTGCATTGAATCTGCTGGGATGCGCCATAGCTTGCCATGATAATGGTATGGGGAGATTGCAAGGGACAATGGGTATTTATGAAGAGGTGGGTTACTCTGGCAGCCATTCTGTACGTACGAGTAGTTGCATTTGCATCTGATAAACCGACAAAGCTATATGAAAAACAACAAACAAACAAATCTTTACTTTGCACAGACAGACTTGTCTGCAAACCCTTCTTACTGCCAAGACCACTCAATGCTTCTCGATAGTCTTGAGGCTATGCTGTGCGCGATCCGACGCAAGTGATCTAATTAATCCTCTTTGCCCCAGTCTTGCAGAAACCAAGAAACCAAGAACCTAGCCTCTTTAGTACATTATTATCAATCAAGTATCAATCATGACTCCTCTTTTTCTTGGCCACGAGGGAAAATCCACTTGCCGACAAGGATGGGTTATCTGATTGTGTGCTCGGACCACCCGCCGCAAACTCGCTCACCTGTTAGCTCTGTTGCCCTCTCTACTGAGGGTACTAAATTTGCAAGTCTCAGAGTCTATTGCATGACTCTCCGCTGTTTAACCGTCCTTTTGCCAGAGCCCATTGCCACAGAATCCGAGCGTGACCCCCGGCCCATCGACATGAGCCAGCCGATCTATCGAAAATCACCTTGTTTTTCTGGGACTCTGCTGATCTTTAAGGAATGTAGCAGTAGCGGTCTATCATTGGAGAAAAGTATAATTCTAGCCGCATCACATGTTTTTTCCTTATGTTTGCTGTGAGTTGTGAGTGACCAGCCTCTCCAGCCTCATCATTCGGATTGTTATCTGAGGATGACATCCGAGGAGTGCGAGAGAGCCAATCAGCCACATCAAATGACACGAATACGATAATTCTCCTATCCGGAAGTCGGCTCACCACCAATCACAAAATCAACTGACTCAATAGTATGAATATGACTAGCCACAACGAAAGCAGAAGATGGTTTGGGTTAGGTTGGGGGTTGTCGGCGTGCGATGTCGGAGGCGGTCTAGTGGTGGTCGACTTGGGCTTTATTTTGCCCAGAATCATGTACTGAGTAAAGAGAAGGAGACAGAATATATTTTTACCAACCGTTAGCTCCCTAGGAAATTAGAAGAAGAAATATTGAAGACGAAAAAGGGAGAGCCCAGTACTGTCATAAGCTAAAGCTAAAGCGGGTTGTCGTCCTTCGTCGAAATAGGCCCCATTATAGGACCCACTCTATTGATGTGTCATGGTTGTCACAGATCATCTGATAAAATCTGATAAGATTAGATCTAGCCATCGGCCGACTACTCTATTCATCCACCTCCGGGATTCCATCAATACGACAAATAGTAGATTGAAAGACAGATAAGTACTGGAAATGAAGGGTGAATCATGGAATGCAACCTCTTGTACTTATTGTTTGGTCTGGTAATCTTTGGCTTTTTTACTCTTCTTATCCTTTCATTGATTTATGTTCCTATCTTTTCTTGATTCCTCCCACTCCACTGGCTACCGAACTCCCATTACCCTAAGTACGCCACAAGCTACCCTCCAAATGATCTGATAAATGCAAGCCAGGACCGGTTGGACCAGTCAAGTTTACAAACGCCATGTGAAGTGGAGATGCCAAGCGACACAAACCCCTCAAGGCTCTCTTGGCTCGCACTGCGGCCGACTCTTTCCGCTTACCAGATATAGTCGCTTCTCTCGGCTAAATGCCGTCTTATTTGTATCTAGTTCTCGTAGATTCTCTTTGAGCCTTTCACGCTTTGACTCTTTTCAGCTAAGATGCAGACTCTTCAACCCTGCAAACTTTGTTATTATACGATGACCTAATGCCATCAGTTCCACCCACTGTCGGTTGGGGTTTAATCTTACAAAAGTACTGGAAATCCTAAACAGCATGCCTCTGGTGAACTGGCTCCTCTTTTATTATCTGATCAATTTTTATCTGATCAATATAATCTGAACCAGAAATAACTCAACATCTAATTGCCTCTCTCGCTGGGCACCAAGACCCAAGACTTCAATACTACTCGCCGAGAGTTCCTATAGAAGCATAGCTTGTTGTCACCATCCTTGTATGGTATGGCTAGAAACCCCTCTGCAATTGTACTTACAAACAAACAGAAAAGTAAATACTAAGGCCACCACTAGCCAGCAGAGCTAATTATCCATATTACGCGTATCCCCATTCCGCTTTGACCGGTTGATCACCACGCACTTCTCCGCACACTTCCCTCGATATGAACACCCATTCCTGCTGATGTGATGGGTGATGTGCAGGTTGCATGTCAATGACATCCCATCTCCCACACCTTTTGCTCTCCGCTCTTTGTTCTTTACAGATGCCTTTCGTATTCATACGTCGCATGCCGCATTTAGGACCACTCTAAAATGCAATAGTTCAGGCCCAATTATCCCTTTGCGCCTTACGGTGAGCATCTACTACACCACAAACTCCGTATATCCGTCACCGCTCTCATCATTGCATACTCTCCATTTCTTAGACTGCATGTCAAAAGATAACTGCTGCGATGTTCGGTCTTCTATCCATTCTCTCAAAGGCGTTCGTTTATGAGCCCCTTTCACATGCAGACTTGCTATATATATATGTTATAGTTGTGCCCAACATCAATGACGATTGTCTGCCTCCTGCTGCCCGATATTTGGAGTGCTGTCTTCATCGGACAACTCATGAGCGAGTGTCACTGCTTGGTGCCATACCTGTTGTCATGTCAGACGGCGTGTTGTCTTCCTGGGGAAGGTGACATAATATGATTGTCACCCAGCTACAGATACACCGTATACTTGGAGGTATATTTGCTGTTTACTATTAACCATATTCCATCTTCTATTGCTATCTACTATGTATTATCGACACGGAGGTCGGCATACTCAAGAGGCAACTTTTTTGCACATCATCAACTTAAGTCATTATGGGCCACTTTTTCAGGGCCACACGCCATGGCGAACAGCCCGATATGGTCGGTTGACATACTCAGTATTTCTCTGGGGCTTGCCTGTAGAGTAGCGCTGTTTGTTGACCGTTGCCCATGGCCAATTGAGCGTTGCTCCATCCACGTCTACATCCACCTCTTGCTGCTCGTTCAGCTTGGCTATGTTTGTGATAGTAGCATGCAAGACATTAGATAACTAAAAGATAATGCTTTGTAAGACAACTCGCCGGCAAGATGCCTGTAGCTCTTTGGAAAGAAGGAGGGAGTGGGACGGCCAGAACTTCCGTTTTCGTTTTCTTTTTTTTTCTTTCTCTCTTTTTTTCTTTCTTTTTCTACCGGCCTCCAGAATATTGACTTGGCATTGCACAGTTGACCATGCCCTATCTGTCTCTATTGCTCCCCTAGCATCTTGGTCTAGACGCTCTATTGTTTTTGCATGGGTCCAGTTGTCCTCTCCACTTCCACTGCTCCACCCATCGGATCTGATTATTATAGCACAGCACAGAGCACAGAGCTCCGAACTCATGCTCTCCGTACTTGCCCTTTATTCTTCTGGCTGTTAGTCATATCATTGGCAGCAGACAGATATCCGACGATGCAAACTCATGTCTGCACACCCAACTAACTAACTGTCTAACCTGATGAGCCGCTCCCACGACCTGTATCCCTCTTTATGCTTATTTCGTTCCGCGTATAGTCTGCATCTCTTATTATTTTTTTACTGTCTCGTGCATATATATATATGTATATTGACACATTTGTACATGTAGCCTTGTCGACCTCATGCTGATCTCGGGCTGTTTATAAGCCTATTAGAAAATAACACATGAAAGCCAAGATCATCAACACACCTGACGTTATCTGATCATATCTGATAACAGAGAGCAAAGCCCGTCACCTTCCTTGTCGAGAAAACCCTGTTTGTTGCACTGCGACTTACAAGAGAAACGTAAAAGAAAAAAAACCCACCAACCCGCTGGCCTTGTGTGCTGGTGGTGTCTTGGCACGAGTAGTCTGTTTGCGCACTAGCCACTCTCTTTTCCTCTTCCTACATCCTCTGTTTTTGTCTTGGCAGAGCCACTTGCTTGCTGTCAGCTTGTAGGCCTGTGATTTCTACCACTCGCCACTAAGTCGGCCGATAGTGTCATGTCTGCTCGGCTGTTGGCATTTCCAGTGGTCTGTCTTTTCTGGGCTTCTGTTTTTTTCTTTTCTTTCTTATAGCCTCTTTATCCTCTTTTCACTTTAACCTTGTTACCCTGATATGGAGTAAATCGTGAAGTAACGTTCTCGATCTACAGGTACGACCTATCGGCTCCTGTGTGTTAAGTGTTTACAAGAGTGCACGGTATTTCCCATAACGAATGCACAACCCATCCCGCGCCATGCACTGATGCACTGCTGCACTGATGCACAACGTTTTTATGTACAAAGCATCCAGGACACTGGGATGGCGCACATTTTTTGGTCATCAAGACATTATGTCCGTTAGTGCTTTGGTAGTTCTTGGGTAGTGCTTGGGTAGTGCTTGGGCAGATGGAATAGCTGCCTCTTGGGGATCACTCCGAAGTCTAACTATTATCTGAAAAAAAAATTTATATTGATTTATCTGAGCCGGTATTTTCCTTATAGCCCGCAATATGAGGATGCTATTTCATCAGATATAGGTAGAGGGGAGGGACCGGGATGGGGGTGAGGGGTGTATCGCGTGGGTTTTCTTGTTTTTCTTGTCTTTTTTTCTCTTTTCTATTCGCTTTTCCTTTTTTTCGTCTTCTTCTACCATATTGCCCACCCGTTTAGCGTGGCATCTGATAATCTTTGACCTTTTTACTTTTTTATCTGATTCTCTTTTCCGTGACAGGCTGGTGTCTGCCCCCCCTCCCAGCCTTTTACTTTGTATTATTTTGTAATACGACTCCATAAATTACATTATTCCCACAAGTTCATAATTCCCATCCCGTCTGTCGGCCCTATAGCTCGCTTGCATGATCATCTGGTCGACTGTCTTGTTCCAACTGACTTGTATATAACTATCGTCGACAGCCTCGACCATTGTCTTTTTTTGTTTTCGGAAATCTTCACCACCATCAGTATTTCCTTTTCCCCTTCACATCTTCTCTTCTTGATACCCAACTCTCTCACCCTTTTCCTCACAAGACATTCAAAATGCGCTGCACAACAGTTCTTGCCGCCGCCACTGCTCTGGCTGGCGTTGCCACTGCCGCCCACGGTGATGACTACGAGGGTACCGTCATGGGCCCCGTCGCTTTCCTGTGGCCTGATGACCGTGTCTGGGACTCTGCCGACGACAACATTGGTCCTTGCGGTAGCTCTGAGGGCCCTACCAACCGCACTACCTTCCCTCTGGATGCCGGCCACGTTGCTCTGTCGATCGCCGATGAGGCGTACAAGATTGCCTTCTACATTGCTTTCGACAACAGTAAGTATTACTAATCGGAGAGACTATATTCTATAGTCTCCGTAGCGACAAGTTTGTCATGTACGCAAAGCTGACAATAAAGACCCGACCGCACAGTCCGCGTTCGACGAGCAGGTTGTCAACAACGTCACCGAGGTCGCTCCCGGCCACCAGTGCTACCTTATCGACGACATTCCCGCCACTGTCGGCCCCGGTGACAACGCCACCATCCAGCTGCAGTACTGGGCCGTCTACGATGACGAGAACGACAACAAGAACCAGACCTTTTACGCCTGTGCCGATATTGTGAGTTGTGTTTGTAAAGTGATATTCATTGATGATCATTGGATAACTAACAAGATAGACCTTTGTCGAGGCTGAGGACTTTGACACCTCTGTTCCCTGCTTTAACGTGACCTCTGCCACTTTCGACTCTGACGACACCACCACCACCGCCGCTGCCTCGACTGCTACTGGCACTTCTGCCGGCAGCTCCTCGTCATCGTCCGGCTCCAGCTCTTCCAAGTCGTCTGGTCTGTCCACTGGCGCCAAGGCCGGTATTGCTGTCGGCTCCGTCATTGGCGGTATTGCCATCGGTGTTGCTGCCGTCTTCATCTACCTGCGCCGCCGCCGCACTGGCTACCTGAACCGCCGCCGCCAGTCCAAGATCAACGCTCCCATCCCGCTGAAGAACAGTGCTTCCTTCACCTCGGCATAAGCGAGAAAAGACTGAAACTGTCTGACACTGGGATGAGGGTGACTTGGGGAAAAGCGAACTAGACTAGCTAGTACTTTGTGTTTTCTGCTTAATGTTTGGAATTAATGATAGGGACGACCGGGCTATACGCAGAGATGACGAGATCGGAGGACGAGGAAGCGCGATATTACAGACATAACTTGCTACGAGTATGATTATTCTTTTCCATTACCTGTTGCAGTTATGATATATGCATTTTTAAGCGATGAATCCTCTATATTTTCACCATGTGCTAGTAAATCGTGTGACTATAATGTCTTATATTTGGTCTGTTTTCTTTTCTTGGCCTACTGCCCACAGCCTCGACAGTATTGTGGCGGTATCCGTGTTTATAGTCAATAGCAGCGAATAAGCAGATAGACTATCTCGTAAAGGTATACTTATCACTTGGCATAATTAGACGCTGAGGCATATTTCTGCTAACGAGAATGAGAAGTGTTGAGGTTATGTATTCTGGGCCAGTCCTACCAGCCGAGAATGTCCTTTATACAGGAGCGAATAGACCCGCCACGGACATATTTATCAAACTATTACTCAATACTACCGTTTGTCCGGACATTCTCCGTTGTCATGCAATCCTTTACATCGTAGAAGCTTCCATCTCTTTCGCAGTAAGGCTGGGTGGGATTGAGGTTAATAATGTGCTGTAGTAAACCAGTATATGGATTTATAGAAGTATAGGAGACATTAAGTGCTGTCGAATTTGAGTAATAAAGAATCACCTAATTCGGAATCGATCAATATTTTGCCATTGTGTGTAGAAATGACAAAACTAGATGTGAGATTTATAAATGATTCTCGAACAACAAAGGTTTTTTTAAAACAAAAAACAATTTCTGCATCGGGCTTCTTAATGCGCTAAATATTGCATCAAACTTGCCAAAATTGAAATACAAGGACAGTAGACTTGCAAGAAAAATTAGTTGTGCCAAAATTGTTTCAAGGTCGACATAACAATCTGGAGTCGAGATATTCACGTAAGAAATGAGTTGTTTGCGCTAGGGTTTATGACTTATCAGAAGCTGGCCCCTTACATCAACAAGGCAAGATGGCCGAGCGGTCTAAGGCGCTAGCTTCAGGAATACCATCTTCGGATGGTCACTTGAACATGCTAGTCTTGAAAAAGGCGTGGGTTCGAATCCCACTCTTGTCATTACATTTTTGATATTTTCAATTCGTCCACTCAAGCAGTTTTACGTGTGCCTGATTTTTTTTATTTTTTTTTATTTTTTTTTTATTTTTTCCCCATCATTTATTTCCTCATTTATTTCCTGCTTGATCTTGTCACAACGACTTGTGGTTGCAAAATTGTGGCATTAATCACATATACTGACTAAATATCAAAGAATAAACACAAAATCGCAAGGGCATGAAACAGAAAAACAACCAATCGATTCCTTTTTGCTACTCTAACAGAGTTTTACAAAGTTTTTTGCTCCAAGTCATAGGACTCACATCCTCCCATATTGGTTTCTTACAACTAATCTATGACTTATGGCCATGGGTAGGGAAACTGCTGCGAAAGCCTGAAAAGAAAAAAAAAAGAAAACAACATCATTTCAAAAGATGTCTCGCCTGACTCCCATTTATCCAATACTCAAATCAGACTTACCTCACGCCCGAGAGTCTTGCAGACGTCCTGCAGAACAAATTCGGCTGGCGTGGCATAAGTGACATCTGTCTTGGCGCCCGAGAGCGCATCTGATCCCCTAGTCAGAAACCCAGCAACGCGGCCGTCGACACTAAATAGAACAGAGCCAGAGTCGCCCCGAGCACTGAATGCATTATTGCTGATGTTTGGGAGAACCACAACTGCCCATTCAGAGGTCTCCAATCTTTCTCCGTTCGGCATGCATTGCCTTGTGATTGATCGAATTTCTGATGCCATACCCCATGTCATGCCAGTTTTGGCACCACGCTTGCCGACAACGTGACCGCCGATGTCGTTGTCCATGTGTGGCGGACGATACATCTCGCCGATTGAGAGAACGCCCGAAAGTTGCAGCAAACCGTTGGGTGGTGGGACAAAAGAGCACGAGCTCACTCCATAGGGCTCAAAGTTGTTAAGCGTATCCAATCTGACTCGTGATCTGAGATCAGCGACGTTCGCAGGAAGATTGTCCTTGGGGCACTGGTCTGTGTCGACCTCGACCAGAGCCCAGTCGCGCAGCCACTTGAAATTCCCAGTCTTTACGACAGATATTGAAGGGGCGAGAAGAAGTTTCCCGAAACTTCTCAGTTCGGGCTTCCAGATCTTTTGGAGGTCCGAAATTGTTTCATTGACGACCTGCAGGAACTTGGTTGCGGACTCGCGATGACGCTCGGCAGTGTAAGTAGGTATCAGCTCCACTTGCAATTGCTTCTCCTGGTGCGCTGCAGCAAGAGCTGAATCGACAAGTTCTTGGCTGCCGAACCCAACGATCCTTGTATCGTTGTCGTCCTCGTACGGGAATTCCTCGTTATCGACATTCAGGTCACCCGGCAGCACAACATGACGACAAGTAAGAGCCCACGTCGGGCATTCTGCTTCGCCGTCGAGGTTTGTTGTGGGCCGGAGGTACATACCCACAGACCCAGACCATCCAGGCAAAGCATACGGGAAAATAGATGTGCCTACACCAGTAGACAAAGGTTGGGTGTGACGATGCAGCCGAAGGTTGAAGTCGGTTCCGGTCCGAGGCGGTATCAGACCGTTGGCCAGATGAGTTAATTTGGCCAGTCGAATCTGCACGTCCACATCATGAAGGCCGACACCATCGAGAATTTCCTTGCATCCGAGAAGGGAGTCGAGGACGAGCTGCCACGAAGATGCGTCGTGATCAACCGCGATCCAGACCACGACAGGCTTGTTCTCAAGAGTACCAATTCGGAAAACGTCCACGGCATTCCAGGGGAGAGTAGAGATGCAGCTCAGGATCGATTCTTGTATGCCATCCCACTTTTCGAGAATTGGATGGTTGCCGATACAAAAGAGGACCTTTTTCTCGGATTCAAAGTAGCCAAGGTCCTGGTGCCGGGCCACATGATCTTGGTACTGCTCTCTGAGTGGTTTCCATGTAGTACTTGCCGAGGAGACACGACCAACCAAACGCGGGTTTGATGGCAAGCCGTGATAAAAAAATCTTTTCTCTGCTAGACTGGGCTGAGAAACCTCGGAGCATCTGCCGTTGATCGAAGAATCTGGAGGAGGAGGTGTTGCTGTATTGGAGCTTCTTTGGTGTCGACGACGGCAGTCCGGACAGTAAGGCCTTGTGGTGTTCATCATTGGAGAATTGTATTGCTTGTTGAATTGGATGCAGATATGATGAAGATGAAGACGGTGGTTCGTTGGTTGTGGAGGACTGAGGATGATGGGTGGTTAAAAAGAGAAAAGAAAGAGAACCAATTTATTTCCAGCTTTCTCTTTGTAGTAGACAATAACACACTGTTTTTGACTTTCTTATCTGTTGGCAGAGCAAATTTTGACTTTTAGTAAGGCAGTGAAGGCAACATGCATCACAAGGACAGCTAATGTACCTCGTTGTATAATACGGCAGTTACTGAACAAAGAAGAATTCGTAAGCTACCACGTAGCAACTGAGCGCTTTGAAGGGAAGGAGCGACTGGTTGTGCATCCCCCAAGGAAAGTACGGCCATTTACTTTCGTAAAGAAGAAGGAACGCGGAGGCAAATCTATATGAAAGGCAGGTGTGATGGGACAGGAAAGATTGTTCTTGCCTTTTCTAGGTATTTACAAGGTGATAAAGGAGCGACTGGTAGTACTTTCTTAATCAAAATACGGCCTTCTAGCTTTAATAGGAAGAAACGGCATGTGAACAAGTCAATATCGAGGGCAGGTGCGATAGGACAGGTAATTTCCGTCTTTATTGCTCTTGCCTCTTCCAGATATTTATACAGCTGCGTTTGCAATGTGCATATCGGTATCTGATACAATCAATAATCAAGAGATCAACGACAGTGTCAATTAAGACTAATCTATGAAAAGCTCAGTGCGAAAACAAGAAACGGCCAACTATTGAGGCTCACTTCTTGTGCTTCTTGTTCTTCTTGTCCAAGTCCAAGTCCTCGTAGTCCTTCAATACTGTGTCTATGGCCCACACGCCGAATCCGACAATTATCACATCTGTCGCTAACTTTCCCCACGAATGTGTTGACTTTGAGCTTGAGCTTGAGCCTCTGCTGCCACTGCTACCGTGGCTTCTGCTGCTGCCATAGCTGTGTTTTCTTTCTGAAGGCATTTTGCTGGCGTGGTTATGGACTAAAATGTATTATGTTTGCGGCTTGTGCTCAAGATGTGAAAGTTAAGTCGCAGTGCTGCTCGAGGCTTTCAGTGATGTTGAAGTTGTTCTGGTATTGTATATCCAAATAGATGCTGATGTCTTATAACAGGCCTACTCTTTATATAGTATTTGGGGATCCGTAATACGGCCGAGTTATCAAATGTCAAACGAGTGACGCGTTGAAAAATTGACGTTGTCGTTGGCTGTTGTAGGCAGTGACATGGTGGCGAGCAGTGACGAGACAGTGACAAGACAGTGATTGACAAGGACACTCTTAACAAGAAAAAATTGGATTGAATGGGTATTAATGCTAAGTCTAAGAAAATACAATAAAACTATAGACGCTCGCTCAGGGCCTCTAGCAGCAACCGCTCTTCTGGCCGTAGGTCTAGTGAGTCGGGAACAATGACGGCGTTCCTTGTGATGATGATCTGCTCACGTTCTAGTCTTGCTGCACCGGCGGGCGACGCGCTGGGACCAGAAGACAATGTGCGTGACCGTGCAAAGGTGACGTGCCCCGACTCGGGGTCGCCATGCGGGACATTGCTGCTGTCATTGGCGATGCCGCTCTCAATGTCAATGTCGGGAACAGACGGGACAGACAGAGACTCCTCATGGCCAGACGACTCGGTGGGCTTGAGCTTTTCCGGGCCAGTCTTGGCGTCGGCTTGGGGATGCGGAGTCCGCTTGTAGATCTGGCCGACCTCCTCGGGCGACCACCAGTACACCGGGTAGCGCCGCTGGATGTTGTTGATGATCAGCGCGATACACTGCATCAAAATCGACCCCAGCAGCACGGCCGGCACGAGGTACCAGCCAATGTCGTAAATGTTCTCGTCGGCCACGGCAATCAGGGCTGTCGCGCCGGCGGGCGGGTGAACGGTGCCCGTCAAGGCCATGACGGACGTGGCTGCGGCGCACGCAATGGAGCCGGCGAGCCATCGGAGCGTATGGAACCGCGCCGGACCCGCGAGCGAGAACAGCCGTGCGACGGCGACACCGACAACGGATGATAAAACTTGGCCAAAGACGGCATTTCTTGGTTGCGCGAGGGGCGATTCGATGGCGTAGAACTCGAGCACGGCGGCAGCACCGAAACTGCCTACAGTGATGGCAGTCGTGCCTCCGTCGGCACGAAACGCGTGGATGTGGGCGCTGACGACATTGACGACACTGACACCGCAAAAGACGCCAATGAAAGCCCAGGCGATGACGATGAGGTTACCAATTTTGTGTGGCGGCGCGGTGCGGTGTCCCAGAAAATGAGCGACGGGCAATGGCAGGCGTTTGACAAAGGAGGGCACGATGAAGCGGTTGAGGTACTTGTCAATGTTGAACTGCCAAGCAGCCGCCGAGCGGTAGTCGGGCATGGTGATGATTGTGTGGCGGTTTAATTCAGGACCTATGACGACATCATATTGTGTGCTTCTTGTGGTGAGTATCAAGATGATGTTGAAGACGCTGTTGAAGATGCCAAGACGTGTCTAGAAGATGTCGCGTCGTTGTAATGCCGAATTAGGAAGGATGCAGTAAATGGAAGATCGTAGACGAGGCTGTCGGGAACTAAGCTTTGTCGATTATCGCTAATTCACAGCGTTGATAGGTGCAAATCAAAAGGCAATTAACAGTTAAGGATGGGCAAAGTGTGAAAATTTCAAAAGCCTTGGGCGTCGTTGGGTATTGTTGTTTTGTTGATATGGGCGAAACTCGGCATTCGGGAAAGACGGGTATACGGGTGAGGTCTGTGAGCTGTGCAGGGAGTGTCGTTGTTGACAGCTAGGATTTGGAGATGGTATACGAGGTGTTGGGCTGTAATAATACGGGCTGAGAATGCCTGAGTAGGATGACGGTGAGATCCGAGAAGCGAGTTGATTGTAGAGGTATGAACAGAAAACCAGAAGAAAAAGAATAAAAAAAAGAGCGAAAATAGAGGAGAGTCGACGAGAAAATCAAAGCAGACAAATAGGACGGCAATGTTATCAATATAGGGGCTGAATATCAACGTGGTAGGTAATCTGGCCATGCAATTCTTATGGCAATTGCAATGCAAATCCCGATGGTGAAATGATGTGCATCTTTCATTTGTGTTTTGCGTATGTTTGCATTTGCTTGCGTGCAGTCGGTGCATCTCCGCGGAAGCTCTTCTGGGTCTACTCGTCTACTACAAGTTTCACTGCTATTTCCTATCCCCCCCCGGCAGGCAGATCCGTGCCGCCTGCTAAGAAATTCAAATTCAAAAAGAAAAATAATCCAAAAAAATAACGGTCACTAGCCCGGAGCCAAGAGCATCCGCGTTTAGTTTTGTATAAAAGATGTGCGATTTCCTAGATGACGTGCGGTTAACTATACTAGACGGGTCAGAGATGGTTCTTTCGCATGTCAATGTCATCCGGAAGGGTGATACCGATGGGCGAGGAGGCTGCTTCTAGTTGGTCTTTTCCAGTTGGTTTCCGTTAGTCTCTCGGAGTTGTCAACATGGCCGGGAGAAAGATTACGAGCCATTACGAGCTAATTAAAATTCGAGTGAGATCACAACAAGACGGAGCGAAAATAAAGAAGCGAAAGAAGCGAAACCTGGAAGAGGAGATACCAACAATCACCTGCAATACAACACAACCCGTCGCACATTACTCCGTGGAGGTTCTGTACTTCTCCGCATACGTTCCCTCGGGCCGCCAGGGAGAAATGGAAATAAAAAAATCAAATACGCGGAGAAGTAGCATTTTGGCCATTCGGTTGCTAAGACGGGGCATTAGGGGTATTTACGTAAAAGGGGCCGAAATTCAAATGTGTATTGATGTCAGACTAGAAAGCGGTGTCAACCTCGGTATGAAATCAGTGTCTACTGCAAAAGAAGATGCTAATCAAGAATATCTGATTCAATGTAAAAGAATATAATATCCGAAAAGATAATCAACAATTACAAAATATCAAAACATCCTTGTTGGGGACTAAAAAAAAAAACAATTGCCCAGACGCGGGATCGAACCGCGGACCTCCTGCTTACTAGGCAGGCGCAGCTACCACTGTGCTACCCGGGCCGACCTTTTCGGTGTTCTTGTTTTGCCGCTTCGTATGTGGAGATATATAGAAAGGATAATAGTAAAGTACCCGACACAACAAAACTAGTAGACAGGATCATCATCAGCATTGGCATCGTCGTTGTCATCCTCCGACTCATTATCTTCTTCTGGCTCAGCAGGCTCAGGCTCGGCTTCTTCTATTGGATCTTCAACAGCTCCTCTGTACATTAATGGCGACAGCTGAGTCAATATATCCGTATATCCGTATATCAGTATCAATTATTGAGTCTGGACGGCAGTATCAATGATTTCGTATGAGACTTCTTGATAGTTGGACGACAATTGCATCGGCCAGAGTGGCAGCTTAATGCTGACTGTTGTATCGACTGTTGTGTCTGGATAAGGCGGCCTGAGTCGAGCCCTACGGTGGTGGACATATTTGCTATATGGACTGTTACTAGAGTGTCGCTCCTTCATTGGGTTCCAATAATTAAATTGAAACTCTTAACCAGAGCATGAAAAATATCTCGAGCTACTTATGTCACGACAACTAATGTATGACAACGGAAAGAATACACACAGCATCTGTCAACGTTTTAGACGCCTGTCGGTAGATAAGAATCAGCTAGACGCTGCCAATAAAGCTTAATTCAATAGAAGAGGGTATAACAAGCCACATAATCATGGTCAGCACTAGACAAATGACGAGATAGAACAGGCTGATAGAGCCTGTTAGAGCCTGATAAGGTTGACAGGAAGTTGTCGCATATATATATAAAGATGATGCCATATTTGGACGTCAGCTCAGCCACACCGGTGAGATCCCAAATTGTAAGTAGGGGTATTCTGACATAGGCAAACAAGAGCACAAAGTGATACTAAAAACAAACGCAGCCCTAACGTGCGACGTTACTAGAGGCTGTTGTCGGCGGTCTAATTACGTCTTTGTGTTTAGCGAGGTACAAAATTGATTGGACGGCATCTGTTAATGCTGACTTGCATAACGCATGTACAAATGGTGTACAAATGGCGTACAAAATGCGGCGTACAAGTCGTGCAGCCATACAGTCCATGAGCTGTCGACTCGGTGAATGCAGTTTGGCCGAAGTTGAGGCGAGGTATGGCATTGTTGTTATGGGGGCTGGAAGAGTAGATGCGAGGGCAGAAAGACCAATTAAAGAGTAAGAATAATGAAATCAATAGCGAGTATGACCAGATTATCTTCTCTGCTGTTCGTGTCGTTTTTTAATAATAAAAATAAAAATAAACTCTTGTCAATGGCTTCTGGTACTGATACATAGACAACCATGCCTTCCTGTGTTGGCCTATTTGATTCTGCGCCATTACCAGCCGCACTACTACACATCCTCTGCAACGCAACCCAAGGGGCACCAGCGCATTTGCCTCGTGTGATTCGTGCACACTCGACATGAATCAGGAGCAGTGATGAAGAGGGTGGCCGAGTGGTCGTATACTAGCTAAACTAAGAGGAGAGCTGTCACACCTAGTCAAAAATTAGACTAAAATTAAAAAAGGAGAATTATAAGAATAAGCAGATGGGGGCAAGGATCAATCCGCCCGGTAGCCTTGTGCATCAGAGCAACCAGTAAGCCGGCTTAGTACTGCATTTGTATTATTGGTTTGCATTCTTATTGTGCAAACCGCCGTGAGAACCGACGTGTCAACTCTGACATTACATGATTGAGTCGGTGAGTTGTTGAATGCCGGTGCTATTTGTGTCAAGCCAGTGTGGCGAGTGGGGGTTATCTTGTGTCTGTGAATTTTAAAACATGTGAGAACAGTAGAGAAGATGTTGCAGAGAGAACAATAGACGAAGAGAAGAAGAAGAAGAAGAAGAAGAAGAAGAAGAAGAAGAAGAAGAAGAAGAAGAATAAATCAAAATAAGCGAGTGAAGAAGAAAGCATGTGAATGCCAAGGCAGCCCGTAAGGTTACAGCTGCATACGAAGTTGTTGTGAATACTATCAACTCCCTTGAAGAACAACTAAGCAACAAGAAGGATTGCTGCTATGCCCAATTCACACTGGCGAGACACTGGAGAGAGAGGACATAATGTGAAATATCAGAATAACCGTGCTGAAGTTAAGCTGTTACAGGGGGTAAAGTATAATATGTCATCACAGTAGGTAGAATAATCCAACATCAGGCCAAACGTGCCGTACACAATTGCAGGGGATAAAAGAGTACTACAACTTAGATGGAAGGGAAAGGAGAATAGATTAGGACAGAAAAAGATGAAGATTCACTAAAGACGCAAATAAAAGCCGAGGATTAAAAATGAAGACAAAAGACAGGAAATTCAGCCAAAAAGGCAGCTCGTCAGTGTCGATACGTGTCCATCTAAGATCACTCTAGAAAAACCTGGGAAAATAACAAATTCGTTTAACCTATAAAAATCAAAATCAAAGCAAGAACAAACTATTTACCACATCATATCTACAACATGTTATCAGTGCCATGGAGACTGTAAGCGGCCAGAGCATCAGAACTTATCTAAACATGGCCTGAACGGGAAGGAGTCAACACGACAATGATACACAGTACTAACAACCTCAACCGCCACAACCGCCACACAAACACATGGTACACAGTGACAGGGAATGGCATATGTAGATGAGTATGCGTAACCTCGCACAAGGCACAGGGGCTGAAGAAGAGTGTTTGTACTACGGAAGAGAGCAAGACTGAAATAGAGATAAGCTATCCCACCATGTCTGCCTTGCCAAGCCTTGGGCCGAGGGAGGTTGAGTAGAGTAGAGCATAGGGAGAAAGGAGCAGAGAGCAGTACATCAATAGGCGCATTCTTCTGTGGCCGGACTGCGAACTGGCTGTGCCGTGCATATACCGTGGCGAGCCGTGCCTGTGCCACTGGTACCTGCTTCGACCTGCCTTGACTGCTTCGATGCAATCCACCTGAATTCAGCCTCCATCCCGCGTGGGCATCTCTGTATCTTGTCTCTGAAACTGTGCATCTGCAATCATTCATCGCATACTCACTTCTCCTTCCTTTTTGATTATCTGCTATCGTCTTTGAGTCTGGTTTTGACTTGGATTATAGGTCTGTTCTGATACTGCCGTCCACATCCTCTAGCTCTGATGCTCGATCCTCTGATGGCAATCCTGTGTGATCCTTTGATTTTATAGTGCCCGCCTTGCATTCTTACTTCTGACAGTCACTTTCGTTGTCTATTATTATTTCCCAATGATCGGCGACCGCTGTTGGGTAGTTGGACATGACATGCTTTGGGGTGAAGTTAACATGGAGTTTGACGCTCTAATGTCTTGAGAATCTAATGAACGCGGAAGATGAAGCGTGGAAGTCGATAAGACTGCGGAAGACACGATCTATACGACAGCTTGGCGTTAAAAACCAACAGACACGATCGACAAGAATAGGCCACTAATGCAGTAAGACGGTCAACATAGCCCGAGTCGAGGCTTTTCTTTGGTTGGCTAAAATTATCCAAGCTCTCTAGTCAATCAATCAATACTGAGCAATAAGCATACGTTATCACGGCCCCCATACCGTGTCTACAGAACGGTGGCCTCAGCCCCGGTTAGATGGGTGGGTAGATCTGCATTGTGAAATGTGGCGGGCCGGCGGTTAGTTCGTAGCTTTTTTTCCCCCATTCTTCTTGGTCTATTTTATTGCGTTCTTTTGCCAACTTTACTGTCTTGTTTGCCTCTTATTTTCAGTTTGATTCTTTACATATTCTTCTACTTACCACTAGTTTAACGGCCGGCCGTTCTCCCTTGCTCGACTAGGTAATTAAATAGATAAAGAATATCAAATGATGAGTTGAATATTAAACAAAGTACAAGTAAAATATAAAAACAAACAAAACTACAGAGATTTGTCAACTGCGGGATGACGGTGCCACGTAAACTGCACATGCAAATGCAGCTTGGCACGATTGTCATTGTGTTTCCTTTGCGTGTTCTTCTATTCTATCTGCAGAGACCACTGTGCAACAAACTGTCGTCAAATACACGCCGAGCCGCGGGAGCTCGATGTCATACGTCTGCATCCGTACCTCGTCCGTCGGTATTGTCGTCTTTCACTCACCGAGCATGTTGAGGATGAACAGCCTCTCACGGCTTCACTGCCTTGTACTCTGGTGAGATGTTCGGTATTATATAATTCACTCGGGAGTGGATTTTGATGTCATAGTTGGTGCATATTTTTGACAGCTTTGTTTATCCCATATATCGCTTAAACATCTGTGTAAGTTTGTAGATATTCGACGTCCAGGTGGTATCAAGACTACCGAGATACTCTATTCGCAGTCTAAAAAAATAGTTATATAAAGAAAAAAAGTGAAAAAGAAAACAAAATCAACCCACGACACAACTCGGCACAGCAAGACCCAAAACAGGAATGGCTCGCTGCATACAGACCGCACGCAGGATGGCTGACGCTGGCGCATATGCGTGATGATGGAGATGGGATTGAAGGATTTTCTTCTCTTGCTTTTATAATTTTAATACTTTTGTTTCTTTTGTTTCTTTTACTACTTTAGCCTTTTTCTGCCTCTTTTGCACCACCTTACTCTCACTGCATCAGCTTTCAGCTATGGTGTGTCGTCTGCAGATGTGATTTGATCTCGTCCGCATGGCATGATCCATCCTACCCAGACTTGCTTCGCACAAGTTGCTATCTTTGTTGTCGTTGTGTTACGAATTTTGTTCTTCATTCTTCGATCCATCTTGTGTCCTGTGTAGATGCTTGTCTGCTTCTCGACCTCGACATATAAGATGCAGCCTTGTCCTCAAATATCGAGAAGTGATTCATGACAACACATCCTCATCCACCGCTCATCCACATCTTCACCCACCTCGATATCCCATCTACTTCCTCACTCTCACCCACATCTCCATCACTGTCACTGATCTTCTCTCAATCTTCTCTCAATCTTATCTCATCACCTCTGATCCTTCTCTTCAGGCCATCTGACATCCACATACATCCCCATTTGCAGTTTAGCTCCCTATATAATCTTGTAATCTTCAGTTCTCTTCTTCTCGTTTTCTTGCGTTTCTCTACAGCCCCATAACAATGTCTCTTCCAACACAGGCCGGCTCGACTGCCCTTCCAGCAGAACTTGCAGGCACTTCTCCCACCAGCTTCCACAGTCATAGAGCCAGCTCCTTTGGCGCTGGTTCCAGCACCTATAGCGGCATCACCAGCACCGCCAGCAGCAGCGGCCGCAATTCCATTGATAAGGAGAAGAATGCAGTCACTGAAAACCCGGAGCCGCTTCCACTCCCGGACAAGGCTGGCAGCCGCGCCTACCGCTACTTGCGCTGGAACTTTGGCTCCGTCTATCGCCGCATCTTTACCCTGGCCTTTATCGGTAATATTACAACGCTGGCCGTGCTCGCCGGCCGCGCTTTTGCCGGTCTCGGCGGTCTGTCGTATAGCGGCTCCAACAATGCCGTCGCCGCCAACCTGCTGGCTGCGCTGGTCGTGCGCAATGAGCACTTTGTCAATGCCCTGTTCCACATCTTTGCGTCGCCGCGCCTGGCCACTCGTCTGCCGCTGCGCGTGCGCCACCTGATGGCCAAGGTCTACTCGTACGGCGGCATCCACAGCGGCTGTGCCGTTGCCGCCACGTTCTGGTACATTGTCTTCTTGGTGCAGCTGTCACAAAGCTACGCCGACTTCAATGCCGACCCGCTCAACGACTGGACGGCCATCAAGACGGCCACTGTAATTGTGAGCTACGGCATTGTGCTGCTGCTGGTCACAATCCTGGTGTTTGCCCACCCGCGGTGTCGCATTGTCGCGCACAACTGGTTCGAGTGCGTGCACCGTTTCCTCGGCTGGTCTGTCGTCGTTTTGTTCTGGGCCGAGGTCATGCTCATCACGGCGGACGTTGCTGCTGATGAGAAGCGCGACTTTGGCATCGTGCTGGCGACCAACCCGTCGTTCTGGATGCTCGCGTGCATCACGGGTCTCGTCATCTACCCCTGGACTCGCCTGCATCTGCGCGACGTCGAGGCCGAGCCGCTGTCGGACCACTGCATCAAGCTCAACTTCAACTACTGCAATGCCCACTTTGGCCAGGCTGTGCGTCTTGCCGACCAGCCTCTCAAGGAGACGCACGCGTTTGCCACAATTCCCAACCCGGCCGCGCTGACCGCCGACGACATTGAAAAGGGCATGGTGCCCTCGAGCATGTCCAATGCCGGCAAGCAGGGGTTTTCCGTAGTCATCTCCAATGCCGGCGACTGGACCAAGAAGATCATCCAAAACCCGCCCACTAAGATGTACACGCGCGGTGTGCCGCAGTACGGTGTCATGCGCGTTGCCGGCATGTTTGAGCCGGTCATTGTCATGGCCACGGGCTCGGGCATTGCGCCGTGCCTGTCGCTCTTTGTCGAGAAGCCCGAGCACCCAGTGCGCATTATCTGGTCGACACCGAACCCGCTCGCCACGTTTGGTCAGGGCATCATCGACGCCGTCTATGCCGCCGACCCGGAAGCCGTGATTCACGACACCAAAAAGGATGGCCGGCCCGACCTCGTCAAGATGGCATACAACATCTGGCGCGACTCGCGCTCCGAGCGCCACCTTGCCGACTCTACCAAAAAGGCAGCGGGCGCCATTGAGGCGGTTGTCATCATCTCGAACCAAAAGGTCACCCGCAAGGTCGTCTACGGCCTCGAGAGCCGTGGAGTCGCGGCATACGGTGCCCTATTCGACTCATAGGACGTTAAGATGTGCTTTTCTTTTGTTGTTTATTTTGTTTTCTCTTTTTGTTTGTCTTACAAGTTTAAACTATGTTGACAATATTGACGGCTGCTGGCTCTCATCTATTGAGTGGTTCTTTGAATGTGAATTTAGCACATCGGTGTTTGTTTCTGCGCGGCTGTAAAGCAATAGATCAATGTCTGATGATGGATGCTTGCAGACGATAGAATAGATAGGTCATACAGATAGATTCTTATATATTCCAGTTCTTTCATAAATGTCTTGGAAACCGCCAAGCTCTGGTTTCTCAGTCAAAGTGAGTTGAGACGTGGTGAGAGACTGCTGCTTCGTCGCCCTCAAACTCGCTGCAGACAGGGCATGTCGTCGTCGCGGTCGTTGTTGGCGGTGATGGTGCGACTACTGGTAGGGGCGGTGTTCTTGGTCTATCAGCTGCAGCTGCAGCTGAAGCAGCCGCTCCCCCTCGCTTCTTGTTCTGTTTTGACTTGGTCGGCTTGATATACGCGTCCAGGCCGAGCTGCTCTTGCGGCACCTCGTCATCGATGCCCCGTGCCGATGGTATGGATGGGTATTGCTGTAAGATGGCAGATAATGGTAGAGAACTGCTGGTACTTCCGCCCCCGCCGACATTGTCCATAGTTTGCACACGTCCGACACGTCCATCACTCAGTCTGACTTTGATTCCGCGAGGATGGTTGCCTCGTGTCAGCACGTTCTGCACCGTTCCCTGGACAGTCCGCCCTGTCGGCTGATCTTGCTTGAGCACAATATTGACGTGTGCACCGGGCACCACTTGTGCAGTATTGGGCACGCGGCCAAAGTTTGGTCGTGGTGGCATTTTTAATTTTTTATTGTTGTGAAATTTGATTTTGACTTTTGCTGATAATGATGGCATGTCATGCAAATGTCATGCAATAGACTGCGTCGTGAATTTCAATACCGCCTTCACAGTAGCAGTGTACAGTATTAAAATGCACAAAACTGTAGACGAGTGGGTCTGTTGATGTCCACTAAATCCACTAAATCCACTGGATCCACTCTTCTTCCTCTGCTTCTCAGATTCTTCGGATTACACTGCGATAGCGTGATAAGCAGTCTTTATCGACGGATTTGCTCGCATGGCGGGGTAGTCCACGCATGTGCGGCTTGCTACGGCTACGCGCTTTGTCCAAACGTGTTTGAAATAGGCAAGAACGGTGACGACCACTTACAACTGGCACTTACGCCCATTGCACCTTCCTGCCTGTTTGCCTATCTTTGTATCTTTTCTTGTCCAATCGCGCCTTCCCATTGTGCTGTTTGTCTCGCCCTGTCTTGCCCTTCCGCACTGTTGCACACCATTACACCACTGCACCTGCTGTACGCCCACTGAACCTTTTAAGCTTCTTTCCCTTACGCTTCCGAAGCCTTCTATTATGCCCCGCCCGGCCCTCTCACTCCTGCCACCTTCCCGATCGATACGGTCGCACCTTCCACATCGGTTGTCGCTGCCCCGGCTCAGCTCCTGCCTCGTAAAAAGTAGAAGAACTAGCAATTTCTGCTTTCTTTTGAACAGTCTCTCGCACTCTCATCCTTCCTTCTTTCCCACATCTACTGCTTCCTTTTCATCTGCTTCATACCCAACATCCAGATCTACTCTATTCACGACCACATCCACCCGTAGTGCCGCTCGCGTACTACCCTTTGCATCTACCACCAAACCTCTTATCTCTCGCCCCTACCTCACAGAAGCCTACCTCGCACACCAAGCTCGCAAAATGGCTCCCCAGCTCGACGGCTACTTCAAGCAGGTCGATGACCTTACCACTCACTTTATCGACCGCCTGAGCAAGGCTGTCGCTATCCCCTCGGTGTCCTCGGATGCCGCTCGTCGCCCTGATGTTGTGCGCATGGCACACTTTCTCGAGGATGAGCTGAAGGCTCTCGGTGCCGAAGTCGAGCTCCGCCCTCTGGGCAAGCAGCCCGACAACCCAGAGCTGGACCTTCCCCCTGTTGTCCTCGCCCGCTACGGTCGCGATGCTAAGAAGCGCACTATCCTGGTCTACGGCCACTACGACGTGCAGCCAGCCGAGAAGACGGACGGCTGGAACACCGAGCCCTTTGAGCTGACTATCGCCGAGGATGGCCGCATGCTGGGCCGCGGCTCCACCGACGACAAGGGCCCCGTGCTGGGCTGGCTCAACGCCATTGAGGCCCACCAGAAGGCGGATGTTGACTTCCCCGTCAACCTGCTGATGTGCTTTGAGGGTATGGAGGAGTACGGCTCCGAGGGTCTGGACGACCTGATTGTAGAGGAGGCCGGCAAGTTCTTTGCTGATGCCGAGGCTGTCTGCATTTCGGACAACTACTGGCTGGGCACGGAGAAGCCCTGCCTGACCTACGGCCTGCGCGGCTGCAACTACTACTCGGTTGAGATCTCGGGCCCTGGTGCCGATCTGCACAGTGGTGTTTTTGGCGGCACGGCACAGGAGCCCATGACAGACCTGACGCGCGTGCTGGCTTCGCTGGTAGACACCAACGGCGTGATTCAGATTCCCGGCATTGCCGAGCAGGTTGCGCCCGTGACCAAGGAGGAGGACTCGCTGTACGACAACATTTCGTTCACGATGGATACGCTGTACGAGTCTCTCGGCAGCAAGACGACGATTTTCGAGGACAAGAAGAAGACGCTGATGGCCCGCTGGCGTATGCCGTCACTGTCGATCCACGGTGTCGAGGGTGCATTCTCGGCACCCGGCGCCAAGACGGTCATCCCCGCCAAGGTCATTGGCAAGTTCTCGATCCGCACTGTGCCCAACATGGAGATTGACAAGACCAACGCGCTTGTGTACAAGTACGTCGAGGAGCAGTTTGCCAAGCTGGGCAGCAAGAACACTCTCAAGGTGTACGCACAGCACACAGGCAACTGGTGGGTTGCCAGCCCCAAGCACTGGAACTTTTCGGCTGCCGCCAAGGCAGTTGAGCGCGTTTGGGGTGTCGAGCCCGACTTTACGCGCGAGGGTGGCAGTATCCCGGTGACGCTCACTTTTGAGCAGGCAACGGGCAAGAACGTGCTGCTGCTGCCGATGGGTAGCTCGACGGACGGTGCGCACTCGATCAACGAGAAGCTGGACAAGAAAAACTACATTGAGGGCATCAAGCTGCTGGGCGCGTACCTGCACTATGTTGCCGTTGAGCCGACCTCTGAGTAGAGAGTAAATACGTCTAGCACCAATATATGTAATTTTATGATTTAACTGCAAAATTATTGATACTGTGACTGAATTAATTGTGTGTATTTTCAAATAGGAAAATAATATAACAACATGAGATAAAATATAAAATATTTTTTCTATAAATTATCAACAGAAAAGTTTATTTATATTTTTGAAAATACAAATAAAATATGTGATAAATGAGTAGAACTAAAACTATTTAAACATGCCTAGACCTGACTTTTTAGATCTCTCTTAAGTTCTGTGCTAAGAAATAGAAAAAGTAGTAGATGCACCTCACGACGCGCGCCAGAGAACGACCGGCGTTCTGTATGGTGGCGACAATCTGCCACAGGCGTCTTTCCACAGCCGAGCGCTTTGATATATCAATAACATTTGCCACGGCCAACAGGTGAATACTATCCCAAAGCACCTCTGACTGCAGGAATATTAAGATAACAAAACTCATGGCGAGCCAAAAGTGGAATATGTGCACGTCCAAGCTGCCGAAGACGACGAGTGAGCCGAGTATCGCGGTAAGCGCAAGGGTGAATTTGACGAGGAGCTGCTCGACACGAGGAACATAGCTGCAAGTCCAGTTAGAAATAAACGGCACATAGTAGATTAAACAAGAGACTGGGACACTTACCGATTCAACTGCCTGGCGGTCCGTCGCCTGTTGAACTCTTCTTCCTCGCACATCAGCTTGAGGTGGTCGCGCATCGCACGTTTTTGTCTCGCCTCTGCCAGCCTCTGTTTGGTTTTGCGCATCGCTGCCACCTCGTGCGGATTCCAGCTCCCCTCAAACAGCATCTCGCACTCGTCTTCGTCGGACGAGTCGAACTCGATCTCGGGCGGTGCGATCTCGTTGCGCCGCTGCCGGGCGGCCGCCGAATTCTTGTCATACGTGGGTCCAAAATACAGTGGTGCTTTTTTGCCACAGTCTATGGCAGTGGACAGATCGTGCTCGAACCTCATGTCGATGCGGTATTCTTCGTAGTCAAAGAGGTGGCTGGCCAGCTCAGCCTCGAATGTGTCGCGAGCGATGTCGTCGGCAGTGAGGTTTTCGCACAAGGCCATGTCGGGGTCATCTTGCTCCAGCATCTTGGAACGACGGAGGCGCTGAGCGTTGAATGCTTTGGCAGAGCCGTTGGGATCGGTGTCGGCGAGTGCGATTGCGCCTTGACTCTGGTCGGCCCAAAAGTCCGATCCGGACGGTCTGCCGCCTTTGGGTTCGATCTCGTCGCCCCCCAGGACGGTTTGCTGGTACTTGCACTTTCCCTTGCCGTTGTCTTTATGCTTATTCTCGTATTGCCCAATATCTTGTGCCCTGCGCTCAAGATAAGCGTCCATTCTGGCGACGTCCGCGTCGCTGACCTCTTCATAGTGGCTTAGAGTGACAATTCTTTCCTCAGAGAGAAGAAACATGCCAACATCGCAGATACTGTCAGATGACGATTTATGTATAATCTTGATGCCAACAGGTGTGCTACAGACCGCACACAAAACCGTGGCAAATATTCCAAAGTGGCCGGTATTTTCAGGGTGGTTCAAATGATAGGGATGGCCGATGATGACATTTAGCAGATTATAGCGGCGGCGGCGGATGGTATAGTCTTTCCTCGCATACAAAAAGTTTTGTGGATAGAACATGTGGCTTCTCATTGTATTTTCTTCCGGCAAGGGAACATCCTTGCACGACTCCTCGTGGTTTACCTCGTAATCAAGTGACGATGCAAGCAGATGGTTGGCGTTGGATGGCGGCGGCGAAACCAAAAAGGTGCGGTTGCCGAGAATGAATGTTTGAAGCTTGCTTATAATTTGGGTTGCAAATGCGAACTCGGCTTTGCAGACCTTGCAGCAGAGTGTTCTCGGCAGAACCTGGCGCATTCTGGGTTTGTCGATATCGGCAACACGTGGTTCCTGGAGGATTGTATGAGCTGCCGGTTTGGTGTCATCTTCATTTTCATCTTCGTTTTTTGCAGTTTCTTCATCAGCATCGGAGTGAGGATAGTTGGAACTGCGGCGTGTTTTATAAGTAAACAAATCCACCGGCGGCCTAAGGTACTGTCGGGTTTCCCGGAGCACTTCGAGGCTGTTGTACCGGGAGGGCTCTCCGATTCCGTGAAGATTAGCCATGGTGCTGTATGTAATAATTTGATATTGATATGTTGCTATTGGCGATGGTGAAGGTTTTGACTTGATGCAAAGAGACAGAACACACTTACTGAGAAACAAGGAGGCTCTAGTAATTTTAAACATCGTTATAACTGTGATCAAAGGCTTTGTAGACTTGCGTTCTACTGCATTGAATACATTTTTGTGAACTACAATGTGGCAACGAGGGCGATGCTTTTGTAAGTCTTCAAGATATAGTAGACTCTACGATGTGAGAGGACTTACACGAGCAGTTTGTCTGAAAGAGGCAGGAGCTTAATCATCAGCCAGAATGACGGCAGTATTTCTGTCACTTCACATTAAGTTTTTAGAAAAAAAAAGGCATCATAGCCAATGATTTTCACTTTAACTACATAAACGTTCAAAATCTCACGATAATCCAGCTCTCAATATCATCACCAAATCGTATTGCAGATGTTTGTGTAGTAAAATAAAGTGGAAAACAACACGGGAAGATCGATAAGGTGGACCCGGTACATTTAACTGTGTGTAAGCGCCGCATAAGCACAAGTACCACTTATACATGTTATCGATAAGCCGGATAGGGCTGTCAAAAGGCAGGAAGGGTTCTGCCGGGCAAATTCTAGATTGGGCGGTGAGCGGCATAGGCGTCTTGCAGTGTGCAGAGTGCAAACAGATAGATACCATGCATTGACGCCTGACAGGTCTCACATTGATCAACGACATTGATTGTAAATATACAAAAAAGCACTCCTAGCTGTTAGTGCCCATTTATACGATAAGTAGACCCAATCGACGATAACAGCTATGAAGATGGGTCGTGATGGCCAAGGGATTGGCGGGCGGTGTGTCTATCTAAGGGACCATTGTAGATGGAGATCGGCCGAGCGAAACTGCCCTTGTTATATCGAGTATCAATTATCTGTCATGCCTTCTGCAGTCTGCGTCCTCTATCTACAGTTACTGTCTACTGCCTGTCCACTGCTGTTATCTTCTCGCCATGCCATGGCACACCTGCGGCCACAGATTTCCACCCATCCATGATTCATTCGCTGTTCACTCGCACAGTTATCACGCGAGTAGACTCACTATTAATCACAGTCACCCACTGCGAAGTAACCCAAGATGACTGCCTCGGCCACCGTCCACTGCAAACGTCCCACCGCCTCTTGTGCCTCACGAGGCCGCTAGCATCCACTTGGCCGACCCACTATCTCTTCTTGCCCAATCCGATGCATATCTCAGCCCACACGTGAGCAGATGACCCACCCTCTAGAGTGGAAAATAGCCAATGAAATAAACCGCGTAGAGAAATAGCGGACCTTATGCACGAAAACAGGCTAGCGTGCATACACACTGACTGGTAATTCCCAATTTGCCAGTCGCCTCCCTGGGCTACTAGAGTCTTCTCTCCCCTTCTCCTCACTGTCTCATTTTGGTCTCTCCTGATAAATACCACAGACATCACCACCGTCAATCACATCAATCCGTCAATCAATACCACGATATCAACACTGCAATCATCAATCAATTGACTCTGTCAATCAAACACTCTCACGAAACCAAATTATTCTTGTTTCAATACAACCAACGCGCATCGGCCTCGTCGACTTCATCCCGTCTTTCAACCCTCACTTCTGCCGTTTCAATAACCCTCGACCCCCTTCACCCGAGTCAGACACTCCTCTCTAGTAAACAAACACCCTGGATAATCCAAATGGCTTCAACAAAAAATTCCAGTTTAAGTAATAGTAGTAGTAGTTGGGGTAGCAGCTACGCCAACGCCAACGTCAACGCCAACTCTCCTCTCCTCGAGACCGGCGTCAACGTTGCGGCCAGCTGCTACCTCATCGACAACTCGGCCACCTTGGTCAAGAACTTCCACTACTGCACTACCACTCTCGCAGGGGCAGAGTGGTATTCCTGAGGTCCCTTCGATGGGACTGCCTTCACCACCTTCAAGCCCCCCCCTCGCCGCCATCTCTGCCAACAACGAGGTCATTGTTCTGCCCAAGCGCAACAAGGCCAACACGGAGAGACGGTCGAGCAGAGGGGGGGCAGCATCGCGGCTCAGGGAAGAGTGTGAGAGACTCTTTTGCGAGACCATGAAGGCTGTGTTCCTTGGTGAGAGGACCGCGGCCAAGCATGTCTCCCTCCTGACCGGTGCTTCTACTCAGCAGCAGAAGCCGAGCAGTCTCGATTATGCCACTTTTTCGAGCTACTCCACGAGCGCCGGCAGACACTCCATGTCGCCGCCGAGCGACGACGACGAGACCAACTACCTGCGCCGCGCTTCGGTCAGCAGCGGCTTCTCGGGTGTCTCGGTCGCATCTTCGGCGTCGTCCTTTGCCGCTGCTGATGCTGACGCTGACGCTGACGCTGACGAGCCCTTTTCGTGGGCTGCACCCACGGCCTGGCTCGAGCTCTGGGACTTTGCCGGCGGCGCCAGCTTCCGCGGCTTCCTGAGCGAGGACGTCACGGGCAACGAGCTGACGCTGTTTGCCTTTTTCGACGCGCATGTGCTCATCAACAGCGGCGGCGACCTCAAGAAGTCGCTCATGGCCCTAATTGAGCTCGCCGACTCGGCGCTCGAGTGTGCCCACCTGGTTGTGTGCGTTGACCGCCGTGCACTGCCGCTGCTCGAGGACGCGGCATCGCTGATGAAGGGTCTGCAGTGGGCTGGCTTTTCGCTGACGACGCTGGACGCCTGGACCGGCGGCGAGGGCGTTGATGTCACGAGCCAGAGCTGGATCTTTATGGGAATGGAGCTGTAGATTGGCTGCATTATAAGACGAAGCGTGTGCCGAGTCTGCCATCTAAAACAGTCATCCATCTGGTCGTCGAAATACGCCAGACACTCCCCTTTTATATTGTGTTCTTTTTGTTTGCGTCTATGACTGTTACCGATGTTATATGTTCTTTTTTGGTTACTCTTCAGTTTGGCTACTCAAGTATGTGCATTTATGTAAACCAGTTGTCTGCATGTCATTACTGCATATCAATTATTTCGTCTTGCATCGTTATCTAAGTTTTGAATCTAAATTGCTCTATCCTTTGTTTTATCGTTTAATATTTACTTGCATTACTTGACTTGAACTTTTAAACACTACTACAGCACGCCGTCAAACTGCCGCACGACCAGCTCTTGGCCTGCCAGGTAGTCCTTGACCTCGGTCACCGTGTACTCGCCGCGGTGGAAAATGCCTGCTCCCAGCGCCGCATCTGTTGTCGTCTCGCGGAACACCTGTGCAAAGTGCTCTGGCCGGCCGGCACCGCTCGACGCAATCACGGGAATGTGCACAGCCGACTTGACCTGCGTGATCAGCTCCAGGTCGTAGCCGCTGTTGGTACCGTCCTTGTCGATGCAGTTGAGCAGGATCTCGCCCGTGCCCATGGCCTCGACAGCCTGCGACAGCTGCACAACGTCAAAGTCGCGCGTCTCGCGGCCGCCCTTGATGGTGCACGCGTACCAGCAGTACTCCTCGCCGTTGGGGCCGGGGAAGGCCGTCTTGATGGTGTTGTGTGTCGTGTCGGCAGGCGACTTGACGTAGACGCGCTTGGGGTCGACGCTGACGACGACGGCCTGGTTGCCGTAGGCGCCGGCAATCTGCTCAATGGCCGTCTTGCCCGACAGCTTCTTGCCGGCGACATAGTACTCCTCGGCAGCGGTCACGGCGTCTGAGCCGATCGAGACCTTGTCGGCACCGGACTTGAAGTACATCTTGGCAATCTCGAGCGCGGACACCTTGGTGCCGTCGGTGTCGGTGGTGTCGCGGATACCACCGCCAATGGTGAGGGGCACAAACACTGTCTTGGACGTGAGTCTCAAGATCTCGAGCATGGGCAGGTCGGCGAGCGGGCAGTCGCGGAACGACGTAATGTTGAGGAACGTAACTTCATCGGCGCCCTGGGCATAGTAGCGCTCGGCAAGCTCGACGGGCTTGCCGAGGTTGCGCACGCCGCGGCCGTCGGTCTTTTCACGGACATCGTACTGGTCGCCCTTGGTGACGACGAGATCGCCGGCGTCGTTGGTGCGCACGTCGAGGCAGGCAATAATGCGGCGTGTCAGGCCGGGGGTCACTGACTGAGATGCATGCAGAGACGTGTCGGGCTTGCCGAGGGTGGCGGCACCGGTGCCGTTGAGGAACGCCTTGATGACACGCAGACCGGCAACGCCGCTCTTCTCTGGGTGGAACTGGGTAGCGACGACATTGCCGCGAGCGACGGCACCGACAAAGGTCTCGCCGCCGTAGGTGCCGGTGGCCACAGTCCAGCCGTCGGCCTCGAGCTCGCCGGGCTTGTAGGGGTATTTGAACGAGTGGACGTAGTAGTATTTGGACGACGGGCGCAGGTCGTAGAAGGAGACTGGGGATGTGGCCGACGTTTCGATCTTGGCGTCGTTCCAGCCAATGTGGGGGACGGCCTTGTTGGAGTCGTCGAAGCGGTCGAGGGCGCCGTCAATGACGCCGAGGCCGGCGCAGTTGGGGTCTTCGCTGGAGCCCTTGAAGATGGCCTGCAGGCCAACGCAGATGCCCATAAAGGGCTTGCCGTCGTCAATGTGTTTGCGGATGGCGGGGAGGTAGCCGGCGGCGGCGAGCTGGGACAGGCAGTGGCCAAAGTGGCCTACGCCGGGGAGGATGAGGCGCTCAGCATTGGGGACCTGATCGGGGGAGGTGATCCACTCGACCTCGTAGCCGACTTTCTCGATGGCGTTGACCAAGCTGCGGACGTTGCCGGCGACGTAGTCGAGGAGGTGAACGGTCGGCATTGTGTTTTGTAGACGAGGACGAGGAGGAGGAGGAGGAAGAGGAAGAGGGGTTGAGGAGATATCGGCGACAGAGACTGAAAAAAGTACAATTAAAAAGACTGATGCAAAGTGAATTGCTCAGAGAGTCAGGCGGCCAGTATATATGGCCAGAAAACAAGCTGGCTGGTGTCAATGGCTCGTTGGCGCAAACGTGGTGACTGGCGACGACGGGTGACTCAATCGACTGTCGACTTTGATAGTCGATTTTAGAGATATTGACTGATAATGATAGTGATGATTTTTTACTGCACTATCTTGCCCGCTACTACTATGCCATTGCACTATTACGCAAATGCTTGGGCGCTGCTGGGCGTCTCTACAGGGCGCGCCCCACCTGTCAACCAACACGCAAACCCCGCTGTGACTCTCTGCCTGCTATGAGTATGAGATGACATTCTGCCGCTCTTGTCCGCCAAATTTTGCTGTTGTGAGCTTTGTCGATAACAGCCTTGATAAGCCGACGACGAGACAGCTGCAGCCAATTGAATGATTAAGCAATTGACGTTGCGCATTTCAATGAGCTAATGTTCTCAGCTGTGCACTGCCGTCCAGCACGCTTCTAGACCTTTAGATCACTGATGGCTGACGCGCCGCCGTCTGAGCGTGTTGCGGCCGCACACGCGCCGGCGCTGCTCGACGACGACGGGTATGAATATGAGTACTCGACTACAGAGACCGAGGTGAGTTTTGTTTATTACTGTTTGTTCCTGTTTATCATCGAGGTCTAAGCGCTGACGGCAAGACCCATCTGATTACCCTCGACCTCTCTCTGCCCGAGTTTGTGCACCGCGACGATGACATGGTCGTCCACAACACGCGCGGCGGCTTTCGGTCCTGGCTGAACCCCATCAACCTCGATGCCGGCGACGGCACTGCGGCCAAGGGCGAGCCCAAAAAGTCGGACAGCGGACAGCAGCCGCGCGACATACAGGTCCTCGACCTGCACGGCGAGCCGCTTATTGCCTACCGCGGCATGCTCTTCCGCGGCGCATGGGCAGACACCATTGGCACCGAGATGCTGTTTGGCGAGGCCGAGCCGCCCTCAAACGCAGCAAACCAGAACCAGACGACTACGAAAACAAACAAGAGAAAGAGCGAGCTCGTCGGCGCGGCGTCGGCGCGCATCACATGCTCGCCCGTGGAGCTGCGCGACTACAAGGCGACAGAGCGCGCGGCGGCCATGAAGCGCGCGCGCAAGCGGCTGGGGTTTGTGATTCCCGTGGCCAACGGCGCCACAGCCCAGCGGCAGAAGCAGGGCGCTTTCCTGGAGTCGCTGATGGCTGTCAAGCACCGCAAAAGCGAGGGCGATGTTGTGACTGTGCTGGCCGTGGACACAAAACTAAACACGGTGCACGACGACGCGGAGGAGGTCAAGCGGCAGCAGCGGCCGAGCGTTGCCAAGCGGTCAATCACGAGGGACACCGGTCCGCCGGAAGACCAGGGAGGCCAGGGAGGCCAGGGAGACGAAAACGGCGACGACCAAGAGGCCATCATAGCGGACGACAATGGTCTTGACGAGGAGTCACCTCAGGCACGAAAGAAGGCCAGGACAGAGGCCGCAGCCCAGTTGCAGACGAGCCCGTCCAAGGGCAAGGGAAGACAGTAGCCTGCTGCAGCAGTGCCTGTGTGATTTTAACATGTACAATAGCCTGTAAGATAATGATAACGACGTTATGACCTCTTCTCTGCAGTCTGTTCTGCTCCTCTGTCAGTGTTTCTGTATACATGTATTACGTCATCGGATTTGTCATCACGGCAGTCAATTTTGTTCAGCTTCAATGGGTATCACAAGTCACAAGACAACTGAACAGGCCAGTCAGCATCCTTGTACCCTTGTTTTTTTCTACTACAGCGACACTCTGTACTCGTAGCAATGTTTCACTTTGACCCTGCTACTGACCACCTGCATGTCGTCGCCGACACACCGCCCTTCAAGTCAGTGGCTACTCTTTGCACGAGCAGGCTGACGAGATGAAGTGGCCGACAGAGAAACACAAGCATAACCAAAAAGACCCTTCTTGATCGACTACCCTCCATTACACCACTGACAGCTGTATATTACCGCACTCATCATACTCTCCGAATAAATCCCAGCCGGGACTCGTGGGCATTTCCGCGGTGTATGGTTTCGCTGGCCGAGCATGACTAGGCCCACTGCATTACCCAAAAGAGAAAGAGAGTTGGAAGAATGTGAGTATCTGTACAAGCAAACAGCGAGAGTGTGTGTGTCAAGTGTTTGTTGAGCGCCCAACGCCGTGTCTTTTTAGTGGAGTCTGCAGCGTCACAGCTCCGTGGCTCCGTGTCGCCCTATGGCAGGCTGAGGCTACTGCCGAGCCTATGCCAATTAAGTGGGCATGAGTAATCGTGTACACTCGGTACTTGCTACGTCACATATCGCACACGTGAAATCAAGTACTGGTACCTGATCGGCGCCACCGCATTTGGTCCAGTCTCGCCTGGTTCGCTCCTTCCGCGCTCTTTTGGCTCTTTCGGTGGACTGTTTTGGCGCTTTCCCCCTCTAGGCTGTCTCGGCTTGTTTCCACACCCGCTCTTTCCACACTTGTCTCTTTCCACTTTCTGCGAATACGGCGCCGTCGGCACTCTCTACCCCATCCTCCTGCATGGTCACTCTACGTTTACACTTTTGCACTTCTGTCTCTTACACATTTGCAAATTCGTAAATTCACAACTTCTCACTCTCACTCTCAAACCCTCACCCTCACTTCCTTTTCTATTTAACGCTGTTGACGGCGACTGTTCTCACTATTCACTCCTTCACTCGTTGCCCTGTCTGGACAGTATCAGCCGTCGACAATACACTCGCTGTTTCTCCGCTTTAACGCATCCGCCCAATCCGGTGACGTCGTCTTTTAGTCTTTAAAGTCTTTTCAGTCTCCCAGTCTCAGTTTTCAACATCGCTACATCGTTAAACGTCAAGTCGTCTGTATTCACAAACATTATGCCGGACGATGATCCGCCACCCGTCGTGGTGGCCGTCCCGCCGCGGCCGTCACTAATCCGCCGCACGTCGGCCTACTTCCACCGCCTCACCAAAATGTACCACATTCGCCAACTCGTCTTCCTCGTCGTCTCCTTCTTCGTGCTCGTCTTTGTCATTTGGCTCGTGCCCAACATGCTCAACCCAACACCACCCTCGCGCTCCGAGAAGAAGCGTGACAAGAAATGGATCGACTCAAGTCCGTACTGGGTCGACCGCCAGGCCTGCAGCTGGCTCAGCCTGTGCGGCGTCCACCACCTGAGATGGGACGACCCGTCCATGCCGCGCCAACATACCGATACCTCCAGACAGCACCACGGCGGCGAGCTCAGACGTACCGGTGTCACGGATACTACCAATATTGAGCTGCGCTCCTTGGCGACAGAAGACTACTCCAACTACAAGTGGCTGTCACGCGAGTCGGCCGGCCAGGAGAGCTGGGAAATTGCCGTCACAGAATCGACCTCGGATGACTCGGAGCAGCAGGAAAAGCGCGACCAGACCGAAGCCAAGCCCGCACACCCCGACGTGCCCAGCTACGTTCTCGACTACGCCCCTCTGGTCCACCTCTTCTCGGGTGAGAACTTTTGGCCCTCTCACATCGACGAGCACATCAAGCATATGATCCCCTACTCTGGCGGCGAGCCCGTCGGCAGTGAGCTCGACAACGAACGCATCAACCTGGACAACCTGTATCAGAAGCTCAACAACGTCTCAGAGCATCTGTATCTCACAAGTGAGGTCGACGTGGAGACCCGGCCCGAATGGCTGCACAGTCACGACGGCATCCCCGTCCCCTATGGCACTAACAAGACCAATGACGGCACCAACCGCGGCGGCAACCCTGACGCTAAGAACGGGCACGACTACGATCTGCCGCCGCAAGAATTTAGCGACGACACTACATGGCACAGCGTCGACAAAGACCACCCGCTGGAGCGCATCTCAGATCCGCGCAAGCTGCCCAACCCGATCTGGGGTCCCGGCATGGCCGATCTCAAGAAGCGCACAACGGAGCGCGCCATGGGTCCCGAGGACGTGCGTGTGCGCAACATCCGCAAGGCCGCCACGAACCAGATTGCACTGGGTGAGGCTGCCGGTGTGACTGAAGACGGCGAATCGTTCTCCGTTCACGGCTACAAGCCCGACAAGAGCGGCTACTCCAAGGCGCCTGCTATCCTTGTGCTCGTCGACAAGGGCTCGGGTATCCTGGACGCCTTTTGGTTCTTCTTTTACAGCTACAACCTAGGCCAGACGGTGCTCAAGGTGCGGTACGGCAACCACGTGGGCGACTGGGAGCACAGTATGACGCGCTTTGAGAATGGCGTGCCGCGTGCCCTGTACATGAGCGAGCACGCCGGCGGCCAGGCCTATGCATGGGACGCGCTGGAAAAGATGAATGCGACGTCGTCGACGGGCGAGATGGTGGAGCGCCCCGTCATCTACTCGGCGGTTGGCAGCCATGCCATGTATGCGCTGCCCGGCACGCACCCGTACGTGCTGCCGTTCAAGATGCTGCGCGACGAGACCGACCGCGGCCCGCTCTGGGACCCGGCCAAGAACAACCTGGCGTACTTTTACGACTACAAGCACGACAAGACCAGCGGCGGCGCTGCCGAGGATGCGTTCCTGGAGGCGTCGGCCGAGAACGAGGGCGACGGTCTGGTCGGCAAGAAGCGGCCTGGCTCGACGCCGCCGTCGTCGCTGGTGGCGGCGTCCAAGAATGCCGACGCTCCGACGTCGTGGTTCCATTTCCGCAGCCCGTGGGGTGACGAGACGTACGAGCTGGGCGATGCGCGGCAGTGGCGTCTGTTTGGGCAGTACCACTACATCTACGGTCCGCAGGGGCCCAAGTTCAAGAACCTGGGCCGGAGCAAGGTGTGCCAGACGAAGCGGTGCCGGATCCTGTTTAGTCTGGATGCCGGCAAGAAGGCTTCGTGGTACAGTTAGCGTCGGAGGAGGAGAGACAGAGATGGAGATGACATTGTTCATGCATATCATGATACCCAAACGTTCCTTTTTTTTTGCTTCTAGTTTTCTCGTTTTTTTTTTTCTTTTCTTTTCTTTTCGTTTATTGTTTGTCACTGTTTTTATCTGTTATAGATCTAAGTTTGTCTATCTGTACAGTGTATTATAGAGGTCACTGGCCATAGAATTTATACAATTATACAATTGGTATTCTTTCATATTCATAACGCTCTTGCGTTGTCATAATCATGCATCGTTACAATAGAGACGAACAGAGACTAAACGTAAAAGAGTGCTAGACTAGGAGGTGTCAGACTCGGTGGCGCTCTGTTCCTGAATAAAGGACTCGTAGATAAAGTCTTCCGCCTCGGTTCCAAACAGCAGTCGGATCTTTTTCATGTACTTCTAGTACCATGCAACAGTCGACCCGGGGTAGACCCGCGTCGCCATCATTTCGTACACCGGCATCTGCTGCCGCTGCTCGCGTCTCTCTTCCCGTCTCTGCCGGCGCCGCTCTGCTCTGGTTTCCGCATCTTCCAGCCCTCTCTAGAGCTGGTGCACAATCGAATTGCGTGACAAGCCGCGCAACTCCTTGCCCCAGAACCAAAGCAGAATGGCCAGCGAGCAAAAGAATACGGCGAGGCCCATGTTGGTCATGATGGGTTTGACGAAGCCGTCCTGCTCGGCCCACGTCGTCAGGAACTTGGAAATGCCGTAGCCCCAGACGCTCTTGTTTACCGTGATGGCGACAAACACGCTGCCCGTCACCGGGCGGTAGCTGTCAATCGCATACGTGCTCACAATGCTCGGCAGCGCCGTCACCTGCATGCCCAGCAGGCCGTAGCCGATAAACACAATCACCTGCCACGGCCACTGCCGGTCGTAGCCCACTGCCGTCACGACGCTGCCCACAACCAGCGCCACGACATACGGCACCATGGCCACCAGCCGCATCTCGGGCTCGCGCACGCCATTGTTGCGGCGCGTTAGCTAGGCCGCCACCGTGTCGGACAGCGGGCCGCATGTAAACAGGCCGATGATGGCCCCCACCAGCACGGAAATGTTGAACAGACCAATGGTCTGCGACGAGTAGTTGTAGGGCGGTGCAGAAAAAGCCTGCGACTGGGTGAGGTTGACGACCAAAAAGCTGGCCGCCGACCAAGACACGACAAAGGCGGCAAACTCGACAATGGGAAAGAAAAACAGGTACCAGGGCAGCCACAGCTCGCGCCAGAGCATGCGCAAATTGGTGTTTTTGACGTAGAGGTTAAAGTGTGGCCTGAGAGCGGGTTTGCTGGCGCTGAGAAACGAGTCGATAGGAGCTTGTGGTGCTATCGCTGGAGCTTGTGGCGGTGCGTGGACAGCGGATGCTTCTTTTTCGGCTTTCATGCTCACGCCGTCCATCTGGCCGTCGGCCTGTCCGGCTACTTGTGCAGGATCTTCCGGCTTGACGATAGGATCTACCCGCTGTGCAGGATCAACAGCCTGCAGCTCGATCATAGCTTGCTCTGGAGCTTGTGCCTGCTCGCGCTGCCGCTGCCTGGCTGCCGGGCGGTCGTATTGCGTCTCGGGAAAAACAAAGATTTGGAAGAATAGTGTGAACCCCAACAGGCCCGTGTTGAACCACCAGAAGCTGCGCCAGCCCAGGTGGTAGTCCATGGCGCCGGCAATGATGGGGCCGACCATGAGTGAGATAAAGTACATGCTAAAGTAGAGTGTCTGGTACTTGCCGCGGTCGTGCAGAAAGATAATGTCGGCAATGACTTGCGGCATTAGCGTCTCGCACGGGCCGGCCCCAATGCCGTTCAGCACACCAGCACCCATAAATGACCCGTAGCTTGTCGCGCGTGCACGCCAAATGGACGCGCATACGCACAGCAGCGTGCTCAAGATGGCCACGGGCCGGCGGCCCCAGGTGACCATGATGGGCACCCACAAGAAATTGCTAAAGCCCAGCACGAGAATGGCGACGCCGGTGAGCTGCACTACATCGGAAAGGCTGCAGTCCCATTCTTTCATGTAGCTCCCTAACATGGGCGCGAGCGCCAGCGGGCCGACATTGAGGGCGAACGACAGCAAGGTAGCCGAAAAGATGGTGGCGGCTTTCCACATGGGCGTCCAATTCAGAGGGTCTAGGGGGTCATTGGCGGGCTGTGGTATGAGAACGTTGGCGGACGCGATGCTGCCAACTTCGCTCTCGGCCTGGGTATGATGAGCTTGGTCACCATTTCGAGACTTTACAAAGTGAAAGTTGTCGACATCGCGCATGATCTCTGTGCCGGGATAGATCTTTGTGCTGAGCAGCTGCTCAAGCTCGCGGATGGCGTTTTCATCGAGGTCTTTGTCCATTGTGGCAGTAGTTTAGTTGATGATGCAAATGTCTAAGCAATGATATAAAGTGATATGCACAGTGGCCTCAAGGCCGGCCTAGAATAGACCGGGCCTTTGTAGTATGTATTGTGATGGGATGCCAGTACAAGTTGGTAAACAGTGGTGAGAGGGGAGGAGAGAAGAGGGATGGGATATGGGAGATGGTGCACAACGCAGATGTGAGTAAGCCAGGATATAGCTTGGAAAGAGAAAGAACGACCGACGAGGTACAATGTTTACGTATTGACTATTGTATTGTTATTGTTTGTATTATTTTGTATTAGTTTTACAGTATTATTCAGGCAACTGCTCGCAGGCCTATGATGATATGATGACTTAAGCAACAGTCTTAGATGTTAGACAACATAAACTCCAGCCACGAATAGTGAAACCTCTGATCATCCACTGCATCGATGACCTCGAGCAGATATCTGGTATGCCAATCCTCTTGAAACCCAAAATTGAATTCCACATCCACGATACCTACTCGCCGTGCCTTGCAGTACTCCCAGTACAAAGGATACCATCACGATTGGCCCCAATCAAGAATCCCCACGACCTTTGGGTTGGGGCCACAGGAGACCACCACATTGAGGGACAAAGATCGTTATGGGTAAACACAATGGGAGTATTGTCGCTCATGTCGATTCCACATGAATCGTGGAACTGCTGTACCGCATCTGCGTCTAGGAACGGCCCTACACGCTGTGGCTGACGAACAACGAAAATATCGCTTGACGGGTGCTTTCCTACACTCCCTGTTTGTATCAGACTCTAATACAATATCAGGCTGGACATGGGGAGCCATCGTACGGTCACTTACCAATATATCGGTCTGATTCCTGGGTCAAAGCCCTCCAGGCGTTCACCATAGATCTCAGCTCCTTGCAGACAGTTTGCCGTTTGCTTTCAGTCATGGTGTCGAATCTTGCCTGTAGAGTATCGCCCTTGACCAGAGACATGTATATGAACCTTTGGCCGCCATCTTCAACGACACGGCCTTGTAGTCGCTCACGCATCAATACCTGGGTCTCAACCTCGGCGATAGTAACGTTGGCTCCATACTTGACGGCTAGTCCCAGGGATGGGATGATAACGGGGGGCGGGTGGTCCAAGGATGCGGCACGGTGGTGGCCAGAGGCCTCATTCAGGACTCTGATCTCTACCGGCGAGGGTAGTGTGGGCGCTCTGCGCTCTTGGAAGAAACTGGACTGGGGGAAGACCTTGGCGGTTGGTGTCGGTGTGAAGCACGCGCTTAGCTCTGGGGTATCATTTGTCGCTATCAAAGCTAAAGAGTGGACAGTGTTTCTCCAAGACGCTGGCTACTAGGTCGGTAGCACAAGCTTGATCGACCAGTTAATAACCTTATCGAGGCCTGTCGTGCAACAATGGAAAGGATCACGACTGTTGATTTTGATTACATAAGCAATGCTCATGGTTTCTTTCGAGCTTTCCTTCTTGTTTTATTTATTGTGATTATGTCAGCGCCAACAACACCAGAACGCCCAGCTATCAAATACTCAGTACAACCATGATATTTTTACTTGTGGCGCACAGAAACATTTGATTATGGCTGTGCGTGATGTTCATCTTGCTGGCAGGTGAGTAAATGTCCTAGCAGAATGCCATTTGATTTCGAAAGCTCGCAATCATCACAGCCAGTCCTAGAATATCTACATGCCATACAGGAAATCGAATCCAATCATCCAAGCATCTAAGAATACCTCCCAGAAGGATACATAGCCGCCGTTCTATTTCGATAAAGATCATCTTGGCGGTATGGAGGAGGCTGAGTCCTGGGAGTGAGTCGGCCCAGAGATGCCTGCACCCCTGATCGGCATGATTGGCCTGATTGGCCGACAGCGCGGCTGGTGAGGCTTGGATCAATAAAACCAATATATGCAGTCATAGGACTGCAACAGAGAGTCCTGCTAATATTAATAGGACTTGACTGGAATTTTGGTATGGTTTTGTTCCAGCTGTTTGATTACTTTTGATCATTTGAATTATTGATTCGGTAATGACGCTGTGGTTGTTGACGGCTGCGACAGACAAGGCGGACTGGACTGCAGGTTGTCCAGTCTCCTACCGCTGCTGCAGCGAATGTCACATCGCCTGGCGGGTCCTCTTCAGCCATAATAAATGATGCATATTGGACAGACATGAAGAGAAAGGAGGGAATGAGCAGAGCCGCAGAAATAACTGATATAAAAAGGATTGGGGAAGCCGTCGGAAATCAAAAGAAGATGACAAAATTCGCCGTTTGCTACCGGGTCGTAGAACTTACCCAGACGCGACAGCTACGACTTCAACGACGTTTGCTCAAGAATACGTATTCTTGCTAAGCCCTATATTGGCGTCGCCTTTTTATCATCATAAGCGCCTGCATCAGGTAGTCCGCCGCCGCCGTCGCCATCGCAGCCCCGCCACCTATCACCGGTATAAAAGAACATTGACATCACGACATCTACATCACGCTGAATGGGATTATCTATACTCAAAACAACAAATAACAAATAACCTCTACAAAATGAGACTTTTAAATGCAATATCGCTCAAGTTTAAGGACTTTCCCGACGAGTCCAAGTTCCCGCCCTATGTCATCCTGTCACACACCTGGGACGAGAAGCAAGAGGTCACTCTCCAGGATATTGCCTCGCCCTATCTCACCGAAAAACGTGGCTACGAGAAGATCACAAACACCTGCAGACTGGCACGCGCTCTTGACATTGACTGGGTATGGATTGATACCTGCTGCATCGACAAGGCCAATAATACGGAGCTCACCGAGTCCATCAACTCCATGTTCCGCTGGTACCAGCTCGCACAGGTGTGCGTCGTCCACCTAGCAGACTTTACCAGGACCCCTCTGCCTACCAGCGAGGCTCCGTCCATGTTTGCGCCAGCCGACCTGTCCAACGGCCTCTTGACACCCCTAGACTCGGAGCGCTTGGTCAACTGTGCCTGGTTTCATCGCGGCTGGACTCTGCAGGAGCTACTGGCACCCGCATACGTCGAGTTTTACGACAACCAGTGGTCGCACATAGGCAGCAAAGACCAGCTGTGTCCGCTCATCTCTCACATTACGCGCATCCCCCAAGATGCCATCCTGGGCACCGCGGACCTTGCCCAGTACTCGACGGCACAGCGCATGGCCTGGGCGTCGAGCCGTGTCACGACCAAGATTGAGGATGCCGCCTACAGCTTGCTGGGTCTGTTTGATGTCAACATGCCGCTCATTTACGGCGAGGGCCACAAGGCTTTTCAGCGTCTGCAGCAACAGATCTTAAAATTCTCGACTGACTTTACGCTCCTCGGCTGGATGCCGGCCGAGAGCGAGACGGCAGGCAATCAAAGCAGCGGTAATGACAGTGCGGAAACCACGCGTACTGGCATGCCACTGCTGGCCATGACGCCGCGCCAGTTCCAAAAGTGCTACGACCTCGAGCACTTCCGCAACGACGACTGCGAGTTTAGTATCACCAACCGCGGTCTGCGGCTGACGGCATACCTCGTGCTCATTCCCCTGCACATCAGCGACAGTAACCAGTCGTGGAACAGTGTACGCGGTGGCAGACCCAGTCTCGACGCCATGCCGAGCCGATCGGTCACCGTACCACAGTATGCACTCGCCCAGAACGGCGTCGGTCTCGGCTTGACTGG
Source organism: Ophiostoma ulmi (assembly GCA_029298715.1). Lineage (NCBI taxonomy): Eukaryota > Fungi > Ascomycota > Sordariomycetes > Ophiostomatales > Ophiostomataceae > Ophiostoma > Ophiostoma ulmi. Next base: position 5,731,140 of record JANSLN010000002.1, on the reverse strand, counting down.
CCACGGCCACGGCCACGCTACGTCCTCCCCGTCTCTGTCCACAGCAACATCGTCAGGATCTCTCCGATACAAACCGTCTCACCAGTCTTCTCCTCGCCAGCACCGGTACCGCTATGTATTGACGATTGGCAAGCGAAGGACCGAGCGTTCGGACAAGAACGACAAGACCAAGAGTGTTCTGGGGGTTGACGAGATTGGCATCTGCTTGCGCAAGACAGGGCCTGGCCAGCTTATTCGCGAAAGCAACCAGGCGCTCGAGACAATGTCGCAGAAAGACCTGCGCAGCATACTCAACACGACCGAGTCGCACACATTCTACATCACCCTGCATCCGAATAAGCTCGACAACACGGCTAAGCGGTCACAATTACCGGGTTCATATTTGGCACTTTCTGGTGGTTGTCCAGAGAAGACGCCACCACTCCACGGCCATACGCCGCCCATGCTGCAAGACCGCTTCGACAGCCGCCCAGATCTGTCCGTCAAGCCGCCACCTCATCCCTCACCAAATGTCGCAGCGCATCCGCCATTCGGCACACCGGGTGGCAGCAGCATTCTCGACCCGACAGAATGGCGCAACAGCCCAACCACGGGCGTCTTCTCATCCATGACACCGCCCCTCAATACATCATCGTTCCCCGCCCAGCCCGCCAGCACCTCGCCCGTCCTCAAATTCTCCGACCTCCACTCGACACACCCGCTGCGCATCTTTTACCATCCCCGCCTGCTGCGAGGCATCCATGTACCGTCCCTGGTCGACCGCAATATTATATTTGGCAATTTCCCACAGCAGCCCTTTGACGAACGGTTGCGCATCTACTGCCTGCCCGAGTCGGCGTCGGAGGTGGTCTCGTTTCCGTGCATGTCCAAGCAGTCCAACAAGGACGAGCTCTCGTTTAGCGTGCTCATTGACTTTCGCCAGGGCCGCAGCCATCCGGTGTGCAAGATTGTCGACCGCTCGACGATCCAGAGCCGCTTCTTTTTTGCGCTGTCAATGCGCAGCCAGAGCGAGCCCATGCGGTGGTACATGGCAGACCATGACCTGCCAGAGATTGCCAGGAGCACCAACAAGCTGCAGATTACCACTGGAGGACCGGGGGGTCCTGGCGCTTCTTCGCACGGCCAGCGGACGTACGAGATTGTGGCATCGGCTCTCAATGAGCCGGTGTCGATTGACAACTACTTGCTGTATATGCCGACGCTGGATATCAAGGTTACAAATGTCACGACGGCTGTTGGATGAAATTTTCTTTTTTCTCTTTTTTGATACTTTTTGAGAAGCACGGCGTTTAGGTTAATGGTTTATATATATATATTTCTTTTTTATGTTTTATGTTTCATGTTTCATTTACTTATTTTCTCATTTATTATTTGCACTTTCTATTTTAAACTGAAATTTGAAATTTTACAACTATTAAACTATCTTGACCTGCTCTGGGTATAAAGGAGTGTGCCCCAACGCTAATTATGAAAACAATCAACAAAAACTAAGATTATGAGAGATTATATTCAGTAAACAATCAAACGCATGCAATATATGCTTGGAATTAAATCATCAGGGCGGCAGCGGCAATAGCACCGACACCGGCAATGATCGAGGGCGCCTTGTGCAGAGCAGCACCGGCAGTGGCCACCGTTGTAGGCGACGATGTGGCTGTGGAAGGGATGACACTGCTGGCGATGGACGAGGCAGCGAATGATGCTGTCGCGCGCTTCTCGACTGGGACTGGGGCCGCCTGAGGCTCGGCGGGCACATCGCGGCGCATTAGAGGGGCGCCGGCCGGAGCAGGAGGGGCGACAGGGATGGGTGCATCAGGGAAGACAACATCGGCGGGCGGGAAGACGACATTCTCAGCAAAGGGTGGTGCAGGCGCTGCCTCGAGGGTATCGGCCGGTGGGGGAGGCGCCGGGCGGATATCCGGGTTGCGTACACCGTCGGCGACGGCCTCACAGATCTTGTCAGTGAGCTTGTGTGCCTTGACTGCCTGGTTCTTGTTGCAGGACTTGGCGAGGCAGCTCTCGGTTAATGTGAAGAGTTGGAAACGCTTGCTGGAGCACTGGCAGTGGTAGTCGTCGGTCTTGCAGCCGACGGCGACGGCGGCCTGGAAGATGCAAATGTTGGCGCAGACGGGGATCTCGGTGGCATGCCTGAGGATGCGGTTGTTGTCGTTGTAGTAGTTTTGGATGACGAGACTGTCAAAGGCAGCGGCGGTGCCGGCCAGAGCGAGGATGGGGGAGAATCTCATGATGGGCGATGAGAGGATAGAAGATGAGAGATGATGTGAGTAAGATGAGAGGAAGAAGAAAAGAATGAGATGTGATGAAAATAAGAGAGATGAGAGAGATAAACGCCTGATAAAGAAGAGGTAGAAGAGAGAGGGAGGGGGGCGAGATATAAAGACTGAAAAAAAGAGGTATGTAGTATTAGAGGAGGGGCGGTAGAAGGAAAAAAAGAGACTGAGAAATACAACTGGAGATAAAGAAGAGAGAAAGAGAGAGAGCACACGACCAGAGTACTTCACTGCAGCGTTTGTTCAGACAGAAGTTGTTAGTTAGACCGTGCAAGTGATGTGTACTGGGTACTTGTGGGAGTGTGATGACTCTGAAGCGTTGGATGTTGAAAGTACGGTACATGCGAGGTTGAGCAGCCAGAGGGTGATTATAGAAAATATCAATAAATAAAAATAAAAAGAGTAAAGGCGAAGAAGGCGTCCGCGGACAAAAGTCGAGACGGGCATGAGAAGGGTGTACAGCTGTGGGTGTGATACGAGCAAGCTATCACGCATGGCGATGATCTTTCTTTTCGTATATATTATTCCATTTTTCATTGTCTTTTCTATTGTCTTTTTTATTCTATATCTTTACTCTATAAGTAGAAGCTGTTTTACGTGCATGGTTTTACTATATTTTAATTTTGTAAGTGAATCGATTGCATTTGAATTCGGATTTCGTTACAAATTCTTTACTTTAGCCATACGGGCTTTTCAACCAGCAACATCAATCTTCTTCACACTTTTGGACATCGTGACGTCTCGAGAGTACTTTTAGGCCTATCAAAGACAACTAGCTCTGGGGAAATACATTTCTCTACCCGACCAGTACAAAGAAGGACACGACAAAGAGTGTAAAAACCACATTTACCCCAGGCATTGGTTGTAGTCTCCCGCTGCAGTCCGTAGTCGCCGTGCCTTATCTTGTATCTCCTTTTTAGCCATTGTTTTTTTTATTTTTGTTTTATTTTGCTAATACGGAATAATCGATTTATTCACATTTCGCACTGCTCTTCTAGCCCCAAGCCGGATCTCGCCCTAAGCATTTTTACACCCTCAAACTCTGTCCAGTCAACTCCAGCCAATACTCCGTATCTACGTCTGTTATGCTTTCTTTTTCTTCTTTTCTTCTTTTTCTTCTTTTTCATGATACCCAAGTCCAAGCTTGTTTTTGCTAGTCTGCTCGCCGTTCTTCCATCTGGAGCTTGTCCATCATGCATTGAATACCAGCGCTTCCTATTCGCTCTCTTCTCTTACTGCACTGGTCTAGTTATGCTTTTTCCCTTCTTTCTTCTACTCCACGATTTTATGATTTATGATTATCTTTTTCTTCCCCTCATCCAGATTTTGTCTCCTAACCTCCTCTACCCTCCGGTCTTCTCCTCCGTCCTTGGCCCCCACACACTCTTCCCCTCTTCTCGGCTTCACGATCGCATCTACTCTTACATGTGATGGTGGTGACAAAAGCTTTGAAGGAAGTATCGGACAATTACACGGACTATTAGAGTATGCTGTTCACACCATAGACGCAACAAAAGCAAAACACCAGTTATGCCTGCATAAGAAGCGTACATGATGGCACTGCATTTCATGTCACTGCGACAAAGTGTTTTAGACCCTCCAGGCCTAGGATTCCTTAATTATTAGCACTCAGGGTTCCCTGGTAGTAGGAGAGAATTACCAGAAGATGGGGCAAACAAAGAAATTGTCTGCGTCGATGGGTCTTTGTTTCTTTCTCTCTTCCTTTTTTTGCACAAAGCTCAAAGAAAGCAAAGATCCCAGCTGAAGTACAGAGTAACTAATTCTTTGCCTTTGCCTCAGCTGCAATCACACCACCAAATACTACCGCAGCACTTTGTTTCCTGTTTCGCACTCGAGTCCACATCCATGCAATCGCACGCAATCCCGTATAAGATAAGTCGTTCTCTAATACAACGTATTGCGTGTTATACATCCTGTATCCTCTCGAACGCTTGTCTTATACCCGGTGGACCAAATCGGGTACTCCCCGAATGCAGCTCAAGCCACATCGAACAAGCATTTGGACTCTTGGGCTGGGTGGGTTCGGAGCACATGTGAAAATCCTACGTCGACCATCTCGGCCATCTAACTCGATGCACTCTAATCTCGTACTCCTTCCCCGCAGTGTCTCTCTCTAGACTGACTATTTCCGCCTTAGACTCCCTCTAGACTCTCCCTCCCCGCTTCCGTCTGGGCAGGTTTTAGCTGGAACTGGTTCGGCCGGGCCCTGGCCAATAGCACTACACCGAAAGCCGTGCCAATGTCAGGTTCTGAGCGTAGGAAGAGTTTTAGCTCTGCGTTGATTTCATTCTGCTCTCTTCGGCTGGTCCTTTCTAATTTGACTTGCTGCCTTGCGTGTCCTCTCAATACGGTGTCTTTCTGCTCTTCTCGGTCGCCGTCATTTTCTACTTTTTTACTACTATATTCTCTTAGTTCCACTTCTCCGCCTTTGCTTTGTTTTAGCGCCCCGCCTCCCCCAGGTTGTCGGTGTAAATAGTGTGCTTTTGGCTGTGTTGACTCTCGTGACTCTTTGGATATTCACACTATTCAAAAGGCATCATTGACAACGGTCGCTCCAGAACCTGATTCAGCGGCGGGGGCATACTTAATTCCTTGCTGAATGCACGCTTGCTCAATTGAGTCTATCGAATTAGTCGGTGTGGAGGCTCTCGAAAGCGGAAATCGTACCGATATCACTGGGAAGATGAACTACGTCGTGCTCGCCGAGTGCCTCTAGGATATCCTTGACCCAGACCCGACAATTGAATGCGTGTCCCATCCTTAAAGAAGGGTTGCCATCGGATGGAACATTGCGGATAACATCCTCAGCTTGGGAGACACTGTCAACCTTGCTCACAAAGATCAATGCGATTGCAGGCATGCACGCAATCAGATCATCCCGTCGCTCGTATTTCCAGTGCTCGCTCAAGTTCGATGCATGGTGTAGGACGACTTTTGAGTCGGATCCAGTCATGATCAGACCCCAGTGATGTTTGTCAGTATGTGTATTACATAAGCCGCAATGACGATTCGGCTTATATATTCGCTCAGCTTTGGGCGCGAGTTGAGGTTGATATAGAGCGATTCGCTTTCGAGATCATCGTTTAGAGCCATGGCCTCGTGTGTGACAGTGACCTATGGGCAATAATTATAGGGAGCTGGGAGAAAAACTAATCGTACCAGTACTGTAGGGTGGCATCTACCATTTGTAATATCGTCAGATTACGAAACCATGTCAAGCTTTTCTCAATGCAAGGCAGAAGGGAGAATACCAGTCCCCTTTAAAAAGTCAGAATAGATTACATAATTGACACTCTTTAAGATTCCTCTCCGTTTCTGTTTTTCGTTTTCCTCTTTATTTAGTTGTATGTGCACGTTAAAAACCGGCATAGGTTTTAGATGTTGGCCGTATTACTGAAAGATAGCAAGCAGACCTAGAGGCTAGATCTAACCTATGAAGAATATTTTGAATCCAATGAATTGTGAGCTGTAAATATAGATATAACTTAACAAGAAATTACTGCATGATCAATTTATCTTATCTGGAGACACAACGACCCTACATAAACCTGCATCGAATGTTGCATGCATCTTGATTGCGTAACGCGGCGTGGTGCCAACTTGTGGAAACACCATTATGGTATCAAAATAGAATCACAACTCGCTAGTAGCAGTACTCCCAATACTGATGCTCAATAGCCAATTCACGCTGGTAATCCCCCATTGGAAGGAACGCATCATCTACGATCCGCAGCCATCGCCGTTTAAGCTTTGTAACAAAGTGTGGTCCTAATACTCTAGGTACCATCCCGCATTCTCCCAGTCGACAATCCCGGAAAGCCGGCCGTTGTTCACCAAGACATTGCGCATATGTAAATCGCCGTGCGTGAAGACGATCCGGTGCCCGCTGTTGTGCGTGAGCCCAGGAAGGGCGCCCTGCATCTGTAGCAATGTGCTGAATGTGTCTTCATCTGCAAAGGGCCCCGTAAAGTCACTTTGATCCATGTCCGATGTTGTGCCCATGTTAACCCTATGGTCATATAGGGCCCCACTGAACACATTGCTAATGGACTGGTTCTTGACGCCGACGGCGGCGCCATTCCGTTGTATCGTGCGCAATGCACCCAGACGCCGCTGCAGATCGCGTGACAGCAAGCCAAGCTCTTCATCATCGAGCGTGTCGATACACGACCCCAGGCGGATACCAGGTGCACGTGTCATCAGCAAGTACGACGTGTGCGCATCCGACACGAGGTGCAAGGGCCGGGGGGACTGGTACTTGCGTGTGTTGATGTACAAGCTGCAAAGCGGTCTGCTCGTTTATGAGAGATACATGGTGCTCTGTCAAGGTCGTCTTAAGATACATGTCAAAAGGGAGCTGCTGGGCCCTTTGGCTGCACATCGGCCCGTACCAGTGGGCGCCAAGAAACCCAAGGAGGCGGTACATGTGTATGCGCAGCGTGACCGGAAGTACACGAGTACACGCTGCCACATTGTAAGACAAAATAACGCAGCCAGGCAGCCAATGCGACGCCGCAGCGAAGCAGCAAGCCCGACGCTTGTCTTGCTGGGCAAAGTTGCAGAAGCCCGTGGCTGTGAACGTTTTGCAGTGATATCGCGGGCAAACAAGGACCAGCGCACTGGCGTCTCAAATTGCGATATCATGCGCAAGATACCATTGTTCGGGAGGTCGACATGGGACTCCACGCGACCCGAAAACGTGCGAATTTTGAGGACAGACATACGGTCTAGAATTCTAGGTCGCACAGGGCATCCGTACATGGGTACGGCTACATAGTACTAATGGATATCAGCACATTGTCTCGCAAAAGTGCAAGGAGGGACGGAAAGAAAAATCAACATGTAGTCACCTTATCTGCCTGGCTTTCAACCAGTTTGATCTGGATCCAGCCCTGAGACATGGCCGTTGCTGCTGTCTTGCGGACCAGCCAGTAGTTTCATGTGCCTTGGAGAGAGTCGTTGTCAGCAACGACTTTCTCGGTCAGTTCCATCGTCTGGCTACCAGTACTGAGACTCAACCGCAGGGAAACATACAATGGAAAATCAGATCTTTCCAGTCTTTTAGCATCGGCTGCAGTTCAACGCTGGTCCTGTCACCGATGCCGCGCTGCAGCAGGTAGCGAGCAGCCGAAGTTGGATCAATCACGTCTTGCAAAAAACTCCGCAAGAGCTCGTCGTCTGGGAAGCCCCATTCCACGTCCTCAATGCCATTCAAGGCTCTAGTCAAGTCACTTTCCGGTGCAGAATTTGGTGCCTGCATCGTGGCGCGCGGTATATACTTTGCATGCGGTCCAAAAATGTCGCGGTACGGTAAGAATATGTAATGTTAGTTTCATTCGTTTGGACATATAAACACTGACGAGTCGGGAAAACATCAATTTCGGGTTGGCAGTGCATCACGTATCTCCATCTATTACTTATTACAAGGAGCCTGATGATGCAAAATGGCTGTAGTAGCAACGACTATGGATATCTGCGATAATGATAACAAGGATAACAAGGATAACAAGGATAACAAGGATACTTGACGAGACCGCGTCCAGACTATCAATTCAAAAAACTCGGTTGCTACTTTGACTATGAATCGGTATTGTTCTACGTCAGTATGGCATCGATCGAGGATAAATATTCTGAAATATTGGTCTCAGTGAAGTTGAATTGGCATCTATATTATTCTAATCGAGATGGTGTATTTTATGAACATGAGTGCAAAAATACAATAAGAAAAACAAGCATATAATAATGGTATAAGCACAACAGATTACAACAGAAATCAAGAGAGACATCGTTCATTTCGCATCAAAAGTATCAGGCTACAGTAACACCATCCCATCAAAGTGAAAGCCATTATGCCGCTTCCCACAGCCTACTAAGAACTGGAATCATCATCATATCTGTAATATGGCTCCTGAGGTGGGGAGTCATCCTCGATGGGGACGTACGCAGCGATACGTTCACTTTTGTCATAACGATCTTTTTGTTCAGGAGGCGGATTCTCGAAACCTTCTTCGTTTTCGCGCCAAACGCTTCTGAGCCACCCGTTGATGGCCGGCACGTTCTTCAGCCGTTCGGGAACCCACCTTCCAAACTCTAGCATAGTATTTCCTTGAAATCGGTAGCGGGGGTTTCTCGGCAGAGCTGGAGTGGTGTACTGGCCGGGCTTGTAGTAGGGTGACCGGGTGACGTGCGCGACACCAAAGTCAATCAAACGCACTGAGGGCAAACGTGTTTCCCAGCCATCAGTATGCGACACCATAACGTTCCGTGGGGCAAAATCGTCATGTCTCACGCCGTGGTGCTCGAGACGGCATACAATCTCCATAGCCTTGGCAAGGATCTCGAGGCGAAGCGCTACCGGTATGCTCTTGTACTTTCTCTCATCCTCCAGCAGCTTGTCGATACTGACGCCCCGAACCCACTCGATCAAAATCATACGCACTGGGCGGGTCGGACTTGACGTCCCTGACGATTTTCTGAGCTCCTCGGGTACAGGCAGGTCAAACGTCCACGAACCATAGTATTTAGGCACGAGCTGGCCGTCGACCTTTTCGTCTCTTAGCACTTGGTACGCTGCAGCCTCGCGGCTGAAGTCGTAGTCTGCCTTCCACGTGACATCTTGGGGGCCACTATATGGGCTCAAGTAGGAATAGTAGAAGGGATCATAGATCTTGGCCACGCATATTTTGTCTGGGTCCTCATTCAAGTGGCATCGAACGACCTGCGCGCCACGGCCGTCTTTGCAGGCTATTGCTTCGAGGACCTGCAGGCCGTGCACGGAGGGATCGGGGTGAGGAGGTGAGATGCTGCTTGGAGGGTTCCTGAGGGCCCAGTCGGTTAACTTTGTGTGGGATCTCTCCCACATATTGTCTCTGGAACGCGCGGGTTCTTCTCCTGTATAATGCCTCTTAAAAGGAGGGAGAGGCACATGGCGGCGAATGTTGAGATAGAGGCCCGGGAGGTAGGGAAGATCTGGCTTATCAGGGTCTTCAAGCGGCTTCCAATCCAATCCAGGTATGTATTCCGTGTCCTTCATTGTCGATAAATGTTTTGGTGGTATGTGAAGATATATGAGAAAAGAGAAAGTTGTTGTGTATGACAGCGAGAGTGGAGATTATTATAGGGATGAGCTGCGGGGTGACAAGTGATGACATAAGCATAATTCCGGGAGATTGTTTCTAAATATAATCCAATATACATTAAACCCTTTCACAGATTGAATTGATTTTGTTCTTTCTTTGTCCACTACTTGTATTGTACACATCATATTCTGTTTTATTTCTTTCTCTGGTCTTTCTTTCACATCTCTTTCGCTCTTTCATTTTTCACCTTTTGTTCCTGGGTCGTAAAGAGATGGTGTTGGTAAGATATCAACAAGAGGTGATATTATGGACCCGTATAGTGGGGCCAGTGCATGGAGTAACCAGCCCGCGCGGCTCTGTGAACTGAAACCAATGTACCTATCGTGTGACTATTGCAGACGGCAATAATAATATGTAATTATGTAGAGGTTGGTAGGCGCTGAGCATTCTCAGACAAGGCGATTAATGAAACAGTCCGAATTTCACCCAGCCCAGTACCAACTACGCTAGCGATTACAGAATGACGATAGGTCAATCCCGTTTAAATACACATGCTATATAATTATTTAGCATGTGTATTCAAACGGGATTGGCCGAGCCGAGTGGAGCCCATACTAGCTTCCTGACTACTCAGCATTGGCCTTCTGCAAGCGCTGTACTAATTTAGAGCGAGGCTTACGGCGGCAACGCAGCATGATCCTGACTCTCTTAATCGACGTGTGACTGAATACACCAGATGGCTTTTTATAAATAGTGTGGATTCTTTGGTCTTGCGAAGCGCCGAACTGGATCTTCGCGTGAATAAGTAAGAACGTATACGCGGCAAGGCCTCTTGATGGAAGCCTGGCCAGTGTGATTGACCTCTCATAAAACGCCGTGCTACTGCCTCGCGCGCGCCTATTACTGTATAAAGTCTCTTGGCTTACTGCTGGAGGCGTGGAGCTGTCACGAGAATCCAAGTGCAATACAACAAAGCACAACCCAAAGAAAAATCATCTGCCCGCAACGGCCAGATACGTTAGCCGGAGCGGCAGACGATTGGTCCTGACGAAATCTTTGCGCGTTGTGTCTTTTAATTATTATTTAATTATTATAGAAAAAAAAAAAAAACTACTCGAAACATCGCTTTGCAACTAACCTCTTGGGCCTCATTTCAGACCCTGATCCTGTTCACACGTTTGCCAGCTTCCTCTGGACGGCAATTTTGCGATAATTTTCAGGAGTTCATGCTTTTACACGAGGGTCGTTCCTTCCGTCCTACGATGTATATAATAACCCCACCTTCCTCAACTGCGACTCGTTATCATTTTGTTTTCATATCACACTCACTACATTCTCATTCATCTCACGAACCCCTCTTCTACATATAAATCTATTTTTGACACATCTCTGTTTTTTTTACTTATTTGTACCCGTCTCGTCTTCCAACTCTTTACCAAACTACAGCACTGCTCTTTGACTTTGTTTCTCTCCCTGTTCAATTTTATTCTTTTATTATCTCTTTCCATTTACCCAAAATCACCCATCATGGACTCATACAGCATCCTGGAGTCTTTCGACCACGGGCTTCGGGATGCGGTGGCTTTTGAGTCACCAGGCCCATCAGCTTCTGAATCCGGGCCATCAACAAGAGATGCGTACGAACCTCGTCGCTGTACGAAAATCAGCCTTGAATACTGGAACGACATAGCACAGCAGGTGCTCACCAGTGCTGAGCCATATCTTAGCAGGATCGCGGTGCCTACCTTTGAGCCAACCAGGTGTTTTAAGACGGAAGGTGATGTTGTTAATGCAGCAGCCGTGCACCTGAATAACCCAGTTGATATTGCTCTTGATGCGGTGCATGAAAATGCGATCATCGCATTGAACGAACCGATCGGCAACAAGAGTTCCCGGGCTGACAGGGTCTATGCTCTACGCCGTTCACCGGCCAGAGTCTTCGCCGTTATGGAATACAAAAAAGCGAATGTCATCCAGCCCGCTCAAGTCAGCCACGCGATAAGAGAATCATCTGGTTCCGGCCGGGGCTGGGAAGTCTCTGTATTTGAAGGAAATTTACGAATCCTCCTCAAACAGGCTGTTCATTATGCGAAGAGCTATCACACCAGATACGTGTGCTTGTTTGATTACAACTCATTGCTTCTTCTTGTTCTGACCGATGCAGACATCGATTACGATCAAACTGTAGGGGATGGAGGCCAGAACTGCTACTTGACCCTGGTGACTGACAAGAGGTACATGAGACGAGCTCTTCTTGGATTCCTCGAGGAAGCATACCAATCCAGGGAAGGCGGAAGACCTGAAGGTAGCCGACACACTACGGGTCGCGGCCATGAAGGCAGTAGCAGCAGCTACGGTGGTAGACGCAGTGACCGCCGTAGGGAAGACCCAAGACTAACGCACTACTAAGGTTATGCTCGGTCTCCGCGATCAGGAACCCATCTCGAATCTGGCAGGGCGAGTTAAGTTTTGAGGGCAGCTCTATCACAGCGGGAGAAAATGGAGCCTAGGTGATGGCTTATATTGGTGATGCGAGCCAGGCAGACTAGTAGTGCCAAATGAAAAGCCGCGATATCGTTGTTATCCTCTTCCCAAATAAAGGTTCTTTTCTTTTTTTTATTACAAAACTCAATTGTGCAGTGTGTTTACAAAGCAATACGTATAACAAGCTCATAGCAATCAATTAAATACGAGTTAGCGGTGCATAACTTACATAAATAAGTAAAGACAGCAAAATTAATACACGGGGCAGAAATCAGTCATATAGCTTTAGAAAACCACCACTTGACAAGGTGCTTCTAACTCTCTGATATATATGTTTGGGTAAGATGGGTCAATTACTAACGTTATTATTTCGGTCAGGATATGTATTCTTGCTAGTCTTTGCAGCCCGTCGGGTTTAAAAATAGAAACCGAGATTTAGGTCATCTTGCATATCGAGACTTGGCTCTTCACCGTGGAAAGACGTCTATGAAAGAATAGCACCGCCCCGAAGTTGAAGAACTTGAAGGGCCAGTGTATATGCACTCAATTATGAACTGTCTCTCTATCTTGCTGGCCCTGGGCGTGCCCTTTGCCGCAGGTCAGCTCCAGACGATCAGTGATATCAAAGGAGGCACGACTAAGACTACCTCTTTGAGCACTTCAACGTCGTCAACTTCAACGAGCACGACGTCTCGACGAAGTCTACTGTTCTGATACCTTTGTCATGCTCGTCGTCAACTGTTGGATACTAAGCTAGATGGCAAGAGTTTGTTCGTTTAAGCATTAGAGAGAAGCGAGCTGACTACGGGGCCCAGTAACTGTATGGGGTAATAAAGATAAGGTCAGTAGTATAATTCAGAAGTATTACTTGATTAATCTTATAGAAAGGCTACAATCACAATTATCACTGATGCGGCGACTACTGCTGGAAATTCTGTGCTGAACTACCCCCCTTTAGTCAAACAGCAACAAGCAAATCTTAAATCTAATCAAATCCATTGCTCAGAATATGTATTCACCTATTGGAAGAATAGAAAAAATGAAAACCGTATAAGTTGCAATACCTCCGTCACCCACTTCAATCATATTCTGTCCGGATAGATTTGCAACAAATCTCGGCCTCAATCTGGCTCATTCGAACCGAGAATCCACCCCTGTGATCGTGCAGCATATCCGCTTCGAGAGGCCAGCCCGCAGTGTAGCTGAGGATCTGATCAATAAGCTCAGCCGGCAGTCCCTTTCTGGCCAGTAACTGACTGACGGGTGCTGCCCACCAGTTATGATTCTGTGGTGGCACATTGCGCGTCGAACATATACGGTAGTTTGGATCAACGAGGTGCAACATCAACCAGCGTAGCCGACCTGGACGTGTTGCATCACGCAGTTGGAATGGCTCGATGTGGTGCTGGATAATGTTGGGAAACGTAACTAGCCGCCCCTGACCCTGAATGACTTATTATGGACCAGACGATGAATAAGACTCAGGCGACAACAAAGACACTGATGTTAACTGCTGTCTATGATCAGGATTCATATACGCGTCTGTGAACGCACCGAGATGGGGCACATTGAACATCTCGCCAAGTATGGCGAGATCGTCAGGCTTGGGAGCGTTTGGATTCTCCTCCTCCTGGTAGGTGCCGTTGGTACAGTAGGCTCCCCACCCGCGGTGCCAGTACAAGGAATCGTTAAAGTTTGTACTCTGAGCAAAGGCGATCCGTGGCTCTGTGATATTGTCTGCATCAAATGCAAAAACCGCTACTGCAGATACATGCTCATTCAACCGCCCGGCGAGACTCCACCCATCCAAATCACCATGCTCATTCAATTCCACCGGTTTGTTCTCAGTCACACTTTCAGAGAGTATCTTGGCCGTCAACTCTGCATAGGCAGCGCTTCGAGCCGATGCATCAGGAGCATACGCTGGCTTGTCGGGGTCGAGCTCGATGCTTTGTATTTCCACAAACACCTGTAAACCAGCAGCTTGGAAATGCTTCTTTAAGGGCAGAAAAACACAGTTTTCTGGATCGGGAGGCGATCGCTGCAGAGCGTGTGTTTCATATTTAAGATTATTATAGTCAGAGCCTCGCTTGCTCAGCGGTACTTTGTCAATAATGGCACGGTTTCCGTGTCGGCCCGTCTTCCACTCGTCATAGGAAAACGCCGTGCCTGGCTCTGGATGCTTGAATCTCTCTAGCCGGTTTCTAGCTTTTTCTCGCAAAAGATCCAGAGTACGCGCATCATCTGGAGCCCAGCCAGCTAGCCAGTCGTCCAAGTCATCCAAGCCTGCGCGATCGGGCCTCTTTAGATAGTCTTCGGCTTGCTTCCAAATTTCAGAGTTGAGAGGCGGCAGATTTTGAACTTTCCCGAATGCATTTGCCCATGCCGGTAGCGTATTGATGCGCTCTATGCCATACGTGAGAATTCGTAGCGGAACTCGGCCTAGCTGGCAGCTGATGTCACTGTCATAGGCGTCCCCATGGCCAGGCATGATACAGTCATTCCAAGGACCAATGCAGTGCGATAAAACGCTCTCGATAGCAATGTAGTGCCCCTTATAGTCCGGATGGATATCATTGATATAGGAGGCGATTCGAGCAGCCGTAGTATTATTATCATCTCTTTCTGCGTCAAAATATAACGTAACCTCAAAAGGAAGACATTGATACTTCTTGCACCAGGCACTGTCATTTGCCGATGTGCCGTCATCTCTCTCGTCGAAATGTCTTTCAGGCACTGTCATATCGAATGGCTGTGATGCCGTTGCCTTGGCGTATGACTCTAAATTATTGCCTAGGGGAACAACGCCGGCGTCTTGCAGCACCAAAGATCGGCCGTATACCAACGGGAAATTAAGAGGATCAACAATTTCGCTAATCATGTGCATTGAACCGTCAATGTCAAGGACTTTGCCATCGTGGGAAGCCTTCCAAAACCAATCTTGATCAGATGGTGCACCTTGCAGGTTGCTCAATTCAGACGGAGTGCCATCGGAATAGGGAATGTAATCCTCTTCAGAAACGTTCGACTGCGTGGATGTGAATGCATTACCAACTGGAACGACAGGGGGGGTTGATGTGATTGTCTCCGACAAGTTTGGCAGGGCATCTGGGATGACCGTATTCACGGGCTCTCTTAGATTGTGCATCTGTTCCCGAGACGATCCTGCCCCAGTTCCAGGGCTGGACCAAGTCGATTCCGTTCGAACATTGGCGGACGACCCTGCGTTTGGACTCCAAGGTTTATCAGCCATCGCCTCATCTCCTCCTTCATCCTGCGGCACGACTATTCTGCGATAGAAGCCACTTTGTTCTTTTACTGCGGCAGCCAGAGGCTCGACTTCTCGACGCATTGTGGCACCAAGTGCTCCTAGCTCGAGACTATCGGCCTTGCAAACACACGATCCTGTGTCCAGCACGCGGACATGGCCATGCTGTTGGAAATCGCGCGCCTTATCGCGTAGCTCCTGCACACACCAGTCCCA
This sequence comes from Ophiostoma ulmi, assembly GCA_029298715.1. Classification (NCBI taxonomy): domain Eukaryota; kingdom Fungi; phylum Ascomycota; class Sordariomycetes; order Ophiostomatales; family Ophiostomataceae; genus Ophiostoma; species Ophiostoma ulmi. Next base: position 5,715,781 of record JANSLN010000002.1, on the reverse strand, counting down.
TGTTGCGCCTCGGAGGAGTCTCGGGTTGGCTAGGAGGACATCAGCCTGTGTTTTGCCGCTCGCATCCTGGCGCGTTTGAACTCGTTCTGCTTCCAGCTCCGCGCGCCATCGAGCGACGGTGTCGTCGTCAAACACTGACTCGCTCCAACCGGGCTTGTCTGTCAGGCGGTTCATAATTATAACCATAGCTTGCTCTTGTGCTGTGATCAGAGGACTCTGCCGCCACTCGGAGAAGCCGTGTGCAAATCGTGAACTAGCTGGTAATTGAAAGAACATGGACATGCCACCAAAGCCCGGCACGCGTAGTGGTCCCTGCCCACTGTTGTCCATTTTGATAGACGCCTCCGCGGCCATTTGTGCTGATGTATGGGCCAACAACAGAAAAAGGGCAAAGTGCTATCTGCAAAGAGATAAGTGACAAATTTCATCTATTTTGTCTTTGTATCTTTCAAACGCATGATGACCAGGCAGCTAACGCACAACGATGCAACATCGTCAGTCACGTGCGGCTCTATATTATATGACGAAGGCGGATTGTCCCTAATAGTTGCTGTGAATTCTTCTTGTCTTGGCCCATCTACTCGGCAGCAATGCTGATGATATGATGCCAATAGATACAAGTTAGACATGGATCTGTTGTTAGACCCGTTTAAATGACCGAGATAAAACGCCAACGGCGCGCCTATGTAGGCATTCTCTAGCAAGTTGAATGTGCTGCCACTTATCCTCGATCCTGGTTTCCTCCAGATGATGTGACGTGATAAAATAATCGGATTTTATTAATATATTAATAATGTGCAAATAAAACTGTAGCGCATGAAACGCCAAAACTCGTATATCTAAAAAGAAATACAAATTTAGTTTCAGTTTTGCAATACAAAAACTAATACGGTAAAAATATTCATAATAATCATTTACTTACAAAATTAGTTTTTATTTTTTAGGCCAATATTGTAAGAAATACTATGTAAATTAGTGCTACCAAAGCATCACGAGTCTTAATCAACTTTTAACAAATATTTGGCTGTAGTCCGAAAACAAACAACACTGGCAACAACTTTATATTCACAAAAAATACCCACCGCTGCCTAAAGAGCACTAAATGCCGCACGTGAGCGCGTGACACAGTCTCGTCCCGCGACCCGCTCTTCTGGTGAAGTTTGTCGCGTCAACGTGTCGCAAACTTTTTATAATGTGCAATTATTACATAATCTCGGATTTTTCACTCTCTTCAACTTGTGCTAACTTGTGCTCCCCTCAATGATGCCACAAAGAGTCCATCGAATCAGCCTCATTGGACCCGTTTTCGGTGATGACCACAACCCTCATTGTTGCCTACATTAAGACGCCGGATTAGGTTTATATTGCTTTGTCTATTTAGAGGCATCGCACTCCACTTGCTTTTCCGTGTCAAGACTTTACAATCTTGAAAGGCATCGTCATCATATAATATCACCAAGTTGACTGTATATCACTCTTTGGATCGTTGAAAAATTTCAACAGCAATGAGCCATCATGCCGTTTTTGTTTAGTCATGTGTGCGATCTTCTTCAGCAGGTATCGGACCTGCCACCCGCACGACGGAACCAGCCAAGAGTTGTTAACCAGCTGGTGCATGCTTGGTTTGGCAAACACCGCCAGGCCGTTGATGAGTTGAGTGCCCCATGTTCATCGGAGTCTTCAGACCCATTAGATTCATCAGAAATATCAAAATCACCAAAAATACCAAAAATACCAAAAATAAAACCTGCAGTTGCTCTGCTATCCACTCTTCTTCCGGAGCGCCGACCAGACCGTGTCTACGGTCTCCAAGCCCGCGGCCTACAGCGCATCCTAATCCGAGTACTGGGCATTGGCCACTCGAGAATCGTCGAGCTGAACCGATGGGAGCGGCCTGTCGACTATGGCGACGCTGTTGATCTGGCTGACTGTGTCGAGGCCATTCTGCAGAGAACACCGAACCCGGCAGCGACACAGCCTGTGACAGTTGAGGAGATTGACACCATCTTGGAAATCGTGGCGGCGCGGTGCCGGTTCAGTGCGCCATCCATCCGCCAGCAAGAGGATGCATCATGTGTATCATCTCCGACGCAAGCAGCGTTGGGCAGCCTCTACCAGAGACTGGATGCACGCGGGGCCAAGTGGCTGACACGCCTGATCCTCAAAGACTTTCGGCCAGTTGTGCTGGACGGCACTGCCGTTGCACGGGCATTCCATCCGTCGCTGCCAATGGCACTCCAGGTACATTCGAGCCTGGAGGCTGCGGTCATGTCACTGCAAGCAGGCTCTGCTAAAGACGGATGTATACCTCTGCTTGGCGTCAAGGTCGGCCGGCAGCAGTGGCAGAAAGGCCGTAGCATTGAGCACTGCATGAACATGGCCGGCCCCTACCGGATGAGCTGCGAGCGCAAGATGGACGGCGAGTACGTGCAGGTGCATGTCGACCTCGGCAGAGGCGAGACGGATTGCCTTCAGCTGTTTTCCAAGAGCGGCAAAGACAGCACACGGGACCGCGTGAACGTGCACGGCGCCATCCGCGACGCGCTGCGCATTGGCCGTGCCGACTGCAAGCTGACGACGGGCTGCATCCTGGAGGGCGAGATGCTTGCATACGATGACCGCACATGCACGATTTTGGATTTCGACGCCATCCGCAAGCACGTCAACCGCAGCGGCACAAAGATCTTCAACACCAAAGACGAGTACGTGTGCTGATATTTGGTTGTTGTTGTTGTTGGAGCAAGGCTAACGGACAGAACACAAGACCACGAGCATCTGATGATGGTGTGGTATGATGTGCTGCTGGTCGACGGCGAGTCACTGCTCGGCACATCCCACGCAGACCGGTTCCGCCGACTGGAGGAGCTCATTGACTGCCGGCCAGGATACTCTGAGCTGGTGCAGCGCGAGGTCATTGATTTCAGCAGCCGCCGGGCCGCATCACAGCTGCGGCTGGCTTTTGCAAAGTGCATCGCGGCGCGGCTCGAAGGACTTGTCATCAAGCCGGAAAACGACCCCTACTTTGACTTTGCCGACAAGACAAAAACCTACCTGCACCGGCCGTTTCGGTCGCACTGCATCAAGCTCAAGAAGGAGTACATTGGCACCTTTGGCGAGGTGGGCGATTTCGCCGTTGTCGGTGCACGATACGATGCCACCAAGGCCATGGAATATGCGCCCGACAGTCTCCCCGGACGTGTTCGCTGGACACATTTCTTTATCGGGTGCTTGGACAAGACCAGGTCGACCCCGACACGGCCCTACTTTGTCGTCACAAACGTCGTGACATTGACTGGGGCGCAGATGGCGACGTTTCTGGCACACTGCCGGCCGCGCGTTGTCCCCTTTGCGGCAAAAAAGGCATCGTCTGTCAAAGAGAGTAAAAGTACAGTCAGTACAAAAGACTGCCCCTTCGACCTCGCCCGGATCGAGCCCGGCATTGACGGCTGCAAAGGCGGCCCGACTGAGCTTTTTGCTGACCCGCCTGTCGTCGACATTCGCTGCTTTTCATTCCATCGGCAGGGCTACGGCCAGTTTTGGAGTCCGCGCTTCCCGAGTGTCGTCAAGTTCCATTTCGACCGGACGTACCTTGATGTCATGGCGTTTGATGCGCTGCAGGCCATGGGCGAGGAGGACTCGTCGCGGCGCACAGATGCTGACCGTGTCGGCCAAGACCAAGACCAAGAGCCAATTGACTTGACGGTGGAAGGCGACAACAAGGAAAATGAAGAGGCTCACTGGGTGGGGCAGCTCAAGAAGGCCGACCGGCGCGGGATTGCTGTCGATGCAGAGACGAGCCAGTCATCGGGACCGACAGCGGCGACGACAGAACGGAGCCAATCATCAGCGGGCGCGAGTCAGTTCTCGCTGTCGTCTCTGCCGCATACAGTAAATGCATACACTTACTCACAACTACATACACAGCATACATATACACAACATGATACGCATGATAACGACTTTTACGAACTACACGAAATACATGAAATACACGAAATAGAAGAGACCGATAGAGATAATACAGAAAGAGAAACCAGCATAGACGCAGACTCGCAGCTGAGCGAGCTGTCTATCGTGACGGTCAAGTCGCCAGTGAAGCGCCAGCCGGCAGCTACGGTGATTGATCTGACCGATGATGATGGGGTGGATGTGGTGGGCGGGATAGAGGATGAGACAAAGGATAAACAGCTAGCAGAGGAGCTAGCTGACAGAAGCGACCACGACCGTGGCCACGTCGACGTCGACAGTGACTCCAACTACGACAGCGACCAGAGCCAACAGGGCATTGCGCTCTTGTTTGCGCAGGAAGAAGCGCGCCTATCCCAGCCGACGCACAGCCAGCCTAGCCAGTTTAGCCAACCCAGCCAGTCATATCAGTCGACTCAACCCAGCCAAGCGACACAGCTCAGTTTGCCGCCTGTTGTCACGACCTCACCGCCGTCGACGCCAGCCCGGCCTTCCCCTGCGCCGCCCCCATTTTCCCTTGCATGCCAGAGCGTGAGTGCGAGTCAAGCTACAACCCAAAGCCAGCCTGCTAGCCAAAGCCAACTTACAACTACTAGCCAACGGCCAACACAAAAGAGGCTGCGGACATGGGACGTGGCCAGCATGTCGGCCATTTCACCGCCGGCGTTGAAGAGAGCACGGAGTGGTATTTAGGTATTTATTTAGACATTTATATTTTGATGAACCAAGCAACAACTGCTACCCAAACTGGCCAAACAGACATGAAGCAAGGGGCTCGGGATGACATGAGCTAGAGGGATAAAGGATGCAGAATAGAAATGCAATGCGATCGATGAAAATGAATATTTTGCCGCATTCAGTGAATGTCCATCCAACGGTATGGCACAGTGACACCTCAGTCCAACGATTGCTACCTGCATGCTGGAGACACTCTGACACAGCTATGACCACTTGCCTATTTGGTTAATGATCATCTGTTGGGAGCAGTGCAGGAGAGTATTCGCTCGGTACAATCTACATGATGGCTCCCTATCAAGACTGTTCAGCCCCATCTACACTGTTTGTATAGATTATTCACATCCTTCAGTGTATCCCACACGCTACAAATGGCGAAAAGCATTCGGTCTGAGAGCGAATATAAATAATAGAGGATCACCGTTGATATCTTTGCTACAATTGATTCTCCCACGTGTACTCAGATCCAGTTATAGTTATACAGTTGACCCGTTTTCTGTCCGTCCATCTGAGATCTCATACTATCATAGGTATGGAGAACGGGTAGTTATGGAGGTGTCATGGAGTCAGTCATGGAGTTGAATAAGAAAAGCAGGGACAAGGTCGTCGGGTAGTGAATAAGAACGTAGTTTTCATAAAGTAGAGATAGTCGGTTGAAAATCAAATCAGGGAGGCCACAGAATAAGCATGTTTCGAAGATCAAACAGCGGGTGTCTAGCAGGGACCAGAGGATCAAAGCGGGTGCTATTCTTCCAGAGTAGCAGTGCCCGTAGGCGGTGTTTCAGGCGACCAGTAGTAGCTGCTAGTCAAAGAGTTCCAGTTCAACGCCTTTAAAGGATGGGATTACAGCAAGCATAGACCTCGAGTTAGTGGAAATACTACGGAGAACAGCAATAATGGAATAAGCTCATCCTTCCAGGGGTTGGTATCTAACACGGGAAGAACAGACGGTGCCCGTGCGGTGGGAATAAACACCCGAGTAACAATCAAGATGCTGTCGTCGTTGCTCCAATTTCATTTCATTGCTGCTCACGTTAAAAGTCTTGGTAATCACAGCTGAGTGACCGCTGTGACTGAGTGTCAGCGGCTGAGGAGATTGTCAATATTTCAAAATAGAACAGCCTCACCTTGATGATACCAAGGACGGAGATTGTAGATGTATTGTAGACAGAGTATATTAGATAGAGAAGGGCAGAATAATCAAAGGCGTTCAATATTCATTTAGCCTGCATGAGACCCTGGTCGTGAATATCAGAAGGACTGTTGTTTTCTTTTTCTTTTTCATTTGAATTCTTTCATCTTTCTTCGATTATCCACTCTGGGTGCCACCTCCAACGCGCCTGTTGAGCCTGTCTTTTGTTTTCTTTATCATTTCGATTGTTTCTATCATTTTTATCAATAATATCAATATATCACATATTCAAATGCATCATAAGAGTCGCAGCAATACTACTTCCGTCTCCTCTAACCGGCCTCGGCCCTCGTTTTGACCACCAGTGTACGCCCACGTCGCAATTGTAGAGATTACCCGCCATCTGTGTCTATGTTGTATCTATGTATGCTTATTGCCAGCTGTGGCATTGCATCAATATTAATATTCATGTGCATGCATAACACCGCGCAACTCGCATTGGTCAACACTCGGATAGGATTATTGTGCAGATCCAACACAACTGCGTCTATCTTATGTCTGTTATTTAGTCTGTTGTCTGCTTGCTGTCTGCTTGCTGTCTGCTTGCTGTCTGCTTGCTGTCTGCTCATCGTCTCTACTCCTTCAATCCTTTAACAATCTCAACTGCATTAGCAATCCCTGCGCCCTCTCCTGCGTCAACCGTCTCACATCGATGTTGGACTGCTCTGTGACTCCGTGTCCGCGCAGGGTTGCACTCTTGACCTTTGACGAGATGCATTCGGGTCAATGAGAATGTCAAGGCGAGTACATCGGCATGCGATGCCGAGTTGTATATGTACAGTATTCAAAGGAAAAGCAGCGCCGAGACCCAGCTGACCACAACTGCACCGCGCTTGTTTGTGCACTCACAGCTTCGGCCACTACACTCTACTTCTCCAGAGTAATACTTGTCTACCAGGTGAACTCCGCCCTTGTGCATGCGACTCCGTACTAATTGCTATTAGCTACTGTCCATCGCACTTGGATACCCCTAGAGCCAGGATGCAGCCTCCAGTATTGCAGTATTGCAACTGTATGCAGCGTAGCGTCCGGCGTGCATGTGGCCTAGCCGTTTCGATTAGTATTGATACGGAGTGAGACAGTCTAGTGTAGCTGTAGTAGTGCTGGTTGTTGAAGTCGTGCCGTTTGTACAAGTCTGTTGTATTTGATGTTTGGCACGCCGTAGGAAGAGCTCCGGTGTTGTCAATGTTGATGATATTCAACGGACGGAATTGCAAGATAATCCAAACGAGAATCAAAGAAAGGCGAGACAAGCGAAGCAGAATAGGAAGATGAATCAACCTGTACTCAAGAAGAATTATTAGGAAAAAAAGAACTAGGAACCCCTGCACCACCCCTGCTACTCTACATAGGACGGAACTGCTCGCTACCACCATCTCCATTTTCCGCCTCTGCGCTCTATTCTTCTCCTCTTCTCCTCACTTGTCACTTTGACTTTCTTTGCTGCATGCTCGGCCATTCTAGCGTGCGATTGGCAAAGATCAGCACAAATCGATGGTTTCCAGACTGCAGAATAGTGCAAACCGTTTGTTGTGCTGTGCCATTATGCCATTATTCCACATCCGATCATCCTGAAGCTTGTCTCTGCTTGTCTACTTCTCTAATTCTATTTCGAGTTTTTCTCCATTGACGACACATCCACAGAGCCTCTTTGTCTTGTCTGTTGGGTCTGGCCTTATGTCGGGCCTCTTAACGTGCAAGTTATGTCTGAACAGCCCCAAGGATATAATACTTATATATTCATATAAATGCAGTTCAATAATTAAATCAAAATCAAAATAGAAGCAACACAAAACAAAGAAAGCTCAGACGTCTAAACAACCCCGAGTCTGACCACTCTCCACCACCGCTAACACCCTTACATCGTCACTTGTTGTCCGTGTCCTGGCTGATGTCTGTTGTCTGTTGTATTTTCTTCTCCCTCGCCTCTCGTCATCGTGTCCATGTGCTATTCCTTTTTTGTGTTTCTTGTTTCGTTTGCTTGGATCATCTTGTTGTGTTTGTCTATATTTCCACGTATTTGTCTACATCATGACAGCTCTACATCCGATACCACGCCTCAATCCTCCTCTGACCGGCCCCTACGTCTCTCCATCTTTCATCCCATACACATCGTCGACTCCTGACTCCTGGATCACATCCTCTATTCTGTTTGATTTTGGGGGGGTTATTCTGCTCTGCCTCTTCCTCGATCTTTCTACACTAGCTCACTCTGATCCATACTGTCGTTTCCCTCACATCTAGATATAAATCGCAGCATCCCTCTGCCTTCAATTCCACCCCATTCAGTTTTCCAGTCCCATCCTCTGTCCTTTGTCTTCACCTCCTTCTCCATCGCTTGTCAACTCTCCTTGCACCTATTCTTCTACCTGCCGGCTAGCCGCGCTTTGATTCATTTACTATTTCTATTCTCCTCTTACCTCCTGTGGGTCAACGCTTTGAAAGCTTCACCTTCGCTTCACTTACCACTACAACTTTTACTTTCTTATTCCCTCTCAGCTATTACCATATTACCACATACCTCCACTATCCTCTCTACTACGTGCCTATATTTAACATTGTCTTACAATAAGGTCAGTTCCACTTTCCCTCCGCCCCAGCTGGTCCTTTGTGTAATCCAAATCGGCCTCGATCCCGGCCGGCGCTTAACACTCTATTTGCTGTTCTATTCTGGTATATTGGATATTATTTGCATCTATTTTCTTCTGCTCCCATTGCATACATAACTAACTATTCAGCCTCTCTTTTCACTGCTGATCTTTCCTCTTTCCTCTTTCCTCCTTCCTTTCTCTACTATCTGCTCTCTGCTCTCTACTCTCTACTCTCTACTCTCTATTCTCGTTTCCGTAACTCTATCACACACTCTAAAATGGCAAAAACACTGGCTGCTCTCACCAGCTTCCTGGCTGTCGCCTCCGCTGCCGTCTGCAAACCGCCCAAGAGCACCTCCAACGTCAGCATTGTCTACACCCTGCCCACGGCCGGCTCTGGCCATGAGCTCGCCGCACCCCCCGCCGACGTAAAGCTGCTCAAAATCGCCGTCGGCCACGGCCTGCAAAACTACACCTGTGCCAGCGCCACGGCCAGCGCGGTCACCACCGGTGCTCTTGCTGTGCTGTACGATGTCACCAGCGTCTACCCCGGCACCACAGCCGGCCTGACCCAGGACGAGTTCGACTCGCTCGCCGACAGCGCCCTGTGGCTCGCCGCCCTGCCCCTCAACCTCGTCGACGCCGCCATGGCTGCCGTCGACGCCACGCTCAGCAGCTACACGGGCTACGACGCCAGCCTCACCGACCCCTTTGCCGCCAACACGCCCGCGCTCAGCCTGTCCACCATTGCCAACAAGACGGGCGTGCCCGATGCGCCCGTGCTGGGCCACCACTACTTTGACCACAACGGCATCCCCACGTTTGACCTGTTTGCCGGCAACGGCCTGTTTGGCAGCATGAGCAAGACGGACTCGACAACGTCGACGTACCACAGCGATGCCGGCCCCCTGGGCACGGGCACGGTGCCGTGGCTGCTGCTGTCGGCCCATGCCAACGGCCTGTCCAGGGGCGTCAAGTATGTCTACCGTGTGGTGACGGCGGGCGGCGTGGCCGTGCCGTGCTCGCTGGTGCAGAACGGCACCAGCAATGTGCCCTACACTGCACAGTACTGGTTCTACGGTTAATCGTGACGCTAATGTTTTTCTATTTTATTTTATTCTTTTCTTTTAGTATTCTCTTTTTCTTCTTTTATTTTATTTTCTTCTCTTCTCACCATGCATAGAGCTGGGTAACGGGTCAGGTGTATTATTCTTTTTCTTTTTTTCTTTCTTCTCTTCTTATATAATTTCCGGTCACAACCGTGAGGATACCATAGACAATCGCATTTAAATGTACATAGCAATGTCAATATTCAGATGCACCGTTCATTTCCAAACCTTCAAGTGTCTACGGCGATATTGCAAACACGAAATGATACGTTAACGAGATTAAGCCGCCCTTTAAGCCGCCCGCATGTAATGACCAGAATCTAGCAAATCAGATAATCCCAAAATAAATAGTCCTCCAAGCAAATCCAAGAACGATACTCTGGTCGGCGGTTAACGATTGGTCAACAAGACGACTCTCCTCGACTGTCTTGAATATTGTCTTGAACTTTAATTGCTGTACCACTAGCATACGCAATGTGTTACATATAAGCAAGCATGACGAGGCAGAGTTAGCATGATTTTAATTCATAAATTTTCAAATAAAGGGAAAACGAGTATCACGAAGCGCTCGATTCTTGTATTCGCTACAATGATCTTGTGATCAACAAGACCATTATAACGACCACTCGCAGCGACTATAGCAGTTCTAATCTGCTGCTCGAGCTGAGTGCAACTATGACCAGCGGCAAGACATGCACAGAGCGTACAGCATGCACGCCGAGGCTGTCTTGGGTGCATCTTGGACGCATCTTGGACCTGTCTCCGAGGTCATGTGGACAACTCACAAAGATGGTGAGCTATCAATAGATGAAATATTACAGCTATGCTGCCGACAAATTGAAGACACGAGGTCACCTTGTTAATTTATTAGCCTTGTTGCTTATCAAACTATTTGTTTTTGGGAATAGCAGTTTTCGTCAAGCAAAACGAATAATTGTATTTGCATATTCCATCTTTAGAGCTGTACACAAGAAATGTCTCAAAGTAATGACAAGAGATATCATTCCTCATTGATCCGTCTCAATTCTGGAAAATGTGTATACTTACAGCAGTTAAGCCATCTACTTCACATCATGCAGTCACTCTAGTCAAGTCGGGGATCAAAATCAACGGCAATATCATTAAATAAAACTATGAAAGGGTTGCTTTTCGGCTTTTCGCTTTTCGGCCCTTGAATTCTCCATTGCCGCTGCATTAAAACGCCAACAGCGAATAGTATCCGTGGCAGACAAGAGAACGGACACGGACAAGTATAGATGAGAGGCACTTAGTTTCGGGGCGTACTGCCACTGCTGCTCTTGTCGCAAGACAGAACAAACAACAGACGGGCCCCAAACCAGGATGCCGTTCAACTTTCGTTTTCAGGACGTGCCGTTTGTCTCTTGGTGTCTCTGCTTGTCCATCTTCCTATCCCCAAGTCCTTAATCCTGAAATCCTTAAATCCTTGAATCCGGATATTCGCCTGCTGCGTTGCGCACCGTCGTGTCATTGGTATCGTTGCAAAAAGAAAGAGATGTCGTGGGATATCTCGCTTATGCCGTGGGGTTGGCGTTCATCTGCATTGTTAGTCTTTGTTCGTCTTATCGTCGGCCCGTCTTCGCTTCTTCGTTGCTTGTTTCTTACCTTGCGCTTGCCGCCGGGGGCAGTCGTGACGTTGACAAAGCGACGAGTGTACAGGTCGCGCTTGTGGGCGCGGCCCTTGGGAGTCTTGGACTTCTCCTGGGGCTCGACCTTGGGGGTCTGCGACTTGACCTTGCCGGCACGTGCCAGAGAACCGTGAACCTTGCCCATTTTGGTGGTTGTGTTGATGTATTTAAGAAGAGGTGGAAGAGGCTGTAGAGTTGTAGAGTCGTGGGTGATGCGAGAATGCGGATGCGATGGTGGTGATGGTGATGGATGCAGGACGGTGACGCTGAGGCGTGGCGAGGCTTTGATTTTTAATGGACTGAAGGGGAGATATCAAGGTCACGTGTTTGCCACAAGGCGGGTCAACCTCGCCGGATGACTAACATTTCGTCAACGGTCCACTTGTCTTGTATCTACTCGTAGTGTCTCGTCTTGGCACAAGGCAAAAGGTAATAATAGCTTTCTTATCTTATCGCCCCGCGGTTTACTGGTACTTGGTTCAAATGAAGCTGTGAGAAGCCCCGGGTAGATTCCTGTTCATTGTGGTGACCTCTACAAGCAAGCACAATGCCCGACCAGATCAACGTCCTCTTCTGCTGCATGGGCAACATCTGCCGGTCGACCATGGCCGAGGGCGTCTTCCAGAACATGGTCAAGGCAGAGCCCTACAAGAGCCGCATCAACAAGGTCGACTCGTGTGGTACCAGTAGGTTGAATGCTTACTGCTGTCGTTTTTAATGAATACGCACCGCAATGCTAATCGACAGTCGGCTACCACACCGGAGACTCGCCGGACGAGCGCACAATGGAGACCCTGGCGGCACACGGCATTACCGACTACCAGCACCGCGCACGCAAGATCGTGGCCGCCGACTTTGACCGCTTCGACTACATCTTTGCCATGGACCGGCAGAACCTGAGCGACCTCGAGTCGTACAAGGCCAAGAAGCCCGACAGCAAGGCCAAGGTGATGCTGTTTGGCGAGTATGCGGGCACGGGCTCGGGCAAGGCAGAGATTGTGTCGGATCCATACTATGGCGGACGGGACGGCTTCAGCAAGGCGTACGAACAGACGACGCGCTTCAGCAAGAACTTTTTGGCCGACCTCTTTGGGGAGAAGTAGGAGACGAGCGCGGCTGCTCGTCCATTGCATTTATCGAATTTATCGACGTCTAGATATAGAATATATCCCTTTGCTGACGGCACACGTTTGTTCATCCGTCTTACTAGAAGTACAATATCATAAATTGTGTGATCAGTCTCGCGTGTGTGCTGTTTACTGACTACTAGATCCTGTAGCTGCTCGCGGCAAACAGGCCTCTCCTAGAGGTAGAGACCAGATGTGGCATAGTTGATTGAGCTACGATTATGGCAAGAAAAACGAGACTGGGGAGAGGGAAGAAGAAGGGGCGGCACAAGACCAGTTGGCTGGGCCTGGTTAAGCGCGCAGACCGGTGGCTGGCCACACCCTCTTCCTTCACCTTCCTTTGCCATGCTTTTGATATCACCTCACGCCTGGGCATCACTCCTCGATCCTTTGGTCGCAGGCCACGGCCACTCTCCAAGGCTTTCTGTTCACACTAGATCGGGACGGCCATGCCCCCGCGGGCCAGTTGCAACTGGAACCGCCAGTCTTCCGCCACCTCTACCAGCATGCCACGTTGATGGAAGCCAGGCTAAGCGCGCTTGTCGACGATCGGCTAGAAGGCGTCTAGAAGCGGTCGCATTACTGGCCGCATAAAATAATAAAATATCGGCGATCCTGTAGGATCGTGGATGTGGTAGATGGCTGTCGATGTCTCAATTCAGTTAGTTAAGAACCGGCTTGGTATTATCAATCACAATTAACATGTCCAAGATGTCCAAGATACCGACAAGTGCAGCATACAACCTCTAGGCAGCCGTTTGATACCTTGTCCATCTCGGTTTTTCCTCTGCTCCTAGTTCCTAGTGCCGTCTGTCGCGCGCGGCTACAGGCGGGCCCCAGCCTGTTCTGCACTCTGATAGGGCCGTTTGACAGCATGTAAGATGAGGAAGGAATCCCAAACATTTCGTTCTTATATTTTGTACTTTGGTAGATCCTTATCGTTTTCCTATACTCGTATTCTCTACAGCATACAATTCCATGTTGTTTGGCCTCTGTTCACATCCTGCTTTTGTCCGTTGGCCGTGCTACATTAACAAAACCCTCAGCGACGCAAAGGGCTAGTTTACAAGGGGTTGTATTGCGTTAGTCAATCTACAAAGTAAATTCCTTTGGCGCCCACTGCGAGCTAGCAGAGCCTTTGCCTGGCGACGACTGTTGGTTGGCCAGTGCCCCTCTTCTATGAGTATTGTTGCTTTTCTGTATGTAGGCGAGTTAGGAGAGATGTGTCGGTTGCCAGATTGTCATGAGCATCAGGGTGGTCAACGGCCAGGGTCTGCCCAATGCATCGCCCACACATGCTCTCCCATGTGTTCGGGTCTTGCGTTCATCACGCAGGAACACATCTCGTCACATTAAGCGCGAAATACAACATACAGAATAGATAATCAAAATGCAAAAGGGGAAGGAGCGGCGGTTAAGAACACAGTGAATAGACAATAAAAGAAGCAACGGTGCTCCTGCCGCATTCATAAATAGTCGACTTGCCCGTTGCTGGTTCCTTCCCTTTTGGTTTCTTTCATCTTGTCTGCATCCGTCTTCAGACTCGCTCGATCTCGACTCTCTCAATTCTCTTCCATCTGTCTCATCCCTTTGTCGTCTAGACATCTTCACAGAACCAACGTCTCTGACATCTCCTGTCAAGATATACCCAACTAAGCTCCCGCTTTGTTTTTCTTCTATTTTTAAATTCCGTCTCCTCCATCTGCTGTCTCCTGCATCTTGTTCCCTTCTTTCCTGTTTTGCTCTTCTCTCCCTGGTGCTCCCAGCGCTCCTTCTAGTTCGAGATTCACTACTCGCTATTCCCACTATTTTTCTACTTTGACTCGTACCGCCTCCTTGTCGCACCTGCCTGCACGCGTCCTCTGTTACAGATTCGTTGACTTGCTCAACTAGTTGTCAACGTTTATCAACCGTTACCAACTCTTTTGGCAGTCGCAGCCACTCTCCTTCCAGTTGCTCAATTGTACAACTCTCCTTAATAATCCTCCATCAGCTTACCCTTTCACAATCTCACTCTTTCTCTCGCCGTCATCTACTCCTCACCACCTGTCACAGCACACTAGCCGCTTACTTACGCATACTTCCGTCACTTTGCCCACACCCCGGCCGTTTCAGCCCCGCCATAGCCCATCCGCCCTCTCTTGCTTGCGCTTCGACCCCACCACCACCACCTGTCCGCTGTCGTGCCCCGTTAGCTCGCTCGACCTTGTCCCTGACCTCGACCTAGTCTTCTTGTCTTATATCTGTCTTCTGTCGTTTTGTTTGTTTTTAATTTGACGTCTGCTTCGACACGGCGACTTCTTTTCACACTCCCACGACATCTATACCCTATATCTTCTGCACAATGTCTGACCTGCAAGGACGCAAGGTCTTCAAGGTCTTCAACCAGGACTTTGCCGTCGACGAGCGCTATGTTGTCACCAAGGAGCTCGGCCAGGGCGCATACGGTATTGTGTGTGCTGCTGTAAACAGCCAAACCAACGAGGGTGTCGCCATCAAGAAGGTCACCAATGTGTTTAGCAAGAAGATTCTCGCCAAGCGCGCACTGCGCGAGATCAAGCTGCTGCAGCACTTCCGCGGCCACAGAAACGTGCGTATTTGCTATCAGCATCAGCATCAGCATCGACATCGGCATCAGCACCAGTATTAGCAAAGCTAACTATCTAGATCACCTGCCTCTACGATATGGACATCCCGCGCCCACAGAATTTCAACGAGACCTATCTCTACGAGGGTAAGCTGTCCTTTGCCATTCCTTGTCTCGACATTCTCCCCGAAAGGCCCCGAAAGCAAGCTAACAAACAGAACTCATGGAGTGCGATCTGGCGGCTATCATCCGCTCCGGCCAGCCCCTCACCGACGCCCACTTCCAGTCCTTTATCTACCAGATCCTCTGCGGTCTCAAGTACATTCACTCCGCCAACGTCCTTCACCGTGATCTGAAGCCCGGCAACCTGCTCGTCAATGCCGACTGCGAGCTCAAGATTTGCGATTTTGGTCTTGCCCGTGGCTTCTCTGTCGACCCCGAGGAGAACGCCGGCTACATGACCGAGTACGTGGCCACGCGCTGGTACCGTGCTCCCGAGATCATGCTCAGCTTCCAGAGCTACACAAAGGCCATTGACGTCTGGTCCGTCGGCTGCATCTTGGCCGAGCTGCTCGGCAGCCGTCCGTTCTTCAAGGGCCGTGACTATGTGGACCAGCTCAACCAGATCCTGCAGATTCTTGGCACGCCCAACGAGGTGACGCTGGCCCGTATCGGCTCGTCGCGCGCCCAAGAGTACGTGCGCAACCTGCCGTTCAAGCCCAAGCAGCCCTTCCCCCTGCTGTTCCCCCACGCCAACGCCGACGCGCTCGACCTGCTCGACCGCATGCTCGCATTCGACCCCAGCAGCCGCATCTCTGTCGAGGAGGCCCTGGAGCACCAGTACCTGCACATCTGGCACGACGCCAGCGACGAGCCCGACTGCCCGACAACGTTCAACTTTGACTTTGAGGTCGTCGAGGATGTCGAGGAGATGCGCAAGATGATCCTGGACGAGGTGTACCGCTTCCGGCAGCAGGTGCGCACTGTGCCGGACCCCAACGGCCACGCAGCCGCCCAGGCCGCCGCCCAGCAGGCGGGTCAGGTGCCCATCCCCTCGGGCGGTGGCCAGTGGACGGCCGAGGACCCGCGGCCACAAGAGTACGGCATGCACCAGGGCGGTCTGGAGCAAGACCTTGCTGGCGGTCTCGATGCTCGGAGGTAGATGTCTACACGCTGGGGAGGGGAGCTACAATTTTTGTGTAGCGCTATATTGGATTGAGTTTATCTGTGTTTTAACGCATCGTTTTCGTTCTATTTATCCGCTTTGATTTTCGTTGTTCGTCTTTTGCCTCTTTGTCTGTCTTGCCCTTCTGCCATCATTGGATAAAATTGACGTGCTAGCTATGATGATGTCTATACTTTTGTTATTATCAATTGAGCGAACAATATACTCTACAATGTTGCTGGTATGTTGGACTGTAGCAATTGCTGTTACTGTATGAGATGATTCATGTTCTTCCCCAGTCGGAATGCAGTGCAGAACGTGGCATCTGCATGGCGTCTGCTTATGTCATAAAGTCTGCCGCAGCAGCAGGCAACCTAAATAGGAATGAACAGTTCAACGTTCCTCGTCTGACAATTATCAATCTATACACAATGTCAGTTGATGAGTGTCTCGCTAAAGTGTTCTAGAACAGCAGGCCCTCCTTAGACAACAATAAAGTCGATAAATATTCCCCATCGACCATGTACGGGATAAACTCTGCAAAACTGTTGGGATCTTGGACCCTCTACTATATCTACGTCACTTTTTCGCTCTCGGTCGTGACTGCTCAATTAGGCAATTGCCTCGGCACCGGCCATGTTTACTAAGCTTGAAATATGCCAAACGCACGCCATCTGCAGACTCTCGGCAAGCTTTGTCGGACTTTTGATTACCTCTAAAGCATATGATGGCACTCAGGGCTCAATTGATCGCTTTAGCGCCGGGTTGGGCACATGTTCCGGGTCCTCTGGAGATTCCAACGTGGCCCGGACGCTCCTATTGGTTATCAGCTGATTTAATGGTGCATATTCGAGTGCGAGAGTATTACTCAGTAGAGTCGTGAACGAGTTGAACAATGTACCGTTGAAGCAAAGCGTGAACTGCGCATCTCTCGTCTCTATATTGTGAATCCCATGTCTCAATTTGAAGCCAAGAGTCGTCGTTCTCGTTTCCGTTCTTTGATGATGTAATTTGTACTCGGTCGCACCTGCCACAGAATGGCAAGGCTTTGATAGCTCCGTGCTAGTTCCACCGTTCCTTCCTCTTTTCCTCTTTGGCGCACTATACACCGTAGATTTAATAATCACTACTTTGTTCCACTTGCCTATCTATATCTATACCTATATCCAAGACGGACCCCCCTTGCCGCGCTTTCTCTTCTTTCTGCCCTTCTTTTCATCCTCATGCTCAAGTGCAGCGCCGTGTTTTGTTTTCTGCGTGCCGCCCCGGTCTGGCTGCTTGTCCTTGTTTTTCTATTCGCCGGTGTCATTGTCGGTAAATTTCGATCATTATTAGCGACACCTCCTGAAGACGAAGACGCCAAGAAGAAGCAGCAAACATAGAGTTCTCACGCTCTTCCTCGTCTCCCTCGCCGGCCTCCTCGCCTTATTCTTACTCCTCCTCGCCATCGCCGTACTCTCTCATACCTCTTATCCGGTCCATCTCGCACCTCGTGTTTCCGCACGCGCCTAGTTCCAATTCCTCCTCCTCGTCCACGTCCACCTCAGCAACTATGGGCTCCTCAAAACCGTCGCAACCCTCGAAACCCGGCAAGGCGGCCTCGTCGGGCTCGCTTACCAACATGACCACTGTCATGTCGCTTGTCGGTGTCGCCACTGCCGCCTCGGCTGTCTATGCCGGCCAGTCGCTCCTGTCGCGCGGTGACCTGCAGTCCCTTGCGCTTCGGTTTCTGACCGGTCCCGGTCGCACGTCCCGCATCCTGCTCACCCTGCTTGTCGCGTTCAACCTCAAGAGTATGCCGTTTGTCTGGACGCTGCGCATCTTTGGCGCCATGCTGCGCCATACCTACTGGCCGCGCAAGCCGCTGCCGCAGACAGCACTCTTCCACTACAGCATTACCACCAGCCACACATCCCTCATGGAGACGGACTACAACATGCACAAGTCCAACAGCACGTACTTTTCCGACCTCGACACGAGCCGCACGCACCTTGTCATGTACCTGTTCGGCCCCGGCGTGGCCGCAGCCGGCCGGAATCAGCAGACAAAGATTGTGTGCTCCCCCGACGACCCGTCAAAGGCGATGCCGGGCAGTTTCGGTGTCGGTCTGGGCGGCGTGTTCTGCTCGTTCCGCAAGGAGATCTCGCCGTACCAGCCATACGAGATGTGGAGCCGTGTGCTGTCCTGGGACCGCAAGTGGCTGTACATTGTGACACACTTTGTCGTCAAGGGCAAGGTGAAGCCGCCATCGTTTGACGGCCGTGCGTCAAAGTCGGACAGCAAGCCAAAGAAATCAGAGTGGACCGCCGAGGACGAGGCCAAGCTGCAAAAATACGTTATTGCGACGGCTGTCAGCCGGTACGTATTCAAGATGGGCCGCTTCACGGTGCACCCGGCAATTCTGGTCGAGGCGAGCGGGCTGCTGCCAGAGCGGCCGGGCGCCTTGGGCTGGCGGGGTGGTCCTGATGCGGTGGGCGACTTGAGCCAATCGGTTGATGCAGAGCCCACAGAGAGCGAAGGCCAAAGTGAGAGTGAGGAAGCCTGGTCTTGGAAGGATGTTGAGAGAGGGCGGCGCAGCGGCATGGTTATTGCCGACCGGTTTGCTGGGCTTGACGATGCCGGTCTGCTATTTGACGGCGGCAAGAATGGAGCCCTGGGCATTTTTGGTCCTGGGTAAGGTGTGGCAAGACAGGGCATACTGAGCTTCATCCTGTCATAGAATTTCATAAATATCACTAGACCTTAATAAACATTACTAGACATCGCTAGACATCGCAAGACAATATACGAGCTCCAAAATATGCCAACACTAGATAGGTCAAAGTGAGCTATGCACGGGTCTACAAACTCTCTTGTATAAAACAAATCATTAAAAATATGTGTCATTGTAAAGCTGGCTGTTTTGGCAATCTGGTGACTAGCTATGGAAACTGAAAATCAAATAAATAAAACGGATCAAACTTGCAAACTTGGAAACTATCAACAAACACCGCATGGACAATCCTCAAGTCTCGTCAATCAGAAGAAACACGCGACAGTAAGCGGCAAGGATTCGACGACAGATGCGACGGACGTCTAGGTAATGGTCTTTGTCTTTTCCGTCTTTGTCATCTTCTTGTCCTTCTTGTCCTTCTTGTCTACAGCAGATGGACCGGCTGCCCCATCGTGGCCTCAATGTTCTCCAGCACCCAGTCGATTGGGGTCGCCAGCGTAATGTCCATGTCCGGTCCGGTGAGACTGCCCTGGCCAGGAATGGCCGATCCCGTCGCGGGGAGGTATCCGGGGGGCGGAGGCACGTTCTGCTTGGCAGCTTCAAAAGCCGCAGCGGCCATGGCATCGACTTTGTCTTGCTCCTGTGCAGTGGGCAGAGAGGACGGGGGCCGTTGGTAGATGCGACCAAGGTCGGACCGGCCTGCACCTGCATCGATCATGGCAACAACGCAGCCATCCAATCCCACCACGGCAGAGCCCGAGTCACCGGGAGCAGCGAACATCTCCTTCAATTGGTCGTTGGGCAGATCGGCGGTGGAAGCTGTATCCGTTGGATATATCAGTAGATGATAAGCCAACGTGTGCTTACTGTTCTTGAACGGCATTCTGACCACAGCCTCCACTTCGTTTGTGAGACCCAGTGTGACACCAGTCTTGGCTCCTCTCTTGATTACGAACTCGGACTGAGAAGGGGTATGCCTGGTGTCGGCTTCCACCTTGGCCTTGCCCTTGATGTCACTCGTGCCCTCCAAAGGTACATTTTCATTTTGGGGGCCTTTGGGGTCTTTAGGATCATGAGTCTGGAGGTTCAGGGTACCGGGGAGCCTGGTTCCTTTGATGCGCAAGAAGCCATCCAGATCAACCAGGCGACGGGTGATGTCTCGAGAGCGAGGGTGGTACCTTGCAATGTGGTCAAGAAGGCTGACACCTTTGGCAGGGCCCACAAAGATTTTGTTGGCAATACCACGAGGACGTGCCAGAACAGAATTTGCGGCGAAGGTGTTTAGCTCGATCAGAGCCCAGTCGGCCCAGGAATGTCTATCCGTGGTACCGAGCGGTGCAGATACTAGCACGTGGCCCACCTCACGCTGCTTTCGCGTTGTTTCTGGACTGTCGCTCCCTTCGTCGTCGTCTTTATCGTTGACATCAATGCTGCCGTACGAACATGTGGCTGCCGACAGCATGGCCTCATGCAGACTCTTGAGGTTGGTAGAAACAAAAGGAAAGGCGGCATCCACAAGCTCTGCTTCTTCCTCGTCGAGCTGGCCAAAGCTTTTCATGGCGTGCTGTGCTGTAGAAAGCATGTCAGCACCGCTCTCGTCGAGATCTTTGGCCGCGTTCATTAAAGACTGCCGTTCACCCCACAGGATCATTCTTCTCTTTGGCAGTGTTCTGCCGTCCTTGCTGTCCTTGCTGTCCTTGCTGTCGTCTGCACCTGGCTGATATCTGTACCCAAGATTAGGGTCCATGTCAGGGCCAATGGCAACGTGCCGCGAGGTTAATGCAAGCACTTTGTCAGTGCGGGCTTCGCGTCTGTCAGTCTTTGGCTCCTTGGGCTTGATTCCGAGCGCTATATACAAACCAAGGCTGCCGGCCGTTCCAGTCTGTCGGTAGCATTCCAAGTGTACATTTTGGCTTTCTGGGCTCTCCGAGTTTCTTGGTGGCTTCTTGTCGGCTGGCAGAGTCCGCTCGAGCATTTGACCAGGGTAGTTCAGAAAACGCATCGGGATCGACACAATGCTGTCGCATACTTGTCCGTTCCGGATAAAGGCACCAAACGTTCTCGATGCTGTAGTGTCTGCCATGTCTTCGAGATTATGAAAGTGGCTTTTGACTGCCTCAACCTCCTGGCTTGTCCTCTTTTTGGCCTTGGCCTCGACACTGCTGCCACTACCACCAGAGCTGTCGTGTTCAGTGATAATTGTCTCAGGGGTACCAGAGAGGGTGTAAATCTCGGTCTCATACGCCTCCACGTGTACGTCTGGAAAGCCCTTGTCCTCAAGAATCTTCTTGCACTGTTGAACGGCTTCCATGGCCGCCGCCGAGACTGTGAGTTTGTGAGAGAGCGCGGACTGCTGCAGCTCGGTCTCACTTACTCCCAGGAGGACAGTGACTTGCGAGGTCTCGCAGTTCTCGTGGCGTCTCTGATGGTGACGGGCCACCCAGTTGGAGGTGATCCTGGTTGGGTAGATCAACGTCTTGACATTCTGGAGGGTGGAGCTGCCAAGCGCAGAAAGTACAAGGCCTTCAATTTCTGGCCAAGCCTTGATGAGGGGATGTGCATCACCCTCATGGAATGGGCCATCAATTGGCCCAAGACGCTTTTGGAGTGTGTGAGCACTCCAGGGAGGAGGTACGAGGCTGTTGCCGTATGTCTCTCGCTCTTCCGGCGAGAATGGGGGGGGTGCTGGGGGCCAGGGATCTGTTCCGGTCCTGGCAAAAAGACGAGGCTGAGAAACGAGCCCTGCATAATAATGCAGGGCCTCGACCTCGCCCAGCTCCTGGTGGCCAGAGTCCGACGGCATTTCCGTGCGTTCGGTCATGCTTGTCTCTTTAATAGAATGCAGGCGTTTTGGTACGTCTCCTACAGCCGTCTTTGGAGTGCTTGGTGTGGAAGGGGCTGTTCGTCTAGTAAATATGGATGTAGTCGAGCTGCTACTCTCGCTAGAGCTATCTAGCCGGCGGCGGCTTCTTTCAGCAAGACTGGTGGTCTGGAGACTGGGAACCTCCGTCTGTGTCTCGTTCTCCTGCTGCGGCTGTTGTTGCTGCTGCTGCTGATCCTGTTGTTGTTGTTGCTGCTGCTGCTGATCTTCGGGATTCGGGTCTTGGCGCCGGGGGTGTTGTAGTGGGTTGAGACGTTGCGATCTCCGTCTATTTGTGCGTTTTTTGCCCATGGTTATATGCGTCGTAGAGAAGGACTATATAGAGAAGCTGGAGTCTTCTAAAGTCGAAGGCGAAGAGGCAAAGTCAAAGTACTGGCTGTGGCAATTAACAGTGAGCCCGATGATAGAGGCCAAAGAGACTAGATATGTGAGGATCGACTGGACTTTATGTATCTCGCAGACTGGCAGAATAGGACATGGACACCCAAACAGAATTGCGGCACCATTTGTCGTCGATATTGAATGCAATCTCCTTTCGTCTGATGTTTCGTGAATACTTTGGTTACATAAGCAATAAGCGAATGGCAAAAAGGCTGCACTTCAAGCACCCGTCTTTGTGCTGTGCTGGGTCTGTGTTTACTGCTGTTGTTTGCATCGCCACCCACTGCGTCAGCTACACTGTTTGATGTCTTGTATTTCTTTTTTGTCGTCTGCATTCACTACTATCTTCTACCGTTTCAAAACACGTCCTCTACGTCGTCGTTGTCGCCGTCGCCGTAGCCGTTAGTCACTGCTCTGCGGCTGTTTGCTGCTCAGACATGTGACAAAAAACATTAACAGTCTACAACAGTCTACAACAGTCTACAACAGACTTTGTTTATTCACCGTCTACTTTTCAACGGGGCCACCTTGTCATGGAGTACTTGTGAATGTAAACGTCGTCAGAGTCTACTATGAGGTTGCCAGAAAAATAAGTGGGTCCGGTCGTGTAAGTGCCAGTGTGTGATTGGATGATTGGAGCAAAATACTATTTCTGCTCACATAGGTGCTCCTGCCATAATAATCAGACGACTCTATGTCATCGGTTGTATTCATTTTCACTGTTATATTATCTAATCCTTGACTAATCACTCAAAAGACTTTGAATATTCGATTTGTACTATTTTCATCGTCGATTTTCATTTATTCATTCATTATCGCCACATCTACCACACTTCCAACAAAGTGGCTCGAGCTGCAGTGACTATCCAGGACCCAAGACAACTCGAAACAGCTCCAGACTATATCCAACAGAGCACAAAGAAATAAATTAGATCAAGACAAAAAACAGTGGCAGAGACAAAATGATGCCATGTGTAAACGAGATGGGAATCATAAGAAAGAAAGAAAGACAAACGAGGTGACAAAAAATATGAGAAGAGAGTAAAGAGAATGGCAAACTGACTGCAACCACTGAGACTGCATCAAACAACTAGTAGTCGCCACCACCACCCCAGCCGTCACCAGAGTAGTTGGCAGAGCCGCTCCAGCCGCTCGTGTCCGCAGCTATGCTCGTGTCGATATTGATGTCCATGTTGACATCCAGACCGCCGCCGCCGCTGATGTCGGTGGGCACCACAAAGCCAGGCGTTTGTGTCTGTGTCTGCGTCATCTGGCTCAACAGGTTGGATAACGCATTGTCGCTGGACAATTGACTGTTGTTCAGAATATCGGCAAACGCGTTTGTCTGGCTCGCCTGGTTTGCCTGCGCTTGCGCCAGCATGTCGGCAAACTGAGGTTGATTCGCCTGGTTGGCCTGCACTTGCTGCAAGTAGTCAGAGAATTGAGGTTGGCTCTGCTGCTGCTGCTGCAACATTTGATTGAATTGGTTCATCTGTGCCTTCTGTTGCTGCTGGGCCTGCTGCAGGATCTGGTTGACCTGTGCCTGTTGCTGCTGTTGCTGCTGCTGCAGAATCGATTGTAACACATTGTTTTGCTGTTGTTGTTGTTGTTGCTGCTGTTGCTGGCTCGTGTGGTGGTTCTGCATAAACGAGTTGATGACATGGTTTGCAATCGCCTCACCCGGTGTCGGCTCGCTCGACACGTAATGTGTGCTTTGCGTGCTGTGAGAATTCTGAGAGTTGCCGCCAGCACCTGCGGCCGATGAGCTTGCACTGTATCCACCTGCAGTCCCTCCTGGACCGCCGCCATGTCCTTGAGCTTCAGACGATGCAGTATAGTACTCGTTGGCATGCCCACTGGTGTTGCTACTTGCATGGCCATTGCTATGACCTCCGTGTGGATATCTGTCCTGTACGGGAGGCGAGGCATCAGCCTGTCCAGAAGCTTGCCTAGGAGCTTGTTTAGGCGGGGGAATAGGGCCGATGGGAACGCCTGCAATGCTGCCAGTCGCTGAGGAAAATATGGGCGCAGCCGGTGCAGGGGTCGGGGCCGGTGCTGAGTTTGCAGTCGGCACAGGTGTAGTTCCCCGGAACTGTCCGCCCGGTTGTCCACCAGGAACAGCACTGGGCGGCACAAAGGGACTACCGGATGCATTGCCAGGGGTACCAGAGGTGACCGATGTGGCATATGTGCTAGCTGGTGTAGGCATACCGGGTGTGCTAGGTGTACCGGGTGCTTGTCCAGGGGCTTGTCCAGGGGCTTGGCCTGGTATCTGTCCCGGAGCATAGCCTGGAACCTGCCCGGGAGGGGCCGAAAAGCTAGAAAACGGCATTCCGGGATGCAACGGTGCAGTAGTAGTACTAGGTGATGCACCAGTCGTGTTGAATACACTCTGTTGCTGCTGTGCACCTGGCGGACTCATTGGAGTGCCGGCCTGCATTTGTCCTGGGGCCGTCTGCATCGTGGGGAATGGCGGACGGGTAGCGTCTGGAGCCGGTGTTCCACCCGCAGCCGCAGCAGACGCCGCAGCTGCTGCCTGCTGTGCGGCAAGGATTTGCTGTTGGGCTTGCTGTTGGGCATGCTGGATCTGCTCCTGCGCCTGCTGCTGGGCCTTTTTGACAGCCTCGTCAATTGCTTGCTGTTGGGCTTGTTGTTGAGTCTGCTGCTGAGCTTCCTTCTGCGCAAAAGAATTACGCTTATAGTTCTGATGAGACGCATATGCAGTACTACCGAGCTGCGCGCCTGCATTGCCCGTGAGACCGATAGTCTCGCCCACGAGGGCGCCGCCGATAGCAAACGCGGTACTCTTGATGGCCGGGTTCTTCATCATTTTGGAAAAGAACTTTTTGCCGCCGGCAATACTGTTGGACGCGGCAGCAGACACGGCGGCCGTGCTGGACGGACGCTGCGGGGCCATACCGACGTTCATGCCTGGGGCTGACGTTGCCGCATGCGGCGGTGGACGGTACGAAGTGACGCCGGGCTGTTGTGGCTGTGGTGGTTGTGGAGACTGCGGAGGCCGAGTATAGTGCTGCTGGGGATTGTACGTGTATGGCTGCTGCGGCTGTTGCTGTTGCTGAGGGCTATACGGCTGCTGGCCAGGTTGCTGTCCAGGTGCACCATGGCTCGGAAGAGGCATTGTATTAGCGTGGTGCATATGGGGCCGAAATTGTTGCTGCTGCTGTTGCTGAGGTTGAGTCTGGGGCTGTTGCGGTGGTGGTGGTGTGCCATACATCCGGTTGGGCAATGGCGGCGGGACACCCCCCGTAGCAATCGGCGGTCCCGGGAAGAACGGCTGCCCAGTAGCTTGGCCTGGCATATGGGCAGGCAAAGACATGCGGTGTGCATGTTTTCCAGGTGCTTGACCAGGTGCTTGTCTAGGAGGTGGCTGGAATTGCAAGGTACCAGGGAAAGCCTGCTGTTGGGGCTGCCCTGACTGAGCTGGCTGCACATACTGGGCAGGCTGGTACATCGGAATGGCATTTGGTAGAGGTTGGCCATACATGGACATTCTCTGTGGATGAGCAGAAGTCGGCGGTCGCGGTGGCGGTGGTGGCGGCAGTGGAGGCGGAACACCAGCAGCAGCGCTACCGATACTGGATACGGATGCAATAGAATTGCGGTGCATCGCATTCGACGGTTGTGCGACTGGTTTTGCAGGCGGTTCTGGCTGCTGTGGGCCGGTATACGATGCCTGAAGAGGCTGCGCAGATTGAACAGTCTGAACAGGTTGTCCCTGTGGGCTAGGAGTACTATGAGTCGAGTGGGCAGAGTGGACTGAGTGGACTGAATGAATACTCTGCGCGGGGGTTGAAGCACGAGACGGTGGTGGCTGCCAGCCGGCAACACCAGAATTCGAGGACAGGGACGACACAGAAGCACGGTGAGGTGCACCCCCTCCCAGAGTAGGTGTCGGCGAGGGAGCCGATGCAGCCACTGGCGACTGGGCTGCCGTCGGAGGCGACGACGAGCCACTACCAATCGGCTTTCGTTGAAGAGTCGGCTTACGCTGGAGACACTGGGGCTGGGGTTGAGACTGAATGGGTGCTGGTGCTGGTGCTGGTGGAGTTTGGGACTGCAGAGGTGACGGCTGCAGCTCTTCTACCAGCATGAGTCCTGAATAGGCTTCAGTGATGGAAAGCAGTCCAGTCGGAGGTGTGGCCGCTTTACTCGGCGGTGATGCTGCACTCTGTGCTGGTATCTTGGGAGGGATAGGAGGGCTGGCACTGGCACTGGCAAAATTGGCAGACATGGAAGCAGTCGGGGCCGGGGGACTCGCGAAATTGTCAGCAGACACCGGGGCGGGGGGAGCTTGGACAGCAATTGGGGCCTGGACGGGAGCTTGAGTGACAAATTGCACCGTAATCAAAGTTGCTGCAGGCATTGCCGGAACAGTCGACGGCGGTCTTGGCTGCTGCAGGGCATCGGGCACAGCCGTGCTTTGCTGTGTTGGCGGTGCATCCGATTGAGGCGATTTCGGTTTCGGCGGCGTTGGCATAGCAGCGTCGGCCAATATGACACCAAACGGCGTCGTGCTGCTCTGAGAAATAGATGCATGCTCTGTGAGGGGCGTCTTGGGCATTGGCGGCATATCCAGGGCTACGATTTCGGATTCCGGCTCGGGCATCGGTGGCATCTCGACCTTTTCGATGATGGTTGCTGGTGGTGATGACGGCACATCACCAGACGGAGTACTCTGGCGCGAGAACCGGAGCGGTGCGGGCATGAGCTCTGGCTTCTCTGGCTTTGTGGAAGTATCTAAAGTCTCGGAGGTCTCTATAGGAATATTGACAAGGTCTTCTAGTGTTGCTGGTGGCTGGAGAACAGGCAGCGTGCAGTTGAGCGGTGCTATGGTTGGGGGTGGTTCCTGAGTCTGGGCTGGTGGTGTCGGTGGAGGAGGTGGCCCTGGTGTCAATGCAGACGGTGCCGACAGCGGCGGTGTAAGTACTGATGGTACGGTGGGCGGCGGTGATTGTGCTGTTTGCGCACCCGGGGCTGGACGCAAAGCCAGCGGCACGTCGTCGGGGTTGTGGTTTGATTTCGGCTCGCCCAGTGTCGTAACAGTCTCTGAGGATAGTGTTCTAACGGCTGCCGAGGCAGGCTTGAGCACAGAGGGTACTCTGTTGACGCCGGTGTCAGTCGGTAGTATAAACGGCAGTGGTGGAGAT
Source organism: Ophiostoma ulmi (assembly GCA_029298715.1). Classification (NCBI taxonomy): domain Eukaryota; kingdom Fungi; phylum Ascomycota; class Sordariomycetes; order Ophiostomatales; family Ophiostomataceae; genus Ophiostoma; species Ophiostoma ulmi. The sequence goes on along the minus strand of JANSLN010000002.1, from coordinate 5,688,520 downwards.
GAATTGAGAAGAGGCTGCGGTGCTGATTGAGATGCTTTCTCAGATACTGGTTGGGTATCATGCTGTTGAAGCGCTGTCGCTTGATCTTGAGTCGGTGGCGGGATTTGCAGAGCTGCTGCCGTCTCTGGTGCCTTGGTCGCGATGGGCTCGTGAGCCAGCTCTGCACACTGGATGATGGGGCCGCTGTCGAGCTCGACCGGGGGTGGGTTGGACTCTTCGGGGCATAGCATGGTCTGCTCGGTGGGCAGCTCAGAAATGAAGCCGACTGGCGTATCGGCCGACAGAGAGAAGTGGCGGCCAAGGGCACCGGCGTCAGGCAGCTCGTAGACGATTGTGGGTGGGGTCATGGGGGGTATCTCGGTGGGTGTCGGCTCTGTCGCGGCTGCCTGAGCTGCTGTCATTGTCGCCATAGCAGTGATGCTTGTGTTTGTTGATTCTGGTGTGATAGTAGGAGCGGTATTTACTGCGGCTGCAGGCATATTGGGCGTGGTGAGGCGTGTCTCGGGCGTCACGGGTACCGGCAGCGTCTTGTCCTCGGGCAGCTTATCCTTGTCCTTGTCCTCGTCCTCGTCTTCCTCCCCAACGGGCGAGACGGGCACATCATTGTAGGAAGCCGGGCCGAGGTAGCCGCCAAACATGTCATAGGACGAGTTGAAGTCGAGCGTAGCAGCAGAGAGCGGGGCGGGACCGTCGTCGTCGGGGCCCATGGCGGACACGGCAGACATGGCGGTGGACTGGCGTTTGGGCATTCCGGAGACTCTGCGCTGGCGATCGCTTTCGAGCTGTTCTTCGGGCGTTGGCGTGTACGAGTCAGCCGTCTGGGGCAGGGCGAGCGAGAGGTGGGAGCTGGGGCCAAAGTTGTCAAAGTAGTCGGGGAACTCGTCGCCTTCTTTGGGAAAGGTGTACTGGACGGCGCCGGTGGGTTTGTAGCGGTAGAACCAGCGGGCGCCATCGTAGTCGAATTCCCAGCCGGAGGGTAGAGAGGCCATTGTGGAGGTATATGTATATGTGTATGTCTGTGTGTCTGTGTGTCTGTAGTGTCTGTAGGGTCTATCTAAATGCCGCTCTGTCTGAGACGATGGGGGGGGGGGGGGCAGTCAGCCTCGCGTCAGGAAAGGCAGACAGACCGACACAATAGACAAAGAAGGGATAGACAGAGACAGAGACAGACGAGGGAGGGCAGTACAGAGCGGGAGGCACGATACGAGCCCGGCCGTTGTGCTGTGGCGTATATGGTGTGTGATCTGGTATGATCTGGCAAAGTGTCGTTCTAAGCAGTAGACGCCGATGCCAAGAGGCAGTAAGCAGTGTGGGGAGAGGCGCGCAGTATTACTGAAATGCTCGAGAGGAAGGTGCGCGAGTAGTCTCAGACAAAAAGGGAAGGAGCACTCCAGCAGGAACCCTGAAGAAGAACTCGAAACTCAATAGCAGATAAGAGACAGAGACAGAGACAGACCCTGAGAATGCGAGGAATACGAGCCAGAGTACGGTCAGGCTAGTTGGGGTTGTGCCAGATAGCCTCGCGAGAGAGTAAGTCGATCAAGCCAGACATAAGCATAGGTAGATGCGTTGGGTTAGTCGGTTAGAGTGGCCAGTCAGTATTCACGATGGGAGGGGCCGATGACCGTTGAAGGAAGGCGCCAGTGTGCCTTCCTCCTTCCTCCTTCCCTCTTCTTCCCTCCCTCTTCCTCCTTCCTCCTCCTTCTTCCTCCAGTCCAGTCTGCCTCTTGCCGTTTCCATTATTGTCTCGCCTCAAGACGGCCTAGTCTGTGTGTACTTGTATTAGACCCTTTGGGGAAGTGGGTCTGGAGATGGAATAAGCTCAAGTTAAACCCAATAAAGCAATAAAAGAATAAAAGTGCTAGAGCATTTAAATACTTTATTCACGTATAAATCGAATGACCTGCGCGCCGTATCTGCGGCTGAACATGAATTTAGTATTTTAATTTGGTATTTATTTTAACTGGCATTCTCGTCCACGACATGATTCTCTATCTTTTGAGTATTGATTTTAGAGAATTTCCTTTTGTCCTTTTCACTGAGAATAAGCTCTTCCTCAATAGAATAGTCACCCTCATCCATCATATCATAACATTGATCAATTAAACTCATCTTGACTGACTTCATTTCGCCGTGCGCTAGTCTGGATTCCGCCCACGGGCGGGGCAGCCCGCTATATTGAGTAACGCCCTGTATTTTAGCTCTTTTAGCCTTGTTAGTCTCTATTAGCCTGTTAGCAGATCTGTCAGTCGTAGTAATAATGAAACGCAGCAATAAGTTGGTCAAGTCAGTCAAATTGTTTAAAGAGAAGTCGATATATTCTGTATTTTTTTTTTTTTTTATGATTAATGCCCCGCAAATAGCACAGGGATGACAGACAAGATCCCCTATAACTCGCTGCAGTCCACTAAACCTTAAAATGTAGTCCCTGTAATACAGCAGGTGGGCCTGTAATACAGCACTCGCTGCCACGCCGGGCATTTTCAGCGGAATCAAGCGAACTCGCCATCTGTCGCGCATCCCGTACTGTTCTGGGCTCTGATACTTTATTCTCTGATTCTGATGGTCGAAAATCATTTAAGCAAAGATCTACAGTCCTAATGTACGTGGCGGTGTCGTATTCTACCGTTGCAATATTGAATTCGTCGTGAAGAAGCCTATCAACTGTGAAGCTTGTTTCAATAGCCGAGTTTAGTGGGGATAGTGGGGTAGAGATAGTAGTAATACTCAGTAGAGAGTAGAGAATATGGAGAAATCGAGAACGAACTGCGGCAACGAGTTGTGATATCGTGAGATGATGTACCGAGTAATGTTGAGCAGAATATAGAAGAGTGTTGCTTGTTATTTTTCTTTATTATTTTCTTTATTAACTTTACTAATTTTGGCTCTGCTTAACTAAATATGATATTAAACACCACAATTTTTAATGTAGCGAATTAAAGTTGTTTTTTATATAAGATAAATAATTAATAAATCTTAATTAAAAAACAATAGTTTTTATTTTAAATGCTGCATCTTATATAATCAATTTATAAAGACAATAAAAATGCACAAAAAGAATAAAGTTTATATTATATACCACATCCCAGTTAAGTGGTTATAACGATTCATGCAAAAAAGCAAAACACACACAAAAAAAAAACGTACAGCAGAGGGTATTAGCTAGTCGTCACCGATCCAACTACTAATCCGCCGATTACACTATTAACTCGTGTGCCGCTGTCCTGTAGGCCGTTCCTGGCCTGCCCCCCGGCGCCAAGTTCCAGCCCCCAAGGCAGCCCCTTTAGGTACATACAGCGGAAAGCACATGTATTTTTTTAAAGCGCTTAAAAGTAGCTGTCTCCCACGTAAACCGAGCAGAAAAGCCGAAAACTGAATCCTGTCAACCGAAGCAAACCACTTTCAAAGATAAATATTGTATGCTCCCCCAGTATTTTTTTTTTTTTTTTTGCTAGAATTTCGTACTAACGGCAACATGGATCTCGAAGTTCTGAAACACGTCCAGGCGGCGCTCAGCGTCATAAAAGAGCCGCCTCGCAAAACCCTTTCTGCTGAAGAGCTGCAACAAGACTGGGTTTGCGGCAACGACAATGGAGAAGCGAGACCGCAGTACTCTCCAGCGTACATGAGACTGTAACAAGAGAGATGCTTGGCTTGATACAGACTTGGTTTAATCTTTAGCAAAAGTATTAGGCGTCAGTCATCCGTCTGCCGTGTCTACGCTGTCAACGCTGAAGGCATGGCTAGAAAAGAACGAACAGGAATAGTGTAATAGTCCGAAATATTTTAAGCCTATCAAGAAGAAGAATCTCCGTCCTCCAACAATTCTATTGCCGTATATCCCTCAGGTATCTCCATGTCCAAATCGGCACCTGCTGTTGTAAGCAGCTCAAGCACTTCTTTGTGTTTGTTCCAACCCGCCCGATGCGCAGGCGACCAACCGTCATTGTCCTTGGCGTTGATGCTAGCGCCATGCCCGACGAGAACTCGTACGGCATCCATGTGGCCTGCCCTAGCCGCGGTATGGAGTGAGCTCTCGCCCGCCTTGTTTCTAGCAGCAATATCGGCACCACGGTTGAGCAGCACCTGCAACACGGTCGTCTGCCCCCGGCCGGCCGCAGCATGGAGTGAGCTCTCCCCCGCCTTGTTTCTAGCATCAATATCGGCACCACGGTCGAGCAGCACCTGCAACATGGTCGTCTGCCCCCGGCGGGCCGCAGCATGGAGCGCCGTTCCTCCATCGTCTGGAGACCTCGTCATAATGTCCGTGCCATTGTTCAGGAGAGCCAGGACCACTTCCGCATGTCCCTGCGAAGCTGCCGAGTGGAGTGGTATCTTTCCGCTCTTTCCTCTCTCTATCGCGGCCCCGTACTGCAGAAGCAGTAAGACCGCCTCCCTCTGGCCATTTTCCGCTGCTAAGTTTAGCAAATCACCCTTGGCTCCTGCTGGCAAGTCCCAGTCGTCAGGCGCCGCTTCCAGAAACCGTTGCAGGGCTGTGACAAGCCCGTTTCTCGCCGCAGCCTGCACGGCTAGAAACTCGTCGAGATACCCCGGAGGCCACTCAAGCCGCCTTTTATACGAAGGATGTACACCGGCATCCATGAGCAGGAGAGCGATCGCTTCGTGGCCGAGTTGACAGGCCCTTATCAATGCGCCCATGCCTCTCCGCGATTCGAACTCATAGTCCAGATTTATCCCGGTTTTCAAAAGGAAGCATACCACATCAGTGTGGCCTTCCTCAACAGCGACTCCTAATGGATCGCCGGAGCCGCCCATGCCGAAGCTGTAGCTGCAAGTGTTTTCAACATTGATATCTGCCCCGGCGTCGACTAATAGCCGCAGGACAGACACGCTGCCGCTCTTTGCGGAATTGCGAACCACAGCCCCTCCGTTTGGGTTTGCCCCGGCTTTGAGAAGCAGCTGGATAAGAGACGGGTCACCGTGTTTCGCCGCCTGGGCGAGCGGCGTGTCGTCTCTGTTCCCGAGGTTGGGGTCTGCACCGCGATCAAGCAGCAGTCGGACGGTCTCTTCGGAGCCACTATAGCAAGCTTCCCACAGAGCTTGGCTGGATCCAGAGTTCACATCAGCGCCGGCATCAAGGAACAACCGGGTGATTTCCAGGTCCCCGTTGCTCGCGGCCTGATGTAGCCTATTTTGGATCTCTCTTTTCTTCGTCTCTAGGTCCTTGATTGCGTTTAGGATAAATGATATCGTGTCTTTGTCCCGGCGAGAAGTTGCCGTCCAGAGGACCGTGCTGTACACATAATCGAATTTGGATCCCAACGTCTGGCTCTCGCGCATGAGCAATCGGAAGGCAAACGACGGTTGGCGGTGGTCGAACGTGTCGGATAAGGCCCTGTGGACCATGGATTCCTTGAAATGATCCAGGAACGGCCAGTCTACTAGCAGCTGAACAACAGAGTCCTGCAATTTATGAGCAGCCAAGGCGAGGGTATTGAACCCGCTCTCCCAATTTGGATCGTATGCTACTGCTCCCCGCTCCAGGAGCAGCCGCACAATCGGCTCGTGGCCCTCCTCGGCTGCCCACTGGATTGGAGTTTTGTCTTTGGCGTCCCTTTCCTCAATGTCACATGTCTCCGTACCCAGAAGCTGCTGAACCGCGGCTTTGTCCCCAACACGAGCGGCTTCATGCAGAGAAGCTACCGGTGCCTTGTTCTCGGGTTTGTTGGAATCGACCTCGTCCCAAACAGGGCTTTCAGGCGATTGCTCAATCGCTTTCTCATTCCCCCGCTTTATGGCGTGTCAGCTTGTGATATCCCGAGGAACAGCAGGATTGGCGTCTTCGGTTGACTTATCTTGCTGAGGCCGCTCGGGGAGAGGAGGCATGTGCGGCGCGGCCTCCTTCAAAACTTGCTTCTCGGCATCCGAGGGGTTCGTCTCCGTCGAGGAACCGATGACTTCACCCGCCGGCCCACCTGGTGCTGTGATATATTTGGGCGTCCTTCTCGTTGGCTTGTGCTGAGCTGGACTTGAGAAAGGCGACAGTGACACCCCCGTGCGGCTCGAAGGCGTGCCTAAGGAACCGCTAGGCAGATCTCTGTACTCGGCCCTGTAGAATGGATCTGTTACGCTTTCTGATCCCTTCGAGAGCTTTTTTATTGCCTCGCGACGCGCACGGTCACTCTTAGGAACCTTTCCACGAGCGCTCTTCCGTGTGGCTGGGCGTGGCCGAGTGCCCGGGCTCTCACCGACTACCTTGTCGTTGTTGTCTTCGGCAGCTTCGAGGCTGGTCACGCACTCACGCGGGGATGATTCTACTGGATCCCGTTGTGCGCCTGTTGGGCCGCTGCCGGTTTGAGAGACTTCCGCGACCGTGACTGACTGCTCAAGGACAGGAGACACCAGCGATTTATCGTCCTCGTCGCCCCGTTCTCCCGTATTACCGTCGGGTGGAGGAGATTCGGACTTATGTTCCCCAACAACTCGCTGCGCCAAACCCGAGACCGTTTCCTTTAGACCCTCCCACCATGTCTTCGCCCTTGTCGAATTGGTCAAGACCATAACGCCAATCGAAAAGGCCAAAATTGACAAAGACGTGACAATGAATACCCACAATGGCGCCGGCTTGCTGAGAGGCTCGATTTGTATGCTGAAGAAAGAGCTCGCGAGACTGAGCGGCACGAAAATGAAACCCAAATAGGACAGCCGCTTCAAGTCCCTGGCCTCTCGCATTGACATGCGCGCTTCCTGAAGCGATATCTTGCTAATTTGCTGCTCTAGGAACTGATCACTGGTGGTCTTCAACGTTCCCAGATCTTGGGCGAAGTACTCGAGATCGGCGATGAGACTCTCCAAGTTGGCTACGCTGTTTGGACGCCGCCACGGGCTGTTGTTGTTCGTGTCAAGCTTGGGCGGAACGAGCCGTTTCAAATTCTCTAGCGATGTGTTGAGATAGCGGAGATGTTTTGAGTATTCCCTGGCCAGTCTTCTGACCATGTCCCGATGGGTGGCGCCGCCGTATACCGCAGACGTTTTGGCGTACGGCTCGTACAAGATGCTCCACTCGCGGCGAAGTAGTGTTATGTGGCATGCGACGGCCTCAATAAACGGTCGCATGTACAGCCACACCAGAATACTGGGATTCGCAACAATTTCCCGGCGCTGGTCCTCGGTGAGAGCGCGGAGACTGGACTCAAAGGTTGCGGCGATGGTCTCGGTGGATGAGCGCACGACCTGGGAGATTGATGGAGCATTGAGATTAAAGTCAATTCCAAGGCAGTCATCCTCGGCGGCAAACATAACAACTAATAATTAATTAATCGAAACGTTAGTTGGGACGTTCGCCTCTATCATGACTTGGAAGTTACACTCTTACCGGTCCAAGTGGCATTCCCAAAAGTACGTTGACTGGAACCTGATCTCTCCCCAGGTATGAGGACTGCAGTAACGTGGTTTGCCTGATCTATGGCCACTCGGAGTTCTGTTGGGGTTGTGGTGCTCCAGCCGCCTGAATAGAAGCCCCGCTCCAGTATGAGCATTCGGGGAGAGCTGTTCAAGTGCTCATTCTGATCCAGATATCGCAACATCACATCCGGATCCAGATCCAAGACTTCCAGGACGTGGTTTAGGATTTCGGGTACCGGAAGGAAGGACTGATGGTTCCGGATTGGATGCGTACCTAGTCTGCCGGCAGTCCGTGCCCTTGTGATGATGGGCGCATTTGCTCCCTCGGGGAGGAGCAACAGGTCTCTTTTGAGGGCTTTCCGAAGTTGCTGCCGATAAGAATGCAAAGTTTGAGTATGGGGTGTTCCCGGAGAGGAGACAGGTAAAAATAAAGACTCTAGATTCTACATACCTCTTTTCTTACATCCTCCCCCACACCGCTAGTGCTGGTGACGAAGATGAGTCGAACTTGTGTGTTTGGTTTTCGTTCGGTGAGCACAGCTCGGAAGGCGTCTAGGTTCCCGCCATCGGTAAACGAGGAGACTGACGCGTCCTCCTTGGTACTTGCGGAAATATCCGCCACCACAGCGCGTGTTCGTCCCGGGAGGACTGGGTAGAGGCAAGTATTAAGAAATAGCCCGTCGGCGTCGAGATATTGACGGAGCCAGCCATAGCGCGGGTTGGCTTGCTCCAGCTGTTGGAGCTTGGAAATGCGGCGTCCTGGCGAATCTTGCATGTTTCTGGGGTTTCTAAGAGTAATCACGGGTTATAAAGTCTTGTCTTTACTCACATCCAAGTGAAGTAAACAATCAGCCAAGTTCCGAGAGTCAAGTTGCACTTCACGTTGGCGATAGCAGACATACATATAGAGCCCAACTGCGGGGTATGGTGGTCTGTGCACTGCACCGGCATTAAGTAATTCCCTGAGTTGTTGCGGCGACTGATGTGAATGAATGAATGAAATTTATTCCGCCCGGGAGGAGTGTTTACGTGTTTACAGCTCACTTGAGGTTGGCAGAGCCTCACCTGTGGGTGGATACGCTTACAAAGCAAAACTTACTAATCCACTGTTTTCCTACCTTTTCATACAAATACGGCTTAGCGCTTTCTCTACAGAAAGTCGACTCGAAATAAAATACTTCAAACTTCATTCTTTTTCTTCGAGAAAAAAATGATAACAAGACGAATAGTAATGATGCGAATCGAAAGAATAAATATAAATAAACACCTCGATGCGACGTGTTGATACGATTTAACTTTAGTGTGCTTTGACTGTCGAACCTTAGCGTATTTTTTGTAATCCACTTACTGGTGAGGTGCTTCTGCCACCCTTAGTTGAGTAGTCTCGGGAGGACTAACTTTATAGGTCTAAGTGCGTTAAGCTATTAACGGTTCTTAAGTTTACCGTTCGTATCTCTTAGAAGCCTTACATTCTTCTTCGTCCGCTAATCGGTCTTACCTCACTTAACTTTATATAACAGGCCGGCTTGAAAGCTAGTTTCTTTAAAGGGACTTTTAATAAACTACCTACGATTTTCTAACTAACCACCTCGATACTCTACTATTAATAAGTCATGGTTATATAAGCCAAAAAGTGACTTACCAATTGTTACGATCGTGGTAACAGGGATGGCAGCAAAGGTACGGAAGCAGGATGCCGTGCTACGGCATAGAAAGACGAGCCATATTCAGTACGTAACGAATAGTGTATGTGATGAATATAATAGATTGACTAAAGAAGAAGAGAGAAAGCAGGCGACCAAGTCGTCGTGAGATGCGCTGCACAGGCGTCTAGGATTTGTAGCTCTTCGGGTGTAAAAAAGAGCGCGGGCGTGTGGTAGTGACGTAATCAGCTGTCGTGCCGCCTCGGTAGACATGGGCGGCGCGGGAAGAGGAGAAGTCCGGAGAGGGACGGCAAACAAAAGAGAGGAAGCGACAGAACAAAGAGAAGAAGCAAAAGACAGAAATGAGAGAGGTGTAATGATCGAATCAGCTGCTGCCACTCTATCACGTATACGTGGCTCAGGTGAATATCAGACTTGATGTATTAAAGGAGGGGGAGAGTCCAAGGTCCCCTCCTGTACGGAGTAACTTATAGTAATAGCGGGGCACCGCTGACTAATGCTAAGGTGGCTAAGTAGGCTATGCCTACTACTGTCTAACTGTCGTATGACACCTTGGGAGACGTGGCCATGGTGGGTCGGCGCCACAGAGTGGCGCAGGCCCACTAGTAGTGCGTGTCACGTTTGCTTTTTATTTTTTGTTTTCTAATCGGCGGCTACTTCGTAAACATTCGAATATAAGGTATATATGTCTTTAACGTATATAGCCAACGGGGCTTTTTAACTGTCTTAAAGCTAGCGCCTAAAGAGGCGAGAAAAGGACCCTTCGAACACGGCGTAGATTAACGGTTAATATAAAAGCGTTGGAACCAAGGCCGTGGTATCGCCACTAGAGATAGAACAGCATGCAAAGACGTAGGATTTTTTTCTTCTTTTTTTACGACACCCTCTCGGAGTATTCTTTTAAGAATAACTAGCTCAACCATCATGCAGAGGAAAAAGGGATATACAAAAGAGAAAGGCTACACCGCGCAGCACAGCCACGTACCCGGAGCTCGGGCTGTTGGGTACTTGCAACAGCGGCGGCCATGCACGTGACGATGCACTTTGGGCGCATCAAAAACCGGCCTCTTCGGCAGCGGCACACGAATTACTGGTTTAACTAGGGGAGAGCGGACGGGATCCCGTGCTTTCCAGTATCTATGGCCGTACGTGGAGGAAGACGACGTGCAGATGGCACATATGCCCAGATCTGCTGGCAGACGCCATCTTTGGAACATCACCATTACCAAGGCTCTTTAGTCACAAACATCGTATATAAAATATAAAAATATATTACAAATATATTCAAAAGCAAACATCAATTCGTCTCAAATAGCAAACTATAATGCACTTGGCCCACTCCATCTCTGCCCTACACAACAGCCACCTCCCAGTCCGCGCCGACGCGCACGCCCACGTGCCGCACAACCGCAAACGCCGCACGCCCGCCGCTCGCAGGCACATAGTCCAGCGGCGCCGTCCACGTCTTGCCCTCCGACGTCACCGTTGCCGCCGCAAAGCCAGACCACGACGCCGGCGCGCCCACAACTACAATCTTGTCCACGTGCACGTCGTGCATCGCCTTGAGCCACGGGCCCGCCTTCTTGGGCGTAGCGTCCACGGCCGTGCTCGACACCCGGTTGCCCTCGACGGCAAACCGCTGGTGAATGTACTGGCCCTGTTCATAGTCAAAGCTGTCGCCGTCGTCCACGTACAGCTCGCCCGCCGCCGTGCCCGCCTTGGACACGGCCGCCACCAGCGTGTAGTCGTCAAACTTCATCAGCTGGCTCGACCGCCGCGGCTGGTCGCGGCGCGCAAACGCGTGGCCGCCGCGCATCAGCACGGGGATCGTGTCCAGCGGCGCCGGCATGTTGGTCACCTTGCCCGCCTCCGTGGGCACCACCGAGTAGTCAAAGTAGTCATAGTACACCTCCGAGTCGGGAATGTACATGCTGACGGCCTCCTTGCCCGCCTCCACAACCGGCTTGACCAGCAGACCAGTGCTGCCGACAAAGAACTCGTCGTCAATGCCAAAGGCCGACTCGACGTCGGGGTGCGTGTAGAACAGCGGCTTAATAATCGGCGTGCCGTCAGTGTGCGCGGCGTGGAACGCCGTGTAGAACGCCGGCAGCAGGCTGTAGCGTAGACGCAGCGCCGCCGTGATGATCGTCGTGTACGGCTCGCCCGCCATGTACGGCTCGCGGCGGCGCGAGTCAATGTGCGCGTGGCCGCGGAAAAAGGGGTAGAACACTCCCGCCTGGTACCAGCGCGCCTGCAGCTCCTTGTCGGGGTTGCCAAAGAAACCGCCCACATCAGCACCCGCAAAGGGGAAGCCCGCAATGCCCTGCGACAGCAGCATGGGCGTCGCGGCCGCCAGGTGGTCCCACGAGGCCTGGTTGTCGCCCGTCCACATGGCGCCGAGGCGCTGCGAGCCGGCAAAGAAGGACCGCGTCAGGATAAACGGACGGCGCAGCTCGCCCGCCTTGCGCGACAGCAGGGCCTGGTACGTCGCGTTGTGGAACGTCATGCCGTTGAGGTTGTGCACGTCGCGGTGCTCCCAGCCGTCGTGGTGCACATTGTCCTTGGGCATCGTCGTCTCGGGGCCGTTGAACACCGACGGCTCGTTCATGTCGTTCCAGATAAACACGTTCTCTGCCGTGCCCTTGAACGACGCATACGTAAACAGCGTCTTCCACCACTCAATCGCCTTGGGGTTGAACGCGTCGATCCAGTGCGACGAGCCGGGCCAGCACCAGCCCTCAAAGATGCTGCCGTCCTTGTTCTTGACCGCCAGCTCCTTTTGCTTCATCTCTGCCACAACCGGGTAGTTGTCCACATTCTTGATGTGCGGGTCGATAATCACTACCAGCTTGCGGCCGTGCTCGTCCAGACGCTCAACCATGCCCTTGGGGTCCGCAAACTTCTCGTCCCACGTAAAGTACTTCTTGCCGTCCGTGTACTCAATGTCCAGCCAGATAATGTCGTAAGGGATGCCAAACTTGTCCATCTTGCGGTCCACATCCTTGACATCGTCGTCTGACACGTAGTTCCAGCGGCACTGTTGGTAGCCAATGGCAGACTCTTGGGGCAGGGCCGTGTAGCCCGTGAGCTCGCCGTAGTTCTTCAGCACGTCCTGCGTCGTCGGGCCCAGGAACACAAATACGTCAATGAGGCCGCTCTCCGACATCCAGTGTGTCTGTGTGTCCGTCTCGGCACCCGCGCCCAGTGCCAGCGGGTTGCTCTTGACCTTTTGCTTGGTAATGTCGATCCACGTCTCGGCTGCGTTGAGCCAAAACACACCAACGGTCGAGCCCTGGCGATGCGCCTGCATAAAAGGGATGGAGCCGTACAGCGTCATGGGGCTGTCCAGAATGTACTCAAACACGTCCAGGTTGTACAGCCGGTAAGGCTCGCTGTACTTGCCGTCACCGCCGCGCGTCTCCTTGAGAGACAGCGGGCCCGTGTGCGACGGGATGCCGTAGACGTGGTCGTAGCCCAGGAACGAAATGTCCAGGCCCACGCTCTCGGGGCCGCGGGGCTTAGTGTCCGTGTTGCCGCCAAATGTCTCCTCCCACAGCGTGGCGTCACTGTCCTCGGCAGGGGTCTCCTCGCCCTCCTTGGGCTCGACCTTGGCGCGCCAGTGGTCCAAGTTGAACAGGCCGCGGTCGTTGATCTTGATCTCAGTGGCGCCGTCGCGCTTGAACTCGACGCTAAAAGGGCTGTACTGGATGTGTGCCTCAAACTGGCCCTCGGGACCGTAGCGGATGACCTTTTGGTTGGGCGACGACTCAAAGTCGTCCTCGACGACGGCGGCCGTCTTGTCGAGGTCGAGACCGCCGACAATGACAAGCTTCTCGGCCTCGTTGTACCGCTCCTTGCGCACCTTGCTGTCGTGGCGCAGCTCAATGTCCTTGCTCTGGCGGCGCTCTTCGTCGACGGTGACGCGGGCAACGCCCGACTGTGTAAATGACACGGTCAGCGGCAGCCGCACTGTGTCGCCCTGGGCGCTGATGGTCTTGAGGATGGTGGCCTGGAACTGGCCGTCCTTGACCGACGCGGAGTCGGGGACCACGCTGTAGGGCGAGGCCCACTGGGCACCCGAGGCGGCAGCCTTGTCGGCGAGGGCGCGGTTGCGCTTGCAGAAGCCGCTCTGGTCACACTTTTTAAAGTCGTGCTCCTTGACGGCGAGGGCAGACTGCGGGAGCAGGGCCGTCGCCAGACAGGCCCATACCACGGAGGAGCGCATTTGTTTTGTGTTTTGACGTTTTTGATGTATATATTGTAGTTGCTGGAATGGAGGGGAAAGTAATTCAATAGCCCATTGGCGATTGTCCTGATAATAGAGGACTGTCGGGATGGATGTTGAGATGGACGTCGATGGACGTCGATGAAGCTCTCAAGATGCTTGCTGGAAGCTTGAATTGATGCCAGCAATGCTCGTTAGCAGCATAATACGTAAATACGTAGTTTGGGGAAGGAGCCAGAGAGCTCAAGCTGTCCGTTTCTAAAGGCCCAAAGAGGATTAGCGCCAGAGACACAGCAGGAAATCCAGCGGGGCTTTATCCTCCTTATCGATCTTTATCGTGCTGTTATCGTTATCGGTGGCGCTTATATAATACTGGCTGGCTGGATTGAGATTGGCTCGACACTGCCTCCAGCCAATCAGAGGCCGTGCAGCGAAATCCAGGGACACGGCCATTGAGAGAGAGACAAGAGTCGATATGGCCATTTTGCACTGGAACATACGGTGAGCTTGCATTGACACTGTTGAGACAGTCAATCCAACTGCAGCAACCGTCTTTTGTTTTTTTGCCTTTTGTCTTTTATTGTCCGTCTACTGCTGCCGTCCGTCTGACTATTCACCAAAGGCCTTTATCGACGATTTGCCCCTATATCGTCAGTTTCTTACTATATTCAAAAGTCGCTGCTTTTCGAAAAGCTCATTTTATTCTGTGAATATTCACATATTTTATTCGGAATTTGTTGCATTCAAACCAGCGCGATTACGACAGTTGTGTTGCAGCTCGAGCTTCAGACTGCGTGGCCATTCATGCTCTCTTGCTGCAGCGTATAGTGTATATAGTGCATAGTGCATATAGTGCGTGCACATACACAATGGCCCCCTCTACGTCTCCTTCCTCTTCCTCGTCCTCGCCCAACAACCCCGCTACCAGTGACAGCGAGCTACCCCACCACGAACACGAAGATGGAGGTCTACGAGGTCTAGGTGGTCTAGGTGCGCCAGCAAAGCCAATCGAGCCAATCGAGCCAATGCAGCGCCGTTCCTTTTCCCTTTCCTTTTCAACCCCACCATCGTCTATTCTGGTCTCTTCTCTGCTGCTGGCCATTGCTGCCCTCCTCTGCGCCGTGCTTGTCCAGCAGCACCAGCTGGTCCGGCTCCACCAGCAGCAGCAAACCTTTACTATTTCTAGCCAGACTTTTCCGTCTTTGTCTCCGTCCTATTCCTCTCTTTCCTCTCTTTCCCCTTCTTCCTCTTTTCTTTCTTCTTCCCTTTCCTCTTCCCCTCCTTCACAACCAACTCATTCACATCCATCCAAAATGTCTACCGAGCAGACGTAAGTTTTTAGATTTTTGTTGTTGTTGTCTTTGTTTACAGTCTAGTCTGCTGTTTTCCCTTACTGGTTTGTCTCTGGTCTGTCTCTGGTCTGTCTAGCTGGTTGTCTTGACGTCTGGACCTGGCCCAAGCTCGCCTCATCGTCAAAGACCGCAAAAGACCAGGACCAAAGACAAAATCAAAAGACAAAAGACAAAAGACAGACAAAGTCAAACGACTACAAAAACCCCGCTAACAACCCAGCTTCATTGCTATCAAGCCCGACGGCGTCCAGCGCGGCCTGGTCGGCCCCATCATCAGCCGCTTCGAGCAGCGCGGCTACAAGCTGGTGGCCCTCAAGCTCGTCTCGCCCTCCAAGGAGCACCTCGAGAGCCACTACGCCGACCTGAAGGAGAAGTCCTTCTTCCCCGGCCTGATCCAGTACATGCTCAGCGGCCCCATTGTCGCCATGGTCTGGGAGGGCATTGACGCCGTCAAGACCGGCCGTGTCCTGCTCGGTGCCACCAACCCCCTCAACTCCCAGCCTGGCACCATCCGTGGTGACTTTGCCATCTCCACCGGCCGCAACGTCTGCCACGGCTCCGACTCTGTCGAGAACGCCAAGAAGGAGATTGCCCTGTGGTTCAAGCCTGAGGACCTGAACTCGTACAAGTCGGCCATCTACGACTGGGTCTACGAGTAAGCGTGTCGTCTGACGCACTTTCTTTTAACACTAAACCAAGTTGGCAGGATGTTGGCGCTGGGGGACAGCTACACTGCGGCAGAGACGACACTAGTAAGCGAGAGCTGGAAATGTTGACAATGCTGCAGAAAAGCACATCTTTTTGCGCATGACACAATGCAAACAAATAAAAATAAATGATTACCAAACCTTGATTCTCCAGTGATATGTTATCTGAATTGATTCTATTGTCTAAATAATGCCCAAAAACAACTACTTTCGTAGCTTGCGTAGCTTTTGGAGGACGCCAGCAAACCACGGCGTGGCAGACAGGCTGGCAGCAACACGAAGGGGCAGCAGCAGTTTCGTGACGGCATACGCAAGGCCGACCTCGACAACAATGCGGTAGCGGGCATCTGACCAGCGTGCAAGAACAGACGCTCCTGCAGATGTTGTAGACGTTTCTAATGTAGACTCTTCTGTCGTTTCTTCGCTCAGCCAACCCTTCTTCTTGAAATACCGCTCAAACCGTGCAACGCCGCCCTCGACCTGCTCGCCATAGTTTTCCACCATGTACGTGAGCACCGGGTTGTTGTCGGCAAGGTAGTGGAAGAGCCCAAACAGGCCAAACAGCGGCACAATCGCCGTCAGCTCGTGCAAAATCAAAAACGCAACAACGTGTGAGACGGGTGCATCTTTGAGCCGGCTGGTGTATTTTTGCATTGACGGTGGAAGCCGAGACAGCACACGGTCAATACGGGCAGCTGGCGATGCTGCTGTTGTCGTCGTTGTCGTTGTCGTTGTCGACGATGCTGATCCTGAAGACGGTAAATTTGACGACGGTTTTGAATTTGGCGTTGAATAGAGCCGTCTCATAAACGATTGCGGTCGGGCAAGCACCCGCCGAGCACCCTGCAAAGACGCTGTCCGCTGCATGTTGAGCTGTTGTGAGATTCTTGATAGATTTGTTAAATCAAACACTGCAGCTTGGATTCTTTGCCGCTCGCAGGGGACAGCTAGGCCGTTTACAAAGTACGATAGACTATATGTATCACGTGATTGTATAAGACGACTACTCGTCCTTTACGCCTTCTCTCAGACGAAGACCTGCATGACGATGGATGACTACAAAAGAAGCTGGACTGAATGGTGTGATTGGCTCTATATGCTGTAGAGAGCGCGACGCGTAGACGGTCGTCTGGAATCTCGAAGAGGAAGGAACGATTGTGGTCTCATGCACAAACTACAGGCACCAAACCTTAAAGGCCCCGGGGCACGAGTAAACCAGCATTTCTCTTTTTTCTTTTGAATTTATGAATTTATTTTGCTATTATTTCTTGCTGGAAAGGGGCGGGGAGAAACTCAAAATGACCCAAATTGGGAATTTGTAATAGATGTTCAAGAGAGACCCGACCCAACACTGCTATAGGATGACCCGAATAGGAAACAGCCTCACGGACTCGAGACTCGCTCTTTCTGCATTGGGATCACGACGTCCGATGTCGCGTTTTCGCGTCATTGCCTGCCCATCGTGACTCTTTGCTCCTGCTCTTTTTGATTTTTGATATTACGTGTTCCCCCCTTTTGACAATAGTCTCCAGTAGATCCTCTCCTTCCTCCTCCCTCTTGATCTCTTGAATCTTCTCTCAACTCAACCTCACCACCGGCTCGACCCCATGTCCTCTATGCATCACATCGCCATGCCCCCTATCATCTACTCAACGACGACGACGACAGCTTTGTCTATTGAGCTACTCGCTTTTTTTACTGTTTGATTTACGTCATCCTGGGATTTCTGCTGCCATTGCTTCATTCCGGCCCATCACGCTGTTTGCTTCGTTTGCCTCGCTTTCGCCCGTTTGCTACACCTTTGTGTCATTTTCTGATTTCTGATCTCTGATTTCTAATCTTCTAATCTTCTTCTGATTTGCTGTATCGTATGTCTCTACGTTTGTATCTTCCACTAAACTGGTTCTTTCTTTTCTGTAATATTCTGCGACATCCCGGGTCTGGCTTGCTTCTGCTTTTTCTCTCGAATTTCCTCTCGTTTTCTCTGTAAACGGTGTTCTCTGCTGGGTCAAACTCGCTTGTTGTTTTCTCCTTATTTTTGTTTCCTCAGCCTCCCTTCACGATCGCTTTACTGGAGTCTTTCATCCCATCTCGTCTCTTCACTCGGCCGGTGTTAGTGCACTATATTTCGCTCGACTACCCCCTATAGTCTTGCCACATCGTCACTCTCAGGCCTCAACCAGCCGCTATCCAGCGCACCGCCATCTGCTTCTTTGCTTTTGTTCTTTTATCACTTTGCTCTCACATCTGCATTGTCTTTGCCGTCAGCTCTTGACGACCTGCTCGTTGTTATTTTTCGGGTAATTTTTCGGCTGTTTTTAAATTCATAAATTCGGAGTATTGAGTCCCTTTGCCTCCCTTGTTTGATTTCTTTTCGCGGGTCTCTTCTTATTATCAGCTCAGTTGATCTGCTCGTCCTTTTGAATTTACCAGGTCCCTCGAGTCTGTGCCGCTGTCGATGTTTCTGTTCCATCTCGGGTTTTCTATTTAAAGACGGTTGTCATCCTCTGTTAGTTATTCTTCCTCCATTTATATTTTCCTTCCTTTTCCTTCCTTTTTGTTTTCCCTTCTTTTTCTCACAGCTCTTTCTTTGATTTATTCTCACACACGTCTGCTTCTAGTTCCTTTGTGTTCTTTGAAGCTTGTTTGTGTTCAAGTCATAGCTTGCACATCACGAGTTTCCTCTTTTACTTCCACTTTATCATTTGTTCCCATTCAACACAATTCAGAAACTATATTGCAAGCATGTCGAGCCTCAACTCCAGCTCGCCATCTTCTGGCTCTGGCACAGCAACTTCCGGCTGTGTCTCCAACGTTGCTGTAACACCCATCATGTCTCGCAGCGGTAAGTTTGATTTTTAGCAACTACAACTGAAGCATATGTACACGAGACTGACACAACACAGGCACACCTGCGTGCCACACCCCAGCCAACCGCAAGAGAAAGGCGTCAATCACTCTGCCTCCGACTACGCCTGCTCGTCCTACTAAGCCCGGCCGGTCTCTGACGTATTTCTACAAAAGCGGCGAGAATCATGAAGATATGCTGGCTTTCTTCCAGCAGGCCAACAGCGACATCAGTGGCCTTCGCCAAGCACCTTCGGCCTCTCAGAATGCCACTTCCTCCAACATTGATTCCTAGTGTGACCCAACTTGTGAGGACCCTCCTGTGTCTGACGTTCCGCTGCCTACCACCTCGACTGCCAATGGCACTGGTGCACAGTCCCCGGACGCAGCCATGATCAGCCCAGCTCACTCTGACTGCGGTGAGATCAAGCAGGACGGTAGTCTCTGGTGCCAGCGCGAGCTGACGCAGCAGCACTTCTGCTCAAAGTCTAACAAGGACAACTTTTTTGGATGTGCCGATGAGCTCATTCGGATCGTCTATCCTATTGCTGAGAGCACCCAGGATGCCTTTTTGGGCCACATTGACATTCGTGTCTGCAGCAAGGTCATGTACGAGAACTTTCTCGGATGGGACGACAAGCGGAAGCACCTGGGCGCCTTCCCTGGTGAGCCCACGACCATTGCAGTCTCAGCCGAGCTCCCTGTTCTCGCAAAGGCAGCTTTTGTTCTCTTGTCCACCCTTCACCACAAGAAGAATGACAAGCCCCAGCACAAGACAAGCCTGAAGACCAAGCTCTGCATCGTGGAAATTGCTGAACTCCTCGGCTACTCCAAGGCGGCTGCCTTTGTCGGTGGCGACGCTGGGCCCGACTTTCTCAACGATGAGAAGCCATCCATGCACAATACTCTGTGCTGGATCTACATCAACCTGAAGACGGCCATGCACGATGAAGGCCGCCAGATGCAAAAGTACTTGGCCCTCTCGTTCTCGGTGCAGGATGTGTACAAGCACATGCGTGGAGGTGCCCTTGCACCTCACATTGTCCGTGCCATCACCCCAGTTATCTGTAAGTTTGCTAATTTACTTTCATCTTTCTTTTATAATGCATCACCATACTAACTTAACAATCAGACTCGCTCAATGTTGTCAACGCCAAGCGGACCCAGGCCATCTTCAGCATCATGTCTGCTGCTGTCCAGCGCTGGGAGGCTCTTGGCCGCGAGCGTCCTGACATCTGCCTCGGCGAGGAGATTCGCCAAGTCAAGGGTCTCTTCCTGGGCGAGCACATGGTCAACGGCAAGCTTGACTACAGCCTGGACAGTATTGTTGAGTGGCTGGAGAGCGAGCACGACATCTCTAACATGATTGTCGATTGTGGCAAGAAGGTGTGCTTCCACGGCAGCTACGACTACCAGCTGCTGCTCCTCGAGGTTCGCCTGTCTGTCCGCAACTTTCGCCGGTCTGAGTAGATGCTTGTCCATCTGACTCGAGCCCTTGACAGCTCTTCTTTTCTACTTGCACCTGTTTTGTTTTGTGCTTTCTTTTCTTGTCTTTATTCATTGACTTCTTTCTCATTTGACTTCTTAGTTCCTCTTCCCATTCTAGATTCTAGAGTCTCCCCTGTTATCATCGCAACCTTGTGTCCTGTTGATTTGCAAAAACAGCATTCTTGGTTGATGGAAAAGACCCTATCTTTGGGTTCAGCCTTGATCTTTGCATCATGGCTTTGCCATCAACATTGCTGTCATTTGTCTAATCATTTCTGTCATCTTTCCTCTTTTCGGTTTTATATCTTTTCAATTTCGGCGGCTTTATTGTCTACGCGATTCTTTGCTTCCGGCCTTTTCATCGTCACTCGTGATATCATGGGAGGCCGTTTGCAAGATGATATTAGATACAGCCAGCCAACCAGTTACTTCACCTCAACTGCTCAGCAGTTTCAGGCTTGAAGAATTTCATCACTGCGAGCTAGTTGATCAGTTCAACACCTTTAGCATATTTTACTGCGAGTTAGAAAAGTTAGAGTTCAGTTACAAATCCATGATTTTCACCTATATTTGCCTGCATCGAGTGACCATAATACGTGATATGCCGCTGTATGAGCTGTAATGCTTACAGCAAACAGCAGCCACATGCCTGTAGCTATAAGTGGTGTAAGTGCAGTGCCCTGACAATGTCGTTGTTCCCCACATGGCAGCTCACTTACACGGGAATAGTAAACAAGCAGGAGCACTGCCAGCGGACTGGTTCGCCCGGAAGCCGGGTATCACAGAATAATTGTGGCAGCCTTGTGGTCGGTCGCTCCTTCCGTTTTGTAGTTTATTAGTCTGTCAGATTCTGCTTACACAGTCATCACTCTGCTCTTGCCCTGCTCTTACTCTCTTCCCACTCTATTTTCACCCTCGTCTCACCATCATATCGACATGAGTAGTACACACAATTTTGACTACCGAATCTGCCACCCATTATCATTTCTTTTTTCCACCTTTCTTGTGCTTCTCATCCCCCTCTCTTCCTCTCATCCATCTTCGTCGTCACCTCATCTCTACCCGAAGTGTGACCACCTGCTCCCGTCTCTGTGCACCAGTGACTGTCAGCACATTTCATTCTCTTCCGGTCTGTTCTCTCTTCTCTTTGATCTTGTCTCTTTTCTCATTTCCTCAGCCCGACACTGACACTGACACTCATCATCTAGCATCTCCTGCAAATGACATACCAGCCACAGCACAGCGCCGTTCCTGGCTCCACGGCCTACTACACGCTCCCCAACATTGGCGGTTTCTACGCTCCAGTGTCTCGCAACGAGCCGGTGAGAAGACACGTCGACGACAGTGACTACGACGAGGACGAGGACCGTTCTCGGAACAAGCATACCTTGCGTCCAGCCATGCCCATGCCGCCGCAGCCTGTCTATGGGCAGCCGCACCCACCCTTTGTGCAGCAGCCCCAGATGCATCCATTTGTGCCTCCGCCTACCCTTCACCCGCAGGCGTGGAACTACCCCGGTGCCGCGATGCCCACCCATGCGGTAGTGACTGGCCAGACCCAGAGTCATGTCTTTAACGGCTGGAAAGGAGTCCCCGAGAAGGACACCAAGGAAAAGGACACCAAGGAGAAGGGAAAGACTGAGACTGACCAGGCTAACAGAGAAAAGAAGGACGCCAAAGAAAAAAAGGAGAGAAAGTCCAAAAAGTCTGGCTCCGAGGCTGCTGTGAGCCCTTGGCAGCAGCTGTCGGACAGGCTCCGCAAGCGCAGCGAGAAGCGCCGCCGTCATAGCCATGTCGACGAAGACAGCGAGAGCTACAGCGACGCCGACTGTGCCTATGACTATGATGTCTGCGATACTCCTGTCCGGCGCGGCCGCAACAGCTCCCCGCAAGACCGGGTCACGTTCTCCGAGTCGGCCGACGTCAAGGTGATCATCCAGCCGTATGGCTCGGCACGCGTCATTGTGCACATTGACGACGAGAACGAAGACGATGATACTCATTATGATCATAATCATAAAAATGGCAACGAGAGAATGGTGGCGTTTGTGGTGTCGGACCGCTGCCTCTCGGTGGCCGGTAAGGAGTGGCCGCATCAGTGCCATCCAGGCACGCGCACCTGCAACATCCACGTGGGCTGCGACGAGGCCGTCATTGGCATGTACTGGATGCTGCATGTGCTGCACCATGCCGGGCGCGACAGCACGGTCCAAGGCAGTCTCATCGGCCAGCAGCGCGACCGGCAGTTCCAGCAGCAGGTTGCCCTGCAGAGATATCTGCAGCAGCGGGCCATGGCCCAGCCCCGCGGTGAGGACGACGAGAATGGAGAGAACAACGGCATCACAGACCACTTTGTGTATGACTACTACCACGGCAGTGTCGGCACGCGGGCGGTGCCCATTGAGCTGCCGCCGCGCGTGCTGGCGTTTGCCCTCATGTATGCGGTGCAATTTGGCGTTCTCGAGCCGTGGCAGCCGGGCCAGCCTCTGCAGATCAGCCGGCTGCAGGCAAGTCTGCAGACCAGTCTTCGGGGTCAGGGTCAGACTCAAAATCAGACCCAATCCGATTCCCAGGCAAAGGGAACAGGTCAAGATCAAGATCCTTCCCAGCCGCCGACAACAGTGTCAGATCCGACGGCAGCTGCAGCTGCATCTTCAACTGCAAGTGTACCCGCCAGGGAGGCCTTCCGTATTGCTGCCAACCAGTGGCTGCAGTCGATTGCCGGCACGCGCGTGAACATGACCATTGGCCGTCTCAACAGCGTCACTGTTCCTCCCGGTGATCTCCTGTTTGTCCTCTATGCCGGTCGTGTGCTCGGGTCTCCGACTATTCTCCGTCTGTGCCAGCTCACGATCCTGGACCGATGGAGTATCGACGACACGGTGAACTGGTTCCGCGATGGCTGCGGGTGTCCCGTCCGGGCCGGCGAGATTCTTCCTCCACAGATGGCCGAGACTGTCAGTATGGATTTATGTACGTCTTCTTTTTTATTCTCGTTTTCTATTCTCTTTTTCTATTTTGTTTTACCTCGCTCGCTCTGCTCACTCGACTTATTCCATTTCCTCCCTTACTCACTCTTTACAGTCTCTCTCAAATCAGCCCGTGATCGTTCTCTCACCAAGGTGGCCGACCTCGCGACTCGTCTCCATGGCTCCAAGTAGTCCAGTAGTGAGTAGTCCAGGAGTGAACTGGGCCAAAGCCCACTCTCCCTTGCCCACATAAACCCACCAGCGGGCCGGCTCCTCCATCAAAAAGAGAGAAACGCCCGGTTAGCTCAATCGGTAGAGCGTGAGACTCTTAATCTCAAGGTTGCGGGTTCGACCCCCGCATCGGGCTCAAATCCTGATGCCTCCCGACCTCAGTTGGGAGTTTCCTTTGAACAGTGTTCTCTTCTTCAATCTTTAGGTGAGATGCCAGAGTGGTCTAATGGGTATGATTAGAAATCATATGGCTTCGGTCGCGTGAGTTCAAATCTCACTCTCATCGTTTTTTTGCTGCCTTTCTTGTGAGCATGGTGCTATTTTGCTTCGCTTGGGCATGGGAGAGGAGGTGACATATTTTTGCAGTTGTGGTGTACTGTCATGGCGGTTATTTCGATAACTGCATTCAGACATGGAATCTGTGTCTATTTTTTTGTTATTTTACTCGGTTTACTTGATCTTTGTTGCCTCGTGGTGTTTATATTGTTATGCTTCGTGCGAGACAGATGCTTTGATGTCTAGATGTCGTTGCGTGGGATAAGAATGGATGGCTACCGTTCAGCATCACCGTTCCTGCCTCATTTGACGCGCACGCATGTACCGCGTTTGAACGAGTTTTGCGTGATTACATTAGCTGTAGACAGCTATTCTCACCATTTCCTCGTTCTTTCAG
This sequence comes from Ophiostoma ulmi, assembly GCA_029298715.1. NCBI lineage: Eukaryota > Fungi > Ascomycota > Sordariomycetes > Ophiostomatales > Ophiostomataceae > Ophiostoma > Ophiostoma ulmi. Next base: position 5,664,999 of record JANSLN010000002.1, on the reverse strand, counting down.
ACACAATACGGCCTCATCTACTTGTGCCGTTACATCAAACCAGCATCAAACAATAACTGTAGATCTCTTTTTTGAAACTATCACCAGATGGACAACTGGAGACAGAGATTAACGACGGATCTTCCCAATAGTATTTAGTCTCCGATATCTCAAGAAGGAGAAGAGAACATCCCAGAATAGGACGCTTCTTCAAATGCGCAGATAGCCAGCACCAACAGGGCAGCACCGCCAGCGCGAGACTCGTTGAGAGAGAAGGGAGAAAGCCAGAAGCAAAAGGAGAGGCGGCGAAATTTTCTTTTGTAGGTGTTTGCTCTAAAAGCACGTGACGCGGAAAAACTCTTTTCCTTTGTAGAGGTCCCACCTTCTGGGGAGGAAGTCTTTGACTAACAGTCGCTGACGGCGGACGGAATCGGCGGGGCTGTGATTGGCCCGCCAGTATGGGGAAAGCGCTGACTGAAGAGGCTATGATGCTTGTGCTTGTTTGTGATGGCAGCCGAGGAAGCCCGAAAAGTCTAGTCTAGCCGGGGTGAATCGCCAATCGTCAATTGTCAATTCAATCTTTCATCTGACTTCATCTCACCCACCACGCGACATTGATTGATTCGATTCAGTCTTTTTTCTTCTCTCGACATACACCATCTCTACTCCACCACCTCCTCCATCACAATGAACACCCGCGTCGGCCTGATGGCTCTCCGGCGAGGTAAGCTCCGATCCGGCGGCGATGCATTGCCAACACGGCGATGCCTTGACAACACTCTTGATCTATGCACGCGCTAACAGTCTAGCATCGCCGACTGCTATTGTCAGCAACAACATCTCGCGCGCCCTTGTCCTGCGTTCCGTCCAGTCAAGGTAGGTCGTCATCCACGAGATGTGCTCGGATGCTTGTCCGGGGTGTTTGTTACTTGCAGTCTTGGAAGCACTTGCAACTTTATAACTTGCAACACTCGCGCCACTCAAATACTCGCATACTCACAGCACTCGCTTCGCTCCTGCTGCTCATTATGCTCATTATGCCCCTGCTAACTCCGCAGATGCATCACCACCGAAAAGTTTACTTCCGCCCAGGCCGACAAGCACCTCGCATCCCAGCGCCTTAACCGCCCCGTCTCGCCCCATCTCACCATCTACGACCCCGCCCAGATCTGGTACGGCGCCTCCATCATGCAGCGCTACACCGGCATGGCCTACGCCGGCGCCCTCTACGCCGGCTCGCTCGGCTACCTCATCGCTCCCCTGGCCGGCTGGCACTTCGAGTCCACCGGCCTTGTGGCCTTTGCCGCGTCGCTGCCCGTCGCCGTCAAGTTTGCCATCAAGTCGCTGGCTGCCTTCCCCTTTTTGTTCCACGCATTCAACGGCGTGCGCCACCTGGTCTGGGACACGGTCGTCAAGGGCTTTGCCAAGGCAGAGATTGCCAAGACGACGAATGCGATCTGGGTCGCCAGTGTCGTTGGCAGCCTGGGCCTGGCCGCTTTCTGGTAGATGCATGTATATATGTAGATGCAGACAGAGAGGATGGGCACGATGCGGGAGATTCGAGATTGATGAGCGTTGCTTTACTGTTACTGTACACTATTACTGTACATGTTGATATCAAGACTGTCAGATAACACTAAATAAAAAGAGTAAAACATGCAAAGAGCAGTCATGCAAGAAAATAGTTGGCTTTTGTTTGTCCCTTTGCTGTCTGTCGTTCTGCAGTATTCACAGGTACGGGCGTCATCTTTCCAGCAACGCAGGTCGTATCGCCAATGCTGCTCACGGCGGCACAGTCAGTAGCACTCTCAACAGCGCCTTCTCTACACTCTACACTTTGATTATAGATGTCTACTATTTACTAATTACTGTCTGCTATAGCTTAACCACTCAAGCACACTACATGACACCAGATGTCGGCTGCCGATCTGTGTTGACAACACCATCACGGAGACGTCATCAACATCTACCGATTTGCACAATCACCCATCTGGCACTTTCAGCTGCGGACAAGCCAAGTGTCGTCTCCATTTCTATTGCTGCCCAAAGGTATCGACTTCATGATCAAGAGAGATAGTAGAGAGACAGTCGATGCAAGGTCAGTGGTAGGCGTGCTAACCGCTCTTCTTAAAAGGGAAGGAAGAGAATGCAATACAGATGTTCACATGTCCGTCGTTCCTTCCTGTTGTTACTATTTTCAAAAAAGGACCCCTGCTGCCAGTTCAGCTTGGGTCAGTCTTCACTTCTCGTGCTTGGTATCCGGATCGAGACTCATATTATAAAAAGGCCCAGCTGAAAGGCCCATATACATACAATTTTGCACACCCCAGTGCTCTTGGTATGGGGCGGACTGCATATTAAGTATTTGGAGAGATGAGTACTTTGGCATCCAAAGCCAAAGGGAAAGAGGGAAAGAGGGAAAGAGCACTGGGATGGTCGTACCGGAAAGGAAAGAACGACTGCCTAGGAGGAAAACAGCCAAATGTGACACAGTAGAGGGCAGGTGTACCATTGCTGCTGCTTCTTATTCCCAAGACATTGTGCGAGTTGGAGACTGCAAGCTGTCGTACAATAAAACTTAATACGTTATATAAACAGTTAATAAAGTACCTTTGAAATAAAAGGAAGGCGATGCGGTAAGCCCCTGCTCCGAGACCCCCGAGGACTGTTTTGCTTCTCCTCGTCTTCTCCTCGTCTTCTCCTCGTCCTCTTGATCCTTTGCGTCAGTCATCTTTCGTGGCAACTGGTGTAGTTGGTTCACACCAACAAAGAACAAGAATAATACAACATACAAATACAAATACAAAAAGAAACGAGCTCGGTCGTTCTGCTGTGTTGGTTTCCCCTCACCTGTCAACTCGACCTCCGCATCGACGTTGGCATGAATGTTGACTAAACAGCCTCAATAATCACAGACTCGTCTACCATACTCACGCATACTCTTCAAAATACATTTCGAAACAATTAAAAATAAAGACACAAGACACAAGACACGCTACCGCCATGCTGTCTACCCTCTCTCTGCTTAGCATTGCTGCTGCCATCTACATCGCCACATGCAACCTGCTGCGTTTCCGCTATGAGCGCCAGATGCTCAGGCAGTTCTTTGCCAATGTCGACGTCAACGATCCCGAAGCCCGCGCCGAGCGTCTGCGCAAGATGACCACCAGCGAGGCCCAGCAGATCGTCTGCTATCTGCAGCAAAACGAGTTCCCCTACATGTACCGCACCGCCCTCCAGTTTGGCATCTTCAAGACCTACGGCGTGCCCGAGATCTCGCGCCTGCTCGTCGCCACTGGTGCCTTCACCGAGCCCAATTCCGCTGCCAAGCGCTACCAGGACACCGCCGCCATGTTTTCCGAGTTCTCGGTCAATGCGCCCACGTCGCCGCGCTGCCTCGCCGCCATTGCGCGCATCAACTACCTGCACAGCCGCTATGTTGCCAGCGGCCAAATCCGCAACCAGGACCTGCTGTACACGCTGTCGGCTACTGTTGTCGAGCCTATTCGCTTCATCGAGCGCTTTGAGTGGCGTCCCATGAACGACATGGAACGGTGCGCCGTGGGCGTCTTTTGGTGGAACCTGGGCCAGTCCATGCAGATCGACTTTGGCGAGCTCAAGCGGCAGCAGTGGACGTCGGGTCTCGAGTTTGTCCAAGACATTACCGAGTGGTCGCGCGCCTCTGAGCAGAGCGGCGTCGCGCTCAGGCCAGACCCGATCAATATCCCGCCGTCGCGCCGCCTGATAGCCATGCTGCTGGGGCTCGTGCCCACGCCGCTCGTGCCCTTTGCCAACCAGATGGTCGCCGTGCTCATGGGCGACCGCATGCGCGAAGCATTTTTGCTGCCGGAGCCGGGCATCGTTGCGTATGCAGTAACCTACTCGTCGCTCATTGCGCGCCGCTTTGTCATGCGCTTCTTGGCCCTGCCGCGCTTTGAGCCGTACCGCGCCATGGACCTGGCCCCCAACCCGGAGACGGGTCGCATCGGCATGCACTACTACCTCACACACCCGTGGTACATGAAGCCGACATGGTGGAACCGCTGGGGACCAGAGGCGCTCGTGGTGCGGCTGCTGGGCGGTCAGGTGCCGGGCGACACACGGCCGTTGCCCGAGACCAAGACGGCGACGCGGCGCGAGAAGCTCAAGGAGGACGAGATTGGCAGAAAATTCATGGAGGAGGGCTTCCTTATCAGCGATGTTGGGCCGATCAACCGCATGGGCCAGGGCCTGGACGAGGTTGAAAAGGAGATTGAGCGGTTGAAGGGATCGCGTACGTCAGGGTGTCCATTTGCGTAAATGTTGGTTGTTGATTGAGGTTAGGATAAGATGGGCTTAGCCGCATGGCGTGCTGGTCATGTTATATAGTCGCTTACTCTGTGCTGCATCAATTATACATTATCGAGACAAACAGGAATGAATAGATATAAGCTGATATATTATAGGTTGTAGTGCGAACGACAATATTTATTTATTTTACTTTACTAAAGTAATAAAATAATACAAACAAGAAACCCGCCAGTAATTAATTATTAAATAATATGAATAAAATGCAAATATTTATCAAATTAAATCACATCAATATATCAATATATCAAAAGAAACGGGTATATGCATTTGACCTAGGTAAAAAGACAATGGAAATAAAACAAAACAACCGACACGTAGTGTACATAACCGAGCAGAAAACCAAATAGAGACCTTGTCCCATGCAATCTTTTCATATCCTCTCATGACACTGGCATCCCTAGGACAGGATATCGGCCACGTTCATGGGCATCTCGTCAATCTGTGTCGAGTAGTACACTGCATAGTTAGTAAGACGTCAAGGTATGGAATAGAGGCTGAGACAAGACTTACGCTCGATATCCCGCAGGATGCGGACGTCCTCGTTTGTGACAAAGTTGATGGCGACACCCTTGCGGCCAAAGCGGCCAGACCGGCCGATGCGGTGAATGTAGTTCTCGCGGTTGCTCGGCAGGTCGTAGTTGATCACCAGCGACACCTGCTGCACATCGATGCCGCGCGCCCACACGTCGGTGGAGATGAGCACGCGCGTGTTGAACTGCCGAAAGTCCTGCATGATGCTGTCGCGCTCCTTTTGCGGCATGTCGCCGTGCATGCTGCTGACGGTAAAGTTGGACTCGCGCATCTTGTCCGTCAGCCAGTCGACCTTGCGGCGCGTGTTGCAAAAGATGACGGCCTGCGTAATGGTCAGCGTGTCGTAGAGGTCGCACAGCGTGTCAAACTTCCACTCCTCCTTCTCGACGGCGATAAAGTACTGCTTGAGGCCCTCCAGCGTGAGCTCGTCGCGCTTGACCAGGATGCGCACGGGGTCGGTCATGAACTTGTACGTCATCTCCAGCACGTCCTGCGGCAGCGTCGCCGACACGACGACGACCTGCGTGGCGGGCGGCAGGTACCGGTAGACCTCGTAGATTTGCTCGCGGAAGCCCTGGTTGAGCAGCTCGTCGGCCTCGTCGAGCACGAGCATCTTGATGTGGCGCGTGCGCAGGTGGCGGCGGCGGATCATGTCGGCGACGCGGCCGGGCGTGCCCGACACAATGTGCTGGCCGTGGTCGAGCTTGCGAATGTCCTCGCCGACGTTGGTGCCGCCGATGCAGGCGTGGCACTGCACGTTCATGTAGTCGCCGAGGGCCTTGACGACCGACTGGATCTGGGTGGCGAGCTCGCGCGTCGGCGACAGCACGAGGGCCTGGGTCTCGCGCGACGCCGTGTTGATGACCTGCAGCATGCTGATGGAAAAGGTGGCCGTCTTGCCCGTGCCGGACTGGGCCTGGGCGATGGTGTCGCGGCCCTTGCAGACCTGCACAATGGCGCGCGACTGGACGGCCGAGGGGGTCTCGTAGCCGTAGGCGTAGACGCCGCGCAGCAGGTTTTCCTTGAGGCTCATGGACTCGAACGTGGGAAACACCTTGACCTCCTTGGAGGTGGTGAGCTCGACGGCATCGAGCTTGCCGCGCTTGTCGCTCGCCTCGGCCATTGTGTAGAGTGTAGAGGGTGTAAAGGGTGTTGAGGGTGCAGAGGGTGTCGAGGGTTATCGAGGGTATATGGGTTCAGCCGATATTATATGTCGTCAGTCGTCGGTCGCTGCGTATCGAAACAATGCAGTGAATAATCGTCCCTTTCCTACCAATGCCGTCAGTGAGGATGCGAGGAAGCTTATCGATCGGCAGACCCACTATAAAAAAAGTTCGAGGCTGGCTTTGACTGATTGCCACGCGCCTACAGCAGGGTCAGCAGCCTAGACACGCTGCCAATACAGAGCCTTGCGCCGGAAAAATCAAAGTCCGACTGCTCAACAGCAACAACAGCAACAACAGCATTATCAACGGCAACGTCTCATCTCTCATTGCCAGCACCAACCGAAACCACCGACCACCGCCAATATGATTCTCGAAGAGATTCGGTATATCCTCGAGGACCTCGAGCGGCTCGAGCAGGCCGTCGTCGACCGGCTGGCCGACGAGCCGACTCTGGTGCGCGACCGGCTCAACCAGGAGCACGAGGTCGCGCAGCTGCTGGACCACATGCAGAAGCAGTCGGGCGAGGCGCTGCGGCTGTACCGTGACGCGCGCGACCTGCGGTCAAACGAGGTGCGCCTTGTCGGCGACGTCGACCCTGCTTCAAACGCAAACACAAACGCAAACGCAAACGCAAACTCACGAGACGACCCGGCGCTGCAGCTGTTCTATCGCAAATGCGACGAGACGCTGGCCTACCACCAGCGCTACCCCAACGACCAGATCGACCTGCCCGAGCAGCGCTACCGCAAGAAGCGCAAGGCCGTCACGTCGGACGAGTACGGATACAGCGTGGGCAGCCAGCCGCGCCAGCCGACGCTCGTGGACACCATGTTCTCGGGCGAGGAGGGATTCGGCCGCTTCTTCGACCTCAACGCCAACTACGAAGTCTACGTCAACCTGCCGCACGTCAAGCGCCTGACCTACCTGCAGTACCTCGAGGTGTTTGACGACTTTTCCGCCACGGGCTCGGGCGCCGGCCTCAAAAAGGCAGACAAGCTGACCGACGCGTACTTTCAGTATGTCGGCGGCCTCGAGTCGTACCTCGAGTCGTTTATGCGCAAGACGCGTCCGCTCGAGAACCTGGACCGCGTGTTTGCCGGATTCGATGCCGACTTTGAAAAGCACTGGGACAATGACGAGCTGCCCAACTGGAAAAAGGCCGTGGTCGCATCGGACACGGCCGCGGGCGAGGCAGGCAGCGTGCCCGCGCTGAGCACGCCCGATGCCGTGTGGTGTGCCGACTGCGAAAAGGAGTTCAAGAACCAGAATGTCTACAAGGGCCATCTGTCGGGCCGCAAGCACGTGCGCGCGGCCGAGCTGCGCGCGTCGGCAAACGGCACGACAGCCTCGACGTCTGCGTCTGCATCTGCGTCTACATCTACACCTACAGAGAGCGCGCGGCTCAAAGAACGCGCGATTGCGGCGCGCGAGTACCGCATCCAGCGGCTCGTGGCGGCCATGAGCACGGAAAAGGACGACACGCGCGTCAACGTGGAGCGGCGGCAGGGCATGACGGAGCGCGAGCGGCAGCAGGAGCTGGAGAATCTGTACTCGGCGCAGGAAGAGGAGCGCGTCATCAAGCGGCGGCGCATCGGCGGCGACGGGCCATCCACAGGTGCCGCCGACAACAATGACGACAATGACGACGACGACGGCGACGGCGACGACGACGAAAAGGTCTACAACCCGCTGAAGCTGCCGCTGGCGTGGGACGGCAAGCCGATTCCGTTTTGGCTGTACCGGCTGCACGGGCTGGGCGTGGAGTTCAACTGCGAGATCTGCGGCCAGTACACGTACATGGGCCGGCGGGCGTTTGAGAAGCACTTTAACGAGAGCCGGCACATCCACGGCCTGCGGTGCCTGGGCATCAACAACCCGAGCCTGTTCCGCGACATTACCAACATTGAAGAGGCGCTGCGGCTGTGGGAGAAGCTGCAAAAGGAGAAGAAGAAGAGCAAGCTGGACGAGAGCTCTGTGGTGCAGATGGAGGACGCGGAGGGGCATGTGATGCCGGAGAAGGTGTACTACGATCTGCAGAAGCAGGGCCTTGTGTAGTGGTAGAGGTCTGTATGGGGGAGGTCTTGATTACATACGCATTTAATAGCATATACCATTAATCTTATTTCTGTTGAATTTTTAAATAATTATAGAATGATAACTGTATATGCGCTCGTGAGCAGTGCTCATCCGGTGTGTATTATGGCTCCATCTGGTGCTCCTAGTGAGCTATTCACCAGCTGCCTGTAAGAGGATGGGATTGAGCTGAGAGAGACTCGACTGAGAGCGTTGCATGGCAAGGCACGTTGTTCGATTTGGACGCAGCAAGGCGTGGGTGACTAAGAAACAACTAATAAACCGGTGCTGGCGCATGCTCGTCCTTTCTTTGTAATGCGTTCTTTCCGTCTGGGAGATATGGGAGTCGAGCAGCTTTACTGCGGCATCACTCGCTGACAAAGTACGCTGAATAGCCAGCCATCTCTTGATTTTTATATTATAATTTTTCCAGTTTTCTTCAATAGTTCATCTTCGATACTACGCACATTCTTCAACAATTCCATCTTGCCTTGTACAGTTAGACAACTAGACAATATTGGCTGTCCCCCCGTCTCCATAGCCATAGCCACGGTAGGCGCTATTGGTTGTCACATCTCATAATCCCGTCGAATAGGCAAAGCCTTTAGCAGAGACTCGAATATCAAAACTAGAATATTGTTTTGTAAGAGTACATAAAGAGGCACGCTGGCAAGCGATGTCGCACCACTCGGAGAATTCGTGCATTCGTGCTCGTTCAAGAGCCAAGAGGAGAGACGTCTGCTCGGCACGACTGCTCCTTCCCTGCAAGTCCTCGAATACTGGGTTTCTTGTGCTCCTTCTTAATCTGGCCTGCTCTTCGTCTTTTGTCCTTGTTCTGGTGCCTGCCTGCAGTTTCACCTGCCCACCCTTTATCTCTTTATATATAAATTTATTCTTTTATTTAATCAATCAATATTACGTTGCTTTCCCTGTTAGTCTTCTACCAATGCACTATGCACTATATACTATCTCTTTCGCCTTTCCGCCGACGGAGCCAAGCCGTCGTGTAGTTCTCAGTAGTCAGCCAAGTCGGTCTTGTAAACCGCACAACTACGACCAGTCGAGGTTGCATAAATAGAGTGAACAAGGCGTCTGAATAGAGTTGCATAAAATGATGTCTACCTTGTCTCCAGCTGCCAGTTATGCATGCCTCACACAGACAGTCCTGCATCTTCCATTCTGCTGTCCATCATGTTGTCTATCATGCTGTTCATCAAGTTGCACAGCCTTTCCTTTTGCCTGCTGCTATATGTTGCACTTTGTCTTCTGTTTTTGTCTTCTGTCTGAAATGATCTTAGTGCCATGCATTACCAGACCATGCATTCACCGAGTCACCAAGTCTGTCAATGTCAAACTCGCTCTCAAGCATTAGTCTTGTTTGCGTTGCATTGGGTACATGTCCTGCTTCTGTCCTGTCTTTCTGCCATGCCTTTTTGATATCCGCTTCCTTGTTTGCGATTTTGTCTTTACTCTTTCTTTGCTTGTCCCTCCCGCCTTCTTTTGCCTTTTGCCTTTTGCCTTTTGCTTTTTGCTTTTTGCCTTTGCACCATCTCAGCCCGATTCTGCAACGAACCCCTGATCTAGCCAGGTACTAACCCAACGTCTGCCAACGTCCCATCGTAGTCCCATCGTAGTCCCATCCGTACAAAGTAGTCTCATCCGTAGTCTCTCCATAAATCTCCCATCGGCCATCTTCCATCGGCCATCGGCCATCTTCCATCTTCCAACATTCTTCATTCATTCTTTACCTCCTATTCTTCTTTCTTTCATCCAATAATTTATTTCAACATTTCTCTCTTCTCGCCGTCCTGTAAATACCACTGCTGCCCTCCTCTCTCTACCCTCCTCTACTCATCTACCTTTGCTCTACCTCCACACAGTCGGTCCCTACTATCCGGCCACTCGGCTACCCACTACCCACTACCCACTACTCCCCTCGGTGCCTGCATAAGCTCGTAAGCTTGTATCAATCGGTCGAGCTGCTCCACGACGCTACATCAGATAATGCAACTCTACCGAGCAAAAAGCAAAAGTCTTGCGCCTTTTACGTATTTTCTTCTTAGCTACTCTTGTACTCGTTTCTTCTCTACTTCTCTACTTCTCTACTTTGACCTCGTCATCTACCACTTTATATACATACACGTCCTTGCGCGTCTATGCGTTCTCCGTAGTTTGTTCTATCGACGTCTGATCTCCTGGTCTTTCCTCTTCTAGTTTCTTGCCGGCCGTGCCTGCTACTCCAAACAGACGGCAGACTGTACCTGCACTGCATGGGACCATTGCTCCTTCTTGGATTGGCCTGGCCTTGCCTATCTTTGTCTCTCTCCTGCCTTTCCTGTCTGTTATCACTGGTGGGCAACATGCAGAATACCTTGCTTTACTTGCAAAATCTGAAATCGAAATGGCCTGTTGTATCCTGATCTGGGGTGCCTTCCCCTTTTAACACGAGACCCGTTCCTACTCGATTCGTAAAGAGTACTCGTATCTTAGCATGTCAGTATTCACTATTCGGGCAATACTTCAAGTATTGGTTCTTTGGATAACTCCTGATTGTTCTTTCCTCTTTCGTCTCGTACCTTGCATCTCGCCATCTTCAGGCTCTGCTCTGCTCTCTCCTTCTCTCTGCTCCTGTCCTTCTCCCTTCTCCTCCCCTTCTCCTCTCACTTCACCTCTCACCTCACCTCTCACCTCACCTCTCACCTCGCCTCGATATTTGACATCTCGTCTGTCTACGATATTGTCGTCTCTACACTGTCTACACTAGCACACGTTGATCGTCGACACGAGCATCACTGGCTTACCAAATCAAACTCTTCTTCTCACGGCTCATCAAGCTTCCACTCTCCATCAGTCACTCCTCGTCTCACCTTCTCTCTCGTCATCTCTCTCGTCATCTCTCTCGTCATCTCTCTCGTCATCTCTTTCACTCGTCCTCCGCTGGACTACGACTACATTCATCATATCAAAACGCCTCTTCGCTTCGCTTGCAGATACATCACATTCACTTACTATTGTCTATTCAGCGCCAGCTCCATCGTTGGCCTCTCGCATCTCTCTCTGCTTTCGGTTCTCGGTTCTCTGTTCTCGCTGTTCTCTCATCGCCCTCTCCTTTTGCCTCACTCTCGGTGTCTTCCCATAAACCCATAAACCCATAAAACTCAGTCCATCTTCATCCTGCACTCTTCAAACCTCTCTTCCTTCTTCCTTCTTGCTCAGCGATCTTTGACCCTTGGCCTGATCTCTGGTTTCGTTTCTCGTGTCGAGTTGATTTCTCGATCTGCAAAATCAGCTTCCTTTTTGGACTTTTCTTGACTCCTTTTCCCTTTTTGCAATCTATTTTCCCTCTTTGCCCTCTTTTTGCTTGCACCCAAGCCCCCTCACGCTTTCACTGTTGGTCCATCTCAGCTGGCGGAGATTTCAACCTGAGGCCTTGGCATCAATTGACCAAGTTGAGTTGTTTGTTTGGTTCATTGCTGGCTTTGTGATCACCTTGCATCATTTGGATCTGCTTTGCATATTTGCATATCTGCATATTTTGCATATTTTGCATATTTCGCATTTTGTGCAGATTTCGCAGATTTTCGCATACGTTTTCTTTTCGAATTTTTCTTCTCATCCCTTCTCCTTCTCTCATCTTCTCATTCTCTTTTCGTCTTCCTCCTCTTTTGCCTTCCCTCTTCCTCTCGCCAAAGGAAACGACCATTCGAAATTCATCCAAGAAACGTCCGGGAGCCAGCTATTAATACAGCTGTTGATTTCATCCAATATACCCTCCTACCCAATAACGACTAGCTGCCTACGCCGTTCTTCCCTACGGCCCTCCTCCCTACGGCATACGCCAACACTACGCCTACGCCTACGGCCTAGCACTGCATTACCCATTATTATTATAACACGCTCCTAAACTGCAGTACACTTGTACACTCGCTCGCTATCGCAAGTACACGCTTACACGCTTATCAGCCTGCCAATTTCCTAAAACAATATTACATCTTCGCCGCCGGCTATCTCCAACGCCCGCCTGCCAGCCGCCAACCACACCACCGGGCCCAACGCCGTCTTGCCGCCGTTTTCTTTGCTTTCCTTTGCTCTCATTCGCTAGTTCTTATTCTAAGAATTACCCCAAGACACACCTGATCGGTAGGGCATTACCTACCTACTACACTCTCCCCGCCGCCGCCCTAACTCTTTATCTCGCCCGCAGTCCAAGCTCACTGCCCGCATACTGCCCGCATACCAGCGGCTTACACGGCGAAGCACGTTGTATTCTACTACGCACCGCCTTTGCGCTGCCTTGTACTGCACTCCTGTACTACTGTACTACTGTATTCTGTACCTTATCGGCACCCCCTTGGTGCGATAGTACCCCTCCCGATAGGCTCGATAGTGAGGCTATTCAGTAGTTCATACCCGCAAATCAGTCCCCAAAGTCGTGGCACCACACAATGGGCCTCTTCTCAAGAAAGGACAAGTCCTCGCCGAAGACGGGCTCCAACCCCGCCAAGGTTGTGACTGCTTCACGTTCCAACGGCTCTCTTAATTCGGGCAGCTCTCTCAAATCCCCCATCTCTCCCTCTTCCTCTTTCGTGCACAATTCCGTCTACCAACAACAGTACGGCTTCAGTCCACGCACCCTCAACCGTTCTTCTGCAGGCACCTCCAAATCAATAGCCACAACCATGTCTAGCCCCGTTTCCCCCGTTCACCTGCCCAAGGTCGATATCCCCCGGCCGCCAGACCCGGCTCTCGACCCGGCCGGCTACCTGCGTAGCTTGCCCGCCGTCCGCGAGCGTTCTCGTATTGTCAGCGACAAGGCTCTGCGCAATGAGCTCAACCACTTTGATGTCGACATGTCCAAGTTCCCAGACGTTGTCAGCTTTGTCGCCCAGATCATTCGCCGTGACTACGAGGCCCCCTATGCTCCCTCTATTCCGCCCCATGGCCGGTATCAGCACTTTGCCGTTGGCGGCCGCGATCGTGTGGCTCTGCTCCTCACTACTTTCCCTCCCGAGATTGACAGCACTGAGCGCTGTCGCCGCCTGATTGACCTGTTCCTCGTCAGTGTGCTGCTGGATGCCGGCGCCGGTACCGAGTGGCAGTACAAGAGCACAGAGAACGGCAAGGCCTACAAGCGGTCAGAGGGTCTTGCTGTCGCCAGTCTGGAAATGTTCAAGGCCGGCATCTTTTCCGGCCAGCCCAACACCAACAAGACCCAGGTCGACAAGGACGGTCTGCGTGCGCTGACAGTCGACGTTCTTGCCAAGGGTCTGCAGCACGGACCAGGGAACAATGTTGCCGGTCTTGAGGGCCGCTCCAACCTGCTGATCCGCCTTGGCGATGCCCTGGCATCCAACACCGAGTTCTTTGGCCCCGAGGGCCGTCCCGGTAACATGGTCGACTACCTGCTGGCCCACCCCACAACACAGGCCTCATCCATGCCCATTGTGCTGCTGCCTGTGCTCTGGAGTTTGTTGATGGACGGCCTGGCACCCATCTGGCCCGCCTCCCGCACAGCCATCAACGGCACTTCGCTGGGTGACGCCTGGCCGTGCACCGACATGCCGCAGCAGACTGAGTCCTCGTCCCCACCGACCCGGAAATCCTCTACACCGACATTCTCGCCGTTCCCCAACGCTGCCGCCGCCGCCGCCTCCTCCTCATCGTCTGCCGTTGCCGCGTGGGAGAACATTGTGCCGTTCCATAAGCTGACGCAGTGGCTCACCTACTCGCTGATGCAGCCGATGCAGACCCTGCTCAAGATCCACTTTGCCGGCACCGAGCTGCTGACCGGTCTGCCCGAGTACCGCAACGGCGGTCTGTTTGTCGACCTGGGCGTGCTGACCCTCAAGAAGGAGGACTCGGAGCGCGGTCTGGAACACTACCGCGCCTACTGCGAGCGCACCGGCACACAAAATGTCGAGGTTGCGCCCATGTTTGAGCCCAGCGACGACGTGATTGTCGAGTGGCGTGCCGTGACTGTCGGCTTCCTTGACAAACTGAGCGCCGAGGTCAACAATTACATGGCGGCCGACCTCCAGGGCCACGAGCTGAGCCTGCCCCAAATCCTGGAAGCAGGCAGCTGGAAGGTGTGTATTCCTCAACTTGTATACGTCTATTTACCGAATATATGCTAACTAAACAGGGCGGACGTGAGATTGCCGAGATGTCGCGGCCTAACACCAAGGAGCCACCGATCCTGATCGACTCGGACGGCACCGTGTTCTAAAAGATAAACTAAAGTATAAACTGCTGATGATTGTATTTTGTCTCGACTTTTCTATGTATATTTATCATTCAACTTTAAAATGTGTTTTGATATTATGAGCAAAAATAAGACTACTTCTGAGCTACGCACTACGTTGGAGTGATGGAATGACTTTTGAAGTGATGTATGTGATGCATTTCTAGATACATATGACGATGATTAGATAATGAGAACATAAACAGATAGTATTACAGTTGCTTTTGAGTTATCCCATCTCCTCAGACCTCTACAAAGTAGACTTTCAAAAAAGAATACCTCTACTGCTTCTTCGCCGCCTTGGCCATGGCCTTCTTCATCTCGCGGTACTGGCGCTCAGCCTCGCGCCGACGGTACAGGCTCTCCTCGTCCTCGACAGTGCGCTTCTTCTCAAAGGTGTCGGCCTTGGCAAAGATCTCCTTGGCGCTCATGCTCTGCTGCTTGTCCTTGGCCTGGCCCATCATCTTGTTCCAGCCCTGCTTGACCACGTCGACGGCCGAAGGGGGCTCCGCTGCCGCTGCCGCCGCCGCCGCCGTCGAGCTCTGCTGGTTCTGCTGCTGCGCCACCGTGCGCGGTGCCTGCCAGTTGGAGCCGGGCTCCAGGCGGTACGACACCGGCACCGAGCTTCGCACGGCCGCGTTTGCCGCCTTGTTCAGGGTGCCGCCGGCGACCATCTGCTCCATGGGCGGCAGGCCCTTCCAGCGGCGCAGCCACGGCTGGTGCCACAGCGCCGTCTGGATCATCTGCAGGAAGGACGAGGTGAAGAAGAAAAAGGTCAGCAGCGAGGACATGCGCGCCGTCAGCACGACGCTGATGGGCGTGATGACCATTTGCATAATCTTCATCATGCTCTGCATCTGCGGCGCCATGTAGCGCATGTTGGCGCGGAAGATGACGTACATGACACCCGCGGAGCCCAGCGGCAGCAAAAAGTACGGGTCGGGCACGGTCAGGTCCTGGAACCACAGCAGGCCCGTCGTCTCGAGCTCGGGCACCGGCAGCGTGGACATGCCGCGCAGCAGCCGGAACATGCCGTAGCCAAACGGCACGTTGATCATGGGCACAAACATCTTCCACGTCGACACGTTGGCGTCCTTTTGCATCTGCTTGAGCTTGAGGCGCGCCTCCATGGCCTTCATCTGCGAGTTGCCGCCGCCGCCGCCGCGAAACGCCGCCGTCTGCATGTCCTCCATGGCCTTGTTGTACTCGGGGTTGTTGCGCAGCAGCTGGATCTTGGCCGAGTGCTCGGCGGCGGTCAGCGACGGCAAGAAGATGGCGGCGCGGAACATGAGCGTCGCCGCCAGCACCGAGGCCCACCAGGGCAGGCCCGTGTAGACGTGGACGTGCTCAATGGCCCACTGGCACATGCTGGTCGGGCCCCAGCCGTAGTCGAGGCCGAGGGCGTGCAGGTAGCCGAGCTGGTTCGAGGACATGTCGAGCAGCGCGGAGCCGTCGAGCAGCTCGGCCAGAACAGCGGCATCGTCGGGTGTGGAAGTAGAAGTAGAAGTGGAGGCAGAAGCGGCAGAAGAGAGGACAGGTTCGGCGGGGGGTGGTGGTGCCGCGGCAGCGACGACGGGTTCTGGTGTTGGTACTGGAGCTGCTTGTGTTGGTGCTGGTGTAGAGGCTGCAGCAGCGGCAGTTTCTGCTTGTGCTTGTGCTTGTGCTTGTGCTTGTGCGGCGGCATCGGGGGCGGGCGAGGCCTTTTTGGAAAAGGGCCACAGCGAGAAAGCGGCGGCCGTCGAGGGGAGGTTGTTGTTGAGGCGGGCAGTAGTCGACGAAGAGGAGGCGACAGTCACGCGGCGGCCGGACAGCTGGGCAATGGTGGTAGCAGAGCCACCGACCATGCGGCGAGTGCCAAAGTTGCGGGTGCCCGTCTGATGGCCAGTCAGTCAGTATTCAAAATACAAAAAAAAAGATATTCATAGACAAGACTCACGCGAAGCCGCAAGGCCTGGCTGGGCCGGACGAGACCCCTGCTGGGAAGCATGACGGCGGAGGAGGAAGCAGGTGGGCGTATAGTATAGCTGGGGAGACGAGGAAAAGAAAAGGTATAGAAAGGCTGAAAGTCGTGGCGCGGCACAGTATATCACAGGGTCCGTCGCAAGTCGCAGTCTCTATCCGTCTCAATCGGCCTCAATCGCAAAGCAATCAATGCCTCATTTTTTCCAGACCAGGCTGTGGGGGATAATACTTTTTTTTATCGAGTTAAAGTGGTAGTAAGTTTAATTGGTTTATTCATTAAAATAAGTTAAAAGTGGTATTTTATTTAATTGTTCACGGGGCGGGCCAATCAGCTGGCACCTGGCAGCGGACCGGCAATGCCGCGTACGTCGACAACGACACAATTCCACGAGGTTTGCATGCAATAAGAATAGAGATGAATTGACATGACGGCATTGCAGTTTTGTATGTACAGTCTGCCCGATGGCTCTTCCCGTCCTCCTTTTTGTCTGCGTGCTGCCGTCATGTGTCGTGAGAAGATGAAGACGTGAAGATTGAGATGAAAACGATAGAGATAAAGGTAATAAAAGATAGCAAAACAGAAACAGAGTATTCGTGATATTCAACGTAGATAGGCAAACATAAAAACAGAATATAAAAGAAAATCGTGGTCGTGGTGTGTCGAAGCAAGATGTGCAGAGTCGAGTCGCAAGGCTGAGAGAAGTTGAGAAGCGGCAGAACAGCCACGGTAGATGGCACAAGACTGGGCATGTCGACTCGCTCTTGCCAGGCCTGGCTATGCGGCCTTTGTTCCTGGCGGGCCTGCGCTCAACTGCCCAACCGCCGTGCTCCGTATTGCCGTCATCCGGACAGCCTCGCCTGCTACCGCTTCTCGCGCACCTCGACGCCAGGGCCAGCTCTCCGCGAGAGAGGGAAGACCTGCTGCAGTTAGTATTTGCATTGAACATGCCTCTAAATCTATAAAAAAAAATAAAAAATAAAAAATAAAAACAGAAGAAAAAAAGCCCACCTTTGTCTCGCTCCAGCCGAGCCGGAACGCCCACTCGTGTGCAAACAGCTCGCCAAAGCCCATCATCATGCCGTTGATAAAGGGCAGAAACAAGTTGATGGTGGCGCCGCGGAAGATGGACCAGATGGTCGGTGCCTGGTACAGGATGATTGGGTTGTTGTCGTTGACCTGGTCGTCGAGGCCGGCACCGGCCAGCTGCACGTCCTCGGCGTTGTAGAGCTCGCTGTCGGAGTGCATGGTGACGCCGGACTCGGTCATTGGGTTTGGTAGTTCGTCGGCCATGGTGGGTGTATCTGAATGTGTGACTGTGTTGGTTGCGTCAATTGTCGTCGGCGTCGTCGTGTCGTCGTGTCGTCGATCGTCGGTCGTCGATGCGAGGGGAAGAAGAAAAACTGCCGCTGAATGACGGTATAGCTGCCCCACCGTTTTGGTGTTTTGGCAGCATGCAGATAGATGGTTACGGGGTAAACGGAGTAGCTCAGTGAATTGTACTTTGTAGGAAAACGGACAAATGGGCAATAACGGATGCCATGCCCCTCCGTTTTACTGATTACATAAATTTATCAGAAACGTTCCTGACAGGGGTCTGTTTAGCCTTGCCATTAGCGGTGGCGGGGCAGCGACCGTTCAGCACCTCAGCGCCTGTCCACGCCTTTCAGTGTGGCCAGTGACGCCAACAGCACAGTGCAATTGCCTGCTTGACGTCGCCCGAAGCTGCCTGTCCTAGGAACTAGCAGCAACTGCCTAATCCAGCCAGCCAGTCAGCCAGCCCTACGACGCTTCTATTTACATCGAAGCTCTTTCCTCTTTTATTGTTCTTAGCTCTTCTGTCTCAACCACACTTTACTCTCCTCTCCTCTCTCCTCTCTACTCTCTACTCTCTACCTCTACTACCAACACCATGGCTCAATCACAGGACGAGATCATCAGCAGTTTTGTCAGTCTGACTGGCGCCTCGACGTCCGAGGCTCAGCAGCACCTCGATGCCGCCAACTGGGACCTCAACACGGCCGTTGCCGAATTCCTCGAGCCCAGCACAGACGCCGATGCTGACGCTGACACCGATGCCGGTGCAGCAGCAGAGGAGCCGGCATACACGGGCCCGCGCACGCTCGACGGCCGGCCCGCGCCCCAGTCACAGTCACGAGTTTCGGCCTCGGCATCGCGGCCACAGCAGTCGTCCTCGTCGTCCCAGCAAAAGAAGAGAGGCGTCATGACCTTTTCGTCGCTAAAGAGCGGCGGCTCGTCGTCCCAGCCAGGTGGTGGACACGGCCACGGCCACGGAGGTCATGGTCACGATGATGACGATGACGACGACAGCGACTTTGGCGACGACGAGAACACCAACCGCGGCGACCTCTTTGCCGGTGGCGAGAAGTCGGGTCTGGCCGTCAAGGACCCCAGCATGGCCGGTCCCAACTCGCAGAAGATTATGCGCGACATTGTCAACAAAGCAAAACAGTAAGTCTCGTCCGATAGAGAGTGAGCCGCATTCAAGTGCTAATCTGAGATATAGAAACCGCTCGGAACCTGGCCCGTCTTCGGAGCCGTCTCGGTTCCGTGGCTCTGGCATGACGCTCGGTGGTGAGGGAACTGAGTCGCGCGTGATTCCTGACCCGACTGCACCACCTGCTGGCAGACCTGGTGCTGCCGCCGCCGCTACTGCCGCGCCTGTTGAGCGGTCGCTGCACGTTTGGACAGACGGTTTCAGCATCGACGACGGCCCGCTGCGCCGTTACGACGACCCAAGCAACGCAGCCGACCTTGCCCACATCCGCCAGGGCCGTGCCCCGCTGCATCTGATGAACGTGCCCTACGACCACCCGGTCGACGTCAAGCTGATACAGCACGAAGAGGCCTGGCACCAGCTGCCTCGCATCTACCGGCCATTCTCGGGCGAGGGCAGACGCCTGGGCAGCCCTACCGCCCCCGGCGAGACTGCGGCATTCGCGTCTACATCTGTGGCAGCAGTAGCAACTACACCTGCAGCGCTAGCCGCAGCGCCAGCCTCCAACGAGCCGACAATTGACGAGTCACTGCCCACGCTCATGATCCGCGTGCAGCTGCCCGACGGCACTCGCCTGCCGGCCCGCTTCAACACAACACAGACAATTGGCGATGTGTACGACTTTGTGCAGCGTGCTCTTCCTGCAGGACAGCAGACGCGTGGATGGGTGCTGGCAACGACATTCCCCAACAAGGACCACACAGACAAGGCAGTGGTGCTGGGCGAGACGGCCGAGTTTAAGCGCGGCGGTGCTGCAGTCGTCAAGTGGACATAGATGGTCCAGACTACTACAAGGCTACAAGTAGAAATGAGCAACAAAGGCAAATACAAGCCGAATACAAGTTTGATGAAGCAAAGAAACAAAGACGTGTGTGCAGAATTGTGTATTCAGGTATCTTGTGGTCATGAGTGCCCTGCTCGGGGTGATATGAAGTAAGTAGAACAGTAGATGAACAATAACAGAAAACGCCGTCCCAAACGCCAGTAGACCCAATGCCTCCTCTTTCGACCTTGAGGGATCTTCTTCCTCCTTCATGCCTCTTCCTCTGGCAAGCAGCACTATCAAACATAGAGGTGCTGCTGGCCTTGCTGCTGTTGCTGTTGTTGTTGCTGCTGCTGCTGCTGGTAGTCCTTGGTAATGCCCACCGGCACGTCCAGGAACTCAAACTGCTTGGCGGCAATCTGCGTGTTGAGCAGCGCCGCATTGAACCGCGCCTCGCCCGGCGGCAGCACCACCAGAATGTACGTGTTGGTTGTAAACTTGCCGATGAACAGGTTGAACCGCAGACCGAACCGCAACTCAAACAGCTTGAACTGCTCGGCGTTGCGCGGCGTGCCCGTGTACCGTGCCAGCGAGCTCTTGAAGGACTTGAGAATATTGCTCATGCGCTCGAAGCGGTCCTCGCACGGGTTCGCCGCGCCCTCGGCCGAGTTCCAGTGCGATACCACCAGGAAGCTGGTGCGCTCAAACAGCAGCATCTCTTCGGCCTCGACGAGGCGGCCGAGGTGGCCCAGGTTGGTCTCGATGAGCGCGAGGTTGGGCACGAGGTCGTGGATGATGCTGGCCCATGCCTTGTAGAGCGACTGGTCCCAGATGCTCGTGGCAAACGGCGTGAGCTCCAGCTCAATCACGTCGCTGCCGGCCGTCGGCTGGTCTTCGCCGTCGCTCAGCGGGTTGCCGTTGCCGCTGCCGCTGCCGTTGCCGCTGCTGTTGCCATCGGACAGCACCTCGCCGCGGGCATTGTCGCGTACGTTTTGCAGGTACTCGGCCGTCTTTTGCCGCACGAGCCGCACGCGCTCCTCGAAAAAGGCTTCGCGCTGCGTGGCCACAATCAGGTCCATCTTGTGGATGAGCACAAACACCTTGGCGCCCGACGAGTACTGCGTCAGGGCCGAGATGACGGACACGTAGGTGGCGAGGTCGCGCTCGACGTCGCGCGACTCAATGTCAAAGACGTAGATGAGCACGCCGACGTTGGAAAAGACGTGCTGGCGCTGCTGCGACAGGTAGTTTTCGGTAAAGGCCTCCTGGCCGCCGCAGTCCCACAGATTCAGAGTGAGGTTGCCGAGGAACTTGACCTGCGACAGGTCAATGTCGATGGTGGCGCCGAGGCGGCGGGTATCGCGGGCGAGGTAGGAGCTGAAGATGATGGAGCGCATGCTGGACTTGCCGGAGCCGCTCTTGCCCATCAGGAGGACTTTCCGCTTCTTAGCCTTCTTGACCTCGGTGCGGACGTCGGCACCGAAAAAGGGAATATTGTCCGCCATGGCGACGGCGACGGCACGACGACGACGGGACGACGAGGACGGGACGACGAGGAGAGGAGGAGGACGAGGCTGGCAGGACGGAGTCGAGGGAATTGGAGACGAGGCAGAAGTGAACAGTGACGGCCTGTGAATTCAAGATGACCGTCGCAGCAGTCAATGGCCGTCGAGGTGGTCAATAAACTGTCGTCGGTGTATGGTCGTCGGGCGGTGATGCTCTGATGCTCTAGGATCTACGAGCAGAATCCAGAGAGCTGTACATACGTAGATTCAAGCTTGGAGGAGATAGCAGCCGGTGGGGCTGTAGCGAGCGGCATAAAGTGGTGCTGGCGGGCAATCTGGCGTGAAAAACTCCACCATTACACTTAAGCCGCAGCGTGCGGGATAGTGCTTTAGCGGGGTACTTTGTAATATATGTGATTTACTAGCAAAGGCAAGTACCGCCCCCCACGCATCCGTCCGTCACCGATCCTATTATGTAAGGCCTGCTTAACAGTATCACAGCATCACCATCACCAGCAGTGTTTACGTCGATGATATTCAGCAAGTGTTTGTTAGGTTTTAAATAATGGTATATTAGCCATGCAATAACAAGAAAATACAATAATATAGTAATCAATCAACGCCGTGCCTTTTCCCACCGAGCCAAACTGTATAAACAAGAAGAAGAGGAGGAAGAAAAGAAGAAAAAAAGAGAAGGAAAAGAGACAAGAATGAATAGATGAACAAGACGTAGACCTCGACAAGACTACTCAATGTTCCGTGCCTCGAGGATAACAGAGTTGAGCCGCCGCTCGCCCAGCTGCGCCACCCGGTTGCCCACAATCGGGCCCAGGAAATCAACCAGCTCGGCCGTCTCGACGTCGCTTGTGGACCCGTTGACGCCATTGGTCGCGGGCGGTGACGGCAGCGACGATGTCGTCGACGCCGACAGCGTCCGGATCGCCTTGATGATGCCGCCGCCCACAAGCATCTCAAACTCGAGCGGCGACGCACTGCTCCGCTCCTGCAGCGGCTGCAGCACGTACGTGTCAAACGTCCGCAGGTTAGGCAGCAGCAGCACACGCACGGCCTCAGGGCCACCGGCCGCCGACAGACCGGCCACGGCACCAAACAGCACACCCACCGGCCGGTCCGGCTCCAGCAGCGTCTTGAGGCACGTGCGCGTCAGCTTGGGCCGCAGCAGCGTGTTGCTCTTGGCGAACTTGCGCGCCAGCAGGCCCAGCAGCGACGCCGCCAGCTCGCGCAGCATGTAGATCTCGCGGTTGCCGGCTGCCGACGTGCTCGACGCGGCCTCGCCCTCTTTGCGGCCGAGCTTTTGGCCCAGCAGGCAGGTCAGCACGGGCGCGCACAGCGGCGTCACGTAGGGGTCCAGGAACACGTGCGGGTTCTCGACGAGCGCCGACGTGAGCTCCATCATGTGGCGCAGCACAGTCACGTCGTCGATGCGGTGGGTGATTTGCGTGGCGATAAAGGACACAAAGTAGGGCACGAGCTGGTGCAGGCCGGGGTCGGAGCGCACCGACTCGAGCGCGGCCTGGCGCAGCCGCAGCACCTCGTCGTCGGGGCTGTCGTCGAGAATGGCAGCCTGGATCTTGTCAAAGTAGAGCACGAGCTCGTTGCTGATAATGTGCTTGACGGCGGGCTTGAAGCCGACATTGTCGTTGCCGGCCAGGGCAGCCAGGGCGGGGTTAGCACCGGGTCCCTTGGCGACGAGCTCCTGTGTGCGCGCCTCGGCCGTTGTCGGGTTCTGGGGGATCGATGGCTGCACGCCCTCAATAGCAAGCCAGTGAGCTGGTCATTGTTAGCATCAATCAAGAGACCATAAATACACAGTGGAAAAACTCACCTGTGAGAGAAGCATCCCGCGGCACTTTGGGAAGCTGCGCGTTGATGAGCTTCTCAAACTCGACCTCCTCGTCTTCAATGTAGAACAGCGGCTGGCCGGGGCCGAGAGAGGCCTCGCCAAACCGCAGCGGGCGCGTCGACTCGTAGCCGTAGAGGGGCTCGACATCCAGCACGCGCATGGCAAGGCTGACGTCCTGCACGGTCAGGGTCGTGCGGTTGGCGGCGCGCATGAACCGCAGCGCTTCCACGAGCACCTGGCCGACGCGGAACTCGACATCCTGCGACAAGCACCGCAACGCGTCATCGCCGAGCGCGGAGATGCCTACAGACTCGGCCACGTCGCGCACATTGTCCGGGTTCCACAGCAGCCGTGTGGTATCGTCCTTGGCCGCCATGTCGTCGTTGTCGTTGATTCAATGACTCGGCCTTTCAGTCGAGCAGTCGAGCAATCGAGGGGGGGAGTGGTCGTGGTTCGTCGCGTCACTGCTCGATATTGGTCTTGGGTATTGCAATTTATAGGTTGCAGGTTGCCGTCGGTCCACAAGATCAATCGTGAGGTCGCAATTGATTGTTCGTGATGACCCGTTGACGTTTAGCAGCTGGTCGCGATGAGCTAGGTCGGTCGCGGAGGTCGGTCCAAACTGCGCACGGGCCACCACTGGCTGTCGCCTTGCTATGCTGATTCTGGACCCACATAAAACCGCTCCGCAGCCTCGTCTTCTCAGAGCAGTTGCACCTGCCCAATCAGTTATCACGAGAGGCAGTTCTATATGCTCACTCTAATTAGTCATTCTTTTTCATGCTATTCGAAACTTGAGGCGATTGCACACTATCGCGAGTCCTTTTACTCTATACCAACTTGCCACTTAGATCCGTGTAAGACCGCCAGGACATCAACAACCAAAGAACGGGTCTAGTGGCCAAATGGCAAGGCGCTTGGCTACGAACCAAGAGATTGCAGGTTCGATCCCTGCCTAGATCATTCGATTTCTTTTTGTATTTTTGTTTCTCGTCGTTGTACGGAAGAGTATGGTAAGGGCATACTCTGGCATTTTTTTGCTGATTTTTGTCCGTTGTTTGGTGCCGGATATGAGCGGTAATGCTACAACGTCAAGGTTTGCTTATGTAAGCAGTCCAAAACATCACGACATTTCCATGAGAACACTTGCTCGCTTCTACTTTGTTCATTCTTCTTAAAAGCTTCATCTACAAAGATTATATTTGTTTTTAATTCAAGTTTAGTACTTGACACGAGAATCATGTATCCCTCGAGGTGTGTCTGTCTACAAGATGCTTCCAATATCTATCCAACACCAACCCAACATCAGTCAGACCACAGTCAAGAAACTTGATAATATGATGATTCACCTCGGACGTATCTGCAGCTATGCATGTGCAGTTGGTCATATCAGGAATAGAAATACATTAAACAAAAAGGGGCCATGAGGCTGGAAAACATTGGACGTGCCACCCAAGAACAAAGTAGAGATGATGAAAAATAGAGCGAATAAAGAGTAAAGAGGAAAGAAGAAAGAGTAATGAAATAAAAATAGTAACATTGAAGATAAGTAGATGGAAAGAAACGACATTACAGAAAACAAACACAATACCACCAAGTAAAACTCCCCTCCAGTTTTGGACTTTTGGTAACCTCCGAGAAAAGGTATCGAAAGAAAGCAGTAAACAAGTAAGCAAAGAAGCAGAGAAGCAAATAACCATACCAACCAGGACAAAGTAAAAAGATAAAGGATCGCAGATACACAAAGACGGTACCGAAACAAAAACAAAACAAAGATAAAAACAAAAACAAAAACAAAAACAACCAAACAATTAAACATGCAAATAAAAAATAAAAAATAAAAAATTCATACACGCCCGGGATGACCATGGATCCACATATAACCGTTCCACCGTAACTAACGGGCCGGTCCTGGTCCTGGAGGCAGCGACGAGGAATATCCGTCGCCGTGGTCAATGTCCATGCGGTCGGGGCCGGGGCCGGAACCGGGACCTCTGCTGGGGCCGGCACTCGAGAACCGATCCTTGGGCGACGGCGCGTCAAAGAGACCGCGTGCTGGGCGCACCTTGGGGTCGGTGTCGTTGACCGTCGACAAGATGGACCGGTTTGGCCAGCCGCCGTTGTCACCCGCACTGGGACGCAGGCTCGTGGCAGCACTGTCGCCAAAACCACTGGTGCCGGGACTGCCGCTGCCGCCGCGCATGGCAGGCCGTGCCCCCTCACCACCTGACGACTTGTTGGTGTCAAAGTGCATAACCGTACTGTGCCGGTCGAGCGGCTGCCGTTGCTGCGGGCGGTCGCCCCCCTTCTTGGCGGCTGCACTGCCAAACATGGAGCCACTGCCTGCACCGCCCGAACTGCGCCGGAAATCGCCAAAAGCACTGTCCATGCGCATACCCGGCGACGTGCCATAGTCGCCGCCGCCACCGCTGCTCGGCGACATGCTCCCTTCATAGGGACCACTGCCAGCAGGTGCCAGAGGTACCATGATACCCGACCGGAAATTAGAGTGGTTGATGTCGCCGCCAGGTCCTGGTCCAAGTCCCTTGCGGCGGGCACTGTTCGCCCGCAGTTTCACCACATCCGGCAGATCCTCGGGGTCGTCGACTTGGTGCTGCGCCATCAGCTTCTGCAGCTTCGTCGGGCGCGGCTTGCGTGTGCTCTTGGACTCCTCAATCAGTGGTGGCGGGTCGGGCGCGACAGGGAAGCGCTTGTGCAGCACTTGTCGCAAGAAGTTGGTCTCGCGCGTCAGCAGAATCTCGGCACCCTCAATCTTCCGCAGGTAGAAGCGTTGCTTAACCGCGTCTGCCTCAGACGTCAGATTGGGGTCAATGTACGGCTTGATCTTGTCCTGGAACTCAATTGCGCTGTTGATAATGTCGTTTAGCAGCTGCTCCTCTTCTGGCTGGAAAGGAAGTGCCGGGATATCGTTGAACAGGGCAACCAGCGACTCCAGGTCGGGACGGGCGGCATCGCGCGGGATCTTGACACGCCAGTCGCAGATCGGGCAAGTATACTTCTCGTCTTCCTTGACCTTGCCGCGCGCAATCTTGAGACATTTGCCGTGGTACCATTCGTGGCACACCTCGCACTCAATCATCATGCCTGCCTCGGTACGGCGGCAGATGCAGAATACTTCGCGCTTTGAAGTCTGCCACGACTTGGCACCCGCCTCCGGGCTGGGTTCTCTCGACGCCGGTTCGGCTGGTGAGCGTGGCTTGTCGTCCTGCGTGTCGAAGCAGTCATTGTTGCGGGCCAGCACGTGCTCCATGTGTGACTTGAGAATGTACAGAGGCGCATTGGTCTTGCCAAAGATACGCTTGCCGCGCCGCATCCAGTCCTCGTTTTTCTTCTGCTCCTTTTCCAGGTCGTGCGTCCCGGGCGGTTTCGATTGCAGCAGGTCGATATCGGTCATCAGGGCGACTACGTCGAGGTACGTTGGGCGGTTGCGGTAGTCGGGGTCGTGACACCGGTTGTTGAGATCGAGTACCTGTCTATGAGCATCCCTATGCTTATGCAGCATCTGGTCAATCTTGTCCAATGTCGCCGTCGTGACGGGGACGTTGCCCGCCGAAGCCTGGTGTGACAGTGCCTCTAGTTGCGGGTAGTGCACCGTCTCCGCTTGCAGAAGCTCCGCAGCCTTCTTTTCCCACTGGTTGCCGTTGGCAGCCAACTCCTTGAAGTACCGAATGTGGTCGTTGTTGTACTGGTTAATGCCAAGCCGCACGCTGATGTCGAGAAGCTCATTGACATCCTCGAGTGTCATATGATTGCCGCGGCTGATCTCAGCCCGCTGCGTCCACTTGAGCTGCTCAAGGAAGTTGACCAGCTTCTCGACCTCGGGCACATCGACATTGAATGCGTGGCCGTCCTCGAGCAGGGACTCGATCGTGTCAATCGTCTGGGTAGACACGTGCTCCAGGGCGCGCCGCGCATTCTCCTGGAAGACCTTGATCGCATCGGCTCTCTGCTGCAGGAGCATAATTTCCGGGCACTCGAACCCTATCCGCGCTGCCTCATCGAGCAGCCGGTATATGTTGGAGATGTTCCGAGCCTCGCGCTCTTTCTCGTCGTTCTCGCCGCTGCCGGCGCTGATCGACTTGCGACCGCTGGCCTGGGAGCTCTTGTCGTTTTTCCGTCGGTTTTGCTGCTTCCGGACAATATAGTTAGTTGCCTCCTCAACCCAGTGGTTGCAACGGTCAACAAACTCGCGCAGAACCGGCAAAGATGGAAGGTCGTAGGGTATCCGTTCACCTTCGTTTAGTATTGCCCGCAGTGCGCGGAGAGATGGCGTCGCCTCCTCTTCCAGGAGCCGGTCGTACTTTTCCTCCCAGACCTCGGGTAGGGCTGCCTTGTCCGCTACTTTCTTGTACATGGCTTCGATCTCCTCCTCGCTGTGGCGGTAGATGAGCGTGTGGTGTTCTCCGAGAAGCCGGCTGGTGTCCCGTGCCTGACAGCAGTTGTGAGTCCCCGCATGCTGGAGGCACATGATCTTGCCTGTCTTGTTGCACTTGAATCGCGAAAGGTATGTAAAGGCGTTGCAGTACGAGCATTGGTACTCTTCCTCTGGCACAGCCGAGTCGTCGTATGTCAGTGTCAATGGGCAGTTGTGTGCGCTGCTGTCGCTGGCACCGCGCCGTCCTGCGTTGCCGTCATTGTCATTTTCCGCAAACTTGCATTTGTGTGGAACATCACCATGGCGTGTTAAGAAGATTGCACGATAAGAAGCTTCCCGATCCCGGATCCGTTCAAGCGCTGGCGTTAGCCACTTTGCCGTCCTTATAGTTAGAGGTCCAGTTGCCGTGCTTGTCACATCATCGGCTCCGCTCCAAAGTAGCTCCTCGTGGGAGAAGCATGGTTGACGGCGGAACTGCTGCAGCCTGTCCACACCTGCAAGGCCAAACGGCTCCCAGTCGCTCGGTGCAAAGTTGACGGCTTCGTTGAAGTTAAAGCCGTGGTTGAAGCCTGCATGGTACGCTTGAGGGAAAGTAATAACCAGTTGGCCGGCACGCTGGTCGACAGCGTAGACGCGCACGCCGGCTTCCTTGACCTTCTCTGGCGGCAAAAGAGTAACCAATTGGAACAGCAGATCGGGCTGCGTTTCAAACAGATCCGGTACTGCCTCACGCATAGCATTCTCAAACTTTTCCGCATCCTCACCGGGTATTCCGTACCAGGTCTTGGTGGCACCAAAGTGCTGGTAGTTGGCCGAGTAGGCGTAGTGGTCCTCATTGTGCCAGCAGAATGTCGAAAAGATCATGCCCACATAGACCCACGGAACAGTCATGCCCGAGATATCAGACTTGATATAGCGGAATATACTTTCCGGGTGTAGAGGCAGAATGTTGAGGTTCCAAGGGTCAGTCGAGTAGGGGTCGTTGGGGTTCTTCTCGATCGTAGGGAATCCCGATCCATGGGTTGTGCAGTGAATGTCGGCACCATATTCGACCTCGACATTGTCATCAATACTGGACACGAGACGCCAAAATTCCTGCTCGACGTCGTCTTCGGTGACCGGCCGATGGCAGTTGTGGACAGAGTCGACAGGCATCTTGGTCTCAAAGTAGTTTTGCTTAAACTCAGCCGCCTTCTCTTGGAACTGCTTGAGCGAGTAGAGGCCGCCATCCTCAAAGCCATACTGGCCGTCGCCGACGAGGCAGCGGGGGCAGTTCCACTCTGTCGTTGGCTTTGAGGATATTGGGGGATCGAGGCATTTTCCATGATAAGCATAGTCGCATGACTCACAGACGCACAAAAAGCCGGCCGACTCACCCTTTCCGCACTGCTCACAGATCTCCCAGGTCTCGCCAGCATCTTCTCTAGGAATACGAGCCTGTTGGGGACGAAGCTGTGACATGTTGGAGCCCGCTACTCGCGGCACAGCCTCCTTCTTCAGACGCTTGCTTCTCCGCGCACTGCCATCTTCGTCTTCATCGCCGTCGGCGGGTTCCTCCTTAAGGGACACCTCGGACGAGTCTTCACCAAGCTGGCGCTTGAGCGGGTGGGCGGGGGCCAGACCCTTGTCGGAACTCTTACCAGCAGTAAAGGGACTACCATTGCGGCTGTTCAAGGCGGTAAATCCACCAGACGAGCCTGGCCGCGGGGGTGTGCTTCTGGTTGTAGCAGGCGTAGCACGCTGGCTGCTGGTAGCTGCCTGGAGGGCATCACTTGCCTGGCGTGCTGGCGAATCACCGCGGACGCTGGATGGTGTATTGACTGTTGACCGCTTCATAGGACTGTTTCCCGTGTCGGGGGTAGTGAAGGGGCCACCGTTCTCAATCTCCAATTGCTGATGGACACTAGGCTTGGCGACGCGAAGGTAGTCCTCGTAGGGGCAGAGCCATTTTTGGTACGAGTTCTTGAGCGAGGTCGAGAGAGAAGACATGATCTTCCCGCTGTATCCCAGATCACGACCAATTTCAGCCCATTTCTTGAACTTGCACACCTTGTCAAAGCCGCCTCGTGAGTCGACGGCGCGCTTGAGCTGGTAGAGATCAAGAGGCTTCTTATCCACATATGGTAGACGAGTGAGTGTGTTGCCCAAGTTCTTGTGGTACTTGAAAAGACCGTCCAAGTACGAGATGTTGACGCGTGATCCTGTGCAATAATGTTAGACAGTGTGAACAGGGAAAGCAGAGCTTGTTCAAGGGAAAGACTACAAACTTACCACCTTCGACAGAGTTCAGCTCTTGCTTTCGTGTTTGGAAATGGAATTTCTGTAATTTCGTCAGCATTGATTCATCTCCAACACATGTGACACTTTAAAGCGCAGTGATATGACGTGTACATACAGTTGTGTCGATGGAAAAGGGTGGGTTCCAGCTATCGGGCGGAATGATCTTGCAAATGCCAAATTTCGACGCTTCGGGAGCGATCTTGCGCATGTACTCCATTGGATCCTTCCACTCCTCATTCGTCGGTGTGTAAGTCGGCGCCTCTTCGATGCCGTGCGGACGGTTCTTGCGCTTGCCAGATTCGCGGCTGGCCGTGGGCTGTCCGCGACGCTCGACCGAGTTGAGATCCAGCGGTGGGCTGACCATTGAGCTGAGTGGTGGTGGTGGTCCATTGTGTGTCGATGAGGCAGTGTTCGACGTCGAGTGGCCCATTCGTGTCCTTGAGGGAATGGATGTGGTGTTGGGAGGGTTTGTTGACGCGCCTCGTGCTGGTGATGTGCGCGTGCTGGCAGCATGTGAGCCGCTGGCCGCTCGTGAGCTCTTGGCTGTTTTCTTTTCGTTGCTAGCCTTGCCGCCTTCGGATGCGCCAGCCTCTTTGCTGCTGCTGCCGTTGTCCTTGCCCTTTCCTTTGTCATTACCGCTGCCCGCGTTAACGCCCGTGGCGGCAGCTCCTGCTGCGGGAGGGATAATAGCCATCATTGTGGATGGTCAATGGGAGGTGTTGCGAAATTTTGAGAGACAGTGAGCGTGAAAGAAGCGCGTTGAGTTGTCGTGCTATTAAGCAGCCGGCGTCGATGTCGGCGTCGACGTCAAGAGGAAGCGGGCTGCCGCGTGATATAAGATGGAGTCGCCGTCGGTGGTGGCGTGGTGGGAGGCTCGAGAGCTTGTGCGCAGAACAAGAGGTCGATGCCAGATGGCCGAGAGTTGTCGAGTGTGAGTCGGGGGTGCCGTAACGGCCGTCATCCAAGGGCGGTGGTGATTTGTATATGCATCTGAGCCAAGTCACAGGCGTAGTTGTTGAGGCCGCTTTTAGAGCGCGTGGACGTAGAAGTCAAGATATTCGCGTTAGTCGTTGATCGCGGGTGGTGAAAAAAAGGAGAAGAATTCGAGTGTCGAGACAGCCGAGATGTGTTGGTGTGGTGAAGAAGTGCAATGTATGCAAAGCGTAATGGCGAGAGTGTAAAGGTAGGAGGCAATGGGCAAAAGGACTGGGGGGGATGTGGGCTTTTCTGGGATTTTGTGTCTCTGCTAGAGCCTTTGGTGTACAAGCGTAGGTTTGTAGAGGCTAAAGAAAGCAAAGCGTGCGAAAACCGGGACTAGTTCGAAGATGGGAGTCGAGGCTCGTACAAAGACAGGTCATGTAGTGACTATGTCGATATTTGGTGTCAGAGACAGCAAGTGACTTGTATTTCGGCTCTGTGTGTTTGTGTATTTGAGTTGAGATCATGAGTGAGCGAATTGTAGTGCCGCGGTCGACACGGTTGGAAGAATGGACAGGAATGGAGAAGGGAAGGCAAAAGAACAAGCAAAAGAACGAGTAGAAGCAGAAATAAAAGGACAAAAGAACAATCAAAGAATAATATGACACAAAGAAAAGAGGTAAAGTACGGGGTGACTATGAAGGAGAGTAAGGATGTAAAGTAGAGGGAAAAGTGAAGGCGAAAGTGTGTGGCAAGTTGGTGGGTGATGGAAAAAGAGCGAGATGTAAGAGGAAAGTAGAGGTTGCACGACAAAGATGGGAAAAGAGTAAGGACCACATAGACAATTGGTGCATACGGGAGTGACGGGGGGCTGTTATTGGTCAGCCGCTCCCGTAGATACTGCAAATATACCGAGACAAAATACGATCTTACAAGGGAAGGAACGACCCATGATATTTGGCAACGACCTGACTACAGCCCGATTTCAACCTGATTATAACTTGATTTCAAGAATATGGCAGAACAGCAATCAGAAGGCACAACCGACTGCGAACCGAAATGGACAAAGGCCAACAGATGCTCCGATTATATAGGTAGGCACGACCGACGTCGGGGATAGAAAGAGAAGGGGCGATGTCGTCAAGTCGGAGCTAAGAAAGGCAGGCACGGGCATTCACAGAGGTACTAAAGTGATGTAAGATATAATGTGGCGAGACAGAGAGACCAACAGTCACAGACTGAAAAGTGAGAGGAGAACAACTAAAATACACAGTACAGACTGGGAGTGGCATTTTCAAAGGAGAGTGGGTGCACCACCACCATATAGACGAAGTAGCCAGGTAGCCTAGCGTGGGAGCGGAACGAATGTGGAAAGAGCGGATTGCGGCGTCCAGCTCAGTGGCCCAATGGCATGGCACGACAAGGCCAGGCCAAAAGGGGAGAAAGGGAAAAGGCTGTCGCCGACAAGTGCATACTGGAAGAGGAAAGAGCCCAAGAACCACGACGACACTGCGGACGTCAACCGCCAGAGGAGGAAAGTGCAGCCAGTAGGGAGTTGGTAGTGAGGAAGGAGCGGCCTTGGGCTATTATAAACAGTGCCATTTAATGTCATACTGCACTGTGTGATAACTTACATCCCCTTGCTGTAAGCAATAGTGACTTTGAGACGAGTATTTTCTTCGGTGGATCTGTTCCAGTTACTAGTAAGATACATTTATCAATTTGACGACACTGTATCACAAGCGACAAAAGATGTGAACCAGATGTGAATCCAAAGTCGCGTTCTTCTAACTTTTTTGTTTTTATATTGGCATTTAACAAACAACCCCACTAATTTATGTGTTCGATAGGACTATATCGCGATGTGGACAGTATGGATGCCCATCCGAGACTGTGTAACTGAAATGGAGATGGTGGGCTATTATCGTGTACAACGGGTCGCGCCTTCCCCAAGCAGCAGGTCATCATGCCTAGACGTCGTAAGATGCTGGGGCAGGGCGCGGCATTGAGTCAGTATGGAGAGTCGTCCTGGACAGTGTGTAACGGCATTTACACCGTGTGTAAATTTGCATGCATGCATGATGCGACATTCGATATTGACTTGTTGATCTGCGCTTTTTATGCTTGTGTGCCGCAGCGCCAAGAACACTTTGCCTGTAACTAATTAATACTGCCTGCTTTCTTTTCTTTTGCTGTCTTCTTTTTTGCTTTCCTGCATTTCTGCTTGTTCACGCGTGCGTTGTTGCATTCCACTCACAGCTGCAGAGTGTACATTAGACACATCAAAAAGCACTGTGTACACTGTGCTCGGGTAAAGGCAGCACGAATCGGCACTGTCGGACCTTGTGGCGGAGAAAAAGGAAAGAGCGACGGCCAGGCCTGTAAGACCGCAACCTGCAGTTTTCCAGAACGCGCCTGCCACTTCTGTCAAACAAGGCTGCGAGATGTCAAAGGGCGGCTGATTCAGCCACGTCTACATCGTTGCCGTTTGTTTGGTATCGCGGCTTTATACCGATTGATAAATCCTGATTAAATTGCAGTAGCATTATAAGATACATTTTAATATGCCAGAATATGTGGTATATATTTTGGGCAGGTGGTGGCATGGTGAGTGGATCTGCCAGGCTCTTCTGACCCTCTCTTGGTTTTTACCTCGTGCAATTTATTTCATGCTTTCTTGGTGGGTTCTGTTCTGACTGTACTCTAGGGCGATCGATAGGGGACAGCAGGTAAAAATAGAGGCGAAAGCCTGGGATCAACAGCGTCGAACCTCACAAGCACTGAAGTCCAGTCGGAGTTTTTGCAGATTTAAATTTATGTTGTAGTCAAAGCATGCCCCATATTTCTATTAGAGGACTAGTGGGCCAATGGTCCGATGATTGGCTAGATCTAGTAGTACCATTTTCTTCAATCTACTAGGCCCAGAATGGCAGTTAGAGTACACTCCCGGTGGATCACTAAGACCAATAAAATTGCATTCCCGAGGGGCTATTAGCCAATCCTTACTCAGCACGGCACACTGGTCGTCACATGTCTATATTGGAGGGCCGGATTACATAATTTTAATAGGAGCAATGGCTCAGTTGGGAGAGCGTCAGACTGAAGATCTGAAGGTCCTCGGTTCGATCCCGAGTTGCTCCATTTTTGCTTCAGTTTTGTTCCTCAGTAATCTATTCTTGTAGATATCTCCTGGAGCTTTCTGATTATATATCATTTCTTTTTGGATTTCAATCTATATTTGATGATTATTTTAGTGGTCGCAATATTTTCTGAATTGTTTTTGGCTTTTTTTTTCGGCGTTGGAAATTATTTTCCTAAAGTAAGATATTTTGTTTTAGGACATATTGAATATAATTAACAGCCACTGAGTCTCCGGAAAATGTAATCTATTACCAGTTTCTTTAAGCGATACTGTCAGGCACTTTACCTAATAACATGTGAAATACTTGGATATCAGGCAGCAAGGCTGTTTTAAATAGCGGCCATCAACATCATAGACCCATCATGTCGACAGCTGACCAAGTTATAAACAAACAGACGACAGCTTGTGCAATGGATCGCAGTCATCATTTGATTGAAAATGCGAATTGCATAGGATTTGCCGAGTTGGAGAGTGGCAGGGGGAAGGGAAGAGATATGGAACATACGTGCATCGCATATAGGTCATCTTTCATCGACTTTTCCCATTCATATTTTTTTTTTAAAAATAAAACGGTGAAGCATCCGCCTACGGCTGACTATTCCATTGGCTGCGTTGTTAGACTTGGATTATTTATTTGCTTGAAAGAGAGTATGTAGCTGGAGGCTCAAAGAAGCGCCTGCAAATTTGCCTGATGAGCCGGGAGATACACTCGTTGGTTGGAAAGAGTATATGTTAGTCTTATAATATCCTTTGAAGATTAGTCTCGCTGACCGCGTCATCAGGCATCTGTCGGTCTCGATGAGACTATTGCATCACACTAGACTTCTGTTACTCTATCCGGTTCGTTTATGTCCGCATTTATTCACCTCAATTTCCCTTACGCGGCACGGCTACCATGCCATGATGTCTTTGCTTGTTGCAATATATCACGAGCCAAGATATGCTCGTAACCAAGTTTATTCCTAAAGAACGCGACCGTGTTCCAATTGATGCCATGGAGGAGAGTTAAGCATCTGCCTAATCGATGTCGTTGGCGTTGGCAGAGAGTAGAGCAAAAGCGCAAAGAAAAGTCTCAGTCAGCTGGATAATATAGTGACGGCGCATTGTGATTCTGGAGACTTCGTCGGGGCCGAGAAGGTAGTCAAAGAGTGCTTGAACCTATCGCTTGATCTAGATATGGAGGGCGATGGACAGACGCTACGTATACTAGCGAGGCTGGCGTAAGTAATGAATAAGCAGAACAAGCATGAAGAGACCAAGATGCATATTGAATAATGTATCGACTAGGTATAATCATCAAGGATTATATTTCGGTCTTGTGGCTGGAGTTATGGTGTCATCTTTTGGGCGAGAGTCACTATTTTGAGTTTATGATGGTATCTCATGATTCATTATGCACAATATATATATATATATATATATATGCGGCGTGATCAGATCGTGGATCTAGAGTATCTCAATGCTGTCCACCTTCTTGGCAGATGTATCTTTTCGCTTTGTGACCCTCGCCGTCTTGGTGATCTTGGGTGTTGTTTCTGGCGCCTTGGCTTGTGGTTTTGCAGTCTTCTTTGCTGCGGACTTGACGGTCTTGGTGACTGCAGTCTTTATTGCGGCAGTCTTTACCGCCGTAGCTTTGACTGCCTTTACAGTCTTGGTTGTCTTGGCTGTCTTGCGTCGTGGCGACTTGGTCTGGCTTCGGCCACCGTCCGAGTCGATTTCAACCACCGAGTTATCGTCTGACTCAGCGTCTACTGCTGCTGTTGCCTCTGCCTCTTCTTTTTGTTGCTTCCGCTTGGCCTTGATCAGCTTGTCCACCTCTTTGGGGGCTCGCAATCGTAGCGTCAGTTCCTTCATCATGTCTGCCCACAGGACTGGACCGCCACACTCAGGGCAGTGGCCCCTCACCGGCACAAGTGGCTCAGTAGCTGGATGTGTATGCTCTTCGTCTTCTGTTTCACTTGACGGTACCGGAACTTCCTTTGACAGCAAGTGGCCGCTCCAGCAGCGCAAGTGACCGACAGCCTCGCATGATGTGTTGGGGCACACCGCATAGAGGCCGTTTTGGCCTGATGGTAGTGCTTCGTGGCACACGGCGCAGTCACCCTCCCTCTCAAACGTAAATATATCCCGCGCCTTGTCCACATAGTCCCGCAGTGGTGTGTAGTCTACAGGAAACGCATGCACGCCCGTCTTTGCTTCTGCAGAGGCCGGTGCATCAAAGTCGGTGATGAGTTCAAGCGTCGGCGGTTTTGTCTTGTTGGACGTCGCCAACCACTTGTTCCATGCAGCCAGCACCTCCGGTGCCAGGATATGTAGCCTGAGCGGCCAGCGTGTGAAGCTCGGCACACCTAGCAGCAAATGCAGATTGGCCACAATGGACTGCATGTTGGCCGGTGGGCGGCGCGGCTGGCCGTTCTTCTTCTTCTGGCGCGACAACGACAGACGTGACTCGGCCGGAATGTGTAGTGACAAGTGCGGGTTAGTGAGTGCCCATTCGAACTTGAGCGCAGCCACTGACCCGGGAAACCCAGAGACCAGTGCGACCATCTCCCACGGCCGCAGACTGGCGCGCGATGTGCGGACGGCGCCGCCCTTGGTCTCGCCGTTGTGCTGCTTAAGCCGGCGCGGCGGGTCAGGCGTAGATCCGATGTAGAGTGAAGCGTGGCGCATTGTTGAGCGCAGTACATAGACTGTATACAGTGCCGGGATCGGCTTCGTGACGGCGGTCGAGACGGTCGACATCACCGAGGCCGAGGGCAATATCCGCGGCATTGTGTCCGAGTCCATTCGTATTGATATTGATTGAGTGCTGCCGCTATTCAGGCAGCAAAATAGTGTCTTAACATGGTCCTCGGGACTGTGCAGCCATGGATCCGGAGACGACGCCGAGTCTGACTTTTCGAGTATGACGTCGATTTCTATTTTGCCCAGTCGCGTGTAAACATGCGCGGCGCGCTATGCCGGATTGCTAGAGCGACGGCGCTGTAAGACGTGGGGATGTGGCTGAAAAGTGACTTGTGGCGTAGGTGGCCATAGTGGGTCTGAACTAGGCTGTCGGGTCACATGCCCCACAAGCTACTCGCCCATTTTGCACTGAGTTCAATGCAGGCAGATCGTGACAATATTTTGCATTGTGAAATATTCGCTAAAGTCATAGCAATTACAATTAAACGAATAAAAAGATAATGGGCTTGAATAATCTCTACTAAGAGCGAGCTATCGGTAATGACTCTACGTAACTGTACTACTAGAGGCTATACGCAGTAGCAAATGTCCTCGGACGACCCACGAGATGTGCAACTGGATAAAGTCTATTTATTTTACACAAAAATGAATGATGAATGAAACGGCAAAAAATGCGTCGGCCGGGAATCGAACCCGGGGCCTGTCGATGGCAACGACAGATTTTACCACTAAACCACCGACGCTGGTGCTTGTTGACATCAGCACTGCTAGATGTGTACAGGATGTCAGTGACGATGCAAGAAACCAAGTGGTAATTGTGTGATTTTTCTATGAGGTCTATCAGGTTCCGTGTTTATGTGAGATTGCTATGGGGTTCCATAGATACGAATTATCAGAAAACCATAGAGGGATGTCGTCGCTGGAATCATGCGTCTTCAGACGCTCCAGAGATTTTGTTCATGAGAAAAGCTGGAAAGTCTCGAATATGAATAAGTATTCACTGATAAGAAGCAAGGAGCAGCGACAGAAACAAAATATAGACGATTGAAGCGGTTTTCTGAATCCAGACTCATTTTTATCATACAACAGTATTTATACTGTAGGCGAAGAACTGCATAAAGCAAAGGCCCGTGATTGATAGTGTATATAGTTGAATCACTGGCCAAGATACTAAACGCACCGTAGTAACTCGAATCAAAGTGAAGCGTACTATGCTTATATAAATCGTAACGGTGTTAATTCAAAATATTTCTATCACACAAGCTTCACCAAAATATTGTCAAACTAGCCAACGTCCACCAACTACGCCTCACTCTTAACCCAGCTCGGCAGTGTTGACGGCACAGTAGTCGAGGTTGTGTAGAGACGTGTCGGGGTTGCCGGCCCAGATCGGGAACGGACGCGCAGTCCCGCTGCCACCAAACACGGCAAATGTCAGGATAAAGACCATGACCTGAGTGCCACCGTCGAGGGCGGCCGACGTGATGTAGTTGTACTTGACAAAGAACTGCGGGTACTTGCGGCGCAGGTACCCCTGGGCAAAGAAGCCGAGAGCAAAGAACATGGTGATGGCCGAGTTGATGCCGACAAAGAGGTAGCCCATCTGCCAAAGGATAATGGACGTGTTGATGTAGCGGAAGACCTTGCACGGGTAGAAGTGGTTGGCGATCCAGAGCGGCAGCGGGGCCAGGAAGCCCAGCAGGTAGGCAATGGTTACCCACTGGTACTTGGTGCCGACAGAGAACATCTTGCTGGCAATGCTCCAGGAGATGGCGAGGGTGTTGAACTGCTGCACGTTCTGGCCGGACCAGATGTTGGAGCCGACAATGCCCGTGAGGATGTCCCGCTGGTTCTGCACAACCGTGAGCATAATGGCCCAGTTGAGCACGGCGCCAATGACGCAGCCAATGATCTGCACAACAAACGTGTGGCGCGGCGGCAGATGGACGTACTGCGCGAGCTTGAG
Organism: Ophiostoma ulmi; assembly: GCA_029298715.1. NCBI lineage: Eukaryota > Fungi > Ascomycota > Sordariomycetes > Ophiostomatales > Ophiostomataceae > Ophiostoma > Ophiostoma ulmi. The sequence goes on along the minus strand of JANSLN010000002.1, from coordinate 5,626,662 downwards.
ATCACGCGCGAGCAGCTGGGCCTGGCTCATGGAGTTGTAGGTGAAGCAGGTAAAATACATGTTGGCCAGGGGGCGGCCGGGGAACATGTAGCCGGCCAGGGTCTGGCAGATGGGCTGGATGTTGAAGCCGAAGCCGGTGATGCCGTACTGGACGCCAAAGAAGAGCAGGAAAATGGCCATCATGAAGGTGCTGACCAAGAATCCCCACCAGGGCAGCGTTGATTTGAGGGCATAGAGAGTACCCAGGCCGACGGACCAGCAGACGACGAGCACAGCACCCCACCACCACAGCGGCACCTCTTCGTACATGTTGCTGAGCATGAGCTTGTAGTGGGGATCGAGCTGGGGATCGTTTTGCTTGCGCTCGAAGCGCTGCTCGGGGGTTTCGGCCTGCTGCCAGAACTTCCAGTTGGAGGGGGACAGGAAGCGCTTGAGGTTGCTGGGCTTGGCCCACAGCCAGCCGTACTTGATGTCGTCAAAGTTCCACAGCAGCATGTGCACAAATGTGGCCGTGAAGCCCATGTTGGACGTGATGAGGTAGCCCAGGTACGATGCCGTCAAGAAGGGCGTGCCCATCTGGTCGAGCAAGGCATTGTCAATCTCAAAGTTGCTGTTGAGAATCGCGCTCTGGTTGTACACGTTGAAGTTGGTGCTGTTGGACGAGCCATTAAAAAGCTGCTGGGCTAAGAAGGGGAAGTCTTGAGCGCGGAAGGTGTTGCTGTAGTAGAGACCCATAAAGAAGATGATGCAGCCGAGGTAGCCAATGTACTCGTTGACGAGCGTGTACAGCGGCAGCCACAGCGGCGAGCCAAAGGGAGCAATGTAGTTCCAGTCAAAGCTGAGGGCCAGGAAACCCACACCCTCGTTGCCACTGGCACCGCCAAACAGGTTGGTGAACACCAGGCTGTCCTGGTGGGCAAGACAGAAGATGGACACACCCTCGAGCACGGGGAAGATGTACTCTGGGAAGATCTCCCACACGAGGAAGAAGAAGAAGATGTAGCAAAAGATGCGCAGGCGCTGCTTGGCGACGGCCTTGTCGCCGTGCAGGGACTCGAGCAGCGATGTCACGGGCAGGTTCATGGGCCACAGCATGTGGGTTGGATAGACGAGGATGTCGCGCAGGAGGCCGGAAAGACCAAAGCCGATGAGCTGCGACGTGATGACGACAAAGATACCGGCAGCTTTGTTAGGGTAGCCGCCGTAGAACAGCTCCTGGGCAGCCAGGGCCTCGGTGGCGAGGGCGGACTGTGACGCAGCCGAGGCCATGAGCGTGATGGAAGCGTGCTCCTTCATGTGGAAGGGGAACGGGTTGAGGAAACGGCCAATGGCACCCTTGCGAGGGATAACCAGCGACATGGCCTCGCCCAGCACATAGCCAAGAACGGTCAAGAAAATGACCGACACGAAAATGGTCTGAGGCTTAAAGTAAAAGATCTCCTGCAGCACGGAGCCAAAGACGGACAGGCCAATACCCAGGAAAAAGACACGGAATGTCCAGGGGTTCTGGGTCGGGTCGTCCTCGAGGTCAATGACCCTGGTGATGAGGTCCTCAGCCGTGGAAACACCGCCGACGACCTCTTCGTTGGCACCGTGGAACTCGTACTGGGGCAGGCCTACACCTACATCAGCACCGGTCGTTTTGGCAGTCGTAAAGGGCTCGCCGATGGGGGTCTTGGCATCACCAATCAGGTCCCCATCGGCAGTCTTCTCAGGCAGGTCTTGGGAGTGTTTTTCATGGTCACTCGAGCCGTTGCTGCCACCGTTTTCAATGTCAGCATCGGTCGTGTAGGTTGTTCTCTTGGTCGCCATTTTTGGTGTTGGGAAATGGTGTAGATCAAGACCAAGAGGAGAGCCAAGAACCGAGCCAAGAGTTGCGATGGGGGACTCGAGTTTAATACTTTATACAATTGCCATGCATTGATATACAACTGCATGGATGCGTGGAAATGAATTGATTGCAGGGCAGGGCCACCAGGGATAGGTGTCTGGTGCTATGCTGCCGTGCTGCCGTGCCATGTAGTGGCGATCAAAAGCAGATCAGCAACTGTGTCGATCTCGCTCATCACCTCTCCTCTTGTCTGTATGCACCTTCCATTGCACTCTATCGCCCCCCATGAGATAGTGATTCTGCCAGCTTCCTGATAAGGGATCGCGTGCTGCATCGAGGCATGGTGCCCAACAAGTGCTGTCGTACAGAGTTGGAGTGTTGCACATAGACATCAAACACGGATAAGTACATCCAAAATACATGATACTGAATGGCATAGGCGCAAAGCTTGTTTCTCGTTAGCCTGGCTGAGGAGAGAGACGAGGACGAACACCCTAAATTCCAGCAATCAAAACAAAGAAGTGATTAACCAAGCATCAGACGTCGTCGTCTTGTTCTTGCAACCTTCCTATTCTAGAAGCTAAGTTCTTTATCTATTTTGTACGTTATTGATGAAAGAGAGTAGATAAATACTAGGGCTCTAATCCCAGTCCCAGTCCCCGTTCCTGTCTCGGTCGGTGAGATTTCATATCTCGCTCTCTCCTGTTTTTGGTTGTTATCTTGTTTCTGGTGTTCTTGATTCGTATTGGAGGGTGACGTCAGATAGAGCGAGCGTGCGAGAACGCCCCGAGACAAATCATAAGCTTATACGGTGCTTATGACCTGCCCAAAGGAGACAAAAGTAGACGAGGCAGGGAGGGTGGTGGTCAATGGAATGACTGTTTTGTCGGCGACGAGAAAGAACCAACAGACAGATATAGAGATGATAATGAGATGAAGAGGCAACTAAAACTTGATTTAATAGACATCAGAGCATGCACGGACTGCTATTGATATTTCCACAAAATATACCGGCAGTTGACGACGGAATGTTCCAAAGCCAAGCAAAAACCGTTAAGCATAATCCTTATGCCAAGACGCTGTCTTGATAGATGCCGGCCTGGGTCTTGGCAAAATACAAGGCTGGTATGGGGTATTGATTTAGGTTTGAGCACTGATCAGACTTGAAGGGTCAGATATCAAAGACAAAAAGTGCTGACAGTACTTTCACGTCAAAGATATAAAAGAAAAGCTGTGTGATTTGATTAAAATCAATGATGATTTGCCAAACATTGGCCGATTACCCAGACGTCGCTTGTGTCGTAAAATGCTAAATGAGCTCTAGTTTGAGTTTCTTTGCCATTTCCATTTCCAATTTCACTCGCATCTCTATCTCTATCTGAGTTTATCTTTGACTGCGAAAGTGAATAGGGGCTCGTATTGGAGCAGCCATATCAGCGGTAAACTCGGCTGTCGGTGCTTCGGATGATAGCTTCCTAGTGGTCTACAGCTTGCTGGCAGAATACTGCGCAGATATGTGGCGTGCTTTATCATGAGAGATATTGATTATATTTCTAGACAGTTGTTTGTAGCTTTGTCCAGCAGAGTACATCACACCCTCAGTTCTTGTGGAAGAGAATTAGGCCCAATGGCAAAATAACAAAGCCGGACGCATGGTTCGATTTTGTATTCCAATACTTCCAACGACCTAATCAAATAATACGATATCGAGATCAGCGGGCTGATAAGCTAGTTATGACCTTCCCTGATGGGTTACAACAGAAATCCTCGTGCTCAAATGGGGGCTGGATAATTTATGTTTTCTATTGAACTAGGGCAATGTGCAGTGTGCCGTCTCCAACGGCGGTCTGAAGGAGCAGGTGTCCGTTCGAAGGATGCGACAATCATGCAATAATAAATTGCAAGTACGATATACACTCTGTAATGCAATGCTTGGACACTGTATGCGTAAGTTCGTCTTTAGACGAGAGATATTCAGGCACGTAGTCCCACTCGCGCCGGACTCGTGCATTGTACATCGAAGCACCCCGAGTTCCTGACAACACTTACTTCTAAAGAGAGGGAGCATAGGCTCAAGTCCCATGCAGGGTCGCTGCAGAACCTCAGACATGGAGTGTTGAGATAAATTCGAGATGAATTCGAATCCCAAGCAGCTGGAATTGGGTAAATGGTACGGTGGCGTAGACGGGGCGGGGCAGGAACAGTCTCACAAGGGAACTCCCGTCTTGGCATCGGGCTACTATGTAATTGAATTGTGCACTTTTGCCATGATATCATAACCTCGCATTTATTCGAATCGTGTAGGTTATAAGAGCTCTTGATGAAATTAAAAGTAAGAATATAGTCGAGTATGTAAGCAATCATTCGGAGTCCAAATTAAGAAGGAGCGAAATGACTAAGAAAACCTTTTTGTGACGCCTATAAGGCACTAATTGACAGCACTCAAGTGTTAGTGCTGGCATCAAAAGCGCCATCGAAGTTGAAGCCACTGATTTGAAAAGATCACATGCGAATGAGTTGGATAAAAGTAAACAATGATCGTATTCCAGAACAGTGCTTATATAAGCTGACTATATTCAAAAATGAGCTTTTCTTGACGCATTACTCCGTATTATACTCATGACAGACAGGAAACAAGATGCAAGAAGACGGGAAAGGAACACAAAACACAAAATACAAGAGAAAGAGGAGAGAAGAAAAAAGAAAAAAAAGAAAAAAAAAGACAATTAACTAGAACAGGAGTGTCGAGTTGTACACAAGCACCTTGTCCGTGGAGCCACAGTACTCGGTGGTGTTGCCAGTACAGATGGTGTTGCACTGCGTCTCGAGGACGACGGTGCTCGTCTGGCTCAGATCGTTGCCACACCAGCACTCAGAACCGCCCTCGAGACCGGCGTACTGGTATTTGAGACACGCCTTTAGACACTTGGCCACTGTCATCTTGGTGGTGTTGGTCTCGGCCAGGGTGGACAGCAGGTGGCCCGATGACGGCTCCTGGTAGCAGTCAACAAGAGTGAAGTTCTTGTTGCCCGCGTTGTAGTAGACTGAGGGGGTAGCAGTAGCGGACGTCGTTGATGTCGATGTCGTCCCGCTGGTGGTGGTAGCCGTAGTTGCATCTGTGGTGGCGGCTACGCTGGCACTCTTGGCTGCGTTGGTAGCCGACGTCGAAGTGGTGGCTGGATTGGCCGACGTCGACGTGGTGGAGGTGGTAGTCGGCTCAGTGCTGGTGGAAGTGGTCGACGTGGTAGTGGGATTGGTAGAGATTGAGGTAGTGGAAGCGGTTGTAGGCTTTGTAGAAGTTGAGGTAGTGGTCGTTGTAGAGTTAGTAGATGTCAAAGTAGTTGAGGTGGTCGACGTGGTGGTCGACGTGGTGGTTGGCTCGGTTGACGTCGACGTAGTCGAGTTGGTAGTAGGCTCGATACTGGTCGACGTGGTAGAAGTTGTAGTAGGCTTCGTGCTGGTCGAGGCCGATGTGGTTGCCGCATCTGTACTCGTCGAGGTAGTGGACGTGGTAGTGGGCTTGGTCGACGTCGATGTGGTAGAAGCCGTTGTTGGCTCGGTGCTTATTGACGTCGTAGAGGCGGTCGTGGGCTTTATGCTGGTAGATGCAGTCAACGTAGTAGTGGAATTTGTAGAGGTTAAGGTGGTTGAGGTAGTGGTTGGCTCTGGAGATGTCGAAGTAGTTGACGTCGTCGTCGGGTTGGTGCTGGTAGACGTGGTGCTCGTCGAGGTCGTCGATGCCGTCGAAGTGGAAGTTGTAGGCGTCGATGTCGTTGTCGGCTTTGTGCTTGTAGATGTGGCCGAAGTCGTGGTGCCCGTGGACGTAGTCGACGTTGTTGCCTTGGTAGTTGCGGTGGTAGCAGTGGTAGTGGCAGCAGTGATCGCCGTGGTGGATGTCGTCGCATTGGTAGTAGCTGTCGTCGCTGTGGTGGCTGTCGTCGTCGCGCCGGCGCCGTTGTACTTCCAAATGTTCAGCAGGTTGCCGCCACCACAGAGCTCAAAGGCGTTGCCGCCGCACGCCATGGTGCAGGTGCCGGCTGTCTGGTTCGTGCTGCCCACGCCCAGCGCATTGCCACAGTAGCACTGTGTTCCGTACTCGACACCAAACATGGTGGTGTTGCCGTTGGCCGCGCAGTAGCTCGCGCAGTACTCCTGCGTCATGTTGGCAATGGCCGTCGTCGCACCACCCAGAGCGCGCACATTGGTGGCCTCCGAGTAGCAGCCGAGGTAGCCATAGTTGCCGACCTGGGCCTTGGCCGACGGGCGGCCGGTCTGCTTGCCGGTCTGCTGGTAGACGTTGAGGCGGTTACCGTTGCCGCAGATCTCGGAGGCGTCGCCGGCGCAGTAGGTGGAGCACTGGGACTCGTCGGTGGGCGCGGCGCCGGTGGAAAAGAAGTTGCCGCAATAGCACTGGTTGCCGTACTCGACACCAAAGTAGGCGTAGGCAGAGCAGTAGGCGGCGCAGATCTCGTAGGTCATTTCGTTGTTGGTCTGCGAGATGCCGGCGAGGGCGCGCGCGCTGGTGCCTTCGGTGTAGCAGCCGAGGTAGGTCCACGAGGCAGCGACAGTGGGCTTTGTTGTGTGGACAGTCACGGCCGCTGCAGTAGTGGTAGTACCCGTGGTAGTGGCAGCGGTGGTGGTTGCAATGGTAGTCGTCAGTGCCGTACCATTTCCAGTGGTGCCCGTGGTTGCCGTGGCTGCGACCGACGAGGCATTAAACTGGTAGACATCCAACAGCAATCTACCTCCGCAGTACTCGGTCGTGTTGCCATTGCAAGTCATGCTGCAGGCAGACGTGGCCGCCTTGGTGGACAGTGCGTTGATTGCGTTGCCGGCCCAACATTCGCCGCCGTACTCGACACCCGCAAATGAGAATCCGGCCGCCTTGGCTACAGCAATGCAGTTGGCGACGGTCTGCGAGGTGACCGATAGCTGGTTGGTAAAAGCGCGGCCGGTAGTGGGCTCATTGTAGCAGCCCACAAAATTGTAGCCGCTGACGCCTGGGTTCACATAGGGGCCGCCGACAATGGTCGGGGTGCTGACTGCTGTCGTGGTGGCAGTACCAGTTGCACTGCCCGTTGCTGTGCTACCAGTCGTCGTAGTACCCGTCGAGTTGAGATGGTAGACACCCAACAAGAGACTGCCACCGCAGTACTCGGTCGTGTTGCCGTTGCATTTCATGGAGCAGGCGGAAGTGGCAGCCTTGGTCGATGCCGCGTTGATGGAGTTGCCAACCCAGCACTCACCACCATACTCGACAGCAGCAAAAGAGTAGCCGGCCGCCTTGGCCGCTGTGATACAGTTGGCGACCGTCTGAGTTGTGACCGACAGCTGGTTCGTGAAAGCGCGACCGGTAGCGGGTTCATTGTAGCAGCCGACAAAGTTGTAGCCGCTCACACCCGGGTTGACATACGGACCTCCCACGACAGTTGGGGTGCTGACAGGAGTGGTTGTGCTGGTTGTCGTGGCATTGTTGATGTTGGTGCCAGAACCAGTCGAGGACGAGTTGAACTGGTACACTTCCAGCAGCAGGCTGCCACCACAGTACTCGGTAGTGTTGCCGTTGCATGTCATGGAGCAGGCAGAAGTGGCCGCCTGGGACGAGGCGGCATTGATCGACTGACCAGCCCAGCACTCACCGCCGTATTCGAGACCGGCGTAGTTGTAGCCGGCGGCCTTGGCGGCGGCGATACAGTTGGCCACGGTCTGTGTTGTGACCGAAAGCTGGTTGGTGAATGCACGGCCAGTCGCAGGCTCGTTATAGCATCCGATAAACGAGTAGCCATCGGTACCCGGGTTGACGTAGGGACCGCCGGTGACGACAGGCACGGTGGATGTAGCCGAAGAGCTGCCTGTGCCAGTCGACGTTGTCGGCAGAGTGGCCGTGCCGTTGAGCGCGTACATATTGAGCAAGACGGGACCGCCGCAGTATTCGCTAGAGTTACCGTTGCAGGGCATAGAGCACGTCGACAGCGTCTGTTCGGTAGCTGCTGCGTTCAGGGTGTTGCCAGCCCAGCACTCACCGCCGTACTCGATACCGGCATAGACGTAGTTCTTGGCGGCCGCGGCAGCAATACAGGCCGCGACAGTCTGGTTGGCAGTGAGCTGGGCAGTGAGGGCGCGACCCGTAGTGGGTTCGCGGTAGCAGCCGATGCTATTGTAGCCGTAGACGCCGGGGTTTACGACGGGGCCCGTAGGAGTTACCGTGCCACTGCCAGGATCAGTGCCGCCGCCGCCGGTGCTGTCTCCCGCCGTGGCAAACAAGGAAATAAAAGCGCCACCCTCGTTGGCACCAACACCGTTACCACCGCAGATCTGGTTGATGTCACCGGCGCAGGGGTAGTTGCAGTCGGACTCGGTGACCTGGAGCACCGGGATGGTATTGCCGCCCCAGCACTCGACGTTGTACTGGGTGCCGCAGTACTTGTAGCTGCCGGCAGCACAAGCCGCGATACACTTGGCAGCGGTGTTGTTGACGCTGCTGTAGAGCTGGTTGGAGAGCTGGCGGCCGGGGTTGTTCTCCTTGAAGCAGCCGGTGTAGCGGTAGGTGCCCTGGCCGTTGGCCTGGAGCGGGGGTGCCTGCTCGGACACGGCCTCGCACGAGAACTGGATGAACTGCTTGTCGAACAGGGGGTCGTTGGTGTTGAGGGTCCAGTTGGCCTGGCCGTAGTAGGTGTCGGTGTTCCACTGCTCCTTGGGGACGGCACAGTAGAGCGTTGCGGTGGCGCTCTCGCCGGCCTTGAGGATGGTGCCCTCGGCCAGGTCGACATTGTTGTTGGCCTGGACGATGCCGGTGACGCCAAAGGGCGGCTTGGACACGGTGATGGACAGGGGCACGGCGTCCGAGGTGCCGTTGTTGGTGATGCGCATCTTGAGGTAGCGGGCGGTGTTCTGGGTGACGCTGCCAAAGGTAAAGTTGACATTCTTCTGGTACGTGACCCAGCCGGTGGCGTCGGGGGTCTGGAACTCGACGAGACAGTTTGACGCAGGGCCGGCATTGGCGGTGACCTCAAAGGTCTGGTTGCCGCCCGTAGACACGACCTTTGTGAACATGGTGTAGTTGCCGCCCGTCGTGGGGTTGAAGTGGACAGTCACCGACTTGCCGGCATTGGCGGCAATGGTGGCAGGCACGCCCGCGAGCAAAAAGGCGCCGTTGGCATAGCCCGTGCTGGTGTTGGTGCCGGCTGTCCAGGGTCCGCTGGCCGACTCGGAGAAGAGGATGGCGGTGATGTCCAGAGTGGCGTTGCCCTGGTTGCTGAAGACGGTCGGCTGGCTGGAACCGGTGCTGTTTTGGTCGATGACGACGTCGTTGAAGGTGAGCACCGTGGCGGAGATGGCCAGCAGAGCACCACTGCTGGTGCCGGTACCCTCGAGCAGGACAGGCGTCTTGGAGGTGAAGCCGTTGGCGCCGTTGGTGGTGGAAATGGACACGGAGCCGGTCAGCAGGCCGACCGTGGTGGGCTTGAACGCGGCCTCGAACGAGAACGTCGCGCCGACAGCCAGGGTGTTGGGGAACACGGTGGTGGTGGACACGTTGAAGTCGGGGTCGCTGAGAGTGAGCGCGTTGACCGTGGTGGCCGTGACGGCCGTGCAGGTGATGGTGTGCGTGATGGAGCCATTGAGAATATCGAGGCTGCCAAAGCTGATGGGCGACGAGCAGTTGAGCGGGTTGGTCGTGGGGCCGCCAAAGCCGTAGACGTAGCCGAGCGTGGTGCCCATGTACATGCGGCCGTCGCCAAAGACGGCGCGCGTGAACTTGGTAGTGCCGGGCACGGAGAAGGAGCGCAGCAGGGTCAGGGTGCCGTCGACAGGGACGGCATCGTAGATGCGCAGGTTGCTGCCCTGGACGTCGGTGGTCCACAGCAGGCCGGTGCCCTCCTGGCCGTTGAGGGTTGTGACGGTGCCGTGGCTGACGCCGAGCGTGTAGGCGTTTGTCTCGAGGGTGTCGGCGACCTTTGTGAAGGAGGGCACGCCGTTGTTGCAGGAGAACTTGAAAACGTGGGTGGGGTACTGGATGACGTTGATGTAGATGTAGCCGCCCTCGAGGGGGTAGACGCCGGCACCGGCATAGACCGAGTTCTCGTTCTGGTAGGTCTGGATCACATTGTCGCCGCTGTTGGCTCCGGTGCGGTAGCCTCCGAGATCGTCGAGGTTGAGCCAGTAGGTCTTGCCGCTCTTGCCGGTGATGACGCCCATGCGCGTAATGCTGCCACATGCGAACTGGCTGGGAAGGATCTCGAGCGGCGACGTGCCCAGGTCCTTGTCGGCGCCGTCCAGCGCCTGTTTCTCCTGCGGCATGAAAAAGTCCACAACAGTCACCGATCCGTCCTCGTTCAGACTCATGTGCACAGCAGCCTCCTCGAGCGAGGTGGGCGGGTTGCGGCCCTCGACGGGGACAGTGCTGAGCTGCGAGGCGTAGCCGTTGCCGGTAGCAAAGAAGAGCGAGCCCTGGTCGTCGGACGTGAGACCGCCACCCGACATCCAGATGCCGCCGCCGGGGGTGGTGTTGGGCACGCCAGCACCCTCCATGGCATAGCGCTCGACAACGGCACCGGTGGTCTTGTCGAAGCCCATGAGCCAGCCGGTAAAGTTGTACTGGACACAGTGGGAGGCGAAGCCGGCATAGATGAACTGGCCCGAGTGCAGCAGACCCGGGCGCTGGTGGTGGATGCCGCCGTTGAACCAGCGCGAGGGGTTGTTGCGGGCCGAGATGCCCTCGAGGTTGACGGGGAAGTTGGGGCGCTCAGTGAGGTCGTCGACGCTGATGGCGTGCAGGTAGTAGCGGCCATTGGGCCTGCCCTGGGCGCCATTGCCGCCGGCCTGGTTGGCGTAGGTCTTGACGGTGTAGTAGATGGTCTCGGTGTCCGGGTCAATGACACCGGTAGAGGAGATGCCAATGAGCGGGTTGATATCGACACAGCCGTCGAGGTCGGCAGTCAAGAAGGGGATGGCGAGGTTGCGGGACGCGACAATGACACCGGTCGCAGCGTCCAGCTTGTAGACGTTGTTCTGGGTGGTGGCAAAGTAGACGTACTGCTTGGTGCCGCTGGCCGGGGTGTAGACAAGAGGCTGGGAGAAGATCTGCTCGGCGTAGCCGTTGTAGTTGCCAGGCAGGGCCGTCTTGAAGATCTGGGCAAAGTCATCGCTGTTTACGACCGACGGGTCCATGTTGTGGTTTCTAGGTTGTTAGCATGCAACAAGCTATTATTTGATTGAAAAAAGTGAACATAAAACTCACGTCTGGTAGCCGGCTCGGGAGTTGTCACCACCCCAGGTGATGGTGTCGGTGTCGGCGAGGCCATTGCACAAGGGCAACAGCAGTGCCAATGCAGCAACGAGTAGCTTCACCATGGTGTCGACGTTGAAAAGAAGTCGAGTTGGTGGCAGTGAGTCGACGAGTGACGAGTGACGTTGAAAACGACGTCAATGTCGATTGGGGCGGGACGAGAGTGTATAAATAGGATCAGTATTAGAGTATTAGAATTAAATTGTAATAATATAAGTGATATGATGGTGGTGGGCCGAGGTGAGCTCGAGTGTACCCCGTAGAGCGGAATAATGAGAGGTAACGAGTGACAAAGGTCAGAGAAAAATATAAAAAAGAAAAGAAAAGAAAAGAAAGCACGGTGAGGCTGAGCTGGCTTGACGAAATTGAGTCAAAAGCGAGATGCTGGGAAAGGGGAGAGGAGGAAGAGGGGGGAAAAGGAGGGAAGAGGATGAGAAGTGAGGCCGAAAAGAAGGATAAAAAGGAAATCGGATCTATTTACAACAAGAAGAAGAGTAGAATGTAATCCAATACGACCAAACGATACTATAGACGACGACAAGACACGGCCGGCCTGCGGAGAGATACGACGCCAGGACATGGGCTGAATGCATTCTGACGTGGTGACCAGGGTCTTTTGTATTGATTTGATTTATTCAAACAGCTTGTTTTCTTTTGAATATCATTTATTGTTTTTGATGTATTCTCTTATTTGCTTTTTGTTTCTTTTTCTTTTCTTTTATTTTCAAAAGTACTGACATTATTGGACAGAAGTTCTGATGTCGCCATGGCGTACTGGCGTAGTAAACAGAGGAGACAAAAGGAGAAGGGTTTGCGATGAAAGAAGTACATAGAAAGACGAGCTACAGCTACAGCTACTTGCTACTTGCTACTACTACAATATACGACAGCAAGCGCCTCTAATCCTGCGCCGTCAGCTCAGGCTGTGGACATATCGAGCACCCGAACAGCATGGTAAGCCCAGAACGCCAGCGTCAGCCATATGAGGTGCATGCGTGAGCAAATGTGGTCTAACTGCAGGCCGTGGGATTTTGCAGAGCACAGCTGCAGGTTGTAGGGATGAGACATTATGGAGGAGGAATAGTAGAGAGAAATAGAGAAATAAAAGGCAGTAGAAGAGATGATGACAGAAAGGAACACAGAAGAAATCAAACTATTCACTATGAAAGAAATATCATCGTCTTACAGAATACGATGTGACAAAATCAAACAAAAACAGCGTATAAATCAGAGCTATTTCGTGGTAGACCATCCAGATTAATTCAAATAAATCCTTTTTTCATCCTCGTCTTCTCAGCTGCCCAGATAGGCAGAGACTAACACGATGGTCAGGTACAGAGTGGACCATCTTCATGTAGGGTACTTTGTTGTACTTGTACATATTCAGAATCTCCGTGGGTAGAGACAGCCAATCAATAGTATCTTGTTCCTGAGGGAGGACAGCAAAGAGAGCTGATCGGAGCCAAGGAGGTAGATGTACTGAGTGCAAGTGAAAGGAGCAAAAAAGAAAGGCTGTGGAGGAAGAGTGGACGGAAAGAAAAAAGTACAAATAAGAATATAAATGGAAAAAGTAAAATGTCGAGTAGTAGATGGAGTGGCACGGCGAGTCTTGAATCCTGAGAGCCGGAGTCTAGAAGGTGACATTGGGAGTTTTAGGTATCAGTTCGTTAAACAGCACAGGGATTGTTGATCCCAGCGCCCACGATGTCGCATTAACGCATGCTCTTAATTGTTAATTCTTATTTATTTCCTTTTTTATCATTGTATTTATTTCTTCAGCTTCACTCATCTCCGAGTTTATGCAGGACACCCATGAATATTGCCAACAGACACGAGTCCGTGCCGTTGGATCATGAGTCGTCGTTAATACCAGACTATTCAAATCAATAAATACTAAATACTATTAATCATATAGACATGTCAGCCACGTTGATGCTCAAAGAGCTCAGACACACGTTCATGGCTAAGATTCCGTCATGACTCTTCTCAAAGAGGAGAGATTATTCATGGCTGAGGCGGAACAAGACCTTGTCAAGACCTTTTAAACGCCGTCTTTGATAGAACAGACACGGCGACAACTGACAACGCCACAGCTGTCAATGTGCTCATTTGACCACAGGCCCTTTTAGAGCAGGATACAGAATAGGGATACGAGTAGGTAATGTCCACCTCCTTGTTCTTGCAGCGTGTCGTGATTGTCAACGTTAAGCCCCGAGAGGCGTTGCTTGGCTTCAAATCCAATTGATCGATGTCAAGAATGGAAATAGTAGAAATATAGGATTAGTAGAGACAGAACATAAATTAGTATGAAGCAAACTCCAAAGATACAGAGGATGCAGAATGCAACAAGATAAACACCGACTCGGACATCTACTAATACGAAAGCTGAACTGCAAGCGCGTCGCAATGCATGCTGTCTTGTTCAAGTAGCCCTGCCGAGAATAGTGTACTGACAGTCTGACACTGAGAGGTCGGCTTCGGTCTTGCTTGCTGTTGCTCTCCACCCAGCTGCATGAATACGAGCTGAGGCTGTTTTCTTTTTCTTGGGTATGTCTAGAAGCTGAGTGCGGATACATCTCAGATCTGATTGTGGTTCTTTTTCCATTTTGCGAGTAGAAATACTAGCTAAACCCGCGAACCCGTGCGTACTCGAGAGACTGTAGAGAAGAGATGAAAACTGGGATGAAAGACTCGTGAGAAACAAAACAATCGAGAAACATCAAATTACCAAGACTGCGTGCGTACCGAGTTGTAATAACCCGACCGAGTTGAGCGAGAGACATGAGCAGTATTCAAGACGGCGAGGGACAGAGGATAGATTCAAAGTGAACGAAAAACGAAAAGTAAAGTCATGCGGCGAATGCTCCGTACCTGTACAGCGTACCCGTGCAGGGGCTAGAGCGACGAGACTCTAAAAGACTCTACTAAAAGACTCCATCAAGAGTAAGACGGGATGTGACAAACATGAGCTCACTCATTATTCGGAATAGACTCGCTTGGACTAGTAGAATACTACGTGTTCGTACGAATTGTCGTCCGTGCTGGGATATTCCAACCATGCTGACTCTGGCAGCTGCGGGATAAATCAGCTGTGATATCGACAAGCAGTCAGGCGGACAGAAGACAATATAAATGATGATATTGTCTCTAAATAAACCAGCCACAAGACTGACAGCATCCGTCTACTAACTCGACTAATCAATCACAGCATAGCTACCCCAGTGCCAAGACTCGCACAACAGATGTCTCTTTATGGTTTTTTATTTTTTTATATTTATATTTTTATCACTTCATCTTGATTCGCTCTTCGTCATCTTCTTGACCAATATTCCAGCCTCATCACAGTGCATTGCATCAATATTCTAGGCGTACTTCTTCACCGTCTTTTATTCCCTACCCGTTTCTTTTTCTGCGCTTGGGCTCGCCTATTCCGTACTCGTCTGTACTTTTGCTCTTTTGCACTTTTTGCTCTGTCGGTCTTGTCGTGTCTAGCCTCTTTTCGCTATTCACTTTTCGGTTTACACTCACACTTTAGCTTTTCAGCTCGCCGTCTTTGTTCCTAGTCTGGCGTCCTTTGCCGTCTCGTCCGAAATTGGACAATATTGCTCTCGATTAGGAAAGCTGTGAATGCAGACTGCAGACTAGACATCAACCAAGACGACACGGCGGCAAGTTCCCGAGGCTGTCGTCTGTCCACGTCGTCAAGGCCCTCATGGAGACTTTGGTGATGTTGACATCCGTGCGGTGTACATTGCTTGAAAACACGCTTTCTGCACAGACTATTTCTGCTTGGCCAACAGCTGTGCCTGGAGCTCTTGGGCTCTCTGAACTCGAGAGCGTCTAGTTGTCGTCTAGTCTCTAATGAATCCTTCTCTGTGCCATCGTGGGCACGGGTTTACAACGGACTCTGACAAATATCGGGTATCGCCAGTATCTCCAGTATCTCCAGTATCCAGAATCATGAAAGATTAGAGAACAATCGAATCACTGGAATACGCGAAAAGAAAACAGTCTGAGAAACACGTGTTCTTGCTGACGACAAAGGGATGTCCATTCCAGTCTTCAATACGCTACCCAATAGAGGGACTCTTGGAAGACTAGCGAAAAGAACCAATACAGCTCGGCAGAAGTAGACCCAGGCGCGGGCAGACCCTGACTGACTCGATGAGTAAAGAAACAGAGATTTAAAGTCGACTCCGCAGTGAGACATGGAGTGAGACATCACTAGGAAATAGCCAGTTTTCAGGTTTGATTCCGACAACTCCAAGACTCCAGAGACACCAAGCAGACGGACATCTACATGGAAAAGACCGATGCAATCCTCCTGTCATCTCTATGCAACGGTTCGTCTGAACATTGGCCCCCAGTCTTGGCATGCGATGCAATCTTTGATTCTAATTCAAATAATCTGATTCTAATTTGAATATTTTTGACTGCCGTCGGGCTGCATCCTCCGGCACAAAAAGACGCAGTATCTGCAAGTACGTAAACAAAAGAGAGTTGAGGCGACCCGCAGCACCTCGTGTCTTTGTCTTGCAAAGGTAGTGTTGGACCCTTTGACTTGCAGCCCTTTGTCCTTCTCTTAGGTAATGGCTTGGTATATGGTAGTTGTATACTGTATTTGGAGCAGCTTCATCCCGAACCAGGGTTGCATGCGAACTGACGTTTTCGTCGACAAAAGGCTGAGCAATAAATAGCCGTTTTATTCAATATATTGTATGTGGTGGCAGATGACGGCAGGTATTGGTGTAAGCGAAGAAAAAATGACAGTTGGCGGCATCAGCTATGAAGAATATCGCCAGATTTAGATGTGGCGGGAGAGTATATATCTTTTTTAAGATATTATATTATTTTTGTATTTTGTTGCTGAAAATAAAACTGGAAATGATGATAACAGTAAACTCAAAAATATTGTAGACAAATGATTTAGTTTTGTCAAAGTAAATGAAACTAAATCCATATATTATAAAAAACTTACATAGCCTTACGATAATGTATGTGTAGAACCACAATCAGAACAGATTAAACTCATGAAATCAAATGAGAACGTGTCAAAATCAGAAAACGAAAACAACTAAAGATATATTTTCGTAGCCAAGTAATGATCATATAAACTAGTGTAAGCGCATTGAAATTTGTTTGAATATTCTGAATTTAATTCGGAATAAATAACCCAATGTAATCGAGAGCAATTCTTCAAAATAGGCGTGCAAATATAATGCATTATTGAGCCTTGGTGTAGAACGACCTGTTTCACATATCAAATAAATAATATCTGTCCAATTGGAACAAAACAACAACAACCAAGAGATAGAGTTGATGAGTTTATAATCAAATTCAATATGAAGCAAGACCGGCAAGGTGAATATACAATTGGATAGCAGACTTGAGAAGAACAAAATATAGACGAAATATAGTAGAGTAAAAGCAGATAATAAGAAATCAAACAACAAAAAAAAGACAGAATTAGAGACAAATAAAGCAACAATGCGTTAATCAAAGCCAAATAAATTGTAGAAAAAACAGAAAAATCACTGCGTCGCCCAGAAGCCCTTGATCTTGTTGGCGAAGCCATTCTTGGTCTGGTGTGCTTGTGCTTGTGCCGGTGCCTGCGTCTTGGCCACCTTGTTTACGTGGCCATTGTTGCCGTCGCCGTCGCCGTCGCCGCCTGCACCGCCGTCAAGCCGCTTGCGCTGTAGGACTGGCTTGCGGACGGCATTGCCGTACAGTGTGGGCCGCGAGAACAACTTGTGGCTCATTTGTCTCCGCATGCGAAGTTGCTGCTTATGGACCTGGCGGGCGGTCCGATTGAGGGCCCTGAAGTCTTTGAAGCTGAGATGCCTGTTGCCGACTCCGTTGCCGGTGCGGTTGGCACCGACATTGGCGCCGTCTCTCTGTGGGATGGCATTTGTACCACCATCGCCGCCGTCCTTGCCGTCACCATCACCATCGCCATCGTTCGCAGCAGCGGCACCCGCCGCAGTAGGCTTACCACCGGCAGTCTGAACAGCGGCAACTGCATGGAGAACACCATGGACAGCTGCCTGCGCCTGGATCTGGTGCTGGACCTGTTTCTGCGTCTGCAGTGCCTGCTTCTTTATGTTCTCGGCGTCCCTTCTCATCTTGGCAATCCTCTTCTTCTCGGCCTCTTTTGCCTTGGCTGCCAGCTCGGCATCATAGGCACCCCATTCAAAGAACTGCTCCATGTGGCGGATCGCGTCATCACGGTTCTTGGCTTGCTTGCGCTTCTTCTTGGGCGGCCCGCCGTCGCCGTCGCCGTCACCACCATCATTGCCGTCGCCACCTCCATCGCCGCCTCCATCGCCGCCTCCATCACCGCCTCCATTACCACCGTCACCACCGTCACCACCGTCACCGCCGCCACCACCTCCACCATCTCCTCCACCATCCCCATCTCCATCCCCGTCCCCATCCCCATCATCATCGTCATCGTCATCGTCATCGACATCACCAAGATCAACTATTCTCAGGTCACCAGCATCAATACCGTAGTCGCCACGGCCCACACGATAAATCTCCGGCAGAGGCGCGGTAATGTGCGACGGCGGCCACTGCTCCGGCACCATAACATCAGCAGTGGCTGTAGCGCGGATCTGCGCATCCTTTGCCGCCGTGCGCGCCAGGCTCGCGAGGTGCAAGTGGTTCTGCGTCATGCCGGGAAGATTCATCGGCACGCGGAAGACGCGCTTGCCCGTGTTCTTGTCCGTCACAAACTTCTCCACCCACTTCTCGTAGACGAGAACGACCGGGTCGAACCAGTCTTCTCGCTCGGGGTTGAACAGCTTGTCGGGGGTCGTGTTGAGAATGCGCGCCAAGGGAACTTCGTCTGTAACTGTTTCGTCGCTGACGCGCGCCCACTGGTTGATCCTGGACTCGGCTTGGAGCAGCAGCTTGGAGACGGTCGAGCGCGTCAGCGGCGCATGCAGGCGCTCTTTCCTGTAGACCTCGTTGTGAATCTTCTCGTAGTATTGGCGCAGCTCGGCGTGGGCGTTGTGCGTCTCGAGCATGACGCGCCGCACATCGTCGTACGAGTGCTTGGCCGACGTGGACGAGGGGCAGCCCTTGTTGGAGCGCACATGGCTGACGTAGTGGCCGCAGTGGGAGCCGTTGCCCCTGTGGCTCACGACGGCCGTGAGGCGGTAAAACACCTGCGAGCCGGGCACGTATGTGTGCGGCTCCAGCCACTTGGTGACATCGAGGAACTCGGGTGCATCGACGACCGAGTGGTTCTTGACCTCTCTCAAGTCGGACGTATACTCGGTGCGCATAAGGTGGATGTTGAGAATCTCGGGCGTCGTCTGCATGCGCCGGATGCGGACCGTCGGCTTGGTTTCGGTCGACTTGTTCTTGCAGCGCGCGCACGTGGTGCCGTCCAGCTGTTCGTTAAAGTACTGGGCGAGGTAGTCCTGCAGACGGTTGATGCGGCGTCCGGTGCCGTCGCCGTCGGCGGTCTCGCCGGGCAGCAGGGCACCCACGCTGATCTTGATTGACGACTCGCGGTCGACCTTGGCACTGCGCAGGCGCACCGGGCGCAGACACGATCTGCACACAAAGCGCGACGTCACGTAGGTGCGGAACACGCAGTCAAAGTAGTCGCTGCTCTTGGCCGCCGCATATCGCTCGGGCGTGACGTGCAGCTGCGTCGCCGAGAACTCGACCAGCCAGTCAATGAACTCGGCCGCATCCTGCTGCTGCTCGTTCAGTGTACTGCCGTCACAGAAATTATCGGCACAGAGTTTCAGCCAGCTCGAGCACTGCCACGGATCTTTTCCAACGTCGGGCAGCTGCTTCTTGGTTACCAGGTCGTCGAATGGGATATCGTCAGTACTCTCAGTGCCATCCAGATTGTACTTGCACGACCGCCAGAACAGGGTCACTAGTTTTTGGTACGTATCCTTGCCGTCGAGCGACATGGGGTGGATGCCGGTCCGGCTCCAGTAGGCCTGGGCCAAGTGGTAGAGCCGCGTCAAGATATGGTGCGAGACCTCGTCGCTTTCCATCAGCGTGGCCGTGCGGCGCGCGTGGGTATGCAAAAAGCTCAAGAACCGGTCGGTGTTGAGCAGGGCCGTCAGGATGGAGTTGCGGTAGCACAGAGCGCCTGGATTCTTGATGCCGCGGATGGGCGTGGACTCGGGCCGCATCGGTGTCACCATGTCCAGCCGCAACTCGCTCAAGAACTCTGCAATCGGACGGATCGGGGGATCAAACGCCGGACCAGCAGACGGCATTTGGTAGTTGGGCGGGAACACGGATCCAGGGGCCGACGCGGCAGCAGCAGCACCGGCCTTGGTCGCCACATTGTTGAGAGCGGCGATTTGCGTTCCTGCCACAGCGTGCGAGCCGCCATCGTTTGCTTGCGCAGTGGTGTCCGTGTTGTCGGCTAGCCACTGCTTGCTGACATTGATCATGGCCTTGATTGTGGGATCGCGCTCCGCGCGTGTCGCGACACGGGTCGAACGGGCCTCCATGAGCTCGGCGTCGGAGAACTCGCCCTTGTCCTCGGCTTTCTTGATAGCGAGAGCCCACAGGTCGTAGGGGTCTTTGGCGGCAGACCGCAAAAGCTCACTGAAAAGTGAATCGTGAGCCGGGTCGGGGCGGCGACGCTTACCCAAGCCCGACGCTGGACCAGCATTCAAGGCAGATGTGCCGTTGGGAGCATAGGCGTCGAGTTCCGTACTGCTGACAAAACTCGGGCCGAGAGGGTCTCCAATAGTGGCGGGAAGGCCGTATGCACTAATGGCAGCAGTGATGGCAGCCTTTCGGGCGGCGATAATAACATGGGGTGGTACAATCGAGAAATCAGGAAGTGAGGCCGCAGCAACATTGGCGCTGCCATCAGCGGGAGCAGCAGCAGGAGCGGCTGCACCATCGCCATCACCACCAGCAGGAGTAGCAGCTGGAATGGCAGGGGCAGGGGCAGGGGCAGCAGCAGCAGCAGCACCATCGCCACCAGTAGGAGCAGCATTAGCAGCGTTGGCACCACCGTTTGCAGGAGCAGCAGCTTGGGCAGCATTCGCAACTTGAGCAGCACCACCATCTTGAGGAGCAGGAATCGGCAGGGTAAAGTTGAAGGCATTGTTGTGTGCAAGATCACCAAACATGGCCAGGGACGCTGCCATGGCTACCTCTCTTGCTGCCTTGACAAGATCGATGCCGGACACGACATTTGCAGCAGGAGCAGGACCACCGGCAGCCGGAGCTTGGGCTGCAGTTTGACCGTCACCCGGAGCTGGGGCACCGGGAACGGCGGCGGGAAGACCGCTGTTATTCGGAGGGGGATTCGCCATGTTAGTTGATGGCGAGGGAGGAAGATAAGGACACGATCTTGGAATGAAAAGAAGAGACGAGAGCGCAGAAAGATGGAAAGACGCAAGCGCAAATACAAAAGAACAGGACGGCAGACGAAGAAGAGTTATCACAAAAGAAACAGAGAGAAGAAAAGGTAAAAAGATCAAAGCATGAAGAAACGGATTTGTAAATGGCAGAGGTTGCGAAGAGGATGTACAAACAAACAAGACGAAGCTTGGCGATTGCAGAGTCGTTTGAAAGTGAGAGTAGACGAAACCAAGACCAGAACAAGACAAACAAAAAAGGGAAAATCAAAAAGAGAGAAACGACGTGATATTAAGGAATAATGCGAGAAAGAAACGATGCTATTAATTCTAGAAAATACATAGTACAAGGCGTTAACATCCACAAGCATGGCGTGGCTGAATGCATTATTTCGGTCATTCTTCATTCTTTGAAGCATTAACAAAGATGGTGTGGGAGTGTTGTATGCCGTCAAAGAGATTTGGAGGATGACGGCAAAGGGGGGTAAGATAAAGGCTGTGCGATCCGGAAACGGTAGCAACTGGTCATTGATGCAGCCAACAAAGCCGTTGGAAATAAATAAAGGGTCTACAGGGGTCAAAGAGATACGGCATGGTCAAAGAGAAAGGATATAGTCGAACAAAATAACTAGGAATATAATGCGAAAGAAAAGGAAGACGAACTAATAAATAAATAAAATAAATGGCTTACTGAGTTCAGCAGATGCTTTGGAACTATTTCAAACGACAAGACTGAAGTGACCGCGATCCGATGTCTTTCTTTCTTTCAGGTGACATTTCTGGGGATTTGTTTGGATTTGGAGTCATATTAAAACTAGAGAATTATTGTTATTGTAGATAAAAACAAGCTAAAGAAAAGGCAAACATGATCACACACACTGCATCACCACGCGCCCATACTCGGCTGCCGTGTCACCACCATTCTCGCGTAGAGCAAACGTGTACTCGCCTCGTTCAAGAACTGGCGTGTTTGTTCTGTCGAGGACCTGCAGATGGCGGTCGACATCCACAGGCATTGACACGACGGCAGACTCATGCGGCTGTAGGTGGACTCGTTTGAATGCCACCAGTTGGCGGACTGGCTGTGTGACAGTAGACACCCGCCCAAGCAGATAGACTTGTAGAGTATAGCTGCCCGCTCTGTCACCCGTGTTTGTCACTGTAGCTGTGAACGTAATTGTGCCAGCTGACGAGAAGAAGGATGGCTCTGTAGAGCTGTGTCTGAAATCAGAAATGGAAAAGGAGGTATACGACAGGCCATGCCCGAAAGGATAGCACGGCTGGCTTATATCCCGCGTCGCATCTATGTACTGTGCCGACCGCGCAGATGGCTTGTAGTCGTAGCGAGCCGGCAGTTCACCGATGGAATGCGGCACAGTGCGCGGCAGACGGGAGCCGCCCGGGTCAACTTGGCCGACTAGCACGTCGGCAATAGCCTGACCACCCGCAGGCCCAGGAAAGAAAGCAGACACAACTGCAGCGGCGCGACTATAGTGCCGAGGAATGGCAAACGGACGGCCGCCAAAGAGGACGAGCACAACCGGAGTCGACTGGGACAGGACCGAGTCGACGAGCAGCTCTTGACTCGGGGGCAGACCGAGGCTGTATCTATCGCCGTTCTCGCCGTCGCTGTTCCAAGCAGCCCCCACTGCAAGGATCACAAGGTCGGCGGCAGACGTGTCAATCGTGGACGCTGTTTGTCGATTGTCGACAAGATTCCAAAAGAAGAGAAGCTGCGACTTGAGAGCGTTCTCGTTCTCGGCGACGACAACCGGTTCACCGTGAGCCTGCAGCTCAATGCGGACACTGTACGTCGTCTTGGGTGTAAACGTAAACGGGGCTGAGCCGGGGGGTGCTGTGTTGTTGCCAGTAGTCTGTGTATAGGTCATCGACCAGGGAAGGATGTTGCTGCGTATAGTTGACGAGGTTGACAGATCTCCTGACTCGACAACCAAGGTGTCGTCTATAAACAGCTTGGCACAAGAGAACGGCCCGACAGCGACGCCAATATAGCCGCGGATGTCTGTGCCGTTGTCGGCAGGAGATGTGAGAAAACCCTCCCAGACAGCACTGAAATTGGTAGACGGGAGACCACTTGGTGGGAAGATGCCCCAATCAAGGGCCGGCACTTGACAGGGGACCACTACTGGCTCGGAACCCGCAGCAGAGAAGTCGGTTGATGCAAAGTATGTCGCCCGGAGACCGCCGATGGCACCATCCGGAGTGGACATCAAGTATGGCGGAACCACGTTCTGACTCGTATACTCCCAGCTGTCAGCTCCCCAGCGCGTGGTGATGCTATCACTGCCAATATATTCGGAGAGCGCCTGTCTCAAAGTGACTGCACCTTGAGCAGGGACCTGGCCCCAGGTGCCCGAGTAGTCGCCATAGTTGAGCGTATCTGCAAATGGGCCAACGAGGGCAATCTTCGTCGCCGGTGGCAGAGACAGAGGCAGAGTGTTGTTGTTGTTCTTTAGCAGCACGATGCTCTTCTGAGCCGCCTCGAGAACGAGTGGCTTGTGGTTCGCGACGAGCTGGCCGGGGTCCGTGGCCGTGGCAATAAAAGGCTTGTGGAAGAGACCCAAGTCCCATTTGACGCGCAGCAGCTTGCGCACATGCTCCTGCAGTGTGGACAGGGCGACTGTGCCGCTTTCAACCAGACGCTGCGTGGCTCCTACAAACACCTCGAGGGGGTAGTCGTAGAACTGGATCATGCCGCCGGCGTTGAACCACTGGCCAATGGCATCCTCTGCGGACGCGGCAACCCGGTGCACAGTATTCAGCTCGCGCACAGCCGTGTCGTCTGCAATCACAAAGCCGTCAAAGCTCCACTCCTTGAGCTTGTCGTACAGCACCGGGTGCACTGCCGCCGGGATGCCGTCGATCTCATTATACGCCCTGGTTGATTAGTATTTGCACGTGTAAAATTCCCATCGTTGACCCCTACGTACATCATGACACCGCGCACAAACCCGAGCTCGACGACGGCCTTGAAGGGCATCATAATATCGTGCATGATCTCGCGCATGCCGTGGCCCATGAACGGCGCCGTATTCCGGCCGGACTCGGGCGCGCCGTGGGCGGCAAAGTGTTTCATCACCGGCACCACGGCATCTGCATCCGACAGGGCACCGTCTTTCGACAAGCCGCGCGCATAGGCAACACCCATATGTGTCGTGACCACCTTGTCCTCGCCCCAGCCCTCTTGCGTGCGGCCCCAGCGCGGGTCCCAGGCGAGATCCAGCACCGGCGAGAAGCACGCGTGGATGCCAATCGACCGCGCCTCGGTGGCGATAGCGCGGCCAACGCGGTACACTAAATCAGTGTCAAACGAAGCAGCGAGCCCAAGTGTCTGCGGGAAGAGGCTTTGCTTAAATGAGCCGACGCCGTGCAGGCACTCGCCGAAATGAAGAAACGGTATGGGCAGGCGGGCAGATTCTATATTGCTGCGCTGCAGGTCATTGTGGTGTGAGATATTGAGTGAGTACATGTCATGGATGTTGCCGATGGGTGAGTCCGACGAGTAGCTATAATGCGATCCATTCCCTGCCGCATCGCCAGCAATGTTGCCGGCAAACATGAGGTGGAGCTGGAGGGCTGTTTGGTTAGAGGAGACGACACAGAGGCGAGAGGCACAAAGACATACCAAGATCGTCGACCGTCATATTTGATAAAAGAGATTCAATAAACACATCTTTGCCGGCTGCAAGTATATCCATCCAGCTATTCCCTCCCATCGACTGTCCAACGACCTGTTGTCTGTCCTTTGTATCATCGTGATACAGCATCGAGGCTGTCCTACGGCAGAGACACGCCAGCAGTCCGACAGCAAGTAGTCTCATTTTGATGATCGAGTTTCATTGTTTTTGAAAGTAGATCTGCGAGTATTTTATCTTTATATATAATAGGCATAATAAACACTCTGCAGTGGCCTTGTGATCGTCATCGTCATCGTCATGATCTCCACGATGCATGTCCTCGACAGCCCGATGCAACGTGGTGTGCAGCTGCTATAGTTTAATCACTGCAACAGCAATCATCCGGAAGACACTACCGTGCAGGGCAGATATACACAGGCATGATAAGAGACGATGCTACAACTGATTGTCGGCAGATGTCAGTGACTATCACTGACAACCCTCGTATATAGTGTGAATATAGTGTGAATAGCAGCTCTGGCAGCTGGCAGTGGCGGCTGTCGGGTCTCGGCCGAGCGCAATACCCCACTTAATTTATATACCCACTTGCAGCTTCTCCTCGCCTATGTTTGGTTGCCCCACACGACCAATTGAAGGTGGGATTTTCGACGGCATCTCCATCTAATCTACAATCGAAAAAAACATCACCAGATCTGATATCGGCGATTGTCTATTGTCTATTTGGGTATTGGCGTGTTTGTGTGCTTGAGATTTTACGACCTATATACCCGATATGTACCTCTACTACTAGACTGTCAATATGCCCCCGCCGGGCCACCTCCTCCTCCTCCGAAGCTCCGTCGGCGGCCGGCTGCGCGCTGCCGATGCGCTCATCGAGTGCTGCCGGAGGATCGGCTCTCTACAGACCAGTCAGCTACGCCAGTTGAGGTATTTCTCTACACCAATAACATCCCCTACTCCTACAACACTACGGAAATCTGCGCCACATCAACACCCCGCTATCTCGCCATGCCGGCCCTTCTCGTCGACCTCCCTTCGGCCCTCCTCCGCTGCCGCCGGCAGCCCCGGCCCTCGCAGTAGCTCCTCGAAGTCCTCCTCCGCGCCCTCCTCTTCTGCTCCACCGACAAACACATCCACCCTCGAAGAACGCTTAAAACCCAGCTACTTCCTCTCCAACACCATCCTCGACCGCATCGCCGGCCTCAGCCCCGGCTCTGCTCTCCCCTCTGCCGCCGAAGCCCTTCCACACAGACGACGAAAAGCCCGACGGCAAGCACAACTCGGCGCTTCCACAGCCTCTACTCCTTCTTCCTCTTCTTCACCTACACAATCTGTGGCATCGGCAGCCGAGCTGCCTGCCAATGCCTCGACGATATTGACAGACATGGCAGCGAGCCAGACTTCGGTCCGCCGGCTCGCGTCGTCGCTGCTGTCGCTCGCCAAACCTCGCCTGACCGTGCTCGTCGTGCTTACAGCAATGGCTCCATATGCGCTCTACCCCGTGCCGTCGTTCCTGTCGCCCGAGCTCATTGATGCGCCGTCGCTGTCGCCGCTGACACTGCTGTTCCTGACCACCGGCACGGCGCTGTGCTCGGCCTCGGCGAACGCGCTCAACATGCTGTACGAGCCCGACACCGACTCGCGCATGTCCCGCACGCGCAACCGCCCGCTCGTGCGCAGCCTCGTCAGCCGTCGCGCTGCTCTGCTGTTTGCCATTGGCTGCGGTGTCGTCGGTGTCGCGGCGCTCGAATGGGGTGTCAACCCGACGACCGCATTTCTCGGCGCCGCCAACATTGCCCTGTATGCTGGTGTCTACACGCCCATGAAGCGCCTGTCGGTGCTCAACACCTGGGTCGGCGCTCTTGTCGGTGGTATCCCGCCGCTCATGGGCTGGACGGCTGCGGCCGGCGAGGCGTCCACCTACAGCCGGACGCGGTTGGCCGCCGACGGATCGGGCAGCGACAACCCGCGCGAGTTCCGCGAGCTGCTGTTTGCGCCCGACGGATCGAGCGCGGGCGGCTGGCTGCTGGCGGGACTGCTGTTTGCCTGGCAATTCCCGCACTTTATGGCGCTGTCGTGGGCGGTGCGGCACGAATACCAGCGCGCGGGTCTGCGCATGCTGGCGTGGGTGAACCCGGCACGCAACGGCCGCGTCGCGCTGCGGTACTCGATTGCGTTTGTGCCCATCTGTGTGGGCCTGTGCGCAGCGGGCGTGACGTCGTGGAGTTTTGCAGCAACGAGTCTGCCAGTAAACCTGTGGCTTGTGCGCGAGGCGGTCAAGTTCTGGCGGTTCGAGGGCCACCAGGGCTCGGCGCGGGCCTTGTTCTGGGCGAGCGTCTGGCATCTGCCTGCCCTGATGGTTCTGGCATTGCTGCAGAAGAAGGGTATGTGGACTCGCGTGTACCGCAGTGTCATGGGCGAGCCGGCCTACGATGATGACGACGACGACGAGTTTTACGACGATGACGAGGAGGTGGATGAGGAACCGCTGGTGGGCACACCCGCACAGAGCAAGCCAGTCCCGTCAAGGGCGTCACGGTGACATGTACGATAGTATTGATTATTTTATTTCCCAAGCATATAACGCATAAAAGAATGAGCAAAAAGGAAAAAAGACATTGAGCATGATTGCAAAGCATAAACATGACTGCCTCTATCGTACAAAGCACAACGCCTAAATATAACCAGAAACCAAACGCCGACCGCTCATGCAGACAAAAGATGGAAGATAGAAAAGAAAGAAAAAAAAAACATCCAAATGAGAGACGACCAAAGACAAATGAAAAGAATCAACAAATGAGAGATGGGACAAAGGAAATCAAGTCAAAGAAAGACTAGCGATGCCGCAGTAGGGCATCGATGCCCATATCGCCGTTGGCCATGCGCGGCTGGTGCGACTGCGACTGGGAGTGCGAGTGCGAGTGCTGGTGCTGGTGCTGCTGGTGCTGCTGGTGGTGGCTCGCATACGGGCTCGTCATGGCCGCGGCAGGGGCTGTATCGACGGCTCTCAGGGACTGCGAGAAGCCGGCGGGCGTGTAGTACTCGTACCCCGGCGAGCTGCCGACCTCACCAGGGCTGCCCGATAGAGGGTGTTGGTGGTGCGACTGTGTGTGCGGATGCGGTTGGTGTTGTTGGGAATGGGGATAGGAGTATGACGAGTGCGGCTGGGAGAGGGAGTGAGAGTGGGCGTGGGAGTGGGAATGGGAGTGGGAATGGGAATGCTGGTGCCGCCGCGGCATTGACGATGCGCCGCTGCTGTTGCTGCCCCCAGACACGGACCGGTTGCCGCCGCCCATGCCATGGCTCGCACCGTTGGGACTGCTCCCGCTCGGCGACCCGACACCCGCGCTCATGCCCGTGCCGTCCAGCAGGTCCACATCGACGTCCACGTCCAGCTCGTCGTCAATGCCGACGTCGTGGCCGTTGTCATGGTCGTCGCCAAACGAGCCGACGACGGCATACGCCGACTCCAGGCGCTGGCGTCTTCCAGCAGCGCGCGCAACGCCCTGCAGGTTCTTGAGCCCGCTCGTCATGCACTTTTGCTCCACAATGGTCCACTTCTCGCCCGTCTTGAGGGCCAGCGGCTGCCAAATCTCGCGCCGCATGTTCATGTACTCGTGCGCAATCAGCTCCATCTTGCGCGTGTCAAAGTCGTTGGCGTTGCGGCGGTCCATGAGGCGCTCGTGGCGCTTGCGGCAGGCATTGGGCGTCTTGCCGTTGAACAGCGTCTGGATCTGGGCCCAGTTCTCGCCGCGAGCGCGGGCCTGGATCAGAGTGTCATCGTCCTGCGGGCTCCATGCACCCGACGATGTGCGGGGCATCTGCGGGATGGTATGGTGGTGCTGCATATGTGCAGGGAGAGCAGTCTCGGGCATCTGGACCGAGTAGCTGCGGCCGTGTCCACTACTGCTTGTGCTGCCAATACTGCTGGCAACGCTGCCGACGCTGCCGAGAACACTGCCGGTATTGGACGTGCGGATAGGTCCGCCGCGGCCATTGGCGGTGCCATTGCTCATGACTGTGGAGGTGCTCTGGCCCATACCGAGCGGCATGCCGACAGCCAAGGAGTCGTGGTGCTGATGCTGGTAGGCGACCTGGCTGGCGACAACAGCAGCCATGGCCGAGTTACCTGTTCCATCGCCAAGAGCAGCCGGTGATGTCATGTCATCGGTGATGTGGTTGTAGTAGGCGTTTGATCCACCAGCGCCAGCGCCAGCGCCAGCACCATTGCTCGAGAGAGATGCCATGCGGTTGTGGTGGTCGCTGTTGGTCGGATAGTAAGACATGTTGCCGTTGTGGGAGGTGTCGAGTGAAGAGGGAATGGTGGTATAAGACTGCGAGCTGGCACTAGAGGTACGGCTAAGTCTGGGCATTTTGGTAGTTGAGTTATTGTTGTTGATAGGATAAAGAAGAAGATTTTAGGAGTGGTGTACTAATCTGCCAGCAGAATGATTATGTGATTAGAAGTAGTGATTCTGATGATGATGTCGTCTATAAACTGAGAAATAGGTAAAGAAATGAAAAGGAAGTACTCCGTATCAAACGAGAGTAGTTTTGGGGGTAAACGAGAAGGAGAGTCGAGAAAAACGAGAGTAACAGAGATATATGGAACGAATGAAGGGAGGGTGGGAAGGAAAATGAGAAGAAAGAAAGATATATGAAAAGACAAAGAAAGCGACAAGATATAAAACGGATAGTATGAAGAACAGATGGACGATGGAAAACGGAAGACGGAAAACAGAAAACCAAGAATCAGAGATGAGGCCTTCTTATGAATAAACAAAAAAACTAATGGACAAGACGGGAGAGTGAAACAAGAAGAGTAAAACACAAAAACTCTAAATATAAATAGACGAGCGCAAGAGAGTTGATGTCAATATAACGAGTACATAAAAATAGACTGGAGAATGGGCGTCTAGGAAATTGGGTAAACGATTGTTGGACTGCATGGATGGCAAGGCTCGCGAGGCAACGAGTGTAGAAGATGGGGAGGCAGGAAGAAAAAGAGCAATAGGAAGAATCAAGCGACTGAAGAGGCAGAGAGCGCGTGTATTTTTGGATCGTGTGCGAGGGGTGTAATAATGGATCTAGCGAAGCAAAAAAGAAGAAGAAATAGACAAAGTCAACAGAAAGAATGGAGAGATGGAGACGAGGAGGAGAGACCAAATCAAAGGGCAACGGATGCTCTGATGTGAAACAAGAAGAGAATGCAGACTGCAGAGAGAGAATGAGAATGCAAGCATTTAAAGAACGGAATCCTGAAACGGCAACAGTATGCACACAGGCGAGTAGATGGCCAGCGGGTGTCTGATATTGGTCAAGACGACAGACTCATAAACGAGAATTCAAAGGCTTGTACCTTGCATGCTGATGTGGGCGAAGGATACGTGGAGTATCGAGATGAGGGCGGTTAGGGCTGCTACCCCTGCCTACGTGGAGGACTACTGAATGACGAGCATGAACAGAAGGCTGTAAACTGTGGATATCGTAGACGTCAGGACAGGAGTCGTAAACGGGCGTTTAAGCTGGACGGGGTGGACGAGAGCGTGGGCGGCTAGCATGCAGTACGCGGGCAGTGGTATTATATTTAGTATCCAGATTTTCTGTCTAGTATGCAAGCTTATCAAATCATTGACGGATTAAGATTGCACTTTTGATGAAAAACATCTAGATGATCTGGAGTCGATCTACGAAAGTCTACGTCTGTAGTAGTGCAGAGCTGTTGCGTGTTGGCATACACCACAAAGAGGGAATATATAAAGCATAAATCTGCAGCTATTCTTGTCGCAAGAAAACAGCCTCGGTCAATATGAGGCACTCATGATTTCAGAAACAGTTATACAGCATCGTCAACAGACAAATCAGACGACAGTGAGCGCTTGACAGACGAGACTGCCGCGAGGTCAGTCGACAATCTGTATACAATGGTAAGGTTATTTACCGCCTCTAAAAAGTTTCAAAATTCAACGTTTGTAGGCTGTCTTAAAAGCCACTTCCTGATGAGCAAAAAGAATCTAGAAAACACTGGCGACAGGAGAGAAGCATCGCGGCTGCGCTGCGAAGGATGATGCAAGTGGATGTGGTAGTCAGTCCTACTGGCAAATAAGCTTCGTGGAAATTGAGAGTTCAAGAGACTTTGAAACAAGAAAGGGGTTAGAGATGCTATTATAGATGGTTGGCAGAGAGCATGGCAGCTCCAGGAGAGGTAGGCAAGAGGAGAGCTTGAGATGAGAAGAGGACGACGAGGACAAGACAAGACGGAAGCGGCTACAAGGTGCGGACGTGCTATGCTTTTGGCTGAGAAGTCAGTCAGAACAGTAACCAGCCAGAGTCACAAAGTGAGTGCAACCCACATACAATAGCCTTTGCAAGAGATATCCATAGAAGAAAAAGGACGACGAGCAGGAGAACGTCGTGACAAGCGCGCGACAAGCTGTAATGAAGACGTGGGTCGTCTGTTTCTATTTATGGAACTGGGTCACGTGGATCTCCCCGGATTGGTTCCTGAGCCTCTTCTTGAGTCAAATTAGGAAATTACTGGGGCTCATTTTAGCAGAGTACTGGCCAATAGGACTACACCGTTGCTAGCGCATCGCCAGAGCTGGACCCACCTCCTCCATAGCTTCTGCATCGACACATTGGCATCGACATGAACCGTGCCAGGTACTCAGTACGTACCAGCGTAATCTCTACTCGTAACGATCTGTCGTGTGCATCTATCGCAATTTTAATATGTGCAGACTCCCGCTCCTGGCGTCTCGCTTTCTCTTTGAGCGCGTACTTGCGTTATGCACTGAACAGCGGAGATGGGTTTGTTTTGTTACGAATCCCCCCCTTCTCTGTGCCTCTCGTCCTTTTAGTGAGCATTCTTTATTATCGCATTGTTGACTGAAACTCCAGTTCAAGCTGAAAGTTCTCTGTTTCATGACCCTCCCCAGACCTCCAGGTTATTGGCCACAGGCCAGGTCTACGATATTCAAGAGCCGCCTTGACGATTGACAACGGCAGCCAAAGATAAGACCCGATAAGACCCGACTATCGGGCTAACTTACTTGGTCAGACTATGGTCTCCCAGTAGTTTGGATCCATGTCCATAACATATTCATCCGGCTTTCATACCCGGTCAACCGCCGTCAAGACCGGTTTCGTGAGCACCTTGATGTATTATGTAAACATCTAATCAATCGAGAATTTAATTTTGAATTTGGTAGAGTTGAATAATTTTGAAAGAATTATATTAAATATAAATTCGAGTTATGTTTTTTATTTAAAAATAAATAAATAAACAGATAAATAATATCCAAACAGATACTAAATGAATTAACTATTTTTGTTAGACAGAGCCCAAATCGCAGTGGGGATAGAGAGTTGATGTCGACCAATCAGAGGCCCGTATTTGCGGGGTTAAAGGGGTTCCTCGATGTAGACACAACACATAATACACATGCGGTTTTGCACGTATGAATCAGGGCATCCAACTATTGACAATTTGTATCAGATCGTATGTTTCCTGAAATTAAACAAGTACTATCGCCAAAATCAATAATATCTGAATGCCCTTCTCACCAAGTGCGAAAGCCGAACGGGTAAATTGATTCAGAGCCGAACCTAGAAGAATGCCAGCATCGTCATCGGTCGTATGTCGTGCCACTCGGGGAGTTAAGACTCGGAGACGATACTATATGTAATTAGATAACTAAAAACCGCTATTGAGTCTGACTACTAAAAACGGCCCGATACATTGATCGTGCCCGGGGATATGTCCCAGTGTTTCAACCCTGTTGGTAGATTTTAGACAATCTCCAATCGCTCTTGAGCTCTCTTTTCTGTCGTCTCACCAAGGATGGGGTAGTAATGCATTTAGGCTAAATAGAAACTGGAGAATGTGAGGAGAACTATCGACTAACAGATAAAAACCGGGGGATCATGAGGAGAAGATGAGGAGAAGCTGCATATTGTAGTAGTCTAGACTGCCGATCCTCTGGCATGTGTCGTTCTGTTTATCTTCTCCGCATGGGTCGTGTATTCTTCGGTAGAACTCGCACACTCCGTATTTCAATCCAAGTCGGTGGCTGACTGTAATAATTTGATTAGTTGCAGCCAGACTGCCGGGATTTCTCCTCTTTCGTGTTGGATTTGGCACATGATAACTTGCCAAAAAGCCATGTGCCACCACGGAACGAAGCCCCCAAGATGATGCAAAATAATGGCGCTCGCGCACTAGACTACAAACGACGTTGGCCGAATTGACAAACAGAGCAACATGGCGATGATCCTGGTCGCTGGACCCCATTGCGAACCCCATCTGGGGAGAAGAGTGACCGGAGCTCCACATCAGCGTGGTACTCGAGAATACCCGGTGATGCACACTACCCCATGCCGCTTTATCGCCCATCTGCCTGCATCTATTGCCATGCTAATACCATGCCATGGCTACACACCGTACTGTCCCATTCCCATCATGTCATCATATACATTGGAAAGTGGATGTGCTCTCCGAGAAGGGGAAATGGATGTGGAAGGGTGCGTGCCGATCGGTCTGATCACTATGGACATTCTATGATCAATTTATCTCTGACCCAACACTCTATTAGGGCTGTAGCTATATATTTACGTTGCTTGCCTTTCTCTGTCTCTACTTTTTGTTGCTGTTGTCAAATTTTGTCAAGTTCTGCCAATTTCGGCACTTCTGTCTACTGGTTTACACGTCTGTAACTAAACCTGACAATAGCACTACGCCACAGCAACTTGAAGATATAATCAAATACATACATCGACATCACCCTCATACAAAATGGTCGCCGGTGCTGGTGCTGATGCCGGCGGATTCTACGATGCCGCCTTGACCCGCCGCCAGGCCCTCATGGGCGCCAGCGGTGCGCGTGCTCTGCTCAAAAACTTCCGCGTCTTCTCCATTGCCGCCTTTGCCTGCATCGGCGGTGTCCTGTACGGCTACAACCAGGGCATGTTCTCTGGTGTGCTTGCTATGCCCTCCTTCCAGTCCCACATGGGCGAGTACGCTCCCCTCGACCCCAACGCCGACCAGACCAAGAAGGGCTGGCTCACTTCCATCCTCGAGCTGGGCGCCTGGGTCGGCACTCTGCTGTCGGGCTTCCTGGCCGAAGCCATCTCGCGCAAGTACGGTATCCTCGTCGCCTGCTCCGTTTTCGTTCTCGGTGTCGTGATTCAGGCCACGGCGATCAGTGCCGGCTACCAGGCCATCTTGGCTGGCCGCTTCATCACGGGAATGGGCGTCGGTAGTCTCGCCATGATCGTCCCCATCTACAACTCCGAGGTCGCACCGCCCGAGGTGCGCGGTGCCCTTGTTGCCACACAGCAGCTCGCCATTACGTTTGGTATCATGGTCAGCTTCTGGGTCGACTACGGCACCAACCACATTGGCGGCACCGAGCTCGGCAGCCAAAAAGATGCCTCTTGGCTCGTGCCCATCTGCCTGCAGCTTGCGCCTGCTGTGCTCTTGTTTGTCGGCATGCTCTTCATGCCCTTTTCTCCCCGCTGGCTTGTGCACCACGACCGCGAAGAAGAGGCGCGCCGTGTGCTTTCGACACTGCGAGGCCTGCCCGCCGACCACGAACTTGTCGAGCTCGAGTTCCTCGAGATCAAGGCCCAGTCGCAGTTTGAGAAGCGTACCGTTGCCGAGCACTTTCCCCACCTGCGCGAGCAGACCAACTGGAACACCTTCAAGCTGCAGTTTGTGGCTGTGCAGTCGCTGTTCAAGACCCGCAGCATGCTGAAGCGCGTAGCTGTCGCCACCGTTACCATGTTCTTCCAGCAGTGGACTGGCATCAACGCCGTGCTCTACTATGCGCCCACCATCTTCAGCCAGCTCGGCATGAGCAGCACCACAACATCGCTGCTGGCTACCGGTGTCGTCGGCATTGTCATGTTTCTCGCCACCATCCCCAGCGTTCTCTGGATCGATCGTCTCGGCCGCAAGCCTGTGCTGACCGTGGGTGCCCTGGGCATGGCCACTTGCCACATTATCATTGCTGTCATTGTTGCCAAGAACCAGGGCAGCTGGCAGGACCACAAGGCGGCCGGCTGGGCTGCCGTGTGCATGGTGTGGCTCTTTGTCGTCCACTTTGGCTACTCGTGGGGCCCCTGTGCCTGGATCATTGTTGCCGAGATCTGGCCGCTGTCGTCGCGGTCATACGGCGTGTCTCTCGGCGCGTCGAGCAACTGGATGAACAACTTTATCGTCGGTCAGGTCACACCTGACATGCTCAACAC
Source organism: Ophiostoma ulmi (assembly GCA_029298715.1). NCBI lineage: Eukaryota > Fungi > Ascomycota > Sordariomycetes > Ophiostomatales > Ophiostomataceae > Ophiostoma > Ophiostoma ulmi. The sequence goes on along the minus strand of JANSLN010000002.1, from coordinate 5,592,282 downwards.
CATCACATACGGCACCTATCTCCTCTTTGGCGGCCTCACTTTCCTTGGAGCCGCCTTTGTGTGGTTCTTTGTGCCCGAGACCAAGCGTCTCACACTCGAGGAGATGGACATTATCTTTGGCTCCGAGGGCACTTCGCAGGCAGACTTTGAGCGCATGGAGGAGATCAACAACGAGATTGGACTCACTGCTATGCTTCACCAGCAGGACTCCAACGCTGCTGACAAGAGCAACAGCGCTCCTGTTGAGAAGGAGGTTGTGGCTTAGCTGAGTCTAACTAAATTTACAAGTAGATCATCACACTAGTCAGAGCAGTTTGATTGATAATAATATAATATAATATATAATATAATCTCCGGGGTATCTCTTTATATCTACGATATAACAATTAATCGACACAGCTGTCCTTGGTGGGTATATGCCCCTCTACCCCATCCCAACATTCGTTGTGGGAAATTCGTAATGGGGCGAGCAGACGTCGGTAATCTAAGGCTAAGAATCAGGGGAGACTTTACATCTTCATCTCCTTGGCGGGGACCTCGATGGGTGGGCTCTCAATATCGCTGCCCGACTCGCGCACTCCCTCGATCTCGCCACGGGTCCAGATGGTGTCCTTTATCAGCGTCTCCTCGGCGGGGAAGGCCAGTGACAGGATGGTGTACAGAACGATCGAAGTCACAAAGCCGAACAGCCAGTTGAAGTCGTACAGCCGCAGGATGCCATCGCTGACGTGCACCTTGGAGGTGCCGCTGATGCTCGAGGCAAGACCGGGCAGCAGAGGAGCAACGGGCACAATGAAAGCAACAAAAGCGCGCCAGTTGCAGCCCTTGATGAACCTGTAGCGGCCGTTGGGGTCGTACAGGGCCGGGATGTCAATGTGGCCGTGCTTGACCAGCCAGAAATCAGCGGCCATGATGCCCGAAATGGGAGCCAGGAAGACAGAGTAGCCGCCCATGAAAGCCAAAAAGGTAGAGGCCGAGCTGATAATCTTCCAGGGCACCAGGACCCAGCCGGCAATGACGGCAGCGACCATGCATCCGCGCTTGATGTTGATCCAGCGGGGGAACAGCACGGTCAGATCGTTGGCAGCCGAGATGGAGTTGGCAGTGATGTTGGTGCCGACCTGGGCCACGTACCACGCGAGAGCGGCAAAGAAAGCAGCACAGCGACCGCCGCTGCCCATGTCAAGCCACAGAGCGATAATATCGAGGGGGTTCCACATGTAGTCACCAGTAAACACTTTGGCGGCCGAAGTAGTGATAATACCGAGCAGACCGCACAGGGTGAAGATGATGGGCAGGAAGGGCAGCTGGATGTACTGGCCCTTGCCGCCCTTGGCGTAACGAGTAAAGTCGGGAATGTTGCAAGCCAGGGTAGCCCACGAGCCGGTGACCGCGGTCATGCAGTTGAGCCACAGCCAGGCGTACGCCGAGCCACCGACCTCGGCCTTGAGCTTGAAAATGTCACCGCCGCCGCCGGCCTTGTGCACACACCAGGCCATGGTGCCAATAGCAGCAATCGGGGCACCGATCAGCTTGACCCAGAAGATGGGCCGCAGCTTGGTCGGGTGGATCAGCAGCAGAGGCAGCTGGATGATCCAGAACAAGAAGTACGAGCACATGCCCATGGTGGTGATGCCAGAGCTCTCAGACAGGTGGTTGGGAATGTTGGCGTAGCTGGGGGCGAGAGCAGTGAGCATAATGGTGATGCACTGGGCACCGTTGGCACCCTGGATACCGAGCCAGAACATGGCCAGAATGGACCGAGAGATGATACTGAAGTAGCGCAGGTAGTAGCCAAAGGACGAGGTGGTGATGACAGAGAAGGGGATGTGGAGCTTGGAGCCAATGGCACCGTTGAGGACCATGGGGACGGCGACACAGGTGGTGCCGACAACCATGACAGGAATGGCCTCGCGCCAGGACAGGCCGACAGCGAGGATAGAAGAGGCAGTCTGCCAGGTACCCAGGTTGATGGTATCGGTGGCCCAGTAGGCCATGATGCTCCAAATGGACCAAGTCTGGTCCTCCTCGGGAGTCGGATCCATGTCACGGTTTGTCCAGACCTCGGGCGGCGCAATTGCGCTCGGCTCCTTGGGGATCTCCCATGAGCTGAGCGATGTCAGGCGCTGCTTGATTTTGGCTCCGTCAGGCTTCTTCATTGTGGCGGTTGTGAAGGTTGCGAAAGGTAGTAGAGAAGAAGGATGAAGAAAGAGAAGAGAAGATCAGCAATGGGGATGGGGGCAGTGGATATATTATATAGAGATAGTATGCATGTCAAGCTCCAAGGGTATCTGTATCTGCATGTGGCTGGATCCGACGGAGAGACTACATATAGAGCAGAAGAAACAAAAGAAACAAAAGTAAAGAAAGTAAAAGGTGGGATGATAGAGGAGGGTGGTATGGAGATATTGCTGGTACGGAGGATACCACAGTACCACACAGACCAGATACGATTCAGATAGGATGGCAAGGATAGTATGGAGCCTGAGTAGGATGTCTTGGTCAATACTCAGTAGCTTGAAGCTGACTTTCTTTATCTCCAATCTATAACGCCAGGTAATCTCGAAGGCATCGGTTGCCTAGAACGAACTAATGGATAAATATAATATATTTCAGAGAAAAGGACTGACTGAGAGCTAAGATTCAGAGGACTATTCCTGATCTAGCTATGAGATTTATTGGATGAATTGATCGCTTCGTTGACGGCAAGCAAGGGCGTAGGCATATCTGTTTCTAAGTCCTGGAAAAGTGAGGATAGATGGAGGGTGGATTGATATGTAAGGTGTGTTCAATGCTGGCCAAAGTTCGCCTGATGAGAATGATGGGTGTGGGGAAACAATAGTCAACAACAGCATGCATTATTTCAAAAAGAGGTATATTTACGAAGAAAGAATGATTAAAAGTAGGCATCAAGTAGAAGATGGAGCCCTGGGGAGGGTAATACCGACTGGGAGACAACGAAGAGGACTGATAACAGGTGAGGAAAAGTAGAATGCACAGGGATTAGGATAAGAACAGCCCGACGGCAGACGCAAGGAATCAAAGGAAAGGGAAGAAAAAGAAAAAAGGAAGAACAACTCCATAAGAGACAGAGATAGAGTAGGGATGGTGAGACAAGAGAAATAGCCACTCTTGTGTCTCTTTACGCTCGTTACTCTACACTACACCACGGTATCTTATCATCGTGCACACGCGTAGGACGGGGACGCTCCCACGCAGATCAGCCCGCTTTCGCTTTCGGGGGTAGAACGAGATGACGGAGAGTGAGAATGGGGGTGGAGGTGGCAGGTGGATGCTGAGTAGCTCTAGTGACTATCTAAAGAGACCGACAGAGTGAAAGTTCCGTCGAATAGAATGTGAATCGAGAACTAGATAGATGAACACGTTCAAAAAAGAAAAAAAGAAAAGAGAGATGAAAAGTTCTAGGCCATCAAAAAAAGATCCAATAAATGAACATCAACGTCAACGGCAGGACGTCGAGATAAGTCTTTAGGGGACGCCGCCGCTAAGAGACAAGACTTTTGAAAAAGAAAAGAAACAACCAAGACAATGGGGCCTATGCAAGCTTGTGCGTGCTGATGCTTGATGCTGTCGAGGAGTGCACTGTGTGCGTAGCATTATTCGCCGAGGCTATTGAGAGACTACACAAAAGACGTACGAGAGCAGCAATACCATGAGAGCAAGAAGTGATAAGGAACTGGTGATATTGACAACTGGATGGCGCTTGGTGGAGAGCCAGTCAATTTGTGGCGTAGGAGTAATGTGGGTGTTAATGGAGATTGAGGCTGACTGAGCCATCACAGTGTGCACTTTATATCAGCAGTTACATGCGAATTGAGTTGTCAACCAGTTGTCAAGTCGCAACTGCCTATTCTGGACTGCTGAAAAGTCGCTGATAACTCGTTGACAACAACTTGTCAACTCGCTATGACTGCTACAAGCCCTACTGGGTTCTTCTACCTGTCACTGTCCATTAGTTGACAGATACATTTAATTCTTCTCTTTTTATTCTCTCTCTCTTTCTCTCTCTTCTCCATGTCTTGCCCCGAGGTCGCCTGCGTTCTCTGAGCTTTATCTCTGTGTTGCCTCTTTCGGTCGTGTTATTCTCTATCTTTAATTCTCCGCCAGCCAATCAGCGCCAGGGGCCTTATCTGACCCACTCTGGACGACATACAAGGGTACGAGGTACATGTCTACATAGGTACGTAGGTACAAGCACTGTCCGTAATAAATGCATGCTCTCTCAATCCTTTGGTTCAATTTATATGCAAGCAAAGTCCTTCAGATACACCGCTAGACATAGTATGGCATTTCTTTGGGTGGCCCGGTCTTTCCAAAGAAAGCTTAGCTGCCCAACTCTGAACGACCTCGAAGGATGAGGACTATCGTCCAGATCACTTCCAGAACCCGGCTCGGTCATGTTAGCTGCCTTGGCAAGCATGATGCAGCAGTGGAAAAGCAAATAGCCTGATGTGGATATAGCGGATTGTTTGACTTACACTGATTCGAACAGTGCTTCCTGGGGTAGTCCCGTCCGCTACGATGCTCCATACCTTGGGTGGTCGTCACTGGTGATGTAAATTGCTTTTGGCTGGCGAAGTGTTTACACAAACTGAAGCTGGTATATTTGACAAATTTCGAGTAGGGTCTTTGAGCTGCCAGACGCCAGTGAGCTCACCGTAACGGTGCATGCATCAATCCAGCATCTACTCTCACATAGCATCAACACTCACCAAGCCGATTCGGCAAACACGGAATGCACCGTCAAGTCGAACTGTCTGCACGTCTTTCTAGTGACATCCTAGTGCTCGGGTCGTCTAGGTCTTTACATCTTCTCTTCTTCTGCAACGCCACGCCCTTCTTTCTCCTCGCCAGCTTTGACAATGTTGGGCCAATATCACACTTTGAATAGCCTCATATATGGGGGAGTTATCTCCAACTCGAGCATATTCCGTAAGCATACACCGTACTCCGTGCAAGTTAGACTGAATCCACCATCTGACAACAGAACGACGTGTCGTGCCTCTTAGCATCTCATACTATTATCATAGCCACCTCAAACGTCCTCTCTCCACTCACATCCCCTGCTCTCATAGTCATCCCTGCCCTTGTTATGTCTCGTGGTGGAAAAGCCCAAGTCAAAAGGCAAAGAGCTTATCGTCTCGCTTCCGGTTGGTCCATCACTATTCACATACTCCCAGACTCCATATTCAGTAGAGTTACAGTAGCATTCAGCCACTCCCGATAGCCATCCCGATAAAGGCAATATATCCATACCATATCCCTCTTTATCCATTTCTATTCCCATAGTATCACTATCAATATCAGATATCAAAGATATGCAGCAAGCTTTGAATCTATTGCTCGATCACATCGAGTAAAGGAAAACTCATTAATCGTGCCTTTATCAGAGCTATCTCGTTCACCCCCGGTCAGCTGTCCGATAAGCTGGACGGGCCACCCACACAGCTTGACATTGATTCCCTTTCATTTCGATTTATCGTTACTTTTATCTACAAGATCATTATATTTGTTGCACTCTTCATTTCGTCTTCTATGATGCTCCCCTGTCCTTTAGCTTCTCCATGGTGGCGGTTCGTGATACAGCTGCCTGTATGACTATCTTGTTTTATTTTTATATTTGTGTTCCTTTATATGCATATTCAGTTCAATAACTACGAAGTACTTCCAGCTGGATATTCCCGAAACAGTTATATCGCCAAGCTCTGTCCTTAATAGATGAAGATATTGGCTGAATGATTAATGAACTGATTGACATGCAGGACCTGTCCGATCTCCCAGTATGTTGGTACTACCCCTATGGCACACGATGCACAACAGCCTCTGTATTGTGTCCTGCCTTTAATCTTCTACTTCCTGTATTTGCCTGCTTATTTCCATCATTGAAGCGTAAAGAATCTAATTTCATATTCACCACTCACAGCATTGAGAGATGTTTTCAATAGTCAGACAGTCAGTCAGTTAGCAGCCTCCATGGCCAGCTCTTCAGCAACGCCGCTACTGTTGCACATTCGCAAATGTGATAGTGTGGGGTTAAGGTCGTTTGCCTACTATTACATCCTCCTCTTGATTCGAATGAGATGAGCGAGACCCAACGTTGTAACGGCGCGTCGGGTATCGTTCTCTTGCTCTTGACGAGGTAGGGGGCCCTCATTGCATGCACGCGGCACTCTCTACCGTTTAGACAAGAGTTGTAATAAAACCGAATATAGCTAGGATGCGCTTGCTTTTACCTAGCAAGCAGTTTCATCAGAGGCGCGGTATACTTTCGCATTATATCGGATAAAGCATGTCTATATCGTCGGCCGATTCCGATACTTTTATAGTGTGCTTCCAAGAAGCAATAGTGCGTATTTACACTTGAGGTCAACTCAAATAGACCAGGTCTGGCTAGAATACTATCTTACAAGGAACCGATATATCGTGATACAAGTTACACATGTTAAAAGATAAGGTGTGACATGATGATATCCGTTGCCTCCGGAGCTGCTGCCATGTGAGTGTCCTTCCATGCGGTATCTTTGATATTCACGGCACGACTGTACGGCGGGCATATTTGGTATGCAGCCAAGTGGCTACTTCATAAGCGATCGTAAATTGCACCTCCATGCATGTGTTTGCAGCTAGACCTCAATACCAGCCATGTGTGCTAGCAGAGTATACGACAAGTTCTTATCAATCAACATGATCGGTGAGAGTATTTTATGGCATAAACAACAGTAGATCGAGCTGACCTGGCTGAGCATCGTTGCAGTTGCGGTTTCGAGAACTTGTCTTCTTCACGATTAACCTCGACTAGAGATGCATCGTTTACCCAGATATATGCTTTTTGGCTCCAAACGAAACAGGCCGATGCCACGGTCGGAGAGTATTCTGAGTGGTAATACCTATCTGTACATATCTAGAACATACCCGGTATCGTTTGCTAGAGTCTCAAAGCAAAGTCTGGCGATGTAGCCATTTTGGCTGTCTTGCTTTCCAACTTCGGGGCGACCAAGCCTGCATCCCATGTGCACATCGTATCTAAGCCGATTGCTTCAATATTTGCCGGAGACGTCTATTGGGCTATGAGACTAGAGTTGATCTTGCGTCATCGTACATATAAGTTTGCAGACTGTCAACAGCTGACTATACATCGTTGAGATATCCAATACGGTCGGGACGTCTACACCAATTCTGCGAACAGATTAGACCACGGAGCGTATACTACTACTGAGTCAGTATCAAATTTGTTATTTCCATATGCTAGCATAATTGGCTGATCGAGTCGAAATTATTGTGATCGCGATGCACATGACCATTGCCCTTCATTGCGATTTCATAATTTCATTATAAATGGCTATTAACACTGTTATTTGCCACATAATCAGAGCTTAGATTACAGTGTCAATAGGCAGCGCATCAGGCAAAAGCAACATGTACGGGAAACGTTCGTCAAACAAAGACGTTGAGGTCCTGGGGGCATCCTATTTCATGTACATGTTTTATAAACTATATGTCGCTAATATGATCGATCAATGAAGCATGACAGGCTGTGACCAAACGTTTCCAGTAGCATGGCATTGCCTTCTACTAAATGACCAAGCAAACTGCGCAGCCCCGACATCACTTGACTTAGATTATTTAAACCAGGATTTTTTCATGGATTTCTCTGAAATAGGTTATAAAAGTCAAAAGTTACATATGTGGCTTTTTGTTCTATGTGGTTGCGGCCGTTGGTAGTGAGACGTGCTCTCACCCCTGGCATCCTTTGTTGGCTACTTCCCAAAACGGCCACACGTAAGACCAACCACGCCCCGCCAACAACCTTCATCATCATCAAAGGCCATCATATTGTATACTATTCTCATCACAGACTCAATGCATTACAACATTCAATAAGTTAATAAATAAGTGCATAGAGGTAGATTGTTTCAACTCGTTGTCGGCTTCCTTGGATGGCAACTCACAAAGACACATCACAAGATCAAAGGAGCACGACCTCCATGAGGATGACCGGATGCATTCAGATGCTGCACCTTTGATCATTGTTCCCAGGCAAATTTCAAAGGGGCTGACTTTTCAGTTCCAACAGCTACACCATCTACTTCGACAAAGACGTGAGGAAGCTACAAAGAAGAAGCATTCAAGCTGCACCATCGTCGCACCATTGGCCGGCTTCCTGGGTCGATCTGGATGGGGAAGATATTTGGGGAACACTGTAGATGAAAGAAGTGGAAGAGAGCAGTTGTGACAAACAGAAGAACTCCAAAATGCAGAGTCGAGCCAGTAGAATTGATATTTCAAGGCATTTCCGCGTTTCACGTTTGTATTTTCATCATCCATCAACGATTCTGCAATATTGTCTTCTTTCTGATTGTCTCTTATATTTCCATCCACAGTTGCCACCTATGTTAAAGCTGCCTTGGTAGAATTCTGACGCCAATTCTCTAGAATTCGATTTTTATTCATCCTATAAAGCTATCATTTCCAGCATCACAATGTCCTGGCTACCATTTTGGCAAGGCACCACTGCCGATACCCCAGCCAGTGAGAACAGCATCGGCGGCAGCACTCTTGTCGATGGTACTCGCGAGCCTGACGAGAGTGACGCATACGACCGCCTACAGCCCGGCATCAGGCGTGATGACCCGTTGTTTCTAGCCAAGGTGGCCGAGTTCCAAGCTCTCCTTCACCACCCTGGGCAGACAGTCCGCAACATTATCAAAACAGCCGGCTTCACGACCATCGAGCAGCAGCTGCTTATAGCCCTGCCGTCACCTCGCGTCGACTCGGACTTGTACAATCTGCAGAACAAGAACCGGCGGCGGTACCGTTTCAAGCTATTGCAGAGAGGTGTGTACCAAGACGAGCCGCCTGTTATTCAACTTGCCCTGTGTTGGTTTGGTGCTCCCTTTTCGAGCCTCCCCCTCGACGCCGACGGCAACCTCACTTCCTTTGACGACTCCAAATTTACCAGCAGCATACCTCCAGATTCATACAGAGCCGACGAGGACGACGGAAACTCGCTTGCGTTCCTCAACACGTACAACGACGAGTACAAACACCATTTGGCAAAGTCCATTGGGGGTTGGCCTGAGAGCCAGACTTTGGCCACGAACCAGGCTGGCGACCTCGACCAGTACCTCAACCGCTTCCAGGGCCCCTCTCAAAGGCTTAGACTCCGAGGAGGTGCCACCTTCACGCCCGGGACCGCACTTTTACAAAACAACGTCTCCAAATCTACATCCAGCGCTCCGCCCAAGAGCAAGACTGTCCGCCTTTACGGCTACCAGGGCGCCGTCAATTTTGACGTGTACGATCCCAACTCGTTTTTTGATGCCGTTACGCGTCTCGTGGGCCCGGCACAGACGGTGATCTTTGCCATCTACAAGATCGCACCGGGACTCGCTCCCAACGGCAAGCAGTTTTCCGCCGAGATGCCCAAGGTGTATCTTGCCGGCAAGTCCTATGAATATTGGGACATGCGCAAGGTGTTTTGTGTGGACGGTGCTGAGAAGAGCTACGCAATGTTTGCATGTGGCCTCGGTGAGGGTCCGCCTCACAACCAGTGGCAGCCGTTTGACTGCGACCCTGCCTATGCAGAGACTGTCGTGTACTGCAGCCGGTCAGCCGAGAGCAACAGCAACTATGCCGCGCTCCACAACGGCGATGAGGCGTACCTGCGCATGCCTCTGAATGCGGAAGAGCTGTCACCCAACCAGTTTTTTGAGTGGATGTTTGTTGTGGCCCGCATCCTGACGCCCGGTGCCGGCCTCGATGCTCTCAACTTGGGCGAGGCTGGTACCCTGCCGCGCTGCACATTTGGCCTCCACAGAGAGTACGGCGACGACGAGCCTGTGCTGTTCGACCCCAAGACGCCCGGTGGTGCTGGCTTCTCACCTCGCTCATGGGAGATTCTTGTCTCTGATGCCATGGATGCATGGTCTAACAACAAGGTTGCACGGGCCGAGTTTGATGTTGTTCCCACTGCCTACGACAAGTTTAGAAACAAATGCTACGTCAATCTTGGCCTGCCTGGTGCTGCTTTCGAGACAGAGCCGATCGACGCCGACGCCTTCTTGACACCTGCCCCTTACGACGACCGGTTCAATGTCAGGAGAGGTGCGTCGTTCCGCAAGGAGCTCTCCGACAAGGTTCACCAGTACCTGAAAGATGCCCTCACGCCGGAGGAGCACGACCAGCTCGATTGCGTCAACATTTGGGCCAACGGCCGGTTTTGGAAGGGAAAGCCAATCACAGTGGCACTGGGTGACTTTGGTAACGAGCTCAAGGGATTCAACGACCGCTGGGTCGTCTATGGCATTCATGCACACATGCACGTCATTCCCTCGGCCCTTTTCATCCGCCCCATCTTCAAAACCTACAAGGCAATTCTTGGCGATAACGTGTCGATTTCATTTGGAAGCGAGGATACTCTGCAAGAGTTCCGCAATCGCTTGACCGAGGCAAACATCTCAGGCCTGAATCCCGATACAGACCATTTCCTGATCCGCCAGACTGCTGACAGCCAAAACTTGCACCCCGAGATCAACCCAGGCATGACCGAGACACAGCGCAAGCAGGCCAACCGTCCCAGCTTTTTCATCTCGCCCGACACTGGTGAGGGCGAGTGGGATCTCGTGCGCGGTCAGATCATCAGCCCGACCGTCTGGATCATCCATGCAGATTCCAGTTCCGCGGTACTGCCGACTATAATTAACCCTTCACCATGGGGCTTCTGTGGTGCATATGGAAATATGCTCGACGCCAAAGAGCGCTGCATATCCGATCAGCGGCACGATATTCCCCGGATTATGGCTACACAGTGTCTAGTTTATGGCAACAGTGATGCCAACGGTGATTCCCACGGTGAGTATGAGGTGGTGGAGGCGGTGGAGGAGGAGGAGGATGAATCCGAGCTTTCTGCCGTCGAACACACGGAGCGCGTCCTGGAGGAAATCCTTCACCATGCCATCGAGATTGAGAAGGAGGCTGAGAAGACCACACCCGACAATGCTGCTATTCCCAATGGCGATGAGTCCTCGATGGTTCTCCTGCCCCTCACGTTTCCGGCCGACACGCTCACGCAGACCGAGGCAGCCATTCTTGCCAAAGACTCGAGTGACTTTCCGGATATGCACAGCATTCCTCTCGGCATCGCCATGCCATGCCCATATTCCGGATGTGATATCATGTTTGGCAGCGACGAGGCCGATGGGCACTGCAGTGTCGGGGACTTGATCAGTCACTGCGAATGGCACTTTGCACTGGAAGGCAAGAGTGAGAGTCAGCCGGAGCCGAGCAAGGTTGTGACGGCTTGTGCAACTTGCCATACTGTATTTGGGGCCGAGGCCACAGATTCCGAGAAGCTGCAGCACCTCGTTGACGTGCACAACCTCGTCTATGTTGTCCAAGAGGACGAACAGCTTGCTGATGCTGTGGAAGCAGCTGAAGAGGTGGTTGAAGAGACAGCTGTAGAGGCAGCTGTTGAAGCTTCTCCAGTTCAAGACCATGAACCTGAGGCCATGGAAGTGGACGAGGATGTGGAGGAGCTGGATATGCAGTCAGGTCTTGCTTCACCTCCCAATAGTGCCTCAAAGTCCAAGCCCACAAACAAGCGCAAGCGCCACAGCACGCCTGCACGCCAGGTTGACTCATCCTACCGGCCGGGTGGTGATGTCGATGACACTGGCGACGAGTCTTCTGGGTCGCGCTCGTCGAGTATGACACCCACCAAGAAGGCCGGCCGTGCCGCCAAGAAACGCAGGATGGCCGAGAAGGATACCATCTACCGTCCACAAAAGGGAGCCGACGATACCGACGATGATGAGCTGCTGAGTGATGTTGTCTCTGACGACCTCGAAAGCCCAGTCGCCAAGAACAAGAAGACGCCTACCAAGAAGCGCAAGCGTAATGTCGATCCATCTTATCGTCCCAGCACAGATGCCGATATCTCCATTGACGTCGTTATGGAATCAGTCGAGCCCGACTCTGGCGATGGCAGCTCCGGGCCCAAGTCGAAGAAGAAGAAGACGGGCCTCGAGGATCCTTCGTTCCGGCCAACGGAGCCCAAGACGCAGCTCTACGTCGACGACCAGGACGAAGAGTTGCGCCGGTCGGCTGTGCCCGAGTGGGAGCAGGACCCGACAGATCCGGCTGGAAAGCGGAAGCGCGTAATCCGTGAGAAGAGCACCGGCCTGGGGGCTGCTGGGGCTGCAGTTGACAAGGCCGCTGTGGCCAAGCCAGTGAAGCCCGCGAGAGTGTCCAGAGCGGCAACCCCTGCGGGATCTAGGGCAGTCACACCTGCTAAGCCTAAAGCAAGTGCGCCTGCTAAGTCCAAATCAGTCACGTTTGCACCCTCCGTTGACTTGTCGCACTCCCAAGAGACGCCGTCCGAGGGTAAACGGCGGTCGGGCCGGAGCCGGCAGCCGCCGCAAAAGCTGAGACAGTAGATCTGTCTTTCATTTTATTTATTAGATATTTTGTTTTATTTATCAGTAACTTTGTTCCTTCTTGTTGCTTGGGCCGTTGATTGTTCTATTTCGAGTCAATGATGCATTGTTCGACACGCTGAGGACCGAGCTAAGCAGTGTCATTAGTTGTTTTACTATGGACTCTCTCTATTTTCACTATTTACCTATCGTGTTTGCTGAAGTGATCATATCACACTCAACCTAGTTTCTCATAACTTACAAGTCATTTCAACTTCTCTTAGAATGCATACATGATGTTCAATGCCTGGACATGCACCGATATTGTACACATGTTGTACAAAGCAATTATCGAGTTATTATATCAAAATTAAAATAATTTTCTTCTTTTAATTCAAGTATTTTTTAAATATTTAAATATTCCCTACTATAATAACATTCGATAGTTGCAAAACCAACGAAATTCAGAAAGTCAAATAAACCTAGACAGCTACGTCAACTTATCAACGAAGCATAAATATTATAAATAATCCCATGTTATGCTGTGTTGACTCGTCGTCGTTGGGATAAGGCTGCAACAGTGTGATGTTACCACAGTACCCGCACAGTATTTACACTATAGGGCACAGTGCCGAAAGGATCTATTTTTGTTTTGACTGCCAGAAACATACTAGCCTAAAATACAATTCACGTGATCCACACTCATTGCAAGTAGTGCGTCGCTAGGCAGAGCTGTCCCTGACGTGGAAGACAAGCTCCTGCGCGTGCCTTTGCCCACTCCGGATTCTGTGCGGTTTTGTCATCCTCACTCAGCCTGAGCTCCTAGTGCCAACTTCTCTCCCTCAACACATTGTCACGAAGCGCTCTTGACAGCATCACAATTCGCACTTCGAGGGTACTCCAGACGTGCGACTTGGATCAGAGCTTTTCTTGATCTGTTCATTTCTTTTGTTTAATTCATTCCCATCCCCACACCAACCGCAAACTGCCTCCATCTCCTCGAAATCTCCTCGACCCCTCGCAGAGCTTCGAGCACGACGTCGACGACAGCATCGACAGCATTGCACAACACTGCCAACACCAATAACCCCCGGCTTACGATTGCCACTGCGACAATGCCTTCTCTTATCACTGCCACTGGCGTGCTGGGCTTCCTCGCCGACGAGGAGCCCGAGCTCAAGGTCTTTGCCCTCAACACGCTCAACGACGACATCGACACTGTCTGGACAGAGGTCGCTGGCGCCGTCAGCCAGATGTATGTATCCTGAGTTCTGAGAGATCTCGCCTGCCAATTAAATACTAACCATACAGTGAGGCCCTCTTCGAGGATGAAAACTTCCCCGAACGCGAGCTCGCTGCCCTCGTCCTCGCCAAGGTTTACTACCACCTCCAGGCCTACAGCGAGAGCATGACCTTTGCCCTGGCTGCCGGTGATCTGTTCAAGATCGACAGCCCTGGCGAGTTTGAGGAGACCATCATCTCCAAGTGCATCGACCAGTATATCGCCACCTGCCTCTCCGACACCTCCCGCGCTGCCAAGGCTTCCCGGTCTGACCTGCCCGCCATCGACACGGCCTCCTCCTTTGGTGGCATCGACGCTTCCAGCATCTTGTCGCCGACCACTCCCTTCTCACAGTCCACCCTGCCCTCCAAGTCTCTGCTGAGCCGTGACTCTGTTGATAACACCATCTACGACCCCAGCTTTGAGCCCGCCACTGGCAAGGATGGCCGCCAGGGTTCCGTCATTGAGCTGACCGATTCCAAGACCAAGAAGGCTCTCGGCCAGATCATCGAGCGCATCTTCTCCAATTGCCTGCGTGAGGGTAACTACCGCCAGGTTGTGGGTATTGCCATCGAGGCCAAGAACCTGGCCGTCCTGCGCCGTGTCATCAAGCGTGCTGCAGACGATGCCAAGGCCGCCAAAGGCAAGGCTGTCTCCGAGGAGATTGCCGGCCAGGCCCCCACCGATGACCTCATGGAGTACGTCTTGGGTGTCTGCATGGACATTGTCCAGGAGCGCAAGTTCCGCACCCAGCTTCTCGATCTCATTCTCGACATGCTCAACGACATCCCCCAGCCCGACTACTTTGCCATTGCCAAGTGCGCTGTCTACCTGAACGCCAGCGACAATGCATCTACCCTTCTGCGCGACCTCGTTGATGCTGAGGACCGTGAGCATCTCGCTATCGCCTACCAGATTGCATTCGACCTCTACGACAACGGCACCCAGGAATTCCTGGGCAAGGTCATTGCCGATCTGCCTAACCCCGAGGCTGAAGCCGAGAAGATCAAGGCTTACGAGGCAGAGCAGGAGAAGGCCAAGAAGGCCGCTGAGGCTGCCGAGACTACTGACGAGGCCGAGGGTGAGGCCGAGCCCCTGCTGTCCGTGGACAAGACTGCGGGCTACAAGGATGCCGGAATCAACGTCCTCTCGCCCGGCCTGACCAAGGCTTACACCAACATCCGCGAAATCCTTGACGGCAGCAAGACCATCAAGCTCAACGTCGAGTTCCTCTACCGCAACAACCACGCCGACATCAGCATTCTCAAGCGTGTTCGTGACTCCCTCGAGGGCCGCAACTCCATCTTCCACACAGCACTCACCTTCTGCAACGCCTTTATGCACGCCGGTACCACACACGACAAGTTCTTCCGTGACAACCTTGACTGGCTTAGCAAGGCTGTCAACTGGTCAAAATTCACAGCCACCGCTGCTCTTGGTGTTATTCACCGCGGCAACATTTCCCAGGCCAAGAAGCTTCTCGACCCGTATATGCCGCGCGAGGGCCGTTTGAGCTCTGGCAGCTCCTTCAGCCAGGGTGGTGCCCTTTACGCCTACGGCCTTATCCATGCCAACCACGGCGCCAAGGTCATCCCCGAGCTGCACCAAATGTTCAGCGCCACCGATGACGAGTACATTATGCACGGTGGTGCTCTGGGCCTGGGTATTGCAGGCATGGCCAGCGGCAACGAGGCTGTCTTTGAGAGCCTGACCAGCTCGCTGCATTCGGACTCTGCTCTGAGTGGTGAGGCCGTTGGTCTGTCCATGGGTTTGATTATGCTGGGTACTGGCAACGAGGACGCTATCCGCACCATGTTCACCTATGCCCACGAGACTTCTCACGAGAAGATTGTCCGTGGTTGCGCGCTCGGCATGGCCCTGGTCATGTACGGCCGCCAGGAGAGCGCCGACGGTATGATCGAGGCGCTCCTGAGCGACCCCGACCCGACCCTGCGCTACGGTGGTATCCTCACTGTCGCTCTGGCATACTGCGGCACCGGCAGTAACAAGGCTATCCGTAAGCTGCTGCACACTGCTGTCAGTGACACGAGTGACGACGTGCGCCGCATTGCTGTCATGAGCTTGGGTTTCATCCTGTTCCGCAAGCCGGGCAGTGTGCCCCGCATGGTTGAGCTGCTCTCCGAGTCGTACAACCCCCACGTGCGTTATGGTTCGGCCCTGGCTCTCGGTATCTCGTGCGCGGGCACTGGTCTGGACGAAGCGATTGATCTGCTGGAGCCCATGATGAAGGACCCTACCGACTTTGTTCGCCAGGGTGCCCTGATTGCGCTGTCCATGATCATGGTGCAGCAGAACGAGGCCATGAACCCCAAGGTCACCTCCATCCGCAAGACACTCAAGAAGGTTGTCGGCGATCGTCACGAGGATGCCATGACCAAGTTTGGTGCCGCGCTCGCCCTGGGCATCATTGATGCCGGCGGCCGCAATTGCACCATTGGCCTGCAGACCCAGACTGGTAACCTTAACATGGCTGGCATTGTCGGCATGGCTGTGTTCACCCAGTACTGGTACTGGTTCCCCTTTACCCACTTCCTGTCGCTGAGCTTCAGCCCGACGTCCATCATCGGCCTGGACCAGGACCTGGAGATCCCGAGCTTCAAGTTCCACTCGGCCACGCGCCCGAGCCTGTTCGACTACCCGCCAGAGAAGGAGGTCAAGGCCGAGGAGGGTCCGGCTTTGATCGCGACGGCCATTCTGTCGACAACAGCCCAGGCCAAGCGCCGTGCCAAGAAGAAGGAGCGGGCCACTCGCCCTCCCCTGCGCGCCAGCAGCGAGAAAATGGACATTGACGACGAGAAGAAGGACGACAAGGCTGAAGAGGACAAGACCGAAGAGGATAAGGCCGAGGAGAAGAAGGATGAAGACAAAGACGACAAGGAGGACAAGGAAGAGGGCGATGACAAGGAGGAGAAGGACGACAAGGAGGACAAGAAGAAGAAAAAGGCCGAGAAGGAAAAGGTCGGCTACGAGATCCTCAACATGTCGCGCGTCCTGCCCGGCCAGCTCAAGTACATTAGCTTCCCAGCCACGCGGTACCGCGCCGTCAAGAAGCCCACTGGCGGCCCGCTGGTTCTGCTCGACACCGAGCCTGAGGAGCCCAAGGAGCTGATCGAGGAGAAGCTCAAGAAGGTCACTATTGAGAAGGCACCCGTTGCCGGCCAGACTTCTGGTCGCCGCGGCGGCCCCGGTGGTGTTCCCGATGCCGAGGCGTTCCGGAACCTGTCCAACGCTCTCAGACAGAGCAGTACGGGACAGACCGACGCTGCATCATCGGCTCGCAATCTGCAGGCACTTACTGATTTCCTGTCGAACGGCGCAAATGGCGGCAGCAGCAACGCGCGCTTGACCGAGCTCTTTGGCACCTCGGGCGAGGGCCACCGTCTGGCCGCCGAGGTTGTCGCCGAGGCCGCTCGCGTGGCTCAGCTGGCCGGTGAGGAAGAGGAGGACGAGGCCGACGAGCAGGGCCGCCTGCGCGGCAACGATGCCGATGCCCTCATGCTCGACGACGAGGCCGATGAGGATGACGAAGCGCCTGCTCCCGGCAGCTTCGACTACTACACGGATGCCGAGGATGACGAGTAGATACGAGTCGAAGTGGGAGAGTAGATATTTTGGGGGTAGCATGGCATGGCTGCTTTAGCATTATTGCACGGGAAACAAACAAAATCAAATGGTTTCTTGTGTCGCGATTCACTTTTTACTTTTCAAGTCTTTTAAGTTTCGGTTTTGTACACCAAGTAGAAAATATATTGAACAATCATTGCACTTTGCTAGTCGCTCATTGATGCTGAAGGCTGAAGATTTGAGATAGAGGCATGGATGTGATACAGCGTAGACTATTTTGAGAACCCGCAGCCCTCTACTATGGTCTTGCCATTGTCTGTCCTGACCCGGACGCGATGCCACGCCGTGGCCAGGTTGCCGCGCACATTGTAGATGCCGTCGTGCCGTTCGGGCTGCGTGTTGTATGCGCTGTCCACGGCTTTCACCAGGATTTCGTGGCCCTTGCTGTCTTTGCTGTCTTTCCCAACATCATTAGCATCGACAAGAACCCCCTTGTACTGCCACCGCTTCCATGCCCAGTCGTGTCTGCCACGGGCCACGACATACTTTTTCTGCGTGGCCTCATCGTCGTCGTAGCTGCGTGCCTTTGCGTCGAGCAGCTCCGCCTGGTCCCACGTCCGGCCGCCGTCGACACTCACATCGACGCGCACAATCTCACGGCCGCCGCCCGAGTAGGCATATCCCGCCACCTCGACCGGCGTCCCTCTTGGGTTGTTGGTCCAGTTCTTGTCCTGCCAATCCTCGAGATCCCTCACTCCAGGCGCCGCCCGTGCGCTCTTGCTGATAGACTCGGATTGAGACTGCACCTTGGAGCCCTTGACGTCTTTGCCTACCAATACACTGGTAATGGCGCTGGTAATGGGCATCTCTTGGATGGCCGGGTAGCGGTCCCAGTTGGGCTTATCGCCTTCGTTGGGACCAAACAGCTTGTAGTCGCGGCGCTGCCACTGGCTGGTCGACTCTTCATCGGATACGACAATGCGCGACAGCCACTTGACAGACCGTGCGGCGACATAGCCGGGAACAACGGCGCGCAGAGGGTAGCCGTGGTCGCGCGGCAGCGGTTTGCCGTTCATGCCAAAAGCCAGGAGCACATCGCCGCGCGGGTCCATGGCCACGGGCAGAGGAATGCTTGCAGCGTAGGCTTCCATGCCCGTAAGCTGCACGTGCAGGCTGTCTGCTGGCGGGTCATCGTCTGTGGCGCCAATGTCATCACCAGTCCGCAAGCCGGCATCCCTCAGCACATCCTTGAGTAAGACACCTTCCCACACGGCATTGCTGATGGCACCGGTTCCCCATTGCAGACCATTCGTAGGACCGACGGACTTGGTCATGTCACTTCGCCGGTTGCCGGAGCACTGGAGCACGACCGGAACATGGTGCACCTTGAATCGTGTTCGCAGCTCTTCCAGCGTGTATGCCCGCACTTCACCGTCGGGCAGCTCAATCGTCAACTCGTGCTTGGGCGCTTCTTTGACGTCCACTACTGGCACCCACATGTGGTTGCGGACATAAAAGAGCTCATTTGGCGTCGCAAACTCGCGCGCCAGGTACGTGGTTTCCGGCTCGGCATTGCACGGCTTTTGGGTGAGGACAGTCAGCCGTTCATCGCGTTGAGGATCTGTGGCAAACGGGTCCTCGATTTCGCCTTCAGCAAGCGGTTTTCCGTTGTCGTCAAGATCTGCCTTGTCGACAAAACCAATGAGGTACGACTCGAGGATCTGCAAAACGTGCGGCGCTTTGTGGATGGTGAAGATGGCCCAGTATGGGTCGATGGAGTGGCCGGCCGCCTGCAATATCACATCGCCGCCCGGGTGTGCCGCAACCCAGTCGGTAATGTCGTAGACTCTGTCACCAGAAGTCACCCATGGCGCACCAGAAGCGGCGTCGTGTTTCCGGACATCGGTGAGACGGAAGCGCGGCAGAGACGGATCTCGGTCATCGCCGGCCGTCGGGGCCGGGCCGATCGGGGTGATCGGCGCTGGCGGCTTGGGCCGAGAGGTGTCGGTATGTTCCCCATTTCCCCCAAATGAGGATAGGCCTGGTTGGCTAACCTGAATCAAAGACAGTGGCTGTGATAGGGCGAGTAAGAGGAGTGTGAGAATGCTGGCGCCGGCATAGAGTGTGAGCCGGGTGGGTTTTGGTAATTTGGTGTGGTTTTCCGTGGGGGTTTGCCGTTTGGACTTATTATGGCTTTTAGCTCGAGTCTGGGGTAATTCCAAGGGTCTCGGTATTGGTGACGCGTCTGTTTTGTTCTTGATGTTTGTCTGAGGCGTGAAGCATTGTCGCGTTGTTGAGAGGTGGCGACTTGCTCCAAAAGTAGTGCAGTGTTTTGCCCGTTTGACCGATTCCAGGTATCTGTTGGAGGGGACTGCTATTGAGTTGCGACCAGCTGATGGGGATAAAAATATATGTCGCGTCGTATCGGGTGAAAAATGTGATGAGTTTGTGAAGCTAATTTGAGGATGTCGTGAGGTCAAGGCTGTCGTCGATGCGGCTAGCCTCTTTTCGACTATTTTCATAGCCGTGACCGTAAAAGAAGCCATTGTAATGCTGCGTGGTGTGACTTTGACGAAATCATGGATATGAGGTCAGAGGAAATAGTCGGGGATGATAAAAGTAAAAAGAAGCAGCAGAGGTGGAAAGGAAGACACAAAAATGGCCAGGTGTCGTTCGTGTCGTCGGGAGTACAGGCACTCGGCGAGTCAGGCGGCCAAGATAGGAAAGCGCGCCAAGCACGTGGTTCTGGGGGATATGGAAGCAGCGAACGACAGCCGACACGGAGGTACTGGAAGTTCCCGAAATGAAAGAGACTAAAATGGAAACAGGTAAAAACAGAACATCACAAGAAAGGAAGGAGCGATGGGACAGTATTGTACCTTATTACATAAGGCAACTACAGAAGGTGAATGGCAGGCGAATGGACGCGAACAAATACGTCTGAGATGTTGGCCTTTTAAGGCACAATTGGTGCTAGCACTCGAGTTTAATTAGCTTGGCATTATCATTGAACGGCGTTCTTCCCCTTCGATCCTTGTACTAGTGCAAAGCTGTACAACTTGGGCCGTCACACATGAATTGGAAGACAAAACCCAAGCAGACGACGGGTCGCCGTCAACGGCATTGTAGAAGAAGGTACATATAAATGGGCGAGATACGGAAAGAGCTACGTAGCGACGGCGTTCACCAACCCCGGTAGTCGGTCAAATGAGACGCGAGGGTGCATGTGCACGACCGTGCAGCTGCAGGGCCTGGGCTGACCAGGTTCCGGCACGAAGCCTATCGGAAGAGAGCAGCAAGATACAGACAAGGAGTCACGAGAATAAAGAAACGGTGAAAGATGGAGAATGGCTGTGGCTTGAAATAAGTTAGTGATAAGGCAATGTGATGAGACTGGATGAGGAAAAGGGTGGCAGTTGCAATTGGAGATGGGAGTTCAATTGGGTAATGAGTGTGGAGAGCCGATGATTGCCGCAGTCTCATGACAAAGAAGTCGGGGTGGAGGATACGAGAAGAGGAGTCGAAGAGAGGGATGTACGCAGTATACCTTGGGAGCGCATCTCTTGACAAAATGAAGATGAAGATGAGATTGAATGATTACGTACACATTTGGGAATGCGATGACGCACATTGACAGGGAAGGGACGTGTCATTGTCTGATAAGAAAGGAGCGATAGTGCAAATGAAGCACGAGTCATGAAACCGTACGTTTAGTAAAATTGCTACTATTTTTAGCTGGTGGAAGTTGTTAGCAGTCTATTGTATCACTGCATCTCACAGCCGCCGTTCCTGAAACTTGTCATGGATGATAAACTTATCATTAAACACCTATTTCTATTATATTTTTACAAGGGCTAGGCCTTATATTATTTGACAGTAATGAACCGGAATTTCAATCGAGGTTCATAGCATGATCGGACGATACTATCAACGAATAGTGAGCATGCATATTATAGTGTAAGTAGTACAGATACATGTTATAGTAGCTAATTGTACTGTACTATCTGAGTCTCGCGCCCTGCTTTCAGTATTCCCATGATAGCAACAACAGATAACATCATCTCTCTCTCTCTCTCTCAATGCGGTACCTGAGAAGCAAGTATATAGTGCTGCTATCTTGGAAAAGACAGAAAATCCATAGTGTCAATCTATCTCTTTATTCATTAACACCGTCAACCAGTCTCCTGGCGTCGAGAGTCAAAACGAAGAGAAAAAATGTGAAAATATCTAGGCCGTTTCGTCTCGTGTACAGATCAAAGGTCAGCTATAGCTGACTGTGGTATGGACGCTCCCGTTGATCTGAATACCACGTTAGTGTATATACTCGACAGCATCCGTCACAGAAGCTGCTGCTATGCACACTTACAGTGATGATGGTAGTCGTCGTGCGTCCATTTTGAATAACAACGACATTGGGCTGCGCAATAACAGTAGAGTCGTCAGATTCAGAGACGACCATTTTATCGGAATAATTGGTCACGGTGGACGGGGCGTGACCTCTGTTTTGGCTGTAAGAAATTGTGCCCGGTGACATGACCTGCTTCTCACCAACACCCATTTTGACTGGCTCAGTATGTGAGTCTTTGGGTAGTGGTAGTTATCCTCGGTCCCGGCCTTCTATATTCTTCGTCTTTGTCGTCTTTGGCGTCGTCTTCAATGCCGTCTTCGATATAGGGTTCGGGTTTTTGATGTGAACCAGGCGAGTCTTTCTGACGTATGCTGGGAAGCAACAATATATAGACTAGATATGGAAATCAGGATACTAGCGGTAGCACATGTGAGAGTATATAAAGTAATATAATCATAGAAGGAGCTGCCGAGCTTGAGAGGGCTTAAGAGAAAGTGTATGAAGAGGCAGTAAGGCAGAATGCCTCGACTTTATAAACAAAATTGTCTTCACACTCATAGATGAAACGTATTACGAATGAGTGAGCCAAAGTACACCCCGGCTAAAACTCGTAAGCATGCACACACTTGGGGGTCGCGGCCCAAAGATGGCCGGTTGCATATCAGGTTACATACATATATGATTCCAGCCTCCAATTATAATGAGTGCTCGCATTACACCACCAGCTTATGTGCATAACAGTTATCGTGGTGGCTTGCAATGCATAATTTCGGCCTTTGCAGCGTGCGTCAAAGTGCAATTTTAAACAGTGTCATTGGCATCTACGTGGCAGTTTGGTGGCTCGCGGCGGTCACACGGCGTGTGAACCACCTTGTGGCGCGTGAGCCACCTCACAGCCAATGAATACAGCATACTTATAACATCCGCCTCCTAGTATAACATATTTGCCCAGTTGGAGTCCAATCAGTTTCGCATACGAGTACTATCGAGGACAGAATCAGGCATAAATTGCTATACTTGACGGATTCAAGAGCAGCATATAGAGGTGAGGCATGAGGCAAACCATCAAAAGAGAATGTTAAATTTAAAGGCCAAGTAAAAAAGTGCAGGCTCTGACGCAAAATACTCACTCAAAGCCGACTGGTATTGGTACTGAAAGTGAACACCATTACGACTCTGTTTTCAAGGCTGATAAGATAGAATATGATGAGGCTCAAGGAATATCTGTCCAATGAGCAACCCTGGTCACTCTACTGTGAATGCTCCTAGTTCTCACACAACCACCGCCGAGTAGTCTTTGTTGCACTCTGTTGAAAATTACAGAGGAAAAAATAGTTATTGTAGATCGTTAGGATGACAAAGGTAGTTGTTACCTTGACTATTGTAGCAGCCACAAGTGCTATGGGAAACCATTATTCCAACCAAAAGACATTATCTTCCTAACAACCCATTCATTTTCATAATAATAGGAACGCGGTTTTGTTTTTGTTTTTATCCACATATATTATGCTATCCGTATCGTATATTTGTGATCGGCGGCGTCAGCCGTCTTTTCATGCTCGATACAATTACCAATGAGATAATTTGTCATTCAAAATCACCCTTTCAACATAACTACTTTGATTTGCACAGGCTTCTCATTATTGACGCATTGTGATTGGCCATCATCAGAGAATTATGTTTTCTTTTTAAGCCGCTTAAAGTTGCCTGTGCTGACAAAAACCGAGACATATTTTCAAGCTATTACAAAACTGTTCAGCCAAAGTCACAAGGAGGGCCGACGACTATCGGACACTTTCATAACATTCATGCTCTTGTCTACAGTAAAAAGCAATGAAAACCACCAATCTATGCCTGATTAGGGAGCATCATAAGACCGGTGTGCTAGGATAGGCATGGTAATGCATGGCACGTAGTGGCGCATTGGTCGACACCGCATCATGCACTTATCAGCTGCACAAGAGTAGTTATGCTCTGCAATATTGGCTCCTTACCTGCTGGTACTCGTCTGCATGTTTTCCTCTGGCCCCGTTCCGAAAGTCCGTGGCTGCTGCTCCATTCTTCTCGATTATTGTCTACGTACATTGCTCAAGAGTAAAAAATATCTCGTCATTCTTGGTGTATGACTTCTAATAAATCTCGTGTAATTGTGCAGAAAAATTGTAAACTTTTATCTTGACTTAGACCTATACATACCTCTCGCAATGACCAACAGGCTGTTGGACCCTTTAAACTGATAGTGGCATCTCCCGATCAACAGATCGCCAAGAGACAAGCTAAAACCAACAACATCTGAAGTCGTAGGGAGTCATCCTGTCATTTATGATGAGAATATATTGGGTCCGTAAAAACTTCCCATGATCAGCACAGTACAAATTCTCTGAAGGAATCCGAGAGGGGAAAGACGTACGAATAGAGTCACAGATAGTCGGCGAGAACCTCCCCGGGACACGTTCCGCACGCGAATGTCGATATCACAAATTCCAGCATTCTGGGGGGGTGCCACCATGTTGTGAACCACTTCAACGCGAACCGGTCGTACAAGATAGATCTTCCTTTGCAGACACAATACAAGATCATAGTAGCAATCAATCGTATCACATTGATCACGATTTGATGCTCCTCATTGTATCTTGCATAATATCGGTCAGGAGATCCAACACATGTTACGCCGAAGCTGACACTGCTGGATAAAAGCAAAACTGACACGGACTGACTAGCTGATTGGCTTTCGATGAAAATAGGGTTTTTAAGGGGGTGAGCCTCCCAGTAAATGGTCGTCGTTAACAATAGGTTAACTGGTTGTTGATGGTTTTGGGGGCCAGGGTGTTACGTCCCGCAATAAGACACTACCAGATGGACGGTATGGGTTATCTAGATCGCGTCAGCTCGCAAAAGTAGATAGCGAACAGACTATGCCATATGCCGTATAGTTGCATGTTACACTGCCTTGACGGAATGGCATCTTGATTATCGACGATCGTCCTGATGGTCATATTTGAGGACTGACCATGTTTGTTTTTTTGATATTCCCCTGTTTTCTACAATCGGCTTGTCTCATCATTCATAATCTTTTCTGGTACTCCCTCTTTATTAGAAGAGAAAAGATGACGGGTCCAACATCATGCACTTTTAGAGACTATATATCGCTACCAATCAACGATCTAAACGACATTGGTCGGCATCATAACTTTCCTAAACAAAATGAGATATATTTGCCGAATACTGCGGTCAGAGTAAAACCCAGCCAGTTGGTAGAACTAGTGTATATCATTATTTCCATTACCATGGTTGCAGACTTTTCAATGGCCAGCCTGTGCACGAGCACGTTCTAAAATAAACATCACCATCAGCCAAGGATACATCGGTGAGCGTTTACTTGCTGAAGGTCAACAAATTTACATTCATTGCTGGCCCTATATCTGACTGCATATGCATGTTGCTTTTCGGTGTCAAAATGAACTCATTTTGCGACATAGTCTGTGGGATAGTCGACGCGAGCTACTTTTGCTCAGGCTGAAGCACGTCGACACCGTTTATGGCGACTTGTTGCCTTCAAGTAGCGGTGTTGTTATGGGGCTTTGTTGGCTTCAAGTTACGCACCATTCTTCTCAACAAGCGAGGTTATGCAGGCTGAGCGCAGGGGTTTTGGGCTCCAGGTTTTGTTCATGTGAGGGTCAAACCAAGAGATTGGCCAGCTACATTACATCAGACAACTGACCGACGACAGCATGCTGACTATCTTGGTGTTTGAGGCGAATAACAAAAATGTAAGAAAAAATATAGCAAATAAAAAAATATACAACAAAAACATAACAAAACTATAATAGAAAATATAAAAAAATATGACACAAAAATATAAAAAATATATAACAAACATAGTAAAACGGCAAGAAGAAACGCAGGGCAAGAATAGACGAGCAAAGTAAGAAGACTGGCCCAGATCTCATTGATGAGCAGCAAGAGGGTGTAAGTGCCCGAGGGAGCTGAAGTGAACCAAGACGGCGTGCAGATAACCGATAGTCTTTCCAAGATTGGAAGAATCGACGCCGCTCGACTCTCAAACAGCAATCCGACTGGCAAACCAGCACAGCCCAACGGACCAGGCTACTGCACAAACACCCAGCTTTTACTATCGACATGGGCCGAGACTCTCTGGCCGTATCCGATATTTGTTGAGGGGTGACTAATATTGAATATAGTATTTATTTTCTTATACAAAACAATATAGATATTCACGCCCAAAGAAAAGAGAACATACAAGACAGAGCCGATGGTATGAAAACATATAAAATGGCACTGAAAAAAGAAAAAAGCGAGGAACGAGATATACGAATATCCCCAAAAAAAGAAAGAATAAAAAGAAAAGAAAGTCTAACACCGATCATAGTTGGCAGTCTGGTGACTATAACCAGCAGCGACTATCATTGTAGATGGCGATAGACGCTACTTCTGGATACCAATAGAAAGGGGTGTTTTGATACTCCGTCTGTATTCAATGATGCTGTTGAACATCCCATTGCTAGCCTTGACAGAAGGAGGGCATGCACACGGTGGCTGGCGATATGCCCAGTCTGGTCTCAGCACTTGACCTTGCACATTCTATTATCTGAGAGGTTCTTGATGGGGTGACCGGCGATCCGGCATCTTGGGTGTTGTTAATAATTGATCAAATTTATTAGTTTTTATTATATTTTGAATATCGAGTTACAACCTCTTGAGTCGATAGTGATGGCAGACTGAAGTAAAATAGAGCCAGAGCAGCTGAGATGATAGAGTAGCTGGACCTCCCACATCTCTCGGACGACTATAAAGCCGACTGTCTCTTCCTCTCTTCATGCTTGATCTATTTCTTGTTATCTCTCATCAAGCTCTCGATTATCCTCTCTGCACATATACTTTCACATATACTTTTCCCCAAGCGCTACCCTTATATCTTTGTTACCTACCATCATGGCTACTGAATACTTTTGCGGCGTAATGGACAGCCTGTTGGACAAGTACTCGCCCGGCTACGTCGAGGTCGGTGCCAGTGTCAGCATCCAGCTCGTCTACCTTGTCTTTGGCATTGTCGTCGAGCGTGTCCGCAGCAAGTACTCGAGCGAGACCACCTGGACCATGATGGCCGAAAGCCTGCGAAACCACGTCGTGGCCACGGCCATCCATGTTCTCTTTGTCATGGCCAACGGTGGCAAGCCCGCCCTCACCCGCACCTATGCCATCCGCCCTTACCAGCTGCCAGGCTGGGAGGAGTTTGTTGCCCACCTGACCATTGGTCTTCTCCTGCGCGACTTTATCTTTTACTTTATCCACCGTTTCTGGCACGTCCAGGGTGTCTACAAGACCGTGCACTCCAAGCACCACGAGATCATCTACCCTACCAAGCACAATGTGCTCACCATTAGCTACATGGGTCTGTATGACTTCTTGTTCCTCTATGGCATGCCCGTCATCTTGGTGGCCAAGATTCTGGAGATGAACCTGTTCACCACCGTGATGTTCTCATTTGTGTCTGCCGTGGGTGAGCAATTCAAAGTCATGTTTGGCGACGACGGCCACGATGAGCACCACCTGAGCGGAAAGGGGCCGTATGGTGTCTACGGTGTCGCTGACACTATCTTTGAGTGTGAGTCCAACTGAAGCAGTCACCCAATTTACTATCGACGGATAGAATATACACGTTCACATCTAACACTATCATTATAGTCTTTGAGGAACAGGACACCAAGAAGGAGGTTAAGCAGGCCTAAGACGTCTCAGATGCCCGATGCCTAGAGTTCGGAAACTGATGGTGATGATCAGTTTCGTTTTCTTTGCATTCTGCTAGCTTCAATCTTGAGGCATGTGGTTATCCTGGCAACTACCTTGCCTTGAAGTCTACTAAACCGAGCCGAGGGTGCCGTTCTGATCTCATCTGCTCCAATTTCGCGATGTTGACTATCTTATCTATGAGATGCTTTTTTTGTCTTTATTTTCAGCTGTGTGTGCAAGTCCCATCTTTGAGTACTGTTCAATATTGGACCATTAAACAACTCTACTCATAAACTGTGCTAGATTATGCAACGTTCTTTTATACAAGTGCCGCTTCTTCTTGCTATGTGACTGGACTACTATACATGTGAAGACTAAGACAGCTGTACATGTTCTACATATTCTACATTTTCCTATTTTTCAAATCGCGAAAAAGGGTTGGATACGCGCATTAGAAGAATCCTCAGAACGATGGATAATACAGCTTTCAGTTGATTCCGATCCTGCAGTTATCAGCGGACAGCTCTGTACCTGCGCGTCCCATTTTTGCTTCCACCACCAGAGCCTTGCTCACACCCTCCCTCGAATCTTGTTCCACCAAGAACCGACTATGCGTTATCACAACTATCCAGGGAGCCACTGTCCGAGACATGACGCTGCACCACTTCATGACAGCTGATTGGCCTGCACTATCCAAATTGTCAAATACCTCATCAACAAGCACATAATGTGCACGGTAAGCGCCTCTGTACCGCTCCAACTGCAATAGGGCAAAGAAAAGTGCAATATCGACGCGTTTCCGCTCGCCACTGGACCGCTTTCCGTAGGCGAACGATGGGTGAATGGCAAGGTTTGTGGAGAGAACGGATTTAAGGGATTGTGATGGGAGTGAGCTGGCCACACCATCTTCAGACTCGGTGTCGAACAGCGAGCGCAACATTCCCGTTGCCATGTAAGCATGGCGCGTGTCGCCGTACAGCACCATAAGTACCTCCTCAAGAATCATGTTCAGGTCCGTTAGTGACTTTCCGCGAATGTACTCGCGAAAGGTGACAGCTATATTGCTCGAGGAACTGGGCGATGACTTTGAAGAAGCCGGAAAGGATCTCTTTGCCAGGGCAGACGACCAGAAGACGAACAAATCGCGTTTACCTAAAAGCGCTTGGAGCTTCGAGGCGGTAGTGTCGTATTCCAATTGCAGGGATTTCAGGGAAGACTGCTCCTTTTCGGCCAGGTGTTTGTATATATCTGCTCCATGCCGCTTCATCGTGGCCTGCTGCTGCAATCCTTCAATATGACGTTGGCCGCGGGTAGTCTGGGCAAGCTTTTTGCTCATCGCCATAGCATGCACAGATCTTGTTCTTTCTTCATGCTCGAGTTTCTGCAATCGGAGTTGGCTTGCTTCGATGTCTCCAAGAATACGATCAATTGTCGCTTCTTGATCACGGTTTTGGTTCTGAGACGATTCTAGAGGGAAACCACATGCGCCTAAGAGTGACCGAAATAGGCCTCTCAGGGCCATCAAAAGAGGGCGTACAATGGCAATTCCGACATCGTTAAAGCGCCAGCCTAGCCACAACTTCGATTCCACATGTTCCTTGTCCTTTATCTTGGCATGAGAGCATTCGAGCTGACGTAGAACGGTTTTCTCGGTGTGAATTTGTTCTTGGAGAGCCAACATCTCATTCTGAAAGTTCACACTCTCCTCTTGAGCTTTGGACTCTTTATCAGAATGATCTCGCATGGCTTCATTTAAAGACGAGGCAGCGTTCTCGGCCTCAATGATTAGCCGCGAGTATGTCTGTTCATGGCCTCTGAGCCGCTCCTCATTCTGCTCTTTGGCCCAAATCAGCCCGTCCAGCTCGGCCTTGACATTCCTCATGACAGTGTCAACGTCTTTTAGGAGAGAGCCTGACACCCTTCCACACTGATCCAAAATAGACAGCCCGAGGGACTTTTCGATCAGGTCACGCCGCTGCGCTTGCGTCAGGTTCAAGAAACTGAAAGAACTCTCTTGGCCGAGCACCACCGTTGTGACATATGTCTTGTAGTCGATACCAAGCAGCTCGTCGATAGCCTTTTGCGTCATGTGCCATTCAGGGCATTCCAGCTGTGGCTGTGGCTCTCCTCTCAGTTTGACGATCACGCGGTCCTTGTACAATCTGTGCTTGCGATACCGCTCGATGGTGTATCCGTTTGCAAACTCCAGCTTGACAGAGCAGTTCTTGCCTACGTTGTCGTTGACAACGTCTTTAACCGGCAGCCCGTCCCGTATACACTTTCCGAACTGACACCACACCATGGCCTCGAAAATTGCACTCTTTCCAGAGCCATTATCACCAACTAGGAGCGTTATCCCGCGTGCAATGTCACGTCGGAAGTCGATCACGATGGTATTCTGCACACTGAGAAAGTTGGTGATTGTAAGGGTGCACGGTTCGGCGACAAAGACCTGACCAGACGGCCCTATGAACCGCGTAGTTGTTCTTTTGCCAATGACTTGCCCTGTCTTCTCAACAAAGTCATTGTAGTTCAACTCCAGATCACTACCTGTTTCAACAATGTCGCGAGAGACTTCCAATATGCGCTGGCCAGTCCTAATCATTTCATCTCTTCTCTGGATAAGAGAGTTGCCCAGATCAAGTAAATCAACGTAGCATGCAATCTCCGCTTCAATGTCAAGTGCTGGCAGAGAAGACTCAGAGCTAGCTTTTTGGGTTTGGGTTCTGTCACCAGCACTTGTTGTACCCTTCCCGTCGCTAGGCGCTTCAAGGGGCTGAACAGCGGCATCGCTATCCGGTACCGATGCTCCGGGATCGCTAATTGAACGTCGATCAGCAAGTAGATTAAATCGCATAGGAGCCATGTCTTGGACGCCGCAAGCACCTAGCGAGATCAGCTTGTCGCGAGCCGTGATGTAGTTGAGCCGGTTTAGGTTGCCTGTGAGCATGATATACTTGTCGTTCACGGCACCCTTATCGATCTGTCCATTGAGAACGTGCTCAATGTCAGCCGACATGTAGCCAACGGCATGTGGGTTGACTATCAATTTGTGTTCGAGGGAGTCTGGATCGAGTAACAGGACACCCCGCTGGTCATCGTGGAGATCGGCCCAGCTCAGCTGTAGCGGCGCGCCTATGTATGTGATGCTTCCCTGGAGGTTGGTGTTGTTGCTGCCATGATGTTTCTGGGTGATGGTCTGGTGGGTGTGAAAGTGGCCTGTGAATGTGTGGGCTAGGGAAGCAAACTCATGCGGGCCCGTCCTCCCGTCATGTTTGATGCTGTTCTCTTCATGAGAAGTTTGGCCGCCGGCGGAGACAACATGCCGCTGTAGGATAGCTTTGTTGATAGCGAGATGTCCAAAAGCTATTGTCTCAATCGCCTCATCGGGCGGTATCTCGGCTACAGCCCTCGTCAATTCGTGTTGGTCTTCGCGAAAAGGCAGTGTCAAGACACGTCGGCCGTCCCATTGATATTTAGCAATGTCTTTGTGCAGCAAAACATGCGGAGCGAGATGTCTGATACTGAGCGCATCGAGGGCGGTGATCTCGTACTTGCGGCGGTAGGCGAGATCATGGTTGCCGAGCAAAATATGAACTCTCGGCACCGCCTCGCTGAGCAAATCGACGAAGCGGTAACATGCAGACAGCACATCCGTCCGTTGCATAGTGCGGCTTGTCAGCAGATCGCCGCACACCACCGCCCGGTTGACCTTGTTCCGCTCTGCCTCTGCAGCAATCCACTGCGCCGTCTTTTCCACTCGATGCAAGCCTTTGTGTTTGAAATGAAGGTCGCTTAGGAGCATCCATCTCGCTCTCCTAGCTGATGACACCCGCATAGTTCAGAATAGTAAACAATTACACGGCAAAGCTCTGGAAAGGTGTGTCCAGGAGGAAAACAGCGAGATCGCGAAAAGGTTGTGTATGTTGGCTGGTGGTCTATGTGTAGGAGTCCGACTACTATAAGTAAAGACATAGCTAAGATAGCAGATCTGAGCGTGTTTGTAGTCGTCTGCATATGCACTCAGACGCCGCCGAAATGTGAATGTAGATACAAACGGGCTTCGATTGATATGCCCAGGCAGCAACAGTGACAGTAAGCTCATTGTGTCAGTTTTTATTTCTCATTTTTATTTTCTTCCTGTGACAGATGACTTTTTGGATATAAATACAAGCTTCATATTTAAGTTGCTATCAAGGACATCCATAACAGCTGTGATATCCGGCACGCGAGTTGTAGTGGCTTCGACTCGAGGTATGTTTTACGAAACTGGCGCCATGACGATATAAGAAGTGCCATGTTTGAGGCTGGCTGGGTCATTCGACCATTGACATTCTAGCGGCAGCCAGAACTATGTAGTAGCAGATTATGCATATAAAAAATTCATGGGATTATAACGTCGTGAATTGTCCGATTTCTTCTTGATATAACATTGCAAAATCGACTTACATGTCAAGATTATGTAATTATACAAAAGTGGGGCGACCGTGATTTCGTTCGAAACAACCAACACATAGGCTCGACCTATTTCTACACCCTCAGCATATTCAATATTTCTTGACTTGTAACTCGATATTCGGTGTCATCCAAAACCTAGTATACTACGATAAAGTCATATCATTTTCCCAATACTAAAGCTCAAGCAAAGTTCAAATGATACACAACGAGTCACGTGCTTCTTAGTCAGTCTGGTTCATGTAGGTTCTTGCAGCTTCCTGCCGATTCTGGAAGGCGGTGGAGGCTAGCAGTAGGCAGAAAAAAACACAAATGGCAGCCCCACGGCATGTACAGTGAGAAATACCCCACTATCGCAAAGCTTGAAGTGACGTACAAATACAAGGCAAAGCGACGGCGCAAACGATCGCGGGCAGACGACACATTTTGAAAACCCAACACCCCACGACAGCAATAGCTACCACTTTAAACGCACATCAGAGAACAACACACACAACAGCCAAGATGCAGCAAGTACCAAAGACCTTTGATGCGGAGAACGCAGACAACTTTGAGGATGTAAGTCAGCACTTTGAGTCTTGCGATGCGACAATATACTAACTAGACAGATCGAGAAGCAGTTTGCCGTCAAGGCCGTGCAGCACATGGAGACGTACTGGAAGATTCTGGAGCGCGTCAAGGGCTCATCGCTGCGCCTGACCAAGATCGACGACGACATCATCGAGCACCTGAACAAGGACTTTCCCGAGTTCGACCCTGCCGCCACAATCGACGAGGATGAGATGAAGAGCAAGACCGGCAAGGAGCGGTGGCGCAAGTTCATGATGGCGTACGAGAAGTCGGTGGACGACTACAACTTTGGCACGATGATGCGGTCGGGCCCCAAGTTTGAGTACGGCCAGGACACTGTCATCTTTGGTAAGTCGAAAGAGAACGATTATATAAGCTGATAACGATGACTAATACTAACAAAACAGTGCCGCGCATGCAGTTCTACGCCATTGAGATTGCAAGGTGAGTGTCGTTTATCTTTCGCACATGTATGCAATGCCAAGTCTAACAAGATAGAAACCGCGCTGGTCTCAACGACTGGATCTATGAGAAGGCCCAGGCCGAGGCCAAGAAGTAAGCTTCCAGCCGCGCCCAAGCCTACGACATGGACATACCACAACACACCCTCAATATCTACACAAAATTGGAGACGACGACGACGACACATACTATAGCCATGGCACACACCGTGCCACTGCTGGCCACCATAACTACACATTTTCTTGCATTTATTCGTTCTACATAGAGGCAAAGCCTGTCGCCGCGATCACTGTTTTGCCGACAGGTTCGTATCCGGCGTTTTGATTTCAATCGTATATTATTTTCATCAGAGTTATCATTCACCATATTCACTATCTTTGACCCAGGCTGTTTTAACTGTGACATTATTCTAGAATTATTCTGGTGTAATGCAGTATAGGAGTGTGTGTGGTCATTCTCGCTGCGGCGCACTGTTAGTATTGTTCCTTCCCAATCGGGCAATACCGCCTACACAATACTAACATCCGACAAAGACAATGCCAGCCGTGCATCACCAACCTCCATTGCAGCCACACATCTGCGGGATTGTCTTTGTTAGGTTGTGTATTATTAATTAACTACTGTTGCTAGAAACGAAAATGAGTCGGTTTCTCGGGCACAGCAGCTGTCCGGCGTCTGCTAGCATTAAGTCAACGTTCATGATCAGCAAACGTAAAGCTTCACTTTTGGCCTCCCACCTCACATCGAGCCACATCAATCTTTTAGATTCAAACATGATGAACTCATCAAGTCGTTCAATACGGCCGATTCACGGCCCCGGTGCCATCATCCGCAAACAAGACATCTCCTACCCCAGACCACTCGAAACACCAACACTACCACCGCCTCCTATACCTCCCGTCCGGTCTGTTCGCATCAGAGATATTGAAGAGAAACCGCGAATCATTAATATCGAGCCGCAGAATGGTGCCGCATACCAAGGCAGCAGCCGGCGCCAAAGACAGTCCCCTACTTCTCCGCAGAGTGCCTTTAGCGATGTGTCGACGCCGGCCGACTATCATCGATACAGCCAGTCGTCACAATCCGCCCAGCCCATTTTACCACCATCACCAACCTCGACAGCACACGCTTCCAGCTCACAAAAGAACAAGAAGGCGAAAGGAAAGAATGACAACCCTGAAAACGACCGGGCTGGCTTCAAGCATCTTTTTGTCGCAGCCACACGACAAGA
Source organism: Ophiostoma ulmi (assembly GCA_029298715.1). Lineage (NCBI taxonomy): Eukaryota > Fungi > Ascomycota > Sordariomycetes > Ophiostomatales > Ophiostomataceae > Ophiostoma > Ophiostoma ulmi. Next base: position 5,558,164 of record JANSLN010000002.1, on the reverse strand, counting down.
CATTTCCATCTTCTTGTTCGCCACGGTCTCATCCGCTGCCGTCGCTGCAGCCAAGACAGTTTATGCTTTGTTCCTAGGCGAGATCTTTCAGATCGTCACCAACTTTGGCAGCGGCGCCCTGACACCCAAGGAAACGCTGCACCAAGTCGCCAAGGGATGCCTCAAGCTCACGGTGCTGGGCATCGGCATGTCGGTAGCCGCCAGCTTCCTCATGTCGCTGTGGATTGTGAATGGAGAGACGCGGGCACGAACAGTCAGGCTGCGGCTGTTCCGGGCGCTCCTAAATAAAGAAATGGTCTGGTTTGACACGCGGCGCGGCGGCATGGCCAGTCTCATGACGGAGCAGTACACCCAGATCCGCGACCTGCAGGCCGCCACATCCCAGCTGCTGGGGTACATCATCTCGGACATGATGGTGTGCGTCGCGTGTCTCGTCGTTGCGTTTGTCAAGTCGTGGGCGCTCACACTGATCCTGCTGGCGACTGTGCCCGTGTCCATTCTGATCCTCGACCTGCTAGGCCGCGGTCTCAAGCCGGCCGCGGAACGCCAGCGCGGCGCCCTCAACGATGCGGCCAAGCACGCGACGGCCTCTCTTGTCGGCATCGATCTCGTCAAGGTGTATGGCGGCTACGACACGGAGCTGTGGCTGTATCTCGGAGACATACGCAGCGCGGCGCGGCACTACATGCGGCAAGCCCTGTCGGCGTGTGCACAGATGGGCTACATCAAAGTGTGGATGATCAACCTGTTTGTTGTCGGCTTCTGGTTCGGCATCACGCTCGTCAAGAAAGGCCAGACAACAGCCGGCAATGTGCTGACTGCATTCTATGCCGTGCTCATCGCCTTTCAGTCACTAGAGTCTCTCGGCACACAATGGGTGGCTGTGCTCAAAGGCACTGTCGCCGGCAAGTCTCTCGAGGAGATGATCTCCTCGGCTGCTGATGACCCCGACCCAAACAGCGGCACCAACCGCTACAGCAATATACAGCCAAGATGTCCACCCAGAGACATCGTGCTCGACAATGTGACATTTGCGTACCCCTCGAACCCCGACAAGAAAGTGCTCGACCGCTGCAGCATGCGCTTCCCGGCCGGCCAGGTGTCGTTTGTCGTCGGCCGCAGCGGGTCCGGCAAGAGCACCATTGCCGATCTGCTCGTGCAGTTCTACCGCCCAACGTCGGGTCGTATTCTGATGGACGGCATCTCGGCGTCTGTCATTGACCGCCGCTGGCTGCGCGAGAACGTCGCTCTCATCCAGCAGGCCAGCACCGTATTTAATGGCACGTTTGGCTGGAACGTGGCCCTGGGTGTCAGCGGCAAAGGCAGTGCAAGTATAGACAGCAGTACCGCACCTGATGCAGTCAGTCGTGATGATATCAAAATGGCCTGCGAGACAGCTCTCCTGCAGTCGACAGTCACCAATCTTGCCCAGGGACTGGATACGCTTGTTGGGTCGCGTGGTGCCAGCCTGAGCGGCGGCCAGCGTCAGCGGTTGGCCCTCGCGCGGGCCAAGATCCGCAACCCGGCCGTTTTGCTGCTGGACGAGACGACGAGCGGTCTCGATCCCAAGAGTGCGCAGATGGTGCTGGATGCAGTGCGTACATGGCGCCATGGACGCACGACCATTATTATCACGCACGACATCAGCCAGATTGCTCACGAGGACTATGTGTATGTGATGGAGCAGGGCAGGCTGGTGCAGGAGGGCCATTTTGGGTGGATGGCAAAGCAAGAGGGCGGTGCCATGCATACACTCGTGCAGTCAGCAAGCATTGACGCCGAGATGACGGCCGATTCCTTGCAGAGTCCCGTTGTCAAGATTGGACACATCGGTGATAGTGAAGACGAAGAGGTAGATGCTCATCCTACAGGGTACAGCCGAGAAGCACCGGCAGCCAGTGGCATATTCAAGAGGACGTCCATGTTCAGTGCCCCCTTTACCTATCATCAAATCCAGCAGCAAGGCCGCAGCGGCAACGTGCTCCTCAACCCGTTCCCAAACTACCGCCAGAGCAGCTCACATCAGCACTCGCGACTCGTTGATCCTGCCAATAGACTTCAGAGACAGCCAGCTGTGCTCGAGACTGATGTCGACATGGACGAAGATGACGAGGATAGTGAGGCCGACCTCGTTGAGCAGCACCGTGGTAACAGTCTAGATCTTATATGCGAACGGGGCCAGCGGGCGCAGACGATGCGTCTGGATGACACTCTGGGCTCGCTGACCAGCCGCAAGGGGAGGAGCGCCACGATGCCCGAGCGGCACCGACTGCATCCCATGCCCAGCAGCCCAAATAAGTCGAAAAAGTCTGCAAAAAAACCAAAAGCAAAATCCAGTGACAAGCCAATCTCGCTCATGTCTGTCTTGAGGACAGTCTGGCCGTCAATCGACCGTGCCGCCCGTCTCGATCTCGTGCTCGGCAGCTTGGCCTGTCTCGTCTCGGCCGCCAGCAACCCGGCCTTTTCGTTTGTCTTTGCTCGCATGCTGCAGGCCTTTTGGGCGCCGCCGGGTGTCGACAAGCAGGCTGCCGGCCGACCGTGGGCACTCATCCTGGTTGGTCTGTCCGTGGTAGACGGCGTGTCCATCTTTGCCTCGTTCTACCTCGCCGAGCGGGTCGGCCTCGCGTGGGTGAATGCCATGCGCACACAGGCCCTGACACGGCTCATGCGCCAGCCCAAGTCGTGGTGGACAACTTCGCAAGGAGATGGTGATCAAAGCGACTCGGCTGGTGGCGGCGAGTCGGCCGTCTCTCCGTCTACCATTGTGGAGTGCCTGGACCGCGGCGGCGAGGAGATGCGCAAGATTGTCAGCGTCTTCGTGCCCATCCTGCTCATGGCCGGCGGCATGGTTGTCGTGTCCGTCATCTGGGCGCTTGCTGTCGCATGGAAGATCACTCTAGTCGTGCTTGCTGCCGGGCCGCTGATTGTCATTGTGGCCACGCAGGTCGCGTCGCGCATCAGCGATACCTGGGAGGGCCGGTCCAACCGCGCGGCCGAGGCCGTGAGTGCTGTCTTTAGCGAGGTGTTTCCCAACATCCGTGTCGTGCGTGCCCTAACGCTCGAGGACTACTTTGCCGCCACGCAGCTCGCCGACACCACAGCTGCCGCGTACAGAGTCGGGCTCGGGCGTGCTTGGCGCACGGGCATTCTGTACGGCATCAACCAGGGCATCCCCAACTGGCTGGTGGCTCTCGTCTTCTACTATGGCACGACGATGCTCACAGACACGGCGTCGGTCAATGCGCTCATCCAGGTAGTCAATCTTCTGCTCTTTAGTATTGGTACAGGCGCTGCTCTGCTCGGCAATGTCCCCCAGATTGCTGCGTCAAAGACCGTCGCCGCGCAGATGCTAGTCTATGCGAGCCTGCCGCTCTACGCGAGCCATGAACACCACCCCGATAGCGAGTCGAAATTGCGCGTGCCCTCCATCTTCCCAGTGCGCATGGAAGGGCTTGTGTTCCGGTATCCGACCTCGACGTCAGCCGCCAATGACACCAACAAATCTTTCCACGCTCTGTCCTCCCAGCCTACCGTTCTGCGCAACCTGTCCCTCGAGATCCAGCCCGGCGAGCTCGTCGGTATTGTCGGCCCTTCTGGCGGCGGCAAGAGTACAGTCTTGTCTCTGCTGTTGCGTCTCTATGCGGACGAGGACCTGCCAAGCAAGCTCTCGTTTGGAGGTTTGTCGTGCTCAGACTTGGACACGGCCGGCATCCGCGCGCACATGGCCTATGTACCACAACAGCCGTACCTGTTCCCGGCGACGGTACGACACAATATGGCGTATGGGCTCCGCGAGGACTCGCCGCTGCGGCACTTGTCGCAACTACAAAAGGCAGCCCGAGCTGCTGGCATTGACGAGTTTATCGACTCTCTGCCAGAGGGCTACGGCACTGTTATCGGTGGGGGTGGGTCGACCTCGGATGAGAGTAAAATCAAGGGAAAAGGCCAGGACGGTGAGAGCACAACAACGGCCGTCTCGTCTCTGTCGGGCGGTCAGGCCCAGCGCGTGTGTGTTGCGCGTGCCCTCCTCCGACAGCCGCAGCTGCTTGTCCTCGACGAGCCCACGTCGGCACTGGATGCGTCTTCTGCAGACACGATCCGGCAGACCATCCGCCGACTCGTGCCTGTGGATAAGAAAAATCTCAAGAACAAGACGCAAAACGGAATGTCGATTGTCGTAGCCACGCACTCCAAGGCAATGATGCGGCTGTGCGACCGGCTGCTTGTCGTGCAGGACGGAGCGGTTGCTGCCAACGGGTCATACGATGCTCTGTTGCGGCAGGGCCGTGACGGTGTCTTTGCGCGATTGGTTGGCGAGACTGACGATTAATGGTTGATACTCTTGGGAGTTTTACTGCTAATCTGCTTGTATACCTCGGCACCCAAGCAATATCGGCCCAACGTCCATATTTTGACATATTTAAATTTGTAAATTTGAAATACATTCCCATCCCATACTAGATGACTCGGCTGTAGACATGATGGCTTCTAACTTCTGCCCAACATCAACACGAATAGCCGGTCTCGGCAGCAATCCACTATCGTAACGATTGATTAACTTGACGGCAGGGTGAATGCACAGCCAGCGCGGCTGCATATACCCATAGTGGCCCCCTCAGCAGGGCTTCCGTCATTACGTACCTTGTTTTGATACTCGATATTATATAGTATAGCCCAATATAAGAGTCTTGGTAAGGACGGCATATGTATATTTATCAATAGCCAAAGCGGAGGCTGTCGTCGTTCTATCAGGACCGATGTTTCTTGGCTTCATCGTGACTAGATGACCCCAGATCAACACAGTGACAGCAAAAAGTACTCAATATTTACCCGGCAGAACAACGGCGTGATGACCTATTCAATTATATTCGATCTATCCCATCAACCGGTATATTAAGTGCGTGCGAATACACCCTTCCCCTCATCCCAAGTTAACTGTCGAGATGAAATCATATTATACCATGAATTCAATCACAATCTTGCATTGTCAACTCTTGACTATAAGTAGGCCGTCACCGTGATTCCTGGTGTTGTGTTCTACGTGCGTTCTCGCAAGGTCATCACTCATCGCACTCTGATTCTACAAACACCATGGTTCACCTCTCAGCCCTGCTGCTGGCTGGCACTGCCATGGCCCTGCCCGCTAGCCAAATCTTTTCCGCCACCCAGGCTTGCGCTGCTGTCGCGAGCGTGCCCGCCGTGTCCAATGACAAGCTGCCCGACCCGTTCACCACTGCCAGCGGCGAAAAGGTCACCACAAAGGCCCAGTGGGAGTGTCGTCGCCAAGAGATCAGCAAGGCTCTCCAGCAGTACGAGCTCGGCGAGTTCCCCGGCCCGCCCGACTCCGTCAAGGGCACTCTCACTGGATCCAGCCTCACCGTCGACATCACCGTCGGAAGCAAGTCGGTGTCGTTTACCACCGACATCAAGAAGCCCTCGTCGGGCGGTGCCGCCATCATCACCATTGGCGGCTCGTCGCTGCCGATCCCCGACACCGTCGGCACCATAAACTTTGACAATGACGGCTTCGCGTCGCAGGCGTCGGGCTCGTCGCGCGGCCAGGGCAAGTTCTACACGCTCTTTGGCGCGAGCCACTCGGCCGGTGCCCTGACGGCGTGGGCCTGGGGCGTGGGCCGGCTCATCGACGCGCTCGAGCAGGTCAAGGACACATCGGGCATCGACCCGACCAAGCTGGGTGTCACGGGCTGCTCGCGCAACGGCAAGGGCGCGTTCATTGTCGGCGCACTCAACGACCGCATCGCGCTCATCCTGCCGCAAGAGTCCGGGTCGGGCGGTGCTGCGTGCTGGCGCATCTCGGACCAGCAAAAGGCGAGCGGCAAGAACATCCAGACGGCCGGCGAGATTGTCGGCGAGAACGTGTGGTTCTCCAAGAACCTCGACAGCTATGCGGCCAAGACCAACACGATGCCCGAGGACCACCACATGCTGGCGGCTCTGGCGGCGCCGCGCGGTCTGTTTGTGATTGAGAACGACATTGACTGGCTGGGCCCCGTGTCGACGACGGGCTGCATGAAGGCGGCGCGGCTGATCTACAAGGGCGTGGGCGCGCCCAACAACATGGGCTTCTCGCTCGTCGGCGGGCACTCGCACTGCCAGTTCCCGAGCTCGCAGCAGGCCGATCTGACAACGTACATCAACCACTTTTTGCTGGGCACTGGCCCTGAGCCTGGTGCCGTTGAAAAGTCGTCGGCGACTGTCGATATAACCTCGTGGGTCAACTGGGACATCCCGACTCTGACGTAATCTGCACGTCCATGACAATATGCACAGAGACTTGGTAAAGACTATCATTTTAACAATGAACAGAGATAGTAGATAAACCATAAGTAATCATGGGCATAAACAATAAACATAAGAATAAACATAAGAATAAAACACAGCGATACATGTGCGCCCCAGCCGTGAATAAAGCCATTTATTGTTTCTTTTCCGCCATCTATGGCGACGGCGCATGATCGGCCTCGGGTGCATCCGGCACCCAGCCCTTGGGCATCTCGCTGCCGCGCACCCGCAGATCGTAGCCCAGCCGCTCGACCTTTTTGACAGACGTCTGCAGCGTGCTAATCTTGATCTTCCACGACTTGTCGTACCTCTGCGGCAGCATCTGGAAGAAACTATCTAGTTCCTGCATGTCGCCCACGATTGTCCGACTATTTGCTCCATCTGTCGCATCCGTGTTGCTTCCACCCGCCAGCTCGCCCCGCAGTGCTGCCGATGTTGTGGCAAACCGCATCATCTCGCCCGACAGGTCAAACACGCCCATGATGTAGTCGTTGTCGTCGGGTGCAATAGCCGGTATCTCCTTTTCTGCTGTTGGCTCTGCTGCTGTGGCTGCTGCTGGCTCTTCTGTCTGTGTCGTCTCCGCTTTCTCCGCTGCTTTCTCTTCCGCTTTCTCCGTCTTTTCTGCCTCTACCGCACTCCGGCACATAGCCTCGACTTGTGCGCGGCCCTCTTCTGGGCTCAGCAGCGTCTGGTACTTGAGATAGTGCAGAAACGTCAGCGCCTCCATCAGCTCCTCCATGCCGAACAGCATGCGGCCGTAGCGGCCACGGTTGATGCCCTGCATCTCAGGCGCAATGCTAGCCAGCAGCTTGCTGATCTCGGCCAGGCGCGTCTTGATCTCGCTCTCGACATCGCGCGGCAGCTCCGGGTGGATGCGGCGCACGCGCTGCAGGGCGAAGATGACTTTCTTGCTCAGAGCCGTGATATCGCGCGATGCCTTGACGACGCGCTCGCGACGCTCGTGGTGGGCGTCCATGTGGTCGCGGAAGCCCTCAAACATGGATGTGTACTGGTTGCGCACGACGGGCGCGGCCGGCTTTGGCTTAAAGGGCCCGGAGCCGGCAAAGCGTGCCGGCTTCTTAGCGTACGGCTCGCTGCGGTTGTTGCCTTCCCAGCGTCTTTTTCCTTCCGAGGCCATTGTATATTTGTGGTATTGTAGATGATGTCCAGAATCTGTCTACAATACTGAAACGAGAAGCATCAAGCTGAGTAATACGTTCTCAAATATATTTCCAATTCAGGAAAGAACGTCGTCTTGAAGCTCAAAAAAAGTTCGAGGCAGGAGCCGGGAATAGTGGGTCTCTAGCCTTGAACTCCACACAGACCGACAGCACCAAAGGTACCCCTGTTTCTCCACAGAAGCTCTGCCGTTTAGTGCTGTTTCGCCCAATTCAGCCCCTAACTGGCGGCAACGTCAACGTCAGCCTTTAATGACCACCTTGGCACCATGACGACACGACAGCAGCCAGAGGAGATGCCTCCATCAATAAATACAGCCATGCCGACGTCTTCCACCTCGACACCCAAAACCAAAAGCATTGCCGCTTCCTTCTTTGGCAGTGCAGCCGCCGTCTACGGTGCCGCCGCCGTCCTCCGCGTCGTCCTCCTCGTCTACGGCCTCTGGCAGGATGCCAACTCGCCCGTCAAGTACACTGACATTGACTACCTCGTGTTTACAGATGCATCGCGGTTTGTGCACTCTGGCCGGTCAAGCAACTTGAGTGGCGGTGGTAGTCCCTATGACCGCGAGACCTACCGCTACACGCCGCTGCTCGCGTGGCTGCTGCTGCCGACGGCCGTGACCACCAGCAATGCGGCGCTCAACCAGCTGCTGTTTGCCTCGGGCAAGATTCTGTTTGCCACCGCGGATCTCGTTGCCGGTTACCTGCTTGAGCGGGTCCTACGGCAGCAATTTTTCAAGGCCGGCAACATTGACGCCACCCAAATTGCCGTGCGCAGCCGCATCTACAGCAGCGTGTGGCTACTGAACCCCATGGTGGCTGCAATCAGCACGCGGGGCAGTGCCGAGGGTCTCCTTGGTGCACTTGTTGCGGCGCTGCTGTATGCCGTTCAGGTGGCGTGCAGTCCACTGCTCTCGGGTCTGCTTCTTGGTGCCGGTGTGCATCTCAAGATCTACCCCTTCATCTATGCGCCAGCCATTGTCTGGTGGATGGATGATGAAGAGATGAGAGCCACACCCAAAAGCAAGGCTGCTTCATCAAGAGCGTCAGCATCACCTTCATCCAAGAGCTGGAACCCTCTGGACTTTGTGACGCTTGCGCGTGTGCAGCTGGCCGTGTCCAGTCTCATCACCTTTCTCAGCCTCAACGCAGCCATGTACTTGATGTATGTTACTCCCCTACTTCTCACACATGTTTCTCGAGTATAAAGACACAATCTAACAACACAGCTACGGAACACCTTTTATCCAGCACACCTACCTCCACCATGTGACGCGCATCGACCACCGCCACAACTTTAGTCCCTACAACACACAGCTCTACCTGTCGTCAGCCGGAGTTGGCGCCAATGCTACATCTTCCAAGGCATCCAGCTTGCCACCCATTGAGTCGCTGGCCTTTATCCCGCAGCTGCTGCTCGCTACTGTCCTGCTGCCGCTCGTGCTCGCAAAGAAGGATCTGGCAACGACCATGCTCGCTCAGACGTTTGCCTTTGTCACGTTCAACAAGGTCTGCACAAGCCAGTACTTTTTGTGGTACATGGTGCTGCTGCCAGTCTACCTGCCGCGCTCGACGTTTATCAAGTCGCCGCGGACAGGCATTGCTGCCCTCGTGCTCTGGATTCTCGGCCAGGCGGCGTGGCTACAGCAAGGATTTGCACTCGAGTTTCTGGGCCAGAGCACGTTTGTTCCGGGACTGTGGCTCTCATCGTTGGGCTTTTTCCTGGTCAACTGCTGGATCCTCGGTGTTATTGTCGAAGACGCAGGGCAGTAATTTATGTGTCTATCTCGTCTTGTATATAGATCTCTCGCGATATAAAAGTTGATGTTTTTTTCAAGTACTTAAACGTGAAGATTGCTAGCTTGCTATAATGCAATAATACCTCCTATTTTCTAGAATTCAATTCAAATTCAAGGGCAAGTTAAATCCAGATTTCAAGCAGTTTAAAAGAAAAGAAGTCATAAATTGTTTTAATTTTTGCTTAAACAATTCAAAATTAGAAATAAAAGTAAAAGTTTGACTGTATATTAAATCGACTAACATTGTGTACACGACTTGTCAATATAAATAATAATCTCATAATTAAACAATTAATCAACCAAGCGAGTAACCATTAAACAAAAATATAACAAATAGATATCACTGCTTTTGTTAACAAAGGCCCGACCTCAGCATGCACGCGAACGACTTAGAGTGCTCACGTGCACGCGCGTCGATGCCTAAAGTTAGAACGGCAGCCCCACCCGTCACTTCGCGCCAGCGCGACTCGAGCTCAGCTTGCCAACGTCACATCAAGGCCGAGAAGGAGAAAACAGTCAGCAGAAAGGCAGCAGGCCCTAAGAATTCACGACAAGCTGGAGCACGAATATCGCGAGGCATCAGCTATCTCTGCTAATGTCATCCACCTGAGGAGCAGCACTATCTAGCCCGCCATGTGGCTCCTCGAGAACGCCGGCAACGCCTTTCAAGGTGAGACTTTGACCTCGAGTCGATGATCCACAGACAGATGTGGTAAAGACGCTGGGCTTTGACTAACAAGGACAGGCAGAAAGCTGTGGCTGCGTCCAGGAAAGCGGTACCTCTTTGGCCGCACACGAGCAGAGCGTAAGTGGTAGAAAAAGTCAAAAGGTCGAAATATGGCCGAGTCAGTGTCGACAAGCTCTAATTCTTCCTACAGCCGGCCAGCTCGTCATCTCCGACAAGACCATCTCTCGAAAACACTTGACCATCGATGTCGACCGCGTGCGCGATGGCGACGGCCGCGATCCCGGCAGCCGGTCTGTTGTGACCATTGAAGACTTGGCGACCAAGATAGGAACAGTCGTCAACGGCACGCAAATCCGCGGCCAAAAGTTTGTCCTCATCCAAGACACCAACGACCTCAAGATGGGGCACATGGCCGACCACTTCCAGATCACGTGGCACCCCGTCGTCTTTAGCTTTTCCTTCTCGTCCAAAGAGCTGCGCGCGCTGCCTGACCCGTGGCAGCAGCTGAAGAAGGACTTGGAACCGCTCGACATCAAGTACCTCTCCGAATTTGACCGCGCGCGCACGACGCACGTCGTGGCTAAGAAACGCAACACATCCAAAGGCCTGCAGGCCCTCATCAACGGCGACTACATTGTTACCGAGGCATATATTCCGGCTATTGTAGCGGCTGCATCTGCATCTGCATCTGCAGTCGATCTCGAGAGCGATTTCGACAAAGCCTGGCCGAACCCGCTCGACTACCTCCCACCGCGCGGCGACGAGCCCAGCGACAGGCCCGTCAGCACATACAGCCCCGACGCGCGGCGCCAAAACATCTTTGAGGGCTACACGTTTGTCTTTTACGACCAGAAGCAGTTTGATACACTGCTGCCGCCCATCGCCGAGGGCCGGGGCAAGGCACTGCTGGGAACCGTAGTGCCGGGCCAGACCGCGGTCGACGACTTTGTGCGGTATGTCAAGGAAGTGGCTGGCGAAAAGGGTCTGGGCGAGTTTGAGGACGGCAGCGAGGGGCGGGGCGTCGTAGTTGTGCGGCACGTGCCGGCCAAGGGCGACCATGTGGAGTGGTTTACGCAGTTCACTACAGCCGTCGCCCTGCGGCTGGACCACCGCCTGATCGATCAGCGCGAGTTCTTGGATGCTGTGCTGGCAGTCGAGCCAAGCATGCTGCGTCGGCCGCTGGAGGTGGACGTTGACGTTGGCGAACGAGTTCTGCCATCGGTTGATGTGGTAGAAGAGGTGATGCAGCGGCCAGTGCCCCCAGCACCGAGCCAGAGCTTGTCCCAGACATCGTTAACACGACGTGCGCGCTCACGTCGAGCGGGCACAGCCAGTCGGTTCAAAGGCTTTGATGTCGACCTGGACTCGGGCGACGATGACGGTGCACCAGCAGTGAAACAGCAGCCCGACAATGAGGAAAACATGTTCATGTCACAAACACCAGCTGTGGAAGAGGCACCCAAGGCCAAAAACAACAAACGCCACCCTCCCGACGACGAGGACGTGGCTGATACTGACGTCCAGAACAATGTCATGGACGATATCGCGCCAACAGCAACCCTTGTCAAGAGAAGACGGATCGCGGCCGGTATCGATCCAGTACCGGCACGGGAGTCGCCCATGATTGATGAAGGCAATTCAGACGAGGACGAGAAAGACAAAAAGGGCACAAAGGCGAATGTGAAGAAGGAGACAAGAGTCAAAAAGGAGAAGCTCGAAGACGTGGACGATATCCTGGGCCAGGCCCGGCGCAACCGCGAAGCTGCCGACGAAAAGCGCAGGCTGGATGCTGAGCGCGAACGTCTTGCCGCCGCCAACACGGCCGACGACGATATCGATGCCGCGGCGATCCGCAAGCTGACCCTGGTCGACACGATCCAGGTCCGCGAAGCCGGGTCGGCAGCAGTAAGTCGCAGCCGCGAGCAGGATATCGCTAATGGCCGGTGGAATCCGCAGTGGAACGGCCGGCCGAATTTCAAAAAGTTCCGGAAGCAGGGGGATGTTGTCGGGCGCGTGCCGCAGCGCGTCATTATCGGGCTCGAGCCGGCCAAGACGAAAGAGTACGGAATCGGTGACGACTACTGGCTGGAGGGCGGTGAGGACAATGACGGAGACGAAACCAGCGGATGGCGAGGCAGCGGGTCGCACTCCAATAGGAATGGAAGTGCGAGAAATGGCACGCTGTCTGGTGCTGGCCTGCCGTCTCGGCGCAGCGGGACACCAAGCGGTCGTGTTGTGGACGCAGACGACCTCGACGACGCGAGCATAGCAGGCCACGACGACCCTGACCCGAGCGAGGCCGGTGGCGTACCGGAATCACGACGAACAATGGCATCGTCAATGCCGGCACCTGCTTCCAACACAAATTTGACCAGGTCTCTGAGACGGCCGGCACCCTCGACACTTGCCTCGGGGCCCAAGTCATCAGGAGCAGAACTGGGATCAGGATTGGGATCAGGATTGGGGTCAGGCTCACGTGGTGGCGACAGTAGTCTCGGATCCGGCATGGTCAATCTCGAGCTTATCCTGGACACCGACCCAGAAGATGAGCACCATGACAACGAAGACAAGGACGCCGATTCCGACTCTGAAATTGATTCGCTGTCTGTCGGCACAAGAGGGACACGCGGCAGCCGGGCCGCGTCACAGGCGCCCGTGGCCGAACTGCCACGCACGCGTGCTGGTAAAGCGGCTTCACGGCCGACTCGCAACAAGATGAGTCAGCCGCCTGCTGCAGCCGCAAAGACGGTAGCGGCACGAACCTCGAGACGGGGTGCTCTGCCGCCGTCGGGCGATACGGGGTCGTCTCTGTTTGACAGCGCACCGCACGCGGCGTCTACGCAGGCGTCGGATCTACGAGACTTGAGAGCAACACGGACCAAGAGAGCAGCACCGGCACCGTCGGCGCGCCTGCAGTCGCCGGCCAAACGGCCACGGCGAGGCGCTGCGGCCTCGACAGATACCGACTCCATGGCAGCAAGCTCGGCGCCGATTGCCATTAGCGACAGCGACGACGATGACGGGCTGCGGTTCAAATTCAAGAGTCGGAGGTGATGTGCAGGCAGATTATTCAAAATATCAAACCGATTTATAAAGATTAATATCAGTGGTCTAACGGGTATCTAACGGCGTGGGCCGACTCGACTCGACTCAACTCGACCCAGCCTATGCTATGCTACTTTGTATATGTCTATGTGCTACGAATCCTTTATCCGGCAAGACTAATCCATCTGCTCCATGGGACTGATTGTCGACGCGCCCTCCTCTACGAGGATGCCGACGCGACAGGCCGACAGCATGTTTTCGTAGTTGACCCACGAGTGCACCTCGTTGAACAGCTTGTTGCCGTCCTTGCCCGCGCACCGCAGCAGCTCGCCCGCACCGCCCGGGTGGAAGGGCACGTACGGCGTCACGTTGTACACCATGCCGCCCAGGGCCGTCCACGCATCGCGGCCCTTGCGGCCGTTCATCTGCTTGAGCTGCGACGGCGTGATGCGCAGCAGGTACGGCGCGTCGGCGGGCACGCTACTGCCGCGCAGGTTGTTGCCGACGGGGTCGGCCGTAAGCCGCGCCCAGTCCAGCGGGCTGTGTCCGGGCGTCAGCATCACCTTGTTGCGGCCGCTCTTGGCCGGGCGTGTCGGCTGGACTGTCGTGCTCGGCGGCGGTGCGAGCGACCCGCCGACAACAGGGGTGCGCAGCGACGGCGCGGCGAGCGAGGATCGTGGCGGGCCGCGGTTGGGGAAGGGCAGCGAGGGCGGGCGGCGGGCGGCAGCAGCGGCGGACTGTGGAGTTGCGAGGGATGGCGGAGGCATCATCCCCGGGCGGGCAGACGGTGCAAACAGAGAAGAGGACGACTGGGCTGGGCGTGCCGGCGGGAGCATAGACCCCCGCGACGGGTCGGCCGAGGCGCCTGCACGCTGGGCGGAGAAGGGCGAGGGGAACATGGGCGGCGGCATGTTGTCCTCTGGGTCCGAGTCGTCGTCCTCGTTGCCACCAGCAAGACCGAAGCCGGGCTCGGAGAGCGAGAATGTGGGCACGGCAGAAGCCACGACGGTGGGAGTCGCCTTTGGAGTCGTCGCCTCGTCGTCCTCGTCGTCCTCGTCGTCGACGGACTCGGTCTTGGGAGGCTCGTTCCGTATTATCGGCGGCGGCGGCGGCGGCATAGCCAGCCGGGCACTGTCTTGTGTAGCCCTATTTTGTGCGCTCTTTCCCGTCTTCTCCTGCCCCCCAACCTTGCTGCTACCACTGCCGCCATTGCTGACTGCCGTCTCGCTCTGGCCTTGACCTCTCCACTGAAAGAATGGCTGTGCAAGCTGGCGCCATGACTGGGGGTACATGATAAGGGCACCGACGATGGATGCGACAATTAGAGTGACGCCGATGACGCCCATGGTGAGTTGTGAGTTGTCCGTCGGGTCTTACTTGCAACAACCAAGCACGATCACGAATGCGATGATCCCAGGTGTTTTACAATGCAAACTGATTGCGCCGATTTCAAATGCGCTGTGATGTGTGGTTAGCCTGACGGGGCGCCTCCACACGCCTGACGCCTAAACAGGTGACCTAGCAGTGACTGGCGTGCTTATATAATGTTGAAAATTGGGCTATGCAGGCTATATAGAGCTCTATATGCTAGCGACTATTTGCACTATACTGCAGCACCACGCATAAGATGGGTTTTATTACTTTGTTTCCGCGTCGTTTGTTCCCTGCATCTATCGCTTAACTATCAGATGAACAGTGCCAGTCAACCGTTGTTCCTGACGTAGCAGTGCATGAATGCATACAATCTGTATTCAGTTATTGTTCTGTTGTTCTCTTATTGTTGCTTGTTATTCTCCGTCAGATCCGTGCCTACGTCAGACATGCCAGGCACCAAGGGACGGCTGTTATACAGAGTATGTAGTTGTTACTCGTTCTTAATAGCCTGATGACTGTTTAACAGACTCTGGAATGAATGGCTTTCGACGTCCTCCTCTTTTCTGGCACGCATCAGCATGTGGAAATACACCACCACGGGGTAAATGACGTTCGCTATTCTATATATCCTCTATATTTATATAAATTGAATGATTCTAAATAAAGTTCAAGTGCCCCCTAGACACTACAAGCGATCCCGTACTCGTTCTTATTAATCCCAGTTCCACGGCTTAAGCCAACTCTATGTGCATCTTGGCAGGGATCCCTCGTAAAGCAGACATCCTTCCAAAGTGAATGCAGTACGGAGTAAATAGAACCAACATAAGATACAAAATCCAAGAACTAAGATGTAAGATATATTTGCCCTGTTATTAACATGCCTGTGCTTTGTTATGCTTGCATTACATCACCCGGTCTGCGTCTTCTTATAGTGCAAATAGTCCATATCTTGCCGGCCATGTCAACAGCGGCACGGCTTGCTCGGACGCGTCCCACGCGTATTACACTTGTGTTATATACAAGTAAACACCCAGCTCACATCCAACTGCATGCCTTACCCTGAAATCACCCTATTTCTAATATCTCAACACTCCTTACCAGACCACTGGAGACGCCAATTTAACAGCACCCATTTAGATCGGCAGTCCGATCACGTGTGCGTCCTGCAGCTGCTCACCACCACATACTTGTACTGCGACCAAATACCAAAAATACCAAATACAGTAGGAGCCCCTGGCAGCTCTGCAGATATCTGTGGGCTACAGGGGATACTTTTGATTTGGTGGGGTTCAGCAGATGAGCGGTGTATCCTCATAGAGGAGCACATTACTCAGTACGGAGTAGAGTGCCAATAGGCCTGGCCCAATACGGAAACCGGAGGTCCCTGAATGGGCCAGGCAGCCAGTCACACCGCTTGCGAGCAATTTCAATATATAGGCCAATTCGCCCGCCATCGCGCCTCTGCGCCCGAATTACACACTTTACGCAAAATTAGAGTATATCAAAAATCCATCAAAAATTAAACACTAATAAACACACAAAAAACACCCCCTTTAGTGCTGTTTGGCGTGCCGTTTGGTGTGCCGGATCTTGGCGACTTGTCGCGCTATATTCAGACAGTCGGCTTACATAACCCGCTGTAGTCTAGTGCTGGCGTGCTGCAGTCTACTGGGTATACCACGCTAATTCAACGGTCACCATGGTCCGGCCCAGCACCGCCAGCGCCAGCACCAGCACCAGCACACCACACCTGCCCTCCGCGTCTTCACGATCTTCAACCTCTGCTGCATCGGCCAAATCCAAACTTAAACACAATTCCTCGCCATCACCCTCACCAGCATATACTCCTTCTACCTCTACCAACTCGCCACGCCGTGCACGATCATCACTAGGAGCCTCTGACGCTCTACGGAGGACATCGACCGGGTCAACATCCTCCACTGCCTCGTCCCGGGTGTCTTCGCGGCCTCCCTTTTCTGCCGTCGTCGTCGCCAACAAACCCGCGGCCACGCCCATTATCACAGCCACAAGACGGGCCACAGTCCGTAGGACAGCCTCGTTCGACCCGCGGACTACGTCTGCTACTTCTCCTACCTCTGCTGCTTCGGCAACCACCTCCTTTGTCGACTCGCGCGACGCCCTCCGCAGCCGCGACCGAAATGCCGCCCTGTCATCCCGGCCTCCCCTGCACCACCCGACTATAACTCTGCACCGAAGCCCGTCCACATCCTCGCTCACCTCAACCATATCCAGCCTGTCTGTCCACTCGTCGGTCCTCTCGCCCCGACTAGCAAAGACGCCATACACGCCAAAGACGCCAATCACCCCAGATACTCTTTCGACTATGCGCCCCCTTAAGGCGCCCCCGTCCGCCATGGGCTACAAAGAGGACAACACTCCCCGCAAGCCGACTCTGGCCTCGCGGCCCTATGCACGCGCACCCTTGACACCCAAGATCGCCTCGCAGACTACAACGTCGGGCATCACGCCGTCACTGGCTGCATCGGGCGTCCGCACACCCACCCATACCGGCCCCGGATCTCAGCCCCAGTCCCAGGCCACCTCCCCCTACCAGACCGTGACTGTGACACCAATGGCACGCCGCGCGACGGGCCTGTCGTCGTCCAGTCACAACGATGTCGCCTCTCCAGTTCCGCCCTATCTCAACAACATAACGCCACGGTCCGGCTCGCGTCAGAGCCGCGTCGACAGCACCACGCCGACCGGTACACCTACGCACGCCGGGTTCGGCCATGCAGGCTCGGCCGACCCCGACTCCAAGTTCTTTTATGCCAGCGACGCCAAGTCTACGGCAGGAGGAGCGGGTCCTCCATTGGGCTTGGCTCCCGGCGTGTCGTTGTCTGCGTCCTCACCGGCGCTGCCCACTCTGGCCGCCTCGCCAGCTCTGGGCTCGTCATCCCGTGCCTCAACCTTTTTCTATGCCAACGGCAAGTCTCTGCCGGGCACGAATAACGGTAGTAGTGCCGGCTCTGCACCGACACCGCCGCTCGCCTCGCCCATTTACATCCCACCATCTGTGGCCCAGCCGACCGACCACCTGGCATCCAAGTTTGTGCACGCCAACGGCGATGCCATTGACCGCAAGCCGTCCTTGTCGACGCAGCCGCCCAAGCTGGCAGCTGCCGGTCTCGTGGCAGCGTCGTCCCCTGCACTCGTTCAGAGCTCGGCACAGGCACAACAGTCGCAACAGTCCCAGACACAGAACCAGAACCAGTCTCGACCCCTGTCGCCTGTGAAGATGGCCGCCTACCCCCTCCAGAGGAGCGACAGCACGCGCTCGGGTGTCATGCCCGCCTCGATCTCCCTCAATGCTGCCACAACTGCTTCGCCGCCGCTGGTCCCAGCCTCGCCCGGCAACGCCAACCCGAACCACCTGCTGTCCCGTCCTAGAAGCACGTTTAGTGCAAGCATCGGCTCCAACAGCTCCAATGGCGGCCATTCCCGCAAGGCCAGCCTCACCGTGGCCGACCCGCCAACGGTTGCGCGTCTTATGCAGTCATCGCAGCCAAACTCGGAGACGTCGTCGCCATCGCCAGCTTCGTTGCAGTTCCCCTCGGCCTACCCGTTTCCCGCTGTTGGCGGTGCGGCCACGCCAGGCACAGCCACAAGTGGTCTGGCGTCTCTTCTCCAGGCTGCCGAGGACTTTGGTGACGAGAGCGGAGACGACGACGACGAGAACGGCAACGATGCTACTAGCAACCACGACAAGAGTGGCGCAGACGACAAGACATCCAATGTCCACTCCAATGCCGGCACAGACGACTCTGCCAAAGACAGCAACAACAGCGACGAGAACCCGCTGGATGACCTTGTCAAGAACGCGCGCCGCGAGCGCAAGGTGCAGGATCTGGAGATCACCAATGCCTCGCTCGAAGCCATCAACCGGTCCCTCGAGCGCCAGCTGCGCAAGCAAAAGGCCGAGATTCGGCAGTTTCGCCGTCTGTCGCGTGCAGGCCGGCTGTCGTCGGCACCCAACCCGGTCGCTCCAGCCGGCTCAAAATTGTTGGCCATCCAGCCCCCTACCGGCACCAGCCGCATCACGTCGTCGTCGACTGTCGAAGGCCCGCTCCAAGACACCGACCGCATCCTGGCCATGGGCGGTGCTGGTGATGACGACGATCTGGGCCTCGACCACGACGACGAGTACCCCTCCGACATGGAGACCTCGTTCAATGGCGAGGACGACGAAGACGACCAGGAGGACGACGACGAAGACGAAGACGACAGCGACGAGAACAACATCTCAACCGCCAAGAACAGCACGCGCCGCCGCCGCGACGAGCGCCGCATGCAGCGCGACCTCGCCAAGCACCGCCAGCTGCTGGTCGACAGCCAAAAGATCAACCAGAGCATCAAGCGCTGCATGAACTGGACCGAGGAGCTTATCAACGAAGGCAAGAAGGCGCTCGTGTTCCAGGTGCGCGTCAGCGAAGTGCAGCTCGGCGGCCGCGTGCTGGCCGAAGACGAGGTCGAAGAGCGCCGCCTGAAGCGCGAGGAGCGCGAGAAGCTGGGTCTGGGCGCGACGCTGCCGATCGACCACGACACCCACAGCATGCTGGGCGACGGCGGCAGCACCTTGGGTGTGAGCGACATGGGCAGTGTCATGGGCGATGGCGCGAGCACGCTGGGTATCGATGACAACGACACTAGTATGAGCGGTGCAGCCAGCACGGCAGCTGACGACTCGCAGCGGCTGGATGAGCTCCTGTACAAGGACACGGACGACTTTGACGTGCCCCTCGACGAAGTCAGTGCCGACGACGCGAGCACGTTTAGTGCCGTCGACGTCGACATGGACCACGTGGGCAGCGATGCTGCTGTGTCCGAATACAAGTCATACCAAACACCCCCGGTGGCGGACACGCCGTCGTTTGCGCTGCAGCTGCCGCCCGACGAGCCCGACCAGTGGGACACGCACGACGAGTCGTTTAGTCCCGTGACGCACTCGCGCAGCGTCCGGTTCGACGACGAGGACGTGCCGGCGGCCGACGGGCTGCCGCTGAACAAGGTGCCGACGCCCTCGACGACGCCCAAGCCGGCGCAAGGGCCGTTTATGATTCCGGCGTAGAGTCTACAGGCGGAATACACACTGGACAAAAGAACAAGCAACAATCTACTCTTGCAGAAACAGACAGACGATGAAACACTTGCCGCACGGACAAACAACAAACCGTACGACAAACGACACGACAGCGATCGCCCTCTTTTTATAACGACTATGCATGCCTTGCGTATTATATACTGTCAACTTTGAGCTGCTTTAAACAAAGCCCTCTTGGAAACGATTTATGACTGTTTCAACATCATGACTTGTTTTTTATTCATTCATTTTTCTGTCTCTCTTCATCATCGCACATCCACACTTTATCAGCATTGCATAGCGTCATGACTATTGTCTTTTTTGGTTTCCATCTGTCTCGCTTCTCGTTTCTCGTTTCTCAATCAACTATGTCTGATTTTTGCTCTGCTTCTGCTTTCTCGACGACTGCTACACTATTCTACCTCACTGGTCACGTCTACAACTACAATCACAACAACTACTTTTACGTCGACAACAAAAACAGATACCCCAGCAAGTTTGTTTTTATTCACATTTTTTTGTACATCTTTTTCTGCTTCTTTACTTCGCTTCTACCTATACCACTTTTGTCCATTTGCGTTTTTTCTTTTTTTTTTTCTTTTTTTTTCTTTTTCTTTTTAATTTTTAAGCATTATTTGTCCCTATTCTCTTCACTTTATAGCATCAGTTGTCGCATTGGATCTACAATCAAACCCTAGATTTTCACTTTTACACATACAAACTGTACAGCTACAGTAGATTACACCGTTGCACCACGTATGGGAAACACATTGAAGACAACAAACAAAACGTAAAGGAGAGATCTAATTAGCTGGACTTGCTGTTGGGCTGTCCGCAGACTGACGCTACAGAACAGGCGGAGTGACAGTCTCAAAAGTAACAACACAGAGGAATAACAAAAAGACACAAGGGTGATAATAATAAACATGACTGATACTATGCTATAACAAGTAAGAGTGTGACGAGAGTAAAGAATGGGCGGGGAAATTATATGTGGTGACGCAGGCGTAGGCGCCAGAAAAAGCCGCAAGACGGACAGACAGACGCAGCTCACTGCTTGTATCGAGTGAGCTTGTCTTGTCCTCGGGCATCCATGTCATCCTTCACCCGGCGCGGCGTGGCGGCCGTCTTCCCGCTCGGCCTCTAAGCCCGGGGAGCACTGGGCGTTTCGCCTGCACCCTCGGTGGCTGCTCTTGCGGCTGCCGACGCCGTTGCAGATGGCGCTGTGCCTGGTACTGATGCAGCAGCCTCGGCAGCGGCGGCGGCGGCGGCGGCGGCAGCCTGCTTCTCCTTCTCCTTCTTCTTGTCCTTCTTGATGGCCGCCTCGGCCACGAGCTGCTCAAAGGCCATGTAGTCGCCCTCCTCCTCGGGCGTGCGGTGCGCGCGGTTGCAGATCTCGCCCACAATCACCAGCGCGTCGGCGCGCTCCAGACGCTTGGACAGCGGCACCTTCTTGTCGTGCAGCACGGCATCGCACACGTCGCGCAGCACGCTCTGGATCTCCATCTTGCTGCCGCGCCATGCCGCCGTCAGGATCTTGCCCGTCACGCGGCGCTCGTACTCGGTCTTCTTCTCGTCTGTCCACTCCTCGCCGCCGCGCTCCTCCATGCGCGCCATCTCCTCCATGGTCTGCTGCGCCTCAATGGCCGAGCCAATGGTGTTCCACGTGTCCTTGACCAGCGTGCCCTTGTCCTTCATGCGGCTAAAGAAGCCGCCAATGCCAAACATCTTTTGGCTGCGCTGCATGGCCGTGCCCTTGGACACGTACGTCTGGCCAATCGCGTGCAAAATGTCCAGACCAAATGACTCCATCTTGAGCTCCTCCACCTCGAGCCGAATCTTCTCAATAAACGCAAAGGTCACGTCCTTGCCGCGGTCCGTCTCCGTCCACACCGACAGGCGGTCCTGCAGCTTGCGTGCCAGCGTGTCCACCCGCTCCTGGCGGACGCGCGACCGCTCGCGCTCGAGCTCATGCAGCTGCTCGCGCTGCTCCTTAGTCAGGCTAGCCTTGCCCTTCTTGTCCTTCTTCTTGCCGGTCAGGTCGTCCGAGGTGGAGGCGTTTGCGGCGGCGGCGGCGGCTTCGGCTTCAGCCTGTTCGGATGAGCGGTCCATAAGTGCCGGCCGGATGGGAATGGCGTAGCGGCTGGGCGTGGCAGTGCCGGATGCGGCGCCAGAAGCGGTGCCGGAAGCGGTGCCGGAAGCGGGAGGGGAGGTTTTGGCAGTAGAGGTCGTAGATGTGGGCGGTGGGCTCGCGGAGCTAGCCGCGCTGGCAGCGCTGGCGTGGGGGTTGCTGGCTTTGCTCTTAGCGGCCGCAGCGGGCGTGCTGGTGGTCTCGTCGGCAACAGAGGTCTTGAGGCTTTCCTTGATGGCTTCGTCGGTGCCGGGAAACTCAGAGTCGCCACCAGTCTGGGCGGCAGCGCCAGCACCTTCGGCCTCGGCAGCGGCGGCGGCAGCCTCTTCTTCCGACATGGCAATGTCCATGGTCTGCGTGAGGTCCTTCATGAGCGAGATCTCGCCGATCCAGTCGACAAAGGACTCGCCGCCAAAGATGCCGGTGAAGAACTCGGCCGGGTCCATAAAGCCCTCTGAGGGCTTCGAGGCATCCTTGCCGTACTTGTCGTAGGCCTTGCGCAGGTCGCCATCTTGAAGCACCTGGTAGGCTTCACCGATGGCCTGGAACTTTTCGTGTGCGGTGGGATCGTTGGGGTTCTTGTCTGTAGCAGTTAGTATCTTGGTATCTCTGAGTTGGGGGCCATATCTAATCAAAGAAAAAGAAGAAGAAAAAGAGCGTGAGGCCGTACCGGGATGGTGGATGATGGCCTGTTTCCGGTAGGCCTTCTTGATCTCAATATCGGTGGCGGTGACGGAGACGCCGAGCAGGTCGTAGTAGGAGGTGTCGACAACCATGGTGGCGGTTGGTATGCTGTGCAAGAATAGTGGGTATAAAAAGAAGAGGGACGAGGTAGACAGTCAATGTTAGTCGCACTTAAGCTATCGTCGTGTGGTCGTCGTCGTCGTCGTCGTCGGGGTATTGGGTATCAAGAACGGAATTCACGCGAGGGGCAGGTCGGATTGCGCCGGGGCAAGTTATATCTTGGGAAAGGCAGTCACAAGAAGCAGCTATGCAGTGACTGGGTCGTGTAATAGATACGCTGGGTGTCGAATATACGCCGCGTAGGGTGAAAGTGGGAGGCCTGACGTTGTCGATGACAGTGCCGCGTTTGCAGTGGTGGTATTTGGCACCGAAAATGTTATATACTTATAGCACAGCAGCAATAGTGTGAATAGAGTTTCGTCATCTCGCAGGGCGAGCCACAGCCACAGTACGAGTGTACCTGTTCGTTCCTCGTTCCTTGTGACAGTGACTTTTTTCGCATATCTTATTTATAATGTTTAATTTTGTATTTAATTTAATTCTACCTGCTGCTATTTTTCTCGTTTGTCTAGTGGGGCAGTGTGGCGGGAGTGTAGGCAGTCGCGATTCGGCGACTTTAGTGGTCACCTGACTATACACGTTTGCTAGAGCCCCTCCGATTGAGTACTCCCTCTTGATTCCCCTCCGTGGGTCGTTGGGCTGAGCTACGTAAATCATAATAGACGGCATAAGTCTGAGCTACAGGGCACACATAAGCAAACACAGCAGGAAAACACGGCACAATATCATTCATGAGGGTCAACATCAGGTAATCAACAAAAGAAATCCACGCTGTGGTGTATATTAAATGTCAAAAAAATCATGGCTAAATCTCGACGATATTTAGTAGCTCAGAGATAGTATAAAAAGAGTAAAAGCAAAAGTATGAAGCCAGAGAGACAGCTTAGATCCAATGAGGCTCGAGGCCTTGTCGGTTCATTTCGCCGTCTCCTTTTTAATTCAATCTTCTTAGTAATCACTCCTCAGCCCGCCTCGTTGCTCTGTTCCCATCGCAGTCCAAACTGGCGTCTGTTTTCAGTTCCCAGCAGCCCTTTCTTTTTTTCCTTTTCATTACAGCACCTCAAGCATCAATGACCAATGAGCGCCCCGCTTAGACGGTGCCGCCGGCCTTCATGCGCTCGAAGCAGCCGCGGTAGGCGGCGTGGATCTCGGGGACCTCGTAGTTGTACTCCTTGAGCTTGGTGATCAGCTTGGTGGTGTCCAGCTCGCAGTTGGAGCGGCCAGCCTTGATGACCTTGGCCTGCTCCTCGAGGGAGAAGTTCTTCCAGGTGAAGTCGGGGCGGACAATCTCCTTGAACAGAGACAGGACCTCGTTGTGGGAGATGGCACCGGGGTTGGTAAAGTTGTAGATGCCGGTCTCCTTGTGCTCGGCCAGCAGGATGGAGGCGGGCAGCAGGTCGGTCAGGATGGTGTTGGAATTGGGAATGTCGACGACGCGCTCGTACTTTGAGATCTTGGTGACAAAGTTGCGCGAGTGCAGGTCGTCGCTGACGGGCATGCGCAGACGCAGGATCAGGCTGTTGGAGTAGTGCTTCATGACCGACTCGACGTGAGCCTTGGTCTCGGAGTAGAAGGAGCCGTCAAAGTTGGCAGGGTCCGTCTCCTTGAAGCCGGGGCCGCCCCAAGGGTGGGCCTCGTCGTACTGGTAGATGCAGCCGGTGGCGAAGACGGTGATGTGGATGCCCTTGATGAAGCAGCAGTCGGCCAGGTTCAGAGTGCCGATGACGTTGGAGCGAATGGTGGCCTCCTTGTTGTCCTCACACCAGTCGACGTTGGGGCGACCAGTCGAGCCGGCGCAGTTGAAGACGTGGGTGGGCTTGACGCGCTCGAGCTCAGCCAGGACGGACTCGCGGTTCTCCATGCGGATAGTGGTGGTGGAGACCTCCTTGCCGGCAGCCTCGAGAAGAGACTTGAGGTGGCCAGCGACCCAGCCCTCGCCACCCCAGATGAGGAAGCGGTTAGCAGAAGTAGAAGACATGATGTGTAGTTGGTGGTGGGGGGGGGTATAGAAGTTTGTGAGGGGAAGAAGAGAGATGAGAATGAAGAAGAGGATGAAGATGAAGAAGTGAGGAGGGGAAGAAGAGAAGAAGAGGATAAGAAGGGATAAAAGAGGAGGAGAAAGAGAGAAGAAGAAAGAAGAAGACAGCGAAACAATCGGTGAAGGGATGTGCAGGTCCTTTTGTGGAACTGTCTAGCTGGCAGATGGTGTGCAGTAAGTAGCCAGTAAGTAGCCAGGACAAGATGGAAAGGGGTATGCTGAAGGGGGGGATAAGTATGGCTGCAAAGATGGTGGCAGTACAATATGACACTATGATAGAGGGCAGACACAGAGAGGGGTACACTGGCATTCATAAGCCTTATCCATAGCAAGGGCGATCTGACAAATGGACATGTACCTGGCTATACTAAACTAGTGCAGAGGTACATGGTACATGCAGGTGCCAGAAGTTACCACTAGCATTACGAGATAGCAAAGTATTCCGCAAAGGGCGACACCACACCATTCCATACGAAATGAGTCGCATTGGCATGATACGAAATAGTGCAAGTGTGCACTCGTAGTGTGGTGTGAATTCGTATTAATAGTCGTAGCTCGTGTTGTCGTGAAAGTGACAGACTTGTCGGTGCAGTTTGCTACAGTGAGAATTAATAAGCATGCTGACAAAAGACTGTCACTAATACAAAGTGTCCTGTCGAGGAAGGAGCTACGAGTCTGCCTTTCTAAGATACTATCCACGGTGATCGCCACAGTGTCTTAATTGTGAGAAACGGTGCTGAATATCTCATCACTGCTCAGACAGCTCAGGCAGTTCTCGGTCTGCATGCAACCACACAGGCATACCGCCTTTTCTGCATGCAGAATGTATCTTAGCGTTATCACTCAATATACAAGTATATCAATACACCAATATCGAATAGCGACTGAGAAATACTGGCTCGATTGATCACACTGTGACTATATATACTGTCTGCCATCGAGGCGAGGCTGTCTCAAGTGTCCGCAACGATGCATTGCCGGCAATTATAGTCAATCGTTAGCAAGAAATAACGTACTCAATCCTGCTATTCGAGTCTGATTCAGTGTGAAACAAACCGCCCACCATGCATCCCACTACCATTGTCGTCATAGCTGTCCCCTCCGTTTCACTCGCCAAAGACACAGTGCAAATACGGAGCAGACCGTTGCTGCACACCGCCTTCTCCAGCCACACTTTTCCCTCTCTGCCTCTTTTCATCCCAACACCACGACAAAACGCCACAGTACAGAGACTGCCAGTCTCCACCTGTGGATCGTCCTCCACCTCTAGTCTCTAGTCAGGGGCTTGACGGACACGCCATTGGCCAATCAGCTATCATGGACCCACTAATGGTTTCTCTGAATGTGCGGGATAGAGGCATATCACAGCGTTACAGCGTCCTCTCGGTGCGCCACAGAGCCTATTAGCCACTGAGATTACCCGGCCGGCCAAGGGCAGCTGCATCCTGGCTCTTGCCTCATTGGTCTATTTGGGTCTAATTTCTTTTTACCTTATTTTTCACCACGACGCTGGCAACTCCTCCGCAGTGCTCTCCTCTTCTGCTCTTCTGCTCTTCTGCTCTTCTCCTACTGACTCTCCTCCTATCTTTTCGTTTCTATTTTCTTCCTATTCTCTTTTTTAATCTAGTATTCCTCTCCATCTTTATCCCGTGCCACCATCCCTCCTTATCCTCACCACCTGTCTCACTTGTCTCTCCTCCTCACAGACTCCTCCTCACTCCTCTCCCGCAATCTACATCTCACTTTTCGTCTCTACTTCTTTGATACCCGGCCGACTTTTGCGACCAACCCCTACCCAGCTACGCCTGGTTTGTATACACACGACCACCGGCGCTCTTTACCCTCTATCCTCTTCTCCTCACCCTCTTCTCCTCACCCTCCTCTCCTCACATCACATCACAATGCCTTCTTTAAAAGACGTCGCATACCTCCTAGTTCACCCGAACCAGCTGCGGTCAATCATCCAATGGTAAGCCTCCTTTTGGCACTTGAATCCAAGACACAGCTAACAACCAAGGAAACTATGGCATGACCCAGTGCACGTCCGCGACCCGTCAAAGGAGTCCGCAACCGAGAAAGCATGCTTCCAGTACCTCGACCTTACCTCGCGGAGTTTTGCGGCCGTCATCAAGGAGCTGAACCCCGAGCTACTGATGCCCGTGTGCCTGTTCTACCTGGCCCTGCGTGGCCTGGATACCATCGAGGACGACATGACACTGTCCAACGAGCGCAAGATCCCGCTGCTGCGCAACTTTGACTCGTTGATGGAACAGGACGGCTGGACGTTTACCGAGAACGGCCCCAACGAGAAGGACCGGGAGCTGCTGGTCAACTTTGACAAGGTGATTGTGGAGCTGAAGCGGATGAAGCCGGAATACTACACGGTGGTGCGCGACATTACGGCCAAGATGGGCAACGGCATGGCCGACTACGCGCTCAACGCAGAGCACAACACCAACGGCGTGAACAGCGTGGCCGACTACGAGCTGTACTGCCACTACGTGGCGGGCCTGGTGGGCGACGGCCTGACGCGGCTGTTTGTGGAGGCCAAGCTGGCCAACGAGGCGCTGCTGGAGCGACCGGCACTGACCGAGTCCATGGGCCAGTTTTTGCAAAAGACCAACATTATCCGCGACGTGCACGAGGACTTTTTGGACAAGCGGCGGTTCTGGCCCAAGGAGATCTGGAGCAAGCACGTGGACAACTGGGACGACCTGTTCAACCCTGCGCCCGAGTTCCGCAGCAAGGCGCTTGCGTGCTCGTCGGAGATGGTGCTGAACGCGCTCAAGCACGCAGACGAGTGCCTGTTCTACATGGCGGGCATCCGCGACCAGAGCGTCTTCAACTTTGTCGCGATCCCTCAGAGCATGGCCATTGCGACGCTGGAGCTTGTGTTCCAGAACGGTGCTATTTTCGAGAGCCACATCAAGATCACCAAGGGCGATGCGTGCCAGCTGATGAGCGAGTCGACACAGAACCTGCGGGTGGTGTGCGAGGTGTTCCGGCGGTACCTCAAGAAGATCCACAAGAAGAACGACCCGCGCGACCCCAACTTTACGGCCATCAGCCTGCAGTGCGGCAAGATTGAGCAGTTTATCGAGTCCATCTACCCGACGCAGGACATCAAGGAGATCAAGGCCAAGGAGAAGGCGAGCGCAGACGCGCTGCCGCTCGCCGACAGTCTGGTGCTTGTGGGCTGTGTCATTGGCGTCCTGGTGGTGGTTGGTGGTATTATGGTGAGTAATTCAGTCTTTGAATCTTAGTCTTTCAAATCTCTCAGTGAGATAAAACGACGAAACTAAAACTAACTCTGCTAGATTGGCGCTGCTTGGTTCCTGGGTGAACACATGGACACAATCCTGGACTATGCCGGTATTGCCTCGCCGTCACTGGCCGCCGGTGCCGCCGCTGTCCACGAGGAGCTGTAGCCTTTTGTCTCTTTTCCTCTCTTCCTCTTTTCCTCTTTTCCTCTTTTATTCTGGTATTTATTTTGCAGACCTAACTTGCCGGCGATGACTTAATATTGATCTTTTATTCACATACACATTTACCTTGCATTTTGCCACTTACCCTGCATCTACCTCTACCCATCTACCCGACATTCATTCACATTCACTTTTACATATCCATCTTCCTATCCCTTACTCTTACTTTTGCCTTGCGACATAATATGGGGGGCGATCATGCCTCCCCGCTGTCTTGGCTTTCTACTTTTATCTTCACCCCGTTTCAGTCTTCAGTTCTCATGCTGTACGACGACGGTTGGGTCTCACGAGCCACGAATTTATTAATTTCTTAGGTGACCGTCAGTGATTTTTAATATGTTTTGCATTTTTGATTTTATTTTATTTTTTTATTTTATTGCCGGGTCTACGGGGAAGCACGGATGTCAAATTGCAATTCAGTCTTAATAGGGCCTCGATGCTTGCATCGCTCTATTTTGGTGACTGTTGTTGTGCCGAAGATGTGCTGATATCAACGTCGAAAGACAGCAGCAAGCAGTCCGGAATCCGGATGCGCCGAGACTGGGAGACTTGTCTCTCGGGCAAAGGCGAATTGCGCACATTTGTGATTGTAGATGTCGTAGATGTCGTAGATGTAGATGTCTATATCGTAGATGTCTAGAATAATCGTCGAGATGTAGGGTTGGATTAGGTTGGATCTGAATAACAGGATGCATTGTTTTAGTGGTCGATCGGCTTGTATTCTCCTACCGAGACTAATGAGAACCGAGCAGTTGATAGTGAATGGCTCACGCCCTACGACGCGCACGCGAAACATTCCAGACATTTCCTTGTTCTATTCTACGGGGTAGACGTCGAATTGGGCTCGGCCTGTCCTGCTCCAGGCTGGCCCGGCCTCTACGCTTAATCAAACCTCAAACAAATGCAAACATAACCAGTACATATAAAATCTGTATCAAATAATATCAAATAATATCAAATAATATCAAAAAGGCATTGAATACAAAGCAATGCCAACTCTACAAATAACTGGCTGTGGTGCATTGCTGATCTACGGGCGCTTCTATTTACATCAGTCTTGGGACGTTTCACTTGTCTTGGCCAAAACGAAAACACCGCCCTGAGAAAGAGGAGAAACAGAGTCGCAGCAGCAGCAGCTTGTGGCCTACCCTACAATTACGTACTGTTTCCAGCAAACCCAGCAAACCCAGCAAAAGCAAAGGGGTCCCAGGAGTTCTCTGCGACACGCCGAGAGTTTGCGGGCATGGGCACGTCGAGGCTCTGCAATGCGTCTGCAGCTGTGCTCACTAGCATTGCTACGGCTTATTGATGACTGCTTTACCACTATACGAGGTAACAATAATACTCTACTTGACGGGGCATGTATACGTACGCCTGGCTTGGCGTCACAAGAATGCCAGACAGTGGTGCAGTCTAGAGGGTAGAGTATAGAGGGTAGAGGGTAGGGAGTGAGACTGTTTACTGTTTAGAGAAGGTGATGTGTAAGTCAAGAGTCCGTCGTTTACTCTAGGCAGGTAGGTCTGCCAATCTTTCTCAGCAGCATCGTCAGCAGTCATCAGAACGCATCAGCACACCCTTCTTTGAAGGTTTAAGAATCTGAAAAGTCTTGGACATCTCTTGTCGTTCTTGTCGTTCTTGTCGTTCTTGTCTCGTCTCTCAGCTCTTAGCTCTCCCTCGATCTCAACCTCTACCATCCTGACTTGGCGTCATTCCGCCGCATGGCCCTGACGATTTTCCTGGGCGTGCCAGGGCCGGTCTTGGCTTCCATCAGATGTGTCTAAATACGTATGAATGCGTCTGAATGCGTCTGAATGTGTTGAGATGCTGTAGATGTCTCCTCTCTCCATAGAAAAGTAGCAAATAGAATACTCCTTCCCCTTATCCCTGTGCATCCCTGTCCCACTAATACACTCCATGCCTGCTCAAGGCTGGGCCATAGTTGAGACCGTCCGCCTCCAGGTCGATGCTTGTTTGATTTCTTGGTATTAGCCGGGCAGTCTGGGTCTGTTAGTCGGTTAGTCTGTTAGTCTGTTGCATCGATATGATTCTGTCTCGCTTTAAATGGCTGGCCATTCCCTCTGATTTGTTTATATCCGTTTCCTCTCTTCTCTTGTCTCTCTTTATTTGTCGTTCTTCGTTCTTCGTTCTTCCTCTTCTCTTCTCCCGTATCTTCTTGTCTCTTCTCTTTGTCATTTCTCTTCTTGTATAGCATCTGGTCTATTGTTTCTCTTTCCCTTTATTTTTACTTTATTTTCGGTCATCTTCTCTTACTCAACTTGTAGTTGCTGGCAGTCCTTCGTTTCAGTCACTCCTTCGACCACTTCACTTCTCTCATCACTCATCTTCTTACCATTTCATCTATTCTAATCGACATCAGATATCGCCGGTCAACATCTGATTATTTTAAATAATATTTATCATATCTAGAACTTCCACCAGAAACAACAACTTGAACAAAATGGCTCCGGTACTCTCTACCCTGCTCACCTTTTTGGTAGCCGCCTCGGCCGTTCTCGCCATCCCGGCTCCGGCCCCAGCTCCGGCTCCAGCCCCAGAGCCTCGCCGCTCTGGCTCGTCGTCGACGTCTGACTTTATCAACCGCATCCTTGGCGTGCCCGTCAGCAACCCCAACGCCAAGAACGCCATTGCCGGCTCGTATATTGTCGTCTACAACCAAAACCTGACCGACGATGTCATCGATACCTACCAGTCCAACGTCATGGTCAAGATTGCCAAGCGCAACCTCGAGAGACGCGAGCTGCACATGGCCAATATCAAGCGCTCCCACAAGCACAAGAACAACGCCACCGCCGCCGCTGCTGCCGCCAGCACCTTTGTCGACACGTCCATGCGCTCGTTCCGTGTCAACAACTTCCGCGCCATGGCCATCAAGGCCGCTGACGACCTCACCATCATCGACATGTACAACGCCGCCGAGGTCGCCTACATTGAGCAGGATGCCCGCGTCGAGGCTCTCGCTCTCACGACCGAGAGCAATGCCACCTCGGGCCTGTCCCGCATCAGCCGCGCCACTGTCGACACCGCCGGCCGCACAGCTGGCTTTGACTACACGTTTGACAGCACCGCCGGCTCCGGCATCACTGCCTACATTATCGATACCGGCATCCAGGTCAACCATACCGAGTTTGAGGGCCGCGCCACCTTTGGTGCCAACTTTGCCAACAACGTCGACACGGACGAGAACGGCCACGGCACCCACGTGTCCGGCACCATTGGCGGCGCCACCTTTGGTGTCGCCAAGAACGTCCAGCTCGTCGGTGTCAAGGTCCTCGATGCCGACGGCGCCGGTACCAACAGCGACGTCATTGCCGGCATGAACTGGGTCGCCGCCAACGCCACCGCCAGCGGTCTCAGCGGCAAGGCCGTGCTCAACATGTCGCTCGGTGGCAGCCGCAGCCGCGCTGTCAATGCCGCCATCAGCGGTCTCGTGGCCGCTGGTGTGGTGCCCGTCGTCGCGGCCGGTAACGAGAACGAGGACGCCAGAGGCAGCTCGCCCGCATCCGCCACGGGCGCCATTGCCGTCGGCGCCATTGACCAGCTGACGGACCGCAAGGCCAGCTTCAGCAACTTTGGCACGACGGTCGCCTTGTTCGCGCCTGGCGTCAACGTGCTGTCGGCGTGGATCAGCGCCGTGAGCACGAGCGCGACCAACATCATCTCGGGCACGAGCATGGCGTCGCCGCACGTTGCCGGCCTGGCGGCGTACCTGATGTCGCTCGAGGGCCTGACCGACTCGGCCAGTGTGCTTGCGCGCATGGAGGAGCTTGCCGATGCCACCGGCGCTGCTGTCAGAAACAATGTTGCCGGCACCACCAGCCGCATTGCCAACAACGGCAACCTGTAGTCTGATTTACTATTGTTTAGAACCTATAAAAATAAGTGTATATATAAAACATAGCAGGCGAGCATAGCAGCACCATATAGAGGTCTCGAGTATATTTATTTGTCTGTTTGTTGATTATCTATTGATTTTGATTTTGATTTTGATTAATTTCTATTCATCTATTGACTTACTGTTTTGGTTCCTCTACTTTTCATTTTGTGAAGACTGATGATTCTATATTCTACAACACCTATCATTTATGCTTTAAAAGTCTGGTTTGTAGTAGTTGTTATTTCTGATGCTTCAAGTTTTTTGATGATCAAATACAGGATTTTGAAGCTTTGGTGTTATATCTTGTAGTAAAGGATATCAAATTAATAAATCCAAATTTAATTTAGTTAAATATCTGCCATCAACCAGCAGCAAAAAAAAAAAAAGTCACTGGAAATCCTACAAAGATGCCCAAATGTATATGGTGATGCTTTTGATATAGTTGATGTGTCGTCGTTGTCGTATGTTGTCAACTAATACGTGTAGACAAAGTGGGTCCCACGCATGACACCGCATCAACCTTGCAAAACAAATGTGATGACTTGCAAAGGTGGACAAACGGTGCTTGTTGATTTCTTGATTTCTTGATTTCCTAATAATTTAATAAAATAATGGCATTCTGATTAAACAAAAGGCAAATCGACAGCCGCCGGAATGCCACTTGCTGACGGGAACCATCAAAGAGTCACACTGCTATGTACGATTCGCAGAGTATTAATTAGTCAACATTGCTGGCATTCATCCATCATCCTTACTCAGTACACCAGCCCCTACCGCCAACCCCTAAGATGCATATCATTCGTGACCGAAATTGGACTGCTGATCCGTCGGACGCTCGATGAGATGAGCGTGATGCAGATTAATTCCGATTACACAAGGTCACGTGATTGCAGCACAACGAAACCACTTAACGCGCATCTGCTCGTCAGGCGGGGTCTTTCCGAAATTATGGGCATGCGCGGGAGTCTATGGGCCATCCAAGGGCCATTTATGGGCCATTTAAGTTTTATTAGTGTAGCAAATGGAAATTACACACATTTATGGGGCCAGACTGCGACTTGTAAGATCACTTTATGCCTTTGATGGCAAGGCGAGGATTGAATTGGGAAACGGGAAATGGCAAAGGTGCATGTGGTCCCACGCTTGGTCGCTCTTTCTGTGATGGGTTGATCACAGGAGCAGTCTCGCGATTTAGTATTGGGAAATGACGATAATAACAATGATAACGATAATAAGACAATAACAGAAATGACGAAAAGAGGGAGGAGCAATCTTGTTTGGCGGACTGCGCCTTCTTCTTTGGTCAGCGGAGATGAGGCTGTTACATGCAGTCGGTCTGCAGTCGCTGCAGTGTAAAACGTCTGCCATCAGAACCTTCCATGTCGTAATCGAACACAACGGCAGCAACGCTCATCGCTCTTTCCAAGCTTGACGTGCTCTTTCCTCGTCTTGCCTCGTCATCTCCCCTCTCCTACCTCTACTGCATCTGAGATTCTGCCTACGATTCTTCACTTTTTGGCCTCACTTTGACCTTTTTTGATCTTGTCAATCATCTTCTATTCACCCCTTCCCACAGCCAGCCGTCCATTCCGCCTTGCGCCCGTTTGATTTGGCCACACCATCTACTCAGTAACCCAGCCATTTGTCCACCGCCTACGCATAGTCTCTTTTTGACTTTCCTAGTTAGCCGCCGTTTCATTTTACATTTCATGGCCTGGCCTGGCCTCTGCATCAGCCCTTTCCTCATTTTACCATTCTCATCCCTCTGTAATCTCATTCTTCATCTTTTGCTAGTCTTTTGATAATATCTGATCCCTTGGCCTTTATCTCTGCGTGTCCATGTCTCTTTGTCTCTTTCTTCCCCTCCATTTCTCCTTCGTCAACAACTGACCCTTACGTCTTCAGCTCAACGTTCCCGTTTGCGCTCTGCCATTAAAGACATTCGTTTCTCCCCACACCTTGATCATTGCTACAGACATTCGCTCCCGCCCCCTCCTCAATTTTCAGCCTCTCAACTCCTCGTCTCCTCGTCTCCTCATCTCCTCGTCTCCTCATCTCCTCTTCTCTTCTCCTCTTTCAGGCTCGTCTTGAATCGCCTTTGCTCGCCCTCTCCCTCGCCTGCAACCGAAACACCCGCAAGACGTTCTCCAACCAGCCAATCTCAACCAGCCAAGTCTCACGCGACTACCCTCCCTAGCCCGACCAAAGGCCTAATGGCAGGCATTTGAATTGTGGTCCTTTAGTCTCTATTACCCTTTCAGTCTTACAATCTTCTGGTCTATCGGCCATTACTCTGGACCTGCCCACTCACGTCCGCCGGCCGGACCACACCAGACGCTCGACTGGCTAGATCCCAATCTGACAAACGACCAAACCCAGAAAAGGAATACAGATAAAAAGCAATAAAAAGCAACAAAAAGACACCAAACGGCAGAGTATCTGCCCAATCACCCTCCAACGCAGTCTGCCAGCACAGCGTTGATCTGCTCAGTCTGCCCACCCGTCGACCTGCCCGTCACCAATCCCTTTCCCGCTACGCCATAAGCACGACAAACAAAGACAATCCTCTCCACATTCGACGTCCACGCCCTTGAGCCCTTTCATCAATTTAGTCTCTACCAACTGCAAGATTGCAAGTTGCAGGACTACTACAATACAAAATTGACACCTACTGGTCCCCTAGTACTTTTTCTTTGATTTGTTGAGTCTTCTTTGACTTGAACTTTTGACACTTTATTCACGATATTCCTGCAACGTTCTCTCACCCCGCACGCTCTTATCTCGATTGCGAGTCTCTCTTCATCAGGCCTGTTCCTCTTGGCTGTTGTGGCTGTCGTCCTATCTCGACTATTACAGGCGACTATAGACTAATAACCATATCCTACGGTTATGCAAATCATTGTCTGAACGCAAGCCGGCCTTAGCGACTGCATCTGCATCTGCTACGCGATTCGACTTGACTACCGGCTGCACCATCTCCTTGCTCGACTATGCCTCTATGGCAACCACCGGTGCCGTCGACCGCCGTCGACAACAACGACCTCAACGACTGCAGCGAAATCGAAATTGGCGTTGACAGCCGCTCTACATCACCCTTCTCCGCCGACACCCGGGCCCCGCGGCCACCACGACTGAACGTCAGTGTCCCCGCCTCCATGTCTGCTTCCGTCGGCATCCCCGCTGTCGACGCCATTGTCGATATGGCTTCCATTACTGTAACGGCGTCAAACCCCGTCTCACCGGGCCCACCCAGTCCCTCACCAGATCTGGAAGCCCGATCGCACGACTTTGTACCCCCCACACGCCCAAGTAGCACACCCTTTCCACAGCCTGACCAGCGGATAGACGATTTGCGATGTCTTGGTGTGCTGTCGGATGAAGATGTGAATGACGACGAGGGGTCAGTTGTTGAGTACAGGAACGGAGATGGAGATGAAAATGGATATGGCAATGCTGCGGGAGAAGACGAGGACGATGCAATGGACGTAGATTCAGCCAGTGAGCAAGACGAGGGACACCTAGACGACAGTCTCCTGAATATCCTTGCCTCTGCAGCCAGCTTGTCCGGGCCCATGGCAACGTCCAAAATGGACCTCAACACACTGACGACACCTCCATCGTCACGATCACCCTCCCCACCACCCAATGACGACTACCTCCAAAACCCCTACAAGCCAAACGCCGACCAGCGACTCTTCTTGTGCAATCTACCTGTGGAGATCCAGGTGCTCATTCTAGATTATGTCTTTGAATGCCCAGTGTCTCCCATGATGAAGAGCTGGCCGGACAAGCGCCTGACAAAACTTGCTTGCTTCACCCAGACCTGGCGCACCCTGATCCAGGAGCGTCTGTACTGTCGCCTCAAGCTCAAGGCGACCTGCCGCACACTCGCCGATGCCACTGTTCACTTCAGCTACCATCCACACCTACGGGGCTACGTCAAACATGTCGAGTTGTGGTTCCCCGTTTTCGAGCCCAAAGTCTCACGCTCCATGCTGCGTCCTCTTGATGAGCCCTCCAACTCGGCCTATACACTGCCCTCAGACAACAGCTCGCTCGAGGAAGCCTTTTTGTTTTTGAAAAACACCTTTTCGGAACTGAGCGTGCTGACTCTGGAGGGAGGTGAGCGCAAAAAGGCACCACAGGCACTCTTGTTCAGGCAACAACGATATTGTCCTGGCATGCCATCCGCTTTGGATTTCTTGACACTGCCTGCACCGGCCATACCTGAAATCAAGACTGTGCGTACGCTTGTGTGCAAGGGCCAGTGGAACCTAATCCGCAGCGAGCAAGACTTTCAACATATTGCTGCAGCACTGCCCAACTTGAGCGACTGGCGGGGGTCGTACAGCAAGCCCAAATCCAAGAGCTATCTGTCCATGGCCACCATCCTGCCCAATTTGCCCACCAACATCACCTCTCTTGATCTGTGTCTCGAGGGCGATTTTCGGCAAGAGATCTCGTTCCCGCCATTTTTCCTCAAGGTCACAAGCCAGATTCATTTTTGTACTTCGCTCGCCAAGGCTACACCCGCGCTGCAGCACCTATCCTACACTGGCCGTGTGTGTCAATACTTCTTTGAACTTGCCGCCACCCTGGCTGACCCACGCTACACGCGCCTCAAATCGATTGAGCTCAATGTTAAGAACTGCTGCCGTCACGTCAACCACTGGCACGAGTCGGGATCTGGTGCCACTGATATCAACTTTATTCGGGCCTTTGAAGCGCTGGTGCTATCAGGTGTGCGGTCGCTTGAGCACCTCAACCGGCTCGAGTACCTCCGCATCCGCTATGTCGACCTTGAGTTCCCCGTACCGCCACTCAACCCGTTTTTCTTGATTGAGAATGGCGTGGCTTCGGGTGTCTGGAGCGATATGATCGTGTCTGAGTTGCACCGCGTGCGGCCCAGTGTGCGCTGGGCTGAGTTGTCGGAGACCATTGGTGAGCGGACACTCAGCAACGGTCGTATTGTGATCAATGCCGAGTTCCCCAAGAGACGGGTCATCTCGCTCAAGCTCAGCAATTATGCCTTTTTGGTTGCACTCGTGACGTCGCCCTGAGATGTCACTGGTCTCTTTATGATTATCTTTTGGATACTTTCCCAGTTTGCTCCGTTTTATACCAGATGATGTTATGTTTTGTTTTTGTTTGTATTATTTTTGGTTACCTGTTCTATTTGTTTGCTCAGTTATATAACCAGTTTAGCATGTGGAAGTAAGGCGTCGCTTGCTTGTTTCCCTGGGCAGTGTTTGTTTCAGAAACAGTGCAAAAGTGCTGCTGAGTTACGGCAAAAATGAAGAAATGCCAGAACGGCGATAGATCCAGGTTGATCTGTTTTGAATATACTGGATATATTGGATATATTGAATAACTACTTTTGATTATTTTGCTTTGACTGATGTATAGAAGCTTGTGCTACATTGCTACTTACAAATTCTCGCTGTTTTTGGTTGCTTCAGAATACATGTTCTCGACGACACTGCGGATACTTTCTGGCAATGGCCCACGGCGCATCTCAGCTACATTGCTGTGGATTTGCTCGACCGTCTTCGCTCCAAAGATGATGCCGTCGCCGTATTCGTCAGACAGCGCCGAGTGGTGGAGCAGCCACCGCAGCGATGCTTCTTGCAGACTGAGAGCCAGGCCGCCCTCGACCACCGAATCGCAAGCCGCCTTGAGCGTCCGGATCGCCGCATGCATGGCCGGCGTATCGAATGTGTTGGTGTATATCGAGTACGCACTCGCACCGTGCCACCGTGTCCGCTCGAGACCGGCCTCTTTGTCCTGGCTATCACGAGCCGCCGTGACCTTGCCCGTCAAGAACCCACCAGCCAGTGGACTGAAGGCATAAAACGCACAGCCGTGCTGCCTCAGGAGAGGAAACAGCTCTTCTTCGGCCGTGCGCTGCAGTGCATTGTACATGCCCTGGTAGACGGCGGGCTTGGTATAGCCGTGCTCGTCGCAGGCAGCAAAAAAGGCGCGCAGAGCCGACACAGAATAGTTGCTGAGGCCGTACTGCTTGCACCGGCCCGCCTTGACTTCGCGGTCAAAGGCAGCGGCCTGGTCGGCAAAGGGAGTTACGCCGTCGTTTGCGTGTGCATAAAAAGTGTGCACTGCAGTGGTTCCCAGGAGCTGCAGCGATTTATCGAGGGAGCTGGCAATGGCGGCGGGCGCCAGAAAAGGCACGCCTTTTTGGATATTCGTGCTGACGCGCTGGACGAGCACTTTTGTGTCGACCGTAAAGGCGGCTGTCGAGCCTTCTTTGTCGGACTTTAATTCACCGCTCTGGCCAAGCAGAGTTTCCGTATTCCACGGATTGTTGGGCGGATAGCTGGCGGCGGAGTCGAGATGGGAGATGCCGAGAGCTTTAAGCTCGCGCAGAAGATCGGCAACCTTTTCGGGGGTGTCCCAGGTAAAGGTGAACGACTTTTCCGTGGTGCCGACACCGCCGGCGCCGAACACAAGGCGGGGAGCCATTTTTGGTGTACAGATGTACAAAGTGAATTAGACGAAGCGTAAGTTGAAGTTGAGGAAAATGGAAATCAAATAAGAGATAAACGGCTATTGTCGGGAGTTTTATAAAGAATATCATTCTCATTGCAAACGAGGCGGGGTTTTGTGCGGTTCATGGCTGCGGCTAAACAACTAACAGCTAACAAGTGTCAGATAACGGATCACGGCCAGATATCAGATTGCGATTACGGATGATGGCTCTGCCCATGTCAGTTACCACCACCACAACCACCAGCCGGAAGACAAAAATTGTGATTATTTGATTGATTGTTTTATTAAGATATTTACTTCAAAAGGTAAACATTTATGCTGTCTATGTCTATAATTACTATTACAATGGGTATTATATGTATGCTTATGTTCTTCTCTTTTTCAAAAAACGTCGATTCAAAGACGTCTACTAAGCCAAGGACATGGCAAATTTGCTGCGGCGGCGAATGGACTCGCCAAAAATGGCCAGCACCCACGGCACAAATGTCAGCGCGGCGCCGATGCTACCCAGTAAGGCGCCTGCGTGTGCTGTGCCCAGGTGCGTAAAGAGTGCGTGCATGACGAGCGGGAAGATGCCGCCCAGGATGTTGCGCGCACAGCTCTGGGCCGCCAGCGCCGAGCTTGCAAACCGGTGGTAGACGTCGGCGAGGTAGTTGAACGTGGCCAGGTAGACGGCGAAAATGCCAATAGTGGACAGACCGATACCGACCATGGGCACGGCCCAGTGGATGTCCTCGCGCGCCGTAAAGCCAAACACAAAGAGGCCGACGGGCAACAGTGCCGATGTGAGGCACGCGGTATAGAGGCGGCCTTCTGGCACGCCCGGTTGAAGGCGTGCATGGTTGTGGAGGCGTGCGGGCAAGACGAGCTTGGCCGTGGCCATGAGGATGCGGTCCTGGACAAGACCCATGACGGTGGCGATGACGGCACCGATCAGCAGCGCCGAGAAGGCATAGCCGGCCTGCTCCATGGTGAAGCCGTAGGTTGTCTCAAAGACCAAGAAGAGGGAGCCGAACATGAGGTAGAGGATGGCCCATGCAAAGGCGACCCAGAGCGAGAAGAAGAAGACGACGGGCTCGGTGAAGAACATGTGAAAGGGGCGGTAGACGGACATGCTGATTGTGCGCATAAGGGTGGTGCGGTCCTCGTCGTCCTTGACGACCCAGCGGACGCGGTGAAGCTGCGGTAAGACGGTCGCCACGGGGCCCACGGGCGACAGTACAGTCGACTGCCGGCTCTGGGGCTCTGAGCTCTTTTCTTTTTCGGCAACAGACAAAGGAATGAGCTCCGCAGTGGGCTTCGTTCGCTCGGGCGCGGCGGCAAGGTCTT
This sequence comes from Ophiostoma ulmi, assembly GCA_029298715.1. Classification (NCBI taxonomy): domain Eukaryota; kingdom Fungi; phylum Ascomycota; class Sordariomycetes; order Ophiostomatales; family Ophiostomataceae; genus Ophiostoma; species Ophiostoma ulmi. The sequence goes on along the minus strand of JANSLN010000002.1, from coordinate 5,518,487 downwards.
CCGGCGTCATCCAGACACCAAAGTAGCCGGCGGCCTCGCGCGCCTCGTACCACTGGTTGAGTGCCTGGGCCTTGCGCGACAGCAGCACGGAGCCACGGCTCTCGTGGAACAAGAAGACGAGCGCAATCATCAGCACGAGATCGGCAATGGCCTGGTGCCAAAAGATCCAGCGCCAGGGGTCGCTGGGGCTCGTGCTGGCGAGGCTATCGGCCTGGTTCTGGGGGTAGGTAGTGCGGTACGTAATGACGCCAGAGACGAGCGGGCCGCAGCCCGTGCCCAGCAGCACGGATCCGCTAAACAGCGTCATGGGGGTGTTGCGGCCCTCGGCGTGCCACATGTCGGCAATGACGCCGCCGACCATGGTGCTGAAGACGGAGCCGCCGATGCCGGTAAAGATGCGTGCGACGAGCATGAGGCCAAGGTGCGGGGCGGCGCCGCAGACGAGCTGGGCAATGACAAAGACAAAGCCGGCAATGACAAAGACGGGGTAGCGGCCGTTGTACTCGCTAAAGGGGGCGAGCAGCATGGGTGCGAGGGCGAAGCCGATGCAAAAGGTGGTGATGCCGGCGAACAGGACGACATAGAGCGAGACGCTAAAAGCGTCGGCCATGCGCTGGGAGGCGGGGGAGAAGGCGCCGGCCGAGTAAGCGGTGAGGTAGGTGGCGATGCAGGAGAGGGCGAGCATTGTATTTTTGCGGGCGGCGGGCCACAAATGGGGGTCAACAAACGGTGTGAGGTCTGGCTGGGCCGGTGGTGCTGATTCCGAGGTAGAAGACGAAGAGGAGGAGGAGGAGGAGATATTTGGTGATGGCAGCTGGGTGTCAAAAGTAAAGTAGCGGTACTCGAGTGGGCAAGACGCCGGATCGGTCTTGTCTGTATCGTTTTCATTTCTAGAGACAGGCACGGGCGCATGTGACTCGTACTCGACACGGACATCGGTGGCTGTATCAGATGCGTCTGAGATGGACACGCGGGTGCCGGTTCCGGTGTTGGACTTGTCCGCCATCTTGGACTGGTCCTTGTCGGTAGACAAATCCAGACTGGACCGTGACGGAGCGGTCAAAGAAGACATGATGTTGTAGATGTCTTCTTGAGTGTAGCGAAACTGTTGTATATGTCGTTGATGTCGTTGGTAGTCGATGATTGTCGATGATTGTCAATGGTTGTCGATACGATGAGAGAAGGTCATCAGAGTTGCCCGTTATCTGATTTCAACAAGGCATGAGACCTCTTTATAAATCTCGTCGAGTTCTTTCTGACTCAATGAACAGACCGTATTCTATTCAGCTCACCCGAAGAATGACGATAACCAAAATCAACAAGAAAAAAGCACTTATAAAAAAGAAAGAGAAAAAAAACAAAAGAAAAGAGATGACTCAAGAAGCTTGAATAGTATGGCCGAAAAACCACAACCGTTGTCTGCTCGGGCTAAGATAACATCTCCGTATGTGGATCTCTCTGGAGATAAACGATTGCGAAAGTGTGCTGGGGAATAGGGCGAAGACTAACAGCAATAGTAAGATATAAAAAGTAAGGAAAGACTTGAGAAGAGAAGAATTCTTTGTTCGGACAACATAGATCTATCAAGGAACTTTGAGACGAGCAGCTCAAGAGTGGGGGAAGCACAGCAGCCGGCCCAGAGGGAGTATTGTTTGAACACAATAATCAAATAAATCAAAGAGATCAGAGATAATCAAAGAATAGAATCAGACGCAGTCAACGATGGCCAACGATACCAAAGAAAGCCAATGACTATATAGCATCAAAGCGCGAATGGGCCGAAGGCGGTGACGGTGAGGAGAGAGAGACGAAGAAGCAAGCGCTATCGGGTCTGAGCAGATGGCACATTGCAGGGCAATCAATCGACCAAGAGTCATAACAGCCAAGATACAAAATACAGAAATGTCCCTACAAGGGCGTGCTGGCTGGCACGGCGCCTTGCTAGAAGCTTGTTAGTTCCCGGCCGCAGTAGGCAAAAGTATGGAGTAGACAAGCAGTTCGAGGCAGATGGCTCCTCCTGCCTATTACTGTCGACGTCCACTCCCGTAAATCCGTCTGATCCTTATTCCCATTGTATTTCCAGCTTATATATTTCTATATTCATATCCATGCTCAACATGATCTTCCATTGCTCTCCCTTTAATGCATCCATACACCGACTCCCTACAGGCAGAACCCCGTGGTGGTCGGGCCGTAGCTGCAACCACGGCGTGCATGTCTGTGATGGCAGAAGTCGAGAGAGTGCTATGCACTGATGCAATGACAGTTCGCGCAGATGTCCTCAAGCAGCCGCTTCTCCTTCTTCTGCTTCCCCACCGCTTTTCTGCTCTCGCTTGCCTTTCCCTTTTTCTCCTCTTTCTCCACGCCAGGACAGGGCCTAGCTCCCCCGGTGTTATTTCCGTACGGTGATCGCTTTTGGTGTGGCATCCATCTCACTGGGGTTGTACACGCACACACGCAGTGCTTTTGTGTTGAATGTTTTTGTCTGATGGTTGCTGATGCACAGATGGAAAAGTCAAGGACTCGGGAAGAGAGACGTCATTGATGATTTGTAAGCATGCCGAATTGGAATGCGAAAGGAAGGAACGACTAGCATCAATTGATCGAGACCGGAAGTGACAGAAGCACAATATAGCAGGAACGACAAGCAGCACAGAATAGGAAGGACCAGCGAGATACTAACCGCGCGCGTAAATCCAAGCAAAACCGCAGTGCGATCTATCAAGATGCTACAACATCATACGTAGACAAGTGAGTAGAGTGAAGAGAATCGACAGCTGCATCGGCCAGGGCGACATGTCGACTATATTCATGCGCGTTTGGCGTTAACCGTGACAAGCGAATTGCGTATATTGAATGATTGGGTATCTACCGAGAAACAAGACAAGGGAAATCAGAAAATCAAAGAAGAGAAAATGCAAGAAATAAACGACAGACAGTTGATTCAAGAAGAGCCAAGCAAAGAACAGAGATCACCGCGTTTTCGGCGGTCGCTGTCGTTTCTGCAGCTTCTGCAGCTTCCTCGGCCGACTGCCTGCGCTCGACTTTGACGTCGACGAGACACTCGGTTCGATATCGGCTAGTCCAACCTTCCATGCTTCACCAATGTCTGTTTCGTCTTGTGCACACAGAGAGAGGCCGGGGACTATCTCCACCGTTTCGGCGGTCTCTATAGTTGTCGACGATACAGAAGAGTCGGATGTAGACGACGACGACGACGAGGTTGAGAATGAAGAAGAAGTCGACAACGAAGAGGAAACCGAGTCCGATTTGCACAGGCTGGACAGCGACGGGAATAGTCTCGGCGGAGACGACCCTCTCGCTCCCAGACGCAGTGGGGAGCCCACAACACCGACGGCCAGACCAGCTGCCGCCAGACGCGCACCCACGAAATAGCAGCTGCCGCCGTCTCTGGCAGTGCTCGCATTTCCATTATTCAGTGCGATGCCAAACAGAGCCACCATTGGGCGCTGCTGGCCGACTGTCTGTGCTGCTCGACTACGTATCGGCTTCGGCTTCACTCGGATCATCCACGACCGGCCCAGTGTCGGAGCTGCTGTCAAAGAGTCTATAGACAGTTCTTGCCTAGAACTTAAACCAGAGCCTCCATCCCATACGACCGGCGCAAGTGCAGAGTGCGATGAGAGGCAGATGCCCAGCTCCGGACCGCAGTCGACATATGCCCCGTGGCCGGGCAGCAGGGGGTACAGGTCGGACGGCGCGTGCCGCGTGGTGTCTTGAGCAGGATTCGAGTTCAATGCGCTGAGAATCTTGGCTGAAAAGTCGGCTGTGAAGCCGACGAGCCGTGCCGACAATACAAGACCGCCGAGCCGGCAGAGCTGCTGGTCAACGACGCGCTCCACTTCGGGGCCGACATACGGCTCGCCCGATGCTGCTGATCCCGTCCGGTTTCCATGGTACCGTCGACACAGCACCACCAGCTTTAAGGAGGGCTTTGTGCTCGACTGCTTTTTGAAAAGTATGGACGTGACAGCATCACCCACAAGAGTGTCCATGCTCAGCATGCCCGGATGGAGACCCGCTGCGGCAGGATGCATACCGTACCCGAGTCGCGTGCAGTCCAGCTCCAGTGTCAAGTACTGCATGAGGCTGCCGTATCGTGTCAAGAAATTGGTGGCCAGGGGACAAATGACGGGCCGCACATAGGGCGAGAAGACGGCATGGAAGCGGCGCGTGCAGAACATGGTGGCCAGCACCTCTGCACGAAGGCGAAAGGAAGTCCTGAGCAGCCCCCGGACAAGAGGGTTTGTAAAGATTGAAGACAACGTGTCAAACGCGTCTTCTGGCCAGACGGGGCGTGTAAAGACGGGCGGGTTGAGGCGGACAGAGCGGCTGCTGGACGGCAAGAGGAGAGTGTAGATGCGGAGGCGGACGCTGTCCGGTAGTTGCAAGAGACGGGATGGGCAGGTGTTTCCAGACAACGCAAAAGACCGTCCAAAGATGGAGTAGATTATAGTAATGAAGCTCTTCCAGTGATCTAGATTGACAAAAGAGTCGGTTTCAAACGACCCAAAGCCGACATCGCAAGTGCGGTCCCATGGCGGCGGTGGTAGCGGACGTGTTGCCGTTGCTGATGTTGTTGACGAGACTGTAAAGACGGATGATGCGGGAGTCGGCGGCACCAGCGGAGAGATGGGTGGCATGGAAGACGTAGGCGAGCCAGGTGCTATTGGAGGCAGCGGTGAGTGGAGCAGAGTGTGCAGCGAGTCCCGGTCCGCCTCTTCGGGGATCGACGACAGGTGCAGCGACAAGCGGCGGTCCCGCGCCGGTGTCGTGGCGTTTGATGACACTTTTTGTTAGTTGTTATCTTTGTGGCAGCAAGTCAGCAAAGCCAGCAAGCCAGCAAGCCAGCACCTACTTTTGACTACACCATATCCAAGGTGAGCGGGAGCGACTTGAGCGAATATAAGAATAAGGTCCGGCGGCGGATGGCAGGCGACAACAAGATGGCGGCGGCAGCGGGAGCAACTCTAATATATATGATGGTAGTAGATATAAGGTAAAAGATGTAAAGATGTAAGAGATACAAGTTGATGGTGTGGGTTGACCTGTCGTATAGGACATCTGCCGGGTGTGTTGTTTTCTTCTTGTTTCTTGTGTGTGCTCCCTGTTTTCTTTCTCTCTGCCGTGTATGTTTATTTTTGGATGGCCTTTTCAGGGACACCATGCCGTGGTCGAGTAACGAGCACAAGGAGACGAAGACGACCAAAAACAGTACAAACTCTAAACCCAATGAAAGAAAGGCGAAGAAGGGGATAAAAAGCAAGCACGAAAATCAAAAATAGGACCAAATCAAAATAAAACAGAGAGGGGGGGATGCATCTACCCGCGCCGGTCTGCAGTCGTTGTGCCATCTATTTGTATCTGTATTCGACAAACCCTACTGACTCGTCTGCTGCCTGTCTCGTTTGTTTGCTTGTTTGATTTTAATGACCATCTGCTCTGTGTATTGTTCCTGCATGTACCCGAGGGCGGCTGCCGGTCCCGGGTTGTCCCTCGCTGTACGGCGTCCCTGTCTACGTTGACTCGCGTGATGACTGCGTCTACCGTTTGTCTCTTGTCTCTTGTCTCTTGTCTCTTGTCTCTTGTCTCTTGTATCTTGTCTCTTGTCTCTTGTCTCTTGTCTCTTGTCTCTTGTCTCTTGTCTCTTGTCTCTTGTCTCTTGTCTCTTGTCTCTTGTCTCTTGTCTCTTGTCTCTTGTCTCTTGTCTCTTGTCTCTTGTCTCTTGTCTCTTGTCTCTTGTCTCTTGTCTCTTGTCTCTTGTCTCCGTGTCTCTTATGCTCTCATACTCACTTCTCTTCTCTCTATCCTGCATGTCTGTCCTACCCGAAAACATCTCGACGTTGTAATTTAACATGTTTTGGATATAGTACAGCAACCACTGCAAAACAATGGAAGCGAGCACTCTGTGCAACACTGCTTGTTGTATGCACAAGATAGAGGCCGGGGTCGAGGGAAGATAAAGGCAGAGTCAAGGAAGCCAGAAAAGAGCCGCCGGTGGAACAGCCCCAGCCAGGACAGGCAGACAAGCAAGATGGACAACGTATACAGAATAAAAGACTGCGTTCCCATGTGGTCTGGAGACGGGTCTGCATCACCTCATTACAGGCGCGAGACCATGGGGTCGTGACAGGCGGGCGACACCGAGACCAGAGAGGACGATATACGGGTCTGCGTCGAGGTGTCTAGGGGCAGTCTCGCGGCCAAAAGACAGTCATTTTAGGTTGAGCACGTAGTGTAGATAATCACCGACAGACTGGGTTGGCTCGGGTATATGTCTATCGGGTTGTTCTATTGCATCTTGCATCTAGTTTAGTCTACATCGTCTGCATTCACGTCTGCAGTCGCTTCGTCTCCCTTGTCATCTGCCTTTACTTCCACCTTTTCTTCTTCTGCCTTCTCTGCCTCCCCTCCCTCTGCTCCCTCAATCTTCTCCAGCTGAAACACAATCGCCAGATACACTTGCCCCGTCGCCTTGTTCCGCAGCACATACCGCAGCGCCTGCTGCCCGTCCCAGAACCGCAGCAGCGGCATCTGGAACCCGGGCAGCCGCAGCGCCAGCGCGTCAAAGTCGAGGTAGCCGTTGTAAAAGTCCATGCCGTAGCCCGCGCCGTGCCGCCATTCCCATTTGCTCGCGGATTCCTTGTCGAGGGCCCACTTCATGCGCGCTTTGCCGACAATGTCGCCGTCTTCGCCTGCGTCGCCCGGGCAGCCGATTTCGTGGCGCCACTGGACGCCGGCGTCGTCGCCGCCCTCGTCGAACCAGAGACCAAAGTCGGTCGTCGGGACGTCTGTGCCGGCTGCGTCCTTGCCGTCCTTCTTTTGGGATTTTGTCGCATCGCTCTGCTCTGCTTTGCTGCCGTCGCTGCCGTCGCTCGCTCCCTCGCCGAGGGCGACATGCACGCGGTTAAACGAACTCACGGCCGGCCCGTACAGATACGGCTTGTCTGCATACGGATCGCCGTCGATACCCGGATCGATCCACCACTTGACAATCCGCAGCGCCGTGCCGAACCCGGGCGGCAGATGGTCGCGGATGGGCTCGTCGAAATCGTTGCCCCATTGCAGGTCCTCTCCGCTAATGGAGTGCCCCTCGGCAGGCTTGAACCAGAGACCGATGCCATAGGTGTCGTCGTTTTTCTTGTGCAGGGGCGTATCAAAGTAGGCCGACGTCTTGGGCCCGCTGCCGCGAAAGTTCTTTATGCGGACATTGAGCCAGACGTCGCCGCCGGGACCGGAGAGGTGCAAGGGGTCATTGCCGTTGACGCTGACGGGGACATGGGTGGCGGGGTCGTAGTCGGTGCCGGCCGAGATGACGAGACGGTAGTCCTCTGGTGAGGGCATTTTATTATAGAGAAATTATGGTGTGAGTTGTATTGTGAATTAATGCAAATGCTATCAGAGCTGTCAGAGGAGCTTCTTGTATATATATAAAAATACGTAGGGATTGACGTCAGAGTGGACCCGGTCCTTTTGTCGTCAATGCGGCTTACAGTAGGCCACTAAGCATGTGAAAGACGCAAGCGGTGCATTCTTGAAATGTCTCACACAGCACCAGCACGGTAATAGATAATACTGAGTAGTCTTCATTAAATAACAATTATAATAATTAAAATACTAGCTCTAGCTTCGAAAAAAAAAAACATAAACGCTGCAAAACTACAACTAGTATGGCCGTGTGTACTGATCAATGTCGACGCGGTGGTAGTAGTTAAGGTACGACCGGCCCGACCAAATCTGCGCCAGCTTGTCGTTGGACACGGCTATTATCCGCGACATGACATATCGGTCGTTTTGGAAACCGTGGCCGGCTATGTGCCCTTGTGCCGGCAGAATCCGCTTGCCTGCAAACCGGCCGTGCTTGAGAATACGGCCTGCGCTCAGGTCCGGCGCAAAAAACGAGTACTCGCCGCGCGGCACGTTGGGGTCGCCCGTGAGCTTGATGGCCTCGAGACGGCCGCGGTAGATGCGGCTGTCCCGCTGGCGTCGGGCATAGTCCTCGTCGCTCTCCGTCTCCAGCTGGGGTATGGCCTCGCTCTCGTTGCCGGCAGGCGCTCCGTCTCCGTACCCATCTCCGTCCGGCTGGTGGATTAACAGAAACTCGCAGCCGTGCCCGCCGTAGTCGGCTACCCAGATGCCGCGGAACGGCTTGTCTGCTGTCGGGGTGTAGTAGTATGGGTCAATGGTTGAGAATGCGGTCATCATGACCTCGGGCGACATGAGTCTGCCATGGTCTACCTCGCCAGGATCGACAGATACAAGTCCAAAGGGTACCCGTGGCGGATTCAACCACGTACGCATGTGGAAGCCGCGGTCAGATACCTGCGCAATGTTCTCAGGGTGGTCTTTGGCGCGCATATAGGACGGCCGCACAGCGCCAACCCCGTTGCCCATTGAGATGTACCGAATGCGGTGTTCTCGTGCCGGTGATTCACGCGCGCCGGGTATCTGTGTGGGCACGTTTGGAGACGGCCACGCGCGGTACAGAGGATGGGGGAGATGCATATGGTCCGGGTCGCGGGACGCCGAGGTGCCCTTCGCCGGTAGCACGAGCAGTTTTGGTGCCGCGAGCTGCTGGAATATAGATGGTTCTGATCCGCGCCCGTTGGATGTGAGTGCTTCAATTGTTGGCACACAGATAGGCGGACTGGCACGCAGCTCTGGTGCGAGCCTGAATGTGCTGTGGAACCGCTCCTCTTGTGGTGAGAGATTGCGGGCATAGAGGAACTGGACGTTGACAGTCTGCCCTGCGCTGCTCTCGATTGGAATCGGCCGCACCCAGTCGCTCGGGCCGGACGGCTCTGGTGATGCTGGCGCTGCGTCGTCGTCGCCCGCTCTTGGCTGTTGTCGCCGCGGAGAAAGAATCCGTTTATCTGGTCGCAGTGGCCAGGGCCCTGTGTGCTGACCGGTTCTTATTCTGGGTCCTGCTTCTGCTTGTCGCCGACTCTCTGCCTCTTGCTCGGTTTCGGTCAGCCAGGGGCCCAGGTGGAACACAGGCCGGTCCATGTGAAGATGAATGTCTGGATTGAACGGTATAGCAGGCACCACAGCCCAGCCATTACCGGGCAATAATTCGATGCCGCTCATCATGGTGTGAATGTCTTCTCTGCTTTCGACCTCGTCTTCGCCCTCCCAGCTGCCAAACAAGTTCTGCGCAAGTTCGAGCTGCGTGTCTCCGTTTGGCTGATTTGCCCCGTGTGGCTCTACGGCCAGCAGCTGGTACCCCTCGATGCACGCCCTTCTAGGGTCGTAGCGCGCAATCACAAGTTTGCCCGTCATGCCCTCGCTGCTGATCCAGAGCTTGTACCGCGGCAGAAACCAGTGCGGGTGGTGCGCGGCAAACAGCTCGCGGAACGACGTGATGGGCGCGGGCAGCTTGGCAGACGCGACATCGATGCCGGGGACGTTTTCCTGTACGAGAATCTGCCATAGCCGGTCGTCGGTGGCGTGGAGGTGCAGCGCCTTGCATGTCGTTGAGAGGTTGGCGAGGTCTTGCGGTCCGAGCTGGCGGAGGATGATGTACATGAGCTCGCTGGGGAGCGTGGTAAAGGCTGCTTCTGACATTTCCAGATTTTCTAGGTATTTCTATTCCTAGTAGATTTGGGGTGATAGATGTGATCGTACTGGGTCATGAGCATTCATTGAGGCGATCAAGATAGGCCTCGCTCGCCCGGGGCCGAGACGGTATGGAGGTGAACGCAGACGATGTGCACAAGTCAAATAGCACGAGTATTGAACAGTGCAACAGTGCAGTAGTGCAGCAGTGCAGCAGTGCAGCAGTGAGTATGAAACAGGCTGTGAATTCCAGCTCCACATGAAAGTCGTGCAATGCGTTGCAGGAGGTGAGGCTGGCCGGTGATGATGATGTGATGCGATGTTGGTCATACGGCGGATGGTGGGGCCTGTCACTGCATAGCTAAAGTGGAAGGAGCTCAGTGGACCTCAGTCCAGTAAATAGAGTGCGGGGTGCTGTAGATGGTCTAGGTAGAGAGAGATGGCGAGGCGAGAGTAGCAAAGTCTGATATACGATTGAGCAGACAAAAAGACAAGACATAAACGGCATAAAGTCTTATTAGTGACAATGTCATAAATGTCCAGCATAGTTGCGTACAGTAAACGTTAAAACAAGTGCTGACTAAGACAGTCAAAGTGAGATCTTGTGGCAAGAGTGATTTAGTCAATTCTAGAGGTCATTTCTCCCATTTTCATACAATATATACACTAGAATATTTGCGATTTTTCAATGATCAAACTGATATAAAAAAGTCTACATGTCGTCGTTCAAGGTTACGCGCAAGATACTGAGGACACTGTCAGACAACAATTAGTCATCTTACCAACTGCCCCTGTCTAAAGTCTGACCTCCAACAGGCTATTAAAGTATTAATACCCCACACACTGCTCGGCTTGTCTTAGCGCCCATTCGATCACAACAAACGCCCAATGCCTGCAAAGTAATACTGAGTAAACACCTAATGACGACACACGCCTCTCTTCACGTGCCTCGTGTCTTGTCCGCCTTTGTCTTCGTCTCAACCCTCAACCTTGAACTCTCCACCTGTCTCATTCTTTGTGAGCCGTCCACATTCCACACCACACCATAGACGCATAGACGCAATGGCCTCGCTGCTGCCGATCCTGCAGGAGATCCTGCCTATGCTGATGCCCGGCTCAGTGCACATTACCAAAGCCGAAGAGCTGCGCCGGCCGCCGGGGATGCCGCGCCACAGCGAAGACGAAGCCGACCCGAGCGACCAGGCCGACAAGGAAGAGGAGGAGGATGACGACGATGACGATGACGACGACGACGACGACGACTATGACGACGAGGACTTGGTGGCAGAGGATGACGACATGAATACCACATTTACCGATAATGCATCGGCGACGGTGGCGTGGCGGTCTACCTTTCCTCGCGGCCGGTCAGACCGATCAGAACGAGGACAGCTGTCGCAGCTGTCTCTCCTTTCCCAGTCGCAGTCGCAGTCGCATTTGCAACCACATCTTCAAGAGCCAAAACGGCAACGATCAGAGAGACCGCAAAGACTGCAAAGATCACAGACCGCAAACCCAAACCCAAACCCAAACCCAAAATCAAAATCAAATCCAAGTACCCCCAAAACCAAATCAAAACCAACGTCCAAACCCAAACCGCAAATACGAGTCGCCAACGGCGTGTCCCTGCGCGACGCCATTGTGCACAAGAGCGGCTCGCTGTGCGCGTCCGTGCTCACCGTCAAGCCGCAGTGCGAGACGGTCGTGTTCCACAACGGCGAGCAAGAGGCGATTGTCTATGCCGTGTCGGGCACGGCCGAGCTGGCGACGCTGCCCGAAGACTTTGACGAGTATGACGACGAAGACAGCCTGCATGGCAGCCTACACGATGCCGGCTCGGTCAAGAGCCGGCCGGAGCCGGCCAAGCACACGATTGGCGCTGGTGATTTTGCGTTTATCCCGGCATGGACGGAGCACCAGGTACGAAACGTGGAAGAGCACGAGGGGGGCACGAACGTGGTGTGGGTAGTTGTGCGCAACGCGGGCGAGCCGACAGTTGTGCCATTAGAGGGTTGGGGAGGCGAGGCCAAGTAGACACTCTGTACGATATGCATTGTACAATATACAATATACAATATACAATAACAATATACAATATACAATAACAATATACAATATACAATAACAATATACAATAGACAATAGACAATAACAATATACAATATACAATATACAATAACAATATACAATATACAATATATATATATAATATTCAAGATTTTCTATATTTATGTCTTTATGTCTATGTACGCGGTATGAACTACTCAGGATAGCAATCTACTGCTGCTTGGTCCACCACTCCTTAAGGGCGGGCTCGATGGACTCAAACTCGAGGCCCAGCAGGTTGTTGCCAAACTCGGGGCTGGTGACGTCGGGTGCGTGGCCGGCACCGTCAGCAAACTGCCAGACGCTCAGCAGCTCGAGGAAGACGGAGAAGTCAGGCGTGGCCAGTCTGGCCTCGGCGCCCTTCTGCACATCGGCCGAGTTGACCTTCTTGACGGGCCACTCGAAGCCCGACACCTTGTCCAGGGCAGCCTTGACCTCGTTTTGCGAGGTGACGACGCCGGCAATCTCAATGTACTTGTTGGCCGTCTTGTCGTCGGCGGTGCCGGCCTGCTTGAGGACAGCGGTCACGGCGCGCGCGATAAAGGCCAGGTTGGACGCGCCAAACTTGGTGTTGCCCGAGTCGTAGATGGTAAAGGTCTTGGTCTTGATGTCGTTGCCGAGCGCGCCAAAGATCAGACTGTAGTCGAAAAAGTGGCCGTTGGAGATGCCCGTCCACTTGAGCGTGGAGTTGGTCTTTGTGAGTTCGACGAGGCTGTCGACAAAGGCCGTCTTGGGGGCGAGGAGGGTGCCGATGACGGAGCCAGGCGTCTTGCGGGTGTTGAGGCCAAACTCGGAGGGGATGAAGCGGACAATCGAGCTGGTGGAAGTAATAGCGTCGATAAGGGGCTTCTGGTCGTCAACGGCAACCGAGTTGAGCACGGACACGACGGCGTGCTGGCCCGCGAGGGCGGACTTGAGGCTGTCGACCGACTTGTAGTCGACGCCCTTGACAGCGGTCACGCCAGCAGGGGCCTTGGAGGTGCTGCCCTCGCGGGTCAGCACGGTGACGTTGAAGCCGTTCTTGACGAGGTCCTCAACGATGGGGACACCGAGAACACCAGTACCCTAGGATATTAGTATGAGGATCATCATGTCAATGGTTTGAATCTGAATGAACAAAACCTACACCGGCGACGGCAACGTTCTTGATTGAAGACATGTTGTGTGTGTGAGAGAGAGAGAGAGAGAGTTCCGAAGAAGGACTTGTGAAAAGAGTCAGATGGTATTGAGGTGTTTAGAAGAGTAATGAGAAGAAGATGAAGATGAAGATGAGAACAAAGACAGACAAGAACAAACAGTCGGGGGGGCTCTCGACTTTATACAAAATCTGGGTGCTGAGGTGCGTGCATGATACAATCAATGTTTTGTATGATGTAGCTCATCACCTCCCTCTCCGTCCAGTAGCACCAGAATATATGATACATGATACATAATACCTACTACATAATACACAATAAATAATACACAATAAATAATACAAAATAAATAATACAAAATACATAATACATACTACATGCTATCTTACAATGGAACAAAGTAGAACAAGTGGTGTACACGGGTGGCGTGCAGCTTGAAATGGTGCCTAAAGAGGGGGGGGGGGTATGAGCAAAGAAGGGGCATGGATGAAGAATGGGATGAGGTCAACGGTCCAAGCACGGCATGAATAAATGAAATAAATTTGAATAAATAATTATTATTAACAAAACTCGCCGTACGAGTGTTTTCGCGCCACGCGAGAGTCGTGTTCGTCCGGAACACGGGCACCGCAACAGCCACGGCCAAGCCAATAACGGCCAGAAGCGCCAGCTGCAGCATGGATGACAAAGATCGTCTCTGCTCCTTCTTTCTCGCGGTATCGGGCTTGTCATTGTCTAGTGCCCGTGGGAGTCGAATGAGCATGAGGATATGGAGACGAGAAGAGGGAGGGGTGAAGGGTCAAAGGTGAAAGAGGCCGCAGGAGACAAAGAACTGTGGCGTGGGAAAACTGTTTTGCCGGGTGTTGATAGACGATAGGCTGTATAGTATGGGTATGGTATTATGGGTATGGTATTATGGGTATGGTATGTATGGATGGTATGGTATGTATGGATAGTATGGATGGTATGGATGGTATGGATGGTATGGATGATATGGATGATATTCCAGAAAGCAGACCGAAATAGGCAGCAAATGCAACTGTAGTTGTTATATATTGTGCTGACTCATCAGATGTATGCCGGGCACTTGTTGTGCAATACTTGCAGATCAAGTTGCGTGAGCAAATGCAATCATGATGGCAATGGCAGTATCTAGAGAACCAAATGCAAGACACCCATTGGCATCAATGACAAGCTCGCTGAGCTTGACACCAACGGAACGAGAATGGCGACACCCCGACACAGTCTAGACACTACGGGTAGACACTCTCGACTGCCATACAAAGTACACCGCTCAGTGCAGACAGTAGACTAGTATCTCATCCTACTCCGTTTTACAGCATACCTACTGGGTAGAAAGACTACAGCACAGCTGTCCATGGCATACGACGGCGCCAAACCCGGGCCAGCACTTATTAGAAAGCATATACCAGCCAAGTTGCATGACGGCATAAATTCAACGTCGAGTTAATCCGCTGGCTGTTTGTCTTGGGATGTGTCGTATGTCTTGTCTTATTAATCTTATTAATCATCAGAATCATATTGTCCTTTGACGTTTACTGAGTCGTTTCGCTATTTGATGATACCATTTCACGTGCACCCTCCCTCCCTTGACAGCATTACTGACAACAAAGAGCATTAACGAGCACGCCACTTGACTCTGGCATCTCTGTCAACTAGATTTATTCACACAAAAATCTTATTTAAAATAAAAATAAAAATAAAAAAACTACAAACGAAAATAAAATGGCTCGTCTCGCATACTTTGTAGACGTCAGAATCGCATTGTTGCTTACACACCCTGTACGCCAGCAAGGGGCGTGTCTGCCCCTTCCAGATGTCTGTCTGCCTGATGCACCATCTTATCTCATCTCATCTCGCCCCGCCTTGCCTAAACAAGGTTCTCACCTGTTTTCTTGTTGACTACAGAGTAATACAGAAGTACAGAGTACGGCTACTTTACTGCTCTCGGAGTCGGACAGTATCTACACACCGTAGCGATGTATGTACAAAGTAGCATTTCCTGCCCGCTGCAATGATCTTTGGCCTTGGCTTACAGACAAATCCAGAGTCGAGTACACATTGGGGAGCCATTGATCACCAGCCGGAGACAAAACAAAAAAAAAGGGGGGGGGGAAAGATTATTTATTTGTCAGCCTTGTCTTTATTTTATTCGGCAACATAATCATAAAATAACCACGCTAGCCGTGAATACCTCACGCAACGTTGACAATCGGTTCCCCCGCTATCGATGATGACAAAGGCTTCTTGGCGATCGCCATCGGGCTCCATTGATTTGGGGTAGATCTGCATCCCAGGTAGAGCAGGTCGGCGCCGAGGTGCACTCGTAGACTTTTCGGTTCATCTACGAAATGCTCCGATCTGTACTGAGTGTACTGAGTCGATGCCTAAACAAAGTATCGAAAAGAAGCAAGAAATCGATAGAGATCGCTAAAAATGGATTAAACAAACTGGTACCCGTTTCGTTCTCGTTCCATCTGCAAAGTATATAAATAGACTATTTACATTTCAATCTCGATATGAATCTGTTTCATTTGAAAACATTTACCGCAAAAGACGATGCCGTTTAGGTTTAGAGACTGCCGTCGGCGGATGAGGTTGACTAATCCACTATTTTCATGCTTTTCGCTTTAGTACGGCTTAGCGCCTGCTCTATAGAAAGTCGGTTTGGAAAGAAAAGAAAAGATTCGGAAAACAAAAGATAATAGGACAAACAGAATGATACTCGAACGAATACACATGAAACACTCGACGCGATGTGCTGATGCGCCTCAACTTTCTCAACTTTGTGATTTCACTGTCCAACCTTGGCGTATTTTGAAACCCACTTCTTGAGTACAGGTGGTGTCTCTCTTAACCTCGGGTAAGGTATAGAGGTGTGGTCTTCTGCAGTTCAACTGTATTGAATGTACAATAAAATAACATTTATGCTGCAAGTTATGTAATGGAAATGAATACATTATTCAACAATGTTTACTAGTATGATCGTTTATAAAATACAGTCAATGATCGTATCTCATTTTTATGCAACAAATAGATGAATAATCTTCTGCAAATTAAAAAGTCACAAATTTAATGTTAAGAAAACCAATAATATTCCAAACAAAAAACAACGCTATTAATCATTAAATTAGGAACCGTAACAAGCATACCAATAAAAACTACAATTAAAAGATAATACTAATTTGATAAAAAGCTCTGTACCGACCTAGCCATGCCCATAGTTCCTTTTCTCTGCGCCGCGAATAAAAGAAGATCAAGACCAAAGCAAACACAGCGTCACGGGACCAAACATGAAAACAAAATAGAGGAAACCAGATACAAATAACTGAAACAAAAAAGACACATTCACTGGATACTGGACCGCCGCGCCAGAGTGCGCACATTGTCCACCATGCCGTCCACCAGCTCCTGGTACGCGTGCGGTGCTCCACTGGCCGCTAGTCGGCCCTGCTGAATCAGCATGTTGGCCGCCATTTCAATCTCCAGCTCGTGCTCCTTTTCCTCGCGCTCCATCTTTTGCGGGCCTTGGATCTTGTACGTGACTTGCGTCAAGTCGATCTGGTAGTGGCTTTGCCGGTAGCTCAGACGGTCCTTCTCGCGGTCAGCCGGCCGCTCGCGCGTCGACGCCGCCGCCAGCTTTTCGAGCTCTTCCACACTGCCCGGCCACGGCATTTCTAGGTTCACGCTCAGCCGGCAGTCTAGCAACGAGTCGGGAAAGTAAATGTTCAGATCTGCAACGCGCGCCTTGACAATCTTGGCCAGCACCTCGTTCGTCTTCTTGTCGTACGTCACGCGCACCTTGACCGGGTGTCTATGCGGCAGCAGGTTGCGCACACACGCCGGCAGCCGCTGCTCCTGCATGCCCAGAGGCAGCTCAAAGAAACGGTCAATCTCGCGACGGTGCGTGTACTGGATAGGCACCCGCGGCTTGGCGCCGTTGGCCGGGTTGCGCGCGTCTGTATCCACCACTAGCCGGTTCAGAAACGCATTGTAGGCCTGGTGCTGTTCTGCGGTCATGCTACTCTTGAATGTCACACGGCCTGTGTCCTGCAGCAGACACTCTGACGCAACTGGAAGCTCTATACGGTGGTTCGTGTCCTTGCTGATCAGCTGGCCCAGCTTCGCCTCAATCTCAAACTGCACATCCAGCTGCTGGATCTCCATCATGTTCGGACTGCTCACGACATTCAGGTACAGGAAATCAGCTACCTTGCGAGTCAGCTCTTCGTAGGGCTTGGCGCCCGTCACAGACTCCTCCCAAGGACCCAGTGATGCAAGGCGCGCGTCGTTAGCTGCCGCAATAGCCGCTGCGGTGCTGGCAATGGATGACCCGATTTTCTCCCCGGTTGCTGAGCTGGAACTGGCAGTCGCGGTCGCAGCAGCTGCATCCGCAGACATTGCGCCCGCACCACTTGTTCTTGAAGGCTGCCGTGCCGCTTCCGGTGACGCCTGCCTAGACGTAGGCTGTTCCCTTGTCGCCGGCCTGGCTCCACTGCCGTGTCCATGGCCACCGTGTTTCCGCACGACAAAATTGGGCTGGTGCAGTTCCTGGCGACCAAACTCGCGTGCCCAGAGTGGCGACTCCTTGTATACGCGCTTCTTCTTCGGCCCCGATGCCGCACCGGCAGCACTCTTTGGTGCCGATGGCGTAGATTGTGCAGAATGGGTAGCCTTTGATGAAGGTCGTGACGTCGGTGCTTTATCCGGTGTATGTTGCTGCGCCGGCTGCCGCTGATGCTTCTGTGGTGTGCTGCTAGGAGACTCAAAGGGAGCAGGCCGACGTGCATCTTTTCTATCTAGCTCGTCGGGGTGTAGATCGCGTTCGTCAAGCTTCCGTTTTGTTGGTGGGCCGCTGCTGTGTGCTGATGAATCAATGTCCATCGGAGAAGGTCGCGCCATGCTGGGTGCTCCTCCAGATAAGCTAGACACGCGTGTCTTGGGGCTAACACTGACACTAGGTGCTCTATCACTCCGTGACAACGATCGCCGATGGGATGCGGATGCTGAAGGCGGACCTGACGGAGGCCCTTGTGTAGATGCCGCTTCCTGAGGCAGAGGTGGTTCAGTTGACGGAGGTGGAGGTTGCCCGTAGCTGTCACTTCCTTGGCGAGGTGCCGAATGCTGTCTGGCACTGTCGCGTGCGTTTGCTGGCGGTGGAGGTATAGAGGATGACGCTGACCGGGGCGAAGGTTGAGCCTTTTGGTTGGGATAGGGGTGAGCTGACGATGAGGGCAACTGGCCAGTCGACAGGCGTTGGAGCAGCGGACTAGTTGGTTGCTGCTGTTGCTGCTGTTGCTGCTGTTGCTGCTGTTGCTGTTGTGACTGTCCTGAAGAGGCCACTCTTTGTTGTTGTGGGTTGGTAGACAAAGGAGGACCCAGGGGTGTTGGTGGCTGCGACGGATGCCGTGTTGGATCAAATGGTGCCGGCTGGTGTTGCTGGTACGGGCTTCGGTGCGGAGTGGAAGAATGAGACGGAGGTTGTTGAGGTAGCGGTGGTCCTTGCTGCTGCTGCTGTTGTTGCTGCTGTTGTTGCTGCTGAGCACTCAACGGTCCTTGGTGGTGTGTCACTACAGGGCTATTTTGACTATATGGTGAACCATATCGCGCGCCTTGTGGTTGAGCTGACGTCGGCGTCGAAACAGAGTGTGCAGAGGTAGTGCGCTGATGGGGAGGGTATGTAGAGGGAGGTGCACTGCCAGGGGGGCCGATGGGCGATTGTAGTGGATGGCCCTGGGGGTGCTGAGAGTAGCCGTGGGGATGACCCTGGGAATGTTGCTGATGCTGGGGATGCTGAGGATGATGTGGCTGAGGATGAGGTTGCTGTTGTTGTTGTGAAGGATGATGAGGATGTTGAGGATGGAGTGGGTGTTGTTGACCCTGGGGATGCTGCGCATGTTGAGGGTGCTGCTGGAGGTGTTGAGGGTGTTGAGGATGCTGTGGATGCTGCTGCTGCTGTTGCTGTGGGTGCTGTCCGTGTTGTTGTTGTGGATGCGGTGGTTGTTGTGGGTGCTGGCCCTGTTGCTGCTGTGGCGGCCCTTGCATGTAGGGGGCGCCAGGCGGGCCTGTCATACCCACAGGGGGGCCTGAAGAGCGTTTTTGGGGGTAGCCATCGCGCTGCTGCTGCTGAGGCGGTTGTTGTGGAGGCTGCTGGGGACGAGGAGGCTGGCCCTGAGGAGGATATTGCTGATGATGCTGTACAGGGCTTGATGCTGATGGCGCTTGAGTAGGGGGGAATGGATAGCCTCCGCTGGTAGCGGCACTAGCAGAGCTGGTCGGTGTGTGGCGATATGGCGATGGCCCACTGTGAGGAGTCGACACGCTGCCAGGGGAGCGCAAGTCATTGCTGTTTAATGGCTGCAACGGTGGCGGCACGGGACGCGATCCATATGGCCCGGGCGACGCGTAGGGAGGCGCACCGGGTCCACTACCAGGCGTAGATGCATGCGGGCCGGGGGGAGGATAGTCGAGAGAAGGATTGCGCGGCGAGGCATGAACAGAGCCGCTGTAGTCGCGAAAGCCTTGAGGTGCGCCGCCTGGCTGCTGGACTGGTGTCGAAGGTGGCTGCGACAGATGCTGTTGCTGTTGCTGTTGCTGTTGCTGTTGCTGCTTGGCACTACTGTCATCGTCGTTGGAGTTGAGGAGGGAGTTGAGATTCATCATCTTGGGCGGTGGGTGGGCGGCGTGACGAGAGGAGCAACACGCGCCTCTGTCAATATGTTACGCGATACGATGCGATGAATAGTCGTATATATAAAGAGGGGAGAGAGAGATGTATATAGATATGACGTGAGTGTGGGATGGGATGATGGATCTGGAGTCGCGACAGGGAGAATCGAGGGAGGGGCGAACAGGAGGGGGAAATGGCGTCGCGCGGAAGTCGGGTATTGCAGGCGTAGTCGCAGAGGGTTGAAATCAATGGGATGACGAGCCGGCGTATCAGTGATGGATGCGCGCGATGTGGCGAGCCGTTGAATGTGAGCGTTAATGCTGCGCAAGGTAGAAGAAAGAGATGATAACGGGTCGTGGCGATGGCGGATGCACGTTGCAAGTACGCGTCGGTTGGAAGACGAAGAAGAGACTAGAGGATGAAAAGACGAATAGTCGAAAAGTCGAAAGGAATGAATGATAGGTCTGCTTAGTCGAGGATCGCAAAAGTCGATGACATTGTCAAGTGAGACGACGGCGGATTAGAAATTAATAATATAAAAGAAGACCAAAATCGAAATTCGAGAAACGAAAAAAAGAAAAAAAAAAAAGGCAAAAAAAAAAAAGAAATTCGAGATGCTTTCTTCTCTTTGTTGCTCTTTGTTCGCTGGTTCCTCTTTTTTCGTCTCCTGTTCACAGTCAACGCCCCGGCAGCTAGGTCGCTGGTCTGGTCGATCAGAGTGGTTGGTTGTTGGAGGAGGGAGCGAAAGGGGACGTGAGGCTAGATGATGGGAAGAGATGACGGCACGGGCATGTCGAGATTTTCTTATGATATCTGTCTGGTCGTGGCTTCTGTCTGTTTTTTTTTTGCGCCTTCCATTTTTATTTTATTTTCCGAGTTATTATTTCTATTTTCGTATTAATTTTGCACTATTTTGTTTATTCTTCGGGCTGTTTTGGGCTGTTTTACAGCGCTACCCCAGTCGTGCCTGCTCTGTTTCACGCGCTGGCATGGGTCGCTCTTTCCCATCAGTTAGGTCTTTGCCATAGAGGCTTAGAGGGAGAGGAGAGGACCTCGGCCGCGCCTGCCCTGCCCGTCAATTGCCCACTAGTTTGTCGATCATAGTGCAACTAGATTAACACTGGTGCAGATTACTATTTGCACCATGCCTGCGCGCTTATCGTCATTTGCAAGGTGCTTTTTTTGTATGTGGTCTGAAGGGTTTGCTCAATCTATCGTGCATTATCTCTGGCCACTCGTGCCCTATTATCTACACTTTGCTACCATGCACGCACATAGCCTCACAACAGTGTAGAGGAGAGACAGTAGTGTGCCGTGTCACGTCATACAAGCTGACTGACGATGTATGCTTAGTCATTGCTATTTGTCGACACCGAGGTGGAAGGTGCGTCGCGATTTCTCGTTTTGTCGCGTATAGATTACGTGAGCACAAACTTCTGAGACGGGCACTGGCCGTTTTGAAATGTTTCACAGTGACATTATCTTCTTTCGTGGATTTTAAATCTATTTAAAGTAATGGTTTCGACACGGACGGCAAGTAGGCAGCCAAACCTCCGTGCACAAGACACGTGTGCTATAAGGACAAAGACAGCTTGTCCGGGAGAACCTCGTCGGCCTCAACAGACAGAACTCATCAACTCTCCATCCGAGTTGATAGCTTTAATGCATATATATCAATGGCTGACGCGTATTTGATACTCCTACGGAGTACGCGGCACTCTATTGCAAGCCGTCATTACATGGGTGCAACCTCTAAACCCCAGGTTGGGCTGAAACCATGGCGAAAACTCCGAATCAAGAGTCTCCGACGACAACTGCATATAGTGTCACAGTAGCAGTCGACTCCAGGCATAACCAAGAGCATGTTGCATCATCAAATGCTTGTCTTTGGTTGTGTCTATCTTTAGCCGTGGTCCGATATGCAATGCGCCTAAGTGGCCGTTGCTTGCTTTGCGTTTTTCGTCTTGTATTTCTTGTTTCTTGTTTCTTTTTTCTTCATATTGACGTATATGCTTGATAGTTTGCCATTTATCAATGCAACATGCGTCCTCTACTCGCGTCTCGAGCTCTTAGTCTCTACAGTGGGTGCCTGATTTTCAACAAATATCAAATACAACGGTCGATTGGTCTAGTTGGTTATGACGGCGCCTTAACACGGCGCAGGTCCACGGTTCGATCCCGTGATCGATCATTTTTGCCTCTCACGGCGGTCAAAGGACAAAGACGGCTGCTTTATCTGCTATTTTATTTTTGTCCTCTGTTAGTTCATCACCATACCATTACCATCATTTTCTTCACTTTTCTATCTATTTTATTCTACTGTTTCGCCAGTGCTGTGCAAACTGCAAACAGAGAGCGTGTCATTGTGGTGAGTGACTACCGACTTATGAAAATGACAGAAATGCGACGCTGCCTATGTAAATATCACGCTCCTGAATATGCCAAATTCTGAACTAAAAACCGCAGAGAAGAGAAGAAGGGCCTTGTTTCAATAAGACCACGATGTGTAGCCAAATCGGGAATCTCCGCACTTTTGTTCTTATATCGTGTTCGCACAACGTGAATCATACTATACACAATTATTCAATACCACCAACACTCGAATCAACACACCGTTTTACACCAACAAAATACAATGCCATATCTGAAATACAGTTCTGCCCATGAACTACACTCTCTATGACCGCCCTCGGTTCCGTTCTTCCGCCTTCCTCCCTGACCGCTGCGGATCCGAAACAGACCGGGCCCCGGACTATACACAGAGGAACCGGGACCATAGTTGGCGTGCTTAAATATTGATACAATACTCTACTTAAACGGGCCGACTGGAAGAAGCTGATGGTTTTTAAGCCAAAGGGGTTGTGCAACAGGACTGCCCCAGCAAACTATCTCTGTTGTGTTTTGATCTGACTACACTGATGCTGCAAATGTCATTGAACACAGGCAGAGTCAAGATACGATTCAGATAAAGACACAGGCACAGACACACCGCATATTGCCCTTTCAATGAGACACCATAGGCCTTTGGCGCACACACCCAAACACCACCGGCTGCACAGTTGACGACACCAGCCGCGTTAATACCGCTTATTTCCTGAACATGCATGGTCGCTAGACCAAAGTGGAAAATAATTAAACATGTACCATACGAGACATGCCACCTGGTGAATAAAATTCAAAAGTGAGGCGTTACCGTCGAGTGTCCGATATCGTGAGGTGCCCACATTGCCGAATTGGGCTACTCCGCACTCTGCAGATGCGCTACGACCCCAGCTTGCGCCTCTAGCCATGGATCATTTATAAAAAAAAGAAAGATGGGGTAAACTACGGAGTTGATGGGGTAGACTAGACAAACTCGACACCACAATGTCGACTGCTACTCATGATAAGTGCCAGCACAGAGCATCAGGTGCTCGCATTCGGGGCAGTACCGGCGGTCCAGACCCTGCATGTCTCCATACCAGTTATCTTGGGATGTGTGCTTGGGGTAAGGTCGCACTCCGGGATAGCTGTGTTGGGAAGCGGCTGTCCAATTGTCTACAGAGAGAACATGACTATCTGTAGGTTTGGATAGCTCAGATAGCTCCTAGGTAGCGAGTGGTAGCTGTCGGAGCTGACTAAAGCTCCCAATATAGAAGTAGCTCGTTTGATAGGGGGGACGGGCTGTCTCCTTCCGACTCCGACAGACGGCGTTGCCAAACAGAACAGGCCCATTGGCGGAAGCACTATAAGCCACGAGGACCCCGAGGACCCCAATACCGTGCTTTAAAAGGGAGATAGGCCCGTCTGCATCGTTAAGTGGCACGGCAACTTTAGAGTTTCAAAACGTACATCGACTTCTTTTCTGCTTGACACTCACACTATTTCATCCTGCCACCTCTATACCCGACTATAATCACAATGGCCGCCCCGATCACATGGCTCGACAAGCTCGAGCAGGAGCGTAAGTCGACCACCTTTCATTACTTCTCATCACCTCTTAAGAGATCCAACTAACAAACAGTCGACGTTGATATTGACTGGATGGACCCGGACTTTCTCCGCTCGTACCTGCCCAAGATCCGCTTCCATGACCAGACCAGCAACCAGGGATTCGTCGACGTTCAGCTCGACCACCCGTCCAATGCCCAGCTGATCATTGACACTGCGCGCGAGGTCAAGGCCGAGCACGAAGATGCCGCTTCCACCAACACCCTGCTCAAGCAGCACCCTCTCTGGGTTGCCATCTACACCCGCATGTCTGTGCTGATGGCCGCCAAGAACGTCGACCTCATCTCCGGCCGCACACTGCTCCAGACCTTGCCCTCGCTGGCATACGACTACGAGGCCACCCTGGCCCACGCCCACCTCTACGCCGCCGAGTTTGCTCGTGTCGGTGTCAGCACCGACCGGTTCTGCATCAAGATTCCCAGCACCGGCCCTGCCCTCAATGCTGCCAAGAAGCTGCAGACCGAGGGCATCCAGACCCTCGGTACTGCCCTGTTCGGCCTGCCCCAGGCCATTGCCTGCAGCCAAGCCCGCTGTCACTCCATTTCTCCCTACTACAATGGTACGTTCATCCCAGTATCTATATAAAAGTAGCCCTACTAAAAGAACAGACGTCAGAGTGCATGCCGATCGCTCGGTGTGGCCCGAGAAGAAGGACCCCGCCATTGAGCACCCCAACTCGCCGCGTATCCTGCATATCCTCGAGGCCTACCGTCGCCTCTACAAGGAGACTGGCCAGGACCAGCCCTTGATGAAGAACGCCAGCTTTGTCAACGCTGAAGAGTCCATGGCTGCCGGCGAGATGGGCTGCCAGTCCGTCACCCTGTTCCACACCATCATTGAGGACCTGGCATCGCGGCCGTACGACCCCGCTTCGCCCAGCCGGCCGGGCGGCAAGGCTGCCGAGGGCCGGCCCAAGCCCGCGCACCACTACCGCGACCGCCCTGATGTCAACGACCGTCTCAAGCCCTTGCTCGAGGTCGACAACCTGGTTGAGGGCGCCGGCGCTCCCGACTACGAGGCCCTGAGCAAGGTGGACTACCTTGCCGACAACGGCAAGGCGCTGGATGCTGCCATCAAGGCAGACGCACCAGCTGCCGAACGTCTTGTTACTGCTCTGAACCTGTTTATTGATGCCGAGAACAGCAGCAAGGCCAAGGTTGAGAAGGCACTGGCTGCCATTTGAATGAATTTACATGAATAATGCTATCAGTATAGAAAATCTTGGAATAGATGAATAAAGAACTCAAAGTAAAGTTGAAGCAGACTGAAAATACTTAAAGTGGCGAATCGTGCCAGGCACGTAGTCTACCAAGTGAATCTTGATGTTGACACCATCATGCGAATCAAGTGAATATCATCTTGACAACCCGTGTAGAATGAACACATGTGAAGTCAATAGTGGTGCAGTCATAAGTTTATGATAAGATTGACCTAACATGTCGGTGATATTCACCTGAGTTAGGTATGCCTGAGGGTGTGTTTACATGTGATCAAGCTGACATTGACACTTCTAGAATATGTGATCCAAACGATGGCTTACTCACACCTTGATGGCAAAGCGTAATCAGCAACAAATCAGCAAACAAATCAGTAAAAACAGTCACCAACGCAATCAGCAACGCAATCAGTAGCTGCTCCAGTCGCCACCACTCGACTATAAATATCTGGCCTCCCCCTCCTCTCTGACATTTGTTTTTCTCTCCTACAACAGCATCGGCTAGGCGGCGAGTCTACTATCGACCCGCCCATGGGTGAGGGGTGGCGACAGGAAAACTAAAATACTCGCATCACAGATTATTACAATACTTCATATATCGTCCGCCTCTCACAAATACTTTGCGGCTCACAAGATTCATGCACAAAAGGACCATCAAAGGACCATTTGCTATTGGTTCGTTCGGAGCGGCATTCTAGCCCAATGAAGAAAAAATGAACAAAGAGCAGATCATACTGTTGCAACCTATGATGAATGGCCGAGACAATACTGGATAAGTCATATCAGATGGTCATGCCGTGGCCTCGTGCCCAGCTCGCATGGCTCCCATTGTGCTCGCATACCCCCCTCATCGAACGGCCCTACGGCATGCATGATATGACGGCCGAGCAGCTCGAAGAGTACCACCGTGTGCGCAAGGAGTGCGAGAAGGAACGGGCGCGTGCCAATGGCCTTGCGTACGTGGCTCGCCAGATGGCCACGAACTCTGTCGCCTTCCTTCAGCGCAAGACTCGGAACAGACTGCAATCACATGCTCTACATAAGGACCAGGACCGGGCGAAAAGTGCGCGCACCCGGCAGCGCGCCATTGCCTATGGTCGGCATTTTTGCGAGGTATGCGGGCGGGGTTTCGCATCTATCACCAGCCTGCGCAAGCACCTCCTCTGCAAGTCCCATCTTCGCGCGGTGGCCGGAAGAGGGGAGAGTTTGGCGAATCTACCTCGCCATTCCAAAGACTATATTTGTATGCACAACCCGCGAGAGCTATACAAAGCTACACTGGAGGCCGTCAATGAATCTGCCGAAGCAGTCGAGACGCCAAAAAGCGTCGAACAACACTCCTCGCGATCACAAACATCAGTATATCCACACGTTATCTTACTGGGAAGCCAACTAGGAGACTACTTCAGTTCTCGCTACCCAACTGCCATCCTAAGGAGTTTGTTAAATCCCGTGAGAATACCGACACCGCCGTTTGAGCCAAGCTAAATGAGATAAAGAAAGCCTAGATGTATGATCAGTACTCCGCTAAAAAAGCTGTCTAACAATGCCATTACCACCGCTTTGAACACGCAGGTAAGAGGCGAGTTTGCAAGCTTATTTGATGAACACCCCCCTCTCAGCATAACTGAATACCACTACACCAAGTTCCGGCGTGATCTACCGCTGCCGCCCACATGCTTCCGCGAGCCCACAGCTCTAACAACCGATCAAAAGTCTGAAGAGAAAGAGCCAATCGAGGGATAGGCCAGGGAGCTGCTATGATTGAAATACTGTCATACAGAGTTGATCTGCGCCCATGGTTTGTCGAACCATGAAACCAGTAAGCCACGCATGGTGATCTTTACTGCAAAACGGTAGGAAACCATCGAAGCGAGAAAAAAGTGTCACAAATGGCTCGATGAGAAATCTATTGTCATGCCCAGAGACCAGCAAGATTTATAATATACAAAGATCACGGTCATTTATAACACCTCCTCAGCTACCGTATCACTGCGTCCTTAGCATTGGTGTTTGGTCGCGGCCCCACGACGGCATATTTCCAGGTAACTGAAGATGCTGCATTATCACTTCAGTATGCCTGGAACGATCAAGCACAAGATCTAGACATTGCTACGCGGTTACCGATCTTCCCATCCAATGATTTTAATTCCCAGGCATCGGAACATATTCTACTCTAAAAACTGAAAAGTATCGGGCTCACGCATCGGCCGTCACCTGATGTGTCTTGCTTCACACATATTACCGTGAGGAGGACAAATTCATGCCAGCTTTTGGACAGCTGAGTTCTCTGCATAAAGAGTGCTATCAAGCCAAGAGCCCCAGTATTGTCTGTTCTACGAAAGATCATCACTACAAGACTGTTTTACACAGCCAGCTATTGATGCACTATTGTGCTACATATGGATGCTGCCAAAGCCTGTACAACCAGGAGCAGTCTATTGACATGCTTTCAGCACAGTCAACGAACAGCTTCTGTGCTTCCGAGATCAAAGCACACGGCATTAACAACTCTGCATAGATTGATACCAGTTGTCTCTGTTGTTTTTGATAAACACATAACAGCAAACAAAGAAAACTATCCATCAAATAGGACATGACGTTCGACAATCCATATCAACACACGCCGGGAAGCAATATTAACAGCAACCCCGACCAGAGACTTTGTTTCGTCTGGTTTCTGGAAGAATAAAGACAAGTGTCTCAAGACAAACGCGCTCTCTTGACAAAACAAAAGAGACTCTTCAAAATCAGATTCCACCTCCCATATCCGCGTATATCCCTTGTTCACCACATGACAACAAAGCCGTGTGGTCAATAATACGGAGGAGGCGTTGGCATTCTGAAATCAAAATTGCTCAAACTTAACAGTTCATCTAGACACGGCGGGAGAGGATAATCAGACGCCGCAAAAGGGAAAGTGGCTAACATGTATCAAAGAATGGCCGTGATACAAGCGAGCACGAACTCGTCCACCAAAGAAATCCGGAACTCTTTATCGATCTCGGGCCACGCCTATCCCACATTCCCAGCCCTGTCCACGCCGCCTACCGCGTGCAAGCCGAGGTGAATATCCCGCCACATGAACTTTGATATGCATCTCGGCAGACATCTTCCAACCGATCATCACATCCACGCTGTGGGCTTATCTTATCCCACAATATATGGCTAGAGTGCGCTATCTTTCATACTGATACACGATACTAGAAGTACCGAACGGGGCTTTAGAGGTGGCGAGAACCCTATATCACGAAGGAGTCAAAGCCGACCACGGGCAGCAGCCGCAGCAAGTGTGCGACATGGCTACTGTCATATCACGACTATACTAATAGATGCAACCATGTATGAACTTCTACCTGCATCAGAGGATTCAGCACACGATACAGCCAAGGTATCGGACATGTTACAGACTCGCACAATTTCCCACGGCATCGGAGTTGATCTGGATCTACTACGTGTGCTTGCTTGAATTAAAAGTGAACATTGCGATTCATAATAGGCCAGCCAATTTTCCCATCTCGGAGTTACAGAGTATGGTCCGAATTGTCACAGTCTGCAATACTTGATCACGCCCAAAAGGGATACATCGTCGGGATGATCAGGCGGTTGCCAATTAATACAGGGACAAACGAAGCTGTATCATCACACCGCATGCAAGTTTTCAAGCTCCCTCTTTGGAATGATTGAATGCATCGACTCATACCGGTTTCAACTATTATTCCAGGAGAGATAAGAACAGAGCATATGCCTTTCTGCATCAATTTACCGAGCTAGAGCTGACCTGGATACTATCACGGAGAGTGTATCGCCCCGTCAAGGATAAATCCGATGTGGTCATAAAAAGTGGTAGTAGCACGCCGAGACCATATGATGGATGATGCATCGATAACATGCTTTTCTAGCCTCGGGAATAGAGAATCTGATGGCCGAGAGTATAGCAAACGGCATAGTAAAATGCCACAACGGATATATTTGTTCTATCTAAACAACTGTCTTGGCCCAACGATAACAGAAATCTGATCTGTCCGTCGTTCAATTTAACTACGTTTGAGTACTCTTTTCCCGGAAAATGTGCTGGTTTGGAGGACGCAGACGCCGGTAATGACGACCTCGACGCTGACATTGTCACATGCCGGACCATCTCAACTACGTCGCGGACGACTCGCGACCTTGAGGTCGAGTACCCTTGCGTCAAGATGAAGGACTTGGCTGGCTGCATTGCCTGCCACACCGAATCCAAGCGTTGCGAACCGGTAAGTGACTGCGGTTGTTCTCCGACAGGTAGTCCATTTGCTGACTGGAGAAGGTCTTGCCTTTTGGGAAAGGAATTGCACAGGAAATTTGGGACCAACTGGCCGCGTTCCGTTTTGACTGTGGCAAAGTCCGATGCGTCCCGAGCGGTTTCCGACCAGGCGGCGGCCAAAGATTTGGCTAAACAGCTGGTGAAAGTCCGTGAGGCGTCCGCGTGTTTAAGCGCGCCTTTTCGCTCTTAGGTAGCCGGTTAGACGGGGACTGAGTCGGGGTGGCGTGCGTGGTTGTAAAGAGTGGAGGATTGTCTGCTGCCATTTGTGGCGCGAGCGAGGGTCAGCAACCCACGAGTGGAGATTAATCAGTTACATCGACGAGGTGTCGGAAGTCGACCGATAACAAAGAGGGAAGTGTTCGCCGGGATAGCATCGAACAACGGCCCCATCCATTTTGACCACTTTGCCTCTCGCTCGGCAGGATTCACACATCTGCGTAGTCATCACGACTGCGCCGGCCGTCAAAAAAACTGGTCGGTAAAGGCACGGCGGCTATCGGCTGCCTTGTAGCTCTCTATCAACTGGGGGAGCAACCTTGCCTTCGAGCCCTATTTATTACCTGACTCCTAATAATTATGTCCTCATCCATATTTGCAGACACACCATCTTCGCTAGTCTCTGTGCCTGCTCTGCTGTGTTTGGGCAGGAGTTTGTGCCAGTTCGTCCTGAGAGCCACTCATGACAACTCTTCGCGCGGCTGTGTGATGATGACCTAAAATGTCGACGATTACAACTATCGTCTGCGATAGACGTCGTCTCAGTCTTCTCCATCACCAGAGGATAGACTGCGCATCGTGTCTGTCTGGCCGAGTTGAGACGCTGCAGCGATGCCACACACTCTTAATATTCGCCAGAATAATAAAAGCAGCACCCGAGGAAGACGACATGCTTCATCAACTCGCAGGAAGAATATAGATGAAAGCAGTGATTGAATTGCAGCAGAGTCAAGGAATGGATGCAGTTGGGTGCTAGAGTTTATGTCCCTCATATGCCCGCAGGTTTCTTCGTGGTTCTCTTCCAACAAGTGGCCCCGAAGCAGGCATCGCAGATATGCCATCACAAAACGAACATGGCCGCTGTATTTCATGGGATGAGTCGTGGTGCAAATTACTGTCCAACGATGATCGACAAACCCATAAGGCATTAATAAAATCGAGATTACGCTGCAGATGCCGAGAACAAAAACATATCTTCCATGAAAGTCATCCAGTTCTCTTCTGACCTCCCCGGCGATCAAAGGTACAGACATCAAACGACCGGAGCCTGTTGGACCAAAGCTATTGATAAAGTTCTTGGCCTCGACAAATGGCTAAGCAACTTATCCGCCACCTTCACATCCGTGATGCATCACCGGCCCAACGATTTCCTGCCGTCTGATAACAGCTATCCGTTTGGAGCTAAGACATGAAGACTTGTCGCCGCTCCGCTTCTCAGACGAGCAACATTTCAGTTTGCACCTTGATCTGGGTAGCTACTTGGTCGATATTATACAAACCAAAAACACGACACCATGGGACCCAAGTAACTTCATCCGGAGGGTTCTTTCTTAGAACAACACAAAAAACAACAAAATCCCAAAACAATCATAATTGTAAGCATGCCCAACAGTGTAATCGCCAAGTCGCCTTTAACAAAGCTTGACTATTCCTCCTCATTTTCACTGTTTCAGGTTCTTTCCCATCGGATACTATTGCCATCTTCACTGCCTTCGAAGTATGGCTGCAAAGCTTCACAATGTAGGCACTCGTCTTTAGTTAGAACAGGTTGTATTTTCAATGGAAAACACACAAACATAACCCCGAAATCACTCAACAACACGAAACATTACACCATCTATCACGTGTAGCTGAGGAAGGGTTCTACCATTCGAAGCCGTTCTCCTAAAGCCGAGCCCACCATATCGGCTATACAGACATATACAGCCTCATGATTGCGTTGCACCAAGGAGTATGTCAATATAATAGCAAGATACGGCCCCAGGGCCGCGGCTTTACCAAGCAGTATAATTGTTATCTCAGATCACACCAATCCATCCACACAGGCGAGCCTCGGCTAGCTGGGAGTCGCTACGAGACTATCAAGGTAGCCTCTTGTATAGCCTACGCAAATTATATCTAGACGGCATACTTTGTCTGGCTCCAAAGTACGAGATACGAAGAATCTCATCAGACAACAACTGTGCGTCGTAACTAACGAATAGCACGCATTAACAGAAAACATGGCCGGATAGCATATCTACAGTTTACTACAATTGGGATATCACAATGGATGCATCATATACTGTCTGCCGGACGAGAAATATATGCTGGCTCTGGCCAACAAGCGAGCTCTGTAGCCATCTGCCTTCTTCTGGGAATATGGCATGCAACGGCAGTTCATAAGCTCGACGAAGATCGGGTACAACATAAATATACTCTGCACCAAGGCTCCGACATCAAAACACTTGCCTATACACAATGTGGCAAAATATCGAGTCGGGCTATGTAGATGTCAAAAACAACATCTCCCATGTCAGACAGTGCAGGGTCTGATACACTATATACCTGTACACAAGGATGTCTTATCCCTGCCCACAGACAGCCCTAGCTTAACCATAGATAGATGATCCAAGATTATTCCATCCATAAGAAGCCTAACAATGGTAGCAGCTCATCGCCACCACCAGCTCTAAAACAGCACCAGCAATAGCATCACAACCTCCCCCTTCTTTTTCTACTTCTCTTTTACTACCTCCTTCATTACTTCTACACATACGCACCCAAATACTCCAGTCTCCTTACAGACACTGAACAGCACACGCTCGCAGGCATCGCACAGACCATCAAGCAGACAGACGGGTCCATATCCGACATCACGGACCGAGTGGCAGAATGGATGGGTTGGATGGCTGAAGGAGTGTGTTGGATGGGGAATCGAATAGATGGTTCGTGCAAATTGAAAATAGTGTCGTGCATCTGGGACTGAGGCCCGATGAGGAGGTCTTGTGTTTACTTGATTTGTTTCTTTATACTCTATTCAGTAAGTTTATTTGCTGGTATCTTAGGTTTCGACAGGCAGAGCCAGTCGAGGGGCCGTATGGAGGGGTGTGGGAGGATGACAGACCAAAAGGAGGAGCAGAAAAGGGGAAAAGGGGGATGTCATCCCCCCCTCCCATAGCAATATTGTTTTGCATTCTAATAACAACAACCACATCTTTTCTCTCGTTTTTGCTGCTAGTCAGACGGTCATCGTATCATCTGGGGGCTCGGTCGGGGATCCGAAGATCTTTTGTTCATGAATCCTATATACCAAAAACCAAACCTACAAAAACATCTACACACCTCACTAGTTGTCATATATTCAACAATAACAACTAGGATCATCCCGATTACTATCTGAAGACTACAGTCATAGTCTGTTTTGCTTGGTTTAGACTAGTCAGGTCACATCACTCGACATCTCTGGAGGCGACTTTATGAATGACGACACTACAATATTCGGAGATTTACCTCAGTTCGAAGCAGCAACCCAGTGGCCGAATACTGCCAACTGGAGATGGAAAGATGTGAGCGACTATTGCTGCTTAGATAGTCGGCAGCGATACTGAACTCACATCGATTCATGTCACTGACAGTGATGGCCGGGTAATCCCACCAAGCTTTGTGCAACAGTTGCATTGCAAGTAATGCTTATCGAAAAGTTCAGCAAGAGTGTCAAGGACTGTTTTGATTGCAGAGCACTGTGCTGGATTTCTATTCAGGTCGCCGGCATTTACCACGACGAACCGAAAGTTTGCGCGCAAGATGATAGCGTACACAATGTATTCAATCCCCTCTTGAAATGGTTGAATCAGAGGTCGACTATATCTCAGGTGATCCTGATTCGGGGAGTGAACCGTATACTTACTTTGTATGGGAGATTTTGCTGGAGGTCGGCATATTGGACCGGGGACACCGAGTTTCAAGACATCCATGTCGGAGACAGCTGGCCAAAGTGTCGACTTGTGCAACGGCGCAAGCTTTCTCATCAAAATGACTACCTGGGATTCATCTTGAATTGCAAAGATTCCAATGACCCTCGCATCAAGACAAGCGAGCCGGCATTGAACCTCGTTTGCCCGAGGATGCACAATCATCTGCGAGAATATCTCACAGGTGTCGTGATGGCAAATGTGATAACAAAACAATGCTGCCGCCGAAAGTTATGGCCAGACTGCCAGGAGTGAACTTATCCACACTGCAGTGTTCTTACACAGTCGTACTCATTCAAAAGTCTTCCAATGGCATACTCCATTTCAGACCGTCTTCAAGTACCAGCCAGATATGTCAGGATTACGAATCCATGGGTGTAGGGTATATCCTCTTACACGGGACGCAATGCGGCGATGCAATAAACTGCACAGGTTACAAAGGATGGCTTCAATATTCTGCGATAACTCATTGAACTTGGTGTCGCTGTTTCTGAACTACTGCAGCTATACTGCGACAACGAGAAAGGTATCCAGCCTGTGGATCCGCTCGTCAAACCTCACAAGTCGAAGCTCAAGCATGTCAATATTGAGGGTCACTGGCTACGACACAAACTTTATATGTATCAGGTCGGCTAAGAACCCGACGTGTCCGGCTGATGCGTGCTAAGCTGCACGACCTACCCTCTCACACGCGATGTGATGCGAAATCGAACAAAATCCACGCCCGTACCGACAGGGCGTATCTCGTTGGCTACAACTCCAACATCTATCGCATCTGGGATCCTGTATTAGAAACAGTCACCATACATCATGATGTCACATTTGACGAATCCTGCCTGTATAACTTGAACTACGAGACTCTAGCTATGATCTATTCAAGCAAGTTCGGAGTGGAATCTATAAATAAGATGCATTATAAAGTTGCATTGATACATCTCATATTTAAAGAACTATGTATAAATTTGTTTGCAACTAAGCTCGATATTAGCAGAGCCAAAGCTTTGTCTGCATAGCAGCATTCACATCCAGAGCGACATTGTTGTACAAAACCAGCGTGCTGATTATTTTTGAAAAAGAAAAAGAAGAAAAAAAAAGAAGAAATAAAAAGTAGAAATAGAATAAGAATTAAGAAATAAAAAGAAAAACTATACTTTTGATTCCGCTGGGGCTCGAACCCAGGACCTTCTGCGAAGAGAGTGCATCAGATGCAGGTGTGAAGCAGACGTCGTAACCAACTAGACCACGGAACCGGTTGTCGATGAAGGATACTTTGTCGTGAATAGCCATCTCGTGGGCAAGATGACTTGTCGGCAGTTGTGTTGCTACATTGAGTAAAGATTGCCCAGGATCATACCACCGTTCTTGAAATCACACTCTATAAACCTATTAACCAATCATCATTGCAACAATCACAGG
The DNA here is from genome assembly GCA_029298715.1 of Ophiostoma ulmi. Taxonomy (NCBI): domain Eukaryota; kingdom Fungi; phylum Ascomycota; class Sordariomycetes; order Ophiostomatales; family Ophiostomataceae; genus Ophiostoma; species Ophiostoma ulmi. Next base: position 5,484,103 of record JANSLN010000002.1, on the reverse strand, counting down.
AAGAAATGCAAATCGGAATTTTATGGGAACAAGCACGTTTTATTTCAACATGGAGGATAAACAAAACAAAATCAGACAGTTTGACAGTGTGGAAAGTACACAAAGAACGTGGATACTAGACTACATGAAGAGAGATCGGCACCGAACCCGTAAAAACATATGGCGACATGCAACCCAGTAGTGGTGACAACGTCAAGATAAGATCGGTTATGCAGATATGACCCATCGTAATGCCGAAAGTTGTGAGAAATCTTCCGGTACCGATGAGTGTGCACGGTTGTCAATGGCATTGTCCTTGTCTGTCACACCGACGGCTCTTTAGAATATAGTCATAAAGTCCGATGTAGCATGCAGCTTATCTGACACCATTCTCTTTGGTATGCCAAAATTAAAGTGTGGCTGATCGGATATAGCTTCAATAGGTAAGGTGGTAAGGTACCCTGTAGTAAATAATTCCCAGAAAACAACTTTTATGGTAAGAGCAAAGACTACGGAGTAAAGGGTCGAAAGGGTCGCCGGCGATCTTCGCTATAGTGGGTTATGTTGCACCGTCGTGGATCTTTTCAACGACGGATGAAGGATTAACACATCTCGCATTCATCATCTATTCTGACGTGCTTGTCGTGGACGGTTCTTTTTAAAAAAATTTGAGAGCGAGCGCGCCAACAGTATTTAAAACTAGATGGACGTCCCCGTGCAGGAAGACGAAAAGCATGCAGCCTTCAACGTAAGACACCCACCAACATTATCCTCACCATGGCTTTCGACCGTCTCGTCCGGGCCTATCGGTCATGTCTGTTCCAGATCTTTCTCGTCGGCATGGTTGCCTTTTGCGAGCCTGGCATCTGGACCGCCCTCAACAACCTCGGTGCCGGAGGCAACGCCAGTGTATGCATAATCTCTATTCTATTTTGATTTACACCGTTTGTTGTTAACAGTTTGCTAGGCAACTTTGAATAATACAGCCAATGCTCTGACGTATGGTCTCATGTCCATCGGCTGCGCTCTTGCTGGTGGTGTTGCCAATAAGATCACCTCCAAATGGGCTCTCGTCATTGGTGCCGCCTTCTACACTCCCTACGCCGCCGGCCTGTACTGCAATAACCGCTACGGAAATGAGTGGTTCATGCTGCTGGCTGCCGCCTTTTGTGGCATCGGCGCATCTCTGCTGTGGGCCAGTGAGGCTGCTATTGCCGTAGGCTACCCCGAAGACGCCAAGCGCGGCCGCTATGTCGCCATCTGGATGGGCATCCGGCAGCTTGGCCCGCTTGTCGGCGGTTCCATCTCGCTGGCCCTCAACTACAAGACAGCCGAGGCCGGCAAGGTCACATACACGACCTATCTTGGTCTCGTTGCGATTTCGGCTCTTGGTGCTCCGTTTGCCCTTCTTTTATCCCAGCCGCAGGACGTCATCCGCAGCGACGGCACCAAGATACCCTACATGAAGAAGACGACATTTGCCATTGAGGCCCGCGCGATCTGGAAGCAGCTGCTGAACAAGTACATGGTGCTGCTGATGCCTGTGTTCTTGGCCGGCCAGTTTGGTACCACCTACCAGTACACCTACCTAGCGAGTATGTATATCCACTCTAGTCTTTTCCGGTTTGATGCAATACTGACAGACAGCCTACTTTACTGTGCGCGCGCGTGCTCTCGCTTCCTTTTTGACGGCCATTGTCGGCCTCGCGGCCAACATCACAACCGGCATTATTCTGGATACAAAGTTTCTGTCGCGCCAAGCCCGGTCGCGCATCGTCTATATTCTGGCGGCCATCTTTATCACTGCCTCGTGGGCCTGGAACGCACAGGTGCAGGTGAAGCTGACCAACATGGCGAACGAGTCAGGTAAGACGCCCGTGCTCGATATTGGCGGCGGCAACTTTTTCAACTCGGCGTTTACCGTGTACATCTTCTTCCGCTTCTTCTACGAGGTGCTGCAGACCTATGTCTACTGGCTCATGGCCGAGATCAAGGGCGCGCAGCGTGACGGCGACATTGCGCGCACAACGGGCATCCTGCGGTCGTGGGAGTCGATTGGCAGCACAATTGCCTATGCAGTCGGCACCACGGACTGGGGCAACCTTAACCAGCTGATTCTAGGATTCGTGCTCTGGGGCGTCACCATTCCGCCGACACTCTGGGCCATCTTTGGCGAGTTCAAGAAGCCTGTTGCCGAGGACAAGGGGTATACCACGGATGAGAGCAGCAGCGTCGAGGCTCAGGTTGTTCGTCCCGATAAGACCGAGTAGACAATTGAGATGGAAGTAGATGTTTTAATATTGATCCAAACACAAATACTAATTCATCTTCTGTCTCTGATTCTAATTGATTCAATTTGCAAAAAAACTTATTTTGAACATAGAGCCAAATAATTAAAATCAGCGTGAGGCGTATTTTTATGTATGGTTCAGTATAATATCAATAAAAATCCGTAATTAGAAAATCAAATACAAAACAAAATCCCCAGTCATAATTTCCATACAATTGACAACATTCTCACCCGAGTGAGGTATTTCATGAGTCGGCCTTCTATATCGAGTCATCTACAAATGCGCGTCATCAAGACACGTGATCCCTGATTGGTCTAAATTTTGAATAAGTTTTATTACCTAAAAGAGCCCCTTCCTGCCCGGGCTCTAACCGAAAATCCCACCCACAAAATCCCACTAAAAACAATACATTACCCCTCCCCCACTGTGAGTCAATCGCCCCTACGCAACAGCGCGCACAGCACATAACAAAGAGCAATTGACGTACGGAGTATGAATGCAGAGTGAGACAAACTTTCAAGATACGGAGTATGAGTGAAAATATTTTAATGCAATTAAAGTATGAATTAATTTAATTCGTCTAGCACAGTATATCAGCGCCGCCGGCTACCGCACAACTCCCTCCCAACTTCCTCTTTTTTCCTTCGTTTGTTTGGTTTGGCGATTTCGATCTTTTTCCGACCCCCCATTCCTTTGCTTTTTGTAAAGGAGAATCACTCTGACAGACAACATGGCGACAATCATTCTCGGGTCGCAATGGGGTGAGTGTGGCTGTGGTGGTGAAACAAACGTGGTGGCGGTTTTGGTGACGGTTTCTGCGGTGGTGACTGCAGTGACTGCACCTTCCGTTTACACTTACAGCCTTGCGCAAGTGAGCATTGCTTACGTGTTCGAGGCTGTCTATAACTGAAATACCAAGAATACCGAGAACACTGAAATACTGACAATATACAGGCGACGAAGGTGTATGTACCACAACGACTTACGGAACCTCTCCAATTTGACTGTAACACCTTTTAACACCGATAGAAAGGCAAACTTACCGACAACCTGCTGTCCACCGGCCAGTTTGAGATTTGCGCGCGCGCTGCTGGTGGTCACAATGCCGGCCACTCAATCAAGTGAGTTATGCAATGCGGATGATATGCATATGCGGAGTGCAAAAAATACTACAAATACTAACTGTGCAGGACCGCCGGCAAGAGCTACAGGTAGCTTTCACTTTGCTTTGACTGAAGCAGAATCTCGAGGCAGCGGTTGTACGTCAGGAAGAAGAAAAGAAAATGATGAGAAGTGAAAAAAAGTGGAAAAGTGAAAAAAAGACGAAAAGAATAAAGATTAAAAAAAGGGAGAAAAAGAGAGACACGGAAAGACGAGAAAGAAGAGAGGAACACGCTGCCTCAGAGACGTTGATAAAGATAATCATTTGCTAACATGCCGCTTGGCCTACAGCTTCCACCTCCTGCGTAGGTCTTTCTCTTTTAACCACAGACGTCTGCTCTTGCTAACTATTATCGTAGCCTCCGGCCTGATCTCTTCTTCTACCGACAACCTTATTGGCTCCGGTGTCGTCTTCAACACCGAGCAGTTCTTCAAGGAGCTCGGCTCTCTCGATGCCAAGGGCGTTCCCAACGTCCACGAGCGCATCCACGTCAGCTCCCGCTGCCACCTCAACCTGACCCTGCACGCCGCCGTTGACGGTCTCGCCGAGGCCAAGCTGGGCGGCGAGTCCATTGGCACCACCAAGCGCGGTATCGGCCCGTCCTACAGCACCAAGGCTGCCCGCGACGGTCTGCGCATCGCCGACCTGCTGAGCCCCGATACCGCCACGTTTGAGCGCAAGCTGCGCAGCTTGGCCGAGGGCTACCGCCAGCGCTACGGCGAGCTGTTTGACCAGTCGGGCTACGACGTCGAGGCCGAGATCACCAAGTTCAACGACTACCGCGAAAAGGTCCGCCCTTATGTTGTCGACGCCGTCGAGTACATGTCCAAGGCCCAGACCGCCAAGAAGTCCATCCTCGTCGAGGGCTCGCAGGCGCTGATGCTGGATCTTGACTACGGCACCTACCCCTACGTGACCTCGTCCAACACTGGTCTCGGCGGCTGTATCCAGGGTCTGACCCTGAGCCCCTACAACCTCAAGGAGGTCATTGCCGTTGTCAAGGCTTACGTACGTTTTTTCTGGCTTCGCTCGTTTCTTAATTTTAATGTTTCCCTCTTCGCTCGATAGATACTAATTCGAATAGACAACCCGCGTTGGCGGCGGCCCGTTCCCGACGGAGCAGCTCAACGACGACGGCACCAAGCTGCAGGACATTGGCGGCGAGATCGGCGTGTCGACCGGCCGCCGGAGACGCTGCGGCTGGCTCGACCTGGTCGTGCTCAAGTACTCCACGGCCGTCAACCACTACACCGCCATCAACCTGACCAAGCTCGACGTCCTGGACACCTTCCCCAAGATCCGCGTCGCCACGGCCTACATCACCCCCGACGGCACCAAGGTCACTACCTTCCCTGCCGACCTGGGCGAGCTGGAAAAGTACGACGTCGAGTACACCGACTTTGAGGGCTGGCAGACGTCGACCGCCGGCGTGCGCGAGTGGAACGATCTCCCGGCTGCTGCGCAAAAGTACATTCGCTTTATCGAGGAGTTTGTCGGCGTCAAGGTCAAGTGGATTGGCACCGGCCAGGACCGCCAGGACATGATTGTGCGGTCATAGTTTTGGTCGTAGTTTGCAGCAGCGAGGGCAGAAACGCCAATACATGTGTAGATTGGGCCAAACAGTGGCATACAAAAAAGCGATAAACTTCAAATAGAAAGGGTACCATTTTTGCAACATCATACACGATAAAAGGGGCGCCCGCCTCACGTAATATCTGACAAGGCTGTATTTGGGATGCAGGCTGTCGGGCTGTTCCTTCCTTTTGATTGCACCTTCCGTTTGTGTATTCTCATCTCATTTCATCTCATCTCATTCCTCACTACATCCTGCTTACGTCATATTGAACGACAGTCTTGCTCGACATTATAGGGTAGAATATATTACCCTAAGCGAGGCTAGGTTGATGAGCAAGTCATTTTTAAAACGGCCAGAATACATCAGACGACAAGAGTACTGTGATCCTGCCATGTGCGATGCAGCCAAGGTCGCCAAGGCCACTGGCTTGGGCGGTAAATTGAGGGGTTTAGTGCTGTCTCTTTTACATCTATGAATTCAAGGTAAAGCAAAATACAACAAATTACATGAATTACATAAGGATTATAATTAACAGTATATACAACATTTATCTGCGTGTCTAAGAGGGTGGCAGCCTTGTGGTGATGCGGGGAATCCATCCCGTGTGCCTGGTGACCTCGACTCAACCTGGTCGCGTGGCTCAGCCTCTTCTTTTGATTTTGATTCCCGTACTGGAGCAAAATGGCTCGATAGAGACCTAAAATAGTGTGGATGATCCTTCGCCTGGAATGCATAATGCTCTCGCTGCTCTGAGAGGCAGAGAGGCAGCCGCAGACGGGCCTTTTGTCAGCTGACGGCATACCGAAGAAGACAGTAATGATATTCGCAGCCAAGACATGAGACGGAGGCGTTCCAGGATAGCAGGGGTGGCCTCGACGTCACTGCTGTGCAGAACAGTCTTATACCAGCTGCTGCCCTCTATATCCGGCAGAAAGAAAGACGCTTCTCATTCATACCTTTTAAAACTGTTCTCCGGACAATCAAACTGTGAAAAACTCGGACTTCCTCACCTTGTGCGACACTACCCACCACCAAGTCGACATCTCTGATCGTCTTTCCTATGACACTTGATATCTACAAGAGCACCAACGACCATGACTGCTAAAGCTACAGTGGCCTCGACGGCCGAAACAGTCGTCGCTACAGCTGCTGACCTCTATCAAAAGGGCCAGCTCTACCTCCACAGCTATGACACTGCCCACCCCGGTGCCGTCAACGCCCAGCGCCTCCAGATCGAGACCCGCCAGCAGCGCCGCTTCTCCGAGCTGGAAGCGTCGCTTCCTGGACGCACAGAGGCCTTCAAGGTGCAGCCCACTGCCAGCAGCGTCTCACCGTCGTCTGTTCTTTCCACGGCCGGTCGCCTCCTGGGCAAGGCAGCTCCTCGCCTCACGGGCATCTTTGACTACCTCGGTGGAGGCAAGCCAAAGGCGCGCCCCGTGTCGAACAAGGACTGCGTCTGGCTGCTGGACAATGTGGCGTATACTTTGCAGAATAAAAATGGCAAAAGTGGCAAACATGGCAGCAAAGAGTCATACGCTACCGAGTATGTCGTCGCCGTCATGTCGCAGCAGCCCAACTGCCGCGTAGTCGATGCCGTCACTGCCGTCGCCGAGACGCTCGGCCGCAGCGGCGACGACGACAGCGACGACAACGTGGCGGCTCTGCAGACCATTGAAGAGCGCATCATGCCGTTCCTGCAGGAGATCCAGCCCGGCCGGCAGGTGCATGCTCTGCACGGCGACGACTATCGGCTGCTGTTCAGCCCGGGTGGCCGCAACGGCCTCAGCAGCGACATTCGGGATCTGCCGCACAGCCGGCCGGGCGCGATTGTGCCGACGCGCGCCCAAGTACCCCGGGGCGCCAACGGCTTGCTGAAGAGCCGCACATTTTTCAGTGCTCCTGGAGCCGGATGGGGCATCATTTCCGACGTTGACGACACCATCAAGCGCACCATGACGAACGACCCCATTGGCATTCTGGAGACGACGTTTGTCGAGGAACCGACGCCCATCAGGGGTATGCCCGAGCTCTACAAGCATCTCCACGCACAGGTCGGCGACGGCGCACCGTTTTTCTACCTGTCGGCCTCGCCGTACAACCTATACCCCTTTTTGCGCGACTTTCGCGAGCAGCACTACCCGCACGGCGCCCTGATCTTGCGCGATGCGACGCTCATGAGCATCTCGGGTCTGCTGGCCACGCTGACCCTGGGCACGCAGGCGTACAAGGTGGACCGCATGAAGAAGATCCACGGGTGGTTTCCGTCAAAGACGTTTATATTCATTGGCGACTCGACGCAGAGCGATCCCGAGTCGTACGGCGAGATCTACCGCAGCTTTCCCGGCTGGGTTGGCCTGATCCTGATCCGCAAGGTGACAGACATTGCGGCGCTGGGGATGTCTGAGAAGAACGATCCGGAGCGGTTCGAAAAGGCCTTTGAGGGGGTGCCGCAGAACAAGTGGTACGTCTTTGAGGAGCCGGAGGAGTGCTATGCGATTGTGGACAAGGTATTGGGCGTGAGAAGACATACGGTAGTCGACGATGACGATATTGCTGATTGATACTCGAGTCGTTGTTGTATATAGTGTATATAGTATATTTAAGGTTATTTGTGTGTTTACAAAATAGTTGCACATAGCAGTGATCATTGAATAAATATCGCCCAGTATGGCTAAATGCACTACAGTACTGAAAGTGGCTCACCGCCTTTATTTCTACCAGTCTACCAATTCTGCCGCCTAGCTAAGCTCATGCTCAACACGCGACGACATTACCAGACAAAAGAACAAGCTGCACAACGAACACGCGAGAACGATAAACTGCAGCTCGACCACCCGACGACACACTCCGACCCCAATCTCCATATTGTCCTAATGGCCGCCGGCCGCAAGGGGAAACCCGCCGCCCCGCCACCGCCGCTGCGCACCCTTGTCGTTGACAATGGCGGCTACACCCTCAAGGCTGGATTTGCTGGCACCGATGCTGATGCTGATGTACACAAACCGGTGGTGGTGCCCAACTGCATTGCGCGCGACCGCCAGAGGCGGACCTATATCGGCGCGGAGCTCGAACAGTGCCGCGACTTTGGCGAGATTGTCTTTCGCCGGCCCGTCGACCACGGCTACATTGTCAACTGGGACACGCAGCGCGCCATCTGGGACAACACCTGGGGCGAGACCGCCAGCGATGCGCTCAAGAAACAGCTGGCGCACGATCCGGCTGAGACCCGGCTCATCCTGACAGAGCAGCCCAACGGCCTGCCGGCCCTGCAGACCAACTGCGACCAGATGGTGTTTGAAGAGTTTCAGTTTGCCAGCTACTACCGCGGGCCGGCGGCGCAGTTCAATGCCTACCTGGATCTGACGGAAGAGATGTCTACAGAAAAGACATCTACAGAAGCCTCGACAGAAAAGAGTCCTATAACTACTTCTACAACCCCAGAGGTGCGTCTGGTGGTGGACGTCGGCTACTCCTTCTCCACAGTCACGCCCGTCCTGCGCGGCCGCCCCGTCCACCGCGCCGTGCGCCGCCTCGACGTCGGCGGCAAACTGCTCACAAACTACCTGACAAAACTGCTGTCTGTGCGCCATTACGACATGCGCCACGACGCCTATATCGTCAACGAGATGAAGGAAAAGGCGTGCTTTGTGTCGCTGGATTTCCCGGCCGACCTCGACAAGACATGGCGCGGTCCGCGCGAAGCACTCGGCGAGATGTCGGCCAGCAAACGCCGCCGGCTCGAGTCCTGGCGCTCGGGCAGTGATGGCATTGCAAAAGAGTACGTACTGCCCGACTACTACGACACGCAGAACCCGGCGCGCGCCAAGGGTATTGTGCGGGACTACGATGCGGTCGCCGAGCGTGCACGGAAACAGCCGGGCGGCAACCCATCGGGCGAGGACGTGATTGTGCTGCGCAATGAGCGGTTCTCCGTGCCCGAGCTGCTGTTCAACCCGAGCGATATTGGCTTGGAGCAGCCTGGCCTGCCCGAACTCATCAGCCAGTCTGTTCGCTGTTTACCGGTGGGACTATGGCCGGCGGCACTGGCCAATATTGTTGTTGTAGGCGGATGTGCCAAGCTGCCAGGCCTGGTCGAGCGGCTTCAAAAAGAATTACAGGCGCTGATGCCGCACGAGCTGGTGGTGCGCGTGGCCCAGCCAGCAGACCCTATTACCTGTACATGGCGTGGTGCATCTCGGTTCGCGTCGTTGCCCGAGAACGAGGCTCTTCTCAAGCGCGTGTGCGTCACAAAGCAAGAGTACGAGGAGCACGGTGCTGCATGGGTGGCTCGCAAGTTTGCTGCTGGCGCTGGTTTGGGCGAGTTTGACTGAGGACAAAAGCCAGTTAGAAAGACCGTTCAATAAAAGCCCCAGCAGTATTCTGCTATCAGCTTAGGCTGCCAACACAAGGGCCGTGCCGTTACCACACTGGCGAGAGACAATGAGCAGACACTGCACGGCATGCCCGGTGCAGAGTTAAGTCTCTCTCTGCCAGTGTTTGCTCCAATGCACCCAGTATAGTCTGAAGTGCACAGGTGCAGGCATCACTTTATCTCTGCGAGCAGCTCGTGGAAGTCTGCTCAATATCGGCTGAAGCTGTCACTTAAAATACACATCCCGTCATTTCGATGGAGGAAAGACATATAGGATCCAGAACCAGTGACGAGCAGAGCACTGTCAAATAAAGAGAATAGACCATTGAGTGGAAATATAGCCATAGCCCGGCGTACCTTGGACGCCCCTAGCCTAGAAACATGTCGAACAATAATGAAAAAAGCCAAATAGGAGAACAACAAATAATAAAACAATAGCCAAATTTACAATATCCGACGCTCCTCGCTAAACGTAACGCAGGCCGTGATAACGCTCGCTATCAAGATCGCTAGAATACCGAGAACGCTAGATGTGCAGTACAAAAAGGAAACAAAAAGGAGATGAGATGGTCCAAAATTGTGAACAGAACGAGAGAACGCTGCCAATGAAAGCAACGCTTTTGAAAGTCATAAGTCGTGAATGTGAGAGGATATATATGAGAGGGGATGATGATCAGCCAAGCTCAGTACTGATACCGGCCATCAGTACTGGCTGGTGAGAGCGGCCCTGCGGAGCGGCTATGAGGCGTGTTAGTGTTCGGCAAGTTCGGTTATAGCGTACATGGCATTGCAACAGGGGACGGGTAGATGGGTCGCTGTAGCGCCAGTCTTGCTGAATTTAGTGTTTTTAGGTCCTCCCGAGGCACACCAAGCTGCAGGGATGGGGAAAACCGGAGAGAAACCGGGGAAGACGAAAACATAGGAACATATATAGACGAGGGCAACCCCCATCTATCAATCATGTAAACATACCTGCGGAGGAGCATAGACTGGAGCACTGCACCCTATAATCAGAAAAGCGGTTAGTTTGATGACAATACAACAAGACAAAAAAATAGATAAAGAAAGGGTCGACGAACAATCGCACTATACAACAGTTAGCAAGGAACATCGACGACAGCGATACAATACATGCCAAGAGCACTTACATGAGTCGAAGTACATCCAACGTTGTGGACGAGACAATACGACTGGCGGCACTTTTTACAGTTGTTTTCGGTTTTGGCCAAACAGTCGGGGCACTGCAGGGCGGTTAGCATGACGACACGCTATGCATCACGGAAGGGACAGAGAGTGGGCACTCACAGTTGATCCGCATTCACGGCAGCTGTACTTCATGAGAGGCTGTTTGGTCAGTTAAAGTGTCAACACATCTAACAAACGATCTAAACTCATCAGCATCCTTACCTCATAAGAGCCAATACCATCGACAGAAGACGCAAGTCCATGAGCGGCAGTATCCGGCAGACACGACTCACACCACCAGCGCATGCAGCATGCACACAGCCGGCCATACACACACCATTCGCAGCGAGCAATAAACTGGGAGGGAGATGCCTCCCGGTGACGGTGTGCCCGGTGAGGGCGTAAAGACTCGCCGTCTGGACACATGGCAACACGAACATTCGTTGAAAGACGCGGCGGTGGCCACAGCAAGGGAAACTGCGAGCCGACACCAGCACTACTGCCAGCTACATGGTCGTCACCCCATGTTGTCCAGCCTTCAGGAGCACTGCCACAGCCCGCACACCCATCGAGAGAGAAAGTGGCCATGGAAGCTTGTGCATCGGGCTGTCCAGGTGGCAAGCGACTCAGGGGAATACGCCGCAAGTCCACGTCAGTCGAGTCAATGTCGATGCCCGCCACCTTTTCAAAGGCCGATGAACTAGCATGGCGCGGGCCGTTGCACAGAACACCATCAAAGGCAAGCTTGCCCTGGCAAGCCATAAGTGTGTTTGCCCACATTTCGCCTTCTGCAGCTTCTCTGCTCGGAGTCATGACCCGGCCATGTTGACGGTACCACAAGTCGCTGGTATTCTCAGTCTCATCCTTGCTAAAGAGATAGAGGCCCTTGAGCTTGAGGGCAGCACCCTGGTCTGCCTGGCTGCAGAGTGTTCTGAGAAAGCTACAGAGGGTCTCTGTGTTGAGCGAAGGCGTGTTGCGCAGAGACAGGATGCGCACGTTGCAGTTTGGACTGGTCAGAAGATGGCAGATAAGCTCGACGTCGACGTTGGTGTTGTCAAGAATTACAGTGTTGACGCTTGACAGCCAACGACTGTTGTGCAGGCTGTTGAACACGTCATGGTAGGGACCGAGACGGTACTCTGGCAGCTCGCACCACTGTGCATGCGTCTTCCGTAGCAAGTTGGCCGACACGGCTGCTGGTGCTGTGGCTTGTGCAGCTGCCAATCGTTGCATGCGCGTCAGGTCGAGGTACTTGAAGGCATATGGTGTGCCATGGACCAAAGCGTAAAACGCCTTGCTTGTTGCTGCGAGATTTAGCTTGTCGGCAGCCGAGACAAACGGGGCAACATGTGAGAGGATGAGTGAGTTTGTCAACAAGTGAAGCAGAGCTCCAGGCCTGGGATAGTCGGCGTCATCCAGATCGGCGTCGAGGTCAGACTCGCAGTCGCTATCGATGCTCATGGAGTCGACCGAGCTGGTCTCATAGTTGCAGAGGAACTTGCCAATGTCATAATTGGTAAAGTAGCCAAACTTGACATCAGCTTGTTCTTTCAGATTGGGCTGAGAGAGTTCGATAGACCATGGCGGGCTCGGTTCAGGCACGAGTGGAAGGAATGTGAGCATCGTATGAGTAGGAGAAGTAGATTGTAGATATGCGTAGGAAAGATGGAGTGATCACAGTGTAGATGCTGAGGCTTTGGACTCTTGACGAGAAGAGGATGAAGAGAAAGACAAAGTCGTCGATGCAGCAGTCGTATAAATAGACACTGTCATCTACATCTGAGATAGCAGTCTGGGGTTGGTATCAGTTCACAGACCAGAGTCCGGGGAACCAGCAGACGGGGCTGCCCTGGCGCAATAAGCGGTATGGCTCGAGTGGAATGGTATGGGGGAGTGGCATGAGCTGGCGAGTAAGATGAAGATGGGTGGTGTGGGGGCGGCGGTATAGAGGATCAAGACGGGGGACAAGACAATGCAAGACAACGAAAGCGAGAGTGAGAGTGAGAGTAGGAGTGAGGGTGGGAGAGGGAGAGAATAAGGAGAGACGAGACAGACGATGATCAGTGAAAGGTGAGGGCAAGAGCAGCGTCTGAGCCAAGACGGATCATCAGGTGGATAGGGAAGGATGACTGTAGACTGTAGACGGCAGGAGTGGAAGATCGGAGATATTTGCTAGATTTGTAGAATAAAGATATTAAAGACATGAATGGTATAAAATGTATAAATGATATAATTGAATAGGCCCGGACTTTGAGGAAGGTGCGACCGTACTTGTCGAGGCAGATGCTCAACAAATGCAGGAGTGATGCAGTCCGACTCTGTAAATGGCAGGGGCAGCCGGCACAGACGACAAAAAATAAAAGGACAAAAAGACAAAAAGAAGAAGGAACGAACCCAGATTTAGCGACAATTTAGCGACTAACAAAATCGAACAGAGTCTAACAATTAGTGCTAATTACTGCAGACCGCGCGAGGCGAGCAGCGGACAACGGCGCCGAGATCGCGAGCTATTACGACATTTTGTGACTCTTGCACAAATTACAATATTCTTTGTAGAGCCTGTGCAAATCAGATCTGCGCCAGAGATGTGTTTCTAGATTGCCTCTTTTCATTCTCTTGGTGCCTCCTTGGCTGAGCACACACCACAACAGAATACCAAAAGGGCAAGCACGCGGACAGAGTCCAGCCCGGCGCTGCCGAGAGAAGTAGGTGAGTGTGTTTAAGATGGAAGGTGCAAAGGGTGTCTCTGTCTAAAAGGGTCATGCGACAGAGGATCAATAGATTGGCTGGGGTGAGAACGTGCTCTAAGGACGTCCGTGTATGGAAGGAGCGAGCGTGCAGGGGCGGGATTGCACCTTCTCTCTCTTCTACTTCTTTTTCCTCCTTTGTTGTGCTTGTCCTTCTTCAACATGACAGGCGGGAAATCGTAACAGATTTCTACTACTCAGTAGTCAATAGAATCAAAGGAAGGAACGGCTAGGCTAGACTACACTGCGAGACCGAGGAAGAGCGCAGCAGCAAAATGGACCAATACAGTAGCACAGTAACACCGACACTGGCTGTAGCCGTGATTAGCGCCGGTGTGGGGGTACTGCAGGCTCTACGAGTACGGTATCGAAGCAACGTCCGATGGTGGGGCATTACTAGAAGCCATTAGAAGAGAGAGCTTCAGCCAATAGGACAGCAGCCTGCCTGCCTTCTTGCATGCTAGCAGCTCTTTTGACCTCTGCCAGTCGATCTACCAGCATCAGTGACGACACCACCCTTGACTCGCTAATTGCGACTTGCTACTTGACCCTTGATACTTGACGCCATGGCTTCGGAAGACGCAATCTACCGCGAGTCGTCGCAGTACCGGCTGTGGTCCTTCTCGCCGCCGCAGCTGGCCACTCTGCGCTCCCAGACCAACGAGCTCGCCCGCACCAGCATCGAGCAGCGCCGTCTGGACAAGGCTCAAGCACAAGGCGGTGATGCTGCTGCTGCTGCCGCCGCTGCTGCTCCCGAGTACCTCACACCAGCCGAAGAACGACTGCTGCTTGATTTCTACACTGTCGAACTCCTCCGCGCCGCCAAGTTTACCGAACAGCCGACCGACGTGCAGGCCACGGCCGCCGTCTTCTTCAAGCGCTTCTACGTCACGCACAGCATCATGACCTACCCGCCGGCAGCGCTGTTCAAGACGGCGCTGTTCTTTGGCGCCAAGTCCGAGGGCTACTACCACAAGCTCGACGGGTTCGCCGAAAAGTTTCCCAACACCAAGGCGGCCGACATTTTGGCGGGCGAGTTTTTGCTGTGCCAGGGCATCCGCTTTGCGTTTGACGTGAAGCATCCGTACCGCGCACTGGAGGGTGCCGTCATGGAGCTGCGGAGGCTGGCCGACGTCGATGCGTCACGGGGTCCGCCTGTGCAGGGCCAGGGCCAGGGCCAGGCGCGGTCGATTACAGATACACAGGTGTCGGCCGCGCACCGACGCGCACGCGAGATCCTCAAGTTTAGCCCGCTCGTGACGGACGCCTACTTCCACTACACACCCTCGCAGATTATGCTGGCGGCACTGTGGCTGGCCGACCAGGCACTGGTAGAGCGGCTGATGCAGGAGACATTCTCGCGCCCGGCATCGCTGGATGCAACTCCCTTGCTGCCCGGCGGTGCCAATGCGTCCAAGAAAAAGAAGAACGAGGCCGAGTGGGAGCGCGTGAGCGGCGGCGAGGTGCGCGAGCGCGTGATGCACGCGATTGAGAACTGCAGCCGGCTGCTAGCGACGGAGCTGCCGGAGCGCCTGGAAGAGTACTGGGGCACGCCCGAGGCCGTAGCGGTGATCAAGCCGCTGTCGCGCAAGCTCAAGAACTGCCGGGACCCGGACCGGATGAACCTGGTGGCGCTGCAGCAGGCCAAGAAGGAGGGGGCGGTCAAGACGTACAGCAAGACGGTGGGCGTGTCCAAAGGAGGAGGCACTGCGGAGGGCGACGGGGCGGTGTTTGGCAAGAACCTGGGCATGGTACAGGGCGGCGAGGGCACACCGGGCGACAGCAGCCACGAGCCCAAGCGGCGAAAGGTGCTGGAAGATCCGTTTGGGCCGCCACTTGGGTGATCTTTCTACTGGTGTCTTTTTGATGTCTTGGCTATTTGCATGTATGATTACGACTGGAGTACGGCGATCTTTCTATATTCATTTAATTTAATGCAACAGTTACATTTCCAGCCATTCACTCACATAACCAGTAACCTCAACAAGTACAAACATCTCAAGCTGATATGCCGCCACGTCGCACGTTGATCATTCTTGGTTCTGCGTCTTGGCTGTTTTATTCTCTTGCACTTTTGCTGCTTATTGTCTCGCGCGATGATCGCAGAGGAATGCCAAGTTGTTGCTTTTTTTTTTTTTTTTAATCTCTTTATTCTTTATTCTTTATTCTTTATATTCCCCCCCCCAAAAGTCTACATGCTCATCTAGTCCTTCTTCTCCGGAAGCACATCCAGCTCGTCATAGTGCCGCCACACGCCTTCGCCGTATGGAAGGCGCCGCTCGCTCTTGAGGTAGGCGGCAATCTTGGGCCGCGCCTTCACGGCATCGTACAGCGCAAACACATCCTTGTACTGCCCCGCGTCTCTCAGAGCCGTCACGGCCTTGGTAAACTGGTGCTGTGTGCCATCGATGCACTGGAACAGCGTGAGGTCGGCGTACGTCAGGGTGGGCCCAAACAGCCACGGCGCGTCCTTGTTGGCAGTGTCGCGCTGCTTGTTGGCCCGGATCACGCGGTCAAAGTACTCGAGGTACTTTGGCAGGCGGTTGGTCACAAAGGAGATGCTGCGGCGCAGGGCCTCGGGCTTCTGGGCCTCGTAGTGGAGCGACGAGCAGATGGGGTGGTGGCTGTCGTGGACCTCGTTGGACAGGCCGTCCAGGGCCGTGAGCACGATGGCGTTGAGCCGGTACAGGTCGTCGCTGCCGGCGGGCGGGGCGAGTCCGAGCTTGGGCGCCAGGTACAGGAGGATGTTGGGCAGCTGCGAGATGCGGACGTCGCCGTGCTCGAGGATGGGCGGTGCAAACGGCGGTGCATTGTGCTCGTCGCCGAGGTTGTCGTGGGTAATCTGAGCCAGGACTTGGGGCACGGCATCTGCGGTCTGGGCGCCGTCCTCGAAAGCGACGCCGGCCTCTTCAAAGAGCAGCCGGATGGGCTCGCCGCGGCCGGGCAGACCGGGCCAGTAGATGAGCTTGTAGGTGTCAGTCTTGACACGCTTGGTAGCTGGAGAGGACATTTTGTTCAAGATGGATGGGCGTGTTGTTGTCTGTATATTGTGTATTTTGGTCGAGTGAGGGGAAACAAAAGATGAGAGGATGTGAAGCTGAATAGGAGTCGGTGAGGGGAGGGGCAGGTCGGGTCAGCTCAGTACAGCTTAGCTACAGTTATGTAAGATCCAATACGAAAATACGGCATTTTGCGGCTCCTTCCGATATGTGTGTCCTAGAGACTGTGCCGCAGTTGGGGCTTGAAGCCGTTGATTATGTCAGCACTGCATCGTCGAGGTCAAGCAGTGGTCTTGACAACAATTGACGGCGACGACTATGATGCGATGAAGTTGATGGCACGATTGCAACATGGCAGCATCGAAGTAGAACCAGACACTGACATGATAGGCCCGCGCTCTGCCTCGCGCTCTGCCTCACGCTCTGGGTCTGAGACATATCCCAGATAGACTCGACGCCTTTAGCTGCAGATCAAGATGTATCTTATACCTCCAGCTCTGCGTATTAGCATACGAGTTTTATTAGCATGCGGAGGTAGTGTTAAGGGCGCCGGCGTAATTACAGTATTGGTGTCTGCTGTTTATTGCTGATGGTCTAGACTGATAACGGTGCTGGCGTCAGCAGCGACCCCAATGATGGACAACCTAGGAACCTCAACGGTGCGCAATTTGTCAGCATTTGGTGAAACTATTGAATTTGTCATGCAATACAATTGCTCGCCATTCTACCCGGAGGAGATCATCAACATCCTCAACAGCTTTGATAAATAGAACAGTTCAGCAACCAAGTATCAAGACATCCAGATTCTGCAGTCAAATCCCCAACTCGAAATTGATACAATATTGATACAATATTGATACAATATCACAAAATGGTCCGCTCCATTGTCATCACAGGCGGCACCGCCGGTCTCGGCTTCGAGGCCGCCCGCGCCATTGCCCTCGGCCACTACCCCGGCGCCGACCAGGACACAAACGAGTATCTGCTGGTGCTCGCGTCACGCACTGACAAGGACAAGGCCGCGGATGTTCTGAACAAGCAGATTGCGGCAGCCGGACGCTCCGCGCGTGCCGTCTTCCACCCCCTCGACCTGGCCGACCTTGACAGCGTCCGCCAGTTTGCCTCGTTGTGGTCAGACAAGAGCGACTCGTACCCGCCCATTGCTTCCCTGCTGCTGAATGCCGGCCTGCAGTTCCCCGGCCCGCTGCAGACGACGGCCGCCGGCATTGAGAGCACGTTCAGCATCAACCACGTCGGCCACAGCCTGCTGTTCCACTTGCTTCTGCCGCACCTCGACACTGCCTCGCCGCACACAAAAGCACGCGTGGTTGTCACCTCGTCGGGCACGCACGACCCGGCCCAAAAGACGGGCCTGCCAGACGCCGTCTACACGTCGGCCCACGACCTCGCGCATCCGCCCGCAGACAAGGTGGATGTCAACGGCCGGCAGCGGTACGCCAGCAGCAAGCTGGCCAACGTGCTGTGGACCTATGCGCTGGACAGACGGCTGCACGCCAGCAAGAGGAACGTGGCAGTGAACGCGTTCGATCCCGGCCTGATGCCCGGCACGGGTCTTGCGCGCGAGGCGTCTGGGCTGCTCAAGTTTTTATGGGCGCGAGTGCTGCCCAACATTCTGCCCCTGCTGCGGCTCTTGCTCTCGCCCAATGTCCACTCGGCGCAAGAGTCGGGCGAGAACCTGGCACGCGTGGCTGTGGGCAGCGAGCAGGCGGGCGTGGAGGGCAAGTACTTTGAGATGCGGAAGCCGATCCCGTCGAGCGTGGACAGCTACGACACGGCCAAGCAGGATGATCTGTGGAACTGGACGGTCAAGTATGTGGCCAAGGACGCAGCCGAGGAGGCACGTTTCCAGCGGCTGGAGTAGGAAATGCGCTTTCGTACGTTGTATATTGTTCCCAGGTTGTGTCTTTGTTTACCAAGCTTCGTTTCTACTATATTGACCAATTCAATCTCGCTTTCAGCGTCATTTCGTTGCCATCTCTAATAAATGACGGTCCAATAATATCATCCTCATATCAATGACACTTCAATGTCACTTTACCGACTATCCTTGCACAATCGTACCGTCTGGATATCTGAATATAGCCTGTTTATAGACCGCCTCGTCTGCTCGGCATGCTGGGTATCGTCCCGAGATGAGGCTTTTTTTTCTCATTCAGTATCGCAGATTGCAATGTCCGCCACGGCACGGCTTCTCCGTACTATATTTATATTGCACCATCCTGACAATAACTGATAGATTGCATAGTCTCGTTGTCTGATGCTACTCTAGCCAAGGAACGGCCAATCTCTGCCTCCCGATAGTCATGAATTGTCTCTCGTTGATTGCCTCATCGCCGTCGTCCATTTTCAGTAAAGACTATCTCTCCGTGACGGCCGTATAAAACGCAGAATATAGAATGTAGGCTGTAGGCTGCAGACTGTAGACTGTAGACTATACAGCCATACCTCCCACATCAATCTGCCCATATAGACCTACTCTGCAGACTCGACAAGGATGCACGTCTCATCACTCGCGGCCGCCGCCACGGCTTCCGTCTCCCTCTTCTCCCTCGCCGGCACCGCCTCCGCCCAGGCCGACTCTACCAAGTTTGTCGACAGCGTTACCGGCTTTACCTTTTCGCAGTTTGTCAACAGCAAGGGCATCGTCTTCCGCGTGGCTCTGCCCGCCGACGCCAAGGCCAATGCCAACTATGACGCCGTCGTCCAGCTCGTCGTGCCCGTGTCGGTGGGCTGGGCCGGGCTTGCATGGGGCGGCAGCATGACATACAACCCGCTGACAATTGTATGGGCCAACGGCCAAGACGTCGTGCTGTCGTCGCGCATGGCCTATGGCTACTACGTGCCGCCGGCCTACGACGAAGCTACATACACCATCCTCAAGAAGGCGACGCATGTGAACGCGACACACTACCAGGTCACGGCGCAGTGCCTGGGCTGCACGCTCTGGGGCGATACAGACACGGGCATCACAAGCATCGACCCGACAACACAGGGAACGCTGGCGTTTGCGTATGCAGCCGCACCAGTGACGGCGCCGGCCAATAACGCATCGTCGTTTAGCATTCACGATCTCACCGGCCACTGGACCCACGACTTTTCCGAGGGTCTGAACCCTGGCTTCAATGCAACTGTCGCAAAGCTTCTGTAGTTGGACTTGAATAATACTAGATCTTTCTTTATCAATGTTATTGTAGTGAAACCTCCACTGACGACGGCCATTTGACTTTTCGATGCGTGTGAGCTGTAAGTCGCATGGGCCCGATCTACAGCCTAAATCGGCTAGCCGCTTTAGCGGCGTTAGCTTGCGCTGTTGCGATATCCGACGTTTGCGACGTGTTAGTGCATGCATACTCGATTGCGCCATTGGCGGGCGCTCTCACTGATCGTAGTCGCTGTAACGCCAAAAATGGTCATCCTACAGGCCTTCCAGAGCCTATACTCGAAGCTAACTGCGGGCGCGGGAATCGCCGGCGCATAGCAGCTAAGCTCTGACATCAACATCTACCTCTACCACTACCTCAACTGCCTTCCCGTTCCTCATAATTCCCTCTTCACAATCATACTCACCTACTCTCTATCATCGTCACGATGCCGTCTCCGCCCCTCTCGGCGGTCCTGCCGCCCCTCCTGCTGGGAACCGCCACCTTCAACACCCAGTATGTCGCCGACCCCGCTGCCATGCCCTACCGCCGCATCGTCCGCCGCGCCCTCGATCTTGGCGTCGCCGGCTTTGATACGTCGCCCTACTACGGCCCGTCCGAGGAGCTGCTGGGCAAGGCCCTCGAGGCGTCTGGTGCCGATCGTGCCAGCTACTTTCTCGAGACAAAGGCCGGGCGCATCGTCAGCAACGAGTTTGACTACAGCGCCGCCGCCATTACCAAGTCGGTGCATCGCTCGCTGCAGCGCCTGCGCACGACCTACCTGGACTTGGTGTTTTGCCACGACACCGAGTTTGTGTCGGCCGACGAGGTCGTCGAGGCCGTCGGCGCGTTGCGCGCTTTGCGAGACCAGGGCGTCCTCAAGTACGTCGGCATCTCGGGCTTCCCCGTCGACGTGCTGGCATCGCTAGCCGAGACCATCTTGGCCAAGACAGGCGAGCCGGTCGACGCTGTGCTGAGCTATGGCCACTGCACTGTCCAGAATGCCCTGCTACTAAAAGCAGCACCACGGTTTGCGGCTGCAGGCGTCTCCGTCGTGCTGAACGCCAGCCTGCTCAACATGGGCTTGCTGACCACCCGCGGTGTCGACAACGGCCCGCAGGCCAAGTGGCACCCGTCGCCAGCACCGCTGCGGCAAGCATCTGCCGTCGCTGCGGGCATTTGCACAGAACGCGCGGCGGCCGGCAAGCTGTTTGGCATGAAGGGTATCGAGCAGGTGGCGCTGCGGTATGCGCTCGACGTATGGGCACGCAAGGCCGCCGAGCTAAAGCTGGGCACAGTGGTGGCTGGTGGCAGCGTGAGTGTCGGCTCGTCTGTGCTCGGTGTCACGTCGGAGCAGGAACTGGACGACACAGTTGTCGAGTGGTGGAGCGTGCTGGACGCACTTGGTGTGCCGCATCCAAGCCCCTCCTTATTGCAGGGCAAGGCTACAGTTACGACGCCCGACGAAAGCCTGCAGCGGACCAATGAAGTGCGTCAGCTTGTCGAGGGTGAGTTGTGGCCTGTGTTTGGCGAGCTCAAGGACTTTGCATGGGCCAGTCCGGATGAGGGTTGGGTCAATCAGTTGAAGAAGAAATGACACCTGCAACTAGATGTAGAAATAAAAAATGTAGAAGTAAAATGAAATAAAATAAAATAGGATCTTGATAATGGTTTATGGCTCATGTAGGAGTAATAAATGAGAGACAGTGAGGTGATAGCTAATAGCAGAGAGGAAAACAAAAGAAACGATGAAAAGAACAGTCTTAACGCCTAGCAACGCCGCCTGTAAGTAAGCCTGCCGCCAGGAACAATGAAAGTACAACGTAAGCGACAAAATGGAGTGCAAACAAAATAAAAAAAGAGAGAAGAAATCAACGGAACCAACGACAACAAATTGAGTCTCTCCCAAAACCAGCCCCCAATCATGACCTCCCCCAAACTAAACAAACTGATCTGAACCGCTTTCCAATAAATCATAGAGTATAAAAGTATAAAAAGGAATGGATGGAAGAGAACATAAAGTTCAAGGGTGCATCTACTCGAACTTGTCAGTATGAGCAGGTGTGCCGGGCGTGATCAACACTTCAGGCGCCTGCTTAATCTCGACCGAAGATGTGGATGCCGTTGTCTTATCCGTCGGAGCAGAGATAAGGGCAGGGACGGGAGCTGGTGCGGCGTACTCGGCATGCTCGGCGTGCTCGACATCCTCCTTCTCAGTGTCCCGGGACTGGTCAGCTCCAGCTTGTGGGCTGTGCTGGTCACGCTGGATCGCTGACAGACGACGGCCTGCATGCGGTCCCTCAATCTGCACGCCCACAGCTGCTGCAAGGCTACCAAAGTTGAACAGAGGGTCGGCGCTCGTGCTCGGGTCGTCTGCGTGGTCATTGTGGTCGTTGCTGTCGTGATGGTCATTGTCGACATCGTCGCTAGCAGCACTACGGCTACCAAGGCTCAGTCCGCTTTCGCGTGGGTCTTGCAGATGCTCCTGCATGTTGACGTAGTGGTGACTGCCGCTGGGGAAACTGCCGCTCGGGGCCGACTCGGGAATCGACGATGAAACAGACGAAGCGCTGCTCATCTGGCGCAGATGGGACGGTCCGGCCGAGGGCTGTGTAGGCATCGGAATGGGACGAGAAGCCGCAGTCGAAGACTCAGCCTCGGGGCCACGATCGACACCCTTGCCCTTGCCGCTGTCCGGCTGCTCAGAAGCTGTAGGAGCTGGAGCTGCTGCTGCCGGTGTTGCAGAGGGTGAAATTGATGTAGATGAAGATCCCGATGCTGTCGAGGTAGTCGAGGCTGCGGCAGCGGTGCCTGTAGCAGGGGATGTCGAGTTGAGGGCGGTTGCACCGCCGACGGATCCGGCAGCACTA
The DNA here is from genome assembly GCA_029298715.1 of Ophiostoma ulmi. Taxonomy (NCBI): domain Eukaryota; kingdom Fungi; phylum Ascomycota; class Sordariomycetes; order Ophiostomatales; family Ophiostomataceae; genus Ophiostoma; species Ophiostoma ulmi. The sequence goes on along the minus strand of JANSLN010000002.1, from coordinate 5,461,761 downwards.
CCACTGACGGCCATGGCGTTGGCGACACTCGCTTCGACGCGCAAGTTGGACGCATTGCTATTACCGCGCCGTCTGTTGCCTGCATTGACACTAAGTGAGCTGGCACTGGCTGAGCTCTGGCTACTATCGGGACCGTTGCTGTACAGGTTGGAGCTGGAAGCGCCGCTGCTACCACTACCCAGCCGCTTCATGAGGCCGCCGAGTGACTTGCGGTCGCCCCTGTTCTCCTTCTTCTCGCGCCGCTGGGCCTCTTTCCGCGCCTTCTTTTCCTCTTGCCGACGGCGCTCTTCTTCTGTCGCAAGGGACTGCCTAAGTGCTTCACGGAACATCAGCTCCTCCAGATCTTGCATATTAGTGCGCCGGGGAGCACCTGCAGCCGCGGTGGCGCCTTCTTGCGTCGAGCCTTGACCGACGCTCGTTGTACGCTGGCCCGGAGATATGGTCTCATCCACATCATCCAGCACCTGTCGTGCCGCGGGTGGGGTCCCGTCGCCGCGTGAAGCTATACCGTCATTACTGGAAGCACCGCGTCTGAAGCGCCCAATGCGCAGGGTTCGGCCCTCTTGCGAACCCATAAGGAACGCTGCTGTATGTAGGGCCGTGGCGGCTGCAGCGCGGCGGGCAATATGTGCGCGCTGGGAGGCCAACTTAGTGGCCCAGTCAGGGCGGACACGATCGGTAGTGATAACGTTTGGGGCGTTGGCAGAGAGCGACTGAGCACGTCTTCTAGCACCGGGCGTAATGCTGCCAGTGGGTGGTGAGGCGGACAGGCCCGGCTGGGCTGCCGAGTTTATGGAGCTGTTGGACGACATGGCTGCACCCATGGCTCCAATGCCGTGGCTGAGCGAGCTGGACGAGTGGACAAGGCCGCGGCGGAACGGTGGCGGGTCGTAGGTGACACCAAACTCGGGCTGCTGGCAGTAGGGACAGCAGGCTGGCTCAGAAATCAATTGGCCGGCCTGCTCCTCGGGGTGCAGGTCGGGGTTGGGAGTCTCGCCATTGTCGCCGTGGCCTTCGGGGTAGTGGGGGTCGGCCCGTTTGATCTGAACAAAGCACTCGCTGCAAATCTCTTGGTGACAGCAGCGAGTATGGTTCAGGTACGGAGGGTAGGTGAGGAAGCAGATGGGGCACTCGTCGGCGTTCTTGTACAAGAAAACCTCAATCGGCTGACCGTTGACAAAGGGCTCGTGTGGAAGCTGGACTTCGCGGGGTGCAATGTCGGTGGAAGAGCTGTTGCGCGAGCCTCCGCTAAGAGCAGCGGCAAGAGCTTTTGCACGTGGCTTGAACTGAGAGCTGCTTCCGCGCGGGGTGTTGGCGCCCGGTGTCGAAACAGCTGTCGGCGATGTAGGGGCGGCAGCGGGAGACGATGTGCCGGCGAGCGAACCGACAGGGATGGCGCCGGATGCAATGTCGGTTGGGGGACTTGAAGCGAAGTTAGTAGGGCTGCCTGTGGGGTTCCCTGCATGGGGAACGGCAAGGGTGTTGCCAAAGTTTGATCGTGAGGGTGAGCTAGACAGGGCTGTTCCCGGTCGTGAGAAGAAGTCATCCGGGGGTGGTTCGTCGGCAGCGGGCACATCGAGGCCGCGCGCAGCAGCGGCAATTTGGTATTCGGTCCATGTATTGGAGAAGTCGTTTAGGCCTCGCCAAAAGGGCGCCAGTCGTCTGTCGATCTGGGCAAAGGTTAGTGGGTGGGCGCAATGATGCGATGACGCAATCTGGGCAGATGATTGAAATGGGCGCTTGCAGTATCGCTATCGAGAACGATAATGACCTCAACAACCTCTAGTAAAACACACCTGGAGTTGGCGGACAATCTGCTTATTAAAGTCCTCTGAACCGACATAAGTGCCTAGCGTAACGAGATAGCCGCCGTCCACGTGCTCCTCGCGCATGCTGCGTTCTCTCTCGACAAGACGGGCCTGTCGTTCCCGCTCGAGACGTCGTGCCTCGCGCTCTTGTCTTGTCTCACGACGCTCGCCGGCGCCATGACTGCCAGAACCAGTAGGTCCTGATATGCCGAGGAAAGTTCCAAGTTCGGCTCTGTTGCTGCGGCTTCTGGCCCTAGATGAGCCGTGTTCGCGCGAAGATTGTCCATGAGACTGTGATGACTGTCCATATTCAAGGGATGCCGAGCCCTGGCGGGACTCTTTTGTGCTGCTGTTGCCCATGACAGTGGGCGGTAGTTGTGATGGTAATAGGCGTAACAACTGCGATGATCGCAATGGCTAAGATTCAAAGGTTGTCGACAATCGTCTGCTGGAGCAGCCAATTGATCGACGGCAAGTCGCGAGCCGTGGTCGGCTAGGCTAGCTGGTCGTCTAGGGAGCCGAGGACCGATTGCACCTGTGCCGATTGAAGGGCGGGTGAGGAGAAGAGAGATGGACAGATGCTGGCAGCGACAGTGCAATTAGTTAAACTATGCAGCGAGAGGGCGAGAACAGCAAGCAGCACGCAGCAAATAACAAAGCAAATAGCAAACAGAAAACAGCGTGAAAGCAGTCGAGTGGTATCGCCTTTCTAGGATCCCTGCTTTCCCCTCTTTTAGGGTCGGAGTTCGGTAGCTACGGGATAGCTGTGACAAAGAGGCGGGGGAGTAGTCGCTGTTAAGCAGTCGATGGTGAATAAAAGAGAAGAAAGTGGCGATGGAGAAAAGGCAAAAGACAAGTCAAATGCTAGACAGATGAATTGGATGGAGACAAGAGAGATGCAGCCGGGTAGACGAAAAGTCGGGGCGCAGTTTTGGCGAACGGTATCGCCGGATAAGAAGGAAGGAATGACGACGACACGCAGGAAGAAGAGGCGAATGGCGAGTGCAGTGTGGTGTTCGCTGTGTTTGCCGTGTTTCCTGTGCTTCCTGTACTGGGTTGGGCTGGAAGGCTGGTAAGATATTGGGTGTTTTGTATGGCTGGAATGGCCCGAGTGACCGAGATTGAAGCCTAAAACAGAGCGAGCATAGGCACTCGATGGACTCCAGTTACAGCGTACCAGCAGGGGACTGGACAGGACTAGTCGACGCGCCAATCTCCGATCCAGCTAGATGATGGGCATGAAATCATGCGATAAGACGTAGTGTTTCTTTGTGTGTCTTGCAATTGGGCAGCGCTTTTCTCTGCCTGAAATCCTTTGTTTCGAGACTGAAGGTTCTGCTTGTGCTGACTGATCTGTCTTTGTTGACAATCGACAAGATGCACAAACGGTTGTGCTCTGAAGATGGTTGAGACAGAGACGCGCTTGGCGAGCACACACGCACACAAGCACTGCAGCTGTAATGCTCCGGCTGGATGTCTTGTTCCTTGATTGCGTTTGTGGTTGTGTTTCTTGGTTTTTGATTGCTTCTGCCTCCCTGCTCTTTTTGCCCCAGCCTAATGTTGCTGCTTGTCCAGTCAATCGTCCGGTACCGCAATCAATGCTACTGACGTCGTCGGTAGATAAGTCGACGACCACTGGGGTAGATGTCCACTCCCGGTGATCGATCTGTGTTCTATGGGTATCGGTATTGATATTATCGATATTATCGATATTGATCTGCAATAACGTGCACGATTAGAATAAAGCTAGGACGAGGGGAGAGGGGAGGTAAATTGACAATATTGTCGATACCGAGAGAGTAAAATCAAGATACTGCGACAGTAGCCAATAGGATCAAGACACAGCAGTGCAGGGTATCAGGGTATCAAAGCCAGTCTTGACTGCGTACAGGGTAGCACATGCATTGTTGAAGACGGGCAGTCCAAAGTTGGCTTGGTGCAAATGGTAGAGGAAGAGTGAAGAGGGAGTGTTTATAGAGAGATGACTGACCTGTCAACGGGTCCGACGACGAGCTATAGCGGGCAATGATACCGAGAGCCGTTTGTGATATGGATGCTAGCCGTGTGTAATGATGGATGCTGGCGAGTGTGCGAGTGAGTTGGCGATGATTTGTGGCTTGTTTCAAGACGGTTTTTAGTTGAAAAGGTAAGGATAATAGCTCAAGTCGAGTGATACTATTGAGATGACAGGAGACTTGCGCGCGAATCAAGGATGCAGACTAAGCTATTATGAAGTTGACAATGTGAAGATGGAGATGGCGGCGAAAGAGGTCAAAACTCGGATGCACCTAGAAGAAAAGCACGACGACTACACGTATGAAAGAAGAAGGAACTGCCATCTACTCCTTCCTATTCATTATCTAGTCTATAGCAACCAGATTCGGAAAGCTCTATGATCGCTCCTTCTGTTTCCCATACTGCATCGTTGAATCTCTCGCTTCAGACCGTCGCTTGTCTCGGGCGTAAATATGATGACAAAAATACAATTTAATTGAGTAATTAAAAAATAAATAAATACACAAAACGCAGGAACAATCACGAACAGAGGACTGCTGACGTGATCAAGCATGTGAGACACGCACACTCTACATCAATCTTAACACTCATTAGAAGTCGCCATTATCTGAGCAAATAGCAAAATTGCATCAAATGATCATCTTGGCCATGTGCAAAGAAGCCAAGATGCAGCCTTGCCTTATCTCGAGGCTGTCATGTGGCGATTTTTATCAAAAGTGTAGATCAAAAAAAGATAACAAAAAACAATTTATAGAGAATATCCAAGACTGGACCTCCAGTATTTTACTCAAAAAGAATAGATTTATATTAGAAAATAAATTGCAAAATTATATTGCGACGTTTTAGTTTGTAAATGAATAAATATTTAAACGATATTAAATGTCATCGACTTTTTAATTAATACATGTTTAGTAGTACTCTTCCTGCGCAGTCTCCATTCAAATGGACCTTTCCCGCAAGCCTGCAGTTTAAACATCGGGGTCGTTGATGAGCTTGGCGCCTTCGCGGTGCGTCTCGACACGGAGGCCACCCGAGGTAGACGCCGATTCGTGAGGCGAGCCAGACTGCGCAGCCGCCGACACGGCCGCCGCCTTGCCAAAGAGCGCATCCATCTCCTCGAGGGGCATGTTCTTGGTCTCAGGGTAGAAGAGCCAGATAATGGGCACACACACAATGTTGATGGCCATGAAGAAAAAGTAAATCTTGCTGCCAATTTTGGCGATGCCCGTGGGCCAGACCTGCGCGACGACAATCGAGCCAATAGCACCGCCGGACGCGGCAAAGTTGAGGCCGCGCGCACGCAGCGACGTCGGGAAGATCTCGGAGCCGTAGACCCAGGCGGCCGGGCCGAAGCCCATGCTGTAGCCGAGCGAGTAGATGAAGATAAAGACAATGCAGGCGTAGTCGGACGCGCGGTTAACATTGCCGGGGTAGGCCAGGGGCAGCGCTCCGTTGATGAGCATGGCAAACGACATGACGACGGCGCCGGCCGTCATGGTGACGCGCCGACCGACCCTGTCGATGATGAGCATCTCCAGCACAGTGCACCCAATCTTCAGGGTGCTCTCGATGCCGCCGGCCATGAGCGACAGGCGCGTGCCCAGACCCAGCGCCCTGAAGAGCGTGGGCAGGTAGTACTTCATGGCCGTGGCGCCGCACATTTGCGCCATAAACTGGAGCAGCGCGGCGCGCCACAGGCGGCTGCGCAGCGACGGCTCGCGAAACAGCGACGTCCAGCCGAGCCCCGAGGCGCGGAACTCGGCCACGTCGGCACAGATCTCGTCAAACTCGTGCTGCGCATCGTCTTCGCTGACCAAGCCCTCGCGCAGATAGAACAGCGAAGCGCGGGCCCGCTCCAGCTTGCCGTGCTCGACGAGCCAGCGCGGCGTCTCGGGCAGAAAGGGCAGGCCGGCCATGAATATAGTGGCGGGCACAAACTGGATGGCAATGGCGACACGCCAGCCGACATAGTGGCCCCAGTCCGAATCCCAAAAGGTCATGGCATAGCCGACCCAGAAACCGACGGCAAGACCGACGACCATGCCGATGTGGTTCATGACGACAAAGCGGCCGCGCTGGCGGGCAGGCGCAATCTCGGACTGGTAGAGGGGCACGCCGGTGCTGATCATGGCGATGCCGATGCCGGCAATAATGCGGCCGGCAATGACCATGGCATAGGCGCCGTGGCCCGTAGCACCGGCCTGCAGAGCGGTGCCGAAGCAGGTGATGAATGTTCCCAGCAGTGTAGCATATCTGCGGCCGAGGTAGTCGCTGGCGGCGCGCGAGAAGAAAATGTATGAAGTCCAGGTTCCGAGGTAGTAGATGGCGGTGATGACGCCCTTTTTGGCGGCATTGGGGTGGTTGAGCTGCTTGACGAAGCCGGGGTGAACGAGGACAGACGAGAGAATGCCGATGTTGTAGCTGGATTGTTAGCAGAGAGCGAGGTGAGGAAACTAGCAAGCACAACGAGCGAGCGAGGCAGCCAAGAAGACAAACGTGCGAAGCGATGAAAGAGACATTCATTAACGAAAATTAGCGAAATTAACGAAACAAAAGACTTACCCCCATACAAAAGAGCCGAGAGCAAAGAAGACGCAGCAGGCGTGCAGCCGTCGGGACGCCTTTGAGAGGAAGAGGACCATCTTGAAGCTTGGGTCGTGGAGTATTCTTCTTCCAAAGGCAGAGGCTGTTGAAGAGGTCAGCGATGATCGCAGGCCAACAAGGGTCGTCTTTACAAAAAGAGGCAGACTGACGGCTATTAAGTGAATAAATACAACGAGTAGAGCAGTAGGTAAAATCAGCACAAAATGCAATACGGTCCGGCCCCGCGAGTCTAGTGTTCAGCTCCGATCCTAGCTCTGGATAGCTCTGGACAAAGTGGGATGGCCAGCGAGAAGAACAAAAGAATGGCTGGTTTGTACAAGACAAGGACGAGGCAACTGAGGAACATCTCAACACATATACACCCAGGTCATGTTGGTAGACAAAATATAGTACAAAGCTGCAGTCTGTGGTTGTGCATTGGCAACGGCCATCGGCACCGGACACTTTCAATCAGAGAATTATGCTGAGCAATACCAAAGTACTTGGACGGCTTTCATATTCTTCACTTTGTCCCAAAGGTACCACTAAAGCCGAGCTTTACTGCTGGTTCTACTACTTCGTATGCCGTCTGCACACCATCACCGTTCACAATCACTCTTTATCACCATCACGTCTTGGCTCTGACTGCATACCGCACTCAAATGCATGCAGCCCTCTATGCCAGACGCGAGAGGTCTAGTCCTTGCTTGTCTCGACTGTTTTGACTCTCTCGTCATGTCGTCTTGTCAGTCTAGTCTGTCTAGCCCGTCTACCCTTAGTCAACGTCTTTGTTGTCACTCCATCGTATTCAGTCTTTTTGCAAATATTACCAATAAACTCAGTTTCTTGCTTGTATATTTCCAGATATCCAGATATCCATTGAGCCAGCCATAAGAACCCTTGGCAGCAGGCCCAATACCTTATTTCTTCGTTTTTCTATTTCACCGTAGCTTAAACACTTGAACACTCGAGCCGAAGTACCTTGAAATACTCTGAGATCCTACAAAGACAAATGGAGCTGGTCTATGATGGTCTAGAGTAAAGCTTAGTATGGACAAAGACCTAGTTAACACGTTTACCTGACTCATGGTGTATCTTTGATGTTGTCGCTGCGCGAGTAAAGCTATTTTCTCGGCCACGACATTCAAAAAGTTCTTCTTCTCAACTCTTCCAACAGTGGGGATTCGGGCGTAGACATGCAGGGTCTCGTGCCGGGCGGCTACAGAGTCGCAAGCCGAGTGTCAATGTTCTCATGAACGTACTTTTGCTAGCTGTACCTTTCTTCTCCGGCATCCATCGTCCAGAGTAACCTCGTATTTGTTCTCGCAGAAGATAGTATGGAAATACAAACTGCATTCGGCTCCAGTCCGTGATGGAGCTCTTGCAGTAGCTGACGGATTGGCGATTGACCATCGGCTTCGACGTTCTAGACACACGTGCATCTCATCACATCCATCATCCATCACATCTACTAATATGGTAAACGACCATCGTGTAGTTGTCTCCAATAATGCCAAGATGATATGTTTGTCTCTATTACAAAAATCGGCATTCACACATGCTTTGTTGCATCTTGATGGTCTATCATATTTTATTGATTATCACTTACAACCTGGGTGTGACTCTCAAGCAAGGCCAAAAGCTGCACCAAAGTTGCACTTGAGTCCGACCCGGCATCCAACAAACTGGGAATCAATATATCGGAGCATTATTTTCTGTGACCCCATCTTGGTACTCATTTATGGCTGTCACTTGATTCTCCGCAAGGAAAGTGATGAGAAAATCAGCCGCGATGGCCGCTAACAATTATTGAATGTTGAAGTGCGGTTGTTGGATGGAATAGTGTAATGTAGGCAGTTCAGCGTGGTTGACTAGTTGACGCCTCGTAGTATTAATTACACAAAACGACGATAATTAACGCTGATGTTTCTTTTTTTTTTTTTTTGTTGTGTATATTGGGTTTATTGAGGTTGTGATCGGACTACCATCAACGGCAACTACTTATTATAAGAGTCTGATAACATGATAAAAAAGTAAATGAATGAAAACTCGGACAGAGATTATATCGCTGTGTGGAATCGAGCAAAAAAAAGGTAATAATAAAAAAGACAAAAATACGATGAGAGTGAGATTTGAACTCACGCGACCGAAGCCATATGATTTCTAATCATACCCATTAGACCACTCTGGCATCTCACCTTGTTGTTGAAAGGCGGTCCACTTGGAGAGTATATAGAGGCACTAGCGCTCTGCAGCATGAATAATATATGCAAGTGGAACAAACAGGATCACAAACAAGATCACAATAAAGTCAAGTAAAAATCAGGCACACAAACAAGATGAAATAATCCAATATATTAATATAATACAGCTATCGTACAACAACAAACAAGTGCACTACAAGGCCCGACCCATCTCGCTCTGTGACTGCATGCTCTCACGGGGAAAGACAATGTTGGCACGGGTTCCTGGATGCGGTGCCGTATACCGCTGGGGCTGATTTTGCAGTAAAGATTGAGGCTGCGACTCGGGCGGAGGAGGTGGTGATGGAGACGACGATGGGGAGTAGTCTGGTCTGAACAGTGCCGCTGATATATCCGACGGCGTGGGCGAGTGCGATGCCCTCTCCTTTGAGTTTGACTTTTTCGGCCCTGCATCAGAATCGGAACCAGAACCAGAATCATCGCCGTCCTCCTCATCCTCCTCCTTGGCATGTACAGTCCCAGCCGCCCATGCTCGCACCCAGCGACCGCAAAAGAAGAGTGCCGGCAGCCCCAGGGACAGGACCAGCAGCACCTCGGCAAACACGGCCCAGCCTTCTAGTGCGCCGATCTTGGCAATCATCTGGACGGGCAGACTTCTAAACGTGTCGCGAGACAACGAAGAGCTCATAAAGTACGCGGCGACATGCCGCAGGCTGTTGGCATGCACGAGGCACGGCCCGGCCCAGATGGGATAGCTCTCAATCAGAAACACGCTGCTGCCGACAAGAAAGAGGAACATGGCCGTCACCAGGAAGCTGCTGGCGGTGATCAGCGACACCAGCATCCAGTCCATGGACGAGAACTGCCGGTGCAGGATCACACCATAAAAGAAGCACCCGGCAATGCCCATCGCCAGCGGCAGCACGAGGCCCGGTAGCACATGCTCGGCCTCGCGCCGCACGGTCGTCTGCTGCTTGAGGATGCTGCGGAGCTTGGTATTGAGCTCGTCGCGCGACGTCTTGGTGATCTCGGCAGTGGCCATGATGGACATGGACAGGCGCTGGTACTTTTGTTTCTGCTGCGCGCGCAGGTGCTGGGTCACGCCGAGGGAGAATCTGTCGCCCACCAAGAACCCGGCAAAGAGGATGACCAAGAGCGAGGCGGCACCCCATGCGATGCCGGCGAGGCCGGCATGCGAAAACGAGCTGCCGCTCAGCAGGATCGTGTCGACAGTCAGCTCGGCCATGGCGCGGCTGGCAACGACCAGGACCGCCTGCACAGCCGCCACCCACAGCACGGGCGGCAGCAGGGCCGTTCTCAGAATATCGAGCAGCGACTGGCCGGCGCGCGTCCACTGCCACGCGCCAAAGGGCTGCACGACAAACACGCCCACGTCTGTCCACAGCGTGCGCATGCCGTAGCCATAGTAGTCGAGCCGCGCCATGCGCTGGTGCTCGGCCAGCTCGTCGGCAAACACGGTCGTTCTGTCCGTGCCGCACAGCTGTGGTTGCGTGCGCATAGTCCAGCGGGTCTCCGGCACGAGGGCCACGACGCCCAGCCATGCAACAAAACCAGAAATGCCACCCACAAAGTAGAGCCAGCGCCAGTCAAAGGCAACGACGAAATGCGGTGCTGCCGCCACAAACCCGGCCGTTACGAGGGCCTGGATGGCCACGCCGACGGCCAGCACGAGGTGCCGCTGGTGCATGAAGAACAAGTCATGGGCGGCGACAAGAGGGACAAGGGCGTTAACAGACCCGGCACCGACGCCGATCAGGGCGCGGGCAGCTATGTGCTGAGTTAGAGCTGATGATGCGGTTCCTTCCGAGGCAAGAGACTGGATGGCTGACGAGCTGCTCAGGCCCGCCCACAGTGCACCGGCCCAGGCACAAGCTGTTGATAATAATAGCACAGGACGGCGGCCGACTGCTTCCGACAGAGGGATCTGAAAGTAGCTGGCAGCTGCAGCCGTTAGTAGCGGTATTGTTGTCAGAAGCTGGATGCGGTCTGCTGACGGTAGAGAGTCTCCAGTTGATGACAAAATAGGAGTAAGGGCGGCGGTAATGTTGATGCTGGCAGACGGTGCAGACGAGCGTGCATTGGCAAGGAGGGTGGTGAAGGTGGCGTCTGCAATGAGCTGCGGGTTGACGCCGGCATACTCGAGTGAAAACACGGGCAGCAGATTGTTAAAGGCCGTATTTGTGCCGACAGCAATGCCTCCAATCAGGCTCATGGCGACCACGGCTGCCCATTTCCGCCAAGCCGGGAGGTTGAGAGGGTCGCGCGGGTTGGGTGATGGCAGCGGGATGGTGCGCATGCGGCCGTGGTCAAACAAGCGAGTCGTGCCGATGGGGATGCGATGTGGTTTTCTATTTTTAGAGGTATTTCTCGAGGCATTTCTCGAGGTCTTGGTTGTTGCTGGCATGGGCTTGTCGTCGGCCGGCTCGTCAAACACGGGCGTGCGTGACGACTTGCCGACGGCCTCGATAAAGTTGTGGTAGTCTTCGCTGGCATCCTTGGTCGGGCCAGAGAGACGGGCGCGGTAGCTGGGGATGCCTTTTGTTGGTGTGACGATTATGACGGATTTGCTGTTCGTTGCAGGCGGAGACACGATTGCGGGTGGTCTTGATAATGTTGGTGATGCCGGTGCCGGCGGCATGGCCGGGCTTAAAAGAGGCCAGCTCATGTTGAAAAAAGAGAAAACACATACAGAAAAAGAACAAGACAAAGGAAATAAAGGAGAGAATAAAAAATATAAATGAATAACGAGTGTGAAAGAAACGAAGAGAAGAGAAGAAGCTCGTGGATCAACCACTGCTTGGAACGGCGACAAACAACATGGAATGGCAGTGACAAGCAGACAAAGGAAGAAGAAAAAGGGAAGAAGGAGGAAAGGAAGAAAGGAAAGGACAAGAGAATCAAGCGATGCAAACACAGAACAAAACAGACACACGACAGACGACCATGGATCGGGGACGTGGATCTGATTCAGTTCTGAGAATCGCTCCTCTTTTCCCAAACCACTCCTTACGGCACCGTTGCTACTGTGGTCTGTAATAATCAACTTTAGCAATCATAAGAGGATCTTTTATCAATGAACCATCAGATCTCACCTTGCCTTTGAGTTGCCTGTGTCTTTGTCTTTGCCACGCCTCTTATCCTGGCTGGCGACTTACGACAGCCAATATGGACGACGATCAAACACGATACTGCGGAAAGGGGCTCGTCACGAACCATATCGTACGCAGAGTCAACACAGCATACCCAGACGGAGAGACGGAGAGAGATGAACAAAAAGTGGACTTGAAACACGGCACTGTGGCCGTTGTCATGGTCCTTGCCGTGTCGATGCAGATGGTAGATGCTCAAGCTGTGATCTTTCTGTGGCCTTGTCTTTGTCTGGCTTTTATATTCAACAACCATCAATCATCAACATCCATCACTCTGTATATCATTTTGGTTTTTGACTTCTTCATCATCTACCTATAGTCACATTCTCTGTTAATCGCTTCCTCATCCTCACGACTACCTGAAACATGTCGAGTCAGGGGTACATGTAACGGTTTGTGTCTGCGTCGTTGTTAGTGCACCCGTCGAAGCATACCATTCTGAATCCTCTACTCCATAGCAAGGTCTGAGCGCAGTTTGGTGAAACTATTCCTACTCTTCATCACGAGTTTCTTTGATTTTGTTGTCATTTCTAGACAAAGGTCGATCGTGATTATGTCAGCAAACATAACAAACAAGCAATCTTGTTCAACGAGTCTTTACCGTGTAATAGATTCAATGGTGACAATCGCGCTTGTTTATAGGACGTCTAGAACCGCATTGCTGTTCTCAGTTTAATCTTCCTATCTTAACTTCTTACTCCGTTGCTGACTGCATATTTCAGCCTCAAGATGTCAGCCCTAGCATTGAGATTGAACGGTTTATTGGGAATTGAACAGGCGGTTCAAAAGACATTAATGAAATCACTGAAGAGTGATTAAATATTAAATAATATTGTAGTTTACATTTTAATTATAAAGTATTTTTTATATATTATTTACTTTCGGTGTCTTCCTGTCTTGTACTTAATTACTCATTTATTCCTGAATAAATCAAGATTAATATAATAAAATAGTATACTGAGTTTAACATAATTATACCTTCTTAAAAAACTAAAATAAATCAATATCAAACTGCCAACCAGCTCCAGCTTACTTGGTTCATTCCATTCCGTGTTGACAAAAGCTGGACATCTGCTCTCATCCAAAGATCACAGACCAACAAGAGCGCCCAATACCACCAACTACCACTCTTTTTAAAGCAACTCCCTTTCCACTTATACTTTATGACTCTATTTATCCTCATCCATCATCGTTTCCTCCGCTGTTGCATCCACGGACAATTCTCCTCACTCACGTGTTGATCGAAATCGCCGCGGTCGAGCGAGGCAAAAGGCAAAACGATGGATGACAAAGCGTGGACTTCCCCTCAATTTAGGGTACTAACTGTTGCCGCTGTGAACACTAGGAAGCTACCCCAGACGGCTGCTGCCAACACCCCAACGGCTCCCTCTCTCCTCCCAACGGAGAATGGAGAATGGAGAATGGATTGCTACGCCGAGGCTGGTCGCATTGACGTCTTCACCGGGTTATTTCCATTGGAACAGCCCACCTCTTTTCTTCTTTTCTCTTTTCTATTTTCTTCTTTCTTTCTTCTTCATAGTTCAATCTCGAATCTTTCTTTCTTGCTCTGTTGATCGCTACTTGACGAACTTGTCCTAGCTACTCCTCGGCTTCGACGGATCGACGGATCGTCATTCATCACATCATCAGATAGGCAACGGCCAAAATATTTGAGAAGACAAGGAGGATAAGAGGAAGACGGAATATAAACTCAAAAATATAACAAAATATAAACAAAATACACAAATACACAATACACCGCCATGACTGAATCGGCTTCTCCTCCGTCGGCCGTCATCATCGGCCACGGCCTCGCCGGCCTCGTTGCCGCCTACGAACTCACCCAGCGCGGCGTCCATGTCACCATTGTCGACCAGGAGTCCCGTGCCAACCTCGGCGGCCAGGCCTTTTTCTCACTCGGCGGCCTGTTTTGCGTCAATTCCAGAGCACAGCGCCGCCGCGGCATCAAAGACTCGCGCGCCCTGGCCATGCGCGACTGGCTCGGCACCGCCCGCTTTGACCGCCTCGAGACAGACGACCGCTGGCCGCGCCAGTGGGCCGAGGCGTTTGTCAATTTCGCCACGGACGAGCTGGAAGACTATGTCGCCAAGCTCGGCCTGAGCTTCATTGTCGTGGGCTGGGCTGAGCGCGGCGACGGCACGGCCGAGGGCCACGGCAACTCGGTACCGCGCTTCCACTTGACCTGGGGTACGGGCCCCGAAGTCGTGCGCGTCTTTCTCGAGCCGTTGCTGGCCGCCGAGCGCAAGGGACTGGTGACGTTCAAGCATCGGCACATGGTGGACAAGCTCGTGGTGGACGACAGCGGCCGCGCCGTCGGACTGAGCGGCCGCATCCTCAAGCAAGACGACGGCACACCGCGCGGCCAGCCGACATCGCGCGAGGTGGTGGACACATTTAGCATTGACGACGCGGCGTGTGTGCTGGTGGCTTCGGGCGGCATCGGCGGCAATGTCGAGCTCGTGAAAAAGGCATGGCCGCTCGACCGGCTGGGCCCCAAAGTGCCCGAGACGTTTGTCGTTGGTGTGCCTGCGCATGTCGACGGCCGCATGATGGGCATTGCCGAGGATGCCGGCGCGCACATGGTCAACCAGGACCGCATGTGGCACTACACCGAGGGCCTGCAGAACTGGGACCCCATCTGGCCTGACCACGGCATCCGCGTGCTGCCGGCACCCTCGTCGCTGTGGCTCGATGCCACCGGCAAACGGCTGCCGCCCTTTTTGTACCCTGGATCCGACACCCTGGCCACCCTCAAGCACATCTGCGCCACGGGCTACGACTACAGCTGGTTCATCCTCGACCAGACCATTGTGGCGCGCGAGTTTGCCCTGTCCGGCTCCGAGCAGAACCCAGACATTACCAGCAAGAGCTACCTGCAGGCCCTGTTCCAGCGCATCCTCACGAAAAAGGGCACCAGCTGCGTGCAAAACTTTTGCGAGCACGGCGTCGACTTTGTCGTGCGCGACAACCTCGAAGACCTGGTGGAGGGCATGAACAAGCTGGCCAAGGACGTCGGCGGTCCTGTGCTGGACTACAATCAGATTCTGGAGACGGTCGAGACGCGCGACGGCCAGATGGACAACCCCTACAGCAAGGACGCCCAGGCCATGCTCATCCAGAATGCGCGCAACTACTGGAACGACAAGGTCAGCCGCGTGGCGCCGCCGCACCGCATCCAGGACCCCAAGTACGGCCCGCTGATTGCTGTGCGCATGCACCTGCTGACGCGCAAGACGCTGGGCGGCATCGAGACGGACCTGGGCTCGCGCGTGCAAAAGGCCGACGGCAGCACGTTTGAGGGACTCTATGCTGCGGGCGAGGCGGCCGGCTTTGGTGGCGGCGGTGTGCATGGCTATGCGGCGCTCGAGGGCACGTTCCTGGGCGGCTGCATCTTTTCCGGGCGTGCTGCCGGCCGGGCCATGGCCGACGAGATTGTCGGTGCCAAAGCCGAGGTCGCCCGTCTATAAGATAATGTCACGATACCATGGTTTGATATTTTGTATTTCTTTTTGTTTATATCTCACAGTCTTTCACGATCTAGTACAGTCATAGCATTTTGTTTTGTTACATTTTTGAATATCAAGTTTGATTTTATTTCCGGGTATCATCAATCATATCATACAGATTGCCTAAGCAAAGAAACAACGCTGGCTATGCTTTTATACAATGCAGTAAAGAAAATACAACAGAAATAGCTTACTCTGCCTTGGAGCTACCGTCCTCTGCAGCCGCTTCAGTAGAGGCCGCCGCCGCCGCTGGAGCCTGCTTGGCCACCCGCTGCCGCTTCTGCTTTGGTGGCTTCGGCGTCTTGGCCGGTGCCGGCCCTTGCACCCAGGCATCCTCGACATCGGTGAGCATCTTGACGGCCGAGCCCTGTACTGAGCCCTGCAGCTGCTCGCGCTGCTCCATGGTCATCTGCTGCAGCACGTACTGCGCAATGTCCATCGTCGCGCCGTTGGCGCCCGTCTTGCTGCTCTTGCGTGAGCTCTTGGCGGCATCGTCTATAGAAGGCCGGCCGATACCGATCGACAGTGTCGCCCATGGTGCGCCGGCAAACTCTACGGGTGCCATGCTGGCCTTGATGCTGCGCAGGCCGTTGTGGCCGCGGGCACTGCGCGTCAGGGGTCGCGAGTGCAGGCTGCCCATGTCCAGCTCCAGCTCGTCGTGCATGACGACCAGACCGATGCGGCTCTTGGGGATATCCTTGCCGACCAGCGTAATTTGTGTTTCTGGCTTTGTGTCGTAGACATTGTCCTCTGACAGCTCCTTGAAGTTGTTGGCGAGGACGGTCTCATAGACCTTTTTGACCCAGGGCCCGGAGACGTTCATAAGTGTTGGGCTCTGTGCCAGGGTGTAGCGCATCTGTGTGCGTGGTGAGATGCCCGACGACACGAGCGATGCCTTGCCATACTGTTTGCTTCTAGCAAAATCGGGCAGACCGAGTTCGCGCCGGAGCACCTCGATGGCCAAGTGGCCGACGGAGTGGCGGGTGTTGAGGTAAGGGGCAGGATTGCCGATGCTCACTACAATGACGTGTCGTATAGCCATCTTGTTGGTTCTGATATTTTTGCTTATACTGTTGAAGTTATAAGTCAGGTTCTCGATCGTGAGATTGGTGATGTTGATCCGACTGATTTTTGATTTTTGCAATATTGGATGGAAGCAAGAGTAAAGAAGAATGGGAATAGAAAAGAATAGAAAAGAATAGAAAAAAGACAAAACACTAAAAAACAGGCGAAAAGTATGCAAATATATATTCCATCAAAATGAACAGTCTTCTTCAGTCTATTATTATCGTGTTCATCTGAACAGCCTCGTCGTTGAAAATTGTATTTAGCACAATGGGGCCGCCAATAATATGAGATGACTAATCCCGCTTATATGACTCTTCGCTGTACGGCCTCATTTTCTTTTTTTTTGTCTTTTTTCTTTTCTACAAAATTCCTTTCTACAAAACGAATTTTAGAAATGACTAATCATCACATGTACACACGTGATTGATTTAGGCTGCTTGATTTTCTGGCGGCAGCTAGCGGAGTGTGGGATCGCTGACGTAGGTCTCGCTCCCGCTGTTTGCGTGCAGCCCGCCTGCGCCCCCTCTCGCTTCTAGCACGCACAGCCACTAACTATGGGGCAACTTCTGGTCGGGCTGCTGTGGTCTCACTTCCCATTGAGCCGCTTCGTCATTCTCGTTAAAAGTCGACAGCAGACGCAGAGACCACTCTTTGACACGCACGACATCATCCTCTACATTACGAATACGACGATATCCATACTATTATTCACAACCTCTGCATAACGACCTCACCTGAGCATACCTTTTCACAACGACATCTGCATCTTTCTCGACGACGACGACGACATCGACTCGACATCACGAACCACGATCTCCTCTCGATCCCTGCCTCGACTGTACAGAAACAATTTCTAGCAACCGACTTGGTGAAGGACACAATCGCCCATCATGTCCTGGGCAGGTACGTCGCACTCTCTGCGTCGGTGCTCGCATCGGCTCACGTCCCAGCAGTAGTTGTCTAACAAACACCAGGCTTCAAGAAGAATGTCGGCCGCGCTACGACGCAGGTCATGATGAAGACGGGCCATGTCGAAAAGACAAGCGACCGCGACTATGAAATAGAGGAGAGGTTTGTCTTGAGAAAGTCCCAGCGTTCCGGAGATCCAGAAGACAAATCACAGAACAAATTACAGAACAAAAACTGACTGACCTACAGACGCTTCCGCACAATGGAGGCCGCCGCCAACCGGTTACAAAAAGAGGCCAAGGGCTACCTCGACTCATTACGAGCCATGACCGCCTCGCAGATGCGCATCGCCGAAACCATTGACGCGTTCTACGGAGACGCCGGCGCCAAGGACGGCGTCAGCCGCAGCTACAAGCAGGCCGTCGAGGACCTGGACACCGAGACCATCAAGTCGCTCGACGGACCCTACCGCACCACCGTGTTCGACCCCATCTCGCGCTTCTGCAACTACTTTCCCGACGTCAACGAGTGCATCAAGAAGCGCGGCCACAAGCTGCTCGACTACGACGCCCTGCGCGCCAAGGTCAAGAAGCTCGTGGACAAGCCGGACAAGGACGTGACCAAGCTGCCGCGCGCCGAAAAGGAGCTGGAGATGGCCAAGTCGGCCTACGAGCAGCTCAACGAGCAGCTGTCGTCGGAGCTGCCGCAGCTGATCGACCTGCGCGTGCCCTACCTGGACCCCAGCTTCGAGGCGCTGGTGAAGATCCAGCTGCGGTTCTGTGCCGAGGCATACAGCCGCATGGCCCAGGTGCAGCAGTACCTGGACGCCGACACGCGCGACCAGTATGCCAACGGCGAGCTGGACACGCGCGTCGAGACGGTGCTGCAGGAGATCCGGGAGCTGAGCATCAGCGGGACTGTATAGCGTGTGATGTAATGGTTGGCGTTTGGCGGGCTTTTGTTCTTCTGTACCTTGTTATTATCTTTATGCTTTTTTCATCATGTCTCTTTGACTGCTTTCTGCTTTGTATTTTGGATGCTTACGAGTTGAATGCATAACGCTTTATTATCAATGCTTTGCCAACATATACTGCAGACAGAAATCACTTTGGTTTTGTCTCGCATGAAAAAAGTGTATTTATGAATGATGCTAAACGAGATAATCTTGAGAAAGAACAACATCTCAGCCGGCCCGAATACATGGGACTACACGCAGAGTCTGCAGAAGACGTCTACAAGTACAGACCCTCCGGCTCGCCCTCCTGCTTCGTCCGCAGCACCCGCTCGCGCGCCGATCTGAAATCTGCCATCTGCACCCGCATCCGCCGCTCGCGCAGCGCCATCAGACCAGCCTCGGAACAGATCGCCTTGATGTCCGCACCAGACAGGTCGTCCTTTTGCGAGATAAACTCCTCCAGGTCGACATCCTCGTTCAGCGACATCTTGGACGTGTGCAGCGTAAAGATCTTGCGCTTGGTGTTCTGGTCAGGGTTCTCAAACAGAATCTTGCGGTCGATACGACCAGGACGGATCAGCGCCGGGTCGAGCGACTCGATCTTGTTGGTGGCCATAATGACCTTGACGTCGCCGCGGTCGTCGAAACCGTCCAGCTGGTTGAGCAGCTCCAGCATTGTGCGCTGGACTTCACGCTCACCACCCGACGTCGAGTCGTACCGCTTGGTGCCAATGGCATCAATCTCGTCAATAAACACAATCGACGGCGCGTTCTCGGCCGCCACCTGGAACAGCTGCCGCACCAGCCGGGGACCGTCACCCAGGTACTTTTGAATCAGCTCACTGCCGACAATGCGCAGGAACGTTGCCGATGTCTGGTTGGCCACAGCCTTGGCCAGCAGCGTCTTGCCGGTACCGGGTGCGCCGTAGAGAATCACACCCTTGGGCGGCTTGATGCCCATCTCCTCGTAGAGCTCGGGGTGCAGCAGCGGCAGCTCGACCGACTCGCGCACTTCTTGGATCTGCTGTTCCAAGCCACCAATATCGGCATACGACTCTGTCGGTGCCTTGTCGAGCTTCATCACACTGACAGACGGGTCCGTGTCGTCTGCCAAGACGCCAACAATACTGACGTTCTTGTGGTGCAGCAGCACCGACGCACCGGGCTCCAGCAGGTCCTTGTCGACAAAACTCATGATGCTGACATAGTATTCGGGTCCTGTCGTGCTGGACACGATAGCATGGTCGTCGTCAATCATCTCCTCGAGCGTGCCGACGCCCATGGGGCTGCCGCGCAGCTGGTCAACAAGGATCCGCTCGTCGGCACCGCGGTCAGCACCGCCCTCGCCCTCGGCTGCAGCAATAGGTTGGCCCTCGGCATCCACCGGCCCACTGCCGTCCTTGGCAGCCTTTGCTTTGCGCAGGCGCTCCTGGTTCTCGACGTACTCTTCTTCCAGCAGCAGGTGATCGTGGATGCGCTGCATACGGAGCAGGCGAAGCTTGCATCGGCTGGTGGGGAAGACGGCAGGCAGCTTGGCGGCAGCACCAGTGCCGCCAGCCTTTCTCTTCTTACGCCCGACGCGGGTCGTTGGGCGCGGCGGGGGCTCGTACTTGGGCTTGTCCTTCTTCTTATCCTTGTCGTCACCGCGGCCGCCTTCGCCGGGGGCGCCACCGCCCATTCCGGACTGTTGTTGACCCTGGGCTGTTAGTAACGTAGATGATGAGGCAGGAAAAACAAGGTAGATAACGAGCAAATGAAGCTCATTGCCACCGTCCTCGTTGTCGTCGGCATCTTTGGCTTCAACGTACCATGACTGTCCGCCTCTGATCGGAAGTGGTGTTTGTGTATGGCCCGGAGTGGTTGTGCTCAGGTGGTTGTGAATATTTCGTAAAACGTCGTAAACGTTGTCAGTTGTATTTGTCGTCGGTGCTCAATTGAGATGATGCAGTCAAGCAGTGCTGTTTTGATGGGTCAAGGGAGAAGGGACATTGACACAAGAACGCAGACACAAGACGGAGGTAGACACACAGAGGTAGGAGCTCCCAGCTTTGCCTTGTTTCGCCTGGCCTCAGCGGCTCCCGCCAGCTAGCCCACAAAGCAGCCCGGCCAGGCGCCAGGGGAAACGCGACAGCACAACGCCTGCCTTCTGGCTGACTGACGCTAGCGTGATGTGTCACGTGGTCATATATACTTATCTAATCAAGCTCCACCACGTCGAACATTCTATGCAAGACTACCAAACGGGTCATCGGGCGGGGCTCAACTACGATCAAGCTGCGAAGCCTCAACTTTTGATAACTTGTGGTTTGATACAATATTTAACTTTTCAAACCACAAGTTGACTTGAACCTTTTCTTACTACCTGTTTGACTTTTTGAGTCGTTAAAGATCAGAGTGACAACCTGGCCACCCGCGCCTTCCTGATTTGTGTATATCTAAACCTCTCTTTCCTTCTTTGTGCATGCTTTGGCCCCTCCACTTATTAAGACTGTGCTACCCTAGCTCTAGTGGCCAGGCGACTATCTAGCATCGGGCCACAAGCTCTACGAGTGTTCAGTGCCATTTTTGAAGTTGTCTTCTCTATTTACCATCACTCCATCGTATTGATTTCCAGCTACAGCAACAGTACCGCCTCGTTTGCCGACTTGCCGACTCTCGCCAGCTTACAGCCCAACTCTGGCTGATACCACCTCATCCACCGCCTTGAGACCGGGCGTCATCACTTTTTGCCGTTTGCAAGCTCGAGCTCTTCGATGACTCCGCCTCGTCTCGCCCTATTTTGCATTCTTCACATTGCAAAGTGCAACTGTTAGTCGAAGGCACACAAGAATATAGAAAGAAACAGCTTTGGGCGACTGAAGCTACGCCGACGATCCCTTCAAAGTCGACCTCTGCCCCAGCTTTCCGTAGTCATTTTAGCTCTACAGACCAGCATCGCATCACTTTTTTCTGGCTTGATAACAAGATAGTTGACGACTACATCTACCACACCCACCACTCTTGTCGACATTGTATCCGCCAAAATGGTCACCAGCCGCGAACGCCGTATCACCCACGAGCTCAAGGACATTGAGAAGGACCGTGCCAGCTCGGGCGTCTACGCATACTCAGCCGATGGCGTTCGTCTCGATCACCTCAAGGGCACCTTTATCGGTCCGCCCGACTCGCCCTATGCCGGCGGCACATTTGTCGTGGACATTACCATTCCCGACCAGTATCCCTTCAAGTCGCCCGTGATGCGCTTTGAAACCAAAATGTGGCACCCCAACGTCAGTTCGCAGACCGGTGCCATCTGTCTCGACACCCTGGGCAGCAGTTGGTCGCCTGTTAACACCATCAAGACAGCGCTACTGTCTCTGCGGATGCTGCTTGAGGTGCCGAACCCCAGCGACCCACAGGACGCCGAGGTGGCGCGGATGATGCTGAACGATCCGGAGCTGTTCAAGCTGACGGCACACGACTGGGCCGTGCGGCATGCAGGCGCGCCGCGGCGGATGGCACTACCGGGCGGTGACAGATTAGCAGCAGCGAGCGGTGGAGCGGCAGGGAACGGACAGAGGCAGGAGATTGACCCGCGGCGGTATCAAGGGTACAACAAGAACTTGGTCGAGCGGTTTGTGGACATGGGCTTTGACGTCGACGCCGTGGTGGAGGCGTTTATCCACTCGGGCATTGAGCGGCGGTATGGCGCTGACTATGAAATGGAGCAGGGCGCTATTGGCGACGTAACTGCCTTTTTGTTTGGCGAGATGTAGTGGCGTGTTGCTGTTGTCGTCGGTGTGCATTTTACATTGCCTCGCCATCTTCTATCTTTCTCATGTCTTCCTTTTGTCCCTGCCAGCATGGCATATCATCTCTGGAGTTTGGTTAACTTTCCATGCTTGCTAGCATGATCTCTTCTTCTGTCTTTTCATCAGCATACTTTATTTCGTTCGTCTTTTCACCTGTCTCTCTGGCCATTGATTTTCTGGTCCCCTCCTGTCCTAGGTCGTCAGTGTCTTCCCGTATCTGTAGTCCTGTTTGGCCGAGGGGATTTTGTCTCTATCATTATATCATACACGTATATATCCAATATAAGCTTTTCAAACAATGTTTTAGCTATCGTGTTGACTGCTCACCGAGACCGATTACATAATCTCGATAGTAGCTGAGATACTGCGATAATTACGCATTGGTAAGCTACATGTTCTCTCTTATCGATTTTGTAGAATCTGCATTGCAAATATTGAATGTCACTTGCATACTAATCATGATACTACTCTATACAGACGATATCGGAGACTTGCACATACGGCCTAGGCGTAGGCAAGGCACGGACTGTTCCGCCCGACTCGGCGTCGCCAGGGGTCGACGTTCTTCCAAACACGGCGTTCGTCATCTGTACAAGTAAAATGAAATGCAAATACATAGTACTCTACCAAGCAGAGATACATCATATCTTTTGTACCAACATGACAGCTTGCTCCTGGTGGTTCTGGTGCGCGGCCAAGTATGCGCTGCAGCTAGGCCCATTTGGTGTCTAGCAGCAGCTAAGAGAAAATGGTGTAATACAGTTTGATTCTTGTATTATTATCCGTACATCTTTATTTGTAGATTTAATGGTACAGGCAAAGAGCAGCCGTGCCAATTGAACAGCTGCCATTCGCCGTGCATCGCTTCATCGCCAGGCTGCATCACGTCATGCCTGTCTGGGTAGAGTATGACCGGGTACTTCCTTCCTTCCTTTCCAAACAGTTTGTCATCAACGTTGTCAAGTTGTCAAGTCGTTTAATTGCCAAATAGTCAAAGCTCTTTCCTCATTTCGCTCCTTCCTTTTCAGTGCCCTCGTAGACCCTCCCCCACCTAGGTCTGCCATCCCGCTCTCTCGTCTCTTATCCCTCTATCTACACTTCTTTTGTTTTCTGAATTCTTCTCTTTCTTTTCACACACTCTCTTTCCTGTTCTCTTCGACTTTAAAGATACAATCGCACCAGTCGATTAGGTGACACAGCCAACACCAAGGATCCGGCCAAACCCAAGCTAGCCGTGCATTATCGAGCTTGTTCTCCATCTTTCTCCATCGTTCCTTCCCTTTGAGGCGGAAAAGAGTTCTAAACTCGTTACGTTTTGAACCGCTGTTAAGCTTGCCCGTTGATAACATCATAGTCTAGCAACTAGCTACCGCTTGCCCTATTGATCATCAATTAATCTACAGCTTAAAGTACGGAATAAGGTCATATAGCCGGCGCCGGCCTTGTTCTTTATTCTTCTACCTTGCTATCTCCCTCTTCCTATCTTTCTAATTTATTTCTTTTCTTTTCCTCTCTTGTTTCTTTTTCCCTCCCCTCGATGGCGTTTGATATCTCTCACTCTTCATCCCTCTTCGTCAACATCACCATCGAGTCGTCCCCCTCAACACTGCCCACGCTCCCGTCCACACTGCCCTCGTTTGAGTCAGAGTCAGAGTCAGGTTTACACAAGTTCAAGTCGGACTCACCACTGCCAGCCACCAACATGACGGCCGTTGATATTGCCGCCCAGTCGCCGTCCGAGGACATCCTCCTCATTACGGCCCCGCGCAAGCCCACGCAGTCTTGGGTCGAGCACATCCAGACCAAGTTCCCCCGCCTGCGCGTCATCTACCGTGACCTGCAATGGGGCCAGACGCTGCCGCACGAGTCTCTTACTGAAGATGAGTGGGACAATGTCACTGTGTTGTTGACAACGTCGTCGCTGCCGGCCAACCATGCCGTCGTGCCCCGCCTGCGCTACGTGCAGCTGTTCAGCGCCGGCGCCAACCTGATTGTCAAGCAGCCGCTGTTTACCGACACCGATATTATCTTCGCCACTGCCAACGGCGTGCATGGCCCTCAGATCTCGGAGTGGATCATTGCCACCTTCCTCGCGCACAACCACAAGAGTGTGTATTTGGAATTTGCACCGCATTCTTGAATTGGTACCATGCTAACTATTTAGTCCCCCAGTACCTTGAGTTTCAAAAACAGGCCAAGTGGCGCCGGTCCGAGGAGGACACTGAGGATGCTCTCGGCCAGAGAGTGTAAGTCTGAAACCGAGCTACAAACAAGCTTATATTTGACCTAAACTAACTCAGTACAGAGGAATTCTTGGCTACGGCAGCATTGGCCGGCAGACCGCCCGGGTCGCTACGGCCCTCGGCCTCGAGGTCTACGCCTACACCCTGCACCCGCGTGACACCCCCGAGTCCCGCCGCGACAACGGCTTTGCACCCCCCGGCACCGGCGATCCAGAGGGCATCTACCCCACCAAGTGGTTCTCGGGCGGCACCAAGGCCGACCGCCACGCTTTCCTGGCTTCCGGACTGGATCTGCTCGTCGTCGCTACGCCCTTGACCGACGATACTACGCACCTTCTGGGCGCTGAAGAGCTCAAGCTGCTCGGCCGTGACCGCGAAGACGGCACTCGGAGAGCCGCGTTCCTGAGCAACATTGCGCGCGGTCCGATTGTGGACACAGATGATCTGATTGCGGCACTGGAGGACGGCACTCTGCGGGGTGCAGCTCTGGACGTCACGGACCCGGAGCCGCTGCCGGATGGACACCGGCTGTGGTCAGCCAAGAACCTGATTGTGACACCGCACATCAGCGGAAGCTCGACCAAGTACACGGAGCGTGTGCTGGCCATTCTGGAGGACAACCTGGAGCGGCTGCGCGACGGCCGGCCTCTGGCGAACCAGGTCAGCCGGAGGGACGGATACTAGGTTTGGATTTACTACTGTCAAATCTATCATAAATGACGAAGAGTGTTTTATTATATTACAATACACAAGCTAAGCATACTTTCCTGGGCGGTGATGTCCGTGATGTTGGGGTTTGGGGCGCCTTGGCAACAATGTCACTGCTGCAAGTGTCATTGTAGTGGCTTAGCAGCGCCGCCACCAGGGTCTCCAACTCCATCTTGCTGCCATTATGTTTTCTACTTTTGTTTCTGGTTTTGTTTAGTGTTGTGTGATTTGCCGTGTTGTATTAGCGTATTGCCCGCCCGGCGGCCCGTGCAAGACCCACGACGTCAACGGCGACAGAGTGCTATGCGAGCGAGCATTGTATCAATACCCGGCCGTCGACGTGCCAGGGATAAAAGGCAGTAATCCAGCCAGAGATGCTAACCGACGATGGACTGGTCTCTGTGCTAGAGATCTCCTTTTGGGCCACCACATCTGGCCCCAGAAGTGGCGGGTCGCATTACCATCTGGAATTTCAAAGGCGACCACGAATCTGAGGTAGATCCAGGTCCAGATCCAGACTTAGCCTGCTAGGCATTCAAGTAAAAGTTGATATGGGTCAAATAGTCAACTAGATTTTATCAGGCTGAACGATGAGGTGCAAGTGCTGGCCCCCAGCCTGGATGGCACCGCGGACAAGACTGTCGGCGAACGGTAGTACATGGTAGTTGTCCTGAACAAAGTAGTCAATGTTGTCATGATCAGATATGAAAATGATTAGGTCGAGCTCAGCAGACACATTAGTGCCGTTCCTATAGCTAGAAAAAGCACTATCGGTGAAGAAGTCGAGAGGTGTACTGACACCGATGCCGGTGTAGGGCTTCGGCAGGCCACCCGGAAGGATGGTGACTGTCTGAGTAGATGCCAGCCATGCCAAGAGCAGCCATGAAAAATAATCATGATGATTCAATACTTGATGATGTCTGTCGATGTAGATAAAAAGACAGTCCTGCCGCCAAAGCCTCATGTTTGCACAATGTCACAAGCAATTTAGCCTGTAGTGGCAGTCGACTAATTAATGTATAACTGCAGAAACTCGGAACGAACCTGTACTACTTTAAAGAAAAGAAAAAGGAAACAAAGTCTGTCAATTTACCAATAAACGGACAACAAAAATCATAAAGCAAAAATAAATATGAGATTCACTAGTATTTGAATCCGAAATATATAATAAGCAACTTACACAACGAAGCCTTTCTAAAAAAGATTGCTACCCAAAAAGTTAACAACCCGAATGTAAGATAACAAAAAAAAATAAAGCGAAAAAGAACTCCCCCGGGTGGGCTCGAACCACCAACCTTTAGATGAACTGGTAAAGAGATTAACAGTCTAACGCGCTATCCAATTGCGCCACGGGGGATTTTTGCTTGAAGGAACGAGAGGATCGGAGGGTATAAGTAGGCTAGTCTTTTACCCTTAGGAGTGATAACAAAGTAGACTTGTCAACATTTGAATCTAAAATCAAAAGTAAAGCCTCTGCAAACGCCGAGTACATTTAATTTCCGTTTACTTGAGTTATCGGAATTTATCTACTGAATTTGACCATATCGTTATTTGATGTACTCCTGATTTCCATGTCTGGTGTCTTCAGTCGTCATCTCTCATCCCAGCACCTCCTCAACTACTTCGGCTCGCTTGCGCTGACCATTTAGCCATGGATGCAGGCACACTCTATACGTCGAACGCATGTGCTATATTACAACGGATGGAAAACACTGTGACTTGCTTACATCACCCATCAATTTGCTTTGAGGGGTCGTCACTTGACATGGGTAGTCGTGACCCGTGAGCCGTCATAGCAGTCCGTGATGTTTGCTATCACGGCCGCTCATAGGAGGATGGAGGATACAGAATATAAGGCGAGTTCCCAACGACATCAGGAAGCCAGAACATGATCACACAAACAAGAGACAGACATAATGGCTCTTTGATCCCTCTTGCTGTGCCTTTCTGTTGCCTTGGCCGCCACGACCAACCTCTTTGTGTCACACTACAGCGGCAACATCTACACCTTGACATTCATTACCGGCAGTGGCACACCGTCACTCGCAGTGTCGTCGAGTGTCAAGCCTGGCGGCCAGATGCCTAGCTGGTTTATGCCCGACAAGGAGGGCAGCAATCTCTACTGCACCGACGAGAGCGGCGCCAATATTGGCTTGAGCCTGTATGCCCTCAGTGTCGGAGCCAATGGGGTCCTCAAGGTTACCGGCACGGACCGCATTCACGGCGGCAGCGATGCGCGCACTCGTACTACACGCGGACCTTCCAGATAACAAGGCGGGCGATCTCGTGGCGTTTTGCGGGTAGACGCCGTTTAATGTCGCGATTGTCGAGCGGAACGTGACGACAGGCCGGCTGGGCAGTCTGGTAGCCAATCTCCAGGTGGGCACGACGGATGTTCCGGGAAATGAAGATGGGTTGAGTGCCGTCATCTGGACCGAGTAGGTAGGGGTTTGTCTATAAGTCCATGTATAGTCTATAGATTGCAATAACCTTATCGTGCAATCTACAACCTACAATCTACTGCCTATACCGACACTCGGGTTGCAGCTTCTATGGCTCGTAACAAAACCAGCCTCATCGGAAAACACTATTGGGCATACCTTGTCCGCTGTCCGTCTGCACACCTCGGCTCGCCTTGGGTCCATGTAACGGTGGATGTGACGGCCGGAGCGGCCTGGCTCGTGGCAAAGCATGCTCAGGCGCTGGTGATTCTTGTCGGAGGTGGCTGTAGGTCGTCGAGACAGGCGATAATGTCTTTGGCGTACTCGTGCAAAAGAACCAGGGGGGTGTCGTAGAGGGTGTCAATGAAATCGTGACAGTCGTTGTGATGCTCGCTGTTGTGCTTGTTTGCGTGTGGTTGATGGTTACCATCTGCGCTGTCAATGTTGATGGGATTGTTGTCGCCACTGTTGATGCTGCCATCGTTGTTACTGTCGACACTGGTGACAGCGTCATGGTTGAGTATACCGTCACCGGTGTTGGGTAGATACCAAACGACCAGCTGCAGAACGTGTATGCGAGTGCCGGACTGCGGATCAAGCACCGCAGCAGGTTGTCGTGAGGGCAGTGCTCGGCTTCGCCGGTCTTTTCATTGGCTATCAAGGCACTGGCTAACAGCACTGACAGCCAAAGACGAAGACAAGGACGCATGCTGGCGGCGGCCTGCACGTAGATGCTGTCAAGACTACGAGGAGATGATTGCCATCTTCATTTCCTCCACGTATACTACCTCTACCTTGACTTATCGGAGCGAATTGCATTGCCTCGATGCACCTTTAGGCTCTTTAATCTATTGCGGAATAACTGCCATCTGCTCATTCAGATAGACGGAAGCCTTCCATGTTGCGATTCAGATAGTCCTCCTAGACTGGATGTTTATCGGCAGGTTTCGTCGTTTGTCCTGTAGCTGCGATAGCATATAATGTTCGTAGCGGTGGCAAAGATAGTTTGAGGGGGGTGTCAAAGGGAATGTCGGGGTAGAGATATTGTCGGGCTGCCGTGTGATCTGCGTGCGATTGTCGAGTAGGCGGCATTACAGCTGAGCATCAATGCAGTCGCTGGCTACAGTTTGGATGGGATGTAGGAGCCCAGGGCAGTGCTGGATGGCGTTGTTATCGGGTTCTCAGTGAGTATGAGCTGTTCCACGAACCGGATGGCGTTCGACGGGTTGCAGCTGATGGAAATTAGCAGCCAGAAGCCATGACTTTGTCGAGTAGCCCCGGAGTGCCTCTGTCCGACTGAAGCCTGTGCTGTCCATGTGTGTGCTGAACGGCTGCAGTTCCGGCAGATCCTCGGGTCTCTAGGGTCAGTGTCGGTCTTTGTCTCTACTCAGTATTATTGTCTCTATTGTCTCTGCTCTTGTTCGGCGTGCTTGATCTACAGACTCTCGAGGCTCATCGCAAACTGCAAACTCTGCCATTCCACACAGGCCCCTTGCCCTGTGGACATCTCTTCTTTTTCCTCGTCATGTCTGAGATGCATCTCTCCCCCCTTTGTACTTGTTGCTCCATAGCGATATCTTCACTTTGATTGTGTTGTCTTTGATCCTGCCAGGCTTGATCCCATCTTTGACAAATCGCAGAAACCCCCCAAAACTGTGGACAAATCTGGCCTTTGTCAGTGCTCTTTTGTACTGTTAACGCTCCCTACTAATACTATCTATCTTGGTCAATCTCTATATTTTCATCACACGACATCGACCATTCGGAATACTGCTCGATACAATAACTAGATTCTGACGCCACGGCAGCCTTGCCATTTTTGCCCAGTAATTATCTAGTTAACCGACAAATCCTCTCGTTAATTCCGGGGACCTGTCGACAGCCAAAATACAAGACGCAGGTATTTACCCTCATTTTGTTCTGCCTATCTGCCTCTAAATGTATATTTCTACCTCCATTTCTTACTACTGCATCTCTACTCCATACTGCTTATCCTTTTTCTACATTTTGCACACTGCGTTCACTCCCTCACCCCTCCCCTGGTCACTACCTATGGAGACATAGCTCTCCTTGAGATTTTCCACTTCACACCATTTTACCCACCCCTACCTCATTTGCAGTAAGAGTGAAAGTCCTCCCCCGTCTGATGAGTTTTGGGGGCACTTACGAGACTATTGGGCACTTGGGCCTGGTTTACATGCGTCTTGGATCTGCAGCTATCTCTACAGGATATTGTTCGGCCCTCACTATATTCAGTAATATTGAATACAATATACAAGTATGCTGAGTGGTACAGTGGGTGGTCAATTGAAACACTAATTTTTCTTCTTGCAAGTTCAATATTATCGCCTTTATTATTTGAATCTTTTTCAGCATTTTACTCTTTTCATAATTTTCATATAATTATAGGCTATTGTAGAATGGCTTATTGAATAGATGATGTTTTTTTCTTTTAATAATTCTCTCTTTTGACGAAGTTTTAAGCTATTGAAATTAAAACGAATAAATTTTGGATTTGTAATATTTGTAATATTTTAAAGTTTCATTTATAAGATTTAAAATAAAAGTGTTACGATATAACTTTATATATAAAAAGTAAACTTTACCTTTTAATAAAGAGAACGTACTCTTTATTTTATCTTTAATAATTTTTATTATTATAATAATAATAAATAAAATTTACGTAGCTATATTTCATTATATTTTAATACCTTATTTTTTAAATATAAATAAAAGCGTCTACTTAAAATAAAAATTCAAAATAAATACAAGTAGATAGTATAGCCATTTATCTATCGATTGATATATATATCAACTATAATAGCTTTATAAATAGTGTTTGAAATAATACTATCTACTTTACTTTTCTTAAACTTATTAACGAAAACAACAAATTAGTGTTTCAATTGACTACCCACTGTATATCCTCCGAAGCCATGCACAGGCAGAACACTATGCGAGACGTGATCTCAGTTTGCCATGCTATCCAGTTATCCACGGGGGATCTTGAAATTCTAGCTGGTACATGTTCGGATCATTGTGCCCAATGCCTGCAATCTCGTCAGCTCATTTCTCGATCATTATTTACTGTTTTAGCTATGAGGTGATCGGATCATACATGGGAATTACCCAAATCCCATGTTCCCGAAAGCTAGAAAATGTGGCTGACGGATGGTAATTGTAACCAAGAAGCAATCTTAACAGTGGGAACCTTATGAGGGACGTCGTCTATCATTCTGACCACTTTTGCAACCATTCGTACACATCACTTTTCGCTTTCGCTCTCGACAAACGGGCCTGTTCTAGAGCACAAATCCGAGTGAACTGATCGGATCTCTGCCAGCACACTGCAGCCAGTCTTTTTTTCTTCTTCCTGAAAGCGTATCTATCGGTCCACAAGTCCGCAGCCATCTAATTCCGGCCTCCCTCAACTGCGGAGCATATCCGACGTTAACGTGCTGTTCATTAACGGAAAACATGCGATGTCCTCTAACTATTGGATCAATGTTGCGATAATACGTCGATGCCCCATCCTCTGTTCTGTATTGAGGCGGGCCGATCGGGCGTTAGTCGGGCCTATCAGTGAAATAGATATTCTCAGTCCAAGAGCAACTTGTTTGTAGTGCGAAGCATATTACAATATTGACTATTACGTCGCAGGGCAATTGCACGCTTATGACAACGAAGTTATGGACAACGCTGAACACGCGATGATGCGCAATCCTTCACCTCGATCCTACAAGGTGACCGGTGAGGCGGTATTTCCCAGTACTGAGTATACCCGGCAGCGTAACGGTAATGGCAATAAAAATTGTTCGGCGTGTGTAGAGTCTGGTAGACGATCTCGTAAGCATAAACTACATATATGTAAACACGACGCACTACGGTTAATTGTTCTAATAAAAAAAGCAAAAGTCACACACCTCCCACCCGACTTTCTACACATCGGAGGTCGCTCCGAGTCGTAGATCTCCATGTCGATGGGCACAGTGTCTGTGTTTTTAGTGTGACAAAAGATACATTCAGAGCGTCCACAGAGCGTCTACTTCGTACTCCGTACAGAAAAGAAAAGCGGTTCCGGCCGAGACCCCCAAGCTACAACTAAAAGAGTTTAGGATCGCAGACGTCCCAGTTCTCCCAGATTCGATTCTCGATTTACGAGTATGTTGTGGATTTTCTAATGCACAGGAGGGTTTCTACTTGAACACTGACATGACTGCCGCTGTTCTTGCTGTAGCCCACGGGGATTCGGGGGCTGTATTTTATATTTACAAGACTGCCATCTGGTTAATACACTTACCACGGGGTAGTTCCAAGTCGATGTAGTGCCGTTCCATTGGTAACCCTTTGCAATTGATAGCCAGGCAGTTCTCAAGAAGTCGGTGACATGGGCTTTGATCTGTCTGCCCTCTCAATTTCGCTGAGCAAAAGCATGTGACTATGGGCTCAAGAGCATATCTTATGTTTGTGTTTTGTGTGTAGTATCTACTTCGTACACACAAAAGCAACAAAGTATCATACGACAGACACCGATACCACTTCGATTGTTAATACTCACCGTTTAACTCACTTATTGTGCTGCGACGCGGCATCACGATACTGCCAGCATATAGTCAGCTCAACATTGTTCGCGATCCACGACAACCACCCCCAAAGATCCGATTGCACGTCAACTTACATTTCCATACTGGTAGAATCAGTTCCCGCCCTTTTTCAATCGACGAACTACCTTAATACCGGATCATACACCTCTATAGACCGCTGTAGCCTTCGACCTACCATCCTACTCTACCATGCCTATATTCGACCTTCAGCGTCTACCGCTACAGACTGACAGATAATGAAGCAACTGGTTATCGACTACACAACCCGGGTCAATTACTCTGGCCTGGCTGTCATACAGACTCCTACGAGGTACAAGGCGAGCGCTTTAGGCCGGCGTGTAGTTGCAGTGGCTACTTTGGACTGAAAGGCGCCTGCATGTGCTTTCTAGGTAATCGTTGTCGACATATCTAATACATTATCTGCTCAAGGGCCCAAAAGCAAATACTAAACACCAAACACCAGAACACTAGATTACCGGAACACCAAGGCAGAGCATATAAAGGGACAAGTCAACAGCCAATTTGCGACGCATTCCGTTCATTGCTGTATCGACGTGACTGAGTGCTCTCGTCCACTCTGAGTATCAGATACAGATCAAATATATCAGCATTGTCACCGATCATATCGACACTGGCATATTGAGGACGTCCTGAAGAGATATTGAGCCGACGCCGACTATATTCGATACAGGGAGACGACCGCTTGTGTTCAACCCCAATTCGGGCATCGCATCTATCCGCAGCTGCAACTGTGTTGCACGTAAAATGCGCGTAAATTGGTCGTAAAAGTCCATATCCATGGTGCAACACTTTGGATCACAACTATCTCTGGTATCATTACTTTTGGCTTTTATCGCAGACCTGTCCCAGACGAGCGTGGTGTTGCACTTGAGTGGCCGAATTATTGTCTGAGCTGTCGTAACCTTGGCAAGACCTTTTTTTTTCCCTTTCCCCTACTTTATTGCTTTCCAAGACACTTTGTGGGAGTGCGATGAGCAGGGTGAGCTATAAATGATAGGAGATATGGCCGACATGGTAAACAAAAAGAGAACAAGGGGGAAATGCGGTTATTGGGCGGCAGCTACGAATACGTGCAACGATAATGGGCAATGGTACAATAGATGTGGTTCGGTGAGTTTTTATTTTGTGTTCTGTACTCATGGGATGTTATGAATACGCTGTTGCTTCTATGGAATAATGCCGTGTAACAGAAAGCACCGAAGCTGGGTAGTAAATGACAACACAGTTAATCGCGAACAACAGGGTAATACATAAGTAGAGAAAAAGGTATACGAGAGCCGTGTGTCGGCGAATTGCTTGCAGGGTCGGGGGTTAAACGTGTACGATGATGCACAAAGGTGAGCAAGCCTAGGGGTCGACTTGACGGCATAAACAATGTAGAGATAGACCATGGTGAGCAGTCTACTGCTTCGGATGGATGTACCAGACGATGCGAATAAGCTAAAGGCAAAGCTGAAAGACGAAACGAGGCGGGAACGAGATAGAGTAAGTCGAGCATGGGCATCCATGGTCACAATTGTTGCGGTCTACGAGCTGGCACGGAATAATGTATCCTCAATATAGAGACGCCGGCCTCATGCTTGAATAGATCCGTATTCTGACTGAGGGATTGAGGATTAGAGAGATTCAAAGCCAATATGAATGTGGACAAGGAAGGCATGTCTCATCTCTGATATTGTACTCATTTCGACAGCCTCTCTCAACCACTTTACTCCTAACTCTATACCCTACTTTATTCCCGCAATTTCATTTAGGTGTAATACCGAACATGCATCAAGATGCCCTTGTAGTCCATAGCTACATGCCACGAGAGTATATTAAATTTCCAACAGCCGCATATGTCTTACATACCACAACATGTGTTACAACACGAGCAGATGATGTAGGCAGTCGACTGTGGGAAGCCGAGAATGGATAACTCCGGCTTGGTGTGAGTATGGCAGACCATGACCTGGATGTATGTCTTGATTTCACTGACAATGATAGGCCCGTTTACGATGACAGCCGTGTGTTTCGGTAGCTAAATAGTTCGTTTCTCGTTTAACTGGAATCGATACTGTGATGCTATTGTCTATAGTGCTGTACGTTGTTCAGTACACTCGGTGTAATTTACGCTGTAAATAATGTTATACTTGTCAACTTACTGCTGTTAGCCATGTGCCTGATTGTCTTTTGTGAATAAGCGTATGATTTAGCTTATTCATTACAGCACTGGTTATGTCAAGTCGTGGTTCAACACCAAGCCCGGGAATTATAGAAGGTCACAAGAAGGGAAAACATAGGCTAGGCACATGGCACTCTTGTCCTCCGTCGGTCCTAATGCCAAGTGTCATACGGTGTACGGCATGCAGATATATGACGAATAACTCATAGTGCAAAAAGGTGCAGTGTCATAGGTGGAGGACAGATTATATGAAAATGTATGGTGCCACCAGCCTAAATGTTTCCAAAAAAACAAAAAAAAAAACAAAGATGGTGGTCTACTGCCAAATACAGTCAGACATATCACACTTTGAGCAACACAACGTGAAGGATTCCATCTTGCAGGCGAGATTTGTACATTTATGAGAAATAGGCCAGGCGTACGTTCAAGTTTCCTGGAGGATCTAATTGCAGTGTGCTTGTAATAATGCCTTTATACCACCTCATGTCTCGGAGGCAACGGCGATGGCGTACGGCTGGACGATAGTCTGGCGTTGAGGTTTATAGTAGACTAAGGTCATCGTCGACGCCAGCCTCATTCCCGACTGTGTTCTTCCGAGGCTTCTGTACTACAAAATAGCATCTTCCGTGGAGCACAAGCATATGAAACGTTCTCTATCGGCTTGGCGGATCCTTCATCCCATTCGACGCCTTAATTCTTACCGACTGATATTGCTTACCTTGATCTGATTGTAGTGACTACACTAGCTACCCACACGTGTCTCCGTAAAACGTGTGGCAGTCCTAGCTTTGGATGTTTCTATGTTGATTGTTGCTGTTCATTATATATTGATTTTGAATAATGTTTCATCTTAAGAGCGCCACGTTCTACGGGATCAAACGTTTGTGTAGAAATTACCAACGGTCTTAACTCTGCCAGCAGAATTATCAGAATATACCGGCCAAGTACAAAAGAGTGCAACGTATGCAGTTCGGTTGCGCAGCATAAAGACACACATATGAAAGGACATAAAGACATAAAACAAATAGGCAAACGCCGGGTTAGGCGAGTAGCATGCCGTGCAATGCTGAATAGGGAGAAGCTGTAGCCGGGAATAGGAAGGAGAATAAAAATAAGAACAACAAATACAAGACGGTGAAGGCGTTGAGGCCTTGGAGGGGGGAGCTTGGGGCGGGCCCAGGAGGCGGGCCAGGGAGGTCGGCGCAGAACAAAGAGACACAGCGCGGGCACAAGCGCCCAAGAGCCGCGGGATGCCATGCAGACCCGGCACGTTTCTGTGTTCTGTTGCATCCTATGATTGGTATACTCTGTCTTTCTTGGTGCTTTCTGCGTCTGCTTATATTGTATTATGTGCTCCTGCTCGTATCTTCCTTTTATGTCTCTGTCTGTGTACTCGTGCTCCCCCGACTCCTTCGTCTGGTCTTGTATACTTGATTATTGAATTTCTCTTATTTATTGTTGGGATGACTGTGTTTCCCATGATGAATACAATATAACAGCTTGAAGAAGGGGATTATAAAGGCAAAACGGCTTATGGCTTGGTGTTCCCTCCCCCTTACATCCAGAACATGTGCAGTCACTAATTCTGACGCCGTTGTGGTTGGCGTTGACGTTAGTAGAGGCGGGGATGAGAGACATGGAAGAAGATGGTAGAAGAGAGACAGGAGAAGCACACGAAGACGAACTGCCGTCCGTTTTGGGACTGAGGTCTGAATACAAATATAATCAAATAACAGAGAACAAAGAAAGAGGTAGCAAGAGCAGCTCTTATATCGGCAAGGCACATGTATATAAAGTCACAGGAGATGCCGTGTCAGGCGGGTTGTTGACAGTTGGAGAGATGAACAACAGCAAAGAATTCGACGAGCACAGGATCACTATCCACCAAGTCACCAGTCTCAAAGTTAACCTTGGGCGTCAGTTCTGATATCATACGGTCACCATCTTGATATCGATCTTCTACTGCCATTTAACAAAATAACACCGGTTCAGAAACAGCTCGTGTCAAGCCAGTCATTGTCAAAAACATCAGAGCCCCCTCCGTCTAGGTATGCTAA
The DNA here is from genome assembly GCA_029298715.1 of Ophiostoma ulmi. Lineage (NCBI taxonomy): Eukaryota > Fungi > Ascomycota > Sordariomycetes > Ophiostomatales > Ophiostomataceae > Ophiostoma > Ophiostoma ulmi. Next base: position 5,425,492 of record JANSLN010000002.1, on the reverse strand, counting down.
ATGTTCTACAAGAAGTAGCATAACAAAATGCTATGAAATTGAAGCTGACGTCGATACATGCATACATCCAGACAACACAACCGAGCATTTATTTGTCATATTCATAATCGAACTTTTCTGAAACTTTCAGCTCCACCAGAATGTGCACCTACTACTACCTCCATCGCCATCACACACTCACTTGCAAAGACGATATCGACTATGTCTTGCAGTACAGCTATTGCAGCTATGCCGGCCACGATCCCAGCACCGGCATGCCAGCCCCCTGTGCCAGTGTGTACTTTGATGCGGACCAGAGCGTCGACTACAACAATCCATGTGCCATGGGCACCTGCACGGTCAACCCCGGCTGCGTCTCGGGGATGTGCCGACTAGCCGAGCTCAACGGCGTGTGGGTGTGCTGCAAGTGCCGGCGCGGCGGCAACCAGCACAGCTGGTGTGGGCACCGGATGCGGTCGAGTCCGGACACGTTCTGCTACCATGTGTGCTGCAAGAACTGTCTGCCAGACGACATTGGTATGGGTAGTGTGGACATCAATGTGCCTATTACTACGTCTGTTGAGTATTGATGACGAGTTGATATCATTTTGAGGATGGTTTAGGTGTCAAACCGGGCTGTCTATTTGTATCTCTTCTTCGTCACGTTTTCTTTCTTTTCTTTTCTTTGCTTTCATTCTGTCTTTTTTATTTCCTCTTTCTTTTTCTTCTTTTTCCCCCTTTTCACCTACTGCTCTCCTTTGTTCATCTTTATTTTGACCGTTATCCTCTTCTTCACCAAGTCTCTTCATCTTCTTTATCCTGTTTGCGTCTTCTTTTCCCTGCATACACGCACGTGCCTCGCCCTTTTATCAGAATGTTGTTCTCTGCCACGTCACATATGAATCCTGCTGTTGGTTGTTCATGCCGACTCAATATTTGTTGTTGTATGCGGTTGTTGGCTTTAGTGTTGGATGGGTGTTATTGGAAAGCTGCTAACATATGCCTCTCTTATATACAATTTCTGTATATCACACGCGTATGTTATGCAATACATGTACAATCATACTATGCTGGTCATGTGTCTGTCTCTGTCATATATCTGAGTAGGAAAGAAATAGAGTTGTGACCATTTTGATTAAATGGCGTCCGAGATGCCCGAGAACCGAGAACAAAGTGGGTGTGGCAGCTGAAATGACGCCTCTTTTCTAACCTTGTCCTCCCATTACCCAACAGCATGCTTCACCAAAATATAGAGCTCACTCAGGCCTTTAAAAAGTACAAGTGTAGTCGAGGTGTGGTAGAACAGTCTCCAGAGTAAGCCAAATTGATGACTCCGTTGTGTAGTGGCACTTTAGTCTAGTAATACGGCGCAAGATGTGGCCGATAGTAGAAGGCAAAGTATGAGGAATTAGCGACAGAAAACAGAAAACAGATAAAAGGGCATTCGGTGGCGATAAGAAAACAAGAGTGATGTGTAACCCTCTTTGAAGCTGAGGTGAGTCAATTGATTCCGGGTTGACTTGGTGAGAACTCTTTAGTGTAGAGAAATGATAATAACTGTCATAGTACAGACCTCATGAAGTCAGTGACAAATACAGCAAATGCGATAGGATAGGAGAAGAGACGCAGGAAAGTTCGTGTCTGAGTGGCTGCTCTGGGGTTGACACGGGCAGCTGGGAGGGGGTGGCTTGCATCTTCAATGACCCGATCTAGGGGTGGATGAACGTCTCAGGAATCGCGGCGTTGAATGGGTCGTTTCAACGATGAGTGCATTAAAATCAAGATAAATCAAGGAATATCAAAAGAAAATCAAAAGAAAATCAAATCAAACAGGTGAACACAGGCAGAGATGTGGAAGAACATGGTGGCTTATATAATCAAAGTCGAGTTTCCTAAACGGGTAATATTTTGTATAATTAGTCATCATCCCACATCACTTGTCACTGTCCCTCGGCCGGCGGCTCTGGTCTGGCGACACCATCTTGTCTCGTAACGTGACATGCATGTCCACACGAACTAATGCAGGTACAGACAAGCACAAGAGTAGATTCAAACACCTGAGACGAACTACAACTCGGCACCTCGGCAGGCATTGCCTTCACTGCCATGTCCTTTCTCGTATGAACGCAAGCATTGCCTCATTCCATGATGGTTATCAAGAATGACAAATAGCTGAAACGACCATGAAAGATGGGCCAAGATGGACCACGGCGGCATTGGTATGGAAATATAAGCTGATGAGGCTGGGTGGCTTTTGTAGTCGGCGACTACAGGGGGATGGCGCTATGCTTTCCTCCTCTCTGTTGCTGGGCCTAGAGGAGGCTATACTCCCAGGCCCACGGTACGTGCGACATAGAGGCAACCCATTCAAGGATCTTGACATCAGATCTAGCTCTGTCTAATTTCTGTCTTTGTGTCTTAGTGTTTACTTCATCTGCCCTTGCATCTCGCATCTAATAGATCACATGCAATCTGGCCTGGTGCCGAGGGTGCTGGTCAATATCTAGACGCACTCGATATTACAACAAATGAGTATCAATGTAGTACGTACTTTGTCCCCATTACCGGCAATCGCTTTCGGGTCGGATAATGTCAAATGTGTAAAACGGATGAGATATGATAATAGTATCCTATGATCTGTGATGGATGAGAATTAAAACATAAAACTCTGGGGGAGCACGATGGTCTACGCCTCTTCTACGCCAAACAGTCATGTCCAGCTGTCTATGGGGGTAAAACCCGGTGTATGGGCTGCTATAAAAAGTAAACATGAAAAAGCACTCAATGAAAATGAAAATAGAAGACGCAGTCTTCGGCGTAGCTCGTATTTTTCCCATGTTACATCTAATTTGTTCCGCGGCACGAACTGGCACCCTTTCAGCAGACATTGCCCACAAACTCTCCACACTTTTACGAATCAGCCTTTTGGGACAGATGCGATTGATGCAATTACAGATTCCGTGGATGCATAATGATTGAGGCTCATGTCTCATGGTGGTATGAGCTGGCGAGGCGCAAGTTCTTATCTGTTGAGGTGAGAGTTGCGACAGCGAGATGGCCAAACGAGCATCTGAGAGCGATCACGCAGACTAGCCAGCACAAGCCCTACGGCTATCTACAAGTCCTTTACTTGCAAGCTGCAGCCTGAAAGTACAACAATACAGCAATACTACGATACAACAATACAACAATACAACAATACAACAAATACAGAAAAAAGAAAAACACAAAGCTACCTAAATACTGTCTGAAGCAAGGTCAGCTTGCCATGCCCACTCGGTGATAAACCATGACCTCGATATTACAGCTCCAGTTGTTGAGAACGTCAGGGAATATATTTAGAAACCATTTAGAAATCATTTAGAAACCATTCAGAAATCATTCAGAAATCAATTCGAAATCAATTCGAAATCAATTCGAAATCATTTTTAAATCATTAAAAATTCAAACATCAGACAAAAGACAAAAGAGAAGGAGTATATAAACGATGGCATCCAGATAGTTTCCAAAGTTGTCAAAATGATTGATACAAGCTCATCGAGTCTAAATGCTACAGGTAAGCAGTCTCTCTTGGGCATGGACTTGGACTGGACATGGAGGTCTTCATATCAACTTGATAAACGATAGCTGACATTGACTGCAGACTCAAAATAGATTGTCCAGACTTATTACAACAGAAACACGCAAGACGTCACAACTATCAAAACTATTTGGATATCAAAACTACAGCAAACGCCAAACTCACAACACATCGCTTCATACACATTGAACTGCACAAGTCAACGACACATTAGGTCAATACAGCCTACGTCTACCCGGCTCACGAAACCATATACCCATATCTACCAGCCATATCACTCCCAAGTCACCCACCATGTGCCTCCAGATTACATATACGCTTATTTGCGAGCACGTCATGACGGAAGTTAAGTTTTGTGCCAACGCCGTGCCCGTTGCTTCCGGTTCAGGCTCGTCATCTTCGTCAAGGCACAGGTCCGGTGGCGGCGGCAGCAGCAGCAGCAGCAGCAAGAAAAAGGGTCACTCATCTAGCCACTCGTCTAGCCACCACCAGTCTTCTTCCTCATCCTCCCATATGATGCCGTGTGCCAATCTCCAGCAGATCTCCCAGCCCTACCCGACGCCGCCCAGCTTTGCCGGCAATCCCCATTCAGCCGCGGCGTCGATTCTGTCGCCCAAGTGTCCGCTGCCCGACTGTCCGTTTGAGCAAAAGAACCGGCGGTGGAACTGCTGCTGGTGCGGCAAGGGAAGAAACGAGTACGGCCGATGCAGCTGCACGATGATTATTGATGGCAACTATGTACAGTGCGAGCACATTTGCTGCCCGGAATGCGGAGCGGCGTAGTTTTCTGTTTCCTTTTTTTTTGTTCTGTCCTTATTTGAAAGGGGAATTCAAGAATAAATAAGGTCAAGGTATGATGGGGGCGGAGGGTAATGACTGACCGATGGGGAAGAGCGGGTAGCAGCCAAGAAAGACACATAGGATCAAGGGGGCACGGACAGGACGCACCATGGTTTGAGAGGCAAGAGTTGGCGAGGGCTGGGTCGGGCATTTGTTGGCTTTCTGATATGTCTTTGCCGCTTCGGCTGTTTGTTTTGGCTGAGTGTCATTCTCGGCCCTTTTTTTAATTCTCGGCATCTTTCTTTTCTTGTCTTTTTTCCTTCTTTCTGCGCTGGTTATTTATGTTTTGTTTTTGTTGTTTGTTTCTCGCTGATTATTTCTCGTGTCTATCTATTTTCTCATCACGCTTATTTATTACTTTACTTTCATCAACATCAGATAGCTTCATTTTTACTTTATTTCCACTTCCCAACTTACACAGTCCCTGTTAGGGTCAACATCATAAATCAAAGTAAGAGTACGGTAGGAAAAACTCAGCAGAAATGTCCAATTTGCCAAAAAGGTACTTGCCGTACCACGTAAACTGCACCTTTTTTCTGGTACCGGGTCGGTCACCTCCGGAATCCCTTTTAACAGGGATTATCTTTGTATATTTTATTAAATGACTTGTAGATCGCGTTTTTGGTGTATTCTGGTGTATTCTGGCGTATTTAAAGACGATAATAGATAAATGTCTATTATAAGGACGAATAAAGAGAGAAAACGTGTTTGTCGAAGTTAAAAAGTCGATGTATAAAGACATCGGCTTAATAAAGGAAGTAAAATAAATTAAAAAAAAGAGAGCTTTGTCTTTTAGTATTTTCTGCGATATGATTGCAAGCATATTCCCGTGTAGCCGCGCAAACGCCAGGCAGCCGGCAGATACACGCCGCCCGAGATTAAATGACCATTGCCAATATCTGACGATTGATGAGATTTGAGATAATCCCGACGATCGGGCTTGCGTATCGAATCTGGCTGCTCAATTTCTCCAGATGTCTTTCGATATCTCCATCTCACTTGCTTACGGTGCCGCTGGATCTGTTGTGCTACTGTGGTATGGACGCACACGTACAAACTGCAGGCAAGTGAGATTGGCGACCCAGATCCAGGCACCGGCTATGCATGTATCAGCCACGGTCAAGTCACAAATGGTGCAGATAGATGACAAATAAACCCAGAGACATAGGAAAGACCGGAAATCAAACTCAGAGACTGGTGGCAATCATACAGAGGCAACCAAGCATTTGGGATCGGGGAAGAAAAGAAGGGAAAGATAAGAGGAGATGTAATAGATTGATAGCTATGTCTGTCTCAAAAATTTGTAATTGCGAGTGAGATTAATCAACGGAACAAATAGAGATGAATATGGATCTGAGCATGAGCCACGTTTTCATTTTTCCGGTCTCTTCCGTACGAATTGCCAGATTCAAGAATATGTTTTATATAGTACACGTGAAATGGCTGATGATGATATGACAGACGGACGGGTGTATCTGTTTTCTACATTCAGATAATGCCAGGGTACTGGACGAGACAAACGGCGGCTGCGGATGACTCCCTGTTTGGATATTCACTCTGATTGATCAGCCGTAGCGAGCGTACATTTATTGAATATTGGCAGCCAAAAAACAATGCATCAATATGTGAACCAGATGAGTGCGAACAGATAGTCTCCGATAATGCGGAGGATGGGATGAAGCAGTGGAACAGTAGCGCAGCAGATTGATGGATAGATGAGACAAATACCGAGAAACCACATGCATTGAAACACAAGATTCACATCCACCAATTTGCAAGCTGAGTACATGAAGAAAAAGTATTGATAACAAATCAAAGTAGTAAATCGTATTGCCTTTATTGGATTATGGTACAGCATCGCCGATATAAATGAATGCCGAACCCAGGAGATGTCTTGCATACAGCAGGGGATGTCCATGTCGGTTCTTTGGTTGTTTGTGATTTTTGCAGATTTATAAAGACACGGAGAGACATGTAAACGTGACGAATATGACATATCACCGCGGCGTGAGGGCATCAGCTTGCGTGCTTAATCCCAATCCACACCATTGGCACAATGATATGATTTTCTGTTTATCTAGCGATATGCGTTCCGCATCTGCAGACAGTATCCGTGCAGGCGGAACCCTTGATAAATCTTGTAATCCGGTCATGCAGCGGCTCGGTTATCATTGCGCCAATCTAGAGCGTGCTGGCAGTCATAGTAGGTGCTCTAGTTTGGTACCAGTGCCAAGGCCCTGGGATGGCATGGTATAGTCCTATGATTGTATTTGTTTGTAGAGATCTGATGCAGAGATCAAATACACAGGTTGTTTGCAAAGAGTGTTTGCTCCAGGAGTCAAAGGTGTGGGTAAACAAAGTGACCTAGCCGGCCACTCCCCTGTAGCAAAGGCGTAGAGTCGCACGGGGTATATCACAGTAGAAATAGACACAGACTTTGATGATAGAGGGTAGAAGGGAGGCTAGACGGCAAACCAAGAGAGAAAAGGCTATGGAGAAGTAGACAGACGGAGAGCTGCTGAGGTCAACTGGGCGGAGAAGGCAATGACCTGCTATCTAAACGTGCTCGTTCTTTTCCGCCAGGCTGTGATGGACTTTTTGATATAAAGGTCTGGCTTTTCCGGTCTGGAAGCAGCAGTGACATTGTTTTATATACCATGCTCTCATTGCCATATACTGGCATTCCATTATCCAGTATCATTCTCTCCAGACTCCAGACATCTGTCTCTACATATCACTCTCTACACATCTTGTTCAGCTTATCACCCTCTGTGCACATCTACAATCTACAAATGTGCTACGGACACCCACACCATCACCCGTGCGGCCACCAGTCGGTCAAATGGCATTACTGCCCGCGGGCCAAGATTGACGTCACGACCGGCCACGCAACTGTCTGCGACAAGACCACCTATGCCATCTCACAACCCAGCAAGTCCCGGTGCCCATTGAAAAACTGCTACTTCAAGGAGCTGGGCGGGGTCTGGGACTGCTGCGAGTGCAAACAGGGGCCCAATACGCAGGGCTGGTGCACATTCTCCAGTCCGTCGTGGAGGAAGAACTTTCAGACGGACGAGTTTGAATGGATCGACGCGTGTGATCACGGCTGCTGCAAGAACTGCACCCGGAGTGGTTAGTTGGCCACTGTTTAGTCACTATTCAGTCACGAAATACAAAACACAAAAACAAAAGCTAACCGAAACACCAAAAGAGAGCGCGGGCCCGTTGCCTGAGGACGAGTCCAAGAAGAAGAAAAAGACACGCAAGTCGAGTACGGCGGGTGGGTCGTCGTCGTCGTCGGGACCGGTGGAGGGCGTCGACGGGTATGCTTATGGATACGGCGAGTATGCGGGCTACGAGGACGAGCGGCCGAGCACATCGTCTGGACGGCAGCATGAAAAGCCGTCGTCTCATAGCAAGGGCAAAGGCAAGGGCAAGAGATAGACTGTTGTTTCTTTTGTTTGCAATATCTCTGTTGTTTGGTTGAGTGTTTGAGTTGTTGGGTTCTTTATTCTTTGATTGCTGATTTCTTATTCCTTATTTCCTGTATTGTTGGTGTTTTTTCTTTTTTATCTATTTTGTTTTTAGTTTACTCATAACCACAAATATCAATATATACAAACTTTGCAAACAAAACGTCTTATATGCCCCTGAATTTAATACAAGATAATTGTCCGAGGGACGGCTAAGCGGCAGTTAAATAGAGGCGTCGAGAAGAGGCAACAAGGAGAAGAGGCAGAAGGGGCAGAGGAGGAGGTGTAAGTGAACAGCACCGACATCCATGCCGAGTCCCGAAAAGGACCGGTACAGTAAGACAGCACCGCCACACAATATATTGCCGATCTCGGTGTAGGTCTACGGATATCGATAGTGTTTTTTATTCTATTGAATTTAGCAGTTTTGAAGATGAGTATCTGAAATAGCAGCCGAGATGTGATGTTCTAAAGGGGTCACGTGATGGATCTCACGATGCTAGGATCAAAGATGATCTTGCGTAGTATTTACACTTACCTTGAACGATGATGAATGATGACGAGACCTTTGGATTTGGGGAAGTATCTAAGTGTGGTAGGTAGAATTGATATGATCACCGACTGGATTTTCCAAACAGCTGTGTATATAAATAATTCTGTTTTTATATTTTACTGTGTAGTAATGTTAGGCAGTGGAATAAAACAAGATAGACGTTCACTTTTAACAAGTAGACAAGATCCAAAGAAACAAATAATATAAACGAGTAATGAACAATGAACAATTTATTTATTTATTTTTTTAAAAAAATTGACACATATTAACTCATCTACATCTCGGTATATGTCGTGAAAGGTATTGCAGATAGGCGACGGAACACCAGATCTGCGGTATACGGGAAAGATCGGTAAAGAATAGAGTAGGTGTAGAAGAAACAATGTTAATAATATTAGGGGTTTTATTGGTATGCAGGCACTCTACTTGTTCCTCCTTGTCGTGCACCATTGACCGTAAGATCTCGGTACTCACTTCATCTGATGTGTTTAGACAAATCCCCGATGTCGTGCTCCGTGATGATGCACAAGACCAGTCTCGTACTGTTTTCAGAGTGAGACGGACCTTGGAGTGATGCTTGGTCATACTCAATTAGTTTTTAATGTTGATTCAGCTCTCGCAAGCACAAGGAAATGTCTGATAATAAAATCAAAACATAAAAGATCATATCTGCCACATGATTACGTGTAGAGTTGAAAGCAAATATTCGTCATCTTTATCTTCGTCTTCACTTTCAAAATACTTGCATTCATCACGAGACAAACAGCGTCCGTCCTTAAATGTCCTTTAATTTCCTTTGGATATTTGTATGCAGAAGTCAAGCCTATCAAATCCAGCCAAGCAGCTCTGGCTTTACCACATCATGGCCGCTCCAAAGCCCTCCTGAATTATTTTAAAAATATTTTTTAAAATTTGATGTCTTAAACCTTGACTTTATCTTGAATCTTTATCTATCTTTGAAAGGAGCTAGCAGATCCATCACCATATATCCGCCGTTTTACTGCTCTATCTGCCATTTCAGTAAAGACCAGCAGGACAAAGTGGCATCGCAACGCGAAATAGAGTACCTGTACGCCAGGGAAATTGTCACGCCTCTTCTCAGTGCCGTTTTCCGCAGATCTTTTTTTTTGACCAGCGAGTAGAGCTAGTTTCCATTGAGAGGACACTCGAGCAGACGTTTTCGATAGTCGGCATCCCTTAAGGCGTATGCACATTGTTTATCGACAACTTTTGCAGCCTGATCCAGAATATGCTTAGCAAGCTGAACCTTGACAATTTTGTCGAGTGTGCCCGGAGTTTTGACCTCGTTTCTGGCTTTGAGACCACCGTGGCAGCCGCCATCATCACGACGCAGCCCGTCGCAGCAGCAGTTACTGTGATGCGGCAGGCCAATGCCGGCGCTGCCAGAAACGCTGCCGTAGTACACTTTGAAGCCTTGGCCAAGACGGAGGCCGATGCCAAGACCAAGGCCAAAAAGGCATCAGCAAGAGCCGTCCCCGAAAGGAAGCCCGCGCCTTCGCACAAGTGCACCGTCATTGACATTCATCTGTCGGGACCGAATATTGTTGACGCCTGGAGGAACAATTGTACCACAAGGTGCATGGAGGACGACGCCTGCTACCCAGTTCTCCGAAATCCAGGCTAGGAGCCAAGCACCGAGACACGCCTTCCGGTGTACCACAGAACCTCAGAGCCCAACTCTGATGGGGAACATATTGCATTGCAACTATCCCACTTCCACTCTGCTATTGCTCGAAATCTACGTTGCGGCAGCGTAATGCACGACCAGATCGCACTTGACGACCCGCAGACCCCAATGGTACGGACAGCGTACAGTCCATTTCGCTGCTTCCTGTGGTCCTTGTTCGCTGCGGACGTGCCGTCTGCCGATGGCGGCGGCCGGCCGGCGTGAGATTGGGGCTGCCGTTGCAGGAGACCACATGTCCACAAAGACATGCGGCTTCTGTCATTTATGCCAGCACCAGATGCGCCCAATACGCCAGCCGCCGTCGCTCGACCGCCGTCTAATGTGGTTGGGGCAAGAATTCTCACTCTTGACAACTGGACGCGCGGTACGCCATGGCCTGAGCGCATACACTACCAGGAGACGTCAGTCAAGTCTGGCGTAGCCAGTGTGTTCACCGAGCAGCACTGGCAGACGGCGTGGTCTGGACGCGGAATCGAGGCCATCAATGCGTCGCGAGACAAAGTAATGTCCATGTCATTGAAAATTGCCGCTGTAGGCGTAGACGGCATAGATCATGGACACGTCAAGCCAGACAAGCACTGTGCTGTTATGTAGCTGTCTATTAGGAATATCATATATTTAAAAATATAAAAAGTGTCTTATTCCTAACTTATCATGCCATTTTGTAGACAATCTAATCAATGTGAACCACGCCATCCCTTGCAACGAGCCAATGAGTTACATTCCATTTTGGAAATGCGCAAAAACAAACAAACAAACAGGGACATACCGAAATAAATTAAGAATTAATATCTACTAATACCATTCTCAGTCGTAGTATTGGTCTCGCATAAGGACCAATATCAAAAGCTTGGTGCTCTAGTTGTGAAGCTATGGTGGCACAGACTAGTGGTGTGCCAGCCACGTGTCGAGCATGTGGCTGAATTAAATTAATACGTAAATAAAATACAAATATAATGCCGATAGCATGGCTTCTTTGCACCATCTACTCAGTAGTGCACCACCTAGTGCCCGTTTTGTGTTTTGTGTTTGGTTTCTTGTCTTTTGTGAATGCTGAACAACATTATGCTAGCCATTGATACTTATTGCTGTGCCTCTTGACTGTGCCTCTTGTCGTCATGCCCGGCAGCCGCCCCTCACATCCCCTCACTGGGGCATCATGCGTGTGCATCTGCGTCTGCGTCTGCATAGATGGTCCATGCAATGCCTGTCCCCATCTTGTTTCTTGCAGGATCTGTCCATCTTCAGTCCTTTTGTACTTTTTGTCTTTCCCTTTTTGACTTTCTGACGTGCTGCCGACAAGCCTGGCGTCATGTGCTGCAGCTCGGAGGTCAGGCGCGGTACTTTTTTATATGCCTTGCGTCTCGTTCTCAGAGCAGGCATAGTTTCCAACCTCTTGATGTCTGTCTTGGACCGTTGTCAGTATGCATTCTTGACTCTGGAAATCGATGAAGAATAATAGCACAGGCACTCGAGCTGCTAAACCCGGTCATGCCAATATTGACTGATCAATAGTAACATTTTACGGCTTCGGAGACATACATGTACGCATAGAGGCACACTACGACCCTCACCCCCACTCACCGTTGTATGCCTGTATGGAGTAGTTCGTAGTGCTTTTCATTCTGCAACGCCAGAAAAGCGTGCCTACTAGTTGCCTCCAGCTGTTCCGTCGCTTTATCTTGACTTGTTCTGGCCGCACTAATCCCACCCTGATCGGCGGCATAGCGTTACTTGAGGTAACCTCTACACATATTATCAGTATGATCATCGCTGATAGACTGAATGGAGACTAAAAACCAACTGACGGATGGATACATTGCCGTCGACACCACATGGTACCATGTAGACGGTCAGTAGAGTCACATGCGACGGTGGAGGCTGTCTGTCGGGCGAGGCAAATACGACTGGTCAGAGGTGAGCAGAATGCGGCCAGTCAATACTGTTGCTGTTTTTCTTTGTCTTTCTTCACTTTTGATTCCTGACATTTCGGTTTTATTTATCGTTTATACCTCGCAACTATGCTATCGATTTATTATTATTGAAATACATGTGGAATTAGTTACATGCTTACTAACAACCGACGCCGGCATTGTCATGGCTGCGTTTGGACCTCGTGGCTGCCGCGTGCTTTCCCGCCTGGATATTGGTTCAAGTCAATACAAGTCAATACGAGTCAATAGCTGCGCTTTTATCTTACGATTTACATTGCGACTTGCTAACTAATTACAGAGGTGTACAGTGCTGGTGGAGCATACTGTGTAGCCGCTTCCTTTTGGGTGCTGGGGTCCTGCTGATCTGTCACACATGTTCGCTTGGAGCAAGAGGGTGATGGCCGCAGGTGATGACTGGGCACAGCAGGTGCGAACCCGACTGGAAGAGGAAGGCGCCGCTCCAAACAGAAAACAGAAAGGACAACTCAGCTTGCGCTCTTCTGCCTCTATCGCTCCTGCTGTAAACTGTACAGAGTATCGAGTATGTTTGAGATTGACGCCCCGCCTTTTGTCTCCAAGAGGAAGGGACGACAGACACACAAGATGCAAGACACAGCCAAAAGAAAAAGGAACCAACAAAAGAAAAGAGAAAGGAGGAAGGAGGAAAGAGGAAAAGGAAAGAGCCCCCCAGATGAAACCCATCTAGCCCCCCTGCTGCTGCAAGCCGAGCCCGCAAAAGCCCGCAAAAGCCCGGTAGAAGCCCGCTAAGAGAGCGACCAGTCCAGTAAAAACGTGTTTGCAGTGCCGTCTTCACGCTTCCTTTAGTTATTTTTAGCGAGTTTAGCTTATATTTAGAGCTGTTTAGCGTATCTTATTTTGCTGGTAGGCGTTATTGTCTCTCTCTTTTCCGACATCTCACCAGCCCTTTTAGCGCTGTATGGGCCCCCTAACCCACCATCACCACCGCCACCCCCAATCCCCTATTCCTATTCTTATTCCTATTCTCATTCCCATTTCCACTTTCCTCCCTTCTCTCTTTACTCCGTAATTACTCTGTTGACATATCTTCTTACTTTATGTGCTCCCCCCCTTCTCTCCACTGTCTGCTCCTCCTCGTGGATCTCCATCTCGCTACTTTCCTATTTCCCTATCACATCTTTCGCTATTTCGCCTCTTCTCACCCTCAAATTTAAAAAGGTCATCTCACGTCAAACACCAAAGACAAAGACAAAAGACGAAATATACCAAAGTATATCCATATACAAAAATAAATATATTACAAAAATAAAACAGCCGCCTCGCTTTACTGCTCAGTCCTCGACTAGTCGCCCTGTCCTGCTCACCGTTCCTCTTACTTTTTCCCTTTGGCGTCACATCGAATCCACGTCAAACAAAGAAGTCGTCTCGCAATTTGCTGTCTTTGTCTTCTTTTTCTTTTTTTTTTCTCCCACCTTGTCCGTCATTTCTCAACCTCTACGACAATCTTCATCTCCAGCTTGTCGCTCTTTGTCTCTCTCTCCGGCCTGTCTCGTCAACATCCTAGCCTCTCGCCAGACGTTTCGTTTCAACTTCAGATACGACTTGTCTGTCTTTTTTTTCTTTGTCTCTTTGTCTCTGTCTTTCGCTTTCGCTTTCGTCTTCTATCTCTTCTTCTTCCTCTTCTTCCTCCTCCTTCACAATGCCTACCTCATTAGAGTCTTCTCGCCCTATCATGGCACCCTCGGTATGTTTACATTGTACATCTCTGGCATTGACTACCATCTCATCTCCACCTCAACCACATCAACACATCTAACTCGCCAGGCTCACACTTCGGTTCGCTACAGCACCTACAGCATGGCTCCCTCATTTGCCGCCACCGTCCGCACCACCGACTCCGCGACGGCCGAAATCTCCAACATTGAAAAGGGCCTCGACCGCATGGAGAACAAGGCTCTGACGCAGCAGCGCGTCGTGCTCAACGAGGAGAAGACGGCCGTCTTCCAGAAGCTCGCGCTTGGTGCCAAACTCGACCGCGCCCTCGACCGTCGCATGACCGCCCAAGACGCCGAGATGCGCCCGCCGCGCACCAAGAAGACTGTCGCCCAGGAGACCTTCAACGAAAAAGAGAAGATTTAACGCTCTCAGCCTTGACTTTGATCTCGAACCTCGCCCATTACATTACGACCCTGCGGCGCTCTTGAAGGCCGCCTGTTATGATTTCATTCTTTGATCGCTCTCGATTATCCATCGACTTTCTCCGGCTCTCTGATGCTCTGGTTTCCTCTGCCTTTTACGTCTTTTATTCCCACACTATTTCCCCCTCATGTATCTGTCTTCCCGTCTTCCTGTTATCTCACTGTCTCTGCTATTATCTCGATTTATCTGGCGTCTCGACCAGGCTGCTTGCTTCCTGCGTCTTTGGTTTATTTCATTATCATTATCTCTGGCCTATCTGCACGGCCGCACAGGGTTTAGTCATGGCAGTTATTCTTCCTGCAGTTATGATCTATCAAAGTATTTTACTGTCTTTCACCACCGCTGGCATGCCACGCACATCTGCAACGTGACAAGCATGTGTTGAATGCTAAACCGTGACTGACAACAGACCACGTGCTCACTGGAATGAGGATGATGAGACCTTAACAATGTATTTGTAAATAACAATATGCACTCCTAAACGCCTCTAGCAAAACACTGGGTAAATCACTGGCCTAATCAATACTTTCTCCCCCTCCCTCTCTTCCTCTCTCTCCCTTTCTCTCTTTCTTTCTCTCTTTCTCTCCCCCCAATGCCTACAGGGACTCCGTTGCCTTGGTCAGCTTCGTCTCAATCTCTGCCCGCAGCGCCTGCAGGTCCGGCTCCTCGCCCTCCATCTCCAGACTGTGCTTCACCCACTCCTGCGCCTCGCCCAGCCGGCCCAGCTCCATCAGACACTTGCCGCGCCGCCACCACGCCTTGGCATTGCCCGTCTTGCGCGCCTCCACGCTCAGCGCCGCGTCGGCCGCGCCCTCGGTCCACGCCTGCAGCGCCATGTGCGCCTGTGCGCGGTTAGCATACAAGCTCACGACGTCCTCCAGCACCATCTGCGCGGGCTCCCAGACGGGGCGCTTGAATGCCATGTCCAGGCCGAGCGTGTAGAAGCGAATGGCATTGGCAAACTGGCTCTTGCGGAACTCGGCGTTGCCGGCGTCGCGGAGTTTCTGGACCTGTGCGGTGCGCTTGGGGTTCACAGGCATGGGCGGCGGCGGGACGGGCATGCCATTTTCTATGGCGAGGATGGAGCGGTGGAGTTCGTTGAGGGCGTTGAGCTCTGCTTCCAAGGGCGTGATTGGTTTTCTCGGAGCTGCTAGTGATGCCTGTGCTTGTGCTTGTGTGTCGCTGTTCTCTGCGTGCTCGGTGATGGCCTTGGCTTTGCTGCTGCTGCTGATGGCCTTTGTCTGAGGGTCGATATACAGCGCGTACTGCGTGAAAGAGTCTAGGTCTGCCATTGTAGCAATGTGTGCGGTGTCAAGGTGTAGATGTGAAAAAGCGAAATGGGTATCGTCGAGGATGGAGCTATGCGCTTCGTCGAGACTTGACAGCGGTGTGTTGTGGATGGGCTGCAGATATATGTCTGATATGTGGCGTGTGTAAAATATAAGAGTTGTGCGTGTCGCTGTGCTGGGAATGGTTGCAAAGGTAATGTTGGTGGCTGTCGTGGTGGCGATTCTTGTAAAGGACTCCTGACGAAAGATAGCATGTGCAGGGCAAATGCAGACAGCAAGCAGGCACGCCACTCGAAAAAGCCAGCTATGTGAAAGCTGGTCATTACAGTAGACTTTTGCGCTAGTCCCTTATCAATCTTATCGCATATCTGTTATCGCTTATCGATTAAGTCTTATCGCTCACGGCTGTCTACCTCTCGCTCTCTCACCACGGGCTCAGGATGCCCTCCCTTTTTCTACTTAATTACGCCCATCTCGAAATTTGCCCTCATTAACGGAGCTCGCCCTTCATGTTCTAGACAAGGCTCGCTGGCTCGCGAGGACGGGCGTCATATATCACATTTTGATATAGACCGTTCTTGTTAATAGACTTTTCGTACGACAGTCAAAAACGAGGCTGCCAAAGTGGGACTTGTCAAATAAGAAGTCAAGGCGACAGCACGACGGCACGACGGCACGACGGCAGCATCAATGTATTGTATTAGAGAATAGAGTATTGACTTTAAGACGAGACTCGGATATGTAAAAAAATTCAGTAGTATTTGTAGAGATTCATCGGTATTGTGACATTGTAGATCAAAGGGCCAAACGGTTGGGATTGTGAGAGGAAGTAAAGGTGTAGGTCGTTCAAAGTTGAGTATCCAAAGGTGTAAATGCAAGTGCAAATAGACATCAGAAAATTAACAGTTGGAAGGGTATACCTTAATCACAACCATCCAGAAAAGAAGAAGAAAAAACAATGAAAAAACAAAACAGAGAGCATCAAGGTATGTAATACATGGCGGTCATAAGGGACGTTGAAACATGAATGAAGGAAAAAGCAAAAGCAATCGCAAAAGCAAAAGCAGTACACCAAACCAAAAACAAAAGCACCGACTAGTTCTTTATCCTTGTCATATTAAGCCGCGAATTGGCTTTACACCCAGGCGGCGTGTAGGTATACACCTCGCGGATCTCCCACTCTCGCATGTACATCTGCGACACAAAGTACAGCGGGTGCTCAAACGACTTGTTGTGGTGTACAGTGCTGAGAATATCCGCGAGCTCGACCATATTGGGCCAGTGCGACATCACCAGTTGCCGCTGGTCCTGCGTGACGTGCACCTTCTTCTTGCCCTTGCCCTTGGCCGACTCAATCTTCTCGCGCGGTGCCAGCGGTGGCTCGATTACCTGGCAGAAGATATCCCAGCCCGAGTCCATCGGGTCCATCGTGCGGTAGTAGTGCCAGTAGCACAGCAGAATGTTGCCGCCAAACTGCAGGTCGGACACAAATTCATACAGCGAGTAGGGGGTCTGATTTTTAGTCCAGTCAGTCGACGCACTCCTGAAGTGTTGATTAGAATTAACTTACATCAGTGATCCAGTTGTCGGTGCCGTGGCGACGGCGGTCCTGTGACGAGAACGATACTTCACCAAGAAGCATAAACGTGCATATATAGAGCGTGAACCAGTTGTCAGGGTTACCCGTGCGGAAAATCTTCTCTAGCTCTAGTATGAGGTCGTGCGACAGGGGCTTAAGGAACTTGGTCACCATGATCGAGTCGCACTGCGCCGTGATCATCCGCGGGACGGAAATCCGATTGCCCAACGGATAGTCGGGGTCAGTGATCGGCTTGCACCCCAGCTTGTCGCCTCCACTAATATATGAGGATCCAGTCGTGAAACCTGTGTTGTCAGTATAGATCCTAACATGGCATCGCAAGAGACGAGAGGCGAGAAATTACAACGTACGTGTGTAGAACCACAGGCGGAAGAACTTTTCCAAGAACGTCTTCTCGAAATCGCCATCCTAAAAATGTTAGTCATTCTGTCTCTATTGCCAAAACTGCAAAATAATAACTCACTGGAAAGCTCTGGTAATGCCGTATGGCGGCGTGGTAGTGCTCGCGGATAATCGGCACACTGTGCCGCGTCGCATCGTACATTGCCTTGATCGTGTTCGTCTTAAAGTACGAATCGAGAGCCTTTTCGGCTTCATCTACATCGGCCAGTGCAAAGGCTGGAAGAGTCGCCACCTTTTTCTCGATAGTGGGTGTGCCGTCCTCAGCCACCACCCGCTTGCTCCATTTTCTTGTCAACACATCGTTGGGCAGAGGTGCAAACTCGCGGATGCGCAACTTCACAGGAGTGTCACACAGATCGTAGCGGTGCATGTGACTCGAGTAGTAAAGCTTCATGTCAATCTCTTTGATGTCGTCATTGACCCAGTCCCCGACATTGTGCACTTCAGTGCCCTCCCACCGTTTGGTCAGCTCAAGGCCACCCGAACGGTAGGTCGTCATTGCAGTCAGTCTCCAACGGACACAGCGAATCGAGTGCAGAACTTTCTTCGAGTTCCTTGAGACCTGCTCGCAAGTCATGCACATATCGTAAGGACCCAGAGGTGACGGAACGCACTAGGCAGTTAGCAATTGTACACAAAGACAGCACGCCCCCAATTCTCGACTTACTCGAACACGCTGGCTCTTGCAGCGCAGGCAAGCACCATACGTCCGAGTCTGGCTCGTTTCATCTCTCTGCTCCTGTGTGAATACGCCGCGTTGACGTCTCTCAGTCTTGCCTCCTTGCGGCGAACTTGTTTCGGAGGATCCGTTCTCTTCAGAGTAATCATCTGTGACATCTTCAACCTGGACAGGCATGGGGACCACAGCTGGAGCTTGAACTGGTATTGCAACCGGAACTGGAGCTGGCATTGTGGTCGGAATTGGTACTGCATACGTTTCCGTCGCTGGGCGGACAGGAATCTCTACCGCTTTCAACAGGGGAGTTGTATTGACAGGGTGCAGGATATCATGCAGTGGCGCTGCCCGAGTGGTAGGAGGAGAAGACTGGACCGATGTGGGATTGCTGGCAGACGAATCCGGTGCTGTCGTTGACTCAGTCTTCAGTTGGCTCTCAACTGCGGCCCTGGCTTCTTGTTCGGCCTTTCCCCATTTAGTATGTTCGGCCTCGATGTCCTTGGGCTTGATCTCTGGCTCCCATCCAGGAATCCCATCATCCCCCTCCGTGTGTCCGGAGTGTTGAGAGTGTTGTTGATTGGTATAATAGTCATGAGGTGCCGGTCCGTGCTCACGGGGATGGTCGTGATAATGATGAGGGTGCCGGGTGTGTTCGTGGTACTGGTGTCGGGGGTGCTGAGGGTGTTGAGGGTGTTCGTGATACTGGTAATGATTCTGGTAATGATTCTGGTGCTGGTATTGGTGCTTCTGATGTTGATGATCATGATGGTGTAGATGATCGCTCTGCTCCCAAGCTCGTTGATGGTGCTCATAGTGGCGTTGTCCGTCGTACCGTTGAGGTTCCTGAGGCCGCTCCTGAGGTCGATCCCGAGGCTTATCCTGCTGCTGCTGCCGGTGAAGCATCTCCTCCTGATGCCTTTGGTTTTGCTGATCAATTTGCTGCTTATAGTCACGGTCATGGTGTTGCTCGTACTGCTCATAGTTTGGAGGCGGTTGCGGGTACTCCCGTGGATAGTGGCTGGGGTGCTGCGGATGCTGTTGGTGCTGCTGGTACTGACTAGGATGCCCGCGTTGACTCTGTTGCTGATCGGGATGCTCTGGGTAGCTTTGCTGGCTCTGTTGATGGCGAGTGTAATGATGTCCGTCGGCAGGATGCTTTTTACGGATAACACCAGTGCTATCACACAAAGCCTCTCGTTCCTCAAAGTCCGAGGGAAGGGTTGGAGTCCATTGCTGGGATAGGGTGTTGTATGGCTGCGAGAACTGGAAATGCATCGGACCACTACTATAAGGCACATCATGGTAAGGGTACTGAGGATCGCGCGGGCGGCCATCGGCAGGATGTGAGTCCTGCATAGGAGGATACTGCTGATGGGAAGGGCCGCTTTGTGACCGTGGCGGTGGTGGTCCTTCACTGTAGCCAGGAGGCGGTCCACCACGTTGTGGTGGTCCAGGAGGAGGCGGTCTATGGCCAGACGATGCAGAGAATAAGTACTGGGCACCTTGATTCTGGCTGTGTACGCTATACTGGTTCGCTCTGCTGTCATCGCGATTCGAGCTGTGACTGCTACTTGGCGACGGAGCTGCTGGTACATCACCCGACAGCGCTGACTCTCTACGGGAGTAAGGGCTTCCATTGAGGGGCGAAATCAGAGGTGGAGATGGAAATGGCGAGTTTTGCGTCTCGGACCGTGACGGGTAAGAAGAGTTCGAAGGCGCTTGATGTGGTGCTTGGGGCGACGAGTGCATGATAGGCACAGAGAAGCGTGGGAGCGATGTGCCGTTATCCAAAGGTCGGGGAGCCAATGGGCGTTGTGCCACAGGTCTTGCCGAAGGAGCGCCAGGGCCTGAAATAGAACCTGGAGCAGATCCAGGAACGTATTCGCTGCCGCTGGGATCCCGGTACGAATGCGTGTTCAAGGCATGGTCCGCCGATGACGAAGCTGATGACGATGACGGGCCGTGTGCTGGGCGGGAGTGGTGAGAGTGGCGATAGTGGTGAGATGAGGCATAAGAATCATATTGTGGTCGTTGCTGTCCGTTTTGGTCATGACCCAGGCGCGGCTTTTTGTTGGACTGGTAGCCCTCCGAGTCGAAACTAGCTGGTCTAGACTCGGCTGTGCTCACATACTCTGGACGGTGTCCATTGTTGTAGCTGCTGCCGGCATGGTTGGTGTGAGGAGAGCTATATGAGTGGTGCGGCTGACGCTGATAGTCGCCGGCATTATGGCGGTAAGGTGCGCTTTGGGTAGAAGAGGGGCTTTGCACGGGGTTGTGGTACTGGCGCTGTTAGCAGCTGTCCATGAGTGTAATAGCATCTATTGTAGACAGTTTTGGTGTATCGTCGAAATGGCCCGTGTTGTTGACCATCCATAGCGCGATTGTAAGATTGCGGGATTATGAGATTATGGGGGAGAGGTGAGGCAGGCATGTCACAACAAGGGCTCAAGGTGGAGGAAATACCGAGCCAAAGAGAATAGGCGGGTTGGGGTGTGCGGAGTGGGATAAGATGGCGATAGGAAGGCACAGAGAAAATGTAGAAAATGGCAGGAGCGACCGAGGGGTATATTTTGTTGACATATCAAGAGTAATGATGAGAGTACTTACATCGCGGCTTGTCGCGGCAGGTACGACGCGGTCCATGTTGGAGAAAGGACAATCCAGGGCCCGGTAGTTGTCACTAGAAGCAAGTCAGTAACACCTTCTACTTTGTGTATGCATGGTGAGTGTTGTAGTAGGAATGGCCAAAAGATGAATCTAACAAAGACAAGAGGGAGAGACGAAAACAAAACAAAACAAAACAACACAGAACAAAACAACACAATAATAATTGGCATCTCACCGTGGCTCGGTATCAAGCCCGCGCCTATGACTGGTGTCAAGAAGCATCACTTCAAAAGCGAAAATGCGAGCGAGCACGATTCAAACACTAGAATGTAGGGTGGAAGACGGAGGACAAAAAGACAGACGAGCCAAGTGGTTGGTCGCACTGCAAACTAGCTTTTGTGCGCCTGCTTATATGTATGCGCGGGAGACAGGGCAGAAAGGCAATGACGGAATGACGAAATAATGAGAGAGGGAAGGGACGTCAGGCACCAACGGACAATCGGAGGATCATAGAACCAGGATACCAGAGAGTCAGAGAGTCAGAGGGAGGGTATCGTCTTTGCTGCGTCAGCCGAGATGAAGATTGGAATTCAGAAAGGGATAAAAATGTAAAGCTAAAAGCTAAAAGCCAAAAGACAAAGAGCAAGCCAGATATAAGAGGGAAAAAAATCGGAGAGAGAGGCCAAGAACTGACGAGCCGAGCAGGGTCCAACAAGAGAACAATGGGGTCTTGAATAAATCAAGAGGGGACAGGAGGAGACAAGAGTGGAAGTGAGAGTCAAAGTGGAAGTGAAAGTGGAAGCCAAAAAAAGAGTGAGTGAGTGAGGGACTACAGGAGATCATAGAACAAGGGCCTGGAGGGGAGAGCTGAAAGCTAAAAGCTAAATGGACACCAAGATGGACACCAAGATGGACACCGAGATGGGCACCAAGATGGACACAAAGATACCAGGAGCCAAGAACCAGGAAACTGAGCTGAGGAGGGAGAGGGGTGTCACAAGGAGGCCGAGAGATCAGGAACCAAGTAGAAAAGAGAGGACGGGGACACACAGAAAAGAGGTGGTAGGAGATAGAAAGGCAGAGCAACGAAAGCAAGAGCAAATACTAACCTATTCTACTGTATGGTCGGCTTTCACACACCGTTGCATCCACCCACGAGCCGCGCTTCGATTCAAGCGGCTCGTTGGTGTACTAGGTACTAGGTACAATGTACTACGCACAGGAAGTGCGAGGAGTACTGGGAACAACCCAGGATACTGGCACAGGCTGCGCTTGATGCGCTGTTCGCACTGGCGTGACACACCCTGTCAAGCTTGCGTCAGGCTGCGACAATGAGAAGCGCGAAAGCAAACCAAAACAGCGTGCGCAAGGATGCGAGTGTGTCGGGTTGCAAAGACAGTTGCAGTGGTTGTGGCGGTTGTAGTGGTTGTAGTGGTTGCAGTGGCTGCAGTGACTGCAGTGACTGCAGTGACTGCAGTAGATACACGGTGTTGCAAGGTGGTTGCAAGAACAAGGATGGCACACTGATTTCCAAGATTCTGAGATGGCAGACCGACCGGTCAGTCTGTAGTGTGGAATTGGGCTGTGCGGTGTGAGACGTTGTACTTGGGTGCCAGAAGTCTGGTAGTCGAAAGTTTCTGTTGGATAAAAGGTTCCAAGTATGCCTTTAGAAACGAGCTGTAAAGTACTGGTATTGCAAGAGTGCTTGTACACATACCAACTGCGGCAAAACAAACATACAAGATGGAAGTGCGAGGAAGGAAGCCAGAGAAGAAGAGGCAAAAAAGAGAAGGAAGAAACGCTGGAGGAAAGTGGTGAAAAGAACAAGAAGATCAAGAGAATAAGAATAAGGATATAAAAAAAGACAAGTGTTGGGTGGATATTGAGCAACGGGTGTCAATGGCGAATAATTCAGTAATAAGCAAAGGAACAAGGAATAAAGAATTAGGATCAGGAATCCAGACGGGATATTTCTAAAGTGGCAAGGCAAAACTCGAGTACCATGCCAGACGAGGGGTGGTGTCAGGTTGCAATGGCACAGTGGGCAGTTGCAGGGCAAGATGGGATTGGTGAGAGATTGGTAAAGAAGATACTGACAAGGGACTAGAGAGTAGATAGAGGATAGAGAAGACGATGGAGTAGAGGATAGAATAGAGAATAAAATAATAAATAGAGAATAGACAATTGAACGGGTAGAAATGTGGATTGAGCAATAGACGGATGAAGAGGATGAAAAGGGAATGGGCGCAAGAAAAGGCCCAAAAATAACGATAAAGGAAATCAAAAATGGAGCCGCAGTTTATTCGGGCAGATGTGAGAGGCGTGAGCTATGAGGAGCTCGAGCTATGAGCGAGCTATGAGGTATGAGGTAAAAGGTATAAGATTGAGCTGGCGAGCTACTTTTTCGACTTGTAGACAGATGCGTCTAACAAGAGTGGCGATGGGCGGGGGAGGCAGGGTGGCCTTGTTCTTTAATAAATAGACAGGGCTGATGGACGGGGAAGAAAAAAGGGGCGCTGATAGGAAGAGGGGTGGAGGGTAGGGCAGAGAGTGGAGGATAGAGGGTAGAGGTAGAGGGAATGGAGATGAAGATGGAGATGGAGATGGAGATGGGAGAAGAAGAGAAAGAAAAACAATGGGGGAAAGAAGAGAGGAGAGAGAATGACAAGAGGGAAGAGGAAAGAGGAAAGAGGAAAGACGATGGTGAGAGTCGAGGGACTTGAAGAGGCAGGAACCGGACAGGAAAGGGGAAGAGGGGAGGCAGATGGCAAGTGAGAACGACGGCAACGTGCAGACATGCCGAATGCAGGCGTGGAGGCGTACAGGCGTGCAGATGACGCGAGCAAGGGCAAGGGACGAGACAAGAGGCAAGAGGCAAGGGAAAGCGTCAAAACATCAGAGCATCAGAGCACCAA
Organism: Ophiostoma ulmi; assembly: GCA_029298715.1. Classification (NCBI taxonomy): domain Eukaryota; kingdom Fungi; phylum Ascomycota; class Sordariomycetes; order Ophiostomatales; family Ophiostomataceae; genus Ophiostoma; species Ophiostoma ulmi. Next base: position 5,401,758 of record JANSLN010000002.1, on the reverse strand, counting down.
AGCATCAGTGACGAAAGGTGCATGGACAGGCTACGGATGGACATATTCAGGCTAATATTGGAATAATTCAACATTTCAGCATCTCAACAGTACAACATTTTATTGAGTTATCAGTCTCTCGGATGGGGGCCGGCGAGCATCATGTCTTGGATCTCGGGGACGTGCCAGATAAAGCCCGGAGGATGAGGCTGCAGACGAGTCATCCAAGTCAACTCTGAGAAACAAGAAGATTGTCGGCCTGAACGAACATCCCGAAAGAGCAAGATGTGCATAGCTGGGGGGGAGACAAGAGAGCAAACCAGGGAGGCAGAGACTGGAGAGACGAGACAGAAGAAGATGTAGAGACAAGGCAGGCGTAGGCTAACAAACAAGACAAGACAGCGAGAGCCGGTGCAGAGGTGCAGACGGACGAGGAACGCGACAGCCAGCGCAGCAAGCAGTAATCTGTAATCTGTGCAGAGGCAGAGGCAGAGGGAGAGGCAGAGGCAGAGGCAGAGGCAGATACTACAAAAAGGACACTAGAGACCAAGCAAGGATGGCAACGGGGACTCCATCAGAGGAGGCACGGACTGCGTGGCTGCGTGGCTGCATGTCACACGCCTCTCTATGCTTATGCAGCTGCAGCTGCAGCTGCAGGCACAGCACATCACGGCCATCACAATCCTCACACTCAGCAGCCCAGGCAGATTGGACGAAGCGAGGCGGGCTCGAGGTGGTGGTAAGGGTCAAGGAGGCAGAAAGGCAGAGAGGCAAAGAGGCAAAGAGGCAGAGAGGCAGAGAGGTTAACAGCGGCATACAATTGGGCGGACAGAATTACAGAATGTTGCACAGAAGAGACAGGCTCGACAGCCAAAAGACAAGAGCCAAAAGGCAAAGGGGACAGGCTTGAGACCCAAGACCCAGGGAGAATACGGTGGGGAATGCTTTACAGTCTACCAGTCTACCAGTCCACCAGTCCACCAGTCCACCAGTCCGGGCAAGTGCTGCGACGCTGCTTCACCGGCTGGGCCATCGTCGTGTTGGGTAATACGACGTCTGGTTCCCTTTCTTGTCAAATTCCAGCAAAGTGGCATGAAATCGACTGAAAATGCCAAACAGCTAGTAATTGCTCGCCTCGTTACCTGGTTGCAAGTGGTGGTGGCCCTCTCCAACAAGCGCTACTAGCCTGCACTACTGTACTCCGTAGACCTAGTAACGTCGTATTGACTATTGGCAGTATTAATGGGCTGCCATGGGGTGATGCTGGGAAAGGTTAGCCCAGCCGGCGCTTGGGAGCCGGCCTTGCGGAGACCGCTGCAACTAACTGGTGAATACAAGTAGTTATGATTTTTTGGAGGGGGGTTGTGTTGTTGAATATTCAGAGCTGTGATATGTAGCTCGTTTATTGGTCCTTTATTTCAGTTTAGTATTGCTAATCTTTATTTCATTCTTGTGTTATTTTCGTTGCTACTTTAACGGCTGGCGCTATTTTCATTTAGTTTGTGTCATTTTCTTTTTCTTTTTCTTTCTTTTTACAATCTATATTCAATTTATATTTTTGCAATTGATCTTTTATTTTCTATTTATTAGCTTACTTTCTTAGCATCAAAGCTGACCGGCCGGGACTTTTGCTCAGTTCCGGAACCTCTCGACAGCCTCTTTTCAAAATAGCAAAATAGCGGTCACTCGTCGACGCCACAGCATGCAAACCCCTGGCCCTTTACACGTCTTGCACAGCTTTCATGCAGTTGTATGCACTGCGATGCAAATGTAAATGCAAATGCAAATGCAAATACAAATGCAAACAACATACGCATGTCTCAGCACTGGTCAGTCGTCAGTTGGGGATTTACAATGCAGTAGGTGCAAGCGGAGTTGTTACAACTCAAAGAGAGCCAGGAGAGCCAGCTGGACATGTGTCTTGTTTACTGCCTGCACCTGAACATGCACCGCTCTGGGGCTGAGAAACAGCGAGACAGTTCCACACCCTCTTGCTCGTGCAGACTGCAGTCCAGACTGCAGAGTAATTGACTGTAAACTAGATGCGGTTGTGCGGTTTAGCAAGTAGCGAGTCTGGCACGTAGCGAGTCTGCCGCCTGGCTGGCCTCTCCCTATTTTCTCTGCATATTTCTGCATCACGCATAGAATAGGCCTCCGGCTCTGTCTCGCTCTTCTTCATAATCTCTATTGCTTTGTTGTTCATCAATCTACTTGCATGTCCTTCTTCTTTATCCATTTTATGTTTGACCTTGGCCTGTATGACGGATTATGTATTGAAACACTGTTGTCCTTTGCTTTGTTTTGCTTCACGTTTAAAAGAATGCTTTTGTTTTGCTGGTGAGAGTGGTAAGCATACGCATGCATCCTAGCTTATGCAGAGTCTTTTCTTTAATTATCACAGTTAATTTTCTGTTGATATCAAGTCCAAGACGCATCCTATTTGCTGCTTTACGTCTGTTTTTTCTTATTTTTCTTGTTATTTTTATTTCATCCTTTTCTATGCTTTCTTTTTCAAGTGCTCATCATGTCTCTGTCTAAACACCACCATGGTATCTTCTCACTCACCACTCTCGTCACGTATTACTCTGCATTGTTCAGATATTATCTAACCTGATATACGTGGGGCACGATATGTCTCTATTGCGAAGACGATCATTTGTGCATTCTCAATAGTGTACCTTAATACAGAGACGCTTTGCAGCAGTTCATACCGGCATCATGGGCACGGAGAGCGGGACTAGACAACAGGACTAGACAGCGGGACTAGACAGCGGGACAAAGCGATACTGGCAGTCTGTGTGCCGAGGCTATCGTAGAGTTGTAACACCCACTCTATGAAGAAGAAACATAGTGTTCGACTCTAGGAGATAAAAGTACAGAATTGACTCCAGACAGAGAATAGTGTGCGAAAGCGTGCACACCCTCCTTCATGGAACACCAAGACACGTCACGATAGTCTCAGCCGTTTACCACTTTTTTCACTAGTGTAGTGCGGCAAGCAAGGGGACAAGGAGTAGACAAGCATGACAAGGAGACACAGGGAGACACAGGGAGACACAGGGAGACACAAGGCACATTGCTTCAGCACCAAGAGAACACAGCCTGATCCCGGTCCTTGTCGAGGTAGGAGTCGTACTAACCACTCGTCGTAAAATGTGTGACTTTTTTACTTCCCCGCTTCGCTTGCCGGTCGTGGTCCATAGAATGTTAATACAGAGTAACATGGATCTGCTTTCAACCGGAGAATAGCTGTCAATATGATAGCGTAGTTGGTGAGGGACGACATGAAAGACAGTCTTTAGTGGGCAATATTGGACCTTTTGACTTTTGATTTATATTGCTATGACTGTGCTTGACTACGAGTGGAGGTTAGCCTCGAGGGCCGTCCCGTTGCAAAGGGGTGAGAATAAAGAGCCAACAAGCAAATTTGCCCATTAATCAATACTTGGTCTCCAGCTTAGGTTAGATTGAGCTTAGAATTAACAACTGGATTGAAATGAAGATACTTGTTCACTAATGATAATGGCATTTCGTGTAATGGTCATCTTGAAGTTTTGCAGATGCATGGCCAGTGTCAAGATGGCCTGGGGTGGAGGTGAGACAGCTGTCCCCGGGAGACGATCACCGAGGGCCATGTCAGCACCAACAGAGTTGTCGTAGAGAAGAGAAGACTAGAGATGGAGCAAGTAAGATGGACAAATAATAGATAGAGATGATGGGGAATAAGACAGCCTCAGCGGGATTTACTGCCGGGTAATTTGATGAAGAGGCTACTGGAGTTAAGCCCTATACGGTAACTCGTAAAAGCACGGGAAACACAAAGCAATAAGATAAGAGTATCGAAGAACGCTGCTGCAGGCGCAGAAGAAGCATAAGAAGAAGCAAATGAGATAAAAGAAAAAAGAAAAAGGAATAAAAGAAACATAAACTACAGAGTATGAGCAAGAAACAATGTGGGGCACATGGCGGCTGCAGGTGGGGTGTAGCTGCGTAGCTCCGTGGAAGTGCGAGGTATTAGGGTGTATGAAGAGAAAGCGGATCCCCGTAGCTCACGGCCATGGCAAGCGCCTACTCGGTATTACTCAGTAATACTTGGCCGAGTGTTGCTCTCTGTGGTGCTGTGGTATTCATGGTCCAGGCGGAAGCCCATCCATACCCCGGTCAACCAAACAAGCGACAACGGTGGTTGACATGGTTTGATGTTTTATGTTTGGAGGTGCGTCGGTACTCGACTTGTCGTTTTAATTTTAATTTTTGTTTTGTTTTTGTTCTTCTTCTCGTTATCGTTGTCTTGCCCGGGTAATGCTTGTCCGGGTCCAAGCACGGTCCACCAAGCCAATAAATCCACTAGCAGCCAAAAGTTATGCAATTCTCGAATTGTGATTGTTGTGCAATATGATTATGTCAGCTTATAAAAATAAATCATCATCAACGACAACATACGACAAGAGAAACGACTTGGTAAATACACCAGACTCGGAATAATTCCGAATTTACATCCGCCTAAAGACTGGACAATGTATAAGAATACCAGGCGATGTACGGACGACCGGCGGTCGCAGCATACTCATACGGCATAAAAGACGAAAATCAGAACCAAAATATAAAAATCAGAATGAAGAAAATTAAGAAAAATAGGTAAAGTAGGAAAAGGGGAGAGTGCAAAAATAGGTGCAGACCCTCACCGGTCGACGTCGAGGGCTATTCCCTGCTCGCTCGCCGCTCCTAATCACACTAGACAGTTGCAGCAATGGCAACTCGGTCTGGAAGACGCAGCGTGCCACCTTGCTTGTGTATTTGTCTATTTGTCTATTTGTCTATTTGTCTATTTGTTCGTCTTTTAGCTTTTAGTCCAAGTATTGGTGAGTTTCTCTATTTCCATCGACTAGAGATGCACTTTTACGACTAACGATTACATGTGCATGGAGTTCGCGGCGAGCCCATACGCAATGGAGAGACAGAGACAAAGGCAGAGATAGAGACGAAGAGACCCGATAGGTAACAGCCATGTCTGGCGTCTGGCTACCTTTTTTCTTCTTTGCTGCGCCAAGAGGAGAGCAGGAGCCGAGTCCACCAGCGGAAGGGTGGAAGAGACATCCGCGCAGTCAATGGTGGCAATGAGAGCTGGAGCGAAAGAGAAGAGGGAGGCGAGGCAAGGATTGACGAAATGAAGGAAAAGTCGGACTGGGGAAGGAGTAAGGGGGATGAAGCAGGTGAGCTGCAGAAAGAGACGATACGACAGAAGAAGTGGAAGACTGGAAAAAGTCCAAAAGGGAACAGGGCAAGATTGATGCTAGGCGCTGAACAGTTAACGTTCAACTCTCAATCGCCAGTCTGGCGATACCACGAGCCACGAGCCATGAGCCATGAGCTATGAGCCACGATGTCACGATGCCACGATGCCATCTCAATGGACCCGAAACCCTCAACTTGGTATGACGTGTCCTCTGCAGTCCCGCTCGCAAGACTTGTCAACTCCCTCGAGCACTGAGGTAGCCCAGCTGAAGCCAGATAGCCGAGTGCGAGGGCTCCAAGCTGAGGTGCGATACCGAGGCATATATTCACGCGGCCTCCGTCTGAACGGCATATCATATAACTAACAGCCCCCAAAATCTCTTCGCATCCTCCGGCAGCCAGGATCAAGGATGTAATATAGGACTCGGTTACGTCTTGGAAAGAGGCTATCGCTTAGGTTTTCGCTGTCCGTCTACATGCCGAATTTTTGTCCCGCAAAGGCGTTGATTGGCATCGCCATTGTAAATATCAAGATGGTAATGTCGACGCCGAAGATGGCCAAGACAGACACACCGAAAAGGCCAGGATGACAAATGGCAGAGGACTCAAAGGTCTTATAAGGTCGCTGGGCGCAGTTCACCTTTAGCCTTTGAATGTGGTCTTATTTGTGTTTTTCATGTCATCTGTGGCATGTTATCGTGGCTGGTCTCCCTTCTCTCAGCTTTATTTTTTTTCAATGTCTTAATGTCTCCAGCCTCCCTTTCTGCCATCAACTTTTTTTAGACCTCGACCCTGTGCCCTTTGGATGGCCCTGTCGGCTCTAGCTCGCTCTGCATATACACTAACAAAGTCTTTGCTATGATCGTCATTTACTTTCTCCAGCTATGGATATATTGGGTATGGGTTCGACAATCTCGCAACTCGCAACTCACTACCGCACAGGCACACCGTCCTTGTAGGTAAATCCGTAGCCACAAGGCCGAAAACAAAGTATGGGAATTGAAACACGGGTTTGTGTTTGTGTTATTTCTTTTTCCTGTTCTTGTTCTGCTGCTTTCTTTTTCTGCTTTCTTCTTCTAGAGTAAATTATGCTTCTTCTTTCTCCGTGTTTCTAATTAATATTGCTATTCCTTTTTCTTTTTGTTTTCCTTGGTTCTCACTTCTTAGGTCTTGGCTCTTCTTCCATCCACGTTAGCCGCGCCCACCGCGAACTCGTCACCTGGCAGCCTACCAATGCATTATATTGTAAGATAATACAAGGCTTGCGACAGAATTGACCGATGACAAGACGCAGCTTTGCTCCAACGTCTCGCTAGATTTCGTCCTTCTCGGCATGCATTGCTTAGCATTGATAAATTGATACAAAGTAAAATAACGAATAATAAAATAACGAATAATCAGTTAATGAACTACCGAGTTAATGATATTCTCCGTAATGAGTACTGAGTACTGAGTACTGACAGCCTTTATTGTGCAATGAACTGCCCGGCACAACTGATCTCCAGTTCCATGCCCCTCCTTTATGATTGCTCAATTGATTACATAGTGTGCCTTTTTAGCTACTTGAGCGTTTTTATCGGTTATTGGTCTTGCCTCTTGATATCACAGAACATGTAGCTGCTGTTATGATTTCTTTTGCATCTTTTATTTTTGCCTTCATTTGATAACTTTCTTTTCCTTCAATGCGGTGTGTCACCCCTGTTTTCAGCTATTCTTGCGCCTGCTGTAATGTCTTAGCAATGCGCGTATTTTGTCATATGACCGCTATTTTTCTTTCTTTTGATATTGACTTTATTTTCGTACAGATATCTATATTTGTACATTGCGGGTTGTAACTCCATCTTAGCCCAATTTGTCATTTAATTGATGCCTTCTTGCTCACCGTCACAAACAATACATTTCATCACTCGTCTTCCTCTTCCGTCGGCGTTGTCTGTCGTGTCCTCCATTTTGCCGTCCTCTGTCTACTTCCACTCACAAAAATTGTGTCTTACCACAAAATGTGCCATGTCATGATCTGCAACATACTTGGGAAAGTAATCACGATGCCTGACATTATGCTGCAATATTAATCCCCTGATAGCCTTTGCCATACCTTACGCAACAGCGCCCTAGTCTGCTCCGCACTCGTGTAAATCTAGACGATCTCAGAGCTTAATATTCCGTGCACCAAGACGATCTAGCGAGACTTTGATCACACCGGTCGTCGTGTATGGCTCCGATAGCGGGACTGGATGTTGGAGTTGTAGCATTTCTAGAGTTTGTATATAGATGTACCTTTAAATGGTGTTTTAATAAGAAAGCTGTATTTATCAAAAATGAATTAAAAGTAATTTATTTCAACATACTTTAATCAAGTATACAACAGCTCACCCGGCGGTATACTATTCTCAACCAAACCTCACATGCATAACGGCATCGACACTACGAATTAGATGAAAATCAAACAAAAAGTACCAAAGAGGCGGAAAGAAAAGCCAGTGGCAGTAAAAACTAAACCCCTCGGACACGAACAACAGTCACACCGGTCTATCTCTCTCACAAAATATGTCTTGTTGTGTCTATTTTTTTGCCTATCATTCTTTATCGTCCAACCAATGTCTGTCTCTGTCTAGGTCGGTCTCGTTCAAACTCTGACCTGTACTTAGACAAGCTTATCTTCAGCACAAAGTCTGCATGATGCATGTCGCGTGTGGCTCTCTGTTTGGCTGAAGCCAGCAAGAGAATGCAAAGGTGAGGCAAACGGCAAAAGAAAATTGTAATCTAGGCTTGAGGTGGCGACGATGGTGCCGGCATCCAGATGGTCAAGGGATCGAGAGAACGTCACAAGAGCGGTGGCCTCATCGATGTAGAGAGACTGGATATCTATTACCAAAGTGCCCAAGTCCACAACATATTCAAAGCATAAGTAAACGTATTTCGAGGTCATTCGAAGATTAAAACCTGTATTTGAAGAACACAAACACATCCTAACAAAATAATATGCGGACGTGAAATTTAAAATAAACATACAATAAATAGCAAAACAGATTTAATGTATATATATATTTTAAAAAAAGCTATCATTTCTACAAAATTTGAATAAATTAACATTGTCCTCAAAAGATTACTCAGATACAATCCTATTTTAAAAGGACCAAGAGAGCGGTGGGCTTTACAAGGACGGAGGGTAGCTGCTACGCCTAGCTGGACATGGTGACCAGAATGTCCCAGCAGTAATTTCTAATAGCCAGCAGTCTAGCATCACCAAGATTATATCATATTATAACTTATTCATGGCTATTTTTCGTTTCCAACATATTTCTAGTATTTGTTTTAAAATCTAAATCTAAATCAATATAAATCTACATCTACGTCTCTGAATATAACGAATCCATTATGAACCATTACGAACCCATTATGAGTCCTACTATGGACCCTGGAGTCGTGTAGATCTTCCATGTTGTATCTTTCTTTATTTTAAGATGCTCAGTCTATTAACTAGCCGCTGTTCGCGTCGAGACTGTTTGGTTTGACTTTGGTCTTTTTTCCCGGTTGCTCAGATTCTGTCGACTCCGGCCTCGTTGATATTTACTTCATTTAATCTTATTTTACCCATTTTGATTCTTTCTTCGTTCTGGAATTCATGCTTCGCTCCTTCCTCTCGTCCTCCCGATATCAATCGCTCTTTCCTTCGTTGCTTTATTCCCCCCCCGCTATTTCCTTATTGCCCTTCCCATTGTTTTCTTCTTGCTTTATTTTGGCACATTGCGTTCTATTTTCATTTCTATTTCCTTTCTTTTTCCTTCTCCTTTTTCTTTTATTTTTCTTCTTCTATTTTTATTTTACTAATCTTGCTCGAGTACAATCATAATTTCTAAGCACTAAAGCACCAACACACCGACCACTTACCACATTTGCCCTGCATGTATTCCCTGTCGTGACAACTCGTAGCCACAAGTCACAAGTCACTATTTAATTATACCCCTCATCACGACTACCTTTCACTCATCCTCTTATCACCACCTCAGCTTGCCAGCTATGTCAACCATATCACACATCGCCACACCTTTACTCAACCATCCTTGTCATCATCAGCCAGCCTCTCGTCACCGCAAGACCATCTCACCATCCTATGCACAGAAACAATTCTTTTTCCGCCGAGACATGCCGGCCCTGTGCGTATGTGTGGTTCTTCCGTCACCGTGAAACTAAAAGAGGGCATATAATTGTCACCATTGTCATCAGATGTATATGAATATATTTCTCAAGCATTTATATTCACCATGTAATCACTGTCGTGATGTTGCGGTCTAGTCAAGCCACTCCAAGCTCTTACTCAGGCGATCTTTGCCCAACTAAAGCATCACTTGAGCGCCTCCCCAGCTTCGGCTCCAGCTGTTCTTCCGTCACCCTATCGTTGGGTCTCGCTTCTGCCGCCCTCCCTGTTGTCTCTGTTTTCCGTCCATCTTGTATCCTTTCTCGCTCCTCTTCCTGTACTTTGTAGCAGCTTCTCGGCATCCGTAAACCGGATGGAAAAGTTAATACAAAATTAAACAGAAAATACATAATAGCAAATGTTGAATTCCAATCCTGATTCCGACCTCACCTGGCCATCGCACCTTCCTTGTCAAACTGCATCATGATGCCCTGCTCTTTCCTCCTCAACAACAGCAATTATTCACTCCTGCTCATTTCTTGATTTTAGCTTGATTTTAACTTGATTTTATCTCGACTGTATCAAATTATCACGCGCACCTGGTCATGGTCCTTTCTTTTAGTAGTTAACAATGGCAGGAACGACTCATAGCCGCCCGTAGCTCCTTCCGTCTTAACTCGCAAACGGGCTTACAATACTTGGCAACTGCACCCCACTTCTCCGTATGTTCATACACCTTCTACTAAACAATTTCAATAGTACGGCCGTATAAGTCAAACCCGGAAGGAACCGACGTGGATAACTCCCCGTCGCTCTTTCCCAAAACCAAAGCCTTTGTCACTACTTAGTTGCCTCATTTCCTATTGTGTCATTTCCCTTGTACTTTCGTTCGCTGCTTTCTTTTCATGTGTTTTATTTTGTCTTTCGCCATTAATTTTGAGACCCAATAATGCTATAAAGGTGTTATAAAAATACTACAAGATTCTACAAAGTACGGCACATATATAGCAGAACTAGAGATAAATTCATCACATCAACAATTATAATATAAAAATAAGTCAAGTAAAGGCTACTAGGTGGCTGCAGGTAGACTAATAAATAAGAAAAGAAGAGACAAGAGATAAACCAGACTGCAACATGGAATACAAGAGGTACAAACAAATACAAAGAAAAAAGAAAAACAAGAAAAAGAAAAAGAGGCAAGAACGGCCGACCCCCAGCTGCTGGACCTTCCTCACCTTGTCACTTCAACCGCGAGGACATGATAGCTCTTTCCTTGTCACTATCCCTATTTGGACACACAACACTTCAACAGCCTTACCGCCTCATGCGTTGCTGTGTTGTACCTTCGGTCGCGGCTTCCTTTTTTTGGTTTCCCTCGAAATTGCTCTTTCCTCCCCCGTCACGCTTGACCGTCTATTTGTTTGTTTTCTTTTTTATCTTGCTAATTTTATATTTATTTGCACACTTTCTTTTTATGTTTGGTAGTGTGCTTTTACTCTGCATGGAAAGAGGCTCTCAGCATCCAGAATTTCTATATCAAGGACGTCCCCCCCCAGATCTCCTCTTCTCTTTTACCTCCTTTCTCTTCATCCTCTCTCCCAAACTTCCTTTGTTCATCTTTGAACATTCAACTCACACACCTCAACTTACATTTGTTCAAGCATCTTTGCTTCCAGATTCGCTTGTGTTTACTACACTGCTTCTTCACTTCTTCACAACCTTTGCTTCCATCACCACCTCGCCTTCGGCTGCAAATCCCAAATCACTTCGCCGTGCTTCTAACCAGAGTGCTGCCCTTAAGTTTATTGCAAAGCCTTCTTCAACCTCACACTCTTTGCAATCTTGCAACGCATATCTCTCTTCAGTAAGTTCTATATAATACAATTCGGATGCCACGATCGCAAGGTGGCTCCCCCTTTTCCTCAGCCTTGTGCTTGATCCATTTTGCACGTTTTCCACATTGCCTTTTTTTGTCCCATTAGCACATTTACCCTACTCGTTAAAATTACCCAAGAATGCATCTTGTGTTTTACCATTTTCACATCCATACCAATTTCCCAACGGTCATCGTCTAACAGTATGTCAACACAGCTACAAGGCCATTCCTTGTCGTCCAAAAACATTGTCAATTCCACAGACAAGTGCCCACTTTCACCCAAAAGGTATGTGCCATGTAACCCCAACAGACGCGCAATCCAGATTTGTATAACTTACGCTGCAAATTCGCTGATTTGTATTATTGTGTGCACAATTCGGCCAGGCCTGCAGACATGCGGCCACAACTAGCCCTGCAAATGCGCTAAACCCCAACATGTAACTAACACTGTGCTTTTATGATTGTTTTAGAATCCTTTTTTTCTTCTTCTTCTCCAAACTTCGCACTTTGAACCCAGTTCTTCAAAATGACTTTCGGAATCGCAAACGACAAGGGTGACGGCCTGCACGTCCCGGCTAACCTGCCTGCCAGTGTCGCTGGTCCTCTGACGGAATTGGGCCCGGACACACCCAACATCTTCTACGTCGACCTGGATGCTGCTGAGGTTGATGCCATCGACAATGCCCTGGCGTCTTTTAAGGGTAAGTTTTCTAAACTCCATCTACTGCCCTTCTATTTATTTCATCACGACTTTCAATTTTTTTTTTTTTTCAAATTTGTTTTTGGCCATGATCGTGTCGGCCCCCATTTCCTGCATCCCAACAGTACATCTGAGAGACAATTGGTGACCTCGTCTCTTTCTCCTTGTTGTTTCCCTCTCTGACATCCGTGCACCATTTCTGTCATATATCACATTTTGCGATCTAAGTGCTAACTCGGGCCACATTAGCACTGGAGATCGACGGCCAAGAAGTTTGTCGCGACAACTTCTCGCTCCCCGAGAGTCTTGAGGCCAAAATGCGCAAGGCAGCTCTCACCATTCACCTGGGAGTTGGCGTTTCTGTCATTAGAGGCCTTACCCCCTCTCGCTACTCTGAGGCCGACAACCTGACGGTCTTTCTCGGCCTCGCACACTATATTGGCGACAAGCATGGCCTTCAGGACCGCAAGGGCAATGTGATTTGTAAGTTTTAGTCTTGTGGCTTATTCGGCCAATTGATATCTCGTGGCCGCTCAACTAACATGCTCAGCGCACATCACCGACTCCAAGGCCTGGAGCATTCCCTACGAGCAGCGTCATGGCGCTCACACCAACCGCCCACTGGTAAGTTCTCCTTGATTTATCTTGCACTTTGCACGGCGTGCTGACAGCCACGAAGAAGTGGCACTGCGACATGGGCGCAGACGTGCTCGCCCTCCAGGTGCGGCAGGTTGCTGCCCAGGGTGGCGCTACGCTGGTGTCTTCTGCTTGGAAAGTCTACAATGAACTCATGAGAGAGCGCCCCGACGTCGTTCGGGTCCTCGCCACGCCCAACTGGCCGGTCCACATGTAAGTTTGTCAATGGAACCCTTGCCTTTGCAGATAAATGATTTGCCCCATATCTTCCAGGCCAAACCAATAACTAATGTGTTTTTTTCACATCCACTAGGCCCAAGAACAAGGGCCGCTTCACCATGGCGCCTATCATTGCCTTTGAGGAGGATAACCTCTTCATTAACTTTGACCCCAGCCGTCTGGGTGCTCACCCCAAGCAGAGCTGCTCAGCTATCCCTGCCCTGACTGAGGTCCAGACTGAGGCCCTCGCTGTCCTGTCTGCCACTGCTGGCCGCAACGGCGTCAAGCTCGACAGCAAGGCTGGAGACATCATCTTCCTCAACAACTGGGCTATTATGCACGCTCGTGGCGCCTACGTTGATGCAAAGGACGCTGACGACGAGGACACTCGCCGCCACCTCCTGCGCCTCTGGCTCCGCAACTCTGAGCTTGGCTGGGACATTCCCGAGTCCATGCGTGGCCCTTGGGAGACCGTCTTCGGCTACACTGACGAGGGATATATTTCGGGTGACCGTGAGATTGTTCCCCGCCTCAAGTATGCCGTCGTGCCTGAGTCCAAGTACAAGCCGGCCCGCTACACTACTGGCTCTGCTGCGTTTGTGATTGAGGACAGCGATGGTGACAGCAGCGATGACGAGTAAATGCATTCTAAGCATAAGCGGTTTGTTACGTTCTCGTCTCAGTACAGCTCTTTGACACTGTGGCGTTGCTCTATCTGCTGGGGCTATATGATCTGTCCTAGTGGCATCAATTCCCCATTGTAACGCCGATATGTCTGTTTTATTTACATGACTACTTGTTTCTCCTCTTTTATTGTTTTCTTTATGGGTTGACATTTGTCACCAATGAGTCTGGCCTATGTGTGGCCCTATATTTCATCTTGTCGAGTCCGCCAAAGCCTTGCATTTTTGTGCTTTGTTCTGGCGGTTGCTGTGTGTTCCAACAAGCTGAGTTTACAATTTTTCTAGCAATTGTCAAAGTACAAAAGTACAATAAAATTATATAAAACCCAAGCCAGCCTGTTGTACTGATTGGTTACCTGTTAGTTACATGTATCTTGGCATGTTAACAGTATTTCAAGTACTGGCTTGATGTTCCGCCGATGTTGCTATTGCTATATGATGAGATTCGAAATATTCGAGAGCATATATATTCGGGATATGCAGATGAGAGATTGACTAGCCTCTTGGGCTGGCCATGTCGTATGCTTAGACGGAAAATCCGCCGGTGGAGTCAAGAGCGCTGATCTAATGCGAGCAGGAGGCATCCGTGTTTATCATTGTGCTTAGACTGCGAGACAGAGTAAAGGCAGCAGGCAAAAGGCAAAGGGCGATGGGCGGTCGCTTGTGTGCCTGATTGAGATGTGGTCGACGGCCGATGTTCAAACCACGAGCCGTGTCACTCAGACCATAACGAGTCTCGATATGTACTGTTCCTCTTCTTTTTTTTTCTTTTTTCTTTTTCGTTCTTTTTTCTAGTTTACTTGTGCTTTCTTTTCTTTTTCTCTTCTCTTTTACGGAGTAATTATACTGGAGACTGCCTCGAACTGCATGGCGCTAGTGAAGACTGTATATTTATGGAGATGGGCGTGTATATTTACTTTGGCTTCTAACACATTTTAGTATTTTAGCAGAGCTAGGATTGGCACGGGTCTCCGCTGCTTTACGCGCCCCATGTGGAAGAAACATACCGGCTGCATACGCGAAAATACGCGAGGATAACGACTGCGCTGATGGGCGAGTGGCGTACTCGGCAAGTACACCGTGCGGTGAATAGATCCACACGGAGTACAACCCACTATATGTCCCGTTCAATGTTGGGGGCCTTGTCGGTTTGTGATAATCCACGCCCCTCCGATATTGGAATCTGCTTCTTGTTGAAATCTTGAATATGGAAAAAGTGAAATGAATCTGAAAAGGTAATATGGACAAGAGCAAAAAAAAATGTCGGAGACTTTTGAGGCAAAGAAGTATCAAGTATCGTGCCATACAAGCAATAACGGGGGAGAAATGAGAGTAACTAGTGATTAATATTCAGATTAATATGAGAGAGGATCTCAGGGATGGCTGTTGGATGGCTGTTGTAGATGTCAAATACTTCTCAGCTTTCTCATATCTCCTCTACTCTTCTTTTCTGCTAGAGGTACCGCCGGCGGAGGCCAGTGGTAAATAAAGGCACAGCTGATATAGCTATACATCAAATATACTATTCAGAGCCTGCCCAAGCGCCTTTGATGAGAACGCAGACATAACCAGAAGTCCGTCACATAGTAGTATCCGGCGTGCCCGTATCTTTCTATGTGCTGTCTATCGTGCCTATCTGAGTAGATCTGCTGCCAGATTGATCGAAACTATAAAATTTTCAAAACCCTGAATTCCCAGGTTCCTATCCCAAAGTGCTCACACTTTTACATTATCGAAACTGAAAATTGTCTCCAGACGCACAGGCGCACGGGCAACAGATGCGTATTTATAATGGCAGACTGCATGACATAAAAGTAGAAAATGCAGTGCGGATGCCGATGTTGCTAGTAGCACATCATGGTGGTTGACTGGTGATGAAAATTTGCAGGGCGAGAATAAGGAATAGGGACCAGAAGGTAGAGAATAGCAGGGCAAAAAAAAAAAAAAAAATCAGAACTCGGATTGAGCACAGCGCAGGTCCCAATGTGGCATAATAAACGATTCACAATGCATTGCATATGACACGCTTGACATAGCTAGATAGCTCTGCTTTTAGATACGAAAAAATACTACTACCCAGCCTCACCTTTCCTATTTCGCATATTATCCGGCTAGTTCAGCAAAATTCTCACTCTATCACATTCTACTCAACGCACTTGCTCCGTATCATACAGGTATCAACCATGTTCATGACTCTCCGGAGGTCTCCGGCCGTAGTGTCCAAGCCAGGCCAGAAAAAGCATGTCCCCGGCAGCGCTCTGTTTTCTACAGAGCATTGACATTTGTAGGACCGGAGGAAGCACTTGTACGGTAAGAAGCCTGCTGTGGCAAACCGAATAACATTCTTAGGAATATTATGCCGAAAAAAGACCCCATTGTGGATGTATGCTTGGATGTATATTCCAGTACATGTACGACTGTAGACTGCAGGCCAGTGACGTGAGCCGCAAACGGCTAGGAAAAGCTTGGTGATATCGAGTGGACCATCAAGCGAGCACATCTCGTTTCTTTTGCCTCGTATCTTATATTATATCACAGCGGCCCTTGCGTCTGAGATATGCCAATCCCTATATTTTCCATCTGATGTTGTATTTGAGTTCCTCTTGCATTCCTCCTGCACTCTTGCTCTTCGGCTGCTGGAACAGTCTTCTAGTATTAAGGGATGAAATGCGAGACGGATCTCAGGGGTGACCAGTAAAATTGACTGACAAAGAGAGTGCTCCGTAGTGCTGATATTTGATATCTGATATTTGATATTTGATACTTGATACATGATACTTGGTACTTGATACTACATCACAGGTAGTTGACATTAGGTACCTGACGATATTTGATATTTAATGATGATTAAGGATACGAGATATCCTGTCGTGCTTTGTAATTTGCGATGCGCTTGAGGACAAATCCTGGTTGTTCCTTCCAATTGAAGCAACCTGACAGTTGTGCAAATTATGTAGCACGAATCGAAATTCCAACGTCCATCGAGCTCATATTCAGTTCCACAAACAATATCACCAACACGGCACCATGCACCTCCAATATTGAATTCTGCTATCGTGCTATATGTGACCAAAGCCAAAAACGATGCGAGTCGCAAATAGCCTTGCCAGCCGGCCAACAACACTAGGTATGGCAGGAGAGAGCAAGGGTACGGAAGCAAGCCTATTGGGTGTAGACAAAAAGAGACCACACAAGGCAATCGCAGATAGGCTTTGAAAGGCTTTGAAAGTCTTCAAGGCAGCGTTTTCTTGTAGTCGGAAATGGTTGGGCTGGCGTATCGGAGACTTGGCTACGAGTAAAAAAAATAGAGATTCAAGCCATCGATCGCAGTATAGCTTCTGATCTGGATGGCCCATGCTCGCCGGCAAGATCGATCTCTTACTCTGCTGTCTCTTTCTAGTATACGAGATGGAGTTTGGCCTCCTTTCGCCTACTGACGATCCCGCTCTGCCGTAATTAATGACTGTTACTTCGTTATGCCAAACTACGTAGCGAACAACGCCGCAACGGTGCATGAGGAAGGTAATGCAACTGTAAGATACAGGTCTTATAGATGCACTAAATTCGGAACACCGTATCGCACTCGGAAATGCGGTACGATTTCCCCAGCTAGCTTAAAGGCGTTGGAATACGCAGCCGTGAAGAAACTGGACAAGTATTAAAAAAAATAAAGAAGAAAAAAATCCCCGAAAGGATTTCGCCAAAGTGACAGGTGGAAGAACCCGGAAAGATTACTGTAACCAGTTAGAAAGGCGCCCTAGAAGCAGATGTAGAAGTAGAAGTAGATCATAAAGACCATGGCAGGACCACCACAGAGCCACAGTCTACCCCGTTCCGCAGAAACCAAGTAGATATAGCTAGGCCCGGCTTGTAAAACTGTGGTCAATACTCCGGGGTCTGCTAGCCTACCCAGAGAGCAGCTAGACTTCTTACATGGTCTCCTCACCCGCGAACGCCACCGGCCGTCACAAGCAACACACTTTTTTGCACTTAAATTTGAAGATATAGTATGATGGGTTTCTACATAGTGCCTTTATCTCCGGATGGCATCGCCGAGCTGTCTAGAGACCGAGTCTACCTAAAGCTATCCAGAGCCATCGAGACCTATGGTATTGATTCTCCCGCTCCCGTATTAAACCCATATTCTAATCTTGAGTGTTACCTGATCTACGAGGTACTGGAGATTGCATTATATTTTGTGTGTTATTGGACCCTGATATCGATATAGCCTAGCTTCATCAGTAGTAGATAGTCTACTTGCTAGGTTTATATTTGCATCACAGACTCGTCACACTCGTGCGGTCGAGATCGTGTAACCCGGCCTCTGTGTTTTTTAGTACCCTGTACCGCTACTTGATGGACTTGATGTTACCTCGACGGAGAATAAAGTTAAAGCACTCTCGGCTGTCGTGACATCCATGACATTGACAAGGCCGTGCCCGAGTTGTACACCGCGGAGGAATACCCCGCAGATATTGTTTCGAATAAGCTATCTCTCCCTGCACATCAATTTCCTCTTTTTTCTCTTTGTCATTCGCATTACCATTGTCACTGTTCGCTGTTGTGGGAACAAAGTGCGTGTGTGCATGTTCAGTAGTGGGCCATCACACTGCGCTTATCCCGGCATTGGTTTTTGGTATGGTGTTGTTTCGGTTGGATGTCTGACGTGTGTAACTCTTGCTGTTGGACCCTTGCCTTGCTCCCTTGCTTTTAGTCCACCGTGACTCGGTGCTCAATATTGCCTGCCGGTGTATGCGGAGCATTACTTACAAGGCATACGGTCTCGTCATAATGCTCTCGGGATCTGGGTCGAGGTCTGTCGGATTAAGAGAGCAAAAGTAGGCTCAAATCCGATGCTGAAGAAGCGGTCTTGACATTGTGTCCGTAAATGAGGCTACCCATATTTTAAACGCTTATGCATAGGTGCGGTAATTTAGCACATGGATGGAGACTCGTGCACGCACACGCCCATGTTCATCCTCCCAGGCCACTGAAGAATCTGCACACGTAACCACCCTGAGCTACCCTTTGAGAGGGACAGAGAGCAAGGAACAAGGAACAGCGACAGATGTAAGATACTAGACAGCTCTGAGACAGCTTAAGACAACTTAGACAGATACTAGCCAGCTAGCATAGTGCTTGTGGATAACTCTAGTAGTTTCCAATCTTTCCTAAGCAATAATAACAACAATCACCATCCAAGACACAAGGGTCCAGTCTGCTATCAAGTGAACAACTGATACAATAGACACCCCAGAACAAGAACACGAGAACACGAGACCATAAAAACATAAGATCAGTTCTTCGCACAGACAGGGTGTGTGCATAAGCATGACTTTGGACAAACGGTTGTGCTGACACCTTTACAGAGCCTGCTAAACCTAAAAACGTTAAAAAGCCTTTACGACAAGACGAGACAGCCTCATAGTCTATTCTCTCGACAAGAGATCAGCATCCGCAGCTCTTTAACTCTTTCATGGCCGTGAAGCACTTGCAGTAGCGGCGGTCCTTGGCATATCTCCGTATATGCGAGTCTGGATGCCTGCAAGCACAGAAAGGCCAGAGCAGACCACTTTGAAGCGTGGAAAAAGTCCGGAGTAAACAGACAAACATAGAGCAAACAATAAAAAAAAATGCAGCGTGACAGGCTCCCTGATCTGCATCTACTCCGAGCATGATTATTTTATGTCATCCCGAATTTAGGCCGGTCTACAAAAAGGTGAATCCGAAATAAAGATGGAGAGATGGAGAGATCAATGATAAATACTGCATCCCCCATTATCACCAGCTAGGAAGTAGGGTCGGGTTTCGGAGGGCGGGTGGAGGTGGTAGTAGAGTTCAAAGAGCAATGCGACGAAGAGGGTAGACCGGTCACGCCCACCCCCTCTTCCTTCTTTCTGCCCTCCTCTGTCCTGTCTCTTCTTGTCTTTGTTCCTCCGCTATTCTCCCGTGCCCCCCCTCCCCCCTTAACTTGCTCCTCTAGGCTTACTCCCTGCACCTCTGCCCAAGCTTGAGTGTATATCACCGGTCAAGACTTGACCGTACTACTGTAGTACCGCGGGCGGTACTCTGTACTTTGTAGATAGACTAGAGGCTGATGTCGAAGAGTGGTGTCAGCTGGGGTCTGTGATGAATCTTAAATCAACATCAAGAGTCGATTAGTACCAGATTGAACCACTACTAATAGCCTAATAGTTGAGCACTGTATGCACCTATTTGAAATATGCTGTCCGTCTCAGAGCATAACATCAGCTGGGCCTATCTGTCTGGCTGCTGATCGGCATTTGATATGGCTTGCGGCAGGCATACAACAGGCATGAAGGCACACAGGCATTGAAGCATTGCCGACTTTGACCCTGGCCTATCACCCTAGTCCATCTCGTCTCATCCTTTGCGGGCTACCCGGGACATCACCCGCGGAGCTGCTTATCTCTAGTACATGCAATGGTGATCTCTTTTCTTGTCTCGTCTCTCAGAGCTATCAGCTGTCTCTCTCGGTTTTTCTTTTGGCTTCTAATTTGTCTTTTTGTACAACCAGCACACCGCTATGGCATATGGCATCTAAATGCTGTCATCACGTCCCCCAACTAGAACTAGCCCCCGTGCACTCCCCCTCCCTGTTCACTTTCTTGTAAATATATTCGTCACTCGCGTACGGCGTAGCTGCATCTTCTCTTGTCCTACAGACTAGATGCTCAGTTTTGAGCGCCGTATGCAGCTGGTATGTCTTTGTGGCGTGATTATTGTTTCTCGGTGAGCATATACCTGTGGTGGTAAGAGTTGTTTACTTGATTACATTGTTTATTTCTAAGGCATTTACATACATTACATCCTTGACATCCATGCCATCCACGAAGTCCATAACACCCCTTGCTTGATGTTGTCATGTCTGATGTGATAGAGTCTCAGCGAGGCTTATTTACAAAACATGCATGGTTTTTGTCTCCTTATCCGTCTCTTTTTATATTGATTTCCTCCATAGAGTCTTATTTTTAAATAAAGACAAGTACAAAATCAGTGTTCCATTCGAGACAACCAATAAATTGTAGCAAATGAAATCCAAATTGGAAGTACTCCTTCAGGTCAAGCTGTGGGTGAAGACAACACATTCGAGACATACAATACATGGTCCTTTTTTCTGCCTTACAGCCGACGTTGAATGGAGGCCAACAAACAAGCAAGCACATAAGCAAATAAGAAAGCAAAAAGCAAGTCAGCAAAGATAACAGTACGAAAATGTTCACATATCAAACAAAAACGGCGCATGTTGTTTCCTATTTCCTCGGGCTGGGTGACAGACATGCATGCATTATGCAAGCCGAAAATGTGACGAGAAAAGGCGAGGAGAAACGAGGTCATATGACAGAGGTAGACCAGTCGGGGTAGGTGATGGCATTCTCGGACGACATTAAACTACAGAGGCTGGACGCCAAGATGCACGATAGTCGGTGTGCGAGGTATCCAAGCCAGCTCTATTGATTATGCATCTATTCTATCAACGCGGCAAAACGGGCATGTCTATTGCCTTCCCTGCGAGCAGGACACCACTGCCCATTTGCCATTCCATGCCCACTTGCGCCCGCCCGAATCGCCACCACCGCCCTCGGCCGCGCGCAGCTCCTCGTCCTTGCCTGCAGGCAGTCCAACCACTACATCGGCCTTGCACGTCCGCAGCGCCAGCACATTGATGCCCGAGTCTGCCTTGCCCAGCGGGCCAATGGCTTCAGAAAACGGCGTCGTCGGGTCCCAGTCGTAGTCGCACGTTAGCTTCCGGTAGTTGAGGTCGCCTTTGAACACCACGAGCTCGCTCGACTGCAGGTCGGCAAACAGCTCGGGCGCATCGGTGGGCAGCCGCCAGAAGCTGCCGCCCTGCGTCCAAAAGATATTGGGGCGCATCACCACCTGGCCGTTGGCATAGAGCTGGCTCCATTCGCCAAACAAAAAGGACAGGTTGCCACGCTCGGCATCGGTCAGCTTGGCCGGTGCGGGCTGGCCCTGATGCTCTTCCTCTTCTGAAGGGGTTTCGTAAAAGTTGGTCGGGTTCGCGAGTGCGTTGAGCAGTGCGCCGAAATCGCTCGGCAGCACGTCGGACACGAACCAGGGAATGTTTTTGGGGTGCAGCACGACGTTTGTGGCCAGGCCCGAGCGCAGCAGGTAGCCGGCCAAGATGAGATCGACGTAGAGCTCAAAGCCGGCATTGTCGAGCACAATATCGACGCGGCGCTCCTTGGAGGGCGAGCCGGCAGCGGCAGCCTTGGCCTTGGTCAGGATGCGGTAGGCCGTGGGCAGGTCGTTGACGAGAATATTGGCCTCTGCCTTGCGCCGTGCCTCGGCGCCCTGCAGCTTCTGAATGTCTTCGTAGGTAAGGTTGGTGAGCAGCGACAGGTCGGTCGCGTTTCCCCAGAGGCAGATCTCACACATTTCGGCAAACAGCGTCTCAGCGACCTCGGCCGATGCTGCAGCACCGCCGTCCTTCTTCTCCAGCTGCTGCACGAGCTCGCGGTAGCGCGCCGCCAGTTCTAGCACGGCCGGGCGCGACGACCGGAAGGTGCGAATCTTTTGGCGCGCATAAGGGTCGTAGCGCGACCAGTGCTCGGATGTGCGAAAGAATGTGCTCATGCGGCGGAACAGGTAGCACTCGGCGTACAGCCATGGGGCCTTGAGCCACGACACAGGGGCCGGACCGGCCTCGTTTAGCTGGGCCAACTCGGCATTGTAGGCAGCAACATCCGATTCGCCGTCGTCAACAATGGGCTCGAGCTTGCGGTCGTGCTGGACCTCATACTTGAGGCGGGCGAGCTTCTCGACAATGGCCTTGCCCTCCTCCTCCTTGGCGGGATCGTCGCGGCAGGCGTGGACGGACCGGTAGACGTCGTCGATTGCTTGTGTCTGTCCATCAGCGTGTGTTCTGTATCGCATCTATCGCATCTGTCGCATCTACCACAGAGAGGCCTCTACTCACAATGATGATTGGCCATCGCTCGCGGGCAGTCTGCCAGGCAAACGACGTCTTTTCGCTCGTCAAGTAGCCGGCTGTATAGTTAGTGTGTGATCGATCAGAGACGGAGAGAACGGGAATATATTCAAACTGACGCGTTTTTTCTGTTATGGTCGACATGATGGGTGGTGTGGTTATGAGGATGTGTCGATGTCGGGTCTCGAGTCGAGAAGTCTTGGATTGGAGTTCGCGACGTACCTGCATACTGACATAATAGGGCAATATGGAAGGTGCTGGCGGGGTTCGTTATACTGGTGGGGTAGCTCTAATATGGGGAAGCTACAGCTCTGCGTCGTATAATGTAGCTCTTTACTAGTGATTAGCTAATGGGAGCTCCTATAGCCACCCCGGGCATCAACATCGTCATTACAGTTGTCATCGCGGCACACTTGGGTATACTTTGGTCTAATGGAAGATGCACAATAAAGTAAGCTTTAAATTAAACCGAGCATGAGATCTATAAATGATGTGACCACTTTCATAAAGTAGCAGAAAATTTGAAGAACTACGTTGCTTTGTCATCGACGACCATGTATATGCTGAAAGAAATAAAGATCTATAGTTAAAGGATAATTCTAGTAGTATATAAACTTAAGATGGCGCGTGAGCTTATGCGTGACAGGGCTTCAATTTTGTGCTATAATGCGAACCCGTCAACGGTAGCCAAGTCATGAAGTCACTTACCTCGAGAGATGACTGAAGAGCGTATCACGACACCATGCAAGGAGTAGTCAACCAAAAGAACAAACGGTTGACTATGTACTCTATGTGCACGATGTGCATACGAGTCTACTCGAATAACAATATATATAGCGCGATATTATATTAGTAGCAAGCCGCATAGGGTGTAGCGTCTACATAATTCCTGGTGCCCAATGCTGAGCATTCTTGGATAACACTCAAATAGCATTATTGCCGGACAAATTATTTTGAATAAAGCTTCGTAGATGAACATTAAAGAGTCAATAAACTCTCAGGAATTCAAAATATACTCTGCACTTTTTTGTTGGCTGTTTCGAGGTATGCCTGTCGAGGTATTTTATCCGTGGACCGTTATGTTTGGGAGCAGCAAAAACTTCAAGCTATGGGCAGACATGGCTGCTATCCATAGGGGAAATTTATAGGCATCTATAAGTAGTCTATTATACTCCCGTTGTTGATAGCAGAACAAGAATGCCGGCTCTCAATATTGATTTAATAGCTGAAATTCAAGAATCGAACGTCTTGGTGTTAAGCTCCATCCTTTACTAGGAAGCAGGACACACAGAGTACATACAAGGTGTTTACCTATAACGGAACTATATTGAATACAACCGCGTTGATGATATGCGTTTTCTTGAATCTTGACTTTCACTGCTCGTATTGTTCTACTCGCCCATACACCATGTGCGCTCTTACGTACACCACAACGATAGCCAGCTACACAAATATATCCAGTATTGCACGAACAATGAGGACTATACACTGACTATATATAGACTATAGACTAGATGCCAGATACCGATAGACTATGCGGTAGACTATATACAAGAGTACAAGTGTCATTGTGGACATAATCATCAAGTTATCCGCCGCGGTCGCACGGCCAAGCTTCATTGCTCATCCCCTATCCCCTAGACTCTTTATATTTTATATACTCTCCCTCGAATCATAGCATGCTGTAAACTACACTCCATCATCTATTTGCCTTACGATAATGGTGTTTTGTTTATTGTAAGAATCTATTTACGTACTCGCTTCCGTCCACCACAAGAACCCGTTGTTGTCATCGACATGTATTTTTCCCGTCATTGATCCTGCACGCCCCTGCGCACATGAATTTACCCTTCTCATACCGACGACATCCTTGCAAAGAACGTTGGTATTAGTCTTGACAGTACTTTTAAACGGTAGCCTCTACCGGTAAGATGGCTCTTTACTGGACTCTAGGCCATTTCGAGTGCCTGGTGAGCTATGTCGGCTGCTGTGCACCAGGCTTTGGACGGGTGTAGATATAGTAGCTACTATATTTTTCTACATGCTGCAAAGATGCTGCTAGTATTTTACTATATTTTCCATCACTTCTGTCCATAAAATGTATGAATTGTGAGCTTGCGCAGTATATGTTTACGTAATCACCACACTAACACTGGTTGCGGCCTCACAGTCTGACTGATTCTTTTACTTTTTTAATCTTTTATTTTTCTAGTGGTGATCTACTCGCAATTTTTGAATTCCATGACTCGATCTATAACTTGGTATTTTCTAATCATTCATCGCACCAGATGTAGATATTCCAAAATATTAAAAAGTATCATGATGCCAAAGTTGCCTCCATGCAACAAAAGGACCATAAAGGCACTAGACGCCGGCTTCTGCGGCTGTGATTGGCCAGCCGACTTGTACAAGACGACTATCGACTATGCATTCTTTGTTCTCAGGCACGGCTGAAATAAAAGTTGTCTTGTTATACCCAAAACAGATCTGCGATTTGCCTCTGTCCCGCAACAGGCAGAAAAGGTACATGCCTTCGCTCTTCCTTCCTCGCTCTCTTGACGGCCTCCAGCCTATAATGGAGATACTCGAGGCATCTCTCTACATACTGAGACGCTGTTCTTGCTGCCTTTCTGCATTTCTGCCTTTCTGCCTTTGCTGTATTTTCTGTTTGTAAAGGAGTATCCAGTTTTGTGCAACGGCCGCAAGAGGGCAAATATCTCGTATTGTCTCTGCCTTTACACCCATCCCTCTCGGCGTCCTCGCTGCAAGGTGTCAAGTACTTTGAGTTGTCTATACGACATGTGGCCTGGATGCTTGGCTCGTGGCTTGTCCCTACATTGACCCAGCAGTCTGGCTCACTGGTCTGGCTCGGCGCTTGCCGCTTTCACCGTATACTCGGTACACGACCTATATTCTAACCTCTCCCTCTAACTCTCCCTCTAGTCATCTAGCCATTTAACCCAGTTTACCAACGGCTCCTCTCGATGTATCGTACGTTTTGCTCCGGCTCAAGTGTTTTTTATACTTTCACCTGCTTGTCCATCCTTAAATCCACTGTCTTGCTCGTCGACCTGGTCCCCGTAGTCCCTGTCTTTGCCGTCCGCCTTGCCTCGTCTTGTCCTTGCCTCGTCGTCAGTGTCTCCTCTCAGTGCACTTACTCCTAGTGGGACATCACTAGAATGTCAATACATGTGTATTTTGTCCGTTTTCATGTTTCCTATTTTCATGATTCCACACACCTCCCTTTGTTGACTCTCTATAGACACGAGATAATCAATACACCCCCCGTAGATGCACGCCCTCTCATCTCGGTTCTCGACTATAACCTGCCCCCTCTTGTCCTTTTCGGAGACTATGCATCGACAACTCGTCAAAAACAGTCGTCTTTGGACTGGAATAGCTCACCCGTTGATCAAGTAAGAAATCTTTAAAAAATATCATCTGTTTCGCCCTCTTCTGCGGAGTCGTTCGCACCCTTTAAATCCCGTCAGTCTCAACCAGCCACTCGGCTGTGATTTTTCGAGAACTGTGCACCTTTTCTCTATGCCATGCTCACGTGCCCCTTGGGTCCTTTGGTCACACTCGTCCAGCCGTTAGCCAGGGCAGAGGGTGACAGTTGCCCCCGGTAGTACTTCCTTACAGCAGGCAAACGGAACGCCTACGCCCCTCCACATCAATCTAACAATGAACATTGAGCACTGAAAGGACTGTATTGTCACTGTCAGAGGACAGCTACAATTATACCCCCCATTCGTGGACCTAAGGAGCCTTAGAGTATACTCTTCCTCACTAGAGACCTCCATGCTATCGCCACTGAGGCCCGAGGCCCTCTACCATATAGAGGTGATTCCTCTTCTTGTCAGAGACGGGACAATCTATAGGCCGATAGAACCACTGCCATAGTTTATGGCCACTTATTCCTCTCTCTCCCATGGAGCCCAAGAGATTTTAAACCATAGACCCCTCTACCATTCATATAGGCTATACCATGAAGGCTGCTGTAACCTAAAGGATAGTGGTCCGTCTCTCGTCTGGCGGCCGGATGCAGTAGCCACTGTAATGTGCCGCGGAAGGATGATGGTAATCACATACTGAAGACAGACATGGCCTGTTGTATATCATTCATAGACGCAAACAGTTGGCTAGACCACATCCACCACTAGAATGGGCAGTAAAGTTATACAGTCTCCTTTATCTATCCAACGGTGGTAATAATACCTACCCTCAGTACACCGGATGGGCACCACTCTTCCTTATAATCATGCAGTACTACACAAAGATGAGGCGACTGGCCCTGGAGTTTGATGCGTTTATTGTCTTGATAAAATAGCCAACATAGGCTACCCGATAATGCCAATAAATGAAACTGATGAACGCCACTAGCCAGAAAGAGAAAGGGAGTCGAAACAATAATAAGCAAAACTAAAATACACCACAAAATAACAGAAGACAAGTATGAATACTTCCAGGCGAGACAGGAGCTAGGAGACCAAGATAATATAAGGAACAGGTATCAGAAACCTAAACCATGATACAGAATAAAATATACAGGAGGCGTGATATCATAAGTAAACGGGGAGGTAGTAAATGGGAAAAGTAGAGAGGGATGGAAAGAAACGAAAATGGAAAGGAGAGACTCATGGTCACCGAAACCGGTCGTAGAAACGCACACCAAGCCGATAGACAAAGTAGACGGTGCTCAGGACGGAAAACACCTGCAGAATCTCCCACGGGTAGCGCGTGCGAACCTCGGTCTCAATGTAGTCGGGCTGTCCGTCCTCGGTGGCATGCGGCGATGCCGGCAGACGACCAGTCGACAGATACTGTTCCATCATGGCATCCTTTTCATACCAGCGGTCGCGCAGCCACTTGTCAAACACCTCGGCCGACTCGAGCGGAATGTCAGCGACCTTGAAGCGGCGCCAGTGGAAGTTGACGGATTTTGGTGCGTGGCCTTCAAAGTAGGTCCCAGACAGACTGAAGCAGTCCTCTCCATAGCCGCCGCGGCTGATTCGTTAGTATTGTATTTTATTAAAGAATAGTACCAAGAGTATGGGGATACTTACGGAACACCTTCGTACGCCACGGTGCAGTCATAGACGTATTCGACCGAGTTCTTGAGCTCGCTAAGGCAAAAGTACATGCCTGTGCTGCGCGGCAGCAGCAGGTGCTCGGGGTCCTTGTAGCCCATCTTTTCCGCCCAGGCAGCCGACTTTCGTCGACCGTTAGTCGACGTGTTGGTGCCTTCGGGAAACAGCAGCAGCCACATGGGATTGTAGTAGGTCTTGCCAGTAGGATCCCTGTGCTCCTGGCTCAGCTTCCGTAGCCGGTGCGCCATGCGCGGCTGGTCAACGGCCATCTTGCGCGACATGAAGATAAAGCCGTAATACATCATGCCCGTGCCGATGATGGGAATGTACTTGAGCGACTCTTTCAGGATAATGTAAATGTAGCCGTGCGTGTTGGGGCTATTGGCATAGCCAACCCACCACAGGTACAGCCAGTCCGTGTAGATCTGGTGATTGGCAATCATCACCATGCGCTCAGGGAAGTTGAACTCGGCACGCCCGTCCTCGGTCTTTTTTATTTGGCCAGCCACCGACTCGTCGCCGCTGATGCGGATGGTCGTGGGTCCCCACCAGTAGGTCATGGTGGTGATGATAAGGCCAAACGACTGTTTTGTGAGGGCCACATAATCATCGAAGAGCCGGCGGTTGATCCAATAGAGCGGCAGGCCAACGATTTGGGTTAGCTGGATGGAGACAACCGTGGTGAAGAAGAAGAGGGCAAATGAGACGCCGCGTAGGATCTGGATGGCACGGCCGTGCCCTTGTTTGCCGGACGGGTGGTCAGTTGCGCTGGTGGCCTCGGTAGCCTTGGCCTTTGCACCGGCGACCAGGTCGGGTGCCGGCACGGCCTCTTCGGCAGGCTTCCGCTGCCGCAGCTCAGACATTGTGTAAGATGCAATTGTGCCCCAAGTGATAAAAAATGAACTTGAAGATAAAGTGTTGCTCAACGTTATTCAGAGAGCATTCGCGAGGACCACGATGGTAGCGATGATGTCGTGGAACGGGCCGAGGTAGTCGCACGAGGACAAGGAATGGAGCCTAAAGATGGAGGGCGGAGGGTGTCGTGATGAGTGTGCGGGCCAAGGCAGGTGTATATTGGATGCCCAAACTGATATCGATATTGGCTGATCAAGTAGGCAGCAAGAGAACAGCTAATGATGAGACGAGAGGAGATGGGACGAGAGGTCGAAAAGGTCGAATAAGAAAGCGAATAAGAGGCCAAACAGGTCACAATAGCTTATGTAAGTGTTGCCCGGTAGGCTGACGAGATTGAGAGCTCTTTCCGTTTGGCTGATGCTGCCTTGTGATCATGCGAGGCAGGTGTGCTATGACGTGGGTCACTCTTTCCGTTTTGATTCTTTTCTACTACTTTTGCGTATTGTGAAATGAGGAGGCTGAGCAGGTGGCAGAAAGAGGAAAGATAAAAGAGGAAAGAGCTTCTCACTCCTTTGTCGTACACTTCCGTAAATATGCTGCAATGGAAGGCACGGAGGAATGCTGGGTGGCTCTTTCCGGAATTTGAGGCTCGGCTTAGCAAGGGCAGGAGCAGAGTGAAGAGGCGCAAGAGCACAAGAGAGTGAATGATGTGAGAAGGGCAAAGCTCTTCCCCCCCACTATCTTGTAAGATGGTTTGGCAGCTGATTATTCGATTATTCTTCTAGTCTCTTGAATTAAGCCCTGCGACCGAGCGATCCGAGCAGCTTACAGTTGCATCCGCTAAACAGCCAGACAGCTTGGAGGGGTGACAGAGCTTGTCTTTTGGGCGGCTCCAGTGCCGTTAGCTTCTGATCTTTGCCGAATAAGGCTAGCGCAAGGCAGCTACAGCGCTCTCACGGCCTTGTGACAGAGGACCTCCCGCTATCATCTACTTCACGTATAGGCCAGACGTCTGGAAAACAGCTTAATTAAATTAAATACGACTTTTAATACTGAATATTGGAAAAGCGGAGACGCAGGTTTTTACTGACATCACCACTTTGTTATCAGAGGCTGATTGTGATGATGGTGACGATTTGTGACAGAAGCAATATGACAGACGAAATGACGATGAAACGCACTTGACGAGAAGCTGCACTGAGCTTCACAAATGGCAGTAATTGCACTTTCGACAATGCAGCCATATCGCCATCACGACTATCCACTATACACATGTCATCGAATAGACGACGATAGCAGCAGATGCTCCGATAGACGACGAATAATACATACAATATATGCACATACGACTATACTAGCTTTTTTATATTTACTCTATAAACAAGAAACATGTACGCAAGTGTAAGGCCGGCCTGGCGCCTTGTCCGGCCGGTGCTACACGGGCATGCACTGTGGCGACACCCCTTCAAGATGACGACGACGGCGGCGGCGGCGAAGACTAACCGCCTCTTCTCGACGACTGTTGCCCGCCGCACACTTCTCGACGCCTCTACCCTACCAGAGCGTATTATTCCGCGCTATGAACAGACCCCCGGCTCCTCTCTTCTCTCGCTGCACTGGCCACAACCACCGCGCAACGTGCTCGTCATGATCAAGCTGCACGCGCCGCACGTCATGCAGTCCGCCATTGCCTTTTGCAACCACCTGGCCAAAAACTACCCAGGGCTCAACCTCGTGTTTGAGCCGCGCATCGCCAACATGATTCATGAATCCCTGCCCATTCCCGTCTATACGACGCTCGACACCACGGATGCACGATACCAGCCAGCTGCCATCTTCCCGCGCAAGGTCGACGTCGTTACGACCCTGGGCGGCGATGGCACGATTCTGCGAGCAGCTAGTTTGTTCTCGCTGCACTCGACCGTGCCGCCCATTCTGTCATTTAGCATGGGGTCGCTCGGCTTTTTGGGCGAATGGAAGTTTGAAGAGTACAAGAGCGCGTGGCGCGAAGTCTACATGAGCGGCAGCGGTGTTGCTGTCGACGACCTGGTTGAACCGCACACGCAAATCGCCAGTGGTGGGCGGGCAGGAAGATTGTCCGACCGTTCTGGGAATAAACTCACGACATCGGCATCGTTGGCCACTACAGCAGCCCTGACGAGCAAGGACAGCAACTCTACAGGCGAAACGACCCCCGAGTCCTGGGGCAGTGTGCGCGGTCAGAGCATGGGAGCCGAGCGTGTCTCGCGCATGCTTCTGCGGCACCGGCTCAAAGTCGGCGTCTACGACCGCAACGGCGTCAACATCAACGACCAGTTTGTGGCGCCTGGACTGGCCGATGCTATGAACGCATGCACGTCGCCCGACTGCGCCAATGCTCCCGATGCTGTGACACCCTCTATATCCACGCCCGCTGCTACATCAACTACTTCAAACCCCCCTGCGTTCCACGCCATCAATGAGCTGCTCATCCACCGCGGCCCGCATCCCCACCTCGCCATTATTGATATCTACCTTAATAACCACTTTCTGACAGAAGCTGTCGCCGACGGTATTCTGGTCAGCACCCCGACCGGCTCTACAGCATACTCACTGAGTGCCGGCGGTGCCATCGTCCATCCGCTCGTCAGCTCTCTGCAGATTACGCCCATTTGCGCGCGCAGTTTGAGCTTCCGCCCGTTGGTGCTGCCCCTGAACACGCAAGTCGTGTTGCGACTGAGCGAAAAGAACCGCGGCCGCGAGCTGGAAGTCAGCATTGACGGTAAGCGCAAGACGGGCGTCGGTGTCGGCATCGGCATGGAAGTGCGCGTCGAGGGCGAGTATGTCGGCCCTTCTCTGAACAGCAACGGCGACAGTGATAGCGATAGTCGGAGCTGGGAGGGCGGTGTGCCATGCGTGATACGGGCGCCCAAGAGCGGAGGTCAACGGAGTACAGGCGTACTCGAGGACGACGACGGCTGGGTGGGCGGGCTCAATGGCCTGCTCAAGTTCAACTACCCCTTTGGCGATGAGTAGTTTGAGGAAGACATGAATGTACGACTATATGGCGCTTCTGGTTTCTAGCATTGGGTCAATTTATCACGAACGGTTCTTGTGTTTTATAGATTGCGCGATTCTCGTCTAGATCAACAGATCAGCAGATCAAAATATCAATATCAATAGATTATCTCCTTGACTGCCATTGACTTTATCAGGAGGCATTAATCGGTTGACAGTAGCACAACTAGATCAGTGACTATACTGCCCAAAGGGGGTCGGATCTATAAGCCGCCGGTTATATAGGATTTGCCTGTATTAAGGGGTCCATAAACATCAACAGTTGGCATGGTCCGACGGCATGGCTATCCGGTGGCTATCCAAAAGAGGCCAAGACGGATTAGGTATACCGTCTGTGTAGAGTTGAGCAGACTACTGCTCGATAGACCAGGCATTCGGATGTAGAATATCACCGATGTAGCCAAGCCTCCTAAATAACTTTACTTATTCCCAAGACAATGGCTTCATACAATCAAAATGTGGCCAGTTCACTAGATATACTCTTCCAGCCTGGGGCGTCGTATCTCGAACACGTAGAAAGGACAGGCGAGATCCCAGCAATGACTATACACTGGCCCGTCACATGGCGCGATTGACCAGGGTAGACCAAGGCAGATTGTATATAATGTTAGATTGCAATGGACGTGTCAATATAGGCATCGTGGCCGTCGAGTCCAATTTTAGTACATCAATCTTCTCCTGTTTGCATTATCAATCACGCACCACCCAGACATCTAGACATCTGGACATCTTGGCCGTCAACTCACGATGAAGGCATTGATACCGACAACTACTGCGATGAGGCTGCTCTCGTTTCTTTCTCTGATCCTGTCCGTAACGGCACAGACACAAAATTCCCAGACAGCCGTCGAGGAATGTCTCAAGACCGCGGGCGTGCCAATTGACGATCCCGGCACCGCCGACTGGCGCCAGGACGTCGCCCCCTTCAATCTCCGCCTCAACTACACGCCTATTGCCATCGCAGTGCCGTCTACCATCCCGCACATCCAGGATGCCGTGCGGTGTGCAGCCAAGCTCGGTCTCAAGGCCAACCCCAAGTGTGGCGGCCACAGCTATGCATCCTTTGGGCTTGGCGGCGAGGACGGCCACCTGGTCATTGAGATGGACCGCATGAACAGTGTCCAGCTCAACAATACCACTGGGCTTGCTACTATCCAGGGCGGCGCGCGTCTTGGCCATGTCGCGGCCGAGCTCTATGCCCAAGGAAAGCGTGACTTTAGTCACGGCACATGTCCGGGGTAGGTTCCCTCTATCTCTCATTTATTTCTCGTCTGTCTTTCCGCCTGTCAAACATACTGACTGCTAGGGTCGGTGTTGGAGGCCATGCATTGCATGGCGGCTTTGGTGTGAGCTCGCATACGCAGGGTCTGGCCTTGGACTTCCTGGTCGGCGCCAAACTGGTGCTGGCCAACGGGACCGTGGTGGACGTCTCGGCCACGCAGAACCCTGATCTCTTCTGGGCTGTGCGCGGTGCTGGTGCCTCGTTTGGTATCGTCGCCGAGTTTCTGTTTCGCACATTTGCCGTACCGTCTGTCGTCACCTACTACTCGGCCGCCATCAACTGGAAGACCGCGGACCGTGCCGTCGACGGCCTCGCGGCGTTTCAGGACTTTGCCGCCGACAGCATGCCGCGCGAGCTCAACCTGCGCCTGTTTATCACCAAGAACTTTGCCAACTTTGAGGGTCTGTACTGGGGTAAAAAAACTGGCCTGCAGACTGCCCTGGCGCCTCTGCTCAACAAGACGGGCGCGCGCCTCGTGCTCGCTCAGCAGGGCACCTGGCTCGACCAGGCCTCGCACTTTGGCAACGGTATGGACCTCAACCAGACACACCCCTATAGCATGCACGAGACCTTTTACTCGTCAAGCTTATACACGAACAAACTGTCCTCGACCCAGCTCAAGGCATTTGCGGCGTACTGGTACGGCACTGGCAAGGCGACCAAGCGTGACTGGCATGCACAGATGGATGTGCATGGCGGTCGCAACAATGCGATTGGGCTGGTCGATGCCGATGCGACGTCGTATGCCCATCGCGGGTTCCTTTTGATGACCAATTTCTACGATCGCGTCGACACGGGCGTGTACCCCGCGGACGGCTTTGGCTTCCTGGACAACTTCACGGCCAACCTGACAACCAGTCTCGACCGCGGCGATTGGGGACAATATGTCAATTACCCGGACCCGCGGTTGAGCCAGACGGCGGCACAGACGAGCTACTGGGGCAGCCATCTGAGTCGGCTGCAGACGATCAAGGCGCAAGTTGATCCCGACAATGTCTTTCACTATCCGCAGGGCATCATGCCGAGATCTGCCTCGATTTCATCTATTTGATCCAGATATGTGTCAACAATATTTCTAATTGATGTCGATGCTTCATATCATTTTGTTCAGCAGTTTTCGAAATTCAACATTCAAGATTCTTTAAATTGTACGGGGGTATGAATCATGCAACGAAGAGCTGAAGAGTAGATGGGTCGATGGATGGCTAGATATGCACAATGGATGGAGCCGCAAGGAGTAAAATGGGCCTGAGCTATTTATCTCGTTTAGACAATTGTTATCAGATCAAATCAGATCATCAGATCAAACCACAAAAAATGAAACCTGATGTCATCCACTCGGAAATACCTCACGGGGATGAACACAAGGGCACAGAGCATCCACCGGGAATAAATGTGAAGAAATAGCACAGAACGATGGCACCCCCCTTGGACGAGCCACCTAGCCGACACCGGCGGCAGCGCTCGGTCAGGAAGATACCGAAGTCGAAAATGTGCTGTAATAAAATAAAACAGATCTAGAAGGATTCGGGCATGGCAAGCCATCGATAGGATCTACTCAGATGAGTTGGACGTGCCGAATCTAGTATAGTAGAGCGTGCTGGAAAGCATATAGACAAGTGAAAGACGATGCGAAATATGAGACGGCAAAGACAGGCACGAAAATAAAAAAATCAACACCATGTAGACAAATAAATAAATTGTAATATGACGGCCAGGACAAGAGAAACGTCAAGACGTTATGCTGCTATCTCGGCTCGTCTAACTCCCAGCTCCCAGCTCCATCTAAGCTGTACAGCTGCCATCCTCTTACAAAAGGTCGCGGCGCACAAACTCGTCAAACAGGGACTTGCCCAGGCCAGCAGGCGACCGCGACACAACGACGCCAGCGTCCTCCAGAGCCTTGATCTTGCTGCCTGCATCACCCTTGCCACCAGCGACAATGGCACCAGCGTGGCCCATGCGGCGGCCAGGCGGCGCAGAGACACCAGCAATGAAGGACACGACGGGCTTGCCGCCGTTGACCGTGTTGTTGGCCAACAGGAACTCGGCAGCCTCTTCCTCGGCGGAACCGCCAATCTCGCCAATCATGATGATACCGTCAGTCTCCTCGTCCTCGAGGAAGACCTTGAGGCAGTCGATGAAGTTGGTGCCGCTGAAGGGGTCACCGCCGATACCGACGACCAGGGACTGGCCAAGACCGGCCTGGGTGGTCTGGTTGACGGCCTCGTAGGTCAGGGTACCGGAGCGGCTGACAATACCGATGCGGCCGCGCTTGTGGATGAAGCCGGGCATGATGCCGATCTTGCACTGGCCGGGGGCGATGATACCGGGGCAGTTGGGGCCGACGAGGCGGGTCTTGCTCTGGGTCTTGAGCATGTCGGTGATGCGGAGCATGTCTGTCAATGATATGATTAGCATGTGTATCATCTCACGCGACGGGGTCGAAAGAGGAGCTCACCGTGCTGGGGGATACCCTCAGTGATGCAGACAACGAGAGGGATCTCCGCAGTCAAGGCCTCCTCAATACCGGCAGCAGCCAGAGGTGGGGGGACAAAGATGGCAGTGGCCGAAGCACCGGTCTCCTTGACAGCCTCGCCGACGTTGGCGAAGACGGGCAGGCCGAGATGTGTGGTGCCGGCCTTTCTGGGGTTTGTGCCGCCGACAACCTGGGTGCCGTAGTCAATGGCCTGCTGGGCGTGGAAGCTGTTCGGTTAGTTATGTCGTTTAGATATAGGCATGAATATATTTCGACATCTCGACATTGCGATATCCCAATTTCTCAAGATCTCAAGATCTCAAGATCTCAAGATATTAAAAAATGTATATGGAATACATACGTTCCCTGCTTGCCGGTGAAGCCCTGGTAGATGACCTTGGTATCGGAGTTGATGCGCAGGTTCTTGATGGTCTGGGAGTAGGGGCTAGACGAAGAGCTGTAGCCACGGCGGGCAGCCTGAGCCAGCACGGACGACCGCGCACACCGAGCAAAAGACTGCATTGTGGTTGGTAGGGGGCGGACGGGGGGGGTATCGAGGAGATTGAGGAGATTCGAGGAGGTCGACGAGGGTCGAAGCTGAAAGAAGTCGACGATGAGGTGGTCGACGAATAAGGAGAGGTAGGGTGAGGTGAGAGCAAATATGCCGAGGTCGCGACGGAATTGGGATCGAAAAGGAGTAGTGAGGGAAGATCACAGAGCGAGGCGAGGCAGAGGAGGCAGAAGAGGCAGAGAGAGATGATAGGTGGTGATAAGCGGCTGCAGTAGTGTGTGGCTTCTCCTGGACAGACGTTGTAATTTTCGCCCTATTAAAGTATTTATTTATTATATTTTACTATTTAAAAGTACTATTTTATTTGGTGCTTCACCTGCAAATGAGGGGAACCCGTACTGCCGATAGCTCCCATTGCACGCCAAAAGGCGGTCGACGTTTCGCAAACACCAGCAAATACTGCTATATAGCAGCTCAACAATCCCATTGCTCGACGTAATAGCTTTCCACGCATTCTTTTTTTTTTCTTCCCTTTTTGTCTTTTTCGCTTTTTCTCTTTTTCTCTCGTCTCGGTCAAATTCCGGTCGACATTAAAGCGGTCCGTTTTCGTGTTTTCCACTTTTTGAATTTAGCATTTATTTTGTGCATTTTTTTCAATTATCTTTGCCGGAGAAATAAATACAGAATGTTTATCCATTTGCATGTGCTTCGCGCTGCAACTGCCCTAGAAACCCGCTCCTTCCTCCACTGTCCAGAAAATGCCTCCCCTGTTGACTGCAGTGTCTGAGCTTGTCCCTAGGCAATTACGAAACTCGGCTCGCACCTGCCAAAAGCCGGCACCCCACGGAAACTCACGGGTCCAGCGCCACAATCCCCTAGCCACACTCGACCCTTGACAGGCCCACCAAACAGTTCCTAAGCAATGGCATATGATTGGCCGGCTGTAGATGAAGAAGTCCAGGTCGATAAGATAAGACAGCATCAAAAGTTGTAGCCCCACCAAAAGATTTGAGCTGCATCGACAATGACATCGTGAGATGTGTAGATATCCACCATCACGTATAACCCCCACCACGAATTTATAATATATATATATATATATATACGAAATACGGCAAGCGACAACACATACATACATTCATAATACACCCAAAATGTCTACGACAATGACAGAGACGGCCACGTCGCACCGCGGCGGCAAGGCCAAGGACAACCTCCCGCCCGAGAACGAACGCTTCCTGCGGTGCTGTGCCGACATTGCCCACGCGCTGATCGAGGACTTTGAAGAGACGTCGCGCAACCCGAAAAAGGCCCCGCGCGATATCAACCTCAACAGCCTGCGCTCAAAGTATGCCCGCAAACACAAGGTCAACGGCGTGCCGCCATTGACAGCCATCATCGCGGCCGTGCCCGAACACTACAAGAAGTACATTTTGCCCAAGCTGGTGGCCAAGCCGATCCGCACATCGTCGGGTATTGCCGTTGTGGCCGTCATGTGCAAGCCCCATCGCTGCCCACACATTGCCTACACGGGCAACATTTGCGTCTACTGCCCCGGCGGCCCCGACTCTGATTTCGAGTACAGCACACAATCGTACACGGGCTACGAGCCGACATCAATGCGCGCCATCCGGGCCCGCTACGATCCATTTGAGCAGGCGCGCGGTCGTGTTGACCAGCTAAAGGCGCTGGGCCATTCGGTGGACAAGGTCGAGTACATTATCATGGGCGGCACGTTCATGTCGCTGCCAGCGTCGTACCGCGAGGACTTTATTGCACAGCTGCACA
Source organism: Ophiostoma ulmi (assembly GCA_029298715.1). Lineage (NCBI taxonomy): Eukaryota > Fungi > Ascomycota > Sordariomycetes > Ophiostomatales > Ophiostomataceae > Ophiostoma > Ophiostoma ulmi. Next base: position 5,364,253 of record JANSLN010000002.1, on the reverse strand, counting down.
ATGCGCTGAGCGGGTACCAGACGAGCAGCGTGGACGAGGCCGTGACGGCGGGTGAGATGAGCAATATCAAGTGCGTGGGTATCACGATTGAGACACGGCCAGACTATTGTCTGCAGCCGCACCTGTCGGACATGCTGCGATACGGGTGCACGCGTCTCGAGGTGGGTGTGCAGTCGCTATACGAGGACGTGGCGCGCGACACGAATCGCGGACATACGGTGGCTTCAGTGGCCGAGACTTTCTGTCTGGCCAAGGATGCGGGCTACAAGGTGGTGAGCCACATGATGCCGGATCTGCCCAACGTCGGCATGGAGCGCGATCTGGACCAGTTCCGTGAATACTTTGAGAGCCCCGCGTTCCGAACGGACGGACTCAAGATCTACCCGACACTGGTCATTCGCGGCACTGGTCTGTACGAGCTGTGGCGCACAGGTCGGTACCAAAACTACACACCCAACGGCCTGATCGACTTGGTGGCGCGCATCCTCGCGCTGGTGCCGCCATGGACACGCATCTACCGCGTGCAGCGCGATATTCCCATGCCGCTGGTGACATCCGGTGTCGAGAACGGCAACCTGCGCGAGCTGGCACTGTCGCGCATGAAGGACTTTGGCACGTCGTGCCGCGACGTGCGCACGCGCGAGGTCGGCATCAACGAGGTCAAGCACAAGGTGCGGCCGAACCAGGTCGAGCTGGTGCGGCGCGACTACACGGCCAACGGCGGCTGGGAGACGTTTTTGGCGTACGAGGACCCGAAGCAGGACATCCTGGTGGGCATGCTGCGGCTGCGCAAGTGTACGGAAAAGTACACGTTTCGCGAAGAGCTGGTGGGCCAGCCGACGAGTCTGGTGCGCGAGCTGCACGTCTACGGCACGGCGGTGCCCGTGCATGCGCGCGACCCGAAAAAGTTCCAGCACCAGGGCTTCGGCACGCTGCTGATGGAGGAGGCCGAGCGGATTGCGCGCGACGAGCACGGCAGCGACAAGATCAGTGTGATTTCGGGTGTCGGTGTGCGGAGCTACTATGCGAAGCTGGGCTACTGGCTGGACGGCCCGTACATGAGCAAGTGGCTCGACGGGCGGGAGCAGTGAGCTATGAGCAGTGAGCTGTGGGCTTTGAGCACCTCTACTATATTGTTTATAGGGGCATCACTCATATTGGGCATGACGGAAGCATATTCACGGTTACGATGGGCTAGTTTTGGATGATACATGGCATATACGGCGCACAAAATTGATTTCTCTTTCTTTTTTTGATACATTCGGTTGGCTGTCAGCTTTGCTACGCGTGATTATTTTGTGATTATTTTGCGACTATTTTGTGCTGCTTGCGTGTCTACAACAAGGCCTGCATGGTTCCTGCATTGGCCTGTACTTTGTGATGCGCCACAAGCCGTCACTGACATGGTATCTGACAATATTCATTAAAATCGGTACTCCGCTACAGAAAGTCTTTACACCTTTGGGATGCCCCTCGTCTTCTGATACGGACTAGGTAATATGATAGCAGACACAGAATCTACCATCATACGAATTACGATGTATACGATGGTCTTGTTAGATTAAGCATGATTCTTGTAAGACAGTCTTTTGCATCCCATCAGCGTGTCATTGGGTATCCCGAGAGTTTGTCCCGTCCATGTCCAACGTTAATTCTAGATCCTTGCGTGAGGCTGAAATGCTACGTCTTGTGGTACAGCTAGCCCCAGGTGGTAGTACTAATACTTGGTGAAACCCCCCATGCCTGGAAAGGAATTCAGTGCGAGTGGTCAATATATGCCGTGTGAGAGAGAGCAGGTGAAAGTAAGCAAAAGTGTGCTCGTGAGAGTAATAGTGTCTTGGCATTTAAGCCCCCTCGAGTAGGGCGGTCTCATTGATCTTGTGCGTTGTCTTTTTTGTTTCTTTTTTATCATTACTTTTATAATTATATTGATCTGTTGATTCTCTTGGTCTTGATTCTCTCTTTTTCATTTATTTCAATTCTTCTGCTGCAGACTAACAACCTTGTTTCAAACTGTTGGGCGAGGTATTTCTGGTAAACAAGTATTCAAAGTCAAGTTGAGGATGATGAGTAGATTAAGTAGGTTGAATATTTGGCAGCATAGAGTCTAGAGTTGCAAGAATGGCCACGAGACTTCAGACTATTGCTCCGTAGAATAGACTATCTGGACCGGGCTTGACCAAATAAACATTTAACCTCTGCCGATCACCCACCAGCTACTGCTAGGGTTGGCGGAGATTACAAGGGTGCAGCAGCAATACGGTCAATACGAGACGGAAAAGGAATGGTTAGACGACAGGCGTGAGACCGACGACTGATACGGCAAGACAAACGGCCGACTGCCAGACTGCTTGACTACCTCAGTCCCATTCGCAAAAACAGCTTGAAAACAATGACCTAGGTGGCTTGCTCTTGGTGCCTTGAATTTGCATCTTGGCTTGCATGTCCAAAATTGCACTTTTATAGCAACAGGCAGCTCCGGCATCACTGCATCTTGGGTTTCAATGTCAATCATGTCTACAATAACGGCAGCAGCCTGACGGTCTGACAGTCTGACAGGCTGACATGGACTTGCATGCATCCATCATACTCCTCCATTTTCCTTTATAAACCGCCATCTGTCAAGTTACTCCGCATGCTTATTTCCAGTTCGGTTTTCCTCTGGTCTTTTACCTTGTCTTGGCATCGACAACCCAAATAAGTCAAAAAAAGTCAAGAGACTAATCCAAGACATAGATCAAGAAGAATATGCCTTGGGCTGACCGTCTGATATCCGCTGTTGGTCATAGATCGTTGAAACTGCTGGTAGCAAAGTACCATGCCCCGGGATGCAATGTGCATATTACCCTTGGCATACACAACAGATACTTGCAGGCAAGCTTGCCGGATCTTGTTGATGCCCCTAGCAGAGAATGGGAATATTAAAGAATTAGAAAATCAAAACGAGTAAACGAGCAAATCAGTCAATCAGTCAATCAGTCAATCAGTCAATCAGTCAATCAGTCAATCAAAAATCGGTTCTGCCAAGACTGAGCCTTCGTTCTGCTTATTATATAAAGGTCTCGCGAGCTCCTTTTTTGAATTTCAGATTCTCGAATTTGTTTGAGTTCTGTTTCTGCATTTTATTCGTAGAGTATTGAGTTATTCTCATTGAGATTCACCGACACCTTGACGTTCACCATCAGCATGCGCCCTACACTCTTAGTCGGCGTGCTCTCGGGCCTGCCGACCGTGACAGCATCATTTGCTCCCGCTGCCAATGCCATTGTCGACGCAGCCCGCATCGAAAATGTCCTTCGCGCAGAATTCAATGGACCCAATGTGCTCCAGTTCGCCAAAGGCGACCACGCCTACTTTGTGATCCCGCCCAAGCTGGGATCGTTCAAGAGCAAGGGCGATAACTCGTCATCGGGCACGGATAAAAATGCCCTGACGCGCAAGTCTGTTATTGATGTTCTGCTCAACAGACGCCAAAGCTGCGCCGCCGGGTACGGCTACTGCAACTGTAGGCTTGGTTTCTCTTCTTATTGTCCCTCGTATTCATAGACTCAAAGTGTATGATACTGGGTTACTGACTTTGATATGCAGACGCTGGTGGATGTTGTCCGCTCTCCAATAGATGCTGCTCATACGGCTACTGCTTGCAGCCCGGAAATGTGTGCTGTCCCAACGGTCCCTGCGACTACGGCGAGCGGTGCTGCGGCCAGAACCACTGCTACCCGATCGGCGCCGAGTGCTGCGGCGACGAGTCGTACTGCGAGGCGGGCAACCACTGCTACAAGTACCCCGGCTACACGCGAGACGTCTGCTGTACGAACCCGTCGTGCACGGCCTACTACACGAATGGCGCAACCGTGACACGCACCTCGTCGACCAGGCGCTCGACCACGACGCGGGTCGCAACCACGACGCTGGCCGAAACCACGACGACCACCTCTTCCGCGGCAACGACGAGAGATATAGTCGTTGACTACTACACGTTTACCTACACGTACTACTACTACTCGTACTACTGGTCGTCGTACGATGCAAGCCGCCGCGTGGTGACAACCACGAGCATCTCAACGACCACGCTCCTGACAGTCGTGGCCACGGACTCTGACGAAGCCACGTCCGAGTACTACAGCCGGTCCGCGACCCTCTCACTGTACACGCCGGCCGCAGCTACATCACTGAAATCGGTTGCTGGCGAGACAACGACCCTGTACGACGACCAGACGACGACTTTTGGCGGTGCTACTACGTCCAGATCAACAACATCGACCCGGACCTCGTCGACGTCGACGTCATCAGCCCGGGGCACGTCAACGTCGACGACATCAGGAGTGACGCCCACGCCGAACGTGGGAGGTGACGGCGGCGGCAGCACAAGTGGAACCAGCCGGCTGATTACAGCCAGCAACGGGGTGTTGACCGCGTGGGCAGCACTCGGTGCCGCCACAGGTATTCTGATGGTTGTTCTATAATTGTGTAAATGCAGTAGCGTGGTACGATAATGAGGAGTATAAATGTGCATAATATCCAATTTTGGTAATGTTATAATGAATAATAATATATAGAACCTTTAATAACGCCGTGGTATCGTACAATTTCAAGCAGATGACAAAACTTTAATCAGCGGATAATCGAGCTAGTAAGAAAAACACTATGCGACTCCGCCTAGGTCTTCTGCATCGTCGGAAAAGTCGCGCGCCTTGCCCTTGCTGGACCGGATAGATCCCCGCTCGGATGAGCTGCACTCGGAACCGCTCCGGGCGGCCTCACGCATAGCCTCGCGCGTCTCCTTGTCGGCATTGATATTGATGCGCCGCTGCCGGATTCCGTCGTACAGCTCGCGCGCGCCCACACTTCCAGGCAGGCCAAACGACTCCAGGTCAATTTCACCGGCCGTTGTGGCGCGCAGAGCAAACACTATACTGCGCCGTCCGCCGGCCTTTTGTGCTTCGGCTTCGGCCACGCCCGTGTCGACAACGACGCGGTGCAGCGCCGACGGGATGCGGTACTGGCTGAGGACGTGCAAGGTATCGCCCGTCATGACGGTGATTTGGGGCGTGTCCTCCCACACAGGCTGGGATTGCCCTGGATGTCTAGGGCTTACTTGCAGGCCGCGTCCCCAGCAGACACACAAAGTCAGCAGGCCGAGGTCGTGGTGCTGCTCAGCACCGCCGCCGCCAGGCTCGTAGCGAAACAGTCGCAGCAAAGAAGGTGGGTCGTTGCGTGGGTGGTCTGTAATTTGTTTTAGATTTTTGGGGTCGCCTCCATCATAGACACCACTGCCCGGCTCGAGACTGTCGTGTACAACACTGTCCCAGGCCAGAGGCCCGCCGGGCAGCTGCAGGTATGCTGCTATATCACCTAGAATGCGGTGCAGCAGTCGTGCCGTATCATGCCACACGGGAGCTGCTCTATCATAGATGCCGGGCGGCAGATGTGTCATACTCTTGCGTATCGTCAGGTACTCCTTTTCGCCTTCTAGCCAGGTATAGCCGCGCTCGGTGTTTCCGGCATTGACGGGCGGGCCAAGCTTGCCGACACCGGGGCGGTACGGCAGTTTATCATCCAGAGGCTGAGCGAAAAAAGAATCGATATTTTTGAGTAGAATGTTATACTGATCAGCCAGATGCTGGGGCAAATCAAGGCCATAGTAGCCATGAGTGCAGAGGTGGTGGAGGGCTTCGGGGGACAGCAGCGGAGGCGGTCCCGGCGGAGGTGGTAGAAAGTCCATTATAAGATGTGGTATTAGTAGTTGAGTAAAGGCATTTTAAGATGGAAAGAAAAGAGAGGAATGAAAGATGAAGGGAGAGTGTGAAAGAGACAAACAGACAAGAAAGATGTGGGAAGAAAGAAGAAAGACGTCGGCTTTGATGACGTGAGCCAGAGTCATGACAGAAAGACGAACAAGGCAGTCACGGGGCAGTAGCGGCGAGGCGAGGCGGCTTAGCTCAGCCGTGGGGCGTTCTTACATACTTTATGTGAATAAGCAGTGCGGCGTAGCAGATGAGAAGATCGTAAGATCGTAAGATCATCAGATCAAAGTCATAATATTGTAGATGTAGGTTTTAGATTGTCAATTGTCAAGATCACCAAGCATTATCAGATGCAATCACCGGTCAGCCTTACAGCTCCAGCGTACGACGTGTTGCGACACAGCATGCGATCGAAGCCGGGACAAGGCAAACTAGCGGGTTGGCAATGCTTGGAGGCCGCTATAACTGGAGCTGGTGCATAAGCTGGAGCAAGATTTGGCTGCGTAGGGGCCAGCCGAGCTGCTGCCAAGAGGTGCAAGTTGATTAAGTGCAAGTCAAGTGTAGGAGATGGAAACTTGATAAGTGAGATGGAGAAAAAAGGGGAAAACGAAGAAAAGAGAGTCGAATGAAGTGACGTTAATCAAATCAAAATAAATAAATAATCACAACGGACATGGAAATAGATAGATAAAGTAGGGAGTAGAGTAGAGTAGAATATTCACTTTGATAAAGCCGATAATATTAATGTAAGGACCAGAAATTAAAATAAATAAAATAAAAACAATAAAACATTAAGATATGAAAAGAATAAAACGATTTATCTAAAAAAAAACAAGATGGAATAAAATGAGATGGAATAAATTTGAGAGCATCAAAGCTGAATATAGCAAACAGCCAACAAAGTGTATTGCTCATAATCAATCAAAAATTCGAGCTCAAATTAAACGTACAGTTATATCCTCGGACATTGTGGTTCCGAATAATCAGACATAGTGTCGAACTGCTAGACGCCAAATCATAGCCAATCCGGACACTGAGACGAGTGCATCGCAAGTGATGCAAAACAGAAGCGGCGGCGGCGAGTAGATATGAAAGACAAGAACAATCTTCTAGAAAGTGATACAACGTTGCATGTGCGTAACTGGCAATCTGATTCGGGTATTACTAGCATCGCTAAACGCTGTGACGAGATGCATGATGGGATCGGAGCAATCGATGTTTGCAGTTTGATTTCCAAAACAAATGGCTTGAAAGTGGAAGAAGAGGGGGAGCAGATAGTAGGAGAGAGTAGGAGAAATGAAACAATGCTGTTATAAGGGTCTGGTGGATATAGTCGGCCAAAAGTAGGGAGTCGGAGGTGAGCATGATGAGACGATCTATTTGGTAATTGAATAGAGAAGAAACAGTGCTCGTATCTTTACTTTAAGAATCAAATGACGAGAATAGAGCATTAGGGGATCAATCCGATGGACTTGACGACTACAAGGTGGGAGTCGGGTCACCATTGGTGGATAGAGTTGTTTGAACTAGCGAGACTGGTAAAGAAACGAATACTCGACAAACAAAATTATATAGCAATAGTATAGTAGTAAATAACCTCGGGCGTGGAGATGAGGTTTGAGGACAGGGGGCTGAGGGAGCAATCAAACGAACGGGGGTCTATATTAGAGTATGCACGCAATACTTTGTAAGAGCCGCATTGCAGGGTTGCTGTCGGGTAGAGGAGGCATAGAAGTTTAATATAATTAAAGATGAACTGATTCAAAGAAAAGAGCATCAACCAACAGAACAGAAACAACCGGAAGAAGAGATGAAAACATGCGAAAACGGACAAGAAACATTGAGAAACAACAGGTGGTCTTTAGGGTGAACTAGACAGATGAGATATGCGAGATAGGTAAAGTAGATGAGATGTATGGTACTGAAGAGGTGCAGAGCACTGTGTTTCCATTCAAGAAACGTATCAGAACTACTGGGAAAAGCATAAACATCATCACGTAATAATCAAAGATCATGACCATCAGCAAATACTATTGACCCGAGCTGCATCTTAGTACCATCTTCTCTCGCTCCTATTTGCCCTTGCGACGCTGGCTGTGTAAATCTAGCATCCTCTGCAATGCCTCAAAAGACCTCTAACCTCCAACGGCCTCGGAGCGGCCTCGTCTGCAACGTGCAACCGCCACTGGCCTCGCGTCTCATTGTTCATCCTCCGGACACCGTGATCCGGCATCAAGATGGCAAGGATACATGCCCAGAGTATTAGCTGATTGATCAAACAGCAAAGACTAGGTGTCATGATGTCTACATACCGGATGTCGAGTCATGTAGGTAGATACTCGATAGTTGCTCGATTCGCGATACACGATACGCGATACATAAGGCCCGACAGTCCCGCTACAGCCCTCTCCACACTACTTACACCGCACCACTTATACTGCACACCCGCCGCCTACTCTGACCCCGTACCCCGTTGCCCCTGGCCCTGCGACAAGAAATGCATCGTCTGCACGGACTGCCGCTACGGTGTATTGTCTTTACCATTTGTAGTTTATTGTCTATTATCTATCATCTATTACCTATTGTCTATTGTCTATTGTATTTTGCAACGACATATCCCATCCTTTATTCTGATAGCATGTATCTTAGCATCCCGGCGTCGAGTTCGCCCGTGTCCTCCTCTCCACCTACACCACTTCTCTCTTTCCACCCCCTGGTGATCTGCTCAGATCATGGCGAAGTCAAGTAAAATAACAAGTAAAATAACAAGTAGCTAAAACCCAAATAGCCAAATAAAAAAACAAGGCATCTCTGCGCTTAGGCTGCAGCATATGTGTAGTCCGGGTGGCTATGGCGATGTGCATGGCATGAACCATGCGTAGAGATTTTCTACTCTTGTACCAGATATACCAAGTTCCAAGTAGATTCGCGGTACATTGTGTTTTGTCCTCATCTTGATATATAAACGTTTGTTTCCTGTTCTTGCAGATAATTTATCCTCTTATCATCACCATCTTTGTTTCTTTATTCAACACTCCTTTTCTTCATCTTCTTCGTCTGTTCTTCTCTTCACTTCGTATTGACCCGGCGTCATTGAACTGTGTTCATTTTCATTCTTTACTACACCTTGACGGTTTTGTTACTATTTATTTATTTATTTCTATTATTACTATCATTATCATTATCTATTCTCTTCTATCTGTACTCTATTTACTCTATACTTTTACTATTCGCTTCTTCCAGTCTCTACAATGGCTCGTTTTTCTGCTCTTCTTGCTCGTAAGTCGGCTTCTGCAAATCTGCAGCACTTACACACTCTGCTTCCGCGGCAGTAGTTTCGTTTACTAACAGCCAGTCATCGCTGCCGTCTCGGCTATCCCCAGTCCTATCACACCTGACCCCAGTGGTGATCACCTCATCGGCAACGGCCAGGGTGAACAGTTCATCACCGGCGGCTGTCTCAGCACTGCCGACTGCAGCCAGGCTGCTGTCCGCTCGTGCTGTGCTTTTATTTCCGGTGACAGCACGACCGGCATCTGCTCCGGCTTTGATGTCGCCAATGCCAATGGCAAGGCCGGCTGCGGTTTCGGTGACAGCGGTGCTGCTGTATCGTCGGCCGTCGCTGTAGCCGCCCCCGCCGCATCTGCAGCCTCTTCGTCTTCTGCTTCATCTACTTCATCTGCTTCTGCCGGAACTTGCAGTGTCAACACCGCCCTCTCCGGCAGTGCCAATGTCGGTACTGGTGCCGGTACTCAGTTCATCACCGGCCAATGCTTTAGCGCTGCCGACTGCGCATCAGCCTGCTGTGTCGCCCAGGCCGACGGCACCAACTTGTGCAAGGCTACTCTCGTTACTACCGAGGCCGGTCTCAGCTGCGATGCCACGTGCGACAATGCCGCCTCCACCAACACCACCGAAACCCCTGCTGCCCCTGCTGCCACAACCTCGGCCGCTGCCGCCCCTGCTTCGACTAGTGCAGCTGCTGTTGCCGGTGCTGCGGGCTCGGCGCAGTGCACTGTCGATACATCGCTGGCGGGCAGCGAGAGTGTCGGTACGGGTGCGGGCACGCAGTTTATCACCGGTCAGTGCCTGTCCAAGGCCGACTGCGCATCGGGCTGCTGTGTTGCACAGGCCAGTGGTGCTGCTCTGTGTAAGGCCGAGCTGGTGACGACGCAAGCTGGTCTGAGCTGCGACTTTTCGTGTGCTGCTTAAATACTTGAATGCTGCAATATAAGGCCCAGGCTGTACAGCAGCGAAGCAGGCGCGTGTCTACCGTGCAATTAGCATCCTATAAAAGCATAGCATAAATTAAAACAATCGGTGGATACTATGAATCTGTATATATATATATGTATAAATCTATAAATCTATGAATCTGATAGAGACACGATTACATAAGACTACCCAGGTGATGTAGTTAGTACTAGCCTGCACCTTCTTAATACGGAAGTATATGTAGGATGCATGTGAGTGTGATATCTTGGGTGCATCTGCAGATCCCCCTCTATCTATAGACCCTATCGGCTGTCAACGCTATATCGACAACACATTAGCGACTAGCATCGAATCAACTAAACCTAGCTCAGCTCAGCTTCAACTTAACACCATCAAAACCACACTTGTCCAAATCATGGCTTTTATTCGCCCTTACAAACCCACCGACTGGGATGACATGTCCCACATTGTGAGTTCATCAGTCTTCAGACATCGAGATATTGGCATTTACATCACGATCATCTGCAATGCTAATCCACTCTAGTGCCGCGCGACTCTGCCGCCGTCGCTTGATGCGTCGGAAATCGCAAAGCGCATGTCGCCCTACCTCTGGACGCATCCGTACCCCCTGCTGAGCCCCAAGACCTGCTTCATCCTCGACGACGGCACCGGCAAGGCCGTCGGCTACGTTATTGGCCACGCCGACGTCAGGCGCATGGCCAAAGAGTACAAAGCGTATACCGATTTTCTTTCTGGTCCGGCTACTGAAATCCCGGGCGTCTTGCCGGAAAGCATTGCGACTGCTCGCCGAGAGGTCGGGCCGTGTCCTGCCCAGCTAGAACCCCTCGAGCCTTGGAACTTTCCCGCCATCCCGGGCAGCAGCGACCCGTTCCCGCCGGTCAATGAGACATGTCTGTTGCAGCAGGCGTACAATCCGCGCTGGCTACTGCTAGAATCGGCCAAGACGGAGCTTAAAGCTCAAGTGGTCGAGGCGTACCCGGGCATTATGCACATTGATCTGCTGCCGTCGCACCAGGCTGCTGGCTGGGGCCGCAAGATGATCAACATGTTCCTGAAGTCGATTGCTGCCGAGGGCGCGACCGGGCTGCACATTGGCATCTCAGGCGAGAATACAAAGGTGGTGGCCTTTTACGAAAAGTGTGGGTTCCGTGTCGAGCCGGGCGGTGAGATTGAGGGTGGTGTCTGGATGGTCAGGGATGTCGGCGGCCACTCATAGACTCATAGACGTATAGACATATAGCAATGGCATTACAAATGTACACTCTATTCTAACACTGAAAATAAATACTAAATCATAAATAAACATATATGCCGACAACTACAAGAAGTTGATGCCCACACCAACTTGCAGACCCTTGCGGCTCTCCTCGCCCCGGCGCATCACCAGCGGCAGGCTGAAGTTGAGCTCAAACCGAGCTACCGGGTGCGCGTACACCAGTCCCAGGCCGACTGCCGTGCTCGGCAGGCCATTGCCCAGCTCCTGCAATGCCGCCGACACGCTCTGTGCCACCTGTCCGGCCGTTGCACCGTCGGCCTCGGGCGACTTCTTGCCCTTGAGCGCCACCAGCCGGCCGCTGTTGGCAAACAGCTGTAGCCGCAGCGGCGATGCGGCACCTGCCTTGGTCACGGGCACCAGCATGTTGACACCGCCTGCTGCGAACACATCACCGCCAAGCGCGTCGCCGCCGTCGTGCGGGCCCAGTCCACCCTGCGTGAAACCGCGCACGTCCGTGGGGCCGCCGAGAATAAAGCGGTCGTTGATCCGGCTTGGGTTAGCCTCGCCCGCCAGCACATTGTAGTCAAACGGCAGAGGATACAGCAGGCCGCCGCGCAGGCCCAGGCCAAAGGACACACCGCTCAGCGCATCGCTCGACACAGCTCCCGAAAACTCAGCCTCGGTCTTGGCAAACGAGACATCGCCGCCCAGAGGACCCCAGCCGGCCACCTCGGACGTTGTGCGCACCAGGTAGCCGCTCGACGGCAGCAGCGCATTGTCGCGGCGGTCGCGCGTGTACGTGTGGCTCAGCGCGCTCTTGAGCGAATCGCCGCCATCACGGCGCACAGCAGGCGATGCAGTGGTGCCCGCCAGGCCGGTAATCTGGCGCCACGTCGAGCCATAGGAAAGGCTGTGCAGATCGCCCTGCAGCGTGCGCCAGCCGATACGGAACGCGCCGCCCTTGAGCGCCTCTTCGTGGCTCGCCCACGGCTTTTGTGTGGCCGACGCAAGACCCTCCAGCGACACGCGCACGTCCGGGTTGCCCTCGACGGGTGCCGACAGCGAGGCACTGTAAGCCGACCGCGTGCGTGTGCCGGCACTGGCATTCAGCGACAGCGTCTCGGCACCACCAAAGATGTTGCGCCACAGCAGGTTGCCGTATGCCGAGCCCTCGGTGTTGCCAATGTCTGTGCCTGTGTTGAGGCGGAAGCGCGGCAGCTCAGCGACGCGAATAGCAATGTCGACATCGGTGGCGGCGGCGGCAGGATCGCGGGCGCGGGCATCGCTCAGGTGCACGGTGGGCGCGGGCCGGAAGATCTCGAAGCGGTCGAGCTTGCCGACAGCGGTCTCGACTTCGGCGAGGACATCGCCGAGGGTGGTGCCGTAGTTGTTGGCGCTGGACACGAGGGGATCAAAGAGGGGGTCGAGAAAGGTGCGGCGAGTGTTGCGGGCGCCGTGGACCTCGAGGGTGTGGATGGTGGCGGGCTGCAGCATGTGCTCGGCCATGTGGGCGACGGCGGTGCGGCGAGCGCTCTCGTCCTGGCGGGCACGCAGGCTGGCATCGGTCTGGGCCTCCTGGCGAAGAGCCGCCGGGTCCTTGTTGAGCTGTTGTTTGTTAGTCTTGTCCATATTGTTCATAGTCCCCCTCCCCCCTCAGCTGTTCCGTCCTCCTCCGAGCTTGCTTGGTCTGCTCCCACCAGCCACCAGACGTACTGCTCCAGACATTGTGTCGCTGTGTAGTGGCGTTGCTCTTTATTGAGCGTGCTGCGCTATTGTGCTTTGTAACTATTGCGAAAATGTCGCAAAAAAATAGAAAGCAAAGTACCGTCGGGTTGGCTGGCTGAAATATTCAACTCAATCTCGCTGCACGAGACTACTGCACGACAGCTCTGCTCGGCGGGCAGTCGGCAATCCACGCCAGAGTAAATACGCGCTAGTGGATTGGCCGAGGGGAGGTACCTTTGTACCTCAGCTAGGATTAGTCACGTCGGGATCTACTGCATAGTCTATTAATAGTGTACTACCGTATCTACTATATGCACCATATATTACAGTCAATATCTACTGAATAATAGTACACTTTGCAGTCAGAATAGTGCTTGGTCAACCAAGGGCAAAACTCACTACAGTACGCTCAGTAAGGGTCACGTGGCGTATCCTCGTTTCCATATATATGTGACCCACCTCCCTTATCATCGACATCAACGTCCATCATCACTTTACAATTAAATCTACAAACACTTTCAAGCGCATCTGCAACCATCCATAACCACCTCTACAGCTATTCGCAACCTCCTAAAACTATCAACAATCACCCGCGACCAACTTAAAACCACATCCAACATCTACCATCACCACATTTACAACCACTCGCAATGGCTACCAAGGCAGCTCAGCGTCGGGTAAGTCGTCTCCTTTCCTGTACAGAACACATTGCGACTGCGATATGATATACATGATGTAATGACATACTAACGCATACAGTTGACGCGCGAATACAAGAACATCACCGCCAACCCGCCACCATACATCGAAGCCCACCCTTCCGAATCCAACATCCTCGAGTGGCACTATACCATCACCGGCCCCGAAGATACCCCTTACCATGGCGGCCAGTACTGGGGCATCCTCATCTTCCCGTCAAACTACCCCTTTGCGCCCCCGCAGATCCGCATGCACACCCCATCCGGCCGCTTCGTCTCGTCGACACCACTGTGCCTCTCCATCTCCGACTTCCACCCGCGCTCCTTCAACCCGGCCTGGGAAGTGTCCACCATTCTCATCGGTCTCTTGTCGTTCATGACGTCTGAAGAGACCACAACGGGCTCCCTGCGCGCGTCCAAGGCAGACCGCGAGAACTATGCAAAGCAGTCGCGCTGGTGGAACAGCTGTGTCGGCAGCGTCACCAGCAACCGAGACAGTCCGACAGGCCGTGGCGACCGCGGCGCCAAGTTCCAGTCCGAGTGGCCCGAGCTGCACGCCGCGAACTTGGAGTACTTTAAGAAGCACAACATTGACTTGGCGACGGGAAAGGCGCGGCCACCTGTTGCCGCCGCCGCCGCCTTGTCGGGCAGCAGCAGCAGCGGCGGCAAGGGCTCGGCCAGCGGCAACGCCTGCGCACCAGCGATTGCTGGCGCAAGCGGTGCCAGTGGCGCACAGGCACAGGCCGTTGTCGATGCAGTGGTGCAAGGCCGTGGTGCCGGATCGAGCTGGCTGTGGAACAACAAGCTGTACCTGTTTGGCGGAGCCATGTTCATGTACGTCTTGCTGATACGGGTTATCGGCGGCATGAGCCAGCAAGTCTAGAGAAGTCGCCTTGTTCACTGATGTCTGTCTATATCCCTTTTTAATATCTTGACGTACACTCATCCCACAAGCCTCTTCTTCTCTTCTTCTTCTCTTCTTCTTCTCTTCTTCTTCTCTTCTTCTTCTCTTCTCTTCTCTTCTCTTCTTTTTCTCTTTTTTTTCTCTTCTTTTTCTCTTAATCTTCTTCCAGCGATTCTTCTTTCTTCTTCCCCAAAATGAGCGACTTTTCTTTAATGAGCAGCTATTTGTACCTTTTCTCTACACCTGTTTTCTTCATTGATTACTGCTTTTCGCTCTCCTTTCTTATTTTCTTCTGTTCCTGTTCGTTGTTCGGATATTCGAAACTATAAACATTCATGTCCTTGTGATCTTGTATGGAGTACGGGGTATTTCTGAGTTCTATTCCTTTTTTTTTTCTAAATTGATCTAATATTTCTTAACATCATATCATCGTAATCTTCAATAAAAAAGAGAGAAAATGCATCAACGACCAAATCATAACTGCTCACTTACACCGTCACGTCTTTAAAACCCGCTCAACCCTGTTTTTATTGCTAAAACTAAAGTGTAAATCTGAGAAGCGAACACTACTAACACGATATCTTAACAACATAAAAATAACCTAAGCCGAATTACAAGATTCGTGTAGAACTGGCCGTTAGCCATGGATCACTCCGACTTAGCAATCTTTACGACACTAGAATCGTCTTCCTTTTCTTCCCCCTTCCCCTCGCCCTTGTCCTTGTCTTTGTCCTCTGAATCCTCAGCTTCGATTTTCACAGAGTCTGGAACACAATCTGTGCTCGTCTCGGGTGCACTCGTGGAAGCTGGTGGCGACTGATGCCTATTGTGCTTCTCATTTCCAGACGATGAATGCACCGACTGATCATGTTGGAGCGACATTTGACTGCTTGTCTCGTACCTGGTGCGCTTCCTCGGAGGCATATCAGGCTCATCGAGGCCTCCACCGCGATGGTAGTACTGAGCCTGACGTTTTAGATTCAACGATTCACAGACAGATTCCACTAGGCTAGGTAATGTTGGGCTCTGAGTAAACCATTCGGGATCAGGTGTAGTAGTCCGCGGCACACAACCATCGTAACTGCCATCGCCATTGTGAGAACTGGTTTGCCCCGGTTCTTGTTCTTCAATGAACTCTGCGGCGCTGCCTGGTGGCTTGTCTAATAGTGGGAGACCATCTAACCACGTGCAGATTCTTTCAGCGTCGCCTTCCAGCTTCTCTGCATCATTCTGATGGCTAGCAGGAGGCAATACTGTCTGTGTCATTCTATTAACCACGAATTTCAGTGCCCCAGCCGCCTTGGACTCGCATAAGAGCGACGCGGCCACGAGCCTGCAGATACATTTTTTCGTCTCCCTTGCTCCTTGCTGCAAGGTGAACAATACTAAACTCGGCATAGCGTCGAGCCAAAACCGAAACAATTTGCCTTGACTGGCCTCGGCAAGGTCCAGTATCTTGTCGTGATATTTAAAGTCAACTGCAATGCCCATATCGGTATCGACCAACCCACGGAAATCCTTAGAAACCATCAGGGGATAGCATCTCAGTATCGTCCACAATAAGGTACGCTCCCTAGCAAGCACGGCGCCTCCGAGACTTGTCGGGGGGGTTTCTATGGCCTTCTCTGCAAAAATTGGTTCCACGGAGAATCTGTTGAACCTTGAAAGCCTTCGGTACAAGAACTCGGCCTGTCTTAAGAGCTGGTCTGCACGATTGACGGTGGGCATAGTGCCAATGTCTGCATTGATGCAATGATCAAGCAGATCAGCGACTCTTTTGCCCGCAAGATTTAAATCGGTGCGGTTAAGAAACTCCTTAGCTCCAGCATGGCCAAAGAGCTTACGCAGAAGCCACTTGATCTTTTCGTAGTAGCTGCTGTTCTCGTTGTTGAAGCGACCTGTGTTGCCATCAGCAATGAGAGCACCGCCACGCAGGTTGATGTCGTAGGGCTGCTCCTCAGGATTGCTGTCTTGGCCAGCGTCATCGCTGCTGATAGCTACCTCTTCTTCTGCAGCTTGCTCTTCTTCTGCAACCTGCTCTTCACCGGCAGTCTGGGCTCTATCGTCTCCGACGGCGCCGGCGCTAGCTTTGAGAAGCTTCATCAAAGAGGGTTTGATTACTCTGAACAAGGCTTTCATCCGCTCAGGCGTTTCCACCATCTGTTGTAACGAGAATTCCGAGTTGAGGTCGTCAGTCTTGGCTGTAACATGAGCCACCACGGCCGTTAGATACTCAAGGTTGGAGAGTCTGGGAGCCTTGTCTTTGTCGGGATCATTTCGAATGGCAATGCTGCCGTAGCGAGGACGCCAAACAATAATCTCGTCTTGGCCCTCTTCCCACAACTTGTGTCCCTGGGGCGCAAATGTGTCATGCATGGCTATTCCCATGTAGATGAGATGCCGCATCCAGTTCATAGACATGAACGCAAATTCACTTTGTCTTGAGGCCGCTTCTTCCTCAAACAGTCTGTCCATCTCCTTTCCAAGAAAGGCTTCACGAGAATCTTCATCCTCCCTTAGGGGTGGCTTTGCCGGCTTTTTCTCTTGCTCTTGCTCTTGTCCTTGCTCTTGTCCAAACTCTCTCAACTGGGCTTGAAAAATGTCAAGATTCTCTGCAGTCAATGGATCAGGCGACTCTCGAAGATTTTCTGTTGGCGGCGGATCAGACATGATGTTCAGGGGTGTAGAGGCGATGATATCTGTGCTGATGCTAATCAAAGTATGTTTGTGCTATGTGATATAGTCGTGAACGATGCTGGCTGGAAAGGCGTGAGTAAAAGTAAAAGTTAAACTAGTAACTTGCACAGAAATAAGAAACAGACACAGAGAGAAATAATGTTAGTCAAGTAATCACACTTGGGAAATGGTCCGGCAACGGAGGCCGGATCGCTCTTGCCATTGTTGACCGATGCTGGCAGGCCATCGGTGTGTTGTGTCCGTGATGTGACAAGCTGTACCAAGCCTGCCTCTGAAGAAGCCAAAAAACAATATTGGTTACGCAAGTACATTTCAAAGCAACCACTGGCAAGCCAAGAGAAACGAGGGTCAACATGGCAAATTTGAATACAGTATTTCGTGCAAGTCTTCGTGTAAGTCAGTGTGAGATAGTGGTCACGTGATCTGCTTCGTCACATCATAGCTCTCGTTGACATCGAGCCCCTTCATATCTCAAGTCTTTGATTTTGGATGTTCCATATGCTACTTTGAGCCATGTGAGTTCAAAGCTCACTTCTACAGCGTAGAGACTTCCGGTGATCAGAGTTCAAAAACAGGTTGTGGTCAGTGAGTGGCTGCTCCTCGCCTTGGTAGATGTCGGCATTCTACCAACCTGAGGACAGATACAGCCGTAATCAATTTCACACGCTGTCACGCAGTATAGCTCAAATGGTTTCTTGTAGTTTGAGGAGCCATTCTTTCATACGCATATAAAAATAGAAATACCAGTAAAATAAAACGCATCTCACAATAAAGCAGATGACTAATCGTGGAAGCCGGACTGGTATAGCATCTACCAAGATAAGATACAAATCAACAAAAGCAGGGTGGAAACATACAGCCGCGAGTCTATATAAGCCTGCAGGTGGCAATAAAGTGGAGGACAAGCTTTTGACCCGACGGTACGGCGCCTGATAATGCAGCTGCACCTGCATGCGTCTCTGTTGAGCCCTGATATGACTATCGTGAGACTAATATATCCCTCATCACTTGTTGCCAGCCAGATTTGGCATACTCTGTAGATCCTGAAGCTTTATTTTAGAAGCCAACTGTTGGATGTCGAGTTTTATCAGTCAATTTTATCCGTCAAATATGAATGTAGTCTTCATACGGCTATCTCAAGTCCGCTAGACTTGTGCTTGCCTTGAAGATGTCCAGATAGACTCGTGCAGATAGAGACCCGGACAGGCCGGCTATATAATGAGCTTCACTCGCCTTTAATGTCAGCTCTTATCAAGTCACTTCCTCCAAAAGCCACAACCGCCACAACATACCACTTGTGTAGTCATTCGACGGCATCCCTCATCATTTGCTTTGCTGCGAAATTTAACGGCAATATCCAGCTTGGGACTCGATACTTGTATCTTAGCTTACAATATTAGCTGATAAGACGCACATTACGCCCGCAAGATTACCACAACCAGGACATCCTCTTTGCGGGCGTGCTGTGACGGATGCTAGCGGCAGAGGTAGGCAGGCAACAGACGAACAGGCGAGTAGACGAGCAAACTAGTAGAACGACGCGGCTTATCTATGATTGTAAAATTAAAAAATAGCCATACCAATATGAGAAACGCGCATATTTAGCTGTAACAGCTACCTGTCCCGTTGTCACAAAAATTGCCTTGGCAGTCATTTAAGCAGCAATCCGAGATGGTCGTAACAGGCAGCTGCTTCTGAAGCTGGAAACTTTTATACTTTTTTTTTTTTTTTTGGAATTGAGCCCACCGGCCAGCATCTTTGTCCTTGCATGAGAGTGCCTAGAATGCACACGTACCTTTTTTGTTTTCAGAATGCGCTCAGAGTACTCTCGTATTGCTCTTAAGCCACGTTCCGGTGGAAAACTAGGCCAGCTCGTACGAGAAGGCAGACGGAGTGATACATAGCTGTCGCCCGGAGATGGCGCTGACCTCGGGATACAACGTCAAGTAGTATAAAAAGTAGACTCTACGGAGTAAACAACTACCAAAGTATACAGTACTCTCATGACCCTGTAAAGATCGAATGAGCGAGGTGATTCAGTCTCGCAGTCGATTGCACCCTGTTACCCCGTACTCCGTGCTCACACAGACTACTCAGTCTGCTTGTATTCCAGAGTAAGACGCCGGTTGTTCTTGCCTCGTCTTTATTATGCATTAAAACAGTTGGAACAAGCACAAGAGCTTCCATGTGCGCTTTGATTTGGTCCTCTATTTGTTTTTGTTCTCATTTAATAAATCACTATTATTGTTCAACCCCTTGACACGTATCTATCAATGGACAAGGCGCCTTGTCGCACCTGCTGGTCCGGGCTCCTGTGGGGGTTCAGAGTGCATCACTAGAGTAGAATGTGCGGAAATGAGTAGATAGGTAGGTGTTTGGTTCGTTTATGGGTTTGATGGACTCATGAAATAAACTTTGCTAGACGGCGATCCCGGATCTAACTGCAAATATACTCATCCCAAGATGTATGATATCTAGCTCCAAGACAAGACTGTTGATATTGGCTTGGCCAACGGCCGGATAAGGGTTCACGGACGGCTGTTAGTGTTGAGCTCTAGTATTTCCAGTCGGGTCTGGGGATGTCAAAATCAGCAGTAGCTGATAGAGGCAGGGCACACAAGTAGCACAAAACAATACAAAACTAATACAAATACAAGTCTGGTGTCAGCTACGGGATGTCTGGGATTAAGATAGGAACAAGATAGGAATCGTTAGGAATAAAAGACTATGACATGCAAGCCTACGAATCCTTCCGATAGACATAGCGGCACGGATCACGGAGCAATACTCGATACAAGTGGACAGGAGGAGCAAGCTGGGGGGCCAAGAAGCGGAGAAGCTGGTTTGATGGAGGATGGAGGTCAGTCAGTATCAGTATTTGTATCAGTGTCAGTATCATGATCATACAAAATTACACAGAAACTGGTATCTGGCCTCGTAATTTCGAGGATAGTCAGCCCCAGCGAACCAAGCTAAAGTGCAGACAACCACTACGCATCTATCTGCCAAGGCACGTTCATGGGAAAGGTCAGCGAGCCTGAATATATAGTGCAATATTGGGTTCATAAATTGGTAGATTCGAGTGTAGAATCTAATCGTGAGTGCATATCGTACTCTAGAGAAAGGTGTCTGAAGATACCCCACGGCGCATCGAAGCCTTCTAGAAAGTAATTACAGATATAAAGATTGAATAAGTTTAATGCCCCTGGCGGTGAGCTGATAAGCGGTTAAACACGAATGAAAGCAATTAAACGGTACACAATTGGAATGCGATTTAAAATGGTAATGGAAATGGAAATGGCCATGATAAGACCTGTGGTGTTTTGCCAGTTTATTGGCGCTCTCTTTGTTTCTTTATGCTTTCTTTTGCGAGACTATACGAGACACACTCAAGACACAGCTGCCACACAGTTCCGTCTGACAAGGTGTCTATTCTACATTTCGACATGACAAGCGAGATCATTACAAAAATACAATACGATTGGAGTGCGATACGAGGCAGGAAGTCCCTGCGTCTGAATGTTTGGTACTCACACCACAAGGCTTTGTATTGGACGGCATCCTCTCCGGGGAAAGCCAGTATGAGGATGTCGGAAGCACTGAAGCCATGATGCTGGCATAGTTGCACAGTATGTAAATAAAAAAGAGTGCAAATACATGACATACGGATCGTCAGATGTGCATGCCCCATGTCTGAGTCGGGACACGCTGTCTGGCTGCAACCCGTCGCGTCATTTAGAATGTTGCAGCCGTAGATTGGTTCATATGGATAGATCAGTGATTAATGTTGATCATGGGTGTCTGCTTACTGTATTTTTCTTTTTTCCCTGCTTTTGCTTTTGCTTTTGCTGTTATCTTAGTATTTTTATTGTATTCTCTCTTGCTCGCATTCTACCTTTCTACTCAGTATCAACTCTTCATCCGTGGCACCCTTTTACTTTTGCGTCCTTGTCCCAGTCCTAGTCTCAACCCCGGAATGCAACCTTTGCAATGAACAAGTACCTCATAGCTCATCTCACTTTACTCATTAAAAATCAAACGACAAACGACATGGTTCGGCATGACTCCATGGGTCAAATCCGACTAATACGCAAATAGACAAACCCGACTTTTACAGAAGCTCCCGTCACTAGCGGACCACTGTGCCCCACAATGCCGAGAGATAAGGAAAAATGACGTCCGTTTGAGCCAATCACAGCCCGTCTTTCCAAGCTGTGCTATTCCCAGAGACAGTGTCATGGGCATGGTCCGACAACGGCCTGACTGTAACTTTTATTTTGCAAGTATTGGTTTTTTAGATTTCTCATGCTAGGTTTTAAAGAGAAACACAGACAGCCTCATGCCGCCCGGTCGGAACCCCGGTGTGGACACCCCTATAGATAAGCTGTAGAGACTGTCATCGCGATTGACTCAAGGCATAACAGCCCCCAACTTTGATACGGCCGCCAGAGTAAGCAGCCACCGCATCTTAAAACTCAATAGAGAGTCTCGTAATAGCAATTGTCACTCATCTGGTGCAGGAACGCCGCACTCGAAACACAGGCAGCCTCCCGTAGCACCCCGTCCCCCAGACGTTGCGAGTCATTATTGCGTGGAGAGAGCAAAGGTAAAACGTGCGCTTTGGTAGTCCACAATCAGATGGTTTATTGGCTTGTTAGTGTATTTCCACTGGAATAACGCTCTACAATGTCGGCGCAAACATGTTTTCAGTCAGCCAGTTGCCAGTCGCGGATATTGTCCGTCCGATACGAATTTGCACTTCTTGTCCGTTGAGGATATAGATGTGAATCTCTTGGATCTAATTTGAGGTTCTGTTTTCTGTTCTTTTTTTACTCCGAACTTTATTAAGTCGGCGCCATTCGTCGCTTAACAATGTTGTCTCTACCAGCAACGCGTCGCAGAAGACCCCCACGAGCAGCATCAGAAAGCGAGCACGAAAACGCGACAGCAACTGTAAACTACCGCTAAAATAGAAGCTAACAAGTAAGATACGTTTGAACGTTGACGCAGTAACAGGTACTACCAAGGCTATTGGTCGGTGTTATTCTGCAGTACACAAAGGATGCTTATTCTGACAGTCTGACATTGAGAATACACAAACTGCGAAAACAAAAATAGACAACAAATCAATACAAACATGATTAATGCATCTTCAGCTAAAGATTGAAACATCTCGCGTCTAAACGCAACCGTTCTACATTCTACGACATGCCGATCTGGAAGCCTGAAATAAGAGTTACCAAACGTAGATCTTACGTACACGCACGCGGTTGTAGGGTCTGTAGGGGCCGTAGGATTTTTAGGGGCTGTAGGGTTGAGAGGGTCCAGCTGGTAATACTTAATTTCTGAATGGCAAATGGTAAATAGACTCAGTGGTATGTATCCTTTATATACAGGGTATGCGTCTAACATTTCCACATCTCGGCTATCCATTCCAGTGATGCTGACGAAAACGTACTCTGTGCATGTATTCCGGGTGTCGATTGACATTGTAAGATAGACATAAGCATTGGCATACACAGTCGGAAAATAGCACATGTGCTCCGAGATGACTCTACGCTGGCATCTTTATGGCATTAATATGAGCATTAACATGTCGTTACGTCGTCGTCGTGCATGCTTCTATGCCTGCAAGGCAGACCTCCGTCGCAGTGTCCGTCACCACCACCTCCTTCTCGCACTCTTCTGTACTCAGTAGGATCTCGAAATAGAGAAAATGAAAAATGAAAAATGAAATAAATGAACGTCGCATGGATGGCCCCGGGGACAGGGCGTGATTGGGTGGTTCAGCCGAGTATTTGAGAGCAGTCTTATTTCTTGTATAAAAGTTGCTAATTAATTTAATGGCTGATTCTATTTTCATTGCTCTTCTCTCTTATTCACTATCGCGTTACTGATAAGGCAGGAGCGCAAGGTTGGCACCGACTGCTTCATGAGTACCTTCCCTCCTTCCTTGTGCGATGGACAGCGACTCTTGCCGACTTTTGCAGCTTGACCCAAGACTTTGCCCATCATCCAAGACGAGAACAACCAAGCCAAGAGTCTCACATACGGTTGATCACGTATTCTATAATCTACTGAGTAATTCATTTTCGTTTGCTTTTCTCTGTTTTTCTCCTTTCTCTACAAAACAGGAAACAGCTCTCGTCTCATCTTGTCGAGCACATCCAGGTAATGAGTCGATGGGCAAGTAATGCAGTCGCTCTTTCCTTATCTTTGCTTGCCCCACATCCACCACTGGCGTCTTGGCGCGCTAAGAGCCACGCCCCTGCTGTATGGGGCACACCCTCTTAGCTTGAATGGACGACATTGATATCAGATACCAATATCTGATACTCTTACAATGAGAGGACGACTATCACTATCAGACTATCTGTTGAGAAATACACATCAAACACCAACTATATGTAATACTCAGTAGCTCGATACTATACTTGGTGATAGTGATCGTGATTATATACATATATTTATGGGGAATAAGAATAGTAAGAGCAGATGGTAATCTTACCAACAGGTGTGACTCTGAGCTCCCGTTGTCTCACTTCTTTTCTTTTATGTGTATTTAAATTTGATAAATTATACAGTTGAGTAAATACAGACTATTTCGGTCTGATTTGCTGCTGTTTACACTCTCCCGTATCCTGGTCTTCCATTCCTATTCTTTATCCTTACCTATCTCACTTCCCCAGTGTCAATTTATCGGTTGATTTATTCTTTGTTCTTTTCTTTTATTTTTCTTTCTTTGCTCTCTGCATGTAAATCCTCTTCTTCTTGCGTTCTTTTTTCTTTTTTCTTTTTTCTTCTTTCTTCTTTCTTCTTTCTTATTATTCTAGTTATTACATCTCTAATTTACCCATCCCAGTTCTCGTCCTCTATTCCGCCCATCCTCTTCCCTCTACCCATCTACCTCTACCCTCTATCCATACTTATTTAATCTCTCCCCCCTTCTTCATCTGTTTCTTTTTTCTTCTCCCCTCTTTTCTCTTCCTTCCTCTTCTTTTCTTTCTTTCCTTTTCCCTCTCCCCTCCCCAGGCTCTCATCAATCTTGAAGATCATCACCTTCTTCAAGGACCTCGTACACTCCTTTACCTTTTTTCTTCACACATACACCTCTTAATCGACTAATACACCACCCAAACCGTCCACCATGTCTGCCGGTCCTCTTGAGGTCTACAACGGCACTGCCGGTGTCGCTGACACTGGCGGCGACTCGCTGACCTCCGACCTCAACATCTACTACTCCAGCGGCGACTTCGCCTGGATCATGACCTCGGCCGCCCTGGTCCTGCTTATGATTCCCGGTGTCGGCTTCTTTTACTCGGGCCTGGCCCGTCGCAAGTCGGCACTGTCTCTCATCTGGCTCTCCATGATGAGTATAGCAGTCGTCAGCTTCCAGTGGTTCTTCTGGGGCTATTCCCTGACCTTCTCGCACACTGGCAGCTCCTTTATTGGTGATCTGACCAACTTTGGTCTGATGAAGACCCTCGCCCAGCCCTCTGTCGGCAGCTCCAAGATCCCCGATCTTCTCTTCTGCCTGTACCAGGGCATGTTCGCTGCTATTACGTGAGTTGTCTTGATTCTACTTTGCAATTTTGAATTAAAAAGAATACTGACAGATCAGCCCCGCTCTGGCTATTGGTGCTGCTGCTGACCGCGGTCGCATGCTGCCCTGCATCGTCTTCATCTTTATCTGGTCCACTATTGTCTACGACCCTATCGCCTACTGGACCTGGAACGCCAACGGCTGGACCTTTAAGCTTGGCGGTCTCGACTTTGCCGGTGGTACCCCCGTCCACATCTCGTCTGGTGCCGCCGCCCTCGCCTACTCGCTCATGCTCGGCAAGCGCACCGGCTACGACAAGGCCCAGGGCCTGCCCTACCGCCCCCACAACGTCACCCATGTGGTCCTCGGAACTGTCTTCCTATGGGTCGGCTGGTTCGGCTTCAACGGTGGCTCTGCTCTGGCCGCTAACCTGCGTGCCGTCATGGCCTGCCTGGTCACCAACCTGTCTGCCTCCGTTGCCGGTATCACTTGGTGCCTGCTCGACTACCGCCTGGAGAAGAAGTGGTCCACTGTCGGCTTCTGCTCTGGTGCCATTGCCGGTCTCGTTGCCATCACCCCTGCCTCTGGTTTTGTCCCGGCCTGGGCTGCTGTCATCTACGGTGTCGTCGGCGCCATTGTGTGCAACTTTGCCACCAAGCTCAAGTTTGTCCTGGGCATTGACGACGGTCTGGATATCTTTGCCGAGCACGCCGTCGGTGGTATGGCCGGTAACATTCTGACTGCCTTCTTCGCTGCCGACTACATTGCTCACCTGGATGGCTTCTCCGTCATTGATGGCGGCTGGCTCAACCACCACTGGGTCCAGCTCGGCTACCAGCTGGCCGACTGTGTCGCTGGCTTCGCCTACTCCTTTGTCATGACCTGCCTGATCCTGTTCCTCATGAACCTCGTGCCCGGCCTGAGCCTGCGCGTCACTGCCGAGGAGGAGGAGCTTGGTCTGGATGACGCTCAGCTCGGCGAGTTTGCCTACGACTATGTTGAGCTGGCCCGCACTCCCTCTGACCACATCAACGGCGATCTGGTCTCCAGCGGCCCTGCCAGTGTCAAGGAGAGCAAGGAGGTCGCCACCGTCTAAATGTTTCATCGACGTTTTTGACTAGTTGATCTTTTCTTCTCGTTTGTCGTTTTATTGTCTTGCGTCGTTGTTTTGCTTTATTGTTGCCGTTTGATTCACGTGTATACACACATTATACCACAACTCGTTGGGAGGGAAGAAGGGAAAAAGTGTTTGCTATTGACAAGCAGGACATGCTATTCAAGACTCATACAGACAGGAATACATGATTATCTGATACCTTTTGCATTCGTGTAGTGATGTATGCCGTCTATGTAGAGTCTTGATGTTGTCTTGTGTTGGCGAACAGTGACTACGATGAATGAAACGACAATAAGTAACAAAGCAGCGACAATGAAGCGACGACAAAGACAACAGCGGCAATCGGCACACCATACATAATATATAATACCCATCCATCATACCCAGCTTTCTCTTCGTAAGACATGAGCAGGATGAAGCTGTTGCGATTTTTCGGTCTACATTTTCCATCTATAGCTCTCTCTTCTCTTTTATTGTAATCTTTTATTCTTTGGGGTATTTTTCTGCAACGCCGTTAACTGTGTTCTACTTTCTACTGCTGTGTCTTTTCGTGTTTATGTTGTGCCTTTTGTGTCTTTCGTGCCTATGGTGTTCATGTTCAGTTTCAAATACCTAATTCTCCTTTCACAAAATCCAGTCTAATTTAAACGGCTAGCAGTCATAAATCAACAATCAATTATTTACAACAAAGGAGCTGTAACACAACAAGGAAGCCTCACTGACTTTGTTCCTGTACAACAGCGCGATCAAAGAGCTTGTCCATCAACAGTATATAAGATGATGAGTGACCTCCGTCACCAAAGCTTGTTTGTCACAACTGTAGAAAACTTGGTATCAAATCGTCATCACAAATAACAGAGCAGTGCCATCACCCTTTAAGAACTATTTTACTGCAACCCCAACGACAAACTACAACACTACACTACACAATTAATCCCCATCCTATCGCCAACATGAAGCGTCCGTGCCATACCAAAGTCGCCGATAATACAAGGAAGCTTGATGCCGTGGGCGAAGACCACCAAGATCCTAGCCACAAGTCCGATCGCACTCAGAAACGGTGCAAGAATAATCCAGATAGATTACTTGACGATGGCATGGTAGGCGTCTCTCTCGACGAGTTTCCGGTGTTTGACCTCAAGGGTCTGCAGGAGCTCATTGCCGAGATGGCAGACGCAGCAGACAATATGGAAGATAGGCCAGAGAGCAAGGCAAAAAGATGTCGCTACAGCACACACTATGATGTCAAGTTTAAAAGTCAGGCACCTCCAGCATCTCAGACGTCTGAATCTTCAACACCTTCAGCATCTCCTCCTGTGGAACCAAAACGCCCTTCACGTCCTCTTCGCCTCGTCGAGCGTGCTCTTGTAAAGAAAAAGACAAATTCTACAAAAGTAAGCTCAAGCCAACCCTCAAACACAGCCTGCAAACCTAGGCCGATGGACCCTAGTCTCGTGCAGTCCTCTCTATACATGAACATGTGGTGCAACGGTCTAGCCTTTACTGAACAAGAGTACAAATGGGCTGCACTGCGACATTACATACAGCAAAAAATACAGCACATCGAACTTTCTGATGCCCAGGCTCGATTCATAGACGAAGCTACTGAACGCAAGAGAGTGGCACGCCGTAATCTTCTAGCTATTCCTCGGGCTATCTCGCGTAGCCACCAGTGCGCCAAACAGGAGCCTGCATCTGCCGCTATGAAGATGCGTCGGCGAGTTCACCTCGACACCATCACACCATGGTCCACCACCAGCGCTTCTGTTTCTGTCCAAACTGATACTCCAGTTGATGTTCCAGTTGATGCTCCTATTGCTGTCCCATCTGTGACTATTCCAACAAGTGTCAACATCGTCGAGACCACCTCACGTTCCAGCCCGAGCCCTTCGACAAGCTCTAACAGCTCAGCCTCAACGTCAAGCACCGACTATAAGAAATCCGACAGCTGCGTTGGTTCTGAAAGCTCCAATACCTCAGTAAGCTCTAATGCTTCCGTCGGCTCGATATATTCTATTACCTCGGCCAGCTCTGCATCCTCCATAGCTAAGCGCCGCGGTACAGCCTTCAACAAACCCGTCCAGATTGAGCGATTCAATAAATACAAAAAAGTAAGCACGCCAATGGCACCGCAACGCTCGAACATATACAAAGAATCTCTCTGTCGCATTTCCAAGCACAGGACAGTCAAGACACCCGCTGGCAAGACTGCTCCTAGACCTACGCCATGTCATCTTCCGGCAAGCATAGCCAGTGCCCATGCTTCCGTCCTGCAAAAGGCACCCCGTCGTCGCAGAAAAAGATCAAGCTACTACATTCCCAATGACCCACGACGCTTCTTTCTTCTATATTAGAAGAAGTCTGTTACCGAATCAGCTTCTCTGTTTATCGTCCTCTCGCCCTCTTCTTCTTCCTCTTGAAGCATGCCTCACGCCTTTGTCAATAAGAATTTGTAGAAACAAGCCTATTTTCTCTTGTATTGCTAAGAGCTGCTATAAGTATTTAGTAGCATCACTCATCTAGTATTTATTCTTTCTTACCATTTATTCTAAATTCGTCATCGATTTCTCTATGCTCCTCAACTCACCAGTGACTTATATGCATATAAGCGTAAAGCGTATGATTTTATACGTTTTCCAAACTAGGACTAGCGCACATCGCGAATCTGCACCGTGTGCGCCTGAATTTTGCAACTGTGCTCGCCTTAAAATTTTCGACTCTTATCTTATCGCGCCTGTGCCATTTTAGTTTCACGAGTCGACAAGCGTAGCTCTTTGGGCAGCGATTCAAGCACCAGCCGCATCACGACCCTCGGAATTGCCACGTCAGCACGCGATACCAACAACCTTTACAACTCATCACGATTTCATATCGCGTGTCATCACCGTACAACGCCTGAAACGTATCGCAATTTCAATAGCAGCGACAATTTAACCAATCTCCAATGTCGTACTACCCACCGCCGCCCGGCGTCAGCGGCGCGCAAAACGGACTTCCATCACGACCACAACTCGACTTCCGGCCACCACCGCCGTCAGGCCCAGGCGGCGGCCGTCGTGGAGGTGGTGGTGGCGGTGGAGGTGATAGAGGAGGCTACGCAGGTGGCCGCCACCGTCAGGCGCGGAATCAGCGCGACAGCCGCGACAACAACCGCGGCCAGAATGGCCAGAATGGCTACAATGGCGGCGGCAACAACAGCAGAAACAACAACCACCCGAGCTTTGCACCTCCTCCCCGCGGCGATTTCACTTTTAGAGCAGACAAGCCCGCTGGTGTGCAGGAGGCACAGATGCGCAGTGGCAGCGGCGGCGACCACTACTCCCCCCATGACAACTCAAGACGCGACCGTCCTCAGGGAAGACGGGGCAACGATCGTGGCGGGCGCGACAATGATCGCCGGCGGGGAGGCGGAAGCGACCGTCGTCGCGACTACAACAATAACAGCTACAACAGCAACGGCAACCAAAGCTACGGTCGTCGGGGCCGTGGTGGCGGCAACTTTAGCAACCTACGCTTCCTCGCCGCCAACCGCCCTATTTTGTCACAAACAGCCACGGGTGACGGTAACAACGGTGTCATCCAGGACTTTGTCGGCAAGGGCAACGAGGGCACAACATACCTGAACCTTGACGATCTGTCCGACAGCGACGAGGCTGAGATGGACATCTCTGGGGATGAAAAGGAAAAAGAAGCGGGCGAGGCCGGTGAAGGAAGCGGCGATGAGGAGGACGGTGGTGCGCCGCTAAGGAAGCGTGTGCGCCGGTCCGAGAAAACCAGTGGCAAAGACGAGGTTGCGGCCTTTGCGCCCAGGTGGTCAAATCCAGACCCGTACACGGTCCTACCACCAACCGAGGGTCAGAACGCGGCCAAGAAGAAGGACGTTGTGCAGCTGATCCGCAAGGCGCGTGTCAAGGCTGAGCGGGCTGCAGCTGAGACATTGGCCGACACCGAGGAGTTTATTTCGTGCGGCATGGACTCTAGTGACGACGATGGCGACGAGATTAAGCTTGTTGATGATGATGACGAGGAGGACGATGAAGACGAGATCAAGTTTAATGACGACGACGACCGGGATGAAGAGGACGGTGAAGTACAGAGTGGCGACGACGACATTGGCCGTGTAAACTTGATAGGGAAGAACGGCAAACTAGGTGGGACAGACTCTGCTGTTTCCCCGTCACACAAGGCTCCATCTGCACCTGTATCTTCTACCTCTGCCTCCAACTCTTCTGCACCACCACCCGACGCACCCAAAGGTCCCCGAGGCTCAAAACAGCAGCAAGTCGGCACCCCATCATCTCTTTCTGCCGATCTCAACACCTCACGCAAGCGCACCCACGAAGACGAGCTCAAGCCTTTGCTGCTCCCGAATCATGCCATATTGAAAAAGGTCAACAAAATGCCTGTTGGCGGTTATATTGTGCCCAACTGGCAGCCCAAGGCCCGCGAGCCGGCGTGTCCATGGATCTCGGAGCAGGACGGCACCAGCAGTGGCGAGTACACCAGCCACATGGGCGTCTGGCTGCACAAGGAGATATGCGACTTTTACGAGTTTGTGCGCCCACGGGACTTTGAAGAGGCCCTACGCCAGGCCCTGCTTGATGAACTCGATGCCCTCGTGCGCAGACGATTCCCCCAAAGCCGCATCAACTGTTTCGGCTCGTTCATGTCGGGCCTCTACCTGCCGACGGGCGACATGGACATTGTCATGTGCTCCAACTCGTTTTTGAACAACCGCCCACCAGTGTTTAGCAAGAAGGGCCACCTCTTCAAGTTTGGCAGCTTCCTGTGCCAGAACCGCCTGGCCGAGCGCGAGCACCTCGAGCACATTACCAAGGCCAAGGTGCCGCTGGTCAAGTACATTGACCTCAAGACGGGTCTCAAGGTGGACGTTTCCTTTGAGAACACCAACGGTGTCGTGGCCAACAAGACGTTTGCCGATTGGAAGCAGCAGTTTCCCGAGATGCCGATCCTGGTGACCATGATCAAGCAGTTCTTGACGATGCGCGGTCTCAACGAGCCTGTCAACGGCGGCATTGGCGGTTTCTCGGTCATCTGTCTCGTCGTGAGCATGCTGCAGCTCATGCCACCCAAGCAGACCAAGGACATGGAAGGCCAGAACCACCTGGGCGACCTGCTCATGCACTTCTTTGACCTCTACGGCAACAAGTTCAACTACGAGACCACCGCCATCTCCCTCAACCCCCCTGGATACATCCCCAAGGCAAGCACGATCACTAGCCATACAACTTTGTAAATCCGATACTAACACCGCACAGAGCAAGGTACGCAACTTTACGTACAAGAACCCCGACCGCCTGTCCATCATCGACCCCAACAACGAGGACAATGACATTTCCGGCGGCAGCAAGAACACGCCCGCCATTATGCGCGAATTTGCCGAGGCCTTTGACGCTATCCAGAAGCGCATGGTCGACCTGGCTAAGCTGCCCATTGAGGAGCGCGCCCACCAGAGCATCCTTGGCGTCATTCTGCAGGGCGACTACTCAACGTACCGCCACCAGCGCGACTACCTGCGCGAGGTGTACCAGCGCGAGTTCAAGCGGAACTCGAAAGGCTACTAGGAATGGCGCGATCGGTTCTACTCAAACGCCGTGCTAACCACGGCCCCTCTGTCGGCCGGGCCGCCTATATTTTATACGGATACTTGTAATGGCAACAATGGCGACGATGGCGACAACAACAATGACGACGATGGTGGCTGGGAGCCCGTGCG
The DNA here is from genome assembly GCA_029298715.1 of Ophiostoma ulmi. Classification (NCBI taxonomy): domain Eukaryota; kingdom Fungi; phylum Ascomycota; class Sordariomycetes; order Ophiostomatales; family Ophiostomataceae; genus Ophiostoma; species Ophiostoma ulmi. The sequence continues at coordinate 5,332,633 of JANSLN010000002.1, read as the reverse complement.
GATCTCATCCAACAGGGAGTATGACGAGGATGACGACAACAACGACATCATTATGAACAGCGACGCCAACACAATGGACCTATCCGAGTTGTCGGAAACGCTGCCTTTCCGGTGGTAGCAGTCATGCTCCAGGCACGCGCTTTTTTCCTAATGCTACGACTCTTATGCGTAAATGATGACTGCATCATATCACCGTCGTCACTGCATCGCTTCCTCTCATCTTGCACCTTGTCCGTCTGCTCAAAAACAACGGCTCATTGTTCGCTGTTTACATCTTGATGCTTATCATTCTTTTATTTATGCTTCATGTTCGATCTTTTTTCGTCTTTTTTCTTCTGTTTTTGGCGTCGGCTCGGTTGTTATTCATATCATATCATTACCTGTGGCATCACTGTTACATACCACGTTCTTTCTTCCTGCCTCTACCATTTCCCAGGCTATTCTATTTGTACAGAAAACCACTGGCAGAGCAAAATAACTCTTTAGCAAAGACGATACATACAAATGGACCACGCCTTCACGGCGATTTTCTCTTTTTTTCTCCTCCTTCACTCCTCTGTTTCTTCTCTATTGTCTTGCCTGCCCCTACTCCCCCCATGACATCTACTAACAAACTACAGCGCAGGTAGGTCTTTTTTGTCGGTATACTTCACTACTAACACGACTAGACTCCCATCTTGGCTGCTGCTTCTTCTTGGTTCTCTTCCTGATTTCTTACAAGACATCTGGGGGAAACATTTACTCGATGGCACACCAAATTTTCTTCACTGCACTGTCGATCTTGTGTCGGCATGTAGAGAAGATTACGTTTTTCTGTTTTAGATACTTTCATTTCAATATTCTTAAGAGATCTTTTCATTTTCAATATCCAAGTGCTATCATTATCGTTACGTAGATCAAATCCATCCAGACAGCCCAGGCAGTCTCCCTGGTAATTAGATCACCAGGCTACCGGTAAGCCGGAGATCCCGGCTGCTGGCACCAACATACACCTTGTAGGTGCCACGGCGCAGACGCCACTGCTGGGCAACAACATCCCACACGCTCAGGTCGCGGCGCGTCAGCACAAACTCGGTCGTCTTGGACTCGTGGGGCTTCAGGAATGTCCTGGAAAAACCGCGCAGCACACGCACCGGTGCATCCGGGTCGTTGTCGGCCGGCACGCCGATGTACAGCTGGGCCACCTCGGCACCGGCCACAGCACCCGTATTTGTAATCTCGCTACGCACAATGGCGATAGTGTCCCAGAGCTCCGGGTGACCGCCCTGCACAATCGGCACGGCGGGATTCGGCAGCTCAGTCGTGTTCTTGGCCTTGAGCTCCACGTGCAGCTTGCCATAACCAAAAGTAGTGTACGACAGACCAAAGCCAAACTCAAAGCGCGGCTCAATCTTGTTGCGGTCAAAGGCGCGGTAGTCGATAAAGAGACCCTCCTCGAAATCGGAATTGGGGTAGTAGTCGTGCGAGTACGACGAATTTAGCAGGTTGCCGTAGTCCTCCTCCTTGTGGGCAACGGTGAAAGGCAGACGGCCCGACGGGTTGACGTCACCGTAAAGGACATCCACCAGACTGTGACCTGACTCCTGGCCAGGGAGACCGCCGTAGACGACGGCAGTCACGTTGGGATGGTCAAACCAGTCGTCGACGACACGAATACCGGCAGAGTGTACAACGACAATAGTGTTGTTGCAGGTCGAGGCAATGTTGTTGACGAGACGGTCGCTGAAAGCATCTGTCAGGCTGGGGCGGTCAAAGCTCTCGGAAGCATACGCGTTGATAAACACAAGGCAGGCATCGGCATAGGTGTTGTAACGAACCGCCGCGGGCGGGTTGTCCGACTTGAAGTCCCAGCGAAGAACACCACCACCCTCGCCGGTAACCTTTTCTTGGAGAGCCTGGAAGGGGGAGACGACATATGGAGGGGTGGCGCCACCGGAACCACCACCAGTAATGAGGGTTCCGTTGAGAATGTTCCAGCCTGCATTGACATCATAACCACCACCGAAACGTGCGGGGTCGTCCCAAGGGTTTCCCTTGACGATGGCATCGTAGCCGTAAACGGCGAGGTAGCGAGGGTTGCGTAGGGGCAGGGTGTTGTTGACGTTCTTGACGAGCACGGTACCAGCAGCACCAATCTCGCGGATCAGCTTGGCGTGTTCGCGGGACACGGCGGCGTCGTCCTGGGTCGAAAATACGGCAAAGTCGTTGACATCGGTACCGAGCTGCTTGATCTGGCCAGTCTCCTTGGACACGCCGTCGACGACATAGGACTTGGCAGCGAACAGGCGGGTAATCATGTCGTCGAGGCGAGCGACAGGAACTGAGCCGTTGTTGACAGCTTCGAGTAGCAGGCCATCGCCCCAGTAGCCTACACTGTTGGGCATGACGATATCGAGGCCGGCAAGGGCAGAAGCAACACCCGAGTGTTGGGCATCCCAGTCACTGAGAACGACCCCCTCGAAACCAAACTCGGTCTTGATGATACCATTGAGCAGCTTGGAGTTCTGACAGCCGTAGGAGTGGTTGGAGCGCTGGTAGGAGCACATAACGGCTCCGGCACCGGCAGCAAGTGCGTTCATAAAGGGGAAGGCGTAAAGCTCATGGAGGGTACGGTCGTCGACGTTGGAGCTGATAGCTTCACCGACAATGTTGTCGGGCTCGGCCTGGATGGCCGTCTGGCGGCGACGGAACTCTTGCTCGTTGAACAAGAAGTGCTTGGGGGTAGCGATAACACCCTGGGACTGGATACCATGGGTGACGGCACCCATGCCGATACCAGCAAGGTAAGGGTCGTTGCCGAGGGCCTCCCAGTTGCGGCCACCACGGGCAACACGGCCCAAAGGACCGGCAACGGGGCCGAGAGCGACGGTAACGCCCTCACGCAAGAACTCACGGCCAAGAGCCTCGCCGAATTTGAGGAAGAGATCGGCATCGAAAGTAGCGGCAACGTGTATGCCAGCAGGGAAACCAGACACGAGGTTGATGGAGCTATCGGGGGCACCACGGACACCAGCGGGAGCATCGGCGAAGCAGAAAGACGGAAGGCCGAGACGCTCAATGGGAATGGAGTTGCCGGCGCAGGAGCGGGGCCACAGGGGCGTGCCGGCACCTTGGGTGGTAGCAAATGCGTGGCCAAAGGTGAGGTTTACCTTTTCTTCTAGAGTAAGCTGAGCGACGATTGCGGCGGCCTTGTTGTAGGCAGCGATCCAGCGAGCATCAGAGGTTCCATTGCCATGCGCTATTTTTCAGTTAGTTTATTTTTATACAGACAATACTGTAGACTTATTGTAGACTCACGAGAAGGGTAGACTGGTGGAGAGAGGCCATAGTAAGGGAGCTCAGAAGGGGGTGTATTGCGACCCCTATGAGGAGAGCAAGAAGCGCCAAAAACGAGGCCGAGCGAGGCCAACAAGGAAGAGGACTTCATGGTGGGAGGATGAACGGCGAAACTGAAGAGGAGGAGGCAAAAGACACAGCCAGCAACGAGACGTCGCAAATTGGCTGGTGAAGACAGAAGGAAGCTTGTCTTGGGGCGGGAGAGCTGGTCTTCAGGATCTGACTGATACAAGCCATCGTGAAGCTGCTTCCGTCGGCCAGCGTCATTTTTATAGTCGGCGCTGAGCGGCATCGGGACGACGATCGTCCATGAGGTCAGGCGAGGGAAGCCGATCAGAACCGAAAAAGAGACGTAGGATACGTAGAAAGACAAGGTTAATCAGGGCAGATATAGGCCGATTGAGTACGGCCGAGTCTAAACGAGTCTAATTAAGTCTAAATTGAACGTCTCCCAGAGTCTATTCGAGCTGGATTGAGAGAAAGTGAAGATCAGGTATGAAAAGAGACGAAAATACGACAAAGGAAGTATGCTATACCGGGCTGCGAGCAAAGATTGCTAACAGCTAGTTGATGCAATAGAGGCTATTATGTTGTCCGCCTCGGTGGAACGTCGTTTGTGATGGGAAAGGTGGAGAGATGTGCGTCTTGGCAAAGGCAAGTCGGCAGATATCCGGGCAGTTTGGCGGAGGAGAAGCTCGGAGGGTATGGGGAAGCGGTTAAATAGAGACAGAGGGGGTTGGGGAAGAAGAAGGGAGGAAAGAAGGAGAGTTTTTTGAGGAAGAGCGAGCAGTAAAAAAAGAAAGAAGATGTTTGCACTTTCCACAAAGAAAAGGAGGTGAAGCCGTATTCAGTTCGCACCTTCTGCACGAATCAATCAATGCCTTGTGCTCTGTGACCCGCACTAACAAACGGTCTGACGTGAGCTGGCAGCTGTAGCCAGGTACAGCTGCAGGCGAACAACTCAGCTTGTTGAATTTTGTTCAAACTTGATTGAATTTTAGATTAAAGAAGGTATACGAGCCGGAAGGGCTGTCGGAAGATTCCCCGGTGCCAGATTAATTCTAATTTATGATGACTCTATATATTACATGTGCGAATGCAGGAGTAGTGTGATACGCGGTAGGCGAAGTCGGGCATACATGACATGCGACCGCCGTGCGACGAGATAAAAGAAAAGACTGAAAAATAGAGGCAGGAGATCTCCGTTGGTTACAGGAGGGCAGGGAAAAGGGAAAGGTAAACGGCAAAAGGGAACAGAGCATGTGCAAAGAGATGGTAAGTGAGGCAGAGGCAGAGAGATGCGAGGTTGGTGACAAAATCAAAAAAGGAAAGAGCATGGGATGGGCATGGCAAGCATGGGAAGCGTGGAAAGCGTGGAAAACGTGGGAAACGTGGGATTGGTTGGTCATGGGAATTAAGCAAGTGCCAGTGACCGGAAGGAGCGACTATCCGCTCTTCCTTGCGAGTACGGTTGAGGCCGTCATATGACGGAGGTCAAGGAAGCTGTAATACTACTTTGTCGGAAGTCGTGACCCGGCCGCATTTTCCCTTTGAGTGTCTTCGGTCTGAATGTCCTGCGCACTATAATTGAATTAGTCAGCCATGTCAGACCTCCAAGCTCCGACTCCAGGCGCGTCTCGGGTCTGGTCTTATTAAAGGACTATATTACTGATACTGCCGCAAGAGCCCAGAACCTGGTTGGATGAAGAGATTGTTTGAATTAGAGTGTTTACAAGAGTAAAAATAAAAGTACCTGAAGAGAATGAAAACAATCTAAAAGCAAACGGCTACCCCGCAATTAAGTTGCACTGTGAGGAGAAGCATAAAGCGGAGGTTGAAGAACAGCTTGAACGGAAAAACGGGACAGTGGAAATGAGAGACTAGGGTGGTAGAAATACGTTTGGGAGAGAAATGTGTCAGAGAGCGAGCGCGTCTGGACGCGTTGGATTGTTGTATTTACTTTGTGCCGTTTCGGGGTGGTGTGCCGGCAGATGTGAGCCGACGAGACCTCCGAGATTGTGTGTGTATTGATACCGAATAGCTGGATGGGATAGGCGCGACTATAAATATAGCGCGAACATGTGCATGATCAAAGATGGGATGAACAAGCATGGGACGATGATAGCCAAATGAAAAGGTATCAATTAGTTGCAGTAATTGAAAGCTAATGACAACAGATTATCGCGACATCTCGTGGTATAAGGACGCGCACGGAGCACTTGGTCAGAGATGAGGTGACGCGTGATGGGCACTACAAAGTGCGATTTTTGTTACAACGCAATACCATACAAGGAGTCAAAGACAAAGACAGTCGCATTACATCATGACGACTAGGTGGAATGCAACCCAACGCGGACATCACTCTGATGCAATATGTACCGGGATAGGTTTTCTCAGGCATGGCACAGGTACACTTGTTCATCGATGTGGTATCGAGAGGCAGTAAGGGTGTGGCAGTCGGGAGTATCTTACGTATGTATATACGGTAGCGAATGCAATGTGCAAGTGTACTTTTATTGAGCGGTGGCTGGCTGTGGTGTTAAAGAACTGTTGACAAAAGGACTCTACAGAAACACGTCAGTCTCGTCAAGACAATGGCATGCAAGTATTTGTTTGTATTCACTTTATTTATTTACGAACAGTGTCGTTTGTTTTTGTTTACATTCACATTTATATTTATGCATACGAAATAGGTCCACTGACGAGATTTCACATCCCGGGAACTTGGTTGATGGTGAAGTAAATGGATAAATAAAGGATTTACTGGGATGTAAAGGATGGGAAATGGGTTGACTTATGCTTGAAATATGATTGAAATTAAATTCTCAAAAGTGAAAAATGAGATGAAAATGAAAGAAGAAAAAAATCCGGCTGTAAGATCGAGAAATGAAGGAGTCGTCTAAAAACTCAGATGTAACAGATTCAGTCCGATTCTTCCTTGCAAGGCAGTGTTTTAAATCTGGCTCTAAATCGCAAGCGTCTCGGCGTAAAAGACAAGGCTCGAGAAACGTAAACACGAAGTATTGTTAGAACGTGACTCCAAGACAGACGAATGCGATTTAGTAGGTAGGTAGGAGACTACCGTCGGACACTGGGTGTCATGTCATTGATTCAAAGAGTGTCCAACGAGTCAATAATCAAGACTCCTATTCTCCTTCTATTCTACAAAACCCCACGACCGTTACCCCTATCTGGGTAGTTGGTATGGTGTCTCGCTTGGATACGTTCTCATCTTCGGCGAGCAGGTTAGGAGAGGGTGCGAGCATAGAAGGACATAGCGAGACCAAGTCGAGAACGAGACAACAGTACGATGGATTTGATTCCGGGGCTTATCAAACGTGATGCATCCTATGGCACATGATACAGGTGCTTGATAGTAACGGTTTGCAGTATCACATCCCATCACATCCAGATGTGACTCTATCATGTGTACTCTGTATGCTTACGGAGTACTTACTGAGTACTCGCCTGGGATTGAGTGGCTTGCGTACTCCCCTTTTCAAGTACCTCATTCTTCTCTCTTCTCTTCTTTATCCTCTCTTTTCCTCTCAATGCCGCTCCGTTCCTGAAGCTTGACCATTCTAGGACTAGATTCTCAGGGATACCATGTCAATATATTAGAGACTAACCCAGAGATCTCTGCTCCGTAATAATCTGTATTTTCTTTTTTCTTTCTTTTCCCTCTCATCTCCATAATACCCTCGACGGAGCACCCACCTGGCTCTCGGGTCGGTTAGCTCTTCCGCGAGCCAATGGTGGAATAGAAGTTGTTCTTCGTTTCTCTTTTCTCTGTTCATTCTTTTTTCTCTACTTTAATTACAGCGTATATTTAATTGTGAATAAGATACATTTGTGCGGTGGAATGCGCTAAAATGGTGCTGCAATGTGGATGTGGCCAGGCCCAATTGCCTCCACGAGTACATTTACGGAGCCCCGTATACTTGTACGGAGTACATGTACAGGGAATCAATTGGTATTACACTTGCCCGTACTTGTAGCTAACTTTTGAAAATTCAATAATGTCAACAAATCGGTGAAGAGGGAAAGCAGTCACGAGAGTCAACAGAACTAGGCAGCTGAGCAAAGTATAACAAAGGCAAATCGGACTTGTTAGGTAGGTATGCGCTCCTTATGCCTACATACTCCGTATAGGTACATGAAGCAAGGCAGCTATGCAATTCGCTGTGCAGAGCTAGAGTGCTCTACGGAGTAGCTGTGCAGTAGCTGAACAGCTATGCCAAGGTCTTTTACGGATGGTGAGAACGTGTCGATTCGTGGAGTCAACTACTGTGTGTCTGACTATGCAACGACGACGTGAAATAGGCGATGTATCATAAGCTGCGCCTGGGCAATGAATAAACCACTGGACCTGTTCTCTCAAAGCATTATTTAAGTAGTGCATTTTTGGGGCTTTTTCTGTTACTGTTTCAGTATCTACTAATGTATGTCTGAGATAACACTAAACTGACCAACAAGAACAGATAGAGTGAAGAAGTAAGAAACGGGAGGCAAGAAAAAGCAGGTAAGAAAGCAGCTAAGCACCCAAAAGAAAAGAAAGAGAGCACAAATCAAGGTTTGCGTGTTTGAGAAATGTAGGGGCAGAACTAACGGCTAATCATGATTGGGTGTCTAGAGGGTGCACTGAGCCTCTGCTATGACGTTATTTTGTGTATTTTTTTTTTTGGAATAATTAAGTTGGTTGAGTTATTGGTTCCTACCATCAGAGGACAGACCACCATAGGCTGAGTTGAATGGCATACTGCTTGCAAGAGGGCTTACGAGTGGGTGATTTACGCCTCACCGTTGTACAAGCGAGGCGACGAGAGATAACGGGGAAGGAGGACCAAGTTATGTGCTACTGATCTGTATTCAATTTGTGTCCTGTGCAGCTGTGATACTTCCTCTGCAGATGTCTCACTGCCCCTTTTGTGTCTTACATGCGGCAAGATCTGCATGCAACGCCTCTCACCATCTCGTGCTCTCCATTGGTCTGCAAAGAAGAGTAGATGGTGTCGAGTGTACGACGTGGCACTGACTTGCGGACGAATAGTGAACGTCGAGAAAGATGAAATGAGAGATGATGGCGATGGCGATGACGGTTCATAGATCATCAGATCATATACTTGGTTGTTAACATCCCAAGCATGCTCGGGGGATAAATCGGGTCGATGCTGATCCTGCGACGTGGTCTAGAACTGTAATAATCGACGTAGTATTCAAAGGTGTTTTATCTTGGTACTTGGTGCTCTAGAGTCTATTGAGTAACTAGTTATGACATGACATTGACATATGCAGACTTGACTCTAGATTACTGCGCAACGAGTCCAGTACAGCACCAAGACAGACAAGCGCGATAACGGCTGCCGCACGAGTGCCATCGTGTGCAAAAGTACCATGCACGAGATAGTAGTTTCATTAGAGTTAAGTAAGTACCTGACTAAACTGACTAGATCGTGGTGGTTGTCGCCTTATCTGCAGTATTGGGAGATTTTATTGCACGTATTGTATTTTGTTTTATTTGATTGGAATTATTGACTTTTTATTCGTTCTCCTGTTCTTTTAATTCATAAGAAAACAATGCAATAAAGTCAACGTATGTACTGCAAAGCAGCATCTTTTCCTGATATCACTTATCCTATTATGGATATTCTTCATGATCTTGAGCATCTCATCGCCATCAATATTATCGATCATAATAAAAAATCATACCATAGATGATGGCAATATACAGCTGGCACGTAGTATTTACCCAAATTAGCCTTGGCCATGGAAAGAAGGTAGATCCACCGCAAGCAAGAAGCAAGGTAAGACAGGAATGGGAATATCTATCTCAATAAATGTATATTTACATTAGCTCAGCCAATGTAGCATACACAAATCATACATATTTCATACATATATTCATATCATCACATATTCACAGTCATGCACCGCATGGCACGACGTGTGCGTGTGCGTGGTTGTGCTGCAAGGGAGCGTAGTTTGCGGCAAGGTTAAATTAGATGATAAACTGGTGGGCGGTGGTACTCACTATAGACTACGAACTGGTCGACATGCAGTACGACCAGCAAATAAAGCGAGAGGCGAACGACACATGCACGGTCATGGATCGGGAGCAAACCGGAAGTCGGAGTCGGCGACGGGAGCGCAAGCGGTTGATAAGTAAGGAACAGATTTTATAAATAAGTATAGAGAATAAAATGCACTCGAAATATCAAGGAAAGAATCAAACGGCCAAAACTCGGTATATAGTCCGAATAAGTCTCAGCAAATCAAAATGCCTATAATGTGAATGCACTGTTATGAATTCGAAGAGATCCAGCTTGAACAAATCGATCAAACTCAAGCATCTCGATTTCCCCTCATTGATATTGACCTCTAGATTTTCTCTTGTATTATGGCAGTCAAAAGAGACTTGCTCCCACTCACTTCGTCCGTCCTTTTCTCACTAATTACGGCCCTTGTCTAGCCATCCAATCAAAATACACATTTACACTGGTGGAGGTTGCCCCTTCTCCCCTTTCCACTAGGGTGATCCCTGCCCAACTCTGTCTGGCTGTCGTCTGTAGGACTGGCTTTGACTGGCCGACTGGTTAGACTGGCTAGACTGGATTCGCTAGCCAGGGGTAGGCTTCTTTCGACTGGTCTGTGTGGTTGTCGCTCTTTTCATGTTGAGCATCAGGGGTTGACGGTACCGGAGCGGTACAAGCAGTCCCGTCTGTCCTCCATTATTACAGAAAAGAGGTGGTCGAAGCGTCCTACTGCCGGCGTACCTGCATGTACATGAATTGAAATGTTTGGTTTTGGTGTCTGGTGTTTGATGTATGCATGTTCTAGGAGTTGGACGTCGCAGGCGTGATGTCGCTACTGCATGTCTGAGTGAGTGACGAGGGAAGATGAAGCAAGGCAGGTTGTCATGGGCTGGGCCGAGATGATAGAAATCAAAATTCAATAAACCAAAATCAAATCCCCCCAAAAAATAAAACCAAAATCAAAAGAATCAAAGACCAGCAGAACTACACCACAATCCAATACACCAATACCCAACATAACCAGACCATCGTCAAGCCATACCAGTCAATCAGTCCTCCTCGTACTGAGTAGACCCCCTTTCATACCCCGGTCCTCCCATTCCATCTCCATCTCTACTGGTCACCCCCTGTTCAACCCACGATGGCCTAGCCTGTCCAGTTCGCCGTCCCACCCTTGCTTGTCCATCTCTACTTTGACTACTGAGTATCTTAATTGTATTCCATCTATATGTAAGTATTATCCTATATTATCTGCTATTGCTATCTACCATTTTATCGATTTTATCACCCTACAGGCATACCCTTTTTCCTCTTCCCTTCCCGCTCTATTTTTTTTTTCTCTAGTCTTCTCTCTTTCTCTCGGCCATCTCCCTTGTTTTCTGGAGTATCTATCTCTTCTATCCTCTTTTATCTTGGTTGTCTTCCATCTTCTTGCCTTTTCGTTATTGTTTCTTGTTCCATCCTACGTTCAAGTAGTATCGACACCCGTTATTCTTCTCTTCTCGTTTCTTGTTTCGCTTCGTTTCTTCGTCTGTTCTTATTATTCTCTTCTTCTCGACTATATACTCGACTACTCGATTACTTGACTACCGACTTCTCTTCGTTCTCTACTTGCAACTATCGACACTCTTTTGCCTTACGCACCACACTCCTTTATCTCTGCACATCACACGCGCTCACCACCAGCACTCAACTCGATACTTGACTCTCAACACTTGCCAGTCATACGCGAATCTTACATGAGACGACAATTCACTTTACCTTGACAAGATAACACCACTAGACCTCTACACCATTCCGGGCTACCGTTATCATTTCAATTCGCCTCTCGATCGCCGCTACTAACTGCTCGATCATCGGAAATCAAACATCAAACGCAAAACCGGCATCGAAACCTCCTTGACATCAAAATCTGCCTCTACCCGGTTCAATGCTTGATTGATCGCCGCCAGCATTCCACACCGATTCTGCCTATTCAACCATATTGCTCTATTGTCTTCTGCCCAAAGACATTCTACTCTTGTTTCATTTGTTTGGTTTTCTCTACTTGTTGACTCGGGCTCGACCGTTTCCACATTCCAGTAAGTTGGATGCCCTCGCGCTTTGCACGATCACTCTCGCTCTCTTTACAATCCCCCTCTTTCACAATACTCGAGACTCCCATACTCTATCTACACTCGCTATTTCTTCTTATTTGGATCCTGCTTCATTCCATGCTCCCGGTAGATCTCTCCCTTTAAAGGTCTCACCTGGCCTAATTAATATCTAATTAATGGAAAACCATGTCTCACTCGGCATGAGTCTGTTGTCCATCTCTGCACCTCTTTTCCTGTTTCTCCCACTCTACTCTATCCTATTCCTCAGTACATCCCCATCTACTCTCATTTGACCCCGTTTCTACATGATTGCCATCCTTTTACTCCATTTATCCCGATCCCATAGATAGGAAGACCAAAAAAACCATCGTTTACTATATATCCCTTTATATCAATCACTCCGCACAAGGGTTCATCTACATTGATGTTCTCAATACTTGTACCCATCCCTCTACACTACACAGACTCTACAATCTGCAACATCTAAACCATCTATATACTCACACTCTACAGACCAACAGATAACCAACTACCCTATGGACTGCCGTGATTGCACCGTCTGATCGATCACGGGCTCTCTCCCTCGGCAGTCCGTACTATCTCTAGATTGGTTCCCAACAGTTCGGTCCTCCAACTCTCTCGTCTCTCCTTACTCTTTTCATCCCACACAAACACACATCCACCAAGATGAACCGCTTCCGCACAAAGAAGAAGAACAAGGAGGAGGCTGCTGCTGCTGCCGCTGCGGCCGCGGCGACCGCCAATGTTTCTTCCAATGCCAACAGCACGCGCGCCTCCGCCGAAGACAATCACTCGTTCATGGGCTTTCGGAGGAACAAAAAGGCCCCTGAGGAAATCAAGGAAGAAATCGACATATCCTCCGCCCTGCCGGCCACTGACAACTTTCGCACAAGTCTGCTCATGACCGGCCTGTCTGCGCGTTTCTCCATGCTGCGTGAGCAAGACGACCCCAGCACCAAGATTGGCAAGGCTCTCGATGATAGCGTGCTCTTTTCCGGTGGCTCAACCACATCGGCTGCCGCCAAGCGCCAGTCACGTATGATGATGGACCTTGGCGGTTTCCACGGCCTCGACGATATTGCCGAAGTCGAGTCTATCCGCGGCATGCGCCCGCCCCCCTTCATGCGCACCCACTCATTTACATCAGACACCGACTCGCTCGGCGACAGCATCATGAACCGCACACGCCCAACCGACGGCAACGTCCTGTTTGGTGGTCGACAAAAGATCTACCGCATTCCCGCAGGTGCCACGTCGTCCAAGAGTGTGGCTAATGGCGGCATGGGCGGCCGCGCCCTTTACGACGACGATGTGGCCCTGTCTACCTTTCAGAGGCTGCGCCAGGAAAAGAAGGAGCAGCTCCTGCAGTACGGCTACTCTAGCGATGATAATAGCAACAACCAGATGTCTGCGTCGCGTAGAAACTCACACAGGGCCTCGGTCACAGTCAACTCGCTGCTGCTGTCGGCTGACGCGTACGAGTCCACATCGCCCTACACGCGCTCCGAATCGCCGTCACCCATCGACTATAACCTGCGTCGCGAAACCTCGTCAACGACATCCTCGGGCGGCGCGCGCAACTCGACTGCCGCCACCTCTGTTGTGTCCCAATCCGGCAGCGGTCTGTCTTCATCGCTGGGTAAAGAGTGGCAGTCGCCCCTGCTCGACTCCAACAAGAGCGACAAGAGAGACTCCAAGACGGACAAGAGCAACGACAAGGACAGTAGCAACACAAATGCACCACCAGTGGTGGAGCGCAACACAACCATGCGCATCCGCCGGCTCTACGAGCAGGGTCTCAATCAGGATATGCACGAGCAACAGAACTCGGCCCTGTCGCGCTTCGACACGCTTTCAGGCAAGCGCATGCTACGGTCCAAGACCCCCGAACTGGGTACTTCAGCCTCGTCATCGCCTACCCCGTCGTTTGGTTTCAAGGATAACTTTAACCTATCCATGAACAGCCTCAACAACATCAGCGGCAACGGCAACGGCAACACGTCTCCCTCAGTCACATCTACTCTTGAACGCCTAGAGCGCCGCCAGGTCCTGGCCAAGAGCAGCTCGACCAACCTGCGATCCATCAGCCCGTCCATGTCTACCTCGTCAATTGGCTCGCCGCTGCCCGGCACTATCAGTGCACGCACTAGCAGCGAGGGCCTGTCGGGCCTCAACATGATGGGTGCTGGCATCGGCCTGAACCGCAAGATCTCAGGCGCATCGGGCGTTTCAGGAGTTTCGGGAACAGGCAGTATCGCCGGCAGCGGCCCGACCAGCCCGCCATTGAGCCCACCCATCAGCGAGTCCGGTGTCGAGATGCCCGGCATGATGCCGATCCAGCCCAACGATGTTGGCAAGGCCACTGCCATGGGCATGTTCCAGAAGCCAACCCTGCCCTATGACGAGTCCCGCTTCGCCCAGCGCCAGCTCCAGCTACAGCAGGGCCGCGAGACACCCACCGAGACTGAAACAGAGCGCACACGCGCCGACTCGAAGCTGCAGAAGTCTTACCTGTTTGACGGTGACGACGATAACGACGACAAGAGCAACTACGACGACGCCCAGTCGCAAAAGTCGGTCGATGTTTCGTCAGAGGCAGCAAACCCACAGGTGGTGCTGCAGCGGCCTTCGGATGCCGACCACCCGGCCTTTCGGCAGCAGTCTCCGGCCATGATCCCTGAAGAGCCAGATGTTTCCTCTGAGATCCCAACGACAACCGTGACAATGACCGAGACGGATGACAAGGGCAGGGTAGCACTTGCTAGCGGGGACCACTCAGACTCGCCGACACTGGGCCCTGGTGGTGGTTTGAGTGGTATGGTGCTGCAGCACTTGCGGTCGACTAGCAATGCGTCGTCTGTATACAGCATGGTGTCGCCGCAGAACAGCGGTTTTGACCCGCCGACACACACCAACCACCTCAACTTTAGTTTTGGCGACAGCATGGCGAACTCTGACAGCGGCAGCAACATCGGCGGCCTCGACCTCAAGCTGAGCCACCCGTGGGACGACAGCAACAACTGGACCAACTCCATCTACAGCTCCATCAGCACTTCGGAGAGCTTTTTGTCGGATAAGAAGACTGGATCATCGCTGCCCCCTTTGCCGTCTGCCCCACCGCCGCCAGTTCCGGCCACGTCGTCGCACACGACATCTTCTACACCATCCCAGGCACCATCCACCCCGCGCGCACCAGCACCAGCCGAACCTACCCGCAGAGTCCCTTCCCTCCGCTCCGTTTCGTCGCGCAGCCGCTTGACCAACAGCATTACCGACTCCAGCCGCTCGAGCTCGCACACCGACAACGTGAGCATCATTCCTGGCGAGAACGAAGACGACGACTTTGCCAGCCAGCTGGCCAGTGCGCGTCGTCGTGTGCAGGAACGCCTGACTACGTATGCCGAGTCGGAGAGCAGCCGCAGCAACTCGCCGCAGCTCGTGGCATCCGAGTCGTTGCCGATGCCGTCCAGCTTCCAGCCCCTGACTCCTACCCCAAACCAGAACCAGAGCCACAGTCAGTCGTCCTCCAACAAATCCAACCCGCTGGGCATCTTGCGCGCCAAGTCGAGCCGCGGATCTCTGCTGGAACGCACACGCGAGGCTGCACCGGTCACACCGCCCGTGCCGTCTCCATCGCTGCCCAAGATGCTTGGCCTCGGTGCATCGACTATGAGCACATCCCCGAGCCCCGGTCCGGTCAAGCAGTCCATTGAGCGGTCGTCGTTTGACCAGTTTGACGAGCCATCACCGGCTGAGTCGCAGCCCGCCAGCAATATCAGCAACACCAGCAATGCCAGCAATGCACCCCGGTCTAGCACTTCTACGGAAGACTATGCCGACGACGACGAGGACAAGTCTGCTCACCCTCCATCTGACGGCAACAACAACGTGCACCCTGGCCTCCTGGCTTTCCGTAATGCGCGCCGCCAGCTGCAAAAGCGCAAGGAGATGGAGACGCTCGTTCGCCACAGCGAGACAGAGCGGTCGGCCTCGGCTACGCCGCCACCCATGGCCATGTCGTCCAGCCCGGCCCATTCGCGGTCGCCACCTAGACAGCGCCAGCCTCCAGTGTCAACGAAGCAGCCGCCTCCGGTGTCATACGAATCATCGCGCGACGACCGTAGCAGCAGCAACGGTATGCGGTCGCGGTCTGGCTCGAGAACGGGCGCAGCCACTCCCGACATGCGGGATATGCGCGATCGCAGCGGATCTGAGACGAGCAACAATGGCTACAGCCGGCATGCACCGCCGCCGCGGATCCGGACGACCAACCCTGGCAACGGTCAGTCGCGATACGACGACCGTTCGCAGCCGAGCAGCCCCGTGGCGTCAGGCGGTCCCAACTCCAACGGCCACCCGGGTGCTCTGCCTGCACGTCCTGGTATGGCTGCTTCTCGCTCGCCTGGTTTGCCCGGCACGGACATCCGCCGGTCACCGCACATGCCTCCCCAGGGCTACCCTAATGGCTCCAAGGGCGCCCCTCCTACAAATGGAAACAACCTGTCTGTGCAGACAGCCATGGGCGGCCGGTCACCATCGGGTGGCAACGGCCTCAGCACTTCTACACAGCCATCGCCCATCTCGCCGCTCAGTGGTGGCAAATTGCCTCCCCTTTCCCCAGCCAACGGCGAGCGGCCTGGCCCGTCGACGCCTACTGGCATTCCCCGCATGATGCAGCCTCAGGCACAGCGCTCAGCACCCGGCGGAGCACCCAGCTACAGCACGACATCGAGCTCGCTCAACGAGTCGATGAAGCGGACTGTCCGCAAGACGGAGATCTCAGAGCCCAAGTTTGTGATGAGCACAAGCCGCGTGCCGACCATGAGCCTGGCACCGCACCAGCAGCCGGGCCTGTCACAGAGCACGTCTGCCCCTGAGATGGATCCTATTTCGGGGGTTACCAGTGGCAGCCGCTCACACAGCAACTCGCGCGCACGTGCACCTCCCCCCGTCGCCCTCAACACGGCGGCTGCGGCATCGTTTGTGCCTCCTCTGCCGCCCATCAACCCTTTGCGCAAGTCGGGCTCGCGCACACCGCGGGGTATTCTGAGCGGATTCCGCCGCACCAATACCAACTCGGAAAGTCACGGCGACGAGATGGACACAATGTCTGCTTTGACGTTGCCCTCGACTCCGCTCAGCTCATCGGCCAGCACGAGCAACCTGAATGGTGCGGCCAACAACAGCAGCTCCGAATCTGATGTGCGGCCGCCTCTGCGCAAGCAGGCATCCGAAGCCAGCGGCATGCACTCGCGGCACAATCAGCAGCGGATGAACCTGCCTGGCGGGATGATCTAGATTGTGTCAATGTCTATCCTCTTTCTCTGCCTTTCCGCCTCTGCATCTCTGCAACTCTGCATCTCTACTTCTCTACCACGTCTTCATTCACTCTTTGGATACCCAATTCTTTTATCTTGTCTTCTTTTCTTATCATATTATCTTTATCTTGTGTAACTTTACTTTTATCCTTTCTCTAGTCATGATGTCCTGTCCTGTATCTTATATCTCTTCCTTACTATAGTCTTGTGTATTTATAGTCTACTTTCAACCAATATTTCCATCTATTCAATATTTACTGCTATCAACTTCTATGCCTTCTAGTCTTGTATTCTCTTTTTCTACTTTCGGGCCTACCCGCGATCAACTAAACGAGTGGCATCACCATCTGCGGCCAGCTACATTTCCCTCCCGTGTGTGCCTGTTTTGACTGGTCTACCGTCTGTCTCGAGATATTCTCCGAAGCCTTGATATGACGCAAAGCCTGTCCCTTCTTTTCCTTTATATTTGCTATATTTGTTATTTGATTTTAATGTACTTTTGCCACAGGATCATATTGCTTCTTCATCAAACGATTGCCCAACAGACAACGAGCTGTCTTGGGCAGATATTTGAAACATATGGTGAGAAGTAGATGGAGCAGGTGGAAGAATACAGACTACAGATATAAAAAGACTATTCTATTTTCTTTTCTTTTCTTTACAAAAAAAGACAAATCGGATGATAACGGCAGGCAACAGATCCAAACAGAATACAACAAGGAAAAGAAAGCTGTACATCAGTACAGATAGCCTAAGCAGAAGAGGTTGATATCATGATACTGACTTGGCTCGGCAAAAGTACCGAAAAATAAATAGTACACAGCGAACAGAATAGTAGAGGCTGAAAAGGTAGAGAGGGTGTCGAGACGGGACGAAAACGAAGAAGGGGGGAAAAGGAATAAGCCAAAATGATGGAAAGCAAAATCGGAAAAAAGAAACGAAGGAACAAAATAAATGAAGAAACATACGAAAAAGGTACTACAACAGTCAATAGGATCCTACCCTCCCCTTTCTTGCCGCCAATTGCACCTGATCGTAGCTGAAAAGATCATGATCTTTTTTGCTTTTTCTTTCTTTTGCTTTTTTGTTTTATTCTATTTTTATAATAAACCATTTCCTTCTTTCTTGTCTCACTACCCCTCGGAAGCCGTTCCTTGCGCGGTCCGCGGCCCGGCGGATTTCGACGTACCGTACGGTTAGTCACACAACTGTCCTACTGGTCATTCTACTAGTTGGTCTATCTTCTTGTTTTCTTTTGGTTTCTGGTTTTATTCTGGCCCAAGAAAGGATCCCTACTGGTACGACGCTTTGTCGGGAGTCTCGTGGAGAAGTCTCAACTGTTTTCTTTTGCGAACGCTTACCGCCTCTTCAGCTCTGTCGAAGCCTCCATGTCTTCCTAAAAAGTCGAGAGATCTCATTCTCTCACACATCCGAACGCCATGTCTTGCATTTCGGTCCAATTGTTGAGATATAGTCGGATGAACAAGAACAAGAACAAGCAGATGCTCAACAATATTCGAGCCGACAGGCCATCTTTAATTCACAAAGAAATCATAACAAAATCAAGTTATCCTGGAGTCAGCTCAAAATCAGAAGAATATAAAATGAGCAGAAGAAAAAGCAAAAGAAACACGATTAAGAAAGTACTGCTGTCTCCATTCCTCTGCCTCATCCAAATCATCCATCTCATCCCGCGTCTACTCCCTTGTGATCCTCCCATCTCAGCTCGTGTCTATTCTCCGAGCTTCCACTACAGTTGCCTGCTTAGTAAAGATCGTCTAGGATGGATCAGCCATACTACTACCCTATATGCACCCTTGACTATCATGATCTTTCTCAGCCTTTCGCGATCATCTTATGCCATCCTGACCCATATTCTCTACATTTACATCATGCCCTTCTCAAAGGCCTCCTCTCTACGATACCACCTCGACCATCTTTACATAATTCGGTTCGCTGCCCACCCATTGTCGATCTTGAAAGAGTACAGAATCTTGCAGAGCCACGCATAAAGGAGGACGAAAGTAACTGTAGAAGTAGAAAAGTAAAGTGATGGAAGTGAATAGTTGGGCGAGAATACGAAAATATGACAGTGCTAACCAGTCTTGTAGACCGTTGAGCCGTTGCATTGAATGTGAATTTCTTACTATCCAATCTATGCAAATTGTCCAGGGCAGCTTATGCATACGTCATTTTTTTTTGGGGGCTTCTTCTCTTATTTCTTCTTCCTTTTTTTTTTGTTTTTTTTTCACTGGTTAAGTCGTTTTTCTACCAAACTTTTAGCAGCACATGCAATCCTTTCAATCATATTCGCGCCTGGTCACTTTCACGTCCACTTTTACTGTCTTTGCTTTTTGTCCACCGCCGTTTGATTCCAGTTTTTCAATATTTTATTCTAGTCCATGCTGTCATATTCTTTAGATACTTGTCACTCTTGTCACTCTCGTCATGTTAATCCTTCTCTAGCCGCTCCTAGTTCTCCTTCTTCTCTTAGCCTTTCTTCTCTGTCATTGACCTGCAAGGCGACAAAATAGGAACATCTCAAAGTTGCATTGCTGCCCGATAGAGGGGAGGATGTGTTCCGTAAGGTGCTTGGAATAAATAGGCTGAAATAAAAATTAATTAATCCGAATGACTGATTGGAAAGAGACGAAATACTCCGCAGGAACACAACCAAAGAATGCAAAGCAAAAGGTTCGGATACTGGGTGGGAGATGCCGCGCAAGAAGAAACCATTGAAGTAAAACATATCTTACTCTGTATTTACTCACTTTGCACTCTACTTTCTACTTTACGCGTATAAATGTTGCCACTCGTGACTGGCGGATCCTGCATAATACGCTGGTATATAGAGTGGCGGCTAACACGATAAAGATGGCCAGAACTAGCGAGCTGATCGTCTATGAAGAAGAAGAAAGTAAAGGTTTAACAAAAAAGAAAAAGAAAGCAAAACATATAAGAGCAGTAGCCTGTAGGGATGTCGTGATTTGTCTCTGGTTCTGACTTGCGTGACTTCTTGAGTCTTGAGCCTTTGGTCTTAAGTCTCAGGTTCATGTATGATTATGTGCGTGACCTGAGGTTGGGGGCTGGTTAGTGGGTGTGAGCAAGCCCTAAGAGAATGAAGAATATGATAACTGAGGAAAATAAGTTCTGAGCAGGAAAAGCAAAGTAAAGGAGCCGGCATAGAAAAAAGAAACGAGAGGGACGGCAAAAGAAAAGAAGCGGGAGCATCTATGAAACAGCAAAGGTAATAGGAGAAGAAAAGGAGGATAGGAAAAGAAATTATAGAAGAACAAGAAAACAAAAAGGAAGAAAACAAATAATGAACCCAGTCGCCTCAATCGGATGACTACACCATGCATTAGCACACACGGCACGAGTATCAAAATTCAATCCAATACTCGCGTCGTCAGGTAGTGAATTAATCTACTAAAGGATAGAGATATTATTGAGTAAGGTTGAATACGGCTGCCATAGTACGAGTAGGCCTCCTTGCTATACCACGGACATCTATTGTCACCAGGACCCGCTACTGTCTACCAGTTTTAGCTTACCATCAAGGGTGCATCTAAAACACCGAATACATTGCCAATAACTACCACATGGCCTGCAATCCGACATCGAGGAAGACGCGGCCGCTGCCGGCTGAATCCCACAATGTGCTGGCATTGGAAAAGTCCCACGATACTTGCGTGGGATGTCCTCTGCTGAGTTTGATTTAATTAAAGTTTGATTTTGCTAGTCTTTAGTTTATTGCGTCTTATCTAGTTGATAATGATTTGTTACACAGAAACGCACGCTTGAACAGCCATTTCTTCACTTCTCGTCATCCTCTAAGCATAATAACTCCTCTGCCAGGCGTCCACTGATCGACCGGCCTCTTGTTCCCGGGGATATTGATTCTAAAAGGAGCAAAGGAGCAGGGGATAGGAGCAAGGAACAAGGAGAAAGGAGAAGCGAGGGGCAAAATGAAGGGAGCAATAGTGAATAAAAGCATTGATTCAGAGAGTAATTCCATCTTTTAAAATCAATAAGAAAACTCAATAAAAGACGAGGCAATCAATAGACGCTACATTGCTATCGTCGTTAGTTTTATGCATGTCAATTCTTTTTACTTGTCTCTACTGTACCGCTACTGCATGCAATACGACGCCGTCGGCGACTAGAGAACGGATCCCGTCCCAAGCCTTGGAGGCTCCGAGGTAAAGAGCAGGAGACAAGTCATTTTGTAAATATATTCAAACGGGCCAAGAAAAGACAATAATAAAAGTAAAATAATCAAAGATACAACCTCGGGCAGGGTTCAACATTCTCACACTCCTTCACCGTATCGTCGCACTCTGCTCAGCACTACTTAGTAACTACTCAGAACTCACTACTCACTAGACGAGCCAAAGAAGACTCATGTTTCGAGGTACGTCACTCGTATTATGTGTTCTAATTAATTTGAGTATTATTGTTATCGTGAAAAAGACTCTACTAACCGGGTGGGGGAACCGGCCGGATGCACGATAAGACGCAAGAAGCAAGACACAAGACTCAAGATGCAGGATGACAAGACATGCATGTTGAGACGAAGGAGTACGAAGTAATCAATGCTCCGTTGTGATAGTTTAGGCGGCGTTGAGATGACGTTTAGTTTGTATCTTTCTCTGGTCACTTGTCCCTCCCTCTCGCCCTCTCGCCCTCTCGCCCTCTCTCTCGTTTTTCTACTACTAATCTTCAGTGTCGTTTCGACCTGTAGTTTGATTTTCTCGTTGAAGATCTACTCGTACTAACTTTACAACCGAGCCCAGACATGTCGGATGTAGAAGAAGTTCGCAAGAAGTTGGCAGAGAGGGGTTGTTATCCGAAAGAATACAACGGATAAGAGCAGTGGGTAGCTTGACAAGCAAAATCAGAGGGCATAAGCACACCACCTCTTGGTTATGAGTGCTCTCATATGCCTACATGATAAACATCATTATATACATCATAGCTATGTGATCAAGCAACCACAGAATCGGACTGCTACAGACTTTTAGGATACAAGTGCAGACCTCTGCAGCCTTTACAGCCTTAACAGCCTTTACAACCTTTACAACCTCTACTTGCAGACCGCCATCTATCTCCAGATTCGGAGCGTCGTATCCAGGTGCCCCCGTTTGCTCTGCTTCGTGCCGTGGTATTCCAGATTCCTCTGGCCACTCAAAAATATTGAGATCACGCCGGTTGAAGCTCGGAGGCGTTGGCAGAGGTATATTCAAGGTAAATAAGGGTGAGAGATCCTGAACAATTTACAGCCTGCAGGGTGGCTGACAGGCATCCAACGTGTGCGGCATCGATGCAACACAGTTTTCGACCGGGCGGCATTTGTGTGACGCGTCGGGCGGGTAGGCTTTTGCTGTGCTGATGGTGCTGATGGTGGTGGTGGTGGTGGTGGTGGTGGTGATGTTGGCTGATCCTTGTGATGTGATAGTTAAACTGCGAGGCTGTTGCTGTCTGACTCTGCTATTCTCATATTGAATCACTGCTTGTGTACGGTGTACAGTATCAACAGACTTGTATGCAATAACAGGGTTTACTAGGACTAGGGTGCTAGGCTCGTAGGGTGCGGGTTGACCGTCCGTCGCCGTTCCTGGGCCAGCCCGTCCCGTCGCTAGTTTGTGTCGTCTGAGTCGTTTGTGTCGTTTGTACTTTCAAGTCCAACATCCATCGACATGAAAAGTGTCCTTGTGTCTTTGTGTTTATCCAATCTGTAACGAGTGAGTGGATCGACTGACAAAGCTCCATCCGCAAGCATCAATACAGTGGGTGTCTGCGATGGAGCTGTCGGAGGATGTTTCTAGGCACGATGAGGCGGTAGTAGTAGAGGATAGAGGTGGAAGAACACAACATAATGTACGAGCACTTTTGGATATTCCGAGGGTGGTATCTTATTACACGATATAGCGTTGTGTTCCCTCGTTTAAACTTTACCTCGTTCGTCTTATTTCTCGAGTACCTCGTCTACCCCCCTGCACTACGTACTCGCCGGTTCCTTTCTCGTCGGATCCTCGACCGCTACTCTATGTGTTGTCTATTAATTACATTCTTTATATTATCATATTTATTTAGAGAATAATTAGATAGTCTAAACAACAGCACCGCAACTTCTACCCTTTTGTGGCACTCATTCACGATGCTTTACCATTTGCTCTTCCTTCTCTCCTCCTCCTCCTCCTCATCACTTTTCATCACATCTACATATCCACCTGATCTCCGCCCCTATCGATCATGCAAAATTATCTTTATTTTCCTTTTGATATGTTTTTGTATGTATTTCCGATTGCCTATATTCTCTTTTGTATTTCCGTCTCATCTCATCTCATCTCATCATCTTTCTTCTTCCTTCTTTCTTCTCCATCTTTGCCAACTTCATCTGAGCTTGAACTGCTTGCATAGCTCTCATTTCTCTCATGGCTTTTATTTTCTTCTTCGTCTCAGTTTTCTTTTCTTTTTCTTTTTTTCTTCTCTCGCCTCATTTCCCCCTCTCGCTATTCCCAATTTGAACACCCTATAATGTCTTGAAGTCGTCTGATTGGAGCGGGACGCATCCGCGGTGGGCTGCGTTTAATCATATCGGTGAACTGTTGGCAGCAAAAGAAATCACAAAAGAAATCAATAAAATCATAAATCCGTTAATGTTTCTTTTTTTCCTTTTTTTCTTCCTTGTCTTTCTTCTTGAGCTCTTCTTATTCTAATTCTTACAACATGACCCTGGTTCGCCTCTGTCCCCGCTCCCGCCAACGCCATATGGAGTACGCCCGGCAGGCTGTAGGTATGCTTGCCCCTATTGCTTGGAGGACCCTGTTTATGGAGTCTTGTTTTATTCTGTTTTATTCTGTATTCCGTCGTCGTCTATTTTATTGTCATTTCTGTCTTTTCATTTCATCCATCTCGTCTGTCTTAGGGCCCTTCTGCAACACCTCTGGAAATCCCTCCGCTGCAAGTCATGTATGGTGGCATGTTCGTCTCATCCTTTGATTCTATTTTTGATTTGATTCTTTGGGTTTCCTTGACTGACTCTATTTGTATCTGTAATGGATTACTTTGTATTTGTCAACTTGCCATCTATACATAGCCATTTCATCTACTTCTACTTCATCAGCAGCATCTACCTCGACAGTCCACACTCCTCCTTCCCCTCCACCCCTCTCCCTCCTTCGTCCTCTGCAGCTAGGTCCTGCATCGCCGTTCGAGCCGTCCCTTGGTATCCGCTCCCGATTCTTGTTTATGTCTTCTTATCACATCGTATATATAGTATTCTCATCTGTATACATGTATATCACAAGTGAGAATGTACTTGTAATGTCGATATACACATAAACCAACAGACTCATCGACTGGGTTGCATTTCCCACTGCTCTTACATCTCTCCATCTCCCACATCTTGCCTGCCCGGTTCAACTCCCACAATGCTCGAGTCGAGGCAGCGCATAACAAGGAAGGCAGGCCACACACAAGCCTCCCGGCTGGTGGCGCCTGTGATCTCTTCGTACACTGTATGTTAGATGTGATAAACGAGTACAAGTATTAATTAGGTATGCTAACAATCGCAACGGTAAAGGCAAGTGCAGGTACATGGTGATGGCAATTGGTGCTGACCACTGAGCCCCCACTGAGCGTCGTTTGCCGGATGATGCTACCCTACTCCGTACTGGTACTTGCATGCCGTACAATGCCTGTATTGTCTTGTGTAATTCCCTTTTCTTTCCCGGCCAGCTGGTCCGAGATGGTAAACGGGGTGGATATATTGACATGGATGCTGCTGCTGCTATTACACGGGTACGTCCCGGTTTTGCTTTGCCATATTTGCTTCCATATTTGCTCATCACATTTCACATTATTCGCGTTCATAGACTCAACACTCCAATTGCCGTCTAAACGTTTGCGGAAATAGGTACACACAGACTGACTGATAGAAGCCTGCCGGGATGCTCATAGCTACCCACCAAGACCCAGCCCCAGACTCAGGCTGCAGATGTGACAATGAATGGAAGAAGGGGGTGGGAGAACAGAAGAAAAGTAGGTAATATGACAGGGTTTTACAGATGGCTGTGAGCTATTCACCCGTCTGGAATAGGTAATAGCTAGACGAAAGGGGTATGCTTCTGTAGATTGCTACCTCTTCACAGCCAAGACACGGAGACCAACTGCACTCCTTTTCACAGTTATTACTGAGTACGGCGATGCTGGGTTGAGGTGATGACCGTCGATTCAGAAACTAGACCACAACAAAATCAGTAGACAGAATTGTGCAAGCCACTGGGCCACGGAGAAGACGTACGATATCTTCTAACAGAATAATTAATTGATGTGCTGAGTATTAATATATCAATATATTGATATTATCGATACTGTCTACCAGACAAGCGCTTACTGGGTCATGGGCCCGCAACATGCTTCAGCAGGACCAGAAGTCCAACAAGCCCAGCAAGCTCCAGACCCCAACCATACCACAAAATGCAAGCTTGTATCACTGCATGCTGATGCGTAATGTAAGTCCGTGGTTGAACCCCTTGCTTGTCGACGCTGCCGCCGTACACTAATATATTATTGGGCACAGCTAGGCAGATGATCGTCTCGATGTGCTGTGCGTCGAATATCTGGATTCCTTTCTTTTCTTCTTCTTCAGATTTTAATTTCCTTTTTTTCTTCATTGTTTCACTGAATGATTCTTCTTGGCCTTTAGTTTCTTCTCCTCTACTCACTCCTCTACCCTCTAACATCTCCCACTGTTTGCTGTTTGACTATTCTGAGCCCTGCCTTCTTGCCTCCTCCTCTCGCCTCCCCTCTCGTTGGGGGTTGATATTAATTCTGGCCTCGCTGACCACGCTTGGTCTCATCACTTGATCTTTTTTTTGTTCTCTTTTATATTCTTTTATTCTTTTATCATTTACTTTGTTTTCTTCTTCATTTCATTTCTTCTTTGATATCTATTTGATATTTCCTTGGTTTTTTTTCTTTTGACTCTTCTTACCTCTCCTTGCTCACCCCTCCTCTACACCCCCCTTACACATCTCTCATCTAACCTCTTCAATCCGTCACCTCTTTCTTCACTCTACTCAAGCTCAACTCCAACTTTCCACAGGGTAAAACACCCCCCTTGCAAACATCGAAAACCCAGAGTATCTCCTTCTGGATGCTATGGCCTGACCTGATCGAGCTACGCCTCACCGTCATATTCATACTCACATACGGCCCCATCTCATAATATCATAGCCTCATAGTCTCATAGTCTTATTCCGTACATCCTTGCTGTTAGCTCGATACTCGGTGACCTACTTCTACTCAACATCTCTCTACTCTACTGCCATCACTCACCATTTCAAGTCAGCACACAAATCGCCTCCTACTCCCCGCATACACACCTCGCTTCCCACTCTTTGATATTGATATCCTACTTCTCCAGCTTGCTCTTACTCTTCTTACACCTAGCTTCAACCTCTTTACTTTCACGCCCTCTACGCCGGGAACTGATGGCTTCATACGGTCACTGGGGCTGATCTCTTTTTTATTTTTATTTTTATTTGTTATTTCTTCTTCCTACTCCCTTCTTTCATCTATCCCCCCAATCTTCAGTCCCAGTCACTTCCTATATCTGGAACGGCTCACGGCATCCTCTTCCACTGCCTGTCTCAGAACTATATTTGGACTATATACAGCCCATAGCCGCCTCATCACGAGACCATTTTACGTTACGAGACTCTTCACCTTCATTTTAAGATTAATAACTTTGCATCTCAGCTCTCAGAACATCTGATACTGGTACTCTGATGCACTGATACCTGCCGACTGATGCACCGCCCTCCCTCGAAATAGATATGCATCTACCCATCTACTGCATCTGCCAACACATAACTCAGTCTCACTCAGTCTCCCCTATCTTATTCTTGTTCGTTCTTGTCTTGCCCTCCATCTCTCTCTGCACTGGGTAGGGTCAAGTTCATGTAGAGTGAACTCCTGATACTTCATTCAGGAACAGCCTGCTTCCTTTTGTTTTATGCTTTTTCTTTTGCATTATTTCTTCTTGGATCTATGAATCTGGTTAATCTAAATCTTCATCAAGTGTGTCTTGTTTGATATTATCTTTTCTTTTTCTTATTTCCTCTCATTTTATTCTTGTCTCCCCTTGTTTCTTCTTGTTTCTTATTACATCTTCAATTTTCTTTCCTTTTGGTGTCTCTAAATTCAGCAAGCCACTATTTTTCACTTTCATCTCAGATCTACCTCTTCCCTGCTTCGCATGCGCCTCACTTTGGCAGTACCTTGCAAACACCTTGTCATCACTTGTATGTCTACAACACCTTGTCACCTTTTTTTCAACCTGCCTTGAGACTTGCCTGACTCAATCCCTGTCAGCATCCAGCCTTACTCTCAATTGTACTTTCCTGCTGTCTTGCTGTCTTGCTCTCTTGTTCTTGCATATATATATACCGTTGCCATGGAGCCTCTCCGGCCTCGTCAAGACTGTCCTGGTCCTCATTTAACTGACCAGGCAGAGACAAACCCTGTCAACGGCAGCTCGCATTCTTCGACCACTAAACCTAAACCTGGCCACGATACTCTGAGCAGCAGTACCAGAAGCAGCAGCAGTACATGGACGGGCCTGCTACCCAACCTTCACTTTCTCATGCGCGTATCGCCCTCGTTTCTCTGGCCCAATCCTCGGAAGTCGCCATCATCGTCACCATCGTCTACTTCTACAACGCCTTCGCCGCCATCCCCGCCCACGCCCTTGCCTTCAGATACCATCCAGAGTCTCTGCTCACGTCTTTCGCAGAAGTTGGGTCTGGCCACCAAGGACACCAAGGACACCAAAGGCAGCAAAGGCAGTAAGAAGAACCAGCCAAAGAGATCAAAGATGCCGGCCATCATCAAGTCCAGTGACCGTCCAACGGCGGCGGCCGGAAAGACGGCTACTGCCACATACAAGCCTATCAAATTGTCTGCGTGGGATCAGGCCGCTATGCGTGGTTACATTCGGGTGTGCCTTTGCTTCCCATTTGATCACTCACAGCTCGATGAGGCTGTTAGCCATCTCAAGGCCAGTCTAGCACGTCTGGCACAGCAGCGGCCTGATTTCTCCGGAACTCTCGAGACCCGCAAAGGTGGCATTCTCTGGTTGCACAAGGCACCCAACGAGATTCCCCTCATCGTGGAGGATCTCACGGATAAGTTCCCCTACGAGTCCTACGACAAGCTCAAGGAGGCCGGCTTCCCACCCGGTGCCTTTGTCGGGCAGCATTTCAACCACCCGTGCCCCATGGGCGAGGACCTACCACCAGTCCCCGTCT
The DNA here is from genome assembly GCA_029298715.1 of Ophiostoma ulmi. Classification (NCBI taxonomy): domain Eukaryota; kingdom Fungi; phylum Ascomycota; class Sordariomycetes; order Ophiostomatales; family Ophiostomataceae; genus Ophiostoma; species Ophiostoma ulmi. Next base: position 5,304,512 of record JANSLN010000002.1, on the reverse strand, counting down.
GTGTCATCAAGGCCTATCTTATTCCCGGTGGCCTGATACTCGGAACCTACTTTTGCCACGCATTTGCTGATGGCAACTGTCTTCGCATTTTCCTGGAATGCCTATCGGCTCAAACCCGTGGGCAATCTACTGACTTGCCATCAAACAAGCGCCTGAACGCTCCTTTTGCCAACGATACGAGTCCGTCCAAGTCAGACAATAAAGACCTAGGGCCACTTCTCAAGAAAGCGCCCGAATACGCGGTGCTTCCAGACATCACAGGGCCCACACAGCCTCGACTCCGGCCCGGCGGACGACCCCTGGACGAAATTGACCGTGTTGGTAAGCTGTTTGTGTTCAAGAACTCCCGCCTGGATGAGCTGCGTGACATTATCTCGAGCTGGGCGCCGTGCGAGGACAACGAAAATAATTCCGACTCTGCAAATGGCTACGCTACTGGATTTGCGAGCGGGCAGAATGGCAACAGAGGCACAAATGGCAGACCTCAGTGCCGTCATACAAATGGTCAGCCATGCTATAGTTCCAGTAGTGATAGCAACTCCAGCAAGGAGTCGCTGCACACGGCCCGCAAGCCGTCCAAGTATACGTGCATCGCCGGCCTCACATTCCGCGGCATTGTCAAGGCCCGCTTGTCGGAACCCAAAGAGGCCCAGCATTACCCTTACACCCCGGGCGTCGACAACGTAGCACGGCTCCAGACTATGGTCAACTGGACCAGCCGCGCATTCAAGGACGAGAACCCTGATTATTTTGGCAATGCCACTGCTGTGGCCGTGACGGAGGTTAATTGCCACCCGCACGACACTAGCATTCTCCTGGGCAGAGAGGGCAGAGGAGACAGTGAGGACGGCGCGTATCAGGGTAGTGACCTCGAGACGCTATCGCAGCTTATCTACAAGATCGAGAATACCATTGCCAGTGTCGACGAGAACTTTGTCAATGCACGCACGGAAATGTTTAGCCGCTTCTCGGACCCGCGGCGCATCGGCCTCGAATTTGACCCGCGTACGCCCCAGGACCTGGGCTTCAATACCTGGCGCTTCTTTGGTGCTGAGACGTACTGGACCATCCCTGGCGTGCCGCCCGAACCTGGCACAAAGTCAGCACGCCCCGATGTTCTTCGCCGTATGCAGGATGTGTGGAACATGGCAGGGGCTCTGATTCTGCCGGCCCGCAACAACTCGCCGGTGCATGAGCTGCTCATTACGCTGCCCGTCACTGCCATGGAGCGGCTTTGCCATGACAAGGATTTTATGCAGTGGGTTGACCATGTCATTGGATAGGTGGATGTCTCCGGTGTTGAAAAGCACGGTATTGTCGACAAGGTTAGCAAGGTATTTGACATGTCGAGTGTTAAAAAACACGTCATTTGATTTTGACGGAATGTTTGGGTTTATTCATTCTCTTCCTTTTGCTTTTTCTGTTCATGGCTGGGGGGTATACACAGTTTGCAAACCATATATGGCTTGGCGATGGGTTGTGTTGGATCTGGGACACGGCTGCTTTGATGCGTTGTATTATTACGTTTCTTTATTTTCATTTCATTTTCATTTTTGTCTATTTCCATTTTCATTGCCCCTTGTTTATTGTTTATTTCTACCATTTGAGAACTCTGGACAAATTCCACTACTCGATTACGATCGTGAACGAGATATAACCTATGTGATTGAACGCTTGGTAGAACCGCCATCGGAACCGAGCCAGGGACAGCAAAAACATCTCGGCTGGAGTTGCCCGTATAGACGAGTCTAACCATCGTGTTTCTCTTATCGAGAGTTTGAGTCATCTCATAGAGGTCATGGTTGACAGTTTGGGTTGGTAGATTGGAATATAAACCTATGTAAATAATATAAAACAATAAACGCTAACATATGCAGGGTCATTATCAAACGGCTACACCTTCTCAGTCGCAGTAGTGGCAGCAGGAGGTGAGGCTGTAGTGGCGCCCGCAGCCACTGCTGCCTCCGTCTCCTTTTCATTCATGCCCAGGTCACCCGGTGTCGGTCCCTCACTCACTGCTGCCAATGATGCCGTATCCACATCAGTCCGCCCTTCTGCCGCCTTGAGCGCCTCCATCAGGTTGTGCGTGCCCACCGTCCATGGCCTGTCGCCCTGTGGCAGCGGCACGTGGCCCTTGAGGATCTGCTTTACAGAGATGCCCTTCTTGCCGTAGAACTCGCCATTGGCATCTGGCCGCCCGATAATCACTGTGCCATCGGCCTGCACGCCCGCATAAAAGCCGCGACTCTTTATGTAGCTCCAGACAGGTGTAGTGCTCGCCGATTTGGCCAGCACGGCCGCCTCAACACTGCCGCCCGCACCCACAGGGCCAGCAACAAGACCAATCTCGGCGCCAAGCGAGACACGCGGCTGCGTAAATGCAGCCACAGCAGCAGGTGTGCGCAAAACACAGATGCAGTCATAAATATCGAGGCCAACAAGCAGGCCGGCACCGAGGGTGTGCACAAGGAAACCAGACGGAGGCGACCAGCCACCGTCGGGCAGACGTGCGATAACAACGCCAGATCCGCTGGCGCCAGAGATGTGCAGGCCGGTGCGGAAAGTAGTAAATATGGCTAGACCGGCAGCGTCGCGAATGGCTTCAGGGGGCACCTTGACATAGGTCTTGGCTTGCTTGCCCTTGGGCCCGGCAACCTCGGGAATGGATGTGTCAGAAGAGGTGGCAGAAGGGGAGCCCGTGGGAGCAGCAGGAGCTGCACCTGTATAGAAGCCGTCGTCTGTATTGTCAGTATAGACCAAATCAGACTCTGCATCTTTGAAAGAAAATAACTCACGACAGAAGGAAGTCAGGATGCGAGCAGCCTTGTCACACTCGAGATCAAGCGATGACGGCCAGAATGCCTCGGAGCCGAGTTTGTTGGTGAACTTGTTGATGGGCCCGCCGACCTTGACACCGAGCTGGTAGAAGCGTTCGCGGAAGTTGATGAATTTGCTGGAGATAGACGACGAAGTGGCAGACTCTGACTCGGGGTGAGTAGGAGGTGGTGCGAACTGAGGAGTCTGCTGTACCGGCCGGGGTGGCAGCGGCGGGTTCTCGTCGGGAGTCTGGGAGGCCATTATTACCTCTAGAAGTAATGAATGAGTTGGGGATACAAATATGTATTTTGAGGTGAGAGGTAAGACCAAAGATGCAGTCGAGTAGGATAAAGACCGAGATGAAGAGGGGTGTGATGTCACAACGAGGGACGGCGGCAAGTTTATTATATTTGGGTTCGTCTGGTCTCTACTACAGTATCAGTTTGATCAGTTGAAATCAAGCTCTGGCCGATGATGCTCGAGGCCAGGCCACTAGCACAGCCCCAGGCAAGCACTTTAGGAGGCTATCCATGTTTAGCGCATCCGTCACTGCGACGCTCGGGAATATCATGTGCCGACTATGGGATGAAGGTGGACAACCATAATAATTTCTATTTCTACGCGGCTGTGTCGTGCTGTATGTGCGGATGACGTATTTACAGTGCGCAAGGCTGGCTCACAGCGTACAAAAAGGGTATTGGGTCGTGGCTGCGAGCGGAAGGAAGGCAGGCTATACTTCCTTCTCCTTTGGGTAATGGGATTTGGGTAGCCAACCATGGGGCTGCAAATGCGACTGCCTAAAAGGCCATGCCGATGGCTACAGCACTGCAGCAGTATTAATCAATACACTGTGTATACTCCGTACAGACAGCATAGAACGCTCGGTATCGGGAACGGGTCGGTCTCGAGGCCTGCCTGTCGTCTCCATCCACTGACCCAGTGCACCGGTTCCAACTACAGCCACTATGACTAAGCAGCATATATCTCGTACAGCACAACTTGAGTCTTTACACTTCGACATTTAGATAGCTTTAACTTTTGCAATTTTTATTTGGGTAAAGGAGACAGATTAGAGTGTGAGAAGAAACAAGACAAGCTAATGCCCCATCTCCCTCGAGTCTTGCGCCTTTCTGTCCCCTTTGCCCTTGTCCATTTTTTTGTCTTGTCTGGTTGGTTATATCAAACGACGTTCCTTTTCGGAAAAATAAACAAAAACTTTTTCCTTTCCCATTTCCCTTTCCCATAATAAACAAGTTAAATATCAAAAGGAAAAATTCATGGTTGTCGTTGCGTCGTTTCGCCTGCTAACTTGTTGTAAGCTAAGACGACCGCTTAAGCGGCAATGGTAACCTCGACCTCGACACCGGCCTCGACTGTTTTGGTTAGCATTTGCAAGATCATTTAATATAGGGGGATCTCGTTATCTCGATATTCAAAGGTAACATACTGTTGACAATGACAGACTTGACAACCTCGGTAGGGGCGTGCAGGTCGATGAGGCGCTTGTGGATGCGGAGCTCGAACATGTCCCAGGTCTTGGAACCCTCACCGCAAGGGGTCTTGCGGGTGGTGATCTTCAGGTTCTTGGTGGGCAGACGGACGGGGCCCTTGACGGGCAGGTCCTTGCCCTTGGCACGCTCAATCAGCTCGGTAGAGACGCGCTCGAGGGCCTTGACGTTGCGGGAAGTCAGAGTGATGCGGATCTTGTGAGCCTTGGGCTGCTCAGCAAACTCCTTGTCGCCCTTCTGGTAAGACATTTTGGATGATGTTGGTTGGTGGGTGGTTGTTTAGGTATTGAAAATGGTATAGCGGTCACGACTCGAGCTGGCGCTGCGGCAAAGTGATGACGATGGTGATGAAGAGGTAAAGTGGTGATAATTTCGGCGCTCAGAAAAAAAGCGAAATTACTATTAGCTCGTAGAGGATTGATTTTTCGTGGCCCCACTTGGTGGGATAAGGGCAAGATGTTTTGGGATCACATGACTAAGATTATGTAAGGATGCTAGTAGCAAGGTACTTAAGGCCATATGATTGACGAGGTTTGGGTTGTAAATCAAACATCAAGCGAAATGAGGCAATAGCAGATATGCGTTAGACAATAAAAATATAAATAACAGCAGTGTTACGAGGTTGCAACTAAATTAAATGAAGCGAAAAAAAGAAGAAAAAAAATCGTCAAAAGACAAAAATATTACTCTCTCGCCGGGAATTGAACCCGGGTCCCGGGCGTGACAAGCCCGTATACTGACCACTATACTACAAGAGATAGTATTTGTTGGAGGAATCGGTCACTAGCAATCTATATGAGGATAGACAACTTCCTACAACGGCATGCTTTTTCTCATGACTCTCACAATACTATCTACACACTCTATAGGCATTCGATAGCTTAAACATACAAATTCTATTACGCATAAAATAATACGCCCTAACACTACAAGACCGACGACAACAGGGTATGTATATAACGCAGAAGATCAAACATGGCCAGAACAAGGCAAAGAAGCCAAACAAATACAGAATGCAAGAGAAAGAGAATGCTGGATACTAGTGATAAAATGCAGACCAACACGTACCATTGGCAGCCATCAATTGCCACCAACAGTAATGAAACATGGATTCCGGTGCATACCAAGACTGGGTAGCACTGCCAAAGTTATCCTCAACTCCCCACTCGAGTCTCGCCTCCGGCTCTCAACACCCTGGGCCATCAAATCAGATATCGCTCTGTTAAGTTCACCATCTCATTGCAAACCATAGTCAACTACAAAAGATCATGCGGCATCTGAGGCACCTGCAGGCGCACCCGACAGGGACGCCGCGCTAGCCCCTGTGCCCGGCTGAGCTGGTGAGTCTGACCATGCCGACCGGATAGGTGCTGCACTCGCCGTTGATGCCGGTGCAGCTGCTGTTGTGTTCGGCAAATGTGACTCTTGCGATGTCTGCGGTGCTTGTGAAATTTGTGATGTGTGCATAAGAGGCAAGTTCAATGGTGCCGAACGAGGGCCGTTGACGAGGTCCTGGTTGATCATGGCGGTGCGCCAGTCGGGAGCATATCCCGCTGCTGGCCCGCCAACGGGTGCGGGCGGCGGAGGTGGCGGTGGCGGTGGGACCTGGTTGACAGCGCTGCTGCTGATGCTACTATCGCTGTTGGCACTCACATTGGACCCGACCGTGGCATCTACAAGCATGTCGGTGCCCCCAACCACCTGGACACCTTGGCCGAAAGAGCTGTTCGTAGTTGCGCCTTGGGCTCTGTTTAAAACCTGCATGGCTGGCCCCAAAATATTGTTGTGAAGATGCTGAAGTGCCTGCGTTTGCAAATTTTGGTGTGCTTGCTCGATTGCTGACTGGTCTTCTGTCCTGTGCATGGAATGGCGGTATAACTCGTAGGGGTTGGCAATGTTAGGCACTTGGTTGCCACCACCAGGATACCCGACAGGCCCGGCGGGTCCACCTTGTCCTTGGTGTGCATGCGGCTGGTTGTGATGCTGGTGTTGAGGCTGGCCCGCGTGGTAGAGGGGCGGCATCTGATGGCCATTGGGCATCAGATTGGGGAGGCCACCGTTGAGGACATCCAGCAGGCTCGGCAGAGGCGGAGCTCCGTGAGCAAAAGGTTGACCTCGGTGTTCTCGATACATATCGTAATCTCGACCCTCGTTGAGGCGGTTGCGCAGTTTTGAGACTCCGTCGCCCGAGAACACGCAAAACATTTCTCTCTGGTGTGCCGTAAATTCTGTATTGTTAGCATATATTACAGGAGGCAACTACTACCAAAATTTCGTGCTTACCAGGGGGTGGACTACGGCAAAATCTTGCTAGATCTTCACGCAAAAACGCCGGTACACCTGTCAGACTGAGATGGGTCAAGCGATTGCACGCATTCAACAGACCGATGATGCTGCGGATTGTCAACTGCGAGCAGTAACTGAGGTGCACGCGCTCGAGGCTGCTGTTGCCGCCACTGCTGCTTACGCCAGCGCCGCCAGCCGCACCGCCAGAAGCTGCAGTGCTATCCATAACAACATTGCCATTTGCGTCCGTGTGAGCATTGCTGGGGCCGTAGTGATCGCGCCGTGCACCACGCCGCTGGTTGGCTCTGGCCAGCGCTTGGACACTCTCGTCGGTGATATTGCTACACTTGACAAGACCGATCCGCTTGAGCTTGGGCAGAGTCGCAAGGCGCGTAACCGAGTCATCTGTCAGATTTGTACAACAGCCAAGGTCAATGTACCGTATACGATTACAGCTGTATACGAGCCGCTTGACAGCTTCGTCGGTGATGTTGACACAATGACCCAGGTGAAGATAGTGCAGGTTTTTGCCCAGGCGCGAGATGGAAATAACAGATGCGTCGGTAATGTTGCGACACTTGGCCAAAACAAGGTTTCGCAGGCGCGGTGCAACCTTGATGATGCGTTCAACAGCAAGATCAGACAGGTCGACGCACGACGTGAGGTCCAAGATGCGCAGCTGCTCATATATGCGGCCGTCAGGAAGGTCCAGGAAGGCGCTATCGTTGATCAGCTCGCACCCTGTAAGCCGCAGTTCGCGCAACGCCTGACCCTTGGCCAACAGCTTGGTGATAGGGGCATTGGTGACCAAACTGCAGTTTTGCAAGTCGATTTCGAGCATGTTGGGGCAGTGCTTTGCCAGAGCAAATACTGTCTCATCTGTGACCTGCGTGCATTCGTTGAGCTTGATGCGCTTGATGTATTTGCAGTTTTGGGCCAACTCGATCAGGCCCTCGTTGGATATTCTTGTGCAGCCGGTGATGTTGAGACCTTGGAGACGCTTGCAGTATTGGGCAAGAACACTGACAGTGGCCACGGTGATCTGGCTGGCATAGCTAATATCTAGGGCGAGCAAGTGGGTGCTGTTTTGCACGAGGGCCATGAGACCGGTATCGGTCAGGTTTTTGCAGTTAGTCAACGTCAGGCGCTCGATGCGGTTGCAGGCAGCCAGTGCCATGACACTGCCATCGTTGACCTGGTCCGCAATGTTTGCCAGATTGAGGCGCTTGATAAAGTCTTTGTAGGGAAAGTAGGGGTTGGCTACAGTCAGGGTCTGGCAGACGGACTGGTGACGCGGCCAGTTTGTGCAGGCCGGGCGGTGCCATAGGAGATCAACCGAGTTGCGGCCCCATCGTTTGCAAGTCAGTGCGCAGCTAAGCAGATCACCGTGTGAGCTGAGTCGCGAGAAGACGCTCATCAGAATCTCGTTGGGAAGCCGGTTTATGGGGGCAATATAGCAGTCTTCGCTTTCAGCCTCGCTGGTGGCGGTGTCGTCATCATCAGCGGTACCATCGATATGCACATCCTGGATATTGGGCACGCCGAGGGATGACTCGGAGTCGTTAACGCCCATAAAAAAGTCGGATTCGGCGGCATTGTCGTATGGCACAGGCGAGTTTGTTGACGATGACGAACGGGAGCCTTCCACTGCGGTCACGAGCGGTGTTCGATCGCTGCCAGCCGCAGTTGACTGGCTAGCCATGATATCTAGCGAGTGAGCACGTTCGCTTTGACTCGGTACGGGAGTCTGAGGGTTCTGTGATGTAGAGGAAGAGGTGGTATCGGATGGTGGAAGGCGGTCGGGGTCCTCCCATAGTTGTTGGGTAGCCATGTCGTCGGGTAGTTGATTTCAAAGCAGCCGAGTGCTATCGGCTGTCACGACGGGGTGCAAAGCAGTTGGAGCACCGTCGGAGGGACGCAGTAGCAGACGCTAAGCATTCAAGGCTGAGCAAAGTAAGAGGCTGCCGAGGAGAAAGGTTGATGGTGCCGAGGAGATGTGAGATGTCGGGGAGATGTCGAGGAGGGCGGGCGGGAAAGGTAGATGAGGCGTAGAAGCAGCGGCGACAGGTAACGCAGTCTGGAGCTAACGGTGTCGGCAAAGGTGATGGTGTTGCCTGTTTCCGGTACTGATGGGTGCTGACGGAAGCAAGGCGGTCAAGTGGAAGAGGTCAATCCGATGTTTGGAGGAAGGTGAGGAAGACGGGGAAGCTGAAGAGGAGGTGTGCTTGGGATGAGAACCGACAAGGATGGAAGGAGCCAAAGCGGCAAGTAAGTGTTTGAGAGTACTGTCGTGGCGCCGTAGCGGTGGATGCCCTAGAAACAAGTACAGCGGGCAGAGGAGGTGTAAGAAGTCGTGTGTGTTCAAGCGGGAGCACGGAGACAGAGTTACAGGGAGGAGGGCGACAGCGGGAAAGAGTGGAAATAATGAAATGGTCTGGGCGATGTTTAGTAAGCATATGGTGGCGGCGGAAGCTATGGAAGGCAAGGGCAAAGGGATGCTCGGAGGCTGAAGGCCAGAAAATGAAATGAGATGGGATGAATCAAAATGAACTGAAATGACCGAAATAACTGGAAACGGAGCAGACACGAGCAAAGGGCGCCGATATCAGAGGCACACGCCAGTTACGAAGCAAATAGGGAGACAGGCGGCGAGTATAGTGGATATAGTGGTGGAGCGGCAGGTCATGAACGGTATAGTGAAGCCAACCCTGGGGCGCTATCGGCACTGTCTAGTCGATTCAAGATAGGACTTTGTGCACCCCTACGTTTCAAGGTGCAGCAGTTTAAGAACAGCCACTATAGTGAGTTTTAGGGGATGTAAGATACAGGCTTCTGTTAGGGGCATGTGGCAGCTAGAGGGGCGAAACAGGTGGGGCATTCTCAGCCTTGTCTAGGAGTAGCAGCTGAGTGGCTCGCCCCAGCAACGAGCTTGCAATCTTTTGAGATTTTATAAAAATAAGATTCCAGTGAGTTCAAGAGGAATTACTATGTGTAGATATGCAGCGCAAACATTTGAGCTGTTTGATGAGCAAGATGCGATGACAGTGAGTGATTAAGCATCGATAGCGGGAGTAAGGCCAGCTGAGATCGGGAGGGCAGTTAAGGCACAGATAGAATCTTAAGGAACGACGTGATACAGTGCTGTTGTTCTGTAAATGGCCTGTCGGTGGCGAGCAGTAATAACAACTATCCTGCCGACCAAGGAGAGCATAAAACTCTGTCTCGCACCATTGTCAGTTGACTGGCGCATCGCGATTTGGTAAGCAGGACTGACGCAAATGGAAGGAGCAGGTGACAGTCAATAATAGGGCAGCCACTGTTGGCAGGGCTGGCAGTCACCAGAGGTAAGATACGTATCTTAAGATATCTTAGTAGAGCTGGTAGAGCTAATTGCAACAACAAGCCGAAACAAGGGGACAGCGAGAAATCAAAACAACAACAGTGCAAAACAAGCGCAGCATACACGACACCAGTCTGAAGAGCAGAAACAAAAAGTAACTTGTATAAATAGAAATAAGTTCAAGTTATCACATCCTTCGCTCGTCCCCGCGGTTCCATCGTCCCTCCATGACAGAGGGCCTACCAGTCTAGAGCGAGCCTAATGCATCTATAGCGTGCCCAAGGCGAGCTACCAGGCCGTCAAGATGTGCTGTTGCCTCTTATTCGTCGCTGTGCTCGTTCATAGCACGTTGACTCATGTCAACTCCAGGGCCGGCGCTTAACTCTGTTTCTTTACACGGCTGTTGATTTTCGCCTGCTTTGTCTTTTGATTGCCAATTTGATGCTTGTGTGGCAGAAATACCCACCGCACATGATCGCCTAGCAATAAAACATGCAATCATCTATCTCTGACCAACCCCTGTCCTTGTCGCCATCTCGTGGAAGCTGGGTATCGGTGCACAACAGACAACGACAAGAAAACACTGCATGCACATGAATGTGCATACGTGTGTGCAAGCCACGAGAGTACGTATTCTAATTCACAAATGAAAAAAGAGGAGGGTGTCCAACGGGGTAATGTGCAATTGTGCCGCTGCAAAAGGGTAGATCAGATGAAACTCCCGCGATCAGACAGGAGGCCGCAATGGCCGACAGGCTCCTGAGGAGTAAGTATACTCGGGCCAGCCCAAGTCACTACAATCAAACGCAGTGGTTGCAATACACCATACAGCAAAATTAGCATTATCCTGCAGCAGACGCACAATCTCAGACACGCCTCTGTCACACTTGTCGTGGCTCGCAGTCGCAGGAACCGCAGCCATGCATCATAGATATAGATAGCTCTTTTCTACCGTATATCCTCTTTTCATACTCATCAAGCTTGCTTTGTTGCTTTGCAATCTGGCAGTCTACATCCATTTCTCACATCTTACACTCGTCTACCCCCTCATCCTTCACCTCATCCTTGCATATCTTGTAAGCCTCATGACGCGGCGTGCAGTGCTAGCATTACACAACACTGTCAGTATATGGGATTGTGGCGTATGTAGGACTTTGTATTTCTTTATTTATACGACATTGGGTAGATGTCTTCAAACTGTGACGTAGATGGATGATGAAGCTTTCTTCATTTGTCTTTTCATCCGGTTTATTTTCTTCTTTAATTTATTTCATTTTGTGAGATCAAATAAAAAGCAAATAAATCTACACCATAATAGTGCAATAAATTAACAAAACCCCAAATTTCTGAAAAATCAAATTGACTTGGTTATTCGCCTAAACAGCTCATACATAAATTACCAAAAGTTACAGATTACCAGTCAATGAATATTGCACTTCATCTACACACACCAACTTGATCGCCATTATCGATACGCTGATAGCTAGAATGACGTCTCTGTCCCCACTACTCAAGCCAAAGTTGGTCCCTGGCCGCTAGCGGGGCGTTCCCTACGAACTAGGTGTAAAAATGAAGCCGGCCTGGCCGGCCACTTCTAGTCCTACGTATTTGTACAGCACCAGAGTGTGCTGACCAACCTCTGAAGGTGTATTTTATGTCAGCCCACTTTTTGCGAAAAAGAAGCATTGGCATTGGCATCACGATATGGACACGGCATTCGACGCAGACGTTGGACACGGCATATTCTAAATTATTCCCAGAGAAACACTAGACACAAACCCATATCAAAAATGCTTTGCAGAGCTACTATGCGTCCTCAGGGGCCACCAATTGCCGCCCGCAGTTTCTCTTCTGCTGCACCAAGAACACCGCGGCCATCGTCGGCACTGGCAGCTCGGACAGCCCCGGCAGCCCCGACCACAACCAAATATATCCCCTCTGCCCCCTCGGGTGCCCGCACATTCCTCCGCCCTTCCAATGGAGACCAAAACTCGCTCAACTCCCTCGATATTGAGCGCATGTCCCGCAGCCGCTATGACTACGAGCGCAGACGGCAAACCTTTTTGATCTGTGGTGCCATCTCCGGCTTTATTGCGACCTGCTATACTGGGTACAAGATCAAGGTGCTGCTCGACAACCCGATACAGTCTGATGCCACGGGTACAGGCAGCGGTATTGCTGCCTCGTCCATTGACCAGGCCCGCAAGGTCGTCATCCACGACAAGGATGGCCGCGAGATTGTGCCCACAGGAAACAGCACTGTACCCGAGTTTCCCAGAACACTGGTGCTCGGCGATCTGGACGGAAAGAAGCAGAACAAGAAGGACGCTGAGCCCGTTTCCAGTCACACCATTGTTGTTCCCAATGGCGCCGTCGAGGACGAGTACACCCTGGTTGGTCTCGGCACTCGCACCGTCAGCTTTCTGAGCATCCAGGTTTACGTTGTTGGCTTCTACATTGCCACTGCCGATATTGCCGCGCTGCAGAACCGTCTGGTGAAGCGTGTCAACCCGATCGCAACGGCCCTGGTTCCCTCAGAAAAGGACGATCTGCGCGCTTCCCTGCTGGACCCTGCCGAGGGCGAGGCACTCTGGGATGCTCTGCTGGCCGACGGCGTGCCTGCGCGCTCGCTGTTCCGCATTGTTCCCGTGCGCGACACAGACTTTCCCCATCTGAGAGATGGCTTTGTTCGGGCCATTCAGGCCAAGGCACCGCGCATTCTGGAGCAGGAGGGCAGTGCCGACGGCGACGCCTTGAAGCCGACTGCCGAGGGTACCCCTGCGACGCCAGATTTTGGCGAGTCAGTAAAGGAGTTCCGCCGCGCCTTCAACCGCGGCAAGGCACCAAAGAAACAGGAGCTGCTGATGGTGCGCGATGCCGACGGCTCGATACACATTGTGTTTGATGACGGCCGGTCAACAGGGCGCCAGGTGCTGGGCTCGGTGGCCGACGAGCGTGTCTCGCGGGCGTTGTGGCTCAACTACCTGGGCGGCCACAAGGTGGCTAGCGAGGAAACACGAAAGAGCATTGTGGACGGCGTAATTGAGTTTGTCGAGCGGCCCATCGGCACAGTAGCAGCACAGGTTGTGTAGTGTGTTGCTGCTTTTGCTGTGCTTTATGAAGCTTACTTCTTCTTGTCCATATCCTTCTGTATACAGCATGCTAACACATCGCATCTCTTCTTCTTGTAATATAGCTTAGCTGTTGCCAGCAATCAAAAGTTTGAGCCACTGTCTTCATTTGGTTCGTCTACAATGATAGGTTAGTGGCCATTATGGTGCCGTGCACATGGAAGGCTGCAGCCAGCACCAGCGCCCGCGTGAAGCCATCAGCCTTGCACGCTGTCCGTCTAACATAATTTGCTATTATCTATGTCACCATCTATGCTTATTGTACATTATTGTTTTGAGCCACAGCTGCCACTAGATCGCCGTCATCATCACTATCATTTGCCACCGTATCGCCATATCGTAACGTCTATCGTCAAGCTACGGTACGTAATCAGTCCAATTCGGCGCTATCTAGATCTTTGACCGGTCGGCGTGTGTCGTCGGGCTGCTGTCGTGGCTCGGCAACCCCTATTCCAGGGAGCCGGCGGCCTTGAGCAGGTTCTTCAGGTCCTTGCTCTTGCGAGCCTCGAGGTCCGAGTTGCCACCAATGTGCTCCTTGCCGATGAAGATGTTAGGCACGGTGCGCTGGCCGGAGATCTTCAGCAGAGCCTCCTGGATATCGCTACCATCCTCTGATTTGTTAGTATGGGTTGTACAAGTGTTACAAGAGAATTAGAAAAAGTACTGACCCTCCTGGTCGAGCTCGACAAGGGCGTACTTGGCACCGAGGTCGTCGAGAGTGCGCTTGGTCGAGCGGCAGTAGGGGCAGTACGACTTGCTGAACACGACGGCCGGGTTCTCGTCGATCAGCTTCTGGGCCTTGGCAGCGGCAGCCATTATGTCTTCGGGTGATGGGGTTGAAAAGGAAGAGAAGAGTCGGCTGAAGAAGGACATGTGGATGTTGTGAGGAGTAGAGTATATAGTAGTAGAGGGTGAAAAAGTCGACCTTGTATGAGGACGGAGGAAAGTCGAGATATATGTACGCGAAGCTTGACGCAATGGGGGGCAAAAAGAGGGGCTGCTGTGATTGGGGGTGCGGATTATGCTGTGGGCAGGTCGTGCAGGGGTTATGGGCCGGAGGAGTGACAAGAAGCTCCTTTGCGCGGCGCGTGTATACATTATGGGGGATGTGTAAGATAGGCAGGTGCGGGAGGGACACGGATAGCAGCAAAGTGGGAGAGGGAAGGCAACAAGAACGAAGGCGGATAAGTGGATTTGGTAATCGGGAATTAGAGAATGACAAATGACGTGCTGCGGTAGGAAGAGGTTTCGGGGAGGAAAGAGGAAAGAGGAAAGACCAAGGAGCAAAGAGCAATGTAACAAAGGAGCGAACGGCATTCGGCTAGGAACGTGGAAAGCTCTTTCCTCTTCAGAACATTTTTTCGTCTTTTTCTATTTGAAATCCGGCATGGAAAGAGCTGGAGCCGAATGGCTGGGACCGGAGCACAGCGACTAAGCAATAGCACAGCAGTATTACACTGGAGCACACAGAAACTGATTTGTCAACATGTTCAGCCTGTTCTGGAGTATGAATTACGACTACAGAATGACAGAGACTCGAGTGACATTGGATACCTTGCAGTGGCACGAGCAGAATTATATACTCGTAGGACTTATTGTGATTACAGAATGCCGTTGTCTGTTGAAGCGTAGTGTTTTGTAGGATGACTTTTAGGATCTTCATCCTTCCTTGACGTATCTTACGTCATTATTTAGTCCTATATGCCCCGCTACTCTTCATAAAAAGGTTGTCATCTCATTTGTATGCAATTATCTGCATTAAGCACTGCTGCAAATTTGTCACTTTGTGGAGGCACGAGATGGCTTTGTTGAACCTATGCTGTAATGAGGCTGGCCAATTTTGATGGTTATTGAGATAGGTATTACATTTTTACACTGAACAGTTTGCCACCATAATCGGCGTGAGATGATATGAGCTCAGACGGTCTGCAACTGATCGGTACACAAACCACCTTTCCTTCCAGTAAATTCGAGCAGAATCGAACAGAACCAAGATCGCACGAGAGGATGCCGCCTTTTGGCGTGGCGGATTCTTACATATTGGAGAATACTCTATCTATCAGACTGCGATTAAGTTGCCACGCTGCCTTTTTGATGAACTGCCTGTTTGCTTTTGTGTTCATATGTGCTATATGCGCTGATGATTTTCGGCAGTGCCTTGCTATTTGCACTCCAGCAGCCTATAACTGGTTTGTTAGCATGCTGATATTGCATATTGTATTTCAATGCGACTGGGTCTTTAACATGACCAGACCAAAGTGCAAATTAAGCGTCAATGTGAGTGCAGAATCAGGAGCAGAACTGCAAAATCAAGGCCAGATGAGGCCGCAAATGGCGTGCATAACTTGGCAGATCTGGTCGAGTAAGTTAAAGGGTAAAAACTTGTATTTTTCGTGATTATATAATTTCTCCGGCTATGACACGACCCGTCAGTAGAGACCCACTTGTGATAAGATAAGCTCCCGTCCCTATTGCGGAGAACCCAAGCAGTCTCATTTCATCTCCATTGAATCGTGTCCTGAGCGTTTCATTATTGCTATGGAATTGAAGAAGACGGAGCTGTCGCATAGTCCGTCAAAAAGCGGCCCCATGTCATTCTAATCTCGTATTTTAGTCGTATATTTTTGCAGAGCCACCTGTGACTTACGACCTTTTTGCGCTCACCTTGATTTCCATTGCCTTTGCCGTAGCCGTTGCCTGTTTTCCTTGCATCTGCTCGACCATCAAAGAGGAGAAATAACAGCCCTGCTATTGCATGCGATTCATACCACTTGCGTGCCCTCTCAAGTCACTCACCGCGCGCGACCGTCCGCCTCAGCCGTTGTCACCGTCGCACGCCCGTCCAAGCAGAACACGAACGCACGACCGACGAAGTGAGCTGCACGCCGATACTGACATACAAGATACTGTACATATCCAAAATTGGAAGCCTGCATTAGCTCGTCGCCGCTCCTTTTTCTCCAGACTTGACATCCTCGTCACTTGACACCCGGCCTGTCCAACACCCTCGCGATCTTCGACACTGCGAACCCCTTTCGGCTCTTTCCTAATTCGAGAGCCCTTTTTCCTTTTCGTTACACCCTATCGCCATCTCTGCCCAATGCTCTTTCCCTTTATGTCCTATCCTTGATCGTTTGCTTACTACACACTTGCGGCGCATTATACCTGCCCAACACCGAAAAGGCCCTTTCTCAAACCGAGCCTGACCTAGACTCAGCCCAGCACAGCCCAGCCGATCCAACGTGCGCGATCCGCTCTTAACAAAAACGTGGGGACTTTTTTCTTCCCTGCACGCCACGCCCACGCCATACGCACACATAACTGCACACATAACCGTTCTACAATCTGGTTCTATCGCCGCAATCTCCAAATGCATAGTAGGCTCCAAATAAGCTCCAAATAAATATAGCAAAAATATATGCAATAAATTGTCAACATAATTCGACTCCTCGCACACCCCTAGTGCCGACAACCACAGCACTACCCGACAGTGCACACACTCTCTGTCTCTTGTACTCTCTCACCTGCCACCCCCCCTTCCCTCCAAGAACACAGCTATCCGTCATCGTCCATCGGCCTATTACCTCGCCTCTTGCATCTGCAGTCTGTACTTTTGCACGTCACTGCACCTGCACCCTACTATCCCAGGCTTACCCTTCTTCGACTCCGTGTCTCCGCCTTTAGTTGTTCGTCCTCTCTCATCGTCCACCCCTCCTCCCGCCTGCATAGCTGGTTCGATCACATTGTTTCCCCCTCCTTTTTAATCCTTTCTCTTCTTCCTTTTCTTCTCTTTTCCTTTCCCTTTTTCTTTTCTTTTTTCTGTCCTATATTAGGACATTAAACAGTCGCGAAAGTGGCTTCCGGATCAGCAGCCGCGGCGTCTTTGGGTGCCCCATTTGCCAACCTAGCCAATATAACTTCAGCTCTGCTGCCAAAGCTACCGCCACTACCTCCCAGCCTCCAGTCATATCTCGACACTTCTGTCGATACTGTCTCGACAGCTCTTGCCAGCTCATCCTCCTATATTGAGTCTGCCACTGGCATCCCGCCTGCTGCTCTCTACGGTACCGTAGCCGGTGCTGTCGTCCTTGGAGCGGCCGCACGAACTGTTGCCGGTCGGAAGAGCGGAGCCTCATTCTCAGCAAGCGTCAACGAATCCGCCGCAGACGCCGCAAACAAGGTCTCACGAAACAAGAAGCGCAAGGCCGCGAAGAAAACAAAGAAGGAGGTCGAAGACGATACATCTGCTACCGCCGCTCCCCCGCCGCCACCTGCCAAAGAGGACACCTCTGCCAACAAGAAGAGCAAGGGCAAGAACAGCAAGAAGAACAGCAAGAAGAACGCCAAGAACCAAAAGGAGACTGAAGATATGCGGCGCTTTGGCTGGTCAGGCCAGCCTGCGCTGTCGCCCTTCTCCTCGAACCTCGGCCAGGACGGTGTGCCCGTGATCCACGACGAAGATTATGACTACATCACCTCGGACGATCTGCGCCGTAACAACAACAGTCACTATGACCAGCGCAGCCCTGTGTCTGCGACAGGCGCCTCTGACTTCCGCACGACCTCGAATGCCAACTACGGCGCTGACGACGACGACGACATTACGGGCATCCCGCGTGAGGATGTTCTACTGTTGCGCCGTGGCAATGTGATCGAGAAGGAATACTTCCCTGCCTACTCTATTGGCGACGGCAAGCTGTATGTCAGAGACGTGCGCGAGCGTGTTGAGATGATCTACAAGCTGGAGGAGGACGAGATGCTCGATGTGCGGCTGCGGTACAAGGGCAAGCTGCTTGACGACGATAACCAGCCTATCTGCCGCTATGGTGTCAAGAACAACAGCGAGCTGGTTATTTCTTTGCCCGGTGACGAGCCCGAGATTGCGTACGTGCAGCAGCATGTCCCCAACATCAACATCAACGCCAACACCAGGCCTGGCAAAAACAGCCGGCCACGTAGCCCCAAGGCAACAGGTGGCCCATCGGCATCGACTGGAAACCTCGACGTGCCATCGCGTGGCCGTGGCAATATACAGGGCGGCCCATCGAGCCGTGCTCATTCGGTGGCTTCCGGTGCATCTGGCGCATCCGGTGCATCTGGCGCCACCGGTTTGTCGGTCAACATTGCCAAGATTGCCGGCACGGCACCACCAAAATCGATCCCTGGCACCCCTATGGAGAAGCTCAACGTCATTGCAAAGCACTATACCGACAACCTGCTGCCGCTGTGCGACGAGTTCCTAGCACACCCACCAGCCGACAGCAAGAAGCGCACTGATGACTATCGCAAGATCTCCGAGACGACTTTCCAGCACGTGCTGCTGAGACTCGACGAGGTCGACACTGGTGGTGACCCCAATATCCGCGCTCAGCGCAAGGCACTGGTCAATGAGGTCCAGGAGAAGCTGCGGCTAATGGATGTCAAGGTCAAGGCCAAGTAGACAAGACTATTGTTAAGTCTTGCTTTTTATTTCCTTCCCTGAGTTTCGTTGTCTCTATATTCCTGTCTTAAAAAGGCACTTTAACATACGCTTCCCTTATCATATTTTGTCGTAAATTTTTGGCCTTAGACTTTGCATTGCGTCCTTCCTTTTCACTTGTCTCTGTATATTCAGCTGTCTTCTCTTCTCATTCCTTGATATCATAATTATCTCGCCTCAATATATTCGCGGCGGCCAGGCGTTGGTTCTTTAATTCACAATGGCAGATCGATCTCTAATCAAAATCCTGCTTTTGACGTATCCAAGAACTGCAATGCTACAGTGTTGTATTATGTTCTAAAGCTCCAATGTCCAATAAGCCCCATCTCCACACGTATCTCGTTTTAGAAAGTGCATTCTGAGAACTGCCTTTTCATCGCTAGGGAAAGTGACGTCGAGAATCTGTAGTGGGGAATTGAACGTCACTATACTGAATGAAGATCGATCAGTCTTATCGAGCCTTATCAGCTATAATCGATAATGAGTGTACGCACGTGATTCAAATGTCCGTCTTGTAGCCCCACTCAGTTGACCACCTGCATCACCTGATTGCGCTAGTAAACAGCCCTAAGTATCTTTCATTGGCTGGTAGCAGTTTGCCCCTCCATTATTTTTCGCTCGCCTTTCACTTACAGAAAAAAAAAGCACGCTAACTAAAATCAGCCCTAGCCACCACGCAGAGTTTTGGGGGGGGGCATTCTCAATTTTTTCCTTCTCTCTATTGGTGGGGCCACTTCTCTGCAGCACCTGGGGCGAATCTTCCAGCAGGCTCGCCCGCTATAGCATAAGCACTCTGGCAGTGCAATTAATTTTTTCATCCAGCCTGTATGGTTATTGTGTGTGATTGTGGATACTTTTTCTGCCCTGGCACACATTCTTTTGGCCCTGCTGCTGCCACTCGCTCACTCTGGCTGTGTGTCCCGGCCCTGCCCTCCCCCCTTGGCCTTTCCCTCTTTTCTAGCCTTTCCGCGATTAATCCATCAAAACCCTTTCCACCTTTTTCCCACACATCGAAGAAGTCCAACGGACGGAAGGGAAAAAGCCAAACTAACCCAGCAGCAACAAAAAACATTTCGACGAAGCACAGTCGACAACCAGAAAAGAAGACCGCCACACCCGGATCTCCTTTTCTTTGCTTCATTCTTGTCGTTCACGATACCCCCGACCGTCACGACACACCCGCCCGCTTCGCTGCGGCCGATCACCAAAACACAAAAAAATGTCGAGCTTCGAGACTGTTGTAAGTTCACGATGCATGAAGATTGTGGGATGGCGAGGAGGAGATGGATACTGGGACTTGTTTGCTTCATGAACATCATGAGCAAGGACGACAAGACACAAGACTTGCTTGGCTGGAGGACGGTATGCAATGGACTGGACAGAACGGCATCGCCGCTCTCGCGCAAAGTTTTCACGACGACGATCCGGCCACAATCGCATCGCGCTTCAACAAAGTACTCTCCGTTCTCGGACGACGATACATTACCCGGCGACAAATGCCTGCGAGGCATGGCAGTGCATCAACACAATGCAATGCACACGGCAACGATTGGACACATCGAGTGATGACACGACAATCAACCGAAACAACGACAGATAGCTGAAGACGAGTGGGAGTAGCCTCAAGGCTTCAGGCTTTACGGAACTCGATCCCAAAGCGCCACACCACATCTACAGCCATCGTGTCCATAACTGGACGGCACAACAACAACACATGTATCGACTCGGCTCCGACTGAGTCGACAACCAATAAACAACCACAACCATCCATTTGCTTCATCCTATCCAGCCAGCATGAGTTCCAAGGGCCATGGAAGACAACAAGGACACGCATAATCGAACATGAACGGGTTGCTAATCATCTTGAACAGGTCGTCATTGATGGCAAGGGCCATCTGCTGGGCCGTCTGGCCAGCATCATCGCCAAGCAGCTGCTTAACGGCCAGAAGATTGTCGTTGTCCGTTGCGAGGCTCTGAACATCTCCGGCGAGTTCTTCCGCGCTAAGCGTAAGTTGCTCTCCAAATATGTCCTCCTTTCTCTTGAGAGACAGACACTGACCTACCCAATAGTCAAGTACCACGCCTACCTCCGCAAGATGACCCGCTACAACCCTACCCGTGGTGGTCCCTTCCACTTCCGCGCCCCCTCCCGCATCCTGTACAAGGCTGTCCGCGGTATGATTCCCCACAAGACCGCTCGCGGTGCCGCCGCCCTTGAGCGCCTCAAGGTCTTCGAGGGTGTCCCCCCCCCGTACGACAAGCAGAAGAAGATGGTCGTTCCCCAGGCCCTGCGCGTCCTGAGACTGCAGCCCGGTCGCAAGTACTGCACGGTTGGCCGGTTGAGCCACGAGGTTGGCTGGAAGTACCAGGATGTTGTTGCCAGGTGTGTATCCCCCCTCTCTATTTCTATACTCTTTTTGTTTGTGACATTTTCTAACAACTATATAGACTCGAGGAGCGGAGAAAAGCAAAGGGCGCCGCTTACTACGAGCGCAAGAAGGTTGCCGCGCGGCAACTGTCTGAGGCCAAGAAGAACGCCAAGGTCGACACCAAGACGGCCAAGGCCCTCGAGTCTTTCGGCTACTAAATTTCCAGTAGCTATGGATCCTGCCGAGGCGTCTTATCCAGAATAGGTGGTTGTCTTTGTCGGTGAGTTGTACTCCTCCTTGTGTGTCTTGTGTGGTGCCGGTGCCGGGTAAACTAGCCTGGTATACTGAGACCGGGGGGTGAGTGCACACAGCGGATGGGAAATTTACAAGGGAAAAGATTAAAAGGGAAACGAATTTGGGAAGAGCAATGACCAAAATCAAAGGCAGCAAAAAAACTAGCAGGCTGAGAAAGAAACGAACGAAAGGCAAAGGAAAGAAAGAAAAAACCTAAAAGAAGAACGTTTTTAATGTTTGTTTTTTATGGCTCGGATACAATACGGAACAGTTTAACAAACGGGAATCAACGGTGACAAGAACCTGGCGAAGATGGATGGGCGCAGACGGCGAGATGGCGATGACGGGCGGCCTGGTAGGCAAGCTTGACTCTTTGTCTCGCAGTTTGCAGTCTCTCTGCCTCTGTCCAGACTTGACGCTGCTTGTTTGTGCTGTTTTATGTTGACGAGTTTCTTTTTTCTACCCTCTTTTCTTTGCCCTTTTTTCCTCTCTGCCTCAGCCCTGCGCCGGCGCTGTTTATATCCTCTCTTTCTTGGTTTGGGTCTTTTCTTATCTTCTTTTTTCTCGGGGGATACAACTTGTGTTTTACTCTTTTGTTTTGTTCTCTGTTATTTTAGAATCTGGGCGGGCGCGTGGAAAGGCATTATTTTCCAAATCAAAACAAAAAACAAAGAAATAAATTAAAATAAATTAAAAAATACTCAGTACAAGTGAGGTTTGTGTTTATGCTATATACATGCGATTCGTGATGCCGCACGGCTCGATGCTTAGTCGTGACAAGGCTGGCAATATTTGACACACTTTTGTGCGCCCTTATCGATAAGATATTGTGATTATGTAATGCTGGCATCTTCAACGACGACTTGTCTCTTATTCTCGTCTTTTGCTGTTCAATCATCTGCCTCGACTCCAAAGCTTCCATCTTTATAGAGTGAGCGAATAGAAACTTGCTTGTGCTCAGCAATGATGCCAATGAGCTGCTGGGCGACATCACGGATATCGTTGTACCGCTTGAGAAGTGTGATACGGGCCTGTTCTTCGTCGGCATCAGCAGCGCTGGTGAGAGTATCATCCTGGAGAAGAGCCGCAATAGACTTGTGCTGATCAGCCGCACGTGCAAGTGCTCGACTCTGTATTTGTTAGTATAGGCGTAGAAACACTTCTAGTCGAACGGGACATCAACGTCGTCTTACCATCTTGTCATATTGCTGGATCTTTCGTTCCTGGCGGTGTTAGTCACGGGTACGCACTGCCTTGACTTTGGTTTAAGATGAAGCTTACAATCTCATCAATACTATCCGTATCCTTGGCGTTGATTACAAGGTCAGAACCCAGTGAGGTGCCAGTGACGACCAGCTGAGGCTGTGAGCCCTTTCCGGCAGACTTGCGTGCACTTGATATCGGACCCCAGAAAAGAGGAGTCTTGCCATTATCCAGCCATTTTTCATGGGCTGTAAGTTTGTTGGATAGTCGCGTAAGAAGCTCTACAAACTGGGCATTCTCCGACTCTTCAAGGTCCTTTTTGATACAGGTTTGTGCCTGGGCCAGAAACTGGCGATGCTGGGCTAGCAGGTTATTCAGCTGATCCTTGACTGATGACATTTGTAATGTGATGTGGTATTGATGTAGTCCTACTATTAGGGGGGGGTATGATGAACAACCGTTAGTATTTGCTAATATAGTATTGTTTTTTAAAGACAATTTCTCGAATATTTATTTCAGCAATGAAGACACAATTATATATAGTATTCCCCCAAATCACAGAAAAAAAATTAAAAATTAAAAAAATCAAAACCAATACAGACAGGCCGACTGAGTATCAAAATAATTCATGACAATTTTCAAAGTTGAAGCAAAAGTCAAAATAATTCAGTCGACAATATTGATGGAAAGGTGAGATTAAGATGAAGTCATTACAACATAAGGCTGAGGTACAGTACAAGCACACGCCATGAAGAACACAACCAGCAATAAACCAATAGTAGGAAACTCACCAGATAGGGGAGATAAATACACTTTGGGGAATAATCAGATAATAAATCGTGTGACTATGATCGTGTGTTGTTGTCGGTCACGCCCCGAGGCTATGAATTGTATCAAGACGCGGCGAGCATCTGGCCAGCCGTGATGGTACTATTGAGGCGGTGTTGATATTGCAATCAAATGGAAAGTAACAATCTAGACGAATTTGAGTGTGAATGGCTGCTCAACGAAAAAGACATCATCAAATCGACAAAATAGTGAAGTCGACGCGTTGATGGGAATGGGGTCACGATACGGCAGTATTACATAAGTCGCACAGGTCATCTCCATATTTGCATAACAAACCAAGCAAATCACGATTGATTACATAAGTCACACGCGCCCCGCCAACGACCGCGAAGGTTATACGAATTTTCATAATATTTACTTGCCCCTTTTCGCGTCTCCAACATTCACTAGCACATTTATGTATGCCGATTAAACTCTTAAATAAATAGGAGGAAAAAGAGAACTTGATTTGATTGTAAAAAATATAAAAGACTCCAGACTTGGCTACTGGCAGAAATAGCTAGGTATCTCTACAGACTCTGACCTCAGCCATCCCATCGATGGCTTCGATAAGTGAATCAAACCAAACCAGATCAAACAGAGTTGAGCATCGAACTCATAGACGCAAACATTGAGTAGATAAAAGCAGATGAAAGACATATGAAAAACAAATGAAAACAAACCGAATGCAGTATTAGACAAAGAGAAGGACTGATCGCTTGTATCTTGGCTTGTCTGACCTGGCCCGGGATCATGAAGCAAACGACACTAGAACTATCTTTGTGAGCAGGAAATAGAAAACGAATGCAAAACTGAAGCTGCCCTCATCTCATTGGGCTATGGAAGTCAAAGGGTCGGGTATAACGATACTTGATCAAAATTGCAAGAAAGGTCAAGAAGAGCAAGAGTAAAGCTCCACGACGGCAGACGGCAAATCGACATGAGAGTGAATCATCAGTCTTGGATGACGTCGTTTGCGTTTGAACATGGAGTGAATATCTAAAAATGGTCTTTCAAATTAGTATGAGTCTTGTAGAGCGTAGAAATGTATGGAGATGGGAGGGAACACTCACCCAATCAAAACCTAAATATGCTGGCATCACCAAAGCTGAGCCATCAACACCAACTATACTCAGTAGAGTCGAAACAAAACATAGCAAACAGGATAAAGCAGATGAAGCTAAAGAAGTAAATGAAAGAAATAAAAGCAACAACGCAGACCAGTAGACAGCCAAGCTAGTTGTCAAGATCAGAGTCAAACATATCGGTATACTTTCTCTTCTTGGGCCACGCGTTGAAGACACAGTTGCGCAGAGGGCTGCTGCGGATGGGCCGGGTGCGCAAGATACGGGCCCGCTGACGATTGAGAGAAATCTGGGCGGGCGTCAGCTCGTGCTCAAGCTCAGGCACAGACTCAAGCTCGGGCACAGGCTCAAGCTCGGGCACAGGCTCGGGCTCGGGCTCAACAACTCTAAGTAGAGGGTCAATCGGAATAGTCAAGTCAATATGCACCAAGCCACTGTTGCCAGTGGTGCTCACAATGTCCGCACTGGCACCCGGAGAGTCGGTTAGCGATTCTCCTCCACTGGTTCCAACTCCTCGCGAACCACAGACAGCCAGCGTCGGTGAGTTTGAAATCGGCGACGACGGCTGGTCCGTGGCGCCTGTCCTAGGGTCATCAGTATAAGAACATGTTGGAACTAGGGATTGACAGAGAAGTAAGGATGAAGGGGAATACTCACGGCTCGCTGGAGCTCTGTGCTGCTGAACAAGGTGCTGATTAGGTTGGTCTTCCGGGCTGTCCCATTCCTGTGCTGTATCATTGGGGTAAAATGCGACGGGTGTCGGGCCATAGCTAACAGGGGCAGGGCCGCGGGTGTATGGCTGCGAGTTCATGTAGATATTGCCATTGCTTCCATGACCGTATGATGGGCTTCCACCGCTGGAGGGCGGCCCGCTGGCCATTCGGGGAGAAGCGCTACTTCCCATTGGCACAAACGTGGAGGTGGACTGATCAGACCGGGGGTTGTAGAACGGACCCTGGCCGAGAGGAGCATAATGATCATTGTTCAAACCCGGAGAGCTGCCGCTTGAAGCACCTTGGTAGGATGGGCCATTGAAAGTGGCTGGGCCGCTATTGGCACGGGGCCGGCCGGCACTACCGGTGGCCATGGGAATGGGACGTCTAAGAACGACGGGGGTAACAATGTTCGATGAGCTACTAGTCGAGTGCATGGTCGAGTAGCCACCGTTGGCATATCCAGTTGAGGGGTGACCGCTACCTCTGTAAGCCGGGCTTCTTTCTCTGGTGATCCCTGTTCCAGTGTTGTATCCCGAAGGCCCACCCATGGTGTGCTGTTCAGCTGCATAGTGTGGTGATGGCGACGGGGGTGATTGACGGTGATAGTTAGCAATTATAAAAGCAGTGGCTTCTTCACGAGACGACAAAGGCACCTAGCTTTCGTCGAGAATCACAGACTCATCAGCCGTCAGGACATCTTGGTTTGTAGTGCCATCCATGTGTTCTACAAATGAATCGCTGCCATCTGTCTGTGTTAGAGACGACTCGGGCTTCTTTTCCTTGCCCTTCGCCTCGTCTTTGCCCTTGAAATTGGTGACGAGGTCTACTAGGGTCTTGCCTGCCTTGCCGTACTTGCCTGGATCATTGCCGAAGCCATCTGGAAGGCCAAATGGAAGGCGGGCCACAAAGACTTGCAGAGATCCTGAGTGCTCCGTTTCAGGTTCGGGTGCACCAGGTTCTGTCCCAGAGACAGGAGCCTCTCTGCTTGCGACCGTGATGGAACCAGTTGAGGCCGTCTCGTCCATAGGATTCGTCGAGGTCGACTCTGCAACTGACTCCAATGAGGCCTCCAAAGAGGCTCTCTTTTTGCCTTTGAACCGGTTGAATAGGCTTTTGCGAGTCTTAGGAGCCGCCTTTGGAGCGTTTGGAGCGTTCGAAGTAGTCTTTGCAACACCCGAGTCAAAAGTTGGGGACTTCTTCTTGGGGGTGGAAGACTCGGCCTGGGATGACAGCAAGTTGAGCGAAGGAAGCCGCTTTAAGAGTTTCCGAGGCGGACGGGCTGACGATGCGGGTGAAGGAGTATGAGGCACGGTGTCAGGTGTACTCTGCACGTTAGTGGAACGTGCTGGCCGAACTGAAGTCAGAACAGGTGTCTCGGCAGGAGCCTCAATATGCACCTCAACAGGAACATCAACAGGAACAACACCAGGAACCTCGACAGGAGTCTCAACAGTATCATCTGTAGCATCCTCGGCAGGAACATCAGCAGAGGCTTCAGTGGGGACCACATTGGGTACGCCCGTGTCAGTGCTCAGCTCTTGGGTATCTGGATTAAAGTTGAGGAACTGGCTGGGGGAGCCTAGAGGATCATAAAAAAACGGCTGCTTATTCGATGATGAGGCGGACTGAAGATCCTGAGTAAATTCAGGAGCCTGAGTAACTTCAGGAGCCTGAGAAACGCCGGAAGCTTGAATACTTTCGGGAGACTCAGAAAGCTCAACCACGCGAGTAGGAGCCGGAAGTTCGAGCAGTGCCGCAGCCTGGGCCACCTGGGTGTCATGCTGGTGACGGTTCTGTTGGATCTCCCAGTAGGTTGGAGGCACACCACCAAGGTTCGACTGCATGCCAATCGAGGCTGGAGCCTGTGCCTGGCTTGCCTGTTTGACATGAGTTGCCCGCTTTGACCGCTTCACCTGCTTTTCTTGGGTTGCCTGGGTTGCCTGGCTGACCTGCTCGGCCTGGTTTGCACGAGGCTCTATGTGCTCAAAGTTGGGAGTGTTCTGAGGATCGGCATTGCCCAGAATTGCAGGAGAGCTTGGAGAGCCGAAAGCCTGAGAACAACTGGATTCGCGAGGAAACCCTGAACCCTGCTGAAAGCTTGAATTTTGGTGAACACCAGGGGTCTGAGAAATGCCAGAGACTTGATGAGCGCCAGCTGCCCGAGGAAAGCCGGTGCTCTGGCTCATGTTCCGGCACTGGCACTGTCTATTACCAGAGAAGGAAGTGCTGACAGGGCTAGATTCCTGAGCAAAACGAGAGGTTTGAGAAAGTCCGGTGTTTGAGTGAAAATTGGAGTTGCTAGAAGAGAGACCAGGCGTACGCTGCGAGAACCCATTGCTCATCGGGGGACAGCTGGAGATTCTCTGGCCACCATGACCATGAGATTGAGACTGGTTCATGCTCCGGGTAGCAAGAGGATTGCAAGTGCCTTGTCTACCCTGGGTACTACGCTGACCCTGAGATGGGCGGCCCTGTTGGACAATGTCTCCAGTGAATGGCAGAGCCGAAATAGGTGGGAAGGAGTTGCTCCCGATGAGGTTTTGGCGATTATAACCCCGGACGGGGTGGCTTCTGAGTGGGTGACTGTGCACAGG
Source organism: Ophiostoma ulmi (assembly GCA_029298715.1). Taxonomy (NCBI): domain Eukaryota; kingdom Fungi; phylum Ascomycota; class Sordariomycetes; order Ophiostomatales; family Ophiostomataceae; genus Ophiostoma; species Ophiostoma ulmi. The sequence continues at coordinate 5,276,862 of JANSLN010000002.1, read as the reverse complement.
GAAGGTCTGCAGAGGAACATTCTGCTGGGAATTACTCTGCAGAGAGCTGTTATGAGCAAGATTGTTCTGCATGGTGTTCTGCATGGTGTTCTGCGTGGTCATGTTCTGCATGTTCTGCATGTTCGTCATATAGTTGTTCTGCTGAGGGAAGTTCCGAGTAGGAATATTCTGCTGACGACGCATTGCATGCTGGCTGACACCGACGTGAGGAGCTTGCAAGCCACGCTGGAATCCAGAAGCTTGGTAACCCTGACCAAGAGAAGGCTGGTTGAATGGCGTGGAGAAGGTGTTGCCAAAGTTGTTGACTGTGTTGCCAACGGCGCAGCACCCACAATGGTGGCCGCCATTGTTGGAAGTGTTGACAAAATTGTCGTCATTGTTGTACACAGATTCATGGGCCATGCCGTGATCATTGTTCTCACCGGCCATGTTTGAGCTGCAGAAACCTGGGAAGGTGGTATTGCTATTGTAGAAGCCTTGGCCGTCTGAGCTCTGACCGGAGACATTCTCATTCAAGAAACCCTGAAAAGAAATATTTCCGCTGTCAATACTCTCAACAAAGGAGCTCTGGGCATTTGGATCTTCGTTGAAGGCACCCTGGTCGGCCATGTCCCCGTTGTAGAGATTGTGGTCAACCGTGTTCTCGTTGAAGGCAGCGTGGTTTTCATTGTAGAGACCCTGGACGCTGCCCATATACCGGAGACGGTGACGGGGCTCGGACATTATGACTGGTGTGATGATGTCTCCAGGAGATGGAATGAATCAGTACCATATAGAGCCGTTGACAGTGCTGCTCAGGGAGGGCTGATAAAAGAATGATGGCGAAACTTAAACAGAAATTTGAAAGAAATGATCCTCAAGAGGGTAAAATGGGAAGAGATGTGCTCAATGCAACTATGAAGGTGTTACCTCGGATGAGTTTACAGCCTTGATATCTGATGAGTGAAGAGATGAGAAGATGAATAGTGAAGAGAAGAAGGGAAGAAGAGAGAAAGGATGAAGAGGGAGAAGAGGTGGAAGAAAAAGAGGGAGAAGAAGGGGGAGAAGAGGAGAATAAATAGAGGGAGAAGGAGACGAAGAAGTAGAGGAGGATGTGAGAGAGATTTCAAGAGAGGGCGCACAAAATTAACTACGTGCTGTAATTTTATATCACTTGGCCCGGGTCTCCTCGTACACGCGAGTGCCGGGTGCCTGGTTGCCCTCGTCTGCACGTACACATGGCCATATACAGTGCTATGAGACTGGGCAGGCCATGGCCAGAGGGCCAAAGGACTCGAAGACTCGGGGCAGATTAGCCATGTGTGACCGTGCCGCGTCTATTTTGATTTTACTCTTGTTTATTTTATTTTAGGGTATTGTGATGCTGCCCTTGAAGACTCTGGAGCCAATCAGGAGGAGACACCCTACCCAGAGACGCCGTACCGACCATCTGGCACACGCCCTTTTAGGGCAAGAGACCATGCAGGCAGATGCGGGATGATGCAGGCCGGCCAGAAGAGGAGAGAGGTCCATGGGTAGCTTTTAGAAGATGAGAGAAGAAGACGATGGAAGGAGAGGGGTGGAGGAGGAGAGGATGTGAGGGAGGGAGAGGGGAGAGAGGCAGAGACAGAGAGGCAGAGACAGAGAGGCAGAGAGGGAGAGGGAGGACGAGAAAGCGTGAGCACCATGAACGTAGATAGGAGAGAGCATTAACTAGCCTTTGAGTATACTGTTTGTTGATATTGTTTGACTTGATTTGATTTGAAAGTCGCGGCAGACCAACACTGTCTGACGAGAGTTATAGACTGACCCATCATAGCTCATTCATAGGCCCATCTGTAGGCCATAAGCCATAGACCATAGACCATAGACCTATTGGTGCCATAAATTCATAGTCCACAAGAACATAATAGCAGCTATACCAGAATATCCATCCATCTCGTGAATAATAGTCCATATCGACATTGAAGTTATCGACGCTCGACTATCCACACAAAACCCAACCACCTTTCCGAACTCATAACCTTGCGGCTTGAAAACAAATGTCTAGCCGCCCGTCCAGGTATATAACAATGAGAAGAACAAGAAGAGAATGAATAAGAAATAAAGAAAGGAAGATATGAAGAACATGCAAAGGCTAACAAAGGCAAACAGAACGACAAACGGGAATAAGAGCAGAAAGACGTGAGGCAAGAAAATATAGTCGAGAAATGAAACCTGAAAGAAGAGAAGACAAGGGCGACGACAACGACGGCAAGACAAAACATCGACAGACAGACAGACATACGATGCCGACAACCGTGTCTCGACACTCCCTCGTCCCCATACCCAGCAATACTTCCACACGTCGACGACACTAGATTAGCTCATCTCGCGACCGCCGCAGAAACATCTCCACGACAGCCCGCTGCTTGTCCTCTTGGGCCTTGCGGTCCCTGTCCTTGCTCGTCATCGACGGCGACGCCCGGCACACTATACTGCCAAATATCTCGGCGTACCGGCGCTCACGAGCCATGCGTCTCTCAAGCGCAGCAAGAGCAGCACCCGACGACGGGTTTGTGCTCATGGCCGCCGTGATGGTATTCTTTCGGAATGCCCGTCCCAGGTTACCTATGCCACTGAAAGCAGACACAAAGACGTTTCCACCAGAGCCACCATTGCCAGCCGCACCACCAGAAGATGCCGGCGTGCTCGTGTTCGCATTTGGACCCGTGCTGGTCCGGCTGATCGACCGCAGTGCATCGACATCACCGAGACTCAATGGGGACAGCTCACCTATGATACGGGACAGCGTGGCTGCCAAAAAGACAAACAAAATATTGTGGTGCGGTGCCGACGACAAGATATCAAGCACAGTGTTCTTGTCGGTCTCGACGGCAGTCTTTGACACAGGCGACACCAGCGATGCCGATGCCGACACCGAGCTGCTGCTGCCCAGCGTTGTAAGAGAAGCCTGGTCGACGCGAGTCCACAGCGGAATGTTGACGACGCCATCGGTGAGGCCGCGCAAGAACAGCACCAACACATGGCTGACAATCTCGAGACGCAGCAGCGACGGCACCTCGGGAGCAAACGCGTCCAGTACGGGCCGGTCGGTGTCTAGGGCATCGATGATGGCGACGGTGTAGTGCTTGTACATGGAAGACGACGGCATAACCGACGTGCTCTCAAACGGCCAGCCAGGCGACGTGTCGGCACTCGGAATTTTATAGTCATCGAGCATCTGCTCGTCGGCAATAGCACGGTCGGTGAGGTTCTCAATGGCCTCGGTCAGCTTGAACAGTTCCTTGGGAGCCGAGTGTTTGATGTCGAGCTCGTAGGAGATGGAGTGTGAGCTGCCCAAGGACATCCCCAAGCCAGCCTTTGTCCGGGACTGCTTCTTGTTGTTGTTCTTCTCCTTTTCTTCCTCTTCAGCCAGCTGCTGCATAAAGAGCCGGATACCACCGTCTGGAACGCGCACAAGTTCTTCGATTGACCGGCCGATGCAGGTGGCCGACCATGTAGCCCGCACCGGCACGAAGTGGTCACGGCCGTCGAGGACACGCAGCACGAGCACCTCATCGAGCGAGCTGGTACCGTCGTTGAGCATGCGTGCAAATACGAGATCATCAACGACAGCCTCGAGAAGAGCATTGACCGTCTCGCCCGGGTCTAGCACAACCTCTTTACCGAGATCCAGCGTGTCGATCACATCAACATCACCTTCATTCTTGTCTACGTTATCACCTTTGGTGCTATCTTCTCTCTCGAAACTCGTCGTAAGCCACTCGTACGGGTGGACAAGGGAACCACTGGCACCCAGGTCCTCTGTCGATGGCTTTTCGACAAACGAGAACACGGCGGGCACGCGGCCGGTGTTGGCAATAGTCAGCGAGGCAACCGCATTTTGCGAAAACGTCAGCGGGCCGAGATCTACAGCTGCATCGTCCGACCCAGAGCCAAGCAGCATCTTATCCCGGACCCGGCTGTCGACGACAATGGTGATGTCCGGCCGACTTTCATTCTCGGTCCGGTCCAACTCTTTGGCAACCTCGGCAAGCACGGCCGCCTTGAGCTCGGGAACGGCTGCGTCAAAGTCGACGGTGAAAAGAGACACGACGGGCTTGTGATCCGACGACTGGATCCGCTGGTGAGATGTGTAGAGGTCTTGCCGGATGCCAGTTGTGCCATCACTGTTAGAATCTTCAGCAGCACCATAGTCTTCACCCTCGTCGTACGGCTCATACTCGGTGGCTGCAGCAGGAGCGGCAGCAGCAGCACCCTCTACCACATCATCTGCCGCATCGTCATACTCGTCATACTCGAAACTGGCTGCTGCTGATGGATCACCAGCCCCTTCACGGTTATGGAAGTCGGACTCCTCCGGCTGGTACTCAAATAAGATGTCGTCGTCATCACCAGCCTTGTCGAGCCCACGGGCCTTCATCTCCTCGTCGCGCTTCTTGGCCTCCTCTTCGTCGCGGACTTTCTGATCATACGCCTCTTTGTCCTTGCGGGTCCGATACAAAACGCGATCACACCAGCTAGGCGCGCGCCGCTTTTCACTTGAGTCAAACAGGCCGACTGTGCCGACATCGTACTTGTACGAAGGCAAGAATGTAATGCGGCCCTCGCGCCAGCCCTCGTTGAATGCGCGGCGTTCTTTGATGATGCGGTGCAGCTGGTCATGTGGCAGAAGCGAATCCAGCGTGGCCTGCAGCGATGCTGGGTCCTCGGATGGATCGGGCACAAAGTCATCTGGGTCTGGCAGCTGTTCATCGAGACCGTCGATCTGGGTCAGGTCTGGTCGTGGAGGCAGTGCAGGCAGTCTCTTCATATTCTCTACAGCTTCCTGGGCATCCGAATCATCATCGCCCTCAGTTAGACCCCCGGTCATCGCCGTCGAAGCCGTATCGGTGGTGTGGACCGTGTCCATGGATGTTCTAGCTGCCGTGGTGGCTGATGCCCAGCTAGCACGATTGTCACTTCCTTGTCCGGCACTGTTTGGGCTCTTGAGAACAACGGCTTCCTCACCAGCTAGTGAGTCGTCCGCACCAACCACACCTGAAGCATCTGAAGCTGCCTGTGACCGGCTTAGGTCATACTCGCCCCGAGTGTGTAGTGTCAAGATGCGGCGGATATCATCGCCAGGCAGGCCCTCGAGCCTGAAGTTGAGATCACCAAACCAAAAGGCAAAATCGGCATCATCAATGCCAATGTGATCGGGCACGTCATCATGCGGCATACCTGGGTGGACATACGGTTCAAACTGGGTGCGGCCCTCGATCTGGCCGTAATCCCAGCACCGGCGATCGGCATGTGAGGCCTCGCTGCCGCTAGAGAGGTGACTGTTGACAAAGACCATGCGGGTGGCCTCGCCGAGGGTGATGTTGGCAGACACCGCACCCTTGTTACCAAGCATGCCTAGCAAGCCGGTGCCGACGGCTGACGTGCTAGTGTGGCTCACCATGGGAGCGATCTCGGGCGATGCATATATGAGCAGCAACAGGCCAGACATGTGCTCGGACACAACAAGCTCATATCCTACTGGCAGATGCTCCTCGATGGATGCGCGCCACTTTACGATGACGGCCGACGATGGGTCGGCGGCGTACACGCGGCTCATGTATTGGCTGGCGAGCTTGAGATCAACAACTTCCTGCAGGCCGAGGACATATAGGCCAACCTTGTCGTTTCCAACGACGCGGACACTGGGCTTCTTTTCAGTTGTGCTGCCACCAGTAGCAGCTGTTGTCTCTTCGTCTCCAACATTGGACGAGTACCGCTCGAGGCCACTGTGGCCGGTATGGCCACCGGTAGCAGCGACACTGGACAAACGGCGGTCAATGCCTTTGCCGTCAATAAACCACGTGGCAAGATCTTGATCTGTTCCCGGACAGGCGGCGACATTCCATGTGCCGACCTTGACGCGGACGCGGTGTGGGCGGACATACTCTGCGCGGCGGGCATAGACGGCGCTGTGGAGGGAGTGTGGGGCGGCATCGTCAATACCAGCGGCTGTGGCGGCATCTACAGAGTCCGGGCTCTGAGGAAGTGGGGGTTGTTCGCCCGACATGATGGCGATGTTTGTGTCTAGAGATATCTAGAGATATCAAAGTGATAAGGGATATGAATCTGAAGATCTGGATATCTGGAGATCTAGATGACGAGTTTGAATTTGTGAGGCCGGCTAGGTGCGCATGTCGGCAGCCTGCTGTAAACAGAGACTCGGAGACAGCTCCCAGAGGAGCATATGGTGTCTTTTTTGCTGTTCCAGTGTTCCAGTGTTTCTATATATCTTGTCGATCTGTCTTGCGTTTTTTGTCGTTTTGCCAAGACAGTCGTGTTTCTTGGATCGAGGTAGATGAGGCTGTGCGTTTGGAAAGAGGCCGAGCTGTCTTATGTGACATCAGTAGGGTCGGATGAGTGCGAGGTGAATTTGTAACAGCGAAATGAGAGATGGCCGTTTGCAATATAGTGCAAGGAGACAGCGACAATGGTCTCGTCGATGACGATGTTGGACGATGCCGGAGCTGTGAGAGTTGCGCCGCGACAGCGTCTGACTAAGAAATACAGTGCGTATACTGTATACTATAGCTTGCTAGTGTGGAGCAAGACTAGTATATCACATTGTACACTGTAACGCACTGTACACCTGATAAGATAAGCTTGACCTGGCGCAAGCTCCCCGCTTTGAAGCTTTGCCCAACACCAAACGTCACCAAACGACGACGAGAGCAATGACAGCGCGCAGCAACACGACAATCACGATTTGCAATCTACGGTCAACAACTCGCATCTATAAGTAAAGAAAAGCATCGCGGCATACGACTACAGTATCGCGATAGTCAACGACCTACGCGAGAGCTCTCTCCTCGTCAAATCTCCCAGTCTACAAATCTACAGCCGACAGACCTCTAAATCGCCATAATGAGCCAGAAGACGCCGCGCAAGGTTAAGCACCAGCAGCAGCCGAGTGCCGGTGGTGGCCACCGGAGGCAGCCGTCGCAGCAACACCAGCAATACGCCCACAACATGCCCGTGCCGCCGCCTGACTTCAACCCATCCAACGTCACGATCCCCGACTACAACCTGCGCACACTGCGGCGGTACGAGCCGTCGATCGAGTCGATTGAAGATGTGGCCGTGTCGGCCGTGTTCTATGCCATGGACGCGTCGGGAAACTGGGTCAAGCCAGACCCCATGATTGAGGGCTCGCTATTTCTGTGCCACCAGCAGCCGCTGACGGTCAACGGCCACTACCTACCGCGCTCGTGCCTGTTTCTGTTCAACCGCAAGGAGACGTACAATGTGGTAGTAGACCTGGCAACAGTCAAGGCAGCCGAGGAGACAGACGGGCTTATGTCCATGCAGATTGAAATGCCGCCAGATAGCAGCACGGGCGCACCAGGCGAACTGTTTGTGCTGGCGTTTTGGATCCATCGCACGCCCGCTATCGACGACCGCGTGTTTGATGCGTCTGTGATCTTGCGGCGGTGGCGGGTCATCCGAAATGCACTGGGTGGCATGTTTGGCACAGAAGAGTACTCGCAGACGGCCGAGCCGCTGCAAAAGGCGCTGGCCAACTGGCACATGAAGGCCGGCAGCAAGGCCGAGGGCGCGGCGGCCCTGGTGCTGCCACGACAGCCAACACTCAAGGAGACGGTGGACAATGTGTTGAAGCAGACAACAGGGCGTGATGTTGTGCCAGGACAGCAGCAGTAGATGCATTTGATTTTGATCCAGCCATAGATACCAGCGTTTGTTTATTTAGACATTTACATGATGATTAATTTTTGATTATATAATCAATGATATTTATCTGGTAAACATAAATGACAGACGTGATGAGTCTGTATTGTATTGTCGCCTTTTTCAGCTCTGTTACATTTTGTTTTTCTTTCAATATCAGCCGCTGTGTTCCTGGCATACTGGTCAGCACCTTGACGCTACGATACCTTGCTGTCAGCAGCTCGCAGACTACTCCTCTTTTCGGTAGCATGGCCGGCGGCTGAGCGCCAACAGTACAACTCTACCCAGCAATAGTTCGCTTCTGGTGGTTTTGTGTGGCTTTCATTGACCGTCTAAGAAGTATCTACAGCATTGTGCCTTTATCTTGTATTGCCCAAAGCGTTGGAAGCTCTAGACCAATAGATATGTACGCTCAATGCATCTCGATGAGATTGTGACGACGTGAGACGACAGCGTGAGACGACAGTGTGAGACGACAGCAAGCTGCCTTATCTGTTTGACATTAGTTACAGCATGCCGCAAACTGACACTCTACTGAGAATGACATGCATAGCATATACTTTGTGTCATTGGACTGTGGCAGTGTCTTGACTAGAAATAATGACCAGTCGTGGCACCGTGACGGCCATTTACGGGCCGCCGTTTGCTCCTAGCGAGGCAGCTATGAGTCCTGACATTAGCACTATCAACTTGCATTGCTCAATATAACGTGGCCGGTCTTACTTTAGATTCAAATGGCCTGTTATTTCTTTAACAGATGTCAGCACAGGATATAAGATGGACATTCCCACGTCAACCTGATATCATCATCAGTTCGCCAGCACCTCGAAGAGATGGGCTCTCACTTTCCAATCACTTTGTATTCAGTATGCTTCTCTCAACCTGGCTCATTCCCACTCCCTATTTGTACTCTGCCTGTCAGCTCGGTGGATCAGCTAACGCTCGGTTGATGTGTCTTACACCTATCGACACTACAGGCCCTCCACTTCCCAAGAAGATATATCCAGCCCCTGAGCACTACATTGATCAATACAATACAGGTAACACGGACATTTTGAAGAAATGTAGAACAGTAATCAAAGATAGGAGTGTAGGTTATATAAGACACCAAGAATGCCCTGCATCTATACGCTGCCGGCACAATAGAAATTGTTCAGTAAAGCCTCAGGCCATAATGAGCTTCTCAAAATTCTCACATCTGCCCCCGGAGCTTCGGCTCTTTGTCTGGGAAGAGGCCATTGTCTCGCCGTCTATGCACGTCTTTGACGTGTGCATGCCCGACCTTGACGACGAGCGCCTCCAAAGTACACAGGGTACTCAAGCCATACAGCTGGGAAAGCGAGCAGACGTTGCGTTCAAACGAAATACGCAAACACCCGTTGACTGCACGAGATACAACAAGTTTAAAAACACCGTCTTCTTTGATGCGCTCTCTGGCAAGCACGACCCGTCCATGTACCGCTGGAAGATGGCCCTGGCATCGTCGTGTATCGATGCTTTTCGTGTTGCATCTCCCGCCATCATACCTGCCATGCCTACTAAGTCGACAAACTCTTTCAACTCGGTCTATCTTCCTGGGCCAGACCGCTGGGTTCAGTACAACAACGAGGCGGATATCCTGTACCTCCGCTTCGGCGAGGCTTGGTGCCCGAAACGGGCACAGATTTCAGACTCGGTGGTCAACTCCAACGACAACTCCTCCGAGCCTGAGCCCGAGTTCGTCGAGAACGGCGTGCTCGACCGTCAGTGGAGCTCTGAGCTGGCCGTCACTATCCGCTCAGCCCGCCATATTGCCCTCGATGCCGGCCAGACCAACGCACTTGTCAATGTCCACAACAATTCAATTCTCTACGATGAGATACACATGCTGGCATCGACCATGGCATGCGCACTTGAGGTCCTATACCTTGTGGACTCTTGCAATAGTGGCAGGTGTATAGACTGTGGCCACGAATCAAGAAAAGCAGCAGACATGAGCGGAAAAGGACTGCTCTACAACGTTTTGAACAATGAGATTCGACCCCAACCAGAAGCAGCACCACCAACAGACTCTACACCAAAAAGAATACACGGCGTCGGCAAGATATTTACAGAAGTCTTTGACCTGGAAAAGCTCGGATGGACAGACTTGCACCCGGCATACATTTTTAGCAAGGCTCTAGGGGAAGCCATACGAGAACAGCAGGGAGATGCCGGAGAGGTCGTCTTCAAAGGAGTCAGGGTGCTGGTTGATGAAGACACTTGATGTATTATTGTGTTGCTATTTAGCGGTTTGATTTCTCGGTGCATTTCTAATCTTCAAATATACCCTGGCGTTTGTGCAAGTCTCTTTCACCGCGCCTGTGCCCAGCTGCTTCCAAGTAACCTGGATATTAAATTTCCCAATCGCTAGAGTCCTCCATAAGCTCGCCATTACCATCTGTAGACTCACTGGACTCACTGGACTCAATGTCGTCTTCATCCTCAAGACTGAACACCACAGAATCGTCGTCATTGTCGTCGTCGTCGTCAGACAGGATCATCGGATCAGAACTTCCGGTGCCACCGGTGCTATTCGACGTTCCGCCAGCCGTCGCAACCTTCGTTTCCGTCTTGTTATTGGCTTGTCCGCTCATCTTTCCACCTGCCTTTCTTCTCTCGCGCCGTCTGGTGTTTTTCCTCTCGCGTCGCTCGGCGTTCTCGATCAAGTGCTCATTCGATTCTGCAGCCCAGTCTGCCGTTACATCATTATCGTCATTATCCACCACACGCTGCGCATAGGCCACCATCATCGTTTCGTCCGTGTACGTCTTGTTCTCATGGTGCTTGCAGCTGTTATCGTTGAAATGCGTGAGGCCCGGCGTGCGGCCACTCTTGCGCAGTGGGTAGGATGTGAACTTGACAGGAGGCAGGTCCATTCCGCGGTCACACCGCAGAACAAAGAAGCCTGAACCGAATGGCGCATACTCAAATACGTAATCGGTAGCCTCGACCTCCCAGTCATCGATGGGTGGCAGGACTGGTGCTAGTCGAGGCTTCTTGGGGGTTGGATGAGATGCTGCCTTGTTTTCTTGGTGTTTATTGCGCTGCAGTTGAGTAAAGTAGTTCGCTGCCGGGGCCTGCGGCTTGTTAGCTGGGACAGTTACTCTTAACATTGTACCTGTATCACCTACAACTGTCTTGTTGGCAAAGTACGATGCCATGGTCTTCTGGATACTATTCCCAGGCTTGTCGCCACTCGATGGCCGAGATGCCGTAGTCGCACTTGACTTGTTTGGCTTGACTGGCTCGACTGGCTCGACTGTTTGGGCTGGTTGCTGAATAGGCCCTGCTGCTGCCCCAAACGAGAAAAGCGCATCAGGATGAGGCGTCGGCATCCCAAAGATGGGCGTCGTAGGTGTCAGAGGTTGTCCAGATTGACCACCATTAATTATCTGAAAGACATTACCCGTAAATACCTGGGGCTGCTGGGACGCAGTGCACTCTTCCACAGGATCACGGCTGGCCATCACGAGAGCCAGAAGATGCCGCAGGCTTTCCGGCATCATTCCCTGGATGGTGGCATCAACATCTTCCACAGACACCTGGGGTGATTCAAGACCAAATCGTGCCCGAGAAGCTCGAGATGTATTCCTCTGCATTTGATCGAGGAGTGATGCTTTATCATGCTGAAACCGCATCACTTGCTGCACCAGCCACTCATAGTGGCCACGCATGATCTCGTCGTAGCGATCACATATTGCCTGCATCCGAGGTAGTCCGGGATGCTCTGCCTCTGCAGCAGGGGGGACGATGGCCGTTGTAGTAGAGGATGTGTTCATGTTGGTGTCTGGCTCGGCGCACTTGGCATTATCGATGTCGAGCTGGAGCAAGTGAATGTAAGTGGAAAGTAAATGGAAGAGGTCGATGAGAAGGAGGAAAACGCCGGCACATAAACATACGCGTGATATAAACAACAGCTCGATATCTCACGCGTCTTCGCTAGCATTAGTATGATTGGGAAGATCTGGTTTGTCTTACGTCAAATCTTGTAGCCTGTCTATTTACTATCATAACAAACGACTCGGGGCAATGCACAGAGTTTATTCATTTATGAAAACCCGGCTGTCGGGCTTACTCGGGCAATACCTTGTGTGGCTTGTATTGTATCGGTGTGCTTGGAAGTTTGTATTCTTGCAGAACTATCAAAATCAATGCTATGAAACGCCGTTGTACCATATGGGGCATGTATCCTCATGCAAATGCTAGTCGTAAATCGTGTATTATCCACCTCATCATAAACCCTGCGATCCCTCATCCCAGTCTGACCAACGCCGGATCACCTCGTCCACCGCCGCCACCGCTGCCCGAGTAGCATCCACCTCAAACCACTCGCGGTGCTCCCGCCCACACCCGCACTTCTTGGTATCAGGTTTGACCCGCAAACCTGCACCTGCCAGCTCCAGATGCACCAGCCGCTCTACCTTGTGTGAATGCGGAATCTTGCGCGGCTCGTCTCTTGCGCCTCCTCCTCCTCCTCTCATCGGACTTGCTCCAGGCGACGAACTGGTCGGTACATAGGGATAGAACCGAATCAGGGTCAGGTCATCGCCGCACTGGCGTGTCCACTCGTTGAGGCGGCGGTGCACATTGTTGGCACGGCCAATCTTGAGCAGCAGCGTCTTTTTAGGTTTGGCACCGCCCTTTGTGGATTTGGTCTGCTCCTCAGCAAAGGATGCAACCACATCGCTGGCCCGGCGCTGGCCCGGCGGTCTTGGTGGTGACAACAGGTCCCGTGCAGCTTCAGCCGTTGGCCTTGTACCTGCGGCTGCAGATGCCGATGCAGGTGTCACCCAGAACATGTAGATATAGCCCGCCTCGTCGCTCTGTGATATAGGCTTGGCCAGCTCGGCCATGAGAGCTGATGCCGTATTAGGTGATGTTGACGGCGGGATCAATGAGAGGTAGTGAGCCGTTTGTGAAGACAAGGAATCTGCGGGCGGACGGTGCGAGTTGTTTGAGCTTGGGCGTCGTCCTTGAGAATGAGAATTAGAATGGTGTGATGACGGGCGACTCTGTGCTGCTGTCGGTACAGTCAGCTTTTCGTTGTTGTAAGTCTGGTGTCCTGGAGATGACGTCGTCGGCCGGGCCGGCTGTACAGGCCGGGGTCTTGGTCGCACAGAAGTTGAAGGCATTTCTTCCTCTTCCTCGACTGGAAAATTGAAACAACAGAAAAAGGAAGTAGTCTGCTTCGGCTCAGTGGTCGGCTTCGGCCGGGGCTTGGACCACTGGCCCGAGTTGACGCTTAACAGGTTCAGTCGGTCGGCCAGCGTATCGAAACTCGTCCGCTCTTCCAGTATGTGATTTGCGGACGTCGGCAACACTTTCGGGCCTGCGCTAGAGCTTGCAGACATGATGGCGGCCTGGTCCTTGTGCTGCCAGCAGTAGAGGCGTTCATCGCGAGGATCGTCAACACGGAGCCCGTACTTTTTGCCTCTGCTGTTGGCTACACTATGCCGAGCACCCCCTATACCCTGGGAAAGCTGGTTGGCGTCTTCGGGCGAGAGTGGTCTCCGACACGGCCGGCCGCCGGAGGTGATGCCGCGGCATGTCGTCGCCGGGTTCTTTGAGTCGGAGCGGCCGACAAGAGACTCGGGTGTATTTGCAATAAATGGCATGGTAAGATGATAGTGCAATGTTGTAAGATAGAAAGAACGAGCAATGAAATAAAAGCGAGAGAGCTTTCATATATCAATGTGCCATGGCTCGTGAGTGCCTGAGGCGGAGCAGACACCCAACAATAAGTGGATTCACATATGGATGTGAATAGCACCCACTGAGCCACCAGCTGGCATGCTGTTTCATGTTCTTGCGGTGACGCCCCAAGCGGGTGCAGCAAAGTTGGGCGGTTAGCGGTGAACATACGGAATTAGAGCATGTGAGGTTTAGGGGTCGTGATTAACTTGACAGGAATCTACATCTCTTGGTCTGGCTTGCCGTTCGAGTCCTGCTTATATAATCATGATCGTGAAATAACTGTTTGCACTGTTTTGGCGTCGTGAACCGGTAGCCCATGAACCGGTGTAAGACTGCACGGAATTGCCCACTTACAGTGGATAATGCCTCTGATTGGCTGAGCCATGATTACACAGCTCTTCGCCTAGCAGGCCTCTGTGGCTGAGGGATAGATGAGCCACACTTGTAGCGATTACTTAGTCAGCCTCAAACAGCACAGACTTGTAGTCACCACGATGCATCTGGAAAAAGGCAATGCAGATTGTCGAGCACGATCTCTATGTGCCCCATCTGAAGCCATGCCTATCAGGAACCCGTAAGCTAATTTTCTATGCGTCCATGCGCTGTGTTTGATATGTATACATACTAGATCGTGCCGGAGGTTAAGCCATTTCGGATGTTTCAACCTCATTCTAATCTTTGTTAATTATCCGACATTCGGTGCTATGCCGCGTCTGTAAGATGGCATTTAGAATGCGAGCAATTACATTACAGGGCACTTTGGCCGCCTCCGATGGCTTGTATGGTGTGCCTGGGCGCCGTGAAAGCTAAGCAGATTTAAGCATCATGGCGTCTAGTTTTATCTCTGAAAATTCGCTTACTTGGATTTGCCGTCGACCCGCAAACTAGAACAAGACAAAGAAGGAGAACAATAAGATTACCACGTACGACAGCCGTTCTTGGACGCCATCGAGCCGCCAGAGTCCGATGTGATGACTGAGCTTAAAGAGTTTTGAATCCCTTACTGGCTTGATTATTTTATATTTTCAGTTCCTTGGTCTCGAATTACTGAGTATTGGTATCTTATATTTTGCCCTGTTATTTCCATTTACGTCAAATATCAAAACTCACATCCTAGATAGTTACATCTCCCAACGAGCACAGTATCTGCGGAACACCTTGCCGGCATGCGATGCTGGGTTGTTGGGTTGCGGTGAGATGAGAGTCAGTTCGTTAATCCTTTGATGCTACAGTTTATTGAATTTTGCGAGAATTTCAATCGTCCAATGTTTACGAGAGAATATTTCTCAAAGAGTGCTGGTGTCGATGTCGTGATCGGACAGCTTGATGACGTCCCGGTCTAGAACTGCACTTGGAGCAGAGTATTAGTATCTCAACACGGCGGACAGAAAGGGCGAGACCCGTAGCAATATGGCAATTCTTGTATTGATGAGCGGAGTGTATTTTCATACTAATTACCATGCTATATTGGTTAATCTACTCCGTAGAAAGAGCGATGAATCTCGTGAAGAATGAGGCAGATGCGATGGACACAAGCAAGACAGCCAATGCCAACCCATCTAATGCAGTCCCTTACGCCCAAGACGACCCACCAGTTCACGCCCACGCTAGAAGCCAAAGATCAATCAAACGATCAGTATCTTATCAAGTAAAATGAAATAAAAACAGAGCTAGGATACGACGGAAGATGGGCTTGAATTGAAAAACCTGTTATGGCGCAATCCCATCCTTGTAAGACGTTAGCTATCACAGCGCTGTCTAGAGGGTATTTCTGTTCATTTCTGCACTTTGAGGGGCAATTAGAGGCACTTTGGGGTATTGGCTGCCAATTTTGTGGCGTAAGAAGAACTCTCGGTGGCGCTAGCTGCCAATCAGCTTGGCTGTAGTCTTTGCGGAGAGCACTCTTTGCCCCGTAGATGGCGCATGAAGAAGCACAGAAGATACGGGAGTACCTGTGAGATGCTCCATAGTGGAAGGATCTTACTCGCCAAGTTACGCTAGGCTTGCTGCGAGTGGGTTACAGAAGGAGCGTACTGGTTCCAGCGTGTACTTGCTCCGTAGAGATATCTTGCAGCCTGTAGCCTGTAGCCTATAGCCTATAGCCTGTGATTAATACTGGTCTCTGTTCGGCACGACTGCTTGCGGAGCACAGTGAAGTGCTCCTTCCAATCTCCCATACTTGACGTCATTTGTGTGGCCAGAAGCGCGCCTTCTATATTGGTATTACTGTGTCTCTGTGTACCTCTCACCAAAATAAAGTGACCGGTACTTTGAGACATTGGATACCATCAATCTTGTATATCTCTGGTCATCTTACAGCTGTTGAAGATAAAACATGCGCTGTGTGCTTAAGTCGCATTCGCTGAGGTGCCTTATCTTAAGATATAGAGTATAGGAGGAGGTGAGGAGATACAGGAGAGTGGCAGATAATAGCGGAGCGCATGCCTCGCAGCCGTTTCGGGAAATAAGACCCGGCTTGCTTAAGCCGATACACTGTATATTGTTTCTCAAATAAAACAAGACGCCGTCTTGGTACTCAAGATATAAAATATGATAATACCGGACATCCCAAGGCATATTGGGCATTGCGACCGAGTCTGTTTTGGCCGTGTCTGGTTATATAGACTGCTATCTGGAATCCTTCGAGCTGCTATCGTATGTAAGGATGCACAAGACGGCCAAGCTGACATATCACACACATCAACGAGAGTCAGTCGCTCTTTCCAATTCGAAAAAAGAAAGCCATATCGCGTAACTTATTGTCTGTTTATGTCGTACGGTGCAGGTCGCTCTTACCCTGTAATCAAACAGTGTCGCTTAATCTTCAATATTGCAGGAAGGAACACGTCAACAGTTCGTCTGCGGAAGGTGCGACCTGAACGTGTTATGCTTAAACCGTAGAACATCGTCATCGCCATCGCCCATGCCAAATGGCTTCAAAATAGCCTCCAAAACAACAGCACTCCTACACCAGTCTAGCAACGGCACATGTCATTCATCGTTACACGGGGGTTCCGACGCCCTGCAACTTCTTGCCACTTGTACATATATCACAGCCAAGACGCACCGCACACGCATGGGCTTGCTGTCGCCACTCTGTCCCAGGATGTCGATGGATTCGTGGCTGTGAGAAAAGAACGCATCGACTTCTTGACTGACTCTCTACTAGACTACTCAACTCTAATACAACAAAGTCATACCCACATTAGGACGACCGACAATCCTTCCATACAACACCCACCCCCATCCGTCGAGCTTCTCTGGCACGGCGGGGCCGACCCGACTACAGCTGCATTCCAATCTTGATTATGCCATCCTTCACATCAGTCCTTTTCCACCGGACTGCGCTGACTGCAATTGTTCTAGCCGCCCATGGAAGTCCACTCGAGTCTACTACTCATTTTCTTCTGTCTCGATGTACATCCCAGGTCCTACATCTCCATCAGCCTCCCACTCTTTACAGTTCCTACCCCGGTTTTATCTATGAGCTACTTATCTGTATTGCCTTCACCTGTCTTGCTTTTGCTCTTCGTGGTCCTTTTATCGGATTTTTTTCTTTTTCTTTTCCTTTTCTTCTTCTTCTTGCATCTTTTCACTTTTTATTCTTTTTCCTCTTTTATTCTTTTTCCTCTTTTATTCTTTTTCCTCTTTTATCGTTCATCCTCTTTCCTACTCATCCCCTGTCCGTCTTAATTTTTTTACACCTCCCCCAACCGCATATATATCCTCCTGTTTACCCACGAGGTGATACTTATTCTTCCCCTCCCTTCCCTTCTTTCTTTGGTTTCCTACCTCTCAACCCTGGCTTTGACTCCCATCTCTCAGCTTCCGCCGGTCGCATACTTCGCGACAGCTTCAACAATCAACAATCCCCTCCTTCAGCCGTCTAACCGCCAGCATGTCAGAATTCGTAAAGAATGAAAAACTCGCTGGTAACTCGGCCGCCGACATCGACACCGAGGCGGGCTCCGGCAAAGCCACCTGGTGGGGTGGTGGTAACTTCAAGGTCGGCCCCCGTATTGGCCCCGTCATCATTGGGATTTCTCCCGAGTCCGACAGCGAAGACAGCAGTGCCGCCATTCTCGAGAAGCAGATTGCCCAGGAAGATGGCTGCGCCATTCAGTACCGCACCTGTAGCTGGCAGAAGACCGCCGGTCTACTCTTCTCCGAGTACATTTGTCTGGCCATGATGAGCTTTCCCTGGTCCTACAGCGTGCTTGGTCTCGTCCCCGGTATTATCTGCACCATACTCGTTGCTACCTTTGTCCTCTACACTTCGCTCATCCTTTGGGAGTTCTGCCTGCGCCACCCCGAAGTCCGCGATATTTGTGACATTGGCCAAATGCTGTTCTGGAACAAGAAGTGGGCATGGTGGGCAACTGCCTTCATGTTCCTTCTGAACAACACTGTAAGTTTTGGTTTTCGGCCAATTATCTTTTATTTTCGCCTTGCCGAAAGCTTATTTGCTAACTTTGTCTCAATAGTTTATTGAGGTACGCAGCCCTACGGTCTCACAGCCTTACAAACGCTTGTGGCGTTTTGTGCCGTCTTGTGCAGTCTCGGCAGCATCGCCAAGCACAAGAATTGCAATTAGCAACAAGCATACCAAGACTTTCTCCCGCCACATTTCTCACGGCGCAACCACTAACTTTTATAGGGTCTCCACGTCCTTGTTGGCGCCAAGTATCTTAACACCATGGCCGCTGCTGACGATGGCATTGCCTGTCGCACCGTTAGCTTTGGCATTGTCGTTATGATCATCTGCTGGGTCTCTTCGCTGCCCCGTACCTTTAGCATGCTGTCCAAGCTCGGCACTGCTTCAGCTGCTTTCACCTTTATCTCCGTCCTCTTGGCTACCATCTTTGCCGGTATCCAAGCTCACCCTGCCGGTTGGGATCCACGCTCGTCTTACACCGCAGCTGACGGTACCGCTGCCGTCGGTGGCAAGCCCATCGTTACCGCCTTCCCCGTCGCCGGTACCACTTTTGTCGCCGCCCTGAATGCCTTCATGAACATCAGCTACACGTTTATTGGCCAGATCACCCTTCCCAGCTTCATTGCCGAGATGAAGGACCCCCGCGAGTTCCCCAAGGCACTTTGGGCTTGCACCATCGCCGAGATCATCCTCTTCAGCATTATCGGTGCTGTCGTCTACGCCTATGTCGGCAACCAGTACATGACTGCTCCTGCCTTTGGCTCGCTCGAGCCCGTGTACAAGAAGGTTTCCTTTTCGTTCATGATTCCCACACTCATTTTCCTCGGTGTTCTGTACGCCTCCGTCTCGGCCCGTTTCGTCTTCTTCCGTATTTTTGAGAAGAACCCTCGCCACAAGAACGAGCACACCGTCTTCGGCTGGAGCGTGTGGGCTGCTATTCTGTGTATGTCATCCCTCCCAATTCATTATTCTCAGCATCCGGTCGTATACTAACACAATTCAACAGTGGTCACCTGGATCTTCGCTTTCATAATTGCCGAGGTCATTCCCTTCTTCTCTGACCGTATGTATTACTCTCGCCAACTAATCATGCTTGTGCAGTCCACGTTTGCTAATTCTGTTCCCCAGTCCTCTCCCTTATGTCCGCGCTCTTCGACAGCTTCTTTGGCTTCATCTTCTGGGGTGTTGCTTACTTCCGTATGCGTAAGGTCGACGGAGGCCTGGACCTTCTCAAGCAGGGCAGCATACGCGCCATCCTTATGGCTGCTGTGAACGTCTTTATTATTATAGTCGGTCTCTTTTTCCTCACTGCCGGCACGTATACCAGTGTTCAGAGCATTGTCGATGCTTTCAACTCTGGCGCTGTCGGTGGTGTCTTTACTTGCGCCAGCAATGGCCTGTAAAGAATCGTCCGTCGGGCTATCAGAAAGAAGTGATGAAGCGTGGACGTGGACGTTGATGTGTTTTGTGTTTCTATAATGTTTTGTTTTGCTTTGCTTTCGCTGATTGCACTGGATGAGATACCCCTGTTTTCTGTAAAGAAATCATATTTTGGGTGGTGTGAGAAGATCTAGAGAAAACGACAACCAACCATTCAAGGAAAACGTTATTGCGCGCGGATAGACGGCAAACATGCTATATTCTAGCTGGCTACTGTTTTGTGCTTCAACTTTGAGCAGCTCCTTTCCTGTCTCGTGGTGGGACATTTGATTATAATAGTTTTCTCGTCACAAGCAAAATCACCCTGTTTTTATGGCCTCCCATGGTGGGCCTTGGCAAACTTTATTAGCTACTTTGCACTTTTATTCACCATAGTATATGCGAAGCAAGTTGCTTTGCTTTCTATTATCAACAGACCAGACTGGGTAGCTTAGTCCACGACAACTAACGGACTATCTAATCTAAAAAGGTAAAACCATCTATAATTCCGCATTCAACAACTGACATGTGGTACAGGAATGGTCGGCAATAAATCTACAGCCACCGCTACTGGCGACGTAGAATCTTGCCAACGTAACACACATTGCAAAACGATGCATCACACATGCCGCACCAGTACAGGTGGCAGGTCGATGCTGTTGTTGATGTACCGGGGCTGGCGCATCCGCAGGTAGTACACTTTCCTGGTCGCGGGAGCCTCTTCCAGTTGCTGAGAGTCTTCGGGTGCCCAGGCCGACCATTTGCACAAGTCTGCGGATTGGCCCAGCGGCTGTTGGCCATCATCCCCCTCTTGATTGGCGTAGTAGGAGCATTTGGGTTGCTATCTGGAGCAGTTGCAGAAGTGCTGGCAACAGGAGCGGCAGCAGTATGGGGCAGAGTGCTCGCATGCCCGCTTGCTGTAGGACTGGTGGTTGCAGTCAGAGGTTTTCTCTGCACTGACGGCGCCACGTTCCTTGGTGGCGGTACCCGAACAAGTGTTCCTCTGTTGCTTTGAGATGCAGATACTCTAATGGTAGCGCTTGCTGCCGGTGCAGTTGGTCTTCCCGGTGGCTTGGTGGAAACAAGCTGCTTCCCAGTACCCAAGGCAGGCCGTTGGGCTGGCCTCGCTTTAGAAGCAGCCGACGCCGTCATAGCAGTCGCTGTGGAACGTGTCGCTCTAGTCGGGCGTGTAGTTGTGGAGCTGGCTGCCTTGTCAGTGAGTCCAATCGGGCCTGCTGCTGCTGCTGCTGGGTGCTTTGTATGAGCTGGCACATGCCCCGGTCTTGTGGTAGATATAGCCGGTCTGGTGATATTCGGACAGGCCGATCTCGTTGGCGCGGGTTTCAGCTGCTCTGGCCTCGAAGCCGCAGCACGACCAGCTGCACGGTTGGTGACACTGCCGGCATTGCTCAAAGTTACTGCGCTCATCTTGGGAATCGGTTTCCTGTGAAACGTTGTACTGACATGCAGGGCTTTGCCTGCATCGACAGCCCGAGTGGGAGTCACGGGCGTGTCATGTGCTGGCAATTTGTGGGCGGGACTGTCGGCACGTTTTTCCTCTCTTCGTACAGCAGCAACAGCAGCTGCAACTGAACTGTTGACGATTTCGGCAGCACCTCCGATAGGACTGGCTTGCATTGCTTCAATCAGTGTAAAGTCACTCTTTCCAGAGTCACTTTTGCCATCAAGGCCTTCCTTTTGCTGTTCCGCCATCTCTTTTCCTGTATCTTTTCCCCTCTCCTCCTGCTTCTTCTTTTCTTGTTCTTTCTCCCCTGGTGTCGTTCCTACATTTCTGCCCTTCTTGCGCTGTCTGTGTCTGCGGTATCTGTGCATTTTCTTGGATAGAACTATGGCTGCCTGCTGTTTGGCAGCGTGGTTGGCTGCACCGTTTGTAGGACGACCTGTTACTGCATCCGCCAGTGCCGCCTGGGCTGCCTCAACGACAGCCTGCTGGATCTCGACAAGATAATCAGTGTTCTTCTTCGCTGCATCATCCCAATCCAGCCGCCGGCGTTCATCACGGTAGGTCAGCCACATGGCTTTTGAGTACCAGCAGGGCGTATGGAAGTAAAAGGCATCATAGGAAGCCCGGTCGCCCGTGCTTGCCAAGCACATAAAGGCATCACAGATCTGGTGGTCAGTGTCAGGGGGATAAGAAGAGGGGCAGGAATAAGAGGAGTAGAGGAAGCTGTCTACCATTTCCTTGTACTTGTAAAAGGTATGGACATCGTTGGTAAGAGCCATGAAAGCCTCTTTTATGGTGTCCGGCTTGGCATAATAGTCCACACTAAGAACCATGTAGTAGTCGGGGAGCAGGTCTTCATCGTTGATGATACCGTTTTCCATTGCGAATATCGGTTTACAAGATGAGGGACAAGAGCTAGGTGTTGATACTGCCTGAGATCCTTTGGGATTCCATGACCTAGCATCGTCCCTATATATCGTTCCATGTGTAAGATGTCATGTGGTCTATGCGTTTGTATGAGTGTTCATCATTATGACTGCTCATCAGTCAGGTTTGCGGTTTTGAATATCCAAATGATTGCAGGTCTGTAGAACTTCAAGTTGGTCAACGCTTCAAGACATGAAACGAAGAGGTGGCAATGGCAAAAGGCGGGATCAAGATACGCTATGTCGGTGTGGACAAACATGATAATGTCACGGTCAATCGCAAACTACGGTCATATTCTTACAATGTTAATAGAACGTATCTCATGCAGATTTGAGCAAAGAGTAAAAGATAAAAAAGATCAATTGTCAACTAGAATCAAAGGAGACCAAAAAAATAAAATGAACATAAGAAACGAGAACAAATATGGTAATAATAGTAGTAAAAAAAGAAAACCTCCATCTAGGCACTTCTTGGTACATTTCTGGCACATGCCTAGGTAATTTCATCTATAATGTCGGAAAGATAAAAGGGAAGAAAAAGCAGTTCCCTGTTATGCGAAGGTTGAAAAAAAAAAAAAGAGTAAGATATAAAATATATAAGAAAACAAATCCCACAACCCCAACGACATCACACTGTATTTGTGACTGCCGCAACATTAATAGGACACTATTTTCTTACAGCAGCATCATACCGGCACCAGTGGCCATGGCCACGACGACGTAGAGACCAATGGACAGGTCACCGAAAGACAGCATGCTGCGGGACTGACCGGGCAGGGCAGCACTGCTGGAGGTCGAGCTGGACTTGGCGGTCGACTTGGTAGAGGAGCCTGTCGAGGCGGCAGTGGCAGTGGCGGCGTAGCTGTTGGAGGAGCTGGCAGCGGCCAGCAGGGCAGTGCAAGACGAGGCGGCAGCAGAGGGGGACTTGACAACGGCCTTGCCGTCCCAGTCGCAGGCAGTGGAGGCAGATTTCTGGTTCTTGTAGTAAGCGTTCAGGACGTAAGCCAACTGCTGCTCGGCAGGGCACATAACGTAGGCACCGTAGACACCGGTGCTGGTGTCAGCAGAGATACCGGCGCAGGCATCTGAGTCAAGGCCGCAAATGCTACCGAACAGGTCGCCGTAGGAGCTGGAGTTCAGGCCGCTGGCGGGAACGCAAGACAGCGAAGCAACCATGCAGTCGCATGTGGCGTTGTTGGGGGTAGGGGGGAGGGTGTCAGCAGCCTTCCATGTACTGTCGACGGTGGGGCAGGCGGCGGCAGTGTTCGTAGGGGTGTAGGCGCTCATTGCAGTGGAGCTAGGGGAAACCTTGGCAATGACAGTGGACAGACGGCTGTAGTCAGACTGTGTCTTGGCAACACCACCGGAGATGCTGACCAGACCGTAGTCGTTGGCCTCCTGGAAGTACATGTAGACGATACCGCCAGCAATAACATCAGTCATGTCGTCAGTGTAGAGAGCGGTGGTCTCTTGCCAGATACGGCCAGCAGCGCCGTTGGGAGTGTTGCAGCCATACTCGGCGAAGATGACGGGGATGGAGTAGTCCTTGAAGAAATCGACGACATCAGAGTAGCCAGAGCCGGTGAAGGTGTTGCTACCGCACCACTCGTAGATGTTGTAGCCCCAAAAGTCAATGGCGTGGTCCTGGTCACCGCAGTTGAAGTAGTGAGCCATGTTGTCGCGAATGTCGCTGTCGTCATTGGCGGCGTAGCCGACACCCATCCAGCGGGACTGGGTCTCGTTGATGTAGAGCTTGACGTCACGGACGGCGGCCTTGACGAAAGCGGAAGCATCTGTGTTGGAGACGTTGTTGGTGACTTCGTTGCCAGCAAAGAAGCCAATGACGTTGTCGTACTGGCCGAGCTCGTTGACAACGGCCTTGTAACGGGTGTAGAGATCCGTGTTCCAGGTAGGGTCGTCACGGTTGATGGACAGGCTGGGCTCACTCAGATCAGAGATGACGTAGATGCCGGCGGCCTGGAGAAGGGCCATGCACTCGGAGTGGTCGGCGGTAGGGTCAATAGCGTAGGTACGGATGACGTTGGTGTCCAGGGCAGCCAGGAGAGGAACATCGCGCTTGCAGGTGGTGACGTTGCTGAGAGGGTCGATGTAGGAGTCGCTGGATGTGGTGCCGGAGGTGCCGACTTCCTGCTGGTAAGCAACACCCTTGACGAAGAACTGGGTGCCGTTCCGGTAGTAAAACTTCTGACCCTGTGCGCTTGTTAGTGACTGCAATGTGGTGCGTAGCGTGGTAGACATGTGATAGTTATCCAGGCATTCAGATGTGCTGATGTCATGTCTGACTAGATATCTCAATCTCCAAAAAACCGACTGACCTTCATGATGATGGGCTCAACGGTGGTGGTGGCGGTGGCAGCATAAGCGCCGCCCACCAAAAGGGAGGCGAACAGAGCGGACTTGTAGCCCATTGTGACGATTCCAAGGTAGATAAGGTTGGTAGTTGAGAAGCTGGTTGAAGAGTACGAAAGAAAAGTTGATATATAGAAGGTAATTGATTGTAGTTGTTAGAGAGAGGCAGTCGCAAATATTGTCGACAAAGTAAAAAGGGAAAACCCAAGTCTGATTAACGAGAGGAAGAATTGATAATAAAATAAACACGGGGAAAAGAAAACAGAAGCACACAACAAAGAAGTCGGGCTCCGGGTGGTTGATGTTGAGAGGTATGAAGATAAAAGGAATGCAAGAGAAGGGAAGGAGAGAGGAAAGGAAGAAAAGAGGAACGAAGAGGGAAAACGGAGGTAATATTTGGGAGGATTGGATGAGATGAGCGCGCTGATAGTCGTAGACTGATGGAGGGCGTGTAGGAGGAGTGGGGATTGATAGAGGAGACCAGACTGCAGGAGAGAGAAACGATAGAGGAAACGACTGCCAAAGAGATACAGGGGGGTGATATGAGAATGTCAGACAAAGGGGGAGAGCCGTTGAAGCAGGAGACACAGGGGGAGAGGGGTGTATGTATAAAGATGTGCGTATAGATGCTACTTGTATGAAATTGGCGATTGTACGTAAATACACTGCGTGCCGTGGTGGGACTGGACGCTGGAAACCAGGTTCAGGAAGGAGCAGAGGAGACTACTATGTAAACATACAACCATTTGACGACGAGACGACCAAAAGGGCAAGCACGGATTACCAGGGGAGATTTGATGCGAGGCGCAGCAAGTGATGTGGGCCAAGAGCAGTGCCGACACTGTGCAGAGACGCTATGCGCACAATGTATGCAGCAAGTATAACGAGGAAAACAGACACAAGATATGCAGCAGGTTGCCGGACGACAGTGCTAGCGTAATAGATACTGTGTAAATCTCGGACTAGCGGGCCCGTCTCAAAAAGGAAAAGAACTAAATAATGAGAAATAAACGATGGGGAAGATAAATTGACAATGACAGCAGGAGCGATGGGGGGACGAGGAAAGACCTCAAAAAGCAGTACGAGTGTATGAAATAGGCAATGACGATGCGATGTGCGGAGTGGACGGTGACACCAGGGTCGCGGTCGCTCCTTCCTTTGATTTCTCGTACTCCGTACACTCACGGGGGGATGAATTGATATCTTACTTTCTTCATTTGATATTTGGCGAAAACATGAGCCTTGCCCGGCCTGGCTACGTCGTAGAGTCGCGGTCGCACCTTCCTGGTGTATTCTCACATTACATCAGTGCTTTCCGTTTCGTCGAGCGTCTCGGTTCCAGAGGCAACGGGCAGCATTCCAGCGGAGGCCGGCTTGCAAGGAGGAAGAGGCAGAAAGGGGCAGCTGCTCCACAAAGGCGAGTCTGCATCCCATCTGCATTAACTGTGCTCCATATTGACCGACAGCACACCGCACGTGAGAAGCCAAAGTAAGCGAGCGTGCACACTATCGAATATCGAGCAGCATTCATTGTACCTGCGTTCCTGGCGTGTGGGCGGATTACGCACTTTTTTCCATTTTGAGAGATTAGTAGTGGATGGCGCGGTATTGACGGAGTCTTTTGTACTTGGGAAGATAGAATCTCGTACAGAGCTACTCAGTACAGATAGGTGTTGGTGTTGGTCTATTTTTATGCATCTCTGTATGCGTAGTCTTGCGGTTATCAGTCTTTGGGTTGGTTGTCTGAAGCCAGTAAGCATAATAAGCATTAAGTGTGTGCTTGAAGTGTGCTAGAGACGAGGAGAGATGCGATATGAGGTGTATCTAGCGGAGTAGAGAGAGAAAACATGATTTGAATGTACGTAACATAGAGCATACGCAAGCCAGACGACGTCGTGCTTTAACAAGCTTGGCGCCCAGCAATGCCCAGTGCCAAGAGAATGGAAGAGGGGAGACGCGCGATACAAGCACGACAAGAAAAAAACAAGCCGAGACAAGAGTTTTTTCAAGAAGGACAAGAAGGACAAGATTGACAAGATTGACAAGCATTCGAAATGATGAATGACGGACGTAAGTAATGTGGAATTCTGGGCAGCGCGGCAATATGCCAATGATAGCTGGGGACCGGTGTGATTCATGAGATGGATGCATCGATTGAATTGAGAGAAACTAATCTATCAAACATCACAACAAAAGATGAAAGAAACTTGTATCAAGCTCCCTCTTCTCGGGTAGTCTGAGAGCGAGCAAAGCACAACGATGATCAGCGAGAAGATCAATGGTAAAACTGAGCATGGTAGAGTCAAAAGGGGAACACTCCAAAAAGGTACGAGATACAAGGCAATACGAAAAGACGCAACTCAGAAACAGATCAAATATGGCAAAAAGACCAGACGAGCGAGCTTACGACACATTTTCGCCGCCGACTATATTTTAGGTAAACTGTAGTGCATTTACACGCATAATAGCAGCATGACTCGTGTAGCACTGTTTGCACTATGGTCAAACTCACAGCCAAGTCGGAGATATAGAGCTCCACAGCTTTCCTCCCCTCTGCCATCTAGAAATAAGAAGTAAGATACATTGTGGACAGCTGTACACGTAATAATAAAAAATACTCCTTTCGTTCTCATTTGTTCATTTCATTTGTTCGATATCCTCGTTGCTGCATCCCCTATTCATTAACATCAAGATGACCGAACACGCGTTCGTCAAGCCAATATTGCAAATTCGTCCTCAAACTTGAAAGAACATCTTCATCCAGGATCTCTTCTAGGGGTCTTTGAATCTAACAAAGGAGAAGTATATAGGCCCGAATATGCCTCGCCAGTAGATAGCACAGGGATTGTTTCTCAGCCCTGCAGCCTCTCGCTCATTTGATTTGGTTCTTGATAAGATTGCTTGGGATTTGATTACAGTATTAAATTGTTGGCTGTTGATAACAGTCATCTGCCGGATCAATAAATCAATACATCTGCCATTATATTGTGACTCGGGATCACTGCATCCATCACATACATTGTGATGTACATCGGCATAGTCCCATGAACACAAGCCGACAGGGTAATACTTGTTTGGGATGTGCACTGCTCCATGTCTGTTATTTCTTGGCAGTTTCGCTGTCCTCGTAACTTTTTTTTTGTTTCTGTTTCTGTTTCTCACCCATCTCTACTTATTATGTCTTTCAATTTCATACCCTTCGTCAGCAACATCTATTGTTGTCAAAGCTCCCTGCCTCGTGGCTCTTGTCTCAAAAGCCCTTTGTTCGAGTATTTCCTGTCGTTCTTCCATCCCTTTCCTCACACTTTATGCCCTATTGTCTCCCTCTTTCTGCAGATCGTCTTCCTCCTATCCTTTCCCTCTCCTCACTCGCCCTTGTTCCTCTAGCTTCACTAACTTCCCTAGCCTCTCTAGCTTCATATCTTACAAGCGCGGGTTGGCCATTATTGAAGTTAAGTTTCGCTCTCTTTCGTGCTCGTAATTTATCTGTCGTGGCTGGCTGTGGCTGTGTCTATGGTTGTGGTTGTGGTTGTGATAGTGACCATCTTGCAAGTCTGCATTCTCACGGCTATTTTCATTTGTGCTCTCGTGTATATTCTCATGTTGTAGGTGCGAGTGCTCGCGCGAGTATCTGTGTCCATGTGCATGTGAGCCTATACTATGATGCCCGCTGTGCTGCTGGCTATGCTGCTCGTGTGAGCGCTCGTATTGTCTTGCATCTCTACGATGGCCGCGCGGCTTGTTCTGGGATCAGTCAGCTCTGGTTTGCTCTCCAGTCTCTCGTCTTTTCTTGACTCACCGCCGTGAGAATCCCGCCTATTCCGAGTAGCACTACATCCCAGAGTTCGTATATCTCGCGCCAGATTGTCTGCACAACAGCGGCCATAGCAGCGACTCGTCTTGCCGATTGTACTCCGTATTCCTTGATTTGTGCAGCACTGGTCTGTCCCTTCTGCCCCTTTTGCCCTTTTTGGTGATCCCTGCCGTTCTTGTCTCGTGTTTTGTTTGATTTAGTTGATTGGCTTGATTGATTTGATTGAATAAGCAAATCACCAAATCATGCCGACTTAGCCGGTCTATGTCTGTTGGTATTCCTGGTGCATGCTTTCGTCGCAACGGTTTCTTCAGTTGAACAAAAGCACAATCAAAAACACAACATCGGATGGGTCAAGGCAGCACAGATATATCATCTCTTCCCCTCGATCACGCCAGCCTCGCCTACATCTCGGCCTCACCCCGCGCTTCCTCTTGGCGTCTCCTTCTTTCCTTCTTGTGTGCTTCTTTTGCTCGTGGACCCGTGATACCCGTGATGGATGGGCTTGGCATTTTAGCCACTCTAGGCAATATGCAGCCTACTGACACTCCTACTGGTAGACCTTTCCAGGGCGGGCCTTGCGCCATGTAATACGGCACACAACTGTCTTACAAAACAGTTCCTGTCAGATTTACTCTTACTTGCCCGGACAGATGACTTTTAAAGGATGTACTCTACAGTAAATGCATCATGGCTGGCGTCTATCTTTATGATGTGAGTCCTGTCTTAAATTTTACTTAATTCTTAAAATTTTGTATATCTCTGTCTTTGGGACTTCATGATCTTACGAAAGCATAACTGAATGCAACCCTCCTTATCCGAAGGGTTTTCGTATGGCTTAACTGAAACTCAGAATCGCTCTATAGATCAGGTGTTAATATTGTCCATCTTCTGTGCCGTTCGTCTAGTTCTCAAGCCTCTTGTAGTTTTCAAATACGGAACATAAATTCAACCGCTGTTTAAATTTACATCAAGATTATCTCGGTGTATCATAGCTACAATGACATTTCCGGGTTATTTGTTTAACAAAAACAAATGACACAATAGTATACACCATGAAAATAAGAATACGAGATTGTTTCGTTAAACTATTGTCAGTAAATAAATTGTACGAAATGTTTTGAGGACTTGAATTGATGAAAACAAAATATATATATAAGGAGCGTGTAGAAGGTGAAGGAAAGGAGTAAGGAAATAAAAACAAAATAAAAAAGACATGATAATACCAAGGAGAGGGAGAGTCGAGTTCATAGAGGCAATGCCGATAGAACACAGAATAAAAAGCACAAGAGACGAAGAAAATATTCAAAAGCAAACAGCCCAAAGAGAAGCAAAAGAAATGACCGAAGATACGACGGCATGTCACTGCTCCCTTGCACATTCCTGTTAGCCATGGGGGCGTTCTCCACCGACCATCAATTTCCTTTTAATTGCTTGATTATTAACGTAGTAGCCGTCTTCTTGTTACCTTGTTCCTGCGTACTGCCAATGTACAAAAGTTGTACACATTGTACGAGTTGTACTGGCTCGTCTGGGTTTTGGTTTGTTTAGATTTAGACCTGGCGACGAGCCTTCCAGCCCCAGAACTTGTTGCCGCGGGTGGGCTCCTTGGGCTCAGGGTGCTTGAACTCGTGCTCCTTCTCGACACGCTTAGAGCCACCGCCGTAGCCCCAGCCGCCACGGACGACAGGAGTCGTCGACGTAGCCAGAGTGGTCTTGGTGGACGGGCTGCCGTAGTTGTAGCCGCCAGGCCAGTAGGCAGAGCTGCTCACAGGGGCAGACGATGAGGCAACGGCAGAGCTGGAGGAAGAGGCAGTAGAGCTCACAGCATCGGCACTCTCAGTCGAGCTGTAGCCGTGGAAGCTGTACGAGTCAGACTCCGAGGCCGAAGCAGAGGATGTGGCCCAGGCAGACGACTCAGAGGCAGAAGCGGAGGCGGAGGCAAAGGTTGATGACGACTCGCACTCGCTGGAGGACGAGGCAGAGGCAGAGATGGCGCTGCTGGACTCGACTGGGCTGGAAGAGCTGGTAGAAGCAGCAGAGCTGTAGACCTCGCTACTGTAGATGTAGGACGAAGCAGTCGAAGAAGATGACGCAGACGAAGCAGATGACCACTCGGAGCTGATGGTGCTGGTAGTGGTGCCGCTGTTGTCAGAAGAGCTCACAGACACGGACGAGATAGGGACAGAAGAGATGATCGACGACGAAGGGGTGGCAGAAGAAGCGCTACTGTACACATAGCTGCTGTATGGAACGCTACTGCTGGAGATGCCAATGCTGGAGCTAGTCGACTCGACAGGGGAAGCGCTGGAGGTAGACGTGCCAGCCGATGATTCGGGAGCGGACGAGGGGGCGGCCGACGATGCGCTGCTGTAGATGTCACTGCTGTAAGGAGCAGAGCTGGAGACAGACTTGGACGAGACAGGAGCAGAAGAAATAGCAGCCGACGAAGTGATGACAGCCGACGATGAGGGAGCGGCAGAGGACTCGCTGCTGTAGATGGCGCTGCTGTAGGGGACAGAGCTGAAGCCAGACTCAGAGGAGGCAGAGGCAGACGAGATAGCAGCAGACGACTCAGATGAGGCAGTCACAGGCGAAGTTGAGAAAGTGGAAATAACCGGGCTGCTAACAGGGGCGCTGACAGAGCTGTAAACAGCGGAGCTGTAAGTAGAGCTGGACTCGACAGCAGAAGAAGCCGAGGCTGACGAAGAGGCAGAGGCGGTAGATTCCGAGCTAAAGCTGGCAGACTCGGAGCAAGACGACGAAGAGCCAGGGAAAGAGGACTCGGAGGCCGATGCAGACGAGAACGACGAAATCGGGGTGGTCGACAGAGTGGACACGGGTGCTGACGAGGTGATTGTGAGCGAAGCAGAGGCCGAGCTCTGAGACTCAGTGACGGTGAGTGTGCTCGACGACTCGACAGTGACATGGGTGGTGGTGTCGGACGAGGTCATGGGAGTGCTGCTGTAGACGGCAGACGAGTAAACAGAGCTGGACTGGATGGGCGACGACACAACAACCGAGCTGGAACTACTGGAGCCGGTCACAGGGGACGTGGAAGAGACACCAGAGCTCTCAGAAGCAGCTGAGCTGTAGACAGCCGACGAGTAGGGGACGCTGGCCGATTCGGAAGAGACGGGAGAGGTCGAGAAGACGGAGCTGGAAGTGGCAAGACTGGATGCAGAGCTAGAAATAACGCTGCTAGACTGCCAAGCGGAGGAAGCAGAAGAGCTTCCGGCGCTGCTGTAGACAGCCGACGAGTAGGGGACACTGGCTGACTCGGACGAGGCAGGTGAGGTGGAGGAAACACCAGTAGAGCTCGAGATTGGAGAGCTGTAGATGTAAGACGAGTAGGCCGAGCTTGAAGCGGCGCTGGAGCTGGAGACAGGCGAGGTCGACCAGGCAGATGACTCTGAGGTAGAGAAAGAAACAGAGGCAGACGATACAGGGCTGGAGCTGTAGATTACCGACGAGTAAACAGACGACGAGACAGTGGTGCTGTTCAGACTGCTAGAGCTGGAGCTGGCGCTAGAGATAGCATTGGTAGAGGACGTGACACTAGTAGACCAGATGGGAGACGAGACAGGAACCGAGGACGAGACCGAAATAGAGATGGGCACAGAGAATGAAGCAGACGAGGAAAAGCCAGTCGAGGCCGAGGCCGAGGCCGAACCAGAGGAGATAGCGCTGCTGTAAACGTACGATGAGTAAGGGGTCGAGGCAGAGCTGAAGCTGCCAAGGCTGCTGCTTGGGGCGGTGACGGCATCAGTGGATGCCGTGCTGCTAGACAGCGTTGAGGGACCCGAGGACGAGGCGGAGGCGGTGCTAAAAGAGCTAGGGAACGAGCCAGTGAAAGAGCCAGAGCTAGCAGGGCCGGTGCCGGTGCCGGTGCTGTAGGTGTGATGGCTGTGGGTGTGGCGAGTGTGGGTAGTGGTGCGGCGCGAGTAGCCAGGGGTTGAGTATGAGGACTCTACACCAGAGCTGAACGAGCTGGACGAGCTGTGGCCGACGCTGGAGACGGGGCTCGAGCTGGACCAGACGGCAGAAGACGGCGAGACCGGGACAGAGGACAAGGCAGAGGTGGACGAGAAGACGCCAGTCGAGAAGCTCGAAGGGGCAGTGGGGAAGCTGGTGGGGAAGCTCGAGGGGAAGCTGGACAGCGACTTCGACGAAGACTTGGCAGACGACACGGAGTAGGCCGGGGTCGAGTAGAAGCTGCTGCTAGTACTAGGGCCAGTGCTGCTGCCGGTGCTGGGAACACTGCTGGGGCCAACGCTGGAGCTGGAGCCAGTAATGGCGTCAGTGGACCAAGTGGACGATGACAGCGTAGCAGAAGTCCCGCCCGAGGAAGAGCCACTGTTGATGCTGCTGGCGCTGCTGAGACCCGAGGGAGAGCTGCTCACGGGGTACTTTTCCGAGGTGCAGGGAGTGCAGGTGACCTCGCAAGAGCCCGGGGTGGTGACAGTCTCAGTCGAGACCGAGGTCACGTAGCTGGTAGTGGCAGAGCACTGTCCAGGAAGCGTGACGGTCTTGGTGACGGTCGGGAAGCCATAGGCACGCTTAGCATTGTCAGCGTTGGCATTAGCATTGGCGTTGGGACGGGCCGCAACCAGAGAGCCGCTAGAGGTGTTAGTCGAGTTTCCTGATTAGGCAGTTTGCGTATAGTGTAAATAGCAGCATATGGGGAATCGGAATTATGTCATACCTAAGGCCAAGGAGGGCAAGCTTTTTGATCATGATTGGCAACGTTGGTATTGTGATTGTTTGGTAGAACAGATGTAACTCTACTGAAGACAATAGAAAACTTTAAGGGGCAAAAGAAAGTGATGGTGTTGTGCTGTGATGTTATGGGTTGATGACTTTGGGGGGTTAACGAATGTCGATCAAAGTCTCTTAAGATCTTCTAGAGCAAAGAGAGCAGATTTCTAGGAGAGCAGTAAAAGAAAGTGAGTGTGCTGGTGATGTGAATGGGAAAACGAAGGGGTGGAAGAAAGAGAGTTGTCACTGCGAAGATCTTCTCGTTGAAGTCTGATGTTTCTTGCTAGACATTAAGATATGATCAAAGCGGACAGGCAAGGACGTCTTATATACTCATCGAGTGGCCACAAACCAAACATCCAGAGTCTGGATAATCACATTGAAAGACATGGCCTGTACTTTCTCTTCTGTGTCCTCCGCTGTTCGGGTGTCGCGATTGCGCACTCGGATCACCTTGCCATGGCCTTGACCCCGGTCTGTCTCGACCTCTCTTTAGATCTACGCCTCTGTCGTTTTCATTCACACCATTTTCGGATTTCAATCGTCACAACTCGCTCTTCCCCCCTACTCTCTGCTTAACTGCCTATCTACGCATCTGCCTCCCTCGGCCTGTCCTCTCCTCTATCATTTCAGCTTCTCACCATCCTGGTCTTTCACTACCCTCTCACCGCGTCTCTTTTTTTACTACCAGCATGCATATTCTGTCTCTTGTTTGGCCTGCTGTACGTCCGGGCTGTGTGTCTCACCTCTTGTCTGTCTCCTGTCTATCTTCTGTCTTGATGTCCTATCCTCCTACCGTGTTCGTATGTCGCACTGCGTCTCGTCTTGCTTTCTATATCCATCGACTTCTTGTGTGATTGTGCAGGGGTTAGCCCTCTATAGAAAACACTGTACTTCTATTTATATTCTCTCTGTTTTCTATTTCAGTTGTCTTTCATTTACACGTGCAACACGTTTGTTGAAAGTGCCTTGTCATACTTGCCACTGCTGCCGTTTGATACTTTGAATGTGACTTACATGAATGAACAAACTACCAATTCTATAGCCGACCGCCACCTGCGAGGTGGCTTGCTCCTCCCATGTAATCCTGGATAGTGGTGCCGCAGATTAATTATGTCTTTGTTTAATTATGTCTTTGTCGGGTCTATCTCGGGCTGTCATGGAAATAAAGGGAGAAAATATAGTTGTGGGATGGAGCATCTCCGTAAGTAGTCACCCATCTGCTGCCTTGATTCTTTCTCGTCTAATACCTACCCGAAGTCGGCGTATTTCGTATATGTTTGCAATATAGTATACACTGGCACGACTGGGCACTTAAGCTTGTTTTGTGCATGTGGTCGACCCGACAGATGCTCCTACCCGTTGTTAGAAAACGTGGTCCTCAGGTAGACATACCACACATACCATGAACACGAACACGAACACAGCTACAATTTGACCTATTTTCATATTGTTTCGCACCGGTGACTTGGTCCTGTATATCACAAGGAGTGTCCTTGGGAGGGCGGACATTGCAGGAACAGGTGTCTTTGGTAAAAAGATGACCAATAAAAGCGGAAGTGTTTGTGACTTGTGTAAACTAAAAAAAGGGATTATAAAAAAATCAGTTAAAATCACTGCAGCATACTGGTTAAGCACCAAAGACGAAAACAAGATTTAATAACAATCTAAACCTGCATGGATACTTCTGTTTGGGTCGCACGAGCACCTGTTTGCGTATCACAGACAGTGAGAGAGAAAGAGAAGGAAGAGTCAGGAATTAAAGTCAGAGAAAAACGCTAGGCACGGAAGAAGCCAATCCAAATACGTCAATCCTTTTTCTTTCTTGTTTTCTTGGATTTGTTTTGGATAGCTGACCCAGACCTTTGTTCTCCAGCAATATGCTCGGTCCAACTCCCGCCAGTAGAAAATCACCTATAGTCTATGAAGAGTTGTTGACGACGCAAGTGTCTTGCATTGGTGGCTGAATCCAGTACACTGATGCGTAGACTATATTTTATCTTGTCAAAACTTGAATATAGCAAACAGGTAAACCGAAATGGGCAACCAGCTTATTTATCAAATTAATCCTCTTGTGAAAGCTGAGCTTAAGGCAGCCATACATAACTACCGTGCATCAATAGCCGAGCACAAATTATGTGCTCAGAGTATTTGCCTGCCATCTGTCGCCGTCGCTGTAAGTACCAGCCGAAGCTCGCTGAAACCCGAACTATAGCGAGGCCTATATCATATATTTTAATAATATATTGTATCGTATAAAGATACGTAGTATACAGGCTGAATAAAAGACAGGATTCAGGGGTAACTCGCTTTGTGCATTTTGTGAGAGGGTGGTCTATAAGGAGGATACAGCATCTGACAGCTGCACAAGATGCAGCACTCGGTTGCATTCTTATTCCCTCGTATGCGGTGCAAGCTGAGGAGGATGCAGGTTCCGACAAGTCTAGCATTTGGCATCAGTTGGCGTGCAGATGTTGGCATCTCATGTCATCTCGACATAGGTCTACTACTCAACTAGACAAGGCATCACACATAATTTACTTTAGTCCATGTCCTTCCTCAGTCGCACAGATCACGACATTGATATCAGACAACTTGAATAATGTATTTGAACTGATCTAGGCCGGAAACAAGACTAGGTTTTACTCAACTTGCTCTGCCTTGCTACCCGTCTCTTCTATAAAGAGTGTCTAGGTGAGAGATTTCGGGTCAGGTTAGCAATAAGCTCCGTTGATATACCAATATTATCAACGATCAAGCAATCCTAAAGAAAAAAGAAGAAGAAAAGGACACAGGTGCTGATGCTGAGTCAAACCACGAGAGGCAAAAGCGGGCTGATCCTAGCTAGGCCGACCTACATGACCACTCGTACGCATGTTTGCTGTTTGTAGGACAAGAACGCCAACCGACTGGTTATATGGCTATGCATTTGTGGGCGAGCTCGTGTTATTTGCGAATATTTGCGTCTTCTATACGCGTCGACGTCGCCTGGCTTCATCTACTGTTCGTCTATGTACCCGGGCGCTCTGCCCTGTGCATATTTGGGCCTGAAATCTAGCTCAGCTTGACGCCATGCAGTGTAACTCACAAGCTGCTGTGCGAGGGGGCAGTCGAGTTGGCATACAACTGCAGCTGGCACAGCACAGGCTACTACTTCTATATTTCAACTACAAACACTGATATTGACTAGCGGGATGGCCATACGAACAAGCTTCCGGAAAATCTACTACTCCGGTCCTATCGGGCATCTTGTAACAGATTCCGTATGCACGGTCGTCTTGGGTTGATTGCTGCATACTATCCGTTTCCTCATCTCCAGCTCGCACCCGACACTGCCGTCATCCTTACCGTTCACCGCTCCTTTATACTTATTTCATCTATATTATTTCGATAGTGAGCACGGATAGATTAGCGGATATATTCCGAAACCTCTTCATTATTGAACAGCAGAGACCCCAACTTAAAATCAGGTAGATAAATTATTCCTATGAATCAGTCGGAGAATAAAAGCAAGGCACAGGACAGCCATTATATAGGAAGAGGGTATATTATCCTTGGTACGTCGAGCGGGCCTTGAAGGCTATTGAAGCATCAAAGCAATCTCGAGTGAAAGATCATGGACACACAGCCAAGAGACCAGGATGACATGCTGGAACTGACCCATCCTCACCATCGTATGTATATATTGTGAGAAACATTGACTTTATTCGTGTCACCACTAAATAGGGGCTGAGATCCCAGCAGGATTGACCTTTGAGTCTTGTAGATTTCCTTGTAATTTATCCATCCTCGTCTGTCACGGCTTCTACAAACTCGATGCCCGCTGGCCTAGTCAGACAGCCTCACTGATCATCTTGGCTCCGTCTGCCGGGCCACGCAGGTACCGTTCCTCGGCCGTCTTCCAGTTAATAATCTTCCAGATATTGTCCACATACGCGGCCTTTCCGTTGAGGTACTGAAGGTAGTAGGCGTGCTCCCACATGTCAACACCAATGACGGGCACTTCACCGTTGACAGGAGGGTCCTGGTCCTTGGTGGTGATGATGCGCAGGCCAGTCGAGGCCTCAAGCACCAGCCAGCCCCAACCGCTGCCCTTGATTCCCAATAGAGCAGCCGCAAAGGCCTTTTGGAATCCTTCCAAACTACCCCATGTATTTTTGATGTCTTCAACCAGCTTGGGCGCAGCTGCACCTGTAGGCTCAGACTCGGGCTGGCCGGCAGGAGCTAGATTACGCCAGAATAGCGAGTGGTTAATGTGGCCACCGCCATTGAATTTGATGGCTTCCTGGAGGGATACTTGCGTGGCGACATCGCCACCAACTACAGCCGAAGTTAATGATTGAAGTGCCTTGTTGAGATTGTCGACATAGGCCTGATGATGGCGCTTATGGTGCAGCTCCATGATTTGGGCCGAAATGCTGGGCTCGAGGGCCTATAATAGAAAGAGGTCAGTATGCGGCCATGATGGCAATTGTCACGAATCGAGTCAACTTACATCATAAGCATACGGCAGAGCTGGCAGAGTGTAAATTTTGGCAGACATGATGGCGATGACCAAAGACAAGATGTGGTCGGTATAAGGTGGTTAAGGTTGACTGTTCAGATCGGGACGAAAGCAAAGTGTGAGACGATGGGCTCGGGCAATTTACTCAGGTGGAAGTCTTAAACAGGCAAGATACAGAAAGCAAGAATGTATCAGAGAAAGAAGAGAAAGAAGAGAAAGAAACAGTGGTGGGATGGATAGACCACTAACATAGGTCGGGGTGGCCATGAGGGTTCTCGAGACCAACCACGACAAGCATGCATGAAACACCTTTATGGCCCAACAGTGATGATGATTTGGGTTAGAACACAATAGCCAAGTATGATGATAGAGCAACAAGTTTAATGAGTAAAGATGATTGGAAGCGAAGGCGGGGATGGAAACGTGCTCAAACATGCTTTGCAAAAAGGTACTTTTTCTAGCTAGTGTTTTGTGTGAAGGGGCAAGTACCTTTTTGGACGTCAGAAGCAAACTTGCTCAAATCGTCTCAAGCGACGACGCCATGCACCTATAACGGGCCGGATACAAGAGCAGCCACATTGCCTATCACTGGATTCAAATAGGAGAGAACATTCCGAGCCCGGTCTATAAGCCGTTTATATCATACTTTTTATTTATCTCGAGCCCGTCACACCTCACATCAACCTGTGTCAATCTGCATCGGCCTGCTCTTTATACCCATCTTAACGGCTGACATCGCGTCCGATTCGACCACGGCACAGCTGAGAAAAAGACTAGATAAAGAAATAAAACCCAACTTTACCGGTTCCTCAAATCACACGGCGACCAGTCTCGTCTCAAGTTGACATCTGAACTTGTCATCTCGACTTGGGCGTGTTACACGACCAGATCGGCTCACTCACACTCGGCATCAGACAGACGATTGACAGCGGCAGGCGTCATTACTTTGCCATTATGTGCGGAAATAACCTGCCAGCATCGGCATACGCCCACCGCTTTGGAGCACTCGCCATCATGAGCCCCTCCCCCTCTAACTCACCCTCGTCTTCAGCGTTGTCTTCGCCCAGCTCTTCCATACCGATGGCCGCCAATGTCACTTCCCTGGCTGGAAGTGTCAGGTTCTTCAACGAAAATGACCATGACTGCCATATTGCTACTCATGTACACTTCTCGCCGGACGGTGTGGTGCCCGTGTGCCCCCTTCTTCTCAGCATTGGCAGCTCCGGTAGTTTTGGCAGAATCTCCTTGACACTCGATCCATCGATAGAGACACAGTCTATCCGACTAGCAAAGCCTCTTCATCTACATGTCGGCGATGACAAGAATGGAAATCAGGGTATCATTGGACACAGAATCACAATGCAGTACGAAGGAGTTTCAAGCAATCAGGCGACAGCTCTGGCCGAGGGGATTGTAGGATACAACTGTCTTCCCAAGAAAGATGCGTCGTTGTAATGTTGCTGCTCGTTCTGTATTTTTTGTTTGTAGTTATATTTCTTCGTTTCTTGTACATTTGTCCTATAGCGTTCCATATCTATCACATTGCATCTATTTGAAATTATTTATCTCTCATTGTTCTCCATCTACAGTCGTAGTGGTAGCATTCATCGTAAAAAAAGACAAAGAAGACAAGAAGGAGAGGAAGAAGAGAAAGAAGAATTAAAACAGAAATTAAAATGAAGAAAGAAAATAGCAGACACTCAGGCGTCCACCATCATGGCTGCAATCACCAATGCCTCTATACGGCCAGCATACAGCTTCATTACGTGACACACTGGGTCGCCCCATACCACACTGCGGAGCTGTTCATCTGATGTGTACTGCGCAACAACACCCTCGCTCAGCCGCTCTTCCACTGTCTTTTTTGCCGCGATCCCGGATCTTGAATTGCCCGACCGCAGCACGACAATTCGGCCGGCATTGCTGAGCGTCGCTGCAGGAACGTTCCATACTGGTCTGGACCATTGAGGCTTTTCCTTTTCTGACCCAATACCAGCACCCGCACCAGAAGGGACTGAGCTAGAAAACAGATCGATCAAGCTCTTGATATACGCCTTGTCGGCCCTGACTACTGGGTCGCCTTCGTTGACGAAGCTGTAAAACATGCTTTTCCTGAGATCGCGTCCGTCCTCGGGCTTTTTAAGCGGCAGAAGCGACACTGGTGGTGTTCCAAAGGTAATACAGTGCACCCTTCGGAAGCAGCATGTCAGCATATTCAACTCGGATTCCGCCTCTGTTGATGTAGACAGCATGTGAGAGTACAGCAAGGACGCAACTGCCCCACCAGCCGAATGGCCCGTGATCAACAAGGAGTATGCTGCACGGCCCGGGTCTTCTTCCAGAAGCTGGCGCAACCGCAGAGCAACTGGACGGACCATCTTCCGGGCTGCAGAAAGAAAGCCGGAGTGACACAGATTTCCGGGATCATCCAGGAAGCCCTCTGGTGAGGCTGGGACCGTGTTGAGGTTCACAGTCCAGTCCATGAAGTTGGCCGTGCCGCGGATAGCAAATACAATTGTATTGACATCATCCATGGGCACTGACTTGATGACCATGGCTTTAGTGCCAGCGCGCCAGTCTGCATCGATATGTGTGCGCCTCTCGGCACAGGCCTGGGGTTGCTGGTAAGCATGATCCGAGTACTTCGCTGCCAAGCTTAATAGTCGGTATGTTGCAATGTACCTAATAGCGAGTTAGAATGAAGTATGATTTTATAGTAGACGACGTCACTTACAGTCGCATTGGTGGCAAATCGTATGGCAGCCTCGAGTTTGCATAGAGGTCAACCTTGGCAATGTAATCCCCAGACCGAATTGAAGCCAGTGAACATGTTGTCCGTTTCTTACTCTTGCTGTGTTTTTTGGAGGTCTTTGGCAGAGCGTGCATGGATCCGGTAGGGTGATAGTACGGCCCGATAGCTAGGTCGGGGGTTGAGGACGTCGGGACCCCTTGTAAGCCTGCATCAGGCGAAAATGAAAACAAATCCGCTTCGAGGCTGTCGAAGCGATCATTGTCGATTGAAGTGAGGATGTCGTTGAGTTTGGAGTATAGTTGATCATACAGCACGGTACTCTGGTTCACGATCGTCGATCCAGGGACGTGAGAGACATGACTAGGCGCATGGCCGTCGTCAAACAAATGCGGCAAGTTCATCGGAAGAAGGTCTGTCGCGAGGTTGACCATGGATCCAAGACAAAGTTTGCTGACCGCAGCAGGATTTCCAGAGCCAAGTTTTCCTTGGTTTGGTGCGTGCTGACCATGCTGGTTAGGGGATGTGACGTAGTACTGGTTGACCACGATACTAGGCGGTGGATAGTAGTAATGGCCAGCATGTGACTGTGATTGTGGGTGAGTATAGCCACCGTTGAGGCCGCCCTCAATCGTTGGAGGTCCGTGATAGTCTAGCTGGTTCGGCCTATGATGAGATGGGTCAGCACCGCGTGGCTGTATATGCATCGGCGGAGGCTGGCACACATGACTCGGCGCGGACGTGCCGTCCAGCAGCTCCGTCGCCTTCTTCTTCTTGGACGAGGCGAACCAGCCCATCGTGTGTATTGAGGTGTATAAGGTAGCGATGTAAGGTAAAGAAAGATTGACTTGGATAAATGGGAGATGCTGTCGCGTTGCAGTGATTCAGAGAAGAGGGTAGGCGACCTTGATGATGATTAACTTTGTTGGTGGGCTGGTGAAGAGTGACAGCTCGAGTCGGCCGGGCAAAACACCAGGGGACGGAGCCGCCTTGTATGACGGAAATGCAAGTGACAAAGTAGAAGTGAAGATTTGGAAAGTAGAAGGCAGAATTCGACGAGTAGAAGTTAAACAAGTAGAAATCAAACAAGCGCATGCTCATCGGCGACCAGCGGTGCATTCCCAGGGTAGCTACGTGACTGGGCAAGTATGCCAAAATCGGAACTAACAAGCCTCCTTCAAGCTTGATATGCACACTGCACGTTGTTGTGTGCTACTGTAGGGGTGCGGGCGTTAGTTCGGTCAGGCACATGCTTTATGGGATGGTTTGTGAAAACAATAGGTCCTCCTCCCGAAAGTATGTGCCTCCTTGTCGGGTTCTGCATCTTATCACAAATATATGCAGTGTCTAGTCCTCTTTCTGTCATCAGTCAAGTCGATAGCCTCTCTATGATGTATGATTCGTTACTTGCTGACCACTCAGAACACTTGCTTCGCCACCATATGCCACCCCTGTCTTATTTTGGAGTTTCTAACTATCGTCGTTTCTTCTTCTTTCTTCTTCCTTTTTCTTCTTGATTTCAGTATTTTCTGTTTTTCTATAGTTGTTTATTTTTGGTTGATATCATTCAAAAGAGTGCTACTTTATAGTATTTAAACGAGCGAAGGCAACTCCATGAGATTTAAGTTGCATCATTTCTTTATTATATTTGGCTTTCTAAATTTATTGTCGCTTACACAGAGTCCCTCTTTTCCTCGTACTTCTCCATCTTTCCCTCTAACAGAACTAACAGAACGCACAACCACATACGAGTATTGTGCTCAAGTCTGAGAGTATTCAAGTCTGAATTATGCATGATAGAGTGGTTATCACAAACCCCAAGCTAATCAAGAACAAGATTGGCCAGCGTCCGCGAGGGCGGGGCGACTATACGAATTCTGGAACGGGTTAGTATTTACGCCCTGATTCAATATGGTCAATTCTTTCGTGTTTCCAGGCTTTCGTCTCCTGTCTTCTTCTTCTCTTCTGTTCATTATTCTACCGACAGCTTTAAGCCGGAAATCCGGGGCAGGGATAAGTATTGGCCTGGTGGGTTGCTAGTGGTATTATCTAGCATCGGAAGACAGACACTTGCCGGCGCTATTGGCTTTTCTTCGCCAGGTCGGCCCTTGCCATCGTATTCTCGACGGCAAGGTTTTGTGCTTTCCTATATTCACAACTGCACGATTACATAATTACTACCACGTGCGAGGTTGTTTATAGTTGACACGTTGTCACGCGCATCGCCGGTCGCACTTGCCATGTTTGCCAGATTTAACATATTATTTCAATATAGTAATTGGGAAGTAGCCCTACCTTGGCAACCGTGGTCACATGTTCTAGATGACATCGCGTCTCCCGCATCACAATTGACGTATTACGCTGTAGACTGCCTCACAGCCACCTCGCCAGACTGCCTACTGCCACCCCCTGCCTAACGCGTTGACAGGCCCCTCCCTCATCGAGCTTGTTTCAGTGGTTGTAGAGCACATATGATTGCAATTTAGGCGTTAGCTACTACTAGCCAGCACGACTTGGGGTCACGACCATCTCATTGTGAGAACACACTTTACCGTGAATAAAAGCCACCCAAACAAATTGATATGTTTAGGTGACTGTTGGTTAGACGGTCGGTACATCATAAGACGCAGGACATCTTACACGTGCACATAATCGTCGCACGTTGCACGTTGGGCGTTGGGCAGGGACGGCCGGGCCCACCATTGTCTCCCTCAAGTTAAAAAGGCCCGGAAGCCATTTCACTAACAACGACCCGCTTGATACAGACTAGGGGCCCATACCACTTTTGCCGCCAGATCTGCAACACCAAACATCCTACAAGCTCATTTATGCGAAAACGGTTATTATTTTAACATTCGGGACGAAAAGGGGCACAGGCACAGGCACGGGCACAGTCACAGGCACGATAGCACGGAGAGAGAAGGTGTTTCCAAGGGGACAGCACGACACAGACAATATCATCTCGACTCTCACTACGACAACTGCAAGCACGATCTTGACTCCCGACTGCCACTGCTCATCACTCACCGCAACACACAGCTCGCAACACGCAACACGCAACCCGACTCGGACCTCCCCCTGCTATGAGAAGCGAGTAACGGCATCGACTCTACCTCTCGAGATGACCTGAACGCCGCCATGGATTTTGTAGGTGCAATGCGGGCGAGGAGGGGTGGCCGAACAATCGAGCAATGAACCAACATAAAGACATTAGACTAACTCCTATTCCAGTGGTCGCGACTACTAAGCCATACGCCGCTCTCGGCCGGCCCTTCGAGAAAGGACATTGCAAAGGACCCTTTGCACCGGCGGCACCGTTTCGAGAAGGAATACGGCCAGCTCTTGGTAAGTTTCTTACGACAACTCCTAGGCATTCTTCCGCCGGAACCATCTACTAACGCTGTCCAGCAAACATGGCGCAACTCCTCCAACCTCATCCGCGACACCGGGGCCGCCGACACCATTGAACTTCGCATCCAGGAGCTCACTAACATCCTCATTGACGAATCCCGTCGCCCATTACCACACACCTGCCTAGCATTTGCTGCTGAGAAGCAGATCTACATCCCCATCAGCAAGATTGCCGCCACTTCCTACACCCTATACATCATTAAGGAGGCCGTGTACTTTTTTGGCATCTTGATCGAGAGCGAGGACGACGCCTTTGTCGAGAACGAAACCTTTGCTACAAGCCTCACGAATCTATTTGTCCGAATTACTGGTGCCAACAGCATCCATCTTGATGCTGAGACCGAAACCAAGGTGGTCGAACTCGCCTTCAATGTCACCACCAAGATTAGGCTGCGGCCAGACATCCTGCCGGCATGGTTCAAGTCACGGCATCTGCAGCCGCAGCAGCAAGACCAGGACACCCCGCGAGAGAAGGAGTCTGAAAGCCACGAGCGCTTCAAGGGGAAGACCCAGCGCAAAGACTTTCCCTTGTTTTATATTCTCGTGGACTACATCCATTCCGAAGGCAAGGTTGGCGACTTTGCGCGTACCGGCCTCCTCTACATTATCGAGTCGGCATCATCGGCATCGTCGGCGTCGCTTGAGCAGTGGATCGTGGAGAGCGATCTGAGCACACGCATGGCCACCGGCTTGGGTGCACTCTACAGCCAGTTGAGCCGCAAGCTCGTCATCGACCATCCGGCTAATAACCTGCCCCCGGTTCTCGCGCTCTCAGACTACGAACATCCCCAGCCCACTTTTGAGGCTGTCAATTCATGCTCGCCCGACTTCCAGGTTCAGCTCGACACCTTTCTTTCCCACCTGCTCTTCTGGCAAGATGTTTTGAACCACTGCCGGTCTGTCGAGGTCAAGTCTACACTTCTGGAGCATTTCCAGGTTATATTTCTCCAGCAGCTGCTATACCCCTCGCTCCTCGAGTCCTCAGACATTGATGGCGGCTCATCTGTGGCTGTTTTGACGTACCTGCGCCGCATCCTCGAGTCGCTCGACCATCCTGACATGATCAACCTCATCCTCCACTATCTCCTTGCTCTTCCCGACCCAAGCAGCGCAGAGAGTAAGCCCGCTTCTAAAAACGCTGTCACCGCTGCCCGTAAGCGCAAGTCTATGGATCTGGCCACATTGATGGCAGCGAAGCCAGAGGTTGCCGCCACGCCATTTCTTTTCAACCTGGTCGACCTTGTCTTGGCTTGCCTAAAATCACACAGCCAGCAGACCATCTATGTCACGCTTCAACTCATCTCAGTCATCCTGCGGCGCCATCATCGGTATGCTGTATCGACACTACTGCGCACAGGAC
Organism: Ophiostoma ulmi; assembly: GCA_029298715.1. Lineage (NCBI taxonomy): Eukaryota > Fungi > Ascomycota > Sordariomycetes > Ophiostomatales > Ophiostomataceae > Ophiostoma > Ophiostoma ulmi. The sequence continues at coordinate 5,232,226 of JANSLN010000002.1, read as the reverse complement.
CTGTGTCTGGTACGAGCTCGCATCGAACTATTGGTGCTCATCAGCAGGATGTTGAGTTTTTTATGTCGACTGCAGGTGTCATCGGTGGTCAGGATAATTTTGATGAAGTCTATGATAACATCTTGCGCGACGTGATTGTGCGTCTTGAAAGCCATCCGTGCTCACTCAAGCTTATTGCTCCGAAAATTTCAACAAACAACCACGAGTTGCCCGCTATCCCGGATAGCTTACCCGGTGCACCTCGCGATGTGCCTCTGCACACGATTCGGCCCGGTGACCCTCTTCTAGAAACGATTTTAGACAGGCTAGAAACATTTTTTATCAACCCTATCGACTCTAACCTGTCCATCACCGAGGCAATTCTTGATCTTGCCACGTGTGGCTTTATCTCATTAGAGGGCTGGGTTCTCCGCCACCCTGACGGCTACTCCTATGACAATCTGGCCTCGTCAAGTTCATCTGTTGGTGGTACCAGCACTGACAATGAAGAACCAGAGCTGTCGCAAATGCAGCAGTGCCAGAGACGGCCCAAATGGGACGGCCTTCCTCGGTTCATTTCCGTGCTACAGACACTAGCCGGCCAGGTTTCTGCCTACCGCCAAACAATCCCTCGGTTTGACGATCTTTTGCAGCAACGTCGGGAGGCCTTCCAAACAGCCGATTCGCCGCCTCCTGTCCTTCCCGTGCGGAACAAGAGCGTCGTCCCTGGAAATAATCCTGGCACTCCAGCTCCCAGCCAAGCAAATGTGGATGATGCGAGAGACGGATCGCCTCCTCGTCCTTCAGCCTTTGAGGCGTTCACACAGAGACTCATGTCTGAATTCAACACCCCGGTTAAACCCAGCCCGCGAGGCCGGAAAGAGTCGAGCAAAGGCCCATTTAGTACGCCAATATTCGGCACACCATTTGGCGTCTCTAGTTCCAACAGCAATGGTCATGGTGCAAATTTGAGCGTAATGTCTGGCGGGTATGGGTTTGCTACTCCGACATCCACAAAGACTGGATTGGGTCCGCCGCCTGTTCCACCCAAGGAGTTCCCCATGAATATCGATAACAGCACCACGGCGTCTCGAGGAGGAAGCGTTTCTGCTTCGCGGTCGTATTCCCCAAGCAGCCAAAGAAGAGATCCCTCGGTGTCCTCCCACGACGGCCGCGACAGCCTGGTTGCAAGTCAAATGGCTGCTTTCCAAGCTGTCGACCGCCAAATTCTAGCACGCCATGTCGGCATTCCCGCGCTCCAGGGACCGGAAGTGCCCACAACCAAGCCTATCCCTATTGACTTCAACAAGACGACAACCACAGGCGCGATAGAAATACAGGTCGAATTAGAAGGAGAGGAGGACACAGCAGGCCCGACAGGCGATATACAGTCACCGTCGCTAAACAAAACATCAGCACAGACACAGGAGAGTGATGGTGCACTGCCGTCTGAGAACAGCGACACGGCAGCCTCTACTGTCGAGGCAGTTGATCTACAGGAGGAAGCTACAGTGACAGTGTCCCATGTCCTGACCAACGCCATCATTCTGCAGTCTTTTTTGTTCGAGGTTGCAGCGCTGTTGCAGGCGAGGGCCGGCTTGTTTGACGAGGTACGCTTTGCGTAGTTTCTTGTATTGAGCATTTTATACCTTTATTTCTTCTTGTTTTCTAAAATATATACCATGCGTTTCATTTTCTACTTGTCTCCATCATATGCCACTCTATTGCTATGGCATATGTAGTCTCGTATGCCGATAAATGATCACGCCGTCCAGATTTACATTACATCACGCCAGCATGGCAATACGGGGCCGTATGTTAGGTAGTAGAAAGAAACCATCAAGTTGTGTTATCCCAAGAGTTAGAAAAATGAAAGAAAAAAAATGAAAACAAGCAAGAAAAATACTAAGAAATGTAAAACAGGAAAAGAGAACGGTAGACAACAATGAAAGAAAACATGAGCATGAAGAGAAGAGAATGATAAAGAGAATAACAGGAAGAGAAACAGCTAAAGAAACAGAAAAGAAACAGTGAAGGAAAAGGGGGAAAAAAAAAAGAGAATCACCAGGCACTCATAATATTACAAACATGCCCGACCATAAACACGCAGTATCCAAGCGTCGTACCACCCAGCTAAGCCGGCGGTCCTCCCTGTGCTAAAAATGGATAGTACAGCGAGAGGACAGCCAGGGACAGATAGTCAGAGACAGAGAAGACACCTTGCGTGGCACCCTTCTTTCCTTGGTTATTGTACCAGCCTTGTCCATATAGCCAGCCCAACACCTCTCATTCATCCTTCCCAGCATCTAGACCAATCTCTCCATCTACAAATTGCTTTTGTGTGATGCACACACAAAAAAGAAAACAGCGTGCTGATGGCAAGTCCGTCCAAGAATCGAGATCCCAACGTCGAATGGCGTCTGAGAAGACTAAGCAAGGCATGTGCATCGGCGGTAGTCGTCATGTCGTGTCCGTCTTGTTATCGTGAGCGAGTCCATGAGAGTATGAAAAATCAGGCGTTGGTCGTTCCCCCACCGAAACAAAGAAAACCCTTGGCCGATCATGTAAAGAACTCCAAAATAAAATAAAAACCATGCATCCTGCCCCAAACTCGCCCATAAATGACTGTATGCGGGTTGTACTTCGCTGGCGCTGGGGTGTGCCACGGTCATTTGGAAGCAGGGGGCCAATGCCAGTGCCAGTGCTGATACAGCAGCTTTGGCTCGACTGTGTCCAAATATCTCCCACATGCATACGCCAGCACACCTGAAAAGCCAAACAGCAATGAACCACTGCCGCCATGTAAGCCGTGGTAGCCCATATCCTAGATCCTTTAAAACACCAGTTTCCGAAACGCTGAAAACAGTAAACGAGAGAGTGGAAAAAAATAGCCTTGGTATCAAATCAGAAAGAAGAAAGAAGCAGAGTGACCAACGAGCTGTAGTGAAAGAGACGAGAAAGACAAATTCCATAATACGCATCTAGCAAAACGGGTTGGCAATGTCTTTCTCATCTCCATTTTCGCCGCTTTACGTCTCACGCACGGTGTGCCATAAGCGATGTTTACGCCTAGGGGCCACCGACCTTCTTATCCTTCCGAGGCTTGATGACAAAGTCACCCATGAGTTGAAGATGATCAGCAGGGAAGTGGTAGCTGGGGAATCCAGGAACACGCTTGAGGTAGTCGAAATCAGGAGGGCCCAGCAGCTCAACAATCTCCAGTGAGTTGGTCGAGTACCAGATGTAGTCGATGACGTTAACAAAGCCTGGGGTATAATTGGTAAACGGAAGCTCGTCGGGGGTGCCGGTCAGGTGCTGGTACGCGGACTTGAGGCTGAAAGGGTGCTCAATGCCATCACGAGTGAAGTTGCCGTATTGGTACTTTGCGATTTCAGGGTGATCTGGAGGCAGGCGGCCCATGCGAAGAAGCTCCGTGACACCGCTCTCTGCAGTCGAGTTGTAATCACCACAAACAAAGAGGGGAATGTCGGTGTTGTTACGGTACTCCTGCGAAGGCGCACATTCGGCAGGCTTGGTGTCCTTTTCAGCACCTGGGATCTCGATCATCCTCTTCTCCTTGTCCTTGAGGGCTGCTGTGCGTGCATACTTCTCAGCTTGCTTCGTGACAAAATCCATGATGAGGGCAGTCTGCACAATTTTGACATCGGCAAGGGAGCCTTCCCAAGCAAGATGGGCGTTGACAACGATCACACGTGCGCCGGTCTTGCGGCTCTCGAAGAAACCAACAATAGCAATGTTGTCTTTGGGCATAACACGGTTGAAGATGTCATCCTGAGACTTCATGTCTGGGCGATTGATGGCCACGGCCGTAAAGTCGATGAGCTGCTTGTCGATGAGGATAAACTTGCTGCCCTTGTAGAAGATCGCACAACCATCAACACTATTCGCGTCCTTCTCCGACATTGTGCGTGCCTTTGAGCGGGGGAAGTAAATGGACTTGTAGTCGTCGTGGGCGAGTTCTGGGCCAAACGTTTCCCGAAGAGCGTCGGCTGTAATCTCCTGCAAACACAAGAAGTCGGCGTCACAGTGCCGAATTTCCTCAATGATCTTCTCCTTGCGGTAATCCCAAGAGAGTGCGGCAGTCGGCGTGTATCCGTAGGTTTGCACATTGGCGTATCTCTCACCCAGGATGTTCCAAGAGAACACCTTGACGCGCTCCAGAGAGGGAGACACATCTTCCTGGATGGTCACAAGCTTACGATCGTTAGGTGGCGGAGGAACTGTTGAGAGAGATTGTTAGTTCAACAAGGCAAAGGCAAAGGCAAAGTGGAAACTGGTTGCATTCCAAAAAAATAAAAAATAAAAATAAAAATAAACCCAAAAAAAACTTACTGGGTGACTGTTCTTTCAAAAAGTTGATCAGCGCCTTGGAACCCTTCTCCATGATCTCTTTCTTGAGCTCCGGGTCGAGCGGGTTGCCTTCAATACCGAGCACCTCAAGCATGTGTAAGGAGCCGATTTCGTAGGGAAGTGTGCGGATGTTGTTGTTGAAAAGCATGAGTTTCTTAAGGAAGGTGCACATGCCCAGCTCTGGGGGTAGCTCGCCGATCTGGTTGTGAGAAGCCTCGAGAATGCGGAGCTGACGCAGGCTGCCGATGGCGGCGGGTAGCACAGTCAGCTTGTTGGACGAGACGTAGAGCTCCTGAAGGAAGTCGTACGAAAAGAGCTGAGTAGAGAGTGAACGCAATCCCTGGCCGCTCAGGTCAAGGTTGTGCCAATCTTGCTGGCGGTTTGGCTTTTCCACTGACCAAGGTCTCCGGATGTCTTCTGTCTCGCCGTCGGCTAGTGTGGAGTTGTTCATGACAGGCGAAGGGCCTCCGATGCCTTTGTTCTCGCTTGCCTTGAGTCTGGCAAAGTAGTTGGCCTGACCACTGTCAACCATGGCATGATTGGCAGCATCGGCTTCCTTGTGCAGGCGGGTTTGCTCAGCCCAGTGCTCGTTCATGGGAGTGACTTGCTGGGCAGCACGCAGAGAGTTGGCCTGGCCGTTCTGCAGGCCATTTGAAAAGTGGTTGGCGGACAGCACACCACCGGCATAAGCTGAGTGATGGGCTAAGCCCTGGTTGTTTGAGTTGTGGGCCCCTTGATCGGAGCCTTGGAGGACATGATGATGTTGAGGGATGGCCTGGTGCTGATGGGCATTAGGTTGCTGGAAGCTATACAGCATAGCCGGCATACCCCGCGAGACAGGGTTGCCATTGATCCGGGAAGCATGGCCCTGCTGATGGGGTTGGTTGTACATGCCGAGAGCGGACGTGGACGGGCCTCGAGAGGCCGGGTCGGGAGACTTGGACGACGATAAGGGCTCAGTGAGGAACTGACCGAGGAGGGTATTCAGGTGTGTTTCGGACTGCGGCGGCGGGGCGGCGCTGACACTAGCGAGATGTTGGTTTGGGAGATAGTAGAGGTTTCCAGCCGACTGCAGATAACGGTAACCATCGGCCATCTAGTTGTCATTGATGGCAGGTGAGAGACGCTAAGCTACAGGAGCTGTCGGAAGGAAGTTTTGTCGTCTTCGGCTAATAACAGACGGCAAAAGCGGAGGCTGTGGTGAAAGTAGGAGGAGGAAGAGAGTACAAGAGGTGTCGTTTGCGGCAAGGGTAGCTCTGGTAGCTATAGCGATAGTCGTTTGCGTCGGTTGTCTGTGTGTTTGTCTTTGGTATTCTCGATGGGAGAGTCGGGGGTGTTGCAAAGGGTCCTGAGGCCGGTTCCGCTGGCATCGATGCGTTAAGAGGAGGAAGAGGGAGGGTGTTGATCGAGGGACACGAGGACACAAGACGCGGTACACGGCTAGTGTTTGCAAACGAGAAGCTCAATTGGCCATGAACGACACGCAGAAGGGAATCGAGCACGGAGGTCCACGGTGCGGACAGTACGTGCTAATACCCCGGATCGAGTAGTCCAATGAGGGGGAAGAGGAGACGTCAGAAGAAGGCCAGAGCGGTTCTTCCAAAATCTTCTTATCCGAGATCTCGTGCAGCTGAGCACAACTCAGGCAGCGTTGGTCTTGAGGAGTTTTTTTTTTCTTTGTTGTAGATGGGTGTTGCTTAGTTGATATTTTGATAGAAGGTCTAGAGGGAGATAATGCTATGGTCAGCAATCCAGTTTTGATAGTGATGGGAGCAAGGCCAGCAAGACCAGTAGGGCCAATAGAGGCCAACAAAGAGAAAGGCAGGTAGGTGATGGGAGATTATGAGAGTGGCCACAAGGGATGGGTTAGACAAGACAACGGAGAAACGCCAATTCCCGTGGGCGGTACAGGAGACGCGGTGAGCAAAGGGAGGGAGGCTGAAGGAAGCAAGCAGAAAAGAAGATGAAAAGCGAAGGCTGGCGGGGGGTAGGGGGAGGAGAGGGGGTTGGCCGGGGACGATTAAGGAGAGGAAAGGAGCAGACATACCAGGGCGACCTAAATGTTCGCCAGGACCTGCTAGATGTAAATAATAGTCGATTAATACTGCCAGGGAATAATGTGGGCGACGTGATGATGGCGATGTGGTGCAGACGACGTTGGTCGAGTTTTGCGACAGCTTGTTGTGGTGGTGGGCGCTGAGCAAAGCGAGGATGGAGTCACGGGACGTGGCGAAAGCAGGAAGCGGGTTATTTAGATCATGTGACTAGTCACTGGTAGTGTAGACAAAGAAACTACAAATTAGAACTAGAAATAGGAACAAAGAACGTATCGGCGGGCCTACAGTACAAACAGTGCGCATCTGCAGTATAATTTTACAATACACTGTAAGAGCACAGGCCCCACCGACCTCACACCAGATTGTTGATTGTAAAGAGGGCATGATGCCATAAAGAGGATAGCAATATTGCATATTGGCTGATCTCGATTTTGGGGCGTGGGTGCTATTGCGAAAGCATGACAGAGCAAGGACGTGCTAGCGATGATTTCCTTTTTCCAAAAACTCCAAGGTTGGTAGATGGCCTAGTCGTATCATGGAGAAGACTCACATATAAGTACATACGGAGTATATGTCGACGTGATTAAAGACAGGTAAGCCTTGGGTCAATAGCAAATAGAATAACGATGGCTATTGTGTACAGGGATTATATACCAGCGACATACCGGGTGAGGTGACTTGACGCTCCCAACCATGGTTTGGATCATATCAAGTGTCATACAATCCGAAGAGTTGGCATATCTCGAGGTGCCGTTTCTTATGACTGATTATATACACATACTCGTATATGCTGGTATTGCCATTATCATGCTTTAAGACCATTACATATAACGGAGGGCAGTGGCAAAGACGGGCCGCACTGTTGAGACTATGTTAGATATGACTAATCAGGTACATCGAGACGATATAGAGATGGCATGCATTACCAACGATTCCAATTCACATGTTCTCACACTTTCACAAATTAATAGACTCAGTCAGGTATTATGCTTCAGTCCGCAGTAAAGCCGTCACAGACAGACTAGTACTACTGGGTATTGCTTCGCGCTGCTCATTCGGCCGACGGGCCGTCTGTGAGTGCACGGAACAGGCATCCATCAACACCATTGAGCGGGGTACCTGGTTGTGGCCCGTGATGTGGCTTGCAGTTGCAGTTTGTGTTTGGTTCAGTGGCATACTAGCATAAGCAATATATGCCGTCTATCTGGCGGCTGATGCACGTCGCCGTGACAGGTCAGGCTGGTATGTGAGACCTGCATAATGCGTTATTTGTTGTAAACATGTTCGTGTTGCCTGCAGTTTTGGCGCCACTTTCCACTGCAACCAAGCCCATCGCCAAGTTGGAGATGAAAAAAAGGCCAGTGTTCCATCAATTTCCAACATATCTCCACCAATCCTATGGATGGCGTATCGGGCCTATGGAACGGCACGAGGTTACGTTCCTAGTTGGTCGTCGAGAACGGTCGTGCCTTCCCTCTTTGCCGCAATCTGCGCCTGCCCAAAGAGATATATATATACGCGCTCCATTCGTCACGACTCTCAGCCTTTTAGCTTGAGTGGTCTTGCCTTTCCCATGTCAACATCATGGGTTACGCCATAGCTTTGGATATCCACACAACAATGCGCCACTGAGAGCTTCCTTTCGCCACCTTTACTGGCCTAGCACCTGGTTACTACGTATCTTACAAGTCCTCTGTCCGGCTCGCTCGACGTCCAATCCGCGGCAGCAACGTCGTTGTTTCATCGCATCGACAATCAGGCAAGCGGCCATAGTCCGACTTGGCATTAGCAGCCCCTGTTCGAGACACACGCGAGACGCTCAGGCCTCTAGGAAGCAGGGCTGTGCCTCCACGAGAATCGGCCAACGTAACAACAAGAAGACACGCGGCACGGTGGAGAGGCCAAAGTGGGAGGAAGAGAACGAAAAGTACGAGAGGAAACAAGAGGATACAAACAAGACCGAGTCAATCTGAAGCAACAGAAGGGAAAGGAGAACGGATAAGAAAAGGAGGAGAGAAAAGAAAAACGGAAGGAAAAAGAAAGAGAAAAAAAAAGAGAAGAAAAAAAAAGTAAGAAGAGGGCAATAATAGAGACGAATACCCAGGACACGGCGGCGACAAACACCGCTGAAAAGAGCTTGACCGAAGCTCCAAACAAGGCTGCCGCTAACAAAGGCTCCGTCTCCATAAATTAAAAGGGGGATGCAGAGTTTAAGTGGGCTAGCCGGTGGTGACAGAAATAGGAGCACTCAAGCACTGACAAAGACCTGCACCGAGTGCCATTGAGCGCCAAATAGCGCCCGATAGCGTCAGTGCAGGCTGCCGAAGCCAACTAAATAATAGAATTAAAAGAAGAAACAACCACGAAAATGGAATATCTAGGTTATATCGCGACCAACAACCCCCCACCCAACTACTATTTGCGCAGGGCTCCTCCTCCTTCTTCTTCTTCGTCGCCGCTGCCGCCGCAGCAAGCCAACTCTTCAAAAGCATTGTCGTCTTCAAAAACGAATAAAAAGAACCACTTGAAGACCGAGAATATCGACCACCGGAGGACCAACAACTCCAGCGACGGTTCACTGGGCCGGCTGTCGACCGAATCTGCATCGTCACCCACAGACCCTGTGCCTGTCTCGTCGGCGTCGTCTGCACCGCAGCGTCATCCTCAGGAGTCTTTACAGACCTCACCAAGATCTGTGTCTACAAGCCACCGAAACAAAGAATTGCCACTACCACCACGTCTACCATCAAGAGGCCCGACTGGTACAGGAGATTTTGAAGCGTCGGCAGCATCTTCAGGATCGGCGGCATCTATATCCAATCGGCCCTCAAACCTCTCGTCCTCATTTTCACCTTCTTCAGCACCGCCCAGCCTAAGAAGTGCAGTGCCACCAACATCTCCTACTCCAGGGATCAAACGGAAGACGAATCGGATACGCAAGCTCTCTCGCCATTGCACCGGGGAAGACCAAGCTCCTGGCAACGAGGACGACATATCACGCGACCCGGATCACCGTGAGCATGACCTGGAGCCTCACCACTTGAGCAAAACCCAGAGCAAAGCAAGTCATTTTCATCACCAGCGCCACCAATATCATCAGCCCAGCTATGTATCATTGGTGCCCAAACACATATCCGACTCACACACACCATTTGAAAACGCCACCATGTCTTCCATGACAGGAGCCCTGGCACTGCCTTCCAAAGACATCGTTCCAAACGAATTGCATGTGTACGATGGCACCAGCGGCTCAGGGGCACCAGGCGGCCCAGGCTTGGGTGGCGAAGGATCATCGCAGTCGCTGCTCTCGACAGGCTCAGAGCAGGCCAAGGCGAAGCCGTACATGGTACGCAACGGCCGCACCTACCTCTCTGACCCGACTTTGCCCTACTGCCTTCCAGTAGACATGCCCGAGCAAAACCGGCAGTCGTTACGCTCGTTACTCCTATTTCAGCTGTTTGGTGGCCCGGTGTGCTCGCCAAACTTTGCCAACAAGCCCCCCAAGCGGGTGCTTGAGGTTGCATGCGGCAACGCATTCTGGAGCATCATGTGCAATCAGTATTATGCACGGCAGGGTCACAAAGGTATTTCATTTTCAGGTATCGATATTGCGCCAATGAGCATGGGCCTGAACCGCAACAAGAGTGAAAGGAAGGCCAGAGCAAGTACCACGTCTGGGACAAGCACAGAAAAGAGTGCAGGCACGGAAGCAGACGCAAGCACAGCCTCAGAAACCGACAAAATGGACTGGCGCTTCATACAACACGACATACGCCGCTACCCATGGCCTTTGGAGGCCGAAGAGTTCGACCTCATTATTCTCAAGGATATCTCACTCACCGTCCGGTCCGTGGACTTCCAGCAAATTATTGATGAGTGCATCCGTGTTCTAGAGCCCGGTGGTACGCTCGAGATTTGGGACGCAGATCATGCCGTTCGACTCCTGCGGCCGCATTACCCAATCACGTCAGGCTCAGCAGCAAATGGCGAAGAGGACGAGTATGACAGTGCTGCCACTGCCGGCGCATATGTGATAACCCCCAAAACGCCACTCTCGTCACCTCAGAATCAATACATTATTGAGTACAACAGCTGGCTACAGAAGGCATTTGAGGCGCGGTCTATTCCGCCTGCGCCCTGTGCTCTAGCTAGTGCATTCTTCTTGCAAGAGGTCGAATTACTAAAAGATGCGTCGATGCGCCGATTGGCCGTGCCACTGTCGGAAATGCGCTGGGAGCGCGAAGGCGTCGGCGGGGTGGTGACCAAGGACGGCAAGACATATGTCGAGTCCAAGGGCAAGTCCAAGACCATGGGTCCAGGGGGCGTTGACAGTAGTGCGGCAGCAGGCGCAGAGGGGGAGCAACAGGGCAAGAAGAAGCTGACGGCAGCACAGAGTGCACTGCGCCGGACTGCGTTGCTGACAGTAATACAGCTGATTCAGAGCCTAGAGCCCGTGCTCCGCGAAGTGAGTGGCAAGAGCCAAGACGAGTGGGACGGCTGGTCCGGCAAGATGATTAACAACCTAATGAAAGAAAATGGCACGTTTTGGGGCGAGTGTCTCGAGGTGGGAGCATGGTGGGCAGAGAAGCGGTAGGGGTTGTCGCCGTATCTTGCCTCGTCTCTTGTCTCTTGTTGCCGTGTGTTGTTTTGTTGTCTATTTCTGGTCATTAAATTCTTGTCATATTCCTGTCTTGCTTCTTTTGCTTGTCTTGTCATTTGTCCACCTTGCTGGCACATATACCCCTCAGCCGGCTACCCTGACCTTGTTTCTTCACATTATAACTACATAAACGCATTAAACCCTAAGTGGCTAGATCTTTAACGCCCTTTTAAATTGTTCAACGTGTTGTATCTCTCCAAACTATGTGCCGTTGTATCTCTTGCGTAGTGTGCGGTACCGCTTCAGGTAGTATCTGCTGCTGTCAGTCACTTGTGATCATGGTTTGTCGGGTGCCAAAAACTGACAATGCCTCGATTTCTATCGCATGTTAGCCATATACTTCTGCACACCAAGAGCGACGTCATCTCGCTACGTACCTTTCTGAACAAATTGGGCTCGCTCAATGCCTTTCTTGATGGCTTCGTCATCTCTCAGGCCGGCATTGGCAGAAAACGCGGCGTGCAGTCGGCGTCGGAAGTAGTCCTGCCCTTGAGGGTAGTCCTTGCCAAGATTAAGCAGCTCTGTGTCATCGTCAGCATAGAAGATCAGGAACCCAACAATCTCTCACAAGCAAGCATTTACCCTTGTAGATGCTAATGACCTGCCTGCGCAGCTCGGAGTTAACAGGCGGCGGCATGGCTACAGTGTACAGCGTGGCAGATGAGGCTGCGGCCAGGCTGTAGCTTGTGGAATGACAATATCCGGCAGAGTCTAACGTGTAATCATTAGTGTGTTATTGTCTCTGGCGCCGGTGCAATTTGTGAACACGCCTCGGTTAGAAGACAGACATGTAGTGCCCGAGGCTAGGGGTGCATGACAATTTGAAGAGGTCTTAATAGTCTTCTCCATAGTAGCCTTGTGCTCTCACGCGAAATCTGTATATTTTCACTATATTCCCGCTAAAGCGACCCGCTAATAATGGAAGCCCCTCACAATGGTGGACGCCGCCCGCGGCCAAAGACGGCCAAAACGACGGACCTCTAAAGTCGAGGCGAGTGAACTTTGGTAAGTAGGTAGATGTTCTAGGTTTGTTTACATCTATTATCCTTTCTTTCAACAGCTGGTAACTGCGTTACTAACATGGTATAGACCACTATGAACTAAACAGCCACCGTTGAAAGCACGTCATCACAGATCTAGTCCTTGTGGCCAAGCTCACAACCACATAGGCAATATCGAGCAATCATTGAAAGCACCAAACTCTCAAAATGAATCTCAAAATGTATAGATGCGGCCCTCTTCTCACACATGCGTCTTCTCACCGCGCCAGCCATGCGGCAGGAGCCTGGGCAACACAGGCAGCGGCATTTATCAGCCCGTCAATCCGGTCAATGAGCTCTGCTACGGCACCATCGTCTCTGCCTCCTGTCCCTTCACCGCGATGGCTTGCCGATATCCGGTCGCGCATTGGTAAATGTATCATATTCGGCTGCTCACCAGCACAAGTGGCTGATGTTGGCATTGTGTTGCGCGCGTTGGCCACCGAGTGGCGACAGCTCGTAGCCGGCAGTGAGGGCTATCTCACCGGCGGACGGCGTGGTCTCGAAGACCAAAAGGTTGTCTGGGGAGAGATGGATTCTTTCGTAAGTGCTTTTGTTGGCGGTATGGTGTGTATTGGTGTTTGCGCTAACCAATGTCCAGGCTCATGTGAACAACGTTGTCTATACTCGCTATGCAGAATCGTCGCGAGTCAACTGGGTGACGCACTTTGCCACACATGTCGACCCACGCCGCGGTAAGCAATGGCTTGAGTTGATGCAGCCCAAAACTGTTGGTTTGATCCTGAAAAGCATCACGACAGAATTCAAGTTTGTATGTTTATCGGCCGACAGAATCGGCATCGTGTACTCTTTGTGTTATGCATGCCCCTTGTATAAGGCATTTATACTTTATCTTACTAACTCCCACACAGCCCATGACATATCCCGACTCAATCTCGGTGTACCACAGACTACGGGTATCGCCCGAGTCAAATCCCAAAGCAACTTCGCTGCTGCTTGATGGCATTGTGCTATCACACAACCACCGGCGCATTGCGGCTCGGTTTTATGAGGACGTGTCATTTTACGACTACAGAGTACCGAGCAAGACACAGATGCCGGACTTTGTGCGCGAGGTGCTAACGCAAATATGGAAACAACAGGAAGCCGAGGCTCTTCGGGCACGCATTCGGATACAGGAGCTGACTGTGGCGGTAGAACAGCTAGAGAAGGCGACCTGGGACCGTGCAGATGCCGTTGAGGATAACGGAAGTGCAGCCGGAAGATGATAGACAGTTGAGTCCAGATGGATGTGGAGCTGAACTGCCGCTGCATGGCTTGCCAGCTTGCGTTGTGTGTCGTGCGTCTCTATTTCTTTGGCTGGCACGAGTGATCTGCAGAGGGGAAGCACAGAAACAAGGAAACAAGGGAACCGAGCAGTAGGGATTCTTCGCCCGGAAATGTCTGGATATAAGAGCATTTAGTGTCTGTTGTTCAGAGTAATTATACATGTCGAAGATACTGCAATTGTTTACAAGATTCCAAGACTATCATAGGTATTCGGATTATACTGGTACTTTTATGATCAAAGTAGCATCTCAGTATGGCAAGCAATATATAGACAAATATCTGCACATATTGGGCACGTTAACAACACGTCGACACGATACTAGGCATCTTTTGCTAGTAAATAAACAACTTCCCATTCCCATGTAATTCAAATCTGCGTCTGCGAGGTCGAATAGTCATCAGTACTTTAATATCAACAGACGGAAGCGAAGAGGGGGAAGTAGTAAGCATTTAGAATAGAAAATCAAGATACTGTCAGCCGTCTGACAGGGTTGCAATAGTAGCCAGTGAGAATTAGTCCATACGAAGTACAGATACACAAATACTCCGATCGATAAGAAAGCTTATTCTCCGACACGGCAGATTAAGATGAGATTGTGGACGCGGGAGACACTACGAAGTAGCTAGTGAGCGTAAGAAATAGACAATGAGCCCAAGGCGATATTATATCTCTAGTATCTTACAGTTAATTGTAACTAGATGTCTTGCTAGTCCATACTGATAGACACAGACAGACAAGACAGGTTGCCATTCAGATAGCCAGGCAGGGAGGAGGGCGGGGATGGCGACATGCATGTGATGGAATGCGGTAATTACAGGGAGAAGGAGACGGACAGAAAGCGAACACGGCGAATGAACGAAGATGGGAATAGCCAAGTGCCGAGAAGGATCTACCCTGCCTTGCCTTTTGTAGGCTTGGTTGTGAAGGGTGGATGCGAACGAGTTGACCATTTTTTATTACAGAGTCAATCAATTTCTGACCTTTTCGGAGATGCAGCTCGATGTATCTGGTGGCTTTGGATGACTCTATCGTCTATAGGGTTGGGTATTGAAAACACGGAGTTGCAAATACCAAGAGTATCTATATTTCGGCATGTATATAAACCTATAAATATAGTCGAGAAGTGTCGTCATTTTCCACTGGTTTTCAATGTCTACTGCACGTGTAAATTAGCTGCGACGATGTTGATTAACCCTACTATATCTAAGCATAGAGCCATCTGGATCCAGGGTATACACTCTTCCGCAGCGCCCTGTAAATATTCTTATGCCCGGTGGCTTCTGCTTCTTGGATGAAGCTTTTCGCGTTATGGCTGAGATGTCGCGATTGCACGATGCTGCTTTTTCAGGCTGCGCAACGCCACGCGCAACAACCGCCATACTCGTCGCCCAACTGCCCAACACACTCCACGTCTACACTCACTGTTCAACTGTTGATTCCTCGTCATTTCTCCTCCCTCACCGCCGCTCCCATACTCTGTCGATCACCAATCTCAAGCCGTGCGGCATGCAAGACTGTAACCCCGCGCGCATTCGACCATAACAACTAAATATATCGCTTTTCGGTCCTGTTTCTCGTATAGCTCATGCCTATCATGTCTATCATGCCTCTCACATCAATATTATTTTAGCTTATTTGCATATCAACAATTTCATTCATCATACATCCCTAGGTACCGTTGTAGTTAATCTTCATCAATTTTGCGTCGTCGTGCATTCCTGCTTCCTGCCGCATTGTGCCTGTATTTTTATAGTGCGTTTATCGCCACAGTGCTAGTGTCAGTAAGTTCTGAGCCTATACGAACCTCGGGTTGACTTTAGTACCTTAGCCACCTCCCACAGTGCTGTTTATTTAAATACTGTGCCTACGACCGCCTGTATTTTAAGCAATTTCAGACGCATCCTAGCACCTACCACCCTGTAGCCTTAGTGTCGTCTCCGCCTGTTTCTCACAGTCATTCATAGCAACCCCAGCTTATCTACTGCATGGTCAGTATCTCCCTTAGTAATAACATGCATATTCTGTTCTAGCCCTCCAGCAAGCTGATAAGCTACGTTCGCTATGGAAGGAGAATAGAGTAGTGTCTCTGCTGACTCGACTCTATTAAATATAGAGCATCGCCCTACCACATAAATCGCCCCACTCGCCCCTCATCTCCGTTCTCACCTTCTCCAATCCCCTCTTTGTGGCCCTGTTTCTGTATCATGTACTCCGTGTTCTCCACTAACTAGGGCGGCCCGCACACTGTGTCTTAGCTAGGGGCTTAGTGCCACTTCCGTTCTTTTAGCAGTAGTCAGCAATCACAGTGCGCCTTCTTCAGGCTACCCCATCGCCAAACCCAAAATTCTGCCGCCTTGAATTTTTCCCATCGCTCCTTCTTTCTCATCCTGTCCAGTGCATCGCTCCTTCCCTCCCGTGCTCGCACCTGCTTCATTGTCAATTTGGGGGTTCTTTTTGTATATTGCTTTATTGGGTATCCTAGCATCGTCACGGCACTCTCGTCACTCCTTCTCCGCCTCACAACGTCTTCACCTCTTTCCATTGCCCGCTTCTCCTTCATGACCGTGTCACGGCCAAGTACAGCACTTTTTGGCTTGGCAACCCCGGCCGTGTTTACATACATTCGTTATTTTGTTCCAGCCTCGATCGGTTACTCTTTCTAGGCCCGCATCTCGAAAATTTCGCATCATCATCCTGTTTTCAGCCTCATCGTTTGTCACTCTCGCCGTGTTGCCTGTTACTACTAGATCATTCGCGTCGTTGCAACGTCCATCACCGCCACCAGCCAAGCAACAACATCAATCAGCTTGTCTTCAAACTGTTCGAACCGGCGCTGTTTTTCTCTCCACTCAGCTGGCTCAGAACTTCTCTTCTGGGTCGGTCTCTCCTGTATGCCTCGTGCCTCGCCCTCGGCCAAACGACAGCCGGGTGCGGCCTCCAACCAACGCGAGAGCAGTCGCATCGATAACGGCCTGGGTAGCAATGGGAAGCGCGTGGCCAAAAGTCACAAGTCGTCTGTCAACGGCTCGCCGTCACCCGGCGGCGATGCTGTAGCCCGCCCGTCGACCTCTGCCGGCATTCCTGCCTCTTCCACCCAGTCCTCCTCTGCCACCATAACCCCCCCATCTTCATCTCCCTCTCATCTCCTTGCTGCTGCTGCTGTTGCTGCTGCTGCTAATGGCTGCACGCGCGAAGGCGACATCATGGCTTCCCCTTCCAACACTTCCGTCTACTCCAGCCACCAGCAGCGCCACCGCAACTCCGATCCCACAGGTTCGTCGTCTATTATGTCGTCCTCTGGTCCTGGTCGTCGTCTGAATGGTGCTCCGCAGGCGGCCGATCGTCATAACCTAGCAAACTCAGCCGTCATCGATAATGCCGCCTCAGCCCTCTCCCTTACCTCGACTACCGACACGGCTTCTGCCTCTCACAACCATACTTTTTTGCCCTCCTACACCTCACCTTCCCCCGGTCCCTCTGCGGCCCTCGCCGTCTCCTTTGATGATTCACACCGCCGTATCGACGTCAACGCCGCTAAGAACTCAAATGTCCACCGCGACACCGGGCCGTTTGATCTGGCCTTTTCTATCCTTCGAGCATGCCCCCTCTACGATACAATTGCCATCCTTATCATCCTCATGCAGCTCTCGCCTGTCGTTCTCTCCATCACCTACGTCCTCTTCACTCTGTTGACCTTTGTACCTCCTGTCACAACCAGCTCGGGCCTCAGCCTCACCGAGATGTTCGAGGGCGGTCTCGGCACACCGGCTTTCGCAACGACTGTTTGTATGGATGTTTGTGTTCTACTTATCTGGCTTTTTCTATGGCGCCCATTGCAGCACCTCATCCTTGACTTTGCTCAGATCGTCATCGCTCTCACACTCGGTGGCGGCTGCAATGGCAATAGCTCCCGCCAGGGCTCTGCCAACAGCATCCTCGTCTGCATAAGCATTATCACATTTTCTCATATCAGTCCAATTTTCAGTTTTGAGAGGATCCCCCACTTGGGTCCTTTGTTTGCCGCTGACCATTCACCAGTCTTTGCAGATCAGCACTCTGCACTGTATACATATTCAAGATTCTTTACGCGCCGCTCCGGGGGGGTGTCGTGGCTGCGCAACACGTTTGCCATCCATATCCTCACGCAGGGCATCGTTCGATATGTCAGAGAGTGGTATCTTAGAAGAGAGAAGCGCAACTCGACATCCCACAGTGTTGTCGACCCAGAGGCTGGCAAGGGAACCTATATGGTAGAGACGCCCATGGAGGCGAACTTTCCCGGCAGTGCAGGTGATGCTGACGGTGCCCACTCGAGTAGCGGAGGCACGGCTTTGAGTAACGATTCCAGCAGCGGTCACCATGCAACTGGCGCTGGAGCCAACGGACCAGCCAACAGCAACGCTGGCAACGGCAGTGCAGGAAATGGCTCAGGTCCCAATTTTGGCTCATTAGATGCTGATACAAGCCCTGCTGTTCCCATCACAGGACCCGCACACACGACAGCCAATGCTAATACCCGGCATGTTGCAATGCGAAAGAAAAAGAAGCAAAGCGCTCTTGTTCGTCTACGACAACCTTTGTGGGCTGCTCTCGCTAGCACCAAGATTGTCATGATCAAAGAGTATGAGCTATCACAAGCCGCATCAGAGTCAGCTGGTGCCGAAGCTACGGATGTGGACAACTTGGGCAATGCGCCATTTTACCAGCAGGCCGGCCAAATATGGGTGTGCTATGTCGGCCACGACGAGGTTTTCTTTGGTACCAGCGAGTTTCCCAACGAGGTCCCAGAGCAAAAGCAGGCCAGTGCCTCGGCGTCGGCACCGAGCACATCCAACATTGACACCAGTAAGCCATTTTACGTACGTGTCAACAATGCAAGGTGGCAACCCACTCGCATCATCGACACCACCACCAGTGGGGAAAACGATACCGAGCAGTCCTCTGCTGAAGTGGAAGCTGGACCCCTGCCCACAGCCTCTTCTTTGACGAGCACGTCGTCCAGGCCGCCGTCTCCTACCTCAAATCAGTTTACTCGTTGGAGTGTAGAGATTTACGGCCTCACATCATTGTCCAGCTACGAAATTGAGTTTGTCAGTACTCGCAACTCCGAAGTCATCTTTAGCACCAGCGTTAGGACTGCAGCAGCGCCTTTGAATAACACCAGCAATACAGTGGCCACTGTCAACGCGGTCCAGCCGACGCCTGGACCGTTGCAGCCACATAAGTCGCCTGCTACGACAATTCGTTCGTCAATTGCAGCGCTGGAAGACAAAGTCAATGCCGAAAAGTCTCGGCTCAAAACGCTGCGCAGGGACAACAACCGTAAAATAAACAACGCACGGAAAGAAATTGACCGCCTGAACGCGTCTGTGCAGTCCGCCGGTGGCAATGACGAGAAGCTGAAACAGAAAATAACGCAAAACACTGTGCAGCAACGGCAGGCCGAACAAGCCATCAAGGAGCTAGAGGGTGAGCTCAGTGAAAAGAGCGCCATTCCCGAAGGCCTTGTGGCGCAGCACCGAAGCAAAAAGAGCGAGTGGGAAAAGGAAAAGGCCCAGTATGATGGTGCCATGGCATCGTTCAAGAGTTTCAAGAACCTGGCCGACGCGGAGATCCGCTTGCTAAAGGACGAAGAGGCCACGTTTGCCGCCAAGAAGAACAAGATCGCCGCGCGGATCGCCAAGGCAGAGAACGAGCATGCCCAGATCACGGATGCCAACACGCGGGGTCTTGATGAGGCTGAGCGACGACGCCAGGAGCGTGTCAATCTCGAGAACGAAATCGGGCGAGCACAGAGAACTTACCGAGAACGTTTGCAGTATGCACAGCAGGTTAACGCCGAAAAGGCGCATACTATTGACCAGCTTCACGAGACGATGCGGGCCTTTTACTCGTCCTTTGATGCCGATCGGCCGTACGGCACACATTATGCCATGAACAGCATGGGTGGCGCTGTAAACCCTGTGGGTGCTGTCATGCCTGTGGTCACTGCGGGCATGGGCGGTCTTCCAGCTACTACACCCGGGGCGTACCCGTCGACGACACCGCTCACGTCTGGTAGCACTATGTTTGTACCAGGTACCACGCTGTGGCATCCCGGTTCTGCAGTTCCTTCTACGGGCCACTCGCCCGCGCCAATGCACAACACGGCAGGGATGTCTTCATTTTTACCGTCGCCGTACGCTAGCTCCGGGTTACCGATGCCTCTGCGGATGCGGGGCCGGTCGTCATCGATGCTTAGTGATGTGTCAGGCTTCACCCAGTCTAGCACAGCCGACGACGATAACATCTTCATGCCGGGCGTTAACTTTACAGGGAATGTGTCATCTCACAATACCAATGGTACTTTTGCCAGTCCATCTATCGGTCTCACAGCATCTCCGGCCCCCGACTTGCCGCACATGGGCACTATCCGTGGTCCTCCGGGCCTTGGCCTCACCCACCCCCGTAGGGGCTCGGGCTCGGCATCCGCCTCTGGTAGTAGCATTGGCACCGGCACTGGCACTGGTAGCACCGGTAGTGGTCGTGAACCGGCCAGTCCTGTCTAGATGTGGCTGCTTCCGTCGTCTCTTGATTATGATGTTGGCGTCTTGTGTGTTTATTTTCTCGCGGCTTTTTTATCATCCTACATTGCTCAGATACCGTCTTAACGATCCCTCGCCATGCTCTCTCTATGCTTTGGTTACGCATTTTTGTGTACAATTTGGTATGCATAGATAGCTAGACTAGTTAGATTGCCTCTATGGCTTACTTGTGGTACTATTATTGGTTACTGGTGAAATCCTCTGTTGGACAAATATGGATAATGCGATGCATCTTTTTGCTTTTATGGCCTGTTTAATTCCTCGTAGTATTACATGCCGGGTGCTGATCTTAGTGTCGTAATGTCAAATGTGTATGATGTACGTGTGTGACGTTGTGTGGTGTTCTTTACCATACTGCTGTCGCCTTCTTCTGTCTGGGTTTGCCCTTGTTGTTGGTATATACTTTTTTGGCCTCTAATAATATTAGTTAAATTAGATTGATGTACTTCAATTTATATTTGTAGTAAACCTTTATATTCAGAGAATTTCTGGCTTTGTTCAATGTGGTTTTTTGTTTTTGATTTATTTTCTTAAAAAAGAAAGGGAAAAGGAGAAAAAGAAAAAGAAAACATAATTGAAAAAGGCACATGACTACAGTTAACTTGAATACACTCACTTTACCATTGCAATAAAGACGCCAAAGAAAACCAGTATAATAGACACGGTGACCGACGATGACTAAACGACACGATTATCGAAATCACCCGCAAAAACCACTAAATAAACCACACACTACTGCATGCACCACATTAGATACCGCTAGTTCTCCCAGCCTCATCGGCACCATCAGCACCAGTCTCTCCCTAGACTTATATCACCGGGGGCGGAAACCCTAGAAGCCAAACCGAGCTTGGATATATCACGGCTGGTGGCTATTTTGGACAATTATCAGAACGGACTCATCAACTTCCCATCACATTGGAGGTGGCCATGCCGGGACTCAAAAGTTCACGGTGGGCGCTGCGTGACCATAGAGACGCTCGGGATGCTCGATCAAGTTCCGTTCCGGCACCGTCTACACGGAGCCACACAGCTGGCACGAGCCAAAAAAATGAGATTGTCTATCCTCCTACAACAATACCGCAAATAGGTGCTGGGTCTGCCACAGCCGAGCTCTCGCGATACTCCAAGATTGTCCGGCGCATGAAATGGAAGCTACCGTTCTTGGACCTGGCTTATCGACAGGCCACGACAGATCACGGTCTCGACGCTGCCATTAAGGCAGAGGCTGAGCTCATGTTCAAGCTCGATTTTTTCGACTACTACATGCTTTGCGAGCGTGCCCTGGTACATCTGCAAGGGGTATTTGGCATAACAATTGGACGGGACAGTAATAGTCCCGGCCGGGTCAAATATGGATTGCAGACTCGAACTGTCGAATTGAATTACAACCAAAAACACACACACAGATACCACGCAAATGTGTTGAGTGCACTCGACATGGAGGAAAATCCTCTGCATGCGGTGCTGGGTGTTGGTGATGTGCGCAGACACCTGGCAAGGGCAAAAGACCTTCGCAACCACTGGAAGAATGCCGACGACGACACCGCAAAGGCGGATGTAGCAACAGGTACGCGCAAAAAAAATACGACACAAGCGACACCGCTGTCCAGCTATGACCTGGCAGAAATCCTCACATCTATCCATCAGGGGCTTGACAAGGCCTTTGTCGTTGCAAGTAAATTTGCAGCTGACTGTGCAGAAAAACATACTGGTGTCGATAGGCTGGAGACAAATGCAACGGCCATGGATATGGAAGTAGTAGAAGACGACGAATGGGGATTCATGGTCGATGCCATGGACTGGGAGGCCATATAGCGTTACGTGTCGATAAATTATGCACTCTCACGGAATATATCAAAGACTCAATTGATTAATCGATTAGTTTGTTCATAAGCCGTAATAAGACATCGAAATCACTCTACGGTATGCAGAGTAAAAAGAAGATGACGAGAGGTCATCGGCTCATCATTGCACTGGCCACTTATTGCTTCCGCACCGTGTACCGGAGCCGAACAGGTTCGTCTGGAGGACTGGCAGAGGTATTGTTCCGATTTGGCAAGGGTGATTCAGTCATCTTCTCGCCTGCGGAATTGAGAAGCTCGTAGTCAAAGGTAGCCGCAAAGCAGGCAGCAATAATGCTCATCTCCAGCTTTGCAAAACGCATTCCCAGGCACGGATGGCGGCCAGTGCCCCAGCCCACATAGCCCATGGGATGTTTCTTGTCCTCGGCCCTATGAGGTAGGAACCGGCCGGGGTCCCAGCGCAGCGGGTCGGTGTAGATCTCCGAGTTCATGTGTACATCGTCAACCATGTAGGCGGCAAAGGCACCCTTGGGAATAATTTCGCCAGTGTTTCCAATTGGGATGTCCTTGTTGGTAATGTTCTTGCGGAATGCACTTCCTACAAGCTGGAAGCGGATGCACTCGCGCAGACACAAGTCGATCATGGGAAACTCGGACTCCCAGTGCTCGACAGCCAAAGTGGACAGGACATTGCTGGCGGACAGGTCTGGGGATGCACGGTGGCGCGCAACAGAGGCGTCAACCTCGTCCTGGACACGCTTGTACCATTCTGGGTTGCACGCAAGGCAGACAAAAAACCAAGCAGCATTGATACCGCTATTGAGCTGGCCAGCAAAAAGTGCACCGATGACAAACTATAGGTGGTTAGTTGGAGTTTCAAAGGTTGTTATAGTTGCCAACGCCGGTGGCCATTACATACCGTCAAAATTTTGGCCATGCTTTCGCCGCTATCAAGAAGAAACTGCAGGGCGTCTTCGCCACGGCGGCCGGTCTTACGGCGGTCTTCGGCAATATTGTTGAAGATCTGATACAGACGGATGCCAGCGGTGACACGCTTGATGTGGCCAGGAGTTGGCAACCAGGGGAAAACGATGCGGGTAGGTGAGCTGGCCGCGTCAATTTTCTCAAAGAGACGAAGAGTTTTGCCCAAAAGCACGGGGTCCTCGGCAATATCGTCGGCACCAACAGTGCGCATGGTCAACTGGTAGACGGTGCGGTAGAGGTTGTCAAAAGGATCAAAAGTGCCAGTGGTGTTTCCGTTGTTGGCTTCCACAATGGCAGCAAGCTGCTTCTGCGTGTCCCCGACGAGGATGGGTAGGTTGCGCACAAAGTTTTCCTTACGCATCATCACCATGAGGGAGTTGAGGAACCAACGGTTATAGGAGAGGGGGTTCTCATCCTTGTCATTCTCATCGATCTGGGGCGTATTTGCGAAGAGGACAGAGTACCCAATAGCCATGTTGAGGTCTTTGGAGTCAAAAAAAGTGCGGCGGCCCTCGGTACCGGCGAGACCGACAATTTGATGCTTGCCGAAATAGAAGCTAAAGTTGCCCGTCTTGGTGGAATGGCTGGAGGAGAGCATGAAGTTGCGGCGGTCGGAAAAGAAGCTCCACATGCCTAGGATGGGATACGCTCCCCGGCTGATGTACGCGGGAGCAGTCTTGGGGAAGGCGATGCGGGTGCCGGCACTGAGGATGACGGCGGCGACAGCGACTAGCAAAAGGATGGCGACGGTGACGGGCCAGTTTTGAAAGCGCACAATGGCGACCTTTTCAAGAAGAGCATCCATTGTGACAGATGTATGTGAAAGTAGATGGTGAAAGTGAGTAGATATAGATGTGTATTATGTATATTTGGTATAGATATGACCAGATAATGATGTAATTACAAATGTATGTGCACACCGGAGCTGGTACCAGATAGCTACCGGATCAATGAAGGCAGATGCCGGTGTTGATGAGAATGAACAGTGCCCAGGACCAGACCAAGTCAAAGAGACAGACTGCAATAATATAGAAGCCGGAAGACGCGCCGTTTGTGGGACAAGAAAGAAAGAAATGGCGGGATTCACAGCTCCCTTGTGGGTGGCAGTTGCAAATATTTTATGAAGATCCGATGTCTGAGACGGAAGCCATTAGCCCACCGGCCAAAATATCGTCCCGGCTGAAGTGAGGCGAGGCAGGCCGATCAGGCTGATTTGGAAGAGGGGGGGGGGGGGGGGGGGAGATATCAAATATAGGAGAAGGAAGCAGCTATATTACACGTACATTCCTAATCGGGGCACACACATCATGACATAACAATTCATGCTTACTATCACATAGGTATTAGGGTAATAGACATTTCAACGGCAGTATATTATAGCAAGCAGCCACGACAATATACCTGTAGTCTTTACATACACAACTCAGATATTTCCGCGTATTAAGCACTGGAGCTTCCACGCACGCTATAGGCGCTTTGATTGATAACCAGGACGTCATAGGTAGGTACTTTCGTGAAGATCGCATGCGAATATCTGGAGATTAGCTTTGGAGGAAATACTTTCATTAGCTTTCTGCTCTTTGCTCTTTGCTCGCCTGCTCGCCTACTTTTATCAACGTGCTCTCTGGGCGGATCCCTTCCCCTGTGAGTGTAGTCGGCCCCAAAGAGTGAGTGGTCTGGTGGGTGTTTCGCAATCCTGATACTATTACAATGTTCCTCTTTTGTGGACGATGGAAATATTCAGCAATAATCTGTTCCGGCGGTGGACAAACAGAATGCACACGCACGGTATGGCAACACTGCAAAGGTCATCAGAACATATTAAGGGGGATCCTTGTGGCTCTGTCATCGAGTAACGGCGTGTCGATGTCAGCACCTGCGCGGTTTGCTGGATGATACAGACCTAGATACATTGCCCGCCTTAGTAGTCCTACAGTAGGTTGCATCCAACGTTGCAAGCACTGGTGTGCTGGACTGGCATCTAAGCTGCGGAGGTGTTACCCTCAAGATGCTCGGTCGGGCTAGGCGTCCATCCAGCACGAGTGTCAGAATTTGCACTGAAACAACCAGGCCATGCTTTGGAGTGACAGTCAGGCAATTGACGAAGAGGAATGATAGGCAGGATAAAGCCTATGTACATAACTAGACGACGACGAATTCTGATGCGCAAACGAGCAAAAGCTTATGCCGTCAAGTGAGGAGACAAAGATCCTGCTTACTAAGCAGGATACAAAGATACAGGTGCAGTGTTAGTGCACAAGTGTAGAAGTACAGATGCTGCAGACGCCTGAATGGAGTTTATGCGACATGTCTGTTGGCTCATTGCCCACATGGGTGACATACATTCGATTTACAGTCGTTTTAACTTGTTTCTGGTTCAGCTTTTCACGATTGTTCTTGCTTGTGTTGCGTGCTTGTGAATGGCGATTACGCTGAATCGTACGTGTATACCGCATATAGACATTGCACTCCATGCTTACATAATCGAATTGCTTCCCCTCCGGTCCTGCACCGCTTGCTTATTGTGTCCCACTACGTCTCGTGCCGCAATTAAAGGAATGACCGCAACCCGCCGCACCGTGACTTGTCTGCACAAATATGTTTGACACCAATCCTAATCTCATCCAGGATGGCCTGCGGACCACGGAAAGCCATCTTTCCACGCCGCTTGTTCTCCTTCATGATGGTGGCGGTACCATCTTCAGCTACCACCTTATTGACGAGATAGGCCGCAAGGTCTGGGGTGTCGCCAACCCACGCTTCAAGACTCACATTCCCTGGGAGGGCGGTTTGCATGAGATGGGTGTCGCGTATGCAAAGTACATTGCTACGGCCGTTCCGTATGGACCCGTTATTCTTGGTGGCTGGTCCCTTGGAGGTCTGCTGGCCGTCGAAATAGCCGCTGTCATAGCCCAGTCCTACCCACGTATCAACGTGGTCGGTCTTGTTCTCATCGACAGCGTGTGCCCGATAATGCCACCGGGTGGATGGAATGGTGCTGAGGCGCGGATCGTTGCTCGCCAGATCGATTGGCCAGCCACTACGGCACCCGCTACGAAAGCATCCGTGGAATGGTGCTTTCAAGAGGCGTTCCGCATGGTGAAGGAGTGGCAACCACCCACGGCACAGCTCCCGCCCGCAGTGTTGATACGGTGCCGGGAAACGGTGCCAGTTCCTGATAACGGGCTCTTATTTGTCGACCTCAGCCGAGGTGACCGCAATCTTGGCTGGGACAACTACAATCCGATGATGTTTTGCCAGGTACTCGAAGTGTCTGGCAACCACTACAATGTCTTTGCCTTTGACCGGCTAGACGAGGTCACCGCCTGCATCAAAGAAGCTTGTCATACAATCGAGCAAGAGTCCGGAAGATACTGAAGTCTTGAGTGCGGCGAGCTTTACGTCTCATCTACTTATAGAGAGTAGGGTTATATGAGTATGTTAAAGATTAAAAGAGTCAATCGCAGGTTCGGTTTCTCTTGCTCAAATCCATCACTACGTGGCTAGATATTGTTGTCGTCTATACCTCACATCCATTGCGTGTTTCTGTTCATTATATCTAATTAATTACATCCAGCAAATTTCACGATATCGGTAATCCCACTTGGCCCACTGGCTTGCATACCCTCGTATATTGCGTGTCTGTTTCCATAATCAAGATGTAAATACAATGCATGGCCATATGCACTCTGTGTATCTACCGCCTGAGGGCATGTATCCTGCTTTCCACAAGAAAGAGGATCAGAAGACAAGAAGATGCAAAGCAACAAGGTCAAAATACGAGATCGACTACAGACAGCGAATCCTTGCTTGTCTCTCGCCCGGCTCGGTACACTAGTCTTGGCACCGTGATGTGTTGTTAGATGCTCTCTTGCGGTCAACCTCGTTTGTACGTAAGATAGACCAAATCAATACGAGGGCGTACTCACCGTTTACTTATTTATATATTGTTTGTGTATCTCCAACTTGGTTCTTCCGACCCGCACACCTCGTAATGGGCATCACGAGATGTGTGCGTTGTCGATCGCAGCTTACCGCTGTCCCGACCATACGTTATCAGAGGCACATGACGATTAAACGAAGAATGGAGTCAGAAAGTAAAACAAGGACCAGTAGACAGAACACAGCTTCTGAATCTGAATCTGACGTATACTGGTAAATCCCACAGTATATAAGATAAACCTTCTGCTCCTAAATAGTGTACATTCTAATCTCATCTCACCAGCACAATTTAACTCTTTTGTTCAGAGATTCCCAATCCTTCAATCCTTAACACTACTTTTCAACTTCAAAACTCAAAATGCTTTCAAAGACCATATTACTCTCCATGGCCGCTGCTGTCAGCGCCACAACTCGTATGTTTACGAATCAGAAGGGGTATTCCACATAAGCTTGGCATTGTCAGTATTACTAACTTTTTCGCAGTCTCATATGACCAAGGCTATGACGATGCCGCCCGGTCTCTCACTGTGGTTAGCTGCTCGGATGGTGCAAACGGGCTCATCACGCGTTACGGATGGCAGACTCAGGGCCAGATTCCCCGGTTCCCGTACATTGGCGGCTCGGAGTCGATTACCGGATGGAACTCCCCCAACGTAAGTCTCTTCGGCACAAAGTTTTGATCGTATTACTCTATTCAGACAACTGCTGACAGCTGTGTGACAGTGCGGACTCTGCTGGGAGGTTACCTACAACAACAACAAAATCTATGTTCTGGCCGTTGACCATGCGGCCAGCGGACTGAATATCGGCCCTACGGCTATGAATGCACTGACAAACAACCAGGCTGTGAGTCTTGGACGTGTGGATGTCGTGGCTGTGCAGACAACTGCAGACAAGTGTGGTCTATAGGCAAGCGCGTCATGAAGCTGAAAGCTGATTGCCTCTCGGCAGAAGGTGACATGAGTTGGACAAGGAACAGAGTACGGCGTGACGCAGATCATGTGGTTGGCAGTGGAATACATGCTCGTATTACGACTACCAAGTATATCGTATCATGTCAATAAAGTATGTAGTCGAACAGTACTGCGTGTCTTGCAATGAAATATACATTGATTGTGCAACTTGTTTTGCTGTTGCTGTTGCTTTTGCTTGTACAAAAATCCTTATGCCGTGCATGGCCATATATGATAATGCAGTATAGATTGCGAATACAGCAAGTGCAAATTGCATGAACACTGAAATTATGTACTAACCTGTGTGCTGCGGAACGAATTCATAATCGAGCCAGTTTTATGCTGTCTATTCCGTGCAACAGCAACATCAGGATGCCTGCTTAGTCTACCTTGGCTGTCGTATTATGAGTACAGCGTGCATTACTCGTATAAGTTGGCTGCCAGGTGGCGGCTCACTCGTGCCCGTATTCTTGGCCACGTACCGAGCTGATATATTACTTGCTTCCGTGGTCGATAAAGTCCCTAGGTGTCGTTCAGCTACCGGACACGCACCCCGAGAGATGACCCGCATTGGTTTCTAACTCACAAGCTGCTCTGCTCTGCGGTGCCTAGTGCCCGGCACCATGCATTTTCCGGGACACATATGCAGTACTTGAGTTTGCCAACACAGTCGGGATGATGAATTATAGAAAAGCACGTGATTATGAGTCTGGCTTGTTGTCATGCTTGTTGTCTTCCTTGCCTGTCTAGCTGGCCCTAACTTGCTGCCCTCCAGCTCGGTGTAATATGTATATTTAGGCCAGTTGATATAACTACAACGGCTCGCATCTCGCATAGGAAGCGGAGTAACGGACAGTTTTAAGTCTTGAACGGTATGTGGCCGAGATTAGAGCCGGGGGGGGGGGGGGGGGTTATATGCGTATTTAAGCATATTTAGGCACTGAATATAAGATGAGCGTTGCATGGTTGATAGTGTCAGCAGCCAACCAGCTCCCGTCGTGATGCTTATAAGTTGTCACTCGTCCTACTTGACCTGATTGCACCGATGACGGCCTGTCAGCGGATGTAGCGTTTGACAAAAGAGAGAGGCTGAGGTGCCTGGCTGCTGTGTTATGGGAGGTGGCTTGTAGTGTGAATTTGGAGATGTCGTTGAGTTGTTCGGTGTTTTTTTTTTTTTATCTTCACATCGTCCATTTTCCAGCCCAGCCGATATATCAACACTATACATCAACTTCACCAGAGTCAGACTGCACGATTGTTAACTCATCACCCGTTACTACTCACTCCCGCAATCAAGACCATAAGCAATAGAACAAACGGGCCGTTGTTTGGCACTAGAGTGTCGCCGGCCTCGCTTCGAGATATAGTAGCCATCTGTAGATAGTGTCGTCGGCCTTACCTCCTCGAACAGTGTGATTTGTTAGTCAATTTCCCCTTGTTCTACAACACAGGCCCATTCTTATGCCGTGTGTGGCTGTTTCTTGATTGCCCAGCCGTCTCCAGTCTGTCAGCCGTCTTTGTCTCGTCAATGCTGTTGGTTGTTTTTATGCCAGTTACTCTATTACTCTATTAAGTTTAATATGTCCGTCATTTTTACCATCCCCATCATCTCCACAGCATCCCCAGGTTATGTCAGGGCGTCGCATCTTATTCTTGCTTCTTCGTTTTATATGTCATCATGGCTTCTTGTTATGACTTCTTGTGACGCCTTTTTTCCATTGCCACGTCTTGCCATCTCTTCCTATTACTACCTTGCTATTCGTTCACACTCGTCTGCTTTCGGCCTCAATCTTTCCTCATTAAACTACGCCAAATGCCTCTCCCTAACAGACCGCTTCCCCGCCATCTTCAAGCTTATCCGAGACTCATCACTTGGGGCATTGTCCTCCCCATACAAAGTAGACCACTCTCCGTACTTATCCCCAGGCAGAATCGGACCGAGACGGCACGGTTGCAGCCCACTAGAGCCCTTGTCGTTAGCATGAGCCTGGGGTAGTATGTATGCACGGAGTATGATACCAGAATTTACTCAACCGTTTTGCAACCTGTCAGTAGTGCCAGCTTGTTTCTCTAGTCTCTATATTTATACGTATTACAGGCTATAGACACTATATTCAAGAGGTATTTTTTTTTTAAAAAAAACGTCGCAGAGGGCAAGAGCATTGATTACACAGTGTGCGAGACACTCTTCAGTCCTAACCGTCAAATTGCACCCCAGCAAATACTGTGCCTTCCTCTTGAACCCATGTCCACTAGTGTGCCGTATTTGTGCTAGTGTATTTTTGAAAGCCCCGCAGCGGTACCCGTACTCTGTACTCTCTTTGTACCTCTGTGTGTGTGAGGAGAGTGCTCCTCGGTGACAGACCCACAGGTACTTGTCCGCTCCTTCCTCGTCTCCTCGTTTGTTGTTTTTCTTTTTTCTTTTTTTTCTTACAGTCACTCGGGTTGCTCCTTCCTCCATAAAGCAATGACCCATAATTACCAGCCTGTTATTGGCTACAATTACGTACAAGTCCCACATAGTACCTAAGGCGCGCTCTGTCGAGGTAGACCCAAGTACCTAGAGTGTCAACATACAGAGAGGAATACACAAAAAGTACTGCAGTTTGGTCAGTGCAAGTAGCACTATGGGGTACTAATGGGTTTTCTCTGCGACTTCCCTTTACGTGCGCTTTTACCTGATCGGCTCTGCCGTGAACGTTGCTCTTTATCGCGCTGTATATACTCTGAATGTCTAAGAAGTCTGGCACGCATACTCATACTTTGAAAGTTGCATTCATCAAGTATTACTCTGTAAATATGAACATACTTGAATCCTGCTCTGTTTCGTTGTGAAATATAAGCATATGCTTACTCTATTGCACTCACCAAAACTAGACCCACTATTTATCACCAGTCGACAATGCTCATCGTCTTATTGTATCCACTGTAACCTATATTGACCAATCACTGTCCTGCCCAGACCCTTCTCCCCAGCTGCGCCTGCCCGCGTTCATTTCCCTCTTGCCCAGTCTGGTCCTGGTCCCCTTTTCCTCAATCGTTCT
Source organism: Ophiostoma ulmi (assembly GCA_029298715.1). NCBI lineage: Eukaryota > Fungi > Ascomycota > Sordariomycetes > Ophiostomatales > Ophiostomataceae > Ophiostoma > Ophiostoma ulmi. Next base: position 5,201,516 of record JANSLN010000002.1, on the reverse strand, counting down.
TTCCCTCTCCTCTCTCCCTCTTTCCCCCGTCTGTTCCCCATACTCGTTACGCTTGTGACTGTATCTTTGTCATTATATGTAATCTCTGGGGCTTTTCCACTGTAAACACTGTAAACTCGCTGCGTAGGCCCCTAGCAGCCCACCACACAGTCTGCCACCACCCCCAGATTCTGTCCGCCCTTTCCCCAAAGCCTGTTCCAAAACCTGCTCCCATCCCCTGCCCGTTCTGCGTCCTTTTTCTATTTTCCTTCCGTCTCTTCTTCCGCATCTCTCTTCTTCCGCCTCCATTTGTCGTCTGCCTCGTCTCTCGCCATTCTTCCTGTTTCCCTGATTGCTGGCCTGTTGTCCATCAATTGATCAACCTTTTCCTCCCTTCTTCCTTTTTGTCTATCGCATTCCTCCATTTCCCCATACTTCTTTATATCCATCGTCTCCATCTCTTCTTCAGCATCTTCACCTCATTTCGCTCTTCTCTCACTCTTCCCTCCCTATTCCCTCCCTATTCCCTCCCTCTTCCCTCCCTCTTCTCATTCTCTTCTCTCATATCTTCGTCACTCGTCAGTCAATTTACTCGCACCTATCTTATCTACCATATCTACCGATTTCCGCATATCTCGTGTCATCCGCAAAAGTCTCCTGATCGACCTCGCCATCGACATCGCCAGATCAACGCATCGCCAAATTTACATCAAATCGTGTCGACAAAAACAGCAACGACAACATACTCCGACATCGAATAATATCTTATACGCTCTACATTGATGGCTTCGAGCGTGCCTCTTGTGGCCTCACTCTTGTTTTGAAACCCATCAGACGCCGTCAACTCTACCCTCAAATAGTCAAACTACCGTTGCTTCAACCTCTGAACTCCCACCATGTCTACCGCCGTCAAGCGGGCCTGTGATGCCTGCCATCGCCGCAAGGTCAAATGCGACGGCATCAACCCCTGCCGCAACTGCTCGTCCGCCCAGCTTGCCTGCACCTACAATGCCATTCCCCAGAAGAAGGGCCCCAAGGGCTCGCGTGCCAAGGTCATCAGCGAATTGCGCGAGAACCAGCGCCAGTCCAGCCTCTCCGCACGCATCCAGAGCCGCATCAACGGCATCGCAAACCCTGCCGTAGCTACTCTTGCTCCGACTTCGGGTCTACTCACAAACGACATGATCAAGTCATGCATCGACTACTTTTTTGCAAACATGTATCCATCCATGCCCATTCTCAACCGTCAACGCCTTGAACAGGACGCCATGGCCATGGACTCTACCCTCGATACTTACTGCCTGCTGTCCTCGCTCTGCGCCTTTATGATGCTCCAGCCTGGCATGTCTGTTCCCTCCGCTGATCCCTACGGCCCGGAGAGCATCCCTGGTGCCTCCATTATCACCGCCACGCTTCTCCTAGAGGAGACTATCCGCGTCCGCAAGGGGTACGACTACCTCACGAACCCGACATTCTACACCATGGCCACCAGCTACTTCTTGTTCGGAATCCACTATGCCATTGATCTCAAGACAAAGGCCTGGTGTAGTCTTCGGGAGGCCACCACCATGGTCCATCTGCTTGGCATGAACAAGGAAGAGGCCTATCAATCTGGAGACCAGGGCGAGATTGTCCGTCGCCGCCGTCTTTACTGGCTCTTGTATGCCGCAGAGCGCGCCTATGGCCTCCAGGAGGACCGCCCGTTGTCACTCAAGGCCACTGTCAATCCACCAACGCCTACCGACGACCCGAATGACCCATACGCAAACCAGCTCGTCGTCTTCTGTCGCCAGGTGTCCGTCTTCCGCCACTTTGACGACCACTTTGTCGACCTTTGGAACAAGACCCGTGCAGACTGCAGTTCGGCTCTCGTTGCTACTCTGCAGAAGCAGCAAAACGATGTCACTGCTGCTCTCGCCGGTGCTGATCCACAGCTGAATGATGTCGTTCGTAATCAGCAATGGCTCCAAAACCTCGCCTGGCAGATAAATATTGCTAAGGGCAACGGGAGCCCCTCTAACAACGGCATTGCTGCCTACCAATATGAGATGATGCCCATGGCCGCCTCTTTTGCAAGCCAGGGCTCGACTGAGCTCCTCAACTCGGGATTGGTATGTTTGACCCATAGGCCGTTGCCAATGCTCTCCCTCGTATAAGCTCACGTACTAACAACCTAGATTGAGTCTCTAATTAGCATCACAAGTGACCTGACAGATGCCCTGTCCATCATGCCTTCATCAGGAAGCCCCTTTACTGTCAGCCCCCGCGACCACCTACACCAGATTGCTGGCATCCTAGCAACTCTTCGTGTCGGAGAGCACCGGTTCGCCCCGCTGTTGCTCGTCAAGGTTCACGATGTTCTTCCCATCCTTGTCAACCCCATGCTGCAGGCTGCTCCCGAGTCTTCCAGCTGTGAAGTTGATATCTTTGATGGTTTTGGTTCTGCCGGCATGGTCTCCCAGCCGCCATATATGCCCATTGAGGAATTCAAGACCGAACCTGCCAGCTCAATTGGCGCCGCCCCATCAATACAGGACGTTCACTCCCCCTTTGTCTCGTCACCCCCAATTTTGTCGCCGGGAATGGACTTTTCTCATAGCATGGGTGGGGACTTCCCCCCCATGGCTGACATGGTCATGCAGCAGTCTGTTGGAAGCAGCACCTCGTCTGTCTCACCTGGAAGCCACCAGCAACAGCAACAACACCAGATCCAACTACGCCAGACTCAGCAGCCCCACCAGTCTTCCCCTTTACAACAAGGACAACAGCAGCACCAGCTTGGACAGCAATTACCGCACCAGCAACATCACAGTCAGGTGCAACACCACAGCCAGCAGCCGCAGCAAACCATGGCGCAGCAACAGCCATTGCCCCAACACATGCCTCAGCAACAACACTATCAGCAGCAGCACATGCAGCAGCATTCACAGCAACCGCACCAAGCTATGGCCATGTTGCAAGGCCTTGGTCAGAATCTTGGTGGATCCATGTCGATGCAACCACGTTCAAACGTGGGAGTTACATCTCCAACATCCATGAATGGTACTGCACAATCATTAGACCAGTCGCACAATATGGTCGGTGCTCTAGGTAACCAAGCATTTGCTGGCCCTATGCACAATATGAACAAGAACGTCATGAGCAATAACAACAGCAACAGCAATAACAACAACCTCGTCATGCGTCCTCAGTCACAGCGATCATCCAGCTTCGCCATGCCTGGACAGCAGATTCGCACAGTAGGCGATTTCCAAGCCCTCCAAAGAGCAAATACCGACATTAGCACTCTCAGTCCAATAGGCATGAACAGCCTAGGTGCCGAACTGGACTTTTCGGCATTACGGTGATTTCTTATGCCAGGGACGGACCATTACGAAATTGCAGCTGATCAGGCGGGCCTGTCTCGGACTAGAATACTTCATGTTATAATACCAATGAATTTTTTTTTTTTGCGTTATCTATTTACCCTTGCCATTCATTGCATTCATTTCTGTCTATATACTCTCTTCTTTTTACTTTCCTCCTTCCTCTCGTCTTATTTTCTATTGCATTTGTCTTCCCCTCTATCTGCATCTTGTGCACGGAATATGTACACGACACTATTATGGTCACCACACGGAGTTCTGCGACCGGTTTATCGCCTTTACTTCAACTCGTCCCCCGCCTCTCATGTCTTCTTTCTCCTTTCTTTTGTCTTTTATTATATGAGATGTCCCAAGGGGCAATATACGATTGCTAGCGTATCTGTTTTTACCGGTGCATCGATTTTATGTTTGTCTACATGGCACTTCGAAAATATATATTGTCCTTTGTCACATAATGTCTTCCATGCACGGCGTTCATGATTATTATAGCGACCACCCTAGATGTGCGTCTGTGGGAACCTACTAAAGTAATAATAAAAATAATGTGACTGTCTTTCCGAGCAAATGTGATTTCGTTATTCGTTAATTGCTAGTGATAGGACACGAGAATCAAAGCAATTTCCGCATCCTAATATAATCAAGCCCAGACCCAAAGCCATACCGGAACAGAACACACAAACCATGAAAATCAAAACTGTACTCAAATTACGTGCTAGGCTCCAATCATTATCATCCTAGAGGTATCCCACCACTCTCCCTTTGTTCGCCTCATGCTTTCTCGATCTTTTTGGTCGACTTGGCCGTACCAATGTGTGTATTGTGGACCTGCAAATTGTCATTCGTTAGTCATGCTTCTGTTATCGCATCGTTTTCCACAGCTCTCTTACCTTTGTAGCAAAGCGCAAACTCGTGAGCGTCTCCTTGAGGTGCGTCTCCAGCGGACTGACCATGACAAACATCAGTGTCTTCGAGTTACCTCCTAGCGAATATTGCAAGAGGTGGGTGAGCTTCGAGTTGCGGTAAGGAATGTGAGGAGCACCGCGTCCAAGGGCCTCGATGACGTCACCCAGGCAAGCCAGGCTTTTGTTGATGTTCTGTGTTTCTTTTTTGCGGTCGCCCTCTGCTCCGCTATGCTTCAAGCGCTCTGATCCTGCCAGGTCTACCAGATTCAGAGTGCCTTCACAGCGCTCTCCCGTTGCAGTGTTGTGGCCGACAAGCTTCAGAATGAAGATGGAGTGGGACCTGGACGACCGCTCGTTCGCCTTAGTTGCTGCCACAGACCGGTTGCTCTGGGCCAAGCGCAGCATGGCTTCCACCTCATCTGATGAGTCTAGCGGGACTGATCTGCAGCCCACAACGGTTGTCGTTTTACGAGCTTCGTCGTGCCGGATCTCAAGCTTCTTCTTCTGGTCCGCGCCAGGGCTGCTGGAGACTCCACCCAAAAGATCATTCAACTCCTCGTTATACACTTCGACAAAGCTTCCCTCCATCGTGTATGACCATGACTTTTCTTCTAGGCGCCTGATGTTGTCGTAAATCATGTGTGTGGCGCGCGGGATCATGCCGTCAGCCGATGACATAGTGTACGTCTTGCCTGACCCAGTCTGTCCGTAGCAAAAGATGCACACATTGTATCCATCTAGAGCACTTTGCACAAGCTGAGATATCTCGTCAAAGACCTCGGCATTCTGGACTGCAGGCGCAAAGACGCGGTCAAACTCAAAAGGTATAGTTTTGCGGCTGATTGTTCCCAAGCTGCTCTTCTCTTCCGGGCCCACGACATCAATCTGAGTTGACGACGTTTTTGCATCTGGGAATCCAATTTTGGCCTCGTCGCTCTCCACGCCCTCCATCGCAGGACGCACTCGGCACATGACGCGGATGTTGCCTTTGAGCTCCTGGTACTTGTTAAACAGGATCCGCCGCTCCGTCTCCTCTTTAATGAGCTTTTGGCGCGTTTCTTCGGCAGTTTTCAGCGCCTCCTGCATCCGAGCTTCCATGGAGGCAAAATGATCCGATTGCTGCTTGCAGTCCGACTTTAGAAAGTCCACCTGCCCTTGCAGCATGTGCGCACGGGTTTCCAGCTCCATGTTCATCGAGGTTGTTTCAGCCATCCGCTTCTGCAAAGCCGCCTTCAATAACCGCTCACAGTCAAGCTCGCCCTGCATCTCGGCAACAAAAGTACGTGACTGCTGGAGCTCTGTGTCCTTTTTTTGCAGTTCAATGTTCAGACCCTGCTGCTCCGAGCCAAGCTTGGCGTTTAGCTCTTGGATCTCCCGGCTAAACCGGCTTTTTTCTTCTTGTTGCTCGACTCTATAGTGTCGTTCCATAGCTTCAAGCGCCTCACGGTGGTCACGCTGTGCTCGGACTTGGTCGTCTTGGAACTCCCTGCGCAAATCATCGAGCTCGAGGATGTGCCTGCGAGCCAGGTCTTCGATCTCGTATGCGTGTTGTCTGCGCTCACTTTCGGCGTTCAAAGTTGCAGTTTGCAGCTCGGATCGAAGAGTCTCAAGTTCGGCTTGAGAAGAGGCGTACTTCTCCTCGAGTTGGTCGCGCTGCCGCTGCAGTTCATTGGCTGGCGGTTGGCTATGGTTAGAATCGTAGTTACCAAGTCTGCGAAGAGGTGAATGGGAAGCAGTTTGGCTCACCTCGTGCCTTGCTGATTTCTACTAGCTCTGTGAGCGAGCTGCGCTCGGCAACAGACTGATCAAAGACGTTCTTCATAGTCGAGAACTGTGATTCTATGCCTTGTAAACGTTCATCGACATCCAACACTAAAAACCCACGAGAGTTAGATTCCTTAGTCATGAATAGGGGTTTGGTTTTTCCAGGGGAAGGTATGTTTGGGATCCCTGCTGCCTTAGCAGCAGACAGGGTAAGATCCATCTTTGCAATCTCAGTGGCCAGCAACTGGCATGTTTTTGGGGGGGTGCATGTGCCAGCTTTTGCAAATATCCCATCAAAAGAGGGCCGTTGTGCCGTGCCGGCTGAGCTAGGCGGTCTGCTGAGTGCACCTGTGGCACTGCTACAGGTGCTGCTACTACTGCACTGCCCCTGCTGAGATGTATCGTTGTGATAAAGACTGAGGCCATACACGACTGGTGGTGCTGGTGGCTCGTTTGCACTTGCTCGATTTCTATAGTGGAAATGGCGACTCTTGGGCGAGCCACTCGGTTGAGTCCAACAAGTATCGTCATTCCTGTCAAGATCGTCGTCGCTCATCTGCAAAGTCGCGAAACTCGTCGCCAGTTCTCTAATAGTAGAACCTTGCTTCAACTGAATGGGTGCAGCAGCAAACGAGTGTGGGCACTGCGCTATGGTCTTGCCATGCGACTGCCTCAAGTGAGATCGTTGGGACATGGGGCATTTATCTGAGGGTAAAATGACTGTACCATTCTGTTGCTGCTTTGTGGCGGTGGGTGTATCTTCATCGACGTCGTCTGGGGCATAGCGGCCCATTGCAGTGGCTGGCCGTGGCCGGAAGGAAGCGGGTGCTTTGCGCCGCGCTGCTCCCACGGACTGCTTGAAGGAATGCGTGCCTGCATTACTGGAGGTGACGCTTTGAGCAAAGCGCCCTTGTGAAGTCCCTGGACAGGTCACTGTATTTGTTATGTAGGCTGGGCTGGTAAGAGAAGAGGCTGGCTTGGATACTTTTCCATTCTGTTGTTGTCGGGGACCCTGACGTTAATAAGACTATCGATACATCCATACAGGTTCTCAGGTCTGCATAAATACTACGTACCTTTGCAGCCAGTGTCACTATGGATGAGGGCTTGAGGCCCGTGGCGAAGCCTGTTGTGGATGTTGGGATACCAGCGACGGAGCGTTTGCCGTTATATTCTGCTGCTCGTTCAACGAGTGTCTGTCGTTTTGTCTCTGGCTGGGGCTCTATATTGTGCCCAACGGCTAGTTAGCATGGAACGACCACGCTAAATAAGCAGGGCAACTCACGGATATCTGTGCCAGGCCGTTTGATGCCTGTGGGCGCGGGGATGCGCATCATGGATGACTGCAAGCGCGAGTTGTGCTGTGACTCGTTCATTTCTTGGAGAATCGGAGGGGCAACAGATCGAGGATGGGGAATTCGTGAGTTTCGGAGGCCCTTATTCTGTGTCAATATGGTGTCCAATGCTGGTAGCAACAAGAAGAAGAGAAGAGTTAAGGGCTCGTGCTGGTCTTACTGTGTTTTCAAGGCCATCCATGCCGGAACAGGAGCTGGACAATGCCAGCCTGGACTGGGAGTGAACGAGGCGGGTATGGTTGAGGAGGCTAGATGAGTACCGAGAAGAACGTAAGTGTCGAGAAGTGTGACGTGTGTCGATATCGAGATGTGTGGTGTTGTGTGTGATGTCGTGATGCTGTGATGCTGTGATGCGAAAAGATGCGAAAAGATGGCAGAGGCGGCAAAGAGGTTGGAGACTTAAGTCAAATGGTGTTGTGGAACTGTAGCAAGGGAAAGACTATGACATACAAGTTGAATGAGCGAAGCAACAATCAAAAGATAAGAGACGAGCTCTCATGGGTCTGGTCGTTTCTCCAGAGTCCAGGCTGACTGTGGATGTTTACTCCGCAGGTGTTTACTGTCTGCCCTATTTGGGATCGCGCATGAATCCCATAACGTCTGGTGTGCTGGTATGTTCTGTTCTCTGATTGGTCCATGATACACGCTTAAGAGGGTCACTAACACACTTTTGTTTACTTGTCGTTGCGGGCGCAACGATTGGCATATGGGTCTTGTTGCACCAGCCACAAGTAAGCCACAAACGCTCGTTCACATGTTAATAATATTATGCTCCATATTACCCAACACGGACAACTCGTGCTGGACATTGAACATCGCCAGGCTTCAAAGTGGCATCTATTCTACGTCTTTTTGATCGGCCACTCAAACTGGGTCTGGTGAACACTCGCACACGACTACAACACCACACTTTATGATTGAATAACCGCTTTCTACCCCTTCGCACCACCGATTATGGAAAAGTTTTCTCAATTCCGGGACAGAGGTATTCGAAGCTCCGCCAGACAATCAACAGACACAATGTGCATGATCGACAATGTGCTGTTCTGGCCACCGGTAGCAGCTTGCTAATTAATATTCAATATTTTATATAGGCTCTGGCATCTCCCCGTTTCTTCCAGTCACGACCCCATCGACAACCCTCTCGGCTGTGCCCCGCGTCTTTGTCTTTCTCCTGAGATTCATCCCGTTCGTTGCCTACACAGCCGTTTACTTTTTGTTTCTACAATTTCTTCCCCTTCCTGCTGCTGTGCGGAAGATCTTGCTATGGACCTTGATGGGCATACCTGGTATCTGGTGGGTTGATCTCCAGATTGACGGCGTCAAGCGTGGTCATCTCTCCCAGCAGCCGGCATCGCGGGTGCCTCACCCAGGCTCTGTCATTGCAGCAAGCTTTACATCACCCGTCGATGCCATCTACCTAGCTGCTATTTTCGACCCCATTTTCACAGTGTCCTACCCTGGGACTCGCAAGGTGCAGCGCATCTCCCTTTTCCACGCCGTCACTCAGGCTCTGGCTCCTGTCCAGCTGGGCCTACCTAGTGACGATGCAAATGTGACGGATATTGGTACCCTTGTCAAGGCGCACCCCGACCGTATCATTGTTGTGTTTCCAGAGTGCAGTACAACCAACGGCAAAGGTGTCCTTCCCTTCAGCCCTTCCTTACTAGCCACGCCCTCCTCTGCCAGCATCTTTCCCGTCAGTCTGCGATACACACCACCAGATATCACCACGCCGGTGCCTGGGGCATGGGCATCATTTCTCTGGAAGCTACTTAGCCGTCCGACACACTGTATTCGAGTGCGCATTGCTGAGGGTGTCTTCAATACAACTAGCAGTCCGATTCAGGCAGATGTCACTCTGACTTCGGAGGAGCAGGGCGTGCTTGACCGTATTGCCGACTCGCTTGCAAGGCTGGGACGGAACAAGAGAGTTGGCCTGACTCTAACTGATAAAGTTGCATTTTTAAAGGCTTGGGGAAAGCCGAAGAAGAACCAGTAAACTAAAAAGACAAAAATAACGGCAGTTGACAAAGCAGCCAGCCTGTGACTGGATTGCTGTATTTCAAGAGCAACACCTAATCAGCATCAATTTAAATAAATTAAAAATATCAGTGATAAACAAGTAATACAATTTAAATCATTGTGCAGTCTACTATCATGTCTTCTCTCTTTGATATATCGCAAATAAATGAGTCCGCCTGGTCAAGATACCAAGAACTGTTAACTCCACTGCAAAAAAAAAGACATATAAGAAAACATGAAAACTAGAAAACAAGAAAGGGGACCTATCCCTTTCAACCGGCAAGCCCTGTCCAATTCCCTCTTTTGTTCCGTATTATTATCTGGATATTCATAGATGGCGGATGTTTAATATTTTTTTTACCTTTTGCTTTCTTTCTTCTTTCCTTTTTATCTTTACCCTGGTATCTCATTGCCTCAAACAACACATGTTCATGGCTTGTCAGTCACACAGCCGAGACTGGCATTGCTGACTAGGGCAGCGTACTTGCGCAGAGTACCACGGGTAGCACGTACGGCCGGTGCCTTCCACAGCTTGCGTCTCTTTGCCAGCTCCTCCTCCGAGACGTCAAGATCAACGACTCTCTCCGACGCATCGATGACAATGCGGTCACCATCCTCAACGAGACCAATGGGGCCACCCTCCATGGCCTCGGGGACAATGTGGCCGATCAGGAAACCGTGGCTGCCACCGGAGAAACGACCGTCGGTCAGTAGGGCAACATCGTTACCCAGGCCGGCACCCATGATAGCAGAGCTAGGCTTCAGCATCTCGGGCATTCCAGGGCCACCCTTGGGGCCCTCGTAACGGATAATGACAACCGTCTTCTCACCCTTCTTCAGGTCACCACGCTCCAGGGCGGCAATGAAGTCGTCCTCAGCATCGTAACACTTGGCGGTACCGACGAAGCGGAGACCCTCCTTTCCGGTGATCTTGCCGACAGAGCCACCGGGTGCCAGGGAGCCACGCAGAATCTGCAAGTGACCAGTAGGCTTGATGGGGTTGCTGAGGGGACGGATAATGGGCTGGTCCTCGGGGAAGTCGGGAAAAGCAGCAATGTTCTCCTTCATAGTTTTGCCGGTAACGGTCATGCCGCTGCCATCAATAATGCCCTCCTTGACGAGGAACTTGAGCAGAGCAGGGGTACCGCCGATCTTGAACAGATCCTCAAAGACATACTTGCCACTGGGCTTCAGGTCAGCCAGGAAGGGGGTGCGGTCAGAGACGGCCTGGAAGTCATCAATTGTGAGGTTGATTCCGACAGAGTCGGCAATAGCGATAAGGTGCAACACAGCGTTGGTGCTGCCACCGAGAATGGTAACGAGAATCATGGCGTTCTCAAAAGCCTGGCGGGTCATGATGTCAGTGGGACGAATATCCTCCTTGAGCAGGTTGCGAATAGCAGGGCCAACACTCTCGCACTCAGCAAGCTTAAGGGGGTGCTCGGCAGGGTAACTGCTGCTACCCGGGAGGGTCATGCCCAGAGTCTCAATAGCGCTAGCCATGGTGTTGGCAGTGTACATGCCACCGCAGGCACCGCCACCAGGGCATGCATTGCGGATAATATCAAAACGCTCCTCCTCGGTGATGGTACCGGAAATGTACTCGCCGTAGGCCTGGAAAGCACTGACAATGTCAAGGGGCTTGCCGCTCTTGCCGCAGCCGGGCTTGATGGTGCCACCGTAGACCATGATACTGGGACGGTTGACACGGCCCATGCCGATGAGGACACCAGGCATGTTCTTATCACAGCCGGGAATAGAGATATTGGCGTCGTACCACTGGCCGCTCATGACAGTCTCGATACTGTCGGCAATAATCTCACGACTCTGGAGAGAGTAACGCATGCCCTTGGTGCCCATGCTGATACCGTCGGAGACACCAATGGTGTTGAAGCGAAATGGCACGAGTTTGGCGTTGGCAACGGACTTCTTGATGAGACCAGACAGATCCATGAGGTGCATGTTGCAGGGATTACCCTCGTACCAGACGGAGGAGATACCGACCTGGGCCTTGTTCATATCTTCCTCAGACATGCCAGTAGCGTAGAGCATAGCTTGAGAGGCGCCCTGGGACTTTGGCTGTGTGATGGAGGCCGAGACCTTGTTGAGTTTATTTTCGGAGTCGGCACGGGCGGCCGGGGTCTGCGAGAAGTGACGGCATTGTGTAGTAGCGGTCCATGGCTTAGAAGAAAATGCCCGCCGAGGGGCAGCTCTGCTAGCCTTGAGGGCAGAAGAGAACATTGTGAAGAGAAGTGGCAGCTTGACGCGTTAAAGGTGTCTTGGAAGCAAGCTTGGAAACACAAGCTAACAAGAAGAAAGACGAAGAGGAGGACAAGGACGAGGAGGCGTGAAGAAGAAGAGAAAGAAAATATGGATATGGGGAAGAGAAAGCGGCGATAAGATAAGGCAACCTTTGCCAATGGAGCCACAAAACAATGACGGACTACTTTACTGTCAAGTGTTGGCTGTGCCGACTTAAATGGAAAGATTGATGATTTCAGTTCTCTATCTTTTATATACAGGGTAGATAAGACACGGCTTAAGTATGCCAGTGCGGGGAGTAAACACGGATGGCTCTTATGCCCGGATGTTTCGTCGCTTTTTTCTCCTCCTTTCTGCCCTGCATTGGGTTGTGCGTCAACTGGCAGAGTCAATGGCAGCCACCAGCAAAAAAATTGTTAGATCAGTAGTCGCGCCGGGGAGGGACATGCCTCTCCGGACGCCCTAATTAGGAGCCTTGTGATTGGGTCGCACTATGTCATCGCACTGTGCTTATTGTGTGTGTACTGTTTTTGTACTGTACTAGCAACTGACAGCTACGGACTATTCACGGACTATTCACGGATTATTCATTATGTCCCACGAACCACTTGACGGCTACGATACTAGCAAGTTTTTCTTGACATGAGATTGCTTTTACAATCTGATAATCTATCTATTCATAAAGAGCCCCCTATCTTTATTCAGAGTCATCATGTTACTCATGTCTAGTTCGCTTTGTCATCCGAGTCTGTTTCTTCCTTTTCATTCTTGCTCTTCTCTCCCTTGTCTTTCTTTTCCTCTGCTTCGCCCGCTGGTCGTTTATACAGCACTTGGTCGATAATGCCATGCGCCTTAGACTCTTCAGCCGTCAGATAGTTGTCTCTGTCCATCATGTCATGAACCTCTTGCACGCCATACTTTTCGTACCCAAACGACTTGTTCAGATGGCTGCGCACAATCTCCGATAGCCGCTCGCGCAGCCGCTGTATCTGGTTGGCATATATCATAATATCTGATGCTTGTCCTTGCGTGCCACCTAGTGGCTGGTGCACCATGATGGAGCTGTTTGGCAGGGCATACCGCTTGCCCGGCTCGCCACCGATAAGCAGCACTGCTGCCATGGATGCAGCTCCACCGACACAGACAGTCGATACTGGCGACTTGATGTATGTCATTGTGTCGTAAATTGCCAGACCAGAATTGACCTCGCCGCCGCCCGAGTTGATGTACATGGTGATTGGCTTTTCTGGCGCGTCAGACTCGAGCCAGAGAAGCTGTGCCACAATCGCCGCCGATACCGTGCTGTCGATAGTCCCGTTCAGACAGATGATTCGTTCCTGTAAAAGCTTTGAAAAAATATCGGCTGTGTATCCGAATCGCATTGCATCTCCAGGTTAGTATATGTCAATCCCAGGCCTCCCTACGCGTACAGTAAACAGAAAAGGAAACAGTGCAACATACATGTTCGCCAGCCACCGCTCTTATAAGTCAGTATTGCGCTCATTCCAACTATAATATATAATCCATCGCGTATACACAAGTATTGTGCTTGTTTGAGGGGTTGTGCATAGCACATACCGTGACTTCTGTGATGTACGGCATCGAGATCGATGCACTCGGGGCCGGTTCCGGCGAGAAACCAGGAAAGCCAGAAAACCGTGCCATTTGTGCAGGCTGCATCACCCGGATGCGCTGTTGGAGCGCTACTCCTCGGAGTAGCCGAAAACTGCTCCTTGTGCTGTTCATTGTGTGCTTGTGGTGTAATATATCGTCTCAAGTACATGAGATAGATCTATGTGATAAATGGAAAGACGAGATAAGATGTCAACTTCAAGAATAGCCCTCTCTCTTTCCTCCCAATTCAAGGACGTACCTGGCCCCGTGTGGATCCTTCTGAGTCAGGCTAGTGCATCAATATTAGGTCAGCCTTGTGCACTATTATGACCCTCGCTAAAATCGGTTTGTTGCAGGTCGTCATTAGAGCAACCACATGTGGGGCCTCGAAATGCATCAACTCGTTGATGCTCTTGTCGCATGAGTATCGGAGTCACAACCCTCCTTCGTAACTCTACCGGTACAATGGCCACCATATTACCACGGGGCACTTTTGCGTGTCTCCGACATGGATTCTCTGAAGGCCTTGGTACTATGCGAGCGCCTCGTGGCTTCACCCAATCTTGCCTACCTAGCTATAGCTACAAAAGAAGGGGTCTGTCAACACACGATGCATCCGCCAAGCTCCCAGACGACAGCATCTCCAAGATCACAGAAAACAAACTGGGCCCAGTTTATTATCCCATCTCTCAAGTCGCCTCTCGGAACGCCTCTCGGAGCGAGCCGTTTGCCCACCCTGCTGATGTACTCCTGAGCTCCTTGCCAGTATCTCCTCTCGTCGACGACTCGTTTGTGAAAGCTCGCTCGAGATGGAGTCAGCCAAAACCAAAACGGGCTCCCTTCAAGCCAAATTCATTTCGGAGAAAAATTGCCAGAAATCCCTTTGGTAAGCATGCTACCTAGTCACTTTCCCTAAAGATAGCTCGGACTAATTGAAGTATTTTTCAGCCCAGATCCTGGCTACCCCTGATAGGTTCTGCCCTGTCACAAAGGTCCATATTCCACGCGGATGTTTGCAGAGCTTCAGGCTTGTTGCTCATCCCAGCACTGGTGCGCCTTGGTGGGTGCCTCCTGATCTGCTACCCACGGCACCACAAATTCCTCCGTCTGAACCGGATGGCAAAGCCCAACCGCCGGCATCCACTTCTCTTGGTCGAGGCCCGACTTCATATACCCTGCCGCGTATTGATCTGCTACGTGCCTTTGCGAGCCCCTCGGGGAAGTATCGCAATGGACACAAGACATTCTTAAGATCATCTAGTAAGACTGGCTTACAAGGACTCCTTAACTCAGCCATCTGGAGAGAGGACATGGATGTCCACATTCTTGGGTTGATGCGTCTTCGTATATATAAAGAGCTCGTATACCTTGCAGGAATGTGCGAGTCTAACAACCGACGCTATCTCGTTTCGCTCACAGACCCGACTAAACTCTCAAAGCTGTACCAGAAGGGATGCGTACTTTATCTCCCCGATGGCGGGGGTCCAGAATCCCCGGGACAGGAATGGTCGCAGCTGGACGTGCCTGTCTACTCTTTGCAGCTTCTGCTCGGCTCTGTACTCTCTGCGAGGCTGAGATCGGAGCTGTCTGTATTTCAGGCCGCTCCAATGACACTGTTGAGGGGCGTTCGGACACTAGATCTCCAAAAACAGCTATGGAAATTATACGGCTACAACGTGTAGTCTTTGCATGCGCACACACTATATTGGCTAGCTTTACTAGGGACCAGGGTTGGGAAAAATACTAAAAAAAATACTAAAAGTGGGACATTAATTTTCATTTGTATGGATTACAGATTAAAATAATTTTTACTTTGTAAAAGCTTACTTCAACTTTTCCTAATATTTATTTAAACTTAATTAACAAGTGAACCGTATAGTACTATACTACGTATAATAAGGGTTGGGAAAAAAAGTAAAGAAAATTAAAGGCCATACTAAATTCATACTAATTAAAATTAATTCAGTATATACCAGGGTTGGGAAAAAATTAATAAAAAATTAATTTTATACTAATAGTAATTTTTGCTCGTACTAAATTAAATTAAAATTAATTAAAATTAATTTAGTATATATTAAATTAATTTTTCGAAGCCTATACTAAATTAATACTAATTAAAACTAATTTAGTATACTAAATTAATTTTTGAAATCCCATACTAAGTTAAAATTAAAAGAGCTTTATATGAACGCTCCATTAATATCTAGTTAAAGTAATATCGTTTTTATTTTTTACGAAAACGCGGCTTCAACGATACTTTTAAACGCTATGCCCGCGAATTTTATAAACCGATAAACTCGGTTACTTATTTAGCCGTCGGGTATTATACGGTGTCGTTCCGCTGTCGTAGTAATACGTTTATTAATTAGTGTTTTAATTAATTTATCAATTGTTTTAAAGAAAGAAAAAAAAAACCGATATACGCCTACTTTTTATTTTTATTATAAAGATTTATTTAATTTAAGGTCAACATCATAAATCAAAGTAAGCGTACGGTAGGAGAAACTCAGTAGAAATGTCCAATTTGCCAAAAAGGTACTTGCCGTACCACGTAAAATGCACTTTTTTTCTAGTACCGGGTCGGTCACCTCGGGAATCCTTCTTAACAGGGATTATCTTTGTATATTTCATTGAATGACTTTTAAATCGGGGTTTTAGTATATTTTGGTATATTCTAGCATATTTAAAGACTATAATGGACGAATAAAAAGAAAAACAGTGGTTGTCGAGATTAAAAAGTCGATATATAAAGAAAGCGGCTTAATAAAAAAAAGTAAAAGAAATAAAAAAAGGAGAGACTTCTCTTCCAGTGTCTTTTATAATACTTATTATAAAATAATGTCGTGATATTTTTATTTAACAAATGTATATAAAAACCGAGACTCTGCTATTTTCTTATATTAATTAAAAGAAGCTTCTTCTTATCTACGTCTCTTTATATTATTTCTTATTTATTATTAATTTTATCGTTTTTCGTAATCGTTTTTATTAATCTTCTTTCTTCGTCTTTACGCGCCGTCGATACAGTCAAAATTCAAACGACGATTAAAGAAAGTACGAGAAGTTACTGCTAAAAAGCAGGGTTGGGAAAAAAAAGTAAAATTAAATAAATAATTAACGAAAAAATTAATTAATTAATCTTGCTACGAATTAATATTAGTTTACTAATTAGTATATTAATCACTTTTTTTCCCAACCCTGCTTAACCGTATTACTAACGCTTTAAATACCCGCCGTGAGGAAGCCGCGGCTAAGTATATCAGGCTATAAGGACGATAATGATATAAAGCTTAACGAAATAAAGACGAGGAAGATAAAAAGGATAAAGATAAAAATAATAGTAATAACGTTAATTAATATTAGATTATTATATTATTAAAACGGCGTAGCTATAAAGTCGTTTAATATTGTAATAAGTAGTGTTTAATTTATTAAATTTACTTTATATTATAGCTTTTATAAACTTATAATATAAAAGCTATCGTTTTTTAAAGATTTATTTTATTAGCCGTTTAACGTTTTGTAAGTATTATAAAACATTTATAAAGTCGCGGCGATTTTATAAAGGGCGGCGTAGTTATAAGTATAATTAATATATATTTATTTTATTAAACGAGTATTAAGTTATAATATAAAAAACGTCTTTTTATACGCTATACTCGTACCGAGGCGACATCGCGTCGAAGACGCGGCGATTAAAAAAGTAGCTACGTAAGTTTATATAACCGGTACGGGTTTATATTAAAATATTATTTTCGTATTTAATTAATTTTTCGTGTTTTAAAAAAAACGTATAATAGTTTAAGTTAACGAAAGTAACGTAAGAGTTACGGTATCGTACTATATTCGTAGTAAAGACATTTATTTTTTTTTTACTTTTATTTTTTTTATATTAACTATTAACTTATATAAACTTCGTAATAATTACGACTTCGTTAAGCCCGCGCCGCGGCCGGGTAAAGTAACGGAGTTATTATATACGGTCGATTATATCGCGTTAAAGTTATTCGAAGTATAATTAATGTTTTTTATTAAATTTAAAAAATCCGTTATACGACGGCGGATAAAAACATCGACCGGTAATACCCTTGTTTTAAGTTCAAAGAGAGGTAACGGTGTAAACTTGTAGCCGTTTATAACGGCTTTAAACGTTTATTTTTAAATTTTAACGAGTATTTAAACGATACGTAACGATATAAGTTTAAAAGACTCGTTTTATACTAGTATACCGTATATTATTATAAAATTAATATATATTAAGTAAAGACGTTTTACGGTATATATATAATATTTTTAAATAAACGTTATAAAACGAGTAAAAACGAATATTTATATATTTATTTTATTTTTAACTTTTTTATATAATATTATTACGTTATTGTTTTATTAATTTAACATTTTAAGAATTTAATTAACTTTATCGACTTAACGGTATTACCGTTAAAATAAATCCGCGTAATTTCCGCGGCGTAACTACGGTTAAAATATATAAACTCGTTTTTTTAAACGTAAAACGTATGCCGTATTTCCGCGCTTATTACTCGTAAACAGGGTTGGGAAAAAAAGTAATACTAAATTAAATTAATATAAATTAATCCATACTAATGAAAATTAATGCCCCGCTTTTAGTATTTTTTTAGTATTTTAACAGGCCACCCAATTAATTTAATTTTAATTTAGTATGGTATTTCAAAAATTAATTTAGTATATACTAAATTAATTTTAATTAGTATTAATTTAATTTTTTCTTAAAGTCTTAGCATTAATTAGTATTAATTTAGTATAGGCAAAAATTACCATTAATATAAAATTAATTTTTCTTTACTTTTTTTCCTAACCCTGCTCGTAAGTCGTCTATACTTTAGTAAAGTTTTTATAGTTTTTAATAATATTATCGTTAACTATAACGAGGTTAGTATCGTTTACGAAGTTAATAATTATAACGTTTATTTATATAACGAGTTCGCGATATGAAGTAATTATATAAAAGACGAAAAAAATAAAAAAGGGTAGATTTTTATAATACTCCGGTTATAATAAAAATAAAGTTTAATTCTTTTTCGTTAAAACGCAAATACGCGGACCGATTTATAAAAAAGCTACGAGTTTATCGGTTTATTTAAAAAAGGAAGTTTAATAAGTAAAAAGTATAAAAAAGCCTTATATAGTTAACTATATCGAATACTCTATTAATATTCAACTAAAGTAGTATCGTTTTTACTCCGTGCGAAGACGCGGCTTCGACGATGCTTTTAAACGTTATACCCGCGAGTTTTATAAACCGATAAACTCGGTTACGTATTTAACCGTCGGGTACAGGGTTGGGAAAAAAAATTAAAATTAATTATTTTAATATATATTCAACTAGTTATATAATATTTAATTCAATGTTAATAATAATAATTATAAATAAAATTTATAATAGTAAAAAAAGTACTAATAATCCATAAAAAATCAATCTACCTAATAAATACACCCTATTCAGCGGCCTCTTCTTCCTGTAATAAAATATCTAATGAATGAGCACTTGGAACCCCCCAATACTTTAATAACATGATTTTTTTTACCGTATCAGGTAAAAGCCTATTTCTAGACTTCGTAACCACGTTATTACTGACTGAAAAAACTCTCTCTACCGCAGCTGAGGTCGCCGGTATAGCTAAAATCCTCCTAGCTAAGACAGCTAATCGAGGGAATTTATTACTATTCCGTTTCCAGTATTGTAATGGATCTGACTAAAAAATGTTAGTATAAAATATTAATTAATTAATTAATTAAAAATATTTACTTACATTACCAGGCTCGCACTCTTCATTAAAATAAATCGTACACTCGTCTAGTCGACTAGCTGCCGTAACGAAAAAACCGTCGTCGTCGTCGTCGTCGATAATATTATCGATTGAATAATTACTAACAGCTAATTCGTCAATCGACGACTGACTGTCGCCGCCGGTTTCGTGTAAAAGGCTTTAATAAATTAGTAATTAATATTTTAAATATTAAATTGTTATTAATATTAAAAAATAACATACCTAGTATATTCAGACTTTAACATTTCGACGACATTTAAACCGATATTACGGTAAAAATATAATACACGATTAGGCTCGAAATGACGACGTTTAAAACGAGGATCTAATAAAACCCCTAAAATTAAAGGTTTTAAATTTTCCACGTCTTCTGGTTGCGGAAATTCAGGGTAATATTTATCTAATTTTTTATAACCGTGTTTAACGGCTTCAATTAAATAAGATAAATGATTACCCTTAACAAATTAATTAGTAAGTTAATAAAAATAATAAAAATAATAAAAATAATAAAAATAATAAAAATAATAAAAACGTACCGAAATTGACCCGTTTTCATCGGTTAAAAGGTTTTCAAACTCTATAATAACGTCCTTTAATTTATTATACGTTTGATAAACATATAACAAACCAAGCGATAACGTTACGTATACCCAGGGTTGGGAAAAAAAAGTAATATTAATTAATTAATTAAATAATTAAATAATTAATTACTGGAATAATTAATTAAAATTAATTAATTGGTAGGCCTGATAAAATTAATTAATTTTAATTAATTTTTTACCTTCAAAATAATAATTAATTAATTAATTTTAACAGGCCACCCAATTAATTAATTTTAATTAATTTTTTCTTGGCATTAATTAATTTTAATTAATTTTTTCTTGGCATTAATTAATTTTAATTAATTATTTGGCTTCCACATAATAATTAATTAATTAATTTTAACGGGCCTACCAATTAATTAATTTTAATTAATTATTGCTTGGCATTAATTAATATTAATTAATTATTTTGACTTTACATATTAATTAATTAATTAATCCGAAAATAATAATTTTTATAATAAATCCTAAAAAAATCAGTTCGACTAAAATAACATTACCTAGCATATGGTATGTATGAACGTCTTTTTAACAACCAAAAATTATACTTGGGAGGACATATTTATAACGTGGTAGAGATTAATTATTTTTGTAATTAATTAATTAATTAATTAATGCCAAGACAAATTAATTAAAATTAATTATTCGGGAGGCCTGTTAGAATTAATTAATTTTAATTAATTATTCCTTGGCATTAATTAATTTTAATTAATTTTTTGGCTCTGAAATAATAATTAATTAATTAATTTTAGTAGGCCTACCAATTAATTAATTTTAATTAATTATCTCTTGGCATTAATTAATTTTAATTAATTATTTCACAGCCGAAAATTAATTAATTAATTAATTGGGTGGCCTGTTAAAATTAATTATTATTAATTAATTATTTCTTGGCATTAATTATTATTAGTATACTAATTAGTATATTAATTAATTATTTTCCCAACCCTGCGTATACCTCGCCTTGAAGTACAACGGACGGTTTAATAAAAACCTGAAAAACCCGAATTAAACGTTCAATTAATCGCCATTCAGGCTTTCGAATAAAAATCCTTTTAAATTCAATATTCGAAGTATTCGAATAAATAAATTCTAAAGGCTTTTTAAATGATAAAAATGTCGACAACATGTTGTAAGTCGAATTCCAGCGTGTCTGTGTGTCTAATTTAAAATTAATAAATAAAAAGTATAAAAATAAAGTTATTAATTTAAAACATACCTAACGGGATTTTTTTTAAATTAAAATCGGTCGGCAAACCCCCATTTGATTTAAAAAAAGTAATCCCGTCGTCGAAAAGCCGTCGGACTTCACCCGTATTACGTATTAAATTAATTAAACGTCGAACTCGTAAAATTAATTCTATTTTAAATAATTATTAGTATTTAATTTAATTTAATTTTAATTTAATTTTAATTTAATTAATAATTAATCGATATTTTTATTTTACTTACTTTTCGATAAAGGGTCGTAATTACTATCGTTTACATCGAGTGAATATATAGGCGTAGAAGATCGTGAATTATCATTATTATCGTCGTTACCGTCGTTATCGTCGTTATCGTCATCGTCGTTTAAATTAGCCGTCGATTCGTAAAAACGTAAAATATCTTGCACTACTAAATTAATAACGTGCGCAACACAGCGTACGTCAAAAAGCTGTAGTGGAGATAAATACGACTGTGTCGACCTCGCTTTAAATGTACGTATAAAAGCACCGTTATTCGTAGCATTATCTCTAGTAAAGCTAAATAATTAATTGTTTAATTAGTATAATATTTATTATTAATAATACTTTAATTAAATTTAAAACGTACCTAATAACCGAACGAGGGTCTATAGATGGAAAAGGAGATATAGTCTGCATTATAGCGTCGTAAATATGGTCTCCTGTATGGGCAAGAGGGACTTCTTCGAATCCTATTATTAATTACGTTAATAATTTAATTAATTAAGACGTTATTAATTAATTAAAACGTTATTAATTAATTAAGTCGTTATTAATTAATTAATAAATAAATAACGTACCAATCAACTTATAAATAAGCTCGAATTCAGAATTAATATAAGATATAATTAATCCTAAATAGCTTATTTGCGTATTTGCCGACCAAAGGTCAAAACATAAAGAAAATCGACCGAAATCCTCGATATTTTGAATTAATCCTTTATTTAGTCGATTAACGCTTTCGGTAAATAAATCGTCTAGTACTGACTTTAATTTCTTTCGATTAATAGTCGGTGCGGCCCTAAATATTAATTTATTAATACTGTATTAATTATTTAAACCTTTTAAAATTATTTTACTTACGGGTTATAAAACCGAATAAGCTCTTGAAAAGAGTCTGAATCGACCGTATTAAACGATAAATTATTATTAACGATAAACGATAAAATCCGTCGATTAGCTTCGTCTTCGTTAATAACGACGTTAGCGTTACCGTAAATCGTATGCGTACGAGGTCGTTTTCGAGAGACTAAGTCGATAATAGGGCTTTGAGAAGGCGTCTCTATATCTTTAATTAATTAATATTAAAATTATTTTTTATAATTAAATTTAATATAAAATAAAACTTACTAAGACGTAGTCGTGATTCAGAGTCTTTATTATAAGCGATATCTTTATGCTTAATTTTATAGTGCTGGACGAAATTCGAGCTTTTAAATTGTTGTAAAATAACGTCTCTATTATAATTGCACCTAATAATAGTATAAGTATTAAATTAATAATATAATTAATTAATTAATTAGTTAATTACTTACTTAGTACACTGTACTCTTATTTTACGCTCTTGACCCGGTTGAATAGGGAGTAAAGAACGTTCAAAAAGGTGGTTTTGAAGTATATAAATAGTAGAGTTTTCGTCGTCAAGGGTAAAATTTTCAGAATTAAAATCGTTGTTTTTTGAAAAAGATGATTCAGATACGTCAGCGGTAGACGTGTCGTCTATAGCCCTTTCGTCCCTTGATAAAGGTGAAGGGCTAGGTTGTGAAGACTCCATAATAATAATAAAAAGTAAGTAAAGTAAAAAAAGTATATAGTTTATTAGTTAAATAAATTTTAAAGTAAAGAAGGGATAGACGTTTAGTTATATAGAGTTTTCGATTATT
Source organism: Ophiostoma ulmi (assembly GCA_029298715.1). Lineage (NCBI taxonomy): Eukaryota > Fungi > Ascomycota > Sordariomycetes > Ophiostomatales > Ophiostomataceae > Ophiostoma > Ophiostoma ulmi. The sequence goes on along the minus strand of JANSLN010000002.1, from coordinate 5,178,729 downwards.
AAAATTAATTATATTATTAATTAAAAAGTTTATATTAAAATAGAACCTTCTAGTCTAAATATAATAATAATAAATAAATTTATAAAGTGGCAAATAGTAAAATCAGTCGAGGGTAAGCCGTAGTGGCAAATAGTAGTACGTCGGTGTGGCAAATAGTAAAATCAGTCGAGGGTAAGCTGACTTAGTTAAAGCGAATTTACTCTTATATTACTATATTACTATAACTAAAAAAAATAATTAATATATTATATAATTAATTAATTATTTCGCAGCCAAAAATCAATTAATTAATTAATTATTCCTTGGCATTAATTAATTTTAATTAATTTTTTGGTGGTAAAATAATAATTAATTAATTAATTTTATTAGGCCTACCGATTAATTAATTTTAATTAATTATTTCTTGGCATTAATTAATTTTAATTAATTTTTTGGTGGCAAAATAATAATTAATTAATTAATTTTAACAGGCCTACCAATTAATTAATTTTAATTAATTATCTCTTGGCATTAATTAATTTTAATTAATTATTTCACAGCCAAAAATTAATTAATTAATTAATTGGGTGGCTTGTTAAAATTAATTATTATTAATTAATTATTTCTTGGCATTAATTATTATTAGTATACTAATTAGTATATTAATTAATTATTTTCCCAACCCTGGTCGGGTATTATATAGTTTCGCTCCGTCGTCGCGGTAATACGTTTATTAATTAATGTTTCGACTATTTTATTAATTGTTTTAAAGAGAGAGAGAGGCCGGTTTACGTTTGTTTTTTATTTTTATTATAAAGATTTACTTAATTTAACGAAGACGACGACGAGTACTCGGCGGAACCGTAGCGGGTAGTATATAAAGGTAAGGTTTATTTAAATTATATTACGGAGTATATTTAATATAGGCTCGTCGAATATTTTAAGTAGTATCGTTAAGATATAATCGTTATTAAGTATTTTTTATAATAATAGTATTATTAACGTTTTATAATATCGTTATAAGTTATTATTTTATTTATTTTTATTTCGTTTTTAATTAATTATTTTATTAAAATATTTAAGAAGTTCGTTAAAAACGAAAAGAAAAAGCGTTAAAATAAAACGATAATTTTATTTTAATATTTCGTCGTTATTTAATTTTCGTTATTATAACGCAGCTGTTATAACGTAATAATAATAACTAAACGTCGTTTAAAAGTTTATAACTTTTAACGCGTATTTATTTCTCGAATTTTTATAATAATATATCGTTAATCGACGTTTCTACTACTATATTACGTTATAATTCCGTTTTAGTTTTATAAAAAATATTTTCTTTACGTCCGGTATTATATATATTTGTTTTAGTCGTATATTAAACGTATAGTTTTTTATTATTAATATACTTTACGAAATCATCGCGCCGCTTTTACGACTTCGTTTATTTACTATACGGCGACGCCACCGTATAATATTTTTTTCCGCGGGGTTAACTAGTTTACGATATATATTAAAAATAACGTAAACTCGTCGACGTAAGTATCGAAAAGGTTTTAATTAAAAGCGATATTACTATATAATCGAGGCGTGTTTACGTTTAAGTTTTCAAGTATATATATGTCGAGTTTTTTTTTTAATTTTATCTTAGTAAAGGGGTTGAGTATAATCGGTAAAAATATGGTTTAAAGCTTATCGAGTTGTAGTTTAATCTTAATTAATCTTTAACGTTAACGAACTTTACGCGTATACGTTAAAAGTATTAATAAAAGTCGATGATCAAATCTCGGTAGTTTTGTTTTTATTAAGTTATTAAACTTCGTAGTATTATTAGCAGGGTTAGGAAAAAAACTAATAAAAATTTAATTTTATATTAATAGTAATTTTTGTTTATACTAAATTAGATTGAAATTAATTAATGCTAAGACTTTAGATAAAATTCAAATTAAAATTAATTTTTCGAAGCCTATATTAAGTTAATATTAATTAATACTAAGACTTTGAGAAAGATTTAAATTAATATTAATTAAAATTAGCTTAGTATATACTAAATTAATTTTTGAGATCTTATACTAAATTAGAATTAAATTAATTTGGAAGAGCCATACTAAAATTAAATTATTTTTTCGAATCTCAGACTAAATTAAAATTAAAATAATCGGTTGGCTTCTTCAAATACTGACTGAAAAAGCGGGGCATTAATTTTCATTAGTACGGATTAATTAGTATTAATTTAATTTGGTATTACTTTTTTCCCAACCCTAATTATTAGTAAAAGTTAAAATAAAGTAGTATAAAAAAAAAAAAGAGTCGACGTAAAGTAAAGTACGGTTATAAGTATTTTATAAAAAATAATATATATTAAAGTCGTTAAAGGCTATATTATCTTAGTCTTTTTACTACTACGTTATCGCTACGTTATTTTTACTTTTTTATTTTTATTAAGTATTAAGTACGTTTATTATTGAAGTACGTAGTTTTTACGTATATATTATAATATAAAACCGTTTTATAAAATTTAACGACGTAGCTAAATATATAATATTTAAAGTATTTAATAACGTATAATATTACGTAATAAAACTCGTAGTCGAAGTTTATTTTATTTATAAAAAAACCGCGGTAATAAAACGTATTCGCGTCGGTAACGCTACCGAGTTTAATAATTAATTATTTAATATTAATATTACGTATTTTAAAATATATATGTTAATTATAAACGATATGAGTTCTTTAATAAAGTTTAATCTTTTTTTATAAAAAGGCTTAAAATATAGTTAAAGACGTATAATTCAATAATAATATACGACTTAAATTATACTTTTATTTATTTATTTATACTACTATAAACCGTTACAAGTAGTATCAGGTACTTCTATAATAATAATAAGTAGTAAAAAACTTTAACTTAGAGGGGAAAAACTCTACTATTTGCGGCCTCGACGGGCGTTCTCTGCGGTATCGGTGGGTATGTTAGTGTAGACTAGGGTTAGGAAAAAAGCAATACTAATTTACTTTATATTAATTAAATCATAGTAATGAAAATTAATACTCTACTTTCTAGCATTAATTTAATTTTAGTATAAACCTACTTAAATTAATTAATATTAATTTAGTATAAACTTCGAAAAATTAATTTTAATTTAATTTTTGTCTAAAGTCCTTACATTAATTAATTTTAATTTAATATAGTATAAGCAAAAATTACTATTAGTATCAAATTAATTTTTTATCATTTTTTCTTAACCTTAGTATAGACTAGGGTTAAGAAAAAAAGTAATTAATATATTAATTAGTATACTAATATTAAGTTATCATAGAAGTACTTAATACTGCTCTTAACGGTTTATAAGAGTATAAATAAATAAATACTAATATTAATTATTGTTAAGATTAATTAGTTATCAATTAATTAATTTTAACAAGCCTCCCGATTAATTAGTTAATTAATTTTCGAATTGCAAAAAATTAATTAAAACTAATTATTTTCGTTAATTAATTAATAAATATTCAACAAACTAAACACCGCCCGCTACATCACTAAACGACCCCGCAGCTACGCCGCCCCAACCACGCAGCAACCTAATACTAGTCAGCGTTATTACTACCACCCTCATCCCAGGGTTGGGAAAAAAAGTAATACTAAATTAAATTAATACTAATTAATCCATACTAATGAAAATCAATGCCCCGCTTTTAGTATTTTTTTAGTATTTTAGCAGGCCACCCAATTAATTTAATTTTAATTTAGTATGGGATTTCAAAAATTAATTTAGTATACTAAATTAATTTTTCTTTAGTATTAATTTAATTTTAGTATGGCTCCACTCAAATTAATTTAATTTTAATTTAGTATGAGATTTGAAAAATTAATTTAGTATACTAAATTAATTTTTCATTAATTTTAATTTAATTTTAGTATGGACCCACCCAAATTAATTAATTTTAATTTAGTATGGGATTCGAAAAATTAATTTAGTATACTAAATTAATTTTTCTTTAGTATTAATTTAATTTTAGTATGGCTCTTCCAAATTAATTTAATTTTAATTTAGTATGAGATTTCAAAAATTAATTTAGTATATACTAAATTAATTTTTCTTAAAAACTTATTATTCATTTTTATAAATCAATATTAAAGCCAATCGTCTCATTACGGTGAGTTAGTCTTTAGTATTAAGACTTTAAATTTATCGTTTTTATTTAATCTAGTTAACGGTTTTTATTATCGGTCGACTTCCGACATCTCGTCGGTATATATCTAATAGACTAGTATGTGATTAATTAATTAAGTAGTCGTTTTTTAAGGACTGGCTTAGGTTTATGTTTATAGACTTACTTATCTATATTTCTTTTTATACTTATATTAAAGTTATTATTTTTATAATTAAGTATCGTTGTTAAGTTATTAATTTTATTTCAAAAGTTAATACTTTCTATTTTTAAGTTCTTTATTTTTAAAGTTTAACGATTAGTATAATATTTACCTTTACATTACGGCGTTATAACGCTAAACTTACGGTTTTTATTAATAACGCGTTAGTCGAAGAAGTAGTTTAATTATAAAAATAGTAAGTTATTATTAACCGTGCTTTAGTAACGCTTATCGATCGTTTAAGTCGGTATGTTTCGACTTTTAACTTATATTTTAGCCGTATTATTAACGTTTTAAATACCCGCCGCGAAAAAGCCGCGGCTATTAATACATCGGGTTATAAAGACGATCATAATATAAAGTTTAACGATAATAAAAACGAGAAAAGTAAAAAAGATAAAATTAAAAATATTAATAATAATATTAGCTAATAATAAGTTATTACGTAGTTAAAACGGCGTAACTATAGGTATAATTAATATTTATTTATTTTATTATATAAGTATTAAATTATAATATAATAAACGTTTTTTTATACGTTGTATTTGTATTAAAACGACATCGCGTCGGGGACGCGGCGGTTAAAGAAGTAGCTTCGTAAGTATATATAAACTCGTTTTTTTAAATATAAAACGTATACTATATTTTTACGTTTTTTATTCGTAAATCGTTTATACTTTAATAAAAGTTTTATAATTTTTAATAATATCATCGTTAATTATAACGAGGTTTGTCGAAGTAGTCGCTTAAAGATGACTACCGTCGAATTCATGCATGTCAAAATGTATTGTCAATTCAGCAGTAACCACCGGACGACCGTATCATACCCCTTTACTAAGTGGTCTGAATTGGTCGAGTTGGTGATGTCTGGTGTAAAAATCTGTCTTAGAAAGGGCGACCACGAATTGGCTACCAAATACAGTACAAAAGTCCTTCCATGGCCTTCCACGACTCTATATTAGTAGAGTCGGTCTCATTTACTTCTTTTCTATTATCTATCTTAATCATCGTGCTATGTCTTAGTTATTATATCTGTGTTGAATTACCGACACTAGCTGTTTTTTAAAAGTAAAGAAACTCGTAAGAAGTGGTGATTCAATCACACGTTTACAAAGCACTCAAAACCCCCTTAAAAACTATCACATTACTAGTCTGTAGATAGCCTCTCCTTCTCCTTCGTTTCCTCCTTATTTCATCTATTGTAGTCTGTCGGATGCTCGTTGTGTTGACCTTAGCCGTCATTTTCACGCTCTACCTATGCCTCGTCTATAATATCGATGTAATTGTTGTCGATTAGCTTAGAAAGAGGTTTAAAAGTAATGTTTTTAATAAATACGTCGGTTAGGTTTATCGGCTTTATAATTTAACGGACTTACGCGATTTTTTTATGTTTGTATATTTATTAAAGTATCGAGACGTCGATTATTAGTTTCTTTTTTACTATAATACTTAGTTTTATAATAATATCGAAGACGGACTTATTATTTATATAAATTACTAAAAAAACTTTTTTGTTATAGATAACGTCGACCGTTACTTTAGTATAGTTGTTAATATTAAAGTTTTATACGAATATATAAAGTTTTACCGTAAGTATTAATTTCGTTACTCGTCGATACTTTATCAATAACTAATGTATAATATTTATTACGTTAAAGGCGTTTCGTATTATTACTACGTATCCGATTTAAAAGTTTAAGTCTTTATTATTAATAAAAGCTACGTCGACGAAAACGACAATTTATATCGTAATTTTATTTAACTTTATAAAACGAAGCCTTCGTTTAAAATACTTAATTTACTATTAAAAACGTAAGTTAAGTACTTTAACGTTTACTAGCTTTAGGTTTATATATTAAGTAACGTAAAATAAGTCGAATACGGTTTTTAACTAATATATAAATATTACGTATACGTTACATACACGTTAAACGATATATTATTATTTAAAACTAAGTAAGATAAAGACTTTATTTTTATTACCTTTATTTACTTAAAGCTTTTCCAAAACGGTAGCAATATTTTTTATTTAAAATTATTACGAAAGTTTAAGTAAAGTATCGTTAAAAATTCGTAACATCGCGTCGTTAAATTTAAGAAAAAATATCGCCGTTAAAGTTTCGCGAGGTTTTATTAAAAATCTAGCTTTTTTAAAAGCAGTTTATTTAAAAGTTACAAACTTTTTATCGACTAAATTTAATATATCGTTTATTTAAAGTCTTACTAACGCGAATATATCGTTATTGCGTATTATAAAGTATATATCGAAAAAGGACGATATTAAGTTTAAAAAGTTTATATAGTGCTTATAATAAGTAATAAACTAGTAGTTGCCCGTTTCGGCGATACTATAAAGAGGCTTAACGATACGTAAAATATAGTTATCGGCGAGGTTAAGGATTTTACGTATATCCTTACTTAAATTAATAAAGAAGTCGCGCTTTAAAATTGTCGTCGACTATACGTATACTTATAAGATATCTCTAACTATTAAATTTATATTTTTATTATCGATATAATATACGACGAAGTTAACGACGACGCGTTAATTTATTCGTTATAATATTAAATATATTTTTAAAACTATATCGTTATCGACGTCGTTAAAGTTTTATATTATAAAGCGACTTTTTTTTTATAACTTATAAAGTTTTTATAAACTTTATTTCGTCGATAAATCGTATATTAAAGACGCGAGTATTAAACGGTACTTTTTTACGCGGTAGTGTTTTAAATACACTTTTTTTTATAAGACTTAAAATTTCTATTCGTTTAAAAGTATTATAATTTAGTATAAACGTAAACGCGGTAAGCTATATAGTAATATTAATACCGTAAATTATAGTAAATACCGTCTCCGGCAGCGGGTTAAAGCTTTATACTTATACGTGTTTATTGTTTTTATTACTAACGGGTCGTTTACGGCTTCGGCGTACCGTTATATTAACTTCCGCTACTATCTCCGCATCCGATTTCTTTATATTATAAGTTCGTATTAATATAATACGGAAAGTATTATATTCTCCGTTATCGAAATCTACGATAACGTCTTCGTTTATTATTAAACGTATACGGTATAGTTTTTACTATTCGGTTAACGTAGTCGCTGCGTTACTATTACGAGCCGGTCGTTATACGACTACTTAGTTTTTTAAAGCCGGTAGCACAGGGTTAAGTCCGTTACGTTGCCCGATTATTTTCGTAATTTAACGTTATATATTATACCTCTTAAAGTTTTTTATAGCTGTTTTAATTACGGTTACTTAGCGTATAATTATTAAAGACGGTGTAGTAATATTTAATATCCGGGGATATAATTGAAAGATTAGTAAAGTTAAGACGATGTTATACGGTTTAGCGGTATCGTTAATTGTCTTTACCGTTATTTAAAGAGATAAAACGGTAGATAGCTTCGAGGCTTCTTTTTAAATAATTGAGTATACCCGTTTAACTACGCCGTAATACCGCTTTACTTTACTAATATTATAGTAGGCCTCCATAAGCACTAGTTTTACCTTCGACCCGAGTAGTACGGCGTTGTTTTTAAATTCTTTGTCGATAAAATTAATGCCTTAGTCGTAAATTATAATATTTAACGGTCCGGCGTAAGTATTTAGTTAATACTCTTAAAGTTTATTTTATATATATTAAGCCGTTATATTATTAAACTACCGCGCCGCTATAAAACCGGTCGTTTAATTTACGATATAAATATATAGCTTACCGTTAATATATGCTACGTCGACGATAATAGTACTATTAAATATTATATTATAATCGTATCTTAGATTAAATTTAAATCGTTTTAAAAGACTTTAGTGTATTTAATAATAATAGTAAAAGTCTCGAATCTTTTAAAAAACGTCTCGTTTAATATTAAAGTCGCTAGCGGCAGTTAGAAGACGGTAGAGCCGGTCGACTAAAAAATATCTAAAGCGCCGGTGAAGACGCCGGAGCTTTAGCGCGGTATATAAGCTTTTTACCGCCGTCGGTTTTATTATCTCCGGTACGGGTAGAAAAGCATGGCTACTACGGCGTACTACGGGTACCTCGCCTCGTAAAGATACTATTATATCGCGAGTATTATTAAAGTAACTTTTTAAACGATCGAAGTTTTATAATAAAATAAAAAAGGTATATTTACGGGTATTATATAAAATTTAATTATACCGATTAACGTATTAATAATAACGGCACCGATTAACGTCGTAACGTTTATGCCGAACTTTATATTAACGGTACTTACGGCCGTATTGTCTATTCGCGTCGACGGGCGAAGAATTTATAATACCGCGAGTTACGGTATATTATACGTTAAATATATAAAAGTTCTTGTATCGATAATTAGCTTTATAAAGTTATTTACGTTATATTTAAATACGTTAGTTATTATAATATTATTAACGGTAAGTAAAAAAAATTAAGAGACGTAAGCTTTAAAATAAAAAAGTTAAAGACTTTATCGTCGTCGTCGAAACGTACTTAAAGGTTGTTTATTTATAAAGTAAAGTATATATTTATTACGTCGTTAATTTTTTCTTCGTTTTATTTTTTTATTTTTTTAATAGCTCTTTAGTCTATTTACCTTTAATGTTTCTTAATATTATAAAGTAAGATATAGTGTCCTTTTAATATCTATTTTACTACTTACGTTTATAAATGTTTTTTTTTTACTAACTATATATTATTTAATGATATCCTTCTTTATTATAAATATAACACTTATTGCTTTTTAGTAAGCGGGCGCCGCCGGCTTTTAAAACGACGGCGGCGTTACGATATTACGGCTTACTAACCGCGGGCTTTTTATCGGCTCTTTATTAATAAGTTTTATTTACGTAAAACGTCTTTTCTTCGTTTAGTTAAAACACGGCGATAAAAAATATTTACGTCATAAAGGTATTATATAATTTTTCGTTAAATTTATAAAAGTTTATTATAAAAGAGATAAGCTACGTAGCCTTTTTATTAACGATAATATATATAAAAAAAAACGTAAATTTTAGCCGTAGGTGCTGTTTAAAGGCTTATAGTATATAAAAGTAAAGTATTTTCTTTTTATTAATATCCGGTTTAAACGCTCGTTAACTTTAAACGATATAATCGTAAAAGAAACGGACTACTTTTAAAAGCGGCTAGTTTAGTATATTTTAAACGAATTATTTAATAATATAAGTATATTAGTTTATAGTTTTAAACCGCACTATTAACGTATCTTTAAATATATTAACTATATTTATAATAATACTCTATTAATCGTCGGGGTTTAAAAGACCGTTTTATAACTTTTAATACTTATTATAAAGTTCGTTTTTTACTATTATAATTAATAACGTTTTATAAAAGTATTTTTTTATTAAGTTATTATTTTAATAATAAGTTATAAAAGCGGTATATTTATACTTTAAATTTATAAAGTCTTTTTTATTTTTATACTTTATAAAAGTCGGGTAATTTTTTATAATATTATTTAATAACCGGATTTAATCTTTATCCGTATCGTTAATAAACCGTATATAATATTAAAAGAATATCCCGATACCCGTATTACGGTTATATAAGTCTTTAATATACACGTCTTAAAATATAAAGAATTAACGCCGTCTTTACGTCGACCTCGGCGGTAAGACGTCTTTAAAGTTTATTAACTTCGCCTTTTAATTATTTATACTTATAATTAATAAAAGTACCGGGTATAACATTTTAAGTTTTTTATTAATCTCGAAGTAACGAAGATACGTTTTATATAAAACGTCGATCTTATATATCTTTATCGCGGCTTAAATGTTTTAATTAAATGTCTTTAAAAAACCTTACTTAACGGCATCGGTAAAGTCGACTACAAACTACTGGCACCCCTTTACGATAGTCTTAACCATGGCGTCAAAGATCGTAAAGCTCGTACCACGATATTTAATTATATTTACGCCACGGTTTTTTATTATCATCTTTATATACGTAACTCTAGCGGTCCTAGCCTTTTAAAAGTCTTTAACGGTCTATATACTAAAGTTTGCTTAAATGCATTCAAAAAGCTCATCATCGACGACTATATTATCACCGATCTAGTCTTACTACTACGCAGGGTTGGGAAAAAAAAGTAATATTAATTAATTAATTAAATAATTAAATAATTAATTACTGGAATAATTAATTAAAATTAATTAATTGGTAGGCCTGATAAAATTAATTAATTTTAATTAATTTTTTACCTTCAAAATAATAATTAATTAATTAATTTTAACAGGCCACCCAATTAATTAATTTTAATTAATTTTTTCTTGGCATTAATTAATTTTAATTAATTATTTGGCTTCCACATAATAATTAATTAATTAATTTTAACGGGCCTACCAATTAATTAATTTTAATTAATTATTGCTTGGCATTAATTAATATTAATTAATTATTTTGACTTTACATATTAATTAATTAATTAATCCGAAAATAATAATTTTTATAATAAATCCTAAAAAAATCAGTTCGACTAAAATAACATTACCTAGCATATGGTATGTATGAACGTCTTTTTAACAACCAAAAATTATACTTGGGAGGACATATTTATAACGTGGTAGAGATTAATTATTTTTGTAATTAATTAATTAATTAATTAATGCCAAGACAAATTAATTAAAATTAATTATTCGGGAGGCCTGTTAGAATTAATTAATTTTAATTAATTATTCCTTGGCATTAATTAATTTTAATTAATTTTTTGGCTCTGAAATAATAATTAATTAATTAATTTTAGTAGGCCTACCAATTAATTAATTTTAATTAATTATTTCACAGCCGAAAATTAATTAATTAATTAATTGGGTGGCCTGTTAAAATTAATTATTATTAATTAATTATTTCTTGGCATTAATTATTATTAGTATACTAATTAGTATATTAATTAATTATTTTCCCAACCCTGCTACTACGTCGTGATATACTCCGTCCGTATCTAAGCGTAGCGTCGCTTTATTTATACGGCGCTCGCGCTCTTCTCTGCTTCTTTAAAGTAAGACATTTACACGGCCCTAAGTATATATATAAGTGTGTATATAAAAAGGGGAGATAGGGGTATATATATCGAAGTAGAGGGGGCGTATGCGTGTATGTGTATGTTTTTCCTCTTATTGCTTTTTCGACGCACCGAGACTTTAAAAAAGGTCCCGCGTATCCTAAGTTATAACTGTCGAAGTAGTCGCTTAGAGATGACTACCGTCGAATTCATACATGTTAAAATGTATTGTTAATTTAGTAGTAACTACCGGACGACCGTATTATACCCCTTTACTAGGTGGTTTAAATTGGTCGAGTTAGTAATGTCTAGTATAAAAGTCTGTCTTAGAAAGGGCGACCACGAATTGGCCACCAATACAGTACAAAAGTCCTTCCATGGCCTTCCACGACTCCACATTAGTGGAGTCGGTCTCACCTACTTCTTTTCCATCATCTATCTTAGTCATCGTACCATGTCTTAGTCATCATATCTGTGTTGAATCACCGACAAAGTTAGTATTATTTATAAAGCCGATAATTAAAACGTTCGTTTACGTAACGAGTTTATAGTATATAGTAGTTATATAAAAAACGAAAAGAATAAAAGAGAAGGTAGATTTTTATAATACTCCGATTATAATAAAGATAAAGTTTGATTTTTTCTCGTTAAAACGTAAATACGCGGACCGAGTTATAAAAAAGCTACGAATTTATCGGTTTATTTAAAAAAAGAAGTTTAATAAATGAAAGGTATAAAAAAGCCTTATATAATTAATTATATCGAATATTTTATTAATATTTAACTAAAGTAGTATAGTTTTTATTCCGTGCGAAAACGCGGCTTCGACGATATTTTTAAGCGTTATGCCCGCGAGTTTTATAGACTGGTAAGCTCGGTTATTTATTTAACCGTCGGGTATTATACGGTGTCGCTCCGCCGTTGTAGTAATACGTTTATTAATTAATGTTTCGACTATTTTATTAATTGTTTTAAAGAAATAGATAAGACGGTACACGTTTGTTTTTTAATTTTATTATAAAGATTTGTTTAACTGAACGAGGACGACGACGAGTATTCGGCGAAACCGTAACGAGTAGTATATAAAGGTAAGGCTTATTTAAACTATATTACGGAGTATAGTTAATATAAGCTCGTCGAATGTTTTAAGTAGTTTCGTTAAGATATAATCGTTATTAAGTATTTTTTATAATAATAGTATTATTAACGTTGTATAATATCGTTACGAGTTACTATTTTATTTATTTTTATCTTTTTTTAATTTACTACTTTATTAAGATATTTAAAAAACTCCGTTAAAAAAGAAAAAAAAACGTTAAAATAAAACGATAGTTTTATTTTTATATTTCGTCGTTATTTAATTTTCGTTATTATAATATAATAATAACAACTAAACGTCGTTAAAAAAATTATAACTTTTAATATATATTTATTTTTTAACTTTTTATAATAGTATACCGTTAATCAGGGTTGGGAAAAAAAGTAAAGAAAAATTAATTTCATACTAATGGTAATTTTTGCCCATACTAAATTAAATTAAAATTAATTAATGCCAAGACCTCAGCGAAAAATTAAATTAAAATTAATTAAAATTAATTTAGTATATACTAAATTAATTTTTCGAAAGCCATACTAAATTAATACTAATTAATGCCAAGCCTTTGAGAAAAAATTAAATTAATACTAATTAAAATTAATTTAGTATACTAAATTAATTTTTGAAATCCCATACTAAATTAAAATTAAATTAATTGGGTGGCCTGCTAAAATACTAAAAAAATACTAAAAAGTGGGGCATTAATTTTCATTAGTATGAATTAATTAGTATAAATTAAATTAATTTTTACTTTCTAATACCTTACTTTAACTTTTTTTAATATTTATTCAGACTTAAGTAATAAAATAACCATATAGTGCTACTTGTAATATATATAACATTCACCGTAATAAGACGATTGTCTTTAGTATTGATTTATAAAAATGAATATTATGTTTCTAAAAAAATTAATTTAGTATATACTAAATTAATTTTTCGAAGTCCATACTAAATTAATACTAATTAATTTGGGTGGGTCTATACTAAAATTAAATTAATACTAAAGAAAAATTAATTTAGTATACTAAATTAATTTTTGAAATCTCATACTAAATTAAAATTAAATTAATTTGAGTGGAACCATACTAAAATTAAATTAATACTAAAGAAAAATTAATTTAGTATACTAAATTAATTTTTCGAATCCCATACTAAATTAAAATTAAATTAATTGGGTGGCCTACTAAAATACTAAAAAAATACTAAAAGCGGGGCATTAATTTTCATTAGTATGGATTAATTAATATTAATTTAATTTAGTATTACTTTTTTTCCCAACCTTAGTTATAACCGCCGGCGTATAACCATAGTACAATATTTTAACGTTTATATATATAAAGAACGACGTTACCGATATAAAAAATACTATAATATCTTAAAGCTCCCGGGTTCTACGGTCGGTTAAACTAATCGCGGCTTAATTCTTAAATAACGATAACGTCGGGCTCGGTATTATAAAACAACGTTATCGTTACGTTATCTTTACTTTTTTATATATTTTATTATATAATCTTTAATATTTATTAAGTTATATTAAAGTAGCTTTAAAGTATATAGTATTTATAGTAAACTACATCGAAGAAGTAATAAACTTAGTAATCGTTTAATTATTAAATATAGTAACGAGTTTTTTAAGACGGCCTCGCGGCTTCGTTACGGTTTCGTTAACGCGGGTCTTTTTATTAATTAAATTAAACTATATAATATTATAAAGTTTTTTTTTTATATAAGTAAAAAGTTTAAAAAGTAAGAGAGGGTTTTAACGTATTATAAACGGTTATAATAAACGGCCGGTACGTTTTCGCGGTAAGGCCGCGCGACTAAATATAACTTATTTTACATTTTATAACTACCGTAATAATTAACGTATTTATATTTTTAAGTTTTTATTTTTATCGGGCATTAAATACGTTTATTATTTAAATACGTAGCTTTTATATATATATTATAACGTAAAACCGCTTTATAAAACCTAATAACGTAACTGAATATATAATATTTAAAGTATTTAATAACGCGTAATACTATATAATAAAGCTTATAGTCGAATTTTATTTTATTTATAAAAAAACCGCGGTAATATAACGTATTCGCGTCGGTAACGTTATTAAATTTAATAATTAATTATTTAATATTAATATTACGTATTTTAATAATATAAATATTAATTATAAACGATACAACTTTATTAATAAAGCTTAATCTTTCTTTTATAAAAAGTTAAAAATATAATTCAAAACGTATAATACGATAATAATATACGACTTAAATTATACTTTTACTTCTTTTATAAAAGTTTATTTTATTTATTTTATTATCGATTATCGAAAAGTTATAATTAACTTCGTAAACAATATAACAACGTCGTCGTTAAATAGTTTATATAGTCTTATAAAATCGTCTTTACTTATTCTTATCGCCGATTAAAACGCTTAAACTATCTCCCGGTAACCTCATTATTTAATCTCTATAAATACGTCGCGGCAGCTTACCGTGATTTCGTAATTATCTTTGTCTTTATCGGGTATTATTTTAACGGTTACTTAAACGTATATTTAAATTATCGAAGTAAAAAGAGTAAAAAGGGGGGTTGGGGGAATGATTTATTAAACTATTTCGATAATCTCGTTAACCGTAATATACTTTTGAGCTGCTCCGACGATACGGATACGCCACGCCTCCGCGAAGTTACGCGCGAAGCGTGCATAGTCGTTTTTTACTTCTAGCAACGGGATGATTTCTTTAATGAGGTTTTCAATGCTCGTAAAGTCCTTAATAGCTACTATTAATAGTTGGTTAGGAGTTACGAAATCGCTGTTTAAGGGCTAAAACAGGCCGTCGCCGCTTATAAAGCTGCCTCTACGACCGCGCTATAATTACGCCTAGCCGCTACGGCCATTGGCTATAGTATTAATAATAGTAATTTTAATTTCGATGTCGATTTAATAGTATTTTGATGTCGCGGCTCGGGAGCTACGATTTTTATTTATTTAACTCTTTTTTAATTCGTTATTTTATTAAAATATTTAAAAAGTCCGTTAAAAGTAAAAGATTATTTTTATATTTCGTCGCTATTTAACTTTCGCCGTTATAACGTAACGACGGTAATTAAACGTCGTCGAAAAGTTTATAGCTTTTAACGCGTATTTATTTCTCGATTTTTTATAATAACGTATCGTTAATCGACGTTTTTATTATTATATTACGTTATAACGTCGTCTTAATTTTTACGATAGTCTTTTTTTTTATATATCCGGTATTATATATACTCGCTTTAATCGTATATTAAATATAAAATCTTCTACCGTTAATTTACTTTATAAAATAATTACACAACTTTTACTACTTCGTTTATTTACTATACGGCGACGCCGCTGTATAATACTCTCTTTTATAAAGTTAATTAGTTTACGACATTTATTAAAAATAACGTAAGCTCGTCGATATAAGTATCAAAAAAGTCGTAGTTAAAAACGACGTTACGGCATAGTCGAAGCGTATCCGCGCTTAAGTCTTTAAGTATGTATATCTATATCGAGTTTCTTTTAGTTTTATCCTAGTAAAAGGGCTAAGTTTAATCGGTAAAGATATAGTTAAAAGTTTATTAAGTTATAATTTAATCTTAACTAATCTTTAACATTAACGAACTTTATATATATACGTTAAAAGTGTTAATAAAAGTCGATAATTAAATCTCGATAGTCTTACTTTTATTAAATTATTAATTGTCGTAATATTATTAGTCGAAGTCAGGGTTGGGAAAAAAAGTAATACTAAATTAAATTAATACTAATTAATCCATACTAATGAAAATTAATGCCCCGGTTTTAGTATTTTTTTAGTATTTTAGCAGGCCACCCAATTAATTTAATTTTAATTTAGTATGTGATTCGAAAAAATTAATTTAATTTTAGTATGGCTCCACTCAAATTAATTTAATTTTAATTTAGTATGAGATTTGAAAAATCTCCGCCAGTCTCGTGTAAAAGACTATAATTATTAGTATTAAATTAAACGTAATAGTAGTAAATAATAACTTACTTCAAATATTCGGTCTTTAATAATTCAGTTACTTGAATACCGATATTACGGTAAAAATATAACACTCGACCAGGCTCAAAATGCCGACGTTTAAAACGAGGATTTAATAAAACCCCTAATATTAAAGGTTTTAATTTATCTAAGTCTTCGGGCGTAGGTAATTTAAGGTAATACTTTTGTAATTTAATATAACCGAATTTAACGGCTTTAATTAAATAAGACAGGTGATCGCCTTAAAAAATTATTTAGTAGTATAATAGTTATTAAAATAGTTAAAATAATTAAAACATACCGAAATTGAACCGTTTTCGCCGGTAAAAAGGGTTTCAAGTTCTATAATTACGTTTTTTAACTTATTAAACGTTTGGTAAACGTATAATAAACCCAACGATAATGTTACGTAAACTTCTCTTTGGAGGACGATGGAAGGTTTAATAAAAACCTTAAAAATAAAAATTAAACGTTTAATTAAACGCTATTCGGCCTTTCGAATAAAAATCCTTTTAAATTTATTATGCGATGTATTCGAATAAATAAACTTTAAAGGCTTTTTAAATGAAAAGAATGTCGTTAACATATTATACGTCGAATTCCACCGTGTTTGGCCGTTTATTGAAGTTAGTATTAATATTAATATTATTTATAAATATTTAAATATACCTAAAGGGATTTTTTTTAAATTAAAATTAAGCGGTAAACCACCGTTTGATTTTAAAAAAGATATCCCGTCGTCGAAAAGTCGTCGAATTTCACCCGTATTTCTAGTTAAATTTACTAGTCGTCGAACTCGTAAAATTAACTCTATAATTAATTATTAATAAATTAATTTAAATTAATTTAATTTAATTAAACTTACTTTTTGACTTAGAATCGTAGTTATTAGTATCATCGTTATTAAGAGAGTCTGAAGATATAGTAGACCGTACGTCGTCGTTATTATCGTTATTATCGGTGGTCGAATTAGCCGTTGTTTCGTAAAATCGTAAAATATCTTGGACGACTATATTAATAACGTGGGCAACGCAGCGCACGTCAAAAAGCGGTAATGGCGATAAATGTGCTTGAGTCGACCGGTTTTTAAAAATACGTAGAAAAGTGCTATTATTCGTCGCATTATCCTTAGTAAAGCTTTTTAATTAATTAAGAAAGTTAACTTAAATAATTTAATAAGTTAATTAAAATTAATTAACTTAAAAAAATTAATTTACTTATTTAATAATTAAACGAGGGTCGATAGAAGGAAAAGGAGATATAGTTTACATTATAGCGTCGTAAATATACTCGCTAGTATAGGTTAATGGTATTTTTCGAAAGCCTATATTAAAGTTAATAAATTAAATTTTAAAAACGATAACCGTTTTAAATATTTATTAACATACCGATAAGCTTATAAATAAGCTCAAATTCAGAATTAATATAAGATAAAATTAATCCTAAATAGCTTCTCTGCGTATTAGCCGACTAAAGGTCAAAACATAGAGAAAAGCGGCCGAAATCCTCTATATTTTGAGTTAAACCTTTGTTTAATTGCTCGACGCTTTTAATAAATAAATCGTTTAAAACCGACTTAATTTTTTTTCGATTAATAGTTGGTGTAGCTTTAAATATAATTAATTAGTATAAAATTTAATTAAGTTAAAAACTTTAAAAGTTAAATACTTTTAACTTTAACTTATTAGTTAATAAATTAATGAAAATTATTTATAAGTTATAGTATTAAAGAAGCTTTTAAAAAGGAGTCGAATCGACGGGACTCTTTATTATAAACAAAATCCTTATGTTTAATTTTATAATACTAGACGAAATTCGAGCTTTTAAACTCTTGTAAATAAACGTCTTTTAAGTAAAGATAACTAGTTTAATTAATATTAAAGTATAATAAAATATATTAAAGCTAAAATAAATTATTAACTTACTTAGTACATTATACTCGTACTTTACGGTTTTGTCCCGGTTGAATAGGGAGTAAAGACCGTTCGAAAAGGTGTTTTTTTAGTATATATATACTAGAATCTTTATCGGTAAAGGTAAAAGATTCGGAGTTATAATCGTTGTTTTTCGAAGACGATAATTTAGATAAATCACCGGTAGAGACGTCGTCGATAACAACGTCGTCACCTAAAACGGGCGAGGGACTATACTAAGAAAAGTCTATAATAAAGTAAATAATAACGATTAATCGTTGAAAAGTAAAGTAAAAAGTATAATAGTATAAGTGAATATGAATGTGTATAAGTTGATTTAAATAAATTATAAGATTTTTTAAAAGTGAAAACTAATTAAGTATTAAAGGATATATATAGTTTTAAAATACTGACTTTTATCGTATTTTATCTTTAAATAATAAATATTTTTACGTTTATAATAATAAATTATTAAAAAACTAATAACTAATACGCCACCGTAGCAAATATTAAAAAAAACTAGTAATTACTACGCCACCGTGGCAAATTATCGGTCAACTTACCCTCGACAGTAGTAATTCGTACGCCACCGTAGTAATTTAGAAGAAAATTAAAATTAATTAATTAATTAATTAACAAAAATAATTAATTAATTAATCAGGAGGCCTGGTAAAATTAATTAATTAATAATTAATTAGGAGGCCTGTTAAAATTAATTAATTATTAATTAATTATTGCTTGGCAATAATTAATATTAGTATACTAATTAATATATTGATTACTTTTTTTCCCAACCCTGATTACAAGTAGCACTATACGGTTAACGTATTACTTAAGTCTGAATAAATATTGAGAAAAGTTGAAGTAAGGTATTAGAAAGTAAAAATTAATTTAATTTATACTAATTAATTCATACTAATGAAAATTAATGCCCCACTTTTTAGTATTTTTTTTAGTATTTTAGCAGGCCACCCAATTAATTTAATTTTAATTTAGTATGGGATTTCAAAAATTAATTTAGTATACTAAATTAATTTTTCTTTAGTATTAATTTAATTTTAGTATGGACTTCGAAAAATCAATTTAGTATATACTAAATTAATTTTAATTAGTATTAATTTAATTTTTTTCTCAAAGTCTTGGCATTAATTAATTTTAATTTAATTTAGTATAAACAAAAATTACCATTAGTATAAGATTGATTTTTTATTAATTGTTTTCCCAACCCTGTTTATTATAATTGTTTTTATTAAAATATTATTTTCATAGTCTCTCCGTTTTTTTTTATATTCTTTTACTTCAAATTTTTTAATGGAATCTCGGTTTAGAATTATAATTAAACAACGTAACGATATTATATTTAAAAATACGGTTCGTTTATCGAGCGTAGGCTATACGCTGTTACTCGCCATTTTATTATCTTCAACTATTATCTCTATGAAGTACATGCATATCAGCCGCCTACCCCTCAACGCCGTTTTCTATTTGAGGGTTAACTCGGGCAAATATTATATTACTCCGAACTGTGCCTCGGATTTCACAATCATACGGATTTCACAATCATACGAAGCAAGCATTTTAGAGTGAGCCGTTAGAAAGAATAGTCGAAACCACACTCTGTAGAAAGCACAGAACCTATATGTTATTCGACATCGACCACCTTTGCATACCGCAAGGACAGTGCATCGAGAAAGTGTGAGTGGCGAATTCCCACCGGGCGCGCTTTGGCAAACACACTAGTGGCATCACGAAGTGTATAACCGCAGCGGTCGACGAGATAGCAAACAATAAAGTAGCCAGTGCGGTTGAAACCATAGTGGCAGTGTACGCCAATGAAGAAGTCCTTGCCAGAACAATCGTCCGTGGACTCCGTAGGCCCCTCACGCAAGTGAGTGTGTTCGGCTCGGATCTTGTCCACAAGGGAGTTGAAGACATCGACTTCCAAGTCAGTCGGTGGAATCTTGGAAACAGTTGGAAACTTGTGATAATGAATCCCGCCACGTTCCAGATCGCGAGGGTCGTAGACAGGGTTATCGTGGGAGATGTCGATAACGTGTCTTACGATCCCTGACCATGCTTTCACAAAGACACGTGGACTGTGGACATCATCGACTTGACGCAATGTCTTCATTGCGTGGAAGATTCCTGCAATCGGACGAGAAACGGGCTCAACTTTGGACCACTTTTGGAGATTCTTGACATCCCACTTGCCTTCCCGAGAGAGAAACCTGAGCTGCCAGCCCCTGTCCAGTCGACCAGTCACATGTCGTGCGAGGAAATTTGCAATTATACCAGAGACAACACCAACTGTCGCTGAAACATACAGCAGAGCATGGCTAGCTGGAGATGGGAGCACGTGGTACTCAACAAATTTCGGAGGGTGACGGGAAATGGGAGGGATTTTTGTTTGCAACAATGTACCCGCTGGTGTAGAAGGCGTGTCATCTGCAGCTGAAGAATGATGTGAGACAGTGTTATTTACCATATGCTCATTAGTACTCTTGCTTGCCGAGCCTGTTTGCGATGTAGATTGCGTGACTGGGGCATTTGGGATGGTCGGATCTGCGGCGTCGGAAAGAAGCAGGGTACCGCCATCCGTGAGACAAGGAGCTACAGCTGCATTCGTGACGTGAGCAGAGTGCAAGAAAGATGCGATTCTCTGAGTGTCTGACGGGGGCGTCACATAGTCAGCATCGCCTGCTATGAGGCAGACAGGTAAGTCAACCTGGCCCCATACATGCTCGCTTGCCAATCCGCCTACCTGGATGCCGGAGGAGTCGAATACAGGAAGGCACCCCCAGGCCATGCGGCGCCAAACTGGCGTTTTGCTTTGTTTGTTAAACATAACCTGAGAAAGCCTGCTGTCCTCATCAGCCCCCTCACCGACAAAACGTGTGACACTTGCACTATTCAAACCTCCGCGACTATCCCAGGCACGCATGAGGTTGAATACTGGAGTTGGGATCCAAAGCAGAGCCCTAAAGAGAGCAGCCCGGATCTTGTCCTGAATACCCGCAGGTGGGCAGATAGACACGAGGCCAGTGTAAGGAGATTCGGCACCGAAGAGAGAGCTGTCCTTTTGGGTAGACTGGCGACTAACAAGAGAAGCTGCCAGACTGCAGCCCATACTGTGGCCTATTAAAACAATGCCTTGTTCAGGCTGGCGGTACTGAGCGATGACTGACTCTAGTACATCAAGTAGACATTCGTATGAGTAAGCAGCCCAAGTTTCTGGAGCAAAGCTAGAGCGCCCACAGCCCGGAAGATCGATGGCCAAGCAGGAGGCGCAGCTGGACAGACGGGTCAAAAGCGGGGTGAACTGCGAGACGGAGCCGCCTAAGCCATGGATGAAGACAAGGAGAGGCAATGGGGCCGGGTCAACCGGCATCTGATCTTGTTGCTCATGACTCTTAAAGAAGACGCGCACAGAAGGATAGCTGTAGCTTTTGGTTTCAACCTTGATAAAAGAGGAGTGCTTCCGCAACAGCGGCGGATCGTTTGCATGCGCATCTAGCCTAAATTAGCCAAGGACTATGAGAATATGCTCCAAGCAATGGGCATGAGATACAAACCATAGGAGTCGGAGGACATTATGGTGGATGCGACAGGTCACCCACCGCCAGGGCAGTGAATAGAAGGCTGCGTACGTAGGGTGATGATTTGCCTGTGTATGGCAATTATGTAGTGGGCAGGAAGGGTCACGGACGTAAATGATACTGAGTTCGCCGTGAGAGTTGTGAGATTGGGTGTGTCTTGATCAGATGAGACGGAATGAAAGAATCAGAGTCTGAGAACGCGAGAGAAACACAGGAAATGAGGCAAAAGAGAAAGGGAGAGGCGTGCGAGAGAGCGAAGAACGAGAAAAAAAGACAGTAATAAGATCCAGAGGTAAGAGTGAAGCTCGAATGGCGACAAAGAGGTACGCGACTGAACCGTGACAGGCTGTTTGGGTGGCTGTTTGTCGTTCCGTTGACCAGTCAGATCGCCTACTAGCCACTCACAATGGTGACATCACACACATGTACTGCCATCAGGCTGAGCCTTGCCGTTTTAGGTTGTCTGCAAATATCTGCAGGTGGCCCGCCCTAGTTACGACTCACCACATGTGAAAAGGAAGACTCAAAAGTAAACGGCCCAAAGAAATGAGAGAAAACTGGGCTTTGAAACCATAAAGACATATATTATAAGACAGGGTGACACCTGGCATTATAATCAAAAGACCAGCGTGATAATAATTAATTATTGGTCTCCAGCCTGTAAGATAGGCAAGATAAGACTTCAGTTGAGTATATACAATCCTTATAAGCCATATAGCAACCGCTTTAACGCATAAGAGATCCGAAGGCACCTCCAGAATCACCAATAGATAATGGCTGTCTTGCTTTGTCAGCCCGAGCACTATCGACCCTTAACACCTACATGCGGCTTATTTGGACACTTTATCTTTCCATCCAATCGGAATGAGTGCAGCTGCAACATCGTCCACACCTCGCTCTGTGGCAAGCAGGTTAAATTGTGACGCTGCATTTCTAGTGTCTAGCACCTCGACTCTCATGCCGAGTGCGGTGATGCGGCGTCGTGTCTCGGGGCTCAACGGCCGGATTTCAGGTCCCAGGCCGAGGATGAGGAGGTCTGTGTTGTTTCGTTGTTAGTCTTGGCCTGTAAAAGGTGTTACATAAACATATATAAGCCCATCCATATACTCATAGATATAGACCTCATATATGGACTCATATATGGACTCATGGACTTGAAAATCATTGATCCATTCTGTTATGGCTTACCTGGTCTGGGCCACACCAGCCCGAGAAGATCAAATGCGCTGCTGTCAACTTCCCACTGTCCTTTAGCATTGACGAGTCGTTTCTCGCGTTGGGCCCACGGGCGCCACGAGAATGCTTCGCCACCGACCAGCAATATACCGTCGCCGTTTGATACTTGCACACCATTGTTAAGTCGGAAGCCATTTGACATGCAAATATCAACAGACGTTGACGGCGCCGGGGTGTTGCCAAGGATATCAAGGCTCTTGAAGTCTGGTCCTCTCGCCGGAGGTGGTGAGCCCTGGGAAGTAGAGGAGTTCTGCTGCACTGTCCGCCGCCTTAGACTCTGGGTGGCGAGTGAAGTGTGAAAGGAAGTAGTGAAACATGCGAGGGCGGCTGATCCGCGTGCTGGTGCCGGCAGTCCCCGGAGCAGGGTCCGCAATACTGGCCGTACAGGCATGTCTATGGTCAGAACAATATGGTGTAGTGGAATGAAGCGCTTAATTAATTCAATGTGCTTGGTTGTTATCGTATTCAAGACGAGGTATCTCAGAGAACGGGATTCTTATAATTATATGAGTATGATCCTTACGGCCACTCTTCTACTCCACATTGTGCATACCCCGCTAAAATAATACCTGCAAGTATTTTCTCCTAACAATTTCAAAATTTGACCCACGAAGCCAGCTACAATTACGGGAGCAGACTTACTAGCAGGAGATGATATGGATCACACAAAACACCCAACACGGATAGAATGAGCATTTTTAGTAATTTTTTTTAATGAGTTACCGAGAAGCATGCCGACGTAGATCGACAAGTGTATGTAGGCATGGCTGCTATGAAGAAGGAAAAAAAACACAGCCAGCTTATCCTGTCGCATCGTTCCCTTTTTTAATTTTTGAACACCGTGAAATCCATGAATTTACCCGGTCCACGCACTCCCTAAGTAGCTGACCTCCCAAAATTCGTTTTGCAAAACACAAAAGTCCGTATGGTTTCCGTTTACTTCTTGCCGCTCTGCTCCTTGAGAACCTTCTTCACAATCTTCTGCTCCTCAATGAGGAAAGCCCGGACAACGCGGTCCTGGACACAGTTGGCGCATCTTGAGCCACCGTACGCACGCTGGACGGTCTTCTTGGGCTTAGAGATCTGGGCGTACTCGCGGGGGCGCAGGGCGGGGACCTGGTAATGTTAGTATGATAAATAAGTAGTGTGTTGACGTGACCACGGATAACGACAAGACAACAGGCGACAATGTAGACAAGACTGGACGTAGGTGCAAACTGCAACGTATTGCAAGAGAACAGAACTCGAGTATGCAGGCCGAGCACAAAAAAACACTGAAAAGGTTGACGTAGATATGGGCATGTTGTCGAGACAGCAATGATAAGATTGTAGCGGGTTGCCACATGTAGTGGTGCAACAGGAGCAGTAGCACAGATAAAAAAGCGGCATCTGAACAGCTGATCATTTGTTGAGCCAAGAGGTAATATCTTGACCACATGCCATCGATTCGTATCCCCTCCAGTCTGCATGACGTATCTGTTCTTGTTGTCGGTTCGGATGTGTCTAACGGTCGTCGGACGGTCGCCTGGTGTCTTGGTTGTTTGGATTGTCTTGATGTATTGGAAAAGAAAGAAACTCACACCGGGGAGCTTGATGCCGCAGTCGCCGCACTTGGGGGCAGTGCCGCGCTTCTTGATGTGCAGGACTCTGATCTCACCACCGGGGGTCTTGATCACCCGTGTCCGGTTGGACGTCGTGTTGTAGCTGGAAGAATACTGTCAGCCAAATAGTTTCTATTTTGTTCCATCCTCCCGTTTATTTTCGTTTCGCTGTCCCTCTTTCATCCCCGTCACGGCCGGTCGTCGAGGCGCATGTGCTGTTCGGCCGGTGTGATCGAGTAGAAATAAGAAATCGAGACAATCGTGTATAGGACTATGGTGGCATACCCGTTGCGGCGGCGGTAGACAACTCTGTTGTTGGCCATTGTTGCTGATGATGTGGTTGGGATTGGTGAGAACTCGTAGAATCGTTGTCGGATGTGAAATTTCGGGGCTGCTTGTATGAGGAAAAGGGAAAGGAAGAAAAAATTGCAATTTTTTTGGTGCGTTCTTGAAAGGGGGGCTATATCACATGACTAGGAGAAAGTGAGAAAAAATTACAGCGGCCCAGAGCATAGCGCCACATGTGGCTAGTAAGACCCATAATCATGACTAACAAATATCCGGTTAGTTGACAACCCTCACGCAAGCCGCGAAATATCGGCCAAGTCAAGATTTACCTCCCATAATAGCCTCTACCTTAGTCTGTATCTCATCTCACGAGGAGGGCGATGCCCAGTTTGGATCATCTCTTGGCTTCCACGGCTTGATGTTTTTACTGTTCCTCCTCCGACTCGATGCTACATGGTCGATAACCTTGCGGTATTCGTCACTGGTTATTGCTTCCTTAAACGCTCGCACCTCTTCAACTCCCGTCACCAGTGACGTTGAGCATTTGGCGTGTAATATTTCAGCTATTGTAGACGAAACATTAGTATATACCTTGTGTCTAGGATAGGACTCGCTTGCGGCTGTCTGATCTTGATCTTTGGGGGGGGGGGGGGGGGGAGACAGGGCGGTAGTAGGCAAAGATAGCACCCGTATAGTCTGGGGTTGCCGTTTGCTGTAAACTTACGTGATTGTGTGGTCTCGCTCGACAATGGTTGAACCATTCGTGGAATAGTGCTGCGGAGGCTTCGAAGCTGCAAGAGACGGCGAGAATGTCAGCAAAACAAGAGCCATATTTTATCCAATGCACCAGTAATCAACGGCAAATATCGGCATCGGACCCAATGGTATTTACTTTTAAGTGAATGTCCTTTAGTTTGTCCAACGCTGCCTCGAGCTGCTCCTCACTCCATTCCTCATAATTCATATCTTGCACCGGCCGGGGAGGCGCTTTGCTCGATGGCCTATTCGACGACATGGTGGACGCGCGGTAGTGTTATCTTGTCACAATGTGACACTGTGATGTTGACATGGGTTGGTATTGCAATTCTGTGATGGATGTTGATGTTGCCGTGTTGTTGCCCGCCACTTGGTGATGCTGCTCTGGACTGTCGTCTACTCTGACTCGGCAGCTCCTCACCAAAATGTCTGAAGCTGCGGAGTACCTTGGAGCTTGGCATGGTTGTTGTGGCTAGCTCCTCACGTGATCCGACAGTGCGCGCAAGCCACGTCCTTTGTTTCAACAGGTGTAGGCCGAGTGATATATATTGGCGACTAGACCGTATATTCTCGTCAGGCCACACTGTCCAACCTCCCTCGCTCCATCTTCTTGCGCTGGCTCTAACACTGCATCCAAACAACATCACTTCGCGTGCGCGCTCTACCATCTCACACCTAGGCTCCATTCAGTCAACGACACGACTATTGCATTCTGTAATAATCTTTTGTTCCTATCGTCGCAATCTCAACCTGTAGCCAGGCTGCCTATTCATTTTAAGCATAACGCGTCTTTCAATTGCTGCTGTTTTTTTTTGTTTATTTTCCTCGTCATCTCGACATCGACATCGTCGTCTCTCTCATCTTTAGCCCTGCCTATTTCACAGTGCCCTTATATTTCTAGCTCCTCATCACTCACCGTCACCACTACCGTTGCTACCTTAATTACCACCACCACCATCCTTTATAAGCTTCAGTGGCAGCAAGCCTTGCTGTCTCTGAGCTTCCCTTTTCACAATCACGGAGAAATCACCTGTTTTCTTTTCGGCGGGCTTCTCTCCCCAGGATATCCCAGTCGTCAGCTCCAACGTCTCCTCGGGCCTGACTGACTCTGAGTCTGCCGTTCATAGCTCCGCCGCTAACGTCAACACCACAAACGCTACCACCAACAACTCTTCCAGCGTGCTCTCCCCGGCAACCGACGCTCTTCATCACACCACCGCATCATTCGCATCGCCTGCTCTATTGTTGCAGGCCCCAAATTTCAACCTGGCTTCCTCCGCCCCTACACAACCTCCGGCCTGGAGCCTCGGCCCTGGCACTGTGTCCGCGGTCCCTCCTCCCCAGCCGCAGGCCACACCAACACGCGTCAACGGCAACGTCGCAAACGCTGCCGCTCTAGCTAATGCCCATGCAAATGTAACGCCCGCCCGCTCTTTGGCCTCGGGCCTCTCCCCAATGGCATCCCCCGTGGTCACCAACTTAGCCCCTCCTCCGGAGGGCATATACCGTTCTTTTGACGACCTCCTGTCCGCTGTGCAGCGCGTTGCCAAAGATAACGGCTACGGGATTGTCAAGCTGCGGGCATCAAACTACCGTGATGCTAAACCCACGCGCTACGACCTTGTTTGCGACCGTGGCGGTGTCAAGTACAGCAGCACAGCCAAGAAGAGGAATCCTTCTACCCGCAAAGTCGACTGCCCGTTCCGCGCCAAGGCCGTTTGTGAAGTTTCACTATCTAACCAGTGGCGCTTCGTCGTTCAAGAAGCTCGTCACAACCACGAGGCACGTATTCCTGCGGCCACACCAGGCCAGGAGACCACTCCCATGGTTCAGAATCTAAGAAACATGAGTAGCAAGATGGACCGTGTCGCTCTTGATGTTAGCCAAGGTTTCCAAGAGTTGAACTCTCGTTTCACTGAGCTCATTGAAAAGATGGATGCTCGCCTGACTGCCTTGGAAGAGCGGACCAAGGGATTTCAGAACATGGAAAATAGACTGGACAACGCTGAGGCAAGGATGGGTGGTATCGAATCCCGCGCTCTTGACATGCCCCTAGTAGATGATGTCGATTCACGCATGCTATCATCTGGGGTAATGTAACCTGCTCAAGTCTCCCTGTTTATTAGTTTTCAGCCGAGATGCTGTAGAAACTAAGCAATGGGTATAAATCGCGCATGTCTCGCGCCGAAGTGCGCCCGTGTGCTTCACTTGGCCTCATACACGGTAAATCCAATGCCATGACTCTTCCTGTCAACGTTCACTACGCTGTGCTATTCTTTTCTTTTTCGTCTCTTATTGTTTGCGGTCGCTTTCACTGCTCACTTCTGTTCTGCCTGCTTGGGCATAGCACCCGTTGCTTATTTACTACCTTGTGCTACTGTTTGGGACTTGAGGATTTTTCGTTTGGGTGACATCGGGTATGCTGTTCGGATACCATTAGGGCTTTATTTTACTTATACACTATCTAAGTACTGTGTTGATTGCTTCTTATTCTTTCCAAAGCTATGGTGGTTCTTTAACTGCTCGCTGGGCTGACTAGACCCCAGCCATCTTCAACTCCGTAATTATACATATGTCCAGTCTAGATAATTTATCAAGGTAAGCCATTACATCACTGTGATAACATAGCAACGGAGAGGGATAGTTCGTGTCAACGCTATAGCAAAGTGACGATTGTATTAAGTCAAGCCATTGAATTTTCCTTGTCCGATTTCTGATTTATAAAGTGAAGGGGAGATAAAGCATAAAAATGAAGCAAGTGGTAAGAGACCAGGTTGCGGTAAACAATATTAAACCAAGCATCCGTATATTACAAAACAAATAAACAAGACTACACAGTTATAAGAAAAGCATTTGGGCTTCACAGTGCTGTGAAGCCATATCATGATGTATAAATCAAACGCATGAAAAGCCCTGGTGGCTAGGGTATCAGTGTCTCCGTTAACAAAAAAAAAAAAAAAAGCCCTCTCGCCCTCTAGATTATGATATTGTCGTTGCCGGCACGTTTTACAATTCCTGGATCCAGATCTGCGGTTCGTTAGTATAAGTGTGACATGCCCTCAATAGGGGCTTTGCAGAGAATTGCATAAATATTGGCTTGAACTTACCTCCATCTTTCCATTGTCTAGTCTCTGCTTGCGCGCCTGGGACTTTGCTGTCATCACAGCCATGTCAAGGTCATCTTGGTCGCCCATGGTGACCATGTCGCCATCGGGGCCGTCATCATCACGGATCTTGATTTTGAACCGACGGCGAATACCAAACTTATCGCGGATACGGTCCACCAGGTCAGGGAACTCAACAGCAGTGCCGACCATAATGTAGCGAACATCGTCTGTAGCATGCACCTTGACGCGGATCTTTCTGATTTCAGGCCGCCGCGACTGCCCGCGCGAGCTCCCTGACACGGAGCTAGGCCCTGGGCGGCGACTTGAGACCATCTCAAAGTCTCCCTCATCGAAAGAGCCATCATCGTAGTCGCTACCACCTTCGTCCTCTTCCTCGATATACCTTTGGGCGGGGCGTCTTCCTTGTTGCGAACCTTGTGACCGGCTTCCCCTGGAACCACCACCGCCCTGGTACATATCGTAGAGCTCATCTGGGTACGCGTCATCGTCCTCGGCTGACCTTCTGCTCTGGCCACCGCGCTGGGAGTCATTACGCTGAGGGTCACCACGCTGAGAGTAACCACGTGAGGGGGTTGCAGAATTGGAGCGCTGAGGTCTGGCACGGCTATCCTGGGGAGAATTGGCTTTTTCGTAACGGTCGTTGGGACGGGCTCTGTCGATGTTGAGTTTCGCAGGCATAGGCTTGGGTCCATTGCGTACAGATGCGCCTCTGCTGACTCCTCCATTCTTGTCGGTTTCAGGTGGTGGTGTAGGCGGGAATACATTACGGCCAGCTGGGGGTTCAGATTGTAGCCTCCGACTCTGAATGTCGGTCTTGACGAGGTTGGTAGCAGCAAAAGAGATGTTATCGGCAGGCCGATCATCCTTAACTTCGACTTTACCGGCCTGTTAAGGAGGAGTAATAGTTAGTAAAATGTGTGATTGAAAGCAGTGCCGAATTCGGACGTACATTTTTTATTTCTGATCCCGCAAAACCGGTGAAGGCATTGGCACGGTCTGATGCGGCTACGAGGCGTGCCTTTCCAAGGTAATCTTTGGTCTTGAGATTGCGGACCTTTGCCTCATTGGGCCGATACACGACGCCGACAGGAATCGAGAAGACAGTATAGCCCTATTGTAGTGTTAGCAAAAAAGGGTACTGCGCAGCCGATGCATATGTAGCTAGCAGAATGGGGCGGGTATAGATGCATACCTCTGCCTCCTCACGGATGGCCTCATCAATGACATTGTGGTCTTCGACGACTTTTTCCTTGACAGCATACGACAGATCCTGCATGCCGGCATCCTTCTGTTGGAGGTAGATGTAGCACAAGCCACGGTTGAATAGGACTTCGCAGGAGTAGAGTTTGAAGAGAAGACCGAGCTGGGCGTAGTCGATCATGGTATTACCACGGAGGTAGAGCAAGGTGTCGTTAAAATTGGCAAGGGCCTCCTCAAAATCGCCGAGGAGGAAGTTGGATACACCCTGTTGGAAGTAGGCGACGGCAAGATATTGGTCCAGACGGACGGCACGTTGGTAACACTCGACCTATAAAAATTGGCGAAGCGATTAGTTCAATGGACATTGTTATAACAGGTCTTTCTTGGGAATATCGCAAAAGGCTCGACTTACGGCTTTCTCGTGCTCGCCGAGGGTGGCGTGGATGACACCCATGTTGAAGAGAATCTTGGAGGTGTCGGAAACCTTTTCGAATTCACCGAGGGCCTCGTCGAATTCATTGTTGTCATAGCTAGACAGGGCTGCCACCCATGTCTCGATTTCCTACACCATGGGCAAAAAAGGCTATAGTCAGTAAGATGTCATGGCCGACTCCGCAATGATAGACTATATGAGAATGCGGCGCGGTGCTATGTGAGCCAAACTCTTACCTGTTTAAGAGACATTTCTATGGAAGTGACGGCCAGTAGCTAAACGTAGCTTGGTTGGAGTCAAAGAGTGTTGACACTTTGCCGCGCTCTTGCCGAAGACGGCTTTTGATAAAGGAAGCAATACAATGCAGTGTGTGACGAAGGCCGGAGCCGTTGCAATTGGTATTCGGGAATCGGATAAGATTAGGGTCCTTAGGATAGATTTGTATGGCTGTATGTTTTAGAGTCGGGAAGACTGGAGAATAGCTGGCGAGGTAAAATAATTTATGTAACTGATATCGGTATACCAAGGTGGTTCAGATGTCGTGATGTTGATGGTTTGGATGAAGAGGCAAAGAAGTGAGAGAACGATGGAGTAACAGGAGAAGAAGAGGAGTAGAGGAGCAGAGGAGAAGAAGAAGAAGAAGTGAAATGGAAAGAAGAATGAGACGCAAAGAGGGAAGGGGGGTAGATGAATGTAAAAGAAGGGTTAGAAGTAATAATTACGGGGTAGGCAAGCAAGGAATATGAGAATGGAGTTGATTGGAAACAAGGGCAACACTGGAACGGCGAGAGAACGTAAAGGAAAGCAGGGGTGGACGAGGATGGGACGGGAAAGTAAAAATGGTGGGTAGAAGTGTCTCGAAGGTGGACTGTTTGAGACGATGAAGGAGGAAGGGGGGGGGTATGAAGGGTAATACGAAGGAAGGCAAATATATATAGAGAACAGAGGCAACAGAAGAAAAGCAAGATGTGAAAATAGATGAGATAGTGAAATAGAGTGTCTTTGTTATTTGGAAGAATTCGAAGATGGATTAATTAGAGGAGTTAGGATGGGATTGAAGAGGAGAGGGGAGTAGGAGGAGGGGTGCAAGTGAGGATGTCGGGGGTGCTAGAGGCAATAAATTCTCTTGAAAAGGGTAGCATACGGAGAATTGACACTACACTGATCTGAAAGCTATTATCTTACAAGATAACGAACCGTGTATATATGAAAGCGAACAACCAAAACATAAGTGTAAATTCAAATACACATGGAGATTGAAGGCAATCCAGGCACAGGTAGGGTTGCGATGAGAAAGATTAGATGGACTTGGGGTGATTGTGGTGTAAATATTGAGAATGCGAGAGTGTATGTTGCATGTGAGGGTGGGCGGTTGGGCGAGAATGGACGAGGTAAGATAATACCTGTGCGGGAGCAGAGAGGATGGCCTACGATGCCGGAGAGAAAGGGGACAAGTAAAACAGGAGTACGACGTTAAGAGGCTGGGACGAGATGGTTGGGTGCACAAGAAGGAGTGGATCGGACAGTACAGGGTAGCAGCGGCATGGCGCCGTCCGTGTGACTATGTGACTACGTGACTACAAGAAAAATATATATGAGAAGTATGGCATTCAAAGTATTTCCACAAGTAAAGAGTGTTAGTCGTAGGGGAGGGTAAAAGGATGCTAGCGGGAAATTGGGTATTGAAAGCTATTTAAAGAAGCGAGAGGAGGCTAAGGACTATTGTATTTGGTTTGAGTTGCGTGCCAAGGATGAAGATTCCAGATACGTGGTAAGCAGATGAGAGTCGTGGTTGGTGGTAGAGGTAGTGTAGTGGAGGTATGTTATGATGTTATGGTTGCTTGGTAAGATATGTATGGTTTAGGAGGAGGAGGGTGGTGATCATGGCAGTAGTTGAGGTGATGGGATAGAATGTGATGGTGACGATAACATATGCAATAGCAAGGTGATTGAGACGATGGATATTACCAAGATATATAACACGGTGACAAGGTGAGGAACGTGATAGGAGTGCACCGAGAAGTGGTGATGGTGATGACGAAAAAGGTCTAGGATGGTCCTCGTCGAGCCAAGAATCTATCTACACATGGGATGCAGACTCCGCACCTGTCATTACACAGACATGAAGAGACTAGGGACAGCTCAACATGCATCGACTCCATATGCAGATGCAGACACTTCGGATGGGCGGTTGGGACGGTGCTGGCTGACGTCGTAGACATCAAGTACCTATCTTATTATTATAGTGTTGTGGACGTCGTGCCACTGGTGCCGAGTAATCGAACGATGGGGCAGACGACAGACGACGAGACGACAAGGCAACAGACCACGCATTTGAGGCTATGACTATTGACAGTAGATCCGAGATGTGTCTTGTTCCGATATTCCGAATCCATTATTATACGAGTTTTATGCCATCCATCCATCTACTTTGCATTGTCGGCAAGGAGACAATGTCGTGCGATTCTGCCCTTGGCTCTCTGGTGTGACGGTCGGTTTCTTGTCTTGCGGTGCCCAGCCTGGGCATCTCCCACACCGCATTTACTGAATATTAGTTGCGTACGTCGTATATCATGTTATTACTCCGCACACACAACTATATGTATATAGTCTGCTAGTATCTGTGATCTGTCTGTGATATAGTTCACTGCCTATGACAACGTCCTTCTTACCGCCGCCGTCGTGACGAAATGACTGAGCACGCCTACCCATGCGACCAAGACCACTTCAACAACAACCAAACCTAAAATGTGTGCAGCTCAGCCATGGCCGAGGCCCGTCAATGCAATTTTGTGTCTTGATGGACTGTATGGCTCGTCCAGGGGCCGGCCCTGTCTGGACCTCATGCAACAAATGTGTTCCAAGTGTTCCAGGACTATGCCTGGGCTCTTGATTGGCAGGTACCCCATCACATGCCCCACCCAAGCTGTTCCATATCTAGCACCCGGCGTTTCCAAGGGCGCGTAGGGTAGAATAACACAACACCTCAGAGTATTGATGCTTCGTATTACTCAGTACAAAAAGCAATATGAAAAGGGGAGAGAAAAAAATAAACCTTTAATACTCTTGTGAAGTCACCCCACTGCCCAAACGCCAAAAAAAAATGATCAATCATGGCTAGTCTGATATTTCGAGTTTGTGCTTGTCGTGTCCTGCGCCGCGGGAAGACTGCTCGTCATTATTGGTTAACAGTCATCCTCTACCTCTTAAATATATTATTACATAAGTCTTATATATATTATTACATAAGCTTAAACTCCCCGGCCCCGGCCACCACCGCGGCCAATGTATATTATATAAGCCGAGACTGCATGCTCCGTCCTCGAACCGGCTCTCGTCGTCTTCGGTCCACGCCGATATACCTTATATGCCATGTGTCTTTATGCAAAGTATTTGCAAACCAAAAGCTTTATAAGACGTCATACCTATCTTGAATAAGTACGTATATATCTCACCCTACGCAAACATGCACTTGCACGCCTGCTTCCTCGCAGTTGAACCCCGTCTCCTCCCTCCTCCCCTCCTCTCCTCCTATATTCCGTGCCCCGTGCCTATGTTCCGTGCTCCAGCTCCGTGCGCTCCAGCCCCGCACTCCTCTTCAAGTTTTGGCTTTTCGCTTCACTTGCACCAGGTCTTCACAGCATTCCCTTCTTCAGTTCGTCGGTTCTTTCCTGCCACAGCGTCTTGCCAGAACACGAGCATACCGTCTTATCGTTGTCCCAGACACCTGCACTCCTTGCGATAACGCCCACCACCGTGTTTGCGTCATTGTACAGCTCCGTGCCTGCCTGCGACTCATCCGACGCCGTCACCACCAAGGCATGTCCAATCACCTCCCACACTTGCAATTCCCGGTCCAGGAATACAGATCCCTTCCCATCGGGTCCGATTTCTACTGTTCCCAGGTCACCGCGCCGTGCCCGTGCCTCCCCATCCTTCTCTCCTGGATAAGCCTTGCCGTCCCAGCCCCGCCAAACAGGCCCGGCCGAGATGACGCCGTCCTTAAGGTCACCATACTCGCGAATACTTGCAAAGTACTTGCCAGGTGCTACACCAAGCATTGTAAGATCGATGACTGTAACGTCGGAAGACACCTGCACCATCCGTGCCAGACCCCGCACATACCGGTCCTTGTGGTCCTTGTGGTCCGAACCTGCTGCATCTGCATCTCTAACAGGCTGGTGATATGTTTCCAGAATACTCACAGCTGCATCTGTAAAAGGGGGGAAGGGGGGATACTCGTCAGCCTTGGTATCTCATATTGAACATTCATTCCCACAACGGCCCGCATAAGGGTTTCTAGAGAAAGTCGGCCAACTCCGCGGTGGACTTACTGTTTGACGTGCCGGAACCGCGTAAAATCGCATCCCTTCCGGTATCTTGTATGGCCTGCACTATTGCAGATGGGGGTGCGGTTCCTTCAATGGTGATCAACTGTTCTTTGAGATCTCCCTCTACCGAAGTGATTCCCGGCACTTTGTGCAAAACTGCCGAGACATCCGCAATACATCCGTCGCATGAAAGGGGCACTGCAAAGAGTGTCTAAGGGAAAGTTAACAACGATAAAAGCACGGACTGAAACACGGTTCTAGTAGTTCAAGGAGCCCTCAGCAACGTTCTAAAGCACACTAGAAAACTTGTACTATACACCTAAACGTACCCGGAAAGAATGTGTGACAGTCATCGTGGACTGTGAATTGTGTTTTGTCCTGGGATGCAAGGTCTTTTTCACCTCTTGATCGCCTCGCTGCTGAAAAATCCACAAAGTTGTTCCGGCTGTGAGAGCAAGGCCAGTTATTTTTGTGGCAAATCTTCGGTGTACAGAGTTCATGAGACTTGAGTGTATGGTGGCAGGCGTAGGATATCACAGTATTATATTGATGGCAAAGCCGTTGCTATCAGTGAGGGGCTTCCAGACTCTGCTTTGAAATCATTTGCGACACCGGCTAGCATTCGACATAGCTCTGCTGCTTAGCCGCTCTGTGACCCGGTTTCCCACTAACAAGGCCACACGCTAGCCCAAATAGCGCTCTTCAATTGCGCCATGCTGTTTCATAATTAGCGGTTGAGGCCGTTTGAGTAAAGAACACGTGATTCGTCAGCATATCACTAGACTGCTCAACGAATTTTTCTAAGTGATCGGTCACGAACGAATAGGTGTTGATTGCTCTCCGAACATACATCAACACACAAACCGGCTTTATTCTATACACCTCAGTTTGCATGAGTCTTTTCTTTTGCGCATCTTCTTCACAATGTCTCAAACTCTCGGTCTGGTAAGTCAACCAACGGGCCACGCCCAAGTTAAGCTATGTTTCTCCTGCTTCGGTCTCTTTTTTTCAAGGAGCTCCGGCGACGTTGCATGCCGTGTTGATCCGGCGACAGCACAATCCTGCTTTGGCAGTTCGAGTTGGCTAACATTTTTTTTGGCAACTCTAGACAAGACTGGCCTACTCCAGAACATGGCACCACGTGTCAGCGTCGAAGCCACATGTTGAGCTTTCGACTATCAAGGCTCCTGCTGCCGACGTCACACCGCCATCGCTCGGCCGACTTGCATCGCGGATCGCTGTAATTCTGATGGGCAAGCACAAGCCAATATGGGACCCGTCTACCGACTGTGGCGACTACGTCGTTGTTACAAACTGCGCTGCACTCTACACAACCGGCCTGAAGAAGTACCGCAAGCAATATTACCGGCACAATACCCGCCCAGGTTCGCTCAAGAGCGTGACCATGGACGTCTTGATGGAGAAGTTTGGTGGCGCCGAGGTGCTGCGCAAGGCTGTCAGCGGTATGCTGCCCAAGAACCGGCTGCGGGATAAGCGTCTAGCACGGTTAAAGGCATTCGAGGGCGATGCACACCCCTACAAGGAGAACTTGGTCCGGTTTGGCGGAACTGTGGTGGGCAGCGATGGCTGGGAGGGTGCTGTGCAGGCGATACGAGACGCCGACAAGGCGCGAGTATGATCTTTTTTGGTTGGGTTCCTATTTGTATTTTATGGCATTCTCAATTGTTCTCTACTTTGCAGTAACCGGACAGAAGCGTTACTTGTACGATACTATGATATCAAGACTATCTATTTGTGCCCCTCTATGTCTAATTGCCTTTTTGTGTTTAGTATTTTCTAGCAATGTCTGAATGTGTATTTGTATATTCTGTGATTGTGCACAGCTGCTGCCACATTAGTGTATGTTCTGCAAACCAAATTCGTGTATCTTATTTTCCAATTATTATGCGCCAAACTATACAAACAAGCGTGTATGCGATTTGTTGCAGCAATGATCATAGCAAAAGCAAGCAGCCCCAGAAAGAAAGTGTAAAGGAAGCAAAATGAGATCAGGATAAGGGATAATGGTAAGCGAACAATATCAAATAGATCAAACAGTCAATAGAGATTATAGTCTAATTTAAGGACTATGCCCTGCCAGAGTAGATGTCAAAATCCAAACAAGCCAGGTTGGGCAAAAAAAAAAAAAAAAAGCAACGAAAAAGGCTAGAGAAGGGCATAAAACCAAGTTATGAATAAACAGCGGCCATCTCATTGAATAGCCTGCCGTGGTATGCTGTCGTCGTTACTGCCACTGGCTGGATGCTTCAACGGGACACCTCGCACTTGATCAGGCCGTTGGGGCCAGACTGCGGTGCGTACACTTCGGCATCCTTGCCAGTGTTCTTGGTGCCCTTGTACCAAGACAGGTCAATCTCAAAGTAGTGCTTATTAGGCAGGGAGTAGGTGACGGCCGCGACACCAGGGGCAGCCTCAAGGACCTTCTCGCACATCTTGTACATGGTATTTTGGACTGACGCACTGGCATCGGTGGCAAATGTGGAGGTGGTGATAGTGCGTGCATCCTCCCAAGCCTTATCAAATTGGGGAAGGTCTGCCTTGACAGCAGCTAGGTCGGCAAAGGATGCCCAGCGCCAGCCACAATCGACATCGGTGCTGAGAATGCGATCCCAGGTCTCGGCCAGAGTAGTGAACTCGTCGTGTACGTAGCCGTGGAAAGCCGAGCCAGTGCTCTTCAGGACAGTGAGACCAGCAATGCCGCTCTTAAGAGAGATTCCATCGCGGCGCACAACAGCCTCAACGTTACGGGTCTCCTCGCTGTCGCGCACGAAGCTGTGGGGGTGGGGAGCACCGTCAACGTTCAGACGGGTCCAGCGGTGCACCTTGACGGAGATATTGGCAACGGAGATATGGGCGTACTTTTCGAGGAAGTGAGAGCCGAGAATGCTAGCGTAAAGCTCGGGAGGGTTGACAGGGTTCTCCTTGGCGATAATGTAAATGGTGTTTTTGATGGAATCGGTGGCAACGACGACGCTGTTATCGGCATCGGTGTATCTAGGTAGTTAGCAGGTGTAGCAGTAGTATGGTTTGCTACTGCGCTCTTCTTGGGTTGCATTCCAAGTTTGCAACTTACGATGAGTCGATCTCGCCCTCGAGGAGACAGCAGACAGTCATTTCAGTAACGGTCTGGACGCCGGTCTCCTGGTCTCTGTGGACTTTGTAGACACGGACATTGTCCTTTCCGTAGCGGGCAGCGGTCAGGCGAGGCATCTTGGCGTTGGAAGAGAGATGGAGGTCCTTGATAGAGGCAGAAATGTCGGGCACAATGAGGGGCATTGGTGATGGCAGCTGACAAAGATGATGACGATGGCAGGGGAGGGTTATCAACAAGTGGCAATGATAAGATAAGGTTTCGATAAGGGAGGACGAGAGTATGAGAGGCAGATAGAAATGGCTTTAAATAATATATGATCAAGCACGGTATGAAGATATGAAGCTAGAGCGAGGAAAGATAAAGGCGAGATAGAAGAGTTGAAAGGGTGACAGGGTGACAGGGAAGAGAAAAGAGGGAAGAGGGAAGAGGGAAGAGGCGCAATATGTACGCGACGAAGACGGACGAGATGGAAATGGAATGGATATGATATGGAGATGAAGAGGGCCTTATAAGAGTCTAAAGTGGAAGAAGTACTGTAAATCAAAGAAGCCGGAAGCGCAAGAGGGACCAATGAGTTGGGTGGGCTGAGAATGAATGATAAAGTGTAATAGAGTGGTGAAGCTAAGGAGCTAGAGTTGAGAGATGATATGACACCGGGGCGGATGCCGTATAAATAGTCGGAGGAAGGAGAAGATGCTCCTGGCTCATCGGTCGATTTCCTGGTGCCTGGATATGCACATTACAGAAGGAGACAGCCGGACACGGCCATCACCACCACTGCCGGGCACACATTGTAGACGGGCTACTTCCCCCCCCCCCCCCCAAAAAGGTATTCCAGGCAAATCAAATACATCAAATATTCTAATATATCATCTAATATATCAACTCGATAATCAAGATAACAGCGCCGCTACCAGCCACTGCCTCGCGGGCCTCTGTAATTAGATTTGCCGCCGGATCATATCTTACCTCTTACCTCTTTCATATCTTACGTGTTCGACGTATCTTGCAACGCTGTACTGTCTTGCTACCGTCGGAAAACGCCATTTGAACCACTTTCCCCTTTTGATCGGGCCAGGATAGCTTATTATGGCGCGGTGAATGCAGTTTCCTCTTTAATTCTACTGCACCTTGCCTACACCTCAGCCGCTGAGCCAGCTGCTGTATTATGCGGGGCTGCTCTTATTTAAACACCTATGATTGGATAATGACGCATGTCCCAGCTTCGAGCCTGCTAGTGGGAATCCGGAGCCCGCCGATAGCCACCGTCCAGGGCCTCCACCGCTCGTCTGGTATTATTGCTACACCAAGGCTGCGCGGGGTTTAAGCATTCAGCGATGGGCTGCCCGCGCAGGCAGGACGCAGGCAATATCGCCTGTGGAGCCTCGTTTACAACGTGCATTCGACAGCAATCCACCCACCAACCCACCAACGTCCTGGACATCTCAAGAGATCTCAACCACAATGGGTTTCTAATTCGCTGTCTAGTTGATGCTCCGTGCTTCCAATGAAAGCACCAAAGTCATTTCGGCTTGTGCACTTTTTTGGTTCCTTTGGTAAAAATCGAAATGACCAAGGGCTGCTTCTCTTGTCATCCTCCTTAGACGTCTTCCTTGTTCTTCTCTTGATTTCTACCTCCCATTCTTTCCTCTACCATATTTCTTCTGCCTATGTTCTCCATCACTTCTATTTCATGCTGTCATTTTGTCAATTCTGGCGTTCTTCTGTCGTCTCACATCTTCACGGTATGCCGCCGTCGTCCGATCCTTGGCTGGTCTTTTCCATGTTGATCTTGCCTTGTGTCTCTCCATGTCTGTCTTCATATCCCCCACCCACTCAAGCTCCCATGCATTATCTCATTACCATGCAGACTCCATTCTATAAAATACACTCACAAGCAACAAACACTTCGGGCTCTGCTGTGGAGCGGGCAGACTTCTGCCGGGCTTCTCGCGGTTTCTGATAAATGTATGTGTACCTATGTCTATGTCTGCTTCAGCCTCAGATTTGCACGCAACGGCCGTACATGTATATTGATAGTAGTCCGCGCTATCTGGTCTGATTTAACTCCATGTGGTTTGATACGTTGCCAGCATGAACTACCTTTTGATGTAGTTGAAATCATAAGATACGATTATGTAATATTGAATGTGCCCGCTATACGTTTGGAAGCTGTATTATATAATCATCGCATTTTTTTTAAATGCTTTCGTAAGCACCCACCTCTACCCTACTATCAGTGCAATATGCACTAAAACGGCCATCCCACTGCCTCTCCACAGCCAGCTTCATCGAAATGACACCTCGCTGCTGATCTCAACGAATTTACATCAACGTCAGCTCTGTGGCATCCCTCTTCACAGTTCATTTCGTGCCAGGAATTCGGCACAAGAACCTGCGCTTTTTATATCGGCTTCTCCTAGCAGTTTTGTTTACTCTCCACCAATCTACCACAACCACCACACCGCTGATCACCTCGACACCCTTTTCTTTCTCAAACCTATCCCAACGAGCCATCCACCCTGCCACCTCGACAGCACTTTTGTACATTCTTGCCAATACATACCGCCCGTATATATCGCACAAGCCGCTTTGGTTGTCATTTCAAACAACTCACAGCATTCAAATCCCGCCTTCTCATACCCTCTCGACAACTGCCCCTAGCGGGTTCAGCCGACTCGAAACTGTTTCTCGATACCGATCTATTGCGCTTGCTTCGATCCACTCGTCTACGTCGTCAACCCCCCCTCCCTTTCTTTTCGTCTTCCCTTGCCTTTCTCGTCCTTTGTCTTCGGCTTGCTCCCTCTTTGGTACTTCGTTTGATCAACCCTCTTACCCACTGCCTCCTCGAATGTAATACTCGGTCGGATGCGTGCGTCCACGAGCCCCGTCTCGAGCTAGAGGCTGATGGCCGGACCTACCCCCGTGCTGAGCTCCTCGGCAACACCTACCCAGAGGTCGTTTGCTTCTCAGCAACCAGCTTCCGTGGCACCCACAAACCCTCCCAGAACTAGTCTTGACCGTGGTCTTGACCGTGATGGCCTCCAAATACCCATGGCCTCTGGAAATGCCCCGACTTCTGCCGCCGGTGGCCGTAGCCTCGCTGCCTCCTCCGTCACGTTTGCGCCCCGAGGCTCATCCTTGAATCCTTCGCCTGCCCCGGCTAGCCTTGCACCTGATTCTCGGGCCCCAATCCCGTTGTCTCGTGGCACCTCACGCCTCGACGCTTACGGCTCCGACAGGCTTCCCGACGCCAACAGCAACAACGACGACGACGATGCCGATGACGACACTGTCGTCAACGAGCGTGCCCTCGCCTCTTTACGTGACAATCTCAACCGTGAGATGAAGATAAAAGAAGGCAGTGAGAACATGCTCGAAGCCCTCAACAGCAAAAAGGCAAAACAGTACAAAGACCAGCGCCAGCGTGTCGAAGCCGAACTCTACTCCTCCAACCAACGCATCAAAGATTTGCGCAAGAGGATTAGCGACTATCAGCGCCCACGGCCGTCTCCTACCACACCCACTCGACCCCGTGTTGACCCTGCACTCCCATTACCAAGCGGCCCTCGCTCACCTCAAAACACTTCTCGCAGTGGCGTTGGCTCAGATGCCGAGGAACCCTCTGAATCACCAACCTATGTCTTGGCTGAGATTCTCCAGGCTCTCGAGGTCGAGGGTATGCCGCCCGAGTATTATGTTGCGCGCGCCAACAGCCTCGTGGACTTGTTCAAGCGTCACCCCACCCTCAAGTATGACCTTGTCTGGTCTGTCTTTGGTTTGCGTATCCAGAGCATGCTTCTCAGTGACAGCAGAGAAATAGTTGCTGCCGCATATCGAATGACTCGCTACTCCATATCAGACATTACCTCTATCAAGAAGATTCGCGCCCTCAATACTGACTACCTCGTCGTGTTGTCTCTTATCAAGGACCGCAAGGCCGATGTCGAGCGTGAACAGGCCCTCAAGTTTGTGCGTGCCTTTTTAGACACCAAGGACGGTGTCCGTGAGCTATCTAGGGCCGTCGTTCGCACTATCGCCGCTGTCGCTGAACATGCAGAGGATAGATTGCGGCCCATTTGTTTGGAGACTCTAGCTGAGATCCTCGTTCGAGACCCTGCCCTCCTTATTGCCTCTGGTGGCCTGTCCTCGCTCTCAGATGCCCTGGCCGAAGGCGTCTATAAGGCACCGGAGAGCTTGACCTCTGCAATTCTCTTCCTCCTCGATGCTCCGCAGGGTAGAAAGTACCTCCGGGCCGGACATGAGCTTGAAGTTCTGTTTACCGCGTTCACAGACCAGTTCATCGGTACAGAGGTCATTCTCAAGCAAAACGCAAAAGCCATCACATCCGCTCTTAAGACCTGGTCCGGCATCATGACTCTCTCTATGTATAACTTCCGTGCTATCCGCTCGCTCGTTGCAAGTCTTGCGCTACCGAGCGCCTCAATCCGAGAGACTGTCATCGAGCTCATCTACACATTGCTGCGCATCAAATCCCCTGCTTGGGCAACGTCCTTCCTTGCCGGTCGTCGTCTCACCACCTACGGTCGTGTTGCAAGTCTCAAGACATCTGCCCCTAAAACCCCCACGCTTACCTACTCTGATGATGATGGCGGCGAACAAAACTTCGTCGAGCACTATACTGCCCTCATACTGGCAGTCTTAATCAAGTCAGATCTGCTCCCCCATCTCCTCCACCTCACTCAGGAGACTGACAACTCCATGCTAAAGAGAAAGTCCACACTTCTCATCGGTGAAGTATTAAGGTTATCTAGTCGGCTTCTTCCCCCAGCCTGGAGCGACGATCTTCAGCTGCTACCAGAGCTCTTTGCTGCAGCTACGCGTTTCCAAGACGAATCTCACTTTATCGCCACAGGCACTGTATATCAAATCAGCAGTGTTAGCCGGACTTTGTACCGGTCGTCACCCTCATACTGGGCATCCGGGGGTGAGGTTGCCCGCAGCAGTCTTGATTTTTCACTGCTGGACGAGCAGCCCAAGGCCGGTGCCAATATGAGCTTCGACGAGGCCACCTTTCGCCAGCTGCAGCTTGACTCTGGAGTTGTGAACAGCTCCAATTTCCTCAAGTGGAACTGGGATATCATACTTAAGATCATCGAAGGGCCACTTACAAGTGGTAAACGCCTCGAGGAAGCTATCAGGGCCTCCAAGTTTGTGAAGCGTCTCATGAGCTTTTACCGGCCCTTCAAGTATAAATACTCCGATATCAAAAGTACAAAGGGCACCCAGAAATATGTCCGTGTGGGATGCGCTTTGCTACACACCCTGCTTCAGACACCGGAGGGATTCCGGTACCTAGTCGA
The DNA here is from genome assembly GCA_029298715.1 of Ophiostoma ulmi. NCBI lineage: Eukaryota > Fungi > Ascomycota > Sordariomycetes > Ophiostomatales > Ophiostomataceae > Ophiostoma > Ophiostoma ulmi. The sequence continues at coordinate 5,135,317 of JANSLN010000002.1, read as the reverse complement.
CAGCAAACTTCTCAGGCAAATTGCCGAATGTTTAGCACAATGTGATCCAGTATGTTTCGCTTATTACCAACCCTCGTCAAACCCGTTAATGATACCTCGCGCAGCATTGACCACAGCTAACAGCTTTTTTTGCAATAGACTAGCGGCATCACTGCACAGTACCCAATGTTTGCCCGAGATCGGCTCACAGACACTCTCTGCGGAGGCTATCTTCCAATGATCGGTGTGCTGAGCAGCGATCCTAGAGGCCTGCAGATGCTTGAACGCTGGAAGATGTTCAATATGATGTACCACATTGTCGATCTCAAGCAACGCCCTGATCTCATAAAACTTCTTCTTTCCAACTTCGACTACACTCTCAATGGGCACCATCGCGTGCTTTTATCCAAGGCCCTCACAGCCGGCACCAAAGATATCCGCATTCACGCAACGAACGTGCTACGAAAGTATGTGGTTCGGCCAACTGCAGCCATGCTTGGTCATGTTGGAGATTCGAAGTGGGCTATTCAGCTCCTTGTCACTCAGCTATACGATCCAGAGGTTGAGGTTTGCGCTACGGCCGTCAAAATACTGGAAAAGGCCTGTAATAACAAGAGTTCGCTCGAGTTTATCGTCGAATGCCGGCCCGCGCTGGATCACTTAGGTGAGATTGGCGCGCCACTATTGCTGCGATTTTTGTCAACTTCTATCGGCTACCATTACCTTGATGGCCTCGACTACATCAGCAATGAAATGGACGATTGGTTTCTTGGGCGTAATGACGCTTACGTGGATTTGATCGAAGCCAGTTTGGCAAGAGCATTTGTGGAAAGCTCAGATGAGCAGGTCGGCCGCATTCCGGTTTTTGCCGACGAAGGCGACGCCGATACTGATGCGCACATCCCACCTCACTTCTACCGCGAGCTTACACGGACAGAAGAGGGCTGTCGGCTACTGCGTGAAAAGGGACACTTTGATGAGTTTGCATCAACGATCCGTGATTACGGAATGCAGACGACGGACCCCGAGCAGATTACCAAGGTCAAAGGCTGTCTATGGGCCGTTGGTAACGTTGGCGCCATGGAGCTCGGAGCCCCGTTTTTGGAGAGCTGTGACGTTGTCGAACAGGTGATCAACATTGCACAACACCAGGAGATTTTGAGTCTACGAGGCACTGCGTTCTTCGTTTTGGGCCTTATTTCGCGCTCCTTGCACGGTCTCGAGATATTGTCAGAGTTCGGTTGGGACTCGAGCACGAACAGTCTGGGCATGTCCTCTGGTTTCTGCATCCCCACAGATTTGAGACAGCTGTTCTCGTTAGTACCGTGGAAGCACCAGGCTGCCGCGGCGATTCGACTACCAGCCTCACAAAAGACGGAGAAGTGGGAGCTGCCGGCGATGCCTTTCAGGCCAAGACTCGACTCAATTATCGGTAGCGACGGGCCTGTTCACACGCAAGATATCGCAAAGCCCGCTGAGGGTGGTGCCGTATTGGATATAGATCCTATCAATCAACGGATTTTGGAGCTCGTTGTTGAAATGGGTAACATGGTCATCTTCAAACGTGCAGCTGGCGAGCTACTACAGATCAAACAAAAAGGAGGCTATGCATCGTTCACCCAACCTCGTCTCTTCCGCAAGGTCCTGTCATTGCTGGAATGCCGGCACTATAGGTTACCCATCCGGCGTATGGTATTGGAGCTCTTTGACAAGAGTGTACTGAGAAGCATTGTCTTCGATGAAGAGGAGGAGGAGGACGGTAGTGACGACAGTGATGATGGTCAGAATATGGGAAGGGTTTTCAGAAGAGATGGTGATAGCGAGGAGGACGAGGACGATGATGACGATGGCGAAGAGGATGATGACGAGGACGATGACAACGATGATGACGAGGGTAGGGCAGTCGGTGCAGGTGAAACCGGTGGAAGCGATGAGAGTGATGAAGACGAGGACGTCGAGGACGATGACAACGGCGAGGGCGAGGACAGCACCGATGAAGACTTGGGTGCTGGCCACGGGGCTGAGAACGAAGGGAAAACACCTCAGCCTAGAAGCGGCCCGGGGATGAACTCCGGAGACGAGAGCTCTGGTGATGAGCAGAGGACAGAAAGGCAGCGAAGCATCAGTGACCCTGTGCAACTCCAGAGACGAGACACTGCAAGGCGGTTGGCTGTCTGATTGACTACGAATCAGTGTTGAGGTACATTTATTTTGCTTTTTTGTTTGGTATTCGGGGTTTATGATTTTTATGCAGTCAAAAATGTATAGCGGCACGGCGGGCATCATCTTGCATCTATCTTAATGTTTTGAAAACATTTGGACGTTTCTAAGGATATTCATTATTTATTGCTTTTCTTGAGTTTCTTTGTTTATCAAAATGTTTTGTTCTTTTTCAGAAATTGACAAGTTAAGATGCGACACCGTCATTCTTAGCGCCGACAGGGTTAAGGTCCGTCGCTCCATGTAAGATACCATATTAAGTTCCGATGACGGGTGATCCACCCCCACTGGTTGTGAAGGTTTGAGTAATATACGGAGCGGGAGTCAGTCTCTATTATTCATTCACATCATACACCTGCATATCAGCAAAATCGTCATCGAAGAGCACTGCGTCAATACCAAATACATTTTCTTTTCGGCCTCTAGCAAATATGAACAACGGCCGCGTGCTCGTAATCGCCGGCTCGGACAGCTCTGGTGGAGCGTAAGTTTCATAGTTTTTATCAACCTCAACAAAAATGGGTGTCGTGCTATCCCTATATACAACGCTGACTCTGCAGAGGTCTCGAGGCTGATCAGAAAGTCATTGCCGCCCATGGCTGTTATGCGATGACAGCGACGGCGGCACTCACGGCGCAGAATACCATGGGAGTGTATGCCATCCACTCGGTGCCTCCAGCATTTCTCAAGCAGCAGATCGATGCCTGTCTTGATGATATTGGAGCAGATGTGGTGAAGACTGGTAGGTCTAAGTTATGATGCCCTTTACCCGGAAGATTGTCAAACTTACCGACAACTCATAGGTATGCTTGCATCATCCGAGACAATAAATATAGTTGCCGACACGTTGCAAGAGCGGGCGATTACAAAGGTCGTTGTCGACCCGGTCATGGTGGCCACCACGGGAGCATCCCTACTGCCACAAGATGCAATGGCTAATTTCGGAAAGCTTGCAAGCCTTGCCTATATTCTTACTCCAAACATTCCGGAACTCAAAACTCTACTGGGGCGCACCGATCAGGAGATTGACTCAGTTAAGGACTTGGAGATTCTCGCCCAGCAATGCCTCAGCCTGGGCTCGGTATGGGTACTGGCAAAAGGCGGCCATGTGCCTTTCCAAGAGGACCATACAGCGGCAAAAACTCCTGAGCAGCGCAAGATCGTTGTCAACGTTCTCGCCGGGCCCGGTGGACAGCTAGTGAGAATCGAGAGCAAGTATCAGGACTCAAACAACACACACGGCACTGGATGTTCATTAGCATGTAGGTGGCGAACAAGCCGTCATTATATTTCTCATATATTTTAATTTCGCGATGCGGGCTTTAGTATGCTAACGAAAAAAAAAACAGCCGCTATTGCATCCAACCTGGCAAAGGGAATGGAAGTTGTGCCTGCTGTCAAAGCCGCCTGCCGGTACGTCGAAGCAGCCATTCAGTATGCCCCCGGACTCGGCAAAGGTCACGGACCTCTCGGGCACTTCCATTCTCTGTCTGTTCTACCATTTTCACGCGGCCACTTCCTTGAGTATGTCTTTGAGCATCCCAGTGTGGCTGATGTCTGGCACCGGTTCATCCACCACCCTTTTGTCAAGGCTTTAGGCGACGGCAGCCTGCCAAGAGATTCTTTCAGAGGCTATCTAATTCAGGATTATCTCTATTTAGTAAGAAATATCGTCATATCGCTTTCTGACTTGCTTATTTTCGGCTGGCAGTTCTGACAGTGCCCAGATTCACTTTTCGAGAGCCAGTGCGCTGGCGGCCTACAAGGCCAAAAACATGCCAGATATCACAAGTGTTTGTCTATCCCCCGGACTCAGTCCCTCGCTTTCGCGTAATATCTCGGGCGAAGTGATTACAAGATCATACCAGTTAACCCCCCTTGACAGGCTACTGCGATGGTTCAAAGTCTCGCCGATGAGATGAAGCTACACGTTGAGTACTGCGCCAAGTTTGGCATCTCAAAAGCCGAAATGGAAGTGTCAGAAGAGAAGACCGGTATGTCATATTCCCCACATGGACCTTGTAGTCCAGAAGGAGAACCATCCTGCGTGATTATATAACAGACATTGTGCCACTCGAGTTGCTAACCGAAGCCCAAACATCAGCGTGCACTGCATACAGTCGATACCTCTTGGATATTGGCCATTCAGAGGACTGGTTTGCACTGCAAGTTGCCTTGACTCCCTGTATCATTGGCTATGGATATGCTGCTCAAGCCCTACACCAAGAGCACGCCGCAACCAAGGCCGACGACCACCCCTACTGGAACTGGGTCGAGAACTACACCAACGAGGCATACAATGCTTTGGCCAAGCGCACAACCGGTGAGCACCACTTGCAGTCTCATAGGAGCCATATCAATAGCCAGCTAACCACCTTTCCTTACCTTTCACTTTGTGTAGATCGGCTTGAACAGCATGCTGTCCTGCAGTCGCCGTCAAGAATCGAGACGCTGATCAAGATATTCCGGCAGTCCATCGTGGTGAGAACTTTTTTCCCTTCGTCTTTTAAAAACCAATATGACCGGTTCACATCTGTCGCGTATGGCTTATCTTTTTCTAACATTTTACCCATTTCAGAACGAGATTGCGTTTTGGGAGATGCACAGCTTCGAGTAGCAACTGTAGCATCGATGCGTCTGGTCCAGTAAGACGCTGAACATATGAAATATAATGCTAAGGATTTATCCGCTATTCATTGGTGTCACGTGATGTTGCCACAGCTGTTGCAGTTGGTCCACTGTAAAGTTAAGGCCAAACAGAGCTAAAAAATTAAAATGGGTCCCAGAGAGAGATCCCTTGTTGTTGCCCGAAATTTTCAAAGGCAACTGCTAAAAGGGAAGAAAAAGTTTGTAGATAAAAAAAATCCTTAATCTCTTTCCACTTTCTTCATCCCCTTCTTTTACTTTTCTTCTCGCTCTTCCATCACTTCATCTCACTCTCTCACTCTCTCACTCTCTTTCATCGTCACATCATCGTCACATCTCTCCCATACACGCGCGCTCTGTTCTATAGCTGTGTTCATCTCGACTCCTCGACATTCAGAAGATTTCTTTCATCGCCTTCATCACGCTCTCTTATCTGACGATATTCTCGTTCTTTCATATCCCAAAACACGACAACAACCCCAACCTTCAGTCTCAATATGTCTCACGGCGGTTACGGCGGTGGCTCGCGCGGCTACCACGGCGGCAACGACCGCGGCAACTCTAACGGTCACGGGTAAGTATAGTCTCGCGATTCGGGTCTTCGGCCTTGATCGCATCCGAGTGATACCTCTAACACCCATAACATTATGCTAACTATCATCTCTAGATCCGGCGGCTACGGCGGTGGCGGTTACGGCGGTGGCTACGGCGGTGGTGGTGGCTACGGTGGCGGCTACGGCGGTGGCGGCGGTGGCGGCGGTGGTGACCGCATGTCCAATCTCGGTGCTGGTCTGCAGAAGCAAGAGTGGGACCTTGAGTCGCTTCCCAAGTTCGAGAAGCACTTTTACAAGGAGCACCCTACCGTCACTGAGCGCTCTGCTGGTGAGGTTGAGAAGTTCCGCAAGGAGCACAACATGGCCGTCACTGGTAAGGATGTCCCCAAGCCCGTCGAGACCTTTGACGAGGCTGGTTTCCCCCGCTACGTGATTGACGAAGTCAAGGCCCAGGGCTTCCCTGCGCCTACTGCCATTCAGTCGCAGGGCTGGCCCATGGCTCTGTCTGGTCGTGACGTTGTCGGCATTGCCGAGACTGGTTCCGGCAAGACCCTTACCTACTGTCTGCCCTCCATTGTCCACATCAACGCCCAACCTCTGCTAGCCCCTGGCGATGGCCCCATTGTCCTTGTCCTTGCCCCCACTCGTGAACTTGCTGTTCAGATCCAGCAGGAGATTACCAAGTTTGGCAGGTCTTCCCGCATTCGCAACACTTGTGTTTACGGCGGTGTCCCCAAGGGTCCCCAGATTCGCGACTTGTCCCGCGGTAGCGAGGTCTGCATCGCCACTCCTGGCCGTCTGATTGACATGCTGGAATCTGGCCGCACCAACCTGCGCCGTGTCACCTACCTGGTCCTGGACGAGGCTGACCGCATGCTTGACATGGGTTTCGAGCCCCAGATTCGCAAGATCATCTCCCAGATTCGCCCCGATCGTCAGACTCTGATGTGGTCGGCTACCTGGCCCAAGGAGGTCCGCAACCTGGCCTCTGACTTCTTGACCGACTTCATTCAGGTCAACATTGGTTCGCTGGAACTGTCGGCCAACCACCGCATTACCCAGATCGTCGAAGTTGTCTCCGAGAGCGAAAAGCGCGAGCGCATGACCAAGCACTTGGAGGCTGCTCTTGAGGACAAGGACAAGGGCAACAAGGTCCTCATTTTCACCGGCACCAAGCGTGTTGCCGACGACATCACCCGCCTTCTGCGCCAGGACGGCTGGCCGGCTCTGTCTATTCACGGTGACAAGCAGCAGAACGAACGTGACTGGGTCTTGGATCAGTTCAAGACTGGCAAGTCTCCTATCATGGTTGCGACCGACGTGGCTTCTCGTGGTATCGGTATGTTAACACCCCAAAACTCCCTCTTCACCAGTCCCCAGCCCATTTCCACTCCACTTCCTCACCTATTCCTGATGACCCCCATCGTAAATACACTCTTTCGTCTCTACTATATTCCGTCTTTTCTCTCTTCTTCTCTTTTCGGTTTCTTTAAATCTGCAGCGTCGAATCAGCTCTTGAGCTTTCTCGCGCTTTACTCTTATGTCTAGGGGCTTTCTTGATTGCGCGAACTTTTGCGCTGGCCTGTCACAGTCCCAAAGGTGGCGACAGGCCAGTGCCATTCCAGTCTTTGTTCAAGACGATGTTTGGGACGTAAGCGCGGCACAGCTATAGTCTTGTCGCGCTGTGCTACACGCTCGTGATTCCATGCCTGCACCTCTTCAGATCCATTGTAAGATCCATTCACGGTGCAAGTATGGAGTCGGTATGTCTTGACTCCCTGTTTCTGTCCGATCAGGTGGTCTTTCTCCCCCCCAAGCATCACACTCGCCTGGAAAGGTTCCAAGGACTCTGCACCACCGCGTCATTTCCTCAGGTGTACCTATTTTCCGCAACGGACAGCCCATAAACCCAGGAGCAAAGCGTCAAAGGGCTTCAGTAAACAAATGTCGCTGTAACGGCACATATGTCTTGGCTGAAGCGTCTCAGCTGGAGCGTCGCAATGATTTTTGAGATCGTTGCCTCTTCTATCTCGTATGCTAACCCGTATTCTTCTCCTTGGAAAGATGTGCGCAACATCACTCACGTCATCAACTATGACTACCCCAACAACTCTGAGGATTACATTCATCGTATTGGTCGTACTGGCCGTGCTGGTGCAATGGGAACTGCCATCACCCTCTTTACTACTGACAGTAAGTGTCTTCTCCACTGTTTCTTGCGCTTTTATCGCTTCAATATATGCTAATCATTATATAGACTCCAAGCAGGCCCGTGATCTTGTGAACGTCCTCCAGGAGGCCAAGCAGAACATCGATCCCCGTCTTGCCGAGATGGTGAGATACGGCGGCGGCGGTGGCGGTCACGGCCGCTGGGGTGGTTACCGCGGCCGCGGCGGCCACCGTGGCAACCACAGAGGTGGCGGCGGTGCTAACGCCATGCCTCTGAACAACCGCCGCTGGTAAATTGACAATGCGTGTATGCCGGTATTTTGATGACGCTTAGGGCTTGAGTTTACGGACTCTGCCAGGCTCACCGATGTATATCCGGCCCTCGTATCTGATCTTGCCGTGCTGCATCTGCTTTGTTTTCACATGTTTTCCACCGCCTCGCTGCGTGTCTAATACCTGCGTTTTCTGTTCTTATATTGCATTTTCCACTGCTCTATTCTTTCCGCGGTTTGTTTCTATCCGCTGTCGGTTGGCGTTATTTGTAGAACGAGAGGGGAACAAAATTCGGAACTCTTTAGACTCGACCAAAAGTTACTGTTTGGCAAATTTACTTTCTATCACAAAGAGTTTCCGATGCGTTTGTGATTATGCAATATACTATGCCACTTGTTCATGCATGCATAGAACAAACAAGACCACACTGAAGTACAAATAATACTGCTACTATTCCTCCACTTGTTAATGACCTAGACTTGCTTATGAAATGGTATACTTCGTTTACAATGTGTGCTTAATGGTGTATACTATCGTACATTGTCCGTCATCGTCAATAAGCACTCTTTCAAACCGGTTATGCCGGTTGGGAAGTAGTAGGTGGAGTTGCCTGTAGTTAATGTCAGTCGCTCGAGGCGGGTAGATGCGGTCGTGAAGTTCACTGGCTTTGCTTCACTGCGAATTATCACAGGTGAACCGTGGACAGTTTTTGTGTGTCTGTTTTGCTTTTGTATTCCTACTTGTATTTGTATTAATTTCTTATATTTTAATATATTATTTTTAATATGTGCCTTCATAGCTACTATTTTGGGGGGTATATTAATCGAGTAATATGCCGATAATTGTCAAAATCCATGAAGATACTAATAACAGTGACTATTCATATGAGAACAAAATGAAATAAAAATACACAATATACCACTCTAACCAATCAATATTCAAGACATGATTAACAAACAAACAAACAAACAACACAGTCGACAACCGAAAGCACACAGCCACACACACACGCGAAGCAAGATCCAAGATAATAAACATGCGGGTCATTTGGTATCTTACGAATGGACAGCAACATGAGATCCCATACGTAGGCAGCAGTCTCGACACCGCCTCAACAAACAATATTTAGTAAAGGGCCGACAGTGGAAGGAAGATAGTAGCAGTCAGCAATGCAATGCACCCCTAGCGATGTCCAACGAGGGCCCTGTCGGCTACTGCGGGTAACAAGGAAAACACACACCCTGCCCCAGTATGAGTGAATGCGAGTGACCACAAGTGACGCAAATAAGTGTGCACATGTGATACCATCCTTGGTCATGTGTAGCCCACACACCTCGAAAGACATGTCTACACGGAGTCGCTGGTCTATCCTTCCAGATACACGGCCAAAAGCACAAAAAAGCACAAAAAACAGTCAAAGATGCAGATCACCTCTGCTATGTATATGCAATGGCATGGTGCGGAATAGCCAAAATGAGCACTTAGAGTACAGGTGATACTGGCTCAAACGACACGAAACCAACCAAGTCCGCACCGCACACTGGCCAGCATAGGCCTTTCCAGGTCGTTAGACATATTTGAGCTCGACATATCACATTTGAAATCCATCACACAACAAACTAGCACAAACAGGCTAGCATCGCGCCCCGAGGCTGCGATTGCTCATACTCCGTAAATCAAGTCAGGGTGATTGACGTCCTAGTGTCTTCCCGATGGCTTGGGTCAGACTAGATGTTTCTGGCTGCAACTCGGCCGTGACCAAGAACTGATACATATTAAGCAACTAATATACCGCACCGAGGCGCCAATGCTTGAATTTGACGACAAGTAGAACGTGACCGAGACGTTGTATGTAGAAACGCATCTCCTGGACGGTGTCTACAAAACAAACGCGCTCTAACCCAACAAGATTCAGGGCCGACTACTCTTACATTTACCATCTTAGATGTGCCACCTTACTAGTTCGCTTTCATAGTTCGTTACACTAGATACAGCACCACCTACCGTTTATTCACATCCCACAAGCTATCTAACTACAGTACTGAGAGGCCAAAGATGTGGTTTTGATTTGGCTGGACCCGTGGCCAATTTAGTTCCCGTCAGACTAGAAGCACAGCTCCAGGGACGAACAGGTGGAAAGGCATAACAGTCGCCGAACATATAACGGCAGCAGGGCTGGACAATGCGGGCTCCCACGATACCGCGCCTTAGATGGTGTCATCAAGTAAATTGACTTATTATGAGAATTTCATACACAAGTGATTGAATTCTGTGGTACCCATAGATCAAAAGTCTTTTGCAGCCACGCAGATCTCATCGGGATCACGATTGGGGTCGTTCTTTTGCGCTCAAGCTCTTTCACAGCAGCATATAGCCTAAAACTTTGCCAATTTGCTGCAGATAACCTGAGTCTTTTAACGCAAATTTAACGAAGTTTGGAACGTAGACACGGAGATGAATACAGAGCATCTTTGTATGCTGCGGCTTACGGCAAATAACGTTCTTGCGTGATAAAAAGTGGTTTCCAAACCAAAGCCCGAAGATGAAAGCAGATGCGGGCTGGCAACAATATTCGATGGAAATCAGCGAAGATTACTAGGTCAATGTGTACTGGGCCCCCATTCTAAGCACACACGACCGGATCGGAGTATTTCCAGGGTAATGTACAAAAGAAAAAGAGCGACACGAAAGTGGCGAAAAGAAAGCAGCCGCTAGAACTATTATGCTTTCTATTATATTGCATAATCATTACTGGCAACCATACGGAGTAAAGCAGTCAATTTTACACATACAATATATCTTGCAGTTCGGCTGTATGTCTTCTTCAGAATGAACTATATACGAGTGGTATGATATCAATGTTTATACTCGATATGCTCCTTGGCTTTATTCATCCTATACACGGCAGCGAAATCATAGGCTCCGATAATGAGAGTTCTTTACAGACCCTTATACGGAGTATATAATGGCAGCTTGGGCGACATTCATCACGCAAGCATGTGGTATTAATTGATTGAAGATTATTCCATCTATTGCTCGCTTTTGAAGTTTTGAAGAACGGTGGGGAGGGGTGTGCCTCTTTTCATAATTGGTTGATTATTTGTACTCTCTGTTAATTATTCATTCTCAGCCGAACATTTCCACATTGGTAGCTGGTTAGTGTAATTCTATGGATATCATTGTTGTATGCCATCTATTTTCTCGTCTTGATTGGCCAGGATTCGATTGCCAACTATATGCATTTTTCTACTTCTTGGACATACTCGTACAGACAATAACGATTGGTCACTGTAATCCGTGGCCGATTGTTGTTTCGTATCTGCTATCTTCTATTCATATTGCTCTCAGGTTTGTGATAAGGAAAGGTTCGATTTAGGTGGCGGATAGACAGCGAGACGTTCGGCAGCCAAAGAGGTTTTGGTACTCAAGCTGCTGAAGAAAATAGATGTAATGTCTTCAGCATCATTTTGCTGTTCTGCTTGCGGAGGCCAATACCAAACAACGCATATCCTGCCCAGCACTGCCTTGCTCCGCAGCTGTCCGTAAGATCGGATGGGTTGTTCCGTCGAACGAGGGCCTGAACGGAGAGTATTCTACGCAATCTCGGGCTGGCTCTCTCACTTTGGCCAGGTCATGCCCGTATCGTCCTCAGCATTTATCAACATCTGCACATACGAGTCTGGAGTGCTGGCTCCACCAATACCTCCGTCTTATTGTCTGCCTTCCAATATAGAGCCGTGATACTGTTTATCCCGAGGCAGCTCACCGGAAACTATATCATTATTCACCTATACATTTGTCAGGCCTGTTAGCCATATTTTATGTATATGTTGAGTATATTTTTGGTTATTTGGTTTTAAACCGAGAAACTTGAAGTGATTTTCTTACTTCGGAGAAGCTTCATTCAGAGGTGAATTAATGCCTGTTAAAATGGTCGCCGAACACCGTAGTTCTTCTACTTCCCCCCCCCCCCCCCCCTTCGACACTTACCCCTACCTATGAGCAATTTGACTTGCCTACCCCGCCCGTACCAGCAAATTTTGCCTGATGTGTGTGCTGTGACTTAGGCGAGAATGCGTTTACTGATATCTCAGGTCCAGTGGAGGTCAACGCTCTCAGTATGCATACAGCCTATTGTATATGAGGTTTGAACACTTTCCTCCGCATCTTCGGCTTCGCTGGCGTAGTTGAAGGTTATTGCTGACGATCGAGGTTGGAGCACCGTTACTTCACCGTGAGTCTTTACAAATGTTCATAGTGTGCCCTGCTTTGCCTGTATCTTGCATAGTAAGATACTTGATGGGTAGTAGGTAATCCCGATAGCCCGATCTTTCCGGGTAGAGACAGGAATCACCTTTGCGCGCAACTCGGATGTCGGCTGGTTTGCTGTTGGAAGTCGGCCAATAGCTTGATGAATACACGATTAATTCCACCCACAGGCGGAGACCGCGATAAGAAGAGAATGATAGTTATTTCTTGTCTGAGTTCGGGTCAATAGTCGGCAATCAACCGGCGTAGACAATGACGTACGGAGTGTTAGTTTTATGAAGCTGGTTTTCTTTTCTTCTGGGTTTTATTATGCTTGTATTCGAAATACAGCCTACCCAGAGCTCCAAGTGACAAATCCCATTACCCAAAGAGAGCCAGATACTAGTACGCGATGATCTTGGTGATACCACGCTTCTTGTACGACAGCAGCCCGCCAACCCCGGACCCAACGCACGCCAAATGGCCGCCAAAGACCAGAGATGGACCCTTTGCAACGTATATTGGGCAAGCTAGCTTTAAGATTCACAGTTTGGCGCCTTTTTTAGGATTCTTAGTGCACCCAGCTGTCAGTACGGGTGAGCACGGAGCACAAGAGTGGCATACATCTAGTAGGCTCCGTATATCCTACTACTCCATACCCAGTAAAGTTGAAAGCATCTCAATATGCGTATCTTGGCCTAAGGTCGACGCATCTTAGTCAAGATTGAAAATGATAGTAATAGTGAGTGTACTAATGCCACGAGCCGCAAGGTATCAAAGCCGGCCATATGTAGAAGTAGAAGTAACAATTTATGTTGAGATACTAACAATATAAGCACATAATACCATACCATGTTTAAAACTTGCGAAACGCGCTCTGTATATCTTATGCAGGGGCACCATGCCAACAAGATTGCGTGTATTCCGCAGGATACAAAGCATGGCTAACCATCATTGTAATTAATAACTTCACGTAAACCATCTTCCAACGCCATTGATGTTGCAACAGTGGATTCGAGGTGGCTAAATCGGGCCAGCCAGGCCGGGCCACCAACACTTCTAAGCATTATTAGTACTCAGCTTCGTGGTGTGGTGCCCCTGTCGTTGGCGTGATCAAGGATTCAAGGGGCACCATCCTGGGGGATGGGTGATATAGTATTATCATGGCATAGAATAAATGCTGCACTTCTTGCAAGTATCCGTGTAACTAAGTATATGAGTATCTGCTCAGCGTTGTCCTGCTCAGGCTCTCGCTCCATGGTGGGCATTTCTTCTCGTTGTCGAATCTGGGCCAGTTCATTCCTCACCCGTCTTTCCTTAATACCATCTTATCCCGTTCTTTGTTCTTTGTCACAAAACTCTCTTTCCGCTCTGTAATGCCCCATATATAATAAAAACGGGATAGTCTTTGATCCCGAATTTCTCCACTCTCACGCCCTCACCGTGGCTATCTTATCATTCATGATATTTGTATCTTACGAAGGAGTTTCGTCGTGGGCTCATAGCAGACGCTCTGCCTTTCTTGTCTTTTTACACTTTGACCTTCCCTGCCCTCTTTCGTCTCCTTTTTACCCTGTGCTGTCCTATTGGCGTCGTCGAGAAGCGAGGCCACTATCACACTTTTGGCATAGGCCATAGTCAGTAACCCTGTCGTCTCATGGTGATGGACCACTGTCTTTCCTCTTTTATTCTCTGTCCCTCTTTTATTATTATCCTCTATTCACTTTTTTTTTGTCACCTAACTTGATGATCAATGTTCTTGCCTACCTTTTTACCTTCTTGCCATGGAGGATGGGGCACACCCCACACCCAAGAGGAGCACGGACAGCCATCATTTGTACATGTATTGCATCCCAGAAAATGGGTGAGAACAATGTGCGAAAACTGTGTCTTCATACGTCGTATCCAGTAATCTTGGTCCACTGTTATTCGATAAATGGCTCTTGTCCCGGGTGTGCAAGTATGTTCTAATGCTGTGTTTTGTAGGATGTGAAAATATGCATTTGGAAATAGGACAAAGAAGACATATCAAAGTGGGTGATGCATACGAGAGGACATTTGCAAAGTCACCATGATGCATGATCAAGAATATGCTTGATACGATGTTGGCACTCATCGGCGTATCAACCAGGGCATAATCATGTAATACGGAGTAAGTATTACTGACCCAACTGCTCCGTTTTCTTCCATCAGCCGGTCAAATGAGCACGCAGTTGTCGTTTGCAAGTATATTATGCCTGCAATGTCTGCAATGTCTGCAGTGGCTCCACACAACCACCCTAATACCAAGAACCTTTTCGTTGTCTCGATCTGGAATGGTTACCAGCATCCATACGCCCTCAGATGTATTTGGCATAACCTCGGGCATCGAGGGAAAGGTATAACCATTTGTTGGTACGCTCCGCCATACTAAGAGAGGTAGAATCTGAGATATCAGTAGAGACGAGTCTGATGACAAAGATCGGATGCAAAATTAAAATTATAAGAAAAGAAGAGAAGAAAAGAAAAAGAAAAAAAAAACTCTTAAAGAAAAATATATACTTGAGACGATGCAAGCAATTACTGAGTATGTTGATCAGAATGCTGAAAGCGTAAAATGACAGAACATGTCTCGCAGTACATCTTGATATTTCTTACCCATGGGTCCCATAGGCTGTTTTCGCCGAGCTGGGGTGGTTTTCTTCTTCCTTTTTGCTCTCTTTTACAAAAAGCGATATAAGTATCTTTATTATTATTGGTGACAGTATCCCTGCTTACACGCCCTCTACAAGTGTCAGACTGTACATTGCGGCGTACTCCGATTCCTTTCTCAGCGTTATCTCGGTATCTTAACCCGTATTTTTCCACAACCTGACTTTCTTTGTCTTTATCGGCAGGCAATCGGAGCGGCGCTGCGTAATGGAGACAAGATAAACTAAGGACGAATCATAATAGGATACAGAGTAATAGAGTACCGACGAGACCGAGGAAGGCCAATAAGAACAGCATCCGGAGTTAATACCATCGAATACAGGACTTATTCCAAGCTCGGCTCCTTCTTCAGCAGACAAAGACATTGAGATGCCAATTGGACTGGAATTAAAATAAAATAAAATAAAATAATGAGAAGAGGGTCTGGCATTCCTTTTCGCCACTGCATGTGATTCAAACCTTTCTTTATCTTGGTTACGATTTCTTTGTGTGAGAGACAGCCTTCCGTTGCTCCTTTGTAAGCCACTGTGTGACATGCAGACATTTGCTACTGCCTATGCTTCCATCATGGACAACAAAACGACACAGGCCGATCGCTAACAATGAAAATAAAAATAGGTAAAGAGATAGTTGAATCTTAAGACAGAAAAGGCAACAACTCTAGAGCTAATAATCAGAAAGAGGGTTGAACAGCCTACGGACATTTAATTGACAAATTGATAGATAATATACTAAAAGATAGGCCGGGGACTTGCAGCAGCTAAGACAAGACCAGGACTAGAGAAGTAACCATCTTTTCGGTTGAACACACTAAGATTTAGAGCACTACACTAAGGAAACACTCGCATACGCTACTGCGTCGTGATGTCTCTGAAGGCATGTGCGCGGGTTGTCTGTTGCACTTTGCGATCGGTAGCACTCCACACCCTCGGGATTCTCACACGTTGTGTACGACGTTGTAAGATATCAAAGAACTGTGTTTGTTGTAGAGACCAACATACAATGTGTATGCACGTTTTAAGGGGAAAGAAGATATGCTGGTTGCATTGGTAGATTTATAAAGCGGCTCAAGTTGCGCTTCTGGCATGGTTGTTGTTGTTGTTGTTGTTATTTTTCGCTAAACGGCTGATGCTGGATGATGTCTTGTAGGGCAGGATAGTTTTGGATGAGCAGCTTCACGCTGGCCTAGTTCCAGCACTAGGCCACAGGCCACGAGATCCTTTGACGGGCGGGGACCTGGGTGACTGTTTTATTTTATTAGTTGACTTCTAGTGGAAGCGGGCTGCTAGAAACAGTCGTAGGATCAGCAACTGGGCATAAATAAGAAAGTCAAGGACTGCAGATGGCGTAATTAGGAGCTGGTTCTGCACTGCCTGGGGAAGCAGGCTAGAAGCCCACCATAGGCCAGGGGCTGTTTAGCTGGCATTTTCAACTTCATGGAAGTAAGGCTAGTCGTTCAGATAAGATCAATACTATATATGCTTAGATGGCGTGTATTTTAGGATGACTTGACTATATCTAGTCTGGCGGTTAGTTTTAGTATCTTGCAGCCCGCGTCAGGATCTCGAATGCAAGTTTGATGGATCTGACCGGCAACTTGTCGAGGTCGCACCAACTGGCTGGGAGCGGTAGTTGTTGATATTGCTGTTGGTTTCTTGGGCTAGGATAAGAAGGGCTTTTTTGTGTAAATCGATTCTGGGCCATGAAATCAATCCATTAATACAAATGATATAATTGATTTTTTAATGGTTGCCGCATGGTATATGATTATTAAGCCTACAATATATTTATATGTTAGTCATCACACCGCATTTGCTTTTCTTTTTCCTTTATTTTTCGGAATGACCAACAAACACAAACAAAATATAGATATCCTGCAAGCGAAACTTCCACCAGCATAATATTGTATTTATTTTATTTTATTTATCTCGTCACCCTACGCAATCCCAGTACTCTCAAACCGAGTGCCTCTCCCTCTCTCGTCATATACATTCATTCATTACAGTCACAAGTCTTCACTGCCGCCATCCTACGCTTTTGATCCCTGCACAATTGCTCATTCCGTATCAACATGTTCAGCTCACGCACTTTAGCGTTTCTCATTGCTGTCTGCCGTCCGACCCCCACCTTGTTCTTTGCTCTTAAACTTTCTGGATTATTGGCCAGGCCAGCAGCCCGCAGTACAGATTAGGAGACGAATTGGGAAAGTGTATGTTGTTTACTCTCTCTATACGCCTTTTATCGTGTGATGACTTATCGACCTACGATACGAAGATGCATTATCACACAGCTCACCGGCTTCGTCAACTCCCTCAATGCTCAACACCGGACAAGATACATTGCAAATTCAAGCAGCTGTTCGTGCTCGGCTTGGCGGGTGAGATACATCGATACTTTGTTACGTTCGTGCTTGTATAAGTTTGGCAACAGCGTTCGGTCTAAACCCCGCGTATCCTGCATTTCATGGGCTTAAATACTTACTGAATGTAGCTTATTGCATCTGCGTTAATATGGCGTCCACTCCTTTCACTGGTGAGCTGGCTGGTTGGCTGGTGCTTTTGGGCCTCCAAGTATGCATAGGCAGATGACCCACACACATACACAGTAAAAATAATATTTCTCGCACTCCTAATCTTTCTCCACAGTCTCCTCTCTGAAAGAGAATAAGAATACTTAACATCAGAAACGGAAAAAAAAATGACAAATTATATATTATAGAAAAAAAAAACAATATAGAAATCCATTGAGGCAAATAACAAGAATAAGTCAAGGAGGAAGAAAAAATGGCAAAAAGAAACGCATGCATGGCGGAACGGTACACCTACAGGAAACTACCCAATGACACGGAACTGCCATATATCGTGGTCCTAGTGACGCCATAACCATGGTGTTGTTCTTTCGCAAGGCATAATTTAGTCTCAATCGTTCCTTCCTGTGCTTTTGATTATAATTCATTTGCAATCGCACCTTCTCAATCCAGTGTCCTGTCACGTAAATATACGCATATTTACGCGACTCATCTGCAATCATCTGACTCGCGCCTGCCCTGCCTTCCGCCTCATGGGCTCCACCAAGGATTTGTTGCCTTTTCAGGAAGGGACTATCGGAGGACATCGCCTTGCTGAGACTGCTGGAGACTGACTGCGTCGACCGCTTTTGCTGTTTTCGCTTGTCCGCTTGTCACAGCACGCACACCTCGCACCTCGCACCTCCCAGAAAAAAAAAAGCAAGCTAGCGATGCAGGTTAACCCAAAAGAATGAGAAGTCGCTCCTTCCAATTTTCCATTTGAGGCCTAATAGATGCACCCCCCCTCCACCACCACACACGCAACCATGCCCTTGCTCTACGGTTGCATACCCCCCATGCACGCGCAAACATATTTACCAATATGCCCCACTTCCATCGCATTCGCGCAATTCTACCGCAAACCGCAAACTTTTGCTATTTTTTTTTTGTCTGCTTTGTCTCAAAAACAGAGAATAGCGATCGAGAAGAGAAACGACATAGTCAGTAAGCGATAAGATTCAAGAAACACAACTGGGATTCAAATTGGCCTGTGTTATCTCCTGCTTGGGTAGCCTGCAAACATCAATGTTGCTGTCTCCGGCCCAGGTCTCGCATTCTTCTCCGTTTTTGGTGAGTCCCGTCCTGTCATCGTTGCTGCTGCTTTGAGCCGTCCTTTGGAGATCGCGGTCAGTCTTGCCAAAACAACTGAGAACACCCCCCTCGCTCTTTCCTCTTTCCTCTTTGCTCACCCTCTTTTCCTCTATTATTTCTCTTTTCCCCATTCGCTCTTTCCCTCCCCTCTTTTTCTCTTTGCTCTGTCTCTTTCCTGTCTATTTGTCCCTCTTTCCGTGTGCTTGTCTTTTCCCGTTCGCTCCTTCCCCTAGTGTCATGCTGTTTCCCTCTGCATTGCTCTTTCCGACTTTCCACTCTGCAATTAGACAGATCAACTCCTGGCTTTGATATCCCAATCGCCTCTATACTCCTGTCTCACTAATGCGACTCAATTCAATCATATCTCTAGATAACTGCAGTGCTTAAGCATACTTATTGACTCTTTATTGACTTTTCATTGACTCTCAATTGACTCTCAATTGACTCTTCGTACGTCTTAATTCCGTTTTCTTTCATCTGCTATCTCGTGTCTTGTATTTTTTCCGGTCATTGTCTCGCTTTCCCCTTCCATTCTTCTTTTCCTTTCTTTTTCGTTTCTTCCATTCTTTTCTTATTTATTTCCTTTATTCCGCCATTTAATTTAACTCTTTATTCTTTCTTCCTTTTTCTATTTCCCTACCTCGCTACAAGTACCTCTACCTTGCCCCCCCTCCTTCCTTCTCTTCACCCTACAAATCCTCTCCCTCCCCCCCCTCCCCGTCTTCACCTTTTAATTCATAATTATTGATTCTTAATCATCTTCTTTCGCCTTCTTTCTGTCGTCTACCATCTGCCATCTGCCACCTGCCATCTTCTCCCTTCTCCCCTCTCTCTTCTCTCTTTTCTCTACCCTCTAATACCTTCCATCATAGTTTCAATATCTCTCGATCTCCCATCCACCCTAGGCACACAGATACAGATACTATCGATACAATCAATACCCGAGCCTATTGCTACCCCCGTCGTGGCCGCCATCACTAGCTCTTCGACTAACTCTTGCCCGGTGCGTTTGTCCCCATTAGCCAATTCGTTCGTCTACGTCCCTCGTGTCGCGCGCATATCTTTTGCCTCTCTCCGCCTTGCATTGTTTTCTTCTTCTTCTCATACTCTTTCTGTCTTCTTCACACCCTCTCTACCTTTTTTCTTTCTTTTTTTTTCTTTTCAATTCTTCCTTTCTTGCTTCTTTACATCTTCAATCTTCATCAGCATTCTCAGCCTCCCCGGATTCTCTCTGCACCTCATCTCCCCGGTCTTACCCACCCCCTCACGTCTTCATCTCATCTTTCATCCTCCTCGCCATCTCGTTTCGCCGCTTCCTCTCTTCTCGTCCCACTACTTAACTTTTTGCGATTCCCATATCCGTCTGCTCTGTCCCACCCGGAACTTGAAACTAATCCTCTATGGATCGTAACAGCGCTTCCGAATATTCGCAACCAGGTTTGATCTCGCCCTTTCCCAATCACTCGGACTCGGTCCACTCTCCCGACAACAACACGCGTGCTGAAGCGTCGTCTCTAGATCACGCGTCTGGTGCGCAGTACGTCACACAACAAGAAGTGCGTCCTAGCAATTACTCGACCACCGCTACTCCAACCTCCGAGTACGGCATCTATCCAACCTCGGCTCGTTCTGGTTCCTTTGCCGAGCATATTCAACGTCCTTACCAAGCTTCACCTGGACACCCCGGTAACACCGCAACAATGGCACAAAACCCAGGCAGTGCGTATTCCCCTGCCATATGCGTTTCTCGCTTTGTGCTTCCCGATTTTCGGCCTTGCGACCCCGCAGCCACTTTGCGGCCGCGCCCTGGTCTCTGGTCCCCGTCCATGTTACTGACTGTCTCTTACAGACCCTAACATCCCGGCGTCAAGCCCGACATACGCTACGCATGGCCAGTACTCGCCTTATGCTCCGCCGTCCCAAGACTTGCAACACAGCGGCTACCCCCATAGCGGCAGCTTGTACGCACAGCCCCGCCCTGACTGGGCTGGATACGGCGCCCACCCAACCCCCATCACCCCCGGCCACCACGTCTTCCCATCGACCCCCAACTCCGCGCCGCCGCAGCCTCGCCCCAACCAGGTAGGCTTCTAATATTCTTCCTTTGAAATTGCTGTGCTTTGATGCATGATTACTGACAGCTGTTCACCAGGTCTACTCGTTTGTGCCGATTCCTGGAGCACAGCAACACAAGCGTCCCCGTCGCCGTTACGAGGAGATTGAGCGCATGTACAAGTGTGGCTGGAACGGATGCGAAAAGGCTTATGGCACGCTGAACCACTTGAATGCGCATGTCACCATGCAGTCGCACGGCCAGAAGCGCACTCCAGAAGGTAAATACTATTCGCCACTTGTTGCATTCGTTGTTTTTGTCGACTACTTTGCGCATTTGTCGCATATGCCATTTATCGTCTCAGTTTACGCGTGCACACACACATGCTCTAGCGCTGTGTGTAGCGTCAAGGCCCCCGATTTGGTTGCATTCGTCTGGCATTGATTCGGTTGTGAAGCAGCCCCATAGCTGCGGACGAACCACAGCACTGGGCATCCAACCAGGGCCTAGACAAGGGCCAACCAGATTGTCGGGTCAGGTTACGATTTGTTTGTGAACCATAAAGATAGATGCTTTACTGTTCCTTTTCGATATACAGAAGACCATAAAGACCCAAAGAAAAGTAGCTAACCTCTTCCTACTATACAGAGTTCAAAGAGATTCGGAAAGAATGGAAGGCGCGCAAGAAGGAGGAGGATGCTCAGCGTAAGGCCGAGGACGAGCGCCAACGCCAGGCAGCTGTTGCCAATGCTGCTAACGGAGGTGGCGACCCCAACGGTGGCCCTGCACCCGACGGTGCCCCTGCTTCATCATATGCCGGAAGCCGCCAGCTGCCGCCTCTTGGCTACCAGCCCAACCAATACCCCGCGCCGCCGGCGTCGGGTGTTGCACCTGCCTCGATTCCCGCCGAGTACAACAACAGCTACATGCACCAGAGCTATCCCCCGAGCTCTCCGTATGGCCCACCCCAGGGCCAGAACCCCATGTATGGCCCTCGTTAAGCCTCAGGATAACATATAATGTATGATGCACTCGTGTGCACTCCTCTTTGGGCACCGGGGTTTGGTTGGTGGGCGGTATTTTGCTTTCTACTTTATGCTTATCGTTTCCTTTGCTTTACCTCATTTTTCATTTCCTTTTGTTTTTGCACTTCCTTTACTACCTGGTATTTATCTGTTTTACGATGCAACGTTCCTTATTCACTTTCTCTTCTTCTGCTGGATTTCTGGTGAGGCAGTTCATGTCTCCATTGACTCTGGTAATTTTCATATTCATCCCTCAAACTGTTTCTCTGAGCATCCTCATTTCAGTTTGGTTTGTTCTCTTAATCTTCCCCACCTGTCTATATTCTATAAGTTTGGGGCGGTCATGTCACTTCACTGCATTCTTGGGTGGGACAAGTGGTGTTTAGGCTGGGGGGTTATTTTGCTTTTTTACAGTGCCATCACTTTGGTTTCTTTTATCCCTTCTTCCTTTCCAATTCTTTCGCTGTTGTTTCTTAGTTCTTTCCGGCCTTATTGGTGGTTCACACCGTCCCGATTAAGTTCGAGGTGTTGTGTTTGCTGGGTGCAAGCCGACCGTCATTTATGGGGCGTGCTCTGTCACACATGGCTCAATGAATTTGGAGTTCTTGTGCTCTCTGCGCCCTACTTGATGCTCTGCGGGTTTCTGTTGTCATACCTTACTTCCTTAGAGCTAGGCTAGCTGTGCACGTCGGCTAGCCACACCATACTTGAAGATCGCTCGCGCGATTTGTATGTAATACTGGCGCGGAGAAAGCAGAGAGAGATTGCGTCATAAATTGTACAATTTGGTTAATATAAGTTCGTTATTAAATCAGTTGACAGAGAGTGAAGATTGTATGTGAACACGGGAAAGCTGTATGACAATGCGTGTCTTGCATGATAGCTGGCTCATTGTGGTAGTGCAATAGGGCTGGGCTAACTAGTGTAATCAACAAGACCGATGAACAGTCTGAGTAACAAAGAGTGTTGTCACCTCATTATGGCTGATATAGTGCGTGCAATCACCTATGGGTGTATTAAATTCACTACTTAGTTGCATGCAGACGTGGGCATGATATGTCAAGGCCATGGGCACAATATAGCTAGCACAATATAGCACACTACGAGATGATATATACATAGAGCTGCAGCACCTGCTCAAACCGAGCCTCTGTTGTTCAGCATATCCGGACATGACATCAATGTACATTGTATATGTGCACAAGCTACTGCATGCTGCCGCGTTTGTTTAGACTCATGGTAGATGCACACCCCCTTGCGAGATTGCCGGGAAGAGGAGTGTGTGTAAGGCGGACGGGTGACACGGTGGGAGGTTCATCCCATGTTGGGATAGACTAGTGCGATCGTGAATATTGGTAGATAGCCAATATAAACAGTTTAAAACATTATATGATCATTTCATATGAAACATATAGCCATCTAAACATACGTTATGAATAGGCAAGTAGCGTCATGCTTACTAAGCCATGACAACAGGCCGGTGATGGTAGGCCGGCAGGACAACGACACGGCAGTGTTGAATTCTTCATATTGCTTGACACCATGGGTATTTACAAGGTGCACATTCGCATCATTTCTGCCTTTATCAACAAGTCATAATCACGACCTCATTTACGCTGTACTAACTAAGCCCTATGACACGACACTAGGCACTACTGGCACTACTCATGCATCACTAATACGGAGCGGGCGCTATGGCGCTATGGCTAGTGGCGGGCTGCAACGAGATGGGATGGGATGGGATAATACAGTACAGAACACTGTATGGCCTAGCCATAGGCCGCGTGGGACGTGCTGCCCTGGTCGTGCTCCGTAAGAGACCTTAGCGGTGCCGTTAGGTAGCTTTGGTGCTTCTTAGCTGCATTTTAGTTGCATTCCACCTGTGTCACTGGGGGCTACTTTAGAGCGGTGCCTAGCGCCATAGCGAGTTACAGGGGTAATTTACGACATGTTCTAGAATGACTGAGTATGGTGTGTATGCTTGCTTGAGAAACATCGACTACTCTAAGCTCTGCGCTAGGCTTATGTAAGTAAGCTGCAGGTCGGCCTGAAAAAGAAACATCCGGTCGGTCTCTGTGTCACTCGAGATCTCTGGATCTCTTGGATCTAAACCGAACCCCCCTTTATTTACTTTTGTCACATTTCTCTCTAGTTCTTCTCCAGTCCCGACAACCTGGTCACGGCCTCGTTCTCGGCCATCGCTAGTGCTGCAACGGCCCACGTCAGGGCCATGACGATCTGACACTACAACACACGGCCTCCCTGACATGGCGATGTATTTTATGCACTGTAGCGACCGACTTTCCGGATATGCACGTGCGTATGGGATATATTTTTAATATGCTGAATTTGTATTTACATGTTATATGTGCTCAGAGCTAGCACCGTGCCTGCAGAGCCTGGTGAACAAGCTCGACCGAGTCACCCTTGTACTCTAGTTCTGATGCTTCTTGTCTAGTGCTGGTATGTTTTAGTATTCATCTGGCTTGAAGTACTTCTATTCCTCTTTGAATCCATGCAATTCGTTACTCTCTAGTTTGTCCTTTGATCGACTTGTTTCGGGTCGACACGCAGCTAAAATAGGGTGGCCACCGGGCGTGCATCAAGACACCCCTCTCCATTCGGGGCGCAAGCGCAATTAGTCAAGTGTCTATTGCTTGTTTTTATTTCCTATTGCTTTGGATTCTCTATTGATCTTCTACTTGACTAGTAGACCAAAATTTCATTCTTGCGTGTCATCCTAGTTTAGCTGCAGATGGCCAATGTTGTATAGTATCCCTCCGTAGACCCAAGTTGAAACAAGATGTATCATAAATATAGGCCGTCATATTCTATACTGAGAAGATCATAGACCGTGTATTGAGGATCAAATACGTATATCTAGTGGATCACACACGTCTTCACAGCAGCTGCACGGAGCTAACTAGCGCCAGCAGGATGAGCGTGCATAGCATATTTTGCGTATGCCGGATGATGTCCTGGATTTGCATGATGATGATATATATCTACGTGGTAATCACCGACAATCATACCTTGATCTGTAATACGAATTGAACAAGTCACAATAGCGAGTTATGACGAGCCGCACGACGGCGCAAGTTGTGGTCACGCTGGGCAAAGAGCGCCTATATTTGCATTAAATTATGCGAGCCAAAGAGTAAAATACGTTATGTGATAACTATTGTTTATAAACTTGTGAGGTAGTCATACTGACTTGATTATGTTTACTTCGGAATTCCTGATATAGCCGACTAATCAAACCCAGAATTGGCAACATTTTCTGGTGGTTTAGTAATTACAGCCTTGTCGACCAACATTGCATCGCAGCTAGTTGCTGTTTGATTACATAATCATAGTCATGAAAATTCACCACCTCTGATCACCAACTTCAGCGACGACGGCGCAGCTGGCATACTATCACCCTGACAAACACCAATATCAGCAAACAAAACACAAATCAATCAGATATACCGACAGGTGTTTAAGGATATTTGAAAAATCGGTTTGACCAGCATTAATTCGTCCTCAAGCCGAGGTTGCGACCTATCTTTTCATCATTGGCCCCCCTCACTACTCAACACCCATCGGCATGTCTTTAGACTTCCCTATACCCTTTGCAGGGCGCCCAACGACCGCCCGGTCGGAGTTTGAATCAAAGAGTAATGTCAATAAGCAGACTGGAACCACAGGATGCAGGCTGCAAGTGCGTTCTGACCTGTCGCAGCTCTCCCAAAATGGTGATGCCTTTGCCTTCCTCGACCTCCCACCAGGTGCTCATGTAGGCTGTGACACATTGATTGGCATCACAAACCAGGAAGCTGAAGAGACCACAGACAGTAACGAGGCGAGAGACTTGAAGGCACATAAAGTGACAGGCTTCTGCGGCTTTCGGGACATCCCACCGGGCGCCCACTTCGCTTGGATAGCTGCTCCCGGTGCCATGTCTCGCCAGGGCTGCTGGTTTATTGCACAACGCCGAAGCACTACCGCTCGAAATGGATCATCGACTGGAGTTGTGCACATAAAGAAGTGGGATCGCTCTCATGAAGTGCTTGCCGACTATAAATACTCAAATCATGACCTGGAAACATCAGCCACTGGTGACTTAGCCACTGTCTTCTCCCAGCTGATCCCATACACCACCGGCAGCGACCAGAAAGTGCCGGCCACAGTATTTCCAGGCCAAGGCCGCTATGGAGGTGCCAACAATAACATAGAGCTGTGGCGACAGCTCACCTCGTGCATCACAGTATCGGTTCTTCGTCGCATCGCTGGCTCCCTAGGGACGACAGCAGCTACGCCTGATGAGTGGCTCTTTTCCACGACTGACACCTCTAAGGATGAGGTGGCTATGATGGGAGGAAGTACGCATTTAAATGGTGATGCCGGAACTAGCACTGGCTCAAACAACGAGTATTCCGAGTTCCGTTTTTTGTTTGCCAAGGACGACCTTGACGCATACCGCCTCATAGCCCAGGAAAGAAAGAAGGATTGCAAAGACACCGATAATAACAACGTTGAGCACAATCCGGACCCATCTGATACAACGGGGCGCATTCTGGCACTGCTTGAGCACTCGCAAAGCAAGCTTACAGAAGCAGATATTATCGGCGAGTTACAGTTTGCCTTTTTGACAGGTATCGTGCTGAGCAACCTGTCGTGTCTCGAACAGTGGTGGCACTTTGTCCTGCGTGTCTTTCTCCGTGCACGTCACCTCTTGGCTCGTCGGCCAAGCCTCTGCCGCGCCTTTCTAGAGACCCTGCATGCTCAGCTCACCTATCTCGAGGGATTCACGACTGGCAAGATTACTCGCCTATCGCCCAGAACTGGCCTGGTTTCTGAAGCCAATGATAGCGGCAGCAACGACCATGGCACTAGCATATTCGACGCAAAACCACAGGGCGCAGAACGGCTGCGGGCTTCGCTCGCTGTCTTTAGACGGCAGTTCAAGTTCAGCAATAATGACAGTAGGACCAATGACCAAAATGCCCAAGTTGACGAGAAGTCGATTCTCTCTACATCACTGGCCGAGGCATCTGCGAGCGAAGCCTTTATGGATCTGGAAGCTCTACTGTGGAAGTACGGCTGGGATCTGAGCGGCAGCGGCGACAGACAGGATAATGCCCAATCCTCTGGTAAACGCAACGACTACAATGAGGACAACGATGATGATGAGCTTGAGATTTACGATACACCTCTTAAGGAGGGAGCCCAGGAGGGTACACGCCACTCCAAGGTCCATTCGGCCCTGTCTGACTCCGAGGATGACGATGACGACTATCAGCCGGTCATTGTTGAGATGGATGAGAATGGCAATGAAGTCGGACTCGTGTCGTGGGACTGATGTTACATATACTGTTCCCAATCTACATTAAGAAACACGCACATCCCATATCATCAGACATGACATAAATTGATATGACAGTTTTATTGTGACGACGAGAAAGAAAATGTCCCTTTTTTCTATTAATTCCGAACTCCATAGGTCAACAAGTAATAAAACCAAGTACGCAACCGTTTTGACGTTAGACGTTTTGTTTTGTTTTGACTTTGTCTTTTTTTTTTTGCTGCACACGTGAAAAAAATACATGCTGATATCCGTAGACATCGTTTATTCCCCCACCCGTTTTTTTCCTATTTCCTGTCCTGGACTACCTCGTCATCTTCCCTATCGATGCCTTGCTGATTACATTTGCATGCTTGTGTCGGGGATGCCGAGTCAGGGTTCAACCCGTCCTATGACAAACACGAGGTCGGGAGCCGGCAGCAAAATACGCAATATTGCAGTATAATAAGATAATAACAGGCATAAGAAGACGGAGAGATAAGAACCAGTCGAGGTTTCCTTGAGACGCGGCACAGCTCTTGTCCGGTCTCTCGCGAACTCCTCCCAGCAACCGTGTTGTTTAACGGTAAGACTTCTGGAAGCGAGATCTGGCACCCTTACCACCGAACTTCTTGGGCTCGCAGCGACGGTTGTCGGCGACGAGGAGGGTACGGTCGACTGTGCAAAGTTAGTTTCTGACTTGCTTGCTAATGAGATATAGTTGATGCAACTTACAAGAGACAAGGGCCTGCTTCAGCTGGGCCTTGGAGTGCTCATCCTTGTACTGTACCTGGTTAGCATGTGCTGTCAAATGAATGATGAGAGTTAAAGGTGGTAGTGGTAGTAACTTACGCGCTGGTAGAAGGCGATCAGGCTCTTGCTGATGGCTTGACGGATGGCGTAGATTTGCTTTTAAACTGTTAGCTCAGTTGTCCCCTTAAAAGATTTCTTATACCCCAGTCCGCAACACACAATGCAATAGAGCACTGCATGCCGTGGACTGCAGCAGTTGGACAATGTTTAGGTAGTGCATACCGAAGTGTGACCACCTGTAGACGACAGAAAAATTCTGCGTTAGAAATGGTTCTTTGTTTCCTAATGTTATCAAATGTATTCCATGTCTTTCATACCTCCGGAGACGCGGACACGGATCTAGATTGTTAGCATTGTGACGAGATATAGCAAGTATAGGGGATATGAAGAGTGTCTTACGTCCAGGCCGGCGAACTTGTCAAGGCCGACAACCAGGAGCTGTTTCTAGTTAGTAATTGTATTCACGGGCAAACAACACGCGACCCAAACGAAGTCGACGGCCCAGTGCAGAATATTCTAGTTATATTCATGCCGCACGGCCATCTCGTTGTCTGGCCGCTCTGTCGTCTAGGAAAAGTGTCGGAGTCGGTACATACAGGCTCGTACAGCTTGGCGCGCAGAGTCTGGGGCTGGACCAGCTGCAGAGGACGGCCGTTGACCTTGATGAGGCCCTGGCCGGGCTCGCAGCGAGCGACAGCGGTCGCGGTCTTCTGTTTTGAGTTAGAATTCTGTTACTCGAGTGTGCAGCTGGGCTAGCTCGTCGATGTCAAAATTTTCGTCGAAAAAGGATGTGGTCGATTGGTTCGGCATGCTGCCAAGTGATGACAACAACTCCGCGAGGGCAGTATTACGTCGACGCATGGCATTGAAGCCGAGATTGTAGGAATGCCGCAATCAAAAATGTGATCGGGTTCGAGATCATCGTCATCGCTGCTGTGATATCACTACCGCCGTCCCGTCGCCGTTGACATTGCCGTCGTCCGTCGCCATCCAATTTGTGAAAATTTCGACATCGCAAGTTCGCCCAAATAAAAAGAACATTGTCGTCAACATGCCTTCTTGCCGAAGCAAATGGTCCGTTGCTTTGTTGCCATTTTTGCTGATGTGTGGTTGTGTTGGGGGTTGTCGAAAAATGTCGAAAAGTCGTCGGTCGTCAGAAGTCGTCGCTTTTGCAAAAGATTTTCGAGATACTTGGTAGAGAGAACTTTTGGGGGGGTGGGACTGGGAGAGCACAAAAAAAAGTTGCTACTGGAGCGGGCAAACTTTCTCTCAGAGATCTTAGGGTTTGTGGGATATTTTCACACACTATGCCGTTTTTGGAGGGACAACTGTCAGGTGACCCGATGTAAGCTGAAAATATTCAAGAGATCACTCCACGTGCTGGGGCACGGCTGTGAAAATGGGTGGATACTATCACATGATGACATAATCACTGACATCTCGCTGACATAAGTTCAATCTTTCGATAAGATTAGATAGAACCCCTGCCATTATGTCTATCGACCATGTGATAACAACTTGCTAGCTGTTTATCATCTCCCCCCACTATCAACGAGCTAACATTAAGAGCATCAGAGCGGTAGATGTGCCTTTTCTCTTTTGCTTAAAAGAAGCCCGACCGTCTCGCCAGACAACAACAACAACAACAACAACAAAAAAAAACACACAAATCATGTCACGGAAAGGCGTTGGCCTGGCGGCTTTTGACCGCTCTCGCATCACTTCAGCCCAGTATGCCTCTCACGGTTCCAACTTACGGTCGTCAAATGCTCAGGCACTGGAGACCCAGATTGCTGTCTTTAGATCACTACTGCAGCAGTTTGCACAGTCACACGGCAAAGATATTCGCTCCAACCCGACCTTCCGTGCCCAATTTGCCCGCATGTGCTCGGCCATTGGCGTTGACCCTTTAGCTAGCAGTAACAGCGCTAACGGCGGGTCAATATGGGCGCAATTACTTGGCCGGTCTGTTAATGATTTCTACTTTGAGCTTGCCGTACGTGTCGTCGAGGTGTGTGCGGCAACAAGGACTGAAAATGGCGGACTGATCGAGGTGCGCAAGGTCCGTGACCGGCTCGCCCTTGCCCGGATGGAAGGCTCACCAGAAGTTACAGAGTACGTCACGGTTTTGTTCATCATTCAGATATATGATACAAGGGAAACAAAACTAACAGCCAGGGATGATATTCTACGAGCCGTAGCCACACTGGAGCCACTTGGATCATCATACGCGGTCATCAAAGTGGGAAGCAAGCCGTACATTCGTTCCGTGCCTCGTGAGCTGAACACCGACCAGAGTGCCGTTTTGGAAGCTGTACAGATGCTAGGCTATGTCAGCGTGTCTATGCTGGTAATCAATTTGAAGTGGGCACGACCGCGGGCGCAGACCGTTTTAGATGACCTTGTTGGCGATAGCATGCTATGGGTTGACAAGCAATCACCCGAGATAGAGTACTGGAGTCCAGGCTTTATGTTAGAAGGTCATGATGCCATCATCGATGTGTGATGAGTATTGGTTCACCCAACTACAAAGCCATTGGCGGTTTTATTTGATTTAGCATAGCAAGCGTATCTTTACTTCTGTTCTTTTTTTTAATGCACATTTCAAAATACCATGGTGCAGTGACACAATCAAACGCAAGGCTGAATAAAGTAAAAAAACATCCTACATATTGAAATACGAAACAGATATAGAAAACAGAAAAAAAAATATAGTAAACACACAGAATAGTATCCAACAGATAAATAAGAAAATAGAAATCGTAGCCGTCACAAGACATCTCGATGTTTGCTCGATAGCCTGCCTACTACATTGGAAACGATTGTTTCACCTCCGCGTGGAGCGCCCTGTTTGCTTGTCGATATTGGCCGTGTTTGATAATTGGCTTTGGGCATTAGCATATGCCTCCACGTGCGGCAATGCTCGACGACGGCCAACTCTTTTTGTCATTCGTCATTTGTCAATTGATTGAAAATGCTTTGCTGGCGGCGGCTGCATTTAGTAGGGAGGGTTGGGGCCACCCAACGGGGGCGGGGGTGGGTAGTCGTCGGGGCGACCAACGACAGAGCCGCCACGGCCGGAGCCGTCACCGAAGTGCTTCTTGCGCAGAGCCGCAAGCCGTCTCTTCTTGGTGACGGTGTTGATGTAGGTGCCGATGATAAAGGACACCAGGTTGAAGAAGGGGACCCAAGCCTGCTCAGGAAGGAACTTCTGGGCAAAGGCCAGGCAGATGGGGCTGGTGATCCACGACACGCGCATGACCTTCCAGAAGCCGACGCGGACGGTGGCACGGACCTGATGGTATGTGCGAGCACCGGCAATCAGGGCCATGGCAGTCAGGTAGACGGTGTTCTGGATAGGAGCAACCTGTGGTGATGTAAGCATGGTGTATTGATCTCGCAATATAGATGGATACTACTTACAATTAGGTTGCTGACGAGAATCTGCATGATCTTGGCCTTCAGGCTGGTGCGGCCGTGGAAGATTTTCTGCAGAATCCAGATAAGAAAGTGACCCAGAGGAGCGCTGACGAGGGCGCCGTAGGCAGCCATCTTGGGCACACGGGAGGTAAAGTAGTTGCCATGCTTGTTGCGGTCCTTGGCGAGCCACGAAGCAAGAAGCTCCTGGGTACCGGCCAGAGTACCGGCTGTCAGCATCTTGGTGCGCAGGGGGTTCTCCTCGAGCTGCTTGATGTAGGCAGCGAGGTAGCCCTTGGTGCCAGCATTCTTGCGGCCACCAGTCAGAGCAGTGCCGACAGCCTCAGCAATGGGGTGCTTGCCGCTGGTGCCAGCAATAGGGGGACCGGCAATGGCAGCCTGGATGGGGTGGCGCTGGTAGTTCTGGATGGTCTCCTGGGAGGGAACAGCAACACCAGCGGCAGCGGCGCCGGCGCCGGCAGCGTAGGCAGCAGGTGAAGGACCCTGGTGGGAGGTGGTCTGGGAGTAGCTGACGCTACTGCGGGGAGCGTTGGATGGGGGACCCTGACCGAATTGGGAGCTGGCATAGTTGGAGCTGGGGCCGCCACGGGGGACGTCGGCGACAGGGCCCTGAGAGTAGCTAGAGCCGGCATAGTTGGAGTTGGGAGCGCTACGGGCGAATTTGGAGGAACCCAGAGGGAAGCCCACAGGGCCCGACTGCGGCTGGTAGACGGAGGGACTCGAGCCCTGCTGCTGGAAAGTGTCCCGCTCGATCTTGAACGACATGGTGGCGATGATCTCAAATCTGCATCTGAGGGAGGAGGTCTATACTGGTGGTGTTAGTCCATGGATAGTGGAGTTATGCAAAGCGATGTCAAGTGACGACTAGGTTACGACGACAACGACGACGAGATGAGGCGCAAAGAAAGAAAGAGGCTGGGATGCGCCGCAAGAGAGACGGCAGAATGGAGAGGTGACGGAGACAGCCGAGGAATGCGGGAAGACGGCAAGGCAAGAAAGACAGGGTGGGCAAGGTGGAGGAATGTGACAGGCGGTGAAGATGGCGATGTTGACCAAAGCAAGGAAGACCAATGGCTTTGTGTATTGTGATCTTGCAATCTTGTGTTCTGGTGATGGTGTTGATTTACAGCAGTGGATGTGGTAGACAAACATTAAGGTATGGTAAACCGATGGCCTAGGAATGCGAGCTATCGGGCATCGAGGAATGTTGACGAACAGATTGGGCAACACAGCGAGAGAGAGAAAAAAAAAAGGCTATGAGGGAGACGATGAGAAGTGAGGGTATTCCAAAGGAGAATTACTTACGGAGTACAACAACAGGGTGCGATGGTGAGAGGATAGAAAAAAACTGGAGGCCGTGAGCAGGCGGAGTTGGGAAGGAGCGATAAATGGGGAGGCAGGAAGGCAGGAAGAGGAAGAGAGGAGACAACAGAACAGAGGGTTTGTTGTTTTGGTCGTCGTCGCGTTTGGCCAGGCCGGGCGCCCGGGAGACGAGTAGTAACAAGCACTAAGCATAGAAAGTATTAGAGGCTAGAGACATAGAGACGCTAGAGGATGTACTAGGGGGTGAGAAGAGGCTGGCTGGGGTGAAAGAGAAGTGGGTCGACGCGGAGAGAGAACAGGAAAGAGGACGAGGTTGGGTGGGAAAGCTGGGCTGATGCACGCTAGTGGATCGAGTAACATTGTGATTGGATATTATGGACCCTGTAGGTCGAGATGACATAAGTAGAGATACATGAAAGAGCTGTACTTGGAGTGATAGTTTGAGACTTTTAAAGTATCTCTACATTGTGTTTAGAGCTGGCCACGCCGGCCTGCACGACTCCAGCTGGAAAGCTGCGCGTAATAAAATACTGGAGCGTGTTGATGCTAAAGCTGGTGCATGCCCTGATGTCGACTATGCTTGTTCTAGTCTTGTTTAGTAGTGTCTAGAACGGAGTACGAGTGATATCGTGCTACATAAGATACTTTGTAAGTACGAAGTAAACAAGCGAATGGGAGGACGAATGTTGGGGACAACGCATCGCGTCACGGCTGCTGACTGGGTTTGTGCCATTGCGTCGCATTGATAGAGCTACACTGCCATCTACTGACCTTGATTCTGTGCTTTGGTTGATGATGGTTAATGGTTAATGGTCAATGGATGAAAATGGATGAAAATGGATGAAAATGGATGAAAATGGTTGATTGATAGTCGAGTTGTCCATCTTCTATGTAGTCGACGAGAGCAAGGTGAGATTCTACCCCATAGTGAACTAGCATTATTACACAGTCAAGTCGCTTGTAAACAATACCCCGTTGTTGTTAAAAAAAAGAGAGATATTATTCCTTGTCCTCGGCCCACGGTATTGCTGCTGAATCCCTGCCTCGGTAACACGATGGTTCTACAATTTCATTTTATCTTTATCGCATGATTATGAATACGGGTTGACAGTTGTCTATTAAGCACGTGTATACACGTGACCAAGCATATCAGCTTATTAGTCAGTCTAGATCCTATGGCAGTCATCGCCCATCAAACATAGCGACACCATAACGACACACTAAGAATTGGATAAATAAAAGAAACTCTTTAAACTAGGCAAATCTATCGATCATTAAAACAGCAAACAGCAATGACACCCATATCTACCAATCTGCTTACCATCTACATCCGCATCCGACGAACCTCCTCAATGGTCCAGTACTTGCGCATGTTCTCAGCACCCAAGGCGGCTACCTCCTCGTTCAGATGCTGCCACAGTACAGTGCCCCATGTGTCCATCTGCGCCTTGAGAACAGACATCTCTAGCTCCGTCTCGCTGTTACGGCACCGTCGCAGGTAGTCCTCAAATGCATCCATGCCCTTGTGGATGTCCCGGTGCTGTTTCACCAGCTCGGCCGCCTTGGCACTGCCTTTGGTCTTGGGGCCCGTCAGCTTGCCTCTCTTATCTGGCTGCTGGAACTCTGGCATGCGCTTGGCCAGCATGGGGAACACATGTGCTTCCTCGATAGAGTGGTGCGTGGTCAGCATGCTGATAAAGTGCAGGCCTTCGTCGAGGAATCCGCGGATGGACATGCCCGCCGGTCGCTTCTTGTTTTCACAGGCCGTATACATCATTGTCCAGATCTGGCGGAAGTGATTGTGCTATCTTGTTAGTTGGTGAACTAGATTCACCCCGATGCCACAGCGGACGAGCAACTTACAAAGTAGTCCATATGGTCGGCCATGCGGTTGAACTCGCGGAACTGCTGTGCCGACAATGGGGGCAGCTTGGGCTGCTCTGGCTCCTCCTCCTCGACCTTATCAACGACAGGCTCATTTGCTTCGGCGTTGACGGTAGGCTTGACCTCACTGACCGGCACCTCTGCGGCAGACGACGACATGGCTTTTGTGTTTGTAAGACGGGGCGATAGTGGTTTGAATGCGCGCGCGTGTGCCGTAGAAAGACTCCGATAAGACCTGCTCACAAACGTAGACGTAGACTTTGATCTGTTAGATATCGATGCAATGGATGACCGCTTGGCAGACGTGCTGTCGCAGATCAAGGTTCTCAGCGACAGAGACAGGCGCATCGGGCAGAAAACTCAAAAGACGCAAAGAGAAGAACACAAAGATTGAAAAAAAAAATCAAATAGAATTCAAACAGAAGGGCACTTGTTATCTTTTACGTCTACAGATCTCACCCTGCATCCTTTTATCGGGTGGTGCTGTGCCCCAGAGAAATCTTCAAAATACCACCAAATGCCAAAAGCCTTCAAAAAGTGCCACCCAAACCGCCTCCCAATAACACTCCTGCTGCTTTGTCAGATCAGACTAAAACTACCACAACAGCGGATATAGCCTGCGTCCATTACAAACATGGCCCTATTATTGGCCACTACAGGCCCCCGTATGGAGTCTCCTTGACAGTAGCTGGTGTCTGTAATATCTGACACAGCATGACTCGAGGCCAGACCAAAATAGATCGTCTGCACTAGCGACCGTCTTTGGCTTTCTTTGAAACTGTAATCGACTGCTCTCAAATGGACTGAGCCGTCGGCCGACTGACCCAACTCTCTATCGTGGTGTCTGTTTCGGCGCTGGAGTGAAGCGGCCATGTGATGTCATAAGCCACTAGAAAAGGCCCTAAATAGGAAGTTGCAAACACCCTCAGCACTATCTTTCAGTACTTCGTAGTAATACGCTATCGCACTATCTACCAGGCACAGCTATCGCAGCCCTGTCTTAATCTTATCGTTATCGTTCACTGACTCCCTAGCTGCCCTTGGCCAAGATACGCCGTAGACGTATCACAGCTTCGATCTCTACCACCTGGCCCATCATTCTTCTTGCATCCCAATACCCCCCACAGCTGGCTCTGTCTCTCGCATCCGCTGTTCCCTCCCTCCTTTCCCTTCTCCTCTTTTTGTTCTCTTTGTAATATCTTCACCTCCTCTTCGTCCGCTTCCTCCTCCGTCCTCTCAGTCACATCGATCGCATCTGCCCCCTTCATTATACCTCAAGATGGTTCGTATTGCCTCTTCAAACACTTCTCCTTGTTTCATCGTCTAACCCGGTATTGTAGCTCTCCGATAGAACACCGCTGCTAGCCGCGGCACGGCCTTCGGGCGAGTCACAGCGGTCTGACGATCTCGCAGAGCAGGAAGATGCCGCCCTCCATGGCGCCAACCCAAGCGCCGGCACGGTAAAGGCTGCCCCTTGGGCTGCACGCCTGCGCGAGCTCATCCTGTTCGTATGGGCCCTTGTTGCCACTGCCGCCGTGATCGTTCTCGCCGTCTGGCTCCAACGCGACCACCGCAACCACAACCGCTCTCCCGACTCCCACTCCCTACGCCCGCATGGCAAACGCAACCTCATCTTTATGGTCTCTGACGGCATGGGCCCTGCATCGCTCTCCCTCACTCGCTCTTTCCGCCAGCTTGTCGACGACATCCCGATCAACGATACCCTGACTCTCGACCGCCACTTCTGGGGCACAAGCCGTACTCGCTCTAGCAACAGCCTTGTTACTGATTCTGCTGCTGGCGCCACTGCATTTTCTTGCGGCCTCAAATCATACAACGGGGCCATCAGCATGCTGCCCGACTTCACCCCCTGCGGCACCGTTCTCGAAGCTGCCAAGCGCGCCGGCTACCACACTGGCCTCGTCGTCACTACCGACATCACCGATGCGACACCCGCCTGTTTCGCCAGCCACGTTAATATGCGCACGCAGATGGACGAGATTGCGCTGCACGAGATCGGCGAGGGCCCCCTTGGCCATGTCGTCGACCTGATGCTGGGTGGTGGCCGCTGCCATTTCTTGGCCAACTCGTCAGACGGCAGCTGTCGCCAAGACGATGTCGACGTTGCGGGCATTGCTTCCAAGAAGGGCTGGACGTACGTGGACAACCGTGCCGGCTTCGATAGCCTGAAGCTCGGCAAGGACGTCAAGTTGCCTACTCTGGGTCTGTTTGCGCGTAATGATATTCCCTTTGAGCTCGACCGTCGCAACATGGCCGACGTTTACCCCAGCTTGAGCGAGATGGCCACGACTGCCCTCACAGCCCTCGAGAAGGCAACGCGCGACACCGACGAAGGCTTCTTCCTCATGATCGAAGGCAGCCGCATCGACCATGCCGGCCACTTCAACGACCCGGCTGCTCAAGTGCGTGAGGTCCTCGAATTTGACAAGACTTTCCAGATCGTGCTCGACTTTTTGGAGAAGAGCGATACTGAGGGTGTGCTTGTGTCGACCAGTGACCACGAAACCGGCGGTCTTTCCACTGCTCTCCGTACGTGTTTTGTTTTATAAACTCTTATTATCTACATATTATTTGACCAATACTTGTGCAAATTACTAACATTATACAGAGGAGCCCGGCCAACTTCCCATCTACAACTGGTACCCGTCGTTCCTAGCCAAGGCCAAGTCCTCGACCGAGTACCTTGCTTATCTTCTGCGCCAGCATATTGCCTCCGAGGGCGCTGACCAGAGCAAAGATTCTCTCAAGGAATGGATCAATACCAACCTGGTCATCAAAGGTCTTGGCGTCACCGATGCTTTCGAGGACGAGCTTGCCCTTGTTGCTGCCAACTCGGCCGATGCCAATTTTGCCCTCGCCGCTATTATTAGCTTCCGCGCCCACATTGGCTGGAGCACACATGGCCACTCTGCAGTCGATGTCAACATCTACAGCTCTGGCGGCCCGGCTGCTGAGGCCCTACACGGAAACCGGGAGAACACCGATGTTGGCAAGTTTCTGCGCGAGTACCTTGGCCTGGATGTCGAAAACATCACAGCCGAGCTCAACGAGAAGCTGATTTCTTCCGAGTCCAGCAATGGAGATGTTCTCATGGCTGCTGCTGAGGCCGCAGTTAAGGTCGAGAGTAGCCGACCAGGCTGGACTGGTGCCTAAATGTGACGAATCATGGCACGCAGGTGTAGTACTATTTGTTTGATTGTCAACCCATTTGTTTATTCGTACTCGACCATCTTCAGCATATGTAGTTTAGTGTTATAATACTGTCTCACTATAGTTATTTCTGTGTTTTGTATTGTTCGTGCCATTTGGCGTCATGTATTGTCGTATACTAGATACAAATTCAGAACAAATTAACCGCCAACGCCACAACCAAGACCACTTTAAAAACAAATAAAACCCAGAAGGAAACCCCCGTCTGCATTAATCTGAAAAGTCACTCTCGTGCTCTTCTTCTGGGTGTGCAATTTCAATCTTGCCAACACGGGTTGACTGCGCATGCTCGTTCAGAAATTGCACCTCGCCCGGCGAAATATGTGCCTGCAACAGCTGGTTCATGATGACCAGATTCACACCCGAGTGATCGTGGGATAACGATGATGACGGCGATCCTGACTCTGGAGGTGGCGTCACCACCCTCGACTTGCTCATAGCACTGAGCTGGTTGATAAACCCAAGAATGCCCTGCATAGTAAACACCGTGCCCGCAGTGATATTGACTGCCTTGAGCTTGCGCATCTTGAGTAGCGATTCAAGCACTGTGTCTCCCATCTGGTCACCGTCAAAGCTGATCTCCTCCAGGTTCTCCAGTGCAGCCGCTAAAACTTCTAAATCGCCCTCGAGCAGATTAGTCTGCATCACGTCGAGCACTTTGAGCTGCCGCCACTTGGATATAGATTTGATAAATTGCGTGTGTTCCGCCGATGGATAGTCTAGCATAGCATCGTCGCTGCGCAGAATAAACTTTTCCAGTTTCTCCTGCTTTCCAAGAGACTTGTAAAAGCCAATCTTGGCATCATCGGCGTCATCGGCATCATCAATGAGGGTCAAATCTAGTGCCTTGAGCTGCAGATTTGCCGATTTTAGCACCCGCTCAAGCAGCCCTGATGCACCTGGGACATTACGCAGCTTCAGATCTACTAGCCCCTTGCAGTCACCTAGCCACAGCACCGTCTGCGCAAACGACTCGGG
This sequence comes from Ophiostoma ulmi, assembly GCA_029298715.1. Taxonomy (NCBI): domain Eukaryota; kingdom Fungi; phylum Ascomycota; class Sordariomycetes; order Ophiostomatales; family Ophiostomataceae; genus Ophiostoma; species Ophiostoma ulmi. Next base: position 5,096,808 of record JANSLN010000002.1, on the reverse strand, counting down.
GTAGTCCTGAGACCAGTTGACCACCGCAGTCCGCTCCGCCTCGAGCTCCAGCTGCTCTAACGCCGTACATGGCCGCAGTGCCCTGACATGCTCAAACGCTATGCCTTGGAGATCCGACAGCACAAGCTTCTTAAGCGATGATGCATGCATCGATAGAGCTTCAAACGCTTCACGACCAAGCCGATTCTTGCTACTCACACTGAAAACTTCAAGTGAGTTGGATCGGATCGTGCGGAAAAAGGACGCCAGGTCCTCGTCGACGGACGGACCGTCGCAGTAAAAACAGGTCAGCTCGCGGAATTTGGGACAGTTGTCACGAATAGACACAGCAACTTGTTCGCCAATAACCGAGCCGTCCTGGATATGCAGGGACATGAGAGTGGCAAGGCGCGATGTCCACGCCGGAAGTACATCCATGGGGATGTACTGGCCCTCAAGATGTGTGAGGGCTACGGCGCGATTGTCCCGCTCGGCAGACTCCTTGACAAATAGAGTGACGTCTTCGCCAACCTTGTTGCTGATGCCTTGTAGATCCAATCGAGGACGGTTACGCCGTGTCGAGCGGTTGTGTGTTGGTGCTGCTGTTTTCCCCGACCCAGTCGTTGCCTGATCGAGTTGCAGCACCATCTCATAGGGAGCCATGTGCCCATTAAAAAAGGATGCACGCAGGCTAGGGTTTGGTGCAATGTCTGTGAGCAGCTCTTTCAAATCGCCAAGCTTGAGGTTTTGAATCCACAGACAGTATGGAAATGCCGTCTCTCCCACACTCGACAGAATAATTGCACGCCATAGCGTAGCCAGCTTCTGCTTGCCGATCATCGAGGCATCTTCCGCACTCGCCGAGGCAAGTTCGTGTATACTAATATGTGTTAGTTTTGTTTTCAAAATATAGATATCTCTTTTGGCACTTTGCTGTCAATTGTTTCCAGGCAACTCATGCACATACCTGTAAAGACTGGGAAGGGCAAAATTTGCCATGGTTCGACATGTTTGTGCAAAGTTGAACAGCCCATCAAAGTCGAGGCTCGCCGTGAGCTCTTCACAGACGAGCCACCAGATGTCAAGAGGCAATGTTCCAGACATTGTCTATATCCAGTGTTGAGAGTATATTGGGGACTACTGTAAGCTTTATGCAACAGGCGGCTTACGACGCGTCTAAAAGGCTTTAGCAGACGCGACAATGTGGTTGATAGTGATGTCAATGCTCCAGGGAGCTCTCGCGGTCGGTAGTAATTGGCAGTAGCGATGATGGTGACAGAAAGAGAATAAGGTGGTATAAGTTGAGTGATATGTATAAAATCGAAATTCCCAGACTTATTTTACGTATAGTCAACAATAATGGATCAGCAACTCGTGGGTATTTGGTCTATATGGTTTATGAGATATCTCGAAAGGTCGACTGCCGATGCTGATTGGAATGACGCGGGGAAACGAGACGCGAGCCGCCAGAGGGGAGTTATTAGCGTGTTAATGCACTGTACGGACAAATATGGGGTTTATCTAATACACGGCTAGGCGTTGAACGTCATAAGAAAAGTCCACTGGCACTAGCGTTTACAACCAGCAAAAGCGTCCTATAAATTCACGCGTAAAATTGTTTGGAAATGACGATTGTTGAGTGTAGATTTCAGTACTTTATATTAGCTGCTATTAGATGCCGATTCTCACGACAGGTCAGTTAAATTTGTGCTTCAAAATCGAGCATATCTGAATTGCCTTACATAATCTTTGTACAGAGCCCGCTGCGCTTTCCCAATTCATACACTCGATCTTGCTCTTTTAGGAAGGCCCACTGAGCACATCGCAGACAAGCTCCAAAAGTCACGTCCACTTAGCGACCAGGAATCTCACGACATCACTACACCAGTTGTGTACGTATAACACATCTATCCAGAGGCACTGATTCAGCTCGCCACAAGACAGACTCAACTCATACACGTAGCAGGGCCGGAGAGTCTATTGTTGCAATGTCCATCGTCTCGTTCACGCTATCCGATGAAGGCGTGGTGTCCTTCCAGAACGCGTTGGCGTGCATCCTGCGCTTCAGCGAGAACGTCTTCCTCGATGCTCGGCGTGACAAGGTATGGCTAGACGCTTTGGTAGATACGAGGAGACTTGGGCTAACCCCAGAACAGCTCATTCTCAGCGCACTCAACGACACCAAGTCGGCCTTTGTGTCACTCACATTTGCAGCGTCACACTTCTTCCGCTACAAGTATGAAGGCAGCGAGAGCGCACCTCAAAAGTTCTACTGCTCTATATTGATCCGGGTTTGTCTCTCTACCATGCTCTATATCTACGTTGTATTAAACAAAGGGCTAACATCGCCGTAGGCTCTACTGTCCATCTTCCGCAGCCGAACTGGCGATGCAGGCAAGGGTGGCAACTCAGACTCCAGCATTGAGCGATGTGATGTGTCGATTGAGGATGGCCCTCGGACGAAAAGCCGATTTGTCGCAAAGATCGCATGGCGAAACGGTGAGATTTGCTAGTCTTTAATTCGTACATGGACTCTTGCCTGGACGAGCTGCTACTGACACGATCTAGGCATTACGGCAACACATGCCATCCCATTCGAGTCCAAGACGCCAACAGTGGCCACATTTGACGAGTCCAAGGCCGACAATCACTGGTCCATCTCTGCCCACACCTTGCGGCGCTTGATGGAGCATTTTGGGCCAAAGGTCGAGCTGCTCGACATTAACACGGAGGGCAACAGTGTTCTGAATCTCACTTGTTTCACTGAAAAACAGTACACAAAGACAGAGGGTATTCTCAACATGAACTTACACACCTCCATCGCCGTCAAGATGGACGACTTTGATACAATTGATATTGAGGACAAGCACCACATCATCATCAATGTCAAGGACTTTCGAGCCATCTTGCAGCATGCCTGCACTACAACTGGAAACCTTGCTGCCCACTACTCCCAGCCGTGGTCTCCCTTGCGCTTTTCCTACGTCGACAATGGGCTGTACTGCCAATTTGTACTCATGACCCTAGGAGAGAGGTTCGACGAAACCTCCTCGAAAAGGGCAAAATCAAGAATGCGGAGCACCCCGCGCGCTCGTCCTAGAGTATCTGCAAGGTCGGGCACTACCGCCTCATCAGGGCGAATGGACGTTGACTCGCCGATGGCTATGAGTAACGGGGCTTCAGTCACGCCATTCCCAAGGGATGAGCCTGCAACTGGCAGCCGGCCAGTACTCTTGCCCCCCTCTGTGACGCCGTCTGCGTTCGAGATACGGCCACCTACAACAGCTCCGTCGACTATACCCATGGGAGCTCTACTAGACGATGACAGCCAGTGGGAGCCGGTGAACCCTGACGAGGACAATCCTGGCTTTGTCCAGATTGAATGGGATGAAAGCTTGCAGCCTGTACGTCCAACTCTGTGCCGATTCTCACAAATATGTGAAACAAAATATTTAGGCTGACACGTCTTTAGGAATTAACCTTTGTGCCAATCAACAATGGCCATGAGTTGCAGGATACCGTAGACGATGCGGTTTCTGGAGGAGCTTCCGGTGGGCTCGAGCCGACTCAACGTCTCACACAAGTAAGTCTGGGGATCACTTCAAAATCTCATTATATCATTTTGTATCATCACAGAGTCTAATATTTAGGTTCGAAAATTTGGCCTATTCGACTGATTGGTCTCGGCAAAGCATCATGCACTTCCCGTCTCTCCTATTATGACCCAGCTCGTCGCACACCCAGCACCGATGGCTATAACACCTGTTCCAGCGGGAAGAAACTTGGACGAGGCAACAACTTTGCGCTGCCCTTTTTTGCTGGTGTCTTCTTGTTTTGATACGGGCCCGCAGTTTCCGTGCTCTCCCCACCCCCATGCAAGCACATCTCCCGTGTCCAGCAGCGCCAGGACATGCTCGCTACCAACAGCAATCTTTGATGCCCTTTGTACGTCTGGTGGCGTGCTCTGGGTATAGTCGTTTCTCCCCCATGATAAGATGCTGCCATCGACTTTGAGAATACAGATATTGCCCCAGCCTGCACCAATGTCGACCCAATCGGGGACCGCTGGCGGAGCGTCGCTTTTGATGTTCCATTTATCTTGGCCTATAACAAGCAGCTTTCCACTGCCACTTTCGCCTATCAGGCATGTGAAGTCTTTCCCGCATACTGCGCGTTTCACGGGAAAGTCGACACCGTCTACTTTTCGGGGTGCGAAGACGTTGGCTTCTGGAATGCCGATCTGGCCCTTGCGTCCGTTGCCCCAGCCGTAGACGTCGCCATTGTCTAGGACGGCGACGGCATGGCTCATGCACGCGGACAGGTCGACGATTTCGGACCCTGGTGGGGGGAAGTCTTTGATTTGCGATACCTTTGGATCCCGGACAACCAGAGGTCCTTGGGCAAGCTCACCCTTCTGGCCCAAGCCGCAGCTGTACAGCTTGGTATTTCTCCCCTGGCCGTCACTCTTGGTGAAGAGAGATGCTTCCCAAGTGGCAGCAATAAGTCCAACACGACCCGGGATGTCAACACGATCTCCAGCGCTGTTGATCTTTAGCTTTGTGAATATCGGTTGGCTTGGCTGGTTGTCCGGTGCTTGACTGCCACAGGCGCCAGTTGATGCATCCCCACTCCAGTACAGCTCTCCATTGCTGCTCAAAATCAACGAATGGTTACCGCCTGCAGCAATTTTGGCGATAGAGACAGGGGGTTCTGATTCCCAAAGAATGTTTCTCGGGATGGAGACGTCTTCAGAGTGACCAATGCCCAGTTGCCCAGAGCCGTTGGAACCCAGGGCATAGACGGTAGCCATATGGAGGTATTCAAAATGAACAAATATATTCGTGAAAGCAAGAATAGACGATGGTTATTTTATGTAAATTGATAGTATTAATAATAAAAATGACAGGTGAGATAATAGCTCTGAAGGTGAGGCTTGGTTTGAGATATTGCACAGTCGATAGCTTACACGCTTTAGCGTTCTGGTGCCTTCTTTTGGTTTGGTATTCTTTTAGCAATATGGCTGGCTATGAATTAAGATGACATAATCCACTTTATAACGGGCACCTAGCCTGGCCATGACGGATCAAACTAACGCCGGGCTGCAGGTTCCATGTCCTGCCATACAAATTTTCGCGATGCTCCACTTAAAAACAGTTTAAAGCGACTCTGCACGTCCACGACTTCTTTTACTCTTTTCCTCCTGCATCTTTTTTTCTTCAGTCCCAAAAGAAAACAGCATCCAAGAGCCGCGTCTGCATTTTTTGTAGCCAGCTTCGGCTTCATCCCCGCCGACAGCGAGACCAAGCGATACTCGCGTCTTTCAAAAAGCTGGAGGTGTGAGCTGAAGAGGTCACCATTCAAAAGAGAGCCAAAAAAGAGGAGTCTAGAAGAAAGAACAAGATGGCGAAAGTTGAGTCTGTCGTGCCGCCCAGCATGAAGGGGTTTACAGTTGGCCTAATCGGCATGGGCGACATGGGCCGGATGTATGCCATTCGTCTCGGCAAAGCAGGCTGGAGGTAAGAATGAACTGACACTGAATTGCCGTTTCATCTCTCCCAAAGAGTGAGTCACCTTCTATTATCCTTACTGTCCTTTTTCCCTTCACATCTCCCCTCCCCCGAGTTTGCTATGATGACTTGAGTGCATTTGGCTCGAGCATTGGCCTGGGCACGCTGCGCGGCAATTCTTGTCGACAGATGCGCCCTTGACTTTCCTTGATGAAACATCTCAGCTACCTTAATAACACTGTCTGAGCAAACATTTCTTATTTTCCTTTCACCATAATTTTGCTACGTTTCTCTTTTGTCATCTCGACACTGTTGATCTCGTTCATAATGCTGACTCAAGTTCAACCAGGATATGAAAAGCTTCGATATACCCTTTGGTTTACAATACCGCACGTACATTGGCATCGGTGCCACGGATCTACAGATATACCCTGCATGCATGCTGACGGGCTTGTATTTGATTGTAGGATCAATGCTTGTGATAGAGAGGACAAGTACGAACGTCTTCAAGAAGAATTCTCCGGCAAAGTATGGCATCCCTGTTCCAGTTCTGCGTTCGGTCAAGAGGAGGAGTCGATGACGAGGAGGAGGAGGCGATGAAGAGAACAAGACAAAGAAGTAAAGTGAACCTATGCTGAGACGTGTCTCAGAAAAACATAACAATCCTCCGCAACGGCCATCTGGTCTCCCGAGCGAGCGATTATATCATCTACAGCGTCGAAGCTGCGGCCATTGGCCATGTCGTAAAAGAATACGGTCCTTGTATGCTTGACCCTCCCGTCTGCGTTGTATTTCTTTGATCGTTTGTGCATCTCATGCATTGCAGCTCGCTCGTATTGGTCTGTTTAGTTCCGTTTCTTACCTGCCGTCTTAGCCACCAAGCAGAACGCAATTGTCGGCGGCCAGACGTCGTGCAAAGATCCCGAGATCAAAGCGTTTGAAGAGTACTTGCCAGACGATGTCGATATTGTCTCGTGCCATTCCTTGCACGGCCCTAGTGTCGACAGCCACGGCCAGCCTCTGGTCCTGATCAAGCACCGTGCCTCGGATGAGGCGTTTGCCAAGGTCGAGACGGTACTGAGCTGTCTCGGCAGCAAGCATGTCTACCTGACAGCAGAGATGCACGATCGCATCACGGCCGACACCCAGGCCGTCACACACGTCGCTTTCTTGTCCATGGGCAAGGCATGGCATGCCACGCAGCAGTTTCCATGGGAGGGTGCACGCTATGTTGGCGGCATTGAGAACGTCAAGATTAACCTGATGTTGCGCATCTACGCACAGAAATGGCACGTCTACGCCGGCCTTGCCATCATGAACCCGGAGGCACGTCGGCAGATTGCGCAGTACGCCGCCAGCACGACCGAGCTATACAAGCTGATGCTAGAGGGCCGCACTGAGGAGCTGCGACGGCGTGTGTACGCAGCACGCGACCGGGTATTTGGTACTGCCGAGAACCCAATGTGGGAGGAGACGCCTATGGTCGAGGATGGCCTGCTTGACCGGTTCGGCCTGGGCGAGAAGCCCGAGCACATCCTGCCCAACAACCATCTGAGTCTGTTGGCCATGGTGGACTGCTGGAGCGAGCTGGGCATTGTACCATACGACCACATGTTGTGCTCAACGCCGCTGTTCCGGCTGCGGTTGGGCGTGACGGAGAATGTGTTCCGCGACACGGCCAAACTGGACGAGACGCTGCGTGTGGCCATTGAAGACAACACGTTCCGGTCTGACGATCTCGAGTTCACCTTTGCTGCACGGGGATGGGCTGAGTGCGTGAATCTGGGACACTTTGATACGTTCCAAGAGCGCTTTGTAGTGACACAGAACTTCTTCAAGCCGCGGTTTCCCGAGGCGAACCAGGTCGGCAATGCCATGATGAAGGCGCTGCTGGAGAGCCAGACGAGATAGTTTTTTTTGTTGTATTTTGTAGCGATTTGTCTATATATTTATCTATGCGAATAACATAATTATGCTGCATTACAGCCATATGATCAATTCCAACCGGTGTGCAACTTTGAATCACGTGCACTGCGCGCCCTGCCTACGAAACGGGGATGTACAAGTCTCAACAGTCCAGAGGCAACAGCCGGGTTTTCTCTTTTAATACGACCATATGCGACTTCTATTTAGCGGGGTACTTTATCGCCGCTGGGACAGGGTCAACCAAAGTACTATCCACACAAAACTAGCGTAAAGATACATGCACCTAAACGCGTGCGCGGAGTGAAGACGACAGCTGCGACTGCGACCGCTAGTGGCTAGCGGATTTCTCTTTGTCACCATCACCTTCTGCGGTCCCTTCCGTCCGTTTTCTCTTGGTCCCTCTCTGCCTCTCAGTCTTTCTGCGCACATTTGCAAACATTCACTATCCTCTCACTTTGGCATCACTTGTTGTATTTTGGATGTTTTTGGTCGGCCCATTTCTACGACATTTCTAGCGATCAATTTCTCGAAGCATTCTTTTCGACACGGCCTTATCTACTTGCTATTATTTTATGACGTCTTTGTCTTGAACAGCCATCGCATCCGAATACGCACCACGACGACGACGGTGACAGCACCATACAGTACGATATAATACGATATACTACGATACAGACCACAGACCGCACGGACCTCACGAAGAATACACACACAACCTATAACAGCCCGACAGACGTCAAATCGTCAAGATGGGTCTCTTTGACCAAAAATCCAAGTTCAAGGTTGAGCCGACTATACGTAGAGTCAAGGTCGAGCCACCGAAGCCAGTGCCGAGCAAGAAGTCAGCAAACTCTCAAGGCGCCCGAAGCTCTGCACCTCCGACTATAAGCCGGAGCGCGAGCCGGAGCGTCCTCAGCAGTGACCGCGACCGCGACAGAAGCACCACGACATCCGAGTCGCCGCGCGAGTCCAAGTCGCCGCCAAACCGGGTCAGCCAAGCCCAGGGCCAGGCAAAGGCCAAGACTAGCCAGCACTTGACTGTTCCAGTCCGCTCGAGCAGCCACAGTGGCGCTGTTGGTGACCGCAAGCGCAAGCTGTTCCAGACATCGACGGCGCGCGCATCACCAGCCAGCGATCGTGTCAGCTTTGGCAACAACTCGGACTCGGACTCGGACGAAGACAACTGGGAGCAGCTGCTCGGCGACAAAAAGCGACAACGCCCCAGTCACTATGACCCTGGTCGGCAACTTGCACATCCCGTGCTCCTCGAGACTTTACCGCGCAAAACCGACAGTGCCGAGAAGGAGAAGGAGGAGGCAAAGGGAGAGGAAGGGAGTGTGAAGGCCAAGGATGACAGACCAAGACCTGTGCGCAAGGACGACTATAAGCTCAAGTTGATCCATGCAAAGGATGTAGCATCACTGGCCCTCAAGTGCAGGCCGGTCCTCGGCGCCGCTAAGGATGAGGTGGCCGTCGAGCTGCAGTACCCTGGATCCCGTCACAGAGAGAGGTAAGTTTGAATCCATTCAAGAAGAAAAAAAAGAAATTCAGTTACTAATATCTCAGCTACGAGCTCGTTGAAGGAAAGGACAAGATTGATGCTGTCAAGGACATTAAGGCCACCATCTCGCACATAGCCCATTTCTACCTGACCCCGGAGCAGGCTGAGCCGTTCACCAATGCGACCACCGGAATCAAGCGCCAGCTCGACCGCGCATCCAGTGACTCTATCAAGGACTCGGTCATGTTCAAGGCGGCTGTCAAGGAGTTCAACCGCATTGTCTACAAGCTACACAAGGATGGCAGCCTCGCGCGCAACCTCGAATCGAAACACGGCCTTCCGAGCGACCTGGTCGCCTTTATCCTCCAGCAAGTCTACGATCGCACCGTTGCACCCAACGTCGAGCTCTTGCGCAAGTACCAAAACGGCTCCGACAATGTCTACGGCGAGCTGCTTCACCCGTTCATCACCAACATCCTAGTCGAGCGGCTACACATGACATCGGACCAGGTGTTTGTCGACCTCGGCTCGGGCGTCGGCAACGTCGTACTCCAGGCGGCCCTCGAGATTGGCTGCGAGAGCTGGGGTGTCGAGATGATGGAGAACGCATGCAACCTGGCCGTTGAGCAAAAGAAGGAGTTCTCTGCACGCTGCCGCCTCTGGGGCGTCAAGCCTGGCCCGGTGCATCTGGAACGGGGCGACTTCCGCGAAGTTAGGTCAAACGCGCAGGTCATGGATGCCTTGAAGCGTGCCGATGTTGTGCTTGTCAACAATCAAGCGTTCACCTCTGGGCTGAACGACTTCCTGGTGCACATGTTCCTGGACTTCAAGCCGGGCTGCAAGATTGTGTCGCTCAAGAGCTTTGTGCACGACCACAAGAGCGCCTCGTACAACGCCAACGATGTCGGAAGCAGCATTCTAGAAGTCGAGACCCTGAGCTACCCGGAAGAGTATGTCAGCTGGACTGGCGCTGCGGGTAGCTTTTGCATTTCGACAAGGAAGTGATCATTTCTGGTTGTTCCCTTTTCTTTTCTCTCATTTCTCTTCTTTATAATATTATTTTCTGGCTTCTTGTAAATTATTGTCTTTTCTTCTTGTTCATATGTATCATTACGGCTAATCTTTTAATTCTTGGGTCTTTCTTTTCCTTTTTTCTCTCTCCCTTTTATCATTTTTATCCTTCGTTATTTCCTTTTTTCTTTGCTCTCCTTACCCTCCTTACTCTTTCGACTAGCCATGGATATCCTACGGAACAGGAACGGGGTCTTGGTGTGTTTCTTGGATATTCGGCATATGCAGAACGGTCGTGTATGTCAAAAGAACGCGGTGTAGATGTTAGATGTCTCTTCAACAAGATACGAGATACAGAATCAAACATGTTATGAACTCTAGGCAACAGCTGGAGAAATCAGCATTGTATATTAAATTGAGACCGAAGGATACTCGGTGCAAGTGATATATCATGGGTATCATGCCTTCTGGCCTATATATTTCATGCATCGTGACATCCTCCTCGTCCTCCTCAACCTCCGCGTCTAGCTCCCTCGTGATGACCGCTTCGCAATGAATGGCTCATTCGCCGTGTTCATAGCCTCGGCCTCTTGTCCCATCCGCTGCATCCACCGGTCCACTAGGTCTTTGTTCTCCTTCTTGATCTTGTCCCGCTGCTGCTCGGCTATATTCAGCTGCAGATTCAACGCAATCAGCTCGTCCTGCACGTCTTCCACCAGCTTCGCCTTGCCACGCAGCTCTGCATCCCGGTCGCTCACCTTGACCGCCAGTCCGTTGCGTTCTGATGTCAATGTCCGGATCGTGCGCGAGTCGTTGCGTGTCTTGATGCGTAGGGTCTCCAGCTCGTCCTCGACCACCTTGAGCCGCGTCTGGAACTTGCCCTGAGAGCGAAGCGCCTCGGCCAGATCAACGCGTAGCTGTGCAGTCGACACGCCTTTTTCTCCAGACACTGTATCACCAGCTAGGTTACCACTGTCGACACTGTTACTGATGTTCGCGCCGGCGCTGGCATTGTTCCTGCTGCGCTGCTCATCGCTGCCTTGGGACGACCGCAACAGAGCGTTTTCGGCCTGCAGTGTTGCAACTTGATCTTGCAATGCCGAGCCTGTATAGTTAGCTTCTCTGTCGAAAATACATTTAAATAAATATATGACCTTGTATATATTTCTGCATCCCATCACGCAACACATACATGCTGCTATCAAAAGACTGCTGGCCGGGTCAGCCTCGTCGGCCGCCTTGATCGAGGCTAGATATTCGTCGCGCCAGTTGGGCATTTTATGAGAATATGCGAGTTATATCATGTGATGATTTGAGAGCGGACAGTATCTTTAAGATATAGAAAGCTCAGAGCATCTCACGTCCTGATGAGATTGTCGTTCGAGGCTTGCTGTTTCAGTGGACCAGGCTGATGTTATAGCACGCGGGGCTGCGTCTAGCCTTTGATAGGCGGCTGACCTGCCTGCACGTGCCACTGACGTCTGCTAACAAACACTAGCTTGGTAGCTGCCATCACCTAATCAAGCTGTAGCTCAGCGCGCCTTGCATCGCCTCAAGATACGTACCGACTCCTATCACCACTCAACAGACAACCAACCCCCGACGACATCGCCGCATCCCACTATGGGATCATGAGCTGAGCTGCCATGGACACCTCACACCCTACTGCCGGCTGGGAGGAAGTCGGCGACAGCTACTACCGCAAGGTCCAGCTATACACCGCTGTCTTCGACCATACCCTCGACCTCGATAACTATGCCGTCGCCGGCGCGCCGTACTCTGGAGCTCTAGGTCAGTTTTGGATTGATGCCGGTTCTTCTTGCATAACTAATACTTAAATGCAGCCCTTTGTCGCGACGAAAATAAAATCCTCGCCTACCGCGGCGGCCCAGCCTCGAAACCCAGTATCCAGATCTACAGCTTGGCCGGCAAGCTCATCCGCACAATCAGCTGGGAAAAGGTCTCGGAGATCCGCGGCCTCGGCTGGTCCGACGAAGAGAAGCTTCTCATTGTCACGAAAGACGGCACTGTGCGCTGCTACAACGATCTACAGGGCGACTTTTCCCAGTTTTCCCTTGGCAATGGCGCCGAGGAATTCGGTGTCGACTCGTGCCGCTTCTACGACTCCGGCCTCGTCGCGCTTCTCTCCAACAACACCCTTATCACGGTCGGCTCCTATACCGAGCCCCGTCCCAGAGTCCTCGCCGCCTTCCCTGAAGGCAAGGTCCACGCCTGGGCCATCATCCCACCCAACCATACCCTATCGCGGTCTGTAGAGGCCCTGCTCAGCATCGACCAAACCGTCTACGTTGTCGACGCGACCGACTGCGAGGACCGGTTTCTCGATGTCGGGCCGTTTGCGCACATTGGTGTCTCACCCAATGGCAAGTTTGTGGCTCTCTATACAGAAGCCGCAGTTTTGCACGTCGTAACGAGCGATTTCCAGACCCGGCTCAGCGAGCATCGCGCAAAGTCCAAAATCACCCCCAAATACCTTCAATGGTGTGGCAATGATGCCGTCGTGCTGGCGTGGGAGGACGAGGTACACATTGTCGGTCCTGGCGGCGCGCTTGCCAAGTTCTACTACGACTCGCGAATTCACATTTCTCAAGGTGAGCTATTCTCTATATAAATATAAACAATGCCAGAGAGCAGCAGAATGCTAACATTACAGATGTCGATGGCGTCCGGGTCATTGCAAACAATGTCTGCGAATTCCTACAGAAAGTCCCCGATGTCACCGAAGAGGTGTTCCGTTTCGGTGCCGAGTCGCCGGCGTCGATCCTTCTCGATGCCATTGAGCAGTTGGAGATGCAGTCGCCCAAGGCAGACGACAACATCCAGCTCATCCGTCCCAATCTCACAGAAGCAGTTGATACTTGCGTAGGTCTATCTGTTCCCTTCTCTCCGCCGCCCAAGCCCTTTCTCTAACATTATAGGTAAATGCATCTGGTCAGGAATACAATGTGCACTGGCAGAAGCAGCTTCTCAAGGCCGCATCTTTTGGCAAGTCTGTCCTCGATATCTACAACAGCGACGACTTTGTCGACATGTGTGATACACTACGTGTACTCAACGCCGTGCGCTTTTACGAAATCGGTCTTCCCCTGTCCTACGACCAATACCAACGTCTTGGCCCCGACAGTCTGATCGCACGACTTCTCAACCGCCACGAGTACCTGCTGGCCTTGCGCATTGCTGGCTACCTTCACCTTCCCACAGACAAGATCTATGTTCACTGGGCGTGCGCCAAGGTGCGCACGGGATCTGAACCCGACGATATTCTGTGCCAGCTTGTTGTCGACAGACTAGCAGGCAAGCCGGGTATCTCGTTTGAGGAGATTGCTCGTGCTGCATATGATGAGGGCCGTGGGCGGCTGGCGACTGAGCTTCTCAACCACGAGCCACGTGCAGGACGACAAGTGCCTCTATTGCTGAGTATGGAGGAAGACGAGCTGGCGCTGGACAAGGCCATTGAGTCGGGTGACACTGATCTGACCTACTACGTTATTGGTCAGCTGCGCCGTAAGCTGCCTCTTGCCGCCTTCTTCCTGACGATCAACAGCCGGCCCGTTGCCACCGCGCTGGTCGAGTCGGCAGCTATCCGTGAGGGTGACAACACCTTGCTCAAAGACATGTACTACCAGGACGACCGGCGGCAGAGCGGCGCGTCCGTATTTATTCGCGAGGCGCTGCGGCAGCCCGATAGCCGTACTGCATCAGATAAGCTGGTTCTGGCGGCCAAGCTGCTGTCCGACAACCAAAAGGAGAGTGCGTTCGAACTGGGTACGCTCAAGGAAGCAACTACGCTGCTGCGCATGCAGGAGGCATTTGACCGTGACCTGACCGACACATTTACTGGTCTGAGCGTCAACGAGACCATGTTCAAGCTTATCCGCCTCGGATACCACGGGCGCGCCAAGAAGCTGCAGAGCGAGTTCCACGTCCCCGAGCGTGTTGCGTGGTGGATTCGTCTCCGTGCACTCGTGGCCAAGCGCGACTGGAACGAGATTGAAGAGATTTCCAAGATCAAGAAGAGCCCCATTGGCTGGGAGGTAAGTGCAATAAGTGCAAATTCGACTCTGCTCCCCTAATATAGAGACATTGCTAACAGACAGCCATTCTTCAACCTCATCTTGCAGGCGGGCAATGCCCGTCTTGCGGCCGTGTTTGTGCCCAAGTGCACTGGTCTCGAGCCTGGTGCAGCTACCACAATGTACGAAAAGTGTGGTCTCCGTGTCAAAGCAGCACAGGAAGCCGTCAAGTCGAGGGATGTAGATGCTTGGACGCGGCTGCTAGAGGCTGCCGGACGGGGCACGAGCGAGGGCCGCGAGATTGCACAGCTAGGACAGGCCGTGTTTAAGAAATAGGGCGGTCCATGGCGTGGGAGTGATGTAAATATGCTGTGATTGTTTGATTCTATAATACCATTGTTTGTTTTATTTATATTTCAGATATATACTATCTGCTTTATAGAGTGTGGTTTTATTTGAGTTTGCGTCCATTAATTTCGGGTTTACAGTATTATTCCAACATAATACAATGCTAAACTCTTTTTTTAAACCTCTTTTTTTTAAAAAAAAAAAAATCAAATATAAAACGCAACAAAAGTAGCACCATTTTTAATAATGCGGCATAATCTGCTATATTGAGATTCAATAAATTATAGTATAAAACAAATGCAAGACAAGATCTAGTGTGGTCGATACTGGAACAAGGAGACGCGAGGATTTAAATGACTTGGAGCAGACAAATTTCAGGCATGATGAAACGAGAACATGAAATTAGCTAGCCTGCCGTAGCAGACTATTACTGTAGCAGACTATACGAAGTAAACAACGATAAAGACAGTAGACATGGTATTTACTGATAAACGCCGGAGGAGATGCCAAGAAGAAAACCAAAATGATCAAAAAAAGACAAAAAATATGAGTAGAATGCAAAAGCAAGAAGCAAAAACAAAAAAAAGAAACGATATAAAACCAACAATATAAAGGGGAGGGGGAGGTGGGTAATATAGATGATATAGAGGAAGATGCAAGCAATGTGGTGGGATGACAGGACGCGATGTATGGAGGGATGGGGGATTATAGTACCTAACCTTGTTCCGTCTCTCGCTTGCCGTCTCGGCCCGTCCCTGTTAGTTGTCCGACTAGTCATATGTATCTGCTCTGCCACATAAGCCGCCGGAGGATATCACAGCCAGTAAAGAGCGGAAGCCAAAAAAGACCAATAGAGAAGACAAAAGGAACAAAATCAAGGAAGACCAGAAAGACACCAAAACTAACCGAAATCACACTTTAATATATAACGTAACATAGAATATTGTCCAAGAAACCTTTAGTTTTTGGGCTGACCAGCAAGCTCAGCTGCCGCCATGTCCAGACTCCGCATCTCACCGCGGTGACTGTCCATACTGGCTCTGCCGTTAGTCACGCGAATGCCGCTGCCGTCAAACACCCACGGGCCATGGTCATTGCGTGGCGTAATGGGACCTTCGGCTTGAGGAGCCGCAAGGTGCTCAGTGGGTGAAGGAGTGCGTGTCTGGCGGATGGCTGCACCACCGCTAGTACCAATAGTTGCACCTGCACCGGTGGGAAGCGTGGTGCCGTTGATGGCCGTTCTGCTCATGATGCCGGGAGCAGCTCTATTCGGGCTCGGAATGCTGACGGGATTCACAGTGGCGTGCGAGACGACGGGCTCAGCATCGTCGTCTGAGCGTTCTTGGGGCGAATCGCTCTGCATCTGCATCTGCTCTGGGATGGCTGGCACTGGTGGGCGGTCGACATCTTCCATTACCGAGTCGATAAGCGCCGTTTCTTCACCAAAGTCGGGCTGCCGCTCGAGGTCGACTTCTTCTGGGATGGGAATGGGATGGGTTGTTATTGCGGCCGTCACTGGCAACACTGAGGGCTCTGAGGGTGCTGGTGCTCCAGAGGCTGCAACAGACGGATCAATAGCCTGAAGGTTGGTCTCCGTGGCACTGGCGTTGATCTGGCCAGCAGACGATTCCTCAGTGACGCCTATATTAGAGTCTTCGACTTCCATGTCATCCCACTCCTCAGGAGGGTCTTCGACATCGGCCTCGAGGTCGACGGCGGCACGGCAATTGGGGCAGATAAAACTAGGGTACTGAGGCGAGTCCAGTAGGGCGCGGATGCACTTGTAGTGCCAGGTATGGGAGCACGGGGCCACAAACAGGCTTTGGCACGGCTACACAAAGAAAGTAAAAGTTAGAAATTGCGCAGGGGTAATAGTGGCGAGATGAAACAGGCGCGATTTGGCGAGGACATACCGCGATTGAGTTCAAACATATGGAACAATCTTGCGTCGACTGGCCTGAGGCGTCGGTGTCCGCTGGCTTCGTCATGTTGCGAAGGCGCTTGTGGGTGTTGACACTGTCGAGGTTAGCTTAGGCACACCATACGATTATTCACGAAACTGAATTCCTCGGACATGGGGAGCCTACTTGAAAGCGTTGAGCTTGTTTTGCCATCCACGGTTGAGTTCGATGCGCATCTTGACGCAACGGAAGATCATCTCCTCGCCTCCCTTAAAGTCGATGCCCAACTGGACGATGTCCCCGTCATTAACGGCGTACGGCTTGCTCTCGGTTCCGGGCTGACTAAGACGGATATGGTTGAGAAAGGTACCGCTAGAGCTCTTAACATCCTTGATGTACCATCTGCTGTTCTCGTACCAGAACTCGCAATGACGGCGACTGACCACCTTGGACTTGAAGCCGACATGCGAGGCCGATGGTTCGTTGGTCTTTGCGTTTGGTTGACTATCGCGCTCAGAGTAGCGACCGACACGGATGACTTCTTTGCCAGTTGGTAGTGTCCGAGACATGGGTGAGAATTTGAGAGAAGGGCGCGTAGCGCGGGGATCGTAGAAGGTCGAAAAGCGGATCGAGGGCAGGTTCTCGACGGCGTTGGCCGGGCTGCTGCCCGGCTCGGTGGCAGACCGTGACCGGGTCATGATGGCAGTGGCCGGGGCTGGAGTAGAAGTGGTTGCTGTTGTCGTCGTTGTGGCAGCAGTGATGCTGGCAGCGGTAGCAGCCAACGAATTCACGGCAAGCGAGGGTGCAGTGCTGCTCGTGGTCTGAAGCAGCGTGGTAGACTGAGTCGGCGTTGATGACAAAGGGGGCGTTGACTGGCTATCGAGGCCGTAGGCTTGAAGAGGAGACACGGCAAGACTGACTGACGCGGGCGGCGAAAGACCAGTAGTGGTGTGTCTTGGAGACCGAGACCGAGACTGGGCGTTGCTGTCGGTAAGCAGGGACTGTGAAGTGGAAGGTGGAGGCGTGGCCGACAACGGATGGGAGAGGACGGGGGCGAGACCAAGACCAAGTGTCGGGCTGGCGGACGATGTAGGCGCAGGGCCCGAGGAGGACGTAGCAGCAGCAGACTGTGTCTGGCGGAGAGGGTATGTCGAGTCAGTAGCGTCTGGCTGTCTGGTTGAGTTGTAATTGTTGTTGCTGTTGCTGTTGCTATTGCTATTGGTGGTGGCGGTGGGCGAGGTGGATGCAGCGCTAGGGTTACTGTGCTCGCGGTTAAGAATATGGCTCTGAGTGTAGTTACGTAGGTAACTGAGGCCCCGTAGACGACTCCGAGAGGTTGGTGAAGTTGGCGAGGTTGAGGGAGAGACGTGGATGCCCGAAGAAGAAGGCGCGGGCGCAGGCGCAGGTAATGACTGGGTAAACATGGAGGAAAGAGGGGGGGGTGAAAGAAGGGTTAAAAAGGGTTAGAGAAGAGTGCGTGAGGATTAAGGAGGAAGTGAAGGAGAGGTGAGAGGGAAATGAGGAAAAGGGAGGAGGAGATGAAGAGGGAGAGAGGGGAGTAAGGGACGATCAGAGAATGTTCAGGCGAAGAAGGAGCGATGAGCACGGGTCCAAGAAATGGAAGTGGAGAGAAGAAGGAAAGACCAGACAGAGGACCGCACCGTGGGAAGGATGAAGGTCAAATGGTCAAATGTGAATAAAGAGGCTCCAAGTTAAAGACAAGGCGCTATGGGATGCACCGTAATCGAGAAATGCTAGCGACACCAGTTGGAGGATTAGGTGACGGCAGCAGCGGTAAGAACAATATTAAGCGTTGACGTTGGCGGCAAGGGGCTGTTTCGACAGGAAAATATCACGTGGAGAAGCACGTGGGGAAATTGGAAAGATAAAGAGGAAGAACGGTGACGTTGAAAAAAATGGGGAATAAGAGGAGAGAGGGAATAGGAAAATAGAAGAAAAGATGGTGATCGGATGTAGCGAGAACGGATAGAGGAAGAAAGTAAAAATAAAAATAAAAAAATAATGGACGACAGTTGAAACAGATAAAGAATGTATAGGAGACAGCAAGGCCGATAACAGGAGGACAATGAAGAAGAAGAGAAGAATGGATGTGTATAATGTGAGGAATGAGGAAGAAGTGAAGGCGTTGGAGAACGAGAGAGTAAAGAGAGAGTTTAGGGAGATTGGAGAGGATGAATGAATAAGAGGTGAGACGAGCGTCAGCAGCCTCGACAGATCGATCGATGCAAGAGTGGCCTGTCGAATGTAAAGACGAGTGAAGCAGGGCTGAGTTGCAGGAGGCGCAATGGTATTAAAAATGAAGAGACGAGAAAGGACGGGAGAAGCAAATGCAGTCAGTCACAGGGCTGCAAGGCGACTGAGGTGCGGCGTGGGAGGAGAGAGATGTGAGAGGCAGCAGGCGAGGTCAGCAGTTCGTATCGACAGTGGCGTGCACGTAGTAGACAACAGTGTGGATAGAATAGAAGATCCGATAATAAAAAAGGCCGGCACGGAACGGACTATGCATATATATATTGATCAAGAAGGGACTCCGGAGGAAGCAAGTCGGGACGACCGAGTTGATATACATTGGTCTATATAGGACCGAAGTGCAGCATGTTAAGATACGAGTACGGAGGGACAGATGAGGGATACATCCAGGGTCTGGTTAATCGAACTAGAATTCAACTAGACGACCATCTTAACGGACTACAATCTACTAAGTACCAGAAGACTACGACGACTACCCTTGGCCTACTGTTGAAGGAAGAGCGTGGCTACGACATAAGAGCGGAGCAAGAGGAGCCAAATTAGATAAACCTGACAGGCTGTGGAGTCACGCGATTCTGTCAATGACATGGTGTGGGAGAGAGTGGGAGAGAGTGCTCCCGGAGAGCTACTTGACAGAGAAGGGAGGGGGTCTCGAGGAGAAGGATGAGAGGCCGGGAGAGAGACCAAGAGCGGCCTAGCTGATGGAGAGAGTTCCCAAGCCAGTGAGAGAAAAAGACGAGTGGATTGCAAGTGAATGAGAAAGGCAAAGAAGAAGAAGCAAAAAAAGAGAGATTTGACGAGTTGAGAAATGTAACGAAATGGCGAGCAATCAGAAAGCGTGGTATTAATGGGAGGGGCTGGGCTGGGCTGGGCTAGGCTTTAGTGGGGCCATAAGAGGTGAGAGATGAGTGAGTGCAGAGTTGTTGACCACGAGTATTACTAGGCTGCACTGGAGACGGCTAGATCAAGCTAGTACTTTTTAGTGGGTATGCACAGGCCTGTTTTACGTATACAGAGGCAAGAGGCGAAAAGATGGGGGTTGATGTAGATGAAAGGAGGAGAGGAGCTGAGGAGGAGAGGAGCTGAGGAGCTGAGGAGAGAAGAGAGAAGAAGGAGAGAAGAAGGAGAGAGAAGGAGAGAAGAGAAAAGAGAAGAAGGAAAAATATCGGACTGAATTAACTAATGAAACAGATTCAATAAATATGAAATATGAGGAAAAATAAGGAAAAAAGGTCTGTCGATGCTCTGGTGATGGCTATAGTTGTCCACCAGCCAGCTGCACGAGCACTCTTTTGTCACGGGCATCCTCATGCACCTTATTCCCGTAGCATGCATGCAGCTGCTTACAGAAACTACTCTGAATATCTCTAGCCTGCGTTGACTGCGAGTCTGCCTCTGCTGGCACGCGACGGTAAGCAGCAGCTGACCTTGACTGGGCCTGGCAATCCCGAGCCTGCCTTGCAATATGCTTAAATCTTATAATATCTTACACCGCTGACTCTGCGGTAGTATAATGTCGGCATCTGATATTGAATTTGATTCTTGTTGATGTGTGTCGGGCTATCCAACGTCCATGTAATCCATGATTATATAATATACATAATAACTGACTATATAATAACTGATTATATAATAACTGATTGTATAATCACCACTCACTTACACAGCTATGCCTCCCACAAAGTACACTGCAATATGTATACACCAGCAAATATGCTTTTTGTCCTCGTAATTACGCCTCGGCGACCAGCCAACCGTCTGCCATCCAATGCACTCGACTAATCCGATTATTACAAGTACAAGGAATACAAACCCAGGCAGCAGGACCCTCTCTGGCGTCGCAGTCCACCACCTTCCACTCTATTCCTTATCGCTTATCGCTGTGGGCCTAGCCTTGCGCCTGCACTGTGAGGAAATTTCTAGCGCCTATCCGCGATGACTATTACTACTGCTTGCAGCCGTTGACGTACGACCCAATGCGTGACTGACTGACCCTGCTGCTTCGAAGCCGACAACGACGACTCATACCGCGACCTGCCAAGCTCCCGAGATCGCTCTTCTCCTAAGATGGTGCACGACCAGCTGTATCTCTAAACTTGTTCACATATTGTCTCGTCGTCCATTCTCGCCAACCTCGTCGTTCTCCTCGACCTCGACCTCGACCTCGACCTCCCCCTCCCTCTGGTGCCATTCCTCTCCCGCCACCTCCTCTCTCACACACACACGATGCTTCGCTCCTCAATACAACGCCAGGTCGGCCGTGGCCCCCGGCCTTTCTCGACCACCTCCCTGCTCAAGCGCTTCGCTCCTCCCTCTTCTCCAGCCTCAGCTACCTCAGCTCCCGCCAAGTCAGCCGCTGCTGCTTCTGTCGTCGTCCCCAAGGCACAGGACCCGACACGCCTCAACAAGGTCACCACCCTCTCTAATGGTGTTCGTGTTGCCTCCGAGGCCCTTCCCGATGCATTTTCCGGCGTGGGTGTCTACATTGACGCCGGCTCGCGCTTCGAGAACGACTACCTGCGCGGTGCCAGCCATATCATGGACCGTCTTGCCTTCAAGTCTACCAGCAAACGCTCTGCCGACGAGATGCTCGAGGCTGTCGAGAACCTCGGCGGCAACATCCAGTGCGCATCGTCCCGCGAATCCATGATGTACCAAGCTGCCACCTTCAACTCCGCTATCCCTACCGCCACCGAGCTTCTCGCCGAGACCATCTGTGACCCCAAGCTCACCGACGACGAGATCGCACAGCAGATCGAGACAGCTGCCTACGAGGTCAAGGAGATCTGGGCCAAGCCGGAGCTCATCCTGCCCGAGCTCGTCCACATGGCTGCCTTCAAAGATAACACCCTCGGCAACCCCCTGCTGTGTCCCGAGGAGCGCCTGGGTGCTATCGACGGCGACGTTATCCGTGCCTACCGCAAGGCCTTCTTCCGGCCCGACCGCGTTGTCGTGGCCTTTGCCGGTATTCCCCACACCGAGTCTGTCCGCCTAGCTGAGCAGTACTTTGGCGGCATGAAGGCTGCCGAAGAGCCCGCTGCCGGCCTCGACGCCGATGCATCCTCTTCACCCTCTTCCACATCATCGTCTCTAGCAGAGGATGCCAGCGATTCTGCCTCTTCCGCATTTACGTCAGCTTCATCAGCTTCTCCCGAATCATCCAGCAGCATCTTCTCCAAACTCCCCTTCTTCAAGAACATTGCTACCTCCAAACAACAAACCACGCCCATTATCCCCTCCATCCCAACACCGGGCGAGACCAGCCAGTACGCCCGCTACACCGGTGGCTTCCTCGCCCTGCCACCCCAGCCACCATCGCTGAACCCCAACATGCCCTCCTTCACACACATCCAGCTCGCCTTTGAGGGCCTGCCCATCTCGTCCGACGACATTTACGCCCTCGCAACACTCCAGACCCTCCTGGGCGGTGGCGGCTCTTTCTCGGCCGGTGGTCCCGGCAAGGGCATGTACAGCCGTCTCTACACTAATGTGCTCAACCAGTACGGCTGGGTCGAGTCGTGCATTGCCTTTAACCACTCTTACGCCGACAGCGGCCTCTTTGGTATCGCTGCGTCGTGCTACCCCGGCCAGACCGCCAAGATGCTCGAGGTCATGTGCCGCGAGCTGCGGTCTCTTACCATGGACC
This sequence comes from Ophiostoma ulmi, assembly GCA_029298715.1. Lineage (NCBI taxonomy): Eukaryota > Fungi > Ascomycota > Sordariomycetes > Ophiostomatales > Ophiostomataceae > Ophiostoma > Ophiostoma ulmi. The sequence continues at coordinate 5,074,684 of JANSLN010000002.1, read as the reverse complement.
ACGGCTACAGCGCTCTTGGCCAGGCAGAAGTCAACCGCGCCAAGAACCAGCTGCGCTCCAGTCTGTTGATGAACCTTGAGAGCCGCATGGTCGAGCTCGAGGATCTCGGCCGGCAGGTCCAGGTCCACGGCCACAAGATCCCCGTTCACGAGATGGTTGAGCGTATCAACGCCTTGACCGTCCAGGATCTGCGCCGTGTCGCACGTATTGTTGTGCAGGGCATGGTCGAAAACCCTGGCCAGGGCAGCGGTGCACCAACAGTTGTGCTACAGGAGACACAGGTCGCTGGTCTCAGCGCGAAGCAGCTGCAATGGGACGAGATCCAGGACATTATCTACAAGTGGCAGCTCGGTAAGAGATGACCGATTTGTATGGATAGTGTGAATGGAAATGTACATGTATAAATGAATCATAGTAAAGCATAATGAAAGCAATATAGAACTCTCAGCTTAATAAAAAAGCACACCATCACTGTTACAGAACGTCTACCCGGAAAATAAACGGCAAATGACAATTTAAATATTTGTTGTGGTTAAGTATATCAAAGAAAATGGCACAGGCTGTAACTCTGATCTAAGCGTTGAGGCAAAGAGACGGGAAATAATTTGAACAGAGCAAAGACAAGACAAGAGAAAGGAATCTGAAGTAGAAATGATAAAAAAAAAGAAAAAGAAAAAAAAACAGGTCAAAAAACCGGAAAGAAAATAACCAAACACCTTGCTGAAATCCAGATATGATATAATGTCGCAAAATGATGAATAACAAACACTCATCAGTCTCTCTCGGAGCCATTAGGCTTCCTACAGCTTTGACCGGACTGCTTCGAGCCGGTACTTGACATCCTTGAGCGCCTTGGTCACCGGTTTCCACTCGTCAAATTGCCGGACGAGCTCAGCTGTCTCCGAGTGCAGCTCTGTCTTTACAAACTCCTCTTCCAAGAGACCACGCATGATCCACGGCAGCACATACGGGTTCGGGCTCGTCAGGCCGTCGTGCTTCTTGATCTCGCACGTCACTGATGCCTTGGTGCTGCTGTCCAGGTCGGCCGTCTCTAGAGTGTGTGACAGGGCAAGATCGTACACTTGAGGATCGTCGTAGAGGCGCGAGTGGCCTTCGCCCGAGTAAAGGCTGCCAGCCAGAGGCACCGACAACTCGCGGATCAGACCGTGCTCCGAGACGCCCAAGTTGCGCAGTTTACACGCGAAGCCAATGAGATGTGCAATACTACACAATGGGTCAGTACTGATCTGTATACAATATAAGTGCAAAGGGGGCAGCAACTTACAAGTCTGGTGCATGGATACGGCCGTCGACAAACACCGCACGGTAGACGTATGGGTGGTGTACGGGCGAGAAGATGGCGGACTGTCTGTTAGAAGATAATGTTATACCTGTTGAATAAAACAGAGATATACTCACCTCCAATGGGACGACCTGGTCGTCAATGCTGCCAACAAACGTTACACGCACGCCGTAGTCGAGAGCTGTCCTGAGTGCGAGTGCATATCGCTTTGACACCTCGCTTTCCGGATTACCAAACTCCCAGAGCTCGCCGGCAGAGCCCATGAGGATGCCTAGACCGGACTTGTAGTCGGGGAACGGCCCGAGCGAAACACCGGCTAAAAGGTCAGTATCATAACAATGACGAGAAGTAAAAAGAACCAAAGAGAGGTAAGGGAAAAGAGGGAGAGGGGAGAACATACCCATGGCACAAACACCGATACGTGCAGTTGTTACAATGCCCAGATCAATCAGCTTTGCCAAAAGAATGAAGCTCACGGGCACACCCTGCGAGTGGCATGCAAATACTACCAGATCGGCGTTGCGAATATGGTCGATCCAGTTCAGCATCAGCTTCCACAGATTGTCTACACGATCAGCAATCTTGCCTTCGCCCTCGAGGGCAATCTTTTCAATCTCGCAGTCTCCGAAGCCGTTGCTGTCCGCCCACCGCCGCGTTGCCTCGGCTGCGTGGTTGGCAAACCGAATCGATGTGCCCGTCGGCTGTCCGATCATGGGCCGCAAGTATGTTGCCGGGAACAGGCCGTGTACACCAATGGCAACCGCCTTCTTCACGCGCCGTGGCTCTTTGGCCAAGAAGAGATGTGTCGACTTTGCATTGCCCTGCATCGGCAGCAGGTACCGTGTAATCTGCCGCAGGATTGACGGATTCTCTTTCAGACGGTACGTGCTCCGGAATGACGGCAGCAGGGTGTTAGATACCACCGTCTTGCTGGCACTCTGTTGGGTCTTTGCCGACCCGGCCGCTGCTGCATTGGCACCGTCCGCCCCCTTTGCAGTGGAAGCCCCAGTCTGGGCTTCGGGAGGCGGCGTGCCTGGACCTGGGGCAATATCATCAATATCCATAGACTTTGGCCGTAATCCCTTGCTCTTCTTTGATGCCGCTGTCGTGGCTGCCGCATCCTTCATGGCGACATCATTCATTGATGATGCTTTAGACGATGGCTGACCGCTCATCTTGATTCCAGCTGCCGGTGTAGGGTGGGCTTCCGACTGGTCGCCAATAACTGCAATCTCGCCAGGCTCCGATGAGCTGGGTGACTTGCCCGTCGTAGTCTTTCTCGAGTCCCGAGACCAGAACGCCCAGGTTGATCCAGCAGATGCAGTGGCAGTTGCTGGCGGTGCAGGAGAACTGGCCAGGCTGGCCGTATTGATGGATGTATTCGACGCCGCTAGCACTGGGATCGGGGCTGATGGTGCATCTTCCATGACAACGTCTTTTAGTTTGGCGTCTGTCGACTCGGCTGTCTCAGCTGCGGGCTGTTCGGGTACAACCCAGAAGTACGACCACATGCCGCTGGACGTTGTAGGTCGTGTGGTGTTTTCTTCTGAAGCCGCCGTTGACTGGTCCTCTGGTGCGTTCGTAGGGTCCTCGGGTTCCTCGGCCTTTGCCGTCTCAGGTGCGGGTGATTTGACTGTAGTATCTTCTGGTGCCGGAGCCTTTGGCTGTGCTACTCCCCGTCGGGTCACCCATGACAACCATCCTTGTGATTGAGGTGCTTTCTGTGCAGGTGTCGAAGAAGCCGTGGCTGGAGCTTCGCCATTACCAGTGGTCTGAGTAGTCTTGGGTGTTGTTTGAGGTGGTGACATTGTAGCTACTGCAGCCGCAGTTGCAGCCGCAGCTGCAGTTGTAGTTGCAGCTGCAGTTGCAGTCGTAGTTGCAGCTGCAGTTACAGTCGAACTTGCAGCTGCAGTTGCAGTCGCAGCTGCAGTCGGAGTTGCAGTCGTAGTTGCAGTCGGAGTTGCAATTGTAGTTGCAATTGTAGTTGCGGTCGCCTTTGGCTTTGCTGGGGATGATATTGATACAGCTGCAATCGCCTTGTCTGCTGCAGCCGCGGCGGCACTGGCAATGATTTCCGCCTTGGACCTGCGCTTCGGCCGTGTCCCCGGCAGTGGCGGCAGGCCGACAGGTGGTCCAAGCTTCACATCTGGGATACTGGGCTTTCCTTTGACGGCGATTGTAGGTGTGTTGACCGAGGTGGCACTACTATTCGGTGTGCTGGCGTGCTTAGGTGCCGATCCGTTGTTTTTGCTGATGTTAGTCTTTGTGCCTCCCAGTGTCGGTGTAGATGACTTCCGCGATAGAGCCAGACCACCGACGCCCAACGCGTCACCATCTGCTTCGTCGGGCTTCCGTGGCTCGTATCGACTAAAATCGGCAGCGGCATTGGGCTTGGATGTGCCGCCCAGGATTGACTCGCGGGCCACCTTTGTCGAAGCCGAGGACTTGGGTACCCGTGGCCAGGACCCGTACCAGCTGCGAGTCTTTGTCTTGGACTCGGTGAGAGAGGCATACCGGCTGGCAGTGCTGTCGATGCTGGGGGCTACCGAGTTGGTTGGGCTGTTGGCTACACCCGAGACAAACGTGTCATGGTTTGTAGAAGCGGTGTCGTTCTCCTGGGAGGGGCTAGGTGTCGGCATGGTCGTAGTAGTTGAGGAGGAGGAGGTATTCGAGTCGCCGGAGGGAGCTGGAGGAGGAGCGTCAGACGGCATGGCCCGGGGCCGTTTGCGCAGGCTCATGGCGAGGTTGTCGTCGATTGTAGTTCGGGTGCAAGTGTGATGAGAGAGTATACTGCAGTCTTTGTGATGGCCCTTGTTGAACTGGTAGTCCTTCTATGTCGTCGTCGTCGTCGTCGACCGGGTCACAGGGCAGCAGTCTGCAGATCGCCAGCGAGGTTTGTTTGTTGTTATGATGGATCAACGCCCTGTAGCTTATTGGACCAGGTGCGGAACAGTTGCTAAACACTCGCTGAACAGTCGTGGCGTGTTGTCTGAGCTCCCTGGCATCTGGGGATTCTTGCTATTGGCATGGCTGCCTTGACGTGTTCAGTCGCGGGCCCTTATTACGTAGTGGATGGGCCATCACGAGCAGATAGGCTGTCACAGGCAATCACAGGCAATCACAGGCTATCACAGGCAAGTGTGGATAATACTCCATGGGCAATACAGGCAATACACCATCACTGTAGCCGCTAACTCTCTTTATCCATAGCTTATCTTACTGCATGCCGGTCGCCCTAGTTGCATACCCAACAGGCTGCATGGACCCATAATATAGGATAATATAGGTCACTCGGTTACTGCTCTTATCAGCCTGAGCCGTGCCCATCCTGAATATCCGCACGGCGCACTGTGTCTAGATCATCCAAGGCAAGTACCCACTATTACCCACCCATAAGTTTATCGATAAGAATTTCTAATCTTATCGCACCGCTAAGATTTTTTATAGCAGTTTTTTTTTTCTGCCATCCAAACGTCCATCTGAAGCCATTTCGCCAGCCAATCTAGCTGATCCGCTCTTCTCACGAGCCTTAACCGCAAACGCAGCACCGTCCCAATTGCTCGACATACCACCCAGAAGTGGCACACGAGCATCATACGGCTGCAACAATGAGTTCTCTCAAGCGTAAAGAGTCCTCGTCGGGCGGCGGCCCTTCAAAATCCGCAAAGATCGCCAGATCCAGCGCCCCCAGCACCAACAAGACCAACCACAAAGATACCAACACCGATGGTGCCCGTCCCTCAAAACGGGCCAAGGCCGACAAGCCGGAGACCAAGAAGGCTGCTGAGCCTGCTGCTCCCTCGGCCGTCACCGCACCACTAGTCTCGCGTCTCAAGGAGGACGAACCGCTGTTCCCCCGTGGCGGCGGCAGCGTCCTGACTCCCCTGGAGGTCAAGCAGATCCAGGTGCAGGCCAAGCGCGATGCCCTCTTCGATCAGGAGAAGGAGGGTGACGACAAGGCAGAGAAGTTAAAGAAGAAGTCCAAGCCGAAGCGTAAGGCTACCGACGATGCAGCCAAGCCAGAAGCCGACGGTGTCAAGATTGAGTCTCTCAACTTCAAGGTATGACCTCCTCGAGCACCTCAAGTATCCATGATCATATACTAATAATCTCAGCGTCTCGTCAAGGGTTCGCTTGTTCTCGGCCAGGTTGCCGCCATCACACCCCTCGAAGTCACCGTCACCCTGCCCAACAACCTCGTCGGCCACCTCGCCCTCACCTCCATCTCCCAGACCCTCAACGAGCGCCTCGAGGCCGAAGCCAAAGAGGACAGCGACAATGAGGATGCTGCCGACAACGAAGACGACAAGGAGGAAGTCGACTTGAATGCCCTCTTCACCATTGGCGAATACATTCGTGTCTCCGTCCTGTCCACCGAGGACAACGATCCCAGCTCCAAGATCAAGCGCCGGATAGAGCTGTCCGTCCGCCCCGAGCAGGCCAATGCCGGCCTTACCGACCAGGACATTGTGCGCAACAACACTGTCATGGCCTCTGTTGTCAGCGAGGAGGACCGTGGTTATGTCATGGATATTGGTCTTGAGAACTCGGACCTGCGTGGTTTCCTGCCCAAGAAGGACCTCGACGCCTCCATCCCCGAGTCTCGCATGCAGCCCGGTGCTGTCCTGCTGTGTCTCGTCTCCAGCAAGGCTGCCAACAGCAAGGTCGCCCAGCTGAGCACGCTCAAGAAGCAGATTGGCAACATCAAGCACACTGCTTCCGATGCCGTCACTATCAGCGCCTTCCTCCCCGGTACCGCCGTCGACATCCTCGTCTCCGACGTCTCCTCCAAGGGTCTTGCCGGCAAGGTCCTGGGCCACCTTGATGCCACTGCCGACGTCATCCACTCTGGTGCCGGTGCCAGCGAGACCGACCTTGACGACAAGTACAAGGTCTCTTCCAAAGTCAAGGCTCGTGTCATCTGCACGTTCCCTGCCTCGGACTCGCCCAAGATCGGCGTCTCCCTTCTTCCTCACATCACCTCTCTCGAGTCGCAGACTGTCGCCGCCGACAAGAAGGGCGCTTTTGGCAAGCAAAAGTCTCCCCTTGAGGAGCTGCCACTGTCCTCCACTGTTGAGAAGTGCACTGTGCTCCGTGTCGAGCCTACCGTCGGTCTTTGGGTCGATGTCGGCGTCAAGGGTGTTCCCGGTTTCGTTCACATTTCCCGTGTCAAGGATGGCAAGGTCGACGCCCTGTTCGAGTCATCTGGCCCCTACAAGGTCGACTCTGTCCACCCCGGTCGTGTTGTTGGCTACAACTCCATGGACGGCACATTCCTGCTCTCTTTCGAGCAGTCTGTCCTCGACCAGCCCTACCTCCGCATCGAGGACATCCCTGTCGGCAAGGTCGTCCAGGGCACCGTCCAGAAGATGCTCATCAGCCCCGACGGCATCTCTGGTCTCATTATTCAGATTGCCGAGGGTGTCACTGGTCTGGTTCCCGAGATGCACCTGGCTGATGTCAAGCTGCAGCACCCCGAGAAGAAGTTCCGCGAGGGCATGAAGGTCAAGGCCCGCGTCTTGTCCACCAACCCTAGCAAGAAGCAGCTTCGCCTCACTCTCAAGAAGTCTCTCGTCAACTCTGACCTGCCCATCATCCAGTCCTTTGCCGACCTGTCCCGCGGCCTCAAGTGCGTCGGCACCATCATCAACGTCACCCCCACCGGTGCATTTGTGCAGTTTTACGGTGAGCTGCGTGGTTTCCTGCCCGTCGAGGACATGAGCGAGGCTCCCATTACCAACCCCGAGGCTCACTTCCGCGCTGGCCAGGTTGTTAGCGTCAACGTCCGCAAGTTCAACGAGGAGCGCAACCATCTCTTTGTTTCGTGCAAGGACCCCTCAGCCTTTGGCGCCGACAAGAAGCTGGCCCTGCAGGGTCTGGAGCCCGGTACTCTAGTCTCTGGCAAGGTCACTGCCCAGCACGACGACGGTCTTCAGATCGAGCTTGAGAGCGGCCTCAAGGCTTACCTGCCTGTTGGCCACCTTTCTGACCGCTCGCCCGCCAAGAACGTTGCTTCTCTGAAGCGCCTCCGTGTCGGTCAGACTCTTACTGATCTTCTCGTCCTGGATAAGCACGAGGGCCGCCGCGCCGTCACTTTGTCGCGCAAGGAGAGCCTCGTTGCCGCTGGCAAGGAGGGCAAGCTGCTGACTCACATTGATCAGGCCAACGTCGACGATGTTGTTCCCTGCTTTGTCCGCAACATCACCCCTTCTGCCGTCTTCGTTCAGTTTGCCGCCCACCTCGTGGCTTTGCTGCCCAAGCAGCTGATGCCCCTCAACACCCAGGCCAAGGCCAACTTTGGCATGCACCTGCTCCAGAGCCTGTCTGTCCGTGTCATCTCTGTAGACAACGAGAGACTGGTCGTGTCTCTGTTCTCCGAGGAGAAGAAGAAGCCCGCCAAGGAGGAGAAGTCATCGTCGTCGCTCGTGAAGCCCGTTGACAGTTCTCTCAAGACCTTTGACGACATTCGTGTTGGCATTCTGACCAAGGCCAAGGTCACTGGTGTCAAGGCCACTCAGCTCAACGTCCAGCTGGCTGACAACGTTTTCGGTCGCGTCGACATGACCGAAGTCTTTGATAACTGGTCCGACATTCCCGACCCCAAGAACCCCCTGAAGCACTTCCTGCTCGGCCAAGTTCTGAGCGTGCGTGTGCTCGGTGTCCACGACGCCAGAAAGCGCGTCTACCTCCCCATCACCCAGAGCAACAGTCGCACCGTCTTTGAGCTTTCGGCTAAGCCCAGCAATGTCAAGGCCAGCTCTGCCCCCGACGCCCTTGCTATCGAGAAGATTGAGCCCGAGTCTACCTGGATCGGTTTCGTCAACAACCGCAAGTCCAACTGCCTGTGGGTCAGCCTGTCGCCCAATGTTCGTGGCCGCCTGTACGGCATGGAGGCGTCCAACGACCTGTCGCTGATCAAGGACCTGACCGGCAACTTCCCCATTGGCACTGCCATGCAGGTCAGAGTTCTGCGCGTTGATGCCGAGAGAGGCCGTATCGATCTGTCGGCCAAGTCGGCCGATGCCAAGGACGAGATTGACTGGGACACCATTGGCAAGAACATGGTTCTGCCCGCCAAGGTCACCAGAGTCAGCGAGCGCCAGGTGGTTGTCCAGATCAGCAAGACTGTCTCTGGCCCCATCCACCTTATTGATATCTCGGACGACTACGACCAGGGTGTCACTACTCCCTTCTTCAAGAACGACATTATCCGCGTGTCGGTTGTCTCTGTTGAGAGCGATATCAAGAAGGTCCGCCTCTCGACTCGTCCTTCGCGTGTCTTGAACTCGTCCCTCAAGGTCGAGGATCGCGAAATCAACGACATCTCCGACGTCCAGCCCGGCAAGATCATTCGTGGTTTTGTCCGCAGCGTGGCCGACAAGGGTCTGTTTGTGAACCTGGGCGGTGACGTCACTGCCATGGTCCGCATTTCGGATCTTTCTGATAGCTACATCAAGGACTGGAAGGCACACTTCCAGGTCGACCAGCTCGTCCGCGGTCGTGTTGTCTCGGTCAACGAGGAGCTGAACCAGGTCCAGCTGACCCTGAAGGCATCTGTCGTCGACGACAACTACATCCCTCTGCGCACTCTGGCCGACCTCAAGAAGGATCAGATTGTCAAGGGCCGTGTCCGCAAGGTCGAGGAGTTTGGCGCTTTCATTGTCATTGACAACACCGCCAATGTCAGCGGTCTGTGCCATCGCACAGAGATGGCCGACAAGTCGGTCCGCGACGCTCGCAAGCTGTACAAGGAAGGTGATGCTGTCAAGGCCAAGATTCTGGGCATCAACCCCGACAACGGTCGTATCAACCTGGGCTTGAAGCCCGCCTACTTTGACAACGACGAGGATGAGGATGATGATGACGAGGATGCTGACGCCATGAGCGTCGACGAGGATGAGTCTGACGACGGCGCTCTCCTTGATGACGACTCTGATATAGATGCCGACTCGGAAATGCTTGACGCCGGCGACGATATGCTCATCAAGGGTACCGACAACGACCTGGACATGATGGATGAGGACGAGTCCGAAGACGATGACGAGGAGGGTGGCGCTACTGCTACACTCACTTCCGGCCTATCTACGGGCGGCTTTGACTGGTCTGGTGCCGACCTGGACAAGGACATGGACGGTGCCGCCTCTGACGACGATGAGGAGGATGCCGAGAGCGGCAAGAAGGCCAAGGGATCCAAGAAGAAGAAGTCGGCACAGATCGACATTGACCGGACGGCCGAGCTGGATATCAGCGGACCCCAGAATGCCAGCGACTTTGAGCGTCTACTACTGGGTCAGCCCGACTCATCTGCCCTGTGGATTGCCTACATGGCATTCCAGCTGCAGGTCAGCGAGCTGGCCAAGGCTCGCGAGGTTGCCGAGCGCGCCATCAAGACAATCAACGTGCGCGAGGAGACTGAGCGCCTCAACGTCTGGGTCGCGTTCCTCAACTTGGAGGTTGCCTACGGCACTGATGAGACCGCCGACGAGGTTTTCAAGCGCGCCTGCCAGTACAACGACCAGCGCGAGGTCTTTGAGCGCACGGCCAGTATCTACATCCAGTCGAACAAGCACAGCAAGGCCGACGAGGTGTTCCAGACCATGACCAAGAAGTTCGGCGCGCAGTCTCCCCAGATCTGGATCAACTACGCCCACTTCCTGCACCACAGTCTGCAGGATGCTGAGCGTGCCCGTGGTCTGCTGCCGCGTGCCATGCAGATGCTGGATCCCAAGCAGCACATCAACCTCATGGCCCGTATTGCCGCACTCGAGTTCCGCTCGCCCGTCGGCAGCCAGGAGCGTGGCCGCACCGTGTTCGAGAGCCTGCTGGCCAAGTCGCCCAAGAAGTTTGATCTTTGGGACCAGCTTCTGGACCTGGAGACTTCCGTCTTCGCCGCTGAGAAGGCCAAGGCCAGCAAGACCGGCAACTCCAAGTCTGCCAAGACGAGCAAGGCCGATGCCTCGGTCGTGCGCGATGTCTTTGAGCGCGGTACCAAGGTCAAGGGCATCAAGCCCCGCCGTGCCAAGGCCTGGTTCCAGCGCTGGGCCAAGTGGGAGGAGCAGCACGGCGATGCCAAGAGCCGTGAGAAGGTGTCGACCAAGGCCAAGGAGTGGGCTATTGAGGCTGAGAAGAAAAAGGCCGAAGCTGAGGCTGAGGACAGCGAGTAGGGCGTTTCTTTGTAGTATATGGAGTTTGCGCTATCTGTTTGTTTTGTCTTCTCACCTACTGTGCATTGAAAAGTCTATTTGTTTCGGGCGAAAAAAGAAGAATACTTGTTTTATTGGCATATGTTGGTTTTTTGTACTGTTCTTTTGCTTCTATTTATTTGTTTTCATGTTCTGTATATAGAACCGTCATGGCTAGCATATTCTTATAACTATTTTACTTAGATCACTTCATAAGTCATGCTGTCGTGATATCCCAAGCTCAGTCACCAGAACATCGGAGGCTCGATGCCGGATCTCATGATCTTATGTAATCATATTTAAGCCGCTTGATGGGTGGCAAATACATGCCTTGCTCTGAGAATAGCCGTACCAAGTGGTTTCGAGCATAAACTGGATCGTTTCGGGGTAGATACTGGCAATGATTCAGAACATATGAGGTCCGCTTCCTGATAGCTTGGTTGTCAAGTCTTGTAGACCTTTTCAGTTGATATTTGCTAGGTCTTTAATCCGAGAGATTGCGTTCTAGTCTCTTCCTATACTGTGCACATTCTTAGATACACGCTTTCATTATTGGTGTACACATGGGTACTACTGTTATTGTATTTAACATAATTTTCTGGAATCGATACAATTTGCTTCTAACATTTGCGTTTTGTTCATCTTATTTGAATTAAATATTCAAGGTTGCCAACTTGATAATTATTAAGCTACTAAAGTATCATCCATGCATCAGTTATAATTTTCAAGCACTAGGAAATAATGCAGAAAATTGTCCTGCCCAAGACAATATTTTTTGATCTATGATCGCAATAATAATTCTCAATTAATAAAGGCTGATTGAAGATGGGAGTTTTCTGTGATGGATGCGAGTACTTGTGATTGGTCACGTAACAATATAAACGGGGCCGTTTGAAGTCTCAGCCAATAATATATCATACTTTGGTGGGTCTTGTTCCAGGACGAACGTCACCTCGTCTCAGACAAGCACATCCCCCTCGTCGTTAAGAAAGCAACTCGTCAAATCGTATCAAAATAACAAACAGCACTTGCGTGATACTAAGTGACGATGATATATTTTATTAAAAAAAACATCTAATTAGCCAGTCTGATTGTGTCGCATATATGCCTAAACAACCTCAGCCTCATTGGCTTTGAGCTTGCCACCTGCTTGCTGTGTTATGGTAGCCAGACTACGTGATCTCATCCGAACATATGATAGTCTGCTCCTGAAACACAAAGGCAGAATGGGATGAAATATGAGATAATATAGCCAGCTCTGTGTCAACTCTTGATACACCGACACACGGCACACAACCTGAAGCCATTGTATGATCTGCGCGCTTGGACGTGTCCCGCGGGTAAAGAGGGAATGGGTAGAGAATGTTAAGGAAGCCAGCTCGACCCCTGCCAATGTGGCCTTTGTTTGCAGTTTTTACTTTTATCCATTGTAAGTTATTTAAAGTATCTAAGGGCTATCCGACGTCCCGCACAGCGAAAGTGAAGCTAGACCTCGAACAGCAACAGCCCCTTCTTGGTACGGCTCGGCTATCATCACCAAGGGTATCATAAGCTATGGGATAAACTCTGAGAGGCAATTTGCCCAGACTTTGTCTCTTGACGTAAAACAATGATATCTTCATCCCATAAAAATGTGAACGACAGCAAGGCCGCAGTCTCACGAAAGTGGTCGATGCATCAAGCCTAATCATATGAAATATATCGATATTGGTCTAAACAATAGTGTGTGCAACAACAAATGAAGTTGTTATCTAAACAAGGCTGAAATAAGTCTTATAGTAATATTTGAACCTGAAATACAATGCGTAGCTTCAAGTGTCAATATCACTTTTATCAAACATCGACAGCTCGCCCGAGACCTGACGACACTACTTACCACCTTGAATTAATCACACATACATATCACTACCTTGCCTCTACTTACCTCACAGAATGTCAATTCAATTTCTATGCAACTCGTGTCATCTGGGGTAAGGGGCTGCAGACAAATATCCCGATCCGCAAAAATGGCATACACCTTGCTTCCGTCAGACAACCTAGACCAGTGGCCTTGCTAAGGATACGATCGGAGAATAAATATATCAAATACAGAGACTAGAGAGACTAGAGAGACTAAGCACAAGATCTGCGGCATGGATGAAATGCATTAAGGTATTCTGATCATCACATCGAGCATACGTCCTTCTGTCGCCCCTTTGGAGAGGAAGATTGGCTGTCACATCTTGGCTTGGCCCTTATTTTCGTCCGTCTCGTAGTCCGTCATGATGCTGTCTAGCTTCTCTGTTCTAATCTTCCACCGTCTGATCTCTTCTTGAGCATACCAAAGCTGCTCTAAGGCTATACTTGACATACTTATGTATCCGATTCCCTCGAGTTGTCATCAGAATATTCCTCTATTCTTTCCCCTTATTATATACTCCCTTGATACTCTGCAATATCTGCATGTCTACACGTATAGTTACGCAACCCCTTACCAAGTATCGCCACTTACCGTCTAGATGGTGAGCGATCTGGCACCAGTAATCGACGACGTCGGACACTGCATTGCGGATTGACAAAACCAGCAACACACGATTATCACGAGAGATGGCCATCGGGCTCAACATAGTAAGGGAGCCCTCGAGTGGGCTCCAAGACTTTGCAATAACCATCAACTTCTTCTTCCCAGCTGTGGCCCTGATTATTGTGGCTGCTCGGGTTGCTGGAAGAATGGCATCGCGCCAGTTTGGTTTTGGTATGTTGGCTTAGCAGTTAACTGGAGCGAGTCCATCAAGTTGACTGACAAACAGATGACTGGTTTATCTCGGTAGCCATGCTTCTCTCAATAGCACAGACCGGAATCAGCTACATGTGCAAGTTCTCCAATCACCCGAATATCGAGTATATCCTATCTAACAAGCCAGTCATAAAATTAAACTACATCGGCATCCATGTCGACCAAATACCACCACACGACTTCACGACATCCATGATCTGGAATTTTGCCGTCGAGTTTCTATACAACCCAATACTTACGCTGGCCAAGTCGTCTGTGCTTATATTTCTACTGAGGCTGTTTGGACAAAAAACAGGCATCCGCCGGTTCATTGTCAGCCTCAACACTATCAACCTCATGCAGATGACTGCCCTCTTAGTGGCACTCATCTTCCAGTGCACACCCATCGCCTTCAACTGGGATCCCACCATCAAAGACGGCCGTTGCATCGACAGAAGGCTCTTATTTGTGTCGACATCGGCCATCAATATTGTCATGGACCTGATCGTGCTTGGCTTGCCTATGTACATACTCGCGGACCTCAAGATCCGTAGGCGAACCAAGATTGGCCTCATCTTCATATTCCTTCTTGGCATACTGTGAGTGTATTTTCCACCCAATCGAGTTTATAGCAAATAATTGACATCTACTAGGGTCACTATAACCTCTATCGTTCGCATGGTTCTATTTATTCAGGTCTTTTTTAACCTGGTCATCATGCCGGACCCAACCTATAACATTGGCTTCATGGCATCCGCTATCGAGACAAATCTAGCTCTTATAACAGCATCGATTCCAGCTCTCCGGCCGTTTCTGCGGGCAAAAGATCGTGGCGGATGGCTACCCCGGATTGGTAGAACTACACAGGAGAGAGACCTTGACCAAAATGGCAATACTGCAGTATACATGTCGCGGACGTCTACAGCGGCAACTGTGGCCAAGAAGTCGACAACATCACTTCCCAGTAGTGGGTTTCGAGGGTCTAGCCGAAATGGGCACCGGAACGGAAACAAGAGCAAGCGAGCAAAACCACGCCCGCCTGAACTTCACAATATCCATATTCAGACGCTGGACCGCGACCAGCAGATCAGGGGTGACATGCGTGAGCTGCCAGGCCAGACGCCACGGCGCAGTAGCGAGGAGGAAGCCATGACAAGCAATGGGATAATGCGTGTCAGCGATATCCAGCGCGAAGTTGATGGCTTGGCACGGGAGCTGACTGCCGTGTCCGGGCCGTTAAGAGCAAGCTTTCTTGATACAGACCCAGTTGAGCTGGGGAAACAGAGGCAAAGGCCAACAACACCGAGCCGGAGTGGTGGACGGCAGTCCTCAGAGCAGCTTTACAGGCGCAGTCCTAGCTCGGATGGCCGTGACTTTAATGGGGAGCGGCTATCCCGGTATGGAGAGCGGCGGTTCGGGGTGGTTACTCCCAAGGGCGTTCCATCGCACTGGCCCGGCAGCCAGGACGGCAATATTACTGATGGCCGGCCATTCTAGTCCGCAGCGTACAGATTCAGATCTCGCCCATACTCGGCTAAGCCTTAACACCTGTGTGCTTTCACATGCTTACGGAGTGTATTTCTATCCGTTGTCAATGTTTGATATTTATCTCCTTCTTTTCTCGAAATGGTGTTCTTTTCTTCTCTCTTCTTTTCGTAAGGTATTTTCTTAATTTTATTCCTGACTTCTTGCTATCTACTTCTTACCATTCAAAGTAGTTGAACGTTCTCATTTAAACTATGTCGAAGCGAGCCTTGACTAGGCAGGTGGTATATGGATCATGCACCGACACAAAAGGTACTGCTTGCGACTAATGTTTGAGTACTCGGTACATGACTTATAAGTACGAAAGGATGCAAATTCTACAACCTTGAATACTGTTAAGATGATTGCAGACAATTCCTTGTTAGGAAAGTAGAAGCAGACTTCTTCATCTCTGACCGTATGATAAGATCTTCATTGTCTGATGTTTAATAAGTTGCTGCCGACGTGCGATTCGAAGGGCATAACATGTTGATCAGATAGACTCTTTACGGATAGCCGAACTATTGGACGGATAGAAGTCGGCGGTCATTGTGCCGACGACGAAGCGAGACGCAAAGAAGAAAAAGTAAAGTACTAAAACGAAAAATAGGACGGGAAATGTAGAGAGAGAGAGAGAACTGGCCTACAAAGGTTTAATTAAGATACATCCCACTGTTAAGATGCGGCTTCGGGACAAGCGTGGGTGACCAGCTAGAAGAAGGGTATTAGCACGGAAGAGATAATGGAAGTGGCATGGAAGTCACAAAGATGGGTCAACTAGATTTATGACTGTTGTCAAAATACAACGTACCACATCTAGGACGGGGAAAGGGAAAAATGAAGAAGGGAAGACGAGAACGGGATGAAAAGCGGAATGGAAAGAGGTCGGGAGAAATCATGGCCAAGATGATAAGAGACGGGCATAGTAATGCAAAGCTTGCATATAATTACAGGAAAACGTATGAGCAGAGACATGAAATATAGAAGAATCCCACATTGGGCAGCAATATGGCGATGTGGTCGACGCAGATTGATTGAATGTTTTTGTGACGCAGTTGCTGCAGCCCCTGCGCGGCTGTTAATTTGTTGTTGATGATCATATATCAGATCTCTGGGTGTGCTGGCCGCATGCGACCCTTTGCGGTTCTTTCTTTTAGTTACTTTCGCTGCTCAAAATGCCAATATCATGTTCTGTCAGTTGCTCTCTTAGACACGTCGCCTAGTTTGATCACGTCGCTGCTTTTGAGTAAGCAAAAGCCAATCACGAGGACATCTCAGCTTGGGGTAGCCTGCTACGACCTGGTCTTGGTTTTTAGTTTGCATCCTTTTTGTTGAGATGAACCTAATGCCACCCTTGGCTTTTCCAGTTCCCCCCATACCTCTCTGATTGTAACCCCAATTCGATCGGCACATGTTCATCATCGCTCTTTTCAACGCTCTTCTATCCTGTTCTCAGTCTCTGTTTCCTGGTCTATTTCCTGCTCATGGCATTCAGGTTGCACCCCCGCAATCCTACGACGTAATATCTGACAGGGGCCCCTTGCACCCATTGTGTCTATCCTCCCTCCATCGCAGTGTCGTGACTGTCGGGGCACATGCCCAGGCACACAATAGTACGACGCACTTGTGTTTGTCGTGTGCCTACACAGCTTGATGGTGTAAGTGCAGCGTGACCCGAAACGGCTGACAGGTGGCAAATTATATGACGAGCATGACTCTTTGCAAAGTGAGACATTCTGCTTCAAATAAAGGTCGCCAACAAAGACAGCTGCTTAAATGATCAGTGCCCAGCAGTGCTAATTATCAGCAGTAGAGGTGATCAGGGCGATCAAAAAGAAGGCCTAAAGGAAACGACCAACAATATCAAAGGAGGAGTCATTCTAACCGAGACAGCCTACTAGGGACGGACGGCGTGGGACGGCGTGGGATTAATGCGTGGAGCGATATAAGTCGTCGAGTGCTACATGTACCATGACGTTTACGATATGCAATGCTTGTGAAGAGTGGTATAACTGTGGTTGATAGTAATTTGAAAAGCATGGTATTATTGCACTGTCGTATGTGCTCTTGTTATGTCGTGATTTGTTTGCGGTGTTCTCGGATTCAAATGATTCGAGGCGTCGAAGGAATAGTAGAAAAAACATACATCCTAGGTAGTCGACACCGACAACGGCGGCTTGGATTTTCTTTTGCATCTCCGACGGCTGTTTTGAGATAATACGCGTACCTTGTCACCGTTGTCCCTGTCGTCTTAGTTGATTTGTTTTTTATTCCGAATTTACATTCTTCTTTTGTATTGATGCTTCATTTTACAATTCATTGATTAGTTTTCAGCCCTTCTTTTTCGTCTATGCAATTTTTTCATGATTTCCATTCATTTCATCTCCGTCTATTTTTCCCATCTACGGAGCACTTATTTTTTCTTGGCTGCCCGAAATCGCGACTCTGGGCGCGCACTAGGATCTGGCTTGTTACCTTTGTAATACTAGCCCCCTTGTATTTTGCTCCTCTTTATTCCTTTTTGCAATGCCATTGCTTCCTGCTTGGCTCGGTTTCCCTCTTGTTGTTCCTCTGGTTGTGTTTATTTTTTTTACCCTTCCACTTTCTATGGAGTCATCCCCATCTTTATGGTCTTCTTTCCACAGAGACCCTGCGCATAAAACGGTATGTGGGATGACGTGGGACCAGGACAACGAATAGAGGACATCTCAGTGGAGGACGTGGGGTGGTTGAAGAAAAAAGAATAGCAGATGAGGGTCAGAAAGAGAGATGAAAAAGAAAAAGAAACACAGGAGGAGCTCCATTACCGACCATAGTTGTTAATGGGGAAGTAGAAGTAAAGCAAAAAAGACAAAGTAGTTTCCAAATCTCGGCAGTGATGGATAGTATCAAGTAAGGAAAAGGTAAAAGAAAACGACGAGAGGAAAAACAACAAAAGACAAAGGAACGGAGCCGACACCGAAATGAGGCCTGAAGATGCGCCGAGCAGATTCTGATTTTCTTCGCATTACGAATCCTGTATTTTACCAGCATTGCACAGCCCTTCTAAACGTTGCCCGACTTCTGTTCGTATCTCATTACGCTCTTTTTCGTCTTTGCCATTTTTTTTTTTTTGAAAACAATTCGGTATTTCTTTCTGTCGACTATATTTTGGCTTCGTTTGCTTTTTGCATAGTCTACTCTATTTTGAGGTCATTAATAATTACAGGCGGGCCACTGAGGGTCGTATGCTCGCCACAGCCAGTCAGGCGTTTTAGGTTTGCAACCAGGAATCATGCAAGTGCAGATTCTGCTTATTTTGCTCACGTATTCAATCAAGGCTATTTCGGGATTTGGTTGTGACCATAATGACATGTGCGATTCTAGGTTGCCATGCCGTCGACGCACGAGTAATGACTAATGCTTGCCTGCCGCTCATGTTGTGGCTGCCAGCTGTTTTCCTCCAAGAGAAGTTCGATGCGACCCGTCCTGCACAGTAGAAAGTACCCTAGTCACAGTGCAGATTGCATTTGTAAAGGGCTGAAACAGGGGAGAGTATGCACTGTGTTAAATACTGAGAGATTGCTTTGGGGATTACCTTCATGAAGAAGGAGCGACGGGTTTGGCTGCTTCCTAATTGGGCAAGCCCCGAAGAAATTGTGGGATGGAAGGAAAGAAGGACGGGAGAAGCGGTAGGCGCCCCAAATTACCAAGACAGAAGATACCCAACAAGATAAAGTGTGTTTATTTTACCGGGACGCGTGAAAGAAGGAAGGAGCAATGGGAGAGAGGGGCATTTCAGACTGGACCCCTACCATATTAGGGGAGCAGCTAGGATGGTCTGAGAAGGAGCGACGCACGCGACAGGCTCATTTGGGAAGGCACGATGGACAAATGGGCATATACGTACACACATTACCGTATCTTCTCTCTATCTTATTGCTCTTGCCATTCTTGTCAGTATCAGTCTGTAATTGCAATGAATAAGCAAGAGCTTATCTCGTGCTCTACTATATGCTCCGAACACTAGGCACAAGCATACAGAGCATCAATCAACAGAAAGCAGAAAAAACAAGCGACAAGCAAACTAAGAATGAAATTAACAAATTAACAACTGTCGGACGCTGAGACAAAAGGACATGACACGTCGGTCTAGTGCTTTAGTGGCCGCGAGCACGACAGCGCATAAGGGATATCCCGGCCACCACTTGGCGTGTTGCCTGCCTGCGTTCCCTAGTTTGGGACTCTTGTCACTGTGTTTTGTCGGAAATCAGCTATCAGTTTAGCGACGCCGGCCACTACTTCAGCGACGCTACCCGCGCTCTCCAGTAGGCAATAGGCTATTTGCTCTGCCTTTGCGACGGCAGCTTGACTTTCTCTACTCGCTACCATCTAGCTCCCCCGTCTTCGCTCTGTACTCGCTATTATCAGTTTCTCCTCTTGTCTGGTCTTTATCTTCTCCATCTTCTCGGCCTTGTCCGGTTCACGATGAAAAAGGCCCGCCTACGATAAGACTTGCGGACTTTCAAGGCCGAGTTAAGTGCGCTAAGGAAGAGGGGAGGATGCTGAGAGGAGAAAGTCGAGAGTTGAGGGGCTGGGCACTCTTGTCTATGGCTGGAATGCTCCTCTAATGAATGATGGATAATATCGGTAGCCCGACACTATACGGGGTGCGTCTACTGATCACTGCTGTCAGCGTCAGACCAAGGACTGTCTGAGACCATGAGACGCCTGGATGCCCAAACGCCTGATACTGAGACATCTGTGATGTCCAAAGGCATCCAAGCACTCAAGGGTCAGAAGGGTCAGAAGGACCAGAAGGGTCAAAAGGACCAGAAGGACTAGAAGGACCAGAAGGACCAGAAGGACCCCTATGCACTCCTATTTGCATTTCCTTTTGCCATTTCATCCCTCATTCCGCTCAAAGTTGTCCAACAGATACGCGGGCTCTGCTGTTGTGTGCTCTGATCTCTAATTTCTCTCGCTGGCTACTGGCCACTGGGTGCCGATATGCCCTGACCCACGCCTGGTTGGGCAACTGTGCTGTTATCTTTCTTTCGGCCGTGGGGGGTGTACTAAGTACACTATCTCCTCTCAAAGGAGTACAGGCACTTTATCTCCAGGCTGTACCAGGTGACCTAAGGCCAACGCGAGTCAGTCTGGCTGATAGAGATAAAGCATATAGAAAGGGTTGGTTGCTGTTCGGCTGATATGATTGTTATCTAATTGTTAATGTTGCTATCCTGTTTTCATCTCTGTCAAGAACTGGTTGACAATTCGTTTCATCTCAATTTCTTTACAACTGCAACCTCAAACTCGACGCAACTCTGCCGAAACCACACGACACACGACTATATTATCAGTTCAGCGCCGACATCGTCTACCAAATCCCGACACTGTTTGCGCACTGTTCCACACGGTCTCTTTTCACCTCACCGGCCACAACGATCAACTGCACCGCACAGCATCGTCGTTGTCAAGGCCAATTTCAATATCGCTTTATAGTCAGTCGACTCCGAACTCGAGAAGTTTTGTTTTTGTAATATATTCCTCAACCGGCATATCTTCTGTTTATTCCACCCATCCTCAAATCGCCAACGAGAACAACTCTTACTGGTCTCTCCTCACCGAGCTCTCCGACCACAAGCTATCTCCGTCTTCATCAAAGAGGACCCATCGTCAAAGAATACAACACCGACACACAAAGAAAAAGCGAAAAACAAAGACAGTCCCAACGGCCTGTCCGGTATTATTGCCCTCTACATCAGCTGTCTATCTCCAATACTCCAACAACTACAGATACAAGATACAAGATACAAAATACAAGATACTTCAACGCATTCCATCTTGTCCGTCTTGCTCTCAGCTTGTCGTCTTCACCAGCCCAATGACATTGCGAGCATTTCTTTCCTCTTCTGTCTTCATCCACTGATCTGGCCCGCTTTGCAGTATTTTGCTCTGCAATTTTGCTCCGTCTGCTCCTTCAAGGGCTTTTCCAGGCTTCTGCGACATTCTCCAGGCGTTCCTGTTACGTATTTTGGCTCCTCGTTGGCTTTCATTTACGTACAACTCGTGCCTTTACGTACAAGATTCTTTGAAGATTCTTTGCCGCACTACTTTGGCCAACTCTCTTTCAGGCTCCAGACTGGCCCTAGCCTAGCTCTGCTACCACCAGCTAACACTTTTTTGGCCTACTCTTCGCCCGCCCTACAGCGCCCCCTTCATCGCCCACCACCATTCTCATTCAGCGACTCAGCACTCCTTGGCACACACAAGCATCCTACCCTTGGTACACCCCCCCGGTCATGTACCGTCGTCTAGCCGGCACAGCAATCTGGCGGAAAGTGGATAAGGAGGCCGCTGATTAGGATTGGCGCCTCTCCCAACTCATATCTCTACTATCACTTTACGCTTTACACACTGTTACATCTGTGTCATACGAACCAAGGTCTCCATACTCCATACTTGCTACAAACGGTACATCCCCTCTTGTACCCTTTGTCCTTGTTTGTCCTCCGACCCTGTTACTGTCTGTATTATCTCTATACGATATCAGTGGCCTCTGACTCGCTCACTCCCTCCGGACCGTCTCCCCTGCTCCTCTCTTTCTTTTCCTTTCTCTCTTTTAAAAAGGACCTCTCTTCTTCTTCTTTCTGACGATGATGTCCCCTCGCTCCTTTCTGGTCACTCGCCAGCAAAACCAATTCTCCTGCTCGCCTTCACCTTCTCCATCACAGTCACCCTCACAGTCACCACGCCACACACCACGGTCTTCGCCGAGGCCCTCCCCAAGGCCTTCTCCTCTGCAATCACCAGCACAGTCACCACCAACACCCTCGCCATTTTCTTCTTTCAATAAACGTAGGGATGTCGACTTGTCTTGTTGGGAATCACTCACAGCAAACAATCCGTTCAATCAACATTCTAATTACACCACTACTCCGGCCACTGCTACCCCGGCGCCCATGAGTGTAACAGCTACCATGTCGCCGAGGTGCAGCAGCCTCGCCGGCATTTGCAAACCTGCTAAAGACACCAACAACAAGGCATCTTACATGCCTTTAACACCGGAAAAGACACCCAGATCATCACCGCTCACTTCTGCCTCCACACTTGCGCATGAAGAGCGCCCAACAACGCCAACAAGCCCCGTGCAGATTCCTGTAAAGGCAGCTCGGCATGAAACCGCTCACGCGCACAAAACCAAGCACCGCCATCACCAGAACGCCGACTCTAGACGTGGTCTCCGTAACGGCCAGCCCCAGCCATGGACAACCACGCCCTCGCGCCGGTCACCTCGTGATATTCACAGCCCCGATGCTATCCCACCTTCAGTCGCTGCTCTCCTCGCCGTTACCAGCATTCCTCCACCTCGGCCATACCGTAGTCTGCGCCAGAGTCGTAACACCAGCGCTGATCGCCTCAGCGAAAAGCGCATGACTGTCAACTCTATTATCGAGCGTGCGCAGGAAGCCGAGCAAGAGTTTAGCCTCTCGCTGAGCAAGAGCCCGCTCGATGTTCTGCTTACGGCTCCAGAGGATCTCGAGGATGAGGACGACATGTCGATTGTTAGTGACAGCACCATGGAGCCCGGCCTTTCAACCCGTGCTGTTTCTCTAGAGTCGATGCCTTCTCTTTCGGATTCTTTCGCCACTGGCACCATTTCATCCTGCGACTCGCCCTTTACGCCTGTTCGGAACCTTCGTGGCCGTAAAGTCCGCCCTACTCGCAAATCGATGACTCCCATTTCTTCTCCCCCGGGCGAGCGGTGCAACAGCGATCCTCTCTCGGTGCCTAGTATTGATGGTGGCAGCGACAGCGAGGCCGAGCTCGAGAGTCTGGATTTCCGTGTTTTCCAGCCCCCCGACCCTTTAGCCAAGACGACCGAGGCCCGTTTTCCACTGCAGCCGCTCAAGTCGGCTTTCAAGTCAAACCTGACGGCCTCTCTGCGTGCCCTGCGCGCCGCAGCCCGTTCTTTCTCCAACCTCAACCTTACGTCCTCTATCCCACCAGAGGATTTCCTTACACGCTCAATCCTCACGATCGACCCCCGCATTCCTTACACCGACGAGCGCCGGCCGCCTCCGCTGGAAGAGGAACCTAGTGCCGCTCTTCGCCGGTACTTGAACCCCACTGCAGGCGTGCACATTGACCCTCGCACATCTGCCGCGCAGCTGCTATCGCCAGCCATAGCTTCTCCTTCCCTCGCCCCAACATCGCCTAATGCAGCTTCTTCTTATGGTGGTGGCAATGGTGGCATGGCTACTGGCTCCACTTCCTCGTCCCGTTCAGCCTTTACTGCCTCTATCCAGATGCAGACATACAGAGTGCACCGCTCCAAGAACTCGCCTCCATCTCGGTTGCCCAATTCTGCTGCCAATGGCAATGCTTCGGCTGCCAGCGGTACTGGCAAGTCTGCGCCTGTCTGTGGCAACATTGATGACCGCCAGTTCCCAGGCCCGCGCCAGCGTGAGCTGCGCGAGAACTCAGACTTTATCCGCATTGCTGTTATGGAGATGGCTATGCGCCGCGTTGGCAAGCTGGACGACCGCAAGCCCGGCCGTGCCCGTCTCGCCCTGCCCCCTCGCAAGATGGCAAGCAAACCCTATACTGTTGGATCTGACGGCGTTCCCGCCCGCTGGATCAGCGTTAACAGCGAGTAATCGACTAAACGACTCTACGACCTTCCATATTTTTGCACTTTATTTCCTTATTTCCTTTGTCTTAACTTATCTAGCATTAATTCCTCGGCGTTTTCATTTTCATATTCCCCCTCATCACAATTCATGCATAGCGGCATGAGCACATTTTGTATTATTTTTATGTTTTATCCTTTTTATCCCTTTCTCTTTTATTTATGATATCAAGCGTTAGTGGAGCGATGGTTAGCATGGCTGCGATATACCTTTTGTTTTTTTATTAAAGTATTGCTTTGCGCAAAAGACCTACACCGTTTTTGTTTCACAACAATCTACTCTGTTATATTCATGCTGTACTTTTATATTTTCTATTGTATTCAACTATATCTCATAAAAGTTTCTTGCTGGATAATTAATCTACGGCCGATGCGCGCATTCCACTCCGACGTTTGATTTTGTTACACTTGAACTTTGATGTGTTTGTGCACTTGATCCTCGCGATCTGCGCTCTTAAACGTAGATAGAGTGGCTTGCCAGGTTGAGAATAATTATCTGACCCCTTGAGGCAGGCCGAGTCAAACCATACAATCTTTACACTGAATGTTATGTCTTTATTCTCACTCAATGCCATCAAAACACGATAAAGGCTCAAGGATCACGAAAATGAAAATAGCATTTGCCACTCACATGAGGTATGACTCGTTTGCGACTAGGACGGCGTTCAGGCTTTTGCCTACAGCTGGAAATGAAACGCAGCTACTGTGTTACCGGCGTCTTTAATGTCTAAGTTCTCAGTACCTTAATGCCGCAGGGATACTTTCGGATTGGCGGGGAGAAAGAGGGGGCGGCTGAATATTGGACGAGCCCTAGTATTGTGAGTGTGAGTATTGGAGCGGATGCGGGCGACTTCCGGAGTATGTCGTGACTATTGTGTGCGGCCGAAGGTACTTGCAGAGCACTCAACACAAGACACGTACGTGTATTGATTGGCAGCATTGCAAAAAGCACGAAACAACAAAAGTAAACAACCAAGGGCCCGTGACGTGAATAGGGCGGTGTATTGGTGTGTCGGTGTATTCAATATTATATGCAGGGCGTCCATGAGAAACACGGCACAACCAAAGAAGCCACAATATGTAAAGTATAGGAGGGCTGAAAGGTGGGCTGAGAAAAAGAAACAAGTGCACACCTAGAAAATTGAAATCTCAAAGAACTCAAACGACTCACACTTTCAGTGCATGCATCTCGGAATTTTCAAGGACGTGGGAGTTTGCAAAAGGAGGCGTCAGACGAAAAATAAGTACAAGACTTGGAACCAGATAAGACGGCGTATTTTGTCCGAACTATGTTTTCTATAATTCGATTGCATTTGTTCTTTGCGTTTTGTGTCTGTGCTCTTGAGCACGGGATGTTCCAAGTATCTATGCTATCAAGTAGATGATTAAAGTAGATATCGAGTAAATATGAGTGGTAAAGAGGAAAAAGAAAAGACAAGAAATAAGATACAGGCATTATAGCCCGCCCAAAGGATCAATACACGACGCAGATTTGTTTCTTATAGAAACAGTAAAGTGCTTTTTACAGATGCAAGAGATTCCATGAGCGAAATATGTTGAATGAGCCTTAAAATGTCGTCGGATTGTTGGATCGTGGCCTGTGCCTCGGTGACTGATGTAGGCTCGTTGTAGAGCAAGGCCGACAACACGGCACATGCCAAGAGAAAACCGACATGCGGCACACTTGGCTCAATAGTTGGGGTACTATTTATCATGGTGATGAGGCATTTGGTAATGCTCACATATACCATGTGTACATGTGTATACAATGATATAGGGTTTCTTGGATTGATTATATAATCATATAACGACAAAATTGAAAGAAATATAGTATAACTAACAAAGCAAAAATATATAAATGTTGTAACGACACAGTAAAACAATCAGATAAATGCAAACCCCGTGCTATGCTTGACATGCCTTGACGTGTCTTGAGTATCTTGTTGCGCCTCGGAGTATGCGTTGCCTTTACCAGCCGCTGTCTTTTCTCTTTTTTACTCTTCTTTTCGTCCTCCTCTTTTCGTTTTCCATCCTCTATGCAGCCCCCAACCGCCTCGCTCTCTCCGATTCGTGGGGAAGATCAAGGTAGTAGCAGTCCATCCCTCATGTAGTCTTGGTGCGTACGCCCCGGTGGGGTGATGTCATCGGCACATCCGTGTCGGCATCCTCTCCATCGTCACTCTCCTCTCCGTCAAGGTTGCTCGGCACAGGTTGGGTCACAAATGCAGTCTCGTGTCGGCGCACCGGGGTAAGGTCACCACCGTGCCATTGCTCGGTGTCGTAATCGCTGTCGGTTGGTGGTCCGCCGCTGCTGTGAACGCCCACTCTTTGGCTGCTGCCGCTGCTGCTGCCGTTGTTGGTATGGTTGTGGCTATCCTTCACTCGAGACGCTAGAGCGCTAAGCTTATCACGCACACCTCCAAACGCTGACCGTTTCCTGTCGCCCGACTCGCCGCCCCATCCACTATTGTTGCTCTGATTGTTGCTGCTGCTGCCACCGATAAAGTTTCTAGTGCTGCTTCGGCTAACAGGGCGGAGGTAGTCGCCGTAGTTGCTGCCTCGACTGGGTGGTGGCTGCATACCCGACGTATAGCTGTCATTGTAGTCCTGAGGTGCCGGAGGTGTCATGGTCATAAACTTGGGTACAAGACCCGCATTTGTATTAGCCATAACATCCATGTCGTTGCTGTTGTCATCATTGGCGCCGCTGCCCGGGATGCTATTTCCGCTATGGTATGAGAGGTGCGTGGAAGATGCGATACTCGAGGCCTGGCTGCTAGGTCGCTGCATCGGCATAGACGTCCCGGATCCGTGCAGAGACCGTGGTGGCGACCGTGAGTAGTCTACTGGTGATGTGCCAAACATGGACGACGAGTCGTCACCACTGTTCTCGTGCGACTCGTGTGCTGGCATCGACAAAAGGACAGAGCTGTTTGCTTGTTGGCGTAGCTTTGACTGTTGAGCTGTATTGGGCCGGTGCTTGCTGAGCTTGTTGCCTATAATGGCGCCCGTATGCGAGATGAGGGCCTTGATCACACGACTCTTGAGCGCCAGTGCCAGGTCCAAGTTCGACCACACCTTGTTGCGGTACTCAATTGTCGGCAGCCGGAACACAAAGTCGTGCACGTCCTCAATGTTGCGCTCGCCCCTGCCTTTGTAGCTCAGGCAGAGCACCACCGACGGCATCCGAATGTACGAAAACGTCTTGTAGTTGTTGGCACGCGTAATCATCTTGGTCAGGTCGTCCGACTGTGTCGTGTTCTGTTTGTCCTCCGTGTTCTTGTTGCTGCTGCGAAGCATGAAGCGGCTCCTCTTATTGGATTCACTGTTGATAGAAGAGATACCAGTAGAGGACCGCCCGACACCAATGCGCAGTGGTCCCACGCCCTGCAGCGACTCGTGCGATGGCTTCTTTGCAATGGACTTGCCGGCGCTCATGGTTGGCTGACGCAGGAACCGGAACGAGTGCCCGTCACCAGAGTGGACACTCATTGCCTTTTGCTTCTCGACGCTGGCCTTGTGCGCTTGGTTGGACGTGAGCGTCGGCTGTAGGCGAAGCTCGAGAGACCCGGGACGCGTGTCAAAGTTGATGGCTGTGCCGTCGCGCTCGGACACCGTAGATCCATTGCGCTCTTGTCTGCCCGCTTGCATGTTGAGCACCATCTCTTCGTCTTCCGTGTCCTCGTCTCCCGACGCAGTAGTCTGCTTCAGTATGAGTGCCGAGTCGCTGTTGTTGCCGCTGGCTCCGGCATCACCCGCCTCATCTCCCGTACTAGGGAAAATGTACTCAAACAGCTTCTTGCCCACTTCGTGCTCCAGCTGGATCTTCATCGGAAACAGAGTCACCTCAAAGTGGCCCATCACCGTGATACCTGCAATTGCCTCCATCATGTACCAGTAGACACGCACCATTGGCTCCGTCTTGGCATCCTGCGTGCCGCGCTCGTCTAGATACGGTACAATCATTTCGGGGTACGTCGCATCCGGAAGCAGGTTGAGACCGAGAATCTTGCCCACCTGCACTAGGTTGATATGCGAACCATCTGCATTGTCTGTCCGGTTGTACTCGACCTCCTTGAGCTGGAGCTCGACCAAGGGCTCATTGTTGTCACGGATCAAGTGCCACACAATCTCGCGTGCCGAGATGTTCCATTTCAGCAGCGCGTTGCTCTGCGATGACTCGTTGCGGTCCTGTGACGTCGTTATGGCCTTCATGATAAAGAACAATTCATCTTCGCATGCCGCAAGGTCGCGCTCCAAGAGTAGCCGCTCATCCCAGCCCCGCTCATCCAGCGATTTGGAGTGAATCTGGAAGTGCGTCTTGATGTCCTCGAGCTGCCGCACGCGCTCTTGCAGACGGATCACCATCTCAGGCGCGCCTCTCAGATCACTGAAATCGGAAGCCAGCATAATTTTCTCTAGCCGCTCGCTCCGTGTCTTCTCGAGCGGTTCGCTGTACATAAGCAAATCAAGCACAATAACGTAGATGGCATAGTACTGTGACGAGTTGCACAGTGCTCGGGCCTGCGGGAACTCGACCCAGAGGTTGTCCATGCGGCTGTCGATATTGTCGGATGCTGTTGCGCCGGGGCCACCCTCGCCAGTGTTGACGCCGTCCGTGTATTTCAGGCGCAGGTCGTTGAACTTGTCGTAGCGCAGCGTAGCCGACGTCTTTTGCACGACACGCTTAAAGCCAAAGGGGTCGGTCTTGAAGTCAAACATGACCTCCATAGGAACCCAAGGAGGCCAGCTTGAACCGCGCGGCGAACCGTAGCTCGTGCCCGAGTAGGCTGACAGCAGGCGTGTTGAAAACCACTTACGGTGTGCCACAAAGAACTGCGTGCTGTCCATGTCCACGAGGAAACGGCGCTGGACGAGACCGCTCACGTTATCTGACAGTCTTGCCTTGTCCATCACCTCCACAATCTTGAGATCCATGCTCTTGGCCGTCACGAGCACCACATGCTTCTTGTTCTTGTCACTCTGAAGCTGGATCTGCGGTGCAATGAGGCGCACATGGTAGCTGTTTTGCGGCGTGAACTCGGTAGCGATGCCGCCCGTTAGGTCGTCCATAGGCGTACTGAATACCGTGCCCTCTTTTTTGCCACCCTCAGTGCCTTGACTATCGTCGGAGACAAACTTGCGGCCATCTTGCAGGATCTTGCGGATTCTATCCTCGATATCCTTGCTCGATGTCGGGTCTAGCCTGCTGGAAGCACCGAGGTCGGGTGTAGGTGCAGAACCTGATGCACCACTAGCACCGGCAATTGAAGATGCATCGCCCCCCGTTGGAGACGCAGCTGCAGCCGCCTTGAGCTTCACCTGTTCCTCAACGATGTCCAGAATGAACTTGACAGCTGGTCGCGACAAGTAGTAGACAAAACCTCGCCGTTGGCTGACCTGGTGGATGTAACGCAGAATGATGTTGCGGAGCATGTTGTTCCATTTGAGCTTCATGTTGTGCACCACGAACCGATTCGTAAACTCGCTAGCAAATTCAGAGCCCTCCTCCCCATCCCTAGCTGCCTGCTGCTCCTCGGCAGCAGCGTTTACATCGTGTGTATTCTTGTTATTGGCTGGTGTCGACTTGCGTGCTCGGCCGGCAGCTGCGGCTGCAGCATCTTCTGACAGCTGTGTGATAAAGGTCTCCAGGAATAGCCTCTTCTCCTGAAGAACATTGGCTTGCCGCGAGAGTGTCTCAATTTGGCCCGCGATACTTGCATTGTTATCACCATTCATCAGTTGGGCGATGTCACTGATATCCCGCACATGACTCTCGATTTGCTCTTCAAGTTGCTCGAGCCGGTTCCGGATCAAGTGCATCTGCACGGACCGAGGATCGTCCAGCGCCATGATGCACAAGTTAGTGGACTCCTGGCCAAAAGGACTGGTCCGGTCGGGATCACCAGAAATAACACCGCCAATATCCGTCTGCCGGAAGTATGTCACTCTCGGCGCAAAGGCGAGGGGCAAAATCTTGGTGTCTGGGTTCGGTTCCGTCGGTATAATCCAGTCGAGCTCGACAAAGTCGTCCATGTCAATCCAGCTGAAATCGTCATCTGGTATGGTAAAGCGGCTGATATCGGCCGGGTCTTCCTCGTGGTGATGGTGGATAAAGTTGGGCCCTGCCGTACGAACACTTTCTGGTGAGATTCCACGAATGCTGGCGGATACTGCCCGAATATCGGCAGATGCAAGATCCAGTTGGCATGCGTGGATCTTAATGCCCGATGTGCGGCTTTGTGTCTTGCGACCCTTGTCGCGCGTGTTGAACTCCTCACGCCGCTGGTGCAGGTCAAGCATAAAACTGTCGAACCGGACTTTGATACCCGTAGCAGAAATAGCGTTGATATCGTGGTCCTCAGGGTCCTTGTGCTTGTACATGTGGCTGAGGAAGAGGGGCGCCAGGAACAGGTTGTACTTGATTGTTGCCAGATGCCGTCCGAATTTCTTGCTGTTCTTCTCGCAGCCAGGCCAGAGCTTGCCTTGCCGGATGGGCAGCGACATTGGACCACTGAACAGTGACCACCATGCAAAGAAGTGTGTGAAGAAGCGTGGCGACAGGTGGACGGTGTTGTAGCTTCGCGACGGCTCCGTGTTGGAGACAGTCCAGTCGCGATCCACGGGTGCGCGAACAGCAAGGGACATGTGGATGTGTTCACTGCGGAAGCCACGGAACGCATCATAAGGGAGACCGTTCTGGGGCTTTGCATATTGCGGTGCCTTGAGGAAGATACTGTAGTGAGGGTCAAAGTCAAAGCTGCGCTTGCCGTCTTCAATTGCTCGCTCAAACACCAGACCAGCCAGCCACTGCACGCGGCCCGACAGTTTCATGACCACCTTTTTGAATGCGGCACCAGACCGCAACGAGTCTTCACTGCTGACGCTGTCGCTGTCGGTGCCCTGTCGGGCGACCTCGCGCATGTGGTGGCTGTAGTCGGGCACAGCCAGAACGTACTCGCCGCTGTCCACTGTCATAAACTTTTTGGGATCGTCGTCGACATTGATATTCCAGCGGACGTCGTTACGCCAGCACATGAGGAATCCAGCACCGTTGCCAGTGACCTGATAAGGGTCGCGTGTTCCCTTGAGAGCAAAATGAACATTACCATCTGCTTTCCACGCAACACGCATCCGCGAATGAAAACTTAGGCGAATCTTGTCCCAGAATCCGACATTCTCAGATGGGTCAAGCTGCGGCTTAGTAAACGACTCGAGCACCATCATCATGTCCTGGACAGCCGGCTGGTACGACGGGCCCCAGGTGATCTTGGTGGGGAGAGAGGTGTTGATGTCAATGTTTATGTCAGAGTACGTCTTGACTTGGCTTGTTGTGCGCATAACATCAATGGCAAAGTTTCCTTCTTTAGAGGAACCAGGCTCGTTGCTCTTCGGGGGCAAGATGTCCACCTTGGTATGCCGGATAGACTCTGGGCCCTGGAACTCCTCGGCAATGACAAAGTCTGACGAGAGGACAAGTGCATGCTGCTTCGTGCCCTGGTTGGATGAAAGGCCGGGCACATGCAGTAGGGGCAAGGGGTAGTCGCGAAGCGTCACCTTGGCCTCGCCCATCCGGATCTGGAGGTTCATGGGGACAAGCATTGAATACAACATGTCTCTAGGGATACCCTTGCCCACCTTGTGCAGGAAATCGGGTAGTTCCTCCATGGGGAAGCTGGGCTTATCGATAATGACATGCAGGTCGTCGATGATGGTCGACATCAGAGCAGGGCGGTCGGGGACGCCTAGGATGTTCTCGTGCTCATTGATGTCGTCCTCGGGTGTGTGCATGCCCCAGAACATGCTGCGAATGTCACGCATGCCATTCCTCGCCATCAGGTAGGCACGATCGATCCGCTGCTTCCAACCGCGCGAATTGTGTAGATTGAGCTTCTGCCTCGCCTCGGCAATGCTCACATGAGCGCTGCCAGTCATGCCTAGCGAGCTTCCTTCGGGGTCGTAACGGGGCGTCCGGCCTGCCGATGGGCGCAAGTTTTGGTTGCGGTCTGCACTCTGGCTTCTGGTTTCACTACTCTCCGCAAATGGGCCGCCTGAGTGCCTACCACGAGGAGCCGCAGACCGCGCCCTATACTTGCTCGACACCCGACGCTGGTCATCGTCTTGCTGTATCTTCTTGACCTTGACACGGAACGCCTCCTCACGTGCCAAGCGCTGCATCTGCTCAACACGGCCGGCGCGGTAGATCATGCCTAGCTTCCACTCAAAGCCGCCGTCTTCAAGCTCAAAAGCAAATGTGCGGCAGCGGATTGCTATCTGCGGCACATTCTTGGGGCCTTCGGGCTCTTTGCCGAGAATGTACTCGTCTGTGCCTGTCTTGAAACGGTGGTGTAGTTGCTGTACAGACTTGAGTGTGTTGACCAGGTTGTCGACAATCTTGTACAGGATAAGCTCGTGTGGAACGGCAAGTCGGATGACATCGGTGCTGATCTCAAACGCACGCTCTGTCTTGTAGCCGCTGGTCGGGAGCTTCTTTTGCGTTTCTTTGGACGTCAGGCGGCCGTTCTTGATACTAAGCACGCGGGCCCAGACCTTGGGCATACGCGGTGCCTCGACATGGAACCGGATAAGTTTCCAGTACACAAACGGAGGCGACCAACGATGACGGCCTGTTTCGAGATTGTGTACTTGCAACATGACTGGCGGGTCAGATGGTAGCTCGGCTTTGATTTGCACCAGGGCAATCTTAATGTCCACGGCGACAAGATCGCGCGACGACTTTTTGATATTGTGGGATTCGAGGTAATCAGCCAAAGTGGGCGAGGTGGGCGGAACCTCAAGAGATGGCCCCATTGTGCCCGTTGGCTTCACTGGCTCGGCAACACCATGCTGCTTTATAGCAACCTCGAGGCTGGGGTGTGCAAACGCCTTCTTGAGGACCATGACAGCCACACCGACCGAGTAATGTCTCTGCAGAGAATAATGGGCGTGGAGTGTGCGGATGTGAGAGTGGACGTGGAGCATGGGGCCCTGGTTGTCGCTGAGAGTTGAGAAGGCAACCTCGAATCGGGGGATGTTGACAAAAGGGTCCACCTCCCACTTCTCTGTGGACTCGACGATAAAAGCTTCGAAGCCACGACCGTGGATAGCAATACGGCGGCCATCACCATTATGGTAGTGCTTCTTCCTTGGAGTAGAGGGAACAGAGGCCAATAAGTCAGTATCTGGCAGAAGAATCGAGCGACTGGCAGTCCTCCGGCGTGCTGGCTTGTGTTTGAGTTTATCAAGGCGCTGGGCACGGTACTCGACACTCCACGACTCCAGCTGGACAGCCATGCCTCTGGAGTCACCCGACACGCGCTTGTCAACGCCCGCGACCTCTATGCTAAAGTCGGTCGACTGCATGTGGAAGTGCAGAAGCCATGACGGCATACCGCGTAGGAAGTTGACCTTTTTCTTCGGCAGGGAATGATGCGAAGAAACTTTCTTATCTGGCACGACATTGGGCCGAAGCTGGCGCACAATCTGGCGTAAGCCGTCAATGATCTCTGGGCGCACAAGCTTGACGGAAAATGTCTGAAGATTTGCACTCGCAACAACATGGACATCGGGAGACGCGTTGAGTTGCGTCTTTAGATCAAACGATTCGGTCATCAAGAGATCAAACCGGTCGCCACCCGATGTTTGGTAGAAGAGGTGATGTGTTGTTAGCCGCATTACCGATGCTAGGGAGTAGTGCAGCTTCTCCACGGCAGAGTGGAAGGACTCAATATCAAGAGAAATGGAGGAAATTGAAGAGATAATAAGATCAAAGTCATCGGGGTCGGCGGTAGGGCTCACGGGAGGGAGAGCGATGCGGACGACCGGCTCGTGCATGGAGAACTTGATATTTGCTTTTGGAAGCATGCGAGAAATGAGGAGATGGCGGCGATGCTTGGGCTCGACAGCGCGGGACCGGGGTTTCTTGGGCCGGCTTAGTATAGCGAGGAGCAGAGGTAGATGCCTGGGGTCGAGGTCCACCGATGGCGAGGTGACGACCGAGTTGGAAAAGAGGATGTTGGCGTTTCTCTCCTCAGCAGTGATGTCCTTTGTGATCTCAACCGACTTTGATGGCAGTGTAGTCTTGACAGTCGTAGTGGCCATCGGAATGTACATGAGCCGTTGAGGCTTGCCGTGGCCATCGTCAACGCTTACCGAGATTGATAAGGCGACAGCCAATGCCTCATGAGCAATGTCCTTGGGCGAAAAGTACATGCGATGGGCAGGCGACTTGTGGTCGAGACGATGGAGGTCGATACCAATCTCCTTCATGGACGCGTTCATGAGCAGGACCGGGGCACCGGTAGCCTTGACTGTTTGCACTCTTTTGGCTATGCCGAGATAGCTGATAGCAAACTGAACCTCTTTGATGCCTCTGAGGATAGAGCTGACAAATTCCTTAAAGTCAGCAGCTGTCTTCGTGAGGTCGTCTTCGTCTGTGTTGTCTGCATTGCCGGCGTTGTCCGTGTTTTCTGTGTTGTCTACGACGCTGGGGGGAGCCGACAAATCGGCGGCGTCAGAGTAGCCCTGTGAGTCTGAAAAGGGATCATCCTCGAGAATAGGCGACATCGGGCTCGAAGGCTCAGCATCTGGAGTTGGAGGGGTCTCTGATGAGGACAGGGACTTTTTGATCTCGCGATAGAGGTCGGCACAGTAGATAAGGTCGTCGTAGGGGAGGTGTACGCGGCCCAGCTTGAGGGCAACCGCAGAGTCCCGAAGGCCGTCAAGGGCCTCGTACAGGAAGCCGTGGATGTTGAGTGTCGCATTGTCTATAATCTCCATAGACTCTCGGCCCTCTGGAGTGAAGAGGGCGCTGCGCAGGGTCATGATCCATTCGGCCTGGCTTGTTTCCGGGTGTGCAGCATCCTGGCGACCCACGAAGAGGAAGCGGTCACGGTCGACCATCTTGTGGCGGGTATCAACAGCCATGGCAAAGCTGCCGAACTGGATATTTCCTACGCCGACAATGTTGATGGCCGAGTTTGTCGCAACCACGTCAACCATGCGCAGCCAGTTGACATTGCGATGCAGGCGCTTAATGCGTTCCTTCATCTTCATGAGCTGGACCCAGGTTTTGCTGTGTTCTTCGGTATCGTCGCCTGTGGCATTCTTGCGTGATGAGCGCTTGCTGGTCTTGCTGGGTTTGGTGGAAGTCTGGTGTGAGAGCATAGGCTTCTCATCCTTGCCGGTGTCTTCATCGTCGTTGGCAGAGGAATCATCATCATTACAAATGCCACCCTTGTCATCGGTAGTGTGTTGGCCCTCAAGCTCGCCAATGTCAACTGTAATGACGAGCTCACTAATGACAATGCTAAGCCATGTAGGTTGTGAGAAGGTCGGGCGGTGTATATTGAGGCCAAGGCCACGGATCTCGATCTTGAAGCCATCGCGGGGGACATAGGCGAGTCGGCGTAAAGAAAAGTAGCCGATACGCTGGATGGATAGACCAGTGACGATTCGTATTATGGCGAATACGACAAAGGAAAAGAGATATAGTAGGACGGCAACGCCAAAGACAAAGGTCGGGCTAAAGAGTGCCATAGTGGGCGACCTTGTGTTGGTAATGTCGTGATATTAGGGGAGGGAGGGCGTCTAGAGGTGAGCTACAGCTAGCTCGGCACGCCGGAGAGACAGAATGCAGTGGACGTCTCGCACACGAGATGGGCGCACCAGTGAGTCTGCCGGTGGTGTATTATGGCATTCTCTAGATGTTGTTCGGGCCAAGCACCCAAGACGCCATATCGCAGAGGAGGAAGTTCGATGCTCAGAGTATGACGGCGGCGCTAAGATGATGCCGCAAGGGTGAAGATCCAATTTGCTCGAGATACACCGACCTGCTCTGTCGGAGTGGCGGGAACGGCCTAGATGGGCACACAGTTGAAAATAGGGTGTTGTCAGTGGCCAATGGATCGGTCCGGAGGTCGCCCGGGGTCGTGTGTACACGTCGGGAGCTGCAGTGGGAGAGGACAAGGATGTTGGAGTGTCGTGATAGTATAGCAGCTGAAAGAAGCAGTTACTGTGCTGGTGCGTTGTTGACAGCAGACCAGTGTTGTATGGGATGTCGTGCTTGGGGGTGGCAGCTCCAGGAGTGACACGGGAGAGTGCTGAGCTGTCGATGCAGGTGGTGTAGGTAATGTAGGTAATATAGTGGTAATCTGGCTGGCAAGTATGGATGAGATAATGTTATTATATTACGAATAGGGCAGCTACTTGGTGGGCTGCTCCTTCCCCCCTAATCAGTGGGAAATAACACTACGGAGTACTATAAACCCACAAAATTACGGATCGTCCGGGGTACCTTTGAAAGCTTAGTCATTCAAAAAGTGATGTCAGTTGAAGCTTGGCAGGCGACATCTGAGCATATCTCAGCACAGGTACTTAAATGCCAGCGTTGCAGCGTTATGCTTGGCCGTGTTTTAGCCGTCGTTTGATTTTGTGAGGTATGAATAACATGGCGCCAGTCGTCGATCTGCTCTTGTTTCTTGAGGGTATTACTCGGTATTTGTGAATATATTGATTATGTAAGCGGGTAATGCCCGTTTGTTCTTCTTGATCAGATTTTCTTGATCAGATTTATATAATAGTTTACAAGAAGCCGACTTGAATACTTGTGCTTTGAAATTGTTATCTCATGAATAGGAATCTGGTGATTAATCCAATTCACTTGTAATTTACTCGGGTCATTTATGTCCGCTCCCCAAGTCGCGTCGCTCGCGTCACCAGGCATGGCAGCTTGGTTGTCTCAGATCCAATGTCTTTCTCAAGTCTGATAGAATGTCTAAAGAACGACAGGTTGCGTAAGAAATGCGTGTGTATTCAAAATATGCTGTAATGAGTTGGGAAAAGGCCGCTATAAGTTATCATTTGTGTTTTGGGCGGCCTCGCGTTTTGCCTTGGCCGCACGCAGCTCTGCCAGTTTATCGTCGACGAGGGAGATTTCGACATCAAGCTTGAGAATCTTCTCATCAATAAACTTGTGGTACTCGTCATCTGTCAGTGGCGTGACAGGGCTCCACTTGGAGTCCAGCCAGCCCTTCTTGTTGTCGGACTCGGCTGCTGCCTCCGAGGGCATGCGGTTGAAGAGAGCCTGTCCACCGGCTCCAACCAGCGAGAAGACGGCAACAGCAGGCAGGATGTTTCGTGGTCCACCTATATTATTAGCAGTCTGTATTGCAGTGTGTCAATCAGCCATGTATGCAAACTCACGGAGTGCACCGCCGACGGCACCGGCTGTTGCTCCGGCAAGGGCGCTGGCCTTGATCTTATCTGACGACGTGATTGTCTTTTGACGGCTCATCTCTTGGAGAACCGTCATGCGCGCGGCTGTTTGTGTGTCAGTATTGGTATATCATTCATAAAGATTATACTATTTCATAGACAAGATTGCTTACCATAGTAGCTGCTGCTGAGGGCAAACCACTGTGCACCCGTCACCAACGAGAACAGCACCGGGGCTGCGGATCGCACAATACCGGCTGCTGCGCCCACAAAGAGGCCAACAGTGCCTATCCAATGTTAGATTGATTTTAATAGAGAATATTGATATATACAATACGAGCTAAACGAGCTCAGTATCAACTTACCAGCACCGAGGCCGACCTGGAGACTTGGGGCAAGGATCTCGGCAACGTGGGCCGGGACCTGAACCTTGGGCGCCGGGGCCCGTTGGGGAGGCGGTGTTGGCTCGGACTCTGACATTTTGAAGCTAAAGTAGATTGCGCACGATATTTTGAGGAGTGCCTCGCACTCTGTCAACTCAATCGGCGTACGTGTGTCGAAGCCAGTGAGCCGCGTTGCTGCAGGAAAAGTTGGTTCAGTGAGACCTATTCATGAGTTAGATGATAGGGTCGAAACCAGAGTGGGTTTTCAATCATAGACAGGGTCTACGGACCGTAGAGATGCTTCATTCATTGTCGTCGATTGCAGCTAATGTTGCTGCAGCCTTGTCGCATTGAGAAAGCCGTTGTGCTTTGTGCGTGGTGGTTGGCGATTGGTGAGGCTCTGAAGAGACACTGGCACAGTGTGGAGACTGTAGCACTCCACCGAGGCCTTGTGGTAATTGTTGGTGGGCAGCATGTTACAGCCCTATTACTCAGCAGTTACTATGCGGTGCTGGTCAAATCCGAGAGAGTTTAAAAATTAATCAGAGATCTGTTTAAATGTGCAACCGGGCCCTCTATGCTTATCATATTAATCTCAAAATGATACAATACACAAAGACTTGGAGATTTCTTTAAAAAAAATTTCATAACATCCACCAGGCTACATCACCCCAATGTCACCACCATGCTCAACACAAGCGACTACACGGTTGTCGGCGAGATGTCGACAGCTCCACCAGCCAGGTACAGGCCTCAGCTATGTACAAGGCACTTGGGATACCCGGCCCAGGCGAGAATTGGAGCGGGCAGTGTGAAAGGAGACCATCCGCCATGCTACCGACTTCCGCTCGTGCTCGAGCCAAGACGCCGTGCATATAATGGCCAACAACATTATCACGCTGCCTCCCACGTGCGTGTGCTAGCTTATGGTCATCTACGGGTCTGCATCGTACGTGCCATCCGTATACATTGCATGCGTCGAGTCGGCTGGACAACTTGTCCTTGTGTCATGACTAACGAGTGTATGTCTTACATAAGACACTGAAAGATACCACGAAAAGACGACAGTATTTTTTGTCCTATATACAAGTCTTTAAGGGAAAGAACGGTGAGCTGAAAAGCCAAAACAGGTAAGAAGACACCTTTTCGACAAGTGGTGTTGCTCAGATGCAGACGTATAAGAATCAATTACCAAAAAGGGAAGTAAGTTGGCCAGTGTTTAGTGGAGCATACAACAGACGACGCTCCCCGAAAGTGTAGTGAGCCTTCGTTGACTGTGAACTTTGTAAAAACGCGGGCTGGCATGTTTCTATCCGAATATCAAACAGAGTCGATGCTTAGACCCAAAGCCACTTTGAAAAATGGCGGTCTCATAATTGTCGTATTTCTGCTGTATTTCTGTTTGTCTGATCCGTCCAGCCACAGTCTGACATCCAGTCTGAAGCATTGCTTATATAATCATCGACTGGAATATGCCTCACTTCTTCTTGAATCATGTTCACTTTCCGATTATATCGGCCACCACATAGCCATCAAGTTCTCTTTAATCAATCGTCAGCGCATCCTGCATATCGACATCTCAGCCTGCACAGTCCAGCACAGTGCTCGCACGCGAAATAAAATATCAAAATAAAATCCAGTATGGTAGTGTGGATCTGTCCCAATACAGCTTAGCGCAATATCTACCACGCAGTCTCTATCCCGCAGCCCACTCCCGCATAAATGGTTTTCGCACAGCCAATCTGGACATTCTAATTTTTTTTCCTCTCCAAGGCCACCAAACATCCACCATCGTCAAACCGCCACCAAACTTCCTCTCTACAGCAAACACCCACAAACCACCATCAACCACACCGTCCAGTCCACCACCGCACCAACCCACCGATCTGAGCCAGTCGTCTCCGTCTCGATTGTGCGCAGTTCTGTTCTGTATCCTTCCTGTCCCTTTGCCTGGACCGCCCGCCGACTTTGCCCGGCCCCGACCACCCCCATCCACCCCTCTTTTTCTCTTTTTTTTTTTCTTTTTTCTTTTTCTTTTTTTTTCATTGTCTTTCGTTGCTCCGGCCCCGATTGCCTTTGAAATATACACATCTCCGACACCGCAATCACCACCACCCTCAAACCTAAACGTCGTCTACGTGCCCATCGCAAAGAAGCGTGTCGCCCGTAGCCTACGTTAACCACCCCCCCTTTCATTCATCATGGGTAAGCCAGCATTCTCAGCATTCTCAACATCGTCACCATTGCCGTCGTCGCCGTCGCCGCCGCCTTCACAATCTATGCCTCCCTGGCAAACGGCCTCACCACACCTGTAGTCCACTATCACCAGCCTTGCCGTCTTCCGTCATCTTGCCCTCCTCACTATCTCTCTATACCCCCCTCTCCCCTCATCCTCATCATCGTCATCCCTCATTCCTCACCCCTCCTAGACACCCTGCGAAAGCATTCTCGACGACGGCACGCATTCTTCGATGACGACTCTGCTACGGCCAACTATATTCCAAGACACTATAATCTAACACTCTCAGCTCCCAAGAAGAAGGATGTTCAGAAGCTCTCCTATGGAGAGTTTATGGCCAACGATGGTATGTTAAATATCCAATCTATTTTCTTATAATCTACACCCTTGTGATAACCCTTACTAACTCGACTACAGCCTTTGGTGGCTCCTGGGCTGACGAGGTCGAAGAGACTGTCGGTAAGTTTCTCGCCCACTGCGGTTGTTCCTCATCACGCCCTTCAATGCATGTCGCATTGCTCGACCTCGACACCGTCAACCTACCCGACACCACTACACTCTGCACGCATACTGACTTTCTCCAGGCACCCAGGCCCTCCCTGCTCCTGAGCGCCGTGGCGGTGGCGGCGGTGGCTTCTACGGCTCGTCCAACACCGACCGTGGCGGTAAGTCTCATCCTCACCGGAGCTATATATCTCGACACTTTCATACAGCCGCTAACTCCCCCAGGCTACAGCTCGTACCGCGAGAACGTTCCCCAGCGCATCCCAGACAAGCCGCCTTACCTTGCCCACCTGGGTAACCTCGACTACGAAATTGAGGAGGACCACATTCGCGAGCTGCTCGAGGGCTGCAATGTCACCAGCATCCGCCTGATCCAAGATCGCGAAACCAACCGCCCCAAGGGTTTCGGTTATGCCGAGTTCGCCGAGGTTGACGGCCTGAAGCAGGCTCTGACCCTGGACGGCGTCTCTTTCCGTGGCCGCAACGTCAAGGTCAAGATCGCAGACCCTCGTATGTCTCACCTCCCCACCTCCTTTCCATTTATTGATATGTAGACACTAACCCCTTCCAGCCAAGGAGCGTGAGTTCCGTGGTGGCGAGTCATCGCGCGATCTCAGTGAGTGGACTCGCAAG
Organism: Ophiostoma ulmi; assembly: GCA_029298715.1. Classification (NCBI taxonomy): domain Eukaryota; kingdom Fungi; phylum Ascomycota; class Sordariomycetes; order Ophiostomatales; family Ophiostomataceae; genus Ophiostoma; species Ophiostoma ulmi. The sequence goes on along the minus strand of JANSLN010000002.1, from coordinate 5,034,272 downwards.
GGCCCTCTGCCGGATCTCCCGGGCCGCACCACCGAGCGCCGCCCTGCCCCCGACTTTTCCGAGCGTCGTGCTCCTCGTGAGGCCGCTCCTGAGGAGAAGGCCCGCGATATCACATGGGAGCGCAAGGGTCCCCTGGCCCCTCTGCCCCCCACCGAGCGCCCTGCCGGTGAGGCTCCCGCCGCCGCTGGCGAGACTGGCTTCCGTGCCCCCCGCAAGACTCCTGCCCAGTGGGGTGAGGCTCGCAACGAGAACACTCCTCCTGCCCCCGGTTCCGACTCTGGAAACGGTCCCCGTGCTCCCCGCCGCGAGTACACAGAGCGCTCTGAGCGCCCCGAGCGCCCCGAGCGTGCTCCCACTGCCGCCGAGCGCGACATGCAGTGGCGCACCAGCATGCGCCCTGACGCCCCTGAAAAGTCTGCTGCTCCCTCGCGCAGCGGAAGCGAGGCTCCCACCTCGCCTGCCCCTGTCGCCGCCACTCTGGCTTCTCGGCCAAAACTGAACCTGGCTAAGAGAACCGTCTCCGAGGCCACCGATGCCGCTGCTGCTCCCGGTGGTGACTCCAAGGCCAGCCCCTTTGGTGCTGCCCGTCCTATCGATACTGCTACCCGTGAGCGCGAGGTCGAGGAGAAGAGACAGATTGCCATCCGCGAGAAGAAGGAGGCCGACGACAAGGCCAAGGAGGAGGCCCGGAAAGCCAAGGAGGCTGCTGCCGAGGAAGCTGCTGCCAAGGCCGCTGAGGAGGCCAAGGCCGCCGAGGCCCCTGCTGCTGAGACCCCTGCCGCCACCGAGGAGGCCGCTGCTGCCCCTGTCGAGGCTGCTGAGCCTGCTGAGCGTCCTGCTACTGCCGCTGCCGCTCTGGCTGCCGGCCTTCCCCCTACTCCTACTACCCCTACTGCTCCTGCTGGCGATGCTGCCAAGCCCGCACATAACGGTACCCCTAACAACCGCGGCCCTCGCACAAGAGAGCCTCGTGAGCCCCGCGAGCCCCGCGACCAGGTCCAGAACGCCAAGTCGCGTGCTAACGACAGCGGCAACTGGAGAAATTCCTCGGGCGTTACCCGTGGCGGTGCCCGTGGTGGCGACCGCGGCGACCGCGGCGACCGTGGCGGCGAGAACGGCCAGCGCCGTGGCAGCGGTGCCCCAAGAGGTGGTGCCCGCAACAGCGATGGTCCTCGCCCGCCCCGTGCCAACGGCGGTGCTCCCCAGCAGGCACAACAGCCCCCTACTCCCCGGACTGCCACTGCACCGGAAGAGGGCGGTGCTGCCCCTGCTGCTGCCCCCGCTGCTGCTACCCCCGACAACGACGGCTGGGAGACTGTGCCTAACAAGAGCCGCCGCAACCAGAGAACTCGTGGCCAATGAGCGTGCCCAGTGCATTTTCCATCTTGATCGTTTCCGTCCCTGTGTTATATCTTTAATTCTTTATCCCTTTTGCCGTTTTGCCGTTTTGCCGTTTTCTATCACATTGTGGACTAAGCAAGGCGTCGCCGGTGGGGTTTGGGATATCAAAAAGAAGAATAAAGAGCGAAAGAGCAGAAGAAGAAGAGGATGAATAGAAAAGTTTCTCTTTTTTGTTTCGATTTTCTTTTTCTATTTCTTGTGTTCTCTTTTGCAAGGATATATTTTTATATCTTTATCTGCTTATCTCGACACTCCCATCTCATGTCTCTATCTGTCTTCTCTTCTGTTCCTTTTTCTCTCTCCATCTCACCCTTTCTCTTATACCCACCAATAATGAATGTCTTTCTTATTCGTGTCGTTTCCAATCAAAAAGTCAAAGATCAATAGTTTCCTGCCGCGTCGTGTTGGATATGTTGTTTTGTCTGCATCGCTACATGACGCGACACGGCCGTCTCTAGTCTTTGGGCATTGGTCTCGATAGGAAGCGCGTACAAGAAATGACGAGACTGTTCTTGGTAGATAAGAGCAGAGAGCAGAGAGCAGAGCAACCATCAGCAGCGTCTGGGAAGATATGAATAAAAGGAGCTCAAAGAGTGCAAGGAGATGATGGAAACGGGATATCAAAGGAAGACACGGATCAACGGCAAGGAACGGCAAGGGAAAAAAGGAGAATGGGAAAAAAGTGATGTTTACGTTTTTTGTTTTGCTGTTCCATTTTGTCTTGTTCTCTCGAGGACCTTGCGTTTTCTCCTTTATTATGACGATGCAAACAAAAGTCTCATGTTTTCTATATTGTTATTTTTATGTCTTGTTTTTTAATTTATTATTTTTCTTACTTTTTCTTTTTTTATTCTCTTATTTTCTACTTTTATTCTGCATTTTCTTCTGTCGAGATAACGACTGGCTTTTACACTCATGCCTCTTCAGTCTTCACATCTTACATTGTTTATCTTTGGTCCCTTTCTCGGTTTCATCTGCCCATAATCTGCCATTGGCATCATGTATCTCCTCTCTTCTGTTAATCTCTGTCCTTCATCTCTCCCCCTTCTGGTCTTGTTCTTTTTTCTCTAATATTTTCGTTACTGGACATGGCCAGAATATTCCAGTGTCGTCTTGTATTTTCTTGTTAGCATTAAACGTCTTTACTCATCGGTGTTGACTCTGATGTTCTGAACATTTTATAATTGGTAGAATGGACGTGTCTAGTAAAACTGTAAATTCGGATGATAAAACTGGTTAAATATAAAATAAATTAGAAATAATTAAAAATAAACGGAATAATTGATGAATAATTTAAATAAATTTAAACAATTATGTTCATCACTTGTTACATTATCGATGATGCTATGAATGTCATGATAGATTAAATAATTAAATAATCAAAAACAACAGCGCTTTAGGTATCATTTTCAAATAGCAACGCTGATCTCTATATTTATATGCTTATATGCCTCACAAATATCTACCTCTACCTCCGCTTCGGCTGCATTCCGCGCGCACTCGACCATACACTCTCGCTGACCCGCGCTGGGATCTTGCGGCCGCGCAGGCGCTGGTCAATCAGCCACAGCCCAACGACAAAGCCAATCTTGGACAGCCCCCCCGACCCCGTGTCATCTACCAGATCCCACACCTCGGCCAGCTCATCGGCCGGCAATCGACTGCGTCGCCAGATATCACGCACCACAATGTTGGGCACCATCTCATTGTCCAATTTGTAGTCTAGATCCGTCTGCAGTCCATGCTGGCCGCGGTTGCTGGCCCAGACAGCCTCGTACCGCCGCCGCTGGCGTTCTGTCATAGCTTCGCGCCACCGTTTGCGGGCGCCCTCGTGGTGGTGCTGATGCTTGTTGCGTGCGGCCGTGCCCGTGGCGTGTGAGAAGTGTAGCTTGCCCTGGCGCAGCCGGCCGTCGCGGTGGTAATGGCTGCGCTTGTAGTGGCTCTCGTATATCTCATCGTCGTCTTCCGAGTGTGGTGACCGGTCGCGCCGGAGTGTATGCAGCATTGTCGTTGTACGTTTCGGGGGCGATGGTGGCCGCGACGTGGCCGACGACGAGGTCGGCTGTGGGCTCATCTTGGCTGCAGCTGCAGCCGCGAGTGAGCCGGCCATGATAGCGCTTGCAAGCCCATCGACGGCTGTGGCGGTCCGACGTGGTGCAGGCGGCGTCGGCACTCCCGATACGGACGCACGCCTGCTGCGGTAGCTCACTGTGCTGGTAGCTCTTCCGACTGACGACGATGAGGTTGCGGTGGAATTTGCTGTTGAAGGGGCCCTGCTGGCGGTGCTGACTGCACTCACGCCGCTGGCCACACTAGGGTCGCGCGCACGGGGCTTGGGCGGTGTCGGGGCCTGAATTGGCATGGGAGATGGCCTCTCCATGACATCGGCGTCATCGTTGAGGCTGCGCAGCGGAAGCCGGTGTTGCCGGAGAGTATTTCCCGTAGATGATCTCTCCAGTTTCTGCGGCTTTGCTGGCTCCGTCCTCTCAGCCTTTGGAAGTTCGTCGGCCTTTGGATTGGGCTTCGGTTCTGGTGTCGGCACTGGTTTAGCTGCTTGGGCTTCAGATTCGGCCGGTTTTGGCTTTGGCTTTGGCTTTGGCTTTGCTCTGGCTACTGCCTTGGGCGTCTGTTGCATGTCTTCTGCCTCGTCTGGGTCTTCCTTTCTAGGGCTGACAGACCGTGGAGGTGTGAACGCTTTCAAGGGCCCAGTATTTGTAGGCGGCTGGTCTTGCTCTACAGCTGTAGTCTTTGGCTTTGGCTTCTTTGGTTTTGGCTTGGGTTTTGGCTTCTCGGTGGTGGACTCTTCAAACATGTGAATAAGCGAGGATGTGGGTGGAATCGCAGATGTATCTGGGTTGGAAGTGGCCGTCAGTGCAAGACTGCTCGTCGAGTGGCTGTTGCCCGTATACGCGGCACTGAACCGGCCCAGGCTGTCGGTTGACCGGGATGCCGCCGTGCTGTTGGCCGCCACAGCTGCTGCAGCTGCCCGCCGTCGCTCGTCGCCGGCTGCTGACGCGGACAGTGCCGCTGATAGATGAGCTGGCGGGGGCCCACTGCTGCCCCCGGCGGTCCCGGTGCTTCCAATACTTCTGTGGCCGGTATCACTTGGTGTCAGACCAGGACTAGCGGCCTGACTGGCTGTGCGGCTGGCCGCGCGTGTTGCTGCCAGGAAGGATGCCGACAGCGTAGACACTGGCGTTCCTAATGAAGCAGCAGAAGAACTTTGCGGTGGCGGCCGACTGGGACTGCGACTATGGCTTGTGCGTGCGGCGGCTGTCGCGGCTCGGCTGGGGCTGGGCGAGCGGACTGGCGAGATGGGTCGCAGGAGTTGGTGTTGTGACTGTTGAGGTGTGTTGACGGTGGGTATAGATCGCGTGCTGCCCGTGAGGCTGGCGACATTGGCGGCTAGGAGGGCATTGTTGGAGACGGTGCTGCGGCCGGTGTCATTCTGGTTGAGGCTTGACGAGATAGCACTGGAGGAGCTGGTGTAGCTGTTGTAGCTGCTGCTGTGTGGAGGTCGAGACGGCGAGACGGAGGGAGCACGAGTTGGGATGGGTGTCGACAGTTGCTGCTGCTGCTGCTGCTGCTGCTTCTGCTGACTAAATGCGAGAGAGGCGCCTCGGAGGGCAGCGGATGCCGCAGAGCTGTCACTGTCGTGGGCCATTGTGTGTATTGATATGTAGAGAGGGTCGAGAGAGGTCGTCGTCGTCAGTCCGGAGGTGACCCCGAGGCCGGGAGGAGGCCGCGGTCAGGGATGCAGTGGGAATGACATGTATGGGAGAAAAGGTAGTGCTTGGCGACGTTTGATTGCTGAGTATCGAGGTGGGCAGAGTTGCACGCAGCTGAAAAGGTGTAAGGGTGGGAGAGCGAGCTGAGTGATGTCGCTGCATGCGTCGCGTACTTTAGTTCTGCAAGGCTGACACATTGTCAACGGGCACTACGGATACGGACGCTGCGGACACTGCGGCACTGTGGACACTAGACGCTAACTACAGGAGAATTAGTGTGCACCCTGGCAGCTTACAGGAGCTTCTGGTGGAGTCTCCCCCTATTACGACCGGCCGCTTTGCCACGGCAGAGGCTCCACACTCACACTCACACTAATCGACGCGCCAAGAGTCGTTTAGCTGCATTAGCTGTCTGTCTCTTCATTCTGCAAGTGACGCAATTACTTGCTTGAGTGAGACTGGAGAGAGCTTGAGTGCAGTAGAGCAGTCCATACAGACTTGAAACAGTCTCGCTTATCGACAAGCCAAGCATATCACGGTATTCCGATGGTGTATTTAGATTGAGAATTTCATTGACAGAGATGAAAGAAAGGCAAAGGAAAAAAGGAAAGAAAAGAAAAGAAAAGAAAAGAAAAGAAAACAAAGACGACAAGAAAGAAGTCGATAATGAAGAAGAAACCAAAACCATATCAAGAACAGCAGCTCTCCAAGAGCTGGCAAATTAAAAAGCAAGAGAACGCCGACCGTTGAGAATTACAGAGATAGGAAAAAGCAGAGATACAAGTAGAGGAAGAAAGACAAGAAAGACAAGAAAGACAAGAAAGACAAAAAGAGACAAAACAATAAATAGAAAAAAGACAGAAATACACAGAGACAAACATGTCTCGCAATGTCCAGAGAAGATGGGCTCCCAGGCCACAAGTCGTCTTCCAGTAAATAAGAGGCAGGGCAGCCCCCGGTGGTAATAGGTACAGAAGAAGCGAATGGACGGCGCGAGACGATGAGATAGTAGAACACAGAACAAAACAGAAGAGAAGAAAAAAGAGTAAAGCAACAAGAAAAGAAAGCAAAGCCATCTCGTCATAAGACACAGCGCTGAAAAAAGGCGCAGAAGACGAAACGTTCAAGGGTGAGTTGGTATCATCATTCGAGACAGGTCGTTATGTGATGAGAGAATAAGAAAGAACGCAATCATGAGAGCGTAAGAGTCGAGTCGGAAACGGGATCAAGAGGCGGACACGGCCGGAGAGGGAGACGCCGCGTAACCTAAAAGGCGTCCTCATCTGTCCACTCGCTACCAGAAACAATGCGATTGCGCTCGGCGTCCATCATCACTTGGCCTGCATACGGCGTTGACGGCGGAGGGAGGCCACGTTGCCGCTTGGACATGCTCGATTGTGGTCGACCGTGTGCACCGTCTGTCTCCAGCGACGTGCGCTTGCCCCGTGCCGCACGCATCTTGGCGTAGTACATCTCTGATGCATCCGGCTCAGGCTCCAGCTCAGAGTTATCGTCGTACGTTTCCCAGTTTTCTGATCCCGAGACAGCTGTTGACGTATCGGAGATTTGCCGTACCAACCCGGCGTACTTCTTTTGTTGTTGCAGCTGCTGCAGCTGGTGTTGCTGCTGCTGGCGGTACTGTTGGGACGAGTACGACTGCGACGATGGCGGCCGCGTGCTGTGTGTGTGGCTGCTCTGGCTGCGCTCGTCAAATCGGCCATCGAACCGGCCGTCTAACCGGTCGCTGTACCGCTCTTCGTACTGGTCGTCATATTGCTCGTCATACTGATCGTCGTCGTCGTAGTCTTCGTACACATCCTCAGGGTCCACATGGCGCACATTGGCACCCGACTCGAAGTTGGTGCCCCGGTACGGGTTGGAGGGCGTTTGCAGCTCGGGCGCACGCACAAGCTCGCGCATCTTGGGAGGGGGGGCTCTCATAAGCACGGGTGCCGAGCGCAGAAGACCTTTGCCGTTGTTTCCATTGTCGCCGTTGTCGCCGTCAGGGGCACAGTGCTGGCCATTGTTTGAAGCACCTGTCGAAGCAGCAGTTCCCATGCGCGGCCGCTCGGGTGAGTTGGTGCCGTGCTTGAGTGTGCCCAATGGTGCACGCGACGATGTGGCGGCGGGAATACGCGATGGGCTGGCTCTGCCACTGGGAACGGCAGATGCTGACGCTTGGTTGCGCTTCACCACGCCGGCAGAACCGGCTGATGCCATGGACACTGTAGGTGTCTTTGCGCCAGCACGCGAGGGAGCGTTACGAGTTGCTGCACCGACACCGACACCAGCAGTGATACCAGGTGCCCGCTTTACTGTGCTCTTGGCTGCCGAAGCAGGGGGACCCGCAGGTGTTTTGGAACGCGGGGGAGGAATCGTCGAAGCTGGCTTTCTGTCACCGCTGCCCTCGTAGATGGTATCGAGGTAACGGTCACCGTGCACCAGGAAGGGACGACCGTACTCGTCCTCCCACGTCTCCAGCGCCTTCTTAAGATCAGCTGTGACCTTGGGCAGCTCCTTGGCAATACGCTTGCGCATCTTTTCTTCGCGTAGTAGCTTGCCTGGATCGCGTCTCTCGCCCTTTTGTCCGCGCATCATGAGACGCGAAGCATCCTGGCTTGACGCTGCAAGATCGTCGCGCTCACGGATCAGAGATTGGTGCCGGTCGACCAAGGCGAGAGTTGGTGCGCGTTGTTCCTTGAGGGCCTCCAGGCGGGCGATTTCGTGCTCGTGGGCCTCGAGCAGGGCATCGCTATACACATCTGAAAAGGCAGGCGTGAATTCGAGCATCTCGTCTTCCGACAGATAGAGCACATCCCACAGTTCCTGCAGGCGGCAGCGGGCGTCCTCGACAAAGGTGGGCAGATTCTGGCGCTTGAGCTCGTTGAGACGAGCCAGCTCGTCCTCGAATTCGTTGATTTGCCGGATTCCACATCCGCGGTTGCCGTTGAGGAATGCCTTCTTCTCGTACTCCTCGACGCCGAGCTTGTCCCACAGATTGTCGACGGCAGCCTTGAGGTCCTTGAGACGCTTCTCACGCGCCTTCTTTTCATCCGACAGCTTGTCGCGGCGGTTGCGCAGGCGCGCGAGGTCGTCCTCGTGCAGGCCGAGCTGCTCGGGCGCGTCGCGGTAGTGCTTGACAATGGCCGCGTCGGTTTGTGCCTGTGGTGTGCCCAGCTCAGCCCACAGCTGGATAATGTTTTCGGAAAGCGACTTGACGGTGGCAACACGGCGCGTGTACTCTTCATATACGCGCGTGAATTCGGCGTCGAGCTTGTCAACATAGGAGGGCGAGAGGTCAAAGTTGATAGGAATGGACTGGTTGGGACCAGTTGGTGGGAGGGCAATGCGCACAAACGAGCTCTCGAGGTGTGAAGAGTAGGACTCGAGTGCGTCGACGAGTTCTATTTGCAGGTTGTCAGTCTTTGCTCTTGACGATTCACCAGAGATATATATGATAAGATTGGGAACTTACTCCGGACTTGCTCAAAGCGTTCGCGGTGAATCTTGCTGATCTGGAGATGTTTTTCCTTGAGCCCCTTGAGGCAGCGTATGAGGGGGTAGGTGACCTGCAAGTCCTCGTCGGCGTCATAGTCACGGCGGGAGCGGGTGTCGTCGAGCGACGCTTCCATCTGGCGGATGGCATTGATGGTGCGCTGGGCGTCATCGACCATGTTCTTCTTCTCGGTCGTTACGAGGTGTACCTGGTTGTTCAGGGCCTCGGACAGAGCATCAAAGAGCTGGTTGTTAACTAATGCAATCATTGCATGGTGGGCTGATACACGTCCATCTTACCTCTGCTTCGCGTGTCTCTTGCTCATGAGGGGAGACACCGATTTCGTCAAACAAGCCATGCAGCTGGTCGATGATAGCATTGACCTGCTGAGACAGGTAGCTTGCGTCCATGATGGCCGGAGTGGTAAGGATTTCGTCTGTTGGTGTGTTGGTATATGTGTCTTGGTTATCGTATAATTTCGATGCGTCTTCTCGTCGTAATGCCGTTGAAAAGAATGGTCAGTCGAGCCGGGAGCGGCGTGCCTCGTGAGAGCAGAGCATCTCAGGTCGTCGAGCACAAGGAGGGATTCGTCCAAGGACAAGCCGAGGAGGAGTAGGGATCGAGAGGGAGTGAGAGAGGGAGGAGAGAAGGACGAGGATTGCGACGGCGACAATGAGTGAACGTGAAACGTGAGGGCGTGAGGGGGGGACGTGAAGAGACGTGAAAGACGTAAAGATTAGAGGAGTCGTGACGACAGAAGTGAAGCAAAAGAGAAGAATGAGAAAAGACGATCGTGTTCCGCTTTGAGAAATGTGAGCGAGTGTCGCAGAGGAAGAGAATGTGTGGGTGCGAGGGAGCAGTGCGTGCCCTGTATTATTGACGCCGTGCTATGATAATAGGACAAAGTAAACATATTCTCCATATCAATATGACAAGCGTCGTGCAACGTCCGGCTGCAGGTGCCCCACTTTTAAGCGCTGTTATGTTTACTCGGCGCTGGCGTCCACACAAGTGGTCGTCACGGCAACCAGATGACTCAGCATGGGTACGGGAAAGATGAAACACTTCTTCTAATTGCATACATTAAGTTGCGATAATTATTATCTCTTGCTCCCGATTGTTTTCTTTTTCGTTCTAATTAAAGCGGCTGTTCAGTCGAAACCGGACAAGATCAGCATGGAGCACAGCCAAGACACGGGTTCTTTTAAAATGACAGACATTTGCCCGTTTTGCCGACGCGTAAAAAAGCATCGTGAGATGCGAGGCGATCATCGGGACTTGAGCTGTCTTGATTGCCCAGCCGACTCGTAATGGTAGTCTCAAAGTAGACTTTTCTGTTGCTCATATTGATACTGTATCGAGTATTGAATCGCTCGCCGAGCCTCACACGCTGAGATCGTATGCCAGTCAGAGCCAATCTAGATCTTAACAACTGACTTATGAGGACGGCACCCTGGTGCCATTAGTGATAGCAAAGTGTGATATTGCACGTGGCGGCATCAAGTGAAAATCAGGGTCTTTCTATTATATTTGGACTCAATAGTGATGATTGTGGTTGCATTTGTGACGCTTAACAGACAGAATATAGGTGTAATAGGAAGAAGAAAGTAGGGAGTGAGAGACCTATGGAGGGTTTTATGATGACATCTGCTATTGCCTAGGATGCAGACGAACTACTAGACGAACTATTTATTAGACAGACAAATAGGACTAAGCTATGGCTAGCTGTCAACTAAAGCAACACTGTTTGATTGATTGCAGATGATGGAAAGGGGTGTCTTGGTTTGGTAAAGCACGCAATGGGACGAGACAGGCAGATGATAGGTTGCAGATAGAAAATGGTTCAAGATGTAGAATGTGAGTGACGAGAGAAGATTGATAGTTCACGGTAAGAAGAAGAAGGGAAATATACAAAGTACACCCCATAGTCAGCAGACAGCACCCAGCTCTGACCACCCCCTTAAGAGGAGACAGACGATATTGCAAGAGGAGACAACAATAAAAATCAGTATTAATAGCTATGTTACTGCCCCTAAACGCCATGACCAAGGACACATAACAAAGGGAGTAAAACTACATTAACAAAGCACAGCAACGATACTACCTGCAGCTACCAACGTTATAGACGGCCCCAACCGCCAGGCTCCATTGACTACCTGCGCATCAAATGGACTCCCTCCACCGCGGACATTGCTGTCTGACAACTGCGACTCTTTGGAGACGGCTTCTGTTGCAACTGTCGGTGAGGGCGGTGCTACATTGCCCGTTTTGCTCGTCTTGACTGTGATGCTCGTGCCAGTGTCTGCAGCAGTCCCTGCGCTTTGAATAGACGACTGTCCCGGGGTGACGGGCGAAGCAGTAGCTGCCGCCTGCGAGAAAAAGGGCAGCGACGATAGCGACGACAGAGACGACAGCAGCAGCAGCGAGAGGGAAGCTTCTGCAGTATCTTCGGTAGCAACAGCCGGCTGTTGTTGCACGGGGCCGTCGGCGATGGTGGACGTGATAGTTGGATCGAAAGTCGTCGCGACAGAGGTGCTTGTGTTTGTTGCGACAGTAGAGGTCAACTGGCTGGTCAACACCTCGCTGGTAGCAACACCATTGACATTGTTGTTGCCGCCATTTGTTGTTGTTGCCGCCGCCGCCGCGGTTGATGTCGAGCTGTTTGTCCCACCACACAACAGTCCAACAAGGTCGCCTGTCAGAGCTACACCGAGCACCGACGATGACAGGCTTGTGCTACTGCCACTGCCACTACCTCCCCTCGATACAAGCCCGCTGCACGATGTCTTGATAGTCTGCTGTGCAAGGGCGATGCCCGACCGACATGCGGCCGAACAGGTATTGCCCGTGTCTCGTCTATTTTGCTGATTTTGATTTTGTTGATTTTGTTGTGTAAAGTCGCTCAAGGCACAATTTGGCAGCTGCTGGTCGTAGGCTCGGATGCATGTAAATGGAACTGACAAAGAAGTGATGAGCTGAAAGTTTGAAAGAGATAGGGCTGATGTCGGCACAGCAGCGGCTGCGAGTAAAAGACAGACATGCCTGCGTAACTTTGACGTTTTCGTAGATGTTTTCATTGCAATTTGTCGTTCTAAACGCTTTTATGATATTACACGACTACGAGGATGCCAATGCAGTGGCTATGCGAGGACAACGAGTGTCGGGTATATATTCCAGCATCTCCTCTATCCATTCTAACCATCTTTTCCGTTCAACCACTACTGACTGAACAATGTTTCGCATCTTTTGGATTTACGGTATGTCCAAGACTCAATGCCGGACAATTGTTGAGACAGCGATCAGGGGCAAAAGTTATCGTGATGGCGACGGTGATGGTGAAGCGAATGAGGCGAAACACGGCACGTCTCAGACAGCATCACACCAACCGACTGAGCAGAGGATCACTAGGTTAACGCAGAAATGAATATATAAACGTATTTTAACAATTCACAAAATAAGAAACTATCGAGACCGGGCCACCTCGATACCCGGGCATTGGTTCTTTCGTGCGTCAAACTGACAGAGTTGTGTCCAGGTTCTACCCATGTGGCGATCTTACTCATGATAGTATGGAGTCATTGGAGTTTGCATACTTTATTATGCAAGCGTTGTTTATGAAATGGGATTTATTATTTGTGATTGGTCTGCCCAACACTATCGGTATGAAATGAGCAGTGAAACGCCGCGACGATAATCCAAAAGTCGTCGTAATGCCTATCCGAGGTGAAGATTAGAGGTATAAGACCAGCTATAAAAACTGAGAAGAAGAGACCATGAAGAACATTAAGACCGTAAAGAAAAAGAGACCATAAGTAACGTAAAGGAGGCCAAGAAAGTTTTAAAACAAAGAAGTAGAAAGACCATGTGTCCAAAGGTAAGGGGGAATCAAAAGTAATGGAGCAGATGGCTGCAACTCGAGCAAGCCGTATAAGCCAAAGAAAAAAGTCAAAGAAGAAAAGGGTAGAGCGTTGGAAGCAAAGAGAACGAGACGTATCAGTCCCTGGACCGCTTCCCCATCTCTTCCATGCCGTAATCGTCGTAGCCATCAAGCAAATCACCCACGGACAGCTTGCGCCCAACGTAGAGACCGGCCGCCGTCAGCACGCTCGCCAGCAGGAACCACCCTTCGAACCACCGGTCCACGAATCCGGGCTCCAGGGCGCTCTCCAACGCATCGCTCACTGCACTGCCCATCTCCTTGGGCAGGTTGGACCGCAGCAGCAGCGCCGAGCTGATCACGTACGTCGCCGCCATCTGTCCAATCATCAGCGCCAGGTTCGCCTGCGCCTGGTGTAGCAGCTTCGGCGTCCACTTGACAAAAATGTTAAACGTCTGCAGCACTGAGTTGGCCGATGCCAGGAGGATCACGCCGCTCAGCAAAAACGAAATTTGCCGGCCCCACGCATTCTGGTCTAGCTTCGGATCCCAGTAGTGTGCCACTACGGCCAGCACGCGGCTCACCGGGTCCGACGATGTGTAGGCCGCCTCGGGGTAGAAGAGCCGGTTCAGCATGGTCAGCGAGGTCGCCACTATCCGGTACACGCAGTATGCGCCGAAAATGTACTGTGGAATTAGAAGCAGGCGGCCCAGCGGTGTGCCGGCGCGCGCTTCCGTGGCACGCTTCGACCGCAGCGCCGCCACAGACGTCATCAGGCCGGCCTCCATCACTTCGAGGCCGCTGATTTCCATCTCCAAGCTTTTGATCTCGGCGGCCTCGCTTGTATCGCCGCCCACCGCACTCTTGATAGAGCCTACCAGCTTGCCAAACATGCCGGGCTGCTGCTGCTGGCCCGGTGGGTATGCGTGCGAGTGCTGGCCGGCAGCACCGGCAGCACCCCGATTTGGAGTCAAGGCCTTTAGCCGTAGTGACTGCAGTCGGTGCCGCTTGGTCATGAGCATGTCTGACGTCATGCTGAGACTGACTTCTTTGCGCGCAACATCACTGTCCGTCACAGGCCGCCGCCGGTTACTGCGCCGCTCACTATACGTCTGCCAGGGCGAAGAGACACTCGCGAAACCCGACAGCAGCGCCATAAGCGAGATGCCGATAACGCCAATTCGCTCCAGACATGCCCGCGCTAATCCTCTTGTGCCCGAATTGCGCAGGCTTTGCAGATCCATCGGGTCGTCGCTCGCCGCTTCCCACCGCGAAGCCATGGCAATGCCCGTACTATCAAAACCGGCCTGCGCATCTTTCGAGTACATGTAGCCCTGGACAGGACCAGGCACGGCCACGCCCAGCGACCAAAAGAGAACTAGCCATGCACCAAATGCCACTAGCTGCACTGTCCATGCCATGCGTGGGATCTTTCCCCGTGAGTTGCGCTGGAACGATAAGCCGGACCCAGTAACAACCGACTGTAGCTCAAGAAAGGGAATCAGTATGACAAGAAGGAAAATAAGAGACGGCACTGTGATCCGCAGTGCCGCATTGCGAGCTGTCGGGTCGATAAGCTCCGACATTTCGGCTAGGATGAGCTCGGCAAGAACCGCAGCTAAACCTGTGGTTGTCGAAAATGTGACAGAAGCAAGCCGCCGCCGGAGAGAGCGTGAACCGTGGTCGGCATGTGCTAGTCGCAGGGCTGCCGGAGCTGATGGTGGTAGGTAGTGGTCCTCGCCGTCGTCCTGTTGTATCTTGGAAAGTAGAGGAAACACTCGTTTTGAGATGACAATAAAGACAATTATGAATGTGGCGATAAAGGGCGTGAGGGAGAAGATCATGGCCATGGAGAGGCCCGGGGGCGTGGCTGGACATCCGTCGTCGTCGCAGCCTCCATCAAAGTCATCGAAGCCGGGAGGTGCCATTGTGTGCAGATGTTGTGTGTGTATATATGTGTGTGATAGAGAGTAGCGTGTGTGTATATAAGAGGGAAAGTGAGTTGTGAGTGTGTGTGGTTATCGTCGCGATCGTTTATCGCCGTCGTTATCGGAGTGATATAGCTGAATGGACAATGAGAGCGCAGCCAGGTGAGCTAGGTTGCAAGCGCATCTCTAGCTAGTCTTTGAAACGCCGTGCAGTTGCAGGTAGTAAGAGGTTGTCGATGCCAAGCCAAGTGTTTGTAAAGAATCGAGAATCGAGAATCAACAGAGAGCTGAGAGCTGAGAGTGGAAGAGAGGGAGAGAAGAGAGAAGAGAGAAGAGAGAAGATGCAGACAGCATTAATAGAGGCAGCGCAATCAGAACATGCATAAAATGCACAGTTGGTGAGAGCGACTTAGTCCAGATCCGATCACAAGCAACGCAGTAATGATTGAAACGATAGTAATCGACTGATGGATAAAGTCAATGCGTGGCCATGGTGGTGGTGCCGCAGGAATGTGGAGGTGGATGCGAGGAGTAGGCGGCGCAAGGCCAACAGTGACGACAGCTATGCTCAGCCGTTTCCGCTTTTGGTATCAGCTTCTGCTGGAGCATGGGGGACCATTGCTTTGGTTGAGCTAGTCCAAATACGGTATGCATATTTCTGGCTTGAGCTACAGAATTACGGCTCGGTTATAGGTTTCTCCGAAGGCCCATCTTGCTTGTGGTCCACTTTTCTGTCATCAAGGCTGGCGCTATTCCTCGCCTTGTAAAGCCCTAAGAATACGGAAAGCGAAAATGGCACTGTGGCTCGGCGCCTGTGTGGCTGGAGTACTCGACCGGAAAGGATGACTCAGCGAAAGCTCTGGCTGCTCGTAGTAGACAGGCACCCCACGAAAATTTGGCCTAGCCCCGCCAGCATACGAAAACGGCCAACAAAATTATTTTCTAACTATTCTTCTAGTCAGTAAATTTTTGGGATCCCCCTCTACCGATCTCTGCTTGTGTGCACCCCTTGTTCACGACACCGCATCCACCCTTTTCTACTTCACCTTACCACCGTCGCCGCCACTACTACCACCTTTTACGGCGCAACTCTATTTCGGGTCTCGATCGACAAGGATAGAGAACACCGGACTGTCTTTTCTTTTTCAATCTCAGGTCTCTTTTTGACCTTTCCGACTACACCTACCCCCCCATCTCATCAACCACCCACCATGAGCGGACTTCAGAACGGCGCGGCTCCGGCACGCGCCCTTGACGACGACAGCGATGTCGAGGAGGAGGCCCTTGTCAACGACTACCGCGAGCAGGTCGACTTTGAGGATGGTCTGGAGGAGCTTGAGCAGGTCAACTCCCTGACCCTGGCCCAGCAGAACGACGACATCCAGGCACGTCTTGCCGCCGCCGCCCAGCCGCTCGACTTCTCGGCACCGCTCGAGGTCAAGTTCCAGAGCTACGACGCCTACTGCAGTCTCTTCCACTTTATCCTGAACTCAGAGGGTCCCGTCGACCTTGAGCCCCCATCTGTAAGTTTATAATATTGTGTTGCTGTGATGCTGTGATGCTGTGTCGTCATGTTTTTTTTTTTTTGCTCCGATACAGAGGGGCAGTTGATACTTGATAGACACTTGATGAACTTGTGATGGGTTGAATGTGTTGATATAAATTGGAAACCTCGCTAACAAAACAGTACTACTGGGCTTGGGATGTCATCGACGAGTTCATCTACCAGTTCAACTCGTTCTCCTCTTACCGCATGCGCATCGCCCGCCAGAACAACAACGAGGAGGAGATTGCCATTCTGCGCGAGAACCCCAACACCTGGGGCTGCTACAGCGTCCTTAACGTTCTGTACTCGCTGATCCAGCGCTCCCAGATTGCCGAGCAGCTGGCTGCCCAGAAACGCAACGAGGACCCCACCGCCGTTGCCGGCGAGTACGGTTCCAAGAACCTGTACCGCATGCTGGGCTACTTTTCCATTATTGGACTGCTGCGCGTGCACTGTCTGCTGGGTGACTTCAGCCTGGCGCTCAAGACAATGGACGACATTGAGCTCAACAAGAAGGCCATGTTTGCACGCGTGATGGCTGCCCACTTCACGACGTACTACTACATTGGTTTCTCCTACATGATGATGCGCCGCTACGCCGACGCCATCCGCATGTTCAGCCACATCCTGGTGTATGTGTCGCGTACCAAGAACTTCCAGAAGAACGCACAGTACGACTCCATCACCAAGAAGAACGACCAGATGTACGCTCTTATTGCCATCTGCGTCGCCTTCCACCCCACTCGTCTGGACGACGCCATCCACACCCAGATCCGTGAGAAGTACGGTGAGCAGCTGCTGAAGCTGCAGCGCGGCGGCCCCGAGTCGCTGCCCATCTTTGAGGAGCTGTTCCGCGCAGCATGCCCCAAGTTCATCTCGCCCGTGCCCCCAGACTTTGACAACCCGGAGGCCAACGTCGACCCCATCGAGCACCACCTGGCTGTGTTTATGGATGAGGTCAAGACCAACATGTGGAGCCCCACTGTCAAGTCGTACCTGCGCCTGTACACCACTATGGACCTGAAGAAGCTGGCTGGCTTCCTGGAGGTGCGGCCCGAGGAGCTGCGTTCGTGGCTGATTGTCAACAAGGAGCGCACCAAGCAGCTGCGGTGGAACGACCAGAAGCTGCTCGACGGCGAGTGGACTAATGTCAGCGATCTGGACTATGCCCTGCAGGGCGACCTGATCCACGTGTCCGAGGCCAAGGTCGGCCGCAAGCTTGTCGACTGGTACCTGCGCAACTTGTCGCGGACGTACGCTTAGACGCCGTCGCCAAAACGGGCCGCGTGGCGGAGACAGCAGCTGATTGAGCTGTAAAAAGTTTTGTTTTCTTAAAAGCGCACTGCTGGCCTCAACATGTCTGTTTTGTTTGTTCTTGTTTGGTGTTTTGTATTTCCTTTGACAATCGCAGCAAACAAACAGACACTTATGAATTTCACACCTACCACCACCACCACCATTAACGCCACCATTAACGCCATCAATACTACCACCGCCGCTTCGCAAACATCATATCCACTCACTACCACACGAACACCACCTCTCACAAACTCACTACCGATTCCTATCCTTCCACGGACCCGCAAGACCAGCAAGCGAGTCGAATTATGTACGACGAGGAATGCTCCTTGAGGGAGCATGCTATTTAGCGATTTCTGAGCTAGTTAGCAACATTGGAGACGGGACACCACGGACCAAAAAAAAAAAGATGAGAAAAAAGACAAGGAAGAAAGAAAGGCGAGAGGAAGAGGAGTTTCTGGTAAAACAAACGGAACAAGGAACAAAAAGAGAAAGGAAAGGAAAGGAAAGGAAAATGCCTCCCTTCTATTCATGTCTGTTTAAACTAGGTTTCGGTCACTGCTATTTGATACATTTTAATTGTTACTTTTTCTACAAGCAAACTTCGAGTTACCGTGACCATTGTTAGCAGTTTGATAACAGGAGCATACGAGGTGTCCCGGTCTACATTTGTCTGACAAGAATCTATGCTGGACCTACTCAATGCCTGTTGATCCAACTTATAGTCACTTTGCCATGCATCACCACATGATTGATCCAACCCTGGTGTCTTTTCATACCAGTCGGCCCTCATGGTTTTGATTCAGAGAGCAGCGTACTTTTATCTTGCGCCTGACAACCATATATTTTTGTCTTTGTGTCAAACACATGTAGTTTAACATGCCATTGCACGACAGACTGGCAGCGTCATACTATATTATATCAGAGAAGAGATCTCGTGCAATAGGGTGCCTGATCTTTATCAACTTTCATACAACCTTCTATATTCCACCGCATTTGCCTTGCCGTCTCCAAAATACAAACGCCAGAATGATGATAGATGGCCCGATCCCCTTCGAAGACCGTTCTTCGGTACCACCCCGACCAACTGTGCCATTGCTACAGCGGGACTATTCTGGCGACTGGGAAGAGCAGCGAATAAACTTATCTTGGCCGCACCTCTTTGCACGTTGGTTCCGAACGCTGTGGATGAATGATGGCTTCCGAATGGCAACCTGTCTATCTGACCAAGCTCCCGGCTGGCTAGAACGACGGCAGCAGAATAAAAAAAGCAGCACTATTTATCAGATGCCCGACGAGATTCTTCTTCTTATTCGGGACCGTGCGGACCCAGTGACGCAGGCGGTTTTGCGCCAGACATGTGGTCTGTTCCTACGTATCGTGGCTGATCGAGATATCTGCCCGGCCACGCATGGAGGGTTGTCGTTAAAAGATGCGTGGAGTGGCGGTGAAGAGACGACAGGAAATGCATACAATTTGATGAAAAGTATAACCGACCTGGGTCTTCGTCCCGTCTGGCCACTTCCAAACCACTCGGAGAGCTATACTAAGACACACCGCGTACAGCTGAGTGCGATTTTGGATCGTGACAGCAGTCGCAGGTGTCATGACTGCATAGCTTTTCGCAGCCGCAGCGATTACACACGTGCCAAATTAAAAGCTACTATGCTCCAAGATTGTGTCGACTGCAGTCTGGGCCACGGCAGACATCTATACACGCAAGAGTGGGCAATGGAGCCGCACGAGCACCGCCTTTGCGTCTATATGGCCAAGTCCGTCTACATCAGTCTCTGCGCCCACAAGAATATTCTTTACCGGCAACAGGCACAGGTGTGGGGTGGCTATAAATCAGAATGCGAGGAACCTCACGACAGCTTGCCCACATTGTTGATGAGAAGCATCGCTGAAGCATATTCTCAAAATACGAGCGGTGCTAAGCTTTTTCACCGGTCTCTGGCATTTGCTCTTGACCCTGCCGTCCCGGTAACACGCGAACATCTGCGCCGCTTCCTCGCAGAGCAGACGACAGAAAGACTTGGGCCGTTCTGTCCCCATGTCCGGCCTGGGGATGGCCGCCTTCTCATCCCCTTTTCGCCTGACCAGTGCGCCTGCTTCCCTGATCCACCAGGAGCCAGACACACATATGGTGCATTCCATGCCGACGAGTGCCGCTGTTGTCGATGCACGACGACGCGATTAGACCAAAGACAGGATCGACCAAGCAAACGGGACCGCTTTATGATGCTGCATGCACACCACGCTTATACCTGTGCTCTCTGTGAAACAACCTACACATGGTGTCGTGAACCTCAAAGCTCACGCGTATACTTGTCCTGCTCTAGAAATATCGGCTGGAATTTCCACATAAACAAGGCTAGCAACGACGGGAAGTGGCTTAAAATAGTTGACCCCGATTTGTGGTTGACAGGGAATCCAGAGGCCAAGCATATCTTGTGGTGTGACTCGTCAGGTTGCGATACCAAGCGACTTTGGCGACAGGAGTTTCGGGGAGTGGGATTGGGATGGGTTTAGATTGATATGGAGATTTGAAGCACTTTGATGGGTGACATAATATATTATCGTGGAGTCTCAAACAGGAAGGAATCCCCCCCCGAAATGGAAGCTGCGAACTGCCCAGAAGCCTGTTTATGTCTAGAATGGAAGGCACGACTGAGGGTGCAGGAAAACGTAACGCGTGCCTGCTGTCTGAGGAACTAAAAAAGTAGAGACTCAAATAGCAGGAACTTAGGCAGATGACCTATCACCACCAACACCGCCAACAACAAAACGACGACAATAGCAGCAACACCAACACAATGACTACGTGGGACTCTGTGGCATCTCTGGCGATGACGACAATTTCAGTATTTTTCGAGCTGGCCGAGGTCAAGCGCAAGATCCACGGCGTTTATGGCCTGGCCGGCCACTAGTTGTGGACAGGGCGGGACAAAACACCACAGCAAGCCCTTGCACCAGAGCCCCAGGCAATCGCGTCTCCTATGCAGACGCAGGAGATTAAGGAGCTCCGGAAGCGCATTTATAATCTGGAACTCCAGGTCCACCAGCTCGAGACGGAGAAATACCACCACCAGCAGCCGCAGCAGCAGCCGACGTTGGCCGAGAAGGCCGAGAGAGCTAGGCGGAGGCGTGAGACGCAAGCCCGCGCCGCCGAGGAGAAAATACAGGGAACTGCAGAAATCTAAGGCTAGATCGGAGAAGGCGGCCCTTTATCGGGCGGAAAGGCATAAGTAGGCGCGATCCGTGTTCTGAAATCTGGTGAGGGCCAAACCTCGCTGGGCTGGGCAGTTCAGGCCGGCGGGTCGGGTCTATATAGCTCACGCCTATCGTTATTAATTATCCTTCAAAGAGATAGATCCTTAAGGCGTGTTATGCGAGCTATAATGTCCTATCATATATAGTAAAGGCAGACACGACTAAACTCTAAATTTGGCAACGGCATTACTATTGATATATGGACATAGTAGAAACAGGCAAATTAATTTTTGTTCTGCTTTACTATAATATATAAAGCAGACATAAGCCATATACGAAACTAGAATTTGAGGAAGATTTTATTCCTCGTTCTGCCCACCTTTGAGAATGGTTTACATAAAGCATAACCGCCCGCCTGGCCAGCTGCAGCCTTTTCAGACCTCACCTCCTGCGCGCCGTGGTCTGGGAGAGTTTTTTTTTTTTTCACTTTGCGGCGACGCGCTCCGGGACAATAGCAGCAGCAGCGTGGCTCTGGGGACAAGGTGCGGAGGCAGAGCTACTCCGTAGACAACAAAGACGAAGCTGAAATAAAATCTGGGCAGGGCTATAAGCCGGCACATATGCCACTTAGGAGCTACGTGCGGCAATCAGCAGCGACAACGGCAGGAGTTGAAGATATAATTAATTGAGAATAAGATACCAAATTACCGTCTTCAGGTTCGAGTGCCGGACATGGTCAAGACACAGAATGCGCACGTGTGCATATGTAAAGCTGTTGACAGCGGATAGGCCTCATGCGAGTTGCCATAAGGGAATAATCAGAATGGTATAAAAAACGATGAATATGGAGTTGTAACGAGCAGATTCAGCCAGGGCGGACTAGGTCCTTGGCCTGACCACTTTGATTCATTGTCTGGTATTTACTTACTTTGTTTGGAGTTTATATGCTCGAAGCTAATTTGGAGATCCCGAAGATGCATCTATGCTTGTGAGTATTCGTTCAAATTAGATGTGAAAATCGCTACACAAATACAACAAGAAAGCTGAGACAAAGGTCTACTCCTGTTACCCGGTCCCTGGTCCTCCGAAGGGGAGACCCGGGGAGCGGGCCGGTGAATATACTAGAAGGTCTGGAAATTGGTTAGGCTTCAATAGAAAAGGAGAATCGACATTTAGTTGAATACCTAAGAAAAACGGTTATCACGGAAGCCGATCTCTTGGCGGCGCGAAAATGCCGAGGAAGAACAGCCGAGCAGTCGGCTATTACCAAATGTCAGTCAATATTAGTAAAATCAATCATCAAGATGAAGAGTGTGCTGCAGCTGTTGTGACAGAGGCGGAGATAGGGCCGCCAAGACTCGAGGAAAAAACAGAGATAGCGATATACAGGAGGCGGTAGGAGGCAGACACGCGTGATCACGGTGTTGAAAGTTTTAACTCTTTTGTATTCTGTATTTGATTGATTAATTGATTCTTTGTTTTTGATAGATGATTGTGTACTATGCGGCTGCTCACCGCTCGAGTAGTTGGATGGGCTTGTCGACGTAGGTACGCCATTCAAGAGTGCACGTTGACGCTGAGTGGCCGCAAACAAAAGGGGCGTAAATAAAGGCGGACGGGCCAAAAAGGAATGCAGAGGCACCGCAGAAAAGTACAGATGATAGAAAATGTGATAGCATGCCAACTGGTAGGGCTTCGGCATAGTTTGCGTCTCGCAACCCGGGGTCGGAGGTGTGCGCACTTCGCGGGGCATCCTGTGATGCTACCCTGCCTGCCTCGTCTTTCTTGTTTCTGGCCATCGACTAAGCTCTCAGACTGCCGAATATTACCCTCTACTTCACGTCCTAGGAGGCCTCGTGCCAAGGCTAGATGCTGGGCATCGGTGGATCTGGGGTTGGTATGAGAGCAGAGAGAGCAACAGATCATATAAAATAGCATGCGTTTCATTACGTATGTTCCCTAGGCCTGAATTTGCTTGTACTGTGACTCGAGCTCCTCTCCTCCTGTTTCGTGAATGCACTGATTAGCTCCGACGGGCTGGGCACCAATGTAAATAGAAGATTGGCACGTTGGAGCACTAAATAGAAAAAGGGCTGATTAGATAAGGAGTAATGCTGGCATAGTAAGAAACAAGAAACAAGAAAAAAAGAAGAAAAAAAGAGAATAGAGCTATGAACACAAGGAGTTCCAGACAGCTTTTCGATGCCAGACTCAGGCGACTTGGTTGACCATGCATCACGCAACAGCCCATAGGTCATACAGCTGTAAGACGGCTATGGCTTGAATGGCATGTCTTTTGATACCTACCACGTTGTCCATCTGCTCCGCCTGTACCTCTCTCTACCTTTGTCACCTCTCACCTCTCAGCTATCAGCTATCAGCTCTCATCTCTCACCTTGACTTCCCGTGTCCTGTCCGTTTACGGCCGGTTGGCTTTATCAATATGTATTTGAATAGAAAATGGATACTAACTGAATCACTGCCGATTAGTCTTCGTTGGTAGCGGTCTACAATGTCAACTCTGCCGCTGCCGTGTCGCATCATGCATGACCTCATTGTCATGATATCTCTTTCTATTGGCACTATCAGCACTATACCTAGCAGCTGCATCTTTTCGGCTTTGCACGCAGCTGGCCGTAAGATACTCAGTACCAATATTCCGACTTGTATTTGGCTGGATAGTTTTTTTGATCTTACAGTATAGAATCTACTCTTACTCAACAGTGAATGTGATTTCTTAAATTAATACTACTAATCACCAACTGTGGTCCTTGCCGCATGCCAAGACGCCTTTACGAAGTATGTGACTCTTTTGTCTTTGTGCGCTGCCGTATTACTTTGTATATAGTTTAGATGGCTCCTAAACACCGCCGGCAGCTTATCAGCAATCCGCTCTTGCCTCCTATGGGTAGCATCCAACGCCTTGCATGCTCTTCACATGCTGACAAGGTCTTGGCGACGCGCCTGGCCCTGTCGATATTCACTATTCACACTTGATCCTCCCTGTTTGTCCAGAGTACTCAGTAGAGTGGTGCTTGTTGTCGCTCTTCGTCTGCCTTATTCACTTTCTGCCTGTTCTTAAAGGTGTCACTGCCAAGGACCTAGACAACAACCTTTGCCTCTCTCTTCTGTCTTCTGTTCTTCTCTGATTCCTCTCCTCTCTTCTTTCGCTCTGACTGTTCTTCTCTTCTCTCCTCTTCCTTTCTCCTTACTCCTATTTCACTCTCAAAGTTTCAACATCTAGGACTCGACGTTGCAGCTATTGGAGCATTGGGCATTATTGGAGCTATTACTACTTATTGCTATTGGAGCTGATCTCCTGCCTCTTACTTCCTCTGCACCTCCGTGCCGCGTTGGGGCTCTTTCCATCTCCTGTGATCTCCGTTCTCCGCTTTCTGTCTTTCTTGCCTTGCCTCGCCACACCTGCTCTTTTTGCTCTTTTTGCTCTTTTTACTCCTTTTATTTCATTATTTCCTCATTACGTTTGGCTTTGTCTTGTGACAGTCCCGTCATTTGATTACTCTCTGCTCCTCTGCTCTTTCCATAATCCCTCCCTCCACTTGCCTTTGCAAACCCATACCTCTGGTACTGTCTCTCCCTGCCGTTGCTTTTGGGCGCTCTCTTTCTCTCCGTCTTTGTCACTCTTCTCTCTTTCACTCTCAATCTCTTTTACACTCTGCGTCTGCACACCGACCACACCGACCACACCGTATTCGCCTTCGGCTCTGTACTTACACGATCCGCAACAGTTTATCAACATTTTGATATTCAATATTCGACCCAAGACATTATTAGGTCTCTTTTCTGGACTGCATTCCGACTGCATTCCGAGCCGCGTTACCGCCCTCGAGTCTCGATATTTAATGCGAGCTTTAAGAACTCCACGCCCATCATCACCTTTCTTCGTAGCTGTTATCAACCAGCCCACCAATCAACAATTTCACATCATCGACCATAACTCTTTGCTGTTTTGGTAGGCCACCGCTTGCCTCCCTGGATCTCGAGGCGCTTTTCTTTATGAGCGCCCTGCTGCTTCCTTTCCTCTCGATGCGTTGGTTTGTTGGATAGCACCAGCAGGCCTCGATGTGAGGCCGTCCCGATAGCCACGATCCGTCAGACACAAAGACCAAGTTTTACACATACGAATCCATACACTGTTACAGTACGACTAGGAACATATCACGAAAATACCACGAAAACACATCAAAATACCTACAAACAACCAAAAACGACAACGATACAGCGTTATACAAAGAGACAGGCCACTTACAACAGACACGACCACAATAGCTACACGACATCTTACGGTCACTACAAAGTACAGTATCCGACTGTACGCCAAGCTTCATCTGTAGACATACATAACCTCCACTGTCGCCAAGCTTCGAGCATTACAGATCGACATACAGACATACTTGCATATCAACAGCCATCATGTCGACCTTTATCGAGTCACCTCTGCCGACTGGTGCAGACAAGAGTCCCGGCTCCGATATCTCACCCATGACGCAGGTCCCGCCCAAGACCGGCCAAGCCTTGTCAAGCACTTCCAACACCTCACCCAAGACGAATCTTGACTACTTTACACCAACCGTCGAGGTCAGTTCCGGCCAGTCGGGCACCTCGGGTGCATCCACCGCTGGCGCTTCAGAGACCACCGAGGCCACGTCGAGCAGTGGCGCTTCCGTCGCGTTGGGAGCTTCTGGCTCCAGTCCTCTGCTCACTGCTGCACATGCTTCTAATAGCCAACAGTACCAACTGTCGCCTGGGCCAAGTCCAGGAACATCGCCCGGCTTGGCACCCGTTCCACAGCCAGGCCCATCACCACGCACTCTGCCACAGTCACCGCTCTCGCCACACCCTTCTCGATCCCCTCAGTCGCCCGGCCACATTCAATTCGCCGACTCGCCCGATCGCCGGCCCAGTAACAGTTCGGCCCTCGACCTCTCAAGCGATGCCATGTATGGCAACACTCTGCGCAAGACATCTACAGCATCCGTGTCGTTCCGTGCGCCCAGCCACAACCTGCCCCAGGGCCAGCCCAAGCAAGAGCGTCGCAAGTCGCCAGCTCCCACCAGGTGTGTATCTTCTTTTTTTCGTTTATTCACTCTTCTCTCTCTGCCTCCATCCATCGCGTCCACGTGTAGTGTGAGCATCACACTTCCCATTACCAACACCACTTCCACCTCCGGGCATTGTGCCCTCGTCTTCCCCATCCTCCATACTTCTCCAATTTCTTGAAACTCTCCGTCTTTCAATCTTACCATGTCCCATATCTCCCCATGACTACCCATCTCGTTCGCAATCACAATTGCCCTATCCAATCTCCGTCATTGTTCCCAATCTACCAAGGTTGCACTGTCTGCAAACCCCAAAACTGTGTGTGGGGGAGTACACCATCTATCGGCACCCATCCATTCCATTTCCGTCTAGCCGTCAATCAGTGGCTACTGCGGTCGGAATGCGCTGGCCAGTCTAGTGATAGCACTAGCACTAGCACTAGCACATTGTTTGCGGCAGTCTCTGACTGTATGCTGTGAGGCTGGACTGAGCTCAGTGGTTTCCTCTTTTTACGCGCTATTGTTTGTTGCTGTCTGTCTGCCCCACTGTATTAAGCCTGACCGGCCAGATCTACACGTTCTGGCCCGAAGATAGCTTTTTCTCCCTCGCCTGTGTGTCAATTCGGCTCGTTTGGTCTGCGCATGTCCGTGTCGAGCCGCAAACCAGGCTCGGATTCGAGATCGTATACATGCGCTGTCCGACATTGTCTTTCTTTGTCAGCATTCTGGACAGGAATGGCACACAACAGATACACAAGACAAAAAGTGCAGGAGCATTCGGCAGCTCTGGTTCGCTCCTTCCCCTCTGACTCGTACTCGTTGTCCTACACTACTAAGATACATCTGCCCAGCAATCACTAATGGGGCGATTTCCTTCTTTTCATATGCCAATACCGCGCCATTGCCCGTTCTTCCCCCTCTCCAGCACTGCCGCCCCACTTGAAAACCCGCCTGCGCCGTTGCGCCTTCCTCTCTTTGTGTTTTCTTTTGTGTCTTTTGTTTTGCTGGTCCTTATGACGACCAGTCACCTCCACTAGCCTACTAAGTTATCTTACCACTACCCTGTGCCTGGTAAGATGCTTGCGCCCAGTGACGTTAGTGAAGCAGGGCCCCTCGGACTCTCTCCGCCGTCTTTTCCCTCATTCTCACAACCTCTGCATTTCTTGTGTCTACCATATACGGTATATTCCATTGCAACACCCTAACCAATTCTGCCCATTTTCTATTCTATCACGTTTGCCCTACTTCCGTCCGCTTCAATTGCCTCTCAAACTTCAAGCCCGAGCTATTGACTGCAGAGCTCTCCCACCTTTTTGATTCTATTTCTTTGTCTCTACTCTATACTCCCCAATATCTTACTGCATCACACAGCCATCACTACGCAATGACAGAACTAACCAAAGCGCCGTTGCCCCCGGCAAACAGATTCCGGAAACATGTTGGCTTCGACAACATCCCACTCGGCGAGGCAACAAAGTACAACACGCTCGGCTACACCTTGAGTATCAGCCATTATGGCTACCGCCCACAAAAACACTCGCGCACAGTCATGGTCGGCGTCGACCAGAATGTGTACTCGGACTTTGCCCTCCAGTGGCTGGTCGAGGAGTATGCAGACGACGGTGATGAGATTATCTGTGTTCATGTCGTCGATAAGGACGCACGCTCCGAGGAGAAGAACTACAAGGTCCGGGCCGATAAGATGGTCGAGCGCATCAAGAGCAAGATTCCGGAGAACCGTGCTATTGGCATTAAGCTCGAGTACGCCGTCGGCAAGCTTCACGACACCTTTCAAAAGCTGGTTAGTATATTGATATCTCTATTTATATGTCAACTCGAGCTAACGTATAGATCCTTGTTTACCAACCGTCAATGCTGGTGGTCGGCACACGCGGCCGCTCACTCGGAGGCATCCAGGGCCTTGTCACGAAAAACTCATTCTCGAAATACTGCCTGCAATACTCGCCCGTTCCGACAGTCGTGGTCCGCGACTACGAGAAGCGTAAGAAGAAGAAGGAGAAGCGGTCCAACGACCCGACCCGGCAGATTTACGCCGGTATGTTGGCTCGCACAAGCGGTGTCCATGAGGCCAATCTCGAAACGAGCAGTGCCTATGACATGGAGGCGCGGATCTCGCCCGACGAAGAGGCGCACAGAGTCGCTGCGGCAATTGGACTGCCCGCGGCTTACGACCCGACACTGAAACCTATCGATATTGACCAGATTCTGGGCCGCCGGTCTCGCACTTCGTCACCAGCGCCTGGTGCCGGCTCCTTGTCACCGGCAAACGCGGGCAGCAGGTCGCCGCGGCAGACGTCCGCCTCTGGCCTCCCGCCGACATACACTATTGCGCCCTCGCCACTCTCCGAAGGCGTCTCATCCTCTGAACCAGGCCTTGCTGCACTCCGTAGTGGCAGTGGCGAGGCGTCGGATGGAGCTCCGGACAAGGAGTCTTTTGAAAGCGAAGACGAAGATAGCGGCGACGACGACGACGACAGCGGTGGATTTGAAGCCATGTCTGGTGAACAGGCACTGCAACGCGACCGAGCTCGTGGCAGTAGAAGCAACGGCAACACCGAAAGTACCGATACCGAAGCACTTAACCGTCATCGACTGCATAATATGGAAAGTGACGAAGGCCAGGCTTTGAAGCATAAGAGTGATGTGGAGGATGATGAAGATGAGGAGGACAGCAAGCCGGCGTAGGCCACAGGCACATCCGATCAATCAACAGAAGCTGCATCTTCAGACGCTGCCACTACAGCATCTGCAACAACTGCAGCAAATGCAGCGAACGATGGCGAGGACGGCAAGGATGTCGCTGATCTCTCCGGGAGTGGAAGCGATGCCAGCCAACCAACAGAAGTTCTTGCAGCGGCTGTAATTACAGCAACTGCAACAAGTACAGCGGTCGGAACCTCGCAGATGAAAACACCAACAACTACAGCGTCTGTAAACTCGCCAACAGCTGAAGCACCATCACCCTGCGGGCCTAACTAGAGAACTCCGCGGCGAAAAAGCTCAGGTACAGCGAAGTCTACCAGGTCCAGCGTGCATTTTAGAGGCGTCACAAGACTTGTAGCTCCACTTGGGTATTCCGACCATGAGCCTCCAACTCAGAGACCGAATAGTCGGCCCAATGCACCAACGCCCAGAAATGCATTGGCGCCCGGAATGAATGAAACATTATATGGCGAACGTCTGGGTGTTATCGCAGTCCCTGAAGGCATGTCTTTCAATTCTACGCCTCAACCAAGAAGAAGCAATTTGCGCCGCAGCGATCCTACGCCAGGGAGGCCGTCGGGTACTTCACCAGAGACTCCACCTAAGAAGCAACGTTACTGGTCGATGCTTAAGGTTGACAAGCCGGACATGAAGCAAGTCGAGGGTTCTCAAGCGAGTCCCGGAATTGGGGTGCCTGGGCCATCGAGAGTGCCTGTGGTGTCGGCTACAGCAATTGCGATCTTGCAGCCACAGCAGCAACCACAGCTACTGCCGCAGCCACAACCTAGGAGGCAAGCGCAACATCAGTCAGGACAGAGACAAGACTCGGGTGCGGATCTAGAAGCACAAAGACCGAGACGAGCTCGAAAGCGGAAGCGTAGCAACAGCGATGACTCCGGCGGCGCGCCTGGCTGCTGTTCTATTATTTGAGTCTAACGAGCTTTTTCTATGACTAGCTACGAGTCTCTCAGTTTGCAAACTCATTATTTACGTTTTCTTTCTTTTTGCTTTCTTTTTTCATTGCATTGTATTTCGTTGGAAAGTATCGATATGCAGGGAACCAGGACCAGGATGGGCGTGATAGGTTTTTCGAAGTTTTGTTTCTTTTTGTTTGTATCCTATATTCTCCTCTCCTATTGTACGTATTTTCTCTCCTCTGCTCTCTCCTCTCTTAATTGCTATCTTCTCATTCTTCAGCTTTCTACTCTTTCAAATTTCTGGAATGATGATGCCCAAGGGCGTTTTTTTCTTCATAATTATTTAATTATTGAGCTTTTAGTCTATACGACAAATTCTGCTTATGTCGGTAAATGTTTAAAATGAGATTTTACGCAGTAATATGCAGCCTTGTCTTGTGACAGATCTATAGATCTCAACCTTGATCAGATCTATGCTTATGTATGCGTAGGCAGACGAGGCTGTCTAGGCGAGGCTGCCTTATGTAATGCACTGCGACGGAACAAAATACATCCGGCGGGGAGCTGTTCTTAGCGATCGTTTTGCTACCTTATGCGTACTAGTGCTAGTGTACTATGACGCCGATATGAGTATGATATGAGTATTTCTGTATAGAAAATTTTATGGGGATCTAGAACGCCATTACAAAGGATGCATCAGAGTCTACATTAAAGCCTTGAGACGGTCAACAAGCAGTCAACAAACAGTCTGCAAGAGGTTTTCTAGTCCATACTAGTCTACCACCAGTCTGTTTTTTTTTGTGACTTTTCCATACATAGAATTGGTCGTCACAACTACCGACTGGCAAACAAGGACCGCAGCTCATTCATATTTGATTTTCTTTGCATCTCAGCCTCGCCATCGCACGCTCTTGATACCCCTCTACTCTCTACTGACTAACCTTTACTCTACACCCCCATCTACACACACAATGCCTGTCGTCAGCCCAGAACAGCTGGGCAAGCTGCAGCAGCATGGCGACAACGTCCGCAACATCTGCGTGCTCGCCCACGTCGACCACGGAAAAACCTCCCTCACAGACGCCCTCATCGCCACAAACGGCATCATTTCCCCCAAAATGGCCGGCAAGATCCGCTACCTCGACTCGCGGCCCGACGAACAGCTCCGTGGCATCACCATGGAGTCTTCTGCCATCTCTCTCCTTTTCTCCATGATGCGTCGTCCAAGTCCCGATGCAGAACCTGTTGCCAAGAACTACCTCGTCAACCTTATCGACTCGCCCGGCCACATCGACTTTAGCAGTGAAGTCTCCACAGCATCGCGTCTCTGTGATGGTGCTGTCGTGCTCGTCGACGCCGTCGAGGGCGTGTGCAGTCAGACCGTGACCGTGCTGCGCCAGACCTGGGTCGAGAAGCTCAAGCCGCTGCTCGTCATCAACAAAATGGACCGTCTGATTACCGAGCTCAAGATGACACCCGGCGACGCCTACGTGCACATCAGCAAGCTAGTTGAGCAGGTCAATGCCGTACTGGGCAGCTTCTTCCAGGGCGAGCGTATGGAGGAGGATCTCAACTGGCGCGAGCGCATGGACGAGCGTGTCGCAGCGGCCAAGGAGGCACAGGAGAGCAACGACGGCACTGCCGCATCCGCATCAACAACAACGGCCGCCGACGAGTTCCAAGAGAAAGATGACGAGGATATCTACTTTGCTCCCGAAAAGAACAATGTCATCTTTAGCAGCGCCATTGACGGCTGGGCGTTTACATCGCGGCAGTTTGCCTTTCTCTACGAGCGCAAGCTGGGCATCAAGGCACAGCTGCTGGAAAAGGTGCTCTGGGGCAGCTTCTACCTGGATCCCAAGACCAAGAAGGTGCTCGGTGCAAAGCACTTGAAGGGCCGCAACCTCAAGCCCATGTTTGTCCAGCTCGTGCTGGAGCCCATCTGGGCTGTCTACAATGCCACCATGGGCGGCGTAAACAACGACCACAGCCTCAATAACAACAGCACAGCCGGCCAGAGCAACCCTGAGGCACTGGAAAAGATTACAAAGTCGCTCAACATTACTATTCCGCCACACATTAAGCGCTCGCGTGATCCCCGCCTGCTCATGACCACCGTCTTTTCGTCGTGGCTGCCGCTGTCCACGGCCCTGCTCGTGTCCGTCGTCGAGTCTCTGCCGTCGCCGCGTGTTGCCCAGTCGGAGCGCATGAGCGAGCTGCTCGACCGCTCGCCCGATCCTGATCACATCGACCCCAAGATCCGCTCGGCCATGGTCTCGTTTGACCAGTCCAAGTCCCAGCCTGTCGTCGCTTATGTCAGCAAGATGGTCTCGATCCCCGAGAGCGAGCTGCCGGAGAACCGGCGCAAGACAAGCGGCCTCTCGGCCGAGGAAGCACGCGAAATCGCACGACAGAGACGCGCCGAAATCGCACGCGCCCAGGCCGCCGCCGCTGCTGCAGAAGCTGCTGCTGGCGCCGGCGAGGCCATGACATCCCAGTATGATGATATGGAGCTCATCTCGTCGTTTGGCAGCACATCGCTCAACGACACCGCCTCGGTTGCCGGGCCTGAGCCCGAAACAAAGCACGACCCCGAGCACCTGGTCGGCTTCGCGCGCATCTACTCTGGCACCCTGTCCGTGGGTGACGAGATCTACGTTCTGCCGCCCAAGTTCTCTCCTGCCCACCCGCACCGTCCCCAGTCGGAACCTACCAAGGTCACCGTCAAGGCGCTGTATATGATCATGGGCCGCAACCTTGAGGCTCTAGACCAGGTCCCCGCTGGTGTTGTCTTTGGCATTCGTGGCCTGGACAAGGAGGGAGAGGAGGGCGGCAGTGCTGTTCTTAAATCGGCCACGCTGTGCTCTACCTATGAGGGCGCACCGAATTTGGCCGGTGTTGCACGAGGTGCAGCGTCTGGTCGGCCCATTGTGCGCGTCGCTCTCGAGCCCGAGAACCCGGCCGACCTGGACAAGATGATTGCCGGCCTAAAGCTGCTGGTACAGAGCGACCCGTGCGCCGAGTACGAGCAGTTCTCCAACGGCGAGCATGTGCTGTTGACAGCAGGCGAGCTGCATCTGGAGCGTTGTTTGACAGATCTGCGCGAGCGGTTTGCGCGCTGCGAAATCCAGGCGGGTGAGGCTATTGTGCCGTACCGCGAGACGATTGTGCGCGCCGAAGAGATGCGCCCGCCGGCCAACAAGGAGCTTGGTCGTGGTGTCGTGCAGAGCTTGACCAGCTCCAAGCAGGTCTCGGTCACTGTGCGGGTGCGCCCGCTGCCAGTGGCCGTGACAGATTTCCTCAACAAGAACCCTTCGACTATCCGCAACCTTTCGTCGGAAGCCGTGCACAACAAGGCGTCAGCTGACGCTGTTGCTGCTGAGGAAGACGATGAGCAGGTGGGCGACCAGGTGCTGTCGGCTGACGAGTTCAAGAAGCAGCTGCAGACCCTCCTGGAGGGAGGTAGCAAGAAGGGCGGTCAGGCCGAGGCATGGAAGGGCATGACAGACAAGATTGTTGCCTTTGGTCCCCGTCGTGTCGGGCCCAACGTGCTAGTAGACGGCACGTCAGGCCAGAGCCTGCAGAAGCTGTTTGTTGGAGCCGCTGCTAACGGCAAAACGAAGAGCGACGAGATTGATGCCGACGAGGTGATTGAGCCCGCACACTTTGCCGACAAGATTGTGTACGCGTTCCAGCTGGCCATGGCACAGGGTCCGCTGTGCCACGAGCCCGTGCAGGGCGTGGCCGTGGTTATCGAGGAGGTCAAGATTGTCGGTGACGCCGGCGACGAGAATGCGTCGCTGCTGGTGCGCGACGGTCTCGGCCGGCTCACGGGCGAGGTCATCAAGACGACTCAGCAGATCATTCACAAGGGTTTCCTGGACTGGTCGCCGCGTCTCATGCTCGCCATGTACTCTTGCGAGATTCAAGCCAGCAGTAAGTTTATATTCCTGTTTTTGACAGAACTATTGACAAAACAATACTAACAGAATAGCCGAGGTTCTGGGTCGGGTGTACGATGTGTTGACACGCCGCCGCGGCCGTGTGCTGTCCGAGACAATGAAGGAGGGCACGCCATTCTTCACCATTGTGTCGCTGCTGCCCGTGGCCGAGTCGTTTGGCTTTGCCGACGATATGCGCAAGCGCACCAGTGGTGCCGCGCAGCCGCAGCTGATCTTCACGGGCTTCGAGGTGCTGGACGAGGACCCGCACTGGGTGCCTTTCACAGAGGACGATCTCGAGGATCTGGGCGAGTTTGGCGACCGCGAGAATGTGGCGAAGCGGTACATGGACCGGGTGCGGCGGCGCAAGGGTCTGCTGGTGGAGGGCCGCAATGTCGCGCGCGATGCTGAGAAGCAGAAGACGCTGAAGCGGTAAATAGCGTTCTTTTTTCTTAAAAACCCGGTTTTGTCTTGTTATTGTCACTGGTTGGATCATCTTTATTGTTTGTTTGGCGCCGGATATAAAAGCATCTAGCATTACATTTAGCATATTAGAATTCCTTGTCGTCATCATCGAATGCTTATATAATATAAACTGTTGTAAATTAGGGATATAAATATATCAAAATAACTCGCTTCCATCAATAACCAATATATACAGAAATATACAGAAGAATGACTCTACGCCGCGTACCACAGCTTGTGGAACTGTAGCGCCGCCGGGATGAAGCCACAAATGGCTATTCCAGCCTCGCTCATAAAGCCCTTCTTCATACTCCAGTGGCCCATCATGGGCGCCAGCGAGGCAAAGCGTGCAAAATTGCGGTGCAGCTCAATGGCCGCAGCCTTCTTGGCAGGTGTGTCCGTTACGCCGTGGTTCACAATGTTGTATGCACCGCGGGCCAGCTCGACAGCCACGTACACCGAGAACGACCGGCTGCTCCAGAGGAAGAGCGTGCCCTGTTTTGCCGGCGACGCGCCCAGCACGCCTTTGGAAGACAGGTAGGCATAGTTCTCGGTGACCTGGTAGCCGATGCACGACAGCAGCTGTGTCCAGCCGATCAGGCTCTCTACTTTCGTCGGGCCGGGAAGGGCAGCTGCCGCAACCGCCTCGACATCCTCACCCTCCTTTTCGGCCTTTTCTGTCTTGACGGCTGTGATCTGCTTGGCCAGCAGCTGCTTGAGCAGAGACCGTGCCCATACGTACATGGACAGCAGCGCCCACAGCCGCAGCATCATGCGCGCCTCGGTCAGCAGTGAGCCCAGAGAACGCAGCCGCTTGGCCAGAACCAGAGCCGCCGCCGCCGCATCGGTCTTTAGCGACGACGACGACGTCTGCACAAAGACAGACCGTATTGATGGGCGTGATGCAAGAAGCACGGCAAGACGGTATGCAGGCTCATGCAGCAGGGCGCGACCGGCAGCAGTGTTGAGAGTCACAGCCCCCAGGCGGGCCGAGTAGCACACAATCGCGAGCAGGGCATCGATGCCCGATGGCGTTTGCGTGATCTTGTTGAGGCGCAGGAGCCATTCATCGAAGCCGGCGGCGGCCTTGACGGCAATCGGCGGGATCGACGGCGACTTGAGCGATTTCGCAAACGCAGACGGCTTTGCCGTTTCAGAGGGTTCAGGCGCTGCCTCGGAAGATGCTGCCCCGGGAGGCGCTGCCTCGGGAGATGCTGTCTCGGGAGATGCTGTCTCGGGAGATGCTGCCGAGGTCGACGGCTGGTCACATGTAGAAGTGGATTCGGCGGTGGAGGGCGCGATAGTGGAGTCATCAATAACGACAGGCGATGTGCCCGGTGCCGGTGCCGATGGTGCGTCGGACATTTTTGTATTGGTAGTGTGTAGAAGCAGAGTCGATGAAGTAGATGGTGGTTGCGACGGCACAGCGAATGAGGTGGTGCTGAGAAATGCCGGCGAGGAGAAAGGTCGGATAGTTTGGGGTTGCTGGAATGGGGTTGGTGGTCGGAAGAAGCCGAGCTGGCAGGTGCTAAAGAGGAAGGCACGCGGCAGCACGAAAAGGAAGGAGCGACTGGACACACTCAGACTGGCATCTAGCAAGCCAAAAATCCGATATTCAAAGTTGCACGAATGGTTGAATGAAAGAGATGAATGAATGAAAAGAAGGAGAGCTGTCACAGAATGCGGAGGAAGAGACGGGGAAGCAAGTCTAAATAAGACACACCCTGACGGACTAATAACAGCACTACTCCTCTTTCTTGCCCTAGGTCCCTGTACCTAGTCTCCTTTATTTCGCTTTATATTGCCGGTACTCCTCTTTAATTACGAGTCAAGCAGCAGCTGGAGACTAATAGCTCGATTCCCATTGCCGTTTTCACTTGCTCTCCAAATTTAAGGAATAATCCGCAACAGTCTGGGGTGCTGTGGCTTGCCGGCAAGTTGTTCTGTGTCTCTGGCTGGCAGTTTGAAAAGTGGGGCCATGGAATAGGATGAGTGTGTAATTATGTCATGCATATGATTGGCCGATATGGATATAGTGGGTATCTCCGCATGACAGCACTGGAGCACTGCCTCGGCAGATCGGTATAGTGTTAACAGTTCGTGGCATCTTCTACTTTCTCAACACGTCGTTTGTTTTTGACACTTGGTAAAGTTACAGGGAGCAGAGGCTGCAGCGAGTTATTGTTTGGGGATATATATTTAGCTTTGATTATTTTATCTGGAGTTTATTAGTTTATTAATTTATTTATTTGAAAAGAAGGAAAAGAAGGAAAAAGAAGAACGACGAGAGAAAAAGAAAGAAAAAGAAACAGAAAAAAAGAAAATGGTGATAATATGAATAAAATAAAAGTTACGAACAGAACAAAAAGGATTAAAAAAAAAAAAAACACAAAAGATAAATGAATTAAATCAGATACTTTAAATTCAAAAATATTATGTGAAATGACGAGATTCAAGCCAAAGTAAAGGTCATACTCATCTTATATCTCTATTTAATACACAACCGGTTCCATAGCACAAAATTAATGGGAATCAAACAAGGGTTCTATTTGTGTCTAAAATGCCATCTTCTTTAGATGCCACAAAACCAAAGTAAAAACCAAAACAGAGTGCTGCAAAATATACTAAAATACAATATCAAATTATGTCCGACCAACACCAGCATCTGGGTCCAGAAGCATCATGTTCAGCCATATCCGTTGGTCATGGCGCACAACGCATCTGTCATCATTGCAATAGTATGCACTGAAACGCGTAGGACGACTCTTCAGCTTATACATTATCTCGGGATCGACAAACTGAGCAAACATGATACCCGGGATGTGAATGTTGTTCGTCGGCCAGCCGTCTTCGAGCGAGTCAATGTGAATTTCTTTACGCGTCTCCAGGAATATGCTTCTGCCGTTGCGCTGCCATCTGTACTGCGTCGCACACATATTGCACCGGTATGAATGCAGGGCTGGGGGTGTCTCTCTGCCTTCGCCAGGTTTGCTGCCGCCTTCGCCTGTCCATTCCGGCATTAGTGTGCGTGCTGATGTGTGGAGTGCTTCAGGGCGATCGTCATTGTAACAGCGGCAGCACTGCTCAGAGCCGGGCTCGTGCAGACAGCGGGAGTGGTCCATATACTGGTACTCGGCGATGTGAGCGTTGAAGCCAGTCCATGGGTGCAGGTGTGCCATTACAGGCTTTTTGTTTTTGTCGTTGACATTGGCTGGTGCATCAAAGCAGCAGCATTGGTACTCTGCAAATGCGAGCGCGAGCTGCTTCAAGCCCTGCTTCCTGACATGCGGGCAGACAGTCGGCACCTTGTTGATGTCAATGCCGGCAATTATCCTACCAAACCTCTCGCGCGTCAGGTTTTTGGTATGTGCAGGAATATCAAACATGTGACCGGCCCAGATTATGGTCATGGCACCACTGCTCTCCGGACGGCTCTCCACAGCATGGCTCATAACAATTCGTGGCCGGCCATAGGTTGCTGGTGTTGCCTTGCCACATGCAATCCCATGGTCCGGGTGGTTGCACCAAGAGATTTCTGCATACTCGCCGCTGTCGGACTTGGGCAGATTGACCGGCTTGAAGCCTTTGGGCATGACAATTTCGGATGCAGCCTTGACCTTTTTTGTCTCGTTACTTGCAAAGAAAACACGAGTCCTACAAACGAGCTTTTGAAGCAAATCCTTGCTCGTATCCTTGAGCCATTCGAGTCCACGCTCATACCGGGTACCCCCGTAATTGTGCATGTTTTCTTCGAATTTCCGGGGCGGCAAGCTTTTCAAATACATATGCTTGATATCCTCCGTCATGTACTCGGGATGCTTTCCGTAGTTGGCATTTGCGTCACAGCCCGGCTCCGATAGCAGGATGCCGCGGCGCCTGCGCAGGTCAATGGTTGCATTTGCCGCTTTGAGAAGGTCTGGTACCTTGAGAGTTGTGTGCTCGCACAGCTGCAATGTCGCATCTCTCAGCCGGCAGCTGTTCACTTCCGTGCTGCTGCATCCACAACTTGACGTATCTAGCGGAAATGCTGTTCTGGGCTGCTCCTGTTCGCAAATCTCGCAGTATCTTGTGGAGCGGTATTCACCGACATCCCAGCGGTTGCGGCGGCTCGCACAATTGAGGCACATTTGCCGAACTAGGTAAGCTTCCTTGGGTTCTTTCATAAACTTGAAGTTTCCGTAGCCGTATAAGAGTTGCTGGGGAGGGATCGGGTAGAGGTTGAAGCGAGTACGCTTGGATTCCTCGAAATAGCGCCGCTCTGTGGTTTTAAGGCCTCCAACCATATCGCCGCAAATCTTGTGGAAAGCGAGCGGCTTGCTTACAATCCGCATAAAGCCATGGCACGTCTGGCGCACCACTGCTAGCTCGCCTCTGGAGAGGTGCTCAAATATTGATCTCAGGATATCTATAGGCAGCTGGTGCAGAATGCCATGCTGCTCGTTGCGAAGGCGACACTTATACCACCTGGGGACGAGCGTCGGTTGTGTGATTATCTCTGATGCGAGAGGAGCTGGAAGCGGACCCCATATTGGCAGTTTTTTATGATATATGGCGAAGGCGTTGTGCAGTTTGCATGTCTCAGCGTATGAATCTGATTCTTCATATCTATTCATCATCTCTCTCAAGTACATGGAAGAAACCTGTTCGGCGCCAAGGGTTCTCAGGCAATAGAGATACGCGGCTGCTTGCAGGTCAAGATATTGTATGGAATCATCTGTATAGAAGCTTGCCTCAGTACTCATGAACAGCTTGTTGATAATGGGTGGTTGAAAACGAGGCGGTAGGTCCATGGTGACTGATGGAGATGAGGTGATGAAGGGGTGTTGGCAAATTGAGATTGATGAAGTTGAATGATAAAGTAGGGGATTGATAAAGTAGAGAGGGAAAATTCCGAAATATTTTGTCGATTAGTGGGATGTTGACATATAGATGCTCCTTAAAAAGCCAACGATTAGTAGACTGCAACCAGGTGTTCATAGTAGAATATCATTGTCATATTTGCCTTGGTGTTTGTTGTAGTTCAAAGCGACCAATCATACCGATTTCCAACGCGGCTAATTGTGGAACCCTTCGTGTAAGCAGACTTTTATAATTAAATATGCTATTTTATTTACGGGTCTACTATTCAGACTATCGTCCCTCTATATAGTGGCAATACTAAATATAGTCGAAATAGTGCTTCTTAACATCCTCGTCAGTCATCACGATTCATGCAAAGTCGCCACAGCAGTAACCAAACAACCATTTCCCTGTACAATTACTTATGACTTATGTAGACTCTCTTATTTGCACCTTTTTAAACAATACGAAAAGTAGACATGCATGTCAAGTACTTTTTTTTTAAACGCTATGCTCTCTAACTTGCACTGATACACATTTTCATCGCCGTGTAGGTGGTCTCACTGCATTGCCACTCTCCCAGTAGACTACTTTTCCTGGTGGACGCCATGGTCTCTTATGCAGAGGCGCCCTCGTACGTATCCATCTCGCTGCTGGCGGGCCTTGATTGTATAGCTGCCCACTCTTCCTCTGAGCGACACTCCCATCGACAATATTCCTGCCATTCTCTTTGGCGTCCTCCACAAGAGCGGCTAGTGTCTCTGACTTTACCCTCACATGCCCGAGACTATTTCCCCTGCTTCTTGGCCTCTTTGTAGTCCTCACTACTCCCCTGCTCTTGTGTAAATCCTGCCGCCACCCTTCCGCTCGTAGCCATGCTAGACGATAGGGACTTTTGGCACCAGCCCTCGTTTTTGGACTGTGTTCTACCTTGCTTGGGTCTTCCGATGTTGGTGCTATGCGCTTTTGTGTTTCACTCATAGAACCCGAGCGTGGTCAATACGAGGGACTCACAGGCGCAGCTGACTGTAGTAGAGACGTCTGCTCGGAGAACTGGTCATCCTCGTCGTCGTCACCTTGATGATGATGATGGTAGTCGTCGTGCCGGCGCTCTGGGTCATCAACAGTGGATGATGCTGGCATAGCACTTTTGATAAAACCACCCTCTACCAGTCGGTTTCCAGTATTTCCTGCTGCAGGGAACGAGTCGCGCGACGAAAGGCCAGGGCTCACGACAAAGGGAACAACTGATGCATTGTACTGGCGGTTCTGTGGTGGTGTGTCTGTGGGTGTTGTGGTTGTCCAGGTACTGCCGTCACCACCATTGGTTGAGCTATTGGTGCCATTGGCGGGCTCAAAGATGCTCCGCATACGCTGGAACAGGATCGACGGGGACACCGCAGCGATTGAGGTCGGCCGGCTCTTGGGCTTTTGTTGTTGCTCCTGTAGCATTGAAGTTATTGGTGGTGTGCTTGTCGGCGTAGTTGTATCGAGCGACAGAGCATAGTCTAGTTGTCTCAGTGTCTTGCTGCGGCCATTCAGAACACTGTCAGGCGGCGTGTCGACCCAACTGTTGCGAATAAACGGCTCGTCGTGGTGCAAGTCATGGCCAGAGTGGTAGGGAGTGTTGGACACGGACGCTTCTGACACGGTGGTCTCGCTGCGGACTGAGCCCGGTGTCGCATACACATTGTCGTGGTCGCTCCAGGAGATGTGGGTGACGTCGCGGGGCAGAAAGTCGTCATCCATGCTCGGATCATCATCATCTCCATCGTACAGCTGAGGCGGTGTAGAGGGCGCTGGCTGATTATCCTCCATTGGCGCGTGGCGGCTACTTGCGAGGCCTCTGAACGGACTAGACTCTGGCGTGACTGGGCGGGCAGCCTGCTCCATCATATGGACGTTTTCGGAGCTGAAATTGTGAGAGTTGGATGCATCCCCAATGATCGTCGTTGGTGTCTCTGGTACTTCAGTTTCGACCAGCTTCGGAGACCGGTGCTGCACGATGACATTGCCGCTTGCATCAATGGAGATGTTGTCATACTCGAACTGGTCTTCGCGTGGAGAATAGTTAAACTCGGATGTCACCGAGCCGTCACTCTCATTGTTGACGTCAAACAAGTCGTCCTGGCCGTGGACCGTTACGGCATTCTCAATGGATGACTTGTCTTTTGGTGTCTCGTACAGGAACGGCGATGGCTCCAGAGTCTGGGGCGACGTAAAGAAATTGCTCTCATCGACAAACTCAGGCGTTGCATAGGAGTATACATCGGGTGCAACGTATGGAGCCTGGTAGTGCCATTCAGACGAAGAGTCTTGGATTGTCTGCTGCTCAAAGAACTGGTGAACAGGAGTTATCTCATCAAGCTCCGATGTGAGCTTGGGCAGATCATGGGTCGTCGAGAGAGAAGTCTCTTTATAGAGCTGTTCAACAACTCCGTGCTGCTCAATAGGGACAGAAATAACAGGCTCTGCAGCGTCTTCGATGGCCTTGACGACCTCGGTGGTGGGAATGCTATCTTCGGGGTCGTGGTGTTTTTGAGTTGGAGATAAAGTCTCCTGGATAATGTCATCATGTAGTGACTCCTGAATAGTACCATGAATCTCAATGCGAGCCTCTTCGTGGACCTCTTCGTGAGCAATTTCCTTGGCAGCTTCAACGCCGTGCTCTGAATAAGTCTCAGACTCGGACTCATCCACTACCGGAGCAGGAGGAGGGGAGGAAAACACAAAGACGGGGGGCTCGGGCGAGTAACAGGTGCTGGGCAGATACATTAGGACCGGCTCCTCATCTTTGGCGATGATCGTTTTTGCCGACTCCTCTATGACCTTTGGCTCGAATGAAGGAAGAGCTGGGATTGAGATGATCTCGATGGGGGTCTCGATCTCGGTGGAGTGAGACTTGAGAATGACTGGCTCCTCTGCAGCAGGTGTTTCAACCGCTTTGACGGCCGTTTCAATGACCAGTGGGGAGGCCTCGACTGTCTCAATAACAGGAGTGACTGCAATGGCAACCGGCGCGACCTCAGTGACTTCGTCCTCATGCGACACTTCAGTCTCTGACTGGTGGGTCTCCTCATGGGCGGCGGTAATAGATTCCTTAAACTGAGGCTCTTCTTTGCCGTCCGTAGCCTCCTTGGTAGACTCTACTTTGGAGAGTTCGTGCGCAGCTTTCTCAGGTGCTGGTGTTGGCGGAATGAACTCAAAGCTGGGAATGTTGGTGAGGAGCGTGGTTTGAGCAACTTCAATTTGGATCTTTGGGGTGGATGGCTCTTCTGGGTGACTGTCGGCAGGCTCCTCGGTGGTAACCTCGAAGACGGGAATATCGCGAGTGACAGTTTTATGTTGTTCCTCGATAGGTGTCTTGTCGTCTTCATGGGTATCCTTACTTTGCTGCGACTCGGCCTTGTCGTCAGAAGACTCGACAGCAATGCTTTCAACAATGTTATCCGTGGTCTCAGAGGTAGTTTCGGTAGTCTCAAAAGTCTCAACAAGCTGATCAGTCTCGACAACCTTGACGGCCTTAATATTCTTTATGACCTCAATAGGGGCAGCTGCCTCAGCTGACTCTTGGATGGGCTCTTGAACAGCCTCTTTGACGATATTCTTGTGATCATGCTCCATGACAATGACAGCATCTTTGGCTGCCAGTTCTTCGTGTACGGCCTCACTAGAAGCAATATTCTCGCTGCTTGGTGACTGTAGAGCCGAGATTGGGAAGCCGCCGGGAACAGTGTGTGTCGATTCTTCCTGGGTATACTCTTTGTTGTCGTGAGACGGGGGTGTGTCTCTGGAGGCGGCGGTAGGGGTGATAACTGTAGGCTCAATGGTGGAAGGTGTGATAGTGACCACCTCTGCTAGTGATGCGTTTTTCTCCATGGGAATGTCGCGTTCATTGGCTGTATCTCTGAAAGTCTCTTGACTAGCTTCCGCTGATGTTGGCTTCTGCTCTGAGGGCGATGTGTCGGCCATTGATGGCAGCTCGGGATGTTCTTGGACAATACTCTTATCCATCACTGGCTCGTCTATGTCTATTAGAATTAGCACTTAGTTTAATATAACTGTATTGCCAATTATTTAGCATGACATACTGATAGCCACCGGTGCTGTTTTTTGTGTCTGCTCCCTTGTCTTCCGCCGCAGCTTTGGCACAATTGGCAGTGGCAGGCTCATCTGCTCGTCAATCTGCCGGTTCAAGTCTTTGCGGCGCTGCTCGAGCATAGCTAGCCTGGTCTGGCCTTCCTCCAGCATGCGGTCTGCCTCGGCCTCGATGCGGGTCATCTCCATCTCAGTCTGCTCCTCGAGTTCGGCTGTCTTCTTGGCCAGAGTGAGTTGGCGTTCTTTGTCTTGTGCCTCGGCCTGGGCCTTGCGGTCCTCGTCTTCTTGTCTGCGGCGGGCCTCACGCTCTTCGTCTTCGCGACGGCGCTGCTCTGTAATGGCGGCAATCTCCGCAGCCCGTTTCTGGGCGAGGTCGGTAGTCTCGTTCACAAAGGTTGACTGGAATACAGCAACGGTTGCATCGCGGTGCTTCTCGACACTGTCAAGGAGGTCTTCATGCTGGAGGGAGGTTATGGAGGAGATGGTCGTGTGGATGTCCGACAGCGTCTCACGCATCTGCGAGACGAGCTCAGTGACATTGGCCATTGTGATGTCAGTGCTGTGATGTAATGCGGTATAGTGTATAGTGATACAAGAATATAACAATAAAGAAAGTCGGCCGTCGAGGTGTCTTTGATAATGAGTGAGAATACTGTAATGAATGTAGTAAAAGATAGTCTGCCAGCAGAAGGATAACAGTCTTCAAGACGAAAGAATAGAAGAATATAGAGCAAACAATGCAAATGAGTGATAAGAAGAAACAATGAGAGAAACAAGTAAGCTGAAGGAAGAAAACAAGAAAATAAGAAAACAGTAACAAAAGAAGCAATCGATTTGTAAGTCAATCGAAATCAGATGAGAGCCAACAGAAACAAGCTTCAGTATCAGTGCACCCAGCAGCCAGTATTAGTGTATCATTCAATGGCAGTGCTGAAGATACGAGCGAGTGCTGGGTTGCCCAACTGTGAATAGTACAAAGTAGCTCTAGCAAAGACAAGGGTCTCTATCTATTTCTATATTCAGTGCGTAGTAACTGAAATCTAAAACCTAGCTGATGCTGCGCTCAACATTCGTAAACAAAATACTACACGACTTTGGGACTAAATATACACTTGCACGACTCCGTGTCGCTATCAAGCTGTTTGGGGCGCGCAGGATTGGCAGTTTCTGGGCCGGTTTCAGATCTGCCGTGGGGCACGAGTCGATACTGCACGGCCAAATAACAAGAGCTGTGCGTCTTTATTACGAGGGGAGGGAAAAGAGAGGATGAAAAATCCATTAAAGTGAAAATATAGTCATCGAGCGAAGTCGTAGATTGCATTTATACTAGAGAACCGGGAGCAGAGTCAATCAGCTCTCCACGAGGAAATAGCACAGTAAAGGCAAAGAGCAATAACAAGGCTGAAAGAAGAAAAGACAAAGAAAAATGTATATAAAAATCTGAAATAGAAATGCTCGCTCCCCTTCAACTTCTCTTTTCTAAAAAAAAAACGCGGGTTGCATGATCAAGCATATCACGCAAACTCCTCCCCGTCAAACATCTAGTACTAGATCTATATTCTGCCGGCACCGCCCTTGATGGACTGCATGGCACGCGTGCGGTATGACTCGCGGAAGCTGACACGCTGGACAAAGCCCATACCAATGACGGCAATGCCAATGGCAAGCCAGACGCTGGTGATGATGAGACCGATGGGAAACAGGATCAGCTGGACACCGGGCACGACGAATGCAACGGTGCGGTTGTTGAGGGCAGCAACGACATCGTCAACGGCCACCTGTGCCATTGTAGTGTTGGACATGACGACCATGTCGCTGAAAACACCGGCGACAAAGGCGGCCTCGTTGGAGGAGACATTGGTGGCGACCGTGGTACCGTCGGTGTTGGTGCCGGTCAGGGTGACCTGGGGCATAACAAGTGCCTCGAGCTGGGCCATGGTCATGTCGGTGGTCATAAGCTCCTTTTTGATCTGGCCGACGAATAGGTACTGCTGTAGCATCTTCAGTCCGCTGGCCGTAGTAGCGTTGGCCGTGGTGGTAGTATCACGGCCGATGACGAGCTTGGA
The DNA here is from genome assembly GCA_029298715.1 of Ophiostoma ulmi. NCBI lineage: Eukaryota > Fungi > Ascomycota > Sordariomycetes > Ophiostomatales > Ophiostomataceae > Ophiostoma > Ophiostoma ulmi. The sequence continues at coordinate 4,989,674 of JANSLN010000002.1, read as the reverse complement.
GGCACTGGCAACCGAGACGGGGGACACGGAAGCGCCCGAGTAGCTAAGTCCGACCTGGATGTTCTCGGGGGAGATTCCAGCAAACGTGTCGCGCGGCGTAGAGATCTGGAACAGGCGCAGGTCGGCCTCAAAAGTGCCAGTGACGTTGTTGAGGGCGGGCAGGTTGTAGCAGGTGCAGGTGCCCGAGGGGTTGGTCGACACAGACAGCTTGGAGAGGGCGACATTGCAGGCGGCGTTGGCAGTGGTGTCCCATGCGGTCATGTTGATAGTGCCGTCAGCATTGAGGACGACACCGTTGCCAATATCGGTGGTGTCGGTGTTGTTGTCAGTGGCACGCGGTACGACAACGGCGCGTTCAGCATACTTGATATCGCTGCTCTCGCTCTCACTGGCGTACCGGGGCATGTTGTCGCTGACGGTGTCGACGGGCATTCTCCGGTCAAAGTTCTGCATTGAGTCGTCGATGTTGCCGGAACCACGTGCGGCGATTATGGCGGCCTCGGCCATGTCGCGCTCGACAGTGTTGCCGGCATGGGCCTGGACGGCCAGCAGCGAAGTGGCGATGATAGTCCAGAACATTGTATTAGTTGGTTGTAGAGGTAGTGTAATCCGTCCGGCGGTGTATTAGAGTGATTGAGGTCGAGAATTTAAGAATTTGAGGTATTGGGATATTGGGATATAGGGATATTGAGAGATCGATAGACGAGTAGATACAAGATTGAAAAAAAAAAAAAAATACTGAAAGAGAGAAAGAAGCGAAGACGACAAGAGACCTGCTTGCGGTGGCGATGGCGAGAACGACGCGGACTGAACGGATGGCGAACTGACGAACTGACGAACCAAGGGAAACGAAATCAGGACGAAATCAGAAGAGAGGAAAAAGAAAGGCAGATCTAGAGAAACAGAAACGACGTCGAGGCGGGAAGAAACAAGGCGTGGGATACGGAGAGAGACGGAGAAAGGACAAGCAGAAACGAGACGATGGCGGATCGGGCACACGTAATGGGGATGTGTGTAGAAACGAGGACAACGAGGGTATGGTATGAGAGATATGCGCAAGGGGATAAAAAAAGAATCAGATAGGGTGATGAAATTGAAGTTGAATAATGAAAGATAATAATCAAGTTACAATAATACAATCAATATAATTGATACAATTAAAGAATGGAAGAAACTGCAGCAAATTCAGTACAGGGTGGTAATATTGAGTGCTGCAGCTGTAAGTGCTACGACGTAATATAGAACGAGACTGTAGGATGAGTGTAGTAAGGGACAGACAACTACATGTACAGTTGAAGAGAGATGGTGAGAGAAACGAAACTGTGCAGTTGCTTCAGGGTGATGGGGCATGAGGCCACGAGTGGGCCGGGGTGCAGTACGCTCGAGCTTGGTATTGGTAAGAGAGAGGGTAAGGGGTCTTGGGAGTGGGAGGCAAGAGGCAGACAGTCTTGGGTTTAAAGTGCGTAGAAAAGATAGAGCCTGGACAGAGTCTGAAGATAGTATGAGAAAGAGATCCTGGTCAAGTCTACGTACTCGTAAGGTGTAACAGGCATAGGACGATGGTGTTGTGTTACGAAGACAAGTATCACGAGAGTCGAAGACGGCGTTACGCTGCGTCTTGGATAAGCTTAGCTTGAGAAGATTGTAGATGGCTAAGATGGCAGATGAAGAGAGGGGAGAAGATAGATGTTAAGATCAAGAATCGAAGAATAACAAAATAAAAAATAAAATAAAAAATAAAAAATAAAATCAAAGAAGAGACTATTACTCCGACAAAAGAGAAGCCTTGGAAAACAAAAGAGAAAAGTAAACAATGGAGGGAAGTAGAAAGTAAGCAAAGAAGAAGAAAGAAAAGAGCCAATCATCAACACAGGAGAAGGGGTGTCGGATCGTCTGACGATGTTACACTACGAGTCGGAGCTTGAGTGGAAGAGGCAAAAAGGGGCTCTCTATTGTAAACATATAGAGGGGACCAGCTGGTGTTCAATAAGAGTCAATGCCTTTGCCAAGCCTCGACCTTTGAACTGAAGCACAATGCGCATCAGGGCCCTGTCGGCGGCAAAGGTGTGCCATTGGCTGTCAATGCGACAAGCTTTTGTAGTGTCAAAGCCTATCTTTTTTTCTTCTTCTTTTCCTTCTCCTTTTGCTTTTTTTCTCGCTCTTTCATGGTTCACATATTGCAGACAAGGATCTGAGCCGCAGTGCGAATAATTTTACAAGTAAATATGTAAATATCTTTCAAGGCTGGCCTGTAATAAGTCAGATAATAATCAGTCGGACCAGTAGCCATAGCGAATATAGGGCCTGATCTAGTCAATATAGGGCATTTGTCGACTCAATAGCCACGCAAATTGGTCGGAGTTGGGTGTATCAGAGAGAAGCCACAACGAAGACAAACGGCTGTATAAATCAGAGTGTCATTGGTCTTCACCATAAAATAATTATTTGATAATGGGTATTAGGAGGCAACATAATGGAAATCAAAGACGAGACAACGTTGGAACATGATGACGACCGACCAGGCTTGAGACACAGGACGGCTTCATAGTATGATTCCATCTTTCAACGCTCCCACAGCTACTCTTACAACTGCTGCTGTTTGTTAGCCTTACCACTCTAGACAGTCATCACATCTATGCGAATCTTGTCTGAAACGACATGGATTGAGAACGTAGGAGTAGGGTGGCCTCGGCGATACCAGCGGCAATAGGGTTGCAGTGCTACTCTAAAGTTTTGTAAAGTGTATGCAGCATACAGCAGAGGATCTAGGCCTCGACTGAAGGAAGTACGGATTATGGAGAAAGAAGCGCGGAGTCATTATGCAGAGGTTTAACTGCCAGCACGCCACCGAGCACCGACTATATGCACTATATAAAACACGTGGGAACCCCATACATAAGTCACGGTACAAATAGGCATTTAGATCTAGTTGTTAACACCCGACCTTGAAACGCATCGCATTCGTCATCAATCCTGTCTATCTACAATTACAAAGCCGTCACTGTTGCCGTTACAGCCGTCGTTGACTGCGTGCCCGTGACTGTTCCTGACAAAGCTACCACTGTCATCAGTGCCGGTGCTTGTGAGCCGCTGCCTGGTCCTTGGCTCGACGGGCCCATGCCTTGTCCGGCAGCCAGCTGCTTGCTACGTGCAAGCGCCGGAATAGCAAAGTGTCCGACAATAGGCCTCGCCTTGAATCTAATATTCTGCGGTATGTGCGTAGTATCCTAAGCCCACGACTTCAAACAGGTCGGAAAACGGCTGCTCGGTCGTCTGGGATGCCAAACACAGGGAGACCTGGGCGTACCAGCGAGACTGCATGTCATAGACTCCATCGTCAACCACATTGAGGCCCAAGAGCTTGTCCATAAATACATTATATAGCAAACCCCAGCTGGACCACCACTGGTACGCAAGCAGTGCATGCGTGTGTCCAGTTGGACCAATGGCATAGAACAGCCACTGTCGATAATAGCTGGCTGCAAGCTTTCTAAATTGCGCCGCATCATCAGGTTTGCCGGCGACCTGGGCCACGTTTGCCGTGGCCTGAATGCCCAAGATACCCTTGATGGCCAGGTTGGTCTGGTTGGCGAGCGTACCGGCAAAGTCGACGAGATAGTGGGCAAACTGCTTGAGCAGAGGATAGTGGCCGGAGAGCTAGGCTGCATTGCCGGAGAAGCGATAGTAGGCGTACAACAGCAAAATCATATTTCCCGACTCGACGACAGGCATGTACTCATCGTTTCCGTCGACATGACCCGTAGCGTTGGTAAATGATGCGCCAATGTCATGAGCACAGTAGCTGTTGGGATAAAAGGTGCCCTCTTGCATCTCGTAGGCTTTATGGAGCAGGTGCTTGAGCATCTCCGGGTTGGCCCAGAGAAAAAACGGCGAAGCAGGGTACATGACGTCAATGGTGTTGATATTTCCGTCGCTCAATACTTGCTTTTGAAACATCAAAGGCTCAGAGGCATTGCTGTTTAGGTTCGCTCCTTGTGCGGCTGGTGAAATGGAATAGATGTAGGCGCCCATCACCTGGCGCGCCGACAAGGCCACGATGGCGAAGAGAGAGTCCGCTTCAGAGACACCTGGCACGCCCATTACGGTTGTGTTGTCAGCAGTGCTGAGGTAGCCATTTGCAGTATGTGGGTTGTAAAAGAATTCCCAAGATGCAGTAGTCAATGCTAGGCCTTTGCTTGCTTGGCCTGTAGAATGTGTCGACGTGACAAAACCCTGCTTTGTTGATGTACTGCCCGTCCGTGCTGACACTGCTGGCCTGTTTCCTGTCTGATTAGTATAATAGTCACTGTTCGTCACAAACCTGTACCGCACAGCCACGGCGTTGCCGTTTTCAAATGTCAGATTGCTTCCAAACGATGCCGTCGAGTAGGTAAAGATTCTCCATTGCGGCATGTCACCGTCTTCGGCCATGGGGTAGTGTACGCTCTGTTGAAGAGCCCAAGTATATGGTATTGACAGAGAGGGCCTACTCTTCGAGGAGTTTGTATATTTGAATGGGCCAGAAGAGTTGAAAGATACATTGAAGACAGGAAGCTGGGCGTCCAGGATAAGATCACATAGCAGAGGTGGATTACGCTGCCGCCGGATCCACGCATCGTTGACGTCCAAGTAGAGCCGCACTGCATGTGTTCCATTGTCAAGGATGCGCACTGTCGTTGTCAGGTAGCTGAGTGGAATAGAGCTTCGACAGATGTCTTTGGACGTCGCGGGTGAGAAGAATCTGGCTGTGATCTCGACAGGGCCTGCAGTAAAGGTAAAGGTGTGGCATCTAGAGCGTTGCCTACGATCTTGTCATGTATATCAAGCAAAGATGCAAGATGGCCATGTTGCCACACACAAGGCGAAAGCAAGGCAAAGCCATGCATGGCAGTCTTGCGCGACTGAAGACATCCTTGATAAATAACAACTAAAATCAACAGGTTGCTCAAGAATGGTAGCTTAGCCATGCGGACATAGACTGTCTCGAGCATCGACAACCAGCTCCGAAGCAGTCAGCTGCTCCTATATACTCTACCACCAGCGACTCCTTCCACGTACGGCCATAGATACTGGAAAGCACGGGATCCCGTCCGCTCTCCCCTAGTTAAACCAGTAATCGGCGGATTAGTAGTTGGGTCGGTGACGACCAGCGAATACCCTCTGCTGTACGTTTTTTTTTTTTTTTCCCTTTTTTTCTTTTTTTTTGATGCAATATTTTGTAGATGAATTGTATTTTTGGTTTATTGATATTCGTTTCTCATTGCTTAATAAAGGAGTCGGTTAATATTTCTTTATATTAGTTACTGTTTTACCCAAATCATTCTTATATCTTCTACATCTTTAAACTGTATTATTTATATTGCCATTGGATATATCCAAATAAACAAAATCCAAGGTTCATTCATCACCACTCGATACAGAACAATCATTCAAGATAAGAAAACCGAGGCCTGAAGTTGTGAGTTCGAATTCGAGTTCGCATTCGTGATACATATGCAGTGTAAATAGTTCAAAGTAGATACAAAATACTAAAAACACTATAATACAGAGCAAGCATCGTCTTCCCTCTTTGCCATCAATGATGACCAGCAGCACACCAGCCAGCATTCTAATACAACAATACATCACCGACACCTGAACTTCATATATCTGTAAAACCTTTACTACCTTTTTATCTACACATCTCGTCTCATAACATTGTCGTCGTCAATCCACTACTCGTGACCGCCCCACTTAATACACGCTGCCAGCTGGCACCAGCCTACACCAGATAAGATACATCCATCTGCGCGCCAAGCCTTGCCGCTATCTCCAGCATTACGGAATCCGCCACAGCCTAGAGCCGCTTGTAATTATGCTGCGCTCAAAAAGGAAGGAAGCTACCGCCGCAGTTGCTGCTATTGCGTGTGGAATGCCCGCTAGCCACTAAACAGGAAAGCGCGAATGAACCCCCCCCCCGAACACAGTAGCAACAGAAGGCAAGCGAACATTCGAAAAATCGCCAATCCGCTTTACGCTATACAGGCCCTACCTACATCTTGCCACATTTGACGTTTGCCCCCTAAAATAGCTTCCCCACGAGCTTCTAATCGACCACTTGTCACCTGTGTCCTCTTCTTCCCCTCCTCTCCCCCCCTCCCACTTCTCCATTTCTTCTTGTTTTTTCTTCTTTTTATCGGCCGTCTGTTGTGCATCGCTTCTTATTTTGACAATCGTCATTCACGGCATGACCCGTTAGCCCACTGCCGTCTTATTTCCCGCTCATCCCGCCGGCCGCATCGTGCGTGCCTTGAACTCGACCGCCACCTTTTCCATTTTCCATCACCATCGCGTCTTGGTTCTGGGACTTCCTGGATCCGCAGACCCTTCACCTACACCATGGCTCCTCTGGTCGACAACAGCCAGATCAAGAGCGCCCAGCTGCTCTCGCCGCTGCTCATCCACTACCATGCCTATGTCTGGCCCTTTGTCATCGCATGGCCCGTCTTCTTTTTCGTCTATGCCAGCCCCGAACACTATGAAAAGCACATTGGCGCTCCCGAATGGACTTTTGTCTGGGTCGGCTCCATCATCACTATTCAGAGCTTGACCTGGCTCAGCACCAACTGGAACATCGACATCAAGGCCCTCTTTACCGCGACCAAGGCCAGCTCCGTCGCCGAGGCCGACCTCATCAAGATCATCCCCGCTGCCAACGCCGGTTCCCCGGAGATCTGCAAGCTTGAACGTGAGAAGGTGAGTCCCCGATTTGCTGCTTTTTTCCTTGCCGCGCCTTATATCTGCCTGCTTTGCGTCTCGCGGTTTGCGTCAAGCTCACATCGCGTTTACATCCTCCCCATCAACATCCTCATATCTTTACCCCCTCTGCTCATCTACTAATTCTACAGATCAACGGAACCGTCGTCACCAGTTTCCTCTTCCAGAAACGTCGCTTCACCTACTCCGCCGACACCGGTTCTTTTGCTACCCTCGCCTACGAGATCGACGCTGAGCCCAAGCCCCTCATTGGCAAGTTCCAGACCTCCAAGGGTATCACCTCCGACGCCGAGCTCGAGCGCATCCAACAGCACTATGGCAGCAACACTTTTGACATTCCCGTGCCTACGTTCACTGAGCTCTTCCGCGAGCACGCCGTCGCCCCCTTTTTCGTCTTCCAGATCTTCTGTGTCGGCCTCTGGATGCTCGACGAGTATTGGTACTACTCCCTGTTCACCCTTTTCATGCTCGTCGCCTTTGAGAGCACTGTCGTCTGGCAGCGCCAGCGCACCCTCATGGAGTTCCGCAGCATGAGCATCAAGCCCTACGACATGTGGGTTTACCGTCTTGGTCGCTGGACTGAGGTCCTCAGTGACAACCTGCTGCCCGGCGATCTCGTCTCCGTCTCCCGCACCAAGGAGGACAGCGGTGTTGCTTGCGACATGATCCTCATCGAAGGCACTGCTATTGTCAACGAGGCTATGCTGTCTGGTGAGAGTACTCCTCTCCTCAAGGACTCTGTCCAGCTCCGCCCTGGTGATGCCAACCTCGAGCCCGAGGGTCTTGACAAGAACGCCTTCCTTTGGGGTGGCACCAAAGTCCTCCAGATCACCCACGGCAATCCCGATGAGGTCAAGCCCAAGTCTGCTAACGGTGTTCCTCCTCCTCCCGACAACGGCGCCATGGCTGTCGTCATCAAGACCGGTTTTGAGACGTCTCAGGGCAGCCTTGTCCGCACCATGATCTACTCCACTGAGCGCGTCTCCGCCAACAACGCCGAGGCCCTCTGGTTCATTCTGTTCCTGCTTGTCTTTGCCCTGGCTGCCTCGTGGTACGTCTGGGACGAGGGTGTCCGCAAGGACCGCAAGCGCTCCAAGCTGCTCCTCGACTGTATCCTCATCGTCACCAGTGTCGTGCCTCCCGAGCTGCCCATGGAGCTCAGTCTTGCCGTCAACACCAGTCTTGCTGCCCTTGCCAAGTATGCCATCTTTTGTACCGAGCCCTTCCGTATTCCCTTTGCTGGTCGCATTGATGTTGCCTGCTTCGACAAGACTGGTACTCTGACTGGCGAGGACCTCGTTGTCGAGGGTATTGCCGGTCTTGGCCTCAGCGGCCAGTCTGGTTCTGATGTCCGCGAGACCGATGGTGCCCACAGCCACATGACCCCCGTCAGCGAGATCGGCCTCGATACCACCCTTGTTCTTGCTACTGCCCACGCTCTTGTCAAGCTTGATGAGGGTGAGGTCGTCGGTGACCCTATGGAGAAGGCTACCCTCGGTGCTCTCGGCTGGACTCTTGGCCGCAACGATATCCTGACCAACAAGCAGAATGCCACTGCCGCCAAGGGCATCTCCGGTACTGTCCAGGTCAAGCGCCGCTTCCAGTTTTCGTCTGCCCTCAAGCGCCAGAGCTCCGTCGCCTCTGTTTTTGGCAAGGATGCCAGGACCGGTGACCGTATCCAGGGTACGTTTGTCGCCGTCAAGGGTGCACCCGAGACCATCATGAAGAGACTGGTCACTGTTCCCGCCGATTACGAAGAGACCTACAAGTACTTTACCCGCCGCGGTTCCCGTGTCCTCGCCCTGGCCTACAAGCAGCTCACTACCGAGGGCGAGCTTGGCGCCAGCAAGATCAACGACCTCAAGCGCGAGAATGTCGAGTCCAGCCTTACGTTTGCCGGTTTCCTGGTCCTGCACTGCCCTCTTAAGGATGACGCCAAGGAGGCTGTCCAGATGCTTAACGAGAGCAGTCACCGTGTCGTCATGATCACTGGTGACAACCCGCTCACTGCTGTTCACGTTGCCCGCGAGGTCGAAATTGTCGACCGCGATGTTCTGATCCTCGATGTCCCAGACCACAGCGACGGCGGCAAGGAGCTGGTGTGGCACAGTGTTGACGACAAGGTGCACATCAAGGTTGACCCTACCAAGCCCATTGACCCCGAGATTATCAAGACCAAGGACCTCTGTATCACCGGCTACGCCCTCGCCCAGTTCAAAGACCAGGTTGGCTGGCGTGACATTCTGCGCAACGCCTGGGTCTACGCCCGCGTGTCGCCCAAGCAAAAGGAAGACATTCTGCTCGGCCTCAAGGACATGGGTTACTACACTCTGATGGCTGGTGACGGTACCAACGATGTTGGTGCTCTCAAGCAGGCCCACATCGGTGTCGCCCTGCTCAACGGTACCCAGGACGACCTGGTCCGCATCGCCGAGCACTCGCGCAACACCAAGATGAAGGAGCTGTACCAGAAGCAGGTCGACCTGATGAAGCGCTGGAACCAGCCTGCCCCGCCTATCCCCGTTATGATTGCCCACCTGTACCCTGCCGGCCCCAGCAACCCGCACCTGTCCAAGGCTATTGAGCGCGAGGCCAAGCGCAAGAACATCACTCCCGAGGAATACGCCAAGACTTACGTTCCCGTCGCCGCTATTGAGTCTGCCGCCACCTCGCAGCAGCTCACTACCGGCGGCAACGCCCAGACCCAGCGCCAGGCTCAGATGCAGCAGAAGGCTGCCAACTTGGCTGACCAGTTTACGTCGAGCATGTTGGAGAGCGAGATAGACGATAACGAGCCTCCTACTCTGAAGCTGGGTGACGCCTCGGTCGCTGCCCCCTTCACGTCTAAGCTGCGCAACGTTGTTGCCATTCCCAACATTATCCGCCAGGGCCGCTGCACGCTCGTCGCCACTATCCAGATGTACAAGATCCTCGCCCTCAACTGTCTAATTTCCGCCTACAGTCTGAGTGTCCTCTATCTCGAGGGTATCAAGTTTGGTGACGGCCAGTACACGATCAGCGGTATGCTCATGAGTGTTTGCTTCCTGTCCATCTCGCGCGCCAAGTCGGTCGAGGGTCTTTCCAAGGAGCGTCCCCAGCCCAACATCTTCAACTTCTACATTATTGGCTCGATCCTCGGCCAGTTTGCCGTCCACGTCACCACGCTCATCTACGTTGCCCGCCTCTGCGACCGCCTGGAGCCCCGCAGTGACGACATTGATCTCGAGGCCGAGTTCTCGCCTTCGCTTCTCAACAGCGCCGTCTACCTGCTTCAACTGATCCAGCAGATCTCTACTTTTGCTGTCAACTACCAGGGCCGCCCCTTCCGTGAGTCGATTACTGAGAACCGCGGCATGTTCTACGGTATCGTTGGTGTTACCGGTATCGCTTTTGCCTGCAGCACCGAGTTCATTCCCGAGCTGAACGTGGCCATGAAGCTGGTTCCCTTCTCGAGCGAGTTCAAGACGACCATGACGTCTGTGATGATTATCGACTACGCTGCCTGCTACATCATTGAGATTGTTCTCAAGTTCCTGTTCTCCGACCTCAAGGCCCGCGACATTGCCGAACGCCGTCCGGACCAGCTGGTGCGCGAGAAGGAGCGCAAGGAGGCGGCTGCTCAGGCCAAGATTCTCGAGGACGAGCGTCTGGAGGCCGAGAAGGTGGCCGAGTTTGAGCGCAAGCAGGCCGAGAAGGTTGCTGAGCTGGAGCGCCGCATTGCCGAGCGCCGTCAGCGGTTAGGCGCGTAGATGTTGCAACCGAGAGCAATAAAAAAATAGAAAAGGGGACGAGGAGATAAAACTTGGATATATTGTTTTTTGCAAGATGATTCCAAGAGTACAAGAGAAAAGGAAGTGAAGGAGATATATGAGATTCTGGGCTGAATGCCACAAAGGTGTTTTTGCCCTGTTTGTCTGGCGACTGCTTGATAGAAGAAAGCAGAAGTAGAGCCGGGCTGGCTTGGGGCCATACTCATCTCACATCAACTAATAAGTATAGAGTCGTTATTTGCTATTTATTTACAGGTTTAAACAGGATAAAAGTTGATATCAGATTGTGAAGATACGTCATGACATCAGAAAGGTCGATCATATCAAGCCTGATCAGATATCAGATCCAATCAGATGATATTCAGTCACCTTAGTAAACAGCTTCAGATGCAATTACTTTTGATATTTTGATTAAGAATTTTGGTATATTTTGGTTCTACCCATCCGGCTCTGAGATACCGCTCTAGTTTAACTTTACGGATGACACGCTAGTACAAGGCAAGCTCTATTCCAGGACAAGGCAGGTAAGAAGGACATGACATTCAAGGAAACGTCAGGACTTGCTTACGGGCTGGAGGCAACGAAGCTGACGCCCTTGGCAATGTTCTTCTTCAGGTCGACGAAGCAGGCCTCCAGGAGAGCCTCCTCGGCGGCATCGACCTCACCGACGGGCAGGATCTTGGAAACACCCTCGGGGCCGAGCTCGACCTTGGAGGAGAAGAACTCAATGCCCTTGTCGGCGTACAGAGGGCTCTCGACGAAAGTGGGCTCAACAACACCCTTCTCGCCGTCGGCAGCGCGCAGGACGGAGTCGGCCATGCGGGCACCGGCGAAAGCCATGGACAGAGTGGCGGAACCGGCACCGTCCTTGGCCTTGACGACCTCGTCACCGCCAAACTGGACACGCTTGACGAGCTCAGCGTTGGAGGTCAGCTTGGGGTGCTTGCTCTGGGAGAACAGGGGAACAATGGTGACACCAGAGTGACCACCGACAACGGTGATCTCCTCGTCCTTGGGGTCAGTGTTCTCAATCTCGGAGACGAAACGCGAGGCACGGACAACGTCGAGGGTGGTGACACCGAACAGGCGCTTGGGGTTGTAGACGCCAGCAGCCTTGAAGACCTCCTTGACAATGGGGACGGTGGAGTTGACGGGGTTGGAGATGACCAGGATGTTGGCGTCGGGGGCGGACTGGGCAACAGCCTTGGCGAGGTCGCGGACGATGCTGGCGTTGGTGTTGAACAGATCGTCACGGGTCATGCCGGGCTTGCGGGGAACACCGGCGGGGATGAGGACGACCTTGGAGCCCTTGAGGGCCTCAGACAGACCTTCGGGGCCGGGCTGGTAGCCCTTGACGGTGGACTTGGTGTTGACGTGGGAGATGTCAGCAGCGACACCGGGACCACCACGGATGTCGTACAGGGCGAGCTCGGAAACACGGGGGTTGAGCTTCAGGAGCAGGGAGAGGGGCTGGCCAATGCCACCGGCGGCGCCGAGGACGGTGACCTTGGAGAGCTGGATTTATTAGTATAGATGTAGGGTAGGGGTTGGGTAGCTGTAGCTGTAGCTGAGGCCCCGGAGTGAGGCAGCTGAAAACAGCCGGACGGCCGGACAGTCAGACAGTCGCCGGGGCTCAGAGCAGGACGGGAGCAGCCGGGAACAAACAGCAGCGACAGTAATAACAACAAATTAACTTACGTCACGGGCAGAGGCCGAAAAGGCCCGTCTCTGGATTCTGGCAGCAGCGAACATGATTGCGGTTTTAGAGTTGGATGGTGAAGAAGAGGAAAGAAATCAGGTGGAGAGGAGAAGAGGAGAGAAGAAGAAGAAGGGGCCAGCAGTGTTGAGTCTGAGACGGGGAGGAAAGGAATTGAGTGAATTAATCAAATAAATATTTATTAAATTTAACTCGGCGAAATGCACCATTTATTTTCCATGTGTGGCCCGGACGGCCGTCGGGAGGAAGGCACGCAAGCAGCAGGTAAAACGCACAACTGCGCTATATTTTGGGGAGGAAGAGAGGAAAGAGGGGAGCTCATGGTGGGAGAGTGGGTCGTTCCCCATACTGCTGTGTAGCTTGTATTTACATAAGCAAGCACGCAGGGAAAGATACCTCGCGATCGCGAGATGCACAGCACACAGCGAGGTACCTCGGATGGATGGGGAAGGCACGATTAAAACAAATCCAAGTTTAAGTCGTTAAACATCTGACCGCTAGTCTGTGTTGGGACTAGCGTACCTGTCTGATGATCACCAACTCGGAGGAGAACGGCCCCACTTTTGTCTTGTCTTCATCATTGCCTGTGGTAAGAGAAAGCTGGCATTGAGTGACACGCCGAGCTATTTGCGAGCAGCTGATATGGAGGAATAGAGGATATAGAGGGCGCGCTTTGGAGGACGAATCTGGGGATTAATGGGTAATCTTGTACGTGCGGGCGTCAATAAGGGCTGGCCTATTGTTCATTTTGCTTGTGGAACCGCGATGGGTATTTTATGATTTTAATTTGCCATTAAATGATTTATTTCTTAATAAACTTTAACCCGAAAATCTTTCAATTGGACGACCGTTGTCGGAACCCTGGACGCCCGTTACAGTAGGCGGTCGCAAACGGCAGAAAATATCCCACCTTGGGCCAAGGCTGGTCTCGCACTGAAAAGACATGAAAAGCTGTTGCGCACGACATCGGACTGCGGGGCAGTGCTGAAATGGGATACTGTGCTCTTACACTGTGGAAGCCATTGACGCATCTGGTGCATTACAGACTTTTTCTAGGCCGACTTACATGAGCGATTGAGTCACACAGGAGGTATATCTGATATATTTAATTATTGATTTCCTTTCCGTCTGGTCCTACCTCCTACACTATACACCATATAATAATCAAAGTATCACACACACACCCCGAGCTGCAGGCACCGCAGCACAACAGCATCGCGAACATGGCTTCCATCGAGGCGTCGAGCGTCCTTCCGGACCCGACAGCCGACCTGCACTGGAACGAGTACAGAGGAGCTATCCACGAAATCTTCAACAAGAATGCCCACACCCACCCCGAACGGCCCTGTGTCGTCGAGACCAAGGGCCCGCGCACCCCTGAGCGCATCTTCTCTTACCAGCAGATCAACGAAAGCTCCAACCAGCTCGCACACTTCTTCCTTGCACACGGCTGCGAGCGTGGCGATGTTGTCATGATCTACGCCCACCGTGGTGTCGACCTGGTTGTTGCCTACATGGGTGCTCTCAAGGCCGGTGCCACTGTCAGTGTGCTTGATCCCCAGTACCCTGCCGACCGTCAAAAGGTCCTCCTTGAGGTTGCCAGTCCCCGGTTCCTCGTCCAGATCCAGCGCGCCACTGAAGAGGCCGGCCCCATGGCCCAGACCGTGGCCGACTTTGTTGCCGCCAACCTCCAGATCAAGGCTGAAGTACCGGCTCTCGAGCTTGACAAGGACGGCAAGCTGTTTGGTGGCAAGCTGCCCGGCGCCGACGTCGACTGCCTCGCTGCCCAGGAGTCCCTGCGTCCTAGCTTCCCTGATGTCCAGATTGGCCCCGACTCGACTCCTACTCTTTCTTTCACCAGTGGTTCCGAGGGCAAGCCCAAGGGCGTGCGCGGCCGCCACTTCTCGCTCACCCACTACTTTCCCTGGATGGCCCAGCGCTTTGGCCTGTCCGAGAACGACCGCTTCACCATGCTGTCTGGTATCGCCCACGACCCTATCCAGCGCGATATCTTCACACCCCTCTTCCTCGGCGCCCAGATCATCGTGCCTCCCCGCGACAGCATCGCCCACGAGCTGCTGGCCGAGTGGATGCATGTCAACAAGGTCACCGTGACGCATCTGACGCCTGCCATGGGTCAGATTCTGGTCGGCGGTGCCTCGACCCAGTTCCCCTCGTTGCACCACGCCTTCTTTGTCGGTGATCTGCTGACCAAGAAGGACAGCCGTCGCATGCAAGATCTGGCCCCCAACGCCTTTATCGTCAACATGTACGGCACCACCGAGACCCAGCGTGCTGTGTCCTACTTTGAGATTGCCAGCCGCAACACGGATGCTGCTGCTCTCGACAGCCTGCCTGATATTATTCCTGTCGGCCAGGGTATGGTCAACGTCCAGCTGCTTGTTGTTGACCGCGAGGACCGCAACCGCATCTGCGACGTCGGCGAGCAGGGCGAGCTGTTCCTGCGTGCCGGCGGCATGGCCGAGGGCTATCTGGGTGACGACGAGGTGTCCAACAAGCTCAACACGGAAAAGTTCCTGACCAACTGGTTCACCAAGCCCGAGACATGGACAGTGCCCTACGAGAAGCTGGCGGCCGAGAAGCCCGAGCCCTGGATGCCCTACTACAAGGGTCCCCGCGACCGGATCTACCGCACTGGTGACCTGGGCCGCTTCCGCCCCGACGGCACTGTCGAGTGCACGGGCCGTGTTGATAACCAGGTCAAGATTCGTGGTTTCCGTATTGAGCTGGGCGAGATCGACACACACCTGTCGCGCCACCCCTATGTGCGCGAGAACGTGACGCTGGTGCGTCGTAACCAGGACGAGGAGCCGACGCTGGTCAGCTACATTGTCCCCGAGTCCAAGCGCTGGCTGCAGAACCTGGCCGACGGCGGTGTTTCGGTCGAGGACCAGCTGCTGTCTGTCAGCAACACGCCCGATGAGTCCATGTCCAGCATGCTGAAGCGTTTCAAGCTGTTGTCCGAGGACTGCAAGACCTTCCTCAAGACCAAGGTTCCCTACTACGCCGTGCCTACCATGTTCATTCCTCTGGCCCGCATGCCATTAAATCCCAACGGCAAGATCGACAAGCCTGCTCTGCCCTTCCCTAGTGACGCCGACCTGGCCACTCTGAACCGTCGCGCATCGCGCGCGTCTTCAGCCCTCGCGTCCATGACCGAGACCCAGAAGCGCCTGGCAGCTCTGTGGGCGCAGGTCATCCCCCACCGGTCTGCGCGCATGTTTGTGCCCGAGTCCAACTTTTTCGAAGAGGGCGGTCACTCCATCCTGGCTCAGCGCATGATGTTCCTCGTCCGTAAGGAGTGGAAGGACATTGATGTGCCCATGAGCGCCATCTTCCAGTCGCAGACCCTGGGCGGTTTCGCTGCCGAGATCGACCGTGCCCAAGACCCTACTGGTCTGCGTCTAGATTTCGGTACGGGCAGCGCTGTCGGTGACGACGATGCCTACGCTGCCGATGCCCGTGATGCTGCTGCACACATGCCCGAGAAGATCCCGTCCGTCGAGACTCTCGGCGACGGCCCCACTACTGCTTTCCTGACGGGTGCCACTGGTTTCCTGGGCATTTACGTGCTGCGCGCTCTGCTTGCACAGAACGCCGGCAACAAGGTGATTGCGCTTGTGCGTGCCAAGGACACCGCTGCCGGTCTGGCACGTGTCGAGTCAATTGCCAAGGCCTATGGTCTTTGGGACGACAGCTGGGCCGGCCGCGTTGAGGTCGTTCTCGGTGACATTTCCCAGCCTAAGCTGGCTCTGGACGCCGTCGACTGGGACCGTGTTGCCAGTGCGGCCCGCATTGTTGTGCACAACGGTGCCATGGTCAACTGGATGCTGCCGTACTCGAGCATGCGCGCTGCCAACGTGGGCAGCACCCTGGAGTGCATCAAGCTGTGTGCTACTGGTGCCGCCAAGCGCCTGGTGTTTGTCAGTTCCACCTCGACCCTCGACACGGACCACTACGTCCAGCTGTCGCAGCAGTCCAACGGCGTCGGCATTCTCGAGTCAGACGACCTCGAGGGCAGCCGCAAGGGTCTCGGTACCGGCTACGGCCAGACCAAGTGGGCCAGCGAGTACCTCGTGCGCGAGGCCGGCAAGCGCGGTCTGGTCGGCACCATTGTGCGCCCTGGCTACATTACCGGAAACATTGAGAGCGGTATCTCCATTACCGATGATTTCCTGATCCGTCTGTGGAAGGGCTGTCTGCAGGTCGGCGCCCGCCCCGACATTACCAACACCGTCAACCAGGTGCCAGTCACCCACGTCAGCCGCATCGTCGCGTCGTCGGCTTTCAACCCGCCTACCGTGCACCCCCTGAGCGTCGTCCACATCACCAGCCACCCGCGCCTGACCATGAACGAGTGGCTCGGCGCCCTCGAGGTCTACGGCTACTCGGTGCCTCAGATGCCGTACCGCGACTGGTGCTCGGCCCTGCGCGCCTATGTTGCCGACGAAACCCAGGAAGAGCACGCTCTGCTGCCGCTGTTCCACTTTGTTGTCGGCAACCTTCCCGGCGACTCGATTGCGCCCGAGATGGACGACAAGAACGCCTCGGCTGTGCTGACGGCCACGTTTGGCGCCGATGCCGTGCCGACGTCGTTCCCCGATGCCGGCGTGAGCACCGAGGCCGCGGGTGCGTACATTAGCTACCTGGTGTCAACTGGTTTCCTGCCAGCGCCGCCTGCCGAGCGTCCTGCAGGCTACAAGGGCCCTGCAGCACGGCCGCTGCCCGCGGTGTCTCTGAGCGCCGAACAGCTTGCCCAGCTGGCCAACATTGGCACACGCACGACTGCCAAGTCGTAAATTAGTAAAATTCTGAAACAAAATAAAAAGGAGTTCATAGTATAAAAGGTGGCCCGGTTTTAAATTCAATACAGCATTACAATTACATTCAAGCTCCCAGCAAAGTAAATATAATATTATAAAAGCCTGACTAATTCTTTGACCGCTGCTCAAGCTGGGCCATGGCTGCTGCAATCTCCTCATCCGTCGGCAGGTTGACCACCATTAGATACAGGACATCGTTCTGCATAATCTTCTTGCGGCCCGTGGACGATGCTGAAGATGCTCTTGGTGCCGGGCTGGATGAACCATATGGGACAGCTGGGTTCTGTTGTTGCTGATGCTCGGGCTGCGCGGTCTGGCCACTCATCTTTTGCTTTGACTTTTCAATGGCCATGCTGGCACCGCTTGTTATCAAACCAATGCCCGTACCAATCAGGCCTTCGGGCTTTTCGCGGCCAAAGAGACCGCGCTTCATGCCTGGGGCAGGCGGTTCTCTGCTTGAAAAGTCCCGTCCAAACAAGGTGCTCTGACCCGATTCATCCTTGGTCGCCATCTTGGTAGGTAGCACAAAAGCACCACCCGTCAAGAGGGCAACGAGGGAGCCGCTGTTGGCCGCATGGCGGGGGTCGGCATACCGCGACATGAATGGCTTGCGGGCATCGGAAGGCACGGCCGTCGACGAGCCGCGGTGCTCGCTCTCGTACTCAACCTGGGCGCGCCGGTCGAGGTAGTCCTGCACAAACTTGCCGGCACTGTTCCACTTAGTGCGCGCCTTGGCTTGCTCGGCGCTGTTGCCGCCGTCGCCGTGGCGCTCGGCAATTTTGAGATCGTGCTCGGCGGCTCTGTCGAGGTCTGGGTACACGAGATCGGCAGCCTGCGGCAGCTCAAGTTCCGTGTGTGTGGCGCCGCTGGTCTCGCGCAGATTGCTGATGCGAAACTTGGGCCGACTGTTGGCGTCGGCAGCCGTATTGTTGGTCAGGGCCGTCATTTGGCTGTACTTGACCGTGTTCTGGTTGAGATCGAGGCGCTGGGCCGACACAACGATTTTGCCAAACCTGCTCTTGAGACCGCCGACCAGACCGCCGCCATTACCGCCAGGAACCTCGTCCTTGAAAGCCATGACCATGGCGAACAGTCCGCGCGGCATGAAGAGCTCTTGGTTGGCACGGTCGAGAAAGGAGTTGTTGCGGCGGCGCGACTGCAGCTCACGGGCCGTTCCAGCAACGACTTGTACGACGATACTGGCGACCTGGGCACTGATAGAGGGCACGAAGCCCACAATACCTGCGGCGACATATACGACATCGATCAAGGCATTGGCCTTGCTGGCCTGGTACCAATCTTTCAAGAACTTGAGGAAGACATCCTGGTTGATGCCAGCACACTCGCCGAGCACGGGTGCATAGGCACGCACAAAGCCACGGCCCTTGTTGCGAGGGCGGCGCTGCGGGATGATGACAGGGCACGGCAGACGTCGGCACTGGACTGGGGCGGGGCCGGCCAGGCGTACAAGCTCGCACACCATCCGAATCTCCTTTTTGGCCTTGTTTTTTGTCGCAGTCTCAGTCGTGTCAGACTCGGCAGATTCGGCAATTTGGAGTGCAGAAGCACCCTCTGTAGCGCGACCGACATCCAAATCAGCAGCGCAACCGTCGACTTCAGCGTAGGCTGGCGGGTCGACATACTCGGCCATTTCATCGAGCTCCCAGATAGCCTCGTCGTCGTACATTCCACAAGCCTCTTCAGCATCGTACGCTGGAGTGTATGCAGGTGTAGAAGAAGGGCCAGCCGTCTCGTTGGGAGAATATGTGTAACTTGTATGGGTATAGTTTTTGGATGGAGCCTCGACAGGCTCTTGGGTAATAGACCGACTGGCAGAGGTCTCATCTAGAGGAGAGGTTGGTCCGCTGGTCGGGAGGCGTACTGGGGAGGTGGCATGGCTGCTATTGGTGCGCTCCTTTACGGTTTTTTTCTTGGCCCGCGAGTGGTGAATGGCTTCAGATGCGAGGCCAATACCTGCACCGAGCATCTTGACAAGAGGGCTTCCAGCCATTAAGTTTGTGTTGGAGGTGGAATGGAAATGGTAATTAAGAGAGAAAAGGTGACCTGGCTGAAGCGTGACGGTGTCAGATGAAGCTGGTTGAAGATGAGGAGGCTTCTTCTTATACTCGTTTCTCTTTTCATCAATACTATAGTAATAGTATATCAGTTCTCCGGTATATACAATGTGACAGACTATTTCCTAGTCGATAGCGATAAAGGGATTTCCTCTTTGGGCGACATTGAGCGAAGATCAACACTGTTAGTCCCGACACGGTAATTCGTGGTTAACACGCACAGCCTGCAGTCCTTCACCAGTCCCTTCCATATCTCACAACAGGGGTAAGCCGAGCAGGGAGACTCAATGGAAGCAATGTGCGAATTAATACTAGCAAAGCAGCTAAAGTTAATTTGTGTACTGCCTCGGCATGGCAGCCTTGCACGGAAGATGTCTTAGGCTATATACGTAGATTGTTCTCTACATGTGGCGACCACGCCGTCAGCACTGGCTGGGTTCTTACAGATGACGATTGCTTCCAGGAGAATAGCCTGTTGTTGGGTATAATATCATGAACAGTGAGAATACATCTACAGGTGTGTATAAGTTCCTGATAGTACTCAACACATTGCCCTCAACATTGCATGTGTCCATGGATAGTCTAGCATCAGGACTATGGTAGCTCTGCTCGCTCTATCTGAGTGTCTTCTTACCGTGATCATCTGCTCTGACATAATTTGCCGTCTGCGTTTGTCTATATCTGACATACATCATGCGCATTTCTCTTTCTATGGGCCCGACGATCAGGGTGTATTTCAAACCATCAGTAATCACCAGCCGTTTAATACGCCCAGTCTACGAATACCAATACAGATCACAGAGGAATACGCGTTCTCGTAAGTACTCTTGGATGCATCTTGATCTGAAGAATCTTCTGTTCTCATCTTGCTGCCTAGACATCCCATCCAAGCAGGGAGACAAAGGACGGTCAATTATTGGGTCATGGTGATGGCAATCTAGCACCAGAGATTTCCTGAAAAATATTGTTAAAAATAAACAGGCAGAAGCCATCTCAAAAAGTCAATCATCATCAGGCTGACAACAGCCTCGCCCGTCTTAAGCCGGAAGAGCACGTGGCAGGCACCGGGCTTATTACTTGTAGCATAGCAGCGCGGCGCAAGTGTCCGGTTTAGCACCACATGGAGGTCTGTTGAGCGAAGGAACCACCCGCTCAATGTGACCCGATTAGGAAGTCGCGCGTCTCCCACTGTAAGGCTTCAATTGGTCATCGGACCTTATTTTATGCATGATTTTTGTATGCAGAGATCCTTACGCATATTTATAAGAGGAAGGTGTAAGTGAGAAAAGTGGAGATGAAGCACCAGCGACCATATCCGGCAGGAACTGTTTTCCCTGATGGTTTGTTGATATTATATAAGCATCGATGATACTCTCACTTGACGGCGTCCATTATGATCATTGCTCTATTTTGTAAGAACAAATATATACTGAAAGGGAACAAATCAAGTAGTATTATATACTAGTCGATCACATGTTAATCATGCAACCCTCTACTGTAGTGCTGCAACGGCGTCCCATCTCACATTCTGCTTGTGTCAGCAATCAACAATACATCTACACATATGGACTACCCTAAAACGTTTATTAAGATGCATCGGCAAAGGAAGTAGATAAGACCTATCGAATTGCATTTCCATAAACCATGATATAATCAAGCTAATGTGAGCAAACCGTTGTAGTGCGCCACATAACTACCGCATGACGAATCCCACCCGGATAACATCTACCAGTCACAAACTGTCAACACCAAACCCCTCACACGGCGGTCGGGAGAACGCATAGGGCCCAATGTGATTGATGTCAGCTAAGTATGTGACAAGTTTGGGCCGTTCGCTGTGTTTTGCTATCACTGTGCTGCCTTCTCTTACAATATCATGCAGTTGTGCTGATGTGTGGTCCATTGTCTCGTAGGTACATAATAAGCTCTCCCGCAGATGTGCCGGCTGCTCTCTTGTTCTGCTCTGCACCCTCCTATTTTAATTCCCTCGGATACCTCAGCTCTCCCGACCAAATCTCACTCACCATGTCAAAGTATGCTCTTGTTCTCGGGGCCAGCGGCGTCTCTGGCTGGTCCATGACCAATGAGCTGCTCCACGACTACCCGCGACCGGGCGTCTGGGGCGGCATTGTGGCCTTGACCAACCGTCCGCTGCCTTTGGAAAGATCAAACTGGCCTACTGACGACAAGCGGCTGTCGGTTGTATCGGGCATCGACCTGCTCAAGGGATCGCTCGAGGACGTAGAGGCAATCATCAAGACAAAGGTGCCTCACCTTGACAGAATCACTGATATCTTTTACCTAGGTACGTCGCGTTGATTTCAGAGACGCGAGAAAAATAGAGACTAGAGACTAGAGAAAAGAGAGAGAGAGAGAGAGAGAGAGAGAGAGAGAGAGAGAGAGAGAATGAAGAGAAAAAAATGAAAGAGAGAAACTGAGAAACTAACAGGCCAGCGTACAAGGCAAACAAGGACCTTGCTCAGGAAACTGCCGAAAACGTCGAAATGCTCAAGCGTGCCGTCGTGGTTCTTGATCGACTGTGCCCCAAGCTTGAGAACTTTGTCCTCCAGACGGGAGCCAAGCATTACGGCTGCCAACTGCTCAGCAACCGCCCGGCAGAGCTAGTACCGCCGTTTACCGAGTCAACTCCACCCCTCTCGGGCCCGGCCGCCTTTGGAATTTTCTATATCCCGCAGATGGACTTCTTGACCGAGTACTCACGCGATAAGTCCTGGAGCTGCATCGATACCCGCCCCGATATTATTGTCGGCTTCGTGCCTAATGAAAACTTTTACTCGCTGGGGTCGTCGCTTGGGTTCTTCTTGGCCCTTTATCGCTCAATCCATGGTGCAGGTGCCGACTGTCCGTTTCCTGGAACTGCCGCCAGTTGGCTCACCAAGAGCAACGACGCGGGCGCTGAAATGATTGCGCGCCAGACGATCGCCATCAGCCTCTCCGACCAGTACCGTGGCAAAGCCAAGGGCGACGCTTTTAATGTCGCTGATGAGAGAACGCCGCGGACCTGGGAGACACGATGGCCGGACTTGTGTGCACTGTTTGGTTTGAAGGGCGTCAAGCTCGAGCAGGACAACCCGATCGAGGTGCGTGCGTATATTCAAGAGCATATCAAGGAATGGGAGGCCATTGAGACCAAGTATGGTCTGCAGCAGGGATTTGCCGACCACGCGCGCATCGTTCCCGGGTTCGAGTATTCTTTGATCAGCCTATTTGTTCAAGACCGGCACTACGACATGAGCAAGATCTATGGGCCGGGGGGTATCGGGTTTACAGAGGAGCGGAACACGACAGAGTCCTGGGGACGCGTGTTTGAGCACATGCGGACAGCCAAGATCCTGCCTCCTCTCGAGTAAGTCCAGAGTAGATGTCTGACGAGTGTCTAAATTGTAAACTATACTCGGATCCAACATCTAAACCTTGGTGTTTATTAATCATATGGATCATGTTGTCGATTCTGTGAGACAGTTTGACAGTGAAACCGTGAGACACGTATTGTACACAGACGCGTCATGATAAAGGACAGCACAGCCCAACAGGCATACAGAACCAAATAAACAACCGAAGCCAGAGTCAAACAAACTGTAGCATGACCATACGAGGGTTTGCCGCATGAAAAACATTATATTAATAAATGAATAAGGGAGAGAAACAAAACGAAAAAGAGGAAAAAAGCACGACGGTGAAATCTCCGGTGGGCAGGGACAGGAAACAAATGACAGGCACCAGAGTGACAAGGACGAGCAAGGGTCGAGGGGCAAAAGGTGGCACGGGAGACGGAGTGTAGACATATGTCAAAGATGTGACAGTTGTGGTGACGGTCTTTTAGTCGTCGTCTTTTCGTTTCAATAGTTTTTATTTTTGTCGACTTTTGATCTACTGTCATTTATGCCGGATTGGTCAGTATCGACAATTGATATCTCAGACTCAGCTTCCAAGGACAAGACATGCAGAAGCTGTACCACGGAAGAGACCCTGACCGAACGGAGGTTTAGTATCTTGGAACTAAAACTTTTAGTGTAGACTGCAAAGTATTCTACTCAGTAGATAGTACTGGAAACAAAATAGTCAAGTATCATTGCTGCAGACATCTACCCATGCCCCCATGCATCCATGCATCCATCTGGCCATGTGGCAGCCAGGCGTTCCAGACGCCTGGGCTCGTAGTGAATGCTACTTTTGTTGTAAGATATATGTGGTCGGTATATGCGAATAAGAAATAAGAAGAGGCGTCTGGAAAAAGAAAAGAAAAAAACTAACAACCCCAAAACTACCGCTAAAAGGGAAAGACTCCGGACCGTTCGTTTGGATGGTGGGTGTCTAGTGTATTGGACAGCTGAAATAAAGCGAAAGAAGAAAAAAAGAAAAGTGAAGAATAATAATATAATGCGGATGGGCCACATGGCTACAGGGAGGGTAACGGAGCAACCTTGCCGTTTGCAGAACGGAGATGCATATTTTTATTGATTTGATTTTCAATTGGACAAATGGGAGAAATGTGTGCACAGATGGATGGGATTTGATCTCAGCCGAGTATTGACGTGGGCTATGGGATTATTTGGTCAAATATAAATTGTATGAGATTTATTGCTGTTGTGTTGTATTTAAGTTGAGGCTAGGAGAGTTTTATGTAGAAAAAGAGAGAAATAGACTATCAAAGGAAGAATACTTTGTATGCAAGGAGTATATTGAAATAGAGAAAGGAAGATGAAGAAAAACAAGGAAAAAGAAAAGGAAAAATCATACGAACAGAAGAGCAAAAAGAAAATCAACAAAACAATATAAGAAATGGCATGATGAAAAATAATATAGAAAACAATACAAGCAAAATAATAAAGCCAAATTTTTGTGAATATTAAATGGACAGAAAGGCACAGATTAATTAAGATGTAGCTTGGTCAGAGTTGAAAGAAAAATCGTGAGTACAAAGATGAAGAGAGAAGACATAGTGAAATAGACAACTGA
Organism: Ophiostoma ulmi; assembly: GCA_029298715.1. NCBI lineage: Eukaryota > Fungi > Ascomycota > Sordariomycetes > Ophiostomatales > Ophiostomataceae > Ophiostoma > Ophiostoma ulmi. The sequence continues at coordinate 4,965,532 of JANSLN010000002.1, read as the reverse complement.
TAGACAACATAAATAATCATAAATAACCATAAAATAAATAACAGCAACGATTGTTAGCTGATTATTTCTAACGAGCAAGACAACGTAGGATATTAATAATTCAAGGAATAAAAGTAAACCGTCGATATAAATAAAAATAGTAAACTAAACTTCAAAAATGAAGAAAATATGTTGACACGAGAAGAGTAATAAAACAAATATCCATACCGCGGAGACACATTCGGAACCGAGTACATGCCGTAGCGTCTGCGTCTACATTGCTCACATCAATTTTGCGAAAGGTACATGGGTACGACATATCTTTAGTAATTATAGCACATTTGAAATATCAAGAATCCGACAACAGCTTAACAACTGTCAGCTGATTGAGCTGTTGCATAACGGAGCAAATCGATATTCGATACATGTGGGTATCGGGTTTGGCCGTTGGCGGGGCGGAAGTAGACTGGGGGGTAGCGGCGTGAGGGAGACAGGTAGACAGGTAGACAGGGAGCAGGGAGACAGGGAGATAGAGAAGGAGAGGGAGAGGAAGGTAAAATCGAGGCACAGTAAATAGACTAAACAGGAAAGCTCGATCTAGACCTCTTCCCTGCAGTGTGACAAGACTCGACAGGAGTGGACAGAGTCGGTACGAGTCTGGGCTGAATGTGAGATTGAGATACCGCTGTTTCGCATCTATAGTCAGGATTATGCAGGAAAGAGCGTCTGGTAGTTTTGGAGAATAAGGGAAGCAGAGCTACGAGTAATTGAGAAAGAAAGAAAAGTCAAAATACATTTACAAGGAAGGTGCAACCATACGGTGTAAAGTGGTACGACAAATAAGGACATGACGAGTAATGAAAATAGAAAAGGTAGGTGCGATCCATGATAAAATATACAAATATGGGATACAATATACAATAAAGGAAGGAGAGACGGCAAAGAAAAAGACAAAAGACATAAGACAAAAGACAAAAAAAGAAAGAGCGAGAGCGACAGAGCGAAAAAGAAAAGGAAAGCAAGACAAAAAGGAAAGGTGCAACGGGAGCGTTACGCGTTACCCAGGTCTTGAAGAATCTGGCAAAGAGTGGTAGAGTAGTAGAGGAGTAGAGTGGTGGTGCAGTGCGAGGGAGAAACGAGCTGAAATTGGGAGGGAGATGACAGAGCGAGTGTCTCTCGACCGAGTCTGGACTCGGCCTGGCCATGCAAGGATCCAGGCTCGCAACGCCCGCCGCTTCCTCCGCGGGCTGTGAGTGGGTGCTGTCAGTTGGTTTAGGGGGGGAATAGTGGCTGTCAATGCCTGTCAGAGTGCAGTAGGTGTGGCGGACGGTGTCGCGTGGCACAGTAGCGCACGGGTGGGCTGGTGGACTGGCCCGGCCGTCTGGTGAAGATGTTGAATCGTCTGATTTCGGCGGTTTTCTCTATTTCTGTTGTATTTCTTTCTATAGTTATTTCCATATTCATTTCAAAGTAATATTGTTCTTTTACTTTTAAATTACCGAGTTTCTGAATCCCCCAGTTCTGATTCATCTTGGACCACTCTTCCTCCCACGCGTGCTTACATAAACATTGCCACCTTTTGCATATGGGATTTGAGTAGTTCAGATAGTGGGATATGTGTGATTATTACTTGATATATATTACTGAAGGAAACTAGGCAATGAAAAGAAAACGTTAATCAACAATCAACGGCTTTCAACGACTACAGCCGAGTCGGACCATGCTTTTAGCTAATCACTAGCTACAATGCGTTGGTTTCTGGGAGATGTCAGCCCGTTCCTCTTTCCACCCCGGTCCATCGGCAGACATATACGCGTGCCAGTCATTGGAGCACTAGCACTAGACAGGACACTAACATCTCCCTGTACTCAGTATTTCTTACAAGCGGTGCGGCACCTTAAATGGATAAATCCCCTAAACGAGGTCTCTCCAGACACACCTCTACACAATCTAAATCCCGAGCCTCGATCTAGATGCTCTCTAGATGCTCTCTAGATGCTCTCTAAATACTCTCCAGATGTCTCCAGATGGCTCCAGTTGGCTCCAGTTGGCTCAGATGTCTCCCGGTACAGCCTCTGAGCCTGTTTGGGCTGGCTCGCTTCCGCCCTGGTGGGAGTGTTTCCTAATTCGGAATATCTCATTAGTTTCTAACAGCAACTTTAATTTGTAATTCTTTAATTGTCTCTTATTGCAATATTTACTGCAACTTTATTTGATTTATCACTGTTTTATCAATATTGCCATTATCACAATATTACACCATATATGCACAGCAATACTTGTAATACAAGTATTCTCCCATTCCTTGCATCGTCCACATCATCTCCGGGCTTTGCTCGCTCACGATGTCTGGACCGTCGAGTCGAGACCCGCGGCTTATGGCTTACGGCTTGCGGCAACTACGACTGACTGACGTACCCATCGTAGCTTCCCTTTTTTCTACAGCTTCTATTCTGTTCACTCTGCACTCTCTTGGCTTTTGCCCTTTTTATTTTATACTCCCCTGCTCCTTCCCTGCATCACATATGCACCTTCCCTGGCACTTCATATACTTTGGTACCTCATCCACACTCCGTGATGCTTCTTTTTCGCCTCTCGCCCATTTCTCCTGCCCTGTCCTGTTACTCGCCTCTTACTCTCGCCGCCCTGCAATTTCCCCCTACAGAGCCCTCCTTCACCCTCTGGCTTTTGCCTTATAACCCCCTCTTCAGCCACCGACATCATACATGACGACATACTCATCTGATTTCTGATTTACATATATGATCTACGTCTCGACTGCATACTCTAGCCTTACTCTCAGCTTGCTCCTGCAGCTTTTCGACGCTTCCATCTCTGCCAAGTCCCCTTACCCATATACATCGTTTACACTTTACACTATACAAACATTACACCCATCTTCGCCATGGGAGGTGACCCAGCTTCCTTCCGGGCTATATTACCGGCTCCGGACCGCGTCGCCAAGCAGCGTGCCGATGACCTTTCTACCGACGAAAATAGCCACAGCTCATCGCCCATCTCCAGCCAGCGCAAGCTTCTTAAGCGTATACGTAGTGTGGCCCAGGCCTGCCAAATGTGCCGACAGATGAAGGCCAAGTGTGATGGCGGACGGCCTCGGTGTGGCAACTGCATCGACCGTGACCGGCCTTGTGGCTATGAAGGCGAGGCCGGCCAGTCGCGCCAGGCTGCTATGCGTGCCCGTCTTGCTGCTTATGAATCAATTTTTGCGTCCTTGCGTACCGCCCCCCAACTCGAAGCAGAAAAGATGATGCAGCGCATGCGCACCATTGAAGACCCCGTTACCATCTTGCGTGAAGGCGGCGACAACATCAGCTTCGGCAACCCCACCACCAACAGCCCATCATCAGCACCAGTCTTAGCTCTCGCATCAGGTCAGCTGTCTTCAATATCAGCCACATCGACTTCCGCAACTTCTGCAAATACACAACAGACAAGTCCAGGAGCCAGTCCCGACGGCAGCCCCCGGCACAGTCCTCACGCTAGCCCGGGTGCTGAAATGACTGACTCCAGCCCACGACAGAGCGTAAATCTTCTACTAAACACTGACAACGAGGACCTACATTTCAGCTTCAATAGTCATCACCATGGACATGGCCACGGACACGGCCACACCCAGACTCAGCATAACAGAACTCAGCAATTACCCATCCACAGCAGCCCTGCAGCTCCCCTCGTACCACTTGCTGTCGAGCTCGTGTTTCCCAGCTACGCCGTGACCAAAAAAGCGCTGGTAGAGTTTTACGAAAACCGCAACCCTCTGTTCCACGTATTCTCTGAGCAGGAGGCACAGACGTTTGTCAACGTGGTGTTTGATGCACAGCTGCCATTATCAAGACCGTCAACAGAAGCAACATCAAGAGCTCCAGCGCCGCCATCACCTGCTGTCGCCAGCGCCGATGAGAAAAAGATTGCCACATCGTGTCTTGCCGGTATTGTTGCCGTTGGCATGCGACATGCAGCCACTCCAGGAAATGGCAGTGGTGCCGTGCGATCATCCCCACCGCAGTTCTTTGACCGTTTCACTTGTAATGCTGTCTACGATATCGCCAAACACCACTTTGACCTCGCCCTGGAGGCATCACCGCTTCTTGCCGCCAAGCTAGCGGCCTTACTTGCTCTGTTCAACATGATGAGCAGAAACACCATGTCGAGCATCTGGATCGGCATCGGCATGAAGCTGTGTCGGTCGTGGGGGCTGCCCAACACCAATCCCGCCGATCCAAACATGCCCATGGCCGAGTGGAACAAGCAGCGCAGAATCTGGCGGACTCTTGTGTTCATGTCGAGGTATGTCAACTCTGCCTGTTGTCGTTTATGGGTCGAGACTGACGCTAACATAACAGCTGGCTCAACTTTGCAATGGTTTCAATAACGGGCCAAGAGGTTGAATTCGAAAAGATCAGCGTAAGTTGCCATCCCACCACATCAACGCAAGAGATAATACGCCTAACATGATAGCCGTCTGCGATCGAGTTTGAGCCATCCAACGACATTAGAGAAATTATCAACACTGAGTTTTTAAAAATCTCTGTCCTATCTGTCGAGAACCTTCGTACTCACCTCAGCTTCAAGGCAATCACGGTGCTCTCCTTTGAGTCAGCCATTCGTGATCTGCAGAGCTGGTATGCGAAACTGCCAGCCAGCATACACCTCACAAATCTACCTGGCAGCAGCAACTATGTCACCAGTAGCAATAGCGTCGCATTCCCGCCAGACGTCCTCCGTTCCATCTACCATCTACACCTATTATACCTCGGCGCTCTCCTTCTGACCTACCGCCGCATGACGTCGCAGTACAGCAACCTCTTCCGTGAGCAGCAGCGCCAACAGCACAATATTATGCATCGGTCTGAAGCACCCGAGTCGATTCCGATTGATCTGCTCCTTCAGGGAGCCGCCGCTGCCCGGAGCTCAGCTACCATCTTCTCAGTCCTCCACCAAATGGGCAGCGAAAAGGGCGGCTCGGATAGTAGCAGCAGCTGGATAGTCACTCTTCAGGCTTACTCGGCTTGTATAGTTCTGCTGCACATGGTCGCCCAAAAGCAGGCCCATGGATGCCACTGGGAGACGTGGCAGGATGACCTCAAGCGTGCCGATATCTGCATCCAGGTTCTGTCGGTTGCCAGCGGAACGAACAGTGATGCCAGCAGCGACCCCCAAGCAGCTGCACAAGAGCTCCACGCACAGGTCTACCCGTTTTTCCAGACACTCTCGCAGGCTACACCGAGTCCCTTTGAAGTGTCGGCAGAAGCTGCGCGGGCGCGGGCACACTTTAACCTCCATGGCCGCCCGGGTCCAAGCTCGCGTCCTGGCCAAGAAGGCTTTGAGACGTCGAATCTGCTGCTGACTCTTCCCATGGGCGCGCCTCTTGAGCGTACGCAAATGCCTCTCGATCTCATGGCCATGGTGGGCCAGCCGTTTCGCAGTCTAGGTTCAGAGTCGAGCAGCGCATATGACGAGGGCCGCGTTGCCAGTTTTGGTTTTCCTCAGATGTCGGGTCTGAGATGGTGAATGATTGAGACGAAGATTTTAGGAGAGCTGCAGGATTGGCTGCAGTCGAAAGATATATTTACGATTTATGAAAGTATGAAAATATGAAAATACACCTGGTTTTGGCTACTTTTTTGGAAGCTTTTTGTTTGACTTTGGGATAAACAATATTATTTGGTTCATCTCTTGCTTGTTTTTGTTTGCTTTTGCTTTTGCTTTTGCTTTTGTCTTTGCTTTTGTCTTTGTACTTTGTTTTTGATGTTTTTTCCTGTTTTATAATTGAAATCCCCGTGCATATCTTTACAAATTGCCATGTTGAGCTCGCTTATCCAATGACTTTTCATACGCATCTATATTCGCAGTTTCGTTCGTTTACATTTACTCCGATACACACACCGGTCTTCTATCATCTGAGTCTCCAACTCAATGCTACCGCAGCTGCACGCGACAGTAATTCCCCCAACATCATTACCAGCCCCCTCGTTCCGAAGTCGACTATACCCAACCCAGAACAACGGTGACAACGAAAAACGCTGCCACGAACGGAACCGCCGGCTAGCCACCGTCACTTCAAGCATGGATGTTATTACTTTTTCTTCTCTATTGTCGGTCCTTTTCCCAAGGCCGTTATTACAGTTGATTCTCACTCTTCTTAACTCCGGTATCTTGGTTTACCATCGAATGGCAGCCAAGTGCTGGGAGATGATAGACTTTGGCTCTGATTGTCTATTTCTCATAGTTTTGCTCCCATCAAATACCCACTGACGGAGCCCGCTCACAACAACAAGAGAACAACGCCCGGTTAGCTCAATCGGTAGAGCGTGAGACTCTTAATCTCAAGGTTGCGGGTTCGACCCCCGCATCGGGCTCAAATCCTGATGCCTCTCGATCTTCACCGTTTCGAGAGCACCTTCTGAATGTTCTCTTCTTTCTTTCTTTCTTTCTTTACAGGTCGATTGGTCTAGTTGGTTATGACGGCGCCTTAACACGGCGCAGGTCCACGGTTCGATCCCGTGATCGATCATTTTTACTTCGTATTGTCTTTTTGCAGTCCGCCATTTTGCCGAATCGGTGCCGATATTTTAAGTTTTTTTGATACCCCTATACCGAGTAAGAAAGTACCCTGTTATTACGGAGTATTGATTACCGCTATATTTTACACCTGTTTGCTATGGGGAAGTGGAAATGGAATGCCTGTCATTGGTACGGAGTACTAGCTACTCAGGTACTGTCACTGTCTGGATTAAAGATAGTTGCAACTCCGCCGGCTCGGCGACCGGCACCGTCATCGGGGCACTGGCTCGTAACGGTCTATTGCAACAGTGCGTTGTAACAGTGCAATTAGTGCATCTTTGCCTCTATTTTGATATCGACACGGATGCCTTCGTGCCTGTTCCTGTTCCTTTTATTTTTATTTTCTTACCTTCATATATAAGACGTACAGCCTCTTTCGGACATGACTCGTATCGATGGCCTGCTCTCAATTAACTTGGATTAATACTGACAATGTCAGATAAAGCAATACCTCAACTATCGGCGGCCAGCTTACACGGCGACAAGGACGGGGCAATCGTGGCAGAGAAGCTGGAGACTGACAGCTCGTCCGCGTCGAGGAGGGCCTCGTCAGAATCAAAGCTTGTCGGTGAAAACGACATTCGGCCCGTCGTGAATGATCACGATCACGATCACAAGCATGAGCACAATGACCACAGGGACAACAGCGATCAAAGTGACCACGACCATGATGACAATGACGTCGAAGCTGGCCTGGCTCCAGTACAGTCCGTGGCACCACCGCCCTACTCCATCTACACCCTCTGGGAGAAGCGCATGATTGTTCTCGCTGTGTCGCTGGCTGCCTTCTTCTCGCCTGTCACAGCCCAGATCTACCTGCCCGCCCTCAACGTCCTCGCCGTCGACTTCAACATCACCTCGACACAGGTGAACCTGACCATGACCACCTATATGATTTTCCAGGGCATCACGCCCATGTTTGTCGGCGGCCTTGCTGACAGTGCTGGCCGTCGGCCTGCCTATATCATGTGCTTTGTCATTTACATTGCTGCCAATATCGGACTCGCGCTGTGCCACAACTATGCATCGCTGCTGGTCATCCGCTGCATCCAGTCTGCCGGATCCAGCAGCACGATTGCTCTATGTCAGGCTGTGGTTGCCGATATCGTCACTAGCGCCGAGCGTGGCCAGTACATTGGATTCACTGTGCTGCCCATCGTGCTGGCGCCTTCTATCGGCCCTATCCTGGGTGGCGTGCTCTCGCAGTACCTGGGCTGGCGCAGTATCTTTTGGTTCCTTGTCATCTCGGCCGCGGTCACTTTTGTCTTTTTGCTAATTTTCCTGCCCGAGACATGCCGCAACATTGTCGGCGATGGCTCTATCCGGCCACATCCCATGTACCGCACTTTCAAGCAGCTGTTTTGCGACTGGAAGGCCGAGCGTGAACATCGCCGGCACAAGGCCATCCGTACACACAATACCGAGCAGGGCCTGGACATTAACAATGGTCTGGAGCGCACAACAACGCGGGCAAGTTCCATCCGGCAGCCCCTGAGGATAAAGATCTCGAACCCGCTGCGGTCGTTTCTGATGGTCTTTGAGAAAGAGATTGGCATCCTCGTCGGCTACAACGCCATCATCTTTGCCGGCTTCTATTCCATCTCGGTCGCGCTGCCATCGCAGTTTCAGGAGATTTACGGCTACAACGATCTTGTGATTGGACTCATGTACATCCCCATGGCGGCCGGCTCGGCTCTTACGGCGTTTGTCATGGGTCCGCTGATGAACTGGAACTACCGCCGCCACGCGCGCCGCCTCGGCCTGCCCGTCGACAGAACACGGCAGACGGACCTGTCGCAGTTCCCTATTGAGCGCGCGCGGTTGGAGATTGGCAATCCGCTGGCTATCTTGGCAGCGGCTGTTATTTTGTGTTGGGGCTGGGTGCTGGAGAAGCGCGTGTCTGTCGCCGTGCCGTGCGTGCTCAATTTCATTTACGGCGTCGGCATGGTCGGATACAACAACGCTGTGAGTGTGCTGCTGATTGATGTGACGCCCGGCCGTGCAGGCGCTGCCGTGGCTACGAACAACCTGGCGCGCGGCCTGCTCGGCGCGCTGTTCAGCGCCGTGATTGTGCCCATGATCAACGCCATGGGTATTGGCTGGGCCTTTTTTATGCTGGGATGTCTCTACATTGTGTTTCTCCCGCTCAACCTGCTGCTGATGCGCAATGGAATCCGGTACCGCGCCGAGATGCAGGCAAGGGAGGAGCGCAGAAGGGCGAAGCGTCACCAAACGAAGGCAGCCAAGCTGGAGCATAAAGAAGAAAAGAAAAACGGGAGCAACAGTGAAGCGGTTGCGGTGTAGATGCTGTCATTTGTATATTCTCTTTTTTTCTTCTCTTACTGTACTATACCCCTACGATAGACTTGCAATACATATTCTCGTAATCTATTTTCTATATATTTCTATATTTCTATATATCTATATTTCTATATCTATATCCTAGACCTAGCCGCACTCTGGCTCATCGCCAATTGCAGCTGGTGGTGCACTGCCGTAGATGCCGCCGTCGAGAATGACTGCTTCGTTATCGACGTCGTCCTGCACACGGCGCCAGCGTGTTTCTGCACCCGCGCCATCGGCACGGCCGCGTAAATGCAGCACCTCGGGCTCTTCTGCCTTGGAGGTGCCCTCGGCCTTGCCGGCCGCTGCAGGGTCTACCTTTTCTTTGCCCTTGCCATTCTTTTTGTTCTCCCTCTTTTGCTCTCGCCGCTGCTCAATCTCCTTTTCTTTTTGCTTCTCACGCTCGATATTCCGCTGCCGTTCGGCCCGGCCTTGCGCGTCGTACACGGGCTTGATCATCTTGCCCAGCAGGGGGTTGTTGCTAAACGTGCCGCCGTTCTTGGCCGTGTTTTTGTTGCCGTCGGCATCCGTCAGCACAGCCCCGTGCTTGCCGACACCATACTCATCGTTCGCGTTGTCCGCGTCCACGCCGTCTATAACGTCGGGCGACGGTGGTCGCTCGATGGGTGCCATCTTGCGGAACACTTTGCGGCCGGATACGTCAATGCTCAGTACCTGCTGCCGCTTCTCGTACTCGGGCCGCGCGTTCCACTCCATCTCGCGAAGCAGTTTCTGCTGCTGCCGCAGCTTGTGCGCGCGCTCTTCGGGCGTGGCCCACAGGTTGCGCCCAAACCCGCCCGTCTCGGCCGCCATGGCATCGCCCACGTCATAGTCGGCCGCCTCGTCGCGCACCGTCGTGCGCTGGGCGTTTTGCGCCTGGAACGCCAGCAGCTTGTCGCGGTGCGCACGCGCCTTGGCTGCTGCATCTTTTTGCGCATCGTCAGCCTGCCGTGCGGCTTCCTGCAGGCTCACAAACCCGGCATCGTCACCGCCCCATTTAGCCTTGCCGGCAATCATGTGTGCACCAGCCGCGTTTGTAGAACCGCCAGTGACAGACGCCTTTTGGTGGGCTGCGCGGTCGGCCGCCATGCGCTCGCGGCCGCGCTCAGCGCGCAGCTCGCTGATCATGGCCTGGATCTCGCTGGACGACAGCAGTGCCGTGCCGCAGAACGTGCACGGCCCGAGTCCCTCTTTGACACAAATGACTTTGCCGCAATTTGTGCAGTTGGGCGCGGCTGTCTGCAGCGGGTGGCGCGTGCCGACACAGTTGCACCGGCGTGCATCGACGTTGTCTACTTTGGGCTGGTCGCCGCCTTTTGACTTGCCGCCCTTGCTGTTTGCAAGAGTCGGGTTCGTGCTGATCTCCAGGGTCCGGATAGCCGTCTCGAGATCGGACAGGGCTGTGGACGCGCCGTGCATGGCCGTGCCACCGGTAATTGAGACCTTGGCGACCGTGGTAGGTTTGCCAGAGGATGTCTTCTTTGGCTTTGGCGCCAGTGCATCTGAAATGAGTGAACCGCCGCCCGAGCGAGACTTTTGCGATTGCTGCTGCTGTTGCTGCTTCTGCTGCTGCTGTGGCGGTGGTGGATGTGGTGCTTGCTGTGTATGTGGCTGCGCAGGACTGGCTCCCCGTTGGATACCGCTTCCGCTCACCGAGGGCAGTGGTGTATTTGGTCCCGAGCTTTTCTTGCTCCCGCCGCCCATGTAGTCATCCTCGATATTCTTCTTGTTGTAGACAGCGCCGGAGGGTGCAAGGTTGGCGACCTGGCGGGGTGGTGGTGTGTGCAGGGCAGCCTTTTTCTTCTTGGGGCGCTGATGCCGCGGTGCAGGTTCTGGGAGGGAGGATGTTGGTGTAGAAGTTGCTGGTGTAGGGGCAGGTGCAGGGGCAGATGATGGCGCTGGAGCAGATGTCGGAGCTGCTCTCGGGCCAGACCCCCTCGAGTTAAAGGCAGAGATGAATTCAATGGCCGCCGGAGAGTCGCCCAGCAGGTTGGAAAAGTGCTCGACAACAGCGGGTTTAGAGAGTGTGCGCGCATACTCGAGGACCTGGTCGAGCGCATCGTCCGGCAGGTCGATCAATCGGGATAGTTGTGCCTTTGACATGCCTGTGAGTATGCTTGCTGTTTGTGGTGCGGTGGAAGTGATGCTGAAAGGGTTGAGAGCTCGATACGTGTAGTCGAATCCGACGGAATGCTACCGACTAGAATGGTGGGGTTATCGGGTTTTGCGTGGAGAATGACTAAGAACACTGCAATGCATGTGATGGAGCTGTTCAGGATGGCGCACGCTGTAGAAAGAATAGATACAGGAGAAAAGTCGGTTGGAACCTCATATTTAACGTTAATTATTCTAGAATTAATATAAGTTTATATCTACAGTGTTAAGAACGTTAGTATAAGCTCGTTTACTGACCTGCGCTGCGTGAGTCAACCGGCCACTGCATCAAATAGTCCCCACCAGAGCTGCTTTGGCTCATTCTGGCTCATCGCTTATCATACTTAGAGTGCATGATTACATAATCGTGAGTTTTATGTGAAATGAAACTCAGCGAAAGGGGGACGGTACGGATGAACGATACGGCATAAGATACGGCAACAAATAGATATCTTGATCAAATATGTAAGATGTAGCATGTAATACAACAGTACAGTAGAAACCAACACAATAACTATACCAAACCCTACTCCATTATATCAATTTCATCTAGCATCGTGTGACCGCCCAACATCAACATGCAACATCTACGACCGACCCTGCCGGCCGACACTCTCGACGCGGAAGCCCAGCTTTGCACCGGCCTTGGCATCAAGACAGCCACGGCCGTCGAAGACCCACCGCGGCTTGCGCATGTTATGCGCAATCTGCGACCAGTCCAGCTTCTCCTTGGGCTTGTACTCCTCGTTGAGCTTGTAGCCCTGCTTCTCCAGCACACAGTCAGGGCATGTCGAGTCGCAGTCGGGCTCGGCGTGGTAGCGCTGCATGGGATCGGTAGCAGCATCGGTGGCCGTGTTGATCAGGTACTTGTGCAGAGAGAGCAGTTCGTTCTCGCTCGGCTTGGCCGGGTTGGTGAAGGGACGCGGGTCGACGGGGCCCTTCTTCTTGGCAGCCGGTGTGGCAGCAGCAGCGGCGGCGGCACCGCCCGTCAGAGGAGGCTTGCTGCCAAACTCGTCAAAGTCGGTCGTAATGAGCACAGCGTTGCTCTCGGCGCACGCGGCGTAGGCATCAGAGTACACCTCAATCGAGCCACCCTCGCTGCGCAGCACACGGTCGCCGCCGAGCAGCTGCTTGATCTCCTCGCGCATGACGACGGGGTTGCAGCAGGGGTCGAAGACGGCAATCTCGCGGGGGCCCTCCTCCAAGAGAGTCTTGATGATCTCGAGGGCGGGGGACTCGCGGGTGTCGCTCGTGTTCTTCTTGAAAGCGTAGCCGAGAACGGTAGCCTTCTTGCCGCGCAGGGTGTTGTTGAGACACTTGACCACACGGTGCGTGAAACGATCACGGGCGTACTCGTTCATGGTGACAACCTGGCGCCAGTACTCGGCAACCTCCTCGAGGCCGAGCGACTCGGACAGGTAGACGAGGGACAGAATGTCCTTCTTGAAGCAGCTGCCACCAAAACCGATACCGGCCTTGAGGAACTTGTTGCCGATACGGGCATCGTAGCCAACGGAGGCGGCAACCTCGTCGACGTCGGCACCAGTGCGCTCGCAAATGGCTGCAATACTGTTGATGCTGCTGATACGCTGGGCAAGCATAGAGTTGGCGACAAGCTTGGCAAGCTCAGACGACCAGACGTTGGTAGTCAGGATCTTGTGGCGGGGCACCCAAGCACCGTAGATCTTGGCCAGGGCCTCGGCGGCAAGCTGGCCGGTAGGGGTGGGCAGAGAGCCGATCAGGACACGGTCAGGGTAGAGCAGATCGTTGACGGCGGTACCGGCAGCCAGGAACTCGGGGTTGGACAGAATCTCAAAGTGGACGCCAGGACGGTGGACGGCCATGGTCTCCTGCATGAGCTGGGCAGTGCGGCAAGGGACGGTAGACTTCTCAACGATAATGGCACCGGGGCGGGCGTGCTGAGCAACCTCACCAGTGACGGCCTCAAAGGCAGTCATGTCGGTGGCGCTACCAGCACCAGCACCGCGGTACTTGGTAGGGGTGTTGACGGCAATCAGGACGATCTCGGCCTCACCAATCCAGCGCGAGATGTCGGTTGAGAACATGAGGTTGGGGGTGCGTGAGGGCAGGGGCGTAGAAGCAGCAGCATCACCGCTGGTGGCGGGAGCAGAGCACTCGCGCGAGCCATCACGGGCAATGCGCACAATCTCAGCCAGGCCGGGCTCGTAGATGGGAGGGTGACGCGAGTTCCAGCGACGAATGCGGACAGGGTCCTTGTCGACGACGACGACGCGAATGTGAGGGTTCTGGAAAGCAATGACCGCAGCAGTTGGGCCGCCTGAGGAGTTAGTTAGATGAAAACGGCTAATAACGTAAACGTATGGCAGTAAATAAATAGCTAAACATACCGACGTAACCGGCACCGACACAGCAGATGGTGCGGATGGTAGGAATCTGGCCATTGGCAGCAGCAACAGCAGGAGAGACAGCGACAGCGCCTTCGGTGGGACGGACAAGAGGGCGCATGACGGGGCTGAACTCCTGGTTGTCCTCGGCAGCAAGAGCCGAAGCAGATGGAGCAGCGTCCATTGTGTAGTAGTATCGAGTTTGGGCAAGAGGTGATTACACGCACTCTCTAGACTTTCAACTCACTTGCGGTTGGCAGAGGGGGGGGGGGGAGGGGGAAAGCGCAGCTTATAAAATCTGGGAGAGAACAGGCGAGAGCAAGCTCAGAGTGATGTGGACACGGTGTGGGCGAGGGCCCAGTTAAGTAGTAGGCGACTCAGAGAGCCGGGCTGAAAGTGCTCCGTAAGTGAGTGAGTGATTCTGCAGATAGTGAGATTGAAAGAAGGAGCAGCCTGGGATCCTGGGCGAAAAGGACAAGAGCAGAGAAGGGGGATCCACACCCAGGTCGAGAAGTGGAGGGGAGAAGATGAGATGAGATGAGGAAGGAGCGAGGGAGGGGAGGCAAGAGGTAGGGCAGAAGTAGAGGCAAAAGAAAAGAGGAGGACAAGGAGAATAAATAAGAACGGGAATAAGACCCGAAAGAAAGCAGATGGAAAGAAAAAGGGGAAGAAGAATAAATAAGATAAATAATCAGATAAAAAGAAAAAGAAATGAAAAGAATAAAAGCGGTAGGAGAATTGTGGTGGCGAGCTGGGTTTTAGACGGCCGGGGGTTGGTCAGAGAGAGACATGCAGGTGAGATGCACCATTTGATATTTTATTTAGTATTTTACAAATAATCTACGGAACAGATATACCAAGCATAATGCAACTGCAAGCAACTGCTCCGTACTGAGTACAAAAGGAGGTGAGATGTGACGAGTTGATAGCAGTTTAGACGCGTTGAGGGTAACTTGATAGGGAGGATAAAGGATAGAGTAATGGAGTAAGATGGGATAGGGAAGATTGAGAAGGCACCCAGGAGAGAGGGAGAGAAGGAGAGAAGGGAGGAGCCCAAAAAAGTAAGAGCGATTGGCAGTAAGTTCTATTCCCAAGAGATCTAAAGCAGTCTAAGAGTAGTCTAATAGGGCTAGTGGGGTGCCTATCGGGGGCAAACGTCAATCGATAGGAATAAGAATTGCGTGGAAATTATTTAGCAATTATTAGAGAAGTAAAGAGGAGATTGAGAGAAAGAGGTAATGGGAGTGATGATCGGGATCCTTGTATTAGTTGTGTAATTGACTGTAAGAAGTTGAGAGTGATGATGATTACGAGTGAAGAAAAGGTTTGCAAAAGACAGTAGAAAATAATAAAACTCTAGAAAAGAAAGAAAGAAAGAAAGAGACAATACTAGATGTTGAATTGGACGAGGGTGTTGTAAAAGATGACGTTGAAGATTCGGAGATGAAACAAAGAGTTCAGATGGAAAATATCAGGTGGAAGAATCAGTGATAAATTGCACAACTTGCGGCTTATGGGCTAATATTGCAACATTAAAATATAAGATTAAATAAGATTAAATAAGATTAAATAAGATAATACTAGATAAATTTTAGTCAATAGATATTGGGATAATTCTAATTGAAAAGGGGTCGAGATACGGGAGTGCGGCTAGTCAAGTGGCAGAGATACAAAGTATCTTAACTTGACAAGGCGATATTTGTGGGGTGATGGAGTAGCACAGATAAAAGGCAGAATAACAGAGAAAGGATGGGATAGGTAAGACGGTTGCAGACGGATGAGCAATGAAGATGGACAGTGGGAGTTGATGATCTTGGTAGATAGACAAGGAGCTGGCCGAAGCGGCCGAAGCGGTCCAAGCTGGCCAAAGCGGCAGAAGCCAAGGGCATATACTAGGAAAGCAAGAGAAGGAAGAACAAACAGAGCAACAAACTCGCTACTCTACCAGTAGTCTTACTATTGCCGCAAGGGACATGCCCGTCCTTGCCAGCTGAACACGTCGTAAGACATGGAGGAGAAATGCGGTGAGGATTGTGCAGGAATAGGTTTGCAGGACGCAGGATATGCATAGAGTAAGTGCAGACAAGGTTTATTTGCGTGCATCAAGCTTATTTGCTGGTAATCACTGCATCTTTTTACTTCATTCAACAAATGTGACGAGTGAAGTCTTGGGTCGTATGCACCAATTTAGTATTTAAACTTGTATTTAATTTAATTAAGCACGCGAGTAAGAGCCAAGACATCAGCCCGTATTTCGGCGTCAAAGGCAAAAGGCAAATAAGGCACATCAAGCAGAAAGATGGACAGAAAATCGCCGGCCCTGTCGTATGAGCTCGTAATGCTGATATGCAGTTTTAAAAACTTGGTTTGCGATGCTGTTATGTTGGCCTGGTGTTTCGTGTTGATGATATGTCGGGCAGACTGACACGAGGGCGAATACATTAGAGTACACATATGACGCCTTACAGGCTTAATCTAGCGAGAAAGACTGTTGGGGGGAGCAAAAGGGAGGAAAGCCATGCGAGAACAAAGGACCCCCTTTGTATTGATGCCGCCAAGTCTCACTTTTGTCTCTGGTGTTGCGACAGTGTGAGTAGTCCATATTGTGTAGAATACCACTAACGGCACTGTATTATAGAAGACGCCAAAAAAGTCTTTGTCTGCATCGCCTTTGAAGGGATGGATCAGATGTCAAGAAACGTCAGCATCTTTGAAGTATCAATCGGTTACAAACGTACGGCTTACGGGGTATTGAACATTGCTCAATATAGACAAATCCCGCAAGGATAAACACTATTGCAAGCGTCGTCAAGAGGCAGCTACTAGTGTAAGGGGTTAATATAAAAGGTAGTAACGGTACTTCTATTGAGCTACAACGTACGACCCCTGGATGCTAGATACTGGATGTTGGCTAAGACGGCATACTCTGTGCTACATCACAGCCGCAACAGAAAATCGCGGTGCAGTTGACGACCAACCAACATATCACCAGATACCCATGGTCAAAAAGACACAAACACAATACGAACACCAAAAGACCGTGACAACAGACATCGGCAGACAAGACATCCAAGATCAGCTCTCCGTTGGCGTCGGGTGGGCCGTAGAACGAGGTGCCGGCGATCGTCGACGGGTCGGCGGTGTAGATGTCTCGCATGTTTTCACATTTCATACGCATCTATGTCTATCTACACGTCTGTCAACTGCTTGAATGCCTACATCTCTGCTGTCCCTAGTTTCAACGGCAGGGAACGGGCAAGACATTTCGAGACACATATCAGGCGAACGGTGATCCTGATGGGTGATGGATAGATTCGTTAGACTGTGATGACAGATAATACGTTGTAGATGCTGGCCGATTAGATAAGAGTGGTGGTGGCACACCCGAGGCACGAACGATAAAGCGACACGACGACATGACGGCACGGACCACGCAGACAAAGAAAAGGACAAGACATGATGACGTCGGCCGATGATAGCTGCAACATACACCGTGGCATTAAAGACGAGAGAATCCCGCTGACCGCCAGATATACCTGGGTAGGGTATGTATGCATCGCTGCGGCACAGTAAACGTGAGGGTGGCCCTACGAATGGAGTATGGAGGAGCATAAAAGGGTATCGGGGAGCATAAAAAGTACGACGGTATAAAATACGAGCACCTGTACTCTTCTGAACAACTGCCCCATACTCTGAGGATGACTACTTCGTATACATGGAGTAGAGATGCTGTCAGTCGCTTATCGTCTTATCGCACATCCACTGTAGCACAGACAAACACGTCGCGATGACGCAAGAGAGTAGAGTAGAGGGAGAGTAGAGGGAGAGTAGAGGGGAGAATAGAGAGGAGGGTGGATGAGGTAGAGGAGGATGACCCTCGACAAAAGAAGCTGCGCCAACAGCCGCGCACATGAGGGCAAAGGCAGAGCAGTCTGCAGCCTGGTGGTGAGTTTGCGACAGACTGCGGACTGCGACAGCTTGTGCAGGACGGGCGTGCTCTGATTGGCCATTTGCCCCAACCACGCCGGCCATCCAGCGCATCTGATTTGACCAGACCTGTCTAAGAGTGTGTCGTCCTCGCTTCTGATTGGCTAACAATTCGACATTTCGATGCTCCTGCTGTCGTCTGTTCCTACTTCTTCCTCTTTGCGCCTGCGCATCGACATAGATAAGGCAAGACAAATGGCAAAGCAATGGCAATGGAAAATGCCGGCATGACCATGGCTTTATCTCTCCCATCTGTAGAAAGGTATAAAGTGTAAAGGCGGTCGGTGCCGGCATCTTCTACTAGTGCTCGCAAGAGGTCACACGCCCGTCTTGATGTGATGCTCTTGCCTGTTTTGTTGAGTTTGATACCAAAGTAATGCTTGCGAATAATGGAAGGCGCGATCTACCCAGTATACGTATATAGAAGGAGCGAACAACAACAACAGAATCTCCCTGGAGTGCTCTTTCCCGCTCTTCACAGAGGTCTATCGGTCTTTCCTCTCCTATCCTTCCCTTGATACCACGGCACCTGCCGCCCACCATCTACGCAATGCATCCCTCAGGATCGACGTAGCCCAGCTAGATAAAGTGATGGAGTCATAAAATAACAAAGTGATAAAGAATGAATTAAAGAGGATAAAGGGTTCGGGATAAAGGATAGGGTCGCTGCACTGCTGCAAGGTAAGGTTTGCAACTGCAAGGTCAGGGTGCCGTCCAGATGGCCGAGATGGGCAAGCGCGGTCCGGCCATGCACTCTGCTCTAGTCACTAGTACACAATTCTCCGCGTGCGCCCCCCCATCTTCCAATCATGCCTGCCTCAGCTATCACGATGTCGCGCGCCCGACTCTACTTCGCACAACCCTCACTGCCCGTCGCCTCCCCAAATGCCTGCGGGCTCCGCGTGCCTGCCCCGCCTGCGCCCTCGTGCCTTCCTGTTCCTCTATGATTCTTTCTTATTGTGTCGGGTTGTCTGTTTGTAGTACCTTCCCTTTCTGCTTTTGGCTATCTTTTTGCGCTTCATTCTTTGCTTTAAACATTCTAAACACTTCATCGTGCCTTCTTTCTTGGTCCAGATCGGCCGGCCACCCCACCAGATCTGTGCTTTCCCCCAACATTGATGCCGACTGTAGAGTAGTCTCGCCTTCTTCATAACACCAACATCCCTTCTTCGTAGCAATTGTCTATTTGCATATCAGTGTCTGCTACCTCGTCCCTGCCCCGCCAGGGTCTTACCTCTTGCCTCTTGCCTCTTTCCTCTCTCTTCCCTAATACTTGTCCCGTCTATTTTATATTTATATTGCCTCTATTATATAAGCATACCATATATAACAAGACCCTCCTGTCGTGACGTCGACCATCTCGTCTTCACCAAATCATTTACATCCTCCTACCTCTGGACATATCTTATCTTCCCGCCTTTACCTCTATCTCCTCCTCAACCAACCAAGTCTTGCAGAGCGGCTCATGCGCCACCGGCAGCCTGTCGCTACTTGTTGCTCTTTTGCGCCTTACGTGTGCCTCGACAGTTGGTTCAGCTCCTCGGCTCCTGCAAATAATATTGAATCTGCACAGCAGCAACCAATATCAGACAAGGAGTAGGTACAAAAATGTGCACAAGTCGAGAAGAACACAAAAGCAATAAAGGCGACTTTATGGTCGCCTTCCTTTGAATTCTGAAAGTTCAAACTTTACAGACGTCAAATAACGAGTAAAACAGACGGTTATCAACTGTTGCTAACAACACCTAAGCTTGACATCCTCTTCTTGACACCCTTCTAACGGCCGCAATCTCACCAAAGTCATCACAAACTTATAGCATCTCACTTTATTTTTACCACAAATCATCAAAACTTACAGAGTCATCAATAAAATGGCGTTTGCAGAATTGCCGACGTCGATGCTCAACCCCAACACCGGTATCTACGGCTGCCTCTCTGCTGCTCCATCGGCGGCTCCTGCGCCAAGCACTTCGGCCGACCTCCTCACAAACCCCAGTGGCCATGACATATCCGCTTTCCCCGACCGTCTGCGCGGCAAACGAATCTTGCTGTGCACTGAATCATTCGGCCCCGTCAACGGTGTCTCGCGCACTACCCTGATGCTGGTCAACCACCTGCGCGCAAACGGTGCCAACGTGGCCGTCGTCGCTCCTCACAACCACACAAAAGTCAACACATTTGTTCCTACAGTCACCCCCTCGCCGCCACCATCACCGCAAATCTTTGAGCAGGACGCCGAGGCCACCATGCCTCTCAACCCTGAAATTCGCGTCCACGGCTACCCTCTTCCCTTTAACCCAGAGCTGTCCATTGTCTACCCAGTCCGCTTGTCGGCATTGTACGCGCGCACATTCAACGGCCTCGCACCTGATCTAATTTACCTGGCAAGCCCAGCGTCACTTGGTTTCCAGGTCATGTTGCAGGTGCGCCAACAGCCGGTATTTAACCAGGTGCCCGTGCTTGCCAACTTCCAGACCGATTTGGCAGGCTACTGTGCTATTTTGTTCCCAGCACCGTTTAGCGACTTTGCCGTCTACTGCTTCCAGCAGGTCGAGGGATTCCTGTTCCGCCACCCCTCGGTCAAAACACTCTTTTACCCCAGCCGCTTTGTGCGCCGCTACCTCGAGAAGAACGGCGTCGAGGCCGACAAGATGCAGCTTCTGCAGCGCGGCGTGAACACGGAAATGTTCAACCCTACGCGCTGCAACAATGCACTGCGCCAGACTCTGGCACCCAACGGCGAGATTATCCTCGTGTGTGTTGCACGTATTGCCGGCGAGAAGGGCTTTGACTTCTTGGCTAGCGTGGCCACCGAGCTCGACCGTCGCGGTCTTGCCTTCAAGCTGTACATTGTCGGCGGCAACCGCAACACGGCCGTCGAGGACGAGTGCAAGGCGCTGTTCTCGGAGCTGATCGAAAAGGGCAAGGTCCTCTTTGCCGGCTTCCAGGTCGGCGAGAAGCTGGCCGAGTCGTATGCCTCTGCCGACATGTTCCTGCACTGCTCAATTACCGAGACGTTTGGTCTCGTTGTGCTCGAGTCCATGGCCAGCGGCGTGCCTGTTATTGCGCGCGACGAGGGCGGTCCCAGTGACATTGTGAACCACGGCACATCCGGCTACCTGGTCCCGCCTAGTGATCTCGGGGGCTTTGTGAACAAGGTGCTACTTCTGTCGCACAATGCCACTATGCGGCGGCAAATGGGTGGCAATGCACGCCGTCAGGCCTGCAATGCCACCTGGGATAAGATCAACAACACTGTGGCCTGGCGCATGCTGGACGCCATTGATCAGCGCAAGGCGTCCCTGGCCGATGCCGAGTACGCCGAGTACGAGGACTCGACGGTCGCGGCCGAGGCCAGACAGATTGATGCTCAGCTCATGGCTGACCGCGAACGCGAGCCGCTCCTGGGTGCGCCATCGGGTGCCCGACTGTCTCCTGCCGCGGCTGCCGCAGCCCGCAAGAACCTGCAGCAGTCAGCCGCCGGCCGTCGGGGCTCGTCATCTTCGTCACAAGCTTCAGAGCCTTCATCGTGGCAGTCCTGGGCACAGAGCATCGATACGAGTCTCGTGGATGCGCGGCTGACGGCCGGTCTGGGAGTCATCCTCGGCTTCTGGGGCATTGTGGGTGTTTACCTGATTTTCATCAAGGTGGCCCTGTGGTTGAAGAGCCGGGTGCGGTAGAGGTGGTAATGCACGGTAATGCGTAATGTCTGATGGCTGCCTTTGTGTCTTTTAACTCTCGTTTCTGTTATCAGCTCTTGGTTCTGCTTGGTTTGGTATATCCTTTGTAAGTCACCCGTTTTACTGTATTCGTTTAGACTTGGTTTACTTTAGGCTACATTCATTACGGGTTTTATTGTTTTCTTACTTTGTTTTCTTTATCCTAATCTTTTCTACATCGCTTCTTATTCCTTTCCAGCTTCGCGGTCCTCATCTTATTGATCTTGTCTTTCTGTTTCCATCCACAATACCCGGGCTTGCTGTTATAATTTTACTTGCATTCTGTTATCTGCTTACACAATATATTTAAATATTATTCATTTCTAGTTGGTTTTTATTTATTTTACTAGAAATTATCAATTGTTGAAAATTAATCCGTCATTGATTAATTAATTCCCAGTTGTGCTGGTTGACATTTTAATATCTTAATAATTTGCAAAGAGATGTCATTGATACTATTTATTGTTGCATTTTAGATTTATTGTTATTATTTTCAAATAAATACAAAGGTAGTCTTATATCCCATTTCTTCAAGCTCTTTATCTATTCTTCTTCCTTTCTTCATTCTTCAGTATTTCTATACCAAAATCCTCCCATCTTCATTACCTCATAATAGAGTTAATCCACGATTGTCATGTTGAGCACATTTCCACATTTTCACATCTGACATTTGCATATGCACATGATCCCGTCTGCTTCCCGGCCAATTGGATTCTGTCTGAACTGATTTCGAATG
Source organism: Ophiostoma ulmi (assembly GCA_029298715.1). NCBI lineage: Eukaryota > Fungi > Ascomycota > Sordariomycetes > Ophiostomatales > Ophiostomataceae > Ophiostoma > Ophiostoma ulmi. Next base: position 4,943,663 of record JANSLN010000002.1, on the reverse strand, counting down.
GCCAGGCCTCGCCTTTCTCGTCTTTAGTAGCACCAAGACACACTACGGAGACTACTCTATTGTGAGTCCACCCATATCACGTAATCAATGTACCTCCACCATCACCAAATACACACACAAATAAAAGTACCACTTCAACACGGATCACGGAACAGCGATCCCCAGAATCTCCCCATTTCTCTCCTTTGCTCCTCTCCCGGTTCCTCTCCCGGCTCCTCAGATTCTTCCTCTTTGCTCGTCTCGATTCTACAATGACTGTATTCTTACTCTTTCTTTCATTATCTTTGCATCTTTCTTCATAGGCTATTTGCCAATACTCTCTCATACACGCCCTCTCAGCCTGTGTCGACCTCAATTGGCTTCTCCGCATTCTGTTGGATCTATTTGATTATTCATTTTTATTTACTGCAAATTTATTCACTTTATTGTCCTTCCTTCCTTTTACGTCGGTATTACTCATACGTCTTTTCTCTCCCACGGCCGTCTTTTGTCATCATCACCTGCCGCCGACACAATGGGCCCCCCGGCTTGAGCATGCTCCTTCCTACATACCATCTTATCTCTGCCTCCGACTTTTGCCTGCTCTTTCCTCTTCGGTCGACCCAAGCGTCAGCCTTGCCGTTTCCATCAATCCCCTCCATTCCTGCCGACTAACTCCCCCTCGTCTGCTTGCTTGGCCGACTGCTTGTCTTTCCTGCTATCAATCTCTCGCCTTGATCCAATAGCAGCCAGTCGCGATCCATCGCGAGCCTTTGAGTACATGAACCAACGGCATCCAATCGCATACCGTCGCCGACTTCCTGTATTATCTCCGTCTCTTCCCATCTCCATCATCACCCGCTTTGCATCGCTCCTTCCTTATTGTCGCCGTGCCGCCGTCATTCGATCTTCAACCGGTCGCTCTTTCCCACAGAGCCGTTTTAATCTTGACACTTCTTTCCCCCACCGGCCACCATCTCTGTGCCTCCTTCCTTTTCTCGATTGTTTTGCCATCGCGCCTGCACAGCCGGTTCTTCCTATTTTCGCGTTCCGCTTGCCTTCGCATGCGGCCCGGCTCCAGTTATCGAGTATTATCGATTCGACACCCACCTCGCGCCGCCCGTCTTACATACGCTCCAGGCTCACCCGCCCCGGCTTAGATTTTCCTTTTTCCACTCTTCAATTTCTCTCATTGCGACATTGGCCTGCAACCACTGTCACTCTATCCTGCTCCTCCACACCTCGCGCCTGTCTCCTTAATTCTTGATCCTCTCCTATCGATAACCTTGGACCCTTGTTTTAAGACGATCGAGATAACGGATACATTGATACCGCGACGTTGATACATTGACACTCGATACCATCAACAGTTGTGTCGAGTCGACTACGCGAACGACTCTCGCCTCACACACATTGCCATGGCCGACATTGATACCCAGTCTCGCATTGTGCGCCGCAAGTTTGCGACGCCACCCGTCAAGCTGGCATGCTTGTCATGGTGCGTTGTCTTCTTTTCTTCTTGTCTCTTTGTCTGTTGGTGATGTCAGTTGCTAACCACCCATATAGTCGCGCGTCAAGAACACGTTGCGATGGAGGCCACCCGTGCTCATCATGCGTCAACAAAAGCAACGAATGCCAGTACCGGCCGAGTCGGCGCGGCGGTCCGCGAATCCGCAAAAAGGCCGTCTCCAATTCCAACTCGACATCACCCCCCGATTCAGGCGCAAAATCCAGCGGCAACAATGCGGCATCTATCGGCGTCACTGCCGCTGGTGCCAACGAGCAACTTGCTCCAGCCGCCTCCCAACAGCGTACGTCCCGTTGCTGAACATTCTGATTCTTCTCATGACTAACTGTATGTCTAGCTGTCGCATTACAAAACTACATCGACCCGGGTGCTGCGTTAGGACAATTGCCAGACATGCCACAAGACAGCGACTTTATATTCGACAGCCTCTTCCAAACTTCCTTCTCAGATAGCGTGTTCAACGAAGTCGTCGCCGATCTGCCGCAGGAAATGCTCACCGCGCCACAAAAGTCTGGCCCGGTCGTCCGCACATATCGCAGCGACCGCACACTGCTGCAAGCCTACTACGTCTGGATCCATCCCTATGTTCCCATTTTCCCACCACCCGAGTCTTCGATACCACCTGTTGACGAACCGTCCGCCCTATCACAAAGCCATCCACCGTTCGATGACGGGTTCGAACCCTCAACACCTGTAGCGCTCGCTCTTTCAGCCGTGCTGGCCCTGATCCCGAGCACCGAAGACACAGACCCAACATCAACCGAGTCTATCCTATTCCGGCGCAAGTGTGCACAGTTTTTTGCACAGGCAGCCATCGAATCCATCGAGGCAGAATCCGAGATCCCCGACTCTGCGACAGAGCCTAGCAAAGCGCTCGAGTCGACACCACCACCAGCCGACCGTGCACCATTCCACCCGCGCGTGCCCGTTGAATTGGAGAGCATTATTGCGTTGTGTTTATTGAGCATGTACGAGTATGCGCAGCGGGGAAACATCAAGAAGATGCGATCGCGTGCGGGCCAGGCGCTCATGGATGCCATGATGACGTACTCGTTGCACACCCAGACCGATGACGACGACTTCTTTGCCGAAGCTAAGCGGCGGGTGTGGTGGATGACCTATGTCTGTGCGACACAAAGCTCCATCGTGAGCAATACCGTACGTCGAGACCCATTGCTGATTTGTACGCTTTATCCATGTGTAAAAGACTAACAAGATAGCCACCGCCACTTGAGCTGTATGGCGCATCGTTTACGACAAAATTCCCAACTCTCGATATCGACCCAGAGGCGTGGCCACTGTTTATTGAGGCGCAACAATCAATACTTACAGCTACGCAGTTTGTTATTGAGCTGAACAATGTTCTGGCAACTCAGGGCGACATGCAGCCCATCTACCGCAAGATGGTGGAGCTGGAGACGCGGATTGCGCCGCTGATTGAGCGTGCTGAGAAGTGGACGTTTACATCGAACCTGGCACTGCCCGTGGACCAGGCAGAGACGTGCCTGATCCGGTCATTGCGGTCGATGACGCGCATCAAGCTCAACAGTGCACGTGTCAAGGTACATCGGTACTGCGCATTTTACGATTTTCCTGTCTTCTCGGGCCGTCACTGCGATCTCAAGTCGACACCGGAGCAGCGCGGGGCGGTCGATGGGTACGAGTCGCTGCCGTGGCCGGCGTGTTCGTGCAGCAGCCCCAAGAGCAGCACTGCTAGCAATAGCATGAGCAATAGCAACAGCAATGCAAATAGCAACGGTAACGGCAACTCTAATTCCCTAATCAACCAGGATAGTTCAGCCAAGATGTCAAGTACACCTGAGAGCTCGACATTTGTCTCGGTTGCATCATCGAACCTAGGATCACCACCGAAGTCGACTAATACGACACCGCTGCAGCAGCAGCTCACGCAGCAACCATTGCCGATCGTTGGCCAGACCATTATTCAGCCACAGCTTCTGCCGCACCAGATGCCGCAGCATGTCTATCACCAGCTGCAGCAACAGCAGCAGCTACAGCAGCTTCAAAGTCAGCAGCAACAAGGACTCGCACAGCCTCCTACCGACATGGGCATGGGGCTTCACCCACTGGGCGAGCCCTCTAGTGTCACATCGGCTCCGCTCAAGGTGCCCTTTAGCAGCCACTACTCGGCCAAGATTTGTTTGCGGTCGGCGCTCAACATTGCCGCCGGCTTTGACGGACTGCCGTACCCAAACCCATTGGGCCAGTACGGTCTTGACGTCAGCTTCTTGTCACCGACATCGCCCATTGTGGCACCGCGCATGCTGCCGTCGTTTGTGTGCTGTGCCATGCAGGGTGCCTACGTGTTTTTGTCCATCTACCGCAAGACCAAGGGCCTGCAAGGTGATGGGAACGGTGTTAGTGCGACAGCTCTGAGCAGCAACGGCAATGCAGGCAACAATGCATACCTGCTGAGCATGCTCTTGCAGCTGCAGCGGGGCCTGACATCCATTCTGGCGGCGCTGGAGAATTATGCCACGGCGTTTGAAGCGCTTCGATCGATGCGCGACCAGATCCGGTTCTCTGCCGAGAATCTGATTGGCCTGGACTCTTAATCTGATGTCTTTTGAGTCTCGTAAGACCTTATTCAAGACTCTTGGACTCTGCGCTTTCATGTACATTATATTGACGAATTACGAGGATATGGGGAACTGAGTTGCTATTCTACATTGAATATTTAGAGGAGGTTATTTTTGAACTCTTTTCGCATTTTTTACATACTATTTTTATGTTTTAGGTGTTACGGACGGTTACGGGGAACAATACCATCTACTCTCTTTCTTAGCCATAACTTTGTCTTATTATCTTTTCTTTAGCATTTCCTGGCGTCGATCCGTTGCTGCGTGGTGGCCCACAGCCAATCAGATTGCGCGACCCGCCACGTTTTGGCCAGTGTAAGTCAGTTGAAGCGTCCGATGCTATGTAGCTATGAACCAAATAAAAGGAAGTCAGATTGTATCTGAATGAGACATCGGAATAAATGGAGAGTGTATGCGACCAGAGTATTGGAGAAGACCGGGCCAATGTCGGGCCATCTCGGCAACACAAGTATCTGACCATTTCTTGATCATCCAAGCTCAATTACTTGCACTCAAGCACAGCAACCGCAGTGGTTTGAGATATTGCACGCAATGACGAATTTCAGAACAGCAGTGTATATTGGTATCCAAGTTCATCGACCCAAAAGACGAGCATCGATTCCGTTTGCTCGATCCATCCAGCTCGGCACCGAATATGCGATCTGACACCCTGCACATCATCGGGCAGCTGTGCATGCTTCCCCTCCTCGTCCTCCAGGTGCTTCATCTTTGATTACAGACATGTCTGGACGGATTCAGTCATTAGACACCGAAGGCACTCTAGCATTGATTCAAGGGTTGCACTGTAATACTCGTACAATGAGTGAGTCGCCCCCACGTGTGCTGGCTATGTGCAACCATGCGCGGACGGCTCTGGCGTTAAACAACCTGTTGTTAGCTGTACCGTAGGATACTCTAGATCACACCACCTGTCTGGTCAACTGATTATTAGAGGTACCCTTGAGGTGCTCCGGAATGGTGTCGAGGATCACTTTATCTGAATTCTCTAGACAGCAAACAGTCTAGATGTCTGATTTTTGGAAGACTAGATACTACTAGTGAGCAAGGACCCCATGTGTGCTGCTGCAGGCTGCAACATTGGCCACAAGACCGTAGGCTCTGGCTAGATACTACACGATGCTCTCCCACTCAAAGGATAATGTGATTTGATATCGCTGATGTGATTTGACAGATTAGAGTGGTAGGAGTAATAACGGGATGAGAGATATACAACAGTGGTCTCGGATATGTTCTCGTATTAGTATATCCTGATAGTACTAAGTAGAGGGGTGATAGCATACAATATGCAGTCCCCCTAATGAGAAACGTACCCACGTCGTCCTCGAAAAAAGTCACTTTTTTCCACTAATCTTTACATTTACTAGTATACCAAGATGCACCCAAAAGCACAGTACATTCTAGAAATACATAGTGATCCACTATATGCAACCGCCTATAATTCCTATGAAAATTACCCTATATCTATCACTTGTTGACAAAAAGTGTCGATGATTACCAAGTCGCCGAATTATCAACGAGATCCAAGAACTGTGTATAGCTATTTAATCTATGCTGAAACAAAGGTCGAATCGTTAAACTCATTCTTTTTGTCCAAATACCATTATATTTTTTCAGGTATATCATAGCATTATATTGATGCAGTCTATAGGTGAGAATGAAAGCAACAAAGATGTCGCGTTGTCTATAAACTATACGATTTTTGGTATAGTTTAGAATGCTCTCGATACAAGATATATTTAGGAGAAAAGACAGGGGTGCGGAACGTATATACTTTGTACTTGATAGTTGATATATGATACTTGTAGCGGGGTGTTGGGCTTTGGACGGCATATATATATATATATATATAATGTCCGTCAGACCATCAAGTTGTTGTCGATGACCTGGTATCTTTAAGGACTTCAGCAACCGGATCTTTGCCCATATTATCGAGAGCCTGTTGGCCTTCTCTATCTAATTATCTACATATATCGTCACATAGTACCGGATATCGCCAACTACATCGACATCGACATGGTATCACTGTCCCTTTTCACGGGCCCCATGGGCCTGGTCTCAGACGGACCGTCGATGCAAAGAACCGAGACTGCAGCAGCCGCCGCCACATCCTCATCAACCGAGCAGACAGTCAACCAAAAACCTTCCTTCAACACCGCATACACCCTGGCATACCGCTGCCACAAGTCCGCCGCCGACACATGGTCCACCGCCGCTTCGGCCGCCAAACCTCTGATCTGGATGGCCTCACAGCTGATTATGTTGAGCGTAATCCTGGCCGGTCGTGCATCCCGAGCAGCACACATTCTTGCCACCCTCGCACTCAAACTGGTACTCAGACTGGCCTATGCGGCCGCAAACAACACGGCCCTGCTCGCAATGGAGGCCTGGGCCTGCAAGCGCGCCGAGCGGATCCGCAAAAAGATCTGCTTTGAGATTGCCCTGGTTCTGCTGGGGCCTGGCGGCAACTTGCTGCTGATTATGCTGTGGCCGGGCTGGATTGTCCTCGCTGCGGCCTTTTCGGCTCTCTGGGCGTTTATCTGAGGAGGCAACAAGTCTCGCGTGGGCCCAGCCCAAGACAACCATGAATAACGAACAATAACGAACAATAACGAACAACTGATTCGACATGCCTCTCGCTTGATACTCAATATTGATGGCCTCTCATTTCGGGGCAAAAAAGAATGCATTTCCGCCTTGGTCACGCCGCACCTGCTGCGTGTAGTCGGTTTCGGGGTCGAACTCTTGCCACAGACTTGCCGGGTAGATGTGCTTGTTGCGCTCATACCAGCGCCGGTCCACCACCTTGGTCAGAGACGGGTCGTCGTCGGCGCCTTCGAGATGGGAGTAGTCTGAAGTGGACGCAGACGCAGATGATGCCGCCTTGTCGCTACCACCGCCGGGAGTTGATAGGCCTTCCTGCTTGATGGCAGCCGGAATCTCGGGCATCTCGTTGCTATAGCCAAATACGGGCACACCGCCGGGGCCGATGGACTTGTTGATGATGAAATAGTAAAAGTCATAGTGCTAGCAAGTTAGTTTAGTACTTGGAGTATATAGCACAACATAAACAGATTGATGCAATATGACACGTACATGAGGAATAATGAGATTGCCGCGCACGAGCATGAGGTCGTCCACATTGATGCGCGCCCAGTGCATGCGCGTCTTGCTCGGCCGCGGCTGGTTCTTTTGCTGGTTCTGTGCATCAGCACCGTTCTGCGACGCGTCCGCGTCCGCTGCCTTGGCCTTGCCGTCCTCTTGCTTCTCGCCCAGACGCGCACCCACCTTGCGACTGCGGTCCAGCATAAGCCACACATAGTCGCCCTTCTTGACGCGCACGACGCCGCCCGGGATGTTGGCGCCCTCGTAAAAGACAAACGGAATGGCCACCTCGGTCGCCTTGACGGCCGCCTGTAGCAGCAGAAACTCTTTGCGTAGCGCTTCACGCTCAGCAGCTTGCTTCCGAAGTGCTTGTTGCGTAAACGACTTGATTGCCGGCACTCCAGAGTTGCTCTTCTTTTCCGTGGCCTCTTCCTTTTTCGCTGGCTTTATATCCTCCTCCTCGTCCTCCTCCTCTTCATCTCCTAGAAAAGAGAGTTTGTTGACTTTTCCCTTGCTCTTTTTCTTTCCGTCTTTTGACTTTTTCTTCTTCTTCAATTTAGACTGCCCGCCATCTGTGCCGTCCGCTCCGCCGCCCTTGTCAGTGCCATCGCCGCTTTCCTTGCCGTTTGCATCGTCACCTGCTGCGCCATCCACCAGTGCTGGTACTTGCGCACCCTTTTGTGCAGCCTCCCGGGCCTCGCGTTCCTGCTGCTCCAGCACCTCAGCTTTTCTCTTCCTAAAGTCGGACAGCTCGACGAGGCCCACGACGTTTGTTGACAGCCGCTGCTCTGTTGACTGGTTTGGCGCCGTGAAGCGTGATGCTGTGCCGTTGGGCGCAGACATTTCGAAGGGGATCGATAGAAGAGTCGAGTGGTTAATTATTGGATGGAAAGCTGTAGCGTTCGGCTGTGTCGCAAAAGGTTGCGATGGCTTTGCGCAATTGAAGCCCAGAAAGTCAAGTTTAGAGGATCGCAAGCAAAGCTCAAGCTCTGACTTCGAGCTCCAGACATACAGTGCATATACATACATACTGTATATAACACTGTACACCTGCCACCACATCTACGGCATCTCACAGTGTAAATTGTGTGGCTATTTACAAATTGATTTCCGCATCTTATTTATTATTTATTTATTTATTTAACTCAATCGACATGATAAAATTTCACTAGCCTGCGGATGTACCAACCGACGTTGTCGTGCTGATAGTCATGTTGGGACACGCATACGCCTGCTGGTCATGGCCGCACCCGTTGCAGGCTACTTCGGAGAGCAATGTACTGTCGACGGGTATATTGTCTCGACACCGTTCCACGCACACGCCTTTGCCGTACCGAGGGTGCAACAGCCAAAGTGAAAGTGCCGTCTGGCGCTGCAGTCAGCAAAGGAGCCAAGGTTACCTCCTGTCGGTTAGAAGCCAGGCGTGATTATGGTAACAGATGGCGGTCCGAAGCCAAACGACGGCGGCGGGTAGTCGGCATTGTCGCGGACATCCAAGCTGTTATCATCGCCATTGCCATCATCGGGGTTTATGGGCCCTCCTGGGTATGTAGGATCGGGTGTTAGAACGCCGCCAGGCTGACCGGGATCGGCCACAATAGGGCCACCGGGATACACAGGGTCGGGGACCAAGCTCCCGCCCGTAGGAAGTCCGGGAATGAGGAACGTGTTGGTTGGGGTTGGCCAATGAGTAGGCCAATGAGTAGGCCAATGAGTAATGTGTTGCTCGAGTCTTGGCCGCAAGGGAGATGCCAAGACAAAAGGCACCATCACCACCAAAGCAAGCTTCCAGTTTGAGGGCATTATAGTTTTCGTTGATGTGACTAGTAGATGGAAGGATATTTCTGATGAATGGATATAAAGCCCGAGGTTTAATGAGTAATAACCTTCAATAACGAGCTTTATATATAGCCCGCAGGAAACTCGACAGAACAGTGATCACGGTGACGGACGCCTCTCCGGTGTGGTGTTAATGTATGGTTATATTGAAGTAATCTATTCTGAGAAAAAAAACTACAGTCTCTCTGAGAAACAAACTGTCGCAAGTTAGAGTAGGTATGATTCGCGTCCATCCCGTCTCTGAAATATGGCTTTCTTATCACACGACACTGACAAGTCTGGATATCACACGGTGAGAGGCAGCGTTGCAATGCGGCAAAGTTATGTTCATAACGTTGCAACTCCAATTTGGATTCTAGGCCCGGCATTCCAAGGACTTTGATTACAAGTCAAACGGCGAGGATTTTCGCGTCCGTGACTATAACTCTATTCACTTCATCTAGAACGTGGCGACTTGACTGACATCATATGCATCAGCTGATAGTGAATATATTAATGTAATTAAAAAAGGTCCTGGGCAAATATATACGTGAAAGATGGGAGAACATGACTGGCTACTTCTTCTTTCGAGAAAAGAAAAATCTCAACCTCGACTTATCTTCCCCTTTAGGCATCCCCGGTGGAAGTATGGCCACTTTCTGCGGCACAGACACTGAAGCTGCGTCTATAGATGATTGTTGATGTAATGGCGAGGTGGAAATCGCAGCTGGAGGAGCGGGCACTATATGCTCTGTCTCTGCTGGGAAGTTCTCTGTGGGTAGATCTTCCTGGAACTTTGAACCCGTTGTCGTGGCACTGCGCTGCAGATATGCTTTTGATTTAATCCCAGGATATGCGCGAGTAGACATTGTCTGTTCGTATATCGATGTCGGACTATCTGCTGCTGTCATTTGTGTAGTCGTGGTTGCTTTGGAGAGAATGTTTGGCGGAGGAACCGACTGTCGTCTCTTCTTTGGTGTCTTGTTTACCAGCGGTATAGTCCGCTGCGGCATAGATGCAGATCTGATTAGTGGCTTTGGCAGCGCCTGCTTGGATCCCTTGCCAAAGATCATCCAGCTCACGAGATCGAGGAAGCCGCCGGCATCCCACGACATGTCGAGCGTTGTCTCAAGCAGCCTTGTACACGTTTCCCACACCGTCATGTCCACGCCGTCGAGGCCGCGCAGATTCAGCGTGTTGTTTAAATGGTGTGAACACAAGTCCGCGCCACGCTGGATATCCTTGAGCAACTTTTGTGATGACGGGTAGCCCTTAGGGAAAAGCTGAGTCGTCTCCTGCTCGGCACAATACCGATCCAGGTTGGCCTTTTCCTCATTGAATGATGCCTGGAGTTCCCTCAGGCGTTTATAGTAGGACGGATGGCGGAATTCGAGCTGATCGACTGGGATATGGTCTGGGCCACAGACAATGACGCGCGTAAGCTTTGCCAGTACCACCCACACGCTGTTTGTGACTTGCACACCCCGGACTGCGGCCCGGCCATAGGTGTTCATGAACGAAAGATTGATTGAAGTTGCGCTCTGCTTACTTCTCGAGCCGTTGTAGGTTCCTGTACTGGTGCCGGGGTCCGTCTTGTTGTCGTCATTGTCCAGATCCAGGATGCGATTTCGGCTCAGAAACCGCACCAGATGCCACACGCAAAAGCTCTCCTCATGAGCTGCGGATTCGAGAGTGAGACAGCCCCGGCGTAGCGTCTCGCGCTCGAGCATTGACAGCTCACTTCTGATATTTCTGGACGTCATAACGTGATCGACGATAACTGGCGTCCGCCAAACATGCTTAGTTGCAGTGTATTGATGGCACGGATCATTGTACAGACGAGGAGAGCATGCTGTTGTTGTGACAGACATTAATGTGAACAATAGTCGCCTCTCAGCAACGTCATTGATTCAACGCTATCGCGGCAGTATTTTTGTTGTTCGGGCGTTGGAATGATGTCTCGCCAAGATTTGGTACTTTTGAAGCTGTCTTATCAAAGTTATCGTATTGAATTTGAGTGAGCACAAAGTCAAATGCATCAGTACACAAGGCATCCTGAATATGTGTACTACTCACGGGGTTTAAAAACTGTTAAAAATATCTTCAGTTTCGTACCCATTATCAATAGACATCAGAATCTTTAAATGCTTGCTAAATGACAAACATGGAGATGAAGCTGTCGCACCAGACCTTATTGAGGATCTACTACGCTTAAAAGAGGGTCCTTGATGTATACATCAAAGAAAGAACATTGAATGTTTGTTAATTTGGCTGGCTGGCGCCGTAATCTTTGTCCTCGTAGATGTCGGTATAAAGACAAGTACAAGTGGCGATGTTATTATTCAGCATCGTCTCCCAGAGAAGGCAATCTTTAGGAATTATGTTGTACTACCAAGCAACATATTTCTCAGTCATCTTCTTCGTCATCACTGTTGTTAACTTCTACCGGTCAAGGTGCGTGGAGTGCGTTTCTGATGACAGTGTAAACTGCGTCGTCTGCGACACCATAAGCCCGCCTGCACTGTTAGCGCCGGAGTAGCTGTGGCTGGCCTCGTACTCTCGCCGCAAGTTCTCCTGCGACTCGGCTGACGGTTGGTCGTCACCGGTGTCTAGAGTGTAGTATGGACTCTTGTCAGTCCCGGGAGTTGAGGTTAAGGCTCCAAATGATGCGTTGTGGCAGAAGTATCATGAACAAATCCGCAACGACCTGCGTCCTGGCCGACGAGAGCATGACGGACGCCAGGCCGTAGCATTCAGAGGGCAAGTAAAACTCCCAGATAGCTCTGTGCGGGCGGCACTGCATGTTGAACAGGATGATACAGGCGACACCCTAGATGTACTGAACAACTGACAGAACAATCGATCCCTACCAGACCATGTTATGAAAGGAACGTTCGGCACTGGTCGAGACGAATCTTTCCAATGACGCGGATCAAAACAAATATAGTCGAGAGAACCGCACAAAATCTGGTGACAAACATGGCGAGGCCATTGCGATTCAGGGGTTGTCAAACTGTGCCGTCGTACCAGCCGGTGGCTCAATTGCTGGTGCCGCCAGTAAGGAGAAAATGTGACGAGGAGATGATATGACAAAAGTCACATAGTAACTACAAGGACCATAAGGAGAGTAATACCCCGCATGGACATTAACATGCAGATGAGGAAGCGATTGACGACAGATGCACCATGCTCTACAATGACCAAGACATGAAAATGAAGATGATACATCTGATACTCTGCCTAACATATGGGAGTGACTGTTTAACGGCGAGACTGTCAGTTTTATTCTCTTTCTCCCTCATTCATTTTTCCGCCCATGTTAAGAGAAGCCGACAAGGGCTTGATTGCAGGAAAATGAAAAGACACGATGCAACGTTGTCAGCTTACTTCTCCTGACCCCTTACGATAAGCATGCCATATACGGCTTATCAACGCGGAAATACACTCTTGATAGAGAAGCACCTTGCCGATCTACAGAGGGTATGGTGTAGACAGACCACAAACATATTATCAATAGAAGTAGACTGAGCAGAGACTACAAGGTAGAATCGGAATAGCAAACACATGCTGGGTATACCCGAACAGGTATTATTACCAAACCAAGTAGCCTAGAAAGGAGGGGAAGCCCATCATACTCTGTACATGAGGTCGTGTTTCTTCTTTCGAACAGTTCACTTTAGCAAAACCCTTCATCTGTGCCGACTTGTATACCATTACAAGATACAGTGATTCCCACCCGACACAAGTACATACAAGCAAGACCATCATGGCGACTTCACGTATGTACCATTTGCCGTTGACTACTTCAAGTATATGTTATGTATTCTTTGCTTGTCTGCTGTTCGAGATGTTGAAGAAACCTGAAATGCCTGTAGATGTCTAGACAATTTCCAAATGTCTGCAGAGATTTATCTAACAAGGATTGCAGAAATCCGTACTCCTTCAGAGGCAGAGTTTCCTCCTGCAGGCGACTTGCGCCAGCTCATGGCAGACAACCCCTTGCCTGCACTGCCGGCTGCCACTGTCGCAGCCGCCTCTGCTACCATAGAGGCTGGCAGTCCCGATGCGACGGTCGACCTCGCTAAAACGGTAATTGAGCAGGTCAATGTGGCCCTGGCTTCGGACGATGCAGCAGCTCTGGCTTCCACCTTTTTCGCGGAGCAGGCCTACTTTCGTGATCAGCTCATATTGACCTACGAGACACGCACATTCTCGTCGGCCAAGGTGGCAGCTGCTGCCCTGCTCGAGACCACAAGACTTCGCCAGCTGTCATCTGCCGGCTTTGCTGTCGAGGGCCCTGCAATATACCTGCCTGCCCTGCCGACGCTTGTTTTTATTGATGCTTCCTTCACGTTCAAGACCGACAGCCCCAAGGCCAGCGGCAACGGTCGTGTGATCCTGATCCCCGTGCTTGAAGACCCCAACGGCCCTGTCACGTGGAAGATCTGGATCTGGAGCACATACCTCGACATATTTGACGGTTTCGTTGAAGACGAAACTACCCTCAAGGCACCTGTGGCCGACCCTGCCAACACCGACGGTACCGTTGAGACTGATGTCTTTATTATCGGTGGCGGCAATGCGTGAGTTTATAGTTCCTTTTCACCTCCTGTCTATGATATCACAAATCAAGCGTAGAATGCTAACCGTTTAGCGGTGTCGCTCTGGGTGGCCGTCTCAAGGCTCTGGGCGTTGACTACCTGATCGTCGAGAAAAATGCACGGGCTGGTGACAACTGGGCCCTACGTTATGACTGCCTCCAGTTCCACATTCCCACCTCCTTTTGCGAATTGCCCTATATCGGTGTGTATTTCACCTACCCCTGAAGTAAACAGATGGAAGGTGACGACTAACACAATAGAATATGACGAGGAGCTGCAGACACCCCATCTTCTTACCCGCAATGAGCTGGCCAACCAAGTGAAGCGCTTTGTCGACACCTTTCCGCTCAATATTCTCTATCAGACCACAGTCAGGTCGACTCTCCTCGACACCACCAGTGGCAAGTGGACGCTGGAGTTGACTTCTGCGGACGGTAAGAAGCGTACTGTCATTGCCAAGAATCTGGTGCAAGCCACTGGCCTCGGCTCACAGGTGCCCAATAAGCCCACTCTCGCCGTGGATGCTCCTTACACTGGCAATGACATCCACTCACAGCAGTTTACGAATGCAAAGGCCCTGTATGATGCCGGTGCCCGCTCCGTGGTTGTCATCGGGTCAGCAAACACCGCCTTTGATGTCCTTACTGACTGTGTCAATACCGGCCTCGCCTCTACCATGGTCGTGCGCTCGCCGACCTACTTGATTCCCGTTGAGTACGTTTGCGACCAGCGCAGTCTGGGTCTGTACGACGTTATCGGTGTACCGGGCGGTGACCGCATGCTCCTGACTCTGCCTGCCTTTGTGGACGGCCAAATGGGCCGTGGCCTGTTCGGCATGATGGCCGCCGGTGAACCCGACCGCTACAAGAAGCTGGCCGAAGCCGGTTTTCCCGTCTTTGACAGCCGCGATCCTACTGCATCGCTTATGCACAACCTACTTGAGAAGGCTGGTGGCCACTACGTGGATGTCGGCGGCAGCGAGCTCATTGCCGACGGCCGCGCAGGTGTGCGTGGCAACGTTGAGCCGGTCGCTTACACTGCCAAGGGACTGCGTCTGTCTGACGGCAGCACCCTTGAGACGGATGCTATTATTTGGTGCACTGGTTTCGCCGACAAGGATGTCCGGTACGTGGCTGCCTCCATTCTTGGTGGTGATGACGCCGCAGCCGCTACCACTGATCCTCACATTCTTACCCCGTCTGCTATTGCCGACCGTCTTGATGCGTCGTGGGGCATTGATACCGAGGGCGAGGTCCGTGGAGTTTGGAAACGGCATAGTCAACTTCCCACATACTGGGTCATGGGAGGCTACACTCAGCAGCACCGTGCGTTTTCACGGACGCTGGCACAGCAGCTCAAGGCGTCTCTAAAGGGCTTTCTGCCTCCTGCTTACCGGGAGACGCCGACTGTTTGAGCTACTGCTTTCCATCCCGCGTATTGGATACACGATATAGTCCCAGCCAGTAGTTTAAATAGCAAGCCATATGCATAATATACATCGAAGCCTATGCTTTCATGCCAATCATGAATTGCCATGCGTATAGTAACGTCGTATCCGGAATTTAGTCACTGACGTAATACTATCTATCAAAATATAGGTATTTATTATTGTAATTTGAGTGATTTTACAACTACTGCACGTCTGTACGTCTACACATCTCTTTCACCTCTCCAGTAGTCTAGACTTTTATGCCTGAGACATTGTATTTGTTAACGGAAGCTGAACGATGGCAGAAACACAGACGAGACGAGACAAAACAAGAACTTTTGTATAACTTTGTCTCATCTCAAGATGCTTCTTCAGCTCCCTCTTTCGTTTGGCTCTCACCCATGTCTTCTTTCTATCTTAGTACTGTTGTAGTCTTCTGTTTGTCTGTGGCTCTTTGTTCTACAATTATCCCAGCCCGCCTGATCCATTTCCAACAGACGGAATCAAGCCACCTACGAAATAGCCATTTTAAAGGGTTGTTTCTATACACATCGACACGGTGAACGGTCCGTTATCCATATTGACTCCATATCGCGATCACGTCGCATTTTGACCTCATCAGGAATCTTCCCTCTACTTGTTACATTTTTCATCGGAATTTGTCTACTTTCTCTTAATTTCGTGAACCGTCCACTACTTCTTATAAACTATTGGCAACGGCTCTATCTATACCGGCAACTGTGCCTTTATACCTGTAGCACGCCGTCAAATTCCGCTATTTTCCTGCTGTGTTATTACACATCAAATGAGGTAGGCCGTGAGTATATATATTTTCGCCTACATGCTCCTTTGTTGATGCGAGGTGAGAAATAGAAAATCATCCAAACGGTATCTAACCGGCCGTAACAGATCAATAGAGCAAATCCAATATATCAATAGACCAACTGCATCAATCCCGTCAAACTGCATCGACCGATCGAGACCGTTGGTGAGATGCAATCCGTCATGAATATAGTCCCGACGACCTAAGGCGATACAAGTCGAATAAAACGACAAAAAGTTAAAAAAAATCGGACTCGATCTTACAAAGAGTACTTCGACTTGCTACTTTGACTTATACAGAGGTAGTTCTCCCCAGATACTGCCCACCAATATGGCAAGTTGCATACATCATGTAGACGATACGCAGACTATGCAAAAGTACGTCCCGTCATGGGTCAATCGTCAGCGTGCGGGCAAGTATTTAGAAAGTACAAATCTGTTGAGCTATCTCTCCAAAATCATGCATAGCCGTCTTCTTTTGGAACAGCGGGAGCAAGTAGCGGCGGTGGGTGCCACATGGATGCCTTTCATCTGCATTTCTTCTGAATTCTTTATCTGCTTGGCTTATTTTGCCGCCCTTGCTTTCGAACATGGCTGGTGCGACCAGTATTGGGACGCGGGATGCCCTCTGCATTCCAGTGAATCTGACAGCTAGTACCCTTCTCTCCATTATTGTCGTATCTTAATATTGGTCTCATTTGCCTCTAATATTTGATCCGGGTCTCGCTATCACCGGTCGCTCCCTCGAAACAGTCTCGGAAGGACAGGACACGGAACACAGTTGTGGAAGCAATGGAAGCAGGAATGTTTTACGAGTATTGGCTGCCATCCGAATACCTACGGAAGAGATTCATTGTGAAAGAGAGACAGCAGATTCACAGAACCAAACAACGGTCTGGTTTCGAATTCTCTTTACCTATCCCGAGCTCAAGTAGTCTTTTAAGCCGTTCCTCGTGGTGGTCATTGCTCTGCACCTCTTGACCTCTTGACCTATGTTCCTCTTTGCCTCTTTGAACTCCCTTGACAACTACTTTCTTCACGCCAAGTTCAAATATTGCCGTACCGCGACGCTTGCCATCCCTTGCTTCGCAACGGGGGTGTGTCTTCAGTCAGTCGGTCGTCAACCAGTCCAACACGGCTTAAACGAGTACGCCTAGCTCCATTGGAATCCCTCTTAGTTGCTCCGTACAATGTCTCGCATCTTCTTTCAACTCCTCTTTTGTCTTTTATCTGTTCTCATGTCCTGTCGTCTGTCTTCTGTCTCCTGTCTCAGTCGTCCCCCGTCCCACAGTACTTCAACTTTTTTTTTTTTTTTTTTGCTCCTTTATCTATTTCATCCCGTGCAGCTCCAGGGTGTCCATCCGTATTTCTTCTGCAGCGATCTAAACTATCTCCCGCGACTGTATCGTCAGCCGTAGTCTGTCTTATGTTGCTCGTCATAAATATGGTCTTTTGTATGAATGCAATATTTGACTTTGCTTTTATATTTCCTTTTACTTACCCTTCTTCTTTTTTCGGACTATACGACTGTGACTGAATACGCCCCCAACAAAGTTCATTTTCGATTTGACGGGAGTGGCTGCGGGTCGTTTGCGATGCCATCATATAACAGCCAACAACTCAGTAATTGCTGTAGATGTCCACTAGAGAGCACCTTGAACAAGGTTGTGGGATCGGCTGCGGCTGAATTTCTCGGGGGGGGCAAGGAGAACTGTGTCGGCCCATTCTGGCCGGTATTCTTAGCCCTCTGCTTTCTTTTTTAATGGTTTAGCTTATATCTCATATTTCTTTAGATTTTTCATTCGTCGTTCTTCTATCATCCAGTAAATGACCCAATATCTCTCTCCTCTTCTCACAACAACTATGGCCTCTTTGTCTCTCTCAGTCATTGTCTCAGTCTCATGCCCGGGTCTTTGTGACCCTGGCCTCCGGTAGCCATGTCTCAACCTGTCTTACAAAAGATACCTCGTTGAGCCGTACCTTTGTCTGCTTATGACTGATCGTTTGTCCAATCAAAATAATATCCAACAATAAACAGCACATGATGAGCAATGAAAAAGCTTTGGGTGGGAGAATAATGACATGAATTGTTTGAAAATAACTGATATTTAGAAAAAAAACGAATATGGAAGAATGTGGTCTAGCTGAATGTGTATCTCATACCTCTTCCATCGCTTCCTTTTTTCTACATAATTCCTCAATACGGGATAGTCGTCTGGAATGATACAGTGTCTTGGAGCTCGTCGATAAAAGACACCTGCGCTCCCTTCTCATCAACACCTCGTCCGTCGTTTGTATTCTTATTCTTCTATTTGTCTAGCCTTCAATTCTCATCTATTATCATTTCATCATAGTCCTACTTTCTCTACAGACCCTGACGATCACTATCTATCAGTTATAGTCAAATTTATAGTCACCTTCCACCTTTTTTTTTTGTTATATCACTCTTTATATCTCACCAAACACAGATAGTCAGCCACAATGACAGCAAACGTTATGGTCCAGCAACACAGCAATGGCCACCACACCGCCATGCAAACAACAGCACACAAGAAGCAGACTTCCAACTCAGAAGCCATCTGGTTCTCACGGTTTCTGTCCCGAAAGTCTCGCAAGACCTCCACCCAAGGTCCCGTTGTGTCTGTTGCCGATGTTCAGGTTGAATCTCCTTCTATCTCGCCTACGACTGAGGCGACTGTTGAGCTCGGCCATCTCCCTGAACATGATCATGTTTCCCAGGCCCTGCTAGCTGGCAATGCCAGCGAGCGCCCTCTCACCTCTAAGAAGAGTGTCCAGACTCTCAAGTCCAAGCGCAGCTTTAACTTCATGTCACACCGGAAGCTGTCCAGCTCGGAATTGCCTACCAAGGCTGCCATCGCCACAGAGTCAGATCGTGCCACGCAGAAACCCGGCCAGAAGAGCGCCGCATATGTTCCCAAGCACGCCGCCTCCGACTTTAGCCAGGTTGCTATTCCCACCACGTACCGGGATAGCTATGCCTCCATGTACAGCTCGGGCTCGGATAGGCGGCCCTCGAGCAGTACCGCCATACCGCCTGGGGAACACGAACCTCGTCGCTATGCTTCTGTTGGCAACCTGCAGTCTTCCAGACTTTCTAGCGATGGCTCTGCAGTCTCACGCCAGGCCTCCATAGACCGGGGAATGAGAGTCCAGCAGTCTGCTGCTTTCTTGACTGGGACTGACCACTCCCTTGCGGGAAGGAAGAGCGGCGGTCGCAAGGGTAGTGTCGCGCCTCACGATGCGCCACTGCCCAGCTCGCTGTTTGAAAAGTATGTCAGCGACGGCCTGCAGGCTTCTTCCAAACACCACCACAAGAAGCAGCAGCCGAAACTGGCCCAGTCAACACCCGACATCCGGGCTGCCGCTGCAAAGACGTTGTCTACATCCACATTATCGTCGTCATCCAAGTTCTATGCAAAGTACCGCGAACACCAGCAGCAGCACGCACCACATAATAGTATCTTCACGGTGCCCGAGTATGACCGCGAAGCTTCACGGCCGACATCGTCTGCTACCACTGCCACTGCTACCAATGGTCTCGGTCTGCACCCTCCACCAAGCCTGTCCCACAAGGGCAGCACCGTCGCTCCCAACTCGGGCCAGACATCACCGCGCAAACTTAACCGGCGCGAGAGCAGTGCCAGCATCAGCACACACAAAAGCGGCCGGGCCGGCAGCACTACAAGCAGCATCCGTGGTGAGCACTCAATAGGCATCTCCAGGTTCGGCCGGAAAGTATCCGAGTACATCAAGCCAACCGCCATCTCAGAAACCAATGCAGCCTGTGCCCAGTACTCATCAAGGAGGCCATCATTCAAAACCGCCAATGAGTGAAGGGCGGAAGGTCTCCATTCACTCACGGCATGTCTTACCCTGTACACTCGATTGTCTTCACATCACTGTTCTTTAGCTATATTTCCTATGTTTGATATCAACTCGCAGATTAGTCATTATGTAATATTATTCCCTTTTATGATCATAGTTCTATGCACTACTTGTGACCTCGATAAGTTTTCGATGATGTCATATCATGGTTGAACCCAATGATCTCGATCCTGTCTACAGCAAAATCTACAGGATTCACAAAGGTGCCATGAGATCGTGTCTCTCGGATGAATACGTGACAATACTACGGTCAGCTTCACAAGACGAGGCTGTAGTAGCCACGGACGTTCTAAAGATAGCTCGAGATAGTCTCCATCCGCAGCCCACATGCGGCATGCAACAGACAAGACAATCAATGCGAGCAGCTACTGCCACGGAAATGAGAATGAGCCTCTTCAAACAACAATCTTGAATAAGGTTCATAAGACATTTCACTTGTTTACTCTCGGATTGGCCAATAAAATCATAGCTCGGCTTGGTTGGGGGGTGTGCAATCAAGTGATTGTATTGAATAATGTGTTGATACTGCCCACACGAGGTCCAGTTTGACGTAAGTTGCCCCATATAACTGGCTCTCAACGGGCTTGCCATTGCAGCCTTGTGCTGGATGTGTTAAAACAGTCTATTCGTGCAAGATAGACCTTTGATTGAAAAGGAAAAGTGGCGAAAAGCACGTGTCGGGCATTTTCTATGAATGCAGACCGAGCTGATCGCCGTGATGAGTCCGAGTAGATAAGGCTGAGCGATGCACTCACCTCTAGATCTGTTACCTCTTGAGGTTCTACAACAACAACATTCACCTTGCTCTGTTCCTTAGACAGAACATCTTCATTCCAAAAATATTCTTTCTCTATTTCACTTGATGTGGGAAACCATTTCCGAACATCACTATACAGAACACCCATTGTTAAGTAAAGTCAGCTTTGACGACATAAAGTTGTATCCGCCATGAACATCAACCGGGATAGCCTCACTGCCAGGCTTGAGGAGTTCTTACGGTTGTTGGATGAGCCAAGAAAAAAGCTTTTCTTTGCTTGCATAGGTATGAGAGACACTAAAAAAGCACACAGAGAATTGTTTGATACCAGACTTCTAACTACTTTTTTTTAATTATAGACTGCCTCAGAACACCGCCCTGCCCAACTGGTGGCTCTCCACCACCTAACATAGTAGAGGTGTCAGCGTTTGTCCTATCTCAAACGCGGAATGCCGATGCAGACGCCATCTCTGATGCAGCTGCCGCCCTTGGAGCAGTAAACACACCAGACACGCTGCCGAGCTATGCACCGCTAGGCTATCATATCTCTTCAGTTGTCGGTGTCCAGAAAAAGGACCCTCCTGTCAATGGCACACCGCTGCTGGATGGCCAGTCTTTGTCGTGGGGTGACCGCCTCAAGGACATGGCTGTTCACGCCAGCGGTAACGCCAAGGACACGCTGCCTCTTATCAGTAACTACAAACAGGCATGCCAGATGTTTTCTGAATATGCTAGCCTAGAGTTCAAGACGGTGCCCGACAATAACGCAGCGGACTTTCCTCTTGACGAATCCCAGCAGCGCGAACTTGTGACACTCATCTACGAAGCTATTATCGATATGAGCGATATTCTCGAGCGCAAGTCGCCCATCACACTGAAGAAAGCCAACACGAGCGGCGTTAAGAACAATGTTGCAAACAATGGAGTCGCATCATGCCAACTTGAGTCCCAGGCAGAGTCCTATGTTCCGCCTCTGCCGGTATTTCCAACTGCCCAGGACATGCTTCCGCCTTCTCTTCCTTCTTTAAAGCCCGTCAAGGATAACATTAGCGTTTCCAAGGTCAAGGGTCTCAGCCGCATTGAGGTGTGGCTTCTCAGCTGGATGATTCTGTTCAGCACCCTCGACATCCACCGCGGCAGGCTGCCCTTTTTGCCTTGGAGCAAAACGGATTGGGGGTGGGATCACAGCTTCTCCACATTCCGGCAGCGCCTGGATGCCGTCATCACGACTCTGCGCCGGTCTAAGGCCGCCGTGTGTAGCTTGCTTGAGTCTGACTACAAGTCGCGCCTGGAAGCCCACCCGATCCGCGAGTACCGTCGCAAGGAGAACAACCGCGCCCAGAACTCGGAGCGCAATGCCCAGGTTTTTGTTGGCCGCCACACCATTAGCAAGGGCAAAGTGAGGCGCAATGCTGACGGCAATCTATGTGATGCCGAGGGAAATATTGTGGCCCCAGGGGATGCCGACCACCGCGGGCTGATTGACCAGACAGTTGCTCTCAGTCAGATGGGTGACCGAGGGCAAAAGTCCAGGCGCGACGACGGGGGCCCGTCTGCGATGAGACGAAGCCCAGCCGGTGTCCAGAAGCGGGCGAAGAAGAACAAGACTGAGTTGTCCAAGCTCAGTACCAACAAGATTGAGGCTACGATTGAAGCACAGGCTGCGTCTACTCAGCCCAATACGCTAATCACCAAGTCAACTTCTATGCCAGCCTCGAGCACCACTCCTAATTCGACTGCCGCGCCCCAGGCCGACATGACTCCCACTATGTTCTGCTACGGACCTTCAGACAATCCTCAGCGCCCCGAAGTCAATGATTCGACCACCATTGCCAATACCTCGCTTCTCCAAACATCTGCCGGAAGAGTTTCTCCGTCGGACGTCATTGCCCCCGTGCCCTCGGTTGAATGCGACAACGACCTCAATGTCAAGTCTGATGAAGAAGCCGATGCAGTTGCAGATACTGTGCCGACACAGCTGCTAACACCATCGCCTGAGCTCCCTCGTTTGACAGGGTTCCCTCCACCGCAGGATGACCGCGCCCTGTCCTCTCCAGACACGAACAATACCAACCGTCATAGTCAGTCGGGCGTCAATGCTGAGCTAGCCTCTATTCTTATTCCCGAGGCCGGCTCAGTCACACAGGAGAATCTGAGCAGTAATCTGTTTAGTAGCATCAACTATGCACCTGCAGGTTACCTGGACTCATCCAACAGCCTGTACTTTACAAACAATCAATGGACTCCTCTTGCGTCCGAGCCCTGCCCACGCTACGGCATAAACAGCATGAGCGCAGTGGTTGATATGCCGAATTTGAATGGCATGGTTCCTTTCAATGTGCAGCAATTGAATACACACAGCTTCCAAGCCGCCCCTTTTGAGAACACCTCATTATATCACGTCAACGATGCGACCATGGGCAATACTTACTTTGGGGATGATACCTTCATGCAGGCAACTGGACTTCCTGTGAATGACAGCGACAGCGACCTGTTTATGAATATGGCATCGTCTGGGGACAGGGGCTGGAACTTGCCGGATCCCACACAGGCAGAGATTGAGATGAGCCAACTGCCTATGCTTGGCATGGATGACAACGAGGTCGGTAATTGGGATGAAGCTATTTGAGAGCGAAAGCTGCAGAATAAGTAATAAATTGGACCTGTGAATGATATGAATTTATCAAGTTAGATAATTGTCAACAAGAAGTGGCATTTTTCATGGGATTTTGCATGTACAATTTCCTGTTTATGTTTTAATTATTTGTTTTCATTTATTTAAAATTAATCATAAAAAATGTGATTACATTTGATACCTGCACAATTTTACACCAAAAGAAAAATCAAATAATAGTTCGATAGATATCATTGTGAGGAAACTTAAATATATACTAAATTATGACTAGAAACATTTCTGATAAAATGAAGCCCAAAAAAAAGGGTTGATAAAAATCAAAAAAGAACGTCGTGAAGAGGATTCGAACCTCTGCTCCCGAAAGAAATAGATTTCGAGTCTATCGCGTTAACCACTCCGCCACCACGACTATTCGTTGGTTGTTTGTGACTGTTAGACTAGTTGTGGAGAATATATGCGCAGCTCCCTGCCCATACTGAAGAAAGCTGACTCAGCCAGCTATCTTACAATGAAATGATCACGAATCAGCCCAATAGATTAGGGTGTATCTTGATGGCTTTCGGTAGGAAACAAGAGTATAAATTGAAGCTCATAGTAATCGAAACTAGGACTAATTCTCCGTGTTTCTATGTGCTGCGCAACATCACTCTGTGATCAGGAGACGGTCAGAAGATGCCATGACACGGAGATGAACATCCGACAACTCATTGGAGTAAGCCGTCGACGGAAAACCACAATCTAATCTATCGAGTATAATCAAAATGCCTGTTAAGAAGAGGCGTATTCTAGGACGTTCATTTAGATATAGTGCAGGTTGCTACTGTAAGGATGCCTATATTGCGCATCTGTGGCAACGTGTTTACCAGGAGAGGCGACTCACGTGCCGCACCTTCCTAGCAGAGCTTTCGACTTCGCCTCTGGCGACTATATAGTCGACTGTCAAACAAAGTACGCGAGAGGCTTGGCATATATTCTATCAACTATTCCAATTGCATATCATCACTCATAATTGACCCATGACTTCTCTTATCAATCAGATGCGGCTGTTATCACTACTCCTTGGCGCAGTGGGCGCTCTAGCTGCCTCGTCCCCCACAGGCCCCGATGCATCCGACTTGACGACATCAGTAGCAACAACATCTACAGCATCTACAGCATCAACCGGGCTGCTAGATTGCACACGGACTATTACTGTCTTCAAGTGGCCGACGTTTACAAATGGCCCAACATTGACCGTCTGGGCCGGCAACTTGACAACAAGTACAGAAACCGCAACAATAACGTCGCTCGCCGACTGCAGCAACTGTGCCCATGTCACCGCCATAACCAAGTCGCGAGGCGGCCATGGTCCTGTCGTACACCACACTACAACTGTCACTTCACAGGCACCCGCAGATCCCATCACGACGACAAAAACAGAGGTTGTGTATGTCTGCAAAGAGTCACAGTCAAACGAGCCGCTGGCAACAACGCAGTCCCCAATACACGTCGCCGGAATGCCAGCTCAGGTCTATTAAGCAGAAAAGAACTTTGAAGTAATGGAAAGGAATTGAATATCTATAATTTTTAATGTGAAATCTGTTGTTGTGCTTGCTTCTAGCGTTATCAGATGGCTGTTATCCGCTTATCCTGGGATACTCGTCCTAATTAAGCCCACCTATAAGAGCTCGTTGACAAACAGACAACGGCAGCTTTGACGTGTAATAAACAACGGCTGGCACTCCACTTCTCTCATCGGACTTGTCAGTTATCCTCGCCATGCTTATCGCGCTCCCCAGCTTTCGATTGCTGTCCGTACCAATTCTCGTCTATAATGTTATGATTAAATGCCATATTCTATTCCGAGGATCCTCAATTCGAGACCGCTTCTGCTCCGTCATAATTGATTTTAACTACTGCCACGGACCACAAGCACACAATGGCTTCCGAAGCACAAGCAGGATCAACTGGCCGCAAGTATCGTTCAAAAAAACAACGGCCATGCGATATCTGCCGGTCACGCAAGATCCATTGCCATGTCCCAACAAATGAAGTCACCTGCGACTGCTGTAAGCGTCTCAGCCGGGCCTGTACCTTTAATCTCGAGCCTCTTAAACGAAAGCGTCTTCCACGAGCGGGTGCAATTCCACCGGATGTATGTCTGCCTGTAACATCTGTCAGTTCTGCTACTCCCTCTTTGCAGCTAAATCTACCTGGTCTTCTTCCCAGCGGAGAAACACCTGTGCCCACTGCCGATAGCATGGCTCTCGATATGATGGACTTTTGGCTTCACGGAGATACAACTGGCTACTCACCACAAGGGCTATCAGACTTTGGTAGTAACCAAAATCTCATACCAAGCCCGTCACAGAACCTGCAGAACTTACAGAACTCACATGACCGTGGGCCTCATCTTCCTATCGAGAGTATATCCAGCATTGTATCATTCACATCAAGACGCCAAGAAACACATAATACACACAGCACACAACCAACCGCCGACAGGGAAACGCCAACCTCAAACTCCTCTCCATCGTTGTCCCTGGAAGGCCGCAAGGGCTACTCGAACAATCTTATTGGACTCTCATGCGAGTCAGACCCTTACTTATTACGCTTTTACAAGTACGACGAGGACGACATGTATCCCATGTTTCGACTCGACTACCGGCGCATGCAAATAGAGGCCAACCCCAACGTTATTTCATCATCGAGTCAGCCATCTGGCTATATGCCCGTCCAGTTTGCTCTGACAGATGAGGAAGTGCTTCAGGAAGGGGTGAAAGAGGCTGAGAACGTATTTGCAGGCAACAGCGAGAGTAGCCACCGCACAGAGGAAGATGATATTGCCCTAGTGCACAGTCTTGTCTCTTCTGACCTTGGTGAGAGGTTGGTCAAGCTGTAAGTTTCACAGCACGATCTGTACTACTCAATATTTATGGACTCTGACAGTATAGATATATCCAATGTGTCCACCCCCGCTTCCCGATATTGTCGCTCGCCGACCTCGCTACAATTCGACAGCCAACAGGTGATCTATCCACACCCGTTGGCCTCCTCAGTGCCGTCTATGCCTTGGCAATGCCCTTTACATTCCTCGACGACGAGCTCAGCCTCTTCAAGGGATACCTGCAGGTGCCCACAGACGACCTCTGGGCTATATGCCAACGAAGCTATGCGCGCGCCAGCTGCCTCTCCCACCTCTCTCTACTCCAGCTCTGCCTCATGCTTCTGCAACGGCCTCCGTACAACTATGCTGTCGCTGCACCTCCAGGCTTCTGGGCACTCTCATGTGCTTCAGTCTCTATTGCCGAGACCTTGGGTGTAAATCTGGATCCCTCCAGCTGGCGACTTCCACGCCATGAGATAGCACTCCGTCGTCGTCTGTGGTGGCTTACATACACACAGCACGTGTGGTATGCCATTGGCCTGGCTCGACCGTGTCATATCCACGACTCCAATTGGGATGTAGATGAGCTGACAGAGAATGACATGGAGCCACTTGATGGAGTGCGCACGGACTTCCAATCTGAAACCGTGGTCGAGTCGTCCATTTTACTAGCCCACTGTCGTCTCAGCGTTATCGCTACTGATATTTTAAAAGAGTTTTAGTACGTCTCTTACATGCAAAATTTAATATCAACTTGCACTGACATTAATGGCAGCACCCTTCGGTCAACGCGCAAGTCATCTTCTCTCAGTATCCTCCTATCCCGCGCTCAACCTCTCCGCGCTCGCATAGAGAGCTGGCGCCAGACACTGCCTCTTCTGTCAAAACCAACCTCTGAGCTGACCGAAGATGACCTCGTAGTAGGCGCGTCACTGCGACTGGCTCATCTTACCCTCGAAATCCTGATCTTCCGGGCCCTTCTCCGGCCGCTGATGCACGATGCTGTTCCTATTGGACATGGCATTATTCCAGAGCCAGTGGCTACGATACACGAAAACTGCTATGCATGTGCCAAATCTGGCATGGAAATTGTTGGTTCGATGAAAGGAAAACACTTTTCCACTTTCTGGCCAAGTTGTAAGTTTTATTCCGTTTTCTGGCTATTGCAGGATACATACCTAACTGTTAGATGTCCGTTATCAACTATGCTACATATCCAACTTTGTACTCCTCAGCCTGGCCCAGGCTCCCACCCACACAATAGCTGCTCGCAACAGAACACTCCTTCACAAATGGAGAGATACGCTTCGGGCCCAGGCTCGAGCATGGCCACTTGCTCGACTGGCCACTATACGACTTGATGCAATATCTTGGAAGGGTCTGCCATCTGTTCTGTCTGGCGCAGGCCCTGACAGTCCTGCCATGCATCTGTTATCTAGCGGAGATCAAGGTCGAACATGATATTGATCATGTTTTCTCTGTATTGTCATCTACAATCTACTTTCTTTGGGCATCAAACCGCAGTACGGCTCCCAAGAGCACCTGAGTACCCAGAATACAGTCTTCAGGGCTGCAGTACTCGGTTGGCGTGTGGCTCAGGCCATCCCGCGTCGGAGTAAAGATCATACCAGTAGGACAGTGCTTGCTTGTGTTGCAGCTATCATGCCCGGCACCACTCCAGAGCGGCATCCACAGCTCTTTTCCGTGAGGTTTATTGGGCAACTCTTCTGCCGCTGCGTCTTCGATAGCCGAGATGCAGTCCTCATGGAACAAAACTGGCGGACTCTGTGCAAATTGGCTCCAGTTGACATCGATGCCTTGCCCAGTAGCTGTCCCATTGTGCGCAATTTCAGCAAATTGCGTCCGACAGTCTTGGACCATGGCCGCCAGCGCGTCCGCCTTGGGATGCCGAATATCCAGAGTAAACCGCGCCATGCGAGCAATCGTGTTGACCGTGCCCGGTTCTGTCTTGATGACACCAGTTGTGATCACGCCGTTGTACTTTACAGCAATTTCGTGACTGGCGACAATCATTCGTGCTGCCGCCAGCATGGCGTCCCGCCGCGTCGCAAGAGGTGTTGTCCCCGCATGGCTGTCCCGGCCGATAACCTCAATCGCAAACCACTCATAGCCTTGACCGCCTTGAACGACACCGATCCTCCGTTGTGTATCTTCCAGGATGGGGCCCTGTTCGATGTGAAGCTCAAAGTGTGCCGCCATCGGAGTGGTGGTGTACGAAGCCGGCACGGTGCCAAGAAACCCGATACGCTGCAGCTCTTCTTTGACGGTAGCAGGCTCACTGTTGCCTGCCGCAGGTGCCGTGATCTCCTTCATGTTCCATGCCGTCTCTAGCGGAACATTTCCGGCCCACACAGCCGATGACATGGTCGTCATCGGAAAGCGAGCACCTTCTTCGCTACTTCTGTTAGTTGCAATGAGAAAGAGAATATAATAATGATTAACAAATAACCTACTTTGTCCAGTTGACAAGGCCAATGGGGCCTTTCGTTTCGTATCCCGTATCATGCAGTGTCCGCAGAGCTTCAAGACCGGCCATGATGCCCAAGATGCCATCGTACCGGCCACCAGTCAGCTGCGTGTCCAGGTGTGAACCCATATACACTGGAGTAGCTTCTGCATCAGCTGATTTACCAGGCCTAACGATAAACATGTTTCCCATTTGATCGACTGTGACACTGCACCCGATTGATATTGCCTGCTCTGCAAGCCATAGTCGCACGGTTTTGTCGTCATCGTTGAGAGTCAATCGCGCCATACCCGTTTCCGTGTAATGTCTAGATGTTAGATGCCACCCCAAGTAGAAAAATATTATTTCGATGAGATGCTTACTCTCCATATTTGTGAGCCTTGCCAGTCTCGCAGGTCTCGTGAAGCGTGTCCATCAACCGTTTTCCATTAATGCGAGGAGTTGCTATCTTTGAGGTAACGGTGCGGATCTGAATCGGAGCAATAGCAAACGAACGTCTAAAGACCGTATTGATCGTAGGCCGCAAGGCCAGTCGTAGCAGCAACATATCTACAAACACAAAGATGTGACTCTGTATCAGTCGTCTAACAGTAATAGTTGATTGCCAATCCAATGCTATTATGGCCACTTACCGGAAGACGGACCATTCCCCGACGACCGGCACTAGTCCACATGGGGATATGCTCTGATGCGAAGCCGGGTAACTGCCACGGCAAAGTCCCGTGACACGGGCGATTTGATATCACTGCATAATTACACTGCTTCAGTACTAATGCATGCTTATCTCATTGAGCTATCCATAAGTGACGGACTACTCCATCAATGCTAAGAAAGTCAAATCTACATAATATCCTTAAAGTAGGACTTGATAAAAGCACCGTCCAAGGGCCCAGCCGAGCCAAGGAGACCATCGGGACGCAGCACAAGAATACCACCCGAGCTCTCGGGGACGCCCATCTGCTTGTGTGCTGAGCCATCGCGATCATAGTACATCTTACCAAATGGATCCATGCCACCAAGTGCCTCAAAAGGCGACCCTTCGTAGTTGATGCTTGCAGTGATAAACCGAATTGCTGGAGTCGCGGAAAGCGATGGGTCTTTGGCCAGGAATGTCTTGAGACCGGTCAACAGGTGCTTGGTCTCGGATACCTTGCCAGTAAACACAATCACCCAGAAACAGCCGTGGTTTTGTGCGACTTGCTGCAGCCGCAAGGCCTGGTGCACGCCTGGTACTGTCAACAATACATCGTGCGGGCGACTGCCGGCAGCTATTGTCACGGACTGCAGTACATTCTTCTTATTCAGGATGTTTTCGGGGTACGCGATGCCCAGGCCCGTATTGAACGAGGTGGCCTTTTCAAAGATCTCGCCAAGGATAATGTACGGGTCGGCCTCGGGGTCACCAGTATACCAAGCAGGCCATTTGTGCGACATGAGGGTGGAGATATCACGATCGTAGCTGATGAGCTGCTCGACAACAGTTTTGCGCTCGTCCGAGTAGGTATGCAGGACTTGGGGCTTGATGAGGCCGCGTGCGTGCAAGGCAAGCTTCCAGGCAAGATTGACGGCATCATGCGTGCCTGTGTTCAAGCCCTGTGCAGCGCCGCTGCTGTGTGTGTGCGCTGCATCACCGCAGATAAAGACGCGGTCGTTCCAAGTCGAAAACTCTTTCGCCATGCGCTGGGCAATGGCATACAGAGTCCACCAGTGGGTTTCCTTGAACTTGACCTTGAACGGGGCCATGCTCTTTGCGGCCTCAATCTCGGCCACCTCCTGGGTGACACCATTGGGGTACTGTGCGGCAATATCTGCGCTGTAGGCGTATCCGATGCGCGTGGCTCCGTGGTCGAGCGGTGCCCAGAGGACATTTCCATGCGTCTTGCTTTCGATGGCACTGTATTGTCAGTGGCGGCTACCATTATGCATGGCAGTTTACAGTTACTTACCCATAAGCACGTGTGATGGGCATATCTGTCTCGATGATGCCATCAATCCGAATCCACTTGTCTTCGGTCTTGTCGCCCTCAAAGGGGATACCGGCGTGCTTGCGTACAAAGCTGTGGCCACCATCTGCTCCGATAATGTATTTGCTATAGAGTTAGCAAGCTCAGACAATCAGTGATCGAGGAGAAGGAAATACAAAGACACACCTCTTTACTTGAAACTTTTCATTTGTCTTATTGTTCAGCATTGTGGATGTCACGGCATACGCGCCCATCGGGGCATCTGCATCAACCTTGAAGTCAACACACTCGACCCCCTGAAAGTAGGGTGCTCCAGCATCTTGCAGCTTGCCACGAAGCATGTCTTCAGTGTACATCTGCCGCAGCACGAGCGTGAAATTGAAAGTCGAGCCGTCCATGTTCTCCATGAATGTCCACACACGACCGGGGATTCTGCCGGTCAGTCTCGTCGATCACAATCTCGGACAAGAAACATAAGCAATTGTCAACTTACACTTGCTCGCCGTCTTTGTAGGTGACGCTGCTGCGGCATGCAAAGCCCAGCTGTAGCATCTGGTCAGACAGCTCTAGCTGGTCCAACTGCTCCATGGTGCGCGGGAAAAAAGCAATCGCTCGTCCGTAGGCATCCTGTGTTTCTTTTTCGTGCTTCTCAAAGACACATGCAGACAAGCCGAACCGCTTTAGCTGGTAGGCCATAAGCAAGCCCACGGGTCCGCCTCCGACAATGACAACATCGTATTCTTTTGTGGTAGATGTACCAGGCAGGTCGGTAGTCACTGTCATTTTGGATGTTTCTTTTGGATGAAATTAGAGAAGATTAAAGGTCAGCGCAACTACTGCATAAAGGGAGCAAAGAAAACATATATGAGCCCGAGCCTGAGGATATGATATTATATTCAGCCGGAAGCTAGATCCTCGGGCACTGCTATATTGATAGAATGCGCAGAGAAATAATGCGCCCTCAGGGTTAAGATTATTATGCCAGCCCAGTAATAAAGCAATCGCATAGCTTTCGGTTTGTACTGGATATGTCCGTTTAGTCTGTAGATACGGGGATATGGGCTGGGTGGCCGCTGATAAGCTCGCGCGATCAGCTCGGCCGTTGTCACCCACACTTGGTGTCAGCACGATAGTGCCTTGACTCTTATCTAATCTACCAGATAATGCCCGGTATTAATTAGCACTAGGCAAGCGGCTCCTGCCGACGACTATATTTCCGGCCATCTAGACTTTTAAAAATTGCCAATATACATTGCGGTCTGTAAGGTAATCTCTGGAATAGAGTAGCTGTTCTATTATTGTCCTAACACAAAAGATAAAAGCGCCATGTCATTGCCCAAGAAATTGCAATTGCCTTGAGAGGTCGCGTCCACCACAGAAACTGGCCAGGGTCACGCGTTGGATGTGACCAAAACAAATCCATGCGCGTTGAAAAAGACCGGAAATTAACCAATTGCACCATATCCGGCACGGGAATATCCGTGGCCATTTCCAGTTCGTTCAAGGACTGCAACTAGTATGGCATAGACAGTGAGGACGGTGGTCGATGGGAATCGCAGAAGGACGAATAAAATAATTGAGACACAAACACTATTTGTTGTAGTAATGAGTCTACTATATGAGTATATAGTATTTCTATCTCGATAGATACCCGCTAGTCCCAATAAGTGTAATAATATATCAAGATTCATACTACAGATTATGTTTCTCTTGGCTCCCGAATGGCATTATTATATTCATATCAAGACGTTGCCAATACAGAGGAGAAAACTATTAACCGCAAAATAAGCGTTGATACTGAACATTGGCAATAGAAGATCAAGGTGAGGATAAATAGTCTATATTTATATTAATTAACTAATGCCGATATAAATGCAGTGACACATTTGTCGATTGCAACGTAAACAAGATCAACAAGAAGTGGTAGACATATCCTCTAGGTTGGTCCGGGTTCGGGGATGTGTGTGTGTTTGCACTTAGCAGGAAATGCCGCTAGGAACATTGGTGCACTTGTCGTAGGACTTGCCACCCGTCACCGAAACACCGCTCCAAGTCCAGCCCGAGCAAGCACCACTGCCGCAGGTGATAACGACATTGTAGCCGGAGCTCGCAATGGCCTTGGTTCCTGAGATGTCCTTAATGGTGAGGCCCGTGATGGGAACGCCGGAGGTCGCCGTGCCCTTGAGGTCACCGCCGTTGTAGTTCTGCTCAATCAAGACACCGTAATTGGTAATGCCAGAGAGCGTGATCTTGTTGTACGTCACACCCTTGATGGTGCCAGTGGTGCCTACGGTGCCCTTGACGCGGATACCATTGACCGAGTTCTTAATCTGGCTGTTGTAAAAGGTGACGGTATCGACTGTGTTGTCGGAGCGACCACCGACAGAGCCAATGGAGAGGCCGTGGCCGCCCGAGCAGAGACCGTTCTGAAAGGTGATTTTAGTTCCCGAGTTGACAGCCACACAGTCATCCTGGTTGTAGACCTTGGCGCCGTCAATGATAATGTTCTTGCTGGTGCCAATGTCAAAGCCGTCCGTGTTATGGCCGCCAGCGCTGTCACCGGCCGAGCTGTCGATGGTCATGTCTGTGATGGTGAGGCCATCGCAGCCATTGATGCTGACAGCCTGGATGGGTGTGTTCTTGATGCTGAGGTTGAGAATCTTGGAGTTGGTCAGGCCATGGGCATAGAGGAACTTGGGCTTGGTCTTGCCACTGTTGCTGCCCTTGCCGTCCCACCAGCGAGCACCGTTGGCGTTGAGGACGGCACCCGACGCGCCCTTGACGGTGATACCGTTGCCCTTGATCTGCAGCAGGGGTCCCGCCCATTCCTTGTAGCCCCAGGTGGTCTCGCCCTCAAAGATGACAGTCGCGCCATCGGCGAGCTTGGACAGATCCAGCGTGGTGCCTGACGGCACGGCAACATTGTTCAAGACAATGGTAGCACAGGCCGCCTGGGACTGGATCGCCAAGGACGCACCGTTGGCGCCAGAAAAGGTGCAGCTAGTGGCACGCTCAGCCAGGACCGGGGAGGGCGCCGGAGTAATGGCGGGAGCTACCACAGGGGAAGCATTGGCGGCAACTGCCAAGGTCAGTAGCAGAGTAGTGATGCTCAGCATTTTGGGAGAACGTAAGGGCTTGTAGATATAAAGATGAAGAAAAGAGACTTGTAAAATATTAAATATAAAATAGTGATGAAAAGAAATGTATTTACAAACGAATAGCAAGTGATTGAATCAATATCAACAGAAACGACTGGAAGTGAACAGGAGTGTGTATGATGGTGCACTGAGCTGTGTCTGCTCTCTTCTCTTTTCTTTCCAAAACGAAGGCCAAGACCACCGTCTTTATACTTTCTACAGCTGCACCAGGGAAGAGCTGCCCATGCCAGATTTTGTGATGCGATGGAATTTCGCTAGTCTGTATCCATTGAAGATGAGGAGGCAGTCGGCGGACATAATTCAAGACGTAACGGTGCGCACCCGGATGTTGCAAGTGCAAATACTTTGCGAAACGCACTAGCTTGATATAGTCCGGTCGCCGCAATACGAGTGACTTGACAGCTGCAAGGGATCCACGATGCAACTGAGAGGGAGTTTTCCATTGTTGAATGGCATTGGAATGGCATTAGAATGGCAATAAAATGGCAATACCGCATGATTAAAAAGATGACAATCCCCTTTAATCTGGTCATCATCACCCTCGCACTCACAAACGAGATCACTTGCAGTCCTGAATTTCTTCTTTGTGATGTTCGTTTAAAGACATCCGAGCAAACGGTCACGAGGTTCTAGATCGTGTCCAAATCGACCTGCTCGATCTGGCAGTATACGCTAGCTTCTTCAAGTCTTCCCCCCGGAGATGTTGATATTCACGACAAGTTCGGATAATGTTTTTGCACGCGAGCCACGGGAGGAGAGTGCTTGATCGCCAACATCTAATAGAAAACCCCAACTAAGATACAGCAGACTCAAAAAAAGCTGTCGGAATCTTGAAGAAAAAGAAGGAATTGAAAGGGAAAGGGGGGGAAGCCTCTGCTCTTGTCAAGTGCCGGCTTATTTGCTTGTTCAGTGTTTAGTAGTGAACCGTTTGTATTGTTACAATCCACTTTGACTTAAGCTTTTTTAAAGTTTCCAGGCCATCCACTAGATGGGCCCGATTAAAGACATGGGCTGAAACAATGTTCATGTCGGTTGGAGCAAACTCATCTCTTCTTTATGCATTTTATTACTAATTCGTTTAGTACCGGATTTATGCCGTCACAATGCATCTTGTGATCTTATTGGGTTTGGTTTGCTTGGTTCTCAGACGTCTCTCTTTAAGATGGTGGTTCAAAGGTTGTTATTGATTGGTCTTGTTGTGTTTTAATTCTCTCGGGAGAGTTGCGGGAAAAGACACGGCTATCATACACGTGCAAGGAGTCCTTGTTCTTCTCTTGCTCTCCTGAAATTTTCTTGTTGTTCATTTTTCTCTTGCTGTCTATTATTTTTTATTTCAAGTTTCATTTTCTCGTTTTGTTTTCGATTGCATTTCTTTTATTTTATTCTTCATGTTTTTCATTTCATTCTTTTTTTTATAAAAAAATCGGTTCCCCCTTTTCGCACATGTTTTTTTCTTTCTTTGTCTCTCTTCTTCGGGGTTTCCTGCCATTCTTCGTGACGCCAGACAACATCTCCTCTTTACCCATACACTTTAAGTTACTTTTGCTTTTCTCATCTCCTTGTCCTTCGAGTTGATCACATATCAGACACATCTCTCTCCCATTTGATGGCTTGGCCAGTTTTCGCCTCTACAGAAAACAATCTCGGCTACGGCGGTGTGGTCAAAATTGACATGGACAAAGGCGCTGCCGTGTCTGTCGCGTGAAGTGTGTGTGCATCTATGGACTATCTTTGCATTCTCACCGACGACTGCAGCCTCAACATGGCTCGCGCTGACGCATGGTCATGGCGTTTCGCTCAATATTAAGGACAGTATATACCGTACTGGGTCGGTTCGCTCTAAAATGGTGTTATTCATGGCGTGGCAGCTGGGATGTTGAGATCTATAGTGCTACATCATCTGGCGTCATTTAGTCACATGACTACGAATCCCATCAAATAATTGCTGCCAACACTGATAGACGGTTTGTGTAGTTTACGTATTTTGTATCTGTACCATATGACTCACTATAGCATTTATGACTTTGCTCTTCTCGACGGTGTGTATGTAGAGCTTGTGTTTTATGTGTAGGTTGATTATAGTCCCAGATCTAGAGCTAGCGACTACTGATTCTGGACTCCTGCGAGAGCGGCGAGGTGGCAACACTGTGATCTACGGTGGCTACAAGGGCAGTCGGATGGCATCGACGTGTTTGAAATCAACATATGGATTCACGATGTACAAGTGTGCAACAAGGACGAGTGCGTTATGGACAGGAACCCCTCAACCACATTCTGCTCGTGAATGATCACTCCGAATAACTAGGTGGCTATGCCA
Organism: Ophiostoma ulmi; assembly: GCA_029298715.1. Lineage (NCBI taxonomy): Eukaryota > Fungi > Ascomycota > Sordariomycetes > Ophiostomatales > Ophiostomataceae > Ophiostoma > Ophiostoma ulmi. The sequence continues at coordinate 4,907,672 of JANSLN010000002.1, read as the reverse complement.
TAGCGGTGCTGTCGACCGGCACTGACATCCACGACATTGAATAACACAACATCTACACCCACCATTTTAACGAAACAACAGTTTCGCCTACAAAGTCGCCGTCACTAACATTACTTCGCAGAAGTTGTCAGAAACAGAAGGCATAAACTGAGGTATAAGTGTCCAGCCAACCCCTACTCTTTACACGGCTGAAACGGACTGTAATCACATCAAGCATCAAGCGTTAAGAGACATGTTCTGTCAGTCTAGTGTTGCCCACTAATTATTTATTTATTTATTATTTTTTTTTTTGGCCTGTGACAATAATACTGTGCCTGGGGAGTGTCTCTAGATATAGATGTCGAAATTCCTACTATTTTATTCACATTGTTCACCTCATGCCGAGTTATACTGAATCTAAATTAATATTATGTTCTAGTCTATGCGTATGCTTGAGAATAAAGACTCTTCTATTTGTACACTTCAACTTCTGTCCATCGCAACTGGGTCTAGAAGTTCATGAATACCACCATTTACGACTGTTGCATTCGCCTCTACAGTCTTCTGTTGCATCCCGTTTTTGCGCACTGATGCATGTCACCTCCACAATCCGGTATGTCAGTGCCTCACAGCACGTTTCCTGACAGGCCTACACCAGGATATGTCTGTGCCAGAAAATCATCCAGACTGTTACCACCTACAGTGAGATCCGAAAATGCTGGGCACGCAATGTTTAATAGTGCCGATCCCAAAGTATCTGTGATGAGCTTGAGTGGCGTCTCAATGATTTTGAAAATAGTCGAAAGAGAGTTTGGGGCCACCGTCTTGACCACTTCAAATACAAAGCACAGGAGATTGTTGCCCTTTAGGAGATTGCCTGCGTTCAAGACACCACCCGTCACGTTGCCCAAGTCGACACCGACAAAGCTGTTGACTGAGCCCACGTTTCCACCAATGGAACCAAGCTGCGGGTATTGAGCAATCCAGTCCACAAGGTCAAGATTGAGAGATACTAGGCCGTAGTCGACGGGACGGCGGTACCAGTTGTCAGGAATACGCTCGTGGCCCTTGTGGTAAACCAAAGTGCCATTGACATCTTCAACAGCAAATATGCTCCGGAGTGTCTTCTTGTCTAGAAGGTGAATGTGTCAGCAAGGAATATACTAGTGTAATACAGTGAGTATAGAAAAAAAAGTTCGTACTCAAGTGCCCATCGAGAGGATTCTCTTTTGAAAAGTTGGCAAACAAGCGGCCAGCAAAGAGGTAGCCAGCATTCCGAGCGATTGTGCCTGTGAAAGGTCCGTAGTAGAAGTTGGGGTTTGTCGACACCGTTTCGTTAAACCGCAGTGAAGCCCGCTTGGCGAAAAGGTCCATGTTGTAGTCGCCCTCCTCTGTGGCCGACATTTCATAAAAGTCTTTAAACATGTTAAGTTGCAGGGTGGACGCGTCGCCTGTCATGTACAAGTCAGCCCGAGTGTTGGAAGAGTCGCCCTCGATGATGTTGTGTGAGCCATTAAGGCCTCTGGGCGTGCCGAGAAGCCCAAGAAGATTTCCCAGTAAGTTTTGTGATCTGGGAGACTCATAGCCAATGGAGAACCCCGGGTTCAACGACAGCGGATTGCCAACAAACACTGTCCCCATGACTGCGAGAATCGCCGCGAGATCGACACCCATTCCAAAAACCTCATTCATGGCGGCGGTAGCCTCGACCAGACCCGTCACGCCGCTGTGGTCAATGTAGTTGTGGTTTGCGAGCGCGTTCAGGCCGGGGCAGGGGCCGCGCTGGTCCCCCTTGGTGAAGTCGGGCGGCACAAAAGCATGCTTGCCAGATACGCTGACCGGCTTCGTGAGCGGATCAAACAGCAAACGCTTCTGTAGTGTTGCATTGATAGCCGATGACAGCGAACCAGAAAGCTTTTCAGCCCACTCACTCTCGAAGTCGCCGAGGCCACTTGCCAGAGAAGGGAACGAGTACACGCCGGTGCTAAGGCACAGCAGGTGAAAAAGAATGGATGTCAGCGCCATGTTGGCTGGCAGGAATCAGTGAGCTGACAAACGGTGCGAGAATGGGAAAGATCAGACCAGTCCTTGGTTCTATTTTTCGCTCACTCTTCGTCTCTTTGAGATCCAGTGGCCAATGAATGCATCTTTAAAGAACCTTAGTCGTTCGCCCATTGAGTATATAATATGTCTTCTCGAACCATGTCCGTGTTCCGGGTTGTCTTCAGCGAGTCCATCAGATTGGGATCTACAGATAACATACGCCGGTAATAGGGGCGGATTGGAGAAAGAATAATGATATTATAAGAACACCGGGGTGCGCGAGTGCAAGGGTTAGATATCTTTTGAGTTTATATCTGGAAATGTAACGGTCGAGTGCCGAAAACTGCCGCTGGGTAGTACTCCTCCTGTCCCCTGCCACGACAGATTGAGCCCCCTTGTCGTTCGCCCCCTAGACATAGACACCTGGCAAAATGGCACAATATCGCATTTTACTACTTTGCAAGCTTGTTTCCCGTCATCCCGTCGTGAGCCAGGCCCAGACTAGAAACCTTGAATGGTTCGTTTCATGACCTTGCAACCTCGTATTGGGAAGTGCTACCTATGCGCCAAAAGGGTATAAGAGTTCTGCCGTCATCCATCCACCTTGTATACAATTTGCGCCGTGCTGGGAGCCTTGTAGGGGGCTTCATTGCAAGTAAGTTGTGATATTCCGAGAAAAGTAGGATATTCAGAGTGAGTTGTAATGCAATTGTAACACGAAGCAAAATGCCCTTGAAATGCTACTCCGGCAGAAGTCTATCGGAAGGCGGAACCGTGAAGATCGTTCCAAGGAGACCTTTTGCTGTCAGGAGGCTACAGCCTTTTGTCTTCCTTTTAAGACACACAGACACCCGCATCCCAATCGGCCGGACGTCATTACGCGAAAGCAACAAGACCAAAACATATTGCTTTTTTTTTCTTTCACAATGCGGTTCGCTGGTATTTGCTCGGTCCTCTTTGTCGCACTCAACGTTTTTGTTGTAGCTGCACAGAGTCTCCCACAATGCGGTGTTCGTTCTGCCCTTTTCCCCGAAAGTTGAAGATTGCCGTGCTAACTTTTAGATTCCAGCTGATATGCATTGTAACAAACACGAAAAAGTCAACGTGTGAGCTGACCGACATTGCGTGTATTTGCACAAATGAAGACCTCACTGCCGACATCAGTGCTTGTGTCAAGAGGGAGTGCAATATTCACGAGCAGCTACGTAAGAACCCTCCTGTTATCTCGTCACCATTTTACTATATTCTAACAAGCTGCAGAGGTCAAAAACTACACCATGACATCATGCGGTGTCGAGCCACGAGACCGCTCTATGCTGGCGTGTTCGCTGTCAGTCACATTTTGCATCCTGGGCATTCTGGCCTTTTTTGCTCGCGTGGCGGCACGGTTTGTAGTTGGTATTCAGCACTGGGGTGGCGACGATTGGGTGATGGTTCTCGCCATGGTAAGTTTCCATCCTCTCCGATCTGGTGATTTTCGGAATTCTCTTTTTAACTAATCTCGTTTTGCAGCTTCTTATGATTCCTCTGGGTTTTCTCAGTATACCATGTACGTTGCGCCGCCTGCGTCAATTTATATCTATAGCCAGCTAACATTTGACAGTGAAAGACAACGGCCTCGGGAAAGACATCTGGACACTGACTCCGAAGCAAATCACCACTCTTCTCCATGTGAGTTGTTCCGCAAGCAAAACCACAAAACCTCGGAAAGTGAGACAATCACGCGTGACTATCAAGATCCACTAACACATGATGGACGCAGATTTACTTTTATGATGAGCTGATTTACCTCGGCGTGTTGCCAGTGATCAAAATATCCATTCTTCTCTTTTACCGACGAATCTTTATCAAGAAGCCTATTCGCATAGCCATCTGGATCCTCATCGCCTGCAATGTGTTCTATATCATTGCGTTTGAGGCTGTCTCTATATGGCAGTGCGATCCTCTCAATGGAGCATGGTTAGCATGGGACGGCACCGTGGAGGCCAAATGCCGCAACATCAATGCACAGAGCTGGTCCGCTGCTTCCCTAAACATTGTCTTGGACATAGCAATGATCGTCCTGCCGCTGCCCGAGCTGGCCGGCCTGCGTCTGTCGTTGAGAAAGAAGTGTCAGGTGCTGCTCATGTTCAGTCTGGGTTTCTTGTGAGTCTATTCATCCCAGTGGGGCTAAAACCACGAATGCAACTCTAACTCCTTGACAGTGTCACCATCGTCAGCATTATTCGCCTGACATCTTTGGCAAAATACGGAACTCATTCCGAAAACACAACACGTATGTTCAGTCTATATTTTTCTGTCGACCTTTTCTGCGGGTCATCTAGGCCATTGCTAATAAATAAATAGAGGACTACACGGAGATCGGATACTGGAGCACCATTGAGGTCCCGGTAGCAGTCATCTGTGCTTGCTTGCCATGCATTCGCAGTCTGCTGGGCCACATGTTCCCAAAACAATTCCAAAGCACAAACCAGGCCAAGTCTTCGTATATTCGGAGCACTGAGGCTTCCGGCACGTTTTCCAGAACGCTAAAGCAGAATGCTGCCATCCGCGTCAGAGACGAATGGGAGGTCACTTCAGAGGTTGACAACCACAATGCGTCGAATGTCGAGCTCGCGGACTTCCAGATGCTGAACGACGGGAATTCAATAGCCAACAGCGGTGAAAAACCCGCCCAACCTCGCGAGTCAGTTTAACTTTACAGGAGACTCAGGGAGACAGGCCTCTCTCTTGTCGTCCATTGTCTCGCCCCTCTGTCGTATTTTCTGCACACCCGCCAACTTAGGCCAGCGTGTAACATAATGATGCTAGTGCACTGTAACCTACTTGGCTTTGTGCATGGTTTTTAATTTCCGGTTTAGATTTGCTTGCTTTTATATTTGTATTCCCCTAGAACGATTCTGTCTTTTCCTTTGGTTTCTATCCGTCTTCTGTTTTTGGTCTCGACTGTTATTTCCGTCTATAGAGTTTTCTTTGTTACTCCATCCCCTTACGTGCGAATTCAGGTTTTTGATTTGCTAGTGACTATCATGCCTGTACTTAATTATTGACTAGTAAAAAAAAAAAATGAACACTATTTACCCCTTTTGCCTTAGAATGTCATCTCAGACGTGTCAACACGAACAAACAAGCGGTAGTCGCCCAACAGAGTCGGCGTCTTGCTGGCGATGGAGGTAGCTAAGACCCATAGAATCTATTAGATATATTTCTTATTCTAGTGATGATGGGCATCTCACTAACACCCCAGATAGAGCACAGCGGTGAGTCGATCACCGTTGTTCAGAAAGCGGGGGAACCCCTATGAAGTTGAACTAAGAAAAGGCAGGGTACCATGTATAGTCCCAACGTCGCATGTTATTATTTTTTTCTACTGCTACTCAACTCCATAATAGTCACTAGGTGCCCACCTCCTGTCGATCTCTTCTCCTTGCTCCTTGCTGTCCGCTCTACCCTGTCTGGCGAGAACTTGGCACAGAAGGCTACACGGATCTTTGATAGGCAAAGAGAGCGATACCGATTAGGCGAATGACCATACAAATCCCCTGTTACACTGATAATTACCGCCCCATTAATGCTGCTAAATAATAGCAACATAAGATACTACCCTGTGCGGAATGTGAGCCTTGCAAATAAAATTAGAAGAGCGCAATATGGTGTAGTCAACTTGCAATACTCGTTCAGCCCGGACAAATGGCCCTAGCTTTCTTACACTCCTTAAAATCGAACGACCGGTTGTTGGCAAATATGATGGCTTCATGAATATATGACACCCAGCAGATTTAAGAGAGTCGAATTCGCCAGGTTGAAGACTGCACTCGGCTTCTATTCCACCAGCGTCCGTTTGTACATCTTCTTACTGCCTGCGTGGCTACCTTTTCCTTTCTTTCTCCTTGTCTACTTCGGATCTATCATCGGGCAACAACAAAGATGAAGCTGATTTCAACACTCGCTGCTCTGGCGGCCGTGGTGGAACTATCTTTCGCAGTGTAAGACAAATAGTTGAACAAAATAATGACGAGTTGAAGAGTGATGCCAAGATAGAAACTAACACAATTAGAAATGTGCCGTGGCAGTCAACATACGAACGGCAGCCACGTCTTACTCCTTGCGACGTGAAACGGTCTACCAATGAGACAGTCGAGTACGATTACATTGTTGTTGGTGCCGGTCCCGGTGGCGGACCACTGGCAGCCAACCTTGCCATCGCAGGCTACAAGGTGCTTCTTGTCGACGCTGGTGGTGATTCCGGCGACAACCTCACGGAGTCACTCCCTGCCCTGCATCTATTCTCGACTGAGTTTGAAGACACCAAGTGGGATTATTTTGTAAACCACTACTCCGACTTGGAACGCCAGAAGAACGACTCAAAGATGACATACCGCAAGTCGGACGGCAGCCTGTACGTTGGTCTCGAGCCCCCGGCTGATGCCGAACCCCTGGGTGTCTTGTATCCTCGCGCGGGAACGCTAGGTGGCTGCTCGCGGCACAATGCCCTCATCACCATTCAAGCGTCGGACAGTGACTGGAACAACATTGCTAGCCTGACTGGTGACGAATCGTGGAGCGCGGACAACATGCGGACCTACTTTCAACGGCTTGAGAAGAATCGCTACCTGCCCAGCAGCATTGTTGGCCACGGCTACAACGGATGGCTTACCACGTCGCTCACCTCGTTGTCCCTTGTTGTTGAAGATCTCAAGCTACTCTCGCTGATTATCGCTGCAGCCACAGCCATGGGCCGGAGTCTTCTGGGCCTCGTCCTGTCCACTGTCGGTGGCCTCGCCCAAGTTCTGCTCCGGGACATTAACGCCCCCGGCAAAGTCATTCAGACCGGTCTGTATCAGGTGCCACTGGCGATGGAGGACAACGTGCGTGGCGGTCCTCGCGACCTGATCCTCAATACGGCCAACGCTGTGGACGAATCTGGTAACAGAAAGTACCATCTTGATATTAAGCTGAACACCTTGGTATGTACAAATCCTCACTCATAACATATTGGCAAGCATACTAACCCGACCGTTTGATAGGTCACGAAGATTCTCTTTGACGAGAGCGGTGACAAGCCGCGTGCTATCGGTGTCGACTATCTCGAAGGTGCCAGCTTGTACCGCGCCGACCCTCGTTCTAGCTCAGCAAAGGTTACCGGTTCCGGCACTGTCAAAGCGGCGCGTGAGGTTATTGTCTCTGCTGGCTCCTTCAACACTCCCCAGCTTCTCAAGCTTAGCGGCATCGGACCCAAGGCGGAACTGGACAGCTTTGGCATCAAGACCCTCGTCGACCTTCCCGGTGTTGGCGGCAACATGCAGGACCGCTATGAAGTGTCCGTGGCCGGAATATCGCAAACCGACTTCGCCATCACGTCCGACTGCACATTCTTGCAGACCCCAGATGACCCGTGTCTCAAGAGATACCAAGCAGGCATTGATCCGATCACGCGCGGTGTGTATGGAACCAACGGTATTGCCATTGCCATTGTGATGAAGAGTTCGTCTGCTGTCGATGAACCAGACGTGCTTGTATCCGGCGCGCCTGCGCGCTTCATTGGCTACTTCCCTGGCTACGCCGCTGATTCGCTCAAGGATGCCCGCCACTGGGCTTGGATCGTCCTCAAAGCGCACAGCCGTAACAACGCGGGCACCGTTACCCTGCGCTCAACCGATCCCCGCGACATGCCCCTGATCAACTTCAACTACTTTGACACGGGCGTCAACGGCAATGGCGAGGCAGACCTCGACCTGCAGGCAGCCTACGAAGGACTCGAGTTTGGCCGCAAGGCCTTTGACTCTGTGATCCCGCTCAACGGCAACTTTGACGAGGTCTGGCCCGGCTGCAACACCACTGACGAGGCGTCCACGAAGGAGTTTATCCAGAACGAGGCATGGGGCCACCATGCGTCGTGCACGTGTGCCATTGGTGCCGACGGCGACCCGAACGCAGTTCTGTCGAGCGACTTCAAGGTGCGCGGCACAGAGGGCCTGCGTGTTGTGGATGCCAGTGTGTTCCCCAAGATTCCGGGTTTCTATATTGTCTTGCCCATTTACCAAATCTCGGAGAAGGCCAGCGACGTGATTATCAAGGATGCTCAGGCTTCCTACTAGTTGAAGAAGAGGAGCGGAGTGGTAGAGGGATGTGATTTGTACCATAATAGTTAATAGTTAATATAGATATCTTGCCTCTCTCATCTGGTTAGATGACAGGACTAGACCAAGTCCAGTCCTGAATCTATCCCGTATACTTTGGATTATTCCTACATGTTTTTGTCTCATGATCACTGCATCCAGCGATAACAAAAAATGAGATGATGCCTATTGTTTTCACTATTTGTACTATATAATTTACTTCTTCTCAGACTGCCTCTTCTTCAGGGCCAGCCACTCCGTCGCAATGTCCTCGTGTCTGCAAAACTCAACGCTCACCCCCCAGCCCTTGAGCCACTGGATCATTCTGTCCGCCATGCCAATAATGTGGGCCATGCCGCTGGTGTCGGGGTGCATCAGAATGGGGAAAACAAAGTCGGCCGACTCGTTGCCCTCGCCAACACTTCTTGCATTCTCCCACAGCCACGTAAACTTGTCCTTCCACATCTGCTCCACGACACCAACCGACACGTAGCCCATGCTGTTGGCCAAGTGCGGCAGGTACTGCAGCGGCATCATGTCCTCGTTGTACCAGCCACACGGAATCTCCACGAGCGGGTGGTATCCCTGCTCGAGCGGGCTGGCGCCAGCCGATGCCGGGTTGGTGATGGGCGTAGGCTTCAGCCACGAAGACGCGTCCTTGGTAAAGTCGATTTTTTGGATGGGAGGGTCGGCCGGTGTCCAGTAGGGCTGTGAGTCGTGGTGCATCATGGATGTGTCGTAGAGGAACTCGTGTTCGCGCAAAAGCTCGACTGTTGTCTCACGGATGGTGTACATGGGTGCGCGGTAGCCACGCGGCTTCTTGTTGCACAGTTTGGTGGCAACATCAATACACTTGAGGAGCACATCTCGTTCCTGCTCCGGTGTCATCTGGTAGATGCCCTCGTGCGAATAGCCGTGCAGACCGACCTCGGCACCCGACTCAACCACCTTTTGCACCGATGCAGGGAAGGTCTCCATGGTGTGGCCCGGGATAAACCAGGTGACCTTATCGGCCACATTGTTCTTTTTGAGAACATGCAGCAAACGGAGGGCGCCGACCTGGCCAGCGAAAATCCCTGAGCTGTAGTCGGCCATGTTGTTGTCAGGATGGCAGCCGGTTCCCAGCCAGTGGGAGACGGCATCAAAGTCAAACGACAGGGCCACCTTGACGCGCATCGGTCGGTCGGTGCTTGCCACAGTCGGGTTTCTGATAATCGAAAGGTCTGACTCAGACGCCAGAGTCTTGCAGTCGGCATCAGCATATATCTCAAATTCGCAGTCGGTGGGCATGCCGTCGTTAACAGGAGCCATATCTTGAGGGCACGCGCTCATCACAATGACGAGATCCGTCTCAGCCCGGAAGACAACAAACTGGCCCTTTTCGCTCGTTGGGGGCTTGACATCCAGGCCGCCATAGTGGTCGACAGGGATGTTCATAAATAAATTTAGCGGATCCGGGACCCAATCATCGGCGATGCCAATCTCGGGAAACGCCTTGAGGGCATTATGCATGTTGTCGGTACAGTTGTCGTGGTAGCCAACTGCGCCCAGCATTTTGTAGCGCTCAGTGTCGCAAGCAGACCAGATCATGTCGTGGACGCCGCGCGTAGTGTCTTCCACTAGTGTCAGAATTGGCTTCCGTCTGGTGCTGTAAAGCTTGTCATTTTTGCGCAGAGCAATGCTCAGGAGAATGGTCCGCGTGTGAACCATGGACAGGAAATCGTGGCCATCCTTGGGGTTGAATGCCCAGAAATCAACGACCTGTTTTCCGTATGTATTGACCAGTTTGAGGTACTGGCCAGCGCGAATATTGACGGCGGCTGCCTTTCTTGCAGGTAGAATCGCCATTGTGGATGAATTTAGTTGTTATTTTCAAAACAGTAGAAACGCAGTGTTCGTTGGGGTTTCTGCGAGGCGGACAAGTTTAGGATGTATGAGAATAGCATGTTTCTTTTTATCTTTATTTCTGTGACATCATTATCGACAATTATCAATCGTTATCATCAACTGAGGGGTTCAGCAACAACGATATCGGCCGTTGCAATCAAACTCGTCGATGTATAGTGACGGCCGACGAGACCGTGGTTTTTCGTTTGGTGATGATGAGTCAGCGGGGGACGGGCGATAACGTCGGCCGACGTTGTAAGTGAGAACGATAAGCATGCATTCCACTCGGGCGTTTTCTCTTCTTTACAATACATTGCTACTTTACTTCCCATTTTCTTGTTAATTTGAGATGACAATTGATTGCCTTTTGTTTTCACACGATCTATTGTTCACTCCGATTTAGCTATGCTTTCTGATGATATGGTTTCTTTAGATATATTTTATTGTAAATGTGTGTTGAGCAATGTACTATATAACGATGTTTAAAATGTTTCGGTTTGGGACTTTGAGTTATTGCCCTGTCTCTTCTTCTCTTCTTTTCTAATGTACAGTATATGTGTGTGAAGTGTTTGTTTTCGTATTCTTGTGTATATTGTAATGCCATTATGTCGTCTGACGCCTCGTGTCTGATGAACTAAGTAAATGCTGCAATTAGTTCCTTATTTTCCTTTATCAAAGTCTGTTGGCTTTGGCTTTGGCTTTGGCTTTGAATTTGACTTTTCCTTCGCCCTCTTTCTCATATTGCCATTTTGGTGATGCTTCCTTTCTGTGTCTCAAGTATATCTGTGCTTAACTTGTCGCGGTTTCTTCTTCCATAATTATCAAGCTTCTGTTGCTCTTTTGACTGGACTTTTCCCAGATCGTTCTTTTTGGTCTGATTAATTTTATCTTTAATTTCTTCGTGTCTTCATGTCATCGTTGCTCCTTTCATCGTATTTGTTTCTTGGTATTGTTTCGGATATTGCTGGTGTCTTTCTGGCCTTATTATATTTTGATATAGTCGTCTTTCTTGCTAGCATTTGGTGATGTTGACTTTGTTGCTGTTGTCTTGCGTTATAATCGGGTGTGTCTTTTCATTGCTTTTGATTTGAGTAGGCCGTCTGTTTCTTTAGATGTTGTGAGTTTGCTATGGATTAACGAAGTATATGAAAAAATGAAAAAATGAAAAGGACTCGCTATCGTAGACGGCTGCTGTTCACTGGCTTCTCTGCCATTTATCTCGTCAGTTGTGTTGTCATAAGTCGTGTTATTCCCTTGTAGTATAGGGCTTCGATCATGTATTTCTGCCAGCAGTATTCATGACGTGACCGGACGTGCTTGTAACTTTTACCCCGGTTGTTTATTTGTTGTGCTTGCATTTCTCTCTTCTCTGTGTGCAAGTTACCACTTTGTGTACCGTGTATTGTGTGTGCTATTCAAAGTACTGTTTTGCGTTTTTACCCTCCCTGTCCCTCTGTATACTTTTTCTCGCAACCAAAGTATCTAGTTTTGGAGCCGGGGCTGTGTGATGTAGCTGCCTCCTGTTTAAGAGAGTAAGAGGTCAAATTTTGGTGGGAGGGCAAAAAGCTGTACCTGTGGCCATGAGTTTTGCGGCCTCGGCGACACTTTGTAGCCATTAACTGTATGGAAAGATGGAGATAGGGCAAGAATAAGTACTTGAAAAGCTATTCTGCCTAGAACGTAGTAAGACCGTGGCGTACGCTCTCTCCTTGTGATGTGTGGCGTCTGCTGAGTTGGTGCGGCTGCGACGACTCTTTGTAGTCGCCTATCGTGTAGAAGAGAAGAGAAGAGAAGAAAAGAGAAAAGAAAATGCGAAGCGAAGGGATAGAAGCAGGAGGTATGTACCAACAGCGCAGTAAGTTGGTGGTGGGCGCTCTTCTCCTTGTTGTGTGTGGCGTCTGGTTGATCGTGCGCCCTCTGCGGAGGTTCGATGTCTTTCTTTGCCGCTCCAGGAGTCTTTTTCTGCTCCTTGCTGTCGGTCCCTTTTTCACCACCAGTATCCAGTACTTCACGGTGGCCGGGGCTCTTTGTATTCGCCCTCGTTTGAGAATAGAGAGTCGACATTGTTGTGGGGAGTGCGGACATGTATTGTTGTCGTCAATGGTACGTACTGTGGGCGCAGTTGGTTGATGGTGGGCGCCCTTCTCCTCTTCTTTGACTTTCGTGGCGACAGCACCTCTCGGGGCGACTCTCAAAGCCGCCCAATTTCTAAGGGAAAGGAGGAGGAAAAGGGAGGGGGGAGGGCATTTATTTATAGATAAATGAGGGGGTACGTACCACACCCAGATTTGGCTCTAAGAACCTTATAATCTATGTGTTCTCATTGATTTCTACTCTAAGAACCTTATAATTGTTATGCGTCATTGTAACTCGTGCTCTCGCTTACTGACTCGCGTCTTCTACGCCATTTACTAAGTTCTTTTCTATGTGAACCTTATCTGGGCCGATGCCGCCTCTTTTTGTGTCGTCGTGACTATTACTATTGTGAGGCTTTTGTATGCAGAATTTTCAGACGAGCGTCATTTGGCATCGTGACTCTGGAAACTACTTGGTTAATTTATACTAAATTAAGAAAACTACGAAAACATTGATGCTTTCTATGCATCCCTTTCACATTGTCAAACTTGACGAATCACAATATCTGCACTTACTCATTTCTATTGCATTAATATGCCCTACAGTTCACCATACTTCTAATATAATTTGATAAAGCTAATCAATCGTTTGGTTCTCTGAATAAATCTTTTGATAATGATTAAGGTCTTCTAATGAAAGATGATGCTTTGATGTTGTTGCTTCGATACACCTTCCATATTCGGCAATAGAGATGTCTAATACCGAAATGTGATATGTCACGTGCCAGATCAGCCCTCTATCCGTCCCGCTAGCTCGTCAGCTTTGCGCTGTGCAAGTGCCCTGTATTCCGGACCGGGCAATCCCATGCACTGAACCCACTGCCATACCTCTTTAGTCCATGCATCATTACACTTTTTATAGCAGCTAGTCCCCGCTCTGTCGGCTGCAGCATGTGCTCGTCATAGAAAACGACGTCATCGTAGCAAAATCGCGACGGGCAGCAGGAAGGTGACGGGAGATGCTAGTCCATTGCTGCTTCCGTTTTTGAGTTAATTATGTCGCACATTTACAAACTTTGTTGATTGCTCTTTCCTTTTTCTGCTTTTTTTTGCTTTTTTTTTGCTTTTTTTGTTTTTTTTTGCTCTGTTTGCTTTCCTATGCTCGTCTTCCTCTGCTCCATTTGCAGCCTAATGCCAAATGTCTCACAAACTCTGTCGTCAAAGTGTCCCTCGCTCTTTCCGTCCTATTGGTATTCACATGTCTTACAATCTAGACAGCACTTTCCGTTTTCTGTGCTATTTCGCCGTGACTTCCATATCCATCCCACCATTCCACCATAAAGTAGCTGCCTGCCAAAACATGTGACTGAAACCACAAATCACCCGCCGTAGCGCACATACTGCCACTGTTGTCAACGCAAGTCAGGCCCCAATTGCAGCAGACCATCTTTGCTTTTTGCCAATTTTAGCTATTATTCTTCGTAGATATTTTAATCCTTTTATCCACTTCTCCACACCACCTCCAAAACAAGGCCGAAAACAAAAGAACGGGAAAAGGTCAAGTCACCATTGCAGAACAGCACCTTCCCTCTGGTTCTGCCGTGCTCTCTGCTCCGTACTCTATCTTGCAGAAAAGCTCAAAAGGACGTTGCTCCCCTCTTTGTTCACCCACACGATCGCTTGATCTCTTCTCTCTTCCTTCGTTTTCTCATCCCACCTCATTGACCAATCTTTCAATTCAACCCATTGATTCTTATTTACCTTGATCACTTTGATCTTTAACTTTCACACACACTACCTCACTACCTCACTACCTCGATACCTCGACTCTATCACGCCACATTTATCCCACCTTCACAAGTGAGTACAACGCCACCGGATCTCTTATCTTGGCCTGAAAATCAGATTCAAAATCCGACTGTCCAGACTCTGGATTTAATATTTCAGACTCGTCTCAGTGCCATCTCATAGTATCATCACCAATACTAACATCACAGTGTCTTACGCCGAGATCGCATCCAAGGGCCCCAAGCAGACCCCCGAGGAGGCCGCTGCTCCCCCGCCCCCCGAGATCGAGCCCAGCGAGTCTGCTGCTTCCACCGTGTCGCTGATCGACGTCGATACGCCGTCTGTCCACACCGTCCCTGCCGACTTTAAGGAGCAGGAAATCAAGACCGAGACCGAGGCCGAGCGCATCGAGCTCGAGGCCAAGGCCAAGGAGGCTATTAACGAGGCCCGCAAGACCGCCGAAAAGACGGCTGAAAAGGCCAAGGCCAAGGCCACCAAGAAGGGCAAGGAAGCCAAGGACAAGGCATCGGTCGCTGCCGACAAGGCCGCACAAAAGGCCAAGGCGACGGACAAGTGGCTGACGCACCAGTTTGCCATTCTGGAGGAGGACCACCCGCTGGCGACCAAGGCGGCTGTGGTGGCGAACCTGGCGGCGGTTGTCGGTCTGGGCGCGTTCCTGGGATTCCGGGCATGGGGTCTGCACGAGCGCGGCCAGCTGCTGACATTGAAGACGGCAGCGACGGGTGCTGCCATTGTGGGTGCTGTCGGCGTCGTCGAGGGCACGGTTGCCAACTACTTTTACAAGGCACAGAAGGAGTAGCCAGTCAGTTGATGATTTGACTTGACTCGGTTATTTTGTTTCGTTTTGTTCTGGTTCTTTTCTGATGGTATACGGTACGGGACTGAGGTATTGGATTCGGCGTGCTCTGCTTTTTTTTTTAATTTACATTTCGCCTTGTTTTTTGTTCTAGTTTCGATACATATTATCATTCATGTCCATGTAGCAATCTTCTCTCAATACATTCCATACTATTAATCACTAGAAATCATGTCCAATTGACAAGGATTGTGTTGTGTTTAAATTTCATAAATAAAACCCAAATGCAGTTAAAGACAGGTCATTATCGCTAAACATCGCCACGAAGAATGTGCCCCCAAACACCAAGTAACGCAGAGCAGGCAAGCAAAAAGAAAGGTCAGAACGCCAGAAGAACAAAGTACAGAACGGTAAAAATCAAAGATTGATGACAAGCAAAAAAGAAAAAAAAAAGCCAGACAACATGGAGTGAATCAACAGTATTCAGTTGGACTGGCGTATACTGGCATCGCGCAGCCGCTTCACCCAATGCCGCCGCAGAATGGACGGCATCTTGCAGAACATGACGGCCTTGCTCGTGTCAGTCAATATCTTCTCGGCAATCCGCACCTGCAAATCCATATCCTCATCTGCAAATTCCTGGAAGAAAATGTCCATGGCCTGCTCAGGCCACCGTGTTACCGACGCCGAGGCTGCCGCTGTCGCGTACTTGGATAGCACATCGCTCAGCAGGGTCACAAAACCGTCACCGCGTGTGGCCGTGGCCGTCCCTGTGCCTGCCGTAGCCACAACTCCCGTGCCGGTGTTGCCTGCAGACACTGCACCAATTGTCGGTGTGCTGATTGATGCCTGCCGGGTTGCATCGGCAGATTGTCTTGGCTGTGCAGAATTACCAACATTAGGAGCAACATCGCGGCCTGCTTCAATCGCCGCCGTGGCTAGGTTTCCCCTTTGGCGGTGGCGTGCTGCACTATTGCTGTTTGCCCCTGCCGTGCCAACACTGCCTTCGGTCCGCCTCCGTTTTGATGAAGCAGCTATTGCTGTTGCTGATGTGCCGTCACCGGGCGTGTACCGCTTCTGCCCCGCACCGCTAGTTGTGCCCGTATTGCCCGATGTTGTGCCGCCGGCACCGTTATTGACCTGGCTCGTTTCGTCTGGAGGGGTCAGGGCATTACCCGGCCCGGCTGCATTGTTGGCCATGCGCATGCCTGCACCACCCATGCCCATGAGTCCTGATGGACGCATGGATGCTGACGGTGTTGTCTGTATGTTTGTGCCAGCCTGTGCTCCGCCTGGTGTCCCACGCATATTGGCGTTTGGTGCTTGTCGCTGCTGCTGCGGTGCTTGTGCAGTGTGGTGCTGTGGTGTATTTGTTGCGCCATTCGGAATGGGGACTGGTGTTGAGTTTAGGGTCTGCTGAGCAGAAAGGCCGGCATTGTTGCCGATGCGCATGGGCGTCGCAACCGAACCACTGGCATTCATGTTCCCAGTACTGCCTGCGCCACCTTGGCCACCTTGCTGTGGCCCATTAGACATTTGCATGATGCTTGCCCCGGGCGGTGCCGTATCGTCGGCAGCACCAAGCAGAGAGTCTGGGCCTCTGCGGCGCGGCTTGAGCTGGCGCTTCGGCTGGCCGCCCGAGCCAATGACATCGGGGAACAGCACTTCGAGGTACTGGGTGTTTTCAAAGGGGCGGTCGCGGAATGCGCGAGCAAGAGGCTCCTTCTCGAGATGCGCCGCCCAGGCCTCTTCGCTGCCATTGATCTGGTGTGTTGTGACATCATAATGAAATTGGGGGTTCTCGACGAGGCCACGCCATAAGCGAAACTTTTTGCGCGCGTTGTCTGTCTTGTTAATAAGATGCGCCTTGGTCGGGAACGCGCCCTGTTCGCGCAAGGCCGAAAGAGCGCGGTTCCAAGCCTCGGGCTTGAAGCTCATGTTCTCGCGTAGATTCATCTTCACCGACTGGCATAGCGACTGAAAAAACGTCTCTTCAAACTGCTGTGTCCAACTGAAGCGCGGCTTCTTCTCCCACGGGCCGAGCACGCGCAAATGGGCTGAGTCATCGTCGGCCATGGCTGGGGTAATGATGTTTGCGTTGTTTGTATGTTTGTAGTATTGACGACGATGCGCCGGTGATGCGCCTCAGGCTCAAGCTGTAACGGTGGCCGGAACGGAGCGAGATGGCCGTAGAAGCTAGGTCAGAGGTACCGGTGAGACAATGGAAGACGGGACGGGGGAGTGGCGGGACGGCGGCGCGTAGGGAGTAGTGCCAGAGTAGGGTTGTATCTTATAATCTTATGAATAATAGTGCCGTAGAGATGAGTCCAGAAGAATGACGCAGCAAACGGTATTGTCGATTGGGATGTGCGCGACTAGAGAGAAGACGGTGCGTGGACCAGCGATACAAATATGGAAGGAGCACGCGTCTGCGCGTCTGGAGGCTGGTGTTGGGTAAATGGGGCCAAGTAACGGAGTAGCTTCACCGTAGTCGAGACGGAGGAGGAGAAAGAAATTGAGAATAATGGGGTAAAATGGAGTACTATGGGGATGGATGCAAATTAAAACAGAGAAATAATTGAAGAATAAAGACGGCGATGGCTTGTTTTCTATCAGAAAAGGAAGGAGCAACGGAGAGGACGGAACGGAAAGACCGGGGTGACAATGTGAATCAAAAGGGAAAGCGTGACGGGCAGAAGGCTGAGAGGATGGCTGATAGCTGATAGCTTTGATAGAGGTGCTGAGACTGCTGGGCTGGGGCTGGTAATAGAGCTAAGCGAGTGCCAATAAAAGCGAGATTAGGAATACGTCAACAGGCCACAAGAGGGATCGTCAATAAGAGATGATGGCCAAGTAGGCAAGAGCGAGTGTGTCTTCCTGCCTATGCCGTCAATCAAAGTGTTGATACTGGAAAACGGTGCCTTCCTAATGAGGATGTGAAAGGCAACAGAAGGCAGCAAAAGGTATCGAAACGGCGCGCGACGCAACGAGGAAAGAGCGATGGAGAAAGGACGATGTAAAATGGCAGAGAAAGAAAACTGAGGAAAGAAACGGAGAGAAGTGGGAAAGAGGGGAGAGGAAGAGGCAAGAAATGGGAAATGGGGAAACGGGCGAGCCAGTAGTGGGTGGGAATAATGGGGCAGGGGCAGGGAACGAAATCGGAGTAGTGAAGGGCGCCGTTTGAAACGGAAAATATTAGTAATCATTCAATATCAGTTGCGCAATGTTCTAATTACATAAACAATAATTGTGATAAAATAACGGCATTAATCTCGACTGAATGAGAGCAAACGAAGCAAGTGAATTTGGCTGCATATGTGCATCACAATGTGAGTGGCTGGTGGTAGAGGGAGCCAGTTCGTACTCTCTTTGCATACTCCGTACAGTAGCTCAGCGCTGTAAAGAGGAGTTGGGCAAAATGCGTGCGCTGTAATACAACACAAACATACCGTGTACTTGGGCTCAATTTGCGCCAGTATCAAGTGGGAAGTAATGAAACGGACGATACTTTCTCTCACACCAAAACTCACACGTTAGGGCAAGTACCCTGGGAACACAGGACCCACACCTCCGTCGCAGAAGTCTCTCAAGACATCCAGTAAGAAGACGACAAGGCGTGCGGCACAGTGACGAGGAAACACAAAAGATGCTGGGCAGCGATGGCATGACAAAGCAGCAAGAAGCTCTCACACTGTCGGTGTTAATAAAATGATGTGCTACGGAAGATTGTCCCTATTGCACATCTTGATACGATAGAAACAAATGTGGCCGTCTTTGGCGACGAGTGCGACGCACCATGAGGACGGGCAGTCTAATCACAGCAGGGATTGTGTAGAGCTAAAGCTACAAGGCAGAAGGGCATTAGGTTAGGTGTGCATTTTATCACCGAGGTTGAAGCTGTATGTGTGGCATGGAGTGGTAAAGCTGGTTTGCATCAATGTGAGACCTTTTACTTGAACCCGTTAGTTGACACCTTGAAGACAATGACGTCGTCTGTATGAGTGCGAGGTTTATATATTATTGTTCTTGTAAAATAGAACTTGACTATAACTAGTCAATGTTTATCTCTATTCTGTGCGCGGGTTCATTAGATATAAACAAAGCGAGTGAAGCGACTAACAAAAGAAAGAAAGACAGACAGAAAGATAAGATACAGTGAGGGCTGGACTGGTTCAAACGGATATGCACCTCGCTATCACAATGCATCGAGGTGACTGCTGAGTTGCTGAAACAAGGGGATGCGTGCGTAGTTGTGGTTGTTTTGGATGCTCTTGAAACAGTACCCATGTCTGTAATGGACAAAGAAAGGGAGATCAAGACCAGGGCGATTGGAGACGGAGAGGAAGCTGAGCGCAAATGGATAAATCGGCACTATCATACAAATGCGCAAAGTCACGGCATGTCTGCCAGCTTGTGGTTGTTGACTGGCACTCTTTAGTTATATTGCATTTCCCAGGAGTTGAATGCGCAGTTATATTTCGCACATGAGTTTTTGTGCAATTATAATCAATGGTTGCAGCCTGTAAGCCCACAATGAAAAAGAACAAAACTGAAATAAAAACAAAAACAAAAGACAAGAGACAAGAAACTTTAATGAAAACAAACTACAATTTTGATAAATAATGTCAGCTATTTTTAAGCTCCGACTTGTGTAAAAAGAAACTCGAAAAACTCATCATAAAACACGAGATGAAGATATCTAAATATATTCAGCAAACCTCACAAAGCATAGCCTTGCACAGCCTTTCGACAAGCCACGGCCATCAAACATTATGAGGATCTTTATTCTTCTCAGTATCTTCGATCTCTATATATAATACGTGATCAATGCGAACCGTCCAGAAGTTCTAGTGGTTAGAGTGTGTCGCCATCAGCAGTGATCACCATCGTGCCCGTTCTGATGCTCGACAAACATGTTCTGCAGTATATTTCTACTGATTTACTCGTACTTTTGGTCTATTTCAGCTTTCAGTCAAAATGGCCAAACCAGACGACAACACTGCTACACGGCTAAATGCATATGTATTCTGAAAGTATTTATTCTATTAAATACTAGACACAGATATACGAGAGCATACCAGCATTTCTATGATTCCCCACGCATGAGACAGCCGAGGGGCAGTGGATGAGGAGGGTTGCATTGATGGGGCAATGCCTGTATGGAGCAGTGCTATGGAATTTAGTAACAAGGTAGCCGTAATATCATCTGGCGAGATTTCGGGGATTCTGTTAGAAAGAACATGGTAAACAACGCAGATTTATTTTGGTATTCTGAGTATTTCTAGTTCGTGGACTCCCGATTTAACAGTCCTTCTAGAGTGTGGACTGAAGTCGTTGGTTGCTTGTATCCATTTCCTAGCTTGCCAGTGTCGTGTTCAGGGTGCCGACGAGATGCGTTGTTTAGCTTGGGTACTGGTCCCATCTTAAGCATCTAAAATAAGCATTTGTTCGTAATGGTTATGTGCACGGAGAAAGACTCTTGAATTATTGAATTTATTGAACATCTAAGATTAAGCACGCGAGTGAAATACGGATGCGCCAAGTCATGATCTGCATATTGTTTCCCTCAATAGGGAGGTTGTTTGAAGCGTTTCGGGAGGCAGTCTTGAGTGTGCTCTAATTAGTTGAATTTCTTATTTTCCGGTAGTCTATCAAAGGCCAAGCGAATGTTGAACAAAAGACAAGCATCATTCGAATATCAGAATATCAGAATACCAAGATACCAAGATACCAAGATACCAAGCATTTCCAAGCATTCTACCAAGCCGATCACCAGCCAAGGTCTGGGGAAGATCGCTGGGATATAGAGAATGATACTCGGTGATATTGACGATGGCCGTTTCGATCGGTGGTGGCTGTTTCTTCCATGTTTGGGTGCAACATCATATCGTCGGTCACTTGTCCTGTCTTCCTCCTCGTCCTCCCAAAACAGCCTTGTCTTCACCCTCTTTGAATTTGCTTATGCTTTCACTTCTCCTTGTGCTAACAGAGCTGCCCTTTTTAGAAGTCACCCCGCTCCATTTGAATGCTGCTGCGTATAGTCGCCCCTCTCTGTTGGCGCTCTCCTGTCAGAGCCCCTGGCCTGTTTGGCGGCCTGCACATTGTGAGCGAGGAATAAGGAACAAGAGAAAAGAGAAAAAAGAAAAAAGGGGCGTGTATTAAAGGGACCTTCCTATAAAAGGACGTCGAAGTCGACCAATCACAGTACATCCTTTCGCTATAAGCCTCCATCTTCAAACTCTCTGGTGCAAAGGAAGCATTTGTTTGGCTGTGCTTGTTCTTGGTTTCTCTTGATCACACACGTTCTGCTTGTAGTTATTCCACAGAAGAGGCTCCCTAATAGCAGCATTTCATCTGGTCTCTGTCTATACTATTTACACCCCCTTTCACCCTTGCCTCGGGCGTCGTCATCGTGCACTCTTCCAACTCTCTTCAAACATAGACTCGAGCTGTCTTGGCCCCCATACTCCATACTCTTATGGATCATTTTAACAAGCATTAAACAAGATTAACAAACACTGAATAAACAGCAACATGAAATCAACTCCGTACTGCCTACCACCCAAGAATATGCCAATGTTTCTACCGCTGACAAGCAACCCTGGCCAGATCTTGTATCGCCAATTCTCTTGTCCAAAGCTTGTCTTTTTCTTTGCTACCTCTCGACTGTCTGCATCCGCTATAAACGTGATATTAAGCTATCTAGAAAGCTTGCGTATATCTACCAACTAATATTAAGCCGCCAGTTGCCAACTCTACACCAACACTCGCTCTGCTTCACGCAACAACTATGAAATACTGAAATGGGTAGGCGGTTCACCTGGACCACTAACAGATTCAAACTCCTAACCTCTCTTAACAATGAGGTATCTTCTACCATGCGAGTGCAGTTACTGTGGAACCCTGCAGGCTTCTTGGAGCAACCTAGGGTGCAGTCGCACGTCCACGTTTTGAATCATATTGTATCTTGTATCTTGTATTTTGTATTTTGTACATTGCTTTATTCTACCAGGTTTACTCCGTACATCCTCCAGGTTCTTCTGGATGGCCTTGCACCTGGTTTATGTAGTTGTTATATAACTTGCGATGCCGCTGTTCTTCTCTTTTGCCTTTCCTTTCCCTTCTTTTCTTCATCCTTCTGATCCATAGTCGTCTTGCTTCTTCCTTCTCATTCTTCCTTCATCCTTTTCTTCTGTCCTTGTACAGTCACTCGCCTGCGGCGATTTCGTTTCTTCACATCATTGTTTACTATTCACCTTCTTTTTTTCTTCTCTTTTTATTTTTATTTTTATTTTTATATCCTCGTTTGACTGTATATACTTCCTCTCTCCAAAACCGGCGATAACTTACCACCTGGTGTGGTCTTGTTTGATTCTCACTCTCCTTACAGAATCCTTTTTATTCTCTTCTCTCTTCTCTCCTCCCAATATCACCCCCCTTCAAAATGCGTTCCATGTTCAGCCTCCTCTGCCTGCTGGGCGTCATGCTCGGCTTCTCTTTTGCTGCTCCCGCACCCCAGCCTATCGACACCATCGAGCCTCGCTCCTACAAGGTCGAGCGCTTCCGCAACCCCAACTTCACCGGCCACAACTCCCCCAAACAGCTCATGAAGGCTCACATCAAGTACGGTATCACACCCCGTGCAGCTCTCGTTGAGCACGTCAAGAGACAGGAGATTGCTGCTGCCGCTGCTGCCGTCCAGGCCCGTGCTTTTGTGGACACCAAGAACCGCAGAAAGGGCGGCAAGCACCACCACAACGCTGGTGCTGCTGCCACCACTACTACCTCTGCTGCCGGTGCCGCCGCCACGTCTTCCACCAACACCACCAACGTCGCTGCCGCTGCTGCTGCTGTCTCGTCCGACGGTGTCGGCACTGTCATCAACACCCCCACCTCTGACGATGTCGAGTACCTGTCCCCCGTCAGCATTGGTGGCCAGACCCTGAACCTGGACTTTGACACTGGCTCTTCCGATCTGTGGATCTTTAACACTCAGCTGTCCGCCAAGGCCAGCACCGGCCACACCCTGTTCGACTCGACCAAGTCCTCGACCTTTTCTGCTCTCGACGGCGAGAGCTTCTTTGTTTCCTACGGTGACGGCTCGCAGGTGGCCGGCAACGTCGGTACCGACACTGTCAACATTGGTGGTGCCACTGTCACCTCGCAGGCTGTCGAGCTGGCTACTGCCGTTTCCCAGTCCTTTGCCAGCGACACTTCTACCGACGGTCTTTTGGGTCTCGCTTTCAGCAAGCTCAACACTGTCCAGCCCACCCAGCAAAAGACATTCTTTGACAACCTGTCTGCCAACCTGGCCGACCCTGTCTTCACTGCCGACCTGCGCCACAACGCCACCGGTGCCTACGAGTTCGGTGCCATTGACACCACCAAGTTCACCGGCGACATGACCTTTGTCGACGTCAACACCACGCAGGGCTTCTGGCAGTTCTCCAGCAACAGCTTCGCCGTCGGTACCGGCGCCGTGACTGCTGGCGGTGCTGGCCAGGCCATTGCCGACACCGGCACCACCCTGATGCTCGTTTCTAGCGACATTGCCACTGCCTACTACTCGCAGGTCACCGGCGCCGAGGACAGTCAGCAGGCCGGTGGTTTCATTGTTCCCTGCGACGCCACCCTGCCCGACCTACAGATCGACGTCGGTGGCTCCATGGCCACTGTCAGCGGCAGCGACATTCTCTTTGAGGAGATTGCTGACAACACCTGCTTCGGCGGTCTACAGGCCATTGACAGCGATCTGATGATCTTCGGCGACATTTTCTTCAAGTCCAACTTTGTCGCCTTCAACATTGGCAACAACACCCTGGGCTTTGCCACGCACGCTTAAGCTGAGTCTTGAGCGATGTGCAGATATCTGCATCAAATAACATAGACCATTTTGTATATAAAAACCGCATTGAGGCATTGGCTTGTCTGCAATCATTCCATCTATTTTCTCTCACTCTCGCTCGCCCTCCTTTTTCTTCCCCCTTCCTTTTCTGCACCTGACCGATGTACTGTATATTAGCAAGACGCTACGATGACTCATCTTAAAGTCATATTATATTCCATTTATTCTTTTACGTATTTTTATAACTGATTTTATAACTGATTCAATCTGTATTACTATGAAATATGCCCTGCTTACGACGTGTCTGCTGATTTTCCCACTTGTCTGCAACAACTCCATATAACTAAAACAGGTTTCAATTCAGTTTGTAAATTCAAAATATAAAAAGGAATCATATATCTGCATACATCATACTTCAATACCCATCGAGACCCTGTACCTCGTATCCTCAACGCCGTTCCGCCTAAGCTTGTCATGGATGGAACATGACCATCTACGACTTGACTCCGCCGTCGGACGATTCTGGGCCGTCTAGCCGGATCACATACTTGCCCTCAACACGAGCCTTGCCCACATCCGACACCAGCTGGTCAATGTCCTCAAACTTGGCTGCCCGCGTCAGCGGCTTCACCAGTCCCCGCCGCACAAAGTCTAATGCCTCCAACATGTCGCCCCGGCTGCCCACAGCCGACCCCTTGAGCTGCCATCCCTGGGAAATCAGTGCGGTTGGATGGAATGATACGGCCCGGTCCAGCGGCACCAACCCAACTGCCATGTACACACCAAATGGTGCAAGCATGCCAAATGCTGATTGGTACGCTGCCGCCGCTCCCGATGCAATTAACACTGCCGGTACGCCTAGGCCTCCGGGCGTCAGCTTCTTGACTACATCGCCCACGGGCGACGAGAAAGGCGTGTCACCGGGCTCACCCTCGGCAGGCTTGGGTACTTGCGACAGATCAACGTAGTGGTCGACTTGTGCAACGTCCCGAGCAAGACGGCCCTTATCGGCATTCACATCGATGCCAATGGTGCGGTAGCCCATGGCCTTTGCAAACTGCAGCGCCAGCAATCCCACACCACCAGTGCCTACAACGGCCACAAACTGGCCAGGCACCAAACCGCACGACTTGACGGCTTTGTATGCCGTCACGCCGCCGCACATGATTGGCACCACCTCCTCGTCAGACACATTGTCCAGATCCGATGGCAACCGGATCAGGTACCGCAGCGGCGCCACCGCATACTCGGCAAACGTGCCGTCAGCAGCAACGCCTGAGAATAGCTTGGCATCGCAGCGGCCCTCGCCCTGGTCGGCGTGGTTTGGGTCCATGCAGAACGTGCACTGGCCGCAGACGTCGCGGTTCCATGCCAGACCGACCCGTTGGCCCACCTTGAGCTCTTTATCGAGAGATGTCACATTGCTACCGAGCTCGACAACGCGGCCGACACCCTCGTGGCCGAGAATCTCGCGCGTCGGTCCGAGGTGGCCCAGTGCGAGACCATAGTCGGATCCACAGACCGAAGTGACCGACAGGCGGATCAAGACGTCATTGGGGCCGTACTCTGGGATGGGCACTTTGCGAACCTCGAACTTTGGGTTCTCGCCACCCTGCACCAGGATGGCGGCCCGTTGAGTGCGCGTCTGTGTCATTTCGAGATGTGACTGGTTGTGGTAATATTGGTGATGCTGATGGTGACACAGAGAGAATGCTGCCGATATGCTCGTATTGGTGGTGTAAGTGATAAGAAGTGCAAGTGGGGGACGCGCAGCTGCTAAGGATGCAAAACTCCACAGCCAATCTGGGGTAATATCTGGGGAAGTGAGATTCAGGAGTAAAAATGTAAAAGAAGAGTAAACGCAGGAAATACACCATACGGGGAGCCGTTGACTGATATATCCTTTCAGTTTGTTGTTCCCCATGTCCTTCCTCGACTCCTCGACTCCTCGACTCCTCACCTCCCCACCCCAATTCTTACTTAGAAGCACCGACTGGAGCATCTGCCTTGCTTCCAAGACTTCTCCAAGCTTGGAGTTTAGTAGATCCCCCTCTCGTCACTCCTCTTTCGTTAGTATAGCCCGGCGTTATCGCGCGTGTGATCGCGTACGATCCCATAATATATATACCCCCGCATGCCCTTGAGCCGTAGATGCCACAGTTGACGAGAAGACAAGCCAGTGAGTGTTTGCAATGTTTCTCAGATCTCTGCGCCCCAAACGTCAAGTTCCTTGACATGTTCTCTTCTTTGATACACGTCCCCGCAGCGCATCTATCGTGAGTTGGTTGCGATAGTGCTAGAATCCCCTCCTTCTCTCCCCCCACTAAGACTTTTCGGGCTGATGACACCGACCTGGGGGCCATTCATTACCCCATCCAGTGATTCAGAGCGGCCCCGGATCTGCACATCCACAAGCCTTCCCAAGACAAGACAGATGACTCCATCAATAAGAATAAGGTCTTTCTTCTCTGATTGATTTATCGGCAGTCTGTAGGAGATTCCTGCATACCAGTCGCGTGCGAAGATAATAGTCACCCTCGGCATCTCCAAGATGATCGCAAGATCTAGGGTTTCCCCATGACTCTCGTCCATTCTCGTGAAAAGGCAAAAAAGAAAAGAAAAAAAAAACACTTGAGAAACTCCCACCATCTCCTTCAGACCAGATTCCGCCTGCTCGGATGCATCGTGCCTGGCTGATTTTTCAGTTTTCCTGTGCTGCCTTTGCAGTGTTGGAAATGGATAATTGTCTAGGAAATAACTCGCTAGTAATTGGACCAAGCGTCGGGCTGGGTCAGACTGCATAGCGGAAGCCGGGAAATCTGCAAGTGCATATTATCGATAAACCCGAGTAAAAACGTGCACAACTCCAACGACGTCAGCGCTAACAAGGTGCGGGAGAAGATCATATCCGGTGTAAGCAACCGTTGTTATGGTGAAGGATTGGGCCGTCCATAACAGTGCCACACACTAACAAGAAAGCGGGGGGCCAGGCCATGGGATGCAAAAAAGTAAGCATAGATGATTGTGCAAGCTGCACAAGTAATAAATTACAGTTGGTATCCAAAAAGATAAAGCTAGACAATGGTAAACGCCCTCGTGCTGCCAGACCATGACGGCACAAAATAATAATAGGCAAGACAGCGTCTGTTTATCCATCGAATAATTTCAAACAGACAGACAGACAGCTGATGCAAAACAAACCAACGAGGAAAAGAAAATATCCCAGGCCCAGTATGCATGATGCTTGTGCACAGATGGCACTTGATGAAAAACATAAGGCAGAAAAACAATACATACTGTCAACAACTGCTCAGAGGCAGGTCGAAGATAAATCCGTGTGGGAATCAATGTAAAAATATGGCCAGAAAACACCAGGTATCCAAAACGAGGAAAGAAAGACAAAGAAAAAAAAAGAAGAAAAAAACGGAAAGCAGACCGGAAAAAGAGAACAAAAGAGACCCAGAAAAGACCAAGATCCCAAGGAGACGTTACTATACAACAAGATTAAGCAGGTCTGCACGACTTGCATTTATACGCCCATCTGGGTTGTCCGCCTTGACGGGATGAGAATCTCGCTTTCCGAGTCCGAAGAATCGTCTGCGGACGCAGCAGCTGCACGGTCCAGCATCTTCTCGATATCATCTTCGCCTAGAGCAGGACGTGGTTTAGCCGACACGCTGAGACCCGAAGACATAGGCAGGGGCATCTTGATCCGCGGTGTTGGTCCATCAGCACCACTGGCACGCCGTTTGGGTGTACCCTTGTTGGATCGGGAGTATGGAGAGACATACGGCTCGTCCATATCCATGTCGCTCACAGTGCGGTTGTGTGCGCGTGCACGGTTGGCCGACGCATACAGCTGGGAGCCGCTAAATGTCTGCGCATGTGGGCGTCCTGATGGCAGGCTCTTGCGGGGTCCGTTGGGAAGTGCGTGGCGCTGCGGGCTTGCTGCCGTTGTTATTGAGAGTGGCGACTGTAGGCTCTGGTGGGGATCGTGGTGGCCCGAGGGCAGTGGTTGTGATGAGGAGGTAATCGAGGGAAAATATTTCATGTTAGACGAGTTGCCGGGACTGCTCATGAAAAGAAGCGTCTCGATCGCATCCTGCTCGCGGACATTCTGGTGCGGTGAGAACATCATCTGGTCGCCGCCAGACGCAGGTACACGGTGGCTGTTCTGGTCAAAGGCAGGTGTATGAGGGCTCGCGCCTTGAGAGTAAGAGTGTACGAGTGGTGGAGGGGCATATGCTGGGTTTGAGTTTCTGCGCGACAGAGCGCTGGGGCGTGAGGGCTGAATGGACGCGGGAGGAGCCAGAGAGCGCGTGGGCTGGGTCGAGGAGTGAGCCGAGGAGTGAGCCGAGGACTGTGTAGAGGTCTGTGACGAGAATCCGTTCCGCGAAGGAGCAAGCAGCGATGGAAGTGGTGATATCGAGTGAGCGCTGCGCGGGTTCCGCTCAACGGTGGCCTGGCTTGCAAAGCTCTGGCGCCGACGGTGGGGAGAACGGGAACCGGGAATACGTGGGCTCACTGACACGCCGTGACGGCCGTGGCCATGTATTGTCGAGGCTGTTGACGAGGGTGACGCAACCTGCTGGGACAAGTTTTCGACCTGGTCAAGCGAGTGGGACTGCCAGCCGTTGTTCACTTTGACCATAGCATATGAAAGACGCGTTTTTAATTCGGCCGAAAGCTCGCCGATGCGACCGCCAGTGTTGGATATCACACTGACGGTGCTGGTATTGCGAGAGTGGCCGTGGCCATGACCGTGACTGAAGCCAGTGCCAAAAATTGGTGATGTGCTTGACGCGTTCCGTGCATGTTTGACCGACCCGTCGGCAGCCCGCTTGCGAGACGAGGCCCCGGCGTCAGTGGTGTCCGTACGCGCGTCGTTGCTCATTCTCTGCTGTGCTGCGGCGAGAATGGAGAGTTGGTGAAGTTGGGAGTCCTGACTTGACGAGTCGTTATCTAAATGGAAGCCGTTTGTGGAGGCGCTTCCGTCAACGCTACCGCTGCCACCGCCGCTTGTACTCAATTCGGCTTCGCTAAGGGCCGGAGTAAATAGCTGGTCAGTTTCTGTGCTGACAGTCGTATCTGCGCTGCTGTTGGTGTCTTGTGAGCCGCCACCGTTGCTTGTGCGGTTGCCGCTGATGTAATACGGGTGGTGGTGGTGGTGGTGGTGTGACTGAGAGTTCTGTGATTGTTGCGACACGGACGATGTTTGAGAAGATGGCAGAGCGTGCTGCTGGTTATGATTGTCCTGGTTGAGGAGTTTGTGGAGCGGGTATGCGGGCAGTTTTTCTGCGTTGGTAAAGATGTCTAGGGCACTGTTACCGTGAGAAGACAAAGGGGCAGCGAACGCAGAGAAAGAGGACGAAGCACCAGCCGCGTCGGACTTGTCGGACAGGGGCGGAAGAACGTCTCGGACGCTGTTTGTGTTACGAATACTGTCGGTGTCCCGATCCATTTTAACCAAGAGCCGTTACGCGGTGGGGATTGAGTTCGAGGCGTAGAAGCCGTAGATGCCGTAGATGTCGTAGGAGACGAAAGAGACAAAGCAACAAAGCAGAGCGGCCTGCAAGAGGAAAGACGCGTCTACTTTGGCCAAGAGTCGATTGAAGGAGACGCAGTGACTAAAGTGCACGAGAGCAATGCGGTGACTCCTGTGTCTGTGCGAGTAGATGGTTGGGAATAGAAGACGGGAAGACGGGATCACGGGCCAAGAGTGTGTGCGAGAACTGGCCGGACTGTCTGTTGGATCTAAGCGGGTAGAGAAAGAAAGAAGATCTGATCACAGATCGATGATTGACTGAACAGACTGTTGGCTGGCGTTTTCGCGTCGATGGTTTCCAGACAAGGGACAAGGACTGGGGTATGGACAAGGAGGGGGCGGTATTAATTGACGATTGATGCTGGGTAGTAATGCTCAGCGGAAGAATAATATGGGCGCGTCGCTGTGTTTCCAAATGAACGTAGATGTAGAATATGAAAGAGAGACAGTGGAAGAGACAGAACGCATAGACTAGATACAAAAAAGACGTTATGAAGAGGAGACCAGAGCGAAATAAAGAAACAGAAGAACAGGGTCTTGGAGAGGAGCCTGTAGGAAGACTGAAGAGAAAAGGCGCGCGGGAAAGGCGTCCTGTGAAAATGGGTCACCAAGAAAAGAGCCAAAATGGCAGAAGAGAGAAGAGGCAAAAGGATGAGGGCGATGACGACGCTAGTGAAGTCGCGTGGGCACTTTGCAGTAGTAGCCAGTAGTTGCCAGTAGTCTACAGTGTAAGGCGTGCTAGAGCCCACCCGACACAGGCGGCGCGTGCCCACAGATGTTTTTGAGCGCTCCCCTCTCTCCAAGACAACACCATAACAAGGGAAGCGGAAACTCAAAGTTCCAGTCTAAGAACAATGAATACTTGGGCGCTTTGTAGGGTGAATTGCACTTGTGGAAGCGCGACGCAGTCGTGATCCACATTGTTATACATTGTGGTGTTCAAATGTGCTAAATGGGTGAAGTTGCAAAATGTCAAGAGAACACTTGGTGATGCGATGCAAAGAAGAGAGGAAAGAGTCTACAAAGTAGCTACGAGCAATCCAGGCGGGGAAAGAGGCAGGAATGAAAATTCTCAGAGTGAAAAGTTAAATTGGAAGGAGGGGTGGGAGATTGGGAGAGACCGAATGGCCAAAAGCGACTGGAAAGGGAAGGAACGAGACACGAATTCACAGAAAAAACGGTGAAGAAATAAAGAACAAAGTGAAAATGGAAATAGCGAAACTGCTAAGGCAAGCGCGACTATCCAACTTCGGGAGACGGAGCAGGCCTAGCACTACGGAGCACCTTCCGTGGCGTCTACACTCAATTTACCCGTCGTCGATTCTTTGATTTCAGTGTAAGATACGTGTTCTTGAATTGCATTGATTCATGGACTGCTTTCTTTTTCTGCAGTCAATCTAAATGATTTTAATCGGATAAGATTCTGTGTTTCTGTGAAAGTCGGTCACGCTTGGAAGGTTACAACGCGGTCGCGACAAACTGCGCTAGCGGCCATCTGCATAAGAGGCAAAACGGTGTGCAAAATTGCCTGTCCCGGACGCTCCTGCAGTTGATTGCTTTTGTGTTCATGCAGAATGGGCCAGCCGGATCGAGTGAAGTGTCAACGGTCGTGACTTCTTCCTTTCAGGGTGGCTCTTTCACAAGAAGTCGTCTTCAGATGGCAAGAACAGAGTCGCGCCTACTACTAAAGGAAATCCGGCAGTCGCACCTGCTTTGCAATGCCAATCAAGAGTAGTACGCCATGTAAATGCGCAAGCAACTTGATTATGTGCCCAATTGGCACTGCCTTGTTCCTTCCCAATAACGTGCATGTCCACAATACGAGACGGCAGGAACGAGCAACGTAGGACATTTCAATAGGCAGCTGCGATGCACGATACACGCTTTCGTTGGGCTCGACGCAATTGCGTTTATATGTGATTGTGTCTTGCTCCGTATAAATAACAGCACAGAAGTAAACAAACATGCACAAGTATAAATATAAACAAACAGGACTATCCGCCAATGTCGGTGCCCATCTCCTTTCGTCCTGTGGAGAAACGCCGAGGGAGCGCAGAACATGTGGCAATCAAAAATGGGGCGTCTACAACGTGCGCAGAATAGTGTGAAAGAAGGAAGGAGCGATGAAGAGGTCGTAGAGATTGTTAACATACTAGGAAAGAGCGATCACTAACTCTATTAACATGACCAACGGTCTTCAGCTTACATCAAGATGTTTACTTCCACACTACGACGCTCATGCATGCCTTGGAATTGAAACTGCATTTGCACTTTCTTCGTGCATTGGTACAGACAGTGGCTTTTCATTTTTGACAGAATTGAGAGGAGAAAGTGCAAGAAAAACCAAGTGGATACTAGATCGCGTAGCGGGGCAGGCATATTTCGTTCAACGCGATATCACGTGTCTGTAATAATTTAAAAATGGAATTGGGGAATAATAAGCTTTGGTTTCAATAGTCACCTGACTAGCCACATGGCGCAAGCTGAACGCCTATGGGATATATTGGCCAATCATATGAGCAATTATGTGCTACAAAACCCACATTAGATCGGTGTAAGTGCATCTAAACATCACAACAATCTGATATCTTATGACGATGCGTGCAGAATTCGTCTCATCTATGCTTTTATTTTTATTTTTATTTTTGATGTGAAAGAAGTGTTTGGTTTCTTTTATTATTTTGACCAATTTAAGTATCATCAAAGTCACGATGAACACTACTCACGTAGGCATGTGACAGAGCTGTACTTTGGTGATAATAGACTCGACCCAGACTCAATGTCTACTACGATGATATGTTCGATGCCAATGAACGCCGTGTGATGCCTTTAATCTTGTCTTTATTTCCAAGTCTACTACAATGGCTTGCCACTAGGTAGTAGACATGATATCTGCCATAAGAAAAGTTGGTGTCCATGTTGAATTCCTTGTTTCTCCAAACCGCCATCATCAACAACCATCCAGCTATCCCTCACAGTACTTATTTTCTCGCTCAGAATACTCTTCACTATGTCTCAGACAGATCATGGCACTGCTGCTACCCAGCAGCAGCCTATCAAATTTACCGAAGTCGCGCACTTCCGGACTAATGTTGACAAGAACACCGGCTGGCTCCCACTCGGCGCTCATGCGGCTGCTATGAAGACTGCCCTTAACTTGTACAAGCCTGGTCCTGAAGATCTCCGGAACGGAGTGCTTCCCCCTCTCGAGAGTGTCAATGTCACCTGGAGTCGCAGCGAAGTCGATGGCATGATAGCCCGGGCTGTCGTTACCGTCACCCGTCCTTTCGGCATCTGCGTTTCAGAGAAGCGTACCCGAATTATCATCAAGGCCTACACGGAGTCCATGGACGATCCATGTCACCATGCCAGAGAGCAGCGCCGCCGCGAAGAACTGCGTAACGGCACCCGTAGCAGCGAGACTCGTCACGGCCGCAAGTCTGTCGGCCGCAAGCCTGTCGGCCGCAAGTCTGTCGGTTGCAAGCCCGTTGGCCGGAAGTCCTCTTAATTAAGAAGAGAACTCCTACCAATCCCCAGAAGTCACCGTTGAAATCACACTCACAGGGCTGTCTTACAATACAAAGCACGACATCGAGTCCAAATGGAGTGGGTTTGCTCCCTGTTTATCATTTCCCTTTTTGAGATTTTCCATTAATTTTGTATAGTCTTTTCGGATCTTGCCTACTTCCTGTGGTGTTCTTCTTGCAGACTCATATCTGAGCGACTTCCAAGGCGTCACGCTCACTACCTGTCTTATATCTACTATCATGTATAATCATTGGTGTTATCAGCTCCTTTTATGTTTAAAGCGTCGGCGTTTTCTTGAGGCTATACCACAGGGTTTTTTTTCTGGGATTGGCGTGTATACTTGAGCCTTTTGGCTTTTATATGTACAATTATTGGCCATGTACTTTGATTGGTAGCCATCGACATACCCGTCGTTGGCATCACTTTACCATACTCCCCCTCATATCAGGAGTACTTGGTGGGATACTTGCCTTTTGTTATTGAACAAAATTATGGTTGGGGAGTAATACAAACCCTCTTGAATGTTTTAAGGTTCGGAAAGATTTTATCCCTCACAGATACATTATCATGTATCTAGCTGTTCAATTTTATACTGAGTAGCCTTAAATAACTTATTTGATTCACAACCGACAACTAATATTTAAAATAAAAATAAACTTTAATTTTAAATATAATAAAACAGTACAAATATATCACGATGTGGTGTATTTGGATATATCTAACTATACGCATATTAAAAGCCGCGAGCACTACTCAGGCGGCTAATTGCCATGACATCCCTGACTACGATAATATATACTTGTTAAATTTCACATTTGAGAGGGTATTGGTACATATGAAAGGAGTTAGGAGTTGAGATGACATCATGATGCATTTCTCTCCTTCCTACCATATATGGAAGTAGCTCTCCGCGCGCTTCCTTTGTGATAATTAATAAGCATCACCATTGCTACGAGAAGGAAAGTGCAATCATTGGCAAGCGTCACGACCTCCTGTATTAAGCTTCACCACTATTTCAACTGTCATCCTTGCTGCGACTGGATTGAGTAACTCACATTCCTTTTTCCGCCCTTCTGACAATAGTAGCCGACATAGCGAAGAACATTCGATAGCAAACAACCAATACATACCATCTCTACTGCATTATATAATATACAGAATGAGGCTATTACTTGTGATAGCCTTTGTTGGGCCACTTCATATTCTATGCGCCCACGGCAAGTCAACTCGTGCCTGGCCACATGAACGCACTATTCATAACGACTGGACTTTCGACTCAAAGGCTCTCCCAAACACGTCTCTTAGCATCTCCATAGCTCTGCCACAGCCGAGACTGGCCGACCTCGAAAACGCTCTTCTCCAGAAGCATGTATTCCAGGCGCCGCCTGCACTATCCCTAACCGAGATGAAAACCTTCCAGGCACCAAAAGAAGGCGCTGCTTCCAAAGTAATCTCCTAGTTGGATCAGAATGGCGTCAATGGAGCAGTTCAGGATGGGTCATGGGTAAAGGTGAACATCACAGTCGAGGCCCTTAATGACTTGTTTGAAGCCCGCATGGCACACTATACATACAACAGCAGCAATGCCAACATCAATACTGCCAACTATACCGCCATACGCTCAAAGTCATATTCAGTGCCAGCTGCACTTGCTGCCTATATCGACTTTATCTTCCCACTATCCCATTTTATGCCTCCTACCAGCATTCACAGACACAGCCGTCAGCTATACCCGGTACAAAGTCTGCACGAGCAAAGCAAACGAGTCTCCGACATGCCTTCAACACTATCGACAACATGCACCCCTGGCAGTATGACCCCTGATTGCATTCGAGAGATATACAAATGGCCACTGCCGACTCCAAGCAATACCGCGCACGACATACCATCACCCGTTCGCTTTGGCATTGCCGGTTTTCTCGACGAGTACATCAACTATGAAGATGTCGCCGACTTTCTCAAGACGTACTCTCGTAGTCTACTACAACAAGGCGCATCAGAGCCCACATACAAATTTACAGTTGATCTCGTCAACGGAGGAGCAAACGTTCAAGTACCACGGTACCGAGCGGGCATAGAGGCTTCATTGGACGTGCAATACGCCATGGCTCTAGCTTACCCAGCACAGATGGTATACTACAGCACTGGTGGGCATGGCGACAAGATCGATAAGAACGGACATCTCATGGACCCACGGCACTCGAACAATGAGCCATATCTCAATCTGCTAGAATACCTCGTTGCACTGCCAGACAGTTCTTTGCCTCATGTACTTTCCATTTCGTACAGCGATGACGAGCAATCTGTACCGCAGCCGTATGCGATCCGCGTATGCCAACTGTTCATGCAGCTGACAGCCCGCGGAACAACAGTGCTTGTGGCTACAGGAGATGGAGGAAGTAGCGGCATTGGGCGCAGCCAATGTATACGCAATGACGGATCAGGACGGCGTGCTTTACTGCCTACATTTCCTGCCTCGTGTCCATGGGTTACTGCTGTCGGGGCCACAGAAGAGCCCATCGTGACCAGTGGCAATAAAATAGTCCCGCCACCTACCGTTGCTGCAAACTACAGCTCAGGCGGATTGAGCAACTACTTTCCCCGGCCATTCTGGCAGGAAAAGCATGTCGATTCTTACATCTCAGGACCGGCTGGAACAGACAAATATGGGCTTTTTAATACTACTGGGCGTGCTGTACCCGACATTTCGGCGATGGGCTCAAAATTTCAGGTGGTTTTGCGTGGTAAAGTCTCATCTGTTGATGGCACGAGTGCGAGTACACCCCTGGTTGCGTCCATGGTGACAATGGCCAACGATGCCCGACTGCGGGCAGGAAAGCCAGCTTTGGGGTGGTTGAATCCGATGCTTTACTCGGACAGACTGCAAAATATATTACAAGATATCATAAAAGGTGAGACGTGTGGCTGTCCATTTGACGACACAAACATGGTCTCGGGGTGGCCAGCGATGCCTGGTTGGGATGCAGCTACGGGACTCGGTGTGCCGAGTGATTATTCAGAGTTCATCAAAGCATTGGTAGATGTGTGAGGGGAAAATGTGTACTATAATTACATAATGTACAATTACAGCAGTTTTATACTATAACAAGACTACCCCGATGACTGAGTCTAAGGCCCCAATCTATGCGTAGAGGCTGATGCAGCCGGCAGAGCTGTCCTCCTCAAAGATGCCGCCGTAGATGATACCCTCATCGATACCGTCCTCCTGGGTGCCGTTGTGGGCAATATCACTGCCGCCGTCAATGGGCTTCTTGAGCAAACCAAAGTGGAACTGGCCCTGACCGCTGATGTCGTTGCTCAGAGCCGCTGTGACGGGCTTCAGAGGCGACTTGCCAGTAGAGAAGAAGACCTGCGAGGTGTTGTTGTTGAAGTCGAGAGTGACGGCAAAGTTGTTAAAGACACCTGGCGTAAAGGGCGTGCTGAAGAGGACTTGGGGCGGGTTGGCATTGACGTTGCCAAACAGCTGCAGGGTGCTGGGGTCGACGGTGCTGCTGCTGTCGCTGCCGATCAGGGTACCGGTCTTGAGGACGAGCTGGTTGGTGCTGAAATCGGCGCTCTCGAGGAAGACGAGCTGGTATTCGTGGGACAGGTTGAGGGGACGCTGGGGATCCTGCATCAGGGAAAAGTGCAGGGTCTTGACGCCGACGGTGGAGTTGTCGGTGCCCGAGTTGCTGGCAGGCAGGAGCTCGGCGCGGCGGAAGCCGGTCTGGACGTTGTCTGCGCTGGGGGCAAAGATGGATTCGTCGCTAATGGTGACCTCGACGGGCACCGTGTTCTTGTCAAACTGGGCTGTTAGTATTGCAGTCGGACTGTAGAGATATGTTTATAAGCGGGCGGCAACATACCAGCGAGCCGGTGACGGCAGGAAGTTGGAGGAGCTTGCTCAGAGTGAGGTCTATATTGTTAGATGGTTTGCTGGCAGTGGTATCAAGAGCTGTTCTTAGTAATATAACATACTCTTGCCAAAAACGTTGCTGGGGTTGTAGATGTTATTGCTGGAGTCAAAAGCAGCCAGGCCAAAGCTGGATGGGATGCGGCCGTCAAACTGAAGAGCGCACTTCTGGGCAGCAGCCAGGATAGGCAGAGCCAGGAGAAAAAGGTATTGGGAAACCATCTTGATGTTTGAGAAAGAATATAGTAAAAAGTGAAGTAATTAGTATGAATAGGGAACCAGTCCAAGAAAGAAAAGAGTGAACGACGTATCAAGACGGAATGATCAACGATGAAAGATTGGATGCAAATATGAGAAATGAGATGAGACGAGATCAAAAGACGAGACGGGAATAAGCAGGGACAAGCGAGAATATATACATAGAAGAAGAGAGAGGTACAGAGACAAAAATATGGACAGGGACTGAAGATTCGAGCCAAGGTAGTCACAAACTGGCTACCGTCAAGCAGTTCGAGGTTGACAGTCGGGTCCAGATCTGGGGAAACGGACTACGGGGCGTCGACTCCTCCGGCACTGTTACTGCCACCGCGCTGACCTCGTATCAAATGGCCCCCTAAACCTTATTTTTCAACATCTGCTCTCCTTGCTCCTGAACCCTTTTGTCCTGTTGAGTTCGGTGCTATTTCATGCTACTGTTCTGTCCTATTGGACACTTTGTATGGCATTTTGTACTAGTTTTGTAGGGCGTTTTTATACATCTCCTCCTCGCCGGTGGTTTGAGGTCGCTGGTGGAAACGGCTATTTTTTGGTTTACTTCGTATATGTATACAGAGCTTGGCATTTTGGAAGGGGGGCCAAAAGGCTCTTTTCACGCAGTTTTTACACTGCTTTTCCCAACCGAAGTGCTGAAAGACGGTGAAAGACTAGGCATCTGCTGATTTGTAACCCCTAGCTGATAAATCATAGACATCGTTTAGCAATATCAGAAAAAAACATCTCCATATATGGACGAGGATAACGGTGAGAAAGAAATGGCCGGAGACGAGGTAACGACAAGAAGCACGAAGACAAGAAGCATGGGGAAGTCAATGGCGGGACCCGGTACCTGGTAATGTCCGCGCCGTCCGGCTCTGACGCCTACCTGTGTCAATAAAGCCTAATCGCAAGAGCAATATATACCGGAGTCAAATATGGAACGGTGTGTGAGTCTATATTCTACTTGCCTATCCCTTTTTTCATCTTTGATTTTGCCATCGGATGTTCTACATCTCGAACGCGTTGTTATATTTTCGCCTGTTTCAAAGCCTTTCTC
Organism: Ophiostoma ulmi; assembly: GCA_029298715.1. Taxonomy (NCBI): domain Eukaryota; kingdom Fungi; phylum Ascomycota; class Sordariomycetes; order Ophiostomatales; family Ophiostomataceae; genus Ophiostoma; species Ophiostoma ulmi. Next base: position 4,869,821 of record JANSLN010000002.1, on the reverse strand, counting down.
AAAGCTTGACCTTACTCTTTTTTTTTTTTTTTTTTCTTTCCTTTTTTCCCCTCTTGTCTCTTTGACTGCATCTGCCCAGCATTCTACCGTCTTTGCCTTGAGTCGCGATGAATCATCTGGATGATGAACCCCGACGTCTGATGAACCCTGTATTTTAATATGCGGAGTGCAGGGCCACAGCTTAAGCGCGCACTCTATCGGCTAGAGTAGTACACTGGCTGTATTCCGACAAAGATCAGCGTGGAAAAGGGTCGTCTCCCTGTCTCCAAGGACATCAAACAGCGTCGCATCGCTTTTATTAGGCGGCATAGCGTTGAGACGGAACTGTCGGGATTTATTTGAAACACATAACAAGCGCGAAATAGAATATATCAAGAACTCAATGATATTTCAAAAAATAGAAAATAGGAGAGTAAAATCATGCGATTAACGAGAGCAAAGATGCCACTATGCTCTATAGAAGCTCGCTCTACAACATGCGGTGACTAATCCCTGCAATTGGCTGTTTGGCCGCTGTAACATGTGATTGGCTAGATCTGGTAAGATCTGATCTGCCCAACACCAACCTCAGCCGGCCATTCTTCAACATTCACAAACGCGCTCTGCACAAGTGTGAAGACGAAAATGATCGATTGTATACTGTTTGTGAATTTATGCACTCCATGCCACTCGAGCAACTATACACAAGAGAAAGGACAACACACACATCATGACTAAGCAGGCAAGATCTGATAAGATAAAGCTTGGATGCCATATAAAGTCGCAAATCTAGCTTCGCATCTGTATTCGTCCGATACACAGCTGCATAATGATATTCACTGCTGCCCTCGAGATACGGGCAACAGGCCAGTCTGCCGTATTGTTGTCGCCGACGTCCGACTTCAGTACAGTATGTGCATACTTGTGTATCACATGATCTCTCTTTCGTATTCTGTCTTTAGTGGGCCATTTGTGGTCTACTTTAAATGCGACTTCAGAGGAAGGCGCGACTGGCAATGGCGATGCACTTGCCTTTGATTCTCATAAAGGCAGACCTCATTATCGCTTGGCATCTCTGCTTTACTCGTATCTACTAACGATCAATAGCAGCGTGCACAGGCTTAGTTAATCAAACATGACTAATCATCCCAAACTGTATCGACAATTAAAATCGAATCTACCAGTATTCAGTATCTGCCCTGAAGGTCCCCATACTTTGTCCACCCCACAAATCTGGCATGCTACCCTGCGGCGCGCTGATCTCACTGATTCCACAGACACCACAAGCACTGATTCAGGCCTGTATCCCTGCGAGCTGGAGCCAGACGCGCCGTGCCACGCCGCTGCCAGTTGCCAATTGCCCGCTTTATTGCTTTATTTACTTTGTCACCAAAAGGAGCACTTTGGCCAACGACCCTCGACCACGACGAAGCACAGCACACGCATTGGGTTGACGTCAAGCAATGGTTGACGCGTCTTTTGCAGTGCAGGAGATATTCATGTGTAATTATTACATTTTTATATACATCTAGACACCGCCGACATCTTGACCTTGTGGACGCAACTTACACGCGCCGGCCGATATCAGGCGCGTCTCGACGACGACGACAACTACATAGCCGGCATACTCGACAAGACAACCTAATAGAGCGTGTTTCTCTTGCTATCTTGGAGCGAGAATTCAGACCCCCAGGACAATATACACCATTCTAAACTTACCTTACGCATATACACAAGACGACGACCCGCGATGCTCATATAGATATTGGACGCAACGCCGACGACACCAAGCGACCTCTATAGACAACCGCAGCACAAGCATAGACTTGTATATCGAGACTGGCCGGACTTTTGCAGCCGGTCTCCTCCAAAATGCCGACCAACCACGTGCTTCCCGAGTCAGCTGAGCTGCTTCAGGACATTGCCGATGCCATCTTCAAAGCAAAGAAAGTGCTCGTGGTCACAGGTGCCGGCATCAGCACCAACTCAGGCATTCCGGTAAGTTCCTGCAGCTGAGATATCTTCATATCTTGCCATGTGCTGACTGCCTAGGACTTTCGTTCCAAGAACGGCCTCTACTCGCTGATCCAGGCCCAGTTCGATGCTGCTACCAGTGACGATGTCGAGTCTGACGACAAAGATGACGAGGAAGAAGGCGGCCAGCCCAAACATAATGAGCCTCAAACAAAACGGCGAAAGCTAGACAAGGACGAGCAAGAATCGAGCAGCCAGGAAACGACAGCATCCGAGCCAGAACGCGTCCCAGTACGAAGAAGCCTACGTCGACTCGGCAGCACAATGGAGCAAGATGCCAGCAACAGCAACAGCAGCAGCAGCAGCAGCAGCAAGAACAACAGTCGCTCAAGCAGCCCTATTCCTGTCCAAACCACACGCGCCACAAGAAGCAGCAGACGAAACGCCTCGAGTGACACGATCCAATGTGCACCAACAGACCCCATGAACGACGACAACTCTATCGTGGTGCTGCCCGCTCTGAACCCTAAGAGGTTTGCAGAGTCGGCTATGCGCACACCACAACGCACACCACAACGGACACCACAGCATACGCCACAGCGGAGGACGCGTGCGAGCATGCTGGCCTTGAGTGACACCATCGAGTGCATACGATCAAACCCCATGTCTTCACCCCTATCATCGCCGCCGTCAGTATTGTTCGACCCGTCAGAAGAGTACCGCTCGGCCAATTCGTCCCTCCCCGCGTCATCCTGTTCGTCAGAGGCCGAGTCAGAATCGGACGAGAAAGATGAGAAGCCCTCTGTTCCTAGCCTATCTGCACAATCATCTTTTGCTAGCGGAAAAGGCCTGACTACCATGAAGGGCCGCGACCTGTTTGATGCTTCCATTTGGGCAGACCCCGTCAAGACCTCAGTCTTCTACACATTTGCCACTACCCTGCGCCAAAAGGTGCGGGAAGTCGTGCCGACGCGCAGCCACGAGTTCATCTCTCATCTACGCGACTCCAACAAGCTCGTGCGCTGCTACACCCAAAACATTGACGAGATCGAAGAAAAGGTCGGCCTCTCGACAAGCCTCAACCTCGGCCCGGGCAAGAAAGGCCGTTTTTCGACGCGCTCACTATCAAGAAAATCAACGGGCTTGGCTGCCGACAAAGACGAGAGCTCGCAAGAGGCGAGGGAAGCAACAGACGAGGCAAAAGAACCTGAATTATCACAAGAGCCGGCCAGCTCCCAGGAGTCACAGTCGGCGGATGACTCTGACAAGCCGCAGCCTGATAAGAAGACACTAGCCAGCCAGGATCCCTCATATCGCGGCGTAGAGTGCGTCTTTCTGCACGGCTCATTACGACTGTTGCGCTGTTTCCGGTGCGGCCAAACAACACCGTGGGACGAGGACGGCCGCGAGCACGAGACCATGTCGGGCCGGCAGCCGAGCTGTCCGCGATGTGCGGGTGCCACTGCAGCGCGTGAAGGCCGCGGCAAGCGAGCACTGGCAGTCGGAAAGCTGCGCCCTGATATCGTCTTGTACGGCGAGGAGCACCCGAATGCACACTTGATCTCTCCGATTGTCCAGCACGATCTCTCGCTGGCGCCCGACATGCTGTTGATTCTTGGCACAAGTCTCAAGGTGCACGGTCTCAAGGTGCTGGTGCGCGAGTTCTCCAAGGCCGTGCATAACCGCGGCGGCAAAGTCGTGTTTGTCAACTTTACTAAGCCGCCGGAGAGTGTGTGGTCGGACATTATCGACTACTGGGTGCAATGGGACTGTGACGCTTGGGTAGAGGATATGAAGGAGAAGAAGCCCATCATGTGGATGCCTCCAGGCACTGTCCTCGAGGAGACCAAGAAGAAGCGCAAGAGCACCTCTGTGGCTAGCAAGGGTGCACGCAAGAGTGGAGTGGAAGCCGAAAAGACTGACGGCGTCGGTGATCTCACTGTCCAGATCGAAGCGAGTATCGAGGGCGAGGCACTAAAGACGACTGAAGATTGCGTCGTAGTGAAGAAGGAAATAAAGAAGGAGAGGAAGAAGAAGGAACCAAACGAGCCCAAGGGGAAGGAGATGAAGGAAAAGGCTAAGAAAGCCGAATTGAAAGAAGGCGACCTTCCACCATCAGGTGATACGACGAGCACAGAGACAGAGTCGGGTGACAGGCAAGTAAAGAAAGCGACAAAGAAACGATCTCGCAAGTCTGCCGCCGACAAGGCAGAGGCCGTTCAAGACAGCAGCGCTCCATCCAGCCTTGTCATCGAGATTTCACAATCTGTCACAATGACCATCGACCAAACTATAACGGCTACGGCGACAACAACAGCAGCATTAACAACAGCAGACGAGACGGCCCCAACAAAGAAACCCCGTGCTCCACGCAAGAGAAAACCGCGACACTCGGCACCAGCAGAGATGGAGACCAAGATGGAGGCTGCTTTTGCCGGTCGTCTCCACCCATCGCCTCTTTCGATTCAGCAGTCCGCAGATGAGGCACCAGTGCCTCTGCCAGCTCTGCGCTTCCTGCAGCCTAAAGTGCCGCCCATAGTTGCCGCCCAGCCGCCGCCGCCGCCACAACAACAACAACAACAACAGAAGATGCCGCTTGTTGAGATCTCGGCCAATATTGTTTCCCCTCCTCCCTCTCTTCCCTCAAAGACTGACGGTTACTCGATCCTGTCTGCTGTCAAGGCCAACCCCCGGCAGAGACGGTCAAAGAAGATCTTTGAGCAAGGCCATGGCGACGGTCCTCTGGTGGCAGAGGCTCAGGGCAGTGATGTAAAGCGCAGACAGTCTCCCGCAGCAACTGCTCCTACTTCCAAGCCGCGGGGCCGGTCCAAGTCAATGGGCAACCCCATGGATATTACTGCGTTGTTATCCTCTGAGCCCTCGTCCCCAGTCAAGGAACGCCCCTGCAGCGACCAGCAAGTCAAAGACCCATGGTCAGGTACAGACCGGATCGCCGAGCAGCTCATGCACGAGCTTCTGGCCTTTCAGCAGTCGTCTACACATACATCTCCTCCTCAGACATCTCATCCGTCTGGCCAGCCTGGCCAGCCTGCTTCATCCATAGCAGACATGTCGTCACCACACTCGACCGTGCTGCCACCATTCAGGCAGCACTTTGCCAACCACTTCCGCTCGCAATATATCAATGGCGCGTTTGTTTTGCACGATCCTCTGTGCGACCAGTACAGCTATCCGCCGCCATGGCCGCAGGAATGGAGCTGCACCGACCAGCTGGAGAGGGAGGCAAAGGAGCAGGTAGCTGACCAGCGATTCCAGAATGCCATGGGTCTGCGGTGATGATATGATCCAGGATTAGGACCCTTTGTATTTGTATATATCACGTTTAAATGTTAATGATACCTTGGAGTTGATTACATTATTTTTGTCTTGTTTGTCTTGATCGTTTTCCTTGGATAACGTCTTCTTTGCTTGGTACAGCATTTTAGTAATTCTATAAGGGTCCACATAGACATCGTTGACACTTTAGCGGCATCGGCTTGCGTCCTTTTCCACGGACTGACGATCCACTTCATCAACGACATCTCATACGTACGCTAAAGCTATACACACACCACCATGGACAACCCATACAAAAGAGAGCTCGAGGTGGCCATTCGCGTCGTCGAGCAGGCCGCCCGCCTCAGCTTGGCCGTGCTGCCGAACCAGGACAAGGGCGCCATTGAAAAGGTCGACGCCTCTAGCGAGCACGAGCACAACCTGGGGCCGGTCACCATCGGCGACTTTGCTATCCAGGCTCTGTTGACATCGTCGCTGCATGCCGCATTCCCTACAGACTCGTTTGTCGGCGAGGAAGACGCCAGCGAGCTGCGCGAAAATGCAGTCCTGCGCCAGCGCGTATGGGACACCCTGCAGCAGGCCGATGTGTCGGTCGACGACATTGTGCTGCCGGTCGACACCGACGAAATGTGCGATATGATTGACCGCTGCCAGAATGCGCCGGGCGCTGGCCGCGTGTGGGTGTTTGACCCCATTGACGGTACCAAGACGTTTCTGCGCCGCGAAATGTATGCCATAAACGTCGCGCTCGTCGTCGACGGCCAGCAGACGGTCGCCGTCGTCGCATGCCCCCTGTTGTCGCCCGAGCCGCCTTCCGAGTCTGAGTTGTTGTCAATACAGAACAGCTCCATCGACCCTACCGGCCGTGGTAGTCTGCTGTACGCCGTCAAGGGCCACGGTGCATATGTGCGGCCGCTCAGCGTTATCAATGCAAATGCAGTCGCGCGCCGTCTGCCAGAGTGCAGCACAACTCATCTGCTACGGCCTGTGACGTGCGACTTCATGCAGGACTCGGCCCTCGACGGCGTACACAGGGAAATAGCAGCTCGTCTGGGCGTCGCATACCCAGGCAGCGACCTCCTGGGCTGGGTGCCACGCTGGGCTGCTCTGGCCACGGGCTGGGCCAACACAACCGTGTGGGTGTACAAGCGGCGCGACCGGCACGCCAAGATCTGGGACCACGCAGGCGCAATGCTGCTGTTTGAAGAAGTGGGCGGCCGCATTACGGATGTCGACGGCAAGCCGATTGACCTTCTGGCGGGCCGCAAGCTCAAGGGCAACTTTGGCTTTGTGGCAGCACCAGCCGACGTGCATAATACGGTTCTGACGGCAGTGCGGGACGTGCTGCAGGAGCAAGGGCGGGGTGACCTATTGGCGTAACGAGTTTATTACTTATTCCTTAATCTCCACAAGGAGATTGGTGTGGTGGTATTGCATTTTACTCCTCGTTCGGAAGACAGTGCCGTGCTATATTGTGAGTGCCAAGACGGCCGGTAAAGTAGCACACCTCTTCCCCAGGAACACGGAAGAAAGACTGCTTATTGTATATGCATATTCTGTATTCCTTGCCATATTTATATCATCAAATTCGCCGCGGGCCGTGTTGCCCTTGTTGATGCCGCGATGCATCACGAGCTGGTCTCAACAGCAGGTCCCAAGGCCAGCCAAGCTTTGTTTATAGACCACTATATGATTCAAGGTGTATCGCCAAGTTGAGATCATCATTACCAATATATCCTTTCGCCATTTATATACTTTTCGGATTTCTGCCGTGCCATCTCCGCTCACCAAGACTTGGTGGTGTCTTGGAACGGAGCTTCGAATTGCATCTAGAAGTGGTATAGAGGGCGTGAGAAGTGACTGTCGTGTGTGCCTTTGTTAGTAAGCATTGTATAGATTCATCATTTCGGAAATTGCATATATGAAATGGGAAGGAGCAATGGGTTAGAACAGAAGGATGCAAGACGTAGTCAACGGGGCTCTCTCTGATGATAGTCTCTACAGTTTAAAAGGATTACCAGCTTCCTCTCCCGCTGTTCAACCTTTGCTCAACAGAAGCGCCATTTTGAATTTTGGATAGCTTTCTCGTCTCTTTACCGGTATAGTTTATACAGTATCGATATGTCTCTACGCTCAGCACTGTTGGCTGCAGCTGCAGCTGCTTTTGGGTTTGTACCCGTCGTCGTGGCAGACACCTCCGCCAGCGGCGTCGACTGGGATGCGGCCCTCACCAAGGCCGGCGCGGCCATTGATAAGCTGTCTCTGCAGGACAAGGTCGACATTGTGACCGGGATAGGGTGGAACAAGGGTCCCTGTGTCGGCAACACGTCGCCCATCAGCTCCATCAACTATCCCCAGCTCTGTCTCCAGGACGGGCCCTTGGGCATCCGCTTCGGTTCCGGAAACACTGCCTTTACACCCGGTATTCAGGCTGCTTCGACATGGGACCGTGCACTCATGAGCCAGCGTGGTCAGTACATGGGCGAAGAGGCCAAGGGATGCGGTGTGCATGTTCTGCTTGGTCCTGTCGGAGGCCCCCTGGGCAAGATTGCGAATGGTGGCCGCAACTGGGAAGGCTTTGGCCCCGATCCGTACCTCACGGGTGTCGCCATGGCCGAGACGATCCAGGGCATGCAGTCCGCCGGCGTGCAGGCGTGCGCCAAACACTTTATTCTCAACGAGCAGGAGCTGAACCGCGAGACAATGAGCTCCAGCGTTGACGACCGCACGATGCACGAGTTGTACCTCTGGCCGTTCGCTGATGCCGTGCACGCCGGTGTTGCATCCGTCATGTGCTCCTACAACAAGATCAATGGTACTTGGGCCTGCGAGAACAAGCAAGTCCTTGATAACCTCTTGAGAGAAGAGCTCGGGTTCCAGGGCTATGTGATGAGCGACTGGAACGCGCAACACACGACTCTGTCGGCCAATGCCGGCCTGGACATGACGATGCCCGGCAGCGACTATGGCGGCAACAGCATTCTCTGGGGCCCACAGCTGACGAGTGCTGTCAATGGGGGGCAGGTGGCCAAGTCGCGGCTGGACGAGATGGCCAAGCGCATTCTGGCAGCATGGTACCTTGTCGGTCAGGACAAGGGCTATCCTGGTATCAACATCAAGGCCAATGTCCAGGGAACACACAAGGACAATGTACGGGCTGTAGCGCGCGACGGTCTGGTCCTGCTGAAAAACGATGACAGTCTGCTGCCCCTCACGAAGCCCAAGAAGCTGGCCGTCATCGGCTCGGCAGCTGTCGTCAACCCCAACGGCATGAACAGCTGTACAGACCAGGGTTGCAACACGGGTGCACTGGGCATGGGCTGGGGCTCTGGTACGTCAAGCTACCCATACTTTGTTGCACCGTACGATGCACTCCAGACGCGTGCGGCAGCCGATGGTACCACCATTAGCCTGTCGAGCACGGATGCTACGGGCTCTGTGGGCAGCGTCGCTCAGGGTGCTGATGCTGCCATTGTCTTCATCACAGCCGACTCGGGTGAGGGCTATATCACAGTTGAAAATAACGCCGGTGACCGCAACGACCTGGACCCATGGCACGGCGGAAATGCACTTGTCCAGGCAGTGGCCTCGGCCAATCCCAATACGATTGTCGTCGTGCACAGCGTCGGCCCGATCCTGCTCGAGTCAATCCTGCAGAACAAGGGCGTCAAGGCGGTCGTATGGGCCGGTCTTCCCAGCCAAGAGAGCGGAAACGCGCTCGTTGATGTCCTTTACGGTCTGGTCTCACCATCGGGTAAGCTGCCGTACACCATTGCCAAGACAGCCGCCGACTATGGCACTACCGTGTCGCGCGGCGACGACAACTTTGCCGAGGGTCTCTATATCGACTACCGGCACTTTGACCAAAAGAACATTGAGCCACGGTACGAGTTTGGGTTCGGCCTGTCATACACCAACTTTACCTTTTCCGATATCACCGTCACTGCTGCAGCGACAGTCAAGTCGGGCGCCGCGTCTGGTCCGGTTGTCGCCGGCGGTAAGGCAGACCTGTTTGAGACGGTAGCCACGGTCACATGCAAGATTACAAACAGCGGCAGCGTCGCCGGTGCCGAGGTCCCACAGCTGTACCTGAGTCTTCCCTCGTCATCTTCTCCGGCAGCACCGCCCAAGCAGCTGCGCGGATTCAACAAGGTGAAGCTGGAGGCAGGCGCTTCCGGCACCGTGACGTTCAACCTGCGACGCAAGGACCTGAGCTACTGGGATGTGAGCAAGGGATGGGTGGTCCCAAGCGGGACATTTACCGTCAACATTGGCGCGAGCAGTCGTGATTTGAGACTCAAGGCGGCATTTGACGTGTCGTGATGGTGTAGAGGTATGATGGCACGGAGTTCTGTAGCTGAGGCGATGAAGTGAGGTGGCCGAGAGAAAGATTGGATAAGTTGAATTGGTAACTATACGGAAAATCCGATCATTACCGACACTTTTATAGAAATAGAGAGCCGTGGCAGTTGATCATTTTGATGAGAGGTACATAATCTTATGTCGGGCGGGTGTGTGTTTGTAGCAGTGCAACTAGGTGAAACATATAGTATAAATTCTATTTGCACCACGTCCAAAGACTATACCATCAACACGCCAAACGACGCCATCTCACAAAACACACCACGACTCATCACCAACTCACGAACACATAAAAAGAACTACTTTATCCACAGTGTAAGCTCAGTATGTCACAAGGATTAACAGATCTGTTCACCGTCGATGAGAACTGTGACCATGGCGGTGCTCAAGCAAAGCCTTCACGAGAAAGAGCCACGACACCAATGACATCAAGGACGGCGGCCTACTATCGGAACCTTTACAGAGAGAGACTCGACTTCAAAGTCCTAGCATCAGAGGATGATGAGTTTTCCAAGTTGTGAGTTTCTTTCACGTATTCCATCACTATAGGTCTCTTCTAACATCCCAGCGCCCATCATGGCAACATCAACTTTCGGGATCCGGCGGCTGTGATGCAGCTCACCAAGAGCTTGCTGCGGCGCGACTTTGGCCTAGAGATTGACCTTCCGCCGGATCGGCTATGTCCACCTGTACCCAATCGACATGCATATGTGCAGTGGATTGGTGCACTACTGGAGACGACCGGCCGTGGCAGTGGCAGTGAAAGTGGCAGTGGCAGTGGAAAAGAGGTTATCGGGGCCGACGTAGGCACGGGCGCGAGCTGCATCTACCCACTGCTGGCGTGTGTGCAGCACGAAACGTGGCAGTTTGTGGCCACAGACATTGATGACAAAAGTCTGGGCTATGCGCGGGAGAATGTCGACAGAAACGGGCTTCAGGACCGCATCAAAGTGGTCGCCCGCACAAGACAGGACAGTCTGGTTCCTGTTGAGGCCAAAGACGCCAAAGACGCCAAAGACGCCAAAGACAAGGGTGGACTGCCCAAGACATTGTCATTTGTCATGATGAACCCGCCATTCTACTCGTCAGCGGCGGAGATGGAGGCGTCTGCATCGGCCAAGGACCAGTCGCCGCATACAGCCTGCACAGGCGCGCCCGTCGAGATGGTCTACGAAGGAGTCGACGAGGATGGTGAAGACGGAGACAGAGGAAAGGCAGCCGGCGAAGTCGCGTTTGTTGGGCGCATGATTACAGAGTCTGCTGTTTTACGCGATCGTGTCGGCTGGTACACGGCCATGGTAGGAAAGCTGTCCAGCCTTGTCGCGCTGGTCGAGCGCCTGCGCAGTCCCGAGATAGGTATCGACAACTACGCCGTCGCAGCCTTTGTAACGGGCAGCAAGACGCGGCGGTGGGCTCTGGGCTGGAGCTACTCTGCGTCAAGACCGACAGTCGACGTCGCCCGTGGCTTCCTGGGGACAGACTCGACATCGTCGGCACTGTCTACTGGTTTCGACAGCTGCAGACACGTTCTGCCGGCCATTACCGAGGTCGATGTCTGGAGCATCCCGGCCGCAGCCAGCCTCGCGAGTGGTAAGTCATCTGTATCTGGTATCGGAGACACAGTTGACAAGACTATGCAGGGCCTAGAATTGGCGTCGTGGGAATGGGATTGCAAGACACTTCAGGGCACGGGCCGGGCACGCGAGAACGTCTGGGGCCGGGCATGGCGACGGAAGAAGCAGCGCGAAGCAGCAGCATGCACATCAGCCATAGACATCACTACTCCCACAACTACAGAAAACAGAGAGTGTGTCTTCGGCTTCGAGGTCAAGGTGCGTGTGGGCGTGGCCGAGACAACGGTCGGCTGTCGTTGGCTGGAAGGGCACAGCGAGGTCCTTTACCAGAGCTTCTGTGGGTTTCTCAAGACGAAGCTGAAAGAGGCACATTTTTAATTTAAAAGAATGAATGGTCAATGCCAGAGTTCATATTACAATAACTAGACACAAGGGACGCAAAGTAAATCAAAATACGCCATTCCATATACCCTAGAGCCTACATGTACCCTACTCTGCCGAGTATACCTCTACCACCTCCGTTGGCCACGCCCACGGCCACCAAAGCCGCCCCTATTTCCGCTCTGGTCGTAGCCGTTGAAGCCGCCCTGGTTGCCGCCAAAGCCTTGGTTGCCATAGCCTCCACCCTGGCCGCCACCACCGCCGCCGCCAGCAAACTGTGCCATCATATTGGACAGCGTCGCAGGGTCCATCTGGCTCGGATCCATGCCAGACGCCATCATCTGCTGCAGCATAGGCTGCATCTCGGCCGGGATACCGCTCATGTCCATGCCCATGCCGCCGCCAGCTCCAGAGACACCACCCTGTACAGCATTGTTGCCGCCACCATTGCCGCCGCCGTTACCACTATTTTGGTTGTTGTTGTTGCCAGCAGCGGCTGCGTTTCCTGCAGTATTTCCGGCGGCATTGCCCGCAATCTGGCCAGCACCAGCAGCGCCAGAAGCACCAGAAGCACCAGAAGCGGAAGCACCCGCACCGCCAACACCCCCAGGGCCGGCCGCGCCTCCAGGGCCACCTTGGCCACCAGGGCCTTGCATACCCTGCATCGCCTGCATGGCTTGCATGCCGCCCATGCCCTGCATCATGCCCGGCATACCCATACCAGGCATACCGCCAGGCATTCCACCGGGCATACCGCCCATGCCGCCCATACCACCCATCATCATCATGTTAAACTCCTCCATCATTTCCTTGTTCGACTTGGCCACGGCGTCCTGGTTATAGTCGCTGCGCAGGTTCTCCTGCTTCTGCGAGTACAGCGCCCACGTAAACTCGTCAAAGCCGTAGTTGAAGTAGTCGCTCAGGTCTGTACCCGGCATGCGCCACGGCTTGTCGTTCTCGGCCAGGTCGGCGTCAATGTTGACCTGTGTGATGGGCTTGCCAGTGGGTTTGTGGATGGGCACGGCGTTGATGTCAACGTCGGACGTGGACACGGTCGGGTAGTCTGCGGATGGTGTACCGGCGACCTTTGCCTTGCCTGCCGCTGCTCCTGTTCCTGTGGCTTCTGGCTTCCCAGACCCCGGTGCTGCCTTGCTGCTGCCGCCTTCTGTTGACCGTTGTGGTATGTTGTGGATGTCGTTGTATTTAGATTGTCTGTGTGTTACGGTTAGCGTAGTTTTTAAATCTAGAGTAGATGTCTACCTACGTCGGCGCTGCTGCTTTTGAGCCGTCCTTGTGCTCGGTGATAATGTCGATATCAGAATCGTCGTCTTCGTCGTCTTCGTCTTCCTCATCATCCTCGCCCTCCACAGCGTCACCACCCTCGGCGCCGTCTTCCTCCATGGCATTGCCGCCCTCGTCTACCTCGTCATCGTTTGGATCATAGTCGTCGCTTGTTTGGTCGTCTGCTTTTGTCTTTGCTGCTGCTGCTGCGTCGACCTCGCCGCCTTCGGATGCCGTCGTCTCGGCCTTTTGCGCCGTTGACGTCTCGACCTCGTTGTCCTCGGGCGCGTAGAAATCGTCGTCGTCGTCAATATCCATAGTGTCGGAGGTCCTTTTTGTATGAGAATATGTGCCAAGGATACTTGATTCCGAGTCGTGAAGCAAGCCCGCAGTGTATATCTATCTTATGTCGTGGTATGGCAAAATGCAGCCATTCAGAAGCTTGAGCCGATGCGCTACACCATAGCTACCTTGCGCTGAACGCCTGTGTGAGTTTAATGTGGGTTTAGCGGCAATCAAGTATAGCTACACGTGACTCTATTAGACGGATATGGAAGGCGGTAAAGACTCTCCGTCGCGCCTACCAACTTGTTGCTAGTGACTGCTACGCGTTACCTGCCAGCGGCGGCAGAACCAGAAAAACAGGAAAGAACTAGAGAAAAACACCAACAGCTAAGCTGAGAGGCTCAGAGGGCAGGTGCGACCGACAAGGGGAAAAGCCGATTTCCTATTCCTACACACAAGCAAGCACAAGCACGGTCGTTGTCTCATTCATCCCGTCGTCTGTCGTTCCTTCCCTATTGCTGGCATTGGCATTTTCCATTCCCCGTTTTGTAATATTGTGTTTGTTTATTATCGTTTTTTAATTTACTCTATTTTTAATTCCCTTATTTAACGACCCTGCTCCGCTGCGCTGCCTGCCACCGCCCCCGTTTTATTCCTATTCCAACGCACCAAATGGCGCTTGCACGTTCTGCCAGTGCTGGTGGATTGAGCATCAACACAGGCGCGGCCAATCTATTGTGAGTGTCTCACTGTTCTGTTTCTTCTGTTTGTTTGGTCTTCCATCCAGGCAGATCTATCCAACCACCTCGGCTCTATATCTTTATCTAACAACACAGTGGAAGCACTTCTCAACCGGCAGCAAGTGGTGGACTCTTTGGCTCTGCAGCAGCAAAACCAGCAACGACAACGACAACGACGACGACGACGACGACGACCTCGACAGCAGCAGGCACTCTGTTTGGAGCACCGGCATCGACCCCAGTGACGACGACAGCACCAGCGACAAACATGTTTGGAGCAGCAGCAGCTACATCTGCCCCAGCTGCAGGCGGTCTGTTTGGCCAGCCTGCCGCGGCAGCAGCGCCCAAGCCGAGCCTCTTTGGCGCACCAGCAACGACCTCTGCTCCGGCTGCCGGTGGTTTTTTTGGTGGCGGCGCGACAACAACAACAACATCAGCTCCGGCAGCAGGTGGTCTCTTTGGTGGCGGCGCGGCAGCAGCAACATCGGCCCCAGCAGCAGGTGGTCTCTTTGGCAGTGCGCCAGCAGCAACGTCAGCAGCTCCTGCAGCAGGAGGTGGTCTGTTTGGTACGAGCACAGCAGCAGCTCCTGCGGCGGGCGGCGGTCTTTTCGGTGCAAGCACGGCAGCACAGCCCGCCGCGCAACCCGCAGCATCGGGCGGTCTGTTTGGTGCAAGCACAGCTGCTGCCCAGCCGGCAGCAAGTGGCGGTCTCTTTGGCGCCAACACGGCACGGCCTGCAGCAGCAGCAACAACAACACAGCAGTTCGGCCAGACGCAAGGCCAAGGACAAGGACAGGTGATCCCCGGTGTCCGCATCGATCTCTCCAATCTCAAGGGCACGACACGCTTCAACGACCTGCAGGAGAGTCTGCAACAGACGATTATCGGGATTGACTCCAAGATCCAGTCCTACATTGAGCAGAAGAACCAGGTCGAGGCATTCCTGCCCGCCCACGGCGAGAGCCTGGAGGCCATCCCCGGCGACGTCAAGTTTGTCGCACGCAAGTACGACGGCGTGTCGGCGGCCATGGCATCAGACCTGCAAGCCATCCAGTCACTACGCGAGATGGTCAAGGAGGACGCCGAGCACGCCCAGCTGAGCTTCAAGGCTCTCGACAATCAGAAGCTGCCAGCGCAGTTCCACACCTCAGGACTCTGGTCAGGCCCTGGCAAGAAGGCCGGTGGCCGACAGGACGGCGAGCGCGAGCGCGGTGCGGCAACAGCAGAGAACGGCCGCACAGACCTGATCAACTACTTTTCAGACACGGGTGACGCCATTGGCGCACAGCTGCGCAAGATGGAGTCGAACCTGGGCGAGATTGAGGTGCACATGTACAGCGTACAGGCAGGTCTGCTAGAGCAGCTGCAGCGGATCACGGCCTCGTCGGGCTCGTCGTCGTCGGGCAATGGTGCCAACGGCGACGGCGGCAACTCGGCAGACAGCAAGGTGGCTGAGCTGGCGGCAGTGCTGCGCGACTTTGAGGAGAGCATCCTGACTGTGGCCAGTGTCGTTGGCAGCGCGCGCGAGAGCATGACGGGTCTGCAGGTTGGCGGTTTCCTCCGGCGGTAGGCTAGAAGACGTCTGGGTGTCTGTTGTCTTTTACTTGTCTCTTCTTTTCGTTCTTCCTGTTCTATATCTGTCGGTGGCTATACACGTTGGCAGTTGGGATTCCATGGCGCAATATCACGAGCTTCCTCTTTCTATGTTCTCTTATCTGTTCTCTTGTTTCTCTTCAATATTTGTTGTATTTATCCGAGAATTAAATATCATAAGTCATTAACTATCTGTGCAATGCCAACAAATGCAGCACTATAAACGCCTGTGATGCCTGTCGGCCTAGAGTAATAACTCTAGATGAATCCAAATGCCTTTGAGACGCCGAATATCCAAAAACGCCCTTCCCTTTTGATGATCTAGATCAGATGCCTCTCCATCCTTATTTTCTTTCTCGCTTTTATTCCTAGTACATGCCCTCGTCGCCGCCACCGCCTTCATCGCCGTACTCATCGCCATAGTCGTCGTCGTCGCCGTTGTCAAAGGCCGCCTCAGCATTGTAGTCACCCTCCTCGTCGTCGTCGTACTCCTCGTCCTCCACCTCGTCGTAGTCGCCTTCGTCCTCCACCAGGTCAAACTCGACATTGTCTTCGTTGTCTCCCAAGTTCTTGAACTTTTCTAGCTGTTCCAGTGCCTTGTGGGTGCCGTTGGCATCCTTTTGGATCTGGAAAATCTCTTCGGCTGTCCGCAGCGATGTCACGTCCGACAGCGCCAACACCTTTTTGCTGCCCATGGCGCCGCCTGCTCTAAGACCACCAGGGCCCAGCGCGCGGCCGTCCTGGCCTTCAATAGTCGGCCACAGCTCGGGCGGGAACAGCTCGCGGCTAAAGGGCCGTGCTGCGAGATCGGGCAGTGCGCGCTCGACGGTCTGGAAACGGTGCGAATACATGGGCACGGCCGTAAACGGGTCGATGGTGGCCTTGTTGCGCACGCCGTACTGCTGGTTGATCTGGTCCTGGCCGTACGCCTTGCTGGAGCCGCCCGAGAGCCCGCCTGCGCCGGCATTGCTGGACGAGCCAGGGCCCTTGAGTGTTCGTGTTTGTGTGTAGAGGGGGCTCGAGTGTGTCTGTTCGCGCACGAGCAGGAAGTAGTCGACGATGCGGCGTTCCTGGTCGGTGATTGGCGCCGCCGTCGGTGTGTTGAAAGTCGGGAAGAGCTCGACGGGCTTGGAGTCGGCCTTCATTGTCGGGTCGTCGGACCACGGCGCAAACCCGCCGCCTCGCTTGCCGCCGCGACCGCCGCGTCCGCCGCCACGTCCACCGCCGCGCATTGTGATGTATGTGGTTGAATGTAATGTGAGCTTACGTGAGGAGACTCGGTGTATTTTCTTATGTGAGTGAATATGGTTGCGCCGTGTTTGCAGTGTCGGAGTCGTAGTAAGTCAGCATGGTTGTCATTCACCTCGAAAATCTCCCTTCTTTTTTCTGCCTGTCAAATTTTTGGCGCTACTAGTAAACTTTAGCTGTCGTCCCCCACCGCCCTACCACAGCCGCAATGTATAGCGTCGGATTACTAAATTCACTGCATCGAATGCGCTAGCCCCGCGTTCCGTATTAGTACTACCCACTGGAGACGTTAGAACCTATTGGGAAGGAACGATCTAGAGCTTCCATCTTAAGCTTCCTTCCATCTCGAGTTGAAAGACGATAGACGACGCAGCTTGTTGCCTGTCGATATATTGACATTACATAATCAACCCACACTATCGTCAACTCTGTATTTGCCTCTGATCAAACGGCAAGTATATTCATCTTGTACTACTATCGCCACCAACCGCGCCATCATCGCAATGTCGTCTGACTCCGTCGTCGGTCTCAGTGACCTCGTCCAGCATCTGGATGCACTGCTGGCGCCATCGCCGGCTGTTGAGCTCACTCCAGACCTCTTTGATGATGTCAAGTTGCGGGTCACAGAAGACAATGTCGGCACTGTTGCCGGCGCCATCATGGACAAACTCGTGGCCCTGCTCCAAAGCCCCGTGGTCGCGGGCGGACAGGGCGCTAGAGTCAACACCGAGGCCGTTTGCTCTCTCGCCAGAAAGCTGCTGCAGCAGCCGTTATTTTCCTTTTCAGATGCTATTGCAATGGCACCGATGGAGCTCCTCCTTGAAAGCATGAAGCCGAGCGCCACGCCAGCGATAAACAAGCTAGCCATTGCTGTCATTGAAAAGGCCGTGAGTCCTAGACTCTCGCCAACGTGGTCTCCCAGCCGTGCAGAATCACGCAATCTGGCATCTTTAGTACACGAACACTTTCAGCTCTTTAAGGCCTTTATTGAAAGCTGGCTTCTCAACCCAGATATCGGCGTAGGTGAATATTCCGAGCGTGTTCTACTCCGGCTGCTGGATGCAGACTGGCCTCGGGATGTTCTCGGGATACCCATCGTAAGGATATCTTCTGACGGAGAATCTACCAACGGTAGTAATGGCGCCGAATCCAGCGACCGTCCTGGCCGGTTATGGCATTGCTTACTCAAGGACGAGAGGATCTATGATGAGGCGATCATCACCTACTGCCGCGAGACCATCAAGGAGTACTTTGGCTACGAGGAGGTCAACGAAACCCCAGACGAAGACGGCCAGATCAAAACTCCTCAGTCACAGTCCACCGCCCAATCCCGGGTTTTGAGCATCCTGCCTCGGTTGGCTTGCCTCAACTTGCCCCTGCTTACCGATTCCCGAGACGGCCTACTTTATTTTGCAGCGAACAACATGGTCGAGATGCGTGACGACTTGATGTTTCGCAACCTGCAAATGTTTTTCAGGGATCTTGTTGCCAATACGCGGTGCTTCCTTGCTGAGAGCGACCTAAGAAACAGCATTAAGAGAGCTGATAGACCGCACTTTGCCTCTGTCGACGACATTCACGACCAGAAGCTGCGCTACCAGGTCGAGACGATGGTCGATATCCTCAGGTCAGCGAGATTAAAGAATCCGAGGCTGGTTCCCACAAACGAGCTGCTTGTTGCCGAATGGATGAGGGCAGTAGAGACAGGGCAGACTACACAGGAGGATGCCGACGACATGCGGCAATGGGTCAACCTTGTGCTTCCAAAAGACAATCTTCCTATCCGGTAGATGCCGTCTTTATGTTGGACTTGATGAGCTTAAGGGGCTCAAGGGCTGTTATTATTGATTTGATAATGTAATCACCGGTGTAATTAAGACGAATAAAAGGATATTCAAAATCAGGTCGTTTGTTTAGTTTCGTAGAATTTGCAGTAATTAACTTGATTATTTATATTGAAAAAAAGTTAAAAAAAGGAGCCAAGGCATTTTTAATAATTTTTATTTTATTTAAAAGAAACCAAAAAACTACAATTAAAACATGACATTCAACAATATCAATAACACGTCTGGCTTGCTTTTCCGTTGCTATAAACAGAGCACCCAATCTGTATCAAAACATTTTAAAGACGTCAACCGCCTCCTTTTATTCTAAACGACATGTTGGCCATTGAACAACCGCGATAAAAGTACAACGCAGAAGAGTAATGAAAACAGCAGAGAAGAAAGGCATAGAGATAGAAAAAATGTAAAAAAGAAAAGAAAAACAAAAGTACAAAATATGAGATGTATATGCTAATGCCCAGAACGAAGACGAGACAGAATAATGGTCAAATGGGAGAACAAAAGAAGAACACAGAAAAAAAAATAGAAACACAACTACTCCTGCATCGACGGCGAGTGCATGCGCCGGCCCATGAACTTGGTGCTGGCATCACCACCCTCAGAGTCCACAGACGTCGTGCCCTCGTTGGCCGTCGCCGTTGTCGCCATGCTCATCACGCTGTCGCCGCGCCGCCGCCGCTTGATGCTCTGCGCAAACGTCTCTTCTCCGGATATGCTCCCGGTACTCTCCGTCGTGTGCGTGCCCGCCACAAGGCCCTTGATGCCTAGGCTCACCTCGCCCACGCGCCGCAGCACCTGCACAATCGCCGTCCGCAATTCCAGGCTCAGCTCGCGGTTCAGCAGCTCAATCATGCTCGGGTAGAACCCGCTCAGGTGCTCGACAAACGACGCCTCGGGGAACTGGTGTGCAAAGCCCTCCAGCACATCGACGACGACAGGGCGCCACGCCATAATGTTGCGGTGCTGGCTCTCGTCCTCCAGTGCCAGATAGCCCTGCAGAATGTCTTTGCACAGGGGCACCAGCGCGCTCTCGACATCAGCACGCTTGGCCTGGCGCTCTTCGGACTGGTCCGCGTACATCTTGAACAGGATGGCCACATACGTCGCCGCCGAGCCCGACTCTTGCTTCAGCAGGTTGGGCGGCTGCTTCATGAACCCTTCACGCCATAGACGCATGCGCAGATCCTTGTCGTTGTTGAACCGGCGCGCAAACAAGAACGACTTCTTGAGCAGGGCCATCAGCCGCAGAAGCTCCGTCGACGGGATCTGCGCGTACACCACCTCGTTGCTAAACAGCTCGTTGACCGTCTCAATCATCAGCAGCTGCAGCACACAGCGCGAGATGATGCGGTTGAAGAAGCGCCGCCGTGCCGCAGTAACAACCACGGGCTGCTGCTGAAGGCTGCTCGTCGGCTTGAACTCTTCGAGCGCAGGCTGCTGCAATGCCGGGTCGGTCGAAATGATAGACGACGCCCGCGGTGTGCGCTGTGCGTCTTCACCCTCATTGGCCTCCGTATCTTCACTGCCATCGTCGTCTTCCGGAGCAGTCACGGCTGTGCTGGGAACAGACAGTGTCGACACCGCATCCGACGTCTCAGCATCACCATTGGCGCCATTGGCACCGTTGCCACCGTCGATCTTGAGCGACTTTTCATCGTCGGATGCGGGTTGCAAGGCAGAGCTCAACGGGTAGCCAAATTCCATGGTGCCCGGCGCGGGTGTCAGAGAAGCGGCCGAGTTAATGGTCGCCGCTGAGAACAGCTGGTACGCCGTCGTACGCTCAAACAGCTCGCAGAATGCACCCACAATCTTGGACCAGTGCTCCTCCGAGAACTTGTGGACGTTTTGCAGGACAAGCTGCTGCAAGCAGTTGCTGCCGATACGGGCAATGGTGTCATTCTCTTGCAGGATACACAGTGCCAGCAGCTCGAGGAAGCGGTCCAGCATGTACTCGAGAGCGTCAAAGTAGTGCGTGAACAGAGTAATCATGTTGCGGAGCGCCTGGATCATGGTCGTCGACAGCCACACAGACAGCTCCTCGTGGCTCAGCACATTGGACATTTCCGGGCGCGACCGCAGCACCAAGAAGATGGGGTACAGCTGCTGGCGCCACAGAATGTCCCAAAAGTCGGGCGGGAAGTCGCCGCCGTAGCGCAGCAGCGTCTCGAAAAAGTAGTTGAGCGCGTTGGACCGCACTTCGAGGTCCTCGCCCGTCATCAGCACGTCGTGGAATGCAAACAGCACAGGGAACCAGAAACCCTCTTCGACAGAGGTGCGGCTGGGCTGCTGCTTGGTATCGATGACGTTTCCGTTCTTGTCGCCGTTGGTTTCCGAGGCGACAGCGGCAACAGAGCCGTGGGCTGGTGCATGGCGCTGCTGCGATAGAGGACACTCGGGCGTCTTGAGCATCTTGGGCACAACCGCCTTGAGCGTCTCCATGGCCTGCAGACTCTTCTTCTGGAAGCGAATGTTCTTGGAGAACTCGGTCAAGCAGACAATCAGGTCGGTGAAGGCGCCCTGGGCAATGACAACACCGAACCGCGTGCGGAATACCTGTGTGACGTTTTCAAAAGCCATGTTGACAATGCTCTCTGCAGGGTCGCGGGCGGCCACGGTAAAGGCACCAAACATGGTGCGCCAGCCGGACCGGATGTTCTCGCCGCGCGCCTGAATCATCTGGATCAGACACCGAAGTGCCATGTCCTTGACGTGGATATTGCTCGAGTTGGCCATGACATGCTCAAACGGCTTGAGAAAATCCTTTTGAAACTTGAAACCCGCCAGCTCCTCAAGCTCCATGAACCGCATGGACAGCTGCCGCAGCGAGTCGAGCGCGAAAAAGACGACTGCTTCGTTGGCGTGCGAGCCGATCTTGTTGAAGTGGTCACCCAGAACATACCAGATGTTGGTCCACTCGAAACGCACACGCGTCATGTTGTAGTAGCTGATCTCGACAATCTTTTGCAGACTGTACATGCGCGGGTTGTCGTTGGTGCCCGACACCTTGATCTCGTCCCAGCTCACCTCGGTCAGCGCCCGCGCAAAGTGGCCAATGGCATCGCCGTTGAGGTTGGCCGTGTTGGTAAAGATGCGGTCCATACTCTTGATGGTGTCGTCCGACGTCAGATCGTACGCAATCTCGAGCGACGAGAACCCGTTGGGGCCCGTCGGTGCGCGCGGGCGCTGCTGCTGCTGCTGCTGGCGGCGCTGAATCGACTTGCGGTCGCTGTTGCTGCTGATGCTGCCGCCGCGCTCCTTGGCGGGCGGCACAAAGCGTGCCTTGGACACGTCAGGCACGGAACTGGCGTCAATGCCGCTGGCCATGAGCTGCAGACGCTCTAGCTGGCTGACCGAGATCAAGATATCTTTCCAGGACTCGCGCAGGTAGTTGCCCTCGGTGTAGCCCAGCTCGAGCAGCACGCGCAGAGCCTCAAAGTTCTTGGCATACAGCTCCTGCACGTTGTTAAGGTTGGCAGCATTGCGCAGAGCCGAGATGAACGCTGCGCGGGGCGTCGACAGCTCAAACTGGCACGCAATCTTTGTTGCCAGCTTCATGCCCTCGAGACACAGACGATTGATCTCAATGTTGTGTGCGTTTTGCATCTGGCTGGAAAAGGATGAAAAGTAGGACATCCAAGTCACATCAAACATGGGACCAATGTGCTTGAAGCTGGTGGCCGGCACAAACTTGACGCCGCCCGCCTTGGTCGCGTTGCGGCGCTGGCTGCGGAACAGGTTCTTGAACAGCTGCTCCGACCGCAACGAGATCTCCTCAGACTGCTGCACGTACGCCTCTCTCTGAAGGTCGCGGCCGACATTCGAAAAAGCGCTGGCCAGGCCGCTGGGCTGCTGGGGTGGCAGGGTGCCGGCAGCAGCGGCGGCAGCGCGCTCACTGTTGAGGACGATCTCATGGGAGCCAATTTCGTCGTAGATGCCGATAAGATACTCGTCGGGCAAATCGGCATTGTCGTTGATGCCGCGGTTGTTGCGAATAAAGTCCTGTTTCGTCATGCGATTGACAACCTGGGTGCTGTGAAGATCCGTGTTGAGCATAATGACCGAGTAGGCCAGCACGTAGGCAGTGTCGGCATTCGCAAACGCGTTGGGGTTGCCGTCGTTGTAGCGCTCGGCAAACTTGAGCATGAACCGATCAATCTTCTGGGCCTCACCAGGCAGACGGAACGACTGAAGGAACTGGCGCAGAGCATCGACGAAGCGGCGCTTGGTAAAGTTCATGGTGTTGACAAAGGCGTGCATTGTCTCAATGTTCTTGGGGTCACCCTCACCGAGATACTCGCCAATCTGCGTCTTGTTGAGACGGTCCTCGCTGATGAGGAAATTGGCAATGTCGGTGGGAGAGTCGCTCGGGATGAAACCCTGGTCAAGCAGCATCTTGAGACCGCGCTTGGGCTTATAGTTGAATGCCTTGATGGCAATCGACAGTGCCGTCTTGCGTGCCTTTTCCTTCTCAAGTTGTTCTGGGTCGTCGTCCATGACGGGTGTCGCAGGCATCACAGGAGTGTCCGTGCGGGACACCGAGTCGGGATCAATCGACTCACGAACATCGTCGAGCGATGCCCTCCGGTCGGCGTCGGCGGCAGCAGCAGCAGCAGCACGATCGGGCCGGCCGACCTGGGACCAGTTGACCATGGACCGCAGCGACTCCACAAGGGCATCGAGAGATATCCGCTTCATGACGTACTCCTTGGGGAACTCGGGCTCGGGTTCGTGGTGGGGCATAATGTGAGAGACGGTCAGCGGTGGTGGCAGAGACGTCTTGATCTGCCAGTCGCTGCCGCTGGTAGTGCCATGCTTGTCCTCGTAGGCGCGCTCAATGTCGCTGGTGACGGACACAGGTGTAATGGCAACCTTTGCAAGGTGCTCGACAATGGTCTGGAAGATGTTGTCGACGTTGCGCTCGCAGTCATAGTTGAGGTATGTCTCGACCAGGGCGCGCGGGTCGGCACAGAAGCGGTTCAGAATGCCGATAAAGTAGAGCTTCTGGGACATGGGCGCCGTTTTCCGGGCGAGCAGGGCGAGGTAAATCTCGTTGAGGAAGACCTCGATCTCCTTCTTGAATGGCGCACGCATAAACTTGAGCACAAGCCAGAAAATCTCTGTGCACACCTCAAACACGCGGTCGACAGAACTGGCGCCGTTGCGGGTGATGCTGAGACAAAGATAGAACTTGATAGCCTGCAAGAAGCTCGTGGGCTCGTTGCTCTTGGTGTTGGTAATGGTACACAAGGGTGACGTGAAGACGGCAATATTGTTGTTG
Source organism: Ophiostoma ulmi (assembly GCA_029298715.1). NCBI lineage: Eukaryota > Fungi > Ascomycota > Sordariomycetes > Ophiostomatales > Ophiostomataceae > Ophiostoma > Ophiostoma ulmi. The sequence continues at coordinate 4,845,985 of JANSLN010000002.1, read as the reverse complement.
AGAAGGGTGTGGATGAGATGAAGCGACACGAGCTTGGAGCGCATGGGCTGGCCACGCAGGTCGTACAGCTGGTCGGGAGGCAGTACCTTGGTAGACAGGTTGCAGAACGAGCGGAACACGAGGTAGGCATCACGGATATAGACCTCATCTTCCGCGTCGAGTGCCTCGGGGGCGTCGTCGTGCGGGCTCTCGGGATTGGTCTGCTCGGAGATGGAACGGGCGGAAGACGCGGCTGCACGCTTTAGGTGCGTCACCATGGTCGGGCCGTCGCCGAGGTTGGAGTCGTCAAAACTCTTGCGGTGCTCCAGGTCCTTGAGAGTCAGCTTTGCGGCACCGCTGTCGTCGCCGTTGGCCCGGGCGGAGGAAGTTGTGGCCGATGCCCCATCTGGAGTCATGGGGGCCTCGGATGAATCGTCGCCGTCAGCCTCGCCGTCATTGGCTGTGCTGTGACGGACAGCACCGTTAAGAGAGTCGGCGTGCTCAAAAGTGGCGTTGCTGCCGTTCTTGTTGAGCTTGGACAGGCCGAGGCGCGTCTCCTTCATCTGTAGACGCAGCTTGACGCGCTCAAAGACGGTGCCCACCATCTGTGTAAGGGTGCCCTGGGCGACCTGCTGGTTGGAGGCGTTGCGCGAGAGCAAAAAGACATTGTAGACTTGGCGGATGGCCTTGAGCAGGCCGGCACCATGGACGACGATCTTGTCGTTCAGCACGGCAGCCAGCAGCGACTTGACAATCTGCAGCTGGACCTCGGCCGGCGTCGACTCGCCTTGAAAGCAGTCGCATATTGTGTCAATAGCACGCTCAATCAGCGGTGCACGGTCCGAGGATGCAGCGGCCACAGTAGCAGCAGCAACGGCATTTTGTTGAGCCCGAGCCGCTTGAACGGCTGAATCTGACTGGCCATCCTCGCCGTCAGATGTGGATTCGGCAGCAGCAGAAGAGGCGGATGGGATGGAAAAGTAGGAATAGGAGATGAGCTTGCCGATGCAGTCGAGGGCAGTAGTGGTCAGGGGAATACTGCCGGTGCGGGTGGCGAGCTGTAGCGGCGCAAAGATGACTTCGGGGTCCGGGAACTGGGGGTCGGCGGTCTTGATGGCGTCGAGGGCCTTTTTGACAGCCTCGGCAAGGTTAGGGTCGCGACTGGTATCCTTGGCCGCGGCGATGACGCCGAGGGAGGCGGCCACGAACTTGAGCGAGCTCATGCTGGCCGGGAGGAGAGGGAGGTCGTCGAGCGAAGGGCCATGCGACGGGGGGGGGCCCTGAAAGGTCGAGGGATCGTAGGGTTGTGAGTGCTGTGGGGAGCTCAGTACGTGTTTGATGCGTCTTCTTGGTGTCGTCTAGGTATCCTGCGATGTCTGCTAGACGAATATGGTGCTACAGCAATGCCCTTTGATGATGTCGATGGCGTCGATGTCGGCGAGGAGGAGGCTGCGTCAGTAGAGGCCACCGTTGCGACGTCAGGGGAACGCCGGCTGTAAAAATGGAAAAAGGAGTTGTTTTGAGGTTGGCTGAAGTTGGTTGCCGCCTGCGTGGAAGCTGTGGAAATAGCAGGGAGTGTTGTGAATCGATTACAACGCTGCCTGGAGCAAAGGGTGAAGCATACGAATGCTAATGTGGCATGGGATATTACTGTGGAATATAGGTGGAATATAGGGAGTCGGCTTGGTAGGGATGTGGATCAGTCTAGCAGCACTTGCTGCAAATGGGCATATTGGACACTTTGAGCCTGCAGGCCAGGAACGCAATGGGGAAAAGCGTCGGTTAACGTATAGCTTTTGTGGGGCAAGTTTACTTAAGGGGTCTTTCGTGATTATGTACGCAGGTAAATTCAAGGTCACGGGGAGATAAGATTTAGATTCTAGATAAGAGCTTCGAGGCCACCTGTCAACCTTGCTTGTTCCTTTTGCTGTTCTAGAACACACGTGACCTGGCGGCGCGCGGCGCATCAACACCAGCGGCGACGGCGGATGCCATGGACTATGTGTAGATGCCGTCCATGGGTTGATTGCTGATTATCTGTCAATTTCTGTATTCTAGTATAAAAGGCCTGTATTCTGATTCATATCTTTCCATTTTCAAGGTCCAGTTTCATCACCACAAATCTGCATCCTCACCGTCGTCCTGCCAGCTCCGAAGAACATTCGCCCAGATGAGCTAATAAGATGAGTGCGACATTTAACCAGTAATAGTCTTAGTAGACATCAAGCTCTAAGCCATCAAAAGCCTTCTATAAGCGTGTGGACGTGCCGGCGTCGGGCAGCACAGCAAAGAGAAAAAGATGCTTGAGCTCTAGCACTCTGGGTTAGCGGTCCGCAGCCAATCAACGTGCCCCATTTGCACTAGCAGGGGTCCTGCCTTGTCCTACTAGCAAGTGTTAGCAGCCAGCCGTGGCAGCTCTCCAGCAATCACTCTTCACTGAACACTCACTGAACACGCTCACACACTGTAATTGCTCCATAGCAGGTTGACACGTCTAGAAGTGGGTCCTTATCCCAACGGCCAGCGATCAAGGAGGAACAATACAGCGAGCGCGCGAGGGAAATATTTAAGAGTAATTAAATTGTATAGCGGAAATAAGTATAGTAATAGCAAATTTAATTCAAAAAGAAAGTTTCGTTTTCGAGCCAATTCCCCCCGAAGTTAAGCAAACAGGCAAGAGCTCCCTGGTGGGCTGTTCGTTCCTACTCTATCCAGTCGTCAATTCCCTCGCTACTTTATCTTTTCGCGCACGCAGCTGGCAGGCTGTCTAGTCTCTGGTGAGGTCTGAAGTCCTACACTTTCCTCCCAACGCGCCCCAACACTTTCTCCGGTCGTACCTGCCCCTGAATCATTCACTTCTTAGTCATCATCTTCAACGGCTGTCTATTCAAAATTCAAATGTTAATTCTGTAGAAAACAAAACAAAACAAAACAAAAACAATCAACACTCATCACGCATAAGCATTTCAATAACCAATCTGTAATTTTCCTGGATTTATTATCTGCAAAAGACACCCAATCCCATCACCCCCCATTACAGAGACATTCCGTTATTTCTCGCTCCCTGTAACACCCTTCGTTCCGTGCTCCTCCGTTATTTTTCTCGTCTCCACCCCTATTCTCCCCCAAATCGACTCCGATCCAGGGCCCCCAAAAAGGCCCAGAAGAAAAACCATAAAAAAAAATCGCCCAAAATACACCTGCCACCACCTCTGACCAACCACCACCCGACACTCCAAATCCCTCCCAAAACTCAAGACCGCAAAAAAGCATATCGCTTCTCGCAACGGACTTGTACCGACTTCCCTCTCCCCTACCTTTCCGCCTCGTTTCTTTTCAGTTTCCCGTCCACATTATCGCCATCATGCTCGCTCCCGTCCTCCGGAGGCGTCTGCTCCAGCCGCAGACCGTCCTGCGGTACGCCGCCCCGGCTGCTCTCGCCCGCTTCTATGCCTCCTACCCGCCTCACACCATCGTCAAGATGCCTGCCCTGTCGCCTACCATGACTTCTGGAGGCATTGGCGTCTGGCAGAAGAAGCCCGGTGACACCATCTCCCCCGGTGATGTCCTGGTCGAGATTGAGACCGACAAGGCCCAGATGGACTTTGAGTACCAGGAGGAGGGTGTCTTTGCCAAGGCCCTGAAGCAGACCGGCGACAAGGACATTGCTGTCGGCAACGTGCGTTAAAATACCTACACATCTATACCTTGACTACTTTTATCAGTCCCATACTAACCTCTACAGCCCATCGCTGTCCTCGTCGAGGAGGCTGGTGATATCTCCGCCTTTGAGAACTTCAGCCTGGCCGATGCTGGTGGTGATGCTGCTGCCCCCGCTGCTGCCGCCCCTGCCGAGTCCACCCCTGCCCCTACCCCTGCTCCTGCCTCCTCGTCCGCCCCCGTCGAGCAGCCTACAAGCACTGGCCCCGTCCGTCTCCAGACTGCCCTGGCCCGTGAACCCAACATTGGTGCTGCCGCCAAGCGCTTGGCCATTGAGTCCGGCGTCAAGGTCAGCGGCCTGAAGGGCTCCGGCCCCGGCGGCAAGATCACCGAGGCCGATGTCAAGGCTGCCGCTTCCAAGGCTGCTCCTGCCGCTGCCTCGTCTGCTGGCGCCAGCGGCCCCGTCTTCGAGGACGTCCCCACCAGCAGCATGCGCAAGACTATTGCCAACCGCCTCACCGAGTCGTGGAACCAGAACCCCCACTACTTTGTCTCCTCGTCGTTGTCCGTCAGCAAGCTGCTGAAGCTGCGTGCCGCTCTCAACGCTTCTGCTGACGGCAAGTACAAGCTGAGCGTCAACGACTTCCTGATCAAGGCTATCGGTGTCGCCTCCCGCAAGGTCCCCCAGGCCAACTCTTCGTGGCGCGACGGTGCTGTCCGCGAGTTCAAGACCGTGGACGTCTCGGTTGCCGTCTCTACCCCTACCGGCCTGATCACCCCCATTGTCTCCTCCGTCGAGACCAAGGGTCTGCAGGCTATCTCTGCGTCCGTTAAGGAGCTTGCCAAGCGTGCCCGCGACGGCAAGCTGAAGCCCGAGGAGTACCAGGGTGGCAGCATCTCCATCTCCAACCTGGGCATGAACCCTGCCGTCGAGCGTTTCACCGCAATTGTCAACCCTCCCCAGGCCACCATCCTGGCCATTGGCACCACCAAGAAGGTTGCCGTGCCGGTAGAGAACGAGGATGGCACCACTGGTGTTGAGTGGGACGACCAGATCATTGTCACTGCCAGCTTCGATCACAAGGTCGTTGACGGCGCTGTGGGCGGCGAGTGGATCAAGGAGCTTAAGCAGGTCATTGAGAACCCTCTGGAACTGCTGCTGTAAAGGGATAGATGCATTTTATCCTCTTTTTTTGTAGCATTTACGAGTGTTTGTCGTATCGATGACGGTGCTGGTGTCTAATGGAGATGTGCCATACCTATGCCATGTCTAATGCTATCACCGAAACTATCTCCCCCATATCCTATTACCTACTACATACTACCTACCTACCACCTACCACCTACCACCATACATATATAGACGCTGGGGTTGGTTGGTTGCCCATCTGGTGGTGGAGCAGAGAGTGCCTTGTCATCACTCTTCTCGCCCAGGTCGACGATCCTCCCCGTGTACAATGATGCTACATTTTTGTTGCGTGTTTAATAGCTACATTCTCTGTTCTCTTACCTCTTCTCTTCTTCCCTTTCGCCATAGTTGGAATCTAAAATAAAAAGGTCATTGGAGTGTTAACATACTGATATTGTGACGTTGGTCGTAGAGAGATATGTGACATTGGAAGCTTATGTAATCTGCATTGAGGAAATTGCACAAAGTAGTTACAGTTGTACAGTATGCGGGTGATGGGGTATCCGATCTTTGACAAGTGGTAACGTAGAAATAGATAGAATAAATAAAATGGCAAACTAAATCAAATAATACCTTAGCTGACATGAGATCAAGGCAGCACGCCGAGACCTTGCCCGGCACCAGCCAACCCAAGCTAATGCGCCTTGTCGGGGAGACTCGTCGGGTTTCGGAGGAAACTGCATTGCTCTTTACCTATGTGTTGCGTGCTTTCCGTCTTTGGAATTACAATTCCTCTGCAATGCATAGTGATACACAGTAGTACGCAGTATTACACTATAGAGCTTGACGCCCGTTGTACCTACCGTCAGATGCGCGTCCTGAACTCAGCCCATCCATCGCACCTGTCTCGTATTTCAGAGCGTCTCACTTTCTCGGACTTTCGGTGCTGCCCCATCCAAGCATATTCTCCGTCGCTCCTTATTAAAACTTGATTCATAGCAATTGACACTCCTAACTCCTAGTCTCAATGTCATTATGGTCATCATTGCAAATTAAGGAGAAAAAGCTAGAACAATACTGAGTAAGAGCAGGCGTTGCTAGATCCCTAGCACCAGATCCGACGGAACCGTGGTGGCTTAAGTCCGGACTACTGCACAAGCCCGTATGGCCCGTATTTGAATACGACTTAAAATTAATACGGGGTTTAAACCCAGAAATGCTGTCTTCCGTGGCAGAGACTCGTCATCGAGTCAGAAACGGAAAGTTCCGAGGATCAGGCAAAGGAAAGCACGACCCAAAATGAAACAAACAGATAAAGCAAGCACATAGGAACCGACAAAAACAAGACAGAACTGGAAGGAAGCAAAGGGAGACAAGGCAAGAGCGAGCTAAACGAACCCTGGAGAAAAAGAAGGAGCAAACGAGAGATAAAAAAAAAAAAGGTAGGAGCCATCGGCAATCGCTTGCACCCTAAGCGAATAGAAAATATCATTCATCCTCGTCTCGCATGTAGTAAGCCCATATCCATTCGTAGTTGCGTGTCGGCACTGCGGTCTTGAGGCTTAGATCTGCAATTGATCAGTTCAATCGTCCACTGAATTACTTGCTTTATTCATGCCTGCCAAATGCTGTTATTTTCGTCGTTTGAATGTATTTTTTTTTTCTTTTCTTTTGTTCCTTCCAAAACGATCGACTGTCGACTGCTCCTTCCCATGTCCGTATGCACCCTCTCCTTCCTTCCTACTTTGTTTAGTGATTTACGGAAGGCGCATCCTGAGGCTGGGAATCGACTGACGTGCACTGATGGCCGCTGTGTGAGTCCACCTTGTCTCGCCATTCCCTCTTTTTCTCTTTTCCTTTTCCTACTTATACTTGTATTTATCCTCTTCACCCCCCCCCTTACGCCGAAGCGCATTACCAACTAAACTACTGGCTGCCTCAGCGCCTACGCCCCCCCCCTAATGTACTAAGTCCGACACGCAACACCAGAAAATCTCCGTTCTCCGACAGCACATTCACCAGGCACGAACAGTTCAAGAGAACAACTCAGCTACACTTAGAAATGGTATCGATACTCGCTGCATTCATTTAAACTTTCAATTGTGCGTTGACGTGCTTTTTGGGGCAGCCGCTGCAGTGTTTGCGACAGCTTCGATTTGGTCACATCGGCTATCGGGCCAAAGTACCATAGACCGCCGCCGAGCTATCGCCTACAGACTATCTGAAAGCCATCCCCGAATCTCTCGAATTCCACGTCACGTCACCGGCACATCCAAGCATAAACCGCCGAAATGGACCGCGATAACACGCCCATCAAGCGGAAACGGCGTCGGCGCACTCTCGCTTGTGAAGAGGTGAGTTACAGCCGAGCTCTTATTCTATCTGCTGCAATACTGACGCAACAGTGCCGTCGGCGCAAAGTCCGGTGTGACCGTGAACAGCCATGCGCCAACTGCGTGCAGGCCTACAAGCCCGAGCACTGCTTCTACCAGCCCGACCCCATGGTCAGCAAGTCGCCGCCAATGCGCGCTGGACATGTGCGCAAGCTAAGCGAGGGCCCTGGCGGTGACGACAGCGAGCGTGACCGTGACTTTGACGACGACTATGACCGAGACCGCGGCCGCGACAGGGGCCGTGACAGAGATATCAAAGTCGACTACGGCGATGACCGCAGGACATATATTCCCATTGGCCGCACTGGATCGCTCGAGTCCGAATGGCCGGCTTCAACTGCAGGCACTATGACGACCGCACCGTCTGTTGCTGGCAACTCGACCCCTGGAGCCGGCAATCGGTTCAACCTTTTGCCCATTCCCGGCGGCAATGGCAGCAGCACCACCACCAACGGCGGTCCTCCCTATCACCGGCATGACGACTACCCCGGCCGGGCTGATACACGCGATGGCCGATTCTCTTCTCCTGCGTCAACGTCACGCGGTGGTCCTCTGCCGTCCTTCTCGACCGTCTCCGGCGACACAGAGGTCTCAACCCTCAAGGAGCAGGTCCGCCGCCTTGAGAATCGTCTTGCTCTTGTCCTCAACGACCAGGATGAGCCTCACGGTCCCCCACTGCCGCCTCCTATGCACCACCACATGCACCACCGCGGACCGCCTCCACACTGGCCACCACCGCCTCATCACCACCGGCCACCCCATCATCATGGACCACCTCCGCACCACATGTCGCCTCACCACTATCCGCCGCCGTACATGCACCATTTCCACCCGCCACCTCCACCACCACCACCTCCGCATATGATGCACCCACACCACCACCATGAGTTGCCATTCCACGACCGTCATGATAGACGCGACCACCACGATCGCCGCGGATCTCGCCACGATTTTCGGCATGATATTCGCGATGACCCTCGTGATGGCCCTCGTGATGACCGCCGCGATTCTCGTCTTGATCGTCGCAGTAGTCCCCACGACCGTCATGATAGACATGACAGCAGACATGACTATGACCCTCCACGGCAAGCTCTACCGCCGCCGCCGCCGCCTCCACCTCCGCCCCCATCACAACCTGCTGCGCCGGCCACTCTACCCCTGCCGGTACCTACAGCGCCGCGCTTTGAAGGGTATGGGCCTGACCCTTTGATGCACATCGACACCACAGCAGCCCCGGATGAAGACAACGCGGGCACTGTGTCTGCAAAGTCGAGATATATCAGCCAAGGACATTGGATGAATGGAGTTCTGCTTACAATCATGAAACCCGTATTTAACGAAATCATGGGCAAGAAGGAGAGTAAGAACGGCAATCTCTACGAAAGCATGAAAAAGTGCAAGTCGCTAGGCCGTACAATCAAGGCCCGCCGTGCACCTACAAAGCTCACCATTGACTTTGGCAAGCAGATTCCAGCGCGTGAGGTCGCCGATGAGCTCATCAACAGCTACTTCCGCACCTTTGAGACCGTCTACCGTGTGCTACATATCCCGACATTTACGCGCGATTACCGTCGGTACTGGGAAAACCCGAACGAGGCCAGCGTGAATTTCGTTATTCAAATGCAGCTATGCATGGCTATTGGCACTATATTTTACGACGAGACTTGCTCACAGCGCCACCTTGCCAGCCAATGGATTTACGAGGCCCAGGTTTGGCTGATGTCGCCATCACCGTCCGAGAAATCTCAGATGAACATTCCTGGTCTCCAAACAATGTGCTTGCTGCACCTGGCGCGTGAGATTTCGGGCATCGGGGCCGACCTTGTGTGGGTATCTGCTGGCGGCTTGGTGCGCTCGGCTATGTACATGGGCCTGCATCGTGACCCTACAAAAATTCCCAAGATCCCGCGCTACCTAGCCGAAATCCGGCGGCGGCTGTGGGCTACAATCTTGGAGATTTCTCTTCAATCCAGTCTCGACTCTGGTGGTCCACCACTGATTTCAATGACTGATTTCGATACGCTGCCACCTGCTAATTTCTTTGATGACCAGCTCATCGAGAAGGCCCCGACGTCATCCGGAGCGAACAGCACCCACCCTCCACCGCCCAAACCTCTGACGACATTCACAAACACGTCTATCCAGATTGCCCTCCTCAAATCGTTCCCGACACGCCTTGCCATTGCGCGCTACGTCAACGACTTCCGCAGCGACACGTCATATGATGAGACACTGCGCCTCAACTCCGAGCTTCGCACCGCAACTCAGGCTCTCGCCGGCACCATCCAGTCCTTCAGGCCCTCTGGCAGTGCGGGCAAGCTTAAACCGACTACTTTCCAGCTACGCCTCATCGACCACCTAACTCAACGATTTTACCTGTCGCTGAACCAGTCGTACCTGGCAGCATCACAAAACGACCCGAAATTTTACTTCTCACGCAAAGTAAGCGTCGACACATCGCTAAAGTTGTTCCAGGCCTGGTCTGGTCGGGCATCATCGGCAGACTCTACATCGACGCCAACATCAGGCACAGTTGGTCTGCACACAGGCAGCAGTGGGCCTGCATCTCTTTCTTCGTCATGGAACGGTGGAGGAAACCGGGCTCCATCAATTGCGGGATCGCGCGACTCTGCCATGGCCATCGATACGGAAGAAGAGACTGACGACTTCTACCGGCTATCCATCTCTGCGTCAAGTGGATTCCGCTCTGTTCCTGTGCAGTGCATTGCGACTCTCAGCATGGACCTATTATGGCAGCTTGAAGAAGAGCACTCTGTGCGCTTAAAGCTTGGCATGAAGTCTCTTACCGGAAACAGCGGAAGCAACAACGGTGGCGGAGCTAGCAATCAAGGCCATTTAGAAGACTTCCGCAGCAAGGCCAACAATAGCGACTCTGGAAGCGGTGAAAGCGACCGCGGCAGAGCCGACCAGCCTGGCGGCAATGATGACCGTGGCCACAGCCCCCTCCCACCACTACAGAATCGCGCCTCTTCTGGATCGACATTGGCTATGCCCGGGGTCGTGACTCAGATAGTACTGTTGGACGCCTTGGAGCAGACAGTGCGCTATGCAGAAAAGCGCATCCGTGCTGGCGAGACAAATGTCAAGGGCTACCTATTCCCTTGTGCAGTCGTCGCCCAAGCACATGCCTTGTCGCGCGGTGCAACTGCCGAAGAAATGGAACGTACTGTTCTTTCCGAGTGCTCAAAGCACCTGGACCACTGCATCGACATCTTGCGCGAAGTGGCAGCCCAGCACCCCAGCAAGGAGGGTGAGGATGCACCGACGACCATCAGTCATGGCACTTCTGACAGCGACAACAAAGGCCTCCGCGATACTATGGGTGGTGGCGGCACTGATATGGAGTTCTCTAATGGAGATGATTTGATGCTAGGTAGTGGTAACGAATGGGGATGGGAAGACCTTGTAAGTCCTTTTCTCACGCGTGATGTGTCGATGATAGAATGACACAAAGCAGATGACTAATTGCCACTAGATGAATAACCAAGGTTTCAACTTCAGCTTCAACGACAGCGGCATGGACACATTCTTTTCTGGCATTTGATACCCATTTTCATCGATATTCAAGTCCATACTTGAGCTGTTAAAGTTGCTAAAGCACTATGGGAGTTGTGCAACTTTCCGCCAACTTTCTGCTTTGGCGAGTGTTTTGCTGGGGACTTATCTAGAAGCAACAGCCACATTCGCCTTCATATAGCAACATTTCAAATTATATCACTACATAATAAAGCATGCCCGATGTACTTATTCGGTCCTTTTGTATAATATTTTGGGATTTATTCGCCTTTTTTGGTGGCCACTGTCTGTCGGTCTACTAACATCCAGGATGAGGCAAAAAAGTCTAGTATCACTGACCTCGATTCTATCACTACATAAATGTGTCTTGCAGTTTTTATTTTGATCTCCTATTCTTAACTTTCTCTACAACCAATTCTTACCAACAACATCGCCATAACCTTTGAATATCATCGATATCTCGATAGAATCAATACTAACACCACTAACATCACCAAACCTATCAATCTATCACCACCTTGATAAGCACCACTCAATATATCAATCCCAAATCATCAAAATGGGTTTCAGCAAAAGAAAGACAATCCTGGTGCTTTTCATGCATCCAGTAGGCCTGGCTGGAATCAAGGGCGCAAATGCCGCTGCAGTTCCCCATGTCACACCTGATGTTGGCAACACCGCTGCAGTGGCTACTTCGATGCCCTCTTCGATTCCCACCGCCTTCACATCTACCTCTACCACCTCCACCGCTACGTCGATCCCTGACCACATCAACTGGGCCACCGAGGCCCCAGTTCCAACAGCCGCTCCCGAGTTCAACGACGAGATCGTAGCTGCTGCCATTACCATCCCAATCCCCGTGATTTCCCTCCAGACATATTCGATCAACCCCACGCTCCACATCTCGGAGAACTTTGACCACAAGCACGACACCAGCAAGGTTACTAAGGAAGACTCTAGCTGGCGTATGGGCGGTGTCAAGGTTGTTCCTGGTAACGGCGCTGACCCCTGGAAGGGCACTCCCGGCGCAGATACTAAAGGCTCGTCAGTTAAGGCTGCCAATGGCCCTGACGCCAACGGCTACGTTCCGCCCGTCTATAACGGCCGCATCCATGGTAACGAGCTTCCCAACTTTGTGGCAAAGGAAGATACCGCCAACCTTGTACCCCGTGCAGAAGCTGCCGAGGGAGAGGCACCATCGGGATGGAAGATCCTGAAGGACCTTTATGGTTCCAAGGACCCCCAGACTGTCAGCACTGGCCAACGTGGCAACCCACCCCCGCAGCGTCAATCTTACAAGGAGATTGACCGTGCCGAGGACAACAACATCCCATCGGTCTTTGGCGGTGACGAAGAGGGCCATATTGACGCCAAGAACATCAACCCTGTGAGCGGCAGCTCCAGTGTGACTACCAAGGACGGATACAAGGTCAGCGAGGGTAACTCTGTCGTCGAGACCAATTCTCACGGTGATACCGAGACTGCTAGCTATACTGGCCTTGGTGTGGCCGAGTACAACAAAGTCAAGAGCATTCTGGACTACTTCCACCACGGCAAGAAGCCTCTGACTCTAGCCGCTGCCATGGAAGTGGCTGCTGCCGAAGAGTCTGGTAATGTCCCTCCGTCTTTGGATGCGACTCCCTTTGAGGAGCTGAACAAGACGTCGTCCAAGCAGATCCCCCGATCTCTGGCCGAGCGCAGCAAGACCAACACCGCCCTCGGTATCGTCAAGAAAATGATGGAGGAACCGGCTGCCAAGCACAATTTGCTCAAGAAGGTTCTCGAGGTTGTCTACGGCCAGCTGAACAAGACTTCACCTATTGATACCCGTGGCATTACCAAGCACATGATGGAGACTATTATCGAGAACAACGGCGCCAATGTCGTCAAGAAGATCATGGAGGTCCCTGTCCAGGACAATAAGGACAACAAGGCTAAGCGGTTCATTGGTAAGCACATGTGGGAGGCGCCTGTTGCGCAGCCCACCACCCTTCTCACGGCCACTCGTCCACAGACCGTCAATGACGCGCCCATTCCCACGTCGACTACCGAGTTCTACCCCATTGAGGACTACTACCACCGGTACATGAAGCGCGGCGGCGAGGAGGGTGTTACATTTACTCTTCACGCGCACGTTGCCGCCAAGACGTACTCTTCGTCGTGGGCCACGGCCACCCAAGACCACAGCTCGCACACCGAGACGTTCCCGCACGACGACGATGCTGCTCACTACAATGACAGCAAGAAGAAGTCCGATTGGGATATGGACAACCTGGAGGACTCGCCTGTGTTTGACGACCCCAACGAGGACCACGAGACCAACATTGAGACCCATGACGGCCTCAGGGATCTCCAGGATGAGGCTAAAGATATGAGCCAGGAGATTGACGACGAGTTCAAGGATGAGTTTGGCTCTTCCAAACAGTAGCCTATCTTTTCTGTTTCCTATCGGGCTTGCCTTTTGTCCCCTTTTCGTGTCGTCTTTCCTTTTAAAAAGCGGTTTTGGCATGAATGCACAGCCTGTTGTCAGCGTTCTCTATTTTATTTTCTATTTCTTATTTTTTCTATTTCCTGTTTTCTCGGTTTTCTACTCTACTTGCTGGCTTTTATCTTGAGATACCCCGGGCTCATTCTTTGGATGCTTTCTTGGTTATATATACCATTGCTGCGGGAGTTTAAAAGGGTCTGGTTTTTCGGCATTTGGTTCTCTACACATTTATTCATGTTCTTCTTTTTCACGATAGTCTCAATCTTTGATACACTTTTGCCTCTAGCCACAATGATTATTGAGGCAAGGCATTCACCCATTTTATAGTTACTACCAGTCTGTCTTGATTAAAATCTCTTTATCTCACAATATCTCTTGCATTGATATAGTTAGGAGTTTGTCTATTATGATAGAATATGTACATGCTTCTTGAACCCATTCCTTCATCAAGCCGTCTCGCTGCCTCTCCAGTAAATCCTCAATTATCCTCGTATAGATTCTCCGTGGCAATGCGTTTTATACACGTGCTGTTATACAATTAATCAATTGAACACTCAGATCCGCCGTTTTGTCATTTCTAGTCTTTTCGCTTTGACGTTTTCTATCCGTCGTGTTGTTTATTGGTTGGCGCTGGTGGCGTCAAAGGCGGCCTTAGGAACGCCCTCGTCAGCATGGGCAGCAGGAGTGGGAGCAGGGGCAGCTGCTGGCTCGGGTGTAGCTGGTGCTGCAGCCTCAGGGGTTGCAGGTGCTGCGTCTGTGGCATCTGTTGCTGCTGTGGGTATAGACTCGGTCTTCTCAGTCTTCTCAGTCTTTCCAGTCTTCTTGGCCTTCTTGGCCTTCTTCTTCTCGGCCTTGGGCTTGTCCTCGGTGATCTCAGCCTGGACGACATCGTCCTTGAACTCGACGGGGGGCGTAGAGGTGGGAGCACCATTCTTGGTCTCCTCCTTCTTGGTCTCCTTGTTCTCGGCCAGCTTCTCGGCAATTTGTGCTTTTGTCGGGGCGCCGTTGGCAGGCTTGTCGTCGGTCACGTCACCAGAAGCAGGAGCAGGGGCGGCACCCTCGGCGCCCTCCTCTTCGTCGTCCTGCAGCTCAGAGCCGTAGATCTCGGGGTACTTGCGGAAGCAGTCCTGCATGTGTCTGTTTTGTTAGCGGGTGGTCAAGTCTTCAGATGAGAGATCAAAAAGATTGCAAACATACTGGAACTTCTCAATGCAGTCCATGCCCTTGGGCTCCTCAGTGGAAAAGACAAAACAGCTAAAGGCGGCCTTGAAGTCCTCGCCGCAAGGACCGTGGGCCATGCCGCCGAGACACGGGCAGTCCCAGTTGATCTCGCCAGTCTCGGGGTTGAAGGCACCCTTCTGGCCAGCCTCGGCCTCTAGAGCTTCAGGCGAGCCCTCGGCGGGAGCCTCTGCCGCCTTCTTCTCGTCGGCAGCCTTCTTTTCCGCTGCAGCCCTCCGGCTAGCCTCTTTTTGCTTCTCTTCTAACAGGGAGTCGACAGTGAGGAAGTTCTCTTCAGGCACGGGCGAAGATGCGCCGGTTGCAGACGGGTCGGTGTTGGTCGCAGCATCGGCGGCGGCAGCCAGTGGCGATTGAGACTTGTTCGTAGGGGTGGCATCCTCGGCAAAGATGGGGCTGGTGTTGTACCAGTAGAGGGCAGCACCGGCCAGACCCCAGCGGGCGGCGGCGCCCTTCCAGGTGCGTTTGCTGGCAGACGAGGCTGTAGAAGCGAGACGACGAGAGCCGGGGGCGCGCGAGACCAGGACGGACGGCGTCGAGGCGGCAGCAGCGCGTGCCAGGTGTGTTGGGCGTATTGACCGGTACATTGTGGTGATGTGGGCAAGAGGTCGAAACGAGAAATAGAGAAAAAGACAAAGACAAAAACAAAAGAAAAGAAAAATTAATAAAAATTAAACGGAAAAATGAGCGAATAGAAGTGACGTCGCAAAGTATGATTTCAAAGCCAGCGCGCCGGAGCCCGAGAAAACGAGATAGATCGGAAGGCCAGGGACCATCTAAAAATTTACAGAGCCGACTCAATTGGTCAGCACGGACGTGCCTGGGCTGTTGAATTGAGCTTGTGATTGGTCGGGTTGGGCGTGGACTGGTAGAGTGGGCCCCTGTCGCTCATCGTCAAAATGAGTAATCAAGCATCATACGTTTGAGCTGCCAGAAGATAAGATAGTATTGTCGAATTTGCATATAAACTTTGATTAAATAATATTTAGTATTTGCTACTAACTATAGCGATTTGTGGTTATTAAAGTGTTTATGACGGCTTTGTCAAATACAGCAAGTGATGCTGAGTTGGTCCTTCCGAATAGTTGAAAAGTGTTTTACGTATGAGGAAGGAGCGAACGAAGGAGCGAACACTACACACACGAGCAAATCTCACCTCTACATAATTCTTACATAAACATCTCGATAGCTGTGAATCCGAGGTTGGCTTCATATTACACTCAAAACCCGAGTTTCAATCATACAGCACAGCATGGCCTCAAGTACACCAGCTGCAGCACCGGCTGCAGAGTATGAGTGGTTCCCGGCCCGCCTTCTCCAACACGAGCCTTATGCGCCTCCAGACCCTCTCGCCGTTGTTGTCCTCAACCAGCCGCTCAGCTCGCCAGAGATTCTTACAAGAGTATTCCCGAAGAGTATGTTCTGTTGTTTGGCGTGTCCGTTTTGAATTGGGAGATTGAAGGTGAAGGCTAACCTCTAGGCAAATTTAATGTCGCGGCCGACGGCGGCGCAAACCAGCTCTATGCTATATCCAAGGGCGACGAGCTCGGACTTGTATGTTTCGGATTTTGATGTTGATTTTGATGTTTATATTTGTTCTGATACTAATGCATGCAACTATTGAATAGCACAATGTTGATGTGATTATTGGAGACTTGGACTCTGTCACACCAGAGATCTGCAGTTACTTTGAAAAGCACACCCCTGCAGCAGAGATTATCCACGACGACGATCAGTACTCGACCGACTTCACAAAGGCCGTCAAGTATGTCCGCGAGCGCTTTTCCGGTGGTGGCATTGATGTCGTGGCGATAGGCGGGCTCGGTGGCCGGATCGATCAGGGTATCAGCCAGCTGCACCACCTCTACCTGTTTGACGAGCCGCGCGATATTGCTCGCGGCCGGTACAAGATCACCTGGAGCCAGGGCGACGGCAGTGTTGGCGACAAGAAAGACAGCGGCCGGACTTTTCTCTTGTCTCCCGACAGCATTGCCTTCTTGCTGCGGCCGGGTCATCACCAGATTCATGTGCGCGAGAAACGCAGCAACGGCACACCGGGCGAGGAAGTGTTTGCCAAGCATGTGGGCATCCTGCCGCTGCAAGGCCCGAGTGTGATCAGCACTGTCGGTCTGGAATGGGACATCACCGACTGGCCGACCGAGTTTGGCGGGCAAATGTCGACGAGCAACCATGTGCTGCCCGAGACGGAAGTGGTGGAGGTGACGACGGACCGGTCAGTCGTGTTCACGATTGCTTTGAGCGAGGCATGGAGGTGATGTCCGTGTTTCGAGTGCAGTGCTATACGAGTAGCATTACGATCAGGTTACGTTCAGTTTGTGCAAAATAAAGCAGACATGACAGGTAATAAAGGCTGAGCATATTATGATTACCCAAGTATGTGAACAAAAATGCCTCGCTAGACGACAAATGCAGATGAATATAACAAACAGCAGCAACAGAAAAACAAAAGCACCGTTACAAACACATTATACCCCTACCGCAGGTAGTGCAGCACCAGCCAGCAGAATAGCACAAACACCACCACACATGCCCAAAAAATACACTTGTCCTCGCGCGCACGCCGCTCAATCATGCGGATCGTGTCGCCGCTCACTCCCAGCGTGTTGGCCACCGTGTACATCTTCTTCTGCGTGCTCTTGAGCATCTCGCGCTGGCTGTTCAGGTCGCCCAGCACTGCCTGGCCGCGCGCAATGTAGTCGTCCAGTGCCGAGTTGGTGCTGGAGAAAAAGGCCTGTTCGCGGAATGCATGGTCTTCGCGTGCCGTCTCGCCCACGCCGCGCTCGGCTGTCGACATGGTCCGACGGTGGCTGCCTCCAGAGGGCCCTGATTGACTGGAAGGGCCGCCCTGGCCTTGTGATGCGGCATATGGGTTTTCTGGGGTTTGCGCGTACGGCCTCCGTCCCAACAGCTCGGCGCGGTTCATTTGGTGTGCGGCATCGTCACGGGCAGTCTTGAGGGCATCAAACTGTGCTCGGAACTCACTCAGTTCTGTGCGAAAGTTGCGGATGCGGTCGTAGGCCTTCTCCTGCTTGGCCGGGTTGAGCTCCTGTCGTGCCAGTGCATTGTATTCGTCGACGGTGCGTGTAAAGGCGGTCAGGCTGGCGGAAAGAGTACCAAACTGTGCGGGAGAAACGGTCGGTGGTGCAGAAGCATTTGGGTTAGAAGGGTCGGGGTTGGTATTGCTGCTGCCGTTGATCGCCGCTGCCAGTCCAGACAGCTCTTTGCGTATGGATGTGCTCTGCTTGAGCGCGCTGTTGAAAGATGTGTTCTAGGCTATTAGTTTAGTTTATCTCGGATGCAATCTTGGAGACTCACCATTATGAAGCTTAAACTTGAGCTATCAGTTTGTTTGGGTGTCTGAACGTCTGACTGTCGCGATAGTGGTGTCGCGAGAGCTATCTTGCTTGGGCGATCACCGCGATAGCTTCGATCTCAGAAAAGAGGGGTCTTTAGAATATCGGGCTTGTCGGGTGTGATGGTTGTGCAAGTCTTGGCAATGTTGCTGTCGTGTGACTGTGTCGTTGTGAGGTTGTCTGTGTCTTGGTGGCGTAGATGTTCGGTCTCGCGTTCCTAATGTTCCTCTAATTCTAGTTAGAATGCAGATCAGCTCACACCTGGGATCGCGTAGACGTGGCGGCCACGGTTGCCCTTAATACGGTCACGTGGGCAGTCACGTAGTGATTGCACAAATGACGTCAGTTGACGATTTTGTCTTTGCTTCAAAATTCATTCCTTTCTAATGTCAAAATTCAATCTTCTCTTTATTCATTTTCTGGTATATATATTTATTTACAGTATGATAGTTGATATTTATGCATCAATTTAATTACATAATTTTGATGTCTAATTATTGCTATTGCAGTCGACATCCAAGGCCTCGCCATAAACAATTTTAGCAAAGCAAACTCAACCAATAAACGTAATTCTTAATATATTTTAGTTTATTTAATTTGTACTTTTATAGACTACTGCTCCTCGCCGTATGCCTCGCCAAGATCCTCGCGGCGTGATGTGCTGAGAGGGTCAAAGTACGGCCGTTCGCCCAGACCAACAACACGGTTGCCGAACCGGTCACCCTGGCCGGCAAAATCAAATGTCGCAGTGTGGAAGACGCTCCGGTTGTCCCAGATGGCAATATCGTTCTCGTTTTGCCACTTGAAGCGCACCTGCAGATCGTGGTTCTTGTACAAAAGGTCCAGGAACCACGTCAGTAGAGACTTGCTCTCCTCGTCTGTCACGCCGTTGATGTGCGAAACGTGGCCGCCAACAGGGAAGATGCTCTTCCAGCCCGTGACAGGGTTGGTGCGCACCAGCGGGTGGATGGCCACCAGCTCGCTGCCGACGTTCTCGGGCGCACCGCGCGGCTTGTCATACAGCTTGAAACCGCCCTTTTCGGCAGCCTTCTGGAACCCGGGCTGGGCAAATGTGACGGACAGCGACTCGAGGAACTTTTGGTACGGCTTGCTAATAGAGTCGTAGATGTCGTAGCCAGATGCCCACAGCGTATCACCACCTGTCTTGGGCAGCTGCACGAGCCGCAGCGACGTGTAGTCGGCGGGCACAGGCTCAAACGCAATATCGCTGTGCCACTGGGCGCGCGACTGCTTCTTGCGGCTCAGGTCGGTGTGGGCAAAGCTTTCCTTGTAGATCTTTTGCTGCTGAACGGAGCTGATAGTGCTAATCTCCGGGTCGTCACCGCCAAGCTCGCGCTCCGAGTTGAGGACGGGGTGGATGTGCAGAGTGGATGTGGCCGGACGGCCGGTCAGCTCGCCGAGACGAAGGATGAGTGTCTTTTGCAGCTCGTTGGTGAGGTTGGTCTGGTTGCGGAAGAAGACAACGCCGCGTTGAGAGACTGGCTGTTAGTATTTGTATGGTTATACTTTGTAAAGACAAAAACTCACTAGTGATGGCCAGGTCGCGCAGGAGAGCATCAGAGTTGGGCGAGTTGAGCCACTCAACGAGGTTGGCCTCGGGGAACTCGCGGCCGATCGTAGGTGTGACCTCAATGTGCTTAAACTCGTCCAGGGCACCAGACAGCTTAAGGGGTTCGCGGCGGGCAGAAGTAGGAGCCGATTTGGTGAGGATCACCGGCTCGGTGGTGGCCGGGGCCGTCTCAACTGCGCTGGGTGCCATTGTGTGTAGATGTAGAAGTAGATATAGATGGGTATCAAGTGATGGGTGGGTGTGGTATGCAGTCACTGGTTAGCAGGGAGCTCTACTTTATATATTCTATCTAGCTCTACCTAGGTAGCCGACTTCCGATTCGACATGACCGAAGAGTCAGACTGGAGACGGGAGATCTGGGCGGATGGATATTCGCTTACGTCGCTATCAGATCATTGGGGGTGGTGATGAGCATTGACTATACGAAACAGGAAACTACTAAACATTAATAACACTAACAGCACTAATAGGACTACTTGATAATAGCAACCGGCCAGACGGAGAGTGCTTGGGTGTGAGTGGCTAGGCAGGCTAGACTTACATGTGTCATGCAAGCTGTCGTCTTGTGAGCCAGCACTCGCTCTTATATTCGTCTTATTATCTGCCTGTTCTGCTTGCTGTCTGTGGTATTCACAATGCACTGCCAGCTTGTCGTCATCTTGGCATCCTTGATAGTTGGAGTCAAACTTGCCGCCATGTTGTGCAGAATAGATGGGTACCGAATAAACAAAGTTAGCATGACGGCGGCTTCTTTGAACATTTTATCTTCAACTCACATTAGCCGTTATTATTATTTATTTTCCCTTTTGATTATATAATGATCAGAGTTGAAATTCAGCATCTACTTCGTACAGCTTCACTAATAACAATGTCGGTAGCACTGGTAGCCCCAGATGATAGAGCTCTTGATAATCGACGCTAGGATTGGTCAACGCCATTCGGTAGCCGATGACACAATCAACGGTCAAGCAAAACGTGGGGTATTAACACAGTACCTTATCTATCACTTACACGTACTGGTTTCAAGTAGGAAAGAGTGAGCCAGATACACTGCCAACGAACTACATGACCGATGTAAGCGAGTAATAAAGTAGTCGGGGACGACTATAGTCAACCGTGGTTGACGTCAAAACCAAGGCTGTTTACGAATGCAATGTCACGTAATATTTGGCGAATAAATCTGCGATTGAAGAAGAAGACTTACATACTATTCTTATTACATGACAGATAACATAACGGCACCGGCCTCGGCAACTTGGTATTGATAGAGTCTTTCAGGGTAGCACAGTTTGAATATAGCCGATGACTAAGCATACTCTATATTACTCGACAGTACATAAAATGTTATCCATGCTCAGCACCATCTGTCTATAACATATTCATTGCTAGATTCGTTTATAAAACTTAGCATACCTCGGCTGACTCGGCGTGTAAATCCAATATTGCCAATAATGATAGAAATATAGAAGTATATAGACATCGCGCCCTTGACGACGTGCGACATTCAGCCCATGATGACGCGAAGCTTGAAAGGCAGGACAACAGCAAAGACGTATTTCTATCCATCGATTCTTATCAGATGGCCTCTACAATATCTACCGTCTGGTCCAAGCCTTGTTCATAGTTCTGCACCCAACTCTAAACAGCATGGTGCAGCGATATAGCAGTCTGTGTAGCTAGGCTATCCTTGCTCAAGCAAAAACATATCTCTGCCAAGAAGCAGTAAAGACAAATTGGTTCTTGCGTGATACTTGGTCAATCGAGAGGGTGAGATCAGAATCAGCTTAAACGGCAGTCACACCTAAGAAAAGACAGAAAGAAAAAAAAGTAAGAGGCGTTTTCGGACCTGGCCAGAACATGTCGACAACTCTACTATATAGTATTGCTTCCATGTGGCGTGTACATGCACACGACCTTGATAACTATTACGCTTTAGCCTTTAGGACAAACTCTTTATCGAAGACGTCAGGGATGCTAAGGACTCCTTTACCCTCTACGCTCTAGGCCAGAATATCGTCACTTTGCCATGCTGTTCCGTGCCCTGTTGAGCCGGTGGACCTAGCTTAGCCGTCCACGGGTGTCTAGGAACTAAGGCAGTATTTGTTTGTTACCGGCATTAACAATGTGTCTTGGCCCCAAGACATATAAGAGCCAAGTGCATCCCAAAATGTAGAAGACCAGCACACCCAAGACAATAGATCACGTCTAAAAGCTTGTCGCCCAGTAACTTGCTTCCCTTGTTCACATATATTTTATACCTGGAAATCTTGGCAGCATAGCCAAGAATATCCTGCATCCTACCTTGCACAAGACAGCTATCCATCATGGCAACAGTCTTTGCCAAGGACAAGGGCGCCAGCACAACGGTCGAGTCGCTGTCTGACTCTGACATCTCAGTTAGCCGGAATGGCGCCCCCGAACTGGGCCTACCCGTCAAAGAGAAGCAGTTTTGGTGGCAGAAGCGCGGTAGATATGATCCCAGCGCTATCGCTACACAACCCAGCGTGTTTGACGATGCGGACACGGCGGAGAAATACCACCCGCCATCTCAATGGGAGAATGCCCACCGCTTCGATCCGACATTCCGCTGGACCTGGGGCGAGGAGAACAAGCTTGTGCGCAAGATTGACTTCCGAATCATGGTCTGGGCGTGCGTCATGTTCATGGCCCTGGAGCTGGACAGATCCAACCTCGTCCAGGCGCTCACGGACAACTTTCTAAAGGATCTTGGCATGACAACGAATGGTGAGATAAAACTTTTTATGTTACCTACATCCATAATCTATACTGACCAGCAGATTACAACCTTGGAAACTCGGTCTTTAAGCTATCATTTATGTGTGCGGAGCTGCCGTCGCAGCTGGTCTCCAAGTGGCTTGGCCCGGATCGCTGGATCCCTATGCAGATGATCCTCTGGAGTATCGTCGCCTTTAGCCAGTTTTGGCTTTCGGGCCGCTCGTCCTTTTTGGCCTGCCGTTCCCTGCTCGGTATCCTACAAGGCGGATTCATTCCCGACATCATCCTCTACCTGTCTTACTTTTACAAGCACTTTGAGCTGTCCATCCGCCTCTCGTTCTTTTGGATGGCCATGAGCATTGCCGACATCTTGTCGGCTCTCCTCGCCTATGGCCTGCTGCACATGCGCGGTGTTGGTGACAGGTCGGGCTGGCGCTGGCTGTTCTTGCTTGAGGGCCTGTTGACTCTGGTCGTAGGGCTCTTGTCAGGTGTTCTCATGCCGGCTGGGCCGTGCCAGACGGCCAGCTGGTTCCGCGGCAAAAACGGCTGGTTCAGCGAGCGCGAAGAAAAGATCATTGTCAACCGCGTGCTGCGCGAGGATCCCACAAAGAGCACGATGCATAACCGCGAGCCCATTACACCGCGCACGCTGTGGCAGTCCCTCAAAGACTACGACCTGTGGCCCCTCTATGTCATTGGTCTGCTCTTCCAGATTCCCGTAACGCCCCAGACGCAGTACCTCACGCTGTCGCTCAAGGGTCTCGGCTTCAGCACGTTTCAGACCAACCTGCTGACGATTCCGTATACCGTGCTGCACATTGTGACCATGCTGCTGCTTACCTACTTTGCCGAAATCTGGAACGAGTTGACACTCACGTCCATGATCGGCCAGGTCTGGGCGTTGCCCTTTTTAATCTATTTCTATGTCGCCGATACATCGCATGCCAGCAAGTGGCTCATCTTTGCTCTCACGACGCTGCTTCTGTCGTACCCGAGCGCACACCCAATTCAGGTCGGTTGGAACTCGCGCAACTCCAATGCAGTCCGGCTTCGAACCGTTTCGGCGGCATGCTACAACATGGTTGTGCAGGCGGGCGGAGTCATTTCGTCCAACATATACCGCGCTGACGATGCACCGCTCTACCGTCGGGGCAACCGGCAGCTGCTTTCTATTGTATGCGGCAACATTGGAGTCTACTTGCTGACCAAGGCCTACTATGTCTGGCGCAACAAGTCGCGCGACGCAAAGTGGAATGCCATGACCGAGGGCGAGCGGCTGACGTACCTGGCGACTACCAAGGACGAGGGCAACAAGCGGCTTGACTTTAGATTTGCACACTAGTTTCAGACGTTTCTCTGTATGCAAGTAGTTGTATATTTACGAATAGAGATATAGAGATGGATTTTTGAGATCTTGGCTGCACATGAAGAAGTATAAGTGAAGATTATGTAATATTGACAACCGAATCTTGGCACCCACATGCCCCAGGTTTTACAAAGAGGTAATTTAACGTGGGGTAAAAGCTCGCATAAAGTGGGTCTACACATAGTGATCTCGATACACACCACGAGTATATGGGTGGTGTTATTTGTAGGCGTAGGTTCAAACAACCAAATTCAAACATTTTCTCAATATACTTTTCTTTACATGAAGTTTTTTGCCTTATTCTTACAATATTATTTTTTTTTCGTAAACTAAACAAGAAAACGAAAAGCAATGAATTTATTGAAGTTATTTAAATTGACTAAAACAAATATTTATATAAAAAGAAAATAAAACATTAACGATGCATCAATATCTTACATTTATCATCACCGACATTAACAAGCTTTCAACACGTTATCCAAAATCTCAAATATAACATAAATGTAATTTGACTATGGGGTATAGCGGATAGAGACAAGCTCCTCCAAATCATATACAAAATATACATAAGGCAGTTTTAATCGTAATCATGACTCAGCCTCTTATGGCTCAAGGCTTGTGCTGGACGGTGGCCTTCTCGCTTCTCTCGGCAGCACGCACAGCGGCAGAATCCTCCAGATCCTCCTCGCTCAGACCCATACCCATGCGCTCACGGCGGTGCATGGCCTCAACAATGGTCTCGTCACCGGCGACGGCGCGCATATCGGCATCGTGAGTGACGTCAAACTTGCGGCGCAGGTGCTCGGGGCCAACAAAGGTCAGGACAATGACGTAGACGTAGACGCAGCCCATAAAGATGCAAATAACCTTGCCGTACTCGTAACGGCTGACACCGTTCTTGGGCGGCAGCGGGAAGCGCTCGCCAATGGTGCTCTCAATGGTGGACGAGGCGGACGACACGAGGTTGCCCAGCTGGTAGGACGTGCCGACGACAAACGTGCGGAAAGCACCCGGCGACAGCTCCATAAGATGAATGGGGATAACACCCCAGGCACCCTGAACGCAGAACTGCTCGAAAAAGGCAGCGGCAATAACAGCTTTGCTGCTGGTGAAGGTGTAGGGGTACAGCAGAGCACCGCCCAGCACACACATGACGATGATGCTGATACGGCGGCCAAAGATCTGCGAGCTGTAGCCGACAATGGTGCCACCAGACATGGCGCCGAGGTTAGAGACAACCTGGGTGACGGTAACGGCGTCGGCGGAAAAGTTGAACTGGTTGGACAGCATGGTGGGGTACAGGTCCTGGGAGCCGTGGGACATAAAGTTGAAGCCAGCCATGAGCAGCACCAGGTAGGTCAAGAGCTTCCAGTGGCGGCGCAGGGCGACCTTGCCCTCGCGCATAAATGTCTTGGAGGCGCTGGCGGGGGCGGTGTCGCCGTGCTGGCGCGCAGCCTTGCGCACGGCATCGTGCTGCTGGTACATGTCTGTCTCGGGCAGCATGAGGCGGAACGCGATGATGAGCACGGGCGGGCATGCGCCGAACCAGAAGAGCGGGCGCCAGCCGTGTGATGTGGTGTTGACGAGACCGCGCGCAAACGCAGTGGCCAGCAGGTAGCCAAAAGCGTAGCCCTGCTGGAGCATACCGCTCATGAGACCGCGCGCATCCTCGGGCAGGTCCTCGAGGGCAGTGGCGGCGACGTTGCCGTACAGACCACCCATGGCAATACCAAACAGGGCACGGCAGGCGAGGAACTGGCGGTAAGTCTGGCAGAAGCCGGTACCGAGCTCGAGGGCGATAAACAGCAGGTTGTTGACGACAAAGGGCCACTTGCGGCCGTAGCGATCAGCAGCGATACCAAAGGAAATGGAGCCAATGGACCGGAACATGAGCACGAGGGTGATGCCCCAGGTGATGTCGGTCTTGGTGCGGTCAAAGGTCTCGGCGAGATCGCTGACAGTGAGCGACACGGTAAAGAAGTCAAAGGCGTCCCAAGTCCAGGCGACGAAGGCGACCATGAAAAAGGCCCATTGGCGGCCGGTGAGGGATCTGAGAATGGCAATGGGATTGGGGGCCTTTGCCATGGGAGGCTTGAGAGAGGAGAAGCGCGAGGTGATGTACTGGCCGAAGCTCATGCCGTGGTGCGGCGGGACATCGGCAAACTCGTCTTCGGGCACATGGCCGCCGGTCTTGTCGAGATCGGCCATTGTGACGTGCTGTGGTGTAGATGCGGATTTTGGGGGATTATTGTAGCAGTAGTATTGTAGGGTCTTGGCTGCGTGGTGTTTTTGGAGTCCTTTAGTCTTGGTGTCTTGGTATCTTGGTATCTTGGCAACAGTCCAAGTGCGCCGAGATGCCCAGAAAGCTTGTGTTGGCAAGCTTCTGATGTGGCTTATTTAACACACTTGTGATAAATTGGACAAGGTCGTCACGATGTACGACTCAAAATGATTCGGGATGATGATAATAAGAAAAAGAGAGGAGGATGGAGGAAAAGAAGAGAAGAAGTGAGAGTCAAGACACCACAAACAAAAGTACGAGACCGGTAAAAAGACGGGAGGAAGGACTTCTCTTATATAGAGCTCATGAGGGACCGAGGGAACTGAGACAGGAGCAAGGAGGAGCGAGAAGCGAGGAGCGAGGAGGAGAGAGGGGGAGGAGAGGGTAGCTCAGATCGCCGGGGACTACGTCGACATGTAATTACGAGTGAGCACATGAGCGTGTGACTGTCTTGGTCGTTAGTTCTTTATGGAGTAAATGGTCTTTCTGTGGTCTCGCGTCTTTGTTATGGGGGGTCGGTAAAGTATGCTGTCATACGTAGGAGCGAGAAAACAGAAAACAGCATTTTTCGGACTATATTCGATAAAATATGTCGATTAAATGTTTCGCTAGAATACGATAAAAAGAACATTAATGATGGAGGATGCATGATACGTGACAAAATGACACTGATAATGGCTGGACTTGTCTCTACAAAAACAAAACGGGTGAAAAGCCGCGATTGTGGTGTCTGCCCGTCGGCCAGGCCACACTCCCTCTCTCTCTCTGCCACTCCCACTCCCACTCCCACTAAATCCTACTTTGTCTACATATCACCAACAAACGATGATCTACTACCCAACGAGGTCAACTATCCTATGCCGGCCCCATAACAGGTTTCGTTTCTTGCGGGGAACGAGTTGCAGATTTTGTCTCTGCCTCTTGTTTGCGGGCATTAACAATCAAGTGCAAGTGGTACATGTGTACTGTACATTGGCACACGTTAGGGCTGGTATGAGTATGCAGAGTACAGACCAAGTAGGGGCATCCAGAGCCAAGTACTATAAAGTACATGACCGTTTTTTTCTCTTTCTTTCCTTTCCCTTTATTTTTCTGCTTTTCCTTTTCAATAGTCAATTGATACCGTTAGATGGACTCGGCCAATTCGGTATTCTCGGATTTATTATTTAGTTACAATCGCTCTGGCCAGTTCCTCCATCCCCGTGTCGACATTGACTTGACCAAAGGGATGGTCATCTGACGCCAAAGGAGCTTCTTTTTATCACATTTTGATTAGTCTACAAGGACATTAATGTGACAGCATACTTCTCCGCAAAGTGACACGGACCATACACCAGGGTCTTGAATCCATGTTGTAGGGAGCATTTCAGTGTAAAAAAGTTGCAAATGTGCACCACACCAAGCAAAAAAACAAACCATAAAAAACCTACATGAGCCGTGATTGGCTAGGGCTAGCCGCGCCGGGGGAAGGGCAATGCGGTGTAGACAGGATAACAGAGTAGTCTTGAAAATGAAGTGAGTAAAAGAGACACCGATAAATATCAAAAGGGATTGAAAGAAATGACAAAAGAAAACGAGAAAGAAAAATACCCAGCAACTCCACCGGAAGTGTGATGACCCCGTCGGGGTAGCTTTGAGCTTGCTTTGAGGGGAATACCCCAATAATAGACACAGAGTAGAAAGTGATGGACAAGGAAGAGTGTTGCCGGCAAGCATATATTGTGCCGGTGTGTTAGTGATATACGGAAGACGGCGCCTGAATAGCAGACAAGGGAGACGTAATGCTGGAGACGGACAGCAAGCCATGTACGATACATACAACCTTGTATGCGGTGAGAATTGTTGGCAAGGTAAAGCTGTGTCGGCATCTGTTTATTATTTGGAAAACTCTCTTTGACAAAATACACGGTACTTTGCATCTGCGAACGAAGGTTGATCTAGTATGTGTTGGATATAAAAGAAAAGCGAGAAAAGGGAGAGAAAAAAAACTAATTAAAATCAAAACCTTTACGCAGCAGCCGCAAACTTGACGATACGAATGAATAGCAAGAAATAATGAGAGAAAAAAGATATCCCTCAGAGGAGTAGCTCTCTAACTGATGGGGTTGTTGCAAGGCGAGAGACGTGGAGAGCAAGTAGAAAATGGGGAGATAGTAGAATAAGTGAAGTAGAGAGTAGGGAAACAGATAGAAAATAGGCTCAGAAACAAAAGAAGAAAAATAAAACACAACGTGTGACTCTACTGGATACTTGCCAAGTCGTCTAATGATTAAACACCGACATGGCGAAAAGGCGAAAAATGAGAAAAAGGCGAGGCAGGCGAGACAAGCACGAGGTGATGGGCAGTTGATCAATGGTAGACGCCAGTTATCAGAGTCAGGGGCGGCGATTCTAGGGGAAGAATGTTTACATCGAGCTCGGCCAATGCAGATATTATAAGATGGAGGTTCATCGGTACGGAGTACGGAGTACTGAGTTCAACTATCCGAATATTTCAACAGCAAAGAAAATATCTCACCTTGGATGCGAGGAGGAGAGTATGAGTCAGTCACGCTGCTGATCACAAGGCTTCGTCATCATCATGATAGATATCAATCCATAAAACGGCTGTCCAAGATCAAGGATGAGATGTGATCTAGGATACATGATCCGTGATCTGTGATCCATAGAAAATCAAAGCGACTACGGTACTACCGAGTACTATTTCGGAAAGAAATCAAACCAGCATACTACATTGAGAGGGTGGCGAGTCTAGACTGGGAGAAGGACGGCAGCTAGGGATAAGGAAGCACGAAGCACGAAGCGATGGGGGAAGTAGAAGGCAGTCAGAGAGACGGTTACAAAGTGACATGCATAGGCAAAGAAGAGAATACAGAGACCTTTATTTGTTGAATGCAACAGTAATAAATAATAGGCTGACCAATGCCATGGCTCAAATTAGCATGCCAGACGCAAGTAGAAGAAGTTGTTTATGAGCATACGAGAGAAAAAAGGTCTGGGGTCGTGTGCTGGTGCAGTGGAGAACTAGAAAAACAACCCAAACTACGAGTAGAATAACAACAAAAACAGGATGAAAACTAGACCAGCTTTGGCAGGTCAATATCCTGCTCGGTAGTTTTTGAGTCTGGCAAGGGTGAGACTGTTGTCTGTTGTCTGCTTTCCCCATGTTCCCCAAGTTTCGGCTGCTCTTGTTATTTCTTGGATGAAGCTTGTCTTTTTTTTCTTTTCCTTTCTTTTCTTTTCGCATGCATATTGTTCAGCTTTATCGTGGCGGAAGTACCCCAACGGACAAGCCCGCAGAGTTGTACTGATATCCCAAGTGCCTACCGAGTTTCTGTTCTGTACTCCAAGCCGGTCAACGTCTTTGGTCTGCTTGGGCAACGGTCGTGAGATTAATTCGCGTATTATCGCATCAGTCTAAACAGGAGAGGAAAACGAGGGGAATGCGGAGAAGAGGGTAAAATATTATCCTCTTGGTTAGGACAAAATAGCAAAATAGAAATAGTAGAAAGAAAAGAAAGAAAACGCGGAGTTGGGTGGTCGATGCTCAGATGCTAGCGATAGTATTACTACATAAAGAGTATTTCCCGGGGCACTTTAGTAAATGACGAGAAGAAGACATTCGTTTTTGTGTTGATTAGATTCAATATTGGCTCTATCCAAGAAAAGCAAACGGACGACGACGAGAACAGTCGGAACAGAGGGACAACTCATTGACGGATCGACGCCAATTGAGGACAAGACACGGCGAAAAGCTTCTTTCGGGAAGAGTCTTGGTATCATGGTCTTGGTGTCTTGGACCTCCAAAAGCCAAGATCGAACTACCCCAAACAAATGGGAAGAGAAAAAGTCGGGATGACAAGAGGGACAAGAGGGTCTTGCGAGATTGCGAATTCTGGGTCTGGGGTCCCCAGAGCGCCAGAGTGGCGAGACCGTCAGGAGGATTTTGGATTTGACTGGGGAAGACGAAAAAGACAAGTCACGACCCAAGCTACAAAGAGCCATTCTTTGAAATACAAAATAGGAGGTCTGGACACGATGTGAGAAGAGGAAGCATCCTTCCTCGCCACAATCTTCCTCGTTCTCCTAGAGCCTACTCCAACGACTACTGGCTTGGCTAGCATATATCGTTGCCAAGTCGGCCATATCGGGAGTTTCTTAAACACGAGTATCTGCTAGAAGAAGCAACAAGCAACCAAGTACAACAAACGGGAAGCAGAACATCAAGATAAATATAGTCTATTGTCTTGGCTCTAACTGACACAACCCAATATTGGCTACCTCGAATGATGTTGAAAGCCTTATCAGACCACCATCGACAGCCGACTGTTGACCTGATACCTCGTTCTCGGTGAAAGGACGAACGGATGAAAACTGTAAAACTTACTCGTCGAGATCGCATCGTAGCATCACCACGGTAGGACGACAAAACTAGATAGATTGATATTCGATTGAAATACACTGATCCATTAGAAAGCAAGAAGACGGCGACGCCTAGATTACAGTAAAATATTCTTAGTCAATCTGACAGAAGTTGCACAGATTCAACGTCAAACTAAAAACAACGGAGACGAAACGAAGAAGCAATTTGGAAAGGGCAGACTGAATAAGTGACATGTGGTATCTGTTCTGCAAAACATACTTGGGATACCCTACCTCGAACACACCATGAAAATAGGAAGAACATTAAAGAACATTTGCGAAATAAAAGAAACAAAAGAAAAAGACACTGCTATTCGTTACAAATTACAAATTTCGGGTAACATAGTTGACAATAACGCAAACAGTACAGCAAATAGTAGACACGAGTAGAGAAAGATGGAACATAAGAAAATAACATAGAATAAAATAACACAGAATAAAATAACAAAATAAAATAACACCGACCGTTTCACAAACAGGGCTCCTTACACTTTGATGCTTGATCCGACAGCAAACAGACCGATAGGTTGATAACAGTAGGACAGTAAAACACTAGACAGACAGTAAAAGACAACAGCAATTACAATGACAAAAGACTCCTGCACACCACGGCCTCGAACAAAGGCCGCTGATTAAAACAAATAAAGGTAAAGAGAGGTAGAGAATAGAAAATAATAGAACAAACAAGACAAGTACCCTTCACAGAAGAATTAAAAAAACAGTGGACAGTGTTTACACACCGCCACCCATAAAGGCTGCGAGATCGTCAAGCTCCAGCAGCTGTCTCTCAAAGGCACTGCACAGCTCCTTGGCAGTGATGTCGACTGTAGGACCCGGCGGGTTAGGCGACGGTGCCCGCTGCGGCTCGGGAGACTCCATCTTATTGACAGGCAGAGCGGGCGGGCTCTCGGGTGCAGGCGTGTGTGTGCCGGCAGACCCGCCGTTGATAGTAGCAATTCCGGGGCGTCTGGGCGCAGCCGGCGGTTCGCTGCCACGACCCACCGAGTTGGCCTGGTCCGCATCCTGTGATACACTGACCGACTGCTCATAGTCCATGGCATCTGGGTTCGTGTCCGGGTTGGTGTCTGGGTTGGACGCATCGTCCTTGAGGTACGGCGGCGACCGTGAGCCCGAGCCGTTGCCGTTGCCCAGCTTGTGCTCAGACGGCGAGTTCGGCTGCTCCTCGCGCGCGTTCATATCGCGCAGCACCTTGGCCATCACCGTCAAGTGCCGGTTCCACGGCATCACCAGCGGCCACGACTCGGCGCCGTCGTTCATCAACCGCAGACTGTCGCGCACAATGTGCAGCGCCGTCTCCGTCGCATCAGGCGGCGACAGGCCCTTGAGGTACAGGTATGCAACAGTCGAGCCGGCCGTAAAGGCAGAAAACAGCATGACAATCGGGAAGCACAAAATTGAGTCCTTGTCAGCGCCGTTCTCCAGCGACACCAGCATAGAGATAATGCCGTGCGATGCGGCAAAAATCTTGTCAATCAGCTGAGAGTCGGCGCTTGACGCGCGCCAGTCCTCCACATTGAAATCCTCGGCAGTCACAACCTGCAGAATCTGCCGGCGGTTGACAAAGATGGTCGCACACTGCAGCAGACAGTGGATCATGGCGTAGGTGGCGCCGCTGCCCATAGTCACATGCAGGTTGATCTGGCCGGGCTTGTCGGCAAAGTGCACCGGCAGAGACTGGCGGATAGCATCGATCTCGGCCTCCAGGTCCAAGCACCGCGACTCGGAAAAGGTGTCAATGGTCGTGGTTGTCATCATCTCGACAACGCTGCGCCATGCCTTGGTAGCAAGCACAATGTACGCAAACTCGCCGACATCGGCAAGAGCGACATCCGGGTCGGGAGCCACTGCAGGCGCGCCGCCGGTCAGAGTGCGCACAAAGACAGGGCTGCCAAAGTTGAAGTTCATATCCTGACAGGGAAGCGCGACGTCGAGAATGTCGAGCGAAGACAGAGCAGGGTGGCGGCCAGGGCTGCTGGTGAGGAAGCAGTCTAGGATGTAGATCAGCCACAACGTGCGGCGGAAGGCCTCCTCCTTGAGGAAGTTGTCGGGGTCAGAGGGCTGGTGTGTCTGCACAATGCGGAACATCTGGGCCATCCGTGCAGCCTGGCCGAGGTAGATGTATGCGCGCACGGCATTGCGGCAACCCCATTCGTGGATCACCAACAGGCATAGGGCCTGAATGTCGCCAAGGCTAGGGTGGTCGAGAGACTGCATAGTGAAGTTGATGGCCTTTTGAGCAAAGTGCTCGGCAGCAGCTGTACCGCCACCCTGGCCACCATAGCGCCGGATGAGAGAAGGTGAGTGCCGGGCAGCTGTGGTCAACAGAGCGTGGACCATAGACGGGTCGAGAGCGGCATTCTTAAGCTGCTGTAGGAAGGATGGCTTGTGGAAGGCAACACATGCGGGAATGGTCTTGGAAATGACCCGCTCGCACTCGGCCATAAGCTCCGGAGTGAGCCTGCTGATGTATTAGTATGTGCGATCTTGTAATCATGTATACAAGAAATAGTGAAATAGAAATCAGGTATGACAGTAAAGCATGCGTAGCCGGAGGACGGGACTCGTCATTGTCTCAGTAGAGGGGGGGTGCGGTGTATGAGATATGAAGTGTGAGTTTGGGCGGGGTGAGATCAAGGCAGCAAGTGAAATGAAAAGGATGAATCGGCTGAAATGACAGACGTAGGACAAGCGGAAGGGCAATAATCTGAGGCAATCGAGGCATTTGCGGGCGATGGTCATAGGATAGGCGGTAGCAGGCAGTATCGAGCGGCACCAGAGTAGCCAGTACAGGTGCTGAGGCGATACAGCTGTAGGGTGCAGGATGCGACAGCTAGAGCCAGGAACGGCAAGGGCCTAGCAAGCCATAACCAGGAAGGGAAATAGTGGGTCTAGGCGGAGAAAGTTGGGGAAATGAGAATGAAAGGATGCGACGGGGATGGCTGTGAGTGAGGCGACCTGTCTTTAGACACTGGCAGACAGGGCAGTGCAGCAGTGGCAGAGCTAGCTATGCAGCTGCACAGACCTAAGAAACGCGCATAGCTGCATGTGATAGAAAGTGACCGCAAGGCATCAAGTAAGAGGTAAGGAATGCTTTGGTAAAGAGTGGGAGAGTTGCGAACAAGTCGGCCAGCCGCAGAAAGCCAGAGCTGAGGGTAAAGAGAGGAAGACAAGAGGGATTAAGAGAAGGGCAGGAGAAGGAGAAGACAATCAGAGGGAAATAATACAAATGCAAAACTCACTTTTCAGCACCACCGAGGGAGTGGCGCGAGTTGGCCGACGACGCGTGCGCAGCGCGGTCAGACGAGCCGCCGTTATTTCTGCTCTCGCCGGGCAGCGATTCGCGGGTGCGCTGAGGGATACGGGCAGGAGACACGCCCTGACCGCCGTGGCTCATAGAGTCCGAGGGGAGATAGCACTCGTGCATGCCCTTGGCGCAGTTCTTGCAAGGCGCGCGGCCATTCTCGTAGACACACTTGGTCTTGCCCTTGCGGCAGCGCACACAGGCTCCACCAGCACGCAGCGCCGTAGCGCGAACAACTGATGCCATTTGGTAGGTGTTTGTAGATGTGTAGATGTGGAGGAAGGTTGGTCGAGTCAGTATAGGCCGTGTCAAATACTGGGCCGGCCGATGACGGCGATGGTGATGTGGATAGAAATAGAGATGGGTTGAGTAGCTGTTGATGGAGCTAGAAGCTGTATGCGGTGATGATGAAGAGGTCGACGACGGAGGTGATGATGAAGATTGAGGATGTGGTCGGCGACGGTCGATGTCGAGATGTCGAGATGTCACGGAGGAGGACAGTATCAAAAGCAAGGTACGGAGGGTATCGGCAGTATGTAGAAAGATGAAAATAGAAAGAGAGGAGAAAAGAGAAGAGGAAGAGGAGAGTCCGGAGGAGTAGAAAAAGAGAATGGGAGGATGGGGATGGAAGATTAGACGGGCGACGGGGAGACGTGGAACAATAAGGAACAAGGGCAAAGGGCAGAGGGCAGAGAGGAGGGGGCCTAAAGACAGAAGATACAATAGGGCCGGAAGGAGAGTCGGAAGAACAGGAGACCAGGAACAGGAAAATGGAAATGGGCGCGGGAGGGAAGGCACCTTGGCAAGGCGAAAAAAGCAAGAGCACAGACGGGATGACAAAAAAGGGAAAAAAAAAATTAATAAATTCGGTAAATCAGGGAGCAGCGCCAGAAAAAAAATTAAGAAGAGGAAGGAGCGACGAGGAAAAGAAGAAAGAGGAAAGGGCCGGAAGGAAGGGGGCACAGCGGACTCAGCGGACTCAGCGGACCCTGCGGGCAGGGCGGTGGACTGGACGGTGGACGGCAGCGATCTTTTCTACGGGAACTTTATCGTTCATAACTAGAGATGCATTACAAGGTAAATAGTGTATTCTACAAAATATTGCACATCTACGATGGAATCCATTTCATTTCATTCTGAGGCAGATGAGAATAGACAGGGGGGGAAAAAGAGACAAAAAGCTTGCCAGCGCCGGAGAGGCAACGGAGCTCGATACGGAAGGAAGGGGGGAATATAGCAAACACATGAGCAGATCAGGCAAGTGGGCAAATGGCAAACAGGCAGGCACGACAGAACTACAGAACTACAGAAGCTAGAAGGCAAGAGGGAAGAGGCAAGAGGCAGTAGCGCACAAAGGAAGGGCACGCGCCAGACAGGGCCAACCAAGCCAAGACCAAAGAAAAACGCGGGTTGACTGAGAAAATAAAACGATGGGCGGTAGCAGCGGTAGCGGTAGCGGTAGCGGGTGCTCTTTGGGGGTTTCGCCACTAGGCGACTGGTAGGGCAGGGGGGCTTGGACGGGGCGGGCGGCGTTGTGGGCGTGTGAGGGTGCAAACCTTTGGCTGACGCGCCGAGCAAAATGGAAAGAGCAAAGCGAAACGAACAGAAATGAAGAGAGGAAGGAGAGGAGGGAGAGGGGAACACAAAGCCCAAAAAGAAGGCAGGCGCCCGGGTCGCTCCTTCTGTTTTGAATCTCTCCTGTTTGTGATTTCTCTGCGACGAGTTTATGTATTTGTTCTCTTTATTGACAGCTTCCTTCCGATTCTGTCTTTTGTTTTCAACATTTTGTCAGAAGCCAGTCCAGTTCGGTCGCTCCTTCCCTAGATACCCAGATGAAAGACGGCAGACACAAATAACTGTTGGCAATTAATTTAGAGGGCGGATTCTTTTATGTAAGCCGGCCTGGCTCGGCTGTTCTTGACCTAGTTGCTGTGTTGGTTTCTCTCTTTCTCTCTTTCTCTCTGGGCTTTTGTCTCTTTTCTTTTGCCATTCCCCCCTCTTCCTCCTCTGCGGCCACTCTTCTGCTTCCGCATACTCGGCCGTGGCTCTAGTTGCTTCGGCGTCGGCAGGTGGCTGTACAGTTACAGATAGGCAGACTAGCTCTATAATGCTGGGGCGTGGGCGAGTCAGGCGTGGGCAAGCGGGTTTTTCTTCTTTATTTTTATCCTTTCTCATTTTTATCTTTCTCACCCAATATTGCTTCTTGTCTTTGGCGCTACGGACTACGGGACTACAGAGACTGCGACACATGTACGGGATCGCCTTGCCAGATCGCCTTTCCACTTTTGGTATTGGTTTTTCTGCCTTTAGTATTCTTGGTTCAGGCCAAACTGAAACGGAAAATTTCAAAAGGAGAGTACAAAGGCGTCGCGCGTGCGCGGTGGTGCAAGGTGCGGTGGGCGGATGACGGGGGACCAGGAGGGAAATGTGGGGCTATGTCAGAGAGAGCGCGAGTGAGCGACAAAACAGGAGACGGGCGGGCCGGAGGTAGCTGGTAAGTGAGGCGGGTAGAATTGGAGGCCACGCAGAGGTGAGTCAAGGAGACAATATATTAGTTCATACGATAAATGATAAAACCTTTAGGGACGGAATATACTGTACACGAAACTGCCAAAAAGACAAAAGACAAGACAAAAGACAAAAGACAAGACAAAAGACAAAAGTTAAACCACAGATACAACAGAGAGCACGGGCGGATCGGGTGATGATGCCGGGGGTATGTAATTAAATTAAATGAAAATTAAATACAAAAAGGGCGGACGCGAAGGTGTCTGGGCGAGCCGGCCTTTGAAAGAATCTTAGGGCCTGAGGGCCTGGCTTGAGAAAAGGAGGATAATATAAAAGTGGGTCCACACTATGGAGGCTAGAGCGCCGCACCACACTGTACGAAGTAGCCCAGGCAGGAGAGGCGAATGTGAGGAGTGAGGAGTGAGGAGAGAAGAGCATGGAGACAACGAGCCAACGAACCAACAGAACAGCTCAACGCATCAAAAGCAATCATCTGACGTCGTACACTCGACTCGTACAGAGTACATGTGTCATTATTGACTCATTCTATTTTTTGAAATAGTGATATACTCAGTAGTATTCGTTATTTGACTATTTGCTCCCTCTACTTTACGTGATATGGCTGCCTGCTGACACCGACGCCACGGTGCCCGGATGATGAGAACAAGGGAAAGAATGTGTACTCAGTAGGAGATACTGGTGCACAGAGCCAGAGCCAGTTCGCTTGCACTCAGGTCGAGTGGCACACGCGTCCGCTTGGCTTGTCTTGGACTGGTCGCAAGCTGCCGAGGATCCAGCGCGCTGGAGTGGTAGCAGCGGTTGTATCTTGGGTTGTAGTGGTCTACGGAGTAGTGCTGTAAGATATATTTAGTGTATTCTCAGTTGTAGTGGTGTGCTGCTGCAGGTGCACAAGGAGTGCAGTAGAGTCGCATGTCGCGCAGGTCGCCTGAGCAGTGATCACAACGGGCTGTGTGCTCTTTCATCTGGCTTGCAATAGCATCCATAATCCAAGTAAGATACTATATAAGCATGTAAGATATCATTTAAGTGGTGTATTGCCAGGGGGCTATGCAGGCAAGACACAGCCTTGGTAGATGATGGCCAAGTGCCATCAGTAACAGCTCACTGCCATCCTCAACAGTCCCTACTGCCTACTGTACAAGTAGGATATCTTACTACTGCCGTGCCGTGTTTATCCTATCTTTGTCAGTCTACACGTCACAGGTCGGAGTGAGACTATCCTTATTCCTTGGAGAGTGTCTACCATCCCATTTACGCTGTCGTATCATTTCCTGTCTGGTGTTTGATGAACAGGCGATCCCGGATGGTTTCTTTTTTTTTTTTTTTTTTTTTTTTAATTATTATTATTTTAATTTATATAATTACTCTTTATCCCGTCTACAACACCGTGGACCCGAAATTACCTCACGCCGTGGCTTTGTATTCCCCTCCTGCCCTCCTGCCCTCCCACAATTTACTACACTACAGCAAACAGCCCGGCCGGGACGTCCTAGCCAGAGCCAGATTGGAGACCCACTTTTGGTTCCGTATCCAAGCCAAGACGCAGCACCAGCGTCGCGCTCGTCTCTCTCTGTGGACAAGAATAGTCCGTCTCAAATCGAGATGATCCTGCACCTTTCTACTTTTTCTTTCTTGTTTGGCCCCCAAGATTTCTCCTTTTTTTTTTCTTCCTTCTTTTGCTCCCCCCCCCTCTCTCTCTCTCTTTCTCATAAGATAGTATTGGACTCTCCTTGCGCGCGCCTTCCGTGTTTGTCATGCACACCGGAGTACACACGCCTCCGCCAGACTGTCCCTGGGAGGGATGTACTCGTATCACGCCGTCAGCCAAGGCTTGACTCTTGCCTATTATTAAGATTATTGAGTCCTTCCCTCTTTCCGTATTGGCTCCCCCCTATTCTCCGCGACTGTCTGTATATAGGGTCCTTCCTATCAGACTCTATCAGACTATCAGACTACCACCCTGGTCAGAACACCCGCCGTGCCTTCCGTATTCCTCCAATTTCGGGGTCGCCTCATTTCTATCCTCGTTTCTGTTACCTCGTCGTTTGCACATTTGCCTGACTCCCCCTCTACCACTCACTCTGCCTCACCATGCCTCACTCTCCCCTACGACGTACAGCAACCACCCATCTACCCCGTTGCGCCGTGTCTCACGTTTCAGACCGCCCCCGACGGCTCGGACTCTCAGTGTCGCATGAGACGCAAGCGAAATGATACCATTGATAAAAGTGATAAATCGATTCCTTGATGAGGGGGGACGAAGAAAAGAAGAAGAAGAAACAGAAAAGATGAAAGCGAAAAAGACGACAATAAAAAGTGAAAGAGAGACATGGTCAGCCGCAAGCCAGACGCGCCATGTCGGCTTGGGCTTGGGCCGGTGCCAGTCTTTACAACTGATATCATATTCATATGCTGTTCTTTGGCCAGTCATTGCGCTTTCCCTCACTCCATACTGGCTCTTTTCTCGTTTCTGTCTTATCTTCTCCCAGTCTTCTTTCCGTCTTCTCCCCCTCCGTCGAGACATGCACACCGCCGGTTAATCACCAACTATTGGCATCAACACTAAATTGTAAAACTCATAAATCAAGACAGCAACTACAATTGCGACATTTGATACTGCCGCGTTAGCCTCCGTAGTAGCTCGGCGATATGGACCAAGCCATCTATCTAGTCCATATTGGCTATATTGCACTACCGTATTTACAGTGGCAATTCCGATTCGTTTGTCGGCATGTACTTTACTTCTGATGAAAGTGCTTATGGGGTATCGGAGTCCAGCTGGATCGATACTCTAGCCAACAAATGGCGGTCACAGTGCCCGGCCAGGACGGCTGCGTGTCGGGATGCTTTGTCTATCCGTAGCACAGCGACAGACAATATGAAACCAAAGCAAGACATGACAGACAAGAAAGGCAAAAACCATGGGTGCTCACCACGTAAAGGGGAACGATAGGATCAGACGTTCTCTTCCCAGCATCTGCCGAGTCGGACCTCGGAGCATCTCCAGACGACGTAACCAGTAAAAGGGGGAGAGAATACGGAGAAATAAGAAAAAAAGAGAAAAAGAGCAAAATATCCGGGTGCTAGTCTGACATGCCCAACTCAAGCCATTCCCATTTCGTACGAGTCGTAACTTATCGGGCTATGGAAAAACAGCTGAATTCCAAATGTCAAATGTCAAATACACCCAAGTATCCCGGAATATTCTGCTCTCGGCCGGAGGGCCACTCGGCAATATCCAGGCAGCTGCGAGACCCCGCTGTCCGGCTTTTCACGCTGTTCCCTCTGGACCTTTAGGCTTCCAACAAGTCACCTCTCCTTTGTCTTGCCCGTCTTAATTTGTATAGATTTATTGTCTCTCCTAATTACAGTATTCAAAAATACAATTTATCCGCCACATTTACTCTTTAAATATAACATTCCATCACCGGCGAAAATCTATCCGGCGGAAATCTCTCGGCGACCACAGAGATCCAATCACTCTTAGTGGAGGGGCAGAGAAACAGAAAAAGAAGAGGATGAAAACAAGAGAAGAGGGAAAGAAATCCCTCGTACGGGGCCGGCCATCCACAAGGCGTTTGGTTTGCATGAGGGGCATGGCAACGTGGGCAGACGCCGCAAAATGTGTAGAAGAAAACTGGAAAGAGATAACAAATAAAATAAAGTAAAACAGAATCTCATCACATGACGGTGTGGCAATAGAGTCTACTGCGCCTACTGAGTCTACGGAGCACTGATGACCAAGTCTACTTTACCGCCGGATCAGCCCCGGATTCCACAGCATCATCTCCTGCAAATGCTCCCGCCAGACCGCCACCAAGTCTTTTTGTTGGTCTTTTTTATGATCCTGTTCACCCGCGGTGGAGACTGCATCGTACAGGTACGGCTTCTCGTCGGCAAAGCAGTGCGTCTCAGCCGCTTCGGGCGTCTCCTCTCCTAGAATGTATCTTCTCAATGTGGCATCCGTACACGCAGACCGGTCCGCCATGGACGCATGCCCGTAGCCGTGGTGCACTACCATGCGTGCATTGGCGTAACCCATGTCCGCTGCCAGGCGCCGCCCATTTGCCAGCGGTGTAGCCGGGTCGTGTGTCTCTGCCACCAACAGCACCGGGTTCGACAGTGTGGCATTCAGAAAGGGTGCACGAAACACACCCGCCGGCTCTGGCCAGTAGGTTTTGTAATTATGGCACGGCAGCACATTGTAGAACCGCGAGTTGCCGCCAATCCACGACTTGGTTGTCATATTCGCCCACAGTTCATCCCACCAGCCCAGACCGTCGGCCGGCTCCGGTGCATCGTACTGGTCGGCACAGATCACCAGCGGCGACAGTTCGTTTGTCGATGGTAGGGGCGGGTCGGATGGTACGCCGTCCACAGAACACGCCTCACCTGGCAGAGGCCGGCTCGGGTCATACTGAAAGATGAGAGAATCCACCATAATGGCCGCCAGTGTCGAGTTGCCCTGCTCGAGGTCAAAGAGCATCTGTGCCATGGCCGGCCATGACCGGGGCCGGTAGAGAGCCGAGTAGATCGATGCTACCAGCGACGAGTATGTTATCAGCGTCGGTCCAGACGCGGCCGTGTATGCAGCCAATGGTCTTTTAGCAACCGCCGCCACTAGGTTGGACATTCTGTCTTCAAGGTCGATTACTGACACTTCTTGGCCGCTGCCGCTGCCGCTGCCGCCAGTGTTCTTGGCCAGAGCGCAATACTGCGGCCCGGCTGCGATACACTCGCCCAGAAACCCGTCGTGCCATGCATCAGTAATGTTGTCGAGGGCTGCCCACCCGAAGCCGCCCTGCATCCACTCAAATGGTACATATTGCGTGCCGTCCAGGATCACGGCGCCCACATGCTCCGGGAACATTTGCGCATACGTCTGTCCGATGCCGGTGCCATAGCTCACAAGGTATCCTGTCAGCTGCGGCTCGGCCAGTGTCTGGCGAATGGCATCCAGATCCCGTGCCACCATGCCCGTGCCCACAAACCGGCCCAGGTCGCCAATCGTCTCCCAACACGCCCGGAACGTCGCCTCAAACAGAGCGTCTGCTATCTCGATCTGGCTACTTGGGTTGTCGCCAGAAAATGCCCGGTATCGGTGCCCCAGTTGCCACCACCGGTCGCGGTCGGCATCGTAGGGGAAACAGGCCGCGCGCGGCTGTGTTGTGTTGACGCCGCGCGGGTCCCAGCCTAGAACATCGAGGGTGCCGCCACTTAGACGATCCGTCAGATCTTCAGCAGCACGCCACACATACAAGGTTCCACTGTCGCCCGGTCCACCCGGCTCAATAACTATGGTGCGATCACTTTTGGCCGGTTTTGATGGGTTCGTACGAGGTCCTGCGACTTGGTATTTGGTGACGGCAAGACGAGTGATGCGCGGATCCGATGAGTTTGTCCAGTCTAGCGGCACGTCCAAGTAGCCACACAGATAGATACCGCGATCAGTATAGCCACTTCTCTCGTCTGATGGGTTGTTTTTCGGCCTGCCCCAGCTCCAGTGCTCTGGGTTGGGTTCGTAGAGACTAGCCCACGTAGCTGCCGGAGATGGATCGTCGAGCAATGGCGGACGAGTGGCATTTGTGCACGGCAGAAAGTGAAATGGGTCGTCTGCTTGAGGGTATTTTGTGTATGGTAGTGTAGAAGCTGTGTGGCATGCGTGTTTATGCTGTGTCAGTCTCGTCAAGATGCTGCTGCTGCCGCCGGTGATATTCAGAGAGTCGGCGGCGAGATATACAAGACAGATCGCAGCGGCAAGCCCAGTAGCGACAAGGCGCTTTGGCCTAGCCGGTCTTTGATTTGGCAGAAGCGGCTCTGTTTTCATTTTCGCATTCATGCTACTAAAAGGTTAAAAGGAACGTTAAAAGGTTAAAGGTACTGGAATGAAGCACCCACGGTGACGTTCGTCTTCACCAAAGGGGTTCCTGATAAGAAGCAACTCGACCCCGCTTGTCTGCATAAGGAAGGAGCTCACAGAGCACACAATCAAAGCTGTTGCGGGTGTGATCTGAGCATGTCAAAGTTACATAAGCATCATATTCAACGATTATACAAACTTGGAGTACATATATAACAAAAGCGCGAGCTCGGAGACTATAGATACAATTACAATAGAGAAAAAAAAACCCAAGAAAAAACATTGCACGTGAAGGTTATAAAAAGGACCAACAATAACCAAACATGATCCAATCTCATACATATCGAGACCGACATCATTGACGATACTAATGGATACCGATAGATTTTAAAAATTGCACCAGCCATCTACTTGGACTCGGATGCGCCCAGGGTGGCCGAGGACGAGCCCTCGCCAGCATCTTCTGATGGAGTAGCCGGCTCAGTCTTGGTCTCGGCATCATCGATATCATTGTCTTTGGACTCGGGCTCGGGTGTTGGCAGCGTCTTTTGCTTCGAGTCAGACTTGGACTCGGGCTTAGACTCGGGCTCGACAGACAGCGACCGCGTCAGAGCCTCAATCATGAGCTTCAGCTCAGCGACCTCGGACCGCAACTCGCGCACCTCGACAACAGCTAGATCGTCCTCGACATTCGGCTTGACGATCTCGACCGTCTTTTTCCAGCCGTCCGACTCAAAGTCAATGCTGTTGCTGCTGACCTGCAGCTGCTCCCACTCTTCGACAACATCGTCATCGGCATCGCCGCGGCCGCGGTTGCCGAGGATCTCATAAGCCGTGCGCGTTTCCACGTATGCGGCAATCATGAGCACGGGCGAGTACAGCACGGCCATGACAATATCGTTGAGACGCTCGTACGACTTCTTGCTCATCCACCACTCAAGCGGCAGTGCCAGACAAAAGATCTCAATGAGGTTGAACGGCGCAATAAAGACGTTCTCGTCAGGCGCGCGCACAAACTGCATGGTCTTGTGGGCAAACAAGGCGAGGTACTCGTCGTCGGCATTTTCGTAAATGTCTTCGTAGGCTGAGTTGTAGAGCGCAATAAGGACGTTGAGCAGCACGACCATGACAATAAAAGTAAAGCAGTAGTATAGGATAATGCCAAAGGGATGGCCAAACTGTTCAAAGCCTTCAAAGTCGGGGCTCTGCATGACGGCATTGAGCATGGCCTGGATGATAAAGGTGACGTCGCTCAGCTGCAGATCCTCGGCAATGTCGAGACCAATAAACGACTGCAGGAAGCCGACTAGGATGACAATGAGGAGGGCAAAGAAAATGACAGACTCTTTCATCATGACCTTGAGGACAACAAGCATGGCACCAAAGAAGCGGAAGCTGTCGAGGTACAGCAGCAGGCGGATCCAGAACATGGGCGCACTGAAAGCCAAAAAGTTGTAGCTGAGCTCGTTGAACTTTTCGCGCGGACCCTTGAAGAGGGGGTCCTCGGACGGTGCTTTGCTAAAGGCAATAAAGCGCATGACGAGGGAGACGACGAGGAGCGAGTAGAGGACACTGTTGAAGGCGTCCCAGAAGCCCAGGATGTAGTAGCCGGCCTTCCAGACCTTGGTGATCTCGTCAAAGATGAAGCCGAGCGTGAAGAGGTACAGGATGATCTCGATAACGTCGAGATCGCCGTTGCGGTTGATGGTGTTGATGGCAATGGTGAAGAGCACGAGGTACAGGATGGAAAACAGGACTTGGGTGGCATTTTGGTACATGGGGGCGCGCATGCGGTCCGGGTCGAGATGCGACA
Organism: Ophiostoma ulmi; assembly: GCA_029298715.1. Classification (NCBI taxonomy): domain Eukaryota; kingdom Fungi; phylum Ascomycota; class Sordariomycetes; order Ophiostomatales; family Ophiostomataceae; genus Ophiostoma; species Ophiostoma ulmi. Next base: position 4,802,269 of record JANSLN010000002.1, on the reverse strand, counting down.
CAAACGACGTGTTATCGCGGTCCTTGTAGTCGACAAAGCTCGCCGGGTCGTCCTCGTCCTGCACGAGCCAGCCGCGCCACAGGTGGCTGATGCACTTTTGGTAGCCGGACGAACCAATGACACGCAGCGCATGCAGGTCGACGGCCTTTTCAATAACGTTGCTCGGCAGCGTCGGCTCGCCGTCGATCAGAATCGAGTAGCGCCGCAGCAGCACCGAGTGCATCAGGTACTGCTGGTCGTCCTCGCTCTCGATGATCAGCTTGGCAATGACCTCGCACGCCGTCGAGCGCACCTGGTGCATGCTGGCATCCCACAGCTCCACGAGCGCCTGGTGGCGGAACCAGCGCTTGCAGATAAGCAGGCAGTAGACGACGCAGTCGTTGTACTGGGGGCTGCCGTCGACACCGCCGGCCTCGCGCGCGGCCTGGACGACCTGGCGCGTAACAACCTTGCTGTGTGAGCGCGTCACGAGCTCCTCTTCCATTTCGCACGGAATAACCTCTTCGATAAGGTAGCGCAGGCGCATGGCGATCTTTGTGACCTCTTCCGGGGGAATGGCGGACTCGATTGTATCCTCGACATACGCAGGCAGCACTATTGACATTAGCATCTAGGTTGCGACGTCTATCATTTGGTCTATTCTATTCAACTCACGTCTTCTCCGGGTCTCCTCCCACCACTGGTCATGATGCTCGTGGGCGGGATGCCGGTCCCAGCCCAGCAGCCGACGCCATCTGGAGGTGTGACCTCTGAGAGTAGGCATTGCGTCGTGTGCGTTAATGTCGTTGATTGTCGTTGATTGTCGTCGTCGTCGGTCGTCGTCGTCGTCAATCGTGAGCACTAATCAATCGATGCGGTACCGTCAAGTCGTCGTGACACCAGAAGAAGCTCTTATCAGGATGCCAAAATGCCAAAAGTGGGCAACGAGTGATTTAAGCAAGTGCGTCGTAGGCTCCCTCTCGTCGCTACTTCTTAGCAAGGTGCTCCCTGCGTTCGAGACTTTCTTTAGTCGTGCCTTGTTCGTTTTGGCTCTCTTTGCTGCTCCTTTTGCTGGGGTGCGCTCCGCTCCGCTGCTTCCTACTAGCTGCTCTAGTTTGTCGTCTAGCCTGTCCCCGTTCTTGCTTTCAGCTTGAGATTGCACCTATTTGGAGGAGAAGGTGAAATATGGTGTGTTGCGCGGTGGTGACAGGCTGCTAAAAAGTACGCCAAAATCCTGCTAAAAGTGCTAAAACGCAGCTGAGGATCTTGGCAAAGCGCGACCGCCAATTCGGGATGACGTCGGCAGCAGATCTGAATCGTGATTCTGCGCGCTAACAGGGCTAACAGGAGCCCATGCGACTCCCAATACGACTGTAATTACAGGCTTGCTTAAGGAACGACTACAGCATATGCACAATGTCGTCTGCTTGAAACATGAGGCAAGGTGAAGCGATGAAATGACGATGACGATGACGATGGTATGAGTAGACAGCTCTTTTGAGTTGATTTTGTTGTATTAAGGTTGGTGAGCTGGTTTACTTTTGATTCAATTTAATCCAGGTTGTTTTCTTATCAGTTTTTATATTCTTTTTTTTTTCATCTTTCTTTTTCACCTCTTTTTCGATTTCCCAAGTCATCCTTTTCAGCGCGTATTTACATTTTGTTTATCTTTATATCCCTACTCGCTTCACATCTTATCGCTCTGTCTTCTATTCTATCCATCTAGTCGCTTTTGTAGTGTGTATTCATTTTATCTTTTTTGCCTTTTCAGCTCCTGTTCCGAATGAACATCGATTGAGATTTTGGATTGATCTCACTCCATCTCACTGCAGATCTCCCCAGATCTCATCTCTGATCATAATGGGACTAAAGCAACTCCGCTGTATGAAACATGTGATAGAATTACTGGCTTGGGCACATCATTAAGCACAGTTATCTGCCTTATTCTCATCTGACTCACAGCCTTGCTGCAGCCGGCTACATACCTCTATTAAACTAGGACATGAAAGAAAAGATAGGCCTCAGTCCATCGTTATGATTTTATAATGGTTTGCACCTGTCGCCATGTGCTCTTGAATGTGCAATTTATGTGCTTGAGTTTCCCGATGCTACCCTACAACTGCCTGGCCAGAACATTGGTTTCAATGAAACATACGTCATTCAGGCAGTTTTTTTCAATGCATTCATCAGGTGATTCAATTCGGCGAAAGTGTTGATATTGTAAGCAGCAGATACATCTCTTTACTACGATCATAGCTATTCCCGGCTACTTTATAATATCCATCTTCAACCTCATCTATATACATATTATAACTCACTAATCAAGCTCAGCTGGCTTATGACTCAAAACTATATGTTTTTCTTGGTATTTTGATTTCATTCTACATTTTTAATTTACTATTGTTACTAATTTGTAGTGAAATCACCATTTGTTTTTGTTTTTATTTTTATTTTTATTTCGGGAAAAATGATTTCAATGGTAAAATATATTTACACTTAGAATTGAAACACTAATAAACATTAGAAGTAATCTAGAATATCTATCGTTCAACACACCTTCAACAGCGTTATCATTTTCACCAGCATAATAATCCATGCATCCGACTAGAATGCTTACTGCTGCCTACTTGGATGTGCACTTCTGCCTGGCCGCCTGTCTACCGCCCGTACAACCTCTCGCTTGGCTCTCGCTTGGTATTGGCAATGCTAAGACGTTGGTGACCGTGGAGCAGCTCGGTTTCTTTATCACCAGTCTCATACTTTCATCCACTCTGAGCAGGCAGCCAGATGCCATAATGGCCTCAATATGCGCAGTGTTCAAGTACGCCTACCTCATCGGGCCCGCATGTCTTACACGGTAGTGGGGTCAAAAGTGCCCGAGTGGGGTAGCGGTTAAGTTCCGGCGACTAGGGCCATACAACGGGATATCGGCCCCATAAGAAGTCCTCCCTCTTGCTCTTCCCGCCGTGAGTAAAAGAAGTTTATTTGTGGAAATTTAAAATAAATAAAAGTCAAACAAGCAGAGTAGCTCCTTCCGCCTTGGTGAGGCTGACCTTCCATGCTTACGGCCTCACTTTTGACATCACGCTTACTACTCACTACGACTCTTAAGCGTGCCTGTTGTAAAGATTGCCATGTGCAAATATTCACAAAAAAATCCAGCTTGCGTTTTTCGTATCTCTTTAGATAATTCTCAAGTATGTCTCGCAAGATATGGGTTCGTAGTGTGCGCTGTCTTTTGGTTTCTCTTGGTTGTTTTCCGCTCCTTCCCGTTTGGCGGCATAGCCTCATCTTGTGCATCGCTCCTTCCAAAAATGTCGCCGACTGCGAGCCTGCACCTTCCCGGAACTGTCTATATCCTACTTTCCACCATCGTCTATATTTTTCGCATCTCTCTTCTAGCAGTATTCAAACGCTCCTCTGCATGTAAATTCTTCTACTACTGACCTTTGATTGTCTGTATTTTCTTCTTTCTTCCTCGCTACACCGACTTCTCGACTTCTTTTCTCTTTGGTTGACCAGATCATCCTGCATATTGGGATGAATTGGCCCAGCCGCCAAGTGGCTGCTACATAAGCCATGCTCATTCCGGTTGGTCAGACAGCTCTGTACGATATGCATGCATCACCTCTGGCCCTTTTACACGAACACTTCTCATCCATAGATATCAAGTGGCTCGCCCTGTTTTTTTGGGGGGGGCTTTCTTTGTCCGAGCCTCCGCTTTCTGTTTCTGCCTTCGTCTCCAGTGTCGTGCCCGCCAGTCCTCCTGTCAAATTGATATTCATATCTAAACTCGTACCGCCGAAAATTATCTAGCCCAAGCCTGGCGACAGCCTTAACTCAAACGGCGGAACTGAGAGTGGATTCCAAAGTATTGTTTCTCACCCGTCGCCGACCTCACTTCAACACGGGCTGCTAGCTGCATACCGCCTGCTCCGCTCGGACAGCTGGCTAGCTTTGAACGGCACAGGCATATTTCTGTATACCAGGCTTGTCTGCAGTCTTACTCCCAACCACGCACGCTGCTCCTACTATTTTGTTTGCTCACTGGCAGCCGTTGGACTTTGTACACTTGGTCCGCTTGGCCCAGTGACTTGCGGCATTCCCACGTGCCCCCATTCATACACTCGTCCCGCGACTCATGATCGTGTGATATACGTTTATTTTCCTTCGGTACTGAATCCCACATTATACTGCCGTTAAAAACAGTTCAGTTCATATTCCCATCCAGCTTCCTCTTCGCATTGCTAGTTTTACACCTCACATATCAAGCGTCACTTTCACAACATTTCTTGTCAAGCTCCTTGCTATTCCCGTTTAAAGCACAACCCCAGAAATAATCATTAGAGATGCTTATAAAGAGCCTCTTTGCTAATAAACCACATTAAAGTGCCATCTAAACCCGTTCTCTAAAGATCTAGACGGACCCAGAATTCATGCTTACATGTCAGCTTCTAGCTTGCATGTCTGCCTGCCTGCCTACCAAGTTTCCGTTGATTTTTTTAAACTACACATGACGGCTTAACAGCCAATGTTTTAAATAAAGGAGCTTTCCTACCGGTACCAACAATTTTTCTTTCCAAATAAACATCCGCACAAGTTCTTTTTGCTGGCTGTGCCTTGTGAGTATGGATTCCACAGCCATTGCCTCGCACGCCGTGCGCGGCTCTTCTTCAAACGACGACATCAAAATATTGTCCGATACAACCACTTTGCCAATACTACCCACTGATACAACAAAATCAAACAACGAACAGGAAACTACCAAGCATAGCAGCAACCGGAAAACCGCCAAGATCAATGAGCACAAGCCAGGCAAGACAAATGTCAACAAGCCAAAGCGGGCCAAGAACAAGGTTGTCGAAGATGAATCTCCATCAGAATTGGACAGCGACTCGGACTCCTCTTCTTCGTCATCAGACGACTCAAGCGAGGACGACGCATCTGATTCCGAGTCGTCAGACTCCGAGATAGAAAAGAAGAAGAAGAAGAAGAAGAAGAATATCAAGAAAAAGCGCGAGGCTGTAAAGGCGAAAAAGCATGCCCGGAAGAGAAAATCCAAAAAGTCTACCAAGGCCCACGTGGATTCAGACTCAGGTTCCGACTCCGACTCCGACTCCAGTTTGGACTCGGACACAAGCTCTAGTTCGAGTTCTTCATCTTCCTCCACTGGCTCCAAACGAAGCTCAAGCTCCGACAGCGACAGCGACGACGACAGATCTTCCCGCGATGACCCTAGACGCAACCGCGGCCTTCCTCCTCAACAGGCATTCCCTCAACACCAGCCGACACAGCAGCAATTGTTCAATCCCTACCCACAATACCAACCCTTCGGATACTACGCTCCCTCGTTCGGGGTGCCAATGGGTAACCCTTTTGCTTTCGGCGGCGCCCCCGCGTTTCAGCAACCTCCCCCAGCACAGCCGCCCATCAACGTCAACAATGGACGTACAATGCCGAGGTCTATGCCCCCAGTAGGCCGAGGGCGGCCTGGCCGGCCTGGCCGTGGAGGTGTGCGCAGACCAAACCACCTCTTGGTCAATAATCAGCTAGGACAGCAGTCCCAACGGGGCGAGAAGAGCAAGCGCAAGTCCAAGTCCAATAACTTCAAGCGTGTTGACCAGGTGTGGGATAACACCCTTCACAACTACGCACTGCAACCCACAGCAGAGGGATCCACTGATGCAGAGTATGAGGGGTATGCCTTTCACGTTCGGCGCACGTTTGACTGGGAGGGCAAATACAAGCAGACCATTGTCGACATCAAGAGCAAAATTCTTCGAGATGCTTTGCAAGGGGTCATGGGTGAAATCAAGGGCGTAAGCCTCGTCGAAGATACGCCCAAGCTGGACCCCAATCTGCTCTTCCTGTATCTTGAGGATATGCGCAAGCATTTAAAAAAGCTCAAGACTGTAGAGATCAAGGGAGACAAGAAGACGCGCAAGAAGGAGGCCAAGCGGAACGTCAAGAAGCGTGAGCAGCTCAAGGTGCTTATCAAGTACCTCAACAAGGACTACGAAGAAGTGCAAAACAGTCTCAACCCGCTGCTTGAGAACGGCCTTATCACGTACGAGTTGCTCTGGGCTTTGTGGAAGCCAGACACGCTTGCCTTCACGACAACGTATGGTTCGCACGACCAGCCACGTATCTTCAAGGCAGATATGGCCGAGAGCCACTACAGCATGATGAAAGGAAACTTTTACTACATCGAGGGAAAGGTAGCATATCAAATCCCATTTAGATAAACTTGATGACTTGGGGCACGCTAACCTGGTAGTATTTTGAATACGATGGCAAGCGCTTCGGCCACGGCAGCGTTGCAGACGAGATTTGCGAGTTCAGAGGCACCCGCAAGATCACGAGCCTGCCGCTATACCCGCTCAAGTACCACAAGAACGAGGATAAGCTCCGTGCGGAGCTGATAGACCGCGGCAAGAAATTTGTTGCTTTGAGTGGTGTGCAGTACCGAAGCTACGATGGCATGGCATACTACAAGAAAAAGAAGAGTGCTGTCAGGGTCAACATCACTGGCCGCATCATGATCGACTCGAGCATCCATCGCCGTATCAACCCCAACTATCCCATCTCGCTGGTCAAGCCCAAGAATGGTGACTCTCAGTCTGACGACGAGTCCTCCGACAACGAGTGGGACGGAGCCAGGCCGTGTGAGCAGTCCGACTCGGACAGCAGCCCACCGCACAGCCGCCTGACGTTAAACAAAAAGGTAAAGCGGTCAAAAAGTACTGTACGGATGGTCACAGACCTGTCCGGCTGCGTTCACTTGGATCATCAAATAATGGCTGACAACAAGTCTGAACAGGAGATCAACAAACTCGACCAGGTCCCCGAGAAGAACAAGGACAAGGCCAACGGCGCGGGCACCGGTGAGGATGGACAAGACGAGACGGGTGACGATGCCGACAGCGAGGGTGATGGCGAGGGAAAGGGCGGTAAAGACAACGAGAAAAAGGTTCCCGAGTTCAGCGATGAGGAGTACCTAATCGCGTCGCCGGTAGTGCTGGGATTTGCTTTTGCGGAGAAGCTGTGGCTGGAGTTTACCGTGTCAAGTGTCAAGGATATCCAGTGGAACCACAACGCCTACGAGTCGCTCGTGCTTGAGCCCAAGACAAAGGACATCGTCAAGGCGCTTGTCGAGTCGCACAAGTACCATGCTGCCGAAAGCATTGACGACGTTATCCAGGGCAAGGGCAAGGGACTCGTTGCTGTTCTTCACGGCCCTCCCGGTACCGGCAAGACATTGACAGCCGAAGGCATCTCTGAGCTGCTCAAGTGCCCGCTATACATGGTGTCTGCAGGCGAGCTTGGCACGGACTCGCGGTTCCTGGAGTCGGAGCTGCAAAAGATCCTCGACATTTGCCATGCATGGGGCGCCATCCTCCTTCTGGACGAGGCCGACGTGTTCCTCGAGAAGCGCAATATGCACGATATCCACCGCAACGCGCTTGTCAGTATTTTCTTGCGGCAGCTCGAGTATTTCCAGGGCATCCTGTTCCTGACGACCAACCGCGTTGAAGTAAGCTCTCTATCCATCCTTGTCTTTTGTTATGTAATTTATGACCGTCACTAACGTCCAGACCTTTGACGATGCTTTCCAGTCGAGAATCCACATTGCGCTGCGGTACGACAGTCTCGACAGCCGCGCCAAGAAGGCCATCTTCAGGATATTCATCGAGCGTGTGCGTGTGCTTGAAAAGATTGATCTCATGCCGTTCACCGAGGAAGACTTTACGGCACTGGCCCGCCACGACCTCAACGGCCGGCAGATCAAAAACACGGTGCGCACGGCACAGGCGCTGGCAGTCAATAAGGGCGAGCCGCTGTCCATGTCGCACATCAAGCAAGTTCTGGATGTGCAAATGTCGTTTGACCGCGATCTCAAGGGCGGCCCAGGTTTCCAGGATGCTATGCGCAGCTACTTCTAGTCTGAGTCTTGCAGTACTGCCAGTTTGCTATTGTCTAGAGCGTATAGCGGAGTGTTTTGGTTTGAGACGACTTTTGAAATGTAGGCTTCCATATTTCCTCGTTTATCTTATTGTTCGTTTCTGTTTCTCTTTTCCGTTATTTTCTTTTTCGATATCTTCTTTTCCCTTTCTAGTATATCTTTTGTTTTCTGCTTTTATTTGTATAGTTATATTCTGATGTCAGGCTTGGCACGTAAATCTCACACACTCTTAACTCTTCTAATTCATTATGCTGCATTGATCATGGCGTGACAATTGCAATGAAACGCACAAGGCGGCAAATACTCCGGCGACGGAGAACCATCATCCAGGGCCTCGGGCGCCATAATCTCCCCCCGGAGTAGCGGCGGCTGACGGAAGCTCGCGTGGAAATAGAGCGGGTCTAGTTCCGATGGTGTAAATAGTATATATACTACCTATAAAGGCTATATCCACCGTCTGGCGCCTTTACACCCGGAGCTGGCAAATCACCCGCGTTCGGCAATTGGAAGCCGATGTCGTGTGAGAAGCGACGGCATGTGCTTTTGACATTATTTTTCTTTTCTTTGAAACTCTGGAAAACAAACCTCTTCCCCTTTTCATCTATCCATCTACCGAGTATCGATTCTCATGACCAAAAGACTCAATTGCTTGAGTCTCAACACGTTTACCAGCTTCTCGACGCACCTTCCTAATCTGCCGAACTATTTACACGTGATTGACGGTCTCATCATCGTCATCCTCTACCTATTTTCGTTTCTCCTCCTCTGCATTCCGCGCCCTCCAAATCTTAGACCAGTCCCGGCCGCTACAATGTCCAAGCTTTCGCCGTCGCTCAAGGCGCTCATCAATGCGCCGTTTGCGCGCCCAGGCCCCACAGCTGCTTCGTCGCGCGTTGCCGATGTGTACCGCAACATTGCCCGCGATGCCGCTCGCCACAACGTTGGCGCCCAGCCCTGGATCTCCTTTTCTGCCGCCGCCACAATGACCCTCAATGCACCCGATGCTCTTGCTACCCTCTGGCGGGTCGCCACGGAAGCGCCGTCGTCGCAGCCTCCTGTGGCCACCGCTGAGCTGATCCGCGAGGTCGGCCTCAAGTGCATTGGGTTCAACGGCATCCCGCGCACCATCAATGTGCTCGGCAGCTTCCGGTCTACCGGTCTGCCGGCCGACGTTGCAGCCAAGCTGTCTACAAAGCCTACACGTACCGTCACTCCTGAGAACATTGAATCCACAAAGGAGCGCGGCCTCGGCCTGTGGCGGTCCGTCTACGCTGGTGTCGACCAGAAGCTGCTGGACAAGCTGGCCGAGTCGCACCCAGATCTGCCCGTGCACATCCTCAGCTCGCACTACGGCCCCTTGTTCACAGACCCGCCAAACCACGGCGCAGATGGTCTCGCCAACGTCGGCCGTGCACTGACCAGTCTCGTGGGTATTGCCTGCCTACGGTCGCAGACGGGTGTCGGCCCGCAGGTGGTGTCGCACGTCTTTGGTCTGCGCAAGGCTATTGTTGACGGCACATGGCTCCCTGCCAGTGCCACTGAGAGTGACAAGGAGAGCGTCAAGGGTATCGAGTGGCTGGCGACCAACGAGGGCAGCGAGTGGCTGCTGGAGAGCATCGACTCGATTGTGGGCGCCCTGGGCGGCAGCAACTTTGCGGGCGGTACTGGTGAGCCGACAGAAAAGTCGAAGCTATAGAGTGAGGCCACACGAACAAGAGCATTTCAGTATATAATTCGGCGTGCGTCTTTTGGATAAATAAATAAACATATTGACTTAACATATATGACCTCGGGTGTTGTGTTTTTAGATTTTTGTTTTTGTATTTCTTTTGTTCTCTTTTTGATTTTTGTCTTAGCATTCTTTTTAGTATTATTATTATTAGTCTTGTTTTATGTTGTTGTATTATTTAGTACAAGCGCTATAGTACGGCATTCTGCCGTACTATACCGCTTACCGCTACCCCTATTTTTAGTATTACTAATCTTGTCTATCACCTCCGGTGACAGACACAGACGCGTCCATCATGGACATGGCATCAGACAATTGAAACTTTTAAATTGGGACTTGAGATTAATCTCGATCGGTACACTACGAACCTCCTCGACCACTTTTCAAACTTTCTAGACCTTTATTCGTAAAGATATAAATTGGGCCTCCTAGCCTTTGGCCAAGAAAGCCTAGCCCGACCTCCTCCTTACACGCCTAGCCTTACTGGTTAGAGGTGGTGTGTTGGTTGTTGGTTAGGTAGATAGCAGGATAGTACGCACCCGTCCTCGCTCTCAATGGTAGATACATCCGGATCTTAGAATAAGACGTATTACGGTAACGAAGAGGAAGCAATAATACGTCCCGAGATCTTAAACTAAGGGCATAGTAGATAAGCGCGACGGCGCCAGTCTTAACTAGCCTAAAATACAAGTAAGTTAAATCTATTTCCTTTATATAAAAAAAGCAAGAACTAAATACTACTTTGCATAACGACTATATGTAAAAAACCTTAAGTATTTAAGTAATTCTTATTCTTTAGTTATAACGACTTTATAATAGTTTATAAAAACACTTAATCGTTAGTTATAATAAAAGTAAAATAAAAATCTACTATAAGAAAAGTCTTAAACTTATAAAAAGAATAAAAGAATAGTATAGCTTAACGGTAAGTAATCTTTAAAGAAAGATCTTATAAAGCTATTATATATAAAAGGTTAGTATAAAGTTTAACGGTAAACTAAACCCGTTATTATAAAGCCTACTAATAATAAAGACAAAAAGAAAGCTTTACTATAGTCGTTAATATTTAAATCTTAATATTATAGCCGCGATAAAAGAATTTAAAAATTAATTACAAAAACGTCTCTCTCTAGCATTAGCTAAAAATACCCTTAAGATTATTTAATAAAGAAAAGTAAAAACTAATTAAATACCGACAAGCTAAGACTTTTAACTTAACATTTAAACCTTACCCGCTATACTTCTTTTTACTTTATCTACTACTCTTCCTAACTACTCTCTTTTAAGTAATAAAATATGCCCTATTTTATAGTAATAGTCCGATCGGTCGAAATATTAAAGAATTAAAGCATAAATCATATTTTTAAAGTCGGGATTTAATTACTAACGCGTATTATTTACCGGCTATATCTTATAATAAAATATATACGATTCACCGACAATACACCGAGCATTAAAAGATCCGAATACACGGTCTCTCTTATAAATAAGATCAACAAAAAAAAATAAGCTATAAAGGTAGCTAATTTCTCGAAAATCTCTACGTAAAGTATAAAAATTACGAATTATATAGGCGGCGTACTTTAAGCAGCGTTATTTACCGCGGGGATAAAAAACGCAAAAGTTTAGTTAAGATTAGTTTAATAAGTCCGATTATAGCGGCAGCAATTTTTCTATTCTCGTATAATATTAAAAAAGCTTATATATATATAAAAATTCTACCTTTATACCGTAAGTTTATAACTACTATTAAACTATAAACTCGACTAAGTACGACAACGTACTAAGCTTTATATCTAAAGACGGGCTTTAAGCTATCTTACTTACATACGAAAAAGATTAAAAAAAACCTAGTTTTAAATATACTTAATAAAGAAAGGCTATTCTTTATTATATTTTTTTTATTATATAATTTATACTTTTATTAAATACCCCCCCCCCCCCCCCCCTTAAATTTTTATTATTCTTTAAGTTTTTTAAATTTCCTTTCTCTTCTTTTTTACTATATACCTTAAAGTTTCTAAATTTATACCGATTATATTATTATTATTTACTTTAATACTTATACTTTTACTTAATATACTTTATACTATATCGTATACTTCTTTATTTACCGTTACTATAACGACCGTAACGTTTACGAATCTTACAGTCCTTAACCTACGCTTTACCTTACTACCCTCTATAAGTAATGCTAAAACTTTACAGTTACTATTAACATTTTCGTCTAAAACTTTATAGCTCCGACGTATTAACGTTTTTACTTTCTTAAAGCTTTTTACGCAATAACTAGTCGTTTACTAATATATAACTAAGCAAAGCATAAATATTTTATATATTTATTATAATCCCAAAGTAAAAACTAAAGCTACACTATCCGTCTAAACAGCTCTAACCAAACCTAAGTCGCAGTAGTAAGACACCTTCATTACTAAACTACGTAAACAACTTACTTTATAAGACGACGACTAAACTAAGCCTCTTATATAAAAGTACCGGTCGTAGTTTTCGAAATCTCGCTAATATTTAACGATAATAAAATAGCTTACCAATCTTTACAAGCTACGTTTTTTAGCTAGTCGTATTAATAAAAGTATAAACTTAGCTTTATATATTAAAGACCTATTCCGTCTCTTCTTATTTAACGCCGTACGTAATATTCTTCGTTATACGCGGAAAGACGCTATAACCGTTTAATTTATACTACTTATTTAACTTTATAAATATGTTTACGATTACTTTTAAGTCGAAACATAACTTTTAACTTATAGGCGTATAACTACGATTACTTCGTTAACCCCGGTAATATAAATAGCAATTTTACCGACTACTTAAGCTTTACTTTTATCTTTCGATCCCCTTTTTATTACTATAAATTAATTTATTAAATAGTTTAGTAAGCTTATAATCGGCTAAGTGGTACTACTCTTTATCGACGTTTAATCCCGTTTATCGAACTCGAAAATCCTATCTTTATACTTTACTATATTTATTAAATAACTATCTATAAATCACTTAATCTTTATATAAGACATAGCTAACGCCTATATTATTACTTAAAACCCTTTCTCGGCTACATCGGCCTAAGCTAAGTCGTTATAAGTATAAACGAATTTAAATTATGTCACGCCCTCGTCGTTAAATCCGTTCGCAGCATTATTAAAGTATAAAACTAATTTCTTAAGCGAATATAATTAATTATAAACTATAGCGCTTTAATACTAGTAGACGCGAGGGATTTATTTTTATTATAGAAACAATACCTATTAAGTTAAAGATTGCCCGGCTTTTCGTTAAAACATCGCGGAAAGAATTATTAACTTCTACCCGGCCATCGTTTAATATTATTTTAACATAAAGATAGTAAGAGTTTCGATCGCGACTTAAATCGCGCAATACTAAAAGCCGAAAGGCCGACTTCGTAATATAGTTTAGTCCGTAGTAACTCGTTATCGCTAATAACTTCCCGAAACCGTAGCAACTATAGAAAAGCTACGCGTAAATAGTATTTAAGTTATTACTAGCATAAAATATCTTTTTATCTTAAATAATATCCCGTATACCCCGGCCATCCCTCTACGTTAGAGTGATTTTTTATAAGTAAATATAAATATTAACAAGCTTTAAATCTTTTAACGTTTTTATACTTTAAATATAGTCTAAATTACGGACTTTAACGTTAAAATCGCTTTCCTTAAGATTTAAGAGAATAATTTCTTATAATGTTTAACTACGTTATTTACTTTAAATTAAACGATACATCATTTTATAGCGACGATCGAGGCTTTTAAAAAGGAACTTTTTATTTAAGTAGAGGTCTTAGCTTAATCGGTAAAGAGACGGCGGGTAAAGGCTGATTATATTAATATTAACGAACTTAAATCGATTAATTACTATACAGCCTTTTCTTAGTCGGTATTAACCTATAACCACTAGCTCCGATTTTTTTAAAACCGCGCGTACGGCTCCGTACTATAAATAATAGCCCCGATCCCCGCGTTAACTAAATATCTCCCGTTACCTCCTTTTATAACCCCGGTTATATAAGATACTATACCGGTTGTTTTTATAGTATTACGAGGACTAATAATAAAAGATTTAATAAAGCTAATCGCGAGCGTTGTTAACGTAGTCATAAATCAAAAAATCCGTCTCCCTCTTTCTTAAATAGCTCGGATTAGTCCGCAACTTATAAGCAGCCTTACTCGGTACTTTTAAAATATTGTTAAAGGCGTCTTTAAGACCGTTTAAGTTAACTCAACTAACTAAAAGCAACTATTTAATACCGATCTTAGTACTATAATTAGTATAGTTAACCTTCTTAGTAATAATAGCAATAATTTACTTTAATTACTATCTATAACCTCGTTAAGTTTTACGTCTTTTATAAAACGCCCTTATTTTAACTTTAATACTCTTACTACGATAATTAACAAAATACGCCCTACCCGAATCGTAAAATTGCCTCGTATTTTAATTAAGTTCTCTAATCCGTTTAATAGTTAAGGTATCTATACTATCTTAGACTCTAGCTCCTAAGTCAATATTATCTTAGCTACAATAACTAAAATATATAGCCTCGTTTTAAAACCTATAACGGCCACTTTAAGCAATTTTTACGGTACGTCTAAGAAGTTTTCAACTAAAACTTCGTATATGTTATAGATCGGCAATTACAAAGTTCTTATTCATTTCTTTATCTTACCGGACGGTATTAATAATACCTTTATTTTATTAGGCGTTTTTTTTGTTTAAAACGTTTAGCTTTATTTTATATATAAAAATAAAAAAATATTCTATAACGTGTTTATTAGTATAATTATTAATAATACGCGCTTTATCGTTAACGTGGGCTAAAAAGTTTTATCCTTAGTATTAAATCTTTTTAATAACGTAACGGAATCGTTAATAGTATGTTTAAATATTTTAAAGGCTTGCCGGCCGACGCTAGTACTCTTTAATAACTCTTTATCGGCCGATTAGACGTACGATTAAATCTTTACTTTATTAATTCGTTAGTACCGTAGCTTAACGATAAAGACCGGTGTTTTAGATTTTTTATATAAGATAAAGTCCGATCGGTCCTTACCCTTTTACTTTTTAGTGTCCTTACTTATAACTTTGTTAAACTTTAGCGCTGAGACTGTGCCGATTAAATAATAAAAAGTTTAAGTAAAGAGTTATTTTCCCGCTTAATCGTTGACGAATTGATAACTTATAACCCGGCGTATTAATCTTACACTTTATATAAAAGAAAGGATTAAAAGGTTGTGTTAGTAGACTTTGCTATAAATGACGGAATAATACTTAGTAGATTAGTAGACTAGCGAAAAGTTAAGTAGGCTACGACAAAGGCTAACTTTTAACTTAAAAACTTTACGTTTAATAAAATATATACCTTTAAGTTTAATAAAAAAACTTTCGGTTATCGGTTAACCTCAAAACGTTTACAAGATATTATATAATCTATTAGTATACTTTTAATAAAGCCTAAAGCCGATTAATTATTTACTATCTTCTTTAATAGAGAAAGAGCTTTAACTTAAGATTTTATATATATTAGCCGGGTCGATCCGTCTATCGCACCTCCGTAAGTAATTAAAACAGTTCCGTACGACGCGTTTTAAGCGCGTAGCATTCTTATCCCGCGTCCTATGTACGATTAAGTAATAGAGCTACTTAAGTCGAGGTTAAAGAAAAGCACTATCGAAGAAAGTTATAGATTATACCGCAACCTTTGGTTTTTAATTAAGAAGAAAGACGAAGGGCTCCGACTAATTAATAATGCTACCAACTATAATAAGTATATAGTCCGTAATGCCTTTATTCCTCTTAGTATAGAATTATACTTAGAAAAGTTCGCTATATATAAAATACTAACCTTAGTTGATTTATTCTTAAGATACGACTAAGTGTTACTAGCCTTAAAAAGTAGAGATCTTACGACCTTTATAACTCCGATCGGCCTATTCCGTATATATACACTACTATAAGGAGGCACTAACTCAATAGCTCAATTCCAATATATTATTACCTGTATACTTTTTAACTTAATCTTGAATATTTACTCGCTATTTTTAAACGACATTATAATTAAAGGCCCGACTATTATGTATAATAAAGTAAAAATCGCTTTAAAAATCAAACGTTATGTGTAAAAACATTTATAAAATATTAATAAAGTACTTATTAATTGCGAGCTTACTAAAGTTATAGTATTAATAAAAAAATTATAATAGTACCAATCCCGCGTAGTAATTATTAATTATATTTATAATAGTAAAAGCCGTAACCCGGCTAAAGACAAAGTACGAGCTATTACGAGCTGGCCTACTTTTCGCGATCTTTTATAACTTCGGTCTTTTTTTAATATCTTAATTTTCTACCGAGTATAGATAAATTATAAAACTACTATAACTATCCCTTTTTATACCTTCTTAAAGAAAAGTACTACTTAGACTTAAGGGAATGCTAAACAAAACGCCTTTAACACACTTAAAAAAAAGCTCACATCTACCCCTATCCTAATTACTTTAAACTATTCCCTTAACGCCGGTTAAATAATCCTTTAAGTTAATACTAGCTTTACTAGTTAAAGTAATATACTCCTTTAAATTATTAACGGTAAGCGTTTCCCTTCACGATTTACATTAAACGCGTAGAATAATACCGAGGCCGCGTACGATCCTACTAAACGCGAGTACCGCGGTATACTTATAGCCTTTAAAAATTTTCGCTACTATTTATATAAAACGAGATTCGTTATCGAGACAGATACCCGCGTATTATATAATTAACTTAACGGTATATTCTTTAAAGTCTTTAAAGCTTTAATTATACGTTAAGTAATCTAAATTAAAACCTTTAATTTCGAAGTAAAGCATATCCTTAATATAAAGAATAGCTTAGCTAATACGTTGTTTCGCCGTCCGTACGAAGAATTTAACCCCGACGATCCTATATAAAAATAAAAAATTAAAGATTTCGTCGACGCTTAAATCAATCTAATACTTAGTATTAAAACTAAGACTCCGATTAGTATAGAACCGTCCTTTAGCCGGCAGCACTTAGACATTTATACCGATAACTTCTTATCTTAAAATCGTTCTTTACTCTACCGGATAAACACCTTAACCGACGATGCTAAATCTATTAATACACAAGTACACTACTAAAAATAAAGGGACAGCTTTAACTTAACACCGATTATTAATCAACTAATAACAAAATTGTTTAACGCTAACGTTAATAACTATAACGATATTATTAAATTCCTTACGTCTCTCAAATTCCTAGCCAACTCTACCTCTACCTCGCGCCGAGCCTTCAAACAACGGGCTACCAACTTCTTCTATACTAAACAAACCCTTTAACGTCACAACAAAAAAAATAACAACCCGGACATTCTTTAACGGGTAATTAAATTAAACGTTATAAAATTACAATTAATTAAAACGGCGCATATTAATAATAGTTACCGCAGTCGATAAACTACTTAGTATCAAATACGTTAATTTTATTAATAGAACAAAATATACTAAAACATCGATTCGGTATTAAGCACATATCCTTAGTGTATAAAGTAAGAAAGCCGCCGTTTTATTAAACAAGCGATCGCTTAAAAAGTACCGTTATAGCTTTTTATCAAAATTTATATAAACGTTTAACATATACCTAAGTCAACGAGCTATAAATACCTAATTAAAGCCCGCTATACCTTAACTAAATACGTAAAAGCTAAAAAACTTACGGCTATTAATTCCCGCAATATAGCTTAATTTCTTATAAACGTTATCATCTTTACTCATAGTCTCTTTTTAATAATAATCGTAGACGGAAACATTAAATTTAAAGGCGAGCTCTAACGTATTTATAAAAAACTTAAAATACCGCGAGTCTTTACCTTAATATACAATCCTTAAGTAAATAATATAGTTAAAAGCGGATATTATAAACTCTTAAATGCCTTTATAAAAATTACTAATAATAGACAAAATAATTAGTATATTTAACTACTACGCATACTTTTAACCGATCGGGCTATAGTCTGTAAGTCTTATAACAAATTACCGTTCTTTTTACTCTTTAAACGAGAGTTTATACTCCTTTTTAAGTAAAGTATTCTTATATAACGCGTCTTAAACTAAAAATTAAATATATCTATAAAAGACTATATTACGCTTTAAGCACGTATTTTATAACGGCTTACGTCCGATTAAACTCTTATTATAAAACACGTTATAACGTACCGTATAAAACTGGTTGCCGGCCGAGATTAAGCTAATAAGTATCGTTTCCGGCCGGATAGACAAAATTTACGAAAAAATTTAGTAATACTTTATTAAAATAACGAAAAAGAGATTAATATATTTAAAGATAAAAAGCTATTTTATAAATAACGAGGGCTATTTAAAATCGTTACGATTTTAAATAAGAAAGTTTATATATTAATATAATTAAACGATATATTAATTTACGGAATATATATACTTTATAAATTAAAAGTATTTAAATAAAATAAGTTTAACATTTAATCTATAAAAAACGAATTATAATTAAAAAATGCTTTAAAAGATTAAAAGGCATCTACTTAAACCAATCTACCCCGCCGACGCCGCGGCCGTTTATTAAAAGTATAAACGTAAACCTTATTAACTACCCCGTATTACTTTCTTTATATTTCGAGCAGCAGCCCATTTTTTTCTATATACCGCCCGGGCAGTCGCCCGTTTCTTATCACGACGACCGATTATAGTAACGCGGACTTTAGCTACTTATATTTTTTAGTTAATATCGACGTTACGAGTGATATAAGTTTATATGTTAAAAAACCGGGGCCTTAAGATATCTTCGTTATTAAAATACGCTTTCGCCGTAACAACGTCGACGAAGCGAGTTAATGATTAATTAACGAAAGAGTATATATACCTTTTATAAAAATATAAACAATTACCGTAAGTACCTTTACGGTATTTAAGGATTGAGATATAATAGAGAAACGATATTATTATTAAACTCTTTTAGTTACTAAATTGTTTTACTTTAATACGTAAAAAACGATTTTTATAATACTTATAAAGAATTAAGTTTTTAAAGCCGTACGTTTAAATAAAAAAAAAACGTACCCGGCGAAGCTCGTTTATAATCCGCGTTATATAATAATAGAAAGGGCTATTATATGTTTTCTTTACGACTACGGTTTAAGTTAAAGTAGTTAAATTAATAGCGCGTTAACGTATTATGTTTATAACGACGTTATTTATACTTAAAGTCGACTATAATACCGTTAGATTTTTAATAGCTAACGGCAACTCCTATAATAAGTATAAAGTTTTATTTTAAGTTTCGCAAATAGTAATTAAAGTAAGGGTACCCGTATACGACTTAATATATAGAAAGAATATTTATAGCCGGACTTCCTTAAGATTAAACTATACGATAAAATCGTTATTTAGTAGAAAAGTTATATAATCGAATATATTTACGTATACTCTCTTTTGTTTAAGCCGAACTTGTCGTAGAACGAGAGCTATAGTTATATAATAAAGTTGGTTAATAAGAGTTATTATTAATCGGACCCGTCGGTAAAAGTTTTTCAATATACGTCGTATGACACGCACACTAAGCTCAGTAGCGCCACACTCCACATGGTCTAGCGTTGCCACAGCACCGACTCCCGTAGCTATATAGCTTAGCATAGTCTTTTCTTTTCTTCTCTTCTTCTCTCTCCTTTCTTAGTCAGTCAATATATTATTATCATCATGCACATCTAGATTGGCTCGCTACTCATAGCCGTAAGACGGCCTTCTGCTTCCGCGATACTTGCTACCATCACTGTCACGACAGCTTCGCGCTCGTAACAAATGGTAGCAACTCATCTCTCGAAGGGATCATTATAACCATAGTCCGTTGCCGACTCACGGCACACCATAACCATACTTCTTTTCTTTTGCTGCTTTAACTAGCACACCATACCCCGTTTTCTTCGCTTCTTTTTGCAGCCTCACGGCTCACCATACCGTTCATCCAAACCTTTTGTTGCCCTCGGGCACGCCATACCGCTTCCCCGTCCTCAGAAGCCACCGCACAAGTTCGTGCGCACCCGGCACTACCATACCTGCAAATCAGCCTGCACGCGCCCGACAACTGCCCGCGTCCTAACAGGCCAAATCCTCGACCTCCAAAGCCTCAGCGGCGCCTCCTCTACACCTGCTAGGCCGTCGCCCCAACCTGGCGACAACCCCCGTCCAAATTCCACCCGTCACTCGCACGGCACCACTCGACCACGACGTGGTCGCCGCGGGCATCAACCAAGCCAAGTGGTTATTTGCACACCTGCGCGAGCACGCACTCCACGCACCATTCACCGCGCTCTCTAGCACCGACCGCGACACCGTCCGTCTGATTGCTAGCCTTAACCCTATCCCTGCGGACAACTCTTCCCGCGTCACGTACGACCTCACGACCGTCCCTGACGTCCCAGCAGCATCCCCATCACTCCCCGTCCCGAAAGCACGTGTCCTATCCGCTCTCCGAACCATCCGTCGCACCACGAGACTGCTTCGCAAAGCCGGCATTCTGCCAGACTCAGAGCAAGACCACTCCTCAGAGCCCGTCTCCTCGTCCGAAGCTTATATCTCTTCTACGGACGACAACGCGGCGACCTCCCCTCCACGACGCAAGCGTCGCCTCGAAGGGCCGAAGCCGACGACGCGCCAGACCCGGTCTATGAGCAGAGCCTCCGCCGCCCTCGCCGCAGCCACTGCCAGCCAAACACACGCAGGACCAGCCATTGAGTCACAGCAGTCTACGGCCTCTCCCGACCTCCTCTCGGCCCACGCAGACCTCCCAACGGAAGATCTGCCGCACGCGCCCTCCCCCATAACTAGCCGGGCATCACCGTCTACCGCGACTCTTGCCCCTAGCCCAAGTACAAGCCCGCCTATCGCGGCCGCCGTTACGACTCAGCCAACCACTAGGTCTCGCCCTAGCTCTTTAGTCTCCTTCGCCCCTAGCCCGCCCGCATACCCCGTGGCCTCGGCGCACCCATTCCAGCCAAACCTAGACGGTAGCTCGGGCAGCTCAAACAATACAGTCATCGGCCCGCTACCAACCACAACACGGCCTCCCATGTCCTACCTACCCGATCCAATGGTAGTCGACACCTCCCCCTCGGCCCTCGCAGCGGCTCGCCGAGAAAAACAACCGGCCCAAGAAGCCGCGCAGCCGTCTCTCCTGACCACGATAGAGGACACTACGACACCGAGACCCGCCACGAGGACGTCGGCCCCACCCGAATACCAGTCCCAACCGCCCCATCGGCAGCCGCGCCTTGCAGGAATGGCCCCGAATAACCCCCGGGCTCAGCCCGCAGCAAGACCGCCTCCCCAGGCCCGCCTCCAAGCTGCCGCACCAGCCACGCTCGACGACGACATAGCCGCAGTCCGACAGCTGTTAGCCATGTCTTTCCAATCCCACAGCTCGGCCCCGGAAGACCGTGCAGGTCTCGTAGAAATGTTCGGTGCCCTCATGGCCACTAAGCACGGCCGCAATATCTCACCCCGGCACTCTCCCTCACCTCCTACGAGAACCCTCCCACGGCATTCGCCACCTCCAGCACCACCGCAGCGAGCACAACGCACCCGACAGACCCACCCGCACGAAGACGACGACTCCCTCGGCGACGACGAAAGGCAACCACCATACCCACGGTCCTACCAGCGCTCGGATTTCGCGAACCAGGCTGGAAATTGGCTTCGAGGGCCGGGCCGAGACTCACGCAGCCAGGACCAGGCCACTCGGAACCACGACTACGGGCACCCTAGAGATTACACCCAAGACATCCCCGGCAATCCCTTCGCCTCGCGTGTCTACGCCTCCCCGCCGCCTCCCCCGACCAGACTCTACTGGACGATGCAGTCACTCGGCCTCTTTGACCCCAGCGCCTCCCTCGAAGGACACACGGCCACACACTTCGTCCACAATGACGTGGATAGTTTCATCCGCAGCGTCAAATCGGAACTGGACGCCGAGCCCGGCATCGAACGGCTGTTGAGAACCAGGCTGTGGTCACAGCTACGCGGCAACGCATCCCGCTGGTGGAACGACGAGCTCTCTGACGCCGAACGCCAGCGCATATGTAGCAGCGTGGAAGCATGGTGTGACGCACTACGCGACAGATTCGTGCCCTCGCCTTCCAGCGCCGCCGTCTGGCTCCAGACACACCCGTTCACAGCGGAGTTGAACACAGGAGACGACGCCGTGCGCGACTACTACACCCTCTGCGTGAACAAAGCCCGCCTCGCTGGTGCACGCGACGACCGGGACGCCCTCAGCCGCGTCTACCACAACATCTACCCGGCATTGCAAATCCATCTCGACTGCCCAACCAAAGACACCCAGGCCGCCCAGTTTAGAGACAAATTCATCCTCAAGGCGGCTACCCAGCGCCGCCTCGACAGGCACGGGCAAAGCCTCAACCCTGCCGCCCACGTGTCCCCGCTCGCGTCTATCAATTACAACCGCGACAGCTCCGGTAGCTCCCTTAGGCGCGGCAACGGCTTTGACCAACGAGACAATGGCCCTCGCTACCAGCAATCCGGCTACAGACGCTCGCGGTCTCACTCTCGGGAGCGCTCCTTTCGCTTAAGAGACGACAATAAGGCGCACCCAGCTGATCCACCAGCAACCACTGTCGCAGACTCAGCCCCGGCCATAACCGACCCCGCCACGGTGCAGCAAAGCGCGACTGCAAAACCAGCACTGGCATTCAAAGATTTCTTTCGTAAGGACACGAACGGCAAGCCGGCATGGAAGCGCCTCTACTCCGACGACAAGAACTACCGCGACCGCCGCACCGCCTTAGAACGCGAGGGATATTCCTACTGCCACTCCGAGCCGTTGAAGAGCAAGTGGGATCACGCCTTCCTTATGAACGCGTACACGGCACCATACGACCACGGAACCTTCAGCTATAACAGCGATGTGGAAAGCTTTACCGTCGCAGACTCGGAGGACGAGCCGCCGGCACTTAGCGGCTCGGAAGGAAGGATCAACTACTGCGCAATAGCCGCGCCGGCCGTCAGCGAGGCACAGCCTCTTGCAACCACTGCACCGCCACCGCTTGCGGTCTTCAATACCAATCTCGCACCACCAGAGCGCCGTATATGTTTCAAATGCAGCCGTGCCTTCCTGTCCCGTAATGCCATGATGCAGCATGTCTACGCAAACACATGCACTCTAGCGCCGGCACCGCAAGCCAACCGCCAGCACCAGCCGGTCGCGCCACGGCCCTCCGAAACCAAAACGACAGGCAGGAGCATTACTCGAGTCCCGAGCCCAGCCACCACGCCGACAACCGCCGGCACAGCCAAGTCGGTATCCTTCGCACCGCCTCCCCAAACAGTGTCGCCAACACCCGCCGACGTCTCGGCCAACCTTCAGGGAACCACTCTGCTCGCCCCGGCCTACAAAATCCCAGCGCTCGCCCCCCCAGGCAAGACGACCCCCAGCCCGCTCATGGTCCCAGCCAAGCTACATGTCGACGGCCCGACACTCGAAATATGTGCCGACTCAGGCGCATCCTCGTGCCTAGTAGACCGTAAATGGCTAGACGCACACGGGCGCGATGTCAAATATGTTAAGGTCGACCGCAAGCTGGAAGCTGTAGGCGGCCACCACACTGTCGAGCACCAGGCAAAATTCACCGTCTACTTAGTCGGCAAAGACACCACCGGCAATGAGTGTGCCGTGGGCCTCCAAGTCCTAGCCGACGTCTTCCCATACCTCGGCCCCAACATGCTCCTCGGGCTCGACGTCATGAAGCAGTACGGTGTTATCATTGACACCCAGGCAGGCACCCTCTCGCTCAAACCATACCCCGGCATTCTAATAACCGGCCGCACGCGCCAACTACGATTTCGCATCAAAGTCCGAGCAGGAGAGCAAATTCACCTAGAACCCCACGAGAAGCAGCTCCATTGGGTCCAACACGACGATGTCCCGCTCAACACAACCGGCAACCCGCTCGCCAAAGCCGAGACCTATCATTTCTCTGCCTCATGCCCCTACGTCTACGACCAAACTATCTCCCGCACCCAAGGGCGCCTCTTCTTGTTTCACAACAACACCGACACCCGGTCCTCCATCACCAAGGGCGCCATCCTAGGCTACATCACGCCGATACAACCCGGCGCCACCGCCTACCAGGTAGCCGCCGAAGCGGGCGACGTTCTGCGAGAAATGTTTGTAGACGGCATACCAGACCACGACGACGCGTTCATTAACCAAGTCTACCACGTCATATTGGGCACCTCGCACAGAGATTCCACCACCGGCTATCATCTGTCACCTGCCTCCGCGACGCAGTCCCCCCACACCGCGGCGACACGTTACCACGCACCCCTCGCGACACAGGCAGACGAACAAGAACCGCCCCCGGTGCTCACCTCTCTACGCGTGCCATCCTACGGTATCGAGAAGCCGTCCGAAGTCTCTTTCATGAAGACAGAAGACGGCGCCGCTATTTGCAGCCGGGACCCAGCCTTTGCGGACGCTCTTACCACGCTTATCACGAAGCATAGAGAAATGTTTACCGACCGCGGCACGGTTCCCATGCCTGACGACATGAAAATGCGCATCGACCTTGTCGAACACTGGCAGAATCAGAAGCAAAACATCAAGCCATATCCCCTGGGTCTGCAGGACCTCGCGCTGGTCAACGAACGCCACGACCTGCTACAGAAGCAAGGCAAGATGGGCTTTCTTACCCACGGCGCCCCCATCGCCTGCCCCGTCTTTGTCGTATGGCGCACAGTTAACGGCAAGAGAAAAGGCCGCGTCGTGGTCG
The DNA here is from genome assembly GCA_029298715.1 of Ophiostoma ulmi. Classification (NCBI taxonomy): domain Eukaryota; kingdom Fungi; phylum Ascomycota; class Sordariomycetes; order Ophiostomatales; family Ophiostomataceae; genus Ophiostoma; species Ophiostoma ulmi. Next base: position 4,777,750 of record JANSLN010000002.1, on the reverse strand, counting down.
ACCTTAGACCGCTTAATAAGCTGACAGTGCCCGACGTGTATCCATTGCCAGACCAAGGCGACATAATGCAATCCATCGCTGGCAAGAAGATCTTCTCCACATGCGACATGGCCTCCTTTTTCTTCCAGCTCCCGATCTTCCCAGGCCACCGCGACCGCCTCGTGGTCATCAGCCGCCGCGGTCTTGAATACTCTAACGTCGTCCTCATGGGGCTACGCAACGCACCCGCGTATGCGCAGCGATTCATGGACCGCATACTAGAGCCGCACAAACGCTTCGCAAGAGCATACATTGATGACATTGTAATCTTCAGCGACACGACCGACGACCACTTCAAGCATCTTGAGACCCTGTTCCGGCTTTTCCTCGACTGCCGCCTCACGGTGTCCGGCGAGAAAAGCTTTTTCGGCTTCCCGTCTGTGCGCCTTCTCGGGTACAACGTCGACGGCGATGGCATTGAGCGCACAGACGACCGCATTGCGGCCTTCACTAAGCTGTCCTTCCCCCGCAGCCTCTCTGCTCTCAGCACTTACCTTGGTATGGCCGGCTTCCTACGCGACAGCATTGCTTTCTACGACCAGAAGGCACTCCCCCTTCAAGAGAGGAAGACGGCTCTCCAACGCCAAGGCAAGGACGAGCATGGCCTCGTCCCCGGCATTAGCCTGAACAAGCGCAAGGCTATTACAAGTCGGCTAACCTACGATCCCACTACTCGCGAGCGCGAGGCCTTCAACTCGCTTCAGGAAGCCCTATGCACACAGATGCGACTCCACCACCACGACCAGACCCGACACTTATTTATCAAGCTTGACGCCTGCAAGCACGGGTTCGGAGTCTTCGTCTTCCAACTGACGGCCTCATGGGACGAGGTCACGATCCCTGGCCCCGGCACCAAGTACAGCGCCATCCGGCCAGTCCTCTTTCTCTCGCGCATAACCTCGGCCAAGGAAAAGCAACACCACGCTACGGAATCCGAAGTCGCAGTAATCGTTTGGACGTTTGTAAAGTTGCGCAAGCTGGTGCAATCTAACCACCACCCCGTCATCATTCTCTCCGACCACGCGCCTGCACGCAATATCATTATGCACACCTCCCTCAAGACGCTAGACCTGGACAAAGCCAACCTTCGCCTGGCCTCCGCTGCCAACTACATGTCGCAATTCAACATACGCATCTTCCACATACCCGGCAAGTCGAACATAGTGCCAGACGCGCTGTCACGCCTGCCTACGTGGGCCGAGGCACCGCTACCACCCGACAGCGACATCCTCGAAGAAGTGGCATACTCCAACCGCCCCCAGGCCTACCTGTCCCAGATCGCAGTACAAGCATATCTCGCCCAGTCGGCCCCCGCTAACATTCTTGCCGCAATGTCCGATCTCGAGACCGACAACCGGCTGTACAATGCCACCAGCGGCACAACGGCAGTGCATATCAGTCCCGACATGCGCACACGCATTCTCAACTCCTACGCGAGTGACTCAAAACTGCACACGCTGCGCCTCGCACTGCTTGATGAGGCCGCCTCTCACGACAGCGACGCGGCATTACCTCAGCTAGGAGCAAAAGCGAAACCCCGGCGGGCCGTACCAATCGGGCCATGGATACTGCGAGACTCTCTCCTTTACCACCTTGACGACACAGGCACCCCACGCCTTTGTATACCACACGCAGTCCTCAAAGACGTGCTAGCCGCCGCGCACGACCAGTCCTTTCACTTCGGCGAAAAACGCATGATGGCACAGCTTTCCAGCCTCTTCGTACCCAAACTCCGTTCCAAGGTCCGCACATACCTCCAGCACTGCAACGTCTGCAACCTAAATCAGACACTGCGCCTCAAGCCCGCCGGCGAGCTGCAACCCATCACCTCCGTAGACTTACCCTTCCACACCGTAGCACTCGATTTCATAGTCGCCATGCCCCCAGTGCCGTCAGCCGGCACTCACTGGCATGACCCAGCGCAGCCGCTGTTGGACAGTCTCTGCACTGTCACCTGCAAATTTACCCGCAAAACGCTACTCATCCCGGGTCACAACACGTACACGGCAGCACAATGGGCGCTGCAGTTGCTCACGGCATTCTACTGCGCTGACTGGGGCATTCCAAAGCAAATCATCAGCGACAGAGATCCAAAATTTGTGGCTAGCATATGGCGCGAGCTGTTTCGCCGCCTTGATACAAAGCTCGCTATGTCTACGGCATATCACGCCCAGACCGACGGCCTCTCCGAACGGAAGAACCAGACGGTGGAGATCGCCATCCGGTTCCATTACGCCACGTCGGCAGACATCTCCTGGGTCGCTATCCTCCCCGCCTTGCAATTCCAGCTCAATAACGCACCATCGGAGGTGACAGGCTGTTCGCCCAACGAGATGGTCTATGGCTTCCGACCCAACGGCCCACTCAGCCTACTGGCACCAATGGAGGCCGACCAACGGCAAGCGGAAGCAAGACTCGTCTGGCGCTCTACCTACCAGAAGGAAGCTAAGGATCTCGTAGACATAGCAAACTCGCTGTCAAAACTACGGTACGACCGCGCACACAGGCTCGTGGCTTTCCAGCCCGGCGACATGGTCTTCCTGCGACTCCACCACGGCTACAGCCTGCCTGGCAAACCCCCTCGCAAATTCTCTCAACAACGCATGGGTCCTTTCAAAGTGCTAGAGCGCATAGGCAAACTAGCATACCGCATCGAGCTGCCGGACACGTACAACATACATCCCGTCATCAGCGTATCCCAGCTTGTCGCCGCACCAGAAGGCTCTGACCCTTTCGGTCGCACCACACCGCCACCCGGCCCCGTGCAGCAGGACAGCATACCCGCAAGAGATAATGCTGATGAATACTGGGAAATCGAGAGCATCGTCAAGCACGACCTCCGCTCTCACGGACCGCGCCGCTCAGCCAGATATCTCATCAAGTGGTTGGGATTCGGACACCACCACGACGCATGGCTGCCACGCACAGAACTCGAGACCACAGCTGCAGACCTTCTCGCCGCTTACGAAGCCCGCCATCCGGACATAGCCAAGTGGCTCGATATCCCTCCCGCAGAAAGCCCGGCGGCCAGCGAGGTCCCCCCCAGCCGCAAAGCAGCCCCAGCAGTAGCTCTCCCCGCCACCGGGCCACCCACGAGACGGCACAAGGAGGCCGCGTCTCGACGACGAGAAGAACTCGTCATACATCTCTAACTCCCTGGCTGCTGACGAGCCACGCGACGCCACGCTTGCCGACGTCCCAGAATAACCTCACACTAGCCGCAAGCACATCTCCCCCCTACCAACATCTGGCTGTACAAAGCCACATCACCACATCAAACAACACCCAAAACATCCCTTTGTGCTAAATTTACATTCCTTTTATCCCCTTTGTTGCTTTTACTCTTTTATCGCTTACATCGCCCACGCAACGGACTCTACGAGCCCCTTTTTCTTTCATTATCTGTCATGTCCACCGCGCCGGTCGCTCTTTCCCTCTTTGTCATCATCGCGCCTGCCTATTTCAGCCATTGTCCAGCAAATTGTGCAAATTTTGCTTTTGTTTACTTTTCTATCTACGCGTCTACAAATACCACGGCCCTGCCCTTCAAATCAACACATTCGCTACCTCGACATCCATCACCTCCACCCGCCTCTTACCACACGTGCCCGGTTCCAACACGCCATTACCCTTCTGCACACACTCAACCCGCCGCCTACCCCCAGCAATGGAACAAGACCCGCGATACGACAGCAACTTCACCATGGGCTCGCCGACCCCTGACGCCGCCAGCCAAGACGAGACTCCCGCAAGCCACGACGCCGGCCCGGCCAGCCAAGGCGATACCCCTGATGCCCTGACCAGCCCGCAGTCCGTTGCTGCCTCAGCCATGGCCCAGCTTCAACTCATCACAGGCTTCGAAGCACAGGACACAGTCTCCCCCGCAACAAGTCACGCGGCCGCCGCGGACGACGACACCGCTATGGAAGCCCCCGCTGCCACCTCTCCCACACCCAGCGACGGAATGGCGATCGACAACGCGCACGACACACTCACTATAACCATCACCCCGCCTCGCCAGACTACCGAAGTGCCCGAAACGCCAGCCAGCGAGGAAGCAGATGCCCAGGCCACGAACGTCGCCAACAGACCAATCGCTCAGCCGGTCTCGCCTCGCCAGAAGAAGGTCAAATTTGATGCAGCCACCGAATACAACAAGTACAAGTACAACCTCGTACCACACCGCCTGCTGGACAAGAAACTCCACGAGGCGCTGGCCGCTTTCGAAGCGGTCCCAGACGACCCAAACAAGGCCCGACAAGTCGCGCGTAACGAGCACGGCCATTTTGTCGCGGACCCCAGCGCGGCTTCACCAATCGACAAAGGCAAGTCGCCCGAGAAGAGCTTTCAGTTGGGCAACGCGACAGCCCACCCGGTCGAGGCCATCCGCCGGATCTTCAAGATCTTCAATGTGCAAGATCTCGCCGACCCTAGAGCCATTGCGGTCTCGCGGCATGCCAAAGCAGTATATAGCGCAAACCACAGCCTGACTCAGGCCGCTTTCTATCGCAGCCTCAGGAAGAAGTGCGCGCGCATCTGCGACACCAGATACCGCGGCCTGGACCACATGGGCCTAGACCTCCCCAGCTATGACGACATGCTGGCAGCTCGCGTGCTGCACGAAAAAGAGGAGCTCCCCGACTTCGCTTACCATGCCCTCGCGTCCACGATGTTTGCAAATCTGCTTGAACGCCCAGGCCCAGACGGCCGTCCCGCGACAATCGAAGAACGTCCAAGTGCCGAGGAAGTACGCAAGGCCTCCGTTGCGTCACAGAAGGCGGTCCGGCTGCTGCAAGATATCCCCAAGCAGCTGCGCGATCACATCAAGGACACCCAACACGCCATGGAACAGCAACTCGAGCAGGCCACCACGGACTTTCAAGCCGACATCACTGCCGTCCACGACGAACTACACACTATGAGAAGCGACCTCCAAGACCTCACCACAGCACTAGTCACTGTCGCCGACACAATGAAGGACATCAAGACCGCACTAGAGCAACGGGCGGAGCCAGCCGCCACGCCATCCCGCCTGCCAGGACCCCAAGGCGGCCTACGGCGCTCCAACTCAGTCTCTGCATTGAAGCACACAGCCAGCGGCCCCTCGCGGGCAACGCAGTCCACCGCCGCCAGCGCTACCCGCCTAGCGGCTCCTGCTACCCCGCGCCCGGCCGCCCGCCCTCAATCCCGCCTTGCGACAACCACGTCACCCAACCCGCCGCCAGCCAGACCCTTGTCTCGGGCAGCCGCAGCACGGCCATCTACCGGATCGCCCGGCAAGACCACCGCAAGAAAAAGGGTGTCAATCGTGCTCCCAAGCTCCGCATCTACTAGCCAAGCTTCGGCAGCAGCGCACCAATCAGCGCCGTCTACACAAGCAGCGACCCCGACGCAACCCTCTACCGCCACCTGCTTTAGCTTCGACGACTCAGACGATGACGAGGCGGCCTAAAGCAACCGTCGTCGCACCTATTTCATGCCCTTTTGTTTTTCTGTTTTTGTTTTTTCTCTCTTTTGTCTATCTTTTGTCGTCCTTGTCCGTAACTCCGCCTGTATTTCATTGAAGCTATACCGCTCCGCCGCAAAATTTTTCCCAGCAATGGTTTTTCTATGCCGGCGCCCCGTTCTCTCGCAAAATGGAGAGGGCGGGGGGGAGATGACACGCACACTAAGCTCAGTAGCGCCACACTCCACATGGTCTAGCGTTGCCACAGCACCGACTCCCGTAGCTATATAGCTTAGCATAGTCTTTTCTTTTCTTCTCTTCTTCTCTCTCCTTTCTTAGTCAGTCAATATATTATTATCATCATGCACATCTAGATTGGCTCGCTACTCATAGCCGTAAGACGGCCTTCTGCTTCCGCGATACTTGCTACCATCACTGTCACGACAGCTTCGCGCTCGTAACATCGTAGGTAAAGATTAAAAAAATTAAAAGTTATTATATTATAATAAATACGTTTATTTATTTACTTTTAAAGTTTTAACGTAGCTTATATTATAAAAGTTAAGTTTATTTTTAATACGAACGAGTAAAAAAAGATACTCGAGACTATTATTTTATATAAATTCCTTATAATAAGGCTTTAATACTATAATTATAATTCGCTTTCACACATTATTTATAAACCTCTCTTTTATAACTATATAACGCTAGCCTTTAAAAAATTTATTTTTATATTATACTATTATTATAGTTATATTCGAATAGCCTCTTTTATTTATATTCGTTAATTTTTTTTTATTCGCTTTTTGTTTATTATATATTGTTTTATTTAGTTTAATCACTTCTTTTATTAACTTAAATACTCTTTTTATTACTTATTTCGTCTCCTCGTTTAACTTTATTTACTACCCTTACCTTTTTTTCTTACTTTTTTATATAAGCGGTTATAACTTCCGTCTTATTTCTTTTTTTTTTATTCTTTATCACTCTTAAATCCTCTCTCTTTCTTTTATATCATCGATTATTATTATTATCACTATAAGCTTCACTCTTATTAACACTTTAAAAACGAAAGCCTTAAAGTCTTAATTAAATATAACCTCGACTATCACTTTATCTCCTAAAACCCTAACGAGACGTAAAAGCCTCCGTAAATTAGTTTTAAAGACACCCCCGTCTTAGATCGCCTAAATATAGTCTTTTCCGGCTTTTACCTTATCGCCTATTAATAGCTTTACTCTTAGTAAAACGGCGGAACGTGCCCGAGACTACGAGTTAATATAGTAGCCGGGCAATATTAACTCCCGCGACCGGGTATTTAACCGTTAATGTCTACGTACGACTTTCCCCGCAGCCTTTATAGTACTAAATAAGCTAAAAGATCGGCCCGTTTATTATAATACCAACTTTTTAAACGAATAATAATAAAAGTATATTTATAATAACTTTATAAGACTCTTTACTCGTATTATATACCGCAACGGTTAAATCGATAAAATAACGATCGACTTTTATATTACTAAACTTTATAACCTTAAAGGCTTTATACTTAACGGCGAATAGCTTTATTTTAATACTTTAAAAGCTAGACTTCGGTTAATTTTATAAAATCTTTACGGCTTAGTCTATATCTACCCGAAAGCCGTTTAAACTAACGTAAAAAACATCTTTAATTAAACCGTGGCCGTAGCCTCTTAATAATACCGCTTCTACTTAGCTATCTTTTATAACAACGATTACTTTATTTTAAGTATCGTTAACTACTCGTAAAAAACCTTATACCGCTACGATTCCTTAGCTTTTAGCATAAATACGAAACACCGCGTTAGTAATAAAGCTTTTTTAAAATACTTAACTACTATCGGTACTATTAACTTTACTACGGTATATAAAGCTATATTTATCCGATCGGCTAAATAAGTAAATAACTAAGCTTATAAGCTATATTACTTAAACAACATTAAAGTCTTCTTTAAAGAGTATAAAAGCGTTGTTCTTTACGGGTCGGCTATTAACACTATACCTTTATAAAAGTTTTTTTAAGTATACGAAAAAATTATAAAACTAACAAAAGTTAACGCTTCTATAAATAATTTAACGATCGTTATAATCCTTAAGTAAGTAACAGTTATCCGATTAAAACTCGGCCACGAAAACCTATCACCGATCCGCTCTCTAATAAATCCGCAAATCAGCCTTTATTTAAATATTAACAGCTACCTTATAAATATTACTCAATCTAATAACTATACTTAAGCACTTACGCAACCTTTAATAATTACAATTCCCCGCTAAAAATAACGAGCACCGGCTTCTTACGTCTTTACTAAAGTAATCTCTAATCGCCTTAATACTTAAATCGTACCGGCTCTCTTAATAAAAATCCAAACACAGAACGCCCCGTTAATAACTAAACAAAAACGAAAAACCGTCGTTATTAATCTTTAATCGACGATCGCCCCTCCCTTAACCAACGATAATAACAACTTATATAATAACCTATATAACGATAATACTATATTAAAAACTAACGACAATAATAATAATCAACTATTTATACCCGATAATTATTCCGAAACCAGCACAGTCGTACCGGGAACTTAAACGCCGACGGGACCTACTACTATAAAAACTATAAACTAACTAACTATCGCTCTAAATAATATCGCGGTAATATAAAGCGCCGATCGGCCAGCCTATTTAATTAAAGAGGGCTTCCCCACTAAATTCGGCCCAAACTCTATCGCCGAATAGACAAACTAAGAGAGTTTCTCTTACGAGCTTGCGGTCCGGAATGCGGATGCTAAAGCGGCCAAGAAAGATGTCGACCGTTAAAGCCGCGCTGATCGGGCTGTTAAAAGACACGCGACGTAGTTGTTATACTAATAAAAGATTTAAAAGAAATAAAGGAAGTATTTAACTTAATATATATAACTTTAAATATTATATTTTTAAATTTTTGTTTTTATATTTCTTTTATTCTTTTTTTAATTTTTGTCTTAACATTCTTTTTAATATTATTATTATTAGTCTTATTTTATATTATTGTATTATTTAATATAAACGCTATAGTACGGCATTCTACCGTACTATACCGCTTACCGCTACCTCTATTTTTAGTATTACTAATCTTATCTATCACCTCCGGTAATAAACACAGACGCGTCCATCATAAACATAGCATCAGACAATTAAAACTTTTAAATTAAGACTTGAGATTGATCTCGATCGGTACACTACGAACCTCCTCGACCACTTTTCAGACTTTCTAAACCCTTATTCGTGAAGATACAAATTGGGCCTCCTGGCCTCTGGCCAGGAGAGCCCAGCCCGACCTCCTCCTTACACGCCTAGCCTTACTGGTTAGAGGTGGTGTGTTGGTTGTTGGTTAGGTAGATAGCAGGACAGTACGCACCCGTCCTCGCTCTCAATATGACTAGTTTAATAGTCTTATTCCCTCCCTGAATATCACGGCAGCAGCTTTGATTACTCGCCGCACGACTAGTATCTCTCTTAACGGTTTGTTTTCCGTTGCATGGCACAAATGGTTAGCGTTGATGCCCAATACAAAAAGGCAGACAATAGTCGGGAAAAAGACATTAAGACGTATGTTTGTAAAACCAAAAAAAAAAAGCTCAAAGTGACAACAAAACGCTACTACTGCACTGCGCCAATAATTAGAGTAAATATGCAGGCCGGGCCAAGGCTGAGCCTCTGAGGTGGCTGTCAGACATAACGATATGACCAGTAACAATGGATGCAGGGGCTATTATATGCGGATATGGAGTATATGCGTGCACATTCGGTCCGCAGATTGGCTGCTCTCTCTCACAGCAAAGAGCCGCAACCCCGCCTCTTCTTATCACACAGCCCGAACCTCGACATTGTAGTATGGAAAGAAGCATGCCTATCACTGGTTTTGGGTAGTATAGTTAGTAAAGTTGCTGCTTTGATTTAATATAAAGACCGTGATCGACTCCTCATCCTGTCAGTTGATGAAAGTCAAGTTCATTTAACTTTCTCACACCCCCCCCCCCCCCCCCCCCCCCTCTCTATACAACATTTACAATCAAGTAAAAATACATTCGTCAAAATGCGTCTCATCAATGTCTTGACTTTTGAGATAGAGGATAAATACGCCCCCAATATCCCTCCATATGCCATCCTGTCTCACAGATGGAGTGACAAAGAAATCTCGTACCAAATGTTCAAGGAAGGCAAGGGTCGCGACACACCAGCTTACAAAAAGATCATAAACATGGCTAAAACTACTGCATTGAAACGCCATGGCCTTGAGTACATGTGGATCGACACATGCTGCATCAACAAGATGGACAGTTCCGAACTGTCGGAGAGCATCAACTCCATGTACCAGTGGTACCGCGACGCCGCCGTGTGCATCGTCTACCTCGCCGACGTGGACCACATTTCAAAAGTCACTGACAATGCAATCAAAAAGACCAGATACGCTGAGAGTATGGCGCGCAGCAACTGGTTCGAGCGTGGCTGGACGCTGCAGGAGCTGGTGGCACCACGCAAACTGGTCTTTTACGACAAGGAATGGTCTTTCATTGGCGACAAGTTTGACTTTGTCGATATGATTTTCGAGGTCACAAAAGTGCCCCGGCGCATCCTCGCCAACCAGACTAAACCAAGAGACTACTCACTCGCGCGCCGCATGTCGTGGGCAGCAAATCGCGTTACTACACGTGTCGAGGACATTGCCTACTGTCTGCTGGGAATCTTTGAAGTCAGCATGCCGCTGCTGTACGGCGAGGGCAAGCGTGCGTTCCGGCGTCTGCAGGAGGAGATTGTCAGGCACAGCAGCGACCTCACCATTCTTGCCTGGCGCGTCCCCGGAGAGTCCGTTCCCCAACTGCAGATCAACGGCACCCCCATCGGCGGAACACAGTCTTCATATGCAACCAAAACGACTGTGAATCATGAAAAGGTCCCAGATGTGTATGACGGTGCCTTGCACAAGACACCCCGTCCCGTACCTCCCGCCACGCCTCCGGGTAGCCGCGTGCGTCGCGGCCGCTCCGCCTCTGGCGAGCGGAATAGCAGCATATCAGCACCAAGGTCACGCTCTGGCGCCTCTAGTCCACAGTCTTCCATGAGGGCCTATATGCCGCCGCTGACACCAGCAACAATACCTTTGACGAAAGGCTCGCCAAACAGCAGTGTTGTTGGACTGGAAGCCGCTTCCACAATCGAAGATCGCCAAGAGTTGTGCCTATTTGCAGAGTCGCCCAAGCTGTTCACGGGCAATGACAGTCTGCACCCGTTTGCCGACGATTTCGAGAATTTTACCGTCACCAACCGCGGCCTGTTCATCTCCGGGTCCGTCTACCTGCGGCTCCTGTATCGCCCCGCCAAGGATAGCAACAGCCCCAATACCAATCAATACCTTTTGCTGGTCGGCAGCCAGTATGAAACTTTTATTGGCATCTTTCTGCTCAAGATCGGCCCCAATCTGTTCCAGCGTGACTGGGAGTCCGACTTGGCCGTACTCCACGAAGATGACGTTAGACTGATGCGCGGCTTCTTGGTGACGGACTGGTACATTCTGACCGACAAGCAGTCTGCCAACACCATCACGCCGGAGACGTTCCGGCAGCAATGCATTCATGTGCCGAGCCTGGAAAATGCCAACAGTAGCATCTCACTCAAGGATACGTCGCCAACACACCTGTGGGATGTGCAGGACCGGTTGTTTGTGCGGCCCAAGGCGTATAAATGGACGCGCTACGACATGGTTCTGGCCATGAAGTGCACTGTGAATCTCAAGGACTGCAGTGACCCGGAAAGCAAATCGGATCCGAAGCGCGTTAGCTTTGTCATCATGTGTAACTACCGCTTGCACCAGGTGCCCCCCAAGTTTGTCATGTTCTTGGAGTCGGACTATCCCAAGGAGACGGAGATGCTCATGGTGCGGCGGGCGCCGAACAACAGTCTGATGTGGGCAGACCTCGAGGTCATCAGCCCCTGGCTGACACAACTGCCGGACTATATTACCGTGGATGTTGGATCCGAGGGCAGAAGCTGCATGTACCGTATATCGGTCTCACACAAGAAAGGCCAAGTCCAGCTTGGGCACTCCAACCAGGAACTCTACAGTGTGCTGTTTGACATTCAGTTGGAAGATTAGGCTTGATAGGACTGATATGAATGTTGTGGATATGAGAGAAGCGTTACGATTATGACAAATAAGTTATGAGTTCCAAATTGTGGGTGTGTGTGTGTGGGGGGGGGGGGGGGGGGGGGGGATATAATCAAGAAAATAAAATACAAAACAGACCATGCAGTGAGTGAGTGACTCTGATATCGTTCCCAGCAAAGTTCAAGTGCACATCCATCTCCATCCAACCATGTACGACTGCAAATAGAATGCGATCAGGGTACAAAAATATCAAGAGATACATAGGTAATAATAATAAATACAAAATAGCCCGACATCAACTTATGCATCACCGAGCATGGCCGATGCGGCCAATACCCGCGTCAAAGTCAGGAAACGATGGCAGCGCCGGCGACGATATCGGCGACCCGGACGCGTTCTCGTTTTTCTCCTCTGTCACCGTGATATCCGTCGTCACAGCCACGCCCGACGGTGATTGTGCTCCTGGTCGGTTGGCGTACGGACTTCCCGATGCCGTTATCGTTGTCATCTTGGCCTCCAGAGCAACTGACGCCTTGGTGTTGCTGCGTGCAATTGACTGGATGCCCGACGGCAGCATTGTGTTCTGAACATTCTCATCGCTGTCGCTGCTGCTGTGGTTGCCGCTGCCGTGCTGCGTCTGGTTAATGTTAACTTCAAGGATGCCCTTCTCGGACTCGGTCGACTTGCGCGCCTTGGAGCCCGTGAGGCCACCACCAATGCTGCCGCCCGTGCTGTGGCTTGCCGTCAAAGTCGAGTTCTTGTTATTCTTGCCGCCGTTGCTCGACTTGGCACCGCTCATAATGACAGCACCAGCCATGGCCTTGGCTCTGGCCTTGGCCTTTTCCTTTGCCGACGATGTGCCGTAGTTATTGGAGTTGATGCCGCCACCGCTCTTCGCACCGCCAGTGTCGCGACTGTGCTGGGCTGCTGACGAGTTGGGAGATGTCTGACTCAACACAAACGTATTGCCGCCACCGTACTGGGTATTGAGGGCACTCATGAACGGCTTGAGACAGGGCATGGTAGTGGCAATGACGGCGTACGAGAGCTCGACCTGCGTGCAGACAGAAGCCAAGATACCGTGCAGCGACTGGTCAGTACTGTAGAGCGACTGGCGGATATAGTAGAGGCGGACGGCAGCAACGATAATGACGGGAAGACGCAGACCGTAGGCAATGACAACAACCGACTTTTTGCTCCATGGCAGCTGGAGGTCGCGCACCAGCCAGAAACCGCCGACAAAGAGGGCAATTTCGGTGATAATGTCAAGGACAGTGACTGCAACCCAGCGAGAATACTGAATTTGTTAGATACTGATAACATTTTGGGGCAACTATAAAGCGAGGTAAGAAAACTCACAGTGCTAGTAGGGCAGCCTTTGACTTCGGTGTTCCATGGCTGGGAAATGTCGCAGCGGAGAGTAACGACAAACATGGAGATGATAAAATAGATGGCGGAACCAGCAAGAAGAATACGGGCCATGACACCGTGAATCGGGTCACGCGAGAGACGCCGAATCAGTAGTGCAATGGAGCTCTTTGTGAGCCACATTGTGATCAAATACAGAATATCGCTGACATAGAGGTCGCGCTGCCAGGTAGCAATGCTGGAGGTGTCGAGCTCAGACTCGATTTTGCCGAAGCCCCGCGAGATGGCAAGGAAAACGACGACGGACTGTAGCAGGGCTATGACCATACTGGCAAAGGCGGTATAGTCATCGCGTCCAAAGGAGGCGCGGCATTCAATGCGAACATACGTGCGGATGAGGAGAGAGATAATACCAAAGACGAGACCGAGACTGGCAGTGATGGCGAGAACGCCGCCCTGGTCGGTGGCTGTGATAGCCTTGAGGGGCGGCAATACTGTCGATGGAGCGTGGTCCATCGAGGCGTAAGGTGCTGTAGACGTGAGAAGGAGTATTGACGATGTGGTCGATGAGGGGGATGTGAAGAAGGCGTTGATCGTCAGGTCGGGGAAGACGGTATTATATGAAACGAGACAAGATCATAGGTGCTGCGAGAGAGAATATGACAATATAAAAAAGAAGAAAACAAATAAAACGAGTAAAACAATCTATATCGAGAAATAAGAATGGATGGAATGGAGTCGTGTAAAATCAGATATCAAAACAAGTCAAGGTAGAAGAAGAAGGGGACTGGCAAATGATAATAAGAGAATACAAGTAGATATATGAAAGACTAAAGAGAGACAACAGATGATAGATGGACGAACAAGCTGGAAAAGACAAATGGAGATGCAGAAAGACAGGAGGCAAAGAAGGACGTTATCGAGACAGGGGAGGCAGGATGGCTCGGTGAGAGGGTAGAGACAACCGGCAACAGACAAGAGCTCAAAGACAATAGACAAAAGACAAGACGACGACGACAAGGGGAGAGACAGAAGGAAGCGAGGCAAGAGTCAAGTGAGACACCAGCTATTATTTTTTCTTTCTATGTAGAGGTCTGCAGTCTATTTTTGATATCTCGAGTACTTCTTTTGCATGTATGTGTGCTTTTAAGAAAAATATGGAAGATAAACTCAAGGCTCAAGGTAACACCGAGATGATCAGCAGTGAAGCGAGAGAAATGTGAATAGTGACGGAAGGGATGAGAGAGAGGGTGAGTTGGAGGATAAACTGGAAGATGAGCTAGAAATGGTCAAGAGGGTGAAAGTGATGGTGGAAAAGGGTAAGGAGCCGACAGACACTGCACCAAGACCGCGATGGTATCCAGGAGATCGACGTATTGTTTTTCTTGGAAAAAGAAGAATTAAATTGACAGTAAATGACAACAGATGACAAGAAGCGGCCAAGACGATGACGAAGCGGCCTAAACAAACTTCTAAATAAACGAACAAGCGGAGATGAGGCCACGAAGAGACTGGCAAAAGAATCAATATATTCTCACGGAGCTATGTGGTTGGTAGATTCGAGTCTAGATGGCAGCAGGGCAGAGTGTAAGAGATCGTTACACGGCGATAGAGGCAGTACCTATAAAAGAATAGTAACAGTAGAGCCTGGAGAGGCAGATAGGCCAAAACAGAAAACGGAACAGAAAATCAATTTTCAATGTCCAATTTTCAATGCTCACTGCGGCTGTCATGAGACATGCATGTTCTACCTGTAAAGAAACCGTGCATAAGTATGACTACGGAGGAGTACTCTCGTGTTTGGGGCAAGGAGAAGCCCAAGGCCAGTTCCAAGAACAGAGAAGGGAAAATATAATCGTGGGAGAGAATAGATGCGAAAAGAACAAGACCGGGATGCCGATCACTTTCTAGCAAGCGAGTACCAAGAATATTGAGGGCGGCTCAGCTGGCGAGACAAAAGTACGGAGTACGGGCACAGCAACTTGGACCTCAAATGTAGGTAATCAAGCACTCAAATTATGGAATCACAAATAGTAATCAGAATCAGAGTCACAATCAGAATCAAACAGTCAAACTGCCAAACATGTCTAAAGAAGAATAGCTCACGGAAAGTCATAGAGATACGGACAATATCACCGATGCGCAAGATCTATGGGCCGATGTGGCTTAAACGATACGTTGGTGTGAATACTAAATGTCGGCAGATATAAGCCCAGTCCAGGGTAGTCGATTCAATATTCTGTGTTCATATGAATCTAATCAAGCAAGTGTATTTAACTTGAATACGATAATAATGAGGCAAGGGGGTGGAGGAAGAGAAAGAGGGCGGCGAGAAAGAGGGGGCCCGAGACGCAAGATGGAAATACATGACTGACATCTGACAAGAGCAAGAGACGCGCAGATGAGAGAGACAAGTAGTGATAGAGGTTTAGGAAGAGGAGAAGAGAGGAGAAGCAGAAGAGGCAGAGGCAGAGATTGAATGTAGAGTAGAAGGACCAAGGCAGCAAGGGAGAGGAGCAGTGAGACATACTCGGAGGATGGGAGATGGGATAAAAGATGATATTGGCTGCAAGAAGAAAACAGAAAAGAAAAAGCAAGTATAGTATGATACCTCGTATGGAAGTAAATTGTGCATAGGATACAAGGAATAATTAGATGTGCCAAGGGACGTGTACAGAGGAGTGACTGAGCGAACAGGTTATTCGGGGGAATCAATATATTAAAAAATGATAGAAGAAAAAAAGAAGAGACAAATCTAGACGCCACCTGAGATGATCGGCAGATGGCTGTTATGGTATCTTTTGGAGGCTGCTTTGGCTGCTTTGCTTTAGCTCAGCTCTCCGTATCAGCATCCAACATTAGACTAATCCAAGCTGGCCGGTCACCTCTGTAGGCATTGTCGCACTTACGGCTAGTCCATAGCTACTTATTCGAGATTGCATCCGTCACGTACCACGGACCTGTCACAATTGAAAGGCCGAGTACTTGCACACAAGTGTGTAGGCTAGTCGTAGTAGGCAGGGCATGGTCAGGGGTATTCAACCGTCAACTACTCTCAAATAACCGTCGTCAACTAGCAACTGTCGGCTTGCAAGCAATTATTACAGTGCCAGCAATTCGACTGGGTGGTGGTTGCACTTGTGATGCATTCCAAATTGGTAATTGCCCGTTGTTTAGTGTAAGTGTTGAGCATGTAGGTGATTGCAGTAGAGTGATATGTAAAAACGGAGAAGTGCAAGGGCAAGGCATCTCACAGCCCGTCCCGCATTCTTAAAGAGGACGCCATGTAACGGCGAAAGCTTTTACAGTGGAAGTTGAAATATAAGAATGAAAGTATTTTCTGTCCAGAGACGAATGCATTCCTAGTCAAGGTAGGAGACCCGTATGAGCGAGACGAAGTATTTACTTCGTTGAGTGGCAGAGTGGAAGACTAGAGAGAGACAAGCAAGGGATGGGTAGGCAAGTGTCGATCGCGGGTCTAATCATCCAGCAGCCAAAGCCAAACGAGCCAGGCTCGCTAGATACTGAGAGATGGAGTATTCATCTACAGGCGCATATTAAGAAAAGGAAAAAGCCAGCTGAATATGGCTACCAAGCTGCCTCTCCCCGGCAATCTCATGATTCCGTGGATTGAAAGGACTGCTCGGAACACGCGGGTTGTAAGATATATATGTCCGTCAGCATGAAATCGCGAGAGGATATAAGCATACACTGGCTACTGGAAATTGCATCACTTTATTCTGATTCTTCCAGTGGCAAGTCTCGACGTCAACACCACCGAAACAGCCTCGTGGATCTCTACGCTCACAAAAGGACTGCATAGCACCAGAGGCCTCTACATGACCAGCCACACTTGATTTCACTGAGACATGGCCAAGCTCGACCTCTCAACCTGCTCATAAGCTCATAGATGCAAGGGATATTTGTGACGGTGGAGATCGTCAGGGTGCCAGGATTGGCGTTCGTGTAGAGGCTGTAATTGCGAACTTTTGACCTTTTTGATCTTTCAATATTTTGATTTATGATGATCAAATTGGCAAAATAAGAGTAGAATACCAAGAAAGCCAATAAGGGTAAGCATCCGTAGCTACAGCCAAGGGCTTGGTATCGATAGCCAAGTAAGCAAATAATATTTCCCAAGAAGAAGATAGCGACAAGAAGTTGAGCACAAATGAAAGAAGAAAAACAGAATAAACAATTGAATAAGAAAGGCAAAAGATGAGTCTGACACTTATAAACCCACTCCACGCCGAAATGCAATGCATGCGCATTACATATATGTAGACAAAAAGACGACGCGTAGCAAAAGAAAAGAAACCATGTCAGCAAATCAAACTCGAAAGAAGAAAAAAAGCATCCCATTTCCCGGCAGGCTCCGGTACCAGCCCTGGACTTATGAACGACGGACGTGCACACTCGGGTTATGCCCTGCATTATTGATATCATATATTGAGTGTCGAGTTGCAGTGATCGAGGTCGGAGTTATCGTAATGGCTGTAGTTTTTAGTGAATATTATCTTGATGTCTCGATTTGCTGGTCTGGTTTAAAGATATCATGTGTATCAGGAAATTTATGGTTTTCATAAACCATTATATTAAATATGAATTCCGCAGTAGCGTTTTCTTGAATAGCATTTTTATTTGATAATTTTGAATATTAAGTTTTTATAAATAATTGTTTTAGTTTTAAGAAGGTTGCAAATTTTGTTTTCCGAATATTCAAAACTCACTACTTGTAAAGTTTGCGAATATGGGTTCTGCCATTAAATAACCAAAACGACATACGTTACGCATCTATAAATGCAAAAATATAGCCGCAAAAATACGAAATATACCACAAAATCACAAAATCATCACCAACAAAAAAAAAAAAAAGAGATCGATGCTTCTTTCGAAGCGCATCAGGAATTGAGCCCGATGCGGGGGTCGAACCCGCAACCTTGAGATTAAGAGTCTCACGCTCTACCGATTGAGCTAACCGGGCGTTGGATCTCTTATTGATGATAGGACACTCATTACTGCGGTACATACGGATAATTGCAATTATGCTAGTGGATATGACTAATCACCCCTTTATTTGCGTCGAGGGACTGACTTGCCATCATTGGTTGGTAGGTGTCGATGTTGTCTATGCTGTCGATGGCTATTGACAATAGTTCGCTTCTGGGTGAGTCGGTCTCGCGATGACAAGCTGTATCCATGTCTTGTCTGCTGTCTGTTGGACATGCGTCTGTGTCTGTCTTGTCGGTCGGTTCAGCTGCCTGTCTCTCTCCGCCTGTCGTCCTTCTGATGATATGCCAAGTCAAGTCAAACTCTGCGCGACACGCATCGAAAGTATTGGAATGAAGAGAAGATGGAACAGAGAGCCAGAAGAAGCAAGAACAAGAAAGAATAACCGAACAGAAGGTTGGGTAAAGGGAGACAGACAGGACGACAGCAGGACAGCTTCGCTGGTAGCAGCGTCGTATCCACGCGGGGTCTTGTCCTATCATCCTATCGTGCTATCTGTCCAGCTGTCAGCTGTCAGCTCTTCTATCTAGTCACATCTTATCTTCCGCCTCCGTCTATCATGTTCTCGCCAACTGTGATGGTGGTCATGTCGATTCCATCAGCTTGACCATACACCGGGCTGGGTATTGACTTGGCATGATCCAAGGGTTCAGACTCGTCATGGAAGACAGCAGATGGATCAGTAGCTCTCGCACGCAGTTGGCTCGTCTGGGTGTATCTTGTACAGCCGCTTTACTCCGTACTCTCTTACTCCACACTCCACACATGGAAACAGGGTTCCACCATGCCACCAGCTCGACTGGACTTGACAGAGTTGACAACACAAGACTCGAGGACGCCAGAGTGAGTCCACAGGGCAATACTTGGCCATTCTAGATCTAGATAAGATCACTGGCAGTTGTCGTAGTACCGAGTTTCCAACATCTGATTTTGATTTGTGTGATTTATGTGATTTGATTTCTCTTCCTTTTTGTGTCGGATCTATCTCCTCTTGGCTAGATTGCTTTTGAATAGCAATATTCAACAGAGACATTCGATTAATGCTTCCTGAAGCAGCTCGAGGCGAGACCCAGTCGAGTCTATTCTGGACTCTAAGCGGCTTCCTTCTTCCTTCATCCTTCGTCCATCTACTAAATTACAAGACTGATAGCATTGTTTTCTTCTTTTCAAAGTTCCTTCTTCTCGGTTCGTGTGCCGACGAACCTTTGACTGAGACATGCATTCACAGGAGAGGCTATGCAAGGGCGATACGATGGTTGGTTTTTGAGAGCTGTGACAGAGGGCGCTCGCTAACAAGTGCTAATTAATAGCTGCTACTACAGCTGCTTACAGCTGCTAGCTCATAGCTTGTCTTGAATCATACACCCTCAATAGGAAATGTCCGTGTCTATCAGACATCCAAGCAAGTGATTAAGCGATTCGAGTCTGGATGGCCACTTGATGGCCTCCGGCTCTGTCGGCTGCTCAAAAGCAATATGGACGCAGCATGAAAGCAATATGCAAAATAAAACGAAATCTATAGACATCATAGGTCATCCACGACACCACAGGTGATGTACCCAGTAGAAAGGACGGCCTCGACACAACGGCTCGGCATAAGTTGTACTAAGTAACAAGCGAAACCATATTGTGGTGACGACCTTTTTCCATGGCCGTGGAGTCTGACTTCTGGAAGAGGGCTAACCAACATCACTGCCCATCTTGACTGTTTGCAGACGCCGACTTGCATCTGCATGCACTGTTGGATTAATTCACCGATCTCACTTGTTATTTCTAAAAGTAATAGTGCATGCAATCTCAAGGGGTCAACCAACGCTTAAAGCCAATAAATAGCAGCTAACAACAACTAAAATCAACCATAGCACCAACAGCGCGGCTGTGGACCAGCTCGACTCACAGGCTAGGTGCCGAGAGGGAAACCGGGCGCAGATCGGTGATGAGAGCTGGGCTGACCCTTTCTTTTTATTATGTTTTACTCGTTTCTCGTGTTGATTCTCGTCTCGCATATATTGTCATCACGCAGTTCATCACCCTAGCACTCCAGACACGGAGTAGTTCACGCAAGGGACTGATCGTCCGGGAGAAGCGCCAGGCCGGTCTGGTTTTCCTGGGTTAGTTCTGACAATCCTGGTGCTGTCTGGCTATATCGACATGTCTGATAGACAGTTCTTCTGTAGTCTGGTATCCTTCTACTTGGTAGTTCCGTCGATATTATTACACTTCTCCTGTCTTGTCCCGACTTACACACCCACCCCAGCTTCCAACCCGAGTGTAACCCAACCGCAGGATCGACATCAGTTGGTTGCTTGATTTGATATTAAACTCTAGATAATGTTTGATTTTATAGATTAACCCACGCTCAAAGCCAATGATAACCCACCACCTTTGTCCGTCTGCATGAGTCTTTTTATATTGGAGGTTGATCCTACCTAAAGCTCTTTTCATCGAGCTCTCTGATTCTCTCGTGTTGGGTTGTCGAGTATCACAACATATGGGGTGGTGAGCAAGATGGAACAGTCAGCAGCAGGTGTATAGAAAAACTATTTAAACAAAACACTGACAATAAAACTGGCGGACAACAATTCGGGATATAAGGAAAATAGACAAGACCCCTCTAGACCCTCGAGTATCTTGACGTCTTGGCCTCTGCTGATCTTCACGACATACCCTTGCCGTCCATCCACCTCTTGTCAAATTGTCATCTTGACCGGTCCTTTTGCTTTCTCCAATGTCTTTGCTGGTGGCCATCACAGGATCTATGCTAATATCATGCTAGACTGTCTCGATATCGGCCGGGATGAGTTGAGTTGGATTTTTCTTATATCATGCATTCTCGCCCTTGTAAGCACAAGTTCACCAAAGTTGCAATTATGTCTTCATAATTACATATATGTAAATAAAGACACACCTTGTAGCAACTGAGACAGCAATACTCGGAGGTCAAGGAAGCGTGAAATCCGAGTCAAGAATCAAATATTTATCAACCATTTACATCAAACAAAATCAAAATCAAAACCAGAGATCATAAAAACACAAGGGAGAGACATGCAGCCTCTAGACCGGGATGTGCAGGCAAACATAGCCGTCTGGTTGGGTCACAACAAGTCAGGTGGTACTGTCTTGCCTCTGCCGTCTTTTTTTGGAAGATGTCTCTCTTTCGCAGCGCTTTTCGCTCTCTTGCACCGTCTTTTCCGCTTTGCTGTTTGTCTCTCTAATTCCCATCTATCCCTTCTTCCGCTTCCTCCCCCTCTCCCACTTTGCACTCTTCACTTGACTTTCTTTTTCCTTCAACTACTTCTTCTTCGGCTTCCCTTGCCAGACATTCTACTCTCTCCTCTTTATTTTCTTTTTCCTTATTCTGCCCATCGCATCCGCTCCCCCAATATCATCTATATCCTTGCTCATCCTTGCTCGTCCGTCTCATCATTCTCGTCCTACCATCTTCACAGCGTACGCCCTTCCCACACCTCTCTCAAAGCATAGACCCAACCGATACCGACTGCATTCCGTGTGTCAATCTTTGCTCTTGCTTTTCTTTTTGTCGTCTTTTTTTGTCTCTTTCTTCTTATTTTAATTCTTTATTTTTATCTCTATTCTCAGTTGATTCCTTTTGCCTCATCTATTCACTTCCACCAGTCATTTTGCCAACTCTTCCAAGCCAATACTCTTGGTCTTGTCGTCTTTTTACCTCCCTCCTCAGCACTCAACTGTCAATACTTTTACGCCGAGCTTACTTCCACTCGTATTCCTTTCGTTTCTTTTATTCTTTACTCTTTATTCTTGGTTTTATTCTCTGCTTATTCTCTTCTTCCACACACACTCTTGACACCCTCTTTGCATCCCTTTCTTGCCCATCTCTCGTCACCCAATATCTGACATATCTCTTGCAGCCTCTCCTAGTATTCACATCTAAACCTCTTTCTTACTCGTCCCTCCTTCACCGGTAAACATCCCGCCCCTTTCTAGTTTTTGTTCTTGTTCTTGGCCTACTTCCTTATTTGTTTTCTTTTCTTCCATACGTCTCCCTCACACGTTGCCGCTCGTTCCATCCCGGCTCACCTTGACCATCTCCTTGGATCATCTCTTGTAGTTCTCTGTCTTTGCCCCTTCTTCTCTTCACATTCTTCTCTTCGCCTCCACCTCTTTACATCTATTCATTTAATAGCGAGTGATCGTCCTCTTTCGATAGTCTCGTTGCTGTTTCTATTCTTCTACCCACATTTCCTCATCTCTTCTCCTCTAACTTTTCATTTATCCATCACTCCCTCCCCTCCTCTACCCGACTCCATTACCACGTTTTCTTTGACATTTCTCGTCCTCATTCCCTTCTCTTCATTATACATTGCTGTCCTCCCACCCTCTCACACACATACGCCATCATGTCAGATAGAAGCAGTAAAGAATTTGCCATGGAAATGACAAACGACGCTCAGGTCTTCGAGACCGAGAAGCTCAACTCCAAGGGCGGCACCGATCACGATGCCCATGACATGAAGATGCTCGGTCGCACCCAGGTCTTGAACGTGAGTACTCTCTAATAAGCCCTTGTTACACTTGCAATTACTGACAACAACAGAGAAACTTCCGCTTTTTGTCAACACTCGGCTTTGCATGCACGCTGATGAGCACCTGGGAGATTGCCCTCATGACCTGCCTCTATGCCCTCTTAAACGGTGGCAAAGCTGGTGTCGTCTGGGGCTACCTTATCGTTTGGATCGGTTACATGCTCGTCTTTGCCTCTATTGCCGAAATGGCCTCCATGGCCCCGACCTCGGGTGGCCAGTACCACTGGGTTTCCGAGTTTGCACCACCGCGTCAACAAAAGTTCTTCTCTTACATCATCGGCTGGATTTCTGTGCTCGGCTGGCAGACCGGCCTGGCCTCGCTGGCCTTCTTGGCCGGCACGATGATCCAGGGTCTTCTTGTGCTGTGCCAGCCCACCTATGTGTTTGAGAACTGGCACGGCACCCTGCTCGTCATTGGAATTACTGCCTTTTGCATCATCTTCAACACGTTTTTGGCTGGTCGCCTGCCCATTGTCGAGGGTACCGTGCTTGTCGTGCACATTCTCGGCTTCTTTGCTGTTCTGGTCCCTCTCTGGGTGCTCGCTCCTCGCTCGACGCCCTCGGACGTCTTTGGCCAGTTCATGAACCTCGGTGGCTGGGACACTCAGGGCCTGTCGTTCATGGTCGGCCTTCTGGCCCCCGTCTACACGCTGATCGGTGCTGACTCGACTGTGCACATGTCCGAGGAGGTCCGCGATGCTTCGCGCGTGCTGCCCCGTGCCATCATGTGGGCCGCTACCATCAATGGCTCCATGGGCTGGATCATGCTCATCACCTTTGCTTTTACCATGGGTGACCTCCTGGATATCGTCGACTCGCCTACCGGCTACCCTTTTATCCAGGTGTTCTACAATGTCACCCACAGCTTGGCCGGCACGTCCATCATGACGTCCATTCTGATTGTCAACATTACCTCGGCATGCATCAGCACGGTTGCTACCGTCTCGCG
Source organism: Ophiostoma ulmi (assembly GCA_029298715.1). Lineage (NCBI taxonomy): Eukaryota > Fungi > Ascomycota > Sordariomycetes > Ophiostomatales > Ophiostomataceae > Ophiostoma > Ophiostoma ulmi. Next base: position 4,754,210 of record JANSLN010000002.1, on the reverse strand, counting down.
CCAGACCTGGTCATTTGCCCGTGACTCTGGCCTGCCCGGCTCGCGCTTTATTGCCCACATCAACCCCAGCTACAACATCCCCCTTAACGCCGTGCTTGTCACTTTTCTGATTACCAGTCTGCTGTCGCTGATCAACATTGGCTCCAGTGTTGCTTTCAACGCCATTGGCTCTCTCGCTGTCAGTGCTCTGCTCGGCACCTACCTTATTTCCTTCACGTTCCTCATCCAGCGCCGCATCAACGGCCCAGCTCTGCCGCACCGGCGCTGGTCGCTCGGCCGCTACGGCCTTGCCATCAACATTGGTGCTGCTTTGTTCCTGGCTGTTGTCTGGGTGTTTGTCTTTTTCCCGACGTCTGTCCATGTCACACCCGAGTCCATGAATTGGAACGTCGTCATGTTCTGCGGCACCATGCTGTTCGCCGTTGTCTACTACTTTGCCTATGGCCACAAGCACTACCAGCCACCAGTCGGTCTCGTCCGCCGCCAGGACTAGTCTGTCATTGATCTTTTTTCCTTTATTTTCTTCTCACTCTTTTCTTCCTTTTCCTTACATTTTCTTCGCTTCACTGCCCTCTTTTTTCTTTTGCCTGGCTGCCTTGGATTTCCTTGTTATGATTACGGTTGGCCTTTTGATATACTTATTTTTGATTCACTCATTTGATTTATAACTAAAACCTTTCTTGATTTAATATGTATTGATCCCCATAACTCAGAATAATTATGAATAAACGTGACTATCTAATCCTTCCTAAAAAGACCCTTGATTGATCCCTTGAGACTCAATTTGCTGGCCGTGTCCGAGCTGTGGGAATTGCTTGCCGTTTCCACCGCCTCCACCTCTGCATGTTCCTCTTCGGTCTCTGTAGCTTTTGCTTTTACACCATCTTTCACCTCCTCTACCTCACGGTGGGACGGCGCGTATTCCTAGCACTGAACAACGCCCTCGCCCGTAGGCGCAGAGACATCATACTCGAGATCCAGCTTGACCGTCTTGCCCGCATTCAGCTTCACATCCCACACAATCTCGCCCGCCTTCTTGAGAACGGCCGTCGCCGTGCCCCATTCCTTGGCTGCCGTCGGGCCCTTGCCGGGGGCTGCCATACCTACGCCCGTCGCCACTGCTCCTCCATTCAGAGTCAGACCCCGCGGCTGCTGCAGGTCGACCCGCAGCTTCTCGTCCTCACTTACTGGCACCTGGTCGAGCACCACAAGTGTAATGGACTTGCCGGCTGCCGCGCGCGTGTTGGAAATTGTGACCGAGCGCTTGTAGGCATTGCTGTCCTCCTTGGTGAAGATGCCAGTCGTGGCCCGCTTGACATCGGGTTTGGGGTAAGCCACGCGGATAGCTGGGTCGACGCCCAGGCTGAGCGAGAACGTATCGCCCGCGCTGCACAGCGGCAGAGTAGTGCGGCCCATGAATGAGCCATCCAGTGTGAGACCAGCCGGCCCCTTGAGAAGGGTGAGTTTGCTCGCGTTGCGCAGCTTGGCCTTGAGGTAGGCGACAGGCTTGTACTTGGCCACGACAGTGTGGCTGAAAGCGACGCTGGTGAACAAGATGCGCGCGACGCGCTGTTTGGAGGCCGTCGAGCCAGGCACGAGCGTTTTGAGGCCGGGTAGGTCGTAGGTTGTTGTCATGCCTGTCTCCTCAAATGATGACTCCTGGAACTCGAGCTCGGGAATGGTTTCGGGCAGGATCGTCCGGCCATCTACATCATCATCGTCATCACCATCACCACCATCATTGTTGACACTTCTGGACATACCATGACCCTGAAGGATGCGAGGATGCGGTTTCGCTGCCCCCGAAGCAGCCCGCATTAGAGATACAGGCGAGGGATGGGGCGGCGGCTGAGGTGGTGCAGCAGCCGAGACTGACTGCATGGTGCTACCAAACGCAGCCGTTACCACTGGAGCCTGCTGCATCTGATACATCTGCTGTTGCATCTGTGCCTGTTGCGCCTGTTGCGCCTGTTGCACCAGTTGCTGCTGCTGCTGTGGTGACCGTCCAAACAGAGAATTAGTGGTTGGGTTGCTACCAAATAGAGCACCAGTACCGGCAATGTTGAGGTGGTTATTGTTGCTGGCAGCTCTGGCATTGGGTTGTACAGCCATTTGGTGGTGCAGATGCGGTTGGATCCCGCTGTAGTCGTTGGGGACACCAAAGAGCGTGTCACGCGCTGGCAGCTTATTCAGATGGGCCTTTTGTTCCGTCCTCCACTTGTTCTTCTGCTCAACTTCTTCGCGGCTATTCAAGATGGCGTCGTAGCCGTAGCCGCGACCGAGTTTGACACGCCAGGGCACGAGTACAGGGATGGTATCATTGAGCCCGGAAAAGGTAGTCTGGCTGGTTGACAGAACGACCTTGCAGCTGGTCCATGACTCGGATGTTGTGTTGGTGAGCTGCGCATCAAAGCACAGCGACGCCGTGTTGTTGGTCGTCGACAGCTGCAGGTCGTACGTAGGTGCCCAGAATGCCGACGATGTCACATAGGAGATGGCAAGGTCGCACTTTGCCGGGCCGGTCTCAAGGGCTACATCGGCTGCTGCCTCGTCCGAGGGGGACAATACAGGCTTGGCAAACTCGGTGACACTTGAGACAGACGACCTGCGTGATGACGAAGGGGTAAGGAAGCTGGGTGCGTCCAGGGTAATGCGGACCGTGTAGCACTTGCGCGGCCAGTATTTTTGGTGCTCGGCACGGATGCGCAGTTTCTCGCGTCTCGCCTCGGCCTTGCGTCGGGCCTTTTTCTCGCGCTCAAGACGCTTCTCCTTCTCAATACGCTTACGCTTGTGGTTTTGGATCTTGAGAGTCTTGTTGTACTTGACCAACTCGCGATCCTTTTCCTTGTAGAGGATTTGGAGCTTGTCGTTTAGCTCGCGTTGCCACACCTTGCCCTGCATATGGTCCTCAAACACCTTATCGCGCTCGGCACGGTACATCTCGACGCCGGCATCAATGTCAACGTTGCGCTTGCGGTCGAGCATCTTGCCATATGCGTCCAGGAACTTGAGCCGGCTCTCAGCACTCGAAACTGCCTCGGACGCACGCTCGAGATCATCAAGGACCAGCTGGATCTTGTCCTTGACGGTTTTGAGTTCGGCTGGCTCTTCAGCATCGCTTTCGACATCGTCATCGTCGTCCATCTCGCTGTCATCGTCTTCGTCGAAGGGGTAAAGATCTTGAAAGATTTCACGGTTGGGCAGCAATTCGACAGCGATATCTGAAATGATGGCAGATCCGGTGCCTTCCACTTTGATAGAATTCTCGTCAACAGTAGGTGAGAAGCCGACAACAACAATCTGGTTGGTGCCGGGCTGGAGGGCGACATCCTTGATGTCACGGACGACCTGAGCCTGGGTCGGGAAGAGGGTGACGGAGCGGGTGGGCAGGTCACGCACACGGAACTCTTGTTTGTGAACCTCCATGTTGGGGTTTATATGAAGTGCAGAGATGTGTGTAGATTGTGTCAAGGTGATGAGATGAACTCAATGATGAGAAGAGATGCTGAGACGAGGTTGAAAACAGTCGTTGGATAGAGAACAAATTCAGAGCTGGATCAAACGACAGGGCAGTGGAGACTGGAGACTGGAGAATGAAGAACGAAGAATGAAGAATGAAGAGGATGAAGATGAAGATGAAGATGAGATTGAAGGGAGAATAGACTTTGAAAGCTGGGACAACGGCCGACTTTATACCCGCGAGAAGGACAGTCAGAATGGAGCGAGGCAGTGTTGCCTGTTCTGTGTAAGTGGGAGTTTGTTAGGGAGGAGATCTACAGGGCCTGTGTAGACGCTGTACTGTGGCAGTAATACGAGCCAAACAGGAAGGAAAGAGATACTATGAACAAATGATGACAAAGCAGGTGAGTGACTGAGTTGAGGAGATATAAATTAATAAAAAAGCACGAATCAAAGGTATCAGTTTGTTTTTGTCTCTGGTAAATTTGACAGAGTATTTCTGATTTTCCTACTATCTCGCTTTCTGCTTTCCAGTGTTGCAGTGTCTAGGAGATGCTTGTAGCTTTGAGTTGACACTTTTCATGACGTTTAATATTTTACTCGTTCTCAGCTTGTTTATTTTGCTTGTATTTTTCAAGTTATTTTAAACGGGTTTATTATTTTTTGTCGTTGATTAAAGGCTCTATATTCTGTAGAGTTCAGTGGTGACATTGTCAGCAGAGAAGACCGTTAGAATTCACCACCGCTAGGCATCCTAGGCAGAGCAAGCACATGATGTCAAACGCTGTGATTCGCTAAGAAGGACCATGTAAGACAAAACAGAGTCCACGGCGAGTCAGCCTTGACGCTGCTAGTCGATCTATTGTGGCGTTTTAGAGCTATCCAGCTGCAGCAGTTAAATTTAGGGGCAAGCCACAGTAGTTGCAGGGCTGCTTCGTAGTGTCAATCAGATGACGCAGAACGTTGGAATAAAATAGCTCAATACACTTGGCAAGTCGGGGTTGTTATACTAGCTGCTGTGTGTTCATTGTCTGCACATCTTGTTTGTCGACAGTTTTTCAAGAATTAGCGAGAGGCAGCCGGACAGGCTACCATCATTCGTGTAAGTGAAGATTAGTCATCATCGGATTTCTTGTTTTACTTCTTTGTTTGTTTACGAGATGATTACAAGACAAGCTTTTTGCCATCGAAAGCAAGTTAAAGATACGAATGCAAAATAACAAATTGGATGGGTAATTGATATACGAGTTGCTGTTGGTACAATTGTGAATAGAGTACACGAGAGAAGAATATAAGAAAAAAGAAGAAAACCGAATAAAATAAAACAGTAAAAGAAACAACAATACAAATACAAATACAAGTACATACAATACACCATCGCATACATCTACCATCACCGACTGATCAGAATAATACCGACAAAAATTACAGCAGACCAACCGGTTCATCTGCGCCCACGATGTGCCGTTCTTTTGGCCCGGCAGATTCAGATTGATCTTTGTGCCCGCAGCAGGCACCGTCTCCATGGCCGCCAGCATGGGGTCCAGCATCTCGCAGTTGGCTACCTGTGCACGCGGCGCCACAGGTGCGGTAAAGCGGAGATCGCCGACGGGAGCGGCAGCAAAGCGGACACCGAGCCACTGTGTATTGCAAGATGGAATGGGTGAGCCCTGGAGCTGCGTGTAGTCGAGCGACACAAGAGGATCGACAGCACGACCGATGGCAGCCAGGCCCAGCAGTACAGAATACTTCATGATGGAGTGGTGAAATATGAAAATGTACAGAGTGCAACAGTGGATAATGGTATGATTGTTATCTGATATGAGTTCTCTTATTGGGGTGTTCACGTCGAGGTGACTCTTTATATACTCTAGAGCCATGGTGGGCTTGTCCTCGGATCCCAAATCTCACCTTGCCGGATCCCAGTTCTACGTCGAGAGGGACACAATACCCCTTCTCCCTTCTCCAGATGTATCTTGTTGTTCTTGCCGTTTCTTGGATGTTTCTTGTCCCAAGCCCATCTCCTGGATGGCATTGCCAATATCTTGTAGCTTCGATGTGATTTTTTCTAAATGGTTCAAAAGATTGCACTTACAAGTTTCAAGGACGTCTGAAGTTCTGATAAAAAGGAGCTTTACTCGATGACCGGCTAATAGCATGGCATCGGGGCGGGTCTGGTTGATATTTATTTAAGAATTCTCACTTATTCGTGAGACGATATCATTACCCGGTGTCAAAGAAAGCCAAAGATCAAAATCAAAGAGCATCAAAAGCTGTATAATTGTCATTCTGATGAGAGATAAGACTGGAGAAGAGAGTCTGTCATAAAACAAATCATAAATCATAAACATGAAAATATAGGGGACACGGCAAAAGGGGGAGTGCAGGCTTTCCTACCTACCCCAGAGAAGAACCCGCCACCGCCAGCCAGAAAGCTGCTTGATATCCTCCTCGCTCAACTCCTCATTGCCGCGCTCAAGTTTGTTGCTCAGCTTCTTCAGGCGACGACCGAGCGTCCGCGCAACACGCAACGACACCTCATTGGTGAAAATGTAGAGCACGGCAAACACAAAAAACGCTATCGAGGCCAGCCCGCGGCGCTTGCTCACCGAGTTGAGCATGCGGTCGACGAGTGCGCGGCTCTTGCTGAATGCGTACTCAGTGCTCGACGTGCCCGTGTTCTTGGCCGCCTTTGGCTTGCGGAACAGCCGGCGAACAAGCGGCACAAAGGCAGTGAGAACACCGCCAATCAGCCAGCGGCGGAACCGGTGGTTCTCGGCAGCCCTGGCCATACTGGCAATGGCACGGCGTACTTTGCGGAGGTCGCGCACGACAGAGCCCGTCTGGAGGCGCAGCTGCTCTTGGATAGCGGCGGCGGTGCTGTTGGGCACATTGGCAGCACCGGGGCCGTATTGCAGCTGTTGCTTTTGCTGTCGCTGGAGGTCAATGAGACGGCCAATGCCCTGCTCGACACTGAATCGCGATGCTTTGAGGTCGGATTTCGACACGGTACCGGTGACATTACTGTCGTAGGTGTCGTTGTCCTCGTAGATGGGGCCGGACGACTGGGTAAGAATGCCGGCAGCAGCCGGGCGCGGTGGGTAGTTGTAGTTGTAGACAGCCGGAGGGCCCGAAGGAGTTTGATATCCCTGCGGAGTCTGCGGTCCTGAATAGCCTTGTGACCCAGGCAGGCCAGGCAGACCAGGAGGTCCTGAGGGTCCCGGGCGTCCGCCAGCAACGACAGACCCGGCAGTCGACATGGTTGGCTGCGGGGCAATCTCGACCATGGACGCCGGCGGCTGCGGGTAGGAGGACTGTGAGTAGTGCGGCGGCGGTCCCGAGCCAGACGGGCCTACTTTTTCCTTGGAGAGGATAGGCAGTGACACGGCATCGAAGCCGGTCTGGCTTGGGAGGTTGCCCTGGCTGTGATTGCTCTGGCTGTGATGGCTGCCGCCGCCACTACCGTTGATGCGGTCGAGATCGCCAGAGGCACCAACTGGGCGGCCAGGAAGGGACGGGCCGTAGTCGAAGTAGTTTTCGGGTGGTGGCGAGGGTGGTTTGCTTGTGTCTTTCTGGTCCATTGCGGCTGTGGAAGATGAGTTTTATGAGTCAGTGAGGATGATGATGTCGTTAGTCAAGCAGTGAGTAAACAGCAATAACAACTAAATTTTGAAATTTGATTGACACAACTGATGGAAGATAATAGATGCTAATGATGAAAGACAAATTGAGTTGCAGTCATCAAGACATTGAGGTGACGAAAATGAGGAGGTTGGGGTCCTTATGCCGAGGACGATGATACGTAGACGACGCAGGCAAAGCAGGCAAAAGCAAAAAGTACAATGAGTCGAGTGGGGTAGAGCTGAACATGATAATCGATAAAAACGAATAGGCATTATTAGATAAATTATAGATGGCTTAGAGCGTATACGCAGGATTGCATCATGCAGTGGTTGTCGATAGGACAAATCAGCGAATCGATAGCATGTAAGGTCAGCTGTGTTGGATTAAAGAGGGCTTGTGTAGGGTATTATCGGAGTATAAAACTTTGGAGTTTAAAACTACAAAACAAACAATTTCAAACAAACAAAATCAAAGACACAACAGATGGCAGTGCCGGTATCTGCTGTGTATTCTACATTCGCACGTAAGATATGTCATGCTTGTACGAAGTACTAGTTTTGTCAGCTCGGTCAAACGAGGTTGGACGTCATCCGTCTTACTCCATGCAAGCAAGGGCGAGCCAGGACATGGAGAACGGCGGGCGCAGTCAGTCCACAGACCATACACTATGAGCGCCAACATTGGATCTAAATCTAGGAGGTGAGGATTTGTACGAAGCATTACGCAAGACCGCCCAAGCGCTGCATACTCTACTCTCTCTGAAAGGATCGAGGATGCTAGTCTGTATCTTGAGAACCGCCCCCACAAGTCCACTTTCTTTCGTTATGCAACATGAGACGACAAGTTGTAACTCGACAATGCAGCAATAGATACAATCATCAAGATAGTCAACAACCCAGTCATTTTGGCTGTGCATTGGTCATCTTTTATGCTATATTTACCAAAAGAAAAAGGAAAAAAAAAGCAAAGAGGTATCGGGCGTAAGTTTAGAGATGGCCTGGTGTGGGTGTTTCGGTGGGAAGTATGCTGTTTCCTTAAGTATAAGTTCGCTAACACTAAAAACACGATAATAAAGATAGCTTTGAACAGTTTACTATCAATAAACTCCTGTGGGAGGATGTTCTATGAGTAAGTTTTACTTTCACATTGTTGATTTCGCGGGTGTTATTGTACGTGACAACATATTATTCAGCTGTCACTATATATTTATTTTTTATTTTTTGCGTATACTTTTATATTATTGAATTGAAAAATTTAATCAATCATGCTTGAGTAACTTACCAGAATGAATACAAATTATAAACGAACGTAAAGGAAACAAAAAAAAAAAGGAAGATGAAAGAATAGAAGCCACAAACGGCTACGTGATAGTTGATCATAAATCATGCACAAATCAAACACAACTACGGTCTACAGGGAGAGTGCCATCTACGTCTACGATTACCACTACACGTTATAAAAGCCGGGGAATGAATCAACAGTCGCATTGATGCTGTCGAATTGCTTGGTCATATCCAGCGCAGAGAAATCGTCGGCGCTCACCCGGCTGTCGAGAGTTGGCCAGCCCGCCACCTCGGCCTCGTCCCGGATAGGCGCCAGCACCGGCATACCAATGCTTAGGTCAAGAGTAGCAGGGTTAATAGGATGCTCGGCGCTGGTGGAGTCGGCATAGTCCATGTCCTGGGCCATCAGCAGAAAGTCTAGCTAATGGCTGCTTTCCAGCCAGAATTTCTCGGTGATGGAGCCGTTGAACATGGTTGAGTAGTTGAACCAGATGGGGAGCGGCTTATAGACGAGAAAGTTGAGAAAGAGAGTACGTTAGAAGGCGTGCAGGCAGCCCCATTGTTGTTGTAGAGGACATTGTCTTTAGAGGCTTGAGTGAAAATGGCGTTGCTGTAGTCATCGACGTCCACGAGGCGGTCTGCAGTGATGAGGCCCAAGTTGATGAGATTGGCAGGCACCGCCAGGCCGTTCTTGAGGTTGGTATCGTCTCTGTACAGGTTGCGAACCATATTAACGCCGATATTGCGGCCAAGGCGCAGCAGCATTCTCCACTCGAGCTGGAGCTCGTTGTATTTCCGAACACCTGGTCTAGTTCAGATGCTCAAAAGTCTGCGCATTCTCCATGGCATCGCTGGCGGCCTTGGCCCACTTGAAGACAAAGTCGGCGCAGTAGCGGGTAGCTAGCTGTCTCCTGTGGAGAATCTCCTGAGTCGGGACCGAGTGGCGGCAGCCACCAAAGTCTGTCTTTGCGTAGTAGAAGCACATTTGGATTGTTGGTAATAGGGGCAAGATAACGTTTTGACTGTAAACTTACTTTGTCTGCTCTGTTGTAGTCGTGGTGATGGCGATGGTGATAATGATGGGAGTGAATAGTAATCTACAGTCGACATCGTGGCATATTTAAATACAACATTTCTAATAAAGATGATCTCTAAACAATGGCAGTGTGCATGCTCAAGTTTGTATCGTGATCAATGATCAAGTCGATGAGATGTTTGCAAGGAGACATGTTCAAGTAAGAAAAGCAGCCAGATGTCTGTTGCAACCGTTCAAGTTGTCCACTCTTCAGGCCCTGTCAATCAATGTTGAAAACAAAGGTAGCAACATGTTTTGTATTACAGCCGTATTCAAGCGTTGTCTTTGTCAAGCAATAGAATCAAAGCTGCTATCTCCGAGAGGATCGATCCGAGGACTATTGTTATCGGACTGGACTGTCAGGTCGCAAAACCTTATCGTATGATCACAGATCGCTACCTTATAGGGTAGCTACTAGTAAATAAACTAATCCCAAAACACGGATAATATTGAAGGAGTAATTCGGAATAAAGGAAATAGAAATCATGCAAAAAATGAGATAAAATATTGACAATATTACAAGTAGAAAAACAATGAAGAAATGCTACCGGCTGTAAACAGAAAAAAAGTGAAGAAAAGAAGACAACCTGATGCAATAGAATAATTATTTGGGATAAAATTGAAATCGCAAAAAAACAAAAAGCAAAAAAAAGGAAAAAAAAAATCACAAATGCAAAAAAAGGCAAAAAAGAAAGTTAATATAGCAGCTCCTCGTTTCGATCAAGGGACCTCCGGGTTATGAGCCCGGCGCGCTTCCGCTGCGCCAAGCAGCTGTACTTGCTTTCTCGCTTGTTGGAGAACTGTGTACGAGGCTGTATTATATAGGCAGCTACGATTCTCCAACACGAGTACGCCATTCCAATCGCGGCTGCCTAAGCCTTTGTCGTTTTGAGTCGATCTTGACGCACCACTCATCGTAACGCCGTTTCGTCTTTGTCCTGTCTATCTTCTCCTTTTCCACTGAACTATTTTCTTTTTCTTTTCTTCTTCTTATTTTCGTTTTCTTCTTCTCTTTCTGCCCCCCCCATCAATAATACACATGCCCAACTCATGAAATACATCCAGTATGCCCCGGCTTGGGTATAGCAAATCGCGCTCAGGCTGTCAAAAGTGCCGTCAGCGCCGAGTCAAGGTTTGTGCTGTGCAGGCACAGGTACTTTGTTACTAGTAGGTGCTGACATAATCCAGTGCGACGAGAAACGGCCATGCACCGCGTGCAAGCGCCATGGCGTGCCGTGCAGCCTCGTGGCCGATGCCGAGACGCCGCGCAGTGCACCATCACCCGCGCGCTCAATTGCAAATTCCCTGACCCCCTCACTGCCGTCGCCGCCTTCTACCGAGAGCAGCACACGCGCGTCCGGCGACTCGGCCGCGTCTTCCCGGCCTGCCCGGCCTGCCGGATCAGCCGGATCGGCCGGGTCTCCAGTACCCATCGTGCCGCTGGTCACCTCGGCGCCCAGTTTTGTCGCCGTCGTCACCAGCCCGACCGACAAGGAGCGCGACTGGGTTGCCGACATGGAGCTGATGCACCACTACTGCACCACCGCCTTTATGACTATGCCACGTGCTGCTGAGGTCGGCCGCACGTGGCAGGTCAATGTCATCAACGCCGCGCTCAAGGATACCTATCTGCTGCATATGATCATGTCGTTTTCCGCCTTCCACCTCGCCCATCTCAACCCGTCGCGCCGCCATCATTACTCGTACGCCGCTGCGCGCCACCAGAACCTCGGCATCTGCGGCATGCGCGCTGATCTCTCACGCCTGGGCGAGCACAACTGTCACCAAGTCTTCATGACCAGCTCGCTGCTCGTCATCGTCGCGTTTGCTGCCATGACCATGCACGCGTCCGACCCGCTCGACGAACGACCTAACCTGGATGACCTCGTCGAGATCTATGTTTTATTAAAGGGCATGAAGACGCTGCTGTCGTCGTGGGAGCCCACCATCCAGGCTGGCCCCTTTCATGCGCTTTTTGAACTTTCCAACAACTCTATCAGCACCACCGGTGTGCCCACGCTGCCCTTTTGGGACGACGTCATCGGCCGACTCGAACGACTGCGACATCCTCTTGCCGAGCGCATCTCGCTTTTGCCCAATCACATTGCCACGTGCATTGATCACGAGCTTGTCCATCTTATCGACTTGGCACGGTACTGCACTAACACCAGCTCCGACCCAGAGCTGCGGTTCATCACCATGTGGCCCATTGACGCGTCGGACAAGTTTGTACAGATGCTCAGGGACAAGGAACCCGCCAGCCTTGTCGTGCTGGCACATTACTGCGTCGTAGTCCAGGAAGCCACCGCGCGCAACTGGTTTACACGCGGCTGGGCGCCCAAGCTTCTACGCGCCATCTGCAGCTGTCTGCCGGCACACTATACGGACCTTGTCAGCTGGCCGCTAGAACAGATTCGCGAAGAACCGTCATTAGCAATCGCGGCAGTCCACAGCAGTCCTCTTTCTTTAAATTAATTATATAGTTTTTACATTATCAAGGTTAAATAGCCGGAGTATATGGGAAATAAATGCAACACCAAAGGAGAACAAAGGAGAACAAAAGAGAACAAAACAATAAAGTTACGGCACTTATGTTACATCATCTACATCTCCGTCTTGTCACGATGAAATGGAACTATTGATTTTTAGCGATAGATATCTCCGAGCTCAAGATGCGTGAGATGTATTGGTTTCAAAGTACGGTGTTTTCCCCTTTTTTAACCGTTTTTCTATCGGCTCTCCTCTCCTCGTAGGGCTTCGGGGACTTGTACCTGACTGCTCCGGCAATGTCTGCTGACGCCTTTGTCCCTTTTGCTGTTGGCCAAGCCGCCTGTAAAGCCACTGCCGTCGGATAATTCTATTATTATGTTCTTTTGCTTGCTATTCTTAGACAGTACTTTTGCGGTGGTTTGATTGTTATCAATGTTTCTCATAAACTTCCAATGCCATTTCTATTTCTTCCTCTGATCAGCAATCTCGCTCTTCGTTCTTCTGAACCTCATCAAACCTTTTTGATCTGCAGCAGTTTTATAGCATTTCCTTCTGGTGATTATCAAACACTCTTCAATCTCCATGCAACGAGACCGAAGTTTCGAAAGCGAGACCGAGACCGAGGGTGACACTTTGAAGTGCTATTATATGAGCAAGCAGCAGTACCACAGCCCTTATTGTCCTTTAAATCCCCTGAAATCCCCTAAAATCTTCAAGCCAAGGCAACCAAAGCAACTTCTGGAGATTTTAGAGCTGCCGCTGTAACGCTAACAGTCGAGGATCTGCGGTAGTTGAAGGCGGCTAGAGAGTGCTAAGCCTGACACGACCATTAGCACTAGACGCCGCGTTGCCTGATGATCGGCGTAGGTTTACATATCCCCCTATCATGACACGCCAAAACGTCAAACGTGAAGGCAGCAGCATCATCTCTCTTTTTTTTCTAGAGCATCTTTATTTAAATAATGTAGATTGTTTTAATTATTGAGATGATTTAGATAAAAAAGTCCAGATTGATGAAACAACACCGCCCGCGGTACGCATCATCTACTATCGGACTGGTGATTTGACCGTGCCCCCGAACCCTTGACCAGCTCGCTCTCTCTCTTGTGGCCAGTGTACTGGGTCTGTGGCATCTAGGCCGTCATAAGGTTGTTGTAAGATGTCTTGCCAAACAGGGAGGAGAAACGGCAAAACTCCTGATGGATATCTGTCTGTTGTGTTGCATCCTCTAATCGTCCAATTGCGTCCAATGGTAACACTTCCATTACGGAGTACGTACGAGAGGCAGTGGTCCATGCTTTCTTCTTTTGATTTTCTACTGCCCCCCTACACGTCGTACTCCGTAGGCTGCAGTTAATCCAGAGTGTTCAATAACGGCAGCCTGCTAAACGAGCCCAAGCCCAAGAGTTGGTTTCTAGCTTGTTTGTAGACTGCCCCATAGATGTGCATTCGACGTGGAGATGAGAGATGAAAGATAACACACAGCAGAGACGTGAACGAGGGACTGAGGACTGGGTACTGGGGATGGGGGATGGGGGATGAAAGAAGAGGGGGGGCCTCTTCGGACTGATATCAAAAGAGATATAAGTGTTGCCCATCCGCTGCCCATCTGTTTTCTATATCTCAGATATTTCAAAAGACATCTTCACAGACCAACCATCAACATCACTCACAATGGCTACTCTTGCTATTTTGTCTGAGCTGCTCACGCCTCCGCGTATTGCGGCTCTGGCTACCATTTTTACCACCCTCTTCATCGTCACTGTCGTCGTGCCCAAGACTCTCGACTACATCCGTCTTGCTGCCATTCCTGTTGTTGGCAAGGACTTTGGCGGCGAAGAGGAGCGCCGCAAGGCCTACCTCAAGGGCGCCCGCAAGCTCTACAATGACGGCTACAAGAATGTGAGTTATAATTACTATCATCTTGTATTTCTTATAAACAAGACTAACAATGTAGTTCAAAAATGGCATCTTCCAGATCACCACCTCGCGGAGTTAGTTTTCACATATCACCACAACCACATGCCAACATACTAACAGCACAGAGTCCAAGATTGTTGTTTTCAACCCCCGGTTCCTGCCGGAGCTGAACAAGCTGCCCAACCACATCCTGAGCATGGAGGAGGCCGTCAACGATTCCATGGAGACCAAGTACACCAAGATCGAGACTCACATCCCCATCATCCCTCACACTGTCACCGGCAAGCTCACGCCGTCTCTGCGTATGTTCTCTATCTCAGCTACTCTGTTAAAGCCAAGCTAACATACAGCCCGTCTTAATGTCATGATCTCCGATGAGACCAGCGATGCCATTGCCCTGGAGATCCCCGTCACCAAGGACTGGTCCGAGGTCAACATCCACCACGCCCTTCTCCGCATCGTTGCCATGGTCTCTGGCCGTATCTTCATCGGCCCTGAGCTGTGCCGCACCGAAAAGTACCTCGATGCCGCCATTAACTACACCATGGACGTCATGAAGGCCCAGCGTGCCGTTGTCTCCATGCGCCCCTGGCTCCGTCCTTTCCTCGCCTCCCGCCTTCCCGAGTGCCAGAGCCTCTACAAGCGTCTCAAGGATGCCGATGAGTTTATGAAGCCCCTCATCGAGAAGCGCCGCGAGGCCCACCGCAAGGGCGTCGAGGAGCGCCCCGATGATATGCTCCAGTGGCTCATCGAGGCCCTGCCCAAGTACCCCGACCCCAACTCGCAGGACCTTGCCCGCGTCCAGCTCGGCCTCAGCTTTGCTGCCATCCACACCACCACCCTGTCGGCCACCAACGTCTTCTACAACATTGCCGCCATGCAGGAGTACATTCCCATTCTGCGTGAGGAGATTGTCGAGGCCCTCGCTGCCCACAACGGCGTCTTCACCTCGCAGGCCCTGCAGTCCATGAAGAAGCTCGACTCGTTCCTTAAGGAGACCATGCGCCTGAACCCCGCCACCATGGCCTCATTCCAGCGCAAGGTCCTGCGTCCCTTTACCCTGTCTGACGGCCAGCACATCCCTGCCGGTGTCACCATCGAGATCCCCGCCATTGCCGTCAACTCGGACGAGGAGCTCTTCCCCAACCCCGAAAAGTTTGACGGTCTCCGCTTCTACAACAAGCGTATGGCGGCCAAGGACGCCGCGTCGGCTGCCCACACCCAGTTTGTCAGCGTCGGCACCTCTAACCTGTCCTTTGGCTACGGCCGCCACGCCTGCCCCGGCCGCTTCTTTGCTGCCAACGAGATCAAGATGGTCCTGGCCCACGTCTTGCTGCGCTACGATGTCAAGCTCGCCGATGGCGCCACGGAGCGCTACCCCAACCTCGAGTTTGCTCACATGTCCATCCCCGACCCTTCGAAGAAGCTGCTTTTCAAGGCCAGAGATTAAATTGTCGCAGCTGTTGGTTTTGTGTTGGTAGTCGATGTTGTTCTGTTATCATTTCTTATATCGTTTCTTATAGCCCTGCCAGACTAGGCACTTTTCTTTGTCATTTATGGAGCTGTAATGAATGTTATGATTCATTCTATTTCCATTACATTCGTTTTAATTTCCTCTGTTATTTTATTCAATTTAACTTGAAGTAAACAATGCTATTGATTCCCGACTGCCCGGTCAAAGAAATCTCGTGTTAGTCGTATTGCCACCCTAAAAAGTACCCCTGCATTGCGTAGTGTCTCACATTTTTAATGGTTAAAGCCGCTTTCAGGCATTTCTATTGGCCCTTTGAGGCATTTTTACAAATATATATCTACGGTTATGAAGTTGCTGTCAAATCAAGATCATTCTACGTGAAGACGAGGGGCAAGTCAGCTTGTCATGTGAATGGCTTGTAATCAGGTCTGATAAGATTGGCAAAGCATTCGCTGTACTAATACCCTGGCTGCACACAAAGATTGTGGTCGGCGTTTTCATTCAGAGAAACAAGAACAAATGAGTATTTTTCTGCGTAGGCTGAATCTGAAACTAGAAATATATTGCTTTTTTCTTTGTAATCTGCTCATTGGTCAGAAATCTTGTCAGCCAAATCAAGCCATCAAGGGCAGGAGCGATGGGTTCGAATCCAGACATAGCAAGTGCGGGGGTTCAGCCTTGCTGACAGGTGCAATTAGTCTTTTCCCTCGATCGAGTATCAATGCACACTATACTAGCTACTTAACATCACAAGGCAATCTTTCCCCAGACTAACTTCATTCTGCAGCATCAACATCAACGTCAACCACTTTGCATCATCAGTCCATAAATATTATCCAATACATTTATCAAAGAAATTCATCATGTTCGAATTTATATCACAGCCAGCAAGAGCTGCGCCTCGCGTCGTCGCCAGGCAGCTGCCCTCACTAGCAGCTCTATACCGCGACGGCGGCTTGGTCGCCGCCGAGACCAATTCAGAGTTGAACTCTTATTTCAAGCCATCAAGTGCCATCAACCGACTCGTCTCTCTTTACCGCGGTGATATGACAAAGCTTCAGATTGATGCCATCGTCAACGCAGCCAATAGAAGCCTCCTGGGTGGCGGTGGTATCGACGGAGCTATCCACCGTGCAGCCGGCTATGAACTGCTGAAGGAATGTCGCACACTGGGTGGCTGTGAAACAGGCGAAGCCAAGATCACTGCAGGCCATAACCTGCCTGCAAAACACATTATTCATACTGTAGGGCCCGTCTACTATGAGGTGGACGAGTCCGAGGCGCAAAGGCTATTGAGCAACTGCTACAGAAACAGCCTGCGCGTTGCTGTTGAAAATCAGTGCCGATCAATTGCCTTTTGTGCTATCAGCACAGGCATCTACGGGTACCCCAGCAAGTCGGCAGCCCGAACTGCAACAACTACTGTGCGGGAGTTTCTCGAGGGTGAGGGCAAGGGCAAGATTGACCGCGTTGTGTTTGTCACGTTTGAAGAGAAAGATGTCCGGGCATACGAGCGGGCTATTCCGTAAGTTGTATACCTCGCGCAATACATAAAATCATACTGACAGGACAGCATTGCCTTCCCTGATGCAAGTGAAGACGAGGCCCCGATCACATATGCCAAGGCAGAACCCACGGCGGCAGCCAAGACGCTTTCCGAAGCAGTACCTGGCGACGGTGCTGTGGAGCCAATCAACGAGGTCAACCAGGGGTCTGCTGAGGCTGTGGATGTAGCCGACGAGGCGCAAGTCGACGCAGCAGCCGCACCAGCAGAAAGTGCGAATGTGAATGCGGCGGCACACAATTATATCGCTGGTAGTGTTGCAAACATCGGCAAGAGTGATGTCAACCAAGCAGATCCTCCCGTACATGCAGATCATTCAGCACCGGTGGCAGCGTATTCAAACAAATAGGGTGATTTTTAGGAGGTTTTTATGACCATTGCGCAGCCAGTACTCTGCTGTTGGTGTTTTTGTCCAGATGGTATATTTTGGGAGGTTTGCTGCTCCTACTGTGTTTCATGCTTTCCATGTTGCATCGAATGCTACTGCTGTTGAGTGTCTATGAGTAGGTAGAGGATTTATTTATTAATGAGCGACTGTAATTGCTAAAACGAATACCAACCCAAACAAGAAGAACCATTCCTACGGCCGACCAAAACAAAGCCCCGTCGAGGTGGCGATCCTCTCAATAAAACATGAATACTTGGCGACTTTATGTCAAGCAGACTAGCATGAACGAGCCCCAGTCACCATTTGCGCATTCATCAACCTCTGTAGGTGTCTCTTCGGCAGTGCACTCAGAGTCGACATACAGATAAACTGCCCGTTAGTGTTTCAGTAACAATAAAGAAGAGCAAGAAAGATAACTCACGAGAGCAGTTGTCAGAGGCCACTAGGATACTGCCAACAGGCTGGTCAAAGGGCTTGCAAACGTTGTTGTCGGACTCGAGCAGCGTCCATACACCCTGGTTCTGATCGTTGCAACCGGGGACGGTGAAGCTGCGGAAGTCGGCCTTGTGCGCGTCACGGAGGGCAACAGGTGTAAAACCAGGGGCGGCAAAGACAGCCTGTGTCAGAGCCAAAACAGCAGCAGCAAAACTTGTAACGTGCATCATGGCGAGAATATAGTGATGTTAATATTGTTGGAGACCGAGGAAGAAGATGAAGATAAAGAGAAGTGAATTATGAAAAAGACAGAAAACTACAACGATAGAGAAAGATCAACGACTTTTATACATTTTCGGTCATGGCTGTCTCCCATCAAATCCGTACAGCTGCAGTTTGTATTTGTGTGTCCTATGCGGCGACTGTCTCAATACAATTGTGTTTCCGCTGTCATGCTCACCGCCCGAGTCAAGATATTCGTATCCTCACCGTTGACAAAGAGCAAAACAACTGTGTACAATTGGATAGTGTCTTACTTGAATCAAGGCTGAGGATTTCGTTCCTGTCGTGGCATCTTCATCATCATTATTCTGATCGTATCCGCAGGCGGGTGGCGACGAGTCCTTGTGTCCGTGTTAACAGCGTGCATGTGCTGTGTAGCTCACACACTGGAATGGCCTTCTCTACTTCTGGCAGACCTACCGACAGGGTCAATGTACAGTTTGATCTCGTGTTGTGTGTCCTGTCCACCCGACATCCTTGCTGTAAGACAGTGGTACAACAGTTGTATTTCTATTTCAATTCCTGATTCCTTGATATTATAGATTGATTCGGTT
Source organism: Ophiostoma ulmi (assembly GCA_029298715.1). Lineage (NCBI taxonomy): Eukaryota > Fungi > Ascomycota > Sordariomycetes > Ophiostomatales > Ophiostomataceae > Ophiostoma > Ophiostoma ulmi. The sequence continues at coordinate 4,735,662 of JANSLN010000002.1, read as the reverse complement.
TCCTGGCCCATTTCAATCTACTTTCACTAATTGGGCACTTAACTTGAATGATCACTAGAATAGAGACATGACTCTTCTGTGTACACGAGGGTATGTGCACAGCAGATGCCCCGCTCAGTAGTCAACTAGCAACTTTATTTTTTAAACATAAGAATAAGATATCCAATCGGCCAAAAAGGAAAAAAAAAACACCTCAAAAATAAAAGTGAAAAAAGATCAAAGAAGCAAAAAGAAAACGTACAGCAGAGGGTATTCGCTGGTCGTCACCGACCCAACTACTAATCCGCCGATTACTGGTTTAACTAGGGGAGAGCGGACGGGATCCCGTGCTTTCCAGTATCTATGGCCGTACGTGGTAGATAGGGCACAAACTAGGGGCTATATTGTACTGTCTACGGTGTATCCCGTGAAAACGATCCAGTAGATGCAGAGTCATGCAGAGTCATGCATCATGCAAGCTCAGCCTTTGGCGATGCTGGGACAACGGACATAAATAGCGGTCGCAACTCAACCAACCACCTGCATTCAGCTGTACTACGTTGCGTATCTAAAAAAAGAGACTCGAATAACCTCTGATATCGATTGTGTCTCTCGTATCTAGTAATCACTTGAAGAGAATGGGACTGGAAATGCATAGCGGCATCTGTCACCTGATAAGGGGTGGCATGTCTGAGTCATTCAACGCAAGGCCGAAGAGATTTCCAGCACATATACTAGACGGGGCAGTAATAAGCACACAAGTTGAATATTCGATCCATGATCTGGGATTTGTGTCAAAACTAGTATCTTCGACAGTGTTTATCACACAATGTGTTTGAATATAACTGGATAAGACGCATGGCTATATTGCCTCATATCTAAGCTGGGAGACAATTCCTTCGAGACAACCCCTACTGCTTCCTTCCATTATGTACCGGTTGAACTTGAATCTTGTTTAGCTTACATGGTCGAACACGACGTCCAAGTCGCCCGGACCCAGGTAGGGCATACCATCTCGGCAGTGCACTGCACATCTTCGTGCAAGAAGTCATTGAGCAGGACCATCTCGCAGTGGTGTGTGTGCACAAAGTCGGTGAGGTAGCTGTCAATGGGCTTGTGGTTGACAAGAGCCTTGTGCATCTTCTTCCACATGTACTATTTTGTTAGTCGGTATATTTGGGGGCAATTGCCATGAAGATATACGGGTCAGAAACTCGAGACTCACAGTGCAGTGGACGTAGTGGTACTTCTTAGAAGTGAACAGCTTGGGGTGGTCGCCGCGATAGATGACGTCCATCGGCACCTTGCTCTCCTCAGTCAGCTTTGGGTCGGTGTGCCACGACCAGTCGGTGCGGTTCATAAAGTCCTCGACGAGCTCGGCATCGTAGCACTCGGGGCGTGTCCAGATCCAGCCCATGGGATCAAACACGCAGCCCTTGGCACGGGCCTCTTCTACCGAGTCCTTCTCACCGCAGTCACCATAGTCGATGATACGGGCGGCCTCTGTGCTAGCAATGATACCGTTGGAGATATCGCGCAGCTCGCGGGACATGTAGATGAAGCTACCGACACAGAGCAGGGCCAGCAGGGCGGCAAAGGCCCGCGTTACCACGGCCGATGCCGCCGTGCCGCACCGACGCTTGCGCTGCGACACGCTGTCACGGCGCCAGCGAGCATGGCCGGTATCTTCCTCGCCGCTCGAGCGAAGAAGAGTCGACTCGGAGTCGGATGAGGAGACGGGAGCGTATTTCTCAGACATGATTTAGTAATAGGGTGATGATAAAAGTGCAGAGAGACAAAGAGGAAGTCGGGGCAGAAAATTGGTGAGAGAGCCAGACACGCAGTATATCAAGAAAGAAATATGATTGAGACTATAGAAAAAGCGATGGGGGACGAGGACAGAAAAGCAAGGGGCCAGACAGTTCCCGGAATGCTGCTGAGTGTGTGATAGGAACAATACATTTTTTTTTTTAATTATGTGGGCATAATAAAAACATAATATTATCCGAATGATACGGCTTGTCATTGTAGTGCCGGTGAAGCTATCGCTTCCATGACGATCCATCTCGATGGAGTAATATTTCAGTGTAAGAGATAGGAGTGGGGAGAGGGGGTGTGAGATTGAGGTCAAAGGGCCCATGGAGCTTATGCAAGTGAGATCCTTCGAGGGCACAGTGCGAGCTATTCACGAATCTAGATGGCAAACTAACTAGACAGTGATATGGTTATACGGCTCTGTATGGTCGACAAAGGACTATAAGCTTACCGACCATCGTGTAAACTCTAACCAACTCTACTACGTTGTACCGACAGCTGGCGTGAGATACACGTAAGTCAAACACTGCCTTCTTTCGTATCTCACCGAGTGTGGATGTCGATACTATACATAGACAGACGTCTATAGGCTCGTGGTGATGCAAGGTGACGAGAAAAGACGCAACATGATGCGCCGGCCGGGGCAACTCGAGGCCGGCGATGCTACATCATCATAGTCCTATTGTCGGGATATCATGAACACGGCTGAGGTGATGGAGGCCTTTGACGAAGGAACTGGATGTACTCGGAAACCGTCGGCTAGTAGTCGTTGCAAGGTGATGTGATTCCGTCGGTGTTTGCGTTTTTCTTTTAATCTTTTTTTATGTTCGTCTTTTCACAATCTCCGTTTTTTTCTTTTTTTTTGTAGAGTTTCTTTTTTGGAGAGAAAAGATGCGGCATTTCGGAAGAGGAGACTCTCTGCGCTCCTCGCCTTGTATTCTATCATGCTTACTCTTGTCATCTCACTTCTCCCCGAAAGACGTTTCCACACCAGAAAACTATGTTTCTTTCTCCTTGTCATTTTCAGCAAGTCAGAAATACTATATCCCATAAAGACCCCTTATAGTCCGTCCATATTCCAAGTCAGACCACTTCTCTATCTTATCTTGCTATCCTTATAAGAAAAACACTCTTCTTGACCGTTTCAACGTCAATCTTCATCTCATTTACACTTACACTTACACAAAAGTCTACAAACATATTATCAAAAATGAAGTACTCTATCGTCCTTCTTACTGCCCTCTACGGCGTTTCGCTGGCCGCTCCCGCTGTTCCCTTCCGCCCGGCTAACAAGCGTGATGATGCTGTTCCGGAAGGCGTCGTTACCTGGGCCGACGTGGCCAAGCGCGAGGATGCTGTACCCGAGGGCGTCGTTACCTGGGCTGATGTTGCCAAGCGTGAGGACGCCGTCCCGGAAGGCGTCGTTACCTGGGCTGATGTTGCCAAGCGTGAGGATGCTGTCCCCGAGGGTGTTGTCACCTGGGCCGACGTGGCCAAGCGCGAGGATGCTGTACCCGAGGGCGTCGTTACCTGGGCTGATGTTGCCAAGCGTGAGGATGCTGTCCCCGAGGGTGTTGTCACCTGGGCCGACGTGGCCAAGGCTAAGCGTGAGGATGCTGTCCCTGAGGGCGTTGTTACCTGGGCCGATGTTGCGAAGGCTAAGCGTGATGATGCCGTTCCGGAAGGCGTCGTTACCTGGGCTGATGTTGCCAAGCGTGAGGATGCCGTCCCCGAAGGTGTTGTTACCTGGGCCGACGTGGCCAAGGCCAAGCGTGCCGATGCTGTCCCCGAGGGTGTTGTTACCTGGGCTGATGTGGCTGCCAAGAACAAGCGTGCCGATGCTGTTCCTGAGGGCGTCGTCACCTGGGCTGACGTTGCTGCTTAAGCAGTACAAAAATGCAGAATAAGCTGTGATGCACTGCGAATAGTAAAGGTATGTACGCCACCATCTCCCCCTAAAACATCCACAAACAAGATCGTGCGCTAAACATCTGCCAAGACAGGTTGTGTTAAACCATGGAATTGGGGTCCAAATCAGTTTCTCCTTACTCCGGTACTGGGATTTAGATTGGCAAGTTATTACTGGGTAGCCTATCCATTTGGGATCTGAAGGAGGGGTCGGCAAAATAGAGATAGCCAATGCAAGCGTTAGGTATTTTCCGAGCTAGAATTTTAGGTTGCTGCACCTCATTGTACGATGTAACTCTGTGCATACTAGGCCCCGAATCTTTGACTCTATATCGACGGACAAGAAATACATGGTAGTTACAATATACAGTACTCAGCAGTGCGCGTCGAGTTGTAGAGCAGGATGAACTACAAATAACAGACACTGAATTTAGATGACATAGCGAAGAATATTGTCGTAGCGGTCAACTGTGTAGCCATTGGTAACACTGGCTTTGACTATGGCATCGAGACGACCTTGAGCCGCCATGTTGCATTAGGATCTATCCAAGACATAGATAGTAGTAGTAACCACCCTGTGGCCGATCTGATAACTACAAGTGCAGTAATTGAAGTGACACTACCAGTCATGCACTCGTTATACAAGTGTCACGGGCTATAAAATCGAGCAGAAGGATGGGATGCCAAGCCCGTATGCGTATATAATTTGTACGACTTACCATGACCCCGCCTCTGGACATGGCCGTGAGCACGATGCTGATCCTTTATATCGCATGTTTATTTTCGAGTATATCCGATGGCAAAATTCTACTTTCGGATCGGCTATGTGCAGCTGTGGCCCAGCTCCTCTGTGAGGGCGAAGAATGAAGGATTCACGGCGGCGCCAGAGCACACTCTGATTCATAGTCGCCGTAATTACAGGTCACCTACATGTGTAATCGGCGACAGTTGCATGAACCGAGGCATAGATACGTTAAGATATGGTAAAGCACACTAGTTGAAGTATACGGCACCGAACCGACGCTGTATCTGTCTCTATCACAGTGCTACAGTATTATGGAGTGTGATAGATCTGTTGTCGGCGGGCTGAGAGTGCACAGTTATGGGGACTTGTTGGTATGCATCCCCATGTCCGTATATCGTGGACATTCTTGTGGTTCTGGCTGTCTGTGAGCTGCTGTTTGTCAATGCCCCATAAGGCATATGGGGCGCTGTGAGAGAGGATTCTGACAACTCATCAAGGTGTAAGCGGGGATAAGCAACAGAGGGTTTCGATAAGTAAACAAAGGAGAATTAAGTGAGACGAAACAATGCGTGAATAGCATGAAGGTGAGGGATCAAGTCAAGGTGTCTCGCATTTAGTTAACCAACCTTGCTTACTATTCGTCTGCCTCTGTGCTGACTTTGTTGTGAGACGCTCATTTTTACCGGGTCCTCCGAGCACACCGCGAGCCAGGGCCCGAACTAGAACTAGAGTATGTAAAGAGCCAATCCTGGTGATCTACAGTCTACAGTCCATCTACCCTATTTCAAATACAAGCTGCGAATCTCACTGATGGATGTAAGAAAACTAGTGTTGCTGATACATCGTTACAAACAAAGGGCAACTGAAGGACAATATCTGTAGACTAATTACTGAGCAAGGTAGCAGGACTAGCCATGTTTTGCCAAGACCAACAGAAAACGGTGGCCACCCGCTAAGCATAGCTTTCCCGCCTGGCGGGGATGTGTTGGTGCCGACCATGCTACACACCATTGTGGAGAGGGGGGGGGAGGGGGGGGGGGGGGGGCGTAGCACTACCCTGAGTCTGAGTCTGACTGCAGACATTGTGACAGTATGGGCACTGTACGCTTACACGACAATCCTCTTGCAGATCACCACTTGCACATGGCACAGAACAAGAAAACAAAGAGAAAGGTGTCAAGGACCGCTTACGCCGTTGCTTGATTGTGTCATCTGCATTCTGCAGCCTTTATTAGGAAGGTCGTTTTCTGTAGGCGAGCCGTCTATTTCGTACTTTGGTAGATAAGCAGTGGATTGTGGTCCATGCGACAGCAGAAAGGACGCATTCGTAGTCGCGAGCAGACGAGCAAAATAATCAATTAAATAATTCAGAAATAAATCAAATCAGACGATATCAAGAGAAATCAAAACGACATCACATTTTATGTAATGCTATTGTAAGATTTTGGAAGCAAGTAAGACGAGTTCCGAAAGTCCCGAGTATCTCTTGACTTTGCCTTGGTTTATTGCCTCGTTAACTTTCAATATTTTGCTGTATAATTTTATATTTTGATTTATTTTTTTGCATTGATTACTACACCCTAGAGGCTTGACCTCACTTTCAACGTCCACTGCATTTTATCATTTGCAGAATCTTTTACCTCCACACACGGACAGAGCAAAGACATTATGCCGTCCAAGGATTATTTTCCCGTGCCGGGCGACGAGAAATCGTCCATGTCGTCCGACGATGACAGCTTCACCCCCCGGCCACCGCACCAGTCATGGTGGCGTCTCTCCGGGCCGCTGATACCATGGGTGCTGGCCGTGTTCTTTGCGAGCACAACCATTCTCCTTGGTGTTGTTATGGACTCCAAAGAGGCAACTCAGAGACGTCTCGGCTCCTTTGCCCATGGGTTTGCCACTGATTTTGTCAGTATCAAGCCACACATAGAGGCAGTCGAGACCACCTTTAATGGCGGCCCAGCCTTTCATGACGACGGTCAAATCTACATTCCGAACCCGTCGCCGAAACGCTATGTCGGAAACCCGGTAGAGTTCCCTGAGATTGACTGGAACTGGGATAACCTCACCTGGGGCCGTTACTTCCTCATCACCAAGGAAGAGGCAGCTGCTCACTGGGGTGAAGTCGACCTGGAAAAATACTGGGATCACCAGCAAGGTGGCTATGTGACTGGGTAAGTCAACCCGTCTCGCCGTGTATAGTATAAAGCTAATGATAGACTCGACCTTTTCCACACACTGCACTGTGTCAACCAAGTGCGCAAGGCCCTCGATCCAGAACATTATGGCGGCCATCACCACAAGCGAGAAAAGGCGGACACGCATATGAACCACTGTCTGGAGCAGATTAGGCAGTATATCATGTGCTCGGGCGATATGACTCCGATCCCGACCATATACTACCCGGGCCTGGGCAGAAACTATGTCATGTCGGATGTGCCACATACGTGCCGGAATTTTGAAGCTCTACAGGAGTGGATGGTAGACCGATATGAGGGTAAAAGTAGAGTGAGGCCGATATTTGATACTTAGATGGTCAGATGATAGCACGCATATTACAGAAATCTTAAGGTCAATTTACCTGAGTTTATACAGTCCATGGGTTTTCGTATACTAGAAAACTTAATGGTAGAGTCAGGAAGTGATTATTGCCACTCTACTGAATTATAATGATCAAGCTCGTCTCGTATCTACAAACTTATTCGTATTACAGTCACACTGGTTTCAAGTAAAGACTGCAGGTTTAGATTAATTTTGATAAAGCTCGATTGACCACGATCTAAATACATTGCATTACGACCGCTCACGGGCGTGCAAGGCATCAACGCGGGCCTGATACTTTTCCTGTGGAAAATGACGCTCCGGTTGCAGCATCCACTCCGTAAGAGCATCAAAGTCCCGACACATGTGCACCGTGTGGGCATCTGGGAACTCCCTCTGGAGGCGATCATTGATCTTCCAGGGAATGATGCTAATGTCCGAGTAGCACACGAGAACTTGGCGAAGATTGTCAATGCAGTGTTCTGGTGTGTTAGCCACTCATCGTATATATTATTGAATGTAATGTAGTTAAGAATCAGTTTACTTACCCAGATGAATCCAGTATTCAATCTTCTGCTTTGGACTCATATTGCGGTCACCACCGTAGCGGTCGGGGTACAGAGCACGCCGAATAATGTCGAGGCAGTGCAGCTGGTGGTACACTTCGATGCCGACAATATAGCTATTGTCCTCTTCCGGGATTGGAAGCGTTTGGTTTGGCAGCTGGGCAGCCTCCTCAGCACTGATCTTGATGACACCGACACCAGTGTAGATCTCCTCCCAGCGACGGTCGACATCATCTGTCGGCGGGCCTTGCCACGGAGTCACGTCACCGTGGAAGCCATTGTGGAAAACGACAGGCTTCCACTCGGTGGCTTCGGCAGCAGGAGAGTAGACATCTGGCCTGGGATCAAAGTCGTAGCCAATCTTGCCCCCGTGAACAGCTATCTTTTTAGCATTGCACTTTAGAGTATAGATTATACGGTTAAAGTACTCACCATCAATCTGGGGAACGTCTGGCTTCCAGCGGCAGTTGGCTGCAGAACCACGGCGGACTTCGAGCTCGCGTGCTGTCCAGCAGAGCAGGACAAGTGCGAGCAGAGACGCAAGAATGGTTGTTGCCATCTGCCATTGCAGTATAGTCTGTCTCTGCCATGCTCGCGATGTCTGAATATAGTCTCGAGCATCCTTGTAACCAGCCAGAGACGACTTCTCGTTGGCATCACTGTTTACACTATCCTGTCTTAAAGTGTTCTGGCTTTCTGCATCGCTGTCACGGCGAGGAAGAGACTCATAGTCGGCAATGTCCTTTTCTTCGCCGCCAAACATGCGCGAAAGCGTCTTTGGTAGAGTGATGCCCATGATGATGTTGGTAAACAGAGATGAAGCTTGGTGATTCAATGGTGAATGGGATAAGGGAGTACCGCCGCCAGAGTAAATATCAAAAAACAATAAACGTACTCTCAGGTATAATTTTCTACAGGACTAGACTGAGACAAGGACGAATAAAGAAAGTCGTCACAAGGCGAAACAGTATGGTCAGCATGGTATCACTCTAGTTTGTAAGATTATAGAATATGGTATAAATATAATCAAATATATAAATTCACCACTGTAGTGCAAATAGTCACAGTGCACCGTTGAAGAAGCGCTTAAAAGATGTCGATCTCGGTCTAACTGGTTGGGGCAGGCGTGAGACAATACAAGCATGTTTCGTCTACGGACTGCATTGTGGTATCGAAGGATTCGGTCGCGGAGATCGGAAGCAAAGGACTCGAGCGTGAGAAGAGAAAATAAATACAAAAAATAAATAACTAAAAAAATATAAGACTAGAGAAGATACGAACACATAACAAAAGATAAAAGATAGCATCCGCGTCGTAAACGGAAATACGCCGCGCTGGATGCACACGACACTGAGGAATCTTACAGTAAGCCTGGCCATTCACAGAGCAAAGAAAGATGCCGATATTCACACGCCTCTCTTCCATCATCCATCTCACGCATGTTACAATTCTTTCTTTTGTCTTACTCTTGTTCTGATACTGTATATTTCAATATTCTCACTCGAATCTCACGCTGAACCATCACTCGCCGTTGCTCGAGTTTACCCGAAGTTCCCTCCGTCACACCGTCGCATGATATCTCATCCCTGGTCTGGATCAGCATTTCACTACTGCCAACAGCATTTCCAAAATAAACCATTTACAATTTAATTCATAACTCACCGAGTACTCTATCTGGATAATGAATTGGGGGTCTAACGTCTCCCCTCCTCCAAGTGGTTCATACTCTCTCTTCGTCTCCGATTTCCTTTACTTTGTTCAACATTGCCCTCTATCACTCACTCAAATTTATCTGTCTTTCTTTTCTCACCCCATCCCGGCAACATGGCCGATACCACAGAGGCCGATGTATTTATCCCTTCTATTAAAGCGGAAGACAATGAAGAGTACATAGAGTCAACCCGGCCAGTTGCCGGCTGGCGCAACTGTTATGGCATCAACAAATCCATCGCCACCATGCTGAGTGTTGCAGGAGCAGTTGTGACTGTTATTGTCCTCATATTCGTGTTCTCGCCAGTCAAAGTGTCCCACGCTGGTCACAAAGAGACAGGCACAACACCAGCAGGGCCTACTTTACAGGGCCAGGAAGATTGTGGCCAGTCGCCGGAGGAAGCCCTGAAACTCGGTTGTATATTCGATCCTGTTCTCCTCGGCTGGGTCCCCTACCGGTGCTATGATGCCCAGCTCTCGGCCGACTTTCTTCGACGACACAGCAAGAATGGCGACAGCGAGTGGAAGTTCAATACCGTCGCAAATGGTACAGAAGAGACGAGCGTTTCTTTTGGTGACCTTGTTGATACCGGCGATTTTGATGAAGTCTATGCCGAGTTTGAGTTTTTGCTTCTGCACTGCTCATTCACACGGCGCAAGGTGCAGCGTGCGGCTTTACTGGGCGAGATCCCCGACGGCTATACAGCCGATCCGCACCAGTCGGCACACTGTGAGATGTGGACAATGTGGAGGAACGACCTAGACGACATGGGCACGACCATCTACAATAAGTACGCGACCTGCCCACGGACACACCGGAATGTCGGAAGATATGGGTGGTACCGGATGATCAACGGGCGCAAGATTTACAGACAGAATACATAGTGGCTGAATTAATAGCATTTTATTTCGGACGACTACAATCGGACTTTTATGTTAATCAAGTTGGGGGCCGTGCTGGCGGTTCGGGTCCTCGGGATACGTGCCCCACTCTTCCCGGCTCACAGAAGCCGGGAAGCCAACGCTTAAGAGGGCCACCATCTGTCATAAGTGCCGAAAGAAGAGCTTGTATACGTGATAAGAGCCCTAGCAAGTTGGTTATTTAGTCTTTGCATGCAAATATCACCAAAAGCTGCATGTCATTTAGTGCTAGCATGTTCATCATTGTAGTAGATGCACTGACAAAGCAGGTTACATTTAGAAAGAGCGACTATATCATTACAAATCATAAGAGACAGCACATATAACGCGCCATCCGGGGCACACCCTATGTTGCATAAGCACACTACCACTGTAGATCCTTGGGCTTAAATTTGAATGGCATGAGGAGCATGCGGTGTCCAGACTCTGTGGGCTGCGGGAACCGGCCACCGCGGATATTGATCTGTAGGGATTGGTGCAACAGCCGCGGTTCACCGAGCTTGGAGTCGCGCTCGCGGCGTAAAGCGAGAAATTCTTCGCGGCTAACACCGTCGCGGAGATGCTTGTTCTGCTCGCGATGGTCATGGACTGTCATCCAGGGAACCGGCGCGCCGCGCTCTTGTGGTGGGTAGTCGTGGCCCGTCCAAATCTTTGTGTGCTTCGGCAGGGCGAGCAGGATCTTGCCCGACCGAAAGAGATCGTCTGCATTGCCGCCGGGGAAGTCGCATCGAGCGGTACCGATATCTGCATTGAAAAGCGAGTCGCCGCAGAATACGTTGTCTTTTAATTAGCATCAATATATCATGTGGCGTTGATAAGAAGCACTTACCACCAATCTTGTAGCCGAGATGGTCCGGGGTGTGGCCGGGGATATGCATGACCATAGCCGTAAGGCTTCCGATACAGAATGTCTCGTTGTCTTCAAAAAGAGTGTCAAAGACAGTCTTGTACTCGGCCGGCACGACACTGTAACGCTCGCCGAACAGCTTCTGCACCTGTGTGATGCGCTTGCCGATGCCGACAGGCGGCTTATGGTTTTGTTCTTGAGCGAGACGGCTTTGTAGATAAGCCGCCGCTGTGATATGGTCTGCATGGGCATGTGTTTCTAGGATGCGCTCGACATGATAGCCGTTCTTCTGCACAATGGACAGCAGAGCATCTGCAGAGTCTGTGGCAATGTTGCGTGTCGTGTCGTCAAAGTCAAGGACGGGATCGATAATGACACAGCTCTTGGTGGCTGGGTCAACCACAATGTACTGCAGTGTTCCCGTCCGCGGCTCAAAGACATCATGCACGACAGGCTCCGGAACAACAAGTGGTGCAGCCATGGTGGTGCAGAACTTTAAAGGCTGTAGAGGGGTTTTCAAGGGGCACGACTGTGAGGATGCGACTAGGGACGATGGATGAAGCCTGGTGGATGGGGCACAGGTTGATATTTTGGAGATGCTAGAGATGCTGGAGATGCTTCGTGGCGCTGGGGTTCTAAAAATTGTGGTGATGGTATGGGGGATTCTGCGATAAATTGTCCCAGGCATCATACTCTGTGTTGGGTGTATTGACGACATTTTGATGGTGGTTGATCAGAGAAGAGAATGTAGCTTAAGTACAAAGATTGCGAGGTCGTGGTCTTGTATAAATCTGATGTCGGCGACGTACGATGTGTCACGGATGACCTCGGCGACTACTTGAAACTAGGCCGTCCGGCACCGATAACCAGGCCGACTACCGGACTAGCCGCACACTTTGTCAACAAGACAGCAAGGCTTGGAGCGGGAAGAAAGTTTATTTATCAGTGTTCTTTTCGACTATGATGTTGAGGCTGTTTCATGGCATTTTTAATCAAGTCATATCCCTGTTCATCGTACGTTTGATTTTTGAAAATTCGCTGGAGGCCGGAATGGAGCGGCACGGTAACAACGGCCATGATGGTCGATAAATAATTATATTTCCGACTATTTATTCTGTGGTTTATTTCGGTTCAGCTTTATGCTCTCCTGGTTTCTTGGTTCTTAATTCATTCTCTTTTGAATTTATCCCAACTTTGCCTTCTTATTTTTGCTTTACTTCATTCGTTGCTGTTGTCCAGGCAGTTTGACCTCTAGGCTCGCACCCCCCCGATTAATCCCCGGCACTACAGCGCGTCGGCGACTCACGTTTTGCCTCTTCCTAGTGGACAAAGAACTCTCTTTAATCCCCGAACCCCTACCAAAAGTTCGTCTCACTATCTTATTATCTATGCAGCCACGCTTAATGCGGTAGCGTGAAAACCTTTCGGCCACCAATCGAGAGCGAGATAAACTGCCGTCGCGACAGCTCCACGCCCCTCGAACCACTTTCTCTTGAATTGTTAAAGTATTGAATCTGTGATTCTTTTTTTCAACATTAAGAGTACTCTCGACAACATCCTCAGTGCCTACCGACGACATGTTCTGCAAGCGTTCTGCCACTGCGGCCCGCGCCGTTGTGCGCCCCTTCATCACGACCCCCCGCCGCACATTTGCGGATGTCGTTACGCCGTCCCCCGTTGCTGCTGCCGCCCGGAACCACAAGGTTGTTGTCGTCGGCGCTGGCACTGCTGGTCTGTCGATTGGCCACCAGCTGCTGCACTCGGGCAAGTTCGCCCAGGACGACATTGCCATTGTCGACCCCGCCACTCTGCACCACTACCAGCCCGGCTGGACCCTTGTCGGCGGCGGCCTCAAGACCAAGCAGGAGCTGCAGAGACAGCTCGACACGCTCGTTGACCCCAAGCTCAAGTTCTACAACGACCAGGTCAGCACCCTGAAGCCCGAGGACAACACAATCACCCTCGGCAACGGCGATAAGGTTGGCTATGAGCAGCTTGTTGTTGTGCCCGGTGTCAAGATCGACTACTCGAGCGTTAAGAATCTGCCCGAGGCCCTGGCCGACCCGCGCTCGCTCGTATCCACCATCTACGGATACGAGACCTGCGACAAGGTGTTTCAGACTATCAGCTCTCTGGAAAAGGGTACTGCCATCTTCACCCAGCCGGCTGGTGTGATCAAGTGCGCTGGTGCTCCTCAGAAGATTATGTGGCTGGCCCTCGACCACTGGAAGAATGCGGGTCTGTACAACCCTACCGATGCCAAGTCGTCGGCCATCAAGATTGAGTTCGCCACGGGCCTGCCTGTCATGTTTGGTGTCCCCAAGTACAGCGCCAAGCTCGAAGAGCTGCGCAAGGAGCGCGGCGTCGAGGGCCTGTTTGAGCACGACCTGGTCTCGATCAACGGCAGTACGGCCACGTTTGCTCGCGCTGGCGGCAAGGAGCAGGTCACACGCAAGTTTGACCTGCTGCATGTCACCCCCAAGATGGGCCCGCATGCGTTTGTTAAGAACAGCCCTGTTGCCAACGCTGCCGGCTACGTCGACGTTGACGATGCCACGACGCAGCACAAGAAGTTTGCCAATGTTTGGTCGGCGGGTGACGCCTCGAGCCTGCCCACGTCCAAGACGGCCGCGGCCATTACCTCGCAGGCCCCCGTGCTTGTGCGCAACCTGCTTGGCGCCATGGAGGGCAAGAAGGCCGAGCCCGGCTACGACGGCTACACGTCGTGCCCGCTGCTGACCGAATACGGCAAGGTCCTGCTGGCCGAGTTCAAGTACGGCGGTGTGCCCAAGGAGACGTTTGGCGACTGGCTGGGCATTGACCAGGCCGAGCCGCGGCGGTCGTTCTACCACCTGAAGAAGGACTTCTTCCCGTGGGTGTACTACAACTACATGGTCAAGGGCACCTGGGGCGGTCCCAAGGGCTGGCTGTAAAAGGACACCATAATTTTGCTTCATAGATAACTGGATACCTAATAAACAAAAGCGCAACAACACTGGTCAGTTGATTTAATGACACGTTTAATAAATCGGTGATGTCTTGGCACGGCACGGCACGTCGGCGGGAGTTGCCTTGAGAAGTTGGCTTAATTGTTTCTTGGTTGTCCCCTAATGTCGTATGTTGTAGATTCGTAGATTCAGAATAGATGTTACTCTTTCAAGCTGGGCCGGCATGTCCAGAATCCCGTGGGCTATCGGTAGCCACTCTGGCGGTCCGAGAACCGTTGTGCGGATTCTTCAAAACGAGTTCTCCGCCGAGGTGCCAAGCCGGAGACATTCCTAGTGACGGGAACTATCCATGCTGTATTGAAGTCGGCGACCACCTAAAGTACTACTGAGACTGCTGTTGGCAAGCCGCACATTCTACAACTCGGCTGTCAAGGATACCCGGTACCGGTCGGGAGTCGGTGTTGGCGGGTTGTATTGGTTGCTATTATGTCCAAAGTCTGGATGATAAGAAGAGCTAGCCGGCCAGCATCCCGCATTGTACACACTCTATGCAATAGCAGGTATCATGTGGTATATGTGGCCGGTCCTTTGGTAACCGGTTCAGCATCTACCAGCCATCTACAACACAGACACATGTCAGGACAGCACAGATATCACCGTTCCCTTGCCTCGCTTATCATTCTGGCGCCCGATTCCCGGTTTCTTGATCTACATGAACGGGTGGCACTTGCAGCACACTACTCATCTATGAATAGATATTTGTGAGAGGGTACACTTCTGATCGCCGTTGCATATGTACGGAGTATAATAGTGTCATCATTCAGCCTTGATCAATGAGACTCCCGTGACAGCCAGTCTCATTTGTTTAGCAAGCCTGCCAGCAAGACAGTTTGTCAAAATCGTTACAGGCAAATGGTCGGTGTCTCGGTGTTGTTGATGAAGCAAGCTGTACTCAACTGTCTGGTTTTGGAAGCCTCAAGATTAACTAGTTTGTGCAGAATACTTTATTTTGATTTGATTATTTCATGATTCATTTACATAGTCGTCATTTGTTTAATACTTTTTTAATTAATTTTTAAAAAAGAAATAACAATAAAAAAACATTACATGTATGTCCGCATAATTTATTATTTTCTTGAACAAAGATCCGTAAAACACAAATAAAACCTTATACAATTGAAATGCAAATTCAATGAAATCGAGAGGATTGAATGGCTTTGTTGGCGAGGAAGAAGACAGCGACAACCAATGAAACCCCAACTGATAGCAGGCATACGAAATGAGAATACGGACTTTAATTATGGTTCTGACCGTGGCCCAGATCCGATGACACCTCAAACTATGCTGCGTCACGTTGATACAATCTTAAGAGACTGAGATGCCCAAGAGCAACCGCATTCATTAGACACTACCATTTAGGTTTTCATTGACAACCTGCATACTAAATCGAGAGCCGACAATAAGAGATGTCCATGTTGTCGAATGAAGACGTTCCAAACCCATGTTTATTTCAAAGCCATGAACCACGGATCATACACCGCCCTCAATCTAAAGTAATGTAGCATTTTGAGGACACCATCCGTAGAGATACTCAGTACAATCGCCGAGTACACACGGGACTCGCCATAGATGAACAGTCCCGCCCGAGGCCTGGCCTTACACCTAAATAGGCAAGTCGATAGAGCTGGCAGCTGCTTTTCTAGTTGTTCTCCGCCTGACCCTTTGTGCCACTGATCGACGGAGGGTATTTCCAGTGATGGCATCTTAAAATGGGAGTCGCATGATAGCAAGCATTGACCGAGTATGCTTATTCACCTGAGAGAAAGAGATACTACTCCGTATTCTGTAAACAATAATACACAACCCACAACATGAATTTGAAGGATTGCCAAAGCTTAACTGCGAATCGTCCGAGATGCCCAGTCTCAAGGACAAGCACTACGCCAGCACTATGCCCAATGAGATTCACCTGCCATATTCTCCTTGGAGTGCGGGATTAGACTGAGCGGGAATGAACAAAAGCGCCTTTTATTTGTGGTTATGGTGCTGGCTAGGACGCTGCCAAGAGCCTGGGCGATATGCTGCCCCTGCCATTTCGACAGGGATGGCAGCTATCAGCCTATCTGGATCAGTTATCAGTACTGCTAATAGTGGTGCTTAGATTGACGATTCGACAGTAGTAAGTACTGAAGGTGCATCACTGCGATGTTAGCAGCATAAGAGTGGAACAGGTCGTCATTCTTAATCGACAGACGACCTTCTTGAAGTAGAAGGTTGTATTGATGATCAAAATCAGAGGGGAGAGAGGTAAAAGGCATAAGAGCTTGTCAACGGTAGAGGAGCATTTAGGCCGAGGCGACGGAGAAAGAGACAAAAAAGAGGGAAGACTCAGTGCTTGGCTGGCGACCCTTGTTTGAGTTTAATTTGAATTCAAAACAAGACACAACTGACAACTGAAGACGGAGACAACAAAGGCCCGGTCAAAATTCAAGGAACATGCAATGCAGGTGATCGACTTCATGAATAATCTGACCTTGCATCTCTCGTATCAACATCTTGGCTAATCAAAGACGATATCGTGAGGCCGTCTGTTGTGCTCGCACGACACCGCGAACCCACAGTGTTCCACAGACATCAGCAGCAGGGATACCATCTCAAGTCAGAAGGACTAACAAGTACTGACACGATCCTTGTTGCGAATTGCAATTATCTAACAGACCGTTTGTGATTTAGACTGACCTCGGATGAACGACCTCGTGCAAGACACGAAAATCAAACAGCGTCACAAATCGGCCATATGCTACCAAATTCTCATTCTATATTATTTCTCACTATCAATCGTTTCCCGCCTTTATGTGAATTGTTCTTTTGCTTTCATCGCCTTTTCTTTGTAGTTGTTCTTTTGCGCATTCTTCGCCAAAGACCCTGCCACCCTCTAGAGCGCGGAGTTGTCTTACCCCTGCCGATGACCGTGTTATTGCCCTGATTAGGAAAGGACTGCCGGGAACAAATACCCCTGCAGGGCGGCAGCGAAGAAAGACAAAAGGCCAAGGCAAACAACAGTCCAATGAGCCAACAAAAGAGCACGCAAATGGCACTCCGTAGAGTGTGTGCGAAGCTTTAATTTCGCGACTGGGCTTGTTCATGCCTCCTTCCAATACAGGTATCTACCCATGGCTAGCAATGAGAGAAAACAGAAGCTCAAAACGCCCGCCAAGAGCAGTGGACATGGCACCAGCACGAGGTAAGACCCCAAGACAGGCAAGAGCAAGGAACGTAGACAACAGGCAAGGCCTCCCAAGACAAGACAGAAGCAAAGAGGCAGGGAGGAGGCAAGGAAGAAGTACAAAAGAGGACCCAGACGACATGCCGGGAAGGACGCAAGGACCACTTTGGAGTCCGTTCCATATGTAACCTTTGGATAGGAAAGAAGGGAACAAGCAAGGAAGGCAGTACTTCATGGAGATAGATGCGATGGAGCCAGTAATACAGCTGGAAAAAGGAAAGAGAAGAAGGAGAGAGAGAACAGAGTTGTCTTCCCACGAACCTTGTCTGGTCGCGTTCACCTCATCCACCTTGATAGCATCCTTATCCTCGTATCATCTATCCTCTGTCCTCCACCCTCTATATATTATTCTTATTCCCTACTCCGCGGATCGACAATACAAAAGGGGCTCTGTTCCCCGTCGTCCTCCTCGTTGACTTCCCCTCTGATCTTCTTCACCTCTACCTCCTCAAACCCGGTATACGAGTTGACCTTCTCCATCATGAAGTCCGTCCTCTACCTCACTACTGCTTCGGCCTTGTTTGCCGGCAGTGCCGTTGCCTCGTGCAATGCCGACAACTGCCTGCGTGCTCTCCGGGCTACTCAGATTCCCGGCCGTCTCCAAGCTGCTCAGTCTTTCTGTGCCGAATACACAGTTGATCCCCAGGCTGTTCCCATTCCCACCTACGCTGCCGCCGCCTGCCTGAGCAACCAGGTTGGTCCCCCGCCGGTGCGTCTGTCCAGCGCCTGTGCATGCATTGCTGCTGTCGAGACCACCACGTCGGCCTCCAGCACTATTAAGCCCACAACGAGTGCTGCCAATACGACTTCTGCAACCACCACCGCTGCCACTACCGCCGCTGCCACTACCACCTCGGCCGTCCCCAGCCAGGCCTGTGCTATTGCCAGCAGCTACGCCGCCCAGGCTTCTGCCAGCTCTTGTGAGTTTGATTCTTATTCATCTTGATGTAATGCTTTTACAAGTCAGTCAACTAACAGACCTAGCCACCCCTCGCATTCCTGCTCAAGTTGCATACGAGTGTCTGAAGACGGTGCCTCTGGGCAAGGATGCCGCCATTGCGCTGGTCGATGCCATTGTCCCCTACGTGGAGTGGCAGTCTGATGCTGCCTACAAGGCCGACCCCCCGGCCACCTACGAGTATCCCGCCTACGACGTGTTCAAGGCTCTGGATAAGGTCCGGGAGAATCTTGTCAACGACGTCTACGACAGCGAGTACGCCTTCCAGCTTGACTTTTATGTCAGCGTCATCGGCCCCGGCCACGACGGCCACTTCGTCTTCTACCCTGATCTGCTCACCAAGGTCTTTGACTTTGGCCGCCCGCGCTCGCTTTTGTCCATCACCGAGGACGGCGAGTCGTTGCCCGTCATCAAGGTCTACCAGGACGTCATTGCATCGCCAAGCACTGCCTCCGCGGTGGTTCTGATCAACGGCGTCGATGCTGTAGAGTACCTTGAGGAGTTTATCTACACGGCCACATTCAACCAGGACAAGGATGCCGCCTACAACAGCTTGTTCTTCACCAAGGCTGTCTACGGTGCTGCTGAGGGCATCGGCTACTTTGCCGGTGGAGGCCGCACCCGTTACATCTACCACGGTGCCAACACCACCCTAACTTTTGCCAACGGCACCGAGGTTACCTTTGAGAACTTTGCCAATGTGCGTGGCAACCTTGCTGGCATCACTGACGGCGCCTCTATGTACACAAAGTTTTGCTCTGGCACTGCTACAGGTGCTGTCGACGCTGCTGCCGAGGATGGTTCTGCCACGGCCGCCGCTGCCGCTCCCGCCACTTCTGTCCCCGGCTTCCCTGCCCCTATTGACATTACCGAGGACGCCATTGTGTCTTGCTACTTCCTTGAGGGCGAGGGTGTCGATAATGTCGTGGTCCTGTCTCTCTTGGCTTTCGAGTCTGAGTCTATCGTCGAGTTCCAGGCCGTTACTGCCAACTGCATTGCCCAGGCCAAGGCTGCCGGCAAGACCAAGCTGGTTGTTGACTTTAGCGCCAACGGCGGTGGCTACATTTTGCTGGGCTACGACTTCTTCCGCCAGCTGTTCCCCCAGACCAAGGAGGACGGCTTCTCACGCTGGAAGGCCAACGACGGCTATGTTGCTATTGGTGAGATCTTCAGCGACGCTGTTAAGAACATTGACCCGTACACCTCGGGCGACTCAACCCTTGTCAATGAGTACGAGTCGTGGTTCAACTGGAGATACGACTACAACATTGACGACAAGCCCTTCAAGTCTTTTGAGGAGAAGTTTGGCCCCTACGAGTTCCAGAACACCGAGTACACGGCTCTGATGAAGTGGAACCTCAACGACAACCTCACGACGACCAACTCGACCTATGGTATGGGTATTGAGATTACGGGCTACGGCAGCCTTTCCAACCTGACTCAGCCCTTTGATGCTGAGGATATTGTTATTCTGTATGACGGCTTCTGTGCATCGACCTGCACGATTGCTTCCGAGTTCCTCCGCATCAACGGCGGTGTCAAGTCGGTCGCCATGGGTGGCCGTCCCAAGGAGGGTCTTATCCAGGGTGTCGGTGGTATCAAGGGCTCGCAGACGCTGAGCTACAACAACGTGTACGCGTACGTCAGCCAGGCACGGAGCCAGGCCACGACCGACGAGCAACGCGCCGCCCTGGAGCGCTACACCACCCTCCCCCTCCAGCGCTCGGCTGCTGCGGCCCTCAACACGCGTGACCAGATCCTGCCCGGCAACGTCGAGGACGGTCTGCCTGCCCAGTTCGTTGTCGAGGAGTCTGACTGCCGTCTTTACTACACTGCCGAAATGGCTACTGATGTGACTGCCATCTGGAAGGCTGCTGCTAACGCTGCTTTCAACGGCGCCAAGTGCAACGCTGGCGGTATCTCGTCGTCCAAGATCAACAGCCGCGTGGACATGCGCAACAAGAACCGCCGCAGTGGCTCTTCGCCGTCGGGTGTTAACAAGGCCAGTCTCGCGAAGCGCAAGGCTGTTGCGGAGCTCAAGGCTGCTGAGCTGGAAAGCATGAATAGCAAGGATCTGGAGCGGTTCAAGGCTATGTACAACCAGAGAATTGTGCTGTAATTACTATTACTAGTAGTATTTTATAATTAATGTTAATGTATTTTGAAGTTGGTTAATAAAAGAAAGAATAAAGATACCACGCTAAACGCCGCATGTTCACCCAGAAAAATGAAACAAAATATAAATAGAACTAAAAACAAAAGTACCAACGGTACGGGTATCACCTAGTATCACCCTAATGACTAAAACACCACCTTCAAGCGGCACCCTTTACATGGTGGGAATGAAACTCTGAGAGTCCTTCTCCTGCTCGGCAAATGACTCGGGGAACGCTGCAATGCCGGCGACGATGCCAACGACCATGAAGATGAGGGAGATGAACGACCAGACAACACCCCAGCACTGCGACGAGCCGCCGTAGCGCTTTGCAAACACGCTGGCGTCGGAACTGTTTACTTTGCGCAGAATCAGGTCGTCGCAGATGTCCCAGACCGAGTACAGCGACGACATGACGCCGATAAACAGAACCACAAAGCGCAGCGGCTCGGCGTGCTTGATGAACCAGCAGGCCACCAGCAGGCCAATGGCTAGCACGATCGTCATGATTGTCAGCCAGTCGCGCTTGCCCCACCACATGGTCAGCAGGAAACACGCCGCCAGCACAAAACTGGCCACCTTGCTCGCGACAATGTTGAAGCCGCAAAACGTCAGCAGCGCGCCGATCAGCGACGAGCCCAGGTAGCCCGCAGGCAGTGTAAACGCAGCACGGCCGCCCTGCATGTGCGTGACGCCGCCCTCGCGCGGGTCGAGCTCAATGGAGATAACACGGCCGCCCGTGCACACGGCCATGATAGCGTGGCCAAACTCGTGGAAAGCAATGACGAGCATTTTGAAAGGCCACAGCACATTGCGCACATAGGGGATGTTCCACAGCAGCGCAATGGCGACAACGTAGGCGGCAATGACGCCAAGGGTGACTTTTTGCGTGTCTGTGACGGACAGGCCACGGCTGTTGAGGCGGTGGGGAGTATCGCGTTTTTCATGTTCATTGGCAACCTCGTTATAGTCGTGCAAGAGGGCAGCAGCTCGGCGGAGGACGAGGGGGCCGGCGGCGGTGACGGCCGAGCGCAGGACGGGGCCAGTATGGTGTGCGACGGAGCGCAAAGTTGGAGAAATGACTGGTGCCATGGTTTGATGTTTCTGCAGAACGGTGTTGGGTTACCGTGTGTTGATGCAAATGATTGAAGGTGGGAGATGTCGTCGATGCGTCGATGCGTCGATGTGTCGATGTCGTCAGTCCTCAGATAGGAGTTGGGGTGTACACGTAAGCTGTTGGGATCAGGTGCGCGTGGGCTTGGTAGGGCTGAAGTCGCGACAAGACAGGAAGGAGCGATGCCGTCGGTTGCAAGCTGACTGAGCAATGTCAATAGAATACGAAAAGCAACGTTGAGATGGATCAAACAGGAGGGGAAGAGGAAAGAAAAGAAGGACAGAAGAAATAAAAAGAAATAGGAAAAGAAGAACGAGTTTCTAGAAACGCCGAGGAATGTAAATCTGCTACACCCCCAGCCCTGTCTTTTCTGTGATCCTCGTTTTTCCTCTTGTGTTCCTTGTTTCGGGGAGCCTACAGCCACGACTGTTAAGAGTGTCAAGCCACGGGGACTGTTGTAAGCCTACAGTAGGAATCAATAAAAAACAATATCTAGAAAGTAGAAAGTAGAAAATAGACGCAGGAAATACGTAAATACCCCGTCCGAGGACCGTTAGGAGAAGGCTGTGAAGACCCCTCAAAGAAAATAGTGGACAGGCAGCCGTCATTCTCTGGCAGTGTAATTTTAAAGAGCCTAGGCGTTCTGGGTAGGCTGTCTACTCTCTACTATGTTCTACTTTGAGTGATAACGGTATTTTTGTCAAAGCCATTTATTTCAACTGATGAAAGACGACGAGGACGGGCGAGACCATCACGCGCTGTGCCTGAAACGACCCTGTCTCCTGCTCATTCAGGGTCCACTACGGAGATAACAGCCAGACAGAGAGGCAGTTGGGACGGGGTAGTTGACGAAAGGACTTGTCTTGTATTTGTAGTATTAGGAGCGCCTCTACACTGTGCCTCATTTGTGTCTTGTCTCGCAGTTGGCTTCATTCTTTCCGCCTCTGGCACGCGTCACCTGTGGCAGAACTACACGTTGAGCTCGTGTTGTATACATAGCAATACTGGCAAAACGCCACGCAGTCTATTATTAGCACAATCTGGCTTAGCCGTTCTTTGGTCTCCTTGGTGTCTTTTGTGAAACGGGGCTGTGCTAGCACTGCTCCTCGTATGCATGCAAAATGCACCAGCTTACGCAAGCTTTCATAGTCGCTGCAATCCACGTTGTAGAAAAGCAGCCGGTAACATATCTATGATTGAATATGACTACCCCAGGAGTACACAATGAATGGAATAGATCCAACTCTTTTCAGTGATTTCGGTTCAAGGATCGAGTAGTTTGGTTGCACGTGTTCGATCACGTGTGTATAATATTTGACGATCAGCGGCATTCATATCCAACTTCACATCAACATTGTCGACCATGAGAATACAGCATACATTATGGCAGCAACATAAACCTGTGCTGAGAGCAGAATAGAGAAAAGTATCAACACCAACGCCATCTACTAGCTATCCTATATAATCTGCCAGAGACATGATCCTTTCACGTACGGCCATAGATACTGGAAAGCACGGGATCCCGTCCGCTCTCCCCTAGTTAAACCAGTAATCGGCGGATTAGTAGTTGGGTCGGTGACGACCAGCGAATACCCTCTGCTGTACGTTTATTTTTTGTGTCCAATTTAATCTGGTAATATCACTATTTTTTTTTACATGTGATCTACATACGTATGTATTCCTCGCGGTATACCTTTGTATCTAAACAGTTGCATTGTTCGGTCTCTATAAGTACTGATGGCATCGATTACCAGTCGTGATGAACGTATGATATCAAATTAGTCAACAAATATAGCTGTGCATGTCATTTGCAACTAGACCGCATGTATAATCCATTACAGCAATGGGTGGCACTACTACCCAAGGTCAAAGCACAAGATCGATCAGAAGACAGACCATTTGTCTTTATTATTTCTGCGACGCAGTAATTACTCAATATCTTACCGTCCATTTCTCGTCCCGTGTGCCGTTATGGGGAACCACCCCCTGTATCTACCCCGGATCCGAGTCATCAGATCTGAGAGACGTGCACGATCTTGTCCAGGCGCGATTACGATAGCTGGATAGTTGCAAGAGTGCAGATTTTTAAATAGCATATTTTAGCTTACTCGTCCACTTTGGGTCTGTAAGCTTCGGGTCTGCATGGTTCTGACTACGGCTTTGCTTTGGCAGATTCTATCATACAGCTCCGCTGGTGTATCCGCCGATTGTATCCGCCCCCGCAAACAAGCAAGAAACGTACGATTCATGACGAGCGGTCTGTCCGGGGAACGATATTGCATTGCCCAGCCATGTTTTATAACTACCACTGGCTTTGGAGGTCAACCGTACTTTATGTGTATTCTACAAGCCCAGTTTCTTACATGGTACGTGGTTGTTACGTCTGCGAACTTGGTAGCAACGTCTCTCGATGCCATTATTTGTGGCACCTAAGATCTCGACATCTGTCTTTGTAATGATATTTTTTATTGATGAAGCTCAGAGCGGATATTTCCAAGAATAAAAGCAGTCAAGATCTTTGAGTCGGCCAGCCCGTGGCGAGATGTGGCAATCTAAGTGGCTGTCTAATTGGCCAGAAAGCCGCTGTTAATCCCGACCACTTTATTCACATGTCTACAGTGTAGGCTTTTGTTGGTCCATCATATAATGTTTTTATCTCAGCTGTCACCGTGTGGTCTTGATACCATGGTTGCCTGTGATGTTCCAAGATGTTCTAAGAGTTTACTCATCCTCACATTGAGACAGGTGTTAGGCAACTAACTGGCGTGCTGAAACAGTATCACTTTTCGCCTGCGAGGCAAGACGTCTGGCATGGACAACTCTAGAGAGTTCTCTTTGATTCAGTAAGGCTCTCAATATCAGACGAAGGTGATGGAGCACAGTGCGTATAGTGCATATAGTGCATATGTAGCATCAACTACCACACAAGTGCTACACAATCATACAGTCTCGAGCACCATTGAGGGATGGGCGGTGAGTACTAAAATTGGTATCTCATTGCTATAATTTTACGGTAAGTATCCATTGCATGGTGCATTGTTCTAAAAGCTCTGCCAACTTGACAAGGTCTCTGATACTCGATACCAAACATTGTCGTCCCTCTACAACGATTGACTCTCTCGCACGGTAGCACTTAGACCCTTATCGGCCACCCCTCTATCAGGCACGGCACCATTCCCTATCCGGTAACACGAGAGGGCGGTGAGGTTGGAGGGGCGGATCCTCACGCAAAATTCTTTTCCCTTTGCTGTACCTTTTCAATTTTGGAATAATTCACATTTATTTTTCTCCTATTTTTAATATAGTTAATGCTTGGACCACAATTTTTACCACATTTCACCTCTTTCACCACATAACATTTGACCACTTCACCATTCGAATTTGTCGGGTTCTCGCTGGCTGCTCGGCGAGTGGACCCACATAAAAGTTTTTTCTGCCCCTCGCAAACTTTTTCTCGTCGCTCTTTCCCCTTCAGTCTTGCTCGCATTGCTCCTTCCTGAAGCATTCTGACATACAACTCGATCAATTAACACTGTACCAATTTGTAAAAACGTACAAAATTAATTAGCAAAATAAATACGAAAAAAGATATACTGCCGGGCGGTCAGTTCTCCCCGTCTCCCGCCCAACCACAACGAATGCGTATCTGTTGCCTTGAGTGCCTTTCTCTTGCCTCCCAGCTTATCTACGCCTACCGCCCCTCCATACAAATCTGAGTTTTCCGGCGTCCACTTTTTTTTTACCCAAACCTTTTCTCTCCCCTCCCCCTCTTATTCTCCTTCTTTTGCTCTTTCCTTTTTCTCTCTTTTTTCTTTCTTCCTCCCTCTCTTCTCTCTTCCCTCTTTCCTCTTCCACATCCCTCTTTATCCCCCTCCCTCTACATCACCACTTTTTCTCTCTTCTTGTTTTCAGGGCTTCCCTAGAACGAGAAGTTTCATCGACGTCTCGCGCACCCGCTTGAACGTCGCTTTCTTTCTTTTTGTGTTTTTTTTCTCGGCTCGTCCTTCCTTGGGATAGACAGCCCTTTTTTCTCGAGGCCGGCTTCGACTCTTCCGAGCTTCATCTCAATCTACGATACCCCTTCCGACCCTTTTCCTCCTTTTAAAAACCAACAAAACATCAAAATGTCTGCCGACAAGGTCCTTGCGGACCTCATGAACGGCCTGACCATCTCCAAGGATGCCAGCGCCACCAAGGAGGCTTCTTCGGCTATCGCCACTTTCATCAACGGCCACATCCAGGACGTTGCTGTTCCCACCAAGTGAGTTCATCTCTAGATATGTACACGCATATTTTCCATCGCCATTCGTCGTGTGGTCTTTTCTGCACCGCACACAGTCAGATCCCCCACCATGAAAAAGTTTGAGCTTGGGCCCAATCTGGCTCTTTTTCATCCACCCCCACCAAGCCAGCCTTGCATTGATACTGGGTCACCGCCTTTTATCTGCTTCGGTGCATCTGCAAACCAACCCCCTGTCGGGCTGGATTGAGGGGCATCAAACAATCAATCACAGTGGCGTTCTTGTCATAGGGCAGGCATGGCAGCGAGGGCAGTGAGAATCACTCAGGCTGTTCTCGTGGTTCAACTTTATCTCACTCATAAAACACCCGGCGTCTCAATAACCACTTCTTAAAATGAGTTATACTAACAATCCAGGACCTTCGAGGCTCTTACCAAGCAGCTGAACAACAAGAAGGATGCCGCCGTCCGCGAGAAGGCTCTCACTGCTATCCAGGCTATTGCCCAGCACGCCGAGATCGCCTCCAACGTCGAGCCCTTCCTGGTTGAGATCCTGCCCTCCGTCCTGGCTGGTGCCGGTGACAAGATCACCAGCGTCAAGACCGCCGCCATCGCTGCTGGTCTGGCCATTGCTGAGGCCATCAACCCCAACGCTGTCAAGGCTGCTCTGCCCGCTGTCCTGGAGTCCCTCCGCAACGCCCAGAAGTTCCCTGAGCGTCTGCTGGCCCTGGATTTCCTCGATACCCTCATCAAGACCGCCCAGGCTCAGATGTCCACCCGTGTCCCCGAGCTGATTCCTGCTGTCTCCGAGGCCATGTGGGTCACTAAGAAGGACGTTTCTACCCGTGCTTTCCAGACTATGGAGTCCGTCTGTGGCCTGATTGTCAACAAGGATATTGAGAAGTTCATTCCCGAGCTGATCAAGTGTATCGCCAAGCCCGAGAACGTCCCCGAGACCGTTCACTTGCTCGGTGCCACCACTTTCGTCACCGAGGTCCAGTCCCCTACCCTTGCCCTGATGGTTCCCCTGCTGGATCGTGGTCTGGCTGAGCGTGACACCGCCATCAAGCGTAAGTCGGCCGTCATTGTCGACAACATGTGCAAGCTGGTCGACGACCCGAACGTTGTTGCTCCTTTCTTGCCCAAGATGATGCCCGGTCTGCAGAAGAACTACGACACTCTGGCTGACCCCGAGGCCCGTGAGAAGACTCGCCAGGCCCTGGACACCATTATCCGTGTCGGTAACGTCGTTGACGGCAAGATCCCCGAGGCCTCTGACCACGGTGATCTGCAGGTCGTCCTGGCCCACGTCAAGGATATCCTTGGCAGCAAGCCCGCCGCTTCCGACGCCAAGTTCGCTCCCGTCCTGACCTACATCGCCGCCATTGCCGGCCAGTTGATCGACGAGAAGGAGATCGAGCCCACTGTCTGGGCCACCAACCTGAAGCCCTTTGTCACCGTTGCTGTCGGTGATGCCGAGGCCGAGAAGACCGTCGAGGCTCTCCGCAAGCGCGCTAGCCCCGGTGCTGACGCTGAGGCCGAGGTCGAGGAGGACGAGGAGGAGGGTGAGGATCTGTGCAACTGCACTTTCTCGCTCGCCTACGGTGCCAAGATTCTGCTCAACCAGACCCACCTGCGCCTGAAGCGTGGCCAGCGTTACGGTCTGTGCGGTCCCAACGGTTCCGGCAAGTCTACTCTGATGCGCGCCATCAACAACGAGCAGGTCGAGGGCTTCCCCAAGCAGTCTGAGGTCAAGACCGTCTTCGTCGAGCACGACCTGGACTCTGAGGACACTGAGATGACCACCATTGACTGGACCATGAAGAAGCTGGCTGAGGCCAAGGTCAACGTCTCCGTCGATGCTGTGACTGCCCGCCTGAACGAGTTCGGCTTCACCAAGCAGATGGTTGAGGGTGACATTTCTGCCCTCTCGGGTGGTTGGAAGATGAAGCTGGCTCTGTGCCGTGCCGTCTTCGAGGAGCCCGATATTCTGCTGCTTGATGAGCCTACTAACCACTTGGACGTGAAGAACGTCAAGTGGCTCGAGGACTACCTGATTAACTCGCCCTGCACGTCCATCATTGTGTCCCACGACTCCAGCTTCCTGGACAACGTCTGCCAGCACATTGTCCACTACGAGCGCTTCAAGCTCAAGCGCTACAAGGGTAACCTGAAGGAGTTTGTCAAGCGTCTGCCGTCTGCCAAGTCCTACTACGAGCTGGGTGCCTCGGAGATCGAGTTCACCTTCCCTGAGCCCGGTTTCCTTGAGGGTGTCAAGACCAAGGCCAAGGCCATTCTGCGTGCCACCAAGATGTCCTTCCAGTACCCCGGTACCCCCAAGCCCCAGATTTCGGACATTACCTTCCAGTGCTCGCTGAGCTCCCGTATTGCCGTCATTGGCCCCAACGGTGCCGGCAAGTCCACCCTGGTCAACGTTCTGACTGGTGAGCTGATCCCCACCGGCGGTGAGACCTACCAGCACGAGAACATCCGTATTGCCTACATTAAGCAGCACGCTTTCGCTCACATTGACAACCACCTGGACAAGACTCCCTCCGAGTACATCCAGTGGCGTTTCGCCACCGGCGAGGATCGTGAGACCATGGACCGCGCCAACAAAATCATTACTGAGGAGGATGAGCAGGCCATGAACAAGGTCTTCCGCATTGGTGACACTTTCCGCCGTGTCATTGGCATCAACTCTCGCCGCAAGTTCAAGAACTCTTACGAGTACGAGTGTTCGTTCGCTCTGGGTGAGAACCTGGGCATGAAGAACGAGCGCTGGGTTCCCATGATGTCTGCTGACAACGAGTGGCTTCCCCGCACTGAGCTGCTGGCTTCTCACCAGAAGATGGTCGCCGATGTCGACATGAAGGAGGCTCTGGCCTCTGGTCAGTTCCGTCCCCTGGTCCGCAAGGAGATTGAGTCTCACTGCGCCAACTTCGGCATGGACGCTGAGCTGATTTCTCACTCGCGTATGCGTGGTCTGTCTGGTGGCCAGCGTGTCAAGGTCGTCCTTGCCGCCTGCTCGTGGCAGCGCCCCCATCTGATCGTCCTTGACGAGCCCACCAACTACCTGGATCGTGACTCTCTCGGTGCCCTGTCCAAGGCTCTGAAGAAGTTCGAGGGTGGTGTCATCATCATTTCTCACTCGGCTGAGTTCACCAAGGATCTGACTGAGGAGGTCTGGGCCGTTCTTGACGGCAAGATGACTCCCTCTGGCCACAACTGGGTGCAGGGCCAGGGCAGCGGTCCCCGCATCAAGGGTGACGACGCTGAGGAGGAGGAGAAGTTCGACGCCATGGGCAACAAGATTGCCGCCACCAAGAAGAAGGCCAAGCTGACCTCGTCCGAGGCCCGCAAGAAGAAGAAGGACCGGATGGCCCGCCGCAAGCGCGGTGAGGAGGTGTTCAGCGACGAGGACGACATCTAAACGCTCTAGTTTAGTTTCTTTTGCCCTTTGTCTATAATGAATTCCTGTTTTTAGTCAAGATCTCTTACCAGCTCTTAACTGCCACCAACTACTTCTTTCTTTTGTCCTTGTTCTTTCGTCAATTGTGTCTCATGTCTTTTCTTTTGTCATCATGTTCTCGGAGTCTTAAAAATACGGTCTTGTTTTTTTGTCTTGTTGCTGCCCTGAGTCGTTCTCGATAATTTCGACTTCTTGGCCCAACTTGTTCTTGTTCTTGTCCTGTAAATTGTCGTCATGTACCAGTTGTCACCATTTATACATGGGTCTCTTGTGGACGTATGTGCGAGGTTTCAACTGATGAATTTGAAAAAGGTTTCATTTTTCCTTTTTTCGCTGTTTAGCTAGACATAGAAAATAAACACGAATGCAGGCTCTGCTATTCAATAAACCCCAGCTGCAGTGACACCATCCGGGATAAGCAAAAAAAAAAAAAAAAAAGCATATGATGGACACGATGCCGTGATGATGTACAGCCGCGCCATGCTCTATAGATGCAAAGTATGGTACGGCTAGAGTTAAGACGAAGGATGTGTCAAATGGCATTGTATGTTCTATGCATTGTGCATCAATTGTCACCCATGGTTTCGCGGTCGATCAAGCAGAATAATAGAAAGGGAGAAAGTATAGATAATCTCTTGTAAATATTATTTATCTATTATATGTTTGTATGTTTTTTTTTATTAATATGTTGTATTCTTTTTCTTTTTATTATGGTTTTTTTTTTCTAATGTTTCTAGTTTTCTTTTATATTTCTATATGATGTCCTCCCACTTAATAGATAGTAAAATAACCAAAATAAAAAGGAATCAAGCAGATTATTGTAGTAATCTAATTCTATTTAAGCTGATGTTTTGGTAAATTATCAGTAGATCTTGTAAAATTGACCCATCTTCTACCACTTCCATCTCATGTCGCCCGACTATCCATCGGCAAGTCATACAAGTCGATCAAATTAACGGCTACCCGGAGGCGAGACAAGGAACCCCTGGTTTCTCTTTCATACGAATTTCTCTCTCCTCCTACATCGTCTTCCCCATCTGTGCTCAAACAAGCAGCCGGGACCTTGACGGTGATCATACCAGGGTGTATAGTATTCAAAGCACATCATCTTGATATGAGTTGTATCACAGACCTTTCCGATATCATAAAAGGCAACAAAGGGACTCGTCTCATGTCTGGTATGTCTGGTTCGGCTAATATAGCCTGCCTCATCTGTTCACATCACCTCTAAGATCATACCTCTTAACTCATCTTAACTCCTTCTTGCAACGATCTAGAAGGCTTTCCCAGGTTCTTTTGTTTGTGGTCAGGTTTTGGGTAGATTTAGCCAGGCATCTGACGCCGGAAGACATATCGATTATATTATTCTGTCCTTTTAATTGTGAAAGAAATCTCGGTCTCGTTGTTCAGTTGCCTTCCTGGGAATACTGATCGAAGTGTTTGAGCCGGGAACCGGGCAACTTGTCTTCCAATAATTTTCTCCCATATATATACGAGTACAACCTCCTTACATGCTCGGCCTAGTTCGTCAACCAGCATGATGCCTCTATACTGAACCTACGCTATTTTTGCACTCTCCATATTTTGATCATTTTCAACACTATACACATATCACAATGAGGCGGAGCTTTATTATTCACTATCTCGTCCTCTGCGGTCTGGGGTCTGTTGTGGCCAGCACCGGCACTGTCGACAGTCGTCAAGACAACAATGAACTGATGCAGCAGCTGCAACAGCAACTTCAACAGGAGCAGCAGCACAATTCGGCCTCTATATCATCCATCTCATCCTCCTTTAGCTCGCGACTCAACTCTTTATCTACATCTGCCTCTAGCTCCATCTCCCAGCTGCAGACCAGCCTCCAATCCGCGCAGCAGGCCGTCAACACTCTACAGCAGAGCATTGGCTGTGCAAGCCGCAGTGCGGACAGTGCCAGCAGGAGCTCAGTGTCGGCCATTGAATCTGCTCAATTATCTGCCTCTTCCGCCGAGGCTGCCTTGTCATTGGCACTGCAGTCGTCCATGCTGGCATCCGTCTCATCGGCGGTCAAGGTCATGTCCATCAGCATGTCCTCTGTCATGGTGGCTGCTGTATCCAGTGCAAGCGCGAGTGTGAGTGCTGCCATTGTTGCCGCACAAGCTGTTCCTACAGCAGCCTCCCAGACATTTGGCTTGTCTAGTGCCACTGAGACGGCTTCCATGACATCAGTCAATGGTGCGGCTTCTTCCGCGCGGCAAGATCCCATGTCGCTTTCTGGACATCCGCCGCTACCGCGCCAAGGCGGCAATGTCCTGGGCGCCTGCTCAACACCAGAAGTGGTATTGGCGTTTGCGGGCATCATATTCGGGGCTTTCGGTATCGCATCACTTGGGTGTGTAATCTTTTTGTGGTGCTGGAGACGTCGCAAGGAGCGCCGTCAACATCGCAATGACCATGGGGTCAATAGCAGCGATGGTAGAGACGATAAAGACGTGAAAATTTCTGGTCTTTCTGGGGAAACTCGAAGCGGTGATACTTCGCGGCAGTGGCGCATTCGGGCGTCTACAACTCAGCCTAAGATATATAATGCCGGTGTTGCTTATCAGCCTGAGATGCCTGCCAGTAAAGCATCCAAGTCGTCCGTCGGAATCACCAAGGACACACAGACTGCTGTTGTCACTGCCCCTGAGCCCACAACAGTGTCGACGGACGATCGCATTGTTTCAGCATGGTTATTCTCAACAGCCGGCGGACGAGATAGCTCCTTAGCACAGCAGGTGGCACCTCTCAATATCTCGGGCAAGCAGACTACGCCAGAGAGGATGAGTCAAAACATTAGTCGAAGCAATCGGGCGATGGGCTTGCCACAGACACAGACGCGGACACAGACGCGGACGAGGCCTCAACCTACTTCTAGTGTCTATGAACCATTTAGCCAGACAGCACGAGCTGTCCTCCGCGGTGTTGGCATAAACTACAGCAGTGGCAACAACATGACTGGCCCCGAACGCATCAATCGTATGGAGGAGGAGTGGAACCGCAGTCAACAACAGCGCGTTGCAGCGGCGAGTGCAAAGCGAGGCCCGACATATACTACCAACTATGCATTTTACTCAAACAACAACAACAACGAAAAATCAAAGGCTACAGAAAGTCGACATGTCAGCCAAGGAAGTGCTGATAGCCTGGCACGCGAATACCATGCTTTCGTGACCGAGATAGCACCAGTGTCACGGTATGTTATGCCGTTAGAACGAGACGAGACGGGAGTGCCACAACTGCCCCGAAAAGCTGGCCAGGGATCCAATGTTGGAGGGTTAGATATTCGGCCTTTTAACGCACCGGGCTTGATCTGATGTCTGTTGATATATTGTAGCTTTTTAAATTAGGAAATATTACTATCGTGTATTATACAACTAGCAAAAGAACGCCGAAACACGTCATTACTCATTACTTGTGGGTGACCTAATTTATAAACCCTGTCTCCGGCAGTGCCTCTGGTGTCTTTTCCACCTCGGTCGTTGCAGATGTTGTTGTGTCG
Organism: Ophiostoma ulmi; assembly: GCA_029298715.1. Lineage (NCBI taxonomy): Eukaryota > Fungi > Ascomycota > Sordariomycetes > Ophiostomatales > Ophiostomataceae > Ophiostoma > Ophiostoma ulmi. The sequence goes on along the minus strand of JANSLN010000002.1, from coordinate 4,702,934 downwards.
ACGGGCTCAGCTGATTCTGTTGCCTTGGCAGGACCCTCCTTCTCAGCGATGGAGGATGCAGATGACCCGTTCTTTCTCGTGAACATGGACCGCGATAGAGTTGGCATCGTCATTGACGGAATCGTCATGGATGGCATAGTGGGCATCGCCGGGATAGATGACCGCGACAGTCCATCGATGCGTACCATCTTGGATGGCAGCTGTGAAGACCACTGGGACGACCAGTCACCCACACGCTTGATACCAGTGCCAGCATTCTGGGCTACCGACAACAGATGGCGCAGGTAGTTGGCCTTCTCTTCGGCTGGCACCCCCTTGGATTCTGTATCTGACGCCATGGACGACATGATATCAGCAACAGCAGCATCTTCATCGTCGATCACAATCGCCGTGTCGGCACTGCTGCCGGCCTGTGGTTCTCGTTCCAGGAGCGATGCAGTCGCCGCAATATCGATAGGAGACTCATCTGCTTCTGTAATTTTATGCAGGCTTCGCTCCTCTCTAGCCTCACTAGCGTCACCATTATCAGCCTTTACAGCCTCTTCTTCGGGCTGGCCGTCAATCTCGACGCCGTCCTCGGTCGCATGTATAGATGACTCGTTTGTATTGGCCTGTGCATCGGCCGCCATTTCGGTAAATGTCTGGACGTCGTCAATGATCGGCTTTCCAATATTCTCTAGCCAGCCAACGGCCAACACGGCAGCTCGCCGTGTCATCTCTTCGTAGGCCACATTCTTATCGCGCTTGAATAGGCTCACATGGGCTTGCACCTCGTCATCACAGCTGTTCATCGTCCAGCGTTCAAATAGAGCAGCCTCCCGTATCTTCGTCTCCGTATCTTTGTCTGTTAACTTTTCAGTCTCAGATGGGGAGTCTACAGGAGCCTCAGTCGCAGGTGCAGTCTCGGTTACATAATCGGCCGTGGTGCTGGAAGTAGCCTCGGTCGCAGCAGCCGCAGGTCCGGACGTCGGCTTTTCGGGAATGGCACAAAAGGTACGTTCTGGGACAAAGTAGCCGCCGCTCCAGTACCCATTGGCTCCGAGCGAGATGTACATGTCGTGCACACCCACACCTTGGAGTGAGGCCAGACGCTGGAGTCGCCGGTTCAGTTCGGCCTGCTTCACAAGAGCACCTACAAAAGTAAAATGCTCAGATAGCCACACAAATGATGCACCGACACTGCGTCTGTTCACATAAGCCAAGCCCTGGCCGATGGCGTCTACTCCAGACTGGTAGCCTTCTCTGAGGGACTTCCGGTCAAGACTGCGCATCTTCTTGACGCCCTCGACGATAGCTTTGCGGTGGGTATACGCAGCCACACCACCGGCCGCAATGGCGCCTACTGTGCCGGTCCGCACAGCCACGAGCTGCCACGCGCGCCATCCGAGTGTACGTGAAGAGGCAGAGCTTGCACTGGCTCTGGGAGTAGTCGAAGATGACGAGTCGGCCGATCCAACAGCGCTAGCTCCGGGCTTCCCGCCGGCAGCAGTCATGGCTAGCTTGCCCAGGGCCAATGGCCCGGCAGAGATGGCCGTCATAACATTGAACACTGTCTGTATCTTGCTGTAGTTTGAAAATGCGCCATAGACAAACATGGAACGCGACAGGCCGTTGTAGGGAGTATCGAAAGCAAGGAGGCCCTGGATGGGCGGGAACATGGGCGGCAGCGACGCGTCGTCAGTTGTATCGATACCTTCGGACGCGATCCTCTCACGGCGCTCGTCGAGAGCTAAAAAGAGAGCGTCGGCTGCCACAAAGCCACTGATTTGTTAACATTGGCTACATAACAACGCCTATTCCAAGTGAGACTTACCCCATAGAGTGGGCGATGATGATGACGCCAATGTCATTGTCGTTTGGCGGCCACGGTGTTGCGCAATAGGTCTTGCGTAAATCCATAACACGTTGTTTAAGCCTGTACGTCAGTGTATTTGCCAATACTATTACATTCTCCTCAAAGAAACTAACCATTCTAGAAACTTTTCGCTTGCCTGAGCGAGCTCGCCCTTGGTCTCATACTGGGGGTAGACAGCGGTCTCGACGCGATGGTTGGGCAAGACACCGGCGACCTGGTTTTTGAGGTCCTACTTTGTTAGCTATGATACGGAAAAGGCTGGGAAAGAGTCACTTACATCTGGAAATGTTCGAAAGGTGTTGTCGCCGCCCTAGCCCGTCAGTAGTTGTTTTTGTAGAAGATGACGTCGACGCGATCTCACCTTGAAGCCGTGCACAAAGCACAGCAATACAATACGCGACATATTAGCGGTATCCGTTGTATGTCAAAAGTAAAGGCAGATAGTTCAGACAATCTAATTAAGAACTGCGTGATTTTGACAAGTATCAAGTGTGTAATGCGTTTGACGAGTTCGATGTATAGTGGTGATGGCGATGCTTAGTCATCGTAGACGTCACCACCCAACCGTAGTGGCAAAAGGTCGACAACCAGACACATTCTACCCCAACCACTAGAACGCAGTTCTTTTGCGAGTCGGTATTTATGCACCCTGATAGAATCAAGTTTAAAAACAAGTTTGTTTGTACTACCAGCAATTATTAGACAGAGGAAAGTTATCCTTGGAAAGGCACAAACAGCAAAAGAGATCATAAAATAATTGTAAATTGTCTGCACGGCCTCAACAACATGGAAACCCCGTTATAAGAAATCGTCTAGAAGGTATATAATACATAATAGGTAAAGAAACGAAAAGTGGTATGAAGAAGTAAAAGCTCTCAACAAACAAAAGAAATTGTTGACATGAGCATGAAGTACGAGTAGCAGAAAGAGTATGACAAAGGAAATAACAAAAGGGGGAAAACAAGTGAACAAATATTGAAATGCAAAAAGGAATCATTCAGCGTGCATGCGTATGAGAGGCGGAGTGTTGTTTGTTGTGTCGACATTGTCGTGAATTAGTCTTGCACCAGGCGGATTGTAAACTCTCCCATCATTATACAGCAATAGCAACCGCGAATTAAATGGCTCCTCAAGGTGATCTTGTCTAAAGACACCTGTTTGCTGTGTCGTGTGCTTTGTAGAAGCGTCTGTCAGAAACCAGTTCTGGAAGTATCTGGGCAAGGTGCTTAGAAAGCCAGCAAAAGGCCAGCGGCCAGAGCCATGAAGGCACCAGCGTGCGAGACCACCTTGCTGGCACCGGCAGTGACAGGCAGCGAAGAGGTGGCATAGGCGCCAGAGCCAGTCTTGGAGGAGGCAGTGACGAGTGTGGCAGGGGTCTCAGGAACCGAAGCGCCGACGGGCGTGGCAGGGGTCACGGGAACAGGAAGGCCGACGCTAGCAGTGCCGACGCTGGCAACACCAGCGGGGACAGTGGGAGCGATGGTGGTAGCGGCGGTGGGAGTCACAGTGTTGGGGACACCAGTGAAGCTGACAGTGGGCTTGACAGCGGTAATGGTGGCAGGAGGAGTGAAGGTGTGGGCAGGAGCCGAGGTGGCAGGGTAGGTGGTGTAGCTGACAATGCCCGAGGTCAGCTTGGCAGTGGGGATGGCAAAAGTGGCAGTCGAGGTAGCGTTGCCAGACCAGTGGATAGCGGAGGAGGGACCAGCGACGGGGCAGATGGTGGTCTTTGCGTAGACGACCTCAGTGACGACCTTCTGGGTGAACTTGGCAGGGCAGTTGACAACAGAGGCAGCGCACGAGGTGATGGTCAAGGTGCTGGTCTCGTAGTAGGTCGAGGTGGTCAGGGTGGCAGTAGGAGCCTTGGTAATAGTGTCGGTAGGAGCGCTGGTGGTAGCGCCGTAAGCAGGTGTGGTAGCGCCGTAAGCAGAGGTGGCATTGGAAACACCGTTACCACCGTAGGGGACGGTAGGCTTGCCCTTCTCAATGGAGGTGACAGAGTTGTGCTCAGAGGCGGAAGTAACGGTAGCAGTGGCCAGGGTGGTGGGGCTGGAGACGATAGAGCCGCTGCCGCCGTTAGACGAAGCAGGGGCGGAGACAGTGCTGGTGACGGCAGGGCCAGTGGACGAGGGGACGCCGGTGAGAGAGGCAGGAGCAGAGGTGCTCGAGACGGGAAGGCTGGGAACGGTGGAGCTCTTGCCGTCATTGCAGGCGCAGTCAGCAACGCAGCTGGTAGCGGCAGGGGCGGCAGCCAGGGTGACGGAGATGGTAGGAGCCAGGGACAGTTCGAGGATGTCGAGAACATCAACGTCAACTTCGACAATGACACCGACGTCAAGGGACAGAGACTCCTGGACACCAGTAGAGCAGTCAGGGGTGGGGTTGCCAATGATGACGGAGGTGTAGTCGCACAGGTTGATCCAGACAGCGACCTCAGCACCGGCAGACAGCAGCGGGATACCAAGCAGGCCAACATCTGCAGACAGGCCAAGCTCAGTGCGCAGACGGAGGCCGACCTCAAGAGTGACCTGAGCGTCAAGATCGATAGCAGCGCCCAGAGACAACGGCAGTGCCTTGGCGACGAGGTCGTTCAGGACGTGATCAACAACAGTGGAAGTAAGCAGGTTGACCTTGACAAAGGAGCCCTGGGGGAAGTCGATGTAGAGACCAGCAGAAAGCTCAATGGCAGCGTCAAGGCAGATAACCAGATCCAGGGCAATGGCAAGACCGGCCTCAACGTCAAGTAGGCCGGGGACATCGAGACCCAGTTTTCCGGAGGTAACAAGCTCAACAGAGACATAGACCTCGGCATCAGCCTTGATGTCGAGCTCGACGTAGGCCTGAACACCGCTCAGGTCGATGATGACAGTAGGTTCGTCGAGGAAGTCAGCAGCGAGCTGGACATCGACGTTACCGTTGATGACGGCGTTGGGAATGCTGACGTGGAGGTCGACATCAGCAATGGCACCATTGGTGGAGGGGGCAAGACCATCGTAAAGAATGGCCTTCTCAAGAGTCTTGGAAAGGTCAAAGGCCTTGTTGGAGTAGTGGCGGCGGGCGATGGTTGTCTCAACAGGGGAGGCGACGGGTGAGGCCTGGACGGCGGTGAAGAGAGCCCCGATGACGGGAGCGAACTTGGAAATGAACATTTCGGCGATTGGCGGTGAGTTAATGAATGAATTAAATCAAAAAATAATTAACAAAGTGCTCAAAAGAGATGAGTTAATGGATATTAAAGAGTGTATCAAAAGAGTGAAAATTGCCAGAAAGAGTGATGGCAAGAGATGCAATTGCAAATGCAAAAGCAAGTAAGAGAGAAGGGAAAGGAAGGAGTGTGAAGGTGAAAATGCCGGAGGATGATGAGAAAGGGAAGAAAAAAAAAGAGAGGAATGAGGCAGGGGAAAGGCCGTCTTATAAAGACATTTGGAAGAGTAGGACGAGGCAGATGTAAAGCTGGGAAAAGACGATGGACCAGCAAGATGGGCCTGGTGCGGACCTGTTGATCACCGGGTATCAAAGTATCAGAGAGTGGGAATAAAAGTGAGAGCCACCTATTCCGACACCCTTGTTTACCAGAAGGGTAGTCCTCGCTCTCCTGCCCTTTGCTGACATGGGTCATCTCGAGCCCTTGCTTGCTCTTGGGTTGCTTCGAGGCATAGAGAGTCTGATAGTCTCGTGGTAGTCAGTCCATCACAGCATCCAGCTTGGTCTGATCTAAAGTGATGGACATGGGAGGCTATGGTCCGTGTAAGCGGATGTGTGGGTAGGATACTACTGGCCCAAGTGGACGTTGTCTAACAATCAAATCAATACATAGGAAAATGAAAGCACACCCCGTCCAGGAGAGTCAAGGAAGAGTGGGAGAAGGAAAGAAACAGACAAAAGAAAGAATAGGGGAGTTTGTCTCTCTGCCTCCCCGTCCGTGAACAGTTAAGATCCGCAACTTACACCTTGGCTGTCGCTCCGAGCACACCCAGGCACCACCCCGTTGCCCAAAGGGTCCATCTTGATGTCTCAATGGCCCTCGAGGGATGTCATTTATTTATCTTCTCTTCTTTATTTTATCTTTTTTATCGCATATATCTAACGCCCTATCAACTACCATGGACAGTCTACCGGCTCTCTTGATGTCTCCCTGGAGTACTCGTGCGCAAAAGAGGGTTGTCGATCTCTATCTCAGTCCAATATTGGTAGACGAGGAGGTGATGTAAAGTAAGCGTGAAGTTTGATAAATAGTATTTAACTATTTTATGAATGAGAGACATTATGCCGCATCTGCAATTGGTGTTGGTGGTCTCGAATTTCTTTGATTATTTGCCATCATGGGAGTCATTATTTCGCGCTGTACAGTCCAGCCACACGCATAGTCGTTAAGATACGAAATCAAAGGCCAAGCCAATAGAAGAGCGAGATTCAGGAGGTTACTTGTTTCGGCCAATTTATAAGAATAGATATTATATGCACAACTGGAGATGAATCATACAGAGACGGAGACCTTTGAATACATGGGTATGATATCAATGATTTGAGATACCGAAATACCAAGATACCAAGATCATCTCAGATACAGCATCGGTCAATGGAATTTACAGCCACTACCGGTGCGATCACTCCCTAGCCATGGCCGTCGGTACTTCCCACGCATCGATTTAGATATTGTTAGAGAGATATTTTATATTCGATATCGCAAGCAGGTGCTTGTGGTTGGGGATGATTTTGATAGTTCTCTTTGATTTTCCCTTTTGTTCTATATGTTTTAGTTGATCTTCTCTTCTTGAATATTCGATTACTATTCCCTCCTTGAGAGGAGTGAGAGCGTCTTGAGCTCCTATGTTTAGAGGGAGGCTCTCCACGGCGGGATGATCAACGGTCACGTCCTTTGCACCCTGGTCGCGTTTAGACGCTAACTCTAGCGTAGCCTATTTTAGAACAAACACAGGAGAAGAGGAGAGAAAGAGGAGAGAGCGAGAGGAGAAAGCGAGACTCCACTGGAAAATGTCATTGGGATCGACATCGTCTCCGGCTCCAAGGGAGTTTGAATGTATGTAAACAGAGGCAAAAGCGCGAGTCGAGAAAGGAAAAGCGTAACCCAAGAATAGACGGCAAGGTATCGAAAGGAGAGAGAAAAAGAGAAGAAAGAAAAGAAAAGAACAGAAAGATTATCAGCCAAGGCAAATAAAGCAATGTTTGTGTTGTTCATTACACCATTATCATTTGACATGGGTTGGTATGCTGATTAGGAGTGGATGTTAAAAGTCATCGATTTGAAAAACATGGCATCGCGTAAATAATGTAGTTAAACGGAAAGCAAAACACGATATCAGACAGACCGTCAATTGAATAAAGAAGGACTGTCTCAACTGTCACTCAAAAAATCACGGTTTAAATTTCCTCGTCCTCGGATTGGTCAATTGCCGTGCCATGTCTCTGACCAGGTAATGAGGTGCTTGAAGGGAGGAAGGAGCTCTCCAGTTTGTAGCCAAGAGAGAAGAACACTCCAAGAAACCGTTGAAGCAAGGAGTCCCTGTCCCACAAAATGTCTTAGAGTGAACGAAGAGACCGAGAGACTAAAAGGCAAGAAGAAGAAAAAGCAAGAGAGACTCGAGGAAGACTCAATACTAAAAAACGAGATGGTTCCTGGCTAGTGGCAGATCGTTGTCATAGCCAGGACAGTTGTCTATTTGCATTTCCTTTTGCTCGTTTAGTTCGCTTTCAACTATTCTTGTGTCCTTGACGGAATCTCTTCTTGTATGCAGGATCGATGTTGCAGCTAAGAACAGGCTGTGCCCTGGGGATCGGCCGTGTTCAATTCCCCAGTCTCTGGGCCCTTGCTGCTTTGCTTCGGCAGTATGACGATTTCAGAAGGGGTCGAGGGGGGGCTTTCGGTTTTATGTCTTATTATGGTAAGATACAAAGAAAGAACAAGTCAACAAAGAAAGAAGCATATCAGAGCAGCATTTGATCCTAATGATATCGATATACATTTACAAGCGAGGAGATGCATTAGAATAGGTGAACTATGAAGACGGAGAAAACACGAAATTTAGAAAGTAAATAGCAGAGCGGAAAGAGAGGGAAACAGTCGCGGAGTAAACGTGTAAAATAGAGAAAGCCGAGGGTAATCACTTCGTACAACCCAATTAAAGAACAAATGTCGGCATAGGAGGGCAAAGTCTAATGCGGCCTGCTTATATCCGTCGAGCCGTATTACACTACCGTCCCCTGCAACCACAACGGTCACTCTTCTATTGCCGGGGGAAATGGTCACCACCCCTGTTTTTATATTTCGTGTTGTATTTGTCCAAAGCAGTCCAGCGGCTGATAATTAACATAATATAGGAGACGATAGAGATCAGTTTATTTTTATGTATATGCGGTACAAGATCAGTAGCGTGTCCGATTCATAGTACTTGATATCAAGTGAATATAGTAAGGAACTTATCACACAAAATGAGGCAACCCCTCCTTTGGTTGCCAGCGATATGCACACATCGTGTCTGACAAGCCAAGGCATTAATTTATCAACCTCAAATTCCGATTCTAGACTCGATGGTACCTCAATAGACTCATAGACTAATAGACTGATGGATACAGCAGACAGGCTGGCCGATAGGCTTTTGTCTGGCCCTGATCAGCAGCGCCGTATTCCGAGACAGCAAGGAAGAATCGCGAGCCTTGTCCCTGCATCGACCTAAAATCTCCGCTGCGATATTGATACTGGTCGTCATAAGATACGTAATGGTGAAAGGCGGTCAATGCTCACCACTAGTAAGGGGAATGTCTAGCCAGGATGGCCTGCATCAATAGACTCCATACTCTGGACATCCTCTGGAACTTCTATTCTTAGTGAAGGCTGGAGATGCCCTGGAGGCAATATTACTGAGTAAAGAATTACAAAACAAAGGCCGTTAAGAAACTCTGTCTTCTACGGAGTAGCCGGCCTCCTAGCTTCTAGCCATGGATACTACTCAGTATGTCGAGAGTGTCGAGAGTGTGTGCTTCTTTTCTCTTTTGTTGCCAAGGAGGTCGCTAAATCGCCTCAGACATGCATGAGAGAAGGGGTATTGGCAGAGATAAAATGGAGCATACAGTCAACTGAAAGAGACAGAATAGGCAAAACGCGTATGTTCGCTCAACACGAACTCATGTTGTAACACGTCAAATTGCTTGTTTAGGTAGTGATTGTCATAAGGCTCCCAAAGAGGCACACTCTATGGAGGCAGATGGAGGCAGATAGGGAGTATCGTAAGATAAACATTTGTAATCATGAGAGGCCAAGAAGGGAGAAAGGGGATTTGAAAGTCAAGAGAAGGCTGAGAGACACTCAACAGCTCGGAGCATATCTCGGCATCGTGGTCGCCACCAGTCTCTCTTTGGACTGACTGCGACTCTCTCTGCCTCGCTCGGTCTCGCTGTCTTGTCAGTCAATGGTTCTAGACGTGTTCTGTATCATTCTACTCAGTTAGTTACTGAGAACGTTGTAAACTTTATAGTAGTATCTAATGCGGTCCGTCACTTGGTCTAGAACCCAATCCAGACCCCATATTGCAGCCTCGGCAACTTCCGGCTAAGACATCAACACTAGCTTCGTAATTTCAATATCATGTTCATCAAATGCACCCTCTGTGTCTCATGCAAACCTTCCAGCGTCATGTATAAGGAAATAAGGTTCTTCCAGTCGTCAAGACCGGGTGTTTCTTTGTGCCGAGAATCACTCTTATGTTTACATGTATGTGCAGTTCATCGTCTCCCTCTATTGCACTGGGACGTCCCCTGCATTGATGATTGATTGCAGATGTTTGATACTGTGTATATGCATATACATTACTCTATGCACATCTTTTGCTGTGTGATCTCGCTTGACTCTGTTTGATTTGATCTACCTAATGTCTCACGACATCAGCGAAGTGTGGTGGTCACGTCGTATTCATTCAGCCGGCAACTAAGAATACAAATAATCATGCAAGGAAGTATTACTTTAATCGGCCCATAACATGTCCGATGCAAGACCAATATTCCCCAGTCTTAAGGGAAACTGAACATGCTGAAATAACAGCAAAAAGAAAAGTATGGCAACAAGTAAACATGGAATCAACAAGTCGGAGCGGCAGTAGTAGCGTAGGAATATGAAAGTTCGGCACGTTTTCGCCTGAGCATTTAGTTACGGGAACTAGAGAGCAGTGACTCCAACCGTGGGGTCTTGTGTGAAGGTGGTCTTGTTATCAACGTCCTTTCACTAGATCTAGTCTTTATTGGAAAACCGGTTGGCATTGGAATTCTTGCCTTATGAGAGTTGGCGAATATTGTATTTTCATGTTTCCCCTGTAACTTAGCTACCCTGTGAGATACAATATGTTTTTGCTTAAAATAAAATGTAATAGATATCAATCTTCAATTACAAAATAAAAATAAAATAGTACTACTGATGAACTTACAGTTACTTTTTTCAACAGAAAATTTACAAAAAAAAATAAAAGATAAAAAAAAACTAGGACATATATATTTTTAAGAAAACAAAACAAAAAAAAAACAGTAAAGCCAATTTTGACCGATGTAAAAACAAAATCAAGTTCAAGTATTGATACCAATTGAAAATCAACAAACGATAAGCTACAAAGCGTTATACAAAAAGGAAAAAAAAAAGAAAAAAGAAGGCATATATTATTTCCCCCATACTCTTGTTCTCAACTATCATCACCGTTCAAAATAATCACATTGTAAAAAATTAAGGGTCTCGATCATCATAGAATGCTAATAGAATACAGTTAAAGTTCAGGTCCTAATAGTACAAAGTAAGAAATGATGACATACTACATACAACCGGGCAGCATAACACCAACAAGTTATGCTCATTCGCGTAGACCATTGCATAAATTACTTTAATATGATGAAGATGTCATAAGAGCAACCAAAATTACCAGCAGAATAGAATAAGTATCAATAAAGGCATCTATACTACGGGAATTAATTGTCGTATCTCATCTAGGAGACATATGTGGAACATCTTAATACAATAATTCCTTTGAAAGATATTCGTATATTTCAAAAGACTCGTCGAAACGACCCGTCTACTCCCTTGATGCATCGGAATTGCATCTACTTGCCAAGGTGGATTGGTAGATGTCGAGATGCTGTGTTTGATCGGTTGGTAAACTACATTGATCTGAGGGATGCGAAGTGTAAAAGATCTACGATAGATTTGAGAGATTTAAAAGATCCAAACGCGATCAAGGAGGTCGATGGACAAAGACGGGAAATTTGACGGAACCAAGACCGGGAATTCTGGATGGTCGGTACGGCGCTTGTCGGTCTCCAGCCATCTTAGCCAGACGGCGACTGGCATCTGGAAAAAGAAAGCAGCCCCACCGGGCCCGAAAGCGCGTTAATGGATATATGAAGCTTTATCCCGCTATATGACCGACACCCGTGCTCACCGGTTTTGGCTCAAAGGGAGCTGGCATGGCATTCCAGCCAAGTACGGCATCATCGCTTTTCCGTGTATTCTATCGAGTTTATGGTTCCCAAGTATGGTTGATACTGTGATATACAGGTTTAACATTCTAAACCGCGCTGGCTGTTTTTAGTACGAGTTCTTGCTTTCGTATTGGCAGATCTTTCACACTCAGTATTGCATGCTTGACACCATCAATCACCATTTCGGCCTGATTTTCACATGTGAGCTATACTGTCAAGATGCTTGATTAAGGGAATGAAAATAAAGATACTCAATGCTTAATTGGCTGCATCAAATCGAATGGCAAGGTAAAAGAATATCGTCCAAGTTCTAAAATGCATATGAAGTTTACAATGCCAATCCGTTGCTCACTCTCCCTTGCCCATCTGTCATCCTCCCTTCCCCCACCTTTGTTGTGCCGTCACTTTAGCCCATAGTAGATGTGTGCTACACCGGCCCTCTATGGCTCCGTGTATCTTGTATATCTTGTGCCTGGCGGACATTATTTTTGTCTGTCCTTTTGCTCAACTGGCGTCTTTTGTTCAATTGACGGCCAACTGACAGCCTCCCTGTTTTGCCCCGCCCCCCTTCCCGCATATCTCCAATAATCCTCCACCTCCTTGACTTTGACTTTTTGCCTCTTTAAGATTTGCCCTCTTTAACTACTTTAGACTCTAAACATCCCTCTCTCCATCGTGACAATCTTGCATTCCTTACATTGCCGGCCTCCTTAGATGGCAGTGGGTTACACTGATCGATCGATCTCCTAGGCGCGCTCACCTGCCAAAGGGATATAGTGTATGCAGCTGGAATGAGGATAGACCGCGTTTCATCTACATATGCCAGAGTTTCTTACACAGAGAAGACACGTGGAAAAATCAATTAAACCTCCTCTACGTCGTCATTAGTTGGAAAGACTACGATCGTTTCAATTTTACTGGCCAAGAGTTGTGCATGCAAGTAACCAATCCCTGATTTTCGACTGTCAGAACGCGCGCATTCTTTTCTCTAACAGCTTCTTCATTCCATATTGCAGCCAAGGTCTAGCAATACATCTTCATACGCTATCAACGCACCCTACTGACGACGAAACAGATACTCGTTTCCTGGCACAGTCTGCGGCCGAATTCGTGGTGAGTTCTGTGGCTGTGCATTTGCTTCCACGTCATACAGCATGCCCGTGCTGATCGCAGAGCCAGCGTCATGACCGTGGTTCTGGTCTTGATCATCGCCTTGCTCAACTCCCTCTTGCTCTTCCCGGTCATCTTGCTGGTGGTGCTGCTGCAGGTCGTTAAATTCAAGTCCCGCTTCCTTGACTTGCTGGCCGTAGACTTTGGCCCAGTCTCTGTTTCTTCTTGAGTTGCCACTCAAACCCGAGGAACCCATAGCCCTTGCCAAATGCTTCTATGAGTGCAACAAACAAGAGCAGAATCGCTGTCGTTTGACCAAAGTCCCATCCATTTTCTGTGGTCTCTTCCTCTGCAGATAAGTCGGCACGGCCAAGAAGTCGATTGGCTTCCTCTGATGTGTCTGTTGCCTCATCCACAGTTATACCCAGCAGTCCCTGGTTGGCCGACCGCAGCGCAAGCATCATGTAAAAGTGTAAGGGAAACTGGATAAAGGCCGCGACCAGGATAAGCCTGCGGTGGTTGGCATTGTCAAAGATGGCAAACACCATGACTGTCATCATTAAGCCAAACGTCACCCATACATAGACACGGTCGCCCTGCGGATGGGCAGCACTGGGCTTGCTCATCCAGTGGGAGTTGTAGCACGCACCGGCTACCTCCAGGTCCCACTCGCCCAGCTTGTTGCTCGGCAGAATGGTCAATGCCAAATAGAACAAGGAAAACACATATGTCGCACGTGCCGGCTGGACAAGGAGAACTTGCGAATAATGGGGTTCTCTTTGGACAACTTGGCCAGCTGCGGCACTGTGTTGATCGTCCACTTGACCAACAGCTGCAGAGGACCAAATACGTTGAAAGTAGGTGTTGAGCCAAGTGGCGTCTTTCTTTTCGGTACTGGTCTTGGCAGAGGTACCATACTTTTCCAGGCTGGTGGCCCCGCGCTGCCGTTGCTGTTTATACTGTTCCTCGCGTGCCACACAAAAAGTGAAGCACACCAGGGCTGCTGCAATCGACACGCCGACAAAGCTGACTGTGTCGTATATGAGCCGCAAATGGTAGAGGTCAATGGTGTGGTACGAGGCAAAGACCGTCATCATAAGAGCTGCACTCGTCATGAGCTGGATGTCGTTGCCAATCATAAGAATGTCCCGCACCATTTCCAGCCGCTTCACCTCAATCTCATACTCGTCTGTCCCGTCCTCGTGCAGCATGTCCAAGCGGCCATGGCGTAAGAAGAAAAATACCCAGAGTGCGAGGATAAGTGACAGTAGGCCTTGCCCACTGAATCCGGCTAGAATATGCTGGTCAGCAACTGATGTCCATTAGCACTACACCGAAAAGAACGGATAGCATACACCAACACCAGCAATATCGGGCCTCGGGTCGCCGACAAACTGGCAAACATCTAGTGATGTCTCTTCTGCCATTTTAAGGCTTTTTTTCGGATATCAAAATAATTGCACATAGATATATTTGAATGTCTTTGGTTAAAAGCGAGATGGTCGCAGCCGTGTGAGTCGTGCTGGATTGTCTCTTCTGTCTCGAAGTTACAAAGTCCACGGTGAAAACAGTTATATATTATGGATTGCAGAGATAAAAAATAATACAGATAAACTTCAATGACAGTCACGTTCTTTTGTATTCTTGATGCACACTCAGGGAACAACTTGACCACATCTTCAACTTCATGTGTAAGACATTGATCAAGCTCACCAAGAGCTGTCAGATTGTCTTGGCAGCTTGTGATATGTAGTCAGTGCTGACCAATCACAGGTCGATGGTGATGCACATGACCCACTTTAATAACATCCTCACAGACAGATGCCTGCCTTACAAGCTGGTTTTCACCAGGGGTTTCTAAAATAATCATGCTGCCCTGACACATTTCAGCCCTGCACTGACAGTGAGATATTGCATTAGAGGTCAAGACAGGGCCTCGAAGATGGAGATGACTCGTGCATGTGCTGGTCTTACAGCCGATCTTGATCACTTTTGGTGATGCCGCCAACTCGCGATATAATATCATAACGGGAAAGAGCGGTCGCGATTCTTATCTAATCAGATTCGTCATTACTTTAGCTTCCATATGTCAAGCGATATACTGAAAGGTGGTAGTAATTTGAAGAATTTTGTATTGTTAAATTTACTTTTGGTTAGGCCATTACTGGCTTAACAGCAGGTCAGGCTCATGAAGCTGGTTCTATCGTCTACATTTCCGACTCAACAATGGCACCCTCAGCGGCCAGAGTGACATAGTACAGCTCAGTCTCGGCGCAGATGACCATGCGACCCTTGCCGGCAAACTGGAAGTTGGCAGTACCCGAGCCGAGGTAGATCTTGCCGATAAGAGTACCAGAGGGGTTCCACACGTGGACACCGTCACCACAGCTGGCGTAGACGTTGCCCTTGGAGTCACAGTGGACACCATCCGGAACGGACTGGTCGATAAAGGCAAACGTCTTGCGGTTGTCAAAGGTGCCGTCCTTCTGCACATCGAAGCGGTAGCTGGACTATTAGCCGGGGAAGATTGACTGATAAATCAAATCCACAAGAAACTTACATGGAGGCAGGGTCAGAGTAGTTCTGGCCGCGATGGCTCTTCATCATTCCGCTATCAGTGACGTAGGCATACTTGCCATCGGGCGAAAAGGTGACGCCATTGGGCAGCACAAAGCCATCAGCGACAACGGTCAGAGCACCGGTCGACTCGACCCAGCGGTACACCTGGTTGGGCAGACCGGGGGTTGGGCGGAAGTCCTGCAGGTAGC
Source organism: Ophiostoma ulmi (assembly GCA_029298715.1). NCBI lineage: Eukaryota > Fungi > Ascomycota > Sordariomycetes > Ophiostomatales > Ophiostomataceae > Ophiostoma > Ophiostoma ulmi. The sequence goes on along the minus strand of JANSLN010000002.1, from coordinate 4,687,730 downwards.
CGTAAAGAGTGTCGGTGAAGTACAGGTCGCGGTTCACGGGGTGGACAGCAAGGTCGTTGAGCGAGTTGAACTGGCGACCAAAGTAGTTGTTGATAAGGACTAACTGTCAGTATATCGACTCACCAAAACTTGACATAAAAATTACGTACCAGTCGTGTTGTAAGGTGCCTTGGGGTTCATGAGGTAGACAGACGATGTGATGTTGTCGCCCTGGCCCTCGCCGACGAATGCAATCTGTCCGCGGAAGTTGGTGGCGCCTGATTGTTAGTCAATGCTGCAGAAACATGAGTATCAACGGGAGACGGGCTGACATACCGTTGGGGTTGATGACTATGGGGCCAGAGTCAACAGTGGTGATATTCACCAGCGTGTTCTTGCTGCCGGCAGTCTTGGCAGCAGCGGCAACGGCGGCCTCGGCCAGAGAGATTTTGCTGATAATGGCAGACTTGTTGAGTCCGGTACCGGAGGCGGCGGAGCCAGCATTCTGCACGAAGAACACCTCATCTGTCTCGGGGGTCCAGACGACGGCCTCGTGGAAGATGGGGTCAGTCTCGGTCTGACCAACCAGTGTAATTGAAGGGTTTGTGCCCAGGATCCGCGTAAACTCGTCATCGTAGATATGGAACGGCTTCTTCAGCAGCGAGTCAAGCGTGTAGCCGGGCGGCACAAACGGCTTCATGTATGTTAGCGGGGCTTCGCATCATCTTCAGCAGTTTGTGGAACATACACCGGATGTGCCGTTGAACACAGTCGGAGGCGGCACGTAGGCCAGGTTGTTAAAGGTTCTCTGATCAATAAACTGGGCCTGCGACGGGATTGCGGCCGGTGTCGAGTTCTTGGCCGTTGCCGCAGCGTTGACCAGTGGCATCAGACCGGAGGCACCGATCAGCAGGGCGCATGACCGCAGAGTGTTGTTGAACAGCAGCTCCGGCCGCCGAGGGTTGAGTGAGAATCCCATTTCGTCGTTGTCAGTTTGGTTGACTTGATTGCATGATGCAAGAGAAAGAGATAGGGAGAGACACAACAACAGACTCGGGATTGACGAGAACGAGAAGGAAACCATTGTGCGCGGCTGCTACTGAGCTCTTATTGCAATTCCAACTGCGCTGTTTGACCGGTAGTCACTCCGCTTTCACTCCGCAATCAATTTGGGTAGCACTCTGCTATTACGTTTTGATAGTTGATTGAGGTAGATCGCAAGTGCGATGTCACAGTGCAAGCATAAATTTAAGTGCTTGGCGGCCAAGCCTGGATCGGGCAAGCCAAGTCCCGCAATACCGATCCTATCCCCGCCTCGTCTCCCATTCGTACAATTGCACTACATGGGATGCCATTCTGTTTCTTTCTCGTTCATTTTGATACGTTTTTTATTCTTTTTCTACAATCACAGAATCCAAGATTGCTATCAATTCGTTTGTTTACGCTGTAATCAGTCCAAACATGATTCATAACAAAGAAGATGATTTAGAGGATTTCAATGACGCAGTCGTTGAATTTCAGCTTTGTTTGCAAATATGATTATTCTTCTATTTTTCTACCGCAGCGTGGGTTCTAAATTGATCCTCAGATCGACTGCATATGCAAACGACACTGCCAGCACATTTACCAGCGTTTTCAGTAGTGAGCGCTGCTATCCGGCGTAATGAATATCCGCCGCTGCCGGCTTCATTCTGCCATGCTTCCCTCGCCACGCCTTGCCAGCCAAGGAACCCGTTACCCGGCTCAGCACATCGTAGCTGTCAGATCTAGTCATGCACATACACCATAGCTTGCCAAGATGTTAATGCTTGAATCACAGAATAGCCGCGCTTCTATTGCCGCCAGTAATAAGAGGAACAAAATGCGAATACTCAAAAAAAAAATCAGATCAGAAAGAAAATCAGATCTGCTATTATGTCCGTCGCAGCCACCGACACATAAAGCATGTACAACGGCATAAATTATTCTGTGAGACAGACGTCTGGCCATCTTTGGCCTTCTGTGCCCGTAGAGCTGATGCATCCGTTGCAGCATGAGTAAGGTATGCCCGCACATTGATCTGCAATCCGCGTGAAGAGCTTCGGACCCATGCTGAGAGCCATACCGAGATCCTTCTTCATCCTCTCCAAAGAACCTTTCTCAGAGCCGTCTGAACTTAATGGCGATGCAGTATAGCTTGGAATATCAACAAGACATATCCAGTGTAGACAGATGGCAATGTCGAGCCTTTTCATCGTCGACCAATTGTAGCTTGGTCACAAGGAACATGCCATACTCCACTGCCATACTCCACTGCATCCAAGATGCAAACATTGCCACAAAAATGGCTTCATTTGCTTTACCGATACGCGAGTTTGTAACCCAGACACTTTCGATAACTCCCGGGAGAAATATGAACATTTGTAGAAACTGTGAGCCATCGAGTCGTGACGGACACTTCTACCGCTAGCGTTATGTAAACAGAAATCGCCGGAAGCTTGCCCGTTTTGTTGCAGAAAATTGCCACCCAGGCCCAGTTCAAGTCTAGATTATTGCTCGATAGGTAGTGGATGGCCCTTAAACCAATACTTTCATCAAGCTTGACTGAGTTGAATGGCGGCTTGACTACCGCATATGGTTCGGGAGCACGGAGGAATGCCTACTCTCTATCAGCATAAGAAAATTTGGGATACATCTGTTGTTGAAGATGAAGATACTGTAGTAATGGGGAATGTTGAGAGTAAGGATACGTGTATTGTTGTTTCTTTTGTCGTCTCCAAAGAGACGAGCACGCAGGCGAAGGCCATGAATTGACAAGGTCAAACCCGTGCGGCCTAAGTTGTACATGTATGGCACTGAGCCACCACAATGTCTGAACTGACTTGCATTTTAGGCCAAGAAGCTAGACATCTCACCTCGGTCTGAATAACATCAACATCGCTGCTTCTCACTGTCCAAACATGCGAAACAAGTAACCGACTTCTTTCTGAGTTCTTGTTCGTGAACATCCAAGCGAGTATGGTCTCGTTATTTCGCACTTTGATAATGGCTCCCTGAAGCCGCGCAAAGGCCTTCTATAGCCACTGAGCTCTTGTTTTGTAAGCTTGGTGCCTCGCATCATATGAAATGTTACTTCTTGGCCAGCTCGCCATGTGTGTGACAGAATGGCATACGGCGGTGTTCTGCTAGAGAAGCTTTCGATATCTCTTATGTTGACGTTTATGAGCCGTATGGTGTCTCGTGGTGTGGGTGTCACCTGCCATCAAAGGTCTGAGTGGCGGGAAGTTTGAAGGAGTCCCAAGATGCTTGGATGTAGATTTTCCGAAAGTGTCAAGGTGACGGATACGATGTAGGCAAGAAATAGAGAGAGTACATACGTGGTGGTTTCTCCTTCAAAGGAATACCCTCCATCAGCACTAGGACCGGACAGTCTATCCATAAACAGCATCTTGGCAGTTCCATTCTATGTATCAAGGCCGCCGCAATAAAAATACTCGACTTACATGATGAGCTCTTTTGTGATGGTTATATAATCAGACCATCGGTCAAGAGCCAACTTGTTGTCAAGCTCTGTTAGTGGCCAGAGAGCCTTGTTTGGCTATTGCACAATTGCACTAATTGATAACACCAACGACTGATAACGAAGCCGGCTCGGCGACAAGACTGGGCGTCTCGTCCCAGCCATGAGGCCAACCTTTTGTTTTTATTGACTCGTCATTCATTGTTCTATATTTATTTTTCTTTCTCGTCCATCTAGACGGCGGGCCATGTATTTATAGGCAATATAGTTGTGAATGGGTCATCACTTAGAGAGTTGTTTTCTGGGTTCTTTTTGATCTTGACAAGCCAAGGCAAAGAAGGGTACCTTATTCTCATCGGGCGAATCGGAAAAGTCGGCTAATAGACAGAACCAGCCAAGAAATAGCTGAAGAAACGCCTAGAAAATGGGACTGTGCATTCAGCACTACACTGGTTGTCACGGGGCCGACACCGGCGAAGAGCCGTGCTGAAGCACGGCACCCATTGCCGGCCACGGGCATATTTGTATTGGATCTGGTGGAGTTCCTACTTGTAGACTGCACTTGCAAACCCGACGGCGGGTAAGCGACGGAGTTTTGCTCGCAAATATCGTTGGATGTCACCTTTTTCGGCTGTCCATTGTACTGTATGCCGATATATTTTATGTTGTTTCTTCTGCATACAAGGTTGTACTGACGGCGACAGGTCCTCGCTTCTCTGCAAGCAAGTGCCCGATGTGCCCCCCCATCAAAGGATGCCAACCAGTGTCATCCTGATTTTGGTCTTGTCTAGTTCGCCTTTGCGCCACTCGCTTACCCGATCCCTAGGTATCCGCTTTGGCTCTGGGTAGATATACTCGGTCGTAGATAAACATGATAATAAACAATCAGGAACTAGTGAAGAAAACCAAGAAGCACGAGATGGTTAATTCGAGGGACGAGTGATGTGCTCGCGTGAACAACTATAGAGTTTTCATTGACGTTAATACCTACCAATCCCATCTATTCTAATTACTCTTCACTTTCTAGTTGATCAACTTAACATCTACGCTCATCTACGGACTTCTCGAACACCTGACATTATCACCATACTCAACCTCGCCACCTAGTTGTTATTTGTGCCCCTCTTTGCCAATACCGAACCCCACCACTCTCGATGACAACGCGCATCGTCAAATATGTCTTTCGCGAATCCGGGATCGCGTCCGTCTACAGCACCGGCCTAGATGCCTGGGTCATCATCGTTGCGCGGAGCTGTCGCATGTTCTCCTATGGCGCCAGCTCTCTCATTCTCGCCCTCTTTTTCGCTGAGCTCAAGGTCTCCGACGAGCGCATTGGTCTTTTTATGACACTGACACTCGCCGGAGATGTCGGACTTGGGCTTTTGCTCACCCTCGTGGCCGACCATGTCGGCCGTCGACGCACTATCATTCTCGGCTCCGTGCTCATGATAATGTCGGGCGCAATGTTTGCACTATGCGAGAACTACTGGCTTCTTTTGATAGCGGCCGTCGTTGGCGTCATTAGTGCAACAGGTAGTGATTTTGGTCCCTTCCGAGCCGTTGAAGAATCGATACTGTCCGAGGTCACGAACCCAACCACCCGGGCAGATGTGCTGGTGTGGTATGTAACAACTTCGGCTCTTGGCACGGCGATTGGAACGGAAGTGGCAGGTCGCTTGATACACTATATGGAGAGCCCGCCAGAAACAGGCGGGCTTGGTTGGCCTCTGCTGAAGGCCTACCACGTTTGCTATTGGGCATATGCCGCGATGGGTCTCGTGAATTTAATATTGTGTCTCTTGCTGTCAAAAAAGACCGAGCTTCGCGGCGGCCAACCAGAAATAATCGACAATCTGGACAATGATAGCACCAACGACATTCCTCTGTCATCGAGACCGAGCAGCAGCAGCCGGAGGAGTCGCAAGAGCCGGGATACCGCCACGACAATTGTAGGCAGCAGCAGTAGCGCCTCATCCGACACGGATTCTGTTTCCATTGGATCATCCAAGATCGATCGCAAGAATCATGATGAAGGCAGCATTCACGACAGCGATAGCGATAGTGACTTTGAAGACGATGGCTTGCAGCCATCCCCCGCACCTGTGCCAGCACCGAAAAAGGGCCGCTTCAGCCAAATTTCTAAACAGACGCGCTCCGTCATGTACGGCCTATGGTTCCTGCTCATGGTGGACTCGCTCGCCGACGGCATGGCCAGCATCTCCCTGACGTCGTACTACCTCGATTTCAAATTCCACATGAGCAAAGACTCGCTCGGCAACATTCTATCCATCAGCTACCTGTGCGCAGCTTTCATGAATATCACTGCCGGCCCCCTATCGCGCTACATTGGCCTCGTCAACACCATGGTCTTTACACATGTTCCATCGTCGGCAGCGGTACTGCTGTTCCCGTTCCCCAGCAGTATCGGCGTTACCTGTGCGTTCCTTGTTCTGCGTATTGCCCTCAACAGTCTCGACCAGGCCCCGCGTGCAGCCTTGATCGCTGCCATTGTAAAGCCCGAAGAGCGCACCGCCGTCATGGGCATCACGAGTCTCTTGCGCACGCTTGCATCGACCACTGGCCCGTCTGTGACTGGCCTTTTGGCAGGCCATGACCGTTTCTGGATCGCTTTTGTAGTTGCCGGAGCACTTCGTTTGGCATACGATTTTGGTGTATTTGCCCTGTTTGTCAATATCCGCCTATACCAGCACGAGCCAGATGCCATCCAGCCTCCGTCAGCGGGCGATGCTACGGTGACACGTGGTGAATACAGCACCGTGCCTGGCCATCCCGATGCATTTGTGCTGGACGAAGAAGAGGAGATTGAAGGAGACGGGAAATGATGCTGATATCGGTGATTATCGATGTTTATTGATGACTTTATTATTGTTAGTTAAGCTGTTTCAGAATACCCAAACAAATCGGTATATTTTAATCTATATACATTTCTCTCGGTGGAAGTAATTCCACGCCCAGAGACCGGCACAGCCGGGCCGAGCTATCTTTCTCCATGCGGTGTTAGATGAAGGGTGATGCTGTCTATGGAGACTGTGCCGCCGGTGATATACTCATATCCGGATAGTGTCTATATTAAAGTTTCTCATAAAGCGTTTTATATTAAAAATCACAATCAACGACATGATCGCGGCAATATATTATTGATATAGAGATATTAGACCGAGAATGATTCCAAATACGATAGAACTTGCTTGAAAACTTCCTTAGGCTGATTATAGATGCTAATATGAAGCTCACTACGGTGTCCTGACTCTCCTACATCTCTAAATATAAAAGACTGGCACTCTTCTGCACCTGTCAAGATAATAAGATAAGGTTCTGAAGTCATCAATACTGTCATAATGCATTTCACGACTACCGCATTCTTCGCTACTCTGGTGGCTGTCGCATCTGGCCATGGCATCGTCACGAAGCCAGCCACACGAACGCCAGGTGCTGCAACCGCGGCTGTCTGCGGCGAGACCATGGTCAAATTCTACCAGTCGGACAACACGTCGTACCCCGAGGCACTGATACGCGCCGGCGGTCTTGACAAGGACTACAATCCTGCCAAGTGCAACCTATACTTGTGCAAGGGCTTCCAGTTTGACGGCAACAAGACCGCCGGCGACGTGCAGTCGTACAAGGCAGGTGATGTTGTCGCCCTCGAAGTTTACATCCGCATCCCGCACAAGGGCTATGCAAATGTGTCAGTGGTGGACACTACCAGCAACAGCATCATCGGCAGCCCGCTCATCCAGTGGCCCGACAACTATGCCGCGACACTGGACCCGCCCAAGGACCAGACGCACTTTAACATTACGATCCCCGAGCTGGGCGACAAGTGCACCGTGCCTGGGAAATGTGTAGGTTGACCGTTATATCGAGTAAAGAAAAAACGCTAACATAGACAGGTCATTCAATGGTACTGGCTGGGCCAGGGACAGACGTACGAGTCGTGCATTGACTTTACGACGCCCACAGCCAAGAAGTTTAAAGCATAAGTCACTTTGCCAAAGACTGGGAAAGATACAGCGCTTTCTATTGCATGTGGACTACCCGATGAAGAAAATGCAATAAATACAAACAAAATAATAGATAGGATATAAATGCAACAATATAATTGCACATTATGATTATGATGATGACATAATAAACAGAGAACAACCGCAAATATACTCTATACAGACGTCTAGATGAACAACTTGCCCTTGCGGTGCTTCACGCGCTCGCTGTACGAAGATACGCTCCTGGTAGATAAGTCCTCGAGAGTGCGGTTGGGGAAGCCCTCAAAGGACACGGCGTAGGTGGCAACCGAGTGGGCAACGAGCTTGGTGTTGATCTCCCAGGCCGTCAGGTTCACATTATTGGTGTCGTCACACAGCTGGTGGTAGCAAGGATCATACCAGTCACCGGCAATGCCACCAAACTTGAGAACCTCCTCCTCGGTCTTGACACCCTCAGCACCCGTCGCGATACCACCGGCAGGGATACCGGCGCGAATAAAGCCGTCGTAGTCGCTGCGGCCGTCAAAGGGAATCAGGGTGTAGTTGAGTCCCTGCTCGGTGTAGTAGTCAATGTAAAGATTGCGCAGTGCCTCAGAGCCGGCAGGGTTGGCCTCGTCGAGTGAATCGTAGACCTGGTAGGCGAAGTTGGGACTGGCCAGCATGTCGTAGTCCAGGAAAAAACGAATCTTGAGGTTCTCCTCGGGTGTCAGGTTCTCGGCGTAGTAGTTGGAGCCCAGAAGACCCTCCTCCTCGGCTGACCACCAGCCAAAGCGCACGCAGTTGGAGACGTTGTACTGGGACAGCTGAGTGGCAACCTCGAGCAGCGTAATGGTACCAGAGCCATCGTCGTTGATACCAGGACCCTCGGCAACACTGTCACTGTGGCCACCAAGCATCACACAGTTCTCTGGGTCACCCTCGACGGTCTGGGCTAGGATGTTCGTGGTCAGAATCGTGCGGACCTCGGAGTCGATATAGGCAATGCCGTCGAGCGACGTGCCATTGGACAGAGCCAGAGCCAGGGGACGGCCTTCGGCACCAGACAGACCAAAGGTCGCAACGTGGGAGAGGCTGGGAGTGCCCAATGTGCCACTAAGAGGGCCGTCCTCGGAGTTGTAGACGACAGCAGCAAAAGCACCAGCACGGCCGGCAAGCTCAGACTTGGTACCAAAGGTGCAGACACCACGCTTGATGAGGGCAATAGAGCCGTTCACAGAGGCCGGGAAATCCTTGGCCTCACAGCCATTGTCGGCGACAAGGGCAAGCTTGGCAAAGACGGGCTCCTTGTCGGGAGTTGGAGGGGTCAGGCCCATAGGAGTAGCGTTGGCAATAACAGTATCATTGAGGACGAGGCGCGACTCATAGACATTGCCAGTGGTGGCAGGGAAACTCTGGTTCCAGACGCGGTAGTAGCCCTCGACACCAGTAGCGGGCTCGCCGCCACCGAGCTTCGAGACGATCGAGTAGATGTAGTCAAGGGTGCCGTTATGGCCGCCGCTGCCAATGACACGGGTGGGGTGACCGTACTCGGCAACTCCCTTCTGGGCAATCTCATAGAGAGCGCTAGCGTGGCTGTTGAGGCGCTCGACACTGATGTTGGACTGGAGGGCAAGAGTGTCGACGAGCGGCTTCACCTTGGGGCCGGGGCCAGCGAGCTCTGAAGGAATGGCATCGGCAAAGAGGGTGCTTTCGTCGACGATGGTATCGCGTGTGTTGGTTCTGATAGGCAGCTGGCCGGCATGGTCGCCGACGAAGGGAAGCGTTAAGGCGGAAGCACTGCTCAGCAGCAGCGAGGCCGCGAGGGGTGCTTTCCAGGCAGGCATTTGAACGAGTGTGTGTAGAAAGAGTGGCGATTTGCAAAGTTGAGTGACGACAAAGAACAAAGATGCAAGAGAGAAACGGACGAACGATGGACTTAATAACAGAAAAGAAGGCAGAGAGAAAATGAGGAGGAAGGAAGGGAAAGAGTGAAGAGTAAAACGGGAAGGTGTTATGAAGAGTGAACTAGGAAGGTGTGATGGCGGGTAATAAAGAAAAGAATGGCAGGAGCAATCGAGTCACAAGCGAGCAGGAGCACAATCGGGAAGGTGACAAGCTCTGGGCATCTGGGCTCAGGTACAGTGTAGCTCTGGCTTGGCAAAATGCGTCTATAGCTCTCTTTAGGCCTAATTTGGAGGCAGGTGACGGTGAGCGTAGGTCATAGCTCCAGATAAGACTGCATAAAGATGGATGACATAATACGGCATTTGGTGGAACGCAACGGGAGCAGCGAATGGCGTATGTAGCGCAGCACAGAATAGCGCCAGCTAGTTCTATTACGGGGTGATTACAGGGCATCACTAGTGAGGCTTTTCTATACCGCCCTAGGCAGCCAGTCCAGTCCAACCAGAGGTCGGCCAACACCACCAAAACAGGCAATCAGCCAAGATCACTTACAATGGGTGAGAGAGATATCGGCATCAAATTCAAGGGTTCAATGCAACGCTGTCCAAGATCCAATGGCTGTGATAGGCTAGACTAGATCCAGAACTGTCTTGTTGAATGGTGGCGGCTAGACGAGACTGGACGATGCATCGCTATCACAGGAGTTGAATGCTTGAGAAGGTGCGTCATTTGTGCACTTTGAGGCTGTGATAAGGCAGTCAAGCAATATATCATCAAGAAATAAATCATCAAGAAAAGGCATGTCAGTGTGTTATTCAGTATATCCAAAGAACGTGGTGCCTTTAAAAGACCCTATGGAGACGAAGAGAGAACACAAAAACAACAGAAAGACAACAGATAAGTGTGAGACAAAAGTGTGGTGGACTAGAAGAAAGAGAGCTTCAGACTACCGCCTACTTGGCGCGGTGGGTGAGGTTGACATAGAGCGGGCCCTTGTCCCAGATGAGGAACGACTTTTGGTTTGTCCAGTCGTAGCTCTCGGGCCGCAGCTCGATATCAAAGTTGAAAACGATACGGGCCAGGACGACGCGCATTTCGGCATAGGCAAGGTAGCGGCCAATGCAGTTGCGGGGGCCGTACGAAAAGGGCTGGAAAGCATCCTTGCGATCGCTAGCAAAGCGGCTGTCGGTGCCGAGCCAGCGCTGAGGCATAAACGAGTCGGGCATATTGAAGTTGCGCGGGTTGTGGAACATGGCGTACTGCGGGATACCAAGCGTGGTGTTCTCGGGAAAGTAGTAGCCCTCGACAACGACACCGCCCTCACGGGCCTCACGGGGAAATGTGGTAACGGCAGCAGGGTGCATGCGCATGGTCTCGTCAATGACGGCAGACAGGAAGGGCAGGTTGCGGACAGCAGCAAAGTTGATCTGATCGTCCGATGTGAAGTGGGCATCGAGCTCAGCACGCAGCTTCTCGAGGGCAGAAATATCGCCCTTCTCGGCCTTGGCAGAGGATAGGTAGTAAACGGCAGCGGCGAGGGTGGTGGACGACGTCTCGGAGCCAGCGGTAATGAACGTGGAGATGGTACCTTGCATGCGGTGGAGGTTCCAGAACTCGGGGTCTTCAAACATGGGGGACATGAAATCGGGACGGCCATGGCCTATTGCGCGACGACGCTCAAACTTCTCCATAACCTGCCGACGGTGCCAGATAAGCTTGTCGCGTAGATCCTTGCTCAGCAAGAAGTTTATAGTAATGTCACCAAGTCGCTGGCCGAGAAGACGCATAACGTTGGCGCGCAGCACAGCACTCTGAACAGCGGTGGGCATCATGCTGACCCAGGCGTGCTCAGCACCGTTCTCAAGACTACCGAAAGCCTCGCCGAGGCCAAGGTCACCAATAATGTCAAACAGGGTCCAGTTGATGTACGATGCGATGTCCACGGGGCTCTTGGAGGTGGCCGACGTGTTGACGGCCCCGTGTAGCAGCTTTATCATCATGTTAATGTGCTGCATCACCAGGTGCTCCTGGTCGGCGACAGCCTTGGCAGAAAAGGCCGAGTTGAGGCTCTTGCGGGCCGTAACGTGGCTCTCTTTGTCCATGACGAGCAGACTGGCGGGCAAGCTGAGGTTGTTGAAGAAGATACGTTCCTTGATGTTCTCGAGGAAATCATGGCCGTGGCCGCCAGCACCAGCAATGCGCTTTTGGCCGTAGATGTCGGACCAGGCCTTGGGGGCAGTAAAGGAGACCTCGTTGGGGGCGATGCGTACGACGTCGCCGTACTTTGAGTGCAGCTCATGCAGCCTGCTGTGACTATATCCGGAACCGTTCAGGCGGTAGCGAGGCAGGCCCGTGGCGGCGAACCACTTGGGGCCAGGGATCTTGGCCAGAGGGTGCAGATACATGTTGTAAAAGATCTTGGCAAGGACGCCGAGCACCAGAGTGGCAGCTGCAATCTTGAAGAGCGACAACGCAGCGGTCAGGCCGTCGACCTGGTCGATTTCGTTGAAACTGCGGAGGTGGCCATGGCCGACCATGCCCAGCAGCAGTGTGCTGATATGCGACTCCGACATACTGACTGTATGAGTGTAGAATAGAGGTAGGCACGGGAGATCGTGTTGGGTAGTTACTGTTTGATCACACGTCCACGGGCTCGGGAAGGGCTTTATTTATATTAATGGCAAGCATCGTAGGAATTGTATGCACGGGACTTCTTGGCCCTTGCTGTGGGCGGTCACCACGTACCAGTTTGATATTTTGCTGCTACGACATTGCGGTGCCTGTGCTTCCAGATACAGAAGCTGTAAGCCGGTATGCAAGAGTGTACGACAGCTAACAGTTGCGGATCTTTAATACGCGGAATGCTTGTGCTGCAAAAGTCCATGGAGGTATTAAAGAGTAGATACCAGCCCAGTAGACAGGCGGGTGGACTGGCAAGTGAACAGAAGATAGACAAGGTACAACCGGCATTAGCCATTGTACTAGGCGGGCAGGTATCAAACGAGAAGGGCATCATTGAAGAATAACAGACTGGGGAAATGACTGAAGAGGGGACTGAAGAGGAGACTGAAGAGGAGACTGAGGGGGGAACTAAAGAGGACTGGTGAATAACGGTGAATGTACTGGTTTGAAGGTCAACATCGGGATCGGCACCCTCCCCGCCAGGACTAGATAATTAGACACAGCGACTAGGCCGAAATAAAAACTGATGGCCGCCAGACTAGCAGAATAAATTTGATTTTCTGAGGACAAGTGCCGATTCCAAGCCCAAGGCCGAGCGGTAGAGAGTGAGAGAGTGAGAGTTATAGAGTGAGAATTAGAGAGTGAGAGTTAGAGAGCGAGAGGTAAAGAGTGAGAGCGTGAGAGCGTGAGAGTGCGAATATGGCGTATAAGTGAGAAAATAGACTAGAAAAGGCAGTTCAAGCCGGACAATAACAGAAACGGACAAAGGTAAGCCTGTGCCAAACTATGCCAGACTGCAACTACGGGTCTGGCATATTGGCTTCTGGCAATCGAACACGGCCAAGAAACGGGAATCGCGAGTTTTTGATTGGCTTCAGAATCTCTATTAGGTAGCCTGCAACGGACGGACGGATACAGATTATCACTGGCAGAAGACGGATACTTCACGGACCAAGACGGGAAGTGTTTTTGCATGCATGTCCAGTGAGTTTGTATGATGTAATGTATTATTCAATATGCATGTGCTTGACTCGTATGGGTACTACAACAGCAGTCAAATGTGTGTGAAGGGGGCCGCAATAGGGGCCTCGTGGTATGGGTGCTCAGGTGGCAGTGTAGATCCGGGCGGTTTCTAAAAAAGTTGAGTGAGCAGAAAATAAGTTGATGGTAGAGAAGGAAAACACCTTGAAAAAGAAAGTAGGAAATTAAAATAAAAAAAATAAGGAAGAAAAGAGAAAAAAGCTATCAAATCAATGGAAAGATGACAATGGAACCCCGCTTGGAAGAAACAAAACAACACAAACTGATGTACGTCACAGTACATACTATTGACAGATAAAAGCTTCGAAAACCTTGGCCGGCCCCCAACCTAGAGCATAATACGGTTAGAATCGGGAGATCTCAGATGCAGACATGTCGGTAAATATAAATCGTGTTGGATCTGACAAGGCTGTTAATGGCACTCAATCTACGCATGGCCCAGCAGAAATAATGAGAATAGCCTTTGCTTCCTCGGATAGAACAAAATCAGATAATCACAGTTGGTAAACTCAAATAGAAACATCTCGACTTATAGACCGCTAGCACGCAGAGACACGTTGCAGATGCGAAAGTGCTCAGCCAGAGACAGTCTGCCCAGTATGCGGGAATAATAGGAGAAAAGCATGCACCTATAAGATACTAGAAACCCAAAGAAAAGAGAGAACTTGGATAATAAATTCCCCCAATTGCACGATGCTGTATTGTGGCCGTATGATATATTTCGCAAACTAGATTGGCGAGATTATGCATCTCGATTCAATGCAGAGGAAAAAGAATAAACAAAATGAAAAATAATCAAACATGCGAGTGGAAGCAGGACATGAAATAAAAAATCCACCGGGTATAGAGTATCCTTCTCCTCCACATCCTCCACAAACTTGCAATCCACAAACTCGATTAAAAACAACAGATCAAATAACAGTCTGTAATCATGCACCCGTCGGCGTCGTCGACCCGCGCAACGGCCGCTGAATGTCCTTGGCCTTGGCATCAACTACCCGCCACACACCCTTGGTCCGGTCATCGTGAAGCTCTAGCCCGGATCCACCGCTTGTCGGTACCGCCTTGCTCAGCTTGCGGAAAGTTTCCGCCGCCGACTTTGATGCCGCGCTGTCGCTCTCAAATAGCAGCGGTGTCCATGTCTCCCCTGCAGCTGCCTCGCGCGCCCGCATGCGGCGCTGGGCCTGCTCGATTTTGGTCTTTTCCGCCACAGTCTGGCTCAGGTTCCCCGTCTCCAGCCCCTCGAGCACGCCGACCCATGCGCGCCGCGACTCCCAAGGGTCTTGCACGTGCGTGGGCGGAAGAATGATTGGAGCAGCCTGGTTCTCGGGTGCGTCCACATCATAGCGCTCAATCACCTTGCCGCTCTTGTCCTTGACTGTCCAGCCCTGGCTCCAGACACCCTCGACGGTGAAGACGACTGCCTTGTGTGTGTCAAACACCTTGGCCACAAACGCGTTACGCTTGCCGCCCCAGGCAATGCCCTGGCCGCTGAACTTGATCTCGGCTGAATAGCCGCTGGTGCCGACAATGTGATAGACTTCGGTGATCTCGGGATATAAGCGGCCCGACAGGAAGCCGCGCACCTTGATGGTGGGTAGCGGAATCAGGTACTCCTCGTCGTAGGCATCAATGCGCATAATGGCGTGGCCGACCTGGCGTACGTTGACGGCTCCGTTAAAGGTCATCTCGACGCGCGCATAGCCGTCGGCGCGAACACCGTTGGCTTCGTCTGAGATGTGCATGGCCGTAATGGGCGGGTGGTGGCTGACCTGCTCGGCCACCAGGCGAGTCTTTGCTTTCGTGTTTGTCTGAGAGGAAGATGTCGAGAAGACGGAAGGCACTGTGCTGGCGGTACTGCTGCGGCTCAGGTCGTCATCGCCGCCGCTGGTGGTCAAAGTGCTGCTTGCGTCGCTGGCGGTGCTGGTGTGTCCCTTCCTGGAAGATGTGTCCTGGTTGTGAGGCTGCTCCCACTCCGCAAAAAACATCTCGCCTAGAAAAGCGTTTAGCGGTTTCCTAATGGTCGTTGTTGGTGATCCGCCAATGTACATTTGTGTGCGCAGGGCAATGAGGACCATGCGCAGAACGGCCAAGCAGCGTTTGTCGGTTTCCGTCTCAAATGCAGGTGCCGCAAACACGGCAGGTCTTTGTGCCCAGCACCGCCCAACTTCGACAACCGACAGCGGCGCTAGCATAGACGGAGGTCCGGTGACGTTGGCAAGGTCGCCCTTGGTGGTTGAGAGGAACTGCAGCAGCTCATTGCATTTTGATGTCAGCGACTTCTCCATTGTGCTGTGGTAGTTGTAGTTGAAGTACGTGATTTGTAGGTTGATCCGATCTCCAGTTCAGATTCCAGCTCGAAAGAATTATATATACGAATTCGCCGTAATCCTGGTCGTGGTAGCTGTTGCGCTGATGTTGCTGTCGCCAAAGTCCCCTGCTTCACTTTTGTTTCACACTCTTGGATATCAAGGGGCAGTTGGATACTCGAAACGCCTTGATGTTTGCTCTTCAATAGTCGACTTAAAAATTGTCATGAATTATAACAACGTTTCTTCATCGCCACTGACTTGTTTATGCATATTTTTGTGTCTTGTGTACCTTTGTGTAGCACCAGATTGATCAATGGCACTGACTGATTCAACGGCAACATCTAGACAATTAACAGCATCCGGCCAAATACGAATAAAGCGGCGACACTTGATGAGCTGTCTAGTATAAGTTGCCAATACTACAAGAAACTATAAACTGGCAAGTATTAATGGTAACTCAACTACTGGCAGCATGTGTGTCCAAGCCGTGCCCAGACCTCAGCATCGTGGCTGTGATTCACAATACTAAAGCTGCGTATTCTTTTGATTCTGACTTCAGATGAGTGCCTCTTAAAATTTACGGCATGATTTAGTACCGTCGGGCTGCAGTGTAGCCGGGCCCAGTCTACCTCCTCCTTGAGCAATCTAGCTCTCACTGGCTTACTGGGTCTAAACTCAATAAATCCGCCAAGCATACCAATAGCAACAGCACTGTCCTTCGAATCGGCTCAATTCTCACTCCAGGACCTCACAACCTCACGACGTTGGCCACACAAGTCCGAGCTCGGGTTGAAGACGACAAGGTTAGAATAAGAATAGGGCTAGAAAATGTTGGCTTTTTTGCTAGTAGTTGCTAATGGATAGTTTGCATAAATGGAACATTTTAAGAGCTATGAGCACGAACACGAACAAGATGGAAGACAAGTTGTAAATGCAAAGTTGAAAGTGGGAGTAGAATGGTGATGGGCCAGCAGGTATAAGCACTGAAAACAGGAGCCCTTCCATACAAGCATTCAGCGACTAAAGTCGCTGTACAATGGCAACATGGCGGAGTGGTTAACGCGCGGGCCTGCTAAGCCCGTTCCCTCGGGAGCGAGAGTTCGAATCTCTCTGTTGTCGTTCTTTTTTTTCGCTTTTTTACCGTCTTGACAAATGACATTGTAGATGATATTTTGACCAATTTGTTGCGTACATCATTTTGTTAGTTTGTTTCATCTGTGTTTTATACTTTTCTATTTAATTCTTTTTTTATCAATATTTACTTTTTTTTTTAAAAAAAAAAAAACTTTACTACTGTATCTTTTGCTTTGTTTGGCAAGTAATACTATTTATTTCTAATTAATAATTAAACTCCAAAATAAACCCACCTCATTCAACTGCTAATAATGTACAATAAACGCCATTCTCATTATGATTTAATTAATTGTGCCTGTTTCGTGATCTTCTTGTTGATCGTCTCAAGGAGCCTGCGTGCCTTCCGTAACTCGTCAGACTCTGCTCCTTCTATATTCGTCAGCTGCATGACTTCCACGTGCTTGGCTGCCCACGTGGCCGCCGTCTCTAAATCGCCGGCAGTGTATGACAGCTTGGCGGCCATATGGCTTGTTTGTGCGCTGTAATCGGCAAACCCATTGTCGTGGATGTACTCGGCCAACTCAATAGCCCTGGAGATGTGCTCCTTGGCCCTGGCCCTGGTGCCGTATTCTACCGCCGCCCTCGCGTCCTCAAGGATCTGCTTCATCCGGATTCTCTCGTCATCATCCTCGCCTGACTGACACGATGCACAGCCGCACGTGAATCCATACTGTGCCAACCGTGCTCTTCGTGTTGCAGTGTCCAGTAGCAGCGGTATGTAAGTTGTGACAATTTCCTCGCTGGCGTGGATATCGCGCGTCGCCACGATTACGCGCTGCCGACCCCCGACGACGTCGTATGTATCACCCTTAAGATCAGTGTTTAGCACATTCGGACGACAGTCGTGGTTGATGAGAGCCACCTTGGGGTACAGCCCAACCCGTCCGTCTTGGGTATTGTAGGCATTGCTTCTGAGGATCCGCAATAGTCGGCCGCTGCTGATTTCGTCTTCGTCATCCTTGCCTTCGTCGCCAAATCGCACCTCGTGACATGACAAATATTCTTCTTGCTCATCTAAATTGAGGCCAGAGAATGCCTTTTCGACAGATCCTAGCATATCTGACAGCTTGAAGCCACGGCCAGGCACCATTGGTGGAGGTGTTACAGTCACCAGAGGATCCTCTGTGAGTAGCCGTGTGCCTCTTGGGATATCGACAACGGCAAACAGGCCACGTCCTTTATCAGCTGTCATGCGGACCTCCCACAACCCATTTGCCTCGACGGGCATATATGCCTGAAATCCCTGAGGCCCGTCATATAAGGTACACGCCTATGGTATTAGACACATTTCAAGTTATTAATGGGCGAGAGTCAACTCACACTCACTGGATCAGAAAGGAGTGGTGTTGCGAGACATATCGAGTCCAGTGGTGACTGTACAGCTCCTCTAGCGGCCGAGCTGCATGCGACAGAAGTGACAAGCGCCCGCCTCAGAAAAGACGACATAGTCATTTGAGGAACGGCGACCAAAATTAGAATTTTTTTTGTTGGGCTGCATATACTTGATGTAGTTGTGTTGTTTGATTAATCCTTACAGCAAACAAAACCTATGATCTCTGCGCTGCAGGGTAATGTTTACAGATGGCACTGTTTCATAACAGCCCCTAGATCAGTGGCACTCTACCTGCAACCCAACGCCCCATGAAACAACTCGTCCGATTTGATTTATTTAAAGTTGTAATTTTTGTTAACTTGTTTAATACTTTTGAGCCTAAACATTTGGCGAGGTTTGTTCCAAAAGCGTGGCAGTTGGGAATGCCTCTTGTGGATATGTTTGCCGATTCACACCCGACCACATGATGACAGCCTGGCGATCGCCTAGTTGGCAGGTCGCGTGGCAGCCTCTGGGCGGCCTTGAGATAAGAGTCAACCTCAGAAATAGCCATCAAAGACATCAAACAACCAACAGAAATTATTCATGGCTTTATTACGAGGACAGTGGCAAGGTCATGCTGTGGCTATGAGCAAACTGACTGAATATAAACACAGCATTTCGCTGCGTAGAAAATGGATCATTCTCAAACTGGACCATTTCCATAATTCGTTTTGTCATCGAATTAAATGGCCGTTTAAATGTCTGGTAATTCTAATTATCTAGCGACTTTGTCGCCTGGAAGCGGTACGGGCCGCCGTGACCTGAGCAACAAAGATGCCAGCAACATATCTGGCCCCGACTCGAATCCGAACTCACACCCGACTCGATGCATTTCCAACATTCTCCCCGTCGACCTCAACGACAGTCCTGCGTCTGGCCGAGGACGTTATGCGACAGTCGGCGCCTTAGAGCCCGCCATCCGCATCGAGAGGTCCGCAGCTGATTCGTCCAACCGAGCGTCCTACCGTATTATTGCCAGTTTTGTGCTCGAAGTCACTATTGTCGGCTTTGACCAGAGCTTTCAAAAACACAATCGTTTTTTTGACAGTATTTCTCTGCGCTACCTCTGTTGTCGCGGCGACGTGGTCCACCTACTGCCCCATAGTGATGCTGCCGTACACGACCTGCAAGTCACTCGTGAGCGGAACAAGTCGAGCTCTGTCGATGCTGGTGTTGCACCGGGTGTCGTCTCTGTCGCCGCACCGCAGTTTAGCGTCCAGGCTCAGCGCAACTTCAAGCTCGCTTACCAGCGGACCATGAGCAGCTGGCGCATGGGACTATCGTTTGTCGAATGTATGTATGCAAATTTCTTATATACTAGTAGTAATTCATTTTCTGCAAATAACACATACTAATTATAGACCCCTCACGAGAGACATCGCCGCCGCTGTCATCTCTTGTTGCTGGCTACCTCATCCCCAAGAGCCAGCAGCTGCTGCCAAGGACAAAAGAGAACCTGATGGAGCAGCCCCCACAGGAACTGCAACAACCATCTTTCCAGGTCAACTCACTCCATGCACCCGACTGTAGCTGCCATTACAAATTTCTGTCTTCTTCGCAGAACTGCTCGCGATGGTATGATCGAGCCGCACTCTGGTCGTGGCAGACCGAGGCTGCACTTCGTCTTTGGACTCCCGAGATCTATGGCGCTTTCCGGTGTCCCATAACCGTTATGCGCGAGGTCCCAGTCGATATCATTGACGCTCTCACGGGCGGGGATGATCAAGCACTTGTGCCATACTTGCATTTCGACTTTGAGGCTGATGTACACCTACGCGTCTTGGGACTGGGGCTGATGACGCTCTTGACTGACGCGTTTCGGCGGACCAGCAGACAACCAGCCGAGCTTCGCCTGCAGTCTGACACAGGCCAATCCCTAGCACCGGACCACATACAGTTCTGCATCTCATGCTGCCCGGAGAACATCAGCTGGCCGCTCTATCCGACACGCAACCTGCAAGAAGAGGCAGAGCTGGGCACGTTTGGGCCCAGCCATGTCGCCCACCGACTGCAGACCAATAGAGAGTTTGGAGCATCCCTCCACAAACCAAAGACTGTAAACCGAACAGCTTCCGGTGTCTCCATGAGCTATGAAGGAGACCCTCTCGCCCTGCCAGCTATTGTGCCTGTGTCGTGGGCTGAGAGCTCTGTCCGAAGAACGCCCCTTGACCGCAAGGTTTCCGGAGTGAGCCAAGTCTGTCGCTGCCAGTCTCTCCGCTCTGACCAGAACCGGCTATATCACTGTTGCATCGATTGCCAGTATGGGCATGCTTTTAATCCTGTGAGAAGGGAGCCGATGGTGGTAAAGTCATCTTATGCACCGCCAGCTTCGGGATTTTCTGCGTTGACTGGATCTCCAACACTCCCAGCATATGCTGTGGCATCACCAAAGCCAACACTAGCAAGTCTCAAAACTTCCGTGTCCAAGAAGTCTCTCACACAATCTCCACGGCCACAGTTTAGGAAACGCACAAGCATGGAAGAGATTCTGCATCAAGAGATGAGGAGGAAATAATTCGTACACTTGTATATTATAATAAGAGTCAAAGAACCAGAAAACTGGAAGTCAGAGGAACTTGTGCAACGTACCTGGCTATCAGGAATATATAAGCTTGTATCTGCTTGAATTTTCTTGTATTTAGATGTGGATGACCCGGTCTATGGGATCATCTGGCCAAGCAGGACAACATAACTAGCTCAAAGAAGATGGAGGCCGGGCCTCGCTACGTGCTTCCTATTGTAGATAGCTATGAGCTGCAAGGAAATAGGAGGGTGTGTGATGTACTTGTGGAGGATGGACGGGTAGACGGCCATCCGTTGATATGGTTCCAGGAGATGTCTATGATCATGGAGGTTCGTTCTCGTCGTCTTATCGTTTATACAAGTTCAGCTTCAAGAGTGATATGTATGTTTAGTAGCTGGCCCTTGGTAGTGAGTTATATTTTTCTTCTTCTTCTTCTTCTTCTTCTTCTTCTTCTTTCTTTCTTTTTTTATAATTGGCATTCGTTCATGATGTCCTTCTGTAGTTCCTTGTTGAGACGTATTCCAGGGCCGAACTGCATCTCTTGGCACCGTGGCTGCCAGCTTGGCTCTGAGGTAGACCGTTGGGCCTGTTATCAGCACAGAATAACCTAGTATATCGGTGTAAGCAGCAGCCATGCATTATCTACAATGTGTGTGCCGCGTACCAAACAATGACTCAGGGAACAAGTCCGGGGAAGATGGGTACTGATTGAAAGCCAAGCTTTCTAGCACGATCCTCGATCCGGGGTATTTTTGGCATTGGCATTTAAACCAACGAAGGACGACTGTGATATCATCTGGCCAACGTCAGTCCTCTGGTGATCTTTATATTCCATACTCAAGTAACTCTCAGCTTCTGTAGACATGCATATTGCATCACATTGAAAATAGCACAGATATTCCGTGTGAGTATCACGAGGAACAGTCTTTGGATCCCATCGTAAATTATCCCACGGGTTTCCAAACCTTGAATCGACGAGACCATGATCATCCCATGTTGTTTTCGCTACTTATCTCTTCGCTATTATGTACAGTAGTATGAATCCAGTTTGGCAAATGTTGTCCTTGACTTGTATTTGTCTCAATTTGTACTATTACTATTCGATGCACACTCGCCTCTTTGTTGTGCTTTCACTTTATCTCTCCCTCTTCTCACCCGCTAGGACATCTTCGTTCTGGCCTTGGTGAAGCGTCACATGAACCCGATTCGTCAGGTACTTGTCGATGTCATTTGGTAGCATGATACCTGCAATGCAGGAGAGACCCGTAAAAGCAATCGTCACCAGGAACACTGTTCGATAAGCATTAAAGTTGCCGTCATAGTACGCCTTCGTTCCTATGGCCAGAATTTCGTCTGTAAGCCCAGTAACATTGGCAAACGAGCCGGTCGTGAACCCCTCGATGAATGACGCCACGCTCGATGCAGGCAGTCCAGCCTTTTCGACAGCTGGCACCACCGCGGCCGGGATAGTGACTGCACTGCGCGCACGCAAAACTACTGTGTAGACTGTACTGGCGATACTGCTGATGAAGAACCGGATCGAGCCGGCAAGACCACCCGATGACCCGAGATTGCCTTGATCTTTGGCCGTCAAAGTGACGAGCGAGATGGACAGCGATTCCATCCAGCCCAGGAAAAAGACACCGAGAGACACTAGCACACATGCACGAACTTTGGTCTCGGGGTTGCACGTGGTCGTGACAGCAAAGAAGAGCCCGCCGAGGAGAGCACCGAGAAGACACTGCCACTTGAGGTAGCGGATGCGACTGGCCAGAGCACCACCGACAATCTCGCCAACGACGATAAACATGCCCACAAACGTCGACAGCCACGGCGCATACATGGGATCATCTTCGCGCGCCCACATAAGACCACACATGGCCGGCCATACGATGGCAAAAGCATAGTACATGCTGGCACCGACGCCCGACAGGACCGTGGCCGAGTTCCAGGCGCGGTTGCGAAACAGGTGCACAGGCACCAGCGGCTCCTTGTGCTGGAAGAGAGTCTCCCACAAGGCAAACACGATGAGAGACACCGCGCCGACTGTGATGGCGCTGATGACGGCTGCCGACTTCCACGGGTAGAGCGAGCCGCCCCAATTGAGACCCATCATTAACACGAGGAGTCCACCCGTATACAAGACGGTACCGACGTAGTCAAACTCGCGCAGATACTTTACCATGCGCTCGTTTTGGTGCTTCATCTGAAAGGTCGGCGGGTGGTAGAAGAAGAACCAGCAGAGGAAGCTGATGCCGTTGACGGCGATCAAGACATAAAAGGGACCGCGCCAGCCGACCGACGTGTACTGGATGAACGAGTTGGACACGGCCGGTGCAAACGCCGAGCTGGGAAACTGCCACATGTACGCGTAAGCGTTGCCGATAAAGCGATACTTCATCGGCACCAGCTCTCCCATGACATAGTAGTAGGACAGCTGTGTAGCCGCCGAGATGCCAATGATTGTCATGCCGCCGATGAGCGTGTTGACACTCTGGGCTGTGGCACATACAATGGAGCCGATGATGCCAAGGAACGTGCCGCCGGTAAAGACCCAGCGCCGGCCAAAGATGTCGGTAACGCGGCCGATGATGGTCAGTGTGACGGACGACGTGAGCGTGTAGACCAGGGCCACCCAGTCTATATTAGGGCTCTATTTTGTTAGATTTGTAGATATTAAATGATTGAGAATATATCCAGTCTATACACACCGGCCCAATGTCAGCGTTGATGGTTCCAAGGATCGGGGCCGCAAAGGCAAAGCCAGCAACGCCACCAGTAAGGCCGAGGCCGATAGCCAGCATGGTCCCGACGAAGAACCGGCTCGTGAAGTAGCCATCGGGCAGCTCGTCGCCGTCAATATCAAAGGTAGCTCCGCCAATAGCTTCATGTTCTTCGCTGTTGGTATCGTTGGTGTGGCGAGCTGGGATGCTCTGTTCAAGGTGGCCTTGCTCCGAGGCCTGGATAGATTTCTCGATGTCTGACATGGTGGAAATGGGGATTGAAGTCTACATCAACATAGTCATAATATGACCGGCAGTAGCCTCCTATATACATAAAATGCCAATTCTAAGCTGTCCTGTCCCCTCTAATCACTTCCTCTCATAAGAGTTGCCCCCTGGCAGTCTTGCTGCCGATGGTGGAGGTCTGAATCATCGACACGAGTAGTTGGACTTGATAGCTATGCTACTACAATGGGCTAGACGACATTCTGCCGAGTATGCCGCTCAGATGACGCGGTATTCCTTTTCCGTTCTGGTTTTGTGCAAGCCAGATAGTTGACAGCCGTGTTTCACACCGTTTACCTTGCCTCGTCTATTCTTCCCAAAATGAGTGTTGCCAATGCAATATAAGCACTTCTATGCCACAGCACTGTTATGCCATCTCTTTGTGATTGGAGGTTTTCATTTGATCATTGTCACCGCTGAAAATACGCTACTTATTCATTGCAAGTACGCCAGCAATCCACGCATAATAGCGTCACATATGTAATGTGATCCGGAATACCTTACCCAGTCTTTGTAGCTACCAGTTACCCGAGACTTTGATGCGGAGTGATATGGGGTGCAGCAGCTATGGCCACCACCAACAAACAAACTGATTCATTAAATAGTAGTCTTTATTTGATTGCATATCTATTGTGTCTACATGGACTCGATCAAGCATCCATACTGAGACACTTGTACTTGCTGCCAACACCACTAAAGTAGTCCGTCTCCATCTGGTCCTCGTCGCTAACATTATCAGAATCATCAGAATTTCCGCTGTGTCTGAACCGCAATGTCGTCTTGCGCAGGAGTGCCTCAACAGCCAGTCCTACGCGCTCAGCAGCCAGCTTGACACCGCCAATGTTGGGCGACGCAGGTCCGATGCGTAGCATGGCTAGCTTGCCCGAGCAGAACAGCGGTACATTGTCACCCCACATCAGGTCCTCGGTGAGGCAGGGGTAGCCGCCGACCGTATCAATGGGAAACTTTTGAATCATGGTCTGCAGGTACGGCAACTTCTCGACATCCGTATCGATGCCCGTGGCAAAATAGACGTGGTCGATCAGAGGCATGTCGGGGATCGGCGGCTCCGTCTCAATTTTCCAGTGGCCCTCAGGGTGAGAGCAGTTGCAGTTTGACGACGATGAGATCGACTCAGTCCCAGGTGTTGATTGGGTGGACGACTCGATGAATTGCATGCTTGAGATGTTGGTCTGGGTGAAGAGGTTGACGCGGCCGCTGGCAACATGCTTCTTCAAGATCTTGCTGTAGTGCGGCGTCAGACTACCGCCGCCACGTGCCTCTTTGATAATCTCGAGCCGCTCTTCGTCTGAGTCGGCTGACCAGAAACGTGCTTGCTCACGGTTGCGGTACTTGCCCATCCAGCTCAAGTCCACATCAAAGTACTTGACGACGACATTGCGGCCGCGCATAATGTGCCAGACTCGGGTAACGCCGCGACGCAAGACGAGGTCGGTGATTTGTGCCGACGTCAGTCCTCCACCAACGACAACCACGTTTGTCTCCTTGCCTGGGGCACGAATGCGGGCAGCCAGGATGGGGTCGGGTAGGTGACGCAGGTGAAATGTGTGGCAAGCCTGAGGAAAGAGAAGCTCGCCGTCCAGACCCTTGCGCGGTACCATCTGGCCAGTCGTCTCATCGAGAGTCTTGAGCATATACTTTGCGATGTCGGGAATAGCCGGTGGGATACGTGCGGCATTGGCTGGGCCAACGGCAAGGATCACAACGCGTGCATACCGGCGGACCTTGTTTGTTGTGACGGTAAAGACGGGCTCGTCGTTGATAGTGTCGGAGATGCCGTGCACATTACCATAGTCAATGTCCTCCAGCGCCTCATTCTTGAGGATACCGGCAGCCAAGCCGTAGCGGTCTCGTACGCAATTGCAGTGGTCGAAGAACAGCTGGCGCGAAGGGGTAAAGTAGTCGTTGCGGTCGCGCTCGTTGATGTCCACCTCGGGCTGCCCATCCTGGATGCCTCCGCGGCGAGTCGACCGTTTCTTCTTGAGATGCTTGCTGACCTCCTTGCCTACACAAGCACCGATGTCAAACAAATCGTCCTTGTTGCCTTGTTCATGGGCCCGTGCCAGCAGAGAGTCACGGTCCTTGGGGTCCACGTGCCACAGCAAGGGGCTTCGGAGGTGTGTGATGTTATAGGCACCAAATAGCCGGTTCCAGCGACCCAGCCACTTGCTGTCCGAGGCATCGACCACCAGCATGCGTGGACCGCTGTGTGGCGAGTCTTCGCTGACCAGGCCGCCTGATCCTTCTGTCGAGGTGCTATCCCGACGAATCTCTTTGTTCATCTTGACATGTCTGACTGAGACTCTCTTTCCGTGTTTGCGAAGCCATTGATAGCGCCGGTGCTCCTCGTCGGTGAAGATGGCTGCCGGTGTGTCTTCTCGGATGCGAGCTGCCACGGCCAGGCCGGCCGGGCCGCCACCGATGATAATTACATCATAGATGTCTGTCTCTTCCTGGCGGCTCTGCTGGCACTCTTTGCAGTCGATCATCTTGGAGTAGGTGTTAGGAGGTAGAGGTTAAGGAGGGTGGCTTCGAGATCTTCAAGGGATCAGTCCTTTCAACACTTGCAACCTATACCCCATGAACTACAGCATGAATTTATATGAGCTCACGAGTGGCCGATGACTAACAAGACAGTGTTTACATGACCGAGTCCGGACCTGGCCATCAGGGTTGCTCTTGAAGAGGCCAGGAACATCTGCCATCAAGGTACACGACACGACAAGGTCATTAATGATTGTCGACCTCTATCCAAGTGTTATTTCTTTTGTTTACATCATTTATTTATATATTGAGTATCTTTAATAGAGTAACGGTATTGATCGTGTTGCTGCTCTTGAGCCTGGTGCGGGTGCTGGTCGTGTTAGTTAGATCGTCAGGTGTTAGTGCGTTGTCAACAAGCTCTTCAAGATGGATTTGGTCATATAACAAAAGTTAGTCAACTTAGTATCGTTTTCAACTAACTCAGATATAAGCATTCGCCATAGATTTATTCCTGCATTCGTTTGCAATTTTCAGTTTCGTTTATTAAAATATAGAAAATGGGCCATAGCAGTTAGTTTCATAAATAACATATATAACCAAGCCGTTCAACAGCTTAACAAGTAAAGACAGAGGGACCTACGGGGGTACATATATATGCAACATGATATCGGGATCCGTCGACTTGTATGCATCGGGAAACGACACCAGTTCGGTCGGCTTCTTGGATCCCGATCCTCCAGTCACACTGACTTGCACACACGAGGCGTAGAACTATGCACTGTTTTCACGCGAAGCCAAGTGCAGAGCGACATGCTCAATTCGGAACAGATAGTCACCGTTCTCGATATTTTGTGGAATGTTGAAGCTCACGCTCGCATTGGTCATTAATGGCCACGCCATCTGTCCTCTCGAGACGGTCGCATGTCCTGGTAGACCTTGAACCAGACGGCTACAGATCCACCCCAGCCGGCTATAGTCTGACCTTCGGGCACCTTGGTCATGTAGGCCGACAAGACGCCAGGGTGGTAGATGTTGGGGTTGGCTGGCCACGTCAAACTGCTGCCGGCCTTGATTGCGGATGTCGCCGTGGCCCCGTCGCAGCCCGAAGTCATCTGGTAGCACCGGATTGCATCTGAAGTGACGTCGGTGACAGGTCCATTGCTGTAGTGGCTGCTGGTCATGCGGACCGACTGCCAGACACCTATAATAGGCATGCTGCTGGTTCTCTATTTCTTACCGTGTACACATTGTATCTGCCAGCTTCTGGTCCGCAATATAGTCGGGTAAAAGACTATATTCAACCACAAATTGCATCACGAGCAGATGTATTCTCGGCAGTAGCCATAGCTGCATTTTTCCATGTCTGCTCAAAATTGTTGACTATGCTGGATATTCTATATTCTCCATAGTCCATGGTTGTATATACACTGTCGTGATTCATCTCGCATAGATAAAGTAGATCAAAGCCAGCCTGTAGCTATGCTCTCCTCGTCATACCATTGACATTATCTTTTGACATTAATTTGACATTAAGTGAGTATCTACCACTTGGCCTCCTTGGACGACAGGAAAGTCTTGAGGATATCGACAATGCGACCGAGGGCACCAAGCCACTCCTTGAGCTTGAGCACCAGCAGCGCCTGGTCGTCAGACAGCTTGGCGTAAAAGTCCTTGCGGTAGGGGCAAGCGCTCATGGCGGCCGAGAAGATGGGCTTGATGAGGAAGCTGTGGTGAGGCTTGAGGGTGCTGCCGTAGGCGTTGCGGAACGAGTCGCTAAGCTCCTCGCTCTCCTTCTCGACGTTCTGGCTCAGGGCCAGGTAGGTGAACTCGAGGCCGCGGACGAGCCAGAGCAGGCCCTCGGTGGCGACGTGCTTCTTAGTCTTGAGTTCGTTGACGACGAGGGACTGGAGGGTGGTCGAGTCGGCGGGAGCGGCCAGCTGGCGGTCACGGATTTTCTAAACTGTTAGAGCTGATACTAAGTCTGTAGGCAGGTCTTTGATAGAGAGAGGAGAGATAGAACCAACCTTGACGTTGCCGAGCATGTCGTTCTTGACGGGAGAGAAGGCGACACCACCAAGGACATCTGTTGGTTAGTAGGGGAATTGACAAGCCACAGGACCCGAATCAAAGCTCGAAGCTCAAGACTAAATCATACCAAACATGGTGGTCAGCGACTCAGCAGCCTCGAGGAACGAAGTTGTCTCGACAGCATTGTTATTAGCGGCATCGACGGGGACATCGACAAACGACTTCTTGAAGGTGTCGATGAACGTCGCACCGGCGGGGATCTCGGCAATAGCAGTGGCCATTTTGAATGTGATAGGAGGTGTTGTTGGGGATAATTGGTGTGGTAGATGGGATTAGATGCTGCCAGTTTGGAAGAGTGAAGCTGTAGCACGGCAGATATAGAGAGAGTAGCACAGAGCACAGTACACAGTGACGATCGTGGGGGGGGGGGGGCACCGGAGGCGGTCAAGCCAGCTTGGAGCAACGGAGCATGGTGCCAGTAATAGTGGATAATTAGTGGACCCGCTGGAACGCTGCTACGAGAGGGGTTAAAGGGACAGATTGGGAAGGAAGCTCCCTCAGGGGTATATTTAGAAATGAGGACCGCGCACGTGATGCCGCGTCATTGGTCCACCGAGCTCCACCGTCGTATTGCTTTCACATTCTAGCTCTTTAATTACAGCGCCACATTGAATTTACAGTGCATTCACACAACTTACAGCACTGAATCAAAGAAGCGCTGTGATAATAAAAATTACCGAGTTAATTCCATAAGTTTCAAACTTCAAATAGACCATCAAAATTAAATACACTATGCATAGACACTCTCCGTGAACTGGTTCACCTGCAGTCCCGTCTCGGCCATCGGGCTGTCCTTGAGGAAATCCAGCGGCATCCACACCAGGTGGCCGCGCACCTTGTCCAGCTTGGTCCGCACGTCCTCGGCCGGCATGAACTGGTCAAAGATGTGACCAGGCTCGATGCCCTTGGATGGCATGAAGCGGTCATAGTCCTTGAACGTCTTGACGTGGTCGTCGGGGTCGGCGTGGAACAGGTGCCGGAAGACCTCCGTGTTTGTCGACGCTTGCTCGGTCCACTGCGACCACAGCTCCTCCGACAGAGGATCCTCGACAATCTTCCAGCTCTCGTCCTGGTCGCGGACGTCGTTTGGCGAGTCCGGCGACGGCGGCTGAGCATTAGGGTCGCCCGATGCGTCAACGCTCTGTGGCGGCAGCAGGCCCAGGTGCTCACGCCACAGGTACCGCCGCAGCGTCGCCGCATGGTAGCCCGCCTCGTACGGCTCGCCGTCCATGGTCGACTTGAGAATGCGCGTGTCCTGCATCACGACACTCAGCTCGCTGTCGTGCGTGCCCAGCTGACTGCGGTCGTTGAGGTTGCTGCTGCCGCATACGACATACTTGTCGTCCACAATCAGCAGCTTGGCGTGGATGTACAGCTCCTCCTGGATCCAGTTCTCCACCTCGTCATTCGGCTCACCCTCCCAGTACTCGTCCACCAGAGAGCCCTGTCCAGCCATGGCGTGTCCGGCAACAATTGGCTTGACCTTGTTATCTGCGTCCACGGCACCCGCACCCGCGTCACCGCCCGTGTGCTGCGTAGTCGCCGAGTTGTGTCTGCTTGCCTCAAACCGGCGCTTCACATCGGTGGCGTGCTGCAGGTAGTCGGGCTTGGTGCTGTCATTCTTGAAATCGCTCGCCTCCGCAGCCTTCCTCTGCTGACTCGCGTGGCCCATGTGCTTGTCACGTCCTCCCTCGGTGTCCACTGTGCCGTAGATACCCTCGCCCATAATCTCTTCGGCCTCAGCCCGCGCCAGCTCCTTGTATGATATGCCCGACTCTTCCTCCATCTTCTTGATGGCTGGTGTCTTGGCCAGGCGGTCGTAGCTGCGCAGGTTAAAGAAGAAGATGTGCTTCGTGGGGTCAACACCGCGGGCCCGGATCTTTTCAAAGATGGACTCGGGGCCACGGCAAATACTCTTGTATTGGTAGTCCATGATCGCCCGCGTGCCCATGGCAGCATCGCCTCTCAAATCACCAGCAAAACCGGGCACGGCCGGAATCAGAATGATGATCTTGAAGTTCTTCTTGCCGCGCTCAGAGTTGCTAACTACAGCATCAACAATGGCGGCACCAATGGTGTTGTGGACAGGCGACTGCTTGTCGCCCGTCGCCGTGATGAAGAACTGGTTCTCAATGTACACGTAGTGCTCTGCCTTGCGGATAATGTCGCTGTACGCGTTCTGGATCGAGTGCTCTGTAAGCGTACCATTGGACCAGTCGCATGCGGACCGCACCACTTGCGCGTGCACCGTGCCTTGGTTCGGCTGCAGCTCAGGAATCTCCTCGAGCGGCTTGATCGGGTGCAGGATGTAGTCACCAACAGGGTGGCTGGGCCGCTGCACACCAACGAGGTCCTCGTCCTCGCCTTCTCTGCCCCGCAGCTGCATCCAGTCGAACCGGTCGTCGCGCTTGTACTTGTCACGCTTGATAAAGTTCCAGCGCAGCACAAAGTGCTCGGCAATATCATAGACGCAAGGGCCAATAATGCCCATTGACACGTCGTGCCACGGCATGCGGCCATTGTCGGCCTTGCTCAGCTCGTTCTCCTTCCAGTCCTTGACATTTTGGAAATCCATCACACGGTTGTTGTTGAAATCCTGTCCGGGCCAAGTCTCGTTAATGACACCCTCGGGGTGCACGTCGGCCAGTGCGTGTGTCTGATCGTCCCAGCGGCCAAAGCACATGTCGAGGCCGCCAAAGTAGGCAATATTGTAGTCGATAACGATAAACTTCTCATGGTGAGCCCAGTAGAAAGTCATGTCGGCAGCGTTTTCCAAAAAGTTGTGGTCGGGGTGACGCATGACGCGAATGTTGCCGTAGCCGGGAGTGCCCTCGGGGCACAGTGCCTGCAGGGCATGCTTGGTGTGCGCCGAGTTGCAGGCCAGTGCAGCCTCGACTTCACGGTAGACAATGAGGTAGATCTTGACTCCGGCCTCGGCACGGCGCTTCAGGATCTGGTCCAGGCGCCACTCCTGGTTGTAGTACGGCGGGCGCCGCATAAACAATTCCGGCGACAGCCACCAGTCGGCAATGTAGATGGTCTCCTTGGCATTGTTGAGGGACTCGGACACGGCCCAAAAGTAGTCGCGGCCGTCGACATACCACTTGGTCAAATTGCCGTCACGCTCAGGGAAGTAGGACTCGTAGCGGTGGGACTCGCAGGCCGCAGTGCGCTTCTCGTCGCAGCGCTTCTCGTGCTCCTCGTCGTGTCTGTGCTGAGCGTTGAACAGATTCCCGAGTTTGCCAATTTGGTGCCTATTTAAGTTAGTATATGAAAACGAGATTAGAAAGGAATCGGGTCATCCGGATGCACAAACTTCTTATGACTGAGGTGGATCTTGGCATCACGGAGGGGTGCGCTGTTTTCGAGCTTGTCCTCGAGAGCCTCCTTCATATCACGGAACGGATTCTTGAGCTTGTCCGATAGACTGCTCTTTTGGCGTTCGTCTCCGGCCATGATGGCGGGGTTATGTGTATGTCGTGGTGGTGCAGTGTAGCTGGATTCGATGTCGTTGTTGTCAGATCTGATGCAACGTGAGGCTTAAAAGGACAATAGCTTGTAGATGTCGAGATGTCAAAATGATAACCAATTGAAGATCAAAGTAAGATCAAATGAAGATCAGATTGAAAAGAAACTATGTAGAGGCAGCAGGAGAAGAAAATAAGTAAAAAATACTGCGACTGGTGCAAGTTTTAAAGAAGCGAGTGGTACTGACCGGCGCCAAGACACGAGGAACCAAGGCAAGACACAGCGGCAAAGACGGACACTGATGATGTTCTGAGCTAGTATACTTGGTATGAAAAAGAAAGTCAAGACGATAACTCAGTTTCGGCGTGCTATTGAATTCTTGAGCAGTTCCTCGTGGCTACTGGTGGTTGCTGCCCATCGTCTAGACCGCACACCACTACAGTCAATAAAGTGGGCTGCTCGCTCAGGTGGGAACATACCAAGTGCGGTGGTGACGTCAAAGCTGTCGTGCGACTGGAGGGATTTGGGTAAGGGAAAAAACTAAGAGACTCGAGCGGGGCCCCTCACCTCACCTTTCAGCTGGCCACAATCACGTACTCGTAGTCGATGCTTGGGTGTTGCATCTGTTAATACTTGGCGGATCAATATATGTTGAAAAGTCTTGTCAATGACGCTCCAGCTAATGCAGTCGCTGCACATGATACGACGTTTAGAGTACGTCGAGCAAGAAAAGGCATTGGTTGAGGTATCACCAAGGGATAGAGGACATATCCCGATACTTAGTGGATTCATATCAGGCGGAGGGCTGATCAGTGGAGAGGAGACAAACGAAGCGGAATAAGGAAGTACGGCATCTTCAAAGAATGCGAAGCTAGGGATGAAAGGCGGCATTGATCTTTTTATTTGCTTGTATGAGCATGTGAATGAGGCTTGAAATTGCAGTGTTTCTGCGAAAAAAGGAGATGTCGTTGTTTGACGCGTGGGATTACATAAGTAAGAGGCCAAAAAAGGTAGACGCGGTTCGGAAACGGAAGGCACGATCACCACTATTCTATTTATATTTACACTTGGTATTGAGCCTCAACATGAACTTGACGAGAGCGGTGTTGTAGCATATCTGGGCTTACAACCCAGCCCACCAAGTGATCGGCAGTTGATAAAGTCGATAAGAATTTCGGGACTGTCTCTGCCATTGAATTATCTCATCGTACCCATCCACCCTGCACATAGTCGTAGATCGCAGTTTCAGTCCGGAGGCATCGCCGAGTGCCTTGACTCGTTCCTGTCAAAATAATTTATCAATGCGACATCAATGTGCCTTGATGATTAGAATAGCGTTGATGTCATCCTTCAAGCAAGTTTCTCTTCAATATAACCTGCACTACAAGTATTAGCGTCGGCAAGCGGCACGCTCAAGCTGCTAGTCACTCTCCCCTATCCCGTCTTTGGCCATCCAGCTATCTCTGTCTTCAGGTTATCTATCTGCACATCTTCACTCGATTTAGCAGTCCCTCATTCTTCTATGAACTCTTAGCAATTTCTTCTCCCAGGACCCCAAATCTGACATCCTGGGGTTGTTCGTCAGTTTGATGTTGATGATGCAAGTTTCCTGCATCGTAGCCCCACTCTTATCATCTCACGCTATCTGCTTCAAATCGCCTAAATCGCCGCTGCTCAGATAGGGCTATCACTTTTGTGTCATTCAAGACAGCCGCCATAAATGTAGTAAAAGCGTGGCATTCATAGCAGCACTGGATGGCTGCTCCCGGCTCCGTTTCGGCTCCGACGACTGTGTCGTCTCCCACATTCTAGATTCTATAAAGTCATGCCAAGAGTCAATATCAACCAGACATAATCAAGGAGAGGATCAATCTGAGACAAATATCAACGCCAAAATGCCTGAAGAATATCTTGCAAAGCCGCCGTCGCCATGCTGCTTTGTGGGCAGCATCCATGAAGGCACACCCCTTGGTGTCGAAGAAGAGCTGCTCGGCGTCACAACGTATGTGGCCCGTCCCCCGTCAGGCGTCGAGGCGAACGGCCATGTCATCTTTTACTTTCCGGATGTCTGGGGCCTGTCTAATAATGCCAAGCTGCTAATGGATGCGTTTGCATCGGCGGGCTTTGTTGCTCTGGGCATGGACTACTTTCGCGGCGACCCCATTTCAAAGTACCGGGCCGACCACAATAGCAAGCCGCCGCCCGAGTTTGACCAAAAGGCCTGGCGTGAGAAGCACTTTACCTTTGCGACAGAAAATGTACCTCTATGGGCCGATGCAGCCAAGACCAAGTACGGCATCACCAGCTCACGCTATGCATGTGTTGGCTACTGTTTTGGTGCGCCGTTTGTGCTGAATCTGTTGGCCACGGGTGCCGTGTCAGCTGGTGCCTTTGCACACCCATCACAACTTAAAGAAGAGCACTTCCGTGCTGCCAAGAGTAAGCCTGTATGCATTTATAGATTGTGATAATAACTAACGAGTAGAACCTCTCTTCCTCTCGTGTGCCGAGAACGACCAAGCATTTGGCACTGAGTCGCGGCGCAAGGCCATTGATATCCTGATGGAACAAAAGACGCCGTACCAGGAGCAGCTTTTCTACAATGTCGGCCATGGTTTTGCGTCCCGTGGAAATCTGCAAGATCCATATGAACGTAGGTGTCTCCATCTCACTCTTCGTGATTATAGTTTTGCTAACAACTTAGGCTGGGTCAAGGAGCAGAGCGTCCAAGGAATTACCAACTGGTTTGACTTTTGGCTGGTCAAGAATAAGGAGGCGTGATTATAATTTCAAAAGAGCCTCGGTACAATATCCAAGCTTCATATAAATGAACTGAAATGTATTACAAACATCTTCCTCTGATTATGTCTACTACTGCGGCAGGAAAGGCGCAACAGAACGCCAAAACTCACACCGTCTTTCCCGGCCACCTTCCCACGTATCTGCATTGGCCGTTTTAAACAAGTTTTTCAGACCGGGCTCGACGTAGACGGTTCCATTCCGGCCCCAAATGTTCGAGGTCGTTGGTACTCCTCCTGTTGTGTTGAGATTCACGAGCTTATGCTCCATGGTCGTCCAGGCTGGGAATGGATAAGGGGTACTGCCAGCATCTTTGAGTATAGTCGGATTGTTGCGCACAACTAATCCACCCCAGATCTGGCGGAATGCCTTGACAAAGTCGGGGCTTTGAGTATCTGATGCCGGGCCAATGTAGGCACCAAGATCGGCACCATGCGAGGCAAAGGGAACTGAGTATTGGTACTGGTACGCCTTCTTTCCCGGTGCCGTAAATGCCTCCGCGAGAAAGTAGGCCGTGCAGGCAAACGTGGACTCGCTGTAGATATTGTAAGCACGCTGTTGAGGACCAACTGCAGCGAGCGACACATCATTGGCAGTTGGCCAGCTGGTGCCGTCCGTCTCAAACGTTGGGCCATCAAGTGGGTAGCTGGAGCCGCCAGGACCAGTACCGGTAGTGTCATATACATTCAACAGCTCCGTAATATTTTGTGAAGAGAGACCCGGGAAGGCCATCTGGATATAGGCGAGCAGATCGTCGTCGGAGGCAATGCCGCCCGGAACAAAAAGCGGCCCTTCGTCTGCATTGTTGCCTACCATGATTGTCTTCCCAATAACATTTTTAGCTTCAAGCTGCTCTGATGCCAGCTGTTTGATGTAGGTGCCGTCTGTGACCGGTATAAATGCCCAGGTGGCATACATGGCCAGCGCGACCGACACGTTTGAGCTTGCATATTGTAAAGAGTCTGAATCTGCGGCTACAAGGCACTGCCAGACCTCAGCAGATGACGATGAATTGCACCCAGCGGCAGTAGCAAAATCGTTGTAGTTTTTCGTCGGTACCTCGGCGTCATAGGCAAACTGCTGGGGCATGTAAGGCGACGCGGCGATGGCGTTCTGAAACAGGTTCAAGTCAGTGTTTCCACCGTACGCCAGCGCATGGTGCATCACAGAGGCACCACCAGACGACTCGCCCGCAATGGCGACCTGTGACGGATCGCCGCCAAAGAGGGAGATGTAATTTTGTACCCAGATGAGAGCAAAGGCCTGGTCGATGAGGCCGGCATTCAGCAAGCCACCATTGGCCACGACTTCTTTGGAACCCAAATAACCAAATGCGCCGAGGCGATACTGGATGGTGACGGCCACAAAATCGTTATTGTTGTCATTGATCAACCCCGTGAGATCATTAGCACCGTTGCCCTGGCCGTACCCGCCGCCATGGATCCAGACGAGCACCGG
Organism: Ophiostoma ulmi; assembly: GCA_029298715.1. Taxonomy (NCBI): domain Eukaryota; kingdom Fungi; phylum Ascomycota; class Sordariomycetes; order Ophiostomatales; family Ophiostomataceae; genus Ophiostoma; species Ophiostoma ulmi. The sequence goes on along the minus strand of JANSLN010000002.1, from coordinate 4,651,970 downwards.
CTTCTTGGCGGTAGATGATGTCGAGTCGGGCGAGTACACATTAATGTACAGGCAATCCTCGTTACCAGAAGTAAATGCCAGGCCGGCAACTGCTGGAGGTGACTGGGGGCACTGGGGGCCGTAATTCGTTGCATTGTAGACGGCCGTTGGGTTGCCTATTGGCGGTTGCGGTTTCTGCCATCTCAAGCTGCCAGTCGGTGGCTGGGCATAGGGAATTCCCTTCCAAGACCGAACATGCGTGCTATTGTTAATGGTGCCCTTGTAGACACCGTAGCCAAGATTGACAGTGAGCTGGTCCGCACCAACTGAGCCCTTTGATGGGAACGGAGTGAGGCCAAGTATCTGTGCGGCATCGCAGTCACCAGAGCGCTCGCAAAGAGCTGGATGCGCGAGAAAGAATAGTGTGGTGATGGCCCCAGCCACTACTTTGGTATAAAAGCCCATGACTGGGATATAACCTCAAGTGTATTTATCTGTCAAGACGATACGACAGGTGGTAAAGAGGTAGCACCATAGCACGATACCTCAATTGTGGCCGTCCGCGATACCACCACGGGAGACGAAGTCTTTATAACATCTTAGTTTACTACGAGAATTTCTACTTGATTGTTCTTCTTTTATTTTATTTTATTTTCTTCTTCTTGTATGCTGAATGTATGGCGTCTCCCGCTCATACTTGCGTTGCATGTAATACAACGTCGTTCTCCGCTCCAGACGTCGTATGCACGGGAAAGGGTCCAAATAGAGCAGTGAGGAGATGAATGTGATCGGGACAATTTGCGACGGTCCGGAGTGCTGATCAACTTGTTAGTGTAGAGTTGGTAGCCGTGGCACCTACATAGACAAGGGTGTATTTTGAAATAGCGTGTTGATAACGGCTGAGAACAGCTAGTCATGCCATAATGACAAGGGTGGTGATGCAGCTGGTTGGCGCGGACGGAATCATCAGGTCAAGAAGTTTGGTTGTATTTGATTGTTATTCTGGGGACATGAGACTAGTCAATGTGGCATGATTTCGTCCGAATAGGAGGAGAAGATTTCAAAGGATTAAATAAGCTCATTTGCATGGTCTTTTCATGGATGGATGGAACAAGGAGCTGGAGAAGTAGACAAATGGGGGAGAATATACAGCTGAAGGAGGAAGTATGCAGTGGATGCGGCAGAGAGGAACAGTAGACAGATGTGATGAACAGAAGCTAGATCTGCTGTAGCGATGAGCTTGGAGGTAGCAATATTACGAATAGATTGGTCAAACGGTGAGGAGTTGAGATCTCGACCCCGTGCGTGAGGGATTCGGATCGTCAGTATTACAGTGTTTACTCAACATATGTCAACAGTTGATTCAGATCACATAATCTAGATATTCGTTGACTATACTATCTATATCCAACGCAGAGGAGACGATCGCACATTCACCAAGTCATCATTCTCATAATTACGTCGATCGACCTGTGTCTATCCACAGAGGGAAAGCTTTATCAGAAACAAACAGCTCGCGTGGAATCTATCGTCTCATGTCAGTTGCGATCATAATGTGGGAATTAACGGGTACCTGGACAATTCGGCCTTTTGTCATGGTGCCGACTGCTAAAGGTCTGCTATTCGTGAAATGTTGGGATCACAAGCTAGAAAGCCAGAAAAACAGAGGCATCCGTTGAATTCTAACTGTGGCTGGGCTACTACCGCCTAGGCAGGCTACGAGGCGTTCTTGCACTTGCTACATCTCTGCATGGCAGTACGAAGGAAATGTAAAACGATATCAACGATGGGGTTCTCGGGCACGGGCAGTGATGATTATACAGCCCTACACGGCGACGTGCTCCGCCACAGGCGATCCCCAAATTACCGTTTACAAACGGATTAAGCCCATTTCCAAGACTTTGCTACTCCCTGTGGGGTATTGGTGTTAGTGCTAGTGAGATAACCTTATTTGATGGGAAAGGCGATGACAAGGAACGGAATAGGAGGAAATGGGAGAGACAGGTAAGGCGGATAGTTGTCTTTGGTTTCGACGAGGCTTGACTACATCATCACGCGCTTGGATGGAAGCCGAGGCGTCGAGTTGGTATGAGACTGTGACCATTATCTATATAATATCATGAGCATCATCGTCTTCGAATCGATATAACACTCATACTCATTTCCGACAAAATAAATCAAAATCCAAGATATTGACATCCGCACATATACCAGTACCAGCTACAAGCACACGGCACAACATGAAAGAGGAATTGCCAGTCTACACAAAGGAAGGCTCCGATGGTCTCACGGCCTGGGTCGACAAGTGCGCTGCAGATGCAAAACGTCTCAGTCTACCGCTGACGCACATGCGCTACAACAGCAACTTTGTCTGGGTCAAGGAGCACGATATCACTGTTCGTATGATGTACAAGAGAGGTGTTGCGCCGTCAGCCAACCCGGCCGACAACGAGGCTGCTCGAGTGCTCCTTACACAAAAGCGCATCATCGAGACCTTTTTCCGGCTCGTGCGTCTCGGCCAAGGCGCTGCTGTCAGTATGTTCATCGCAAAGGGTCTTGTCAGCCCTGACGTGACCGACGGCGAGGGCTACGACAACGGTCATGGTGGCCAGATTCCGTGGCCCGTGCCTGAATCCAACGACGACTACAAAGAGCACGGCGACCCCTGGGCCGGTGCGACACCGCTGCTGACTGCCATCGATTTGTGCCGAAATGACATGGTCAAGTTGCTGCTAAGTCTCGGCGCTGACCCCAATACACTTGCGCGCCCGCCCAACCTGCGCCCGCTTTCGGGCCCAAAGTACCGCCGTGGCGTTGATAACAAGTACGAGTGTCTCGTGCGCCGCACTCCCCTGATGCTCGCAGCGTCGCTAGGCAATCTGGTCGTCTGCAAGCTGTTGTTGAATGACTACCATGCCGACGACTCTATAGTAGCCCCCGACGGCCAGATCGCACTTCGTCTCGCGGCCAAGGCAAAGCACCGGGACATTGTCGACCTTTTGCCTGCTCGTCGTGGCGGTTCTCTGAAGCGCATCGGCGCCATCAACGCCAAAAACATGGACCGTATCCGCCATGCTGCCAAGGACATCAAGTGGTTCACTAAGAAAGTCATCTGGGGGAGTCTCAAAGTTTTGTTCTATACACTCCCGCTCGAGGGCATTATTAAGCCTATGGGCAAGTGCCTGCGCTATGTCTGGGGGCACAAGACCGAAGTCCTCATGGCCATCGGTAACTTCCTGCTGTACCTGCCGTCACATACATGGCACTTTGTGCACGAGCTCGGCATTGCCCTCGTCGGCACGGCCAAGGCGCTCGGACGTGTTATCAAACGCATCCCAGAAGCTATGCGCACCATGGGCAAGTGGGCTGTAGAGGCACTAAAGACGATCTGCCTAGCTCTGGCCAACATTGTCGAGCGCTCTGTGTCGGCCATCCACACGGCTCTTGTTGCCATTGCGATATTCTTCAATGGCATCACGCTGCAGAACGTGCTCGATGGCTTCGAGACCGCCCTCAACGCCATCTTCATCACCTTCCCAGCGGCTATCCTCTGGAGCATTGCGACCTTTTTCGGGTACTTGTGGGTGGCCCTCTGCGACCTGACCGGCAGTGTTGCTCTGCTCATCCATTTCATCGGCTTGCTTCTGTTGGTTGTCGTCACATTCGTCGTCACATTCGTTCCCAAGAGTCTCTGGCATATTATCAAGGCTATTGGTAGTTCTTTTTGGAACGCTACGTCTGAAATTCGCGTTTTGTTTGATCCAAAGGCAATTTAGATCTTATCTTTTTGTCTACTGTTTTTATTGTTCTTGTGTGCTATTATATTAGCTTTACTTCCTCGGTATGTTTTTCTTCTTGTTTTTGTTTTTGTTTGGCTCTTATTTTGTTTAATGTATTATTTCTATAGCTATTTTGCTTCCATCCTAAATATTGATACACAGATTTATACTTTTTTTTTACTAAAGCACTGCATCATTAATATTTTTCATTAATTGCCAATGACTTCATTCTTTCATTAAACTCTTTATTTCTGCTATGACCTTTGTAAAGCAGCCCCAATATATACCCCACTAGGAGTCTCCGTCTACAACAATTCCTAAACCGGAATCCGATATGGTGTAATGGTCAACATCCGACGCTCTCACCGTCGAGCTCGGGGTTCGATTCCCCGTATCGGAGCACATATCTTCTTTTTTTGCCGCCTCTTTTAAGGCCCATATATGATGGGCGATGGAATTGATTCTTTTTTGCTTCAGTATTCGATTTATATCATAAATCAACTATATCCTCTTCAATACAATTCCCAGCAATTGATCTCCGATTAAGCCCTTTAATTCCTGCTGACTCATATTTCGGCATTGTGGAGGGGCATTGCATCATAGCTCACACACGACCAGTAATACCCATACACTTCCACAGGCCGAACACGGGCTTTGTGGTAGAGACCCCGTTTCGCCGATCCCATCTCACTTCTCCCCACGACCAGAGCTTCGCTTTCGTGCCACACAAACTCTCGCGGCACTTGATATAGCTCATTCTCTTCCTTTTCTTTTCATTTCTTCATTTGGTTTCTCAATTCTTGGATAGAACGACTTTCTATCCCTCTATACGTTGACGCGCGCCCTCTGTTTCCATCCTCCTCGATTGCAACTAGTCTCTTTATTCGCTCACCTCGGCTCGACCCTATCTCACTCCCACTACCCACTACCACGCCCACGCCCTGCAATGAGATTCTCTATTCACACTACCCCCATCTAAACAACATGGTAGCCCGTCTTCCTCGGGCGTCGTCGCTATGCGCGCGGCATGTCCAGCCCGGCTGCCAGCATTCGTACCGGCGCAACCCGTGGCTGTCATCCGCGTCACCGTCTTCTGCGACCTCCGCATTTCTTCACCGACACACAGCCTCACCAGTCCTCTCACCACCAGTGTCACCCCTCGTCCTCCTCCAGCAACAGTCCAGCGTCTTCTCGTCATCTGCGACGAACCTCTACAGAGACCTGGCCTCGGCACCACCCCCTCCACCAACGCCAGACAACAAAGACAAGGAACAGCTGGGAAAAGAAAAGGACAAGCCAAAGAGTGATGCAGAGAAATCAACCCTCAACACAAAGGTCAAGTCGACCGACCCCCTGGCCGAGGTGGAAAAGACAACGTCGGAGCAGCGCAAGGCCGACTGGGCCATTATGAAGGAGATGTCGCAGTACCTGTGGCCTGCAGCCGGCAAAGGCAGCCTCGACACCAAGATGCGCGTGAGCTTGGCTGTGTCGCTCCTGATAGGTGCCAAGGTCCTCAACGTGCAGGTGCCCTTTTACTTCAAGAGCATCGTCGATGCCATGAACCTGGACCCAACCAGCATGGCGGCAGCTGGTGGCACTGCAGCGACCGTGGCCGGAAGTATCATCCTGGCTTATGGTGCAACGCGTATTGGCGCGACGCTCTTCCAGGAGATTCGCAATGCCGTGTTTGCGTCTGTTGCCCAAAAGGCCATCCGCCGCGTCGCCGGAAACGTCTTCAACCACCTGCTGCACCTCGACCTTAGCTTCCACCTGTCCAAGCAGACGGGCGGCCTTACACGCGCCATTGACCGCGGTACCAAGGGCATTAGCTTCTTGTTGACGAGCATGGTGTTCCATATTCTACCTACAGCCCTTGAGATCACCATGGTCTGCGGTATTCTGACGTACCAGTACGGCGGCCAGTTTGCCGCCATTACGGCACTGACCATGGCGGCATACACGGCCTTTACCATTCTCACGACAGCGTGGCGCACCAAGTTCCGGCGGCAGGCCAACGCGGCCGACAACAAGGCTTCGACAGTGGCCGTGGACTCACTGATCAACTACGAGGCCGTCAAGTACTACAACAACGAGGCCTTTGAGGTGGCACGCTACGATGCAGCTCTCAAGCAGTACGAGAAGAGCTCAATCAAGGTGGCGACATCGCTTGCTCTGCTCAACAGCGGCCAGAACATTATCTTTTCGTCGGCCCTCACGGCAATGATGTACCTGGGCGCGCGTGGCATTGCTGGTGGTGACCTGACCGTGGGCGACCTGGTCATGATCAACCAGCTTGTCTTCCAGCTGTCCGTGCCCCTCAACTTCCTGGGCACCGTTTATCGCGAGCTGCGCCAGTCTCTGCTGGACATGGAGACCCTGTTCAACCTGCAGCGCGTCAACGTCACTGTCACCGATGCACCCGGCGCTAAGCCTCTTCTGCTGGCTCCCCCTTCCACCTCTGCATCGACATCGACTTCTGCGTCAACATCTGTAGGTGGCCAGATCCGCTTCGAAAACGTCACATTTGGCTACCACAAGGACCGGCCAATTCTGCGTAACCTGACCCTAACGATCCCTGCCGGCAAGAAGGTCGCTGTTGTCGGCCCCAGCGGCTGCGGCAAGTCGACTCTGCTTCGTCTGCTGTTCCGCTACTATGATGTCGACGAGGGTCGCATTCTGATCGACGACCAGGATATCCGGTCTGTCACTCTGGAATCGCTGCGCCGGCAAATTGGTGTCGTGCCCCAGGACACGCCGCTGTTCAACGACACTGTGGAGCACAACATTCGCTACGGCAACCTCGCGGCTTCACCGACACAGGTCGTGGCTGCGGCTCAGCGTGCCCAGATTCACGACATCATCGAGGGCTGGAAGGATGGCTACCAGACCAAGGTGGGCGAGCGCGGCCTGATGATTTCGGGCGGCGAGAAGCAGCGCCTGGCCGTGACGCGACTGCTGCTCAAGGACCCGCCACTGCTCTTCTTTGACGAGGCGACAAGTGCGCTAGACACAAACACGGAGCAGGCACTGATGTCGAACATCAACAGCATCCTCAAAGAAAAGTCGCGCACAAGTGTCTTTGTGGCTCACCGGCTGCGGACTATCTACGATGCCGACCTGATTATTGTCTTGAAGGAGGGCCGCGTTGCCGAGACAGGCACGCACCGCGAGCTGGTTGACCGTAATGGCGTCTACGCGCAGCTGTGGAGTGCGCAGGAGACACGGGTCGATGCTGACGAGGACGTGGAGATTGAAGAGGGCCCCGAGCAGATTATTGATATCGAGGCCAAGGCCAAGAAGTTGTAGTCGTGTATTTCTATGCTTTTTTATTCACATATATCATTTCTGTACATACCATCGTTCAAAGCTAGAATCATACTATTCACAAACTGGGCATTTCTAAACATTTGTAACACTCTACATCAAAAACTGTATTTTAATCGGTATCGTTACATCGTATTATATTAGATATATAGTCTATTATATATTATTACTATCACATTCTACGAGAGGCCGGTGACGAGCGTCAGCAGCTTGGCAAAGTTGGGGGTGCCATAGCCGGTCACAGGGTCCCAGCCAGTTGTGGCGTTCCAGAAAGCACCGGGCACAATGCCCGAGCCGGGAAGCTCAGGAGTGCCGCTCTGGGTGTTGAATCCGTTGCAACCAATCGACCGGCCACCAGTGATATCCGTCAAAACCTGGGGGCCAAAGGCGTACAAAAGCGGGTTCAGCCAGCCGAGAGCGGGCAGGCCCTTCTTGAGACGGGCATCGTTGAGCAGGCCAATGATACCACCCCAGACAGGAGCAGCAGCACTAGTACCGCCCGAGGGGCCGGGCTGGCCGTAGTAGATGACGCGGTAGTCGGGGCTCACACTGTGGGCAGACACATCTGGGAAACCACGGCCGTTCCAGTTGGTGTAGTTGGAGTAGTAGTTGTAGGTGGCGTTCGAGACATGCTCGGCAAGGTACGCGCCGACCGCCCGGTCCTGGTAGTCAGGGCGGGCAAAGTACTTGCTGAAGCCACCAGACGAGCCCTCCCAGGCAAGCTCGGGGGTGACGGCAACGGTGCCGCCGACTGAGGTGACATAGGGGCACGTGGCCGGGAAGATGGCGTTGAACTCGACCGTCTTGTAGTCGGGGGCAATGCAGCCGGAACCGACACCGAGATCACCAGACGATACGAGCACAGTAATGCCGCGCAGACCCAGGAGACCGATCAGGTTGCAGGTGAGCACGGCGTAGTTGTAGGGAACCGAGTCCTCCTCGTCGCCGTACGAGTTGGAGATCACCTGGGGCAGCTCGGCGTTGGTTTTGGACAGCAGGTAGCGGTAGTAGGGGACGTAGGGCTCGTTGTTGTTGTCGGCCTCGGTAGGCTGGTCAATGTTGGGCACAAAGGGGGCCAAGCCGCCAGTGATAAACTCGGTCACGGGCAGCGGGTGGGCAATGCCGACAATGTTCTGGACATCGAGGTTGGCCTCGCTGATCTCGGCGGTGTCCGGGTCCTGGTCGTTGGTGGCGCCCTCGATCAGCTCGACGGAAAAGTTCTGGGCGGCAATGCCGTAGGTCTGCTCAAACAGGAAGAGATCCGAGTACAGCGCCGACTGTTTCAACCAGCTGCCGAAGCCAATGCGACTGCCACTGCTGGCACTGGGGGTGTAGTCGCCGACCTGGTACAGCTGCTTGAGGCAAGCGGGGGTGATGGATGTCTGGCATGCAGCATCGATGGTAGTGGTGGAGCCGTTGGACTTGGACGAGATAGTGGCCGTCGTGGTGCGCTCGCCGTACTGCATGTCGCCGACAAGGGGCGCAAACGCCTTGCTGTCGCCAAAGTAGTTGCCGGGGTCGATGAGGGCGACGTGGTCAGCCACTGCATCGGGCACAGAATACGACAGCGTACGCAGCTTGGTCGAAGCTGATGTGGCCTTGCTGTAGTACTTGTACTCGGCATCAAAGAGGGTGTTGGCACCGGCAACATCAGTAGCGACATCAACAAAGGAGCCGCGCACAACGTAGCTCTTGACGACACCGCTGGACTCGAGCCAGTTGGTGACGGCACTGACAGCAGTCTTGGACGCACCATATGTCGAGGCAATGGCATCGGCATCGAGGTACTTGCCGTAGCCGGCCTGGTTTGGCGTGGACACAGACAGCAAGTGGGACTCGAGCTTGTCGACGTTTTGCAAATTCAGGGCAATTGTAAAGACATGCGTGTCGGTGGCAGTCGAAGCCGGCTTAGCCAGACCGCGGGCAGACTTGGGCTCGACAACCTCCCAGCCACGGGGCACAGCATCGATCTTGCTGATGACGGCAGCCTGGGCCGAGGGTACCAGCAGAGATCCAACAGCAACCAGGACGGCCACACTAGACCGGATAGTGCTGTACGTCATTGTGTGCGTGTGTGAGAGGTCGGGATAGAGAAAAGACAGGAGACAGGAGGTAAAGGAGACTCTCGACAAGAACACTGCAGGTTCTAGAAGAGATGAGAAGGGGGGGTGAGGAGAGAAGAAGAGGGGGGAGAAGATGATGAAGAAGGAGAAGAAAAGGGAGGAGATGGTTCACCAGTATTACAGGATAGACGCGTGCTTATATAGAGTAATGGCCTGCAATGCCAATGCTGTGAGAGCAGGGATTCCGAAATACAACAAAAAGCATGGCGAATATGGAACTAACATGCCGAGATGATAGATGCCGAGTACAAAGTAGAAGGAAACGATAAGCAAGAAGGATCTTCAGCGGATGTCGTTGAAAAGCTATTTTCTTTTTGTTTGTTTCTCCGATTGAATATTTCACTTATAAATCTATCCATCCATTTATCATATCCCAAGCCCAAGCTATCAGGCCGATTGTGCCATCCCGACCCCTGTGCTTGAGGTGATGCAACCCACCCTGCCATCATGGTCAGGTATGCGATGGTCAAAGTAGAGACAAGCTTGCTTCGGCTTTCTGAGCTTCCATTTACTTTCGCCTTTTTAGGGGGCGGTAAAGATACAAGAACCTCCTGCCCCAGAAGGATAAGCTTTCTCATAAAGGTGCATGTTGCTTGTTTTCTAAAGTACATCCGTGGAATTGCGTGAAAGTGATCGACAGCGCGAGTGAGCAAAGACCGGCAAGTTTTAGGAAGGTGTCTCTCGTCTTCTCTCGACTCTTTTCTTCTATTCTCCCGTGCTTCTTCTGATATTGTTTATTTCCCGCCTTCTATTCTCTTCCTCTGAGCTTCTCTCCGTCTCTTCTCATCTGCTTATGACGGCATGGATGGGGCCTTGGTATCAGCAGTCTAGGCCATCTGCAGAGTCGGATTCTGGAAAGTGGCATTAAAGAGTGGATGGTAATTTAGCAGGGTTCAACAAAATCAGCGTAGTAACAGGACAGACGATAAGGATGAGGGGAAAGCTATCGCATCACGAGAGCTGTAAAGTCATATCTCAAGAAACATGGTCGACGTTGAGAAACTGCCCGATTTGGCATGTATGTATGTAAGCCTAGCCATGACTACTGGGGCAGGTACGAGAGGGCGTTCTTTCTCAGAAAGCACTAATATCAGCAGTCCCATCAAACCGTGTTACATACGCAAAGGCTCACCACCAAGCAAATGGCAGCTCAGACAAGTAGATGATGTCGATTCAAAGATGCCGAGGAGAACAGAGAGCATCTCATTCTGTAATAAAAATCGAGACAGAAATACGACTGTTGCATTGTTGTATCTTGGAGGAGTACGGCCACAAGCCGGCATGCTACAGCGAGGATAGTATGCGCTAGTCCCAAAATGGAAAGAGCTTAACACGGGACGGTGGGAGTATCCAGAGCTGGAGACGTGCAATTAGTCAATCTACAGTCAACGGACACAAAGAAACTCACTAAGTACACTACACACTTCGCTACTCGAATTAGGAAGCTGCCTATTAGATCGAGTGGTCCCTTCTGATTACCCCTGTCTGCTCCATCAACTAGGGCCGGCTATCGGGTGGCAAAGCTTGTTTGCTTCTTGTCGAGCTTGTCTGTCTCTTTTCGTCTTCCCTGTTGCCCTTCATCGCCTGCATAGTACAGAACATAGGTCTATCGCCAAGATGATGTGCCGGGCATATCCATTGCCAAGCATGGTATGAAGAGGTAGTATTGATGAAGACGGAACGAGGCGAGATGGAGATAACGGCAAAAAGAGATAGTATAGACAATAAGAAACCTGGTTCACCGAGGGCACTGCACATCTAGACCGCTTGTAAGATGAGGACGTCCAGTGTAAGACGTTTGGTATGTCTCACTCGAAGAGAGACGCTGCAGTCAAATAGCGGAAGATGACCGACTGCATCACGTCATACATTGTGCGAGGCAGCGTGAGACATATCGACGGCGGCGGCGAGGTGGGTTCTGTTTGATTGAACAATCGGCCTTGAGTGGTTTTATATTGACCATGTGTCAACCTTCTTGCATTTGCGTGGTCTAAAGACAGCCAGGAGAAGTCTGGACAGCCATCTGGACAGCCATCGTGAACTCGTTCATGATATTGACAGCCATGATCCGCGCATATGCTCAAGCAGGCCAAGCAAGGTTCACTATCCAGATCAACACTTGGAATACATGATTGGCACTGCACCCTAGACAGTATGCAGGTGCACATTAGCGTCTGAGCAGGCAATGAAGTCATGCTGTCCCAGCAGTGTGGTATAGGGCAACTACAACACGGACATCCGGGCAGACAGCTAGGTAGACGGCTAGATATCACGGCAGCACACGATATGATACCACTACAACGGCGTCTCATAGCAGCGCACGTCGCCGTTGTAGAGACAGCCAGCGATACATCTCTACAGCTAGTACATGTCTGCAACAAGCTATTCCCGTCACATGTATTGACTCATCACTGGAAGAGCATGCAATATTGACGTCAAAATCACTGGTTCTATATTTATATTTACTGCTGCTCGTCACTGCACATTGCACATGTCCTGCATATAGCTGCAGTGCATATACTGGAACCGTCAGAATGGTATCATATATATCGCCGTGGTCTGCAACCGTCGCTGTCTCTCACTGTCACGGCCTATCACTACGTCCACGCATTGTCTTGTTGATCATGCCCTTGTTTGTGCCCGTGGTCACAGTACTGTACAGAAAGCTTGGCAGTCACCTCTAGGTATGGCTGAAAGAATCTGTGTCGAGAAGGGAGGCTCGACAGTGCCCTCTCTTAATAGCAGATAACAATATAGTATGTACGATGATACGATAATATAGAGATGTACTCTTATTCAGCCTGGTATCACCGACTATCAGCCATGGTCACTCATAGCAGTGGACACTACCTAGCCATGTTGTGAAAATTCGAAAGCAACGAATACTGAATAATTAAAGTAAAGTCATCGCACGCTATGCTATCTGCAGTAAAAGGACAATATGTTTATGTATGATTTTCGAATAATCCAGTCTCTCTGAGCCGTCCATTTCGCCTATCGCCCATCGCCTATCGCCTATCGCCTGCCCATGCTTTGTTGATATGTGATTCCTGTCTGTGCTTCGTCTGAGTCCTCTGCTATGCTAATGAAAAATATATATAATAAAATGAGATGAGCAAAAAAAAAGGTTTAGATACTAGCAAAACACATAGACAGTTGAAATAATATAAAATAATAAAACAAACTCCGATACCCAGGCGAGCAATTGACCCATCCGTTTCTATTTGCCGTCTCGGCAAGCACCAATATATCCGGCAGCGTCGAGCCGACATCACAAGTAGCCCATTCTACACCTACTTGCGTTTTGATCGGCTCCGATTATCCTGACGCCACAATGCATTCTTCACTTGTATCTTCTGACCCTGCCAGCTGCTCGGCTGCTTTGCGTGCGTCCTAAGCACCCTGGAAGGCGGCAGCAGCACGGCACAAGTCCCGCAGCAGCTTTGGAACCCGTCCACTCTGCAGCTCCGTGATAACTTCATCGATGACCGACCGATCAGTAATCTTTTGCTGCCGCGACTTGCGTAGCCAGTGCTCAAAAGGGCCACGGTTGCTGTCAAGAGCATCACCAAGCTCGATACACCGCTCATCGGGATCGTGCTCGGTGTGCAGGTCAAAGTAGTGGGACATGAGCTTACCCATGTCTTTGAGGGGCCACTTGGATGGAGCATTAGGCAACCGATCAGGTCCGGCATAAATATACTTCTCAGAGACACACAGACGGCACTTCCAGAATCCCAACCGCTGCACGTGTCCGCCAAACTCGTCCTCGTCAGGCTTATTGAAGAGGTTGTGAGCGCCGTTCGCCGTGTTCGTGCTGGCAAAAGTCATGTCCATATCGGACACATCCGCAACGGTCGTGTCGCCGTTTACTCCATTCTCGTGGACGGCGCTGTGCATGCTAATGGTATCCTGTGCACTCAACTCGGATGCTGCTCGGGCCCGCTTGTTAGCATGTGACGCGGCGCCGTTTTCGTTGTGGCCATTCGTGTTCTCTTGGTCGTCAGCTCCAACAGACAACTTCCGCTTGCCGGTGCCGGGACGCTGTCCTGCCGGGCTCGCTGCGCCAGGGACAGGGATAACCCGAGTCGGAGGGGGGATGCTGCGATACAGTGGCCGACCGCCTCGTGCTGCACGGGTTGCTTCAAGAGTCTCCTTCCGGTGGCGGCAAAAGCGGATTTGGTGGTGCAGGTCCAGGCGGCGCAACTGCAGTGTACGCTCTTCCTGGGGTGTGAGGTTATCAAGAGCTAGTTGTGACTCGCAAAAGTCGAGGTCGATCAGATACGCGTCGATATCCTCGGCAGCCTGCTTATAGCTGATCACATCCAGGTCGACACTGGGTGCTGCATAGCCATTCACATCGTTGGCGGTGTTCCGGCTCGCCTTGTTTCCGGTACCGTTCAGCCGAGGGCGACCAACAGGGCGAGGACCCGTGCGGACAGGCAGCACAGACTCAGCTGCAGGCACAGGGGTTGAGTTGTCGATGGAGGGGGCGATTTCGTCTGCGAGGATAGATGGCTGTCTGGACTGAGAAAGAGCATCGTTTTGCTGTTCGACGTTGACATTCTGCTTGGATTGTTAGCTCATATGCCACATACAAGACAAGCTGATAACGAAATGAACAGAAAATGATAGACGAGTGATCGGAAAGCGAAGAAAAATGTAGCAGCTTGGCATGTCTACCAAAAGGTTGTCCAACACCAAAAGCATGGAATGAAAGGCAATAGGGCAATGTAAAGAACAAAGTGGCAAGGAGGAAGCTGAAAATCCAATGACTCGAAGACTTGAAGCTGCGCGACTAATGCAACCACAGCAGCAGGTCCCAACAATGACGTGCATATAGGAAACGAAACAGGAGAAAATCAAGATGAGTTATTGATGAACATACTGTTGGGCCGGGGGCATGCGTCTGCGACTGGGTGTTGGCAGCAGAAGGAGCTGGGATCGGTGCAGGTGTTTGTGCCGGAGTCGAGGTAGGAATCGGGGCAGGGGCCTGGATGGGAAGGGGGGTCGGGGTCGGGATCGGCGCCGGAGTTGGTGCTTGCGATGGCGTGTTCGCTTCTGAATGAGCCAGGATGTCTTTAAGTGGCGTCGCGACTCGAGGCGAATCCTTGGAATCCTTGGGAGGTCTGCCAACTTTGCCCTTCTTAACGGGAGGTTTTTTGGCCGGGGTGGTGTCGGTTGACGTAGGCTGGGACGGCGCAGCGCCGAGAGACGCGCCATTCTTGCGGCCCGGAGGACGACCACGGGGAGGCATAGTAGAAATGTTCCGTACGATGGTGACAGGAAGTGTGCGTAGTCGAGTGGTAGGGTAATTGATGTCGAGTATGTGAGAGACAGGGGTGACGAGGAATTGCCAGAAAGGTAAGGACGCGCTAGGGTGGCAAACTGAGCAGCAAACGAGACGACGTCAGTCGCGACGGTTCGAAGGAGGACAAATTGCCGTGTTGAGTTGTGTTGTTGAGAAATCGAGATAAAAGATGATGGGAGTTTGGTAATTTGGGAGGAAAAGAGGGAGAAGAAAAGGAAAAAGAAGAGTTCGAAAAAAAGCCGGGGGTGTCGCGACGGGATATGGAGAAGGGAAAAACAGAAAGAAGAAGGGAAAAAAGAATAGAATAAAGAAAAGAAAAATGGAAATTAAATAATAAAAAGACAACAGATACGAGCGAAACCGATAAGGACTAAGAGCGATAAAGAGCGAGCTGCCAATAAAGTGGACGGGGGATTTCTACTTTCGGAGAGGTGTGTCAAGGTAGGAAGAAAGAAGAGGAATAAAGAAGAAGGGTTTTTGGTAGAGTTTGAAATGTCAAAGAGAGGAAGAGAGACAGGAAAAAGAAGACTCGAAAATGAGGCTTGTAGTAGCAATGTGGTGTTGGGAGTTGGACTGAGATGAAAGTGAGAAAGAAGGTATAAAAGAAAAGAAGAAAGGATAAGAAGAAAGGGGAAAGAAGGAGAGAAATAGAAAAAGGAAGAAAAGAGAATAAATGAAGAGGAAAGCGAATAAAAGAGGGAATGGAAGGAAAGAGGAGAAGTGGAAAAGAGAGTCAAGAGAGCAAGAGCAAGGACAAGAAACGGAAGGAAGGGGGAGCAATGATTGCTATGGATTAAATTTAATTAATTAAAAATACGAAAAAGGAAAGACAAGAGAAACAATGGAAAGGAAAGAGAGAAAGACAGGCAAATAGAAGGCAGCGCAAACTGCAACCAAAAGAAAGGAAAAAGAAAAAAAATGAAAAAAAAGGAAAAAATAAAAAAGGAAAGAGGGAAAATAGAGATAGGTGGGATTCTGCATTAGCAAAGCGGGGGTGCTTCAAAAATAAAAAGGAAAAATAACCAGAAAATACATGGAAAATAAAGTAATAGAAATGATAAAAAAGCAATTACTGCAGCGATGAAAGAACCGGTAGGAGCGACTGACATTAATTCAGTTTTGAATCATATTTAAATAAGAGGAAATAAAAAGGCAAGTGCGATGAATAATGAACTGATACGACATGCAAAAGAAGAAGGAAGCACAGACAAGACGAGAAAGAGAAGAGAAAGAGCCACTGACAACACTGACGGCAAAGGAAAGAGACGCTGTTTCTCTTTCCTATTCTCAACGTTTACTTCTCTCTTCTTGCTATTTGCTGTTTCTTATTACGTCGTCGTTTGCGCTTTCCTAATCTAATTCTTGTCCCCAGGCTGGCTGTCTTCTTCCTCTCCATCCGTGTTTCACTTTGTTTCCTTTGCATTTATCACATGCGACAGTTTGCTGTTATGCGCGTTGCGGTCGGCTATTGCAGCCAATATGGAATAAAAGCGCGAGAAGGACGAAAGAATAAACAGAAGAGAGAAAAAAAAGGAAATGATGAATAAATGTGCTGGTCGTTTCCTTGTGCTTTCCACCTAGAGAGTAAGAAGAGCAAGTGTTAGACAAATAACGGATGACAGCGTGGAAAGTGAAGGGACAGCAGAAACAGAATAAAAGGGAAAGGGCAGAGGGATATTGAAAAGAGAATAAAATGATTAAATGAATAAATGAGTAATAGAAAAGGAAAAGAAAGGTAGAAAGAAAAGACGACAGTGTGGATACCTAGTATTTAATATAATTAATTTTGCTAGTTAATTTAATACTTGATCAACACAAAGCTGGCTACAACCGGGCACTATAGAAGACAGAAGAGACGAGACAGCAAGCAATAGGAGAGGGCGCCGAGACGTTGAAGAAAGAACTGGGGCTGAACGGACAAGGTGGTTTTTGGCGAATGATTGGATAGGGAGTCTCCGTGGGGCTGTTTATTGGCGTTATTCGATTTCTTTTCTTTTCCTTTTCGTCTTTTCTCCTTTTATCTCTTTATTTATCTTCAAAAGACGTAATTTTTACTGTACTTTCAATACTTGGATCTCATCTCACGCTGAAACACCATCTTGTCACTTTTGCCAGCTGGCAGAAATCAAAGATGCGTGCAAAAGATGAAGAAGAAGAAAGAAATAGTCGAAAGAAAACATTTGAAATAAAGAGGTTGGAATAAAGTCAACAGAACAAAATAATATACAAAGCAAACGTATATATATAACCAGAATATCCAACACAAACATAAAAAAACACAGCTTCTTTCAGTCAGTATCGGCCTACTTTGATCGATCACGTTTCAATTCAAAGCATCTCATGCCAATCATATCGAGGTGGCCTAAACACAATAATAAACACAATGCATTTCCCTTCATATACCATAACGCCAGTATTCAAACAAAATGAATATCCAAGCCCATGAACCAAACATTCGATATCCAAAGACCGATACCGACACCAAAAATGACAAGCCATACCCAAGCAGAGTACTTAAGCTATACGCTGTGTATCAAATTCTTATGCAAAAAACTGCCCAAAAGCCTAAAAAGATAACCGAAACAGAACCGAGGGTATCATCCACCATCCCACACTTTCATATTGATTGTCCAAACAATCCTAAAGGGTCCATACTTTTATACTTTTGTCTTGATTGAAGGCCCGGCAAGCACGAGGCGGGCAACAAAGAAAATGGCCACACTGGCGACCATGGTGGCGCCGCAAAACAACTGCAGGCCCAAGAAGCTGCCGTTGTTAGCTGTCGTGATGGCGCCCGCAATAGGCGAGCCCGTGAGCGCACCAAACGCCTGGACGGCAAACGCCGCACCCGTGCGCGCACCAATCTGGCGGATGTCCGAGATCTGGGCAATCAGTGTCGGGCCTAGGCTGACAAAGCCACCCGAGCTGAAGCCAAAAAGCACGGCATAGGCGATAATGGCACCGGTCGACTTGCCGGGAATCCAGAGCGCGAGCGAGATGACAGCCGACAACAGAGTGATGGAAATCATGACGTTGTACCGGCCCACACGGTCGGCGACCAAACCAGGCACAATCCGGCCAAAGATGCTCACAGCGTTGATAATCGACAGCAGGTACGGCTGCAGCGACAGGCTGAGACCGGCCGCCTTGGCCTGCAGCTCAATGTAGTTGAACGGCAAGAACATGCCCCAGAAGAACAAGAAGCAGGCGGTCACGGTCAGCAAGTACACGGGCTCGCGGAAACCGGAAAAGTAGTCGGCCATGTTAAATGGCTTGGGGTTCGGCTTGAGGCGCGAGCGCACGGTCAGGGCGGAAATGGACAGCATGCCCAGGAATAGAAACGCAACACTGCGCACGGCCCAGGGGAACCCGACGCGCGTAATGAGCTTGTTGAGCATAATGGGCAGCACGACACCGCCGAGCGACGAGCCCGACACCATGATGCCAAAGGCAGCCGAGCGGCGCTTGTAGAACCACGAGACGACGGACGACATGCAGGCATTGAAAACCGCCGACGAGCCGATGCTTGCGCAAAAGCCCTGGGCGAGGATGAACTGATAGTACTCGGTGGCGAGACTGGTCATCATCAGGCCAAAAACATAGACAATAGTGCCGATAATGAGCAGCCAGCGCGGGCCGTACATGTCAAAGACACGGCCAAAGACCAGCCCGCCAAAAGTCATGACAAAGGTCATAAGACTCAGAATCCAACTCACAGTGCCCTGCGAGTAGTTGGACAGCGGCCCGTTGACGTAGTACGTCTCAAAAACGCCGATACAGTTGACAAGGCCAAATGTGCAGAACAGGCCGCACCAGCCGCCAAACACGACGAGCCATGCTGCAAAGCCGCCGTCGGGAAAGTCCTCTGGGCTCATGCCCGGTGGTGGGCCGGCAGCTGGCTGTGCATTTGCTCCTGCTTTTTCGTCTGTTCCGGATGCATCTCCTATTGCTGCCGCAGATCCAGACTCTGGCTCGTAGCCGGCCTTTTCCAGGTCGGCCTCAACGACGTTGCTGGGTTCCGGGTAGATGTTGGCATCGGTCTCGGGGACCTGTGCTGAAATGCGGCCTTCACGAGATCGGCGCCGGCGGTAAGATGATGTTGCCGACGATCGGCGCGAGACGTCATAGGGCGCGGCATCGTCCTTCTCGGTGATGTCGAGCGTTGACGCAGTATTTGGTGCAGCCATTGTGCTGTTCAATTGTGTATTGCTGTTGTCGACAACTGTGTTTGAGCCGTGAAGAGTGCTTTGTGAAGAGCGAGGTGGCGTGGCTGGCTTGTTCATTCTGATTGTCTTTGATGCGAGATGACTGAGTGGTGAGGAGAGATCGGAGCCAAAGACTAGAGAATAGACTAGAAGCTGGGGATGAGAAACAGAAGAGGAATAAAGCGAGAATATGGGAGGAAATAAGAGGAGAATAATAGAGAACAGAAGAGGAGTATACAACAGAGTCCGAGACTTGTGGACTAATCAAAAGGGAAGAAGGACGGCAGTGTAGTAGAAAATAAAGGGGGAAAAGGAAAAGAAGAAATAGGAAAGAAAAGAAATAAGACAAGCAGGGACGAAGCGAAATGAAGGAGTGCAGTAGAAAACACCAATGGCCAAAAAGAAAAGAAAATGGAACTCTGCAGATGCTGCAGTATCCACGGGACTATCAACTCAAAAATAGTGTTGAGATAGAGCCGACAGGTCGTTATGAGATATCCAGAAATAAGAATCAGATCCTACGACGGTCGCCGGGAGCCGAGACGGCGGAAAGAGAATTGGAAGCGTATGTAAGCAAAGTAAGCAAATATAAATAATTAAGACATAGTCAGACGGAAAGAAAGAGGATGATTGCAAAGTGGTGCGGAGTAGCTCCTGCCGTTGTTTGCAAGGTGGTTGTATGCTTGAATGATGTATTGGCGGGCGTATTGGCAGGGTCCTGGTATCCGGGGAGTAGAAGAAGTCGATGAACTGGATGATAATAAGACAAATAATGATAGGGGTAAGGAGGCAGCTCAATTATATATCTGAGTCCCGTATCGGAATATGAAATATCAAGTAAATTGCGAGAAAGAAAAGAGGATGGGAGAGATGCCGAGACGAGAGTGGTGACGGGGTTAGCTAGACTTACGCCCGGGCAAGCAAACGGCCACGGCAATAATATGTGAATAAACCAATTAAATAGGACAAAAAAATTACGATAAAAATGACGATAAATGTGGTCTTATGATGAAGAAGGAAAGAACGAATCAGCCCAAATAAGCAAGAGCGAGACTAGTCAGACGGCCGCATGAGATTCGATGACAAAGCGACGGCTAGATCTGGCGTTGATAGATCAATGATGCAATGATGCAGGAAGAGAGATGAAGAATACAGATGAGAGCAAGGGGCGAATAAAGATGAAAGACAAGAAATGATGCAAACTGCGAGAATCTACCCGCCAGCGAGATTAGCAATTATGTCGCCAGCCGGCCATCTGCACCGTGCACGGCCTGGCCAACGCGTCAAGTTGCCCACGTTCCTAAAACGGCAGAAGCTTCCCCTGTCACCCCTTTCCCTGTTCGTCACTTGCTCATACGGTCTAATATTTTGTAGGATTTCATAATTTGTAATGGTCTCTACGGAGTCTGTCGAGAGCTCGATGTGGTGAGCCAATGCTCGCCATTCAATGCAAGCCTTAAATCATACGAGGCCGGTTCATATTTATTACATCTTGACTATCTCGATGTATGTATGCATGCACCATCGATTCCGGAGAAACTTGCCCAATGCCCATCAAAAGACTGCCGCATATATTCCTTTTTCTGTCTCTTGACGTCTCCGACTGCATGTGAACCGCATACATTTGCGTAAAGGGCCTAATCGCTTATTTTCTCTTGTCAGTTGTCAGTACTGATAAGACATGCTCCTCTGTGCAATGACAAAAAGTACAAGAGGAAAGGATCATCACTACGCGTGTGCTCACCGCTTCGTCAGATCCTGATCGCCGTCTTCCAGAATTGACAGCCCGTTGACTTGCGAGAAGTTGGAAAACGTTGGTCTATTCTTTCAGTCTCTTCCATCAAAATGTTCTCCCCGACTCTGAAGGCTTATGAGAGAATACGAGAGAAGACAAGAGACTATGATCACGGCCGGGGATAAGTCGAGCTCTTGGACAGCTGTGTTCTTTCCTCCGCGAATTGTAGTGGGGCCGTGTGCTAGGCCACAAGACTCATAAAACTCAAAAGAGGAAGGAGCTGGCGTGAGACAGTATCCAAGCCGATGAAGAATTATTACCCGTGGAATTACTGGAGTTACGATGTTTGGGAGGACTGCGTTTTGTGGCCGGTGACTCTAGTTGTAATTACTCTGAAAGTCAAGCGATGCCACAGAAAGCTTATTTGTAACCGTTGTCTTGGTCTCTTGGCCTTGTAATTTCCGAATTGGGCAATCTTGATCCGACAGTACTTTGACAATTCACTTCTCCGCCATTGCGATTGTTAAAGCGAAAGAATAACAACTAAAAAGAAAGAAAAACACGACAAGTGCCTACTTATTGGCACGGAAGGGGGAACCTCCGATCTACCGTGGCATTGCGTCAAGTAATTGCAGCCAGGCCATCAGTCTGGGTCTTTAGAGTTGAAGCGCAAAAGCCGAGCGTGGTGATGCTGTATCACATCAGGTCGCGTTGTCTTAAACTAGTTAAAATTGAGTAGACAGGTCAGCAAGTGGTAGTGAAAGCATACAGAGTGGTAGCAGTTGGCCTGGGCTGAACTTATGCGGCGTCAGTGGCTGCATGCAATGCGAGGAGCCTGTCAAGATGGGATGTAACATACGCAGTGGAACGGTAGTGATCTAGTATGGGGGGATCTGGGTCAACAGCCAGTAGAAAAGATCACGATGCCGTACAATGCCGTGGGATCATAAAATGTCAGTAAGCAGGGTAGTAAGCATGATGCCAGTCAAGAAGTGTGCAATTGCCATCTACAACTGCTACTATTATATTTACTGATTAAGTAAGTACGTCGTGTATGATTCATGATGCAACTATCTTTCCTAACGCCTTGCACGACTACTATGAGCAGCCTGTCCCATGTATGTCACCGCTATGCGAAAGCTGTCGTGAAAAGGAGAAAAGACTATAGGCAAATAAATCGTAGAGAAGTTTATAGTACTGTATGTCGTAGGTAGCTTTCGCTCATTCAAACCAATTCGGGTCGACATTCGAGAGCATCTCCATTAGTGATTGTGCAGTGCTGCTAGATTTTTTTATTTTATCAAAAAAAGGCTCTTTTTTTAAAAAAAAAATCTACCTCTAGATCTTTCTACTTCGCAATTTCATATAATTTATGCTTATCCGTTTCAGTGTTCACATGATAGACAAAGATTTATTGTTGCTGATACTTATTGATATTTCAATCATATTCAACAAAATAGAAAATAATGCAACAATTTAATTACCAAAATGCTTAAAATCAGTGATATTGCCAATTAAACATATAGTACACGCAGCGAGCTGCTTCTATTCTACTGCACAAACTCCTTGAGATCCTTGGTGCTCTTCAGCTCAACCTTGCTCTCCGGCTTGACAGTCTCCAGCTTGATCGTTGCTCCTGAAGACGCCTTGTCTGACGAAGACGACGCTGGCTTGCCGCCAGTGGCCCGCTCAACAGCCGCTGCCACAGAGCCTGCCTCTGTATCGGCAATCTCGTTGACGTTCTCCCGCGTCAGCACATCTGACACCCGCACGCCGCGGCTCGACATCAGCAGCGTCGTAGGGCCCCGCACGTGCACAAACAACCGGTCACCCCAGATGGTGCGCCGCAGCACAGTGCGTGCCTCAAACAGTGCGCGTGCTGCATACTTGTATGCCGCCGACTCGCGCACAGTCTCAATGTACCCGGAGATCTTGGATGTTATAGAAGCCTTTTCGGAGGTGGCCGGTGTCTGCAGGCTTATGTTGCGCACGGCCTTGGTGGTGATCTGTGCAGTCGAGGAAGCCGTCGACGACACGACACTTGTCACCTTTTCGACAGCCGTAGCCACGGCGCCCTTGCCCATACCGGCCGACCGGAACCGGAACGGCTGCGGTGCGCTCTTATTGACGGCATAGGCGACAACATGGCTAGGGTGCACAACCAGCTCTTCACCGGCAGCAACAGTGACGGGGTAGATGTAGCCAGGAGCCGACAGGGCAACAAGACCGCGGCCTGTGACAAATGACGAGCCCCAGTTAGCGAGTCCGAGGCCGAGGCTAGCGGTGCCCGTCGTCGAGCGCTGTGGGCTCACAGACAGATTATGGCCGGTCCAGGCGAGAAGGGCATTGCGCTGGGCCACGACCCAGTCGGTGGTGCCATCAAGGTGAAGCGTGAACAGAGTTGTGTTGGCGGCCTTTGTGCCGATGAGGAGGGTGAGGGGGGAAGTCGAGGTGATGCGCTGGTAGAGGAACGGGATGCCAAAGAGTGCGCGGCGCACCGGTGCTAGAAGAGAAAGGGTGGATGTGGCCTGTATGTTGTATCATTAGCATGCTATAATTGATTGCATAGAGATCAAGCTTGGAAACGTACATTCTCGACCTTGCCGGCGACGGAAACGAGGGTGCCGCGGCGCGTGTAGAGGTTCTGCGATGCAGACAGGGAGACCGAGAGCAGCGAGTAGGGCGACCCGAGGACCTCAAATTTGGCATCTTTACTGTTAATACTCAAATGTCTTGGGATATTGAAATGCCTGTTAGATTATTTGCGCACATACCCGACTCGTCCCGGAAGCCGATCGAGGAGCCAAAGGCATCAGCTCGTGACGGCTTGGGGTACTCGGTGGCAGGAGCCGAGCTGATCTGAATGTGTCTGCGGTTGCCGAGTGTAGGTGTTGCGATGACGCATTGCCGGCAGATGTAGGCAGATGTCGACGCCGTCAATGTTGTCGTCGAAGATGTTGCCCGGGATGCCGTCTGCCGGAGCAGTGGCCGGCGCAGAGAAGAGCCACGCATGGTAACTGGAACAGTAGCCAATTTAATGACCGACTACTATCTAAATTGTCGTGTTGACGGCTTACTGGTCAGCTGTCGTCGTCGTCTGTCGTCAACCATGCGGCATCTTCAGCCTCTCGTCTCCAGATTCGTGCTTTTCCGCTTCGGCTGATACTTTACTTACATAAGCAGATCAGCTTTGGATCCACATACTGAGCTAGTCAAAAACGGTTAGGCGGGTAGCAGGTGCGGCAAGTGGTAGTGTTGTTGCTGCTAGCAACGGCAGACCCGCCCTAAACACGCTCTCTGCCAACTCGATTGACACGTTGACAAGAGACAACACGCTGCCGCCCCAAGGGACCCTCCCTGTAAACTTGGGCTATTCGGGCAAGCGCAAGGGGTCCAATTCATTACAGCTCATTTGGCAGGCGCCGTTGAGACCCACTCGACCCTCTCTCTACCTCTGCTCCTGCCCTCCATACACACACGCTTCACCGCATGTCTCGAACGTGCAACAGACTGTAGCAACAGTTACTCCTGCCCTCTATAAGTGCTCTTTCAACTACACATTTGCTGCAGTCTTTTTTTTTTCTTTTTTTTTTTTTTTTTTTTCTTCAACCCAATCCTCACGACTCCGTCTGTCAAACGTCAAACGACATCGCCTCTCGCCGGCCCAATTGGCGTCTCATATTTTCCGCGGCACTTTGCAGTTTGTTTTCAAGTGGTTCGACCGTTTTCTAGTTGCATTATTCACTTATTGCATCTTGTTGCATCTTTGTTGATGCCTGCATCACGACGCCATCGCGACCTCTTCGGCCTCACTTTCTACTGCTGTTGATAGCTCTAATCGAGACTCGACTCTCCTAAATTCCCATATATTTCCTCCACCATGTCTGTGCGCGTCGTGGCCCGGATACGGCCGCTCCTCCCCAAGGAGCTGGACAAAGACATCATTGTACGGGCCGCCAGCAGCGAGGACGGCTCGCCGCCCAACGTCGTCAAGATCCCAAGCCCAAAGAACGAGGCCGAGATCTTCTCGTTTACCTTTAATAGTGTCTATGGCCAGGAAACGACCCAGGAAGAGCTGTTTAATGCTGAGGGTATGCTCACCCTCCAACTCTAGTCTAACCCTGGGCGCTTTGCCTCTTTGCGTCTTTGCCTTTTCAAAGCACCTCGCGTCTACTCGTCCACACATTCACCTATACCCATTTGACATCTTCAACACTTCACAGCTTTTGACCCTTCATTCATAACGGTAGTATGTACATGCTAACTGGCCAGTTGCTCCTCATGTGAAATCCCTTTTCCAGGGCCTCGACATCACCCTCTTCGCGTATGGCGTCACCGGCACCGGCAAGACACACACCATGCGAGGCGGCATGAAACTGGCCGACCGTGGTGTCATTCCCCGCATTCTCAGTCTTATATTCCGCCGCGGCAAGAAGCTCACCAAGGATACCAATGGCCTAGTCGATGTCGGTGTCGACCTGTCCTACTACGAGATCTACAACGACAAGGTCTACGACCTGCTCGAGCCCCCGGAGAAGCGCACCCCGACCGGCCTGCCATTACGTGAAAAGGACAACAAAACTTATGTCGTCGGCCTCTCGGAACGCCAGTGTGAAGACCTTCGCGACTTTGAGCGCCTCTACATTTCCGCCAACCAGAACCGTGTCACTGCTTCCACCAAGCTCAACGCTCACAGTAGTCGCAGCCACGCCATCCTGCGCGTCAAGCTCACCCAGACGACGTATGCTGCAGACGGTTCTGGTGCGGTCGTGTCGGTCCTCGAGAGTACGGCATCTGCCATTGACTTGGCAGGTTCCGAAGACAATCGTCGGACCGACAACGGCCGTGAGCGGCTGGTTGAATCTGCTGCCATCAACAAGAGTCTGTTCGTGCTGAGCCAATGTGTAGATGCTATTGCACGCGGCGAGCGGCGTATCCCATATCGCGAGTCAAAGATGACACGAATCCTGTCGCTCGGCCAGAACCAGGGCATCACCGTCATGATTCTCAACCTGGCACCCGTCCGCAGCTACCACCTCGACACCCTTAGTAGTCTCAACGTCAGCTCGCGAGCAAAGCGTATCGAGGTCCGCGAGATCGAAAACGAAGTTGTCTTCAAGCAGATGCCGCGCACCTTTAACTCGACTTCCTCCTCTTCCGCATCCTCTTCTTCGGCGAATTCCATGACGTCACTGACGTCCTCGTCCACCGTGTCTTCATCACTTTCTTCCTCTTCCGCAGGTACAGCTCCAGCCCGACAACCTCTGCGTGCTCTGTCTATCAACACGCACAACACCCAGATGGGCAATGCAGCCGCCAAAGCCGCGGCTGATAAGCCCGTCAAGGCTTTTGCAGTATATGCTGACTGTGCAGTCGTAACAAAACCGGCTACCAGCAATCTTTCCAACAACTCCTACACTCCTCCCTCGACCAACAACAACACCGCGCGGCCCGCCCCTCCTGCTGCACCAAGCACCATCACGTCTTCCCTCACTTCGGCCCGGATGGGTCCGTTGTCTGGGTTGTCACGTCCGTCATTGGCCACGACCAAGATTGGCGGCGGCAGTACCGGAAACAGCGGTAGCCTCGGTAACACCGGCCACGTTAAGCGCGTGTCCGAGGCAGCTGAGCCGCGTTCCAAGCTTGCACGGCCATCGATCCACCCCTACTCAGCATCAAACATTAGTCTCCCCAGACCATCATTGGCACCCGCGCTGCCACCAACGACAACAACAACTAGCGCACAGCTGCTGACGCTGTCTGCAGAACAAATTGAGGCGATTGTTGAGCGCAAGGTAGCAGAAGCTCTGGCTGCACGTGCTGAAGAAGACGAAAAGCGGCACGAAGAACAGCGGCAGAAGCTGGCTCGCCTCGAAGCACTGGAGCTTGCTGCTGGCCAGGACAACACCGTTTCCTTTTTGACAGGCGACTTGACCCGGACCAACTCTGGTGACATGAGCGAGGCCCTGCAGAAGCGTCTCGAAGCCCTCGAACGCCGCATCGAGGACAACACAAGCTCGCGTGGGAGTGAAGACCCGCGCGCCGAGGGTCTACGGTACTTGCTTCTGGCGCGCCAGAACAGGGAAGTAGGTGACGATGCCGCGGTGCTTCGCTACTACGAGCTGGCTCTCCCGTTCTTTCCCGGCCAAGTGAAATTGCTGGGCAAGATTGACAAGCTTAAGGCCAAGCTGAACCGCGACACTCTCAAAAAGCGCTCTAGTCTATCTCTGATGAGCGCAGGCAGCTCTCCCACGAGAAAGCAGCAACAGCAGCAGCTGTCGGTTCAGAAGAGAAAACGGTTTGGAGGATCAGCTTCTGCCTCCACACTGACACCCACGACGCCCACATTCCGCCGCGCCATGTCTGCTGGTGCATGTAGTGCACTTAGTGGTGGTGAAGATGAGTTGGACTACTTTGATGACGTGGAGGAGACGGGGAGCTTCAGCCAGTCTGATGCTGATGTCGAGGATGACATCGAGGACGACGAGGGTACACCCGAGAAGACTTCTGTCTCCTACCTCCAGCGTCGTGGCACTATTAACAGTCTAAAGCAGCACCGCAAGTCACCTCGTACGTCTCACAGCGATGATGCCGACGACGAGTCTATGGTGCAGGGCTTTGGTGCTATGACGCCGCGCAAGAAGAAGCTTCTTGATATCGCCAACTCGCGCGACGTCTCGTCCATCCGTGGCCTAGGTGTTTCACCGCGAAAGGCGCGTGGTCTTGTCGAATACCTCGAGCATGGTAGCGGTGTTTCTGGTGGTGTGCCCAGCGTCCAAGCCGAGCTTGACACTGACGAGGATGTCATTGAAGATGTTATCCAGTATGCCATTGATGACGAGCAGGACGAGACCATGAGCATCGCCGGAGAGCACGAGGAGATCAAGACTGGCGGCAGCATCCACCGCATCGAAAACCTGTCGCAGCTGCGCAACGTCCCCGGAATGGGCAGCGAGACCGTGGAGCGGGCCTACAATGGTCTACATATCGCCATTGCCTAATTGTTCTGCTATTAGTTCTTAGTTCTCACATCACGTTTTGATTTTTGACGTCTTATATTTACCCATTTGGCATTTTTGGCATTTTTGGCATTTTGCAATTTTGGTTGGGTTACACATTTGCTTACATTTTCGCATTTGCATAGGTCTGGCGTTTTATCTTGTTCTCCTTCTTTCTCTGCGCACTGCTTTTCTCTGTGCATTGCGTTTTAATACCTACAGCCATCGCTGCTGCGTCTGCATTACTTTGTTGTTGTTGACAATTCATTTTTGGATTCATTCTATCTGCAAGTTCTTTGTGATTCTGAATATGGGATACAGTTACAGCTTCAACTTGGCTGCCTTTGGCTTGATAATGTCTAGGAATAGATCTTCAACACCGAGCTCCCACCCTTCGCCGCGGTATGATCGTGGCCATATACCGTTCCGTCCAGGTGCCAACACCCCGTTAGGATCAAACGCATCCTTGACCTTCTCGTGGAACTTGAGTAGTGCCTGACTGCCCCATGAATATGTGCGTGCGACCTGGTCGGCAAACAATAGGTGAGTCCGGTACTCGCCAAATCCTTGGGCTGCACACGCTGCAATCATCGCCCGCATCAGCCGTACTGCGCGCTGCTTGGCGTCCGCATCGCCCCGATCATAGACGATATTGGAGATATAATGCATCTCGCGGCCAGCAACGCACATGGAAGGGAACAAATCGTAGCCGTGTTCCACGTGCAGCTGCTTGATTATTCTGTGCAGCGTCTCGGCGTCTTTGCCGCGCGTCGGGGCAATGGGCGAGAAGAAGAGGTGCGCACCATTGGGCACCCACGTCAGCCAGTCCAGCTCGCGCAGAGCCGGCACGCCCGAGCACACGAGCGCGCGGTCGTGTAGATAGTGACTAGCGTCGACATCCTTGGGCAAGAACAGACGTGTGCCGGGAATGACGGCCTTGAATGCGGCCTCAATCTCGGCAATCTGGCCCTTGATGCTCTGTTCGGTACCATACTGCGTCCCATAAAAGACCCAAGAGCAGTCGCCGAGCGGCAGCAGCTTGGCCGCGGCATGGATTTCGTCGGGGGTCAAGGGCGACTTGTTGGTCGTGTCGCCGCCTCTAAAGAACGACTTTGGTTTACCGGTAATATTCAGTTCCTGAACAACATGACGCAGCTGTGGAATATTGCCCATAACGCCGCGCTGGGCTAGCGGGCGGATAACCTCGACGATAGCGGCAAAATCGTCTTCGTTGGGAAATGTGAGACAGTATGACTGGTGTGCTTGCGGCGCCGGCATGAGCTGAAAGCCCATCTTTGTCACAATGCCCATGCTGCTCTGCGAGAAGAGGCCGTCAATAGACGGGCCGAATGAGTGCTGGAACGACTGCCAGGCAGGGTTGTCTGTCTCTGTGTTGTCGGTGCCATTGGGCGGCCCTGGGAGGGCACCCATACCTGTGCGCAGCAGCGAGCCGTCGGGCAGCACGACTTCCATACCGCAGTGGTTGCCAAAGTGGTCGCCATACGGAGTATAGCCGACGCCACGATCGACTGCATTGCCTAGGACACTGCCTCCACCAAGGTCGGGCGTATCGATCCACAGAGGGTGGTGTTCCTTGGTGCTGTTGAGCTTTTGAACGGCTTCGTAAAGTGCAAAATACGAGACGCCCGGCTCAACAACACAGCTTGCGTTGGCTCCATCGAGATCTAAGATCTGGTGCATATTGCGGCCAAGATCGAGCACGACGCCACCAGGAATACGGGGAGCAGCGCCGCCGTACCCTAGGTTGCGACCGAGCGAGATGGGGTACAGCGGAATACCCCTGATGCGCCCGTCATTTGCTTGAGATTTGGACAAGTGCCGGTTGGCCCAGCGCACAATTGCCTGCACGTCGGCCGTCGACCGCGGGTAGATAGAAGCACTGCTTACGAGTGCCTCTGGATCTGCAATGTGAAAGGCGTCATGGGTCGTGGCCGGTCTGTCGAGATACCAGCCGTCGACGAGGTCGATACCCTTGTCATTGATCTGAATGAGAGTCTTGTCCGTGTCTTTGAGCTCGACACGCAATTCTTCAATGGCAGTAAGGAAGGTGTCGACAGTCATGCCTGGTGGCGGCTGAAGACCGCGTTTTCGAACAATATTCTTGGGCAGCGTGCGCATGGCAGCGAGCTGATCCCGCTTCTGAGTAGCTTCATCTTGAAGTTGGGGTGGTGCGCCATTGTACGTGTCATCGAGAGTTGGCACGGGCTTTGAGTCTTTGGAAGCCATATCGACGTTCTATGTTCTCTTGGATTGTTTTTTTTTTTCAAACTGATGCAAAACAATGATAAGATACGTGGCTCTATATACGCCGAGATCCTACTGATGATGATCTTGGATGGATATTAGACATCTCTAGGAGAGACGTCTTGATTCCGTCTTATGTGCATGTTGTTATCGTTGTCAGCCTCTACTGAGTACTTATTTCTCGTCAAACTTATCCCCGATCACTCTGACTCTGACTAAAGTATTATAAAAGTATTTTCCCCTCACATACGAACTCGGCAAGCTTTCAATGATCATGGAATACTGACTATTTTGCGACGTTGGGGTTGTCGGCGAGACGGTCCCGAGCAAAAGGCTCAATGTGTGGGGTTCGGCAGATGCTGACGACCCCCTCGCGGCGGCAGCATCACACATTGCGAGACTATTACCATTGAGATGAAATGAAATGAGAGACAAGAATAGCTCGCTTCGATGGATAATATGCAGGGTGGTGATTAATAGATGTGCAGACGAGCTGCATCATCTGTGCAACACTGGCCGTGGCTAACATCACGAAGCACATACTTGGCTCAACCCAAATTCCGACCTTATCAGAGCATCTGACCTATCATCAATTGATAGATATGAGAAGCTGAAATAGTAACAGATATCATCAAGGCATACCATCTTACAGACATTCCCAATCTCACGGCCTGCTGACAGCCATGGAGGTTCCCAAGCTGAAAGGTAAGTCGTAGTGAGCATGATGATCCCAACGAGCTGAAACTCAAATTCTAGTCATAATCGTCGGTGCTGGGCTGGGCGGGTGTGCAGCCGCACTGGCCATGAAACACCACGGCCACGACGTAGTCGTCTATGAGAAACTGCGCGCGTTTCGCCGGCTGGGCGACTCGCTCGGCCTGGGCGAAAATGCCCTGAAACTGCTCAAGCGATGGGGCAAGCCGTCCCTATACGAGAAACTAATGACCATTGGCAACCGGTCAGAGGTGATGCAGATTCGGCGCTGGCATGACGGCAAAGTGCTGGCAGAGCAGCCGCTGATGGACATGGCCGGCCGCATCGGGCACCGTGGCGACTACCACGAGACGTTTTTAGACGGAGTTCGGGATGTTGGTATTCCCATCCACATGGGCCGTGAGGTTGTCGCCTATAATGAGCCAGACTATATCCCGGGTGAAACTGCAACTAGCAAAGTTGTTGTCCAATTTGCCGACGGATCGACAGACGAGGCCGACCTGGTTGTTGGGGCCGACGGCATTAAATCGCGGGCGCGCGAGCTTGTGCTTGGGTTTGCAGATGCACCCCGGAGCAGCGGCTACTCGTGTTTCCGGGCCTATTTCCCAGGCGCCCACCTCAAAAATATCGATGCGTGCCGCGAGTTTGTCGACCACGACTGCGTCAACATCTGGATTGGCGAGGACACGCACATGGTGCAGAACACGCTGCGCGATGGCGACGAGTTCAACTGGATCGTGACGCGTAAGATCCCATCCAAAGAACGCGAGGCCGAGATGCTGGCAAGCGAGTCGTGGTTTCAGCCGGGCGACATGGACGAGGTGCGGCGGTGCGTTGCTGACATTGATCCGCGGATCAAGGCCACCATAGAAAACACCGAGTCGTGCCTGGACTGGATCATTTGCTACCGGGACCCGCTGCCGACGTGGATCTCGCGGAAGTCGCACCAGATTGCACTGCTGGGCGACAGCTGCCACGCGCACTTGCCGACGAGTGCCCAGGGCGCGAGTCAGGCGACAGAGAGTGCCGGCGTGCTGGCCATGTGCCTGCGTCTTGCTCAAGGCGACGTGGCGTTGGCAACACGGACATATGAGAAGCTGCGGTACGACCGAGTGCGGCAGAGCCAGACCAATGGCGAAGATCTACGGGACCGGTGGCACAGTGCACTCAAGAACATTGACGACGGCGTCGAGATTGATCCCGAGTCGATCAAGATCCGGAACAGGTGGCTGTACGCATTTGATGCCGAGGCGGACACGCGTGAGCGCTGGGCAGCAGTGTCAAGCAAGGTGGCAAAGGAGCTGAAGACAGGCAAGATCACACCTTTGCAGTAAATAGAGTAGCGATTAAGTCACGGAAGAAGCAACACCATTCATCAAACACAACGTAAAATATAAGAAGAAAATAAATTTGCCATGTGTGCATGGATGCAATATGTACATGATTAGTGAAATAGCAAGAAGATATCCAATCGATAGGCTCGTGAAAAGAGACAAAAAAGGTATAAAAGGATACAAGAAACGGCCGATTGGCCAGTGAATGAGAGGATGAAGTGAAGAGGCTGGACGAGTGTAAGATGAGAATTTTATGCTGAGAAAATCAAATGAGTCAAAGGTCATAGTACAAGAGTCGATTCTACTTGGTGTAGAACTCCTCAACCCATGCCTTGATGACGGAGATCTCGTTGGCTACGACGGCAGCAACACCGGCGTTTGCCTGAGCGTTTCTGATGATAAGATCGCTGCAATGAATACCGCCGGGGATAACGCTGACGGGAGCCTCGGGGGTAGACACAAGGGGTCCACCGGGGCGGAAGTCGGAAGAGACGGTGGCGTCCTTCCAGGGATCAAACTCGCCGTTGACCCAGATAAGACGAGTGGTGTTGTGGAACCAGCCGCCTGTGTAGGCGTTGGTGTCGGCAACAGTCTTGCCGCCAGTGGGCGATGAGCCAAAGGTAAAGCCATCCTCATCGGGGAAGTAGAGAGGGCACTGTCTCTGCCAGTACTCGGCAGTGACAAGACGCGACACGATGGTAGGGGTGCCCTCGGGAGCGCCGTCCTGCCAGAAGCCAAAGGGCTCGTTGCACAGAAGCCACATCCACTGACGGTCGATCGGGTTGTCGACAGAGACGTCAGTGTAGAAGGGGCTGGTGGCATTGTAGGTGTCGAAGCAGTCAACGTTGTCGGTACCGACAAAGGACTCGTCGTAGCTCTCGCAGTAGCCAGGGATGAGGATCTCCTTGACCCACTTGGTGTAGCCGTTGAGAGCCTTCTTCAGGCCGACACCCTTGGCACTGGGGGTGTTGGTACTGGGCTCGTAAGTAGTATTGAAGACGCCGACAACGGCGTTCTCGACGTAGTCACAGAACTGGTAGACACCGGAGTAGCCAGTGTCAAAGTCATGGCCCTGCCAGTTCCAGGGACCGTTCTCGAGGGCGGAGGCGAAATCGTCGTCGTGCTCAACACCGGCCAGGCCGAACGAAGCCTTGAGTGCCTGCTTGTCCGAGTCGGAACCGCGCAGCAGGATGTTGTCAACGTACTCAACAACGAGTTGGACATCGGCACTGCAGTTTTGAGGGAGACCCTGGCGGACAGGTTCAAAGTACTGCCAAAAGTCATCAATGGCCTCAACGACAGCGCTACTGGCGTGGTAGGCCCAAATAGTACCGGGGTCAATAGCCTCGACCCAGGCGGACAGGGCACCCGAGTAGGAGCCACCCGAGAAGACCCAGGGAGAGTTGGGGGCGTTCTGCAGGCCCGAGGAGCCGCCATCGGTGTTGTTGGCGCGCGTGGAGTTGTCGAAGCCGAGCTGGACGTTGCGGGCAAAGTAGGTGATGTCAGCAATGTTGTTGGCCAGGGTCAGGTGCTGAAGGTTCTTGGTGGTCAGCTCAGCGTAGGGCGAACTCTCGCCCCAGTAGCGGTGCTCAACCATGACAATGGCACCGCCAATGGCCTTGGCGAACTGACCGGTAATGGTACGGTTAGTAAGGTAGCCAGTGTAGCCGTCGGCTGCTGTCTCACCGGGGGTGAAGACGACGACGGGGGCACCAGGGCCGGTCCAGTAGTCGGTGTTATACCAGTAGCGCTGGCTAAAGGTACCCTGGGACGGGTCGGAGTGGTTGAGGATCTGCTGGAAGGTGGCCAGGACGGCACCACCGTTAGACGATGCGTGAACAGCAAGCTGAGCAGCATCCTGGTGGATGGCACGGGCGTCGAAGACGTTGTTGGTGCCGCGGACCTGCTGGCGCTTGGCCATGGCAGCACGAGTGAGCAGATCCTCGTTCTCAAGCTTTGTGATGACAAGATCGGGAGCCTCGAGCTTGGGGATCTTCATGTCATGGAAGCTGATGGCGGCCACAGACGACGCCGAAGCGAAGACTGCGAGGGAAGCCGAGAACTTCATGTTGTGGTGTTTAAAGAGAGGGGAGTAGAATAGAGAGTAAAGGGTGTCTTTGTCACGATCCAGAGTCAACAGTGAAGTTGTAGACTGGAGAGATGAGTGACTGTGTGACAGAGAGGGATAAGGAGGAAAGAGGGAGAAGAGAGAGGAGGGCCATGAGGAAAGAGAGCAGAGGATCGCTCCTTCTCTTTATACAACAGGGATGCATCTGGACTGTAGGTTTTGGAGTGGCAGTCCAAAAGACCAAAGCATGGAGGATCGACGGACCCTGGAGGAAGGTGCATTCGGATAGCCATATGGAGAGTACTTGCCTTATGTTATTTGCTTTCTTTTTAATGAGTGATACAGAAAAAGGCAGGTGTCGTCGGGTTGATCGTAGGGTCCACTACGACCGTGGTCCTTCTTCTTTGGGCGTACACTACTAGCCTATCTGTGCGTGTAGTGCATTTAGTCCATTTTGTACTGGCGCTAAGCGTGTTGATCTTCTTGTGATAGAGGCCTATGCTACCAGTATTACGGAGTGCATTTGAGCAGACTGAAATGTGAAGCTGGCTGTTTGTAGATGATGTAAGTTTTTCATTTTGTTTTCATTTTTTTTTTTGTTTTGATAAGCAATATGCTTTTGCGTTGGGCATAGAAACGTCGTCTATCTAAAAGGTGAGATGCTGGGAGAGGAATAGGAATAGGAAGAGGGAGAAAAAGAAGGAGAGAAAGAGAGAGAAGAGAGAGAGAGAAATTGAGAGTAGACAGCGAGGACTGATTGCACTGAGCCTGAAAGAAGGAGCCTCGGCCAAGTGTGCAACTGCATTCCCTCTGTTTGTCTGAGATGGTATGACGAGCAACGGCCACCAGCCAAGGAGACAGAAACAACGTAGATTTGAGAGAGACAAGCCAAGACATTTAACACATAGATTTTTCATAATCTCCCCGACCAACAGCCCCCAAACGTGCACTAACATGCCAACATTCCAGTGACAGCCGGAATTCTAGCCTCGAGCATTCCA
Source organism: Ophiostoma ulmi (assembly GCA_029298715.1). Taxonomy (NCBI): domain Eukaryota; kingdom Fungi; phylum Ascomycota; class Sordariomycetes; order Ophiostomatales; family Ophiostomataceae; genus Ophiostoma; species Ophiostoma ulmi. Next base: position 4,617,134 of record JANSLN010000002.1, on the reverse strand, counting down.
GTCGACCAGCCATTCTGCAGTGTGTAGAACTGAGGGAGAAGAAGTATTAGAGCCAGAAGCCAAGTATGAAGAGAAGGGTTATCGGAGGAGTGTTGATTAATAGAACAATGAAAAAAGAAAAAAAAGAAAAGAAAAGAAAGGAATACTGATGGAAGCTGAAGAACAGACGACGGCGATGATGAACCTTGCCTACCAAAGCAGAGATCGACATGTAATTCTTGGGGTAGGCTGACTTCTAAGCACACATTAATTACATTGCATACTCAATCAACACATGGCCACGCAACATTGACAACGGCAAACAAAGACTAGAGAGAACGTCGTAAAACACAGACGGAAGACGGCAGACGACAGACGACAGACTAGACACACAGGTACACATAGACACGCATATAAGATATCACAGTAGTATTGAGTCAGATGAGTCTGTGTGTATAGGCCATCTTCTCCAGGTTTGTAGACGACGAGATACGAGTACATTGTATTGAGTGCATATACATACCGGCTTCCTAACAAGGCAACTGTTCGTATCGCTGTCTATCGCCTGTCTCTCATTTAATATGAATATAGACCACTTGCTGCAGACCTTCTCCAGCTTCATCTGCCTTGGCATACCTGACTGACCTCAGACCTTCCTTTGGCAAACCTGCTCACTTTGAATCAGGTCGAGTGTTCTTATTTGCCTTTTTTCTTTTTCGGAATAGATACTCGGATTGACTCAATGAGAATCTCGCTTGATTGTTCCCTGCCGTCACCCACACCTTCGTATCTGCATGTTTCTGTACAGAACGTTTCTTCTCGATCCTGTCGGTCTCATTTAAGTTGCTATTGTTCTGTTATTCTTTTGTTCGATGCTCATTCGCGAGCATTGCTAATTAATCATCGATGCGCCAAAGAACCCCGTCTATCCGGTCGTCTCCTGTCTATCACACCCCTCAGGCACCTCTCAGGCACCTGCCCGTTGAGGAATGATCAACATTGTAGAAATAACAGGGTGACACCAAACTTATTGTACCACCAGACCAGCTAGCAGGTCAGTGTGAACTGCTATCTCGAGCGAGAAGAGCTAAGACCTGGCTATATCTAGTCTGGACCTTGTGTAGGCATAATTGAGCCAAAATAGCTAAAGTAGCCAAAATATCGCTAAAATAGCGAAATGGAATGGGACTGCCGAAAGCTTCAAAGAACAACCCGGCTTGACCAAAGCTTGGACAAGTGTAAATAGTCCGAGGATGCCGTGTGATTAGTTGTGCTATTGGAGTTGGTTGGCTTACTCAAGAGAGTCCTGTTGCCCTGTTGTCTGGGTCTAGCGATCAGTTGCGGCTGTGGCGTCGATAGCGGATGAAATAAGGTGTGGCATTGATATTGTTATTCGATGAATCTGTTTGGTTGGTAGATATATATTAATGGTGAAGGAGAGTATAGTCCGTTTAAGTAACTGCAAAGACTCAATTAAGCAAAGCAGCAAAGCAGCAAATGAGGGGGGAGTAGAGAGGTAGACTGCCATCCCTGAACCAGTGATGAAAACGAGCTGGCAAGACTTTAATATACAGTCTGAATGCCGACTACATCTGTGCTGGCGCTCGAATGCTTTCATCCGTTGTTTGCCGGCTCCCACCTCCGCCCTCACGCTCACGCTCACACACATGGCAATCCCACGTTGCCTGTTGTTGCCGTGACATCATGCGGATCACATATTGTCAGCAACAGTCTTTTACCATCAAGCTGATTTGATGTTAGTTTTTACTACTTTGTTATTCGACAATTGATACGTATCCATCTTATCACATTTCCTCGAAAGATCGGCAACCACATGACAATCTGTGGCACTGTCGAGCACGCGGCTGTATCTCCCAGCCTTGGTCAGTCAATTCATATCCATACACTCTGGCTATCAAACATTTTGTTGTCACTGAAGATCGTCGCGCAAACGATGCACTTTACCTCTAATGTCGATACCCCCCTGCCTGCAGTATGACATCCACGTGTTGATTCGCTTCTCCAAGCATATTAATTCAAATATGATTGCAGTCACAATCAAAGCTATAGTTCAAACCGATGAAAGAAAATGTAAAAGAAAGGAGAACATAACAAAAGTATCTCACAATCCTCACAAGGCTTCACTTTTCTGCACATAGCATGCTCGGCAATCGCCTCAACTCTCATTACCGCCGGTGCTGCATCTGCAGCCATTGCAATCCTGTCGGCAGCACTCGATTTATCGACACCCGGTCTTCGTCACATCCCATGTAACCCTCATCACCTCACACTCCTCACTTCACTCCGATAGCCAATGCTTACATAATCACATTTGCCCAGTTTTTCTTTCACCCTTGTTTTGTTCCCTTTACCTCTTCACGCGATGTCGTCAATCACCTCCACTAATACGTTTGCACCACTTTCACTTGCCTATTTAGCCTTGGCGTCGACACGCTATCGGCCGGAGTGTGATTGACGGGGAGAAGGGTATGTTTCCTGCGTAGACTGTATGTAGACAGCGATGACAAACACCGGAAAACCCTTACAGCTAAACGCCTGCGGTAACTACCCTGTGCAAGGAAAACCCACAATTCTACCGATTGCCGTCCCGTCTACGGACCACATCGCGCAGACATACTATGGGTCTCTCACATATCCGATTTCTGATTTCAGAGTCGCTTCTATTCCGATTTGGTTCTGTGCTTATTTCCATTTGCTTTCCGCATCTTTCTACATCTCTTGGTTCCTTTTTGTCTCTCGTGTTCCTTTGCTTGTTTGTTTAGTCTACCGGTCCTTCACTCTATTGCATCTTGTCCTATTATTGATCATCTCTCAGGCCCTATCTTGTTATCTCGTTATCTCATTGTCTGATTGTCTGATTGTCTCATCTATCTCATCTATCATCCAATCTGTTGACATCGTGACTTGACTGGACCGCCCCTGAATCACTTGGTCAGACACGAGACCACGGATAAGAAGATATCCCAGCATAACTACAACATGGCCGACACTACCGCCGACGAGCGGACGCCACTGCTGTCAACCCCGGCCGCTTCGGCTTCCGACATCACCGGCTATCCGGATAACGACAACCGCCCCAATGGCAGCGTTGCCAGAGACACACAAAATAGGGCTGGTTGGTTTGCCTCAACATGGAGTCCCGCCAACCGTGTGCTGCTTGCCAGCTTCCTCATCTCCCTCAGCTTCAGTTTTACGCAGGTCAGCATGTTCTACGTCTTCCGCCTCATGGAATGTGACGTCTACTACTCCGACCCCAGCCACGCGCCATATTCCGGCCATGGTGATCGTTGCAGCATCAATGAGATTGCCGCCGGCACCGCTACCCAGTTTTCTATTCTCGGTATCAGCACTACGTTTTGCGGCACCTGGAACCTGTTCGTCTCCGGCCACCAGGTTAAGCAATGGGGCCCCCGTGCGGCTCTCGTTATTCAGACTTTTGTTCCCGCCCTGCGCGTGCTTACTCAGATCTTTGGTGTCTATGCCGGCGGCCAGGCCGGTATCTGGATCATCCAGATTACCCAGATCATCACCATTCTCGGCGGCCCTGCCGGCTACATCCTGGTTGTCAACACCATTGCCGGCGAGGTCGTGCCCCCAGTTCAGCGGACTGCCCTCTTTGGTCAGTTGCAGGGCTGCATCATGCTCGGCGTGGCTACTGGCTACCTACTAGGTGGTATTGTTGGTGACACTTTCGGCATTGTGCGGCCCTTTCAGGTGGCATTTTTCCTGTTTCTCCTGTCCAGCTGCTTTGCCCGCTCGGCCATGCCCTACATCTCACCTGAGTCGCTGGTTAACAGCACTAAGTCGTCTTCGGCTACCGGGCCAGCCCCTCCTCGCAGCGGCGGCCTTTCTGCTTTCTTTGAGCCCCTCAAGGTCCTGTGGCCGCAGCGCATCCGCCTTAACACCGGCCGCGTCGTCAGCCACTATGGCGTACTGTTCTTGTGTGCCGGTGTATTTCTCGGTGTCCTGGCCACGGGCTATGCGCCGGTCCTCCTGCAAATGTACGCCACGGCCACCTTTGAGTTCAACCAGGCCAACAACGGCTGGCTCATGTCTGGCAACAGCTTCATGCGCGCCATCTTTCTTATCTTCATGTTCCCGCGCATTATCGATTCTGGCCGCGCCTGGTTTGCGCGCCTCGCCCAGCAGGAGCGGTCTTTGCTGTCGCTGATCAAGAAGCCCGCCAAGCGCACACGAACAACGTCCCATATCATTGTCGACGACCTCCCTACCGAGCCGGCCCAGTTTGACGCACCCACCGGTACCCTTCTGGAGGAGGAGCCGCTGCTTGTCCGTGTGCCCACGACTGAACGAATTCGCGACGAAGGCCACTCCTCTGGTGACGACTCCGAGGACACGGCCACCGAGGACGAAAAGGCTGCGTATGCCTTTGACCTCTTCTTTTTGCGGTGGAGCCTGCTCGTCGACGGTGTCATTACGGCCGGTGCCGCACTCGCCACCCAAGGTTGGCACATGTACCTCGTAACGCTGTTGCTGCCCTTTGGCTCCGGCTCGGCCCCTGCTGCCAAGGGGGTCATCACTTCCATGTGCCCCCAGTCTCAGCGTACCGATGCCCTCAATGCCATTACACTTGTCGAGAATGTTGCACGTCTGGCTACACTCGGTCTCTTTGGCTTTGTCTTTTCGGCCCTTGCTGCCGTTGGCCAGTCTCATCTCACATTCTACTGCAATGGTGCCGTAGCCATTGTCGCCATGTTTGTTCTCATGCTGTCCCACTTCCCGCCGTTGGATAGTGAGCTGGTCGATGACGATGCCGAGTATGAAGACGGGGCTGAAGAATAATCTGAGGAACCAATTACGTCGATTTATTAAAAAAAAGCAATTTAGTTTTAGCAATTTGAATTTGAAGCAAAAGCGAGTTTGAGCAGTGGTGATTGATCACTGCATTGGGGAGACCCTGTCCATTAGATTTTCTTTTTGGGATTACATAAAATAGATTACACGATTCTATAGAAAAATGAAAATAGTAAATGTAAAGTGGCCAATGAAATAAACGAAGATATTATATGAAGCTCGATTTTGGTGACGCTTCATGCACAGTAACAATACAGTGCAAACCCAGTTACATAAACAGTACGGTTACCGCCTTTTTTCTACACCTTATCAGCGATTAGATTGGCAGAAACTTTTTTCTACCATCACTTCTGCAGTGTCTGCACTTTTGCTGCGATACCCACTTTATTTTCTCTACTGAATATCAACACTCTCAAAACTCTACCCTGACAGCAACATCTATACCCAACTTGTTAGACACGCCCGGCGTGCAAATACAGACAAGATGGCCGACGATATGATTATGAACTTTGACTTTGACAATGTGGAGGCTGCCGTACCACAAGTCACTTTCAAAGGCGGCCGCTGGCGGGACCGCAAACGCGCCCAGCGGGACTACAACAAAAAACACAACCCCGGTGCCGGCAACGGCGACGACAGCATAGCCTCACCCGCGAGTGGAAACAAGCCGAATATCCAAAAGAGGCCAAGAGCCGATGGCGGCGACAGCGACCGGCCCTTCAAGCGCAACACAGGTGGCGACGAGGCGGCCCAACAGCGGTGGCCCTCGGGCGGATTTGGCGGCGACAGAGCACCGGCCGGCCGGCCACAGAACGGCGTGACCTCGCGTCTGTTCACGTCTATCCCGACACATACGACTGATTTCGACGAGGCAGATGCGGCAGCCGCAGCCGCGGCCACCGACGAGCCCATCCAGGCGTCCAATGCGCCCCTCTCCGATGAAGCCCACTCATTCCTCAAGCTCGGCCTGTCGCGCCGCATTGCTCGCCAGCTCTCCGAATTTATGGCCCTCAAAGCACCCACTGCTATCCAGAAGAACTCTATCCTCCAGCTGGTTGGCAGCGACGATGACGCTTTCCTCCAGGCCGAGACCGGCTCCGGTAAAACTCTGGCCTACCTGCTGCCCATTGTACAGCGCCTGCTCGCCCTCACCGAAGACAACGACGGCAAGCGGCGCCCTCTGCAGGTCACCCGTGACGGTCTCGGACTCATGGCGGTTATTTTGGCGCCGACGCGCGAGCTGTGTGTCCAAATTAGCGTCGTGCTCGACAAGCTGCTCGGCTGTGCGCGCTTCCTGCAGTCGACCACAGTGCTCGGTGGTGAGAAGAAAAAGGCCGAGAAGGCACGCCTGCGCAAGGGCACCAACATTCTCGTTGCGACACCCGGTCGTCTCACCGATCACTTGGACAACACCGAGGTGCTGGACCTCAGCCGCGTGCGCTGGCTCGTGCTGGACGAGGGCGATCGGCTGATGGAGATGGGTTTCGAAAAGGACATTCGCGCAATCGTCAGCAAGATCCGTGCCGGCAACAACGCCAAGGACATGATCAAGACGACCAAGGATGGCCAGCCCATTCCCGACGGTATCCTACCGGCACGCCGCGTCACTGTTCTGTGCTCGGCCACGATGAAGATGAACGCCATCAAGCTCGGTGAGCTGACACTAGAGGAGGCCGTCCACATCCGGTCCACCGACAACGATGCCAACAAGACCCCAACCACCACAACGACGACCACGACCAACGAGGCCGGCGAGACGACAACAGTCACGACGACAAACGATCCTGCCAAGGCTGCTGACGAGGGCGTCATGTTCGATGCGCCATCGCAGCTCAAGCAGACATATGCCATTGTCCCAGGCAAGCTGCGTCTGGTCACGCTTATCGGCCTGCTACGCTCGACATTTGCACGCAAGGACAAGATTATGAAGGCCATTATCTTCTTATCGTGTGCCGACTCTGTCGACTACCACTTTGATCTGTTGCGTCAGTTTGGCGACGACGGCAAGCCTGTCGCTCTGCCACCCGCCAACCCTGACTCAGAGACACCACCTACACCACCGACAGCCACCGACACCATCGCCCCCGCTGCCTACATCACCTCGGCCGCGAACCGCACGATTGTGCTGCACAAGCTTCACGGTTCGCTGCACCAGCCCGTGCGCAAGGCCACCATGGCTTCGTTCCGCAACGAGAACAAGCGGCCGACGCTGCTCATCACGACCGATATTGCCTCGCGTGGTCTCGATGTACCCGAGGTCGACCTTGTCATCGAGTACGACCCGGCCATGGCTGTCGAGGATCACATGCACCGTATCGGTCGTACTGCGCGTGCCGGTCGCTCGGGTAACACCACGCTTTTTGTGCAGCCCGGTCCCGAAGAGGGCTACATTTCCTTCCTCAAGTCCAAGTCTTCCGCCAACTCGCAGTCGGTCCTCACTCCCCAGCTCTACGACGTGATTCTCAAAAAGGGCTACGCTCAGCCCGTCGACCTACCCGAGGGCTTCACCATGGGCCACAACGGCGGCGTCGAGCAGCCCGAGATGCCCACATGGACCGGCAGCAACACGACATTCCCCGAGATCCCGGCCGAGCACGACCCATCGCAGCCCATGCAGTCGTGGACTAAGCGTGCCGAGGCCCTGCAGCTGCACATTGAGCAGCGCCTGCTGAAATCAGCCGCTGCTGCCGGTGTCGACCCCAAGGACGGGCGCTCGTCAAAGAAGGACAAGAAGGATACCAAGAAGAAGGATACGCGCTTCAACAAGCCGGTACCATCCACGGCATCATCGCGCAACCTCCTCGACTCGGCTCGCCAGGCGTACCGGTCGCACATCCGCGCCTATGCCACGCACACACATGACGAGCGTGTCTTCTTTGACATGACCCAGCTGCACCTCGGACACATTGCCAAGGCGTTTGGTCTGCGCGAGGCACCCGGCAATATGGGCGGCAGCATTGGCCGTCTCACCAAGCCGGCGCCCAAGCAGAAGAGCCGCAACAGAGACAATAACAGAGACAGCAACAGAAACAGCGGCAAGGAGCGCACGGGCACGCGTGTCGAGTTTACTCAGCCGACAAGACACCATGGCGACGACTCGGACGACGACTTTGCGGCTGCCAGCATCGACGATGCCGAGGCGCGTCGTCGCATGCAGATCAAGATGCGCGAGATGATGAGCAACCCGGCCTCTGAGTTCAACATTGGCTAAATTTATTGATAATTGTCACGTTTAATTATTTTTGTATATTGTTGTATTTGGGACATTGTTATGTTCTGGGTTTAAAAGCATTTGTTTCATAGCACAGGCGTATGGTATATAAAATATTATGTCATCTTTATTCATTTTTCAAAATCTTAATTTTAAACAATAAAATCTTTCATAGAGAAGCCTGTGTTAATAAATAATAGATTTATTTATCTTATTTTGATTTGGTGAACAAGGTTGTTTATTATAATCCAATTTCAAAGTCACAATTATTTCAAACTTTCTCACGTTATGTGCATAATTTATCAATTTTTATTGATGTCAAGGTTGATGATACTAGTTTTCATAGTATTGAACTAGATAAAACCAAATTTTTGAACAGAAGAGATATTCACACCTCAACAATGCAAGGTAAAAAAAGGAAAAAAAGAAAAGCAAAAACAGTAAAAATAGAAAAAGCCGGTGGAAATTCCGTCCACATATTTCCCGTAAACAACACAACGAAAGACAACGATAAATGCGAAGAAAAAAGACAAGAGTATTTGTACAATGGTGCTGTCGACCCGTACAAGAGAGATCCTACAAAGCATGGCGGATGCGACGGGCACGGCCAGCACGGCGAGCCCAGAGAGTGTTACTCTCACCAGTCTGGCAGGTAGTGCCGGCAGGCATGGGGCGCAGAGCTGTCCACGAGCCGCTTGCACACTGCTGGTACTGAGAGCCACCAACACAGTTGAAGACGCCCTCGTTGGTGCAGGTGCCAGAGAGACCAGAGCTGCCAGTCGAGCCACCGGTAGAGGTGCCGTTGCCAGCACTAGATGTAGTGGCAGGTGGAGCAGAGGTGGTACCGACAGAAGGAGTGGCAATAAGTGTGGTGGGCACTGCAGACGCAGAAGTGGCAGCAGCAGCAGAAGTGGTGCTGGCAGCAGGGGTCGAAACAGTGACAAAGATACCACCGCTACTCAGAGCAGCAGCTGAAGTGGCAGCAGAAGCAGTGGTGCCAGTAATCGGAGAGGAAGTGGCAGCACCGGTAGCAGCACTGGTGGCTGCTGACGAAGCAGGGGCAGAAGCAGGGGCGGAAGCAGCAGCAGACGAAGACGAACCAGAGCTGGAACCGCCAGAGCTAGAGCCACCAAGAGGGAAGCAGTTGGTACCAGCAGGAGACTGGAAATTGGTGGTCATCTTGCTGGGCTTTGAGACGTTGGGGCCCGGGTCGGGGTAGACAACATCGGTGCTGGTGGTGGTCTTGCAGCTGTTGATGGAAGCCAGGTTGGCAACAAACAGGTTAGGCAAAGCCGAAGTGTCACGCTCCTCGATGGATGATGCCTCAGTCCCAGCCTCGCGCTTGGAAGACGAGCCGGTGATGGTAACAGGAGCGCAGTTCATGTAGTACTCGGGAGCACCAGACAGCTTGCTGATCCAGGTCCAGGCGAACACGTACTTGCCAGCAGTGATGGAAGAGGGAATGGTGTAGTCGTAAGTGCTGGGGCCAGTGCCGTCAGTAGAAGGGCAGCCGCCCTCGATGCTGAGAATGACTTGCCAGACAGACGAGGAAGTGGGAGCAAGGTCAGTTGTCAGGGCCAGCTGGCACGAGCCACCGCCGTGGACGGCACTACCGTGGAAGCTGAGGGTCTGAGTAGCACCGATGGCCAGTGTGTTGTTGGCAGAGTCAGAAGTAGAGCTGTAGAAAGTGGCAGCATCACCGGTGATCTGGCAGGGGAAGTTGGAACCGTCGGAGCTAAGGGGAGAAGTGGTAGGGTCGCCAAAAGGCACAGGGCTGGCCAGAGTCATGTGGGCGGAGACCGCAGTGAAGAAGGGAGCCCACAGGGCCAGGATATAAAAGAAAAGCATGTTGAAGTTGGTAAGAAGTAAGAAGTAAGAAGTAAGAAGGTATGAAGGTATTGATGTTGCGGTCCAGGTCTATATCGAGGTCGAGATGCTCCAGGCAGAGAAAAGACAAGGTAGAAATTAAGTCGAAAGAGTGTCTTTAAGATAGAGAGATCAGTTCAAAGAGTGTAGATTGCAGAGTGGTGCTGTTGTCTTTCCAGAAGACAACTTGAAGGAGTGTGAGGAGGTCTCAAGAGATGGTGGTCTGTCGAGAGCGAGTGTTGATGATGAGAAGAGAGAGAGGAAAAAATAGATGCCAAGGTAAGAGAGAGGCCATCAATTTATATCCAAGCTGTCTGCAGCATGAACACTTGCACAGACAAGTACTTGCCTGTTCAGGAACGACCCTGGAGAGTGTTCAGTCCGGATCAAGTTTGCAGCCTGTTCAGTCCATCGCTCTTGCCTTCTTTTCCTCCTGTCCCTCATTCCTCCTCCGCTTCTACAGGGTTGACCAGGCGTGCCTTCCCGATCTGGCTGTTCACACCCCCCCATCCCTTCCTCTTCTCTAAACGTACCTGCCGGGAAGACGGGCGGTACATTGTGTAATGCGGCAGTACCACCTTGTGGCAGGTACCGGTGTCTTTTGTAGATTACATAATGAACACTGAAACAAATCACCAGCTCACTTGTTCACTCGCTGCCATCCAGGGCGGCAGCGTACTTCTCTGCTATACAAAAACCTGTTCATGACGAAGAGGTGCTCCATTTGCATTTCTTGGTATCGTTTGCTTCCTCTCACATTGACTTGTGCTGTTTAACTTCCCCTAATCCAGTGTTTCAGTGCTGTCCACGTCTTGCCCTTGAATGGCTTGAAGGTCTTCCTTTGTTGCCTTGTCCATTGTTTGGTAATGGAGTCTGTTTATCATCCATCTTTCGAGTTAGCTATTGTAACCCATGCACCCCATTGTTTCTCCGTTTGTTTGCATTGTTCGCTGCCTATAGGTGCTGGGTGGCCTCCATTGTTCGCCATCCTTGTTCAACATCGAAACAATGCACTTACACCACGGTCGCTCCAACCCGCTGATCCTGTCTTTTTTAGCGGGGCACCTGCCCTGTAAACCAAACCGACCAAAGCCTAACAAGTCATGCATGCGGGCTTGGCAGGTACCCATTCCCAGCTGTCCAATCAGAGCGCGCGGCTCACAAGAAACACAGCTATTCTGCAACACACCTCCGCACGACACCACCATCGCCACCACACTATGGCATGTTCACTCTGTTTATTGGCCTGCGCAGCTCTGCCGGCATGGGGTCTACGTTTGTCTGCACAAGTGTCTGCACATCTGTCTGCACCCCATCGTGCATGTGTGCTCCGGCATACACAATCACTGGCTACTGGCCGACTGCTGGCACTCCTGGCGGCTGGCTGAGACAGGAGGTGTATGGGATGCGGAGGAAGGGATGACTCTACGATAGCGATAGTAAACTTAATCACTAATGGCAGAGCTGCATATGGTGAAAGGAGGAAACGAATATAGGGAGGAACAGACGCAAGATCGGCTGGCTAGCGGCAGTATGCATAGACAGTAACAGACCAAGCAGACCACTGGATGGCCATGTCTGTGCATGAGATGCATGTCTTATATCTGGAGATCCATGTTATAAGGCTTAGTTTGCCTCTTTATTTCTTGATGATAGCTTTACTGCACTTGCATATGAGTGATCAGGATGATGATCATTGAAGCCTAGATGGCTGATGCTTGAAACGTTGCGACGACAAACAGAGGATAGAAACGCCCGACACCACAAGAGGCGGACACAGCAAGAAGTCAAAGACAATCCGGGAAAAATGGATGATTCATAATCCACCCACTATCAGCCCGCCCGTCAATTACATCCCGTGATGCTTCAACTCATCCAAAAAATCGCTCGGACGGCTTTTCCGTGTATACATTGCACAGAGATAGAGCAGGCACAGATACAATGCAGCGACACAGCTGTGTGAGCAATAAACTTGGACTTTGTGCCTGTGCCTGTGCCTGTGCTTGTACTAGAGTCACCTTGCCAGCGCAGTCAACGTCGATGGTGCAACACCTGCGACTACAGATGCGCTTATATTGCGCACATCGGCTGTTATCATACCGGGAAAAAGAGTGGTTAAGGATTGCTGTAGAGTGCTACAAGGGTACAAAAGTAATAAAGCCAAAGGTTTCGGGTAGTCTGCTCGATTGCACAAGTGTTATGTAATGCGGACTGACAGGCGACTGTGCGATGTTGACAGTGAATTGAAGTTGAGATGAGAACAGTTATGATGCTGCCTAGGGCCGTGTGGGTGTATATATACACTGTATTATATATACTAAAGTTCAGAGTTACACAGTGTATATTACTGTATATGCCCCACTTCCATAACGCGTCGCTCATCATGGTTTGACATCTACACTGCAGACAGTCAAGCACATGATGGTCGCGAATAGATGATATATAATGGCGCGCAAACTTCCATGGGAACGGATAGGCCCTCCGAGACAGGCCTCTGCCGGCGTCCACCGTCGCTCGTTCTCACCGGCCCGCGCGGGTCCTTCTCGACGCGACGACGACAACAGCGATGACACTCACGACAGTGGCAGTGGCCTTGACAGGCGGAAGCGGCAAAAGAATGCGGGATCGCTAAATATATCTAACAGTGCAACTCGGTGTACGTCAGTCTATCATGCCCAACTATTAACAAAGCTAACAATCAGTCCGCACCCCGTCCACGTCGCCCCCACCAGCTCCGCCGTCGGAGGCGTTCATGATAGAAGGCCTCGAGCACGACGATGGGTACCGCATGGTCGAGGATGAACTGCTGGCGGTTGCACAGACCTTTACAGCCCATCTACATGCTGCCGAGTACCAGCGACTCAAGGCCAAGGCGAAACAGCAGGCCAAAGTCAGTGGCGGTTCAAGTCTCCTTCCGCGGCCTGTCACAAGCGCGCCTACAGATCGCGTTACTAAGCGCAATGAGATGAATGCGAGGCGGGCGAAGCAGAAGGAAGCTTTGAAAATGTTAGATAGCAAGGTGGATAAGAATAACTCTGGTTCTGATTCTGATGCAGAGGCTCCCTGGGCTGGTACGTCGCTGCAGAATCTCATGGAAGGCAGCCCACGAAAGGCAAAGCCGAATCTCGTGCCCTTGGGATCCTTTGCAACCCAGAGGAGTAAAGGAAAGGAAAAAGAGAGACAGAGCGAGATGGGCCGACTCAAGTACAGGCCATTGGCAGGCTCGTCACCACTAAAGACAATGGCGTCAGCCAGCATGTCTGCTGGGGAGACTGAGAGTGAATCAGAAGAAGACGACGACGACGATGATCTTGACGGACCGACAAAGAAGGAGAGATTGCATTCAAAGCAAAATGTGCCATCTTCAGGCCGTGCCGGAACATCTCTGCCACATCCGTCTCGAATCACACAAACTACACCTACAAAACGGACCGTCTCATTTGCACCCGAAGCAAGCGAAATCCCACCCAGCCATTCGGTTTCTACACAATACAGAGAGAATAACGGCCTGGCTGACAGAGACGGTGGCGACGACGACGACGACGACATTTCTGATATGGACGGAAGCAGTCTGATGGACAAAATACGGCGACGGCGAGAGCAGGAAAAGGCCGAGCGACAAAGACGTCTAAAACAGCAACGAGAAGCAAGGGGGGGTTGATCACAATTCACAATTCATTTTTCACGCTTCACATCATGTTTATGACAGCGGCCTTTCAACATATAAATATCAATTACTCATGGTATTCATTTACTTTTAATAGAAGGGGACATCGCTTAACCCTCAAACGGGGTCTCAAACGGCCGCTCGGCCTGCGGCTGGATCCGTGCCAGATGCCGCCGGTTGCCGTCCTTCCAGTCGACGAGCGCCGTGTGCTGTGTCACCCGGTTGTCCCAGACGACAACAGTGCCCTCCTCCCACTTGACGCGGGCCTGGAAATCAGCGCCCAGGGCCAGGTGGTTGTACAGGAAGTTAAGGATGGCATCGGACTCTTCCTTCTTGTAACCGACAATATCACGCGTGACTGCTGAGTTAGTATCTGAAATTGCTTAAAAAAAGTAGAAGAATGGTATCACTTACACTGAGGGTTAACGTAGAGAGCCTTCTCGCCAGTAGCAGGGTGGGTGCGGACGATGGGGTGGACGTTGAGCACGGGCTCACGACGCTTGATACTGCCGCGGGCCACCGACGAGTTGACCTGCTCAATGCCCGAGTGGGTGGCCTTGAGGCCGTGCAGGCGCTTCTGGAACTCTGGGCTCAGACGCTTGTATGCCTCAACGCCGTCGGTGAACAGGGTGTCACCGCCAGTCTCGGGCTTGTCCAGAATGTACAGGAATGTGGTGCCAGGAGGCTGCAGCTCGTACGACACATCAGAGTGCCATGCTACTGAGTTGGTGCGCGTCTTGAAAAACTCCTCAGCCGAGCGGTCGCTGGCGGCGCGATGCACGACGTGAATCTCGGGGTAGCCGGGGGGTGCACCGGACGTGGGGTGGATGTGGTGGCGGCCAAAGTAGCCGGCGTAGTCGAGGGCCTCTTGGATGGGTAGGTCGGCAAAGTCCTGCTTGCGGAAGGCGACGACCTTGCGCTCGGCAACAAAGCGGGCCAATTGGTCCTTACCGGCATTCGACAGCTTGCTCAGCTGAATGCCCGAGACCTCGGAGCCGATAGTGGGAGTGAGATCGACGCGAGTAGAGACGCCCTTGGGCAGCAGCTCTGGGTATGTGGTATCGGCATCCTTGCCGTGCTCGTAGTGCTCAAAAGGAACCAGAGGGGGGTAGTGCTCATCTGGGTTCCAGGCAGGTAGGTAGTGGGGGTACTTTGATCCAGCATGGCCGTCCTTGCCGGCAATCTCATCCTCGCGGCTGAAGCGGGTGGGCGAGAGCTCCTTGTAGTCGCCAATGGCAGGATCATGTGTGTTTAGCTTGATCTCATCGGCGTGGACCACGGGGACCGTGATGGTCTCGATGGCAGTAGGGGCCATTGTGTGTAATGTGGTGTGTTATGAGGGGGAACCTGATATGAAGATAGGGTCAGAGGGTAAAGAATGATCTTGTCAGATATCCTAGATATGAATGGAACAGATGTCCATCCGGGTCAACTGCTAGACGGAGGCTGCTCTTTATATATTCTCGAGGTCATCTAAGTTGACACCCCCTCCTTTAACGGCATTCTTCCTGAACGCCGTCTTACTCTCTTGCTTATTGATGCCAATGATTCGATAATCCAGTCCTTCTGTCCCGATTTGCGGGGGAAATATAGTTCCCCTCAGCAACGACATATGCGCCATCGATGTCGCAAGGGGGGCGTGTGAGAAGAGATCCTCAAGGGAGATAACTGGAGTCATGGTGTACAGGCAGAGGGGCAGAAGAGAAGGGTGAGACTGACGCTAGCTGGGGCAACATCTAAGTTTCTCGGGTCGGCAGTCTCTCAAGTCGGAGCTGGAACGCTGGTTAAGGTTTAAGATGTTGAAAATCCCAGCCATCCATGTGATTTCTGGTGTCTCAGGTTCCATTCTACTGTCCCTGGAGCATGTTTCGACAAAATGTTTCTGTAACTGTAGGCACTTTTATCAATCAGCTGCATATGAAACTGGTATCCGTAGAATCTGAGAGTCACGACAAAAAGATGTCTGTGAAGCTAGCGGATCTTCATTCCGACAGTATTCAGACATGAGCTCTCTGTCGAGGCGGTTGACGAGATCTCAACGCCATGACACCGTGCAAAGACGACAGATACGCTTGGCTGTACGGCAACAAGCAATACGAGAAGAAAGCTACGAAAATCAATAAAACATGTCTATAGAATACAGAACTACGTGAAGACTTCTACACAATTCATCCTTAGATGAGAAGCTTTTGTCTTCAAGACACCGCCACGACCTGTAGTGTGGTTGGAATTTCCCGATCTGGAGATGATTAAAAGTGGGCCGCGGTGTCGACTTACACGGACAAAAGACAACGTCAATGTTGCGATTCGTCGAGTGGATCACGCAATTGGTGATACGTGCAATGTCGACAATTGCGCATCAACACGCTTGTGAATTACATGACATGTGTAAGTGTATCTGCTCGGACTTTCCAGAGGCATTTCTAAGCAGCTACAACCAAGTCATGCCGGAGACCGGAACCGACACGCACACCGAGATATCAATATCGTGACGTAGAGTATGTGGCCTCTAACAACTCATATGTCATAGAGAACCATAAAGAAGAGAGACTTGAGGAAATCGAAACAGTCATTCTATTTATAGTTTCACAACGGGTGCTTATGTCTCATGGTGACTGTTGTCGTATGTCATCACGTGTCGTCTTGTATCGCAGTACTGTCACGTGACTAGTTTTATATATGTACTCACCGAAACGGCCAGAGTCCGTGACAGTCCACGTGACATACCCACTTCTCGCGACTCTTCTTTTATTTACGCCATATTATTCTATAATATAATTATTCGAACTCGCTTCTTCGAATACTCTTATACGAGGATATAGAGACGTAGGAAATCGAGTAGTATGTCCTGCTACTTTTAGTTATCTGTTGTTGTTGTTTTAGTGTCGCAATTGACGTTGATAAGCTTCATTCATAGAACTAGTTTCGCGATTTCTACTTTCTGAGAATGTGAAAAGTGATTGATTATGAGAGGGGCAAGATTCATGTCCCCGTGATGCCAAGTGGCATCCTATTTAGTGCTATCTTGGACCTAGACTAGACCCACTGGATGAGTTATCAGACTCCATCCCCACTTTATTAGAGAACGCACTTCAGATTAAGACGAGATTGGTGGTCTTCCAAATATAGTGGATACATTATAGGTAGAAGTCACGTGTGAGGTCACGGATCCAGACTTTTTTCTGCTCGAGTAGGGGACCTTTTTATATTTAATCTATATATCTTATCTACAGTATTAGTAAATAACAAGACCATTAATGTGGCATTAGAAAGAGAAATAACATAGATTACGCAGCCGGCCTTATTATATAGAAGTAGCTATTTTAGCTGAAATGAGATTTGTATAATAGGATCAGCTAGACGGTGTAAATATAAACTCTAAACATAAATATAGGTATTCGTAGCTATATAAACTACTGAAATAACTGACTAATAAAGACACAACGGAAGTAGACAAGCGTTGCTCTTCTAATATTCACAACTACCAATAGACAGCGCGTCATTTAAACCCTTAATGAGTAAGCCCCTTGGCCTCTGCATCAGTGACATCGCGCCAATAGCGACCAGCGGTCATCTCGCGAAGACGGCGGCCGTACTTGGTCATCACGAGGAAGCTCATGTTGAAAGCAAAGCCAATGCAGGCGACGCTGATGTACGTGTTGCGGTATCCCAAGTTGTTGAGCCAGGGAGTAATTCCATAGTTAATGGCAAAAGACAGTGTGTTGCGGATCAGCACGCAGGTCACGACGAAACCACCACTCAGCTCCTTGTACGAGCCAATGGCGTAATTGAGGCCTGCGGCAATGCACAGCGAACTGCCAATGGCCATGACAAACTGCGACACGACAAGGCCGAACCAGTGAATGTGGTATGAAATACCCAGTCCATACAGGAGCAAGCTGAAGGGAACAACAAATGCCGACAGAGCGAACAGGTACAATGTGTGCTCTGGCTCCGAGATGCCGTTGTTGCGACGTGCCAGGCGCAATGTCAGCACGCGACCCATCTTGCCTGAGTAGTAACCGCTATATAGTGTTAGAGGGTGCGTCAATCCAAACAGAACAATATAAGGAAAAAAAAAACTTACCCAACACATGTTCCGAGCACACCGCCGGCGTACGCAGCAGCCACACCAGCAGTCGAAAAGCCATACATGGTCGTGTAGACCGTACCGGTAGTGGCATTCTGGGTACCTGGCCAGACCAGGTTGTTGGCGCCGTACATGAGACCACCATACACCACAGAGGGGTATGTGAAACCTTTGAATGGCAGAATGAAGTTGTCCCAGAGGCGGTTCGGCCTCGGCTTGTCAATAACTCCAAGCTTCTGGAAGTAGGTCTTGCGCGGCCATGTTACGTCGGCAGCCTCAACATCAGCGGGGGTGGCGGATATGTCCTCAGGCTTCTTTTCTGTGGATGCAGCGCCGGTTTCCTCTGTCTCGCTACCACCACTGATCATAGCAGGCTCGGTGACGGCGACAGCTGTGGGTGTGGTGTGCGTGCGGTCGTAGTTGGTCTCCTCCATCAGGAAAAAGCAGTACACAAGCGCGATACCGTTCCAGATGGCGCACCACCACAACGTCCACTTCCAGTTCATGCCGACATTGATGAAGCCGGATAGCATGGGTGCCAGCTTTCCTGTCAGTGACAGGGACCAACCGTACCACGCGAGGTACTTTGGCCGTTCATGAGCGAACCACTGCATTGTCAGTATAGGCTGCAAGAAGACATCACACCACAATGCGAGGGACGGAGACATACAATATCTGTAATGGAGACCTCACAAAGCGATTCGACAGGTGAGCCAAACAGTCCAAGCAGGATACGGCTTGCCTGGTAGGTATGGGGAGTAATGCAGAGCGGAGCCGTTCCGAGAATGACAATGTTAGTGATCAACGAAAATAGGTACGCCGGGCGCTTTCCGTACTGTAGCGCCAGTGGCTGCCAGAAGAGACAGCCCCAGCCGTAGAACAGAAACATGATACCCGTTCCATTGTTGATGTCGGTCAGAGAAAGACCAGTAGCCTTGCGGATCGGCGTCACGACCGAGTACACTGCACTTGACGGCAGGGCCAGCATGATTGTGTAGACAACAACACATGACGTCGCCAAAAGTTTGCGCTTCATGGTCCAGTTCAAGGGATCTTCGGGATCTTCACTCGGACGCGGTACCAGAATAATGTCTTTTTCACTATTGCCCGCGTGCTTTGTGGCAATGTTGCCCTCCAAGTCGACAAGATGCACTGTGCCGGGTGGCAGGCGCTCGCCGTTCTCGATGCCCTCTTCGTATGCGGTCGCCATTATGAGATGGAGATCAGGATCAACAAAAGTGGTGACGTTGTTTAGTGATGGCAAATAAACACGAAGAGCAGAAAAAACAAATAAACACCACCAAGAAAACAACCAGGGCGAAGAGCTTCCATTTACACTACAAGTACTCCGCATGAGAGCTTCTCCGCGCGAACAAGTACTGCGCATCATAAAGATAAGACCCGTGGAGCACAATGTAACGATGGATTGGTACAGGGTATCTCGTACTGCTGTCGGGGGCTGCCGATCATATTGCTTACGGAAAACATTACTCGATTATTTGCCATTCCATAAGCTGATAAGGGGGGGACTGTTTTCCAAGGTAATACCGTAGATAAGCGGAGAGCTGTTTTCTCGGTTCCAGTTACCTGTTGGGTATGTGCGACAACGTTTCTGATAGACTAGAGACATGGCTGGAGTCAAACAGCTTCCTGAATGCTAAGAAAAGAACCGTGTAGCATTGCGGCGAAGAACAGTCGGATAATGCTATCAGGTAAAAGTACAATCAACGGGGAATTTAGGTCAGCATATCTCCATGAAGGATCGAGACTATACAGATGGGGCAGGCGATCTACGTCGGACGGGACTCGGACAAAGGATTGATAAGATAGCAGAATACCGCTACCCTGCCGATATAGAGTGGCATTGCAACGTCATCTCTCTTATAAACACCGTTTATCACTCTTTGGTTATCCGGAACTCGATTTGTTAGTTGGTCGCCAAGTGCTTGAATTCCGAACCATATCTCTATATTTCTAGGCTATCTTTCTATCGACGATTGGCATCAAAGCATCGAGCTGGACGAAACTGGACAGTCTCCTTGACCTAGTCGCCGTCTAGCTCATGCAGGCTTCGGAAAACTCCTCAACAACGCTCTGTTTTGAATTGCAGCTAGCCCGTATAGGGCCGTGATGTTGGTCGACACCCACGGCGCCTCTTCAACCCTCGACACATTTTCATGTCGCGCCACCTCTTTGACAGCCCACTCTGTCCCGGTGTTGAAGCCGTCTCCGGTCGCAAACTCGTGCCACGCGCGACGCGCTAGATCCGGAGACCCAAGGATGTGCGCGGCATATGCTGTCAATCGTGAATGGCCCTGGCGAAGCTGCAGGTTGGGAAAACTGGTGCCATATTGACGCGTCTGCTCCTCGTCTGACGCGTTAAACGCCTGGCAGTAATCGAGCCACACCTCACGAAAGCGACGATACTCTGGCGAGTCTTTGTTGTCTGCCATAAGCTCAATGACCTCGGCACAGACTTCGACAAGGCCAAACATGGCCGACAGATGCGACACTTTGACGATGCCTTTATTGTTGGGATCATGGGCAGGTGGAGACACATCGCCAGTGCGCGTGTTGTAAAGTGCCAACCCAGTGACGAATCCATGATACAGTCGGCCGATGCCAGTTACGCTTCGCCATAGCTTCGCACGCGCTGCCGCTGCACCAGAACCGCCTCGTTCCCATTCGATGATCCAGGATGCAGCCAGTGCTGACCAGTCTGTGCCAAGGGAGATGTTGACTGCTTCCGGGTCGGGATGGTATAGTCCGCGATCGAGACGTACCTTGCGGTAGGGGTCAATGCGAAGGAAAGCCGACTCGCCTTCCAGCGACTCAGTCAAGAGCTCGCCGGTGCGCTCGTCACCACCGCTAAGAAAGTAGAATATGCGACGGTAAAAGGCATTGCACACGCGGGCTTGCTTGCAGCTGTCGCTCCAGTGCTGCACACCATGTCGCGTGCCGAGACCCTTGTATGGACCAATGTGATATGTGTCGACCTCGCTGGTATGCCGCGTCAAAGCCTCGGCGATACGGAAGACGTCGGAGCGGCCGGTGCAGAGGAAGTAGTACCACAACCAAAGGTCGGGCGACAGCTCTGAATTGTCCCATGCATATCCGCCCACATCGTACCGCCAAGCGTGTCGGTCAGCATCGTATGTGTGCATCACATCGCCATGGTCCCAGAAGCCATACCACCGGCGCTGCTCGACCTGGCCCTTGTAAAAATTGAAGAGAAGCTCGAGCCGGCTCTCAATCTCGTTGGTGTGTTGCGAGTCATCGGTGTTGCTAGAATCAAAGGGCGACCAGATCTGCCCCAATGCAGCCGTGTTGTAAATGTATTCTGGCTTAGCGATCAAAACCGGAGGGCTACATAGGTGATCTATGAGCCGAGATGTCTCTACAGCCGACGGTGTCTGCTCCAGCCCAAAGATGACCAGCTCGTTAGTACGTGCAATGCCGTATGGTGAGCCCAGACCATCCTCCCAATCCTCGTATGTAATCTTGAGAGCGTCGAGTTGGTCGTCGTACGTGGTCTGGCCAAGTCCATCGTGGTATGTTCGCATGTCCATGGGCTCGGCGGCGGGGCTGTACAACCAAACAGTAATCTCGCCAACGTCTTGTGCGGCGTTGCGGATGTCCAGCGATGCGGGATAGCGCTCCCAGAAGTTACGCAGGCCGACAGCAAGCCCTCCGCGCTCGGCCGATCCCAGATACGCTAAGCCACCAGACTTTGCACCCCCGGGGATGTTGACCCAGCTGCAACCGGCTTTGGTGCGTTTCTTGATGGTAAAGCCGTCAGGGCAGAGCTGGGTCAGACTATAGTCGTTCCACGATGGAACCCACTTGTGAAGAGATGCAAAGTCATTGCCCTTATTCCAGGTGTGTGTGTCTGTTGGCTTACCCTGTCGCTGTGCCTGGCGTGCCTCCACACCGGGATCTCGCCATAGACCAGTGACACCCTGAACAGCTTCCGCGAGAACTCCGCCATCTGTACCGGCGAAGCGGATATGGCGATTATGGAGTTCGGTATTATGAAGAGGAACACTGAAACGGATGCCTATGCCGCGAATAAACGTGTGTTGGTGATCAAGGTCATATACAAGCGTGTGGACGATGCGTATAGCTTCCGATCCGGCATAGAGATAGAATCGGAGTATAAATGGAAGACAGCCGGTAGCATTTGTCGCAGTTTCATCACCTTGTGTATGGTGCATTCCTCTGGCAACAATTACGCTTCTCACAGGGCCTTCTTGCTCGGCATAAAGTTCATCAACATGTCCTTCAAAGCTCTTGACAGTAGCTTGCTTGGCAATATATTCGCAGTCCTCATCTGGAGTCACTGCTTGCATTAGCAAACGAAGCCGCCCATTACTCCCAATGGTCGTTCCTTTGCTGGTGACTATGTGTCGTATGATATCTGCTCCATTGCGGGAGAACTCGACCGTGATCTTGCCTGTGTTAACGGTGATAGTGCTGCTCGTGGTCTTGGTTTGGATAGATGCTGTAGAATTAGGACCGACATCCGCCGTCTTGGTAGTCTTGAAAATGCGATATGTTGTTGCTGGTGTATCAGTAGCGGGTATGGCGTGCGCAGACCATTTAAGAGACCCATCGGGCCAGAGAGCTGTTTTCCAGGACTGAAGAGGTACGGTTGCGCCCTTGTCATCTTGGCAAGTGAATTCGTTCGTGGGGGGCACCGAGCCTCGTGGCCAGGGCAGTCCAAATGTGGTACCGGTGTTAAGGCCGGATATCGTTCCAAGCCATTGAACAGAGACCGGGCCCTCTTGATGTTGATGTGGATTAGCCATGTAAGCAAGCGGGTAAGCGGACAAGCAAGCGAAGGGTTGATCAAATACTGGACGAAATGAAATATCAGACGAAATGAAAAGACGCAATCGCAAAACCAACTGCGAGAAAAGAAATACATAACTTATTTGGGGGCTGAAATATGTGTGTGCTGAAAATTCTTGGACTATACACCTCGAGTCATCACATACTGTGGCATCCGCATGGTGGCCCATACGGGATGTTCTGCTGCCAATGAAAGTGTGTTCAAGTGTATTCCATCATCGACCACTTGAATCGCGAATCAGGCTAAACCTCCCAACCAAGACCCCTGACAGTCTTCGGGTCAGAGATGACCGGGTGTAGTAATTTTCAGATGATCAAGGCCAGCAAAATGCAAAGTTACCAAAAGCAACTCAAGACTCGAGCATTTTATCCGACTTTGGTTTAGACCATGAGAGAGTAAACATATAAATAGTAGAAGCTGCACGAGGACACCGACAAAATAATGTAGATCTCTCCTCAGGCACAATCTTTACTTTCTGGCTAGCTATCCAAGGTCTGACTGACTGACGAGTTAATTTTGCCAATATGACCTCTTTGGAAACAAAAAATGTGGCGGCTGCAGCCACGGCGGCGGACTCGGATAGTCTCGTCGAGCCTGAGCACGTCGGCCAGAACAGGCCAGGCATCCTCAGTCTCTTCAAGCGCAGCAAAAAGCAAGCCGTGGATCTCGACTCCATTGCCACTGTTCGCAGTGTCTTTGATGATCCGGTGCTGAGTCCCTACTACCAGCCGCACAAGGGCTACGAGAACTTGCACCGCTTCGACCCGTCCGAGCGCTGGACCTACCGCGAAGAACAGGCAGTGCGCCGCAAGACAGACATCAGAATCTTTATATGGGTTCTTGTTATGTTCTTTGCCCTGAACCTTGATCGTGGTAACTTAGTATGTCCTGTTTTTATTTTTACTTCCTTTTCTTTTCTTACTAGCCCATACTAACATTCCCAGGGCAACGCTGTCGCAGACAATCTGCTGGATGATCTCAACATCAACACAAACGACTACAATAATGCACAGAACATGTACCGTATTGGCTTTCTCGTTGCTGAGATCCCGTCGCAGATGATCGGCAAATGGATTGGTGTTGATCGCTGGATTCCCGTCCAGATCATCATTTGGAGCTTGGCTTCCGGTGGCCAGTTCTTTATGCACAACCGTGCTGGCTTCTTTGCATGCCGCTTCTTCATTGGTCTCTTTATGGGCGGCTTCATCCCCGACGCCGTTCTGTATCTGTCCTACTTTTACAAGACAAGCGAGATGCCCATTCGTCTTGCCCTATTCTGGTTCGTCGACAGCATGTGTGGTGTTGTTGCCTCGTTCATCGCCTATGGTGTTTTGCACTTGCGCGGTGTCAATGGCCGTGCTGGTTGGGCCTGGCTGTTCCTGATTGAGGCTCTCATCTCCTTAGTCATTGGATTCTTGAGTTTCTTCTTCTTGGTGCCCGGCCCATCGGAGACCAAGACCTGGCTAAGTCCCAAGGGTTACTTTACCGAGCGCGAGGAGAAGATCATTGTCAACCGCGTGCTGCGCGATGACCCGTCAAAGGGTGGTATGCACAACCGCGAGCCAATCACCCTTCCCATGCTTTGGCGCAGTCTGAAAGACTACGATCTCTGGCCTGTGTATATTATCGGCATTTTGTTCGAGATTCCAACTGCACCACCCAAGGCTTACCTGTCGCTCTCCCTCAGGGCGCTCAAATTCAGCACTTTTGAGGTCACGCTTCTTGGCATCCCCATCACAGTGTTTGCCTCCATCAACTTGCTCGGTATGACATGGCTCACCGAGGCCATCGGCGATCTTTGCATCTCTGGCATCTTCTCACAGCTCTGGACTCTGCCACTGCTCATCATCCAATACCGGGAAGCCTCTTTCCTTCAGCATCATCCGTGGAGCCAGTATGCCCTCATCTTTATCATTCTTGGTTGGCCATCGATGCATGCTGCCCATGTCTCCTGGTGCTCTCGTCTCAGTAACACTGTGCGTACGCGTGCTGTCAGTGCGGCTCTCTACAACATCACTATCCAGCTGTCTGGCATTGCTTCATCCAATATCTACCGTGCCGACGACAAGCCGCTGTATCGCCGTGGTAACACTAGTCTCATTGCTATCAACGTGGCCTCACTTGTGGCATACATTTTGGCCAAGTTCTATTACCGCTTCCGCAACAAGCAAAAGAGCGCTATTTGGGACAAGATGACACAGGAGGAGAAGGCCGACTACCTGAAGAACAACGAAGGCCTTGGCAACAAGAGACTTGATTTCCATTTTGATAGTTAGGCTGATGGTGTGATACGGATATAGAGGGAGATAGCATGGATAGTTTTAGCAAGGGGTAGTTAGCCAGAAATTCGCAGTTTAACCCGACATGTCAAACGGTAGGCGTCCAAATTACGGAGAAGATGATAGGGAGTCGAGGTCGACCAATCAGAGGCCCGTATTGCGGGGCTAAACGGATTTCTCGGGGGATTCGCTGTAAACACATAGACACATAAGATAGACAATACACACCGTTTTTTTACACCTATGAATCAGAGCATCTAACTACTGAAACATTTTTTATAACTAGACTGACTTCACTGACGTTGATATCTGCACTGTAGTGACTCGTACGACGTCCATAGCACTAACACAACCTATTGAAGCTTGTCAAAGCTTGCCATAGCTTGCCATAGCTTAGCACGCCACAGCCGTTCCGGACAGTACGGCTATGCCTGTTCAGGTTAGTGCTATAGGCTGTCAGTGTACTAGCTGGGACTAAGTACGCCACAATGCAGTCTTATTAGCCGTCTTGGTTGTAACCGATACGGAGAACTTACCTGTCAGAGCTAGCACTCGGGTCTTCACAGAAGACGCCACCGACTACACAGAAGACGTCAGCGTTTCTCAGCATGTGCAAGTCGCGTGCGAGACCCGGTGCTAGTAAATATTAGGGTTGTATACCAACTTACATAGGAAGCTCGGTGCAAGATATTCCGCTGAAGATCACTACAGTCGGATTGTTTAATGGCATCCGATCCAAGGTTGATGGTGACATGATTTGTGGATAGTCAGTGTGATGAATATACGAAGTACTCAGTAGTCTGCGGAAATCATGGAGCGACAACGAGGGTGAATAACGGCAACGCGGATGTCACTTGAATTTTGGCAGAAAAAAAGAAAAAAATCATATTGTAATGACAGAGATGCAAGGAATCAGCTTGCTTAGCAGTATATAAGATACACTCATATTCGCAGCCATGTCTATGAATTCATGTAGAATATAGTCCACAGCATCAGCGTTTATCAACATGAAGATCCCGAGTGTCATTCTGGCTGTGCCCCTGGCCGGCCTGGCTGCAGCTCAACTTATCGGCCCCGTTGGACCAACGACGGCTTTGTCTGAAAAGACGCACGAGTGCAACGTCTTGAACTATGGTGGTGTCGCCGACAACTCGACTGATATTGCCGATGCGCTGGAGAATGCATTTAAGAATTGTGTCTTGGGCAACCCCGGGAGTCGTCTGGTTGTGCCACAGGGAAACTACCTCCTCAACCGCTCAGTCGTCCTATCCAACGCCACCAACTGGGCCTTCCAGCTGGAAGGTCTCATCACTCTAGCTTACGGAGGTAACTACAAAGTCGATCGCAGTTTGATCCTCGAGGGCTATGCAGGTGTGCAACCTCTGAACGACACTATTAACGGCGAGGGAGACCATAACTTTTTATCCAACGGTCTTGTCATTGTCAACGGTAAGTCTTGCACCAGTCCATCCAGTGAGATTCGTCATTTGTACTGATAGCTATAGCCGTCGATTTTGAGTTCTACTCGGACACCGGTTCTGGTGCTTTTCAGGGCCAGGGCTATCTCTACCGCAATGCCAACAAGTAAGTTGACCAGTAAAGAATAGTGAAAGTTAGCGGTGCATGGTCAGACATCTAACACATTAGCACCGACCGCCCTCGGCTGCTTCGCTTCATCTCGCCCATCAACGCCACTGTGCATGATCTGATCCTGGTTGACAGCCCCAAATTCCACATTGTGTTTGATTTTGCTGTCAACCTGGAAGTCTACCACCTGACTATTCGCGGTGGCAACCTCGGTTCTTATGACGGTGTTGATGTGGTCGGCACAAACTACTGGGTGCACGACATTGAAGTCACCAACCGCGATGAGTGTGTATCTGTCAAGAGTCCCTCGAACCATGCCCTGGTTGAGAACCTTGTCTGCAACCAAGCCGGCTCTGGTATTTCCATTGGCAGCCTCAATGTGTCGGCTTCGATTGCCAACATTCACGCGCGCAACATCAGCATTATCCAGGGAAACAACATTGCCTTTATCAAGACATACCCTGGCGGCTCTGGATATGTTACTAATATCACGTTTGAGAACTTCCGCTCCAAGGCTTCGCTCTACGGCCTGAACATTAACCAGTATTGGCAAAACACTTTCACACCAAACACTGGCTCCGTAACACTCAGCAACATTGTTTTCCGCAACGTGTCAGGCACTGTGGCCGATGGTGTAAGAAGACCACCACTCTATCTTATCGCCAATAACTTGACATTTGCGACCAATGTAACTGTTGAGGACATTTCCGTCTGGACTGAAACGGGCACGTCTGTCGTCAACCAGATCAATAATGTTTTTGGCCACGGCGATGACTCTTACGGCACTGGTAATGGAATCAAGACACTGGCTGCGGGCGAGACTCCTGTGCCCTACACAGCTAGCTACACGATCACGACACCTCCTGCCAGCTACACTCCGCTCGCTTTTCCCACCTGGGCTGTGAACAACACTGGCTATGGAAGTAAGTCTTGCCGTCTGATTCTCTCAACTATATTTAAATCTAACGTTACAGCAAATATTCCCATTCCGGTCCATACGCCGGCGCCTTTGTGGCGTCCTCATGGAGACTACGACCTCCACTACTGGGGCTCGTTCTAAGATAGTTCTGACTCGCTTATGATCTCGCACGAGCCCAACCTTAAATCAGTATTTGTCCAGTACCTTGGCCGTTGTCGGTATTATAGCTAGAAAACTTGAATTAGATTGGTGCAAATATTAGCCGCTCGTACAGACCATGCAGTTGGGTTACCTTGCATCCGGTAAATGATGATGCCATTGAAGCTAAGAATGCATAACAAGAATGAACGATGTCCGTATTGTGTATTTAGGCTAAGACGCAGGACGCCTCCTCTAGCTCGATACGGAAGCTCAGATTAGTCGAGAATAGTCGTCACATTTTAGAACATTGCTTTTATACTGAAGCGTGGCAGACCTTTGACATCTAATTATTGAGTTTCCTTTTTGCATACCAATCGACCATCTAAGATGTCTCGCAAAAACGTTGTTCTACTTGTCGCGGACGACCTGGGCAAGCAGCTCGGTTGCTACGGCTGTCCTTACATCAAGACACCAAACATTGATGCTCTAGCTGCCGAGGGTGTTCGTTTTGACTATGCTTTTGCCAGCACCGCCTCATGCAGTGGTAGCCGGTCGACCATCTACACGGGCCTGCATACGCACCAAAACGGTCAATACGGTCTGCAAAGTGGCAAGCACCATTTTATGACTTTTGACAACATCCAAACTGGTCCTAGCATTCTTGCAAAGCATGGCTACCTCACCGGAATTGTGGGAAAGATCCACGTCGGACCCAATACGGCCTACCCGTGGGAGTTCCGCGCCGAGAGTCTTTCGCGTGATGTGTACTGGGATGCCGACCGGGCCGGAGACCTGTTTGAGCAATCCAAGCGGGATAACCGGCCGTTCTGGCTGACAGTAGGCTTCCATGATCCTCACCGCGACCATAGTCGCAGCGGATTTGGAAATGATGAGCCGGTGGACGAGCGCATCCAAAAGATCAAGTACCAACCAGAGGACGTGGTCGTCCCCGAGTTTCTCAACGACTCGCCCGGTGTCCGTCAGGAGCTTGCATCGTATGCTGAAGCTATCAGTCGACTGGATCAAGGTGTTGGACTCATCCTGAAGAAGCTTGTTGATCACGGTATTGCTGATGATACTCTGGTCATATTTATCAGCGACAACGGGCCGCCGTTCCTCAACTCCAAGACAACTCTCTTTGACGCAGGCATTCGCCTGCCGTTGATTGTGCGGCAGCCTGGTCTTCAAGGGCCCATTATCAACAATAATTTGGTGTCGTATGTCGACGTTCTACCGACAATCTTGGACTGGACTGTGGGCACAGACGTTCCGGAAGCCAAGGATATCGCTGGCCGGTCGTTTATACCAGTGCTGGGTACCAGCACCGCAAGCCCGGAATGGGACCACGTCTTTGGCTCGCATACATTCCATGAGGCCACCAACTACTGGCCGACGCGCTACATCCGCACTCAGCGCTACAAGTACCACCGCAACATTGCTTGGCGGCTCGATTTTCCCTTGTCGAGCGACATCTACGGCTCTTTGACGTGGGAGGAGGCACGTAATGCCGACACGCCGAAAGTTGGCCAGCGTACGCTCAAGGACTATTTCTTCCGGCCACCCGAGCAGCTCTTTGATCTAGAAAAGGACCCAGCCGAGGTCAACAACGTGGCCAACGACCCTGAGTACGCTGATGTGGTTCAAGGTCTGCGCAAACGCCTCGAGGACTGGCAGCGGCGCACAAATGATCCATGGCTGCTCCGCGATGGTGTTTCGCTGCTCCAGAGCAACTACCTTCTGGAAGAAGGCCTTGCTGTGCCTGATAGATGGGATTTTGACGTGGATCATCCCGGAACAAAAGGTGACCAAGTCAAAAAGTACGTACGGCAGCCGTTTGGGCAGCGCGGTCCGCGGTCTTAAAATAGTATTATGTGCAACTCGGCCACAAACTCAAATGTGAATAAGATTTCAATTTTCAAATTTTATATATTTTAATCACATTGCTGACCTATCACTGCAAAAACAATTTGGTGAAAACGCAATTCTCATATTGTTTTGCAGGAACCTAATTTTTAGATGCTATTTAGATCTCGCTATTCTCGATGTGAATACACATTGTCTTCCATAGTAACAGTATCCGTAGCAACACCAATCATTGTCTTTTTGTCTTGCTAATCACGGCTATCCTTCCTGCGTAATTGTACAGCTTGAGCTTTATTTTGCTCTTTCACTCGGCCGTTCCGGGCGCGTAGTCGGTGGCCATCTGGTTGCTGTGCGTGTCTCTGTGCTTTGTTTGCACCAGCACCGCCTACATGTCGTGTATTCCTATTCTGCCGGCCATTTTCATGTCGTTGTCTTGGAATTTGGATCATTAAGATATCCTCGGGTATCTGGGGCGACATAGTTGCAGTAGGTACAGATGGGATAATTAGACGACGAATGATATCATCATCATTGTCCGTAGCAGGCAGAAACTCAGCTATATCTTCCGTCATCGTCGTCAAGCCACTGTCAGTCGGGAACAGTCTTTTGTACATGGTGCAGGCCGAGACACGACTGTGCGGATCAAGTCTCGCCATCGGTTCTAGCACAGGGTAATCTTTTTTAAGCTCCAAGAGAGTACATAGTTGAACAGAGTACTGGTTTTCTTTGGCTGGGAACCTCCGGAACTGGGCGAGGCACGCGACCAATGACGCAAAAAGTGACCAAATATCAATTTTAGGTGTCTGCCCGGCAACGATGCCACTCTCTTGTGAATGAAGCTCGGGTGCTTCGTAGCAGGAAGTACCACAATGCGTCCCTGCAACGCGGCGATGGTTGGCAAGACCAAAATCTGATAGGTGGAATATGTACATCTCAGATAAATCCTCCGGAATGTGTTTGTTGTTGATCTTTGAGTAGAGAATGTTGTCTGGTTTGATGTCTCGGCGAAGAAGGTCGTGGCAGGCATGCAAATGATGCGCGCCATTAATGAACGTGCGATACCTACGTTGGCACGCATTGCAGCGAACGACGACCTCAACGAGCATTCCCTGGCGCGCTTCAGGCGCGACGAGCCACCTCCCTATGTCTCGTCAACCGAATCTTCATCGCATTCTGATGACATAATTTCTGGGGCTCAATCATCAATCCCAGAAGGAATGGAAGTGGCGATGGCCAAGCCACTCACTGACGAAGAGTGCGAACAACTTGTCCAGGCTGTCAGCAAGCATCCAACTCCAAGGTCTGCCTATATCAGAGCAATTGAACGAGAAACCAATCGCATCGGCTCCCATTTGACTCCACGACCTCAAATGTGGCGCGACCGAGATGGATGCATGCGACTTGTGTCTTGACCCGACACTGCACCAAACAGGCCTGGTTGAAGATGGGTCTTTGGGACCCGGCATAGGGAATGCCGGGCCGTAATACAGAACCTGGAGACGACGCATGGAAGTGGAAGTGGCCGTGGCAGCAACCGCCAGACTACGGACTCTCTCCCTGCGTGCAACAACGGCAGCCTGCACAAGAAGCTCAGTCTTACGAGAGAGAAGGCTTGCTATGCGCGCGGTTAAGCTTCGTCGCAGCTTCGGCTGGGGCAAATATGTTCCTATCATACCCCTATCCCCCCCTGCTTCCAAATCTACACCAGCAGAATCTGAGCAATTTCTACTTTCGCGGCCTTGGTTTTTGTTTATTGTGGAAGTTGCTGAAGAGAAAATACGTTGGGCACGCTGTCAAATCCGCGGTAACAAGTTCCAGTATGATCCGTTTGAGGAGGTAATAAAAAGGTGGAAAGAGCGCGGCGACTGGCGCATAACATACTCATCCATTGACACAATCGGTCACGGTGTAAATAGCTGGAAATGGCGTCAAGAGTCACCGTCTCCTGAGCCTGAAGACAAGGATTTTGTGGCAGTCAACAGTATGAGGCAACAGCCTCTCGAAGCACATCCTGATCTCATCGAGTTCACATCATCAAAGGTTGATGCGCTAGAGATGATTGAAGAACCTAACGAGGAGCATTCAGAAAAATTATGGCGAAGAACGGAACTGTGGGAGTATGCATTCCCAGATCAATGGCGGGCGCGATCACCTCCACGCTCCCCGACTCCCACCCAAGCAAGCCCTAGGAAAACCCTCTCCAACATATTCAGCCAGCTTCCTTCTGTGACTGAAGTCAACAAAGTCCCCGCTGTGGGTTCACGCCGCAGCGTCAAATCTGCTGCGATCAAGCGATCAGCTGCTGAACCGGCCATGGGCGAGGAGTTACGGATCAAAAGGCAGCGGCCAGAGCCAGAGCCAATACCAGATTTAAAAGCAAAACCAAAGAGGCCGAAGAAGTCGGCGAAGGCAACGTCGACAAATCAAAAGTCAAAGCCAAAGCCAAAGCCGCAACTCAAAACACCAACTCAGCCTTCACAACAACCAGGGGGCGCAAGACTGCATCTCTAAAAACGGCCGAGAGCAAGACTTCGGTTCCAGCTGTTCGCGATATGTCTATACCGTCCAAGCCGATGCAAACAACGCGGTCGGGTCGGGCAGTACGAGAACCGAAACGATTAATCAATGAGTCTGCTAAGAAATAAGAGGGGATCAGTTATATTGGTGCTTAGATATGAAGATTCAAGTAGTTGTTAATCCCGCCATCAATGATACCAAATATCCATAAAAAAGTTTAACGATAAGATTTAACCCTTTTAATTTACGCATAATATATCTATCAGTTTCTTTCCTTTTTATATATTTAATGTAGTCACTGTCTTAATGTTTTTATTATTTTTTATTATTTTTTATTATTTTTTATTATTTTTTATTATTTTTGACAATAAAACTACTAAGAATAGAAGTTGGGCTTTACAATCGCTTTATATTCAGATACAATCTGCATTGCTCCCTTTACACTGCTAAATGAATTAGAAGCATTTTCAAACGTAAGACTCTGTCACTAGAGATCCAAGATGAGAGAAGTGTCGGTTGAAAGACTTCCGCTAGACAACTCAATCGATACTGCCGTGTGAAATATAACCTGCGTAAATTTGATGTATCTCAGTTGAGTTGCAGATATGACATTTTGGTCTGGATCGTGAGTGAACTGGTCATTCGCTTGATAAACAGAGGCAGTTTTACGGCGCGAAAATAACATCGACGAGACCTGTTTTTAACACAGTGTATTTAGACTACATCCGACAGTCATATCTTGACCCACTTTAAATATATCGCGTCTGACACAACGTTCTCTCTTTTGATGAGTGAGATGACCAACGACCACACCAAAGGGTAATAGAGTGAAAATGACTTTGAGCTTTTCAATTAAAACATCAGTTCACAAGTATAAGCAAAAAGTTTGACCCATAAAATCTAGGGCATGTGTTTTGTTTTATTTTTATGCCACTCTATAAAGAACCATGAAAAACAGAGATAAAGACAGACGAAAACCAAACAAGAACTTTCTAAAACAACAGTAACGACTGAAGGCGCGGTAAAGACAGACTAGATTCTACTCAACATTTAAGGAGTGGCAGTGGGGACGCTGCCGGAGAAGGTGCCGTCAGGGGGGCCACCGCTGCCGCCGCCGCTGCCGCCGCCAGTGGAGTCGGAGTTGGCAACACCGCCATCGGCATAGTAGTAAGCAGCAGGCGTGATGGTGTCGGACAGGGTAGAGTTGATACCAAAAGCGAGCCAAGCAAACAGACCATCGGAGATGCTGTCACCAAGCAGGGTGTACTCCATCAGAGGGTCGACACCGTCAGTGGCAGCCTCCTCGCTCAGGATAGAGTCCTCGGCGTTGGTGGTCAGGGTCTGGGTGTTGGTGTTGTAAGGGGCAAGCTCCTCAACCTGAGTGATCAGGCTCTGGTCAAAAAAGGTCTGGCCGATGTGGCTGGCGTAGTTCTCAGTGCCCAGGGTGTTGTTGGCTAGTAG
The DNA here is from genome assembly GCA_029298715.1 of Ophiostoma ulmi. Classification (NCBI taxonomy): domain Eukaryota; kingdom Fungi; phylum Ascomycota; class Sordariomycetes; order Ophiostomatales; family Ophiostomataceae; genus Ophiostoma; species Ophiostoma ulmi. Next base: position 4,583,866 of record JANSLN010000002.1, on the reverse strand, counting down.
CGTGGCGTTGGTGTGGACCATGACGTGGATGTGGGTGGCCCGGCTGGTGTAGTGGCCGGGGAAGATAGACTCGAACTGGGCGACACCACTGTCGTCACTCTTCTGAATGGCGCGCAGCCAGGTCTTGTCAATGTTGCTGGTGTCAGACGAGTCACCGTTGCCGCTAGACACGACGCCAGAGTAGACACCAGTGGCGTTGCAGTGCCAGATCTCAACGTAGACATCGGGAACGGGCTCGCAAGTGTCAACATCAACAACCTGGTAGTCGAGAATGATATCAAGACCGGCCTGGTCTTCAACCATGTTCTCGCGGACGTACTCGCCGGCAACGTCTTATCAGTTAGTATGTGGATGAATTTTGTGCAACGATCAAGCTAGAACTTACAGTAAGGACCCTGGGTGACCTCGGGGGTAAGGATGCAGGAGTTGTAGCCGGCAAAGAGAGTCGAGGGGTCGGTCTCGGGAGTGTAGCCAGCGCAGGTCTTGTTGTGGCTGGTGCCCAGGACGGTGTCGAGATCACGTCTTCTGAGGCCGCGCTTCTGGCGGGCAGCGTCGACGCGAGCGGCGCGGCGGCGGACGTTCTCAGCCTGCAGGTTGCGGGCCTTGAACTTGGAAGCACAGTGAGCTAGCGAGGAGCGCTTGACACTCTGAAGGAAGTCGCGACGCTCGGCAGCTTCTTGGCGGACATCGTGGCCGGGATGGGCGAGAGCAGCACCGCTCAGAGTGACAGCGGTAAGAATGTTGGAAAAACGCATTTTGATGGTAAAAAGATTGTGTTGAAGTAGAGAATGTGTTCAAAACTGTTGGAAAGAAAGACTGTTGGAAAGAAAGATTGTTGGAGTGAGGAGTGAGGAGTGGTGAGTGGTGAGTGATGAGTGAAGGAATAAATCTGGATTGTAGTCGAGGGAGACAGTCTTCCTTTATACCAATCGACAACCCTCATGAGCTGGAGCTCATCACCGTTCTGATTTCTATTTTCTATTTTGATCATCTCGTCTTCCATTTTCTAGTTTCGATTAGCTGTTTGCTATTTTCTCCATCAAGTTTCCCATCATTGCCCGTTGCGCAGCCCGGTGGAGTGCATTACGAATGCAGACAATATAGACATCTTCATGCCTTGTTGAATCTTCTCCAACTTAAGCTCTGTATAGGATAATAGAATAAAGAGCAGTAAACTTAAGTCCAAAGTAGTCCCGACTACGTTAGCTTGCCCCGTATTCTGGCGGGAAAGCTGGTAAAGGTGACTTCACATTGACTTGCAAAGTGACTTAAAGGAGCACACCGTGTCGTGACGACGACTGCACTGCCTCGTCTGGCCTATCAAAGCCGTTGCAATGCGAATTTGATTGCGTCTGCCGAGACTAGGGAGCAGACTAGTTACGGGACTCACTTAACCCCGTCGCCTTAATCCCCGTTCACATCGATTCAGCGGGGTGCCGCGCAAGCTCAGCCTTGGCGAACTGGATCACAAACAGCACTAGTCATTTGATAGAGCACCAGTCTACGGCGAAATTGCTGTAGAAAGGGGGGAAGTTGAGAAGAAGGAGATGAAAAGAGAGATCTTCACAGAAATGCGTTGCTAGTGTCACCCAAGACGGCTGGCATCGTGGCGATCAACCTGTCGATCCTGCGTGTCTAGCTTCTTTTCGCCGAGCGCTCGACATGCATTACGAGTCCTCCCCTGGCTTAAAATCCGACTAAGCCATGACATAGACCATGCTTCTATGCTTCCATTCCTGTTTCCATGAATCTGATTGAAATCAATGACCTCTGACTGGCTGGAGGATCCGATGCTTGCGGAAAATCACTTATTATATTGGCCAGGTGCATATAGTCGTCGGGATTTACTGCAACGTCTCTACTATATTTAGAGATCAGAGAATTATGCATGGCGCATTTCAAACGTTAGAAAAGTGCTGGAAGTCTATTTTTGCTGGAAAACTTCTTGTCTTGGACGATAAAGAATAAGATGGTCCTTCGACGATCTGACTTCTTCCACATCCTGGCCCCCTTAAATATAATTTACGCAAAGTCCGACTCTAGAGCTATTTCGGGCTAGCTTGTTGTCTTAGCTTCTGTTTAAGCCATGCAAATATCTCCGTGAAACAGATAATCCCCCCCCAGCGTGGCATATGCCAAGCCAGACACCAAAGTCGGTACGTAAGACGGCAGGCGAAGTTGATTTCCTTGGATGCCATTGGAGCTTGCGGCGGAGACATTAGATACTTGTAGGTGCTGAGATGGACATAATGTATTAGATGTACCAAGCCAGGAACTCGAAAATCCTTTCAAATGAATGGCACGAATACGGCCACCGCATTCGGCTGCGAGTCTTGCTTGGTATCTCTTGCTACGGAATACATACGCCTCTTGGCCCATGCACTCATGCCGGGGTTTACTTACGTCGCACTCAAGCATGATGTAGAATCAGGCTGTGTTGGTCATAATGGAGCATGATGTAATTGTTTTGTAATTCAGAAAGGGAATAAGACGGTTGGATTGAAGGGCGAGGAGAGTCTAATTGCATCTACTGGAACAACTTGTCAAACTGCTTCTCAAATCGACCAATCTCGCGCGGCGTAAAAAGTGCCTCGTAATGGTCAATCTCATCTTTAAGCCCGCCAATACTGAGATCCGCAGTACCAGGACGGATATACGAGGTGCGACGAATCACCTTCCACGCGACGAAAAGAATAATAAAAAATCCGATCATGCCATAATCAAGCAGGAACCATTTGACAGACCAACCACCTGAGATGAAGAGGTCATAGCCTGAAGCGAGGAGCATAAAGGTCGTGCCGGCCATGGCAAAGTACGACGTGTACGGCTGGAAGCGGCCCTTGTACGGCAGAGTGTCGCGGCAGATTCCCTGCTTCTTGAGAGAAGACATGAAGTGGCGGTAGGTAATAGCGGTGCATAGGTAGTTGATCAGTTGACAGCTTGTGACAAGATCGACAAGGTACGACATGGTATCGGCGGCTGTGCTGCTGAGCTGCGTGAATGCCAGACAGCAGAATGCGAGGGAGACACCGAGCGCATAGATAGGCACACCGCCCTTTGTGCAGAACGAGAGGAACGGGGGCGCGTGGCCTTCGAGAGACATGCCGTGGAGGGTTCTAGTCGCAGAAAATAGAAGACCGTTGCCAGCACTGAAAATAGAGGTCATGATCATGGCGTTGACAATGTGTGGGAGAACGTCGATATGCAGACGTCCCATGGCGATAATGTATGGCCTGATTGTTAGTAAGTATTACATGGTCTCAACTTGGAAAAAACAAGAACGACTTACGAGGCAGCACCAGTTCCGGACCCAGAAGCCTCGCCACCAAGAATAGCAGCAAGTGTGGTGTCGTTGTACGGAATGACGATGCCCATACATAGTGCCGAGCCGACAAAGAATACGAGAATACGCCAGACAAACGACCGAAAAGCGGCAGGCAGAACCTTGCGAGGATTCTCAGTCTCGCTGGCTACCATGGATATGTACTCGGGTCCACAGACACTGAAACTGGCCTGGTAGAGACACGAAATAATACCGCAGAAGCGGCCAATGTCACCCGTGACGATATGCTCAGCAAAAGCACCCGGGTTGTTCCAGTACCGAAAACCATAGCGATCATGCAAGGGGTTACCGCCAACCATGGTGATGAACGTAAAGGCGAACAATGCCAGCATCAGGATGACCTTGAAGATGGAGAGGTAAAACTCGGAGATGCCAAAGTAGCGGACAGTCGATACATTGAGGGCGGCGTAGAGCACAATCATGGCGACAATAATGGCGGCCGGCGGTACGCTGTCGGTCCAGTAGGTGATCATAATGTTCATGGCGACAATCTCAAACGGCACGAGAAATGCCATGTTGAGAAAGAAGTTCCATGACTGCGCAAACCCCAGCGCTCGGTCGACCCATTCACTGCCGAAACGGATAAACGGCGACGGGACCGGGGCGTACGTGACCATCTCAGCAAAGCACTCGTTGACCGCCCACATCACGAGGCCCCAGATCAAGAAAGCAATAAACAGACCAGCCGGTCCGCCCTTGGACAGAGCTGAGCCCATCTGCACATAGAGGGCTGTCTTGTTAGCTGTCAAGAAATATCAAATATCAAAAGCCAGTGGTTGTGGAGATGAGGGTACTTGAGGGTACTCACATGTTCCAATGGCACCACCAATGGCAAAGAGCTGCACCTCTTTGCTGCGTAGCTTGCGGTGGAGGTGCTGTGAGCCGGCGGGGATATCAGACACGGCGCCTTCAGAGACATCACTGCCCCCTGTGGGCTCATCAGCCACAGGTCCCTTTTCTTTGGAAGCCATGATCGTCCTTGTCTAAGATGGAGGAAATGGAAACTGCAGAGTGCGTGTTGAGACCATTCATCTATTTCGGGTTATTTTGTTTCGTCTCGCTCTGTTTCGGTTCTCTTGGTACCTTTTTCTTTCTCTTATCACCTCGGTTTCTTCTTAATCTGATCTTCCTTCGTCTTGTTAGTAGCTGTGTTTTTCTACTTTATACGTACTTTATATCTACTGTTACTACATCATGCATAGAGAATGTTGTCAATCAAAGTGAGATGACCTATCCCACTCTTCAGATACCATATCAGATACAGCAGATAGACCACACCTGGTTATTCCTATCATTGTCGGACGGTCCGACCCTATCAACTGTCACTTATCTTATCTGTTTTACACAAACTCTACAAAAGTACCTTGCAGTCTTCTCGTAGAGACGTTACCGACCTGCTGGGTTGAAGATAATGGTAACTTCATGATGAATTGAAGAACTCGGCCCTTTGATGTAAGTTTATAAATGCTTAATCATTGTCACGGTCTTAATTTCGATCATGTGTAGTTACTATTCACTTATTCGTTCTTGGATTGCTTGTTTTCTACTTTTTCCAGTTTACAGACACAGCATAGCGTGTGATAGCCGCCCTATATTTCAGTTAATTCCCACTGTGGCGTCTTTAGATGTCTCTAGTCTCTGCTTTAGTTCTTAAAGTCGTTCGACAGGAACTCTTCATACTTGTAATGCGGCTGGAACTCGGTGTACAAGCATTCCTATTTAGTTAGCATATATGGAAATCACATACAAAATACGGATACAACTCACCGGCGTGCTCGCCATGCGGAAGTTGTAGGCGGCATCCTCGTCGCTCACTAGGCGCTTCGGATTGCCCGAGGCGTCGGCCAGCATCTGTATACGACAGCACCGCTCCATGAGCACAAACAAAAAGGCTGCCTCGTCGACGGTGTGTCCGACTGTCAAAAGACCGTGATTGAGAAGAATGCAGGCCTTATTCTTCGCGCCAAGAGCCTCGCTAATGCGCTTGCCTTCATCCGCCTCGTTTGCAATGCCGCCATACTGGTCGTAGACTGCATGTGCGTTGTAGAGATAGCACACATCCTGGTTGATCATCTCCAGCGGCTTGCCCGCACTCGAGTAGGCGCGACCGTGGGCCGAGTGTGTGTGGCATATGGACTGCACGTCTGGGCGTGCGTGGTGCACAGCCGAGTGGATCGAGAAACCGGCCGAGTTGATCGAGCCGTTAACATTGCCGGCCATAACCTCACCGGTCTCGTGGTTGACACAAATCATGTCGCTTGCACGCATCATGGCAAAGTGGACACCGAGCGGGTTAATCCAGAAGCGGTCGAGAAACTCGGGGTCGCGAACACTAATGTGGCCCGAGATGCCTTCGGCATAGCCCTCGCGCGCAAAGACGCGAAACGCGGCAGCCATGTGCTCCAGCATCCAGCGGCGAGTCTCGGCATGCGTAGCAAACATGGGAATACCAGGCAGAGCGCGGCCCTGGTGAGCCATACCCTTCATAGCGATATCATCCTCTTCAGACATTGTCTTGAGGACCATCCGGGTAACCGGAGCCTGTGCTGTCGTGGTTGTGGTTGTGGTTGCGGACATTGTTGCTTCGGCTTTCGTTTCGTTTTGTTTTTGCTGTATAATATACTTTGATAGACTATAGTATGCTGCCTGTGCTATTTAAGCTCTCCAAGTATTGAACGAGGGTATGATACAAAAAAAGTGTATTATATTGAGCCGGCATAGCCTTACAGGTCCCAGCTGAACATCCCCCGGTCCCCAGTATTAGTGCCGGTTTAGTCTATCAATGATCGCCGTCCCCAGATGTTCCAAACATAGCGGTCCCACCGATCGATAAGAGTCGTATCGGCCGACACTACCTCCTTCGGTGTGTATGATTTTGATAGCAGCAGCGTAACAAGTGACTCACATACTATTAATGAGCAATAACGCATCTGTGTTTAGCATGTTACCAACAGTTAGTATGTATGATTGTACCCTAGCATAGCTTGTCCAATGAAATAAGGCGTTTGTACAAACGATTGTCCAACATATCGTTGGCTGACCATTCGGGGCTGATTGAGTTGACTGGCTTGACGCAACGTTGTCTATATTGATATTTCTACTTACGATCTGTCGACGAGGCAACACTATTTGCTTCAATAACACAACAAGATGACATCGGGTCTCTGTATACCGGTGCTGGTCGTTGGCATCATTGCCTACGGTGTGTACCAATTTATATACTACCCACTTTGGGCATCATCTCTGGCCGTGATTCCAGGACCCCGCGTATTTGCCCTCACAAAGTGGCGTCTTGCACTTGAAGACTGGAGAGGCAAGCGAACTCTTGTCATCCGAGACCTCCATGCGCAATATGGCCCCGTCGTGCGCACCGGACCCAGCGAGGTCTCATTTGCCTCGTTGTCAGCGCTCCGCACGATCTACGGCGCCGGCTCTGGGTTTGAGCGCACGTCTTTTTACCGCATGTTTGATGTCTACGGTCACCAAAACCTTTTCACCTATGGACCTGTTCGCGAGCATGCACAGCGTAAGAAACTGTTGGCACACGCATACGCCAAGAGCACAGTGCTACGTACCGATGGCCTTGCCAGTGAGTTGATTGCGCGCAACGTCCGTAGCTATCTGGACATTCTCGAGTCCGAGAATAAGGGCTACTCAGGCAGTGAGCATGATATATTCGAGAGTCTGCATTGGTTCAGCCTAGACACCATCACTGGCTTTCTATATGGGTACAACTATGGTGGCACCAGTGCGTTACGAGGCAGCAATGAGGACCAGAGCATGCTCAAGGATATCTTGGATCCCGCACGGCGCAAACTGAGCTGGGTGACTGTTCATATCGGCAAGTCTTATGTCCAGTGGCTTTACTCACGCACCGGACTTATGGAACGGATCGTGATGGCGCTTGGACTCCTTCCCATGACCAAGCCAGCAACGTACACGGCTATCCGCGCACATGCTCTGCAGTCCTTTAAGCAGTTCGAGGCAGACACTGTCAACGATGATGGCAGTGCAGCCGAAAAGGGACATGGAAAGGCAGCCCTCGATCGGTCCACCGATTTGTCTATTCTGGGCGTTTTACACAATCAGCGTCTCCGCTCTGTGGCCGAGGCAAAGGGCAAGGCGAGTCAAAATGTGGTCGAGGGTCTTGGCCTGGCTTCGGAACTGGCAGACCACTTCCTAGCAGGCATTGATACAACAAGTGACGCCAGCATGTTTGCTATATGGGCACTATCACGTCCAGAAAATGCAGCTTACCAGCAACGTCTTGTTAAGGAGGTAACAGAAATTATCGACGCAATGCCGGGTGCTCTCGACAGCCATGGTAACCCCACTGCTGAGTCATCTGACCGTCTTCCTTTTCTCGATGCGGTCCTTCGCGAGACACTGCGTCTATACGCACCTCTTCCGGCATCCGAGCCGCGGACGATGCCCAACAAGAACATCATGGTCGATGGCTTCGATATCCCCGCCGGTACCATCGTCTCTATGGATCCGTACACGCTGCACCGAAACCCAGACGTCTTTCCACAGCCCTCGGCTTTCCGTCCTGAACGATGGCTAGGCGAGAACCCACTTCTGGGTAATCCTGTCGAGATGAAACGGTGGTTCTGGGCATTTTCCAGTGGTGCTAGGATGTGCATCGGCATGCAGTAAGTAACTGGCAGGTCTTGAGTTTGAGTTATAATCTCTAACACTCTAGCTTGGCTATGGCCGAGATGACGATGCTGCTGTCTGCCATCTACCGCAAGTATGACACGCATCTCAACAAGAAGCAGGGCGATGCCAGCCCCGGAATTACTAGCCGCTTTGAAGTATTTTGCGATGAAACGAGTCCTACTGTTCTGGTATGTGATACTTTGCTTGCACTTTGTTGTTTTCTTCTTATTTCTATTTTTATTTCTATTAACAAAACCAGGACCATCAGTGCTGGATTGACTTCAAGCGCAGAAATGTAAAGACATAGAAACTAGACACACATTGCAGCCTCAACTACCACTCAAGCTCTAGTAAAATGTTGTGAATTCATGGCACGCAGACTCTGTAGAGGTTTGATCAACCTGGCCGGGTGAGAGCACTTACATGGCTGTTATAGTGATGATCAAAAATGGGTCCATTACACTATGCCAAAGTCAATGACTGCAGATTATGTGAGGAATTTCTTTGCGCAGAGAAGCAACACGCTGGTTGTTGATATCCTGTAAATCATGTATATTTATAATTTGTATTATTCCAGGAGAATGTTTGAATCAGTATTTACATTCTTAGCTTTTTATAAGTAATTTTCATCTTAATTCAATAAATCTACGTTGAAATATCATGATTGCTTAGGGATGCTCCGGCCGGTCAACATTGCCTCGCTGCTTTTGTGACCCCCTCTTGTTGCCCTTGGGGCCCTCAAGCTTAAAGGTCTGGAACTTGCCCTGGCATGGCGGGCCCTTGCACACCGTAACGTCTGTCTTTGACAGGTTGTAGATAATGCACGCAACAGTGGCAGAGTTGGACCGGAATGGGTAGCCTGGCAGGTGGCCAATGACAGCATCAATAGGGTTGCGGTCGGGGTGCACGCACACAGATTCGGGATAGCTAATATGGTCTGAGAAGCCGAGGATAATGTCGTTATTTGTCAGAGTACCGGCCTGAGCCTTGGCGCGGATGCTCTGCTCGAAACGCTCACGGCGGAACCAGCTGCTGCCACCAGGGTACTTGCAAAGCACGTCCTGGCGAGCAAGGAAGCCAGAGTGCGTAAAGTGGTTGGTGTGCACAAGGTAGCGGTCGTCGGCGTTCTCGCGGTACACCTTGTAAATGCGGTCCGGGGTCACCTCGAGACAGAGACCGAAGCCCTCGGCAGTGCTGACGGTGACATTGTTGGAGACGTGGCGCGGGAAATTGAATGCACAAGTCATGGCCTCGGCAAAGTGGTTGCTCTCGAGGATCATGCGGCGAAGCATAGAGATGGGCAGGATAGGCACAATAGGCACTTTGTGGATCTTGCCGTTGCCATCCTTGTAAGGGTATGGGATGTAGTCGTCAGACGACATGAGTGAGTTGGCGGTTACACCGAGACCTGCAGAGTTCATTCCCGAACGGCCCAGCTGACCAGCCTCTGTAACGAGGAAAATAGATGGCTTGTTCTCGGACGGGTCGGGGTGCACCTCGAGGTAGATGATGCAGTCGTTCTCCCACAAACGCGCTGACATGTCCCAGTTTTGAGCTGTTAGCATATCGCCAGAGGCTGTGGCGTTGTGGTGGAAGATGACACTGGTGCACTCGTTGGACATGTCCTCGTGAGCCTCGTGAGCCGCGGTGCCGTTTCTTGTGGTACTTGTTGCAGGAGTACCGGCAACGTCATCGGCAGTCACGGGCTTGATACCGGGCTCGTCACCCAACCGCGCCAGATCGTAGCGAGAGTTTAGCAGGATGACATCGCCCAGAGTGACACCGGCACCATCGGCAATACCCTGCATCTCCTGGAAGCCGCTGGGATAGTACTGCTCCAAGGCGGGCTTATAGACATGCTGTATGATGGCCTCCATCAGTTCAATGGAGTGTGCCAGCTTTCCCGGCCGGCGGTAGTAGGTGACATTCTCCTGGACCTTGGACTTTGCCTGCTGGCCATGAGCCAGACCACGCTCGTAGGGCAGACCGCGGCACACAACGTGCTGGTACGCGTAAGAGTTGTTTGTATCGTCGATCTGCGTCATAGTGGGATATAGTATGATGTGATATGATGCTTTGTATAGTGTGATGTAATGGGCCAAGTGTTGATAAGTCGCGAGTGTCTGAAAAGAGGTGGCAGACAGTTGATATTATCAGAAGAAGTACAACAAGGTCGCTTCCAAAGAGATGCTTGTAAAAATGCTGTTGTTTTACATAATACTGGTTTACTTTCTCATTTTCTAACGACGGACTTAATCCGAATACTGATTCTATACATGGAAGACTTAGTTTCAACAACCCGAAAAAATCATCGTCGGCAATGGGTGACACTCGTCGGACGTGAATATCCATCGTTATTATTTCCAAAGGTAGAAGCATAAGCGAGGGCATGGCAATGTTTGCTTGACTCTGCTCGGCAGGAAAACAGTGATTATCTAAATTTCCCAGCAGCCATCGGCCGGGCGCTATTTTTGCCGTTCTATTTACTGACTATATCTGTTTGCATCAATGATCTCCTTCTACCTCGCATGGCTCCGGGACCGCCGTTGTCGTTTATTTTACTGCTTCTGATTTTTTTTTTTTTTTTTGGTTTCCCTTCATTTCTGTTGCCTCTTATATTTCTGTTTCATTTACAAGGTTGTCATCAGTTTTGTCGTCCTCGCCAGCTTTGCCTATTCGGGTATGACAGGCGATGTAAGCGGCCAGAAGCCAATCACAGCACCGGCCGACGACGTTGCTTCAAGCGGACCGCAATCGGTATGTCTCCTCGTTAGTTTCCTCTCCAGTGCACTTTCTATTCTTTTACCAGTTTTCTTTGACAGTAGTTACTTTTTCAACATGTAATACTCCGTAACTCGAGCATAGTAGCCTCTTGCGGTCTGGTTGCCGACGATTCTGTAGTCGCATAGCGGGCAATGTGCGCCGGACGAATAGCAAGCATGACTAGAATAACTCGAATACTGAGTAACTAAACTAAACAAGAGTTTCTTGGTGGCTCTACTTTGCAGTGGACCGGTGCCAAGGTTTTAGATAGCGTTTTCTCTCGCTGCAACGTCTGCACCCACCTCGTCCACGACACCGGGCCTTGCCATGATTCTGTAAATTCATATTGTGTCTTCTTTTGTGGTTCTTGCCTCTATTTTCTCTACTTTCTATATAATTGTTCGTCCAATACACTTATTCTGTTTGTCATACTGATAGACACGTATTGTTTTCCGGGGTAAGAGCACTGGGATCCATCGATCCTATTCGGTAACCAGCATGGCAAGTCAGCATCTGCTGGACTTGTCCTCTGGTATCCCTGTTATGAGACCGCGTTCCTTGATCATTGCACCCAAGTTGCTGTTGTGAAAGCCCTATTCCTAGGAGGACGGATACCGCTCCCCGAGGGCTACTAAACTCTGTCTATTGCCTTATATTTATATTTCCATTATCGTTCTGCCATACCCCCATTCCTTATCCCTCGTGTGCACTCTGCCGAGCCTGGGCCTCGCTCGTCCTTCGCGTCGCTTAGTTGTTATTTCTTGGACACTCGCTCGCCTTGTTGCCCTTTCTTGTGGTCGCCTGTTTGTTTAGTCTTCCCGCCGCCGTGGCATTTGCTTTTGTACGGAGTATTTTTTAGTTGACTGCTCCCACCATGTTTTAAATAAGGCCCAACACCTCTTCCTACCAAGCTTCTTTTGTCGTTTTGTTGTTTTGTATCGTTGTTCTTTACACCTTCACACCAAACGTCGATTGCCTGCCCAAAATGTCCGATGAAAAAGTTCAGGAAACTAAGGCACCCTTGCCCGAGTATAAAGGTACCACTGCACCGGCCGTGACGGCCGTTGATGCAACCAACAACGTTGAAGTTCGCCCTTTTGACATTGAGGAAAAGACTCGTGGCGTCGAGCACGATGATGCCGCCCAACTCTTTGCCGGCGAGAATACTTTCGAGTACACGCCCGAAGAAGCCAATAATGTCCTTGGCAAGTTGGACTGCATTCTTCTCCCCTTGGTATGTCTATGGCCTGCCTCATGTCATTAACCAATTATATTCTACTAACAGCCAAAGATGATGGTCTCCTACATGCTGTCATTTATTGACAAGGTGGCGCTTTCCAATGCATCAATTCTCGGTATCCGTACGGACAACGTAAGTCTCTCAGTGTACCTCAGCCACAGCCACGTCTACATCAGCATCAACTAACAAAATAGCACCTCGTCGGCCAGCAGTACAGCTGGGTGTCGGCAATCTTCTACTTCGGATACCTCATTGCCCAGTACCCCAGCTCTGTGATGATGCAAAAGCTGCCCATCGGCCGCTACTTTGGTGTCATGGTTCTTTTCTGGGGTCTCTGCTCGACCCTAACGGCTACCACGACCAACTTTGCCACACTGGCCACCTCACGCTTTTTCCTTGGTTTCTTCGAGACGTGTATCTCGCCCGTCCTTACAATCCTTGTTGGCCAGTACTGGACCCGTCGCGAGCAGCCCTTGCGTGCCTGCTTCTGGTGGATGGGTGCACCCATTGGTGGCTTTGTCATCGACGGTCTTGCCTACTCTATCACTAGTGACAGCTGGGGTGGCGGCAAGTACACCCAGTGGCAGGTGATCTACCTCATATGGGGCCCCATCACTATGGGCTGGGGTGTACTGCTCTTCTTCACCCTGCCGGCGTCCCCTATGACGGCATGGTTCCTGTCGGAGCGCGAGCGTAAGATTGCCGTCATGCGTGTCATTTCCAACCGCACCGGTATTGAGAACCGCCGCTACCGCACGTACCAGGTGTGGGAATGTCTTAAGGATCCCCAGCCGTGGGCATTCTTCTCGCTGGCCCTCCTCCAGTGCATTGTTGGCAGTGGTCTGACAAACGTATGTTTCAATCCCCCCAATACAGTCTTGTAATATGCATACTCACAGGCTAGTTCGACAAGATCGTGCTCAAAGGCCTGGGCTACGACGACCACGAAGCTACTCGCGCTGCGTTTGGTGGTGATGGTGTGCAGTTCGCCTCTCTCCTGATTGCCGGTTTTGTGACAAATTACTTTCGCAACGCTCGTATTGTGTCGTGCCTTGTCAGTAACTTTATCGTCCTATTTGGCTCGCTGCTGGTCTACTGCCTGCCCACTTCTAACCCCCATGGCCGCCAGGGTGGTCTCTACATTATGTTTGTCAACACTGTGACCTACATCATGGTCATGTCTCTGGTCGCATCCAACGTAAGTCGTACATTACTCATCATTTATTCATTTGCTTTAAAAACCAGTAGCTAATAAAACAGATTGGTGGTTTCACAAAGAAGGCGACTTGTTCCGTCATGGTCTTTGTTGGCTACGCTGTCGGCCAGATTATTGCACCCCAGTTCTTCTTGTCGACCGAGAGCCCGACCTATCCCACCGGCTTCCGTGCTTTCTTTGTGTCGACGGCACTGATGATTGTCATTCTTGTGTTCCTCATGGTTTACCTCAAGCGCGAGAATGCCCGCCGCAACAAAATTTCGGCAGCTCTTGCCGAGGAGGAGCAGGCTGATGCCGCTGCGTTCCTCGACCAGACTGACAAGGAGCAGCCTGGTTTCCGCTACATGTACTAGATATGTGGGGTGTAGTGTAAGTGGCGATGTCTATCGTGTATATAAGATAATGACATGCGATGGTGTTTGTAGAATACAATGTTAAGATAAAAATCTCTCTAAAGTGAACTCTTTAAATGCCCAATATAACAACCACTTTTTACTCCATGGTAGAAGAATATAGTTAACAAATACTTTCTAAACATATAAACAGTAGATTAGCAATTCTGCAGTGTGCTAGTTCATCTTCAATTGGAGCACTGCATTTGTCAAACTATTTATTACGTTTTGTTTTGGTTATCTTTTGCCCCATATTTGGCCGGGCGATTATGTCTGGCGGGCAGACATAGTGGAAAAACTTATGACACTGTAGGCACTAATCCGACCGGATTCCAGTTAACCATTTCCTCTTTACTTTATTCCACGTTGTTTTACGTTTATGTTCCCCAGACTGAGCCCGTGATGTCTTGCTTCCAAGTCACATAAAACCGCAATTGAACAAGCAATATGCCAAAGGCACAGACGACAGAAAAGAAGGCAACGTCGTCTCGACCGTCTGTTAAGAGATCCGTCTGGGGTTGCCTGACATGTCGCCGGCGCAAAGTCAAGTGCCTGGGTCGTGACATGCCGTGCTCGGCCTGCACACGGCTGCAGCTAACATGCGTTCCCTCGTTCAACGGAAACTTTAAGCAATGGAAGTGGCAGCAGAATAGATGCGGCGATACATTGAGCGGTTCGCAGCCACTAGCAGGCTTAGGACAAAGAGTGCCCCATCTCACGCAGCCGACATCAGCCACGCCCACGAATTCAGCGATGCGGCCATCTGTAACATCACCACCGCCGCCACGGCCAGCTGCACCGCTACCACCAAATAACAACCCATTCGGTGTCTTTGATGCTTGCGCACAAGAGCCTTGGAGAGACCGAAATCAAAGCCAAAACACAGCTATGCCGGTAGCACCCTTCTCGCCGACACAATCTCTCATGATGATGAACGAATGGAGCAATCAGCAGTCGTCATCATTCGACCTCGACATGCCCATGCCGTTTTTCTTTGATGGCACATCCTTTCCCAACTTTGACAGCATGTATACGCCGACCAACTTTTACGGCTCACCATTATTCATGACACCAACCCAGGGGGCGTCGGGCAGCTCTGCTGAGACGGCACCTCCAGTCGGCATGCAATCTTCATCTCCACCCGAGGAGTTCATGTACTCGGGTATAGATTTACTGGAGACACCGCCCGTAGGGCCAGAGCAGGCAGACATTGCTAATTCAGAGCCAAAGGGCGGCGAGCTAGTAGTTGTGGCACCCCGTGCCTCGAGTCCAGCTCTGTCCACAAACTCTGCTACGAACGATGACAGCGACCGGTTCTTGGTTGTCTACTACAAAAAGAACCTATCTTCATTTTTCAGTGTCAAATTCTACTCTTCACGCCTGACTACCATATCAACATTGCCGTCGTCTTGCTCGTCAAAGTGTCTGCTACACAGCCCATCTTCCCCGACACAAGTGCCTGTATGGAACTTTTACTCATACGCCATCCGCGCCGCCGAGGAGCAGCCCGACTCGCCATTGAGCCACAGTATACTTGCCTGGACATCAGCCCATTTGATCCTGCGCAACCGGTACACCTCCGATGGCCATGCACAGTTTCGCCACTATGCACGAGCACGAGAAGCTGTAGACGAATTGCGCGAGGAGTTGATGTCGTCGCGGTACTCACATCAGAGCACAAGTATTCACAAAAATGGAACATCACCACTACGCATGCTCCTTGCAACGACACTATTTCTGGCTTATGGCGACATCTTGTCGGGTGATTGTTCTGCACTTGTCAATTCTCTAAACAGCATTACGGAACTGCTTGCCTCAGACTGGCCCCGGTTTCGTGCCGAGCTGGGACCCATCGAGGCCCGTATTTTGGTGTGGCTATCATACCTTGACCTCCGGGCACGCATGTGGGCGTCACCGCCACGAACCGTCAAAAACAAAAGACACAAGCGGTCAGGCGAGGGCAACATGAGCCTGTTCAACTTTCTGCAGTCACACAACGGCACATTAACCACTAATGGTATCTCCGCCCTTCGTTCCCATCATAGAGACGGTGTCAGCAGCCCCGAGTCAGACACGGATGAAAGCAATAGCGCAGTGTCACATAACAAGTATTACTTGACAGAATGCTTTGGGTCGGCTCTGCCCCCGCAGGAGCTCGAAGAGGACTTGCTGCAGGAACCGGCCAAGATGCTATCCGACGAGATCATGGGTGTCTATGCAACCATCTCGACGCTCGAGGGCTGGATTGCAGGTATTGACTGGGACCACGACCAGAGTCTGCTCATGGACTTGAAGGATGCCAAGATCCAAGCTATTCGGGCCAATATCGCACGCATCCAGGCCGAGAGCAAAGTCGTTCATGCTGACCTAATGAAGGCGTCGTCGGGTGCTGGCCATGTTGCTCGCACAACGTTTCACCGGCTCGTGACTACAGCCAAAACATTAGCAGCTACTGTGCTGCTGAACCGCGTCGAGGCACCGAGCAAGCGCACAGACGAGGAGTCACAGGTGGCAGCGCGCGAGATTGTGCAAATTGCACGACAGCTCGGCCAGCTAGGCAACCGATCAGTGTCGTCATCTTCACTGACAGATGTTCCCGAGATTAACAGTGATTGTAGTAGCGAAAGTAGTATTAACGCTGCTGTTGTCGAGGCTTCAGCAGCACGGCTACCTTCAGTGGCAGGCTCGGCACCACACAGTCTGGTATGGCCGATGCCAGTATTTGTTGCGGGCATCGAGCTGACGGACCCCGTCTACCAGGACTGGGTGCTTGCATATCTTGCCGATGTGGCAAGCTGGGGTGGTACAAGCACACGGCGTGCACGGGAGCTGCTGAGACGTGTGATCCAGCAACAGGATGCCTCGGGCCGACGCATCAATGTGCGAAATGTTGTTGCTGAGTTTGGTGGTGTCTTGATTTGATATTGTGTTATTAAGATATTGAGTGATGACTAATGATATTAATGATTATATAATTCAGCACATCTATGCGTGACGGAGACAAATTAGATACCGCGATCGTTCCAGGTATCAATATTGCAGCACGAGAAATTTCAATGTATATCATTTTGGCGAACAGCATGTCTGTAAAAATATGGACAACTTGATCTAATTTAGCAGGGCATAGATTTGGAACCCCAGAAGCCTTGGATTTGTTGTTTTTCGAGTATTTTCAAGAAATATACTAGCCAACATTTCACAGCCCTGCACAAGGATGACACGCTTCTTGCTGATAGTAACTATTTTTTTTTGTTCTTTTATTATGAGATGAGACATTGGAAGGGAGGCAAGCGTCCTTGAATTCACTACTTTTTCTTTATTAATTAGTAGTTATAAAAATAGATTCATTCAAGTCGAAAGAAAAATATTAAAAACATCGAACAAAAGATGAGTTGAATAAAACATAAAATATCTGAGAAGGGTATCGAGTAGTAAACCTGACCAACACAAAAAGCAACAAAAAGGACGTAATTTTGACCAAATAGATTTTCCAAAGGCTGGGGGTTGATAGCAAGCTGTGAGTCTTCCTACAGGTAAGTCATCTAAGCATGCGGGTGCTGGGTAGGAGCGGTACCGCCGATAGGCTGCTGCTCATAGGGCTGAGACGAGGGCGGGACATTGCCAAATGAATCTCCGTGTTGTGGGGCGTAGCCAGCAGGTGCAACATTGGGATCATAGGTCTGCTGCGGCTGGGAAGGATAGCCAGACGGGGCGGGATCGCCGCCGTAGGTGTTGAGCTCGGTGGCCTTGGGCTCAACACCAGCCTCGACGCCACCATTCACGGCACTGGACTTGGTCGAGTTGATAAAGGCAATAACAAGGAATGCAAGCGTGATACTGAAGAGCACCCATTCAATTGCACCAAGAGCGGCTGATGCCTTGAGGGCATTGAGGGCGTTCTTGAAGCCTGAGGGCAGATAGCGGTAGTATGAGCCGATGTAGTCCTCAAGATCGTCAATAGATGCGGCCTCGCTAGCAAGTACGGCCCAAGAACTAAGCCAAAAGATGTTGACAAGAATCTCAAATGGTAGGTGTGCAAGTGGGTGGTAGTAGATGGGGAACTTTGCGAGCGAGACGCCGAGGTAGACAAAGTAGATGACCGTGAGGATAAAGGTGAACCACGTCAAGCCAAAACCGGCGGCCTAATTTGTTAGTTTACATGAATATGAGTAGATGGTATTAAAAAGGTGTAGATGCGTACATTTGACCCGAGCTTTGATGCAGAAAATGCTGTGAGAATCAAGAGGATGAGAGCAAGAACGATCTGGGCGATGCGGACAAAGAGTGTCCAGTAGGGCAGCGACAGAACATGTGAGCGGTCTTTGCCGTCACCGGCGAGAGGGTCTACCCAGTTGCGAGCAGTCATGGTGATTGTGGTAAGGTTTATATCAAGGTTCGTGGATGCGTATGAAGTCTCGAGATGTGGCAACAGAATGGTGGTGGCTCAACAGTATTGGAAGACGAGCGGCGGGAGACTGGTGGCGGGAGGCAGCAGGCAACAGAGATATAAGTAGGAAGCAAAAAGCAAAACGTAATGAGTCAAGGGTCACACAGTTGAGGGATTCGAATATAACGGGTGACCAACCCGACACAAAACCCAACCATACAACAGACCAACGAGGATCTGATCAGCGGCTGCAGTACGCCATCACTTTTTGGAAATTTGCTTTATTGGCTTATGCTTTAGTTCCAGTTCTTATTTGTTTGTTTTCTTTTAAAGCTTTGGTTTCATATTTTAGTCATATTTGATGTCGCTATTTTAATTCATTCATGTCACTCTACCCTCCATCACGAGCATGGACGATCGTGGTTGGCCATTTGATGACGCCCTTTGACGAACCGTTGGTCCATGATATGCCCAGTGGAGCAGTAAGGGTCTTGGTTATTGGATTCTCAAAGCAGTCAGTGACATCGTCGGTGTGCGACAAGTTACATTAGTGATGAGTGACTTGCCCTCCAACAGTGACCTGGTGCCACCAACGCGTACATCGTCCTCATCCTTTGGAACTCATTCGAGGAGTGGCTGATTTGAAGACAAGAACGCAGTTAGTTGAACAGGCCTTCTGCCTGAGACATGAAACAAATTGCAATAAGATATACAACCAGACACGACCTCAAAATCAGCCCAGCCATCGTTCTTGTGAATGCGACATCACACACGGCAGATGGGAGGGTGTGCAGGTGCAAGCGCCCGCCCAGGTTGTTTTGGGTAAGGAGCTGTGCGTTGTATGATATCTCTCGCTTCTTTTTTCTTTTCTTACTCTCTGCCCCCGCCTCGATACTACCATTTCGCAGTTGACATTCATTAATCTGACACTCAATAACCGTATCATCAGTCCTGTCAAAAAATAGGTGTTGCTTACTGTTAGAGTAGAATAAACTCTAAACAAATTTAGTTGATGGAAAACAATATGCCATATTGATATGGCATTGACGGAAACTAGTCTAAATGTACGGTTTCAAACGGGACTCGAGATTGGTTCGCAACGTGTTGTCTTACGGCCAGGGTAGCTCGTCATGCAAGCCGTTGATGCGTTGATGGCGGGGTTCTTTTTGTTGTGTGTTGTGCGTGCCAGGTGACCGCCACAGCCTGGGCGTTATGATATTGATTATGGCTTTTTTATTCGCATTCTTTCAAACGTGCTTGGCTAACGACGTGGCGCTGTCTTGTCGCTTCCTTTGTGTATGGTTTTTTCTTAAATCTAACATCCAACGGTAAACATAAACGCTACGCACGGCTTATGGGTTTCGCAATCTCAATGAGAAATAATGCAACTGTAGTGAATGTGATAATGCAGGCAAAATTTCATCGACAACGAAGAAGTATTCTGGACCGACATGGGCTTTCTTTTTTAAAATATCAGCCGGAGACGGGTATGTCGTTCCCGCACCATGCGGAAATAAGCCGCATCACCGTGTGATGCCGTGGGATTCCAACTAGCCCTAATCGCATACTTTTATGATTCTGCCTTGCTCTGATTGTGTTGGCATTGCCATTGGTTTACCCGTCGATATTTCGACAGATTAGCATTAAAGATAGTTGTTGTAAATATTTTTTTTTCGATTATAAATACACCTACATGCATGTACCGTGCCGATGACCCGGGACCTTGCAGCAGTAGCTTGATTACCCGACTCTCATTGCTTGAATTTGGCTGTCATAACAGAATAACTAGACCGAGGATAAAACTCTGGAAAATCGAATAAAAAGCACAACACTATTCAAGATCTCACAATTCGTTTACATCGACTGTTCGAGCGCAAAGTACTCTTCACATTGGCCTATGCCATACACATGGCACTGACACGCAGCAAAGTCCGGACATCTGGCTGTCAGCAAACGTTAAGGGGGACACAGAACACCGATGCCAGACTTACAAATTAGACTCACTTCCCAGCCAAATATGCCAGGTGTACTCCATTAGCCGTCCGCTATCCATTGATGGCAGCGGCGTCTCAATCAGCCATTGCCGTAGTGATTCCCACCAAGCCAGTGGCCGCTGTATGATGGCTTCTCGGCTTGCGGCAAATTGCGCACAGCACGGCGATGCCAACCGCACTGGCACCAGCTCTCCTTTCTGTTTATCGAGAAAGTCGTCCAGCAATGTCGTTAGCTGGACGGCGCGCGCGTGGCCCGGGAACTGCAGCTGGTCGACCGCGTAGTCGGCCAGCTTGATCACATTCTCGCAACCGGGCAAGCAGCGCAGCGAAACATATCCTTTTTTCTGTACATACTCTACACGTAATTGACGCACCTCGTCGATCGAGTCCATGGCTTGGTGCCAGCCGTGGCGATGCGCATGGTGAAATAATACAACATCGGGTAGCGCGTCGTAGTGGTCAATGATGTATGTCATGTAGACCATGGCCTCGTTGCCCTTGTTGACTGGAACAGCGAGTTTGGCTGACAAAGGCCTGTCGGTGACGTAGTTGTAGAGAGAGCCTTGCCATTCAGGTGGCAGTTCCTCAAGCCAGGCAACTTCGTATGGTTGCAAGTTACTGGTGGACGCAATGACAAGGGCGCGGGATATGGAGACCGTTACGCCGTCAGAACCTTGCGTTCGGAGGCTTGATGACAATGTGCTTTGGATATCGTCGTCGGCGCCTGGTGGCTCAGCTGCCCCCGACCCATCGTGAATAGCTTCAACTGCCACGCCGGCCGAGGCTTCTGATATGCCTCTGGGCGTTGGAAAGACGACTTTGGCTAGTAATGTGATGGCTATGGAAAATAGTACCAGCTTTACAGCAAATGCCAACGCCGCTCTCACTTGTCGTCTGTTCTTGATGCCCATTTTGATTATGTATTATCGTCGTTCTTGGCATACAATTAGCAAGATTGATACTTTCTGCTAAAAGACCACGACGCTCGCCATTGCATCGCGTACATGAGACAATGACTGTCTCATCCCCGAGCTGTTTCTCTAATCTGCGCACAGATTGCAAAAATTAAAATACAAAAGCTGCGACATTCCCGGTATGCAACTGTATCTCGCCCCTCGGCCTGGGTGCTAAAGCTTGTATTTGCGTTTCACAGTTGTAAATGGTTTGTGGTCAGAAACATCCTCTCAACGATACAATATGTAGACAACCTATAGAAGCCTGCCTGTGGGCGATGCTGGACAGCATACAAACTGCGGTTGAACAAAATATCGCGAACTCGTTCCCGCGAGTGATTCTGACTTTTCTATGGTGATATGTGCTTTTTTCTTTTTTCTTTTTTCTTTTTTCTTTTTTCTTTTTTCTTTTTTCTTTTTTCTTTTTTCTTTTTTCTTTTTTCTTTTTTCTTTTTTCTTTTTTCTTTTTTCTTTTTTCTTTTTTCTTTCTTTTTTTTATATCTTTTTTTTTTTTTTTAATTTACTGTCCAAAAGAAGTCGGGTGCATCGTCGTCGTCGCAATAACTCGAGTTGCTGTTGCTTTGTAAAAAATACACAAAAGAAAACACACAAAGAACCAAAACAAACAAAAATAATATTACAAAGCGCACAGCTCAGAGCTCAAAGCAAGGGGGTATTTAAAAATAGGCAAGTGACAGCCAACAGTCCATAAATCCATCATTTGATCATTTTCTTGTTTCTTTGTCCATCGAGATAACTTGCACACTGAGACAAGGCTGTTGAACCAGCAGTGTCTTTAGTGCCGCTGTCATGTACTTTCTTTTGCAAGTGCCAGATTAGGTCCATCCAGGTAACCCTCAATATTGATAGTCCTTCGTTGTTTTCCGTGCTAGGGACCTCGAGTGAGACATTGTGATATCAGCATATGCAACAAGCTATCAACGAGGTTGATCTAGATGAGTACTTTGAGAAACAACCATTAGAGACAGCTTGGATGTCGTCTGACATTGTGATACCATGTTGTTTGCAAGAGTTCCAAGTCTCAGATTCATGAAAATGGTTTGGATAGCTTTTAAATATAAAGTATAAAAGGAAATATATACACGGCAAAGCTTTTGTGCGTTTGCCTTGAGCGACCAGTCAGTCCGCACTCATCGAAAACCAAAACATCTCCAAAATGAGGCAACTGGTCATAACAATCATTATTAAAAGCAGTAAGCAGTAAACAAGTAGATAAACAGTTGCAGCGCGTGCACAGCGAGCACCTTGTCTGCTGTGGCATCTTCAGTACAGTCCCTTCCGGGTGCCGATCTGGGTAAAGCAATAAGCAAAAAAAAAAAAGGAAAAAGGAAAAAGGAAAAAGAATGTATGTAAGGAAAGCGACGTCAATGTGATATATCCTGACACAGGAAAGATTGAAAAAAAGCCGACAAAGATAGCAAAGAAAATAAGTAGTTGAAGGATCGTAAATGGTTAAACGTGTGTACGTTCGCAAGATGCCGTAATGTCTTGATGTGACAGCCGAAATGAAGATGTAATCCAGAGGGAAGATACAAATAATAAAAAAATGCACGCTCAGAACAATCATCTCATGGTCTTTCAGAGACGTGAACTGGAGCTGCTCGCTAGTCGTGAGAAGGGATATCAAATGATGGTTTGGTCGGCTGGTGTTGATGAAGAGCTGATAAAGAGGTGATGAACGAATCTAAGCCCTCCACCGGATATTTGGTTATTCAGCCGCGCTCAACAAACAGAATCAACGTGTAGCACAACATCTCAAGCTGTAACACTGCGTTCATGCTCAACGTTGACCCGCTCTGAATTGCCGTTGCGGCTCGCAGGCGAGACACATAGAATGTCTCGTGTAAGCAGGGGTGACAATGCAGAAAAGGCTCACAGCTCGTCCCGAAAGGAGCATTTCTTGCCATATTAGAGAGCCTTTTAGTATCTCTCGTCAATGGCGGCCTCTGTGCGCCAGTCCTGTGTGCGGCTGGGCATCTTGCTAGAGCTGAAGGATGGCATAGATAGCCGGTTACGCGCCTTGTTGACGGGTGATGAGGGCGCTCTGCTGGCAGTGGCGGAGACAGTCGATGTGTTGGAGGAGCCAGTCGAGACGGGAGTCTGGTAGACGTACTCACCGTCGACGTAGATGGCGTTGGAGACGAAAGTCGAGCGCCGGTTGCGACGGCGGGTGTAGCGCTGCTCAAGGCGGAACAGCTCGAGCTTGGCCTGGATGCGCTCAATGATGTTAGCCATTGTGAAGGTTCTACTAGTGTAAAGTAGTGATGTCGAGGTCGTGTGCGAAGTTGAGATGTCTATTGCCCGGCAAGAGTATATCGAGGAATGTGGAGTGTCGAGTGTAGATGTGAGATGCAAGTAACTGATGCGAGGATGTGAGAATGTCAAGGAAAGAGATATAGAGATGATAATGTGGGAGATGTGTAGTAATTAAGGATTGCGGAGGGGAGAAACGAGAGACAAGATGTAGAGTACGAAGAACGTGGAAGAGATGCGAGATATGAAGAAAAATGAATGGCTAGCCGTGAGTGCAGACTAGGTGCAAATAAGAAGGAAGTAGAGTAGGAAAGACCAAAGGAGAGCAAAAGTGAGTAGAGGAAGGAGATAGCAATTGAGAAAAATGGAAAGAAGAAGGCTAGAAGGCTAGATAGAACGGGAGAAGTAACGACGAAAAGGCAAGAAACAAAATGGAAAAAGGTGAACTAAACAAATGGAATATTCAATGAAAGTGTCATTAAAGCCGAGAGAGAAACAAGATAAATAACATTAATTGCGTGAGGAAATAAACGATGTATCGCAGGGTCGTAGTATGGAGGGCAGTATGGAGAACAGCGTCGCACGCGGTAGACTAAAAACAGACAAGAGCTCGTGTGGTCCCTGCACCCTAAAGTCTCTTGCTCTTGGGGGCAGGAAGGTTGCTTGCTAGTCACTAAACTAGCACTAGCAAAAGGAAAGAGCAACCGTCGTTCCTGATACGAGCTAGCGGACAAGTGCCAAAAGGGGTAGGAGCGTCCCCGGGTTACAAGAGCAAAGGCATAAGAGACGATGAAAAGACAGGGAAGGAACCCCAATAAAGTGGACAGTAAGGTAGGCGAGGTGGGCAAACTCAGACGATGGTCTAGACATTAATACTTGGATCGAGAAGGCGCGATGAGCAGATGCATTAGCAATAGTATCTTATTTCATAATTAGAAGGAGCGATGGAGTTGTGTGCTCGTAAAGTAAGACATGCGCTGAGCTGGTGGTCGTAATATACACGATATGCGGACAGTTTACAAGGATGAAGGCATACAGTGAGTGAATCCGCGCTCATCAGATGAGCTGGAAATACATACTCAGTATACGGGTAATTTCTTTACATGAAGGTTTCTTATTCCTCTCTTCTTGTCGGGCTGCCACCTGAAATAAAGAAATTGCGGTGGAAATTGAGCGCCAGATCAGGCCCACAAGATCATCTCTACGGGAACGTCATAGGCATTGACTGTAAAAGATGGAAAGTAGTCACAGAGTTGCTCTTTCTATTATGCGTCCTGTAATCTCACTTCCTGCCTCTTTATTATTCGTTCGCGCCAAGTGTTGAGGTTTGCAATGCAGTAGTTGCATCTTCCTAACAACAGAATGCATCTCACGCTACCAACGTCGTATCGCGCGATGTAGCGCTCGTGCGTGTTTTTCTTTGTGTTTTTTTTTTTTTTTTTTGTGTTTTTCGCCGTTGCTATCGACTTTTAGCTGTGCCCCCTATTTTCTTTTGCTCTTTCCCTCTTGAAACGTCCTGGTTTTTCCTCATCTTCTAGTTCTTTCCTTCTTTCTGAGGTTTTGTGGGGTCGTTCTTTCCTTAAGAGACAGCTTCCCTGGTGCGCCCCTGAATAGTCGTCCCTGCGCGGGCAAGAAGCATACTGAGTAATGTGAGTGATAAGCATGCCCAGGCTGAAAGCAAGTATTGCCCAGACAACTTCTTACACATTGACCAATTCTTCAGATGGATACCAAGTACTGTCGCTGATAATAATTACTCGTACTACGCTCAGTTTCTACAATAAAAGATTATTACCCCATTGGGTGCCAGGCCCTCGTAGAAAACTCACATGGCCGTCTCTGTGCGTATGGCTTAGCGTTGTGTTGGGGTGCCAAGTGGAGGCACGATGCAGGGGGTGCGGGACCCCATACGACTTATTGAGAGGAGGATACTTGGTAGAAGATAGACGCGGAAAGGAAGTAAGAAGGAAAGAGCGCCGGACGGTCTTAGAGAAACCTGATGGTGCAAATCGTCAATGGAAGGTGCGATGCACATCGAACTAACGCAACTTCGACAGGAAATGCACGCATTACATGTGCGTCTGCATGCATGCAGACATGTGAAGAAAGAACGTTCTATGCTCCTTCTTCAGCGCACACAAAGGACCTCGTTCACCATGAAACTCATCTCTTCCTACCGTGCTGCAAATACTCGTATGCATAAACGCTCAGGTACGGTCCCGCTCAAAAATGGAGAGCCACGAGGTCGCCGTTTTTGGCCTCAGTAACACCTCGCCAAACTACAAACCAATCAACTCGTCCAAGATACATCTGAACATCATTGACAACATCCCCCCTCCATTCCCAACAAACAACCCTGGCCAATAAAGTATGATGTTTATTTAGTATGCCATGCAGCTCGGCCATATGCTTGATTTTATTTTTGTCTAGAGACAACACAAAACAATAGGACCGGCAGGTGTGTTTGGGGCTGAGCAAGTGTTGAGGGCGTTTAATGCATCTCTCTATGTTGCTTATCGTGCTCGTATCGCTGCGGTCCAGTAACAACTTGTGCTATATTACCTACTTACCAAGTGGCTGTTTCAGGGCACGGGCCACCTTCAACAAGCGTTGCAGAATACCGACGTTCCGGCAAGTGTCGAGGAGAGACACCTCGATATCTCGATCCAAGTCAGTCAAGATAGACGAGATGGTTCACTGCAGAAAGAAGCCAAGTACAGGGGAGTTGTCGCTCGAGACAGGATCAAACATATTTCTGTGCACGGCAGTTGCATCACGTCAACCATGTGTTTCAACCCGAAAGCTGCGGTGCGGCACTCATACGTTGATGCGCTGAGACGGCACACCGACACCGGGTCGTAAGCACGAGGTTTAAATGATCGTCGTCGTCAGTCTCGTCACTGTCATTGGTACGGTTTCTGCTTGTTTACACTGTCGTTTCGCTTGATCTGGTTGTCGTCGAGGATCAAAACACTGCAATGCTACTGAAAACAAAGACAGCAATGAACGGCAATCCAATCTCATTGATATCAAAGCAATGGGCCATGAAACAACTGCATGCCCAAACGCAGTCTCGTTTCTTTGCATCAAATCTTGATGATCATGGTGGACTGAAAGAGTGAAGCGTTTGTTCACGGCTTCATTGTTCAGTTGTAGCGTCGCGTTTTCAAGATGAAAGAAGTATTAACCTTGATTAACAGCATATGTTACACAGCATCGACTAAAGACAGATGCATGGAAAATTATTCGGCTCAGGAGTCCGCGGCCGCTCAAGATTTATCATATCTCTTGTTCATTGCATTCTCCATAGTATACGCTGCAAGTCTATGCAGTTTGTTGTCGTCTCTTTGTCGTCACATCCGCACCAGAACTGTCTTGTTCATCCATCTTTGATAGTCAACAAAGACATCACATCACCAACAAAACCAGCGAGGATGTTCATTATGAACCAGTCTGCATCTGCTCGGTAAGAATATATATCGTCCGAATGTCCCTCTCCAAGCAAAATTGCCTCTTCTCTATCTTCACGAAACTCCGACAAATCCCAATCGAATTACCCTTTACCATCTTCAGACAAATAATCACACCACCAATCATGTTTAGGCTATTTACCTCTAGATACCGCTCTGCCGGTGTTGACGCTCCTCTGCTGGCTGGTCCAGCACATGAGACCAACACCTCTCCAGCATCTATCTTGGAATCTTCTGTATCTCAGTCTGCACCTGGAAGTCCAGTCGCGGCTGACAAGTCGGCCGTGTTTACGGCACCTACCGCCTCTCCGACATCTATTGCAAACGCTGGCCAATTCGAGACAGCACCTACAACACCTGCTGCCGCTACTTCCACTCAGGTTCCATCCCCGATTTCAGCTCCGGCTCCGGCTCCAGCTCCAGCTCCTGCTAAGCGGGTGCGTCGTGGTGGTGCCAAGCACCATGTCCAGCTCAAGTCCTGTCGCTCGGAACTTGTTGAGATTCTGCGCGATATCGAAAATGTCCAAACTTCCATTTCCTCGTCTTTCGTTGCAGGCAAACAGCCGACCCCCGAGCTCGTTACACAGCTTCAGGCTCTCGAACAACGCAAGGCTGCAAACTTGGCCAAGTCCGATGCAGTTCTGAATGGGTATGCGGCTGCTAGTAAGGCTGCCGAACAGCGGCGCCTACGCCAGGTTACACACGCCGCTGCCAAAATTACTACCAAACCTGTTGCCACACCTGCAGCAGAAACTCCCTCCAGAACTCCCGCCAAAACCGCACCCGGCCCTGAACTACATTACTCCCCTCCCAGGTCTTGGGCTTCCTATTCTCCAGAATCAACTTCGACCGTTGAAATCTTTACTTCACCCCGGCCTACTATCCCTGCCCCTGTTACTGGCTTCCCGCCATCTGTGACCTCCGCTCCTGCAAAGCGTGCTGTTCAGCCACCTATATGGGCTGAGGTTCCCCTTAAGAAGTCTTCAGCTATCCAGATTAAAGCACCTGGCTCGGGTCCTGTCTCGTGTCCGGCTCCGTCATATGCGTCTCAAAATCATTCTGGTGCATATATGGCCTCCGGATATCCCTTGAGAGAGGCCTACGAAACTGCTCGCGTAGTGCATAGCAACCCTTTGACAGCTCCTCAACTGGGGTGGCCTACCGATGTTATCCCTCGGCCGCCTCCCCAATCATCCAACACGCCCCAGACTGATTTCACATCTTTGCGACAGCCTCATGCCGCTCCCCAGCCGGGCTGGTCGACTGACACTATTCCCACATCTTATCGCAAGCCTCATGCCGCTCCCCAGCCAGGCTGGTCGACCGATAATTTCACCAAGGCTACTCCCAATGTTTCTGTTCGGGGCCCTACCTCAGCTACTACCACACCGAAGAACACCAAGGCCGCTATCCCAGGAGCTCCTTCGAAGATGCATGTCACCAAGACTCCGTCTCCCGTTGCAGCAAATGCCACCACGACAGCTGCTGGCAAGCCCAAGGGCATGTCTCCTACGACTGCTGCGGCAGTTCTTCAGCCTACAAAGAAACACTCGGAGAAGCAATCGCCAAAGGCGAAATCTTCACCGAAGGCAGTTTCCGCGAAGCCCCAAACGAAGAACGCTACCCCTGCCAAGGTTACGACTCCTTCTAACACTAGTTCTGATGAGGCTGCTCATGCAAAAGACAATTCTGCAAAGGAGACTGCCGCAAAGACAGGTACAGCAAAGCCGCAAACCTCCCAGAAAACCACGTCTGCTATGAAGAAGGCCAAGGGAAAGAAGAAGAAGGCTGTAAATAGTGCGGCTACCACGTCTAGCCCTGCTTCAACAGCCAAGTCTGTAGTCGCTCAAACACTCCAGGCTCAGGCCCAGGCTCCTAAGGCTCCCAACATTCTCAAGACAAGAAAGGCTTCCGAGCTGCAGTACTTTGACTCTTCTATCCAGGGTTTGTATCTTCCAGTGCATGACGATAGCTCTGACTTTGAGTTTGCTCCAACGGGTATTGAATTGAGCTCTCTCTTCGAGGCTGTCTCGCCTTCCACTACGATTCGCGTTAATCTTACGCTTCCTCTTCTGGGTCCAGAGGTGACCTCAAAGCCGAGCGCTGACGATCTATACAAGGGGGAGTCAGTTGTTCGCATCTGTCTACCGGGTAACCCCAAGTCTGGGCCTGCAAATGATCCCAAGGATGCTCCTACAGACACTTCTCCTTCTCCCGCTCCGTCTACTGATCCATTTGACGATGACTGCTACCAGCATTCAGCATTGCGCTCAGGTGATTTTGTCATGGACTGCGATCCTCTTGACATAAACCCTGACGAGTCTTACTACATGGGGTCAACCAGTCGCGACTTTGTCATGGATTTTGACTCACCTGCCATGGATTCAGATTCCAAAGCCATACCCGGCGAGGCTACACCCAAGACTGGTGCCGCTCAGATTGCCATCGCGGCTCCGGAGGCTCCGACATCTTCTGACCCTGCTAACACTGTTTCCGTCGTGGCTCCTGCTGTCCCAGCAGCTCCTACTGATGCTACTGCTTCTACTTCTTCCAAAAAGAAGTCACCGTGCAAGTTGGCACGGGCTGCCCGTCGTCGGGAGAACAGAAAGGCTGCAGCTGAGGTTGTCGCTATTGCCGATACTCTTGTTTCAGCGACTAAGGCTTCTTCTCCGGTGCTTGCATCATCGACATCCAAAGTAGTTGAGCCTGTCCCGACCATGGCACTGACAACCTCTCTACCAGAGTCTAGTGCCTCTTCGCCAGTGATTATCCGTTCTAAGATATCTTTGTCTGTCCCTGATATTGCCCTAACCATATCCCTGCCAGAGTCGCCTGTTTCTTCTCCGGTAGTTGTTCCTAGCACCTTGGCCGAGCCCGTGCTTGACACTGGTCTTGCAGAGGCGCCTCTCTATGTACCTATATCCGCACCGGTGCCGGAAGAGGCCATTACTGTGTTCGAGCTGAACAATTCTCTGCCAGGCTCTTCCAAGGTGTCCCCTACCACTTCTCTAGGCACTGTCCCATTTCCAGACTTTCCCACAGAGTCAGCTTCACCCTCTCCAAACGGAACCATTGCCGAGTGGCCTCGCAAGACTCTGGAAGAATCTCCAAAGTCTTCTCCAAGCAAGATGACAAGGCCTATGGCTACAAGTCCCAAATCGAAGTCTTCCAAGCTAACGCCTAGTTCTTCTCGTATATTCCGGGTCCCCAACGCTGGCGATCAGCCGTCATCAGTAACACAAGGCACTCAGTCTTCCCAGGCCCGGCGTGGCTCATCCATCTCGCGGCCAGCTTCTGCGGCCTCTGTCCGTCCTCTTGCAACACGGAAAGCCTCGGATTCCCCCAGCTGTACTCCTATGTCGCGGTCGTCTTCGGCGTCCTTCATTCGGGCCCCCACTCAGGGTATGTCTGGCAGCTCCTCAGTAGCCATTATTACTCCAGCAAGCAGTAGAACTTCGCGGTCTTCTTCGATTAGCGCGAGTCGCCCCAGCGCCCGCTCCGTCTCGCGCACGGGGTCTGTCTCTCGCGCCGGGTCTGCGGCATCTGTCAGGGCACGCTCCCAGAGCTCAGCTTCTACAACCGAACGCGTTCCGGGATCTAAGCCGGCACTTTCGTGGCTTGCACCTGTCAAACCTGTCACAGGTCCGAAGTCCGCCTCTGTTGCTCAACATACATCTTCGACTTCACTTCCGCCCCTTCCCCGCCTCGCACCGGCCAAGGCTGTCACGGACCCTAAGTCTCCCCCGACAACTGTAATCAGTTCAACGGCCACCCCATCCTCTTCTTCGGCTGCGTCCACCGAGACCGGTCCTCGTCCTGGCATGCGCGCAATCGCAAAGGCTAGGGGCATATTTTACCCAACGGCAAAACCGGCCACGGTTGTGTCAAGTGTCACTACTATAGCAGGACCCATGTCTTCTCCGAGTACAGATGCCCACGCTCGTATGTCACCCATTCCTGGCAGCCCGGCTCTCAAGAGCTCCGGCCTACCTCATACGCCTACGAGGTCGGTTAACCCTTATGCAATGTATGGGCACCGCGGCTATGATGAGGACTACTCGTATGGTCGGAAGTAATCAGCCAAGTGGCTAAGTCTCTATGCAGTGCTCTCTTCTTCTAATGATTTATGATAACGAAGCGCATATATTAATTTTGTTGGTCATGGTAAGTGGCAAGTCATCCTCTGTTTTTGCTTTTGCTGTTTTAAGGAGTTTTGTATTACTTTTAATATTTTCCAACTGTGAAAACTCGATAATAAGTTTTTGTCTTTCACATTGCAGTATTTCAAAAATAAAATAAAATGAATTACGCCTTTATCTTTGCCCGTTGTGATCCAGATAAAATAAATCTGCACAATTTTGCTCACAGCACTACTTGACATACTTGATGATACGACGGAAACTTTTACTTCTGAGAATCCTCACATTATATTTATGCTAGTTAGTATTGAGGCACTGCTGGGCGGAGTCGATTTTCCATACAGTGTCTCTAAGATAGTGATTACAGCACAGCACTGTCGCTCCAGCCAGCGTAATTTGACGTCATACTCAGGGTCCTAGCGCTGTGGACCATGTCAATATCATAAAGATCAGCACGAAGAACCCAGCTGTCGATATGTCTTTTCAAGTGATAAATTGGAAGAAATGGCTTGATCAGAGATGCAAGAGCATGCGCGCTCTTCAGCGCCAAAGTTTAGACCGGAATCAGCAAGGGGCTGGGCCGTTCGCTTCATCTTTAGTGCAGTAAGCAGATGGCTAAAAGATGGATAAAAGATGGCAAAAGTGTGAGATGCCGCATAAGCTGACAGATACGTAATGTGCAGGAAAGCAAAAAACTAAGAATAGAACAGCTACCAAATGACAAATGAGGAAGGCGCATAGAATCCGGCAAAGGAAGGAACCGAGACACTAAGTTGCCATACGTCTGCTCATTCTTCCCCTCTAATACTGGCTTGCCTTTCCTGCAGTAGTAGACCAACCTGAGAACTCGACAAGCAACAACAGAGTAGCTACTTCCCCGACTGATTTCATTCGCCAGTCTCACTTTCCCTGCTCTTTTTCCACATGAGCACCATGTCCATCTCCATGTAGTTTGCGCAGCGGTGTCGCGGGTCGCATTTGTCCTGATCACAGCCTCTTCCCTCATCCTCCTTGCACGTCGGGTCTCCTTATTCTCTTGGCTATTGAATGTTGCTTTCAAACTTCGATTCTTCTTCCACTACAGTTACCACTGCCACACTGTCTACAATTAGGTCTAGCATCGCGACAGTTCACATCTCCAAAACGCACAATTTCCCTTTCCGGCAACAACAGTTATAGAATAGTAGACAGAGACAAAGAAAGCAGATACCGATGAGCAACGGCCAACTGCAGGGGACACACCGGAACAACAGAGTATCCCTGAAAGAAAGGACGAAACACAACTCATAGACAAAGGGTCCATCTGAAAGACGCAAAACGTCCAGGGGTCTCAAACAAACACAATTGTGTGAGCATCTTTGATTTTAAGTCGGATTGTGTAAAAGACAACCAAGCAACAAGAGAAGTAAAGAATCAAACAAAGAGACAGCGACAAGAGGCAGCCATCTAAACATAGGTATCGGGCAAACTGGCAGCGAATGACACAATGGCTTCACACAGCCAGTGTATTCAAACTCGAGGCAAGATTCTTCCGCTGGGCTGCATGGCCGGATCACAAGGTGGGCAGTGAGATTTGCACAAGATTCCGCCGAAGCCACACTCCTACTCCCACCCTACTCTTAGGCTCTGCTCACTGTCCGCAGTGCTCAATACAACCTTAATTCATATCACCCCTCTTCACTTCCCGTTTCTTTTCCATCGCTTCTTTTCCTAACTTCTTAATCAATCACAACATTCACCACAAACGACACAATGTTGCGGAGGAAAGACTTTGTTACCATTATTACGCCCATCCCGGGCTTCATCCCCCGTCAGCTTGCTATTGACATTCTGCACTCGCATGGCGAGGTCATCACGCTGAACCCACTCGTTCTCGAATACAAGGCCATCAAGGCCCCGCGCGATGCCGCCTCTGACGAGTACTACTCAACCTGGTACGAGATCATCGAGCGCATTCAATATGTTCCTGGCATTGGCAGGATGGGCTCCGGCAAGATCTCATTCAACGGCTGCTTCCACAATATGCCCTGGGGTCTTCAAGCCCACATCTATGCGCCTATGAATATCGACATGCGCTACAAGTACCAGATCGGTGGCAACCAACCCGGTGTTGAGCCGACGCAGCCACTGGAAATGGGCCTTTTAGCACTAGGTGCACCTAGTGATGGACTTTATCTGCGCGAAGACGTCGAAGTCAAAGCCAATATGGCCGTGATTGGCTTTGTTAAGTCGCAGCTCAAAGCTGCTAGCAAGCTCATGGTCGAGCGCATCATAAAAAAGGCCGAGCTTGTCGACGCAGGTGCTTTGCTTGCTATGATGGAGAACGGCAAACTTAAGACTGTCAACCCTGCCGATCGCTCCCACACTCTTTCCATCCCACCCTCGCCTGCATCCTCCCCTTCCCCGGCCCTCGGTACTGTTTCACACGACCGCAACTCGAAGCGCCTGTCGTCACAAAGCTCGCCTCCATCACAGCCCGGAACACCAGGATCACCTCCACCTGTACCATATCAGGTTCCTCGGCCACAGACAACATACAGTACCTATCGACCTGGCAGTGCTGGCGTTCAGCCACTCCAGAACCCGGCAAGTCCTGCTCCTAGTCAAGGTCTTGGACTCTATGGGGGTGGTTTCCCTGCAGCCGGCTATCCCAACTACCCCATGCATGGGCAACATCATAGCTACTCTGGGCCGCCGGGTGGCGGCATGCCGGGCTACTATCCTCAGCAGATGCACCCCCATCCCATGTACGGCCAATATCCATCACAGCAGTACCAGCAACCCCATGTTCAGTATGCCGAGCTCCAAGCATACGTACCGGCCAATGCCCAATTTGCACCGCAAGCTCCTCCGGTTGAGATGGTTGGCGACTTCTACCATGCACAGACTGTTTCTCAAAAGCCCGCTTCAGATCAACGCCTGTCTTATCAACACCCAAGCCAAGGCCACGATACTCAAATGCAACAGCTGCAACAGCAGTTGCAGCAACAGCACCTAAACTCCACTACGCATACATCAGCCAACACTACACCACAGACAAACCGCGACTCTGATACCTTGGCTTCGAACGGGCAGTGGTCTTTGTCATCGCAGCAACACACTTCCGCAACTGGATCCCGTCCGCAGTCTACAGGGTCTGACTCGGGCAGCGCAAACAGCGGTATGGTTGGAGGCTTTCGCTCACCTGGTTTGGACAAGAGCTTCTCGTCTGAGCTCTCGACACATGCCGAGACGCCTGATGAACACCACCAAGAAGCACTCAAGAAGCTTGACCCAGTTTCGAGTCACGGTACCCCTCCGCCAGCACAACAAAAGCAAGGTGCTCAGACAACTACCTATCCTTATAACCCAGCTCAGTACGTGCAAGGCCAGTAGTGCTATGAGCAATGATGGCATGCGTATGAAAAGAAAACAGAAACGGAACGATACCACGGGATTTTGAATTTGTTTACGTTGTTTATATTGCTTATTTATGCAACGTTTATACTCGCTATATAATGACTTTGGGTTAAATTTTAATGATATCAAAATGCTAGATTGACATACGTATGTGATTCAGTGACACTGTAACACTACTCTGTTCGTTTCATACCCTCATAGTAAGGGGAAATAGGGCTGAAGCAACTACTCGATAAATCACGTAGCAGGAGTAAATGGTATCTTGTGTATTTTTAGCAGCTTTGGCCGCTTCCTTTGCCTGTCGTGGTATATGGCTAGTCCTTTTCCGTCTGTAATTACATGCTATCGTTATGGTTTGCTTTGGGGTCATATTAATCTCTCTGTTGTTTACTTTCTTATTGTCACTTTTGCCAGCTATGCACCGGAGGCGGCCTTTTGTGAGTCACCTAGTGGTGGCTGTCGTTGTGCTTGTGCTTGCGACTGCTGCTGGCCTGGCGCAGGCATTGGCGGTCCACCTGTCATTGTCTGCTTGTATGTTCCGTAAGGGCCCAGCAGTTCTTGCCGGCTACCTTCAATCAGGTCCGACATGGCCGTCGTCAGGACCTGCACGTGCTGCTTGATGTTGGCTTCGGCCTGCGCGTCACCCTCTCCCGGCTTGCGCAGGGGCCCAATCACCAGTAACTGCCGGATTTGATGCGACAGGCTCAGCAGGTTCTCCAGCTTCGACACCATCTGACCAACAAGCATCTCGATGCGCTGGCCGTTGGCGGCAGCGTCACCGGCGGTGGTTGAGTTACGCGGGCGCGAGGTACTGGCGATGACGAGACTGCGGATATCTCTCAAGACATCTGCCACATAGCGGGACTCGCGGTCTATACTGTTTGTAAGGATGAGATCGTGCCAAATGCAACAAGGACCAGAACTCACCCATCAAATTGGTCTGGCTAGCCGCATCTTCATTGCCGGCGTCCATTGTGGCTGAGACTGAGTAGAGTTTGTTGTTTATGAGTATGTATTGTAAAAGGTTGATCCCTGAGCTGAAATATTTATTTTAAAACTTTATGGAAAGTTCGTTGTTCTCAGCCCATGCTGTGTCGTAATGAGATGGCGATGAGATGCAGTCGGTTGTGAGAGGCTGTAAAGCTACAGAGGCAGCTCAGTAGTTTATGTGCTACAAAGAAGCTGAGCTTGGGTGGGTATACTCATGGTGGGTCGATTTGACACGTGACTTTGTCGCAACCAGAAGCTCTAGGCTTGTTGTAGCTCACCTATATAATTTCAGATGATAATTCTCGGATCAATCAAGGCCCGGGTAGCACAGTGGTAGCTGCGCCTGCCTAGTAAGCAGGAGGTCCGCGGTTCGATCCCGCGTCTGGGCAAGATGTATTTGAGTTTGGTCTTTTCTTTTTTAGGATTTTTACCATTTTTTTAACTACGTTTTTTTATCTCACTCATATTTTTTCTTTTACTTATTCGGCTGTACGATTAAAATCCCGAAAAACAGTTGACAAACTGAGATCTATTCTCGATAGTTCCAGCAATGTATTTTTATCTCAAAATATTTCCAAGATGAGAAAGTATTCATGCTGAAGACTAATCTATTCTATCTATTCCATAATATTTAACATGAGTTTCTATGAATCACAATACAAGACCAATTTAACACTAGAGTTTTACGGGATCATAGCACCAGTGACAACCTTTTCAGTAACAGTGCCATCGGCCTGCACAATAATTTTGTCGACTTGAAGCGATGCCTTGACAGGGTTTGGCTGGTTGTACACCCACTCGAGCTGCTCAAGGGTGCGTCCTTGAGACTCGACGCTGCCAATTAGTACTTGATCTGTTATATAGTAAAAATCGTAGATGGTGACAAGACTTACCCAAAAGTATACCACATGATGGCTTCGACGATATCCCAGCCGACAAAAATAAAGATGTACTTGTAGCCAATGTTCCCGAGGGCAATGGGGCCGCAAAATTGGTTAATAAAGCCAACGGCGTTGACAATGACACTGGAGGCAGCAAGACCCTTGGCACGAGTTGTAGTCTCGAGTGCCTCAGTCGGGATAACAGCCTGTAGTGGCGTGTAGGTGAAGGAAAATGCAATGTTGAACAAAAAGTAACTAGCGAGTGCGCCCCGAGCATAGGAAGTCTGAATGCCTCCGTTTTGCTGCTGGTTGTCTAGGGCAGCAGAGAGGCCAGAGTTGCAAGCTAGTGTTGCAGCACATACTAGAGAATAATTAGTTTGATCACTGACTAGTAAAAGTGACGAGGGAGGCAGAAATACCTAGAGTGCCAATAATCAGGACCTTTCTGCGAGGCATACGGTCTGTCATGGACACGGCAGCCAGAGCCCCAATAGCCGAGAGGACCGAGTTGAGCAGGTTAAAGGCAAGCTGTCGCGAAACACTAGTGACACCAATATTGGCAAAAATGACAGTGTTGAAGTAGCCGAGACCATTACCAGAGAACTGACCAAAGATGGAGATCATGAGCACCTGTGCCATGCGCCAGCGCCCGCTATGTGTCAGCAAGAATGGCCGGTAGTCCCAGGCGTTCTTATCGATGCCATCCTGGCGGATATTATCCTTCATCTCCTCGACCTCAAGCAGAACAAGACGCGACGATGGATCGCCGTTGCCGTGGTACTTGGCTAGGAACTGAAGGGCCTCGGTGTCACGGCCATTAGCCATGAGGAAGCGCGGTGACTCGGGCAGAAAGAGGACAGAGGAAATGACAATGATGCAAGCAAAGGCTTGCAGTATAAGTGGAATGCGCCAGGAGTAGTCGTTATCGATATAGTTGGTACCGTAGGTGACAGCTGCTGCTGGGATACTACCACCAAACCACCCACAGTTGTAGAAGCCAGTGCAGCGGCCACGCCAGTGCGGTGGTGCGATCTCGACGGCATAGGCAGGAGCAGCAACAGTCATGACGGAAATGCCCATACCGAGAATGAAGCGGCCAACGATGAACTGAGCAACAGTGACGGCTGTTGAAGCAATAATCATGCCAACAATGATGATCCAGCTTCCAGAAAACATGGCCTTACGACGTCCGTAGCGGTCTGACAAGATTGCAGCAAACGGTGAAGCACACATAGCTCCCCTGTACTGTTAGTATTTCTAGTTTAGATGAAGTAACGTTATGAACGTGAAGCAATTAATAACATACACAGTGTAGAGAGAGAAGATGACTGAAACGGTGGCACCTGTGGTGTGTGTATTAAAGGTTTTTTGGAAGTGAGGCATGGCAATGATGGATGTCATGAGCGCGGCTATTTGTTAGTGTTTGTGATGTAAGTGCTTCAGGTGTGCGATTGTGAGATCTTACAATCGTATCCATTGGCACATGCACAACAAAATGCAATGAAGATGGCAACTGCATGGTTAGAAGTTTGAAATTCTGTGGAAGTAGGTGTAACTTGCAATATAACTGTCGGGACTCCTTGCTCCAGGGCTTGATTTTTGTCTCTTGTAGAGCAGCGTACAATTCGGCCTAGCTAATTAGCTTTTGAAGCTTTATCCTCCCCGAGAACTCGAGAGTCAAAGATGAGAACACTCACATTGTGAACGACCTTGGCCTGAGCACCTTCACGCACGGCTGATGCCCCGGACCCGGCGCTGACTTCGGGGTAGTTCACCTTGTTAATTGAAATGCTCTCGCGGTGTTCGACAGCTTCCACCGGTTTTTTGGTGCTCCTGTCTCTCAAAGTGGCCATCTCTGTCACCTCTGCGCCTGTGTTGTTCTCAGCCATTGTCGTGGTAGTGTCGATGATCTAATAACTTGAGGGATGTCGTTAACATGGATGGTAATGAACAAGACACATAGAGCAGCATGGCTTCTGTTATATATGAAATGCCTTGAATGCTTTTTGGAACCTAACAAACGATATCTTAACCATGGTCCGTATCGAGGCCGTGTTCTCTTCCGACGCAATGATTATTTCCTATTAGGCTGCGGATGAAAGACCGCCGTCGTCCTAATGCGTCCGGCTTGTGCCATAATACGACCTGAGAATCTCGCTTGGACATGGTATTACATCGATAGAAGTATCCTGCTCCTGCCGCCTTTTGATATTGCACAGGCCAAACCGGCGACATGAGACCGAGGTATGGCCTTTTGTGCCTTGTTAGCAATATAAGTTCAGATCATGTTGATACCATTTTGACAAATTTCGCCGAGTGCATGGTTCTGAATAGTCTTTTAGGTATTACATGCCCAAATATTACCCTCGCTAAATAAGTCTACAGCTTTCTCTATGCAGATTGGAACAATCTTACCAAAGCCTCATTAGGGCAGCGCTCCAGCGATCTAAGGCCAATTACTACTGACGGACTAAGCATTTAATTAGCCGGCAGCATGGGGTTGCCAAGACGCCAGACGGATGCCCCTTCCCCGAGGTATTGAAGCGGTTAGACAGATGGGATATGAGCAGCCGCCACTTCATACATATCATCACCGACTCGAGATGGTCGTCGTCGATACAAGCGATATTTCCTGTTTGGGAGGTGTTAGTCGGAGCCTTGCAGCCAGCGTGCCAGTCGAGTTTTGTGGGTTGTTCTTGCACTATCTCAAAGGCAAAAAGTAGCACTATTATTTTGAGTTATTTATGTGCCATTAAAATCTCCGAGGCCAGTGGCTATCAGTATATGCCATCGAGTAATGCCAAGTAGAGGCCTGAGACAAGCCAATCACAGCGTTTCTTAAGGGCCTGGAATTTGAAAGGCACGAAAATTCGACAGAAATTCTAGCACAGTAACCAACAAGAATATAATTATGTGAGTGAATTACTCAATATATGCATTCCAGAATATGACTAATTCGTGTCCGAATACATCTCAGTCGATCAAACCTCATCTATTCGACGAGCCGGTCTTCCTCGTAGCCATATAGTAAGATTTTTGATAACGACGACTCAGTCTTACATAATGACAAGCATTGCGAGATTGCCATATGGATTCTTCACCTTG
Source organism: Ophiostoma ulmi (assembly GCA_029298715.1). Lineage (NCBI taxonomy): Eukaryota > Fungi > Ascomycota > Sordariomycetes > Ophiostomatales > Ophiostomataceae > Ophiostoma > Ophiostoma ulmi. Next base: position 4,544,661 of record JANSLN010000002.1, on the reverse strand, counting down.
GCATGAGTATTGTCGTGAAAATGTCTGCAACATATCGTGGAAACTCACAAAGGTCTTGGAGTCTGTGAAAAAATTGCATGTGGAATACTCGACCTTGGGCGGGGACGGGCGTGTTCCGATGCTCTTGGCGGCCGGTCGCTGAGAAGAGAAATAGAGAGCAGCCATTGGCAGCGACAGACTGTACACATTCACATCGAGTAACGGGGTGCAGAGGAGATGAAAATTGTAGGATCATATCCGTTTCTTGTCCCATCGATGCTTCCAAACTGGTGTTTCTATACGGAGTGATATGCAGCCCAGAGATCGTCTCGGTGGAACAGTTGTATTGCTTGCTCTCTTGGTATTTTAGATAAGAACAAAGAGCTGTGACTGGTCTAGTTAGTGCATGGCCGTCGGCCGGCCATGATAAGACCATTAGCAATTACTACGCCGGCGGCTCTAGGTAGGAGCTTTAAGCAACAAGAAAGGGAGCTAACGCGGGACATTCGACTAGTGGGGGGAAGCTCTGGACGAAAGGACCAGAAGCTGTGAGAAAAGGAAAAACAAGAGAATGCAAAAATGAAGTCACAGAGAAGCAAATAAATAAAGTATTAAAGCTAGCTCGAATCGACAAAAAAAAGTGCACTGCTTGAAAATTCCGAGAGCACTCTTCTTTAAAACGATCCAAACAACTCCTGAGCAGGAGAGAGTGTGCCCAAAAAAGAGACAAGCTTGTGAAAGGAAGCACGCGACACTATTTTGCTAGTAGTTGCTTTCACAGTCTCACATATCACGATGAGAAACCCTCTAGATGCGTTCCTTTACTGGGTGGTGCCCCGGCTGCCGAGCAAGCTGCGCGCCATCCCGGGCCCGGCTCTAGCACTCATCAGCCTCCTCATCGTCATCAACCTCTTTGTCTGGGCCGCTGCCGGCATTGTGCTTCGTTTCTATCCAGCCTTGACGGGCACGGCTGTTCTTGCTTATACACTGGGCCTGCGGCATGCTCTAGATGCCGACCATATTAGCGCCATCGATCTCATGACTCGCCGTCTCATTGCATCTGGCCAACGGCCTATTGCTGTGGGCACATTCTTCAGTCTCGGTCACTCAACCATTGTCATCATCACCTGCATCGTTGTGGCTGCCACGTCGGGTGCTCTGCGTGAACGTTTCAACGGCTTTGAGCGCGTCGGCAACATTATCGGCACGAGTGTATCATCGGCAGTGCTGCTGATTTTGTGCGCCGGTAATGCTTGGGTGCTGTGGCGTCTGATCCGTGGACTGCGCGCCGAACTGCGCAAGCAAGACGACCTTCTTAATGGCATCGACGGCGATGAGAACGACATCGAGACCGGACATCGTTCAAGCAATAGCAACAGCAACACTGAGCCGTACCGAGACGAGGTTTATGGCAACGCCGACGCCGATGCCGTCGCTACACATGATATCGAGCAGATTGACAGCCGCCGCGACAGTGAAGCGCATGCCCGTGCCCACTCTGGCCCCAACGCGGTGGCCGCTGCCACTGCTTCTGAGTCGCCCGTCAACGACACAAGGGGCGGTGATGAGAATGGCGCAATTGCAAACTCTGCAGCTCACCTCAAGCTCGAGGGAGGTGGTTTCCTCGTGCGTGTTTTCCGCCGCCTGTTTGTTCTGGTCGATCGTCCGTGGAAAATGTATCCTCTAGGTGTGCTGTTCGGCCTTGGCTTTGACACAAGCTCCGAGGTTGCTCTGCTGGGTATTGCTAGTATTCAAGGCGCCAAGGGCACGAGCCTGTGGTTGATTCTTATCTTCCCCGCCCTCTTCACTGCAGGCATGTGCATGTTGGACACTACTGATGGTGCACTGATGATGGCACTCTACACATCCAAGACATTCTCGCGCGACACGGTGGCCATTCTGTACTACTCAATTGTGCTTACGGGCATAACCATTGTGGTGGCTGCTTTTATTGGTGTGATCCAGGTGCTGACTCTTGCGAGCAACGTTATGGAGGATCCGAGTGGTCGCTTTTGGGATGGAGTTGGAGCCATTGGGGACCATTTTGATATTGTGGGTGGTTCCATTTGTGCTGTTTTCCTTGTCACTGGTATTGGCTCTGTCTTGGTCTACAAGCCGTGGCGTCGGCGAATGGACCGAAAGCTGGCAGCTGCACGGGCAGCGTCTGAGCAGCGGGCAGCCGAAGCCGCAACGGGACAGCCGATCATTGATCGGGACGACAGCGAAGAGAGAGTTAGAGATACAGACGACGAGAACGTGCCTATCACCAAAGGTGATGCCATCGCGAGTGAAAACGAAGTGGTCCCGTCATCATCTAGGGTTTAGGCTTCATCAAACTTGAGCATTCATATCAAAATCTCAAATTCAATAGACTGTATGAACCTGAACCATACAAACGAAACGCGAACAACGACTACCACTCTAGAGAATAAACCGCCAGTGAGCCTGCTTATGGCGGATCTTTCCACCAAACACAATGAGCAGAGCACCTCCCACGCCGACAATAGCAACAAATATGCCGGCCAGCGTACCAAAACAATCGACATACCCAACTTGCTCAACCCAGGGCACAATTCCGTACAGGAAACCAAAAGCGACAATGTTCTTTGAACCATTGACAAGCATCAGAGCATCAGAATTGACAGGCAGCAGACAGTCGGAGACATAGGTCATAGTGATCGTGGGCACTGCCGTCAGTGCAATCGAAATCATTCCGTAGCCAAAGAAGAGACTTGTCCAATGCAGAGTTTCCTGAACAGCATAACCAAACAGCACACAGCCAGAAATGGTGATGACGATAGGCAACACTAGAAGGTAAAGGCGGCTCTCGGGTTCAAAGATGCCTCCCTTTTTGCGCAGGCGCCAGTCACAGAACTTGTCGACGAGCCAACCACCAGCAAAACTACCCAGAATATTACCAATGAGACCGGGGATGTTGATGAGACCATTAACAGACGGGGACCAGCTGTAAGGAGGTACTTGCAAGACAAATGGGTTCAAAATGTTGACCGCCACCGTGATGACCAGGGAAACCGCATAGGACAGGAAAGCAAAGATGACGCAGGGGTAGGCGAACATTGGCAGAGGACGGATAAACATAATGAAAAGGTTAGAGTTTGGGGTGGTTCCAGACCAAAACTGCAACTCCTGCAGCCACGTCTTCTTGGGAACAACAACAAGCGATGCTGAAGATGGTGATGCAATGTTGGACGCAATGGTGGTGACGGGCTGCTTCTCGGAGCTGTTGGCACGACTATCACTTGTAATGGCGGCTGCAAGATTAGGTAGGCCCACAAGCTGGTCAGCATCGCGGTAGTACCGGGTCTCGGGCACAAAGAGAAGCACCGCGAAAAAAGTGAGGGCAGTGAAGATGACGGCAATCCACTTGTACCAGCGCCAGCTAAGTGAAGTGACAATAAAACCACATATCAGAGGGCCGATGGTGTTGCCGCCCGTGATGAAGTTCATGTAGAGGCCCATCTTGGCACCGCGCTCGTGCAGGAAGAAGAGATCATTGACAATGCTAGCACCCAGGGCCTCAGTGGTGCTGCCAGCGAATGCAGCGACAATGTTGGACCACAGCAGTGACTCGAATGACGTAGCACATGCACCCCAGATGAAAGAGGCACACAAAAGTGCAGACGAAAAAACAAATACGGGCCGCTTGCCGGTGTAGTTGGCAATAGGTACCCAGAAGAAGTTGAAGACTCCAAGCACCAAAATGGGCCACAGCAATAGACTGCTGATATCCGCCTGCGACCTTTCAAATTCGTTTGACAGGTCGTAAAAGGCTGGTGCAAGGCCTGCAATGCCATAGTTTGTGAGAAAGGTGAAAGCACAGACGGAGAAAAATGCAATGTTCTTCTTGTATGCAGGCCACCGAAGCGGGTCGTTGGGATCAGTCGGCGAGGGTCGAGGCACAAGGACAAGGCCATCTTTAGAAGTCGAGTCAGAGATGCCATGCTGGCGGAGCTGCACTGTGCCGTCGGTACGGTCGAGCTCACGAAGTGTGTGGAGCTTCATAATGTTGTTATAGCGTGGTAAGTTGTATTTGGAAGTATGGGTGATGCTTTGAGTGTTAATATTAGAATAAAATATTCGGGGGGCTGTGACTTATATAGACGATACAGGAAGTAAAATAGGAGGATATTGTCCATACGGAGGATATGCTTTGATTCAGAATCATCTATCTTACTACGAAAAAAGTGAGCAAGATAGGCTCTGGAACAGAAGCAAAACTAACTCAGATGGGTGTCACTATGAGACATAACGATAGCCAGTGCGGGTGAAATATGGCCAAAAGGGATTTTCAGGTAATGCAAAAGAAGAAAGATATACCAAACTGTGTGAGCTGGAATAAAGGCCATCTGTCTCTGTTGTTTACACGGTATGTGCATGTGGACGTGATTTTCTTGATGGTATGACTGATATTCAATATACTATGGCAGGATTGTGTTACGGAGGTCCGGGCTGTGTCAGCCACATCGGGTCAGAATGGACCGGCTACGTAGGCAGTACTTGGCTCTAGATACAGTTCGGAAAGGATTTTGTTTGTTAATATCAGTGATCATTTCAATATGTCGTTACCATATATTTTATTACGGTCTACGAGTACATCCGCACTATCACTAGAACCACAACAAGGAGCTTCGCCTACAAACGCGATGATAGATAGATTCTTTTTAAAGCAAAGGGGATCCTCAACACCGGTGTTATTGACGTGTCTCTGCTTTTATACGTCAAAGCTGTGTAATACAGTTTGCCGTTCTCGAGTCCATCCTGTTCACTGCATACTGCAATCAGGACTGTGACTGAACTGGTGGTTCTTAGTTTATCCATCATATCGACCAAGCACAAGTCATCGCAGCGCTTGATATCACAATACGCGGTAAGATGTGGCTTCGGCAGTCTGCTAAACGTGACTACAGTCTCGGGATACAAAACGATCATCTTCTGTATCAGGGTATGTAGATCTCGCATCCGCTAGCTGAAGCTTTTTCTTGGTTTTGTATTTGCTACTCGCGTCTCTGGCTTTCTTTATCTCAAGGCGTGTATGAGACTCTATAAGGGTAGAACAAGTGAAGGCAGACATAGGATGCGTCGAGGGGTCTCAGAAGATGCTTAGCTGAGAGTCATTATCAAAACATTACTATGGCGATCATCAACGCCGTGCTACAGAAAGACAGCCACGACGGTAGAAAGGACCACTCGGCGGCAATTTCAAGACCACAAGTGAAGACAATTGTACAGATCTTCATGATACAACCCGCAGCCGAGTGTTGCATGAGACGGCATTAAAGAGCTGGATAACAAGTGCGCAGAACCTCGAGCGAGTCAGAGGGTTGGACAAGAAATCAAGATTCATCATTAAACAGATCTCGTTGTTTCATTATGTCATACAGAAGCATGATTGCTACTTAGCCACCTCGGGGCTAGCCTACGTTGAACAGGGGATGATGTCTACTTTTGATGTCAATATAAACAAGACACCTCTCTCTTGTCTCGCTCTCACTTTTCAACTATTGATCCCTATCACTCCTTGGTGTACACTCCCCGTTCTCTTTCTACATCTGCCAACGGCTGTGGATTATGCAACTCTCAACAAGACAGATGCGGCACTCACACCTGTTCAAATAGATGTAAGTATAATGTGGAATTAAGATAGCTTACAATATTAGCTTAGGCAGACGCTCCTGTGATCCAGACGTGCATTGGTGCTTACTTCTTCCTACGATGTTCGTATCAGCAGTCCTAAGCATTCCATTTACGACCGACACTTGTCATGGATGTGGTGTGACATGCTCACTAGTCTCTCGACACCAAGCGGCCTGAAGTCACATTTGCCTCATGGGCAGAAACAGAGCCTCATGTTGGCAAGCCTTGGGGCACACACATACTCAAGGCAAATTGCACTTTCACAGTTGGTCAATCCTGCCATGAACATTCGCAAAGTCACTTGATATTCAGCTCATGCAGCACATGTTCTTGTCAACTCACATAAGTGCACATGTTTATTGTCTAAGTTCTCACGGATTCGATTTATGCGAGTTACCTAAGTAGTACTTTGTCACTTGTGCTGCAGCTAGAGTCTTCGACTCGTGTGTTCAGCCTCCGAGCTGCTACATAAATGACCACGCTCACTCCACCAAGGCTGAGTGAAAAGAGTCAACTCATCGACTCACGTCACGCTCAAATTCTAGATTATGTCAACACTCGTACTCTTCTTCACCACCCACCATCCCGATTGGTCCCGTTCGGGCATCTTTGTCTGCTCACTAGCAGTTTGCCCATTTTCAACGGCCCTAGCCCACCCAGTCTTTGTTGTCCCTCGACCTAATTATTCCTCTACACTCTCTGGACCCTTTCAAATCCTTCCATTATCCTTCCATCTCTCTCTATCACTATCAATTATCTTTGTCTACCTTTTTTTCTCCTGTCTTCTTCCCCTTTTAGCGCCGGACGGCTACCGACAACACTCCTGATTGGGCAGTCACCTTGTTATCAGCTCTGATACATAATTCTGGACTCGGGACTCGGGATCTAACCTCCGTCTCCGGCGTGGCATAACATAGGAAGTATGGGTGCTTAGGTCCTTAGGTGCTTGTACCGACCGTTCTGGTCTTGCCTCTCTCTTCACCGCCTCCGGAATTCTTCCTTGTCTTCCTACTCAACATTGGTACCCCTTATCGTCCGGTTTCGCTACCCCTTTATCCTATGTTTCTTGTCTATAATTACCCCCCGTTCCTTTGTTCTTGATCGCAGGAACCGTACGCCAATTATCACTGCCGTGCCTCTTAAACCCTGTTTGGTCGTCCTTGTCGATGCTCTACATCTCCCAGCTCCCGTGCCTCAATAACCCCCTTATCTACGAGTCCTATTTCTATTGGTAGGTGGCTTGCCTTCGGTCCGCTGTTAGTTGTTTCGTTGTCTTGCATCCCCTGCATCAATCTGCATCTTTGACAATTGGCAAGTCGGGAGCCATCCATGCCGTCCCGATCCATTTGATTAAACAAAAAAAGAGACAAGCATGAAGACGCAATTAATCTCAATAAACCTCAATAAATATCAATAAACAGCACATAAAGAGGGCAGTAATAGGTCATCTGGGCGCTGCATGCGGAGTAGATGTGGCTCGTATTTATCAACTATCACATTGGTTCACGACATGTTGGACCCGTTTATAGACTAGTTGGCACTGTATTGGCACTGTTGAATATACGCAATCTGCACTTATAGCACAGTACGAATATCTAACCATTGATGCAAGGACAGGTTGCCCTGCATGCATCAGCACCATGCATGCATATATTGCTATTTTGCAATTGCATCTTCTCTGGGGATGCGATTCGATAGCTTTCGTCTTGTTTTCATGTCGTGGAGTGTTTTCCTGCGCGTCTACCTTGTCTCAGCATGTATGGCCGCCCTGTTTTATATTGTTGTTGATAACTCGGCTCCTTCTTTGTCCGTTTGTGACAACACGTTCTGAACTCGTTGTCAACCAGCGTGCTCCTTCCTTTACTGTCAATTCGTGCGCCCAACTCTTAACAACCTCAACTCTATCAACATTTAAGTTAATAGACCCTCTCTTCCACGGCGCCCACTTTGGCTACTTGTATCACCTTTCGTATTTTCCTGTTTTCGGCTTTCAAAGTTACCTCAAAGTCATCCACAATCCGTCATACGTTCACTGCTCTTCCATCACCGTATTGCCATTTTACTGTTGAGCCTCATCCCGTTCAACTACTCCGATGCCCGATTACCACGGGTTGTCACCTTTGGCCATGCTTTGGTGTGTACTGTTAAACTAACCCATGTTCTTAATACGGTACATATTTACACACTTCCATGCACTTTTATTTAGTGTAGGCCGTATCTCGCTTGTCTCTGCACTTCCTATCTCGACTCGCCACCCACCACCTTCTCCGGCTCGACCGTAATGGCTTGTATCTTGGCTTCGTGTTCCTCTCTTCCTTTAACCAACCATTATCTTATACTTGATGTGTTTTCTACTGCCTTCTTTTGCTTACTATTTTACTTACCATGTTCGCCATCTTACAGTCAGCCTGTCGTAAGATACTTTCTCCTTTCGTTCCCGTCTTACTTTTCTCATGCCAGTCTTGCTAGCACACATAACCCCTTGTGACCCCGTCTTCTTCTTCGTCCACCATGTTTTCAGGTATGACGCCCTCTTTGTCTGGCATTTTTGCCATGCCTCTAAATACTCCTCCTACGCTTGGTCACACTTCCACGTGTACCAAGGTCGTATACACGTATAAACTGTTACCTCTCATTGCACAAACTCTCGGGTCGCATTCCTATTTCCTCGCAATGGTCCCGCAACGCACGCCTGTATATATTTTTATCGCACCCGTTCAAAGAGTTATTCGATTAATTGATCACTTCAGAATAACCTGCCATTTGTCTAAATTCTTACCCCTAATTAACTTTGGCATATGAACCGCCTTTTGGTCCGCACAAAGAGCGCCGAGGAAGGGGAATTCTATTAGTGCACGCTAGTCAACCAGGCCACCCAGGATAAACGGTTTCCCACCCACAATACTCTCTATGTAGCGCCTAAGATTCAGGAAATATTTCAACAGATACCTACCGAGACCATCGCGCTCTCTTGTAGTCATGACTGAATATTCGCCCCCAGGGACCCAGACTCCGTCAGCTTCCGCAATGCACAGAGACCCCTAGGGGTCCAGTCTTGTCAATCCAAGCTTTGCCCTCTCTTTGTCTTGCTTGTGAATTGCAGCTATGTGTCGTCTGACCACATTTTATCTATTTTTTATCATTTATCTAGTATCATGTATATCTATCAGAGGAGATAGTTCTTCATCTGTTTTGGACAAGTTACTGCCTATCAGGCTTATCGGAGCTGTCAGCCCGTAAGCATATGGTCACGTCTAATTATCACTGTAACTCATTATGACATCCTTTGTTAATGGCTTAATGTGATGAGTGCCAGTTATTACTTGTTGTTTTATTATTTATGTCTTCTTTATTCATATTATAATTTGATTGCCCGGGCGTTGACCGTTCCTTTAAATAAGCTCTTGCCTTGCTCTTCTGCCCACGCTCTTCTTTTGTTCCCTCTTCCCACTACTTCTTGTCTGTTTAGGCTTCGTTTTGTCCCTCTCATTTGTTTCTCTCGTTAATCTGCCCGTATATCTTTTTGTTCTTTGAATCTTCCCTTGCATTCTATACACAAATTTCTAGATTATACGTTCCAGTTCTACAAATACCCTTTATGACTTGAGCACACGACGCCCATTATCACCACCAAAGAATCCCTCTCCAACTTACCATGTCCAACGAGCAGAGTCGTCGGCGGTTGTTACGGGAAAAGGTCCGTAAACAAGAATCTTCAGACTCGTCTGACTCTGAGCCAGATGTAGATGTCCAGAACGCCGCCCGCCGCTGGGCTGCTCGCGGCGCTGCCGCCACCACCACACCTGCCGAGGAGAAGAAGAAGAAGAAGAAGCGGCTACCGCCGCAACAGTCTATCGACAAGATATGGGAGACGTTCTCACAAAAACGGTTCAGCAAGGCCATGACTGTACTTCCATTTGCTCCCGTTGCACCTTCGCCTCTCTCTGATCGTGCCAATGAGCTGCTGAGTCTTGGCTATGAGCGTGCGGCTGAAGAGTGCCGCCGGAAAGTTCGCAAAATCATCCAGGAGTGCCGTCGTGTCAACATGCGGTATCGTGACCCCGGTTGGGATATTGACTGGGATCTTAAAATGGGCAAGGGCCACTGCCTGAACAGCCTCGGCGAGGAGACATTTGACGTGAGCATGAAGAATATGCTGCGGATCAGCGCCTCTGTGCCCAAAGCTGTGAAACGTGTGCATGAGATATTTGAGAAACCTACCTTTATGAAAAATGTCAGCGGCAGCGATGTGAAGCAGGGTAGTCTTGGCGACTGCTGGTTTATTTCCTGTGTCAGTGGTCTCGCCAATGTCCCCGGTGGACTCCAGCGTTCGTGTGTCGAATACGATACAAGTAGGTTTAGGTTTAGTTTTTTTTGGTTGAGGTGGAATGGCACAAAAATACTAACAGTATAGAAATCGGCATCTATGGGTTCGTGTTCTACCGCGACGGAGAATGGATTTACTCCATCATCGACGACAAGCTTTACCTTACCTCTCCCTCTTGGGACTCCCCCAGCTTCCAGCGTGACCTTTTGTCACAGATTGACCAGGACAACATTGAGCACGTCTACCGCAAAACATACCAAACCGGATCCAAGGCGCTCTTCTTTGCGCAGAATAAGGACCAGAACGAAACATGGCTGCCGCTCATGGAGAAGGCCTACGCTAAGGCCCACGGTGATTACGACAGCCTCACGGGTGGTTGGATTGGTGAGGGTCTGGAGGACATCACTGGCGGTGTAACGACCGAGCTGCTAATGTCGGACATATTTGATACCGACAACTTTTGGGACAACGAGTTAAGTCGCGTCAATGAGGAGTTTCTCTTTGGCTGCACCACGGGCCTTCTCGACGGCGGCTACGGTGAGCGCAACGGTATTACCGAAGGCCATGCCTACAACATTGTCGAGGCGCGTACTCTCAAGAACGGCACCCGCCTGATCAAGCTCCGGAATCCTTGGGGCAAGGTAAAGGCTGGCACCTGGGAGGGTGCTTGGTCCGATGGCTCCAAGGAGTGGACTACGGAGATCAAGGAAGAGGTTGGCCACACATTTGGCAGCGACTCGACCTTTTGGATCTCGTACGAGGATTTCATGCTCAAGTTCCAAAACGTGGACCGCACGCGTCTGTTCCGCGATACCGACTGGCGTTGCTGCCAGCGTTGGATTGGCGTCGATGCGCCTTGGAAGACATCGTACAACGAGAAGTTCCACATCAAGCTCACCAAGGAGTCGCCCCTGGTGCTGGTGCTGTCACAGCTCGACTCGCGTTACTTTCAGGGACTTGTTGGCCAGTACTACTTCCGCATCCAATTTCGTCTGCACCTGCAGGACCGTCCTGGTGCCGAAGACTACATTGTCCGCTCCCACGGCAACTACCTTATGGATCGCTCTGTTAGTGTAGAGCTTCCAGCCCTCGAGCCTGGCAACTACTCGGTCTTTATGTCAGTCGTGGCTGAGCGTTCCTTAAAGTCATTGTCAGTTGAGGACGTGGTGAAGCGCGAGCTCAAGAGCCGTGTCGAGAATGAGAAGCTCGCCCAGGTCGGTCAAGCATATGACCTTGCACACAGCAAGGCAGCCGCGCATATGGAGGAGCTATCCAAGCTGCGCAAGAAATCTGATCAAGCCAAGGCCTCGGACGAGCGCAAGAAGGAGCGCCGCAAGGCATGGGCTAAGCGTCATCTGCTGAAGGACATCCAAAAGCGCCAGCAGAAGAAGAATGATGCAAAGACCAAGGAGCGCGTCGAGGAGAAGAAGCAGGAGCGGGAAAAGAAGGAGGCGGAAGAGAAGGCCAAGAAGGAGAAGGAGGAAAAGAAGAAGGCAGAGAGGAAGAGTGAGGAAAAGAAGAAGCAGAAGGAAGAGAAGAAAAAGGCAAAAGATAAGAAAAAGAAGGCTGAGAAGGAGGAGGAGATGGGCACCGACAATAAAGTTAAGGCCGAGACCGAGTCCAAGGAGGACAAGACCAAAGACAGCGTTGAGTCTAAACTCCAGGCTGCCGCTACTGCTGCCGCTACTACGTCTTCCTCCTCCAACATTAAGGTCACTACTGCTTCGTCCTCAGGCTCCAGCACTCCCCAAAAGACACCGCCGGCCTCGCCTGTTAGTGAGCTCGCCACTGAGCCCAGCCTGGAGGGGGCTTCCGAGCTGACTCCTGTCTCTTCCGAGGTTGCTACTGTCCAGGAAAACAACGGGGAAGTTGGCAAGGTTGAGAAAGATACCACAGCCACCACCAAGACTGAGCCAAAATCTGACTCGAAGCCTGAGGGTGGGCAGACTAAGAGCTCTGAGAATACTAGGGAAAATTCCGATACGTCTGGAGAGTCTGAATCGTCCAAGTCGTCTGGATCGTCTGGGTCGGAAAAGGAGTGCAGCAAGTGCCAGTCCAAGAACAAGAACAAGAAGAAGAAGGTGACTAAGGAAAGCACTCCCCCGCCACCTCCGCCACCCGTTGACGAGGTTGATGACTCTTCGGACAGTCCTATTGAGGACTGGGAGGAGTGGTACTCGAGTGATGACTTGACAACCAAGGCGACCCGCGCCGCCGCAACTACCGCTGCCACCACGGCAGCCAAGGAAGAGGAGGACAGCGACGACGAGAAGGACCCAGCTTCGTGGAACGCCATCTGTGTGATGGGTATCCGCGTGTACTCCAAAGACGACGACCTGGAGCTTCGGGTCGTTCTCGAGGGTGGCGACTTATCTGAAGGTGGCATGGGCGAGCGCGGCGAACAAGACCTGGATAATGCACAAGCCAATGCCGGCGGCCAGCGCATCCGCAAGGATAACGGCATGTACACCGACCGCGAGGATATCGAGATCGAGACTGAGCGGGATGAGATGTTGAAGAAGAAGAACAAGAAGGACAAGAAGGATAAGGAGATAAAGGAAAAGGAGGTGAAAGAAAAGATAAAGCTTGACCAAGTCGAGACCGATATTGAGGAGGTCAAAGCCGAGAAGAAGGCCGAGGAGAAAGATGAGTCAAATACTGAAGTTTTGGTTGAGGAGAAGACTGCCGAGATATCAAAGTCGACTGAAGACGACAAGGGCACCGAGAAGGTAGAGGAGAAGACAGATAAGGATGCTGCCGACGACGGGCTGGCGACCTACTCTACCATTGTGCAGAAGGACGACGAGGAGTTTGAAAAGGCATCGGCTCCAGTCAAACCCGAGTCTGCCATGCCAGCTGTTATCACTGTCGATAATACCATGATGTGGGGTTAAGAGGGATGCATTTGATATGTGTCCCGTATGATGACATGAAATCTACTTAGCGAATTACTGTTTTTGTTTATTTTTGTTGTTATTTTTGTTTTTTGTTTAAACTTTTTTTCGATGAATAACCCATCTTAATTGATTGTCTTTTGCGCAATGCTATCTCCAGATTTACAACTAGTATCAGCAAGTGTTATGTGTCGATTAAATAGTTGAATTAATTATATAATTATTTAAAAACATTATATGTTCTTCTTCTTTTTTTTTTTGTGATTTTTTTTATACTTCTCATTTATTGACAGTAGTGACGTGATATACCACTCAGGAAATTCAATTTAATATGCAAAATGCAATGAATACTGAATTAGATCAGACGCCTTCTTCTTGCTTATTTTACTCGACTTTAAATTCTGATTGTTATTGTATTATATTCTCTCATGGTCATTGCGCCTGATCGGCACTATTCCGTAGGGCTGCCTGGGCTTGGGCTTGGCACTAACCATAGGCTGACTCCTTCACCAATGATGACATAATTAACCCCAACTCTATATAAACCCGATGACAACCACTTGTTTTAATAATTCGAGAAGTCAACTCAATATCATTCAACAATGTCAAGAAAAGACCGCATTCTCGGGGCACTACTCGGCGCCCATGCCGGTGACTCGCTCGGCGCGTCTTACGAGTTCAACAGCTGGCAGGCCTTGCAAGAGTACTACCCCAACGGCATCCCACACGCCATTGTCGGAGGTGGTCCCTTTGGATGGCCTCCCGGGCATGCGACTGACGATACCGATATGACACGTGCAGTTTTGCTGGCGTACAATGATATCAAAGGAACGGATAGCGAGAGCAGTCTGGAGCTTGCAACAGTGGCGGGAAACTACATGTTGGACTGGTACGAAGGCCGGTGGCCCGGCCGCCGCATTGGATCCCTGCCTGTGGATGCCGGCGGTGCCACACGTGCTGGCTTATCTGCATTCAAGAGAAGCAAACTCAAACCCGACAGCAAACTGCGCGACCCACGGCATGCAGGTGCAGGCCAAGGTCAGGCAGGCAACGGCAGCCTGATGAGGTGCATCCCGACAGCCTTGTTTGCCAATAAGGCAGCTCTGATCCAAGACAGTGCACTCGTGTCAGCGGTGACCCACGACGATGCACGGTGTGTGCTGGCGTGTGCTGCCTACAACACGATTGTTGCCGCACTGGTTGATGGCTTGTTGCCTGCTGACGCTGTACAAGCTGGGCTTGCGACGCTGTCAGAGGAGACGGTCGATATAATTATCACTGCTTTTACTGGCGACGACGGCCAAGTAGTTGGCACTCTGACAAAAAAGCATCTGCTAAAAGCTTTGCCACAAGTGCGATTAGCCATCACGCAGGGAACGGCTGTGAGAGTCGCCGCTCTGGCTGAGCAGGGCCCCGACGCGGCGCCTGGGTGGAAGGACGCCATCCCGTTGCATGCATGCGGCTACGTGCTGGAGTCGCTAACATTGGGAATCTCGGCAGTTTTGGACACAGACAAAACGACAGAAGACTTGCTGGTCAGTGTTGTCACCATTGGACGAGACACAGACACGAATGGGGCGGTGGCGGGTGGTCTACTGGGGGCACGCGATGGTGTAGAGGGCATCCCAAAGGAGTGGCGGGACACACTGCAATTTGAGCACGAGTTCACCACGATTATTAACTCGCTGGTTGATGTTTAAGTCTATTGCAACGTCGTAGATTAATAATAAACTACTCCAACCCCAAGACGCTCTTCTCATATCCTTCTGTGCCCTCGTCTGTGCGTGCTACGGACAACCCACCAAGCTTGATTCCATCGAGAACGCGCACATTGACGGGCGCCATATCAAGGTTCTTGCGTATCATTTCCTTCTTCTCCTCTGGCAGCCGGTCAATGACTTGCTGTGGCGGGCCGTAAACGTTCATGTAGACGTGCACTCCACATGTCTTGCAAAAGGGGTGTCCCATAAAGCGACGGCCAAAGCGGTAGTCCTGGACATTGTCTATGCCAGTGAGGGCAACATGTGCCTTGCTTGGGTAGACACCGATCCATGCGTTCTGTTGGTTAGAATTTCTGGCGAGGGTTTTTTTGGCGTTATAGCACTGCTGCTAATGAACTTACTCGTGTGCAGATGCTGCAGTTGTCTGCTTTGACGGTCATGTTTTGGAAAGGCGATAGTAGCTCAACCTTGACGGCGCCGCATATACACTCTCCCTTGGTCGGGTAGGTGGTAGTCTCTGTCTTATTTTGTTGTCTTTCAATTAGCATTGGCTTTGCATATCGTCAGGTTTAAACTCACTCAAGCTCAAAGGGATTGACACCGCGCAGGGTCCGGATATTGATGGCCTTGCTACCGTCGACATCCCCAAGAACACACGATCCACACTCGGAGCAGAACTTGTACTCAAGCGATGTTGTCTTGTATGGTATCAATTTGCCATCGTCCCTGCCGACTTTGAAAATGCCGTCTTCTATCGGCAGCCAGAGCGCACCCAGCTTTAACCCTGGTCCAGCCCTTGCCGTGCTGTCATCCTCCACGGCCCTTTGGAGGGCATCGCTATTCACGTCCACCTCGAATCGGTATGCTCCGCAGTGGCAGTTTCCGTGATACATTGTTGTTGTCGTCGAATACTTTCAGGGTTGGGGACACTACTTGTTGTTATATAGTCGTTGTTGGCCGTCTGGACTGTGCTGACGAGTGACGATCTTCCGATTTTACCGCTGCGGGGTGCTGTGTCTTATCTCACCACACTCTATCTTCGTTAGAGGAAGGTGCGGATGCAGTCGTGCTTATTCTTTGTTGTTGTACTTACTTACAGTCTTGAGACAGTTGGCCCTGCTTACGCTGCAGCCCACAAACAAGCATTTGATGCGCTGCCTAATTAGCCACCCTTCTTCCTCTAGCCATGCCGATCATTTGGTTGGATGTTGGCAACTACCAAAAACAGTTTAACTAGATCCTTCGTGCACCGCAGCCTACCATGGTGATACCTACGATGACTGTCGGTTCCACAATGCAAGTATAGTAGGCATAGACTGAATATATCGAATTAGGAAAGTCGAGATAGCTAGTCAGTCTTTCGTCTTTCTTCCCCCTTCGCGTGTCCCCGTCCTTTTCAACCAGACCTCGCGATAAAAACAGTCTGTATTGTATCTTAGCTTACAAAGCATTGAAAATGCACCGCGTCCTAGTAACATAATTATATTCATAGTTTGCTGCCATGAGATATTTTTATCAACGAAGATACACCTTATTTCAAGAGACGATTAACCGGAGAATCATCCAACATGTTAATATACTTACGCGAGGCGAAGCCAGGTGACTTCTTGCTATACCGATCTTTATTTCCAATCTTCGGACTGGCAGAGGAAAAAATTTGAAAATGGCCTCATTTCAGAAATCACGATGCTTGCGCTCACCATGGAGATCAACTCTACTGGCTTTAGTTTCTCTGTCACCATACCTATCGGCGGCATGCAATCTGACCATCACAGCCCAAGAGGGTGACAGCTGCGCTTCACTCGCCTCAACTTGGGCCATCACTGTGACTGTATTTCTTCACAACAACCCGTCAATAAAGAGCTGCTCGAAACTGACTATCGGGTCGTCTTATTGCATCGATACTGACCCGGGACCGCCATCTCCAACTGCGGCAGCAACAGTTACGAAGCCGACCAAAGGAGGCAACAGTCCTGCCTCGTTAACGGCTAGCTCATCCATGGGATTTATTATAACCCCCGATGCAACTTGTGGAAATGGCATCACTTGTCTTGGGTCAAATTTTGGCAACTGCTGCTCTGGTCATGGCTGGTGTGGAAGCAGCGCTGACCACTGTGGACAAGGTGTTGCCAAAGTCATTTCGGGAGTTGTGCTGCAATGCTAGGAAACACGTCGGTGCCGTCTTCGCTATCTTCAAGCATATCCACGAGTCCATCAAGTACCTCATTGATCAGCACTTATAATATCACACAAGTCATAACAGCGCGGACGACGATGACAGAGACGATGACAGCAACCAACACAACCTATGCAACTCAGACCCAGACCTCAAGATCGCCTAGTTTGTAGTTCTTGGCGTGGAATTTCTTGATGATGTTGCATTTGGTCTCAAAGCCCATTGGGGGCTCGCCGTGGTCGGGAAATGGCCGGTGCCAGTTCCAGTGCTCGACGATCGGGTTCTCGTGGGCATCCCACTTAATAAAGTGCTTACAATTCTTCTCGTAGGCTTGCACAAGGCCGTTTATGAGGAATAAATTTCCAATCGTTTTCATTTTTAGTCGGTTGTATCGTTTGCATAGTTTGTATCGACTAAGTTGTCGGTGATGTCTTGTTCACATCGCTTAGCTTCGTAGGCATCAATATTGCCGGAGGCACCCTCGGTTTTCATACACTTCAGGCCGTTTGCTACCAGATTGCTACCAGCTGTCCTCAGCGACTTACGACACTGCATTTTTAATACACCATGATGTTCAGAGCTGTTAATATGATCCAATATTACACCGTAGCCACTGGCTAAGGATCCGGCTAATTAAGAAATGCAGCATTGTACACGACCAGAACTAAAATTCGTTTTGCAAAAATAAAGTGACTTAGTAAACAGTATTCAAAATTCTAAACTTTTGCCAATAAAAAATAAACGAACATATTAAAACTTGCCTCATACGGCACATCTAGTTACACTATACATTTCTACTCGTTATGTTCTACTGGTGCCGCGTGGATCACACGGCCGTTCTCCAGAATAACAGAAAAGTCGGCATCATGCACTGCCTCTAGACGATGTGCAATAGTAATCACAGTGCTGTGACGCAGCTCCTCGCGAAGAACCTCCTGGATCAGGAAGGCAGTCTTTTTGTCAATCGATGCAGTCGCCTCATCGAGAATAACAATCGGGCTGCGACGGAGAACGGCGCGGCCCAGACCAATCAGTTGGCGCTGGCCTTGGCTCATATTCTTGCCACCACCGTCAACACGGCTCTCCAAAGTGAACTCGCCCGAAGTGCCGGTAAGAACACGGCGCAACACAAGCTCGCACTCGGCATCTGTGTACTCGTTGATAGGGTCCAAGTTCTCACGCAGAGAGCCAGGGAATAGGACAGGATCCTGCGCGACAAAGCTGATGCGCTGCCGCAGTTTGTGCTTGTTGACCTTGGCAACATCCATGGCACCAATGTAGATAGAGCCGTGAGGAATAGCACCGGTCTCGTCGGTATCGGGAAGAACGGTACCGAGAAGGGCCAGGGCAAGAGTGCTCTTACCTGAGCCAGTACGACCAGTAACGGCCACAGTCGAGCCGGCAGGAATGCGCATGGTAATATTGCGAAGGCTAGGCTCGAGGTGAGGAGCATAGCGGAATGACGCGTTTTCAAAGACAATGTCGTCGTTTGCAGTGGGCCAGGCAGCAGGGGGCTCGACAGTACCGACGGGCTCAGCGTCCAAGTCAAGCAGTTCAGTGACACGCTCGACGGACACAAACTGCATTTGCAGCTCACCGTAACGGCGACACAGAACCTGGGTGGCATTGACAAAGTTGGCGGCAGCAGTAAGAACAAAGGCAATCAGGCCGCTGGAAAGGCCGGTGGCGAGAGCAGTCAGAGTCAGAGCAAAGGTAGAAAGGGCTGACAGAGAGTTGAAGCGCCACTGAAGCCATGCCTGCAGAGACCAGTAAAAGTGATCCATGCGCTGGAAGGCATCGGTTGTAACAATGATGCGCTCCTGGAAATGAGGCTGCACGCGGAAAGCGCGTACAGTTGTCAGACCCTCGAGAAGTGTTCCAAAGTTGGACATGAGAGGTGACAGGGAGACCATCTCAAGACGGCGGAGCGACTGTGAGGCGGGCAGGAACTTGAAGAAAATGATAACAAAAACGATAGTCATGAATACGGCCATGACCAGGAAGGTAGGGGTAGCAGTGGCAATGACCAGGATAGATGATAGCCAGTTGAAGGAAAACCAGGTGCAACGGAAAATCTGCTGGGCAACGGCGCCATCAATGGTACCGATATCTGAAGTGACGCGGTTCATCAGACGGCCGACCGGTGTCACGTCAAAAAAGCGGAATGGGGCAGTGCTGACGCGGATCATGACCTCCTGGAAAACCTTCTTGCCGGAGAAGTAGGTGATGCCAATCAGAATAAACTCTGGCAACGAGCGGAAGAACATGCCAAAGAGTGAGACCATGATGAACCAGAACAGCCATGGGTAGACATTCTCGTCAGGCGAGGGAAGTCCAAACTGACCGTCAAACAGGCCACCACTAGTGCCGTTACCGACAGCTATCTCCATATTTGAGTGAGCAGAAAAGAGGCCATCGTCGCCCTCAGCCGAGCCCATGATAATCTGGCTAGCAGAAGCGATCAAAGGAGCGACAGCACGAGACACAATCTCCATGGTAGAGACGTCACCGTAAGCCTCACCCCAGACCTTGAGGTAGTAGTAGTAGCCAATCTTGGCAATACGGAACATGATAAAGTTGACAACAGCAAAGCTCCAGAGCCAGAGGCTACCAGACTTGACGTAGCGCCAGTAGACGGACAGAACGACACCACCGTGAGAGCGATGCTCCTCCTCGATGAACTTATTCTTAGCAACCTTGTCCGCGGGCTTGGGGGCGGCAGCGGTGGTGTCATTGTTGTTCTCGTTGTCGGATTGCGAAGAAGAGCCTTCAGCGTCGCTGGACTCTTCTGTAACGGGGCGCAGGGCAGTCGAGGCGTTGGAAGGGCCGGCAGCAGGGCTAGCAACAGACTGTTGAACCTGCTCAACATCAATTTTGGTAACAACGCCGTGCTCGTCGCTGACTTCATAGATCTGGTCAGCATGGCTGGCAGCAAGATCCATGCGGTGGGTGACAAAAATGACGAGGCGCTGGGCCATGAGACCAGAGGTGGAGAAGAGACGCTTCATGATGGTCTCAGCGGTGTTGTGGTCAAGAGCGGCAATCGGGTCATCGAGGAGAAGAATACGGGCACGGCTGTACACGGCACGGGCAAGAGCAACGCGGGCCTTTTGGCCACCAGAAAGACCGATACCATTCTCACCGACGTTGGACATATCACCGGCTTCAAATTCGGAAAAGTCAGGCAGCAGACAACAGGCCTCAACGACCTTGTTGTAGCGCTCTTCATCGTAGGGTAGGCAGAAAAGAATATTCTCGCGCACAGTCATGCTCTGCAGCCATGGTGTTTGAGCGCAGTAACCAATGGTCTCCTTGGGCACGGAACGAGTTCCAGAGTGCTTATCCATCTCACCCAACATAGCCATAAGCAGAGCAGTCTTTCCGGTGCCGACCTTGCCAAAAATAACAGTGAGGCCAGGGCCCTCAGCAGACAGGTTGACCTTGGACAGAATGGGGTTCTCGGCAGTGGGCCATGCGAATGCGGCCTCCTCAAAGCTGATCACCATTGGGCCTGGTGGGTGAATAATTCCGTCGACCAGCTCGCCTTCGACAACTTGCTTGAGAACATCGCCCTCAGCACTGTCCACGCCCTCCTTGTCGGGCTCGCCCATGAAGGCCTCAATGCGGCGCATGGCAACATTGGCGTTGAGAAGAACAGTGATCATGTCGGGCAGTTCACGCAGACTCTGCTCAAGGAGGTTGAACAAGTTCAGGGCCGGGAAAGCGACATCAATGGTTAGAGGAAGACCCTCAACGACAGTGTACATATAAAAGGCGGTAATAGGGAAGAAATAGGCAGCTGCCTGATTAATAATAAAGATGAGTCTCTGAATCACGCTGGTAATAACCCGGTACCACAGCTCAGTCTCACGGGCGTTAAGGATATTAACGAGCCACTTGTCCTGCCAGTCGTACCAACGCAAATGGCGGATGGACTCGATAAACTGCGACGTCACCTGCAACTTGATGTCGGTGACGGCGCGACGAGCCATCTCCCAGCGCACAAGGTACTTGACGACAAAGACATTGATTACCTGGGCCAGGATAATAACAAAGATACCCAGCAGGGCAGAGGCACCCAGCATGCGCCACAGTAGGTAGATGGAGAGGAAGAAATTGAGAGGCTTGGTGAACAGGGTGGGGAACTCCCAGAAACGCTGGGAGACCTCATAGACGTCGTTGCGCATAAGATTGAGGATCTTGCCGGTGGAGGCGGGAGCCGAACCGCTGGCAGAACCGTTCGCGATTTCGGTCATGCCACCGCCGCCACCACGGACACCTCCACCACCTGCAGCGCCAGCGGCGCCACGGCTAGCCAAGATTCTGGGCTTGGGGGTAGAGCTGTCTCTGCGCTTGCCGCCCTTCTTCTTGCCGTCCTCGGCACCGGTAGAGCCACCAGGGAAGGTGAACGCCTTACGGCGCAAAGTCTTTTCATAGATCATGGTAATGAGCTCACCACGCGATCGCTCGTAACAACGACGTGTGTACCAGAGGGCAAAAATTCCCGCCTGGGCACGGAGAATGTTGATGACGCAAATAATAAAAGCGTAGATGCCAGCAACACGGCGGCCAGCATCAGGGCCCTCTATAGAAGAGAGCATCTGCTTAAGAAGCACAATCGGAAGCATGGACAGGACGGAATCGGCAATACCAAGAAACGAAGTAATGATCAGGTCAGGGGCGTTCACGGTAACGATGCGAGCAGTGACTGAGCCCTTGACGTCGTGAAAGAGGCGGTAGAGACGGGCATGCTGGAACTCAAAAGGCAGACGCCAGATATCCTCGTCATTCATCTGGCGCGATACGCCGAGGTTGATCATGGGAGCCATCCAACTAGCGGTCATCCACTGATAGAGGTTCAGGTTGTCCTCGGGGCTACGGTTCTTGAGAGAGGGGGTTTCAAAGAGGTTGGCAATTTTGTCGTTCTCTGCGCCGTTGCCCATGAGAGGGTCACGCATAGGCATGAACATCATAACGGTGAGAGACAGAGCGGTGATACTCATTTCGGCGATCCAAGTCAAGCTGCCGGGCCACAGAGACAGCTCGGGTACACCGAATAGCAGGGCAGTCTGGGTAGTAAGAGTGATGCTGTGGATGACAAAAACAGTGCCAGGCACGGTGCGAGGGCGGTCGATAGCAAGAAGCAGCGCGGTGGTGACGCAGGGGGCGACAGGCGTGAGGTAGAGGAAACCGAGCCGAAGTGCAAATGTGAAGATGAAGCTAGTAACAATACCGGAAACTGAAAGCACAAAGAGCGAAATGGTCATAATGTGCCATGACTGAATGTTGAGCGAAACAAGACTGCTGGCAAGACCAATGGGCCGAACGTCGACGGCGCTGCTGCGGCGGCCAAAGGCGACCACGGTGCTGCTGGCGCTGCTATCGCCGGCATTCGTTTCCGAGTCGGCAATTTCGGCGTCGACATCGGCATCAACCTCGTCCTCGAGCAGGGCCTGATTACCCTCCTCGCCATCAGAAAATGTGCCGCGATCGGATCTCAGACCGCAGACATCCTCTTCCGTAGCAAAGCCGCGCAGCCAATCAGGGCGACGGCGCCAGAAGGGGCGCAGAGCATAGCGACCGATAAAGATGAGAACTGAGAGGACAAACGGGAGGTATGCAATCAGACCAGGGCAGCCATCACCAAAGGTGGCTGTCTTAGGAAACTGGAATTGTTAGTTTGGGGAGTTTGGGGAATTTGCAAAGTTGGTGATTGGATGTGGGTGGGAATGGTGGAATGGGCAGGAGGTGAGCTGGAGCTTAGATAAGAGTGCAGCTGTCCGTGTATAGTGCAAATGCATGTAATTTGCCAGGAAGCCGGACGGCTTATAACCCTCACCCATATTTGTTTGCAGCAGGAGAAACAGGGTAGAATGCTGTTTGGCCAGTTGGGAGAGAACGACATGTTCCTCGATGGTGGTGAATAAATTTGGCGCAGAAGGAGCGACCGAGACGATGACGACACCAAGAAGGAGCTATCCAGATAGCTTCCCAAAAACGGTATTCAAAAGCACTGAAGTGATAAGAAAGTTTTCAAAAAGGCAGGAGACGCCAAGTGATGTCCATGCACAGAAGGTGCGATGGGCTGCGAAGATCACGATGTCGTAACAACAAAAATAAGATGCACGCCAGGCGAGGAAGGTGCGATCGAATCGGCTCAAAGCTCAGGGTACCGATACCAAAAACCACAGCTGGGGCAAATTCAGCGAGCGACAATACGGGTGCGTGCTATCGACAGCTGTATTTAGTGAGTCGATGTCCGGCGTGGAGGAGGTGGGCGGTAGACGATAAGAGATGGTCGCCGGCTGGATGGACGAGGGTTGGTGATGCAGGATGAAGAAACCCAAGTTGGACCAGAGACGGATAGAACGAAAGAGCAAAGAAGCAATAAAAAAGGAAAGAACGAATACAAGAGCAAGAGAAGGCAAATAAAATTTCGCCAGCCAAATAGAAATACTGATTGAGGCAAGAGGCTTTGTTCAAAATAATACTGTGCCCCGCAGCGTGGTGCACAGTGTCACTTCCTGGCGATTGCAGGTGCGATCGACAGGTCCGGTGTTGCCCATATTGTGTGTCTTTACGTGTATCTGCTCTGCCTATGCTTCAAGTCTGCTTCAAGTTTCTACTATTATTATAGATACCTGCCAAACTTGGAGGGGGCCAAGGACTGCACTGTGATAGCTACCTATTCAGAGGCAGTTGGCGGAAGCAGGAAAGAGCAGCCGGCGCGTCATGGCCGCGGAAGGACGACTCCAGGAAGCTCTAATACCATGTAAATGCAATCGTGCAGTAGCGCACCAATAGCCCCGGTGCCGACGTCGGCTAAGGTACTTAAGTGGGGAGTGGGTGAAGGACGTGTAATACTGAAAGAAGGGTAATGAGCTTTGGTATAAATGAGGATTAACGCCGAAGCGAGGTAAGCGAGATGTCAACTGATTGTAGTCGTGATAATTATGTAGATTTTTTTTGTAATTTCTTGAAAATCAAGTCAGATTTCAATAGACATTTACATAAGGAAATCAGCAATGGTATAGCGAATACGAAGCAAGGATGGTTTAGATAATCATCCTCACCGCTCGCTGTGAGCTGCAGTCCTTCCTGTTCAGGCAATCCGACAGGCTGTATCTGGATTCGCACGCACTGTGTCTCCATATATCGGACTGCAGACCGATGTGAGGCTTCACCCGCAGGCATACAGCATATTTTCTTGATTCCGCAACATGCGATAGGCTATCCATCCTGCAAGCTAGTAGGCCAGCTCAATGTTGATTGAATTGTCGGGACTGGTGCATCTAGACTGCCTGAGTCTGGAGGATTGCGATTTTGAATTATTATGTAAGCCTTGTTCTATTTTGCCGACATCTTCTTTCACTCACAATCTCTTCACTGATACAATGCGGTGCCCCGCTACTCATATTCTGATCTTCTCACAGTGATGAAATGCCTAGTTCCTTTTCGCCTTTCACCACTTGCACGGCTCGGAGATGTGCGACGTCTCGTGGCCTGGCCCTCAATCTACGCTCTGTCCGCAAACCGTGCCAATGGCAACGCGGAAACAAGATTTTTATTAATACTAGGCATTGTTCTTCCATAGTTCTTCTTGCTCAGCTTTACCATCTCTGTAGAACTGCTGTAGTCTTCTCCGATTATCTCGGTTTTATCTCGTCAGGATCTTGCTGTGGGGGCGGGCTGTACAAAGCCAAGAGCCGAGAAATTTTATCTTTTCTCAGCAATAATATCCTCTTCCCTTTGTTCTCTCTATTCGCATTCTTGCATCTTTTCGGCCGATGCGAGAGGCAAGGCTAATAAATGACGCCCGTGTCTCCAGCACATAGAAGTGTGACATCTCGTCTTGAATTAAATGTCGTAAATTGTCCGACAATGGGTCAATGTAGAGAGCTAGTATATACAAGGGCGACAGGCAATATAATCAGATTTTTCGAAATACCTTACCGTGCCCAAGACGGTGCCGACGCTCTAGAGCAGAGGGTAAATATATTAAAATATTGAGTACCTTCGGAGATTCTTCGAGGACTAGTTAGAGGCGCATCGTCTACAATTCATGCTTAAGGACATGTATAAAGAGGAAGGTTATCGCATAATTAATGGGCGGCAGGTGAGCGACAATAGTGGCTGAGCACGAACTATATACGCGAGTTCGGCTCGATGGAACGGAGTACATATGCTTGATCATCCAAACACCTTCACGATGCACCTGAAAGTGATTACAGTTAGGAGAAGGGTAAGATCTTGTATCTGATCTTAACTTGCACGAATGTCGTCCTGGTCATCCACGAAGATTATACGCCTGGACGCGGCTGTCGTCAACGACTTCGGTCAGGGTCTTTTTCAACTTGTGTGCATAATACCGCCTGTGGGGAGACGTCGACATAAAGTAAACTTGTCAGTGCTGTAGAAAACCCACACTCCGTAATCCGGGCCTTCTCCGTACTCCCTTGGTGCTAGTAGTTTAACGTGTATCAGATACTAGTGCTAGCTGAACAAGCTGCAACCTGTTGTTGGGAGTTTCATCCTTATTCATTTGCCATATATGCATTTCAAGCACGTTCTACTCATTTACTTCCTCGATAGTAGAGCATGGATCACTATACTGTATAAGAAATGACGCAGTGTGGTTGCAATCTACGAAAATGTCTATTCAATCCCAGATAGAATATCTTTTCGTCGTGAAAAGAATGATTAGAGTCCATAATGCTATAGATCCAGAAGGCCACCCAAAAAACGCTGATGCCCTGTATAATGCTAACCCGCCAGAAATTAAATAAAGAAAACAATAAACTCCAGAGACAAATGAAATAGACAAGAAGAAAAAGGAATGTGATCAGATATTGCCGTGTCGCGTTTTTCCTGCCCCAAATATACATTAAATACTTTCGCCCTTCATCGCAACGCCAACTCAATGATAGTCAAGATTCGATCACAGAGCAGGCTGCTTGTAGTCGGATGGGCCCCATTGCTTATGCGATGTCTCCGTTTGTGGATTGCCTGAGTAGCTGTTGCGGTCCATTGGTGTTGACGGCATCTCGGCGACCACTTTTTGCGGTGGCTCTGAAGATAGCTCAAATACAGGAGCTGGCTGGGCCAGTGGTGGGTGGAACTGGCCGGGGTGAAAGGCTGGTGATGGTATTGACGGGTATGGCTCCGTCGGCGTGGACACCCATCTGGGGCTCCCCATAGCTCCGTCATGCATCTTGTAGTCGTACGTGCTGCCAGGGGGGGCCGGATGTCCCGGATATCCCGCGTACTGTGACAGTTCAGTAAAGCTGGGGCCGGCACCCATACCCATACCCATAGATGGTCTTCCTAGCATTGGGTGATGCTCTTCACTCGAATTCTTCTTGCGCCGCGTGCGGACGATAAAGAAGATAAGTGCTGATATTATAGCTACACCGGCAACAGCAGCACCGGAAATGATCCCAATTTTGGATGTACTGGATATACCATCCGCGTCGCCGTTATTAGTGCTACTCCCGCCTGTGTTTGTTGTAGTGCTGCCGGTACTCGTTATTGTCACCGTGTGGCCACTCGATACCGACGTTATTGTTGTGGTAGCCGATGAAGTAAGAGATGAGGCCGAAGCTATCGCAGAGGTTGCAGATGTTGTGGAGGAGACAGTAGATGATTTAGATGATGAAAGTGTGCCCCTGCCGGCTGCCATGAACTCTTTTTGAGACACACTTAACGGTGTGTCGCTAAAGGCGCAGGCGCTTGCCAACACGCTATAAACGGTCTCGAGGTCGGCGCTGTCTGACTGGCCGATGCATGTGGCCGAATTGATCACAAAGCCACCACCGTTGCTGCATAGACAGTCGTTCATTGCTGTCACGTCGGATCCCTCGCAGTTGCTAGAGCTGCTGGCATCGTACAGGCACTCTTGGGAGTTGGTAGGGTACGCATCGAAGCTGTTCGTGAATGCTGTCACGACCCCAGCAAACTGAAATAGAGCAGCAAGAAGCATGAGCGACGACGGCCGCTTGCAGTGTCGTAGGATGGCCATCATGGACTAGATTGTGTATATTATCGTATGTATATTATCGTGAAAACTGAGTTTGATTGGGAGATGTCGTTAGATGTGGCGTGTACAGGTGAGCAACGAGTTGCAAAATTGCACAAGTGCACAACCAAATGATGAGACACACCCCGCCGTTGGAAGATGTAAACGAGTGCCGATGGGGGTCGCTGGAAAGGAAGTCAAGTTGGCTTTGTTGAGTGCTTGTGTGGTGTGTGAGTCCAGTTGAAGACAACAGCCAAACCACCGTTCATATAGTTTGCGCCAACAATGAATGGTGTGAAGCAAAGTGGTAAACGAGCGAAGATGCCGACGAACTGTCTAGTTGACTATGGCGGTTATGAAGAGAAGATGAAGATGGTTGTAGAGCTCAGTGTCAAACGCCATCTGAAGAGGAACCGGATAAGGAGAAGGATGCTAGGAAGAGGATAGGGCAGAGAAGCTCAAACGATTGCCACAATGAATGTGGAAAACAAAGTAACGTCTCGCTCCAACCTATTAGCAAAGAGAAAATAATAATAATAATAATAATAACATCAGAGAGTAATCTCAAAGAACGGCAACGAAGAAGGCAAGAGAAGGCACCAGATCAGGGGCATGGGATCGTGGAACTAAAGAGAGAATATAGATTGGGCAGAAGGGCAATGAGGAAAAGGAGGGACTATTCGAGATGAACGATGAAACAGAAATCAGGGTGTTGCTTTCCGTTGTCTTCCTTCTCTCAAGGCAGATCTCTACGTCTGGGCCACCCGACCCTTGTAGCCAGCATCTCTAATTATTCTCGTTCTTCTTCCTTGTCATGCATTGAGCGAGAAAAAATACGAGCCGGAGTAACTTTGGTGGTGCCTGTTCGTTCCAAAACTACCGAGTAAATGATATCTGACCGTCCAAAGTAAGTAGCGCATGCAAGCCATCACGCAAACCGAGAAATTCAGCCGGTCGTCAAAACAAAACTCCAAGATTCCAACAAAAAGAAAAAACAGCAATCCTTGGACATACACAGAACTGTACTGTCAAGCTATTTTCCTCTTTCTTCATCTCTCATCTACACCCACTTCCTCCCATGGCCAGATCAGCAGTGCCCAAATTGATCGGCAATATCTGGAGAAAACAGGGTCTCTACACTTTGTAGCATGTATGTATATTTCTGGAACAAAAGGCAGTCAGCTTACTTACAAGAAAGGCAATCTCGTTGTAATATCCTATGCGAGGTACACTGAAGGGACATTTCTGATAAAGACACTACGAAGTACACTGAAATAAATTTCTAGATCGGGAACGGGAATAGGGGCTTAAGCACAGACAATAATAGCATTGCGAATTGCGATGGGAAATGGGCGCCAGGGGTGGGCCTCAGTTAAGATGTAGTCTCGGGATGGGAGAAGTCACCAGAGTCTAGGGACCAGATGAGGACCCTTTTCCCCTTTCCTGACACTCCGATGTACTTCGGCGTGTCAGATACTCTCCTGCCAATCTGCTACCAGCCAGTCCGTCAATCTCGTATCCAGCTCGAAGACTCTGTTTTTTTTAGAAGTCTATTTCCTACTCGGTGGGATCTGAAATCAGTTCCAACAGTTCCAACTCGGGCCCCAAAACACACGAAATCAAAAGGCATCAAAAGCTTAACATTTAACTTCTCGGCCGTTGCCATTGGTTTGCCCGTCATCGCATGGCACTTGTGCTCGAAATAGAATTGCCCGTAAACATTAGGTTAAGCTAAAATATTAATTATAGCGGGGGGGGGGGGGGGGGGGGGGGGGGGGGGGGCTGTGCTCCAGTTGTACTTCGTAGCACTTTGGGCGGTGGGAATGACTGGAATCGGCGTGCTAGGGCTGAATCTAAACTTGTTAACATTCCACTAGTCATCTTGTTGGGTTCTTCCTGAGCTGTACATGGTGAGCCTCACCTCTTTTATACCTTTTTATTATTTATTATTCTCATACTTTGCTCCCAGATCAGTCGTGAGCTCGGTCAGCATCAATTGTGCTTCAGCTGGCAAGTGCCTATCTCATAACTAAGCCTCTCGTGTGGAAAGACCAAAAACGCAGCTCTCGATGCCAGGGCCGGCAAAATCACGCAGATATTTGATGCAATTCGCGACCTTGTCGCAAAGGACGCCGGGCGGCGATTCCTCGGTCGTCCTCGCAAGCGGAATGACATGCTCGCCGTCAATCAACACAATAGATTTTGTCGTGACTGCGTGTACAAAGACAAAAAAACGAGGGACGTCTGGGGGAATGTCGGTCTTCGGTGGGCCGAAGCCAGCAGCAACAGCTGAGGCAGGAATCGCAACAGGGGCAGAAGTCTGCTTCTTCGGCTTTGGCTGCAGTGAAACCCACATGCCTTCACAGACGGCCGTCACATACGCCGACTGGAGAGCCGCGGCGGTGTTGATGATGCGTGTCCGGTGTTGCTTTTCGACGACTCTGCAATCACGGTGAAGAGTGTCGATTATAGAATCTGGCTCTGCACGGCAGTCAGTGCTCTGCTACATCATAACGGCAGCTCCTAAGAATGTGATGACTTACTTCCGATGGGTTCATAACCCGAGTTGAAGACAGCGTGCAAGAAAGCATAGACGTCTGGGATTGGCCACATCTTGGGTACCAACGTCACTACACCGAGTTTTCGGTCGTCCATAGACAGTGGTCGGTCCACCATATCGTACTCGAACTGCCCCGAGAAGGCAAGAATGATGGCATGGAAGTCTGGCACCACAGGATTGCCGGCATTGAGACAGTCTATAATCGTGTCAATCTCGGTAAAGGTGAGGTTTCTGCGGAGTCCAGTTCTGTGGCCAAGGTCATTGAAGGCGAACGGCAAGCTGGACACGACCCGGCAGCCGCGGTATTGGTCTGGCATCGTGGCGCTCCGTGTATAGCGACGTAGGATACTGGTCGCCGATACTTGTGTGTGGGAGTATGCTGATAAGATCGTCAAAATGGGGACTGAGACT
Source organism: Ophiostoma ulmi (assembly GCA_029298715.1). Classification (NCBI taxonomy): domain Eukaryota; kingdom Fungi; phylum Ascomycota; class Sordariomycetes; order Ophiostomatales; family Ophiostomataceae; genus Ophiostoma; species Ophiostoma ulmi. Next base: position 4,514,923 of record JANSLN010000002.1, on the reverse strand, counting down.
GTCAAACGCGCAATCAAGACTGCCAAAGTCAAGTTTCGCAAAACGTTTGAAGCAACAGAAGGCTGAGGGATTTGCTTTATTGGGGAAGAGTGTTCTTATTTCAATTGGCGGGTCGCGACTTCCGTTTTTAACAACATAGAGTCTCACTACTTTACCAACAAGGAAGGTACTTACTGTTTGGTCAACCCGTGAGGAAGGCACGCGTTGACAAGGCTACGACCACGCGACGAGGCTATGGTTTGCTTTGTCATCTTTGACATTTTGGAATGTCACTCCGTGATACTCAGTAGCTGTTCACATTTCTATAAGGAAGTATATATTTTAATATCAGATACATTTATTGACGTCACATTGCAGTCTGTCTCTGAGCTAGTACCAGCGTTTGGCCAAATAGACTCGTAAACAAATGTTACCTTCTAGGAGCAAAGTTGCATCACGAACAAGATGAGATTTGCGAAATCACGTCTAGTATTTAGATGTACGTAAATGCATTTCATCTAGATTTAAATCAATATTGCGTCGCTCTCTATTTTTTTTTTTAAAAAAAAATAGAAGGTTTAGTGTGGTTTTTTGTCCTCTTCATGTGTATATTTTGAAGCCGTTCTAGTAATTTTCTTTCGAAGTTTTATAATGGAAAAGAAAAGAAAATTGTAAAACAGAATCAAAATCAAAATCAGAACCTGAAAATACACAATGTATGTCAAACTAATAAATTCGGTTACTTCCCTTTAGACTTTTTACTTAAGATACACATTTTTCGGTTTGTGTCCTAATGCTTTTGCTACATCTCAACTTGTTTGGTGGAGAGCTACTAAACGTACCCTTTGCTTTGTCTAATAAAGTAGATGAGATTCGTTGGCATCTCATCTTCCGCCACAAACGTTCTTCTTGCGATGCTGAATCTGCTTCAGCTCAGGCCCAGTACAAAAATTGAGCTGTATCGCTATAAAAAACTATTTTTCAGCGTCGGAGTGATGTCCAAGAACTGGGAAAACAGAAATTATCAAGACGGATGCGTACCAACCTATTCCTCTGGGCGTATCTGCCGCAAGCAACATGATGTTATTGGGATAAAAAAGCAAAATAAAAATCCCCCAAAACTGTACTGAAGCCGAATACCGTCCCCACAATCACCATTTTCAGCAGTTGTGCTACCAACGGTAGCTATTCCAGAATAACATGGTCGGCGGCTGGACGCGAATGACGATTGGTTGTGCTGAGATTGGTCTGCAATTGCCTATGGATGAGATCACTAGTACACCAATATTCTGCAGTGTATTTTTAGAGCAACAATATTGTGCATCTAGACTACAACGAGTAATAACAAGTGGCTACTCTGGACGACATGTCTACTGCCGATGCTTATATACAGTTTGTTGACATGCTGCAATCTTCATCTTGCTCATGTCTTTTTAGTCAAAGAATATCAACCTCATCAACCAAACGACGGAAATGCTTGATTTAGAAGATCAAACGCAAAGTGATCGGTAATTATGAACCGAGAGTCTCGGTTCAGGCATTTCAAGCATACACTGCACTATGTTATACAGAGACAGCATTGAATTTATTTTATTTTATTTTGGTCTCTTTCGCTCTGTGTTTCTCGGTTGAAATAGCAGTACATAATGCTTCCATGTCATGTGGCGCAATTATGACAGCGCTATGCCGGTACTGGCTCGAGGCATGCGGGTGAGTGTAATAAATATCAAGAAGGTGAAGGTCAAGAGTGTGATGAGACACCCAGAAAAGCGACATTTTGAGTTTGCCGTTAATTGTTTTGAGAATGGCTATAAAACGAGAAACAAGGAGACTCCAACTATGGTGGGATGTCATGGTTCGGCAGATTGAGGGCCATAGTAGTAGTAAACAGAGGAAAGTTATTTTCCACATCGTTGGTTGTGTAGAGAGCTACCAGATTTGCTACTCTGTGAAAATGATATTTGTAGTGCCCCCGCAAACCATCGCTTTGACATCCTCAGGAGTCTCACTCCACGCCAGAGCCTCGGAGAAAAATATTTAAACTGGTTGAGAACAAGGAGGGAATGGATGTTCAAGACAAGCTTTTTGAGATAACGGGGATGTATCTCATCAAGTCCTCAGGCCATCGTTGCATTTTATTTTGTATTAAACATCTTAGAACCGGAAGGTTGTAAGGGAAAAGCCTCGAGCACATATAGTACGGAGCTGGGAGATCCTGGACCTGAGACGGACACTGTCAGAGAAAGTCATGGAGAGGGGGTGCCCGAGGGCCTTCGTGAGGATTGTGGACTGTCAGGGCCTTGATGTGGGCCAATGTGCTGTCTCTAACCTCTCCTTGTTTGGCTATTGTTACCTTGTGGGCAGTGGTGTTTTCTTCTTGTCCTTCTCTTGTGTTCATGCTCGATCCCATCTGCTGTTGTTCTCATTCCGTCCGAGTCACATTGTCTGCCTATTGCCCACTGCCCAGTGGTGCCATTTTTAGCCCAGCGTGGACTGCCAAGTGTAGTCTTGCCTCTTTTCATGTTGGTATTCAATATCACATAGAGCGCATAGAGTGTATTATCTTGGTATCTTATTGCCCACCTTCCTACTGTTTAATTCCAGTAGTCCTTAGCGGTTGCGAGTGTATATCTCTTAAAAAGAAGAAGCCTCATACGACTTTGCCCCTTACCATCCGACGGAGTGGTTTCGCTCTTATATTCCGTTCGTGAGACACATCAAATAGTAGGTAGGGGGCGGCAAGAGACATGCGAAAATAGAGAATAGGAAACAATCATCATTACTATAGCAAATCAGGAGGAACCAGAGAGAAAACGAGGAGAAAGTAAGGCAGTATCGAAAAGTTGAATGGGAATTTCAAATCTGGATCGAAATCTTAAAAAATAGGATCCATTTTCTCGTCCCCTTTGCTAATTCCCATCTTCCCTTTCTTCTCTCTTCCCTTGCTCTCTTGTCTTGCTTTTCTTTTCTTTTGATCCTTCCCTCTTTTCTCTTCCTCTTTTCTCTTCCTCTTTTCCCCTTTTCTTTTCTTCACCTTTAACTCTCTCACCACCCTCAACCTAATCCTCTCGTTTTCTTCTTGGCACCGTGGACCGGTTGCCGATTGCTGGTCAATAAACATTTTTCCTTTCTTCGACACTTGTCTCTCTTTTACATCTAAACGCCTTGTCCTGTTCGCCATCCGTCTCTTCGTCTCTTCATTTCTTCGTCTTTTTGTCTTATTTATCTTTCGACTCTTTTTTTTTTTTTTTTGTAATTCCCCGCCAATACTTTGCCGAGCCAACTTGGATACCAAGGTCTTGAACCGTGATACCCCGATACAATATTCTTTTAATAACGCTCACCCCATCACTCTCGTCACTCTTGACACTCTCGAATTTCTTATCTATTCAATTCAAAGACAAAAAAAACAATACACGTCAAATAAACTTCACAATGGGCCAGGCTTTCTCTGTCGAGTTCCCGGATGAGTCTTCGGTCGTCATCAGCCCTGAGGATGCCCTCGGCGAGCTGATTCTCGCCGTCGCATGGGCCGGCGCCTTCTACGCCATTGGCATGATCTTCACAACTGTCCAGATTATCGACCGCTGGCGGGGTCCTCGTGACGACAATACGACCGGATTCTTCTCTATATTAGCAGCGATGTTCCTAGCTATACCATGGCCAGCAGTACTGGTGATTCTAGCAATGACGAATCAGTAGCCATAACAGGAAACGGTTATGGACAGACCTACAGCGACGGCAGATGCTCCTGGCCACCCGGACCCAAGAATTATCGAGAGTACGATACTGCGATCGGCACTACGTTTCTCTCATCAACTCAACACGACACTGGCGATGCCGTGAGCTCGGCTGACGATGAACTGTTAAGCGGAACACTTTACCGTCACCTGTGGCATATTCTCTGAGCACGGACAGGCGGTGCCAGGGCCCTGGGATTCACTACGCGAGGAGGAACGGAAGCACAAAGAGAGGAAGCACGGAGAAGTTGAGGCTGAAGATCTTTGGACTGGGGACAAGCAACGTTTTTTTTCCTGATATATCATTTTCTTTTTTATTTAAGTTCACCTTTGTATTCCATTTATTCTCTACTTCTTTCCCAGAAAATGTGTACAGCTTAGTGCATGGTCTATCTTGAGTGAACCCGAAAGAATATTGCCCAATCGAACGAACAGTTAAGTGGTTGTTGATGCATATTAATCATTCACAACTTTGAGGTACTTTTCGGTGAGCCATCACATGTTCTGCGCATGTTGCGTGAAAAACGTCCCATAAGCTAGGGCAAGATGTCCGTTGGTTATTGTGCTTCTTTGTGAGATTGAGTACGACGCACCGATCTAGATGGCCAAAAAGAACGTCATGTTTGCCTCCTGTTGCGCTGTGTGACTTGAAACACCATATGTTTAGCCAGTTTTATTTGGGATTCATGACCCAGTACGAGCAAAAGATACACAATATCGAGAAGAAACTCCGTACAAGTGTAGAATAGGGAACACTGTTTGTTTTGGAGCTCTTGTTTTAACAAGGTGGGGCGCCATTCATTTCATAATTTCATACCTCATTTCGTTCCGACAACGTCATCAGCTCTTTATCGAGAAGACAGTTGCTGTTTTCTTTTTCATATCATCTGCTTCATCAACTTTATCAGCTACATCATCAGCGTCACCTTCCCAAAACCCTTCAAAAACACCATTACCAACACCACCACCGCCACCGCCACCGCCACCATGAGCTCATGGGTTGTGGTCAAAAACTCGGACCAGCCCGCGCAGGCCCTGTCTCTGCGTGACGCCGAGTCCAATGATATCACCCCCGAAAAGTATGCCGCTGCCAATCATCCCAAGGGTGCCGATATTCTTGTCCGTGTCAGCCATGCCGCGCTGAACCCGGCCGACCTGCAGTTCATGAAGGTCATCCCTACCTGGGTGCCTTTCCGCCGCAGCGCCATACCCGGCCTCGATTTTGCTGGAGAGGTGATTGCTCTCGGCCCCAACGCAGCCGGTGTTACAGCCCACGCAGCTCACCCCCTCGAGGTTGGTACCCTCGTTGCTGGTTGCATGAGCGTGCCCCGTGTTGCCACTGGCCACGGTTCGCTGGCGCAGTACGTCTGCGTGCCTGCTGAGCTTGTGTCGCGCCTGCCTTCCGGCCTCGAAGAGTCTGCCAAGGGCGGCGGCAACGCGTCCGCCAGCTTGTCGACAGCTGTTGGCTTCCTGGGCTGCGCCGGCCAGACCGCGCACCTTGTGATTAACGACTCGGCAGCCCAGGCTGCACTGGCTGTCGAGGCCCCACGAGTTCTCATCAATGGCGCCAGCGGCGGTGTTGGCTCGCTTCTAATCCAGATCGCCAAGGCGCGCGGTGCCTATGTCGCAGCTGTTTGTTCCGCCGCCAACGCGGAGATGGTCAAGGGGCTGGGCGCCGACGAGGCCATTGACTACAACGAACACGCACCGCTGTACACGCACCTCACGGCAACGTACAACAAGCAGCCCTTCAACCTGATTTACGACTGCGTTGGCGATCAGCAGCTGTTCAGTAACAGTACCGGCTACCTGACCTACAACGGTGCCTTTATCAGCATTGTGGGAGGTCCCACTCAGGGCGTCGTGCCGTTTGTGCGTAACAAACTGATCCCGACGTTCCTCGGTGGCACGGCACGCACGTTCAAGATTCTGGGCATGATGCCGTCGGGAGAGCGTGCTCGCGGTGTCGCTAAATGGGTTGAGGACGGCACCCTGAAGCATTTGCCGATTGACTCTGAGTACAAGATGGGTGACGTCATCAAGGCTTACGAGAAGCTGGCTACGAAGCGCGCTCGCGGCAAGATTATTATCCATGTGCAGGAGTGAGCTCGGTAGAACCACAGGACATTTTTGGGTATTGCTGATTGCTAATCACGGAGTTTGGAATGTATACCCCTGTGTTAATTAATATTTGATTGAATAATATTCTGGAATTAATCGAAACAAAAGCTTGTCGCGGCAATATTAGCAGTGTCCGTGATGCATTGTAGTAGACGTGAAGTCGTACGTTTTTTGCACCTCGTTTAGTCGGTACATCGGCACAAGCCTACTGAGTGAGGTCGTCAATTAATCGAAACTACACATACATACACGAGCAAACGTCACAGTAAGTTGGAAGTCAAGGTATTAAAAAAAAAGGAAGAAATCAGATTTGGCGATAGCTACTATACATACATAAGAATCCGAGTACATGATCGAGATCGCGCTTGGATGTGGGTATACAAATTGGCGTTAAAAGAAACAAGAAAGAAAAGAGAATTGCAGGAAAGAAGCTGGGATATCGAAAAATCCGCACTGAATTCGTTGGCAAACTGGCCAAATGTGTTTTTTTCGTCGTGATTTATTTGGTTTGGAGCTGTCGTTGATGGCCTAGGCACAAAGCGCAAGAATGTCCATGCTGGTGTGCGAGGCCTACTTCATCGTGGAGAGGTAGGGATGACAGTAACGATGGCGATGAATCTTAAAACAAGACCATTACAGGCACTTTGGGCACTGCGAGTGAGCGCAGCTCGTGCAGGTGTTGCTGATGACAAAGATGCCGCCGCAGAGGTGGCAGTGAACAGCGTGAGCGCTCACAGGCATCGGCTTGGAGGTGATCTTGGTGATGGGCTCCATTGTGACGATAGTAATGTTGCTGTTGCTGATTTTATAGTTTGATTGCTTTATTGCTTTTGTTGCTATTCTTGCTGTTGTTATTTGGTTGTTGAGTGAAGTAGAGACAAGCACTGAAGTGTAAATTTGGTATGGAGATGGTTGAGAAGGTGAAGTTCAATGAATTCAGAGGGAGAAGAGGGAGCGAGCAATTTATACCAAAATAATCGAGCGGCGAGGAGGCAAAGGGCGTCAAATTTTGTTGCACCCAAGAATAGGCGTGAAATAGTAGACATCAAGATATTGGAAATTAAAATACAGAATAAGGCACGCAAAAAAAAACTGACGAACCAAAACGTGCAGCGAGGAAAGACGCATGAGTCGAACGGGCAAGTAAGTATAGTAGACTGCAGACGGAGTGTGGCGAATTCCAAAGGTCAGTGTCTCAAACAGTAAGCGGCACAAAAACAAGGCCCTTTTCCCCGGATCATATTACAAGTAGCTATTACGGCAATCAATGTTGAGGGATAATTGAGACTTGACAGATAATCTGTATATTTAGGTGAGAAAGCCAACAGGTGACACATAAAGTACGAGAGGCTAGTTCCGGGGGAATCAAGTAGGGCCACCTACCCCAGATTCTGGCACTTAGCAAATAAACCTAGACAAGGAGCGCAGAAACAGGAATACAAAGGCAAATCTGAGTTTAGGTGAACACACTAAGAACATAGATAAGCAACGTGATTCGCTAGAGCCATAGCTGCACGAATCTGTCCAAGGAACAGCCTGCGATTAGGACATACTTGTCATGGATATTATCACACAAAATACAAGTACTCTGTACAAGTAGGTGAGCAAGCAAGTGGTTGTGGCCTGGTCTCGTCTTGCCTCGCAGCAGGGTCCGCACCGCTCAACGGAAAGGCAGCCCCCACACCGACACTGGACGCGGGATGCAGTGCTTTCGGTTTCACTGAGTCTTTACTCTGCATCTCTTGGCTTTGCTTCTTTCTTTTCATTTGCCCGACGTCGCGGCTTATTCGTGGAGCGCAAGGATGGCGTCGCAATGTATGCAGGGCCTGCATGATGCTGTATGCAGTGCAAATGCATCCTCGCATCGTGAGCCTTGGCCGACACAAGAGGCCTATTAAGTTACATGCCAGATTTCTGACGAGGTAGGCCAAGCGGGGATTTCAAGAGACAAAGGACTTTGGAGTAAACAAAGAGAAAGCAGTCGACTAATGGTGAAGGGTCACATGGCGGGAATAGACCATTCTGAGTCGGCATCAAGCCGTGTGAACTGCTGCGTAGTTATTGGCACGGGGAGGACGAGGGACGCGAAAACCAGTCTTCCCCGCACTTTGAGAGTCTTGGTATTGGCTGAACCCTGGAAATAATGACGTCCAGTTCCCAGATCATATATCCAAGCCAAAGCCAGCAACTTACTTCTGACCCAAGAAAAAAAGCTCTTGGTGTCGGCGAATGGGAAGCGACCCTGAAAGATGACCCTTCCAGGAGGAGCCAAGCCACATCCCCCATGTAACCGGGACGGTCGGAGGGTAGGCTGTTGAAGGCGAATAGTCATATTGGTGTCGCTGCTGCTGATGATAATATAAAGCTGCTCTGCTAATTGTTGATTGGCTGTCGTTGCTCAATGCAGTGTTCTTGTGCTGTGCATTTTTACTGTCGCGAAAAGTCTGTCATGATCTGTAATATTTTCAAAGGCGAATGGACAAGACATTCGGAACTCCCATGGATGGATTATAGATTATAAATTAGCTAGCAGTCTCAATGCAAATTGGGTCATGAAGATGTCATGTCTCTTGTAGCCATCAAGTCAAGTTTTCTCGCCTAGCAAACACAAGCCCGATGGACTGGACATGGCAAAGTAGTGCTTTATTGCCCGACTTTGGCCCGATGCATGTTATCAGTATGCTATCAGTATTAGTATCTTACTTCATGCTTGACGAGTAGTAGGAATGATTGCGCCAACTGCAGTTTCCGAGCCCCCTTTGTTTGCCCAATTCGCCCATACCCCATAGTCTGAGCCTCATGCCAACGAGGAGTTCTTCTCTAACCTGGATGCTTGGATACACGACAAGCTCTATCAAAGAAGAAAATAAAGCAACCACCTTCATTAGCAAGTAGGTCAAACTTGCCAGCTGGCAAAGAGAACTTTAGTGGGCGTTGTCAACAAAAGCTCATTGACACAAGGCCGGGCGAGTCCCGCTTCCTTCGCCTAGTACGCCCTCACTTGTTGATAATAGACAGTCGAAGCGGAAGTTGAATGAGTTTGGGTTATTCAAGATTAATCGCGAATAAACTATTATCTACACCGCATCGCGACCAGTCGGCCGGGTCTTGTTCGTATCATCTTTTCAACACGGTAACGGCGATGAGCCCACTAATATGGCTTACACCAATCCGCAATCGTGATTGGCTTTGACAGGGCTTTCTACAAGGCATTTTGCATATTGACACAACGATAGTATTGGTTTTTTTTAAAAAAAAAATAGAAAGAAACCACAAAATAAAGTAAAAGTTGACCGAGTTGTCACATACATCAGCTTGGAGTCTTATTAGAAGTCCTTTTATTAACTTATCATAAAATACCTGGAGTGAAGACCCATCGATATGCAGTATGCCTTCAACTCTCCAACGGGGAGGCCAATTGCAAGGCTACTTTAAACGGCCGCTGTAGCTCTGAAAAGACAGGCGCTCCAATTACTATACACTGCAGCGCCATGGGCTTACTTACATACTGTTCGTAACCCAGCCCTGCCACCCATTACGCCCACGCTATCGCCTAGTAGCCATTGTTCATTGCTCGTTGTCTTGGCTTCCATATTGCCAAATTACGAGCTACCTTGCATAGCATCTCGGTAGGCTGTCAAAAGCGAATATAAGTTGATGCTCTGCTTCTTCTTCGCTTGTGATGTTTGCTTTTCGCTGTCACACACACCTGCCTGATTCACTGCACCCTCATCTGGCACCTCTTCCTTCACTGATTCACTGATCCTTTCCGAAGCAGCGCTTGTTGTCATTAAACCTCCCCACATTGAAGCAAACGATAAAGCACACCCACACACCACACGCCACAGGTCTTAGGATCAGGATTGCGAACAGAATGGTGAGTATCTGGCTTTATCTATTTCAAGTGTGTTCCAGTTTTGTTATAAATGTCCTTCATGGTCCCATCGTCTATCTCTTCGACTAACACATCAGCTATTCACAGGACGCCTCTCCAAGAAGGGCACCGAGAAAGATAAAGACGTCAAGATGGTGGCCAATGCTGAAAAGAAGCCCGCTGTCGACTTCCAGGATGCCTTGGGGATACGCCAGAAAAAGAACGATGTTGCCAAGATCGACATCCACTGCTTGCCTTCAAAAGACGGCATCATTGTCACGGTGACGCCACCAAATGATTGGGAGTCGGGCAACTCATCAGCGACAGCTGCAGCTATACCTACTGTGGCAGCCGCACGAATAGCTGCACATACACCCGCTGCCGCAAAGACTCTTCCACCACATGTTCCCTGTGATATCGTGCTTGTCATTGATGTCTCTGGCAGTATGGGCCTGGACGCCCCAATTCCCACCAGCGCGGGTGAGACGCCAGAAAATACTGGCCTTTCGGTTCTGGATCTCGTTAAGCATGCGTCGCGCACCATTCTCGAGACACTCAACGAAAACGACCGCCTCTCTATTGTCACATTTTCTTCTGGTGCTAGAGTTGTTCAGGAACTCATTGATATGACCCCGGCCAACAAAGAGACAGCCGAGACCAATATTGCCTGCATGCAGCCCGAGAACGCGACGAATCTGTGGCAGGGCATCGTTACCGGCATGAAGCAGTTTGAGGGTAATACTGATTCTGGTCGAGTGCCGTCCATCATGGTCCTCACCGACGGACTGCCCAACCACATGTCACCTGCCCAGGGATACATTCCCAAGATGCGCAGTCTTGCACCAAGCGCGGCACCTATTCACACGTTTGGTTTCGGCTATAGCCTGCGCTCCGGTTTGCTCAAATCTATATCCGAGTTCACTGGCGGCAACTACGCTTTTATTCCCGACGCTGGCATGATCGGTACCGTCTTTGTCCATGCCGTTGCAAATATGCAGACCACGTATGCTTCAGATGCTGTTGTTCATTTGACGGTTCCTGATGGGGTGCATTTAAAGGGTACTCTGGGTGAAGCGGTCAAGAAGCCGCACAAGACGCTCTTCCCTCATAAGAGCAGGGTATTCAGTGTCAACGTCGGTACACTCCAGTACGGCCAGTCGCGCGACATTTACCTGGCGTACGACACTGTACGACATTCGGGTAATGACCTGTCTATTAAGGCGAAGCTTGAGTACAAGTGCATGACCAGTGATGAGATCTGCATCGAAACCGTGTGCCAACTGCCCAACCGCAGTATCCAGATGGACGTCGACTCTACATGGGATGTCATTGATGCAGCTTCAGATCTCCCTCCACCTTATCCCATGAGCGCTGGTGAGATTGACTTTCACATCTCGCGCTCCATGCTGTGCAGCTTTGTTGCCCAGTTCTTTCCTCTCGATAATGTTGACGAGCACATTCCTGCTCCGTACAACGCCATAAATCCAAAGAAAGTCGAAGAGTTCGTCGCTTCGCTTCCTGCCAGCAAGTCTGATAACGCCGACAACCCCATGTGCAAGGCCCTCTTAAAGGACGTCACTGGCCAGGTGAGATTGGCACTGTCGGATCCGGACTCATACCGGCGCTGGGGGAGACACTATCTTCCCAGCTTGCAGGGAGCCCATGCCTTCCAGCAGTGCAACTCTTTCAAGGATCCTGGTCCCCTGCTGTATGCTTCCACGAGCAAAAGGTTTATCGCTTGCCGTGATGCCCTTGATACTGCCTTTGACACTCTGCCGCCGCCTACTCCGAGCAACACCAGCTCCTACGGCCATATCAGCGGCAGCTACTATAATGCCAATGCCAGTCAAACTGACTGCCGTGCATTTAACTACCGGTTGTCATCATCCCCGCGCCTGGCCTCATTCAGCATGAGCAGTTACCGCCAAGCTTCCGCCCCTTGCTTTGCGAGCTTTTGCCGTGTCAGTATGGCCAACGGTAAGAACATTCGCGTCAACCGTTTGCGCAGGGGTATGCAGGTGCAGACTCCATGTGGGCTGCGCGCCGTCAGTCGTGTGCTCAAGACCCCCGTTAGCAGCATTCCCATGGTCACTATTGGTCGTTTGCTCATCACGCCTTGGCACCCCGTGTCACACAATGGTGCCGACTGGGTCTTCCCGTGTATAGACAAGGCTCGCGGGGATACACCTGTGCGTTACACGGGATCCATATACTCTATTCTTTTGGAGGAAGACGAGGATGCCGATGCGCATGCCATAAATATTGAGGGCGTCTGGGTTGTCACGCTCGGTCACGGTCTAACAGACAAGGAGAGCGCTGCTAATCCCGAGGATGTGCGCATCCATAATTTCCTTGGAGACTACGCTGCTGTCAACCGCCGTCTTGATACTCTTGATGTGCGTAAGAATGGTCTTGTTTTCAACGGTGGCTCGTCGCGCGGCAAGTGGCATACGAGAAAGTGAGTATCTGATATTTTTATGGAAGGGCGAGAGAGTGGTGTGTCTTGTATTGATTTAATAAAACTGCATGAGTTTGCTGTGTACAGATAGACCTTGGGCCTCATGAGTTATTTTCTTCACTTTTTATTTCTCTCTTCTTCAATTATTGTAAGGATTTTTTAGTATGTACACACCCTGTTGTAAACTGCATATATATACTTTGAAAATGGTGGCTCGCTCTGAATAGTCACTCGGGTGAGGTGGCACAGCGAACAGCCGTAAAAGTTATGTTCTTGCATCAAGATGATTTTTGTTCGGGTTATTCTGCTTTTGGCGACGAGGTTCCTGTGCTAGATTTGTATTTTTTCTGATAGAACTTTATTATTGAAATTACTCAAATCATTATATGGGAAGTAGCTATACACATAACAGGGCGTATCGGAGTGTACTGCTATCGGTGCATATTGCGATGCATGATATCAGCCTGAGCTGCAAGCGGCGCATATCTTACCCAAATGAGAAACAAACTCGGGGCGCTCCTAGTTTTTTAACGGCATCAACACCGTATGGCAATACAACTCCCGAAGCCCAACATAATATGTATACTCTATGATCCGAACAGTACCTTCAGCTTTATCTTATCTTCCATTGTAATACAGAAGTTGTTTTAAGGTATCTTGGGACCTTCTCTATACATGGTAGAAAACCATTCAGCAGAAAATAAGCTATCTTCAAAATTCAGCATTCAATCCCATACAATACTTCTCTTCATCAATTTGAAATCTGAAATACTATAGCTGGAAAAGCGACTCACTTAAAAACAGGCTTTCGCGGTGGTGGGTCGGGCAAGTCGTTTGACTATTGTCGTGTGTACGAAAAACATCCCCAATATGCCGCCGACAATAGCTGGCATCATTTCACCAGCTGTGATTACTGTCATTACCGGGTTTGTTCTTGTCCAAAACGGTATTGGCATCAAGGAGCACATCTTTGCGGCATCTCTGAAAAAAGATTTTTGCCTGTGGCATTGCACGTAGAAGCTCTAACGGGTTTGCGCCTGGTATAATCTTCCAGCCGGTCCACGATGTCCTTGTTATTTATGCTTTACATAACCAGAATTTTAGTGCCAATGGTAGGAACGTTGCTACCAAAGGTGTTGCCAATATCTGCAATGCGAGCGAAATAGTAGAGGCTCAGTACGGGGTCAATAACGACGTCGCAATGATGCGGTAGCGCAAGTTTATCTACAATCGTCTTTCAACCCAATCTGTGCTATAACAGGTATGGACATGTCGCAGCTCCGTCTGCAAAAGTTTGCATTGACTGTCTTGTCATGCCCATCATTATGGAAATCACTCAGATTACCCGTTCCAGGGGAATCAAGCATTTTCCTAGCCAGGGAGAAGTTTTGCTCGACAGCGACGATCTCACAGGGTATTTCAGACCGAGTATACAGGGAGACATTGACAAGGGCAGCTTCATGGAGTACAAAATTCTTGTTGATGCACCGCTGAGGTCAGTTCAACGTCTTAATATCCCAGCACCAATATTGTAGATCGCTTGCAACCTATTCAAGGCGCTACAGACAAAGCAATGATGGAGAAGGGGCGCTTTGAAATCTCCCACAAAAAGAGTACTTTGCAAAGGCAAAAGAGATACTGAACAAACTGAAGGGCACTCTTAATAAAATCAATACAGATATGGTAGCATGATAACAAATATTTGAAGTTTCACAAAAAGCAGCTAGGTATTGTCTTGAGTTGTCTAGAGTGGCTGTTGTATTAGACGGAAGTGTTCATTCCACTACATATTTTTCTTGTTCTCTAGTGGGTCGTTTTGGGGTATATCTTATTCATTCAAGATGATGATGATTAGAAGCGACCGCCCTGGCCACCCTGAGGACCACCGTGCTGACCCTGGCCGCCATGGGGACCGTCGTGCTGCCGACCACCCTGGGGGCCGCCGTGTTGCTGGCCGCCCTGGGGACCGCCCTGGCCGCCGAAGCCACCCCGACCACCCTGAGGACCGCCGTGCTGGCCCTGGCCGCCGAAGTCACCCTGACCGCCCTGGCCTCCATGGGGACCGTCGTGCTGCTGACCACCCTGGCCGCCGAAGCCGCCCTGACCACCCTGAGGACCACCGTGCTGCCGGCCGCCGGGGCCGCCGTGATGGCCCTCCTGGCCGTGACCGCCGTTTTTGTGGTCTATAGGATGGTTAGTAGGATGTCTGTCAATGTATATGGGTTGAAACTGATAAAACATACGCTCACTGAACATTTTGATTGGGTTGGGTTAGGTTGGAATAGGAAAGAGGTATGATATGGATGAAGAGAATTGACTCGGGCTTTTGAGGTGGGAGGAAGACGTCTTTTTATAAGCATCAAGCCAAATCTATAATCCAGGGAGCCAGCGGAAATACTACTTTAACAGCCCCTCCTCCTACTCCTCGAGTGAGGAGCTACTGAGTCTCTTTCTAATATCAAGCTCCCTCCTCGGATAGACATCCACATATGTTGCCAAGACATGCTGAGGCAGCTCAAAGTGGTTGATGTGTACCAGTACAAGTTCGTCGACATGGGGTGATAAAATGCTCAGCTGGTAGAGCCATTGACCAGTCAGAGAACGACTTGAATCCCGTCAGTTGACTAATGGGAATTATCGAGTGTAAGACATGGCGGAGATGTGCCCACCTAGTGTTAGTGAATAATGTACAGTTAACGTTTTTGCTACTATCCTTCTCTGTATTAAAAGACCAGATGACGATTGATATCTACAACCTTGAGAACAGATAATCTATGTGGAGATGCTAATAGATGTATCCCATTTGGATAACGACTGGCGAACAGCTCACAAAGCATGCAGAGCTGAAAGCTCGTGTACGCTAACGGCAACTAAAAAAGGGTCCGCAGCTAAGGGACGCGTCATACAATCTCCAGAAGGGGAGCCCGAGATGACAGGAGAGGGATTAGAGAAAGAGATCTAAAGCGGTGATGAAGTTGTGACGGGGACGGAAGAGGGTAAATTGGGGGGCTCGATGAATGGGGGATGGACCGCGAGTGACCGAGCCGTTGATGACAGGATGAGAACGAGGCGACACGAGAATCTTCTGACACTCAAGAGTGGCACCTGGAGTAAGTTGGAAAATAACTTAGCACATTTGACAAATCAGTACAAGTTATGCTTATGTTGACAGTGGACTGATCCGAAAGGCAACGTCAAGTCGGGCCAGATCTGCATAGCAGTCTGGAAGCCGATGTCGTGATCTGCCAACAATAGATTAAGGGTATGTAGAGTTCAAAAGTACCATGACATACGCATCGTTACCCCATATTTTGTAATGCGTGCCAGAAGCATACGTACACATTCCCGACTTGGCAACTTACTTGAGCCTGGATTGAAGCGTGGTTGACTTGACATAACGCAGCTCTAAATCCGATTAGTCCCGAAACGGTCTTGATCGACGGCGCCAAGTAGTCCCTGCTCCGTAAGCCCCGATGCTCCGAGTATGCATTCTATGCTTGTATGCCTATGTGGTCTATTGAGATAGGGTGTCGATGAAGAGGAGAAAGTGTCAGTATTAATACATTATCCTTCTTTTTATATTGCTTTCAAAATAAGGATATAGAGAGGCTGTATTGAAGCGAGGCGTCGTCATTCTGGCGAGGTGTATCAAATATCAATCATCTCGAATCGATCTAGCCGACATACGGAGTATCTGGTCTGGTCAAATTCAGCAAGTTCATTGTAATCCATATCTACACAAGACCGAGATATCGAAAGCTTGCTCTCGTTGTCCCGGGGCCTTGCTTTCTCGAGGATCTTCCAGTAGTAAACACCGTAGTTATTTTGATAAATAACTACGCCAGACAATCAGATAAACAAGAACTGGCTATGATCCTGCGTGATCCCACGTCATCGGCCGTCAACACTCGGTGCCGTCGTTGTATGCCGTCAGCTGGTCGCCAGCAGATTAGCAATATTGGTAGGCTGTTAGCAGCAAAGAGCTTCAGCCGCACAAAAGACCAAATTTATACAACTGGTTGGATAGTCCCAGTAGTATCTGTAATCAACATGCCCCAAGTTTCTGCACTCCAATGATGTCTCATGAAAGTTGCAAATTTGTTAGCTATGCAGATTATTCTTTTGTAGAATTTTGAGCTCAATAATAAGGCAGTTGGTAAAATAGTATGTAATATTCTTTTTGTAATAAATATACTAAACAGACTATTTCAAATAGTGAAACAAAAAATCAGAGAAATATAACATGTCTTAATTTATGACCCGTAGGAAACATATCTAATTGTATAGTCATTGGTGTTCAAAGTCTGATGTGAGGTTGAACACACCTTAAAAAAAGCAGTATTATATAATCATGACATAACCTTGCTGACTAATTGTCACTTATACGCGTCCACGGAATATCCGCCGCTCCCATTTGCTCCGCGGATCAAACATCGCACCTGTTGCAGACGACTCACAAACATCCCGTGCTCGCAACGACATGGCTCAAACATAATTTGCATTCCGCGGGGATCTATTGGTGCACTTGGCACTGCTAGAGTAGATCTGAATATATTCTGAATCGCCCTGAATTAGCCTGACACACGCTGAAAGCCAACGATGCCACGTCTTGGCCGCACCAAAGGCCACTACTCGTGCGACTTTTGCCGGGTGCGCAAGCTCAGATGCAGTCGACCACTACCCTGCATCAACTGTGTCTCGAGAGGAAAGACATGTGTTTTGGGTGCAGATGGAGGTGGCCTTGAAGCACCGAGTCTTGGTGCTGAACACGCAACGCAAAACCATGGTGGATTGGGTGCTGGGACTGCCGTGCCCATAAACTACCAGCCGCCACAGGCACCCCCCAGTGATCTTCTGGGCGAGGTACAGAGATTGAAACAGCTGGCTGAGGATCTGGAGCGGCGACTGGCATCCGATGAAACACGGGCAGCGGCATCACATGGGCATGTGTATGGACATGGAGCGGCACATGGAGTGGCTACAGCGCGTGTGGTAAACACGGCGGTGCCGTATAGTCCGGCATCAACCCAGGCAGTGTCGGTTGTTACGCCGGCACAGACGCCACCAGATCATCTGGGACATATCTGCACAGTGGTAACGCACCTGGACCGTGTTTCCATGGGCAAGGGACTGTACGTGATGCCACAGGCGCGCAACAGCAATGCCGATCTGCTGTTCAAAGTGGAGCGGATCCTGGCGATCCCATCGGCCCCCGAGTACACGTTCAATGTGGTTGACGACCGGCTGCGGGCGCCAACGCGGTGTATCTACCTGCCCGAATTTAGCGAGGCTATGGTACTGGCTGACACGTTTCTGAACAGCGTGAGTTACCTGTACCATATTGTGCATCACCCGTCGCTGCACGGCCAGATCCGCAGCATCTACGACCACATCGAGCAAGGCGAGCCAATCCCGTTGGGCGAAGCACTTTTGCTGCTGGCTATTGTGGCGACAGGCACGTATCTATACAGTCCACCCAACGACCGGCACGACGGCATATTTATATCAAGAGCAGAGGGCACCCGCCAAACGCCACTGTGGATCCAAGCTTCACTCCATGTACTGGACGCCGTGCTCCGCGGACCAGCACCGCCCAATCTGGTTGCTATCCAGGGCATTATCACATTGTCGTTTCTGATAAGTAATGTCGAGGGTATTGCTTTCCGGTACCGCCAGCTTATCAACAATGGTCTCATGCTTGGTCGCGAGCTTGGGTTGCACTGCATCGACCTCGAGGCAAGCACACTGACGTCAACATGGACACCCATTGAGCGTGAACTTGGTCGTCGTGTTTGGTGGTACATGGCTTCGACAGACTGGCTTCTGGCAGAGAGATATGGAGGCGGCGGTGTGGGTGTGTACCAGGTGCACCCTCATCTAATGTGCGTCAACGAGCCTCGGAACATTGACGACATTGAACTCACAACAGACGGCGGCGAGCCGGCCAATCGACCTCTGAGTCAGGCCACCGACATGTCGTACAGTTTGCAACGGATTCGTCTTGCCAAGATTGCACGCGGCATTGTCGATCGCATGCCCATGATCTCGCGGCCGTATGCCTCCGTAGGCATGCCTGGGTTTTCGCCACACTTGGACACCGTGTCGGATGCTGAGCTGGACGCTATGATACGTGAAATGCCGAATTTCTTCCGACTTGACACCTACGATGAGGAGAACTCCAATGTGCCCGACGACCAATTTATCCCGGCATACATGATTCACTCAAATATTCACACGCAGCGGTGCAAGCTGCATCTATCATACCTGGCATCATGGCGTCACGAGACTTGCTGTCCCAACGGCCCGACGACGACGGCGGCTCCACACGCCTGTGCTCCTATGGCATCATCATCGTCGTCGTCGTCGTCGGCTGCATCATCTATGCCGTCCGCATCAGAGACATCGCGTCGGATCTGTATCGAAGCTGCACGACAAATCATTCGCGCGGGTATGAAACTCAAGCGTCGGTCTGGCAGCCATCCCATTGTCAAGAGTCGGCTGTCGTGTATTCTGTATGGTATCTTCTTATCGAGCATTGTTCTTATGATTGATTTGTGTGTTGTCAGCCCCCAAGGCGATGATACCGAGATGCAAGAAAACTCTCTCAAACAGCACGGTGAGGCAGTCGAGGCACTACGCATTATTGCCAATGCCAGCAGCCAGTCGCCCGCGGCAGCTGAGTTGTACTCGACGCTGATGCAGTTTGTGGCCAAGCATCGACCGCAGCTGCTGTCGGACGGTGTGCTACGGCTGCCTCCTGCGACACCCACTGCTCCGGAGCAGAAGCCAGGTGTGCGT
The DNA here is from genome assembly GCA_029298715.1 of Ophiostoma ulmi. Taxonomy (NCBI): domain Eukaryota; kingdom Fungi; phylum Ascomycota; class Sordariomycetes; order Ophiostomatales; family Ophiostomataceae; genus Ophiostoma; species Ophiostoma ulmi. Next base: position 4,495,953 of record JANSLN010000002.1, on the reverse strand, counting down.
GATGCCACTGTGGTCGAGCCGTTTGTGGCTCCTGTGGCTAGCTATGGAATGGAAGACATGTCGCTTGACAATCCGCTGTCATTCAACTTTGAGGGGCTTGATAACATGAACAGTTTCCAGTGGGATGATTTCCTGTCGACTGTTGATTCGTCCATGTTTCCTGAATTCATCGCCTGATCAGTCGAGAAAGCCATTTTGCCTAAAAACAGCCATTGGCTCGAGGATCATGTATATCAACTCTCGAGTTCAAAAGGGATCAACATGTCGTCTGAACAACGTCACAACTGAAGCTGTATTTACTCTGTACTCCATCATGGCGACCGGATTTTACAGACTCGGAGTCGGCCTCGTTTCTGTACGGCGAGGAGACTGCGTCCACGCGTCCTAGATAGTTACGGCACCGCATATCGTTAGTGTGCCTTATGCATTGCTCGGTGTGGTGACCACTCCAGCAGTATTGATCGTGCTATCCCCAAACACAGGCCATCTCGGCGAGCGTCCATGAGAGGCAATGTTTGGAACCAGTATGCGAATTAGTACTTGCATCACCTCTTCTTTTTGCTACTGGTATATTAACTCTACAGTCCCTGTGAAACAGACTACATTCACACCAGACGCAACCTACAATGTCGACCCGTTTGGCCCGTATGAGACTGACACGCCATGGAACACGCTTGCGCCGTTGGGCAAAGGTCATATCAAAGTAGACAGCCTGGCGCGGTGGCAGCTATCTGGCGGCTATCAAATCAAAGATGTCGAGGCTACAGGATTGGTATGAGCGCGGCAGTGACAGCGAGTATCTGTGCTTCGCCCTCGGTGAAGATCAGGTGTCTGAAGAGCACATCTACCACTGTTTTGACTACTTGCGGCAGACGTTGATATGCCACGGTGACACGACCCTTGAAAAGGCACGTACAGTAACTGAGAACGGGTGCCAAAGACGGTGGGCGGTGTCGACGGATGGGGAGTGATCCACCAGTGCCGCAAATACAGTGCCATCTACTCGTTTACCGAAGCGCATCGCAGTCCTAATGGCATATGCATCGCCTAGAGGAGAAGAGGATGGCTGTTGGAATATGCCCATGGCCAGATCACAAACACCACAGTGATGGATTGATAGTGAATTTCTAGTTTTGAACGCGATGATCGAGAATCTGATAGTGAATGTACTTTTGATGGCGGTGAACAAAGAGCGATACCAGCTGGAAATTAAAAAAGGTTGACAGTTATGGAGATCAGTCAGTCTATCGAGCTAGCTGCTGATCCTTCAGTCTTATTTTAGTCTAATGCTATTTCTTTATCTTTTGTCTCTTATGCTTTTTTCTCCTTTCCCTGTCTTTTCATCAGCTCAGCCTACTACGTCAGCGTGCGCAAATGTGACGGAATTCTGCAGGTAGAGTCGCACACCAGGATTTGATTTTGCACATCTCATTTTTTCGCTTCTCGTTTCTTGTACTATGGTCTAGTAATTCGTATATTTCCCATAGATTGCTTCGTACTCGGTGGCTAGTGGCTGGTGGCTAGCTGAGTATTACCTCTTTGCCTTGGAGGGGGTAAATGAGACAACGTAGGAAGCAAAGAAAAGAAGTGTATGCGGGTATCTGAGTCGTGGACCAAGATCTGGGCGTGTTCTATTTTAAGAATATCATCCATTTGTATCTATCCATGGCATTCTAGGTAGCTCTGTCGCAGACCGTTTGTTTCGTCCAGCTCGTCTAGCTGCCGAGCTTCCTCAACTTCATCTAGTTACACTTTTGATTTTCCAAAGTTATTCAGAAACGATTTCTCTTTGACTATCTCTGCCCATTCTACACATCACCGATACAATGAAGAGCTTCATCAAGCACCGTCTGTCCAACGCTCGGAGTGAGTCTTTGTCTTTGCTTCGGCCGCACATACATGTCTACAAACTCTATCCGATCGTCGTCTAATTCTCCAGAACCACCTGCACTCGTCTTCTCTATTCCCCTCGCCAACAGTCTCGATTACGCCGGATCGCATGTTTTTCTGACAAAGGATGCGGTCGTCAATCAGACCCCTACGCCTACTGATCCCTCAGGGCCTACAGGGACTACAGGGCTTACAGGACCCATAGACAGCACATCTGTCGCAAAATCCAGCGCTAATGATGACGTCATTGTGCCTGTCGTCGTCGACAAATGCGCATCACGACTGCGTGATATTGGTTAGTTTCTATGATTTTATATACTACGATGATAGCTTGCTAATCTAATTAAAAGGCTTGAATAGCGAAGGAATCTTCCGCAAACCCGGTGCTGCTCGTCGCATCGCCGAGCTGCAGGAGCTATTTGACGACCCTGGACGCGACTACGGCAGAGGCATATCCAACAGCGACTGGGAGCCATACACGATCGAAGACGTTGCCGACCTGCTGCGCCGCTATCTGACACGTCTACCCGAGCCTGTGATCCCGCCATCGTTTTACAATAAATTCATACAAGTCGTGCCTGATGACGTCCAGGCCGACAAGGGCCTGGCTGTTGCAAACGGGGCATCTCCTGTAGCAGCCCAGTCAGCACAGCCTACTCTACCAGCCACAAACGAGCCGAGAACACCGGTATCGCCCACATCACCCGTGCTGCCCACGTCGCCGATGTCACCAAGGACACCACGGAGTCCGACAACACCCATAACGCCAACAGCACCTGTTGCTATCCCAGTAACACGCGAGCAGGCAGAAGCATATGCAGCCCTTATCAAGTCACTTCCTACAGCCAACCGGCACTTGCTTCTGTACCTCCTGGATTTGCTGGCCGTATTTGCAGCACATGCTGAGACGACTCGCATGCCGGCATCCAGCCTGGCAGCTGTATTCCACCCGAGTGTATTAGCCCTGCCGGGAGATGGCGAGGGGTTGGATGCGCTGAAACATAAGCAGGGCCAAGATGTGCTAGAGCGGATGATCAGTCTGTACAGCGAGATTGTACAATTGGTTTAATCTATGCTGTTAGTCTCTTGTATTGATTTTCATTCTAATGATGTTCATGAAGGTTCACTGTTGGCTGCGATGAAATTACATAGATCTATTTCATTTTTCACCGTCTGATTATTTGATTAGTATTTTTTAAATATCTTTTTTTCCCTTTCTTCTTATACTGCGTTAATAGATATTTACGCTCAATGGGCACATTTGTAAACTACCTTCAGAATAGGCCATGCAGCTGTGCATTCGCTTTCTCCAATGTTTATCAGTCGATCTCACCGACCAAAGAACAGCTCGATAATCCGGCTGCCTATTCGTTATCAGTGTAGTCGCATCTCAGGAATGTCTCCGAGCTACTACAAAGCGAGCAAAACAAAGACAGCCCTGTGTACGCTTACATGGAAATCATAGCAAAAACAAACCACGAAGCCACGACCAAAGAAATCACAGCTACCATGTCTGAACCCTATACTGACCCGACTGCCTGCGAGATGATTGTCTCCAGTACTCTCGCCAAGGAGATCATGAACCGTCATGGCTCTAGTCAGACCATCTTTGACGACGTCAATATTGCCGAGCTGCGTCAGTTTGTGCTGGATCCAGCAGCAACGCATGCTGCCCTCTATGAGAAGACCGACCCTGACGACAGCGAGATTCAGGCCATGGTTAAGAAAACAGGTGGTGGCAGATGCTCGCTTGTCACGTACGCGACGGCCGTTCACGGAACTGATAAGGCGGTGCTCAGTGATGACGATGTTGTGTCTCTGCGGGAGTGGTTTGCCAACGGTGGAGGCCAAGCCCAGAGCAATTGAGTAAATTTGCAAATATCTCACATGTTGATCCTTCACCACTCACAACAGACTGGGAAGAGTAAGGCAGTTGCCAGCAATTCATAATACAAATTTCTGAAACTTCCCGAAAACCCCCTAATTCCTGAACACAAAATATGAACTGCCGGAACTAACAATACGCCCGGCGAATAAGAACATATGTGCATAACAAGCGTCGGAAAACGGACCAAGAAATGCTTTCAAAGCCGACACCCACTAGCGGCCTGCCGGCGTCCATCCCGGTGTTCCAATGACATATACTTTAGTCGGATTTCAAAAGAAGATCTACGCCACGTCCCTTTATCACAAACTCCCGATAAGTCTGCTTTACTGTTGCTTGCCACAATAGACAGACAAGTGTAGGACAGAAGAGGGACAGGTGAACATGCAGGACCATCCAAAAGGGGTGGGTTCTGCTTGGGGGTTGGGTGTCCCGTATACAAGACGCTTCTGGCAGTGGTGGGTGAGAAGAAATACTTTCAAAAGGCAATATATGCACCGTGTCGGCAACTGTTTCGCTTTCCTTGCCGTCCATTTCAAGGTGTCCAAGTGTCATTCGACCAAGGACGGGCCGAGCCGTTTTAGCTTAATCAGCCAATATATATATGAGCACCCGGATGCTCTTCTTAACTCTTCAGATTAAGAAGAAACATGACTCTTCCTACTCGCCAATTCGGCAAAGATGGCCCTTGGGCCACGTCCATCGGGATTAGGCTCATGGGTCTCAGCGTTGTACGGACTACCCCAAAGTGACAACGAGCGGCTTGCCTTTCTCGATTACGTCTACGCCTCGGGCAACCGCTTCTGAGATACGGCCGACATGTATGACGACAGCTAGGGCCTGCTCGGCAAGTGGTTCAAGCCGCACCCGGCCGGCGCCGAGACGTCTTTCTATCCACCAAGTTTGGCTGCACCCCAACAGGTGTACACTCTGATGCATTATACGTATATGAAGCCGTTGCCAGTAGCATTTCGAGTCTGGGTGTCGAGTCAACCGATCTCTTCTATATGCACCGCATCAACACAGTTCGCCCATCGAAGAGACCATGGCCGCTGTCGTGGAGCTCAAGGCCGTCGGCAAGATCCAGAATATTGGCCTTTCCGAGGTATCAGCGGTGACTCTGCGGCGAGCCCATGCAGTGCATCCCATTGCAGCATGTCGAATCGAGTACACCGCGTTCCCTATCGACATTGAAAGGTCAGTCATAGGTTACTAAGCACGTGCAAGGAGCTGGGTATCGCCATCGTCGCATACTCACCGCTAGGCCGCGGTATGCTGACTGGGCGGTACCATTCACCCGACGACTTTGAACAAGGTGACTTCCGGCGTGTGCTGCCGCATTTCAGCGCAGAAAATTTTCCTATCAATATTCAACTAGCCGACAAGATTGCATCACTGGCAGCGGCAAAGGGCGTCACGGCCGGACAATTGTGCCTCGCGTGGCTGCTGCAGCAATGGGAGGTGGTGATCCCCATTCCGAGCACAAAACAGGCCACACATTATGACAGGAATATGGGGTCGAATTGAGCGACGTAGATAATGAGCAGATTTGAGCAGGTTCGGGCGGCTGTAGATGCGATAGAGGTTATGGGTGCTCGTTATCCTGCCGAAGCGATGCCATATCTGTTTGCCGAGTCTCCCTGGCCTAAAGAAACAGCCGACGAAGAGTAGCAGGATTATTGACTGTCTGTTGGTCTTTTGATATTTAGATCTTTAGTGTTTTGGGGGGCATTTTGCTTGCATTTGTCCTTTTGCTTTGCATACAATGAGCATGTTTGTCGAGGATAAAGAGTAAGGTAGAGAGTGAGGACAGTAAGATGAGGAGGAACTGGCTTATTGGGTGCCGCGTCAAGCGCTGTGGGCCCTCCAGTTTGTGTACGTTGTTGTTTTCACTAGAGATTTGCTCGGTCGAACAGTAATAAATCATATTTGTTTAGATCCTTCACTCTATGCTGCCTTTTCCTCGTTTTTCCACATCCCACCTGGCAACTAGAGCCTAGAGCCTAAGCTCTACAACGGCTCACGGCTCAACGGGTACATCTTAAATCTCGTTTAGTTTGTTTACTTGAAACTTGGAAAAAATACCGAAAATACTGAAGATACTGATAATACTGAAAACACCGAAACAAGTCACAATCAAGCTACAAACAGAAGACATGCCTCTGCCTGAGCCGCCCTTCAAGGGCCGCTGCATCTGTGGTGGGATTCAGTACACGCTGACACGGCGACCGCGGGCGGTGATCCAATGCCACTGTACCGACTGCCAGAAGAACGGCGGCAGCGACTATCAGATTGTGGGCAATCTTTCTCTCGCTCTTGACTGACGACTCGTATGTATACTAATGATAGATGGCTGAGTATCACATCCGAGATGTCGTTGTGGCAGACCCCCTCAGTCTGTGGAAGATCTACACCATCAAGGACGGCACCGAGAGCGGGCAGCCCAAGGAAAAGCACTTTTGCGGCAACTGTGGGTGTGTGTTGTGGACAGTCGCCATGAAGGACCGCGGTGAGCTGCGTATGGTCCGCACGAGCCTCATCGAAGACGGGCTGGCACTCTTTCCACCAACACAGGTCCTATTCAAGAGAGAGCGTCGCTAGGCAAATGTCAAAGTGGTGTGATGCGCGAGACGAATGAGATGAGCGTGATGCATAGCGTGTTTCCATTATATTTCTATTTCCATTCTTATTTCTATTTACATTTGCTTGCATTATTATTTGTTGCTATTATCTTGATACCTTTACTTTCCACCTTGCTTTCCACCTTGCTGAGAATCAAGCATCTACCTCCACAAAGTCGGACCTCTGTCGCAGCTTGGGACCATACCGCATAAACATGAGCGGCGCCGGCAACGCAAGAACCGAAATAGCTCCAAGAATACTGGCCGCCGGGCCGACTCCGAGGTTGTTGAACATGGGCTTGGCTACAAGAGGCAGACCGCACGCCAAAAACGACCGCAAGATCGTGTTTGCCGACGTCGCACTGGCTGCATACTTGCCATATGAGTCCACCAGATAGTTGAGACACTGTTGGAACACGATATTGAAGCCGCACCCGATGAAACCGCCCGCAACTGTAGGAATGGCCCAGTGGAAACGTGGGTCGGCTGTCCAGCCGTACCAGAAGAAGCCTACCGAGAATAACGTACCACCTAGCACGATAGGTGGAAGCCGCGCCTCGGGGACGGCCTTGCCGTTGCCCTGGCGCTCAACAGCGCGCATGTAGAGCGGTTGGTTGGCGATATTTATGCAAACAGCAAATAGTGCTCCAATAAAAAGGGCTAGGAATGGCAAGTTGGATGTGATAGGACCCCAGTGCCGGTGGTCGCGAAAGACAATCGGGTACACCTCGAGCACCATGAAGATGAGGCCGTAGACAAACGACGCGTACAGCGCAACGCATGCTACAATTGGCTCGGTAAAGAACATGCGCAGTGGCCGGCTTAAATGTTTCGTGATGACCGTGTCGAGAGTTACGCGCTCAAACTCGTGCGGGTGCCAGTACCGCTGCTCGCCCGTCTCAGCCCGGAGCCGTGTCGCCTTGCGTTCCAGCAAGACAGGGCCGTATGTCTCCGGCAAGAACACGAACGCAATAGCACAGCTAAAGAATGCTATAAACGCTTCTATGTACAAGTTCCAGCGCCAGCCAAGGTGCGGGTTGTAGGCAATAGTGGCACCGACGACGGGGGCAAGACAAGGCCCGCCGACAACACATACTGAGTAAAAGGCCATGGCAACACCGCGCGTCTTGGGAAGAAATATGTCACCAAGCGCCGCTGATACATTGCTGATGGGTGCCGAGCCGAAGACGCCGCCAATAAAACGAGTCGCCAGCAGTGCACCCGATGTCTTGCTCGTAGCTGAGCCAATACTAAATAACCCGAGGACAAAAACGGCCGGCAGCATCGACCAGCGCCGGCCATAGGCTTCACTAACGGGTGCCCACAACATGGGACCAAGGGCAAAGCCGAGCACGAACAGGGCCAGCAGCAGCACCGTCTCTTCGTGAGACATGCTAAGGTCGGCTGCAATGAGTTTCTCGGCAGGTGTCACGATTGAAGACCCGAGCGAGCCGGTAAAGGCCAACAACCCGAGAATAAGAGTGAAGCAACATTTTGTCAGCGGTGGCAGATTGTGCGGGTCGTCCTTGTCGTCGGCACCGCCAAACTTGACGAGAAAGTCGGGGTCCATGGCGGCAAGTGAGCGAGCTGGGCGGCGGTGTAAGCCGGATGAAGCTGCTGACAGTGCGCGAGACAGGACATTATGTGATGGTGTGTGTGCTTGATGAGGTGGTTGCTGAGATTGGTGGTCATTTGATGACGATGATGGCGATGTGCGTGACGATGTGCGTGACGGTGTCTGCGATGGCTGCTGCCGGCCCTTTTCAAGATCTTGCAAAGCAGCTTGCTTAATGGCTTCGACGGGACTGCCATTAGCGGCGGCTTCCCGAACCTGTGTCTTTTCGGCTATCATGCTGATATGAGGGTGTAATGGTTGACTAATTCCAGCCGAGTCATGACAGGCGGAGGCCGGCCTTTAGATGCACCTCGTCCTCGCCGTCGCCTCTTGTGTTCCTCGGACGGATGGGATGCTACCGACTCGGAGTTGGGCGCTGGCCAAAGACAAAATGCTCGACAGAGAGAGCAGATCAAGGATCAAGTCAAGACAGAATCAAGAGTATAGAAAGGAAAGAAAAGCAAAGGCTAAGATCTCAAGCGAGGTGACGTTCGAGGTCCCTGATATTTAGGGCCAAGAGTTCTTTTATTCTTATTTCCGCCACTACCAACGGCTTTCCATCGTCTTTAGTTTGATTCACTATTTTTTATTATTATTCCATTATCTGGATTTTATTAGCTGCCCCCATGCTGCATGCTAGGTGTACTCAGTCGTTCAAGCAAGCCCGCAAGGTAGCCGATGCGACTGACTGTCATCGTTGCATCTCGAGACTCGAGAGATTCAGATGAATGAGTGAGAATATTCATCCATATTTTCATATTATTCCAATCTCGACCAGCTCTTTTCATATTTTATTTGTAGTTGACTCAATGACGTTGTCGTAAGTTCTAGTTCCCGCGTTGCACCAATCATGCCGAAGTAGTGCGGATGACAGCTTCCGGCCCCTGTCGTATCTACGATTTTATCGCACTGACATGCTGTTCTCCACGTAGAAGCTAACTACTAGCCAAGAACAGCGTCATGACATGCGACATATGGTGAATAATACCCCCAAATCGCGACTTTGTGTTTCTATTTGATAGTGTTGACTGCCGGATATACGCATATATACCTGGGTAAGGTAAATATCAAAGGGCAAGGTGAAGACAGCCAAACAGAACCAGTACGGTCAACAGCTGCCACCATGTCTTTCTAAATTGCCGAATTGTTCTGATCTACGCTTACACAGCGCAACGCATCCAATAAGCCTCGGACCTCCGAGTCAGTTCTGCATGTCATGGTGTAACCTGCTTATATTCCGGCTTCGGCATGCTTACGTCCTTGCCCAGCCCTCCCAGAACGGCTACACGGCATCTATATACATTGCAGACCCAGACATCAATCAAGGTCACCGGATCACCGGGCACGGGCTTGGCTTTCGGCCTCTAAGGCTTTGTCTCCTTGGGTTTTGCCGTTCTTCGCAGCTGATCTATATATGTAGTTGCTGTATAGCCATCTCGCTGCAGGCGGCACATGTCACTGACTCTTATGTACCAAAGGAATATCCAAACGGCACCCACTTGATCATACTATCAACATGTGCGATCAACCCGTCACCGTTGAACTTGATGAGCTGGGGTACCAAGTAAGTGCTGGGCACCTGCTGCGCTGATGGCAGTGTTTTGTTGCCGCGACTGATTGCAGGGGAAGCAATCAATGCGACAGCTAAAACGACACCGCCGTGGTGGTCACTTACGAGGACCCGCCGGTCTCTAACAGCTGTCGTCGCGTTGAAGAGTCCATTTGGCGTCGTCCCGTGGCCGTTCATCTGACCGGCACACGTCATATTTGGCAGTAACTGGCCATTGTCGCGGCGCACACAGTCGACTGCAACAGGCGCACCTTTGCTCGAGTGTTTCTCAAGGTCGTTGAAGTACACGTCAGCCGGTCATCGTGAGTCAGCTGTGTCTCAATCTCACTCACAAGCCCATTAGGCTCAACCTTAAGTCGGGCAATGTAGATGATGCGCTCGCCATTCTCCGTCATTGTCGTGATTGTTCCAACCTAGCCCTCTTCCGGGTCGGCAAAGATATGTCTGTACTTGCCCGGCGACCCTGCAATCTGCCACTCTCCCGTACCGATGGGGATGATCTGGCTGTTCTCGATATATTGTACATTTGGTGTGGTTGGAAGATGTCGCACGCCGTGTTAAGTGAGAGCTGTATATAAATCAAAAGGTTCCAATAGATATTCACACAGACGCGATATCAGCCGAGATTTACATATAATGCATAGATCCAGGCTGATGTCCAGTGTTTACCCGACTGCCGACGTGCACTCTTATATACACAATGATAAATCCGTTCCAGGCTTGATTGAATGTTGTTTACTCTAATTTTGACGGTTTTTTTTATTCTTCTTTGGCGGTAGATTGCGATGCTGTGGCGATTTAGGTCTCAGCTGTCCATAAAGGGAGGCAGACTCGCCAGAACAGGCTCATGGAGGTAGATCAAGGCGGCATAGCAATAAAATAGGAGGTACTTGTGATTGGCCCTGCGGCATGACGTAGCCGTCCAGTCGTCAATTTCGATCTGCATCTCGGCCACTGTGCGTCGCCGGTTTGATGTGTTGACAGCAAGGTCCCATTGGTATGAAGGGTCGCAGAGATGGACTGCCGCCGTCACGCTATGTCAGAGCCGCTCGCCGCGTACATTGTGCAGAAATAGCTCATCTTCTGGTAACGACGCACATAATAGCTCTTTCAAGCAGGCATCGTATCGAGGCGTCCACGTTACATTGCTCTCTGGTCGCCGGATTCCGAGGGCAAGACTGGATGCCGCGATAAAGGATGCTAGGCATGCAAGCTGGGAGTTTCTTGAGGCTTGGGGCCCGGTGACGCAGAGCTGATTGGCAAGGCTGTTGGACATTTATGCGAGCTGGTGTACAGTAATGTATGCGCCGCCAGGACGTGCGCGGAACGAAAAGCAGGCAACCAGCAGCGCCCACACGATCTCATGTCTTTCCCCGGACTGTGCAATAATCTCGGCGGCGAACATGCATGCCACTTCTTGCAGCAGCTGGGTGCGTATGTCTCCGGATGAAATGGACGGGGCTGATGAAAATATGGTCATAGTGAACAAGAGTATGGGGCTATCACGACGGAGGCTGGCCAGATCGGAGCCACTTGTCAAGCAGGGCACCATATTCTGGCAGCGCCGACGATATACGTCGAGTGCTTCTTGCTGTGCACTCAAAGATACGCGCTCGTCTAGAAACTTGAGAGCTGCTTTGCCGGCTGGGAGAGCCTCGCCTGCTCTGCCAAAGGAGTAGACATTCTCGACCGGCGAATACTCTTTTTTTGGTGCCGCTGCTGCGATCGAGGTCGAGGTCTGCTCCCGCTCAGTGGTGACAGAAGCAGCAGAAAACAGCTTTTGCTGTTCCAGGGCTTTGCTAAGGGCGGAAACCTGCGCCTCAAGCTCGGCAATGCGGTCGCGTGGTCGACGGCGTTTGTCTGCCGGCACACACACGCGGCCGCTCAACAAACACCGCTCGCAGGTACTAGGGTCGGCATCGCTAGGATGGCAGCGCATCTTGAGCTCGTTGAAGCCTTTGCAGGCACGGCTTAACGATGTCATGCCGTGGGTTGTGGATTGCGGATAAGAAATAGATTTAAAATGATATAAATTGCTGCAGCAGGTGTAGTAATAGAATGGTGATTGAAATGTGGTTCATAGCAGAGGTGGCGATCTCCATCGGCCAAAATTCACCGACGCCAAGTCTTTTCAGCTAACAGAGCAACCCCGGCGCTAGTACCGGTGTTAGTCCCCGGCCTAAATACCCCGTCGACACCGCGTCCGCAAAGAACAATCCGTGATTATCAATTCATATTCTCGAATATTGATGATCCGTATCGAATCCGATGACACAGACTCGTATTTGTAATTTGCAATAAGCTGTACTACGTGATGGTGCGTATAAGAGTCCGTCGATGCGGTCTCGTCGTCTTGTGCTCCCCCTAATTCTATAATTTCTACAAACACTTACAACGACTGAAACTACTTACAATGCCTTTTGATCCTCGCAAACATATTCCAGACCTCGCCGGTAAGGTTGTGCTGGTCACCGGCGGCAATTCAGGTGTCGGCAAGGGTACCATCCGCGCCCTCGCCTACCACAACCCGACCAAAATCTACCTTGCTGCACGAAGACGCGAGGCTGCAGAGACAATGGCTGCAGAAATCAAAAAGGAAACTGGCTACGAGGGAACTTCCCTCCTCTATATTGATCTTCCATCGTTCGAAAGCGTCCGGCAGTGTGCCTCGGTATTCACAGCCCAGGAGTCACGCCTGGATCTGCTCTTCCTTAATGCCGGAATCGCTAGCACGGCTCCTGCACTCTCCAAGGAGGGCTATGAGCTGAAATTTGGTACAAACCATATGGGCCATGCTCTCCTAATGCAACTTCTTCTTCCAACTTTGCTGTAAACACAAAAGATCCAGCCAGACGTGCGTGTCGTCGTGCTGTCCTCCAATGCATCCTTCCTCCCCATCCTTCCCAAGGACGGCATTGACTACGGAAGCCTGCACCACACGGCTGACTACATGCCCATTTCTTTGTACGGGCAGTCCAAGCTGGCAAATGCACTCTTTGCGCGTAAGTTGGCCGAGCTGTACCCGACCTTGTCAGTCACAGCCGTGCACCCGGGAGTCGTCAAGTCTGACATTTGGGATAAGGGCGGTGGCACCTTCATCAGCTTCATTCTACGCTATCTAGAGATCCCGTTACGAGTGGGCATCGACGAGGGGGCCAAGACACAACTGTGGTGTGCCACTGCGCCGACGGACAAGGTGAAGACGGGCGCCTTTTACTTTCCCGTGGGCAAGCTGCACACATACAAGGGCGTGTCTGCCGACCAAGGGCTCATCAACAAGCTCTAGGAGTGGACGACGAGTGAGCGGGCCAAGCATGGAGCGACAGGGTGGCCAGTAAGCAAGTAGGATGTGGTTCATGACGAGGTGTTGGCTTTTCCTATTTTTATCTGTCACTGCTTCTTATATTTTCAGTCTGATATTTCTCTGGTATATATAAGGAGTTTCGCGCAGATTCTGACCGTTTTGCATTTCCGCATCATCTTCTAATATCTCAAACTATCACGTTTATAAGAAAGTGTTTAATTCTCTCATCAAAGTTTCTCTTTTTCTTCACTCCGAGAGATATGCAGTCTAAGATCTGCCCCGACTGCAGCCCGGAGCTCCGTGCTGACGGTCTCATTAACTATCACAATTGTGACAGCAACGAGTGCTGTTTAGGCACCTCGACAAACAACTACAGCAAGCTAAAGAAGCCTATCAAAAGCCAGTATCCAAAGGATCCAGTGCCAGGTCGGCCAGGCCCCAACAAGCCCCGGCCCAAATGAATGGCCTCTTTTGATATGGCACTCTTGAGGATATGTTTGTAAACGATTTGTAGTTGTTACGATGGTTTCTGTGTTATATTGATGTGCTATCTCGTACTATTGGTGTGTTCACTAGCATTGGTTTTGTTGATTCGATATGAGATAGTTTAAAAATACTAAAATAAAATAATGGTTTGAAATGAACAGTTTCGTCAGATAAAATTGTGAATATTACTTTTGTCCTCTGCTTTCACCGACATGTATGTGATCCCATAAACATGGCTCGGCGTTGCATCGGAAAGTGTAGGATGGGCGCTTAACGCCATTGTAAAGACAAGCATCGCCACATAGCTAAGTACGACCCCACCCAGCCCTACCACAGTCCTATATTTATTTACTTCTCCTATCAGTGGCTGTCATCGGCCGATTTCTTATGTCAACCAAATGGGGATAAAGAACAGTCCCATCTGTTGCTTTATTATGTTGCTTGTCAGCTACGTTGTATGCCATACGCCTCTATATCAAGTCGGTGTTGCCCATGTCTGGAGAGCGTGACGAGGACGCATTGTTGATGATAAACGAATTCAATGAGGACGACGGGACAATCCAGCCCGTTCATTGTGGTTATGCGCTTCGTCACTTCAACCACAATAAGCCAATAGCTTCCATAAGACCAACCTCATCGATAAAACAGAGCATACGCCAGCTGCATGCAAAACACGCCACCCTGGCAAGCATGCAGTGTGGAAGTCTGCGCGTCTAAAAGCTTGTCTCTCATCCTCTCACAAAAGGATGCTCATTTAGATCTGTGAGCCGCAGTGAGACGGTGGGATTAACAAAGATATAAATAGTTTGGTGTTGATATGGCTCGTAGGATTTGACATGCGTCGAGGCACGTGTTGTCTTCTTATTGAATGGTCAAATAAGCAAGTTCGTGCAATATCTGTGCTCGTCATTCATAGTATTTCTTTGCTTTTGATAATGAACAGGAATTTTCTTACGATTATTATTTTTTCCACTCTCATTACTATTCCTTTCTCCGCTTTCCTCGCACTCTAACTCCATCACGTCTTAATTGAGTTGAGATATATATTATTCAGACATCATGAGAACGTCACTTTTTGGAGCAGGGAAACGACCGTCCCAATAAGAAATATTACCAGGAAAACACTACACTAACTGAACATAACTGCCTGTCAAGGCCCGGTGAGCAGCTCTTCCGAGTGAACAACTGGGCAGAGGCTAGCCGCATGCGCCAATATGGCATTGTAGTTAATACAAAGATAAAGAGGAGTACCCATGCGCACCCAGAGCCGGCTGACGGCAGTCGATTGTTTGTTCTTACAGATACACGATTAACTGCAGTTATCCAGGTCATCCAGGTCACCCAATCCATCTAGAGGCGAGATGCCATCGTCATTCCATCACCATCGGTCACATTCATCAGAGTCCACCTCATACACGGCAAGCTTCAGCAATATTGACTTTGACTGTGGGGTACCACCCATTCAATGTTGACTACTGATTACATCCGGGCTATGATCGACTGTTGACACTTTAATGTGTATTAATTTATCCGTTTGTTCGGTTTTGTTTCGCCCGGGAAGAGCGCATCCGAGGAGGACGAGGCTTGAAAGAGGTGCAATAGACAAAGACGCAGAAATGACAAATGTAAATACAATAATACAAATAGAGCACAGGGCCTGGCGATGCCAGCAATGACGGCAGTGGCTTTTGTTCATCCTTTGTTAGACATATCTTACTCCACGCATACCCAACGGATAGCTCTGTTCCGTCTCAACTAGTTATAAGCAAATGTACCTCTCATGCAATATAACTAGTAAAGGTACCTACACACTATAGTTCAGGAAATAAGCTTCTCTCTGCGACTGTTGCAACGGCCAGGCCACACAGCTCAGCCCCCTTCATCGCAGTGTTTAAAAATAAGACCGCTTGGGCACAACAACGGCACGACAGCCAATAATAGGGTCTGTAGCCAACCGAATAAAGCCAAGCGTCACAACGTCAGTCAAATAAGATATACTTGGATCCTGGCGGAGCAGAAAGCAGCCTCTTAGATATCTCAAATACCTTCTCACGACTCTAACCATACCGTAGCCACACCCGTGAAACTGCGCTCTACGTCTGCGTCTATCCTCGGTCTCGCTTGAGTGCTCGCTCTAAGTATCTTTCACATCTCTGAATAACTCTACTATTCAAAGACAGTGGCTTGTTCCGGAACACCCATGAGCCGAGACCCGGCATCGGGCAAACATTGGCTTAATTTTGCCTTTTTTGTATTTTATGTTTCCTGTTTAGTTTCTTATTTGTTTATATGGTTTATTTTGTTCCTTTTGTTTATTCTATTTACTATGTTTCTTATTCTAGAAGCAAACAATGACGGCACGATGTGTCCTGCAGGTGAAAGTTGCACCACCCTTGCGAGTCTTTGACTTTGGTCTTTGGCCTTTGCGCCGTGAGATGCCATCTATTATTATGGTTTTGCAGTGACTGTATGCTTCCATAAGCTCGTACATGATGACCCCAGATCTCAGGTGTCTATATAAGATCAGACTCCCAGCTGTGTAACTTTATTGATTCATCTCATCATCCACTCACCTCTTCACCTCTTCACCTCTTCACTCTTCGCTCTTCGCTCTCATCTACATTAATACTCATCTAACACCTCTTACTTCATTTAATAATATAATAACACTCTTCTCCCTTCTCCAACGCCACCTTCACAATGTTTTATAAGAACATCTTCGCTTCGGCCGCCCTTCTCACGGGTGTGCTTGCCGCTCCCACTCCCGCTCCCTCAGCTCTTCCCCAGGGCTTCCCCAACCCCAACACTACCGAGCTCGAGGCTATTCAGAACGCTGCCGCCGGCAAGCTCTCCAATGCTCCGCCGCCTGCTTCCGTCAACGCTAGCAGTGTTCCCGTCTTCCAGCTCGTCAACTTTAACGAAAACTTTGAGGTTGCCTTCTTCAACTCCCTCATCTACAATGTCACCAACGACGTCTCCGGCTTCCAGGTTCCCTGGGGTGGCGAGAAGGCCTCCCTCCTCAACGTCCTCAAGACCATTCTTGCTCAGGAGGAGCTTCACGCCATCAACGCCGCCGGCGTCTTGACCCGTTTCAACGCATTCGCGCCCCCTCCTTGTATCTACAAGTTCCCTACCACCGATCTGGCCGGTGCCATTGCCCTGTCCCAGACTTTTACTTCGCTGGTCCTCGGTACTCTGCAGGATGCCGTCCAGGGCCTTGCTATTAACGGTGACAATGGACCCGCCCGCTCCGTCGCCTCTGTCATTGGCCAGGAGGGTGAGCAGGCTGGCTTCTTCCGCGGCCTCCTCAACCGCAAGCCTTCAGAGAAGCCTTTCCTGACTACCTCTGTCGCCGCATTCCTGTTCTCGTCTCTTCAGGACTATGTCGAGTCTTGCCCCTTTGACCTCAACCAGATCCCCATTCCCCGCTACCCCACCATTCAGGTCCTGTCCGGCAACAACGGCAACGACGTCCAGCCCTGGAACCAGACTCTCACCTTCTCTGTCGACCTGACCGGTGTTGCTGCTGCCGCTCCCTACTACGGCAGCCCTACTGCCGCCGATACCCTCTTCCTTACCTACCTCACCGGCCAGGATCTGCCCATCAGCATGCCCATTAACTCCATCTCGTGGTCCGGCGACGTCATGACCTTCCAAGCCGAGTTCCCCTTTGACGAGTATGTCATGAGCGGCCTTACTATTGGTGCCCTCACCACTGCCCAGAACATTGCCGGCCCCGGTGCCATTTCCGCCGTAACCCTGGCTGCTCCCGCACTCATCCAGGTCAACGACCCCATCCTGTAAACAGGTCTCTACATCGAGAAAAAGTCTCAAATGGGCGGCAGTTGTTAATCTAGACTCTATGCGTGGCTTTTCAATAGCAGGAGCATAGACGGAGTCTAATGTTTTTTATTGTATTTTGGCATTATCAGCATAGGGTTTGCTTATTATTCTGATACTTTGGTATATATATCTCATTTCACCGTACATAATAACAGCAGTTTATTTATAATTGTTTATTGCCTTGATTGATCAGTGTAATACAGTGGATTTGAATTCGGGGCAAATGTTGAAGTTGAGTGAATATACTAACGAATGAGCTCTAAATAGTTTTTAAACAGAATAACAACCATAAGAATAAACAAAAATCTGCTGGGCATGTCGCAATAGATGGGGTATATACACGGCCTCATGGCTGGGGGCAATTAACAAATCAAATATACCAAACGCCAAATTCAAATCCGCAACGTCATACTATCGGGGTAACATAAAGAAATATATCAAAAGAAGTACAGAAAGAAAAAGGTGCACTAAAATAAGGCTGTTAACTGCTCCGACTGTGCGACCGAGTTGCGAAGCCGCAGGCGATATCCTTGCTCTCTCATCGGCTATCTGAGATACGATGACACAGTAACATGGCGCAGGAGGGCGTGTTGATCGTGGACTACAATCAGAACTCATAACAGTCGTTGCCTGGGCGTGGGATGGGGTTGCTGGTGAGAGTCAAGGATGCCCAGGTCTAGTCTTGTAGACCGTTTCGTTCAATGAGTCTTGATTGGCTTCAAGAACAGCGGATGGACTGCCATATACGGCATTATAGTCGTTGTCTCCAAAAGTATAGTCGGCCGTACCAGTGTTGTCGATATAGGGATCGGGATCGAAATTGAAATCCGGTGGTGGGCCTATAAGAGAATTATAGTTCTCGATGTCGCTGTTGTATCGCAAATGAGTGTATTCCTCGATTGGCGGTTCAGGGTCATCTTCAAAGGATAGCCCGTCTCCGTCGCCCTCGAATAGACGCGCACCGCCTTCTGGGCTGGAAAGGAGTACATCAGGTGCATCATCTTTGTTTTGCGCCGAGGGAGTATTCAAAGATAGATCAGCCATTAAGTCGCTAATGTCCGGGACCATCATCATCCTCATCAGGTCTTTCGTTTCGGCCCTTTCCAAGTCGTCATTAAACGCACCCCGGTCTTCGCCACCCTTACGGCCACGGCGCAATAATGTCTCAAGCACTGGTGTAGCATTTTGGACTAATCTGCTTGTGTCCACGGGACCAGCGACGCCAAATCTTGTCTGCTCGGGGCTGCCTCCAACACTCACGTCAACCCCCGGCGTGTGGATGGAAGAGGGCGGGGTATTGCAGTTTGCTGTTACACAGTTATCCTCTCCTGGAGATGGGGTCGGGTCACCGAGTGCATTTTGTGCCTTGAGTGCGTCGTTTGCATCGTGTACATTGTGTGCTTCGTTGATCTCTACCCAGAGTTTGTTGTTGACTTTGATGTCTTTCATCTCTTTGCCAATCTGGATATATTTGTCGACACTTTGGTTGGTTTCTTTCAATGCTCGCTTTGCCATGAACAGGAGCCGGTAGGCAAGGTGGTATGCAAGCTGGCGTCTGCTCTCTTCGAGATTCATGTCTGGCTCAGCTGTGGCGGTGAGCGAGTTGTGGAAGCCGAGCGTCTGCTCGAGCAGCATGCCCAGGATCGTGGTCAAAATACAAGCTCTCCGAGATCCAGGCTTGACTGTGCTGCCGATCTTGTTCTTTTCCATACGATGTTCTACCATGTAGAGCACACGGTGCGCGCTGACTGCACGCAGCACCAGCAAATCGTTCTCAAACTCGGTGGTGTACCGGAAAGTGCCCTCTGTGTGCATTTTAAGCGCTTGTCGGCCCTGGAGAAGAAGACACACTTTGTACATAGGCCCAAAGACAGCATTTCTTTCGAACTTGATTCTCTCGACCGACTGTTCGTAGCCGTGAGCATGGCCAAGCTTTTTCATAGACAAGACCTCAAGCGCAGGATCCAGATCGATCTTCATGAGCTTATCCGCGCGTTTGTCTTTCCAGCCCGTCCGGCTCGTTATTTCAGCCACTCGATTTTTGAGTGCTTCGGGCAAGCCTATGATATTGTCAGTAAGGTCCCACCATGGTACGTGATAGAGTCAGACTTACACTGGACAAAGATATTTTGGTCCTCGAACCGAGAGCTGAAACATTGTGGGAGCATTGTCGGCCCATCGCTTTCAGGCAAATCGCAGCCCCCAACTTCTAAACATTTAAGGCAGGGGATGCCACCCTTACACTGGAGACGATATGTTAGCATAGAACACGGTTTATTGTAGCAATAGGTATGTTGCTCACCTTCTTTCTTGTGAGGTAGCACGCGATACAAGCACGATTAGCATTTTCGCGCTTCTGCCTTCGCTTTGGTGGGCCTAACTCCGCATCTGACTCGCGTCGTTTTGTGCCTTTTGTGCCCGTGTTCATCTTGAAGGTGTTTAAATGCTTTGGTGGAATAGCAGGCTTGTTTGAGTCACCCCTCTCAAAGGACGACGGGTCTTCTCTCGTGACGACAGTAGCCGTAGACGGCTGCATCAAGGGCAGCGTTGAAACCGGCATCGAGTACGGCACAGGGGGGATGGTAGCGGGCGAGCTGTGTTGGTTGTTGTTTAACAAACTAATATATGCATAGCTGTTGTCAGACTCGACCGTGCTACAACTTGGGCGGCGTCCAGACAAACGTGTATTAGCTGGGGGCGATAGCCTATTATCCGATGTCCGCATCATCTGGACATTGGCGGCTGACTGCAACATGGCGTCGCGACTGACTACTTCATCCACAGTAGTCTGTGGATAGGATATGCCGAAGGGTGTGTCGGGCATCTGCAAATCGAGTTCGAGAACCGGTTGGGAAGCATGCATATCTGGGAGAATGAGAACTTCATCTATACTGGGCGAGTACTTTGCCCCCCCGCCCATTTGCCCAAACATGGTGTCATGATCGTTGAATTGGCCCATGTCTGGCGTGCGGGATGGCTGCCTCCCACCTGACAGGAACTGGGCCTGGGCCGGGGCCGGGGCCGGAAATCCAAAAGAACCGGGTGTGCCTACTCCTGCAGAAGTGTAGCCTTGTGGGCTGGCAGTACCAAAGCTTCGGGTGCCAAATTGTCCCAACTGGTCAGCGTTCAAATTGGTAAGCTGCTGTTGTTGCGGGTTTGGAATTAACAGCTGAGGACGTCGGGGTTGTTGCTGTTGCTGTTGCTGTTGTTGCCAGACAGGAAATATGCCAGCGCGTTGCTGTGGCTCGGAGAAGTATTGTATGCTAGGCTGAGCGATCCCCACGTGAGGCTGTTGAACTGGTAGCGGTTGCTGCTGCTGAAAGCCGCTCTGGTTCATAACAGGGCTCGGTCCCTGGCTTGAAATGTAGGACTCTAGAGGGGAAATACTGTTCGAGTGATAACGTTGCTGGACGAGACCAAAGGACTGGTATCCCATCTGGGAACCATCATATGCCGGGCCTTGCCTGGGCAGCTGACTTAACCCGTAGCCGCCATTTTCGCTGCCCTGGTTGCTATTACCGCCCGTCGAGGGAGGGTAGTTTGTATTTTGAACGCCTAAGCCGCCAAAGCCGGCCATGGAGTGTTCGCCGAAATTCATGTTGTTTGCTTGATGATTAGGGCCAACATTGTGGTAAATCATTGTCGGCGGTCCGATAGTGGGGAATCAAGATGTCGACAGTAGCTAAAGATGGTCGGTGGCGGTATCAAGAAGTGGGAAGCGAGATCTCGCCAGATCACGAGAGATGGGGGATGGATATATGAACGAAGAGAAAGATGGATATATGAACGAAGAGAAAGAAAAGAGAGAATAGAAAATATAGAGAATATAGGAAGTATAGAAAGAACAGAAATAACAGTCAACGTAAGTCGTGGCGAGAGCAAAGAAAGGTGAAATGAGGATGTTGTTTTCGGGCAACAAGCTCCTATTTTGTGCTTGGTTGTAAAGTGGTGATATTCAGACAGGGATGGAGGCAAAATAAACGAAGGGGGAGGATGAGAAGGAGGAAATGTCAAAGCACAAGAGTAGAAAAGAAAGAATACAAAACACGGGCGAGCTGATATTGTAAGGTGAAAGGGAGGGACAGAGGAAGAAGATCAGTGTAATACTTTTTTTCAAAGTCAGCCTTGTGTTTCACCCAGGCAGCAGGCCTCATTAAGTATGCTTCTAAGTGGGCATAAGATGCCTGTCATGGTGGCATTGCGGGCTATAGAGTCTCCCCTCTTTTGTGTCAAGGCGTAAAAGGCGGCAGTATACGTGAATTGAGCCTCAACCCTGACAGTAAAAATATATTAGGACCAATAATCGTTTGCATTTCATGGGCCTCCTCTGGGCGCCTATTTTAGATGTAGAGTTTGCAAACTTCAAGATTAAGTTCGCCTACTTGAAGTGCAAGCCTTGATGGACAAAGAGCGTGCTCAACGGCATTTAGGCGACACTAAATGACACGTTATTGGACAGTAGTGAGAGGGGAGGTTGAGATATAAATCAAACCTCCCCGGTCTCGTTTCCAGTTTCCAGTCCCTCCCAGTGTGAGATTCGTCGGCTTAGTTTATTGAAGCCCAACTTGTAGTCGCCTATAAAGATGATGGCGCAGGGGCGTGTTCAAGTTAGGCACCCAGCATACAACTAACAGGGGGTTTACTAGATAAGCCGGGAATATTCATCGCCTATTTAAAAATCACAAGGGGGCGAGAGAAAAAAACGAGGCTTGACATTGTTATCTGGCTCGCCGACACCAACAAAGGCGTCTTAGCGTGGGGCATATGTATGTCAATAGCTGCGCACCGCCTCAAAGGATTGAGGCTGTACAAACGGGCAGAGGAACCAAAAAGAACAGACGTGGTGAGAATAAAGAAGAAGAAGAAAAGATGGATGATGATGGAGAAGGCTGTGGGAGATGACGAGAAAGGAAAGAGCAAAACAGGTGCTCCTTCCTTTTCTTCACGACAATCAACACAAATAGAGACGGGACGAGAAAGAGAAGAGACGGCAAAGCACGTGGCTACTTTGCGGTAAGTGGGGAGGCTCGTGGTGACAAGCACACGGTGAACACAACACGCGGCCGCGTACGTTTAGGGCAATCTCTCTGTTTCTGTAGGAGGAAGGCGCGACTGATTTGGCGATGCGATAACCTTGCCACTGTCAACGTCGAAATGAGCAAGCAAATGAACGACACATCAGGAGTAAAGTAGGGTTCACCAGCTAGCACCTCATAGTACTACATAGTGCGCATCTCGTCATAACAACCTTCCATCCGATATGGTGTAATGGTCAACATCCGACGCTCTCACCGTCGAGCTCGGGGTTCGATTCCCCGTATCGGAGCATACGCTTTATTTTTTGCTTTTTGCCATAAACATCACGATATTCATACGCAGTCTTTTGTTGCTTTGCAAAGGCTCTATGTTAGGTCAATTTATTAATCGTCTCTCGGTCGGGATTATTTTTAATTAAATCAATAGCTTTCAGATTTTAGTTTGAAGTATTTTTCTTGAATTTAAAAATAGTAATAGAAAACAAAAGCATTCAAAATTCCATTAAATTATAACTATATCGCACAGACATCTTGCCAGAGATCCCCATGGACGGTTAAGGTATATTTCATGTGTGCGAGCGAAACATGAAGCTGTATCTAGACTCTTATTGCGGTCCATGAAAGTGACATGCCGCATGTCCCCGAGACATGAGTGAGTCTTTTACCGTGATTGCTGTCGTCGCGTCCTATTTGGCCTATCAACGGTTCAACATAATACGACAAAAGAACGGCGAAAGCAAGACGATTGCACTGATGTGGTCTCTGAGGTGTCTTTCCAGCCCCGATCAGCAAAGTCGTAGACCCTGCCTCGTCTAGCCATATTGCACCGAATGCACCTCATCATGCAGATGCATTCGGAGATGGACAAAAGCTTCATCAAATTCAAAAGATACGGGTTCAACGAAAATACCGAATGCAGTAGGAAATCCAAGGCTCAGTACATTAAACAGCCATGCTACATTGGGGACTGCAGCAGCCAACCTTAACCTTGTTTAACTAAACTTCGCTGAAATAATATTGCGCATTCCAACAAGACGGCTGAGATGGCAGGATTCGCTAGTTTGACACACCTTCTAGGTTGAGCGATATGACCTTCCAAATTCATCAAGCGCACCTCAGAGTTGACCCTGAGGTGTAGCTGAATTTAAAACCCGCCAGAATATACATGGGATGGCCTGGGGTTCAATGCCAAGCAAACAAAAAGCAAAAAAACTCACAAGGCCAACCAACTCTTCTCTACACGATATTTTTAAACCATCGAGAATCTCTTGACGGGCAGGACCCATGCAGCAACAAGAAAATACCAAGTTATGTCAATTTGAAAAAATCACCAATATTACCATAAACACGCAGACATGTTAGTTGCAGCGAGCAAGTACCGTCAAATCCGACAATGTCTAGTGACCGCTCTACATCGCTTCTTTCAATCACGATGACAGCGCGTATGTTTGTTTCCGAGAAATGATCTGCGTCTTCGACTACCCCTTCCCGTATTTACCCCCCTTTCACATTATCCCATACTTCTTTATTAGGCCCTGGTTGACCCGCCCATGAAGCAATGATGGTGACGTCTGTGCCGTGATGATTCGCCCGAGCCGGCCGGCGGGCTAATAATTGATTGCTAAGTTGGTATTCTTGTGAAAGCGCCTTTGACACATTTCCAGACAACCCAAACATTGGTAATCAGAATTACCCCACGCGAAGAGAGGTAATATACACACAAATGATGATTCTGGTCCGTTGTTCCCAAATAATGAAAATGGGACGAGCCTCTCATACCTTGGTTATATACTAGGACGTGGCCTTTGCCTGTTCCGAATGGCCAATTTAGTATAACACAGCCAGCATTCCAATCGCCAAAATACTTAGCCTACTCAGCACAGCATCGACATCCTTATTACGATATCTTCTCAGTTGGCCTATCGACAATTTTGCAACTATGTTTCGCATACTAGTAGCAGCAGCGCTCCTCGCTCTTCACGGCGCAGCTCACGGAGCCAATGTTGACAATGTCAACTCGGTCATGATGTGCACGACTAATATCTACGCGGATGGTGAGTGGCATGTCTCCTTTTCTACGTACTGTTTTTGTTCTGACCTATTTAGGATTCATCTACCGGAGCTCGTCAGGCAACGTTGAAAGCTTCCCCGCCAAGAACTCCTTTCCCCTCTACAGTACGTAAACGGCCTCTACTGACGACCTCTGATCACACATAACCATGTCATTCTAACGATTTCAGTGGCCGTTTCAAGCCATCCAGGGACTCCTTTGGACCCTGTTATGCCGGCCAAGTTAGTTAGCACACACGTGTACGAGGCCCTTGATGAGCAGCTCTATATCAACACATCAACCGGTGCCTATGCCCCTGTCGGATTTGTGTCTGGCGGCAACACAACCTTGGGAAAGGGCGAGACGACATGGGGCTTCTACAGCCCCTACGGTATACTTATGTGGTATCACCCGCTGTCCACGGTACACATCCAGGGCTTCCAATGGGTTCCCGTCGAGGGGTACTCGGGCTTGACGCAGTTGTACTGGAATCAAACTCAATATGACCTTGCGGCAGCCTTGGGAAGCAGCTCTGGCATCGATGCCTCCAACGCAACGTTTGGTAATTGTGCTGGTGATGCTAATCCTAGTGTGTCGTTGGCTTCATAGATGTGCATTTTATGTATAGCGTCTCGCGGGCTGTCTCTCCTCTTGCATTTTGCCTTTTCCATCTTCTATCAATGTTTCTACACGCATTCAACTTATTTCGCAACGATTTAGAACTGAAGCGCATGCTGCATAATGTTTATTCATGGAGCTCCAATGACGTACTCTAAACTAGATCAGCGCCTCTTGATAACTGAAAATCACGGTATGGGACTTCTTCACCTCGCCAGGTAAAAACGAAAGGCGAATATACTCGAGGCGAATACATGCTTCGTAGGCTTCAATTTTTGATAATTGACGCGCACTAAAAGCGGTCATGCGGCCTTCTCACATATACGATATTTTGTATCAATTTGTGATACCGGGAGTCATGGTCACGCAACACTCTCCAAGTGCTGATTGGCGTCCGGAGCAGCAGAAAGCACTTGTACGATTATCTCAACCAAGAATTGGACCAGCAAAGGTACTGTGCATGACGGCAATGTGTGGTAGAGGCCTGCAAGGCAGCTTCTGATCCTAAAGTCATGCAACTGCCGGTGGTGATCATGATAGTCATTGCGCTTGCCGCGGATGTCTATTGCAACGTACAGCCTCATATTCATATTTCAAGCAGACCGATGTATGAGTAATTGATGACCTCAATGGCGTACGAAGTGCACATCAGTATACTGTAGTGGCACATGAAATCCATACTGCACAAGTATATGTGCATCCAATAACGAGACCCGTAGTAAGCATACTTATCCGTACCGGATCTCAGCACAACGTTTGCTTCCGCTCCTGCTCCGGCCCCCGAGTTCCGCTGCCGACACTTTCTCAGTATGCAAGTTCACATGCGCTGCCGCCAATGTACACATGCAAGCATGTTAAGCGACACCAGGCTACATCAAGCTACATCGAGCTATGTTGAGCTACGTCGAGCTACGTCGAGCTACGTCGAGCTACACTTGTGTACAAGGGATCTGGTAGGAATCATAAATGCACTAGGTAAGCATAAGCGAAAAGGAGATACGTCGCAATACTAAGCAGCCTGCCAATCACTACCAGACATGGACATGGACGGACGATGAACGAGCTGCGGCTTACAGGCCTTGGCTCGTGTGCATAGAGGTGCACGCTGATTGCAGTTCACTAGATATACAATTTTTTTCTGGATACTTGAACGGAGGCTGCCGTGATGTGAGAAATGTCTCATCCGGCACTGTTCCGGTGCGCGAGCATATTTGGGCTCGGCTCATCCTTGCTCTGGTGGTCACGTAGGATTGAAAAGGAACAAAGGTTGTTATGTGATAGGCGGATATATAAGAGAAGTACGAGCTGCTTGGCGGGACCGAAAATATTAGAATGCCGTACAGTAGCTGTATGCTTTGAAAATAATGCAGCGTAATACCAGTAGGAAGACGTCCATAAATATGCAGATATAAGACACGAATGCGTAAGCATTTTACAGACCACCAAAGTAAACAGTCTGGCAAGAAAAGTGTGAACTGCCTCGGTATTTAGATAGTCATCCGAACCCCGTTTCCTCGATTGTAGAGAGGATTGGATAAGTGCATAACGGAACTGATTGATTGAATTCACAATTCCAGACTAGAGCATGTTTCGTGTTAGCTTCCACTGACGGAAGCAAATGACAGCAATGGGATAGATCAACGAGGAAAAAAAAAAAAAGAAAACATAGCAGTGGGAGTCGATAGATAGAAAGGTGAAAGGACAAAGCAAGAAGAAGGAACGAGGAAGGACGAAGGACGAAGGACGAAGGACGAAGGATGGAAGAATAAGCAAATAGAAAGTAATCAAGATTATTGTACAAACGGAGCATAGAGCGACATGTATTCTGTACGGAGTAGTACGATGTGCATGCCCAAAAAGAAAGGCCAACATAACCCGGCAGAAGAAAGCAACTGAGATAGGCCTGACGAGAACGATACTAGACTAAGTTCAGCTTTGATGATGCCGTGTTGATGCTGAATAGGAAAGATTATGAAGATCATATCACCGGGTGCCTTCCGAACAGGTTGGATAAACCAAAAAAATGCGTATTCTGTATTCACATAAAGAAATAATTCAACAAAACAAGACGGAACCATTGCTTCCCTACTGACCGACATTGGCGGTGAAAGAAATGCGGAAGGTAGGGAGAAAATAGAACACATAGTCAGATTTCAAGGTGCCACTTTGGCCCCCAATGCCGCCAGTGCTCGGTGCTCGTGCAGTATTAATATTATCAGCTCAAGATACCTGACGAGCTATCCGAAGTAAATATAGTTGGAGGGGTTGGAGAAGTTTGGAACATTTATAGACAGATACAAAATATACGAACTGGCCAGGCCGATGCAAGAGATCGGCTAGCTTGCCGGGGTATTTCTAGTGAGATTACACAAGGTAGTGAGATCCCAATCGATCAGGAAAAGTACCATGGATTGGAGATCAGATATGGTGTGCAGTATGCTGTTGGTTGCTGGCCATCTCATCACACCACATTCGACTTACACGCGAGACATGCTGATATGCCAGGGAGTCTGAATCATACCATAATGCAGCAGAGTCAGTGTATCAGTTGACCAGTTGAGTTAAATCAGTTGAACCACTTGACTTGCCTGCGTCAATAAAGTTCTGACTCGTTCTGATGCTCTCGGAGCAAATGTGCATGCCTTTTTGACACGATACTAGAAGTACCAACGTATGAGAGAATAGGGAAATGCAAGCCTCGCTCTCACCATCACGTTGCAGCAGAAGCTCGGCATTCTGCCTTTGACTGCTGTAAATATTGCTTAAACGAAGATACTTGTTGACCGGCCTTTGTCATGTCTCATATTCTTAAATAACTGCTACATTGGCAACATCCAACAGACATTGGCCAGTGAAGTAGGTCGCAGATATAGACATGCTCGCTACCGTTTCTAGTCTTCAAGTCTCCCTTGATTCATGGACTCTTACTTTTTCAAGAGAAACTTGGTCATGGATGTAGAACGCAGACATATGGAGTCTGGGCATACCCGCATGTCTCGAGTAGTCTGTCTCGGCGCATGCCTTAGTCAGAACTTACGCACCATTTGTATTGAGTTCTCAAGCCCCCAAGTACGAGATAACTGCTACCCTTACCCTTGCCCCCTCCCGTCCTCTTGACATGTACCCGTTTTTCCATTCGGAAGGGCTATTGATGGGTTAGTATTGCTTGGTGTGCGCCCGATTGCTTCTTTTGCGACCATTCTGCATCGAAACAGTGACTACGGGTAGAAGCCAGTTTTGTATATTTATATCTCATATGTTCCGCGGAAGGCTCCGCGGACGGAGGAATATGATAGGAATGGCAAAGGAATAAAGGAAATGTGCAAATATATATATATATATATATATGGAAAAGGCAAGCGACCGTCTAGACCAAGGCGGGCGGATATGCTAAAGAGGGTCTTGACGATGTTTGAGGCTTGCATGGCTATATTGCACGGAGTAGAGGTGGGTTTATGGCGATGATTACTTTTGAGGAGCTTGGTGTTATTCGCATAATATTCGCATGCGTTGAAGACACACGAGGGAGGGATGAATCCAAATCCAGGCCGTATGTTTCATTGGCCCATTTACTGCATATTGCTGCATGTTCTTGCGTGATGTAAGAGGAAGGTGTCTGCAATGGTTCTGGCAGTAGTGCAGTAGTTGGAACAGAGCTCTACAATCCTCAATTAAAGAGCCGTAACTCCGCTCTTACTGTATCTTACTCCGTGGATCTCAAGCCGAGGCCGAAGTCCGCCGGAGGGGGGTTATGCATTTAAGAGGTGCTAAAATTGGCGAGTAAAGGGCGAGAATGGCCTTGTTTTCGTCTCTGCACTGATTTCTCATTCATTTCGCAGTGCTTTTTTTTTTTCTACTGAGTAGTTTGCAAGTCGCTCTGTGCAACGGAAGCCATTTAAAATATAAAAATGGCCCTCTGTGCAGCACGCTAAAATCGCGGCAAGTCCAAGTGGATAAAACAGAGAGGGATAGAGTGAGAATAAGATAGAGGACAGAGATGAAAAGAAGTCACTAAAGAATAAAGAAGAGGACACGGCAGGCAGGACGGAATGCGGGATCGATAAATAAACCAAATCTGAATAAAAGCAGTGCAGACTCGGGCTGGAGGAATCATTACAAAGTACGATCCATGGTTTGGAAAGCGACTATATTTCGGCCAGTTTCCTTTCTTGTGATTTTTATTGATTTTCTTCCCATCGCCTTTTGTTGTGGTTGGTGTCGCAAGCCTGCCCTATTGTGCTACTCTTTGTGTTGTGCTACTCTGTTATTCTTTGTGTTGACTTGACATTTACCTTTGCTACTTGCAAGATTAAAGATAAAATCTGCAGTTGTAATTCAGTCGAACTGTACCAGCTCCTTTCCACCTGTAGAGAGATGATAGTAGCCACAATCTCGCAGCACCGATCATCGTTTTGGCTCTCTTTCTATATGGTCTTTCCAGCCTGTCTGGTCTGTCTGGTCCCGGAAACTTGGATACAATCGATTGCCAGTGCAAGAAATGGTCTCACTACAGACATGATTTGCGCTGTTTATGCAGTCACAGCGAGCGAGCGACACGTTTCTTGGGGTGAGATAAACATCTGTATCATGCATTCCGTATGTAGATGCCATGCATTGCTATGATATAGGCAGGTAGTAGCTACAGACTGCAAGGAGTAGATATACGAGTATAGTGAGCGCTGATTTATGACACATTTGCTGAACCGAGGTTCGCCGGCAAACTAAGGCCATACACGTCGTATTCCAGAAGTTACAGACAGCACGATACCACGTCCGACAAACTGTTGCATTGGGGTCTGGAAAGGGATACGGAGTAGTCGGAGAAGACAAGACAATTAAACCAGCAGTCATCGAACCAAGAGGAAAGAGGAAAGAAGAATCTAATATAAGAAAATGACACAGACGATTAAGGACGAATAAACGAGCAACAGGCGAATAACAGGCGAATAAACAACGGAATCATCATGAAGCAAATTAAACAAAACACACGGACGACGGAATAGAACGCCAAATCGGGAACAGCCCCTTTCTCCTAATTTAGCAGCTTATTCTAGGACAAGCCAAGTGGCCGTTGTGACCAAATAGTTGAATAAAAATAAATAATGAAAATAATGAAAATAATGAAAATAATGAAAATAATGAAAATAATGAAAATAATGAAAATAAATAAATAATAAATAATAAAAATAAATTAATAAATAATAAATAATAAATAATAAATAATAAATAATAAATAATAAAAATATATAATATAATATAACTAGATAATATAATTAGATATAAATAACCAACTGGTACTGGGCTATTTGAGGTGAGCTGAGGCTCGCTCTCGCATTGTTTATCAACTTTCAAGCGCTGGAGACACACATCAAGCACCATATTCCGTGACACCCCGTTCTTGGAGCTACTCGTTGTCTCATTCCCCAATCCAAGGTTGAACCTTGCTCGATAGTCGCATGGACTATGTCGTACAGACAAGTAGCCTCTCTGCCTCGTAGACTTTACTACGGAGTATTCACGCTGGACCCCTATTGCATGCAGTGCTCAGATATGTTCTACATCTCAAGTGGCAGACTGAAATACGCGGCTAAACTACGATGCTGTCATGATTAGATATCCTACATACAGCCTTGGCTGCCGATTGTTATCTTACTGTAACAGATTGTACGCTGTACTTATAGTGCTCTATGAACAGACTGATAGCACCCAAACGTGTCCAAACAGACGACACCTACTTGTAAAATCCATGTAAATAACAATGTCTGTGCATCGACGGGGCCACGGATGGGCCAATGAATAGAGGTGACCGCGTCTAGCAAGTCGTAATCTAGGAAGGGAAAGTGGCCGGCAAATTCGGAATCTCGAGCAGGCAGAATAAGAAAACGAAGGAAATAAAAGGCCCGCATAGAATAAGTAACGTGGTCGTGTGAAGACTTGAAGGGCGAATCCATTTCACACATCCAGAGGCCATTTAAGAG
Source organism: Ophiostoma ulmi (assembly GCA_029298715.1). Lineage (NCBI taxonomy): Eukaryota > Fungi > Ascomycota > Sordariomycetes > Ophiostomatales > Ophiostomataceae > Ophiostoma > Ophiostoma ulmi. The sequence continues at coordinate 4,465,057 of JANSLN010000002.1, read as the reverse complement.
AAAACAAATTAAAACATCCATCACATACGGAACAAGCCGAGACATGTCGGTGATGTCTTTCATCCTCGAGATAGCCAGATCTATGAGATACATATGCACCACCCAAAAGAAAGAAGCAGGGTTAAGCAAGAAAAGAATCAAGAATCCAAACTCATGCTTCGTAAATCAAAAGAAAGAAATAATTGCAAAGTAGACAAGAGGCCAAATAGATGAGCACCCGACGGATCATTGTCGATCCACCTGAACCCACACCTCCTCTCCCTTTCTTTTCTTTTCTTTACTCCGTGCTTGCTCAAAGGCTCCAAGAGAAGAAAAGAAAAATATAAAAAGGCAAGACCTGCACAGATGACAAGTTTTCATGTGGTCACAGCCTAAGGTGTTCTTTTTGTTCTCTACTACGGAGCATATATATATATATATTTACGTCTCTAATAATTCCAGAATTTCGGCCATTGTCCCCTTTTAGGTTTTTTTTTGCTCCGTTATTTCGGGATGAGACGACAAGTCTGTACGTGTCCGTATTGTGTGAAATGCTTCCTTATTTCTTCTTATTCATATTTCTTCTCTTGTTTCTTTTGGATGGTGCAATCTCTTTGAAATACAATCAACCTCTTTGTGTCACGCCGATAATTACTCGCCGATGTTCCAGCCTTGAGCTTTGTGTCGTTGCTGCCGTTGCATCCATCCCATACGTATATCACCTCCAACGTCGCCGTGGAGAGCCTCCTGCATACTCATCTCCGTACACCTAAACCTAAATCTAAACCTATTTACACTTGGCTTTGCTCGCCTACCCATCTTATGCTCTGCCCATCCGGAACCGTGCCGGCGCCTCGCGCCAGTTGTGCATCCAACTTGTGACAGACCTCGTACAAGTAGAAAGAAGAAAAAGTAAAACATTGATTATCTCTGTCCATCTGCACTGTCCATCTGCCATGCATAGCCCTTGTCCATTCCATCTCCATCCTCCATGCTGCATGCCACGGCTTGCTCCCTTGCTCCTTTGCCCTGCTCGCTCGTTGATGCTCACTCTTCTCCCTACCCATGCCATGCCACGCCGTCCATCCATCAATATCTAATTAATCATCCCCCGTTCAAGCATTCCTTGCTCCGTCCAACTAAGCTCTACCTCTGTACAAATATTGGCGCATTACTGTGTGATAATGACACCAGTGCAAACGGTTTTGCTCCATATCTTTCTCCTTTGCCTTTTTCAAGGCCTTGGCTTTGGTACAACTTCCCCCTTCTCGCTGGAATCACGCTCCTAGCTCTTATTAGCTTCCATTTGCGCCTGTCTCCGTTCGCGTTTTCTTTTTTCTATTTGTTGTTTTGCTACCCTCCAAGAGCTATTCCGTTCCCTTTTTAGTTTTTCGTTTTTCATTTTTAGTTTTTCCTCTTGTCCCTCTTCAGTCTCGTACTCCGTAGTCCGTAGTCACTATGTAGTCTTTAGAGAGTTTGTCTTCTCTGCGTATGATCTTCCGTCTCCCTCCTTTCCCTCATCCCCTCCCGCATCGTTTTCTCTTTCCACGCCCACTCCCCACCTCCATATCGCTTCGTTCTTTACAGAGTACACCTCGAATCAGAAAAATACTTCCTATCCGTCAAGTATCTAATCATGCTTCGTACACCTCTTGGACTTGCATATCCATGAGTTCCCCTCGTTCTCGATAGGCCGATAGACGATCAACTCTCAAGCCTCAGCTGGCCTGCTCCATCCTCCTCTTCATCCGAGTATATACAACAAAAATATATAAATATATACTCAGTACAAAATATTAAAGAAAAGACGAGCAACTACAAATGAAACAAGTCACACTGTAAGCTTCATCCACTGTCGTTTCACCTACAGAGTACATTCTAGACCTAGACCTCTACTTGCGGGGACCTGTTTGAGACACTGAGATATGATATGGCCACCAATATGGGTTTAAGAGCATAATACTAAACAGGAAACAGGAAAAAGCAAAAGCAAGCACATAAGACAAGCACACAAACCTCCGCGCTACATCTCCTACCTCCAACTCCTACCAGTCTATTTTATTATTTTATATGTCGCCCATCCGTGCTTGCTCTGCTACCTACCACCTACCTCCAGCTCGAACTTTATCAATCCTATAGCTTTCCTCTCTAGCCATCAATCTCTCCTCCCACCCCAGGGCTGACCTCTTCGTTGTCCACGAGCGAGCAGATCCTCTAGAACGACGTCTCATCCTTTTGACCTGATCCACGTTCTTTTTTTTTCAACCCCCCCCCCCCCCATACTTTGGCCTCTTTCACATTATTTTTTCTCTTATACCTTGCATCCTTCGTATATCTCATATATCATCTCCCTCGCTTTCGCTCCCCCTTCACGCCTCTCTCTCCATTGCCAATTCTTATACTCTCCACACGATCCGCCACGCACCCACTACTTTCAACCTCTCCTCTCATGCTCAACTCATACTAGACCATTTTATCTCATACCTTCACACTGATCTAGCCTCCCGCCTCCATCACACACCATGGCCGATCCCGTTCAGCCCGTGGCCATTGTCGGCCTTGGAGGCCGCTTTCCCGGCAAGGCCACCGACCCCCTTAAGCTGTGGGAAATGTGCTCCAACGGCGAGGACGCATGGTCGGAGGTGCCCTCCTCACGATTCAACCACAAAGCATTTTACCATCCAGACCAGTCACGAAGCGGAGCTGTATGTAGATCGGACAATAAGCTCCCAAGATATCAAGTCTGCAAAACTAACAGTCACAGACCAACGTCCAGGGTGGCTTCTACCTTAAAGATGATGTATCCTTATTTGATGCACCATTCTTCAACATGACAAAAACAGAAGCTGCTGCAAGTGATCTCTCGAGCCTGCCTCACCCCGTTGGAAGCCACAAACAGCAAACCCAAATCAGCCCAGCTAACATAAATCACAGTCACTCGACCCACAACAACGCTTGTTGCTAGAATGCAGTTATGAGGCTCTTGAGAATGGTAAGTTGATAATCTCTGATATCTCATGTCACTTCACCTCGTGATAACTTGTCTTGGCTTACTTGACCGAAAACGAAAACGAAATGTAGCTAACGCAACTCTCTTCAGCTGGCATGAGCCTCGAGGATGTCAACGGCTCCGATATGGGTGTCTTTGTCGGATCCTTTTGTTTTGACTGGGCCAAAGTAACTCTCCGTGATGCCGATGCTATTCCCCTCTACCATGCAACAGGCACCGGCCAGGCTATGCTGGCAAATCGCCTGTCATACTTTTTCAACCTCCATGGCCCTTCCGTCACTCTTGACACCGCATGCTCTTCCAGTCTCGTCGCCCTGCACCAGGCATGCCAGGCACTGCGTGCCGGGGAGTGTGATACTGCCCTTGTCGCAGGTGTTAACTGCACCCTGTGCCAGGACTCTCTCGCCTCCATGAGCAGCATGGGCTTCCTTTCCGCCGAAGGCCGCTCATACACATACGACAGCAGAGCTGCTGGCTATGGCCGTGGCGAAGGTGTTGCCGCTGTTGTTCTCAAGCGTCTTGATCTCGCACTAGACTCTGGTGACGCTGTCCGTGCCATTGTGCGTAACACCGGTGTCAACCAGGATGGCCGCACTCCCGGTATCACTTTCCCTTCTGGTGAGGCACAGGCCGCCCTTATTCGCCGTGTTTACGACCAAGCTGGCCTTGATCTAGCAGCTACATCATACGTCGAAGCACACGGTACCGGAACCCAGGCCGGTGACCCCATTGAGGCACGCGCACTCTACAACACTTTTGGTGCGAGCCGGCCAAACGACGGTACAATCCCACCACTCGTTGTTGGTTGCATTAAGACCAACATTGGGCACTTGGAGGGCGCCAGTGGAGCAGCTGGTCTCATCAAGACAGTCCTGATGCTCGAGCGTGAAACTATTCTACCCAACTGCGACTTCCGTGAAGCCAACTCCAAAATCCCTCTCCACGAGTGGCGCCTGACTGTCCCAACAGAGCTGCAGTCGTGGCGTGCTGCCAGCGGCGGTGCTGCTGTCCTACGGGCATCTGTCAACGGTTTCGGATACGGCGGTACTAACGCACACGCCATTGTCGAGAGTGCTGCCGACTACCTGCGCGAACGTGGACTTGACGGCGGCAAATACAAATTCCACCACGGCCACACATACAAGACAGCACAAATAACCACAACATCTAACGACACGGCCACTGACAGCGGCAGCAGCTCCAATGACGATACCGTTCACACCCCACCACCATCCATACCATCAACTCCCCATTCCGAAAAGGTTGTTCCTGAACCTCTCTCAGGTCCCGTCGCACCAGTGCCGAGTTGCAGTACATCAGTCGACGACGCTCCCTCAACAGCTACCCCTGCCCCAGCAGCGACTGACGATAACAGCTCTGTCACCGAGCCAAATCCTAGCATCGATACCAGCCTAACAGTCCCGAAGTTGTTTGTCTTCAGTGCACAGGATGAGACTACCGGCAAGGCACAGATTGCCCAACTGCAATCCTACCTCGCACAAGATTCACATCACGATTCCCTTCCACACAACGCTGCCTTCCTCAATGATCTCGCACATACCCTCAATAGCCGCCGGTCTGCACTGCCATGGAAGGCCGCTGTCGCTGCGACATCAGCCGAGTCCCTCCAAGCAGCCCTTGCCGGTGCCCGCTTTCAGAATGCTTCGCGGCCACCATCTGTTGGCTTTGTCTTTACCGGCCAGGGAGCTCAGTGGTACGCCATGGGCCGTGAACTAGCCACCACTAATGCAGTCTTCCGTGCTTCCCTAGACCGCAGTGCTGCAATTCTTGCATCATCAACCATGAAGGCTGAGTGGTCTCTTCACGATGAGCTTCTCAGACGGGACGCCGAGACTACCCGCGTCAATGAGCCTGCCGTAAGCCAGTCTCTCTGCACAGTTCTCCAAGTCGCCCTCGTCGATATGCTGAGGTCGTGGGGTATCAAGCCCGCTGCTGTTGTCGGCCACTCTAGTGGAGAGATCGGTGCGGCCTATGCTGCTGGCCTGCTGAGCCAGGAAGCAGCTGTTGCCGCAGCTTACTTCCGTGTCCCCCTTGACTCGTCCGCTGCTGATTCGTGCCGTGGTGGTATGATGGCCCTGGCCTGCGATGAAGAGACAACAGTGAGACTTTTGGACAGTCTCGAGACAGGCAAGGCTTCAATTGCATGCTACAACAGTCCCCTGAGTTTCACAGTGTCTGGCGATGATTCTGCCATTGACGAGCTGGTCGTCAAGTGCAAGGAGCAAGGTATTCGCAGTCGCAAGCTAGTTGTTGGCTTTGCTTATCACTCGCACAAAATGATTGGTGCTGCCACAGGCTATCGCGAGCTACTACTAGCTAATCGCACTATCGTCGAGGCATTTTCGAATCCCACCGCCGAAGCTGGCAGCATCGAGATGTACTCGTCGGTTACGGGTAAGAGACTCGCACCGGGTGCCCTCACGCTTGACTACTGGGTCGACAACTTGGTCAACCCCGTTCGCTTCACCGAGGCCCTCACGGCGCTCTGCTACGAGGCTCAGACAGGCGAGTCCATCGACGACCCCAATTTCACCGCACGTAAGCCCCAGGTCGATGTCCTCGTCGAGGTTGGACCCCATGCCGCCCTTGCTGGCCCCATCCGCCAGATTCTTCAGTCCCAGACACCACTCACCAAAATTGGTGTCCTGGGTATGCTTCGCCGCGGCCAAGACGCCACCGAGACGTCACAACTGCTTGCATGCCAGCTGATCGAAAAGGGTCTGCCCCTTGACATCGCCGCCCACAACGCCAGCTACCGCACTGAGGACTCCGATGCATCCCTCGAGATTGCCCCTGTTCCCTTGGTTGACCTGCCACCCTACCCCTGGAACCACGCCACTGCATACTGGGCCGAGCCCGTCGAGAGCATCCGCTACCGCCAGCGCGAGCATGCTCGTCACGACCTACTGGGAGCCCCTGTCCGCTTCGGTAGCCCTCTCGAGCCCCGCTGGCGCCAGTGGATCCGTACTGCCGAGACACCTTGGGTTCGTGATCACCGCGTCCAAGGTCTGGTTGTCTACCCAGCAGCTGGCTACATATCCATGGCTATTGAGGCTGCAAGACAGGATGCTCTTCACAAGGCCGGCCCTGTCGGCTCCAAGGAGGCTGTTGCTGCTGCTATCCAGATTGACGGCTACGAGCTGCGCGATGTGACACTCGGCCAGGCTTTGATTGTGCCCGAGGATTCTGGGGAGGTCGAGGCCATGATCAGCCTGCGGCCTCTCTCCGAGAGTGCCATGGACAACTCCACTGTGTGGCACGAGTTCTTTGTGTACTCTTGCAGCACTAGTGCTACTAACACCACCCCCATGGGTGCCCCCATTACTGACAACTGGTCCGAGCACTGCCGCGGTCGTATCGCTGTGCGCTGGAAGCCCCGAAGCGATGTTGCCGAGACAAGTCTGGTGACTGACACTGCCGCCATCCGCGCCGAGACAGCCCGTCGTGACGCTGCCAACCGCACTGTGATCATCAACGCTTGCCAGACGGACGTTGAACTTGAGTCCCTATATGACCACTGCACAGCGATTGGCCTAGAGTATGGCCCCACGTTTGCCAATCTCGTTGCCGCCAAGCACGCCCCGTCCACCTCCAAGGCCGATCCCATCAACCGTATTTTGGGTACTGTCACTATTCCCGATGTCGCCGCTACTATGCCCGCCCACCACCACAGCCCCATTGTGGTGCACCCCGGTACCCTAGATGCCTGTCTGCACGGTATCATGTCTTTCCGTGACCTGTTGAAGGCGGCCATCATGCCTGTCTTCTTCGAGAACATCTACATCTCTGCCGCAATGGAGAATGTGGCTTCCGGCGAAAATATTGGCGTGTATCTTGGTGTCCAACGCAGCGGCTTCCGCAATCTTCAAATCGATCTGACCGCATATGGCCCCGATGCCCACAAGCCCGAGCTAGACGCTTGCTCTGAATCCCTGGCTGCTCCTCTGATTCGCATGGAGGGTCTCCGTATGACTTCGCTAGCCGGTAGTATGCCGTCTGGCTCGGACGGTAATCTGCCTCCCAAGTCATACTTTGAGTCCTTGTGGAAGCCCGACCCTGTTTTCTTGTCGTCTGAACACTTTAACAAACTATGTGCCCACCTCATTCCTACGGAAGCCGAGAGCGCTGGTCTCCGCCGTCTTGAACAGTCCGCATACTACATGTCTGATTATGCTATTTCGCAGGTTCCCAAGGAGGCCCTTCCTACCCTGACCAACAAGGGCGGCAAACTGTACAAGTCTCTAATGCGTCTTCGTAACTCGGTATTGGCTTTGCACGAGGAGAGAATTTCCGAGCGCGCCGCCGCTGGTCTTACGGAGCTCGAGCCCGCACGCGCCGACGACATTCCGACCTGGCCCAATGCCACCCCCGCAGAGCGTGCTGTCCTTCTTTCTGAGCTGGAGGCAACTGGTGCTGAGGGCCGCCTCCTGGCAGCTGTGTCGGCCAGCATGCACCGCATCATCTTGGGTACCGCAGACCCCCTGGAAGTGACCATGAAGAATGATGTTCTCGGCAAGTACTATGCAGAGAACCCTCGCATGCTGCGCCAGTACCAGCAAGCTGCTGTGTACGTCGACCTCTTGGCACACAAGAACCCACACATGCACATCCTTGAGATCGGTGCAGGTACAGGTGGCGCCACAATCCCTCTTCTGCGCGCACTGGGTGGTGACGCTGACGGCAAGAACACTTCGCCGCGCTTTGCGTCGTATGATGTGACCGATATCAGCTCGGGCTTCTTCGAAGCTTTCCGCGAGAAAGTCCAGGCATGGCAAAACCTTATCAACTTCAAGCGTCTTGACGTCGAGAAGGACCCCTCCCGCCAGGGTTTCACCCCTGGCACTTATGACCTCGTCATCGCCGCAAACGTGCTGCATGCAACACGTAACATCGGCAACACTGTTGCTAATGCCCGCCAGCTTCTGCGCCCCGGTGGCACTTTGATGCTGATTGAGCTTGTCCGCGTCCCAGAGCAAAAAGTCGCAACTGCCGCTGTGGGTAACATGTTTGGTATCTTTGATGGTTGGTGGATTGCCGAGGAGGAGAACCGTCAAGACTCGCCTCTTTTGGCTGAGACCCAGTGGGATTCTGTTCTGCGTGAAAACGGCTTCTCTGGCTTGGATGCTGCTGTCTGGGAGACGCCCGACCTGGCAACTCACCAGGGTACAACCATGATCAGCACTGCCATATACCAGCCCTCTTCTATCACTGAGAAGGCCACCTCGTCGACTGAGACTATTGTTGAGGTTGAGGAGACAGAGACTGTATCCGAGCCTACAACTGTTGTAGCTGTTCCCTCTGGAATCCCACCTACTGTCCTCGTGACAGACTCTGTCGCCAATAAGTCGTGGCTGCAGTCGCTCGCCAAGGCGCTCTTTGTCATAAATCCCTCTGCTGTAGAGTTTCCCATCTACACCATCGGTGACAAGATACCTTCCTTTGATGCCGAGACTGTGTGTATTTTCTACCAGACTGAGGCGAGTACTGTCGGCATCCAGACCCCTGAGACCATGGAGAATCTGCGCCGACTATTTATTCGTTCAACCGAGGGCAGTGGTGGTAGTGTTCTCTGGCTGACCACTGGTGCAACCGACGGTGACAATGCACCTGATTTTTCCCTCGTCCAGGGTCTTTTGCGCACCTTACGCGTTGAGTTAGGTGGCCGTCTTATCCACCTTGATCTTGACATGGAGGTTTCAGCCGATAACTCGACAGTGTATGAGTCTATTGTACGTGTATTTGAGCGGTCATTTGCCGCCAAGAACCTGCCTGATGTTGACAATGAGGACCACCGCGCACCCAACACCGAGCCTGAGCTGGAGCTGGCCATTCGTGGCACTAATAGTACGGTTTACATTCCCCGGTACGACGAGAATCTTGTTGTTGGCAACTATGTCGCGTCGCGCACGGGACGCCGAAATCTTGTACCTGCTTCGCCTGTGCAACCCGGACGCCACCTCAAGCTTGAGATTGGCCAGCCGGGTCTACTCGACAGCCTTTTCTTTGACGATGACAAAAATGCTATCGGCAATCCTCCTCTGGGACCCGACCAGGTCGAGATCTCCGTTCGTGCTGCGGGCCTCAACTTCCACGATGTCATGGTGGCCATGGGCCAGATTGAGACACGCGACCTGGGCCGTGAGTGCGCTGGTGTTATCACGCAGATTGGCAGCCTGGTGACTGGTCTCAAGGTTGGCGATCGTGTCGCAGCCCCGGCTGACGGCACAATTGCAACAACGGTCCGCTGTGATGCTTGGCGTGCCCAACGCCTGCCTGCAAACATGTCATTCGAGGCTGGCGCATCGCTCCCCATCATTTTCTGCACGGCACTGCACACGATGAACCTGTCCAATCTGACCGAAGGCGAGACTGTCCTTATTCATGCTGCATCGGGTGGTCTGGGCCAGGCTCTGATCCAGCTCTGCCAGGAGCGCGGTGCTATTATCTACGCGACAGTCGGCACAGCTGAGAAGAAGCAGTTCCTGGTCGACCAGTACGGCCTCGAGCCTTCTCACATCTTCAGCAGCCGTGATGACTCGTTCGCTTCGGCTGTCATGCAGGCTACTAACAACGAGGGTGTCGATGTTGTATTCAATGTTCTTGCCTCCGAGCTTCTCCGTGCTTCGTGGCGTTGTGTAGCTTCGTTTGGTCGCTTCGTGGAACTGGGCAAGCGCGATCTGACGCGCAACGGTCGTCTTGACATGGGCCAGTTCACACGCAATGTGACATTTGTTGCTGTTGATCTTGTCGCCCTAATGGCCGAGAAGCCCAAGTACTCGGCCAAGCTGTGGGCACAGTGCATGGACCTTATCCGTAAGGGTGTCGCTCGCGCACCCACTCCGCTCACAAGTTACGGCTATGCCGATGCTCACCTGGCCATGCACACAATGCAGACCGGTCGTCACATTGGAAAGCTGATCCTAGTTCCCGAGTCGCAGCCAATAACCAAGACCACTGCCAAGAGGACACTAGCGGTGACCGAGGGCGAAGATGGTACCTCTGTAACCACTACCACCGTCACCAAGACTGAGGTCGCACCCGGCCCTTATAGCCTCGCGACCAAGGTCAAGATTGCTCAGGTAGAACCTGTCAAATTGCGCGCCGATGCCTCATACCTCCTTGTCGGTGGTCTCGGTGGCATTGGCCGTGCACTATCTGCGCGCATGGTTAAGGAGCTGGGCGCCCGCTACCTGATTATCCTTACTCGTGGTGGTGTCAGCAATGAGGTTGCTGCTGCTTCCGTTGCTGACCTCCGTGCACAAGGTGCCTCGGTACTTGTGTGCAACTGCGATGTTGGTCAAGCAGAGCAACTGGCTGCAGCCCTTAAGACAGCCGAGGAGAATGGCTTCCCAGCTGTCCGCGGTGCTGTAAACCTGTCTCTGGTGATGGAGAGTGCCCTGTTCCAGGACATGTCCTGGCAGTCATGGAACAATTCATTGTGGCCCAAGGTTCCTGGCTCGTGGAACCTCCACAATGCGCTCTCGGGCAATGAGATTGACTTTTTCATTCTCGTGTCATCCATGGTCGGTACAATTGGCAACCCGAGCCAGACTGCCTATGGCTCTGCCTCCTCCTTCCAGGATGCCTTTGCCAAATGGCGCCGTCGCCGTGGCCTAGCCGGTGTGTCAATCGATCTCGGTATGATTGCAGATATTGGCTACGTCGCTGAGCACGGCAGCGTGCAACAGACACTTTTGTCGCAAGGCTTTGAGGAGATTGATGGACCCGAATGTCTGGCTATTCTTGAAGCGGCTATGCTCGCTCCCACTGAATTTGATCCCAAGTGGAAGGCCGCCAATGTGGTCACCGGTCTCGGTCTCGGTCGGTACTCGGGTGGTGATCCCTCTCGTGCCGTGTACACCGACCCTCGTTTCCGCCTGTGTCGTCGCATGGCCACAACTTCTGGTGGTGACGAAGATTCTCCTGCAGCAGGTGGTGAGGAAACCCAATCTATCCGCGAGATGCTTCGCCAGGCTGCCTCCCTGACCGATGTCATCTCAACTCTTGAGACTGCTATACGCAGCAAGATCACAGTTCTTTTGATGTTGCCCGCTGAAGATGAGCTGGATACCCAGAAGCCTCTTAGCCAGTATGGTCTCGACTCACTAATCGCCGTCGAGCTCCGTAACTGGGTGAATAGCGAGATGGAGGCGACTGTTCCTGTGCTTGAGTTCCTAGGCTCTCGCAACATTCAATCTTTGAGTGGCTTCATTGCGCGCCAGTCTCGCCTGGTCCGCAAGGAGCTTCTTGCCGAGTAGGGCGAGAATAATGGACTTCATGACTGATGTATATAGTTGCAATACCTTTTCGTTTTTGTATTTCTTTTTGTATTTTATAGCCTGTGTTAGTATGTATATTTTTTGTGCCTTCTTTATTTGTCTGTCTATCAATAATTGCCTTTTCTCCTCTTTTTAAATTGAATCGGATTTACTAGCCGTGTTAAAACAATTTTGCACGTCTGTCACCAAAAATACATCATAGATAGAGATCACTTCATATCCAACAAACATTGAAACGCAATGCCAAAATGTATTCAATAATTACAATCAAAAAAAGCCAATCGTTGGCCACCTTATTTTTTTTTTCTGCCTTTTTTAAAAGGAAGGTTGCCGTTTCTTTACGACAATGTAGCCGTCAGTGGCAGCTTCCGGCTGCTGGAGCCGACATAGATTGTCTTTGTGCAGTCACTGATGACCCAGTTCTGGGAAGCAGTATCCCAGTTGCTCAGATCACGGCGGGTGAGAGAAACTTCGAAAGTGGCAGTCTGGCCAGGAGCAATGTCGTGAAGACGGTCAAAGCCACGCAGAACCTTGGGTGGGTCATCGGGGCCGCCGAGAGACAGGTAGAGCTGAGGCACTTCGTCGCCAGTCACACAGCCAGTGTTCTTGACATCGGCAGTGACTGTGTAGAGAACGTCGTAGAGAGCAGCGTTGCCACCGGGTGCGACTTGGTCGCCAGCGGCGTGTAGGGGCTGGGCAGAGCCATCCGTAGCATGATCAGGGAGGTAAGCCGAATTGGGTTCGCCGTAGTAGGGGTCCTGCGAGGCGTCCTTGGCCGATGATGATGTGTTAAAGTAAGGGTAGATGTACTGCCAAATGTAGGGGAACTTGGCATCGGGGAAGAGATAGTCGTTTAGATCAGTCGACGGCGCATCTGTGGAAATGTTGGGAGCGGCAATGGTGTATCCGGTGGTGGGCTGGTAAGTCGTAACGTTGTTTCTCTTGACCACCTTGAGGTTGCTGTAAGCAAACGTAGTGTAACTCAAGCCGTAACCAAACTCGTAAGCAAGGGAGGTGTTGGCCTGGTCAAAGTGGCGGTAGTCGATGAAGTTGCCCTCGGTGAAATCAATCTGGGGAACATCGCCGTTGGGCTCGTACAGTAGATCAGTGCCGTAGCTCTCGCGCGAGTTACCCCACGTGAATGGTGTACGGGCAGCAGGATTGACCTTGCCATAGAGCACATCGGCAATTGAGTTACCAGACTCCTGACCAGGGATGCCGGCCCAAAGGATAGCAGTAACGTTGGGGCTGTTGTACCACTCGTCAACAATAACTGCGCCAGTGGAGTGAATGACAACAATAGTGTTGTTACACCAGCTGCTGACGTTCTTGATCAGGTCGTCACCCTGTCTCCAGAGAGTCAAATTGTTGCGGTCACCTTCGTTACCGTCGACACTAATGTAGCCTTCGCCAGAATCAGCGTTCACAAAGACGATGGAAGTGACGCCATCCTGTGAAACAAGGGCCTTGGTTGCATCAGGCTGGTTGTTGGCAAGAATGCTCTGGTAGATGGAACCATCACTGAGGGCCTTGGCCTGCAAAGCAGCATCGGGTGTGACGAGGTAAGGGAAGTTTGCAGTGCCAGAACCCCAGGCCATGGCGAGAGTGCCGTTATTGCAGCCGCGGTCGGAGCAACCGTTGGGACCGGCAGGGTTGGAACCAGCATCATCGCCAATGACAGCGAGGAAGCGAGGCTTGTTCAATGGCAGAACATTATCGTTCTTGAGCAAGACGGTACCCTTGGCGGCAATATCACGAATGAGAGTACTGTGATCGCCGCGCACATCAATGTGCTCATTGATCACCTGGTAGTCCTTGCTGGCTGCGTAGTGGATGGGGCCGTAGGTGTCGGTGGTCCACGATGCGAAGTTGGTCGTGACCTGCTCGCCGATCTTGTTGCCGACCTTGAAGAAAGCAGCCATGATGCGCATGGCCATGTCGTCGATGCGCCACTCGGGCAGAGTGCCGTTGATAACAGAGAGTGTCAGGTTGGGGCCCCAGAATGCATAACCGGTGTTGAAGGCAGTGTCACCAGGCATAGCCATGTCGAGGCCAGCGAGCGCGCTGGAGACACCGGCGTGCTGTGCAGCCCAATCACTCATAACCATGCCTTGAAAGCCAAGCTCGCCCTTTAGGTAGCCGTTGAGGAGCTTGGAGTTTTGGCAAGCGTAGGAGTTGTTGACCTGGTTGTATGAGCACATGACAGAACCGACACCGGCACGGACAGCGTCGGCAAAGGGCCACAGGTAGAGCTCATGCATCGTCTTGTCGTCGATATTGGCGGACACGGACTCGGTGATATTGTAGCCGTAGCCAACGGCCTCGGGAGCCTGGCGGAAGTGCTCTACAGGAGTTGTTAGCATAGTGAAGCAGCATCAATTAATTTTCTTAATGAATTTCAGACGTACCTTGTTCGTTTCCAATCAAATGCTTAGCGCACGCAATAACACCGGCATCCTGGATGCCACGGATAGTCTCGGCCATACTGACACCAGTCAGAACCGGATCGGGAGAGAAACCCTCCCAGTTACGGCCACCCTCGGGAGCACGGCCCAAAGGCCCAGCTACAGGGCCCAGTTGGACAGTGACACCCTTTCCACGGTGCTCCTGGCCCATGGCAAGACCGCGTGCGTACAAAAGCTTGCGGTCCCAAGTAGCAGCAGCGGTCTGGCCAGAGGTGAAGACAGACACAAAGTCTGCGTTACGAACACCGACTGGCGAGTCCTGCATGCACAGGCTTTTGAGACCAAGGCGTGGCACGGCACCGACGTTGCCTACACACTGTTCACCTTCCCAGCCAACACCGGTGGTGAGATTGACCTTTTCCATGAGGGTCATCTGGGAGACAAAATCCTTTGCCTGCTGGTAGGCAGCCTCCCAGCCCGTAGCCGCGGGGTTCATCCATGGTGATGGGTAGAACGGAGGTGACGAAGTAGAGTCGTCACGTTGAACAAGCTGAAGCATGGTGTTAGCACGGGCACTTCCAGATAAGGCGGCCGCCGTGGCCAAAACCCAGGTGAGATGGTTCATTCTTAATCAAAAAGGCCAAAGCAGTCGGTGAGGTAAAGATAACAATGGATGAAGGGTTATCAATGAATGATAGTCATTGAGATTGATATCTCGACTGATAGACGGGGACGGGAAGGGGATAAGAGAAAAGGGAGAGAATGAGAAGACGGCGAGGTAGGAGGAGGGAGAAGAAAGAAGTAAGGATGGGCGGCGGGATATGTAAAATGAGGGACAGGACATACACGCGAGAAGGGACCAGGTCGGACGGGATATACGTAACGCAAAGTAAGGAAAGAGCAGGCAGGAAACCAAAAGTAAAGAAAAAAGATCAACAAAAGGAAAGAGCTCGGAGTTGCACTGAGACAGACTGGGACATCTGTCGGCAAAGAGGCAAACAAGCAAGGTCGTTTCCATCTCCATAATAGTTTTGCTCTGTGCCATCGTTCTTTCCTTGTCTGAGCGTATTCTGCACACTCCCCTCCATTTTGCTTGTTGCTCTTTCCTTCTTTACTGCGCGCGCGTGTTCGTAGCAATGAGCTGGTGACTTGGACTTGACTTACTTGGTCGTGTTAATGGGCCCAAAGAGGAAAAAGAGGAGAGATCGGCTCGCGCTCATTTTACGGCGTGATGGGGTATGGAGTAAAAGTTGGGGTTGGTGTGAGATCGGTCGTACTTGCCCTTAGTACCTGGGGCAGGAAGGGAGAAGAGAAGGAGGGGAGCTGGAAAAAGAGCTGCAAGAAAGACGGCAGGAGCGACTCCGCAAAACTCTACCCCAAACATGCGGACAAAACCATTACCATCACCAGACGGAGGAAGGCACGATGGGCAGAACAAGGAATGAGAGGCAGCACAGATGTAGAAATGGAAGGTAGTAAGAAAGGCAAGGAAGGGTAGAGCAGGGGAGAAATGGAAAGAAAAAAAAAAGGAAGCTCTCTAAGCTCTCTGATAGGAACAGGAAAGAGCGAATCAGCGCCCTAGTTTCACGTGTTCCTGTTTTTTTTGTGTTTTTTTTTTGTTCCTTGCTCTTTCCATTTCCACATTCCTTGTCAATTTCCTCCTCATTCCAACCTTCTTTAATGGTTTGCCAACCGTGGAGCCGTGATTGAGTGTTCTTTCTAGGCTTGGCTGTTTTCGCGCTCACTTTCCCATCGCGCCCGACATATACAGACTGCTGGGTGTCATCCCTGAGCATGGTGACGTGGGCGACATGGGCGGCGACCGCATGTGCAGACGAGAAGGGCCGTTTTTGCCTTTGGGGGAGCTGGGGTTTTTGGAGCTGAGCTCCTTCTGTTTTTGGTCGAGCTCCAGTTCCTTTTGCTTGCGTGCCTGCTCACGTAAGCGCTGCAACTCAAGCAGCTCCTGGTAATTTTGCAGCTCAAACTCGAGATGCTCGACATTGTGGCCGTAGGAGCTACTGCGGCTGTGGCTGTTGTGGCTGTAGCTGCGACCGTGACTGCTGTAGTAGTCGAGCTGGTCGTGCTTGTGTTCGTGTTTCAGGGCGAGTGCATATGTTTTTGCGTGGCGAGCAGCAATGTGACCGCTGCCATTGGTCGGTCGTGACCAAAGCGAAAAAGACGGCATTTTGGTGTTGTAGTGGTGGTGTAGATGCGTGTAATTGGAATATAATTTAATGCAAATTTAATTGCTAAAATCCAACCAGATGCTGCGCCAGAAAAAAAAAAACAATGAGACAAACGGGGTCTAAAAATGGTACCCCGATAGAATGATAATGATTATAAAATCAAATCAATCAGTAAAAATGCAAGTAACGGGTCTCTGAGACTGGAAGTGGCCCAAGCAGAGACAGGGTGTTGCTGCTTGTCTTGCTGCTGGTGATCTGGTCTCCTGCGTTTCTGTCGATGAGGCTGTTTTTCTCTTTTGCCCTTTGCTGATTCTCGCTGCTGTTAAGATTGTGCTCGTCTTTGATTTTGTGGCTTGGTCAGGTTCTGCTGCTGGGCTTTTCCTGCTTTTTCGTCTGTGTGGCTATGTCTTGCTGTTGTGTAATGGCCAACTGGCTGGTCGCTTCAATGCTTGTTGTACCGTCTGCTGTGTTCACGGGAGTGATGCAGAAAGGCTTGCAGCTGTTTGAGCTTGGTGGTTGATTATTATGAGTAAAGAGCAGAGCTAGTAGATTGTAGCTTGAGGCTGCAACGGTCTGAGGTCTCGGAAAGACGAAAGATGCAAGGTGTGTCTTGGGGTTGGTGTGTAGCTCGAGTGTGATGTTGATGATGAGATGCTATTGATGTTGACGATGACTGGGAATAAGGACGGCTAACATATACAAGGCATCACAGAGGACAGCCGTTAAAACAGCAGACAACGTATATTTAATAAGGTGTCACTCGTCCGGCGGATAGACCGCTGGAATATTATTCCATGATAAATTATAACCGAGTATTCACGCATAAACTACAAATAAAAGTGACGCCAAAGCAACATGAAATACAAATTTAACCTTGGGCGGGCAAGACACGAAAACGAAAAACAAAAGACGAAAAAGGCGAATTAAAGAGATGGCGAAGAAAAAGACGCAATACGTAGAGTGTAAGTCTGTATGTCAAGGTACAGAATAGACAGCCTGAATAAGGGTGGCCAGCTGGGACGATAACGGAGCAGCGAGGAGTGCAGGTGGAAGATCTGATAATCAGATTGATAAAATGAAAGGGACAAGCCGGATGTGTCGAAACGGCAGACAAAATAGGTAAATGGACACACAAGAGGAGACAAAAGTAGCAAAGGATGAAGTAAAAGTGGACTACCGGGACTTGGACAAGGGAGCCAGGATGGTGGCTTGCCGGCACTCGAGCTCAAGAGGGCAGGAGAGGAGCCTTGGGTGGGGATGGAAGAGCATAGTGGACAATGGTATTATGGATGTGTTGTCAAAATTTGCTAATAAAATGGATAGAATAATAAGAAATAAAAAGGAAATAATATTAGGGCCGGAGGGTGCTAGCAGGAAACTGTCGAGAAGACTGGCTAAAGACGGGGACGAGAGGGGGGGAGGGGGCCGAAAAGAAGGGAAAAGGAAGAAAAAAAAAACAGAAAAGTGGAAAGAATAGCCAAGATGTAGATCAAGAACTACCGAGGCGTACTTCGTAGTGTGATTTGTGAATAGTCTTTTGCACTGATTTTACTATGGACGGAGAAGAGCAAGAAAGCCCTCAAGAAGACGTCATGAGCGAGTATGAGGTTGACCGGCTGCCAGGTACTTTGACTCAGTTACGTCGGAGTCTTCAAGATTCTTCAACTCGTGGGAGATACTTTGTTCTACATTCACTCTCTCACTCGAGATCAGATAATCTCTAGCATCTTTTTTCCATTTGCTAGAGGATAGATGAGTCCCTGTTTTCTGTTTTCTGTTTTTTTTTTTGTTTTTTTTTTTGTTTTCCACCTCCCCTGCCACTTTGAATAATTTTTGCCAGCACACATCTTGTTTTATTTTTATTCTGTCTTATTCTGTATAAAGTATTCCCTGCATGTCCGTCTGCCGCGGGTATCCCTCCTCTACGGCTTTCACTTGCCTCTTTGGATTATAGGCTACCTTTGGCCTCTACTTGGTTGCGATGCTAGTGGTTGGTCTACTTACCATTCGCTTTGACTGTATTTTACCTTTTTTTCTTCCGTTCTTTATGACAAGCATTATATCTTGGCTCTGGCGTTTCCACGCGGGCCTGGGCGCAGAAGAATCTGATAACTCTGTGGGGGCTGCGTTTCAACCAAGCATATGCTTAGTCGACCGTCCTTGTCCTGAACGTCATACGTGACTGGTCCATGCTTACATCTTGCAAATCAGAATCCACTGCCCAGGACACAAAGTCGCCCGTTGTCGTATTATTACATATACCATCATGTCATGTTTGTCTATTCTTTCGTCTGTTCTAGATGTGACGCACCCCCGTCTGACCGTGTAATTATCGGTCCTGCAGCCACCTTCTTTCTCCAAAGCCGACTCTTGGAATTTCTTGTGCTTAATTATTTCGCACGTCTTGCTTGGGAGAGTCTTGGCAGCCATCGTCGCCCTCGGTTGACTTCCTAATTTGTCCTCTCACGTCTCTGTCCGAGTGTGTAGGTTTCCTCCGTCTCCTATATTTGCAAGTTTAAGGGTGGCCCTCTTTTATTATCTGATTTATTTGTTTATCCGTTTTGCTAAACTTGCGAGTTACTCCGTACTATTTATTTTATCTGATTTCCTCGACGTTAAAAAGATATCATATAGAAAATAAAGTAGAAAATATACTCCGCCATAGTAACAGGATACTTGCACTTGCCGGCACTGCCCTGCTTCGTCTTGATTTTTCTTGTCGAGTTTCGCCATCCTCGCCCTTGCTTGGCCATCCTTGCTCCCGCGTCGTAATAACGTAAATGCACCGCGAGTGACTTGTTGTCTGTCTCCGCAGCTGGTATGAGTGCTTGGCTGCCCTGCCTTCCAGCTTCCTTTCAAAGCCACCGTTTCGTTGCCGCGCTGTGTCTCTGTCACAGTACACAATAATTACTCTTCGCTTTTCTTGCCCTCTTTGTCGATATGCACTGCCGTTGCATACGTTGTCTTAATTGGGTTTGCAAACGGTGGCTGATTACGTTGACTTTATACCGCCCAGAGTTTAGTCCGCATTGCGGCTCAAACCAGACACCGAGCTCGTCAAATTACCAGCCCTTATATTGTATGCTAAGAATCGTAATCTTATTGCATTACTGTGCCGTGACGACTCAGGGATGCTCTGTAAGCAATGCTTGTGAAAAATCAAAAATCAAGACGATGAAGAGGCAGACAAGGTAGAAACACAAGACAGTAACTCTGAAGAAATCCACCACGTCAAACGGCATTGCAAGAAAACGGCCCGATCGGCAGAAGCTCCACAGAGTTTTCATTGTGCCTTTTGCAGTCACCGATTAAACTCTTCCGTTCTGTCTGAATACAAGTAGATGTCTGACTGTGCCTGTCCTGTCTCAGTGCAAACCTTACAAGTAGACGTGCATGAGAACGTGTCTACTCTTGCGCCATCTACTAACTGACTTCTTGTAAGTACTATATTACCACTTTTGGCCGCTCTACCGATCCAGCTGCCGGCGCCAGTGAGTTTATTCATTTTATCAATGCCGTTCCACAAAATTATATCCATGACCATATACAAGAAGATGCATAGCCAAAGAGACCCATCCTTGGTTGCGGTGAATATTATTTCGTCGTAATTCGCCTCCGATGAGCGGACTTTCGAGGACAGCTCCCCTGAGTTGGTGTGGTTGTAATAGTATTAACGGTCATGTCTGTCTCTCACCTGCTTGCAGATATGAAATATGCAGATGAGGCCTGAAAGCATTACCATTGGCAATCAAACCGCGTCTAGCAATTAATGAAAGTGAAACATATATTTACGCGTAGATGAGACACATTGATCAAGTCAGACACTCGGGTTGAGCTGACGGCTGTCGGCTGGCACAGGTGCACACTGGCGAGACGGATACAGATGCATAGTACTTGTATTTAAGGCGCGGGTGGCAGACTGCCGATCCAAATTACAAAAGCCGCCACCGAGCTCACATACTGAGTCGATTTATATTTACATTGGTTATCCGAGAGATCGTGGTTAACTATTTTGTTATCTCTTTTTAAACCCTCTTGTGGTAACTCTATTTGTTTGCAACTTTACGCGGCTTGATGTAGTGTTGTTCAGTTTGGCCTCGCTCGTACTCTGTATTTACCCTGCTTCTCTCATCCTCAACACAACTTCAATGACAAAAGACAATGTGTGAATCCCACGCGCCGCTGCCGCGCCTCCGGCAGAGACAAATGAGCGAGGATCCCATTACATAAGAGACACACCTAAGTACTATTTGCTTATTCCCAAATAATGTCCAAGACAGTTTCATGCCTGACAGGCCTAGTTCATACCACCTGGCAGGAATCCAGGTCACAGGGAGGCAAAGTATCAATTTTCAAAGACAGCGGCAAAAGGAAACCCAGACTATGAAGGTGCCAGTGTAAGAATGCATGCTACGGTCCTCTCACGACGCCCAACACAACGTTTCCTTAGCTCCTTTCACCCATCGTCAACTGTCTTTGATATTCAAAAATGCATGCAAAGAAACATGCCAGCATACGTTTAAGATACAATCACCAACCCCTCAGCGGCAAGGTCGTTCCGTATCACATGTAGCATCAAGATGTATTATGGTGAGGGTTTTTTATTTAAAATACATGAGTAATATTCCATCAAATATAGTCATAGTCCAAGATTGGGTATCACAGCATAGTGAAGAGTTTTACATGCACCCGGCAATGCTACCCTGTTTCTCCTGCTGTAGTGTTATTCCGTCAGTTGCTGGCATATATGGCGTTTTGTTCTTTTTTACTCTTTCTACTTCATTTGTATTCCACTTCTTAGGTAGAATGCCGAAATCAAGTGCTGTTCAATGCTATTGACTGAGCAGTAATCATAGCCCTATTGATTGCACTCCGAGCCTGATCTACATACCGTCAAACCACCAGACCACCAGACCACTATTTTTTCCACTCCTTTTTAGTCCTCTCTTGTCATACTTGCTGGTGAGCTGGCTTTGTTGAGTGCATCTCGGGGATCGACAGTGCAAATCCTGCTGCCACACACACCAACATTGTAAGCTTGTCAAATACCGTGCACACTGGCCTCCTAGTCGACAGAGCCACTGAGTACGTGATCACAAGCTTTCCCCAGAATATAACGGGACCGCCTATCCTGTTTTGGGAAGCTCCGAGATGCATCCAATCGCAACGCGAACTCGCCCCCCCGAGATGCAGATGCAGCTGCAGGCCATAATGGCATCATGCTGGGCCTGTAAGCAAATTGGAAGGTTGGCTACTACAGCTCGTACGTCGTATTACCTCACTGTAGATAGTTGTATCTCTCACGGATGCATGATATGATATATGCATTTACATCTGCTGAGTAAGAACGGCATGTCTGTACCATTTGATCCAAAACGATTATTTAAAAAATGGAGAGACAAAAGGGATTATCTAATCAATGTATACTATGCACTTAAGCGTATGCAGCTGGATCCCCGTCGTACGCCCATCAGCAAAGCAACGTTGACTCCGGCGGTCGACTCGGCCGGACCATCGTCACACGCCTCGTGGCCATTCACGGATCGTCCGCGTGGTCTGCACGCCTGACCTCTACTCTGCCTCCCCTCTTCCATCATTTCCTTTATCCCCTCTCTCTCCGCTTTATCTTGGGGTGTATGCCCGAGTTCACGCCGTACGGCCCGGGTTGCCGTTGCCTCTTCTCGTTTGTTCTCCTCTTCTCCGTCGTTTTCTCCATCTCCTTCTCCAACATGACTCGCATCGTGAAGCAACACCATATAAAACAGAATAGAATGGCTGTATTCAAATAATAATTAAAAATGATATTATCAAGATCGGGAAAATAGAAATAGATCAACAGATGAACAAAACAAAACCGACAGTGACCAAGGCAATGAAGATGACTGCCACCGCGTCTTTGTTGGCACACTTCCTTGATATCCACCTTTTTGCACATGACAACTCCAACCCAATGCAGATTTGGTCGAGCCACTGCAGCTATCGATACCTAGGTTTTGAGAAAGCCTGGCATGTTGTACTTGAGTATACCGACTGACTCTCAAAGAGAGATTCTTGCTTGCCGTGCCTTGTAATATGCTTATTAGCTACTCCAACACTACTCCGCACCTTCCCCCCGTCCCTTCCCCTGACTGCTCACTGTTTGCAGTGCTTGGCAACGCCTATCTAACCAAACCTAACTATGATTGACCTCGATTGACTGATTGACTGATTGTCGAATGTTGTATTTCCCCGACATATTTGTCCGATCAATAGAGGCACACCTACAAGGTAACAAACAATAGCTACCTTGTCAGAATTGAAATCAAATGACCGACCATTCGGTAAAAGTCTGGTAGAACCGTGCAGGTACCTGCATGCAAGGCAAATGTAAAAGATATATGTAAAAGCTCCGGTAACACAGCCTGGCAGTATAGCCCGGCAGAGCGGCACCGGGACAATCAGAACGATCAGAGGCATGATCCATGGACAGACTTTTGAGTACAAGCCTCGAACTCTGTAAACAGTGCACTCGGTATGCTCAGTACACACCGGGAACAATGTGCCAGCGTACAATCTTCTTGTACTTCTCCCAGTCCTCGCCGTACTTGCGCGCACACTTCTCACCGTCGCGCATGTCGCGGTGGATCAGGAGAATGGCAAAGTACAGCACGTAAAAGTACGTAAAGATCATGCCGAAACCCTTGGCCGCGCCCGACAGCACAACCTGGCCATCGGCTCGCAAGAATACCTGCTCACCGCTGGCAATGGCAGCAGCGGCACCGGCTGAGTCGGCTGCCAGAATAGCATAACCCGCGAAACCCGTAGGCAGGCTGTATGGCCACGCCTGGATCCAGTCACCCATGTAGTTGATGTGGCGCGCCAGTCCCCACCAGCCCGATACGATGAGCCGCGAGCCCGTCTTGGTCTCAATGTACTTGAGGTGGGCAACGCGCGGGTCGTTGGGGTTGGTGCGGAAGGTGTTCTTCTGGCTGTTGGCCAGGCGGAAGATGGAGAAACCCGTGAGCAGCAGAGCGCCCATTCCGGCGACACCGACCCAGCCCAGCGACACGGGGTGCGTCGACAGGTAGCGCGTCTGGGTCGAATACAGGAACGGCACCCACACAAGATCGCCAAACGACAGCATCATGCCGAAGCCGTCGGTGGTGATGTCAATCGTCGTCAGGATGGCGGGCTCCATGATCTGGCTGTCGAGCACATACAGCGCCTGGACAGCCGAGATAAAAATGATGCTGTCAGTGACAAAGCCAAAGGTGCGGTACTGCTTAGCAGCGAAGGCAAAGTTGAACAACATCCAGCCCAGCATGCCGGGACGCAGCTCCATGAATGACTTGATGTCAAACTCGCCCAGCAGCGGCAGCGTGACGCGCGGGTTCAGCTCGCGGCCAATGAACCAGTCGTACATGATATTACCCGTGTGACCACCGGCAGCAAGCTCGCGCAGGTCGCCTGGCTTGCGGTCTGCCGGCTTGGGCACGCTAAAGCTGAGCGCGTACACGTACGTCGCGAGAGCCATGCTGATGAGGATGTTGGTCGTCAGCAGCTGCAGGTAGTTGTCGGTCATAAAGGTCCACAGTGGGAAGTCGGCGCCCTGAGCCACGGTGCCGGCAAGGGCGATGGCCAGAGTAAAGAGGGTCGAGCTGAGTGTGTTGAACTTGTACTTGAGGCGGCCGCCGCTAGACAGCTCGACACCGTCACTGACAGCACCAGGCAGCACACGGTAAAGCACAGCGCTAAACAGGTAGTACGCGAGCGTCCAACCGGCAACGCGCCAGCTGGCAAGGCCCCAGACGCCCTCGGCAGGCCATCCGATCTCCTGCTTGAGGGTCTCGAGGTCGAGCGTCGACGGGCTCAGCAGCGACGGTGCCGGGCAGCCAGAGATGTCGTTGCAGGCGAAAGTGAATAGGTAGAGAAGCACAGGCAGGCCGAAGCTCACCCCAAATGCGCCAAGTCTAATTGGATATTGTTAGCAGTGTATAGGAAAGACATGCGCAGGGTGCATCGAGACATACGGGCCGCCAAACTCGTAGCCATGGGGTTCTTCTTTGGCCGGCTGCTTTGCCGTTTTCGGGGCCATTGTGTTGTTTACGATTGGTAGGTAGAGCTAGGAAGTGTCGAGGATCAACAGTTGAGATTCGAAATGTGATAGCAAACAAGTGGCCGCGTCGTGGTAACGTGCTGTGCTGGCTGGCCCCTTTCCCCTTTATGAAGAGTTTCGTCCGATCGCGAAGCTCGAAAATGTGCTTGTCGTCACTGGTTCGATCTCAATGGGCATATGAAGTAAAGGGCAGGCGCGCCAAGACTAGCTCGCCCCGGGACTTTGGCCATCCGGGACACCTGATGTTTTTTTTGTTAATGCAGTTTGGGGCACTGGGTAGAGCTATTTAGTGGACAGTGGCTGCTGAAAGCACCTGCAGTTGGAAATGGCAGTGCCCCCTGATTCCAGTGGGATTACACGCCTTAAAGGGCCTAGCGCAATCACGGAGCAATTAGCGGGTCTGTCCCCGTACCACAGTGTAGGCATGTCTACACAGCATCCTGTATTCCCCCGCATCCGCATCTCAGAGCAACATAGCAGTAAGTAAAGATTTAACATCATTATTTCTAGTTGGCTGATTCCAAGATATACGGATATTTAATACGAATACGATCTCACAGGTGGGACTAGGCACCGACAAAAGGTGGTCTGGCCTGGGACGGAACTGGGCCACATGGCATCGGACCATACGACTTTTACTTGTACGGCGATTGCGACTGATAGAGCAGCTTGCGGAGCAGCTCGAGTAACTATAGAATAGGCGGTTCTTTTGGTGGGAATCGGCTTTGTTATCATTGTTATCATGGTACAGATAGGAATGGCCACATGTAGGACGTATGAGACTGAGCCGTGGCGAGAGTACTGCTACGGTTGACGACTGTAGAAGTAAGGTCTTATGATGATCAGGCCGGCCACATGACCCACGTTACCACTTCAGTACGGGAATCCAGCCGGTATAATAGATGCTATGATGGCAGATACAGAGATACGATGAGCTGGTAGCTCACTTGAGTATAACACGGTATTGGTGGAGGTTGCTGACATAAGCAGTGGGTAGCAAGAGTATGTCAGCAGCTTTGAATCTATCTCATCTTGCATGACTCGCGGGTTGGTCAGTCTGGTCAGCTTCGGCGAGCTTGCAGTAACTGTGTCTACTTATCAATCTATCATGATTTATCAGGCACCGGTGCATTGATAGTAGGCCATCTCTCCACTGTTCAAGGCAGTATTCGACAATAGATGGGTATCTTGTCGTGCCTGGGCTGCAATGATGATTTGTGTCTGAGATTTAGAAGACGGGAAATTTAAAAGTACTCTGCTGGGTTTTAAGCTTGTACTATTTACTGATGTGTTTATTTTTATTCACATAAGATTTAAGTTCCGGGTGAAATAGGAGTTAACTAGATCATTTTTTTTATAACTATTTATATTGTATAAAAAAGAATAACATTTTTATTGAAAATAAATTAAATATAAGCATAAATAAACAAAAACAAAAATAGAAACCCTGTATGAAAAGTTCATCAAAAAAAAAAAAAATTCAAATATGTCATCATTGATGTAGACCAGTATTTTTGCAATTTTATAATAAATCAAGGTCGAGTTATGAATGCACCATAGCATCGACATGTGCTATTTTATAGCATCCGCACGAGTAAAACGAAATCAATTCAAATGCTCAAACAAAGTATACCCAAATCAGATCCTGAAATATACTACTGCTACCAACACTGCTGTCAGATGTCGTTGCGGTCCATTCGCATGAGCTCGCACGGGGTACTTGATGGTATGATGTCGATGATGTCGATGATGTCGATGATGTCGATGATGTGCAGCTGGCTCACTTTGTAAAAACGATTCCATGCGAAGACGCTGAAGAGGCATGTTCCATGCTACCATCTGGATACTGACTGATTACTAGCTGACTACTACTCTACTGCACCAAACACCGACAACCTTCATCTGCACTCGCCCGCAGTTGGTGGAATAAATGGGGTCCCCATCTAAACAGACCACCCCAACAGCGAGACGTCTCGGTCTAAAGAACCCGAGTGTGGGGCTTTGCTTTTCTTTTCCACGACACTTGATCAACAGTTGGAATATTGGGCGTATTAGAGTATGAAGTGCCTGGGGAATGGACACAGGTGAATGATAGTGGCTGTTGTTTGATCTTTGTAGTCACTGCATGGCCTCCTATCAGCAACGCGTCTTGAGCCCGATAAACGGCATCAACACCGGCAGAAATGAGAAGATATCTCAAAGTGCTTTAAGCATACACCTCGGCGACGGGACGGTCGGCCACTACTCCACCCGAGCTCGTCGTTCTGCACAAAAGATCCCACGGCTGTCTGTACTTTTGTCTTAGGTCCCGTCTACACCTACAAGTCGCTGTCGCTGTCGCTTTTCTATTCCTGCCACCCGCCCCTCTATGACAGGAGCGGAGCCGGAGCCAAGCAGTTCTAACACTTACTACTACGGCGAGCGATGGCATCATCAGGTCCAGGGAAGCACTAGAATACAATGGAAATATCACTGCGACGCAAAAAACAGGAGAAAAGGGAAAGGACAAAAAAGAAAGACAAAAAAAGGAAGACAAAAAAGAAGACAAAAAACCCTAGTAAACCCCCAAAGAAGCGCGAGTCACTAACGTCGCCCATTGCTCATCGCTTATGTCGAAGCAGTTATACCGACGTCTCTAGTCTGCTCATACTAGTGTACGCCATAGAAAAGGCGGGGGCTGCCCTTTTGGGGAGCTGCCGCTCCTCGCAACTCGCTGTCCGGATCCCGTTCCTTTAAAGCTTTGCTCCCCTCTCTTGAACTGACGGCTGTCTTTTTGATTCTCTGACTTGATTCCTCTTGCTCACTTTTTTCTTCACAGTTGTCTACAATCTATTGTAAATACCAGTCTACAGAATGCCTTACCCCGAAAAGTTCACCGGCTTCCAGGTCAACGGACCCGAGACCTGGACCGAGTTCCACAAGAACGAGTTCCAGCCCAAGCCCTTTGGCGACTACGACGTCGACATCAAGATCGAAGCCTGCGGTGTCTGTGGCAGTGATGTGCACACCATCAACGGCGGCTGGGGTGCCCAGCACTTCCCCCTTGCTGTCGGCCACGGTCAGTTTTCCCACATCTACATTTGCATTTGCATGTGCATGTGCATGTGCATCTGCAGTGCATTTGCCTTTCCATCTGCCTCTGCAATACGGCTACTAACAGCACAGAAATCATCGGCAAGGCCATCCGCGTCGGCTCCAAGGTCACCCTGGTCAAGGAGGGCCAGCGTGTCGGTGTTGGTGCCCAGTCCTACTCCTGCCTCGACTGCCGCCAGTGCAAAAATGACAATGAGACATACTGCCGCAAGCAGCTCGACACCTACGGCGCCAAGTGGCCCGAGACCGGCATCATCTCCCAGGGCGGTTACTCCTCCCACGTCCGCACCCACGAGCACTGGGTCTTCCCCATCCCCGACGGCCTCCAGTCCACCGACGCCGCCCCCATGCTGTGCGCCGGTCTGACCGCCTACAGCCCGCTTGTCCGCAACGGCTGTGGTCCCGGCAAGAAGGTCGGCATTGTCGGCATCGGCGGCATTGGTCACTTTGGTGTCCTCTTCGCTAAAGCCCTGGGCGCCGAGGTCTATGCCATCTCTCGCTCGCACGCAAAGGAGGCCGACGCACGCAAGATGGGCGCCGACGGCTTCATTGCCACAGGCGACAAGGACTGGGCTGAGCCCCATGTCATGACCTTTGACCTGATTATTAACACCGCCAACTCCTTTGACGGCTTCGACCTGTCCGCATACCTGTCCCTGCTCGACGTTCACGGCAAGTGGGTTAGTGTTGGTCTGCCCGAGGGTGAGGGTATCAAGATCCGCAACCAGGACTTCATGAAGAACGGCTGCCTCATCGGCAGCAGCCACTTGGGTTCGCGCCGTGAGACCCTTGAGATGCTGCAGCTTGCTGCCGACAAGAAGCTCCAGCCCTGGATTGAGACTGTGCCCATTGGTGCCGACAACCTGTCAAACACTCTCCAGCGGCTGCACAAGAACGACGTTCACTACCGCTTCTGTCTCACTGGCTACGGCGAAGAGTTTGGCCAGTAGAGTGTCATTCTCAATGTAAATTAAGTAAAAAAATATATAGCAAAATAAAATGAATAATCAACAATCAACAATGCCTATGTGGCTGAGACGGATGAGTTGATATAAATGAGCCGGAACGACTGTGCCGAGCCAGATGAAGTGCACAAACGGATTGTACAAGAGAATATATAAAGAAGAAAAAAAGTACCAGAAATTAAATTGCTAAGCAGACAAGAAGCTGACCAGAAACTGAAGGGAGCGTCTATATATGAGAGCGTCAGTCGGGAACCTCTTGGGACAGGAGCTTCTATGACGGGCCAAAGGGGTGCTTCATGCAGAGTGACAAACGTGGCTGACATAAACATAGTACCCACTCATGCTGTCCAAATCACGTGCAGATTAAACTTATAATCAATATCGAGAACTTATTGCCAGGATTGACCGCTTCCCATAAAATCCACAACGAGGGCCACCCCATTGGCTAAGGCCCGAGGGTTTCTAACCCTGACCCGTTTTTACCACTGCGAGCGAAAATAAGGAACAAGCGGATTGGGCCACCCTGATTTTTTCACCCTAGCCTTTTCACTCCAGAAATTCGAAAAATTTGGTGTGCGCGCATTATCCCACAGTGGTCCCCTCTCTTTTCTCCCTCCCTTTGCCTTTTCATCTCGACATCTTCGACAATCGACCATCACCGACGGAACACCAATCTTCCCCGACAACAACCACATCATTCAAAATGAGCGCCCCCCAGCTTAACAAGATTGCGGCCACCAGCCCGTCGCGCCAGAACCCTTCGGAGCTGGAGTCCAGCATCGCCGGTGCTCTGTTCGACCTGGAGTCCAACACTGCCGACCTGAAGACCGCTCTGCGCCCTCTGCAGTTCGTCTCTGCTCGTGAGGTGAGATGAGAATCCGCCCCTTTTTTGTGAATGGCTTTGATTAGCCTGCGTGATATTTTGCATAACCCTCCATGGCATATGGAATTTGGCATGGTCTGCCGAACGACAAAAGGCGGTTGAAAAACGATCTGGAAATGAATCGACGAGGCCGAACCGAGATGAACGGCACCAACTCTACACGGACGGAGAGTACAATCGACCAGTAGCTTCGGTATCGAGACGACGGCGAGATAAACTCCAGAGCGGCTCAACTTTACACGGTTGTCGAAAGACCCAATAAAGTTGGGCCCCCGTTGAAGAAATTCAGCAGCTGGACATGCCTCGACGTCCTCCCCTTGACATCTATCTATTGGCGACCAACTTTCCACAACCTCTCGACTTCTTTTCCACTTTTCACATCTCCTCGCTCGCCATCGTGCAGTCTTCGACAGCCCATATACAAAACCATATCAGAAAGAGGAGGATACTGGACGGGAAGCGGTCCATGGATGGTGTTATTGCAATATACACATATAACCTATCCTGGAGCTCGCATGCTGACTTTGGATCTTTAGATCGAGGTTGGCCACGGCAAGAAGGCTATTGTCATTTTTGTCCCCGTCCCATCCCTGCAGGGCTTCCACCGGGTTCAGCAGCGGTAAGCATTCCCCTCAAGCCCTTTTGAGATATCTCGTTCAACCACTAACAAAACAGCCTGACCCGTGAGCTGGAGAAGAAGTTCCCCGACCGTCACGTCCTGATCCTGGCCTCGCGCCGCATTCTTCCCCGCCCCAAGCGCTCCAGCCGCTCCCGCAACACCCAGACCCAGAAGCGCCCCCGTTCGCGCACTCTGACTGCTGTCCACGATGCCATCCTGACCGACCTCGTCTTCCCTGTCGAGATCGTCGGCAAGCGTCTCCGCACCAAGGAGGACGGCTCCAAGACCCTGAAGGTCATCCTCGACGAGAAGGAGCGCGGTGGTGTTGACTACCGCCTGGACTCGTACTCTGAGGTCTACCGGAGACTCACTGGCCGCAACGTCGTCTTTGAGTTCCCCCAGAACGCCCCCGAGTACTAAGCAACTCGCCCCGTTTTCTCTTGAAAGAAATTGAAAAAAAGGCGCACTGCAAGGTATTAATGATGGGCTCTGTTATGATTTTTAATGTGGGAATCTAGACAGAAGGGAAACTAAAAAAAAGTACTTTTCACTTTCAATCAAAAAATGGTGTGACGAGACAAAGTCTTTTTTCTTTCTTGCTTTTATTTTATATACTACCCACGATACAAAGAACGAGGTGTTCTTACGGTTTTTGGCGGAGTCATGCTTGCACTTCTTTATTTGTTTGGTCCCGGTCACACACTGAGAGATCCTATTTAAGATGGAATAATACAAAAAAATCTTAAACGTGTAATCCTACCAAGTCATGTCTTTGTTAAAAGAACAGAAAATAGCAAAAGCAAATCAAATATTCAAGACTATCGCTCGCTATTCGCAATATATGATGTGACGGAAGTGATGAAGTAAGGCTGGGTATATATTTCATCGACATATTGCAGAGTCTTTGCCTCAGTGACGAATACGTCCAATGCCCAGGACACACCAATATGCAAGCTCGCGCTTCTCCTTAGCGTCCTTGTCCTTGCCCGATGCTGCACCCACGCCGTCCTGTGCCGCATCCGTCTCCCACTCGATGCGCACAAACATGGGGATCTCGACAATGTCCTCGTCTTCACGTAGAGGGCTAAGATCAATCTTCTTGGACTGGCCCTCAGCTTCCTTGCCAATGGGATTGCTCGTCATCGCCAGGAGGTCTAGGTTGAGCGACGGTGGTACCACTTCGACGACAATGCTGACCCAGTTGCGCCCGCGCTCCCAGATCTTGCCTGCCACAGCTTGCTGCGGGCCGCCTTCATCACGACGATTGCTGCTGCGGCTGCCACCGGCGGCTGCATCCGTCGCACTATCACGCAGTGCATCGTCCCACACGTCCGTGTTGGAGTCAATCTCAAATTGCGGACACAGAACTGTCACCTTGCTGGCAAATCGGCCGGGTGTAGTTGACGGTGTTGCCAGCGTAACCTTGACACTCTCAAAGATTGGATTTTTAAACGTGAGAATATACTGCACGGGCTTCATCGGTTCCAGAATGTTGCTTGGTGGAGCCGGTGCGGGTGCTGATCGCGAAGACTTTACTGCTGGTGGCGGCGCCACCGGCTGTACCAGCGGACGAATTGATATACTTGGAATGTAGCTGCCGGCAACAAGTCGAATGCGGAAGCGGCTGTTCGTTGACTTGGCTTCTGGTTTGCTGATGATGTGCCGACAAAGGGGACACCGCTTGGACCGTTTCGTGCGCAAGAGGACGGGAATGGGCCGCAGATCGTCGAGGAACTGCGGATAACGGTGCGCAATGTCTTCCACGGTGAATTCAGGCTGTGCCGCAAGCTGCTCGGACGACGCCGTGGCGTCCCATCCATTGAACTTTTCGTCTTCGTGATTGCAGCTGCCGATACCATTGTGTAAACGAGCAATGGCGTCCGACTCGTCCAGCTGCGCAACCATGAAGCCCTCGGTCTCGTCGCGTGCTTCGCGTACTCCACGGATCTTTGCTAGTATCTTCTTCTGTCCGTAATCCGTAATATGTGTACTTCCAGGGTTGGTATTGTACATGTTCATAATGCGAGACAGCGAGACAGGCGAGCCAATCTCGCCATACGTCAACAGCCCACCACTGCCGCCAGAGTCCAGCAGCTCTTGCGTATAAAAAGTACGTAGATGGCGGTAATGCGAGTCAACAGCCATGCCCTCCTCTGTTGGCTGCGACGGATCGATGGACGACGCGAACCCAGACGGCGCCACATCGTCAACACTCATTGCAGCCGACAACGAAGAAGGCGCCAGGAGACCGGACCCTGTTGAGGGGATACTGATGCCCAGCTCGCGCCGTGGTTTTCTCTTTTTGGGAACGAGGCGTGGCCGGCCGCCATTGCGCATCTTGGCTAGCTGCGGATAGAGGCTGTTGGCCTTGTTGAACACGATGCCGACTTCATCCGATTTCCAGTTGCAAAAGCCGCAGTACAGCGAGTACGTGGTAGCGGGCGTCTCACCCTTGGGCTGCGACTCGTCGCCGGGAGCGTTGTTGTCCTTGGCGGGGGCATTGGTTGATGATGATAGTGGTGCAATGCAGATAGGGCACTGAAAACAGCTTCGCGTACATCTATGTGAGTACGGCACGTTAGCTTTGGTAGGCCTTTTCTTGGTTGTTTGGATTCATCTGGATGGTGCTGTGTCTTCGGCGTGCACGCTACTCTGCCGGCGTTGGTTGGCGGAACAGCCCGAAGGAGGGTAAGTGACGCGTCCTTATGCATGCAAAAAAAATGCAGAAGCATGTAGTTCGCCACTGCCTTGCTTAAACACAGCGAGGCCATGCCATACTGAACATACCTGTTACCATCCTTCATGCTTGTCGTGGGCACCTCAAACAGACAGCTGGGACAATAGTAGGTGACAATCTCCTCGGCCACACATCGTGGACACCTGATCTGGTGGCAATCCTCGCAGTACAGAAGGTACTCTAATGGGTAGAGACTGTAGTTGGCTCGTGGAGATCGGGGATCAAAGGTGTGGTCGTCGCTGTTGTCCGTCTCGCCGCCCGCTTCGCCGCCTGGTGTCTGATGCGACGACGAGGGCCGGCTCGAGGACTCGTTTGCCGGCGATGAGGCATAGTCCGAGCACGGACACTGGAAATAGGTATATGGTGCAAACGATGCCTCTGCCATGGCTGTCTCAGATATGGGCTGGTCTGCAGCTAGAGTGAGTCTCTGGTCGTAGTTCAGCTGCTAGCGATTCGCGATGTGAGGTAGTCCCGTTCGTAGGTAACGGCACACTGTAGTTTCCCCTGGCTAGCACACCAGGTGGTGAAGCTTGGGTGGCCCATGTGAAAACTAGCGGTGAAAGGCGGCAGAATCTCAACTAGAAGGAGGCAGCTACGACGAAGAAGCATATTTCCTATTTGGGATACTGTTCTCTTTGTTACAAGTCAAATAGGAAGCTACGAACGACCACGTCCTTCCTTGCTAATATTGTATGCCGTGTATCGCCAGATTGTAGACTGTTGCGCGATGTTTCTTCCTCAAACAACAACAAGAATTTCAAAAGCGAGACGACATCCAACCGATCACAAACCCCACCATGCGGCAAGACGAGTCGAGGCGGTGACTGAGATGTAGTCTGATATGGCAACGAGCAGAATGTGCCACGGCAATGTTAATATGCACTGATTTATCAGAGGCAGCGGCAGAACTAGATTGGAAGCAATATTATTCTTGCTCCCAACAAAGCAAGAGGAAAGACTGCAAAAGTACAGCGATAGTACCAATATATCCTTTAATAAAGACAAGTCAGATATCTACAGCTACTTTCGGTATCCATACCAGTCTCGTCAGCATCATGTTCGACTGGAAGGAATACGGCCTTTTATCAGCTTCTTCTTTCGTTGAGCATGCCTACAAATACCCGCAGTTTCATCACATTATTACGAGTCCAGCCGCGATATTCTAGTCAGCCGTGCAACGTGACGCAGTGGCACATCTTGCGCGGCATCCCCCGGCTCGGGAATTGCATAGTGCCTACTACCCGGGCTGCCGTCAGCACAGGATCACAGTCCCTGTATGCAAATTAATGTAGCAGTGAGGACATTATGAGAAGATAGTGATGGCATACACCATTATCGACCATGGCGGAACTGGCTTCTACGAGGGCGTTTATGATGCAGAATGTTTTAACACAGTCGTGGCTGGATCGATAAAAGCAGACATTGTGCAAGTATAGATCAAGTTTCCTATGGAAGCAAAGCTTGTCTGCGTATTTACAAAACACAGAATTTGCATGCGCGGGAAGTGTGCATACATATGGATATGCGAGTCATGTATATGTATGCATATATACCATGTGTACGCACGGTTGCGGATAGAGACGAGATCCAAGAACGGATGGAGCATATAGGCTACGGTGAAGCCGCTGGCTGACAACCACAGCCGTCTGTCATGAAGCCAGATGGCCAGCTGGTTTGAAGCGCCAGCCTCCAGGCGACGAAAAGCACTTACCTGCACGACGCACTGTGGGTGAGTGAGACGGAAGATGCCATTCACAGCTCTAGTGGCTGCGACTTGTGTGCTGAAGATAATGCAGCAACTGCAGCAAACTTTCAGTCTAATGACCATCCATGACACCATGGGCTCAGAGTCAGACTAGCTATTGGCCATGGCTGGTTTGACAAATGCGTCCAGATACTCAGAGACTCCGAGACACGCGTACATAGTTTACACCGCCAAAAAGTACACAGAACGATCTAGTCGCGGCCCCGATATCTGCACCAAAAAAAGAAAAGAAAAAAAGATGAATAGATCCGAGAAAGTGGCGTAACAAGATGTAGCAAATGCACAACTGCCGTTACAAATCGGACTTGTTTCGCTTGACAAAGAACAAAGGAAGATGATCAATCATGGGAAGAAGTAAGCCAAAGTACGAAACAAAAGAAACTGAAGGCTGGGGGGGCGCCCACGAGTGAGCCAGAAAGGTGCAGCCTGGGGCTATTACGACATCTTTAGTTTTCACCTGCAGGCCTGGCCTTTGAAAAGTCGGGCATATATAGTGCGGCGATCCCAGCCACAACAGTTTGACCACGACTGGTGTTATCCACAGACCTACAGCCAATCCCAGTCATAATCTGTCTGCTATGATCTCTGCCAACTCAGACTGCGCATTCTCGAGTGTCAAAATGGTTGCAGGGGGCATCGATAAGAAGGGTGCGTGGCCAGCTTGCTAGATCATGAGGTGAGCCGTCCTCGCCGTTATAGTCGACCGCTCTTTTGCGCCCATCAAATGTCTGAGTTGTTTCCGGGCTGGTTCGCAGTACATTACATACCGTGCCAGTGCAAGTAAGATAATATACAATAAGTAATTACTTGTACAACAGGGCAACTGAGTGCGGGTACTCGTCCATTCCAGCACCCAGCACCCTGCCCACCTGTGAAAGGTAGGTGAGGGTCAAGAACAGGGTCAAGAACGGGGCCCACGAATCCCGAGCCACGAACTGCTCTACTCGCTTTATCCATCGCAATCCCGTCTATCATCGATCGTATCTCATCCGACCATTTGCTCCATGCGGGCGATATGGCACAGCAGACCAAAAATATTTTCAAGCCCACGCCCCCCTTAAGCCGGCGGCCGAAAGCTGCAGCAGAAGTTGGACGATCATTTCTGTTTTACTCTTCCGCATTTGCACCGAAACTGGCATGGCTATCATTGACTGTATCTCACAGTGCTGCTAAAATACCACGTCTCTTGATGAGAACAGGAATGATTCCCAAGGCCCATGAATAATGAATAGCCTGAGTGTGGAAATTGACGTCAAGTGGAATTGGAGAAAGAAACAACGAAGAAAAGAAGAAGCCCCCATATTTACAAATCTGTGAACACGACAAATCCAAATTCAAAAGAGAAAAATCAATTAAAGGTTATCAAAAAGCTATGAAGAAAAGGGAAAAATCAAAGATTTGGCGAATATTTGGCGACCATTGACGACGCCAAGTACAGCAGGGGAGGGAAAATAAAGTTGATAATCAAATCAGAAATCGAAAGACAACCTTGTGGACCAGAAAAGTGAGGGAACCACCACGACTGCCACCCAGACGCTAAGAGCGAGAAATCAAACAGCCCCTGACCTTGCCTGAGTTCAGCTGGACAGACCGTCGGAGAGGTGAATTGTGGCATGGTCATGTGTGGCGGGGGGTTGATTTACTCTTGCTTATTGATTTACTGTTACTTATTAGATTATCTCTTGTTATTAGGAGGGGGTATTATGGGATATTAGGAGAGACTAGGAGGGATATGGATATATCAGGATATATCAGGGAATACTAGAAAATACTAGAAAATATTTCTGACCAGATACCACCAAGGAGAGGAGCACCAGAAAAGCCCGACCAGGGCATCCTGCCCTCCTGTGTTCCTGTTGGCTGTGCTGGGCCATTTGTTGGGCTGGTTCTGGGCTTGCCGGACCAATATAATATATCTTATGTGAATATTGTACGATAATGCCTCCGTTTTGAGGCGGGCATATTGGCGCTGGACTGGGCTCGCCGCCACCTTTGTGTACCTCCAGTGAATTTAGGGGGTGCAGTCAAAGTACCTGGAAACCAATAAACCAGAAAACTAAAGTACTGGGGTACCAGAGTACTTGATTTGAGACGAGAAGCAAAACAAAGGGAAGGCTGTCATCGTCGTCATCTTGGATTCAGAATGAGCGACTACAGGGGCGGCGAGCGAGGACCGAGAGAAATGGCGCCAAATGGAGAGCCTTATCGCTGTGCCCTAGTGTGCTGGATCTTACGCAGGCAGGCCATTTTAAGTTTGACTAGGGAGTTGTTGAGTGGCTCTTG
Organism: Ophiostoma ulmi; assembly: GCA_029298715.1. Lineage (NCBI taxonomy): Eukaryota > Fungi > Ascomycota > Sordariomycetes > Ophiostomatales > Ophiostomataceae > Ophiostoma > Ophiostoma ulmi. The sequence goes on along the minus strand of JANSLN010000002.1, from coordinate 4,428,737 downwards.
CAGATGAGTCCCAGATGGAAGTCGAGAAATGCAAATGAAGATGGACGGCGAGGAGGAAGAAGAGACAAGACAAGAGAACAAAAAGGGTGCAGATGGGTCCAAGACGCTACGAGACAGAAGAGAGACACTACATTGACTCGTCAATGCCACGATGTGCAAGACAAATCTGACGACGCTCGAGTCGCTCATTCCCGCCCGCTACTTCGCCGTCTAAGCACCCTGGATTCGGGACTAGCATGGCTCAAGAGACATCTACGGTATGTGGATGTTTGCGAGTGACGGCGACGTCTGCGACAGTGGCGCACTTGCCGTCTCGCTGAAATATGCAGCGTCTCCCTTTCTCCCTGTCTCCCTGTCTACCTGAAAAGCGCTCTGCACAGGTGTTGTCCTATGTCCTGTGGTGGCCCGTGGGTCGGCTGTAGTGCAGACTGTATTCGATTGAGTTACGTGTACAACCCCCTGTCAGCAGAGGGACACAAGATGGGATAGGAAAATATGGAAATACACATTATGGAAATATCACACACAAAGAGAGGGTGGAAAGAGAAGAGAAGAGAAGAGAAAGAGAAAAAGAGAAGGAAAAAAAGCCACGAAAGAGGGCACAAAACGGAGCAGGCAGTATCAAAGCTCGCCTCGTTGCCGCAGCTAGACGGACTAAACGGCACGCTAAGGTGTGTACTAACAGGCCAGGCAGACGAGGGGAGCTCTCACTCCTAGGCACTCAGCTCTAATATCATATTGATGTGCCCCCTCGGATACCACATGCGTTCATGTGTAATCCCGCCCAGATATTGATGCGACAACAGGACTTCCCGAAGTGGCGTAACAGCCAGACACCAGATCAGGCCTGGTGAATCCGGAAGAGTGCTGTGGCCAGCAGAAGTCTATACTTCGTATGGTGGCCATAGAGAGAGGTTAGGTATGTATCAGGCATTTGCATGTATCATGTATCTTATCATGTACATAGTATTGTCGTCTCCATTCGCTTTCGTTTTATTCTCTTTATCTGGATTTCTCTGGAGCATGTCTTGCACAGCTATGCCTGCCCTGGTAGATTATATACGGACGTGCATCCCATCGATTGCATCTTGACCGCCGAGCTTTCTTTTGTCTCTTTTCTTTTTTCCTTTCCCTTTTTCTTTTCTGTTCCGTTTCCGTTTCTTTTTGATATTCATTTCCTTTTGATTTTAAAGTTTGATTTTGTTTCCACTTTCTTCTGATTTTGATTTTGATTTTCTTATTCTTTGAATTCAAACATCAAGATTGGATCTTGGCTTGATTATTTTAATCTTCGACATCCTCACTCTACTACGACCTACTATCACCCGGTTCTCATTGACGATTACAATACGACAGTACACGCTGGCACTTGGCTGACGACGGTCTGCACGGGTTAATCGACGGCCTTACACTCTGACGCCCAAATCCCTACCACTATTCGAAACCCGCTTTCATTGGACTGGCACTCAACCTCCTTGCGACGCTGTTTCGACTGACAACTGGTTATTTCCATTGCGTTATCTGCCTTTTCATTTTGCATTTGTCTCTTGTCTTTCTACTGCTGCATTGCATTTGCACTTGCACTTGCAGTCCTAATTTCCAATATACCCAGTCTCCAGTCTCCAGTCTGATAAGAACATCCGTCTTTGCTGGCGGCTTATCACATAGACTTCCAGAACCCCCAACCACTTTCTTCGGTTTCTAGTATCAGCGTTGGAGATGCCTCGCCTGTAGAAGCGTCTCACATACAATATCCGCCTCTTGTGAGAGGTGCTTGTGCTTGGGTGTGAGAGCACGAATAGAGAGAGAGAGAGAGAGAGAGAGAGAGAGAGAGAGGATATACCAAAGGACAAGAGATTCAAGATGGAAGCACCACAAGAGTCAAAAGACTTTGCCCTCTACCATGGCGTCTCAAACCGTTCACGAGGCTGGAAGTCTCGCAAGCCTGGCGAGAGCTCGGGGCCTCAGACCGCTCGACATACAGGAATCAGCAGATGGGATGGCAACTCAAAGACAAGCACAGCTTGGGACGGCCTGAGAAGAGTGAGTATTTTCATTCTCATGCCTCACACCCGTGTCGCATCTAGCATCCAGCATATTAACAAATATAGGACCCGGAGCTATGGTTTCGCAATGGCAATTGCTTTGTGCACTTGTATACACGGGGCCAGTCGCGCCGCGGGCCGACCTTTAAGCTGCCCTTCTCGACCCTCCTTGCCGCACAGTGCCACCCGCTGGTTGAGCGCTTCATCGCGCGCGATATGCCAACACTGTCCAACGTCTCCGACATGCACGACAACAACATGCTTCAGCCTATGCCGACACCGCCGCCTCTTGCCACCCTTGACTACTGGAGCCGTGCCCATCTACTCGGCCGCGTCGACCTCTATATACCGCCCCCACTGGAGGCCGACAAGGACCAGGTCTACTCATATTACCTCGCCATTCGCAACCTCTTTGCCTGGATCTTCCGTCGCCCAGTTGTAGGGGAGCACCTCGGCAGTGCCCTTGCCGGCCTCTGCAGCGCCATGCGCGAGTTCCGGCAGCCTAACGTCGACAATGCCCAGGACCTCATGTGCTATCTAGAAGATGAGGGCTACCTCTCCATCTCTCAGCATCCCGAGTACGCCCTGGCACTTCTGCACCTTGCCGAGACCATGCATATGCGCGATCTCTACATTGACTCCTTTGCTCACTGTGTTGGTATGTACAACGACTTGTTTGCCGGCACTGAGCACCAGTATGTTAGTGCTGTCTCCCGCAAACTGATCCGCCGTGCCCGACTTGATATGGACCTGCGCCTGGGCTCTGCCGGGTCTATGCTCCGAAACTTTCTGGAAGATGAGCTTTCCGAAACGCACCTTGGCCTGCCCGCGCAATCCCGCACCCATCTCAACCGCTTCCGCACATTTATCCAGAGCTACTACACAACCCGCCTCGGCTTCTACCCGCCGATATCAATAGACACACGCAGCACCATTTTTGAGCCCGACGTATACCGCCTCATGGCCGAGGACTTCCAGACGTTGTACGAGTACCTGGTCGACACCAGTTTCCTTGCTGGATCGACCCAGTCGCCACTGGCCCAGGGCGGATTCTGTGTTCTGCAGACCATCAATGCCTTCGATACGCGGCAAAAGTATACACCGCTACAACACCCTCTACCGCTTCTCCCCGAGACAGTCATTCAACCGCCCATTACAACCTCGTCAAGTACGACCTCCACCACCACAGATACATCAACATCAACAGCAAGCAACGGCCTGCTCGGTGTCCCCATACCCAAGCGCAGCCTCTCCAGTCGCCGCATGTCATGGTTTGGCAGCAAAAAGATGGACAAGCTGCTGCAATCACGGTCAGAAAAGCTGATGCCAGACACACGCCTGGTCGCCAACGCCTCTCTGCTCAAGGCCACCAACAAGGTGCAGCCCGACATGGCCCGCAGCGACTTTATCAATGCTTACCGCCAGTTTGAAGAAGACTCCGTGTTCAAACCGTACAAGGCCGATCGCGTTGAGAAGATCTCGCTCATCGAGGCCCGGAAAGTGCGCTGGATCCTAGTCTATGCCATCCACCAGACCCTGCGGAACTGCTTCATCCCGCCTCCCTCGCAAGTCACCAATGTTGCTTCTGTGCCCTACCACATGTCCATTTCACCCAAGTATATCCCGGATTGGAAGGATGGCGAGGCTATGTTCCAGGTATCTTCTGCATCGACCTTTAGCTCACCGCCAGTGTCCCCTACCTCGGCCACGCTTCCTCCTATGCGTACCTTGACGAACTCGTTTACATTCCCGGCCACTGAGCATCTCCTGCCCGAGCCGCTGACACCTACCGGCCGCAACAAGATATCGTACAACAATTCTCAAAACAACCCCCCACCTCTTCCAGCCCGCTGTATGTCAATGACGGCACTGCCCGATGGCCAGCGCCCCAAAAGCATGATGATGATGGTGCCCGATAGAGGCGGCGCTGCATCGCCTGTCTTTGACATCCGTCCTGACATTGACTACCTTGGTCTTGCCAACCGTACGGAGCCGTCGTCACTTGACGGAGAAGTGGAAGTTGTCATGCTACCGCGCTCGCGCAGTCTGACCCGGACACTGTCGCAAAAGGCGGCTTTCCGCCGTTCGCTGAGCCTGTTCCGCGGCAACAGTAGCAATAACACTTACACGAAAGCCATGCAGGCAGCACAAAACCAGGAGCCGCCGAGCCCGACGAGATCGACCAAGGGAAAGCAAACCGAGGGTAGTTCTGAAATCAACAAGTCTGAGCCTTCTTCGCTGCAGAGTTCATTCAGATCCAAGCGCAACAGCCTCTTGATGCGCCCTTTGACTGCTCCAAAGATTGGGGAGAAGGAGAAGGATAAAGAGAGGACGCACGAGCGCAAAATCTCGCCATATCACGAAATTGTTGTACATGGCTATGGCAACGGCACCAATCCCGTTCAACTTGCCGTGTCAACTGACATGGGGGGCCCGCCGCCGACCAGCGAGAACAAGGAGGCTTCTGAAGAGGGAGCGTCCCCATCGACCCCAATGGACGATACCGCTACGACACCTTCTACAGCTCGCTCGCTTTCTACTTCGTCGACCACCTCCAACACCTCAGCTGCTACTGCCGAGACTGCACTTACCGCACTTACAGAAGTCTCCGACATCTCCATTGGCTGCCCCGGAGTCACGCGTACCGACAGTGCCACAGATTTCAACAACATGCCAGACCTGAGCCGGTCCTCCAGTATCTACAGCACAACGCCGGGCAGCAGCATAGGCGTATCGAGAAACAACTCGTTTGGTGCCATTGAGATCCCACCCATTCCACCGCGTGCCCGCCAGTCCCAGTCCCAGGATAAACAAGCGATGTCAATGCCCCTGCCCGGTTCCATTTCGCGTAGCAGTAGCGCATACTCTGCTGCCTCCGTCATGGACGATGGCCTGATCGGTGGCCTTGGAGCAGGTAGGCCCGCGACGACGTCCATGTCATCTCCGTCGCTGGGCTCTTCGCGGCGCACATCACCGCCGCCGCCTCTGCCTATCCGCAGCAACGCCCGCCACCGGCGGTTCAGCGTATACGGTGGTGGTGACGAGTATGCCCGCCTCAACCATAACCTGGACGCCCTAAATGCACTCAACGCTGTGGCACCCCAGCGCAGCAATACCACGGCACGTCTCATGTCCTTGGTGTCTGGATCCAAGCGCCAGGACTCGCAGTCGCCCAATGTGCTTCACAAGCAGCAGCCGCCGCCGCTGCAGACACAGAACCAGCGCTGGTCCAGTCTGCGCAGCGCTACGGGCTCGTTGCATCGTTCGCAGTCTGTTTACGTTGGCGGGCTCTCCCCAACGGCCCAAGGAGGTGGTGGTGACCAGCGCTTCGACATGGTGCAGGAGGCTCTGGAAGCCGTTCGCGAGACGATGGAGCAGCACAAGATGGGCCCGTCTGCTCCTGTGTCGCGCACACCGTCGTTTGTTGGCGTTGCTGCCCTGCGTAGCGTCAATGAAGACGACGAGCTGACACTGACAATGGGGGGCACGCCCGCGCTGGGCGAGATGCGCCGCAGCAAGACTCTGACGCAGCCGCGCAACTCTCGGTACCGCCACAGCAGCTACATTGGCCCGCACGATGATAGCCATTTTTACAGCAACAACGACGACGTGGATGACTTTTACATGGACTTTACCCGCCGCCGTGAACAAGTCCAGAGCGAGCACCCTGAATGGGACAAATTTGCCGGTCTCGGCGGACACACTGCTGTTTGACCGCATCTCACACAATACAACCACAATTACACCTACATCATACATCCACCGTACACGAACACCACTCTTTTGTTTTATTTGTTCTGATTACTTATTCCGTTTCATTTCCATTTGTTTTGTATTTCTGGTTCTATGTCTGATACCCACGCCAGGAATCAACATCGTCGGCACCTGGCCACTCTCGCTATAATTTGTTCTTTGCCATTCTTCTCCTTTCATTCGTCTTCTATTTACGCCCGTGGCATTTTCTTTTTGTCATTATATCTTCTCATATTTTTGTATTCATTCTCTTCATTGATGAATCCGGTATTGGTAATGGTTACCGGTTATTGGGCTTGGATAATGAATACGTATTCGAGTACTCTTCAACAGCAACACAGCAAGCGTGCTCCCACTCTTTTATATAGTATCTTGTTTGTTTTGGCTGCCTGCTTTGCGACTATACTGTCTTTACCTCAATACTATTTTGGTTTCTCGCACACCCCTTGTAAACTCGCCGTGATTAATTGTGTGTATTGGTGTTGAACATAAGTAACTAAGCAAAGGTAAAATGAACTCATAGAGAGAAAAGGAGAAAGAAATGGGTATCTAGACAAAGAGACCACGGAGGCCTTACCGGAAGACCCCGAGAAGAAGAGAAGTTGCAACTGAAATCAGACGAGACGAGGTAAACGGCCAAGAACAAAAAAAACGAGGCCTATCAAGGTACCAAGAAGAGCAAAAACACCCAAGAGGACTGACTCCCCTACATAGTCCAAACCAGAGACCCCCTTTCAGCTGCCACAGTTGCCACTTACAAGAAGGCGTTCACTCCTCCTTCACAACGGCACCCGATGTGCTGGCCAAAACATCAATGACCTCGCCGCCAATCTTGTAGATCATATACGACGGGAACAACAGCCAAAGGCCGCTTGATTGTTAGCATTTGCCAAAGTAGTTTGAATATGGGAAACATCAAAGACTTACTTGGGGATGACCCAGAGGAAGATGAGCGAGTAAAGGTCGTTGTGGCCAATGTTGTCAAAACCCGAAAAGTACTCGTTGAGCCCTGTATTGTTAGTGGCTGAATAGAGTATGGCCTTGCCAGATAGTAAAATAGGAGGGGAACATTGGACATACAGTAGAGGGCCGTCTTGCTGAGTGTCATGACGGCCGACGAAAATGCCAGCAGGCTAGCCCAAGCAGCAACGCGGCCAACGAGACCCTTGCGGCTTGACTTGCTAGTAAAGCCGGCGCCCTCGACAGGGCGGCCGTATGCCTGCCAAAGGTAGAGGAAGGCCAGGTAGAGCGACGTCTCGATAAGGTTGAGTGCGCCCTGGGCGCCTGTGAAGCCGTTGCGCGCGTTCCACTGCTTGAAGCCGTAGATGTGGTCGACCTCGCCGTAGAGCGCGTAGGGCGTGTAGAGGGGCCAGTGCAGCGAGCCGCCGGGCATGGTTAGTGGGCGCAGCAGCACATAGCCCGTGTCCCACGCGACGAGCGGCAGCGACACGGCCAACCAGACGAGCGTGACAGAGTCGGGCACATAGGTCCATGCCGACGAGGATGACGTCGACGAGGTCTTTTTGCGGCGCGCCACAGCCAAGGGCTTGCTATCGCCGTCGAGTGCGGGCGTCATTGATCTGCGAGACCGGGTTGAAGCGGGAGGTTTGCGCGCAGTGTCTCTTCCAGAGGAGGTAGGGCGGGGGCCAGGTGTAGCAGGGACGTCAGCACCAGATGAAGAGCGTGTCTGAACCATTGTGGTAAAATGATGGGGGGATGTCGAGGGGATATCGGCAATAAATATTCAAAAGGGATGTGTCGAGTACAACGTGTAAATCAAGTACTTTGTATAGCGAGTGCGTTGTTCAGAGGGAGTCGAGGAGAGGACAGTTGTCGCAAAGTCGCTGGAGACTGTCAAAGCGTAAGAATGGCAGTCTAGAAAAACAAAACACGGAGACTCGGGCTCGGGGAATCGATGAGGCCGTGTTGCAAAGGGACTATGATGCAGGGGCAGAGTGCGGGTGGTATTGTTTTGTTCTTGTGTTGATAAGAGAGAACCAAAGCCGACCCAGGAAACGGGCTATGTATTATGGTGACAGTAGCAGCAGTCGAGGTGGCCTGTAAATAGACAAAGTCTGGGGTAATCTAACGGCTTATTGGCAGAAGGAGAGAGGGGGGGATGTCAACAAGCCAGCGAGCAGGTGCGACCGGATGCTACACGTTCCTTCCTCTAATTACACTACTTCCCCCTCATCCGCCCACCTGCTCCTTTTTCGATTTACAGTGCACCGCGAGACATGGCTTTTGCTCTAACGGCACTTCTAAGGTGTATTCGGTCTCCTGGTGTATCGCGCCTTCCTGTTCGGACTCAATCGGTGCATGTCGGTAATTAAAGCGGCACGCCGGGCATATACTATGGGAAAAAAGAAGTCGCGACCGCTGTTTTCATCGCGGTTTCCTATTCGACTACTACAGCCGAGTGCCTTATATTGGATACTCACACGCAAAAACTAGAATTAGTCATCACTGTCAATTGACAGCGTTTGCTTGTTTTTAGGTGTAGCATGACAAACACGCTTGATTCCATTCTGGTGTTGTTGAGACTTGATGGTTGACAGGTAAGATAGCAACTAATGCCAGTGGAATTAATCGTCTCTTGTTTACGTGAGCCGTGGACACTATTGGCTGATAGGTCACTCTAGCACATTTGGTGCCATTGCGATGTGCCAAATCAGAGAAAAGAGAACAGGCTATTATAGTAAACAACGCAGGTCGAACAAAGAACGAGACGGGCACTAAGAGACTAACACACTAGACATCGGATGAGACCTTCTGGTGTGGTGGTGTTGGCATGTTTAGTGCTGGCGCTGGCTCAGGATCGATCAGGAGGCAGCAATAACTACTACTAGATCAAAGAGTTCATTTGATTCATCCTCATTACCGGGCACTCTAAATAACAATTCTTGGTTGCGGTGCTAATCATAGTTGTGTCATCCAGCAGCACGTGGCGCCTTTATAAGTGAGAACAGAAGCACGGCATACCACGACGGAGCAACTTGTTGGAGCAGAGGCGATGTAGTCTACCATCGAAGGGCTTCTTATGGCATTGAAATACCAAGGAGTCTGCTGCGGCGTGACAGCTCATAATCAGCTTAGCACCAGTCGGCAAGCTCAATGGGTCAAAATAAGTTCTACTGGCGCCCCAGATATTGTCATCCATTCTGCAACCTCGAGGATCTATTGTGCATCCCATTCGATACATTTGATTACTGTCTCGGGATGTTTTCGTACCCAACATTGTGAGGGCTGAGGGCTGAAGGCCGAAATAAAGAGCCAAGAGCTGACGATCGTGGTCTAGCCAAGCCACGAGATGTACTTTCAAGAAGAAGCCTTTGTCTCGGCTCAGATTAACGTCGATAGGATTTGAACGTCGAGACATACCCATAGCTGTCTTACAGACACAAGGGAACCGTAAAGCTCAGCTGAGATGCACGCGATGGCTTCTCTACATTGCATTTATCAATTAATTACAGTATGGTCACGCAAGCGTTTTTATTTTTGTGCGATTGTCCCCCTAATGTGAGCTCTGACAAACTCATTAACCGAACCCTACCAGTCTACTACGACGAGCTGGAGGATATCATAGCTGCTAGACTATGCTCATATGCTGTCCTTGTGCTTATTTGAAGACAGCATTGGCCATTCCAGAGATGGAGAAGAGAGAGGAATACGAGCTGCATATGATGCATATGGTGATAAGCAGCGTCTGACATCTCAGCTCCAATTTAGCTCTCAGAACAGGAACAGCACAGCAAATAAGCACAATCTACCAAATAATGTGTCAAGCTGTCGGGCAATAGACGTGCTGAGAAGTAGTTGGTAAAAGGGGAAGTCCTCGAGTTTAGGCCGAGTGGTGTATGAGATGAGATGTTTAAAAGAAAAGAAAAGAAAAAGAACGGAATTAGATGAGACGAAAAGAAACACGGAATAAATTAGAGAGGATGAACAAAAGAAAGACGCAGACTTGGCTAGAATCACAAGTACCATGGACGAAAACAATCAATCAATATTACTTTATTACGCAGAAACAATCGGTGAGATGGCCCGTTTGACGCCTGATTTACGCCAGCTCGCTGCCCATCTCATATGATATAAAAGCCAGAGATATCTTTCTATTTTCGATTTTGGTATTGATTTCAATATGATTTAGTCTACATACATCAACAGACAACAGATCTCTGTCGCCATGCTTCCCTGCCTGCTTACAACGGCCATTGCCACCTTTGCCGCCTCGGCCTCGGCCGTCATGGCCAGCTCCCACGCAACCAAACCTAAGCCTCCCGTTGCCACATTTCTGTACACAGTCAATCTTACGTCGTCGGCACCACTCGAGCTAGGCCCGTCTTTTGCTGGCAATCGCAGCGTCCTTCCCGTTATCAGCGGTTCCTTTGCCGGCCCCAAGCTCAACGGCAACGTCACTGTCGGCCTGGACTGGGGCATCCTCGACCCCAAGGGGCATTTTAGTCCCGATGTCATCTATGTTCTCAATACGCACGACGGCGCCCACATTCTCGTCCGCGGGCAAGGCCATTCTCCTAGTGTACAGGTGTTGTTTGAGACGGGCAGCGAGAAGTACAGCTGGCTGAATCAGGTCGTCGGCTATGCCAGTGGCGGTCCCAACAGCGAAGGTGTTGTCCAGCTCAACGTCTGGCAGGTGAGTCATCCAGTCTTTATCCAGCATAGCATTGGTTGCAACAATTAACAAACATAGCTTTCTCCTGCACAATAATTTGAACATCATTCAGAACGAGCAGCGTTTCATGTACCTCGATATCAAGGTGTATACAAAAAGCCGAGCATATGTTGGTAGAAATATAATAGAAAGTGACTGCACACGACCGATTTGATCCACCATATAATATGACTATATGACAAAAGCGACGACAAAGATGCCTTTATTGAATATCAAGACGGCGGTTGATTGGGTGCAGCTGGCCGGGCCAGGGGTGTAGACGGTTCCTCGACCGGCGCGACTGGCGGTGTGGCATTTAGCCCAATAGCTACAGGAACAGCGTGGTGTGGAATACGTTAGCCGTACTGCTGCTGTTGCCACGATGTCGCGTCGGCGCCTGTGTACCCGGGTGTATTTTGAAGACTAGCCGAGTTTATAGAGTTGGGAGGCACAGACGATGTTGAAGTAACGGTGGGTGCAAGGAACGATTTGCCACAAGCTCGGTATGGCCGTCTGGGGATAATGTGTCGATAACAGCAGTGGTAGGCACAGCACCAACACCCATTGTGCTTGGGATTACGGCAGCAGTGCTGCCTGCACCGATTAGAGCTGATGACGGATATGAGCCGGTGTAGGGATACCAGTGACAGCAACATTGCCTCCCTTGTTGCGGCCAGTGCAGCGATAAATCAGGAAGATCAAGGCACAGAAAATAATAGTACCACCGGCTGCATCGATGGCAATGCCAGAAATAGCACCCTTGGATAGCGAGCTTATGGACGACAAAGGCGACGAGAAAGAAGAAGAATGGCCGCCGCCGCTGCTGCCGCTTCATCCAGAAGCGCTCGTCTCCGTCTGGCTGCAGTTGATGTTGCATTAGTTCTCTTCTTGGTCGGTGAGGATGATGTCGTTGTTACGGCAGTGATGGAAGCCGTACGTGTTTCTGTAGCCGCACCAGTCGTCGCTGTAAAGTGCACGTATGTAATGCAAATATCCTTCAATGAGCTCCATGCGTCTCTTGATTAGTAAATGTTTGCTGTCTTTGGCCAAGCTTTAGGCAACGTACAAAAAGCAGTCACATAGCCACAGGCAGATTTGACACACGCCGTAGCTGCCGATGTGATGAGAGCTGCATTGGAGTATTGGCATCCGCAAGCATAGTCTTCGACCTCGCAGTCCGTATCGTTGGTGACGGCACTTGCAATGCATGACTAGGTGCAGTCCGGCAGACTCAAGCTTACGGAGCGTCGTTGCAGGGCAAGTTCTCGGGGGATTTCCGGGGGTATTGTGATAAGAGGATTGACAGCTGCTATAGCAGGTGTTGCGCCAAAGCTGCCATGGAATTGGCCTCTATAACGGGGGTAGACGACGGGGGCTGTAACCAGTGCCACAATATTGGCCGAATTTGCAACAAGCGCAAGCAAATGAATGCGTGCCATGATTATTTTGTGGATGGGAGCGTAGATACAGTTGGTGTAAGAAATTATGACAAGGCTAATGCTAATGCAATGCCAATGCCAAGTGTCAGTCTGAAGCCAAGGCTGGGAGTCGTGATGCTTGGCTGGCCCCTCTCCCGAACTGCTCAGTTGCCCAAATGGACAATGCACGCAGCCCATATCCAGTGTATCACTCTATCACATACGCAGGGTCAAGCCAACCCCGTATATGGTAAGGAAGCAGGGCCCTAGTATCAAAGCAGCTCGGCCACCCTCCCCTACCTCACATCGATCATGAACACCTTTGCAGACAGCTATGCCACCAGCTTCAAAGCAAAGTTCTTTCACAACCCACAAGGAGTACCCGCAACCTCATCCTATCTCGTCGACTATTCAACTATTCAACATCACTTCAATTCTAACCCTGCCCGCATTTCCCTCGAGTCTGGATAGTGCGATGTAGTGGTAGAGTCAAGGCGGTTCCCGTCTTCACGTCCTGTTTCCTTAATATGAAGTGATAGTACTGATCACCTTCAGTCTTATCACTACAAATCAATAAATTCCCGCAATATAGAGAAAAGCGCCAAGTCTTTTATTTAAGCGCATAAACTTGACGATCCTTGCACTGGAAATGTCTTGCCGTGGGTCTACAGGCTGTCTTGAACGAATAGCGTTCATCTCCAACTCTCAGCGACTAGGGCCTGCCGCCGTGCTCACTCATACTGTGGTTCTCGTTATTTCACATTCTACGTCATAGTTTCTACCTATTCCACACGCAGTTGAGAGCATGGAGTGGCATCTATGTGATTTAAAGGTAGTTGAAGATGTTCAGTAAAGGAGCAAAAGGGGAAAATGTACAAGTTAAAGCAGCACAAAAGGAAGACGGAAACCGGAAAGAAGAAACGAGTAGAAAAACAAATAGAGAACAAAAAAAGATTAAAAAAAGAAGAGAGAGCTTGCAAACCCCCTGGTTGTCTTCAGCCGCACGTTGTGCAAGGTTAGAACCAATAATGCAACATTGGACGCTCACTGTCTGAGCGAATTAGAATCAGCATGGCTGTATTCACCCGCAGGTATGACTACTCGTAGACGACCGTGCACAAGTTTCAGTGTAAGCAGCCAGATTATTTTGCATAACCGTTGTTGTCGGCAACACGTTCTGCTGGCCTCACCTACCCAGCATCAACAACATATTGTGATGAGTTCGAAAACCAGTATGCTACTATAGTGGTAGGCATCTTTGTCTGATCTAGTTATTTCTATAACCAGATATAACACGTGGTTTTCGCAACCAGAGCCGAGATATGCCATCACCACAGTGTAGATTTTTATGTATCACTTTAGTCCATCCACATCATATATCAAAACTCATTACTCAAAACTCAAAAGGAGTCTCCTAAAAGAGAAGATTTCCCCATAGTGAAGTGCGTCACTCCGAACAATATAGTCGACATCAGAGAAGCTAATACACATGCTCCTTTTTTTTGTTGAAATAAGTCTGTGGTAGTTGCATAAGACTGTCTATACAGGAAGTATAAAGAAGAGATGCCAGATATAGCTGTCAATGTTTCAGCTGCATCCAACGTCGTATAAAGAGTTCGTGAAGCAGCGCAGAATTCTTAAGTACCTGGATTAATATTGCGACATACTATACTTAGTACTCTTTTAATATCTCGGGTTTTGTACCATGATGCTTTCACAGTTTAATTTACATCTGTAATACTAATCTGTTCATTGTGATATTTAACTCGCAAAATATGTTTAGTTAATACATGCTGGCACTATTTTAGCACTTTGACGATATTCAATAGCGTTATTTATCTACGGATGCAAAGGCGCTCAATATAAGTTTCACTTTCACCTCTGCTATGGGAACTGGGGTAAAACAAAGCAACAGTGATGGGTCACACGTGAGTGTGCATATCATCTTCAGCAATTTATGCAAGGCGGACGGCAGCAAACAGAGTGTGCATAATGTGCAGAGTGTTCGGAAGTCCAATCGTGGCATAGTGAAAGGTGAGTGAGAGAGCTCGATAAGTAGGTAGCAAGATGCCGGCACATAGATTGACAGGTGTCACAGCTGTGCCGCCTGAATACTGTAAGACCGTTTGAACCAGTGCCCTGGATTTGTCAAGTGTATGCTTAAGCACAATCTATTCGTGTGATGTAAGCAGGACCATACCAGAGTAACTGGGTCATCTTTGGGATTGAATATAACTGCGTTGCAAAAGAGCTTGAGAGAAGAAAGAAGTATAAATGATCGCCAGCCCATGTGACCTGGTCCGTATCATGGGAAAGATAATGTGCAAGTATGGAAAAAGACATGGAATTGCACCAGCGGTTGTTGCTCAGCGGTTGACGTGCAAGACTGAGACACAGTAAGCATCTGCTGGTGCACAACATGAGGCAGATTCAGAAGTTGCAGGTATGCAAGATGCATAACAAGAGTTTAACAGGTCTTATCTTCGTTATCTAGATTTGCATCCCATAAAGGGAGAAGGGAGTGAATGGTAGCTTTGGTTTTATGCGAGCTACAAAAAAAGAGTATACGCGTATTAGAATAGTGAGAGCACCTCCAAAGTATCCGATTATTTCCATTATTGAGTACAAAGTAACGGCTCCTTGATAGCAAAAGATTTACGAGACTGTAAGCAATGATACTTTATGACTTCCGCTATTGAGTTTGGACTGCCTCCAGGGCCTATGGAGGTTTGAGTGGCAAATAAATTATGACAGACATTGACTGAACTTTGTCAATCTTTGTTTACGCCGGGAGCACCTCGTATTAGGCCAATATATCATACCCGAGCCGCATGGGTCTTTATTTCTTTATGTTTTATTTTAAGTCTGTCTTTAGCTTTCTTATGTGGCGGTCATCGTTTATATGAATATAAGCACAAAGCAGTAAATAAATCACATACTCTAGGCCCGCTGCGTGTAGGAATAGAGCTGTCCTGGTCCGTGGTGATTTTTTGGATTTTCTTATCTAGTTGACAGTACTAATGAAAGCTAAAGAAATATGTACGTTTTCACAGCCGCCTGAACAATGTCTTTTTTGCCGGGTTTATAGTTCTTGACAAAGTCGACATCCTCGTAATTAAACATTTGCCAACACAACCCTATTAGATCACATATCAGATTACTCCTAGGAAAGCAAGCCTTCGTCCTGCAAATCAATGGCTATGGGAATTGTGTCCGTGGTGCAACCCGTCTTGTATTGTTTGCTCAACAACTATGCCAATATGATAGAAAAAAAAACAAGGCTATTTTAATATTTAAAGTTTACATTTTTTTATATAATTCTAACATTTTATTTCTTCTCTTCAGCCACTCTCCACTGTGGATGTATGCCGTCAACAAGCCCCCAGTCGAGGACTGTTGGATGCAAGTCGTGCTTACAACAGAGACTAAGGTAGCTCCCGAGGCCGCATGAGACACCACCACTTTGACATACGCTGATCTCTTTCGTTTCCCTGATTTGTGTTCTTTACAGGGCCCATGGCGACACTTATTGAGGTAGCCTCTTTTAGCACTCGTTTATTGCCATAATACTTGTTAGCATCACTTGTTCCGGGGAAGCGAAAGGCACGTCCCGGAGGAGATGACTAGCTTGGCTGCTCTCTCAGTGTCAATTCGCCAATCCCCACCTAGTCCCTGCAATAACTTATCCTATGGCAAAGTTATGTACACAATTCCGCAGACGCTGCCTGACTGTAAAAGGCAACGAAATGTTACCTTAATAGCAACTTATTGGTCGTCCTTTGCAGAGTTTAGGCGAGAGAGGGTGGCATGCGGCGTCCAGGGTCTGCTGACGACCAGGAATAGCAGCACGCCACATTCGCTTGCTGAGATACCTGGGCTCACCGGGCTATCCCCAAGATATTTTCAGATATCACGGTAGCCATGGCCCGCGTATCTTGGAGAATGGGGATGGTTTATTTTGACAGTTTAGATATGACTTGCAGCGTATGGAATAAACGCCCCGTTGGTTGTTAGCGATCGGAGCATATAGTGCGAATAGTAGTGACTATAAATCGCACCTAAAATTGCTAGACGTCTGCTATCACCATCACGCATCGGATTTCTTCTAAACCGGAATTATGGTTAAAAATGCCGAATATTTTTCAATGCCAATAATGGCCTTTTTTTTACCTGCAGCAGCTGTATTTCTCAGCGATGATCGTCATTCACTTCCGTCACATTTTGTCACATTCTGTTGATCCTCAGCCAAGTATCATCACAAGATGGGGGACGAACAAAAAGCTCTCCTGAAATTTTTTAAATAGATAAAAATAAATATATAGATATAAACGTGAGCATACCGCCTTTAGTTTTCCAATAATATGACTGCATCCAAAGTGTTTGTATCCCTCACGCCGACCAGGGTCACATACAGCAAGCCATCGACTCTCAATGTAACGCTGCGACAACGACAAAAGGACAACGCATACATATCTTATGCACTTTCGACAAACTGAAGATGGACAACAAAAATAAACGAAAAATTCAGAATAATAAAAATATTAAGAATAAAGATAATATTAGAAAATATTAGACTCGACGGCGCGAGGGACGGCCCTTTTTGGCCCTGACGCGGTTGACACCGCCAGTCTTTCCCTCGCTAGCCATCTGCCAAGATTTTGACTCAACTGGGTTGGCCATCCTACTCACCTTTCGTCTCCCCAGGGCGGTATAACAAAGTGACCATAGATACATCGTAGCATTGTACCCCGTACCCATACTGAAAGCGTCGTAAAGAAGGCGGCCTGTCTTGCTGGTTTGCGATGACTGGGGGAGCCTGTTCATTTATCAATATAGCAGGGTTCGTCAATGGTAGGATTACCAAGTTGGCGGGCACGGCCGCCCCAGAGAACTGGGAACAGAGTAGCTATCTAATATCGAATCTAATAAGCATAAGCCATCGAAATCTTCTTTCAACGACAACTCAAGGACAACTATTGCACCAGTGCTTATATAATCAACAACCAGTTGCGAAAACGCGACAGTTACGTCGTTATGACCGCATATGTGTCTCATAGTTGGAACTCAACGGCATTGACGGTCTAAGGAGAATAAGTCGTCACAAAATGTCCGTATTACTATGGTTGGAGGGGCACCCGTAGTTGGGACAAAGAGGGGGGAAATGGAGCAGAGAGGACTAGAGATGGGCAAAAAGGAGGAGTAGAAGAGGGGAGAACACGGAAACAGAATAGGTAAAGAGGGCGAGGGGGGGTAGGGTGAATAGGCCAACGGCTTTCGCCAGCTGACCGTTGAAGAAAGGTAAATTTAAATAACGCGTTTTCAAACAGAGTACGCACATGACTGCATTGATAGCTCTCTGCAATGATCCGCTTCAGAGATATTGATATTCACAAGGATCACTAGGCCAGTTGTCGGGCGTCATCACTTGAAAGATGTTGAGCTGCTGAAGGAGTGCTGTCGATCACCTGCCGTTGCATTAATAGAGCAAAAAAATAGAGCAGGCTGGCTCAAGTGAAGAGAGAGAAGAATAAAATATCAACGAGCAAAATAAAATAAAAAATAATAAAAAAAAAAAGTAACAACAGATGCATTCGGAGTCCACGTCGGGGAAGCAGAGGGCGGCATATATTGGCGGATCTCAGCATAAAATTGCAAACACCAAATGCACACTATGAACTGTGATTACTGAATTCTGCAAAGTAAATGATTTTTCCACTTTCCAGCCAGGATTATATCATTCATCTTTACATGTTGGTGGTTTAGTCGGTGTTGCGTTGCAGTGGCTGTCCAGCTATCCAACTGGTAGCGAGAAACAGAAAAAGCAAAGAAAGAAAAAGAAATATAAGGGGAAAAAAAATAAGATAATAAGTAAGCAATTCCGAAAAAAAAAAAAAAGGAAAGCAAAAGAACAAGAAACATATCTCGGAGAATGCTGCAGGACGAGTCAGCAGCACCTCAAGCCTTGTTGATACCCCTGAATATAGCCTTACTGCACTTGATAGTGAACCATATCATTGTTGACTTGAACAGTTTCTTATTGATACTGGCCATTCTGTAACTATAGTCATTGTCGGCCTTTTGAGCAAATGTCTCCATAACTGAGTAAAAACCTCTTGAAAATCACCTAGCTGACTTCTTTCCTGCTTTCCCACTTTCCTTTGCCGTCCCTATCTATGTAGATGTGATTGCTATGACCAATTCCTGTCCGAAGCCTTTCCTCTTATATCATAATGACGACCTCCACCACAACAGCCTTGCGGCCCGTCATCGGCATGTGGGTAGTCGACAAAATAAAAGTGGACAGGAAGTGTGCTATGACTGCTGTTGTTGTCATTTTCTAGTTCTATTTGCACCTAGTGTGCATTCTCACTGCATTCCTATTCATAATTTGGTTCTAGGCCTGCGTTGACGACCCATTTATTGATGCAGCTTGCTGGTCATCCAAAGTTGCAAAAATCGGTGAAGGATGAGGAGATAGCTGGCATGGAGAGAAAGACGCCTGGGGGTGGAATTAGATCTTGACTGATGGCTGAACAGTGCAGATAATGATATGCGAGGGTGACAAAAGGTACGAAAGAGACAAAAGGCACGAATGCATACCGCTTCTCCTGACTCCTTGACCCGTGCTTCTCGCTAGTAAGTTATGCAGAACACTTTGTTCCGCCCATTATATGCAACACTGCAATGCTCCAGCTGCACAGCACTTTTACGACTCTATGACGCTTTTAAATGGCACTTTCCTTGCCCAGATCGGTGCGATTCCAGATGCCATCGCCCATCGTATCTGCTGTATCTCCTTTATCCTCTTCGTCCTCGCCAAAAACTCACCAACCCCCTTATGACTTGGTTCTCCCGCCAGAACCAAGATGATAGTTCGGGAGGACGCCCCGTCGCTAGACTTAATTCTAGAGCCTGTATATAAAAATATAATTTTAAGTTAGATAAGATCGAAGAGCGACCTGAAGAAGTGATTTGTTGCGAGCTTGTTTAGTCTTCAGCCTCTAGACTCTCTGGGCCTCTGAAATCACAGCGTTGTTATTCAAATAACGAGTTTATTATGTACATCGCCGTTTCATTCCCTGTCACCGTCCGCCTTCTTTAGTCACATCCGTACTGCTGCCATGTACTCCTTCTGACCAAAATGGCTCGTGCAAGTATATTCTGCAGGACATGCACCCACCAGTGCCTGCAGCTCATCCTTTTTATTGCATTCTGCGTGCATATTCTTCCAACTCTCCCTGTTCATGATCTGCTTTAGAAGCTGCATCCACCATCCCACCCTCTTCAGTCAATGGTGTTCGAGCTGGAACGGCTGTTGCTCTACCCCTGCTCTTTGTTCAATCCTCAATTCAGCTTGCTTCGTGTCCAGGCTTGTCTACTTTTGTCTTCCATTCTTTTCTTATTTTATGATCTTTATTCTGAGTTTATTGTTGACTTTAAGTACGTAATGCTGATATCTGGTCCCCGAAAACTTCTAAATAGCTCTCACACTCTGTTGTATGTTGTCCTAGCCACAGACACGGCTTCAATACTTGTTATCAGTCTCTGTTACCACATGAGAAGAAGCATAGGCCTGGATCACTCCAATATAGACAAATCCCTACAGAAACAGCCTCCAGTTTGAATATGCTTGAGTTGTTCTAGAGTCAGCACCTTCATACAAGACAGTAAAATCAATGTGCTTGATCATACTGGCACAACGACTGACTCTATTATCTAAAAATATCAAGACGCAGTACACAAGATATCAGCATATGCATCAAGGCTGCATTCCCTCATTCTACCTCGGCGACCATTTTGACTGCTTCTTCCATCATCTACTCTCATCTTCGCTCTACTCCCCCCTCAACAACGACACCCTCGTCAAGGCGTTCCGTCGGTAACGGAATCAACCACTGTCCCAGTCGCCTCCCCTCGGCTCCTCTCCCTTCCACTATCAGAGTGACTACAACTTCTACTATATTGCCATTGCAACTTCTGGTTTTTGAGACTTGTCATATTTCTCAGTGTTTGTTCCGCTCGTGTCTGCGGTTGTTCCATCCGGCAGCACTCTCTTCTTGTCATTTTCATAAAGCTCAACCAGCTAAAAATCAAAACCAACTACAGCTCTTCCCGTCTGATGTTGTCTCTCCTCTTTTGTATTGTCAGTTCTGTCATTTCTTCTTCATCTATCATATCTCATTCTCATATTCACCTTTGCCTCTACTCCCACCGCGTCTCATATTGACACGCCGTCGTACGCCATGTGAATGTGGCCTACGGGCATGGCAAAACACTCACGGCCTCAAGGACGCAACAGAATGAGATATGTTACTGTCCAATCACTGCTTGGTCAAGTTGATAGTCGGCATTCATCTTTATTGTCTCTACACTGCATTGTGATTTCCTCCTCCTTCTCTCTCTTGCCTTTGCTCCCTCTTCTTTTGAAAGACGAAAATAAGGGTAGTCCCAGTTCCCCCCTTCTTCTTGATTTTCTCTGTATGCTTTACCCCAGTCTCTTTTATTCACCCATCCCCTTCTTCTATCCATCGTTTGGCTCCCGTCTTTATAATATAAAAGGCCAGTTCCCCCTCACCACCTCCTTAGAAACAAAGCCATTCTAAGATCATCATCTCTCATCTCTCATCTTTGATTCTTCATTGTTCTTCGTTTTTCCCTCTATTCAAGTCACAGCTTGACTATATCGTGCATCTTATAGTCGTTCTCACTTACACTACTCTCCCTCCTATCACTCACACATGGTCTCGCTTTGAGAGTCTTTAGCTCTCTTATCCTGTTCTTGGTCCGGCCTTCCTGTCGTGCTACTCTTCATCTATTGCCTCCCTCTTGCACCAAGTCTGAGCCACGGCTCCTCGCACATTCAGAACCGTCCTGCAGCATATCCAGACTCATCGTGAGACCTGCTTCTGCCCGCCTCTTTCGATCACCTCTCTTTGCCGGTTTGATCCACTACTCTGCAAAGTTCATAGTATGTCCAATGATGCTATTGCTATTTGCTTCTTCCGTAGTTCTGACTTTTTTGAGTTCCTATTTTTTTTCCCTTAAAGCTTATACTCAGTACCATCAACACAGTCTACCTCGTCTACATATTGCAACAAGCGGTGAACTTGTAAGTAAAGGACCTGAGACACTTTCTATATACCTGTGCATTGTATATAAAGAAACGATGCACGATGCAGCATAAGAAGACAGACTAACACGACGACAGCAACCCCAGCAGCTCGACCACACCGTAAGATCTTACAACTGAAATCGACAACTGCACGCAAAACAACAACCTCCCCAAGCAGTACACGACTTCCAAAGTGCGGTCATTGTCTATTTTGTGAACTTGGTTCACGCCCCTCATCAATTCAATCTTGCATCCATCTTGCATCCTTCTTGTGTGCAGATACCTGTTCGGACCACTTCATTCTTTGTTTCCCTTTGCACTACTTTTCCCGCAGAACCTCCTCGTCTTGTTTCCCCAGACGTTATTCAATATGCAGTCATATCCACTTCAGACAGCATCGGTCGATGGGCAGTATAACTATCACGACGCCAGACAACAGCATCAACAGTACCAGCAGCTTGAGCTCCAAATCCAACAGCAACAGCAACAGGCACAGGCACAGTCACAGGCACTCGTTCTTCAGCCTCACCCCGATAGCTTCCCCCAGATCAAGAAAGAAGAGTTCCAAACCAGCAGTCAGCAACTTTCACTGATCCCACACATCGCGACAACCCCGGTCCAGGCACCCACAGTGCGCACAGCCTATAACACCCAAGCTATCCGGAAGTACCACCATCGTCAACAAGACCACCGTTCCGGTCCTCGTCTATACAGATACAACCCGGAGCGCCGCCAGCAGGTCAGGCTCCAGCACCAGCACAATAATCGCCAGCCCCTAACCGGTTCTCCCAGACAGGCCAGCAAGCCTAGACGTCGTCCTGTCCAGTTCTCGAGAGAAAAGGAAGCATCCCTCCGCTGCTGGCTATCGGAATACATTAACACTGGTGACTTTCAAGGCAACGACATTGTCAACCTTGACGAAGTTGAGGTGAGTCATGATGCTTTATTACCTTTTTGTATAAACCAAGAAAGAGCTGACATTCCGACTATACAGCACGACCCCGAAATGGACGGGCCTCTCCCTCACACGCCCAACTCGTCAAAATTGATGGCCTTGTCTCCTAGTCAAACTTGTAAGTTGATATCGTTAGTATATGTCCAAAGTAGCATCACAGCCCCGTGCTGATACTTGTTCCTTTCCTAGCAAACGGCCCTGTCTCGGAATTTAGCCACCACCACAACAAAGACAAAAATGGCCAGCAAACGCCGCAGACTTTGGAAGTCAAGAACGAGGTGGACCAGACCGATGCTGCTCTATGGGGGCTCGTCCCTTTCAATACGCAGGAGCTGGCATATGCACAGGGCCAGATGCAGTCTTCCTTTAGCACTGGCCACGAACTGTTGCCGTACAGCAAAACTATCGTACAGCCGGTCTCCCCCTTGCAATCACACATGATATACATGCCGGCAATTCAGGAAGTACAAGAATCTCAGTTTGATACTCTTGATACTGGATATCACCAGCACAACATGGATTTTGTCGGTGATGCTTTCCGGCAGCAGCAGCAGCAGCAGGGCCCGAGTGCCGGCTTGTATACAGCAGCACTGGACAGCATTCCCATGTCCAGCTCCATGTCTTTGTCGAATATGCCAACTGGATCGGGCGAAAGGCAGTGTGCCCGTCGTGGAGCTAGCGGTGTCTCCATGGCTCGCTCGCGCAGCAACATTGAAGTCACGGCTAATCCTGGGTTTGCCAGTCCGACATCAGCTACGGTATGATCTTTTCGTTTACTCTTTCCAAGAGACTGCATCTAATAGCTTCCAGATCCAGGATTTGCAAATCACTGCTCCGGGCATGTCCCGGTCGGTATCGACAAGAACATTGGCTGCTTCTGAGAACGGCCATCAAAGTCAGCAGCTTGACCCTTCTCTTGCACCGATCATGTCCCAGACAGCACCAATGCAGCACAGTCTCTCAGCACAGTCGGCCTCTTCTGGCAGCTCATTTATTTCCCACAGTGCACTTCACCCTCTGTTTGCACCCTCGATGATTCCGTCGGCATTCTACGGCACGGGGACCATCCTCGGCCAACCCCAGTCACACTACCTCAACGTCCAGCAGGCTAGCAACAAGCGCTCTGCATCCTGCATGGGCAGCCATCTGACTCCTCAGAATGCTTCCAAGCGCAGAATGGATGAGCTCATCATGGTCAAGGAAGAGCGGTCCCCAACCCCGTGCAGCAGTGGTAACATTCCCGATAGCTCGTTTAATTTTGACGACTATATTGATCTTGCATCTTCCCAGCGTATCACGGACGTCACTGCAACGGGTTCTTCCATGGGACCTGGTATTGTTCGTTACGATGGCTCGGCTGAGCAGACCATGTCTGCAGGTCTCATGCACTCGATCGAGGTGTTGTCCTCAGAGGCTGTTCGCCATACGGCACTGGTCACAGCTGTGACCCCCCATCCTCACGACTTCGAGCATAATGATACAGTGTCTCCCCATGATCTGATCATCAACCCTCTAAACGATGCTGGGCCCATTATCAAGAGGGAGTCGGCTGATGCGCCACAGCAGTGCATGGCCATGGTCCCCAATGAACACGCCTCCTTCTTTGCCGAGTTCGATCCAATCCTGGTTGGAGGCTACCAGGGCCGCTCTGCCGACAATGATAGCAATGCCGCCGAGCTTGATCTGGGCGGCCGGGGAATAGAGGACTTATATCCCTATGGATCATCGATCGGGTCACCTAGAATTCCCCACCCGAGCCCAGTCTCTGACCTGAGCCCTCCATCATTCCACAATCAGCATCAGCCCAGCCCCCACAACTCCCATGACGCATATGCACTCCAAGACCCTGGCTTATTGTCAGTGCCTCGATCTGCCACGTGTCCTATAGATGCTGCTGAGACTGAGATTGTTCGCATGCGTGCTGCTGAAGAACAGCGCCATGGCGACTGTGAGCGCCGCCGCAAGGACCACATTCTGCTGCAGCTCAAGCGCGAGGGCTATACCTACCGCGAGATTCGCGCAAAGGGCAACTTTACCGAAGCCGAGTCGACTCTGCGCGGCCGATACCGCACGCTGACAAAGGCCAAGCAGGAGCGTGTGCGCAAGCCCACTTGGACGGAGACTGACGACCGCCTGCTTGTTGAGGCTGTTAACTTTATGGCACGTGGTCGTGTCATAGGCCACTTCAAGGTGGCATGGAAAGCCGTGTCTGAGCGGATTGTGGACAATGGAGGCTCGTACCGGTTTGGGAACACGACATGCCGCAAGCGGTATGACTTGCTGGTCGAACAAGGTCTGGTCTGGGAATCCCCCAACACCTCGTATGATGACGCAGAGGAGGAGGAGGGGGAAGATGATGAGCCAAGTGTTGTCTATTTCAACGAAGAGAACTATGGTGGGGCAGTGTGAAATCAGAAGACGGGTATTCAAGGATGTGAATGATAAATCAGGATCCAGAAGGATTAGTGAAAGCTAAAAGGCTTTGTATAGCGTCAGTTTTGGGGTTGTTCTTATTTTGTTTTGCTCGTTTTGTTTTATTCTTTTATTATGTCATGATCTAGATAGAAAAGTTTGGATACATGGGATCGCTTCGAGAAGGACATACCTTGTTTTGTTTATTTCTTCTTCGTTTATTTAGTATTTGTTTAGTTTTTTTATTTGATTATCAGTATTGAACTCCTGAAATATAAGGCAATTATAGAAATGCTGCTTGAACTGGTTTGGGGGCCACACCAATCTTCGCAAGAACTCGTAGAAGATGAGACGGGTCATGACGAAGAGCATCCCATTCTGCCTCATTCTTTACAAGGGCTGTGCCGGCAAGGACGGTGCCGTTCAGCGAGACGAAGCCACCCGCCGCCTTTCCCTCAGTCTCTGTAAGCACGGTCGATCCTTCAGACGTGCGGGGAGTGAGGGCCATTGTTGTTTTAGTCAGTGCCAAGTTGTAGCTGATCCGCGCTGGCACTTCGCCGCTCTCCTCATCGGCCTGGTCGGGCTCATCAATGACTAGATATGCGGAGGTTCCCTTGGCCGCAGCACACGCTTGCCGGTATAGATTCAGATAAGTGGCATGCAAAATTTCCGGTGATTGTACAGAATCCAGCTGGGCTGTAGCCACGAAGAATGGTAGCTGGTGTGCCGTTTTCTTGGCTGACACCTCGTCGACAAGAACACCCCACTCGGACGCGTCCGCTCCATCGAGGCCCTCACGCATCTGAGCCACAGGAAGAAGCTGCAGATGTCGGTGTGGTTGACTCGCACCAGAATTCCCACCACTATTGAAAAAGACATAAAGCTCTTCTCCGCTCGAATGGTATGCCTCGACGCATGCGTAAGCAGCAGCCAGGTCGGCGGGGTCTAACAGGTGGTGCTGTGGCCGGAACACTGTGGTGGCCAAAATAGCATGGTCTTTACTAATAGCAAACTTGTTTAGAACGAGACGATGTGATGGCCCGAGTTTTGGCACAACAAGCAGGCCCGGCACGGGATCCTCGAACGGGTTGAAAGGCTTCTTGTCTTTTGCATCTGTGGCACCTTTGACCTTGGCGGCTTCGTCTTGCTTGGGGCCTTTTGGCTTCTTTGCCAGTGCCGGAGCAAATCGTAGCTGGAACTAAAAGCTGTAAGTAAAGGCGCAGATTGGCCACAAATAGCACAGATAACACTCTTACAGAGACACCGTTGACACGGAGCAGGCTGACTTGAGTTGCGAAAAATGTGAGATCGCCGTCAGTGCGCGCGCGCACAAATGCACTGCGGACCAGTGTCGGCAAATTTTGCGGGGCGGTGAGTATAGAAGCCATTGTGTTGTCTTTGTACGCCTTCCACAGTCTTGCTGGAGTTGTCGGGTCAGCTCATCGTGAGACGGGTGAGGTCGAAGTTGACGTCAGTCGCGCGTTATTGTGAGCATAAAATGTGGGGGCATGGTCGCGGCAAGCTCTGTCGGTGCAGATAGTCAACTTGACGTAGTAATATTATATTTCCACTATGCTCACGGGGCAATCATGAATAAACTCAATATATAAAATTATGTCTCTATCTTTTTATCCTACAGGCCGGGAAGTCCAACAATATGCCGCAGTGCTGGAACAAAACGAGGAACAATATATACGCCGTAGAAGCCAGCAAGGGCTACGATCAGGCCCGTGAGCTTCTCCGGCCACGTGTGGAAGTAGATGGCCGTCATGAGCAGCATCCACAGGGAGAGACCGACGACGCCAGACGCAAAACGGGTCACAAGGACAGCTGACAGCACGGCAGGGGTCTCGACGACAGTACCGCCCAGAGCAGCCTCGACCTCGGCCGACTTGACTGCACCGTCGCCCATCACAATGGTCCGAGAGTCCACGGTCCGCGCGCCATTGGCCGTCGTCGCAGACACCTTGCGCCACAGCACCCATCCAATCTCTTGCGCCAGGAAAATGGTACCCAGGGTCAGTAGGAATACGTGGCCACTGATGTCGTGGCCACCGCTCCACTTGCCGCCGGCGTGTTTGCAAGCAGACGACGTCGACGCCGCGTTCAGAAATTGTGCGCTCTTGGAGCCTGCGCGTCCTTGCTGCACAGCCTCGGCCTCGATATCGTCAGCCAGTGCCTGGAGCGCCTCGCAGCCGCCGCCAGTCAATCTAAAACTGCGGTCGATTAGCGCAGGGCCAAAGAACCACTGTGTCACCAAGATCCACCAGCCGGTGACCAGGGACCAGCGTATGGCGGCCGATACGCGGCGGCCGAACAAGGTCTTGGAGGGTTCTTTCTGCACAGCGACAAAGTAAGGGTGTGTTGCGACAAAGGCGAAGAACGTAACGGTGATCCAGAACCATCCACGCTTGACGAAAAACAGATTCAACACATTGTTCTTGCGGGCAAAGTAGCTGGGGGCAAACTCGGGCGACTGTGGGTAGTGGGAGGTAGCCGAAGCCGAGCCGGCAGTGGTAGCGGCAGCGGCGGCGGCACGTGTCTGTGGTGATAAAACACTGAATAAAGTGCCGAACAGCAACAGAGCTGGAAAAACCGCCAGCAGGAGCGTCTCGCGCGACGTCGGGAGAAACGGCGAGCCGCGCGATGAAACGGGGGTCGGCCGGATTGGAGAAGAGACAGACGCCTCGCTAGTAGTCGGCATCTTTCCTCGTCTCTGCTGTGGAAGTGCTGACGCAGACATTGAGGTGGTAGAGGTAGAATTCGTGTACTGAAGCCTGTCGTCGTCGAGTCGTGGCAAACTAGATCGCGTGACGTCGATGGTCCAAAAGATAGAGAAGGGAAAAGAGAACAGAAAGATGTTCAGTAGCAAATGCAAAACAAAAAAAAGAAAGAAAAAAACAGAGGTAAAATTCTGCACGTCCTCCAGGTAGATTTAAGCTGTGGGAAACAGGAGGATGGCGATCAGGCACGCCGGCAGAACTGAAGAAAGGACAGGAATTGGGTCATGACATATTAGCTTCACTTCAGCTGGAAGCGATGACGTCTGACGATTCCGGAGGCCAACGAGTGGCTATTTTAAGTGGGGCGTATGAGTAACGCCACACTTAGATATGTACCACTTGTCAATTTTGGATTATATAAGCAGTCGCCGATGAGCTCCTATATACACTATTGTGCCAGCGAAAATATACCCATTTTATTGTGCTTTTATAGTGCATATAGTGTCGACAAATGCAATTAATTATCACCAGCTTCAACAGCTCCATGATGTAAAGAAACATGATATCTTGAAAACGCCAAAGCCACCTTGCTACCAGTTCCTAGCCATAAAACGTAATGCCCTAAACTCCAAACATGGAAAATAAACCCTTTATAGACATAAAAATGCCAACTACTCAAACTTGCCCGCTCCGAATAGTCCTCCCACAGCACGACTCCGGCCCTCAGCACTCCGCACCTTCTTGGCCTGCCGCCGCTTGTCGTTCTCTGCCAGCATCGCTAGCCGCTCGTTCTCGCGCGCAAATGCGTGGATGCCCGACATCTTGCTCGCATTCTTCTTGATCTTGCCACTGTCGAGTCCATTGCTGGAGTGGTTGTTGCTGCTGCTGGAAGACGACGCCTTGTCGGCTGGGCCTCTAGTCGTGCTCATGCTAAAATTGGTGTTCCGGCCACTGCCGCTACGGCTGCTGCCACTTGATGTGAGCGAGTTGGTAGTGGCACGACGTAAAAGGGCTGGCACCCGGAAGCCCTTTGGACCCATGGCGCTGCCAGTCTCTGTGGAAGACGATGATGCTGATATGGAAGAAGCACTGCTGTTGTTGCGCTTGAGACTGATGCGATCGACAACCTGGACGTTGTGTGAGCGGCCACCAGGACGACGGAACGACGAGGCCGTGGCAAGAGGGTTGTTCTCCTTGTTGCTGGCTGGGCTGTCATTATCCTTATCCTCCTCATTGTCCGACCCAAACTCAGTATCGGCCACCATTGACAGGTTGCTAGACTCGCGGCCGTTGTACTGGTCCTCGAGCAAGTTTGACAGAGACTCGCGGATCTCGCCGAGGTTCGACGGCTTCTTGCCCATTGTAGCAGACGCACGGCGGCGGCGCGGATGTGTCATTGTAAGCTTGCCGCCAGTCGCTGCTGCCGCTGCCGTCGTAGACGTAGGCTGGCTGTCGGGAATTGCCACCTGTGAGGCGTCCACATCTGTAGTAGGAGTAGCGGTAGTAGGCGTAGCTGTCGTTGCAGAAGTCGATGCAGCAGCAGTCGGGCCCTCAAAGAGGAAATCCATCTCGTCGTCGCTGCCACGGTCTTCAATGGTGCGCATAAACGCATGGTTGCGCGGGTTCTCGGCTACCTTGGAGACACGCTCGTCGGCAAAAAGCGCCTTTTGCATGCGCGCAAACTGGCGACGCTTCATGCGGCGACGCGCCTCACCACCGTCGTCTGAGTCGGACAGATCATAGTCGCCACCACCGCCACCACCGCGCTTTCTCCGCAGCACGCCAGTAGTGACATCACGGAACAACTTCTCGACCTGCTTCTCGTCGTCTACACGTTCGCGGTCGCTATTATTGTCAGCTTTCATCAAAGTCAAAATATGTTCGGGGAGATGCGGGTACTTACGCATAAAAAGCCGCCAGCTTTGCGTTGTCGGCAGATGATACCTGTTGATCATCGATCAGATCCTTGACAGATGCTAGGGACTCGTCGTCACTGTCCTCGCCATCAGCACCACCAAGACCAGCATACTCGTCCTCGGACTCCTCGGCCTGGTCCTCAACCATCTCCTTGGCCTTGCTCTTCTTCCGAAACTTCTTCTGCAGTGCGCTGGCCTCCTTCATTTTGGCAATTGCCAATGCCTGTGCGGCAGCGCGATTCTCTTCTTCCTCTTCCTCCTCTTCATCATCCTCCTCCTCTTCCTCTTCAACGATGGTCTTAGCCATATCAGCCTTGCGGAAAAGCCGACCTCTCGGGCGGATGGACGCAGTTGGTTCTGGAGAGGCTACGTCGGTCGGCGCCTGAGACATGATCTGAGTCGCCCGACCTAGCTCTTGGGTCTCCTTGTCTAGAACAACAGTTTCCAAGGTCGATGGCTGGTGCTCAATAAAGCGAACCTTGAGAGGAGAGTACTCCTGCGTGGCCAGGTCTTGGCTGGGGCCCAAAAACTGAGACATCTGGCTCATCTCAGGTTCCCGGAGCAGACTGTCGAGGCCGTGGGCTTGTGACTGGCTGAAATTGAGGTCAACCATTTGGCTGGTAGCGTTGCTAGTACTGCTCTCTTGATCCTCGGTGTTGCTGTCGCTAGCACCCTGCATTCTCTTCAGCCACGCCTGCGTCGGCTGGCTATCCATGACACCGGAAGCCTTCTCAATCTGTGAGTAGTCTGGCTCGGCAACGTTGCCAAGACTGGGCATGAGCTGCGAGGGAGACCCAAAGCCTTCGGGCACACCTGAACCCATGGCCTGGCTGTCATCGCCCAATGTACCGGCAAAGATCTGGGTCAGGCCCAGTCCAGCAGGTCCACCAACGGCAACAGGCATGCCGGGGATGAATGACTTCGTCGCCGAACGCAGAACAGATGTCGGCACAGCCGGCGAGTCGAGGTTGGGGTTGGGGTTCAGGCCGGATGGTGTATTGACAGAGAGCATTGACTTGGGGCCTGGTGTCTTAGCCTCAAATTTGGGTGGGAGTGGCGTTGCAGAGGCTGCTGCAGGTGTGTCGTCCTCGTCTTCGTCGTCCGAGACGATGAGAGCACGGCGTTTAGAAGGGCGCGCTCTGGTAGGAGTAGGGAGAACGTCTGCAGCATCAATATCATTTTCAACCTCGGCCTCACCGTCCTCTGACTCTTCAGCAGACTCGGCTGCGTCGTCGATAAGAGCACCTTCCATGATTTCCTCCTCATCGTCTTCCTCCTCATTGTTGTCATCCTCTGAGCCAGACAGTTCAATGTCCTTGATTTCCTCTTCATCGTCTTCAGGTGTGTAGTCCTCCTCATCCTCACTGTCGTCCCAGTCGAGGGGATCCACGGCTCCATTGTCGTCATCGCCAGACTTGCCCTTCTTAGACTTCTTAGCCTCTTCGCGCTCACGTTGCATTAGCTCCTCGGCCTCCTGGCGGGCACGCGTGACAATGTTTTCAACCTCCTCCATCTCCTTCTCACGCTCCTCCTCGGTCTGGACCCGGATGCCCTTGGCCCGGAGGGCCTCCAGGCGCTGTTCACGTTCCATCTTGGCCTGGGCGCGAGCACGGTTTTGCAGGCTCTGTTGCAGCTCACCAAGAGAAAGCTCGGGCTTGCCGTTGCCATCCTTGGCCGCTGGACGGCGAGACTTTCTGCCGGGCGATCCAACCTGGGCCAGACGGCGCAGAGTCATCATGGAACGGGGCTCCTGCTCATGCTTCAGGGGAGCGTTGTCGAAAAGAATGTTCATCTTGCTCTTGGAGGTCTGCACAATCTCCAGCTCTGCATCATCATCAGAGTCGATCATGACCAGGTTGGCCGAAACCGATATTGGCATCCGAACGCGAACCCGGCGCTGGGGCTGCACCTGGGGCTGCTGCTCAACGACTTCAACGGCTTTACCCTTGCCCTTATCAGCAGCAGATGTTGTTGTTGACGCGTCAGTGGGCTTGGAAAAGGACTCGTCCTGAGCATCAGGAACAGGTGGTGAGCTTGGCGGTGTGTCGGAATCCACATGCATCTCAGCCTCGGAATGGTTGTGGGGAGACGCAGGGGATGTAGGGCGGCTAGAGCCGGTAGCTTCCTTCACGGCGGGTTCTGCAGGCACGGCAGCAGCACCCTGTGGCTTGAAGTTGAAGCGCTCGAAAAGCGAAGCCTTGGTGATCTTTTTTCTCGTCTTTGCCTCGTGAACAAGCTGTAGGTTACGGCTCATGCGCTGCGTCTCGCGGTGCATCTCCTCGAGTGCCTTCTTGCTAGCTTTGCGGGCAGGGCGTGTCGCACCGACCTTTTGTGAGAGTTTGCGGCCGCCCTCATCATCGGTAATGTCCGAGACATTGTCGTCATCGGCGTCAGCCATCAACAGGTCTTCGTCCTCAGCCATGGCAGCCTGGCGGGCAGCGCGTTTCTTTTCTTCTGCATCCTCGCGGGCCCGTGCCTCCTCACGCTTGCGGGCTACCAGCGCCTGGAATCGTGCATTGCGGCCTGGCTTCTCAGAACCGTTAGCAGCGGCATCGCCGGCGTCGTCACCGCCCTTTGTCGGAGACATGAACATGTCCGGGGAGTCTTCACGCTCGGTACGCTTGGAAGGAGTCATGAAGAAGGCAGGGGAGTCTTCGCGCATCAACTGGCGAGAAGGAGAGCCACCATTTGACGAGACCGACACACTTCTCCGTGCAGTCCGAGCGGTGGTCAGCCGCTTCCGTGGGCGTGTTGCTGGCAGGGATACATCCTCCTCATCTTCAGCGTCGTTGGTATCTTCGGCGTTTTGGGGTGTAGCCTTCTCGGCATCTTGCTTATTTCTCATGGTAGCCAGCTGAAGCTGGCGTTTGATGCGATCACGCGCGTTGTCGGCCAATGGCTCAGTAGGCTCGTCGGCAGCTGCTGTTGTGGGTGCTGTGTTGTCTGCCTGCATACGTGCTGCAAGTCGGCCACGCGGCCGAGCCTCAACATCACTATCTTCATCGCTGGTCAAGTTCAATAGACCAGCACGAGGCGATGATGTCCTTGACCGTGTGGAGGATGTTGTACGGAGGGGGGAGTGTGTGCTGTTGATACGCGCAAAGGCGGCTGTGCTGGCGAGTTTTGGTGATTTCCTAGCAGATGTCTTGCCTGGAGAAGACTTCTTTGCCTTGCGGCTGGGTGTGTGGTTCTCCTCATCGCCTTCCCGCTCACGGTCTGAAGCACTGCTGTCATTGTCGCCGTCAATTTGTGCAAACAGCTGCCGCATCTTGGTCCGCGGTGTGATGGGTGTTGCCACGACTGAATCGGAATCCGAGCCCGACCGCGCAGCGGGAGAGGGTGTCCGAGAGAGATTCGCCATTGTCCGAGAATGGTACAAGGCGGGTATGTATTGACTTCGTAGAGAAGATATTTGGCTTGAATTCTGATCTTAAAATGCACGTTGCTGTTGGGATTATGCTGGATTTGAGTCGTGTAAGTAATCAGTTGGAATATGATGAGGGTATGGTTGTATGTATGAGAAATGCAGGAGCTGTGCAGATTGGAAAGGGAGAAAAGGTATGACGGTCAAGCAAATTGGATATTGTGAGTATGTTGAGATAAAGAATCGAAACTGAACCATTCATTAAATTATTCGAGTTTAATTGATATGGAATAGAGACGTGAGGTAGAAGGGCTGGGGTCTTACCGTGTAGGTGTGGAGAGACGCGCTTTCCCGACGCGTTAGTCGTTTAGTTATGTGGGTACCACCTGGTCGCACCTGCCCTCGAACACCAAAAAACGCGGCGCGCGCCTACGCGCACTACAAGGCGTGCTTATATAATCGTTTTTGATTTATCGATAAGCACGCTGAATATATGATGGTTCCCATCCCACGACAGCGACAATAACGTACAGCAGTAGCAGACAGGTTGGTTATTGTGGTATTTGACTATCTTCTCAGTCACGATGCTAGCTTAGTAGGTTTTAAGATAATGAATTACATTGCATAAATAAACTATTGAGACATAAATGGTCCGTTGGTGTATGAAACTAAAGGGTTCAGGTGTAGTCTCATCATCGTTTTGAAGCCGGGTAGCTGGTATTCACAGTAGAGTAGAAAGCCGCAGAACATAGACACTCATCGTACAGAAATAGTAGTGTTTGAGGTTTGAAGTAAATTAGTCCACGGTGATGGTAGCAATGTCTTTTCCGTCCAGTATGCCCAATGAAAGCAAGAGTGAATAGACGAACAAGAAAAGAGCAAAATGCAAAATAGCAAAGACAGCATGGCAGCTATTGAACGCCGAGGACATGTCCGGTGACATGCAACATGAGAAGGTGATACTAGAATGCAAGTGGAAAGAGGAAAGAAAGAAGAAGACAGAACAATAGAAACCAAAAATTACACGAGAATATGGAATGTGGCCAATGGTGCAAAACGAGAAGGAAGCAAATACTTATGCGCGGCTGTCTGGAATTATACAAGCCTTTGGGAGAAGAGCAGGCCAACTCTCTAGAGACAGCCTTCATAAACAAGAAGAAGAATGATGAAAAAGGTATCGAAAGCAAAACGCCGCATGTTGCCAGCCCTCCCATCGCCACCTGCGCCAACCATTGCTGAGAAAAACCATCGCCGACCGAGTCCCCGGGCGGGGATATATCATAAAGGTAGCATGCGTATATGCCATGAAGACAGATTGGGCTGCTTTTTGTCGTCGTGGAGGAGGGGCCCTGTTTTTGGTGTTCAAAAGTGAATGCCGGGCCTGGGGTATAAACAAAAATGAGAGTATGTGTGATGTACAGAGGGGGAAAGAACAAGAAAAAGGGGACCTGCAAAGACCGCTCGTGCTTTGCCGCATAATCAGCGCCAGTGCTTAGTTGACAGCGAGACATGAATCAAGCACACCACCCAGGTAGTCGACATCGTTACTGTCTGCACCCTCCCAGGGATTCTCGTCGTCGTCAACATCCATGAGATCTGAGTAGTCGGTGGCGGCTGGTAGACTCGCAACAGTATGTGTGACGTCCACGGAACCAACACCGGGGATAACACTGGCAGAGGAATTGGATTTCTTCATAGCAACAGAGCCAACAGCACCGCCAACAACGCCTACTACGCCAGATGCAGCACCCGATGCATCAGCAGGTCCAGATGGGGCTGTGCCGTTGACAACAACCGGCAGGTGCAGGCCTGGTAATGAAGATTCGAGAGCGTTGCCGTTGTCATGGCGGCCGTCAATCCATGTGTAGTCGTCGTAGTTCTCCAGCTCGCCTTCTCGATAGCTAGCCATGAGAGATTGGCCAACGATGGGAAAATGCGTCAAGCCGCAGTCGCCCATCTCCAGCGCAATACGAAACTCGGCTACACCCAAAGGACCCCGCTCGCTTGCGCGCTTAGCTTCAATAGGGAGAAGGCCCATCTTGTCGCGATGAATCTCACCATGTAGGGCACGATCTTCTTCACGCGCCAGCTGCCGCCGATATTTGCGAGTTTGCACCCAGTTGTTGCCGCCAAAGCCAGCACTGCCATACTCGCCCGGGCCATTACTCCGAGTTCGGCTAAATACAGAGGTGAGAAACTCTTTGACAAATGCCTCAGTTGCTAGAGACATATAGTTGGCCGCCTCTGCGGCGTGGCCGGAAACAAGGCCGGCTTCGTAGCAGAACGGGAGCATGCGGGACTCGATGTTGCTAGTATCTGGAAATTCGCCAGACTCAACAGCCAGTGGTTGTGTGAAGCGCTTGCGGATTTCAAGATCGAGATCTGACTTGTTAGCTCTGATTTTATTCTGACTCGCATAAGAAGTAGCATTCCCTCCTGTATCGGCACAACTTACTCATCCGGTTCAGACCACCACTAGCACTGGCTGGCTGTGCCTCACTCGGCCGGGAAGCTCTGGGACGCTGGTCTGCAAAAACGCTGGACAGAGCATCATATGGGTCGAATGGCTGGGTATGTTGTTAGCAAGCAGTTTGTAACGGTATTAGGTGCATCAAGTGCATCCGCACTGACACTAAACCAGCACATACCTCGTTGAGTGTGATATCCTTGATGCGCCTGCGGTCCTTGCTAGGGAGTAGCATGACCTCGCCCTTGAGGCGGCGTTCATTTGCATCTCCGCTATTCGCTTTGCTCCCAAGGCCTGGCGAGGGCTTGTCATTAGCACTGACCCAAGGGGCCAGGCCCTGATCGGGCATTTCACGGGTAACATTGCCGTAGATAGCTGCAATAAGCTGGTTGTGGAGGTGCTCGCGCTCGGGGGTTGCGAGGATGGGGTCGATGATATTTGAAAACTCGGCTTGACTAAGACGGCCTGCGCATGGTTAGAAATTTCTGCTTGTAGATAAAGGCAAAGCAAGCGTGCAATGCATGTCGAGCTTCTAGGCTTACCAATGAAGAATTGTGTAGATGCCGTCTTGTATGCCTTCCATTCCTCGATGCCGATGGCGCTCTTGAGAGCCGTGTAAGCCTGCTCGAGCTCTATACGAGGGGGGATAATCTGGCTTGTTTTTGTAGGTTTGATAGCGGATGAGACTATGATGGATTTGTTGGCTAGGACCGGGGTCGAAAGGCCCATGGCTGGCCGGCTGAGATCGGCGGGGTTGATGTCGGGCATGGCAATGGTTGTGGCGGGCTACACCGCAATTGCCACGTATATAATGCTGTTTCGCGGATGACCAAAGTCCTACAGAAGAGTTGCAGTCGTTGGCTGTCTGATATATGCCGTTGGTGGGAATACCGGTAGAACTGGGGAGAGCGGCGGATGATCGGAGCCGAGCGACGGAGGTTGATTTGTCGCGTGCGATGAAAAAGCACTGCGCCACGCGAAAACCGTGGATATTAGCACATGGGCTGGTAGAGATAGATAATGCGCATCTGGATCCGATGCTAGATAGATGAGATTCGCATGTTGTTGAGGTAGAATTGATAAATGCAAGTCGCGATAGGTTGATTTGCGTGGAGAAATTTCAAGGATAAAGCGAGTTTGGTCTCGCAGCCCCAGACAGTTTCGACAGCGATGCGATGCTGACAAAGTGTGCTTTGTACTTGTACATGTGTATGGCAGCTGCCTTGGTGCTTTTACGTCCCAGTATATGTACAAGGTACTCCCTACATTCCATCTAACTAGGGGAAGGAGCGACTTTACAATGGGCGCTTTTAGCGGCGCATAGGCCGTAATTGACGTCTACAGCAGGCCCCTCACGCTGATTTGCGGGAAGGCACGCGTCGGTGGCTCCTACCGTCACGCAAAGTAAATAATCCAAGTCCGACGTCAAACGACAAAGATAGATATATATCTTGCAGACAGGAAAGAACTACCCAGTGACTTGGCTGCCTTCTAAATTGAGGACGTGTCACAGTATACCGACAAAGCAGCTTCTCGCGACCTCCAAATAAGCACATTGTCATCCCGAGAGATTGTGCCCGACGTCGAAGCAACCCCCGCACACCGTCAGTACCCCGATACACCACCGCGCCATGGACCGCAGGACCCGGAGACCGCCTTCGGCTCCTTCCTCGGCACGCAAGGCGGCGCCCGCCATGTCAGATCGCATCAACACGGCCATTCATGGTCTCGTCAACCACATCGTCCCGGATGACAACCCGGAGGAAGACGAGTCGGCCCAAGAACGCCACCAGTACTGTTTCAATCTGGTGCGCTCCGTGTTGGAAGCGTGAGTGTTTCCCGATAGTGTGAATTAGGATATGAATACAGTCCACTAACTGCAATCAGTCCCAACTCGCCCGATCTAGCTACTGACGTCAACCATACGATGGACTTGATCCGCAAGAAGCTGACGGTCGACCGGCCCAACGACGCCTGGCGCTTCTCCCAGCTGTACTCACGGCTTCTAGCACTTCCAGTGCTCAACCAAAAATGGGCAATACTCTATCTTCTCTACCAGCTATCCGACTCACCAGACCCAAACAATCCGATACCAGTTCTGCCGGAAGTGCCAGAGGAGGAGGAAGAAGAAGAGGAAGAAGAGGGCG
Organism: Ophiostoma ulmi; assembly: GCA_029298715.1. Taxonomy (NCBI): domain Eukaryota; kingdom Fungi; phylum Ascomycota; class Sordariomycetes; order Ophiostomatales; family Ophiostomataceae; genus Ophiostoma; species Ophiostoma ulmi. The sequence continues at coordinate 4,391,753 of JANSLN010000002.1, read as the reverse complement.
AAGAACTTGAAAAAAGCAATGCCGTCCACAACGACCGCAACGATGACGCCGCCGCATACCACTCGCGCCATACTGACCAGCGAGAAGTGCCAATGCGGGGTGCAGAAAAGCCAGAAGCATCAGGACATGCAACATCACAAGCACATGCACATAGACCACCACAGCAAAATCGACACTCGACGAATACCCGACACGAACAGGAGGAGTTTGACGATGCATTTGCGAGAGGCGGCCTCAAGAAGTTCCCGCCAGACAAGGCCCGGCGAGGCCCGGAAGAAACGGCGACTGCCGCCGGTCAAGATCCACCAGCAGCAGCAGGGCCACCAGGGCCACCAGGGCCATCAGGACGGGATGTTGCACTAAAATCGACGCACCTCGCAAACAGCCATGTCGACACAAACCCCAGCGAGACAACACTCCTGCGCGATATCCCATATACACTCCAGGGTCTCAACTCGGAGACAATGGTGTTCACAAAAGACACCGTTCTTGTCTTGCCAACCACATTACCAGCACCCATTATCTCGCTACTGCACACCTTGGCTGAACCGGCACTGCTGTACCGCCGTCTGGATGTTTTCGTGCGGTCGCCTGCCAAAGGTCTCCTAGGTCAAAGCTTGCGGGCTGCCATCAGCAGCGAACTCAGAGCATACCTCAGTCTTGTTGCTACTTTGGAAAGTCAAATCAGACGGGCCCTGGCTGCACTTGATGGTGCGGCTCCTCGCAACGGAATCGGAAAGGCGGGGGTCACTCTAAAGCGCTGTGTCGTATGGACGCGGGAGGCTACAATGGGCCTGCGGTTGATGGCCCTGATCGCAGAAGAGTCGGTTAACAAGCGTGGTGGCCAGCTCATCTCGCTCATCCACAGCTTTTCCACGTCACACGGTGACCCAGTTGTTGGCGCATTTGCGGAACGGCTACTGGCGCCTGTAGCTCGGCCGTTCTATGACATTCTCCGGCGCTGGATCTACGACGGTGAACTAGCCGACCCTTACCACGAATTCTTTGTGCGCGAACAAGGAACAGGAGCAGAGGATGCCAAAAAGCAAGAGGCTGCAAAGGCCAAGGGACACAGCTCAGTGTGGAACGACAAGTACGAGATCGACTCTACCATGATCCCATCCATTGTGCGGACAGACTTTGCTGAGAAGGTGTTCTTGATTGGCAAGTCGCTCAACTTTATTCGGCACAGCTGTGGCGACTCGGAATGGGTTGAAAACTACAGCATGGGTGCGTCCAAGGAACTGCGGTACGGCGATACAGCAACACTGGAGACCTGGATCGACGAGGCTTACAAGACAACGATGCGCCGCCTTATGCATCTGATGACGGACAAGTTCCATCTCTTTGACCACCTAGCAGCTCTCAAGAAGTACGTCCTCCTCGGGCAGGGCGACTTTGTTGCGCTGCTCATGGAGTCGCTCGCACCAAACCTTGACCGTCCTGCTACGGCTCAGTACCGCCACACCCTCACGTCGCAGCTCGACCATGCCATTCGCGGCTCCAATGCGCAGTTTGAGCCACCTGAAATCCTGCGCCGTCTCGATGCACGCATGCTGCAACAGTCACACGGCGACACGGGCTGGGACTGCTTTACCCTCGAGTACAAGATCGAAGCACCTGTCGATTGTGTTGTCACTGAGTGGGCCAACAAGCAGTACCTCAAGGTCTTTAACTTTTTGTGGCATGTCAAGCGCGTCGAGTTTGCACTATCTTCAACGTGGCACAAGTGCATGACAGGCTCCCGTGGTGTCCTGCAAACCGATGACCCGGCTGTGCTGCAGGTGTGGAAAACGACTCGCGGTACCCTAGCCGAGATGGTGCACTTTGTCGGACAGCTGCAATACTACATCCTGTTCGAGGTCATTGAAGCCAGCTGGGATACACTACAGACTGCCATCCGGCGCGAGAACTGCACGCTCGATGATTTGATCACAGCTCACACGACATACCTCACGTCCATTACAAACAAAGGCTTGCTGGGTGTGCGTCGCCGGGCTTATGTCGAGATGAAGCAGGCAGCCGCCCAAGCACAGGCCCAGGCCCAAGCGCTCACCATGGCTAACGGCGGCAGCGCGGCCGACATCAGCCGTGCAACGGCAAATCTCCCCGAGGTCCCGGCCGAGGATACACACGGCTTCCCAGCGCAGCTCAAAGAACTGCTGCGCACAATGCTGTCGTTCCGCGACTCGGTAGACGGTCTGTACAGCTGGGCTGTTTCCGATTTTACCCAGCGGCAAGAGGCAGACGTGCTGCGCATTCCACGCATGGCAGACGGCGGTGGTGATGACGGTGGTGAAGGTCGGCCGGCATCTGCTGCTGCTACAGTCGAGTCCGAGTGGCCCGTCCTACAGCAGCGCCTACAGTCACTCGGCAAGACGTTCCGCAAGCGTGTGGTGTACCTGCTAGCGGATCTCGGGTACCAAAAAGATGCCGACCTGCGCTTCTTGGGCGTGTCGATGAATTTCAACGATGTGTATGTGGTCCCGCAGGGCAAGCAGCGACAAACGACAAAGCGGTAGAGATTGTTGTTCTGATTCTATTTCGATGGGAGTTTTCAAGCCACAGTGTTGTTTTACATCTCATGAATTTTTCTACAACATGTTTATGGAAGCCTATCTTATTATTTACAGAGCGATTTAGTCAATAGTTTATTATGCATTGTTGCACAGCCATGTGAATGAGTCCTTATATTCGACATTCGTCACCAATTATCCAATAATAGAGTGAAATCTTCGTCTTCTCGTGTTGGCTTCTGTCTATCTAAGAATCATAAACATAACACCGGTCATAACCATCATGAATGAATGCCCGCAGCATAAATAAACCCAAAGCACTAGTATGTACAGAGCTGGGCAGCACAAGCAAAGGCAGATTAGGCAAATCCCAAGCCTTGCTCCCAAAATCATCAATATTCCACCACCTCCAAGATCTAGGCGCCATGCATTAACTTCAGGCCCTCGCTTCTCCGTATGTAGTTCATAAACCCGCCAAACAAATAAATCAGACAATGAAACAAAAGAAAAACGGTAAACAGTAAAACAATAAACAACAAGACAAAGGAAACGCAGAAACAAAAAGAAAAAGAACGCCAGTATCTGTTGATAGTCTGTCACCTTCGCAAAAGTGCTATAATCGAAAAATGATCGGTACTCCAGGTGTGCTTGCTAAGCAATGCATGTGTGTGAACTCTCCTGTTGGATAGTGCCCCAATATAAATAAACCAGGAGAGCTCATCGGTAGCAAAATGAAAAGATGTGAAGGGGGGAAGTGGAAGTGAAAAATGATCATATAAAACATAAGTGAGGGCAAGGCCTCAAAATATACCGGATGCATATATCCAAACGTCAACTAAAAGTATAGCTTAGACATCTGTCATCTCAGTGTCATCAATCTCCGCAAAGGAGATGTCTGCTTCTTCGTCCTCGGGGCCCCAGTTGCCCTCGAAGATGGTAGCAGGTGCCCGGCGACGAGCATGGACCCACTGGAGAGAGCTGGTATCGAGGATCTCGTGGACTGTTGGCCGCATCGCTGGGTCGGGGCTGATCATCGATGCCACGACGGAATCAAGTGAGCCGTAGCTGCTCTGGCCGACCATAAACTCGGGTGGGTGCTGAAGGCCAATTGGCTTCCGTGCAGGCGACCCAAAGAGGGTTCTAGCCGCGTAGATCGACTTTGTAAAGTCAATAGGAGTGTGGCGACCGGGAGTGGTGGAAGGAAGGGTATCCTGGTTGTCCAGGTCGGTAACAACAGGCATACCGGACGAGTCGCGCACAAGCGCGTTGGCCTCGCCGGCAGTGAGGCTAGGAACAACGGACATGTCGCCCTCGCGCAGAGCAACCCAAATGGGGCCGTTGTCGGGGAGGAACACGTTGCAGGCGATCTCGAGGACAATTAGACCCAGTGCAAAGATGTCTGCCGGCTTATCATACTTGCCCTGCAGAATCTCGGGTCCCATGTACTCGCGGTCACCCTCACCCTCGATACCCTTGGGAGCGGGCCAGGATGCAGCCATACCAAAGTCGCCAATCTTGAGGTGGCCTTCGTACGTGACAAAGATGTTGGCCGGCTTGAGATCGAGGTGGATGAAGCCAGCGTCGTGCACGTAGCGGAGACCCTGTGCAGCCTCCAACAAAATCTTCCAAATACGGAAGTCATCCAGACGGCCATGCTCACCCGCCTTCTTGAGGAAGCGGTCAAGACCACCTTCATCGCAGTACTCGGTCTGGATGTAGAGATGGCCGTTTTGCTCCCAATGGTCAAAGATCTGGAGAACGTTCTCACGGTCGCGCACAGCCTCGAGAACAGTAACCTCACGAAGCTTGGCCTCACGTTCCTTCTGGCCAAAGTATGGAAGACGGACCTTCTTGACAGCGAACACCTTTCTGTTGTTTGAAGGAGAAAAGCTGGAAGTGCGAGAGGGTGCGCGCTTGCTAGGCGTGGCATTCAGGTAGGATAGCGGGCCAGATTCATAGGCCGAGGCGCTACGCGTGTTGACGCGGTAGACCTGCGAGAACTCGCCCTTGCCAACACACTCGACTTTTCCAAACATGTTGCTTAACACCGCATCGGTGTCGGCGGGTGCAGCACCGTGGACAGGAGTAATACTAACACGACGGTCGATAAAGTTGACAAATGCTTCCCGGTCTGTAGTTGGTGTAGCTGGCGGAAAGATTGTCGATGTCTGCTTGTAGGTAGGCAGTGAAAGAACAGTAGACTTTGTTCCGTTGCCGTCATCGTTGGAAATGGAAAGACGGCTTGCATCAGGCGGGGCCATCTTATTTCCAGTGTCCATATTATGCAGAATGCTATGTTCGCGCGGCGTTCTAGGCGATGCCTTTTCGGAGCTTGTGCTTCCAGCCGGGCTGGAGAAGGAAGTGATCAAGTCCCGCGGTGCAGCGGCCTCTGGAGTAAAGCTAGGAGGTCCAAGAGAAGCATTGCGAATAGAGACGGGACTGGAGTTGCTTCTGCTCTTGTTGCCAAAGAGGTTCTTGGCCAGAACAGACTTTGTTGGGGTGGGTGGCAGATCAAAGGCGTCAACACCACCCTGGCTGTCACTGATATCGCCATCGAGGCTAAGAATGCTTCCTTTGCGAGCATGGCTAGATCTCAGCTTAAAAAAGTTCACGACACTCTCGCCGGCATTGTTGGTAGATCCACCGCGCTGCTGCAAAGAAGAGTCAAAGGGCGTTTCAGGCATGCCAGAGAAGAAGAAACGGCGCTGTTGCTGCTTGCGGCCACTACCAGAAGAGGGGGGGTACGTATTGGAAGGGTACACCTGCTTTTTGCAAGGAGTGTCCGGCATGATCAAGGAGCTACCAGCCTTGCGCAGGAGCGGGTCATCTTCCGAGTTGATGCTCATCTTAGACACGAGACCAGCTGATGCAAAAACAGACTGCAAGGGACGCGCCGACTTGTACTGAGGTGTGGCAACCGGGTCAGGCCGTGGGCGGTGAGCGTTCAGCGGCAGAGAGCGGGTAAATATTGAGGTCGGCCGGGGTCTATCGGGAGGTAGCTGGACAGGAAAGTGGGTTGGCGAGTCATCGGGCAAGCTGGAGCCTGATGACGATGTTGTGAGAGTTCGAGAGAGAGGATGGGGTTGGTGGGTAGGAGGAGCACCGCCCATGGTGCCAGTACGATCTGCAGGGTGCATAGATGCGTTAGGCAACTGGCCCTTGGTAGTAAACGGGCTCTCCCGTGCCTCTGGCTTCAGAAGCTGGTCCAGGGAGGCACGGGGTCTGGAGCGAACAGGCGATGCTGCAAAGAGCCGTTCAAACGAAGGTCTCTTCGCATGCTGGTGTGCATGCGAGGAAGAAGACGCTTGCTGGCTAAGCTGCTGCTGTTGCGCGATAAACTTCTCACCTTGCCGGCGGCCCCAGGACGAGCGAGGGTCGTGTCTCTGCTGGAGAGTAGACTTGCGTAGAGAGGAAGATCGCTTGGTAATAGCGGACGCGGGAGATGGTGGCGCAAGATCGACTGGGTTGAGAGGAGGCGATGAAATGGTGGCAGAAGCGGGAGTGGGTGTAGTCGATGTGGGAGATGTATTTTGTTCACGGCTCGAGTCATCGTGGATATCGAAAGACGAGCGCGGTGTGGATGTCACCTTGGGAGAAGCAAAGTCAAAGACGTTGAAGTCGCTGCCCAGATTGGAGATGCCGTGCAAGCTGCGACGCTTGGCCACGGGGCTTCCCATGCTGGCCTGGTCAAGGTTCATGGTGGCGTCGCTGCGCTTCAACGGGCTGGAGATTGTAGATGCCAGAGCATCGGTGCGCGCGTCACCAGACAAGTCGAGGTGGACACTGTGACGCGTTGGCTTCTCCTGCGCTCTACGCGGCGACGATCCAATGGCTTGCAGCAGGCTGCTGAACTTGCCGCTGCTAGCGACGTTTTCCTGGCCAAGCAAGGGTTCTGAACGGGCAGCAGGAGGACCGACGGGTGTTGTTGATACGGATGAAGTTGAAGATGACGATGCAGCGTTGCCCGCGTCCGAGTTGACGGTCAAGGCGCGCTTCAAAGGGCTCTTGGGTGACGCCCTTAAGCGTGAGATGGGCTTTGATGACGTGGTCTTGGCCCGCGCTGAGCGCAGAGAGAGCTTGAGGCCTGAGCGGAGCGGAGTAGAGAACAAGCCCGGATGTGTGTTTGTTGATGGCGGAGCAGTGGAAGAAAGAGCAGACAGAGAAGTTGGTATTGACAGATCACAATCGTTTGTGAAGTATGAGTTGGAGAGAGAGTTTGTGAGGGACGGTGGCGTGTGGGTCGGAGTTACTGTTATTGTTCTGTGATGTTGGGGGCAGGGCGAAGGGATCTGGAATGAGCCACTAGAGCTGTCTGAGTTCTGAGAGGTGTGGGACTCTGCACGCATGAGGTGGAAGCGAGATGGCGACCGAGACAGAGAGCGGCGCAGAGTACGGACGGAGGCGCCAGAGTCAGCGTGCAGGTTTGTTGGCGATGGCAGCGTGAGGGTTCCCCCACTGCCGCTTGAAAAAGACATATCGGGTGAGGCAGTGGCAACAGGCCCCGCGGTTGTGCTTGTGGTGTGGATAGAATATGCAGCTGCAGCTGGCAAACCGAAAAAGTCGACAGATGTAAGAAAGGAGGAAAGCAGAAAGCAGGAGGCGATGGCAGGCGTAAAAAGCACAAGTTAAAGCCGCAAATTGTGTGTTTTTGTGTTTTTGTGTTTGTTGATTTGTATAGGTGAGGCAGCAGACGATGATGCTGTCCAGGTGAAGATCAGGTGGTGAGGATCAGAAGCAAATAACAGGCAACAACATTTTCTATGCGACTTGTGCGACTGGTATGCGCTGGTGTCAGGTTCGCGAAGGCCGGGAAGCGAGTCAACTAAATAAGCAGATCAGATAGTAGAAACTTCGAGAGAAGCTGTTGAGAGTGAAGAGACGAGAAGTGGCCGTCAAAGGCGCTGAGAAGTTCAGGACATTCCGGTCAAAAGATGGTGCGACAATGGCCTCTCAGTGTTGTAGCCGGGAAACGTTGGTGAAGAATCAGAGACTGGCGGATGAGAGATGCGGATAGATAGTAGAGAAACTAGAGTAACTAGAGAAAAGAGGTGCTGGAAAGAAAGATGCGAGAAATTATGCTGGCAGTTGTGGCAGAAAAAGAAGAGAGAAGACGGTCAAGCCGACTGAGATGAGCGATCGCGTTATAGACTGGAATGAAGGCGGAGCGGAAAGCGGATCGCTGGTGAGAAGAAGCGTGTTTGAGAGTGAACACTCCAGGAGGCAAAAGAAGAATGGCAGATGGTAGATGGTCGCTGGTAGAAGAGTTGGTGACAATAGCTGAGCAAGAGGGTGGAAGAGGGAAGAGGGAGAAGAAAGTGGTGATAAGATGTGAAGTGAGATTGGGGGTTGTCCGTGATCAGTGTTGGGCAAGAACAGGAAGGAGAGAAAGGGGCGTCAGCAGAGAGTGGAGGGGGGACAAAAGTGGGCTTCGCAAGACCAGAGTTAGCAAGAGGATGAGATAAAAGACTACCAGAACTGCGTACAAAGTGACTTCCTACTTCCTGCGCACACAAGCTAGTAAAATTGGGCACAGGCAGTCACATCCTTAATACGGAAAGGTGTGAGGGGATATAGCGTCGAATAGTGGGAAGAAGGTGCAGGGAAAAGAAACTGAAAAGGAAGGGATGATGGGCACTTGTTGCGGTGTAGAGGCCGGGGGGGCTCAAGTGCGGGCAAGAGCGATGGAAAGACACGATAGTTTACAGTAGTTTATGGGGCTATGGGGCAGCGGCAGGCGCGCTGGCAGCAGGTGCGAACGTTGTACCAAAATAAACGATGACAAGTAAATAATAATAATACCAATGAAAATGATACGCAGGAAGGCGCGATGGGTGGATTTGTATGCTTTTTTGGTGGATGCCGTGGATGTTGTGGATGTGTCGTGGATATTTTCCACACGCGTGTTGTTTACTTGTTTGCCGAATTAGGAAAGAAAGCGTGTTCGAACGCGTCGGGGGGGCGAGGTGTTGAGGTCCCACTTGTCAATTGTTTGTACCTCCATGTATTGTGTTTGTGGGTCTTTGTCTATTGACTTGAATTTGAGGACGGTTCCTCACCACGCGCGCTGCAGGTAGGAAGGTCACGCGTCTCTCAGCCAAACAATTCAGGGCTCTGCCACCTGCATGTCATATCTTATGTGACTGCTTCCGACGCCCAGTCCACATCACCTATCAATTTTATGAGTCACTTATGATCGCAGTGGATTTACTACGGAGCACAACAGGACTTTTACAGAAGCCGTTGTTTCTTCAGTGTTTCATAAGACCGCGCGCCATTCCAGGTGTCTATCTTTGGAGGCTAAGCTTTAAGCTTGAGCTGTGCTGTGAGCTGTGAGAGCAAAGCAATTGACAACTCGTGGTCTGGATGGGACGAAGACAAAGGGCCAGTCGACTAGGGTGGACGGGAGAGCGGTCCAACACATCCCAATTCACGGCCGGAATGCAAGTACAATAACGACATTTGAGAAGCCAATGGCATTACATGGCAGACGGCCTAACAGTGGAGGTCAGGAAGAAGAGATTAGCTACTTTGTTCGAAGTAGAGTTGAGTGACAAGCGAAGAAGAAGAAGAAGAAAAGGAAAAAAAGAAAAGCCAACGGTGGGGAATCAGTCAAAGAAACGACCAACAGGAATCCATGTGGGAAGACGGAAAGGGAGCCGAGAAGCCATAGATCTCGAGCTGCATCTTGTCAATAGTCTGAGATTAGGCAGTGCCTGCCAGTGCTGGAGGCTCTCGTGTCTCTCTTCTCTTTGCGAGAGACGGCTGAGGTGCAAAGAGCAGTGGCTGAAACCAAAGAGCGGCGATATTGATCCTGCCATGGTGATTGCTCAACGGACTTACAGAGAGGAAGCAGAGAGGAGCACGGACAAGAAAGAGGAGGAGAGAGAAGAGGATACGGTTACTCCTTGTCTCCTCTCACTGGCCCCCGAGGCCCAGGCCCCTGCCCCTTCGTCTCCTCTCTGCTCTTCTCGCTTCGCTTCCTTTTTCTCTTTCTTTCTTTTGGGTATTTTTCTTACTTGATTTCCTTCTCTTCATCTTCATCTCCCTGATCGACGTCCAGTAGTTCTGAGCTTGCCCTGTCCTGGAGCCTTGCATTTCATCGCCGACTTATTGTCAGTGCTTTTTCTCCTTGCTCTGCCCCTACCATTTTCATATCATCATCTCATTATCATTATATTCTTTGCCCTCTCTTATTCATGTTCATTGTCATATCAGATCCCTCTGCCCCTCGCCCCTCCTCTCCAGTGGCCCAAGTGCCGTCGTTACGACGTTTCCAAACGCACTTGTGACGTCTCTGGAATGCACGCTGTGTTGTCATCGTGATGATGCGCTGTCATGTTTGTTTTTCTAACTAGCTTTATTTACTTGCCTCTGAATTATGACTTGCCACTTGATCTACGGGGCACTTCGCGTTCGCCGATTTGAAATTTAACATAGAAAAAGAAGGATAAAAGTAACCGGAAGTGATAGTGTTCTTTTTTGTTCTCTTTTTGATTTTTAATGTTTACGTTTTGATTTATTCTTTTTGATTTATTCCTCTAGGTTATTATTTTGATTTTATTTCTTTTGATTATGCTTGATTTAATTTGATATTGGTTTGTTTACGTGCTTTCTATTTATTTGTTGTTTTGATTGTTATTTTATTTCATTTGGTTCCTTTCTTTACTGCCTTTCCTCTCCTCTCGCGTGTTTTTAGGTTCCTTGTTTGATTAGATTCGTGCTCGGCTTGTACGTTTAAGATTGAGATAAAATTAGCTCTTTGTCTGTTGGATTCTTCCTCTCTCTCTCTATCATGCTCTCATTTCCATCCCATCATGTCGTCCCCACATCTTAATAAGATTGCGACGAGAGAAATACTCCGGGCTGTGTCCTTGAGTATCTTTGTACCCTCTCTAACATTGGCAAAGACACTTCAGCAATGTCACCCGAAGTCCCAGGGAACACCAAAGACACCATCAGACCCCTGGATGGAAGCCTTCTATGCATGAACCATGGGAGATGAAGACACCCATCTTACTCTGTCTAGTCACTTTTCTCAATCTTCTTGTCATGCCGCGTCTTGTTTAGTTCAGCCCCGATACGTTGCTCTCTCGCGAAGAAAACAATGAAGTCAATCAGCATGAAACCCTTCTCCCGAATTCTATTCGGTTACTCGGCAGCACGGCTCCATTGCCATCAAAGAATCTTCGTGGTATGAAAGTCTTGACAGCTCTCGTTAATTACTCTTAATTAATCGTGCTTGATCGTTATTTCGGTGTATTGTTCTTGTCCTTGATTGCCATGTCTGTCTAACAAGTCCTTCGTTCTTCCATATTCCCCCCCAGCGGCCCGTCACGTACAACGGCTCCTGATCCACTCGCACCACAGGCCAATGTCCTCGCATGCCTCGAGCAACCGCCCCAAGTCCTGCGGGTAAAGTCGCTGCCCCGTCCCATTTCCATTCTGCCCATTCTGCTCCTCACCACTACCCTCCTCTTCTGTGAGCACGTTTTGCGAAACCACAAAAACTTGTGCATTCTGGCGAATCTCGAGCAGCACATTTGCTGTCCTGGTGTGAAATGGAAACATCACTTGTAGCCGGGGAACCGGGTCCACCGTGAGAACAACATCAACGTTCATCCGATCCGTTGTAGTGTCGGCCTCGCCGGGAGAGCGATCGACATTTGCTTGCGTCTCTTGCGTCTGGATTTGTTTCTGGCTTGCCTCTCTCTCACCACTCATGTAGTGTTCAAACTCGTCGTCAACGGTTGACAGGACATCGGTCTTGACCTTGCCGTTGATGTGTGGCGACGCCAACGCCGGCTTGGGCGTTGCCAGCGATCCTGACTTTGTAGTTCTCGTAAATTTCGGTGCAGGTTTCGCCATCGGTGCCTGTGTGCCGCTGCCCACTGGCTTCGCATCAAAACTGTTCTTAAGCAGCGTAGACAAGAACGCATACTGTCGCAGGGTGGACAGTACCTGCACCAGCTGGCTCGGGTGCGAGAAAGGAAGCTCCCGCAGGACATGGCCGTAGACCGGCTTAAATATGAATAGCGTACGGCGGTGCTTCTTGGCCGCATCCTCTTCATCACCTCCGTGATAGACGTCTTTGTCACACTGGATCGTCCGCGGCTCGCTCGGGTCGTGCTGGGTACCTGCCAACACAGGGAAGCACAGCGAGTCAAACGTGACATACGAATCCGTCGCCAACACCGAGCCCAAAAAGTTCAAAATGTTTTGCGCAACGGGGAGCGGGATAACCACCGGTGGGCTGAGCACCGCATTGAACCGCACATCGGGTAGCTTCGCGCCCGTCAGTGCTGCGGCTGCGTCGCCTGGCTTGTCTCCTTCTGGCGGCGTTGATGCCAGGAAAGTATTTTCCGGCTCAAGCCAGTCCAGCTCTGGCTCTGCAATGCCGGTGCTAGACAAGATGCCGCCGCCCGGCTTCTCAATGGTGTCCGACAGCCACTTGTCTGATAGCCGCACGGGCTGGTATACAAGAGAGTCGCCAATGGGCGTGCAGCCAACCAAAATGCTCCACGTCTTGTCGTCTGCGTCATCATCGCCCTTCCCAAACACCTTGTCCTCCTCTTCCGCACTTGGCTGCGTAGTCCGAACCAGGTGCATCTGCTTCCAGTAGTCGATGCCGAGACCCAGGTTTCCATGCTCGTGCATTGTCGGCCTTCCGTTGCGCGCACACTGGACTATAACAGCCAGCGCATTATCCGGCTTGTCACTATAGGCCGGATCAGATCGCAGTCGCTCCAGATCCCACTCATACAACCGGTGCAGCGTCTCATAGATGCCGGCCACGGCCTCATACAGGTTCAGCCCCGGGTCAACGCTCAGTCTGTCGAGCAGGGCCAGCGTCTCCAGGTTGGCGGCAAACCGGTCAATCGACTTGTTCAATGGGCTCTCGTCAGGCCGCAGCTGTAGGTCGTGCAGGAGAATATTGTTTGCGCGTTCAATGTGGCGAAGAACGATGCCTCTCGACTCGGGGAATGTCACAGACACTGACTCGACAATGTTGTTCTCGACAATGATGTCCAAGGCGAGAGCCGACCCGGCTATGATAAGCGTCCGTGCCTTGCTGTTCTTGTCCATAGCTTCTTCCCACAAGCACTCCAGTCCAAGAGACTTTGCGAGTCGCTCGAGGCCTGCCTCGCTTACCCGTCCTTTGCTGGCCTATCCTGTTAGCTGGGGAAATTCGCCAAATAATAGAGATGACTGTTGTGTACCTTTAATAAATCCAACACGGCACGCAACCGTCGGCCACGCTCATCATCGTTGTTTCTGCCGATCAGTGGCTGGTTAAGACCACTGACGCTGACATTATCAAGTCCCAGATCCAAGCCCATCGCGCCCATCGCTGCTGCTGCTGGGCTGTCGTAGTTGAGGGCCGCCGTGCTGCCCGGCCCAGTGCCAGGGCCTCCATGGCCGCCAGGGTAGCCGCTGTTGCTGGCCGAGTGTCCCATCAGTGTGGCCGAGTTTGCAGGTGATTTCTTAACATTCTGCGGTGACGACCGTGGCGCAAGCGGTGAGAAAACGGCGTGTGCCTGTGAACTGAATGGCGTGGATACGGGAGGCGTCGCAGCAGCAGGTGTTCTGCCTTGCTGTGAAGCTGCATGCTTCATGGCTGTTGGAGTTGCCATTTTGTGTGTATGCCTATATGTGTATTCGGGGTATATGGTCGTGGCAAGATCGACTGTAGGGTGGACGTCACGATGCCGCGATGGAATGGCAACAACTCAAGAATCCAAAAAGTGCCGCTGTCGCAAGGGCCAAGAGTACCCGCTGTTCCGATTGGTGTTGAATACTGGCTTATTGGAATCAAGGAATATTAAAATACAGTAATGCTTCTCGTATGTCGGGTGCTAGGCTTGGTCTGCTCTCGGGCGCAATTCTGCTTCGGTCGTCGGTCTCGTGATAGTGCTTCAGAAGGGATGTATTATCGGTAGCAATGCGATAATTTTCTGTGTTGTCGGTTTCTGTTGTATATCATGCGCTATATAATATCGATTTGTGTTGGTTTTTATAGCTATGCGCCGTTTGTGGGCGGGGTGGTGAAGCTCTTGGAGTCGGCAGTGATGTATCGCGGGAGGGTTGACGTTAAGCTTCGGCCATCACTTGTTCCTGCCTGTCCCACTTTTAGCCACCTCGCAGTTACAGATCGCACGGTGGTTACACTGTATGTATATGCACGTGACCAGCATTAACTCGAGTTCAGAACTACGAGTTTACAGCAACGTTTGTTCATAGTATGTCCAGAACCATATTCGCACATGTTATAGATATATTTTTCTATTCTTTTCATAAATGTATGTCCATAAATCCGTATATATGTAGATATTTATGTCAGTATATACATTTTATTTTATTTTAGATAATTAAATTGAATACCCAGTCATATTTTGTAAAGTATTATCGAATAATTGTAAACATTCACTAACAAAACATTATGCTCGATTAAAAAATTGATTACAAAGTATGCCCATGCGGATAATATTAAAGATTCAAACACTTGCTACAGTAGCTTTTAACTACAGAACTAAACGATTGCTCAAAAAGATGGACGTGACAGAGCTATGACTATCACCACCATACTCAAGATTTTACATGAAATTCACCACCTATAACAGGTATTGCTCCCGAGTATGACTAGTATGTAGAAAGAGATAGAGACACAGGCAGCATAGCAGAGCCAGCTACGAGCCAGACCAGCAAAAAGAAACGGCTGATTAGGCTACGCCGGAAGCTGGCCAGCACGGCAAAAAGATAGTGTGCTCCGATACGGGGAATCGAACCCCGAGCTCGACGGTGAGAGCGTCGGATGTTGACCATTACACCATATCGGATGGGTGCTTGAGCTTGGTTGTTAGTTGAACGGGCCGCGATGTGGAGTTTATGAGGCTGTCAAAATTTGCCATCAAAGGTAAAGATTTTTTAGAAAACAGACGAAAAAGAGGCAAAACCCCCCCCCCCCCAAAAAAAAACCCAGATCCACACCATCAACTTTTGGCCCAAAATATAGTACATAAGACAAGATGGCAAAAAGATATGTGCTCCGATACGGGGAATCGAACCCCGAGCTCGACGGTGAGAGCGTCGGATGTTGACCATTACACCATATCGGATGGAGAAGCTTGTTCGGCTTTTGATGATGACCGGCGCCGCCAGCAGAGTCTAAAAGGAGGTCGTCGAACGAAGCAAACAAAGCAGCAAACAAAACCGATAAGACCATTACAAGGTCTAGCTCTCCACCAGACTGCTACTCTTGAATGACGGGGAAGAGCGCTTTGCTTCCGATCATAAAGCATATTTACCAAAAAATAATACAAAAACTGAGATTCGACAGTTTCGCGGTCGAGAACTCGGAATCATGAAGAATCGAGCAAATGCACAAGGCAACAACATGACAATCTCATTATCCAATGATCCTATGATCCAATGGTCCTTAATCCCCCTTATTGATTTGACCCAATACTTGTCAATATCAATAGGGCCTATAATTAGTGTAGGCCTCACATGCCTTTTTGATCAAAGTCGACCAGGGTTCGGAATCTGGCCTTTCGATATGGATGGCGAGGTGTGGCGAGGTGAGAGCCTACAGATCGAAGACTACCAATGAGACGAACATTTTGCAGTAAACACGTTTGAAAATGTAACGCAATAATGTGTGATGGGATTTTGTGGCTTGAATATCGAGTCGCCCCCCACACAAGCGAGACAAGCGAGACAACCCTATTCTATATCACACCTGCGTACAGACCCAGAGCGAGAGCCGGTGGCTACGCGGTCGAGGCGGCCAAGTTTCTCCGTCAGGAGCGCTTCCTTGTAAGACCGTCGTGATCAGCCAAGGATCAACCTCGTATCGGCAATTATACAAGGTAATTAGATAGGGAGATAGGGCGGATAGAGGGTTCGTACAGCAGGCATCAGGCAATAGGCAACATAAGACAAGGTAGTGCCAAGACTTTGAAATGAGCGAGAAGGAAGACAATAAGGACGCAAAAAGAAACACAATTATGTCCCGTGACCGAAGCGAGTATGCAGGTAGGCTGCAGGTGCGGCAAGTAAGTCCCATTGTAGCGGAAGTTGGTACATATTAGGGCAAGTGTGATGACAAGATGAATGGCTATTACGACGCGAAAGGAACAGGGTAAGACAGACACAGACGGATATGCAGAGCAGGGGCGTGTGGATGCCGCACCTGTGAGATTGAGCTTTGGGAGGTGAGATTTAAAGAGTTTGGGATGGGCATTAGCAGTATGTGTGGTTTGTGACCTGTATTTTATTATCTCACATAGGCTCACTGACTATTAGTACACGGGCTGAATAGCGGATGTGAAGCAAGTGAGGCTGCTGGGACTGGCGGACAGGGCGCTTACGACGTGGTTCAAACACAGGCAAAAGAACTGGGGGATGCTGTAAGATTACTGATACTCTAATAGAGCAGTCTAGCAACCTGGAGGCCATTTATTATATTCACGAAACCAATATAAAATATAAAATATGATAGATGATGGAAGTAAAGATAATATTAGTCCGTAATATAGGGCCGAAGTGATGGGCCTGGCCTGGCTTGACACAGACAAATGAGGAGTCGGAGGAGTCAACCACAGCAGCAACGCGGACGGTTCACTAACACGCCAGGGCCTGTCGAGTATCGCATTAGCATAGTAAGTAAGATCCTGCTGTCACTACTTGAAACGAAATATTTCCATAAGATACCAAAGCAAACATACGAAAATCCTAATGTTCACACCCGCATGGCCATGCACAAAATGGCCAACATCCCAACATGTATCAAATGACACAAAAAGAAAGTATAGGAGGCACGCGTCTGAGAAGGGTGTGGCATAAAAGCGTGAGACGCAACGGTGGGCAGCTCGATGGGGTAATAATTGCCGTAGTTCACAAATCTGGGCAAGTCATTGGGCATGAATGTGATATGCTAGTAGATATACAAACATATGTGCCTCCATAACTCCCGTGTACTCAACTGTGCAAGTAGATATACCATGCATATTTATGGTATGCTTGGACACTTGTCCTGGAAACGGTGCCAAATCCGGCTCACCAAGACAAACGGAATCTCCTCGCAAGCAAAGAGCATATGAACTCACGGTTCGGTGGGAATGCTATTTGGGACTCAGTACACGCCCCCGACCAGAGAGACACCCTGGCCCACTGCCCATTTTCATATTAGAAATATACTCTGATGCATATTAGAATTTCCAACAGGCTCTGGGGATTGCTTATGATGTTGCCTATCTGAAATAACATTTGCTTGACTACATAACTACCGAAATGTGACCTGGGTTCCCATCAGGCTGCGGTATGCCTGGTCCAGGGCCCTGCGCTTCCGCTGGCGCTCTTCCACGGCTTGCGGTGCAGCGTCTGAGCCATTGTCTACCAGCTCATCTTCGCCATCGCCTGTATTTGTAGCATTAGTAGCGACTTGGGGTGTCCATGCACGGATTTGCCCATCAAGATGGCCACTGTAGATACCACCCATGGCATCGTGTCCACCCATGACAACACCGCCCGTTTCACTGCCCAGGCCACCTGCTCCGCGCCATACGAGGCTGGTGACACGGTTGCGGCGGGCTGACGACCGGTCTGCAACGACTGCAGGACGCGGGTTGGAAGGGGGTGGCCGGTTGGGGTTCCGTATGTTTCTTGATGGTGTGGGAGGTATAGGAGGTGTCGTAGATGTACTTGTAGTTGCAGGAGTCTCGGCCATGCGTACAGCAAACTGGGACGGGCCCATGCCGCGTAGACGCGTGACAATAGAGCCGTCGTGCAGCCGAAAGACGAGAATTTCCGACTCGTTGGGCCAAAAGAGTAGTTCTTGACGAGGCGGCGTCATGCCCGTGGGGCTGATAAACATGGGAATGCTGGAGAGGCCGCTGTTGCGCACAGAAGGCCCAAAGCTGACTAGGGTGTTGGCGCCCGTGGCCATGTCCCAGACCCGAATGCGCCTGTCGTGTCCCGCTGAGACGAGGTAGGCGCCGTCGCTTGTCCACGTCAGACCATTGACAGGGCCCATGTGAGCCTTGGCCGAGGCGCGGTACGATGACGGTCTTTGCTCGCCGTTTTCGCGGTGGGCAAGACCAAGCGAGTCTTCATGGTCAAGCAGCGATACAAGGCCGCTGGCGCGGCGAATATCCCAGATGCGCACTGTGCCATCAACGGCACCACTGGCCAGAATATGCTCGCTGCGCGGCGACCAGGCCACCGACAGCACGGCACCTGCAACTTGACCAGGGGCCACGAGGGACTGTACGGCCGCACCTGAGCGTAGGTCGACGAGACGCACTGCTGGGTGCTGGGTGGCACAGGCTACAAGAAGATGATCGGCAACAGGGGAGATGGCATGGCTGTAGACCTTGGAGCCGAGTTCAAAAGAGCCCGAGAGACGTGCCGAGTCGGTGGCCCAGAGCTTGAGTGTCTGGTCAAACGACGACGAGAGAAAGGCAGCCGAGTCAAAGGGGTAGAAAGACAAGTGTGTGACTCCAAATCGATGGCCCTGGCCCGCCCTGGGCGGCTCAGATTGGCTGATAGCCTGCTGCTGTTGTTGGCGCCGAAAGGGACCGG
Organism: Ophiostoma ulmi; assembly: GCA_029298715.1. Lineage (NCBI taxonomy): Eukaryota > Fungi > Ascomycota > Sordariomycetes > Ophiostomatales > Ophiostomataceae > Ophiostoma > Ophiostoma ulmi. The sequence goes on along the minus strand of JANSLN010000002.1, from coordinate 4,373,658 downwards.
ATGTACCAGGTCCTCCCGAGCTGCCAGCGCGAATAATCTCTGCGACTGGCCGAAATGTATGATCAGAGGGGTCAGCTGCTTGTTCAAGGTCCCAGATCCGTATTGTCGCATCCGATCCGCCCGATATCAAACTTTATTTTAGCAAGTCAGCATTACATAGACATGGTACAAAATATTATACGAGGTGGATAAGAGACGATTGGACCGAGACGTACATTCGCCCGTCGAAGCGCTCGAGAGCAAGGGCGTTTACACCGGCCTGGTGAGCCCACAGATCCCGGCCATTGGAGCGTGCCTGTACCTGCGCATTGAACGCGCCTCTATCGTCTTCTGTTTCTATATTTGAGCCCAGCTCGCCGCCATCGAAGCGCAGGCGAGGAGCAGACCGAAAGGTGTGAGCGAGCTGGGTGTAGTGCTGGCGCGCAAGGGCATTGTGGCCCAGGCCGCCTGTAGACCTGTAAAACAAAAGCTCATTCATGCATCTAGATAAGTTTAGTACTTGATAGACTTGTGTTGTCGCTGTCGTATAGTCGTAGGAGATATCTTTCTGGAGATTCTTGAGATCTTGAGAAGATGGAGACGCGGTGCAGCGACATGGTGATGTAAGATGACCCACTCTATATGTACAATGACCCACTATAAAATTGTCCCTCGTTCGGAGTCGAGCTTCACCTGCGATTGAAGCGACAACGGCGAAACGGCGATTTCGAGATCAAAGAACAAGTCTGTTGCCGCTCGCGCGCGATTACAACGTACGAATCGACTTGAATAAAGTGCAATGTATTTTCAGCTTCAACGGCGATTACAGTTCTTTTCCAACGCCCTCTGCGCCAGATAGCCGTCGAAAGAACACAACTGTACCAAGAAAGCGACAGATATTCAGCAACAGCAATGCGTTCACAGTCCTTAAAGGACGTCGGCATCGGCGCAGATATCGAAATGGACGGTTTCAATGATTCCGCGAGCGACGCTGCCAACGACAGCTCCGAATGGGAGGACGATGCCGGCTCTGATGCTAGCGAGGCGCCGTCTTGGGTGTTGAATGAGACGGGCATGCCTGAACGAGACTTTCGGCTGAAGAGCGTCTACGATGCTGTAGCAGGTGAGCTGAGCTCTATTCACTTTTGATTTGGCAAACATTGAGATTATAAGGCTAACAGACAGGCCGCGTTCGAGTTCATGAAGCACGCGCCCCGAAATGGGTGGGCGCCCCGACACGGTACCTCGATACTGTTCTCTCACCCGAGGAAGCTCTATACCGCAGCAGCGGTGCACCCGACCGGTACGAAGAGACCGACACCTACTTTGCCCACGAGAAACTAGCGGCCGGCGTGCTGCCGGACAGCGACCTAGTCAAGGCAGTGCACCACTATGCCAGCCAGTACTACGAAGTTCTTGCGCTGCGCGAGAAACAGGCGCATGATGCCGAGAAGAAGCGGGCTAAGAGTCTACAGATGGAGAGGAGAAGGAAGAGGAAAATGCACGAGATGACGAAGAGACAGGACGCAGCTACTGGGAAAGCAGGCAAGAGAAAGGCGAGAGAGGACTACGGAGAGGAAAACATGGAGGAAGAGGGCGAGGAAGAAAGATTAGACTCGGAGGATAGCACGCACCAGTTTGTCTACTCGAAGCAGCGGCTGTTGGACGAGAGGAGCATGGACGAGACGGCCCTGCTGGCATTTGGTATTCTGCTGGAAGAGGCCGGCCGTCAGGCATTGGGTGATAATGGCGACCTTTTGTTTACCGAGGCAGCAGATGAGGAGCAGCAGGGTGGGGTGGATGAAGAGGAGCGAGACGTGCAAGATGAGTTGAAAGGGGATAATCTGAAGAAGATCAAAGAGGAGAAGGAGAAGGGCAATGGCAAGGCAAAAAGGAGAGTTCTCGACGTCGAGAGCGGCAGAGTCTATGACGAAAGCAGCGATGAGTAGGTAGAGCCAAAGATACCCAAAGAGTCAGTTTGAAGAGAGAAGGAGAGAAGGAGAGCATTTTCTGCTGCTGCTGTATTACGGAGTGCTTGGTCAACGACACCGTCATCATGACGACTGAATAGGAAAATAGGAAAACGAGGCGATTTCTCTAGGTACATCCACCCCTGTCCTGTCCGCAGTGTGCTTATGCTTATGCTCCTTGGCCCTTTGTCCTGTGGTAGCGACCAACAAGGTGAGCACGCCCGTCTTTGGTAATGCCACGGTAACATGGGGGCAGTCTCAGCGGCCGTTCTCAGCAGACTGTCCAGCATAAAGATGGGAGGTATGACAGATAAACGAGACAATGCACACTTTCCATTACGTTTCCCCCACGTTCAAAGTCGAGCTGAGGCTGTCTCACGCCGTCTTAATCCTACTCCGTCCTCGCACACCTTGGATTTTGCAAGTCTGGGGTATCTTTAGAATTTCTTGACAGATCAAAGAACAACCAGGACTTGAAATGGGGCTTATGATACGTTGCTGGACCGGAGATGAAGCCTACAAGAGCAGTGGCAGCCCCGATGTTGGAGGCGAGGGAGCCTTGTGGTTGCATCTCAAGATATTTTAAATGCTCACAGTTGCCCGTATACGCGCTGGCGCTGGCGGCTGACCCGTCAAGCCCCGTGAGAGATTGTTTTTGGGCTGCTGTCTGTTATTTGCCCTGTTACCTTTGCGCGTTTGCGTCCGCACCGGGCTTCTTTCGCCCTAAGCATAGACACGCGGCATGGTGTTTGGAGAGGAAACGGAGACCAGCTCGTCAGCCTGTTGTCTGTTGTCTGTTTTCTTTTGTTTCTTTTTTCCCTGATTTGCCTGTCTTTTCTTCATCCTGTAGTTACTCCTACAGCCTGCTCTCGCCGTCTCCATATGTTGGTTTGAGACAGTCGCAACAGGAGAACATATGCAACGATACGATTGGCTAATAAAGAGGAGAAAGGGGGGAGATGCGATATATCAGATTAAATTTAGAGAAGCCAAAAAAAAGGCAAAACAACAGAGAAAATGATAATATGAAAGCAAAGAACCAAGCATAGGCATCAAAAAGACTGCATATCCAAGCGGCTGAGGAAGCCAGATCGTGGGTGATCTTGATGCTGATACAAGTTGGTTGTTTTTAGATGGAGTTGACTCAACTTGTTTGTTGACATGCAAGACAAGTACATGGCATATGCACTCGAGATGGAGCTGTTAGCTGGCAGCACATATTCCGTCAATATGCATGCACCTATTCATACAGCATGCACCAAGTACGGCATCCTTCTACGGGTCTCATCGCGGGCCTTTTTGTAACCAAGATCTACAAGTGAATGGGTTGGTAATGGGCTGGTATTGGCCATTGCAGGGTTGAGTGCCTCGTCGAGCCTCTTGTTGCTGGTTTCTTTCTCTCGTTTACCTTGCACTTAGCTGTCATCTTTACTTGCTTCTTCCAGCTTCTCCTCGTCTTCCACTCTTTCCCTTCTACCGAACCTTCTATCATCCACCCCTTCCCCTACTTTGGATCGCCAGTTCCTGCAACTATAATGGTCATACGTAGTGGCAAGGCCTTTCTGGATTGCGACTGGTTGAGGCTTGCGAGGAGACCTGGAGTTAATACCATGTGTAGTCGATCATGAGAATTCACCCGGCAGAGCATGTCATTACACATTGAACGTGGCAGCCAGCGTCAGGGATAGGCATCAACCAATCGGTGAGGTGTACCTGAGTGAGGAGTAATTACCAGTATTATGTTATGCCATTCGTACAGAACTTTGTCCACAGTCAAGCTGAAACGCCGAAGCGAGTTTCGTGCAGGTGGCCAGAAAAAAAAAACATATTAAATGAACCACTAGTCGAAAGAATTGCTTCACTAGACACCACTAGGTATGGCTAGACATCACTAGATACTACTAAACACCACATTAGACACTTTGCATGCAAGAGAATGGAGTTTGTCAATGAGCCATCACCAAGATCACCAGTGCCGGTCTTGTGCCAGTCTTTCTTTGAATCACTAGAGGCATCTCGAAGCCTGGAAAAGGGTAAAAATAAACATAATAGAGTGACTGGTCGCTTTTGCTCGAGTCTTGACAATAAAAAATCTCAGTGGCTTCAAAAGAGCAAAATCTCATGATGGCTGTCGTTTTAGTAGCCTGCTAGAGTCTTGTCGGCCTCAAGAAAGGATATATTGTGCGCCTTTGGGTTTCTTTTTCTACTTGTATTTGAAATTTGACGTTGCCGCTTCCTTCTTTTTTTCGAGGGCACCTGGGCACATTCTGGGTTTCTGACAGGGGTCACCAGAGGCGTACGTACTGAGTACTCCGTAGGTTCGTGGGAACTCTCTCGCCACGAGTATCGCAGTCGTTTCTTCGTAGTGACATCTTGCTTCCAACTTGTTCCTTCTCTCGTCTGCTTCTGCTTCATATACCCTCGAGATCGACGTCCGCTTCCTTTTGTCCGCCAGTGCATGTGATCTGGTAGATGGCCGTACGAGGTATATTTGGATGTTTATTTGGTGAACCTGCAGTCAACATAACAAGCAAGGAGCAAGGAGAAGACTTTGTAAAGGCCCGAGGCTGCTAATAACCTGCACTGTCCACTCTCGGCTACGACAGCACCGGCCTCTGACAGCCAAGATTGTCCACTGCAAAGTAATTTAGCTTTTATTCCATCATTTACTCCATCATTTATTCTATGACCGAGTCTCTGAGCCACTTTTCTAGTCCAAGTTGCAGAGTCTCAGCTACGATGATGCTCCTATTATTTGTGGATTATTTGGATTGACGACGTTTGCTACGACCAAGATATCCTACTTCGTATCTTACATTTTCTACCACTGCGGCTACTACTACGTATAGTCTGCGAGCTTTGCCCAGTGCACCCTTTTATCGCTTCTAGACTACCGGCATTGGGATAGCCACCGAGCCACCGTCCCAGCCAGGCGCGAGTCGTAACCTCATAGCATAGACATGCCTATGCGACTGGGCATGGGCAGCCATGTGAGCATCCTTCTGACTGTCAAATCATCATTTGATTTCACCTTTGCACCCTTTTCACCATTTCCTAGCTTATCTACACCATAGACCCTCACTTCCTCCCCCCCTCTCGTATGCCCGCCCCTCTGCCCCTCCACCCCTATGCTCATCCCTGCTTGCCACCTCCTTTGGCTACGAGCCCACGAGTCTTAACCCGACTTTCGTCTTGACCGGTGTTCCCAATGCCCTGGTGGCGGGATCGTTTCCAAACAAGTGCATAGATATGATATCGTTGGTCGACGCCGATATTGTTTTGTGCTGTCTCCTGGTTATCAAATATGGTCCAAGCTGTCGTCGGGGTTCGACATCTTTCCGTTCGGCACCCAGCTTTTTACTCCATAGTCCCTCTTTACAGACACCCACGGTGAGTAACCAACAAGATACACTCACCCAATTTGTGCTCCGTTTTGCTGGTCTATGCTTGGGCGTAAGTTTACACCTCACCGCGACTGACCGAGACACGTCCTCGGTGTGCACCCATGTTCTATGCTTATTACACCATTGACCAGCCAGGAATACAAACGGTGGTCTTGATAAAATATGTTCAAGTACTGCTTCCTTCAAACGGACTCATCCAAACATTACCACACACCACACAGGCTGTGTCATGTAAGGCTGCCTTTGTACACACCTCGAGTACACACGTAGGCTTACACACACAGGGTGTCTATATCCATACCTGTACTCATGACCACCTTCTCTACCTTCACACCCTCCCATATTCAGACTCACTCTCACACTACCAACACAATTTTATTCGATCTTCACCTATGATGGTGCCCAAGTTGTACTCCGTACAAGAGCTGATAGATAGCAGATGCAAGACGGAAGTATCTAGAAATCGTCTCTGTTACAACGCTACTGCAGAAGCTACAGAGAGGTACAGGGTAACGACTTTTACTTTTCATATCTCTGTAAATACTAGCTACTGTTGTAGCAATATAGTCTTCGCTTTTTAATGTCCATACTCTCCCGTGTGCAGTATGACGAGACCACAAAGTCAACATCACGGAAACATCATTTTGCAGAGAAGGTCCAAAACTAGTCTAAAGATACGCACGGGCATCCCAGTAGTCTGTCACGTCTATTCTCGCATCCCAGCCGTTGATGCCCAAACAACCCCGTGCCCATTGCGGAGTTCAATCTACGGAGCATTATACGTAGATGGTCGGATACGACCTTGCTCGTCCTTGTTGGTCCTGAGACGGCTCACGCGGAGCTATGCGTAGGATGGGCTAGTGTAGACATTTTCTTGTGTAAATTATGTTCCGTCCTTGTAATCTTCTATTATGCTATTATTCCTTTTAGTTCTTTGCGTTCTTTCTTGTAACCCGCCCCTTCATCTTTTTCAGCACTGCCATTAATACGAAGATGTTCTGTTTGTATCTTTTTTTATCGGCATTTTTACACAAGACGCCAGGGTTGTGATTTGTGGTTTACGCTGGCAAGAGAGGAATACGAATGAAATTATGAAGCAGGAAGTAGGAAATCTATGGAATTTATGAAATATAATAAATATATAATTAAATGATACATCATATTCTTAGTCCCCAATCCACGCACTTGGACCGCCCGAGGCGACTCTACCACGACAAACGACAGGGCGCGCGGATTACTGGATTCATAAAGTCATAGAGTAGCCGAAGGAGCAGAGTATGCTCAGATACAATAGATATCAGTAGATACTAGGTCGCAGCTGAAGGTGATTAGACTCGATGCCAACGGTACTTTTCTTTCTCGCAATTACTGTTCCTGCGTTTCTGCATCGTACATATTGTATGTCCGTCAGGACAAAAACCATATTTTTTCGAGTTCATCTCAGATTACCTCCCTGACCCTTGATCCTCAAGCGGCGTTCCCGAGCTGGCTACGGACGGTTCAGCGTTCCATAGCACATTGTCGTATCGTGTCCGTGTCTGTATCTCTATTTGAATCTGATATATTTGCGATGGGATTTGCATCGACCAGCCTCATGACTATCAAGGCTGTCCAGTTTGTCCAGTTTGTCCAGCTGCCCAGGATATCGGCGGAGTACGCCGAGCGGCAATACAAGCACCACACCTGAGCCTCGTAGTTGACGTTTGTGGTGTAGATATGTATGTGTAATGCTGGGATGTGCTTGGAACGGACTGCGGAGATAGGGTTGTACAAGTCCGTTTTGATTTATAATGTAGCCAATGTGTCGATGTACAAGTATCTGCACACATTCTATTTTATCATATCATTTTATATCATGCAGGTAACAGTCGGTGTAGTCCAAGTGCGTGTTTGCCATCACACCGCAAGACATTGCACAGTTAGTGTGGACTTTTCTGGAAGCATGCATGTCTTACCGCTTGATGGGCTTTGAATTTATGATAGATTCTGGTGAACTTGCTGGGTTTTTCATCGTCAGTTGGTTTGTTGTTTATTGTTATTTCTGAAACTCAATGATTTTCTGTGTTTTTATTTATTTATCATTCTTTTGATTATTCATGATTACTCTATCAACCTACTTTATCTACTTACTCTCTATATATTACTTCTTATTATCTACTTATTCTACCATCTCGGATCGGGTAGAAGCGGTGAGTATTACGGAGTATGCGTAACATATGCTCTTGGGTGGAAATCATTCCGGGATATCCCTTGCAGAGCAAGATTGGTAATAGCATATTAAGTGTTATTAAAAAGTAAAGAAGATAGGAATAAAGTCAACCTCTCGTTATTAGCTCACTCAATGCCGAGAGAGAGAATAAAGATTTGAAATATAATGAAAGAGAAAGAAAAAGAAAACGAGAAAGATGAGCGGTGACGCTAGAAACAAGAGGTGCCACTCGACATTATATCCATGTTACAATACCTCTGTATTATATCCCTGCATTGTATCTCTGTATGGTTGGGTTTCTTTTGGGGGGGGGGGGGGTTGTTGGATCTATCTATCAAGATATCGATCGCGAATCTCCAGTGCTGGCTGAGACATACTCGCTCAACCAACCCAGCACATACTGCATTGGCCGTGCATTGTCTATCGATGCAATGAGACCCAGAGAATAGACAGAAGAAGAGTAGACAGGCAACAGACGACAGGTACTTGTATCTTAGGATACAGCCATCTCCTCTAGAGATGGACAACGTGTGTACGGACCTATCAAAAGTGATACCCACTCGACACTCTACCGAGCCCCAACAGTCAACTCTCCCGTCAACACACGCCGGCGAACCTTAATTCCAAACCTGATCCTGGCGGTAGTGGCAGTTGACGCTTGATTGACAGCGAGTGACAACATGGCAAGACATACATGCGTTGACATCTATTGACGTTGACATTCTCAAAACGCGGTGTGCTCTCGTCGCCTCCTCTATTGATTATCTATTTTGATTATTGATTATTGAATATCGACACTCGGCCCTTACTTCTACCCTTTACCCTCTACCCTCTACCCTCTACTTCCTCTCCGTTTCAGTTTGACTCTGGCCATCGAGATGCTCTCCGCGTGGGAGCACAGCACTAGACAGGAACTGCACCTGTGTAGCCTCTCTGTAAATTATTACTATGTTGGTCATTCCAGACATTCTCTACCACCCATCATAATCCACACATAGTCTTGATCTACAATCTTATTTGATTATCATCTTGTACACTATACGTGGTACTTAGCACTTTGGCGATATTTTCGACAACATGCTCACATAGGCTTATTATTATCATTATCATTATTATTACTTGGTCCTCTGCCTTTTTCCCGACACAAAAGTATCCAAGACCCGCGTCAATATCTTTCGTACGAGACGGGTACTTCCTAGACTTGTAGACCTCGACTACTAGCCAAATGTCCTCCTCTCTCCTGCCGACTGCTTTCCACGTTTGCCGACATACCAGATTTCTTTTCCACGCGTGGAGCTGCCCGACGTGGGTTTTGTTTCTTTCTCTTTTTTTCTTCTTTTTTTCTTTCTCTTCTTGTCTTGTTGTCTTGCCTTCTTTCCCCTTTCTCCTCTACATCTCCTGTCTTTCTTCCCTCCTATCTGCTCGTCTCGGCGACGTCGTCTTCCGTCCCCGTTTGTTTGATTCATGTAGCCAGCTCGAGACCTTGTGGATGATTGGCCACTTCTATCCTAACCTCTCGTCTTTAATCATCAGCGACGGTGGATACTAGAGGCAGCATGCACCTACACCTACCCGTCGTCTGTTGGCACTTGCTGTCCATCTCTTCCTGACAAATTAGCTGTACATCATATGCACCACATGCATCCATGCATTTCAACATGTAGTTCATCATACATTGAATATGCATTGAATATGTGTTCCATATGCAACCATATATGCTGCCCGCCTATTTCTTCCGTATTTGTCTTGTCATCCCTTCTTCTCTGAGTCTATCTGTAGGCTAGACCCGACCTCAACTCCAAATTCAACTCTTGACCGACTTCATCCCGACCGCCAACATGTGAATATCGTTGGGCTGTGCTTAGAAGCACCGCGTACATGTACTTGACATACCCCGTACACTGTGCGTTTCCCTGCTTGCTCGGTGTACAGAACATGTACTCTACATCATGCTTAGCATATTCTTGTACCTTGTCTGTTTCTGTCCATCTTTTTCCCTTCCCTATTCCTTTTTCGTCCTCCTCTGCCCGCTGCCTGTCCTGCATATGATGCGATATAGCCGCAGACATATGCACACTTTCTGCAGTCCAATGCACGCCGTTCAACCCTTTACAACGCATCATCAGACATACTCCAAAGACAACTTTTTTTTATTACTTTTAGACTCATTTACATGCTTCACTCTATTCACGTCAGACACCAAATCCGAAAGAACAACCTTGTAGCCATGATACCTATTCCTCCGTAGTGCCCACTTGGGCGCGCGCTAAGTCGCCTCACCGTTCCGACACCTTGGGCCAGGCTATGGATCAAGGCCAGTCGTTATCGCCCTGCGCCCTGGCTGGCTAGCTTAGCCCAAGCCAAAGTCCGTAGTAGTCTACAGTCTGTAAGTAAAATGGACATGGAGACGTTCCTCTAGTGGTCCTAGTTGTTGATAGTCCTTTCTTCTTTTCCTTGTTTTTGTCTATTACGGAGCTGTCCCAGAAGAGACTTCAAAGTCTAGTCCATACCCGCCCCTCCTTTCTTCCCTCCCGGCGCCATTTTGGCTTCACCATTCTGGCGGAATCGTCTCTTTGTCTGGATTACAATAAGCTTCGACTATGAAGTTAGTATCTTGAGTTATTTGTGTGGTGAGTTTAAAACAAAACAAACAAACATAAAATAGCGCCGGCTTGACGTGGCATAATTCTTGTAAGTTGCATACGCCGGAAACGGCGGCTTAACATATCGGCTTTCCAAGGTCTTGTGTAAGCTTAATGCGATGAAATTAGTTTATTTAAGAGCCGAAACTTTTGATAAGAATAAAACTATTTACGAAGTATATGATAGTTTAAAACTACAACAACTAAACACCAATATACTTGAACAACCAACCGGCAGACAATTGCCCGCTACTTGTTCGTGTTGCACAATAACAATTTTATTATAAAATCCAAGACAGCACTGAATACATAGTGATTAAGAAAAGAAGCCAAAAACACACCTGGAGCACTCCCGAAGCCACGGTTAATTTCCAGCTCGGTTTCCCCATTGCGTCGAGCATCGGCCAATCTGACAAAAGCAGCATTATCCATCACACATCACCAGCACTTTTGCATTGTGATGGCCTATCCTACGACCTTATTTTCCGTACAGTAAATTACGAGTAACCCAGCAAGGCCTCGATTCGACGCCTAGTTGTCGGCTCTCCATCACGCCTCGCCGTCAATATCCGCAACCTCTTCCGCTATTGATAAGACGAGAGGTATTTGATATAACACCACAATTATGAGCCGTTTTAGGTATATTTGCGTGGCATTCATAATGCGGCGTCCATCACTGCGACGCTGTCCGTTCTGCAACCAAACCCTGCAGTTCATCATTATAAGTATTGATTATATTTACTTTTATTCCGCCTCTTATTTTGCTTATTTTTATCATCCCCCCCAGGTCTTCTACCTCTTGTTCGTCTTGGTTAGTTTCCCATGCTATCAGGCTTTGAATTCGTTCCGTTTATTATCACGCGGCCCTGACCCGCCTGCTTGTACGAACGACAGATAATCACATCAAATTAATGATACGCATCAGAGCACATGATCAAAATATCTCCCCAAACATCCCCAGCACAGATATCCCCACATGGATACCTTACCCTGGCCCTGTTTGATTGAGCTTGGCTCGACTCTGGAGCACGGTTTGGAGCTTTACGGAGTAATAACAATTTAAATGAATAATTCAAAAGAAAACCAAATGCTACCATTCTCTCTACTATTCGTCTCCGTACTTGTATCTTACGAATCCCATAACCTGGGTTGACGGTTAACACACCGGGAACGGGAATAGAGGAACGAATATACTCAGTACAACGAACGAGGCGGAAAAAGAAAGCAGAAAAAGGAAGAAAAAGAAACAACTAAAAACAAGTAAAAAACATCTCCTTGTCTTGGTCTAAACAAGCGCGCTCCTTCAATGATTTGTTACCACAGAGTAATTAATACTTTGTAGTCACTGAGTGTCCCCTGTGGATGTCTTGCTAGCGTCTGCTTCAGTTACATGCCTTGGTTCTTCCTTTTCATTTTCCTGACATACGCATGTATGTCAACACCTTTATCCCCTTGATATCGGTACTTTTTATGACCAACGTTACCATCTAGCCAAGTATTACTTCTTAGTACAGGGCTGTCCTTTTATTTAGTATTGTCATTGTTTGCTAACATGAATTGCAATTGACTAATCATATCTGATTCGTATTGCTGATAACGACAATGTTGCAAGCAACGAGCCCTTGAGCCCTTGAGTCCTCGAGTCCTCGAGTTCTCGAGTGCTCGACTCGACTGCCTCAATGCGGAGCCCAACCGAACAAGCTAACAAACGACATCCTGCAGCTCATTGATCCTGCTTCCAGCCTGCCTTGGATCTACTATTGGTATTGACAACCATCTTTATCTACTCCGTACTTGTAGACACACCACAAACCACAAACTTTCAGCCCGCCTCTACCAGCCTCTACAGGGCACGATCGGAGCATTATCCCCTTGATGCTCTATTCCCGACTGCTGGATGCTATACATACGGAGTACTCTCGTCATTCTCGCCTCGTTTTCTTTCTTTTCTCAATTTGATTGCCTTGTTTTATCGTTCTTTTCTTCTTCTCCTTTATTCTATCATTTATTCTTGCGCCACTTGATTATACTCCGTAGTCGCCGTACCCTCCTTACCCTCCTGCTCTCCTTACCGTCTCCTTTTATTTTTGCCTCCCCCTTCTCTAACTCCATATTATGGAATAAATACCCATAGGCTACTCCTAGCGGCTCCGTCCTCACCGCGTTCGCTCGTTCCCGCGCTCTACTCTGGCACTATTAACTAGTAATTAAGCAGTTGGTCTAACTGCCACTTCACTGAGACAACCTCTACCATATCGCTGGTATCTTATGCTTATGCTCGCTGGTGCAAGAATGTAGATAGGGAAATATATGAGTTGCGATTCAAGCCTCTCAAGTTATACGCGAATATAGTACGACCCTATTATTAAGCAGCCCCTTTATTACTAGAAATATCCTAAGCAAAACTGCTGTCAGTACCTTGTTTGATTTTTACACTCGCCCGTTGCTTCGATTTGACTCGATTTTTTCATGTCATCGTTGACCGTATTATTCTGCGTAGTGTGCTACTATTCTTTTCCTGTGTTGTCACTCTGTTCCTCAAAACGGGGCTGTCTTGGCTGCCACACCCCCTCTAGCTTTGGTCTCTGTTTCTGAGATTCCGAATTTCTGTGCTTGGATAATATCTCATCTCAACCTCCATCTCTATCTAAATTGCTGTTATTTGCTAGGTACTTGTGCCGCTTCCTCTTCCACAATCTTCATCCGTATCTTGGGCACAAATCTGCTCCGCACCAGCCACACCCACCCCTCCCTATCCAGGCCACCCACACTCGATGTTTGTGTTTTGTATTTTGCATTTTTAATTTTAATTTTATTAGAACCCCCCCGATTCATGTGCTTATTCTCTGCTATTTAGTAAGAAATAAATGCGAGGGTTTTTGATCTGATATTCCGTAAGCATCCCTCCAAATAAATACCATATTAATTATTCTACTACTATATTTATTCTACTACTTTCCACTCCTCCACTCCTCCACTTCTTTGTCCCTTCCCCCAATCGAATCTTACTTGCACAATTGCACTCATACTTCTGTCAGAGCTCCTGTGGGTTACACTTGTTCGCGGCTGTCACAAGAAAGCTTGCTCAACTGGGTATTAGCTCCTGCTGTCCTGCTTCCTGCTGTCCTGCCTTCCCCTTCCCTTTCCCAGCTTCTAGCTCTCCCTCGTCTCCTAGCCGTAGCCGTCAGCCGCTGCGGTCTAGCCTTTCGCCACCAACTGGACCCTGTCGTCGCGTTTCTTCCGTCTGTTGTCTGTGCCTGTTGTCTGTTGTCCTCCCCATCGTCTCCATTTCCCACTTCCCACTTTCTGTAACTTACCTCGCTTCATCCTCGCCAGCCAATGACCTGCCTGCGCATCTTGCTCCTCTCCTCTCTTGATCTCTGTCCTGCACTTTTTCATCCTGCTCGCTGTTTCTTCAAGTTTTTCATCTCTCCATTTTTACCCCCCTGTACGGCCGCTTTTATATTGAATTATTGTAGTCAACCCGTTTTTCATCGTGCCCCCCTTCTCCCTTCTCGTCAAATCCCGACCTGCCAGTTCAGTTCTTCATTGATTCTGAATCTTGGTGAATTGATTCACGAAATCCTGACGTTGACTATTATCCCTATCCATCCCATTTCTCCCATCCCATCCCATCCCATCACCATCACCATCACCACCCTTCATCCCATTTCAAGTAGATTCTCATCACTTACGCTCCATTCGTGACACGCGCTTCTGTCGGGTATTTGCTAGCACCCGCCTTCGGCTACTAATACTACTTCTAGTCCTCTAGACCCTCTCCATCCTGTCTTTAGCCCCCCTTGACTTTTACTTTTTCCCCTTAAAGATTCTTCTGCCACTTTGCTTCTTACTTCACTTCCATACAACTTCCCTTCGCTGTCTGAATAGCATTCCTCTGTTATTCTACAATTCTACAATCTACACCCCCGGCGTCTTTCTTTGCACATCCAGTTCTTTCATTCCACCCCAGGATCTTACAACAGCAAAACCGCTGGCGTGCGCACCCTTCCGTCTCTTGTCTGAGCATATATTGTATTCCGTTATTATCTATTATCGATCATTATATTGTTTCATTCTATTCTTATATTCCTTTCTTATTATTCTATTTGATCCTCCGTTATATCTTTTCAGGGGTGTGGGAGAAAGTAAGGAAAGCAAAATAATAAAAAGAAAAAAGAGAAAAAAGAGAGAAAGAGAAAAGAAGGGAAACGGTTCGCAAACGCCCGTTTGGCCTGGCTTGCCCCCGGTCCTTCACGCTCGGCTATCTCTAGCCTCTTTTCGCAGTACCTCTACCTCTCTCTCGGGCTCTCCCCTGCTGTTCTGGTCACTTGGACTCTCCTCCTACTATCTCCCCCCTTCTACCTAACTCTGCGCCGTTTTCTTTCTCTCTCTTCCGTCTACAACGTACGCCTCTACCTCTCTCCTCCACACACCTGATGGGCTTGTCTCTATTCTTTGTCCCTGTTGTGTGGCCTTGATGTCCCTCGCCTATTCCTCTCCTCCCCGTGTTCGCCTTCCTCGTTCCTCTTTACACGCCCCCCCTCCTCTCTTGCCTCTCTCATTCTCTCTCTCCTCCTCTTTTTTCTTTTCCTCTTTTACCTTCCTCCCCCCCTCCACCCGTTCACATCTGAAGTATGGACCACGGCCCTGAGACCAAGAAGGCACGTCTCTCGACTACTGGTTCATCATGGGCTCCTCTTTCTTCCTCGTCCTCCTCTATCCATCAACATCAACCTCACCACTACGCCTCTCACCCCAGCCCTAATACCGCCTCTTACCCTCACGTTTCTCATACCGCTCACTCTCACGCGCCGCCGGCGTATCAACAGCATCAACCGCAAACGTACCAACCCTCCCAGCAGCACAACGACAGCCACAATCACAACCACAAACACAACCACAGCACGTACGGGAACAACCACCCTACGCCGCCGCCACATCCCGGTCCATATCAAGCGGGCCATCCCTCTTTGGCTGCAGGCCCTGGCTCTGTCCCTCCTCCACCCAGCTCTGCACCGTCATATCACCACCCTGCGCCTCCTCCCGCGCCGCAGTCTATTCATAACTCGCCTCACCCCCCCGACCACTACCCAATAGCTGCCACCTCGCCGGCGCCTGCTACTCCCGTATCGGCGCATTCCTACACACACACGACGACTCTTCCTCCATTGACGAGCAACGGCGCAAACACAAACGGCCGCCACTCGCGCAATCAGTCGCACTCACATTCGCAAGTGCACCCCCAAGCGCATCCACAGTCACAAGGCCACGCACCAACGCAACATTTCGATAACCGGCACCACCATGATCCAGAGCCTTACGCCGCGTCACCAGACCACAGACAGCTAGAGTATAGACAGTCAGGCGCCCCGGGCGACTATCGACAAGGACAAGACGCACGACCGGCGTCCGACTATCACCAGCAACAGCACAACGACTACCGCCCGGAGTTTCGAGTCCCAAGATCGCCTGCTGTGTCCGGAGGCCCACCACCACCTCCACCAACATCGCTTCAGGCGTATAGCTCCAGCTCAGGGTACAACCGAGGTGGTGACAGCAAGCAGCCTCTAAGTTTACCACAAGGGCCAGGACAGCACACGCCCCAGCAACAACCACTGCCACCGCCACAGCTACCGCCACTACCGCACCAGCAGGTCAGCGACGATTCGGCTTTTCGCAATCGCTCTGGATCAGCGGCATCTGGCGCAGGTGTAGGTGGAGGTGCAGGAGGAGTGCCCCAGAACCAGAGCCAAAGCCAACAGGGCCCGTCTCCTACGCCCTCGCACCAAATGGACGACAGACCACACATGAGCTTCGACAACCGTGCTCACCCCAATCTGGGCGGTGGGCACCAGCAGCATCACCATCAACAGCACCCGCAGCATCCCCACCATACGCAGCATTCTCAACATGGGTCACACGTCCCCCAACATTCCTCACATCCACCACCAGCACCGGCGCCGCCACCGTCGAGCCATGCGCAGCATCATGGGCCGCCTCCGTCACAGTTGCAACCGCCACAGCAAGGGTCACCACCAGCACCTCTGCAACCTCTGCAGCAACACCCATCACAGTCCGGACCCTCTCCACCGTCTGCGATAAACCCCATGTACCGACACGCCAGCTACACGCCATCAACGCCGACGACAGGCCCCCCAACATCTCTGCCTCCCCCTCAACAGCAGCAGCAGCAGCAGCCACCGCCTTCACAGCACTATGATCAGCAACCAGGGTACAACCACACAACACCTATACAGGCAGATGGCATGTACCCGATAGCTTCGTTCGCGGCGGCGGCTGGAAAGAAAAAGGCACAGCGTGCATCGCAAGCATGCGACAGCTGCCGCGCGCTCAAGGCCAAGTGCGACGAAATGAAGCCGTGCAAGAACTGTCGCGAGAAGAATATTGACTGCAAATACCGTGATCCGATACCTAAACAGTACGTATAGTATTTAGTACATCTAGCACATACTTGTTCTGTTTATAGTCACTTGTACTAACCCAGATAGACAAGACAAGGTGTCGGCCGATATCTTGGAGAGCCTGCTGATGATGCGCACAGATATGGAGACTATGTTCCGTGGCATGCACAGCGAGCTGCAGGGCGCTGTTCGCAACGAGGTGCACAACGTGCGCAACGAGCTGGTGCAGGAGATGGCTAACATCAAGGAGTCGCTCAAGTCTGTGGCGGCGAGTGTCGAGGACAGCAAGACTTTGGCAGCGGCAGACGGAGCGGGTGACTCGCGTGCAGCCGATGTCATGGATGTGGACGGCAGCGAGAGCAGCAGTGCGTCCCAGACGGGCGGTGTCGACCCAGCGACAGACGAGGCACCGCTGTCGCCCGACAAGGCTCACCGAATCGTGCAGCAGATGCAGGAGTTGCAAGAGAGCTTCTTCCTTGGGGTTAAGCCCGGCCCGGCGGTGGCCCCTGGTGAGCCTGCCATTCCAGCGCACCACACCACCTTGGCTGGCTTGCTGTTGACATGGCCAACCATTCGTGAGCGCGTGCACCATCTACTCATCGAGGAGGGTATCGACTACCCTCTTGAGTATCCCATTCGGCAGGAGGAGCAGCGCGGCAACATTCGGTTCTACGGCCGCGGCGAAGGCTTCGATAACAAGCCAGCAGCCCGTAAGACGCTGCCTAACCAGACAGGCGAGATGCGGTCTCTGCCCATGGAGCGCGGCACGAGCAGCGGGAGTAGCTCGCAGGACAGTGATGAATACAAGGACGGCAAGAATCCGGCAACATTCCCTGGTGAGATTTGGGGACAGGTGGGCGGCTTGACTCCGCCGAG
Source organism: Ophiostoma ulmi (assembly GCA_029298715.1). NCBI lineage: Eukaryota > Fungi > Ascomycota > Sordariomycetes > Ophiostomatales > Ophiostomataceae > Ophiostoma > Ophiostoma ulmi. The sequence goes on along the minus strand of JANSLN010000002.1, from coordinate 4,356,153 downwards.
CAACGTTGACTACGTCAAGAACGTGCCACCGACGACAGCGGCTAATACCGTGCCGTCATCGTCGGCCACAGCAGACATTACAAACGGTGATCTGGACCTGAGGCCCGAAAAGGTGTGGAAGTACGTGAAGAGCTACGAGGAGAACATCCAGAACATGCACCCCCTCATTATTCCCGAGGAGCTGTATGCTATGGTACAGCAATTCTTGCGTAGCGTGCCCAGAGCTGGCCCTAACGGGCAGGGCATCCGGTCATATGCCTCGGCACCTGTAGCCACCTTTACAGACTCGCCTGATATGTCCCAAGGCGGTATCGGTGGTGGCGGTGGTGGTTCAGGTTTCGGCCAGGTCGACGGCAGCCTCAAGCGGAAACGGTCTTCTCCGGCACCAGGCCCGGCTGATAATATACGGACAGGCGGCGGCAGCTTCTGCAGTGTTGGTGGTGAGAGTAGTGCTGGTGGAGGTAGTGCCGAGCAAGGTACAGCAGGTGCCCACAAGGGCGCCGTGCCGACACCGACACTGCCGCTCAAGGCCGGTCACCCGTTCAGGACCATGGAAAGTGCCTTGGTGCTGAGCATCCTGGCGCTGGGCAAGATCTGCCTTTACACCGACTGCCCTATCCCTGATGTTATAAGTGAGACCGACCCTCCCTCACCGGCGCCCGTACCGTCGCCGTCCGCATCCGATGCGCGTGCTGGAAATGGCAGCGGAACGACCACCATGGCCTTTTCGCCTGTTGCATCTGCATCTGCTCTTAACTCGCCCGCACAATCGCCGGCCATTGTTGGTGGTCATGGCAACACACCCGGCCGGCGCACATCTCAGTCGAGTGCTCTGCCTATGGTCAACATTGCCGGTGCAAATGCAGCAGCAGCGGCTGCAGGTGCTGTGTCGTCAGCGTCAGCAGCAGCAGCGGCAGGAGAGCCTTCCCTGGCAAGTGGCGGTAGCAGTTCAAGTGTGCCGCTTGCATCGCCCGGTGGCTCTGCTGCTGGCGGAAGTGTGCCGCTTGCATCGCCAGGTGGCTCTGCTGCTGGCGGCGGCGGCGGAGTAGCCCGAGCGTCGTCTAAAGGCAAGCGGACCAACAATGTCACGATGCGGCGCAATATTGACGTGATCCCTGGTCTGGACTACTTTGCAGTGGCCTGTGACATCATGGGCCAGCACATTGGAGGACGTGAGCTGCAGCACGTATGGGTGTTTATCATTGCGTGTCTGTACTACGGCCAGCTGAGCCGGCCGATCCAGAGCCTGGAGATGGTGGCTATTGCAGGTCGGCACCTTCAGGCCATTATCCGGCCGAACCTGCACCGGTATAGTTTGATGCGGTCCGAGATCACACGGCGACAGGAGTACCCTCAAAACTTTGTACCGGTGCACATCGAGCACCATCGGCGCGACAACCTGTACATTTTTGCATTTTGGACGTGTCTGCAGCTAGAGAGTGATATCCTGGCCGAGCTGCGGCTGCCGCCCTCAGGCATTCTGTCGTACGAGCAGATGATGCCGTACCCGAGCGGAGAAGAGGCTCTGCGGCACGGCTTCCACCAATATGTGATTGAGAGCTACTCGGCGCAATTGTACCTGCGCAACCAACTCAACAACATCCACAAGAATCTGTACGATGGTGCACGTGGTGACGAGCACCCCAACCAGCAGCAAATTGACGTGTTTACCGACGTTCTGGACGCGTCGCGCTGGGTTCCCATGTGCTTTGCTTTTGCCGAAACCGACCCGCCTCCGCACGAAATACTGGCGGCACGGCTGCGGGCCAAGTACTGGGGTGGACAAGTCATCCTACACCGCTTCTTTATCAAACGTATACTCGAGGCCAACTTCAACAAGGCTGCTCGACTCAAGAAGCAGGAGCAAGCTAAGGCTGACCTGGAAGCCTACCGGGCGCGCGGTGAGACCCCCCCTAGCGGTTTTATCATGCCCGAGGCGTACGACCTTGATGAGGCGGGCAAGGCTGCCGAGGCAGAGATCTACTCGCTGTACAGTTTGCAGCTGGCAACGCGTGGCATCCAAGCTTTGATCGAGAGTACACGGGCGTTTCACGGCCTGCCGCAGAAGCGATTCATCATCACCAACGTGTTCGGCACGGCCCACGCACAATGGGGCAACCTGCTGATTCTCGACTCGATCCAGCGCGACCCGACCCTGGGCTGCTACCTGACCATGGAGGAGGTTGACGTGTTGTTTGAGCGCACACTGAAATTTCTGGAGCTTGTGTCACAACCCTCGAGCTCGCTGGGCTACGACTTGCGCATCCTTCGCGGCCTGTACGCCAAACGCAAGGAGGCGCCGGTTCAGATGGAGCAAAAGACACCGCCCCCGCCGGCCCCGCGCAAGCTGGGACCCAACTATAAGCCACCGTACCTCGATGTGTTCCCCATGATGCCGGGCGACCGCAACTCGCTGGCGGCAACTGTCAGCCAGAACTACCACCCGGCACCGCCACACCCTTACAGTCAGTACGCCACCGTCGACGACTTCATGCATATAGGGACGATGCCTCCATATGCAATTTCGGCAGTGCCGCGAGCGTTGGCAACTACGGCCACGGCTGCGGCCGCTGACACACCCGTGAACATGGCCGATAGCCCCCTGCTGAGACACCAGAAGGCCATGAAGCAGCACTCGTCGTCGTCACCGTCCTCTGGTGGCTACTCACAAGGGTCTCAGTCAGCCCAACAGCAGCAGCAGCAGCAGCAACAACAACAGCAGCAACAACAACAGCAGCAACAACAACAGCAACAACAACAACAACAGCAACAGCAACAACAGCCTTCTGCCGCTGCCCACCATATCTCGCCTGCGCACACGTCGCCCATGGAAATGTCGCCTCCACAAATCTCCCACAACCTCTCCCAGGGGCATCAGTACGCGCATCCACATGTGCACGGTGTACCGACGTCCATGGCCAGCTCTACGCGCTCACCTCTGCAGTATCGCCAGGGATCACAGGGAGGACCACAGGGACAACAGAGCTACAACTCTCCTCCTGGGCCAGGCAGTGCTATGCAGAGCCCCATGCAAGGCCGGCTGCCACACCCTCTGTACAACAGCAGTGCGCCGACTGTCAAGACACCCAGCACGCCGAGCGAGTCGGACTTTCCTCACCATCTGCCGCAGTATGGCGACCACCGGACACATGGGTAGTGCACATGTCCCTTCTCCCTATTCTGTCTGCAGTTCCCTGTTCTCGGTTCTCGGTTCTCGGTTCTCGGTTCTCGGTTCTCGATTCTCTCGATGCTTATGAAGAATGCCGTTTTGATCTATACCCCAGCCATGGCTTTGCAGCGAGCAAGCGTTGTTTGTTCACACGTTTAGAGATGCATAGCAAGCGTGGTCTTTTTGTTTTTGATTTTCGTTTGATTCTCTTCTTTGATTTTGTCTTTTGATTTTCTATTTGACTTTTCTCTTCTTGGTTTACTCTGCTTTCACTCTTCTGGATACTTCTCTGTTCTTACATATCATCACACATACTGGTTTGCGTTGTCATTGGTTTTGATAGCTTTTGTCTTTTACTGTCATTTGTGGCTTCTGCCTCTCTTTTCGTTCCTTCATCTACATCTACTCTTCTTTTCATTTATATCTTAATATTTCTCAAGATATCAGCTTCTACGGAAATGTTGTTTAGCGGCACCATGGCCTCATTTTAGTGTACTGGTTAAGTGTTATTTGTTTGCTTCTGCTAGGAGGATATACCATCCTTCGCTTTCCATTATTCGCTATTTTTATCTACCATTCATAGCATGCTGGCATACAGATCTGCTCTATGTGCCAGCTCGAGCGTGCCGTAGCCCTCGCAGCCCAAAAGAAACACGATACCACTCACAATGACTGTTTCTGCATTTACTGTTCCACGGTTTAGCATTTAGAACGTAACTTAGTGACTCTGATGACTACAGTGTGACGGCATTGTGACTACAATATGGCAGACATGGCCTTGGTAGGATGGCAGAAAGGACGAAATGACGAAAGAGTAGTTTGATGGCCATACGTGTCTTGGATCTCAGCTGACACAAAACATAAATTCAAAGCATCGCTTGCCGAACAGGTATATACATGTGCAATGGTGTAACAAGAAGCCAAATCTAGCAAGATACGAGATAAAAGTTGTAAGGGTGCAGGGGGGGAAAGCAGAGAGAAGTGAACGAAATATGAAAGACTAAAGAAAATAACAAGATGAAGAGAGCAACGGCCGAAAAATGTGTGCCTGAGGTGGGACGGAGTGATCTGCTTCCGTCTTGCCAAACGTAGAGACTGAAGGCATAGAACAAAACCAGCGCAAAGGCTCTCAATCGAGTAACCAAGCCACCAAGCCACTAAACCGGCGAAGGTTGCTTATAGCAAAACAACAATCAGACAGAGCCACCCATCTGGGTATGCGGCCTCGCGCATCAGCTCTTCCAGTGGCGCCTTGAACGGTACCGGCGCACCATGAAGAATCACATTGGCGAGCACGGGATCTCGACTGCTGGGAAAAAGCAAGGGAAGCAGGCTACGAAGAGCGGGACCAAGAGTCTGCGGCACCCGGTTGCTCGTCTGTGGCGTCACCAGCGCCTGCATCACCTTGTATGACCCGGACGTTGTGGGCGTTGGTGCCGTCGCTGCTGCTGCATTATTTGATACTTCGGATGCCGACGGCGCAGACGTGGGAATGTAGATGCGCAGGGGGATATGCCGCAGCGGTGTCGGCGCGTTGAGCAGTAGGCTATTGACGCGGGAAAACGCTGTATAGTCGTTGTCCTGCACTGCATGCCATAGAGCTTCTGTGTTGGCCTTGGACAGGCTCATGATCTGCTTGGCGCTACCGTACCGCACATAGTCGGCCTCCTTGGCGCCGTTCAGGAAAGTGTCGCCCAGGTGCCATGCCTCGCCGTCGCCGACCACTAGCCGCCATGGTGTCAGCCGGCCGGCACTGTTTCCGTCTGGTATTATTGCATCGCCACCAAAACCCTGTATTGAGATGGGACGGTAGAGGTCCACCAGGAGGCCAACGGGTAGGTTTCGTAGAGGCACATCTTCAAAATGAAAGCTGGAGCATGGACGACCAAAGAAGGCAGACAGCCGTGGAAGGAGCTGCGCCAAGTAGCCGAACCGGGGTATTGTTGTTGCATAAAACGGCGGGGTTTGCTTTTCGCCTGGTTCTCCGCCTGTGCTGTTGTCATCCAAGCTGCCCAGAGCTGAATGTGTAATGATCAAGGGCACTCTCCGTTGCCACAGGGCGCGGGCAAGGGACTGTGGTGCTGGTGATGCCGATGACTGACCGTCACCGTGAGGGCTACGTCCAAGCCCTCGTATTGACAACCGGCTGGATGCCATGTGACTGTGTGATGGTATTGATATCGTTGAAGTACCCGCCTAGCTAACACATCTAAGTCCCCCCACCTGAGGTTGTCGTCGAGGTGTATCGTGGTTAGGTGTTGAAGATTATCGTGCAGGGTGCTATGGTGATAAACGCCTTATTGCATGACGACTCATTGTGTATTGTACGGGCGAGGTGTAGAAAGCGTTTAAAGAGGTCGAGTTGGATAGCTGTCTTGGTCAGGCAGACGAGGCTGCAGAGCGCTGGTTGAGCTGATGTTGTTGCACATGGGATGTGGGGTACGACCAATTGGTTACAGTGCATATACAGTGTTGATAAGTCAACTAGACGGTGGCATAATCCGATTACATAATCAACATACGTCATCACAGTCTTGATTAACATTAACATAACATTGTGCATCACGATATTTATAATCTCTTTGTTCTGATATGTTTCATTCATTGTATCAACTTAAAGAGGATATAGACAGACTGATTGACTATCTCGCGCGAATCCTATCCATCTTAAATCCCACTGAAACTCTCTTGGTGCGTGGCCGAGCTGTTCCGCCGAGCCCGGTTATGGCTTTCATCGCCATGATCCACCGTTGGCTCACCAATGTGCTTGGCGAGCACCGATGGCGGCACCTGAGAAGCATCTGTAGGGTCGCGTGCATAAACACTGGTTTTGTTAGACTTGATTTAAACCAACAAAATGGGGGATAGAGAAGAAACATGAGAAACTCACCACTTACGGATAGTTGTTGCCGCTGGCGCCGCCGCGGTTACCACCAAAGCCGTCCTTGATGTCCTCGACGGTACCACGAAGGCCGCCCTGCTGCAGGTGGCTGCCCTGGTTGCCCTGAAGGCCACCCTGCTGTGTGTTGGCAGCCTGTTGGCGGACATCGCCGCCAAGATCGCGGTGGCCACCGATACCAGTGTTGCCAGCAGAAGCGGCACCAGTGCGGCCAGTGCTAGCAAAAGTAGGGTCGTCAGAACCACGCACGCCAGCCCAGCTGCTGGGGTTGTTGCCAGTGCTTCCGGCAACGCGCGAGCCAGCCTGACCCTGAGTGCCAGACCAGTCGTCGGGGTTGTTGTGACCGACGTTACCGACATTGTCGTAGTTACCTCCAGTGCGGGTAGCATGTGCGCCACCGGTACGGCCGGAGCTAATGTCACCAGAGCCGAAACCACCGGCACCAGCACCGGCGGTGCGGCCAGAGCTGGCGAAAGTAGGGTCAGATGAGTCATTGAAACCAGAACCTGCTGCACCGGCGCCGGCAGTGCGGGCGCCACGGCCAGAGCTGGAAAAAGTAGGATCAGAGGCGTCAAGGCCGCTGTTGGCAGCGTTCAGGTTGCCGGCAGCACCAGGGCCGGTGCGGCCAGTGTTGCTGTAGTTGGAGTCATTGGTGTTGTAGCCGGCACCGCCAGCCGAGCTGTACTCGTCCAGGCCACCTGCGGTGGTGGCAGAGCTGCGGGTGTTGCGGCCGCTGCCGACAGCACCCCCCTGCTGCTGCTGGGCGCCGCCAACACGAGGGTTGGAAGGATCGTACTGGTCGTTGGTGCGGTGGCTAGAGCTGTTGCTCTCCGAGTTGTTGCTGTCGGAACCGTGGGACTTGTCCGGGTTAAGGGCGTCCTTGACCTTGTTCACGATGGAAGACATGATGTGTGATGTGTAGTTTGTTTGTTGTGTATGTGTTGTGTTGTAGGTAATGATGGGAATGAAGACAAAAAGAGACGAAGATTAAAAGAAGATATCATCGGCTTTATATATCCCATCAACACAGCTTCGAGCCATTTCCTGGTACGGTCTTTTCGTCTTTTCGACGGCCATGTTCTTTGTCGTTCCATTCGAATGCTTTGATGTCGTCATGATCGAGAGTCAATCTACATGGAAATATACAACCTGTCCCTTGCCAGCAATGTAGGAGGTTCTTCTGCTCTTTTGGATGCCGTCATCATCCAATAAAACCTATACCCAACATAAAGGCGTGATCTTGTATCTTCGTCATCGCCAGTGGGATGTGAGACACCGAGGGGTTGATGTAGCCCATCTCAGTGGTGTAGTCTGAAGTGCTTTCAAGTAAACTGTGGGGAAGCTTCAAAGAACTGCTTGCGCTTGCTTTGAATCAATCTTTTGAGGCTCGGGTGGGTATCCTGGCAACCTGGCTTTGGCTTGCTTGGGGGCAGGAGGCAAAAGTAAGCAGGCTCAAGACGATGGCTAGATGCGCTATGCTGGCTGGTGACAGGCTGAGCTTGGAGCTTCCCCGTACAAAGGTACCTCTGCGGGCAAAAGTGGGCATAGATCGGGCGAGTGCTTTGTGGGGTGTCTTATATGTGTAGTGCGTAGCGCAAACCTGTTATTTCCTGCATCCGGGCTGAGATCTCCGGAGCAAATTTGACAAGATGTCAAGATGCCGATATCCATAATAATTCTCCATATGGCATCAGTGTTGACGTACATCCTACAGCCTCTGATGCCATGTGGAACAGTGGGACGCAACATAAAGATAAATATAGATGGTGTTGATGTCAGGACTGCCATTCATTGTTGATTTTCTCGATATTATTGTGTGTCTTAGTTAATAGTACTTTTGCCAATGGAGGCCTTCGATCTAACTACACCGGTAGATGCCAGCTCCTGCTTTTGAGAGGCAATGTTGTGCATGATCACTGAAAGGACTGCGGGTAGCAATAGCAGAATCAATCCGAAACGTGCTGTTGCACGAGGGACTTGGTGGCGAACCTATGACAACATACACATGATTTTTTTATTCTTGAGAGCTTCAAACTTATTGGCTTATATGCACACACTAAATACACTGTGATAAATACGGTATGATTGTTTCTTAGATCTAGGCTTAACACATATCTAGCACGTTATAGGGATAGAGGAATTGTTGAATTAAAGCCAAGGATCGTTTATGAAAGATCAAGCAAGCTAAAAAACCAATGCAAGACAATAAAGGAGTGGAGGTCGGGGTATCAGTCTTTGTTAACAAAGAGCGCGGGCTAGTCGTGGAGTCGTAGAAATAATGCAGACATTTAACAAACAGGAACGAATAAGGAATGTCAAGGACGAGGCGAAATTCAAAGCACGCCATTTCAGTGCCGTTGTTGTCAAACAGTAAGTGACAACGAGACATCGCAGCACATCAAGCGGATTTAAAGTCGGCGAATCAAACAATGAAAGGAGTGAAAGACAATCAAACGTGACGATCTCTCTGAATAAAGATCTATGCGAAACAATAGATCGTAACTGTTTAGCTCTAGACGCGGGAGCGGTACCAGCGACGGCGGTGGCTGACAGCAGGAGCTCTGGTGGTGCGATGACGGTGAACCCAGTAGAGGCCCAAGAGAGTGGATGCAAGCCAGAAGATGGCCGACAGGAAACAAAAAGCAATGTTCGCCTTCCACTCCGAACAGGTGTTATTGCCGTTGATCTTAATGCCGGCCCAGTCAAAGACGTTGCCGCAGGAACCGTCCAGCCAGTTGACGAGCAGACCAAAGGCTACAAACCAAAGGATCGAGATGAGCAGGTCAATAGGCCAGTGGGTGAAGCTACCCGAAAAGGGGAACAGCCAGATGATGGATAGTAGGATGGAGATACCAGCAACGACTTCGGTGTAGATGAAGCGGCCCTGGTCCCAAGTCGACGAGCCACGGACGGCGTGGAGGTAGTCACCGGTAAGGCCGGCAACAATGGCAGCAAAGGCGAGCTAGCAGTGGTTAGTAGTTGTGCTTTGTCGAGAATGTATGTACCTTTGAGGTAGGGGAAACTCACCTCCGCCAAGCGCAGGATTATACTAGCAAGGTCGGCCAGCAACATATTGACTGATGTGTAGTCGATATGTTTGATGTCTTGGAGTGTTGGTGATAGTTTAAGGAATGAAGTGATGCTAAAGAATGTGAATGTGGTGAGAATGACCAATTATTCTACCACGATGAAGTATAGATTGTGGTAATCGATTCTTGGAGGATGGGATGCTCTTTAAGTAACATTCAGTTCTGACATCTTCACCGTCACAAAGCCGCCGGCACACATACTCACACATACCAGCGTATCATAGCTGTATATCTTATTGCACACGCAACGAACCCAGTCCAAGTAACGTGCAAAGCAGGGATAAAATAAAACTGACAGCACGATGACATATGCGACTCACAGGCGATTCAGCCATTTAGCCAATTTATAAGCTGTGGCGTCCAATGGCTGATCAAGATTGAGTAAACTTTCATTAAAAGCAATCAGCATTCTTCAGAGTTGCGAGAAAAGGAGGTCAGGTGGTCTGGGTGGCACCGTGAGCTCTAGCATCCAAAGCAAGGCGGTCACACATCATTGCCGTCGTGGTCGCCACTGGAACTGCCCTCCATCTGCTGGTTTCGCCTCCCACAATGTGGTGTTGCATTGGGCATCGAGATGGGCAACTGACATCTCCTCATTTCCTTACCGTTTCGTCGCGACAGCCAGGAGAGGCAGCCCAGAGCTTGAAATGAACATATAGTCAACAGACACGTATGATATGTTTCAGGCCTGTCCCGTGCATTCTCGAAGCAAAGAGCTGGCAAATCACTCGCTCTGGAGCAACTTCCCATGCCGAGACCATTCGTTATCCCTCAGCCCAACGAGCCAGCCTGCTGCCAGCCTGCCACACGACGAATCGAACCATATCGTCGCGATTCACCGTATGCACGTTTGCACACCTAAATGACGTCAAGGCGATATTGGCGTTAAGTGACATCACTGTGGTTGTGCTCTTCCCGCGTAGGGCAACACTATTGGATCGTAGAAAACGCGGGGGAATTGTACTTTGTGAAAAAGACAGAAAAGGCAGGAAACCAGATTACCAGCATTTGCGTCGTACAGCCACATGTACCGCCACATGGCCACACGTTCGGCCACTTCCATTTGGGAAGGAGCAAATGCGCCTTCCATCAACGACGAAACAGCTCCCTCTCTCTCTCTATCGGGCAGGACCACAAGTTCATTAGAACACAATCAAAGTGCTTCGGTTGCGCCTTCTTGTTACATTACCGAGTCTCACCATTCACTTCAACGCTGACTGCGACTCACGTGATATTCACATCATGAAAAACTCGTGCAACGGCTTACCCGACTTTCTAGAAACCATGGCATTGGCATCGATGACTATCGTGGGTATGAGTGAGCACGCGCTTTATTAAGTGGTAAACTACCTTACTAATTGACTCCTGTGCTCGCCTGTGGTCTCGGTTGTAAGCTTGAACCGACAAGGTCTCACTACCGAACACTAATCTCGTAATATGGCCCAGCCTTGTCTTCCGAGTGATAGACTGTCAATAAGTGTCTCTTAATCAAATCTCTCATACGTTAGACGAGCCATCTTACATGTACAGCTAGTCCTTCGTCTGCAACATATCACATCCATAACACTTGAAGCAATAGGTAAACTGGGATTTTCTAGATCTGCATACGGTATGTCTTGAGGATGGAAAGGGGTAAACCAAAGCCGACGATGCGCACATTGCAGACAGTGACAGGGTCGTGCAGAGCCAGAGGAATACTATATATATGTAATGGAGACCTCAATGAAGTCTTTGTTCACTTGGGTAGATAAATATCATACTATACTCCAAACGAATATCGAGATAGCATCTAACAACCTCCAACGCACTCTTCAACATCATGATGTGGCATCGTATACTCGCCGGCGCTGGCCTAGCTAGCACGGTTTTTGCTGCGGCCACCACCAACAAGTGTTTCCAGGGTATGTGTGCATATGCTATCTCTCATGCCAAGCAAACTAGTTCTAACGAAAATAGAGATCATTGGAAACAAGGAGGGCAGGGCCGATTGCGACCGCTTCTTGTCAACAACCACTACCCTGCCATGCTCTGCCTCGACCATAACAGTCACCGCACTTCCCGTCACAATCATCTGTACAGAGATTCGTACTGCAAATGTGTCGACAACAGAGACTACAGGTGTCTTTGAGACCACCACCACGCACACGTCCATCATCGAGACCACCCTAATCCTAGAAGACGTCACTACTGATACTATATTTGCTACGGGAACCCTGACCAGCTACCTGTCTACAACACTGGTCACAGTCTATGCCCCGACCTCCAGAAGCAGCAGCAACATTATCTTTGCCAAGGAGGATGCCGTCAAAGCAACGGGATCGATCCCGCCCCCGCCCAAACTGATTCCTATCTATGCATCCGACTGCAACGGCTACGCTCAGTATTCCTTTGAGTGCCGGTGCGCCGGGGCTACTATCGGGATCACCACAGTGACACCGACGGCCGGCACTGTCAATGAGACACTCCAGACTACGACAGTCACGCCGACCATTACAGACAAAGTCTATGTTACTCGCAGCAACACGGCGACAGTCGTGGACGCCTCTTCGACGAGGATCTCTACCCAACTTGTAGGAGAGGTATCATTCGTGTCAACAAAGACATTCTATTTCACCTATGACACAACCGTGACGACTGATGTAGCAACAGAGACGGGCGGCACACGCACAGAGACAACTACACTATTGCCTACACTAGAGACATTTGCTGTGTAGAGGTGGTTCGGAAGACTTCTTTACTTGTATTCAGTAGTAGATACAACTTCTTTTCTATACTTTGTATAGCACTTCACAGGCAATTCAACTTTGCTACTTAAGTGAGAACGATTCAGTGTACATGACTTTAAGAACGCATTGAAGTAAATATCGATAATAAATACAAAAAGAAAACGTAGAGGTATATAGAGCGCAAAGCCATAAAGAGAAGTGGTAAGGAAAACAAAATCTGTCTGCGGCTTTTCTAGAGCAGAGATATATAGGCAAGCATCATTCATATATGCAGCCAAGAAGAGAAAGCCAGAAAAAAATACAATACAAGATAATTGACAAGTAAAAGAGAGGAAAGAAAATAATGAGTGAGATCATAAGTAATGAGAATGTACAGAAAACAAAATGATTGTTAAGAGAGAGCGTTTGGAGGCAGTGTCTTTGGATCCACCTCTTTCAGTACTTGGTATCATCATGTAGTGAAACAAGTCCAGGAAAAGTAAAACAAAGAAAATAGTGAAACATGCCGTAAATAATCATTACGTCGGATCGAAAAAGTAAGAGTGCAAAAAAGAGACTGCAAAAAAGAGCTGCTTAGCCGCGGAAGGACTGGGCTGGGCCAGAGTTGCGGAAGAAGTCAGCCAGGTCCTGTGTCGCGCGCGAGGAAACAGATGTAGCCTCACGGGGTTCAAACTTCTTCATCGGCACGCGGCCAGAGCTGGTAGTCGCAGGACGGCTCGGGTTGGAAGTGGGTGGCGGTGCTACACCGCCGATAGGGTTGCCGTATTTGTCGTAATCAGTGGGGATGTTGACCTGGATGGGAATATGGTTGCGGCTCCGACTGGAGAAAACCGAGCCGGCACGGCTGGCAATCGACCGAGTATCAAAGATGTTGTTGGAAGACGATTGGGTTCCGCTGCTGCTTTGGAGATTGCGCGAGTTGTGGTTGCCGCTTATGCTGTTGTGACGGGTAAAGCGCGAGATGAGGCTGGGGGCGCTAGCCTTCTTCTTGGGAGCAGGCGGCTGTGTAGCGCGTGTTTGAGGGATATTGAACGGAACAGGGTTGTGGTCGCTTGGTGGCGGCACGCTGTTCAAGAAGTCGATGAGGCTCTCCTCCTTGGGAGGGGGAGGACGTCTTGTAACGGGACCGCCAATAGGAGAAATGATATCGTCAAACTCCTCATCCTCGTCACTTAGATCAATGGCGTACGGATCTCTCACACGGCGCGTCTTGCGCTTGGGCATGCCGTCGGGCATATCATACATGTTGCCTGTTGCGGCCGCCGTGCCCTTCTTGATCAGACCAGCTCCAGAGCCCATAGAGCTGTCGGTTATGTTTGTTGACGCGCCACTGTAGCGGACGTCGGGGATCGAAGCATCAACAGCCCGGCCACCGACAGCACCCGTCATAAGGTCAGAGTCCATAGTCGACCGGAAGGGAGCCACGGTGCGGGGGATGCGCGGGTTGCTGTTCGTGTTTGGCGGGCCACGGCGGATAAAGTCGATCAGGTCAGAGTTATCATCCTTGTAATCGACGGTAGCATCACGAGCTTGGTAGCGCGGGCGGTTGCTAAATGTAGAAGCCTTGCTAGAATCCATGCTTGTCTTGGGGATACTGATCGAGCCGCTCATGTTGCGCACAGCATTTGACACCGAACCCGTCATGGGGGGGTTATTGTTGCGGATCTCCGGCGGCACAGCCGATCCACCCACGGGTCCAGTCTCGCGGATAAAGTCAGCGAAATCAGTGAGAGACTCCTGAGCAACTTTGGCCTCGCGAGCCTGCGAAATGGAGCCGCGGGGCTTCGAGGAGACAGACATCATCGACGGAGCAATACTGCGAGGCGAGAGAGGGGCGGCACCGCTCAGCTTAGAGTTCGATGTTTCAGTTACACGAAGATCCAGAGGTGTAGGGTGCGCGACAGATGTCGAACGCTTGTCCTCGGTACGATTGTTCAGTGATGATGAGCGAGAGCGGTCCTGGCGGTTAACATCCTCACTCTTGCGGCTCTTGAAGCCAGAGTTTTCATGAATAGAATGAGTGGCGTCAATATCGCGCATACCCTCAGGTGTGAGAGTGTACTGAATGGTTTGGTCACTGTGGATGAGCTCCTCAAAATTGCGGGCAACATCCTCGGGGCGCATCACAGTGCTCTCCTCTGATGATCTTTTGGGCACCAACTTGCTAATAGATGATGCAATGGAGGCGACACTCTGCTTGCGGCTGACCGCTTCAGCGTCGGCGCGGAGTTGGGCGCGGATTTGGTCGCGAGCTTGGTGCTCACGGCTCGAGCTGAAGGACGATCGGTCTGTGGCCAGAGACGGTGATGGAAGCACCTCGGACCGGGGACCAGAGGCACGAAGAGTCGTCGTGGCAATAGCATCAGTGGCTGCTACAGAGGCCGCTGCCGCCGTAACACCCTGGCGCTTGGCGCTACGCTCGGGCAGAGTGATCTCGGCGGGCTGTGTCTTGGGTGATACTTCAAGCTTGTCATCGAGGAAGAACGTTCCAGAAGCTGTAGCAGGATCGGTAATGGCGACTCTCGATGCCGGGGAGGCTCTCGAGGATGGCGGGTGGACAGGCGAGGTAGGGGAGTGGCGTGCCGATGAGCCAAAGATGGGAGACTCAGACTGGAGTTGGGCCTGCATGTCTTCGAAACGCTTCGGGGGTGCAGATGATGTAGCTGCGACCTTCGGCTGGGCCTTGCCAAACTCCTCCTCAGTCTCCGAAATGGATTCGTTAGTCTGCGAGGTCTGCGATCTGGACATTGTGGCGCCAAGCGATGAAGACCGTGGGCCATGAACGACAGTCGACTCCTCGGCAATGGGCTGTGACGAGATGCTGCTGCTAGCGCGGGACGCATTACTGGCACGTGGGGCACCCACAAGTTCATTAAACTCGGATGATCCATTGCGAGAACGCGCCACAGGGCTACGGGGGCTAGTCACTTCGATTACACGAAGAGAGTGGATGCTGGGAGAACGAACAGGCATTCCGTGATTCATAGACACTGGGCGGCTGGATTCAGACACGGTGGGAGAGTTGCTGCGGCCGGAGATGGAGACACGCGACGAGGTCAGAATTTGGGGCTCTTCGGTGAAGTCATCAATCTCATCCCCCTTTGCGTGGTTGGCGGAGGCGCCCTTCTTCATTGAAGCAACGGGGATCGCACGAGGGAAAGAAGTAGTGATAGCAGCGCCAATCATAGCAGTCTGCAGAGGTAGGTGCATAACTGGTCTCTTTCTCTGCTTCAGGGAAGGCGCCGGCACAGACTTTGGGGATTCGGCACCTGCCTCGCTAGCGGCATCCACTTGGACCTCGGGTACGGTTTGTGCAACTAGAAGCTCGACGGTCTCGGTGGTCTTTTCTGCCTTGACCTTCTCCTCGTCCTCCTTGGACGGCTTGATGCGTTTGGCTGAGGGTGTTGTATAAGGCGATGTTGAGGGCGTAGGCAAGGAGTTGGCCCGCTTGCGGTGGATTAGGAACTCGGGTGTCCGTGGCTCGGAGAAAGTAGGTGTAGGTAGGCCGGTCATGAAGGAGGGCGAGAAGATCATGAGGCTCTTTGGGCGGGTAGGGTCGTTGCGTCTGTTCTTGCGCTGTCTCTTGATGGCAGAGGACTCGCCCTCGTTGTCACTGTGGGCAGCAGTGCCAGGGAAAAGAAGCTCAGCAAGATCACTCTCCTTGGTGGGAAGAGGGGTCAGGACAGCTTCAGCGAGCCACTCCTCCTCATTCTTAACGATGATGGGTGCTGGGACGGTGGCAGCTTCCTTTGTGGCATTGTCTTTGGCATCCTCGAAAGAAGCAACTGAGGCAGTGCGTCCTGAAAGTGTGGGGGCAGCCAGGTTCTTTTCAGCCTTGTCGGAAACTGCTTTGGCAATGGCAATCTCGCCAAGGCTGTCATGCCGCAGGCTGGTGACAGCACGGACCATATCCAGCGCGCGAGGTTGGAAGGCGTGGATGTCAGTGTTGGGAGACCGTATCCGTTTCTTCCAGACTCTCCAGAGTCTTCCAATTGTGCGATCAAAAGCCACGCGCTCCATGTCAACCTCGTCGACTGTTATGCGCTCAGCGACAGGATTCGTGGAAGTATTGGCACTTGTGTCTTTGTGCTCCTTCTCTATAAGGAAGCGCATGCGGTGGAAAGCAGCCTGGCCAGCAGATGTGAGGGCCTGCTCGCCCATGAACTCAAGGATTGAAGTCAAGAAAATGGCAACTGCGGGAGATACGGTCTCGCCAAGAGCCTCATCGCCACCGTCGAGGTTTTCCTGCTCCATGAAGAAATCTTCGTCCTCCTCTTCCATGTCGCCAAGCGAAGAGTAAACCATGCACCGAAGACGCGTGCGCTTCCAGACGAGCTCCAGGTCCCAGTCCTTGGGAGAATCTGGCTTCTGCGACTGCAGCATATCCTCGTCGTCACCGCCACCGAGGTATTCCCTCAGTTCTTCGTCTGCCTGGTTGATGGCATCTTTGGCGAGTTTGGGCTTGAGCACCTCAGTGACTGCCGGGCGCAGAGCGGAAAGGGAGGTGGAGCGGGCGATGGAAAGGAAGCCGAAAAGTAGCTGGTCGAGGAAGTTGTTGACGAGCTGAAGGGCGGCCACAGAGACCATGGCAGTCTCACCAGACGGCTCGATGCCGTGCTGGTCATACCACTGGTTGGCATGGTTGTCATGATCGTTTGTGACGATTTGCGAAGCCGCAGAAGCAGCAATGAAGGCTGCCTCGGGCGATATGGACACCGGCGGAGACATCAAAGAATTGCCGCCGTTTGAAGGGCGGTCACTAGAGATGCTCTGAGCCCGCGACCTTGACTTGATCTGAGGAGATATAATGGATGAGGTTGGCCGAGACGCACCGCCGGTAGACTCGGATGATGGGTAAGCCATTTTGTGTGTGACGAAAAGGCCGTCTTGTCGAGAAGACAGACTGTGGTAGAGAAGAGGAAATTAAAGGAAGAAGAAAGAGAAGAAAAATGAAACAGTCTTGAAGTTTACTGAAGAAGCTGTGGTCCGCACAACTTGGCTCCGCGATCTCGCGATGAAGATTGCGTGCCCTCCCTCACTTCTGGAGACCGGGGTTTTATGTATTTCCCCTTTTACAGATGAGACCCTTTGATTTATGTTCCTTTCTGTACCTGAGAGCAAAAGGCCCGGGGTGTGTGTGATCCTTTGTAGAGTAGTGAGCCCGTCAGCTCCGCTCGTGGTGAGACAGTTATCTCCCAAACTGTGGAACAACGCGCAGTGAGATGTCGAGTGTGGGCGGTGGCTTGCGGCTCGAAGATGAAGCTTTGATGCAGAAAACAAAAGTGCGAGAATAGAAAATAGAGAGAAAAGTAGAATAGTAAGAAACCGGCAGCACAAATGCAAGGCTAAAAAAGAGTGTATAAGAAGGATGGAAGAGCCCAAGGTCTAGTTGTTTGAAGTAAAGGCGAAAGTGCGAAAACAGAGTCGGCAGGCTGGAAACTTGGGTATTAGTAGCTGCAATATAAGAATGGGAAATGTCGAGGAGAAGATGAGAGGAAGGCGAGCACAGATTGAAGGCGAAGTGAAACAAGAAAAAAAAAGATGAAGCACGCAAACAGGCAAAAAGGATGATTTGCAAAAGCTACACAGCTTTTATGCGCCCTTCATGCGATCAAAAATCCAAGAGAATCAGGTTGTCCCTGAATTCAAAAGAGAGCTTAAGAAGCAGAATTAGCAGCAAGCGAAACAGAGGAGAAAGGAACGAGAAAAAACGAGAGGGAGTAAGAGAGCAAACGAAGGGAAGCTGTCAGAACGGGATTAATGGGAATAACAACGCAGAAGAGATAAATGGACAATTCCAAAAACAACTAGAGATGGAGCGCAAATAAGAAAGCCGCCTAGGGAAGGAATAGTGATCGCCGGGGGGGAGAAAGAGGCAAGCTGTAATTCATAGAGATGAGGGCGATCAGATACCAAGTGGAAAGCCAAAGGGGGGTGAGTTGTGTGCTCCCCTGCTCGGGCCCTGCTACGGGGGCCTTGGTCCTCTTGGTCTTTTGATTTCTGATTTCTGATCGTATTTAGTTGGGGCGTGGTGGTAGTTGATCTAGGAAGGCCCAGCTGAGATTTTAACAACCAAACAAAAGGATCAATTGCACAATTACACAGGAGACCAGAAGAACAAACGTGCAAATGAAAGCGACAGATGGTTCTAGGATGGTTTAAAGTGAAGGGCGTGGAAGCCAGGACATGAGTGGTCAGGAGCTGCCGATGCCGTTCAGAATCAGACGGGAGACAGGAAGAACCCTGCATGTGGAGATGTTGATAGTGGTGGGTGAAGGGACGGCTGGCCCGTCCTGGACCAGGACGGGTGCTACTTGCAAGATACGGGCCGGGAGAAGTAGCACCAAGCACCAAGCACCAGGTGTGGTTGAGTCGAGGAAGAGGAAACCAGGAAGCGGGTGTCTGTGTTGTATCTTTGGCTGCTCGACTGCTCGGTAAGAGCCTCGATGGACGTAGGAGTTGTTGGTACCGCTAAAGCGTGATAGAATAGCCGAAGGAAGCGTACTTTGTATGATGCAGACGGCGTAGGCAATCAATCTCAGAAGAACCCAGAAGACCAAGACCAAAGGACCAAAGACTAGGTCACAAAAACAGACGGCGCCGACAGTTCCCAGGATGCAGCAGATAATGTGGTAGGACAGGAAACAAGGAATACAGGACAGGGGCGCAGTGGTATGACAAGACAGTGACAGGCAAGAAAAATGAATGGCAAAATCAGACAATCAGACAATTAGACATCAGACCAAATCATAAAAATGCAGAAGCAGTCTCAGATGGCAGATGCTGAGTCGAGATGCCTGAGCCCTCAGATGACATCTACTTCAGATGCAGAGAATGGGAAGAGAGCAGGAAGAGGTAAAGTAAAGTAAAGCCAGTGCAGAGACAAGAAATAAGAAGGGTACATACCGAATCGATGCGTTCAACGCAAAATCACAATGTCATCAAAGACGTGAGAAAGAAAGAATGAGAACGAGAGCAGAAGCTTAAATGTTGGGAGGGTCGAGGATGTGATGTGCACAGCGAACCACGTCGTAAAAAGATCTGGGCTGATTGGGGTGGCGGGGCAAAGCTACTTTTAGATGCTCTGCCGTTGAGAATGCAGGACGGGCTCCAGAAAGCTGAGAGTTGGCGATCTTCACCTTGTTCGGAGGGTGGACCTATATTGGGTTCTCGTGGGTTTGTGGGAGGAGGATGCGGCCGACGAGGAAGTGAGTGACGAGAGTGGGCAAGAGAAGAGGATCAAGTACAAGAATGATCAAGTATTTGAAAGGTGATGGGACAGGTATTGCGTGTGTACTCTTGTCGATGTGCAATGGCGAGATGGAAACGAGATGGAGGCGAGAGAGCAAAAGGGCAAAGAGAGGCAGGTGGAGGAGAAAAGAAAAGATGGGCGATAAAGAATAGAGTGATAGAGAATGGCAGATTGAAAGATGCCAAGACTAGACTGAAGACTAAAAGGAAGAAGAAAGAAAGGGGGGCCGTGTGAGACAATAGGTGCAGGTGAGACACGATTGTCGTTTGCTCGCCGTTTGGCAGACGAGAGGCAGACAAGAAGCAGAAAAGGGCCTCTAAAGTCTAGAGTCTGGAGAGAAAAAGATGTGACAGGCAGCGGTAGAGGGGGTTGAAGAGAGGAAGATGAAGAGACAGGGAGGAGAAGAAGAAGCAAAGAGCCAAGAAACAAAAGGATGCAAGAGATGCAAGAGGACAAGGAAGAAGCAAATAATGACAGGGGGTGTACGAGATCAGAGAGGTAGAGAAGAAGAAAATATATTAATTGAGCAATAGATTAATTGAACGATTGAATAATTAGATAATTGAATAATCAAATAATCAAATATTGATACAATAAAAAGCAAAAAGAAGAATCAAAGAAGAATAACTCAATTCGAGGTGGGTTGACTGTTGGCGAGAACAAGGGTCCATTGAGTAGAAAGGGGCAGCAGTATCAGTAGATATGGAGTGCCAATGGAACAGAGAGTGACAGATATCAGAGAAGAAGACGAATGACAAGACAAAGAGAACGAGAGAGACAAAAGGTGGCCGCCGATCTGAACAGCACGCGCAGCTACAGCAATAACGACAGCGACACAACGTGCTACACTATGAATGCGCACAGGTTAATGCACTGGAGATAGAGATAAGGTGGGCGCAACAGAGTCGGAGTAATGCGACAGTTCCCAGACACGTTGGTTCTGGTTCATATTCGCGTGGTCGTGGAGGGAGGCGAAAGGGGGTGAAGCATGCCAGCATGCGACGTCAAGTCGAAGAGAGAAAAAATGGAAAAGGGAAAGGGGTTAGCTGTGCAGAGCCGATGGACTAATTACTCCGTATTTGCTACCGAGACTACGAGGTAAGAAAGGTAAAAGGGGGAAAGAGATGGCTGTAGAGTGGATCCTGCGTGGAAGACGCACGATGAATGGTCTAATCCACATGATAGATTTATTCTGAGAAAAGGAGCTAACAATAACGGGAAGGAGCGAGGAGCGAAACTACGATGAGCATATATGTTATGATCTTTCAAGAGGGAAAGAGACAGGTCGAACTGGAAGGAACGGCGGAGGTACCCGCATCTTATGGAAAGAGCACTCTGCGCAGTTTCTACATTCTTTATCACGTTCCTGGAATATGGAGAATTAATGTCCCCTGATGCTACGATGTCGTGCTGGTCTGTCAGGTACCACCGAAGAATTATGATAGGGCCGTTGACCAAACCGCCGAAGAGCTGTACAGTGGTGTAAATTGGAATAGAGCAGCGGTCTCTACCCTTTGCAGATTAGCCTCGACCAATAAGGGAAAGGGCTGGAGGGCGCTCGTTTTCCGGGGGTTGGTTTTTGGTGCTCTGCTTGTCCCGATATGGCAAGCGCGAGAAGGGACGAGCTGTGCCGAACAGAAAGAACAGAAGAACCGAACGAAGGGAAATAGGGAAAGAACGATTGTCACTCTCACATCCTTCCTGTCAAGGAAAGTTTCTCTGGCTGTCATCCTTCTGGTGGTCTGCTGCTGGATTGCTCCTTCCGCACTTGGAGGATTCTTGGATCGGGGCGGGCTCCGGAGAGTTTGCCTCTGCTAGACTCTCTAGATGCAGATGTATGAAAAGGAAGGAGCTCAAAGAAAAGTTAGATGAGGAAAGAGCGCTGGGGAATAACATAACTACACTCAAAGAAGGGCAGAAAAGGGCTATTTAAGATAGCTGCTTAATTACAAGTAGCGGATATTAAATGCATATTTAGTGCAGCTGGTGCATCTACGGCTACTAGTTGGCGCTGTGTAGCACTGGTCGAACTGTCCGCACGCTTAAACAATCAACTTTCAGGGCACACATGGTTAAACAATATATATATATATATATAAAGCTAAAACCAGGGGTAGTGTCCAACAGCCAGCTATTGACTACCTACGGTACTCGTGTTTGCAAGTATATTTGGTGACATCCAAAGTACCTTGCAATAACAGTTCACAATGGGCCATGTGGTCTCCATCAGCACATGGGGACTTGTAGCGGAGGCATCATCTTATTGTAAGATAGAATACTTGTACGGATTACGAGTAGTGTACTTCGTATCTTATCTTATACGCTGGCGGCGGAGTGCTTGTCCTGTCCTGTCCATGGATAGTAAGATATGTCCAGCTCCGTCTCATCAGGCACAGCACGCCACCATCACCGGCTGTCGATCACTTTATGTTAATGCTTGGAAGTGATTGAGGCATCGAAATGTCAAGTGTCAAGTACCGATATTCGTCGTAGTTGGCAATTGGCAAACACACGTCGATAACAAGTGGATGAAGCTGGAAGGCCAGTGGCGGCTTTGATAAGGATACAGAGTACTGTGTTAATATGGCAGAACTGCCGACTCCCAGAATAGGGGTCCAGCTATCCGACTAGCCGACTGACAAACCAGACGATAGTGACATTGACTAGCAGGCGCCACTGGCGTCGGGAGAAAATGTAGGCGGCAGGTAAGATAATATAGACGGGGCAGGCAACCTGCAACGTGCTAATGCTAATTAATGCAGATTCAAATGCTAACGGGAGGCGACATTCCACAGCAGCTTAACTGTCAGAAGTCGAATCAACGGACTGGCCTCGTGGGAGTCATTGAGGTAATTGGGGTAATAAATCGTGGTGCGGATATGTGTTTAAGACGGTACCGGTGGACACAAGAGCACGGGGACAGCACAAAGGAGAATACCCTACGTCCTCTACCTCCTCTACGCATGAGATAATCCATAGATGAGATGCAAATAATTGCCGTATGGAGGAACCAACGTCGAGTGAGCATGGTGGTCAGGGCTGATCAGAGCTGGCCAGAGCATAATGGAAGTATAATGGAACAAAAGAAGACAAAGAACAAAGAACCGTGCCAACAGGAGGCATCGCGAAAGGCTAGCGGGCAGGGAGAAAACAAAGTAGTGAAGAAGAACGACAAGTCGAAAAAGGAAGATGGTTCAAATTCAAATTCAAATTAAATTCGAGTTCAAACTTGAAAGAAACGGAAAAGAAAAGGCTGGTAAGGTATTACAGCCGACCTCTATCCATGACACCACAGGAAGCAGCGATGCTGTGCTACTCTTCTGCGATGTATGTTCATATTAATAGCAGCTCTGGTTTTGAAGGACAAGTAAAGTATCTACTTCGTAAATCATTCAAAATGCTGTATTGTCCAGGGTCTGTATACTTAACTCCCAAACCAATAGACTATATTTACAAAATAAAATAGTTACAAATTGGCAAGGCATACCGATTCCTGTGACAACTCTTAATACTCGTGTGAACACGCCCTTTTTGACGTGGCAATATCTGCACAGACGTGTTGGCTGTGATGATATTCTAAGATACAGAGTAATAATAAGATACAATACGGAGTAGCAGAATTGTCTTTCAAGACAAAGAAATTCTACCCGCTAGAGACGCTGGACGTCCCTAAAACTGGAATGTGGGCAAGACAAAGACAGGACAACGGGCAGCCCTCGTGGGTAGCCGTCAGCCTTAACGACCATTGCTTGATATTCAAGGAAGCGATACTCTCGAGCATTGTCAGTGCGGGCTGGTGTTCTCTCTATGGAGTATTAGGCTTTCGATTGACCAAAAGTGGCATGTGAATATGGACTGGCTAGACTGGCACGCTACCTGCTCAGATTTCAAGTAATTGTTACAAAATATTTCAATACTCACAAATAAAAATAGGCAAAAATAAGGCAAAAATAAACCAAACAAGATACGGGGTCGTCGATCTGATCACGATGACCGGCGTCGTCCACATAAATGAGGGGGGGTAATAAGGCAGTAGTTGTAGTAAATCCATTGTTGTGGTCTCTCGAATTCAAACGGCCATGACGTTGGCGTTTTGTGATGGGTTGGTTTCAAGTGATGGGAATCGCGATCAGCTCTCCGACTTCTAGGAGCCGTGCACAAAACGTATCTTGCCTCAGTATTCAATAAGGACAATGCATGGCCGTACGATAATGCCGAGACTAACTCTACCAACCTTATTCGATGAGAAATAGAAGCCTCACACCGAAATACTCATCTACCCAGAATCTGGTACTCGGATGGTGGGTGGGCTGTGGAGAGATACTCTTCCAGTCACAACATGCTCACCGATATTTTCGTCTTTTCTGTCGATCACGACGACATATACACACTAACTAGGCACTACTCTACGGAGCATTTGTCTCTTCCGTCGTGTCCGTGCTTGTACTTTTACAGTGATAGATACCTCTGTCGATGCGCACAATATTTCTTCATCTGTCACGTATCAACGGTTTCTCTAATTTGAGTGTCTCTCTCTACGGAGTAGACCCTTTCTGCCGTTTGCCCTTGTCTTGTCTCACACCGTTGATGAGAGGTGGACGTAAAATAGAAGAAGAAGAAGAAGAAGAAGAAGAAAGCGAGATCGAAATCGAAGAAACAGAGAAAACATAAACGAAGCCGAAGACGTGATGAAAAGGGGATACACCACTTTACTGAGTAGCACCAACCAATGCAGCAAAGATATTCAACCTGCCTAACGCATGTCTCACAATGGAAAACAATAATGGATGCAAGCTTCCCCCAAGAGAGCATTCTACATGAGCATCGCACACAGTTACATACGGCACAAGTGTAGACTGTACGGAGCAGTAATCCTTGTCTGATTTATGGGTATTACGGGTATGAAAATATAGCACCGAAGAACGTTGACAACTGTGGATGAGCAGCTTGACATTGGCATCATTAGGAAAGCGTATGGTGGAAATGTACGTCGTAAAAACAGGGACCAAGACGAGTACAAGACATGCCCAGTAATATAAGCTGCTAGTAATGTTAATAGAACGCTGCATATATTGGGCGGTGAAACATAGAGTAAAAAGACCGCTGGCACCTTGAATAATCTACGACGTGTGTTTACTGTTTGGTCGGAAGGTGTATCGATAACTTGCCAGTGCCTTGATGTTCTCCAACAGTTAGTTTTTGTTTTATATTGTATTCATCTCTTTGATTTTTGATTTTTGATTTTTTTTTTTTTTTTTTTTGGGGGGGGGGGGGGGGGGGTGGATTTTTGGGGGGCGAAAATGCCCGTCATTTCAAACAAGAGTATCGTTTCAAACAATCCTTGGGGTTGATGCGATGATACTTTGCCCGGGGCGGAGAAGGACGCCCACGCGGACTATCAACTCGAAAGACACAAGATACCCAGTAACGTTCGAATAGGTAACATTGAGATGGGTCACAGGCATATTAATTATTGTATATATTGCCAGTATTGATCCGTACAATAATCCTAAAGTCCCCATCGTGTCTAATAGCCATGCTTCATCTCAACTATGCACTCCATATATGACTTAGAGACAGCAATAGAGTCGTATTGTGCGTGCAACCGATGCAGAAAAGAACCACAATAGAAAACGAGGAAGAAACGAACAATGAGAAGCCGACCGGGTGACCTGTATCTTATATCCATCCTAGATGTAACCCACTCTGAGAAGAAAGACGGAAGAGGAACAGATATGTATCGACTCTACAATTTGACAAAGGACTAGTCCGTCCCAGCCAAGATATGCACTTGCATAGTCGTATGCAGGGGCTGGATTGGATAAGATAAAAATAATTTTTTTTGCTGGTAAAGTATACTTTGTGTAAACTGAATGCCGTATTTGTCCATTTGTCTTTTATATAGCCAATCCCTATCATGCAATTACTCCAGATTGTATGCAGTCTCTTGACTGCGACTTGCAGACGCGTGCATTGCATTGCATATGACTGAGTGTGGTTATGGTTATGGCTCTGATGGATGGCTGTCCATTGTGGGCGTTGGCATTTTCACGCTGACCAAAGACAGGCTGAACAGACACTTTACCAGCTGAATGATCAACAGTCAGCTGGGTGTTTCTGGTAAATGTCTCCTCATCTACCCAAATATGCAAACAGTTTGGTTTCGTCAAGAGTAGAAATACAATAAGGTGATAAGACGCAGTTTAGTCCAAGAAACAAATAGTCACATCTGGTCGAGGCTTCTCCTCCTTCGAGTATCGAGATGTATCGCATTCCCTGATTGGTAATTGGTAACAAAAACGACTGAATATAACGTAAATAAAGAAAATGGAAGAAAAGAACCCTTTTTCGAATTTCAAACAACTCGCAAATAGGTTCGATAGATTTGCCCTTCCCCTATTCCGTATATCTCAGCATGGGCCAATCCGCCTCGCAATCGGCACCTCTTCCCGGTTTGCACAGGCAGCGTAATGCGACAGAGGAAGTGAAGAAAAGCAAGAGAGAAAAAATCAAAAGAAACCTCAAAAAGTAATAAAAGGTCCAAAAGAAGTATTAAAAAGCAATAAAAAATCGACAGGTGCATATGTCAAAACAACGCCAATCGCAAGGTGGTACTTTTCTATTCAGCTGTAAAAAGAATTGGTATTTTTACTAGTTTTGCACGTAGATCAGACATTTTCTAGGCATATTCTTCATTTGTTCGAGAAGAAATACCATAACCAATATATCGGTTAATAGAATAGAAAACTACAGAAGAGGAAGAACAAATGAAAAGGGAAAGGGAGAAAAGGACCGTCAATCCTGATTGCTGCTGGGTGTCATCACCTCTTGAACTTGCGGTCAACTACGAGACACAGAAATGTAGGGCACCCGATGGCAATAACCAAGAACAAGGGACGTGGTGTCTATAATTTCAATTGATATAAATCTAATAAATATCTACATGTGCAAATAATCACGCCAGCGTCTACGCTAATCGCATCGGAAGAGAGCCGAAGAAGGACGTGGCCGATGCAGCATCGCCAGTCACATCAAACATCAAGACATCAGACATCCAGAGTTGGAGAGGGCACGAAAACATATGTAGAGCATTATGGAGAGCTGTGACTCCTGCGCGTGGCGTCTTTGCATCTGACGACACGCCTCCCGGCTGTGCACATTTTGTACTACTTCGAGAATATCGTCTCGCTGTATTGTATTCTTCTCCTCGTCTCCTGCTTACTGCATCGGTTATTACAGCCCATGGCCTCGTTTGTTCTTTGTTATTGGATGTTGCTGATGTTGCTGATATTGTTGCTCACCACCTTCATTAAACGAAATAAATAATAATGGAAGTGCAACTTGCACACACACGTCATCCAGCTGCTGCTGCTACTGCTGCTGCTACGCTCGTAGTTTGTTAATCACGGGTATCTGCGCGTACATATATATAGTCCAAATGTCCGTGATGCATACTCGTAGGATCAATCCAACTACGAACCGGCAAGAAAGACGAGGAGCAAGATCCTCTCACCGATAGCTGCTTTCAGCGAGACTGGGGTGGGACAGACATCATCTGTGTATACGAGATCAGTACACATCTTCCGTAGTGGGATGCACGAGAAGTAAAATGCACTTTTCGGAAGATACTGCTCGAGTCTGGAGTCTGTCCAGTTTTCGGTCCAGAGGAACTCGTCACACCCTCTCTGGACACCAAAAACAATGATGATAGATCTGCAGCAAAAGGTTGCCGTCGTCTCTGCCTTGCTTTCTTGTTCAGGTGCCTCGAAACGCTCAATTGGGAAGCATCGTTGCACGCCCATGTCGGTTCCTGGTTGTGCCATAGTTGTGCCATGGTCCTCTACCATTGTCCTTGAGTCATTTATGCGCACAGAAGATATGTCTGCACGCACATAAGCAGTCAAACCTAGCACGAGACGGCACGGTATTGCCCACACAGACATATGTATACGTATGTATCTCGGTATATTGCTGATCATTTCTTATTCTTTACATCTCGCGTTGACTGCTCAGTAATTACTAGTACTGCCTAGTCCAGCAGCCGGCCCATGCCGATACCGTCAAACAGAGGAACCAACCACGAGTCGATGCGCGGGCTTTCACGCATAGTCGTGCTGAACTCATCAAGGGCTTTTAGGTCCTCGTTGGTGCCATAGCGGTCAGACTCGCCTGTCGTCTTGCTGGGGTCAATGCCAAAGTCGGCCGTCTCCGGGTTGTCGGAGCTGGGGTCGGCCACAACACCGGCTCGGAGCACATTGTCGGCAATAATCAGGCCGCCAGGGCGTAGCAGCCGCCGGGGAGAACCGGCCACGGACTTTTCGAGCACGGTCTTGAGATAACCGGGATATCCCCATTTCTGAGCATCGATAAAGACAATATCGTACGGCTCATCAGGGTCAAGACCCCTCAGTCTGGTCTGTCAGCATATACATATATATATTATAACGAAGTCAAATACTTACGTCTCGAGGGCGTCACCTTCAATGACAGTAACGTTCTTGATGTCGTGGTCGGCCAGTGCCTTTTTGGCAAAGGCAGCATACTCGGGAGACTTTTCGAGGCCTGTGACTGTGCCCGTCGGGCCAACAGCGTGTGACCAGACCATGGCCGAGAAGCCGCGGAAGACGCCGATTTCGAGGACTTTCATGTTAGCGACTTTAGCTCGAGACTGTAAATGGGAGTCGGATTTACTTACCTCTCTTGGCGCCGGCAACCTTTGCGAGGAAGCTCATGGCCTGTGCCTGGTAGGTCGAGATGGACATGTTTGCCTTTTCAAGGTTGAGGATCTCGGCATGGTACTTGAGCAGAGCCTCGGGCACGTCGCTGGACTTGTTGGCGGCATATTCGAGCACGCGGGCGCCGACAGTGGCATTGGGATATAGGGCGGGGACGTTGGCCTTCATCGTGTATGTGCGGCGGATATGAGGTGTAGATGCAGTAGAGAGTGGAAGTTGATGTAGACAAAGGTGTAGACGAAGATGTCGAGGAATGATTCTTGGCAGGATGGGAAGGGGGGAGTGTGGTCATGCGAGCTATATATATGTGTACAGAGTAAGTATGTCACTGGATGGTGGCATGGGTTTACAGACCAACGAAGCAAGCTTCAAAGCTACACGAGAGTACACGACGTGTTGGCGTTGGGAGGGGTAGGTCACTATCTGAGGTGTCTGGAACTCGGGCGATAAGAGCTTTCTTTGAGGGGGGAGGGGGAGTTGAATTGGACTGAGACAAGACTGTGAATTCGTCGAACACGTTTACCGAGATGATTGCGAGTCGGGTTTATCGAGCGTGTGAAATGGGGTCGGACACGATGATATGGCTCGGATGCGAGGTTCTAGGTGGTAGAGACTTAGGTGTACATAGATGTAGTTATCTGGGGATATAAAGGAAGCAACCTTTGTATACCCAGCAGCTGCTGTTTTAGGTCTATGACGTCCGGTTCGGAGCAGCTCAAGTCGTCTGACTGAGGGGAATGACGACGTGGGAGGGTACTGAGTATAGAAATGGCGGCCTTTCATTTGTCCTGCAGTCTACTAGGTCGCTGATCTGTAAGTCTCAACCATGCTTCAACCAAGCTCTGAGTAAGCTCTTGCTATGCTAGGTGGCAGCTGGTTGATCATTCGAGGGGTCCGTTACATGACACCGACGCTTGGCTCGTATTTCCGCGCCGCGGTTGTGAGAAGAGAGCTGGAGAGTGGCTGGCTTGTAACGTAAAGCCAAAACAACGGAAACTAATCAATCTTGAAATAAGAGGCGATTGTCTCGTTTGTCTCGTTTGTTTAATTGCTGGTTATCTGATGGTCTAGTTGCGTCATTAACGGCGGGTTTGGGCCGTTGCACAGGGTGCCATATAGGCGACTCTCGGCAGTAGTGCGGCCCTCGCATCGGCATTACGAATCCGGGC
Organism: Ophiostoma ulmi; assembly: GCA_029298715.1. Lineage (NCBI taxonomy): Eukaryota > Fungi > Ascomycota > Sordariomycetes > Ophiostomatales > Ophiostomataceae > Ophiostoma > Ophiostoma ulmi. Next base: position 4,327,114 of record JANSLN010000002.1, on the reverse strand, counting down.
CAAGCCAGCTGTGTGGAAAGTATAGGGTGTACGGTATGCAGAGCAGTGGTAATCTATGGTAAGTATCGGGGAGTCAATATAGTAAATATTGTTTCAAGAGCAGTTATCAAATGCTATTTATCAACTGAGTAGATATTATTTTATTCTCCCAGAAGCTAGACATACAGAGTTTATAACAAATTTATAGAGATTTGATAAAGAGCCGCAAAGAGTGAATATATATTTTGGTTATAGAAATCAAACATATTTAAGGAATACAATATACTGAAAGACAGTAAAAATAACGCTATTTAAAGCAAGCAAATATGATTTAACTTGGAAAAATAAATGCAATAAATAAATAAATGGGCAGATACAAAGTCACTAAAACTGAAAAAGAAAAATATAATGAATTCACAATTATGTACGATTATCACAAGATTTAATTATACCCAAACGACCACATAAGGCAGTTCAACAGGAACCCTAGCTATGTGATTTATTGCATTACTTCGCCTCAAATATATCCTGCCACCCCTGAACTGATCTCAAACGGCTAGGAGCAAAGCTGACGGCCGGACTACAAGACAGCATCGTTTTCGTCTAGTTTGCACATGTGTGACACGGGCCATGGCAATCAGAAAGGAGAGACAACATAATCGTATTTAGACAGAACAAACAAAACAAACGAGATAGAAGACATAAAAGTAGCATATCGAGAATACAGAAGTAGGCCATAATATCATACAAAGCGCAGCAAAAAAGAACCCAACTGTTCATCTCCGTCTTTGCTTCACAAAACGTAGAAACGTAGAAAGACTCTAGCATCACCACACAGGAACGGGCTAACAAATGCCTCGCCTCGCGGTGTTTGACCAGACACAAAGTTCTATTCAGAATCCTCGTCCGACGTTGCTTCAATGTTGGACTTTTTTGCCTTTTCCTTTGTCTTTTCTGACTTGGCCGCTTTGTCTGCTTTGTCCGTCACCACCGCGCCGCCCTCGTCGTCTTCTGCGTCGCTCACAGCAGAGCCCTCTTGCCGCAGTGCCGCGTTAATGTCAGGGATCGCTGCCAGCAGCGCCTTGTATTGGTCGAGAGACAGAGAGATGCCCTTCTTGCCGGGCCGCATCTGTCCGGCGCTGTCGTAGTACTCGCGGATGTTGATCAGCACGTTGTTGCGAAAGTGCGAGATGCCGATGCGGCGCATCTTTGACAGCTCCCAGTATGCATTGCCATCACCATCCACGCCCTTCGGCGGTGCCTTTACCCGGCTGGCCTTGCTAGATGCCACGTCGGAACTGCTGCTGCCCTTGGCCAGCTTGCTCGAGCCGACAGCAGATTCTTCATAAGAGCGCTTTCCAGCCATGTTGAGTGGGTTTATAGAATATTGAGTATTGAGTAGGAGGCCGAGCAGGTAGAAAAGATGGTCGAATGAAGTGTCTAGCAAAGCTTGTTAGAGACTGAGAACGTCGTTGGATGCACAATTGTCGTGTGCAAGATGGGGTATCGATAAGGCCGACGCGTCCACCACTAAGGAAGGCACGCGTGCTTGCTAACAAATGGGGAAGGTGCGATAGAGATGACTGATCAAATTTAGCTTATTAGCTTACTAATAATATACTAGTAGAGAGTGCGTTTTAATGAGCTCCAGATGATTGACAAGCAAGAAGCAAGATACTGATGGATAATGATGTTTGATTCACTCTACAACTTCGAGACACGACATTGACGACATCGATAGACAGCCGCGTCGAGCTCCCGCGACACTAATCTGTAAAGTGCTGGACTACACCAATTATGTGGGGCCTGAAGCTCATATGGGGTACTGTGGGTGACAACTAACTCTCTAGGCTGGGCTGCTCTGAACTTGCGCTTGTGAAGCGGCTGTTGCTAGACTTGTTCTGGAAGTTGCGGCCTGGTACCGCCTTCCTATTCTGCTTGGCCTGTTCCGGGCGCCTTCCGATAGCAAGATAGAACCACATCAAAGGCCACGCTGACAGCACCTGCCTCGTGGAAGCCTCTTCATCTTCTTTGCCTTCTCTTTTTCCTCTTCGACACATCTACGACTGTCTCTCACAGCGACAAAATCTGCCCATCTGCTGACAAAAGCGATACAACAACAGCACCACCCACTTGGCGCGATCGCACGCCCCTCCACTACCATTCCCCACGATGAAGGCATACATTGCTGTGCCGGCTACGCTGGCCCTCGTCTACCGGGCTCACAGCAAGAAGAGCCTCACCACTGGCGGTATCGTCGCCGCTACTCTAACTGCAATTGCCCATGCTGTCCACCCTTGGAACCTCCCGTTTGTGCTGCTCGTCGTCTTCTTCCTTGCCGGCACACGCGCAACTCATGTATGTCGCATATCACCCAGAGACACTCGACTCATCAACTTTTACATGCTAACACGCAACAGGTCAAGGAACACGTCAAGGCCCAGCTCACTATGCCGGCTACTGGCCCCACTGCTTCTGGTGGTGAAGGTCCTCGCACCTCTGTCCAAGGTTGGTGCCTCTAAAATATGTGTTTATGTATGAGCAGCTCTAACAAACTAGTCTTTGCAAACTCGATTGTCGCTTCCGCCCTTACTCTCCTCCATGCCTACCAGCTGCACCAGCGCAAGCAGGCCATGCTTGCAGTCTACACTGGCGCGCCCACCGCCGGTATTGATGTCCAGAACATTGGCAGTCTCTGCTACTCGTGGGGAGGCGACCTGCTCGTCATCGGTATTATTGCCAACTATGCCGCCGTTGCTGCCGATACCTTTTCCAGCGAGCTCGGAATTCTGTCCAAGTCAACCCCTCGCCTGATCACGAGCCCTACCCTGCGCAAGGTGCCCCGTGGAACCAACGGCGGTGTTACACTCGTTGGCCTGGGTGCTGGTCTCCTTGGCTCCATCATTATTGTCACTGCTTCCCTGGTATTCCTGCCTCTGTGCAACAGCGAAACCACAACCGATCCACGCCTGTTCGGCAAGGCTGCCGCTGCCGCTTCAGCAGGCTGGTCGGCTGCGGACCGCCGCATACTTATGGTATTCCTGACGGTCTGGGGCCTTCTCGGCAGTGTGCTCGACTCGGTTCTTGGCGGCCTGTTCCAGCGCTCTGTCAAGGATGTGCGGTCCGGCAAGATTGTCGAGGGCAATGGTGGCGAGCGTGTTATTGTCACGGAGGCACCTGGAGAGCACCTGCACGGTACCAGCCGGGAAACCGAGCTCAACGAGGAGGAGAAGGACGCAAAGGCAGACGCTGCCACCATTAAGCAGCGCCGGCCAAGCTTCGGTGATAGCAAGCCAAGCCGTATTGTGGAGAACGGCTGGGACCTGTTTGACAACAACGATGTCAACTTCTTGATGGCATTCACCATGAGCATCAGCGCCATGGGTGCTGCTGGATGGTACTGGGGTATTCCCATTTCATCCATTCTCAAGCCATAAGTGTGTTGAGGTTGAGGTTTAGAGGGCAAGCAAAAACGTATGGAAGTTTGTATACAGTATACTATCGGCGACTTATATACCTATAAGAACTTGATGGGCATTATACAACCTTGTAAACAAACATGCTGTATTGGCTTATTTTAAAAGGAGATTGTGGATAAAGGGATATATATCAAGGAAGTAAACAATCAAGGAAACACGGAAGAAACTAGACAGGCTTTTCCCATTTTCCTAGACGCCAAGTAGAAATGATAAAAACAAAGGCAAGGAAAAAAGAAAGGAAGAAAGGAAAAGAAATAAGATGGCAGAAGAATATCAATCAAAGACAAGGCATCTACTCATCGGCAAAGATATCCTCGACACCTGTCCATGTGCCGCGAGCCCGCTCTTCCCAATAGCCGTCCTTGCCGCCCTTGAGCCGCCACACCTCGTCACCATCAGAGCCAGTGGCCACCTTGACAAACCAGCGCGGCTTGTGCTGCTCGCCGCGCTCCTCGAGCTGCCGCCGACGCGTACGCTGGGCCTCTTCCAGCTTCGTCTTCCACACCTCTGCCTCGTCCAACTTGCCGTCTTCGGCAAGACGCTGGTCAGGCCGCAGTCGGCAGTCCGTCGGTGCCAGCTTGCCCTTTTCGAGCGCAGTCACCTCGTTGAGCGAGACGGCAAACTGCGTCATGCCGTAGACCTTTTCGGCATTGTCAACAAGTGGGCCGACGTGCCAGATTTCCTGGCCGCCCGACTTGTTCCGCGGGTCAGCAATGCGCAGGCTCGTTGTCCAGTTGCCCGTCAGCGACAGGCCCGTATGTGAACCCGACGAATCAAATGTTTCGATCTGAACGTCTTCGCTGCGGCCACCAAACATGCCCTTGGACCGGAACTCAATGGCAGCTTTGGCGCCCGTTGTGTCGTTGGTCACGGCCATGGTGCCAACGGGCTCGACGTACTTTTCGCCCATGACCACATTGCGCAAGAACACAGTCGCCAAGGTCCACGAGTAGTGCTCTTCGCCGCCGCCGTCGGGCAGACGCAACGTCACACGCACGCGACCCTCGGTAATGATTTCGGCACTCTTGCCCCAGAACTTTTGCGACGGCGCCGCTGCCTGTGCAAAAGACCACGCGTTGGCATCCGCCTGAATGGCCAGCCGCACAGGGCGGTGGCTTACCTTTTCGACCAGCAGACGCATACCGCCGCCAGGGAGTTCTGTTTCTGTGCGGAGCAGTTCATACGTCTCACCGAGCAGAGGGTTGAACGGCTTCCGGATGGCACGTTCCTTGGCGCGGCCGCCCGAAAATTGCGACACCGCAAAGGCGGTTACATATAGCAGTCGCTCTTCTGGACGCGCTTTGCTGGCTGCTTCATTTAGAAGCTGTGCGTACTCGAGCTGTTCGGCAATACGTTGCAGCATCGATGTAGGCTCGTTGGCTGAAGCGGGCATGGAGATGGTGGATAGATCCTTGCCGACATTCTTGCGCACAAACGCGATAAGACTGGGCGGCAAGACAGTAGACGGCGGGATCGTCGTCCGGCGCTTCACAGATTCGACGACAGGCAGCGGCGTCAGTGATTTCGGCTTGGGTGGGAACAGGTTGCTGCCATCTGTGGCACCGCCCTCGGCATCGCCCGCAAGGTCGGTGTACTCGTTGTCACCGCCGACAGACGAGCTTGAAGACACACTGTTGTGGATCGATGCGGCATCAATTTCGGACGTGGGAGACTCCTCGAGCTCGCTGTGGTTGTCAATTCGAAGCAACTGGGACCTATCAGCGGCATCGCCCTCGGCGGCATCAAAGAACTCATCAGCGGACCCAGTAGACTCGAAGCTGGCACGGGGGGCGGCAATGTTAGCAGCCACAGCCGAGGCCGTGCGTCTGTGCTTGCTGTTTGCGAGCAGCTTGGTGAACTCGGCAACGACCGAGTCTAGGTCGCCCAGCAGGGCTTGGCAGTGGTCCTCCAAACTCCGCTCCTCGTGTGAGTGGTTATGCGTAGAGTGTGTGGCGGTGTGAGTAGACGAGGGCAGGGGCACAACCAGAGAGGATGCGACTGATGACCGGACTGCCGACGGTGCTAGCGGCGATACTGACGACCGGCGCCTCCAAAAGGGACGACGCTCATTTGAACCGCCTGCGGAAGTCGATTGCTGCGACGAGATATAATCCTCGGGCTCTTCGTTGACTGACGGAGTATTTGGCGACAAAAATTGCGGTTTTTGGCCACTAGGCGCAGCACCAGCACCAGCACCAGCACCAGCACCAGCACCAGCATCAGCACCAGCATCAGCATAGGGCCCAGCTACAGCCATATCCTTGACGAGCCGCCGCAGAGCATCCCGCGAGCCGACGACGCGGCTCACAAGCGCCTCCACCTGCTGCCACTCACGGTTCTCTTCCTGGACGCTTTTTGGTGTCACAGCAGCGACTGCAGCAGTTCTAGCAGGGTTGATATGATGGGATGTCGACGACTCGGATTCGATGCCCGTGACCTTTTCAAGGCCGCGCGCAACTCGGCTGGCACGATCTAGAGCGTGGGCCCAGTCCGTGAACTCCCTGTCGTTGGAAGCCTTGAGGTGCCACACCTCGGCGCCGGAATCGATAGTAATCTCGCGCCTCCGCTCATCAGCGGCAACAGCCGCAAGACTCAGCGGCACAGCACCGCGCAGTGCAGACGAGTTGCGGTTGTGGTAGTAGGAGATTGTGCATGTGGCGTAGTCGAGGGAGAAGAAGCGGCGAGCGTAGCCCTGGCCACGCTTCCGGCGGCGCTTCAGCAGAGTGCCGACATGGTAGTTGTGGGAAGCAGTCGTAGTAGAGGATGCAGCAGATGTACCAGGCCTGGCCATATTTGAGTTACTGCCGGCAGCAGCTCCTGCACCGCCAACTGCTGCCGCAACACCAACACCTGCAGTCACGCCGTTGATAGCGAGATGGCTTCCAAGGCTGTCGACCGAGCCGGCAGCGTGGGCACCGAGCTGGGGGCTGCTGTTCTTGCCGAGACTCGAACGGCTTGCATTCGCAGCGGCGCCAGCCTGAAGGTTGGGCAAGCCGCGGGCGCCCTGAGGAGGCTGCCCGGTAGGGTAGGTCAGGAGAACAAAGGTCGCGTTTTTGGATGTCTGTTTGGAGAAAGTGTTGTCGAAGACGAGGCCGAACATGCCACCATTACCGGCATGGACGTCAAAGGTGCCAATGGTGACCTTGTCGGCGTCACATTTTCCATGCCAGTCAACGAGCTTGAAGCCCTTTTTGCGCAGCTGCTCTTGCGCGGTGCCGGAATCCTTCTTGGAAAAGAGGCCCTGCTTGCCCTCGGTTGAGCCGCCGTCGAGTTGGCTGTCGTCGAGATCGGACTGGAAAGTTGTGAGTTTTGTCGCGCCGGTACCGGGGTGCTTAACGATGCCGAAGTTTCTAGAGGGTAGAGGATGTTAGCTGTGCTGCGAAAGGGCCCGGGGGTAGGACTAGGATGTGGGATGCAGGATGTATGGTGACGTACATGGACTTCTTATGCGGCTGGACACTCCAAGAGAGGGTATGGCCCTCGTCGACCTTGGTCCATCGTACAATGTACGACTGTCGAGTTAGCATACTGAGAAGGGTAGACAAGTTCGATGCAAGATAAATGTCGACCAGGGAGAGCTCACCTTGCTATGAATCTCGAGCTGCTCAATGCCGGCCATGATGTCGGTACGGCACGAGCTCTGAGCGCTGGTACTTTGATAGTGTGTATGTGAAGAGGAGACGAGAGGTGAATGGTGGGTGCCGAGATAGACGAGAAGCGGATATATATTTAGAGGTTGTCAAAAAGGGGGTGTTGAGACGGAGAGGTAGCCGGGAAGGGGGGGGGGGGGGAATGCGGCACGAGTATCGAAGCTCCAAGCTAGTTGCAGGCCATCACAAGATTATACACGAGTCAACTGACAGTTTATATAGTCTTTCTAGTTGTATAGGAGTCTGCTGTAGTTCTTTGCGTCGTGCTGTCGACGTGTTGTCACGAAGGGTGATCGTCGTGGACAGAGGTGCGCCGGGAGGTGGCCGTCGAGGATGATAGATGCGGACAGCTAGCAGGAGACCGCTAGAGAACGGGAGGAACCGGAAATAAGAATGCCAGGGGGGTAAGAGGCCGGCCAGCGATAATCGTATAAAGTGCTCGGAGAAGAAGCGTGTCGGCGGCGAGGGTGGCGGGCGTGACTTCAAAAAACGAGGTTGACTCAATAGCTTGTGTGTTGGCGATTTTGGGCAGGCGATTTGGCGCGGTAGGAGACCGTATTAAAGTTAGGCCAAAGATGATACGAAGGCAACAGCGAATGTGAGAGGGTGCAGACAACACGTCGCCGCCGCGCGTATTGCGACAGACATAAAGGCTGCTAAAACGGTGTAAGGGGGGTTGATTTGGGATTTGTATCTTACTGAGTAGCAGTGTGAAATCTCCCCTATATTACCCAAGACGGCGGCATTCTAGTGAGCTCTATTTTAGGGATTAATTTATGGATTAATTTAAATCGATGTTATTTAGACACTTTAGTGGCTGCATCCCTGCGGATTATCACTATTCTGTCGCTATTCTGAGACTATTCTCGCCATATGGCGGGGTTGGTAGTGAACCATAGTGGGCTGTATTAGTAGGCTGTTAGTGGCAATGTAGCTATTACGAGGGCCGGCTATTGGCTGACGCTCGTGCTTACATCAGCAAGGCACCAACGGATACATCTGACATGTTGTTATTTTATATTTTCTATAGGCAAGCCAGCAGGCAGGCAAGAATAGGCATGCCAATTACGACTGAAAAGCTTGAGCGATATACATATTGCATATGTAGGAATATAGAAATATGCCAAAATGGCCAAACACAAAGAGCGATTGCAGCCGGCAGAGTCGGAATGTGCGAGAATGAGAAGAATCTCGCGATGGACGCCGATGCACATTGACGGCGACGACCCGGGATATTTTCTTTTATTTTCGACTTTGCTTTCGTCTGTTGTACGCTGCCTATTTGATAGTTGCTTTGTAAATGTAAATTATCTAGCTTTATCGAGGGTACGGTCTATGACGATATTTGGTTGCTTGGTTGCTTGGTTGCTTTGGTGGCGGATCTGGCGGGGTGAAACTGCTTGTTAGACGGGGCATAGTGTGCTGACATTCAGTAGAGACAGATGATATGATCGTGTCGGAGAGACTAGAAATGTGTAGCAGGATAAGACAGGTCGGATGAGCAAGCCAAAGACCAGAGATGGTGAGACGTGATGAAAACGAGGAACGGAGGAATCAAAGAGACAAAAAGAAGACACAAGAAGAGCAGGGTATGCAGGAGTAATCACAAACATGAAGCAAGTCACGAAAAAAAAAAGACCAGCAAATATTGTGCTCATATCGTGTTGTATTATGCCATGTCTGACTATGCAAATGGTCGTCGCGTCGTGTAACCCCCCTCGAGCTGTCTCAAGTCATCCAGTGCATCCATTTTTATCTAATACATCTGACACCTAAAAGGCGCACTCGCGTGCTTTGCCAGTCTGCCCAACCTCATACTCAATCCAGCGTGCTGCTCCCCGCCGGCCTGCAACAAGCATGCTGCCGGGGTTCATGACGTGGCAGCCCTCGTAGGTGATACAAAAAGGCGGCGCTGTCGAGTCCACTAGCACAAGTGCCGACGGTAGTGGGTAGAGGTGTAGCGCACCCGCAAAGTCCCAGTGCACCGGGCGCAGAGAGTGCTTAAAGGGGGCAAGGTAGCCCTGGTCGAGGATGGTCTTGACCAGCTTGCGCGCCGTCTTGATATCGTAAGGAATGGTGGATGCACCAGGCGCACCGGTGGCATTGACATCGACGTCCATATTGTCTTGAATGGGCTCTCCATCAACTGCTTCGTCTGCTGTAGCCTCGGCAACTGCTGCCACCTCCGCGGCCTCTGACGATTTGGTGAGTCGCACTGCAGTGCGTCGAAGCCGGCTAGAGATATCGTCGCGGAACAGCACCATTTCGTGGTTGGGGCCAAATAGTGATAGCCTGCTCGGATTGGTCGTCCAGATAGCCTCTCCCGGCACGCGGTTGCTATTCGTACTAGCTACCTCGGCATTGGCAGTGGCAAAGGCGCGGCGCACCCGCGATGTAAACAGATCTGGGATCGGCTTGCGAGGCAGCGGCACAGTGGCACCGCCGCTAAACGACGACACCCAGCCGTCATTGTCGCCCGGCACAAACACAAACGTCGACGACTGTAGCAGAGTTGGGTAGTCGGACAATGCCGATGCCAAAGTGTCAAAATATTCCTTGTACTCTATGCTGCCGCCGCTGCCACCGCGTGCCATGACGGCGTGCTCCGTAAAGTTGCCCGTCAGCACAAATGCCACAGGCGTCGATCCTTCGGGCTCCGCGGCATAGAGACCCAAGATCTTGCGTAAGGCCTGCAGCGTGCGCGGCTGGTCAAGGTTGATTTCGCCCAAAATGACCACGCGCTGGCGGCCAGGCGGAGGCGGACCAAGCTCTGCGTCGGGCGTAACGCTAGGCCCCAAAGACGCCTCGAAACCGGCATCAATCTCGGCATCGAGGTCGTCGCCTTGTGAATTCCGTGTGTCTTGAGTTTCTTGAGTCCCCTCTTCAGACCGCCGCGGCAGGCGCTGTTGCTGGCGCTCTTGACGCTGGAGGAGGTGCTGGCGTCGGTGCTGGTTTCGCTGGCGCTGCAAGAACCGCTGCTCTAGCTTCCGCATGCGGGCTCCGACTGCACGGTTGCTGCCAACACCAAGAAAGTCGATCCAGCCGAAGCCGCCACCGATAGTGTTGTCTGCTCCTGTGCCGTCGGGACCGCTGATGCCCAGAGCGGAACGTCGTGACTCGCTGGGGGGCTGGCCGATAAAGAAGGCCTGGAAGCGGCCGCCAATAGTGCCGCCGACACCCGAGGCGCCATTAAGGCCACGACCGGCGACTTCCTCTTCTTCCTCATAAACACCATCAACAAGGACCAGCATGCCGGGCGTGAACCAGGCCGAGTCCTCGGGGATTGCTACTGCGTTTGACAGATCGAGTGTGATGGACGACGTCAGGTCGCAGAGCGAGAGACTGCCTGTCGGCAGAACGACAAGCATACCCAAAAGCATGTGGTGTGTACCGTGGCGACCTAGCAAGTTGGCTACGGGTGTAATCCTGTGCGTTGAGGAGCCCGTTGTCTGCGCCGAGGCAACAGCACGCGCTTCAGAGACGGCCGAGCTCTGGAACATTTCGTTGCGCATTAGACGCTGGTGAATGACGTTGTACCGATTGCGAAACAGCGCCGTCTTGTGCGTCGTACTGGGCAACAATGACGACTTGGACGTCTCTCTCTCAAAGTGCTTCTTCTGCACATTGTACACCATCCGCGGCTGATCAAACGCACTGACCACCTTGAGCCACCGCCGCGGATCCAGCAGTCCGTCGCTGTCCTCGTCCTCGCCGCCATTATCCTCCACTTCCAGCCCACTCATACCCATGCTGGCCTGACTGTCCTCCCTTGTCAGCAGCGGCATGCCGCCACCTGATCCTGTACCGGCAGCAGCCATGACCGGCCGTAGACCCAGCCGTGTGTTGGCGATATCTGACTCGCGTGTTGAATCAAGCAAAAGACTATTCTGCCGAGGGAGCGACACGAGTCCACCACGCAAAACACCGTTGCTGGCACTGTCTCTTAATCTGCTGATACCATGAGGACCCGGGCCTCCAGGACCGCCAGCGCCGTTTGCTCCCTTGCCGCTGCCCGCTCCATTGGCACCTCCCACCACGATGCGGCCGCCACTCATGTTGCCTTCGAGGGTCTTTAGAATCTCTTTGAGCTCTTTACTGGCGCCGTCCACAATGAACCCACAGTTTCGACCCTTCCAGCTCTTGGCCGTCTCTTCCAGTACTCGCTCAGCCAAGCCCTCTTCGCGCCAGCCTGAGCCACAGTGCCGGCCGATAAAGGTGGCCATTTCCTGCAGCGCCGACGACGTGAGTGTCAGGCTGTGCTTCTTTGTAAATGTGCGAAATGCTAGTGGTCGGAGGGTTGCTGGTGGTAGTAGGATGGGTAGAATGGTCGGCTTTGCTGCTGCCGCTGCTGCCGCTGCCGCGGCGGTCGCTGCTACTGTTGTTGAGGGTGCCGCGCCGGGCACAAACGGCCGCATGGGATGCATGGGTGTGGCAAATGCCGGTGATGACGAAAACATGGTGCCGGAAGAGGGCAGATTTGCTGCTGGTGTCCTGGAGCCGATAGCATCGCCTCCGCGTGCACCAAAGAACGTGTCGGATAGTGGCTTTGACTGCCGCTGCTTTCGCGGACTGAGTTTCGAGGGCGTTGCCGCTGCAGGCTCGGCTTCGGCTGTCATGGTGTCGATTGTATTTTTGGATCTCAGTGGTGGGTACTAAGATGTCGAGACAGAAAGACCTAGCTGGATTATACCCAATTTGACTTCGTTGACATTGTAGACCGCTCCGTTTTGACTCGTGATTCTCAAGAGATACGGCCAATTGATAGTTAAAGTGCATTTTGGTGGGACGCGTCTCTCAACGCGTCAAGTGGCAGAATATCGCGTAGCTTGTCACTGTCTACGGAGTACGCTGTGTGGGTCTAGACCCTGGGCGGCAGCTCCCTCTCTCTGTCCAGCACCAAAAGCACTAATACCTTCCTGAGGAAAGCTGCCCGAAATAGCTTCACCGCCTTTAGACAGCCTCGCCAATCAGAGCTGATTACTAAGACCAACAGCGTTTCTCATGACGACATGCCTTACTGTGGTAGAAGAAAGACGACGACAGCAAAGTTAATCGCGAAAAATTAGAACGACGATAAAATCAGCTGCAGATTCAGAAATAATTCACAATGTTTGCTTTACAAGCTATCCAGCGGCGGCAGATGGCCAAGCTTGGTCCTCTCTTCCGCCGGACGTTTACTGTCCTCGCCGCGAACCCTCACATCGTAAGCACGAGACCCGAGACCCGAGACCGGACGAGGTCGAGATGAAATACAATTTTCCAAGTAGAAATGCGATTAACTCAAGTAGAAAGCTTACCGATTGGCTACACTGCCACCATCATACCTCTTGAGCTATTTGGACAGCAGTGCACCGTCAGCAACAACAGCCATTGGCACTACAACGGAGCTACCGCCCACACCGCGGTCTTTCCGGGCAAACGAGCGGTTCATGGAGATCCTAAATGATGTGCTGGGAAAGTATGCGTCACAGGATGATTATCTCAAAGCACAGGCCGTTGCATTTGCCTCACCAGGTGGTGCTCTCTTTGGCAACCAAGGCAGCGGTAACGGCGGCACCGGAGGTGCATCGTAAGTCAAGCAGCCATGTCTCGGTTTGATTATGTACTATAACTAATACTCGCAGCTACCAGGGTGGCTCTGGCGGCGGCGGTGTAGGTGGCTGGGTTCATCTCAGTGACGTGAGTGGAATAGCAGTTCAAGGCACCCGAACTCATACACCGGTGACTAACAAGACAGGCCCGCAACCCCCCCGACTTTGGCAGAATAGCTTGGCCAGAAGATATTTTTGGCAGCGTCGAAGTAGACAATGCCGGAAACCTGCTGGACAACTTTCAAGTCTCTGGTAGCTATCGTATCCTAACCAACGAGGGAATGTAAGTCTCCCCCAGTACATTCATGTCTTGACCAAACTACAGCCAGACATTGACAGTTTACTGCAGCCTCGGATTGAGCGACTTTCTACGAGAGAAGCTGATTGAGCGCCTCGAGGAAGAGGACAAGAACGACACCAGTGAACGGCCGCATATCCTAGAATAGACGCTCCTGCCCAGAAGTGAAAACCAACATAGTATCATTATATCAGATCACAGCCGTTACAACGTCTCGCCCCCTCGAGACTTGTATATAACACCGCAATTTCCTTGCATATAGGGCCATCCACACATCTAAACTGACCATCTACTCATCTTCACACACCCTCCAATCTGCTTTCATTATCTTCTGCTTCTTTTTTCTCCATTGGGTCCTCCTGTTATCGGGGTATTTTTTGATCCGGGAATCTGGCCCTTATTCGAGGTGCTATTTTCATCGATATTGCCTACTCGTCATCTACTTGCCGTCACCCTAATATGCAGTGCAAAGTAGAGGGGCAAATCTGCCAAGAAAACGAGCTTGAATTGAGCTACGAGGAATCATACCGTCCCGGTGGTATGCTCATACTCGGAATATGCTTAGTATCGGCATGAGTAGTTGAACTATCTTTGAAGTCTATTAGAAGGGGAATGTAGGCCTACGAGCTTGATATAGGGATCTTGACGTATACTCACAGCTAAATCACCAACCCAAGTTGACCGAATGTGTTCCGTAGCCGACCGCAACGACCAAGCTCAGGGTCTGGGGTGTAGGGAACATAAAAGACTTGGAAAGCGTGCTGATCATAGTCGGGTGGTACCGAGTTGCCAAGGCATCGGCAGAGGCATCGGCCAGAGCAAGGCTTGTAAGTGGTGATATGAGCAGCTCGCTCTCGTTTAGTACACGTTAAGCACCTAAAGAAAGGTTCCTGCATCGCCGCTCACCCGTGCAAATGATTATTTGTGATTTGAGAAAAGACAATACAAAGCTTACATGAGCACCCCTTACTATACTCGCGCGGGAAAATACAGGAGCAAGCGTCATCTTTCCTTTGTTGTAAGTTGGCTCACAGACTTTTGTTAATATTTTTTTGCCTTTGGCATGCTCCGAGTAAACAAGCCGAAGTGCTTCTTCGAGTTTGTTTCTTGATCTTGTTATTTCTCATCTATTCGTTTTCTGTAAAAGCCACGATCCTCAACTCTAGCTGACTCTACTTTGAAATTTAGCCGAGACTGTCCTCGGTATTATCGTGAATAATGCTCACATCTAGGCAAACCTCCGGTTGGCTATGTACCTGCACATGAAGAGAACTACAAGTGGACTGGGGCGACGATGATTATGTGATCTGACAAATCTACCGGTTGAAGAAACATAGCCTAGACCATTCTAGCTAGTGTCTATCTAGCTGTTGAAGATAGATCGCAGACTGGTGTCTATCTAGACCGGCAACGTGGGGATGAAGGAGGACAGGAGGAGCGATAGTGAAAAAGGAAAAAGCTGAGAGAGACGACAGCTACTACTCAAGATCACAGCACGCGGGTAGCAACGTGGGAGGGTTACAATGGCTAGTCTAGATCGTGGAGTTTCCAGGAGCAAAGGTCTTATTGGGCAAGTTGACCCTAAGGTGCAAATGAGGGTGGTGAGGGAGACTTTGTCTGTGGACTATTGAAATCTAGTGTCATCGTAGTCATCATGATATCGAGCCAGTCAGGGCTGGTCTACAATAGCTTGAAGCATATACACCTTGACTAGTTGCCCCCGAACGACTCTTATTTAGAAGATACTTGCTGTTGGTGCGTTGATGTGCTTGTATGCTTGCTTGCTGATCCTTTGTGTGTGGATCTGGCTATCGTTTGGTTCTCGTAGGTGGCTGTAGCTCCTTAATCTTGCGTCCGGAGAGATCTCGAAGGGGGAGTGGGAGGGAAGAGGTAGGGAACCCTGGTCTGACGATTTCCTCTGATGCAGCCAAGCCCGGGGGTAATGAACGACACCCGGCCGGCCGGAGGATCACAGATCGGCGGGTGAAGGATGGTAGATGCTGGATGGTAGCTGATGGATGGCGACTGTATTGTACTGAATGAAGCCTGACGAGGTATACGAACAAACATGTTATCTGGTCTCTGTCGAGGATGTCGACCAAATAATGGTCGTCTATGGTTAATATCTAGACTAGAGCTCTTTCTAGCTCTCTTGCGACATTGTATGTGAAGGCCACCATGATAACATAGGCACTTATTGCCGCGATGATGAAGTTGTGGTAATGATCTATGTGTTGTAATTCTTATGATAAAGACAGGCAGCTAAATAGACGAGACGGGGCAGGGCAACCTTATATATCTCGAATATCTTGACCTCTGGACCGACATTTCGGGCACGGAGACGGACAAGGTTTGGCAGCTGGACACAATTTGAATCTTACGGGACCGTGTAAGGACTGCTATGACACTATGGGCACTATGAGATGCAGCGATGCTTTGAGTGGTGTCTGATAGAGGCAATAGATTTTGTAAGATCCAGTAGGAGCTGGAAATGGACACCTCGGAGCCTGAGGAAATGTCATCGGTTCCGAAGACGAGACTAAATCTTATGTTTGAGAATACACCATCACATAGCACTCTTAGCACTCTTAGCACATTCATATGAGTACTCCGCATTCTGCAAGATATATGAGAAATGTTGAATAGTAATGCTACTAGTGCCGGCAATCTTGGGAGTTGAGACCACGAGCTAACTGGTGAGGTGGCCGTTGGAGATTTTATCTGATAGGCGAGCATGTCCGGGCATTAGTCACGTAGTACTCGTCATCACTACTTGTCGACTAGCAGCACCTTCACCTGGTGATAGTAGCACCAGTCTTCTTGATAATATAGACTGGACATAGGAACTCGGGCCTGACGTATCTTGTGTCTACGAAAAGCAGTTGTCACTATGCAGATAACCTTTAATAATCAGTCGTAGCCCTTGTTAGATTATACATTGCTCAGCCATACTGTAAAATGGCCAACTCTAGATAAATAAATCCCGATGCGGCTCTTTAGAAATCTGCAATGTGGTATCTTTAGCTAACGAAGCTGGGTATGAAATGTAATCTTTAATATCAGTTGCATTCAACAGCCTCAAGTCGATGCATCTTAAAACCCGTAGTATCGGCAGCACGTATACAGACAACTGCCGACAGAGCTTCAACGTAGACCGTACTGCAAACTAATTGAGCGGTGAACTCTTGTATTCGATGCATTGGGATGCTTGATCGCATGAACGAGCCAGTATACGTCTACATTAAGCAGTATCTTGTCTTACTCGGCAACATTCCGAACATGCAAGCAGTAAGGCCACTCGGAGTCACTCCGATGCAAGTGAGTAGTTGTGAATAGCACTCGAGCTCTTCGTAAAATAACAGCTGAATAGCATCCTCATCTATCAGTCTAATAACGGCTATATTGGACTTTTGGCTAAATCAACCCTTTGCATGCCATGCCATGTAGTATCACAGCGATGAGTATACTACGCACTCTATATGCTAGAGCAGCAAATCACAAAGATACAGTCTCTGCATCTGCTAGATCTGTCCCGATGTTACTGAACACCGTCAGTAGCCGTAGCGCCGTACAATGCCATAGCATGAAGATATGAATCTAACTGAAAGACCAGATGGCTAGATGCCCCAAACAGGTGAGGGAGCCTGTCTATGCCACGATATAGTAACGGATCTCGAGAGTCGGCCATGGGTATAAAGATCAGACCAGAGCTAGACCCTCTACCAAGTATACTTGACTTGCATCGACTCAAACAGGGCACTCCAACATGGTGACATGGGAGACCTTGGCTCTGAGTCCGGCAATCTCGACAATCTTGCAACACGATCTGTATCCCCGTGGATGCATGTTGTGGTTGTTAAGTACTTAAAATTTAAAAATAAATTAAAATAGTTCAAACAAAAACTCATGAAACACTGCTAGAAAAAGACATGTCACGAATCACCTACGCCTGTCACCTCGGTCTGCTGCCGAGCGAAATAGACTCGAGCTTAGCTATTTAAATTTAGATACTATTAATTTGATGAATAGCTCTGAATCGAGTTTGACAGAGAGAGATCACATTATTGTACAATCTGAATTATTTCGTTCCTTTGCTCGGATTTATATCCGACTTCACCACATTCACATTCACTTCCACAAAGCAGATCTAAAGGTTATGCACAGCTGGATACAGGCAAGCCAAAATTAATGAGACATTTTGTGCGATACTGTGAAGAGTGAACAGAACAATGTCGAAACGCGAAATAATCTTAAAGATTAAACGTCATTAGAGATAAATCATGTTAAATTAATGCTCAAAAAGATAAGGCGAAGCCAGCACCACGGCGCCACTTGCGTCTGCAAGTCTCGGTGTCCTGCAGCTTATCCCGTTCTAGTCTGGATCGTTTTCTTATTTGTAATTTATTTCCTGTTTATTTTCATTATCTTCATTCATAAACTTGACTCATATTTTATATTTCATGACGACCAACTGAATTTGCTGTCACCATGTTGACGGTCCTAGTCAGCCTTGGGTCTCGGTGGTTTTAAAACGTGAGATTGCTGTGAGATTGTCACTTGTCAGGAGGAATACGAGCCAATGCGAGTAATTAAGGAAAAAATCACAATAATTATAATGCCATGCTTATTGTAAATTAGTACATGTTTACTACCCAGAACACCACCGTGTTACATCACCACAAAACGTTGTCTTGGTACCCCATGCCATGCTGGGTCGATTGCGAGATGCACAAACCCACAGTTCGCGGGTACCAGTGAATCATGGGCACGGTTAGGCCGGTATTAATTAATTTTTGTGCAGGCCTTGATATTGAATACTGTTCTTGACATTCTGTGACTTCCGTCTACTTCTCTTCTAACCGCCTTCATGCAGGCCAATACGAGATGCAGGTGCCCCATTCAGCGCTATGTTCTTCCTGTGTGAGGAGTGGAAGCAGTGGAAGCAAGTCTGTCGGCGGGAGAGGGAGAGACAAATTAAATCGCACTGAGAATAGTAGAACAGCATCGACAGGGGTAGTGTCTCACCAGCTGTTTGATTGTGTGCTTGTGTTTGTGTTTTACTTTTATCTTTTGACTCAACAACCTTTGGCTTTACCACGCCTATATTACATTGTCGCGGTACAAATACAGGCTGCTGCTCACACGGCTCAGGTACTCGACTACCGAGACATACAGGGTAGAGAGTCGAGGGGAGAGTCGAGAAGAGTAGAGTCCTTAGGAAGTGGTTCATATAAGAGGACAAGAATGCTGTCAAATGCTCTGACCGCCATATCCCAGTCTCAACCTCAAACCTGTGCCACCTCTTCACCGGTGAGTTGTGTTTTGTTGAGGATGCGGTGGAAGGAGAGAAGAGAAGAACGAAAAGAGAAAGCCGGATCAGGAGAACGTAGAGCTGGAAGACAGGTTGGAATTGAGGGATGCTACACGAAGAGGAAACCCTAAGTTGACGTACATATTACGGTGAGAACTGTTATCGGCAGATGAATAAGTCTCTGATGTGACGATTTCGCAGAAGCAAGTATTTAGGGTAAGCAGGCAATCCACCAAGTAACAAATATCAAAAAGAAAAGAACCAGAACCCGCTTCCGGCATCGTCGGTTGATGTCGTGTCCAGTACGCTGTTTGAGTATGCATACATAGCGGTCACCCACCACTATGTTTCGTTTTCAAGTCGAGGAAGAAAGCAATCATGATCATCAAATTCTCAAACCCTAAAGTCACTAAAACTCGAGTTCTCCGACAAAGAAATTAAGAAGATAAAGAGCCTTTGTTTGACCTGTGCTGTCTGGACGGACTTTTGCCCGACTATTGATTACTTTACATTGCATTTCAGACATTCACGACTATATGCAACGTAAGCTACTGTACCATTATCATTCTCCAGGTATTTACTATAAATATCTCTCACCACAGCATACGAGTCCCTCTACTATAGCCACCTTGATATCGTCCGCTGTCTGTTGCACGGCATGGACAATAAAATATCGCGAGGCAACACTTGTGCAGCGTACCACGTGCTAGGGTAGAGGACAGTGATGGAGAGCTGAATAGTGTCGATAAACAAAGCAAAATGAAATTACAAATAGACAAGAGGCTTCCGTCTGGTGGTGCACTGGTTTGCAGCGTTCTACCACACTTGGCGGGGAAGAAGCAAAAGTACTGTGCATACAATGCAGGACATTGATACGAAACGAGCAAGATATGAAACTATTGATGTTCATAATAGAGAGTAAGCCCAACAGTCAGTTACCATTTGCTTTCATCTGGATATAAGGTGCTCGCTGCTCAAAGACCCAGGCCCGAGTGCGGTCTGCAAGGCAGCACAGGTCCACTGCGTTACACCGTGCTTTCCTGCATGCCATCGGTTGGTGTCCATTCGTTCTCTTGAGTTCTCTTTTTATGTTTCTCTCTATTTTCCTATTTGTTTACTCTCACTTCACTTTACAGTTTCAGGCTCATTTCCATCTCTCTATGCACGGCCTCGGTCCCGAGCCTGCACCGACAAGGTATACTGCACGGCGTATGTGGCTTACATGATGCCCTGCCTGCAGATTTGTTGTCCTCAGCTGTATCTTACACGGGGTCGCATTTGGACTGGAAATCGACTGTTTATAGCCTGAGAATATTCTTTGGATATACTTGATATAATATGAACCATGGTTCTGTTGGCCCTACCGGTGAGCCTGATTCCAATCCGATGTACGAAAACAGTTGGACTTATGATGAGTTGGGCACTGGTAGCAGTCTCTTGCCTGTGAGTAGTAAACTGCAGTTTGCTTTTCGTTACATGGTGCTAGTTTTCTTGTGCTCCATTTTTGCTTCTTGTTCTCGGATCAACCCGAATATTTATTTTGTGTGTAATTTAAGCAGCCAATGCAAGCAGAGGCGGGTTCACGATGATGGCCAAAGAATAGTTGATTGAAAATGAAAGATTGCAGATAGCAGACAATAGACAACAAACAGACATCTGGGATACGGCCGATACGTCGACGGGATAGATTAATACAAATGAAGTTAAACACGGAAAGATGGGCACTGGTTGAGCTGCATTTAATTATTTTGTTTTGATTTGTTCTTTCTCTGCTCTTCTTATTCTTTACTTTATTTATTTCTATCCTATGCATCATTGTCTAAGCTTACGGCTGAGTGCCAAGAAGTACAAGGCCGAGCCGTGGGCAGTTGGTACTTGCAAAACGAAACGAAAAGATGAAGTAAAGAAAATAGAACGAAACCAGAAAGAAAACACAGAACCAAACATCCCAAGCTCGTTGCTCTGCAAACGCTCTTTCGGGTTCGAGACGAGCAAACAATTTCACATATACTTTAAACTTGAACATTACCCGGGATCTCTAGCAAACTTTGTCTTGCTTCTAGCTGTGCGCATGCTTTATGCTTTATGCATTGTGCTCTGTAAGCTCAATATCGTCAGCCTGTCTAGCTGTGTAAAGTGCTGCCTTGCGTCGTGCGCCCTGCGCCGTGAGCCTTGCATCTTTCTCACGCCTTTTAGTTTTAAGATATCACTCTCAATCGTATCTCCTCCATTCGTTTTGAGTTTCATTAAAATGTCTCAAAATACAGAATAAGCTGTGCAGACTTGATAATGTTTCCATTTTTGGACTTAGTATGCTGCCGTTTGCTCATACATGCTCTCGTCATGCCAAGATCGGCACTCCGCCACGCTCACAACTTGCATCTATTGTCTGCTGTATCTGTTATCGTTATTTCTCTTGTATCTTGTGTACCTTTTGTATTTAATGTTAGACTGCACGTCAAGTACATTAACCGCACGCTTGATACGCTTGACTCAAATTCTCCTGAATAGAGTTAGAGTTCAAAGTTAGTACAAATAGCACCAATCGACTTATTGCTTGTTTCGATGGCTTGTTATCCTTGATCAGTAATTTATTGTCAGTCAGTAATCAAAACAGTAGATTGAAGCTCAATGAAAGAATAAAAGGAGCCGGTTCGGCCAATGTTGAACATGTGTTATCAACGATGCTATGGATTGCGAAACATACTATCCGCCTACTATGCGGAGCGAATGTCTCAATTTAAGTAGGCAAATAGGATTAGCAAGGCTATATAAGCTATCTTATATCTGTTATATATCAACTTTATGAAACTACATAGGCCGTCACGGCGGTGGGAGCGGCTACTTGCAAAAGTACTATCATAAGCCACGAGGTCTCTGGGAAGATGCAACTGTCATTAGAGGAATCATAATGCGGGGAAGTACACATAATTCATTGCCGACGAGACTCATCATCGTCCTCCAGTGAAGCATTTTCCGGAGACTGGTGTAGTCAAGACGGAAGCTGGTCATGATGATAATCATAAATGAGCATGAGGGCCTGAGATGCTCTGTGGTTCATATATCAGGATCGTCAGACAGGGTGTAACGGGAATTGGTCAAGCTCATTGGCCCAGGCATAAATGTAGGAGTTATCGGCAGTCGGGCGCGGAACGAATTTGCAGAGGATTACGCGCAAAAGATACGAGATGCGAGAAAAACGGAGCGAAACAAACCGAAAAAGAAATCAAAGGAAAAGAAAAGAAAGTCGCGGTAAGAAAAAATGATAAAAGACAAACCGCGTACGACCAGGTATGTATAGGTAGTTCTTCTCGTTCCATTCCCTATTCCTTGACTCAAAATTACACCTCGATCCTGCGGCACGGCTGTTCTCCTTCATGCCATGTTCTTTTGTATGCACTATCTCGATGTTTGTCTAATCTACACAATCTCATGCCGTCCTCGTACCCTCATTTCCCTTGCTCAATACTCATCTCTATCGCTTTTGCCGTTCCATCATCTGCCGCCTACCACCGCTAATGCCTCCTGCTCCCCAGAGTCGCGGGTCGCCGACCAAACGCCAGTTATCATGATGCTGTGGGTATCGCACAAGACTTACATTGCAGGATTCTCCGCAGTAACAGCATGACCATCAGCCCAAGTTGAAATGGTGTTGATTTGTTTTGAATTTAAGCCTTGGCTTGCGATAACAAGAGTACATCTACACCGACAAGTCTATGGAGGAACAGTTGGCCTATTGCAGTATGGGGTACCACAAAGCAGCATGCTTTCCTGCAGCAGAAGCCCCTGGAAGGTTTCCTTTCTGGGTTTGAGAGAAAACAAGATCAGTAATTGGTAAGAGACCCAAAGGCCAAAGGATCAAAAGACTCGTACGGGTATTGGTCTTTTTGCTTGAGCTGTTCTCGGCACTTCGATGTTGATGTACACGGGAGAAAGACAGAGGATATCTTGTTCTGGTGAGAAATAGCCCTGTGAGAATCTTATATAAGCAGGCATGCTGCTGATACGCATGCTGCATCCGGGACACCTGGCACAGCCATGAAGTTACAATATTTTTTAAAAAAAAAAATGTAGATTACTGAAAAGACGGCACACTTTGAACACGATAGGAACGACTAGTAATGGACTAGATGGTGATGGCATGGGGTACTTTTCTTCCAACAAAGCAAAGCGGAGCAAGCAACTGCAGTCAAAAATAAAGGTTAGAAGTTCCGCACGGTTGCAGGGACCAGGAACAACTACATAGTATCCTACTATTAGAAGACCGCCGTAGTCAAAGTTTATTTGGGGTCAGAACAGCAAGTGAGAACAGACTATCAGAAGAAGCGAAAAGTGCAGGGCAGAGGGGTGTGGATTGGGAGGGTAGCTTTAGCTTTGTAAAGGGGGTGTGAACCTATCGGACATACCATGTTCTTGTGTCTAACTAACATCAGAAGAGACTAGAATAGAAGGAGCGATGGAGGGGTTGCATGATTGAAGAGCCAGAGCTGGCGGAAGAAAATGGCAGGAGCGTGCGAGAAACAGAAAGGCACATAATAGACGGAAGGCGCGCCTGGGCTAGAGCAAAAACGAGTATCAGGGAAAGAGGGACCGCGCCGACGAGGAAGAGGCAAGTAGCCGTGAGGTAGTATTGGCGATGAAGTGGTGCGGGCTGGCTACGAGGGTTAGCTATGACGGTTGGCTGTGAGGGTCGTGGTTTTGCCTTGGGAGACTGGGAGACTCTGGGAGACTTTGGGAGACTTTGGGATACTGATGGCCGAGCTGTTATACCGAAACTTGCGTCGATTAGCTCCTGCTTGCGCCGTGGCCAATGAGGGAGAGATGCAGAATGCTGATTTCCTATTTGGGCCAGAGTGGGTTACCTGTATTTTGCATTTTATTTGTATTAAACATTTATATCTTTTATAAAATACGACGCTGTTTGGACGTCACTCAACATCTTCTCTTCTCGTGATGCCTTTCCTGATAGCACGCAGATCAGTGTTTATTTTAGTTGATATCCGTGTTGTAGAAATACTACCAGCTTTATCAAATACAAATATTTAGCATTTTTGTACATTTTAATAGATGTATTTTTATTATCAATTTGTGATCATAATTACTATTAATTTAGTAAAGTTTTATTTTATTATTTTTTTTCGTTAAATCTTTAGACGTAACTGCTTTACTCGTGTACTATACCAAGACCACCTTGTTGTCCTCTTTCGCTCTACTCAAACTGTTTTGTATTCATAGCCATACCAAAGCAGTAATGAACCGAGCAAAAAAGTACACAGAAAAGAAACAAGAAAAAAAAAGAAAAAAGAAATTGGAAGCAGAATCCAAGACCATTTACCACGCTCAGATCAGTCTAGAAGTACACCAACATACTTCCCACTCAACAAAGAAGGGATGCAAAGACAATGGCTCTTTGCATCAACGGCCATAAAGACCTCTTTCCCTTCAGCTCTGCCTCACAAGTACATGGAAAACACACATTTCCGCACTATGCCGGCAACATCTACCCACCTCTCCGAGTCCAGTCCACCCCATTCCATCATCACTGCCTAAAAAGTAAATATGCAGAAAATGCAGGAAAGCAGGAAATCGAAAAGTGTAAACGGGAATGAAGGATAAGCAAGAGATCAGAAAGGGCTGAATCGAGAACTAACAAAGTTCTACCCTGCCACCTTACATCCATACACGCTCTACCCGCACGTCCAAGCGGCTGCCCTCAAACATTGTTTAATTTTTTATTTTATTTACTTTTTTCTCTGTGATTCGCACTTTGATATTATCAGTCTCGTTTCTATTATGATCAATCCATCCTATGCCTCGTCTGTTAAAGGCCCGTTTTGCTCGACTGGCCTTCTCCTTCGGCTGCTCCGTTATGCCCTCTGCCGTATTTTTACACCTTCTGTACTTGAACTTGATCTTCAACATCGTGCACGCCGCCAAAATTGGGTCTCTCGCCACTCCCTTTTGCCCATGTACTGTTGCCTGTGCATTTGTACGACTCTACCTGCTCGCAAACAATAAACTAATATTCACCTTGCCTCTCTCGACTCTGCAGCTAGTCTGTGACCAGGTCATCACAGTCACACTCCTAAACGACACAACCACACATGTCTATGTCAAGTATCGACTGCTTACCGAGAATGTATAAGCAGCATACACGCATGTACGGTGACGAAATACGAGAATCACGCACTTTTATTTTTATATTTGATACACTCACCTTGGAATTTTATCTACTTCGACTTCGTCTACATACATAACCGTCTTTCGCTTCGGATCGCCCTCGACTATAGCCGTCATCTACACGGCTTCTTGCTTCCCTACCCTGCTTGATCGATATTTCTACATCTAGCCGCTTGGGTACATGAACACATGATCTTCAAGAGTCACATCGTTTAGAATATCTGCCCATTACAAAACGACGGCAACTTTCATCACCTCCTCGGACACCTTCCGGATGTACCTTTGCCATACCACCCCCTGCTTCTCTGCTTCTCTACTTTGCTACTTCTCTACTGCTATATTGCTATATTGATATTTTGACCTTGGAACTCGGAACTCGCCAGCTTGTGAGTCCTTTTCAAAATTGATGTTCCAATATTCACAGCCCGTTGCCTGCGGTGCTCAAGCTATCTCGTCTCCTCTTTATTTTTATATGGTCCCCTCTCTCTATCTCCCAAGGCTTTGTGCTGATCGTTGCCCTTTTCATATCCCTACAAGTTTGTCCCCTCATATCCCGCCTTTGATATCTGATTAATATAACCACCAAGACAGCAGTCTATTCACGCTCTCAACTGGGTAGATATGGGAAATAGGAAATATAGCTATCCTGATCTGTCCTGCATGGCTACTTTCTGGCGGCTGAGCTCTGAAAATAATCTGGTCTGTCGACTCTTCATGGTCTCTTGCCTCTGCCATGTCTTGGATAATAGATCCTAGACCCCTGCTTTTTCTGATGTTTTTCAATTATTCTATTTTTCTGTTCTTAGTTCAGTGTTCATTTCCTTCTTTTTTCACAACCGACCCCTGGAATAGCTGCCATAATATTATACAGTCAATACATCCACACTCCGCCATTGGACCAGCAGGTGAGCTTATGTACGCAGGTGGTCGAGATTTATGTAGGGTACTGTAGCATGTGTCCCTGTGCACATATGTATTTTGTGTTTCCTTTCTCCAGTTTGTAGTATTTATTTTGCATTGTCTTCTTCTGTTTCCCCTTTTCTATCTTGATTGCCTGTCCCTCTTTTCATATTCATAAGCTATTACATCTTTCAGCTACCACCCTTGCTCTCTTATTCCCCGAGTGCTATATGAAAGCTGACACGTCCTTGGAGATATATTTACACTCTACATAACGGGGCCAGCTCGTCGTGCCGTACTGCAAGGACACCTGCATACTGCATACTACTCCAGCTCTGCTCCAGCTCTACCCTCGATCTGGTCGAAGCTAAGTTTGGCCTTTTTACACTTTATATTCTAAACTTGAATTTACAAGTCTTTTAAGTATCAAGTATTTTATCTCTCTTTTTACTTTCGGGTTCCTAGTTTCTATCCAGTCTCTCATACTTAACACGACGTTCCTGTTTTCTTTATCTTCTTTCATTTTCTCTTCCTTTTTTCTTTCTTTTCGTTTGCACTTTCTCTTTCAAGTATATCTTTCTTTTTCTCTTTCATCATATCATATCTGATATTCACGTCCGTCTCCGCCTCTATCCATCCTTGAGCACATCTACATCTACATCCACCTCTACATTTACATCTTTACTCCCTGCCGAAGCCGAGACGGTGTTCCATTCACAGCATAGTTATTTACTCCTCTTGCTGCTCCCCTTAAACTGATCACCTTATATTTGCATCAAGCATCACACAACCTTTACCTGTTTACCACCAAGCTCTCCAACAGCAACTGCCCTCTCATATACAGCCAGCCCGGCAACAGCAGTCAAACTGGCTTCTCAAACTAAAGCACGACCTGCCAACGTGGCCAAGGCTCCAGCCATGGTGTTCTGCGCCTACTGCGGAAAAGGCTTCACTCGCAAAGAACATCTCGAGAGGCACATTCCTAGTCGTATGCCTGTCCCTTTCCCCTTTAATGTATTCTTACCTTGAGCCTGAGTAGACAAATGCTGACCAACAGACACAAATGTAAAGCCGCATCGGTGCAGTGCATGCCAACTCTCCTTTGCACGGAGGTAAGCCCATCTATATACCTGTCCTCTCCAAGGCAACTACACAAGTCAATGTAAGCTAACACCAACACCAACAGAGATCTCCTGCAGCGTCATCACTCTACGTACCATGAGGCTAGAGATCCCATGGAGCCGCTGCCTGGCGGTGTTCCCACGGTTGCCGGCCGGACCCCCATCGCATGCCAGAACTGTGCCAATGCCAAAACCGGTTGTGATAAGCGCGTACCATGTTCTCGTTGTGCCGAGAAGAACCTACCCTGTGCTGCTCGCTTTGCCCGCCGCTCCAGTAAGGCCGCTGTGCGTGCTGCCCAAGCCAATGCTGCTGCTGTTGCTGCCGCCGCTGCCTTTACGTCCCAGCTCATCACACCTTCAACACAAGCAGGACCAGGCCAACCACCACTCACATCGCCCTTTATCGACCTGGATCACCATGCTAAGGCGGACACACCTCTTCGGTCGCCGCTCGGTCTAGAGCACATGGTCGTCGGTGGAGCTACCGGTCTTGATATGTGCCTGTCAGACCCAACCGGACTACAGCAGCCTCATATCCACCAGCAGCTGCACCAGCACCAGCAGCAACACCAGCATCAACATCAACACCAACAGCAGCAGCAGCAATCCCATCACACATTTGTCCAGCAAAACAAATCGCCTACAAATGGACACACCCAACTGAGCCCTGATGACTTTGCATCGCCCCACGGCCGCGTTGATGGACTGGATGACTTTATGGGGTTTGGTACAAGTGGGGAGTTCCTTGCACCAGAGTCAACCTACCAAGACCTCATATGGCCGGACTATCCCATGGACATGGATATGTACGCAAACCCATTGCACCTAGGACGCGCCGTCGATATGACTGTCCCAGGTATGGTGCCTCCCTTTACTGCAAACACAGAACACAGTGACATCTCGTCAAGCTCAGAGCCGATGACTGTGTCGTCCTCACAAGGTTCTGTGCATACTCGCGGCACAAGTATCCTGTCGTCGGGCGGCGGTGAGTACGATACCCGCAAGAACAATGCAGGCACACACCGAAGCAACATAAACGATATCTCTGCAAATATGTTCAAGCAGCAGACGCCGTCCTTTTTTGACATGGCCGCCATGGCGCCCTGTGCGGACGGTTGCATTCCCGAGTTTGAGGTTGTCGTTGCCTCTGAAGCCGCTTGGCCTTTGGCAAGGTGTACGCCGCCCATCTACTCGGGAACATGCCCGCGCACTGCGATTGTCCACCTCGAGTGCCTCGAGCACAAGTCCAAGCAGGAAGGCACCTGGCTGGCACTGGAGCAATTTCTCGAAAACCGCGAAGACGAGATTGATGCCCCACAGGTCGTCCCCTTGACATCACGCTCGCGCGACAAGATGCTGGCCATTACACAGAGCTTTCTGCACAAGGCACTCGAAATCCACCGCTCTGGTGTCTACCCCAAGAGCGGCCCTGGCAGTGCTGCCAGCCCGGGTGCCGAGTTCAACTTTATCGTGCTGCCTCCCTCTCGCATTCTCGAGTACTTTCTCAAGAGCTATGTCCAGAGCCTGGCCATATACTACCCTCTCATCGTGGGTGGTATAGTGGACCCCAATGAGATGCTGGACAACAACCAGGCCTCGACACTCCTGGTGCTGCTGATGATTGCGCAGGGTGCTGCAACCGTACCAATGGCCGAAGCGCGCTAC
This sequence comes from Ophiostoma ulmi, assembly GCA_029298715.1. Taxonomy (NCBI): domain Eukaryota; kingdom Fungi; phylum Ascomycota; class Sordariomycetes; order Ophiostomatales; family Ophiostomataceae; genus Ophiostoma; species Ophiostoma ulmi. Next base: position 4,298,940 of record JANSLN010000002.1, on the reverse strand, counting down.
CTGTCATCGGGCTTATCGGAGACATGCCGCATCTCACTCTTTGATATCATCGAGAAGAATGTTGAGCTGTCTGCCGATCCGACTGCTCTTCGGTGTGCCCTGCTCTTCACTCTCCTTGGTGCTTGGGGCGGCGACAAGTGGCAGATGGACATTGCCATGGGCCAGCGCAGCATGTATCTGTCGGTGAGTTAATTACCCATTTTTGCCAATTTTCCCTACACTAGTGAGGTCTCTAAAGCTAACAATATAGATGCTGAAACACGCCGGTATGCTTGAGCCGCAGCCTACAATGGTGCCGAACCTAGGCAGTCCGATGAATGGCGAGCTCTTGTGGCGATCGTGGCTGCACCGTGAGTCGCAAAACAGACTGGTCTACAACTGGGTCATGGTGGACCAGGAGCTTAGCCTATTCCACGACACGGCGCCTGTGCTGTCGATCAGCGATTTGCAATGCCCGCTGCCAAGTTCAGAGGCGCTGTGGCTTGCGCCATCCGCGGAACGCTGGGCAACACTCGCCCAGAGCACCTACCCATCCGCCGCCACCAATACTCCAAGGTGTAGTAGCACTAGCGCCCAGACTCAGGGCACGCCATCACCGACGCCTTCACTGTGTGAGCTGTTCCAAGACTTTTTGCACGATAACCTGGCCCGCCGCAAAAACACGCTATCGCCACAGCAGCTGCGTTTGCTGTTGCACCCGCTACAGAGCCTGCTATGCCACCTGCGGCAGATGCTGTCGTGTCTGCCCGAGGCCATGACGGTGCGCCGCGCATCGAATCGCACCGTGACCAAGGCGTCGACAATGCAGCGTCTTGAAGAGGTACAGGCACAGTTGCAGCAGTGGTATGAGCTGTCCATGGTGTACTACAAGGCCAACCCAGAATGCCCGATTACGCGCTGCAACTTGGTCCTCTACCATCTCATCTCGCTCAATGCTGTGACAAACTTTACTGAAATTGAGCGGCTCGCACGTCGCGAAAGCTACTCGGGTCCTCTGTGGGGCCTCGAGACGCGTCATAGTCGCTGCATCTTCTTGCGCGAAGAGGCCATCTTCCACAGTGGCCAGGTGCTACGCCTGCTCCGGCAGATGCCTGCCAACCGACGCCCAAGCTGGTGGAGTGCTGGTCTTTACCGTGCTATTCTCATTCTCTGGGCCGACTCGGTGTGCACCGCAAGTATGGAGATGAAAAATGGCGATCCTCTGGTGAATTGTTATACTTCTACTTCATCTGCAGGTGCAGGTGCAGGTGCAACGGCAACGGCGGCTGCATCTGTAAATGCAAATGCAGGTGTCCCAGCATCGCCTAGCAAAGCTACGGTGCCATCGCCGAGCATTAGCACAAGCAGTCACAGCAATAGCGCCGGTACTTTGGGTGACGCTAGCACGAGCCCTGTAGTAGCTTCTGGATCAGCTATCACTTCTGGGATTGGTACAGGGATCGTCGCTATTGACCAGGTCACGCCCGAGGACCAGGCCGTCATTGCCTATCTCTGGGGCGGCGATGGTACGGCTGTGCTTAGCCACGCAAACGGCTCGCATTTTACATTGAACAAGCCGTCCGAAATTCTCGAGTACGGCGTCAGGTGTGTCGATGAGGCTGTCAGTACGCGCTTCAGCGACGGTATTCGGCGCAAACTGGTTATGCTCGCTAGCAATTGGAGCTTTGAGTCTGTCTAACTTATTCTCTCTGTTTTGGGTTTACTTTAGTGGACAATTTCCACTATATTTTCTATATTTCTCATTTATTTAGTCTGCCAATCTATAATAAGAGGCCACGGGTTAGTGACGGCAAACGGAACGTGCAACCAGTGCCAGTACTTTTTATTTATTCAATGTATTGCTTTTGTTTATTTTGAATTTCGCTTTTTCATACACAAATCACAATGCTGCCTGAAGCTGGAGGGGAATGGCTATCTTTGAAATCACTGGGTATATTCCCACGACCACGATTACTATCGTACATTATTCAGAGTCACTTTATCTCTATCCCCTAAAAAAAAAGCCCGCTCTGATGACTGCAATGAGCTAACCTATGAACCAAAACACTACCCGCTAAATTATAGAAATTACCTACGCTGATACGCGTTTCTGCAACTATAAATGCGGAGATCGTCCCCGTGCGGATCAGCACGAGTGTATCAGCAACTGCCAACACATCTACACCACAATTACGGTGCCCTGCCTTACTGCCCCCTTGCCATGATTACTGTCATACCAAAACACACCACTCCCGCATTATCTGTCAGAAATGCTATAGTCAGCCTTTCAACGAGTGTAAGCTTACTGCTGTGAATAACAGCTGTTTGGCTAGTGCTCATAGAGGCAGAGGTGTATCTCGCACGGGAAGTACCACTTCTTCCTTTTCAACATGCAACCATGTAACCCTGCCGATGAGCTGTCTCTAGCGCATACTTGGGTGGCAAAGGCCACTGCACTTGCCAACAAAAGACAGTTGCTGATAACAAACACAGGTTTTAATGGTTCTTTTGTGCCGATGTAGGAGTCATGACGCCACTCTCACTGCACGAATGCCCAGTGGGGAGAAGGAGAGGGTACGCATCATAAGAAGGTGTGAGATATTACGATTCACAGTACATATACAACAAGGAAAGTAGTAAGAGCTGATACGTGGATGGTGTCTTGTAGATATGCATATGTGCTATACAAATAATGCTCTGTGATGCTAGAAATAATCTGATAAAGGCACCATCGTGAAAGTTTCGCTCATTCATAAATTCATCCGATGATCACTCTTACATGAATAGCGCTAGTCTGAAGTAGGACTAGCTTCCGTGATATGGCAATCACACGTGGACCTAGCGAATCACAATTTGAAGACCCACTTATTGGATGTCAACCTCGATGTCGAATGAGTAGGCCGCTAATAAGTAAGTCGTTTTCTGCAATGGTGATACAACGCGCATTGTATTCTAGAATAACAAAACTGTTGAGAGTCAATGCGCATAATAAAGTACTCACTAGTTTTAAACCCCCAGCTAGACACTCAATAAGAACAGACGGAATCGCGTGTTCCGGGCTGGTGCTAACTGCAGGCGGATGTCCGTTGGGGTAGTGGAACAATAGACCATGGTGAGACTTGGAAACATGCGGGCTCGCAGTGTAGAGCTTGCAAGAGTCGGAGCAACTTGGCATTTGAAGGAAACAATGCTGGAAGAAAAGGGATAGACCTGAGGACCACGTTGGGGCTCTGGTTCTTCGCCGCTGGCCCATAGGACTACTCCAACTATGTCCTTGTAGAGGACGAGGAGGATAGACACTATTGGCAACAGTAGAGGTAGGATATGCTTGGTTGGCTCTGAGTTGAAGATATGTATGAGTGTGCTCTGCTGTGTTGCTTGCATAATGTACTGGTTCATTGAGACCTTTATCGGCCTCGATAATGCTGTACGCACGAAAATGTTCACGCACACACCGATATCTACAAGTGCATTATAAGATGCTGTACAATAATAGCTTACAACACAGCATTGATTAGACCTACTCTCAATAATGTTGTAGTTGTAAGAGGTTTTAGAGGTTTTTTATGACTCGTATTTATCATTGGATAGTTAAATAAAGTGAATTCATAGCGGCATTGATGTAGATTGGCGTTTTCTCCGACCTCGACAAGGCCAAAAGTCATAATCATTTAGCTGCAACTGCAAATCTGTATAACTCATAACAGATCAATCTCCACAGTAAACAATCTATCGGACCGCACTCCGTCGAGACCTCAAGCTCGACGGACTCGCTATTTCGTCCCGTCCCGACCAACTTCCCCAACTAAAGAACCGCCCCAGGTACATACGGAGATTCCATCGGACTTCAGTCTTGAAACTGGCAGTAATCAACAAGGTGTTGGGGAAGTCGACACATCTATATCCCTTTTTTACCATGCTACAAGATATTTATAAGAGATGTCGTGTTCGTGCTAAGCACACTTGACCATCTTCATTCAGTATCGACATCTTTGTAATCAACACTACATCATCACAGCCACATCTGCTTTCATATACTGCATCTCACCCGCCATCACATCAGCACACTACACTACAATCATGTCTCCTGCAACTATCGCTGACCCTGCCCGCCCCTTTGTGGGTAAGGTGGCCATTGTCACTGGTGCTGGTCGTGGCATTGGCCGTGGCATCGCCACTGAGCTGGGTCGCCGTGGCGCAAAGGTCATTGTCAACTATGGCAGCAGCAGTAGCGCAGCTGAGGAGGTTGTTGCTGACCTCAAGGCTCTGGGAACCGATGCCGTCGCCATACAGGCTGACATCAGCAAGCCTGACCAGGTTGTCGCCCTGTTTGACCGTGCCGTCAACCACTTTGGTGGTCTCGACATTGTCGTGTCCAACTCAGGCATGGAGGTCTGGTCGTCTGAGCTTGACGTCACCCAGGAGCTGTTTGACAAGGTCTTCAACCTCAACTGCCGCGGCCAGTTCTTTGTTGCCCAGCAGGGTCTCAAGCACTGCCGTCGTGGAGGTAGCATCATTCTGACCTCATCTGTCGCTGCCTCGCTGAGCGGTATCCCTAACCATGCTCTGTACGCCGGCTCTAAGGCTGCCGTTGAGGGCTTCACCCGTGCCTTTGCCGTCGACTGCGGCGAGAAGGGCGTGACTGTCAACGCCATTGCCCCGGGCGGTGTTAAGACGGACATGTACGATGAGAACTCGTGGCACTACGTTCCCGGTGGCTACAAGGGCATGTCGCAGGATGTCATCGACGAGGGCATCCTCAAGGCCTGCCCGCTCAAGCGTGTCGGCACCCCGAGCGACATTGGCAAGGCCGTGTCTCTGCTTGTCAGCGAGGAGGGTGAATGGATCAACGGTAAGAAACCTTCTCTCAACAATTAACAATTCTTTTATTTGAATGTCCTCGAGCACGTACTCACAATTTCTAGGCCAAGTCATCAAGCTGTCTGGCGGCTCTGCCGTGTAAATTGACTAGTGAGTGGGGTTTGGTCGATTGAATGGGATAGAGATGGAAAATGAATGAAGCATAGCGAGGCCCGTATGAATATTGAATCTAAGATATGCATTAAAGCGCTTGTGCTTCCGGCAAAATAATTGACCCTACATTGGTGACTATACTAGTAACTGGCTCGTATCCTACTGATAACGTTTTAGTAAGTAGATTTACCCCTGTCAGACCTATTCACATCACAAGCGACAGTGGGTTGCATCAGACATTGTCTGACTTATCACTGACCAGTGTGTGTGTGTGTCGTCGGTAGGATCCTCTTCCCGGCCAACAACAATTATGATGCCTAGATTGGGAAATGAATGTCGCCGAGGTGGTGTGGTCACTGTTGAAGCTGTCCCACTTAATTATGAATACTTGATGACTTTCTTTTCGGTTGTTTTTAATACAAGTAAAGAGGCTTTGTATCGACCAGAAAGCTGCAGCGAACCGTATCGTGCGGAACTTGCACGGATACTCGCAGGCTGCATCTCCCGATCGACACAACGGTTTATGAATGTCCTCCCTAACAATTTTGCCATTTTATCCAAGATAGAGAGAATAGTGAAATCGTGCTTTGCATGAGGCAGAAACAAAGAAGCTTATTGTGCGGTCAAGGAGAGACCCATAGAGTCTCTGTTGATTGTTGTTATATTTCAACAATTGATATATTCATCAGATAAAAGAATATGCTGTGCGTTTTATCTCACCAGACCATACTGCATCTTGCACACGTCGAGTGTCTCGAGACAACAAGGGAACCCCTGTCAAATTCGTCTCTGTAGAACACGAGATGGAACACACACTTGTCTTGAACGAAAACAGAATCTGGCAACCTCGCAATCTCTCAATTTTGCAACGTCGTGTCAGCAGTCAAATGGCTTCTTCATCTTTCGTCTTTTGTCATTTTCTTCGTCTAGAGACAAAAGGGCGGTTCCGACATAGGCTATGCCGCTACGGGTAACATGATTCTTTCAGCTTCCAGTTTATCATGCCAAGGCTGCCGATTTTGGGGGCTGCTGGCCGAGCACAACCAAGCAACTTCGTCGATACTTAGTTGGCCTTACTGTTGAGATGTTTTCCCCCTACCATGCTAAACCCGAGTGTGAGCTTCATTGAGTCGTAGCACCCTGCTCCTTTTAAATGATCAAGACTAGACTGCATTGCCAACACTTTACCGGTCAAGCCCTACGAGGCCTGTTGCTATCCAAGTTAAGCTTTTCTCCTGCCTTTGTAGAAGCTAAGTCTTTCTGTGTCGTGGGATTCATGAGGATGTGTGATATCGTTGTGATTGATATAAAATGGCTAGACCAGGCCTGGCGAGGATTTGTCTCTTAGTTCCTCCATGTCTTGCATTAGTGTATTAGGTCGACAAAAATTAGCATTCATATCCGCTGTCAGACTCGTATCCAAGGAGGCAGCAGAAACCGACCGCCTAATGATAGGAACAGTTGGAACAGCTGCGATGTTTGACACCCCCACGACCTTAACCAGTCTGAAATAATGAGATTGTCGATACCATAGATACACAAAAACACCACAACCACACACGAGAAGACAGACACGTCTACACACCTCGTTTTCTTTTGCCATCTTCTTAAGTAGCAGTGTGTATTGTAATATGGCAGCCACTACACTTTTCTATTTATTATACCATTACAGATCAAAAGTCAGCAAAGTCTTGTTCCGGACATCTCCAACGCTGGCGTCAATCGCATTTTGTTCTTTATTCATCAGGTGATTGTAGAGCGGGATTTAGATGCAAGTAGCTGTTAGTTCAAAAGTGTCGTAAGATCATATGCCGTAAACTCGGCAGTGCCTAGAGTAAGCATAACGTTGTGTTGATGGGACACTTGGCGCTTAGTAGAATCTACAGACTGTGCATGCAGATACGAAAAGCCGTCAGAGGTGATGGACAGCAATATGATGAATGTAAAAATGATCAATTACAATCAGCAGCAAAACCCAAACCTGTAACTAAACTGACGGTACCATCTATAACCCATTAATCTGAATATTAAGCGAATGATCATAACTTCGTAAGAATGACAGAAAAACAACAGCAGAGGCGTAGAAATATGTTAGATAAACCGCAAATCGCCCTTGCTATGACCGACCATGTTCAGCGTAGACCCCAGGTTGTGGCCAAGATACCCAATCATGGCCTTGGACACCTCGACGTCCTCGGACAACTCCCCACACACCTCCCGAAAGCGCGAATAGACGTCCTCTAGTTTTTTCAGCTCGCGATTTAAAATCTCAAGCTCAATCCAGCGCCCCTCTTCGCCCTGCAACTGGTATGCGCCAAGGCTGACACCTAGACCGGTCAACAGCGCAGCGGGGGGCAGTTGTGGGGATGATATGGATGCAGTAGACTCGGTCGCTGACATGAGAGTCGGGCCCGATGCGTCTAGCCCGCCGACAATGGCGTCCAGACTAGACGCCGTAGCAGAGTCGCCGGTAAAGTAGGACTGAGATACATTCTTGTAGAAGGATGTGACCTTGCCAATGACAGTGGCCAGCAGCATAGCCGCCGTATGTGTCCCTGAGCGGCTCATGCACCGCGAGCAGGACAGCATCGCGGAGCAGCCGTCAACAGCGTTGCGATTGAGCGCTAGGATGACGTCAAAGGGCGGCGCTACCGGTGTAGAAGCATTGTGTAGGGCCTGGAGTGAATGCAGACAGGATGTGAAGCAGGCACAAGGGCCTTGGAAATAGCCTTGGTAGCTGCTACTGCTGTTGCTGCCATTATGGTGGCTACTCGAGCTAGGGCTCGACAAGGGCACTGATTTATGGCCAGATGTGGGACTTTGCCGTAGGCTGGGGGTAGTGGAAGGGCTAGAAAAGTAGTTATGGGTTGACGAGATGCTACTTCCCGGTGTATGCATTTGATGATGAGCTTGATGAGGCTGGGATTGTGCTTGAACCTGAGAATGTTGTCCTCCAGCATTATAGGAAAAAGTACCGATTGCCGAAGGTTCCATCCACGGCATCCCAGCCGATGAAGCAGCAGCAGCAGTAGCATGCATTGAGTAGCCTGTGTGTGATGCCATGGGAAGACCAGTGAGGCTCGAGTCGGCGAATTGGGCCATTGAAATGTCTGCTGGCGGTGTCCAGGGCATGGACGTATTGTAGACGTCGCTGCCATTCACCATGGCAGCTGAGTTCTCGTCCATAGCTAGCATGGCCAGCTCGGATGAGATAGAGTGGTTTCGAGTTGGTGAGCCCACCAATCCATCCATACCTATGTGATGATTTTGCCAGGCCATGCCGGGCATTGCCGTTGTGTAGATCATACCCTTTTCGTCAGTCATAGAAGAGAAGCCAGAAACAGTCATGGTACCCATGTCCATAGGAGACGTGCTGGAGTTGTGGCTTTGACTGTGGTTGTGAGAGTGATGCTGATTCGAGCCGTCTGATTTTGGTTTGCCAGCACGACTGGACGGTGAATAGCGACACTCAATACCACAAGCGAGGCATCGAGAACATATGGGGCGAGCTTTTGAGCATTTGACCTTGGCCAGGAAGCAGCCGTCACAAGATGCACGCAAACGCGGTTGGCGGTGCTTTGATGACATTGTATGCGGATTATGTATACACACTGTACAGTAGACTAGACAAAATAGTAAAGTAGGAGAAAGCCAGGGCTGATCAAAAGCCCAAAAGATCAAGAATAAATAAACAACGGGATAAGGAAGATTAGAATATGAGAAAGGGGCTGGTGGACATGGTCTTATAGAAGACAATGATGTCGATCGTAACAGAGAAACGTAAGGTGGCTCTGCTGACGGTATAAGGAATAGCCGGGAAGAGTAGAACGGTGACTGGGAATATCAGGTTATTTGGAAGTGAGCGCGTCAGATGGTGAGAGTGATACTCCAGGTTTTTGATATACGAGAAGCGAGGGACGAGGACTGTGCTTAGCGAGAAGTGAAGATCTCAGAGACAGGCGAGACACAAGTAGAAAGGCGGCATAGAGTTGCAGACGAAACAAGATGACGAGACAAAAAGACGAAAGACAACGGTGAGGCCTTGTAAGGTCCTGCAAGCGAGAGGCAATATGGGTATGTGTGCAAGTTGCAGCCGGAGACGAGCACAATATATTAGAGGGGTAGGGGGATAAAGGGACGAGAGGAAAGATTATTGAAGAGAGACGGAATCCGGGGTAGGGTAGTAGCTAAACGATAGAAGCTGATTAATAGACGGGACAGATTATACTAATTATTTTAATAAATAAAAAGGAATAAGCGAGGATAAGACGAGAGGAGAGATGGTTTTAATAAAGTGAGCAGATGAGAATGAGCGAGGGTATGCCACTACCCGGCGTCAACAGGATCAGAACAGGTGACGGAGAAACATCAATTATATAGGTAATTATCAGCCCGGGTAAGCAGAGTCTGGGCCTGCAGAACAGACGCAGAGATACAGGCGGTGGGAGTAGAGTATGGATAGAAAAGTCGTTACGCTTGGGGAGCAGTTGGCCCTGGTCCTTTTGTATATAAACTACATGCAAGGTATTTCTGGTTTGGTATAGAAGATAGTAAGTATCAACCGGGTAAAAGGAGTACAGAAATTTACAGTAGATATAGTATGAGTAATATAAAGTAGAGGTATAGACGAGAAACGTCTAGTAATGTTATTCGATACGTGAGAAGCATTGTAGGCAAACGTGTGTAGCGCTATTCACATTGATGACCTCTTGACGATGACCACTGACCGCTAGGTCAACACCTTATCCCTGCACTTCAGCTTGCCTCGTCCTGGTCTGCGATATCCAGTATGCTGTATGACTACGCCATGTCGTCAAAATCCATTTGATATTATCGTCATGTATACATTTTCTCTGGTTCTGTATCTAGTTATCGACGCATGCAGGAGGCGTTTCCACGACTTTTCGTCAAGTGCGCCATGACAATAGCCTGGAGACATCCATGAGACCTTTATGAGGTGTCCGAGTGCCTTCATTGTTCTCTGCAGACCCCAACTGCCAAAAGAGGCAATGCCGGATCACTATGTGTGTTTATTCACGTCGCTATGCGTCTAGACTTATGCTGTGCTTCTGCTGTGTACTGCCGCTTTGCTCTTTGTGGAGTTGTCTCGATGTATAAATGAGCACATAAGCTTCGCTAGCTTGAAAAGAGTTAAGCTAAGTAAAAGCTAAAACAAGCTTATTATCAAACATCCCAATGAATACGGCATGTGCCGTGTCCTTAGCTGTACATGGCAGGGATGGGGCTGTATTACGTGGAGGAGAGGTAGAAATTCATGTCTAGGTCCAGAGGTATGAAATAGGAATAGGGCTACGCACTAACTAGAACAACAGAGAAAGGCAGACCCCTGCACATCAGCCCAACGAAACAAAAGCTCATGCCACTGACACAAGTGTTGGGCTCGAACGGTCCTAATAGGGAGGCACTCATTAGCGGGTATCCGTTATGATATGCAGACAATCCATTCTGACCTCTGCGAGATAAAATCGACGGTTTTCAGGTCAGCCCCAGACCTGTAATTAGTGGCCATGGCTGCAGGGTGCAGAAACTGATAACATATCTATTTACAGTGTAAAACTCGCAGATAGTAGTAGAGACATGACAGCTGATTCGATGTCTCTGCTCTACAACGGTGTCTCATGTACTTGTCAGGAGAGACGAGCAACAGCAGGTGGCAGAAGTAGAGCTGAATCGAGAAAAACCAGAGACAGTCAGAGACAATTAGAGACAATCAAAGACTCAAAAATCAAACAGAGATGCACAAGAGACCAATGGAGAGAGACAATAAGAGGCGCACAATATACATACTGAGACAGGCAAGTGCAATACTAGCCAGGCTGTCTCAAGCTCGAACCATATATATACGGATGTTTACTGCTCCTTATTTGTAAGCGGAACATCAGTGACCGGGAACAAGGTTGGCGAGGACGATAACCTGCAAATTGATGTTCTGTGAAGGTCAATAATTCACATTCACCTGATGGGTCACATGGGACAAGAAGCAGGCGTTTGGATGGCAGGTATACGTCGGCATCATTCTTAGGGTATACTGCGGTGCTCGTTGCCATCAAACTGGTAACATAGTTGCTGGGCGATACCGGAAGGGCTGGCTCTGGGCCTTGACTAGCTACCCTACCCTGACTACAAGACTGCATGCTTCCGGATTTCCCCAGACACCCTCGATGACTTTTGCGACTGATAGCGTCTACTTGGCCTTCGTGGTCCTGTTCGACTAAGCATATCCATAACTAGTCAAGCTGGTCTACTTGGCGTCTCTCAAGTTGATTCCATTCTAGGTACTGATCGGCCTTGCATCAGTAGACTCGTAGACAACAAAGTGGTAGACTGATATGATAGCAGAGAACAACAGACAGTCACAGAAAGCGTCGCAGAAATCGTCAGAGTGTAAACTCACAAACATATTGAGTGCGGTCGTCATCCGCCACAATATCCTAAATAGGATTGTGCAAGCTGTAGTGCCATCACATTCCCTGTTTAATATCCATGTTCTCGTCGACTACATACGGAGTAGCGAAAAATGCCGACTATCTTCAGCTTTCCAACGTGCACCTACCACATGCGGTCTTTCTGCCAGGCAGTCCAGCCGCAAATAAGCTGTTCGATCTCGTCGCACTCGTTACTCTCCGAGTATCAATGAGTAGCCACGTCAGAGGAGACGAAATATGGACAAGACGCTAAACGAAAAGAAGAGCTGGCGAGAACTAGGAACTACAAAGAGCTAAGAAGAACTAAAACCGCAAAAAGAGTCAACACCTTAATTCGGAACGACGCCTATCAGAAAGTGATACACCACGTCAAAAACTCCGACAGCCCAGACACACCAGACAGCAACATGGTATACCCAATGCTGACTGCATCCATCCCAAACAAGCTGCAGCAACGACGTAAAGATAAGCTGACTGCGGTTCCTGTCTTTTCGTTGTTTCGTTGTTTCGTTGTATCGATATGTCTTTGCGTGTCCGTCTGCTGTTTGCTTTGCCAATTAGGCCGCTTCCCCGGCTCCGTTTGTCCCATTGACTTGTCGGCTGCTGGACCTTGTCCCATTGGCGATATGATGTTGATACCATCTGGTATCCGCAGTCTAGTTGCTGCATCTGCATCCGTAGCCTGATAGCTATCTTACTATGCTGCCCCGTGTTCGGAAAATTAGCTGGGGAAACTGTTGCTGGCTCTTTGTTGTCTTTTCGTTTCTTTTTTTTCCGTATTTTTCTTTTCGTTTATCTTATCATCGTTCTTTCGTTCTACCTCTTTCTGACCTTAATATTCTTTACAGCCACTGCCCAGTTTCAGGAAGCTGTATAACCGTAACTACATAAAAAGGACGTCACACAACGAGACGACCAAGACTATGAAAAAGCTGGTCTGCATAGTGGTGGCGGTTATTAATGATCTTATTCCCATACTATACTTCTTCCGCTTGCCTACTACGTCTACTCATGTGCATACATTTACATGTGCGTATGCGTCGTGCATGCATATACGTTCTCATCCTGGTCCTTGTGGTGTTTGGATGTTTTGGTGTCCAGGTCTCGTGGTCCCTTTGGTGGCTATCTGTGTGGGCGTCGGCGACCTGGACAAGGTCCCCGAGATCAGAGAATTGAAAACGTGAGAAGAAGGGAGGAAATAAGGAGAACTCAAGAGCGAATAGGGTTGAGAGGAAGCGAGCAAAAGAAATATAGAAGCTGTAAAAAAGAAAACATAAGTAGCTTGAACTTGCAAAGATCTGCAGTGGCTGTTCGAGGCGGTCTGTTCTCGTACTGCAACTCGGATTGAGATGAGCGAGCGAGTGAGAACTAACACGCCTTCTCATTATGGCTTCAAAGTATGTCTTTTCAGCTATTTTCAACTGTTAGCCACAGTAATATGTCCTCGTAAAAGTTCACACTACCCCACGCCATATCATCGTCTCCCTTTCCTGATTCAGTATTTTGCCCTCCATTTAGAGAGCCAGCTCGGTACCTTATTATAACTGTTAACTAATCGTTTATTTTTTTCCAATTGACAGTTTGCTACCACTTCTTGACCGCATCAGACCGCATCACGCATCACATCTCGGGCCCGACTTGGTAAGCTCAACTCCCCTTCTTGTCTTGTCCAGGTTTGTCTCACTTATTTGCGTAATAGCATCGGCTGGGATGGTCTTTTTTATTTGCCATGATCAAAGTACGGAGGTTTGCTCCGAAATGTCGATTGTCCGAGAATAAAAGAAGCAAGATATGAAAAGTCTATAGGATAAAAGGTAATAAATCAAAATATATTCTTCATGTTTCATCCAAGTGTATCGAGGCTCGAAATAGATATCAATCTGAAAACAAGTAATAATATAATAAACAAAGACTGTAACAGTTCAAAGCATCAAGATGAGTAAAACAATTACAAAATAAGAAAAACACATACAAACGGTAAAAGAAATACAAGAGGAAACAAGAAAATAGAATAGAAAACTCAAAACAAAATAATGCAACGAACATATAACATAATTAACGGGTGAAAAATATAAAAATGGGAAAAGAAACAGGAAAAACACAGCAATCTACCTCTACTCATCCATGTTCAAATTCTCTCGGTAGTCATACTTCTTTAGAACTTCTCGTATTCTCGCCTTCTCGTCTTACAGACCGAGGCCTTCGCGCATCAAAGCACCGAGTTGTCTCGCCTAGTATCATGTTAGTTGCTGTCCTACAGGGGTAGAGTTCTCTCAAGAGAGAATAGAGCTGGTTGTTAAAGTAGACTTACGTATTCTCCATGCATCATGGAAAAGTGGTTGCCGGGCATGTGCCGAATCGTCATCTTCTTTGCGTCCAGGTACTCGTCCCAGCGGTTGGGGCCAAAGTCATCCCGGTTGTCCAGAAGGAACAGCGCATGGCCCTCGGGGTACGGCTCAGGGCGCGGGTCCGTGGGCAGATGGCACACACCATCCTCACACCAAATAATGGTGATCTTGGGGCACTTCTCAGCCGGGATCGGGACCGCCGTGTAGTTGGAAAGCGCAGTCACTGATGCGGCAAAGTGCGGCAGCAGCCACGACGGAATCTTAGTCGCGTCGCCGTCACCCAAAAGGCCAATCGACGCAAACCATGCGTGCAGACCCTTGGGCAGCGGCTCGATCGTGATCGGGCACGGCGAGTCGATAAACACACAGTTATCCACCTTGTCGCCAGCCTTGGTCAGCTGGTTGATGATCTCAAAAGCAATCACGCCACCAGCAGACCAGCCCGAAATATTGTACGGGCCCTCGGGCTGCCGACGCTTCATCTCCTCAATGAACTTGGTCGCCATGCCGTAAACACCACACTTGTACTCCTCGGGCGTCTTCATAAAGGGCGAGAACAGACCCCAGACAGCCCACTTGGAGCCAATCTCGGAAATCTCCGTGTACGACGTCGCGCTGCCGCTGCCATCAGGGATCATGAACAGGTTGTACGTCGCTGAGCGGGGGCTGCCCTGCAAAAGGACCGACGTTGCCTTGCGGTGGGGGTAGTGATCGACATATGTGGTCGGCGGCGGCAGCTTCTCAATTGGGTCGGCTGGCTCCAGGCGGATCACCTGACTAGATGATGCAGCAGGGGCAGGTGCGACCGGGGCAGGAGTGGGGGCTACAATGCGCTTGGGACGCGGTTCAATGCCCAGGCACCGCTCAATGTCCTTGAGCGACGGGTTTGACACAAACAGATCCGATGGGATATTGAGGCCTGTCTTCTCACGCAGTGTTCCCAGGATCTGCAGACTCATCAGCGAATCCATGCCCAGGTCAGCCAGGTCAGGTGCAGCAATGATCTCGTCGACATCCACCTGCATCTCCTCGGCAATCGTGTTGCGAACAGCCAACTGATGAGCAGTGAGGCCATCCAAAGACACCTCGCCGCCATCCTTGATCGAGCCGGTGTCGCTCTCCTCCATCGGGGTCGTGACGCCAGAGTCAGACTTCATGCCGTCAGTCTCAGAGTCGGAGCTTGAGTTGCCTGAGTCCTCAAGGCTGTCGCTCGCGCCAGCCTTCTCAAACTGGGCGAGGTACTTCTTGAAGGCACCGATTGTTGGGTGGTCGACAAAGGCGTTGGAGTGCAGGTCAATTTCCAGGTCCTCGCGAATGCGGCCGCTCACAGTCAGAGACATGAGCGAGTCCACACCCAGATCACCAAAGGCAACATTGTCAACCAACTCATCGTGCGAAACACCAACCTCTGTGGCCAAAATGTCCATCACCTGGATCACCACGGACGTCAGTTTCTGGTTCACCTTGCCAATGTTGGCGTGCGTCACCGTCTTGGTGTTCTTGCTCTTGGCCTTGGACGCGGCGGCGGCAACGGGTGCGGCCTTGCGTGCAGCAGGGACAGGGGCAGGGGCAACAGCACCAGCAGAGCCACGTGGAGGCAGCACCAGGTTCAGAACCTTGCGAGGGATGGCAGCAAAACGCACATCGCCGCAGACACCAATGATGCGATCGCCGTCGAAAACATAGGCATCACCAGAGTACATGGTTGTGCCCTTGACTGGCTGCATGCGGATGTAGTTGGTGTACGTCTTGCTCGGGTCCGGCTTCTCAATAAATCGGAGCGAGCCCCAACCGTGAGAGATGTAAATCTGCTCGCGAGAGTCCACGGCATCGGTGGCGTTTACAATAAAACCAGAGATGTGGCACATACTGTCAATCCAGTACGGGTTGAAGAAGAAGTTACCGTCCTTTTCGCTCGTCTGGAACCGAATGGTGGCCGTTGCCTCGCATGTTGCGCTGTCGAGGATCACCTCCTCCATCCCGCGGTAGCGGGGGGCGTAGTCGACAAGAGCTGTGAATAGCTTGTAGGCAATGCCGCGACCGACCTTGCTGGCAGTGCCGCGCTTCTCACCCTCCTTCAGGGCGTCGATGCGCGAACGGATCAGGTAGTTGACACGCTCAAACTCGTTGGACCACTGAGCAGCATTGCCATAGTATACCTTGCACTTAGCATGCTCGACACGCTTCTTGCCCTCGCCGGTGTGGAATACAAGGTCGGCATAGCCCTTGTCAATCTGCGCGATAGTTGATACGCGCAGGATCTGGCTTGCAGCAGCATCCTCAAAGATGAGTGTTTTGCCAACCTCGACCTCGGAAATGTTGGTGTAAACCTTCTCAGCCTCAGGGTGCACCAGCTTGTAGACATAGTCACCAATGGTCATGGCCATGTCAGCGTACAGCGTGGATGGGCACAGGGGAGTATTGTTCACCAAGTGGCCCTCTAGAGTCAGGCGCAGGTCGGCACGGCATAGGTCCGACTCAATGTCGAGTGTTACTGTGCTACCATTGACCTCTTCATGCGTGACCTTTTGCACACTTGTCGTCGATAGAGTAGGCTTGGCCGAGCCAGCAGGGCCCCCAATAGCTGCAGGCAGCATCTGTGCAAACCGGTTCTTGATCAAGCTCCAATCGCCCTCGTACTGTAGCCAATAGTTCTTCTCGTCAAAGGCATATGTAGGGATGTTGGCCATGCGCGTCGAGGCAGCAAAATCCTTGTGCATCTCGTTCCAGTCCACATTCAGACCAGCAGAGTGCAGAGTGCACAGGCTATTGCTAAGTGTCTTGTATGCGGCCTCGTTACGGCGCACAGTCGGGACAGCAATAGTTGTAGCGCCAAATGCGGCCTTGACCATGTTGGCACATACTGGGTGGGGGCCGACCTCAAGCCAGAGAGTCTTCTCGTCAATAGCGCTAGACTGCTGGGCCGACACGAGACCGCCGAGGAAGTTGACGGCTTCACGGGCGTGATTGCGGAGGTAGGACGCATCAATGGATGCGCTGCCATTGGCCGGGATGAGCTTGCCCAGAAGTGGCGAAATGATAGGCAGCGTGGGCGCGTTGAAAGAGACGGCCGACGCCAGTTTCTCAAAATCGTCCAAGATGGGCTCGACCTGGTCCGAGTGGAAGGCAAAGGGGACCTTGATCTGCGTGCACTTGAAGCCGGCAGCGCCCAGCTCCTGTGCAACCTCGGCCATTTGAGCAGCCTCGCCGCTAAGAACAGTCTCACGGGGGCCATTGATGCAGGCGACATTCACAGATGATGCGCGAGCACCAAGAGCGCCAGTAACAGTTGCAACAGTGCCTTGGACAGCCAGCATTCCGTGGGTACCAGCAGTGCACTTCTCAACAAGAAGGCAGGCACGACTGCCAACGAGGTAGATGGTATCACTGGCAGACAGAACACCGGCAATGTTGAGAGCGGCATACTCGCCCAGGCTGTGGCCCAGAACGGCAGCAGGCTTGATGCCCCAAGAGATCCAGAGGCGGGCTAGGGCCATCTCGAAGCAGGCTAGGCCAAGCTGCACAATGACAGGACTCAACTTGCTCACTTCCGGCTCACTTCCGTCAATGAGAGGCATGAAGGATTGGAAGCCGTGGACCTTGGCAAGCTGGTCAAACTCGTCAATGCTCGTACGGAACACGGAGAAGTGGGCATAGAAATCCTTGCCCAGGCTGGCATAGTGCGAGCCTTGGCCAGTGAACATAAAGGCAACCTTGGGCTGCTCTGGGGACACAGGGTTGAAATTGTCCTTGAGGCGCTGCTGCAGCGCACCCTGGGCCTCCTTGAGATCAGTAGCCGTGATGTTCATGCGCCAGTTGTGCTGGATACGGCGGGCAGTGGTGGTGTAGGCAACATCTGCAACCGGGGTCTCGGGGTTCTCGGCCATCCAAGCCAGCAGACGCTCACCATTCTTAATCATGGCCGACTTGGACTTGGCAGTGACAGTGATGACGTGGGTGCCGCGGGGATCAGCAGTAGGAGCAGTGCGGCGAGGAGCATCCTCCAGCAGCAGACCAGTGTTGCCACCAGCCGCGCTGAAGTTGTTGATGAAGACACGACGGGGCTTGCCATCAGTGCGGCGGAAGGGAGTCATGTGAAAGGCGATGTTGACATTACGATCAGACAAGTCCTTGGGGAACGTCTTGTTGATCTCCTTTTTGATACCAACGTGGGGAGGGATGGCATTCTTCTGCAGCATCAGCAGGACCTTGACTAGGGCAGTAACACCCGAAGCAGCCTCACCGTGACCAACATTGGCCTTGATGGAGCCCAGGTACAGAGGGCGGTCAGCAGGACGCTTGCGGTCAGCAGGTGCGAATACGTCGGTGACTGAGATCATCTCCGTGCCGTCACCAGCCTGGGTGCCAGTGCCGTGCATCTCAACGTAGTCAACATCCAGGGGATCAACACCAGTCTCGTCGAGAATGGCAGACGACAGGATGGACTGGGTGGGACCGTGTGGGTGTGTGATTGAGATGGCATCAGCGGAGTGATTTGTGGCTGTGCCCAGGATGATGGCAAGAACGTTGTCACCATCCGCTTCGGCATCCTCTAGACGCTTGACGATGACGGAGGCACAACCATCACCACGGCAGTAGCCATCAGCATCATTGTCAAAAGTGGCACAGGGGCCTGTCTTGGACAAGAACTGGCCACGGCTCAGACCGGCAAAAATGTCGGAGTTGGTCATGCAGGACAGACCACCGACAATTGCTGTGTCACAGTCACGGGCCCACAAAGATGTACAGGCGACATTCATGGCAGCTGCACTGGACGAGCAGGCGGTGTCAATGTTCAGACTGGGGCCACTGAAACCGAAGTGGTAGTTAATACGACCCGGCCCAAAGGCGCGCACACCACCCGTAATGTAGTAGGTGTCGACGGACTGAGCGGCGTTGATTTCGCGCCAGTCATCAGATGTCTGACCGTAGAAAGTACCAATGCGGTCGAGACGGGTCGATGGGGTGCGGTTCGGCACGTAACCCGACATTTCAAGAGCCTCAAAGGCTGTGCTGATTGCCATGCGCTGCATGGGATCGGTCTGTAGAGCCTCACGAGGCGACATGTTGAAGAAGCGAGGATCAAATAATCCCGGGTTCTCAATCCAGCAGCCATAGGGGGTGTGGCTGGTGTTGACAGCCTTGCCGGTAGGATCAACGTGTGTCGCATGGGGGAAACGGTCAGCAGGGACCTGGCGATGCACATCGAGACCCTTGGACAACAGCTCCCACAGCTTCTCATGGCTGGCAGCATCAGGGAAGCGACCAGACATGCCGACAATGGCGAGCTTGCATTTGCCACTTGAGCCATGGTTGCCAATCTTGGATGGGGAGGAGCCAATGTTGACCTTGGACGAGGTGTAGTCCGGCGACGGGCGCAGACTGACTGTGATATCAATTTTGGACCGCAGCAGATTAGCCAGTGTGTTGGCGTTCTGCGTGGGGCCGAAGGGGATAACGAGGCAGTCGCCACTGATGTATCCAGTAGCTAAATCCAAGCAGCCATCGAGAACCTTGCCAAAGCATAGAGGCTCATTGAGAATCTCGTAGACGGCAGCTTCAAAGAGACCCTCAGTAGTCTCCTCGCTCAACCAGTCGCCGGTGGCGCACGACATGACGGCCGACCGCGGCTTTGTCTTGTAAAATACATCGGCAACAGCAGGATCGCTAAGACGCAGGATCTTCTTAACATCGGCAGCGCGGTGCAGGTGGGCTGCGTGGTAGGGGCCGTGGACTGGGATCGAGGCAGAACGGCCCAGGACGCCAGCGGCAGTAAGGGCCTTGAGCGTAGACGGTGGACCAGAAACAGCGACGTTGCTCGATGAAACAGCACTGATGTAGACAGAGCTTGCAGCCGGAATGCTCTAGACTGTCAGTCACGGCTTTGTGATATTATTACAAATGCAGACGACAGGACTATACTCACATTCGACTTGTTGAAGTCGGAAAGGACATGGGCGACATTATCCTCGGTCTGGTTGGGTAAGATGTAGGTCCAGCTACCGGAGGCTTTTCCTGGTGGACAGAGCTGGTCGGCCAGCTTTGAGACGTGCAGTCCTGTGCGGAAAGCCATCAAAACAGCTTGCGTGGCGACCGGGACGAGAGCTGACAGCGAGGGCGTCGAGGCAATAGCCGCAGCGGCAAACATGCCAGAGCAGAGGCCGACGAGGAAGGTGTGGTCATGCTTGGTGACATCTTCCCAGTTCTTCTCGGCATGGCTATTTAGATCAGCAACAAGATAAATTCCAGGGTTGTAGCGAGGAAGGCTTACTCAATGTAGTGCGCCAGCTGCGTGACGCAGAGAAGGGCACCGTCGAGGCCAGGGTGCTTGAGGCTCTGAGAGTGGTACCGCTCGTTGAGCTGCTGTAGTGTCTTGAAGAAGGGCAGCTTGGAACGCTCAAGCCGCCCAAGGGTCTCTATTTCTTTTCGCAGGGCCTCACCAGTCTGGCTGAGAAAGGCTTTGGCGAGGATTCCCTGGTCAGTCTGGCGGTAAAAACCGGAGAGGAAGCCGTAGGTATCAAGGGACTGATCCCCAAAGAGAAGAAATGCCAGCCGGTCACCCATGTTTTCGGTTGTGTGGTCTATGAGCTTTGCGTGGCTGGATATTCTGTCTTTTTCGGATCTGCAACCCTCCCCTTGGCAAGATGAGGTGTTGAGGTTTTGTTTGTGTGAACAAGTTGTTGACAGAGGCTTATTAAGGTGAAGTATTATATGAAATTGTGGAATATCAGAACGTGACGATGAACAATGAACAAATGATGGACAAGAGGGACGGAACAGGAACGGGACAATGATTGAAGATGGAGAGTCAAGATGAAGATGAGGATGAGGATAAATGTAATAGATGTGGGAGCCAAAGGTGGATGGGAGTGGGATATATATCTAGTTTTATAGAACCAGAAGATGTTGGCTTGTTGGAAATGAAGTAAAGATTTGATGGAAACGGGCTATGCCAGCGTGCTTATATATATATATATATATATGTGAAAATGTAAGATTCTCTAGCTATGGCGAGTATAGAGTATAGAGTATAAAAGCAAAATGAAAAATGAAAAATACAAAATAAAGTATAGAGACTTATTTGGAAGTGGCTAGCCATCGATCTGGTCCATCGGTAGCTCAGTCCCGGTAAAATATGTCTTGTATTAGGTTTTTAGAATATAGTCTCTCGAGCGCAAAGTATCAGCCCGCCACTTGACAAGGTCCCTCGTCCATGTGTTCCAGTGTCTATCGGTCGTATCTATCTTTGTAGTCCACTTATGTCCGTCTTCGTGTTTCTATGTTTTCTTTATTGATTGTTTTTCATTGTATCCATTATTTCCATCTTTTTCTCAGCCTGTCTCTCTATCGGACTATGTGCCTGCCGTCTCTCCTTGGTATCCATACTCCTGTTCCGCAAGACAGTTATCTTGGACTTGTTTGCTTTTTTATCCACCTGCCTGCCCGTTATTTTTGTTGCCACGTTCGCCTTTTACTTCCTCGTCCTCAAACCGTCGAGGGCCTTCATCTTCATATCTCCCATGCCCACCCCTTCACTTTGCTTCTCTTCACATCTTAGCTCCGTCTATTTTAGTTGTTGAATTCATATGTTTACTTCACCCCTAGGTGTGTAATTTACTCTGCCCGCAGGTATCGTAGCTTGATAAGACGGAACTTGGGGGGCCATCCTTGTCAACTTGTAGTGCAATAAGCACATCCTGAAATGCACAGTACATAAATACATAAATACATATTAACATTCAGTGGGTGTAGATCTATAAAGAAGAGAGGTGTATCACTTGCTCAACGACTAAGAATTACAGACCTCGTTCATAGCACGACCCATTTTGCCGACGGGAGATCGCAGTCCGGAACTGGTGGGCCTTCGGTGACCGAAGCGCGTGGGTGATAATCAGGTACTTGACGCATTAGGCGAGAACAGCGTTGGATGGGCCGCAACCACAAGTCAGCGAGCTTGAAGCAAAGATACAAAATTTAAGATGTCCGTCCGCGTAAAGTGGTAGAGGCTAGAGACTAGTGAGTTTACGGATGGCAATGGCACCACCAGAGGTAGGAGTTTCGTTATCCAGGGCACCCTGTACTAGTCTGCATTTTGTCCGAGAAGTATAATAACAGGCAAGATATCGGGCGGATATTGGCTCATTATTTGCTTGTTTACTGATTGTTGCTTATTGCTTATTAACATGCAGCAATCAGCCTGGCATCTTAGCAGTGCTATTATGTGAATAGATGAAAACATGTCGTGGACTGCTGTGGCATCACAATGGCGTATGACAGACTTTTATTGTATTATGATTAAAGTGCAGTGAAATGGGGGGAAAGAACCAAAATAGGAGCAGAAATAACAGAGTATAGACGCTGATGATGAAGTTGGGTTTACATAGTCCAAGAGTGGCTTGCTGCAGAGTGCTTATGCCTCGCCGAGGGTGTTGGCGTTATTGATATTTACCAGCGTGTCCGGAGACTATTATCTCGTTGATCATACATCAGCTCGGCCTGTGTTTCCCATGTGTCTTGTCATATTCTTATTGGTGTACAGCGAGCCAAAAGTAAGATACTGTGGTCAAACAAGTGGTTGGTATACGACAGGTGAAGACAAATCAAATCATAGATAGTCATAAATAATAATAAAACAAACATAAAGAGTATCAAATATCGATTATCAAATATCAAATATCAAATATCAAATAACCCATTATATTAGTCTATATCTAAGTGCGAATATTCTCGCAGCGGACAACGGAATGTGTCAAGGGAAAGAATAAGAGACGGATCCTGGGGATGCCGCATCAAAGGAGTAAAGGTCATATTGGCATGAGATGACGCGGAGAAGTATATTAGAATACAAGTGCGAAACACAAACCCTTTGCCGAAGATGCAATAGTCTGAGTTCCAAACGGCAGTCACATGTGCCTATAGCATTTTATCACGATGGTTAGGTAGCATTTTACTTTTTCTCGCGGAGCCATTTATCACAAATGATCGGGGCCGATATGGCCATCGGCCTTATTCTGGCAAGAAAAGCAAACAATGAAGCATAGCAAAAAAAAAACCTCCGTCGATTTTAGATGCACTAGCAGGGATAAATGCGGACCCTTGTAGCAGATGACCAGGTAGAGAGAGATCAGCAATTGAAGGCTGGAGAATGAATGATGCCAACAAATCGGAGAGGTTTCGAAATTTTCTTTTTTTTAAAGAAAATAAAAGAGACAGAGAGAGGGAGAAATAAGAATAAGAAATAAAAAGCAGTAAGAGTAAGAATTGTGGATGGTCAGCTTCTGCTTTAAGAATCTCATGTTACAAAGATAAAGAAAAGGCAAAAGAAAGACAAGGACAGGCGCGGATACGATGGAGGCGTCTGTCCGTGGATCTGCCCGGAGTTCCCCATATGTAGCGAAATGAGCTTCCACAACGCGAGACAGTGGTTCCTAGTCAAAATGTAATCAAGCGGTCTTCCTCACAGCCAATAAGGTCAACTTAGCCGCGGAAACCCAGGTTTTATTCCACTGTTGTATGTACAGTTTTCAGAGATGATCTTAAAGTGTTTTATTCTATTATCTCTCATGTTTCTTGACGTTGTTGTTCACATTTCCCTTTTGGGACAGCATATCCACTTTTTGTCAGCCACCGGACTGTGCCCTTATTTCTTGTCCTTGGAGTCTTGCACTCAGCCCATTAAGTCGCTGTATTTGCCTGTTTTGCCGTCCAATGAGAATGCAATGGGCGAGTCGATGCAGCCTCACACGGCGCGGCTGGGATTGAAGGGCTGACTCCGTCACACATCTTCCATGGTGCCACTACCACTACCTCTTCGCTCACCCTCATTGATTGGCCATGCTATATATATATATATATATATATATATATATTTCTAGAGCCATCGTATCCGTCCGTACACACGATGTTGCCATCCGGTCACCATCACAAATAGCGAGTTTACTACATGTCTTACGTATTACTATCCAGTTTTACTTTAAACAGGTCTGACTCTAACCGCTGAACGAGCGTCTGGGCACCCGTCGGTGAGACAGCCAGCGAGGCACCGGACAGAAGCATGCAACGGAGCAGCTACCGTGGATAGTAACAGCCCCGGAATAAAATGATGAGAGATGATAAGCAAATTGCAAGCTCCGATAAAGGTTTAAAGTAAGAAACATATACATACCGAGACTGTAATTCTGTGCGGCCACGCCCATGTGTGATTGCCCACGCCTGGGGATGCCGGTGTATGCGAGCGATTGCAGGAGATTTCTGGACTTGAGGTCTTGCTGGGGTTTCCCGGTACATGAACGACACTTGCTTGTTCTATGCAGTTTTCTTTTTTGATCATTTTTCTCGTTCTCCTATTTTCTCTTTGCTTTTATCGTAATTCAGTGATAAAAATATTGATTTTATCTTCTCAGCAGTTAATAGCAGGAGGATGGGGGTGAAGTACTAGCGAAGGATTCTGTGCTCAACGTTAGGAAGTATTTTTATTCAAACGCCCGCGGTGACTTTGTCTTTCACTGAACAAAGACATTTGCGGATGTACCTTTACCATGATACTGCAGGAACCCACGATACGCATTTTGGCTCCGTTCTCGAACTTCCTATATTGCTGCTAGTTGACTACTCGATAACTGTTGGAAGAACAAATCTAGTTTTTACGGTTCCCACGAGGATGCCGTTCATATTTTCAAGAAGGGTCCTAGCCGGCAATTGCAAAATGTTCATCCATTGTTTCTGTCGATCATGCTACCGTCTTCGTTGGCATGCGAACTTAATATTGATATAAATCTGCTTAGATAGGTACCAATCTCTTGTTGATCATTCAGCAAATATTACTCTGCCCACTTCACTTCTTATCTAAGCTGGTGGCTAGACATGCATGCATGATCATGGTCTCTTTGGATTCTTAACCACCGATTTTTGGTATCTACTTCATGCACGCTTTGTAAGTCTCCGTCGGCATTTTACTGCATGGGAGCCCGATCGAACGGCACTTCATAAGCTGCCTCACTACTCATGCACCTCTAATTCTCATAAAGGGTATGTTACTAGGAAATGAATAATTTTTCAAAATAAAATGATTGTTCCAGCTTATTTGATGAGAGTAGTGTGACTTCAGGAATTTAACAAGCCATCTTAGAGTCGTTAGAAGAGCATCGCCTAATAATCTCACCTCGAGTCTTACTCTCTGCATTATCATATCAGTCTATCGTATGTATATCGGCTGCCTACGGCAGAAAGTCCCCAGAAGCAGTAAGATATGATTGTTGGTGGGTTATATTACTGCCCAGTGGCCGAGCCTGGAGGCCGGACTTCGTACCACGGCCAATGCAAGATCAGCTCAGGCTTCCTCGAAGTGACGAATATTCATTCGCAAAGTGTTGCCAGGAAGACAACTTATTTGTGGGCTCTTTTTTGGTACTCCTTCTGATGCTGTGCATGTGTTGTATTTGTGTCTGTGGTTGTGTTCCGTGTTATAAATGGTTAGGCTCTCCGTCTTCTCGTATTCCTACCGTCCCTATGCTCGGGTCTCTCTTTCAATCACAACTTTTATTCAGCCTTTGATAACAGCCGTCGGCGCCTCTATGCATGCCACCGGTATCTCCGAGTTGTTACTATGTTGCGTGATGTGCGTGATGTCCTGATCAACAACTCCAGTGGCTGCGGCTAGTGTCAATTGCACAGATACTATGTCAAAACTAGTCATGATCAAGAAGCGACATCATGTAGAAAACGTGGTTTCGATGATCATTTAAGCAGCTTATTAAGGGTTGTTGGAACTGAGCATAAGTGCAGTGTTACAGCAGTCGCAGAGAGAGCGACTAATCAATCAAAACCGGAAGGAGTCGTACGCAAAGTCTTCGATATGGAAAGAGCAACCCTCCATATCGTGACGGCCCCACATTATCCGTACCGGGAAACAGTGGGTCTATAGGCCCAATCAACCAATTGACTAACACTATCTTTGCGGCTTATGGTGAGGTTCCAGCTCTTGACGGAAGGCACGATGCATGTCGTTCTACCTCTTTCCTCTTTTGATGTATTCCTGTCAGTTTGTGGGATGTTGCGACTATAATATTATCCTTTTGCGTGCCTTTCGGAATTTGTACCTATCTCTACGTATATCTCACTATAATGCAAGCCTTTTGAGAATATTTAAAATATATATCGTGCTATTCTTAAATTGTGATCTATTCACTACTTATTGTACATTTATTTTCGGCTCTTTAAGAGAAGAAACAAACAAACAAAAAAGACGCACTAATTGAAAATGAATTTGATAAAATAAATCGAATAACTCCTATAAATTCAAGCAAAATAAGAATAAAGTTCTTTTCATATGGCGTCGAAGCTCACTTGCTTTTGTTAAGCCTCGGCGGTTTGCGAGATGAATCATACATTTCACAAACTGAAGGGGGGCTCAAGACATCAAAGTAAATCGCATGGGATGTCTCACTAAACGTTTGTTTCACTCTAAACAGTCATAAACAATGTCTCAGCCAAGGCTTATTGAATCTGAAGCGCATCCAGCCTGCTAATGTACGGAATTATTTTCTTACTCTTGTACACCAGTGCTCTGTATATTTTCTTTTGTGCATACTGTCATGCGAAAGGAGAAATTAAAAGCCACTAGATATATTTTTATCTTGCTTTGGTACGCTGTGCGAGCGCCTCTATTTTCAATGTCCAGGGATTAATATTTTCGCATCAAAAAAAAATACGTGCTTACTGGAACACTGCATAAATGGAAAACACTCATAAGCACAACACAGGGGGTTTAAAAATAGCACGGATCATTTTGGTTCGTGATTAATAATATTTTGACCGCCTTGTTAAATATCAGACACAATGAAAGACAAGAGAGCATTGCAAAGCATGCGAATGTTGCTACTAAGATATCATACAAGAAGCACTTGTCCGTGTACCACCTCCTGCCGAGAGCCGAAATGTGATAGAGGGAATAAGATATGATATATTGCAGCGAAGAAGACAAACAAACGAAAGAGACCTAATTGCAGCTACGGAATCGGAGAGGAGACAGTGTGAAGGAACTCAGCTTGTGATACTAGGTCTGTGCAAACAACCTGGCTATCTTCAAGCTGGTTGA
This sequence comes from Ophiostoma ulmi, assembly GCA_029298715.1. Lineage (NCBI taxonomy): Eukaryota > Fungi > Ascomycota > Sordariomycetes > Ophiostomatales > Ophiostomataceae > Ophiostoma > Ophiostoma ulmi. The sequence continues at coordinate 4,272,097 of JANSLN010000002.1, read as the reverse complement.
GTGGACGTGGAATATGCCCGATCAGCAAAGTGAGGTACAAAATCATTAACGTGCTAACCTCTCGCACAGATACACTAGGTGCAAGGCTGCTACGTTGCTTCAAGGATGTTTGCAGAAACCTGCCAGAGAATTCCATCTGACAGTAATTAATGACTTGCTGCTGTACATTTTCCAATTTTATTTCTTATTTTATTTAATTATTTATAATCATTTTCAGGAGTGCCCGAGCTCATCCTTTGCCCGGATGGTTTTTTCACCATTTTGTGTGAGACCAGGTCATGAACTGGCCCATAATCCGCAAACTAAGAAGCTTGTTCGCTCTAAAATAACGGTTTCCCATCGGACCTCCGGCCAGGTGCCGCTAGATAGTACAAATGATAGACCTTGGCACAGCTAAACGAGCACTAGGACAGACACACCCACTCACACTTCTATGATGCGACCAAGGGAAGAGCTAAGCGCATGCTAATCGTGAAAGTCAAAATAGACTGCTACGGTAACAATGTCTTTCTCAAATTTATGAGGTTCTGATCGTTTGTAGTCCGCTATTTCCCATCAAGTGCAACCGCTCACTCGCATAGCATGGCTTTAACTTTCGCTGTATACCGCAAACGTTTAACATCATGTTGAATGATTAGTATTGAGTGCTTTCGCACGAATACAATCCATTTTAACTCGTCCTACAGTATGCTCCTCTCTCTGTCCCCCCCCCCTCTTTTAAGACCTTCCGCTTCTCCTTGTCTGGTGTCTTGCATTTCGCACTCATGCAAGCGACATGCGAGCATATTCAAACCGAAGAAAGACGCTCCTTGGAGCAAGCTGAGGCTCGAGAATTTTAAGATAGGGGGACAAATAACCGGCAGACCGGCAAGCTGCATACTCAGCCAGTGGCACTCTGCGCATCTCATCCGCGTATTTACGGGCTCATGTCGGGCGTATGTTAACGGCTCAAAATATTTCAATATGCACTCACTCAGACTCCCTGCGTTTGCTCGTATAAGACAGGTGGCCTGTCTCGGTGTGTAGCTCTGCGGTGGCTAGAGGCAGAAAACAGCAAGTAAGATAGCAGCAAGATGTAAGGTTTGTCGTACAGTACCACATACTGGTGGAGACTGCTCATTATCATAGAAATATAGCGTGAAATACCAATAAAAACACCAAAGTTGCACCAATAAGAAATACATACTACAAAAAGTGAAAATAACAGTACAATTAGAAGACCAACACAATTGTTGAGAGATCAAACAAAGAAGAATTAAGCAAAAAATTAAGCACATGCAAAGATTGGTCTTGGGGGTTTAATTTTTACTAGTACGCCCACGGAAGTCGCAAGAACTAGCCATGATATACTTTCACTGATGATAACACTAAGATATTAGCACTTTAAGGGTCCATATTCACAAACACTTGCGCCTCTGTATGCTTGCACAGTTGTCGTTGTGGACATTACGATGCGAAATTTCGGTTATGATATCTTGTTGTAGGTTATGTGCGACGTCCACTTCAATTTTCAATTATAGGTAAAGACATAATAAACCATTGCCCTCGACGTGTTTCACTAGGTGAGCTTCTAGAAAACTCCAACAATGCAGCATGCACAACGCAAACAAACGACCTTGTAGAAAAAGAGATTAATGTTGAAAAAAGAAAGCAAAGGCCAAGACAAGCTCAAGTAAATAAGTCTCGGGTATTCTTGAGCAACTTGAGATCTCCCGACACATGGCGCGCCTTTTTGATCGCCAAAAGCCAGCCACCAATGCCCCGTTCTGGGATGCGACGGTCTTTCAGCTTAAGTCTTGCACTTACTTTGCTGCTTTGAATTCCACAGTCCCCGGTACACAGTCCCCGGTAAGTATGTCTGTCTGGCTACTGTCTGGCCCTCCTCAAACATGTGAATTGCTGAAATTGCCAGCACCGACACAGTATCATGGCTGGCTCTGTATCTGTTGACGGGCGCACAACTTTGCGTTACGCTGTGACATCTGCAATGTACAAATCGGGGCTTCTTGAAGTGTCTGAGGCAAAACAACGTATAAGAATTATACCCAAGAGACATTTCGGGACGTGACTTGAGCGTATATCGGATCGCGGCTGTACTGGGTGAGAGTTGTAGACAGATACTATGTATTGGATCAGATCATCCAGAACGAATGCCCAAGAGAGAAACAAAGAGTACGACACATATTAACACACACTGACACAAAAACATTGGAACACACAAAGACAGCCTGATCCTCTTCTCCGGCCGGACTGGCAACACCGTAGTTGTGCACCCTCGACATGTTAAAGACTGTTTAGAGGCACACCTGAAATTATCGTTGCCATGGAACTCTTTGTTGACATCTCCGTCATTCTGCTGACTTGCATATCATGGATTTCGGCCTTCGCCACAGGAATCCACCCCCCCTCCCATGTACCAGACTCAAGAAGTGAGATTTACGACAGCTAAGAAAACAACAATGTTTGTCGAGAGCCTCTTAAGGTCTCAAGCAACCTTGGAAGTGATTGTTACTCAAAATACCCAACTCAAAGTATATAACGGTGCTCAGTCCCCGTCGCGTTCATTATACCCTACAGACAATAATTTATCGCAGCGACTCTCGTGCTCGAACTGGTAATACGCTGCTATGCATACCGGTTCAGTGCTTTCAACATGTCTGCGCCTAGCTGTCGTGTCTTGCTGACTACGTCGAAGCATTCAATGATTTCTCAATTCGGCATCTTAAAATAACGAGTGTCAGCCTAGGCACTGACGAGAGATTGCACAAACAGACATCAGCGGTACCACAAATGGTCATGCCTGCACGAGAACAAGCTTCAGTTTATATTAGACGGGCAGTTTTCGTTCAGATGACATGGTAAAATCACCGCATTTCTGCAGCTCCCCTTGGACGATGTACGCATTGTTACCTTTTGTATAGTGTTTATATTGCTTGCGGCGACTACGCTAATATTACAATGAGAGCAGAACAACAAACCGATGTGTATTGTTGTCGCGTACTTTGCTAGGCTAGATTTCTGACCTTCCTACTGGCCTTGGTCAGTGAACTTGTGCATTTACCAGAGGCGGCACGCTCACAGCAGCCGCACTCGTGTGTGCCGCAATGTGAGCCGCCCACACCGGCAAGCTTAATATAGTGTTGCTTATTTCTTAGTGTCGTCGGTGCAGCCGCACGCATACATCACATAAGCACACATCTCAGAAACGAGAGGATGCTAAATGAAGCATACCACAAAAGTCAATCATTTTTGTTAAGTACTCAGATCACAGTCTAGAGTAATTTGAATTGGAAAAGACTGTACAAAATAGTACACGATGAACCGTGTAAGAATAAAAATATCAAGTCGTACGTCAACACTGCAAAGGCAAAGAATAGGAAGAAATAAAATATGAAAAAGGAGTGAAAGCTAATGTTAAAAAAAGAGAGGCTGAAATCAAGTGAATAGACAATTAAATGATTATCAACAGCCACTAGATAGTGACACCGTAGCTCAAGAGTGCGGCCTGTCATTACAAACTGTGTCTAATCTGGCGAGGGCGGAAGCTGCGCGCCTTCGGCTTTGCTGTAGGCGCAGTGTACATGGCACTGTTAATATGGTTAGTCATCGATGTATCCTGGATACAAATGCAAGTACAGAGGACGTAAACTTACCCAGTGTACGAAGTGTGTGGGACTGTGTTGTAGTTGCTCGTGTCAAGAACGTTCTGGGTGTTGCCGCCGGCGTTACCCTGGTAGGGAATTCCCTGAAGTTTGCAGTTGTTGATGTGATCGTCAGGGAATGTGGCGCCACGGAGAGCATCAGGCATCTGGATCAGAGTAGCCGTCAGGCCCATCTCAACATGCCACTCAATGTGACAGTGTAGCAGAAAGACACCCGGGTTATCGACAACAATGCGAATGACAGCATACGAGTTGGCATTTATGGCAACAGTATCGCGACGCGGTGGGTTGGCTGGGAACGTGCGGTTGCGACCACTCCAACTGCCCGTATTACTACCCGGGCGGTCAAGCACCTGGAACTGGTGGCCGTGCAAGTGGAAGGGGTGGATTGCAGCATCAAGGTTGTTGATAGCTATGTTGACGACGGCACCCTTTTGGAGAATGAAGGGGTTCACTGTGCCATACACGATAGGGTTCGTGTTGTTCTGACCCGTCGTGGCAGCAGAGTACAGTGTGGGCACCTTTTGATCAACGTAGATAATATCGTTGAAGCAAGCACGAGGGTAGCCGTTGGCATCCTTGCAAAAGGCAAAGTCCAGCGTGATGGTGTTTGTCACCGGGCCGTAAGCAGCGACGCCGTCGAGGGGGCGGAAAGAGGCATCGTTGACGGGCTTCCACTTTGCGACGACGTCCTGGGGGTAGGCACCAGTGGGCTGCATCACAAGGTAGCCGGTGTAGTTATGCGGCCAGACAACGCTTGAGGCCGGGTCGTTGGCAAAATCACGGTTGATATCAAGAGACACCAGGAAGGGGTAATTCCGGTGGTCACGCGGGATTCCCTGGATCAGGACATCGTAACGCTGGGCCGGGGAAATACGCAGCTGATATGCCTGGGCCTGAGTGATGTAAGAGGAATCGATCATGATGACCTGCATAGTATGCGAGTCAAAGTGCAGGAAAGCCGAGGCGAAGGCAGAGAAGCTGATAATGCGGAAACGGTAGGTCTTGCCAACGGCAAAGGTAACGTTGGAACCCAGACCCTCATTGACGATGATACCATCAGGGAAGGGAGGCAAGAAGTTGGTGTTGCTGGGCTGGAGCATGTTCTGCACCAGGGTAAGGGACTGGTCATGGTACCAATCGGATATGGTGAGAATGACCTCCTCGTCGTACTTTCCGGCGTACGGGTCATTAGGATCGTGAACAATCAAAGGACCACGGAGACCATCAGGGTACTGGCCCATGTTGTGGGAGTGGTCTATAATCTGTTAGTCTACATTCTGAAAATTCAATTGCCATTGCACGAGACAAGTAAATATCCGATGCGTGTCTCTAGAATGTATGAGCTCCAACTTACACCAGTATGTTCCGGGTGCGTTTGCCTGTCATTGGTCAGAAACCCATCACCAAAACGTCACAAGTAACTATAAAAGCATCAGAGAGACAAAACATACCACAAAGGTGTAGGTGATAGAAGACCCAGGGGGGACGGGGCACTGGGTAACTCCGCTCGGGCCGTCCATGTCTGCGGTGAGGATCTGGTCAATACCGTGAAAGTGCAGACCAGTAGTCTGGTTGCCGAGCAAGTTGTTAAGGGTGAGCTGGATAGTATCGCCAGCGTTAGCCTCGAGGGTCGGGCACGGCCAGGCACCGTTGATGCCAATTACGGGCCGCTCGAATCCATCTGGCGAGGCGTTGACCCAAGTGGCATCCCAGTTGACAGATACAGTAGCAGCCAAGGCACGTGTGGCCAGGAGCAACGTGGTGATGGAAGAAAAAAGGCGAGGCATTGTGGCAGAGTGAAGTAGACCACAACGCACAATTAGACAATATAGTAGTGAAAATGGGTATAAGACTTAAGATAAAAATAAGAGTGAAGACGAGAAAAGAGTGACGAATGAAAACTTGCTCATGAATCTGAAAGAATCCCGAAAACAAGCTCAAAGAGACAAGGGGTGAATGTATCGTCAGCGAACGAAGACGAATATCGACCGCTGTGGGGTTAAGGATGAAGAGTGAAAGACAGAAAGACAAATAAAAACGAGAGCTGGCAAAGTGTCACTTAACACGGCCGTCGATGCTACGGGGGATGAAGAGGAAAGAAACGAAAAACGAAACAAAAATGAAGCGGGCTATGGCCGTTATTATAGTAAATCGGGGAGGACACACGATGGGTGAGAGCAATGAAAGGCAGTAGGTGATAAATTAAATAAAAGAGTCAGACTGCTAAACAGTGCTTAAATTATGATAACAATAAAAGACAAAAGACAAAACACGAAAAGACCGAGACCGAGATACCAAGATACGAAGCCAGACAACTACACACAAGAAAGAGGAGGTCCAAGAGAGGCTGACTGCAAAGCCCGCCTCACCGGCATGGCATCCACCATACGATATGTAGGATGCAAGCGAGGACGGTATGACTGGTGGTAGTGATGGCAATATTTTGAATAATTATAAACTGGCCGCAGATAAAAGTACAAGCAAGGCTTGGCTAGTTGGCTAAGTCTTGGGATCTTGGAAGTTGGGCCTTGCACTCTGACAGCAGGTCGAGTCAATGGTAGGCATGCGGTCATGCTGTCAGGTGAGAGAGGGGGGGTTGATGGCCAGGCACAGAGGACAACATGACTTGGTAGCAGACACCCCAGCTCGAAGTATTGCCGTGTCATCGTATTATTTACTACTTTATTATCGTATTATCGTTTGTGTTCCCCAAGTTGTATGGATGGATCGAAATAAACCCAGGATGACTGGAGCAATATACTACGGCGGCTTTGCCATCATAGCCAGGATATCTCTACTTACAATACTTTTACCCGCAACCATTTGCTGTTGAAATGTGCTAGTTGCATGCAATTATTAGTTATAATTCGCATGGACAAGTACATAGACAGCCAAGATAGAGTATGAATATTGAAGTTTTGAAGCCATAATTGGAGAGAACCTGGGAGCGGCATCAGCCACAGAATTTGTGTAGCCTAGCAGGCCATCGATTCAGGATATGAAGGGTGGAGTCCTCGCAGTGGCATGCAGGACGTATGAAGAGGTGTGAAGCTGAACAAAAATGATTAAACAGATGACTTAGAATAAGAGAGTAGGGACAGAGGAGACTGCGACAGAAAAAAAAGATAGAAAGACAATAAAAAAAAAAGGGGGGGGAAACGAACATTATCCAAACTAGCGGTGATGGCCATTGGCAAAAATTCAGACCACTCTAGACTATGGTTCAGCAGTCGTTTAGGTCCTTTTGATTTCTTAATCTGACCTAGTGTTGTCTTGTTCGGACTTGTCTCGCCTGTTCTGGTCTTTGCACGTTGCTAATTTATTTATTTACTTTTTTGCTGATTACATGTACTGTCTTTATGTATGGTGCCTTTGCTTCCTGGCCAGCATCACTTCACATGCCATGACACAGCCATGCACACAGAAAATAGCAGACACGCATTAGACATTCATAAGCAGTGAGACGATAAACAGCGGCCAGGTCACGAAACGTAAGGCATCGTCTATCTCTGCAACAGCCAACTCATACACGAGCTGTGGAAGTACGAGAAGTATGGAAAGCATAAGAAATTGTAAGAACCACCAACAGGTATGAGCAGCCATTTGCAGGATCCTGCAGCAGTGCCCTGCAAGTGTATTGCGAGATACGAATGTAGAGAATGGGAAGACTAACCATAAAATAGTTCCAACTAAATTTACTGTATCTTTTGTCTTCTGATTTACTCTTCTATTCATCTTTATGTCAGATATATTCCCTACCAGGGGCTGAGTCTCGCCTTACAACCACCCTTTACCATGTGTAATTATCTCGCACAAAAATACGTATTGCATGTCATCCCGAGCAACGTCATACCTTTTTCTTTTAGATTTTAGATGTCTACCTGCGGTCATATTAAACCAGGTTTCTTGTGATCTGCTTTGCCCTTGTTTATAGCTGCAGTACAAATAGTATGAAGTACTACTGTACTAGCTATAGCGTATGTCACAATAAAGTATTTTACGAAATACACTATATATTTAACACAATTGACTTCACTAGACGCCACTTTTCTAGGTGCAAGCCTTAATATCTGTTGTCTCGCTTTTGAGGGCGTACCTTAATATCGTCCTGTTAGTCCAATACAAAAGTACCGTAGGATGTCGGCGAGGAGAAAACGACCATGTAATCAGCCAGACCCGTGATAACATGCGTATCACGATGATAGAGGAAAGAGATCTTAACTCCAGATCGTCGCAGTGTCTCGGTCTATTTATCACGTAGCTCCTGCTGCAGATGGAATTCCATTTGTGTCCATGTATTCTCCAGTGATTGCATCTATCGTATATGCTTTTTGAAAAATTTGTTCATGTCTGTACTACACAGAGACATTCTGCAGTATGCAGAGTATGTATCACAAACACAGCGTCGTGTATTTATAATGTTTAACTATAGTATATTGAAGTATACTAACAACTATTTTAAGGTCGCGCGTCAATAAAGTGCACGCGACAAAAAGAGTCAAGATTAGTGGCGGAGGCTGACTGAAAGATAATGCAGTGTTATATAAGCTGAAAGCTGCATCTCATCGAGTCTATACATGGCTTGGCAACCTGTATACGAAAATAAAGGCACACAGTGTTGTATATCTCGAGCGAACATGGGATGGCCAGAGATATCCGAAGCGCGAGTAGTCTCTCGTAATTCGACGCATTTGGTTAACGAGATGGGATATACTAGATGGAGCAAACTCGAAGAATATACAATACGACCTTGGCTCGACAATTGTCGACAACTGGGTCCGGCCGCCTCGGGTCCGGCGACGGACTTATGCCCGAGGACTACTATTATTGATATCCATCATGATGCATGCATAGCCTACTCTGGAATCACATGTACTAGAAACATCAGCCGCATTTTCTTTGTAGTGGTTCTACTTACCTTGCAGGTCTTGTGCACTCTAAAGGTCTACAAATCACGAACCATATTTGGGATAAAGACCGGAGCTGGAGAGTTCTGAGACCTTTTGTCTGAGACAGCTTGGCTCGGGGATTTGGCAGGCGGTGTGATGAGACTTGGCCCTGTATTTGAGCTAAAATTAAATTATGAAAATAGAAAACTCGTCTCATCTCATCCCATCTCTGCCTCTGCATAAAAATCTGGTTCTGTCATCCGGTGTAAAAATAACTTTGCATCTCTACAAGTCTTGGGCTGCATCTTTGTTTGGTTGCAGCAAACAGGGACAAAATGTACAAAATTCACGACATGCTATGGGGTCAAAGAGTACATGCATATATTAACGTGGCTTGTTTATTGTCGGTTTCCAGTATACCGCCTTGCTCCTTCGCAGAAGACTCTACGAAGGCATGAGTGACCTTGTTCGATCCTCTGTAATTACAGTAAGGACCAGGTTACTCACTTCCTAAAAAGCATCAAAGCGTCAACATTAAATCTCCGGACTTGTCCTACGGGGTGTGTAGTACGGACTACGCCGAGGCTGAACATTTCATTGTAGTAAAAGGAGAATGAGTGACTTGATGACCTGGCCAAATATCTTTTGTGTTATGATTCTCTAAAAAGCATTAAGAAATTTAGGAAATTATTGGCAATGCTACTTAAAGGCAACGGCCAGCGGGGATGGGGAACGGCAAGGGAGCGGTAAGCCGGAGAAGCGAATGTGATACATACCGGGGAGGTGCCCTGGCTAGATGAGTATTGGTCTGCCAGCTGTCGTCCCAAGGCTGGCTTGTGTTTTCGTTGGGCAGAACAGCCATCCGCAATGCATCATGTGCATGTATCGTCTCATATAGCACAAACTATATTTACGGTATATTTACGGCACATTTATGCATCTTGTCAGAGTGACAAAGTCGCCTGTTTATCGTGCAATATGGCGGAGGTTCAGCCCGAAGTATTTACACAGTAGTCTAGTCGGTCTATTTACACCGTTCGGAATAAGCTGTCAGCCTCGAGAACTAGGCTCGCTTTCCCTTTCCGGGCGGTCGTTTACTATCTAAAGATGATGCTTGTAATAAAAGAAAGAAAGAAAACAGAAACGAAAAAAGGAAAAAGGAAAAAACGGAAATTAATTACAAAAGACGCGGAACTATCTATAAAACAACAAATGGAAGTCAAATGGAATACAAACAGACAAATAGACAAGACGGATCATGCAAGTCAGATACAAGCTTGTTTCTCAATCCCACCTTGCTTATGTCTTGCCTAGTCTTAGAGCTCATGCTCATTCGACCGTTGCCGATTGCTGATTTTTATCACAACTGGTTGGTGCTAGCTAAATCTGCTTATACCAGTGTTCTGATCGTATATCCATCAGCTCGATGACTAATATTGCCACAGTTGATATAATACGATCGCCTCGAGCTGTTTACCACCGACAGGTCCGAAAAACGTAAAGTTGGGCCTTGCCGGAGCTGAAAAAAGCAGCAGTCCCTGACTCGGTGAGACCATCAGGAATTGGAAACGTTAATCCCAGAGACTAAAAACATGCATAAAATCAAAAGGAAAAAGTCAAACGATCCAATTCAAGCCAAGACATTCGAAAAGAGCATGGACGTTAGAGACATGGACACCATCGATCAGAGGCCACAGATCATAGACACAGATCATAGACACTGAAGGATTGCAACATTGACAAAATGAGCTTCATTTTTCTTCACCAGTCATAAAACCAGCAGTAAGCTCTGCCGTCCTGTAAGACTGAGACTACCTGATATGGAAGCATGGAGCGCAGCTCTTTTCCGTTCTAATGCAGGTCTCGGTGTTACAACACGACCCTTGTCCATTTCTTACCTCTCCGTTGCCCTTTTTACTGCTCCTTCGCTACCTTGTGCTTCCCTTTCCATCGGCAGTGCATATCTAGCTCCGGCCCTCCCCCCTTTAAGCCCTCCTGGATTTCCTAGCTCTCTCTCGTGTTCGGCGCCACAGATGTGACGGTCGCAATAAAAGAACCTTTAGGTCTGTCTCTGCGCAGTCCCCGGCACGATATCAAAAAGCCAAGTGCTGACTCTGGGTCGCCTGGATATCATTCGAGGTGTGCTGGCAGCATGGGAATGGATGATCTCCGATAATTGGGACCTATCTTACCACGGACCGTGTATACGAGCAGAGTCAACGAGTCAACGAGTATCTGGCCATCGTTTCTATTCTGGGCACGGTGTCATTCAAGTCCCAGAAGGTAATCAATGAATCAATATCCGTCGGACTCGGTGACTATAGCTTGTTCATTTCTTTCTTGTTCAAAACACTTCACTCCATTCGAGACATAGTTCAAAAATCACAAATCACACGATCGGAACAAAGGTAATCAATAATGTAATTGAAAAAAAAAAAAAAAAACTAGAATGAAATAAAATATACAAATAAAGCATTTACTATCAAATGCTGGTGTGCTGGCTAGGCCAGGTACATGCCGTCAGAAGTGAGCTGACCCGAAAACAAAACTTTCAAAAATAAAATATGCATGTACCCAATGCCGGAATACCCAATGGGACGAGACGGGAGACACAGATACGAAATAGGTATATGATGCAGCGGATGCGAGAAAACATCGAGAGAATAGAGCGATGACAATAACACAAAAAAACGTCCCAGCAACAAATGTATATAGAATAAGATCAAAATAAAAATGAGAATAACCCCGCAAACCCCCAAAACAGCGAAAAATAACAGCTTGTGATAAAAAGATGCAATTTACATAAGTGTAATGCAGACTACAATCCCATGACTAATATTACTGCAGCAGAGTAGCCTCGAGATCCAGCACGCCAAAAAGACCTTCGATCTCCTTCTCGATGACCTTGAGCTCCTCGGCCACCTGGCCTGTGACCAGAGCATACGCATACAGCAGAGCATAGTCGCGCTCCTCGACATTGACGCCCACAGTAGGATTTTCTGTCAGACTTACCGTAGCTGCTGTAGGTGTTGTGGGATACTTTGGGTTTACGGCTGCGGCTGCGGCTCCTAGTCCTTCTGATATCGATGCTGGCTGAGACCCCTGGACGCTGTCTTCTGCATCTGCACCGCTCGGTGGTGTTGCTGCTGCTGCTGAGTCCGTCTGATGTTTTGCTGCTTGCTGCTGTTTCAGTGACAGTGCATGCTCCTTGCGGAACTGGAAGATCTTCGCCAGCAGCCGGTCCCGAACGATCGTTACCCCCGGCAGTGCGTCTGTGAGCGGATACTCGAGCATAAACGAGCTCGCAAGCACCTGGAACACGTGACAAACTCGATCGCAGAGCATAGCCCGCTCTGCTGCCGTGTAGTAGAGCAGCGCACGCTCGCCTTCTGTAAGGTGGCCGCGTCGCTGTGTCAAGAGACTCATGGCATAGAAGCCATCCAGCACCCTGTTGGTCGCCGTCATCATGCGTCCGCACGCCTCAAAGGGGAATGGACCCCGGAGCTCAAACTCGGACGCTGCTCCCTGACGCAGGGTCTCGAGCCGTGCTGCATACCGCTGCAGCGCTGCCTGCTCGCCCGATTTCAGGTAAGACCGACTACAGTCGCTGCGCAGCAAGATGGCCAGCGGTCCCCGCTTCCAGATAAGACCCATCTGCAAGTATAGAACAGAGACACCTTCCTTGAACCGCTTGCGTGCAGAGATGGGCCAGACAACACGGCACACAAAAAGACCCCATAAGATACCTGCAGTTACGGCTAGGAACCGATGCTTGGCGATCTCCATGATGAAAGGGTGCACGCCACCTTCGTCGTCGTCGTCATCATCCACGCGCTGTGACAGAGAATACGCATACAGCGTGATCACGTTGTAGGCTAGCAGCGTCGTCCGGCCCCGGGGCGCCTTACCGCGGTCAATCATCATAAAGAAACTGTAAAAGGCAACAAGCCAACCCAGGAACAGTAGCGCAAGTGCATTGCCCTCGGTTATGTTCCAGTTGACAACAGCCCACGTAGACCCGACCAGTGTGGCCAAAAACCGCGCGAGGCCCGTTGTGTTGGATGCCCCCACCGTCATGGAACACACAATCATAAAAGACAAAAGTCCCCATTCACCCCGCCAGTGCATGTAGAACGCTCTCGTTTCAGTGATAAATGCCATCATCGCCCACAGCATTGCTCCGATGCCCACCTTGATGCCAAATCGGATATCGTCCCGCATCAACACCCGGAACGACCGTAGGATCCGCTGGGCAAGCTTGCGCACAACAGCGTTCGAGTCGGGCGCCGCCTGCCAACTAAACGTGTCACGCTGCTTGACCATCTGGTCTGGAATGCCACGCGGCATCTGCGACTTACGGATCGGGCGAATATTCTTGGTTCGGCTTGGGTTGCCAGCAAGACGGCTCGCAGATGGATCATCCGAGTACGGTTCCTCAACCACATCCTCCGGTACAGCATTACGATCGGCTACCGCCACATCGAATGGCAGCACCGAAGGGTACCGCGACTGCGGTGCCTTCCAGAACAACAGCCAACGCCAGCTCCGGTTGTTGTGATCACGAACAAGCTTAAGGTCGTCCAGCACATCAAGATATTTGGTCAGCTCCTCACCAAACGCCTGAAGACTGAAACTGAAGTGGCCGCACGCAGCTGCAACCTCTTCAAAATCGGCCTTGATCTTCTCAGACCGTGGACGGCCGAACTCGATCGTCTTATATAGCTCCTCCAGGGCCGCTGCACGTGCCGTGTTAAACAACGAGAGCGCATCCTTGAGGCTCTGTCGGTACTGGTCGTTGATAAAGATCTGGTAGTCCGGAGCACCGCCAAAGGGCGAGTCCCGAAGAACAGTCGCCAATGTGAATGCCAACGATTTCATAGATGGGCCAAGCATACCGATGAAGAGCTCGAATATCTCCGACGATGTCCGTAATGTAGCTGTGCTACCCCGACGAGACTTTCCACTGTACATTGATGCAGGATTCTCGACAAAGTCGATGACAGGGGACGAGCTGGAGAGCATACGGGAGCTTGGGCTAGAGCCAGCACCCCCGATGACACCCAGAGACCCAAGTGCCTCTTCATCAGTCATACGGTAGCGCCCGGCCGGCCGATCTTCACTACTCTCATCTGAAGCTTCGTCTATAGCGGATAACACTGCCAGCCGGCCACTCCGGTGGAAACTGGAGCTGGCACGGGAGAGCTGTGGCCTCGAGCTGGTGGGTGAAGTGGGGCCGCCAGAAGATGACGGGATACCGACGTCCCTAGAAGGTGATGTTGATGGCGAGAAGGAAGATGACAGGGTTGTTGCTTGCAGGTAGTCGTATGCTGCGCTCACGTTTCTTTCAGGTAGGCCTGGGGTCAATGGTCCTGCTGCCGCTGCTGCTGCTGACTCCCGAAGTAGCTCAAATTGTGTGTTGGCGGCACTGCGCAGACCACCTATGGACTGCGCCAGCGTCTCCATGGACTTGTACACAAGTTTCTCCAGCTGATACAGGCTAGCATGGCCGACGGTATAGTGCTCATACTTGGCCTCTCTCAAATTTTTGGTCATCTGGGCATGTGCAGCTGTCCAATTTTGGGACGCTGTCCGGTATTCTTCCGAGACCGTCAGCTCGTCCTCAGCACCGCTCAGGAAGCCGTGCGTAATCATGGCCAGCATGTCACCCAGCGATGTGGAAGCCTTTGTGAAAGAGTCGCGCAACATTCCACGCGCCGAAACGCGCCACAGAAGCAAACTGACGGATGAGGTAGTACCGATACCGAAGACCAGCGTCTTGAGCACCTGGGCTACCTTGACATTCGAAAAGACGCTGCTGTATGTCGAATTTTCTTTTGTGACGACAGTGATGATGGCCAATGATGCCAGCGTACAGCCAACGTTGACCGACGGGTTGTTTAGACGCTGCTTGACCCAGCCAATAAAACCGAAACCGAAGCCGATGAAGAAAACGAGCACAAACGCATAAGCAAGCGTGACCCAGCCCAGAACCGATCCAAATAGCACTGATGAAGCCATGGAAAGAATCGATATAATTTCGGCATAGGCAATAGCAACGACACCGATGATCATGGCCTCGACCATGGAGCCTGCTGTCCGTGCTGGGTGAAAGTAGACTGTGATGGTGGCCACCAGGTGCTTGCCGTCGAGTTTTCCGAGTAGGTCGGAGAGTGGTGGCCAGAATGTCCACAGACTGGCAATGGTATACGCCACCGTGCACTTTATAACACCACGGCCCTTGGGTGAGTCGGCCCAAGACCGAAAGCGGCCAAGGCCATCCCGGGTGGCACGGCCAGCAGCTTCAACTCGGGTAATAAAGCCGGGCGCAGAGAAAAAGGAGGTTGTGTCGTCATTTTCGTCGTCGTCGCTTGAGTAGCCAGACATGTTGGCGATGCGTTGCTCGTTGTTTAAGGGAGAAAAGCCATTTCGAAGAGTAAATTGTCGTCGGGAGCGTTCGCCGGTCGAGGGGATGATGAACGTGCCGTTACGTAGTTTCTGTGCAGAGGATTAGCCGATCAGCTCAGCAGTTCAGCGATACAAATATCTACCAATTCTCGCAGCTTGCATATGCTAGAGGTCGTATACATATGGGGGGGGGAGGAGGGGGTCCAAGTTCTCATAAACCTGCTGCTAGCCAGTTTTGCGGTGTTGCACCTCATTTGGGGCTGCATTCAGGATCTTGAGAGGCGACCTTGGACATGCGCAAAGGCTCGCTCTAGGCGCTCTGGTGCTTTGGGTGCCTTGGGAATCGCAACTCACACTGCGCTTGGCTGCACGACGCGGTGGCCACTGGCTGTTGCCAGACGGGCCACCTGTTGATGTCGTGTTGTTGTTCATCGCCACTGTCGATGTCGATTGACAGGCTAAGGCATGAACCAAGAGCCGAGCAGTCCAAAAGGCAATAGGCAAAAAGACAAAGACGAAAGGGGAGAAGACGCTTGGCCAAGGCTGTGAAACGAGATAAAACCTGTATGGCCGGCAGCTAGGG
This sequence comes from Ophiostoma ulmi, assembly GCA_029298715.1. Classification (NCBI taxonomy): domain Eukaryota; kingdom Fungi; phylum Ascomycota; class Sordariomycetes; order Ophiostomatales; family Ophiostomataceae; genus Ophiostoma; species Ophiostoma ulmi. The sequence goes on along the minus strand of JANSLN010000002.1, from coordinate 4,256,555 downwards.
AGCCAGGGATAGCTCCGGCCCAAGTGTAAGTGAGAACGCCTACGATATGATATTGTTGTAATCTGGCCAATCATGCACCTGAGCCCACCGTTAGTCAGCCATGAACGTGCACGGGACGCGCTATCATCAAGGCACTAACTAAATGAAGGGTCGTCTGTTTATCTCCGTCGCTGAGCTACAGCAGACGAGGCACAATGACATAATAGCTATCTCAGAACTTCAGCCTTGCTTGATAACTATTAAAGGACCATTAGGTCTCTACAAATCACCTCGTCTCTCTCTCGTTTTAACGACAACAATAGAATATCTTAGAATTCCTTTCGAGTCAAATAAGGTCACATGACTTCGTGTCGTCAATGTCTCATGTTGAGATTGGCAGGCACCGCCCTGCAGCAACTGTCAAGAAAAGTGCTTGCCTATTTCGGCCAAGAATGCGGATAGATGACTCTCTTCACGCTGCCGGGCCCGGCTATCAACGACCCCGCTTTCCCTAACTCCCTAAACACACTGCCCTACAAGGAGCTTGTTCTCCAATTCCAGCTATCTCTCCAGCGATTTGGCCGTTTTAAGATATTGCCTAGTCTATTATCTGAGCTTATCACGAGATACACGGCTTGCGAGCATTTTTATCCCAACTGGTGTTTTATCCCTACTAGAATTGGCCAATGTCTGTGTCTTTCCGGGTCATACCACGCTGTGCCACCAACGTCCGATCTTCTGCGCCTCTAGTTCCCTATAATAGCTGCCAGCAGTCCTTTGCTCCTTCTCAATTGGGCTCGGCATTGTCATTATCTTATTACTCATCCTTGCCCTCGACTTTTGACACCATGGCTTCACCTATTCCGCGGAAGCAGTTTTTGCCTCTCAAGGGCCGTACTGCCAATGACGGCATCCCACCAATACCGGCTTCCGAGGCCGGTCAGCACCATCCCAAGGTCCTCCGTGGTGTCGTCTTCGATGTAGATGGCACTCTTTGGTATGTAATTTCGCCATTGAGTGAATTTGACTTGTATATTCTGTGGCATCAAAAACACTAACTCCCTCAGCATACCTCAAACGTACATGTTTGGCCAGATGCGTGACGCCCTCGGCATTACTAAGAAAACCGACATCCTTGACCATATCTACGAGCTCCCCACGGTCAAGGAGCAGCAAGACGCCATGGAGAAGATACGCGCAATTGAGCGCGCTGCCATGTCTTCGCAGGAGGCCCAGCCTGGCCTGGCACCTCTCATGGACTATCTTGATTCCCGCGGCGTTCCCAAGGCCATCTGCACGCGCAACTTTGAAACGCCCGTGCAGCACTTGCTGAACAAGTTCCTCGAGGGTCATGTTTTTTCGCCTATTGTGACTCGTGACTTCCGTCCTCCCAAGCCCGATCCAGCCGGTATCCTGCATATCGCTCGCAGCTGGGGCCTGTTGCGGACAGCGGTGGATATTGAAGACGACACTGCCGACCATGCCGAGGTTGTCAAGGAACAAAAGGAAGAGGAAGAGATTGAGCGCACCGCTGTTCCCGAGGCTGATGGATCTGGCCTCATCATGGTCGGTGACTCAATAGACGACATTACTGCTGGACGGAGAGCAGGTGCGGCAACAGTGTTGTTGGTCAATGACGTCAACAGGCACCTAGCCGATCATGAGAACACCGATGTAGTCATCTCTCAACTAGATGAGCTAGTGGATATTTTGGAGAACGGATTTATCGGTCGGGAAACGACAGCACCTTCGGCTTGATCTTGGTATCGAAGAACGGTATGAATAATAATGTGATTAGAAAATAGAAATATAGAGTGCCTTTGCATAGCCTTGTTCACCGCACGTTCAGTTACGCAAATTTCCAGATGCCAAAGGCGGGCGAATGCAAGTATCAAATGCTTCATAGCTAACAGTGTGGAATGCGTAGTGATATGGAATGAGGATCGCGGTGCATGGCACTAGAAATAGGTGCATGGTTTAATATGGCAACAGTACCCAAGAAGGATAAGATTTTGAAATTTAAAATATGAGACAATGAAAATATGGAAAAAAGAAGAGATGGGAGATGAAATAAGAAATGAAATGTAGAATACTCAGGATAAGCGGCAATGAGATGTAGACAGTATAGCAATGCGATATAAGGGGATTCACCCCCTCCCTCTCCAAAACAAAAACAGGAGCAGCCGCTGTCGTTGTATCAAGCGTGTATTGATTCTGCACTTCCCCCGTCCCTTGAAATCCGGTTCATAAAAATAAAAAATAAAATTGCAAGTTGATAATTCCACTCTACTTTTCGTAGTCATAACCATGAAATTTCTTTATCATTTTGTCGGGTATCCGATCGGGTATGTGTCATTTGATGAAGAAGTATAATAGTAATTGTCCTGCTGTTGCGGTTGTTGTTGGTATTGTTGGTGGGTCTGATGGTACTGCTGTTGCTGATGGTGTTGCTGCCGACGTCTCAACTCGTCTGGGGTCTCCTTCTTTGGCGGGACAGGCGGCAGTGGGTTGTTCGGGTGTGGGGCGGGGCGGACAGGGAGGGAAAAGGTGTTCGAGCTTGAGCCAGCGCTTGTCGGGCCAGACAGTCCACCGCTGTTGCTGTGGCTGTGGCCGTGGCCGTGGCTCGTCGAGATGGGTTGCGGTATGCGAGGGATGGAGTCGGATGTGACTACTCGTGCTCCCAGTCCCGGATGTATAGCCTGTCCACCTGCGCGGCCAAGGCTGCTGAATCCGGAACTGCCGGCACCGGAGCTCGTGCTCCCGTTACCGATATGCCCGTTGCCATACCCGCTACTGATCCCGGCATTGCCATGGCCAATGCTGGGTCCATTTGCGGGCCGCGTAGGGGACCGGTTCGATAGGCTGAGGCCATGTTGGTCACGAGGTGACAAAATATCGCCCACGATAGGAATCTCACCTGAAGTTGGGGTCTCCAGCGACCGATCCTCGCCGCCATGGTAGGTCGGAGAGTCGGTGCCGCGGAGCAGGTCTTGTGTCGCCGGTGACAGCTGCGGTGCAAGATGGGACTTGCGGTTGTCGCGCTCCATGAGGCCAACGGCCCATTCGCGCAGATCGACGGGTGTTCTCTTGGCTGCTTGCACAAACGAATCACGTTCCTGTATTGTCAGTAGACTTTCGGCAACTAATAATGTTACAATAGCATAAAATACTTACAAACAACTCCTGGGGTGTTGGCCGCTCGTCGGGGTTCTTGAATAGACACCGCTGGATCATATCTTCGAGGATGGAGGGGAAGGCGTCGCTCTTGGGCAGGCGCGGTGCGGGTTCGTGGACAATCTGCTGCAGAAGATCAAGAATACCGGCGGGAGCATTATCATCGTCATCCGAGTGCTGCTCGTTGGAGGCGAATGGGAACTTTCCGATTGCCAGCTCCATAATGGTAAGACCAAAACTCCACACGTCCGACTTGACAGTGTACCGCTCACCCTGAATACGTTCGGGCGCCATGTATGTTGATGTGCCAACAAAGGTGTCGGCAATAGAGTTGACAAGCTCTCCGGAAACACCGAAATCACAGAGCTTGATGGAGCCCAGAGAGTTGACGAGAATGTTGGAAGGCTTGATGTCGCGGTGCATAATGTGGTGCTTAACGTATAGGTATGTCAGGCCACCGAGAGTCGCCTCGGCAATCTTGCCCAAGACATCTACACGGACGGGACCGAAAACACGGGAGACTCGGTCAAGAGAACTAGACGCGGTAAAAGGCGAAATATTAGCGTGTGTTGGTTCTAGCAACTCAGACGTCATCTCAAGTATACGTACCCAACATCCATGTATTCCATGCACATGATCACGTCGTTGTTGTGGTTCAGGAACGAACCGTAAAAGGTGACAATGTATTCGGAGTGGCAGTGACGCATAATCTGCAGTTCGCGGACAATACGTTTGCGCATTTCTTTCTTTGCTTCGACATGAATGACCTGGGCGTATTAGTGTTAACATTTCTATAGCAATGCCATTGTCCTTGCAGCAAAGATCATACTAAAACAAAACAAGCAAAGAGTAGAAACATAGTTAGGATGGGGATACATACTTTGCGGGCAATGGTTGTGTTTGTCGGGATGTGTTTAACTTTGCTGACGGTACCACCATTTCCAGAACCGAGCTCCTTGATAAATTCGATATCTTCTGGGCGCAGGTCCAGGTTGTACTCGATGCCGATCTCAAGCTGTGCGGATTGGTCGTCGTTGCGATCGGCTGCGGTCTCGACGGCCGGGGGAGGCTTCGGTGCAGCGGGCGTCAGGGCGAGACCCTTGACGTTCTTACGCTTCATCGACCGGGGGGCGAATTCGGCCATGGTGGGCAATCTGAACTCGATGTGTGGCGGGGTGGGGTGTGAGAGACAACTCAGGGTTATCTAGACAGCGCGTGAAAGCTGTCGTTGAGCGTCAGGCTGAGGCGAAATGGCAAAGACGGCGGCGCGGGGGAGTGATTTGTAGAGGCCGGCACGGTAAGTTCAATTACTTGAGTCGCTGCTGCTGGCAGATGGCGTGGCGGGGAGAGGTGGTGGTGGGCGGTGAACGGCCGTAGAGGCAGGTGCGATCGGAGTACAGCAATCGAGGTGCTAAGAAAGGGAAGAGCTTGGTGCGGCGAAGGCAAGAGCGATGGCGACGGCAATGGCGACGATGCAGAGGTGGAAAAAAGCGGCGATGCAGCACAAAGAAAGGAGAGAAAGAGTTGAAGCCAAGAGCACAAAGGAACAAGGAGACACAGGAGAATGAAGGAGAGAAGGGAAAATGCAACGAAGCAACCAAAGCACGAAACAAGGAGAACGAGTGACCAAAATGCACGGGGTTCGGACGGGTGGGCTCTATTTGGTGGGCGGGCAAGGGAGTGGTCCTCACAAACAGGGAAGGAGGGGCGCAATGTCTGGCCACAGCCTGGGGCAGTAACAGGGAGAGCAGGAGGCAAGCGGCAGGAGGCAGAGGAGAGAATAAGAGCACGCCAAACAGAGCCTAGGCCAGGTCTTTAGTGTCGAATCACAGTAACAGAGACAGAGAGAGCAGAGAAAGTGTAGACGAGATCACAGATATACTCCATATTTATTTATACAGTAGAGCCATACAGAGCCTGAAGGTGCCCAAAATAGACGCTGGCGAATCTAAAGACGACGACCCGTTGGAGGTAACAACTGAAAGAGGAAAGAGAGGAATATCAACACCAGGCGGCACGTCGCTTCGTTGGGCCCCCTCTATCTCCACTTTTTACCCTTTAGGATGCTTTGGGTCTGCCGCCAGGAACAGCATAAAGGCAGGGTCGACGGAGTGAACGGGGCTTCAGAGTCGCTTACTGGTGCTTGGTGCGGCATGTCCTTCATGATATACGGGGTTTGTCCATTTTGCTGTTCTCTTTACTTCCTAGGGTTCTATCATATCCTATCTTACATGGTGCAACGGGTGATGGACTGGGCTAGTCGCGATGCCTCTTGCCTTGTCTGAGTCGTTGCCTAACTGACGCCAATAGTCGGACAAACTTGCGTTGTAGAATGTCTACTGGTCATGACTCTGCTCATATCGTCCATGTCGAAATGACCCCTTGCTACCTATCGTGCATGTGGACAACTGGCCGGTATGTTCAGTGCAGTGGTGATACCGCCGCCGAGGAGATGCGGCTAAGGGGGGGTGCGTAGTTGGACATGCGGATGCATCGGATATCAAGATGCTGGCTTGGTTGGCCATGTTGGACTTCAGAGCCAGACAGAAAAAAAAGGGAGCAAACAATACCTTCTTCTCCTGCTCCTACTCCGTTTCCTGCTCTTGCCCCTTCCTATACGAGCTGTACCTGACTAGTTGTCAAACAATAACTTCAAAAATGCTGCGTAGACGAGCGTAGCCAAGGCTGCGATCATCAATACGATAACTCCAACAGTTATTCTATTTCAATCTCGTTTATATCTTTCAGTGGAAGAGCCTCCACCTGATATGCACCTTTGTCCTTAGGAACTATCGCCATAAAAGAAATGCCAAGTCTCTGAACCCCTGCTTGCCCGCCGCATATCCTGTTTGGGTGTTATACATATCGTTTACAATAAAGACCTGCTTTAGAGACATGTTCTATGCTACTGATGCTCATCGTTCTATTCGACTGTCAGTCGTCAAAAATGCAAGCCACTGCAGACAATATGCCGGATGTCGAGCCGGGTCTCTAAGAGACGTCGTTGGTGGAAAGCTTTTGGACGTTTCGCATTTGGCGTTTCAGGCAGGAACGCTACTGGAGCGGTAATACATTGCACCTACCCCCGGTAGTATCGGCAGTCCCATGTATGGATGGCTAAAGTAAAGGAAAGTACGGCAAAAGTATATCATAAATACCGACACTTGCAGCTAGGAAACAACTCAGGAGAGAACCAGTAATAGGCCGCGATGTCAATAATACAACCGCTGCATGTATTTGTCACGCCGCGCTAACCACTAGTTTCGAGTTGCTAAGCGCCGCCTCTATTCAAGCAATTCATATGAGATATGCATAGATCAAAGATAACACGATGCTATTGATGAAGTGATGTGCTCTTATATTTGTTCAGAATTCTCTCTATCTCGGTGATTATTATCGAGTTATAAATTTTACACAGTTGATTTTTTGGATTTTATTTATATTTGTTCTTGCGGCTTTGAAATATTGGACAAATCCACATCTATTGAGATGTATTTCAAGCCTATCTTAAGTTTGAAGTTGTTCTATTGTTTTTCATCTATAAAATTTCCTAGACAATCATTTACAATTTAATTAAGTGCATTCAGGATGGCAAATATATATAACACTACAAAACAAAAACGTCACAAGTTGCAGTTTGTTTTATAATTGCGTTATTCCAAACAAGCAACTGGGGATTATCAATTATATATACACGACGATAAGGGCATTGCCAATAAAACTTTACACAGAATCTACCCGATGGACAACAATTGCAGTAGCTGCACCGCCGCCGTTGCAAATTGCAGCAACGCCGTACTCGCCGACCTTGAGCTGGTGCAGCAGAGATACCAGGATACGAGAACCAGAGCTGCCGAGTGCGTGGCCCAGAGAGATGGCACCGCCGAGAGGGTTGACGCGTGCATTCTCCAGACCAAGAATATTTTCGTTGGCCTTGATCACGGCAGCAAATGCCTCGTTGAACTCCCACACGGCAACATCCTCCTTGGTGATGCCCGCACGCTCCAATGCAATCGGCACGGCCTTGGATGGCGCAATGGGAAAGTCAATGGGGTCGACTGCGGCATCGGCATAGGCCACAATCTTGGCCAGAACACGCGACTTACCGCCACTGGCGTACTCGCGTGCAACATCGGCACTGCCCAGGACGAGTGCTGACGCGCCGTCGTTGAGACTGGAAGCGTTGGCTGCAGTCACAGTGCCAGTGCCATCGCGCAGGAATGCTGGCTTAAGCGTTGGGACTTTGGCCACATTGATGTCGAGAAAGCCCTCATCAGTGTCAATGACAATGTCCTTCTTCTTGCGCTTGTCGGTGATAGTGACGGGTGCAATCTCATCAGCAAACACCTTGGCCTCCCACGCAGCCTGTGCCCGCTCGTACGACTGGATGGCGTAAGCATCCTGGTCCTCGCGCGTCACTCGGTAGTTCTTGGCGGTACGCTCGGCACAGATGCCCATGTGGTGCTGGTCGTAGGCGTCGGTCAGGCCGTCCTTGATGAGACTGTCTTCGAGAGTGATGTTGCCAAATGGTGGCAAGCTGGTGGCACGGGGAATGTAGTATGGCGAGCGAGACATGTTCTCCATGCCGCCGGCAACCTGAGCCTCGCTAAGACCAAGCTGGATATCCTGGGCAGCGAGCGTCACGGCCTTGAGACCCGATGCGCACACCTTGTTGACAGTAGTGGCCTCAACTGATGAGGGAAGACCGGCAAAAATAGTTGCTTGCCGTGCCGGGGCCTGGCCGACACTGCCTTGGAGGACGTTGCCAAAGTAGACATTGGTGATCTTGGAGATGGGGACACCCGACTTCTCGACGGCCGACTTGATGGCAACAGCACCGAGCTTTGGTGCTGGAACAGTGACAAATGAGCCGTTGAACTAGAGGGGATGTCAGCATGTTGTAGCATTTCGTAGCGTTTCTAGAACACCTTGACTTTGTCGATTTGCAGATTTGCAAATTTGCATGTGATAGATTACACCCCTCGACTAAACATCAATAACATACCTTTCCTGTAGGCGTCCGAGAAGCACTCAGAATATAGGCATCGCGAATCTCACGGCGCAGGGCCGACTGGACAGAGAACTGCCGAGTAGCCGCCGCTGTCCGCAGGTTGCGCACAACGGACGGGCGGATTGCTTGCAACGTCATGGTGAAGCTGTGAAAGTGTGGGGTAAACGGGCGTAGATGGGATGGCAGGGCGAGAGAGAAATTGTGTGTGAGAGGACAGAGGTGCGCAGTACAGAAAGACGAGTAGGATGCTCTCAAAAGCCAATGTGTTGTCAAATAGGGTATCCAAGAAAAAGCTGCAAAATTCCAAAATGTAGAAGGGATGTGGAACGTGAAATGGAAAGAGACCAGGTCTCAGAATCGATGATGGGTGTCGTTTCTTTAAACCTCGGCCAGTCGGAATTCTGGGGCACTGTGGTGCTTCTCCGGAAGGAGAATTTAGGCCTAGGATGGGGTAACACAGCGAGCCGCTGGCTGAACGTGTTAGTGGGTCGCTTAGGCTGGGGAGAGCAGTGTGTTTGGTCAAGTGGCCCGTTACTAGCCGAACGTTCAGTCTGGGGCACCTTCCTCGACGGAATAAACATACAAGATCGGAAGGTGCACGGAATTACTCTGACGGGGTCTACCGTGGAAGGCACGACCCAGAGCAAATACCCTATTTAGGTGTGCTGATTGCGGCTCATTTAGTCTGGGGAACTGCTGATGGTAGCTCGATCACCAGATATCGCGGGGAGAAGGAATTCACACTCGGGCGATAGGGTCTCAATATTGGCTTGTATGATCATTTCACTCGAATGACTCGAATTGAGCCCCAGACAGCGCGCTATTGAGAAAACTGGCTGGTAAGACGGCATTTACAACCGATTACATAATCAACAATGACGCCACCACCGCCACAAGAACATGGCGACTATCGCGATACTGCTTTAGTGGAGACCGCCAGCACACCATCACGTGTATTACAGCGGCAATAGCGCAAGATAGTGCATTTCAAAGCAACTTTAGGTTCCAAACGCCCCCCATGGCCAATTCAGCCCATCTCAGACGCCCTTTGTCTATCGAATCATTCTGGGCCCTTCTCCTTTGGTCGCCATCGTCTCCGCCTTTGGCCTTTTGCCCATCTACGAAACCCAATACCATATCATCCCGCCACTTTCTTACCCAACTACAAGAACTGTTTCTTTTGAATAATCGAATCTGATCCCAGAGCACAAGCGTTTCCTCATATTATCTCACCGAGTACTCGTATTCTCGACGATCATTGTCCGATCGCCTCTCCATTCCCACTGAGCCTCGCCGACGTCACTGAGCCTCAAGCACGGGATCAACCCAAGACGACGACTATCCAGACGAACAACACCTTCGACCCGACACACCCATTCGTATTTTTACCTCTATTACCTGCAACATGTCGACTGCAGCACGGCGCCGTTTGATGCGGGACTTTAAGGTGTGTGAGACACGGCGAGCACGAGGCTGGCACCACGTTAAGAGACCATTGCCCTAACGTGATGTGTTGCTACAATGCTGCGATAAGATGATTATGGCCTCCCATGGTCGGGACCAGAACCTAGCTACAGTTTTCTAACATTTTCCCCCTACAGCGCATGCAGACAGACCCCCCGGCAGGTGTATCGGCTTCTCCCATCCCCGACAATGTGATGACATGGTAAGTGGCACGGCATGCCAAAAGGCTGGACCAGAACCCGAAAATTAACACCAGCTAACGCTCCCAGGAATGCCGTCATCATTGGCCCTGCCGACACACCGTTTGAAGACGGCACATTCCGCCTTGTCATGACCTTTGACGAGCAGTACCCCAACAAGCCGCCATCCGTCAAGTTCTTGAGCACCATGTTCCACCCCAACGTCTACGGCACCGGCGAGCTGTGTCTCGACATCCTTCAGAACCGCTGGAGCCCGACATACGACGTGGCAGCCGTCCTCACAAGTATCCAGAGTCTTCTCAACGACCCCAACACTAGCTCGCCCGCCAACGTCGAGGCATCCAACCTCTACAAGGACAGCCGCAAGGAATACCACAAGCGGGTGCGCGAGACTGTGGAGAAGAGCTGGGAGGACTAAACGACTTGTCCAAAGTCACAGTCCAGAACCTTTGTCTAGAGCATATCTAGACAGCCTTGCAGTTCTCTTTTACGCTGTGGACGAAGCAACACGGCCACGACGATGACGGCGCATTTATGCTTACTATCGATACCATCTTCTCGACGAGAGGGACGCACAGCAAACAGCAGTCCAATTGTGCCTTTATGCCTTTATGCTTTCATGCTATGCTCTTATGCTTTTACTCTGCTCTACATTGATTTCCACACTCTCTTCTTTCTCGCCCATCCTGTCACTGCCTAATCATGTTTATCTTTCTACATTTCCCCTTCATTCTCCCTTGCCGCTCTCAGTTCTCATTTGCTTTTGTTCACGACATCGGTGACTTCCATTCTCTTCATCTTCTCTTTCGTCTGCTTCCACTCTGTCCCTCGCGGGTCCTCGGCCGTCCATCGGCGGCACCTTTGGAGTGACACAAGGCCGGGTAGTGTATCATTGGTATACGTATGGCCTTGACATCCTGGATGTCTACCTCTTGATGGGCCCGCGGGCTGTGGATTGCATGGCGTTATGACACTTGCTCTAAGGGCTTGACATAATGATAACTAAATAAAATTATTCAAATTAAATTTATTGAGAAAAGCAATCATGGCGTGATTATATAATATCTACAAAATGACCAGTACTCGATGCAGACTTCCGTGTAAATCCAGCTTATATAATCATAATGTTCTCTAGGCCTAACATCGCGAATCGACTGCCAGCACGATACATCAGCACGGTAAATTCCTGTAATGATATTCTTATGCGCCTCCTCGCCCATCCGCAGGACCCATCTGCCTACAGATATTAGAACCACGCAGCATTACGTTCCTGCAGGTCTCTGAAGTGGCACAACAGCAATTTTACTAGCATTTTCTCCCATTCTGCAGCGAAGATATCGTAAGATATCTTATCTTACATCTTATGTAGGCATCGTAATTACAGGCACGCCCAATACCCAATACTATCGTTGTCTGTTGTCTATGCTAGCGCGTCTCCGAATACGGTATTTCTTTGATAGCACAGGGGAATCCCGAGATTGAGACACGTTGGCCCCTGACGCGCCGGCTTTAGGGCACTAGTGCCTTAGTAGTTGCCTTTGACGCCATAAGCGTATGAATGGACAATGTAATTAATCGCTCCTTCCCAATGTTTACACACCGCCTATTATTTGCAAGTTTACGACTATCGTTATGCGTGCTGTAACTATATGTATGTGTACTGTGCTTATCCTGTAATAATAAGTTACCATGTAGAGAAGGAGCACTGGACAACACAGCGCACCTTCCCCTCCTCGCCTCAACCCAATATATCCCACCGCAATCGCGACAGTTGGCTTCGTCTTCCTTTTTTCCCTTTGCTCTCCACCAACCACACGTATGACCCTGCTCCGCTGTTCCATGCCAGTTGTACTTTAGTTCCCTTTATTTGTTGTTCTGAACCACAGGACCACCACGAGCGAGACAGAAGCGTCATTGTTATTGTTTCTTTTCTTTTTCCTCGCCCTCGTCTCGACTTTCTCTCTATCACACACGTCCTCCCCCTCCTCCCCTCCTCCCAATATACGATTATCGCTGTCACGATTCCTGGGCTTGTGTTGATTCGGTTTTGCGTGCGTGCCTATGCCCGCCAGTGTGCTTGATTTATTTAATTATATTTTATTTGAATACTGAATCGGCCAGTCACGTTTCAGAACAGGCACTATTACCCAGCCCACCCCTCCCAGCACTCAGCACCCAACACCTTCTCCCCTAGCCGCAACTGCAGCTACTCCACGCCCCTTTACCTCGCTTTTTGATAACCTTCTCCCGTCGTCACTTGTCTATTCGTGCACTCTCCACGTGAACTCTCCAGATCGATCGACCTAGAGGGACGACCTTCTCTGCTGTTTTGCCCTGACTTTGAGAGCTCCGACCTCGACAACCCCCCTCATTCTCATCAAGCGGCCGCGTCCGCAAACACCCGCCCCTGCCACCGATTTGAGTGGATGACAGCAACAACCTCGCTCCGCCATTACGACAAGTACCAATACTAACCCCGCGCTTCCGTCTTGACCGAGACACACACCGCTCCCATAACACGGCCGACGGCAGACCAGAGACGACGAACTCCCTCAGTCTCACCATTGCCAACATGTCGTCTGCCAACAGCATCAAAGTCGTTGCCCGGTTCCGTCCCCAGAACCGGGTGGAGATCGAGTCTGGCGGTCAGCCCATTGTGCGCTTCGAGGGCGCCGACACCTTGACAGTTGACTCGCGCGATGCCCAGGGCACCTTCACTTTTGACCGCGTGTTCGGCATGGACAGCAAGCAGTCCGACATCTTTGACTACTCCATCAAATCCACCGTCGACGATATTCTTAACGGCTACAATGGCACCGTGTTCGCCTACGGCCAGACCGGTGCTGGTAAATCGTACACCATGATGGGTACCAGCATCGATGACGGCGACGGCCGTGGTGTCATCCCCCGTATCGTTGAGCAGATCTTTGCCAGCATTCTGGCAAGTCCCGCTACTATTGAGTACACGGTGCGTGTCAGCTACATGGAAATTTACATGGAGCGCATCCGCGATTTGATGGCGCCACAGAACGACAACCTGCCCGTGCATGAAGAGAAGAACCGAGGCGTTTACGTCAAGGGCCTACTCGAAATCTACGTCTCCAGTGTCCAGGAGGTGTACGAGGTCATGCGCCGCGGTGGCAATGCGCGTGCTGTCGCCGCTACCAACATGAACCAGGAGTCGTCGCGTTCGCACTCCATTTTCGTCATCACCATCACCCAGAAGAACGTCGAGACCGGCTCGGCCAAGAGCGGGCAGCTGTTCCTTGTCGATTTGGCAGGTTCTGAAAAGGTCGGCAAGACCGGCGCCAGTGGCCAGACTCTAGAGGAGGCCAAGAAGATCAACAAGAGTTTGAGTGCTCTTGGAATGGTCATCAACTCTCTCACGGACGGCAAATCCTCACATATTCCTTACCGTGACTCAAAACTCACCCGTATTCTGCAAGAATCTCTCGGTGGTAACAGTCGAACTACCTTGATCATCAACTGTTCGCCCAGTTCCTACAACGATGCCGAAACCCTCAGCACACTGCGCTTCGGTATGCGCGCGAAATCGATCAAGAACAAGGCCAAGGTCAACGCAGAGCTCAGTCCAGCTGAACTCAAGCTTTTGCTTGGCAAGGCCCGCACCCAGATCACCTCATTCGAGTCGTACATGGGCGGTCTCGAGGGCGAGATCCAGCTGTGGCGCTCCGGCGAGGCAGTGCCCAAGGACAAGTGGGTGCAATTCATCACAAGAGACGGCAGCAGTGCCTCTGGCTTGGGAGCTGGTGGTGCTGCGGCAGCACGGAGCTCTGCCGCCGCAACAACCCCCGCACGGCCATCGACACCCTCCCGACTAATCCCCGAGATGCGCGCAGAAACACCGTCCATGACGGAACGCTCTGGAACACCCTCTCTGCCCATGGACAAGGATGAGCGTGAAGAGTTCCTGCGGCGTGAGAACGAGCTGCAGGACCAGATTGCCGACAAGGAGAACCAGGCTGCAGCGTCAGAGAAGCTGCTGCAGGACGCTAAGGAGGAGCTGAAACTGGTCAAGGAGCACGACAGCAAGATCGGCAAGGACAATGAGCGGCTCGTTGGCGAGGTCAACGAATTCAAGATGCAGTTTGAGCGTCTGACCTTTGAGGGCAAAGAGGCACAGATCACCATGGACGGACTGAAGGAGGCCAATGCCGAGCTTACAGCCGAACTCGACGAGCTGAAGCAGCAGCTCCTGGATGTGAAGATGAGTGCCAAGGAAACCAGTGCTGTGCTGGACGAGAAGGAGAAGAAGAAGGCCGAGAAGATGGCCAAGATGATGGCTGGTTTTGAGCTGGGCGCCGACGTGTTCAGCGATCAGGAGAAAACGATTGCTGACGCCATTGCCAGCATCGACGCGCTACATGAAATCAGCAACTCGGGCGACCCCATTCCACCAGACGAGTTCAAGGCACTGCGCTCCAAGCTCGTCGAGACACAGGGCGTTGTTCGCCAGGCCGAGCTGTCCACCTACAGCGCACAGTCAAGTGAGGCCGAGACGCGCCGTCGCTCCGAGCTCGAGAGCCGCCTGGCCGCACTGCAACAAGAGTACGATGACCTGCTGTCGCGCAACCTAGGTCCCGAGGACGCAGAGGAGCTGCGGTCGCGCATGGAGGCTTCGCTAGCCGACCGGCAAGAAGCACAAAAGGCACTGCTGGAGGATCTACGTGCCGACGCCAACCGCAAGGCAAGCGAAAACGAGCGTATGCGCGTTGTGATTGATGACCTGCAGGGCCAGCTCAAGGCCGGCGGCGCCAACACACCCGCTGCGGCTGCGGCATCTACCATGGCCAACGGCAAGACTGTGGCCCAGCAGATGGCTGAATTCGACACGATGAAGAAGAGCCTGATGCGCGATCTGCAAAACCGCTGTGAGCGCGTTGTGGAGCTAGAGATTTCGCTCGACGAGACGCGTGAGCAGTACAACAATGTGCTACGGTCAAGCAACAACCGGGCACAGCAGAAGAAGATGGCGTTCCTGGAGCGCAACCTGGAGCAGCTGACACACGTGCAGCGCCAGCTGGTGGAGCAGAACTCGGCTCTCAAGAAGGAAGTCGCGATCGCCGAGCGCAAGCTGATTGCCCGCAACGAGCGCATCCAGAGCCTCGAGAGCCTGCTGCAAGACAGCCAGGAGAAGATGGCGCAAGCCAACCATAAGTTCGAAGTGCAGCTGGCAGCCGTCAAGGAGCGTCTCGAGACTGCCAAGGCCGGCATCACCCGTGGTCTGACGTCGCCGACCAATGCTGCCGGTGGCGGCGGCTTTAGCTTTGCTGGCAGCCGCATTGCCAAGCCCCTCCGCGGCGGCGGCGGCGATGCACCCGCGGGCAACCCGACAGTGGCAAACCTGCAGGCTAACGAGAATAAGAGATCTAGCTGGTTCTTCCAGAAGTAGTCGCCAGTCGGCCAACTCATCATGAATACCCCTTACGTCTTTCTTATCTTCACTCTTCAACTCTTTGACCCTTCTGCTCCCCTCCTCTCCCACATCTACCTACCTCGGTTCTGAAATGTGTTAATGGCGTTATTGTCTTATGTAACCTCTGTCTTTCCTTTTGCGTGTCTTGTTTTCTTTTCTCTACGCTATTGCCTTTCCTGATGTATGCCCTCTTCCCTTTGTCACCCATATAACGAGAAACGTGAGAGTGGGCAAGCTGCTATTTTGTCCACATAGATGCCTCCTTTCCGATAGTTCGCGCAAACATAACAAATTAAATAAATTTATAAATCATTACTGTTGATTGTGACTGGCGAGACATAAGTTTCTTAGAAGATTGTTAGAATATAAATACTCGGGACGGCAATGGAGTTGCGGTGATTGATGACTAATCATATGCGGAAGCTACCGTCTGTTTTCGGCTAGCGCGCGTAGGCCAGCAGCTTTCAACGTCAAAGTACTGTTTCCAGGCATAACAAAGCGACGTTGGTAACGACATAACAGGCACACACTCACAGATAGTCGCTCTCACACCATATACGCGTCTCGCAGCAAGTAGTATGAACGAATAAACCCAAAATATACCCCCACCGCGCCTTTATCGTCCTGAAAACACGTACAGACAGAAGCTCTCGTAGCTCTTCATCGATTCGCCTCGATTCTCCTCACTTTGCCATCTGCACGAGGCTGAGAGACACAGACAAGCCAGCCACCAGAAGAACAACTCTTCATCTAAGCATCGAATACCAACTCACCAATACAGCGTCAACACGCGCGCGCGAGACGTCTTCTCGGGCCACAGACATACCTTCCCAAGCAGTACCTATAACTCGAACGCTTCGCCGCATCACACTTCCCGACTCAAAGGAGACAGACCAGTATAGAATGTCTTCAAGGCCGGTGACCAAGGCCCCAGTTGGTCGGCCACCGAAAACTGCTGGGTCGGCACCAATGGCCAAAACTGCATCTTCATCATCGACGACTGCCAGCTCCAAGCCGAAGGCCGCATCGTCAGCCCTGTCTTCGGCAGCCACATCAACACCACCACTCTCCAGCAACCTGCAAACATACCGTGAACTGTTTATTGCACGCTCCGATGGTGTTGGATACACAACACAGCAGATCAACGATGCGAGTCGGAGTGCCCAGCCTGTGGGCGATGCGCTTGACCTGAGTACCGATTTTGTGCGGTCGTGGAGCGTGAAACTTGGCAAGGCCATCAAGTACAATCTCGGTGCTGGTGCAACCAGCGCGGCTTCGACTACAGACCCCAACAGCTACCTGATGCGCTTTCCCGAGGGCTATGCATTGCATGTGCGGCCAGGCAAGACCAAGGAGCGTGATGGTCCGCTCGTCTTTGGTCATCCGCTGAGCCCGATCGCCGTGTTTCGCAGCCCGGCCGAGTTTGCGCTGCACATCTTATGGCTGATGAGCTCATCCAAATCCCGAGCAGACTGCTCGTGTCGGCTTTGTGTGCGCATGGTCAGCGAAAGCGCTAGCGCCAAGGCGGAATCTGACGCAGTCAAAACGACATCTTTGACAACAGAGACAGCCAAAGCACAACCGCAGCCGCAGCCGCAGCCGCAGCCGCAGCCCAAAACACGAGTCACACCAATTGCACCACCGACTATCCCAGGAGCTGCTCCACCACAACCTCAACCACAGGCAGCAAAGCAAGGGTTCCAGCCGTTGCCAACGGGTGGCGCTGCCAGTCTCTTCCGGCCCTGGGAGCTTGTGTGGTACCAGCACTTTTTGCAGCCATCGCGTGGCGCGTGGCGGTTGGGCATTGTATTGATGATCAAGGAGGCCATTGAGGCAGCACCATCTACAACACCCGGCCCACTGGGCACAATCTGCATTGCACCTATCGGCTTCAAGGGTCTCGAGCAGCTGACTATCAATGCAAGCGAGCTGCGACCATTCTTATCTTTCAGTGTACCCGCTATGCGTCAAGGCTTCCAGGGGTTGACGTACGATCAGACTGACTGGCACAAGCTTGTTGTTGAGGCACAGCAGCAGCAACAGCTCCAACAGCCAGCAGTGCCGGGGCGGTACGATGTGCCGACGATTGCACTTGAGGCGTCCAAGGCGGCGGCCAACCAGATCAATGCGTGCTTTTCCGTATTCAACCAGCTGCCCAAGGAAACGCCGCGGTCGACAAAGTGTACCTACGGCGGCGTGTACTTGGGCGCAGAGATGATTCTCTTGGGTGACGCCATCCGTGTCGATGCCAAAGAACCGGCCAACGGCAGCGGGATCTCTCCTACGCCAGGCCTTTTGCTAGCGGGCAACGATACAGGCAGCCCGCACCCTCATTCCGTTGACGTGATGCGTGTGACAGCTATTATGACCGAGCAAGGCCAGCTACGGTTGTTTGGCAACATATACCAACTGGCCCTGGCACTGCCAGGCTCTGTGCTGCCACCTATGAAGCCTACAGGATCCATATTCGAGGAGGAACTTGCAGAGCGCAACAGTCATGAGGCGACAGTGGCCGCTGCTTCAAATCCCAACGCGCCCATCCTTTACCCGACATGGTTCTGGCAGGTTCGGGAACTGAATGCCAGCCGTGCCGAGAGCGACATTCACGGCCGCTTCTACCCATCAATACGGCTGGCGGCTAACCTGCAAAATGGACCGTTCCTCCAGCGTGTTCAGAACGAGCCGTTGGCCGGACCCTACGATGATAGCTGCATTGCAGCGTCTGCACTGAACCGGCGGCAAAAGGTATCTGAGTTTATGTACCTCGGCGAGCGGCAGAACCGGGCAGCAACAATTGGTCAGGCTATGAGCATTCCGCTGCCACCTATTGAGGGGGTAAAGGAGGGCATCTAGAGAGAAGGAGGAGTGAGAGAGAGACATGGGGATGTTGCCCTCAGGCGAACCATAATAGCATCTAATATTAGATCAAAGTAAAATTTTATTCTTGACGTCCCATGCGTCATATATTGAAGCTGTTCCGGAGTGTCAAGAGTCTACTGAGTACGTACATTTGCCGGTTTGTTACGAGAATAAAACGCATCGAAAAAGAGGGGAAAAGAAATGCATGACAGAGGCATTGTTGGAAATCGGGCCGCAATCCTGCCTATATGCTTAGGTCGCACGAGAAACCAACTACTACTCCGAATGCCCGGGACACATAAGAAATGAGTATGGAGTAACTGATGTCTAGTTTATTGAACATATATAACTGCGGAAGTGCCACTGGAACACTCCGATGATAAACGCAAGTGGATTAATAAATAGCAGGGGCACTTTTGACATTACTACAATACCTGCCATGAGCCATGCCTCCCGGCTTTACGATATGACAGGGCTTGTTGCAGGCTCTTGTAAGGCGTCGGGGTTTTCCTGTTTTAATCTGACAGGGCTCTAATAACACCAAAGGCTCAGCCAGCTCCGAATTAGAGCCGCCTATTGCCTGCCGGAGCTATTGTGTTTGCTATCGAGTCTGAGCGCACAGACAGATGTCGAAGCGATGACTACTCGGCTTTAGCGAAGACCAGGGCGACAAGGAGAGATAGTCAATGCACACCCTTATACCCTGCTGTCTCATCATCTCATCTTGCTTTATTACGAGGTTCTTTCTAGCGAAAGATGGTAAAGGCAAATGATAGGTAGGGGAGCAGCGAATCATAGAATTAGGGAAAAGCGCCGAAGCTGATCCTGTTGTTCATGGGATTTGTCAGTTGTGAGTATCGGCCAGGATAAGTGGACTCAAGGAGTGTATTGATGTGCACCGGGTAGACGCACTTCCGCTGGCCAAAAGAGTAAAAACAGCCAGTAGCGAGAAGTCGATGCTACTGGCAGTGCACGAGCCATAATGAGAGAGCCCTGTGGCGAAAGAATTGGCAAAAAATCGGCACGCATACCCCCCATACACCCGTACACAACGGGCAACGATGTGCACAGGTCGATAGACTGGCACGCGGGAACAACAGCGGGCGTAACGTGCCACACCAAAGAAGAATGTGGAAATCAGAATAATCAAAGGAAGATAAATCAACGCACGGAATCCATAATCAATAGCAATATCAAATATAGTGAAACAAGTGTGATTTTATCAGGGCCAAATCCAAACAAATGTGGACAGGAAAGAGTCCCAACGCAACATGCTGCAAAACGCTCGCTAATAGCAAAGTGATGACAAAATTTCTCCGCCTAGGATCTAGGTTTGGGGCCTCTCTAGAAATACTCAAAAAGAAAAGTAGTGTATTGAAAGATCGTGAAAAGGGAGCTGTCAAAATCCTTCTTGTTTCCAAGACCGACAGCCTAAATTGATGAGTCGATGAGATGAGATGCGATCTTTGATCGTTGATGTCTGGATGGGTTGCAGGTGAATGAGCAGCACATCCATCAAGTCGTATTGCGGCAATTGGTCGTAAATGGCGTTGAATGGTAGATAATATCAAACATGTATAAAAGGGTGAATGGTCGTTGCTATAAGAGGCTAAAAAAAACTAAAACTGAAAAGACAAGCGATGAGGGAGGGATATTGAAAAGCAGGAGCAGGCGAAAATGCGAAAATACGACAGAACAGATGCATAAAAGGAAGAAAATCTGACATTAGCCAACTTGCAGCTGGGCAAGCCTAGCTTCTATCGTTTTCAAGATCTCCGGGTCGGGTTCCGGGTCGACGCGTTGAGGCTTCAACCGAGGACACTCGGCACAACGGGCATGTGCACAGTTTGTGCATGCAGCGCCTTCGGGTGCCTCCACTGGGTAGTTTGTCTTGCACTGGTGGCACTTGTATCGGGGAATCGAATTTGCACCGAACTCGTCGCCGGGGTAGCCGTAAGGGTATTTGTCTTTCTTGGCTGGGTCTCTAGGACAGTCGGTGCAGCGCGTATGAGAACATCCGGGGCACGACTTGTTGCCGCTGACAAATAGCTTGTCACACTGGCAGCAATTGCGACGAAGACGCTGGCGAGGTTTCTTGTAGACGAGGTCCTGGCCACCAGACTTGGAGGGTCTGGTGAGAATGTACATTTTCTTTGGAGCATCCCAGTCGGCGATGATAGGTGCACGCTCCTTCTGCTCCTTGATGACCTGAGCACGGCGCTCGCGGGCGGCCTGCTTTGCGGCCTCGGTGCGCTTGGGCGGGTAGCGGACGCACTGCTTGCAGCGCACATGGTCGCACTTGGGACACTTCTTGGCAGTGCCAAAGTCGGTGTTGCACTCATGGCAGGTGCGGTGTACACGCATGCGAATCGGCTTGTCGACGCGCAGAACATCGCCCTCGGTAGAGTACCACTCACTAGGAAGTATCTCGAGGCCGAAGCGCTCGCCGAGCTTGCGAGCACGCTCTTCATGCAGCTGCAGCCGGGAAACGCGTGTAGCGTCGGGGTAAGCAGGGCCAGTCTTCTTAATATTGGGCTGGTCGGCTGCAGTCCGAGAAGGACCGGCTTCAGCAGCAGCAGGAGGCTCAGCATGACTGGACATGTTAGTAGATGGTTCGGGATGGAATACTATATATCTTATAGATATATTCTCTGTAGTATCTGCGGTGCTAGTATAGACGTACGCAGGCGTCACAGCTGACGGAGCGAGCTTGCTGGGGCCCGAGATGGATATGCGCTTCTCAGCTCTCTTCATGATGGTCTTCATGCGAGTGATAATACGGCTGACGCCAGTCTTTTCCCTTGGAGGGGCTGACGGGCCACTTTGTGCGGGTGAGCTCATGTTGGCGATTTATGAGATTGTGAGGTGTCTCGACTTTGTGATGTGATGAGGTTGTTGGATGATGTCCGCTTCCGGTTGGCCCTCGAATTAATCAGGTTTAGATTGGGGATTGAGGCCAAACAACAAAAGCTAGACACGGCCGAGAAACATGAGGATGAAATGGCAAAGGGTGTCCTGTCCCGAATATGAGGCGTTTGAGATTTCTGGAAGTGTGGTGATATATGATGCCTGATATAGTGATGTAGATTGTCCGTGACCGTGGATAAATGTGAATGCGGTGTGATGAGACGACGGCACAGTCCGGTATTATATATCGAGTTACTATGCCGTTTCTTGGGGAATCGAAACCTTTTATAGTTGTCCAAGTGCAAGTCAAAGATGGATGAATATATCTTGTTCCAGTCCAGGGCTATCCAGCAACGGGTGCAGTGTCCTATGCAGTCCTGGGAAGATCAAGATCCGGCAGACAATGTCCTGGGCCGTTCTTATGGTGTATGCAAACAGATGCGAATAGACGAGTTGATGTGAGTTGAAGGAGATGACTGTGAGGCAATCTAACCGCTGAGGTGATGTGGAAATGTGGTGAAGAAAGAGGCGGCTATGAGATGGTGATGTTGACTGTCAATGCTACACGATGGCTGGTGATATGTAGACAACAAATAAGGTGAAGAGAGACAGACAAACAACGATGTAATGAAAAACAAGAAACAAGCAAATAGAGAGTTAGACAAGACAAAGGAGACGAAAAGAAGCCAGGAACGAGGTTGGCTCGATACAAGTAGTAATACTCTTTTTAGAAACGGCAAGAGCCAACAGACTCCAGAACACACGAACGAGGTTTAGTACGGAGTATGCTGGGCGGGTGGGTGGATTGGATTCGGGAGGGGATAAAAGAAGAATAGAGCCAGAGGACCGCCCGCCTGGAGAGGGGGGGGGGTGTGGTAAAGGGGGTGTAGTTGCTCGTGGAAGTGGGTGTGGTGTGTGTGTGGAGTGGATTTACGACTGTTTAGAGGGAAAGAGCAGGGAAAGCGCAAGGAAAGAAGGGTACGAAGTAGAAGTATTCTGAGGAATAAAAAGGATAATAATGCAAATGGAAAGAACGATGCACTTTAGGACTTTGGTGACTGCCATATGAATACGGACTCCACGGATTAGGAAGGAACAGCGAAGGAAAGAAACGTTGAGCTGCCACGCAGATTTACTCCATCGACGACCATTGCGGTGGGAAGCAGAAGGAAATGGAGGAGAACAAAGAGGGACAAGACAAGAGGAGATGAACTGGCGACTGGGAACTGGGAGGGAGGCGATGGAACGATACTGCAGGTAAGCTCGCAGCGAAGGCGGAGAGCGGCCCAGAAAGAGAGAAGAGCAGGAGCGCAAAAAGGAAGGAGGACAGGGGTGTACTTGCAGGAATGGGAACCTGACCAGCAAACACTGCAGGAGCTGCAACAGCTATTACAGCACTAACCAGCAGGAAGAAGCGACCCGGGAAAATAAAAGAGAAAAACGAACGCAAACCGGCAAAACCTAGAAGATTTCCAAAGGGAAGAAGCGTCATTAGACCCGAACAGACCAAGCGCAAGAGAGCGAAGATCAAAAAGTCTTTGCTGTTCATTTCTTTTGTTCCATATCTGCACTGTTGCACTGTATCTCAAGCCATGCCGACGCTGTGCTACGATACAGTATGTCATTACAGTTTTCTGGCGACTGTGCACACTGTAGGGCCGATGCTCTGGATGTTGTTTCGCGAGGTTTGCGAGTATGAGGAAGGAGCGGCTCTAATGTCTGCCGTTGAAGCATCCTTACATAATATGTTAATAATTTTTCAATAACCAGTATGCACAAGTCGTCTCAGAAAGACTTTACTGCATTTGCAGGTATCGTAATGCTTTTGCAGCGTTGCACAGTTATCATAGTGGGTTACAGATTGGTGGTAATATTGATGATCGTAAGACTTCAAAGTGCTGTCTGTGCCAGAGATGATGGATAGAGGTAAGGTACCAAGATAAGAAGATATAGAGATGAAGACCCAAAGATATAAAAAGTTGAACTATATGCACACACATAGGCATGGAATCTGGACTAAATCAAATCGAACGGGCATCGTGCCCCGTACAACTCTACAGTTGAATCCTATTTCCGCTTTCTGTTATTGTTTTCGTTTTCGTTATTTCCCGTAGACTGTCAAGAAGAGTTGAGAAAGAGATATTGCGCTAGCCGGATTGAAGACGCACCGACCAGTCGAGCCTTTGTCCTCTAATTATTCTCTCTGGTACCCAGACACCTAGTGTTTCTGCTCTCCCTTGCCTGAGCCGAATCCGTGGGCAAGGGTCGACGGGAGCGCAGAACAACACTACAGATAATGTAAGAACTAGGTAAATTGGTAAAATTGGGGAAGACTACTTTGTAGGTAGAACTAGCTGACTAGCTCTCGCACACAAGCAAATACTATGCTTGCAACGTCGTAATACTTGTAGTAAATGTGCATGGCGACGCAGACCAAAGGCAAAGAGGGGGTTTTGCATCAAATACGGAGCACTCCATAACGTCAATACACTCTACAGCACAATAACACTTTGTTCATGTGGAAGAATGATGCAGGCCAGGCGCCAGGCTATTTTTGCCACGGCTGCAGGTCTGCCACCGCGCGACAAACGTAACAACAACACGGCTAAATCAACGCAACAATATTGGATGATATTGGAAACCAACGTTTATATGGGGAATCGAACAACTGACTCTTACATACTTGTATTCACTCCAGACATGATAGTCAGACTCAAAAGACTCTGCCTCTACCAAACCCATGGATATGATGGGGGCCAAGTGAAGCAATGTCGCCACCAGACACCGCCAGAATGGAAAGGATCAAGCAGACCGCCAGTCAGTCTCTGTTTTACTTGGTAAGATAATGCTCGTCATAAGATGGCATTGAACCCATGTGACGAAAGTTGAAAGTATGAAAGTACCTCGCCGAGCACACTATCACACAGAGACAGTCTACCGACCGTACTTTTGACTTTTGACTTTTGACTTTACATAGTCCCCCTAATAAGTAACGCACCCATGTCGTCCCTCTGGGAAGTCACTTTTCCCCACTGACATTTGAATCCACTAGTATACTACAGCTTTGAAACTACAGTATATTCTAGAAAGACGTTACTATATTTATATAAATATAGTGTTCTCCCGCCTATATTTCCTTTGAAAGACCTGCTATAAGATTTCATACTTACAGTATAAAGGTAAGGATGAAAGTAACGAAGATGTCGCGTTTTCTATGAACTATACGATTTTTGGTATAGTTTAGAAGGCTCTCCATAAAAGGTACATCTGAATGAAAAGTCAAGGGTGCGTTATATACGCCCCGAACTACTTATGCGGATTCCGGCTAGAAACGAAACAGGTAAAGTGGGTCCATCGTCCCATACCATGCTAGAGAACGAGACAACGGCCACCGAATGGAAGGCACGGGCCCAGGATGACGGCTCAGTATTATTTAGTCATTACACGCCCAAGTAAACCACGCCAAAAAAGTACTAGATAGCCACTAGAGACTACTCGTGGAATATGGAAGGAGCCAATATGGGTTGTCGGTACTCGTACCGTAATTCTGTCAGTCGTTCCTTCTTTTTTTTTTTTTTCTTTACTCTGTTGATTTACAGTGCTCCTTCCTTACTGGCTTACTCTGCCGTACATCACGTGTTATCTGAAGGGACGCTCCGCCAACCGTTATTGCAAGGATTCTCTCAAATAGACAAAGTGTCTCCCAAGTAGAGATGTCGGCAGGTCGCCCGTTCCTTGGCAACTCATACTTATGGGCTCTGATCATGCTATGCTATTAAGACCTGAAATATGATGGAGCCACTACGGCTTTTTTCTGTGCCTATGGGAAATGCGACTCTGCTAAAGAATGGCATTTCCACAAAGACCACTACGCCATTGACAGTTGTACTGTCGAGTACTTTATCGACCTTGAGAACTTATGAATAGATACCTCCTAAGCTATCTTACGAGACAGCGGCCGATGCCGTTGCAAGACTACCAAAAGTACGCACCGGCGCCAATATAGCGCGGCCTCTACCGTGTCCGGTCACGCGGGCACTAAACCACTTGCTGGGCTCTTGCTCTTCTTGGAACCATTGCGCGCCGCAGTATGATTATGTAAAGGTATATATCGACTGAAGGCAAAGTCACTGTATCTTACCATTGTAGGATCATGAGAAGGCAGAAGGCGAATAGTAAGATGGCGGTTAAAAGGCATCTTGCATGATGCGAAATGACCCGACAGGCAGTGTTTCAAGGCAGCCCCAGGGAGCTAGGGTATTGGTTTGGGGGCATGTCAAATGTAGTAATGATTGGATAGAGCAATTAAGACGAGAGTGGGAGATATTAGTGAAGAGGCGATTAATAGCCCTTCGAGATAAGGTGTACAGCGTGTCGAAAAAGCAAGAAAAAGCAACTTCAGGGGGGTTTTCTGGGTTCCTTTTCTTTTGCAGGTGAGTTTAATGCATCTGTTGGGTATGAGGGAGCATCGACCCGGTGGTTTGCGAGCAGATCGGCAGCCAAGCAATATGTTCGAAGGAACGTGCGTGTTTTTTTTTTTTTTTTTTTTTTTAGATATCTACTCCGTAATACAGCTAAATGATGCTGACGGGTGAGAAATTGAAGTAAGTATGCAAGAAAGAATCAGAAGCATAGAAAGGATTGTGTCGGAATAGAGGCGTATTGAGCAAGACAAGAAAATAGGAACTGGCATTCAGGATTCAATAATTCGCAGCTATCAACCCCGACTATATTTGCCTCCTATGCTTCTGCGAAATCAAAGTCCAGTAGCATAGGCACCCTCACAGCTGGAGCACCGTGCGCGTGATTCGATTAGCCAAGACGCAGCCAGCCAGCTCCAGCGTACAGATTGCATTCTTGATTCTGATTGTTTTGAGTTGGATAGTCTCGATATCTTGCTACTCAGTATTCTCCGGTCCCAAGTATGACCCAGCATCTTTGCTTACGAGTAGCCCTCTTGAGTCTAGAAGACTGGGGACAACGGCATTCTGTCTGTTCTAGGATGCGCGATGTAACTGTACAGAGACAGCGACCAAGAAAGTAAGCTACTTCGTACGAAGTAAACGATGAGAGCAGTTGAGCATGCAACGAATACTAAGTAATACAGAGTAGAAGATC
This sequence comes from Ophiostoma ulmi, assembly GCA_029298715.1. Classification (NCBI taxonomy): domain Eukaryota; kingdom Fungi; phylum Ascomycota; class Sordariomycetes; order Ophiostomatales; family Ophiostomataceae; genus Ophiostoma; species Ophiostoma ulmi. The sequence continues at coordinate 4,230,406 of JANSLN010000002.1, read as the reverse complement.
AGAGCTAGGGTCCCTAGGTAGCTAGACTGCAACGGGGCCGACAGAGACGATCCCGCTGCAAAGTTCAGAAATGGCTTGGTAATAGCAGCAGCTAGCAGCCAAGCAATGGGAAATGGGAAATGATGATTAATCGAAATTGTGTAAAATAAGGCAGATACAGGCAAAGGCAGAACGGCATAGTACCTAGCATACACATACGGGGCCTTTCCATAGACGGCGACGCTGGGGACGTCTCTAATCCTTCTGGGTTGCAACCCAATATATTTTGACTCGAGGTCCTACTGTTTGCGTTTGATTGAAACGCTGTTGTGATACTCTACTTTGTACAAGACATATACATTAGTACAATCTGCCAAGTGCAGAGAAAAGGCGCTGCCCTCATTCCAGCTGCTGTCACAAGTGACAGGTCAACTGTGTCTCTGCCTCCCACGCGTCGGGTATGGAATGTACAAAGTGGTTTTCATAATGGGTAGCGGACACGAAACCGTTACAGAATAAGTTGGCTGTGAAATCTTGTAGCGAGAGCGAATAGAAATAGAAGAATAAAAATCAAGGACGACTTGGAAATTAATGACTCGATACGAAGACGAAGAGAAGCATCCCTTGGAATGCAAACATCGTATGTTTTGATTGTTGACGGATTGTGCAACAACCACAGCCACATATAGCACATGCAAATTACAAAATAAATATAAATATAATTGCCACTGACACATCATTAGCACACTTCTGGCAACAACCAGTGTGGAATCTTTGAGTGTGAGATATGAAAATAGATTTAGGTATGAATATGGATGTCTCCTGACAACCGCGGTCTCTACTCGTCTGCACACTGAAGTATACACATATATATTTAAATAGTTCAAATACCTGCTCACCGTATGTTTGTATCTACGACACCCGTTTCGAATGCGTACCAAGCCTCTTGGAAGCCGACCGTGGTCGGACAGACTGAGTACCCCGTACGTCAACGCTGGTTATCGGCCGGTTCGAGGAGAAATAATAGAAACTGTTACTCGGCGCCCATTCTGTTCTTTTGTAAGATACTCTCCTCTTCTCCTTAAGTACTAGGTTGCAGTGCTTCATAGCTGACTCGGATAATGATCAGCACTCGACATCACCTGAAATCTGCTAATCAGCAAATCAGCAAATCAACAAGAAAACCGAAGGGGAAAAAATAACATGGGTCTGCGATGCGTTGTTCATACTTGGTAATCAAAACAGCCCTCCTGTCTACCCGTAGAAATAGCAACATGCGGATGCAAACTTCCATAACAGCCTGATGAAACGTGCAGATCAAAATCACACTGTCAACGGTACACCTCAGTAACAGCTCTGGCGGGATGGGTGGCCACACCAAAATACAAACAACCAGAGACACTTGTAAGCCAAATCTGCTAGACAAAGACACTCAGAAAAGTGTCCCAAACGGGTATATCGTATAGGCCGCCAAGAAGGCTAACCAGACAGACGGCACGGTATTCCGCAGCTGAGAGGGGAGATGTTATGCACGAGCAGGCAGGGGGGCAGTCCTACTGGTCGCAAGACAAGCAAGGTAGTATTGGATACGACGATGTTATATCCGCATTTTATTTTGGCAGGTCGGGCTCTGTACTCAGTGTACGTATTGGACTTTTCATGACGATTGTGTCAGTATTGATCACCCTTGATATCCTAGTATAGATGCTTGTCTTAAGTCTCTCGTTTTATTCAAGCTGAAATCAGACTTGTCTCGTATAGTTTAACTCTTTCTACTTGCTTCTAATTGTCTCACTCCTTTTATATAATTAAAACTTAACCGCGCTCTGATGGTCGTATATTTGAGACGTCACGGATTGACACCTGGAAGTGGCAGAAGCACGATAGGTGAAATGCAAGACCGTGTATCAAGTTAGTGTTTTGTGCGTTCGTGATATCAACATCTCGCGAGTCAGATGCGGCTTGAGTTCTAAACATCACCAGCACATCACAATAAATACAGCCACCTTATCCCTGGCATTTCAGGGGCTCTGTTAACCAACCGCGAGCCATCTCTATTTTTATTATATTTTTGTCCTCGAGTACTTTTCTGCATTTTGTATACAGATACGATCGGTTTGCAATGCATTTCAAAATGAGGGAGGTAAATAATTGTTGTTATTGTTGTTGTTTTCTAAAAAAAAAAAAAAAAAAAAGCACGAATCCCTATTCATAAAATAACTAATAATTGACAACAATAATTACCAAGTAATAATATATAAAGAAATGACACGTTTTTTCCAAGCCACAATCTCACTCGTTGTGCAACCTTTATCCAAATTGCTTGCAGCCAACTACAGACGGTCCCGAAGGCAATATTGAGCTACTTGAGGTGTTCTTGAGATGTATTCCATAGTGGTGGCCAATAATCTTCAATCTCAAATCCATTGGTCTCTATTGTTTGCCCAATTTCTCTTTGCCCTTTTGATGCTTTCTTTTTCTTCTCCGTAAAATAGATCTTACGACGAGATATGACTGATCCCCAGCCTGCTTGCTGCTGGATGCTTTCTTTTAACTGCTTTCTTTTCCCCAGCTGGCCGTATCTCCTGAAACAATAAAAGCCCTGAACTGTATCCATAGGTAGATTTCCTCCGCGAATATCATAAAACGTAAACATTATCATAATTGACACAACCTAAATAAAATACTTGTGAGATATTTCGCCCAGCTGCTGAGAACTGCCGGGCGGGTGCTGCTTTTGTTCTCAGCCTTGGGCCGGGGTATTTCAGTCTCAGTCTCAATCTTACTCTCAGTCTCAGTCTCACTTTTCACTTTAACGTTCAAGTACTGGAGGCTTGGTATTTTCGGGAACGGGTAAGATTTGAGAAGCTGTTGGGTGTTGGTATTTTACAAAAGCTTACTACGATAATTACAGGCTCTTACTGTTGAGGGTCCCAGTTATCTGGGAAGGATCTGCCGTGCCACTGATGGGGAAAAGGGTCGTCGTGTTATTGGAACCCAGGAGTCGACACGAGATGAGGTGGCAAAGGTACAGACAAGTTTCTTGAAATATAAGCAAGAGACTCCAGGAATCAATTACAGCACACTCACATCACATTACACCACACACCACACGCAGGTAATCAAAGGTATGCACAGGCCAGCAGCGAATAAAAGCCCAGTGGATCATAGTCGTCAAGTCAAATGCGAGCAAGTCTCCGCAATGGATGATCCGTGTGGGTGAAAGAACAAGATGTAATAACAGGATGAAAGGGAGACCCAGTGATTCTCTGCACCCGAGTTACCAAGCAGATTTGCACATGCAGCCAGGATCACTGTCGGGACGGCAATAGACCCACGATGCTGGGAATAGAACTCAAAACAATACTAATCCGACGGTTGATGCCTAACATTCTTAAATCCAACAACCAGGAAACAGGTTCATTATCTATCGTTCGTCGGGTACAAACACATCATGGGCAATATACAACAAGCTGTGTAGAGCATTAACAAGGCTATTGGTCGCCTTGATTTGAGTGAGTTTATCAACCGATACTCAAATCGGAGGAGTTAAAACGAAGAGAAAAACGGATCAGACTGTGAGTGGGGAGATTATAACAGGGCAAAGAGGACGAATATGGTGAAGAGGAGAGACAACTAGATTTGGCTGGGCTAGTTTGGCTGGGCATGGCTTCATATTGAATATCTTCTAATTACAGTAAGACGGAAGTAAATGGATGCCGAAGAGAAAAATCAGAAACGCGCGAGGAAAAACACTGCAGGAAAAACGAAAAGCAGAACAAGGGACCGGCCGACTTCCTCATTTGCACTGGCTTATTTTTATTGTTTATTCAGCTTTGCACTGACTCGGCTGACACCGTAATATTATCGTATTGACTTGGCCGGAAATCTACCCAAGAAAACTCACAAAATCAAACAAGGCGAGTGGTTCCAAGCGACGCCAGACGCGTGTACAGAGTATCGTTTGGAATCAAACAAGTAGCATAAACCGGCTGCGAGTTCCGAACTCTTAAAGAGATTGCCACCGGCTTCGGCGAGACCAACCGCTGATTTCGACGTTCGATGTCAAGACCAGACCTGGCTGACCCAAGTGTTGAATCCTCTGGTCCTGCTCTACTCCAGTCGAGACCAGCTGGTTGTTTGTATCCATCGATGATGCACTCTAGACCTCTTCTCCCCTGGACCATGCTTCTCTTCCTGAAACCCAGCAATACTATTTTGCCATGTGTTTTTACTTTTGCTGGACGGGCCGTAGCGTGAAATATAGTGGCGGGACTGCAAAGAGAATGATCGTTGGGATCTGTTGATTTATTTCTTGTGCTCCCATCCCCTTTCATTTTCCTGTTTTCTGTTTTCTTTTATTTCCTATTTCGATTGAAATTCCTTCTTTTGGCGTTCTCTGCCCGCAGCTACACTCTTCGACGTAGTTCCGGACTGTTGCAGCATCTGTACTCCGTAGTACAATTCTCTTCCTCTCGAATATCCTGTGACCCAACTAAATCCAATGGTCGAGTCCACCTGCTCTGACTTGTCGACTCTGCGACGTTGATACATCACATGCTGCCACGACGAGTTTGTTCCTCTGAGACACCACCTGTAGCAAAGGAAATAGACAAAAAAGATAGTGCCATCCACTGCCAGCACCATACGCCTAGCCACAATAGCCTGTTTGACCAAGCGACATAGGACCACGCACCCTGAAAACTAACGCACTGGCATGTCCTAAGTTATATTGAGATATAGCCGAGGCGTAGCCGTCCTTGCACGGCGCATGTCCGCTTGTGAAGACGTAAGACGTAAATATATACGTCCGTGGTTGACACAAAACTCCGGTCTTAATGGCTTCGGATTTATTTCGATAGTCTTTACTTTTTTACGTCTTTACACCTTTACACCTTTACACCTTTCCACCTTTACGTCTTTACACAATAGTCTTGTTTCTAGTTTCTAAATGAAAGTACCAGTGCCAATCAATCCTGATATCACTCATACCTCACCGCCGAATGATATTGCTCTACCACACTTTGACGAGACTGAGACCAGTGAATGTCTCACGATTCGAGTCAGTGGCGGCTACGCTGACCGTATTGCCCAGCTCGCCATCTTGCTCAGTCTTTCTTGTGGAGGCCGGCCAGACTAGTGGTATCCTGATTTGGTATATTACCGGGTTTTGTCTCATCTCAAATAACTCTCGCACTCCGAAGAGTTGCCTCTTTTGCCAACGGCCAGCTAGAGGCTAGCTCTCTCCAGCTTAGACGCAAGCCACACTGGAGCTTACGTCCTCGCTTCAAGAGCTGTGTGATATTGATGCCGTACTTTTGGTCTATCTTGACTGTCTCTGAATCACATGCCTTCTTTTAGGGTCTGGGGGCGGTAAACATCAGCAACAGCGAAACAATATCATTTCCCAATACACGTAGTTACTCTGTAAGTGTCTCCCTCGTCTGCAGCGGACCTTATCTAAAGCACTGACAGAAAGTCAAGTGCTACCGACAAAAAGGAAGCAGGAAAGCAGCAAAAATGGAGCGGAGGGATTAAATACTGGTCAATACAGAGAGGGAGCATCTGTGGATGCTCTTGATCCACCCCCCTTTACAGTATTTGAGTTTCCAGTCTCGTCTCCAGACGATCCACGACTCCATTCCCCAAGGCTACTGGTAGCTGGCTGGCTAGCTGGCAATATTGTGATTATTGCAGCTCTATTCTCCCATCCTCCTCAGAATATCCCGATCCATACCCTTGAAGCTCGGAGTGTGCCACAGTCTCGATACTGATATGATTTTCATCACAACGTCATACCTCGTAGCTCAGGGGCTTGGTACGACTCGCCATATTGGGCGAATAAGTAGCATTACTTACTGACATGAGACTCTGTAATGTGGGGTGATCGTGAAATATCATAGTAAAAAATAATCACACCTTATTGAAAGGGTAACTGCAAATGGTTGAGCTGCGTCTTGTGATAGATGCAGCTAGAACAGGGACAAGAAGACAAAAAAAAAAAAGAAAAAAATCTATTCGCGGTTTCAAAAAACAACAACGCGTGACCAATGCATCCAACGCCAGAAGTAAGAATATGGACAGTATAGACAGAGAAGAAAATGAAAGTATACAGACAAGACACGACAAAGGGGACCTATCAGGAAACAAATAGAGAAAAAAAAAGAAAAGAAAGAGAAGAATAAGCATCAGGTGTGCATTGACACAGGTCATAGCCAACGGAAAATAATGTAACAAATGAAGTAAGTATAAGTCAGATATCAATACAGCTCAGTGACGCGACTGCTAACCATACGGGCATGCGATGCTCGGCTCCGTCGAGGAAACGGCAGGCGATTTTGCCTTCTACTAGGACGCCTTACTCGTCCCATTCCTCGTCAAGCTGGTCAATCAGACGGTTCTCGTCTTCGCGGTTGCGACTGCTCGGCGACGTCGATAGCGTTCGGTAGCCCTGCTGCTGCGGGAAGAACCGCGCGCAAGATGATGTAAAGATGGTAAAGAAGTCCTGTAGTTTGAAAAACGATGGGACAAAATGGAGAGGGGAAGAGACCACCCCTCGCAAGAAAGAAAAGTATTAGTCGTTGCGCGATCTTTGTGATTTGTTTATGATGTTTGAGCTGCTGCCATTGCCAATCGGACTCCGCAAGATGTCATCTCCCTCCTCATAGGTTTCATTTTGCAGCAGGCCGTCCAGGTAGTCATCACCACCCAGATAGCCTCCGTGGCGGCCGAGGCCGAAGCAGCAGCAGAGGATACGCACCCTGACAAAACTCCAGATGCCTAGCCAGATGGTATGGTTGGGCAGCTGCCGCCAGCCGCGGGCATGCGCCACATGGCGGTTGTACACAATACCGCCGGCAAAGTACACCACCAGCGCCACGCCAGCGATAATGACAAAGACGCCACCGGGACCAACGCTGCCGGGCTTGTGCGGCTCGGCAATCGCACAGGCGTGCGGCGACCGGATCTTGAAGAAGTATGCACATTGGTCGGGCGTGCCGACAAACGAAACATGCGCAGTTGTCTCGATGGGGTCGCGGTCGCAGAGGAAAGCAAACGTAGCCGACTTGCGGCGTATTGTTGCAGTGGCCGTCGTCGACAAGGAAGAGGTGTCGCGCTTGTTGCTAGGGTCGGGGCACGGCGAGCCGCCAGTGTACTGTAGAACCAGTTCACGTCCGCGGGAAACGAGTGCAGACGATTGTTGTCTGTTGATCAGTAACAAGAGCAGACGATTTTTTTTTAAAAGCAATGCAAAACATAAGAACCTACCCTAGAGAGTATACATCACCGTTGTGCTCATAGTAGGCACTCACATTGGCCCAGAGATCACGGTCCAGGCCCATGACGTTCTTGACCGGCGCGACGACTGCGGCGCAAATGTTGAGCGTAAAGTTGGAGCCGTAGTCATGGCCGCGTGCCGCATAGTCTGTCAGCTGGATGCCCGACTTGGGCTTCTTGGCACCCTCGACAGGCGGCAGCACCATATCGGGTCGCAAGTCGTAAAACGCGCCACTTGTTGCTGACGCTGTGCACGGCAGTGTGGTTGTTGTCTTGGATGGCGCCGCGCTGGAGATGTCAAATATATCGACGGCTGCGGCCTGAGCGCCGGGCAGTGCGGACAGGGCCGCCAGGGCTGTTGACAATATCAATGGCGAGCGGAGAAGCTGCATTGTGAATCGGTTTGGTGTTGTATTGTCGTGGTGTCGACTTGAGAGGTGGAATCAGGACTTCCAAACGTGCGCCAGAGACACGTCAGCCGTGTTGCGTCGAGTCGAGGTGGTCGAGCAATCGATGCCGTAGGATGCACTTCAATACAACGAAGCGAGTCTAGATGCTAGACAAGAAGAGTGGCCGAGATGGATTCGACTTGGCGATGACGGTTGCGCGAATCAGAGGGGGGAGGAAACGATAACGTAATGTAATGATAGGTTTTGCGCGGCGCGACTAAGAGGGTCGCAATCGGCTTCGTAGGGCAAGGTGTCGTAGCCGTGTTACCCCTAAGCAGTAGGGACAGTGGATGATATGGGAATAAAAGATGAGGCCGGCAGTAGACAGGAACAATAGACGGACACGGGAGATGCGGGATGTCGTTGATGATGAGTTCGGTTGAAGGAGAGGTTAGAGGGCACGGCCAGATTAAGGAGGCGCGAGGTACTAGGCTGACTGGTAATTACTGTATGGCAGGCACCGCCTGCCCAATGAGATTAACAAAGAACACCTAATTTGTCTTGGCCATTGCAGATCTGATGACATAATATATGATTATATAATCAAGACACAATCCCACATGCGAACACAAACGTTCCCGTTCGTGACGATCGGCTAATGAGAATGCAGACATTTGACTATTATCTACAAGAGGACTGGGAACTTGAGGATTGCGACCTGTTTGAAGAAACCGCAGCTATCATTCATATAGTCAATTGGTTGCTCTTCCTTTTATATAGTGCTGTTATGGAGAACAGCTTTTCGTTTGCAGTATATAATTGATTACATAAGCATCCACATAGTTCTGGGAATTTTATATTGTCTCCAAAAGCGACTTTATGTATGCTATACACGGTAGATGGCTTGTGTCGACTTATGCGGCCTTTCTGACCTTGACGAGCTTGCGGCGGTCGTGAAAGCCAATGCCCAATAAGAATGCAATTCGCATCGACGCCCCCAGGTACACAAACGGCACATTGCCATAGTCCATAGCGTTCCACAGGTCGGCACGCCAGTAAATATCGGTGCCGAGCGGCAGCAGAGAGTAGAGATGGCCGAGGTCGGCGATGAGCAGGCCAAACAATAGCGTCTTCCACACGCGCTGGTCGGCGGTGACACGCAGTACAAGGGCCTCGTTGAGGGTGAAGAGCAGATACAAGTTGGCGAGCTGCGACAGGACGACCGATGTCACGACGGGGATCTCGTCATTAGCGGACGCGGGCGCAGACGCAGCATGTGTCCACGAGAGGTAGTCGTGCTTCCGGAAGTGGGCAAAGTAGGCGCCGACAAGGGCCGAGATGGGCTCTATGAGCAGGAAGAAGAGGCGGTAGATGGCCGGCAGCTGAACCTGTGTGGCCTGCTTGGGCTGGTCAGCGGCCTTTGTCGTTTCTTTCGTATTAGACATATTTTATTTGGTGTTGTGATGGCTGTGTTGTGCGGCTGCTGCTTGTTGGGTTACAAGTGCCCACGATGTGTTGTCTGAGCTCGCCCGTTCCTGAGATGTGTTTCGTCGACGTTTGGAGCTGTCAAAACGAGGCAAAAAGTGGAGAACTACATAATTCGAGGTACAGTACTACACCGCTAGTGGAGTAGCAACATAAAACTTACAACTCGGCCAGTGTCTTTCTTGCTCGCATCAAATGCGTGCTGGTTCTGAAGACGACGGGACACTTGCTCGGAGAGTTTATTATTTTACTCAGTGCGTATAAGCTTTTCAATGTTATTCCATTGCTAGATACTATTATACAGCCACTCAGCATTGGATAGTCATAATCTCGGGGGCATTCTTTATTTTAGTTTAAAGCAAAGTCAAAATGCGCGTGCTTAGTCAGCACAACCAGATTCAGCCCATAACCAAGCCTTGATGAAGTCGGATACTTTTGGTATCGTGCTGTCGTGTGAAGTAGTTGACAATAATATTTTTCTTCTAGAATAGATATACAGTAGTAGTAGAAACAAAGGACAAGGCGGGTGTAAGATCCCAAACCCGGCCAAAACACAGAATGTTTGACGGCTCTCGTACTGAGTATAATTTACTTCAAACAGGCATAGCAAGACGGCACTCGCTTGTCCCGTGCGTTGGATGTATGATCTATAGTTAATGCGAGTCATGTGCTTTTAAGTTATTCTTGACTGATGAGTTTATGGTTACTTTGCTGCCCGTGCACTGCAGTCTCTGATGACTGTAAACATTTTACTACTTGACACCTTTCTTCTAGACATGCAAACTTTTATATCATTGTATATAAACTATGAAATTTTATAGTGCTTGTAATTTTCCTATATTTGTTATTGGAATTCATCGAGATTTTAATTGCAGTGAATGGATTATGTCATCTCATCGCTCACTCCTTCCTACATAACTCTCTGGTACATAATATGCGATTGACCAAGTGCTGATCAAACAGCCCACATCATACAAACGTACTTTACTATTCAAAACCAACGACGTCCACTCGCCATGACTCGTATTTGAGCATTTGTGTATTTGTGACAGATCTTCAAACAGATCTAAAGAGATCTCTCAAGCGATGCCCGCCCGTCTAGTGACCGTCTTCTCCGACCAAGCCGGGACTTTGGCGGTTCGCTTCTAAAAGAGCATGTCACTGCATCTGTTCGGAGTATTTGTATCGTCTTGCCTTTTTCCATAAACTAATCGTACGTAATGCATAGAGACCAAGATGCCCCATCCATCGCGTGTCTCGCCGCCTTGCCTCGTCGTTTTGTGTCTCAGCATAACAAGGAGAGAGAAGATGAGGAGACGAGGAGATGAGAAAAGTAGTCGTAAAGTGGTCTGTAGATCTGTGATGCGCTGATGTATGGTACGTGATCATATTGGCAGGTCTCAAGATATAGGACGGCCGAAAAAGTACAAGTATAGTCGCTGCCCTCGTCATCTTGTCGTCTCTTCTGATTTTAAGCCAGCCTCATCTCTTCTTTTAACCACAATTCTTTCATCTCTTCTTTCATTTCTCTCTTTCCTTTCTCTATCGACCCGGTGTCGTCTAAAGTACAGGTTACTTTTATATATATCTTTTTAACTCTCTAAATGGTTCGCATCATCACTGTTCTGACCTGTAAGTCTTCTACTATAAACTTCCTCACTCACGCCTTCACTTCTAACAAACAGTCGCCGTCTCGGCTCTGACCCTGGTCACGCCCAACAATGCTGGCGCAAAGAACGTCGGTGCCGGTGACGGTGCCCAGTTCATCACCGGTGGTTGTGTCAACGACGCCGACTGCAGCTCGGCCTGCTGTGCCAACAACGGCCAGGGTGCCGGTGTGTGCTCGGCTGAGGCAGCAGCTCTCCAGAATGGCAAGCTGGGATGTGGCTTCACCGACCCCAATGCCACAGAGACGATTGCAGCCGCAAAGGCCCAGGTGGCCAAGCAGGGATTCTAAGAGTGCTCTGAAAGCTGAAAGAGTGTGTCAGTACTAGCTGGTAGACCTGATAGACTTTGTATCTTATCACAGGCGTTTTGAGTTTTGAATGCATCTCACGAGTCAACGTCTCAACCCAATCAATATCAAAAGCATTTATTGAAAAAAATTGAGATAAAAATGACAATCAATTCACACATGACAATTTCAACCTAGCCCAGAACATACACATACTTGTGATAGTACTCAGTCAACCGTCCATGGTCTAGTCCACATCCGCCATCCGCCATCGTAATCGTCGGGTATCATAAATCATAAACTTCATGCATCATAAACACCGCCCTCCCTCCATCTATGACCTGGCAAACACAACTCCTACCGCCTCCGCTGCGAACGCACAAGATACTCGTCCCGGTGCTGGTACTTGTCCCGGCGACAACGAGTTACTGTCAAGTGGTCCCATGGAAAAAGCACAGGCCGGAGTGTCTCCCAACGCGAGCCATAGCCGAGTGCTCGTGGATCACCCTCCTTGAATGGATACGCTGCACCAGCTTCGGCATAGTGCACTGCCTCCTCGCCGTTCATATCTTTCCTGGAGACGACATTGTTCTTGTTGCCGCTGTCGGCACCAGCACGGCGCACAATCACCATGAAATCATCATGCCGGATCCGGCTGTTATGCACATCCTCCAGCGTCTCCATAGCCCACAGCGCCTCGCCATCGCGCACGCCATATACGGACACGGTACTACGCGGTGCTGGTGTCTCACCCTCGTAGAAACCCTCGTCAATTATGGCATCAATGCTGACATTCCATCCAGCCGAAGAGCCTGGCTTTTGATCGTTGTTGTTGGGGTGGACAGCGGGCAAAACACCATCACGCTCTGTCAAAATGTGCCGCCACCGAGCCAAGCGGTACTCTTTGCGTGCAGAGTATGAGGAAAACAGACTGCCGAGGCCATGGCGTCGCAGAGCCTCCATCCCGTTTCCACCACTTCCAGGCCGGCCTTCTGCCGTTGCAATCGACGCGGCCACCGCTGACGCCTCCTCTCTCAGTCGCTCTTGCTCCTCCTGCTCGGCGCGCTCCGCCTCAGCAAAAACTTCATTGTACGCCTCCGAGTCGGCATCCCAGAATCCCATGTTGACCATCATGGCCTCGAGCGAGCTAGGACGTTCACGGTCTGCGGCAAGCATGTTGGTGTCGTGGTGCACATAGCACAGCTCACGCCAGCCCGACCCGGTATGCAAAAGCTCAGTCAAAATCTCGTGGGGTGATGCCCGGTTGACTGGCGGAGGCGGGTTGCTGGTGACACTCATATTGTACATGTCCACGCTTGGAATATTGTGGCAGCGTGTCGACTTGTGCACGCGGCAAGGGAGCGCCGGCAGGATAGTGAGGCGGTCTAGCCGCAGGCCGGGAAGCAAGCGCATGAGCCCACCGAGGAGCAAGAATCTCTGCCGAAATTGATGAGGCTGCTGCTGTCTTTGGTGTGGGGGTGTCGAGGGCGGTGTAGGGCCGGAAGACGAAAGAGAGGTCTGCTGCTGGACAGGCGCTGATGCTACAGGCATCCGCTGGTGAACAAAGAGGCCGCCCTCGCGTACCCGTACCTCGCGCACAAGAGTGCGCTGCACCGGCGTCAGAGCGCTGCCCAGCACGTCTAGCATCGTTGCTGCATCCTCAAAGTTGAACAGGACTTGGCCCAGCCACGCGTCGTCAAATCTCAGCTCATTGGTGATCTGGCGACAGACGCGGAATAGCGCCATTGAGTTCTTAGCCGGCTTGATTTGGGTGATTGTGCGAGCTCGCCGGCGGTTAGAGCTGTGCAAGCGGCCACGAGGCTCGGGTGACGTTGACGGGGATGAGTTTGCAGACTCGGATGAGTTGTATGCCGAATCCGGCGAGCCTCCTGAGCTCTCAGATGTGCAGGTGACTCGCCGGCCCATGGTGAGGCGTGTTGAGTAGAAGACGTATGCATAAATTTCATCGCGAATTTCCTGGGGGAGCATAAGAAAGCGGCTTGTTTCGCGCGACTGACTGCCGCGCAGCTTCGCCGATGAGGCTCGCACAGGCAGTGCAGGGGGGGCATGTGGCGGCGGCGGCTGGAATGGCAAGTGAAGCACCCTTGGTGCCGGCACAAAGTTCTGATTATAGCTGTCGGCAAGGCCACTGCTTTGCCGCAAATCGACTTCAGACAAGCTGCGGATAGGGTGAAGGTGGCAGACGCTGCTGATAGCTCTCAACATAGGCTGCGATAGCTTCTTGGCAACGCTACATTGGGTTGGGTAGGCCGCGCTTTGAGATGCACCCCGGCTGTCCAGCAATGCGTTTGTGTCTGTGTTTGTGCTTGTGCTTGTGCCTGTGTAGGAGTTCTTTTCCTTTCCGGCCTCACGGCCTTTTCCCAGCCACTTCCAGCGTGAAAACATGGCCTTTTTTGAAGATTTCCTAAATAGTTAGCAATTGGTTTGGCTGGTTTGGCTGTGCACACCACTTGTCGATGCAGCGATAAGTAGCTTATATTAGCTGAGCAATGAACGTACCTCTTTCCATTTTCACCCTGGTTGATGAGCGGCCAGCAGGCCTGTGCCGGAGCGCAGTTTGCATACGGCATTGCGGCTGTTGTGAAGCTGTGTGATTTTACTGATATAGATGGTCGAATCGGCGTCTTAATAGTAGATGTAGGTATGCTTTCAAAACAGACTTTAAATAGCCAGAGAGCCCAGATTAATCAAGCGAGAAGCTGTGCGAGCTTTATATTCTGGACACCGAGTGTGCTGGGGAATTGTGGCCGTTTGTCTGCAAATAAATGCTGCCGGGTCGTTGCTTTTGTTCTGTTGCGCTTTCACACTTTCACACTTATTGCGGTCGGCTGGAGATGTGAGTGGTCTGTGTTGTAGTGCATACACACTACCTCGTTTGTATTTTTTGGCGCTCGATAGTCTGTCTATTTGTATGCGCTTGCAGTGTGTTTGGGCTGCGTGTTCGACTTGTTGCTTTTTGCTGGTTTTATTCTGCTTCTTGTTGAGTCCGTTTGACCGTTTTCTTGCTGTTTTAACCCATGTACGTTGGCCGGGTCATGCAGGTCACCGTTCTTTTGACTGTTGACCGATAAATTGTGTGCCCCAAGCCAAGCCAAGAAAGGAGTGCGGATGGATATAAGCTGGCAGACCTGAAGCTGATAAAGATAATGAAGCCAAAAAGGAAGCAAAAGGACGGCAGAAGAGAGCTAACAGAAAAGCAATGTGAGACAGAGTGATGATAGAGGCAAAAACAACAATACGAAAAATAGAACTTGAACTTGAAAAGAATAATAGTATGGAAAAGCAAGAGAAGAATAACAAAAAAAAGAAAAGAAACATGTTCATAAAAGAAGAGCTGATGGGGTCTATTAACATGTCCCAGTGCTGCCCTCTTTGTCTTTATGACAGCCGTGGGCCGTGGGTCTCATTCCCCCATGGTGGCCTCCTTTGAACTCTGATTTATCCTTTTTCTTTTTTTTTCGTTCTTACTATTTCTTGATCTTCCTTTCCCTTGCATTCGTCCTAGACAGCCCGTCCGACTAGTTGTGTGATTGTACAGATTGTACAGTTTGACAGATTGCACATCTCTGACCTGTCTCCTGTATCCGTTGGCACTGCAGGTCTCTTGCAAGCGACCTCTATTCTTGTCAACGGGAACACCTAGTCCCACTGATTGTGCCAGGACTTACATGCATACTTGCGTATGCTGCAGTATAACGGTGTATATGTGCGTTGTAAGACCCCTGTCGTTGATACTTGCCCCCTCCTTTGCTGCTTTGGCAAGCAATGCTTTTCAACACTCGCTCCATTGTCCTTGTTCCTATCCCGTCTGACCGCATCCTGTCTCGGTTGTTTGTGCCCAAGTATTGCCTGTACTTGTCTCTTTTTGTTTTCTTCCTTCATTTGTCATTTTCCCTCATTTCTGATTGTTGAGATTGCCCTTTTTCATTTCCCCGTGATCCAGTAATCGCAATATCTGATGATTTCCTTCTGTCCTCGTGTGTCGGCAGCTGCCCTTGGAACCCACTTCTTTGCCAGTCTTACACTGTGATATACACGCCTTGCATGACGATATATGGGCCCAGCTCGTGGTCAAAGGCAATAGCTTCAAAGGAAAGAAAAAAGAAAGTAGCGGCCGAGCTATGCGTTGAGCCCCCAAGACATCCAAGTGGGGTGGCTGGCCCCAAGAAGAAGAAGAAACAAGCATAACTGTGTACAATTGTGTACAATTGTGTACAATTGTGTACATTAAAATGTGCAAAGCGATGCTAACATGCTAAGATGCTAATTGTATATTGGTTAGCTAGTACATTTAGTAAGATGGGAGCGAGGCTGCAAGGGGAAGGAGAACATGACATCTCACAAAAGTGCATGCATGGATCAACAGAAAATCACAAAACGGGGGCCAAAGGGATGCATGTGAGCGAGGTAATTAGCAAAGTAGAACAGCATTTTGAATATGAAAAGGCAACGGTACATTGGTGAATTTGAGTCTGAGCTAGACAAAGAAACACCAAGAGCATCAACTTTAAGAGAAGCCGTAAACAAAACTTACTTGCAAGTTGAATTGATATATATTTGGTTGCAGTAACAGGGTCAACGTCCAGAAGGGCGGGCAGCAAGGGTCGCAAACGGTCCGACAGGGGGCATAGCGGAGAAGTGGCGGCGAAGGGCGATTGAAGTTGACAAGAACGGCGAGTGGACGTTGAAGTAACTCGTAGGGTTGCATCAAAGGCTCAAGGTCCAGCCTTTCCATTTGATTTCCAATAACTTTGAATTTTGATATCCTCTCTCCTCTCTCCTCTCTCCTCTCTCCTCTCCCCTCTCTGCCTCTGTCTACTATGCCGTCCTGTCTCGTCCTGTGTTCTCTATTTCTGCTTCGTTTGTTGCTGTCTGCCACTTGACTAGACTTATTCTGGCACTGCTGTTGCTTGGGCCGCTTGCTTGCCGCAGAATATGCATGTGTGAAGAGTATCACATCTCCTCATCTTTGCAGACCTTGTTGGTGCAGCCGTGGGGTCAAGAACACTGGGAATATTTGTGGTGCTGCTTGTGCGGCTGGTCTTCCCCAGCATTGTAATTGCGTGCCCCTGGTTGATCCGTAGACGAACGTAGGACAAGATTGATGAGAGATATGCCCATCACTCATGCAAATCAGGAGACCAAAGGTGAGATGTTGCTGGCTTCAATTCGCGAATTGATATTGTTTATCGACCATGATGTCAGCCCCAGTATCGAAAGCCACATCAGAATACTCTGTAGACTTTGATATCGAGCTACTCCATCATGTCGATGGGAACTGATTCAGCCCCAGATGCAGGTGCATTGGTCTATCCGAATGAATCCAAGACATGCATCAGTCTAGTCGACAGGTACTGAGACATTCAAGGCAAATAAGATTTGGGGCATAACGTGTAGACATAATAAAACAGAATCGAAATAGTCAATTTCTCAAATCTGACCGGAACAATAACACCATGAGAAATGAAGAAAGAGGCGTGCAGATTGACACAATATTCCGACTTGAATGGCCTGCCGTCGATCGCGATTCGATGCACACGATAGAAACCGAGACATCACGACAGTTCAATATCACTAGTGCCAAAGTGAGATTGAAGCAATAAAAGCTCCGCCGAGGAGTGCAGCTCCTCATCAACCACATATCCGCCACTGCCCGTCGCTATTGCACAGCATCCGACATGCTAATCGCTTGATCCTGCGTGCAAGTGCAAAGAACAAGGAGAACTAAACACAAAGACAGCAAGTGAGAGACGGATCGCGATCGCCGCTGCATCGCAGGGAAACCCTTGAGAAACTGTGCCGTGGTCTCCTAGTTTCCTAATAGCCCTCCAACAGTGTCCTGATGCACATGAGACATCCTGTGCCGTCGAGGTGTGCATTGGGCCAGGCATCGGAAGACGCCGCCAGCAATGAGGCATCGTAAAGACCCATAAGCGGCATCATGGGCAGGCAGAGGTGCACGACAGTGCTACATTGGCGTCGAGCTCTGGCCTCCGGTTTCTCAGGCGTTGACTCTTTGGTCCATTGGGTCCCTGCATGATTTGGCTCTTGTTCTATTTCCAATAGCCCAAAGCCAAGATACGGCTACTCCTTTGCCCCTTTGTTGTCATGCCTCGCCACAGCGCCGCGATGCCGGCTGGTGGAGGATGTCTCACGCCCAAGAGGAAAACCGTCGAAGCGAGCCCAATTGACATGATAAACACTGCTCAGCGCTGCTTAACACTGTTGAAAGAGAAAGGGGATTTTGATTGCGAGCAGGTCTCTAGACTCCAGGTCATGTGGCTAACCGAGCTGGCATGCATGTATGCAGCTGAACGGTGCAGACATCGTCGCGCAGCTTCTGTTCCAGACCGATGCACACTGCATTCCACAGGTGCATCAAAGCCGCATACTTTTGGTGTCTCCTCGTGGCCTCTTGTTGGGGATATGCTCTCTTTCTACGGAATAATACTATCGATCGCCACAATGCTCGGCCTCATCAGAAGGGGCTTGCTGTGCACCTTCCTATTTTATATTTCGCTGCCGTCGATGCCTCGCTCCTTCCCCGACTTCCAGTAAGTCGTGTATCGGCTGGAGGCTGCTTGGCCGCCTGTGCCTGTCCGTTCCAACACTCGATGTCGTGTTACACGACGCCAATTAAACATATATTGAACCTTGACTCTTGCCTTTTTAGATTGACGAATCAGTTGGTCCTTCCAACATTTATCCCAATTGTACCATGTTACTTTGCTTCTATTGATTGCTCCTTCCATCTGTCTGCCAATGTTTTCATTATTCTTTGGCTGCTCCTTCTCTTTTCGTCCGCCAGCGGCGTAGCCGAGCACCGAGCCACTAGAAATGAATGAGTGACGAAACTGGCCAATACGGCCTCGGCCGGCAGCAGCGAGTAGGATAACTCGGTGTCTTACAAGCTGCCCAGTCATTACTACTGTTAACGCAGCTAGCTCGCTGACTGGAGAGAATTTAGAAATAGATGGCTTTGCCTCCCGCTACGAGTTGAACTCTAGGGTAACTAAGTAATACGTCCATTGGCGGAAGGTACGATTGGCATCGCCACGATTGCGGCTTCCCCTTTTTAGTGTAATCGGGGTATACAGTTTTTCAAGCGGAAGGCGCGACAGACAAAGAAAAACCAACTGCCGCGGATAGATACAAAAAAAAACCCTGAAAATACCGTCCTTGCCCAAAAGGCACATCTCTAACACACTAACAAGCAAGAACAAGCAAGCCTCTTGCGCTTTCCAAAATATGGTCTGGTAAGTCGGGCGAGTCAGGGGCCTGTGGTGAGTGGTTGTGTATCCACCTGCGTGGAGCTCCTGCTGTTTTCTCCAGACTTTCGCCCAACGCAGAAAAAGCGGTCCTCCACATTCACCAGCCAGTTCTCTACACTCTCCTATCTTTCCTATTTCATCTTTCGCATGCCTCCTTAACTTTTGCATTCGCTTGCATCAGCAACTCTGTCACATTTCGCGATTGTTGCTGCGTTTTCCCATTTCCCATTTCCCGTTTCTTGTTTCCCCTTTGCCGTTTATGTTTCCTTTTGTCATCCCCACACTCGCTTGAACCGTCTCGCGCTGGTGATTCATTCATACACGCTCCTTCAGGGCCCCTGACGTGACATGCTCATCTCACCACCCTTGTCACCTCTCCCTTTGCGAAATCACAACACCACAACAATTGAAGCAATCAAAACAATCTAACAAATCACAGCAAACTTGGACGACCCTCAAGCAAAACCCAGCGCCTTTGCAGAATGCGAACCACGAGAATCTAATCAATCAGGCTCAAAATAGTACCTGCAACTCTCTATTCTCAACGCCTCCGCATCCAATCCATCCTCCCATGTTGACCATCTTTTCCATCGCGTCAACGCCTTGATCTTCCACCAGCTGCATCCTCTACTCCTATATCCCATCACCTGGCGCCAGCTATTCTTCGAACGCTACCTCTTCCACTTTCCGCGTAACCGGCTCATTATCAACATATACATCTTCCAGCTATACACAATCAAGCATGTCCGGCTTTGGCTCGACTCGGCGATCAAGGCGGCATACGCGGTTCAGTATGGACGACCTCCGCAGCTCGGTTTACAGCATACGCGGCAATGCAGCTCCTGTCGATGGACTCTTTGAAGCAGGCCCAAGCTCTAGGCGCACCCGCAGCATTCCACTCAATATGGCTGGCTCTGCTGTGGATGACGGCGATGATGTTGAGCACGGCCACGGCCACGACCACACATCAAACGTTGACAGTGCACCGGCGCAATCTGGGAAAAGGGCATTTAAGGGTATCATCCGGCGTGCCTCAGTGTCCCTCCACGGCTTTATGCAGCGCCGGGCATCCAATGCGGGCGTCAAGTCATATCCTGGCGCCGATGACCCGACTGTTTCTTCGTCCCACATGATCCCGAACCGCCTCCTTCGCTCCTCGCACATGCACTCACAGTCACACTCCCAAGCACAAGAACACCGTGCCGAACCGCGTCCGACAACATCTCATAACTTTCCCACGTGGCGGCGCGTGCGGCAAGCAGCCAGCTTTCTATTCGAGGGTGAAGCTGGCCCTACGCCTTTACCTAGCGGACTTTTCGATTCGAATACAACGAACGAAAACCTGCCGGCTTTTACGAATATATTTTCCGCCAGCCCCGAGCACGGGCCATTACGGTACGATACCGGCTTCAAAGACCTTCACGACGAGTCTCCGCTTTCTCTTTCAGCGCCACTTCCCGGAGGCTTCTCATCAGCCACTCGTGGAGGTTCCCGACCGCCCGTCATCCCTCCTAATACCGGGGGTGCTGCACGGGCTGCGGCCGCAGCATTCCAGAATGAGATCATGCAAATGATGCAGCCCAAAGGACTTGGCCAGGGCGCAGGCAATGATCACGAGAGCGGAATCGGCATCACAATCACATCCGAGTCTGATGGTGCCGACGAGGCCACTATGCAGTCTGCAGTGGACGACAACTGTGAAGGTGGCCTTGCTGAGCTTGCTATTATTAAGGTCGACTTTGTGGCGAACATGCCCACGGAGCTGTCAATCCTTATTTTGGCGGAGCTTGATGCAGCGGGTCTCCAGGCAGCATCGCGTGTTTCTCGTGCGTGGAACTATGTGATAAAGAATCAGCACGTTTGGCGCGAGTCGTTCTTGCGTGAGAAGACGGGCACGTACGCAACAAGTGGCCCTGTCCAACCGGGTGTCGGCCTCGGTTTCCCTCCTACTCGTCCGTCGTCGGATTGGCGTGAAATCTACCGTGTCAAGCACGAGCTGGACCGCCGCTGGCAAGAGGGCAAGACTCGGCCAGTCTATCTCAGCGGCCACTCCGATAGCATCTACTGCTTGCAGTTTGACGAGTAAGTTTTTTAACAAAAGGAAAAAGTACAGCTACATTATAATCAGCCTACACGATTCTAACAGTACAGACAAAAAATCATAACCGGCTCGCGTGACAAGACAATCCGAATCTGGGACATGAGGACGCTCAAATGCCGTCTCGTCATTGGCCCACCCAACACTGTACATGACCCGTCGCTCCTCTTCGACGAGGATGGCCAAGCGACACATTACCTCACGACCGCCTCCCATACACGGAACACACCAAGCATGCCTACCGCAGTTAGTTTTCCGATGCATCACTCGGCGTCGATTTTGTGCTTGCAGTACGATGACGAGATCCTGGTGACTGGCAGCTCCGACTCGTCGTGTATTGTGTACTCGGTAAAGTCGGGCTACCGGCCAGTCCGGCGTTTACTGCGACACTCAGCGGCAGTGCT
Organism: Ophiostoma ulmi; assembly: GCA_029298715.1. Lineage (NCBI taxonomy): Eukaryota > Fungi > Ascomycota > Sordariomycetes > Ophiostomatales > Ophiostomataceae > Ophiostoma > Ophiostoma ulmi. The sequence goes on along the minus strand of JANSLN010000002.1, from coordinate 4,209,527 downwards.
TGATCTTTGCTTTGATAAGCGCTATATTGTAACTTGCAGCAAGGACGCTACTATCTGTGTCTGGGAGCGGGAGACAGGTACCCTACTCAAGCAGCTGCGCGGTCACTCTGGACCGGTTAATGCGGTACAGATGCGCGGCAACACCATTGTATCGTGCTCTGGTGACTTCCGCGTCAAGCTGTGGAACATTGAGACGGGTAAGGCGATCCGCGAGTTTACAGGTCATACCAAGGGTCTTGCATGCAGCCAGTTTTCAGAGGACGGGCGTTTTGTGGCGTCTGCGGGTAACGACCGCGTGATTCGCATCTGGGACGCCAATACGGGCGAGTGCCTCCATGAGATTAAGGCACACGAGAGCTTGGTGCGCAGTCTGCATATTGACTCGATCTCCGGGCGGCTCATCAGCGCCAGCTACGACCGAGATATCAAGGTGTTTGACATGGAGACGGGCCAGCAGCTTTTGGATTTCCCGCAGTGGCATGTAAGCTGGGTGCTCAGCGCCAAGAGCGACTATCGCCGCATCATCAGCACGGGTCAGGATCCCAAGATTCTGGTGATGGATTTTGGCGCCGGCGTTGATGGCATTGACATGCTTAATACGGTTGACTACTCTACAAGCACCATCTGCACGCCACCCTCGGCCGGCGGCGGAGCCAAGGCCACCATTGCCGAGCCGCCTGATGTCTCTGCCTTGTATATCTAATGAGCATTGCAGCATTGCGGGCGAGATTATCTTTTTGCCGATTCTTGTTCAAGTATTCTTTCTTTCTTTGTTTGTCTTCTTTTCGTTTTCGTCTTTTATGAATAATTACAACGACTACATCTAGGTTCTCTCTTTCAGCGTTATTTCTAGGGGTCACGGGGGTGTTACAACAGGATATTTATCTCTGTTTTTATTTTATTTTATTTAAATGTCTTTCTTCTTCATTTTCTCGGGGTGTTGCGGTGCGGTACTTTTTGATATTCTTTCTTTTTCGGCTTATTGCATTAATTTGGATCCCGCCTATCATTGCATCTTTGGATCACACATTAATTCTCTCTGTTGTCTAATATCTATTTTTACTTTTCATTTGCTCTGTCTGGCGTTTTATTAGACGGCCCAATCTCACGATTGCATTTTATTCAATCCATTGGAATTTCTTTCATCTTTGAGCGACAAGCTACAGGCAGTTGCTGGCCCAAGTTGCCCTGCATGGAGTGCATAATGCCCGAGAGCCAGCAGACCTTATTTATTACCTTGCCCCCTTATCTAGCGTATCTCGACAACACTTTCAACCATCCCCAAACATATTATTGGTGTTATTTATGCGCGTCACTTTATGCCGCCGCTGACCTTGGATCACAAGTTTGTCAGTGAAAGCCATTCCTTCGCCAAACAGCAGAAACATGGTGGGCAGTTGCAAGGAAGATCAGCAAAAGATCAACACAAAAGAGACAGGTGTAGCTACGATGGAACTTGCACAGCTTGTGATATATCTAATGACATGGGGATATCAATGTCCGAACCGAAGTTAGTGTGCTCTTTGGATTCAACGCGTGTTATTCAAGCATAAATGAGAGTGAGGGCGAATAATGGACGAGGTTAGGCACAATTTGAATTAATCAATCTTTCGGATTTGTATTCTCTATTCTGTATTTTGTTTATTTTCTTCGTCAACTTGGCTTTTGTTATCTCATTAACCAATTTAGTAAAATAAGACATTATTGCTACTTAAAAACTGTAGCTTGATAAATATCAATTTAGAAAGATATTAAATCATCAATTTTTATCGGCATTAAAAAAAAAAAAAAAAAAAAAAAAAACTCCTGGTCGTCACATTACGACTTCATCATGCGGCAGTCTACATAAATTCTACCTGCATCGCCATCTTCCACGTACGGCCATAGATACTGGAATGCACGGGATCCCGTCCGCTCTCCCCTAGTTAAACCAGTAATCGGTGGATTAGTAGTTGGGTCGGTGACGACCAGCGAATACCCGCTGCTGTACGTTTTCTATATTTTTTTTTTAAAAAAAACTTTTCTTTTGTCGAAGCTCAGTATCTCCAAATTATTTTTGCAGAACGGAGCAAAGTAGCAGAGACAGCATGAGTTGCCACCTGGGTTATTGCAGGACATCGATGAGATGAATCAACACACCATACAGACCCTCGGACAGCCGTGAATGTGTGACCATGGAGCAGGCACGGGGCGCGGACGAGTGACCCTCGACATATCAGCACATGAACAGCTGGGAGCAAACCATCATCAGATGGACAGTGTTTCACCAGCTGCTTTGATGGCAGGGTAGCATTGAGCTTTGCGTTTCTTTGAGTTTCTTTTTCGCATTGTTTCGCTCCCACTGGTTGTTTCGTCTATCTCGTTAGCTTCAATGTTTGTACTTCCATTATATTTCATGTTTATTCTTGCTGCCCAACCATTGACGGATCGTGAGACTTGCTGTCTGGAGTATTCTGGATTTATTTTTGGACATAATCTGGGTCAGAGTCTGGGTCTCGCTGGGTTTTCGGAGCAAAGCCGGCGGCTAAGAGTCGCTTCGGCGGTTCGCAGGACGAAAGACCTGAGTAGACGTCGCTCCGATGACAACCAAACGTTTTTATTTTATTGCACATCCAATTTGCCTTTATTTGTTTACTTCTTTGCTGCTGTATTATGCCAGCCGCAGAACTGAAACTGAGCAAAACATAATCAAATACCGGTGCAGCCGTGCCGCTCAGTGTTGCACCGTTCGTATGGAAGTAGATTAGACCGTTCCACAGAGGTACATTAGACAATGAACAATGATGGCCAACATGACATTGAACGTAGCCGTGGATGGTTAAATTATCTGGGGGTACCGCTTTCGCGGTGCAACCACCCAAAGAAACGAAGAAACGAGAAAATAAAGAATCAATGGAACGTCATCTGGTGTCTTCCCTGTCACTGTTTCGTCTCTTCTTTCGTCTCTTCTCCGTCTTCTATTCTCTTTCCTATTTCTTCAGCATTACTCGCTGGCGTTGTCGATCGGATCGGCGAACCGTCCATGTTTGAACCTTGCACCGTCATCCATGCCAGAGGCCTTGTGCTCCCAACCATTTCCTCTTTAACTGTAGCCGCCCATGATTATGCCCCAGTGAGCCGGTGTCCGACCACGACCCTGGACCATTCATTCTGCATTCCAGCGAGTGAGCAGGTAATTGTGAAAGACATTAACTCGTAAGTTCTGCAAAAAACTTGCATGTCTTTTTATGCCATTACCAGTGGGCGAGTATGTGAAACAGGGACAAGGCAAAGGGTCGTGTCGGCCAATGAAGCATGCGCGGCCACTAGAGGTTGAAACAACCTGATCTTATTTGATAGGAATATTAGACGACTGCGAACAATAGATCTCGAGGATCTGTGATAGTGAAAACCAGTCAGTATTGTACTTGTCGGCCTTGGTTGTTTTTACTGTTTTATAGAATCGAGTGTTTCAAAACAACAATGCGAAAAGTGCAAAAAGGGGCTGCTTGTGTCATGTGATTGGCCGAGCGTAGAGATCTTAGAAACACAAGAGGTCTACACAATAGAGGCAAGAGATATGGCAGCGTTTTCCAGGCACATGTAGGTGATCACAGAATGTATCCAAACGAGCAGTGGCCGATGTAGATAGACTCCGCAATGCAAAAGGCAGCGTGTAGGAAGGACAGGAATGACCTGCCTTGTCGCTTCTGCACACAATAGACATGATCTGCGGACCGATATCATATTGAGGAAAGAGTGGGTGATCGCAATTCAGGAACACGCAGGAACACCACTTGTACCTCTCTGCAAAACCAAGGTGGTCGGTACAAAGGCCAGGACCCACAAGGGATCTGCCGATGCGCCGTACCCCAAAGTCTAGACGCACGACAGCGAACCCCTAGACGACAGCGCGTCGACCTGATACATAACAAGAGGCAGCGAGTAGCGTAAGAGGCGTAGGAGGCGTAAGAGGCGTAAAAGCGCAAGAAGCAAAGGGTAAAGATGGGACGACGAGGAAATGAGGGATGCAAAAGAACGCACAGTTTCATGCACAACAACCTGTTCAGCAAGCAGTGGCCGCCAGTCGATCCACGGGCAACTGTCTCACCTTCTAGTGTCGACTGTGTGATCTCCGTCCTCTACATTCCTGTGCATTGCTGTGCGTAGCTCGACCTGGGCTTTTCCCCCTCTTCCCTGCCCAGAATCAAGCTTCGATGGCCAGTCGTTGATGACCCAGCCCATGAAGAGAATGAGAAAGCGAGACACGGCTATGGATCGTCTGCCCTTGCCGCCGACTCTGTTGAGCTTTTTTGGAGGGTCACTGAGTCTGCCACGCTTTTTTCATTGCTATGCTGGTATGATCTCATTTGTCTCTCAACGCTCATCCACGACCATCATGTGGCATTTGCACATCCACGCAAAATAGCCTCTTTTGTACGTAGAAACCGGTAATGTGTGGGGCAGAATGGCTATTGTTCCTGTGTCAGACTGCTCGTGCAAATTGCATAAAAGAGCAAGATGGAAGGCACGACCGGCCGCTCTTTCCTCGGTCATTATCATTCATACCATTCATACCATTCATCACCTTTTCACTCGCACCTTCCATTGTCGCATACACACACCACGCTCCTGCCGTTCTATCGATTCAACGACCACTTACAACTTGGAAAGCACGGCCCTCTGATACTATCCGTACCTGCTCCTTTGCCCACCAACGACTATTCATAAACACCTGTGCATCTCCATCGCGCCTACCTTATTTATATTTACACTTATACTTACATTTAATATATATTCACAAACTTTCTTTCTTCAATAACACACCCCTGTCCGACTACCTGACCACAATACACCCTTCCCCTCCCGTCTAGCCTCCTGCACTTGCCTAGTACGACCTCGTCTGCCTCCTCCTCCGCTCCTGCCATATATAACAAGCTGCACGCTCCAAACATCGTCTGGCTCGGAATATTTTGTTCTCAGAGCTTTCTTGTCTTCCCTTGTCGTATCTTTTTTTTCTTGTTCGGTCCTTCTACCTGTCCTTTCTCTCTTTTTCTCACCACTGTCTCGGTCGTTCTGCCATCTCGCTTCGAATTTTCTCTCATTTTCTACCTTGATTTTTTATTTTCCGCCAACTACGTGTCCTAGAGGCCATTCGCTCCTTCCTCTTTTGTGCTCTTGCCCTGTTCGCTTGTCTTCGCTTGACCACTTGCTCGGGTGCATCTCGGTTTTTCTCGTCCAGACTGCAGAATCGTCCCCTCACTTTCTTCACCTCCTCTCCTCCTGTTCATTGCTCACACGGCACTCCGTCAACTGTCAACACTCTATCCACCTCTGCAATCCAAATCTCGCAGCGCGAGTCAGTCAATCGTTTTTCAGATCTCGAGACTCTTCAGATTTCTATATCTACCTCTGTCGTTCTCGCTCTTCAACTCGTCTCATATCTCGCCTTCTCATCACTCTTTCCTACGAGACAGCAACAGCACACTCTTTTTCACAACACCAGACAACAGACAGTCCTTCTTTGTAAGTTGATACACCATTCCTTGTCACGAGAGACCTGGGTTCTGAACACCTGCTCCCGTGCCCTGTCCTCCCATCTCGATCTCTTTGCTGCACCGCGGGCCGTCAACAAAGACATGAACAATACACTTGTTCTGTCGGACGGCAGCCACACTTTATTCCTACCCTCTACATCTTGTTCAGTTTTAAAATCTGATATACATCCTATAATTCTACCTTTCCCTCTTCTTCCTCCTCTACCCTCTACCCTCTCCCTATTCTCTTATTCCCATTCTCACATTCTCTCACTATACATCCTCACCTCTTCTTCTCTATCGGCAAATCTAACATACACAGCAGACACATTGTTGATTAGCTGGACCCAATACCACGATGGGATTCACTACTCGCCTCACGGCCGCTCTTGCACTGGCCGCGAGCTTCATTGCTCCCCCGGTTGTTGCCGCACCCGCACAGGCCATCACCGTCCGCCCCAGAGATGCCGACACCAGCTCAGGCTACTGGGTTGAGACCATTGCCCGCAATGGCGCCCCTGCTTTTGGAGATGCCGGCTACCAGGTCTACCGCAACGTCAAGGACTTTGGCGCCAAGGGTGACGGTGTGACCGATGACACTGACGCCATCAACAGCGCCATCTCCTCAGGTGGCCGTTGCGGCCTGGGCTGCCCCTCTTCCACCACTACCCCCGCTCTCGTCTACTTCCCTGCCGGCAAGTACCTCGTCAGCAAGCCTATTGTCCAGTACTACTACACCCAGCTTGTTGGTGATGCCACCAACCTGCCTACTCTGCTTGCCAGTGCCGCCTTCACCGGCATGGCTGTCATCGACTCTGACCCTTATGAAAATGGTGTGAACTGGTATGTCAACCAGAACAACTTCTTTCGCCAGGTCCGCAACTTTAAGATCGACCTCACCCAGATGCCCTTTAGCGCAGGTGCCGGCATCCACTGGCAGGTTGCTCAGGCTACCAGTCTGCAGAACATTGAGTTCAACATGCGCACTGATGGCGGCACCGCCAACAAGCAAATCGGTATCTTCATGGACAACGGCTCTGGCGGCTTCATGGTCGATCTCACGTTCAACGGTGGCCAGTACGGTGCCTTCTTTGGCAATCAGCAGTTCACCACCCGCAACATGACCTTCAACGGCTGCCAGACTGCCATATTCATGAACTGGAACTGGGCATGGACTCTGCAGGATATCACCATTCAGAACTGCGGCGTCGGCCTCGACATTAGCAACGGCGGTACCGTTCAGACTGTCGGCACCACTCTGTTCCTTGACAGCGTCATCTCCAACACCCCCGTTGGTGTCCAGACCGCCTACAGCACTTCATCCGATTTCACCAACGGCACCCTCATCATTGATAACGTCGACATGTCCAGCAACGTTCCTACTGCTGTCCTGAGCACGTCTAGTGACAGCACTCTCTTGGCTGGCAACACCAAGATCGCTTCCTGGATCCAGGGCAAGGTTACTGACTCCACCTACGCTGGTACCAGCAAGGCGATCCAAGGCCCCCAGACTGCTATCACAAAGCCTACCAGCCTGCTCGCCTCGGATGGCAAGATTGTTTCTCGCAGCCGTCCTCAGTACGAGACCGTCTCTGTCAGCAACTTTGTCTCCATGAAGGCCAAGGGTGCCAAGGGTGACGGCAAGACCGATGACACTGCCGCTATTCAGGCTGCCTTTGACAGCATCACCTCGGACCAGATTGCCTACTTTGACCACGGCGCCTACGTCGTCACCGACACCATCAAGGTCCCCAAGAACATCCGTATCACCGGTGAGGTCTGGCCCATCATCATGGCCGGTGGCAGCACTGCTTTCAGCAAGGCCGACAGCACCAAGGCTGTCTTCCAGGTCGGCCAGGCTGGTGACTCGGGCTCTGTTGAGATCACCGATATCATGTTTGCTACTCTGGGCCCCCAGCCTGGTGCTGTCATGGTTGAGTGGAACCTGGCTGGCTCGTCTGCTGCTTCTTCCGGCATGTGGGAGGCCCACGTCCGCATTGGTGGTGCCGCCGGTACCGAACTCCAGCTCACACAGTGTGCTAAGAACCCCAACGTTACAGCCGCTGCCGATCCCAACTGCCTGGGATCTGCTCTGATGGTGCACATTACTGAAAGCGCATCCAACGTCTACTTTGAGAACACCTGGTTCTGGACTGCTGATCACGACCTTGAGCCTGCTGCCGACAACGGCCAGATCAATGTCTTTAACGGCCGTGGTGTTCTGATCGAGTCCCAGGGCCCTGTCTGGCTGATTGGCACTGCTTCTGAGCACAGTGTCCTGTACAACTACCAGGTCAGCTCTGCCAGCGACATCTACATGGGCCTTATCCAGACCGAGACTCCCTACTTCCAGGGCAACCCCGATGCTCGCACCCCCTATGCCAGCCAGACTGCGCTTTCTGACCCCAGCTTTGACAGCTGCACTAGCGCCACGTGCGCACGTGCCTGGGGTCTGCGTGTTGCCAACTCGACTGACGTCTTTATCTACGGTGCTGGCATCTACTCCTTCTTTGATAACTACGATCAGACCTGCCTGGATACCGCGAGCTGCCAGGAGAACATTGTCAGCATCGAGTCATCGACTGTCCATCTCTTTGGTCTCAACACCAAGGCTTCGAGCAATATGGTACAGATTGACGGCACTGTCATGGCCACTGATGCCGACAACCGCAGCAACTTTTGTGCTTCGCTGGCTGTTGTCTCGTCCTCTGCTTAGGTTGACTGCTGGGACGACTTTGACTACTGATGCCTTTTCATTCTTCCTCTTCTCCTTTCACTTTCTTGTCTCTTTTTGATCCCTTTTACTTCACTTCTTGCACATATTTTGAACCAAACCATTTTGATTCTTTGTCTTCTTCGTCCTCTACTCGTTTCTTTTTGCCTCTTGCCTCTTGCCTCTTGCATGTCTTCACTTCTTTGTTATTATCATTGCCTATAGCCAGGAAGCTAAGTAGGCCCATTGTACATACAAATCATCTATCTCTTGACGTTCTTCTTTGTCCAAAAATAGACAAAGGACAACATATCAAAGCCAATCAGAAAGATTGACCAAAATCAAATAAATATTGCCCAAGGAACGATCCATGCACAATTACGTGATCTCGTGTAAGCCGATGTTTGCAGTGTCTTTTACATAAAATAATGAAACCCAGGTTCAACTTTAATAATGCAATCTCTGTATAAAGTAAGCATAGACACAAAATAAATTTAACTCATGATAAATAAACAAAAATAAAATATCAACCCAAAGCAAGGATCAATAGCAAATCCTAGATGTTATCAAAATGATCAAAATAACCAAAATAACCAAAATAATCAAACTATACCAGAACGCACAACATGAGACAATCAAATATGAGCTTCACCCCGACGCATTGACTCCAAGATCTCCTCGCGATCAGGCATCACCGTGTCGTCGGACCGAGCATCGGCGTCGTCATCGTCGATAAGCTCTTGCATGTTGTCGGAATCATCGTCTTCGTCGTCATCACCACTAAAGCCATCACTAACGTCGTCAAAGTCGTCGTCGTCAAAGTGCAAATCGAAGGCGCCATCATTGCGGCTGCTGTCCAGCTCCACGCCCGTAGTGGTCGATGGTACATCTGCAGTTCGGGGTGTTGCATCTTCAACGACTATGAAGGAGCTTGCCACGTCCGACAGTGCTGTCAGCGACTGTTTCGAGGATGAAATGGCCGAGCGTTCCCCCGCGAGCGACGACATGTCAAGATTACAACCTGCCGGTTGACTGTGAGTGGCTGAAGAGCTGGTGACATCAAAGGTCGAGCCAGCCACATACGAGTCGGAAATGGAGCCAGAATTTCTTGAAGAACGGCTTTGGCTTTGCATGTCCAGGTCTGCGAAATCCCGTGCTGCTTGGTAGTCAGTCGACCCAGACGCTATGCTCGCAGCACGCTCGGTCCCAGTATCGCTCAGACGGAGATCAACAAAGCCTTCAAAACCTCCAACCCCATCGCTGCTAACAGATGGAGGACCAGCTGCAGAAAGGGCGGCAAAAGTGGCACTGGCACTGCTATTGAAATCAGCGCCGGCAGTGCTTGCCGCACTTGCAACGGTTTGACCAGTGTGGTATGCCGGACCCGGGCCCACAGGGCCTAGATCAGCCACCGGAAGAACCTCTTGGAACACAGCGCCGGTTTCGTCGTTGTTTCCGCCAGCCCACAGGGGTAAGAAGCGGAACTCGTCGGCTGTGAGGGAAAGCATAAGATGTGGCGATGCGTGGAGCGCGTTCATCTCCATACGGGGAGAATAGTAGGCGCGGTCATGAAGATGAAGAAAAGGTTCGCTAAAGAGCTTTCTCAAAGCAGGAATGACCGCGTTGTACTCGAACGTATGTTTCACATCGCTGGTCTCACCATCCGGAAATACACCCAAGTCATTCAGGCGAGATAAGAGATCTTGCTGCACGTTTCGAAGTTGCATCTCTGCTGTACGGCCCATACTGGCGTTCTCGGGGTTAGGAGTGACGGCGTCTGAAATCTGATCGGCCATACGTTTGAGAAGAGCGGTATAGGTGAGCCCTTCAGCTGCCGGCTTGCCATGTACATGATTTATTTCTGCCCAAAGACCTTTCCAGTACAGCGTCGTCATGCACCTCTGATTATCAGAAAGGCGCTTGTAGGCCTGGACTAGCCAGCCATGGTCGTCATTTGGTCGTTTTCTTCTGTAGAGGCTAATATACTGCTTCATGTTTTGATGATGCATAAAGGGGAAGTTTATGCTCGAGCCAGCAGATGTTCCGCGATAACTCTTAAGCACAATTATGGCGATGTGGCGCATAAATGCTTGAACCGACATGAAGGCAGCATGAATAGGTTTCTTGACGGTATCCATAAAGTGCAGATGTGGACAATTTGACAGGATCGTCTGTTCTGCAAAAGCAAAGGTCTCAAGGGTGTCGGCGACCCCGACCAGGGTGTACATGACACCTTCTTCGGCCTGTTTGAACAAGGGGTCTTTGGCAAAATCGTAGACAGGCGACCCTCCAGCGACATTGACGCTCAGGCGGTCAAGGTGCACATTCGAGGCCAATATAGACACCTTTTCATTGATGGCATCGCGGAGTTTGAGCACACGTTGAACAAGGGCGCTGCTGGCATACGCGACTATGTTCTCCATGTCGTCATCCAAGAGTCCCGAGAGCTCGCGGCCGAAACAAGTAAGCCGGCGGGACTGCGGTGCGTGCGGCATGGCTCCATTGTTGACGGTGTCATACAGGGCAGACTCGGCCACGATGATGCGAAATGCAGCACGGGTGACGGGGGCCAGCTTAAGATTCCAGGCTATGATGAAGCACTCCTCGGGTAAGATGTCGACAATCTTTGCGTTTAGCGGGTCGTAGAACCACTCGGATATCATGCCACGGAAATCGTTGCTAAACGTGGCATAGTCAGAGTACATTTGGACTTCGCCGTCGTAGTAGCCATCACTGCTGACGAGACCAAATAGCTTGGCGAGGCCGGCAAGAGTGTAGATACGGGCAGCAGAGTTGAGAAGTAAGCGGTGTCCGGCAATGGCCATGAGCAGCCGAATGACATTGCAGATGTGGCGAATCTCGCAGTAGTCGGCAATCTGGTACTGCGGTGCGAGCTGGGCATCCCAGATGGAGTGTGGAAGATTGCCATTGGAGTTGGAGGTGTAGCGTCTGAAAGATGTACTACTACCAACGCTGTTGTTGTTCTCAGTCTCGGCCGGCACCTCTGTGGCGTCTTCAGAGGCTTCGCCCTGAGGCACTGTAGCGGGCGTAGTTGACTGGTCAGTTTCCATAGCCGATTCTGAAGCGGCCTCTCCGTTGTCCTCAACTTCTTTGTTCATATTTACTGAACTGTCTTTGGCATGGTTTGCAGCCGCACCTCTGGTGAGTTTAAGCTGGAAGCAGGAGCAAGCATCGTCGTGACCACCTGCACAAGCGATAGGGACACTTTGTTCGCCATTTGCAACCATTGTGCTGTACCGAATGACTCCTTGGGGTAGTGAGAGGGCTTCGAGATGCTCGGCATGGAGGTCAGAGTCATCAGATGGGCCGAGATCGAGATAGTAGCGCATCAAGCTTGAAGAACCAGACAGGGACAGGAAGCCACTTGCGGCCAGCCTGTTGTATGTACGCGTCTGGTACCGTTCATTGTCGAGGAGCTCAACAAATTTCGTGAATCCGCTTCTGCGAAGGGCTACCGAGCTGTAGGGAAGCACCCAAGTGGACTGGAAGCAAATGCCGGTACATGCCATTTTAACGGCATTGTGGGCGTATGGAATCTGGAGCCAGATGTATGTATCAAGTTGGTCAGAGGGGAAAAAGGTCGGAAACTCGTATTGGGCAGAGATGATCATGGCGATATCGTTACAGTGTGCATTAAATAGTCTGCTTTCAGCCTCATGAACGACGCGTTGTTTCTTCTGGAAATATATCGACCGAATAGGCGGGTCGACTTCGTCTATGGTGGACTCCGCGGTCTCCTCGGTATCATCGACAGGCAATGCTGTATAGATTGGGGGAGCGCTGGACTCATTGTCCGGGGTTCTCTGGAGAAGGAGACAATGTCAGATAGGCTCTTAACACGATTTCTTATTCACAAAGGTGGCCGCAGGACAAACTACTTACCGAGTATTGTGACATGGCCAAGTTATCGTGAAGCGGACGGTGTGGCAAGAGTTACAGCCGTAGCTTGAATTAAGAAGAAAAGTCAATAGAGTAGGAGATGTGAGAGAATGGCAAAAGCAAAAGCAAAAGCAAAAGCACAAATAGAGACAAAGAAGGTGATGCAAAGAAAAATGTGTCGAGGAGATCCGTGCGACAAGAGCTAGCCAATCTAGGACTGTGCGATTGACTCCGAATCCGTTTGGACACAGTGATTTTGATGGCAGAGTCGAAGACAGAGCTGGGGCTGGTGGATGATGTTTTGTGGATGGTGTGAGGTGTAGGAGGAAGAGAAGTAGTTGTGCTGACATGGCAGAAAGTTGGAAGGCCATATTGTGCCACTTGTACACTGGGCAAGAGCCTCAACTTGCAACCCCACTACTTTGTACAAGCAATATCATATACGGGAAAGAGGTGCTGACATGCGACGACTCGGAAGGTAATACGTGCTTCCACATTTTAGGCAGCCATGCCAGCCTTGGCCGCAGATAGCAATGAGTGTGGTTGAAACAACATAAATTTGTGAGAAAATAGAAGAATAAGAAGCTAGCCAGTCAAGCTTCTCGTAGCTATACACTGCTCACTGATAAATGCAACCAAAGAACCGATGCAGGTGTAGATCCCGGGCATCAATGCATGCGATGAGTAATCCGTCCGGTGTATGTAATCACAGCAGTGGAACATATAAGGTGTAAAGTGAACTGTCATGCTTGCACGGTGTCAGTAGAATTCACAACATAAGAGGTATACATAGTTCCAAATCGACATGATGATATCTAGTTGTCATGGCCAGTTCATCGCTCACATCACAGCCTTGTCAAGATGCATGGCAGGCGGGCTTAAACGGTCGCACCTTCCATTCGGGACCTATTTTAGAAGCCGGGCGGAGGTACCAAAACGTACCAAACTCACTAATACGGGGCAGTTTTAATGACAACCTAGGAAGGTGGGGTGAAAAGACGAGAAAGCACGGGTAGACAACAAGCACAACCCAGCTTACATCAGCATATCAGTCTTTGGCTGTCTCTTGATTCAGTCTGCATCAGTGTAATCGTGCATTGCTAGTTGCAGTTCGTTTTCCAATTCGGATCGCAATTTATTCTACAATTTCTGGTGAACAGTACAGTGAGTTGCCACTGATGCACAATGCTCACGATGATCCTGGACTAGAGACAGACGGTGCGTGGCCAAAAGCTGGGGTAAGTAGATAAACTTGCCAGATCTCATAGGACCATGACGCATGCTGAACGCTTTGTTAATAGAGGTGTCTGATGATAGATTGGCCGAGTTGCCACATCGACGTTTAGACATTTATATATAATCTACAAATAGAGCTAGTAGTGGCTTCGCTGGGAGGCGTCAAGTACCTTGGACAACCAAGCCTGGGCCGTTGACCACGAGCAAGCCGTTGAGACTGCAGTACAATGCCAGCTTTGTAAGTCCTTTGAAGCAATCGCATCTATGTGTAGATAGATGTCATTGGACAGCAGCATAAAGGCATACCATCAATGACGACGTGTAGATCGTCTAAAACGCATGCTTACATAACCAACCAAAAGCACAACGGTTTTCCCAACGGGGAGTCCTTTGAGAGGCGGGGAGAGTGGACGGACACGCGACCATAAAGAGACACAAAGACGAGACAGCCGATCCGTAGCATGTTTATGACGCTGTTTTACGTGCCTTTTCAGCTAGTTGATAAATAGGATGAAATGACGTCTTGGCATACTTAGACTGCCTCTTGTCTCTATGGGATTGAGAGATCAAAATGGAAGGAGCCAGACGCGACGACGTCGGCCAGACTACCCCAGAAAATGGAGCAAAGACGCTCAACAGTTTAGGTAACGGAAATATTATAATGATTTACAGGAAAAGAAGTAAATGATAGAATACAGCGGGAGTCAATGCCAAGAGAGGGGAAAAGGTGAGTGTCCGGCAAGGTGTTACCATTCTGACAGGCGTGGTTACATTGCGTGAATCTGAGGATGCGGAGAGCTGAGAGGACAGGTGAGAGGTGTAGCAGGTGCGTGCCATGGACAGCACGGAGTGTCTTTATCGGGGCAGTTCTGTTGCAGTAAAGACGGATTTAAGCCAAAGCCGATCCTTTGATAATTGTCATAGTTTCAAGTCGGCGGCAGTCTGGGAGTCTGGGAGTCTGGTTCTTGTAAAAGGTTGGGCGCTAATATGAGAAGGAAGGTGCAGAATAAGCAATAAATCATGGGATGTGATCGGCGTCCTTTTCCTTCCCCTCCTATCTTCCCCAGCTCTTGCCTCTGTATGGTGTAGAGCTATTAAATGCATCTCAACATAATATTTGTCATGGAATATATGTACCTCCTTCCCCCTTCCTCGTCTCTCTTCACTTCTTAAGCTCTGCTCCTTCCTCTTTTCTCCGTCAATACTCTTTCCTTTGTTAAGCTTATCAAATAAGAATCATCCCCACACATATCATTACACATCAACCATACAAATTCACATCCTCGCTGCATCCATTGCTGCATATCGTTGCAAACAATCCACCCACACATCCTCCCTCGTGCCAAATTAAAACACCAACTGAGCTTCTACACCGCTGCTAGCACAACCTCATTATAAGAGCCTCGTCTTTTCTTGGCTGCTCGTCTCCTTCCCGTCTCCTTCCCGTCTCCTCGGCTCGGTCAACTATTTTCCATCTTCAACCCCATCTTCAACCAGCAAACAACAATCACTTACTTCAACATGGCCATGGTTGCTGCTGGGTATGTTCTATTATCCTCTTCTGCTTGTTGCAATTCTAATCACTAACAAACCATTAGACGTTTCCGTGCCGTCGCCGCTATTGCTGCCGCTGGTGCTGTCGGCATCGGTCTCACTGTCCGCCATCAAGCCGCCCGTCTGCGTGCCAACGACATTGCTCAGAGGGCCACATCATCTGCCGAGGCGGCAACTACCCGCCCGGGACCGCCCAACCTGTACGTCAGTGTCGACCGCAGCGGTGGTGGTATTTAATATTTCACTGCTTGAGGGACATGCACAGGCGTCATTGTTGTGATTTTGAAGGATTAGGTACGAGAATGGGCTCACGACAATCTGACGCATTGATGATTTGGGTTTTGCCATTGAATGCTAGCTGTCGCGACTTTGCTATTGCCATTTAGTTAGGATGTTTAGGAATAAAAAGGATTGAAAACGGTTAAACCAGATACAAAGATACCTATGAAGCTGGGCCTAGACCGCCAAAGGAGGATTCATCATGGTCCCATATTGTCAATGCTTACGACTGCTCTGTCTGAATCTGTGTCAGGGATGGTCCTTTTCCTTTTTCTACATACTATCACAAAGTGAGTTTAATAGTGTTAGTATTCTTAGGGAAGGCGGTCTCACTCGCTCTAGACCCTATGCACGCTCCCCTAAGCCTGTCAGACAAATGAGTAAATGAACAAACCATGAGACAAATAAATACAACCCAGCCGATTGATGTACCATGCCATTGACTAGTCGTAGTAGAGCTAAGTCGGGGTAACGGGGCTGGGAAGGTTATATGCCCGGAGAAGCACCGGGCTAACGGCAACCTGACCTTGGCGTATTGCGAATGCAATACGGTGCAGATGCAGAGTACAGGTGCATAATGAAGTGATTTGGAGAGTGATTGTGCAACACTTATAGAAACGCTATATATGATTTAAATGCAGAAAGATCCAAACATAAATCTGTCGACTCTCTTTCAAAAGAGCCGCATTCATCCTACCGACCCCATACCCAAGTTGAAACAGAAAGCAGAAGCCATACAACAAACAAAATGATATCGATAGAGGGACAACAAGATGTAACGCCAGAAGAAGATGAACACGGAAGACAAAAGACAAAAAAAAAATATTAAGCAAAACAAAAGGCCGGACCCAGTAATCCTATGCGGATAAAACAAAACATGCGAGACAAATAGAGACAACGAAAAGAAACGAAACGAAAACCATCAAAAAATCAACCCTGGAAGAAGCTTTCGCCCTCGTCGTCAGTTACGACCGGGTCACGCTCGACCTCTTTGCCCTTGTTGACGCGCCGCGGCATCCGGCTCTCGCTATCCCCGAAATCACTGGCACTGCCAACAGGCCGAGAAAGATGGCGCTGACCGGCCGTGGGGATGCCTGTTCCCATTGCAGGAATGCCTGTTCCAGAGCCAATGGAGCTGACACGACCAAGCTGGCCCGGGCCTGGAGGCGATGATACCACGTTGGACATGCTAGACACAATTGGTATTCTGCTGCCAGATGGGCTCTTTGGCGTCGAAGCTCCGCCTGACGGGAGCTGTGCCTGGGGTACTGCCTGGGGTGTGGACGGTGCTGGTATTGGTGTTGATACCGGTGCTGGGCCTGGGGCCGGAATCAATACTGGAGGTAGCGTAGGCGATGCGAGGGCTACTACTGTAGCGGGCGTGGATACCGGTGTTGGTCGCATTGTCTCGGGGGTGGTTACTGGGGCGGGTGCAGGCTTGGGCTGTGCAGGCTGGGTGTCTAGTCCCGGTAGTGGAACTCGTGGAATGGTAGGCGTTTCTAGCAGTCGCAGCGGCTCGGCCGGTCCTCGCCTTGTAGCTGCTGTAGCTGACGATGTCGACGATGCAGAAGTTGCAGTTGACTTGGCCGGTCCCATGGATTTTGGCCGACCACTTGTGGTATATGAACTAGTCGGGCCAGGGAGGCCAGTAGATACTTGCTTTTGTTTTTGCTGCTGCCGAGATTGCTGCTGCTGGTCGCTGTTCTCGCCCTCGGAACTCGACACGATGGCGCTTGTCACACCGCTCTGCATGGCTTCGCGGTGCTGCTCGTGCTGCTGCTGCTTCATCTGCCGCAGCTCCCGCACAACATCCGTGAAGCTTTCTTCCAGCGTCTTCATGCGCGCCAGCACCAGACGACTCATCCGGTCCCGGTCATGATCGGTCTCGCCAGTCGCGCGCGCATTATTCATTGCCGTCACAAGTGCCATTTGGGACGTAAAACTGCCCGGCAAAGCAACTCCCGCGTTGAATGTGCCGTCATCGCCGGCCAGTGTAGGACCCACCGCCGATGCCGTCATCATCTCAGACTGCACATCCGAACCAGCGTCAAAAGATGACATACGCCGCTGTGCGCGACGTACAGGCGTATCGATCATAGCCGCCGCATTAAAGATGGCTGCTGCGCGACTGGCAGCTGCCGACTTGGTCATCTCACGAGGCGGCATAATTGGACGAGGTCGCGACGTCGCAGCATTGGCTGCAGCATTAGCGGCAACGGCAGCACCGATACCGCCAATAACACCTGAGCTCTGTGGACCAGGTTTTCTCGGCGATCTCTGTCCGCTGGCAGTCGGCGTTCCAGGCGCCGTGGACGTGTTTTGTCTGCTGGACTGCGGCCGCGAACGAGGGGGAGGTGGCTGCTGCTGCACAGGTCTGGGGGAGGGTGGAGAAAACATTGCGCTTGCCGACTGGTTCGGCTCAATCTCATCGTCATCATCATCGGCATTGTCGCTCAAGTCGGCATGCGGCGGGTCGTATAGTATCGTGTTGGTCGACAAAGCACGGTTGTGCAGAGCCCGCCGCGACGAGTTCTGCTTTGGTGGACTTGTCGGGTATCGTGCAATGTTGGCCATGCGTCTTGGACTCATGGCGGTATGCTCAGCATCATCATCGCCTATGTGTGTCCCCGACTCGGGAGACCGCGCAGCAACATTTAAGAATCGAGAAGCGATGGGCGTTGCAAAGAATGCGCCGTCTTCGTCGTCATCGTCGTCTTCATCCTCGGTGCCCTCGACAACGGTGCGTCCAGGAATTCCTTCGCCAGGTGGCACAGGCGTGATACCCCGTGTTTCTGTCGTAGCCTCTTCATCGTCGTCATTGGTAATGAGCTCATCGTCGCCTTCCGCATCGGTGTGGTCCTTAAATGCCGCTTCAAAGGGACTGTGCTGGTTTTCGCGGATATCAAAGAACCGTGCATCGCGTGTAAGGCCAGGCACTGCATGAAGGGATAGTAGATCTGCGGGATCACTGGCTGTAGAGCGCACTTCCGACATGTGACGCAACCTATGTGAGTGTGACCCAGGTCGGTCCCAGTTCATGCTCATCCGGCGCTGCCACTCATTTTCTCGTCGATTTATGGTCGAGTAGTTTGAGTCCACCATCCCATCGTTTTGGTCCATCCAGTTCCGAATAGCAGTCTGTGTCTTGCGGCGCTCATTCCTACGTTGTGTGCGAAGCGTGGCAATGTCTGGAGTTCTCCGGAAGACCTCGTCAAGAGCACGGTCCTTTTGGAATCCAACCACAGACTCCTCACGCAGCCGGATGCTAGGGCTAAATAACACTGGCCGGGCACCCGGCTCAGCAAGCGAAATACCGCGATGACGTGTGCGCGTAGTGTTCTCCACGAGATCTGTAGGCTCGTACATTGATGGCGCAAGAAGGAATTTTTCGTAGAGGAAGATACCAAAGAGGAGAGGAAAATGCGTACCCTTGATGACATAGCGGTTTAGAGCAACAAAATGAGGAAGAGGCATGCAGTAGCGCAGAGGCATCAACATCCATGCAAAAATATTAGTCGGCGCGACATAGGAAAACAAGGCATCGTTTTTGACCATTGAAATCGTGTTGATGGCAAAGAGAAATTGGTGCTCCTCATTGGCGTTGGACGCAATGGCCATGAACGAGTTGGTCAACACAGTAATGAGAATCGTCACAACGACAAAGTGACAGATGATCAGGAAGAGAACGAGCAGTGTTTTGCCGAGGATGTTGTAGGCAGGCCACACCTCCCATGCAGCCGGCGTGAAACCCATGAGAAGTTGGAAAATCCGATAGGCGGTATCACTTGGGTCATTGTCTGTGTTCGACAGCGTGAAAAACACAAAAAAGCCAGAGCAGGACACCAACACGAGGATAAAAACGGCAGCAAGATCGACGGCCATCAAGCGGAACGCGATCAGCAGCTGCGAAAAATACTGGTAGTGGTCGAGCACACTGAAAATTCGCGGCAGCAAGAGAATGGCGTTGGCAGCGAGAATATCGTAGGCACTATTGTTCCATTTTTGTGCGTCGGCCAAAAACACACCGCAGATGCGTAGTGAGTAGTAAAATATGAGCAGAAGCAGGATTCCCAGATCAAAAATGTTCCAGAAGCTCATTATGTAGAGCGAGAAGCCCTGCTCGTTGAAGCCTACCAGCTCGTCGAGCATGAAACCCGCGCTCCAGAACCAAAAGACTAGCTCCAAGGTGGTGATCCGGCTTGAATGTTGCACCAGGACGGCTAAGAAAAGACCGATGAGGACGGCAAGGGAACATGTTGAAAAGAATTGGCGGTAGCGAGGCACTCGGAGACGTGACAGTTTGAAGAGGGATGCGTTTCGCGGGTCGTAAAGTGTGACAGTTCGCCGGTACAGAGGCTCCTGCATGGCTGACAACGATGCCGCCTTGGCTGGTTCCTCCTTGATTGTCTGCTGGTGCAGGTGGCCGAGCAGCGGGGCACGGGGGTCGTTGGCACTGCTCCGGCGGCGAAACCCGCCCTGGTTGGCTCTTTGGTTCCGTGCGCTCCCTGCACTCCCAGCCGCCGAGGAAGCAGCTCCGGGAACGTTTGTCTGAGTATGGCTGCGGTGGAGCGAGTCGGCAGATGAGTAGAAGCTAATAGCACCGTTCCAGATGGCCTCAAGCTGCTGGACGACAAGTGGGTGTGCGAGGAAATGCTTGGCCGAGGCACGGATGGCGACTTCGACAGTAGAGATGCGGGCAGCAGGTGCAGCCAGTCTATTATAACGGCCATTGGGGGACAAAGCACCAGACGATCCGGTTTGTGTATTTGGTGCGCCGGGAAGGCCCTGGAGCGGGTTGAAATCGTAGGACAGGGCGTCGATGAGTTCGCGGGTGGAGTACTCCTTGAGCAGCTTAATGGCTAGCAGCTCACATACTTTGGCGCGGGTGTTGCTTGTGCCGGCATTACCAGGGAAGAACTGGGCCTCTTTGGCAAACTGGAGGCAGTTGGCCATGAGGGCGTACAAAGTGGCACGGGAGAAATGCTGTGTGCGGATCTGTTGCAGCATAGGCTTCACAAGGAACTGGGACACCTGGGGCGACCTGAGCTGTTCCCATGTGAGAGTGGTCTCGGTGCGGGCTTGGACGATGATGCGCATGGCATGTACTATGCTGTAGACGGGGAGTGAATCTAGGATGTTAGATATATGGTTATACTGGCATGAACGAGCGAGTACTTTATTGTAAAATAAAGATGTCGTGTACGGCAGTGCACTGTTGTGATGGTGCATGCTGCCGAGTGTGCATACTGCCAAGTTTGCAATCTGCCGAATGTACCAGATGTGAAACGTATATGAAAGGACGGCGCGAAGAAGCATAGAATAGACAAAATTTTGAGACGGCGAATCAGACGAGAAAAGACGGTACAGGTTTAGACATACCGAGGTGTGAGGCGGAAAATAGAGGGAGGACGTGGGAAGAGCGAGGGTCGCCGTCCTCGTCCTCAGGGGTGTGCTCGTCCGGGCCTTGGAAGGCACCATTTAGACGATCGCCGTCATTGGACTCTTCATCATCTTCTGCTTCTGTAAAGTCGGCAGTCGCGTGGCGGAGGTGTGCATAAGGTGTGCGGCGGTGGGCTGGCCCGGGAGATGCATCGTCGTCGTGGGCCATGGGGGGGAATGCCCGAATATCATTGTCTTGCCCGCGGTCGGAGTCGATATCAGAAAGCGGTTCCTGGTCGATGGGCCGGCCGCGATTCACGGCGCGTAGTAGCATGCCAAACATCTTGACGTGTGTGATGTTCGCTGGTAATTTTTGCCGCGTATTTCACAATCTGTCTCTGGCTGTATCGTAGCTGGTGTGTGGATTTTGGTGTCCGTTGTAGCCACCAATGCTGCTTGTACGCAGCAATGTCTTAGTCGATTTGGTCTGTCTTTGCGTGTGGGCCTCCGTCTATATGCCCGAGTCGTCTATGTTTGTCAAGCTCGTAGCTAATTCAGGAGACGTGATCAAAGGCGGTTGTCAGGATATCAGAGTCCAGGTTCCTCCCTCGCGTCCTGGCGCAATCCGTCGCCGGCGCTGTAGCTCAGTCTAAGAGGGACATTGCTGCCGCAAAAAATAAAATAAAGAGGAGTAGGAGATATGGGAGGATGGGTCAGAGGCAAGCAGAAGTAAATGAGAAAAAGGAAACGAAGTAAACAAACGCCACGACGGAAGATGTAGGGTAGATGTGTGCAGATGGACGCAGTTGGACAATTCAAACCCCCTTGAGGAGAAGACGAACTAGAAGCAGACGAGCAGGGATGAGAAAGAGCATGCAGTGAAATGGAAATGGAAATGGGAAATGGAATGGTGGAAACGACAAGGCACACAACGCAAGTGATAACTACGAGTACAGCTTCCGAGGAGCAAGGGACGCGCGAGAAGCGCGAATCACACGAATGGATCGTATGGGGTCTTGCGTGTACTTGCAGTGCTAGCAGTAATACTTGACGTGCTAGCTGTACTTCCCAGTACTTTTAACAAGGCGAATATGTGTAAAATAGAGGCAGTGTTATCAAAATTAGATTGACAAGGCGAGGGAGGTTTAAGGGGACGTGACTAGTGTACTGTAGTTTGCCGAGACTTTTGCGGAGACCCTGGCTAGGAGATGGGAGAGAGCAGCAGTGACGAAATGAATTATGGGTGATTTTATGGGTGACTTTCTAGGCGAATTATGGATGACAATAGATGGGGATAAAGCTCCCTGCGAGGGCGATCCTGCGATATTCCGGGGCCCCTGTTTATCAAGATGTTGCTATTTTGATTTTGATTTTGATTTTGATTTTTGTCGTGGTTGATCGTTTGAATCTTTGATTTTGAATACTGATTGATCGTGTTGCATGCGTTGCTTTCCTTGTTTTCCCGTCGTGGAGCTTTGATTTTTTCCTCTTGCTGTTGATCATTTAGACTGACATGCAGCAACGGTATCTTATCTTACCACATATGCAGTGAACAAGATGGCTTGGTAATCACTCTGCGTTTGCAAGGGAGGCGACGAGGCATAGAAAATTATGAGATGGAGAGCAATTAACCAAATAAAGTGAGACTGATGGGGAAATGCTGTTAAGCAAATTGCATTGCACCTTGAGCATTGCCTACGGGCTATAATGGCTCGAGGTGGTCTGCGGATCGTCGATGGAGGTCAGGAAGTAGCAAGACTCGTGACATGCAAACATGGCAAAAGGTCACCAGGTCGGAGCTGATTCAAAATAGATTGACGACTCTAGATCGGACAGCCTTCACAGCTCGAGACTCAAGACGATGCAGAAGACAAGCGAGCTAGCTGCTTGAAGCGCAGGGTTAGCCTCCTGCGGGCGTGGAGTCTGATTGTTGCCGTACTCAATACCTCTACTGAGTATCTGTGTATCTCAGAGACCGTGCATGTGCTTGGCTGGCCTGTGCGTCTGACGGATGGCAAGCTGGTCTGGTCTGATTGTGACATGCAGTTGCTTGGTCTGCTTTGATTCTTTTTGAATTCGAGGCAAGGCCTGTCGAATGTATCCTCCTGCATGCCCCCCTATCTTGTCACTGATACCTCATGCAGTCCTTAGCACTGCCCGGTTGCAGATGGTTTGAGTGTTTGCTTGTGTTTTGTGTATTGTCCCGTGCGATGCAGAGATAGGAAGACACTAAATGTGCCATATGACCTGCAGGCTGCAGGGCGCAGGGAGCGAACCAACAGAAAGCCCGGCCTCGAGTGGTGAGAGATCTCCCTCCACGGCCATCAAGCATGTTTGAGCCTGCAGCTCCATGCTGCTGAATACGCTCTCAATGTCGTAAAGGTGGACGCCACATGCAAGCCGGGCTGGCCGCTTATTGGGTCGATCCCGTCATGGCCGCACCAATGCCCTAGTAGATGCACTGGACGACGCCATGATTGGCAGGTGGGAAGATGCAAGTGTGTATAGCGCGCAGAGTGTGTACAAAAATGCGTGCAAGTACGCACAAAAGTAGAGAATCGAAACATCAAGTCTGGGGGCGGCCGGGGATGAGTGGTCACCGCTGGTTTGATGTGTGTCTGGAGGGGTGCTCGACAATGCGGCATGCCAAACAAACGCCTTGTAGCCTTATGCCTCTCTATGCCTTTGTTCATAAAGTGTTCTCTGTTTTAGTCTTTATACCTGCTCACAATTGTCATGTCCTTACCTTGGCGTACATTGCAAAGTGCCAGTCTCGCGAGATCAGAGACTTGACCCAACTGGACTTGAAAAGTATCCATGATAAGACACACGGTTGCTTATTTCCATGTCTGATACCTATCACCCCGCACTCGCACCCCCAACGGTGATGATCCTTTCATTATACATAACCCCCGGCGGTACTAGAATCAAATGCATGCAGAGCAGACAGAAAAGAAAGCAGTAGAGAAAGAGCGAAACGGAAATAGCCACGAAGAGGCCAAAGAAACAAAACCCGTAGAAGGTGTACTGCCCCCAACCTCTATTGGCCGGTACACATCTCTTGCAATTCAGCTTGTCTCGTTTTGGCTCGTCTGACCTTTGCACCATCTTCCTTGCATGGACAAACTGTCGGTGAGGAGGAAGCTAGAGCAAAGACAGAAAATAAAATAAAGTGAGGAGAGCCAACGGCAGCGAGATGGGAGATAAGTGGACTGACGCAACTCTGTTTCTGTACCTCTGCAGCTCTGCAACGCTGCAACTGGTCCGATATGTGTAGAGGTGTGAGGGAAACAGCACCTCGCTTGCGTAGTATGAGGAACAGCGTTATCAGAAATAGAGGGCGGTTGCGGCTGACGCTGGAGGTGCGTGATATGGTCGAGTAAGCTGGAGCGAGAAAGCAGGATGATAACTGCGATGACTGGATGTGAGGATGGATTAATTGACTCGTGAGATTATGTCATCTTCTCATCTCTTGTTTCCCAACAAATTCACGGGTTCAAATTAAAAAGGAAGTCGCAATCAGCCTGGCAGACAGCGGTGGCAGGTGCTGCATTGACCCTTCCTATCCAGACATGCCTACGGTCCAACTGCATTGCAGCGTCAATTTCAAAACGTAACAGCACTTATAGACATCCTAGCTGCTTCCCGTTTTGGATTCTGGATGCGCTCTCCGACATCTCTCACATTCAAGTGAAGCATTCCTTACTCAGTACTGTGCACTGTGTGTGCTTTGTACTTTGCGTGTTCACTCGCCACCACTTTAGCTCCAACATTGCGCGTCAACCCGCGTTCTTGTCGGTATTGAAGTCAACAGCAGTTGAAATTGTGCTTCAAAATACCTCGATAAAGAATGCAAAGGTAAACAAGCATCTACCTAATGCGTGTGGTAATGCTTGAGTGATGCTTGAGTGAATGCAATCATACTGGCAGTGTTCAGCACAGTGCATACTGTGCCGTCATCATTTTCACAAGCCAAATAGATTCACAATTTACCATTTATTTCCGCGTTTATTTTTGTCGTGTCACCGCCTTCCGCTTTTATCATCTCGCATTGCACCCCGCCGCGTCAGTGACCGCCCATATGAATTGGCCTACCACACACGACACCCCACACAGGCCTGGCCATCCATATTTGAGGGGCAGAGCTTTCCTTGCAGTTCTTGGAATTATCGTGCCTTTGTGCGTCGGAAAACCGTGACTCTGCTGGTGCACCGAGTAATACCATACACTAATAGCCTCCAAGTTATTAACACTGTGGGCCGGCGCCCACCGACTGGGGAATGGGAATTTCCTAAATTTTGAGATGTGCCGCAGAATGCCATATTCTCCGCAGACAAAGCCAATACCAGTCGCAGTTTCTCTCTTTGGCCTGCTTTGTTCTTTCCTCTTTTGCCTATTTTGCCTATTTTTTTATTCTAGGAAAGAGCCTTAACCACCGCCCCACATTTGATGTTCCATGATCCGGCAAAAACACGTCTTCTCATTGGCCAAAAAGCAGATTCGAGTAAAAAAGTTGTAAGAGTAAGTGCAAAAGAATATAATAAATTATTGAAAAATATTGGAAAAAGACGCCTCTATGCGACTAGTAAGAGAAATTTTGTTGAAAGCTTTTCTTAACGTCTCTTGTATCTCCTTCCTTCTTTCCTCTCCTTCCCTTTTCCTCTCTCTCTCTTTCTTCTTCCTTTCTCCTTCTCCCTCCTCCTCTCCTCCTGCTCCTCCTATACCATTTTCTTCTTCAAAGGACTAATCTGTGTCGTGATCATACACAGCTGTCTGGCGAAGAAGCATTGGCATTAGAGAAACAGTGAGAACTTAGACGATCTTTCCCGACGACTTTGACTCTCTCCGACCTCGAACCGCCGCATCTTGCCCATCCGACCTTTGTCCCCCCCCCCCTCCTCCCTCATTACCATCCACCTTTCCTCCCCTTATCCTCTCCTCCTCGCTAAAACTCTCTCCTTCAGGATCTAGAGCCTCAGCGGCTTGAGCTTTGTCTCGGATTCTTTCGTTTCTTATTTTCTTTTTTTACTCGAATTTTCTACCTTTTCTACCCCCCCCCCCCCCCTCACGCCCTCACAATGGCTCCCGTCTTTTATAACCCGGCCTCAAGCCGCGTGACCGAGAGCACCGACGAGAAGCTCGTCAGCCTAGAGCTCCAGGATGGCTCTGTCTACCAGGGCTACAGCTTTGGTGCCAACAAGAGCATTGCCGGTGAACTGGTTTTCCAGACCGGCATGGTTGGCTACCCCGAGTCTCTGACCGACCCCTCCTACCGCGGCCAGATTCTCGTCCTCACATTTCCCCTGATCGGCAACTACGGTGTGCCCTCGCGCGAGACCCTCGATTCTCTGCTGGGCGACCTGCCTGCCCATTTCGAGTCATCCCAGATTCACGTTGCTGGTCTGGTCACGGCTTGCTACTCCGGCGAGGACTTCTCCCACTTCCTGGCTGAGTCTTCGCTCGGCACCTGGCTCAAGGAGCAGGGTATCCCGGCTATGCATGCCGTGGACACCCGCGAGCTTACCAAGCACATCCGCAAGACTGGTAGCTTGCTGGGCCGCATGCTGCTCGAGAAGGAGTCCAGCTCAGCTGCCGCCGGCCAGCTGACTGCCTACACTGCCCAAAACTGGAAGCAGCATTTTGAGACTCTCGAGTGGAGCAACCCCAACGCCACCAACCTCGTTGCTGAGGGTAAGTCACAATGAACAGCAGGCAAAGATGACGGAAGAAGTGATCAAAAACTAACAAATTAGTCTCCATCAAGGCCCCCAAGCTCTACAAGCCCCCATCGGGTGTCGAGCTCAAGCTGCACCCCTCAGGCCGCACCCTCCGTGTTCTGTGTCTCGACGTGGGTATGAAGTACAACCAGCTCCGCTGCTTCCTGAAGCGTGGTGTTGAGGTTATGGTCTGCCCCTGGGACTATGATATCGTCAGCGCCTCCGAGGCCGGCGAGTACGATGGTCTCTTCCTTTCCAACGGTCCTGGTGACCCGGCTGTTCTCGATAACACTGTCAAGAACATTGCTGCTGTCTTGGCCAAGAACCAGACTCCTGTCTTCGGTATCTGCTTGGGCCACCAGCTGCTCGCCCGTGCTACCGGTGCCACCACTACCAAGATGAAGTTTGGTAACCGTGGTCAGAATATTCCCTGCACCAGCTTGGTCACTGGTCGCTGCCACATTACCTCGCAGAACCACGGTTATGCCGTGGACACTGCTTCCCTCGCCGAGGGCTGGCAGGAGCTTTTCGTCAACGCCAACGATGGCTCTAACGAGGGTATCATGCACAAGACCCGCCCCTACTTCTCCGTGCAGTTCCACCCTGAGAGCACCCCCGGTCCTCGCGACACCGAGTTTCTCTTTGATGTCTTCCTGACTGCTGTCTCTGAGTGCGCTGTTGATGCCAAGAACTTGTCACTCCCCGTCAGCTTCCCTGGCGGCACTGCCGAGGAGAACAACCTGAAGCACCCCCGTGTTCACGTCAAGAAGGTTCTGATTCTGGGCTCTGGCGGTCTGAGCATTGGCCAGGCTGGTGAGTTCGACTACTCTGGTAGTCAGGCCATCAAGGCTCTGAAGGAAGAGGGCATCTACACTGTGCTCATCAACCCCAACATTGCCACTATTCAGACCTCAAAGGGTCTGGCTGACAAGGTTTTCTTCATGCCCGTCAACGCCGAGTTTGTCCGCAAGGTCATTATCTACGAGCGCCCCGACGCCATTTACTGCACATTCGGTGGCCAGACCGCCCTACAGGTCGGTATCCAGCTCAAGGACGAGTTCGAGGAGCTTGGCGTCAAGGTTCTGGGTACCTCCATTGATACCATCATCACGACTGAGGATCGTGAGCTCTTCGCTCGCAGCATGGAGTCCATTGGCGAGAAGTGCGCCAAGTCCGCCTCGGCCAACAACATCGAGGAGGCCATGCACGTTGTCAAGGACATTGGCTTCCCCGTCATTGTCCGCGCTGCTTACGCTCTTGGTGGTCTCGGCTCCGGCTTCGCCTACAACGAGGAGGAGCTGCTGGCTCTTTGTAACAAGGCCTTTGCCGCCAGTCCCCAGGTGCTCATTGAGCGCTCCATGAAGGGCTGGAAGGAGATTGAGTACGAAGTTGTTCGCGATGCCCAGGACAACTGTATCACTGTCTGCAACATGGAGAACTTTGATCCGCTTGGTATTCACACTGGTGACTCCATTGTCGTCGCCCCGTCACAGACTCTGTCCGACGAGGACTACAACATGCTGCGCACCACCGCCGTCAACGTCATCCGTCACCTGGGTGTCGTCGGTGAGTGCAACATTCAGTACGCCCTGAACCCCTTCTCGCGCGAGTACTGCATCATTGAGGTCAACGCTCGTCTGTCGCGTTCGTCTGCCCTGGCCTCTAAAGCCACTGGTTACCCTCTGGCCTTTATTGCTGCCAAGCTGGGTCTGGGCATCCCGCTTAAGGACATCAAGAACTCGGTTACTCGCGTCACTTGCGCCTGCTTCGAGCCTTCGCTCGACTACGTCGTTGTCAAGATGCCCCGCTGGGATCTGAAGAAATTCACCCGCGTGTCTACGCAGCTTGGCTCTTCTATGAAGAGTATTGGTGAAGTCATGAGCATTGGCCGCACTTTCGAGGAAGCCATCCAAAAGGCCATTCGTTCCATCGACTTCCACAACCTGGGCTTCGGTGAGACCAAGGGTGCCCTCATTGGCATTGACGATGAGCTCCAGACTCCCTCTGACCAGCGTCTGTTTGCCATCGCCAACGCAATGGCCACCGGCTACTCTGTTGATAAGATCTGGGAGCTGACCAAGATCGACAAGTGGTTCCTGAACAAGCTTAAGGGTCTGAGCGACTTTGGTGCCCAGATGAGCTCTTTCACCACCACTGACATTGCCTCTCGCCCTGACCTGCTGCTCAAGGCCAAGCGTCTGGGTTTCTCGGATCGCCAGCTGGCTCAGTTCTGGAGCTCCAACGAGATTGCTATTCGCCGTCTCCGTGATGAGGCCAACATCTTCCCCTTTGTCAAGCAGATCGACACTGTTGCTGCTGAGTTCCCTGCCTTTACCAACTACCTGTACACCACGTACAACGCCACTGAGCACGATGTGACATTCGATGACAAGGGCGTCATGGTTCTCGGCTCCGGTGTGTACCGCATTGGTTCCTCCGTCGAGTTCGATTGGTGCTCGGTCCGTGCTATCCGCACCCTGCGCGCCGGTGGCTTCAAAACCATCATGGTCAACAACAACCCCGAGACTGTCTCCACCGATTACGATGAGGCCGACAAGCTCTACTTTGAGGTTTTGTCGCTTGAGACTGTTCTGGACATTTACCAGCTGGAGAACGCCAGCGGTGTTCTGGGTGCCATGGGTGGCCAGACCCCCAACAACCTGGCTCTGCCCCTGCTGCGCGCCGGCGTCAAGATTCTCGGTACCTCTCCTGAGATGATTGACTCTGCTGAGAACCGTTACAAGTTTTCGCGCATGCTGGACCGCATCGGTGTCGATCAGCCTACCTGGAAAGAGCTGACTTCGTTCGAGGAGGCCCAGAAGTTCTGTCAGGCCGTGTCTTATCCCGTGTTGGTTCGTCCCTCTTACGTCCTGTCCGGTGCTGCCATGAACACTGTCTACTCCGAGGCCGATCTTGCTTCGTACCTGGACCAGGCTGCCGAGGTGTCGCGCGACCACCCCGTCGTTATCACCAAGTACATTGAGAACGCCAAGGAGATCGAAATGGATGCTGTTGCCAACAACGGTATCATGGTCGGTCACTTCATCTCTGAGCACGTTGAGAACGCCGGTGTTCACTCTGGTGATGCCACGCTTATCCTGCCTCCCCAGGATCTGGAACCCACCACCATTTCCCGCATTGAGGAGGCCACTCGCAAGATTGCTGCCGCCCTCAACATCACCGGTCCTTTCAACATCCAGTTCATTGCCAAGGACAACGATATCAAGGTCATTGAATGCAACGTCCGCGCCTCGCGTTCGTTCCCCTTCGTGTCCAAGGTCATGGGTGTTGATCTGATTGAGATGGCCACCAAGGCCATGCTCAACCTGCCCTTTGAGGAGTACCCTCCCACTGAGCTGGCTCCCGGCTGTGTCGGTGTCAAGGTCCCCCAGTTCTCGTTCTCGCGACTGTCGGGCGCCGATCCCGTCCTTGGTGTCGAGATGGCCTCCACTGGTGAGGTTGCCAGTTTTGGCGCTGACAAGTACGAGGCCTACCTCAAGGCCCTCGTGTCTACTGGCTTCAAGATGCCCCGCAACAACATCCTGCTGTCCATCGGTTCGTACAAGGATAAGAAGGAGATGCTGCCTTCTATCGCCAAGCTGCAGCAGATGGGCTACAAGCTGTTCGCCACTGCTGGTACTGCCTCGTACCTGCAAGAGCACAACATCCCTGTTCAGTACCTCGAGGTCCTAGGCGAGGATGACGACGAGGAGAACAAGGGCGGTGCTAACAGCCAGAAGCACGAGTTCTCTCTGACTCAGCACCTGGCCAACAACATGATTGACCTGTACATCAACCTGCCATCTAACAACAAGTACCGCCGCCCTGCCAACTACATGTCGAAGGGCTACCAGACTCGCCGCATGGCTGTTGACTACCAGGTTCCCCTGGTTACCAACGTCAAGAACGCCAAGATCCTGGTTGAAGCTCTTGCTCGCCACTACAGTCTCGAGGTCGGCACTCGGGACTTCAACACCAGCCACCGCACTGTTGTTCTGCCCGGTCTGGTTAACATTGCTGCTTTTGTCCCCAGCCTCGTGTCCACTGCCGGCAGCCGCGACCTTCAGGCCGTGACCAAGGCTTCCATTGCCTCTGGTTTCAGCATGATCCGTGTTATGCCCGTCGGTGTTGACGGCGCCATTACTGATGTGCGCACACTCAAGGCTGCTCAGCAGAACAGCCGCCGCGGCAGCGTTTACTGCGACTTCAACCTGTCGGTGACTGCTACATCGACCAACGACAACCAGATCAGCCAGGTTGTGTCTGAGGTTGGCTCGCTCTTCATCCCCTTCAACCACCTGTCGGATAACATCAGCAAGGTTGCTGCTGTCACTGCTCACTTTGAGGCCTGGCCCACTCACAAGCCCATCCTGACGGATGCTAAGACGACTGATCTGGCCTCGCTGCTGCTACTGGCCAGCCTGCACAACCGTCGTATCCACGTCACCAATGTCACGACGCGCGATGATATTGGCATCATTGCATTGAGCAAGGAGAAGGGTCTGCAGGTTACCTGCGATGTTTCCATCTACTCGCTGTACCTGTCCCAGAAGGACTACCCCGGCTGCCAGCTTCTGCCCACTGCCGAGGACCAGGCCGCACTCTGGGAGCACATCAACACTATTGATGTCTTCTCGGTTGGCAGTCTGCCTTACCAGCTGTCTCACTGGCTGAAGAGCCAGCAGACTGAGGCTGAGACTGCCGCTGCCGCTCCCTCTGATGAGTCTGGTGCTGACGTTGCTCTGGGTATTTCCGATGCTCTGCCGCTCTTGTTCACCTCGGTGGCTGAGGGCCGCCTGACTCTGGAGGACATTCGCGCCCGTCTTCACGACAACCCGGTCCGCATCTTTGAGCTGCACGACCAGGTCGGCTCTGCTGTTGAGATTGAGCTTAACCGCCCCTATGTTGTTCCCTCGACTACCATCTCTCTCGGCAACGGCGTGTCTGTCAAGTCGCCTTTTGCTGGCCGCACCATGCTGGGCGCTGTCCAGCGTGTGACCTTCCAGGACGTGACTGTCTGCCTCGATGGCGAGGTTCTGCCCCTGCCTGGCCATGGTAAGGACATGTCCACGCACAACGCTATGCCTGCCGCTGCACAGACGCCTGCTTCGCCTCTGATCAAGGCCCAGCAGACTCTGCCTGACAGCCCCCAGGCTGGCCGCCGCAAGTCGAACCTGCTGTCGAGCTCTCTGCGCTCCCGCATTGGTGCCGACCTTGGTGTGACTTCGTCGGCGCTGCTGCCTGCCAACGCCCTGGCCTCAACTTCGTCACCAACTTCTGCTGGCCCCAAGGATGACTTCTCCATTCGCCACGCTTTCACGCCGGCTCCTGTTGCAGCTCTGGTTGTGCCTTCGGCGCTGCCTTCGCTGCTGTCACAGGCCTCTGCCTTCAAGAACAAGCCTGTGCTGTCTGTTCTCGACTACGAGCGCTCTGACCTGCATCTGCTGTTCACTGTTGCCCAGGAGATGCGTCTGGGTGTCCAGCGCGAGGGTGTTCTGGACGTTCTGCGTGGCCGTGTTCTGTGCACTCTGTTCTACGAGCCCTCAACCCGCACTTCTGCCTCGTTTGACGCTGCCATGCAGCGCCTGGGTGGCCGCACTATCGCGATTGCCACCTCGCAGTCGTCTGTGCAAAAGGGCGAGACTCTGCAGGACACCCTGCGCACTCTCGGCCAGTACGGTGATGCCGTTGTGCTTCGTCACCCCGACGAGGGCAGTGTCGACGTTGCCCGCCGCTTCAGCCCTGTGCCCGTGATCAACGGTGGCAACGGCAGCCGCGAGCACCCGACCCAGGCCTTCCTGGACCTTTTCACGATCCGTGAGGAGCTTGGTACTGTCCAGGGCCTGACCATTACCTTCCTTGGTGACCTGCGCTACGGCCGTCCTGTGCACTCTCTGGTGCACCTGCTGCGCCACTACCACGTGCAAGTGCAGCTTGTCAGCCCTGCGGGCCTCGAGCTGCCTTCTGAGCTTCGCGAGGAGCTCAAGTCGCGTGGCCAGCTGCTGGCTGAGTCGTCGACTCTGACACCCGAGATTGTCGCCCGCAGTGACGTTCTGTACTGCACTCGCGTGCAGAAGGAGCGCTTCGCTTCCGAGGCCGTGTACGAGTCTGTCAAGAACTCGTACCGTGTTGACAATGCCACTTTAAGCCACGCCAAGAGCAACATGATTGTCATGCACCCTCTTCCCCGCAACGATGAAATTGCCGAGGAGGTTGACTTTGACCAGCGTGCTGCTTACTTCAGACAGGTGAGTAACAATATTGACTATTCAGACACCGGAAGAGAACCCGAACTAACCTTGCAGATGCGTTATGGTCTGTACTGCCGCATGGCCCTGCTTGCCCTGGTCATGTCGTCGTCATGAGTTGGGAGGACAGATCAGAGCGTGGTTCCTTGATGGGTGCGTTTGGTGCTTTGTGGCTATTCTGTCTCTTGGCTACCATTTTGCCTTAATTGCTTTTATTTGCTTTTTTGACTTGGTTTTGTTTTTGGAAACAAAAGGAAGAGAAACAAAAAAGGTGAAAAGTTTTTGCATTTTGTTTTTCTTTCAGTAAGACTGTCAACTGGTTACGGATTTTGTTTTCTTTATTTCATCAGGTTTGCATTTCTTTTTCTTTTCATTCTTTCTTTTGCGTTATTAGCTACATAAATCACGCCAACGGGGCGTAGACTACAAAGGCATGGGCCTGTGCATTGGGTGAACGGTGTTTTTATATGATATTTGGGCTGTATACCACTTTATTGGGGGGCGTTTATTATATATATTTAGGGGGTTATGCGTTATGTACGTACGTTCCGTACGTTTGGTGCGTTTTATGGCGTACTGTGTGTTTTGGGTTTATTACGATTTATGTGTATAATAGTGTATAATAATATATTACGTCTTCTATGTGTTTTGCGTGTTCTGTGTTTTCTGTTTATCTTATAATATGTGTTTCTGTGACTATGCTTTCTCTTCTCTCGTTGTTTATAATGTAGTCAACCAGTACAACCTCGATGCTGTCTAAATGATGTATTGATGTTATTTTGTATCATCTCAGCATCCAGTAGAGCCTCATTATTTCCTTCAAACTTCATTCATGATGTCTATTTCGTCTATAAACTACCATTTTCAATGCCCACCGACTAAGGGCTCAGTCTCTTGACAGTCCAGTCGTCTCCCTCAACACCCACGACCCGGTCATAGACAAAGCGGTCGTGCAGTCTGTTCTGACGGCCCTGCCAGAACTCGACACGCTCTGGGACAATGCGCAGACCACCCCAAAACTCGGGCACGGGGATCTGGCTGTCCTCGCCGTTCTTGGGCGCAAACTTTTCCTCTGCTTCAGCCACCCATCTCTCCAACTGGGCACGGCCATCATCCTCACTTGTGCCATCAGGGCCATCAGTTGCAGGCTCTAAAACAGCAGACTGACGTGACGCCCAAGCACCGATGCGTGAGCCCCTCACGCGTGTGTCAAAGTAGACCTGTGACTCAGCCGCAGGTAGCCGCGATGCCCGGCCTTCAACACGCACCTGCCGCTCAAGTGCCTCCCACCAAAAAGTCAGCGACGCCCAGCCGTTGCCGGGGTGCTCGTCTGAGCCAAAAAGGTCGTCGCCCTTGCGCGAGGTACCAAAATTGCTGTAGAGCACAAAGCCCTGGTGGTCGAGCTCTTTGAGGTACACCATACGGGCACTAACGCGGCCCGATGGCAGACTGGCTGTCGACAGGGTGCAGGTCTCCGGGTGGGCGATGCCGCCGAGAGACTTGGCCTCTGCGAACCAGGTGTGGAACTGCTTGATGGGTGATTTATCGTCGAGGTCTGTCTTGCGCAGGCCGCCGCGAGTCTCGCTCTTTGTGAACTGGCCGGCCTGCGGGGCAGCTGCGGCCGAGTCAGCCTGTGTAGAAGACAGAGGCGCATCTGGTGCTGGGGCGACTATATTGTTAGATGGTTGTCCCTGTCAAAAATTGACATATGGTGATGTCATCTGCCGACTACTCACAGATGAGCTTCTCATTCTTGGACGAGCTAGAGGCCGAAGCCTGATCAGCTGGTGGTGGATAGAGAGCCATGGCGGTTTGTCTGTAGTGTAGAGGTTGTGTGCGAGTGTAAAAGTGTCTCGCAGCGGCCGATGCAGCGACGGTTGATGCTTTCCAGATGGTTTTATAAGTGAAAAGCGAGGGCTGCGAGACGATCATTCCGATTTGCTAATAAGAGGGGCAGATGTAGTAGAATAAGGCCCGCAGTACCGATGGGAGTGGTCTGAAGGTGCATGCACGATCTTGCAAATGGACTATATCAGAGCAGTTGAGCAGTACAAGACAGGATGAAGCTAAAAATGCAACGACGTTGAGATCACGAGGTGATGAGTCAACGCTTTTCCGCGGAAGCTACGCCGGCGGTTCCTTCCGTGACAGAAAAATGACAAGAAAAACGTACCAGTTGTTGTTTGTTAGTAAATAAGCTTGTTGACCCCGCACGTGATCACAGGAGTCATAGTCGTGAGATGTCTTAGGAATTAAATTTGAAGGAGAATGATTAAATAAAAGTATATGTTTTAAACTTCAAGAAAATGAACTTTGGGAATTTTTTTTATCAAAATGTCACTTTAAATACTACTAAAAATAATTAAGGTAAACATTACATTAAATTATTACATCCATCAGAATTTTGAATATGTTATGGGGTATCCTGCGACACAAGGATGAAGATAAGGAAGAAAACGGGAAAACAAAATAACGAAGCCAAATTAAGAAACGCCCTTTATGCTAAAATAGAAGAGAAAAACACACTTCACAAAGTATGCCATGCAATGAAGATAAACGCCGTGCTATGATCGGTAAGGAACGCGAGACGGGATATAGAAACGAGAAGAAGTCCAAAACAAAAACAAAAACAGGAACAAAAATCAATGGTCGTAAGTGAAGCGACTCAAGCACTCGGAGTGAGAGGGCATATGGTGGCGACGCTTTATGTTGGAGAGGGGGGTAGTGTGGGATGTGAGAGTGACGTCTTGGATGACACTGGACGGCAGCTGAAGGCCAAGACCGGTTGAGGCGGCTGATGAAGAGGGTGAGCGCGAGGGAGACGATGCTATGCAAACAGCCACCACGTCCTCTTCAGGCGGTGTCATAATGGCCTGTGCCTTGGAGCGTTTTTTGGGCAGTGTCTTTTGAGTAGCTTGAGTAGCAGCCGCCCGCATATTTTGCGACCGTAGAGCTTGCACACCAGCCCGGCGCATGTCGGCACAGGCATCGGCCAGCAGCTCTTCATCCAAAAGCGGCATGATGCGGTAGTTGAGGCTCTGCATGATACACCGCTCGGTCGCGGCCAGCTGGGCCCCAGTCCAGAGAGATGCGCCACTGCCCCATGCCGTGCAGTAAGCCTGGGCAGGCTGCTGCGTGGCGTGTCCGTCGTCGTCAAATTTGGCGGCAATGACGAGTGCTGCAAGGATTATAACTTCGGGAAAGATGGCGTCAATGTGTAGGAGGCGGTGCTCGGCGGATGGTACAGCGTCGTGGCTGAATTGTCCGAACTCGCTGAAATCGGCAGTTAATGTCAGCGGCGACGGCAGCGTATGACGTTTGCCAGCCGTAGTTGATGGCGCTTGGGGTGCTGTGAGAGGACAGGTGAGGCGCCATGTGCGGGCGAAGCGGGAGTCGAGCGAGTCAAGAATGCAGACGGCAAGGGCAATGGTGTTGATGGGCAGCTGGGCGCGCGTGAGCATGGCCTGGACCAGAGGAACGGATGGCGTCACGATGGAGCAAGCTGACGGGAGCATATTAACAAGGTGGACAGCGGGGCCTAGGCAGTTAGTATTTTTGTTTTGTTTTGTTAATATAAATCAGAATAGACACATACCGAGTAGAGACGACTCAAGAGCCTCACTCTCATCGCTGTGGGACTGGATGAGGGACGGCTGCGAAGATGGCGGCGGTGTGGGCAGGTTGGAGAGCGGGCGGTAAGTGGATGCAAAGTACTGCTCGTCAAAGTCGTCATCATCATCTTCATCTTCTGCCTGTTCTTCCCCTGGGATGTCGTTTTCGACCTCGTTGCTGGCGTCGTCACCTAGGAAGAGATCCTCATCATCGATTGGTGTAGCATCGAACTTGCTTCTTGGCACATCTTCTGCCTGTGTCTGCGATGCCAGATGTGTCTGCAGCTGCGACTGAATTGGTGCTGTGAGAACGTCCATATTGTCTGGTTTTGATTTTTTTGTAGTGATGATTATAATGGTCAGGGTACTAGCTTGTTGTTGCGTGCTGTTCTGTCCTGCTGCGGGCCAAGCTTGTATTTATGCTTATACGAAAACAAAGCTGTCCTTGTGAGCAGAAGATGTCGGCGGTGAGCTGTTGCTTGTCATCGGTGACACAATGGCGGGTAGTTGGGTATAATGGGCTTCTAGAATATTGACGTAGTGCAGGATCGGTGTTGTGTGATGCGAGTGAAGTGAATGCTGGTGTGAAGAAAGCATGAGAAGTAAGAATGACGAGAGTAAAGTAGTCTTGCGCAAGGTACGTCGGTGGATAAGATACGCATATATATAGTCGAATACTTGACGGAGGATTTACTAAATACACTCTCTATTTACATACGGAGCTGTACTTTGTAATATTTTCTACTTTTCCCGGGCTCATGCCGTCAAGACCGACGAAGAGGGGAACCAACACAACCCTGACCTGGACACCTCCCCTACTCCCTGCTCCCCTGCTCCCCTGCAGCTAAGATACATCCTCTACTAATAACAAGTGAGACCGTCTTGTCCACTCTTTACTATTTCTGGATGGCAGCATTGCTATACAAAGCATGGAAATATCAAAGTGAATTGCTAGGCTGACAGTGCATCGAGTGTATCTCAGCTACTTTATCTCACTCGTCTGTTGATTCGTATAAAATCAGCCCAGCTGCAACCGCCTTCCTTCACCAAGCTAGCCTAGCTAGCCCAGGCTTACTGTTTGGTCTCGTGTAAACTACCCTATGAATTGTGAACAAAGGTCGAACAGAAGCAGCACTGCGGCAGAAACTAAGAGTCCACCTGCCAAGCTCTCACAATGCTCACTATGGCTGCTCACTACTCACTCTGGTCGCATAGATTCCTTATTTTTGTCTTTTTCTCTTCTCCATCCCAGCAGCTGACCCCACTCATTGCTCCGCCTCAGTTCACGGCCCTTTACATCTCTCAAGCCCTGCCCTGTCTATCCTCTCCGTCTCTGTACGACACTACTATATCTGTACATTTATGTACTTCATACACCGTACTTGCATTGATATCGGACGCAGTTCAAGCCAAGATGGGAGAGATGGGATGCCATAGGATGGGATGGAATGGTCTGTTCGGACTGATGCAGCCTTGTTTTAGCAGTGTTGATCTAATTAGACAGCTGCACATCCTCGATGTCTCCTCGGCACCTATCATGTGCCTGATGTCCGCATTCGATTTTTGGAGGCACGCCATCCGTATTATTCATGATTTTATGGCCCATCCAACTAATTGACTCCATGTCCTACTTTGCTTCTTCAATTAATTGATAAATAACGGCAGCCTTTTTTTTTCTTCTTTTTTCTCCATGTTGAGTGTGTACGTATGCACGGCACGGCTGGTGATTCTTTATTTGCTCTTTGCTTTGTTGTGTTTGTTTATTATTCTCTTATTCGCTTAGTAGTCTCGTAGTCCATCACCTTGTCCCTTCTTTTGTATCAACCACTACCGCCATCTACATTCCTGTTGTCGTCATCGCGATTATCACTCTATATCTATCACCCGCAAACGCGCCTAGGTCTTTCTTTCCAACTTCAATCATAAATTTTAGGCACTTAAATACTTTTCTGCTCTACTAACCTTGCTAACATCTTGGAAACTATGGACACTCTCAGGGGCGATGGTCCGAGAGCTGTTGTAAAAGTGGACTCGGCTTTCGTTTCTCGTTCCGCTTTTTTGCGCTTTAATTGAGAAGACGGCGACACAACAGCATGATTCTTTTCTTGGAACAGTGTGGGGATTGCTTTTGAAAGTCCAAGGCTAGGCCCATATTTGATATTTCGATATTTTTGGTATATGTGATATTTTAGTTTCTACTTCGTATTGCTGTTCAACACCACAATACTCAGTACCGCAACACCTAATATGACTGCGAATGTCATCTTCAAAGTCAGGCTGCCAGGTTGGCTGTCAATAGTTGCACATCCCAGCTTGGCAGGCTTTAATTTTTCAATGATGTGTATACGATAGACACACTGCCGTCCATACAGAGTACTTCGTACAAACACATGGCTGTAAATACCCCATAGATGCAACGGCAGAAAAGGGGCGGCTGCAGTGAAATACGAGGTGGCACCGAGTCTGACGGCAGTCCTGTCGTGCAGAGTTCTTGTACGTGTAGCCAATGGCTCTGTGAACAAACCCGTAATACAAGACCGTAGATATCAAATATCATCAAGCATTGAACACCAAAACCAATATTATGACCCAACAGTAAATCCGAATCAGACATGTCCATAATAAGTTGTCAACGTGCTCGGCCGCTGTCCAACCCATGGTATATTTCTATATATAAATAAACAGCTGAACACCATCGTGGAGCCACCATCTATATATTTACTCCATCCCTAAATTCTCTCTGCTCGACTCTCCATCAATACCCTAGACTAAAGAAGTAAAAATAACAATCGATCAAAAACTGGCCATTAGAACAATCATTTTAAAATGCAGGCTCCGCAGATCCTTCAAGGTGAACAACCCCTGAGCAACTAGCGAATTCTCCTAATATAACAACTTATGGAGCGAATATAATTATAGAAGACGTCAACCTGGTTCACAATCGATGCCCGTCGTACTTACGCCTGGATAGAGCCGATTAGTAATCATTTGATACTTCGTACAGCCTATTTCGTATGTGAGCATACGACTGATCCGCGGTTTGACGTTGCAACACAAGTGGATAATAATCAACCCGCATCGAATGTAGCTATGAAGTATTAAAAAAAGTAATATTGCGCCAATGAAGTGAAAGATATCGTGCTACAGACAGAACCAATATAAGCCCCAAGTACAATTCTAGGCTATTGCTGCCAATGCGCGTTTTGTCCGCGAGGCTTGCTATGCACTTCCACATTCGGAAGGAATGACAAGGCTGTGCTTAAACGTGAACGAGAAATGGGAAAGAGCAACTGACAACAACTCCTCACAACAGCGGCTTCTGTAAAATAGCCTCCCCAATAGGCAAGAGCAAACACCATGTTTACACGTAGCCCCGGGCCACACTGCATCTACTGATGGGCTCAAAGCCCTAGGCAGACAGACGGCCGCCGCAAAGCTCAACCCGCAGGTCCGGCAGGGTCTTGACTATATGGGAAAACCACGGCGACTCTTATGAACACGACTCCTGGTGAATGTGTTGTTGATTTGAGGACTGGACACATCAAGTCCAGAGGGCCAAAACAACCGGAATGGTATCCCCTCGGTGGCCTTTAGTATATCCATGGCCTACAGCGCCACACTCTCAACAAGATTCTACATATCCTGATACCGGACACAATGCGCAATTATATTATAAAAGGTCCATGTGGTACAGGCATATCCAGCAAATGCGAAAATAAACTATCTGATTTGCTGGATGCATGCAAGAGGCTAGAAGAGGGAGTTTATACAGTTGATAGTGCGATCCCTCTCTACAGGAACACATATCTCTATTTTGTCCGTGGCAAATCCGTGGTCAAAGGGCCATGCTTCGCAGACTTTGAGAGAGCCGTGCTTTCTTGGGACGGCAAAATATGCGCTATCACCGAAGAGCGTTTCGACCCGGCCTACAAAAGGGGTGATAGACAACCTGTTGCGGTATATATCTTTCCGCACGCATACGAGAATATGTAGCACGAGCTCGGAATGCAAATTCATGTAAGTTCGAGCACGGTGTACTACAACCGTCACGACAGCATCAACGGTACCAAGAACGGCCTTTGTCTTGTCCAGGAGCTGCACGGTGGGTTCGATCAGTACCACTTTACTATTGACCCAGACGACGACCTATAGTACCTGGTCGGCCGGCGCCTACGGGTCAATTTACCAAACCTCCTCCCACCGTCCAGGGAACTCTTGCGGTGCCACTTTCGTCAAGCCATACTGGCGAATGCGCGCTGGCTTGGTCTGCCCATCTTTGACCACGAATTTAAAAGACACATGAACCCGATGGAAGTGATCATAAAGGGACCGCAGCCGGAGATCGGATGATATTTGAGCTCGCCAACTGGCTGGGAGCATTTTTGATGTGTCAGACATGGAGGTTATCTGGCAGCTACTACTCCAGCAGGAAATGATTATGTTTATACCAAAAGATGTATTTGCTGTTGAGGATGAATTGCTGGAGTTTATATCATAATACTGATGCTGATATGACTTGGGCACTACTGTTGGGGTTTGCACAGCTAATATAATTACGAAAACTGGCAGCGGGTTTTATCTCTTTATTTTAAAAAAAATTATAAGCTGAACATTCTAACTCGATATTCTGAGGGTGATGCTAAACGTTTTTATCGAGGCTCATGTTTGCAGAAAAGAGATTCCAACCACAGTGCTAACCGAACATTCTGACTGCTTTAGTTTATCCAGTGTGAAAGGAAAAGGAAAGAAAAAAAAACATAGAGCGCCGAGGACAAGATGGACCAAAATAATATCCTAGATATAGCCGACAGAAGCAAAAACAGACAAAAAAGAAGCCGATGCGTCGGCCGGGAATCGAACCCGGGGCCTGTCGATGGCAACGACAGATTTTACCACTAAACCACCGACGCTTGTGGTTGTTATTGTATACTTAGTCTAATTTATTACACATTAAGTACTTGATTTCGTACGACTGAACATTGCTAACTTATAATGCTCGATATGTCACGGCTATATTGTTTGAGAACACTCGCTGTTAGTATCGCCAGACTGAGTGAAAATGCTAAAAACATAGATAGTCTTTTATTATTTTATTTTGTGTACAACTCCTGCGAAGGTGAGTGATCGCAACATAAGCAGCGCTATGCCGCTATGGTCAGCTACTCTACCTAGAAAAAAGAAAGAAGAAAACCGTTACAAAATCTCAGGTTCACAGCCAGTCAACTCCCGAATGTCGTCCAGAATCCATTGGATAGGTGTGACGAATGTAACATCGGGTGATGGGTTCTCGCGTGGCTTTGCATCCCCCACAGTTTCGCCCGGCATCTGAGAGCCTAGACCCACACTCGCTGCCAGCCGAGCAAAGCGTCCCGGAAGGTTTTCTTGACTCGGCATATCACAGATGTCCGGCAAGCCGGCCCCGTTCTGGTTCTCCCCTTGGGGCTTCTTCATGTAGCGCAAATTTTTTGTTGCCCTTTCACCCCCATCAACAATGCCCATCACGCGACCGGTACAATCAAAGACACTGGAACCTGAATCTCCTGGCTGAGAAAAGTGTCCGCCCACAAAATCGACCACCAGCATATGATACGACACAAAAGGCTCGTCTCTGCTGAAGGGAATGCGGCGGACTGCCTCAATCTCATTCGTGATGCCGAAGCGGAGGCCTGTGGTTTGGCCGCGTTTGGCCACCAAATGCGATGGGCGCTGGTCTTGTGCAAATGGCGGTTGAGGTGGCATCTCACGGCCGTGAAGCTGGAGAAAACCGTCGGTGTCGAGGTTGAGTGCAAAGGAACCCAGTTGACTTGGCTCAACGGCAGCCGCAGCTTCAGCGCAGAACATTGCTTCCGTGACATGCTCAGCCATATAAATCTTGTTGGAAAGTTCTCCTCGGTCCAGACCAGCTAATTGCACAAGCGCCCAGTCCTTAAAATTGCCAGTCTTTCCAATTTCATGACCCGGCGAGTAGGCGACTGTGCCCAGTGTCCGGTGGGTGTTGTCTGCCTCCTCCATCTGCTTCAGCGCATTCTTGAGCTGTTCCACATAATCGATGCTTGCTGTGTGCAAATTATGCAGTTCGCTTTTTTGCAGATTATATGGATTCTTGCCGTAAAGTAGTTGCGAGCGGCGAAGAATAGCCTTCATCACGCGGCCTGCAGAGTTCAGTCCAGTGGAAGCATTGTGAATGCATGAAGGGCCACCTGTCAGAATCCGCAGCGAGGGAAGATCATCGTTGGCGCTATCAAGACTAATGGGGCTCGATGGCAGCCGGAGATCCTGGTCGGCTGCAACACGCTTGCCAACAGCCACATGGCGGCTGGTGAGGCCATAAACGGCGGCAGGTGAAGCCGATGAGCTCGATTCGTTTGTAGGCGGAAGACGGAGGTAGAGGCCCATCGTTCCTGCCATAGCTTGAGCCTCGTCGTTGCGTCCTTCTTCCTGTTCGATGCGATGCCCGGGATACGGCAATAATGTCATGAGTTTTCCCGTTATTTCTGCCATGTCATGATCCCGAGAGCCAGCGACGGGAAGGTTTTGGGAGAACTTCCAATCTATAGATGCGGCCAGTGCAGTAGAAGCAGGTGATGCCATGGGCAAGAACTCGCTCTGTTTCATTTCAACCTCTACATTGTGGATGTTGTAGTTTTGCAGCAGCGCTCGGCATTGCAGTGCCGCCAGCATTGCCGGTTCCCATGGTTGAGGGCCCATAGTAGGTTCTGGCAGGCACACAAGCAGTACAACTGGGTTGCTCTTGGGGGAATCATCATGGCCGATGCGGATGGGGTAGAAGCAGTCCCAA
Organism: Ophiostoma ulmi; assembly: GCA_029298715.1. Lineage (NCBI taxonomy): Eukaryota > Fungi > Ascomycota > Sordariomycetes > Ophiostomatales > Ophiostomataceae > Ophiostoma > Ophiostoma ulmi. The sequence continues at coordinate 4,166,575 of JANSLN010000002.1, read as the reverse complement.
TCCAGACCGTATGTCAGGGTTCTGACAATAGCTGTGCGCAGCTCTGGGCACCACTTGCGAACAATGTCGTGGTTGCCCACAGTCCACATGCGTTTGGTCCATCTGGCCGTGTCTGAGTAGCCCATCCAAGGGACGGTGGAGGTTTTAGCGATCAAACGCGGGGACCCTGACAAGCCAGTGTAATAATGCAGCTGTTCTTCCTCAGATGGTCTGAGGTAACCCTGCAACGCGTCTGAATATCTACAAGCCATTTTCTAATAGACAATAGACAAATTTTGCGTCGCGGTCGTCGTTGAAAAGAAGTTGTAGCTCTTTCGCTTATCGGTTTTTTTGGTTGGGGATCCGACAAAACTATCGGCAGAATGGTGTCGTTTGTGTAAGTGGTATCTTCGTGAACCTAGTGAAGCCATCTTGCCAGAAGTCGAGAGGATAGAGACTCAATAAATAGGGTTTTGCAGGCTGAGAATGTGGTGGCGTAGGTCGGCATTTAGTTGTGAGTCAGTCAGCTCATAGAACATGGGATATCATCAGGTTGCATGAGGCAAGAGAGGTTCTTTGTTTTCTTGTTGAAAGTCCTTGAATAAAAGCAATAAATACTTGCTAAAGTTCACGTGATATGAATTGTAATACGTTTTTTTTTTTGCGAGCTTATATAGAACACGTGACCAAACTTTCTATTAAACGATTATCGAAAGATGCATTTTCAGATCTTTGATCTTGAGGTAAACCAGTGATCATATGAGACAATCAGTACTTCCTTTTATATGTGAGGCAAAGTACTTGAGGATAGCACATTTCGGTGACCAATAGTATAATATAGTAACGACTGACAGCTTATGTTAGCGCTATAAAGTGCTGCTTGAATATCTTCTATGTGTATTTTTATTCTATCATGTCGACTCTTTTATTTAAAAAATAAAGCTGCCATAAACCTATGTTAAACGCAAAACAATCGAGAAAACTCCATTCATAACCTCGGGAACAGGTACACCCCATGATTAGACCAAAATTAATCACACCTCTAGTCTCTTTTATTACAGCAATCAAGCAAATACCATACAATTGACCGAGTACGTCGATATCGACAAGAATAGTATGATTTACGCGAAATATCAACTCATTTCGCACATTCAAAGTTTGTAGTAACTGTTGCTAGCTATTTTGTTTGATATGTACTTAACAATTTTTTGAAATACTTATATTCACTATAGTGTGAGTGGATGACGGTAACAATCCCCCGTACAGCATGGGATGACATTGGCAAAGAGGAGGTTTCACCGTGGACATGAGACGCGGAATAAAAACGACAGGAACGATCAGCACTATTAGGATGAAATGAAAAGCAAAATAAATAGAGAGAAAAAGAACAAATTGTCATTCTATGCTGCCATCCTAGAAACAAGTGCGATCCTTTGTCGAGACGGATGTAGGAAAAGAACCGGCCTTTCTCTCTTCCTTTTCTTTCTACCAGTCCAAGCTACCAAGGAGAAACACCAAATAAAATAAATGAAAAAGACCAAAAACAAGATGTGAGCTACTTTATTCCAGAATAAACAAGCGAAACCAAGTCATTAACAAGCAGACTCGTTGTGTGAAGAAAGAAAAAAGAAAGAGAACCGTTTCTTCTTGTGTTCCTCATGAGGCTGCCCCAGAGTGTCCTCTACTGTAGAAGTAGGGATTTGTGATTAGGAAGACAGTCTAGGGCGAAACAGTCAAGTAGTTTACTTGCCAATGACAGCTGTTTTGTTAGTATATGACTATATGGAGATATAGCGGGATGTTAACTCACCGGTCTGGGTCTGGGTCTGGGTCTGGGTCTGGATGACTTGTGTGAGCTGGGGAGTCAGGGACTGGTCAATCAGGCTGTTGATGTCAAAGCTGCTGACGCTGTTGATCAGGCCAAAGTTGAGGGCGCCGAGGTTGAGAGTGGACAGGTCAAAGCCGTTGAACAGGCCGAGCTGGGCCAGCTGCAGGACCACCTGGAGCTGCTGGAACTCGAGCAGCGACTGCAGGCTGAACTGACTCTGCTGAAACAGGTTCTGGAAAGACAGAATGTTGAAGTTGTTGACGGAGCCAAGCTGGCTCAGGAGCTGGATATCGAGGCCGTTGATGGTGTTGAGGTAGGCAAAGTTCTGGTTGGAGAACTGGAGGTTGTTGAGCTGGGACAGGTCGAAAGACGTGCGAGTCTCGATCTCCTTGGCAGGGGCAGCAACGGCGACAGCGGCCAGAGCAGAGTAGATGATGGTAGAGAACTTCATTTTGATGGTTGAAGAGGTTGTTGTGATGAAAAGAGAGTAAAAAGTTTTTAAGGTAAAAGACCGTGAGTGATGATTAAAAGATTATTGAAAAAACAAAGAGCACAGCTAATTTGTTAGTGGATTGTTTACTGCAAGGTAGCGAACAGAAGTAGATGAGCTCACCTCGATATGTTTGAATGAAGAATAGAATGAATGAATGAGCACAGCTGGTTTGTTAGTAGGTAGTCAAGAGAAGTAGAGATACTCAGAAGAAGATGCTAACCTCTAAAGAATGAATAAATGTCAAGTAGCGAACCGGATTGAAGATGTGTGAGTGGATGAAGAGAAGGGGAAAACGAAAGAAGACGGGCCAGAGGACGGATTATATAGAGTGTAGATTGTAGTTGAAAAGACATGAAGTGTGATTGCAAAAAAGCATGAGACGCCAAGACTTGTCAGCATATGATTCTTCGGATGTGTAGAGGAGAGCAGACCCGGACCGTGTCAGAGGTATCAGGCTCCTCGAGGACGGAACAAGGTGGCTAAAACATGGGAGAATAGGTGCAGGAGAGGCAACGGAGGATGGTGTTCATAATACTAGCGGTCTGGCAAAATTGGGTGAAATAGACTCTGGTACAAGCTAGATGGAAACGTAGCTCACGTAAAAAAGAGAAACAAATCAGACTGATACTACAAATAGAACTAGAGACGGGGGCCACAGAGTATGGGAAGAGACGGAAACGAATAATTCGGCAGCCGAAGCAAGGATACCAATTGTTGAAGCTAGTAGGAAAATACTACCTTGCTGGTAAAGCTCAACAATCAGATGCAGAAACATAGACCCCGGAAAGTCATCTGGCCGAGCAGCAGTCAGGCAGGCAGACAGGCAGACAAACAGGCAGTGGCAGTTGGGTGTAGGGCAAACACAACAAAATTAGCCTTCTGGCCTGCGTCGATCATTCCGGTATCTTGTCAAATGTCAAAATACAAGGGGGAAGGGGTCGAGTACAAGACATGCCAAGCCGGAAGAAAAGAAATATGACAGATGCTTGGAGGCGTTTCGGGGTAGACAATGGCCAATCACGTATTACTCTTTGCTTGCACTCCTGATCTACAGTTGGGTCTGTTTGATTCTTTGAGATATATGCTGATGATAGCCGCAGAAATTGTAGCGTGCATATTTCTCAATGTGTGTAGATTAGTCTTTTCGGTACTCAAAGAACTCAAAGAAAATTGACGGTCACGAAGTGTGGAAGTACGAAATCAAAATCATAGGAGTGAGTAAGAATAGGGAAGATACCTCGAATCATCAACAGTGAGGCCCAACAGGGTCGTATTCCGGCAATACACCCTGTTCCACCAGGTGCCCCGAGCTTTGTAAACGCTAGTTCTAGCTATTAGAGGAGTAGAGCAATAGAGGCACGGAGAAATAGAGAATATTAGAGATGACAAGATACAGCGTTGCATCTGTCTGGGATTGGGAGCAGTACCAAAGTTTAAACAGTCCAAGTGATACGAAGTGAACGTGGCTCGACTTCATCCGAGAGTGCTTGGGTGTCGCAGATTGTGTCAGATGTGACGCCGCTCAGACCAACTGCCGTTCAGGGCATTGACGAGGATGGCGGGTTTATACGGAGTATCGGGGGAAAGGGAGAAACAAAAGAAACATTTAGCTAATCCGAGTAGAGTAGCAATTAAATTTCCGAGTGTCATAGTCAGACATCCGATGGCGAGAGAAAGACTGCAAATGATGAGGAGGGGGGGTGATTTGTCAGTGTATTGATTGCAATGTTTGGTCTGATGTTGTATGTCTTGCCTATCTTTGAATATCTTTGAATAATCTGCATCATGAGAGATATGATAGATTTTCGGGCTAGAGTTGTATCCGAGACGGTAAAATTATCACGATAATTAGAACAAAAGCATGAAAAGCACCAAGTGAGATGGAAGATATAAGACTGCCAACCTCCCATTCCTATTTTAATGTTGCCATCTATTCATCTTACATGGAAATGCCAGGACGTTCTACATTTCTCAAAACTGGCCTGCAGTGCCAACAGCACATGCTCCTACAGATAATGCAAGAATAGTTATTGCAAAAAAAAAAGGCGAATAATAACAAGCGAGCTTTCGATGAGCAGAAAAGACTGACAACGATATGATGCCGAAGAAAATAAAGACCACAAATTGTATTCGAACCTACATAACTAGACGCATCTAACCCCGTACCCAAGTATTGAACCCCCAATATAGCAAAGCAGCAAGAAAGAAAAAAAACATAAATAAAAAGGTAGTTTGAGATACAAAACAAAACTAGAAACCACGGGAGTCTAGCAGTCTAGCGTGTAAAGTCGGACAAGTCAGAGTCATCAGCGGCCGGGGCAGCAGACGCAGCAGCTGGAGGAGGAGGAGCCGCAGAAGCAGAAGCAGAAGATGAAGCTTCTGCAGGAGGGGCAGCCACAGAAGAAGTAGCTTCTGCAGGAGGAGCAGACACGGCCTCACTGGCGACAGCAGAAGGAGAAGCAATCTCGGCAGCATTGCCAGAACTGACCGCAGTGCCACTGCCACTGCTGACAGCAGCACAGTTCTGGCTTCTCTGGCGCTTGGCACGGCTGCCGCGGCGCAGCATCTTGGTGCGTGTGGTCATTGTCTTCTTGTAGTCGTTGATAGCACGCTTGAAGACGCCCAGCTGGAAGTTATTGAAGAGCGAGTTGCCACTGAACAGCGACTGGATCTGGACCAAGTTGATTAGGCCCGACTCCTCCAGCTGCATGAGCTGGGCGAGCTCGAGGAACATTTCAATGTCGGCACTTTGGCTGAGCTGTCCCAAAATGTTGGCGTCAATAAGGTTGTTGAGGCACAGGGCACCCAACATGAGCTCAATGGCGTTGAGCAGGTCGTTTTGGCTGTTGAGGTTGACGCTGCCGAGATCGAGGCCGCCGACACTGAGGCTACCCAAGTTCAGGCCGGATAACGCAGAGGACACACCAGAACTGCCGGAACTACCAATGTTACCGAGGTTGCCAAGGTTGATACCGTGGGCGCCGCCGATACTGGCGACCTGGCTAGCAGCAGCGGCAGCAGCAGAAGAAGCTGCACTACTATCTGCTGTTCCAGTGAGGTTGATAGCATTGGCACCGCCGAAGATGACAGGAGTAGGCGGGGCAGCAGCCGACACCAGGCCGGCACTGAGAAGGACAAGAGTAAAAGACTTCATGATGATGGTAGAGAAGGCGGGGGGGGGGGGGGGGCGCTATTAAAAGTATATGAATGTAAAAACTGGGTTGACCAGCAAATATAGAAGAAAAGGAGCTCAGCTACCTCTGCGTATTAATATCAGATGGACTAGATCAACTGGTCCAGATGCATAGAGAGAAAGATGGAAAGAATAAGCAGCAAGACTAGACGCGGGAGACACTGCTAGTTATAAGAAATTGTTAAAAAAGTTCACGGCTGTAGAACCATATATCACGGATCACGGAATAATATAGAATAGCAGACTGGAATCAGGAATCAAGAATCAGGAATCTTCTGTAGGATCGGCCAATGCAACAAGTGATTACGCATAGTATATATTTGGGCTACAATGGGTTTGTATACACGTCCAAGTGCTGTCATTAGAGATGGTCTCAATGTACTGATGGCGATACTGCTGATGAAACGAGGATTGCCAAGAATGGTGATGTTGACGAGTGTAGATGCCCTGGCTGCCTTGTGTGCATTCTCTATCGGCTAGAATATGATGTTCTCGTTTAAGTAATGATTAGCCATTGTCTCTGCTACCCTAGGAGGTCGAGTATCGGGCCAAAGTTTAACTCTAATTCGATGCAGCCCTGGAAGGGACACCACTATCCGCCTTGGTCCCAGCTGTCGATGAAGGGATGGGTGTGCCAAGACTACCAGCCGGGCTGCCTCGCGCCGTTTCAGTTTTTCTATCAGTATTGTAGTTGCACACATAGAATTCAGTGGCGTGAGACTGAATTGAGAACCCTGAGGGAGACGAGGGGAGAGAAGACGGTGGCATCTCTGACATGGATCTCCAGACCGGAACACGGAGACATGTAGAACGCCAAGACGAAACATGACTGTTATGCGACGAGAATAGATCGGGTGGATGGCATGGGATATAGGAAAAATCAAACATTACCAGACATAAGAGGATTTTATTCTTTTCCCTTGTCCCTGTTCAATACGGATGGCCAGATGTGATGCTTACATAAGCACAATCTTTACTGACTTGTCTGAACCTGGTTGATCTCAATACAATTCACCATGTTGCAGCATTGAATGTCCATTTTGATTGCATTACACTCAAGGTGGTTTGTATATACAATATATGCCCAGAAATGCCCGTCCAAGTTAACAAAACTAACAAAATCAACCAAAACGCCGTGCCGACAGCCTTGTTGCCGTCTTGCAATGTGTATGTGTGCATGAATCCCATTTCAAATCAACCGCTTTTCTTTAATGATGTCGGCAGTCCCGGTGCCTGCGCCTGTGCTTGTGCTTGTGGTTGCTCTGATTGTGGTGGCTGGCTGCTCTTGAACCCCAGCAGCTCGCCCACGATACCACCCGGTTTTGGTACAGGGCACTCGCGCGTTGCCCTCCGCGGCCCGGCTGCAAAGGAAGCTGCGGATTCAGTATACAACTCAACAGCTTTGCCCTGTGCTGATGGTGAAGAATTTGCTGTGGCCGTAGCTGTAGCTGTGCTGCCCTCCACCATGGCAAAGCGTGCCATGCCATCCTCGCCGCGCTTTACCTCGGCCGGTGCCGAAATGGTCTGAGAATGGTCCATCACATCGTCTTGAATCCGTCTCCGTCGCCGCCGCCTCTGTGGCTGCATAGTGCCATCCTCTGCAAGGATCATCTGGCCATCGGACAGTGTCACCCGGGGTGCTGGGCACGGCAAAATGTGAGGCAGCACAACGACAAAAAAGCTGGCAAACACGGTCGTTGCAAAGAGGGACGAGGTCATGCGCGACCGGGGATGCAGGTGCGGCGGTGCCATATTAGGGTAGAGAAGATTGAGAGTTCGAGATTGAGGAGTGCGGCAGACTCGCGGACAAACGGAGAGAGCTTTGCCCGGAAGACACGCGATCGGTCGCAACCAGACGAGATGAGGTCGTTCTGCAGTCAATTGACTCAATCGGGCGTCGATATATATATATGAAAGACCGACTACGTCTCAGATTTGGCGTTGTAGAGTCGTGTTGGCTTGGACCACGTCGTGCGGCGGTCGCTGGCTGTCGAGACAGTTGGCAGTGAGGCAAAAGAAGCTCTGCAATTTGCCATTTTCCATGCGATTTATCAACACCCGCGCTGTGGTTGGCTCGGCCGCTACAAAAACCTCGAAATGGCCTGAGCCATCCCACCACAGCTAGACTATACAGGGCTTAGCGTCATCTCACAGCCTTGTCGATTCTTATGTAATCACTGCCTACTGTAATCGGTTTTATTCATAAATGATAGCTTTTACTTTTACGGGTTGGGATGGCGCGACCCAGCAAGACAGTCCGCTGTAGCCCTGGCCCGTAGTCTTGGGCGCGACGTCCATCATCGTCAGTACCCAGCCTCAACCTCACTTTTTACGAGTTACCGCCACCATTTCTCAATCTGGTCATTTGTTCATATTCGGACATGGGTGCGTAGTATATCTTCCACTCTCATCTTTTCTCTGTATAGAGTGCTCTACTCGTCTGTCATCTTGGCCTCTCTTCGACGACAATCTCAACATTGCCCTCGCCCTCGACCTCGCCCTTGACCTTCCTCGACCTCGCGCGCCATGAGCGACCTTGACCAGTAAGACATTACAGGCCATAATGCAAGTCTCATTCGTTACAAATACTCATGCTAACCCCTTAGTGCCATTGCACAGCTACGCGCGTGCCGCCTAATTCCCGAGGCCCAGGTCCGCGACATCTGCCACAAGGCACGCGAGCTGCTCATCGAAGAGGGCAACGTCGTCCAGGTCACAGCTCCGGTCACGATTTGCGGTGACATCCATGGCCAGTTTCATGACCTAATGGAGCTGTTCCGCGTCGGCGGTGACGTTCCCGACACAAATTACCTCTTCCTCGGCGACTTTGTCGACCGCGGCTTCTACTCCATCGAAACCTTTCTCCTCCTGCTGTGCCTCAAGGTGCGCTATCCGGACCGTATGACTCTTATTCGCGGCAACCACGAGTCCCGCCAGATCACCACCGTCTACGGCTTCTACGATGAATGCCTCCGCAAATACGGCAGCGCCAACGTCTGGCGCTACTGCTGCGATGTCTTTGACTATCTCTCGCTCGCCGCCATTGTCCTTGGCGCATCCAATAATCTCGGCCCCGCCAACGACTCGGTCACCGAGCAGGAGTATATTGATCAGGAAGTCGAGATTGAGGTCTGCAACTCGGACGGCGACATTGTGAGTCGGTTTGCCCGTCGCGACCGGGCCGGTGGTGCCTCCGCCCAGCTCCAGATCCATCAGCAGCAGATGCTGCATCAGCAACTCATGGCCGCTGCAGGGCACGCATCTGGATCGGGTGCGAATGCTGCCAACGGGATCGGCATGGCCATCGGTAACTACGTGCCATCACCCAATGCTCGGTCCTCGTCTAAGCGGCATACGGGCCCCAATTCCAGTGTAGGATTTGGCAAGACTGGTCCGCCAGGGTCCGGCGCGTCGGGAGCCAGTGGCGGCTCGATTGGCAACCCCGCCGGTGCCGTGCTGTGTGTACACGGCGGTCTCAGTCCACTCATCGACACGATTGATAAGATCCGCGTGCTCGATCGCAAACAAGAGGTGCCTCATGAAGGTGCCATGTGCGATCTATTGTGGTCGGACCCCGACGAGATTGACGGCTGGGGCCTGTCGCCTCGCGGTGCCGGTTTCTTGTTTGGCGCTAATATCGTCAAGGCTTTTAACCATAGAAACGACATCAGTCTGGTTGCGCGTGCTCACCAGCTCGTCATGGAGGGCTTCAAGGAAATGTTCGACGGCACCATTGTGACTGTGTGGTCGGCTCCCAACTACTGCTACCGCTGCGGCAACATCGCGGCCCTGCTCGAGCTGTCCGAGGACGCATCTGGTCTCGGCACACTGGCACGCAGCAACGGCGATGCGATGCGGAACGCAGACGCCACACAACGCGGCACGCTCGAGGAGGCCCAGTTGTGGCGCGGCATGGGTCCTGGTCGGCGGTACCGCGTGTTCGCCGCAGCACCGCAAGATTCACGCGGCATGCCGGCAAGGAAACCAGTGGCCGACTATTTCTTGTGATGCGTTTTATGATAATGTCGTTTGCTCTTTGTAATGTCCGTCTGTATGCTTGTCTGTTTTGTTGTATCTTGCTATTGTATTACTTCTATATATTTTGTACCTTTTCAGCTAGGCGATAGCAGCAGGAAAAGTAAATATACCCAAGTGTCGCTACAATGAAGCCCACTTTATTACTCGGTACCTCTATCACCCTGGCTGTAGTTGGTCTTGTCGTTTAGATACAGTTTTGATCATGATTAAAATTCAAGGCCGTTTGAGTGCTTCATGTAAATCTTTCGCGTTGGAAGGGCAGCTATCAAGTTGTTGGGCGTTTTGCACTAGATCTAGGAGCACTATTTATGATTTACACTTTACGGAGGTTGCGTAAATATATAAGAGAAGAGATAACGCTGTCCACCTTGATGACTATAATTATTGTAGTGGTAATTCTAAATTAATTCTTACTAAAACTCCGGCATCCATCCATGCCATGCAAGCTTCATGCAACGCAACCCCATCCAAAAAAGTGAAGAAGAGAGGAAACAAGGCCAGCCTGCTTCCCCGTGTTCTCTCAATACTTTTGTGCCTATATACCATCAATAAGGAGATAAATCAGATAAAACAAACCAACTTCCAACAATGCGTAACAGGATTTGGATAACAACAGGCACCCGAACCAAAACAGACCGAGGAAAACAACGAGAGCCAGAGCAGACGAGAAGACAAGAAAAAAAAGAAATAGAAAAAAGAGAATAGAAGAAAGAAGGACAAGATGGTCAAATCACACGATCCCGGATAGAAACTACTACTCCTCATAGTAGCCGTGCACCTGACAGCCCATGCCGGACAAGCACGCCGGGCACGCTCCACTGCCGCTGCCCGATAATATGCTGGGGACTTGACCATAGTAGCCCGTTGCACCACCAGGTACTTGATTCATGCCAGGCATTGCATTCAGTCTGTCACTTGCACTGCCGCTACCCATGTCCGCCACATTACCGCCGCCGCTGCCACTCGATGCTCCTCCGTAGTAGTGCGGTGATGCGCTGTAGTCGAAAAATGCACCCTCGTTGGAAGTATATTGTAGATCTTCGGTGCTGGCTCCATCAAGGCCATAGAATGCAGCATTCGACAGATCAAAGCCGGGTGTCAGGTAGTCGTTGGTCGAAGATGTTGCTGCTGTTGGCATCATAGCGGAAGACGAAATGTGCCGATGAGAGGACAGCGATGCCGAAGCTGTGGCTGGACCCGGAGTCGATACGCGTTTTCCCTTGTTGTCGGAAGTTATGCGGTGGCTGCTGTGGTGACTGCCACTGGCCCGGCTTGATGTGGTGCGCATGACTACTGGGGGCGACGAAGTAGATGAGTGTGTAGTGCCCATGCCTCCGACCATGGATGCCTCCCAGTCACTACCAGCACCCTGTCCCCCGATATCACCGCCACCCACACTACCACCTGCGGGACTACTGGGTCCGACCGAGCCGGATACAGATAGCGATCCACTGCCGCCAGCGCCGAGAGGAGATACATAGTGTGCAGGGAATCGGGGAACCATGAGGCGGTCGAGAGCGGAAGAATATGTGCTGGTAGTGGCTCCTGTGCCTGCCGTCGTTGCAATCGTATTTGCTGCTGTTGTTGTGGCCGCCATTGCTGCCGAAAAGTCCCCGGTCTGCAAGTATGCTTCGATACTGGCGTGGCTGATGCCGTTATTTTGGAGCAGGGCCCGTAGTTTCCGATTCTCTTCAGCAACGCGGCGGGCAGCTTGCTGAACTTCAGTCGACGCCTCGACGCCGAGCTCTTCGAATGCACGGACACGCTGTTCGAGTTCCTGCTGGTATTCCTTCCGGCGAGCACGGGATCGGCGCTGGTTATCACGGATGCGTGCAAGGTTTGCTTCGTCCTAGGCTGTCAGTAGAGTTCCCAGATGATATACCACGATGCATGGTGAAGAGAGACTCACGGTGTGAGGAGCCATGGTTGCGGTCTATGTGTGTAGGTCGTAGGTATGTGGGATGTGGCGAGATGTGTGTTAGAGGTTGCGTTAAGAATCCTCTAGAGAAAGATGCAGTCGATGTTGGAGAGGATGATTAATGCTTTTGTCTTGAAGTGATAGCTGATGATAGTGTTTTCCATTTCGGAAGTAGTTGAGGGGAAATGGGATGTTTTATATCTTGACGTAGATGTATGTAGATATTTAGGTAGGTAGACATATGTATAGATATGGGTACGATGGTAGGAGACGATCATGTCATGATCAAAACGAGGGTGGGTGTACGTAAGACGTGGTGCCAAGGCATGAAGCTGAGGTCTTGACTTTTCTGTATAGAAATAGAGATAGGAATACAGAACCAGGGTGATATGAAGATTATGACTTTAGTCTCTGGGTGTAAGAGGCAGCCGGAGTGATGAGGACAGCCGCCCATTCATCACGCCTCGGACTACTCCGTATGCAGGAACAGAAGAAGGGGAGAAGACGTGAGGATGTGAGTGTGGATGCGGATGTGAGAGACAACAAGATGTAGTGAGATGAATGCAGAGGCGGTAAGCCACACGCGGAAAATAAATGTCAGATGGAAAAGAAGAAGGTGGATGGGTAAAGACTAGAAGGATGGAAGAGTAGATAGTAGAAGACTAGAAGACCATGAGAAGAAACAGCCGCAGGAGAAACTTCATATACAAAGTGTGGCTTCGTGAGATTCATGGCGAGGCCAAGGATCCTGTCCCATTATTCGTCAAAGAGGCACAGCAAGCTAGGGTTTTATTTTTGTTTCTTTTTGGATACTCAAACTATCAGGTAGGGCTATGAGACTATGGGGAGACCATGAGGAGATGATAGTCCGCTCCAAAGACTGGAGCTGAGCTGCAGTATACAGAGGCCGACGCAGACACAGATACATGATACATGATCCGTATTTTAGGCATGTTGTCTTAAATGCGTCCCGAGCGTCAGGCGTTGAAAATCTTATCTTGGAATGGCCGGAGAAAGGACTCGCTTGAAGCCTCATTAAGGTATTTTAAAGCTAGAAACTGGAAGACAGAGTCTGATTGGGTGGAGAATGGGATTATAATAGAGTGGGATCTGTATATAGAAGAAGAGGACATGACAGTCAATACTTGAGGATAGTACATGCAAGGAAGCAGCGAAGCAGAGAAGCAGAGAAGCAGAGAACCACAAGAAGAGAAGAGAGATCGAGAAAAGCCAAGAATACGGGAGGATACTAAAAAGGCAAAAAGAGGGGGGGTGCGGTAGTGAGTGTAAATACCCATGGAGGAAAGGAGCAGCAAGGACCAGTGATGAACAGTGACGAGTAGCAATTGGGAGCAATGATGCAAGGTGAGTCCAGCTTGATGGATGTGAATACGAAGTCTCAAGTACCAGGGGAGTGGAAGTAAAGAGGTAAAGGGCGGACTCCACGGTAGAAGGGGTGGTAGTGGGAGAAGACAGGTAGAAAAAATAGTAGAGGAGATAACAATAGATGGAAAGAAGAAGTGAAGAAAATAAATATAAAAACAAAAACAAAAGGAACTTGGACCAGGGGATAGGTAGTGCATAGCGAGGGAATACTTATGAGAGATGTAAAGCAAACCGAATAGAAAAAGAGCAAACAAAAACACAAGATGGAGGGGTGTGTGGTAAGGAAGATCGAGAAGCGCTGAAGAAGCATAGGCACGGCGTAACTCTGAGAGAGGTAGAGACGGGCAGAGGTCGACACAAATCGGGCATGCAGAGACAATACAGCCAGATTATTTCAACATGGACGAATAAGAGTCGACGGCAGACAGACAACAGGGTGAGTGCAACATCCCCAGCAATCAAAGACAAGAGATCAGTAGGTCGGAGACCGAATAAAGGCCGGTATGTGCTCACTGCCGCTGAGGGCTATGCTATGTAGTATGTAGACACGTAGACTTCAGAACGGGAGAAGAAGTGTACTGAGTATCTGAGTATGTAAGCTGAAGCCGCTGAGACGTTCCCCGGCTGGACTAACACGAGCAAAGCGGATGCACACCAGTTCGACACGAGGGCGAGAAGACTGGGCGGGAACCGGACCAGGGTAGCTCGGGGTCGGCAAGGAAGAAGTGGGCATGTCTGTGACAAGCATACCTGATAGGGAAAAGGCAGAGAGTTATGTATATAAGTATAAATACACATATAGGAGATATTCAGAAAGAGAATCAATAATACTACTCTGTAGCAGAGGGATAGACGACAAGAAGAAACAGCTAGGATGATTACGAGCATAGAAGGTTAGGGGGTGGAAACTAAATCAAAACGAAGAAACGAGATGGCTGATAGGACGAGAAAAATACGGGGAAAAAGACGAGAAAAGACGAGAAAAGGACAAGAACATGGTGAGAAAAAGAGAAAGGTACCATTCGGACTGAGCACGGTGATAGTACGAATAATAGAAACAAAATAAATTGGGATACGAAGGGTAGATGGTGTCGAATCGGAAGAGTAGAGTAACAGACGATCAAAAGAACATGGGATGATGAGATAATCGAACAAGGATATACTGTATTCATGAGAGATAAATGTAGAAACAATCAAAGGTAGGGCTGATGAGGAACGAGCGCTGTCAGAACAAATGAGCCGAAACCAAAGAGGGAGGTGACAAGACTTGTCCAGGGGAAAACCAGATAAGAAAGGCATTCAGGAGATACAGCCAAGAAAGACAGTTAATCGAGGTTGAGCTGACGGAGAAATGTGTTGAGTGCAAGTGCAATACTCCGTGTGTGAGTGAGCTACGGAGCACCACGGAGTAAGACACAGCGGCCAGGGGAAGTAAATGGTAAATGGAATAAAAACAAGAAAATCGAAATAGAATATTAAAATCAAAAATAGGGAAATGCGTTGTAGAAAAACAATTCAACAGCCAAAAGCTGATCCAGTATGGTGTATGCCGTGGTGGATAATTGATGGCCAAAGGATATTTAGATAAATAAAGAAAAGAAAAGAAAAAAGAGGAAAAACAGAGAAAATAGAAAAGGAAAATAAAAGAGACGAAAAGATAAAAAAAGAATTAAGCTTTGAGAGTGGCTGTGAAATGACAGGGAGATGGGAACAGAAGCAAGCACAGACAGCAGCCAATGACAGGGAGAGTCAATAACGGGGGAGGCTGTGCTTCTCTACCATTCTCAAGAGACGGACTATCAGGATAGTAGGAAACTAGGAGACGGACTATTCGTGACTTGCACTGTAAGCATCGTCACGGGGAGGCAACATGGCTGCATTGAATCTATCGGCAAGGCGGGCGAGTTGTAGCCAAGACTATCGGATAGAGGCTGTACATGGTAGATGTTTTGATTTATTTTGATTTATTTTGATTTATTTTGATTTATTTTGATTTTGATTCTTTTGATTATTATGTTATTTTATTGCTCAAATTGAATGTCAAGATACAGTATGAGTGAATGAGTCAGCAAACAACGGTAGATTCATATAACGAAAGAGCAAAGGCAGATATCAACAAAAACAGAAAACATATCAAGGACAAAAGGCGGGCATATGCATGTCAGATTGGCAATACCAAGACACACTAAACAGTAGACGTCAGACCAGAATCACCAGCAAGGCACGGGGTGAGAACCCGGCGATATGGGACGGCGTAATATGGAACGGGAGTGAGCGTGAGAGACTCGGAGATGGTGAGTTGGGACGTTGCCTTGCATAAAGTGTTGTAAGTGTCTTATATAATCAGGCAGTGTAGTAGACACGTCGGTTAATCAGGAAGGAAAGAGCTTAAATGCGAACGTAAATGAATCATCAGTGAGATGCGGAACAACAGCGGAATAGGAAGAATGAAGAAGGAGCAGAATACAGCAGCCAGATACAGAAGGAGCGAGCCAAGATATGACATAAGCACAACGTCTGCCAGTATTCGGAGTGGCAGAGATTTACATGCACGGCGTCCAACAAGTGATGATATTGCGGACTCGCCGAGTTCAGGTGCTACTTGTAGACGAGGCGGAGACACACACTGGACCAAGTAGCGAATCAACAGGATACGAGTAGGCTGTAATTGAAATGCTTGTAAGAAGGAAGGTAGCATGAGAGTCAATGGAGAGAGAGAGAGAGAGAGAGAACGAGTCGACAGAATAGGAAGAGATCTATTCAACAAGGCAGGCAAATGAGAATTAAAGAGAATCAAAAAAGGAAAGAGCAGCATCGGTCTAGCCCGGCACACAGGCGCATAGCGCAAAGCCTGACTAACAGAGGCATGGATACAACGTTGTACGATGCTCGTGCGTCCGTAGCTAGTCAACTATGATATAGGGCTGTCGACAGATTTAGATCAGACCAAAAAGCAACAAGCATGAGCAATAGGAAGAGACAAGTAAGACGCTATGAGCACAGTGTTATCGACCATGTGTCTGCGTCTGCTACTCTACCAAAGATGGCAATAAAAAGGCTAACCACAAGGAGAGAGTAAAGCCGCCAACTTCGTATTGAAAATGAGAGGCTGGCTGGCACTCAAAGGGATGGAGGTACAGTGTGTAGATGGGCATGCGAGGTCAGAGCAGGGAGAAAGGAGACGCTGAAGAACCCGACAGTCTATACGAGGCCAGCCACTGCCATTGATAGATGTGAAACGATGGAGACGCTGCTCAAATTGAAGGAATATTGAACATCCTTAAATGAACGAATAGGATAAGAAACAAGAGAAACAAAACAAGAGAAACAAAAGACGAAAGCTTAAAGAGTGGAAAGACGCTGGGATTTGCCTGGTATCAATGCGGTTTAGCGTTGAGCTTAAACGCAGTGGCAGGGACCAAGTCGTCCAAAAGGGTCAAGAACCTCGTAAAGCTGCGTTTCTCCAGATGACACTCTATTTTTAGACTCTGTTGTCGATTCGATTTTATTGCTTTCTGTTTTGGCTTGTGCCATCAATCAAGTCTTGTCAACTTCTTGGTGTCATTGCTAATGTGTTCACCTAAATTTGAATGTTTGTCTGATTATTTATTATTTTTATGGAATTAATTGTTATTTATATGTTAGTTCTCTATGGAAATATTGGCATTCAAGTTGCAATAAACCGTTTATCTATTTTGTTACATAAATAGCTTTTCAAGGAAAATATAATTTGACATTTAAGCGGGCAGTCTAGTTTGGGAGATCTTCTTTCATCAATAGAAAATCGGATATTTACCCTATTGAGAACTGTGACACCAAAACAGGTCAAGAGAATCTTTGAGCAACAAAAAGATAGAACAAACAAAATTTATAACGCCCAAACCACTCGGTATCAGCCAATACTCTACATGTCAAGTTAAACTACATAGAGGAGAATCGAGGACGGCAATACAACTACAACTGGCGGAGCAGAAGATGGACCAAAAAGCCTCGAGGCATGCATCGAAGAGGAACCAGCCACAGAATAATCCACAGCGTATAAACAAAATACTGCGATCTGTGCCATGCCTAGCTACCACTATATTTATTTGCAACTGGATGAGAGGAAAAGAAACAGAAAACAAAATAAAAACACAAATACAGAAGATGAAAAGCCTTGACAGACCACCTCGAAATACAAAGGAGGCTGTATTACTGCCGCTACAATGAATAATACTCTGTAGATATTTGGTTTCGTCCCAGTTACCTGCTCTAGACATCCATGGACCAATCATCATGTACCAGAGACATCCTCTCGCGCTCGCTGGACGAACAAGGAGAGCACCATTCCAAGGAACGAAATTTCAACTTTGTTGATCCACGGCTAACTTCTTCTCCAGTATGCTACCAGTCTGTAAACATTTTGCGGCGTACTTTACTCGAGACAGTGCAGGCTGGGAGGCTGGCTGGCTGCAATAATAACAATGCTCAATGCACGTAAAGGTGCATCACAAAAAGTAGAATGTACCTGTCTGTCAGAGCTTTCAAAAACTCCTAAATCATTACCAAAGAGCACAGTAGCTATCGACATAAAACCTAAAGCCAGAGTCAGAACGAGTCCATCCTGTAATAAGAGGATGCACCTATCTACAATCTACAATGTCGGCCGTTGAGGCTCGACTGCTTACCAATGTAGATTGCGTACATCCCATCTCCTCCGCACCGATGATGTAGCTGTTGATTTTTTTTTCTTTTCAATAAAGTTTTGTCAACGTATCTTTCCAATGTTGTGAATGACTTGTCCCCCCCCAGCTATCTTTGTCCACTCTGCCACGCCAGGTTTGGCGCTTTCGTCAACTGTTGGTTGCTTCCAGTGCTGTCTCCATCTTTCTAACTCCGACCTTGTCTGTGTCTGTCACTCCTGTGCTTGTCTCCATGTCTGTTTGTCTCGGCGTCTCACGGCCACACATACCTCCCACAAAGCACAAACAAAAGGTCCTAGGGCTGATGCCACTCTTGTGCAGATACCTGTGCAGGTACACAACCACATGCTTGTAATACGGACACGTCCCTCGTTTGGCTCGTTTCCCGTTTGACACTTGAATCGCGATGCCCTTGTAACGACACTAGTATCGAAATAGACCCATATTCGATCTCAGCTCTGGGACATCGCTCGTCCACGCCATCGTCCTGCCGGTATTGAGCAATTTCCTGGGTGCCACTGCGGTCTACAGCTTGTAGTCTGCAGCACCTGTATCTCCGCAAATATATCTCCTCAATCTTATCTCTGCAATGCGGATAACCTCTCGTCTTTAATAATACATCCCCCCCTGAAGAAAAGTGACTTGCCAAGCGGCGTGTCTGCGCCAGACAGCCCGGGCTTGCGTAATGGACCATGGGTACATGGTAGACATATATGTCGCTGCATCTGGTAATTGTCTTGACAGGGGCAGCCGTCGATGCCAACGCACTTTGTTGATGGCTCGACGATTGACATAATAACGTGTAGCATGAGATCGACTGCCAGGGCTGACGGTTGGCTGCTGACTGTTGACCGCCGACAGTCGACTGACGATTGTTGAGGATGCCGACTGCTGGCCATCAATGATAGCGACGGACATCCACATGATCGAAGCTCGGGCTGATAGCAAAGATATCATCACCAGACCTTATTTTTTTTGATACTTTGTATATTCAGCGCGATGGGTGACTAGCCCACGTCTATGATAACATGCAAGAAAATTCAATAAGAAATCAGGTAAACTCAAATCCCCCCAAACCCAAACGCATGCGAACTCGCGGGCATGAGTGGGCAACACCTGCCATTATGCCCTGATGCTTTGGTGCTTTGCAATGCTTTAAATTGGTGTATATCTTTTAGCCTTTGGCTTACTTGCTCTCTGCTGAGCCCGCTGCCTCCTGTGCTGCCTTCTGAGCCTTTTCGTGCTCAATAATCTGCCTGCTCCAACTGTAGACGTTAGTATCGTTTGCCACATATCAAAGAAAGGGTCATTGCCGCCTACTATCTGCTGGGGAAGAACCGCCCTGGCTCGGGCATCTTGTGGCGGTACTCGAGCTCTGTGTCAATCTTGAACACAACGGCAACGATGCCAAATATGGCCAGACCGGCAATGGCCGTGTTGCGCTTCCAGTTTGCAGGCTGAGCGTACCAGCCACCAGCCGGCGACCAGACGTGCTTGGGGTACCTGTAGGTATTAGTATGTGTATTGATCGATTATTGCAGCCGTATTTGCAATAGACGATGCCGCCCGTTCCTGTATTCTTGTATCCCGCTGGAGCCTGCCTGGTATTGCCGTATACAGCCGTATCGTTCCTTGTTCCATGTCGTATCTCTCATTGCCATTCCTCCATGCGTTGTGCGGGTGTCCCCCCATGCGAATTATCGCCGGAGTTGCTCGGTATCAAACAGAGCTTCGAGCTGACACTCGGCAGGATAGGCTATCGGTCAGACAATTGCGTTGCTGTATACATCGAAAGGCAGGATCGGGCCGGCATCGTCGTCGTCGTCGTCGTCGTTGAGAGGTGTATCTTACTGAATCTTCGGACCGGCTCCCTACATCATCGTTAGTCAATTGGCCACATGAGAAGGTAGCACAGCAGCAGCACGGGCGCCAAAACATACCATTGTGAAGGTAGATTGAGGGGTGAGAGAATGAGGTATGGGCTTCGTTGGCGTGGACGTGGGATGTGTGGTGCGCGCAGTTCCCCAGGATGAAGATGCGTACCGTGAGCTCGGCAGAGACGCTTTTCAAAGTTTCCCTCTCTCTCCTTCAATAGAGACGGACCCACATTTACGAATTGGCCCGCCCAAAGTGAGAATCAGCAGCTTTCCATTGGTTGTATCCAATTGATTATATAAGCCAATAAGGACCCATATTTATACCGGTCATTGGGCTCTATCATTGGCTACCAGAATAACGGGGACTACCGCCCATCAATTGGATACGATTGGGCCTTGCCCATTACAGTTGGCTTAGGGTGGGAAAAAAATCTTGAACTATCACCAAAGACTGAGACTCCCGAATTGCTTCATTGTGACCGAGCCTCGCCTTGCTTTAAGCTCCCGACGACGCCCAACCTCCTACCAGCTAGGAACACCACCAACCGGACAGATCCAGAAGCACCCCAGTCTACCCCTCGATAATGAAGAGAGTCCGGGTGCAACGGCTCGCGGGGCAATTGCTGTCACCGTCGGCCGCCCGTTCCCCGGCCCTGTTGTCCGCGTGCACATCGTGCTCCTCCGCATTGGCCTCGCCCCCCTCGACATACTCGACCTACTCCACGTCTTCCATTTCCTCACTCACATCTACTTCGCCTAGTGCTTCGCGCCCATCATTTGCCTCTTCTTCATCCCCCTCCCGTCGTCTCCATGCCAGCCTCCTCCCCCTCCGCCAACGCCGGCCACTATCAACAACCACAAACGTCGACTCGTCCAATGATGCCGCACAGGTTGTCGACCTGATCAACGAGGACGCCAATACCGCGCCGGTCGTTCCCTCAACACCCTCCGCTTTCTTGCTGCCAGCTGACCCTCGCTTTCCCGAGCTGTCCCCCGATGCCGCCAGCTCGCCCGCATACCCTTCACCCCTCCCCGAGCGCGCCCAGAAGTCGGCAAAGCTGGCTGCCCTGCACGCCCGCCTCGGTCTATCGCAGCGCCTACCCCTCGAAACTCTTGCGCGCGCTCTTGTCGATCCTTCTGCCGACGCCAGCCCGCGCTTCAACAACGGCTCCCTCTCCTATCTGGGCTACTCGCTCATCAACTACCACGTCGCCGAGTGGCTGATGTGCAAATACCCGCGTCTGCCCATGGTCATTATCTACGGCGCCATGAAGGCATATGCTGGCTCGGCTGCTCTGGCCGATGTGGCCAAGCAGTGGGGTGTTGAGACTGCCGCTGCACCCGGTGCCGAGGTCGACCCTGGCTTGCTGCAGTTCTCGCTGTCCAACTCGCGGCAGGTGATCCGTCGTTGGGGTTTCGATCGTGCCGAGGCTGCCAACATTAACAAGTACAAGTGGCGCCACGGTATCAGCAGTCGTGTTGTCTTTGACGACGACTTCGGTGACAAGCTGACACCTGGCGAGCAGCAGATGGCCGCTGAGCCGTTTGAAGAGGTTGTGCCCGAGGCCAAGGAGATGGGCGGCAGCATGGACACGGAGACCAAGCTGTCGCATGCCGAGAATGCACACGCCAATGCTGTGCGTGCCGTTGCCGGCGCCATCTATGCACACAGCGGCCGCGAGGCTGTGCGGTCATTTGTGCGCGCACACGTGCTGTCGCGGCAGCTGGATCTCGAGACGCTGTTCCGCTTCAAGCTGCCGACGCGCGAGCTGACATATCTGTGCGCGCGCGAGAACTTTGAGCCGCCAGTGGCCCGCCTGGAGTCGGAGACTGGCCGCAAGTCGCGCACTCCCGTCTTTGTCGTTGGCATCTACAGCGGCAACGATAAGCTGGGCGAGGGTGCTGCTTCCAGCCTGGACGCCGCACGGACCAAGGCGGCCATGAACACGCTCAAGGCATGGTACCTCTACAGCCCTGGTGAGAATGTCCGGGTACCCAGTGATATGCTGTCGGAGCGCGCACTGCCCTGGCAGCCTACATACGTTGACATTGGCGAGATCTTGTAAGAGAGAATATCCGAAGAACATTAAAAGAAATCAAAAGAATATCAAAAGAACGAAAGCACAAAGTCATGACATCGGACGAAAAGACATCGAAAAGCAAAAAGCATAAAGGATGAGGGCGGCCGGTCATAGTTGGCCGCATACATATGAAAATTTTACATTACCGGACGGTCTTGAAGGGAAAATCTAACTCTGAGGTTGTAGGATGAAAACGGTGGTGATCTGTTCTTTATCTGTTTTACATATCTCCTTCTCCTTTTCTTTCTTTACCACTCATCTTTTGGATTTCATCACATGGCCATTTACATTTATTGCTGTACTATTATATTATCATTACCAATCACGATACATCTGTTCCATCTAGACATCTAGCCTTTGATCTTTATATTCGCTATTATGGGCATATTGATATCTTACACTAAACAACAAAACATCAAACAGGACTTGAATAACAATCAGTGATCAAAGTGATCACCCTCAAGCTTGTCGTTCTTGCCTAGCTGCACAAGCCGCCGGTACTGGCTCTTCTTGGCCTCTAGAGCAGCCTTGAGCCGCAGCTGCTTCTTGCGCTCGTATACAGCACGCACAGTCGCCCGGATCTGCTCAGCTCCCTCGGCAAAGTTGGCCTTGGCCAGAGCAACGGCCTTATCCACCTCCTCGGGCGTGTAGATAAAATTCCATGTGCTCATGTACTCGCTGGTGGCCGGGTTGACGCCT
Organism: Ophiostoma ulmi; assembly: GCA_029298715.1. Taxonomy (NCBI): domain Eukaryota; kingdom Fungi; phylum Ascomycota; class Sordariomycetes; order Ophiostomatales; family Ophiostomataceae; genus Ophiostoma; species Ophiostoma ulmi. The sequence goes on along the minus strand of JANSLN010000002.1, from coordinate 4,144,401 downwards.
GGGACCTTGGCTTCGTTGGCTAGGTAAGGAAGGTAGACAAGGGTTAAGCCGGCATCCGGAGATGACAGGCGCCATTGGGTCGAATCATCGATAGGTGGTGCGAGATCAGGCGTGGAATTAGAAGACGAGGAAGAGTCATCTGCTGCTTTCTTGGCTGATGACACCTTTTCCTCAGTAGATCCGACCCAGACTGTGCAGTAGCCCAGCTCTTTGGCGGTCTTCTTTGCGTTCTCAGCCTCGATAGAACCACCATTTTCGTTGCCGTTCTTGGACGCATCGTGCTCGGGCTTGCCGGCGTCCACCTTGTGCATGTCCTGGTTTCTTGAGTTGTTCGTGTTGTTCGAGTTCTCCGAGCTATTTGACCTCTCCTTGGCCTGGGCCAGCTTGGCGTCTGGTGTGTCAGCATCGGGCCCGCTGGATTTGGTACCAGCACTGGCCTTTTCTAGATCCTGCACGGCCTCCTCGGGAGTCTCGTCCGGCTGTGGCCAACCAACACCGATAGGCCAGCCCTTGACACCACGCTTGCGAGCGTAACCGTCGGCGACATAGAGCCAATTGTCCTTGCGGATGTCTGCTGATGCATCAAACACGAGAACAACCTCGACGCCGCGCCCTGGGCGCATAAATGGGTATAAGGGTAAGTTGTTGGACATGCCCGCATCCATAAGTTGAATGTTCTCGCGGTCCAGTACGCCGGGTGGCACAGTATCGGGAAGTTGAGACGCCTTCATGCCGTAGATAGGGTTGGGCAGCTCCGCCGGCTCAATGGGGTGCACCTTGCTAAGATCGTCGTTGCGGCCCCAGATCATCTCGTCCAAGCCAGCCATGCCGCTAAAGCTCTTGATGATGGGACGGATCTCCTTGTAGTAGTGACTCAAAGTGGCACAGAATGCACTGCCAAAGATACCTAGCATCAGAGGCATACGCACTTCGGGTAGGCGGTAGCCGTTGTCTTCGTCGAGATTTGATACTGCGGGGGGTGGTGGCACGTCGTGTCCGTTCTTGAATTTGCGGCCCATGGCCCACGTCGGGATACCGGCAGCAAACTCCTCACAGAAGAACTCGTAGGGTGTAATCTCGAACCACTGGAACCAGGCTTCTTTCTTGGCCTTTTCCTTGTCGCTCGACGTGGCATGTTTATTGCCCTCTTTTCTCCGCAGTGCCTCTTCAGGGCTCTCCTTGACACTAGTGGAATCGGGCAGGTCGTTCTTCTTTTTGTCGCCGTCGCCCTCCATGTCCAGTTCGGGGATCTCATGACGCACAGCAGTGTAGATAGGCATCGGGTTCTCGCCCTTTGTCAAGTGTCGGCGCTGATTAGAGATCTTAAAGTCGAGCGGGCTGACACCCAGCTCGCCACGGGGAACAAGAAGGCGCGCAGCCAGGAGTGTGCCGTAGATGTCAACAAGGCCAAACTTAGCGTCGCGGTCGGCCTTGAACCGTTCGACAGAACCACTGAGGAGATACTTGTTAGTCGGTGCGGATGTGAGCAGTGTGAATGCCTCTGGAGGGTGTGCAATGTGGATGCCTAGACGCTGGCGCAGGTGCTCGGCCACGCTGTGAAAATTCTGGTTGGTAAAAGAGGCAAAGAAGAGCGACTGCAGCCAGCATGAACCGCTGACACCGGCCGTGTAGGTGACACAGTCAAACAGGCCGGCATCCTCAACGGCCATGAGCGAGCCGGTGCCTGCAACGAGCGCACGCAGACCACCACCTGAGCCACACAGGGCAATCACAGGCACGTCGTCTGGGTGCACTTCTTCACCCTCGGGCAGTTGAAGGTACTTGGCCAATGCAGCTGCTGTCTTCCTTTTCCGGTGAGCTCGGAAAGCCTTTTCTTCATTGCACAGGTCCTCGGACACACGCACGCGCGCGGCATACTGGATCTCGGGGTGAATAATTGGGTCGTGGGCCTCTTTCCAGATCTCTTCCGCGAGAGAGCTTGGCTTCGAATCTAGCTCGCGCTGGAGTTTCCGAGCAAACCCGGGCAGAGACTTGGACCACTCGGGCAGCAAGAAGTCGGCAACGCGGTCGGAGAATGTACTCCAGTCGACTGTGGCCATGTCGCGGAACCAAACGCCGACATTTTCAATTGGCTCTGGCAAAATGCTGTCGTCTTTTGTGCCTTTCGAGTCTGATGTCTTCTTCGCGCCATCCTGGACCCATGCTGGCTTGGCGTCTTCGGGCTGATCGCTGTGAGCGTCAAGTCGGATATGCTGGCCGCCACCGAGAGATAGTGAGAAGACGGCAAGGCCACCAAGGGCAACGAGAGATGCCACGGCAGCAGTAGAGCTCCTGGTCTTTTCTGGAATGGCCGCACCGCTGCTCACCTTGTCCGAGACAGAGCTCGAGGAGATGTTCCGTCGTGCTGAAGCGCGCCATCCTGCGCTCAGTACTGGCCGCGATGAGCCATTGCTGTATATCCGCCGGCCGGCACCGTACACGCCGGAATATCCGGGCTGGAGTCGCAGTCTGGGCAGCATTCTCATTAGATTAATTGTTGTTCGAGTCGTCGCCGCCGTCGTAAATGCTGTTGTCGTCTTCGTCGGTCGCGAGGCCGTTAAGCTTCAGTGGCTGAAAGTGGACTAATACGTCCTACAATGACGTAACCGGTGTGTAAACTCTAGAAGAGACGCGCGTGATGATGAAATTGAAGCTCTCACGCCATTGCTGTGAGAGTCGCGAATGACGATTTGGATGAATGATATATGTATTTTTTTTGGTTTTGTTTTTTTAGCAAGTGGTCAAGAATGAGGCTGTCTTGATTCGGAAAGAACAGAAAAACGCGCTGGGTGGGCGCCTTCCCTGGCGGTCTGCGAAGCTTCCCGTCGCCAGTATTCATCTTAATCGTTTTATTAGTGGGCCACCCACACCCAATTCGGGACCTTTGATTTTATGCCTAGTAGTGCCTAGCGTCTGAATAGGTTTCAGGCGTCTATCACGGCATAAATATACACAACGTAGTTGAGCTGAAACTATATACACTATATGGGCTCCCTCTAGCGCCGATCGTCACCACTGGACACGATCAGTGAGACATTCTAGGCTGGACAAAGACCGCTCTTTGTGAAAATCATTTGTATTAAATTTAATGAATTTTCACATGCTTTAGGCAGCAACTACTATCTTATTAGTGTACTTTACTTCTGGTTCTCGTAGGGCAATCCGGCCTCTTGCCGGACCGCGCCGAAGATGGCCGCCACATCGCCAGTCTCGCCGTCGTGCTCCTTGACCTGCACGAGGTGAGCATCGGCCGTTTGGGCATTCTGCAGTGGGATATCATGTGTCTGTGCCAACTTGAGAGCGTACCCAATATCCTTGCGGGCTAGGTCTACACCAAACAGCGGCCGGTCCAATGTGTAGTACTGTCCGGACAGCATGCGCTGAGAGTAGGCAGCATAGGGCCCGGGGAACATGAGCTCGACAAACTTGTGCATGGCCTCAGGCTCCAGGCCCGTCTTCTCAGCCAACACATGGCCCTCGGCCAGCTGCTCAATCATGTTGAAGATGAATGTGTTGCCAATGACCTTGAGCAGCTGCGAATTGGCCTCGGGCTGGTCGCGTAGCAGAATCTCATCGCGGGCCGTCACACCCTTAAATAGCACACGGGCACGGTCAATGACGTCGCTCTTGCCGGCTGCAACGACAATCAGCATTCCAGAGTTGGCCATGGCCGGCGCACCAAACACGGGTGCGGCCAGGAACTGGGCGCCGTGGCTCTCGACCTTGGCGGCGAGCGGGCCGGCAGCATCAGGGTGGATCGTGGCGCTCTGGATGAACAGCTTGCCTTGCAGGCCGGTCGGGGTACTCGTAGATAGAATCTCATCAAAGACAGTCTCGACGACCTTGTCGTTGGACAGCATGAGCCAGATAATGTCGGCCTTGGCCACGCCGGCAGCAAGGCTGTCCACCACAGCAACCTTGCTCTCGTCATCAATGTCCTTGACAAATGATTCAGAGCGGTCCTTGCTGCGGTTATAGACAAGAAGCGGGCCGTCAAGCTCGGCCTTGGCAATGATGTTCTTGGACATGCCCTGTTTGTCGGTCAATTAGATGTGGTAGCCTCGGAGCTGCCGGCTTTATGATAACGTACCCAGCCCATGTTGCCGAGGCCGATAAAGAAGACTGTAGGCGCCATTGGTTCTGTAATTTCTGCAGTTATTATTGTTGTTATTATTGATTCTGCTATTGATGATGTATTGTTTTTCTGTGTGGTGTGTGGTGTAGTTACAGTTGTAAACCATCTGACGTCGGCTACAGATGCCGCTATAAGTCCGATGCTCATAAGCCGATTAGAGTGTGTCCCACAGTGAGCCGAGCTAAGATACGATGTCAGAGAGGTCAAGTACGTTTGATTATCAGACAACCCCAGGCGCGCAACCATTTGTTTATTATTTCAAAGATATAAAAACATTTAGCATTTACATACACTCCATATGCTCCGATAACCATAAATTTTACAATAATCTACCCTTCTCTTACCCGCATGCCATAGGTAAAGTTTAGCGATACGTAAAAATCCAATGTGCCAGAGCCTAGTGCCTTGCATATCCAGTCGTCTTCCTCATGGCTGGTGTGAACGGCATCTTTGCTGACAACTCTGAGAAATACGCCATAGTCCCGTAGATCACTGTTATGTGAGTTTTGATCTCCATAGGGCGCCATGCGGAAGCAGATGCCAGTTGGCCCCTTAAAGTCTTCTACTATGCTCTTGTCTGGATTGCAATCCCCCAAGGCCCGAATAGCGCCGTTGCTGTAATAGAACAGTAGCCCGATGCAGATGCCATATGTGGGGACCGATAGTACGCGGATGCGCTCGACGTTTGCCATCGACGCTGTAGACCAAAATCGCTGTTTTCTATCAAAGCTGCGGTGTTGGGAAAAGAGCTCGCGGAATGACTCGCCGCGAGCTAAGGGCAGCAATTCATATGGAGGGTCGGGTCGCGGTATATCTTCGGAGCCACAGGCTCCTATAGTCCGCAAAGATGCCCCAAGGTGTGGTACTTTGCAAGCGAGCGTAATGTGCTTTCCAAACGCCAAAAGAGCCATGCTCGAGCTCGGGGAGATCATAGTGCCAATGGGCACATCGCCTGCCAGCTTGAGGCGGAACTAGATGCATGTGTTAGTGTAAGATAGAAAAGACTGACTACATTTACACGATGTTAAAGCCATCCTTACCACTAGATTGTTTGCGTGGGTTGAGTGCAACCATATCCCAGTGACGCTATCACCAGGCCCAATCGGCACAAACACACAGAATGCGCCAGTCTTAATACTAGGCATAGTGCTCGAGCTTCTGTTATTCGTACCGTCATCGATACTACTGTGAAACTGTACACTCGCAATCTCGCTCCGGAAGTATACAAACGTGATCCCCGCGCACTTGCTTAGATCGCATGTAGTCAACTGTGCGTCACGCTCTGGGAGGTTATGTGCTGCGTTTGGATACTTTAACGCCAAAAAGCGGAAGTTCTTGAATTCAGGGGGACTGGGGCAGTTCCAGATGGAGAAGACACCTTGTTCTGGCACTGCTAGATGCAGCCGTCCATATCTGAGTTCTACCGCAGTGGACTCGACAGCGCTCGCAGTTTCCGTTGCATCTAGCTCTGGCTTTTGGTGAGCGCGTTTCTTGCGCACGTCTTCGATCGCGTATACCCTTGCAGGTATAACGTCGGTCACTTCAGACACAAATGGCGGCCGTTCAGCCAGCCGCTCTATCTCGAGTATACCCTCACAGTCTATTATGATTTTGACAAATGGCGGCAGCGAGTGCCTCTGAGCCGGGTCCACGATGTGAAGGGGGGCTGAGCCGCGCTGCCATGAGACGACATCCGCCAGAGACACATATCCGCTGTGGTTAAGGTCTGCTTTGCCGCGATTCTCCTCCACCTCTAGGCGAAGCTCGTGGGCTCTGATTGCTTGACTGAGCGGGCTTCGTTCTGACATCTGCCATATACTGAGCAGAAGCTCCGTAGGCAACCTGGACAGGCCAGGAAGCCCCAAGAGAGAAGCAACACGACTAGATACGGCAGTCCCGTAATGTATCATATGGAGGTCTTTGAGATACAAGTCAAGCATATCTGTCCATGGTTTCCGGAAGGAAGCAACAGTCCAAAGATCATTCAGCAGACTTGTTCTCTTTTCCTTTTTCGGTGCGTCTGCCGGACCTTGCACGCTGTGGCCGTCACCTCCAAGCTCACTCCATCCAGGCTCAGCCATGAAAATATCGACACACAACTGGTGCACGCCGACGCCGTAGAGAGGCGGTTTCCGAAAGCACACCAAGCAACCTGCGAATGAGCGTGCCGGGCACAAGCGAAGAAAGTTGACCGATGCAACCGATATCCCATTTCTAGAGTATGGAAACGCAGGCACAATTTTGCCCGAGAAGCCCGTTCGGTCCTTGTTATCCAGTACTATCATGGCATTGGTAAGTCGTCCCACATGATCGAAAGGGTTGATTAAAGATAAATTACTTACACACGACGACACTGTCACCGTAGGCGAACCGCTCGCCGCATGCTCGACAAAATTGCGACAGCGGCAGATGCAATTTATCTGCCCGAAGCGACATGTTCAATAGTAGTAGTACTCTTTGTTATTGATGTCAAAAGTGTAAATGAATAACCAGTTTCTTATCGAGCTACGGACGAGATGAAGCAAAAGCAAGTCAGCTGGAGCCATGTCAGTCACAGCCTCATCCGCCAAGCCTCACAAACATGGTCACAATAGGAAGGAGGGCGGTAGATGCATCATATGATTACTTCTTACTTTTTATGATACATACCCATGTAGTCTATTTTGCTATTAATTCTATTAAACATTTATTCGTAAAATGTGAGCTGTATAATAACGAGTTATTCGACATTGTATGTGGACAATGTCGATGAATCGTCAATATAGGAAGGAGCGACTGTCGCGCTGTATTTGTACGTAATTTATGAGTAACACTTCCACTTTGGACCATTGGCAATTCATCACCTCAGCACCCGCAAAATGGATAATACCGGATAAGAAAAGACCCTCAGCGGGAAGAGTGCTACAGAAGGGCAGCTAGCCTCGGTACTAGAGGGAGAGAGCTGTCGCCTGCAGAACGGTATCGGCGGGGGATCTTGGCGAAAGTTTAGGGCATTTTTGTCATACGTCAGAACAACGCCCAAGCTCTGGATCAAGTAGGAGCTGAACTAGGAAGCAACGACACTTGCCGCGCCGGTCTCGTCCTTTCTTCTCGGATTTCCTTTAGTCTTCTTGTCTTTTCTTCTTGTTTGAATCTATCTCATCTTTTACACCCCTTTTCTCCCGTATCAACTCCCATCTCTGTCCTTCTTCAACTACCGCTTTCTTACTATGCGGTGACATTCGGACCGCCCTCCCCACCAAGCCTCCCCCTCTTCGGCGCCGCCCACCCTTTTACGATGCTTCTCTGATGCCCATTTATTGAACCATGGTTTTGCGCATCGGATCATTGAAACAGGCCAATCTTGCCCAGGTGAGTCGACTCGATCAAGCAGAAGAAGCCTATAAGTGTCTGGTCTAGCTGACTCGACAGATTCGCAGAGAAGCGGTATCTAGGCGATGGAAGAGCACTGCCACGGCTGGGGCTGCCTTGGCACCCGCGAAACCCGGCAACAGACAATGGCCAGACGGTGACTCGGCAACACCCTGTAGAAATACACGAGACGACACCCAGGTCGACCTCACATCGTTTTACACATCCATCTCCCTCAACGAGAAGCAGCGCAAGTCGCAGGAAAGAGACTTCCTTGCCTCTGTCTTTGCTTCTTCGCCCACGAAGCGCGATACCAAAAAATATCTCCAGACCTTTGGCCCTGCAAGCGGCAAGTTCTTTGGTGCCGACAGCTTCCGTGCAGTCACTGAGAGCCCCCAATTTGTCCAGGGCCCCGACGTCGAGACTGCAAAATCTGCCCAGAACCAGCTTCGCGTAGCTATCATCAAGCTTCAGGACCCAGATAAGATTGACGACACAACCTTGAAAGGCCTTGCAAAGACCTTTGTGCAGCTGCGGCAGCTTGGGCTACTCAGTGTCGTCGTCATTGGTCGTACAAAAGCTACAGCATCAACAGCAGCATCAACAGCAGACACACAAAATGACAATGCCACCGTAGAGCATGGCTGGTTTAATTACGTCACACACGAGACCCAGCGCGTGGCTGATGCAATCGACAGCTATGGTGGCCCAGTGACATCCTTGATCGGGTCGGCTATGCGCCTTGATGACAGCAGTGCCACTCCCGTCGGCCAACATGCCCGCCTCAATGATTCCATCTTCGTCCCCGGACGTATCCAAGTCGATAACGATAGCAGTCTCTTGCAGCTTTTGCGCAAAGGAGACATTGCCGTCATCCCACCCTACGCCTTTTCTACATCACAGTCCGAGGCAAATCTAGTCGACACCGACGACATTGTACTGGGTCTCACCCGCTACTTTACCGGCATCCAACAGGTCTCATCGCCAGCAACGGCAGTTTCTGAACCAACGACCGAATCGAAAAGGCCAGCCCCCATTGCCTCGGTCGACCGGGTTATAGTCATTGATCCTATTGGCGGCACTCCAACTACTCGCCGGCCAAATGGAGCGCATTTATTCTTCAATATGGAAGAGGAGTACAAGTCATCCAAGTCCATACTAGACGATATGGTGGCCACATCCTTCCTGAAGCCGGTAGGCAATGAGTCGGCGACACAAGTGAGTGCACGGCATCAGGCCAATCTCGACATTATCCGGAAAACACTAGCCCTTCTCCCCTCGACATCATCGGCTCTGCTCACAACGCCCACCGAGGCGGCAAACCTGATTTCCAACGACAGGGCATCGGCCGATGAGACTGACGACGTCTTTGGCTATGTTGGAAGCGTTGGTACTCGACGCAGCCAGAATCCTCTCATCCACAACCTGCTCACAGACCGGCCGGTTTTCTCGTCATCACTTCCTCTTGGCCGCATCAAGCCACAGTCGAAACGGAACAGCTGGATCAAGTCGCCAGTCATCTCAACCATAGCAACACCGTCGGCGGCGGCAGGAGATGATGTGCCAATGTCGAAAACAACTCTTCTGAAGCGCGGCATGCCGTTGACTATATTCCCTAATCCAAGCACGTCGCCATGGACACCACCGGTACCGGGCGGTCCCCGTCTGCGACTTACAGACGTGTGCATTGACTTGCCGCGGCTAGTCAATCTAATTGAGGATTCATTTAACCGCAAACTTGATGTGGATGACTACCTCGCACGTGTTGAGAACTCGCTGGCTGGTGTAATCATTGCCGGCGAATACGAGGGCGGTGCTATTCTTACATGGGAGCGCCCCTTTGGCATGGACGAAGAGACGGCCTACAGGACAGGCCGACTCGTGCCGTACCTGGACAAGTTTGCTGTGCTCAAGAAGAGCCAGGGCGCGGGTGGCGTTGCCGATATCGTGTTCACGGCAATGGTGCGGGACTGTTTCCCCGACGGCGTCTGCTGGCGGAGCCGCAAGGACAATCCGGTAAATCGGTGGTACTTTGAGCGGTCTCGGGGCAGCTACAAGCTCGAAGGCGTGAACTGGACCATGTTCTGGACGACTCCCTTTGAGGGAGTTGGCGAGAAGGGCTTCTGGGATTATGAGAACGTGTGCCGTGGCGTCGAGCCGTCATGGCTGGACCAGAAGCATGTTCTTGATTAGTCAGCGTATACATCGTGGTAAATACCGATCCCTTGACTATCTCTATATTATCAACAATTTACTGCGATATGGATGTAAATAATGATATCTCGGATTGGCATTCCTCCTGAGCATATTAATATCTTACGAGCTTATGAAGCCGGTTGAGTCGCTGAAGATGCACGGTATCATGGAGCACTTGGCGTTTTGTACCTGAAACCCACTGCTATCTTATCTTAACAACTTGCAAGCTTGCACAACGGTTATTACACCGAGCGTTCAGCACTGACAGTGGGCGACGGGCGGAGTGACGGCGGGGTAGGTCACGTGTGCTTAGAAGCTTCTTACTATTCTAAGCTCAAGGTGTCCCTAACTTTGTAAAACTGGGGCCTAGTTCATACGGAGCCCGCTAAAAGCCCTGATTGGGCACCTGCCGGCAGAAGCGGCCCTCTGTTGTCACCAGTGCTCCCCTTAGCCTGTTCGCTTGCTGACCTGGCCTGCTTTCTGCTTACTGCTTCCCTGACAACCAGCCAGACACAGCAAGACGCCTGTCTTAGCTTGTCCAGTTGTCTTGGTGGTGTGTCCAAACAGGAAAGAGCAGCTAAATGCGGCCAGCTCGGTGCCTATTAATTATCACTCCGTACGCAACACGCAATACGGTGTCATTACATAAGATCCATCCACACACAGCATTATCTCTACCAGGGCTGCCCTCCATAATAATCCATAGTCTTTTTGCTTCTGATCCCTTAATCTGTGCTCTGAATCTACACCACGCAAACAAAACCGCATCCACAGAGCACTTATTGCACTTCATCCCAACCCCGATCGACAACCCCCTTTCTCACACATTACAGACCGCCAATACCGCAACCATGGATTTCAGCAACATTAGCAACATTGGCAAGAGCTTCTCGTATGTTTAACCTCGATCACCATGAAGATGGACGTTGTTGCCATGGTGGTCATGATAGTCTCGATGGCAATGGTAACGCACCGGTCGAATTCGTCTCTATTCTTATCGCAGCCTTTTATAGCCTGCACAAGGGAAGGGGTCTTATGCGCCGATGCGCGGCTTATTGCGCGGGCAGCAGATGGCTTCGATGCTGCTCATCTAGCCGCCAGCTCTCATCAGATGAGATAATAAAGATACGACCAAAGCTGACTCTTTTTTTTTACCTACTACAGTAGCATCGGTGCTTCCATCACCCCCTTTGCCTCGCGGACTTTCCAGTACACCAAGGAGCAGCTTGGTCAGGCTGAGGACAAGGTACGATTGGCAGCTCTCCAGAAAGAGCCGACAACATAAAGAACAGCGGACTAACAACAAACAGACCCAGCTCCCCCCCGATTACATCGACCTTGAGAAGCGCGTCGATGCGCTCAAGAGTGTGCACCAGAAGATGCTGGCTGTGACGTAAGTGCACCCCGCAAACCATCCATACAAATCGATAATGTCCGCAGCTAACCCTCTCCCAGCAACCAGTACTCGCACGAGCCCTACGACTACCCGCCCAACATCAAGGAGACCTTCCAGGATCTCGGCCGCACCGTCAGCGAAAAGGTTAGCCTGCTGTCCTCTGCCTCGTCACCTGCTGAGGCCCAGGCTGCCCTGACCGCTCCTCCTTCGGCCAAGCCTCAGCCCAAGACCTTCTCGCACGCCATTGCCCGTGCCTCGCTGGCCAGCAGCCAGACCCTGCACCAGCAGAACACCGGCGCCGGTGAGGACCCCCTGGCCGCTGCCCTTGAAAAGTACGCGCTCGCCCAGGAGCGTGTCGGCGAGGCCCGTCTTGCTCAGGATGCCCAGATCCAGAGCCACTTCCTGGCTGGCTGGAACACCACCCTCAACACCAACCTCCAGTTTGCTACGCGCGCCCGCAAGAACGTTGAGAAGTCGCGCCTGTCGCTCGATGCCGTCAAGACCCGCGTGAAGGGCAACACCTGGAAGCTTCCTGTCGGTCCTGGTGCTGCGCACCACGACGAGTCTGAGCTGAGCGCCGAGGCCCAGGAGGAGATTGAGAAGGCCGAGGACGAGTTCGTGACACAGACCGAGGAGGCTTTCGGTGTGATGAAGAACGTACTCGACACCCCCGAGCCGCTGCGCAACCTGTCCGAGCTGATCAACGCCCAGATGGAGTACTACAAGAAGTCGTACGAGATTCTCAGCGAGCTTGCACCTCTTATTGACAGCCTGCAGGTTGAGCAGGAGGCCAACTACCGGAAGAGCCGTGAGACCGCCCCGTAAGCGGTTTACATGGGTTGTCAGTGTGAGAGGTCACCGATGGTATTGATTTCCATGTTGTCTGCCATGCTTGTGCCAAGCATTTACTAGGGCCTGATGAGCACTGACGAACCCAAGTGATCTGGTGCTTTGAAGCTTGCTGAGGACGGCTTGTGATTTCGCAGTCTTTGTTTTCGATATCTCCTGCTTAGTTTCTGTCTCGTGTTGTGATTTTAAATTTATATATCAATTGTGTACATTTCAATTATGACTGCAGTGACCTTTCTCGTTATATTATTCTTATTTATTTATTTGAAGTTTTTACAGAGTTCTACAGCTTGTTGTGCACGACGTAATGACGCAAAACGATACCTAACGGGAGACTGTGTCGCTCCACTTTAGCGTTGCAGCCACATTTCCCAAGGCTGTCAGCGCCACACCTGACCCAATCAGCCCTTGTGTCTGGCACGGCTACTACTGTTAGTACTGGTTCGCGAATTTGCGCCCTTGCCCGCCGCATCACCACTTGACACCTAAACCCACTGCAATCACTCTACCTCCCCTCAACTCTTTTCCGCCCTTTCCACCCCAACGAACGCCTCTCTTTCTCTGCAGGCTTCTTGGACAAAATGGTACGGGTCTTTTCCACCCCCAATTGATACTCAATTTAATGCGCGACAACTAACCAGCTCTACAGCTTCCCCTCGGCCTCCTCAGCGCCGCACAGGGCCAGCCGATGCTGGTCGAGCTCAAGAACGGCGAGACCCTAAACGGCCACCTTGTGCAGTGCGATACGTGGATGAATCTCACCCTGAAGGAGGTTGTACAGACCAATGCAGTGAGTACTCAATTCTCGTTGTATGTTGGATGTATATGCATATGACTAACTCGATTTCTCCAGGACGGTGACAGCTTTATGCGTCTACCCGAAGTCTACGTAAAAGGCAACAACGTATGTCTCCTCCGATGAAATACCCAACAAACCCTTTACTTCTACATATCTAACACAGACAGATTAAGTACCTGCGCGTCCCCGACGAGATCATCGACACTGTCAAAGAGCAGCAGCAACAGCAGCAACAACAGCACCAGCACCACTACCAGTCCGGCTTCCGTGGCGGCCGTGACGGTGGCCGTGGCAACCACAATGGATACCAGCGCGGCGATGGTCAGGGTGGTCGTGGTGGCGGCGGCCGTGGTGATCGCGGTGGTCGTGGCAACGCACGTGGCCGTGGTCGCGGCCGGAGCGATTAAGCGATCAAGCGATTATGCGATGAAGCGATTAAATACTTTAAAGACCCAACACCATCTACACGCTACAACGAATCACACCCCGACTACCAAGCGGCTCGTTGGTCATTACTCGTTTTGTTTGACCTCTTGAGAACACTGACAAGTGCTCAACTCGGACGCGCATGTCTCGTCAGCGGGATCTCTGCTCATATCTACACCACGCAACACTCCCACACTTTGTGCTTTTTTGAGTTTATTACGGTCTACACAGCGGAGGAGTCAGGCCAGACAATTATTATTATTACTATTCTAAACATACCCAAAGACGGGGAGCAGTCGAACGAAGAGGACGTGTATTGGCAACGGAGGACAGAAAACATTGGTCCAGCGACGGAGACCACCATATCACACTACACCGCCATACTGACACGGTGCCAACAGAATATCCGAACAATAAAACGAGATATCTAGTAATTTTTAACGGAGTAATTGATTACAATTATCTGATATGTAGAGTCGGCTGGTCGTCAAGTGCAATTAGTGGCACGTGACCTTGAATTTAGCGACTGGGGTACTGATTTTGGTAGCTGGTGCGGAGCTATGGCCTGTGGCTGCTGGAGCACCGTCTGAAAATTCAGCCTAGCCGGCTTCAAGCTATCGACAAGCGACGACTCTATGTCTTGGTTTTGTGTCTAGTGAATGGACTCATGACAGCTTGGGCCTCGGAGTTGCCCCGTCTTTCAAAATTGCACCTTTATATGGCCGGCACCCGTATCGTCGTCGACGGCCTGTGGCGATGCCTGTGCCCCTCCGTCGACACTCCCGCGCTGCTCCGGGCCATCAACAGCCACCCGGGCGCATTACCACCGGCCCTGCGGCAGACATTGCGGCAGGCCCAGCGGCCAACATCCAACCGGCGAGGCCACCGCACACTATCTAATAGCACATCTACCATAAATACGGCTTTGCAGCCACCCACACCTACACAACACCAATCACGACACCACATCCATGCCGGCGCCGGAGACCGGGTCGGCCGTTTGGACCTCTTGTCGGTTAACGGCATCGAATCAAACGGAACAGTACAGCGGCAACGGCCACCACGACCACCAAAACCAGAGCTCGATGATGAAAAAGCATTGATCCATATCTTGCGAGCACAACCGCCTTGCTGGGCCCAACTCCGAGCCGCCTCAACGCCAGTCATATACGAGGCCCTACGGCAGCTGCAGGATAGCATGTGTGGAATCGACAAAATAGAAGCAATAGCTCGGTTTTTACTTGAAGAGCGCAACGAGCCGCCGACGAGTGCACTGTGTGAAGCTTTACTGCGGGCCAACTGCAGCAAGGACGGGTCGGCTGATGCCGTGCGGGATGTGCTGCAGCTCTTGAAGAGCAACACCATTGAGGCCACTTCGGGCCTCTACCATGCTGCACTAGCTGCACTGGCAGTGCACCCTGACTACGCGACACGAGCAGTCATTCTGGCAGAGATGAAAGATCGTTGGATCGACGTGTCACCTGACGGCATGACCAGTATTGCTGTTGGCCTGCTTCGCGACGGCCAGTTTGAGCGCGCCATTGAGCATCTAGACAGGATCATGGCAGCGTCAGGCCCGGCCGGAGGGGGAGAGGGGGCACCGCCGCCGTGGCTGCTTGACATTTACGTCTATGTGTTTCTACAGGAAGGCTTTCTGGACGACGCCCTCAAGATTATCGACCAGCGCGTGTTGCGTGAGAGCGACTTGGTGACGCCCAACCTGTGGTTTGTGATGCTCGAAGCATGTTGCCGCTGGGGTCACTATGAAGGACTGGTCTACGTATGGAACCGCGCTGTGAAGTCGGCCAGTGGCCGCAGTATCCTGACGCCCTCAGACGCCATGGCTCTGGATATTCTTAATATCGCGTCGCAAAACGGCGACTCGAACCTCGCGGCAGCCGTTATGCAGATGCTGGCTGCACGCGGTACCAAATTGGGCCTGCCACACTTTGAGGCGATGCTCGACTGTTACTGCCACGCTGGCAATATCGGCAAAGCCCTACAGGTTCTGTGTATTATGAACAATGCCAATATTGTTGCTGATCAAGCAACAACGCGCTCGCTCTTTATCCGACTCGTCGAAAGCAGCGAGGCCAGCCTGGACGATGCCGTCAACTCGCTTTTTGGTCTCAAGAAGCAGTATGGCAAGGTGCCCCTGGCAGCATTCAACGTTGTCATGGAGGCTATGCTTGAGCATGACATCAAGCCGACTCGAAACGAAGAGTATGACCCGGCGGATGGAGATCGACGCGGTGTACTTATGGCTCTTGACTTCTATCGGCACGTGCGGCAACTGTGCCCCGACGGTCCGAACCGCACCACGTTCCGCCTACTATTTGATGCGTGCACCAGCCCACAACACCTCAACTTTCTGCTGCGCGAGATGCAGTCTTTTGGCCTGCGCGCTGACATTGCCTATATCAACCGGGTAGTGCACGACAATGCCAAGTACGGGTCGCTGAATGCAGCAATCAGCCATGTGCACGATCTCATGGACGCGGAAGAGGTTGCCGGCACCTACAAACATATTGTGGACGGCGCCATCGCAGAAGAGAGTGAAGAAAGTCTCAACAGTGAAGAGGCAGACTCTCTCGACGCCTCTTCTGCCTTTGCGGCAGATACAAGCGCCAGTGTGACATCATCTGATCGCCAACGGCCTTGGATCAACCGCCGTGCAGCAATGGCACTGGCAAGGCGGTGTATTGAGGATAATGACAAGCGTATCAATGCCATTGCAGCGGCGAGCCGCCGGCGAGGACGGCCAATGGACAAAGTGCTGGCTATTGCCAGAAAGGGGCCGCCAGTGAAGCAGATCATTGGCGTGCCTCGTCTTGCTGATGAGGGTGATGTATAAACAATGTACTTTTATAGAAAGCCTATACTTTAGATATGATAATGACCATGTTTGGCATAATTCGATTGATTTTCATTCACCACATTTCGTTACTTAATCTTCCCTTTTGTTTTAACTAGTTATCTTTTTTGCCGTGATTTTTTTGTATATTCTCAAAGCAAACCTTTAACAAAGACGGCGCGAAGCACAGTAGATACTGCTTGTCCGAAGGCCTCAAGGACAAGTGACTACAAAAGGCAGTCGATAGTAGGGAAATATACGAAAGAAACTGATCCAAAGTACCCGGGGGTTCCCGGCATCTCAGCCGGTCTCACCTAATGGAGTATAAAATAAAGGGAAGGAAAACAGAGAGAAAAACCAGCCAAAAAAAAAAAACTCCAGCAGTTGCATAATCCCAGGCCCAGAGACGTTAGAATATAAGAAAGAAAATCAAACAGATAATAAATCCCACGCGGCATGTCGGTGTCCCCTTTCTCTCAGAGACAACTAGTCTCCTCTGTCGTCGTCTCTTTGTTGATTCGATGTTTCGTGGTTCAATGTGTTTAGCATGCGGGTGTTGTGCGATAAGTGTCGGGTGTCGGGACTTCTAGTGACTGGATGCGATATTTCGGACGCAGTGGCTGCCATTCCTACTCATCTTCCGCTCGCCAAGACACACCTTCTACGGTGCAGCCGGCTTAGCGTTACAACTGACAATCTTGACACGGTCGACCATGACGGGCGGACCGCCGCCTTCCATTTTGAACTGGACCTTGGTGATAAGAAAAGTCCAGACTTCGTCACAGAAGCGGTAGGTGTCGAGCGAGCCCTTGAAAGTGAGGCGGGACCTGACTCTATCTTGAAGATTCTCAGTGATGGCCTTGTCAAAGTTGGCCAGGACCTTGATGGCGAGCTGGGGATCGATGCGGTTGTCGCCAATCAGCTCATCGAGCATATCGGTAAGGGCATAGCCGATACTGGATTGTTAGTCTCTGTTTTGTATCTATGCATGTAGTCACCATCGGTTGCTGGACCAGCTTACCTGCTACGGCGGTAGAGCTCGTACGGAGCAGCCATTGTCGCGAGTTGATGCAGGTCGCTGTTTGATGAACGAGGGACACAGATACGGGTACGCGCGAGCAAAAGCGAGCTGAAAGTGATCAACAGAAGAACTGGCCACAGGAGAGGTTCTTGAGATGCTTCTGGGCGCGAGTTCTTGCTTTGCGATGCGGTTGCCGGGATGTGTAAGAGGGAGGGTTTGGTGATTCGAGGTCGAGAATGGTATTTATATGATCGGGTGATGGCAGTGGAAGGCGGCAGCTATGCTAGTCTCCACAGCAGTATAGATGAGTCAGCTTTTATGGCAGAGGTGGTCCACAGTTAAAGTGATTGACAAGGCTGGCCAATCATGTGTGATCTACTTATTTGGGCGGTGAACCATTCTGCCAGTCTTTTTTTCGTAGAGTTTCTTAGGCGCATCGAATTTGTATGGATTTTCGAGGATCACGGACTGCGATTCTACAACAAAACAGCATTTGCTACTAAAACAACGGCAAAATGGTTCGCAATCTCAAACATCACGAGCAGAAGCTTCTGCGTATGTACCAACCTTTATTCAATCTCGCCCAAGCAACAAAACGAAGAGAACTAACATAACAACAGGCAAGGTCGACTTCACCACATGGAAGCAGGACAACGACCATCGCGCCAATGCCGTCATCCGCCGGTACATGATCCAGAAGCCCGAAGACTATCACTCATACAACCGTCTATGCGGCTCGCTACGCCAGCTTGCCCACCGTCTCAGTCTGCTACCTCCCGACAGCCCTGTGCGCCGCCGCCATGAGGACCTCATGCTCGAGAAGCTCTACGACATGGGTATCCTCGGCGACAAGTCCAAGCTGTCCATGGTCGAGCACAAGGTCACCGTGGCCGCCTTTGCGCGCCGCCGTCTACCCGTTGTCATGACGCGACTGCGCATGGCCGAGACAGTCAAGGCCGCCATCATTATGATTGAGCAGGGCCACGTGCGTGTCGGTACCGAGACGGTGACTGATCCTGCGTTCCTAGTGACGCGGTCGCTCGAGGACTTTGTGACCTGGTCTGTAGGCAGCAAGATCAAGAAGCACATTATGCAGTACCGTGACGAGCTGGACGACTTTGAGCTGCTGTAAGCAGTTGGAGGTCTGGCTGGTAGAGGTCTGCTTTGGGTGATATGTTGACCAACTTACAAGCACGGAATGCACTGCATATAATGCAATGGTTTGACTACGCTGCCCATGATTTATCTACAGATACAAAAGGGGTTTGTTATTTGAGAGCAGGGAAAAGGCACGAGGAATACTGTGCCGTGCATTTTGCGGCGTTCGGGATATATTAGCGATTGGCTTACTAGAAAATTTATTAATCAACTGAAGAGCAAGATTGGATTCCGACACTAAGTGATGTTCTCTCACTAATGAAGATAGCAAGAGTAACAGTAAAGCAATCAATGCAGTCATGACTTCAAGCTACGTATTAGATGTTGATTATATAAGCCGATAGTACAGACTCAATAATGACAACACGAGGCGGCCATGTCAGTGCATCTACCTGAGAGTGCCGTCAAGGGTACATAGATAAAACAGCTTAGGGATTATATGGGCGGCAAGATGGTTCTGTTGTCCACGCTAAATGTGTTCCGTTTGCTTCTGAACTCGATAACTTTGTGCCATTAAGAAAAGTAGAAATGGCACCATCTACTTGGTCAGTAATCCCAAACGCTTGACGAGTGTCAGTATTACTTGATTATATGAGGGTTTGACTGTTCTTTGAGGACGTTGCTTTGGTTATGCAAAAATATATTTATATCGAGTTTACTTCACTTGTTTATGTACGTTTTTCTTTCATATATTAGCTGACGTTCAATACTTTCTTAAAGCAACTGGCATTTTATGGATCAAATAATTATAAATTATAAAAGAGTCATTGCTAACATTATAAAAAAATAGTTGAAATATATTGAGAAATAGACAGAAGTTGTAGGCTTGTCATCAATATCACCGCGATCTAGTTGGGTCGTATTGCGAGGGGTGTGATCATTGGCAATGTACACCTATGAAATCCGTCGGTATGCTCCGAGGCCCGAGACTAAGCTATGTGACAGGTATTACCCCATCCTTCGACTTGCTGACCTGCCAATCACTCTCAAGGTATCGTACACCTACCTATCAGCTACAAATCAGCTGTTTTATCAAACCTGCATCTACCTCTACCTCTACCTCTACCTCAACCACCATGCCGACTCTCTCCGCCGAAGAGTTGCTCAAGCTCAGCGAGACCGACGTCACAGTTCTCATTGCCCCAGAACAGTATGGTCCTGTATTGACACAGGCCCCCTTCATCAATGTTGAGGGCACTTTTAATGTCCGCGATATTGGCAAGATCCCTAGCGGTGCAGCTGCCGACCCCTCGTCTTCCATAATCCGGCCCGGTTATGTATTTCGCAGCGGTATGCTGAGCCACTTGACTTCGGCCGGAAAGGCCACACTTGCCAACGATCTCGGTATACGCCGCATCTTTGACTTCCGGTCGAGAGCTGAGCATGCCCAAGGACCAGACCCCCAGCCGTCCGAGGATGTGACGCTGGTGTGGCTTGATGCTACCGAGGAGACACCCAACCTGTCTCTTGAGCCATTTGTCGAGGGATACGGCGAGGAAGGCTTTGTTCTGACCTACCTGGATGTGCTCAAGGCATACAAGCCGACGATTGCGCAGCTACTCGAGCATGTGCGCGACCGCCCCAGTGAACCGTTCTTGTTCCACTGCACAGCTGGCCGTGATCGGACCGGTGTTGTGGCGGGCTTGATCCAGACACTGGCCGGTGTTTCTCGCGATACGATTGCACTGGACTATATGCTGTCGCGTATCGGGTCAGAGCCCGTGCGCAAACAACTCGAGGCGTTTGCGCGCATGGGTGCCGGTGTTCCCGCACAAGCAGCTGATGCCACCCCTGAAGAAGCCAAGGCTGCCGCGGCTGTTATCCCGCCGGGATTCCTCAACCTGATTAACCTGCGTGTCGCCTGCTGGGATGCGTTCTTGGATGCACTCGATAAGGAGCACGGCGGCTACAAGGGCTATGTGACCAAGGTTCTGGGTTTCTCCGAGGCCGACCTGGCCACAATCAAGAAGAACCTGACCACGCAGTAGGCAGTAGGCATGCTAATGAACAGTAGCGATGGCCATTCTAAAAGGAAATTTCCAAATAAAGACACTATTCAGTATTAAGACTGGTTTATCAATCTTCTGGGCGTATTCATTTCTGTGATCAGTGGCTGGATATCTTGATGCTTGTTGTAGAGCGCTGCAGCAATGACGTCACAGATGCTGTTATAGTGATGGTGAACTCAGGCATGTGCACTTTGACTATGACTCCCATGAGTTTTACGAGTCAGTTATTTAAGATCAGGTTGGCTTAAATCAAAGTAGGAATAAGCCGTTGCTTAAACCAAATTTCAGGGTCTTGTGGTGCACCAGGCCAAATAAAGACAAGAGACCTCGAGACCACTAAAGAGATCCAGCCAAAGAGTCAAACTTAGGTTCAGCTAGACGTACTGACATGATTCATATGTATTCCTTATATCTTAGGATTGCTTCCAAGTGGCAGCCACAACTATATGACAGCTGAGGGTTGTCTGTCCATGACACTGCCATCAAGAAGAAAGACACTTACGCAATCATGTATCTGAATCATCAAGTTGACTCATTAAATAGATCAGCTGCGACAGCCATGATATTTTTGGTTGCCATATCATGGCACTGTTGTTGCGACACTGGGCACAAGCATGTCCACGGGCACGGCATACATTACCCTACTTGGCTATAGTTGGCGGCACGACGGCACGAGGCTGGCATTATACGACATCCTTACAGCGCTACATACTCTTCACAAGCTTTCCTCGTACCGATGGTATCGGATAAAATCAATACATCTCGACATGCCGGTTGTCTCCTTACGCCTAGTTGGGACCTCATTAGCCAGCCATTCCCGCAATACTTCCTATCCTTGCAATAAGAGTATCATGAGTTGATATAGTAGGATAGTTCATGAATCTTATATTATATGTGTATATAGTGTTGCCTGTAATAGGAACAGTATATATAGTATTATTCGACATGATTCATTTGGCAACCCGTTGTCGGACGACCGTCTCCCGAAGCCTCTTCTGAATGAATCAGACTTAATTTGATATGAAAATAAAATCACTACAAACTCAATTCATAGCCAGGTCAAAGTCATTTTTTTCCCCATTTCGGAGACAGATTATATACAGCCCAGGATCAGCTTAAACACACTTCACGGTCAGTTTGATGTTATGATATAGCCAGCTCAAAGTGAATACTGTTGGTATAGATCCGACCGAGGATTTTTGGAAAGCAAATCACGACCAGCTCGAAAACCATACTAGAATTAAATCAAATTCATACAAACAGTTAGCCTAGAACTAGAACATATCACAAACCAATATTTGGTGTGCATTTCATCAACGACTGCCTTATTGGCTATTGATGCCGCAAATCAGCACCTAAATGCGCAATTTATAGCGAGCCTTGAATTACTAACTACTGGTCTTTCCGAGAACCACCGAACCGACTCGGCTTCTGCCCACTCTTATGTGCTTTTATACCTGGTAAAAAGGACCTGTTGAGTCGTTGAGTGCATTCTTACTTATATAAGCTGATAAGCCGATAAGCAGTCCATGGCGCCGTCGCCCCGCTAATGTCGGAGTTATAGCCCCTCTTTTTATCGTTTTAGTGCTTCACCACATGTTTCCAATGGCCCTGAATGGCCCTGTAGTGTCTCGCTCGGCACACTCGCTCCTACCCTTTTCGGCCGGTTTCGCCGCAAAACCACCAAAACTCGCTCTGCTCTTGGCTTTTCTCTCTTGCACTGTTTCACACTGGCCAATGGCCCGTGCGATAAATCGGTTACGCCCCTCGCCCCTCGCATTTTTCTCGTTCTTTCCCAATCCACAGCAGTACGAAGTAGTCCATCGCACCTTCCGCTCACACCACATTGTCGGACGCTCCTTCCCTATTTTCCATTTTCCATGTTGTTGCTGCGTCGTTCAATGCATTGTGCCGATCCAACCAGCCTATCAATTCTTACATAACGTCGGCCTCGGTCCTCGACTATTAATATCGTGAATTTGTTTCATCCTCTCCTCTTCTCTCTTCTTTGGTTTATCTGTTTCTTCATTCCATAATTCGTCTTTGACTTATTTGCTTTCCTTTCCTTTCCTCCTCGATACCCAGTCCTTAACCCGCCTGCCACCAATTGCTAGTCGTCCTTTGTTGTTGCTAGTCGTTTAATACACTTTTCGGTTTCCGCTTTCTTCTCGTCAAAAAGAAAAACCCTCAAAAGACAGACCCTCCTCGACTTTACTCAACCTTCGTCTCTCTGTCGTTCTTCAATTTCTATTCCGCACAATGTCTTTCTCTAGCCTCGTTCAGGATCTCTCCATGCGCGACGCCAACGGCCGCCCTCGTCGCCCCCAGCCTGCTGCCTCTTCAATCATCGACGACACCGCCTCCCGCACTTCTCACATCTCGCGCGCCATGTCGTACGCCAGCACCGCCGCCACCAGCGTCAGCATTGCTGGTGAGATTTCTAGCCAGCTGCATGGTGGTTACAGCCACCCTCTTGCCCGCGCATGGCAGGCCGAGCGTCAATTGACCAAGGTAAGTCACAAACAGACACGGCATCTCACACGGCAGTCAGCCCAGTGGCACTACTAACAGCACACTAGTCGATGCTCATCTACCCGCTCTTCATCTCCGATCAAGATGACGAGGAGACCCTGATTCCCTCGCTCCCCAACCAGCACCGTCGCGGCATCAACCGCCTCGTGGCCTTCCTCGAACCCCTCGTCCACAAGGGTCTCCGCTCGGTCATCCTCTTCGGTGTTCCCCTCATCCCCGGCACCAAGGACCAGCTCGGCACTGCCGCAGACGACCCGAACGGCCCCGTTGTTCGCAGTATCCGCCTGATCCGTCAGCGGTTCCCCCAGCTGTACGTTGTCGCCGACGTCTGCCTGTGCGAGTACACTTCGCACGGTCATTGCGGCATCCTCCGCGACGACGGCAGCCTGAACAATGCCATGTCTGTTGACCGTATCTCGGATGTGGCAGTTGCCTACGCCCAGGCCGGTGCCCACTGCGTCGCCCCCTCCGATATGAACGATGGCCGCATCCGTGCTATCAAGCTCAAGCTCATTGAGGAGGGTGTTGCCCACCGTGTCATGCTCATGTCGTACGCTGCCAAGTTCTCTGGCTGCCTGTACGGCCCCTTCCGTGATGCTGCCGGCTCGTGCCCATCCTTCGGCGACCGCAAGTGCTACCAGCTGCCCCCTGGTGGCCGTGGTCTTGCTCGCCGCGCTATTATTCGCGACATCAACGAGGGTGCCGACGTCATCATGGTCAAGCCCGCTGGCCAGTACTTGGACATTGTCAGCGACGCCAAGGAGCTCGGCAAGGACTTGCCTGTTGCCGCGTACCAGGTCAGCGGCGAGTACGCCATGCTGCACGCTGCCGCCAAGGCCGGTGTCTTCGACCTGAAGAGCGCTGTCTTCGAGGCTCACGAGAGCATCCTCCGTGCCGGTGCCACCATTATTGTCACCTACTTCACACCCGAGCTGCTCGACTGGCTTGACAACTAAATATTGACCGCAAAAGTTCTTTGATCTGCCGAGAACGGCATTGCTACAATATAATAGACGACATAAAGGGAAAACAACAACACAAAACAGGCGTTTTTCTTTTCTGAGGGTGCCAACTGGATGGCACATTATATCACTTACGGCTTTTGTTTTGGGGGTTTGGCTGTTATGCTTGGGTTATTGGGATTTCAAAGCGACTGACTGGGTTTTATTTTTAATTTATTTTGATGGCTATTTCATAAATTTTGGGCTCATCTTTACTCTTCTCACGAATATACCTGACACATTTTTATTTCAAACACAAGTGACTCTCTCAAAGTGTCTGTTGTTAAAACAAAGACTGCCCTGTTAATGAGTTTGAATGATTTTTGAATAAGATTTAATGCTTGAATAATTGGTACTATCTGAGTACCCCGATATGCAGTATATGCACTACAACACGCAAAACTAAAACAAAGATATATGCCCTTGAACAAAAAAAAAGAAAAGATACAGAAAGAAGACTATGCAAATCGGCCATTTTATCACCTTTTCTTTTCTATTCCTCGCGTACTGCCTTACAATTTGAAGTTGCCGCTTGACAGCGATGTTGCTGCCCGAGGCTTGTTGCCCTCCAGATCGTGCAGCTCGCCCTTCTTGCCGATCACCTTGACACCGGCCTTCTTCAGCGTTGCCATGGTCTCTTTCTGCGACACATTTGTCTTTCCGTTGGACGTACCGTTGGCCGCAGAAGCAGTGTTGCCGACAACGTTGCCCTCGGCGTCCTGCATGCCGCTGCCGCTCTTCCGGATCCGCTCCTTGTTGCGGCGGCGGCGACGCTGCTTCTCTTCGCGCGTCATCTCGTCCCGAGCAATAGGCAGACCAGTCTTGGCCACAACAATAATATTCTTGTCCTTGTTCTTGCCGCTCTTGTCGTCGGCGCCGGGCTTGTACACCTCCTGGGGCGCCAGCATGCTAGCACCGCCACTGACACCCTGGGCTGTCGACGGCTGAGCATCCTCCATAGCCACAGCAGCCACGTCCGACACCACGGACATCTGCGGTGCCGTCGGTCGCGGCTTGTACTGCCAGTTGCTGAGCGCGTCCAGCTTGGCGCTAATGTCCAGCCACAGCTTCTCCACCTCGCGCTCCTCGCCCTTCTGCTGCTCGTCAGACTGGCTGACATATGTGCTGGGGTTGGCCGCCTCCTGATAGTTCTCCTCATAGATGTCGGCCAGACCCTTCTTGGACTGCTGGTCGTCGAGGTCCACAAGACCGCGGCGGGCCGTGTTGTCGTCCTCGCCGAATCCAGTGCCATACCGCCGGCGCACCTCGTCAAAGGACTGCTCCAGAATACGGCGCTTCACAAGGGCCTCAATATCCTCGGTGACCTCCTGGGTGATGACGGGCACGGGCTTGCCTATGTGCTCAAAATCGAGATCCTCCTCGAGCAGCGAGTTGACGGGACGGGCACCAGCTGTGGCCTCGCCAGACAGCGTCCACTTCTTGGCCTTGATGGCCTCAGCTTCGAGACGGCGGATCTCGGCCAGAATCTTGGCCTGGCGGCGCTCGTGTGTAGACCGACGGCTGCGCACGTCACCGGCGGAGACGTCAGACAGAGCATCGATACCATCGTCGTCCTCATCACCCGACATGTCCGAGAGCTGCTCAAAGAGATCGCGGCGCACATCGTTCATGGCGCGCTCGACATCCTCCTCCTCGGGCTGGAAGGGCTTCTTGTCGGCAGAGGGATCGTAAGAAGACTGGGTTTTCCGACCGGGCCGGTCGCGGTCACCACGTTGGCGCTTTTCGGCAGGTGGTGCAAAAAAGTCCTTGTAAAAGATGTCGTTGGCCGTCAAGTCCAAGTCCATGCCACTGGCAAGGCCGCCGTCTTCCTCGCCCATATCCTCAATGTCGCTCTCGCCCGAAGGTGCGTCGAGATCCATGTCGCCAAAGATGGGTGGGCCGTCCTCATTGTCGTCCTCGTCGTCGTCACCGCCTCTGCCGATGCTGATATCGTCCTCTTCGTCAGAGTCTTCTTGGCCACGGCCCTTCTTGCCCTTCTTTGACTTCTTTGACTTCTTGCCGTTGAGGTTGGCCGGTTCAGCAAAGGGGTCGTTGTGCCAATCAAAGTCTTCATCTTCGCTGGCAACGTCTGTGTTGGGGTCAGCGCGTGCGTCCTGGGCCTCAAACCACTGCGACTGCTTGTTGAACTCATCAATGTCAAAGAAACCGTCGTTTAGACCGCCAGCATCCTCGACAAACTCCCTTCGTGGGCCGTTGTCCAGCTCTTCATCGTCGTCCTCATCCTCTTCCTCTTCCTCTTCCTCTTCCAGACCCTCGAGGTCCTCATCATCCTCCATGTCGAAGTCTTCCTCGCCGTCCTCGCCCATGCTGAGCTCCTCGTCATCCTCCTCCTCACCCTCCAGGCCCGAGAAATTCTCTTCATCATCGTCCCCACTCAGCTCATCTTCCTCCTCCTCATCTTCAGAGCCAACGCCGTTTAGTTCGGCCTCGACTGTTGCCTCCTCTTCCTTGTCTTCCTCGTCCAACCGCTCAAGCGCATACTTGGTCTGCTGTGCACTTGTCTCAAGAATGCGGTTAGCCTGCTGCCAGATTTGGGGGATCTCAAAACCGTCAATATGCACGCGGCGGATCTTGAGAATGGGGCCAATGGGACCCGGGGCGATCTTGGGAGTATCGTTGTCGTCATCAGCAGCGGCGCCGTTTGCCTGCTTGTTGTTCCGCTTCCGCTTCTTCCGCGCTGCTGTGGCGGCGTGCATCTGGCGAATGCGCTCCTGCTGTTCATCACTAATCTGGCCGGCAAAAGTTCCGAGAGCAACTTGTGAAATCTGAGTCGAGGCAACCGACAGCGAGCTGGATGGCGTAAGCAGGGACTCGCGGCGAGCCTGCTGGCGGATGGTGTCGCGGAAAGCAAGAGCAGAGGCGATATCGCCAAGCGACGGCAGGGTAGATCCAGTGGCCATGCTGCCACCGTAGGCCGGAGTGGCAGTGAGGGTATGCGAGGTGGAAGTGAGGGACGATGTGCTCGAGTCGGCCATGATATGTGTTTCGAGTAGATGTCGGGGGGGGGGGGGGGGGGGGGGGGGGCTCGAGATAAAGTGTTACAGTAAATCAGATGCTGATACTCTCAAACAAAAACCGTAAACGAATGTGAGATGGCGTGGTCGAGTCAATTGTAGTTCCTAGGCATGCGTGTTGCATTTGCCTTGCCGTCGATAAAAGGCAAATCTTGACTACAAAAAATCGCAAACTAGTCGTGCTCGCCAAAAAGCTGCGTCGAAACTTTTTTTCGAATCAGGGGACCCACTCAAACAGATTTCAAGATAAGCGATAAGGGAAATTTTACTGCCAGCGAAAAGTAGCCACTGATGTGGCTCATAGGCGGTGAAATATTTAATCAGCATCTGGTGACTGCACGTGATCTACATGACGTCTTCATGATCGACGTCTTCTTACGAACTCTCTGATTGCATCAGTATTATAATGTTTAATTTAGTTCATATTTGAAATGGTATTGGATTTGTATATCGGGTGTCTTTAAGTGCTGCAGACTCAGAGCTCGCATGAGGTGTTGCTACAAGAGCTGATCCTGCAGTCAAAGCCTACGTCAGCATGTTGGCCTCAATTTGTAAGAGGAGAGATAGAAGAAGCCGACGACACGGCGCCACTTCTTCGGAAACCTCAATCTACGGTTCAGAGACTACTGATAACTTAATGGAATGTCTTCTACAACCTTCTAGATTGTGTCCGACCTCCACCTTGAGACGCTGGCAGCTGGCGATACCTTTGCTCTGAAGCAGACAGCCCCGAACCTGGCCCTGCTCGGTGACATTGGTCAGGTGGCTGATACTGACGGCTGTCTGTTTGCATTTCTAGAGAAGCAGTTGCACTGATACTGGACGGTGCTCTTCCTAATAGGTAACCATGAGCCTCTTGGGACCAGCTGGCCGATGACCAAAGCTACTATACTCCAGTTTTTCGAGCACATGGAGCGGCTGCGAGCGAGATCAACCATTGACCGGTTTGTGATTCTTGACAAAACACTGACAGTACTCGAGTGCACTCTGTTCTCGGGAGTGGAAGCCAGCCAGTGCGATGCCGTCGCAGGCCGCCTCGCCGACTTTCGGCAAATCATGGATTGGGACGTTGCCAGTCATAACGAGGCGCACACTGCTCACTTGAGCTGGCTGAATGCACAGGTCAGCACTATTAGCAGTGTATTGCTGCAGCGCCGAATTGCCGTGTTCATGCATCACAGCCCGACGCTCGACCCGCAGGCAGTAGATCCGCAGCACCTTGACAGTTCCGTGTCATCCGGCTTTGTCCCCGACCTGAGCCATGTGGCCTGCTGGACTACATTGGCTGCAGTACTTTGGGCGTTCAGCCACACGCACTGGAACTGTGATTTTGTCGACGAGACGACAGCAATTTGAGTCTTGGCCAACCAAAGAGGCTACTCTCTTGGGCCGGCAACAGGCTTTGATGCTCAAAAACTTATTTTCATTGGTGACACGAGAATGGAATGACCTCATGTTAAAGTCTCAAGTGTATGGCTATTGACCAGCAATATATGCAGGAACACCGACACCTGTCTCTTACACAGAATGTGAACCAAAATAAGTATGATAGGCATTGCTGCCAAGCCCCTATGTGAAAGCTATCGCCTGGTGATTTCTTTCAAGTTCTCTGTTCTCGTTTACATCTCCTATATTCACATATTGATTGCTATTTCTATACATATTCGTTGGCTTTAGAGACTTGTTGATTCGCATTTCCCTTTGCTTGTGTGTTCCGCTTTGCAACGATCTCGTCTTGCTTATATCAAGCTGCTCACAAAGTGTACAACTTTCATCAAGAAGTGATATACTGGCACTAGCAGTTAGTAAGTACTTATTTCATCTTCTCTAGAGCTCAGTGTCAAAGACATCAGCTTGACACATCTGTCAAGGCCGTTCCATTTCTGTGTGGTTGTAAAGTGACGCTTCTGGGGGCATGGCAACTGACTGTCCGAACAAGCCCCGGCCGTGAGCCACGTGGCCTAGACTAGCCAATGAACAATATCATATAAGTTGTGGTTTCTATGAGAGTTATCTGTTGTCCAGCTAATATTGGTCTCAACCTCACTTACATCGGTGCAAACTCCGTCCGAGGTAGTTTTGCGGACTATATTTTAGGATTCTATACTTGGGTTATAATAATTGAAAACAACCGGTCAATCGTGCAGTAGTTGGATGTATCAATATATGTATTCTGCATGTTATTTTTCTCACTAATAGCTGACAGCTCAGTAAAATGCTGACATCCGAGCATTCAACGAAGTACATCGGCCGTTACTCACGACTATTTTGCAGCAGATGCTAGCATCATTTCTGTTTTTAGATAAAAAAGAAGCAAAAGCTTGGTACGCACTATGTGATTTCGTAGCTATTTCCATCTCGTTCTAGCTATCCCTCATACCGTTGAAATGTTATCATGGAATATGACAAAGTTGATAAAAGTCAGGATTTTCATGATCGTAGCCGACTGGGGTCGTCTTGAACACGGGACAATATAGCACGTGGGTAAATCGAGGGATCTTATTCGCTAGACTGGTGCTAACGCGGATCCTTCCCGCAATTGTGATATAGTAGATAAGTGCATCGTCTTCCACGGGCGGTTGTTGGAATGTAGATTTGTAGATGCGAGCGATACCGGGAGATAGTAGAATGGACCAAGACTTCCTAGCCCTGGCGGATTGACATACTGACAGCATTGGCTATTATTAAATAATCGAGACATGGCTAAGAAAAATAGTGAGACACCAAAGCTTAGTTATTACAATGAAATTGCTTGCTGTGGGGAGGTGAAAGACGAACTGAGATAATGAGCAAGAAGAGATAGGAAAACATAAAATTCCCAGAAAG
Source organism: Ophiostoma ulmi (assembly GCA_029298715.1). Classification (NCBI taxonomy): domain Eukaryota; kingdom Fungi; phylum Ascomycota; class Sordariomycetes; order Ophiostomatales; family Ophiostomataceae; genus Ophiostoma; species Ophiostoma ulmi. Next base: position 4,114,813 of record JANSLN010000002.1, on the reverse strand, counting down.
AAATAGAATTAAAAACGTCGACACATCTTACGAAAGATAGAATACTATATACGCACAGACATGCAGCAATACAACGAACATGAGGCGAAGTGGGAAAGGAGGTGACATGCCTCAGGAGAGTACTTACAGAGTGACATGTTCTTTTCGGGAATATTGAGAACTACGAGGTGAGCATATTTTGATACATGATACTCCGCACTCATAGAAGAACCCTTGTCCCGAATATCGCAGCAGCTATTCCCAGCAAGTCAGAAACGGTCGGCGAGGGGCAAACGACCAGAAGATTCAGTACAAAGAGCACAACCAGAGTCACTACGATGAGGCATGTGGACTGTTATTGTGAATTTATATTGCCTTACTGCGACAAAAGCTTGACTATAAACATGATGACGAGGAAAATTTATAAAAGATCAATGCAAATATCTACGGACGGCGATATATACGTCGTACGGCGTAGTTGTGAGGCTGATGGAGTGAAGCGGCAAGAGGGGAAAGAGAAGATAGAAGGGAATGTTGAAATATTGGCAGGCAAAAGGGAAACGGCCGTTGCCGAGACATGAGTGGACGTTAAGATGACTCGAGAGATGGGAGTCTTGCGCTACTAGCCGAATAGACGGAACTTTTTTTCGATTTATGTATTGATATGCTGCTCTTTTCATGATGCAGCAGAGTTTTCAGCCTTTTACGCAGCCTTTTACGATCTTGATGATTTATTCGTATCAAGTATTTGGAAGACTATTGAAATCTATCACTAGCATCCATAAGCGACATGTAAGGGCAAATATGGACAGCAGGAATCAAACCCCGAGAAGTATGTTTTATCATAGAAGTCCAATGACACTTGATTAAACCATGATGATATTCGATTTCTTTAGTTTGAGCTTGATGGGTTGATCCAGTTGATCAATATAATTTTTTATCAAGTTTTATCAGCAATAGCTAGGACGCCACCAGGACGTAACAAGTCAGATATATATATATTCAATAAGCCAATAACACTTCCCTTGTCATTGCGTTTGGTGATGGCGGTGGATGGAAGAATGGCCCTGAGCCGAGACCACTGTGGATCTGATGTGTGTTATTTCAGTGGACCGTTTGCCTGCCTTGCAAAATGCATCTTCTCTTCAATATTTACGTTGCACCTGCAGCCGTGCAGACTTCATGGACGGCGTCTGTATACAACTGAATGCGCGTACATGACGATATTAAGAGTAGCCTACAAGTGCATGCAGGATGTGGTATAGTAACCATGAGTGCATATATTGCCCTTTTAGGAAACACCAGCCAGTCATACAATTTTGATGTGCTCATGACCGAGGCATATATGCAGTGTTGCCCGTGATTGAAAAAAAAAATCAGAAAGTACTTATAGTTTTTAATTGAAGTAGAGACCGAATCAGAGTAAGTGGAACATTTCCACCCATTTTGGGGCAAAAAAGAAAACTATATTGAAAAACAAACACAAAAAGAGAGGCCCCTTCAAACCATAACTACATACGTAGGCAAAAGCCCAAGACAAAGTGCGAGGGGTAAAAGTCCGAAGCTATTACATGAAATTTACCCCCAAAAAGGAAGAAAAAAAAGTCTAAATGCTCTTTAAACTATGAGCATTCATACAAAGAGTTCGAGACTGCGGATGCAGCCGAGTCATGTCAGGATGGACCAGACAAAATTGTTGAAAATGTTAACAGCAGTATGCGTGAGAATAATACTAATACTGTGAAAAACGGGACACCGGCCTAAGCCGGTGCGGAATTGAACGTTGTATATTTATTGAAACGGAGATCAGACACTTTGGGGGTTTTACGTTTTTTTTCTTCTTTTTGTTGGTATGTATCTTACAAGGCTTTACTTAGTAGTGAGGTCAGAGAACAAGGCTGCCAGGTACCTATGCGGCAGTTGCAAGGCAGTCAGGCACACGGTTGACAAGTACTCTGAACCTGCTACTCTGTTCCCTGTTCCTGATATCTTAACTTCTTACTGCATTTGTATGTACTTACCTTTTGTGTCCACCTTGGGTCGTTCGCCCCTGCCACTTGTGTATGAATATTTGCATCTTATTAGCACTCGTCTGTTCAACAGTGGACTCTAAAGTCGCACTGAGCACCAAAGTACCCACTTATCTTATCAGATACCAGGAGGCCAGGCCTGGCGTCAGCGCACGCAGTGATGCAGCTATGTCTCTTCACTGTCTTGGATATTCTCCGGAGAGCAGTAATGATCTGGCAATGATGTGGTGAATATTGAGTGCTGCAAGACACTGTCAACCACACTGTACACACACTGTACCAAGCAGTCTTACTTCAGCAGTTGCTTTCGGTTCGATCCTGGCTGATTGGCCCAATCCGGACCCATAAGGCTTGGCACCACGGTCAAACCTGCCGGTATTTTATTTTATTTTATCCTTTCTACTAGCTGCTGACTATCGCTAGCGTGCCTTCCGTTTTTGATAATACTGCTTTTGGCTCTTACGTAGATGACTGCCAACTACTGCAGCATGGGAGTTCAGCTGACAGGCCCGCCAATTTGTACATTGAACGCAATCCCAGCCAATTGCAGGGGTTGTAGACATGGCCTGTAAGATACGTCCCATAGCCAGATGCTGGAATAGCGCTGAGGATCACCACAGATGCCCCATTGCCCCAGTACCCAGTGCCCCGTGCCTAGCAACCGGTCCCACTGCATCAGGCACCGCTAATATCTGGCCGCCATGATTTGCCAGTCGTTCCTTCCCTAGCGAGCTTAAAAGTGACGATACTCTGCACAGAACTCTTGATTATATCGTGGCCATGGCTGTGCACCGCTCCTTCCAGAAACACAAGAGGTGAAGTAACTGTAATAAGTCTCTGAACACGGTACAATGCCGTAATACGGTGGCATTTCCTTCCTGAATTGCTGCTCCTGCAGGGGCTCTACTGTGTTGTTCCTTCTTGATTCCGCATCTCGTTGTCTCGCAGATCTACCGTTCTTGGTCATTTTGCTGCGTCACGACCGCTCTTTCCTCAACAGCTTCGTCTCCTTCCGTTTCCATATGGTTATTTACTCCTTTATTTCAGACCTTAATTTATTGGCCAAATCATACAAGTCTTACTATTTCTCAACTCCCATTAATTCCTGCCTCTCACCCTTTTTCAACTCTTTCATCCTCTCATATCCCCTCTCATCTCGACATCGCCACTTTGTTCTACCTCTCCTATACACGCCTGCGGGCCTGATCGGCACTCGCCCTGGTGTACTTGTAAGTACTTCGTAAGCGCACTCCAAAGAATCGCTAGCACCATACATCTTTTTTCTACTCTTTGGGTCAAGCTATGTGCCTATTTGCCTCAAGCTGCTGCTTTACCGAATCCGTTTCCCAGATTCCTGGTTACGTTTCTTGTTATATATTATCTTTTTAAATATTGTCATTATTCATTTTGTTTTAATTGTATTTTATCTTTGCTTAGTCGTCCGTTTCTTGTGGTTGCTTGGGTTTAGCGTCCTATTGTTCCCTCAACGCCCTCTTCTTTCTTTTGATCGGATCTCTGGTTTCTTTCATGTCGTCTTGGTTGCCATCTCTTCTCTCGCCGGCTTCCTTTTGTCTTTGACTTTTGGGCTTTTGGCTACTCTGCCCCTTCTTGTCCCCCTCCATTGGCTCCCTATATCTGCGACTATATCTACATATCTCGCCTGTTCCCTGTTATCAGCTCGCTCTGCCAATGGCTATGCACGCAAACTACATGTAACACGCCAATTCTTTCAACAAGCTGCCTCCTCACTGCTCCCCCTATCTCCTTGTTCTTGGCCTACTAAATTTCCCACCAGCCGTCTACCACCTGCGTCATAAAAGTCGTCCTTACACAATCACGCCGCGCTCTTTTGTCACTCGCTTTATCTTGCGCCATCCCAGTCTCTCCGTCTCAGAATCATTGTCTTTCAGAGTCTGTCTCACGTCTTCAACAACTCATCATTTCTCGACTTCTGCTCCGCCAAAGTTACAAAAAAGTAGCTACTTGAAACAGATTCAACTGCGGACTGGAAAAGTCAATACTTCCAACCCTAAATACACTCTCCACAGCTCTCTCTTCTTCTATTTCGACTGCACATCGTACAGACCAAACTGATGGTACAACTAACCTGGACCTTTACTCTTTATCTACCATCGCCCCCTACACCTCGGTATCCGTATAAGGCTTTTGAGCACACGACCACTCTCTTTATTTAATCTCTTCCACCCCCACGATAGCCAACCCCGTCTTTGGCACATCGCATTTCTTGCACATTTGTTTTCTTTGCGCGGACATTGCCATTGTGCATCGTCATCATCGCCGTCATCGATACCGGATCTCCAAATCTCACTTCAACCAACAACATCGATCGCGCATGTACACCATTGGATCCTGACGCTTTCTCCAATTTATCCCCGATTCAATTGCCCATTCAGCCATACCAACTCGACAAGGAGCCGACCAGAAATCTCCTTACCGGTGGCCTACCCAATCAAACTAAACAACTCAGGCGCACTCTTCCTCAAGAAGAAACCCTATCGCAATCGACTGCTGAAGCCCAGTGCCTGCTACTGTTTCCTAATCTTCCGTCTACTCGAAAATGAAGTTCGGGCAGCTGCTCGAGTCCGAGTCCGTACCGGAATGGAGCCTCCATAACATCGACTACAACACCCTCAAAGAATTCATCAAGGCAAACACAACACGGGATCAAGCATCAGCTATCACTATCCCTGGTCAGAAGGACACTTCTCTCAGCCGATTCGAGAACGACTTCTACGACGAGCTCTGCCGGCAACATGATCGCGTCGGCCTGTTTGTCGCCACCAAGGCCGACGAAATCAATCTCCGTACTCGTTCGTAACGCCCTATTCTCCCCGTTGGCATTCTAATTTCATACTCTGCCCATGTACTAACAATTTAGAACATCTCTCAGATCAATTACACCGTCTCCTGTTACGAGGCACAACATCAACCCGCAGCACTGCAGCTTTGAAGCGCCAGAGACGATATGCAAAGTATGAGCGCACTATTTTGCAACTCCAGGACGAGATCAAGGATCTGTCTCGTTTTGTGAACGCACAAAATGTCGCGTTCCGGAAGATCCTCAAGAAGTACAAGGTAAGGCAACTTGTTCCATTTTCTTCGATCGTCAACTCTTAAGATCGCGTGCTAACTATCACTTTAGAAATGGACTGGCTCTGCATCCTTGACATTCCGCTTCCGAGATAACTTTTTGTGCGACCCCAAGAGCTTTACCCGTCGTGACTTTGCATATCTGGAAAGCCATTGCGAGGACCTCCTTCAAGTTCTCCGTGCCACCACCCCCATCAACAGCTTGCCCCAAACACCTCGCCAAGATGTGTCGGCTCCTGACTTATCTGAAATTCAACAAACGCGTCGGTCAAGCCAAGGCCAAGGTTCCTCCTCTTCTTCTACTATTCAAGCACTATCATCATCCGCCGGCTCAACACATCCACCACTTCGGCCAACATCTGAGCGCGCAAGCCGGCCTACACCATTAGGGTCCGCTCCGGCCCAGACTCATTACTGGAACGAATATGACGATGGCAGCGAGGCGGGCGACATTGGCGGACCTGGCGGTGGGTATGCCATTTACCTTCACCCAGATGATGAGGAGGGTTTCCCGGGCATGGCAACGCTTGTCTCCTTCTTTACAGTACCCATTGAGAAGGCAAAGCAATGGATTTCTCACCGCGGAAGCAATGGCCCGTCATTGCTGTCTCACGCCAATGGTGGGTTTGCCGGGTACGGAGCCACCGGCATCTTGAATGCCGACGGCTTGTTTGATACTATTCCCCGCCAAGACCGTACTTCACGTGCCCATGTGTCTGAAGGTAGCCCGTTCTTCAGATATGACGATGCGAACGAAGATGGCGACCACGAGAGTACCGAGGGCGATGAGGACGCATTCGCAAGCGACAGCGATTTCCCCCATGGCTATGAAGCACACTACGCATCACTGCCATCAATTAACGACCAGCGGATTGCGCAGTTCCGGGATACCATGCTGATCCGTGGCACAATCGGTTGTTTTGCCGCAGCCTTGATTCTGTTGGGCGTAGCCGGTATTTTGATATCCACAGGCAAGCACAAGCTACGGGTGGAGGTTGATGCCGGTGTGATTATGGGCATCATGTCCAGCTTAGGTTTCGCCTGTGCTGCTTTGGGCATGTCTATGGCGCGCTTCGAGAACGCACGCATGGCTGCTCAGATTGCCGTTTGGGTGTCTTTTGCTGTCATCTGCACACTCAACGGCGCTGTTCTGGTCTTAGTAATGGGCAACACTGTCGTTGTCAACGGCTTGATGGCAATGCTATAGACTTGGACACTATTCAGCATCACCACTCATCCATACCTCTCCTACTCGTCCTCTCCATATGTCTCCACCACATTCTTCTTCCTCCCCACCCTCTAACTGTCTCTACTTTTGGGATTAGAACTCTTTTGGGCAACTGATTTTGCAGCATTTACGAAGCGCGTGTTGGCAGGTTTTTTTTCTCAGCCTATCCTTATTTTTTCCGCATTTTGTTGCTTACTCCCCGATGGCCTACTTGGTCCTTTTGTTATGGATAACTCCATATGTCTTTGTTATGATTTCACGTTTTTGCACTATACCGATACCTATTTAGAATTATCTCACTTGTATATAACGAGACTTTAGATTTGCGCTGATATTTACGTTTACACTTATATTCATACATTCTAGATTATTTAATACTTCAATTATATACGATTCTTGGCTATTTCTTTATGTAGTCTTGATCAGACCGGATCTGCTCTGGCCTGGCGGCGGCCAGTAGTGCAAAGGCAACCACAGAAGCAATAAGTGAGAGGTGCATGGTGAGTATTTTTTACGGGGACTTTACCTGCTATTTGAGTATTTGACTATCTCCTCTCAATTGCTGTTGATGATGCTATCAGTTGCAACAAGAGCCTGCCAGTCACATATATAATCCAGATCCATGTACGAACCTCGACATGAGGCGGGATAAATCTCGACGGCCCAAGTCTCCCACAATTAATACTGATATACGACCGACCAGGAAGATTTCATGTTCCGGTAAGTGCTTTTAATCTATCAAGAGCGGGTCTATTGTTAAACCGGCTGGTTACCGAGAAATCGAATGAATGCAATCAAAGTGAGCAATATAAAGATTCAAAAAGGACCAATCCCTTATCGCATGTAAGTTCCTTATCGGCCCACCTTTGACTATTACCGCACCGGATCCTCAATGGGCAATACAGCCATATAGTCTACATTTACAATGCAGTCACCCAGTCCATGCTCCATCTCAGCCCCCACGAACTTTACATCAAACGGTCAGTCTACGTGACCTATCTCCAGTCATCATCCGTGCAGTTAAGTACAATTTGACCGAGAATGGCTACACCGGGAGCTCGATCACAGAACGCCAGTCCCGCCCCGCCGGCGTTGGAACCGCCCTGGTCTGCTGCGAAGGTGGCCAGCATGGCAGCAGCCGGTGTTGTAGTTCTAGTCGGCATGTATATCCGCCAGGATGCACTCTTTTCTGTACCAAAGACACTGCGATCTGGCTCAGAAAGTACATACTGCTACGAGAGTGTGACAACCCTTACCGACGACATTATCGACCCAGCTCCGAGATGCTTTTCCATCGAAGACGGTCGCTTCACTGCCATCACTTCCTATGGCGCACAGGATATCAAAAAAGCATCAATTCTTCCCGGGCATGTAATCCCAGGTCTATGGGATGGTCATGGCCATCTCATTATGTATGGCGAGTCTCTGGCATCAGCCGACTTATTTGGCTCGTCCAGCGCCGATGACGTTCGCCACCGCCTGCATGAATACTTGGGTAGATATCCGGGTGCCGGCAGTCATGACAAGTGGCTAAGAGGGTTTGGCTGGGATCAGATGACCATGGGTGGCATCATGCCGTCGGCAGAGCTGTTTGCAAATGATCACAGCCTAAGTAGTCTCTATATTATGCTTGACCGCGTCGACGCCCATTGCACGTGGGTATCGCAAGCCGTTCTCGACTTGATCCCTTCTGATGTGCTTGACAAGCCGGTTCCTGGAGGCGAGATTATTCGCAAGCCCGGGCTTGGTGTGTTTTGTGACAACGCAATGGACTTGGTGACCAAAAAGTGGCCCAAGCCCAGCCGCGAGACCAAGGCCGAGTACATCCACCTGGCCATGAAGGAAATGCGGTCTATGGGCCTTGTGGGCATGCACGATGCAGGTGTTGTGCCTGAAGACCTGAAGCTGTACCAGGATCTTGTTGGCGGTGATAGTCTTTCCTCTGGGTGGACAATGCGCGTCTATGCCATGGTCGAGTGCCCGGTGCGCAACACCTTTTGTTCTGCAGACGTTGCTTTGATGCGGCACCAGGAACAAGAAAGCGGCTTCCTCTCAATTCGCAGCGTCAAGCTATTTGGCGATGGAGCTCTGGGGAGCTGGGGCAGTGCCATGATCGATCCATATAGTGACCGGCCAGATATGTCTGGGTCTCTTCTCGTGGATGCCGACACGCTTAAACGAGTGACACGCGACTGGGCCAAGGCTGGCTTTCAGGTCAACATCCACGCCATTGGCGACCTCGCTAACCGCTATGCTGTTGACGCTTTCGAGGCCGCTCTCGTTGAGCTCTGTATTCCGGGCCGCCCACCCGCCGAGTGTCAGCATGATCGTTTCCGGTTCCGCATCGAGCATTCCCAGATCATCCATCCACACGACCAGGCGCGTATCCATGCTCTAGGCATTGTGCCATCAATCCAGCCAACACACGCTACATCCGACATGGCATATGCTGAACGCCGGCTAGGCCCCGAACGTACCCGAGACGAGGCCTATCGCATGCGCTCGTTTGTGCGCCGCCGGAGTCCCGACTTTGAAACGCCAATCAGCATTCCTATTCTCGGTAGTGATTTCCCCATTGAACCGCCAGATCCGTTCCAGGGCATCTATGCAGCAGTGGCCCGGCGCAGCCCACACACGGGCAAAAGCACTAACGGCACTGACAACCCGTGGTACCCCAAAGAAGCACTGTCGCTGGACGAGGCACTTGTCGGCTTCACCAAAGGCCCAGCGTATGGTGCATTCCTTGATGGCCGGGCCGGCGTCATTCAAGCGGGAGCATTTGCTGACTGGGTCGTGCTAGACCGGCCCCTTGGAGAATATGAGCTGGATGAGCTACGCAGAATGAAAGTGCGCGAGACATGGGTCGCTGGGAAGAAAGTCTATATGCGGGAGTAGGCGGTGTGATTGTATTTATAAAAGGCGTTGGTTGAGATGCATATGGGTGGTGGGTACAGGTCATAAAAGCAGCGTCACCGAAACTGAGTGTCTTATCTAAATCACGATATGATAGATAATCTTTGAAATGCAAATGCTCTATAATACAAGCACGGCTGTTTCGCTAGCCGCCACTTCTACACAGACGAATGCACAGACGACGTTTGTCCTCTAGCAGCATGGACCATCACGGATCATGGCAATCCCTCTGCAGATTGTTATATAAACCAGAACAAAGACCAGATGTGGTTCTACAAACAGACTTCTGCCATTGTAGTCCGGACTGTGGCCATCGTGGGCCTCAAGTCAAATGAGAAATACTGTCTGTTGAATATAAAGCGAGGTAGGCTTCCCTGTCTTTGCAATCGGAGGAACTCTTGATTGTTTCAATGGATTTTTATTTTCTATTTTTATATCACGTCAAAATATAACATGCTCTCCCCTGCTTCTATTTGACGGTAGGGATTTTGTGCTCTACACTGCGTTATAATTAAAAGCTTGGTATTCAAAACTATACATTGAATATTTACAATAAAAGTGAAATATTATTTTTGCTTGATTCTGTCTTTTGAAACCGTGAAGATAAAGTAATATTTCGATGGTTCTATACGACAGAAAAACAGGTCTTAAAAATAAAATCAATAAGTATCTGTATGATTGCGCAGCATATCATGTTTATTCCTACACGATCTTCTTACTTCCTCTACCCCGTATCTTCTTAATTAATAGTATTTATTTCCCCGGATTCGTATGTCTTAATTCTTTCGCACATGCTTACATGTGACGTCTTAGATGACATAATACGCGTTTACTTATTGACCACCATGCACGATGGCACCGGCTTGCTCTTTCCTAATCTAGATGATATGCGCCGTGGAGCAGAGATAGCCAACGGCATAGAGAAACAAAACAAAAAACGCACCAAAGAGAGACCTTCTTGGGGCGGGGAACGGCTTCTCTACGGGTGCGAGAGTGTGGGCCTCACTGCCCCAGATGATCAATGCCGGTCGTGACTTCCTCCAATTGCAAACCTGGTACATAGAAGGAAAGCGCGACCTGGCCGCAGTCAAATGCCGTCCTTCATGCTGTCCGCCATGATTTCCCAATTGCTTTTCTGTAAGAAGTTTACATAGGAAGGAGGGATAATTTGACCTATGTAATGCTTATGGACTTTCATGATCGTCCGCCCACCGCACCTGCCTTTTGCCATTCTCACTCCATCAGCGATATTCTCGCGCCTGGTAGATTCTCCGCACAAACGGAGTATTTCACTAATACCCCCCACCCAAACACTTCTATCAGTGAATCGAGTCTGCATGAGAGTTCCTCAATCAATTACATTGCCCCTTCGCCTTTTTCTCTTCTCCTCATCTGGCTGTTTGTTTTAATATATCTGATTTCAGACTTTTTGTTCCATGTGTTCTGGAGCAGGAGCAGGGTAAATACAGATCGCACCTTCCTTGCAAGTTGCAAGCCACTCCACAGTTTTGGTCAGAATCCCCGAAAGGAAGGAACCCCCGACATAGGCTCATGGGGTAATACTGAGCTGCTCATAATTAACATAAGTATTTAATAAATTCAGCAGGTCTCCTTCTCCAAAAAGGGCACGTCAGAAGCGCAATACTCCTACGCTCTTTCCTTTTGTTTGCCTTTTTGCCAACCATTCCTTGTACTCCGCGTGCGACAGACCAATATTAATTGACGGCACCTTCGGAATTATACACCTGTCGCTGGAGGGAAAGTGCGATTGGGCTTAGTCTTTCCTTAAGGGACTTGTTTAGCGGCTGTGGTACACATCTTACATCTTACATAACCCTTGCCTTGTCCTTAACAACAAACGCATCGCCAGTTCCCATCACAATTCTCCCATCACTCTCCAAACTGCAGCCACCCATCCCAAGCCCTCGTCAATCCAAGGCGTTGCTCTGCATTATCTGCCAGCGTGCCGGAACCTCTTGTGTATCTAGACAACCCTTGACCGGTTGCCGGCTGCCTTCTGCCTTTCGCACCTCCGCTGCTACTCTACTCTACTCGCACCGGTGCGCGGCAACTGGCCGTCATACGCAATCCAGCCCGGGAAAAAATTACAGCACCTATTACCGACCTTGATTGCCGTTGCTGCACTCTGGGCGCGCTACCCGCCTCTTTTGCGTCCTCAAGAATTAATCCCGGTCTTATCTTGGGTGCTCTCTCTTCTCATTTCTCCCCCATTCCTCTTTATCTATTCCCCATTTGTTGCAACATTCTCGCATCTCATCCCGGCGCGCACAATATCATTGACCTGGTCACATACTCTGCGAAGTAGCCCTTTATCATTCTATTTTACATTGCGCCTGCGATTTGTCCTTTCACCCTAGCTGACTCGGTTCTGGCAGACTGTTCTTGGCCATAGCCCTGAAGCTATTTCCATTAACATCTCTGATTTTATCACCATCTACCCATATCCCAACACAACTACATAATATTCTTATAATTTACGACTTATCTCACACCAGTCCCAACTCTTTGGCATATCGCTGTATAACAGCAAGATATTAAATCGCCTTTTTACAACGCCTTTGCTTGGTAGCTTTACAGCACACACCATGGCCGCTGTCCAGCAAATGCCAACGGCTCCCCGCCCGATCCTAGAATCGGCGCTATTAAAAGCTGGCAACGGCCTTCGGGGCGGTCTTGACGAGATGTCAGACTCGGTGGATTCATCACCGCCATTGACCGAGCAGCACGCAACACCAGAAAAGCCCGCCCTAGGGAGCAGGTTCGGAGGAGGCCCGCAGAGGGGAGACACGCGCATTGTTGTGATTATATTTGGCCATAATCAGGAGAGCATTGTACCCGTGTTTGCCGAGGTTCTTGGCAAGCCATACTGTACGAGGCAGAGCTTTGCAGACATCACAGCTGAGGACCACGGCCGGGTCATTGGCATCTGCGCTGAAAGCGCAAAGGCAGATATCTCCTCGCGTGACCGGAGCCACGTTGTCGCCATCAATGCCCACTGCGTCACAGTCAGCAAGTTTGCTGATGAACTGCTGTCGGATGCGTGCGATTATGAGTTTCTGTATACAGACTCGTCCTTCTTCCGCCGGGACCTGGCACGCTTCATCTCATTCACGCTCGGTCAGATCAACCATCACAAAACGCTCATGGCAAAACCGCGCACATATTTCATCTCTACAACGTTTCCCGATGTGCGGGTAGCACTGCCAAACATTGACATTCTGACTGTTGGCTCTGACGCCGTGGAAATACGAGCCGATCTTCTTAGGGAGCCTTTGGGAGATGGCACATTTGCTCCTGTTCCTAGCTTGAGCCATGTAGGCGAGCAGGTTATGACATTGCGACAGCGCACGGAACTACCCATTATCTTCACAACGCGCTGCCAGCGAGAGAACGGCCGGTTCCCCGTGGACAACCCGGAACTATCCTACAAATATTTATACAAGGCAGTGCAATGGGGCGTCGAGTATATAGATGTCGAACTGTGGCTGCCAGAGCCTATCCGAAAGCGCCTCTACAACCAGCGCGGCAACAGCCGTATCATGTCTGCGTACCACGACCTTGGGGGAACGTTCAAGTGGCTAACAGCCGAAGCACAAAACGTCTATACCGAATCGCAAAGATACGCGGACATTGTCAAGATAATTGGAACTACTGTCGACCGGAACGAAAATTTTGAGCTGGAATACTTTCGGTCCAAGGTGCGGTCCGAGTACCCTGATGGCCCGCCGCTGTCGGCCGTGAACATGGGCGAGGCCGGCCAATTCTCACGTACACAGAACCATGTTTTTTCGCCAATTACACATCCGCTGCTGCCCGTTATTGCCGCGCCTGGCCAGATGAGCGCTGCCGAGACCAATGTGGCACTATCGATGCTGGGTCAACTTCCCAAGAAGGTCATATACGGCATTGCGAGCTCATCCAGCCGCAGTGGTACACCACAGGCACCGTTTTATGTCAAATGCTTCAACGAGCTTGGTCTGCCTCACCAGTTTGCTGTCGTGGAACAACAGCCCACCGGCCCGAGCCGTGTCGAGGCCTGGTGTAACCAGAAGAACTTTGGAGGCGCGTATCTGCACCCGCCATTACCCTATGCGAGCCTTATAACCAAAAGAGGGTTATTTGCATCACTGGGTGATGGCACAGGCCCCATTCTAACTGAAGCTGCTCGTGCCATCGGTATTGTGGACACAATCGTCGTGCAACCGCCCGTGTCAACGCCACACTCTGCAGAAGACTCAGTGCCATCAAGTCCATACCACAGACAAAGTGACCCAGGCGGCAGTGGCTGTTTGCCACCCAACACGCAGCTTATTTTTGATAATGCCACGTGGCGAGGTATTCTGAGTACCCTGACACGCGACCTTGCCCCATCTGCTTATCTTGGACGCACTGCCGTTGTGCTTGCGTCTTCTTCGGATGATGCTGCAAGCGCGCTCTTTGCCCTGGCTGCTCTGGGTATAGGCAAGGTCTACACGGTGGGATTCAAGACGCCTCCTGCTTTAGCTGGAAACCTCACAGTTGAGCCCTTCAACTCACTTGAGAGTTTACAGAGGGCACGTGAGGTCGGTGCACATGATGATTCTGCTTCGCCATTTGTGTTTGTCAGTGCTCTTGCACCCGAGAAGGAGAACCTTGTCCGCCTGCTGCTCCGCGTGTTTGGCTCAAACACTGCTGCCAGACCGGCTGTGCCGTCAGAACTGACGACGACGCCGACAACAAGCGGCCGCAAGGTGTTCCTCGATCTCGCCGCAGACTATGGCGGGAGCAGTACAAATCTTCTACGTGTGGGATCTCTTGCGACGGTAGCCGAACAAAGTGGCTTCTCTGTTCTAGGCTCGTCTGATGTCAACGCATTTACGACTGTTGAGACCTTGAGGTTGCTCGTGGGACAGAATGTACCATACAGTTTTGTCCGACTCGCCGGTGGAGGGAGCCCATTCTAGTTGCATACCGGGTTACCGATGTCTACCGGCTCAGCCTTTTGGAATGCCTGTTTGCCAGTGCCACTCTTGTACTCCATGATTTACGACTGTGTTCAACACATCTACTTGCCATACTTCATCATACAATTTTACTTGGCGGTTATTTAGAGAATTTTATTTAGACAAGTAGAGAATTAAACACCACAGAGTCAGTTTCTAGTGCATGCAGCCATTTTTACACAAAGGCCCTGCGCTTCATAAGCGGATAATGACCAATTTGGGGATGCTTCCCAAGCGAACTCCAAGTGAGGCCGAAGTCCCACTCACCCACTCTGTTAATTAAATGTCTAGTCTACCCCAGCTCCCCAGACCGTTTCCCCATTGCCAAGTAGCCTTTGAGGTGGAAACTGACGAAATATAACTGGTGGAAAATCAAACGAGTACCAAATATCCCGGATCTATGCCCATCCCAGTAAGGCATGTGAGGGGAATAATGGAGAAGGCCGAGTCAACCTCCATTGAATAGAGCAATACGTTGTGATGTTAGCCGAAAGGTTACCGATAGTTGATGGGAGGCGACAAAGGCAGTACAGAAAAAGCAAACAGAAAATAAAAGCAACGACGTAGCACCAAGAGCAACGAATCAAAGTGTAGATGAAATATGTAAGATGTAAGAGGAGAGGAGAAAGAATGCGACAGAGGTCGAAGTGCCACTGTAAGAGTGCAAAGCCATGACTTTATATAGCCAACGTAGACAAGTCATAATCTAGAATATAGACAGTCTAACAAAACAAATGGCAATCTCGACGCAAGATAGGCACATTACACAACATCCAGACGATGGTTACATTCGGACAGATAGACAGCCGAGAAGGCGGGGATGAAGTAAATGTTTGTCATATGTTAAGTCTATGTTGATAAGATTGAAGATGTTCAGAATATGATGCCTCGTTAATGTCGAGACCGCCCCTCCCTCCCTTCACCCCTTCTTCCTTACCACATCAAACACATATCATCTATCTGCCAGTCGAGCCTTTACCGGGCTACGAGCATGTCAACATGTCACATATAAGTAGACGGTACCATGCTGTGCCGTCTATGTGGAATTTGCGTGATGTGGCGGTGATACAACCAGTCTCATTTACTCTGCTGCTTCTACCAGTTAGAGGACATGTCGTTGTTTCGCTTCCTTCCCTTTTCGTTAATGAGATCACTGTAAAAGTCGGACTTTCACCGTCGGGTGGACAAACGCCGAGGTGGCAAGTCCGCTCCTTCCGTTTACATCTATCTGTATATGACTGTGAATAACTGTCTGACATTCGACCTATTAATTAGCTCCTTCCGTATTCAAATCCAATGCGTATTAATTGGAAGTTCTTGTAGCCGTGCATATTAACAACGGCTTAGTGGGTCCATCACCGGCGCCGTCCAGCCACTTTCCATTATCATCGGCTTTTAACTGCAATCGTCCTTTTCATAATAGCCTCACTTTTAGAGGATTTGAATGCCAGATATTGTCACTTCTGCGCATCTCTACCGCCCATACCAGCTTAAATCAACACTTTTACCTTAATCCCACCTCATTGTACGGCCCACTGCTGTAGGTGTCCATTTCGATCCCTACTATTGCTTGATTTCCCACTACACTATTCTCCATCTCTTTTAGCATATTTCCCTGGCCACAATCCTCCCATCCCGTCCTGTCCAACCCCCCCTTATTCCCCTACTCAGTAGATTCTCTCTTCCCCTCCTTCTCTACCCGTCTACGTACAACTGCCCCCCTTCAAGCCTCCGCTTATTCTCCCTCTCTCCACACACCCTCCATCCACACCCCAGGTCGGCTCATTCGCTTTAAGCATTGGCACCTGGGCGACCAGGTTCCCCGTTAGAGCCTTTTGACTCTGGCTCTGGCTCTCGCGAATGTATTCGCTATTTTGTCTATAGTATCAAGTTCTTCATCCCGCCGAGCTCGCCTCAGCTCTTCCCCTGCACTCCCCCTCTACCCCGGTTACCGTCCGACCCCGTCTAAACCTGTCGTCCCTCCCCCAGGATACTCTCAGGTTGCCACCCTATATGTTTTCCACATTATTGAAATTTGTCGCGATTTTTTTAATTGTCTTATATTTCTCTTTCGTATGATATTTATGGCATATGATTTTCTGCAGGATCCTTTTATACAGAACCTTTATTCCAAACGTCCAAACGTCCAAACGTCGAGGAGGCATGTAACCGGCGCACACCTGACCCTTCGGAATCCTCAAGCAGTCGGTAAGGGCTTTGCATGTGTCCTGAATGTCGCCGCAGATCGTCTCGTCTCTTAACTCTATCCGCGATTAACTTCATCTGCTTCAATTTTTGTCCTCGTTCCCCTTTCATCTCGCCTCGGCGAAGCTGCCTCTTCGCAAATTGAGCCGAGACCAGAGCTGAACCTGTTGAGCATCGCCTGATTCACCCCGAAGCCAATCGATTTCTACACAGCACATCATTCACAAGCTACATACATTCACAGCCTACAAATTCTTTCCGGCGACTCAACCTCATCTGCCCGTCTGAGCATGGCTGCAATCAGGCCGTCTAGCTCACCCATCCAGTTGTAACAACAACATCCTACCAGCTAATACATGACGGCATGACCACCTCTGTTGCCAAACACCCCCCGGTGGCATCTTTCGAACCACACAGTACACAATCGCCCAGCATGTCTCGACCACAAGTCGGCATTGAGAGGCTACCAGCCCGACGGCCAACAAACGAGCCCCGAGAATCTATGAACTGCAAGTCATGTAGAAAGCGCAAGGTACAACTGTTCTCCCTTCTTGCTGTAACCTGAGTCATATCTAATATATCAGATTAAATGCAACCGACTGCGCCCGGCATGTGAGGCTTGTCTCGTCTTTCGTTGTGCATGTGTCTATGGTAGGCTCACATTAACTGACTTCCACACAATCTCAAAATAACAGCACAAAAACACAATCTAACCTAGCAGATGCCGTTCCGAAGAAGAGAGGACCAAAGACAGACGTCCTGGAAGCGCTGCTCAAGCGTGTGGATGGACTCGAGCAGAAACTCAAAGATCAGAAAAAGGACGGCACCGGAGAGACGGGAGAAGGTGCGGATCCGGGCCCGGCAGGAACTGGCAGCGAAAACGGTGGCAGCGGTAATGACTTCTCACCCGGCTCAGAGCAGTCTGCGAGTGCAAGCACCTCGGCGCCCTTGGCATCTGCCACGGCTGGAAATTCGACATCCACGGAACAGGCGACAAGTTCTGGGAACAATACACAAGCCGCTACTGAGAAGGACGACTCGACAGCCGACAGCTATAGACAGAACTCGGCAAAGGACAGTACCGACATTTCTGATACAGCGATGCCCGACGAGGCAATGGAATTCACATCGCACGATAACAGGCCCGAGCCCACACCCATAATACAGACTGACACCCTGTTACATACATACTTTACGCGCTCTCACGCAAAGCCGTTTCATATTTTGGATGAGGCATCTTTTCGACAGCGCCTGCAGCTGAACCAGATCCCACACTATCTCCTGGGATCTGTGTGTGCCTTGGCATCAAGGTATACACCACATCCTGGAGGCTATCAAGCTGCTGTCAGTCTCGGTGAAGACTACGCCCGCCAGGCACGACTTGATGTCGACCCCGACGAGCCTTCAATAGACTGCCTCCAGTCATTACTGCTACTCGCTCTCGCGTTTGTTGCCTCTGGCAAGGGTAAGAAGGCATACATGCTACTGTGTAGGTTCAATTCACACCATTTTTGTCGCATAGTCAGGCATCTACTGACATACTAGCAAATGCTATCGGAATGGCCGTAGCCCTTGAACTGCATAGGGAGATGGATGCAAGCGTAGTAATGCCACCAATTGAACGAGAGATGAGAAGACGACTTTTCTGGACATGCTACTTGCTCGACCGGTTCATGGCATGCGGCTCTAGACGCCCCTCGCTCATTGATGACAGCACGGTTCTTCTTCGACTCCCCAGCTGGCTACCAAGCTCAGCGACCATGCCCCTTGAAGGCGGCTTCTTTCAGAGCACATCTAATTTACAGTTTCTTCAAGGTGGCGGAGGTAGAAAGTTGCAGGGTGGCAGCGCCATGCTCATTGACATCAGCCGCATCCTCGGTATTACAAACCGCTATCTGGCTGCAGGAGGTGTCAAGGGAGACTCGCATTTCCCTTGGCATTCGCTCTCAAACTTGTCCAAAATTCGACAGGATTTGGACGCCTGGGCAGTAGGGGCCCAGGATATCTTCTCAAGTGTCGAGACCCTATTTAGCCAGCCAGACTCAACGGTTATTCTTATGAGCAAGCTGATATACCATCTCATACACTGTCTTATCTACCGACCATTTCTTCCGGTCGACCTGGCGGAACTGTCCGGCACTGGGCAGCACCAGTCATGGCAGATTGAAGCAACCAACCTGTGTTTCCTTCACGCCAACGCCATCGCCGAATTAACCGAGCTGGGAAAGCGTATGCCGCAAATAGAGTGGCCAGGTTTCGTGGGATACTGCATATGCACTGCAGGCACAGTCCATATCCACGGCGTGCACTATAGCAAGAGTACTTCAGGCGGCGAGACGAATGTGTTTGCAGCGTCAGCAGAGTTTTTGTCGCGCGAAATGCAGCACATGGCCGAGATGCGGCACGCATGGGCATGCGTCCAACACCACCGCCTGACTCTACAAAGCATCTACAACGCTCACACCGAACTCGTAAAGTGTGCAAATGAAAGCCCAACGCGCTATTCGCCAGTCTTTCAGCTTGAGGACTTTTTCGATCGCTATACCAATATTGGCGGTCCAGGCGGCCAGTCCTTCAACTTTGATGCCTCCAATCTCATCCTGGCGGACGTTGTGGTAGACTTTGCGCCCGATGCGCCCGATGGTGGAACTTATGTCCTCCATGGTAGCGGCAACGCGCCGGATTTGCACACTCCTGCGGAAAGATTGGGTTTGAAGAGAAGAAAGATGGCTGACTCGTTAGCCTCCATCGATAGCGGCGGTCTCAGTAATGGCCACCGGGTGGCGCAATCGTCTCTTGGCCTACAGTCTCCTACACACCAGCAGTCACCGGTGTTTTCCGTCGACAGTAACGCGCCCTTTTCCATGAGTTTAAATGGCCGCATGATGAATGGTGGCCGGAACAGCTTTGTCGCTGACCGTCGGGACTCTATCATATCCAACCGCGGGTTCTCGATGCGTTCACATCTTGGAATACAGCCACGCCAGTCACAGAGCCAGCAACAGCAACAGCAGCAGCAACATCAAGAGCAGCAAGAGCATCACCAAACTTTACAGTCCTCATCGTCGTTCAGCCCCTTAATCAATTTTTCGTCTCCCCTTATTAGCCACGCAGCGACTGCCCCGGGACAGAACGCTCACACGAGCGGAGCCCAGAGCAACACAAACAACAACAACAACAAAAACAACAACAGCAGCAGCAACAACAGCAACGGCAACAGCAACAATAATTCCGCCGGCACAAATATAGAGCTTAGTGGCTATGATCCCATGTTTTCATCGACAATCCCTACAAACACTTTTTCGAGCCCGTCGCCATGGAATACGGTCGATGGCATGGACAAGGATTCCTCCTCTCTTGGAGCAGGGGGTCTCGGTGGAAAACACCAGCAGCACCTATCCGCCGGTGGTTCCATGGTCGGAGTACAGCATCACAGCCCCGACGGCGGTCTCAGCACCGAAGGCAGTATTGGAGGACTCGGGACGGACCCGAGTGCTCGCGGAGGAGGAGAAGAGAAGGATCCGTTTTTAAGTCTGCTGGAGCAGCTGGCTGAGAACGAGTATGCCCAGGCCCCTGGCAGCGAGCTGGATTTTTTCCTCTCTGGCGCCGTGGGACCCAACTGATATCCGTTGGTATTTAACGCCTTGAGATATCTATATATAATGATACATGATAATGAACGTGTTTGTTATCCCAAGTATATCTTAACTACACGAATAGGATTGATAGATATCGGCAGATGTAATTGACATGAAGCTGTGTAACACGGACGGCCCACCTGCCGTAAATGGCAACATCGTCGGAAAGCTTAATTGTGCTCATCAGGAAGGTACTCCCGTCCGCACCTTCCTCGCCATCATTTACCACGTTTATGCCGAGTTTCATTCGTTGCTGTGATTGGTCGTTTCTGACATCTCGTTGGTCTTATTTATGATCGACATTCACACCACCCGCTCGCATCCAGAAGTTTAGTTTGCGGACCTGAGACAGTGATGAAGAGTAGTCTTACCAATCTGACCCCACTCAAGACTGTTTTGGTACCAGATCTGCCCGATGTTGCAACACTTCCAGATCGACATCTGCCAAATCTGGGGTAGACTCTTGGTTCTACAAGTTGAGAGATCAAGATGGAGATACGTGATAGTTGTGTTAAAAGCACCGACACTGTGAAAGGATGGGATGGGCGGGTGTAGAAAATCGCCGTTAAGGAAGCTCCCGAGCCAAGAGATTAATGCGCATTCCACAGTATGCGTTGCACTTTGCTATGCTTTTACTCGGGGTTTCCTGACCCAGGGACCTAGCCTCAAAAAGTTGGGAAGACATAGACATTTCAGCATTGGGTGTTACAGAGACGTTAATGATGCTTGTATCGATGTTTCTTCACGATAAATACGCGAATGATTGGACCGGCAGCGATATCCAATCTTGGCTACACGTTTTATTTCAGTTCCGCGATCGACTTGCTTCGGCCAGACTCACCAGACTGTTTCCGGCTTATCCATTGAACCGATCCTTAAACAGCGGTTCTTTCATGGTCTTTAGTCATTTAGTCACTTGATCATTGTTCATTGCGCCGAAACTAAAAGGCCCGCTGAAGACTACTGCGTTTCTTACAGGCCAGAATCACAAGCACATGTCTTGGCGTCAGCTCGTGTTTTTTTTTTTTGCGTCAATTAGATAATTGGGCAGCCAGCAGATAGTGGACAGCAAAGAGCGGAAACAGTTGCCGAACACTGCCATCGTCTGCAAATTAAGCCAACCTCGAAGTTTTGGCGGTACTTTTACAGCGATGAGGATCAGCTCTCAAGACAACAAGACAAGGACAGCAAACTAAAATACTAAGCCATCGATCGGCCCATCCTGATTTCTCCAACAGCGTTCTCCTGAAGCTAAATGCGGCATGTTGTAATTACTGATCAGCGATACAAGTACGAAGGAGGGGAGGCTTGAAGGATCAAAGGAATGGCCATGCACTGGGGTGGTTAGTTCTACTCTCAGGTCATTCATTCTAACGCTTACAAGTAAAGTAATCGTTCTAATATTTCCCCGCATTGTTTGGCTGCATTTCATTACTACTCAGTAGCAGATCTCTCCGTGTTTTCGTTGCCTATTCCTTAATTCCCCATACCCATGCTCTATCCCAATGCTACCAAATGCTACCAAGGAACAGGTTTTCTACCGGCATTATTATTTTTGTTTCTACTGTAATTTCGAATTTTACTCTACGTAATATGGGATTCGTACCGCGTACCTCGTACCTCGTATTACCTCATACCTTGAGCACTCACGTCTGAGCATAATAATGCTTTTTTGTAGACTTAATTAACATACATTCCTTGTTGCATGTCCTTCTTTTGACCCCTTATTTGGGACTGACGTCGCATTCTTGGTTCTTTTTTTCTTATTGTTTCCTCTTTCGTTTTCCCCTTAATTTTTCCGTCTTCTTCGTCTTCTTCGTCATCTTCCCCATCAAATTGACTTCTTGTCTCCTCTCCATCAATGTCATCTATCTCCGCTTCATGATACTCCATTGAATACTATGGCCCGAAATCTTCATCGACGTCATCAATTCAACTGTGCTGGCCACAGATATCTTCCCTCTTCCCATTAACATTTCTATTATTCCACTCTATGTCCAATACAACAGAGCCAACTTGACACGATATCTTCACCGACCGACAAACAAGCGGTCTACGATAATAATTTGAAAACTCAATTGAACACCCAATCCAACGCCAACGCTGCCATAGCTGGGCAAAATCCACTTGCCCAGACTGTTTTTTCCCCTCGTCAATGATGTCTGTTTCGCGGACCCGTCGTGCAATGATTTATTTGGCTTGCACTTGGCGATTTGGTTGACGAACATATCGATACTCGAAACTCTCCTCGGCAGAAAAAAGCATGGCCGGCTTTCCGGATCGTGGTCCGGCCGTGCTTGCCGTGACAACGACGACACTCATCCTGGGATCTCTGTTCGTGATTGCACGCCTGGTATGCCGTCTGGGCATTGTACGACGGTTCGGGTGTGACGACTATTTTATCGTCTTGTCCTGGTTCATCGCATTAGGGCTCAGTCTCTCTATCAACCTCGGTGTCCGCAACGGCCTAGGACGTCACGATGCAGACATTGACCCTGACAGATTGACTGAGCTGCGTCTTTGTGAATATGTCTTTTCCATTTTATATGTAAGCATACCCCTTCGTGGTTATTGCGAAATCAGTCGCCATCACACTATATACTAACCGTCAGAACCCGGCTTTGATGGCCACGAAAACATCCATCCTCGTCTTCTACATTCGCCTCTCAAAAAACACACAGGACGTCCTTCGATGGGGCTCGTATGGTACTCTCGCCATTGTTAACACTGCCGGTATCGTCCTAACTTTTATGAATATTTTTCAATGCCGCCCAATTGCGGCAGCTTTCTCGCCGACCACATCGGGCCGATGCATTCCTTTGCTGACAGAATTTATTTGTTCCGCTCCCGTCAACATTGTCACCGACCTTGCAATCCTCTCCCTACCCATCCCCGTCCTCACCGGCATGCGCCTCCCGCCTCGGCAAAAAACAATTCTTGTGTTAACTTTTGCGCTCGGCATCTTTGTTACCGTCGTCGACGTTGTTCGCGTCTACTACTTGCAACAGGCCATCAATACCATCCACACGGGTCGCTCATCTGACCCCAGCGCGATTTTTGGCGAGGGTGCCGAGTTTGCATGGAACGCATCGCTCTCTCTCATGTGGTCTGCAGTCGAGGTCAATATTGGCATCACCTGCGCCTGCATTCCCACTCTGAAACCACTTATCATCAAGATTCTGCCAGCCATGCTGATCGATCCGGATGGTAGCAGTTTAGTTAGCTCTTCACGCACACGGGACCCTGTCTCGTCCGATGCAGCCTCCCACTTCAGCGACCGCTTCCAGAGCTTGAATTCCGCACATAATCCTCCTACAACATCGGGTGGCGCAAGGCAAGAGATGTCACCCATCGGAGAGGAGCCTACTGAAAACGGCGTCAACGGTGTCAACAGTGTCGGGCGGCCGAGTGTGATGGAGCCAACCAACTCAAATAGTGCCGGTACACATGGCGCAGACTCAATCAGCCCGGGACCCGAGATGACTTCAAACCACATCGCAACCTCTGACCATGCCCCATTACCGGCAAATTCAGAGCCCGCGCCAGCGCATGATGCTAGCCCTACCGAGCCTTACCAGTCGCATTTTAGACGGGCTTCCACAGCTACACACCACGTCCTTACTTCAATGTCAGACGCCGTCCGCTCCACCAAGATGGGAAGCCACATCATGCGCCGCAAGAAGAAGAAGATGGAAAAATCAGTCTACTTTGGCTTCGTCAAGCTTCATGCGCCCAAAAACATGCTCGAAGCGACGCCGTCCGAGTCGTTCAAGTACTGCACCATGGTTGCCGTGTTGTTTTTTCTCTGGGGATTTTCTTACGGACTGCTAAACACTCTCAACAATGTCATTGCAGCAGTGTCCAACATGACCACGACGCAGACACTAGGTCTGACTAGTGCATATTTTGGAGGAGGTTATCTATTCGGACCATTGGTTGTGGGCGAGTGGATTTTGCGCCATGACGAGCACCACCGCCGTCGAAGCTCGTCCGGCAGCCGTAGCGGTAGCAGCGGAAACAACAGCCGCGGCTCGCAGCAAAGCCGCAGAGCACTGACGTCTGTCCCGGTTGCAGCTGCCTCGACCATGTCTCATGCAGCAACTGCAGTCACGCGGCGGTCAACATCATCGTCGGAGAATACTATTGGTGGCTTTAAGGCGACGTTTATCGTCGGCTTATGTTTCTATGGTGTCGGCACCATTATGTTCTGGCCCAGTTCAGTGCTTTCGTCATTTCCCGGCTTCCTCATCAGCAACTTTGTCGTTGGCTTTGGGCTGAGCATTCTTGAGACGGCGGCAAACCCATTCATCGTGTTGTGCGGCCCGCTTGAGTACTCGGAGGTGCGGCTGCTGCTTGTGCAGGGCGCCCAGGGTATCGGCAGCGTTCTAAGCGGGCTGTTGGCGCAAAATGTATTTTTTGTCAACGTCGGTTCTGATGCCAGCGATAGCACCTCCAACACAACGGCAATCACTCTGCTAGATGTGCAGTGGACCTATTTGGCCGTTACTCTTTTTTGCGTGGCACTGGCCATGTTCTTTTACTATGTGCCTCTCCCCGAGCTGCCCGATTCCGAACTCGATATGGCCGCCAGCCGACTTTCTGTAGACGGCACCAAAAAGAGCGTCTTTGGTCTCCAGCTGCGCACAGTCTGTCTATTCATGGCAGTGTTTGCGCAGTGGCTGTATGTTGCTTCGCAGGAGAGTATGAGCATCTACTTTCACGATCTCATGATATCTTGGCTGCCTGATGCGTCGTCCACGGCGGCACGCGCTCTGGCCACAAGCAGGGTCAACTCGACTGGCACTTCTGACAATCCGGCCGGCCTCAACATATCAATTCCCAACTACATGCTTGTCTGCCGCACCGGGTTTGCGGTGTCGCGACTGTTTGCCGGTCTCATTGTCTACCTGGGCGTCAAGTACCCCAAGAACAGGTGGCTGCCGAGCCCGCGCATGGTCTTGTTGATCTCGTCCGTCCTCATGGTTGTCTTTGGAATCCTGGTCGTCACGCTCAAGCCGCAGACTAATGCCAACCTTTTAGTCATCCCGATCTGCCTCTACTTTTTTGCAGAAGGACCCATATTCCCGCTCATCTTCGCCATTGGTCTGCGCGGACAAGGAGCCCGCACAAAACGTGCTGCAGCATTCATCACTATGGGCACTTCGGGACCGCTGTTTTGGCCATATGTCATGTTTGCCGTCCTCAAATCAGGCGGTTCGATCAGAACTGCATTTATAGTCGTCGTCGCCCTAATGGCAGTTGCCACGCTCTATCCTATCTATCTTACATTCAACAACGCAGCGCGCGAGCTGACCAAGGTGGCACCGCTGGACCCGAGTGTGTCGCGGCTGGGATGCGGTGGTGGCCATCTGCCTCAGAAGCGGGAACGACCTGATCCGAACGAGCTGAATGATGTTGGCGGACTCTTGCAGAGAAGAGTTTCTATCGTTCCACCTGCTGCCTCGCCTTCTGCTACGACTATAGGCGTTTAATTCAGTCGGCTGGTATCTGATTATACGATCAGAAATGTGTATAATAATGGTTGTTGTGTATATATTTTTCTTTTGTTTAGATACCCTGTATTTATACTCATCTAATACCAATCAAAATGATGTCCTGCTTACCTTTGCTTCAACTTATACCGCTCAAAAATATACAACCTAAACGCCCAACACCACAGAATGATCAATCTAACAGACAGCATGGTTGTATCGGTGCATATCTAAAACAAAAGAAAATGACTATATGAATGGTGTTTATGGGGAGGTGGTGTGTAAATCTAAAATGACATGTCTATGCCTCCATCGTAGCATCATGCTCGATGATTGCCTCTCTAATCTCCTCTTCGTCGACTGTTTCGTCTCCGTCCTCATAAAGGGCCCCGTTGGAGCCAGGTAGTATCGATGATGTCGACGATAGTCTCAGCTTTGGTGCAGCCCAGCCTGTGCCGGCTTGGATGAAGATTACCATCATGGCTGCTAATGCAGCCCAATGATATAAGTGGCCGAGGGCGGACTCGTATCCTAGAACGGCGACCTCACGCTCAGCATCTGTCAAAACAGGGTGTCCTTGGGCATCGTTTCCCCAGACAAGAGCAGGACTGCCGACAAGCCGAGTGATGAGCAGCTGCCGGGCACTGGTCAGGTTGCCACCATCAAGCTGGGAAAAGCCGTCAGTCAGCTGGATAGCAAGACGCCGCATAAAGAAGCCGCCACCGATGGACGTGCCGAAGCTGCCAGAGAAACCGCGGAATGTTGCTAGAAGGCTCGTAATGATAAAGTGGGTTGACGGGCGTGTGAGATGCAGCACATGGGCCAAGGTATAGTTGAGGTAAGCACCGGTGCAGAAGCCGTTGCAGAACAGTGCCAGTACATAGCCGGCCGTGCCAAGAGAGTCTGCATTCGCACGACTCAGCAATCCAACAACAAGGAGCGTGCTGGCAAAGAAGACAATAGATACAACACTAGGCAGCCAAAAGTGGCCTGCGCGACGCACATGAAGCCAACCCACGATCAGGCCACCCGTACCAAAGCCTAGGTTGGTGGGAATAAGCGCCGAGCCAGACGTGGCGGCCGAAAAACCACGCACAGCAAGCACATAGATGGGCGCATAGTAGAGAACAGTCCAGCGAGCAGCCATGACTCCCAGCTGGGACAAACAGGAGAAAAGCACACCGCGGGAGCACAGGACCTCGAGCGGCACAATGGGAACGCCACCCGAGATATGTCTCACAAGGTAAAACTCAGTGACGATAAAGGCAGCGAGACTGACAAAGGATAGGAAGATGGGAAGTGCCTGGATAGTACCAGAAAGACCGTAGAGAAAGAGGATGATGGTGAGAGTCAACAGAGTAGCACCGAGATAGTCGATGCGGGAAAGCTTTTCCCAGACGTTCATATCCTTTTTGATCAAAAACATGTCGAGGTCGGTCTCGTCGTCGTCGTTGTCATCGCTGTCTACTTTAGGTAGCTCAGGCATACTTAGCAGGACACCGATACCAGCCAGCAGCGAGAGTGGCGCCTGGCTCAGAAAGAGTGTGCGCCAGCTAATGTGCGGAAGCAAGGCGCCGTAGACAACAGCACCCAAAGATAGACCGACAGTGAACCCGGCATTGACTAAACCGATAAAGAGACCCCGTTGACGCTTGCTTGTCAGCTGCAGCACGGTGATGAGTGACATAGTCATGACGCCAGCGCCGCCGACGCCGAGAAGAACACGGCCCAGCAGGAACACAAGAAGAGATATAGCCCTTGCCGAGATAATAGCGCCAATGGTAAAGAAGGCGGATGAAGCGGCGATCAGGTGCGAGGCGGCAAAAATGGACGCGAGACGGCCTGCGAGCGGCGCAAAAGACGCTGTAGCAATAAGGTATGTGCTGGTAAACCACATTACGTGCTCATAGGCATCGAGGTCGGCGGCAACAACAGACTGGGCCATGGTCATACCGCTCATGTTGCTGGCCTGCATGAAGATGAGCACCCACATGCTGATGGCGATAGCAAACCCGCGGCTTATTGATATTTTCTGGGAGGTGGTAGATGCAGATGTCGATGCGGAAGCAGTGCGGAACAGCTCCGTGGAGCTTGCGGTGTCATCTACCAAGCCATTCTGGCGATCTGGTGATGGTGAGAGCAGCGGCCTCGTCTCGGTGGCCTGGGTAAACATGTTGAGTAGTGTTAAGTGCAATAGGGATAGTGGACGAAGTGGCGCTTTCAGTCCATTGGACGTGCCGTGTTTATATGGTATAAATTTTAAGGATATGCTTCCCCGGAATCCGACCCAGTTAAAGATTAAAAAATCAATGATGAGACCAAAAGACCGAAATACCGAAATACCAAAAAGAGATAACGCCGGAAGCTCTTCAACTGATAAGGGTACCAAATGTACAAAAACCCGATGGCGCACGCTTCAAAGCAGTGGTGTAAGTATTGAAAGTCGAGTGGAGATATATTCAAGTCGATGGAGCGCAAGTGTACAAGAGGAATAGTGAAGAGAGAGAATGAGTAAAGGATGGATGAAGAATGGATGCAAGGGGTGATGATGGTGGTTTTGGCGATAATACGAGGCAAGAGACAGATATCTGGAATGTATGTGAGTCGGCAGGTATGCAGGGTGCTTCCTTCCCCTTTCGTCTATTCGTGTATTATGGATAAATGGCCGGCGGACAACACATCAAGGGATGACAATTCACCTGTGCGGCAAGTGGAAGATGTCCCGAAGTACTAGAGCTGACCTGTAGAATGCAAGAAGTAAGATATCGTGCATCCTGCAGGTCCGGAAATCGCAATGGTTGCATTGGTCAAGTGGTCAATGGTGCCCGATAGTCGAGCCCAGGGTGTGATTGAGACTGATTGGTAAGCCCAGCGTGTTAGGAAGGCACTAATTGCCCAAAGTAGTAGGTGCGACTCGCCGCAGCTGATACTGATAGCTGCCGATAGCTTAAGTCCTTGGATTGTTCACGCCAACGTGGCCAACGGCACAGATCTGCCGGTACTTGGTGCTTGCCTAGTAGGGCGTCGCGTAGTCACGTGCAGTGGCTGAAAGTTGAACCAAAGTGAATTCTGACTCTCATTTGTTACAGTTAGAATTTCTCAGAGTCAGTCAATACTAGATTATCTATCTAAATATATATTGAGGATTTGGCATGTACACAGTGAATATGATATTTAAAGTGCCCGAAGTATTTTACAATAATTTGGCTACCCTGCGTCTCAGGTGTAAGTGACCGCGTCGATCACAGCTTGGCCGATTACGAGATACCTGCTTATGCTGTGTTTTATCATGTAGTTTGATCCTGTGCCTCTTTCATATTTCTACTTATGAAATGGAGAGATGATTACTTATCTTGTAAATGATATATATTCTACATAACCATTGCGATGTTGGCAAGCATAGCGTGCGCGTTGCCACGTATGACAAGCCATTCGACCGTTACTTTAAGCTGGCTCTGACTCGCTGTTAATCACTGAGTTCTAGAAAAGAAACCGTCTATTGAACGTCGACATTCATTTAAAACCCTATTTAATTACATGGCGTAAACTCGCAAATTAACTCTTTTCTAAATAACATAAGCAATTACATAATAAATACATTCGAGCCAGAAATAAGGAAAGAGCTGTGCAGACGGCTTCACCTGGCGGTCGCAACTTCCCAATTTTAATATGACTCGTTCGCCGGTGATCTTGTTAGACAATCAGCCTCGTAGCCCCAAATTGGCAGTTACTGCGCGCTGGGGAGCCTTGCGCCTTACCCCACCAAAGCACCTACTGCCCACTACTGTCGTGCTACTAGGCACTCACTAAATAGCCTTCCCGGTCGACTCGACGGAAAAATTGAAGATTCGAAAACGCCAGACACCAGGGTTTAGAGGCAGTGCACCGTTCGCAAATTGAGGCCAAGTGAGTCTCGTGAATTCAACAAGCTAGTGTTCTTTGAAGAAGACAATGCAAATCTAGCAAATATTCTCGTGGCTTACTTCACACCTTCAAAGGCTACACAACGAGATATATAGCTATCCACCCCCTCATCAGCTTGATGACCGGAGCCTGAAACTCGTATATACACTCACTCGACACCACAACCAAACCTGCGTTTTCATAGCAGCTCTACATTGCCCAACTATCAGGGGAAGAAACCGCTGAAACTCTTATTCGTCCTTACTCCTCGCCCTTCATCAGTTTTAAGCATCGACATATAAATCAGGCAGACACACAATACAGCAGACGAAGAATGGGCGATACTCAGCCTACCTTGGCTCTGCCCAAGGTTCCCTTTAAGGAGCAAGACCCCCACGAAGTTTCCATCGTCATTCAGGCATTAGAAGAGGCCGTCAAGCAGAAGAAGCGGTCCAAGTTCTCTGTCAAGAAGAACCGGTTCGCCATCAAGGACTCTCCAGAGGGCATCTGCGTCGATTCGTGGAGGCTCAATGACTGGGACTACAAGCGCCCGGACCTTCCAACATATGCACGCGGCCTCTTCACATCCAAGAACAAGTACGGCGAGCCTGAGATTGCCGTCCGCGGTTACGACAAATTTTTCAACACAAACGAGGTCAAGGACACCGAGTGGTCAAACATTGAAAAGTGCACTCGCGGACCCTATGAGCTCACTCTCAAAGAGAACGGCTGCATCATCTTCATCTCTGCGCTTTCTGACAGCACATTAGTTGTATGCAGCAAGCACTCCACCGGTGCTAGAGAAGATGTCGAGCTGAGCCATTCCAGCGCTGGTGAGAAGCGCATCGTGCAGCAGCTACAGAGGATTGGCAAGACAAAGGAGGATCTTGCGAGGGACTTGCGCACCCGCAACGCCACAGCAGTAGCTGAGCTGTGCGATGACGAGTTTGAGGAGCACATTCTCGCATACGGTCCCGACAAGGCCGGCCTGTACCTTCACGGCATCAACCTCAACCTCCCCGAGTTCCGCACATACCCTAGTGCTCTTGTGCAAGACTTTGCCGAGCAGTGGGGGTTTCACAAAACCGAACTCAAGATCATCGAGTCCATTGGCGAGGTGCGGCAGTTTCTGGAGAGCGTGGCTGAGACTGGTGCGCACGACGGCCGCGATGTGGAGGGCTTCGTCATTCGCTGCCAGATGTCGCCGAAGCCAGACTCGCTGCCCTATGGCGACTGGTTCTTCAAGTACAAGTTTGAGGAGCCATACTTGATGTACCGCCAGTGGAGAGAATGCACAAAGGCTCTCATATCTGGCAAACCTGCCCGCTACAAGAAGCACATTGCCATTACCGAGCAGTACCTACTGTATGCGCGCAAGCGTATTGCTGCCGACCCCCAGCTTGCCCGCGAGTACAACAGAAACCACGGCATCATCCAGTTGCGCAACGAGTTTCTCGATTTCAAAAACCTCAACGGAGCAGATGCTGCCAACTTTGAGCTTCAGCACACCTCTGGCACTGACACCGCTGTCAGCAAGGACGTGATCCTTGTCCCTATTGCCACGATTGGCTGTGGCAAGACGACTATTGCTGTTGCTCTCGGTAACCTTCTTGGTTACGGTCATATCCAGAACGACAACATTACAGGCACAAAGCGTCCGCCCCGGTTCACGCGCATGCTCCTGGAAGAGCTTGAGACACATCCAGCCGTTATTGCAGACCGCAACAATGCACAGCGCCACGAGCGCAAGCAGCTGCTACAGGATGTTAAGCAGCTGCATCTAAGTGCCAAGCTCGTAGCCCTCAATTTTGTGCACGACGATATTAATGCAGTCCGCAAGGTCACCCACGAGCGCGTGTTTGCACGTGGAGACAACCATCAGACAATCCACGCCAAGTCTGAGGGTGGCAAGGTCGTCGGAATCATGGAGGGTTTCCTGGGCCGGTACGAACCACTGGATCTGTCGCGCGCCCCCGACGAGGGGTTCGACAGCGTTGTTGACCTGGACCCCACAGATGGCAGCCGTGTCAATGTGGAAAAGATTGTGCGGCACCTGCACCAGGTGTACCCTGGCCTGGTGCCCGAGGTCCCATCCGCAGAAGCAATGGATGCAGCCGTCAATGCTGCCATTGGTAGCTATACCCCTGCCGTTCGTCACACTGTCGTCGACCGAGGCAAGGCTGCACAGAAGTCTGGTCAGGCAGCCCAACAGCCCAAGCAAGTCAAGAAGAAGCCCCTCGAGTACATGGCCGTGCACGTCAGTGCCAAGTCTGTTACTGCCCAGTTGGAGCGCACCTTTGCCAAAGTGTCGCCAACCGAGTCTCGGTTCTTTATGCAGCTGCAGCAGACACGCCGCATCCAGGCCGCGTTTCATGTCACCCTGATGCACCGGATGGGCGCCAAGGAGAACCCGGAGCTGTGGGCACGGTACTTGCAGCTGCACACAGAAGGCGAGGCCGCTGCGGCAGCTGAGGCTGGACGGATATCTGGCCCCGTCGACCCTACCCCCGAGCTTGGTCAGGTTGACGTGCAGCTCGAGCGGGTTGTCTACAATGACCGCCTTATGGCACTAGTGGTGCGTCTTGTCAACAAGACACAGAACAATGATGACGACACAAGCGAGAAGTGGACGTGTGTCAACAAGATCTCGCACATTACCGTAGGCACGCGCGACGCCAATGTGAAACCAAAGGAGAGCAACGATTTGCTGGCACGGTGGTTGCAGGAGGGCAGCACTGAGGCCAACGGCATCCACGATGCTGTCATTGAAGGCAAGCCACTGCTGCCAGGATCTGTTCATGGTGTTCTTTCTCGGTAACAGCTGTGCCTATTGATACCTGTGTAGCTGTTAAAACGGGTGTTTATGACTTTATAATGTAACTCAAAAGCAATGAATTTATTATCAAAATTTGACTCGAAAATATTAATAATTCCAGCGTGTATATCATATACTCTATATTTTTAAACTATTTTACATATTTTGCATTATTTACATAATTTACATAATTGTTTCTTGATTTTGAATATAAGAATCTTAGCTCATAACACCTCGCTGGGCTTGATCTGATTTGTTGCCTCGACGAACAGCTTCCACTGCCGACGTGCCTCGCCGCTGCTGACTGCCAACCGGGCCAACCGCACACCCTCCTTCCAGCGACCACCACCGGGACCGCGCTCTGTAATCACCTCTGCTGCAGTCTCGCCTGGTGTGCTGTCTTCGGGCAGACCAGCCACAACCATGAGTGCGGCCGTGTTGATAAAGACAAACGATAGTAGCGGGTCGTCCACAGGACGCTGGTTCTGCAGAATGCTCGTCATTGTGGCTGCGTTCTCGACAGGAGACTTGCCGGGAGACACGTCGCTCAATGGGTGTGCCGTGACGCCAAAGTCGGCAGGCGTCAGCTGGAAGTGGTCAATAATGACGTGGCCCGATGCGTCCTCGTGGATCCACCAGCAGTATGTCGATCCGGCGATGGAGATCTCGTCCAGCTCCTCGGAACCACACACGACCATGGCCTTTCGCGAACCAGTCATGCGCAGAGCCTCAGCAAAAACGGGACCTAGCTCACGGCGCGCAACACCAATAACACGTGCCTCCAGCGGGGATGGTAGCTTGGCACTGCCGTCGCTAGGCTCGTCCTCAAGAACATCAACGGGGTTGGCCAATGGGCCGAGCAGATTGAACAGTGTTCTCCAGGGCAGCTGCTTGCGAATGGGTGCGACATAGCGCATGCCCGGATGGAACACGGGCGCAAACAGGAATGCATAGTTGGTAGTTGAGTAGATGGCTGGCAGTGTAGCAGGCTCAATGTAGTTGAGGTTGGCTACAAGGTCGGTAGTCTCGTTTTCAATGTCGCCGGGGTGCTTGAGGTTGGCCAGCAGATCTGCCGAGCCCGACTTGCTTGTTGATGCGCGGTTGCCGTGCTTGGCCATTCTCAGGAAAGCAGAAGCCACAATAGACGATGACGTAGACACGTTGAACGTGTTGTGTGAGTCACCACCGGTACCGACAATGTCACACAGACCGCCGCTGTACTGGCCACGCTTCAGCGACTTCTCGGCGGCGATCTTGCGTAGGGGTGCTGGGTCGACACGGGCCGCGGCTTTGCGCATGCGCGAGGCACACGCAGCCATGACATCTGCCTGACGGTCCAGACCAGTAAAGTGCAGGCACATCAGCAGGGCACTGGCCTGTGCCTCGGAGACCTGGTTAGTGAAGAAGAGGGCGATGGCATCGGCAATGTCCTCGGCGACAGGAGTGCCGGCAGTCGGCAAGGGCCAAAGGCGGCCGAGCAGCGGCTTAATGTCGACAAGCTCGGGAGTTTCAGAAGCCATTGTGGGATTGTAGGTGTGTATCTTGGAAATGCGATGTGTAAGTCAGCGTGCTGTCGAGCTGCTGGGAGATTGATATATTGAGAGATCGAGAGACAGAGATTGAGCTGTCAGGTCCGATTTGGGGAGTCGCTGTGTTCTGGTCGTTGGAGGGGTTGGGGTCGTAGGTACAACGGAGGAGAGCGTTGCACACACTGGGAATATTGGGTCGACAAAAAAATACTCGAAAAAATGCGTAGGCATATACAGATGCCGGATATGCGAGGAATGTGAAGTTTGGCAACAAAAAGTATGACTGGATATCAAATGCGGCTGGCGTAGTCACGGTAGTAGCTGTTTCCCAACGATCAATTGCCTGTTTCGGGGTCCAATGGCGGGCACTGCTTTAAACGTGGGGGATCGTACCTGCCTCAGTAGGCAGTAGCAGAGTCATAGGGCGGTCAAGGACGGCAATTTATTAAACACTCAGATGTAGTCAGGAATACAGGCCAGTGGAGAGAAGTCAATTGACGGAAGGAGACCCACCTTTTCCAACGTAATTTTTGTGAGAGCGGGCTCCATACTGAAAAGCTACACGGCGAGAGAGATCCAGGCCGGGCAGAGCATACGACCACCTCCGTCTAGCCATTGCCGACCTCTCACGACACAATAACCGAGTCTCTCTACGAAATTTGGTCAATATGCCTGCACGGCTCACACACTCTGCCCTTGCACGCTCATTGGGGCGTTGCCTGTCCGAACGGACCGTTTCGACGCCGTCGTCCTCGCCGACAGGCCGCATCACCTCCGTAACCACCTCTTCTATCTCTACTTCTTCTTCTATCTACACCTCTTCAAGGTTACGGCTCGGCCAGTCGTCTGCCGGCTTTCACACAACCGCCACCAATGCCGCTTTTAGTGCCGACTTCAAGCTCCAGCTACCCGCTGACTATGTTCCTCCCACACAACCGCCCAGCGCAAAGCGGCCCGACCTGCGCAAGACACAACTGCTGCGCCAGTACACCTCGATGATGCGCACAACACCGCTCATGCTTCTCTTCCAACACAACAACCTGACTGGTGCCGAGTGGGCCGCCCTGCGCCGCGAGCTAAGTCTGGCCTCCCGCAAGGTGTCCGAGGACCAAAAGGCATTGGGCATTGAGTGGCCAGAGAACTTTAGCGACAACGTCCGCATCCAGGTCATCCGCACACGCATTTTTGACCTGGCTCTGCGTGTTGCCGAATTCTACAACCCTTTGCAAGTGACGGCCGAGTCGACGGCTGCTGTCGTCCGTGGCCGCGGCAAGGCCGGCGCCATCTACAACCACGACGTGTCTGACGCGGCTGCTGCTGCTGTCAAGAAGGCCAAGGAGGACGGCCTGACTGCGTCCGAGGACTCTTCATACGCGCAGCTGAAGCCCCTGCTCATGGGTCCCCTGGTGCTAGTGACATTCCCCGACGTGTCGCCTGCTCACCTGGCTGCTGCCCTGTCCATCCTGGCTCCCAGCCCGCCCAAGTTCCCAGCACCATCACGCAAGAAGAACCCTGGCTACTACGATACCCTGGTCCAAAGTGCACTGCCCAAGCTGCTGCTCATTGGTGGCCGTGTCGAGGGCAAGGCGTTTGACTCGGAGGGCCTGAAATGGGTTGGCTCGATCGAGGGTGGCCGCGCTGGTCTGCAGGCGCAGCTGGTGCACATGCTACAGAGCGCGGGTATGGGCTTGACGACTGCCCTGGAAGGTGCCAGCAAGAGCCTGTGGCTGACAATGGAAGGCCGCAAGGTGCAGCTGGAGGACGAGGCCAAGCCCAAGGAGGCTGCCGCCGAGGGTGTTGCAGAGGCCAAGGAGGAGGCCAAGTGAGCACGAAAATGCGGGCATATGTAAGCCTAGAACCAGCTCTGTACATTAGACAATATATCATGTAACGAAATAAATCAAAAGCGATTTGCAGTTGTCCAGCGTCATGCCGTTTGACGAGCGGACGTTGCCGCACAGTGTCCAGAGTGTCAACAATACTGTTTATTTACTGTGTCAGCCTACAATGGTCTAGCGCATATTACGGCTCGATTACAGCTCCGGAATAGCAACAGCTGCACACACCCCTGTGAACTACCTCTTCTCCGCACATCGTCGTCATCCGTACGAGGCGCATCAACATTGCCGCTCCCAATCCTCCAGCTAACAACGACAACGAATCCCAGTCTTCATTCGAAGAAACCACAGCTCTACCGTCTGGCTTCACTTTCAATTTGCGTCACTGTCAATCTGCGCACGACTCAACATTACCCCACGCGACCGACGACATCGCGCGATAGACCGCGACGCGACGACCATCCATCCCCGAACAGCACCGAGCATCACCGAATAAGATAGCACAGATACGCAGCCATGGATTTCGCTCCGTACCAGTCGTCTCCTCCAGAGCACGAGCGCGTTATGTCGCCGCCAGGTGTCACGACTTCCTCTCCGCGTGCATCGCTTGAGCACCGGTCCTTTTCTCCTAAGCAAACCCAGGCCAGCACCGCCAGCCCACCACCTCTGCAACACCCACAGCCGCAGCGCCGCTGGTCTAACAGCATTTCCAGCCCCAGCTACTTCTCGTACCAGCAGGGAGGAAACGGCGGCATCAACGATGACCTGGAAGGCGGCTTTGCCGGTGGCACTCCCGACGTGCTGTACGATGGCGGCCGCGACAATGTGATCAACGAGTTTGACACGAGCCTGGGTCTGCGCTTAGACTATGAGGCGTGCATGGCGTACCTCATGGTTCCGCCCTTTGGCTCTGTCATGCTGCTCATCCTCGAGCGCAAGAGTGACTATGTCCGGTAGGTCTCCTCTCTGTCGACGATGAGATGTTCCCAAAAATTACATGTACTAACAAAGTAGCTTCCACGCATGGCAAGGCAGCCTGCTTTTCACAATTATGCTTCTGCTGCACCTCCTGCTGCACCGCTCGTCGTTCCTTAGCTGGATCCTGTTCCTGTCTGATATTGGCCTCATTGGCTGGTTGACGCTCAACGCCTACCGTGACGCCGACACCCTGGATAGGTATGTGCTGCATTACACATTCTTTTTACTGTTTTTTTTTTTTGATAGTTGACTGACACTCCCAGATACGAGCTGCCTTACATTGGCCAGATTGCCAGCAGAATTGTCGATGACGAGTAGCCGTATTCTCTCATTCACCCGCACCACCATCCGGCATCATACGCCCCATTCCTTCATTTGTAAATAGCTCACTGTATACCCTTATCACCATGATTTATTATATCCCCAGTGGTTAATTCCACATCACTTTTTTTACTTTTCTTTTTTTCAACTATTCTTCTTTTCTCTTACTTCAGGGCCAGGCGTTGGGATTACTTTGTTGCTTTCGGCTTTCCGGTTTCACTGTACTTGGAGCTCTCGCTCTGATTGTAGACATTCAATAATAGTCTATCCATATCGAACTATTGATTCAGCAAACTGATGGCTCGTAGAGTCACGACGATGAGAGCACCATTGTTGATCTGACCTACATGTCCATGAGTAAATATGGTCACGTGGTCAATACGCATGATTAGTCACGTGCAGCACAATAGTGGCACTGGCGACGCGCGCTACGGCGCCTGCCTGTGAATTTACCATACTAGAGTGTAGTCGTAGCTCTCCAGCCTAGCGACTAGCCACACTACCCAAGAGCGGCTGCGTGGAAGCTTCCAACATTACAAACATCAACCTACCTTGCATCATCCCTCCCAACACAACCCTCTCCGATATTTCGATCCATTCGAACTCGGTACCCATTCGCGACTGTGCTTTGCATATACTTACGACAATTGTCAATATACCTGCTGCACAGCTCTCTCTATCTTCGCTTTCACTACCTTCTCCCGTCGCCCCTCATCCCCGGACGTCGAAGCTTCAAGGCTCAGCCTCGACATACCACACAATAGCCTCTACCCTACCCTCACCCTACGTTTAGACGCCCACCAACTTACACCATGTCTACACTTGAAGAGCTTGACGACATTGAGCGCCACGAGCGCGAGGAGGACGACAAGAAGGACGGTGACGACAAGGACGCCAAGGACAACAAGGGCGGTGCCAGCGGTAATACCGGCGGTGCTGCCGGCGATGCAGACATGAAGGACGCAGAGGAGGAGGAAGAGGAAGATGATATCCTAGATGACGAGATTCTCAGCCTCAGCACGGTCGAGATCAACAACCGTCGGAGGCTGCTGGAGAACGAGGCGCGCATCATCAAGAGCGAGCACCAGCGTTTGGTGCACGAGAAGAACACCATGAACGACAAGATCAAAGACAACCAGGAGAAGATTGCTAACAACAGGTAGGTGCCTTAGTTGCCCCATTTCTACCTCATGCCTCTGCCGACATCTGCTAACTCTACTAGACAACTCCCGTACTTGGTGGGCAACGTCGTTGAGCTGCTCGATCTCGACCCGACCGCCGAGTCCTCGGAAGAGGGTGCCAATATTGATCTCGACGCCGTCCGCGTAGGAAAGTCTGCTGTTATCAAGACATCCACTCGGCAAACCATTTTTCTGCCTCTGATCGGCCTTGTCGACCCCGACGAGCTCAAGCCTGGTGATTTGATCGGTGTAAACAAGGACTCTTATCTTATTTTGGACACGCTGCCAGCCGAATATGACAGCCGCGTCAAGGCTATGGAGGTCGACGAGAAGCCGACCGAGAAATATACCGACGTTGGTGGGCTGGACAAGCAGATTGAGGAGCTCGTTGAGGCTATTGTCTGGCCTATGCGCGAGGCTGAGCGGTTTAAGAAGATTGGTATCAAGGCACCAAAGGGTGAGTCTAGTCTATTCTCATACGTTTCTGTTTTTAAACCTATTCTAACATCTATAGGCGCTTTGATGTATGGTCCTCCTGGTACGGGCAAGACGCTTCTGGCACGTG
The DNA here is from genome assembly GCA_029298715.1 of Ophiostoma ulmi. Classification (NCBI taxonomy): domain Eukaryota; kingdom Fungi; phylum Ascomycota; class Sordariomycetes; order Ophiostomatales; family Ophiostomataceae; genus Ophiostoma; species Ophiostoma ulmi. The sequence continues at coordinate 4,076,084 of JANSLN010000002.1, read as the reverse complement.
CCTGTGCTGCCCAGACTGATGCAACGTTCTTGAAGCTGGCCGGTCCTCAGCTCGTGCAAATGTTTATCGGCGACGGTGCGAAGCTGGTGCGTGACTGCTTTGCACTGGCTAAAGAGAAGGCGCCTGCGATCATCTTCATCGACGAGCTCGACGCCGTCGGTACCAAGCGTTTTGACTCTGAAAAGTCGGGTGACCGTGAAGTACAACGGACAATGCTGGAACTGCTGAACCAGCTGGATGGTTTTGCGTCCGACGACCGCATCAAGGTGCTGGCCGCTACGAACCGCGTTGATGTACTAGATCCTGCGTTGCTACGTTCCGGTCGTCTTGACCGCAAAATCGAGTTCCCTCTGCCCAACGAGGAGGCACGCGCACAAATTCTCAAGATCCACAGCCGCAAGATGAAGGTCAACTCGCACGTCAACTGGGGCGAACTGGCACGCAGCACAGACGAGTTTGGTGGTGCCATGCTCAAGGCAGTGTGTGTCGAGGCGGGTATGATTGCTCTGCGTATGGGCAAGAACCAGATCAGCCACGAGCACTATGTCGATGCCATTGCTGAGGTGCAGGCCAAGAAGAAGGATGTAAGTGAAAACCTTGATTCCTGTTACTATTCAACTCAAGCTAACCAGTTAGACCGTCAACTTCTACGCATAAACGTCTGTTCGGGGTCTGTCACTTTTGCGATTCTCTTTTACTTATGCATTTGCTTTCTTTTTCTATCTCTATATTTTTTGGCAAGGGGATGGCATATTATCAGTGTACAAAGGCTGGAGGAGGAGAGCAGGAAAGACGAAAGACTTTATTCCAGTCCAAAGGACAGAAAATGCAAAAAAATATTACAATCCAAGATATATGTACTGAATCGATGTTAAAGAGGTATATAACTAAGGAGATAAGAAAATAAAGGCCAAGACTCAACCACGGTGAGGCACTCGCACAGCCTTTCTTGTTCCCGCGGCCGTGCGGTACACAAGCTCGATAGGCTCGTCGTCATCAGATTCGTCTCCAACGCCGGCATTAATGGTATCGTCAACGGCAAGAGGATCCGGCCCAATCGATAGATTGTTGATCCCAGTCCGCACTGCCGCCGAGGGACTAGCTCGTGGAAAGTAGGGGACCGGTGCAGCAACCGAGTCCATGTGGGCCGTAGCTGGTAGAGATGCCGACTCAATGGTCGGTATGGCTGGTTCGAGTTCCGGCACAGTCGACGCAGGTGTCTCGATATCAACACTAATCGTAGCCGAGTGTGTTTGTGCTGAGTGATCAGCTGCAGTAGCAGGGACAATGGAGGCAGTGGATATGGTAGGTTGTGTAGGTGGGACGGGCATCACCGGCTCAGAAGATGGTTGTCTGTGCTGAGAAAACCCTCCTATGGCATAACCACTACCAGCACCAAGCCGACCGCCGTACTGAGCACGAAGATCGATCTCTGCAATCCTAAAGTCGTCCTCCTCCGGGTTGTCGTCTACCTCGAGTGCTTCCAAGGGGGTCATGTCAATCAGTACTCGTCCGCCAGGCCGCTGTCCGTGTTGCTGACCGGGTTGTCTGAGGGCGGATGGGTAAGAGTATGAGTGCGCGTATGAGTATGGTGTAGTCGGGCCAGCAGTTGTTCCTATTGGTGTTGGAGTCAAGCCGCTGTGAGGCGCAGATGGCAGCTCCGTCTCTATACTCTCCTCCTGCTTCTTCCTTAGTTCCTCCATCTCCAGTCGAACCCGCTGCGTTTCTTCTCGCGCTGCTGCATCTGCTTCTTCTAGCCAAGCCTGCACACGAGGTGCTCCTGACCAGTCTCCATCCTGCAGCAGCTTGTCCGACATCTCTTCCAACTCGTTGATCACTTTACCCAGCGTCTTGTCGAGGTTGTCGGTAAAGGCCTGTGCGATAACCACGGGTGTCACGGCTCGTACTGGTGCCATTTGCCGGCCATAGGAGCCGGGCATTTTGCTTGTGCGCGCAATCAGAGCGGCAGTTGCAGCGGCAGCGGCAGTACTGGCCGAGGCGACACCAGATCGGCTTTGCTTGACGGCGCGGTGGAAGGCGTAGCGCTTGGCCATCACCTCGCGATACAAAGCGACCAGGGCGCGCTGTGCCTCGCTGTCGTAAAATGTACGGAATGCTCTCTTTGGTCTGCTGCGGGTCGGTGGCCTGAGTTCCGACGCGAAGTCGGAGCGACCTCTCTTTGCGCCCGGTGGCGAAGCAGGGGCAATACTGGTAACTTGAGGAGCAGATTGACCAGCGGCATGCTGGGGTGTTATTGACCGTGTGGTTTCAGGCGTACCATCAGGCTTGGTAGTCTGGGCTGGTTGAGGGACGGCCGTGGGCTGTGATGCACTATGTGGTAAGGGTGTTTCTGATTTCGGGGGTGTAATGGTGACCGGCAGGATGTTTGAGGGCTTAAGAGCGGGCTCTGGGGCATGTTCTGGAACGGATTCTGCCTCTGTTTGTGGTGAGGGCTTAATCCAATCGTACATGTTATCGTCGACGTCGCCTTGTGCATCCAAAACCTTGATAAAGAGACTACGCAAGTGGTCGTAGTCTGGGTCACCGTCAAACGACAGGCTACGAGTATACGTCAGGTACTCTGCAAACTCGGAAGGGAATCCTTTGCAGAGGTCCTCGATGGTCGTGGCCTGCTTCTTCTCGCACATTTGGTCGTATCGCTGGTCATTTTGAAGCGCCTTGACGCCTTGCCATGGGAGGTTACCGCGCAAAAAGTAGAGGAAGACGTGGCCGAGTGCTTCGAGATCGTCGCGACGAGACTGTGTGCAGCGTCGGTGTGCATTGATACTCATGTATCGAGCGGTACCAGACAACGATTGTGCCTCGCCGTAAGGGATATGCTTGTTAGTTTCCGTGTCACGGTAGACCTTTGCCATGCCGTAGTCGATGAGGTATACCATATTTGCTGTTTCTGACGATGGTAGGCCCATGAGAAAGTTCTCTGGCTTGATGTCGCGGTAAATCAGATCATGGTCATGGATAGCTTGGACGCGGGAAATCTACAAATTATAAAGTTAGAGGCCAAGGAGTTCTACCTAAAGCAGAGATAGGACATACCATTTGTTTTGCAAGCATGCACACTGTCTTGATGGAGAACCGGCGTCCGCAATCCTGGAAGTAGCTCTCAAGTGATGGCCCAAGAAGATCCATGACAAGTACTTTGTGAAAATCCATCTCTCCAAAGGAGTATATTTGAGCAACGCCGGCTGGTATGTCAGTTCTGTACCCTATAGTCGTGTTGCGGGGACGAAGTGAGCTTACGGCAATGCTGGAACTTTTTGTACATTCGGAACTCATTCCGCAGCTGAGTTGAGTCTGTCTTGCGCAGTTCCTAGTTTGTTAGATTTTTCTCTTTCCTATTTCTCTATTTATCTGCATCCCTATTGTTGGGGTGACAAAACATACAAACTTGGCGGCGACCTCTTTCATCTCCGTCTCGAGCGGGTTCTTGGGCAGCATCTCGGCCTTGTATACAACACAAAATGTGCCCGCGCCGATGCGCTCGCTCACGCGCAACTGGACCTGCTCGCCGCCACTGCCCGTCTGCTCAATGGAGCCCCCGCTTTGCGACAGCACTCGTTGTCGTGCATCAATGTCGGCTTTGCTCTTGAGACGGGTCATGAAACCGGGCAGGGCGTCTGCCAAGTCTTCGAGGGCTTTGAGCGAGCTCGCATATAGGGCCAGGTCCTTGGTCTTCCCAGCAGCGGCGACATCAGTACTTGCACCGGCTTCAGCTTGTTGGGAGCCCGCGCCCGGGCTCAGATCCCAGTTGGCGGCGGCCATATTGATGTGGGCGTCCAAACGAAGCGTTTTAGAGAAGTTTCAGAGGGATTCTGGAAGACCTGGGAGACCTTTGAAAATCCGATCGATGCAGGCTCAAGTCTCTCTTTATAGATGAGCTGCGCTTTTATGCGGGTAGATATATCATATCAAAGGTTAAAGCCGGGGCTCACAAAGGAGCAGGTCACGTTGGTGTGGTGGGATGACAAGTGACAGATGCAAGGCCAAAAGCAGACTGTAATAGAATAGAGATCGAGGGATATATCAGCCCAGGGTAGACAGGGAGTAGAAGACCAATAGGCCAGTAGACATGCAGACTAGAAGATGTAACGGCATGCAATGCGCTTACTATTGGTGCTGTACCGCCCGAATCAGGAGAGGAGAAAATATAAGAACCGCAAACTGCAAAGAATGGTTGAGCACCTTGCAGCCTAGGGTGTAGAGTGTCGAGAGTGTCGAGATTAGAGCAGGTGGAAGCCAAAAGAATATGCGGATATAGCAAGACGGAAGGCCAGGGCAGCGGGGCCGGTACAAATTAGGGCAGTCCCGGTGGTGCTGTAGAGAGCAGAGTCTCTGCAGATGTGGGATGGGGTCTACAGAGGTGAAGTGAGATATGACAAGCGGGAGAAGAGTTGAGAGACAAGAGGTGAGAGACGAGAGAAGAATGAAGAGCGGCGATAGGGCGTAGAAGAGGGGCTGCTGCTGCTGCTGCAGTTGCAGTTGCAGTTGCAATTGCAATTGCAATTGCTTTCTTTTTTTCCCGGTCGGGTGTCGCTGGGTCGTATTTAGCCTCGATGATGGCTGGCTAGCAGTCTTCTTTTGATTTTCTTTGAATTTTCCTGATTCTGTTTGCCTGTGGCTCTCTAATGTAGTGCTAATGCTGCAAGCCTTAGCCTGATGCAGAGTCTAGAATCTAGAACATCGATGCAGCAAGGGAAGATGGGCATGTAGACAATCTGAGACAAACGCAGACGACCAAGACCATAAGGATGATAAAGACGATTCAAAAGATGACTGATATAATGACAAGGTCTGAAGACGCTAGCAATGCGGCTACGGCCACCGGTTGTGTAAACTTGCGTGTGCCAAACCTGGATCGGATAGGGTGAGCTAGGCAGTGAGCGAATGTGAGGAAGAGAGTGCTATACGAGGTTGTGAGTGCTCTAGAAAAAAAGAGTGAGTTGGGCCGCGGGGGTTTTAAAGCGCAAAAGACGTTAGCGGCGGGAGAGAGGAGCGGATATGGCCGGGTCTCTAGAAGCGCGCAAGGGTATCAGTGGAAGGTGAATGGTATCTTGAAAGTGTAAGTAGACAATACCAAGCTATTGTGATGGTCTAGTATATATAATTTGTATAATATTAATAACATTAATAATAATAATACAAGACGTGATCAGCACAGACCGACAAATGGCTGTACATCGATATACTGGTCGTTTGACCTGAAAGGTACTCAGTCTCAGTGTCCCCAGGCCACAACATGCGAGTACTTGCAATAAATAGACCACTCGTTCACAGACTCGAATGCCTTCGGAGGAGTTTGAACTGGGGCAGAGAAGAGAAGAGAAGAGAGGAGAAGGAGAAGAGAGGAGAAGGAGAAGAAGAGGAAGAGGAAAGAGATCTATCTGGGTGTGGGGTGAGCGTTACAAGGGGGTGGTTCCCGAGATTACAGTGCAGAGAAAAGCCGAGCACAGCGAAGATAGACAACATGTGAGATGGAAGAGTAGAAACACAGATTAATATTCCTGACAGAGCCCTAATGGCGGGCAGCAATCGACAGTCGACAGTGTTGACTGTGCCTTGACTATAACTCTCGGTGGTCGGCGAACAGAGTACACCCACCACAGGCGATGGTGGAGTTACTGGATGCTATGGGGGGGTTGCATCTAGTGGATTGACTATTACAGTTTTAGTTGTTGCAGAATCTACTCCGGCTGCCAATCAAGCGCGTGTTTTTCTGATCTGAGCAATCCCCTGGGCGTGGTGAAGAGGGCGAGATTAAAGACTGCTCGACGGTACGAAAGGCTTTACAGAATTGAAAAAGGAAATACTGCGGAGAAGGATCAATCACATCGACAGGGTAATACTAACGGAAAAATCAAAGGTAGACACGCAGTTGTTTGGATGCCGATCCGTGGCGTGTAAAACAGTCAGACAGCGTGCATCAAATCAACAATAAATACGAGATGGCCGAACTGGCAGTCAATTTGATTGTGAATATAGCTTAATAATCATGCAATGATAGATTTTAAGACTATCATTCTTGATAGCCTCGCTCCTCGGGATTAGCTATCTGGGAAGGAGGTAGTCGCGGCATTGCACCATGTGGCCTGTCTTGGAAAGATCGACGCGGCTGTTTCATGACGGGGATGGTATCGTACAAGAAAGGAAGGAGCCATCAAGATCGGGCCAGAAGCCTGGATCAGGGCAAGAACGGAAACAGCCACGTGGGATCATGAATAGGATGCCATCAAAGTAAATGAGCAATTCTTGAGCCTTCTAATACCCTAGGAAGAGCTCGGCGAACCAACAACAGCAGAGTCTCAGTTCTCAACAACGCCCGGTTAGCTCAATCGGTAGAGCGTGAGACTCTTAATCTCAAGGTTGCGGGTTCGACCCCCGCATCGGGCTCAAATCCTGATGCGCCTGCAAAGGCAACTGACCTCTGTTTTTTGTTTTGTTTTGTTTGTTTTTTCGTTTTTTTTGTTTTTTTCTTGTGGCTTGTTTGCATATCTATGTCTTCTTTACTAAAGGTTGTGTTTTATTTTTATTTTTTCTGGATTTTGCAAAATAGCATGATCCAATTTATTCATCAAGATATTGCTTGTTTCATTTACACTGTTTTGCTTGTTTTAGTTTAATACTCTGAATCTCTATATTGAACTGTTTCGAACTCAAAAAATCCGCGCGGTGGTCTCTAGATCAAACAGTAGCCATTACACTGGGATCTGCCCAAAACTGAGGCGACAAATAAGGTTTACCAGCAAGCAAGCCACACTGCTCGAGTGGCAATATCAAAACAAAATCCAGGACGTCCACGACAGATATCCTGATCACAAACACTAAGCGGTTGTACATTAGCTGAAATAGCAACAATAAAACTCTAGATAGGGGAACCTGGAGCTATGGAAAACCCCCAGAGCCCATTGTCCTGGATGACGGGACACATCCTGGCTCCTGCACAGCTGCATACCTCGTGACCGGCGTCGGGGGTGGCGTCGAGGCAGTCGTCAACATTCTGCCTGTTTGGCACTGCTTTACTATATGTATTTACTCTTTACCTTTTTTCTACTTCTTGTCTTTGTCTACTCTGCCCTGAATCGCTCATTTTTCGAGTTCCCTCCGAAACTTGCTTGGCTCGATCGTGTCCGGTCGTTACACTGCATAAACTGTGTCTCTTGTAGAATCATGACAAGGAGTAGGGCCCTTGGTAAAGACGCCTCCAAGATGTCTTTAGTCTCTAGCAGAGGTCGGCAACGGCCATCTCCGGCTGCTATATAAGCTGCGCTCTTGTGTGGAACGGCAAAATAGTGCTAGACGTTCAGTATCATCAGAAGCAATCTTGGAAGCAATGCTACACGTTTTACCTAGACACGACAGTGCCGATCCGTCCTTTTCTCTCCAGATAGATCTAAATACCAGGTAGGTCCAGCCTCGTCATCAGCATCATATCATGAAACAATCAAATACGGTAACATGCCGAGCGGGATCGGGAACAGGGTGGCAAATATAAGCGGCATAATTGTGAGCATGCGGTCAACGTTACCTAGAGTATGCTTTTTTTGCATTGTAATGAATGCACAACTATATAGATCTTGCAAGTTAGAGCTGAATAGTAAAATTTTGGTGGTCGTCTTCGGCGTATTTGTGCATAGCATGATGTTTGTTCTGTATCATATGGTGCCTATGCAAGCGTGTATTTACCGACATCGTAATGCAGTACTTCAATAGTAGATGATATTACAAGTAGTCGAGTGTTGTTCAAGTTTGTATTTTATTAGAAAAGATTAAATACAAAACGCAGAAAAAAGTAAAAGAAAAGAAAGCAACCCCTCAGAATATTGTCGAAGACTCTGAATAAATACAGCCTTGTGATTAAGTTTTCCCGAGTTAACATCAGTAAATCCCAATAGTATCTATAATGAATGCAGAATTAAAATTAATGTAATTTATCAAGTGTTTTTCATCGTCATTATGATTTCCAGCGTATTTATGATGAGCTTGGTGTAAATGGACCCACATGTGAGCTGCCTGCCTGCCCCGCACCGTCATAATTTTTCTGCCATATCAACGACGCCGTCTCAACTCTTAACAGCTTTTTGGCAATATACTCTGATATAACAGTATCTACAGATAAATCAAATACAAACAAACAGCATGGCTCCCAATCAGTACATAATGGCGTCCGACAACAGCCCCGAGCTGCTGCCGCTACTCCGCGCCAACCCAGAGCTCGCCATCCAGCAGGACGAGCACGGCTACTCGCTCATCCACGCCGCCGCCAGCTACAACCACCTCGACCTTCTGCGCACGCTTGTCAATGAGTTGAACGTGCCCGTTGACCTACGCGACGAAGACAACGAAACCGCCCTGTTTGTCGTCGAGACCGTCGAGGCTGCTCGCTGCCTCATTGAAGAACTCAAGCTGGACCCGACCCTGGTCGGCGACGAGGGCCGCACAGCTGCCGACAAGATTTCCGAGGACGGCGATTTCCCCGAGGTGGCCGAGTACCTCTCGGGTTTACAGGCGGTCCTGGACGCGGCATCTGCAGTGCTTGTTGACGGCACGCTACCACCACCGCCTGAGGGCGTGACTGTGACCATGGGCGCGGCGCCTGCAGCTGAAGTCGAGGGCATATCAGGTGACGGTGCTGATGGACTGCCGGTCGACCCCAAGTTCCGCCAGCGCATCGAGGAACTTGCAGCGCGGCCTGATTTCCACACGGATGCAGGCCAGGCAGAGCTGCGGAAGATTGTCGAGGATGCCCTGCTGGGCCGGGAGTAGCTTTCAGTCAACGTATCTAATCTCTTAAATTTCTTGATGAGAAAAGGCTACTCATGGCTGTGGATGTCCCATAAAAGGTACTCTTGTGGCGCGTCGGCCGGACGGAAGAATGTGCACTCGGCACAGTCTCCGGCGATGCCCTTCGAGGACGAGAAGCTCGATACGCTCAAAGCAAACCAGGACGACGTCAAAGACGGCACGGACTGCATCGCCAGCACGACGTCCAGCAATGTCTGGCATGCCCATGTGGGCGAGAAGAAGCCCGTCCACCGCAGCACAGATACATCGCCTGTGGCCACAAGACCGCCTGCAGCAGATCCCGGAACGGTATACCGACACAGATAAGGATCAATGCTGTCACCAGCCTCGACGCGGGGGCTGCCGAGACGCACGAGCGACAGCCACTCATACAGCTCTGTAGTGGACTCTTCCTTTTCAAGGCGGGTGTCCGACAAGGCCGCGTCGCTCTTGCGTCTGCGCTTTTCACCTGCTTGACTGGCGCCATTGTCGTCGTCGGCCACCAGCAGACTAGCAGGACGGCCGAGTGGCGGCAGCGCAATACCGCTGTTGTTGATGACCGTGGGCGAGACAGTGATGTGCTTGGGGTTCAAAGCAGCCAGCGGATCAGGAGATGGAGCTGTCTGTTAGATATTGTATATAAATCTTGAAATGCTTCCGATATACTCAAAGTAATCGTTATAACCTTGGAAGAATACTCACTGTTAAACATGTTGCAGAAGAGCCAGGTGACGGGGGTGGAAAACACATTGTCACAGGCCTGGAGCAGTCTGTTGTGGCCGGGCTGGCCAGGGTTCATTGTCTTTGTGTTGAGATCACTCTCGACCACTGCCATTGTTATTAAGTGATTAGTAAGCGTTCTTAAGACATACTGTGAAATGTAAAGAGACTCACCCCAGCGAGGACGGAAATTCCGACCGCCTGTTGCTCCGTGTGGCTTGCCCTGTAGACCAGCCGACTCATATGACTGCCGCTGCATGTAGAGAGTGAGGTGACCTCCTCTTAGGGATACGACATTGTCCTGGCCGACGCGGCCTTGAGACAACATCATGACGTTTCCTGCCTGGATGTATTCTGTGTAGAAAGGACCCTCGAGAACCTGTCTCAGAGTCATAGTAACCCGTGCATACTTTGGCTGTGCCGTCCTGAGCGTCGTCGTCGTGCCGGCATCTCGCTCGCTTAGCTTTTGCTGTACTACCTGCGCCTGGTCCTTGGGCAGTACGAGATCCAGCTGGCTCACAAAGTCGAGAGCCTGGATGCTCGACCAGGGCTTGCGCAGACGTCTAGACTGACTGGACTCTTGACTCTTTTGAGTGGTCTCAACTGATGACTGTGCTGCCGCCGGTGAACTCTCAATGGCCGGTGGCTGTTGAGGGTCGATGTGGCCCATTGTGCCGTGGGAGAAGTAGCATTTTGTCTCCTGGAGGACCGACCGGGGTGGCGCAAAAGGCATCATCTTGTTTGTGTGGAGTGGCCGCAGAGTTGTGATATTTATGAAAATTCTTAAAATTCTTGAATACTGACAAGACTCGCGACTGTTTACAGTAGTACAGTCACTAGCTGCGCCGGCATGCGCCAGCACAGATGTCAATGTACCGCCATTTTCACATTCAATTTTTCGGATCCACTTAAATTTTAAACGTCAACTCTCCCTCTCCCACCACATACTTGTTGGATATCTCAGGCGCGTCAAGTCATCTCATGAATATTGTATAATATATCTATGCTATATAGTTTATACTACATATACAGATAAAACCACAATCATGGAGTACCTCGTGCGTTTCAGCCAGTCGCACGAATCATTCCGCATCGCCGAGATCGAGGCTTTGGCCTGCCTCGAGAACGTCAAGCTTGAGATAATCTCGTATATCAAAGATGTAAGTCTGCTTTACTCTACTTAAAATACAAAGACAATATCTGACCAATAGTCTCCGTTTTGTATTGTCCGGCTGGCCGACGATGCGGCCGCCAAGAAACTCGTGCGCCGCTCGCTGCTGACCCAGTCCATCCACAGTCTCTGGGGCATGGCGCCCAACGTCCCCGAGTTCTACAAAGACATCAGCACGCGCTCCGCACAGCTGGTGTTACCCTACAAAAATTCCACCTTCAAGCTCGAGTCGGACTCGTTCCAGGGAAAGCGCAGCAATAAGGCCCGCCTCGCCCTCATCGACAGCTTCGGCGCCGTGTTGCCCCTAGATGGTGACATTGACATGCGTGACCCCGAGCTGGTGTTGACAGTCTTCGAGCACTGGAAGCTGGGCTCTATGAAGGAGGGGTTGACAGAGCCAGATTTTCTGTACTTGGGCCGCTACGTCGCCGGCACCGCGCGCGACGCCAGCCTCACTTTTGACCTCAAGAAGCGCCGCTATATTGCCACCACTAGCATGGACGCCGAGCTGTCGCTGCTCACGGCCAATATGGCACTCGCTGCGCCGGGAAAACTCTTCTATGATCCGTTTGTCGGTACAGGCAGTTTCCCCGTAGCGGCAGCACACTGGGGCGCCGTCGCATTCGGCAGTGATATTGACGGACGCGCTGTGCGTGGCTCGACAGCCGGCATCAACGGAGCTGGTGGCAGCGGAGGCAGCCGCACAGGGCGCTGCGATGTGCGCGGCAACTTTGAGCAGTACGACATTCTCTCCGGGTTCGGCGATGTGTTCACGGCCGATCTGACACATATCCCGCTGCGTCGCGGTGTTGCGGGTGACGGCACTTCCAACAACCGCTGGATCGATGGCATTATCTGCGACCCCCCCTACGGTGTGCGTGAAGGCCCGCGCGTGCTCGGTGTGCGCAACCCCGAGAAGAAGCCGTGGGTTATCGAGGCAGGAAAGAAAATGTTCAAGGACCCGACCTTTATCCCGCCCAAGCAGCCATATAGTTTTACAGCGCTGCTAGACGACCTGCTGCGTTTTGCCGCAGACACGCTCGTCGACGACGGCCGCCTGAGTTTCTGGATGCCGACGGCCAACGACGAGTCGCAGGAGCTGCCAGTACCGACACACCCGTGCCTGTGCCTTTTGTCGGTGTGCACACAAGTCTTTAACAAATGGTCTCGCCGCCTGATCACCTACCGCAGGATACCCGATGCCGAAGTTAACCAGGCCGCTCTTGCTGCCAAAAACGCTGTCGAAGCACCAAAGCTTGGCGGCCAGACAGCCAACGAGCTCAACCCTTTCCGCAAGGGCTACTTTAGCAAGTTTGAGTCACCAGAGGGAAGCACTTCTGCAAAGTCGACTGCAGCATCACCACGAACACAAAAGATGGACGTAGACAAGCTGCAATCGGCTCTACAGAGTGCTAAACTAGAGGGTGCCGAGTCACAACCATCAAAAGCACCGACAGACGACTCAATAACACCACAAGATGGTGGGCCGGACCCAGCATAATCCTGATATCACCAAAACCATTGACTCTTAGCATATCCATAGCATTTTACCACAAACTCATTGAAACATTGAATACCAATTAACAGATACTTAAGGGTGCTGTAACCGAGGTAAAACAGGTAAAGAAGCAATAGCAGTAAGCAGGAAACGAGAAAAATCAAAGAAAAATCAAAGAAAAAAGAACGCCTGCTAGAAAATCAATGCCAGTTTGTATCAATTCTGTGTGAGTTACTCAAGGAAATATATGAAGATAGTCCTGGCCATCCAGGAAGAGGAAAATATAGGAAGCAAAACGATGACGGTCTCGTTACCTGATTCTGCTTTTCGCATATTACACGCGTAACAGTAAACAGCAACAACACGAAAACAAACCGCCGTCGTGGAGAATTACAACAAGAAAATATAGAAAAAAACAACGAAAGCATTCTAAACAAGAGCACAATAGTCAAGTCAGAAAGCTATAACGGTCGTATAGAGAAACTGAGAGGTTTGGTGAGAGGTCGTGGAAGAAGGCCGTGGAAGAAGATCGTAGAAGGTCGTGGGAGGAGGGAGGGTATTATATCGTTAGGCGTTAAAAGATAATCCGTTGGATTAGCGGAACTCAACTGCACTCTGGCATCCTTTGTTTTCGACGTGTTTAAGTTCGAGTTGTTGGAACCTGGTTGTTAGCAGAGATCTCAGTCGTACCTCATACCAAGAAAAAACTCACTTCTCGCTCTTTGAGTGAAAGTAGATGCCGTGCACAACACCCTCCACCTGGTTGAAGCAAATATAGTAGAAGCCCTCGAAACTGGCGCCATGGATAGTCCGCACCCGGTGGTTCGGGACAAGGAAGTGCTCCTTCCACCGCATAAAAATGTTCTCCTTTTGCAGATGATCCTTGATCGTGTAGATACCGCCCTTCTTTGCTGGCTTTTGGTATGGCCGGAACGCCCCAAACTTGGCCCAGTGTGACATGTCAATGCGGTCGTTAGCGCCCCATGTCTGGTGTTTGGTGTTAAAGCCGTATTTTGAGCCGATAATCTCGCCCTCAAAGTATGTCGTCAGTGTTGGGTGATCTTCAGTGAGACCTGTTACACGGATCATTGTCAGCCTTGTTCATCTAGAAGTAGCGCCTATACCATCGATAGAGATTGTGTGGGGATACCCTACCTTGTATCCGCAGGTAGCCGCTCAAGAACGATTCCCGCAGATCAACATGCTTGATTTCAACCTGTACGTCGTACACCTGCCTCTCTGACTGCTGCGTGCCCACAAACCGGCTGCCAGGACGAAGGTATTTTGACGAATAAGAATGGGTGACCTGAATAGTTAGTCACTGTTGGTTTAAAAATGATCGGAAAAGAACAACTAAAATAACATCCATACCCTTAAACTTGTGGGATCGCATGGCATATAGGATGGCGAGTCCACAGGATACATGTAGTCGTCTTCGTCGTCACAGTCTCCCCAGCCAGACTCGGTCGCTGCATGGATTTCCGTGCCATGCTGTGTACTAGGCCTGCTGCTCACTTGGCTGATGGGTGTCTGCCCCAATCCAACTGGCTGCCAAATGTCTGCCTCTGGGATTGAATAGTGAGCCACCATTCGATTATCAACGCGAAGTGTAGACGGGATGATCGGACTGCGTATGTTGAAACGCCTGCCGGCAATGACACCAGCAGGAGCTCTGGTGCTGCCGCTTCCCGAAGGCGATCCGTATGTTGTATTGGGGTGCCGCTCGCCGGCTTCTGATTCTGCCTGCTTGTCTGCGGCATCATTATGCTGCTCTTCGTCGTGTAGTGTGCTTGGAGACATGGCCGGTGATGACTGTGCGTATGGTGACTGTGGCCCGTAGGCTGAGTATTGTAACTGGCTGTTTTGGAGAGTGTCACTTGGACTGTTGTTGCCATCTTCGACAATCATCTGGCGTGTTGAAGACGGAGCTGTAGGTGACTCATTGATCTCGTCGTAGAGCGGTGATGGCAGGGACCGGTCTTCCGGCGCGCGGGGTGCCTGGTCGTCTGGGCACGTCGAGCTGAGGCTAACGGCCTCGGGCTCGGTGTGTGAGGATGGAGTCGGCATTATGAGGATTCCGAGGGTTGTCGATGGGTTACAAATTGTGGTAGACGAAGAGATAGAGGGTATTTGGGAGGGTTGTAGAGTCAGAGAGTCGGAGTAACGGTCGGATGCAATGGCTACATTCGGGTGATCGTCAAGGTCTCGGCTCGGCAATTGCCTCGGCCGCTGCTGTGTCTAGAATTTGCGACAGAGTGTTGGCGACCCGGAGTTTGGAGCTGGGAGGGCTGTCGTCGCCGAGTTGATGTAATGCTACACCGAACCCAATGCTTGTTGGCTATTATTTGTCGAGCGGAACAAGTCGAAGACGTCTAGAGATACAGATCAAGCAAGTATCAAGTCAGGATCCTGCAGAGTTGTCGCCCATGCTCAACCGGTTTTCTGTACCCAACCGAGGCTGTCGTGATAGTGGACTTGGTGTAATGTGCGAGGTGTTATGAACCAAGAATGGACAGCCAGCACACGTTCCGTGCAAGCGCAATTGTAGATATTGCGACCAGAGTCTGGTTGTTGAGTTGGCGCTGTTAGTGAGATAATCTCGTGGTTTCGCTTCCAATCTGATCTCTGATGTTGGACTTTCGAGTGGTCTTTTATTCTCCGTATTTCCAGCGCAGCGAGCAATACCGAATCAATGACGATAACAGTAACAAGTGCCGGTAAAGAATATCGCGAGGCTAAGGATCCAAGCAAAGACGGAATGAGAGAATTTGAAGGAACAGGAAAAAGGATAATAAAAATGCAAAGAAGAAGAAGACTAAAGCGTGTGATAGTGACTGGCGATAAGGGGCTCGGGTATGACAGTATGGGGATCGATATCGGGCTGGCCCAGTGGTTCTGTATAGTTGTTCTGTAGAGAGTGACAGAGTCAACGAGTGACTGGGAGAGCGAGGACGGAGCACTCCACCGCTTTAGTGGAGGACTGGAGAATAACTGCTACTCAGTAGATGAATATAGAAAGGCGTGATTTAAAGATCTGAAAGATAGCGAGTCGGTCAGTTTGGCTCTTGGATCATTTTGGTCATTGGAGGGCTGCCACGAGAGCGACAGACCAAAAAGAGGGTCGTTGCTGCAGACGGTCCCAGTCTTGCTTTGTTGTTTGCTTGAAGGAGGCGAATCACTCGATATGGCGTATTCTTTTCTCAGAGTGTCTGTCTCTTCTCTTGTTTTCTGTGTTCTGCGTTCTATAGTTTCTCTATGGAGGAGAAATGGGGGTCGAAGGGACGCTAAGACCAGGACAAGAGGAAAAAATAATATCGGCTTAAGAATTAGACGATACAAGTAGTGGAATGCGACCGGGAATGCGTAGAGGTGCGGAGTGTTGATAATATTCGCCGAGGGCGTACAGATGAAGTCTCGCGATGTAGCTAAAGGAGAGAAGATAATCATGTCTTATCGATGCAGCCACCCAGCCTTTGAATACAATGAGAAAGAGCAAAAGAGGAAATACCAAAAATGGCAAGATAGCCATGATACCGCGGACGAGCATGGAAAGAACTACCATGGTGGCTGCTGGGTTTTAAGGTCATTGGACCGATGACAGAGAAAACAGTGGGCCTCCTTGGCTTTACAGGACAGCTAAGACCACATTTTGTAATGGTGTAGGGAAGGCACAACGGGCACGATGATTTGCTGCGGCAGCCACCCGTGCCGTTGAATAGTGGTGAGAATATATGTAGGGGAAAGACCAGACGGCCAGACGGCACGCCGAACGCGGGATGCACCCTGCACCTTCCTATTGATGAACTGATACTATTAGTCATTCTCGGTGAATGTATTGTCGTATTTAATCAACTAATTTAATTAAATAATTTAATTAACTAATTAATTATGCTGTTGAATAATATTGAGCCTCAAGATCCTCAATAGCTTTATCTCACACGGGCACTACATGACAACTTCTGATAACTATTTCAACGCAGTATGTTGGGCCTTCGGATTGAGGGGCAACACATTGTGTAACCCAATCTCAGCTTGTACGACACAAACGATCCCCAGCAGTGGCTTCAGACCCTTGAAGGCGATCCAGATACACGGGACAGAGAGACGTAAGCGGAAGAAGTACATATGCCGCGGTCGCTGTTTGCAGGAGATGTGATTTGTATGCCCAGCTCATCGATGCGGCCCAGCCATACATGAATCTACAACGTCACGGTTGACAACCATGCCTTCTCTTGTGCTGTACTACTTACTAACTTGCGGGAATTTTGCGTTTATTTATTCAAGTGTTGATTGCTCATGATACAGCAAATCTAAACAGTCATTTTAATATTGCCCGTGATGGCTGGGCTATGTAACATGTCCGTGTCCAGCAGTCATCGTGTGGAGGCTTGCCTTGCATCGGTTGTGATTGCTTGTAAGACAGCACTTTTCTAGCTCTTATACAAAGCAGCCTTGCTGGCACGTAGTAGGTCGTCGTAAACTGAATCGATTTCGATAATGTTGTTTCTTAATGCCGGGTCCCAGATGCTGTCCCGGATGCTGCACCGGCCCCGGATCTGTAGCGTATGGCGATATGCGTTGCCACTCGGGTATCATTTCTTCGTTATGTCTGGTCTCATCCACCATTCCATGTTCCGTATTCCTTTGCTAATATTCTAATCCGCAACTGCCATATTTGACTTAGATTGGCTTGATCTTAAAGTGCAGAGAGATCAAGCTAAAGACGAGGGCCTTGAGGTCCTGCACGAGGTAGTAGAAGACACGGAGACCCTCGGGGTCAGCCGACTCGGTGACATCAACAAGAGATCCGATCTTAGCTGTCTCAAAGGAGATGTGTTCGTTGCCGATCCGCAGCTCGAGTTCTTGCCGACCGTCCTTGTTCTTCTGCGGCCATTTTGCGTCGTCCTCCCTGTGTTGTCAGATATTGTATTTATTTGGATGCTTGAAATGTAGCTATCTGTGACGTACTTGTTGATTTCGCTGGCTTTGACTATGCGCTTAATCTCTTCAATCACAAGAGAGCTGACATACACTAGAAAGTTAGACAGCTGGTCGTTGGCAATCGTTGTAGGTGGGTATTGTAGACGTACTCTCTTTGCGAATAAGGCTGTCGTTGCGATAGTTGGAGTTGTTGGCATACCGAGCAATGGCACTGCGACCGTCGCCGACGACACGAAAGTCAAACTCTTAAACTGTCAGCTTCTGTTTCATCTGGCACACATTTCTTAAAACACGCGACGTCTACCTCGACATACCCAAAAACTCGTGCCCGAAACGACCAGAATGGCCGGAGCTGTAGAGTTAGTAGTTGCTTTTGCAGTTTCCAGTTATAAGTAGAACCGAAAGCTACCTACTAGTACCGCAGGTAGAACTGCTCGTTGGTCGACGTCATCGTGGCTGCTGTGTTGCTAGATAAACACTCCTGGTTCAAGCTCCCACTTGAAGCTTTTCGCAAGGTATCCGAAGACCAAGATACTAGTAAGCTGACAGTCAATGGTTGCAGGACCCATATCTCACGTGATCTATTTGCTGCTCTATTTCTGCCACCTGGCCCGCAGCTCACCGCCCTAGCTTACGCCCCACACATGCACAAGCCAGCAAAGGGCAAGAGGGCAAAGGGGGGTGAGGGCCACATAGGCAATGGCCAATTTGGGCACGCTGTTCTTATTGGATTGGGAATAGGGAGACCACCTAACAACCTAAAGGGAGTAGCGGACAGCATCGAACCTCCTTCTCACCATCACACATACATCCACGCAACGTCACCACCGTCTGCAGCTCATTCTACAAGCCGCATCTTTGGTCCGCGACACCCGTCCCAGGCTGCGGCAACAACCAGCAATCATTTGCCGAGCTACATTAGCAATCCCGAAGCTGTTTCCAGTGCTTAGCTGCTGTCATCGTCGACCAGCTTCACGCCTACTCCACGAACCCCCTCCCCATCTATACCACCGCTCAACCCCCCGAAGCCAGCCTGTTATACTGTCATACTCCCCATCAATTCTGCTTGAGTGATCCTCAACAACTATCGCCATCATGTCCGCCTTCCTCGATGGCGCGTACAGCCTTGTCCACCAGGACAATGCTGCTGACGTGCCCACCCTTAACGACCTCAAGAACCAGCTTGAGAAGGGCACCGACGAGTCCAAGCAGGATACTATGAAGCGCATCCTGACCATCATGCTCAACGGCGATCCTCTCCCTGGCATCCTGATGCACATCATCCGCTTTGTCATGCCCTCCAAGTCAAAGGCTCTCAAGAAGCTGCTTTACTTCTACTACGAGATCTGCCCCAAGCTCGACGCCGCTGGCAAGCTCAAGCAGGAGATGATTCTTGTCTGGTAAGCTAGGTGATTGTGTACCGGTGAAGGCTATCACATCGAGGAGATTGTAATTCAACTGACACCTTTAGCAACGGCATCCGCAACGATCTACAGCACCCCAACGAGTACATTCGCGGCAACACCCTGCGTTTCCTTTGCAAGCTCCGTGAAGCCGAGCTGATCGAGCCTCTCCTGTCGTCGGCCCGGTCTTGCCTCGAGCACCGCCACGCATACGTCCGCAAGAACGCCGTCTTTGCCATTGCCTCCATCTTTCAACACTCGCCGACTCTGATCCCAGACGCCGCCGAGCTCCTTGCCGCTTTTATTGAGACCGAGACCGATCCCACATGCAAGCGCAACGGCTTTGCCTCGCTCGCCAGCATCAGCCACGAGGGTGCCCTAGCATACCTCACAAGCGTCTTTGATGGCGTCCCCAACGCGGAGGAGCTTCTGCAGCTGTCAGAGATTGAGTTTATCCGGAAAGACGCCGTTCAGAACTCCCAGAACAAGGTGCGCATAGCAGAGATAGTGATGGGAATACAATCTTATCGCCACAGTGCTAACATATATATTGCAGGCCCGGTATCTGAGACTCATCTTCGATCTCCTCGAGGCAACTGCGTCCACCGTCGTCTACGAGGCTGCGTCCTCGCTTACCGCCCTCACTAGCAACCCTGTGGCCGTCAAGGCTGCTGCCGGCAAGTTTATCGAGCTGAGCATCAAGGAGGCCGACAACAACGTCAAGCTTATTGTGCTGGACCGCGTTGACCAGTTGCGGAGAAAGAACCCCGGCGTCCTAGACGACCTTGTCATGGAGGTCCTGCGCGTTCTGCCCAGCCCCGACATTGACGTGCGGCGCAAGGCTCTCGAGATTGGCCTCGAGATGGTCTCCAGCAAGAACGTCGAGGAGGTCGTGCTGCTGTTGAAGAAGGAAATCTCCAAGACTGTCGACCAGGAGTATGAGAAGAACGCTGAGTACCGCCAGCTGCTCATCCACAACATCCACCAATGCGCCATCAAGTTCTCCGAGGTTGCCGCCAGCGTTGTCGACCTGCTGATGGACTTTGTCTCTGATTTTAACAACGCCTCTGCTATCGACGTTATCGACTTTGTCAAGGAGGTTGTCGAGAAGTTCCCCAAGCTGCGCCCTACCATTGTGCGCAAGCTTGTCGAGACCTTGGGTGAAGTCCGCGCAGGGAAGGTCTACCGCGGTATCCTGTGGATCATTGGTGAGTATTCTCTCAACGAGGACGACATCCGTGAAGCCTGGAAGCGCATCCGTGCCAGCCTAGGTGAGATCCCCATCTTGGCCTCCGAGCAGAGATTGTTGGACCAGGGTGAGGACGAGGCCAGCGTCGACGCTGACAAGGCCAACGGCACGGGAAAGCCTGCTGCCCCTACTGGTTCAAGACGTGTGCTGGCCGACGGCACCTACGCCACCGAGACTGCCTTCACTAGCCAGACATCTGCCGCCACTGCCCGCCTAGAGGCCGTCAAGGCTGCCCAGAAGCCCCCATTGCGCCAGCTGATCCTGGATGGCGACTACTACCTGGCCACTGTCCTGTCTGCCACTCTGACGAAGCTGGTGATGCGCCACTCGGAGATCTCTGCGGACACTGCCCGCACCAACGCCCTGCGCGCCGAGGCCATGTTGATCATGATTTCGATCGTCCGTGTTGGCCAGTCCAAGTTCGTCAAGGCACCCATTGACGAGGACTCTGTCGACCGTATTATGACCTCTGTGCGTAGCCTGGCCGAGTTCAGCGAGCACAAGGAGCTCGAGACTGTCTTCCTGGACGACACCCGCAAGGCGTTCCGTGCCATGGTCGTGGCCGAGGAGAAGAAGCGTGCTGCCAAGGAGGCCGACGAGAAGGCCAAGACTGCCATCCAGGTCGATGATGTTGTGCAAATCCGTCAGCTCAGTAAGAAGAACGCCTTGGATAGCGCCGACCTCGCCGAGGCCGACCTGGACCGGGCTACTGGCGGTGATAACAGCGGCACTGAGGACCTGTCGAGCAAGCTGTCGCGTGTTGTGCAGCTGACCGGTTTCTCCGATCCCGTGTACGCCGAGGCGTATGTCAAGGTGCACCAGTTTGACATTGTGTTGGACGTGCTGCTAGTGAACCAGACGACAGACACGCTGCAGAACCTGTCTGTGGAGTTTGCGACACTGGGCGACCTCAAGGTTGTCGAGCGGCCGACGACACAGAACCTGGGCCCGCACGACTTCCACAATGTGCAGTGCACGATCAAGGTGTCGAGCACAGACACTGGTGTTATTTTTGGCAACGTTGTCTACGACGGCGCACACTCGACCGACACCAACGTGGTCATCCTCAACGACCTGCACGTCGACATTATGGACTACATCCAGCCGGCGACGTGCACGGAGACACAGTTCCGGACCATGTGGACTGAGTTTGAGTGGGAGAACAAGGTCAACATCAACAGCAAGGCGCCTACTCTGCGGGTATTCCTGGAGGGTCTGATGAAGGCAACTAACATGAACTGCCTGACGCCAGAAGCCTCGATGAAGGGCGACTGTCAGTTCCTCAGCGCCAACCTTTACGCACGCAGCGTCTTTGGTAAGCAACTTCTCTCAATTTGATCACAATTATGAAGAACAGTGACTAACAATAACAGGCGAGGATGCATTGGCCAACCTGAGTATTGAAAAGGAGGGCGAAGATGGCCCGATCACTGGCTTTGTGCGGATACGCAGCCGGTCGCAGGGCCTGGCACTCAGCCTGGGCTCGCTCAAGGGCCTGAACAAGATTGGCGTTGCTGTTTAAAGCGGACAAGAAATGATGACGTCTCCTTTTGTCTTTCCCCTTCTCACTTATTCATGTTTTCCTTCTTCCCTTTCTGTCGGCATTTTAGAAGTTAAAAAAAAGGAAAAGAGAGAGGACTGCCTTTGGTTTTTCTATTGCTTTCTGGTTGATGTATTGTCCATTCGTTCGTTTTCTTGAGCCTTTCTATGTCTAGTATGATATTTGGCCGTTGTTGAGGTAGTGCGCTGTTATTTAGTTTGTTTCATTCTACTTTTACTTTCCTTTACGTCATCTTTACTGTTTTCTTTTCATTGTGTTATGCTTCCTGTTTTGTGTTATGATGCTCTATCACGGCGAATGGTGGCGGTATGGAAGGAAAACATAGATGAGGAATCAAAAGTTCACAGCAGGGTATATTATGAGTGATATATTAGTAATGGGGGTTGTATAAATCGGAGAGGGCATGATGGTATTCAAAATGAAACAAGACGGGCATTATCATGAATAAATTCAAGGGTAGTTGGGCATAGCAAA
Source organism: Ophiostoma ulmi (assembly GCA_029298715.1). NCBI lineage: Eukaryota > Fungi > Ascomycota > Sordariomycetes > Ophiostomatales > Ophiostomataceae > Ophiostoma > Ophiostoma ulmi. The sequence goes on along the minus strand of JANSLN010000002.1, from coordinate 4,054,268 downwards.
CCAGCGAAATCAAGTGACCGATGGTTTATCACGACGTGAAAACAAGCAAAAAAGAAACAAGAAACCGGGGTATTGGTAAAAGCAGAGGAGAAAACACAATGAAAAACAAAACTCAAAAATATCAAGGAATCTAAGACAAGTCAAAGATCAGGGCGTTGACGATATGCCCCTCTTTCCAGCCCTGTGCCGTCAGAGACGTGCCCTCCTTAAGGATCTTGCCCATGTAGGCAATGCGAATACGAGTCTTGACTGGTAGCTTGGCAGCTTCGGTAATGCGGTGCACAAGGCTGTGCACAGAATCATCTCGACCAATGCGGACAATGACATCCCTGGATATCGTGCTCAGTCGCGCGCGCACAGAGATCCGGTCGGTGTCGGCAGGCAGCACGGCCTTGCCCTTTTTCTCACGACGGGTGCGGCTGCGGCTGCTGTCTACTGCACCATCATCGTCATCCTCGCTGTCGTTGCCTTCGGTTTCATCATCCGACCCGTCATCGGCTTCGGACGCACTCGACAGTGCGGCCTCACCTTCGTCAACCAGTGCCCTCTTAGTTTCATCGTCGAGGTCGTGCTCGGGGCTGTTGTCGAGATTGGTCGGGTCAGACACGATCCACGCAGGCATGGGATAAAAATTACCAAAGGCGTCATAGGCTCCCTGTGCCATGTCGCCGGTCGGCAAGGTAATATCTGCAGCGTCGAGGATTGACTGTGCAGTGGCACGAGCTTCGACAATCTCTGACGAACCTGGGGTTGTTGAGGACTGAGACGAGGGCGAGGCTGGCGAGGCTGATGAAAATGGCAGACGGCCACTGTTTGCCTGACGTGCCGTCTCGACAAGATCGGCCTCCCACAGGATCTCGAGTGTTGTGTGCAGGGTCTGCCAGATCTCAGAGCGGCCGGTCACGCGTGTATCAAAGAAGTCGGTGCGTTCTCGATCGATGGAGTAGCGGGTCCAGACACGGTTGCGCGAAGTCCAGTGACGACGCCGTATGGGCTTGTTGATATGTGCAGCCAGAGTTGCTTGCGGCGGTGGCAAACGGGAGATGTTGGCCGGGATAGGAGGTGCAGCGGCAGCTTGTTGGCGTCTACTACCAATGGTCGATGGGGACGAGGCTGTAGAGGAGACGGGGGTTACACTATCGCCTGCGGCATTGTTACTGTTGCCAGCCATAGCATCCTGGCCAGTCAGGCCCCTACTCCCATCACCATCTGCTCCCGGCTGGTTGCTACCGATGCGGGCAGTGCCTCTTCGCCTGGCAGCAGCACCACCAGGTGGATCATTAAAGGCACGATCTGAGCTGTTGACACCTCCGGGGTAGGGCGAGTTAGGCCCATCCGGACGGGAGATGCAGCAGCCCTATTGATTGGTGGTCAGTGATGTTATTGACAGCGTTGGGCAGCCACAAGACATGGCACAAAGAGCGGCTTACCATGTTGACTCGACGGATCAGTTATTGGTGCTGAGATATCATTGCTGTCGAGGTGGAGGTGCCGAGGTGTTAGGTATTGCGGCGCTGAGGTGTTATGAACAACTAAACAATAATTTAGGCTGCATGAAAGGTTTTGAAGGTTGGGCCAAGCGCAGAGAAGGTATAAGAGTGTGTAGAGTGGTCCAGTACGTGGCGTGGCGATCGGCGAGAGAAAGCCCGGTGGGGTGGAAGTGAAGCGATCAACTAGGAGGGAGCGCGTGGGAGCAGCGTCGGGCGTGAGAAGCGGGCAGATAGAGGGACTGCAGTAAAGAGAATATGAGAAATAGAGAAAAGGTAAAAAGGTAAAAGGATTAAAGCAAGAGGACAAACTTAAAAAAAATAAAAAATAAAGAAGAATGAAAAGTGACAACAGCAGAAGGCTGTTGCTGGCGAGGGAGTCCGAGCGGAGTCGACAACAGGGGTCTAACAAGGGAGGGTGAATTAGAGATTCAGTTGGTCGCACAGGGCCATGGGACAGTAGAAACAGAAAAGGCACAAAAAGAGACAAGGAGTTGGTAGATACAGTCGTCAGAGTAAGAGACAAGATCGAGGTCGAGGTTGTTCATACCAGGGTGAGGCCTGCAGTGTGCATGCGTATTGCTTATTGTTCACAAACTAGCAAAAGAATCCCTCGATCATCACATAGACTTCTTTCTAAGCAAGCTGATAGAACAGTTGAATAAGATCAACACAGCCATCGAGATGAGGAGAGAGAGGCTCAGCCAAGAGAGATGCCCAGACAAGAGAGGCCGATGTGGAGTCGAGTAAGGACTACAAAGGCAAAGTAGCACTCTTGCCAATGTTGGCACCCAAAGTGGTGTGGTGTGCTGTTGGGGGGATGTGAGTAGTAACTACGCCCGTCGCACTTGCTTAGATGGGCAAACCGTCACCACGTGGTCCGAGCTTTATTGTCAGAAAGGCACTATTGGACATTGGTACTGTAATTGGAAAGCGCCGGAGTGCAGGCCATTTGATTATATAATTCCTTGATTCACAGCCTCGCAACTACATCGATGCATCACCAGATGCCTGTATACCTTTTAAATGTCTTGATTCTCAATGTATATTGGAAGCATTAATTTAAAATGACTTTATGAAACTGAATAGATAAATCTACCACAGAAACTTCCGGCAGTTGGGGCTCTTGCAGAGACACCGTGTCATGCCCTCGGCTTCTCTCCGCGCATCCTGGGCCAGCTCGATTGTACCGTCGACATAGTCAAATGTGAGCTCCTTACCTGCCTCAATTCTCTTGACAGCAAAGAAGGCCAGGTCGTGGATATGCTTGTCAGCATGATCGCCAACGCGCGCAAAGATACGGAGGTTCGGGCTGCACGAGTGGTTGATGAAGCGTGTCGGGCCGGAGCGAAACTCGCCGTCACACTCGAGCGGCGGTCCAGCGAGGCGAGTGTCTAGCGAGTCAGCATCGGAGAACTTGTCGAGCGCAAACAGGTAGACGTCCTTGCGCCGCGCCATTTTGGAGTCGACACGACGGCGTTGGGCTTCTTGCGCCGTCAAAATTTCGCCTAGGTAGCGGTCGACAAACTGGCCCTTTTCTATAGCAAATAGCGTCTTGACACCCCAACCACGGTCTTCGGTGCGGAAAATCTGTAGCGGGATACGCCGCCCACGCTCGACAACACGGTTCACACAGTTGTTGGTGCTGCTGCAGGCACAAGCCTCGTGGCACTCGTAGATAGGGTCGCGGCTGCTAAGATACCGACCCCGTAGCAACCCTGCCCGTTTTCCACGCGTGTGGTATGAGTACTTTGCGTGCTTATGCTGCCGTTGCCGCTCTCTGCCATGTTCTGATTCGCTATCGCTGTCGCTCTCCTCCGATAGCGACCTCTTTAATTCTTCCTCGTCCCACCACATGTCCGACAAGCATTCGCAGCCATCATAGCGACATGCGGTAGAGTCAATACAGCCACAGCCACTCCTGAAATTTTCCTCAGCCGCCTCAACACCTCTAGTCAATATGTTGTCGTTGATAAACCTGAAGTCGTCGGGTAGTGTTGCCCCGTCGCCAGTGTCGTTGACAATCGTGATTGGGAATTCGTTGTGTGTAGGGAACGAACGTATTTGACACCAATGGCAGGTTTCGACGACAGATTTTGGTGGTGGCCCCTATCCTGTTAGACATCTCTCTCTCTCTCTCTCTCTCTCTCTCGCCGTCATGGCTTACCGTCTTCCAGTTGTGATTGAAAAAATGCTCGCGGAATGTTGCCTGCGCCATTGTGGGCATGTGGTGTTGTTTAGGATGGTGTGATCAAGAAATCGAGGCTCGATACGGTTATTGCAGATCTCAAGTGGCAATGAGGCAAGCCCGGCAATATAGGTGAGGCAGTCAAGTGAACAGTTGAATGGGAAGTGAACGCTTCTTGTCTAACGCGTAAAGTGAAGCTGTTTCGTGGGGAAATGGGATAGCTTAAGTGGGTCTTCCTTGATGCACTCACACAACTCATTTCGATAGCTTTTTCTTGCGTGAATTCACATACTTTCTAAATTCCAACACCAATTTATTTGGTCTTTTTATGTATAGATGACTTGAATACTACCTCTTAGAAGTAAATATAGTGCTTCAAATGTATTTTTTTTTATATATTTTTATTATATTTTTATTATATTTTTTTTTAAAAAGCATTTACAGACATTTAACTTTCAACTGTATTGAAAGTTACAATATACATAGCGACTAAACAGGACTTGCCCAATTCCAAAAAGGAAACTATCTTAACATAATCCTTCCAATAAATCTAACAGAATTACCATCGTCTAATAACAGCCACTTACCAGCTTGGATTGTAATAATCATAGTGATAACAGCACGGAAGTGGCCGGCGATGTGGGTCCAGATACCGGCTATTAGCACCTGCGGGAAAGCACCGAGCGATACAATTGTGTAAGTGGCCGGAGAAGGAAGTGTCCGACACTCCTTCTTCTTTTAATCGTTCCTTCCTTTTTTTTATTTCTGTCTTCAAACCGACAATCGATTACTTGTACCCACTTTAACAGATCAGCATCTAAATCTACCATATCCCATCTTCCATCTTTCATCAACCTCCATCAACTTCATATCAACTTCATATCAACTTCATAACAACTCATTGCTTGTACAATGGCACCATCTGCTTTTGCCGAGTCGGTCCACGTCGCCAAGACCGACCTATCTGCTTCGGCCAAAATGACTTCAGTCGTCGCCGAGAACGTCAAGAAGGCCACCGGCGACGAGTTTCTTGGATCTGGCGATCCGTCCCTGGCACACATCATGAAGGACTATGGTAGGCCGCCTGTTTTTGAGGATAAATATGCGGAACGTGCATTCTTAAAACATTGTCTAGCACTGGCGTTCCGCGTGTTTGTCAACCAAGGGTTTATGGAAGGCATTGCTGGACACATTACCGTGCGTGACCCTGTCGACCCAACGACTTTCTGGGTCAACCCTTTCGGCATCCACACTGACAACAACCTGATCCAAGCCAGTCATGAGGACAGGGTCATTGAGGGCGGCAAGAACAAGATGCTCAACTAGGCAGCCTTTGCTACCCACTCGGAGATTCACAATTCCCGGCCCGACGTGCTCTGCGCGGCACACTCACACTCTCTGTACGGTCGTGCCATGTGTGCCACGGGCCGCACACTAGATATGCTGGCACAGGACTTTTGCACTTTCTACAGGGACCATGTGCTGTACCCAACCTTCTCCGGGAGTTGTGCTAGCGACGGAAGAGGGCAAGCGGATTGCAGCGGCCCTGGGCCCGCGCAAGGCCGCGTTTCTTGGTAACCACGGCATTTTGTTGACCAAGATCGGTCCCAAGGATGCCTTAAATTCATGGAAGGCCATTGGGTCTTAGAACGCAGGCTACTTTGGGGGCCTCCCTCTGTTTCAGATGGCGGAGCGCGAGTTTGGCGAGAGCACGCTACTAGGACGCGGTATATGAGAGTATCGGTGTGAGTGAGATTTTCAGAAACGATAGAGAGAATGGAGTGGTAGTGACCCGCCACGTGAATGATGGCTCCTGGGCAAGAGGATCACTCAGGTTTATGCACAGCTAGACGATTTGCAATATGAAACACCTAAAGAGAGCTTGGTTGGGCTGCGAACAGAGCAGAGGGAGTACAAAACATTAAGTCAAGTGCCCGGAAGACTGGAAGAGTATTTACAATGATAGCCATGATGGCCTTGGTAGACGTGATAGACGTGATGAACGCGTGCTGTGAGATCCTATAGCCGCTGGTGACCATTATCTGTCGCACGCAAAAGTGTGAAGATCATACAAACGCCTGGGGTCACTTCTCATCCGAGAGTAGGCCTCACGAGAGGGTCACTATTGTTCTTATGAGTGGAGGTCATGATGGAGTGCCGTATAGACTCACCGAGTACCGATGCAGCTCAATTTCATTGAGGGAATTCTCAATCAAGTCAACCTTATTTGATTGAGTATGAGTATGGGATGCCGGCAAACAGCGGTACGAATAGTCATTAACGTTGGAAGTATCAACTATATAGACTATACGCACGACTATATAACAGCCCGAAAATACGACGGCACCACTGTGTCAAGTGCCATCCACTCAAGAAAACGGGTGACTTGGCAAGCGAAATAAACCCCCAAGGCACGCCAAACACTGCTGGAGTTCAGAGTGTCATACATCGTATGTATCTCATCATGTATTCTTCCACACGCTCACAGATTGCCGTGTGCTACGTAGCTTTCGGATAGGGTGCAGTGGTTTGGGATTGCTGCAACGGGCTAGATTGCCAGCGAGGGTAGCTGGCTGATACACGCAGTAAATCAATCTACAAGTAAAACGCAGCGCATGATGGTTGTAAACACGGGTCTCCCGTCTGCTGCGGAAATGGAGTTTTTACACGTTATTTGTCGATTTATACTCCGCATGTGGCTATGGCTACGCCGCTGGACCCCCCTGCAGCTGTTATAGAAGTAATAGAGGAGAGGGGAGACCCCCAGTGTAGAACAAGTGTTGGTCAAAGAATTCTGGTGTTCTGAGTAAAAGCATTCGAGTATTATGAAAGCCTGATGGAGTCAAAAGAAAGATAGACACGAGAAGAGACACGAGTCACACGACCACTTTTGCAGACATACATCCTTGCCTTGGGTTGTTCTTGATACAACTCTTTAGACGGTCTCTTTGCTGACAGACTAAAGACTGTTTCATCGACGACAGGGGCGTCTTTTGATCCTCCTTTTGATTTTGGTAGATTTGCATTCCTTCTTTTCTTTTGTTCTTTGAAGTAAAACTCTATCTTTATTATTCTAATTACCATATTCTCTTTGCAGTATCTTGTTTATACATCTTGATCGGCAACTAACCACGGCGTCTCTTTTTATTTGTTCTATATGCTGCTGACTTCTGGCATCACTGGAAACGGGTTGAAAACGATACAAACTGAAATGGAATATAAGTCAATAAAAATAAAAATAAACTCTACGCTTATCAATACCTCTCTATGTCTTTCTATGCTGCTCTATGCGCTGAATAGATGACCTGTCCGTGACAGCCCTGTGATGTATTGTCTGTTTGACAACCTGGCGGCTTCTTAAACGCATATCCATGAATACATAGTTACATACACACATCCATGCTGTCACGCATGCTTTGCCGCCGCTGTGGCTTCACCAGCCTCAAACACTCACTGACACTGCCTTTCTGTAATTGCACTCCTCCAACCTTTCTTCCACTCCTCTTCATATATACATACTACCGCCTGCAGTATTTAGATATCCACTGCCAAGACGAGGTGTTTGTGATGTGACAGCGTCTTGGACCCCCTTGATACCGTCCTACGTCCCCTGAGGCTTTGCAAAGGAAACACAGCTTCGCTCGATGTCTGCTCCTGTGGACTTTCGAAAGTCTTGCATGGCTCCAATGTCTAAAAATCTTTATCTCTGCTGTGAAGCCATTGTCAACAGATAGCCAAGACCAGAATCTCAAATTGTTTTATTCTCCGGCTCTTTACCACATCAACAAACCCTCTGGTTTCGAGAACAGACTGCAATTCTGAACTCGTTCGCCTTTGATTCGTTTGCCTCTTCCGAACCTTCTTAGTCTTTTGACTTTCTGATTATTCTCTCCTATTCCGCTTCCTACAGAGGGTTCTATACCACCTTGTCATGACGTTGTATGATATCTTATTCATAGCATCACCAGTACTACATCCGCTACCCTTTCTTCTCTTATTCTACTCTGCCTTCTCCTCCCCGTCATGTCCACTTTCGTATGAACCCAAAGTCCCACCCATTTGCTCCTAGATCTCCTGGAGTTTACCCTCTGTTTGTTTGATTCTTATTCTTATTTTGTTTCTCTCCTCTTTTTTCTTGTCTTTGTCTTTTTCCTTTCTCTCTCATTCCTCCCTTCTTCTCCCTTCTTTCTTCTCGCATCGTCATCGCGTCTATGGCGCGCTGGCCTTCTCTTCCTGCAACTATTGATTAGTTTTTCTTTCTATCTTTCTTTTTCTTTTCGTTTATTTGATTCTTTGTATTTTATTTCGCACATCTTTCTCTAGTTATTCATTTCTAATTTCATTATCCACCATGGCTTTTCGCGGGACCCTGCCGCTGGCGGCCCTCACAACAATCTTCACACCACCATGCCCGACATCATGGCTCGTAACCACATCAAAAGTGCCCTCTCAATTTCCTTCTTTTCCCGGCGTCGGTCCAGTCCCAACCTGTAACCCACCAGCCTGGCAAGACAATCTGTCTGCCGAGGGATTCGCCTTCTACTCGCCAGCCATCTGCCCCAGCGGATTCGAAGTCGGTCCTGGCTGTTTGTTGACAACAACACCACGCACAACCGAGGGTTTTCCAGCCGTGGCACCAGGCGAGACAGTAGCTTGGTGTGTCCCCAGTGGACAGTCGTGTGCTTCGGACACGACTGATTTTCGTGGTGGATACTGGGGTATCACCCAGACAGCAACAGAGACTGGTGCTCTGGCCACGGTCGGTCCAGCCATGCAGATCCGGTTCCGTGATATCGACTTGTCGATCCTAGCAACACACCCACTTACACCCGGCTTTACGCTAACCGCTACACAAACATCTCCTCCGTCCTCTAGTGATGCAGCAACAACGACTTCTTCATCATCGCAAACTCTTGCTCAGACATCAATATCAAGCACGAGCACTTCTCCCGCTCCGACCGGATTCCAGACGGCCCGTGGGCCATTGACCACCAGTACGCTTACGTTTGTATCCAGTGGCACCACTTTGCTCTCGACTTTGACTACACCACCGCCGAGAAGCACTGCAAGTGGCAGACCCGGCCTTGGACCGAATAATGACAACAATAACGACAGCAGAAACGACGATGCCGATGCCGACAGTGATAATGATGATGACGACAGCGACAACGACGATGGAAGTAGTGTCATTCCGACTAATAACGGTACTGACAGCGATAGCGATGACAATGGAGCGTCTACCACGACTACTGCTACGCAGAACCATACACCCACATCACACACGAAAGCATTCGCTGCCACAATAGCCATGTCGTGCCTGCTGGGTGTCACGGCAATTGGTATTAGTAGCTACTTTTTTGTTAGTCGGCGCCGCCGGCACGGCCGCGAGAAAAATATTCTGTCTGCACGGGATGCAGAGCAGGGAGGTGGCAGTGATGGTGCTAATGGCAGTAGAGATGGTCCTTCCTCTGGAGGAATGGCCTTTTTTGCCAGAATGTTTTCATCAAAGCCAACAGCACTAAGAACCAACAGTGTCGACGGATACAATACAGCCCCATCTTCAACCATGTCATCGGTCGGCGTTGGTGCATGGGTGCAGAGACAGAGAGAACGGCGGCCACGCTGGCAGGGTACAGCAAACAAGGCCAAAGGATGGTGGGCAGGCCTGCCAATTTTAAAGTCCCGTAGTCCGTTGACGGGCGACAACCGAGAAGAAGGTCATACCATGTTTAGTGCCTGGAATAAATCGCAGCGCACACGCAAGTGGGAGTCCCAGCTTGCTCGCGAACAGAGAGACGACGACGAAGAGGAGCAGACCAGAGGTGTCAATGCCGAGCCGACCACGTCCGTCCTGACACCTCTCCCCACACTCGAGCTCAACTTGGGCGATGAGAAGTGTGGCCACATGAGAAATGATAGCAACGACAGCAATGGCAGCAGCAACGATGCCGGGAGCGACATTGGACATACTGTCGACACCTACACAATCATGCCCAAGACCAAGGGTATTCCGTCGCAGCCTCGAGTCGACCGCAGGAGTGCCCGACAGAGCTGGATGTCACGTCTGTCACGGTACATGCGCGGCGACCAAGGCCGTAGCCCAGGTCTGAGCGGCGATAGCACCCCCAATACCAACCGAGCCAGCAGCAAAGCTAGTCCCACCAACGCCAGCTCTGCCTTCAAGTTTGACTTCAACACGGGACGCCTACTTGATCAAAACGGAAACTACCATAAGGACGACGACGACGAAACAAGCAACGGACATACCTCAACACGCTGGTCAAGATATACACGCGCGGATACTCTGTCGATTGTGACTGATGGTGCTGACTACCACGGCCACCAGCGCGGCTTGAGTGACCCCAACTCTGTTAAGGCCGACAGCTGGGAGGCTTTCTCGCGGTCTCACCAGGGACTGGGCAAGATTCTGGCGGCCAAAAAGTTCAAGGGCAGTTCGCGCAGCCCAACATCCCTAAGCAGTCCACAAACATCCAAGGAGGGTCCGAATGCAGCCCGCATACGCATGCAGAGCGTGGCTTTTGGAAACGGCGAGTCTGGAAAAGATCTGCCATCGCCGACTACGACAGTCCGCAGCGATCACACCAGTATGCAACGCGAAAGCCGGTGGCTGAGTGTCGACAGCAAGCACCTGTCTCGATTCAGCGAGGGCACATTTGGACGCATGGATAGCTTTGTCAGCAAGTCTAGCAGTCCTACGTCGGATATGCCCCCAGTCCAGAAGGATGAAAGACATGAAGAGACAGACGAAAAGAGGGAAGAGAAGACGGAGAAGGACAAGGGAAAGGAGAAGGGAATACTCTCCGTGGAAGCATGGTAATCTATTAGTAATCCAAAATATACCCGTCTTGCTAGTTGTAGAGACAAGTAATAGACATGTTCAGTTCAGTACACAAATGAGGAAGAGGCAATATAGCCGGAGATAGTCCCAGTGGCTGGGTTCGATTAAACGTAGCATATGCATGTCTGATGCCCGCAGGATCGACGAGCTGAAGTCAGTGTCGGAGACTGGAAGGTGACTCGCTACACCTATGTGATTATGTTACAGTCTGCAGTCTCAGAGAAGCGATTGATATAATGAATATACAGAGTACGTCGCCTGCTTAGACAGACTCAGCAAGCACAAAACGCCACGAATGAGATTGAATAGTTTCGATGAGATAAATGAGTTTACGACAACAGCACTGACTGGAAGAACTCATGGAGGAGTCGTACAGACGAGACAGGCAATAGAGACAGAGGGGACAATCACTGGTGATGATGTGCGATGGAGATTATGGCTGAGACAATTGCGTGCATGGCTACCAGGATGGTGTTGTCATGATGATAGTAAATACATTAATATACATTTTAGGTATTATTTGTGGATTTTGAACAGCTCAGAATAATATATTGCTTTGATATTGACTGGTAAATTGATTGTATAAAAAGACAATATGAAGAAGAAGAGTAAAGAGTGCAAGAAGAAGATTATAGACAGAAAATAAAATGATAAAAATAAAAAGGAGCACAGGAAGAGAAGAGAAGTAAAGATAGGAATAGGAAAAAAAAGATAAATAAAAGTATATCACAAAAGAAACAGAGACAAAAAAATAAGCAAAGAGAGACAAAGAAAAACAGACACAAAAAAAGCTTGCCACGGCACTGTTCAGCACAAAGTAACCTTAGTCTTTGGACACTGCACGGCCAATGGCGCTGGGAGGACACGCGCTATCTGTTGCACCATGCCCCTTTTCAATGTCCACAAGAGCTTGCGACTGAATGTGTGCCTGTGTCTCTGTCTGTGTTTGTGATGTTGTAGATATTGTAGTGACGGCAACTGGTCGCTGCAAGGGCTGCACGGGCGGCTTGTCCGGGATCTTGCCGACAATACCGGAGCCGCGGAACGACACCAACACAACGAGGAAGGATGAAACGCCCAGAGCAAAGTTGAACCAGTTGCCAGCACGTAGACCCTTGAGGGTGGCCTCGTCGTGCACCTTGGTCGAGCCCACATGGGCGACATCGACACCGCGCTCCGAGGCCATGACGGCCGTTTGAATGGCCGTGGCAATAGCAAGACCTATGGCACGTCCGATCTGGCCGGCCATGTTAACCAGGGCGCCACCCAGAGCTTGGTCCTCTTGCGGGAGAGCGTGCGACACAAACAACGTCAGACTGGGCCAAGCGGTGTCTGCGCCAATAACGGAGAACACCATGGCGGGAAGGCCATAGGCAAAGTACGACGTCGTGATTGCGGGAATGGGAACCGCCAGCAGGAGACTACTAATACTCACTGCAGCGTTGCCAAACAACAAAATCAGGTAGGTCGGCACGACACTGAGCAGTCGTGCAACAATAAAGCACGTCAGAATGCCGACGACGCCCGTCGGGATAAAACGCAGTGTTGTCTGGATGGCACTCAGGCCCTGGTAGTCTTGGTAGAAGTAGGTGGCGTAGACGAGGAAACCGTTGAAAGAGCTGAAGAAGAGGGCCATGATGATGAGCGAAGTGCCAAAGGGGCCACCGGACCGCGAGAAGATTGACATGCGCACCAGGGGGCGTGGAGGCCATGCACGGCCAGCTAGCTGCTTTTGCACATTGTACGGCCGCTCCAGCCACATCTGCCACAGAACAAAGGCGCCCACGAGGAGGAGAGAGATGCCGATTAGCGCACCCACCCAGGGTGTTGACCATCCGACGACATTGCCTTCGGTCAGGGAAAACAGCAGACCAACAAGGCCGAGTGTGATGAGGAAACCGCCGAACCAGTCGATACTCCGGATCATTGGTGGCACGGGCGGTGTGGTTGGTGACACAGTGTTGCCAGTGGCGCCTCTTGGGAGAATAGCCGGCGGTGGTTGTGCGGGAATAATAAGGTAGCCGACGACAGTGACAGCACCAGCAAGGATGGCAAGGACACCAAACACCCACTTCCAGTTGGCATACGATGTGATTAGACCGGACATGAGGTTGCCAAAGATGGAACCCAGGGGGGCACCGGCACCGTAGGCTGCAAAGGCATAGTTCTTGGCTTTACCGGGCGGAAATGTGGTGCCAAGAATGCCAATGGCTGTAGGGACATTGGCTGCGGCGCCTAGACCTTGTAGGCCACGGAAGACATTGAAGACAATTTCGTTGGGAATAAAGGGGTTGGCAACGGTCGTGGCCGTCACCCAGGCCGAGCCGGCTACAAAGATAGCCTTTTTGCCAAAGACGTCGGCGATGCGGCCCCAGAGCAGTAGAAAGCAGCCAAAAGTAAGAGCATAGGCCGAGACAATCCACTGCAAACGCGTGTCTGGAATCGCCAGATCACGGCCAATACTAGGCAAAATGATGACAACGGACTGCACAGAGAGGGTCTGTGTGGTGTTAGCTTGCAGACGACTCGGGAGAAGGAGAGACTGGAGAGAGTATTAGAGAGTGACGAGGCTTACGTTGGTAAAGCTGGCGCCAGTGACAGTGGCTACTAGGGCAATGCAGCGCCACTTGGAGTAGGGCAGCTTCTGGTGGTCATCTAGGACGGACTCGGCATCGTCGTCTTCGTCGTCCTCGTTGTCGTCAAAGACAACAGGGGTGTCGTGGGATATTGGCGCATGCTGTCTGCTGTGGTAGCTCTGGCGGCTGTGTTGTTGATGGAGGCTGATGGATGAGGCATTGGTATGAGGGCCGGCATGTGTGCCGGCACCACTCGTCTTCTCGGGGTCTGTCATGTCGAGTGTTGCGTGTGAGTGCCGTCAAGTAAAAGCAAGCTCAGGCTGACCTCGTTCCGACAACGCTGTTGTCAATTATGAAGATTGACAACTGCTCGGAGACACAAAGCTTGCAATGACGAAAGCCGGAGTAAGGTGACCCACAACCTTATATAGTCTATGGATGTGGAGGAACAGATAAAAAGAGCAGGGGCCGAAGCGAGTCGGCGATGGAAGTTGTGCTGGAGTCTGGGGTCTGCACCGCTTTATCTTTTTTCTTGGTATTATCACCTCCAGACGCCGAGTTCACTAGCGAAAGACGAGAGATATGAATATATGAAATAATGGACAGAAATCTATCTCAATCGATCGTGTTTGTACCTGTCCGGGGCCCTTGCTCGTCTTGACCGGGAGCCCTTCTTTCTATTTGTTGTTTTTGATTCCAAGATCTTGAGTAGTTCTATATTTCCTAATTTCTTTCCTTTCTCTCTCTCTCGATTAGTCAAAATCTTAGAATCTCCCAGGTTTGGGGGTTTTATTGCTGTATCGAATCGTGTATGACAGACTTGTCTTTGTGACTGTTTTGGTTTTCTTTCAATCAACTCTTTTATTTTCACTTCTTACTCCTAGTCCTGTCTTGACTCACGTCTTATTTTGTCTAGCTTCTCTCTCTACTAGCTCCTCGATCCCCACCCCGGCCGTCAACCGGAGTACAACCCCTAGGATGACAACTTCTCCTTCGATTACTCCTCTTTTGCTATTTCCCCTCCTCGGTGTCCCTTTCCCATTCTCATAGAAGCCTCTGCTCATTCTCTGCGATGCCTCAACTACAAAGCTTGTCACCGTTACCAGCCTCTTGAGTTACTCTGTTTTGCTCCAACTACTATGTACCCCTTTCTCGTTTCTTTCCACCAGACTTTGCCCCTGCTGCTAGGGATTTAGTTATTCCATGCGCTGTTCCTAACAAGGCCTAGACACGCCTGAAGCTCCACGTATTGCCTCCATTACATGACACTCAGGAGTACAATCCTTTTTTAAACAAGACTCGTTTATTTATTTATTCATAGAGTCCATCTACCTGGTCCTTGTTCTTTGACCTCGCTACGCCTTCTGGGACATGCATGCAGCTGGATTACTGGGGCTCGTTGCTGTCTAGGACCGCGCCGTACAAGGTGGTACCATGTCATTGATGGTAACAATGAAAGTAGAGGTAGTAAGACGTTGACGGATGACGGGTGTAGCTGCCACGACGTATCTTACATGCTGTAGTTTGATGAACGGCGAGGCATGGTAGCTGTTAATTGCAGTGTGGTAACGGTGACCTATTTACCATTGGGTTATACAAGATTTTGGATTCTTTTTTCTTTCTCATTTTCCTCATTTTCGGCTTCTTATATCTTCCACCATCCTCTTTGTATTTCCATCAACACGCCCCCGTACGTGACAGCTTCAACAACATCGACAGCCTTCATCTACCTCTGCTGCTCTCTTTGCCCTCTCGCCTGCTATATTGACTCTATATCTTGTATGACAATAACTTCACATTGCTTAGACAGTAGATGGTGTGACATTGGAAACCATTGTGGGAACCATGACGGCCGAACATAAGTTAATTCGTTTATCAGTTTATGAGTCAATGAGTCAGTAGATCAATCAACTTACAGCTACAGGCCCTAGACGATCTTGCATGAGCCTGTCAGCGGTGTCCTCCGACAAAATTCTCCGCAATCCCCCATCTTTTATCAGTATTTTTACTCGACTCTTGCTTGCGTTTTCATTTTTATTTTTAACATTTTGTTTTAACTTTGATTATAATTATTATTAATAGGTGACTGCATCAACCGAGGACTTCGGAGATAGAGTTGAGACATCGTGGATGAGTCCGAGCCAAATAGATCAATCAATCGATCAATCATAAGGCAAACTAGATATTCGATCAAGTATCTGACAAAAGTCGCCCGTACGCGATGCCAAGTCATCAAGCAATTGGCCGGTTACCTTCGGCTACCTCGAGTTAATGACAATAAAACAGCAGAATAACTGTGTCTCTAATGCCAGCCCAGAGCTGAATTTGCAATAGGTATCTTTATAACATTATCTCCTACAAACATTCCGTGGGTGAGCATATCTTGCTTAGAAAAGGGCCAAGCTCTTGCTTGACCTGACCTTACCCATCTGTTCTTCGGTGTCGTTGAGTCGAACCTGGAACAACTGAATGCCTTGCACTAGGCATACCACACAAGCCATACGGCTTGTGAGAGTAAATAAATAGACGAAAGCATCGCCAGGTGCGACTGCGTTGTAGTCAAATTACACTCAAAATAAATTCATTACCATGACTCCATTGCCAACCGCCGCCGCCATGATATCAGCACTCCTTACTCGCGCTGATCGAATTGAGCAAATGGTCAGCAGCACTTTGCTTTCCTCTACACTGGCCTCCCCATGATCATCGTGTGGCTCTCCTGCGCCATGATTCGGGTGCTATTGGCACCGCGTGGCAGAAGAGTAGAAGAATACTGCACCCTGTTCATTGCGTTATTAACCGGTCTGACGCTACCTCTCTTATTGTCGCTTCGAGTCTATCGCCATTGCAAGAAACGCTTTTTCGCAAAGACGCCAGAAGAACAGGAGGAGTTCAAGCGCAGACACCCACATTTTGCCAAGTTATTCAGCATTGATCATCCCCTAGCTCCCGGACGGCCAGTCGCAGCAGCCCCGTCAGTCCCGGCAATTGAAAAGCTGCTCGAACAATTTGAGCATGTTGCGATTGTGATTAATCTCGACGAAAAAAGCTTTGCGTACCCGGATCAAACGGGAGCGAATCCGCCAGTCACAAGTGTCGCGACAGACAACAAAACGCACTACACCAGAAATGAACTCAAAATTCAATCATAGGCGCGGGTATGCACGGCCACACAACCACCTCTTCAGGTTTGGAATGCAAAAACTTACAATATCGGTTAGTGAGGCTGACACTCGCGCCGAGTAAATACGCCTTGGTCAGTACAACGGTAAGCCGATTCCCCTATCGGGCGCGGGCAGCAAAAGACGTTTTGCGAGGCTGATTCGACCATTTGGGCACGGGTTTTGTTTCAAAAATCATTTTAAAAGCACATTAGCGGCCTCATCGTGCCGTCGTCTCCACGACATTGACCAAACAACGCATAATCCAAAACACTGCGCATGCCTTAGAGCTTTGATCGATATAGTCGATCATCACGACAAGGTATCATATGGCATCGGCAACGGCCGTAGCTAGTATCCCATCAACAGCACAGGCCGCGAGTACATTTATCACCTCAACAATAACGCCCCCAACCTCCACTCTGGCGACATCAGCTATTTCGACAACTGTATCGGTATTATCATCGGAATCAGCCGTCAGCAAGTCATCGAGTCCTTGGGACAACCTCAATCTCCTCCTCATCTTTGTTCCTCTCGTTGGCATCTTTTTGATTCTGGGAGGTGTTTACTATGGCGGCCGACTGTTCCCCAAGCTGCGTCTACATTTATGGAAATGGAAGACAGCAATGAGAGATGGGTGGAACTCGTTCCTGGCTCTTTGTTACAGCCTTGTGAACTTTGTGTTTTACAGGGCCGCGATAAAGTCTACAAAGAGCGGACTGCCACCTCAGAAGCCGTCGAAAGCATGGTCGGAATCAATTAGCCAGGCATGGAGCAAGACAACACAAGGAATCAAGAACATTGCGGCAGATGCGAAGAGAATTACTACGAATGCCAAGGGTAGCTTGCTATCATTGCCATGTCCTTCCTGGCCATCATGGCCAGTTAAAAAGCCCAAGAAACCAGTCATCGTGCATCATTTCGACCTACCCCCGCCCCCCGAGAAACACAACACACAAGTTTCTATACATATGCCCGAAGACCCATTCCCAGATGCGTCCACAATCGCATCACTTTCAATTCACGAGGAGCCCGGGGTTCTGAGCATTCCCGATGCCGTACATACCACCCGATGGGAATGAGCCCATAACGTTTGCCCTTTTCATTGAATTTATTGCTAGCGTTTGCTATATACTGTCGATACCATTCCCATAAATATAATCTGCAACAAAAACTCAGTGCTATGAAGTTGAGATCATAACTCTACATTGGCTTTTCGGCAAGTGCGTAGAACAGATGCATAGGGCCTCCAAAGATAGACGGTGCCTCTGAAACATTAGGGTGCATCTGGACCGCGCTGTTCACAAGACCAGCCTGGAAGAAAAAGTCATGCATCTGCTCGATGCCGAAGCCACGGTGAACAACCGTCTTGATAGCCTTTCTGGCTTTATCTTCAACATTGTGGCTATGACTGCACTCATCCACCCCATCACCAACTGCCATGGCATCTGCCTTCTTTCTGTCATAGTCAGCCATCTCCTCATCAGTCGGAGTCTTCCAGTCAATCACCAGAATTTTACCGCCAGGCGCTACTCTTGTCGCCATTCCGCGCAGCACAGCAACTGGATCCTCGACGTGATGCAGCGCCAGTGAGATGAATGCTACATCAAACATGTCAAACTCAGGCTTGATGGCTGCCTCAGACAGCGACGGCTCTCCACCACTAGTGAGATCAGCTTCGACTGCCCGCATGCGCCCCGGGCCAAGGTTGACATTGGCCGCAGACTCATTATAGAGCTTCACCATGCTCGACGAGATATCAACTCCGCGAATGTGAGATGCATATGGTGCAAGGGTTCGCGACAAAATGCCATTTCCACAAGCATAGTCCATGATACGGACGCCTGTGCCGGCTTCGTAGCAGGCATCTTCGGGAATGCCAAACCATGCGTGATTTGTCTGTAGCCACTCAATGATTTGTCGATGCATCTCTTGGATCCATTTCGGCTTGAACGTATCCTCTGCTTGGTTGCTGTCTTAGTTAGTTATGTTTGGATGTGTGTATTTTATTGCGCTGAAAACTCACTCAAAGTGCTCCTTGTTTAGCTCTTTCCAGGGTTTTCTACCCTGAGGCTTTTTGCTGCAGTTGTCGCACATTTTGTATAGACTTGAGGAGAAGTTGTTGCTGCAATTGTGGATAGATATGAGTCGTGATTGTTTTTTATGATCCTCCGAGTTTCAACGGTACTTGAATGTTTAAAGAATGAGTGGATGAGCTGCCAAACATGAAAAATTGTAGTAGAAAGTTCTCCGTACTTATAAAACTAAGTGAATCACCTTAAAATCCGATGTTCACATTATCGACGTCAATATATCATGTCTCCCTGCACATGTATTAGGTCTCGGAGACTTTTACTAGAACGCTCATGATTATAAGTATCCGAGAAGTCCCCGGTCGCATAGCAATGTGGGTTTTACGTATTTCTGAAAGGAAAATAAGACTGACAGTGACTCAAACAGAGACTTTTCGACGTACAAACTTGCTCAATTGTGAGAACATTATGCCATGCAGGTCTGCCAGTCGGTAATGCTGCCGAGGAAGGGCAAAACTGAGGAAAGAAACATATACGAGTGGAGACCATCAATATGAATCGATATGTAGAGTATGAAAACATGATTAAGCCGTAACTCTAGATTTGATACAAGCAGACAGACTAACACCAGGAAATGAAGATGATTGCCATTGTGCAGATGCCTGGCCGATTTGGGCAGCGGCTGTTGCCTTGGTTGGGTTATATTCTGCATGCTTGGATGGCGTGGGACGTTCCGTGTAAGTCGTGTTAGTCCCACGTGGAAGTCGACAAATTCGGCCACAAAAAGTTCAGACGGTCGGTCACGTGAGTCTTTCTGACGCCGTTCACCAAGATCTCTATTCTTCTCTGGTCAAGCACTGATGACGGCCGTATTCAAAATTTTGATCATAATAATGAAGGATGGTGATCAGAGTCTGACGGATTTTTTTATTATATATTGTGCACTCGTGACTGGGATACAATGACTCAAAGTAGCGGTACATTAGAATGCGACCCTAGGGACCTGCCTAGTGGTGCACTTTGAGAACAGCGTACAGTTCTAGACAGAAATGAGGATATGAACAAGAAGACAGATAGAAGAAAATTTCGACAGACTGTGTGCACAGCTAGGCAGAAAGTGCAAGATTGGGTAATGGCTAATCAAGCGGAGCAAAACATTAGGCAATGAGGCCAAGGTCCACCGGCGTGGATATCGACCAACGGAGGTGTCCCTCAAAATTGTATCACGGCCGAAAAGACCTGCTTTTGGAGTTGATAGTACTTTTACTTGATATGGAACACTTCTAAAATCCCCAGGAAGTGTTGTGGGCATCTGCAGCGCCAGAAAGTCGTGTTAGCGAAATCAAAGGAAGACAATCAAATCAATATACACCAAATGCCCTTCACTTACCATAGTCTCCAGAGTATTGTACAGAGTCATCAGCATATTCTTCACCTTGAGACACTCCCGACGGATCATAAATATAGCTGCTTCCGTACTCGGACATGCCGCCGCCCGCCGTGGTGTAGTGGCTTGCACCACCAGCACCAGAGTAGCCAATGTACTGACCATCATACGAGCCGACAACACCACTGCTGGAGCCTTCACCACCATTTCCACTGGATGCATTGCTATCCTGGGTATTCTTCTTGTGGCTTTTTTCCTTGCGGCGCCGGTACCGCGCGAGGTCCTGGTTTGTGACCACCTTGTCACGGACAATGTACTCATTCTGTGGCGGCAGTTGCAGCAGGTTCTCATACTCCCAGTCCTTGACGTACTTGTTGTCAAGACCCCATTCCTTAATTTTGTTCTTGTACTGCTTTGCACTAAGAAATGTTAGCACTTTTGTATGTTGGATTAGGTTTCTTTTAATTTGAAAATGGGCATCACATACGTTGCGGAGAAGAAGTGAACAACTTTCATCTGCTCCATGGTATAAGCCAGAGTATTGTTGGAGTAGATATCGGTGATGATATTCCGGTATGGTTCCCAGTCTTCTGCACATGCCGGGCGGATCATGTTCTGAGGTGACTGGTAGTAAAAGGGATCCATGTTAATTTGAATTTGATGATGTGGGCTGGTGAAGTTTGAAAAGTGCAGTTGCTAATATGAATGTAAATGTGAATAAATCTGTGCAACGTGGATATAAAGGTGAAGTGTCTTGGGACCTCGAGCTTGAATTGACTCTATCGCATGGGAATATGAGTATATTTATACAATTATGAGTTCAAAGCTTTTATTTAAAATTAGGCAGAAGTCTCACAACGGTGCAGATATCAGACACAGAGACCTATAAAACACTCTTCTTTCGTTGCCTTACCTTGAGATTATAGACGTGTATGCACAGAACATATGCGTTTATATTGTATCTCTGACTATTTTCTTAATGCAACGACATATGTAGAGATGTAAACTGCTCCGGGAGATATCACGGGGTAGGGCCAGGAAGCGAGATGGATGGGAAAATGCTGGCCTCAGAACTTAAGTGAGGTCATCAACACAACCAGGTAGGGTAATAGATGGAATAATATAGCTCATGCTAAATGAAATACTCAACTTACCTCCATTCCGTCGCAATCCTGACGTTTCGGCATGGCTGCTCGATCCCGAAATGACACAACGACGGTACGTATGGAGAAGCTCAATGTCGAGTACAATATGGTGATATCACTAAGTAGAATAATGTTCTAAAATATGAAACTTCATAACAACAGTTGACTCCTGATTCTGACACATGTATATAGTCAGATAGTTACATATATCGTCATCATGAGAAGTGAGGTGTAAGTGAGGTAGTATAGTAGTGTAAATAGAGTAGGGTGAGGTGAGGTGTGTATATTAGTGACGAGTTATGAATGATGGGTTGAGGGACTAGAGAGGAAACACAAAGTCTGCTGACATGAAGCGATTGACCACTTGTTGCCCATGTTCTTGGTGTGCACTACTTGGCGCAGGCTGAGTACAACTCGGGAGTATAATGCTAGGTGAGTGAGGCAGTACTGATGCCCAAGGAACATTACGCCTACCTAGGCATATCTGATCACGCTCTTAGACTAGATGTGTCATATTAGATGTTCATAACTGTCCCATTATTTTCGATTGATTTTGGGAGCACGCTTGGGTGTATGATGTATTTACTGCCCGGCAATCGTGCTTGATGCCGTTCTCGCATCCAGAATCAGCCTGGGATTATAAACACCCTTCCCTTTCCTTTCTTCTATACATCTCCACACTGATAGAGTGCCCTGATCGTCGATCTAGGCGCTCTGATCTTAGTTCGAAGTGTGTAAACTAAGCAAATGAGCAGAAACTAAAGAAAACTAACTTTATTCCGAGTATGGGGAGACTTGGGACGACGGTATGATTTTTGCCATACTCTAAAATATGATAATGGGTCGGCGGGACGGCAAGAGGCTACACACATCGTGGCGGATGAGGCTGTTGTTCTTGGCACTCCAAAACAAACCTAGTCAGCGGTGTCATAAGCCGGCAACATCCAAGGCCCGTAATTATTTATGCCAGAGTTCGGACAAAATCAGTCGAGCCTCATTTTGCTTGGGGTAGACCGGAATACCTATGCGTAGATGAGTCTTTGAGAGAGTTATACTTTGTAATCAATGACAACTGATGTAATAAAAGAGAGATGCATAGACACTAATTGCAGATGGCAGCCGTGTAATTCAACTATAGAGCTCTAAGAGTGTCTACTCAGACCTCTAGATGGCGAATAGAGATGACAGTATGTATAAATGATTATGTGTATGCTCCATTTGATTATAGTCGCGCGTGGAAGGCCCAGCCTGCCGTCGGTATGCAGACTACTGCACCGCATGGGACTTGTGCCTGCATTTTCATATACTGTGCCTCACAAACAAGTATAGAAATTTGCTATAAGTCTTTCCGATTCACCCCAAAAGACTTAACTGCGGGTAGTTGGTGCTTGGCGAATGAGTTGAGGTTAAGAAAGAAGTGGAGATATTAGGCACTGTGGCTGGGGCCCGAACATAAGATATCTGCATAGCTATCTCACACATGACAAGGCAATGCACCAATGGATAAGGATGACATACAAACCGGGTTGATCCAATGTTCTTTTCGGGCCGCTGTCGGGCACAATCGAGTTTGCAAGAAGTTTCTGCTATCCTCATTCTCCCCACGGGTTTGTTGTTCCGCTAGAGATATGGATGAAGTCGCTGGATGTAGTCGAGGACCGTCAAAGAAAAGCCAAAAGGTCAATCACTCTGCTTGTGTAGTATGTTCACTACAATCCCAATCGGATTAAAACTCTATAGTTCTTACATGACGACTCCGGAAAATATTTAGTTTAATCAATAATATCCTACATGTTTTCGTGGCCGCGTCTATACGTAAAGTTCAAAATAGGGCTGTCCCGATGCTAAAGTGCGAGACTCTCCCCTGTATTTCATCCCATGTTTGTACAATTCAGTCGGGTGCCAAATATCACACACGGGCGCAGAAACACCTGTAAAATGCCGCTTTGGGTAATTTGTTGAACTAAATGCACCAGATCTCGCAATGCACACATCGTTAGCCGCATCTAAACAATTATCAGCTACCCAAAAATGACCGCGTGACTCTGTGACAGCCGGATATACGAATGAGCGATGTGGCGCAGTAGCTCTATCGAGTAGCCCATCACTGCATTTATTTCTTGGGCTCTACCGCCGTGCTACAGTGCACTGGTAGGCAGCAGTAATACTGGTTTGGGGTGAGCAAGTTGGGGGCCAAGAGATAGCACTGCAACAACAAGGTGAGCCATAAAGGATGCATGCCATTCGGTAAGACCCGAATGGGAAGTAGACGATAATATACCGTAAGAGATATCCATTGCAAAAATACAGCAATGGTATCTTGAGCGAAAAGGTGCACCTCGATCATTACGGCCACGGGAACGATCGTGTTGATTAAAATTAGTATAAAACACAACATTTCACGATAAACAATCGGCGTCACCGAGTCCATGACAAAAGTAACAACATAGTGTAATAATACCAATCTCTACAGACGGCACGTTGTCGTCCAATGATTAGCTACTAACAAAAATTAAAGCACTTTCAGAATAATAAGCGTAGTTATACCCGAGATGGAGGATTGTGAACGCTTCGGTTCTACCGTGTGACTTCTAGAACAAAGACTCGCTCGAACTGTGTGTATCTCCAATGTTCGACCCGCTTGATATCTACAATACGATACAACATAAAGCGGCAGTATTGTCATCAGCATGCTTCGATTCCATTTCCTGCAGCACAGACATACTAAAACAAAGAGTCTTTGGGAGACAAAGCATGAAGCCTGCTATCAACGATTTTACGATGACATGTGGTAGGACTCAGCCTTGCAATGGTTTACCCATAGCCCAAACATACGCCGCATATTACAGACCAGACACATACACTGCGTCAATGCATGATAATGGGACACTTAAAATACACTTGGCACCTTACATGGCACCTCATTCCATTTGAGACTTACTTTGCCAAGCCGACTTCCTTCAGCCTAACCGTAAGACGACAAGACTCACAGCCACATTGAGTTCCTATCTGGTTTCCTCGATCCTCTAGTTAATCTCGCATAAAGACGACTCTAACAATCAAATCAAGGCTTTCTTCGTGAGATGCAGAAAGTCCTTGCAGGAGGTGGGGGACAGAGCTGCTTAAAGTTTGACCTATGCAGTGGCTAAGTAGTGAGAAAGCAAAACGGAGCCTTGTTCTTCTTCAAACTCTGTACGTGAGTGAAACTTGCCAAGGCTAAAACTAACTATATGAATGTTGTAGAATGATATTCGCTGCTCGACGTCGGTGATTATAGGCGTCACGTGATCACAAGAATGTCGCGACCATTTTGTACGCAGGCTGGATTGAGTCATCGATGTGCCTCGCCAACATCGTACAGACCTTGCAGCCGCTAGGTTCCGTCTGACAAACTCAAGAATTGTCATTCTTACTCAAATTTCTGCTGCCTTGTCTTATTATCCTTAGCATTCTCATCACCACCAGGTCTTGTTTAAAACAATACACAGTACCTGGACTATATCGCCGACATGATGGCTGAAATCGAGGCAACTCAGCAGGATGATATCGGCAATGTCCGGGCATTGTTATGCGGGCTACCATCCTTGACAGGCCCATATGAGCCTGTCGACTGGGAGTCTTTTCCAGTTACGCCCCAGCATGCCTTTATTTTATGGCTAAGGGATGCCGTTCGAGTCAGTTCAGATAGCGGCCAGGCAACAAATCTTCCTTATGAGCCACATGCCATGATATTGTCGACAGTCACCGTTGATGGCCGAGCAGATGCTCGCGTGCTCATACTTAAGAACGTGGACGAGCGTGGGTGGCACTTTGCTGCCAAGGCTGAGAGTCCCAAGGGCCGCCAGTTGCAAAGCAATGCGGCCTGCTCTCTAACATTTTACTGGTCTGCGCTAGGACGGCAAGTTCGCATTCAGGGACATGCACTTCCTCTGCCAGCTGACGAATGTGCAGCTGACTTCTTGTCGCGTCCAATAGCATCGCGAGTAAGCGCTTTGGCATCCAAGCAGAGCGAGGTCATGACCAACTACAAGCAGAGCGCGGCATTACTTGCAGAGCAAACCAAGGAGGTGCAAGCCAAATTTGATGACAACCCAGACTATGTGTCATCAGGATGGCTTGTATACACTGTGGACCCGACTGACGTCGAGTTTTGGCAGGGCGCGACAAACCGACAGCACGAACGGCTGCGCTATGTGAAGGACAATGTTAATCACAGCTGGAGAAAGGAGCGGCTCTGGCCATAGAGAGACAGATTGGGGAGAATCTCATTAGATATTGGGGATAACACTTCGGTAAATGGCACAAACTACAAGATTTTCTTTTTTTCACTTTTTTCATAAGAATAACATCCGCTTCAATTTGTTGAGGCGTCGACAGTGGTTTACTTGTGCGAAACGGGGTTTACGTCGTCAAATTTGGTGGCCAAATTATCCGATGATCTAGTCGAAATATTAGTTATCCAGCAAGTTGGTTGTTTACAAACCCGAAACCGATAATGGGCCCACTATTTACCGGCTCGGGAGAATGTGTTAGTCCTCGGTTTCGTACAGCCAAGCGCACATTTACAGCTTTATGATCATGATTTCCAAAGATCGGATATCTATGTATGGAATATTTACTGCGGAAAAGGTGATGAATTCTGGCCTTGAAACTTTCTTGTCGTCTTCGACATTACATATATAAGCCTCAAAATTCTACACCTCATTTCACCTCATCACACGTAATGCTCTTGCAGAATTCTGTCGATGTATATATCACCTTTATATGCCTGCTACTTGCAGCACTTCTATCGGCACTAAATACCTCTACAATATCCACGGTAGGTTGATGCAACTTAAGTACTTGATCGGTTCACAATGTTGACGGTTCCATCTTGTCAGGCTACCCCGTCGATCACCAACGCATTTCACTCGATCCAGGATATTGGCTGGTACAGCTCAAGCTATCTGATCTCCAAGTATGAATGTTGTCTACCATGGCTACTAATCTCATTCAAGCTCTAATATAACTCAGCTGTGCCATGCTTCCGTTGATAGGCCAAGTCTTTGCCGTCTTCCCCCTGCGGGTGAGTCTAAGAAAAGTAGGTCTCCATCCGGCCAGCGGCTAATGTGGAAGTTTACTTTTTTTGCGTTCCTCTTTGTATTCAAGCTGGGAAACTTGATTGCTGGCATGGCCGTTTCATCAGCCATGGTTATCATCGGCCGGGCTGCCACAGGCATTGGCGCATCCGGAATCCTGACCGGCTTAACTGCTATCATCACGACAGTCTTCCCAATGGAAAGGCGGCCCATGATTATCGGCATCGTTATGGGAAGTGTTGCCATGGGTCAGGTTGGTGGCCCTCTTCTTGGTGGTGCTCTGACCCAAATATCCTGGCGATGGGTGTTTTATATGTGAGTCTCTGATATTTACGGGCTTTAAAGCATGTATACCTAACAAAATAGCAACCTACTACTCGGCAGTATTGTAATGCTGCTGTTTATTTTTGTCGTTCAACTTCCCGCATCAACAAAGGAACAGAAGCAAGTTAACGCAATGTCAGCCCATGCAGCAAAATCAGACACAACGATATGTAGCTTGGCGCCTTTTGACCCGACACTTAAGCAGAAACTGTCATTTTACAAGACACAGCTGGCACGTATCGACTTTCTTGGTTTTGTATGTTTTGTAGCAGCCTGTGCCTTGTTATTGACTGAGCTTCAGTGGGGACGTACCGAGTATGTGGGACTCGGCAACGGTCATCGGCCTGCTTGTGGGCGGTGCGGTTCTGTTTACTGTCTTTGGTGCCTGGTTGATTTATCTCGGAGACAGCGCCCTGATCCCGCCACGACTGCTTACATATGGACACATCAATGTGTTTTGTGGCGTCACAGCCCTTACGCAGGCTGCGAGCGTATTCGTCTTGATGACTTACTTACCGATCTGGTTCCAAGGTATAAAGGGTGCAACACCCATCATGAGCGGCGTGATGCTGCTTCCTACGATTACTGCGCAGCCTCTTGTGTCGATTCTATGCGGCTTTATGGTGCAGAAGACCGGCTCCTATTAGCCGGAAATTCTAGCTGGCAACTCATTCGTGACAATTGCATCGGATCTTTCTACGACATTTATGCCAAATACGAGCCCTGGCCAATGGATTGGCTTTCAAACCCTCGGTGGTATAGGCTGCGGGTTTGTCATGCAGTTGGTGAGTTATTGCCTGTATACTGTTTGATTAGCTGTTTTCTAAGTGTGGAAAAGTATGCGCCTAATGTTAATACAGAGCTTGTTGTCAATACGGGTGTCACTGAGCTGCGGAGTGTCGTTCCAGCAGGCGATATTACTGGAGTTATCAAGGCTTACAACAAAGCCTTCGTCAATGTTTTCTTAAACCAAATTCCATTTTAAAGCATGATCATTCCCGAGTTAACTGCATAGTTTCTTCAGCTGGCCCTTTCGGTCACCGCATTCATCTGCTCAAGTTTCCTCGGCTGGCGTGACATTCGTAAACCACAGCCATCTGAGAAGGAGAAAACAGAGCCAGAGGAAGGCAAGGAAGAATCTGCTTAAGTAGGAGGAAACTTGTCAGAGGCAGAAGCACGAAGAAGCGGACACGATGACATAGTTGTATTAACATATAGTTCCGATGGACTTGATGGAGATGATAGATTTGCATTGAAGTGCGCATGTGATATAGATAGGTAAGATATAAACCGTAATGTCCAACGCCCGTTACTCATTAGTAGTCATTGTCCCACTTAGGACTAATTTCGTTATTGTCGTGTGGTAAAAATGTGTATGAAAAACAAATGCTTATAAAAACAACCGTGTACCGCCCCAAAAGTGGCATGAAGGCGTTGACAAGAAGTGAAGTGTGAAGTGTGGAATGATGCTTTATGTGTTTCTAACGGGCAGGCTGGGTGTAAGGTACTGTGGCATTCCAAGCAGGGTAGGAGGTGTGCCATTGACCGTTGTCATAGGTGTGTGTTGTGGTAGTGGATTGGAAGGAGGAGACAGTGTGTGAATACTTGGGGCCGTTAGGATCGTTGGGACCGTTGATAATAGGGCTGGGGGTGATTGTAGAAGATGGTGCAGAAGATGACGGAGTGGGGGATGTAGAGATGAATTGGGATGACAGCCAGACTACTGATGGAGTAAAGTTTGAGCCGTAAGAGGTAGTAGTCTCCGTGGCAGATGTGGCAGATGAGCCGGTGGCCCAGAGAGAGGTGTAGCTGAGGCCAGAAGAGGCGGGGGCAGAGGAGATGGAAGAGGAAGCCGAAGGAGAAGAGAGGGTGGGGGATGAGAAGACGGAAATGGGAGAAGAAGAGGATGTGTGGGAGATGGCGGAGGATGACGCAGGGGAGGTGCCAGAGGGTGCGGCACTACCGTTGTAGGGCAGGTCAGTTGGGACAACCGTGGCAAGGGGAGCAGCCGACGTAACGGTGGCAGTAGCTGTAGAGGTGGTCGATGATTGTACTGCCTGAGCAGGCACAATGGTCACCGACGCGGTCGCAACTACAACAACTACAGATGAGCTCTGCCGTCCAGCAGAGGTAGCAACAGCCGACGCAGTTGTCGTTGTTGTCGTGCTTGAAAAGGCTTCAACATCAACAATCGAGACCTCGGTTACATGTGCCGTCACCGTAGCCTCGGGGACGCTTGTCGTTGTCGACGTTACCACAATGACATTGGTGTCGGTAGACGTCGACGTGGCCGAGCCCGTCTCAACAACAACAGTAGTGCTGTATTCTGTGACGGCCGTCGAAGCAGATCCCCCTGCCTTGGTAGATGTAACTGTGGCAATGCTCGTGTCGCTACCGTCAATGTTAACTACAGAGTAGGTTGCGCGAGGCGCGAGACGGGCACCGCGGCGCTGTTGTTCCTTTTCTTTGCTGGGCACATGCTGTTTTGGTGGGACGCCATTGAGCAGGGGAAGATGCTGGGGATAAAATGGGAGGGACGAGGCTGTGGTGGAGAGGGCAAGGATTGCAGCGAGATGATGCAACTGCATCTTGCGGAAGATGGGAGTTGTGTC
The DNA here is from genome assembly GCA_029298715.1 of Ophiostoma ulmi. Taxonomy (NCBI): domain Eukaryota; kingdom Fungi; phylum Ascomycota; class Sordariomycetes; order Ophiostomatales; family Ophiostomataceae; genus Ophiostoma; species Ophiostoma ulmi. Next base: position 4,025,418 of record JANSLN010000002.1, on the reverse strand, counting down.
AGTGTTTTAGATGTGATGCGAGGGTCAGAGGAGTGGTTGTGGGAGGGTCCAGGAGGTGTGTATGTGCAGATAATGTAGTGCTGAAGGTAGATGCGATGAATATATAGAGGATGTTGTGATAAATGGAGAAGAGATGTGCAGTTAGATGAAGAGGTTCTGATGAAATGTAGTCAAGAAGTGAAGTTGAAGATGGATGTGTCTGTATAGAATGCAAGGATGATGATGCGATGCTGGTGGTAGTAATGATGATGATGATGATAGTGATAGTGATAGTGATAGTGATGACTGGAGTAGAGACTGTCAGGCAAACCTAATGTTAAAGTATTGTCGATGTTGGTGTCGAAAGAGAGATGCCAAAGAAAGATTGATTGACAAGAGGACGAGATATCACGGCCCTTTTAATCGAGCAAATATTGCACAGTGTTTCCCCAAATGTGGAAAATATGGAAGGCTGGACGATCTGGAATGTTTGAGCTGAGAGGCTGCGCTGTGACGGGGTCTAGACCAGAGGGCGAAAAAGAAAATAGAGTGCTGTGTTGTGCTATGATTTGGTAATAACTGTGTAAATAGGTGGCTGGTATGAATGCGATGGTTTCATTGGTTGTTCTAAACATAATTTGTGGGGCATGCACTTTTGGTACGCGTGGTCTCATTAAGTCCAGCCACCGGTGAGCATATCGGACCCACTATTTGCTTATTACATCCCGTGCAAATTTCCAAAACGTCATATGTCTGCAAATGGAAGGAACGCGCCGGCAAGTAGTCAACTCGCAGCCTCGCCATGCAGTGGAATGAGAGAGCTCCTCGAGGCGGGTGCAAAAGTGTAGAGCCGTGCTTCGTGCTCGTCAATCATTACCTGGGCTGGCTGGACGTTGTAAATCTTGGCCTGCCGTCTGAAAGTCCCTGATCAACGGCCTGCCCTACGACCCTGGCCGTCCGTCAATCAATCTAGACGAGGACGATGTTCGATGTTGGAAGAGAGTATCAAAGTCGAGCAAGGATGAAATGAAACAAAGACAAAATCCGTGCTATGATGAAGATGCTACTAAACGCCATATAAAGGCTGAAATGGAACACGTTGTGACATGGCTCGCGATACCGAACCCAGCTGTGGGCACCACTCGGATTCGCTATTTCATAGCTTTGCATCGACCCCCGCAGTCCTAGTCATACTTTCTTCATCTGCAATATTATGCATGCCATGCCGTTGAATATATACTACGCGATAGATAATAAAAACAGACACTGCTCTGAAGAGCGAGTTTGCCTGCGTGGAAGACTTCTTGAGTCCCAAGACCGTGGACCTGCCAAGGTGTAAGAATGGAACACATCTGAAGCGATTCTGTGATCGGCAGCGGCGCAGTGACTGTTTGTGGGTAGAGGGTAGCTCTTGCATAGCCAAGCCGCCCTGCAGACTCGTAAGCTATGATTCGTGATCGGTCGGCGCTTTCGGTCACAAACGTGCTCTGTCTGTTTCCAACAGACTTCACAAAATGGCTGCATCATTGCAACATGATATCCGCTTAAGTAGCAGGTATCTCAACAATAATATAATAAATATATTTAGTTATCAAGTCTCATTACTCACTTCCTATTTCCCCATTCAGGTAGTCCACGCTTTACAAAGATTCAAGCCATATGTTTCATCCAGCCGCACCGGCAGGACTCGCATGCCTTGTCTCGTTCACACGGCTACCACCCCTTGAAGTATTAGCTTCTACAATTTCCTGATAGTTCGCGAACGATAAATGCATAACATTATGACACAACTTGGTCATCTCCAAGACTCTCATGACCGCATGCTCCGCCACAACGGGAACTGGTTCATCCATTGTGCGAGTAATCCTGTAATAAGAGTTCAGTCGTACATTATTTCCCTAGTACCACTGTTGTGTCATATGCCAAGGCCGCTAGCTACAAGTCTCTTGGGCATCGAATCTGCCTCTTCCGTTGTTGCCTGTCCTCTATCAATCAGCCTTCCACACAGCCACAGTCGAGCCTCTAGTATCGCCATCATCTGTCCCTATCCATACATAAATTGGCTCTATTTTAGCGTAACGGCGGCGTGCAGAAGAGGGAGCCAGCGCCATGCCGCGTTGGTCGATCCTTTTATTAGTTTTAATATATAATTCTTAATACATTCACATTCCTTGTCTTTGATTCCTACATTGCCGCTGCCAGTCCATATAAAAGAAGGCATAATTGCACTTTGTATGTATCCTGCCGTTTTCCCTTTTTGTCCACTCTACTCAGTATTGCTTTTTTTGATCTTCCAACTCGTCTATCGATGATTGCGTCTGTATTAGTATTTAGTTGACCAACCATTGACATCAACCTTTGGCATCCCAAGTCCATCACGTTCTTATTGAGCTCTAGCCTCGGCAACGCACAGCAACAAGATTGCGCTTTCCTCGTCTCTTTCGTTTCGTCCTTATCTTTCGCGCACTTTCTCTGTTGAGAAAAGAACCATAGCACAAGAAAAGACGTCACTTGTCCAACTCTCACAGCAGGAGCAACCCTCAGCTGCCCCGCCTCCCCACCCCTTTGCACGACAGAATCGGGTATTTTCTTTTTTGATTTACTCTTTTCTCTATTTTATTCTTCTTCAATTTTATTGCTTAATTTAGGCCGGGCCAGCAGAAAAACGTTGGGCCAGCCAAGACACTATAAAGAGTAAGGACGACCAAGAATAAAAGAGCCTTGACATCGTCATTCCTTCTCCTTCTTCTTCCAGCGCATTTACTTGACGTTTTCCAAGCAAACCTGCTTAATACCCAGCGCAAACCACGCTCATCTACAAGTTCACCTACCCAACAACACATCACAATGTCCTACTATCCCCCATACGGTCGTAAGTATAATACTGAACACATCCATGCGCACCCTTTCCCCCGGAATTTTACCCGCTCAACAGCCGCACTCGGCATATGCACCTGGAAAATCTCCCGGCGCATCGTAGCAATATCACATCATGCGGATCGCATCTTGACACACTAATCTGTGGACTTGTTGGCCTTGTTTCCATCACTCGTCGCATCTTGAATGCATGCTAACTTTGCAGAACCCCCGCCGCAGCAGGGCGGCTACTACCAACAGCCTCCCCCAGGCCATTACCCTCCCCAACAGGGTGGCTACCCCCAGCAACAGTACGGCGCACCGCCTGCAGCTCCCTACGGCGCACCCCCTCCACAGCACGCACCGTACGGTGCTCCTCCCCAGGCCCCATACGGCGCTCCTCCTCCACAACAGGCACCATACGGTGCCCCCCCAGGAGCTCCATACGGCGCTCCTCCCCATGGTGCACCGCCACCAGGTGCACAATATGGTCAACAGCCTCCCTATGGCGCACCCACCCCAGCCGGCTATGGAGCTCCTCCTCCTGCTGGCTACCCCGCTGCCGGCGGCTATGCTGCACCAGTGGCCCTGACTCCACCATCTCCCGGCTACGGTGCGCCCCAGATGATTGCTTGGGATGCATCGCACGATGCAACTGCACTGCGCCAGGCCATGAAGGGCTTCGGCACTGACGAGAAGGCTCTGATCCGTATTCTATCCGATAAGGACCCTCTGCAGATTGAGGCTTTGCGCACCACATATCAGCGCCTGCACCGCCGCGACCTGATTGCTGACATCGAGTCGGAAACGAAGAGCTGGTTCGAGTACGGCCTTGTGTCGCTGGCACGTGGCCCGCTCCTAAATGACGTGTACTTACTGAATGACGCCATGGATGGCCCCGGCACCAAGGAGTCGATACTCAACGATGTGCTGCTAGGCCGTTCCAATGCCGACATCCAAGCCATCAAGTCGCTATACCGCCAAAAATTCCACCGCGCGCTAGAAGATGCCGTGCGTGGCGACCTGAGCATGAAGACGGAGCGTCACTTTATGATTGTGCTGCAGGGCACGCGTGCCGAAGACTCGGCACCCGTCCAGAAGTATGAAGTCGACCGCGACGTTCAGGAGCTGTACAATGCCACTGAGGGCAAGACTGGTACCGACGAGATCCGCGTGTGCAGCATCCTGAGCACGCGCAATGACAACCACATCCGTGCCATCGCACACGAGTACCAGCTGCGGTATGCGCGTCCCTTGGAGGATGTTATTGCGCGGGAGTTCTCGGGCCACATGGAAGATGCACTTCTGTTTCAGCTGCGGCACGCAACCGACAAGTACATGCACCAGGCGACACTTCTTGAAGATGCCATGGCGGGCATGGGCACTAAGGATAAGCTGCTTGTCTCTCGCATTGTCCGTGTCCACTGGGACCGCACCAATCTTGCAAATGTCCGCGGTGCCTACGAGAAGCGGTATCGCAAGAACTTGGCCCAGCGCGTGCGCGGTGAGACCAGCGGCGACTACGAGCGTCTGATGCTGGCATGTATCGGCGAGCGGGTTTGAGCTATAGGCAGTCTGCGGGTGGTTGGAATGGAAAACGTATACACATTAGAAGTGTATGTGTGATTGGGATGATATCCTAGGTTTCTTGCTTGCGAATCTTGGCTGTGCTGTTTGATACTTTGGTTTTGTATTTCGTCTTTGTTATGCCGCTCTGGCTTATGCAGTTATGACCCGCCACTGATATAATTGAATATTATCACCGTATTACTTTATCAGCACTTTATGATACTATATTGCCACATAATTTGCAGTTTGCCGTGTCCTAATCAAAGCTATCTGAGTAGAAGTCCATATAAATTAAAAATATGGAGAAAACACAGAAAATAACCAGCCAGACCTAGATATTAATAGATAGACCCACAATACTTTAGCATATATTAAGTAAAAACGCTACGCGAAATAATACTGTCCCGCTAATACAGGCTATTCCAACGTCTGATTCGCTCACTCGTGCCGTTTTACTTTCTTTTTACCTCGTTTACTTTATTAAGACTAATTTACTAAATTAATTAATAATAACTCACCGATGAATCAGGATCTTGTAACAGTCACGCGCTGTGCTCATTTTTTTACGCGTTAGCGGTGAACCAATTTTACTTAGTCCCGTTTTAATTTTTAATTTTTAATTTTTACTTTACTATTTACTATCTTACTTACGGCTGCACTTTACGCGCATTCTCGCGATACCACGATATTTGGGCAACGGTTTAAGCAGGCACTGGTTGTTTGCGCCCTCCTCACTGTCGCATCGCCTCCTTTCTCAATTACACCTTTTAATTCACCTCATTCATCTTAGTCATTCATTCGCAGCAACACCATTCTAGGATACATCACACAGCTTGCTTCAAATCTGTCTCATATCTCTTCTACTTGTCGATTTTATCACATCAGCACCAGGCTGCGCCCAATTCACCAACTTGGCACGGCAATTCTATATCTTTATTTTGTTTGCTAATAATCATACGCATCTATATGACAATTCCTCGTTATTCATATTCTTCCTTTACCAGTGCGCCCCTTCCCCAGTTGCTTCATCTGCAGATCAACGCGTCTTCTTGACCAGACGCGCCTTCTAGTGCTCTAAGCATTGTTTACAAAGTACCCATATTTGGCTTGCGACACAAACCCTCGAGCCAGCTGCAGCCTTCTGCTCCAGATCCGCAAATGGCGTCTAACGTCCCCGGCCAAATGGCCTCAGCATCGGGAACACCGGGTTCGGTTTCAGGCCAAACTGTTCACAACGGGCCTGCCTCATCCACACCAGCGGGAACACCGCCCGTGATCTCCCAACCGGGACAGCCATCAGCCTCGTCACCAATACATCACACGACAGCCTTACCTGCGCCTGGTCTTCACCCATCGCCACACCATTCTGCAGCAGCAAGTCCTGTCACTCGAGCAGCACATTCTCCGGGTGTCAATGGAGCCCCAAGACCAGCAGCAAAAGCACACTCTGTGTCGCCCGCTTTGCAGCATGCCCGACAAGGCAACATGTCGTCTACTCCATCAAGGAACTCGGAACTACCGGGATATATTGCCCGGGGCTCCCCAGCACAGCAGTTCCAACCGCCGCCACAAAATCAGCATGACCATCCTCGGGTCGCACCACCGTATATACAGCGCGGCCCACGCTGGTCGGACCCGAACCTGTCTCGGCATGATGGAATTGTCGACCCCATTCAATATGTGCCAAAGCCGGTACCACGACCAGCACTAAGCGCCCCGGCGCCGCCACCAGCAGATCCCCGTGGCGGTATATCAATTCCGTCGCCTGGCCCTGATCACGGCGTTAAGAACTCCAAATTTCAAGATGACTACTACCGCATATTTTACTCTATTCAGCAAAGTCTACCAGAGAGTGCCCGTGCTGCTGTCCGTGAGAACTGGCAAAAGTGTCTGCTAGGATCTGTGTTTCAGCAAGGGTTTATCCTGAGTGCAATGGTATGCAATGTTGACCCCAACGTTGTGCGGCAGACAATGAAGGACTTCGGCTCCAACCTGATGAGTGTTGCCCTGGAAGAGCTGGTTGCGCATATGACAACAGCCGACATCGACTTGGTGGCGGAGGCTATTCTTGCCAAAGCCAGTGACAAGTTTCTGGATGCCGCTCTAGAGAAACGACTGCCTACGATTGATGCCAAGCCGCTTATCAATGCGTTAGCCCGAGCGGCTCGTCTTGGATATGAACCAGACGACATTGAAGACGATATTGCAGAAGCCAGCAGCGAGCCTTCGACGGCGGCGGCAGCAGTGCCTTTTTCGGGGCCGGTTCCATCAGCCCCATCCACCTTGGTAAACCAAAAACGACAGTGCAAATCCTGCAATCGTCTTTTCAATAATCAAAACAGCTACTGTTATGTATGTTTACTGTTTTGTCTTACCCGCACCATTTTATTTCCACAGCCACTAACACAAGCAGCATACTGAACACCATATCTGCTGGCAGAGGGCGCCATCGCCAAACGGCTTCAAGTATGCATGTACAGATTGCGGCCAGGGCTTTAGTGATTTTGATGCCACACGCTACGTGAGTAAATATTAATCTCTACAAGAAGCACAAGTGTGAGTGCTACTAACCGAGTGTCAAGCATAACTTGTCGAGGGCGTGTACGATATTAGGAAACCCAAAGACACCAACAGCAATAGCACCGCAACCGACAACAGCTGCAACGCCTGCATACTATGCCACTGCTTCTGTCCGCCAGCCGTATACGCCAGTCGTTCAGTCACATGCATCTCTACCAAGCATCGAATACGCATCAGCGGCGGCCAAAGCGGCCAGAAAAGCAGCAGCCAAGGCTGAGAGAAAAGCTCTCAAGGAACGCGAACGCAGTAGTGTACAAGAAGCAGCTTCTGCCGTCGTGCACACTCCAATTGGGCAGCAGACGTCTGCGCAATCATCTCAGCCGTCGCCGTGGCACACACAGACACAATTAACCCCGTCGGCCATTGGGCACAGGGTTCCTGTTGACGCCTATGCCCACTTGACAAAGGAGCAGATGAACGATCTGAATGAAGAGCTGCTTGGCGTCGAGAAAGCATTTGCGTCGCGGTTCCAGGAAGCCGAATTGATTGACGACCCGAATGAGAGAATGCAGAAACTAGAAGGACTCAAGAACTCATTTGGTACGCGGCAGTCTAATGTTCGCAAGAAGTACGGCGTGCGGCTGCGGGTACGTCGGACCAAGGCGGATATTCTTGCCGAGAAGGAGCGTATGGGTCTTACCGCTTTAAAGCGCGGGCGGCCTGGCAGTTCCTCGCAGACGGACTCACGGTACCACCAAAGTGACTCTTCCGAAAATGAGGGCTGGCATGCCCGACGGAGACGCCTGCGGAAGTCATCCACCCCGCCGTCAGCCTCGTACCCAAACGGCAAACATCTGGAGTCCACACACATAGGCGGGGTTAGTGCCGATGCCACTGTCACTGCTTCCGGTACATCTGGTGCTGTTTCTGCTTCGACTGGACAGAAGGACATGGCAACGGCGGAGGATACCAACATGTCAGACTCGTCCTCGGACGATGACGACGATATTCCGGCGCAGCTACCTGACGAGATTAGACTCAGCTTGGGCAGCCGGTAGAGCATTCGCATTGGTTCTATTTTTTTTCGTCCTTTAAGCATGGTAGGAGCAGCTGACTTAATCTCATCTTTCTGGATTTTACTCGCTTCAAATCTCAAGACTACGCGGCGTGAAGGTTTTACTTGGGCTGGGTTAAACTTATTGGAGACTTTACAACAACTTAGTAATATGTTTCTTATTTACTTAAGACTGGTTCTGTGCAGAGAAGGCGTGTTTCATCGCTAACAAAATAGCATTTGTGTCTATACTCAGAAGCCATTAGAGGCATGAAGCGGTTATTGCTTTTGCTGTTTTTGTTCATGTCTTGAGTTACGCATTTTTTCATTATTTCGCAAATGGTGTTGTATAACTTGAAGGACTTCAATGCTGACATATAGTTGAAAAGATACTCAAACCACTCAAGTGTTCTGATATCAATTCACATCCTCGTAATATAACCCCCAACACCATGAGGCATTTGCTAAAGTGACAAGATGGATTTTATTAATGCCAAATCACTGCATTTTGTTGGCGATTTGTACCGTTTCCTCGCTTGTCCCATTTTGGCTGCCCCCTCCAACCTGTATCTGGGTGTTCAAGTAGCCCTTGTCTCTTCTCGTCTTAATCTCTCAAGACCAGCTCGCCATTCCGTGGCTAAATTCGTTATCCATCCAGCAGTCTTTGTTTTATATATATTCTGATGTTGATTGCAATCTTCTGTTCTCTTGTATGAATCGTGATGTAAATCTTTTGACTTTTCCTTCATATTTGGTGTCTTTTGATATCTTAACCCCTCTCTGTTGTCAACGCGTTTGCCACCTGTTACTGCCCGTGCTCTACCGACCCTGCGCGATTTCTCAGGCTTATGCTTTAAAGATACCACCATATCAATTGTCAATATCTCTATCTATGTTTATCGATCTTTATCTATCTCTATGTCTATCTTTCCTTATCCATCTCAGCTGTCATTTCCCCGTATCTGAGATCCCGCGTCTCCACCAAACTAAGCATCTGCCAACGTCTGGCGATCATTTGCATTACTCTTCGAGACTCTTCCTCTCTTAGTATTTGCTTCTCCTTCCCTCTTTCTCCTTCTCCTTCTTCTTCTTCTTCTTCAACTTATTCTTCGACTTGATTCTCAATCGTCCATATACCCCCACCATGGCCTCGACTGGCCTTGTAGAGTCGTTTATTGCGGCCATCCAGGCAAGCCTGTCCGTTCTGCTCGTCATCTTTTATGGTGGTGTTGCCGCTCGCCTTGGCTTGCTTAATAACTCCAGCACAAAGGCCATCTCCAAGGTTTGTGTGCGCCTCTTTTTGCCTGCTCTGCTGTTTGTCAAGATTGGCTCTGAGCTGCACAGCGGATCAGCCCATCGCTATGTCGTTGTACTGGTCTGGGCCATTCTCTGTCATACCGTCTCATTTGTCCTTGGCATTGCCGGCCACCTTCTCTTTGATATGCCTGACTGGACTACTGTCGCCGTCATGTTTAACAACACCACAAGCTACCCGCTGCTGCTGGTCAGCGCTCTCGACCAAACCGGCATTCTGCAGGCCCTCGTCGTAAGCCAGGATGAGACAACCCGGCAGGCCATTGAGCGTGCCAAGTCGTACTTTCTCGTTTTTTCCACCGTGTCCAGTTGCCTCACTTTTGCAGTCGGGCCCCGTCTTATTGATACTGAGCATGCACCCGAGCCCAGTGATAATGGTGACGAGCCAGAGTTCAAAGACAGCGACAACGAGACACCGACTATTAGCCAACCCAGCAAGGCCTTCAATACAAGCTCGTCCAGTGGCGCCGACAGCTACGATGAGGGCCATGTCACCTCGGCCGACCACCTATTTGACGAGTATCAACCGACTGTAGGCCCTTCCGCTTCGGACGACAACGGATCCCGACCGGTCTCACGCAGCAGCGGCTACGATCCTTTGTCTGATGCACCGCCGCACTCGCATAACCACATTCGATCAGACCCCTCTGAAACAACTGGTCTCTTGTCACCCTACAACACCCCCGGTACGTCACGGCCACTGACGTTTCGCGCCTCTATTGTCAAGTTCATCGATCCTTTTGCCTCCTCGGCCAATACGTTCTTCCCATCGGTCCGCCACAAGTCGAAATCGAAATCCAAGCAGCCGTGCACCGGCGATTCTGGCAGTAACGGGGCATTTTCCAGCCAGTACCAGTCGCTGTCTGCCTACTCGTCGGCCAAGATAAGCATCGACACATTCGACCGCCGTGTCTCGGTTGTGTCGCGTGCATCCTGGCATAAGCTGAGTCCACGCACCAAATGGTGGTTGCTGTTTATTGCCGACTTTTTCAATGCGCCCCTCCTGGGTGCTCTGGCCGGGGCCGTCGTCGGGCTCACACCCCTGCTGCACCGGTCCTTTTTCAGTCCCTCGGCCGAAGGTGGTATTTTTACGGCCTGGTTGACGGTATCGCTTGATGACATTGGTGGTCTCTTCGTGCCGCTACCTGTCGTTGTTGCCGGTGTCTCCTTATATACGGCTGTCGCTGAGACGACACGGAATAATTCATCAGTATCAGCCTCGTCATCGTCGACCAGGGCAAAGAAGCTGCCCATCCCAACTGTTGTCTACATTCTCATTCTGCGTTTTATTGTCTGGCCCATTGCATCTGTAGCGACCATTTATTTTTTGGCGTCGCGCACTGATCTTATCGGCAACGACCCGATGCTGTGGTTCGCGCTGATGCTGATGCCCACAGGCCCGCCAGCCATGAAGCTCATCACGCTCGTGCAGGTCAGTGATGCCGACGCCGACGATGAGACCAGCATTGCTAAGCTGCTAACGATTTCCTACCTCATCTCGCCTATTCTGTCATTTACTGTCGTAGCCAGTCTACGTGCAAGTCTGGCTAGTCTATAGTTTTATACATGCAAGTGTCGTTTTCTTTATTCAGCTATTTACCTATTTACTTATAAAAAGATCTGCTCAATGCGATAGCAAAGTTGTCGAGCATCTCCCGCGCCTGCGGGAGCTCGCCCTCCCACTGCACAAATGGATGCACCATGCCCTTGTAGATGAACAGCTCGCTCGGCACGCCGACCTTGGTCAGCTTCTCATGGTACACCTCGGCCTCGGAGACCAGCGGATCGACACCAGCAGCGTGTATCGATGCCGGCGCAATGCCCACAAACTCGTCGTCGCTAGACACAGCCAGTGGTGACGCCAGAATATCGGCGGCATTGACGGCGTGCTTTTTGGGGTCGTTGCCTAGCCAGTAATTGTAGAACCACACGAGACGGTGCAGTGGCAGCATCGGAGCAAAAGCAAGCGTCTTGTAACTCTCGTACGGCGTGTCCAACGCCATGGCCTCTTCCACTGTCTCGGGAGACTTCATAGGGATGTACCGCGCGTCTAGAACAGGCACGATAAGCAGCTGTAGCACTAGTGGAGGCAGCACTTTTTGTGTGCGCATCTTTTGTGCCAGCGCGGCCGCTAGACATCCACCAGCAGACAAACCACCGACGGCAATGCGTGCCGGGTCGACACCCAGCTCGGCAGCTTTGGCGTGCACCCAGACCAGGGAGTCCCAGCAGTCCAGCACGGGCGTTGGGTGGGGGTGCTCAGGCGATAAGCGGTATGCCACATTGACAACAATACACGGTGAGTTCTGTGCAATATGCTTGCTCAAGGGCACGTCATCCTCCAGGCCGCCGAGAACAAACCCGCCACCGTGGAAGTTGACGTATGCCGGCAGAGGTGCGCTGGTATCACTTTGGACAGCAGCTACTTTGTCGTCTGTGGGGTAGTACACTTCGACCTCAATCTCGCCTGGGGGAGTAGTAACGGGCACCTTGTGTAGGACTGTCTTCTTCACCGTCCGGGGTGCCGCACCGACATGGACCCGGGGAAACGTGTAGCGTGGCGGATCGGCATAATACTCTTCAATTGTAACCTGGTCGGCACGAAGTCGGTTGACTGGTCGTTAGCTTTACTTACCATTGGCGACGCGCAATTCATCTTGTGTGTTGAGCCTACCTTGATACTTGTTGTAGATCTCAATGACCTTGGGGTCCAGCAAAGGCTCGACAGAAGGGTGGAGGGGGTTGACCGGTGTTTCTATCGCGGTGGACATGACTGCGGAGGTTGCGTTTGCTTAAAGTTTACTAAACGTCTGGAGACTGAATAAAACGTCCAGCTGTGTTATCATGGAGTGCGCGGGGGTGTCACTGATTATATACTTTGAGACGAGCAACATCGGACCTTATTAACCTGATCCTACTGGTTGTTTCTCGCGTTATGTCTGAAGCTAACATAGGAAGTTTAAGTATAAGAACAAATATACATATTAATTATCAAAGGACATAAAGATAGCGGCTTAGCTGGGCTAGAAATCTGACAGATGGGCTGTGGAGCAACCATAAAATTACTTATTCAATAATCACTGCACTCATTTACTGAAATGTATGCCTGCACGTCTGACGATGTCAATGAATTCTGTCATGTTTTGTTCCCGTCTCATATCCATACGAATCATCGTTCTGGTCTCGACGACTTCAAGTGCACACAAGAAAAAGACGAGGGGTTCAAGAGCTTGCTCAAAAAGGAAAGATAACAACGACTAGTGAGTAGGATACACGAGTGATCGTGCTCGGGAGATAATACGGAGAAGAAACAAGAAGACTCAGAGAGTGCCCCGTCTCCGGACCTTTCTAGCACCAGATAAGAAAACAGGATCAACGAATGTACCAGCGTCTTGTCCCAACTGTCCAACGTTGAACCGCTAGCTGAGTGTGTAAGTACGTCTTATTCGTTTATTACAATGTTCGAAGAGCTCCGTTCCACTACAGATCGTGCGTGGTCTCAGTAGTCTCCGGCTGACCCCCACCAATCCCTCAGTCGTATCTAGATGGAGCGTCCTGTATCGGCTTATCGGTGGGGGTTCTTTATCCGTCTAATCAGACAAGAGACCGGGGTTTAACGGACAGATGCCGATGGGGGTGCTGCGAGCGGTTTGTTTATGCCTGATTGTTGATTGTTCTATGGAATGCCTTGGCTTTGCTGTTATATGAACGTCATGCGATTGGGTTGTTTGACTCTGGCATGGATGACATCGACTCAAAAAAAAAAAAAAATTATTGTTTCATTTGAATTACTTATCCTTTTCTTTTTTTCTTCCAAAAGAGCGGGTATATCATTCCAAGACAAAAAGATTAACTACGTCGCTGCATTCATGATGCAAAATTCGCAAGCTTCCAGACAGTCTTGCACTTCATCAGGCCCCGCCTCGCCATCATCGTAGTTCATCTTGAGCCGCCCCCAATAAGAAGGGTACCAGCCGGCTTCGCTCCAGTCTACCACACCCAGAATTGTCACACTCCGGTTGGGCCGAGGACTGGATACGATTAGGTTGTCGAGTGTCAAGCCGCCGTGGGTGAGAGCGATGGGAGAGTCGTCGAGCAGATCAGACCGATATTTGGCATAATTCTCGGGTGGTATATCGCTGCTAGGCGGCTTTCCGTGCTTATTGACGAGCCAGTCGTGGAACTGTGCTACGCTCGGGAAAGGGCCGGCTTCACTAAGTAATGTAGCACTGTTGAGGATAAACCAGTCCCGGAGGTGGGTTCCGTTGACATGGCCTGGCAGTCAGTATCTTCACTCCATTTCCATAAACGTTTTGCGAACATACTCACCCACAAATGGCACAGGACTGACAAGCGTCTGTGGGATAGCCTTGAGAGTTTCAAGAATATCATTGACCTGCTGATAGATCCCGGTGTTGACAGAAACACTGCATGCACGGTGTCCGTTGATGAGCTGCATGTAGATGAATGTCTGCCGCTTGTCTCTCCGCCAGCCGTACAACTCTGGCACAGGAATGGTTGGCGCATGTTCTTTCAGAAACATGAGGTAGTGCTTCTGCAATAGACACGTGGTGGCCATATTTGACAAGAAGACCGAGTTCCCTGTAGTACTGCACTGGAGGGCGGAGAAGAAGCTTGCCTCTGGTTTGGTTTCCGCTAATTGCCTTCACACGCACCTCATCCGGCGTGGGCAACACCTTTCCTTTCTTGAAAAATAAAGACTCATGCACATCGTAGTTGTCCACAAATGGGAATGCAAATTTGGGCCGAGTTAGGTCTGCCATTGCCGCGTAGAGGTCTTTGAGACAGTATGGTGGTTGCTGGCCTTTGGACGATGGCAATGAACAGACGCCGAGGTAACAGAAGCACTTGTTCTTATGTACTCATAACGCTACTTCGCAGACGTCACTGGCGAAGTGAAGTAGCCAGCCTGGATTTGTTTTGTCGGTGTTGGAGTCGACAAGTGAAGTTGACCGACTCTGTCCATATCTCCAAGTTCTGTCTTCATTGCAGCAGCTTTTCCAGACTCGGTGACGAATAGGCAACGCGATTGAGGATGGTTTTCGAACAACGTCACTGGCCGATTAGAAGAGAGTAGTGATCAAAGTGAAGCCATTTTGACTGAATATAATGGTCCTTTTGGTGAAGAGAAGCCGATAGAAGATTGTCGAGACCACTTGGCACGTTGCCGTCGTCGATGGGTGTGCTTCTCACAATAATGCTCTCATCTTCCGAGCACTCTCATCGACTTGAAGCACACGCTTATTTCGAGCTTGGAAGCAGAAGCCATCGCGGGCGGTCTCTGGTTTGTGTGTCGTCATCATCACTGCACTCGCCATATCCCATTACGCACTTGACAATGAGAATGCAGAAAATAAGGGATGACTTGCTAGAAAATAGATAACAAAAGAAAAGTTAACCGGTGATAGGATGATCGTTGGATTAAAGGAACCCATGGTTTGCGTATGTAAGCAAATTAGACGGACGTTTCTTCCGTCGATCATCTGTGAAACATAAGATGGATGAAAGGTCAGGGGACTGTTGGCGTAAGCGCAGCCGGGAAGCACTCACTCGGATAGTCCTGGCCGGCGTCGCATTCAGTCCGTTTAGCCACTTCTCTGGACTTGTAGACACTTACTGGGACTTGGTACACCACTAACATGCACCCCAGACAAGGTATGTATTACTACGGAAGCCAGTTTGTCATCTTTGGCCCACTTTCCAGAAAGCTTGTCTCCTCCTTGAGAGAGTAAATTGTTGCGCTAAACCAGTTTGGGTCCTATTGCGCGAGAAATACAGTACTCGTTCCTTCCCACTAGGGAACAACAGCTCACTGACGTCTGGTGGCTTAGCTCCATCGTCCGTAATCTGCCCAACCAGCAGATGCGAGTCATGATATTTGTTGAAATAAGTTGCATTGATTCACACAGAATATTCACAGTAGAAATAAAAGAACTAGGCAGTCGTTTTTGAAATATTTCTGCCTCTTCTATAGCATCGTTCTTCCGCTGTATGTTGGGCCTTGCATCGCTCCTTCCTCTTCTGAGCTCGGCATCCGCGGCTCTTTCCTCAAGCAACGATATCACACATCACAGCCTTGCCCTCGCTTCATCCCGCCTTGACGAAATCACACTCGTGTCTTTCCACCTCCACACACCAAAAGACAATACTATCCAACTCAAATCTCACCTGTCGTCCCAGATATCGGCATCACCCTGCCCGGCCTAGAAATATACGGAACAATATCAGAACCATCTGTTTGGCACCGATCTAAGTCACCTAATACCCTCCCCGAGCCCCCAAAAGCACCCAGGCGTGAGGACGATAGGGCAGGAGAAAGAAGCTACCCTCATCGTATTTGGCTAGTCTCGTTTCCTCTTGGCTCCTGTGTTCGGGGCCAGGTACAAGCTCGAGCCAAGGCAAGACAAACAAGGCAGGCCCCGAAAAGCACGGCCAAGCACGGCCAAACAAGCACAAACTCGGATAGGCTATTGCATATCATAACTACCCTCTCCAGCTTTGCCACATACACGAACCCCAGAAACCCCGTTACCTCCGTCTACAGGCACAAGATGGTCGGAGTTCCAGGACGATCCAAAGGTTGCAACACCTGCATCCAAAGAAAGATCAAGGTATGTTTCGTTTTTCACCGACTGTGTTTTTTCCTCTTGTTTTAGTTGTCTGCTCTTCCTCCCTGTCACTTAATATTGGCAACTACAAATCCGATGCCATCACTGACACATTTTCAGTGTGATGGAGGCCAACCGGCTTGCAACAACTGCAAAAAGTCTAACCGATTATGCACGGGTTACAAGCGACCCGTGGCGTTTGTCATGTCATCAAATGTCACTCTCGAAGCCAACATAATCGAAGACACGGAGGATGCCACCATCACCACACAGGGCCGTTGGCGGAAACGCACAAGAAAAACACCCAAAGCCCTCACCGTCGACCCCGAGCTCATCCCAGACAACGTCAAAGCTAAGAACGAAGCAAAAACTGCCGCCACTGCGGCTATTGCCCATGCTACTGCATCTGGCTCTGGCTCACGTCCTAGGGCCATTGACGTCGCTGACATGTCTACCACTGCCCCGGAAGCATTCATCAAGCAGAGCTGGAAGCGTTATATCTATGCCGATGGCAAAGGCAAGCACCCCAAAAAGGCTCATATAGACTACGGTCAGCAGATCCTGTCAAAGAGACAGGCCATGACTGTTGAGGCACTGAGCCAGGTCATTTCAAATCTACAGACCAACGCCGACACAGCCATGCTGGAATTTGGATCTCCACTATCAACAAACGAGGTCTTTGGCGCTGGGCCATCTTGGCCACCCCTTGCATCGCCTTACATGACGCATGTATCGGCAGAGTCTGCCTGGCGAGAGCAACTATTCCCCATGTTTCTGAGCTTCCATTTGCCCAACGACCTCATCCAGGGGTGCAAAACAACCACAAAAACTATACGATCCCGCAACTGGCTCATGAATCTCTCCGAGGCATCCCTCGATAACTCCCCCGCCCTAGAGAAAGCCATGACTGCATTGTGCATGTCCCGTGTCGGCCGCAAACACAACAACATGGCACTCGTTCAGCATAGTCTTGGTCTATACACACATGGCCTTCGCCAGCTCAACGAAGCTATCAAGGACCCAGAGCAGCAGCTGACAGACCAAACTCTAGCGGCTTGTACTGCCTTTTCTATGTACGAGGTGGCCGAGTGTCCGTCCAAGAAGCTCGACGGCTACCACTCACACCACATGGGTGGCCTGGCTCTACTCAAGATGCGCGGGCCCGACGCACACACCTCGCCTCTGGGCCACTCTCTCTTTGTCTTTATGCGCATGCAGCAGTTCATATATGCCCTACTCACACGCAAGTCCAGCTTCCTATCCGACTCAGACTGGATCAACCGGCCCTGGAGTACTTCCGCCAAGGATCCTCAAGACAAATTCATGGACCAAATGTATTGCATCCCTGTACTTCTCGAGCAGACAGACAAGATTGAAGCGTCCAATGCCGACAACGAGACTCTAACTGAGGGGTACTGGGACATTATCGGCCAATACCATGCCATCCACGATTGTCTTCAGGGTTGGTTCAAGGACCTGCAGGCTATCGTCGCAGGACCGCTCTATTGGCCCGAGCTGTCCCGGATCAGATTCCCGCAGTTTGACGACTCTGGTCGCGGCAGACCCTTTCCTGTAGCATTTCACTTTCCAGCCTTTTCGATTGGACAAACCATGATGCTATTCTGGCTGATCTCGGCCATTGTCAATTACCAGCTCATGGTGCTCTACAAGCGCATCATTGGCCTGAAAGAGGGCCGCGAGCCAGCACCAAGGTCGACTTCTCCTACATACACGCCCGATTCGTCATCTCCCGTAGCAGTCCCTTTTGCAACATCGGCATCACCGCCAGCATCGGCATCAGTATCGTCATCATCCAGCGGGTTTTCGGCCGAGTATTCCAATGAGCCTTTGGGGAGCCATCCTCCCTCTGTCCCCGCAATGAAGGCCGCCGCCAAGGACGCAGAAGCTACCAGTCGCACAGTGTCCAACAATATTTGCCAGTCCGTCGAGTACTTTTTGCAAGAAGAGATGGGCGACGTCGGTCCACTGATAATGATGCTGCCTCTTGCGGCGCTAAAGCACGTCATGGTGCGGATGGAACCCCTGCAGCCTTGTCACAAGAGACGGCCAGAGCACCCAGGCGAGTTTACAGACGAAGTGGCCTGGGTAGATGCACTCATACAATTAATCGGTGGAAAAGGTCAACAGTTGGCCTACTATATGGACGAGGATGATAGTTTATGAGCGTGCAATTTAGGTAGAACACGATATCATTTATATGTGGCTATAATTTACGATTTATTTTATTCATTTATTTAATAATAACTACAAACGTATAATCTATTTTTTACTTTATTTATTCTCTCTTTCCAAGGATAATAATAATAGAAGATCGACGTTTATTGTTTCATAATATATTCGTAATGTGATAACTATGAGTAATAAAATACGAATCACGAGCAGAGGTATAATAACGAGTGATTTGACCGAAAAATGCCACTATCCCAACAAAACCATTACATCATCGACAGAAGAGCGTATCCATGGCTTAAAAGTTATTCAAAATTCGACTTTGTGACAACCTATGAGCAACTGCCCATCTACTGATTGCCTGGTGGTGGCCTTTGAGGTGTCTGCATGTTCACGTACCGAATCGGCATCGGTCCTTGAGGTATCGTTCCTTGCGGCATGACGCTTTGCTGCTGTCTAAGCTGCTGTTGCGCCTGGTATTGCATATTCGGATGTGGATATTGAAGAGCTTGTTGTTGTTGCTGGTTCTGTTGCTGCTGGTGATGCTGTTGCGAGTGCTGTTGGTGTATTTGAGGAGGCGCCTGCTGGTAGTGCTGCTGATGCTGATGCTGATGCTGATGCTGATGCTGATGCTGCTGGTGATGGGGCTGGTATTGAGGGAGCCCGTGGTACACTGCTGGTGCTTGCTGCTGTTGGCTATACTGCTGCACATGCGGCTGTTGAGATATCAGTGTTGGCACGCCACTCTGAATTTGTTGATGCTGCTGCTGCTGCTGCTGCTTATCCTGAACAGCCTTCCGGGCTATCAGAGAGTCCAACACGCCCCGGCTGACAGTCTTGAAGCCTGTCGCCAGACGCTCAGCATCTTCCCATCGTGCACCATACGCGCTCAGTGTCCAGCTGACACGCTCAAGACAGGCAATTGAGCGGTCAATATTGGTTCCAGTCACAGGGTCGACATTAGACAAGGGGTTGGGGTTAGTAGACGAGACGACCTGGGGTGGGACGGGGAAAAACGTCCTCACGGGCATTGGTGGCGGCGGTGTGTCACCAGGCATGGCCAATGGCACTGGCACGGAACCACCGCCGGCTAGGATGGCATCGGCAGTCGATGTGTCGCGAAGCACGGCCACGAACTGGCTTCCCATAAAAAAAACACGTAGTGCATCATGGTACGTGTGCCACACGAGATTAAGCCCACCACTGGCGAGAGCCATCATGCGGTCGATATACGCAATAACATGCTCAAACATAAGCATGCGGCCGTACGCTGTCATCAAGGGCGATCTGGCACTTGGCGCAATACAGTATACGTAGCTGTACTGCAATTCAAGATCAAACATCTCACGGATCTTAACCGGGATCGTTGGTGGCAGCGCATCGTACCACTCCCGCATGTCGGCACACATTCGCCACACGTACGCATTAGGATTCTTCAGTTCCTCGGAGACGTCAGACTGATAAAGAGTCTGGTACCAATGTGATTGGGCACGGCGGAGCTGGAACAGGAGAAGAGCCGAGCTTGCCACAGGAACAGACGAGGGGGAGATGGGCGACTGTGCCGCGGCAGGCGAGCGAGGAGGGTGCAAGGACTGCGAGTTGCTGAGTGCCGCCTGTTGCGGGTGGGTTTGGATGACACCGATCATCGAGGGGAAAGCGACATTAATCGCGTCGTCGGTGAAGGAGAACGCCCTCGCATGTACCATGCTGATGGCACTATGGCGGTCTCAATTAGTACACCATAATCATAGCTTGGAGATATCTCAACTCATACTCACCGGTCAAGAGCATAGGCGCAGTAGAAAGTGCGTCTTCTTGCATCCAATGCTGCGGCATCCATGTTCTGGGATTGAGGAGGATCTTGGTGGAAACCGAGGTCAACTATCGCACGGCATGTAAAGCCGATCAAATGCCAACTGTCAAAGTGGGCTGGATCGAGCATGGAGTAGAGAGTGAGAAGTAGTAGCGACTGAATCTGTGTGACATGGCCGGGAGCAAGTGCGCGGTCAGCGTAGGGCATTGCTTGGGAAGCATATTCCACTGCATTCCTGTAAAAAGAGTCATGGCGGTCTCGACTCTGAACAGCAGATCCGATTGCTAGGACCATGTAGAGCATCCAGTAGTCATGGCTGCGCAAATTTGGCCTTGCCGGGGGCATGTTGATGGCCATGGGCTGTTGAACATGATACACCTCTTCGAGGAGGGCGAGGAGCGACGTCTCGGAGAAGAATGGAAAAATTGTGTGGATATGGCTGAGATAGTACTGGACGACAGGGTACGATGCCTGGCGCGGCGGCAGTTTTCCAGCGGGAGTCGATGGCTCAGGTAAAGGCACGTTACCGGCGGCAGCCAATACCAGTCTAGCAAATGTCATGTTGTTTATGGTTGTGTCAAAGTCGAGGGTTGTCGCATTGACGGACAAGTAGCCAAAATCAGACACAAGCGAGTTGACGTCAGAGTTTTCACGTTTCCGTGCTGCCTTTCGATGGATCGCATCTCGAATGACAGCTAGAGAGTCCTTGCGATCCGGCTGGGGACCGCCCTGTGGGCTAAAGCTAGACTCGCCATCGTGAAAGACAACAGACGCTTTACGGGACCGGGCATATGTCAGACGGCGTTCGAGCTTCTCGACACGAAGCTCGAGTGCAGCGACGTAACTGTGGTATGTTAGATTAGAAGATGCAGCGACCAGGGCTGGCTGTGTTGATTATGCGCATTGAGCTTAACATACCTGCGCTCCTTGCCACGTGCAAATTGGTCGTTAGCTGCAGAGCACTCGGATTCACGGCCGGCCTTTTCACATGCCGTGCAAGCGGGCAGTTTTCCGTCACACTGAGATATAATTAGCAGAGGCCCTAGAGGGTCTTGAATTGGATGCTGTCATCTAGATCAAGGTACCTTGACTTTTGCGGCGCGACCTAAGTGAGAGTATAGTTAGTTTGTGTTTGTGTGTTCCTGCATATAGAAAGGTCTACTAACATCTTGAACATGCTGATACGGGCCGTGAAACGCGGAGGAGAGGGTTGTCTGAGAAGCTGGAACGAGGCATGTTGTCGGGTTGTTGCGCGACAGTTGGCCGGGCAGAGCTGTTGGGGCGGGCTGGCCAGAAACAGATGTTGGCACAGTTAAGCGTAGCGCGATGACTGGCCCGGTATGGGTTTGAAAGGAAGGCCGCTCAATTCGGGAGACGTTCCGTGATTAGAGTGGGAGGTTCGGAGGTTCGGAGGTTCGATGATCCCTCCAGGCCAGTCAAGGCCGATCCTCGTGGTGGATGGCGGGCCACGGTGATCACCGGAGAATGTCGTGCGAGACTGCTCCCGCACGTAGGCAATCAAAACACCCCAGTAATGTAGTCTAGGATCGTAGCCGGTCAAAGAAGCTCCTGCTGTTGGCCAAGTCGTCACCGGGCAAGTCGTCTAGGCGGATAACAATGAGCAAGCTGCAACGGCAAACGGCAAACGGCGGCCGGTTGGCTCTGCCCGGGGAGGTACAGAAGGTATATATGGAAGCTAATGAATGCAATGCGAGCTCCAGGATTGGACAGTGTGTCGTGTATGTAGTTTAGAAGTCGGCAAAGTAACGGCCAGCGGGTCGGGACAGTCTAACTTGGTCGTTCGTGGTAAGGATGAATCTCAGGCTGCCGACTGTGGTGTGGAGAAGGGTTGTGATCGTCTGGCAAGGGAAGAATACTTACGCCATCTCATAGCAGCCGTGAGCTCGCGGCTGCTGAGCTCTGTGCTTTGTCGCCAAGGGCGGGGCAGCTGGCCACCTGCCGCTCGTTAACATCTTCAAGCAAAATACAGTGTGTGCGAGTTACATAGCTCGCACTGTCCTTTGTGATTATCGAGCAGAGCTGACTGACCTATCCCTTGATCTCCACTAGGCCCTGGCACATTGCAGCGTTAGCATGTTCGCCACCCACAGGCTACTCTAGTTAGCTCACAGGGCTAGGTGACGATGTACTGAGAGCGTCATTGGTTGCGCCTGCCATCTAGAGTCATATGCGTGCCCTTCTTTCCACTTTTGTTGCTCCTTCCGTTTGTTGATATTAGGTTGAGATATAGTACTCGTATCTATATTTAATACGTAGCATTTATATTTCCCGGGCGGCTTTCTTGCCCAGAAGCAGCATCGTTCCTTCCGTGTAATCAACGCCTTGGACCCTTCAACCGTCGTCTATGCAACTGACCCCACCTTCCGGCTTTGTAAATATATATGCCTGTGCTGACATGGAAAGAAGTATTGGTTGCTCTTTCCAGACCAGAAAAAATAGATAAGGTAGCAGCTCGGATTTAAAGCTCCTTCCTTTTTCGCACTCTTGACAGGTCTATAGATGTCTCGTCGTTCCTCCCCACGCTGTAACCATCTTATCGCTGCTTTATCACTACTCAGAACAGCGGTAGTCAGGTCCGACCATGCACAATACCCCTCATTTGCGCCGTCGCGCCTTCCCATTCACGCTGTAAGGTTTGGCCCCACCCGCTCGCCGTATCAACTTCCCCGAGTTTCTAGTGGGCAATTTAGCGGCACAGTCCACTAAGGTGACAGCAGGAAGAGGAAAAACTGTAGAAAAACTGTGTGCGAAGAGGGAAGGAAGGAGTCTGGCTTGGCCTCGTTGACCTAGCCGCCGTCCACCGCACCGCACGCCGAACGATACCAGCGAGTGACCTGCTCTTGCCGAGTAAGCGTCCTGTGATCTCATTTGTCTGCCAGTCGCGGCTCAGACTCCTAGCAAACGACACTTCTGCCTTGGTGCTTCTCACGACAAGGAACACCACCCACACCAACGGCACATACGCAAAGCGGCTCTTGTATACGCGGGATTTGATGGTGGGCTGCAGAACCCCGCCGGACTTGTATTTGTGTATGTGCTATATCTATTTGCTTTCTTTTCACAACACAGTAGCAGCCTTACGTCGACTTCAGACGTCACGACGACGATTCTGGCAGCCCTTTGACGACACCGCAAGACTACGACGCCACTACACCCGGATTGTGACTGCAGCTGGGTTGGCTTGTTCTGTTTGCTCTAAGCACCGCCAAGGCCCTGTGCAGGCTATAGGCCCTTGCCTTCAGCCCCAGATCAGCCGAGACATCTCCTTGTCGCTGTGCTCTCATCCTGCTACAGTCCCGGTTGCAGTGCCTACGGCTACGCACAAAATACAACTTTCTCTGCGTATCGCCATTGCAGATCGACAACTGTCCCTCAACGCGTTCTTTTTCGATCAGCAACGATATCCTAATCCTCGAGACCGCCTGCACAGACATCCACGGCACGAACAACAAGACCCGCCGTCTCGTCCTCCTCCTCGGACATGGACTCTTCCAGCATGTTTCGCCCAGGCTACAACCCGAGCGGGCTCCAACCTCCAACCCAACCACACCCTCTTACGCAGCCACAACAGCACCACCAACAACTACAGCAACAGCAGTACTACCAACAGCCACATCGCGGACAGCAGCTGCCACCACCTCCTTCTCACCCCCAGAGTCGCGATGGCGAGCACGATGCGCCCAACCGGGTAGCTCATACATTGACTGCATGCTGTCGGTGTAGACAGGTAAGAAGCTCTACGGCTATAGTCCCTCTCGTGATGGTCTTGGAGTCATTGGCTAATTCTCCATAGCGCAAAACACGCTGTGACCCAACCCTTCCCCGATGCCTACCTTGTGAACGTTCAGGATCAGTTTGCGAGTACTTTGACAGCACCAAGGGCCGCAAGATTAGCCGCTTCTATGTTGTCAAGCTACAGGAGAAGGTGCGCCAGCTGGAATCAGAACTGGCACAGTTCACAGACGAAGACCTCCCTCCAGACACGGAGGATATGATCCGTCCCGGTGGTTTTGTGCGCCTCAGTGACTCCGATGAGACCCCACGGTATCTCGGACCAAGCAGCGGCATTGCCATGACACGTCTTCTGATGGAAGAGGCCAAGCGGTACACCGAATCGCAGCGCATTTCAGAGCTCATCCCTGAACTAAACGCCCGTCGTATGGAGCGCTTGACACGCATGCAGAGCATTGTCGGCATTAACGGACGCGCTGACTCCAGCTTCAGTGGCAGCTCATTACGCAAGAAGAGCTATCCCATGATTAGCGCCCATTCTGCACAGAATCTCCCCTCCAAGCCAATAGTTGACAAGCTGGTGGAAGTGTTCATCTCGCGCGGTAAGTGTTCAGCTTTCGTCTCTCTATTTCTAGTACTGCCAATACACATGCTAATTCAATATCAACAATGAAGCGCAGATCTTTACCCCCACTCTCCACGAGGGCGTATTTACCACACACCTCCAAGAGGTTATTGACGGCGACAGTGACCCTTACAAGAATTTTACAGTCCGCATGGTCATGGCCATAAGCCTTCAGAAACTGGACACGCAGTACGCAGGTCTCGCCGACAGCTACTATCTCGCTGCCATGGAGATCTTTGAGGATGTTGTGAGGCCGAAAGACCTCAAAACGCTTCAGTGCCTGGCCCTTATCGGGCAATACTCACTCCTGACACCAACACGCAACAACGTCTACCATATTGTCGGTCTGGCTACGCGAATTTGCCAACAGCTCGCTATTGTGGATGAAAAGACCATTGAAACTGGTCTGCAGGGTGATGCTCTCGCAATTGACATGCGTCGCCGTCTTAGCTGGATCGTCGCAACGATGGAACTCGGCCTTGCTCACACCATGGGCCGCCCCAACGGTCTTTCGAAACTCAATGACGCCATCGACGTTAAATTCTTTGCGAATGTCGACGATGAGTACATCACCGCCACTGGTATTCTTCCGGGGCCCGAATCCGAGAAGAAGGCCGTGGCCATTCACTTTTGCAAGATGCGTCTGTGCCAGGCCGAGATCCGCCGCGTGTTGTACGAGAAGAAACGACCGACTCCCTCAAGCGAGGATGACGAGTGGTTTGGAAAGATTGAGCAAAAGATTCAGCACTGGCTCGACACTGCTCCTAAACAGCCAACATGGTGTAGACCTTGGTGAGCTTCTCTCTTTTGGCATGCATGTTTTCATACATGATATACCATCAAGATATTAACAGATGTACAGGTTCTCTGGTCGATACCATGCCATGATTGTCTCTGTCTATCGGCCGTCACCCCAGGTTCCAAAACCTTCAGCGAGGGCTGCCCTGCGGTGCTACGAATCTTCCGCCCACGTCACTGCTCTCGGTAGCCAACAGGTGAAAAAGAGTGCCATCGATATTACTTGGGTGTTCCTACTCACAATCTACATGTCTTTGAACACCATTCTTTGGTCAGTTTCGTACCCAGAAGTTCGCAAGAAACATTCGCGTGAGGAGGTCGAGGAGCTCGTCAACATCTCGCTCGACATTGTCGACCAGTGCTGTGAGCGCTGGCCTGGGGCATCTGCTGCGTCGCAACTTTACTCTATTTTCGCAAAAGCATGCTTGCAAAGCTACGACACCGACTTGGAGCAGCAACAGCAAGGCCCCATCTTCTCGGAAACCCAGTACGGTGGTTCAAGTACCAACTATCAGACTCCACCATCGCAGGTAGACCCGAACTCGCCGTCTGCTCCGGACGCACCACCCATGGCCGGTGCTGGAAAACAACCCCAGATGCAGCATTACCAGCAGCACCAGCAGCACCAGCAGCAAGCGCTGCAACAAACGCCCGTCTTCAACACACCGCAATTCGGTTTTGGCTTCTCTCCGTCCAACGGATCTGCCCAGCAAGCACAGCCTCCGTTCCAGTTTGACGACGGTCCAGGTCACCCACAATTCCGCTCTGGCTCTATTTTTCTAAATCCCCCTTCTACGGAGCCCATGGGACGCCGCTTCTCGTACTTCCCGCCAGATGCCCCTCCCCAGATGGTCAGTGGAGAGAACTTGATTAAGGAAGAAGATACACCTCCGGCAACATACCCAAGCAATAACCTGCCCCCCTCACCATCCTTGATAACTTCACCAGATGCATATATCTCCCCTCCGAGCTCGAATCAGCTCAACACCATGTCTCCGGCGACAACTATTACCAGTGCTTCCTCGCCGACGCCGACGCCTACTGTGAGGCATGTTAGTCCCATGCCTGTTGGCCTTGGTCTTGGTCAGCATTCCAATCTGCCACCGCCGATCAAGTTCGAGTCTCACGGCAAAACCCCCAATATGCCGCCGACCCAGTCCAATTATGAGGATGGTAATAGCCGTGGTGGTCAGTCCACTCAATCGAACCACAACCAACGACAAACCGTGCCTCGGTCTTCACAGCAACTACAGCAGGCATATGGCACCTCTCAGCAGCATCGGGGTAAGAACCAAGGACAGGCTTCTCAGCAGCCAGCTCCAGAACAGCTGTCACTGCCGCCGCCGATGCCGACTCAGGTAGCCACAGCTCCATCTACGGCTACAATGGATTCCACGTCGACTACGGGACCCTCACCGGTCGGTAATTGGTTCTCCCAGCCGCCATCATTCATGTCGCCATATGCGGTTGGTGCCATGACTAGGGCAGGTGCAGGATATCTCTCGGATCCTACTGCAGCATTCTCCGGCTACGGTCTCGGCGGTTTCGGCGGCGTTAATAATCCTCTAAGCCCGCTACATAGCATTCTTGGTGGGCTCCAAGGTAATCCCGGTGGCCTCAGTGGTTTTGGTGGTCCTACATCTGTCAGCGCATCTGGATACGGCACCGCGGTTGGCCTCGGCGGTCCCGGCATGCCGCCCTCAAGCGACGGTATCCAACTTGGAGAAGGTTTTGGTTTTGGAGGGGGGATGCCAATAAATCCACAGCGCCAGGGTAGTCTGTCGCAGGAACAGCAAATGGAGCTCATGGATGTTTTGGAAACAGAAGGCATGGGGGACATTGACTCGTTCCTCAACATGGGCATCGGTTTGGGAGGTGCTTCAGGCGGTGCAGGCCCGGGCGATCCTAGTCAGGGGGTCCTTGGTTGGTAGTAGATTTGGCTCACCGTGTCTAATTGATATGCCACTTACTCTGTGTTTACTATGCTTACGTCTTTTACATTTATGGTTACTCTACTCAGTAGCATCATATCACATATACTCATGTGTAGCATAGATATCAAAACTTAGAATTTGAATTATTTTATTACTACAAACCTGACGCACTTTTTTGGGGGGGGGGGGGGGGGGGGGGATGAAAATAGATAAATGACTTACATTATTCCTTGTGAACGGTGGTATAATTTAGAATTAAGGTAAATATGAACACAAAAACAAGGCGTTCAATACCACTACCCTATTATATTTAAATGAATAAATGTATCGAATTAACTGGATTGGATATGGTTGCCACGATTACATCGTACGATTTTCTTGTTATCGTGATAAATGGTAAGCGTTGTATTGGTATAAGGCGGCGTGAATGAAGACGGAAGACGAAGGCAAAAGAAGCAAAATAATAAAATGCTGGTTTAACAAATGACAAAATAATAAACGAAAAAAAAAAGAAGAAAAAACGCGGATGATTGAAACGAAAATGATCAGAAGTAGTTACCAATTCAAAATGAACAAAATAAAGCAAGCGTATATAAGACATCAAAAAGACCGGGCAATCGAAATGGGCGATGACAAATGAAGATATAAAACGACAGCGAACAGCTCGAAAGAAGAAAACAGGAAAAAAAAGAACATCAATTTTCTCAACCAGTAACACGACGCACCCACAACGTTGTCGGCTCGTACTCGGCGTTCTTGTCTAGCCGTTTGTAGGCACGATGCAGCTTAAGACCGATCTCGTACTCTTCACGTTGAATCTCGGCCAGATCTGAACGCAGGTTCTCAACCTTGCGCTTCTCCATCTCGCGCTTGCTGAGAACATCAGGTGTTGCCAAAAGGTTGTCCGTCGGCATGAGTTCTGTCATCTGCTTGATACTGCGACCGATGTTGATACGACGCTGGGCAAGACCCGAGAGCTGTGCATTGAGCATGGCAACACGATCCTTGGCAGACATCTCGGGCGGGGCAAGTGGAAGATTCTTGTGAATTGATCCGGCAATCGACGCACGGTCCGAGTTATCCATGCCACCACGGCCACCCGATGTACCCATGATATTCTTGTTTCGTAGCTGTCCATATAAGGACATGTCGCTTGCAACAGAGTCTCCGCCACCACTACTCACGTAGTCGCTCGCCTCAGTATGCTCGCGAACTGGGGTGTGGTTGCCGCTCATCCATGGAGTGTTAAGGCTGATCAAAACTGGCTCGTTGCCAGGTGTCTTTGGGCTGTGGCCAAGACGTGGTGGCCGCCGGCGGCCCATGACACTGTCGCCTTCAGTCAAATCAGGCAGTGGCTTAGTATTGATAGGTGCAGGCTTCTGCCGTGGCGGTGAAGTTCTCTGCTCAGAAACGGAGCTAGCATCTGCTTGTCCTGTTGTAGGCCGGCGCTTGATCATGAAAGGAGGGCTGGACCGCAATGGGTCTGGGATGGCAGGCATCTGCGGAGCGTCGCTGGGATCAAATTCGTAGGCAGACTCGGGAATAGTGGAGTTATAGGTTGTAACGCTGAACCGTGATGTAGGCTGGGTCCATTCGCTGGACTCATGCACAGGTGGGCGTAGTTCGGGAGGTGATGCAGCAATTTTTGGATTTGCGCGGTTGTTATAGTTGAACGGATCACTTGCGTCAAAGCTAGCCAGGGTCTGGTGAGAGGAAGTGGGCTTTCGCCGTATTTTGGATGAAAACTGCTCGTCCTGCAGTGGCGGACTCGGGTAGCTGTGGACTGTCGAACCAGAAGCAGATGTAGGCGAGGCAAACGAATTATTGGTCTGTGCTGAGATCTGTCCCGATGCGGCAGTAGTTTGGTGTAGATTCGGAGCTTGCTGGCCCTGCGTTTCAACCCCTTGCGGAGACGGGCTTACAGGGGGGCTAACCAGACTGCCACTTATTTGGGAAGAAGAAAGATTTGCAGCATTTGAAGCATTTGTATCATTTGCAGCATTTGCAACAGATTTGGCGGCGTTCATAGCCTTTTGCAATTGCGGGACAGAGCCCACACGCTTGCTGCTTCTGCGTGGAATATTGAGGGGTGCAACATCTGGTGTGTCGTGGACAGGCGCGACTAATGTCGTTCGCCCGCTTGCACCATTCCATGCAGGACGGGTGGATGTAAATGCACCCGCCGCAGGGTCAGTTGAATCTCGTGCATCATAGACGGCCGCGGCAGAAGTTAATGTAGACACAGGTGCAGGCACCCGCAATGAGGAAGGTACCGCTGTGGCGCTGACTGATCTCAAAGACACGGGAATGGGCTGGTCTGGGATAGGAGGAATGGCCTTGTCTGATCTAGCGCTTCTACTGGTTTTCCGAAGGCGACTCGCAAAGCTGGCAATCTCACTGGCGGGGTCCTTGGGAACAGACTCGGTTGGGCTGGGCGGGATGTCTGTGACCAGCCCGCGTACGAACTCGATAGGCTTTACTTGGCTCGGGCGGCCCTTTTGAGAGCTCGTGAGCTCGCCCGTGCGTGGATCCCAGCGGACCTCGCCGCCCTTGTAGCCACGTTTGGAGGTGGAAGATGACATAGAGCTAGTTCGCTCTTGCAAATCCTGCACCTGCTGTAACCGCTCCCGTGACTTCGACTCCCGCAGTGTGCGAGACGCGGCATCCTGGGTTTGGCGTCGCTCCCGGCGCATTGACGGGATATTGGTACGCGACGCAGACGGCGACCAGCCATCAGCGGTCGAGTCCATTGGTGGTACAGCCTGCGTCGCGGAAATGTCGAATGGCGATGGCTCTCGGTAATAGGGGGCGTTGTGCTGATTCTGTGGTTGACTGTGACTCAAAGAGTTGTTGCCGTACCTATAATTGGATCATTAGTCTCCTAGCTTATCATTGCAGTTGCAAGTGCCATGCACGATTAAGTTTGTCTAGATGGCACTGGGAATGCAATCGACTTGCACTTACAAATGTGCCGTGGCAGAAAGTTCAGGTGAGCTCTCGGGGGATACGCCGTCGGCGTTCCTCGGGTGCTGAGGCTTGGAGTATTCTAGGTATTGAGCTCGCGGGTCTGTGTAGTCGTAGCTTGGCTCTGAGTGGCTATATTGCTGCTTCGTCGGTGGAGGCGGTGCTTCTTGATCCTGGTTGGCGTATTGGTACTGATATTGTTGTGATTGTTGTGGCGACGGCTGACTGTGAGACCCAAGGTCGATGGAGTTTGACTGAGAGTAGATGGATGATGTTGGCCGGTGGGAGTAGCGGTTTGCGCCGCGCCCTGAGGGATGCGTGCTGCTTTGAGGAATTGCACTTCCCCTGTGAATTTAGGTGAATGGTCAGTGGTGATCGGCAACAAGTAGGAGCCTGCTGAGCATCGCGAAAAAGAAAAAAAAAAGGCGGGTAGGACGTGAAGAAGGCAGTGTCTTGGCCAAGAATCTTTCGAACACGACAGAACAATGATGCAATTAAAACAAAACGAGCAGGGAGTAGGATTGAGCCGAGGAGGGTTCGATTGTTACAACATCTCAAATAATAGACGAAGAAGCAGCTGGCTTGTCTTGAGTAACCAAGAAAGGCGGATTGAAGTATCCCATCCACTGCATTAATGTCCGATGACGACGAAGAATAGAGAGGAGAGAAAGACTACAGAGGAAAAGATATGCAATGGAAGATGCGGCAATGCCCAGGAGTGTCTTGAGTATTTGGCGTTCCCCCAAAATAGGGAGGAGATGAGCAGAGGAGCATGGGAGATGTATTAATTACAGCAGGCGGGCTTGGTGGAGAATGTGACTGGCAGCTGTGGGGAGAGCCGCAGGGCTGCATCCACTGGCGAGACGGAAAAGAAGCATAGAGAGATGAAGAAGGGAAAGAGGAAAAGGACAAGAAGCATCAGGATAAAGGCATGGTGGGAGTTAAAGCAGGAGAAAAAAAGGGCAGGCGGTAGACGAGAGAAGAACCTCGCCGACGTAGGAGATCTGAGCATCAAAGACGTGGGTGAAAGTAATAAAGGCTGTAGATATCACTGGATATATCACGGCGGCGAGGCAACCTAATGAAAGATGCAAAACGCAGCTATCTTGCAACTGGACTTACCGGGCTTGGTGATGTTTCTGCTGCTGGGGGAGGTAGTCTTGCTGGTAATCGTTGAATCGGTTGTACTTGTCATACTGATCGTAGGGGTCAAACTGGTTGTAATGCTGCTGTTGCTGCTGCTGTTTCTGCTGCTGTGACTGTCTTCTCTGTCGTTGAAGTTGATGCTGTTGCTGTTGCATAAACTCCCGAGGCGGAAAGGCTGGCGCAGGACCGCCTTGAATCGAGTAGCTGTAACTCATCGTGCCGGTCTTGGTTGTTTTTAGAGATATCTTGGGTGTCGCAAATGAAGACAGTTGGCGCGACAGGCTGTATTTGGGGAATATCGTGTTGGCACCGCTGGCTTGAGCTTGACTTCAAAGTATAAATTGCGGTGTAAGATTGCTTGCTGGAAGCCGCAAGAGTGGACCGATATCTCTAAAGAAGAGACGACCAGACTGAATATGTCGGTTATATATTTGAATATACTTGGTGAACTTGTTTGCTATTGCTGTTGTCCTTGTGCTTTGCTTCTATGCTTTGCTTCGTCGGGGCTTCTCCTAGCGCTCGCACAGCTGTCGACGACGGACAGGGAAAATGCCTGTTCGTCAAGGATACGACTTTGCACACTAGCTCGTGGAAGACGAGTATTGAAAGAAATTAAGTTTCGCGAAACAAATGCTCAACGTCCCATGGGAGGAGGGCGACGATCGTGTAGTTGGGTGTGCAAACAGGCCGAAGGCACAGATGTGAACGTCTTGGACAGGCGGGAAGGAGGGGAATAGCAGAGGTACTAAGAACGGGCAAAAAATATAAAGGGCAAGGTCCGTGTCGGATCGTCGACCAGGTAGATGGAAAATAGTGAAACTGTAAGGATAAAAAGTTGAAGAAGGGAACGACAACAGAGGGTAAAGAATTAAAGAGAAGTAGTGTCAGCTCCGAGCACGCATGAACTGCTTCAAATGAGATGCCACTTGGTGGTGTGCCTCCTTTAGTATTTCAGATTTGCCTTTGACGCGGTCTTGTGTTCCTGGCAGCGCGAGGGGCGTGAGGTTGCACTGCAGTGTGATGGGAGCTGGCCAGTGACGTCTGTTTTTGGCTGAGTCGGCTCTGGCTCTGTAGAATGCACCTTTGACTGTTAGTATTTTGGTGTATCTTTAAAATGGCGAACCGTGACGAGAGATGTCCGGCACAATAAGAAAGAACACCAACAGGCCAGATAGCAGACACACATAAATAAGAATAACATGACTGCCTTCCGACGTCGTCGTCCCTGACCAGTCAACAAACCTTGAAAGTGCACACCCGCCTAGTTGCGTGGCTTAGGATTTGATTGGCCACCAGATCTCCAACCTCTAGGTCTTGTATCTTACTTGGCTCACAGCCACCACTGATGTTTCCTCGACTCTTTCAGAATCAAGTTTGGGCCTCAATGGCCGCAGAACAAGTTTACCATAGGCCAGCCTCGAGGTAGTTATTGTGTGTTGTGACTCACGCGGGTGTATCTAGTCCACAGAGGCAAGCAATAATAAAATGGTCGCGGCCCGGTGCCGCGAGACAAGGCTAGATTGGCGGGATGATTGGCTGTGAAACAGTTGTAGTCAAAATAATTGAGAGATGAGACGACAAGAATACGACCATAGAAAGGTGGAAGTGAGAAAAAGGAGAGATCAAGTCCCGTGATTATTTCAGCGTGGGAAAACGCTTTTTGTATGGCAAGAAAATATTCATACATGGAAGGAGCGACCGATAGTGTATTTGGGTGGTCAAGGACAAGCGAACAGGCAGGAGCGAGTGAGGCTCTTTCCTTGCATTGAATAAACGCACTCACAATCAGTAGCTCATTATATAATCACTACGAGCTCATGTGAACATCACCAGTAATTCAAGAGCATATTTAGTTGTGATATCAGAAGCAAATATATTTGCACATGAAAATGAAGTACAAGGTGGATTGTCTACACTAGGAGAAATCCTTGCAGTCTACTAACAACCTTATTCAGGGTCTGTCTCCTCCATTCCACATGTGGGCTTCTTGAAGCTTGCAGCAGATGATCATAGAAATGGCCATAACTCGAGAAAACCCGAGAATAAGAATAATAATCTTTTCGCTCAGACGCCGACTCGAGAATTCAGCGTGTCCACTTGTTCGTTCAACATTGCGAACATGCCCTTGGTCAAAAGACTGGACGGAAGCCCACCTCTTCTGTGATCCCACTTCCCTTTCGCGCTGCCCATCATCACTCTACCATGTAATACAGGCTGCAACCAACATCCCACGTAGCAATATCCTGGCTCTCTGGGAGTCCTGGTGCGTTTCAGTCAAGCTGGGGTCTAACATAGTGGGACGGACCCCTCGAAAGAGGTGGGCCAAGCGTGTTTCAAGACATCTCATGCTCATAGGCTACTGGGTAGAGAGGAAAAGAAAGGGAAATCGCGTTGTCACCCTTCGATCAAAGGACTCTTTGTTATGATAATATTAAGGGGGCCGTCAATGGCCAGAATGAACTGATCCAACCCGAGTATCGCCGAGCTGACCCTAAGCTTTGAACATTGTGATATTGCTGTCATAATTTGGAAGCTACATGATCACGTGACCGAAATGCGATGAACAAAGATCTGTCAACAAAAACACCAACGACAACGGTCTAGCATTCTTGGTTTGATATTTTGAAAGTCAAAACCACACCGGCTGCCTACTACCCATGAAGCCTCTTCAGTAGTTGGATCAACATGATGCAGGATCGAGTGGAAAGCAAATCTGGTTGATAGTGGTGGCAGCTGGCATCATGTGCCCCACTGCCCCGCCCAAACAGGCTCTACTACGTAATACCTGCACAATCGTGGCTGGCAGAATCGATATCAGCCTCGCGCAAAACTTGTAAGCAGAGAATATTACATTCGAAAACAGAAACTCTTTGGGCATAGGCTATAACCAACTTAAAGGAGACATCAATCAAGCCAAAACTGGGTGAGAAGGCTATGCTGCATCGGCTGGACAATGAAGGGGCGTGAAGACGCTCTTTCGACGGGGACGGGATCTGGTCAGGGTTCGAGATCGGACAATGCCGACGGGGGGCACCGGAATGACGGCATATACGGCGGCGGCGTATACCCGGGCATTCTTCCAGCTGTTCCAGATGGAGGTGTGCCCGTAATACCTGACAAAGACCGACGCACAAACGCCGCAACGGCAGCCTCAGCTGCGGGTGTGCGCGCCATCTCGGCGCAAGCTCTGCAGTTCTACTTCCGCGCTCCCGTCAAGGCATTCTTCCGGACACGCGTGGACTACTTGGCATACGCTCGGGGGCCGGACGGTGGCATCAATTCAGGCCCTGTGTCCTCAAGCCAGCACCTGCGCAACTGGCTGAGCCGGACAACACCAGGCGTGCTCACGCTGGCCATCAAACGGCATGGCTGGTCAGTAGTACCAGATCAGGTCCTGCCGCCTCTTATGGCCAACGTGGGTGTTGCAGCTGTGTTGTACACAAGCTATCTTCAGATTCTGGGCTACCTACATCCCGAAAGCAGCCAGGCAGTGCGGCGTGTGTACCCACCCCCGGCTCCTACAGAGACGTTTGTTGCTGGCTTTCTGGCGGGAAGTCTGCAGAGCCTGATTGCGGCACCGCTGGACGCTATTCAGGCACGATATGACCATCGCGCCATTGGGATCGGCACACCAGGAAATGGGAACGGCAGTCCGCAAAGCATGTGGTCCTTTAGTGCGGCCAAGCTCCGGGAGATTGGACTGCGTGGCATCTTTGCCGGCTGGAGCTTGTCGTTTGTCAAGGATAGTTTTGGAAACGGCATATTCTTCTCTGTCTTTGAGTACGTCAAGGCCCAAGGCTACTACCGCTTTGTGGCATACTACTACGGTGCTATGGACGGGTCCATGATTCTTGCACAGCAGATGCGCCAGCAAACAGCCGCACAGCGCTCAAAACAGCGCCAGGAATGGATTGGTGACAAGATAAAGTGCGCCAAGGCCGAGCTGGAGGCCAAGATTGAAAGCATCGATAACAACATCGATGAAAAGCAGCGGCAGCGGCGGTTATATCCTAAGCCAGACCATCTTCATCACCTCCACCACCACCACGACGGCAAGGACTCCTTTTCACAACCACCTGTACCGCGAGAAATGGCCGACGGCTCAGCACCTGTTGTCATCCGGCCGCACTATGCCTTGGAGCCTGCCTTTCTTCTTCTAGCTGGCGTCAGCGCCTCTTTTTCCCAGCAGATCTTGCTTCACCCACTCACCCACTTCCAAGTGGTGCACTGGGACCTCTTGGAAGACCTCGACGCAGCAGCCAAAGCAGACCGTGAAGCGGTGGCCACCCGTGCCGGCACAGCCAATGGAGCAGCGTCACTTCGCAGCTCTCTATTCCGTTCACCACGGTTCCATTTCATGCAGACCTATTACCACGCGTACCTACGCACCTGGAGCACATGCGCCGAGCTGGCGGCTTCTGAGGGCCGGACACGCATCTCGTGGCTGTATCGGGGCTTCTGGTGGAATGCAATCCGTCAGGTACCCAGTACAAGTGCGGGTCTCATTATTTTTGAGCTGCTGCGGCGTAAATATGGCATGGCAGGCGAAGGCGTGCGGATAAGCCGGGATGGCTATGATATTTTACTGACATAGACACGGAATTAATGTACGGGCTGGCTTGTGCAGCGATGCTGTTTTGATTGAGGGGTTTCGTTCTCCTTTCTTTGTTCGACATCGGATGGCGTTTGCGTGTGGGGTGTCAGATTATCAGTCTCCCTTCTGATGTATAGTTACATATATATAGTTCTAATGCAGTGTCATTGTGCTATTTTCCTAGTTGTCAAGTCGTTTGCATAGCGGTATATGCTCGGCCAAGCGAAGCTAAAACACAAATGTATTAACTGAACTTAACCCCTTCAAGCTCCAACTTATTCACTTATGGCTCACGTACTCGTCTTGCCACCGGGAGAGGGGGTCATCTTGGTGGGCATTGTCAAGGAAGAGTCGGGTAGGAATGGAATACAGCCAGTTGTGCCGCTCTGTGTAGGTGCTCCCGCGGGCACTGTTGGCCCGCCAGTTCCATTGACTGTGCGCATCTTGAAGACCGTTCTTGTTGAAAAAGTAATACACTTTATGTTTACGGTCGAAGTAGTGTGTGCTATCGTAGATGGTGCTGTCTGTGAGACGTCATAGGTCGTATTCGACCTGACGATCGTGACTGTTTGTGATGTCGACGACGTACACACAACCGAATACGAATACGTTTGACCGATCAGCTGGACGCATCTCTATTGACAGGTGTCCCGGCATTCCGGTTTTCAGTCAATATGACACCCAGGCACCGGTATTCGAATTCGGAACGGGTCATTCAAACATGCCTGATAAGTGACTTTATAGCGAGATTATTGTCTGCGGTTGTTTGTCAACACTGTTTTCAGATGATCACTATCGAGGCACAAACCACGTTGTTGATATACAGTACAGGTGTAATTAAATGTTTGCAAAAATATGTAATGGCAGCATTTCCTTATTTGAAGCTGATAGGTGAACACAAACATCAGAACAGCGGTGCCAGTTGTTTTATTTTGCAAATTTATTACTATTAACAATACTCACTATCCGAATACGAAAAGAAAACTTGGATACGGATACGTGACTTTCACTTACACGATCCATATTGACATGGAGATGTTGCTATCGTACGCTATATTCGAAGACGGCACTAGAAAACGGTACGGTACAAACAACCTGCAAGTACACCGCATTTTGTCTCAATGGAGCTCTAGTGGCGTGCGTCTCCTTCTTCTTAGTATGCCAACTGACTATAAAAGGTCCATGTGCTCAACCATAAGAAGAGAGATATTTACCATAATCCTCCATATTCATGCTTCAGCTTTTCATCATCCATTATGTCTACCACTGCAAAGTCCGTCATCATCACTGGTGCAGCTGCCGGTCTCGGCAAAGCTATCGCGACTGAGTTCTTCAAACAAGGCTCCTCTGTCACACTCGTTGATATTACTGGAGAGCGCCTTCGTGCCACTGAAACCGAGCTCAAAGCCCTTGGCTTTACCGGAAAGACACTCTCAGTTGTAGCCAACATTGCCGATGAAGAAGCGGTAGCGTCGGTATTTCAACAGGCTGTCGAGACGTTCGGCCAGGTCGATGCACTCATCAACTGTGCAGGCATCCCGGACAAGTTCCAAGCCGTCGGCGAGCACGACATTCCGCTCTGGAACAGGGTTATGGACGTCAACCTCAAAGGCCCTTTTCTTTTATCTCGTCTAGCAGCCCAGGAGTTTCTGCGCACTAGTGGCGGCCGTGACTCTACTAAGGGCCAGACTGGTGGTGCTGGTGTGATTATCAACATTGCATCAGTGGCAGGCACGCGGGGCGGCATGTCTGGAGCATCCTACACGTCCAGCAAGTGGGCTGTGATTGGCCTTACAAAGAACACTGCGGCAGCATACGCACAGCAGGGAATCCGTTGCAATGCCATCTGCCCGGGCCTCATGAACACGTCCATCGGCGACGGCTTGGACTTTAGCACCATGGGTCAGCTGTATAGCACTCTCGGTAAGATCAACGCGACATCAGCGGGGCCAGTAGACACAGGCCGTCTTGCCCGCCTGGTGACATTCCTCTGCGGCGAGGATGGACAAGATATCAACGGAGCAGTTATCCGCATCGATCGTGGGTGGACATCAGCTTAGATGCGGTTACTGCATTGCATGTTCATGGTTACTTTACGTTTTTATTTTATAAATATACTATGATTTTCTATGTTTTTTTCTGACCACAGCCGATACGGCCATGTTTTCTCTCCGCCCCCGACAAATGCACAACAACTAATTGTCCTCAGCATTTGCCACTTCCATCTCGAAATTCAATTGCGCGCGATAAAACATTTAACAGTCGTGTGCTTGTAACTTGAGGCAAATTACACCATAAGAATAAGACAGGAGTGGTGTGTTGGTTGGATTATAGGATCCTTGCGAGTAAAATCAACGGTTAAAATATACGACTGGTTCTCGAAAACACGAGAAAAGTCCACGAACTGAATAGATAAAAACAAATTGAAACCAATACAAAGCAGAGTACAGGCCATAAAAAATTGTTGGCAGCTACTAGACATTAATAACACCGTGAGCAGCGGCCTGTTCACGCCGACGCACCACTTCCTCAAAGTGCTCCTTCTTGCCATGGTAGCCCATGCTTGCCATGAGACGACGCAACTCAACCGCACCGAGGCCCTGGCTGTCCTCTGGGGTCGCGAATGGGTTGTGATTACTTGCAAGGCTCATGTTATTGTTATTTCCATCCTGTGTCTCAGTCTCCGAAAAATGGTAGTCGAGGATCACGGGGCCGTTCCGAGACACAGGCTTACCCACGGGTCCTTTGCCATCATCCAACTTTGATTTGGGTCCAGATTCGGATTCCTAATTTGAACCCTTTGTCTTGGCCTCGGCGCTAACATGGCTAAGATGCTTGTTCTTGCTGCATGTGTTTGAAAGCTTGGCTGGGCACACCTTTGCCATTGATACCTTCTTGGCGGTCCGTGCGGCCTTGTTAGACTCATCATTGTCAATCTCAATTGGAGTGCTCTTGGAGGGTTTGTGTGTAGTCTTGACCTTTTTGGTAACGGGTGACTGAACTTGGGACGATTCAATGTGGTCCGACATGTCTTTGTGACATTTCTTGTGAGGGGTCGGTGTGGTTGACGACGCCTTGGTCGACACCTCCTTGTTGAAATGAGCAGAAGTATTCTTAGAAGTCGCTTCTTCCGTTGCTTCTGCAGTGCTATTGAGACCGGCCTTCTGCGACTTGGCCTTGGAGGACTTGGACATATTATCGACTTCTGTATCAACTGCGGACGAAGCGGTATCCGATGTGGTAGGAGGGAGTGCTTCTGTGTCATTGGGGGCGACAGTATTGTCAAACCACGCCTCACCAAACTCATGCAGCTGCTCTTCATTGATACCTGGCAGTACATCCCCGCTCTCGTCGTTCTCTGATGGCAAATGTGCGACATCCGCCATTTCTTGCAACACGCTGGTCAGGTCAAGAGGATGGTGCTCCTCTACGACAACCGGGACGGGGTTGATGTGAACATCCTGCATGTTGACGTGGGTAGGCAAGAAATACCCACTGTCACGGGGAGCCAGAGCTCCTGTGTCCTTATCCATGTATGAAAGGTTATCCATCATGCTTTTGAACAGAGCAAAGATGTTGTCGCTATGCGTCGAGGTTACGTTTGAGGTGCGGCTGTAGCCCAGCCGGGTGCTGTAGCCAGCAATGGCTAGCGACTTAAGAGCAAGGTTGCGGTGATCCTTGAGCTCCTGTGTCTCCGTCTGGGGATGGTTGATCATGGTGAGCAGACCTCCGCTCTTCTTAGTCCCCTCTTCGTCATTGTGGGTGGGATCATGCACAATGAGGTTGAGGTGAAGACGAAACTGCATCGTCAGAGCAAACATCGATCGAGGACGCTGAACATTCCACATATCCACGAGCTGGAGGATCTGCTGCATTTTGCGGATAATTGGGAACTTGGCGTCGACGCCAACGTACCGAATCGGTTCGATACCGCAGGCGATGACGACTCCAAGGGCCACGGTGCCAGCCTGACCAATACCACCAATGAACATTTTTGCCAGAGGAATGTTGAACTCGTACTTTTCCATCACGATGAAATCAATGACAGCCTGGATGGATGCGGCAATAGTAGGAGGCTCTGCTAGGTAGCCGGCCTCGAACCAAGCGACATCTCTGTCGTAAAACCACCAGCCGAGTTGCTCCGGCCACAGTGGGTAGCGAGTCTGGCGAGGAGGCAGGATCTCAACGAACTTGGTGTCAGGAAACTTCTGACGGATGGTGAACAATGAGTTCGGGTCCGTGTCAGGGCTCCGTTGGATAGGCGTCCGGCACATTGCCAGAAGCTCGCCAAACGCACGTCCTGGTGATGACAGGATGAAGGCAGTGCGCTTGTGGGCACCGAGTGGATGATAGACCCGAGACTCAAGGTCTAGCCGTATAGGCGGGGGCAGGTCAGGCCGCATGGACATCTCAGTAACCAGCTTCAGAGATGATGGGCGAGATTATCTGAAGTTATGAGATGGTCAAAGCTTTGTTGGTGTTTATTGTGGTGTGGTTGTATGAGATATCGTCGTGAGCTTCACTAGATATTAGAGGTTAATGTAAACGAAAGAAAAAGAGAAGAAGAAGGTATAAAGGATGTGAGAGAGGAGGGGGGAGGTCTAGGAAGTAAAGAGACACAAATTTACCTTTTCAAAAAATCTAATATCACTTTTTGCTAGTCTTATTGCTCGCATCACTACACCTCACATCGTCCCTAGAAAGCACGTCGTAGACTCTCATAGAGCCTCTTCGAGCCTATAACCTACACAAACAACAACATGCTATTGGCCAAACCTGCTGTCCTGCCCTCATCATACCATTGTTGCCTACCGTCGACACCTCGTTGTCTTTTTTGTATCACCTTCCTTTCAGGAATCTTCTGCCATCCGTTGTAAGCTTCGGCCGAGTCACATTATTTCAGATATATTTTCAAAATAATTCAGCACTCTCCCACTTTCAAATTAGATATCCCCCCTCATCTCTGCCCCCCCCTCACTCTCCCTTTGATTAAAACTCTTCTTCACCCCTTTCGTCTTAACTTATACGTTGTTGTTCGCCTTTCTTTATTTGCAAGAGGAGTCAGCATCACTTCCCAGCTCGCTTTGCTGTCATTGACAAGCACAACAACGGCAAACATAACTGCATGGTATAGTCAGAGGACAAGCAAGTTGTTGCCTGTGTCTGTTTTGTCTTTTCAGGTCCCCTTTAACCAACAGTCTTTCTGTTCTTTGATTATATTTTCTCCTCAAGCCTCGACCAATCCCTCCCCCGATGCCATTATCACAACCAACTTTACATCTGCTTCGCCAGAGTACTTCTCACTATCTCAAGTCAACGTTTTTGACAACTCGTTCAAGTTTTCAAGGCACTATCATCGTCAACGGAAGCTTTTTCACTGATATTCAAATTTTCGCCGCTTACTCATCTGGCCTTTGCATCTCATGAAACACAACCTACATCGACAAAAACGTCGAAGGTTTAACCAAACAGCGTTAACCCAGGCTTGTTCAAGATCCCTTGGTACCGAGTGAGTCCACATCCATGACATATCAGCCATATCCATGAGACATTTCACTGACAGCTATTCTTTCTCGTACTATAAACAGTTTCCGAAAATT
This sequence comes from Ophiostoma ulmi, assembly GCA_029298715.1. Lineage (NCBI taxonomy): Eukaryota > Fungi > Ascomycota > Sordariomycetes > Ophiostomatales > Ophiostomataceae > Ophiostoma > Ophiostoma ulmi. The sequence goes on along the minus strand of JANSLN010000002.1, from coordinate 3,984,080 downwards.
CTCAGTCCGAAAAGCTTCAACTCCTTCTCATCACCACAGAAGTCCATAATGTCTGAAGATAGAGACGTGGCTGAGCTTCGTTCTGCTCTGTCTGAAATGTTCAAACCCAAGGAGGAGAATATCATCGAAGAGTGCAACGCCCCCGGCCACCTTCATAGTGTTCAGATGCGTCTTCCCGGCCCCCATGCAGAATCTGCTTTAGAACATGACTCGGAGTATGCCATCGAGTCTTCTTCTGAATCTGAATCTAGTACTGCTTCTGAGCACCATGTCGAGTCTGCGACTGGACCTTCTCTCGGACTTGATGAAGGGGAAACCCCTCTTTTCCCTCGGTCCCGTGTCCTGATTCCTATGCCGCGTGTTCAAGGCTGGAGTTCCGAGCCTCCGGGAAATCCCTATACAGACTACAATGGTCCCGTCACCGTGGGTGTCGAATGGGAATTCTTGGTAGACCCAAAGACGAGTCCCTACGGCAGCATGCGCAAGCTTCCCAGCGGTTCCATCATCGCCCAGGGTCACGTTGGCGCCAATGCCGCCAAACGTTCCCATGTCTATCACATTGCCAAGAAGATGCGGGAGCTTGGTGTTCTGGTGATTACGCGCCCCGAATCACACCTTGCGACCATCAACGATGAGTTCCGCAAAGCTAATTTTCCCTATGCCAACCATGAAGCCGAAGGTGTGGGCAAATTTCTCGAGTACTACCACGTGGGTGTGGACACCAGCATTCGCGATGATGTGCACCACGATGACCTGGATGAGCAATGGTTGCCAGTTAAGATCTCGTCACCTGCCGTCACTATTCAGGGGTTGGAAGGTGTGCAGCGCATGTTTGAGCAGCTGCACACTTATTTCCGCATCAAGGTCAACTACACCTGTGGTGTCCATGTTGTAAGTAACCCCCTTTAGCCCCAAGTGTAATATAATATAGCAAAGTGAATAAATGCTAACCCGAGTCAGCATGTAGGAAATGGTCATCACGGCTTCCCTCTACACTGGGTTCGCACTGCAGCGGCTTTGTGCTGGGCAATCAGCCCCATCATGGATCTCTTTCATCCCCCTGATCGCGGCCCCGGATGTGAGTATGCCCACAGCATCCGCTACTTCTCAGCAATGGCTCAGGACGACAAGACTTCAAATATTTTTGACAATCTATTTGAGCACTTCGAAGAGCCTGATGTCTCTGAGGTGCCCTTTCCCCCGGGCTCCTCTCACTTTGAACGTTCCTGTTACAGCGACCGCCGCCTGGGCCCTGGGTACGATTGCGGCCCCCAACCGCATATTCCCCAGTATCTCCCTCGGACGATTCCGACTCGTGTCGAGTTCATTGAGCAGATTCTCACTCGCGACTACCTCACCTGGGACTGCCTTACTGAGCCGAAGATGGCCTGGCGCGGCGTGGCTCGTCTCCTTGCTTGCAAGTCCATCGAGGATGTTCTCGTAATCCTTCGTTCGACGCTCATTGGCAGTGAGCGCATGAGTTACAACTTTAACAATCTTCGCCATCAGGGCAAGACAAGCTATGCCCGGCCCCGCACTATTGAGTTCCGCCAGCACGGGGGCACGACAAATGTGGCCGAGATTGTTGCCTGGGCCCGCGTTTGTGCCCGACTCATCTCGGCTTGCCGTCCGGACAGCAGTGATCTTGGCAACATCCGTGATAACCAACATGCCAAGCAGGTTGCCACCAAGGCTGTCTATGGCGGGCTTGCCACGACGCCCTATGATGCGTACCAGCTCATGGTCAGCGTCGGCGCCTATGATGACGCCTTTTCTTACTACAACAATGGTCCGTGGCACTCGCTGGGTCCTGTCGTGCACCCTGACATGCACACATCCAATCGCTATCTTGCGCGTCGCCTCTAGCAGAAGGCGCGTCATGCTGTCGGCGAGATGAACATACCTTCTCTTCCTGTTTTCAAGTTCGACGAGATGCCTAACTTGAGCTTCGCTGTAAAGATTCCGCCATTCATTATGGTCAAGCAGCGTGCCAAGGAGACTGTGGAGGATATTCCACTGCTGGATGTTGGCAAGAAGATTGACAAGGTTTTCCAAAAGGTGCTCAAGGGCAAGGACATGGATAAAGGAAAAACGACTTTTGGACAGCCCCTGACGGAAGGAATACGCCATTAGGTTTATGGCCCGCATTCCGTTTGAGCTTTGCGGCGTGTTCCGTTTGTTCACAAACCCCCTCACTGGTGTCTCTTCAAGTGAGCATAACGAATTTTCTGGGGTGCTTGTTTATGCTTATTTTCCTAGTTTCTGTTCAAAATATTTTTATGATATAGCTTGAGTAGGCATCAAACGCTGTCTAAATTGTGATTCATAACAGCTATCTGCGCAAACAAAAAAAAAAAAAAAAAAAAAAAAAAAAACGTTTTAAAAACAAATCCACAAAGAAAAACACGCGAATTAAGCCGTCGCGGGTACAAGACTTGTATCACAACAAAAATATTACATCAGAAAATCTAGAACGAATATTAAGAGCAGTTGAATAGAAAATCCAGTCTTAAATAACATCACTCAGCTTCGCTTCATAGCATGTCATGATGAGGTGTCGTCCAGCTGAGATGATGTCGGAGAGAGAGAGGGTGTCCCCTATATTATAGTGGGACTCTAGGGAGTCTGCGTCGACCAATCAGGTGTCTGTATTTTGGTGCATTTGAGGGATTAAGGAGATTTCTTAAGAGGATTCGCTGTAGACACAGAAGACATACAATACACACGCACTTTTGCACTCAATGACTAGGGCACTTAACGTCTGACAGATGATGATTACATAATCCATCCAATAATTAGTCTTTCAATTCAATCCCCCCAAATATACTGTGACACCTTTGAAAAAATGAATTCACAAAGTAGTGCATTTCATGTATATGATATGTGCTCTATACAACCTACGCACATTGCGATGCTTTCACAAATATGTCGCCATACCGCTGTGGAGCAGACGATAATGACTGTCCTGGCTCGGTAATGCAAACAACAAGAAAAAAAGATGGGCGAAAAAGATTTAGCGTGTCAGCGGAAGAATGACGCTGCAAACACTGCCGACAGTCACTAAACCAGATCCCGGCGATAGGCGTTGCATGACGCTGTGTGTTGGTTTTCTTTGTCGGTGCCGTAGTGGAGATATAGTGGTGTCGACTATCCGCAGAGACGGTGCGAACGGTGATGGACGTGTAGACTTTTGATAAGTATCTTACATTGACGACCAGCAAGCATGATGCTATCAATAATTACATGATTGTTCATAGACGGGATTAGGCTGACTTCTTTTTGCTTCCAGGATTCACTGGCACTGTTCTTTCGTGGTCGTCATCGTCAGCATCATCGTTGTCTCCGGTGCCGGCAGCAGTCTTTCCACCGAAAACCATAAAGCACCTAGGAAGTTCATAGTGCATCGGAATCTGTTTAATACCAAGGGATACCGGACGACGATCGACGTCGTGATGAGCAGCACAGAAAAGGAGGCCCTCTCGGGTGACCCATCGTCATCGGACGCGGATGATTGTGGCATTCTGCCATCAGGTGCTGATACCAATGGAGAGACCTACAAAGAAGCGCCTGAAGCTCCTCTAGAACGTGTTGCGACGAGCCAGCGCAAACCACGAACAGCAATGCAAACTATAAGTAATTATATTTCCTGGGCACCGCCAAACTGCCGCTATGATCCCGAGCATCCTCCAGAGTTCACCATGGGACTCAACTTTTTATTCTCCTTTGTATGTGATAGGTGCTGTGGACTGACGACTACGATGATATAGATAATAGACATGCTAACACTTCAAAGGCCACCACAGCAACAGTCGGTAATCTATACTGTAAGCAAGCTGCCCTGGTCCCGTTTATTTCAATACATGCTTCGAACTCTAACATAGTCAGACAACCAGCCCATTCTTTACCAGATGGCTGATTTCTTCAATGTCTCATACGAAAAGTCATCTCGCATCGCAACGCTCATGCAGGCAGGCTACGCAAGTGGCATCCTCCTGATTTGTCCACTGGCCGATATCCTGCCGCGTCGCCCGTTCATCTTGACTCTTGTCGCGTTCACGGCTATTATGTGGATTGGACTCTGTGTTACTCGTGACTTTATAGTGTTTTCCACACTCTCCTACATCTGTGGTTTTACCACCGTCACGCCGCAGCTGATGCTTCCCCTTGTCGGCGATCTCGCACCACCACACCGACGTGCCACGGCTCTGGCCATTATCGTGTCAGGACTATCACTGGGAATGATGGTTGCGCGCGTCTTGGCCGGTGTCGTGTCCAACTATACATCGTGGCGTAACATCTATTGGTTTAGCTTTGGCGCCCAGGCAATCGTTTTTCTGTCTCTCTATTTTTTCATGCCCGACTACCCGACCAAAAATAGGATTGAAGACGAGGATAGCGACGCTGATGGGAAACCAATCAAGCGAGGACTCTTCATGACCCTGGTGCACTATTGTCGCATATTATATGTCGGCATTTTTGTCCTTTTCTTCAGTCATCCCACGTTGATGCAGTCATGCTTGATTGTCTTTTGTCTCAGTGCCGTTTTCACGAGCTACTGGACGACTCTGTCTTTTTTGCTGGCGTCCCCTCCATATGAATATCCATCGTATGCCATTGGCCTCTTTGGTCTGATCGGCATCGTCATCATATGCTTTGGTCCTTTCTATGGCCGCTTCGTCATTGAGCGAATCGTACCTGTCGCCGCAGTGCTACTGGGAAACTTAATCGAGCTTGTCGGTGTTGCCATCGGCATGTGCATTGGTACATTCACCATTGCTGGGCCGGTGCTTCAGGCCATTCTTATCGATTTTGGCAACCAATGCTCTAACATTGCATTGCGGGCGTCTATCTACGGCCTTGCCCCAAAGTCTCAGAACCGCGTTAACTCTGCCTATATGATTGCTTCATTCACAGGCCAGCTCACAGGCACTGCGGCCGGAAACCGTCTATATGCCATGGGTGGATGGCGATATAGTGGTGGTCTTGCGAGTGAGTTTTCTTTGACTTTACAAGCAGTCTTTTCCTATTTTTATTGCTTGCTAACATTTTTAGTCGGCCTTCTGGGTTTCGCCATCATCGTCTGCGTTGTACGTGGCCCTCGTGAGACTGGCTGGATCGGCTGGCACGGCGGCTGGGCCATCCGCAAGGACAAAGTGCCGAAAGAGATCATAGTCAAGCCCGAGCCAGGAGGAGAAGAGGGTGTCGTTACCAGCAAGGATGTCAAAACCTCTTCCTAGGTACCACCATCGTTGACAATGCCATCACGTCCGATCATCACATTATGACCATCGCGGATCTTACTCACTTGCTTTGTCACGGATGTGTTTGTGATTATAAGACACCCAGGTCTGCCTATGATACACGCGCTCACAGTGCCACTCCTTTTGTCTCGGATATTTATCACTTTGGCGTCAACATTTTCTCAAGTTTCCATCAACTGAGCGCCAGTTCATCAGTAGTTTTTTTTTTTTTTTTTTTTTTTTTTTTAGTTTTTCTCTTTATTATGCCAAAAACAAAGAATCTTAATTGTTGAAATCATTTACCACCGTTCAGCTTCATTGATAACCAAATGTACTACTTTGTATAATGCTGCGTAAAATCATAGCGAACCTCCATGCCTCCCATGAGCAGGCCCTTTGTAAATTCGACATCACCTTCCGCCTTGCTGCACAGCTGCAGCCACTCATCGCGGGACAGGCGCGAGTCGGGATCAGAGTCGGACACACGGCGGAAGTTTTCCGATGAGATGACGTCGATGACAGTCTTGTACTTCTCGATGCGCTTCTCGCTATAGAGGTCGAGAATTGACTCATCGGCGCGGCCATCCCAGATACCAGCAAAGCAGTCGACGAGACCGCCAACGTCGACAAAACCGCCCGTGATGCCAAGGCCACCCCATGGATTGCACAAGTGCGCAGCATCGGCAGCAAGCAGAACACGACCGACGCGGAACTTGGGTGCACAGCGCTGGTGCATCTTGTACGGGGCAAAGTTGATGACTTTGTAGTCACCAGGCTTGGGGTGGCCGGGAAGCATGGTTTCAAACTTCCACGGCTGGCGCTCGCGGTACTGTTCTAGAGTGAGACCGGGAGTCTCGCCGTAGGTCACACGGTACAGGCCATCCTTGGTGATCTTGGCAGCCATCTGAATAGTTAGCTAACTGCAAACATATAAGAGATACAGAACAAGGGATGTACGTACAAAAAAGTGCTCGGGGTGGATAATAAAGTTGGCATCGTCAAAGCCAAACTTGCCCTGGAAATCATAGTACGTGTTGGTCGCAATGATTTGGGCATCCCATGTCTTTCCGGGGTATTCGCTGCCAAACAGGCTCTTGCGGACAATACTCTGGGCACCATCACAGCCAACGACGTAGTCAGCCTCAAGACGGACAGTTTTAGACACTGTAGCCTTGGCCAGGTCTAGGTCGCCCGTCAGTACGTCGACCTCAACCCATGCCTTGTCAGAACCGTCTTCCTGGCCGCCGACGTTAGTCACGCGATGGCGCCAGTTGATCTGGCCGTTGTACTTTGTCAGGAAGATGTCCAGCAGGATGGCATCCAGGTCCTGCATGGGAATACACGCTGTACGCAGGTCCTGGGTTGCATGTGCCTCGACGTTGCCTGCATCCTTGAGGACACTGCCATTAAAGCCGGCGATACGGGTATGGTCCTCGAAGCGGCGCCAGTACATGTGGTTCAGGCGCATGCCGCCGTTTTCGGCCAGCACGTCCATGATACCGGCCCGTGCCAGCTCGGGGATGGCGGGGGGTCCATAGTGGGCAGCACGAGGCTGCTGGTCCAGTTCATGCGAGGCCTCGACGATTTGCACGGGGATGCCGTGCTTGGACAAGAGGACTGCCAGCAGCAGACCCGCTGGTCCAGCACCAACGATCAGAACCTAGGGTGAAGATTATGTGAGCTCGAGTGCGGGGAGATAGGTGGTAGATGGCATTGACACACCTTTTTGAAAGGCCGCTCTGAGATGTTTGCCTCGCCCATCGTTGCTATATCAAGTCTTTTCGATTGTTTCACTGTTTGAATCTGTGGCTGTCGATAGATATAAGATTGTTGACGTTAAATGGACCAATTTTCATTCGTGAGCTGGCAATTTTCCCTTTGTATGGGTTGCCAAGAACCTGGTCGCTTGTATCTGCGCTTTTTTCCAGACACGTTTTTGCCTATGAGGGTCTGCTAGCCTTTGCTTCCCCGCACCCCGTATTCCTGCCACTTGCTTCCATCGCTGTTATCAAGCCACCATCGGGTTCATTTATCCTAGGCGATACTACAAAACCGGGTGATGCAAACTTCCGGGGCTCTTTTATTGATCCTGTTATTGAGTTTTAATTTGCCGATTCAGCTGGATCATCACACGTTATGATGATGCTTGAATATGTTATGAGTTACTCAAAATACTACATCTCCGACCCGATTTGAGACATTTTATGCGACCTCAGACACAAGATAAGCCACGAATCGATGCAATGTTTAGGCAATCGACTCCAAGGCTTGATAGTCCCCGGATGGGTGCCGGTTTCTGTAGAGAAATAGACATTAATTCTCTTCAAACCAGATTACATTCGGCTTGGTGGTCACGTCTCCGTGTACTTGTATTGCACTCAAAGTAAGTAACTTAACCATATCATCCGATAAGCCTTCCTTATATTCATATGTAAGATATATAGTAGCCAGTCGGGTGCTTCCATGAACTCCATCGACTAAGAGTGACTCCAAAGACAGCCCTGGATTAAAGTAGACAATGGGCCAATGGAGATAAAGACGGGCAGATACACATGTTCTTTAGCTTACACACTCAGCTTTTAATCCTGCCCACGCCCTCGTGCCCATCTGATTCGGACATACTCCGTAGAGCGATACCGCATCTCACAAGGCGCCATGACCCTTTGACTTGCCTACCGGGATGTGGATCTCATCAGCCCAGCTCGGGACCGGTTGCTAGTGCGATCGGGCTGAGACCTCTAGGTCTGGCCATCCCTAACTTAGCGCAGATGTAAGCGTAGTAACTTTAGTGCTCAGTATCTAGGTAACAGCAAGGCCAAGAATAATGATGTCAGAAAAGAGCAGGGAAGGCAGAAAAGCAGAAAAAGCACCAAAGAAGCTACCCCTGAATGGAATGGCTCGTGGTGCCATACGTGTATATGTACTTGCATGGTGCTCGGTCGATGCACCAAATGACAATGAACTTTGTTATTAGACTCGTATTAAAAATTTGCTTCTTTCACATACGGGATTCATACTTGTATATATATTATCACACAGGTCGCCGGGTTGAGGAATTGCAATTTGCTTTCTTTGATCTGATAATCATCTCCCTTACTTGGGGTAAACTCTCATCATGAATCAAGATGATTTCTTTATTTCTATATCTTTTTCTTAGTGTCTAAGTTATGTTTCACACAAAGCCTGATTTCTACACTACTCATTTATTATACACACAAGTTGAAAGGCAAGAGGGGATCTACTCCTTGTACTTGCTGACAATGGCCAGGATCTCCTCCTCAACCTCCTTGGGGTTCGTCGCGTTGAGGTAGTGACCACCCTTCTCCAGGAAGCGAAGCTTGGCCTCCTTCGCGCTGGTGAAAAGCTGGATGTGCTCTTTGGGCAGCTGGGTGCCGTAGACAACATCGTCGTTGCCCTGCAACCAGTACACGGGGCACTTGATGTCACGAACACGCAGCAGCAGGCTGTCACGCTCCAGAAGGTTCAGCAGAGCACCCTTGGCCTTCTTGCGACCCTCATCGCCAACGTAGACACTCTTGAGGGTCTGGGTCCAAAAGGCAATGGTCTCAGCAGACACGTTGGCACCGAAGCCCAGAGAGCCAACGGCACCGCACCAGGCGTCATCAATGATAAAGTCGGGAGTGGGCACATTCGAGCACCACGACTCAAAGAACACGCCAATGGTGGACTTGGGGTCCCAGGCGCCCTTGGTGCGCGAGTCGGCGGACTCGGCGTCCATACTGGTACCGAGGGGCAGTAGACCGAGAATCTGCATTGTCAGTGCTCGGAATTTGGGGTATATACGTTTTCCTTCATTCTCAGCCAATCAATAATCTTGTAGATCTAGAACTTACACGCTCGGGTGCCAGGAGAGCCATGCGAACGACCATCCAGCCACCTTGGCTGGTGCCCAGAGCAAATGCCTCCTTCACGCCCAGCTTGTCCATGACCTGCAGAGCCATAATGGCCGTATCCCAGTATGTAAAGTGCTCGATGGGCGCGCTGGTAGCACCATGGCCGAGAGGCTCAATAGCAAGCAGGTTGACGGCATCAGTCAGGGACTTGCTAGCAAACTGTTCATTGTAGAGCGAAACTGTGGTGCACATAGAGTTGATGAGGACCACAGTGGGCTTTTTGGCATCCACGGCATCACCAGACAAGCGGTAGCCAGCCTTGATACCTCCCAGATGGGGGACCTCAATCGTCGTAGTAGCTGCCATGATTGTGTTTATTTTTTTTTCGAAAAAGGAAGAGAAATGTACCCGTGTATTGTATGCTGGATGTGCTTCGAGTATGGTTTGAAAGATTTCTGTTCTTTCTTTTTTCTGTTGCTTTTTATGGTCATGCAAGCAACATGTCGTGACAGTTGTTGTAGTAATAATTGCAGAGTTAGTTGGCCGTGCCTCAGAACATGAAATATCTTACCTTATCCCAAGAGGTTAGGTGTAGCAGGCGGAGCAACCACCCCCCCCTCTCCATGTCCGCTGCCCCTATTGTCCCTTGTCCCTAGTAGTTGACAGTTTTGACATCGTTTGATGGTGTACTTAGTACTCCGTATGATAGAAATGATAGTCTTTCGCACTGATAAGCGTGCTACGGTGAGTGGGCAGGTGAACATGATTGACATAGTCAGCATTGTATCTGTGTCTCGCTTTGGGTCTAAGAGCCAAAGTACAGCCTAGAGGGATCGCGGATCGGGGCAACCCTCCCTCGCTTGCTCGCCTGTTAGCTCGTTTAACCCGTGCCTATCACAACTCAACACCAGCTTCTCACTCTGTCACCCTCCAACCCTTCAACCCTCGGCCACGTACGCCGAGATTCGTCTAGCAGCTTGGCCCGGTTTGTTACCATATTCTTGTGAGGGTGGAGTAGGGCAGCGTTCGCGGTGGAGGTCAACTCTCTGGCGTATACTTTTTGTTTCAATGTATGCGCCAATTAACTTGGATGTTTCTCCTTTCTCCTCTCTTTCATGTGCTTTTCGTGTGGTTTTATGAGACATTATGGTATACTCTTATTTCCTTGATTTTGTCTCTTGATTTGTTTTAAACAGTAATTTCTCATTAATAGCACATGTCCACGGAGATATTGCTCCAGCCCCATTGTACTCTATGCCTGTAACACAGACTAATTCGTACGACCTGTCTGTTTTGACGTGCTGTTGTCAACCAGGCCTGTATGACGATGGAGTATGACGGACATGTTTATGCCTGCACTATGAATCATGGTTGTTATTCTGTGAGCCATATGTAGGATAATGGCATGCTTCTGGTAAAATTCGGTATTGCGATGTACCTTGTTCGTTTTTCTGGGACTTACCTTGCTGTCTTTGACATTAAACCCTAGGCGGGCCGTCGCCAGATGCCGGCCCTTGTTAGTGGTAACGGTTTCTATCTGTTGATGGGAGGTGTCCAAAAGAGGGAGTATGGAGCGCGGAAGATGCTATGATTGGGCAAACTTGACATGTGGTCCTCCTATACTCCGGTCCCTGTTTTCGCCCCACCAGTCAGCGAACAAGGCCATTGATAACCGGGCAAAATGACAGAAATAATAGTGACAAGGAGAATTTTAAAGCTTGGATGTGAGATACGCGGAACCCAGGGATTGAATAACACGTCCAACAGAACAAAAGAACACTAAAAGAAATAGATAAATAGATAAATACATGGGTGCTTACTTCAATATTTCAGTGAGATCGACATAGCCGGCCAGTCAGGCGAATCCTCCGTCGATTTCGTTGATAGCCATTCGGCTTTGATTTGCTTTCTTCGCCTTCATTTGCGTTTATTTTGCTCTATTTCAGCGAATTGCACTTTCATCTACCTCGGCTTGATCCCTCTTGTATTGGGGCTTTTTTAACCTCCACCGTCCCTTGCGTTTTTCTGGACAGATCTACTATCCCCTTCCTCCATTAGTGCAGCCCGTCCGTCCCTTGACTTTTAGTGCAGTCAAAGAGCACCATGGCGGCTTCTGGGACCGGCTACACCCCGGGGCCGGCGGGCGCTATGGCTTGACTTCCCCTATGCATCCTTGTCTAGCAGGCAGAGGTCGAAGAGTAAGGCAGGCGGCACAGAAGAGGGGGGGAAAGAGAATATATAAGAAAGAGAAAAACACAAAAGAGAAGTAGAGAGAAGCACAGAAATTCCAACAGACGGGCCATAGTACACGTAAGGACAGACTCCGTCTCTGTGTCAGCTACTCTGTGTCGGCTATCGGTGCGTCTGTCTCTACTTCTTCTACTCTTTCGTTATTGCAGTGCGCACGTTGCCCACAGAAGATCCCAGTGGTCTCACCAGCTTCGAGTAAAACCTCTGCCGATCAGTTCAGCCCTCCACTCGACCTGTCATTGTCTCGTTGTCTCGGATTTCAGGATTTTTCCAGGATTGTCTAGGATTGTCAGACATTATCTCAGAGTATCGACCCTCGCTTGTTCCTATTATCTCTACTATCACGTTTTGCATCTCACGTCTTGTTTCGCAGCATGTTGCATTGCCCATTGCTACCTCTGCGTATGTTTATTTATCTTCCGTTGTTATTTTCCTCATTGTATTGCGTACGACTACATGCCCATCGATTGTGGCCTCTGCAGATTATCGCCGCTTCTGATTGAGCATGGGCAAAGTCTGGCTCTCTCTCCCTTACTGACGCACGATGTATACCCTGCACATATGGTCCTGTCGAGTTTTACCCCCGTAATAGTACGAAATACTAGAACAACCACGCAGGGGTAGCCGAACACTAGCATTGTCCAGTGTTACCATCTATCCATCCAAGAACAGATTTAGTACCAAGGAGCAAGGAGAATTTGGCCATCACGATCAGGAGATATGAGTACATCCCGAAATTCACTTGCTTTGGTTGCTCTCTCTTTTTAAAGACGCCCCTTCAGCCTTCTTTTATTCTCCTTGTTGTCAACTTTGTTTTCGCCTCTTGCCGTTGCCATTGTCCATCGGAACTGGTTCCAACCTTTTACTTCTTCGTCTCTCCTTTATGCTCACTTTACAAGCGGGTGGGTCTTTTTTATTTATTTTTATATCCGACTTCCATTCTATTTTGTTACAGCAAACATAGCAACACCAGCTCACGTCCAACAGCCAACAGCCAACAGCCAACATGTCTGATTCGACCGCGTCGGTTCTTCCCGGCATCAAGGGCTACGACCCGAACAATCTGCAGCCATGGACCGTCCGTGTCGTGGCTTCAGTCACCGTGCTCGCTACCGTATCCGTCATCCTGCGTCTCGTCTGCCGTCGTATCAACCGCCAATCGATGTGGTGGGATGACTACACCATCATCTTCTCTCTAGTACGGAACACAGAGCGCGCGGACTATAATGACTGCAATGGACATCAGTCCAATCGCGAAAAGGAAACACTACTAACACTCACAGTTCTGGAACTACATCGTCGTCGGCTTCATTTTCGCCATGTACGCGGAAGGCATGGGCATCCACGCCGACAAGCTCGAGGTCCCAGCTCTTGTTATGATGGCCAAGTGGCTACTAGTCGCTGAGATTCTGTACGCCTGGAACTTGTGCTGGACCAAGATCTCACTGTTGCTCATGTACTACCGCATCTTCTGCATTCCTTTCTTCAAAAAGGTGGCTTTCGGCATTAGTGGCTTCATTATTGCCTGGGGCATCACCATTACCTTCATCTTCATCTTCATCTGCTTCCCCGTCCAGAAGCTGTGGTACCCTGATATCCCCGGCCACTGTGTCAACCAGGTCGGCACCTGGATTGCAAACGCTTCGTCAACCATTCTTACCGATGTGGTTATCCTTGTCCTGCCTGTGCCGCAGATCTGGAAGCTCAACCTGCGCAAGGCTGATAAAATTGGTCTGACTGTCGCCTTCAGTCTCGGTTTTTTGTAAGTTTTCGTACTTGCGATACTACACCACTTCAGCCCAAATTAAAACTAACAAAACAGCGTCGTTGCTGCATCTGCCTACCGCTTCAGTGTTCTCTTCTCCTACTCCAACTCCGATCCCTCATACACCCTAGCACCCACCGTCGCATGGACTGCCATTGAGATGTCTGCTGGTATCACATCTGTCTGTCTGCCCAGTCTGCGTCCCATCCTGGTCGTTATCACCAAGAGCATGGGCCTGAACATTATGAACAGTCGCTACGCTGGCGGTCGCACTTCCGCTCAGGGCAACACTGCCGACTCGCAGAGCAACACTATTCCCAAGACCACCACCTCTTCGCGCCGTGGCAATGGTACTAGTGCTAGTGGTGCTTCCGAGTCTTCGCACTCGCCCATTCAAAAGGATGCCTTCTACCGCCTTGATGACGAGTTGACTGAGGGTCCCCAGGAGGAGGAGCTGAGATTGCGTCCCCAGCACGGCAACAAGTACACTGTTTCCTCGTGGCGCGACAGCGCGACCAGTATCGACGAGATCCCTCTACACTCCATTCGGGTACAGACTGATCTGAAGCAGATCCACAAGGCTCAGCAGTAAATCTAGAGGTTTCTAGATGATGTGTAATCGGGTTTTGGAGGGATTTATAAGGGGCTCAAGGGCAGTCGTGGGCTTAATTAGGGCGCTCGTTACAGCGCATGATTATAGCCATTCTGTTATTATACCCATCGATTTCGATATAGTAAAGGCTACCGATAAGGTTCCTGGACCGAGAAACAATCAAACTCTTTTTCTCAATTTCTCTATTTTTTTAGTGACTTCCCAAAAGACTACCTCGTATATCCGTATCTATTTCCTACGGAACCTCGGGTACAGTCGTAACATGCCCCCTGAGTCGAATCAACACAGCATTGTGGCACAACATTGTGACACAACAGTAAATACACGTGGATATGAAAGGATCAGAGTTGTCATACATCAATGGCAGCCAAAAATACCGTTAGCGTGTGGTAACGCGCTCTATTTGCTTGCCGGGCTGGCACTATTTCAATATCGATATTCATCATGACGGTTGTAACTATCGGGACCGCGTAGAATATGTAGTAGTAGACTGCAGACCACAAACAAAATACCACACGTGTGTTACTACTTTGTACACATGAACGGAGCGGCAGGTGTGGTTGCCGTCGCCTAGGCCAGGCTACAGGGCAAGGAGATTAGTAGAGCAGCCTCTGATGGAAGGCCGTGTCCCGAACTCTGATCTTGGCGCGCGACTTTGCCCCATCAGAAGCAGTCTGATCGCGAGTGCTTAAGCCCAGATTGGCGGAAAGAAAGGGGATAACGATAGGAATGCCTTCGGGTAAATTAGTGGCGTCTAGTTGCATTCGGTGGCGTCGACCTATTCATCTCTTAGACTCTCTTTTATGCAGTTTATTTAGATTCTATCCCGCTTCTATTATTTGCATAAACCATTATTCAACTTGTCTCGTTTAGTCTTGAGACCGTTGCTCTATTCGGGCATGTCTGTGCTGCCAATATGGCAATTCACAAGAATGCCGTGACCAAAGACCATTTGGATCGCATGGCAGAGACTCAGCTCCTCCAAATATTGGATTTAAGCTTTCTTGGCAGCCGTGTGAATCTACTCTCTGCAGCCAAAACCCGCCGTCTGCATTGTCTGACTATTCATCTTCTATTTATTGACTTTATTTGCGTCGTTAATCGATAATAGACGGCTTTATTGAGTTCGATATCTCGTATCAGAAGTCAGATGCAATAGGGGAGGTCCAATCACTGTTTGACTATATAGTTGAGGTTGCCGTGTTAATTTTCTGTGATCTAGACTTTTGTTGTAGTTTCTACAAAAGCCAAGCTGGGCGGCATATTTACAATGCGCGTGCGGTCTATCATATTCAGCCTTCTCGGGGCCAGCGTGACATTGGCGTCACGCTGCAAACCGTCGCTGCCGCTGCCGTCTTTGACAGCCTCAATCTCGTTATCTTCGAGCCCATCTTCGATTGCTTCGTCAAGCTCGATGTCGATTCCGTCAGTCCCGTGATCCCTTTCCTGTTCTACTGCCCCATCTTCATCGGCAGCACATTTATCGTTTTCTTCAGTGTCGTCATATATATCTTCTATCATATCTTCAATCTCGTCGGCCATAGCGTGCACAAATCTCCTGACTACTCCAAACTTTAGTCCTGCTGAGCGACTGGAGTGGTTATGGCTCCGGACAGAATCCGCACATCAATATACTGGATCCCTGCGACGACAAGGTATCTTGCTACAAGGTCAACATGACTAGCTCATCGACGCTGTCTCTTCCAGGCCCTTGACTTCCCTAAAACCGGCATCTATACTGCATCAATCGTGTACAAGGTCCTGTCTGTCAGCGATGGCGCGGCGTTTGCCTTTGAGCTGGATGGTCAGGTCATTGCGGGCGAAGGCGCGCTTCTCTTCGGGGAGATACCCCTCGATGGGTGGAAGCCGCTATCTGTTGATTTCACGGCCTTGGCTACTAAATAATGGAGGTCCTAACCGCTTCGACTTTATTATATCATCTTTCGCTTCACCTTCTGTCAGTGTCCAGCTCACCGATACACAGCTGTTTTCATGCCATATTGACGCTCCGGCAAGTGCATCGTCGCCCTCTACGCTGTCGTCAGTAGTTCCGACTATTTTTTCTGTCCTTCTCTAGGCAATGTCTATTGTCTATAAGATGATTTGCAAGTCACAATGTTCTTGCGTCCCCGGAGTTTGCCCCTTTATTATTGTTTACGCTGTTCTTTCTTTACATCAAAATACGTCCGGAAAGTAATAAGCCAGAATGGTCAAAAGACGCAAGCAAGCTTTCCACAAGCCATGCCAATACTCGGACATTCCACCAATGCTTGTTTGCGAAATAGCGCCGGCGTTTAAAGAACGTTAAAACTACACCGTTACATAACTCTGCCTGGAACTAGACTATAAAGCTAGTTTATTACATAAAGATAATTAATTCACGCATGACTATGGAAATGGCTTGCCAGCCAAAGTCAGAGATAGTCACTTATGCAACGGGGATATGCTATCCTGACAACGACAAACGGTTGGACCAATTTCCTCAGGATTTTTAAGCGAAGCATGCAGTTCATATATTCATTCCCCAGTCTGATTTGGTCTCGTCTGGTCGGTAGCAACCCTCCAACACCACAGCCATGCTTACCCCGCTTGGCTTCTCCATATTTTCATTGCTTATTTCGGTCGGGCCTCCGCAACGGGATCGTTTCCCCGGACTCTTGTCCCAGCCTACTAGTACCCCAAAAGCATTAACAGATGTTTAGACTGGGAAGAAGCCAGATAGCAGTCTCACGTAGGAGCCTATCACATTGGGTTCGGACATTGGTCATGAGATAACCCTCCATACAGAGCCAGCGATGCTGAACGAAACAGGAGCTAGGCCAAGACCAGTCTGATAGCCTTCCCAACCCCAACAGTCATGCTCAGGTGAGACAGAGTAGTTGTTGTCTACAAAGCTGAAGCAGCTCTTTCTCCGCACGGCTGACATGAGGAAACGTGAAGATGGGTTGCAATGGATTGTGATTCGTGGGTTTACTATGTTCGGGGAGAAGCTATCGATATAGGACCAGGAAAGCTGTCGGGGATTCAGTCGCGACAGCTGTCCCTAGTCTGTGGGTAATATTCCGTGTATGTTATTCGTATTTGCATTATAAATAAGCTTTGTGGTCTTTCTCTTGGACTTGTAACCTATATTCCTACTCAGGCTCCCGGTCTCAAGTAATTAACAGTACTACTTATATAAGTCGACTATACACCAAACCCACACAACACAGACAAGATGGTGTCTTCAAAGCGGGTGTACAACTGGTACATCTCCATGGTGGCGGCAGGCTGCATGGTGCTGTACGGCTACGATGCGTCCGTGTTCAACTCGGTCCAGGGCTCCGACAACTGGTTGAACTGGTTCGACCTCGATACTGTACGTCGATAATATCTCTTACTTTGTAACCAAAATCTACAAGACCAATACTGACAGCCTATAGAAAAAAGACTCTTACCTGATCGGCCTCGTCAGTACAGCCTACACCATCGGTGCCATTATCTCCGGCTTCTTCTTTGGTGGTCCCGTGGCCGACTACTTTGGCCGCCGTGTTGGCATGGGTCTCGGCTGCTTTATCACGATCATCGCCACATTTATGCAGACCTTTGCTCCATACCACAACCTGGGATGCTTTATCGGTGGTCGTGTGCTAATCGGCGTTGGTCAAGGCATGGCTCTGACTGCCGGCCCTGTGTACATTGGTGAGATGGCACCACCCGAGATCCGCGGTGTCATCATGACATTTTGGCAGCTCTTCTATTCGGTCGGCTCCTTTATTGCCTATTGGATCAACTATGCGTGCTCTTTACATCGCGAGAAGCTCGGCGAGTGGGACTGGAAGATGGTTGTCCTTTTTCAGATCTTGGTCCCTTTGATCATTATCGTGCTTCTGCCGTTCCAGCCAGAGACTCCTCGCTGGTACATTCAGCGCAGCGGCAATATTGAGGGTGCCCGCAAGGCTCTGCAGCGGATCCGTGATACCGATCAGGAGGTCGAGGATGAAATTTTAGTCATCCGTGAAGCCATTGAGTATGAGCGTGAAGCCATCTCGCACGGCTACTCCGCGCTGTTTAAGGACCCGTCTGTCCGCAAACGTCTTTACCTCGCCTTTGGCCTCAACATTGGTCAGCAGCTCACCGGCCAAGGCACGCTCAACTCATACAGCACTGCTATCTACAAGAAGGTGTGGACGTCGAAGACAACCATCAATCTCATTAATGCACTGAATGCCACGTTTGGTATTGTGTTTACTCTTAATGCTACGTGGACCGCTGACCGTTTTGGTCGTCGGTGGCTGTTTATCGTGGGTGCTGTCGGTATGGGCGTCTGTATGCTACTGGTTCCTGTCGTTGGCCTTGCCACGCCTACAGTAAACGGCACCAAGTCGCAGCCAGTCGGTATCGCCATTGTCTTTTTGTTTTTCCTCTTTATTTTCTTCTACAAGCCAACATGGGGTGCCACTACTTGGATCTGGACGTCCGAAGTCTTTTCCATGAATGTGCGCGCCCAGGCTGTCGGCATGTGCTCGCAGATGCAAAATGTTGCCAACACTATTGTGCAACAATTTTTCCCTACGTTTTTAGCTCGTGAGTATCTCTTTTATGTGTCGTTTCTTTTTCTTTTTACCCGCAAGAGAAGCTAATATTCTAGATTCGGGCCTGAAATGCCTATTCCTCTTCATGGCTATTAATATAGTACTTGCTTTCTATGTCTTCTTTTTGGTTCCAGAGACGAAGCAGATTCCGCTCGAGGAGATTGATGTCCTCTTTGGCGGTGCTAATCACGTTGACAAGGGTGCGAATATACTGGGTGTTGCGGAGTCCAAGGCACACGGCGTGGCCACTGTTACCCAGCAGGAGCGCGTTGACGTTTCTTCGGCTTGAGTGCCATTAGTCTGGCTTTCGGTATTATTTCTGCAGATTGAACTATAGTGTTAAATTTTACAACAGTTTTTTTTTAAAAAAAATACTTGTCACGAACGTCTCGGAATTTGATTGATAATTCTGGAAGCCTCGTCTGGTATGCCTGTCAGTTTGTTCACTACCAAGGGGTATTATGTCTCGAGGCTCGAGCTCTCCACCAAGTCGCAAAGCGTTAGCACAAAACTCCTGTCCAGCTTTAATAATAATGGCTTTCCTCTAATAGATTCTTTGGAAATTATGTTAATCATTCCTGGAACTAACAAAGTGCTATATATGACTTATCATACGAGGCTGAACTTTCCTGGACTCTGTAACATCTCACCTCGCCGCTGAGCAGCGCCAGGCGGTCAAGCCGAGATTGGGATGCGGCAATATTAATCAGTCCTTTCTAGTTTGTCTTCATTACAAATAGTTTATTCTCACATCATGTCAATAGCCCATATTCTCCGGGATGTGTAGTCTACTTGGTCGTTGTCCACCTCCTTCTATTGCTCTCCTATTCAAAACCATGCCGGGTTGCTGGGAGTCTAATTATATTGAGGGATCTATACCTTTCCCAGAGATTGGATACCCGTCTTACCCCATTCTTATACAATTCACTTCTCGTATAATTGATTCTTAACGTCATATACGCTGTCATATATCTTTTCCGTCTTTTTTTGTACAGCCTCTTCTGTTCATCTCCGCAACTCAAACCTTCTAGAACCATTTCGTGCATTTCTTGTTTGGCGCCGTCTTTCTTTGCTAGCTTTTGGTTTTTGATTTTTGTGTCCGTGTTGTTTCAGGAGACTATCGGCAACGACCGACTGAATGAACTTGTGGACATGAAGCTCGAACCAGCGGGATTGAAACAGAATTCTCGCCACACAATTCTCTAGGAGTTATGACAACACATGTTGTGATATATGAGATAGTGCTGGACTTGACAATAGTGTTCTTGCAAAATATGTATTTAAGCCCGCTGACCACCTGTCTCATCCAAATGGGTTGGTCAATGATTCGTTATTAGCAACGATTCAACAAACATACAAAAGCAGCAAAACAAGCAACAGAGGAGAAAAAAGCACTCCCAGCCATAGTCATTTCAATAGTCTTCCTCAACTTCGACTCAAAGTACCCTTCAAATTATCACCATCAAACTATCCTTCACCATGCTTTTCACTATCAACAATTCCTCTTCCCTCTTCCCTGGCCCTGATGGCGGCCGGTCCGGGTATGAGATCACCAAGGGCGAGAGTAGGTTTTCATTTTTACAGCACACTACAACAGGCAAATGTTGACTTTGACAGAGGATAAGGGTGCGACCAAGTAAGGAAATTCCATTGGTCTTTTTTACATGTGCATTATCATTGCCCAACACATCCGCGGGCCGGGTCGGAGAGCACACATGGCATCTACAGGGAGTTTGGGAAGCATAGCAGAACAGGTTTTGAAAAGTATGCAGGTCATACATGCATAGCGTTATATACAGGGTTGATTTACAGGGTTACATTTATGTATTGCGTAAGGTTACTTATCCGTTATTTGAAAAAGTCGAGCATTTACTATTGTTGAGCGCTAGTTAATAGATTTGTTGCTTCGATTTTTTTTTTTCTTTTACTTTTTCTTTTCTACTTCAACTGATTGCTCTATTCACTGTAATTATTACTTTCATATCTATGGTAAAAATCAACGTTTTACAATGTTTCTTTAAAACTAAAATAATATAAATAGAGTCTCGATAACAGAACATATCTAAACCAAGATGAAATAAATACTGTGCGAGAAAGAAAACTACCAATTCTAAAAGGTGACGTCGAGAGGTCAGCTCAGTCAGCCAATGGCAGTAGACTGTTTACACGCTAACTAGAATAGGCGGGGTACTAAGTAGTGGGCCTTGTTCCACTTTGGTTGCATTTGGGGTAGCGCATTAGCGGGCTAATTTTTTTTTTCTTTTATCGCGATAAGGAAAGAGCGACCGGCAGTGGCAGAAATAATTTCTGAGGTCATCCACCAGCATCTGCGCACCAGCAACAGCACCTGCTATCCACGGCGAAGAGCACCACATCCCACGATATCTCTCTCCTATATCTCTCGCAATAAAACTTTGAACTTTTGATCTCTACCTCAACAAAGCCGTTTCGTATACAAATAGGATACGCCCCCCGCCAGACAGACAACATGGCGCCCGCAGCGCCCAACATGCCGTTCATCAAGAACATGGCATCCAGTGGTAAGTGCGACGGTCGCAAACGCTTTTGGGGAGAGAAAGAGGGAATCATGTGAAGATGGACGAGAGTCAAAACGTTATAAATTGAACAAAACCAGCAGCTAACAAGAATAGACCGCAAGATCCGCACACACGCCATCGATACCCTCAAGTCCTTCCTCTCGACCAAATACGCCGCCCCCTATGCCGCACCGCTGACATTTGAAGACGCCGAGAAGCTCTGGGCCGGCCTGTTCTATGCCCTGTGGATGGCTGACCGCGCACCCGTCCAGCAACGCCTGTGCAACGAGATCGCCGACATTCCCGGCTCCCTGAAATTGCCCAACGCCTCGGTCGCTGCATGGCTGCGCGCCTTCTGGGCCACCATGGCGCGCCAGTGGACAACGGGAATTGACGTGCTGCGCATGGACAAGTTCTTGCTACTTGTGCGTCGCGTGCTGGCATCGCAGTTTGTCTGGATGGCCGGTGTTGTAGACGAAGAGGGCAACAGCACGGCCGCCGTCGCCGAGGAGGGCTCTGACCTGACCGAGGCCCAGACTCTGGGTCTTGCTATTCTGGCCAACTGGCCGTTCAACGTTGACGCTGAGGCACGCACCGATGAGCCAACCACCACCAGCGATGAGGATAACGACGATGAAGACGAAGACGAGGACAGCGACATGGTTGATCTGGACAACGAGGGCAACGAGCGGCCAAGGAAACGGTCACGCACAACCAAGAGCAAGAGTAACGGCCGGTCTCCGAGAAAACCGCTATCAGTAACGGTCCATCTGCCCGTTGGTCTGGTCATCCACGCTGTTGATATCTGGGTTGACGAAGCTGAGAAGGCCAAGCTGTTTGTGTCCAAAGTGGCGGAGAGCAACGGCAAGGACACACTGGGCTACCGTGTGCATTCTCTGGTCGAGTCGCTGGCATCCAAGACAGTGTACCCGGCTGTGCGACAGCGGTCGCGCGAGGCGCTGGAGGATGAGCGCCTCCCATGGAACGCGTCGTCGGCCGAGACGACTGGTGGCATTGAGGGTGTGGCCGACGATGACGATGCTGATAGCAATGATGGTAGCTGGGACGGATTCAATGATTAAGTAGAGAGTTGAAGGCAGAGGTTTTAAGAGAGAAAGAAACTGACGACGTTTGTTGGTTATATTTGGTTACAGTAAGATATTTCATCACATTTTGGAGTTTATGATACAGCGGCAAGTCAGGCAGAAACATCTCGACTAGATTCAAAAAGTAGTATTTCCTTGTGCATCTTCAAGTTCAAGAAACAAATTTAAAAAGAATGAAAAGAATAGAAGTAAACAATTTTGAACCCTAGCTCCAGCTATAAAGGTGTGCCGACAGTGCAATAAATGTTATAAAAAGACTGATAGTGAACCAGATTAAAAAATTAATTAAAAATAATAAATAAATGAGCAAAATAAAAATACACGACAAAATAGACAAAGGGGCCTATGAGACAATCCCTATGCTAATCAGCTTATATGTAGATGCAACAGCATGACCTCGCCTTACTACTCTTCCATTTTTGGCTCTCCTGGGTATCACTTGCATTCTGCAACTCCTGCGCCTCCTTGCGCTCGAGGTGCCGTTTTGCACACCATCTTTTCCACCGACTGCTGTAAACATTGCAAATCTTGTCACCGCCACGGACTTGAGGCCCCTATGCCATAAATCGGTCGGTGGTCGTCACCTTGTCCCAGTTGGTTGGGCCTGGTGCTTCATAGTTGACAGCACGTTTGGCAATGACGCGGCCGAGGCCCTGGTGAATCTCGGCCTGGAACGGCACAAAGGGGATGCGCTCGCCGTCGATGCTAATGTATCCGTCCTTTTGATCCTTAGGCGTCAATCTGAACGCAGAAATTTTGCGGTAGTGCACCAGGGGGTTGTCAAAGAACTTATTCTCCTCGACGGACAGCAGCATGGAAAGCGACTTGGCAGGCGAGATGTCACCGTCGACCGTCACGAGGTCCATGAGGCCATCGTTCATCAGAGCGGCTGAGAAGAAATTGGCGTCGGGTGCCATGTATGCCATCTGGTGGATTAGTATATATATGTCTGAATGAATTCATAGATTGTATAAGAGAACTCACGTTTCCACAGTAAAAGTTGCCCATCTTGTCGCTAGATATGACCTCCCAGTCCCCGGGCAGAGTATCTTTGACTGTGCCGTACTTGAGTGGCGGCAGGCCAGGGGTGACCATTTCTTCGGCGTTTCCGCTGCTGGAGGCCTCGCCGACTTCTTCCGCAATGCTGTCTGTTGCGCTAGATCCTGTGGATGAGCCAAGCTTGGCACGATCGTGTTCGCGCTGCTGCCGTTGCCGCTCATTCTTGCCCTTGCTCGACTCGCGCGTGTTGGAGTAGTGTCTCTTGATGCCCTCCTTGTGGTCGATCTCAACCTTTACGGCCAGATCGCAAGGGTACACCTTGCGCGCCAAGAGCCGCTCAAAGAAACCCCAGGTGAAGCGTGCACCGCCCATCCACCGCAAGTGTTCTGTGCCTAGATCGACCTCGGCGACAATGCCTACAGCCTGGCTCAGGAAACTTAGCAGACGCTCTTCGCCGTGCGTGACACTGACAAGGTCCAGAGGTGCAACGACGCCCTTGACAATAGCGAGGGCGGCCATGCTGACACGGTGTGTGCCGTAGAGGTTGCAGGCCATGGCGTTGCCACTTCCGCAGGGCAGGTGAGCAACAGCAATGCGCTCCAGGGCACGGCGCGCATCGGAACGCTTGCCCAGACCATTGAATACCTCATGTGGCAGGCCGTCACCGGAGCAGGGGATCACAATGTCGTACTGATCAATGTCGAGCTCGGTACACAGCTCGACGGCCTGACCAGAGTACTTTGTGGTAACGATAGTCATCTGCATGCGTGACGCCTCAAACAGTGGCTTGGCGTCATTTTCCCACTTCTTCATGGCGCCGCCAGGGCCTGCATGCGGATTGACAAGAACATATGCACGCCTCCGCTGTGGGGCCTTGCCGTATGCGCGTTTGCGTAGTAGATCAGCCCAGGCATTGGCTTCATCTGGTGTTGGGCGGTCGGGGCCTGTTTCTATGGACAGGGTGAGGTTGGTGGCTTGTAGGCGGGTCTTGGAGACAGGGTCGGCATAGTCGATGACGAGGTTGTGTAGGTCATCCGAGACAGTGGCCCAAAGAATATTGTAGAGTGGGATATTGATGCGGTAAGAGGCTAGCTTGTCAGCGAATGAGAAAAGAAAAGAGATGATAATCGGCCAAAGGCACTGCAGATGGCGGGAGACAGGAACTGGTCACTTACAAGGAACGCAAGTGCGCCGGTTCTTTTTCCGCTTCTCCTTGTCTAATCATGTTAGTAGATGTGAGAAAAAAAAGTGTACAGCTGTGACTTGTGATATGTTCCACAAGACGAGACGCAAGACACTCGAGTCAGGCCGATGTCGGGAAGGAGGGGCTTGATGGAGGACTGGAGGAGTGCAGACGGGCGCATACCAGTTACAACAAGCTCAGTATCTTGGATTTCAAGATCGTACTTGTCGAGCTTGAGGATGTTCTCAAGTGTCTTGTCAAAAGACACAACGTGCGATTGCCGCTTTGAGGCGCGTCCTGTAGGGGGTGGTGAGGGTGTTAAGGAAGAAGGCGGCGCATGTTCTGGGGTAGTGGTGGCTGTAGTTTCTGCACCTGCTTCAGTTGCAGCGGCTGTAGCTTCTGCCGGTGCATCGGGAGCCGTGTCGGCAGAGGTAGAGGGTATTGCGACGGACAAGAGGGCCGTGGTCTCGGAGATGGAAGCTCGAGCCGGAGCTGCCGGAGCAGACGTTTCGGAGGTCGACATGACGAGGTGTACGTGTTGATATGAATGGTAATATAAACAAATGTCAAGATAAAAAGAGTATGCAAAGGTCGGGGGTGAGATGACGAAGAGGCAGACGTGGACGGAGAAAAGGCGGAGGTTTATGAGGCGTAGTCGAGCTCGGATTGTTGGCGAGGCAGAGGAGGAAGCTTCCCCCAAAAATGAGGCAAAAGCAAAGAAGTGGTGATCTCAGAGGATCCGGCCGGTCCGTGGCATGCACAAGAGGTTTGCGATGGAGGTTGGAAGGGTCGCCAAAATGGGATATCAAAAGCGAGTGCAGATAGCCGATTAAAAGAGTGGATGGGTAGATATGATGTACTATACGAAGGTGATGGCCGTTTTGAGGTGAGGCGAAAGGATGAGGAGTAAAGAAGCCAGAGACAAAAGTACCAAGGGCAAAACCAAAGACGGGAGTTATTCTGACAAAAAAGGCAGGCATGGAAATAGGTAGGGAGGCAAAGAGAAAGGCAAAGAAAAGGAGCAATACTTTGTAGAAGGTGCTAACGAGCTATTGCTGGAGTAGGTATTGCTATGGGTCACAGTAGGCAGGTAAGATACAAGGCGCGCTGCGAGCTGTAAGCGCATGCTTAGCTAAAATAGTTAGTGCAAGTCTACAGATATTTGGCGCGGTCGCATGGGGAGATGGCACCGTTTCGCCTTGTACATGGTGGTATTCGCTAGGCTGAGACGGACCAAATGAGCGACAAAATACTTATCTTACCTGTGGGCACGCGGTCGCGTCGTGTGCCGAGGAAGGAGCAACCCCTGCCTGTCTGTTTCTGTAAATGTACTCCGTAAGCATAACACTCTCACAATTCGATTTCTTTTTTCCTTCTTTTTGGAGAGGGAAGGAACGCCAGTTCAATATCTGACGTGACGGTTAACACGGAAGGTGCCATGGGACGGTGTTTGCTACAGCAGGGACGGCCCGGGTGTATGGCGATAGCGACAACGAGTAAGCCGCACACTCTGTTGATGCTACGAAGTACACGAGGAAGGAGCGACTGACTTACTGCAAACTCAATTATTCTCTTTCCCTCTGGAAATGAAGATGAAATCACTGCAGTGATAAATAAGCACAAAGTAGACAAAAACAAGCGAAAGGAACGCCAAAAGAACCGGGAGCGGGGACATGATTATTACATTAAAACATAAATATCATATTTATATAAGAGGAACAGGGGCCTTCCTCGTGGCAGCTGGGCACTCCACACAGCGTCCAGGCCAGTAGTGCTACTTTTCACGTAAAACGTTCAGATGTAAGACGGCTTGCAACGCTCTTTTTGGGGGGTACAAGCATATTCGAATACGAGCGGCTCTATTACTCCGTATTGTGTGGGTTTGTTGGTAATGGTTAGCTAACAAGTTAATCTAAAAAGACTGTTGACACAGGAAATTACGGAACTAACTCGACGCTGTTAGTTGAAACTCCTGCGGTGATGTTATTGGGTAAAGAACAGAGCATTCTATTAGATGATACATATAATAGAGTAACAGTAAGGAGAATGAAAAGAAGAAGATGAAAAGAAAGAGAAAAAAAAAAATGCATAGTCGGAAAATACTAGGGAAAAACACTCCGTGGGTAGAAATATGGATGCGAGGAAGCAAGCCTTGCCGGATCTTCTAGACGTTTTGGCTGATTACAATCGAGAGCAAAAAATGTTGGGTTGGGTTATGCTGGCAAGCTGAGTCAGCTAGCATCATGAGGAACCTTGTAAGCGGGAACAGAGTAATTACCATGTAAGATGTTGAAGAAGAAAATCGGACATGTCCGTATCCTCTGTGGAATCAAGTGTAAATATAAAAGACAGAACGTCTAAATGTAAGGTGTTAAAGAGTAGAGACCCCTATTATGGCATTGTGGCATCGCGGCGCTTGGGTCTTGGACAGGCTCTCGCTTTTGGTACTTGGTGTCAGTCCGAGCCCGAGGACATGGAAGACATAAAAACAGGACTACGGAATAGATTAAATTGCCGGGCAGGCGTTCATCTGACGTTATCATACTCGTCATATGGCATTGGCATTGGCATTGGCATTAATATCTACCAGCCTGGTCAGGGGTATAGAAGCCAACCAGGGTTATGACGGACAATGATGGAGTGATGACTAGCCTGTCTGTTGGGATTCATGATACAGACGGCAGACGTTGGGTGATCCATCCATCAGAATGTGTCATGTAATTATAACTTGTGTTGTATTATGTTAATAGTTCGTATCTCGTCATGTTCTGAAAGCCCCCTCTTTCGCAAGACGCGTCCGTATTCCAACGTCGCTTTTGTAGAAACTGCCGAATAATTAAAGAATAATGAAAGTAAAAAAAGAAGAAAAAAAAGAAAGAAACGATGCCAACAAGAAAAAAAAGACAAGTAAAAAGAGTAAAGACATCAACACGTCTACCGACGGATCTCGCGGATGTCTGGATCCAACAGCAGCACGCTCACATTGTGTTTCTCACACATGATTCACCAGCCGCGCCATGGTGCTGTACAGTGTCACCTTGCCGTCAGGGTCAAATTGGTCAGAGACTGCACGCATAGCTTGGCGGCAGCAGCATACTTGCGAGTCTGTCGTAAGCCGCCGGCCAGTGACACTTGACTATAAAGCGATTGGTCACGACAAATAGCCGGTCTTGTGAGCTCGACAATGTTCTTGCGGCGCGTGACCACCTTGTCGGCATTGTCGCCATCGTGGCCGGCTGTCGTCTCATCCCCGTCCACGCCGTCGTCCTGCATATCCGTCTCTTTGATCTCTTGAATCTCCTCGCCCATAACTACAGGCTTTTGCATCTTCCATGAACGGTCGTGCTTAAGGACAGATCAGGTCCCCGTCGCTGTTGCCATCAAAGTCTAGCTCGCTAAAATGACTGCGACTGCTGCTTCCGCCGTCGTCACTTCCAACTGCCAGTGGCGGGCGCCAGTCCTTTTGCAGTTGGACAGAGTACCGACAAAACAGCGGCGGCTGCAAGGCCACGATACCAGACAAGGCATCGCCAGCATGGGGAGGTGCTGTCGCCATTTCCGCCGCTGTCTGCATGGGGAATGTGGATGCCCGACGCGTGCCACCTGCCGCCCGGCTCATGCTACGTCGCTGCCGGTCCACGCCGCGCCACCGAAAGTCCCTGTCGTTCTCATTATCGGCGTAGTCTCGGTTAAATCTTCTCTAGTCCCGATCGGCAGGTTCAGCGTAGGAGCTTCTGGTGGAGGCTGATGCCAGCGACGATGACCGCAACGCCCGGCGGCCACAGTACCAGTGTTGCCGCTGCCGGGAATGTAGACAGTGCCGTTGCAGTTTCTCATGGGTGCGGCTGTTAGCATGTGCTGGTACTGGTCGTTGAGTGCACGAATGCTACCGTTGCGCTCACGTCCGGCTACCGAGTAGAGAGCAGCCGGGTCGAGCATGGTACCGTTGACCAGAGCTTCCTGAAGCAGGCGGATGACGGATGCCTGCATCTCAAATGACCTGTGCCTGCAGCTCGCTTTGTGCAATCTGGTCGCCCTCAGCAAATCGCGAACCGAAGCGCGCGCAGTTGCGATTATACTCGCAGCGGATCACGGGACCACTAGCCGCAAGCTCGTCGTGCAGGTATCTCCCGTCCCGCTCCAGCGTAAACGACCGCCGGCCCCTGCCCTTGATGTGTTTGTCCTTTTCACGCTCGGCTCTTTGTCGCTTGTGGTCGGCTGCATCTGCGCAACACTCGAGCTTCTTGATCTTCTCGTCCTGGCCGTGGTCTTCTTTGTGTTGTATGTGCCTGTTGCGGACGCGCTCGTAGAGACCCATGCTCGTGATAAAGGTACCGATAACAGTCGAGATGAGTGTAGCTATTATGAAGCCTTCCTGCGGGGTTTAGTAAGGGTAGATACAAGTAAGTATTTGCCATCACAACTAACCTTGAGGTGTTTCCCCTCGATCATCGCGGCGTGATTCATGATGCGGCGTTGAAGTCAAACAACAAGTCAGTATTGCATATGCTGTAGACGTAGTATGTAGTATTCAAAATGAGACCGTTTGAGCACGCAAACATTTACTCGGCGAGATATCGTGAGTCTCGATGCGGATGGAATAAGGCAAACAAACGCAAGTGGCTAAGTCTATATAAATAGTCCAGGGCAAAGGAGTTCAGCGTTATAGATGGGTGCCAGGTGAAAGAGTCTACATGTGCATGGAATCATGTGTGCGCCCAAGAGAGTACCTACTCAATGATGAAGCTTTTTCTACGGGTCAGGAAAAGGAGCTTTTTTTAGCCTCACGGCTTATATTTACGAGGTAGAGCGTGCTTGTACATAATATAATGCAGAATTATCCAGCTCACGGTCCTCGGATAGATAGATATCCCAAACAGGGTATTAACAGGGTATCATCAGATCTAATTCATACAGCTCAGTATCCAAGAGCCCGAATGCAACAAGGCTGACCGGGCGAGGCTGGCAGCAGAGTCATCAAACAGACATGGACTCAATCAGGAAAGACGACACCCAAGAAAGCATAAAATACAACACAAGAGACACAACTGGAAGGGTATAAGTATTCAGTTATTAGTACGATATTTTTAAACCTGTAGCCTCTTCGGCTACATATGGGAGTGCGCCCTGGCACATCCCTCTGTCACTCCTTTTGTTATTTTGTCGATAATAAGTCCGGACCAAGTTTTCTCCAAGATGATAAACCCCCAAAAACGATAAAAAAAAGTATTGGCAATACAAGACTGCATGCAACCTACTCTCCAACACTGCCGACAAGTGCTTCGCGGATTTGCATTGGCACCTCAACGGACATATCAGGAATCGGGGCCGGAGCCTCAACCGAAATAGCATGTTCAGTGGCAGGCTCCACGGACTGCTCGATGGACGGCTCAATGGACGACTCGATGATTGGGTCAACCATGGCCTGGTCCACAGACTCTACCGATCCCACGACCGGTTCAATGATCGATTCGGATACAGGTTCTAGAACCTGCTCAACGACTGTCTTGTAAACAGCCGTCAAGAAGCCGCTTGACAACAGCGCCAAAGGGCTGAAGCCGAGGTTTTCATAGTTAGCAGCGGGGCCGGACAAGGAAACCGGGGCTGGAGAGAGCTCCGTTGACGGGGCCTGAGTGGTACCATTCCCATTCTTGCCCGCTGAAGTGGCCGTGGCGAGATCAGCCAGATGTTGAAGGCCTTGGTTGGCTGTGGGGTCATTTGAGACGCCATCAGATGTTGCTTTCTCATCGCCGGTTTCACCATTGGCTGATGATGTAGAGACAGCGGCAGCAGCGGCCGCAGCGGCGGCGGCGGCCGCCGCTGCTGCAACGGCTGCTGCTGTTGTGCTATTTGCATTTGCCGACGATGATGACTTGAGCCGTCTAGCGAGTGTCTCGCGCAGTGGCCCATTCCACACAGAGCTGTTGGGGATCTCGGTAGCGCCATCGGCACCGCCCTCGATGGGGATCGGTGTTGGCGCCACAACCTCCAGCAACTCACTAAGAGCACGCAGCGCAGACTGCCTCTCGGTGGCCACCTTGGAAAGTTCTGCCAGGACAAGACCAGACAGGCAAATAAAGTAATGGTGGAAGGGGCTGATGGGTGGGTAGTACGAGGATGACTCGGACACAATCTTGACATTAGTCGTTGCAACAACAAGATTGTTAAGCTTCTTGATTGCCCACAGCACATCTGAAGCTAATGCCGATGGCACCATGAGATATGCCAGTAAACGATACTGCCAGTAGGCAAGGTGAACGAGTGGTGCCGCCGCCTCAGTGACAGTCTCGGGCAGATCAACGCGCCACATCTCAAGACCGACGTCGAGCTGGCGGCCAAGGATCGTAAGGTCAAGACCTGGAGATGTCGATATCGGGGATGGAGTGGGGTTGTTGGATGATTCCGCGAGGGCAAGAAGGCCGGGCACAAGTGACGAGCCGAGTAGGTATGAAAGCTTTGTGAACTGAAAGGCAGACTCGCCGAGGATAAAGCGCAGTCCGGGCGAAAGCACGGCTGTCCGTAAGGGGATCAGGAGCGGCTTACCAAGTGCTAGCGCGTTCCATCGATCAAGCACAACTAGAGACCACCAAGCTCGCAGAGCAAGCCGGGCCTCCGAATCTGACTCGGAGTCGCCCTCCACAGGGCCCGTATTCCCTACAAGCGAGGCTGCACTTGAGCCGGCAGCCGCGGCAGCAGCAGTCACGCCGTTTTGGGCTTGTGGCAGATCCATTTCGTATGCGACAGCCACAGCACGGGCCAAAAGTGATGTTTTGGATAGGCCGCCATGCTGTCCTTTGAGCGAAGATGGGCCGTGTGAATCAGCCTCGACAGCCAGCAAGAGAAGTGTTTGCAAGTGCACCAGATCCTGCAGCGGCGAACGCGGCGTGCCCTCTGTCTCCCACTGATAAAGCATGAAGCTGGCAACGCGCGACAGACCCGGCGTAGGAACCTCAAGAGAATCTGCAACAGCGCGGATTGCAATGATAAAAGCATCTTGCAGGGACTGTGGGCACTGAGCAAGGATGTTGACCATGTGTGATCTGTAGTTGGGGAGGAAGGGAAGTGCCGGGTGGATGGCCGTCAAATAGCTGTGATAGACAGTCTCGTCCAGCTCTTGCGACTGGTGCTCGGCAGCGGTTGTTGGCGGGGCCAGGCGTTCTGACTCGGCCATAGACTTGGCGAGCGCATTTGTCGTGTCCTCGATCTGCGGTTGCGGTGCGAGGGATGTAGAGGTGTAGGGTGTGCGGGGAGCCTGCGGGACCGAGTTGATGGGAGCGGTAGGAGTGGGGGATTGGAAGAGATTACCCGCGCCCGAGCGGGGCGTTGTGGCAGCCCAGGCGGAATGGCGGTTGTTGTTGGTGGGAGTGCCCTGAGGCGACTCGGTCGTGATGCTAGTATAGGGCCTCTTGGCATTCTCGTTGAGAGAAAAGCCTGCGTAGCCGCCCTCAGCCGAGTCCCGGCGGCCAACACCAAGCAGGTCCAGGGCGTCAGCAGCAGACGATGGGTTCTGGCCACCGAGCTTTCCTTCGATGCTGTTGATACGATCAGCAAGTTCCTTAATGTATCCCTTGCTAGGGCCACGCTTCTGGGGCACCCGGCTGAAAAGACACTCCACATTAGAGCGCCGACAGTTTGTGCACTGCTCAGTTTCTGACACCGAGTCGCACTTGATCTTCTTTCTGCGGCAAGCATCGCATGCTCGCGAAACCTTGGACCGTTTCCTCGGTGGGATGTGATCAACGTTGGAGTAGGCTTGCTGTGCGAGATGGGCCATCTGCAGCGACGACGACATGTGTGCCACTGACTGCGATGCATCGCCGTATGCGTTGTGGTTCTGAACATCGGCGTGCTGGATGTGGTGGTATGCTGCCGCAACGTCCTGTCCGCCGTATGCGCCATCTGCTGCCGCGGCAACAGCTGCTGCTGCGCGCAATGCCTCCGCCTCGTCTTGAGCAGCATTGTCCACAGCATGGTATTCTTCCTCGCGACGCGCATTAGCCTCGCGCATCATTGGCGCAAGGCCCTGACTCAGCTGTGCGGCGAGCTGCAGTTCCTCAACACTGACGGGTGCACGGGCAGGCTGCTGTTGTTGGTGCTGGTGTTGATGCTGGTGCTGCTGATGTTGTTGGTGCTGGTGCTGGTCAGCCTCCTGCTGGGCCTGCTGGTGCTGGTGCTGCTGTTGCTGTTCGCGCTGTTCGTGCTGTTCGTGCTGTTCTTGCTGTTGCTGGTGGTCCTGGCTCTCGGCGTGGGCAGCGGCGGCCTGCTGGACGTGCTCCAGGGCAGCCACGGCATACATATTGTTCTGGTCCTCGGCGTGTGTTGTGTCTACATAGGTATTGGTGTCACTGTGGTGGTCCTGGCTTTCGGTCTTGAGGGCGCGCAAATGCGACTCCGGATATGACTCATCGTGCGCGCCGGCATGGCCTGACACGTCGTCGTTGACGGCACTGACTGCTGCTGCAAGAGCTTGCACCTCGGCCGCCGTCGTGACGGCCACATTGTCTACTGCTCCGTTCTGGTCTGTCTGCATGGCGTCCACGTGGTGCGCTGACAGCTGCGGGTCTATCTGGTCGAGCGACACGTCGCCGTCTGTCGCATTGTAAAAAGACGCGCCACCCTGGGTTTCCGCGGAGGGGGTAGGATACTGATGCGCGAGAGACTCGTCTGCATTAGCAGAGAGGTCACTCTTGTCCATCGAGATTTGGTGAAGCAATTGGGTTCGTGCACGAGTGTTGACAGTCAGTCAGTTGATTATTCAATCAGTCAATCGGTCAATCGGTTAATCGGTCGTTTAGTCGATCACGGCACGATGGCAGAGACGACGCGACGGTCTGTGGGGTGTATGAAGCGTGCCGCGAGACTAGCGAGGTTAGAAGTCGCGACAACGAGCGGATATCACCGCGTGTCGAGTGCCTTACAGGCGGAAACCTAGCTAAAGGCCGAATGCCAAATGCTAATATACTCGAGCACTATTGCAGCTGTCAAGCTTGCCATATTAGCTAATGTACCGTCACGATGTAAGTTTGTCGATAGGCAATTGAAGGTCGGCCAAGTCGCGCGCGTCATTGACGAGCTACACTGGTAACTTCCAGACGCATCGCACTGCATGCATAATGGGCTACAGTGCATGTTGCCAGTGCCCGCAGAGCTGCCTATGAGCTGTCAATCTGTTGAAGATTGGAGCTCAAAGTGAAGCTTTTCGGCGCAAAATCGTGTCACGACGACCACCCCTCCAATGTCCCCAAATTAAACAGTTGGCACCAGTTTGCATATTTCCCAAACGAAATCATTACAGGCACAGTGCCGACATCTGACTTGCAGATGAATAAGAAGAAAAAAGAAGTGGACTCACCTTTTGTCAGTGCCAGACCTGGAACTGATGATATTCCGAAAATCGTGCTGTAGGCGTTGGCAGGCGGAGGAGGAAGAACCAGACGGCCGATGTGGAGGGAAAGGAGAAAGGAAAAAGAGAAAGTGCGAGGACGGCAGCAGGAGCGACCGAGAGAACCTGTCAATCGGCAGGGAGCAGAATTTTCAGCGGGGCTAACATCACGTGAGATAGCGGACTCTTTATCTCAACTCGACGATGCTGACTAAGTCACAACCTAGTTATCCTGAAAACAGGCAACTCGTTCATCTCGAGGTTTAACGATGTGTTTGGTATAGCAATTTAGATTTGTTAATTTAGGCCAGGACATGCTTGTGAACGGGGTTGGATGCATTTCTATGAGCCTCATGACGACAATGCATACATCGCAAGTAATGGTATAGGCAGGGATTCTCTCGTAAAATATCGCGGCACTCATATTGCTATGATAAATGATAATTTTTATTCCATTCATAGTTTCTAGTAGATCTATCCCATATGTCTGTAATTATTTCTAGTAATAATTGAATAACTGAATTTGTTTTTAGAGAATATCAAATCAATATAGTAATATAAACATACAAAATTAAATGCTCGCTTTATGTACCATGAAATGAAGCATGTCAATTTAAACAATATCGATTAGTCTCATCAGAAACAAAGGAAACACTTGAAATGTTGACAGTTGCAAATATATGTTTTACTGGATGGCATCAATATAGGTGACGAAAGGTGGAAATCACAGTCCCACTCAGACAAAGCAACGCCAGCAGCAACTTGCCTTCTGCCTAGCATGCCGCCTATCAGGCACATCTTCATCACCCGAGCCAAGTAGCTGGATAATGTAACCGGAGAGAGCATTAGAGCCGGGCAACTGGGTAGGCTCTTACAATGTCGACTTTTGACGGATTTGTGAAGGAGTTCCCAGACATTCAAGGTAGGCCAATGTGCATGAGTCTGGGAGAGCTTTGGCTTGTGACCACTACTGATTATATAGTCGACTATTTCCGAAGCACACCAGCAACAGCGCGGTGCCGACCACTGGCTTGCTTTTTGAGTCATGTACACAGCGACCACTTGGTCGGGCTAGACGGCGTCAGATCTCCATTGTAAGAAGCCGCATCAAAGAGGTAAAACTGCTAATGGCTGCCGATATGCTGACTATATAGTGTATACTGTTCAGCAGCCACAAAGGCGATTGTTCTCCAGTTAGAAACGTATCCCTGCCGCATCAACTTTGCAAAAGGTATCCTCGAGACACGCAAGCGGACATACAAGGCCCTTAAGCATGTGCTGGTAAGTAGAAGACGAGACGAGATGAGGCGACATGTCATAGTTCAGATTCAGCAGTGGCTCACCACGTAGAAACCCTTACCGTTGGACACACCGACCGTCCTTGAACTATCACCAGGAAACAAAATTCAGGTCACACTCTTTGATGCCAACCACTGTCCCGGCTCAGTCATGTTCTGTAAGTGGCTTGCAAATGCGCAGAAATAGAAGTTCCTAGGCTGACAAAAAAGTGTTTGAAAACGATCAAAAAGCAGCGTTATACACAGGAGACACGCGGCTTGAGCCGTGGTTCGTTAATAGTCTTGTTCGCAATCCGAGTCTCGCCGAGTATGTTGCTGGACTCCGGATTCTAGACACTGTCTATATGGACACCACGTTTCTACAAAAAGATTGCGTTTTCCAAACCAAGTCAGAGGGGCTATGCGAGCTATTAATGTCTGTGGACAAGTATCCCCCAGACACAGTATTCT
This sequence comes from Ophiostoma ulmi, assembly GCA_029298715.1. Lineage (NCBI taxonomy): Eukaryota > Fungi > Ascomycota > Sordariomycetes > Ophiostomatales > Ophiostomataceae > Ophiostoma > Ophiostoma ulmi. The sequence continues at coordinate 3,948,829 of JANSLN010000002.1, read as the reverse complement.
ATTTTCGGGCATGGACATTTGGATACGAAGAGGTGTGGACGGCCTTGGCCAAGGTGCTCAAGTCCAAAGTGCACGTCGACTCCTACAAGATGAACATTTACAAATCACTCATTGCCAAAGAATTTAGCAATCGATTTGGATCTCAGTGTCACATAGATCCCGTTGCTCCTGGCCTCGTGGGGTATATGTGTGCCAACACCGAGCATAAGGGGTGTTTGCAAACCGAGGATGAGCTGGTCCGTCTCCATAGTTGCGAAAAGGGCATTAACTACTGTGCTTCGGTTCGCGACTCACCCGTTGTGTGGATCAGACCTATTGTCTGCCGGTATCCCGGTGGACAAGGTGAAATGGCAGAAGTTGGCGCTGGTGGCGGAGGTGAGGATCTGAATAAGGAAGCCGAGCTGGAGATATCTGGCAGAAATGAGATTGACCGGCTCTGCCAGCTTTTCCTGGAAAAGAGCGAGTCCGCAGACGTTGACGACAAAGAAGCACTTCGAGCGTTGCTACTCGACTCTGTACAGAGCAGTCGGCATATGCCCATACGACTGGACGTGGACGTGGACGAGTCACAGGCGTCAAAGAACGGACATAATCAAGTCGGAGCCAAGAAGATTAAAGATGCGTTTCGCGACATGGTTAGCAAGCACCATGATCTCCCTCAAGGCGACGAGAGCAAGAACAAAGCCGGAGCCCTTCCTAGAACCATTACGTTTCCCTACTCGCGCCACTCGTCATATCTTGAACAATGCGACCTTCTGCAGAAGCTGCGGCCAAGGGATGTTTGGCCATGCACAGTTGATGTAGACTTGTGGTTTCGCAATGGTAAGTCTTTTGCGAAGCATTTCGAGGAAGACTTGTTAAAGATGGAAGCTGACTGTACTAGGGGAAATAGTGACTATTCGAGAACTCTTTGGACAATTCTGTACCGGAAACGTATTTAGACACGACGAAGAGGTCGCGTCAAAGTACACCGAGAAGGACAACATCTATTACGAGGTTGAAGATAGTCAGATGACCGAAATAAGTGCCGAGTCTGATCTGCAGTGCCTGGACGTGTCCCTGTCCGAGATTGAGTACGAGGTGATTAAAGATGACGATGACGCAGGTGAACAACTGCCGGGGCTACCACCACCTGTCTCGAATACCACGAATCAACACTCGGTCTCGTCATCTTTCGACCTTCCTTATTTCTATCACACTCCGACATTGGGTCATGCGGACTACCTGGGGGAAGTAGAAGAAGACCAGAATGGACAAGATTCGCAAGTCTCGCGATATTCGCAAGCCTCGGTCCGGGACTTTGCCCGAGAGCGACGCCTACTGTCCCATCAAGCTGTGGTGTACAATGCTGTCGGTGGCCACAACTGGGCACATATTGGGTTGTCGAGCACGTCGGACAACCATACAACACATGACCCCGATCTTGGCAATGGATGATGGAACGGGAAAGGCGGGGAAGAAATGAGGAGATGAGGAAATACTATCCAAATACTGTTAAAATAGACTCTAGACATTTGGCTAAATGACGCCCCCGAGGATGATCACATACAAGCGTAAGCATGCAATATATATCATCTCATGTGAATCGATGAATTACGACCCGGGGTAGATCGATTTGATCGGGGTATATAGTTAGGGCGTGGCTCGACAAATATCACAGACGGCCCCAAGAGCAATTGACTGGGCACCAGATTAATCGATTGGAATCGCTGATATGGCTCGTCTTTACCATTTTCTTGTGGCGTTTGCTACATTAAGCTTCTTTTCAGCCACTGGTGCAGCGCTTCCTGCAGCGACGGCTGCTGCTAGCTTGGTCGGATACTTATCGATTGTTTTCCTCGGCGCCGACCCTTACATTTACTTTTATTTGAGCCAGGGTAACAATCCAAATGCGTTTACAGCCTTGAACAATGGCAGTCCAGTCATCAAGCCGACCAAGGGCACCGGTGGCGTGCGCGATCCGGCGATCGTGCGCGGCGGCGGCAGCGAAGCCGGCGTGAAGTGGTACATTGTCGGCACCGACTTGGATATCAGCAAGACGACTTGGGATGCCTCGCAGCGCACTGGCTCGCGCGGTATTTTTGTGTGGGAGAGCACAGACCTAATCACATGGACCAATGAGCGCCTCGTCATTGTCGAGGACAGTACCGCTGGCATGGTCTGGGCCCCCGAAGCGATCTGGGATGCGACCAAGGGTCAGTACCTGGTCCACTGGGCATCCAAGTTTGTGAGTATCTCTTGTGAAGCCCCCTACAATTTGACATCATCTTTCTAACAAAGCAGTATACTGCATCGGATACAGCCCACACTGGAACGCCTACCAATATTGTCATCCGCTATGCCTATACATCCGACTTCAAAACGTTCTCGGCGCCAAAGACATACATTGACAGAACGCCCAGCGACACGATTGACCTGACGATTCTGCCCCTGTCAGCGAGCCCAGGCCTGGCTAACGCCGATGTTGCGCCTGCAAGCCAGACGTTTTTGCGCTTCCTAAAAGACGAAACCCTGAAGACTGTCTACACCGACTACTCAACGACCGGCCTGTTTGGCACATTCACGCGCCCAGGCGGCAGCTCGGCATACATTCAGTCTGGTGTTGAGGGCCCAGCGGCATACTGGGATAATGAGGTGCCCGGCAAAGCGCATCTTCTGCTGGACTACTATGGCGGCAGTGGCTACGCACCATTTGAGACGACAAACTACGAGTCGAACTCAGGCTGGACGGCGAGCAACAAGACTGCATTCCCGACAAACCTCCGGCACGGCAGCGTACTCCCCGTGGATGCCACACAATATGCGGCACTGGCAGCTAAGTGGCAATAATAATAATAAAAGCAAAAAAAGAAAGGCGAGATTAGTCAATACAAGCAAAAACAGTTCTGAAATAGGTTATGCAGTCAGCGGTAGTATTTGGGTACTAATATCTTACCTTGGGGTAGCTAGGCGCCGGGTGGCGCAGCAAGGTGGTAGCAGCGCCTATTAGAATTCCGCCCTGCCAGCGGAATGAATACTTGAAAGAGGTTGTTGTTAAAGGATTTCGGGTCTGTCTGCCACTGAGAATAACTTTATTCAAACCTGCAAGCACTTGACATGACGCCTTGAATCTTATCACTCCTTTCGGTATGCATCCCGTCTGTCTTGTCGTGTTAAGTCAAGCTGCTTCTCTCCCCCCCCTATTTTTTTCATCAATTATTCGCATCAACTTCGTATCCTTCCGGGAAACAAATGAACGCACTATTTGTTTTATAATTTGTCTTTTGCAACTACCAGTTAGACAAAGTCTTGCCATGGAAAGATAGAAGGCGTCCTCTGGAGACAGGATGTAATAATATTGGCAGACTGACAAGCAAAACTGCCAATCATATCTAAGGAAGAACGCCAACATGTAACCTGCTGTCCTAATATGCAATATATAGAATTTATGCATAAATTGTCAAACTCGTCTTAGAAAAGATCATCCTGTTTATTGTTTCTTGCTATTGCTTGGTAGCAAGCACATGAAGCACCGTGAGTCAAAGACTACAGAATGTCGAAGCCAGGCTCGTTGATGACGACCCCAGTTTGGCCGGATAACAAAGTTAGGTGCCGCCAGTGCACGATACTATTTCAAATTACTACTCAGATATCATTTATCTCCAAGATGCACCGTTGCAAAAGTAGGGCCCAGACACTCATGAGTCTGCGCGCTAGAGCCAGGTCTCTGAAGATTGCCTTGTTATGTCTATTAAATATGTCAAAAATAAGCACTCCTTGATCCGGTCTACTGCAACTGTTCAGCCTCGTTCGCCTGACTCAGCCTTCAATACACCGACCAAGCCCCTTTCCCTACAATCTCCTTTATCTTTTCTCTCCCATCTCTGCCTCACGAAGTATTGATTTATTGTCTCTGGCATCCCTATGTCTTATATATTGCGGCCTACCCCGCTGTCATTTACCTGCACCACCCTGGTGCATTCCACCTAATGCTCTTCAACATATATATTTGTCTGCATAATTAGATGATTAAACCTTATTCAATAGTATTTACTTAGTCGAACCAACCATGACATTGCGATCCCACTACGACCGTACAACTGTCTTGCTCGCAGCGGCCTTGATTCTCTCACACTTTGTCCTCGCTAACCCCGATGCGCCATGCTACGATCCGACTGGTACAGCGGTGCCGGGTTACTACCCGTGTGACCCAAATGCTTATATTACCAACTGCTGTGCATCTGGCTGGACCTGCTTCAGCAACTCGCTCTGTGTCGTCACGACTGCCTCCGAGTCATATCCCAATCTGACAACGGGCGCCGTCGAGCGGTCCATGTGTACAAATCCCATGTGGAACAACAACATCTGCGGCGACTTTTGCATTACTGGCCCCGGCAACACCGACGGCGAGATGGTGGCTTGTGGCGACAACCACTTTTGCTGCCTTGGTGACTATAATGCGGGCCTGTGCAACTGCACGACAGCTGCAGATGGTACCAGTACTTCTAATGGCGATAGTTTTATAGTCAACGACGGCCGCGCGCAGACAATCATCGATGAAACAGCCACATTTACTGGCACGGTGTCATACCTCACATCACAGCCGACACCATTGCCTACTTCGTCAGGAACAGCTAGCACGTCATCGTCCAGTAGCACTGCGAACAGTACAGTCACCAGTGGCAGTCGCACTGCCACACCGACCAACACAGACACAAAGACAGGCACATCAACACCCAGCCCCGAGCCAAAGAACAAGTCAAATACGCTAGCTATTGGTCTCGGTGTTGGACTGGGTATGGGTGCTGCTGTGCTTGTGTGTGGTGGCTATTTTGCCTATCGGGCATGGCAGCGTCGACAAGGCGCATTTGGCCGCGGGAGTTTTGGCCACCACAATATACCGACAGACTTGGCGCTGGACGGCACTGATTTCCGCGAGCAGATAGCCATGAACCCAAGCGGATACGGCCGTGATATCTCATTACAACCCGGCCTTGATGAGCATGATGAGTTCCGTGATGTGCCGTCGCCACCACATGCCCGATCTGCTGTTTCATCGTAACCCGTTTACACACTTGTTTGCTCTTATTTGTTCATTGCGATATGTCATTAAACCCTGAGGTTCCAAGTGATCGTCCTTATTTCTCTTGTTTTATATATATCCCAATTATAGGCGTTATATTTATCCACTTATAACTGAGTTTCTACAGTTTAGGGCGTTCTTTGCCCTTACTTTTCATATGCTCGTTGAGCCAGCCGATCAGTACTTGCTGTCCCTCTTCATTGAGTTCCAGGATCCCGTCTGCTGGGGAAGCGCCTACACTGACCTGCCGTACTCTGCGCTCCGACTCTGTGCTGCGGGTGTCTGCTTCGCTCTCGTGCTCAACGGCTGTGTATTCAGGCATCACTATCTGCTCAGCCACCCTCTTTCTTTTCATCTCGTATCTGTCGATACCGCGTCGTAGGAGACTGGCCATCTCCTCGGCCTGCATAGCGAACGAGTTCTTTCCGTGCAAAGCCTCAGGTATCTTGCGTGGTCTTGGTTTTCCGCTTTCGTGAGTACTGGTAGCCGTCTTTGTCTCCTCATCTCTCAAAGTATGCAGCAAGAGAGATGATGGAATCGTGAGCGTCGACTGTAGAGGAGGGAATGCAAGGTACGACTTTTGGGACATGCCCATCATAAGAATAGACGTCTCCCTCTTAAGAGGGGGCACGGATTCCACGTCGAGCGCAGCTCTGTCTTCCATTTGCTCCAGCTGCAGCTCGATCTCTTCAATGCGTATTCTATTCACCTCTTCGTCGAAATCCATGGGCGGGACAACTAGGCCGGGCGTCCTAAAGAAAAGGCACGGACTTAGGAAGGTATCAAAGAGATCTGCCGGTGTAACAAAAAGAGATGGCAGTGACGGCGTGCCGGGAGCAATATCCCCGACGGCAGAGGCATTGTCAGCTGTGGGTATGCCGTCTGCTGCCATCTTGACAAAGGCTGTCCAGTTGTAGATGCCATTATATGTAGCTACACCACGAATAGCCATGGGCTGGTCTGTATGTGACTCTGTGAGAGACAGTGACGTAGCCAGGCTGGCACCTAGGTGCGAGCCATAAACATAAAGGTCTCGACGCGGTTGCATTTTGGACTTTCTGGAAGATATGTGCCGCAGCTGGCCAACGTTGGTCACATTAATACGAGGTGGTGCCAGGTGTTGCTGAATCCAGTCGTATGCAAACATGACATCGTGAAGCGGGGTGGGCCATAGAAAGGATAGAGGTGGCACTTTGGTCCGAGCATCTCTCATAGCTGTCCCAAGATCGGTCCCGTCTAGCTTGGTGGCTGACCACCGGTATCGTATGGATACAATAGGGATATCTTGACGCAGGAGACAGTCAGGAGGACTGGGCAAATTGTCTGTGAATGACTCTGGCTTTGCTTCTGTGTCGCCCTCGAACGTTTCCGTCTCCTTGATATGTGGCTGTGGAGAAGGTGGCAGATACAGTAGCAGCGGCGTGGTAGGGGGGTGCTCAAGGACATTGTACATGCTATCTGGTTAGTCTGACAGATATTAAGGGTGATTCCGAGAAAGTATGGGACACACCTGATGATCATGCTTCCCGAAGACTTGCACCGCACAAAGACATGCTGGACGCTTTCTCCGCGTAGCTCTGTTGCGCTTGCTGAAAACCCTCTTTCACCGGCCCCACGTATTCGGTTTATGGACACGGTTGTGCTCCGAGGCCTTGATGCCACTGTTGTCGCTGTCCTTCTCGTATGATATGTTACATCGACCATGGGTACACTCGTTGCAAGCCTTGCTCTCAAGAAAAGACACCGTATAGGTAGAGCTGCCACTGGTCGCCCTCGTAGGAGGACGCCACATGTTGTCGAGCATGTGGCCATTTGATGGATGAGGCTTGCAATCACATGCGTCCCAGCTCTTTATCTAGTCCGTCCGGTTTGCCGCGACTGAAGTCGGTGCTCGTGTGCTATGACGTCGTGTCTACTTGTGTTTGAGCACACCGCTGAACACTGTAGTGAGCTCGTGCCACTTTATAAACTGCAGATGTTATTGTATTGGCAGATTAAAAGGCATCAGTCATTCTAGCTGTCAGTCACTCCTTTTGATGTTGACTGTTTGTTCTTTCCTAATGAACCCTACCTATAAAAGCTCCTCGTGGTGAGACGCGATGACCAATCACTGTAATGCATCCCTCCCACCCTTAGCTTGACGCTACCCCGTCTGTCGGTACTTTAGTGGGCACTAGCGGTCTTTCAGTCCAGGGCCCATTTCATAGGATCCCTATTAGCGTAGCAATAAAAGGCACAAGAGAAACAGAAATTGTTCAAAACGACTAGTATGATTGTGATAGAGAACGAAGGAAAGACAAACAATAAACCCCCCCGCCCAAAATACACCGGCCATCCAAGCACAGGGCATCATAACCAATAAACGCCAAACAAACTAATAGCTGAGTAATACAAGACGAAAGAAAATCATCAAAATCGAGAGAAACGGCATAAGGAACAAAAAAAAAAGAAGAAGAAAAGAGAGATCAAGATGAGATAAATATAAGCCACTTGTCCACAAGAAAATAATCATCGATCTACTCAATGATATCATGATGCTCGGATGCGCTGATCACAATCAGCCTTAGTGGGCTGTCTCGCGCCGGGGAGCAGGGGGCGGCGGGGGCTTCTTGCTGCGGTTCACGGGCGGCGGCGGAGGTGGTGCCTTGCGGATGGCGATACTACTTGTGCTGCGATTCAGGCTACCGTAGCTTGTCGCTGGTGATACACTACGCTCGCCATACTCTGGGCTGCCACTACCCCCACTGGTTGTGTCGTCGCCATCGTCGTGTCCGTTGTTGCTGCTGTTATTTGTCTGGATCCGGCCAACTGGGCGCAGCCCATTACGAAGGTTTGCGACATTCGTGACGGCTGTAGCAGGTGTGCTGGCTCCGGAGCCACTTCCGTACCGTGGGCGGTCGACGGGTGGCTGCAGAGAGTTGGTCCGGTCGGGAATAGGGCGCATTGGCTTTTCGGGCGGCGAGTGTGAGCCAAGGTTCGTGCTGCTGTTGGCGTGGGAGTTGGAGCGAATAGGCATCCGGACAGGCATTGGCTCAGGCTCCTCATCTGCGTGGTCGCGTCTGGTGCTGTGGGATGGTGTGCGCTCAATTGTGTTGAAGGAACGAGCAGTGTTGGACCGGCTGCGGCCGCCGTAGCTACTGCTCGGTGCTCCGCTCGATGCAGCTGTGGCAGCGCCGGGCCATGTCCGCTTGACACGGCGCAGTTCCTCAGCACAGCGTTCATGATACTCCAGCTCGCAGTCGAGGAAACTGGTCAGGTCCCGGATGCTCTCTGATTCGGACTCCTTGACATCCTGCATACGGCGGTAGACGTCTTCGTTGCTCTCTTCGTACTTGGCACGTGTTGCCCGGAGCTCCTCCTCGATGCGGAAGTCGTCACGCTTGGTCTTTTGCATTTTGCTGATACTGGCGTCGTATGCAAGGCGGCGATTCTCCAGCTTTTTACGGGCAGCCTGGTACTCCTTCATCATAGCAAGGCTGCGCTCAAGGGACTCCAGCCAGGTAGAAGTAGCGTCGGCGACGAACCGCTCCTGGGCAGAAGCAAGGCGCTCGTTGGCACGACCAAGGCTTGTCAAACAGCCACCAAACTCAGAGTCAGGCTCAAAGTCTTCGCCATGGTTGATCATGGTGCGGCCCAGGTAGCTCACAGGCAGGCCCTTTTCACGGTCGTCAAATGTCTCGCCGCGACGGCCAACCCACTTGACATATGCCGTCATGGATCTTTGCAGGCGCTCCATGCCTAGTTTGTTAGTGTTTAACTTGACGGAACAAAAATAATGCAACCAAAAACTTACCATCGTGACGCAAATTCATCTCTAACTCGAGATTCTTGAAGTCATCAGACATGCTAGTCTTGGCCTCTGCGCCCATTTTCTCGCCAGCCCATTGGAAGGCGCGGTCGATTTTCTTTGTGAAATTCATCTTGAGATATATCGGTTGCTAGTATTTGCCAACTTCGCTGTGGTTGAGGTCGTTTCGGCGGTCGTCAAAGTAGAGTGAGGGATTCCCTCGTTGGGATGTATAACAGTTGTGTGTAGTGCGGGATATCGAGTATGATATAGCTATGTGTGTTTGCCGCTGCTTTGCTGGGTAGCGCGCAGTCACAAGCCAGTCGAGCAAAGGTGGTGCGAAGTAAAGGTGAGAGAAGAAAGATGCAGATGGGAGAAAACCAAAGCAGAAACGGAAACAAACAGAAGATATGCAAAGACACAAAGACACAAAGACACAAAGAAAACAAGACAACAAGACAACAAGGAGCCGATAGGACAACGAGAGGCGGCGGAGTAATAAAAGGGATGGTATATGTGCACGGCAGCATAGACCAAAAATAAGCAAATAGAGCAGGTATACGGAGTACGTCAAAGACCAAGGAAGAGAAGGTCCAGAGCAAGGGTGTGGGAGATCAGGAACGTTGAGGCGGGAAGATGGGAGTTTGTAGAGTGACGAGGGGGGTGGGAGATGAGATGTAAGGTCAGTAGCTTTCGAAGTGATGGTAAGATATGATGGGGAGAGACAAAGTCAATCAAAACCGAAATAGAAACTTGAAATACGGAGAGTCAGCGGAGGCCAGATCAGGAAACGAGCACAGGGAGCCAAGACAGAAGAGCAGGTTGAAATCTGGAGATGCAGGCTGGGAAATGCTGGAAAATGCTGGGAAATGCTGGGAAATGCTGGGAGAGTGCTGGAGAGGAGGCTGGCATGAAGGGCGGCGTGGCAAGATGGGAGAAGAACAGGGGGTGTATAATAAATATTCAAAGTCGTTTCCTATCTCTTTTTTTTTTCCTTTCTGTTTCCAACTCCCGTCCCTGGTCTTTTTCAGATACTTCCAGATGTCTGGTTGTCCTCTGCTGTGCTCGCTGTCCACTTGTTTCAAGGTGAAGGCAAAAAGACAAGAGGTGTGGCCGGCCTGCAAAAGGCAAAAGGCCTCCCTCTGAGCCTCTAAAGATTTTCGACCACTGGTATTGCAACTTAACCTTTCTCCTGTCTCCCCTTCCTACCCGTTGCGCCAGCCGTTGTTTGGTTTTGGCTGTCGCCCCTGCAGGGGTCCCCCACAACCCCTATTCTTTTCGTTAACACGTATCGGTACCAACAAAGAGCGTGAGCGAGAGACAAGACAGTACGAAGTAAGAGACAGGTACCAAGACTTATTGAAATGTAATACGTACCAGTAATAAAGTGGATGCATAGTGCCAAGTATCCGCCTATCAACTATGTAGACACACACTAAACACCAGAGCTAGTGATTGATGTTCATGACCAGACACCCAGACGAATACGTAGTCGTGGAGACGCGTAGATGGGTTCCCATGGGGACAGCGTGTATATTTAAAGTGGCAGAGTGGCGACTGCGTTGAGTTGCTCAATGGTGCAGACATCTCTAACGTAATGTCTTGATATCTCAATGCTGTACTGCTGATCACGTCGGCAGCAATTGGGAGAGAAACCGGCGCTTTGCCACAGTAATGCATCACTGCATCGGATGGTGTATGGATGGAACGTGGGTGGTGCGCGACAATTCCAATTGTTGGGAGGGGTAAGGGGAGTGCGAGTGGGAGGCGGGAAGCGGGAGGCGGGAGGCGGAGATACGAAGTAGGAGATGAGAGGTTGAAAGGCTCATGATGTTCATCTCCATGTCCCTCGTCATTACATAAACACGAGAGGAATGGGCAGTTACAATGAGTGTTCCTTCTTCTTTGGTAGTCGTCAAAGGTCGCTCTTTCTGCATCGTATGTTCCGTTCTGTGAATGCGGACAAAGAATCAAGGCAGCTGCCTATTCAGAAAGACAATTTCTGTTAATTCTGATAAATTTAAACATCCGACAAGTGAGAATTATTACATCTGGAATACGAAAAAGAGATAATCAAAAAGGCTGAGGAAGAAAAAACAGCTCTCACCAGTGTTAGAGCAGTGGGGCCTGTCTTCTGGAACGACGGTCGGCGCTACCAGTCCACTCTACTTCCAAAAAAAGAAAGTACCACCCGCATCCACATGCTTGCTGGAAAAATACATGTCAGGGCAGGAACACACGCTCCTAGGCCTGGCCTGGCGTATCTCATGCCACGTTGGCTATTTTAGAGATTTTTGTGATTTGCTCCGTATTGAGAAGGAGCAACTAAGACTGGTCCAAAGAAAGAGCAGAGACAGACAGCCTGAGTATCAACAGAGTTTCTTCCCAATATCACAAATGTCTTTGTTTCTCATAGTGTTAATATTTACCCTACATAATTTGACATATCGTTCAAATTATGACCTCTGAATGTTTAATAATACCAATACACCAGTATGAGAATAAGTATCTGCAATGACGCAACCCTTGTCTACAATTCCAATCGGTGGACGTCGCGGCCTGCAAAGCCACCCACCCCCCAAAAGAAAGGGAGAACGATTTAACGGTCTGTATTACTCGCTACCCTGCAATAACAATACTTCGTAGAGAATAGACAAATGGATAAAGACTAGGACATGCGAGCATTGACTGTCCTTTGATAGACATGTTCACCGCGTTTCGGCGTACTGCCTACAGACCGCAGCTCTTCAACTTTCCGGCCTAGCAGCAGCTGCTTGACTGTTTTCCCATACTTGATTTTTTTTTTTTTTTTTTTTTTTTTTTTTTGGTTCTTTTCAGATATCTTTTGATTTTATATATATTATTTCAGGCTAGTGCATCTGTCTGTCGACCTTTGTTCGATCCCATGATCGATCCCAGTGCTGAATCTGGCGCCTCCCCTTGCCCCAGGGACGACCGCACCAACGCCCGTTTCAGCGTCAGGTCGTTGAATACCAATCGCCTCCGTGGCAGAAAAATGCCACTACTATTTTAAACTGCGAACGCTTCGACAACATTGACCAGCATTCTTCCTAAAAGCCTATCAACCCTTTCCGCGCTGTCCGGACACCAATGCCGTCAATGCCAAGCGCCTACGGCGATCAAATAGACTGGTGGTGGCGGAGCAGTTCCCACTCTGTTTGTTTGCTGTTTGACAGTAACTTGGTAGTTTGATGTTTGATATCAAACATGCTATTCTACAATATTTGAAAGAGCTCGCTATCATACGAAGTATGAATAATAGAACCGCCCGGAATCGTCGGATGCTGAAATACATCTTCAAGCGTCTACAGAACACGCAACGCATTCTAGACACCACTTGGGCGCATATCTGTGACGAGCTGACAAGAAGAGCTCACAATCTATCGGGATCATTATGACGGCGTGAATATGTCTTCACATACCTACCCCGTAAACATGAGCAAAACACACACAGTTTGGGACCTCGCACCTGTACCAGATTTCCATCCTCGAAATAGCTAGCCAAGCTTCTTGCTTGTTTGATCATCCGCCACATACGGCGTATGTAGGATATATACCATACGGATACGAAAGCCAAAGTACATATGGTCATAGCATGTCACCATAAAGGTAGATATATACAATTTTTACTTTCAATAAGCATCTCTGCATATGCTTAAATTTATAGAGTTACAGATGCTACAAGAGAAGAGATTTGATTCCCGTGAACAAGACATATATTAACATAAGTACATCAACTAGCCACTGGGCAGGAGGCTTGAACGTGGATAGCTTTGGCTTGTACAGAACTCCATGCGATCAAGTTTGATCTATATTTACCTGTCTTCCGTAGCGTTGGCCTACCCGGGGCCGTTGGGCCGACATCCATTGCGAGATACTTAATTCACATTAGTAAATTACAGCACGTTTTGGATGTAGTTAATCATTCTTTATTGAGGCCTAAAATTTAAGACGATGAAACTCGATTAGAAGATACTGCCGTTTCGACTACCAACGTCATGTTAGTCATCCCCGCATCCGACTTCCGATGGTGACTCCTCCACAAGCACCACGAAAAGTACTCGGCGAATCGGTAATGCAACGGGCCAAGACTGGGGTAAGATGTCAATTATCGATGAAGAATCCCACATTCTAGCAATCCCCCAAACTTGGAAACGGCTTTGAAATAATCATAGCACATAATAATTTAATATGACAAGTGTTGACATGACTCCTCTGGCTTCGCTTGGCACTCGCCGTACCGGCCCCGGTGTCGTAGCCACGGCGCGACATTCGGCCTCCAACGAGCTACCACACCTCAATGCCGACGCCGATGACTTCCATTCTACCCCGACACTGCCGCCAGTCTCTCGTAACCAACAAGCGTCTGTCTTGGCCGCATCTTTTCTCGCCATCGCCCTCTCCATCGGCTACAACCAATGCTATGGTGTCTTCCAGGAGTACTACAAGTCCGATGGCCAGGATGTCCTCCATTTTGCATCCGGGGAGCAAAAACCATCAACGGCGCTGCTTGCCTTTGTCGGCACCCTCGGCGCAGGCTTGACGTGGGCCGGCAGTATTTTTGTCAACCCGTGCCTGTCTCGTGCCGAGCATACCGCGGCTGTCAGAACTGTCAGTCCTACTCGCGCATCTAGTACATATTTTGCATCTCTCGCATTGACAGCCCGCGGTATTACTTTGACGGGTGTTGCTCTGATGGCCCTGGGATTCTTGCTGGCCAGCTTTTCTACCCAAGTTTGGCATCTTCTGCTTACACAGGGCCTTCTCTACGGCATCGGCAGCTCCATGCTCTACTTTCCGCTGCTGGGCCCAGCCCCCGAGTACTTTTCCCGTCACCGTGCCACGGCTCTCGGCGTTATTCTGTCAGGTGGTGGTTTTGGCAGTCTCGTGCTGACCCCATCCGTGCGCGCATTGTTGTCGGCCATTGGCGGACGTTGGACTCTGCGATGCCTCGCCGCACTTGATCTTGTCGTCGGCTTGCCGGTGGCTTGGGCGGTACCACCATCCCGGTTTCCCTCAGTCCTTGCTTCCAATCAAACTGACGAATCCTCACGCGTTGTGGCTCGCCGTCGCACACACATATCCGCTGCTCTGCTCACCACACCGGCCTTTTTGTTGTCGGTCGCCGCCGCCTTTTGCCAGTCTGCAGGTGCCCAGTTACCTCTCACATTCATTCCCAGCTACAGTGTCGCCCTGGGTCTGTCTGCCGGCACTGGTGCCACTCTCCTGGCCGTCTCGAATGTGGTCAATGCCGCAGCGCGGGTTGCCACCGGATATGCCGGCGACCGCTTTGGGCGACTAAACGTGCTCGCCGTCAGCCTTGCTGGTGCTGCTGCTGCCGTGGGTGGCCTCTGGGGTACAAGCGTCCAGGCTGCTTCAGAAAGCATTGAATCAACTGCATCAAGCCCAGTCCAGCTATGGATGGCTTTTATTGTGCTCTACTCTATAGCTGGTGGTGGCTACTATGCGCTGTTCCCTGCTACCATTGCCGATGTCTTTGGTATCCGCAGCTATGCCGCCGTCAACGGTTTCATTTATTTTGTGCGCGGTTGTGGAACTATGCTCGGCAGTCCCGTCGGGGGTGTACTCCTCGGCTCGTCGTCCAAATCATCGTCATCCTCAAACTATGCTGATGTCGTCGTCTGGGATGGCGCCCTGCTTGCAGGTTCGGTCCTCTGCGTCCTGGGCGTGCGATGGACGGATGCGCTCCGGCGCGGCTGGATATGGCGGGCATAGTCAGACGTCTTTTTTAAAGCCACTATTTTTACTTGTATCCATCCATCCATCTCATCTCATCCATCTCATCCATCTCATCCATCTCATTTCACCAATGACGAATCCATCTCATCTCATCTCGTTGCTCGTTTCTTCGTCTTTTTTCCACTTGGCGGTCTTGGAAGCCCAGTTTATGCTATTTCTCCTTTCTTGCTGCCGAGTGTCTTGGTATGCTGTACATCTTTTGTTTGATTTCTCTGTGATTTTGTAACCAGGTTGCAGCTCACCTGAGGTTGGAAGAGTCTCTCTCGCTGCACACCTTAGATACAATAAATTGCTTCCTTCCCTTTTGGGACTGTCTCGATCGCGGCTGTATTACTCAGTACTTGCCGTGCTTGAGTGGGGTAACGAGTCGCTCTCTGTGCTTGTAGTTGCAAACCAACCACTCCTATTGGCCGGTAGTGACACGCTCTACACGTGCAAGTACGCGGCCCCTGCTCTAAACAGACGAACAGCATTACAATGCAATTCAAATGCCCAGAGCCCACTGGTGGAATCCCTACCAGATTAGTAGCAGATCCCCTGGAGCAGCCCCTACGACCGCTGTAAAGATTCTGGAGCACATGCATGTTTCCACTCTGCCGCATAAGGACAGCATTGGCGTGTTATCTCCTTTCTAAGTCACTGGCAAGTCGTTGCTTCCTTAGATGGGTATTTTTTCATATTACGTTTTTGTCCTCGTGTCGGCTCTCGTACACAGCCTCCCTTTCCTAGTCTTTTATACTTCTCCCTAGTCCTCAATACAACCTCCTTTCCCTTGGGACGGCAGAGACGGCCACGACATCAACGACATCGACATCGATACTATAACACCATCGATATCCCTCCTCGTGCATAGGCAGATCTCGTGCTTATACAATCTCACTCGACTCTCTCGAATCCCCCGTCCGCCTCCCGAGCCTTCCGATAGCCACCTCGTCATCGCGGCCTCGACAACTAAGCTCTTTCCCGGCTCGATATATCGATATCTTCTTTTATCTACCATATTTGACCTTCAGTTTCTCGACAATACCTCTACTGCCATGTCCCTACGATCCGGCCTTACTACGGCCGGTGTTGCGCTCGCAGCGGCCATCCTAGCCGTCCCCGCGCTCGCCCACGAACACGGCGAGGAGAACATACCGGAGGGCGCAACAATATCTGCCGACCCTATTGACGCCACACTATGGGTGCACATCTTGCTGCAGACGTTCGTCTGGGGCATCATGTTTCCCTTTGGCATGGTCCTGGGTGTACGTCTTCAGCCATTCCTCTTGCCTCCCTTGAAAGCCAAGCTCTGCTAACAACACAGATGATTCGTAGCCGCTGGCATGTTCCCGTCCAGGTTGCCGCCACCGCCCTCACCATCCTCGGCTACGTCCTTGGACACATGCACAAGGGCCGCTCCTTTGTCGGCGGCAATGTCCACGCCAAGTTCGCGACTCCCCTCTTTTTCATGCTCGTTGCCCAGATCGTGCTCGGCGTCTACCTTAAGCTACACCTCGAGCGTGGCTTCAACGGCCGCATCCGCCCTGCTTTCCGCATTGCCCATGGTATCATCGGCAAGGCTTTCCCTGTCGTCGCCTGGGCCCAGATGATATTTGGCGGCATCACCACTCTGGGTTTCTGCCAGGGTGATCACCTGGGCCAGTGCCTTGCCCACTTCATCATGGGTGGTGCTTTCATCGCCTATGGTATTCTGCTCACCATCCTCCTGCTGGTCGGCCAGATGTGGTTGAAGCGTACCGGCCGCTCGCCTGAGTTCTTTGACAGCGCCGTTATTGCCGCTTGGGGTTGTGTCAACACGTTCACTGAGCACCGCTGGGGCACTGCCTGGGTCCGCAATGACTGGCAGCACACCACCATGGGTATTATCTGGTGGAGTGCCGGTCTGGCCGGTTTGTGGCTGAGCCGCGGTCGTGACGGCCGCCCGCAGCGCAACTTTATCCCCGGTTTCGTTATCTTTATTACGGGCTGGGCCATGTCGGCGCACCCTCAGGAGCTGATGATCAGTGCTGCTACCCATGCCATGTTTGGATACACTCTCATGGCTGCTGGTATCACGCGTATCGTGGAGGTGTCATTTGTCGTGCGCGATAAGAATGGCATTTCCGAGGATGGCATGGTGTCCAACAGCTTCCAGTACATCCCCGCCTTTGTAAGTTTTTATACACACGCTTTTGAATTTGTTCTATTTCCAGTCATTAACAAATTAGCTGCTCTACGCTGCTGGTTTCCTTTTCATGGGTGCCACCGAAGAGCAGATGCTGCTCGTTGCTGGCTCCGGCATCGACCACGTTGCCTATATTTTGATTCTCTACAGCTTGGCGTTCCTCGTCTTCCTCTTTGTCAACATTCTTATTGGCATCTACGATCGCAGCGCCAATGCCGACTTCTTGGCCGCTAAGAGCAAGGAGCTTCAGCAGTCTCAGGCTGCATCTGCTGCTGAGGCCGGTCACGTCCGCATTAACGGTCACGCGCGGTCCGACAGCCACCAGCAGGTTCGCGACGCCGAGGAGTTTGAGCTAGGCGAGCTGCTGAGTGACGACGAGGAGGATGAGGAGCGGTCATCGCGCCGGAAGCTTCTCAAGGAGGAGGCTCTCGATGATGATGAAGAAGATGCCAGTCTTGTCAACGGCAACGGCACCGCCCGCCATTCATAGTCGAATGTAGCCCTTTAGGACTGCTCTTCCTTTGCGTATAACTTTGCCCCTTTTCTTGATTATTCTCTTACTCTGTTTCTTAATTATTTGGCATATATGAACCGTGAAAATGGAGTTTGGGCCCTCTTGTTAGGACAATGGTGTTCTTATCTCTTGCTGTCTTTCATTCGTCTTCTCTTTTCTTCTATATTTACTTTTGCTTTACGAATAGCTGGGTGTTGCTGCATTACTGGAAACCATATTTTGGCCTCAGGCTCATTCCATCTATGTCAGATGGGTATACAATACATAATCACAAGTATCTCTGACATAAAACTCCAAGATAAATGAACCTGCACTGCGCATATATGCATAAAAACACCAAATCTGGATTAAAATAATGCAAAGCAATCGTACTACTCTCCCAGTAGATAGAAATATAACAAAAACTTAATTTATGCAGCATTTTTAAATATGGGCATGAAAGTACACAGAAGACAAGAAGAAACAAATCAGACTTCCAATAAGTAAACAACAAATGCACCCAAAGCCAAAGAAATGCCAATATTCCGCAAAGTATTTAAGCCTTTAAAATATATCCACCGACATGCAAATAAGAAATTAAAATGTTATGAAAATGGTATGGCCATATTGGGATGATCATATAACATAGAATGGCCACCGGTGGCCACATCGCTAGTAGGAGGCCTGCTGTTCTCGATATCGCGGTTGGCCGTAGTTATTGTCACCGGGGCCGTCACCCAGCTTAGCGTCCCCGTTTCTGGCTCTTCAGAGCCTGTTCTCCTGAACTGCCACCATTGCCATTTTGTGGTATTTGTGGTATTTGTGATAGAAACAGTTATGTTTCTGGTGCTTATTGCCGGGGCAGTGCCAGGATCGCTAACAGTGGCGTTGGCCGTGTTGCTCCAGTTGACCACATTGAGTTCGATCTCTGACTCTGATGGTGCTGCCGAGGACACTTTTCCATCTCGTAGTAGAGCACGTAGGATGGGAATAGAGGCTGCAATGATCGTGATGGCACTCTCAGCCACACCCCAGATAACCAGTTGGACCGTGTTGCCTTATTTTTAGCTTCTTAATCTGGATATGCAACAGTTTAAATATATTTTAGAAACTTACTGGGATCAGGATTGGTGAGAGATCCAATCTTGGACACCTTGATGAACGAGGCCACACCAGCAAAGACACCCATGCTCATGGCAAAGAGAACACCTAGCTTTTCCTTTTTACTCATTGACATTCCCCAGATGATCTTCCATGGGAAGATGGCCAGTACCATATCCATAGCCCCCGAGTATACTGTTGAAAAGGCGTTGTAGTTGCGCACCACATCGAGGGGCCAGCATTTCCCAGGAATTGACGAGTTGAATATCTTTTGCACCGGCATGCACTTTGTCCATTGAAAAATGGCACTTGTACTGAGCACGCTATTGACCGACATGATGATGAACCAGATACACCAGCGCATCCAGCCGGTTGATATGCGTAGCACAGTCATGGCAAAGGACGTCTTGCTCCAGGCTGCTGCGAGAATCGAGAATGTACCGGCAAAACTAGCCATGATATTTAGCGGGACGAAATTGCCACGTGGAATATCCCACAGGTGCTTGCCATAGCCAAACGTCGTTGTGGCCGTCGTGAAAGAGGATGCCAGCGCAAGGGACACCCACGATGCCATAAGGACATAGTCATCCCACCAGAGTCCGCGGCCGCGTAAGAACTTGCAGTATATGCGCAGACTCAGAAACCCCAGCGAAAGACCACAAAAGAGCCAGATTGTCAAGTTAAGCTGCGATGCCTGGTTGGTGTGTGGCAGGTTGGCCAGCTGAAGGGGTGTGAGTGCTCTCGACCTCACCTCTGATTGAGACAGAGATTGAGTGGCGTATAGATACTCCATTGTGAAGACTGTTCCAGTGTGCTGAGTTGGTATATTTCACATTGATAGGCTAGCGAGGACAATATCAATACGATACAGGCTGTTTTTTGCGTCGTTCATTTTGCGTCGTTCATATCTATTATATATAAGCATATACTTTCTTATCGTGTAAAAGACAAACTTGATAGTTGACTCTGGGGAAGAGGAAAAAGGGACAGAAGAGGACGGGTAGATGAGAGATGGGAGTGAAGAGCCAGGGAAAGGGACTCAAGGACATGCGGGGAAAGGGAAAAAAGACAGGAGTTAATGTGACAGTTTTGGCTGTGCCAGGAAATCAAAATTATGGAAGAGGCTATGATTGACACGGGAGGAGAATGGGTATATACATTGACCGGATGACTGGGATCCAGGTTTTCCGAAAAAGTGTGCGATGGGGGAGTTGCATGGGGTGTATAAGATCAGATTACAAAAAATCAAAATAGATGGGAACATCTACAGCGAATGATATCAGGACAGATGCCATCGATACCGAAAAGACAAATCCTCGAGATAGGGGCCGTTGGTATTTTCTGTATAATGATTCAATCAGGACTTCAGTATTGCAAGCAAATATCACGAGTAACAGTGGCCCTGTCTAAACAGAATCTGACAGGCCCATGTCGAAATTAAAAAAGAGGCCAGCCCAGTAAATCTCAGATAATGTTAGAAAACTGATTTGGCTCTCAACCATCATGGTCGACAATCTCTT
The DNA here is from genome assembly GCA_029298715.1 of Ophiostoma ulmi. Classification (NCBI taxonomy): domain Eukaryota; kingdom Fungi; phylum Ascomycota; class Sordariomycetes; order Ophiostomatales; family Ophiostomataceae; genus Ophiostoma; species Ophiostoma ulmi. Next base: position 3,928,918 of record JANSLN010000002.1, on the reverse strand, counting down.
TGATATATGTGACAATTTAAAACAATCTTAACTGGCAAATGTGGTTTGAGTGGAGTGACTGTTCAGACCAAACTGCCATGGCGAGACATAAAGAGGTGCTATGACATTACGGGACGGCTGTCGATCAGTTATCACGACTGTCTCGCCATGTAACAAGCCCCGCGGTTGTCTTGGTACAAGGGGAAGCCTAGAGATGTGAGCGTAGAAATAAAGTCCTTGTAATTACGTAATGAGATTTTCTGATGAGACGCCAAGAATAAGTTGCAAGATCCTCAAAAACACGAAAGAAGAGGAAGAAGAGGAAGAGGAAATTAAATATATGAACCAAAAGACGAATAATTCAATTTCTATAACTATTACATATCAAAGTGAAAGCAAAACCTAACTGTAGTATGCTCTTGGTAGCAACCTGTTCATTGAGATTTCATATAGCACATATGTTTGGTTTTATTGTATGTTTTCGTTCCTTTTTTTTCTATGACACAGTCATCACAAGTGTGTACCTTGGCTGCTCGATATTTGAAACGCCTGTCTGACAGTATGCTGTCAAATAAAGTCGGCGCCATGTTGCAGAAACGTGCTAAAGCGCACTAACAGACTAACAGACGGGAGCGGGACTGACCCAACTGGCTGGTAGCATTCCGAAATACAGTGGAGACTGTGGCGCGTATGTGGCGTTGTAAAGAGCCCAAACTAGGCCTGGATCTATAAACCGATTTTGTTAGTGAAAAATCTTCTTGCAAAGCCGCTGCAAAACGCCAACAAACGCTACTTTCATTATCAGCCGGATCTCTTCCCGTCTCATCCCAACCATTTTTGATATCAACTACCCCTCTCAATAAAACATTGGTCAAACACCTACCATCATCTCCTTTTTCATTTCTTTATTTTTGGTCCCTTTAGCTTAGGCCCATCAAATTATCAAAATATCAAAATATCAAATATCAAACAAAATGGTCTCTGTCAAGAACCCCAACAAGACTTCGCGCAACCGCATGGCTGCCCGTGCGGCTACCAAGCGGAAGCAGCAGAAGAAGATGTCTGCGGATGGCAGCCACATTGACCGTGTGGCCAAGGCCGACACCAAGCGTGGTGCCCGTGCTGGTCTGCTGCCCACCAGCGGTCCTCGTGCTCCCCTCAGTGCTAAGAAGCAGAAGAAGGTCATCCAGCGTATGACCCTGGCTCTGAAGCGCAAGATGGAGGCCAACGGCGGCAAGCTCGAGGAGCTCGATGAGAAGGGTATGTACTTCTATTTATCGTTCTATATAGATGATATTTGCAGGTTCTATTGCTAACAGTATAGCCGAGGCCGAGGCCAAAACTGATGCTGTCGAAGAGATGGAGATCAACTAAGTGATGCGTACCTCATTGATCAACGGCTGACCTTTTTTGGATCCTCTTTACGAGCTTTGATCTCATTCGTGATTTGATATAACTTATCGGCTTATCGTTTGATATCTCTGATGTCTCATCGTCTTGCCATTTGTCTGCAGAGACGTGGTGCCAGTCTTCACCGCTCCATCACTACAAGGCTACAAGACGATTTTCATTTTTCTCAGTTATTTTCTTTGCTTTATTACGACTCTCATATCCATCCAGCGTTGCTTTTCAACTCATATTAATCGTTGTGGTTCTGTCCACTATCTCGATGTCGTTTCATCGTCTTGCTCACTCTTGGCTTGACACATCCGACCGCATATCACGGCTTCATCTCAGACAGTATCAGTCTTACCAATGCCCAATTAAATTAGCCATCACCACTGCGCTAGCAAGGATTTGAAAAAGTTCAATAGCAGCTGTCTACTCTGGAACTAGCAAGTCGGGCTGGAAGATGCCTCATGGCTTGCTGTGCTCTTATAAATCAGCTTGATACCATATCACGTGATTATATTTCGGGTTGCGAGATGCAGGATATAAGGTATAGGATATACACGGGATGGACGGGATGGACGAAGTTCTAGGATGATAACACGGCAATGCAAACATCAGTAACTGTAAAATTGAAGATTCAGCTTACCATGGAAACCTCGGAGTTTCTACGAGCACACTGAAAATAACGACGCGCAATCTTACCACTAACTGACTGTATGTAGAGTGATGATGACGAAGGGCAAGTGTGCACACAGTTTGTTACGGATGGCAAGGTAGTTATTTCTATAGTCCCACTCGATTCGAGCAGCCTGACTAGTTGTCAACCAAAATTGTCAGCTTCTAACATGGCAACAAAGATGACAGCAAATGGTCAATCATGGAAAGGTTTGATATGCGACGCGCTATATGGTCTGCTATGGTGATAGTGTGGCCTTACTGTGCCGCCGACCCGGCATCGTTTGAGCCAGGTACGGTGACTATGCTTGTTATAAGTGAGACAGGTGAGGTCGCTGGGACCGCATAGACTGTCTCTGCGGCAATAAGCAGTTTAATTTGATTGTTCTAGAAGAGACACCTACTAATGCTGTGTCCAATATGACTGGTTTTGAAGCCCGTCGCTCTGCTTGTTAAAAAAGAACACCATGTCTATGTCAGCTAGCTGTTGGCGTATTTTAGCAGAGCGACTGGGCTATTCAAGGTGTTTGCCGTGGGCAGAACGCTATGCTGATAACGCAGACGGTGGACGGCTTTGGCGGAGTTGATCACCCCTATGTGCAGATTGTGTGGAACAAGCAGGAAGAGGACGGAAAGGAAGGAGAGAAAGTGAGAAAGTGAGAAAGTGATCGGTCTGCCACGCTGGCGGGTAGTGCATGGGCCCTAATCCGAACAAGCGGCCTCTGTTGACGGACCTGACCAAGTTCTGAAAGGTTGAGTACTCCCTAGTATTGTAGGCTTGATCGCTGTTGCTCTCCGGAGTGCTATCAGCTGTTTTTTTTTTTTTTTTTTTTTTTTTTTTTTTTTTTTTATACTTTGATTTAGAGTTGTTTTTCTGTCAGATTGATTAAGTCCAAAAGAAAATAGAAAAAACCTTCCCCGGCTTTCTGACCGTAAGATATCTCTTCAGCTTGTCTATTGTGCTCCATTAACGCCCACGCCACTTTTGGCAGAAAATAGTAGAGCTTAACCGATAGTCTGATTGTGAATTTATTGCGTACCGGATGGCGCCGGCCATGGCTCCGGCCTCCTTATTGGCTCGCTGTGTCTTGGCGATTTTGACTCTGACTCGACTGTTTTCGTGTTGCTTTAAATTCTGTCGCACGGGGGGGGGGGGATTGTATCATTAAATAGTCTTTATATTTTATTGAAATATTATATTTGCGGTAGAAGGATTCAAATATCACTTTTTCCGAATGCCAACAATCAGAAGTGGGTGTCTCTTGAAGAGTATCAGATAGTCGCAGTCTATCGGAGAGTGGGAGCGTCAGCGAGCCTGTCTTATCTATGCCAAGTTTGTCACGATACACCCTGGCAATCTAACTTACAGCTCCTACAACATCCTTGTGGTAGGAAGGACAAGCTGCCGCGCTCCCATATGATTCTTATTCCTATATAAACAGCTCAGCTTCTATTGCGTGCAATCTTTCTAGCCTTGACTCACACGCATCTTTTTGCACGACTCTCACCGCCCTGCATTGCTCATTATCCTTCACCATGTCGACTACCCCGGCGCCAGTCACCGAAAAGGATGCACCCAATGCTTATGCATCCTCGGACCAACGCCCGCTCACTATGGCGGATCTTGGCGTTGACGAGAAGAAGCTCGTCCGCAAAATGGACTGGGCTCTGATCCCATTGGTCATGCTGCTCTACATGTTTAGCTTTCTTGATCGGTACGTTCAGCCACCAGCCACCAAGCTTTTAAACTACTCCAAATACGGAACATATGCAGAACAGCACTAATACCAACTACTACAGCGTCAACATTGGGAATGCCCGTCTCTACGGCTTGGAGACCGACCTCGGCATGCACGGCAACCAGTACCAGCTCTCTGTGTCCATTCTTTTCGTCACCTACCTCGCCTTTGAAGTTCCCAGCAACCTTGTCCTGAAGAAATTTACGCCCAGCCGCTGGATTGCATTCATCGCCGTCGCCTGGGGCACGATTGCCACACTCACCGGTATTGTACAGTCCTATAGTGGTCTGCTGGCATGCCGTGTGCTGCTCGGTGTCGTCGAGGCCGGCCTCTTCCCCGGTCTCAATGTTTACCTCACCATGTTCTACACGCGTCGCGAGATTGCCCTGCGCGTCGGTTTCCTGTTCGTGTCGGCTGCCCTCGCCGGCGCTGTTGGCGGGCTGCTCGCCTACGGCATCGGCCACATGGACGGCATTGCAGGCATGAGCGGCTGGCGCTGGATTTTGATCATTGAGGGTCTTCCGACGCCCCTCCTGGGCGTCGCTGCTTGGTTCATGTTGCCCAACGAGCCCGAGACAGCCTACTTTTTGAACGACGCCGAGAAGCGCGCCGTCACCCTGCGCTGGGCCGGCGAGTACGGCAGCACCAAGAGCGCACAGCAGTTTAGCAAGGAGGACATGATGAAGGCCTTTACGGATATCAAGGTCTGGATCTTTTGCGCCGGCCAGTTTGGAGCCGACACTATGCTCTACGGCTTCTCGACCTTCTTGCCAACTATTATCAAGAGCTTGGGCCAGTGGACCACGGCCGAGGTTCAGCTTCTTACCGTGCCCGTCTATTTTCTCGGTGCTTCCACATACATGGGCTCTGCTATATGGTCTGACCGGATCCAGCGTCGTGGCGTCTTCTGTGTTGCGTTCGGCCTAATCAGTGTTGTCGGCTATGCTGTTCTGCTCTCTGACTCATCCGCCGGCGTGCACTACTTTGGGTATGTCCAGGTCTCCCTTCGTCCCTATTATCACACCATTATTAACCAATCTAGATGTTTCCTTGTGGCCATGGGACTCTACGTCATCGTCGGTGTTCCTTTGGCATGGGTAAGTTTGTTCACATTATAGCATTCGTATGAAACATGACTAACATACCAGATGCCTACTCTGTGCCCCCGGTACGGGAAACGAACGACAGCCAACGGCCTGCAGCTCACCCTGGGTAACGCCTCCGGTATCATGGCGCCATTTATCTACGCATCTACCGATGCTCCTCGCTTTATCCGCGGACACGCCGTCACACTGGCTATGGTTGCCTTTGCTGCGGCCGTCTACGGTTTCATGTGGTGGTACCTTGGATACCTGAACAAGTGGAGAGATGCTCAGGAGCAAAAGGCTATCGACGAGGGCGTGCCACTTGCATCTCGCGAAGAGCTTGAGGAGATGGGTGACGAGAGCCCGTATTTCCGTTACATTACATAGACGATCATCGACCGACTTGATACTATTAGCGGTTCCTAAATTGTGGACTTTGCTATCCATGCAATTCGATATATAAACCACATCTATCATATCTATCATTGTATCCTATTCCATCAACAAATGCCTAAAATTCGTTGGCGATATCAGCGAGCCACGTCGTGACCGTCTCCGCAACTTCTTCACCGTTCCCTAATTAATTGTTAGCAAGACTCAATACACATGTCTGTGGATAGACTTACGAATGCAGAAATCGTGCGGCCAGCCACGCTCGTCCATAACAATCCTTGCCCGGCTCTCTTCGTGTGCATCGCGGCGTGCAATAAACCGGTCGCGGAAGTCGTTTGCAACCCAGTGATCGTTTTTACCGAATAAAATAATAAATTTTGGTGGTAGATCAGCTGCATACTCCTTTCCTCTAGTTTCGCTCTTTTCGCTCTTCTTGTGAGTGGCTTCCCATAACTCATCTTCCCACTGGTCATCTCCGATATGTATGAGCTCATCCCGTCCCAGGAACAGAGCCTGTCGCGCACCACCCTTGCTATCAAGGAACCTTGTCGTGACTTCTGCTGCATGGGGCGGGAAGCCGAGTATATTCCGCACAATCCAGCCCTTTAGCCACAGAGGAAGGCACCAAAGCACAGCCTGTGCAATTATGTGTGCATATGACCCGAGCAGCGGAATCTCCATAACGCGCTCGAGCTGGCGGCCGCGCTGCGACTGGGCCAAGTGGGTAAGTGTGGCGAACAGCAGAATACCTAGACGGAGTCGGACATGCGAGCCTGACGCTGATGTGTGGAGTTGAGTTGTGCCATTAAATGTGCCGTTGGTTTCCTTGGCCTGCTCTTGGAGACGCCGGAAGATATCGAGCGAGATAAAACTGCCGACCGAGTGACCCATCAAGACGACATCGTCAAAGACCTCACCATGGCGCAGACCCCCACCCTTTCCGAGATCGATGCGCTGAGCAAGTACGCAGTCCATGGCAGCCCTGATTTGCGTGTCCAGGTCGTAGGGGCCCTGGCCGTAGCAGCCGCCACCATTGTCGCCGTCCTCAAAGCCGATCAGGTTGCGGCCCAGCAGGTGGAAACGCACATCGCGTGTCCCGTCGTTTCTGCCAGCATCCTCGACCTCATCTAGAAGAGTCCGCAGTGTTGATAAGAAGGGTTCGTAGTAGTCAATGTAGCCGGGGTTGCCCGGCACAAAGTAGACCAGGCAGTGTTTGGTGTCTGCAGTCAGGTTGCCATTCCTGGCCGGATAAGAAAGCCACACGGGCATGTTGATGTGAGTTTAGTGACTGGTGAGATTTGGTCAAGTGATTCTATGAGCGCATTTGAAACAGTCAGTAATCAGTGATCAGTGTGAGTGCCCATCCGTGACGCCTACTATGTCGTACAGGCCAGCCGCAGCGGTGACGAGGGCCCCCACTACCCACGCGGCGCACATGCCTCGGTGTTAAAGCGGGCCGGACCAAAAAAGCATTAAATTTTGGAATTAATTTATTGTCCACACCGGCCGAGCCGTCTCACACGGAACAACGTTTAGAATTTGCAGATTGCCAATGGGCTGTTGTCGACATTTCAGAAGTAATAATGTGCCAATATATAAATAAATAAAAACTACCAGCAGAGAACAACGCACGTGGCTGCCACGAGAAACTCTAGAGAGAGCAAACAGACTATTTCCGAAGGGACGGTGCAGTAGTGAAAACCTAAGACCAACCTAGCAAAGGAGTCCGTTAGTGAATGACTAGATAGTATGTTCGAGGACGTGCGACGTTGAAAACAAAGTGCTTCCACTGCCGGTGTCACTTGTAGATTTACTCTGGATTACAAGCAATAAAAAAGGCGCAGGTCCTAAGCCAAAACAAGTAGCCTGCATACAGGTTGATAAATTTTGCATGGAGTAGAATATGGCTTTGTGCAAGATGGGCTGTGATGTGCCTACCCGATGGTGTGTTGGAGCGATTGGGAGCAGCCACTGTAAAATCAATATTGTGGCTTCGGTGTTTGGGCCGGAGACTAGTTTGAATGCACCGTAGAAATGAATGAAAAATAAAGAAAGGCTTGGTTTATGGTTTCTGTACGGCGAGTAAGGGTTGGCACCGGGACCGTGTTCTAGTTTCAGGTAGTTTGTGTAATAAAAGATACTTGGAGAAGACATAGTGAGCCTTGATGCCAAGCTGGTTGTAGATGGGCAAAGACAAGAGCAGACTTAGAACCACAAGTAAGAGGAAAAGGAAAATAAAGGGAAGAGAGACCATGGTTAGCAAATACGAATCGATCATCATGACAAACACTTCAGCAATCTGACACATCAATGCAATCACCGATCGCTCACACGGTAAAGTGCAGACAACCACAGTCTGAAAATGTCCGATATCGAAGCGACATAAGTTGAGGAGGAGTAGCCACGTTGACTGGGCAAGTATTATTGTAAATAGACCCTATCTAAGAAAGCCTATGGAGCTGGAGTCCGAGTCTGAGGTGAGAGTCTAGCCCTCTCGAATTATGCTGCTAATACAACAATAATACAACATTGTCCGCGAACGGCATAGACAAGTTTCACAACGCCATGAGCTCTAAATTGGCTTAATTATTTTACATTCTCATTGCTAACAGATACCACACTGAACATAGTGACAAATCTGCAGGCGAAATGAGAAACATCATGTGCTCAGGCCAGTGCCAAGTCTCTTCCTTTACGCTCACCGGTGCAAGTGCCAGCATAGACCTAGCCCGGCTTTGGACTGCTTTACTAAGACTAATATAGTTCGTCAGCGGCAGGGGCTGAGATCCGTTCGCAACACAACATTATGCTGTGTAGGAGGTGCTAGACGCAAACCAGACATAACAATAGCATTGTTGGATGGTGTGCTCTTGATCGTGTCATTGTTTGACTGTTTGACTTGGTCTTGTGAATGTGGCGCCAATCGGTCTCCTATTAGCAAATCATGATGAACAACGGCCTTTTACTCTTTGTTTTTTAGAAGATACTCATCCAGTTTGCCTTGCTTAACCAATCTCAACAGTCAACATCGTCGTCATGCTTATCAAATGACCAAGCTATGTTAATCACCCTCCGTGTTGGGATGCACTATTAGGATGTGACCACGGAATCAATGCTATGCTCCTCGGTAGCACTGTTCCGTACGCGAATGCAATGCTACAGCACCCAGAGACACGGATTATGCCCGGAAGAATTGCGTGATGCATTTGCAGGTCGTGGCAAGGTCTCAGCAGTCTTAATAATGTCTTAATATATCGTGAGACGGCATCTAGACAACACATCTTTGTCATAAATCGAACACTCATCTAACTGAACATATCGAGAGGGCAACATAACCAAGATGCAGAGTTGTCTACCTTCTGGCAGGCCAATCCAAACTCTGCATCTATCTGTCCGTGCTCATGCTTATCTCTCCTGTGCCTACAATGTCTGCTACCGCTTGGACTCCGTCGCCACTGGATTTGCACACTAATGTCCCCTGTTCATTGTAAGCGAGCATATCAAACGCCTAGAAGTCCGTTAGTCGCCCGTTTCTTCATAGTGATCCTACATTGTACACTTGTGGCCAATGCATCTGTATCATCTGCATCCATCGTCCTACCTCCATATCTTACCCGTCTAGGTCATATCAATAACACAAAATATTCCCAGTGTATTACTCAATGCAGCCTGTGTATTGATCCGTAGCCATCAGTAGTGGCCGTATTAGCCGTTGCCGACTTCTTCCACTATCCTAATGAGTACAAGCAGTCTACGATCCTTATTTTGAGGATGCTTGGCTCTCGCCAAGTCCTTCTGTGCATGCAAGCTAGTGCCCTTTACAGTCATCGTCTGTGTGTTTGCCCTCGTCCTTCCGTCGTCTTTTTGTCCGTCTGTTTGCTGAATTCTAGATAATAGGAGACCACAACCTGCACTCAAGTAGAAGTTCTGTATCGTCGGTTTTATTTTCCTATGTTTTCTTTTTATTTCATAAGTTGATGATTTCGTTGAATTTGGTTCATTTTTTTTTGTTAAGTTCTGGTCATCGCCGACATGACGGACAGGATTTGATTTTATTTTGAAAACTTTAGGCGTTCTTCCTTTCTCGGCAGCCGGTATTGTCAACTTCTGGATAATAACGCATCTTTCATTCTTCTGAATCTCGAACTATATCACAGCAACTCTCGGCTTGTTGATCAATATCAGGCACCAGGATCCGACTTCAACATCATGGGAAATTCTTTCATTGGCAGCATTATCGCCAGAGACACTGCGTCTGACCCGGAAGGCGGCCGGGATACATTGGCACCACTACCTCCCGTTCTCACTCGTGGTCTGAGTGCAGTGGCCACTCTCGGCTTTGCCTCCTTTATTTCGTCCTCTCTATTATTCCTCTACCTTACATTCAAGCTTGTCCGATGGCAGCTCAACCCCGTCTCCTTCACCCAGCAAAATAAAGATTTACCAAAACAATCTGCCGACGAGCCAGAGTTACTAAAGGCCAACGGCAACGCCTTTCTCGTTCCCAGTGCTCACTTGTGTCCGCAAAGCCAGCCAGGCCAGCCAGGTTATGTTGAGCCTCCCGTCGCAGCAACAATACCGGCGGAGAGTTTGTGGCGCCGTCTGCGTAAAGAGCCGCCCAATCAGTTCCTTGTGCTTATATACAACCTCTTGTTTGCCGATATCCAGCAGGCATCAGCATTTCTACTGAATGTCCAGTGGCTGATCAAGAACGCAGTCGTCGTCGACACGTCCATATGCTGGGCCCAGGGCTGGTTCATCTCTACTGGCGACATGGCCTCGAGTGTGTTTGTCACAGCCATTGCTGTTCACACTTACATGGCGGTTGTTCACGGCTACCGTCTGCCGACATGGGCCTTTTATTCAGCCCTTGTTCTGCTTTGGTGTTTTGTCTACGGACTGGCAATTTTGGGTGTCATCATCACCAACAATGGCGCTGATGTAGGCGGCCTCTACGTGCGTGCCGGTGCATGGTGCTGGGTCAATGCAGAGTACCAGGACCTTCGTCTCTACCTCCACTATCTTTGGATCTTCTTAGCTCTCGGAACTACTACTGTCTTTTACATTGTTATCTACCTTCACATCCAAAAGCAGAAGAAGCCCTCTGGTTCTCCTTTTACGGACCATAATGCTACCGCTGCGACACTGTCACAACCTGCCCCGAGCACATCAGAGTCTGCCGGCAACAAGTCCAACACCAACACTAGCACTGTCAAGCAGTCTCCCACTATATCCAGAGCAGCCCGCCATCCGACGTTCTTACTGTACCCGATCATCTACATTTTGTGCACGACCCCCCTGGCTGCGGGTCGTATTGCGAGCATGGCCGGTAGAGAAGTCAGTCTCGCCTACTTTTGCTTTGCCGGTGCCATGATTTCGTCTGCAGGCTGGCTAGATGTGGCTCTCTACTCGTCTACACGTCGCTCTATTATATTTGCAGGTGACGCACCTCCCAGCCAAGACACAGGCCTCGAGACGTTTACCTTTATGCGCACACCTGCAGGCCGCAAATACGGCAATATTGTGTTTGTGCACGGCGGAAATGATGTCGATGGTGAGCTTAGTGATAACATCAAATCGCATGACGGCAAGCGGTGGCGGTGGAACGGCCACGCCAAGTCAAGCGCTCGTCTGCGTATTGGTGGTGACCGGCGGGATAGCAGCCATTCATCGCTCAAAGAATTTGGTGCCGGTGGTGATGAAGCCATGGGTATGGCCATGTAAGTTGTGGTTCAAATTTCTCTATATACTGAAATGCTTTAAACTAACCAATAGTCAATGTGATGTTGTTGCAAGCATTACCATCGAGCAGGGCGACCGCACCATTCACGAACGAATCGATAATGACGAGAGAGGGTATGACCGGGGAGACGACACAGCCAGTCTCAACAGCCGCATGGGGATTATCAAGAGTAGCACAACAAGCAAGAGTTAAGATATTCTGTCTTGATTTTTTTTTTTTTTTTTTTTTTTTGGTTTCATATAGATTTTCTGTCTTGCATTAGAACAGGACATTGGTGTAATTCCGCGATTTACTCTTTATTATACCCCGATCTAAGTTTAGATTTAAACACTTCTAACACTGCATTTCAAACTTTGGCTGGCTTGGCCATCTGCTCTGTTTTCTTGTCGGAAAATGATATGATCAAATTCCCCGAGTCCTTTCTGTGCGTTGATTACCGCCGAAGACGGCCGATTATTGGGTTCATGCAAGGCTGAGCTGACTGGTAATCAAACTGGCACCGATATCACTACAAGCGGATTCATAAAAGCAGCCCATACACATCTTCCCGAGTCGGCGGAGTAACACTTTCAAATATGCACAATAACTTCACAGTGATGATACATACCGTGATTAGTATGTATTTCCTATTCAGTCAGTGTTGTGCACGTATTTTGCAGCGGTCACACTGTGCCAAAAGTCAACTGGCACGGTACTCTGTCCAACACTTCGCAACACTGCCGTGTCTGTTGCAATAGCAATACCACAATACCACAAAATACAATCTAAAACATCCCAAGTCGGTTCCGCGGTGACGGTTTTGGGGATTACAGCAATGGGGCACCACGGCATAATAGCGAAGCGATGGTGGATATAGAAAATGTAGAAATAGCAGCATCGCAACGTCTTCAGGCTGGCCCCAACACAGTGCTCGGAAACCGTCGGGTCACCTGCCATGGTTTATCAGTGTCTTTAGCTTTATGGTGCCTGTAAATTGCTAAAAGTACTGTAAACTAGGACGGCCTCTATTTAGCACCGAGCACCGACGCCTGGACCACTTTCTTCTTAATGGCTTCCCCACACCCCTTGCCGATTTCTTCATGAGGTCTTCGATTTTTTCCTGTTGGCGCTGGGTTGCTCTTTCCCTCTGAAATTGGGTATTTCTCAATTTGAGGCAGGAGCGCAATACGCATTAATAATCAGAACACGTCTGTCTAGCCATTATGAGAAGTGAAGAGGCAAAAGGCAAAAGACGAAAGGCAACCTTCAAATCTCTGGAAAGTCTCACAAAGCAAACTCTGATCACCACGTCCTCACCCACACTCAAGAATCGTGACGGACGTCATCGGTTGCCGAGCGGCGGAAACAACAAGGCTGTCTTTATTGTTTTTTTTTTTTTTCACAAGCCGTGCCGCATTCTCTAGCTAACCATAGCCCATAGCAGCGCCGTCGCCGTCGCCGTCTTCCTTTTCTTTTTCTTTTTCTTTTTCTTTTTCTTTTTCTTTTTCTTTTTCTTTTTCTTTTTCTTTTTCTTTTTCTTTTTCTTTTTCTTTTTCTTTTTCTTTTTCTTTTTCTTTTTCTTTTATTTCTCCTACTTTTTCATCTCTGTATACCTTTTTCTACTACTCCATTAGCCAGGGTAAGCGAGTCTGATTAAGCTTACCTCTTCCTTTTCTTTTGAAAAAAGAAAAGCGAGCACCCCCCCCCCCTCCGCGCGCGCGCGCGCGTCTAAGCTGTCTCGACTCTCACCTGGCTCGCTTGTCGCCTATTGTCATCCGATTTAGTCTATTCTCATATGGTCTTTGTCCTTGTCTTATATATCTGAGTGTTGTCCCTGTTCTTTAGTCATAGTCCTGTTATCAACAGTCTTGTTAAACGGCAACAGCTACTCTAAAACAAAATGGCGGAAAATACGTCGCCTAGTATGGCTTCGCCCACCACAAATATCAACAAGAACAACAAGAACAGCTCCATCATTGACAAGGAGATTGGCATTGACACCACGACGGCGGCGACTACTCCCGTTCTTGCTACCAACGAGGACGAGAAGCTGCCGCGCCTCGACAACATTGACAACGGAGCAAACAATGCCCTTGACAAGCCTTCGTCTGAAGCACCAGCTCCTCCACAGTCGCAGGCCGAGAAAATGACTACCCTCCAGATTGTACTTCTCATGTCAGCCCTCTGCATGTCAGTATTTCTCGCTGCCCTCGATATGACCATTGTCACAACCGCTCTTCCCACCATTGCCGAAGAGTTTGAATCCGCCTCTGGCTTTATCTGGGTCGGTTCTGCGTTTATGCTTGGCTCTGCCGCTACTACTGCCAGCTGGGGTAAGTTCAGCGATGTCTTTGGCCGCAAGCCAGTCCTTCTTTGCGCCAACCTGGTCTTCATTCTCGGCTGTGCTCTCTGTGGTGCTGCCCAGACCCTTCCTACTCTGATTGCTGGTCGTGCCGTGCAGGGTATTGGTGCTGGCGGTCTGTTGACCCTTGTCAATATTATCATTGGTGATCTGTTTTCTGTCCGTGAACGTGGCAAGTATTACGGCATGATCGGCATGGTCTGGGCTACTGCAGGTGCCCTCGGCCCTGTTGTTGGCGGGGCCCTGACAAACAATGTTTCGTGGCGCTGGTGCTTCTACATCAACCTGCCTGTGTCTGGAACTGCCCTATTTATCATCCTCATCATCCTTCGCCTGCCGACCCCCAAAACCAACATCATCGTTGGCCTCAAGGCCATTGACTGGCTCGGCACCCTTACCATCACCGGTGGTACCCTCATGCTGCTCATGGGCCTGCAGTTTGGTGGTACCTCATTTCCGTGGCGCTCAGCTACTGTCATCTGTCTAATCGTCTTTGGCATTGTCACGCTCGTCATTTTTGGTGTCATTGAGCACTACGTTGCCAAGTTCCCCGTCGTGCCTACTCATCTTTACAGCTCGCGCTCGAATCTCGCTGTGTTGCTCGTGTGTATGTTCCACGGCCTCGCGTTTACACAACAAACATACTACCTCCCTACCTACTTCCAGGCTGTGCTTGGTGCTTCTCCCCTCATGTCGGGCGTCTACATGCTGGCCTTGAGTCTGGGCGTATCTCTCTGTGCAGCCACGAGCGGCATCTACCTCAAGAAAACGGGTCGCTACATGGACCCCATCATCCTTGGTTTTGCACTTACCGTCCTCGGTTCCGGTCTGCTGTACAATCTTCCCACCAGCTCAACCTCGCCCTCTGCGGCTTCTGCATGGTCCCGCATCATCATCTACCAGCTCATTTCTGGAATGGGAGTTGGTCTTAACTTCCAGCCGCCACTCGTTGCACTGCAGAGTAACGTACCGCCTCAGAATAACGCCTCTGCCACGTCCTCCTTTGCCCTCACCCGCAGTATGGCTGCGGCAATTAGTGTTGTTATCGGCTCAGCTGCGTTTTCCAACAAGATGACCGCGCAGTACGGCACAATCCTGGCTGCCGTTGGTGGTGATGCCTCTACGGCCATCCTTCTGACGGGCTCCAATGCCCAGGCCAACCTATTCCTAGTAGACAATCTTCCCGCTTCAGCGCAGACTATCGTTCGTAAGGTCTTGTACATAGCAATCCAGGAGATTTGGATCCAGACCGTCTGCTTCTCAGCCGGTGGCCTAATCGCCTGCATGTTCATCAAGCGCAAGAAGCTACAACACACACACGAGACTGTAAAAACAGGAATGGAGGGTGAGATGGAGCGCCGCCGTATTGCCCTCGCAAGAAGAGAAAAAAAGAAGGCTGGCAATGAGTTGCCGTTAACTTCCGATCTTGAGGTATAGGTTTATTTGCATATCTCGAGTTGTCTTGCCATTGTGGATAGATAGCCGTATATTTGCATGGGTCTTCCAATGGGTTCCTATTTCTTCTTATATTACCAAGGAAATTGGAGTTGATGAAATGATACATCCGATTGTTTGCTTTTTTAAAGTCATATCTAAATAACCCGATAGATTCCTCTTGATTTGTCTCACTCTCATGCGCGACTTTGTTCTAGTAGCAATTTCCGTCTGATGAACTTTGAATACCCCATTACCCAGTGTTTGGTTAAGCTTACAAGCCGTTACAGGCCGGCGATCTTACTGTGTGGCTGAAACACCCTGAGCCGTGACGATTGTAAGAGGGTAGGCATCTATCAAAAGCAACTTAAGTACTCGAACGCATAATGATTTCAATTTGTTACGATATCAAGCAAATGTTAAAGCAGTTATTGTCCTCAGGGCCAAGGACGTCAGCGGAAGATATTCGGTGCCAAGGCTCATCGGAGTTGTTGCTCATGTATTTCAACGTCTGTAATGAGGCTGTTGCAGACAATAAGCAATTTGCAATTCAATGTTAAGATTTCAATGTTATCAATAGTAATAAAAATGCAAATACGACATTAACAACAACAATAGTCGCGGGGATGACTAAGTAAACGATTGCCGTCCTCAGCGCTGGCGCGGAGACCTCGGACTCAATCCTTTCCTAATTAGGTAATAGTAGATGCTCCTGGAGCTACGCCGGCGGTTAAAGCTTTCCGCCGTGATGATTTGATTTCAAATATATTTACTGGCCCCGTTGTTAAGCCCGCCGGATTCAATACTTTGAGCAGTACGGATGACGCATGTTTTCCATCGATTATGTTGTGTAAGTCGGACACTCGGATAGATGTTATTATTCCCTGTTGATTAAAAGCATCAACGCCGAAACTTAAAAGTCGGTGTGTTATGACAAGTAATTGAGTCCGGCGGAGTTATAGATTTGTAGTATTGATGTGTCGGACCTTGTAGTGACCGAAATACCGGGCCGTCATAGAGAGGCCGTTATACAGTGAGTATTTGATTGCTAGCTCTGGGTGTTGATCCCTTTGGAAAATGGGAAAGATTGAAAAGTATATATGAAGCCGTCGTCCTTCTAGAAATCGTCTGGCGTTGTCATATCAACACCCTAGTCCGCATCTAGTCCGCATCAGCCATACTTATAAGATAACAGCTTCGCTACAACTACATACCGTCATGTCTACTCAGTACGCCAAGGACCAGCCTGCGGGCTACAAAAATTACATTGAGAACGTCGCCATCGTCGGTGTGAGTATCCTACATCACCTCATGTCCTGGATTTAATGACGGTAGCTAATATATATTCACAACCCAGGCCGGCGGCTACCTTGGCAAGCACTTTGCCACTGAGCTGCTCAAGACGGGCAAGCACACGGTCACGGCCCTGACGCGCGCCGCTAGCAAGAACACCTTGCCTGAGGGCGTCCTCAAAGCCGTCATCGACTATGATGACCACAAGAGTATCGTTGCTGCTCTCAAGGGTAAAGACTTTCTGATTATCACACTCAATTTCCGTGCTGGACCCCATGAGCTTACCACAAAGCTGGCCACTGCTGCTGCTGAGGCTGGCGTCAAGTGGGTGATGCCCAATGCCTACGGCCCCAACCCCTACAATCATAAGCTTCACGACGATATGGGGTTTGGGCCCATGTTCCGCAAGACTATTGCCGGCCTTAAGGATCTCGGCCTTAACCCCGTCGTCCTGAGCTGTGGGTTCTGGTACGAGTTTAGTCTTGCCGGCGGTCTCGAGCGCTACGGCTTCGATATCGCCAACCGCAAGTTTGTCACCTTTGACAAGGGCGACGTCAAGATTAACACTAGCACGCTTCCCCAGTGCGGCCGCAGTGCTGCTGCTGTACTGAGCCTGCCCATCCTCCCCGAGGACTCTTCTTCGTCGGATGCCCCAGTTTTGTCGTCGTTTATTGACCCCAAGCCGCTGATCGTCAGATCGTTCCACGTCAGCCAAAAAGACATGTTTGCCAGCCTCAAGCGCGTGACCGGCACGACTGATGCCGACTGGACCATCACCACCGAGTCGTCTTATGAGCGGTGGAAGAATGCCACCAAGGTTCTCCAAGCCGGCAGCGGTTTCAACATTGATGGCATCACGCCCATGTCGCCCTTAGATGCTTTTGTGATGGTCATGTACTCGCCCGTCTTCTTCCCTGGCGGCGACGGTGCTGCAGAAGAGGATGTGGCCAACGACCGCCTTGGTCTGCCGCAGGAGGACCTTGACGAGTGGACCAAGGAGGCTGTCCGTATTTTCACAGAGAACGAGCTGGCCACCTATGGCCAGTAGATGCTTGGTTGATTGTTTATTGCTGGGGCATGATTGATGATTTAGCTTACTATCCCCAATACACTCACGTACTAAAAAGTAAATAAAATAGTGGCATTGGACGATAACAGCTGTGTCGAGGTTTACATGATGGTAAAACAAAAGATTAATAAAAGGTTCAGAAATAACGGATAGCAAATAGCAATCTAGTTGGCCTTCTCCGGGATCCCAATGGCAGCGTAGTTGACGTAGAACGCTTCCTTCTCTCCCGCTGTCGGCGGCACGGTGCCCATGGAACGCGCAGGCACACCCTTGGCGTCGGCAAAGGTGCTGGTACGAGACAGTCTATTTAAATCACGGTCCACTTTATTGTACGCTGGCGGATCCAACGGCGAGGTGGCGCCAGTCGACGTAGACTCTGCTGCCGGAGAATAGTTGGAAGACACACCGAGCGCAGCATCGAGACTCTCGTAGCCAAACAATGCCAGCACCCATTCACCAACAAAGTAATATGTCACAGCCACCCACGCAAAGGCAGCCAGACTCAGGCCAGTCGCAATGCACATGGCTGGCACCAGGAACACCAGCAAGCCCAGTCCAGCCCAGAAAAGGAAGATGGTCCAAAAGACGCCAAAAGCGATGGCAGCCCAGAGTGCCGCATAGCCGGCAAAGACAGCAACAGGTACGGCAACAAAGGCCGTCCAGGTGAGCAGCAGGCCCAGCAGCAGGGGCTGGTCGCGGTACATGGAGGCGATCCAGCGACCGATGCCAGCAGTCCGGTCGCGGCCAAAGGCTCTCTTGACGCCGGCGTGGGCATATGCGGCGGTGCCAGTGGCAACGCTGCGCACAATTTCGGCCATAGTGTTGACGTCCGTGTTTCCTTTAGGGAAAATATAAAATGGAGACGACGAGAGGAAGATGCTGGGATATCGATCGATGCGACTTTGCTGGCGTTGATGACTTAGACGAGGCGATGCCCGCGACGATGTGAGATGACGATGATGACGATATGACACTCAGATAAATATGGAAGAAGAAAAATAACACAAGGGGGTTGTCAAAGTTTCTCAGTCATTATTTTTGTCGTAGATCGATCGCCGATTGATGTGTCGCGGTGGAGGAGTGACGCGACTGGCACATGTCAATGGCTATCTGTTCTGGTGTTGTCATTCCGCCGTGTCTGATTATGTAATCTAGCGTGTTTCTGCCAAGCGTTGTGGTGGTCTTCGTAGCAGCCAGACCTACGCATTATGGCCTGCCATCAATTGTAAAGTGTCGTAGAATCGACAATCAATTGAATACTCGCTATGGATAAAGACTTGTTTAATCGAAACCCAATCTCGCGTTGACTCAATGATTTGAGAGTGTGATTTGGCAGTGCTGGCAAATTGCTTACGATGACAGTGTCGCACACTGGTATATAGTCTTTAGAAACAGTCCGGAAAGTATCGGAAATGGCAAGATGGCCGAGTGGTCTAAGGCGTTGGATTTAGGCATTACTGTCGTCGCTTCGGTGGCTTCAGTAGAGTTATAAAATCCTCCAATCCGAAAGGGCGTGGGTTCGAATCCCACTCTTGTCATCTTTTTTGCTTTAGTCGTTATACCCCGAAAGCTAAAACATTATAATAATAATTTGTTTGGATAGGTGTTTCGGTATGCTTCATTTCATTTTTTATTTTTTTTTTCCTTTTTTCTTCTTTTTCTTCTTCTTTTAATCTGCTATCAGTGTTAGTCCTGAGTGATATTCCTCACAATATTAAAATGCAATCAAGTAAGTATTTATGATAAGCATATTTTGAAATATTTACTTTAATAATCTGATATCAAAGCAATCAAAACAATACAAAACCACAGTGAACAGGAGTCCATCGCAATAAAAGCCGCAATTAAGAATATCAAGTAGGTTGTTGGTTTTATTAAGTAGTACTGTATTTATATTCCAGTGTTGATAAAGTCCTTCCAACCTTTCAATCGCCTTTAGATGAAAAGAAAAAGCAATTGAGGCAAAGCAAAGCAGAAAAATAAGAGAAAAAAAGGTAATTCGATTATGGCCAGACCCTGTGTCCCCTAATTACAAGCAATGTAAAACAAAATGTAAAAGATATTCTATGAAAACAAGACCCAAGGTGAGTGAGAAATAAGAAGGAAAAAAAGTGGAAGAAATGTCATAGCAATACAGAATACAGGTAGGAAATGTAATATGAACTCGACGAAAAATGAAAAGAAAATGAAAGAAGTGGAAAAGTAAAAACCGAACACAAAAGACAAACAAAATTCAAATATAAAGGCCTGGAACAGCCAAAGACTTTACTCCCCGTCGGCAATGGCGAGACGCTGCTTGGTGGTCTTTGCCTTTTTGGCAGTAACCTTCTTCTTCTTGCTACCCTTTGCATCGCCGCCACCCTCGCCAGCAGCAGCGGCACCACCCTTGTTGTCGTCAAAGTGCCCTTCGCCCTCATGGTACATGTCGTCGAGGCTACCGCCATCAGCATCCACATTGGCTGCTGCGGCCCGCTTGCGCTTGCCACCACCGCGTTTCTTGCTTTGCTTCTCCTGCTTCTCCAGCTCGCCGCTCTCCGCCAGCTCCTTCTCACGCCGCTCAATGAGCTCGGCCTGCTCGTCATCTGCAAGCCACATGGCAATGTCACGGTTGCGGTTATCGGGTGCGCGCCGGCCAGAAAAGTCGACACCGCTCGATGCTGCACCACTGCCACCCGAAATGACAACACGCTGGACCTCCTCCTTTTGCATGGCACGCTTCCGGATCCGCTCCTCTATGGTGCCGCGCGTAATGAGTCGGTACACTGTGACCTGCCGCTTTTGTCCCAGACGATGGGCACGGTCCATGGCCTGCGAGTCAATGGTAGGGTTCCAGTCCGAATCGTAGAAAATGACAGTGTCTGCGGACGTCAGATTGATACCGAGACCACCGGCACGCGTCGAGAGCAAGAACACAAAGATCTCGGGCCGCGTCTGGAAATCGTGCACCGTGTCGCGACGGTCCTCCAGCTTCGTTGAACCATCCAAGCGACAGAACTTGTAATTGCGGTACGTCAGATACTCCTCCATCAGATCGATCATGCGTGTCATCTGGAAATACAGCAGAACACGGTGGCCACCCTCCTTGAGCTTGAACAGGAGCTCGTCCAGCTTCGCCAGCTTGCCAGAATCCGTCACAAAGCGGCGCATTGAAGGAACCGAAATGTTTGTGAACCGCTTCTTCTCGACATCTGGCTCGGGCAGCATTGGTGCAGGTGGGAAATCTTTCCAAGGAACCTTGGCCTGGACCAGTGCCTTCTCCTCCAATAGATTGATACCATACAAAGCGCGGCGCATTGGGATGTTGAACAGTAGCTTCTCCTGCTCGACTACGGTGCTGCGACTGCTGCACGTCAGTTCGATCGGAGGTGCAGATGTGTTCTCACGGCCTGCAGCTTCGACGCGTGTCAAACCCGTGTTGTTGTAAGTCGTCCGGGCCACATTCATTAGCGAGTCCAAAATACCCTCGCTTGTGATATCAGCCAAGGCTGTGCGATCATGGCGTTGGCGGATTTGGAATAGGGCGTGGGCTGGAGTGAAGCCGCGTTCATTGTTCTCGCTGTCGTCGTACAGGACTTGCATGCGCTTGAGACGCGAGCCAAGGGCAGTTGACGAAGAGTACTTGCTCAACAGCTTGGCACTTCTTGCAAAGACATCCTCGTGTGATGCGCTGTACGCCTCTTCTGCACTTGTGTCGGCAAACCGTAGCCATGAAAAGGCACCGTTCTCCTTCTCACTCTTTTGAATGTTCTCTGGTGTCCAGATGTTCATCATGTGGTTGAGGTACTTGTTACGGAATCCGGCTGTTGCGTTATCGCGACCAGCCTGTAGGAGGCGGCCATCTTCACGGTCGATAAGGCGCGGCAACTTGTACTCGATCATGCTGCGAGACGAATAGGCCACAGGCACGTTGGTGCCCTCACGACTGAACGATGCCGTCTCGGCAAAGTAGCTCATCGAGAATGGCGACGCTGTGTCTGCACGCTCAAACAGGTCGGGGTGGTTGCAGACCTTGCGGAATTGCATGACGAGGTTCATGAGTGTCTTGGAGTCATTGTCGTCGCCGAGTGTGGCCTTTTCGATCAGGTCCATGATGCTGATCTGATTGCGCAGGTTGGCATAGTACGCGCGTTGACGGTAGGTGAGGTCGCAGTACACATCCAGCTCAATCTTATCACCAAGCTCCTTTTGCACGTGTTTCTTGACACGCCGAAGCATGAATGGCTTTAGAATCATGTGCAGACGCTTCAGCTGATCTTCGTTGAGCTTCGTGTTGCTTTGTGCGTGAGACTCAATGTCCTTGGAGAACCACTCGCTGAACTCATCGTGAGAGTCGAAAAGCGATGGCATGATGAAATGCAGCAAAGCCCACAGTTCCTGCATGTTGTTCTGGATAGGTGTACCCGTCAGCAGCAGACGGTTGCGGCAGTGGTAGTTGAGCAGCACCTTCCAACGAGAGCTTTGGGAGCTCTTGATGGCCTGGGCCTCGTCGAGAATCATGTACTGCCAGCGCATCTTGGACATGAAGGCAACATCCGATACCACCAGCTGGTAGGACGTGACTAGGACATGGAACTGCGCGTCCTTCTTGTAGATTGGGTGCTTGCGGTCCCAGAACTTGCGCAGAACCTTACGGTCACTGGCCGAGCCCCAGTAGGGGAGCACCTTGAACTCGGGGACGAACTTGTTGATTTCCTGTTGCCAGTTGTGGAGTGTTGAGGCAGGTGCGACGACCAGGTAGGGACCCCAAATGTCGTGCTTCTCAGCAAGATATGCCATGACGGAAATGGACTGCACTGTCTTGCCCAGACCCATCTCGTCGGCAAGAATACCGTTGATGCCCTGTTCGTACAGGTTGACGAGCCAGTTGAGACCCTTGAGCTGGTACTCCTTGAGCTGAGCATTAAGGAGCTTGGGCTGCTCGATCTCGACATCGCCCATACCTGTTGGATTCTGGAAATTCATCTCGCCCTCTTCGTCCATGTCGTTAAACTCGCGGGCCTTTTGCTGTGCCTCTGCAATGGCATTTTGGGCGTTGGCCATGGCGGCGGCGCGTAGCTGGGTCTCATCTTCCGCGTCGAAGTCGAGATCTTCAAAATCAGTGACCTTGGCGACAGTGCCATCAGTAGCGTCGACATTCAGACCACTGGTGCTGGACTCAGCGCCGGGTGCACCATTGGCCTTTTGCTTGGCAATCTCGTCGGGGTGGTCAGTGCTGCGCTCCACTTCGTCGGTCTTGATCTTTTTGCCAATGAAATGAGAGTAAAGCTCGGTTTGAGAGATGAGGAAGTTGAGCTTGCGCTTCTGCCGAGCTGCTTCACGGTCTGCTTCTTCCTTGCGGGCGTTCTCCAACTCCTGCCTTTCGGCAGCCTTACGCATATCGCGCTCCTCGCGCTCGTTGCGCTTCCAAAAACTCATCATATCACGCATGACACGCTTGGCACGGGCCTGAAGATCTTTGTTGCCCTTGTTGGTGCGGAGCTGCCAGCGCTTGGCTTCCTTGGAGGCCAACAGGGCCGTCTTCTTGAGGTTGGATGCCTTAACAGAGTAGGAGTCAGTGGCGATGCGGAAGGTCTTACTGACATCCTTGCGAGAGAGATCGCGCCAAATCTGGTCGTAGATCTGGTTGAAGCCCTTGGTTTGAAACTTGACTTCCAATGGGTCCTTGGGCGGCTCAGCAGCTGCCTTCTCCTTCTTGGTGAGTTTAGGCTCGGCGTTCTCCTTGTTTGATAGGTCGTCTTTGCCTGCGTCCTCTCGTCCAGAATCCTTGCCGCCATTTTTCTTGAACTTGATGCGGATTTTGGCTGTCTCCTCTCTCGAAGGCAACGCCTCACCTGCGTCAATGGCGGCTTGGGCAGCTTCAGCGTTTTCCTTTTCTTGCTGCTTCTGCTCCTTTGACTTTTTGGGCCGGGCACCGCCGCGGCCCTTGGAGCGGGACTTGCCATTCTCCATGTCCGTACCATGCAATGCAGAGATACTGTCACCCTCGAGGGCAAGATCCGCAGCCCGGACGGGGCCCTTAATACCCTTTTGGAGGATAAGCTTCGTCTGCTGGGCTTTCTTATTGGCCCGCTCAGCTTCCCGGAGCAGCCGCTGGCGTTCATGCTCGTCCTGTGCCTTGGCGGCACGCTCCAAAGCAGTCTTTTTCTGCTCGAGTGTAACAGCCATCGACTTTTCTCTCCGGCGCTTGCGCTGCATGTCCTTCTTGCGTTCTTTCTCTGCAAAGAGCTCCTGCTCGCGCACTTCTTGGAGGGCGCCGTCGTAATAGACCTCGTAGAAGCGTTTCGATCCAAGAGAGCTATGTTCGCCGAGGCGCTTGGCGAGGGTTTCTGACAGGTCAGACCGGCGCGAGCTTCCCAGATAGGCCTCTCTGTTGAGCATGCTGGACTTGTGGCGGCGCTGGCGGTCTTTCCATGCCAGCTGTTCTTCCTCATACTCGGACGTTTCGAAGTATTCGTCCGGGTCAAAATCTTCAGTGGTATCATCCAGTGTCTTCAGGAACGTCTGGACGCCTTTCTCAGTGGAGACAGACGGGCGCTTCTTTTGCTGGCCGTTTGGACCACGCTTGGCAGGTGTGCGGGCATCGGGAGTAGAAAACTTGGTCGAGGCGCGCCGGGAAGTCTTGGCTGGGGTTTCGGACATAATAGACTCCTCCTTGTCGGTATCCTTTGATCTGGCGCTGGAAACGCGTGGCTTTGCTATCCGGCGAGGGGCGCGTGCCTTCTTGTCGTCCGATTGGTTAAGCTTCAAGACACGAATTCCTTTGCTTGCAGCTGAAGGTTCAGCGTCACTTTCGACAGGGGCAGTAGGTGACTTTTCCTTGCTCTTTTCGTTCTTTTCGCTCTTGTCGACGGGAGGCTCGTTATTGGAGAGAATGCTCGAGAATGACATAGGGTCGCTGCGTTTGGTCGTCTAGAAGTAAATAAAACATACGTTAGTTATGCCAAAAATCCTTTCTTGTTCGAGTATGACTGTACTTACGATGGCAGAAGCTGATGACTTGGATGCAGCAGGAGAATCGCCTCGTGCATATGGCGAAGCAGAGTGTGCCGAGTGTGAAGACGTGCCATTCGGTGGTGGCGAGCCATGGAGGCCCAACGATTGTTGTCGTAATGATGGAGAAGCCATTTTGCGATGTGTAGAGGGAACTACAGACGCGGTTGTAGGCGAGAGATGTGAAGATGTGGTCGCTTTAGATGAATGTCCGAATATGTCCTGATGCTGTTGAAGAGGAGAGAAGAGATCTCGTGTCAGTCTACTGCAGCATCTATTGTGCCCTCATTGTAACGTGATCGCAACGTGTCGGACGTGATAACGTGGTGATAATTAGGATATAATGGGAAAGTGAATGAAAGATGAAGAAAAAAACGCGTCGATCAATGTTGAGAAGGTGGATAATGGTGATGGTAAAGTGATGGTAAAGTGATGGTAGAGTGATGGTGATGGGGGATGTCGCGATGGAAAAGGGGCGAGATAGAGAGGAAGCAAATGATGTAAGAAAGAGTCGAAGAGAGAAAGGAGGAGACAAAATGGATGAAGAAAGACGCAAAAATGGGCGATGGGAACAGAAACAGAAACACGAATGGATGAATGCGCCAATGATTAAGTGGAGGCGGCGGACGAGGGAACGTAAAAAAGGGAGCGCAAGGGAGTTTTGCAAAGTAGGGCCAAGGTGATATAGGAGTTAAGAGAGCGAGCGTGGATGATGAGACAGGGCGGAGAGAGTGTCAGGCGCGCGAACCCAGAAATGGCCACGGCACCAACGCCAAACTCCAAACTCCAGACGCCAGAGTCCAGAAGTGGGAGCCGAGCCACCTAGAAATGGCGATTGGCGTCAGACATAATAACGACTGTGCGTTTTGGCGTCATCTATTTCTGGGCCGGCCGAAAACCTGCAAACGTGATCTCTACAACAGTGTATAGAGACGGAAGAGTCGAACAATGCAAAGACGGAGGGCAGCAGAGATGAAAATGTAACAAAGGCAACAAATGACAACGAATAGCGACAAAAGCGGCAAAGTGGCAGGGCATCCAGGCAGAAACAAAGGCGTAGCACGGTGATCAAACACAATACCAACCTCGGGAGGAGAAGAGGGAAAAGGAAGATGAGGAAGACGAGAGGAGGCAAAGTGAATGGTGACAGGGTCAAGAGAAACAAGCAATGGAAAATATCGGCATCGACATATAGAAGCAGGGCATAGCAGAGCAGAGAAAACAGCTGTCAACTTACGTGGTGACGGTCGGTGGACGGCGACGTATCGGCCGTGTCTGTGAGCGGATCATAGAACTTGCCCTTCTCACGTTTTGCCAAAGGAGCAGGCAGCGGCGACCGGGAACGCGACACGGGGCCGTTGTTGAGCAAGTTGGACATGGATGGACCGGTAAATACAGGAGACAAGCCTCGTGCGCTGCTCATACTTGGAGAAGCAAGCGGATGGGAATCTGACTTGGTAGGCGAGCGCAGAGAAAAGCTGTCATGGGTATGGTGCGCCTCGTGTGCGCGGTAGGAGGAGGTCGAGGTCGCGTTTGTGGGGAATGTCGAGGATGCAGAAGCAGAAGCAGAAGCAGGTTCTGGCACCAGCTCGGGGTTGAGAATGTCAATGGCCCGTCGTCTGTGGTTGTTGGACTCATTGTTTTTGGTCGTGGTGTCGTCGCTGCTGGAGGTGTCGAGCACAGTCGAGCGAAAGCTATTGGACTCCATGGTCGTGTAAGTGGCGTTTGAACGCACCGTGTATGCCGAGTATGTATAAAATATAGGCAGGTCACGTTAGGGAAACAAATCAGTCGAATGCTCGCGGAGGTCGAGTCGAGGGTGGTCGATGTAGACAAGGCTCAAATCAAATAGATGAGCCAATGGCGGCAGGGAACTAGCAGTAGCGACAGAGGACCAAACAGGCCAAAAATAGAAGTGAGGCGCAAGTCTGGGGTATGATATGATATGGGGGAAGAGTGGAAGAAAAAGAGAGGGGAAATGGGAGAGAAAGAGCAAAGACGTAAGACGAAAGAAGAGAGAAAGAGAGAAATGCTAAGCTGAGCACAGTTGTAGGTGGCGATGCAGAGTGCTGGAGACTAGAGGACGGGTGCTAGAGCGTTGGCCGTGGTCTAGGTCGTGATGCGCGTGGCCGACGGGGCTGTGGGACAGCGCAAAGTGCTACTGGAGCTGTCCGGGATGCCGCAAGGCACGGGAGAAAAGCCAAAAATGAGTGGGAGAAGTAAAGATGTTGCTTCAGTAGTTGCATCGGCCAGATTGAGGCGACGATATCATTGGGGCCAGAAATATAGCAGTGAATGTCTCAAGATTCTCTTGGTGGTGCATATGTGTCGATTCTTGAGGCTCACGATATTTGCACACTGTGTTGACGATGCGTGGCGATCGCTGATGGGTGAATATTGGCGATGGCGATGGCGATGGAGAGTTGGGAGGGGGGAATGTTGGAAATCGGATGAGGCCAGAGTGATGGAGCGGATGTGGGATGGAACTGGAAATTAGGTGACGGCGGTGGAAGTCATCAACGAGTGACGCCCTTTTTTTTTGGTGCGCCTTCCTCGGCGAGCTTTTTTTCTTCTCTTTTCCCTCTCCTTCTCTTTTTTCCCTCTTTCTGTATGGCTATTCTGAGAAATAAACTATCCCGGGCTTGTTCGCTCCTTCCTTGTTACCCGACTACGACATCAGGGTACCTGCAGTTGCACGCATTTTGGCGCGTCCAGCAAGTCCCGCACTAGCTGCCGCATGTACATACGGATTATTTTGTGTCGTAAATTTGTTATTACTTATTTCGTATCTCTGTGTATTCGTATATTCGTGTATTCATGTAATAGTATCTATTCTCATGCTCTTTCTTAATTTCAGATTCTGATTCCTCTCTGATTGCTCTGTACTTTATGGCTTGCAGCAAGACATTGTACTGGGATCCATATGGACTCCTTCCGAGAACTGTTGTTGAGAACCGCAGCCCTGGTCGCGCTTGCCTTGCAGCCCTTTTCATCCGAGCTCATCAGACGATCCTAACAAGTTTCCCCATCGCTCTTGCCTTTGTATATCCTTAGAGCATATTCAAATCAAGCATCTCACAAATCTACAGCCTCGTCCCTTCCTCTTTCTTCTTCCAGCATTTCCGTTTGGCGATCTGACCCCTTGCATTTCAGGTGCTTACTCTGCTACTCATCACTCTTCTCTTTACTCTGTCGTTGCTACTGCTCCACCAATTACACCAAGCCCAGGCACGTCCTTACTCTGCCATGACGCTAAAATCGATACACGGTATCCACCCATCCTTCTCTTTTCGGATATTGTCGATAGACCCAGAGCAAACCACGCCAAATCTCAGATGTGTGGACTTGGGCTTGTGACATTTTGGGGATTTTTTTTTTGGCTCTCACCATCGTCCCCGCGCCTTACTCCCACTACAGTGTTCCGACTTGGTTCAACACAGCAGACATACAAAGTAAATCCAACACAAGTACCCCATTGAATCCACTTTGATTCGTCCGTTATATCCGTTTTCCTGACTACGGCTTTCATCATATTTCGTTGCCGCCCAGATATCGCACTGCTGCTGTCTTCCGTGGCGCATGCATTCAAGCCACACCTGCAAATTTACGTAGATTAAATAATTTAAATATTGGATTAAATTAATCGTCACCAGTCGTTTGGTTGGCTGGCAATGTGCAGTGCATCTAGGGCACATGGACTCACCAAACATAAAAAGACAAGGCGGAAATGCAAATCAATTATCATACACCGCTAGATTTACACAGAAAAAGGCGGTACTGGAGGTCGAATAAATCGAATCAAAACAGGGCCAGGCACGTCGACATCTATGCTCAGCGATGACGCCGTGCTGGAGACTGCTACGCAATACCTTTGGCGTCAACGTTGGGAACTCATGTACCACCATGCTGATGAGTTTATATAAGTATTGATGCTATTTAGGCGTGATTTATGGTGGGCAGTGGTTGTAACACGCATATCACATTGTGTTGGTGATACGGTCAGGCCTCAGGCAGGTTGCGTCAGCAGGTCAGAACGAGGGTGGAAACTGATATGCATACAGTATGAATCAAAGACGGGGATTGAAAATGGCAAGAGTGGGATAAGGAACCCCTCCTTCTGTAGACTGTAGATGTTTCTTTGTGTCAGCAACCACAGCCCACTTGGCCGCAACTTCGTATCTTGGAGGCGGGAAACGTCTAGGCACTACCGTAGCCCGTCTCGGGCACATATCACTAGCTAACTAATTACTCATCACTCCAGTTACACATTTTGATCAAACTTTTGTATCATGCCAATTTTACTCTATGGTAGGGTGTAAAATAACGACACGCAGTAAAGGAAAACCTCTGGAGACCACTCGTCTGCCTGGCCTTGGCTCGGCCGGCGGATGCAGTATACACAAAAACACGAAATAACAAGAAAACAATGGATAAACAAATAAAAACACCCAAATACGTCAGCCCACTCTATATCGTTTATGAGTTGTTGCCGTTGTCGTAGCCGTCGTCGTCTATGCTCTCCATTTAAACAGCACCGGCGCTGATCATCTTTTTCCGCAGGTAGTTCTTGTACTCGGAGATCGAGCCGTCCCATTGGCGGATCGAGCGGTTCTCGCACACCAGAATCTGCTTGGCAATCTTGTCAAGAAGACTGTGAAGAGTTAGTAGCTGTCAATAAAACAAAGGATATAACAAAGGCTAAAACAATAGAGGTTAATATAAAAACATACCGGAAATCGTGGGACACGACAACGACACCACCGCTGTAGGCGTTGATGGCATCTGCCAGAGAGTCAATGGTAGGGATATCTAGACCGTTGGTAGGCTCGTCCAGCAGCAACATGTTGGGGCTCTCAATGGCGAGCAGAGCAAAGACAATACGCGACTTCTGGCCGTCGGACAGAGTACCGATCAGCGAAGTCTGTGATTCACCAGTCAGGCCATACTTGCCCAGCTGGCCACGCCAGTACTGGTAGTCCTGGGACTTGGAAGAGTACTTGTCGCGAACAAAGTCGAGAGCCGACTTGGTCAGGTCAAGCTGCTCAGCAGAGTGCTGAGAGTACAGACCCAGCTTCAAGTGCGTGTGGCGCGAAACGGAACCCTCGGTGGGGCTCAGCTTGCCTGTCATCAGACGCAACAGAGTTGACTTGCCCACACCGTTAGGGCCGACCAGGGCGGTACGCGAGTCCATATCGAAACCCAGGTCAATGTTGCGGTACAAGTCGTCAGCGGGGTTGCCCGAGTACGAGAAAGTGACATTATCGAACGAGAGCACTGGGGGAGGCAGCTTCTCGACATCGGCGAAGCGGAAGGTAAAGACCTTGTCTTGGACAACGGGCTGGATGAAACCATCAGCCTCCATCTTGTCCAGGATCTTCTGTCGGGACTTGGCCTGGCGCACCAGGTTGGCGTAGGTACCAGCGCTGGCAATGAACTTCTTGATGTGAACAATCTCCTCCTGCTGCTTGGTGTAGGCCTTCATCTGGTTGGTCTCCTGTTCCGACCGCGTCTTGCAGTAAGAGTCGTAGTTACCACCAAAGTACATGAGCTTCTTCTCGCGCATGTCGAGCATGTTCGTGCACACACCGTTCAAGAAATCCTGCGAGTGAGAAACCAGCACCAGAGTGCGATCCCACTTCTTCAGGTACTCCTCCAGCCACACACAGGCCTCAAGATCCAAATGGGCAGTGGGGTCATCGAGTAGCAGCAACGAGGGCTTGACGAACAGGGCCTTGGCGAGAGCGACACGCATCCGCCAGCCACCAGACATGTCCTTGGTCTTCTTCTGAATGGTCTGCTTGTTGAAGCCCAGACCGGTCAGAATGAGCGAGGCGCGAGTCGAGAAAGTTGAGGGGTCCATCTTCTCCATGTGCTATCTTGTGTTAGTATTCATTGCATATGGCATTAGACAATATAGCTTGTAGTTAGACCAACTTACATCGTACAGGTCCATTAGGACAGGGCTCTCGGGACCTTCATCCTCGAGCAGCTTCTCGGCAAGTTTGTCAAGACGCTCCAGCTCGTTCTCAGCCTCCTTGACAACCCACTCGAGGGCGCCCAGCTCGCTGGGAGGGGCACCCTCGTTCAGCAGGTAGATGTCAACGTGCTCGGGAATGGGGTACTCGCGAGCAGCAATGGCCTTCATCAGGGTACTCTTACCACAACCGTTCTCACCTAGAAGACCGTATCTACGACCGTATGTCAGCTCCAGAGTGGAGTCTGTGATGAGGACACGACCGTGGAACACCAAGCTAGTACTGGTGATCTTGACGTCACGGCTGGTGGGAGTGGATGCCAGGACACCGGTCGTGACACGGTCCGACAGACCGTGCTTGTCCATCTGTGCAGCGAGGCGCTTGACCTCCTCGTCGCGGTTGGAGCTGGCATTAGGGTCGGTCTCCTCGACAACGTTGCCGTGGACATCGAGAGTGGGCTCGGCCTTCTTAGACTTGGAGCCCTTCTTGCCGTCAGCAGCCTTCTTCGCGAGTCTCTTCTCCTTCGAGGCGGAAACCATGTTGACGGTTGTGTGGTGTTGATGAGTGGTGTGTTCAAAAAAAATGAAGAGGGGGAGCGGGTTGAGGAGAGGTTGAGAGAGGAAGAGGATGAAACGAAGGTGGAAGGAAAGTCGATGAATAGGCCGTTCCTTTGCGAGATGATTCGAACAACTATTGGGCCGAAAAATACAATGAAAAAGAGAAACGAAAAGACGGCGAGGAAAAAGTGATGCTGCAGGGTCGAAAACAGCAAACACGGCGACTTGATTGGGAAAAACAAGAAGAGATAGGGAAAATAATGGAGAAGGTTGATGCCAGTGGCGGGGTTTCCTCCTATGAATTTTTTTTTTAGCTTTTTGTTAGTGGAAACTTTGGACAGTGGTGGGGTGGCTGCATGGTTGATTTTCTTATTTCTTTTCATGTATTAATTTAAGTTCCCCCTACCAAATAGAGGCGCTGCCAACAAGGCGATAAGGCGATAAGCCTAAGCGTCGCCACCACCACCAGCCAAGTGGCGATTAGGCAGCAAGGCAACAAGGTGTATTTTGTACAAGTCACTGCATCCGAGTGCATAATAGTATACTTCGGATATTGGCGTCTATGACAGGCCCAGAAAGTCGCTAAAGCGGTCGCTATGATTGGTTTTGCCTACGCCTATTACATTGTCTCGCTTGCTGACGTCACAATCACATGACTATTTTTGCCTGTCTCCATTACAACTTCATGTCAAGCTATTGTCGTGGTTGGGAGTAGTGATATAAAAAAATTAAAAAGATAGGTGTCTGTGTAAAAGGGTCTTTTTTGATAGATTGGTTTTTATTAAACATTTTGGGGCTTCTTTGATATCTTTTACATTCATCGACGATTACTGTTGATCAAAAACAAATCCAATTTTTTGTTTTTACGTTTATATAGATCAAGGTATAATAATAAAAATAATAAGATAACGTATATCTAAAGATAAAAACCACAATAACCTGTACTAATACCAAAAATCATCACTCGCATTCAATAATATGCACAGATATAGCTGTTATAGTTCGTATATTCAATAACCCAGATACAGCCGTTAAACTCATCAATCCAATCCAACGCCGTGCAACGTGCTGTACAGCACAAAATATCTACTCCGGCAACCAGGCCAGGAGCTTTTCAACGAGAACCCGCTTGATCACAGGCTTGGCAATATAGTCGTTCATGCCGTATGCTAGGCACTGCTCCCGATCACCCTGCAGGGCATGAGCAGTCATGGCCATGATGGGAATCGAGTTGCCCATTGCTCGGATCTGTACTGTCGCCTGATAGCCATCGACGACTGGCATGTTGATATCCATCAGGCACAAGTCGAACCCGGTCGGATGCTCCCGTGCCTGAGCGACAGCTTCTGCTCCATTACGCGCAAGGACAACGTTGTCCTGGCTAAAGTAAAAGTCCTTAAGAATGCGCAGGAGGACGCGCTGGTTTGTCGGGTTGTCTTCTGCCACGAGTAGCCGCTTTCTGGGTGCGCGTTCCCGAAGCAAAGCAAGGGATCTCTCAAAGTCACGCTTCAGCTTCTCCTTGGGGTCTGCTACTGTAATCTCACTACTATCGGCCGAGCTCTTTCGAGAAGGTAATGTGATAGGCGGTGTCTCTGACATGATGCTTGCCATAGAATTCGATGCTGTCAAAATACCCTTGGGCGTCTCTGGCTCTGGCGAGAAAGTGGCAAAAGGAGTGGGTGGTGTGACTGGACTAACGGCGTCGCAAAGACTCTCCATAGGGCTGATCTCGGTCGAAGATGGCAGTCCTTCCTCGCTAGATGGTGTGGCCATAGCTGAGTCCGATGCTAAAGTAGATGCAAATGCGGATACGGCCGAGTTGGACATGTAATCTACCAAAGGATCCGCTGGCATTGGCGAGTTAAGTGGGAGTCCGTCGTCCTCGATAAGGTCAAATCCAGAGCCTGATGCGACTTCTGCCTTGGACAATCCCGTCTTCTTTGCGATACGTCCAAGTGGTGGCGGGATTGTGGCAGTCCTCTCAAACTCAAAAAGGGACAGCTGCTTACCAGGCGGCGACAGAGTTCTACCTAGTCCAGAGTGCTGGGCAGATGATAATTGGCTGTCCGGCTTCTGCAGCTGCGACAGGCTCTTGATCTTCAAAAACCTGGCAGTGAACCAGAAAACACTGCCTTGCCCCTCAGGATTCGGCTCGTATCCAATCTCACCACCCATTAGCTCCACCAAAGACTTACAGATTGACAGGCCCAGCCCTGTGCCCGGGAACCGTTTCCGCGTGGTACCATCAACCTGCGTAAACGGAACAAACAGACTCGACACTGCGTCTTTAGGGATGCCAATGCCTGTATCTGTTACCTTTGTGAGAATAACAAACGTGTCGTCACCGTGCTCATTGACCGACGAAGCAACATTGATACACCCTTTGTCGGTGAACTTTGTTGCGTTGCCGACAATGTTGAGCAAGATTTGGCGATATCGTAGAGGATCGCCTTGCACGGCGCGTGGTAGGTCGCTGGCGAGTGACAGCTGAAGTCGAACGTTTGGCTGGAGTGTTGGCTGGACGCTTCGGACAACTGCGGCGGCAATGCTGGCAACACCAATGACATCTGTGTGGATGGAAAAGCTTCCAGATGCCAGCTTCGAGTAATCAAGAATATCATTAATCACACGCAAAAGAACCTGACCGGACTCATCGATTATGCTTGCAATCTCGCGTTGGTCGGGTGAGAGCGGGGTATCGAGAAGGAGATTGCACGCAGAGAGCATGCCGTGCATCGGAGTGCGGATTTCGTGAGACATGTTGGCAAGAAAATCAGACTTGAGCTTGGCGCTTTCTTCGTAAGCCGCGATAACGCGTAGCTCGGCCGCTCGACGGTCGGTCATGTTGCGTGTCATCTTGCCATAACCTATATGCACACCGTCCTTGTATACGGCTGTGACTGTGACATTGGCCCAAAAACGGCTTCCATCTTTACGGATCCTCCAACCCTCGTCCTCGATCCGTCCATCCCGGAGGCAGTCTTCAAGCTCCTTCTCGGGCTTCTTAGCCTCGACGTCCTCCGGACTATAGAAAATGGAAAAGTGCTTGCCGATTATTTCGTCGTTACTGTATCCCTTGTTAAGCTCTGCCCCGGCGTTCCAAGTGACAATATTACCATTCACATCAAGAAGGAAAATGGCGTAGTCCCTAACAGTCTGTATGAGGATGCGGAAATACTCATCAGCCGAGACTCCGCTTGTAAAGTCTTTTCTCGTGGGAGGGATATCAAAGCCCGTATTGGTATTGTTTCCCGTATCGTCCGAGGTGGCGATGCTCACCCCAGAGCCGGATGATTGTGGTGGTAGAGGTTGTAGAAGTTGTGGCGGGGTGGGAGATGCTGGCTGGATCAGAGTTGGTTTCGTTTGCGCTGCTGTGATGTTGTATGCTGGAAAAGGAAGCACGGCCTGTGTCCATTCCAAGACAAGAGCGATCAGAACACTGGCGCGATACACTGGAATAATGCGGGCATTCCATGCAGTATCAATACTAGGCGAGTTGGGAGTTGTTGTTGTTAGGCTTTTCCCAGAAAGTGTTTGGATGGCCCGGCGGTCTTTGGCACTTTCTAGCGATTGTCCGATCCGGTCTCGGTCGTCCTTTGGCACGATGGCATAGTCTTCAAGTACCGAGATGATGTTGCGTCTGATAGCATCGTTTGACTGTAAGCCCCAAGCATCCCGAAGACCGAGAGAGACACGCTTAATCTCATATGAAGGAGAAAGTATGACAGAGGAGACCGGTGATAAATCGAATATGTCATCCAAGCAGGGTTCATTGTTCTCTTTTGGCACGGATTCCGTATCTTTCGATTGGTCCTGCAGCTGCAGAGGAAGAGGGTTGGGCACGGAGCCGACGGCATCGCGCACGACTGTTGTAGTCGCACCTGCGATATCTGACGACACTGACATTATTCTATTCTGTGGATACCTATACAAGGCACGTCGTCAAAAGGAGAATAGCAGCATGTGGGCTTGTGGGTGTTTGAGCGATGTTGATGAGCGGCGAAGTATTTGGAAAATGAGAATATAAAATACTGTATCTTGGGTGTTGGTAGCAACCGAGTTGAGTGGGAAAATGCGCAACAAAGCCAAAAAGGGACAATCAAACAGCACCAAGTAAGATAAGAAGAGGGGAGCTCAAACATAATGTTAGACCTACAGAAGCCACTTGGGTCAGATGAAACTCGGCGCGCCTCAGAGGAAACCGCCATTCTTCAGAGAGAAATAGGAGAGGGAATAGCTAGAGGGGCGAGCTTCAGTGTAGCAGTGTAGCAATATGGACCGCGCACGATTCATCGTTCATCGCCGATCCTTTATCCCAATATCTAATGCCTAATGGTAAGGACCAAAACATTGAAGGATGGGGTATTGGGTAAAGTACTGTGTGGGCCTTGACAGAAACGGAGCAGTGCATGAACGGTGGTATTTTCAACAGCTGCGACATAAAGCCAGGCGTATTAGGCATAAAAAAGCAAAGACGTGCAAATGAAGGGAAGAAGTTATCAATGTGACGTCAGGGACCACGAGTGCCCTGAGAACGCTAACCCAGCGAGCCCAATCTTCCTGGTCCCGATCAAGTATTGAGATGGATTAGGGGTGTGGGAAAACTCACATTGATATCGAGACAGCCCAAGAACAAAAGATAGTAAGAAAAATAAAAGTAAAGAAAAAGAGTGTCTTGCCTAGTGCGTTGTAGGAGTGCCATGAGACGTTGGTGCAAGCAATCCATAGCCGCCAGTGCCCTAAATTGACTATCGCCGATTGTCGATCACCGTGGACTCTTCAAAGCGAGAGCCCCAAAGCCCGTGGGAAACATTTAGCAAGGGACCAGCTTGCCCCAGCGGGGTGGCCAGACAAGGGATGTCCCGCTCGCCATGTATAAAATCGGATGTTTATCTCCGAGGATGTTTCACGAGCTTTGACTTGTATTCATATGGCTAAACGTTTGTAAAGACTGCAATAAAACCCAGTGTTTTGATTTGACAGTAGTTGAGAAGACCGACTTTAGAGGACAAGGTAGCCCCTTCGCAGAGATAGGCTGCTGGCCACACACACCAAACAAAAGTGAAAGAAGGCATGGTCTTTGTGTATTGCGATCATGAGCCTATGAGAGCGTCTTGGCCAAAGATAATCTCGATGACAGAGCGCTGATCCACTAGCCCTACAGCCCTTTCTATGGGGTGTGCCATGCACTGATCGGCTCGGCGATTTATATCAGTAGCCACTGCAAGTCTTGAAGTATTACAAGATTTACTTGGTTTTACCTGTGTTGCTGTGTTAGTAAATCGAAAGCTGGAGGCTGAAATCCTGCAAGCCAATGCTGCAAATAAAAAACATTGAAAACAAGAAACAAGCTTGATCAGACGCTGCTTGTCCGGCCGTATGTGCAAACGCACAAGAAGTTCACTCCATGATACATGAATGCAGCGAATTGAGGTGACGTTGATAAACCGATACTCACTCACTGGGAGGACTTCGAGCTCAAGCTACACTGTTATATGTTGAGCACATCGTTGCAGCAGCTATTACCTAACTAGACTGAAAACGGAGTAAAGGCGCCGTACCGGGGTTGATATCATACTGATTGAGGTTTACGAGGCTCAAGAGAGACAACAAAGACAAGCGGACATCTGCCATCAGGGGTCGACGGTGTGCTCGAGCCAGGCACCAAGCATTAGGCATTAGGGTTCCCGATCCGGTTTGATAATCTTCTATTTCTCCAGCATCGAAAAATGGTAGCAGTTGCACTTATGGAGGTTGAGATAGAGATACTACGGAGAATAGCAGGCAATGAGAACTTTGGGGATGTCCTTTGGCCCATCTGCTGGCCTTTGAGCGCACGCTTCTAGCTTGTTACATATGCTGTTCAAGAAATATACCCTCTTTCTTTTCCAACCCCGATTTTTCACATCGTCCTTTTCAACAGACAGTATATCACTTGGATCTTATCGGTGGCCGATGCTCTTGTTCATGGGGGCACGATCTCTCATGGGCGTCTCTTTCTCGGCACCTACCGAGAAACTTCTAGGGAGTCCAGTTGTAGTTTATGCTCATGTCGGCTATAATATTCTACTGTTGCTAAAGCTTCAGACTTCCGCAGCGTTTCCCAGGGCTGCGATGCACGGCAGTGTTGTTGAGACGGCAACATGAGACTCGGTTACACAGATTTACTACTACCCTTGATCTGCCATTGCACGACTTCAGGAGCTGACTGCAGGATATGGTACTAAACATACTTTCTGCCTGCTGCCAATGGTCTGCCTCAGCCTCAAGTCGGCAACGAGATAGATCTTGACCCTATAATGGTACTTATTTTCTACCTCTAGTCGGGCGGAAGAAGAGCGCGAATGAACATCCTGGCTTTACTACATAAGCGTAAATAGGCGATGAACTCACGGCCATTTCTTTTGGGGTTCACTCTCCAGCCCGCAGTGTTCTGGCGGTACTGGCTCCAGGGGAAGAAGAGGCTGCTCTGACGTCAGAATTGGAAGTATGGATATTGACTGATGAATGGATACATTCACGGGTCGACCTAGGAGACATACAAAATATGCTCTTTGAAGTGAGGTAGTTAACATAAATAGGTCCCAGCTTTGGCCTTGGACAGCACCTAGTCTATTTTACCCCAGAGGAACTGTGCCGTGTTCGTGATAGTAGGTTAAATGCAAAAGATAAGCACCACTAGTTCTAGAGTGGATGCTGACAACTAGCTCTTCTACATTGTGAATGCATCATATGTCAGCTCAACGGCATTCGTGAAACTGTCTTTTCTCTTCCAATTCCTCCGTGTATTTGTTGACAATCGCGTGATGCGCTGCATTTGCCAGATCCTAGTCATCATCGTCGCTATCTGGGGTGCAATATACTGGGAGCTTCGACCGGGTGCTTGTGGTGGTACATGCTACGGCTTTGGCATCTCGACGGACCGTACGGCCTTTGCAACCCACACAGCCATCAATATGGCCCTTGACTTTTGCGTCCTCACCATACCGCTACCTCTCTATTTTGACAGTGCTACACCAAACATGAACCGTGCCGGCATGCTTGTGCTTTTGCTGCTCGGCTGCCTTATCAATGTATTTGCCGCTTGGCGTCTGGTGCTCCTCGTATCGTCGCCAGAAAAAGTGGTCGAGACCCTGTTTGATGTGACATTCTATGCACCAGATACCATGCTACTTGCATCCCTCAAAGTTAACCTAGCAAGTATATGCGCCAGCGTGCCTATTTTTTGGCCGGCCTTGCGCCAGCAGGTATGCCGTATCATGGCCACCAAAAATGTCGACGTCACTAGGGAATACAAACCAGACTCCCCCTCCTCTTTTATCCGCGACCAGATCGCTTTATTCCAGCCTTGAACAGCCGCCAGAGTTGAGACAGTCGTCTGCAGCAAATACCAGAAAAAGCAGCCAAAAGAGTGATATCTTCCTGCTTCTTCATATATCTTCATTTAGTATTCAAACCTACAGAGTATTCTTATCCTTCTTGCTCCCTTGATGTGCCATCTTGCTTATCTGCCTATCGCGACAATTGCCCGTCAACTCCGTATCAGGCCATCTTATATCAATATCCAATATCGTTCTAGCACTGCAATCGCGGCGATCTTGTTACCTCCTCTAGCCCACTCCTTTCCCGACCCCCCTTTACTTTGCCGATATGCACAACGACCTCCCGAAAGCGGCCGTTCCCCTCCACTAGTCACTCACACATAGTCATGCTATAAAGCGCTTCTATACCCGACGCGGTTGCATATCTAATTACTCTGATAAGAGTTATTGACGGAACATTTGCCACCTGTTTCTTGTAATTTGTATAAAACTGTCGTCTTGTCTTTTGTCTGGCCGAAATAACTAGGTGCATTGCTTGTCCCTAAAATATTCGCAATGGCTCCATTTACTGTGCTGGTCTTTACAAAGACCCTGCTGTTCCGCCATCCCTCAATTTCCGCGGGCATTGCCATGTTCGAGCGCCTCGCCGTGGCTTCCACTACATCTGATAATCCCTTCGTTGTCGAGGCGTCCGAGGACAGCGATGCCATTTTCACCCCGGAGAATCTTACACGCTATCGCGTCATTGTTTTGCTGCACTGCACCGGTGTTATTCTGAATGTCACACAATTGGCCGCGCTCGAGGGTTATGTGCGTGGTGGTAAGGGTGGTGTTGTCGGCATCCACGCGTCGGCTGGCGCCATGAAATCAAAAGCTGCCGATCCCGAGGGTTTTTATGGCCGTCTGCTTGGCGCTGTGTTTACTGAACACCCTGCCGCCCAGCTCGGTCGCATCATCATTAAGACGCCTAAGCACCCGGTGGTGTCGCCGTTCCTAGCGCAGGTATCCTCATTCTCTGAAGCGAGTCTATCCGAGCCATCCTTTTCCGTTTTTGACGAGTGGTACAACTTTGAGCCGTCATCCTGTGCTGTCGTAACATCCAAGAAGCTGCCCGGCACACTATTGGCTGCCGACCCGACCATTCTATTGACCACCGACGAGACGACATACGAGGGCGGGAAACATGGCGACGCCCACCCCATTGCATGGACGTGGCCGGACTTTGAAGACACCGGTACGCGCGTCTTTTACACGGCGCTGGGCCATTTCGCCGAGTCTTACGAGGACGATGTTTTTGTCACACATCTTCAAAACGCTATTCTGTGGGCAGCAAAACTCTTGTAATAGAATGTAGTCAATAGTAATAGAATGTAGTCAATAAAGTAAATGAAAAGAAGACATGCACTGAAATTAAATAAGGAACCAGATAAAGACATTGGAATGAGCCGGCACGATGGAGCTACACCAGTGCAAATAAGAAAGCAAGCTAGTGCGCACCGCCAATAATCCTATTTACACCGCCACGCCATGCGGCTTACATAATCCATACTTCCCAGCCTCGC
The DNA here is from genome assembly GCA_029298715.1 of Ophiostoma ulmi. Classification (NCBI taxonomy): domain Eukaryota; kingdom Fungi; phylum Ascomycota; class Sordariomycetes; order Ophiostomatales; family Ophiostomataceae; genus Ophiostoma; species Ophiostoma ulmi. Next base: position 3,889,369 of record JANSLN010000002.1, on the reverse strand, counting down.
AACTTACGTCACTTCATCAACAACAATCAACATCAACACAACTCACCAGCTACCCATTACCTATTCCCACCTGTCTACCCACATTTGTAGACTTGGATATTACTGTATCAATCAAAGATCATACTGCAAAAACAGATCTTCATCGACATGGTTGCGCTGGACGACTTAATGGGCAACGTAGTCCGACAGCTACGCGATGCACCAGCCAATACAACACAAAATGAGCTGCCATCATATACCTACGCCGACATGGAGCAACAAAAAAGCCTTCTGTACGGCTCCAGTACACCGCAAGCTTTTTACACCGGCACGGGCGCGTCCATCTTTGCATCGGCCCTGCTGCCAGCCATGTACAAAGCGCGTCATGAAATCATCCTGGTCACTTGCTTCTGGGCCGAGTCGAAAAGTCTCACCGACCTGACAAGTACATTGAGAAAAATAATACACGATCGCGCGTATAGACAAACAGAATCACAGGAAATAATGCGCATTCGCATTTGCTTCTCGTCACGCACACTCCGCCAAAAACTCACTCACACAACTGACACCAAGGGATACACATACCCCCCTCATACGTGGGAGCCGCTGCTTGGTCTTCCCCCTGCAGAGGAATTTGAAGGTGGCCGTATTGATCTTGTGGTCAAGAGTCTCTTCTTTTTGCCGTTTAGTGTTATGCATCCCAAGTTCCTGATTGTCGACCGCGAGCAAACGTTTCTGCCGAGCTGCAATGTCAGCTGGGAGCCGTGGCTGGAAGACTGCATCCACGTTAAAGGCGATGTCACCCGCCGCATGCTACACTTCTACAGTGCCACATGGGGGGATGACATGCCCCCATTACCTTCCAATACTGCTGTTGCTGAGGAGCAGGCAGAGCACCTTGAAAGACTGAACATTTCAGGTGAGCTGGACAAAAATGGCCCTGGCAGTATCTGCATTCGCTATGACGGCGGCAACTCTTTGCAGGATATACCCACTGCCACTCTTCCATCATCGCATCACCGAGATCCTAAGTTTCGACCCCTTTTCTGGCAGAGCTGTGCACCAATGCCCAAGACGCCTCTAAACTTGACGATCATACAGTTGCTTGGCCTTGCCCAGAGCCAGATCTACATCCAAACACCCAACATTACTGCTGAGCCCGTCTTGAAAGCTATTCTCGAAGCCCTTACTCGTGGGGTGACAGTCAAAATTGTAACGAGCGAAAACATGATGAAATACGAGCAGATTGTGACAGCCTTCACGACTACTGCCAGTTGCATCCGCAGTCTTATTCGCAGACACGAGACCAACCACGGGAATGCCTTAAAGGACAACATCCCATATGGTAGCCTGCAGATATATTACTTCAAGCCTCTCCGTCCGCAGATAGCTACAAAAGCCGGCGATGAAGAGCAGCCTTTGACAACTGAAATGACCAACGAGTACCGATTCGTCATAGATACAGATGAGCCTGTTCATTCACACATTAAGCTCACAATCATTGACGAAACGTGGACGGTTCTGGGATCGGGCAACATGGACCGCGCCAGTTTCTATACCAGTCAGGAACTTGGCATTCTCTTCCACAGCCCCGAATTCGCGACTTCTGTCCAGGGAGTGGTACAAAAGGTGCTCGAGGGCAGACTCAAGACAATCTACTCTACTGGAGATTAAAACATCAAGTTTTGTATTATTGGCTAGGAAGACAAGATGTCGTTGTGTTGGTGTTTTCTCTTTAACTGTAGTAAACAGACAGTCTCGATAGATTCATATACATCGCCTACAGTTCCCAGCTGACAACTAGAGGAAGAGCAGATATTCATAGCAAGGATCTGACTGCATGTGTAATTTGTCCAATTAATGCCTAAATGTACAAGGATATAAGCGAGCACCTACAACGAGACAGACGAACATTAGTGAGAAGGGGTATACATGAACAAAAAGAAAACAAAGAGCAAGGATATAAAACGCTAGAGCCGACCAAGAACCGAGGCGAGAGGGTAGGTGAAACAGATGCTGTCATTAAAGAGACTTTAAATAGACTCAACAAAGAAGAATGATTTCGATAATCCGACGAGACATTACTATATGCATTTATACACTGACCTCTCTCGCCCCGTTCTGAGTCTCCAGAGCCTATAAAATCCACAGTAAGTACTGACTATGCAAGTTATCACTCGTGTGACAGGTGTGCTACCCGAATTTTCTTTGTTTCCCGTTCCATGACTGGCTGTGGTGACACAAGTGTGCGGTCTGCTGTCACCGCTTCTTGCTGTTTCGAGAGCCTCTTTTGTCTCAACGGGTTGAACACGTCAATCACACAAAAGAAACGAGTGTTTTATGCTCTTATTCTGCATATACTCCGTGTTTGCTCTGTGCCTGTCTCTCTTGTCCCCTTACACATCCCGCCTCCCCTTGCGTATAGTCTGACAGACTTACACCAATTACACACTGCACTCCCTTTTAGTCTCTTCACCGAGGGAATGCTGCACAAATATTCACCTTATCCCCATCCTATATCCTCACTAGCTTACCCTAGCTTGTAGTACATGGCCTAGATGTGTTTATCTTCACAGAGACTTTAACGCGATTGCAAATGAAATATACCAACATGGACTGTGAAGTAAAATACCACGACAGAGATGATCTTCTTTGCCTTCTTCAGATAGTATATGTTATTGCCACCTCATTTTTTCTCAGTAATGTATTTTGAACTGTCCCCATACTTGAGTCTGTAGGGCACCGTGTATTGACAAACAGTATTGTCTAGAATACACGTTGTTGTGCAACCGAAAGGATGAGACAAGCGAAGAAAGGGGACAGACTGACACTTTGTCTCGATTCTGTTTGGGTTACACACACCGTAACATGCTCCTCTCACCCATTTTAGTTTTCAAAGATGCATGATCAGGCTAGCTCAAATTCTGTCCTCTGTGTCTTCCCTTTTTGCCCTCGTTCTGTATAGTTTGCCCACCATATCCTTATCAACCAAAGTCACACTGCCTGCTTTTCAATGTGCACGACATGGTGGCACACGACTCGAGAAATATTTTGTGGGTGAATGACATAGTGGTGTGGTGTTTACTGACACGGAATAGTAAAATAGAAGCTTGTAACATATGTCTATAAAAGCGTTGATATTACTGTGATAATTATTGCTATATATGTTATGCGAAGCCAGAAGACTTCATTTCATTTACAAACTTACTCAATAATTTATAGGTAGTAACTTTGAAATTGCAGCACGTCTATTTGATCCAAGTAACTAGGTGCATCATATAAAAAAAAAAATGTAGCATGTCAATTTATACTAAATCAAACTCAGTTTATAAGACGCAAACGAACAAGCACAATCTAATACCCCCCCAAACCCACTGGGCATTGTAGCAGAATTCCACCGGAATAGCCCATGAACAGCAAATTGACCTGTTATGACAAACAGATGATGATTAAAGACATAAGACCAGATAACCAAGCCACAATATAGTACCTCAATACTGAGAAATAACAAAAAACAAATCTAGGAAACAGAAGAAAAACATCCAACAGTCCAACTAGTCCTGGTTCTTCTGCAAGCATCGTTTGATTTGATTGGTGCAGTCACCTGATCGCATCGCTGGAATGCAGCAGAACCCAACACTGGCTTCCTCATCGTAGTCCGAGTTCCGGTCGCGAGTTTCAGTTGCACCAGTCGATGAGTTGGGCGAGGTATTCTTCTCCTCGCCTTCTGCCACAAATGGAGTGCGATCGCTGCCCATCTCAGTTCTGGCACGGAGTGCCTCGCGCACCTTATCCTCGCCGCGCTGCTTCCAGACATTCCAGCCCCCCATACTGAATGGGTACATTACCTTGTTGTCAAGGGACTCAACCCATTCGCGACTGCGGTGCTTTTTCTTGGAGGAGATAATGTCCAGTTCTGAAGCGATCTGGGCACAGTAACGCTCAAGTGGCAGATCATTGACGTTGTGACCAAAAGGATTCTCGATTTCACGGCCGATGAAGAGGATACCAAGAATAATGTACGATGCAACGACAGTGGCGGGGATAGTCACCCACTGCAGCGAAGGGTAGAGCTGGAAGGGCAGCAGAAAGACATAGACCCAGGTGATTTGGGAAATAGCGATGGAATAGGCAATGGGAAGCGGTGTTGTAAGCACACGCTCGGTTCCCATAAGCACGTCGTTGAGCGCAGCAATGTTGTTGTAAGCGAGCGTCTGGTGCATGGGAATGACCAGCTGATTGTTGGTAACCAATTCGTCCGTAAAGCAGGCAAGGTAAGTCAGAATCTCGAGTGGAAGGTTACCCAATGGGTGGCCTGCGCGCTTGATGGCCTTGCGCGGGTTGCTGGCAGCAAACGAGATGCCGAGATACCCACCCAGAAGCTTGAGGAAATGCGGTTTCGGCCGGTTGACCTTTTCGGGCTCCTTGATGGTGGCAGTATGGGCATAGGTGTCTAGGTGGCCGACGAGATGTACTAGATCGTCATAACCCGTGTATGGCTCGTAGCGTAGCTTGTGTTTCAGTGCGACAGCAAAGCCAACAAGTAGATTAAGCGACGACCTATTGTTTGGGAACACAAAAGTGTGTCAGTCGACCATTGTTATATGTGATATGCAAGATGAGATTATGCACTGTTTGTGGTACAAATACAGAGGTAAATGATACCGGTTTATGACTTGGATTACTCACAACTTCGAGAGGATATCTTTCTCTTTATTCTCGCCCTCTCGTTCCACAGTATGGACCCAGAAGACGCGGCCAAGTGATTGTGTAGCGAGCATGAGCTGAGCCCAATATCGGCGTCCTTCAGCGTATCTGGTATGTTAGTATCATATACCAGAACAGAAAACTAAGCTCAAATAATTTACCTCTCATATGCCGTCGAGCTACGGAAGCTGAGGCCGAGACCAACGACGAAACCGGTGACCGTGAGTAAGATGGAGCTAATTCCGACTATATTTCGAACAGTCAGTATTCGGAGCTTGATTCAAAGTACTTGGCCTGACAACATACGGTTTTTCTTGGTAAAGTAGGAGACGCTGGTCACGATCATGGCCCATGATCCGATGACAAATAGGGGAAACACCATCTTGGGGAGAATGCTGCCATGCATCTGGAGAAACATCGGCCACTTGGAGTGCTTCTGGATGTCGCGAGGACCAGTCTAGACCTGTTAGCATCTGTGACACCCGACAAAAAATCGAAGTAATAGCAGTTTTGGTGATACTAACAAAGTACTCATCCAGATCGAGCGTCCTTTGTCTCCTGTTCAGGTAGAAACTGTGTTTCCCTGGTTTTCGAGAGGACGATGTGCCAATGCGGCCCTTGTTATAAGCCAAGTCGGGTGGCCGGTCCATATCGGCATTGTGCGCTTGACCATGATTGGCTTGCGGAGTGTTGACGCCGTAAGGGGCTGCCATCTCGCCGCTAAGGTCGTTATTGTTGCCTGATCCAGCTGCAGCCGATGAGCCAGAGTTGTTACCTCCTCCACTGCTGCCGCCGTTGTTGCTAGTAGAGTTACCAGCAGGCTCACTGGTTGTTGTATTACCGCCGCCGCCGCCACCACCACCACCACCAGCATCGCCGTCAGACATTTCGGGATGGTAGATACTGAGGAGCTGAGTGAAGAACAGAATGTGATGAGAAGCCAGAAAAGTGTAAATGTAATGCATGCAGATATGAAGTATAAACGAGAGGAATGAGGAATAATTAATCAGAAAGCCGCCGGGAAACGCAAATGTGAAACTGTTGATAAAAGTTCAAGAACTAAGTAATAATGTAACGACTGGCGGTTATGAAATTTCGAGATGCTGCTGCGAGGCCAATCTGGTCGTGACAATAGCCGACATGCATTAAGTTGTTATTGATCTGGGCTGAGGGAAATCCAGACAGGATGTAGAGATATTGGGGTATATATAGGCGTTCTCGCCGTGATCGAGCAGGCATATGCTTGCACAATACACTTCTCCATACACTATCTAAAGTATTGTGATAGATTGTGTCGGCATGATAGTATGGTAGTGTGATAGCTGATTTCTGACCAAGATGTGGCAATAAGAAGAGAGGACTGCTGGCACATGTACAATATTGGCAGACAAAGACATTTCAGACATCTCGCGCTGACCGGGGCACGGAGCTGCAGCAACCGCTTCCGACAGCTGCCGGGCTGTAGCTTACCTACATAAATAATTAATAGAATTATACAGGTGAAAACGTGATGGCCACGCTTTGACTTGGCTGCAATGTATATTAATGGCTTTTCCTGTCTTGCGAAGAGTCTAGCGAGCGTTGAACAGGGTGCTACAGGTGGGTAACACGGGCAATAGGGATGTCAATAACAAAAGGCTCAAATAAGTTGTTGTTAGCCGTTAATCGTAGGCAAGGCTATGGCCATGAAGTGCATCTATGGGAGGGTGAAGAGGCGGAGAATCAGTCGAGGACGTTCGGATAAGTTCTGGGTATCTGTATACCCCGAAGAAGAAAAGAAAAAAAAACAGAAAACTACTATTTAGTATAATTAAGCTGAAATAAATGGGGAAACGTAAAACAAGCTCATACGGACAAAACAGTCAGGTGTACGGATGAGGCAAAGATGAACCACAGCCGACAGGACACCATCCTGAGGTATGTATGAGTGACACTTTTTAGAAGAAGAAAAGCACAAGAGAGAATCTTAAAAAGATATGCAAGGAAGACAATATCAAAAGACAGACAGAGAAACGGGAAAGAGTTCCGAGCTTCCCCGAGCCCTAGATGATGCCGTGTTTGAGACCGTATAATATAGTTGACATGCAGGGGGGGGTGGGACCGCAGATATGAAAATAGCATATATGAGTGAGAATTAAGACTGGAAATGCAGGGACATATGGCGAATGGAAAGTCAGTTTCACGCAAGTTGCAAAACCTGGACAGCTTGGCATAGGCTCGCCACCAGCTCGTTCCAGACTGAAGAGAAAGAAGAGATAATAACTAAATTAAGCTTTAAATCATAAAATCAATCCGAATGAGACGACCACTAAAGACTTCAGTTGCTGCTGACCAAAAAGTATCGGATGCTGCAGTGGAACAGTGTCATATTGTCTTCAAGTACAAGGCGGAACAGTCTACCTAATATCGTCATAGTAGCCAAGGTGAGCAAGCTTGTCCGTCCATTGTCAGCGATGTCAACCTCCGCTTTCCGTAGTCTTTATAACGTTTATCCCGTATTGGCGTCTATCCCTTCTAGAGGCTACCAGTACTCAAAACACCACTAGAAAACTTGCCCGCTGTACATCAGAAACAAGCCACGCTTCCATTAGACGAACTGACAACGCTAGCAACTGGATGACTTTCTGAGGTATGAATGCCTGGTTTATTATAATGATGATCTAACACTTCTTGGGTTGTTTGGATGTTAGGATACAGCCGAGTGGCACAATGTAAGCACACAAAACAAACAACCAGCTGATAGACTAGCCACTACAACACTTTAGAAGCACAACTAAACAAGTGTCAACTTACAAGCAAACCCCAGATATTCTGAAATGGTCAACGTGAGGTAGAATTAAGGGCGCCTAGCTTCCTTGCCGAGAACGGTGAAAACTGCTCATATGCTGGTCCACGGTCACCGCAAAACTATCGACACCATGATGACGTACAAGGGACGTACAATCACTAAAGTATAACAAGTCACATCTTTTACACGACTTCATATGATGGAATGCAGCACAGTATTTTGTGGACAGTGATGCCTAAACGAACATAACAGCCAAAGTGGCCGTCCAGATGCAGATAGATGCATGCCCTAAATGTGAACTAGTGCTTATTTTCGATGACAATTTACTAGCAGCGTGCTTAGTATGTAACCTTTCAATCGCCAAATTGTCTTGAATTCACGGCCGGGCAGCTGATAGCCACGGGTTACACATTGAGTTCATATGGTAGCATAATCTAACAAAGGACCACAAAGCAGCGGAGGCACAGCGTCTCGCAAATATAACTAAGCCCCGAGACCAGCTGGCGTGTGCACAGAACACCCAGGGTTTCTATTGTAAGTATATCGTCGAGTGACTGTGATAAAATCCTGAACACGGTCAGACTTTTGCCATGACATGGCGGTGTTGATTATATACAGGAGATATGACCTATCACGAAGATGATGTCTCTGCTGTGAGAAATGCGGGCAATGCAGTTGAGTAAGAGTATCCTGGGAGAGATACTTAGACACCTAAAATGAAAATAGACACAATGATTGAAGCCGCGAACAAGCGGGAATTTAGAGAGCATATGAAGTGGGCGTTTATATGAAGTGTCGCTTTCAGTCGTCTTTACAGTGAACCCGGTGGGATGCCGGAGACTTGCAAGATAATCAAAGATGATTGCAGATCAATTCAGCATCATGCTTTTGATAAGACTGAGATTCATTTCGATGTGCCTCAGGATGCTTGGCACATGCTGGCATATGCTAGCACACCGCTGGCACACCGAATAAGTTCATGTCTTGCAAGCGTAGCCAACCGGAAGCCACCGCGGCAGTGTAGTCAGTGGCCCAATTTACAACTACTACATGTTCCAGTGTCACGAAATAAAGAGTCGCGTATATCTGGCTGGCGTAATCGCAGATCTCCATTGATGACATGAGTACTTAGTAATTTCGAGGAAATTTCGAGTAAAATCGAATGACACAGCTAAGTCTGGGAACTGGAGAAGATGAAGATGCCAGACACATGTTTGATGGAGATAGAATCATGGCAAAACACCGATATTTCCTTGCGAGGAGTGCAAAGAGTGAGAGTGGCCGGATAGTATTCGATATCTGGAGTTAGACAATAGAACGAAACGGTAATGCACGCAAAGCTCGAAGCCTAGAGACATAGAAGCTTTTGGCGGGTACGCAGCAAGGCCGTGGAAAGCCACTTCTAAGCGGGAGTTTTGATAATAGTGACGACGATATATGGCGGAAATACTTTGATTGCACTGCATGCAGTATAACAGATCTAGGAGATGGATCAGATATCATCTTGTTGTTCTGAAGAAGTGACGTTACAAGGAGGCAAAAATTACATAATCATTCCATTTAAAGTAAACTCGCTATCTTTATCTAAGGCACGCTTACTAATATTATTATATAATCTATTAACAACAGTGACCGCCTTCCGTGGTCCCCTTATTTCTGCCGTTATGCCCCACATACAACGGCTTAGGTCAGGGGACCTTCACCGGTCCACCACGACGTCTGGCTGCCCCCCTCGAGACCGCAGCATCAGTGATACCGAGCCAATCGAGGAGCGCAAGTTTGTTCATTCTTGGGGTTTCGGTATTTCTTATACTAAGTACGGCCAAATTCATTTCATAGCCTTACAACCATCTATCCATACATCACCGCCTCCTCCTCTCCCCGACCCCGTCCGCCGACTGCCGGTACTCCCGGCCGACCTACGTGAAACACGATCTACAGCATTCGTCTTCTTCCACCGCCGCAAATATGCTATCCGGTATTCTCATCTTCAACCAAAAGGGTGAAAACCTTATCTTTCGCGCCTTTCGCAACGACTGTCGCCCGCGACTAGCCGACGTCTTCCGCATCCAGGTCATATCGAACCCCCAAGTTCGGTCACCAATCCTGACACTGGGCAGCACGACTTTCAGCCACGTTAAGCACGAGAACATTTACTTGGTGGCAATTACCAAGAGCAATGCTAATGCGGCGCTCGTCTTTGAGTTCCTGTACCGCCTAATCCAGCTCGGCCGCGGATACTTTGGCAAGTTTGACGAGGAGGCAATCAAGAATAACTTTGTGCTTGTGTACGAGCTTCTGGATGGTATGTTACTTCCCTACAATATGTGTGTGCAAGGGTGAACTGTTCGCAGTACTGACATTTGCAGAGATCATCGACTTTGGCTACCCGCAGAATACGGAAACCGACACGCTCAAGATGTATATCACGACGGAGGGCGTCAAATCCGAGCACCGTGCTGAAGATTCTGCCAAGATCACCATGCAGGCCACAGGCGCGCTATCGTGGCGCAAGGCTGACGTCAAGTACCGCAAGAACGAGGCCTTTGTGGACGTGATTGAAGATGTGAACTTACTCATGTCAGCCACAGGCGCCGTGCTGCGTGCAGATGTGACGGGCCAGATCATTATGCGCGCGTATCTTTCAGGTACGCCCGAATGCAAGTTTGGACTCAACGACCGCCTGCTGCTGGACCCCGATGCAATCCAATCTTTGCCGTCAGGCAATCGCATGGGCAGTAAGGCAACCAAGGCAGCAGCGGGCAGTGTGACACTCGAGGACTGTCAGTTTCACCAGTGTGTAAAGCTAGGCAAGTTTGATACGGACCGCATTATCTCGTTTGTTCCTCCTGACGGCGAGTTTGAGCTGATGCGGTACCGGTCGACCGAGAATGTCAATCTGCCATTTAAGGTGCATGCGATTGTCAACGAGGTGGGCAAGACCAAGGTGGAATATAGCATTGGTGTGCGCGCCAACTTTGGCCCCAAACTGTTTGCTACCAACGTGGTGGTGCGGATCCCGACGCCGCTGAACACGGCCCGTATTACGGAGCGGTGTACACAGGGCAAGGCCAAATATGAGCCGTCAGAGAATAACATTGTGTGGAAGATTAGCCGGTTTACGGGCCAGTCAGAGTTTGTTCTGTCGGCCGAGGCGGAGCTAACAAGCATGACAAACCAAAAGACGTGGAGCCGGCCACCGCTGAGCCTGGACTTTAGCCTGCTGATGTTTACAAGCAGTGGTCTGCTGGTGCGATACTTGAAAGTGTTTGAGAAGAGCAACTATAGCAGTGTCAAATGGGTGCGGTACATGACACGGGCAGGTAGTTACGAGATTAGATTTTAGGTGGTGTGTGTTCTTGGATTCATTGTTTTGGCGTTTGGATAGGAACTAAGCTCTCTTTTTTTTTCCTCTAACTTTGTCTTATATTCCTTGCCCATTCGCTATTTTGATTATATTGGTTATTCGCAAGCCACATTATTATATACGTCGATTATGTACATTTAGTTCTCCTTTGCCAACTTCAGGTCATATTCTACTGCTTAAAGATGCCCAGGGGAAAGTTGTCGGCCAAGTGCTGGTAGCCGGCAACATTAGGGTGCAGAAAATCACCACTATCGTACTTGGCAAGCAACGTATCCGGCTTTGCAGGGTCAGCCAGCAGCGTTGCAAAATCGACAGTGGCATCATAGGCACCGCTAGTCAAGATCCAGTCGTTGACCTTTTGTCGCGCAGCCTCGTGGGCGGCACTGTAGTAGGTATTGCTACCAAAGGGAGCAATTGTGGCGCCAAACACATTGAGACCGGCGGCCTTGCAGTCGTGGATAATGGTCTTGAATGCGCTGATGAGAGCATCGGCACTGGCGCCGACACCGATGTCGTTGACGCCCTCAAAGATGAAGACGTACTTGACGCCCTCCTGCTGGATGGCGTCGCGTTTGTACCGCGTCAGTAGCGGGGGACCCAGTCCACCAGTGAGGACAGCATTGCCACCAGCTGCCTCATTGTTCACTGTGATGTCATTGATGCCGGCCTTTTGCATTTTAGCCAGCACAAGATCCGGCCATCGGTTATTTGAGTCGTCGGTGCTACCGCGGCCGTCGGTGATGCTATCACCCAGAATAACAAGAGCGCTGGTGGTCTTGGGCGCCCAAATCTCGACGTTGTTCACGTAGTACCAGTGGACGACGCTGGTTCCATTGAGGGCAGGCGCATTCAGGTGGTCGCCTGACTTTATCCAGCTGGTGGTGCGGCTACCCGGGTGACCAGTGATGTTACTGCTCGACTGTCCGGCCTTGAGGTAGAGGTCGACAGTGAGCATAGACTGCGAAACGACCTTGTAGTCAATGGGGTCAGAGTAGACGCTCTGGCCACGGGGAATAGTGACGGAGCTCTTACCACCGTCAAAGGTGAGCGCAGCCACTGTAGCCGGGTCAATGGCATTGGATCCGGGCTTGCCACCGACGGGCAGGGCGAGTGATGCTGCTGTAATGGGCAGCTCACTACCGCCAAAAATGTTGGCAATCTGCACTCGAATGCGCTCTCCACCGACGGAGAGATGAACAGTCTGCCGCAGCGTAGCATCTTTAAAGGTTGACGCCGCATCACTAAACGGCGCTGGTGGCATGTTGGAAGACTCAACGAGCTGTGGCATGGACGTCCAAGTGTCGACCCAGTGGAACTTATCAGCATGCCCAGCAGCGGTGCAATCGGTTTTCCCGGGAGAAAATGGCGATGCATTGGCAATACCCGACGGCAGCAGCAGCAGCATGGCCAAGAAGCACAAGCCCCGGAGACTCGAAAATGTCATTGTGACAGCGATGGTGATGATCGAAATGGTCGAGATGCTTGTGATGATAAGCAATGCAGAGGATCAGATCAAAGAGATCAGACTGCTTTTCTATACTAAACAACACCAACAACAACAACAACAACAACAACAACAACAACAAAAAAAAAAAAAAAAAAAAAAAAAAAAAAAAAAAAAGCCAAGATGGCAGTTCCCATCATATATGCACCCACATTGGCGCTACTACTGTCAATGCCTAGAGTTCTATCATGTTTATGTTATATGTAATTGTTTTCTATATCTTATTTATGCCGGACTCCGGTGAGGAGAAGTTTTGCGAATACGCAGAAGTGCGTTCAATAGCAATTTACCACTTGAACTGCCAGGGCCAATTTGATCATTGTGAGACCATTAATTGGCTACCAGGTACGGGGTAAAAGAGGAATTATAATTCGCCACTAAGCAACGATTCAACAATTAGAATCTTTAATGCTTGAATCTCGACTCTGGGGTATCACCCGCTTGAAGGCAATAAACGTGAGAGGGGCTTTCATTTACCCGGTGGCGATGCTATTGTTGCTATTCCATCCCCAAGAAGCCGGCGCTGTTCTCTTTTGGTTAATATGTGGTGTTTTTCGTCTTGACTTTATCCGGATCAGCATAAGACCTCCATCTTGGAAGAGAAAACCTATTAGCACAATAGGGGTCTTCTGTGCTAGTCTGGTTACTAATAGGTGAGCTGCCATCTGAGAAACATGTAAGATCAGGATATAAAGGATCATGAGTCTAATGTCTGTCATCCGACGGCACCCACTCTGTTATGTGCCTGGCAGATGACCACCAATTATTTACGTCGACTCCGTGAGAACGAGACGCGCTCGTCAATATGATCGCCGCCTCATGACACGCATGAATTACTCTTCCTGAATACGGCCGAGTCGTTTCAATTTTGATTTTAAATAATCGGTAAATTTCGAAGATACGAAACCCGGAATACATTCGGACCAATAATTGGACGACGTGCCCGGCCGTCAAAGAGAGCGCAAGAGTGTCCAAGCCGACGACGTTGGCGTAGAAGCGGATTCGTCTCGGCAATCTACCACGAGACCTGGGAGTAGTCAGAGCTGGTCATCTGGATATGCACCATGTACCCAAATATTCAATCGAACAGGCTACGGTTGGTGCAAGGTAGAAAACCTCCTTACTGTATGTGTCGTACTCTTTCGTGCTTTCTTTGCCGGTATCGTCTCGGCGAGATAGCCCAGAAGTAATCATACAATGCGGAGACAGCTTTAACTAAAAGACTAGAGTCGAAAGGACTCTGGGGTACGATTTTGTGTGGGCAGAATTAAGGTTAAGTCAAAGCGAGCTAATAATTAAACTTTGCTGTTTTATGGTTGACTTTGTCGTACTCGGTTTGACTTACAGCATCGTTTGGGAATTCATATCTTCAAGATACTCTTCCGAGTCCATATTTGCCACTATCTACTGAGATTTTTGGTATACCCTGGCTTGATTTGTTATCCTTGCCTCCCTATTTTCGAGTTTAAATACTACGATTTTGTTTCGCAATGTGAATGATAAAACTCTTGAACTGAAGAGGTAGAGGGTTATCTTTAAAAACACCAACAAGGGAACTGAAGAAATGAGGGAGAAACGACAAAAAATAACAAGTATCCGCAGTCAACTCAATCTTTTCATCTCGACATGATTGTGGTACTTTGAGTGACAAGATTGAAATGGATTGTTACTTTTCAGTGAGGCATTCTGCTGACAACGATCAAACACCTGGCGAAACCCAGAAACAGGGCCACATCATCACGCCAGGAGCCCCTCACAAGTACCTGCCTAGATACTCTGTTGACTTTTTTACTTATTGACTGTCGAAAGAGCCTCTCACAGTCTTGTTCGATGACGGCTTTTCATCCAAGGTGTCCCAAAGTCTCACTCAAATAAGTCAGTGGGAATACTTGATACTCCATCACAAAACCGCATTAATCTCAGTCCATCTCCTACTATTTCGCATTCACAAGCAAGCTCCGTGTCATTCTCCTCGGTCTAGCTAAACTTGGCCTGGCTTGGCCAAACCCCGGGCAAAGGATCGCTCCCCGCACAATGATCGACAGTCACCAAGCCACATCGCTCGATGAAAGAGTTACATGATACATACCATGACTTGACTACACAGCATGTGCCGTCAGCAAAGCCAGCCAACCAGACTCGCTTAACCTCACTTGATCTCGATTTACTCAAGTCACACAGATAGTCAAATTGTTCGGGATCAGCCCATTCGTGCTCTGTACTGACGCTCCATACTGCAATGCGAGACTCGCTGCTCATTTGCACCGTATACTGCCAGCACGCGTGACCTCAGTGCCTTCAATATTTGGACCAGTTCGGCCTCTATTAATTATATATGAGCCATTAGGTCCTTGTAGAAGGAGATACTATGAAGGATCTCGCTCGAAGAAAACCTACTAATTTGAAGTATCCATGGCATCCTCGTCGACAGTATTACGCACATGCCAGCGGCTCAGCGTCTAGCAATATAATTGTCTCTGTATCACACAGCAGCAGTATACTTATTCGCTTTAACAGGTGTGTACATACATGTCGATGCACCTTAATAACTCACGTGCGGCCTATCACCTACTTCCACGGTGGCCTCCACATGTGAAGTCTGAGTATTTGCATCTTATGTCGTGCCGGATGTCGTGATAGTATACTTATTTACTAGAACGACCGAAGCACGGCAGTATACACCCTATTTTGTGCTGCATGTAATTAATAGCCTTCCAGCACGTGTGATTTCGTGCTTTGTCAATTTGATGGACCTGCTGGTGTCAGCCATCTCATGCTGACGGTCATTCACAGGCATGCAGGAAACTATCGCGCCATTCTATAGCCAGGTATATGCGAGCTACGAGCATTAAATACAGGTGATTTTATCTTCCCAATAAAACAAAAGCAGCGGCTTGAACGTCAAGAAGCTCAAAGTTACAGGGAAAGAACTTGGCGGCCGTCCTCGTACACTGCCAGCCTACCACCCACAATCTATACAAATCATCTCAACAAGCGTATCATATAACGTACTTACGTGAGAGTATAGCTCTCTCTTTTGAATCAAGTCTGTGAGATGCTCGCTCCCCCAACCCAGTTGGTCATTCATCCCTACCGTCCAAGGAAGGATCACTCTCCACAAACATACGAGAACGGTCCAGGGTTCTCTCGCAAGTACCAACTTTTGTTTTGTTCTTTTTTGGTTTTATCTGTAGTATATTATACATCAATTTTATATTTATCTAGCTATTTCTAGAGAAATAACGTTGCCAGCTTTCATACATTCTCCGAAGCACTCCACTTGTGCCAGCTGCTCTTTCCCTCATCCACACCTGCACTTACACCTCCCTCCTAACACGGAACTCCTTCTCGGGCTCACTATGTGCGTGCCCCCCCCCCCCCCCTTTCCCCTCCCTCTATCAGCAGACGAGTATATATATCTGACTCCTCCAGTCTCCCGCGTATTCATTCTCGGGACTCCCCTACAACTTCTCCAGACACCTACAGTGCCGTCACAATGTATCAGGCCAGCAACATTTACTTCATCTGCGGTTTTGCCGCTATTGGTAAGGACCATCAACTCAACCATGTCGACCAAGTCAGGATCATACTAACAGGCCAGGCGGTGGTCTATTTGGCTTCGACATTAGCTCCATGAGTGGTGTCCTAGGTACCCAGGCCTACAAGAGATACTTCAACAACCCCCAGTCATACCGCCAGGGCGCTATTACTGCCTCTATGCCCGCTGGCTCTCTCGCCGGCTCCCTAATCTCCTCCTTCATTGCCGATCGTTACTCCCGGAAAGTTGCCATCCAGATCTCCTGCGTGATTTGGACTATCGGGTCCATTATCCAGTGTGCATCCCAGAACATTGGCATGTTATGTGCTGGCCGTGTCATTGGCGGTCTCTGCATTGGCATTGCGTCATCCATAGTTCCCGTCTACCAGTCTGAGATTGCTCCCAAGGAGATCCGTGGCCGTGTCGTCTCCCTTCAGCAGTGGGCTATCACTATTGGTATCCTGATCCAGTATTTTATTCAGTATGGCGCCGCCCAAGGCATTGGTGGTGGTCCCGATGACCCGAATCAGCCAACCGCTGCCTTCCGCATCCCCTGGGGTATTCAGATCGTTCCCGCTGTCATTCTCTTTTTTGGCCTCTTCTTCTTCCCCTATAGCCCTCGTTGGCTTGCCTCCAAGGACCGCTGGGAGGAATGCGTTCAGGTGCTTGCCCACTTGCATGGCAATGGTGATGTCAACCACCCCAAGGTGCTGGCCCAGTACCAGGAAATTGAGGAGGCTCTGCGTTTTGAGCGCGAGCAACAGCAGTCCAGCTTCAAGGCTCTTGTTGAGAAGCGCATGCTTAAGCGTGTTGCTCTCGGCATGAGCATCCAGATGTGGTCTCAGCTGTGCGGTATGAACATCATGATGTACTACATTGTCTACATTATGGAGGGTGCCAATATCGCCTCGCCTCTGACAACTGCTGCCATCCAGTACGTTATCAACGTCGTACTCACTCTGCCTGCCATTCTCTACCTCGACCGCATTGGCCGTCGCCCTGCCCTCGTCGTCGGTGCCTTTTTTATGATGACATGGCTCTTCATATCCGGTGCCCTGCAGCAGTACTATGGCGAGCCCAACACCGGCGCAACACGTGACGCCAGCAACAGTGATATTAGTTGGATCGTGTTTGACAACCGCCCTGTGTCTTCGGCGATTGTTGCTTGCTCTTACCTATTTGTGGCCACCTTTGCCACCACCTGGGGCCCGACCAGTTGGACATACCCAGCTGAGATCTACCCCTCGCGCATCCGCGCCAAGGCCGTGTCCCTGGCAACTGCCTCCAATTGGTTCTGGAACATGGTCCTTGCGTTTGCCGTGCCGCCTCTGCTCTGGAACATCTCGTACAAGATGTACTACATTTTTGCGGCATTCAATGGAACCTCGTTCATTCACATGCTGCTACTCGCACCCGAGACCAAGGGTTACACGCTCGAGGAAATGGACGAAGTCTTTGATTCTGGTATTCCCGCATGGCGCAGCTACAAAAAGAAGAGCAGCCGCCTTGACGATCTTGAGCGTGAGATCCAGTCAGGCAACATGAAGATCTCAGTTCCCTCGGGAGTTGCAACGCATGTGAACGACGCCGCTGAGCCCAAGGCGCAGTAGAGTGATCCTGCCAGCTCAGGATTTGTTGGCCGCATGGAAATGTTGGAAGAAATGTCAACTCTTGCGTAGGATGTGCTGAAACATTTAGATGCTTATATTCTGTTTCTGTCCAACATAGTGATACAACAAAAATCTATGTCCGCCCATTACTGCCATCTTCTTCGCTTCATGACCGTTACCTCGTGTTTTACACATGGTGATATCCGACTGCTTTGGCTTTCCAACTGTCTCACTGCTTGTTTATATAATTCTATCATGTTCTAATCAACCTCGTCGGCCATCCAATACTCTTTGCCCTACAGTGACAAGCTTTGTTGCATACCACCACTCGTCCAACTACTCGCTGCCTGGTCCTTTAGTGCACCTCTTGTCCTATCTCAGCTCGTCATCCTTCTCACACGCACCTTTGATTTAACGCCTATTGCTGTTCGTCCACCACCTCTCACCTTATACCTTCTGTTGGAAGAACCTTCCTCCACTATTAGAGTAGGGGCTCCAAAAACTCCGCAAAGATGCATCAATTACATCAACATTACCTCTTCATCCTGATTGCCTTCATTCTGGCCGCAGTCCCAATCACGTCGGTATTCGCTACACCCACAGAATTCAGAGGAGAGTACAGCGCATCGTCTCCAATACTTCACCGTGGCGATTCCAATCCAGAAGACTTGCCAGACCCAGGGCCAGTTAGTATCGACGACCTTCGCCGGGGACCAGGCGGGCCATGGGTCAACGGGCCTTACAGTACGTTCACATATCTTTGTCTCGTGGACTTTTACTTCATGCTGACCTCTAGCTTACTATTGCGGCATCTTTAACACTGGCATGCCTCGACAAATTCGATCTGGCTCCTTCAGTCTCCGCGTTGTCAACATCACCTATGCATCTCCTCCCAAATCTTGCCTCCGCGTCTATTGTTTTGATACAAGTGCCATCTATATTTGCAACGACAACCCGACAGAAACAATCACAATACCTGGGTACGATATCGGGTGGATGGCTGACCGGCTATCCATGCTCTGCTGCGACTCTCACCACGGCATGTCTGCACAAATATTTCACCCAACGGAGCAGTGGAACACCATTGTCGCATATGGAAACTGTCGGCATGATCCAGAAGAACCACCGTCGTCATTTGGTACGAGCAACGGCGGTGTGAATGGGGATTGCGTTGCAAATGAGTCGCGGCCAGATCCAGGTGGTTCGTCATAACGGGTCTTATTCTCAATCAAGATTGAACCCCATCGTGGGCCACGTGATTTACTATTGTATCAGTTGCAGATGGCATAGGGGAAGCTGCGATGTAGGTTCTGTTTTCATCTATCATCTATTATTTCGGGAAACAGCAAAGGGTATCTTCACAGAAAAGGAAAGAAAAAAATCGGAAATATAAACAAAAATCGGAAGCAAACAAGTATGAAAGCAAAAATGGCAAGTGCAAAATGTAGTTCCTTCCACTTTGCCTCATTCGTAAACACGTCATTCCACATCACCACATTCTTCAGAACAGACCCTCATCCTCCCTGTTGATGAGGCGCATTCTCGCCTGTACCTCCGGATCCTTTTCCATCTCCTGCCACAGACCAAGATTTAGTTTGTCAGCAGGCATCTCCGCACTCAGCCGGTAGCCGTCGCTGTCCTCGTCAAAGTCGTCTTCATCGAACCCGTCTTCGTCAATACCCGTCGAGTGGGCGCCGCGTCCACAAAGAAAAAAGCGGTGCCAAGCACTCAAAGATAGGCTTCGCTGGAGCAAACCGAGAATACCTTTGCGCTGCTTGTTCTGTGCGTTGCGAGAACGGCCGCGCCAAACATCCGATATGGCTAGGCTCCTCACAACGGCGCGGTAGCCGAGCTCAACCACGGTAAGAACAGCAACAGTGACAACCAGTGTTGCCCACCACGCTGCGTGGGTTCCAAACACGGTGAGGAATCCGCCACGCACATCGTAGGGTGACGGTGCTTGTCCGTAAGCTAGGGACAGGAAAATGTTCCACAGCCACCAGCCACCGATCGTGATCGAGAAGGACAGCAATAAAATAAGGGTTTTGTAATGCGAGTCAAGAATTCTATACTGTTAGTATCGTGGTTTCATCAGACTTTAAGGAGTGGGAAGGCTTTGAGCATACAGAAGCTTGACGTTGGTCCACATAATACCAACTGAGAAGACCAGGTCGCCCAGAGCAAAGAGGCCGACATCGCGACCATCTTGGAATGCGCCATAGCCAGCCCAGCAGGCAAACCAGACAAAGGTGCCCTGGACCAGTGCTGCTAGCATCCAACCGACATACTTCTGAGGATCCAGGCCTTTGCCGCGCTGGCCGTAGGCATACAGCTCTGGAACCGCCATCAGAGTTGATGCACCCAGATCTTGTTCCCAGATTCCAGGAACTATTGTGCAGAGACTAGTGAAAAGTGTATTAAGCACCGTCAAACTCCAGCTCTCGTAGATGGACGTTCCAGTGTAGCCACAGTACCACTGATAAGCCGCCGCCGGGGTGTAGAAGAACATCTCCTTGTAAAATGTCGCGAGAATGAACTGAGCTGTGCGAATGTAGTTCCAGCGTCCATGAACAAGCAGGAGGCGAGCTAGAAATCGAAACTGGGCGATACTATAGTCGGCCACACGAGCAGCCTGCAGACCCTCCTTGCCCGACACACCAATGCCAACATGTGCCTCGGCCAACATGGCCAGATCGTTTGCACCGTCTCCAATAGCGAGGGTCAAACCAGGGTGCTGGCTCTTGCCAATACCACCACTCACACCGTGTCTGATACTATGGACCAGCAAAGCCTTTTGGGCCGGAGATGCACGACAGCAAATGACAGAGTCGACAAATGGAATAATGCTGTAGAACAGTGTCCGCAGGTTAGGGTCCGCCGAGTAGATCGAGGCAGGGCTCAGCTTCATCTGCTGCTTTTGTTTCTCCTTAGCAGCCTCGATGACGCCGAGAGTATGGCCGTCAATCACCACAACAGTATGGTTTTTGATGCGATTAGCAGAGTGCCTAGTGTTGCCGAAAGAAAAGGGAGATAGTCGCTTCAACACGCGTCTCCAGTGGCTGGTGGCAGTTGGCTGACCAAGCTCGGGAAGGCCCATACTCTCTGCAACATGCAGCATCTGGCCCGACAGATCACCCTTGGCGGCGTCAAGAATATATAGCTCTGATTCAGGTCGGCATAGGCGGGCTGAGTGAGCAATATTGATAGCCGTCTCACGCTTGTCTCCAGTCAACATCCAGATCTTAATATTGGCCCGGCGAAGCTTTTCGATTGTCTCGGGAACACCCTTCTGTAGCTTATCTTCAATAGCTGTGGCACCAATGAGATCTAGATTCTGCTCGATTGATTCCGCCACAGATTCGATACGCTCTTGGCGGTCATTCAAGCTCGTGGCGGCTTCCAGGTACTTTGCCTTCCAGATATCATAATCGGCATTCGATATGAACTTTTGAGCGAATAGAAGCGTGCGCAGACCCTCAGCAGCAAAATCATTCATGTGCCGGAAGCACTGATCAAATATGCTGCTGTCATCTTCTGCCAGGAAAGAGGCCGTCTCCAGAAACTCAAACTTATCCGGCAAAGAATTATGGTGAGGATGGTGGTGATGCAGCGGGCTGGGTGACAAAGGTGACCGAGGCACAGCAAGCCTAGATGCACGTGATGTAGATGTGCTGGAACGTCGAATGCCTTCATTCTCTGCGACCGAGGAGCGGATGTCGAACGAAGTCGAGCGGTTGACTAGTGATGGTCGAAGGCGGAACGCATCCATAGACCGCCGCACAGTCTTTTGGATATCAAATGATTTACGGCGCTCTTCGACAGATGCTGGGTCGACCTCGGTAGTGACGATTGTCAAATTCTTGAATCGAGAGCCCGCCTTGTCAACCGTCTTCTCATGGTGACTACCTGCAAAGCTTCTGCGAATAGTAACGCTGGCCCGGCCTCCTAAGCTGCTTCGTGGCTCAAACTGTTCGCTTTTTCGTATGAGCTCTCTCTCAATATCAGCACTCTTGCGGACTTCGCGCGCCTTTTGCAAAGCCAGTGGAGCCTGTCTCAGTCGAGGAAGAACCATGGAGTCGGCGCCCTTGCAAATCAGCCAAAGCCGGCCGTCTGGGCGGCGCACAATCACCGACATTCTTTTCCGCTGACTGCTAAATTCAATGACGTCGACAACTTCGTACACTTCTTGTGTGGGATTCTCTGCATCGTTATACGTAAAGCGCAGAGTCGTTGTTGCTGCTGACTTCTGCACCACGAGAAATCCGAGCTCTTCTGCAGCCCGGACCAAAGCAAGCTCGTCGGGTGATGATGACTGAAAGTCAACCACCTTTCCGTCCTTGATCTCCGGCAAACAAGTGTGGCATAGGGCCATGGCGAGGATGTATGTAACGACTTTCCTTGAGAACAGGGTGTGAGGTCGCAGCCGAACGTACTCAAGAAGATCGACCGTGGTAAGTTCTGGCTGCACATGATCCGGCCGTCCTGTAGAACGCCATTGGGAAGACGAGCGGCGATTCTCGTGAAAAGTTTCGGTAGACAAACGCATCTGGCGGTCTTCCGGCGGCGGCGAAAGCATGCGAGTCGGAGGCAGGATCGAAGCTGGACGATCGGTCTGATATGATGCACGAGAAACGATGGCGCTCTGTGAATCTATATTATCGTCGTCCATGGGAGTCACGGTGTCGTTTCTCGGAATGTCACTCTCATGGAGCCATGACGTGCCAGCGACACTCATTTTACGAAACTTCATCACATTTTCCGTGAGGGTGCCGGTCTTGTCCGAGAAAATATATCCGATTTGGCCGAGATTTTCCAGGATGGTGTTGGTGTTGCAGCGAGCCGGGGTATCAGACGGTTCATCATACATGTTGATGTCTGAATTGAGGAAAAGCATTTGCCCAAGCTTGACGATTTCCAAAGAGACATAGAGGGCGAGGGGTATAATATTGTTGAACTGGATCGCAAAGCCAAGAATGATCTGCACGGCCTCGACGCTCACTATAGAAATGTACCAGGACTTCTGCTCGGTGCTGCGGCGCCAGATGTAATATCCAGTTGACATGCCAGTCGTCAGGAGGATCACATAGCCGGCAAGAAGGAGAACAATAGTGTTGGTGACATGCTCGAGGGCAGGCTTCTTGGCTTGAGGGTGGCGATTGGCGTTCATGCGACTCTTGCACTCCTCGCCAGTGTTAATGACAAGACCGAAAGCGCATGGGGTGTTGCGCAGTGTGCTTCCGCGGTAGATGACCTCGGACAGGGTGAGTGGAAGAGTCTCGCCGTCGACAGTGACCCGACCTTCGAAGCGGTACAGGTCGGGGTTGGGGTCCTCAATAACGAAATCGGCTGGGCAGTTGGACAGCTTCTCGATAGTCGAACACCGACTATTAGCAAGGGGAACAGGGACCTGCTTGCTCTTAAGGTTCGTCTCGCCGTCCAGGGCCATTGTCT
This sequence comes from Ophiostoma ulmi, assembly GCA_029298715.1. NCBI lineage: Eukaryota > Fungi > Ascomycota > Sordariomycetes > Ophiostomatales > Ophiostomataceae > Ophiostoma > Ophiostoma ulmi. The sequence continues at coordinate 3,866,425 of JANSLN010000002.1, read as the reverse complement.
CGACGTATGCAAATCCGCCCTCACCATCAGCGTGTAACAGGAGCAAATCAGCTGGCACGTCCTCGTCGCGAGCTAGCTTCACAATGTCGCCCACGCGAACATCCCGCCATTGAACGTGTGTCCATTGAAAGCCCATGACGGCTTCTCCATCTACACCACCCAGGACGCGTGTAGGCTCTTCTGAGTTGGAACTCTTGTTCCTTTTGTTTTTTGTAAAGACGCGCTTGGCCCAGGTTCCAAGCATGTCGCGATGGCGCTGGCGCTTAGCAATCTTGTGGCCATCGCCGACGTTTCTCAAGACTGTCGCAAGGCCAGCGTTTTCGACCTTGTCAAGCTTGTGCCGCTTATAGTCGTCATAGCCCTCCTTTGCGACAGTCAAGAGAACAAAGAAGAGCAAAGGAAGAATTGTGGTGTAGTTACCGGTTGTGCTGATGCCCGGAATGGTCTGGGGGATACCGACGCAGAGAAAGTAGAAGTTGCCGACGCGGGAGAACTGCCATATGAGTTGCTTGGGAATAAAGTTGAGGACAGTATAGCGTGATGTGCGGATGGCGTTGGAGATGAAACCATGGCCGCGGCGTTCATCGATCAGATGCGGTGGTCGCGTGGGGTCGAGTGCAAGTCGCAGTGGGATATGGCGTCCATCTTTAGAAGGGTGCAGAATGACCTGGCGCAGGATGAGATCAAATACAACGAAACAAAACCATCTGCGAACGAACTCGGCAGCGGCGTGATACCAGGGAAGCGAGGGTTGTTGTATATTGCGGTTATTTCCGAGGTTATTGCCCGACTCGGAATCGGGTCTGGAGGAGGTGTCATCTTTGTTGCGGTCCAACTGGTCGAGGGCCATGGCCTGTTCACCGACATCTGTCTTGGAACGAGACATCTCAGTGAAGCAATGTGGTTAGCAGCATTGGATAGAAACGAATGTGAGTGCTGGCAAGTCAAATAACGAGCGTGTTGTCAATTGCCAACTGCCAATTGCCAATTGCCAATGTTGATGTTGATGTTAATGTTGATGTTGATGTTGGCGACGTTGATGTTGACGGAATGGGTAATACTAAATGAAAGTGTCGGAAGCTTCGGATCAGGTTAAACGAGAGGAAATGATCGAAGCGCCGAATAAGAAATCGACGACGATTGGGAGAATGCGAAAATCAAAAGAAAGAGAGCAATCGCTTTTATCAGTTCGTCTCCTCTGTTTCTGTTTTTTTATCCAATGCAAGCCTGTTTTGTCGAGAACGCCGACGGCCGCGTGTCGATGCTGTGCACGCAACTGTTGACCAATAACCCGTTTTGCGTGGCTTTATCCGATACGACAAATGAGCAACAGTGACGAGAGAACAGAGGGCGAATGCGAATATAGTCGAAATTCAAACAATGGATGACGATAAAAAAAAATCAAATCAAATCAAAATTTAATCGAAAACGAAAGACAGTTCAATAGAAAGAATAAAAAAGGAAAACAAGCGTTTACTAGACAGATAAGCTCGCAACCAAGCACGTCCAACACGAGCCAGTCAGCCAGTGAGCGAGGCACAGAAGAATGGAAATACGAGCATAATAAAAACAGGACCAAGGTGGCGGGAACTACGAAACTGACGTCTCAATGCCAAGACTCGCTGACAGGCCACTCGCTAAACTTAGTATCGGCCATTCCAAGCATTGTCTTCTGATAATGTTAATTTACTACCAATACTCAGTAATTAATTGCTTGCCAGTTGGTGCATAACAGACTATTCAAGACGCTGTAACGGACACACGGCAAGGTCATGTAACTTGAAATGAGAAAAGAAGAAGAAAAAGGCAAAACGACACACGTCCCCACCATGATCATTCTTTGAGAGCTTTAACTATGGGGTTTCTATCTTTATCTTGAAAGTCTTGCCTCCGCGATGGCGAACCTGCTCACCTTTGTATTTGAGTCCGAAAAGCACTTGCATGCTGGCAGGCTTTCGGTTGTCTGTCTGTTCTATACTATTCGGTCTCATGCAACACAAGACACTCATCAGAAATGCCTCGTTTCTTAATCTGCTCGAACTGATAGTCAAAATGGCCTTGTACAACGAGTCAGGTTGAGTGCCATGCATATTGGCAGACACGCGCCGCCAAGGTGGGAAAATGACACCAGTTGTAGAAGGGTTAGCGCTTCTTGCAGGGTCTGCTAGCAAAAAGACATCTTACGTCGACAGACGCGCACTGGCTCCATGTGGGTCAACTTCATGTTAGATGATGGCGGACAGTGTCGCGAAATTCATACAATGGCCGATCAGGTGGGTGCTACATATAGATATGTGTAGATAGTGTGCCATAGGCAAGAAGAGGGAAAACAATCCATGTGCTTGATTGATATTGATGTGCGGCAGATCAGTCAACTTGGAGTCTGGAAATATTCAATATATATATTGTTTGACGCGCTTTGGCTTTGATGCCAGGGTATACATAATTCACAACCTCCTTCTAACAATCGACAGATTTGACAAGACTACAAAATGCCAAAATACCAAAATACCAAAATACCAAAGCCGAAATGTTCCCCAAGTTCAATCCTTCGTGATGCTAACTAGTACAAATTTATTCTTCATCGTACTCCTCTTCCTCCTGCCGGTCGTCATCGTCTTGGGCGTTATCATTTTCATCTTCGGCAAAAGGATCAATCTCCTCTTCGTCCATGATCTCCTCGTCCTCCTCGTACTCGTCCTCGTCCTGGTCGTCGACATCGCCCATGACACTTCCGGCAGTGCTGCCAGCGCGACTTTGGGTGTAGCTGCTGAGTGCCGAGACGGAACCTGCGCGGCTGCGACCTGAAGCAGGCCGATCTAGCATTTTTCGCATGGCGTCGTAGTTGATGCGCTTGGAGAATCCGCGGCGCTCCATGGCCTCGACAGCGGCCTCACCAGGTGTGGACGCAGGCGTGGTCTGGCCCTCGCCAATCTTAGGCTTCTTGAGACGGCGGCGCGTCTGCTTCTTGGTGCCGTTGGCAGCAGCAATCTTGGCGCGGAACTCCTTCTCCTGGCGCATGCGCAGGTAGGCGCGGTTCTCATTCATCCAGATCTTTTCCTTGGCAGCCGCCTCTTCCTCTGACAACAGGCAAAACTGCACCTCGGGATCGTCCTTGAACTCGTCCTCCACAACTTCGGGGTTGTCCAGAGCTGGAGGCTGGCCAGGTGCGGGCGTGCCGGCCTCGCTTCCTGGAATTGGGGTGCCGGCAGCCGTGTTGGGGGTAGACAGAGGCCGGCCTATGCCCATCATGATCATCTGCGCGCGCTGTTCGGCATTAGCAAACGCACGTGCATGTTCTATGCACCCGGGCGAGTTGATGGCCTCTGTCATTTCCATTTCGAGATTTTCCTCGTCGGCACGCCACTCGTCATCGACGTAGTCGGGTTCTGCAATGGCTGTTGCCGGTAGTGAGCGGCAAGACGAGCCATCTGGTGGTCCGCGTCGCCGCCGTGAGGGGGGCATGCTGCCATCGCCTGTGTATGGTGTGCCCGGGTCGGATATTGGCGTTGCACCTCCCGAGGCAGGCTCACCGTCGCCAAACTCCTGCGCAAGGGCATCGAGCTGCTCAGCGTCTGCCTCGTCGCCTTCTGTAGAAGGAAGAATAGTGGTTGAGTTTTGTGATGGTGTTTTGGGTTGTGGCAGTGGTGGAACGACGAATCCGTCTGCATCAACAACTCTGGGCGCATCAGTTACTACTGTGGTGCTTGCGACAGACACAACAGACCCTTGGCGCTCTGAACTAACATCACTCTTGTCGCCACGCTTGCGCTTGTTGGATCCGCGCTTCTCGCGCACCTTGGCCTGGTACTCTTCTGTCTTTTTGTAGATGGAGGGCGGGTCGAACTCTTCCGACAGGAAATCCTGCGCCAAAAACTCTTCGACTGTCATTTTGGCAGACGGCAGCTCCTTGAACTCGTCGAGACGGAGCTGGAGGGTGGCCATGGTGACCTTGGCAATGTAGACAACCTCACGCACTGTGCGGCGGAAGTTGTACATGCGGGCAGCCATGATCAAGCAGGCACCACAGATACCAGCCGGGCGACGACCCATGACCATCCAGTCGCGGTCCATGCGCTGAACAAGACGGACAGCAGTCTCGGCGACCTTGTTGGTCATGGTATCGAACTCGAGCTTTGAAGCAAAGCGGAAGATGAGATCCTCGACGTAGATGGGCTGCACGTCGCGCGCGGCAACCTCAATAGTCTGCAAAAGCTTCTTGAATGTGCGGCCGAGGAAAAACACCTCCTCTTTGACTAGATCGGCCAAATCAATAAGCATAATCTTGCAGGGGTTGGCGTGTGTCGATTTACGGCATGCCGCGTACAAGCAAACGGCCACGACATTCTGGATCTTGCGGCCCTGCACAAAGTTGGCACTAGACGCCAGCTTGTAATACTGGAAGCCAACATTGACAGTGTGATCGGGGATGTTGAGTTGGTGAGCATAACCCGTCATTAGTAATCGTGCCTCGCGCAGAGTGCGTTCGCGGGCTTCTGCAGAGCCGTTGCCAGCAACCCGCCGGTGGCCAATGCCCGCCATGGGCCGGATACCACCCTGGTCGTGGCCGAGAAAGCTGCCCTGGACGATCGCCGCTCCCTGAGCGTTCTCGCCAAAGGACACTTCAGCCACAATATTGCTGTCGTCGGCGACACGGCCACATGTCCGACATGTGCCGTCGACGACGTTGGGGTTCTTACAGTTCTTGTTGGGGCATTGCTGACGGGGCTTGGAGATACCGCCGGCCGGGGGGCCACGCAGCAGCTGGGCATCGCCAGCATCGCTGGCAACGCTGCCAGCACGCGAGTTGTTTGACGCAGCAGCAGCAGCGGCCAGTTGTTTGCGGCGCCATTCCCGATCCTGGATGGCCTTGATGGGGTTGACCCGTTGGGCACCACGGGGCCGGATCTGGTGGCTCGACGAGAACTTCTTTGGTAATGTCGTAAGAGGCGTCATTGTGGCGTGTATAAAAGATATGAAATAAAAAAGAGGAAGACGAAAAGAAACAAGGCACAATCGATTGATAATGCGCCTCGATGCACTTTGATGGGGATGTCGTGATGATGGAATATGACACAAAAAAGATAGCAAAATGCCTCGATACAAAAGGCCCAGTTGAGCCTGTTTGCAGCCGCCGTAAAGGTGAGTCTTGGTTGCAACTAAATTCAGAATTGCAAGACACGGGTCTGAGTACGTTATTTCAGTTGTTTTTTGATATTATTTCATCGTTATCACGACGCGGTTGAGTGGTGTTGGTGGATCTGGAGAGGAGTCTGGAATGGGAAATGGATGGTGAAAGCGGAGCTTGGTGAGTGCAAAAAGATTTGCAAAATTTTCTAGGTGGGGATGGAGGACGAGATGGCCGAGTGGGAAGGACGAGAGAATACCACTGGGAAAGTGGGTCTCCTAGTAGAGGTCTGTTTTGGTCACGTGCGCTTTTTCAAGGCTGCCTGTTCGATTCCTGGTCAAGGCTAATTGCGGTCATATTATTAATTCTTTTTAACTGAAGTACTTCTGTCGGGGTTTTAAGATCACGAAGACCGCCACGAAGTTATACGATATCTCCAATTCTGAAATCGGCACAGTTCCAGTTCTAGTTTAAGGGGAGCATTAAGTAAAATGCATTTATGTTTGCCGCGCAGTTATTTCAAAATATTTTGTTTCCATAAAAGGAGAAAAAATGAGATTTTTTAAATTTAAACAACTCAAGACATAAACTAAGTATTCTGATCTATATCTAATATAAAATAAAAAAAAGGAAAAAAAGAACGGATTAAACTAGATATCATAATGACATAATTCATGAACGACATTATTAATAATACTATTAATACTATCGTTTGGGAAAATATGACCATCCCGAACATCACCGAAATAAAATCGACTGCTTGCCTACTGTATATCACTTATATTAAACGCTTACGAATGTCAGTTGGTCAGACATAGCTTCTGATATCCTGGCAGAGAATGAGATATATTGTAGTGAAAACTATTGAGATGAGAATCTCATCTTGCCGAGAAAAAAAAAAACCTCCCCTACCCCCTCCATGTTGACAGCCCCTGGATATGTCCAATATAAACACGAATAGCCATCAAGACCATTTGAAAAAAAGCAATGCAAGGACGTCCAGATCCAGTGGGTGTATGAAAAGGAACCCAAGTTGAGTGGGAGGGGGTTAGTATGTATCTGTTGGGGGAGGTGGGAGATGGGACCGACGAACGAGACTTATCCTTGTCGTCATGCCCTCTTGTGGCTCCTTGCTGTTTTGTGGTATAATGTTCTTTTTTTTCCTGTTTTCTTTTGGAGGTGTGGTTGACTGGCGATGAATGGATGACACAAAGGAAATATGGCTGTTGAAAACCCAGTAAACGACAGGGCGTATCGAGAAGATTGTCGAGACGGTTCCTGCAGAACAAAAGAGGAGAGACGAGGCGCGCGGGAAAAGAAAGAAGACAAACAAATGGTATGAAAGCAATTAACCATAGAGTGCATAATACTGGACAGTCTAGGTCCCTTGCCACCATTGTTCTTTCTCTCTGGTTTTCAGTGTTTGTCTTGGCACAGCATTTGAAAGAGACAATGCTGCCGTGGCCACAGTATTGAACAACAACCGTCCATTCTCACCCTCCCGTCAAGATATCCAAACAAGAAATATGAATCGCCAGGACATGAAAACACATGCATGCAACAAACACAAAGTCAAAAATCAAGGAGCAAAAAGGTACAGCAAGCAAACGCCTTCAGACAGTCGACCAAACGAGAAAAGCAAAACAAGTAATAAAACAAGCTTGGCTCCCATATGGTGTCCAGTCTGATGACAATTCCGTTTCTTGTGCGTTTTCACTGCCCCGGCTTCAAACCAGCATTCGGTGATGCGCGTACATTCGGTCGGGACTCGTTTCCGGGAATTTTGTTGGGAGCTGCAAGCGAGAAAGAAAAGAAGTGCATCATAGGCCGTGTCGTAACATAATAAAAAAATCCGGAAAGAAAGCAATGGCAACTGACCTGTGTATTGCCAGCAAAGGAAAGCAAAAGACAACAAAACCAGGACGCAAGACTGTGATACCAGCCAGACAGCAAAAGTAATATCGCAACAATTCCCCAAATGTAAATGTCTATATCCTCCACAAACCGCCTGGGTAGTCCCGACTACAAGGCCTCTCTGATCGTCAAGCTGGATGACTGTAATAAGTAACAACTTCCGCCCATATCAGAACTAAGCTTTTTTTGTTGATGTGTTGATGATGTGTATTCCGTAAATCAAAACAAAAGACTTGAGCTCGTGCGTGCAGAGAAGAAAAAATAGCACAAAAAAAGAAGAAAAAAAGACGCCGTAGAGAGGGAATCAAACGCTGAAAACTGTCAAAAATCGTATCGTCATAAATGTGTTGGTCCAAATGTTGGCTAGTGAGTGGAGAAACAAGCAAGCAAATGTGCTGTGCTAACCATGATACCCCTTCAGATCGTCTTGGGCGTCCGAGCGTTGGATGCGTCAATAACGTCGTCCAGGTGGTTGCACAGAGCGACAAACAAGTCAAAGAACAACTTGCCGCCGTCTCCACCCTTTTCCATCTCGGCCTGCATCGTGCCGCTGCGCTTAAAGGTCTTGCGGCAGCGGATGATCAGCGCCAAGTAATGAGCACGAAGGCGGCTGTCAGAGTCGGGGGTGTGGGCATAGCAGTACTGCGCACTCCGCAGAATAGTACCGACATCGATACCACTCTGGAGACCCTGCTTGCGCAGAGCGAGGCGCTTAAGCTCCTCGAGGCCGTACCGATCAGCCGCACAGTAAATGACAGTGTCCCGGAGCAGGTGCTGGCCCTCACTCGATAGGTACACAGTGGCTTCGACGGACGGGGCCGAGCCCGCATAAGGCGAGCTGCCTGGCGTGCGGCCACCAATGTGGTCCAGGTCGGGGGACGTAGTGGGCGTCGTCCCGCGATGGTTGTGGTGCTGGGGTGTAGAGTCCTCGAGCTCCCAAGAGTTGCGGTGCTTGCCTTGAAGCAGGCGGGGGTAGTAGTCACCCTTATAGAGGTACTCGAGCACGGCAGAAAAAACTTCAGGCTCCTCTTCAGGTAGAAGAATGCGCCGGGTGTTGGTGCCGGACGGGTCTGGGCTCGTGTTGTAGCCTGTTTGTGATGCACCAATGTATGGACTGCGACGGCAGAGCGCCTCAAAGAAAGGGCTCTGGCACAGAACGTCCTCGTGCGCCGCAAACAGCCGGCCCTCCCGGCCGATGGTCAGAGTTACAACGGGCGATGGCGTCATCGGGTTAGGTGCACTCTCGGCGCGAAGGATATCGCCGCCAGCCTGGGAGAGCGACCGCTGCAGTCTCGACAGCTTCTGGGCCTCACGAGCAGAGGTCCCACTAAAGCTTCCTCCATTTCCACTTCCATTGCCACCGCTTCGCTTCGTCAGCCTCGCCGACTTGTCCACCCGGTGTTGAGAGTCCGATGCCTGGTTGGCATGTGGACGGAATGCGCGGCGGAACATTTTGAGTGTCGTGAGGTAGTTGGGGGATAGAACTAGTGATATTGAGGCGAATGGGTGAACTTGTGTAAAATTGATGTAAAGATCGTGGGGATTCGAGAAAGAGCGAGCGACAAAATAAAGAAATAAAGAGCGACGGAAAGAAACGAGAGGCACAAAAGTCAACAAAAAGAAAAGAAAGTGAGTGACACACAATGAAGAGGTCAACGAGAGACAGGGCCCGGGGAGGAGAATCTTCAGAGGGGAGGGGAATTGAACGATGGCTGTAGATAATCCTGTATACCTTTGCGACCCGATTTGGCTGTGTGTGAGGGGGGGAGGAGAAAAAAGGGAAGAGAGAAAGATCAGAGATCTTTGGAGGGGGCTGTCGGCATATTTATACTATGAACCCCATGCCGCCATGCAGCTTGTTTTGGCGCGGAACAGCCCTGTTATTTTGGTGGACTGTGATTGATGCAAATGCTGGCCAGGGGAACGAATAACGATGCGTTTTGGGGTTGGGCAGTTTGTGAGCTTGCCAGCCGTTGTAACGTGGGTGTCTGCCTTGGCATAAGCTAGATGAGGAGCAGACGAGACGAACAGACGAAGAGCACCGACAGGATGGGCTTGGTGGTACACTTATATCACTGCCCTCACGCCGTCACGGTGATGCCTGTTTCGTGTCCCGACATGCTACAGACCTCGATGCTCAGACCTGACCGGCGTCTCCTCTGTGAAGTCACTGCTGCTGCTACCTATGTTTTTGGCTGGATTTCGCGCCCGCCATTCACAGGTTGGGGGTGAGACCTAACAGGCATAAGTGCACTTTGCTCTTGGCCCGCCTGTTGGGCATAATTGTGGTGGTATAAAACTTGGCTTGAAAGCAGGTGCACTGCCTCCCTGCAGGTCTTTTCTTCATCTTTCCTGGTTGAGCAAGGCTCGATGCTGCACACGCGACATTGAGCCGACCAACATGGTTTGCATAATCACCAACGCTCTACCGTGAGTTTCGGTACCTTGAACGCCGTGACGGTCGTGAACAGCCCAGACCAGAACTCAGGTACTAGTCGGCACTCCAGTGGTCATGGCATGGGGAAAATGCTGTCAGCGTTCCTGTCAATACAGTATCAATATACTTCTGAGACTCTAGAGTCCTGCTAGCCCCGCAAGGCCTTGACGTGTGTATTCAGTCCTGATGCTGTTTCTTTTTCCACATTGTGCCATAGCTTGGCCATCTCGGCGACCTGTATCGTGCCTTTCGCGAGATGCTCGGTGCCCTAAAAACTTCACATCGGGCCGTGGTGGAGGCCGGGTACTAAACGCTGGCTCGGTCTTGAAGCGCACTTGACTGGTATGCGTATTGTGCTGTGTGCTCGAGCATTTTCACAGTTGAAGCTCTTCAAAATAATAATAATAATAATAATAATATGGTATACGACGATGTCGAGCACCTTGATGTCCAAACCCCCCATTCTTATGTGCGTGAAGAAGATCACAAATACCCATTGCTCTTTCCTCTTCTGTCCGTTTTTGTTAGCTCCTGTACTTCAGAGCTTGGGGGTTTTACGCGTTGGAGCTCCGTTGAGTGGGGAGCATCACAGACCCATAATATATATCTGAACCAGAGCTATTGACCAATCACAGAACAGTATCTGCGCAAGGTGTCAACTGTCGCAAACTGTCACCAAACAAACAACCCCCAGAAGCAGCTGCGTACTTCCTCACGCCACGGTCACAACGACGACGACGACGATTCCCGACGACAGAGCCCTACCCGAACTTTCCAGAGCATATACACATCAGGCGGAGCTGCCGAACGATCACGACGCTTTATAACAACACCTTTCCCAGCTCGTTAAGATGTTCTCCAGCCTCAGCAGCCCGAGGAAGATCGCCAGCCAGGTGCTGACATTCGGCATGATATTATCAACGGCCTTTATGGTATGCGCCCTCAGATGCAATGCATCATCCCTACTTTCTAGAGACACATGCTAATGTTATACAGATCTGGAAGGGCCTGTGTGTTGTTACGGACTCATCATCCCCGATCGTGGTCGTTTTGTCGGGGTCCATGGAGCCGGCGTTCCAGCGCGGTGACCTCCTCTTCCTCTGGAATCGCAATCTTTTCCAGGAGTCAGGTGTCGGTGAGGTGGTTGTTTACAATATCAACGGCAAGGACATTCCTATTGTCCACCGAATCGTTCGCAAGTTTGGCTCAGGGTATGTTCATGGACGCTCAGCTCCGTTCAAGCTCCGCTCGGCTGTATTTCTTTTTGGGAAGACTTCTTGTTAACACCAATTTACCTCCTAGACCGACCGCAAAGCTTCTTACAAAGGGCGACAACAACAATGCCGACGACACTGACCTGTACGCACGCGGCCAGGATTTCATTGAGCGGAAAGACATTATGGGCAGCGCTGTCGGCTATGTCCCCTTCGTCGGCTATGTCACAATCATGCTGACTGAGCACCCATGGCTCAAGACCGTTATGCTGGGCATAATGGGTCTCGTGGTTGTCTTGCAGAAGGAGTAGCAACCCTACATCGTGCAAAGGCAGAGCAAACGGGAATGCCGAGAGTCGCATCGTGTAGTCCTGGCCTCGCCACGGCAGGCAGTGATTACAGAGCGCGGTTTTCTATGATACACAAAGACCAAATATGACAATATACACTTAGGTTAGAGTACTTGTACGAATACAGTATGACATTAGTTTTGACATAAACATCCGCTCATGTTCAAAGCACCGATTGCATCTCCGGGATGCAAAGAATGTAGTTCGGGGAGCCATGGATCATAGTCGACCAGGCCCAGGTCAGATCTTAGGGATAATACTAATTACATTCCCCGCACCCATTCGCCTAAGCCAATGGTATGATCTATGGTAGGTATCAAAATGCCATTGTTGGTATGCAACACTCATCATGTTCGTCCGGCCGGCTCGCGTCTTTCTCGCATCTTATGCTAGACTATAATACTTGCGATATGGTTCGATAGCAGTGCTTAGGCTACAATGGCTTACAAAGTGCCAGTGCCAGTCCAGTGTTAGTACCAGTCATCAGTCGAGGCAGACCACCACCGGAAAGCATCTCCCTAGCCGCATCATCTGAAGCTGTTGTTGGTCCGAGTGTTCATGTAAGCGTTATCAGACGAGATACTGAAAATACCAACACTAAGCAGCACATCAAGGGATGGGAATAATGACAGCTCTTGGCACGCGCTTTGTGACGGTAGATATGCCTCTTAGGACAGAAATAAATTGGAAGATGGGTGTAGATAGTCATATTCGAAGCATCTAGGCGCTATTTCCCCCACTTGGCATCATGCCTGCGCAGAGACATACGGCTACTCAAATGTCACGCTATAATGTCATGAACTTTGAATAACAATGGCTAGCGCCAGTGTACTTTTGAGCTACAAAAACTGTTTATCGAAGCTGTCTTGCGAGCTTGCCCCATGTGGCGCGAAAGTCAAGCGATTGAGGCTCGGAATGTCTCAAGTATAAGGAGATGGCACTGATTTTATAAGCTCGCGATAATTAAGATGACCCAACACAAACTGTTACTGAAAGCTATCTCAGAGAGTCGATGGCTTCATCCCATGGTGAGACCTCGCCCACGAGGTTCGACAAAAACATATGGCGTGCTCGCTCAATACACACCATCGTCTTGCACTGGCCACCGCACGCCCTTGATATGTATAGACGGGGTAGTATAATTCGATAATAACCGAAGGCAATGCAGTCCATCGGAGATATAGTCGATCACCACCTTATAAAGGGCTTGAATGACCTGAATACTAGGACAAGAGTGCATTGATCAGTAAGTGTGGCGTGTCTTTGCCACGGGACATGATATTGACTTTCGGTCCAGTGGCAGAAGATGCCTCAAACAAACTGTATATGGTATATGGACACCAGGACACCACCATACATGGCCGTTTCATTGTCTGCAAGAACCCCACCGCCTCGATGTACGGGACTGACGGCATCTCCCCTCACTCCCTCAAGGAGAGTTAGGCCGAAATTGGCATTACCCCTCTGAAGGTAGGGAGCTGGTCTCGCACAAGATAGCCAACTCCCCGCCCCAAATTAGTAAGGATACCTGTCTCATTTGTGACCATTGAAGATTTATAAGAAGCTGGATACATGCCATCAAGATCAGGTATCTAGCGATGCATATCATCATGGCCGAAAGTTTGCGACTCTACATGCCCTCAAGGTAACAAGACTTGTCCCATCCTGGAGCCTCTAGCCCGAGAGACGGCCGCCAGAATAGATGAAGTCGAGGCCCAACTGTACACACCATGTTCGAAGCAACCCGAGAATACCAAAACCAATAATGCCTTGGAGAGTATATTCTTCGTCGCCTTGTTCTCTCATATTCCTTGTTTTTGCCTCTGGGTCACAACTACAAGTACCCGGTGCCTATCCGATAGGATATGTATGCTACAAAAGCCTATGCCACCAAGTAGACTGTACCACGTAGCATCCGGAGTCTTGAGTCTTGTATCTCTGGGTCAAGTTGATTATAGACGACTGCCTGGCTTGTATTTTTGATCTCGGTTTACTTCAGACCCGGGCAAATTTCAGCGGTCTTTTGACTTGCACCATGTGCCGTGTTGTATTTCGTGAGTATTGTTTTCTCTCTTTGCTGTAACCATTTACGACCTCACTTTGAATTCGTTTATTATTATCCCTATATGGTTTCCCGCTTTTCGTTGTGCGCAGAAGAACGCACAACTCTTCAGCGGTAGTTACACCGGCAAGGCTTGCCCTCTTAATAAACTATATTATAAGGACAGGAGGCATGTACAGCCAACCAGAGATCGCCCAGGCGTGCATTCTTGGCGTCAAATATCTAATCTACGTACTGGTTGATAACAAACCAAGTTTTGCGTAGCCCTTGTAATTTGTCTGTCTCTGAAGTAATCAAAATCTTGCCCACGATAATGCAGTGATCTCCAACTGGTAGTCGACGCCGACGCGGGAGCCAACAGAAACTGGAGCTCGGAGCACATCCCAGGTATGGCAATGCACGTTACCTAGGGCTTATCAACTCGACGCATGCGCTGTACCCTTGTACACCCTCCGTATCCTGATTGTTGTTAAGGGTGCAATCTTCAGTTCTATTGCACCGGGTAGCGAAGAGCACAACGTGTACATGCGGCCATCCAGATACAGACTGCAGAGTAAATGAGGTGCTTATGTGATCAAGTCTGGACCATTTCCAACGAGGTAGTTATATACTTTGTAAAGAGTCTCAAGACAAATCAAAGATGCCAGCGATGCCGCTAGAGCGTAGTAAGAGCAGCCGGGATAGCCTTTGGCCATTGATCTCTCAGTGCTCACACCCTTTACCTCATGCAGCATCCCTTGACTTTGCATTTAGGGTCTACTACGTACTCACTTTGTACAACAGCAATCCTAGCAGAATGTTACACATTTCCTTCCTGTGGTAGTCGCACAACTGCCCATTGTGTATGCTTAATGCTTTCTTTTTCGATTGCATGTTGTTTTCGAGATACAGACTGGCTCCATATTTTGTGATTATATAATTCCTACCCTGCGTTTATAACCCGACGTCAGGCTTCATCTACCGCATTTATTCTCTTTTTCTCTTGTAGTAAGAACAAATCGACTCTTATTAAATATAGCAATTGTGACTTTGAATAAAATTATCAAAGTAATAAATAATTCACGAGATAGCCTCACATCATAATTTATTTTGGTGCCGTGGTCCTGGAACACACCTGGCCAGCTGATAGTCCTCCTTTTCGTATTATATCCATTACCTCGGGTGCTCCCTTTTTTACACTTTAGCCTGTCAAAATTACTGGTGACACCGGCATGTAAAATTGCTTTTTCACAAGCCGTGCCTTTGTGCCTCAGTATAGTTTTCGACTTTTGGGGCATTTGTCAACATTGAGCAACACCCTAAATTTTCACATGAATCGCGCTCTCCAGAAATAAACTTGATTGATTTGCAGATGTCTAGACCACCAATACCTTGATCGCATATCGATATTATTGTGATCCTCTGACAGAACGGAATGTCACAAGTATGATTAGCATGGAACTGTCATAAAATCGTATGTCTTAAAACAGCACAGTTCCCAGCACTGACCCCTTCTAATCGTTAGGCCCCTATTCCTCGCTTGATTCTATCGTCTCCTGGGAACACTAATCTCCTCGGCCTCGTTATGAGACATGCTGAACATTTTATGTAGCTTCTACTTGCAAGAGTGATGTGAATACGGAGTACAGAGTTGTCCAGTGCGATGATGACAATGAGCATTGTGATAAGCAGGCGAGAATAAGCGTCCTCGCTCAGCCTAGAGGCCTACTTACAGGCCGCCTATTTTCACCACATATAACTTGGCTTGTTTATGTGTTGCAATTTTGCAATCTCACGAAACAACACAAAGACTTAATTACAACCGCAAGGGCTTGCCCCGACCTTCACATGCTGTAGACTAATAAGCAATATGTCCTGCAGTTGGTTAGGCCTGACCCTGTCGAGTGTCGAATACTGCAATTTTGCTCTGGTGGCCCCCATTCACCGAATTATAAATAAATAAAAACATTCGTCTGGCAGTGAGAAATGACAGTCCTGTCAAACAAAGAGCAGAGCCCGAGACTTGCCAATCGCTTCTCCGCCCTGTGAAATTATGGTCAAGCGACTACATGTATTAATGCAAGCACAGTGCACTTGGTGATTATGAATGTACTATTGATACTGACTCCAGTCCGTCTTGTTATTAAATACTATCAGTACGCAATAGTATTACTCCGCACGCACGCAGGGAGGAGAATGCGTTGTGAAAGATTGGCAAAGAGATTGGACAAAGATGGATAAAGATTGACATCCTTAACGAAAATAATTGCACATCATAGTTAGACTCCACGACGACCTACTTTGATAGGCTCCGCTGCCAACACAAGGCCAATATTCAACGGTACGAGCGGAGCCTAACACACACCCACGAGTACATAACAAGTTAGTCTATTGTCGAGTGCAGGATCTTGCAGGACCGGTCCCGTGCGGAGAGCTTCCGCAAGACAACCGTGACAATAGAGGAAAAGCACACCTGTGATCGACTCTCAATATGACAGAATGGGCTCCAATGTGGCTCAAATGGATTGGACCAGGCCAGGCTGAGGTAATTTACGCCCTCCCTTACGGGCTCCCTGTTCCGGATATGTCTGTCTGGGCTGCAATGTAAGGGTGAGCTTGCAGCTACAAAGTAGCACTCGACTTTGCCAGAACCCCATCTTGGTTGCCGTCAGTGCGGCCACTCCGCCAGCCCATGACGGGCTGAACTCTGTGGCATACCCGGCAAAGTCGGTGCGTCACTATGCCACGACTTCCTCGTGTGGTTGTCCGTGTGGTATCGAAGATCGACAGTCCATAGCTGTAGCCTTTCTTTAGGGAGCATTTAACAGTCCATCGTGTGACCCACTATTTAATGGATCAAATTAGCTAAGCCAGGAGTGACTTTCGCTACGGAAAGTTACAAGTAAAAAGTAACTATATGTACGGTAAAGGTAAATAAACTGCATTCGATATTAGCATCAATACTTCTATCTATATATAATCTAAGGCTAAGTCGTTCCTTTTAGTTTTGTTAAAATAAACGCTTTATTTTAGTTATACTCCAGCTAAATAGTAATTCGATTATATTCTAGGAAGCTATACAGTGACCTATAATCGGCTTGTACCTTTGCTGTAGTAGAAGTCACTTTTGGCTTAGATAATACAGACCCGCTGTTTTGTGGACCTCGTGGTGGACAAGTAAATATACATGCCCTTTCTTTATCCCTAGACACGCTTTCATTCTTTAAACAATGATTTTCATTGAGTCGTGGAATTCATTTCCTCTCTGGTAATAAATACCCTAGCCTAGCTTGGTCACCGCCTATGATATCGTCTCGCCTCATATTTCCCTCTGTGCCAGTCCTTTTCCTCCTTCATTTCTCTAGCTGCATGCGCTTGCAGAGTTTTGCAGAGTCTCACTTATATTCACATACATGCACGGAGCATGCATGTAAAATGTGGTCGGCGGCAACAACTCTGTCTCTCAATAACTCTATCTCTGTCTCCTACCTCTCTGCGCCTCTGCTTTACGGCGGCCCCGAACGGGTCGGATTGGAGACTGTGCTAGTTCTTGCTGAGGTTGTTGGCCTCTTAATTTCTTCTTCACTTGGCCAACATGACTATCTAGCCTCTGTTTCTAAGTGTAACTATGTAAATATGATCGTCTTCGCTTTCCGTTTAGCCTTGAGTCTGGAGTTCCTTATTGCAAATATTTCATATGTCATTACAATGTCACTGCCCATCATTGCATGTCAGCGGCCGGCCACTGACGAAAATAGTAGCTAACCGACAGATCGGCACCGCATGGAAGCATACGACGTATGAGTACACTGGCTGGCAAAGGCGACGGGCGTACTAAGCAGCAGAACTAGGAGCAGCTAAGCAAGGAAGGTGTAACTAGCCCGCCAGACCAAAGTGAGACCAGCCTTGTTATGCTTAGACCCAGACGACGAAAATAAAGAGTAGAAAATCCACTTGCGCCCTAGCCGGCAGTCTCCAGTTATCATCACGCAACGGCTGCACTCCCTGGGCGTGTGGTATGAAACTAGGATGGCCTTGCGGTCGTACACCTATATAAAATATACTGGATGCTTCCTTTTCTCTTCGTACTCAACCCGAAGCCGGGGAACATCCCATGCATAGCTTCTTCCTGCTGTACAAACATTGTCTGGCCCATATGAATACTGATTCTCATCCACTACACCACAAGAGGCCCTGTAAGAGAGTGTGACACTATGCAAGTGCTTGGGAATAGTAGAATAATTATATTGCACAGGGACAATTCAGCAACAAAGTTCCGACTGTATCCTATCTCTACTTGCCGCCTCTCAAGAAAGATGTGGGTTTGCACAGGACTCGAGCAGTGGGGTGAGGCACCCGCATGCTTACACACCGGGCCCATGCATGCTTAGTTTGACCCGGCGTTTGTGGATTGCAGAGGGCGAAGGCGAAGGAGGATGCAGAGACACGAAAGAACGAACGACGAGGGACGAGGGACGAAGGACGAAGAACGAAAGAAACAAGAGACATCTGTAGCCGACAGACACATGGCCTTGCCTATCCCGGCCGGGCAGGCATGAAAGGGCTCCCTTGGCGTCAGAAATAGAAATAGACAGTTCAATAGTGTGGGCCAAGCAAGAGATGACTGAGATCACACCAGAATTCTCGTTCCCTCCTTAACTGCATTGGCCAATAGAGGCATTCGGATGAAGTACCGGAGAGGTTACGGCTTGCGGCTGGCCAGTGCGGCGGGCGGTTTACGTTTGTAGTATGTATGCAGTCTACATACAGTCTGCTTGGGCACGAATTTGTCTCTAGAGACGGACGTAGCATATTTGTCCCCTCAAGTTCCACCCCCCCGTCCTGCATGTGTGTAGTCTTGGAGATATAAAGACCAGCCGGGATCCAGATAAGATCCCGCAGAGCTCACAAGACTAACCGGTGGATTGCATTTCGAAAAGAAAAAAGAGAAAAAAAAAAGAAATAATAAGAACACTCACAAAGCATTTGCATTCACCTTTGTTGCAACTCTGCTTACTTTGCGTCCAGATATATCACATCATAATATCATCATATCACCAAGTCCTCAATTCTATCAACACTCACCGGGAGCCCAGATTCCAAACAAATCCGGTCGAAAGAGCGAACGAAACGCCGAAGAAGCCTGTTGCAAATACTAGACGCTTTAACAAAAAAAGAACATATGAAAACATCAACAATCAGCTGTTCAACCTATCCCAGCTTAGTATCTTGCGGCTCGCAGCTCACAGCCATAAAACTTCAAAGGTCCTAGCATCCATCTTGTTCCGACTGTTGTTGAATGTCTTGCCTGGCGATGCACTTCTCTATATAATCCGACGGCAGCCCTGTTCAACAATTAAACTATCTTACCCACGATCGACTCCTTCGTGCACCTCAACAAGAGTGATAGCACAACCGGCACCCAAGCACACCCAGCCCGTCCCTAACAAGGCACATCAATCAACATGGACTCCACCAATCTATCATACGACGGCAGTTTTGCAGTGTCAAATGTGAGGCAATCTACCCTTCTCAATTTTTATTCTTCAGATTTCCCAGGCTGCTTTTGTGATCTAAAGGATCAAATCTTTGAGTTGAGAGTGATTTTTCATCGTGGTATCTTTTTCTATTGCAGGTTTATGTTATCGAGGGTTTTGTTTTCGAATATCAGTACGTCCTGCAAGTGCTGCGTCCAGCTAGGTTTGCATATTTGCCACCACTCACACCGTGTTCGTCTGTTTCCACGACGCCAATCATACACGAGTCCAATTCATTCAGACTCAGTCGTTCTACTCGTCGATGCGTTGTTGCTGCAACCGATGGGCCCATAATGTGGCGAGATGCATCGCTGCAAAATCGCGCTCCGGGGTCTGCAGCAATGGCCGCGAAGCATCAAGCCAGCCCAGACCGCTCCTTTACTATCAAAAGCCATGCCAGTGGCATTAGTCAAAATAGCCAAAGAAAACGCGAGTATAATTTTGTGGGCTTTGATGTTGTTGTCGCGCTGTGTTTATTACGGCTTTTATGGCTTGAAGATTCAGCGTCGCGGGCTTGTCTAACCACCCGGCAGCAAAAAGCAAAAACGCACAATGAGGCAAAGGAGACTATTGCACATTAGTTGTGTGATAACCCAGATTGCTTTTTTATTTCCAGCTCTACTTCCGTCTGCATCCCTCTGTATCTTACTGTTTCTCATTTAAAAGAGCGAGCTTTGTGCTGTCAATTTGGGTTGCTGAGGGTGGTCTGATCATTTACAACCCCCTACCCCCCCTCTTTTTCCTGTCCAATTTTGTCCAAGTGGCCATCTGCACACCATAATAAGATGACTTGATGGTCTATCGATTAACGTGGTCTGACGCAAGCTTCTACTTCCATCTCTTTCCAGCTTTCCAGCGTTCCTTTTGTCAATACATCCCTTCAACATGCCTTGGCATATATAGATGACGGGCCAGGCCTGCCTGTTGGTCCTGACCTGACCGTCACCTAGACCGCGACCCAATCGTTGACGGCTTCGATACCTCGAGGACTGTAGTGCTTCTTGCAGATCAACATACAAACTGGAGTTATTACCGCTCATCATCAATCGTCATTTATGGCTAACATAAGCTCTTCATCGCGTGTATAGGGCCGATCTCAAGCATCACCGACGATAACGACAGGTTATTTCGACAGCACGTCGTGGCCGTCTAGCACCAATATCTCGAGCCTCGAACTTCCCTTTGGTGCCTATCCGCAGAACGACGAATGCTTCTTCCCGTATGACACTAGCAATGTAATGTCATGGAATGGACATAATGAGGGCATAGCAACAAGCGAACGCAACAGTGTACCTCGGAACGGCATACCGACACCTCCTCTCAGCAGCTCCCAACTACCACCAGTGGTCACAACAAGCGCCCAAAACATATACGCCATGGCGCCCGCGATGACAACTCCGGATGCGAGCACTAGCACATCTGAGCACACCATTATGGAATTCCAGCAAGTTGTACCCGACCAGACGCGGCCGCCAAAGCACAGCAGCTCCAAGGTGTCCAAATCAAAGGGCAAGGGCAAGGGCAAGGGCAAGGCACTAGCCAAGCCCCGAAGTCAATCCGAGGGAGAGATTATTGCCTTCTCTCCCGTTTCGAGCACGAGCGCAAGTCGGCGGACACTCCGTACAGCGAACCGCAAGAAAGATGACTCCAACGAAGACCTATCTCCTGGCGTATCGCCACCAGTCACGGAGCGGCACCCTGATACGCCCCAACAGCAAGAAAACATTGCTCGCGCCAAACACAACGACGTGGAACGCGAATACCGTAACCGATTGAACCTCCAATATAGGATGCTCATTGACACGCTGGATGAGTCAGCGCCGCGGATGGACGGCCGCCGCGAAAAAGACTTGAGCAAGGCCGAAGTGCTGGAGCTTGCGCGTCAAAGGATTCGAACGCTTGGCGACGAGATTGTCAAAAGCTCCGACGAGAACAGGCTACTCAAGGAACAGGTTGCAGGGCTGTTGAATGCCATCCAGCACCCGTGATCGGGTGGCGCTCTGTACTAATCTGTGCTAACAGTGTGGCCAGTATGAGCAGTATGAGAAGTATAAGAAGTATGAGAAGTATGAGCAGCAGCATCAGAAGCATCAGCAGCATCGGCGACAACATCGGCATTTACAACAGCTGCGGCGAGGACATTTGGGAATGATTTAGGAGGAAATTCTGGTTTCGGGAAGGATATTATATAGGGCGGCTGTCTCCTTAAGTTTATAGTCGTAAGACCC
The DNA here is from genome assembly GCA_029298715.1 of Ophiostoma ulmi. NCBI lineage: Eukaryota > Fungi > Ascomycota > Sordariomycetes > Ophiostomatales > Ophiostomataceae > Ophiostoma > Ophiostoma ulmi. Next base: position 3,845,576 of record JANSLN010000002.1, on the reverse strand, counting down.
TAACGACACCATGGTTTGGGATGGAAGAAGGAATATACTTTTCTGGGACGGGTCTATTGTGTATTTTGGGCTAGGCTCGGTTTATGGGTTCTCTGGCTTAGGCAACAATAGTTGATGACTTCTGGCGAGGGGTTATGAGCAACAGGTGAGTATCGGCGCCGACAACGGCATCGGTACTGATCTCTGCTTAGTTTTGTTAGTAGATGATATTCTTTTGTTTATGATTACGGCGTGATGCGCTGGCAGGATTGAAATAATATGTTACAATTACTCGACAGACACGAGAGTCTGGGTGTGTATAAATCTGTATATATTTATATGACCATCTATGTTATTTCGATTATTCTGAATTTGAATGCAACCGAGACACCTGCGCGCTGTTAATAGCATGTCAAAATGGAGTACATATGATTGCCATCGAAAAGGTGATCGAGCTGCCGTGGGGATTTGGGACATTCACCAACAGGCTGGGACCTCACTGGCAACCAGCACCTAGATGCCCGAATCACCAAAGCACCGTGCCAGTTAAAGGACCCGATGTCAAACATAAATAGGAACAAATCAGAAGGACCGAGAGGAGCGGAGACGTTTCGGTGCAGAGGCTTAGCGACATACCTGTGGTATTATGGTATTTAAGGGTGTTGTTTTGTCTCTGGGAGAATAGTCAAAACGAGGAACCACCACCGCCATTGCCGCCCTGGTGCGGTCTTCTCCTTCAAGTCCGGGCTCAGTGAGAATGAACGGGTAATCGGAAGGGAATATCCGCAATTATAAGTTGAAGACTAAGAAACAACGATCCAAGCGTTACATAGACTACATTTGCCGATACGTTTGGATGAAGGCTCTGCCTGGCGAACCTGTTATTTGGTATGCAATAGATGATGTGAAACGACGGGAGAATGGTGTCTGGGGAAAGGAATGTTAAGCAGTTGGATTAGGATGAGGTGCAATAAGGTAAGTGTATGAACACAATCGAGCAATCGAGTCAATCTAGACAATCAAGACAGTCTAAGAATCATGACAGGATGTGGCTTCTTGTTTATGTTATCAACACGTCGTGTGCAGGATGCTGTTGATTTGCCACTGTGCCGTCTTATCTCATGTCCCCCTGCATGCTCTAGGCCCCGTACGAGGTACCGGGGTAATAACGGAGCATTGGTATGAAGTCTTTGCTCGTCTGCATATATTTACGCGCCAGGTTCTATGCCCCGGTCTCTTCCTTTTAAGCTCGACCGACCATGGAGTTAAAAAGTGTTCGGACTTGGAATCCCATATAAATAATGCAAAAGGTTGACGACGCGTCTGACCAGGAGGGCCCGACGTCTGGATCGCCAGAAAAGCGGCACCTGATTAGTGTGTGTGCTCACAAAGTAGATACGAAAGTTGATGAAGCTTGGTCCTTGGTTCAAATTTAGCGTTGACAGGGGAGCTGAGCCTGATGCGAGCCTGGCATGAGAGCATGATTCAGTGACGGTGGTGGCTGGGCGAATCATCTCGTCGTCACCTTTCAAATCTCATCATCTCGATAGCTGCCGCCTCAACCCTGCATGCCGGAACGTGCGGATGATGCGTCTATTTGTCAGTTTCGTATTGAGCAATAACGAGTCTTGAATTTTCATCGATCATAAATAATAAATACCTTCAAAATTGCCAATAATTTGTTTGCTTGCCTCGATTGTGCCATCTATTTTCGTGTTGGTAATGCACAGCGAAGCGTTGAGTGGGTCTAGCAACACTATGCACGACGTCATTGTTTCTCAACGCCAAGGCTGGCCTCTCTTGCCTGCAAAACATGATACGAATTGGGACTCCTCTCTCTGAGCAGCCTTCTCCACCACACCCTTCTATTGCAACGCAGCTTCATGCACTCATCAAGCCAGCCAATAGAAAGCCATATATCAGCGACCGCTACTCCGCCTGGCGTGCCTTTGTTAGCCCTCCTGCCAAGGCAAGAGCACATCGACAGCCCGACCAACCAGGAACGTACTGGCCCAGAGCAGCTTAAGACCCCCACAGTACCCGCCAACTCCCATTCGCAAGCGTCCACAGTGTCCACCGTGCCACCAGTCACCAGTCACCAGTCCACTTCCTACGTATTCTGTACAGTAAGCCGCGCCGTGGGAGGAGGAAGGGAGGACGCCGATCCCCTCGGAGCTGTCACTGCACATACAACTCGGAGCAATGATGTATGATAAACGGCCCATGAACGACGGCAGTTTCATGGTATATGCACATCACGGTCATCAAACTGCCAACGTTGTGTTTATCAATGACAATCCTTTAAGTGCAGTTAGCAGTGCAGCAGAGCCACTGTAGCACTGTAATGTCGCGTGCAACAGAAAGTAGCAGGAGTCCTGTCCTCGAGGCTGAGCACCAAGTTCCAATGCCTTCCATCTTACTTTCCAATACTATCACTGATTCATTATCTGCTCTATTGCTCTATTGCTCCATCGCTCCTTCCCGCGCGCCGCAAAGTGACGTCGGCCGACCTGCTGCTATCGAATGACCCAGAACACAAGGAATGGGAGATTGTAATGGTAAATCTAACATTACAGATTGAAACGTTAAAATGAATAAATTAAAAAAATATGGGATTAATTTAGGCGGGCAGAGACATTGATACGTAAAATAAAATAGAATAACAGACATGTACAACACGAATACGTTTTGCTGGTCTCTGGTGTTCTTCTCCCGGTCACGACATGGTCCCATTCAGGAATCCCGAGCTGTAATACAGACCAAACGGGAAAGCGCGGCCGACTTGCACGACTGACTGGCCAAGACATCGATCGGCATGACAGTGAATTTTTCTTTACATGGAAAGAACGCAGACTTTGCAGACCTCTCCTTCCCAATGTTTCTCATGTTCACACAACAGCTCCTTCCGTGTTTTGATACCCAGCATCAATACATTTACTTGAAAAGGGGGTCGTTGCCTCCTCCTGCCTGCATATAAGCTACGTCGTATTTTCCTATTCTACTTTTTTTTTTCTATTCGTGTTGGTCGCCCCTTCCTAATTCTTCTACATCCTTCCCTTACATTTACCCTCGATTCACCCGTCGGTCTAGATCTACCACAGAGCTATCTGATCTCTTGTGCATCCTGGACCATAAAACCCCTTATCATTGCTGTTTGTCGGTTTATATGTAGAGAACTAGAAAGAAGATCCAAAACACACCCACCACACAGCTCCCATCTCGCCTCCCTTCCTGTAATCTTTTATTTCTTTGACTTGTTTTCTTTGACTAGCATACTGTGTTCGCCCCTGTGCGAAAAATCGGTCCTTCCTTACTTCTGGCTAAGATATTAGCGAGAAATCCCCCGTCCACCATCTCGAGGAAAGTGCGGACAAACAATAAGGAGATCAGGAAGTAGCATTGGTGCCCAAACTGGGGTTCCTCAGCAAGGGTACTGACTTTCCATCTCTCGTCTCTCATCTCCCATTGTTCTTTGACTCCCAACATCATCTCTCTCGATCGTTTTATTCGCCACAGCCTCGTTTATTTACACTTTACGCCTCCTATTTTGCTATTTGATACCCTTGCCTTGTTGGCATTCATTTTAAAGCTCTTTTCTCTTTGATCTGTCCGCCCGCCCATCAGCTTTATCCTTGTCTTGCAGTTGTCTTGTTGAGCACATCCTCCTCTATCGAAAAGTGGTCGTAGATTCTTGCCGGCCATCTACATTATACGCCCTGCATCCAGACGACTCCAATTTCTATCCCGTCTCCAATTCTGCACATCAGCAACCGCATCATCGAACACACCCTCTTTCAATTTTCTGCAACAATCCCCATTCGTCAAATAACTGGCGCTTCTTCAACGCTTTGACCATCTCAAAAAGCGCCCTTCGGGGACGCACGATTGTCACCTGCTATGGCGACTCCCAATGAATCCAACGTCAATCCCTTTGACAACACGCCTCCGCAGCAGCCGCCAAAGGGAAAGGAAAAGAAGCGTGTTGGTTTCCATGAAGGTAATGGAACGCCGCTCCGCGACCAGGGCTTGTCCCGTCCCGGCTCGTCGGGTGGCTCCGGTGGTGCTGGCTCCGCCGGGGGCACAGGCTCGGCTCTTCGTAATGACTCGCCTGCCGTTGACGGTAGATCCTCGCACGATGGCGTTGATCATGACGAGTTGACGCGAGCTTTGTCAAAGATATTGGAGGACGACAAGCAACAACCGCTTCCTTCACCAGGAGAGCCGCCCAATATGGCTCAAGTGCAATCACAGGCCGGCTCGGCATCACACATGCAAATACCCACAACAATAGTTACCGAGCCGGAGCCTCTTTATTTTCCACCCGCCCGCCAGCAGCAACAAGAAAAGTCAGAAAAGGCAGCGAGGGACAGAGCTGACCGCTTGGCCCAGAGCGTCGAGCGGGACCACTCCAACCCAGCGTCTAGGGCTCATTCTATCGACGGCGACGGTGACTCCGATGATACTATGGGTAACGACGGTTTCATCTCTGCTTTCAGGCGCCGCCGGCGCGCTACTAGTTCCGCGAGCAGGACTGGTGCAAGTGGACAAGAGCCCACAAACGAAGAGGAGGAGGAGGACCATCCACAAGCAGACCCCCATACCACCGCGCTCCAACTCGTTCAGTCGCACGCCAGAGGAGGGCTGCCTCGGCCATCCTTCTTGTCAGAAGACATGGCAAGAGAACAACACAATCCATTCCAGTACGATGCATCTCTCGCAGGTAACCAGTCTGGCTACTCGACACCCATCAATCCATACGACCACGAAGTGCGGGAGTACATTCCGCCGCCCACCAAATACAATGGTGGTGTTTTATCATCCCTCCTTCGCCTGTACAACAATCCGACAGCATCCGGCAATAATAGTGTCAGTAATAGTGTCGCCAACTCGGAACAGAGTACACCCACTGGAACACCAAGCCACTCGCGCCCGCCCTCGCCTGGTCCAGGAGACGGAACAGAAACACCAAAGAGACGCAGTGGCTTCTTTGGAAAGAAGAGAGACAATGACGGAACACTCACTCCAAAGGGCAAGGGCCAACCCTGGAACGTGTTCCACCCCAACCACAAGCACAGCAACTCTACCACCAGTCTCTCTGCCGGTCTCCTCGGAACATCGTCAATTCTTGCGTCTACTGGCTCGGCAGACATCGGCCAGGCGGTTACGGAGCGTGTGAAGCGTGAACGACCATCACTGAAGCGCAACCAAAACTCGGGCAGCAGCATTTTCGGTATCGGCTCTCCTAAGTCCAAGGACAAAGACAGGAAGTCAAGCTCCAACGGTGGAAAGCGAAAACGACGGGAAGAGGAACAGATGCGCATCACCAAGCATATCGCTGAGGTTTTGAGTCGTCATCGGTACATTACCACTCTTTGTCGTGCTCTGATGATGTACGGTGCACCAACTCATCGATTGGAAGACTATCTGAAGATGTCGGCTCGCGTGCTGGAGATTGAGGCACAGTTCCTCTTTATTCCTGGCTGCATGCTTGTCAGTTTCGATGACAGTAGCACGCACACAGCCGAAGTCAAGCTTGTCCGTGCACCACAAGGGGTTGATCTGGGCAAGCTCAGTGACGTGCATGTCATCTATAAAGAGGTCATTCACGATCTGATCGGCGTCGACGAAGCTATCCAGCGCCTAAATGACACTATGAAGAAAAAGTCCAGGTTCACGAAGTGGCTTCGCATCCCCGTCTACGGCCTTGCGTCAGTGTCTGTGGCGCCATTTGCTTTTAATGGCCGCTTCATCGATCTTCCTATTGCATTTATTCTTGGATGCATCGTGGGCACGATGGCCCTTGTGGCCGCGCCCTCCAACGCCATGTACTCTAACGTGTTTGAGATATCCGCCGCGGTTATCACCTCGTTCCTTGCGCGTGCTATGGGGTCTATTGGTGGTGGCAAGATTTTTTGCTTTTCAGCCTTGGCTCAATCATCTATCGCGCTGATTTTACCAGGATACATGGTTCTGTGTGCTAGTCTCGAGCTGCAGAGCCAAAACATTGTTGCGGGCTCAGTGCGAATGGTGTATGCAATGATCTACACGCTTTTCCTGGGTTACGGTATCACCATCGGTACTGCCGTCTATGGTGCTATTGATAATAACGCAGTGAGCACTACAACATGCAGCAATCCTCTAAGCCGGCCGTGGTACTTTTTGTTTGTGCCACTTTTTACGCTTTGCCTTTGTATTATCAACCAGGCAAAGATTCGGCAGATGCCTATCATGCTGGTCATCTCTGTCGGTGGCTTCGCCGTCAACACATACGCGTCGAGCTACTTCAGCAGAAATGCACAGATCCCCAACACGTTGGGTGCCCTCACTATCGGTGTCTTGGCCAATCTGTATGCTCGCACTCTTCCCTTCTTTGACCGTCACTTTCGCTACATTTGGTCGACATATCTGGAGTGTCGCTTAGGATTCCTGGCCCGCAACCGCAACCGCAGCCGCAAGCAGTGGAGTTCCGTGAGGAGAACGCCGTCGTCGAGTGCACAGGGGTCGCCTGGTCCCAACAAGGAAGGAAACGACTATTTCGATATGCCGTCCTACCGCAACGACCCCGAGGTCCGTGCCGAAGAGGGAAACAACCTGACGCAGGAAAAGCAGGATGCAGCCGCTGCAGCGGCCGAGAAAAAGGCTCCTGGCAGCAGCGAGGTTATGGGCTACGGCCTGGCAGCAGCGGCTATGCTTCCAGCAATTTTCGTGCAGGTGCCATCTGGTCTGGCTGTGAACGGATCTCTGCTCTCGGGCATTAATGCGGCAGACGAGCTGACTGGCAACTCCACGGGCAGTACAGCCAGCGGTGGCAGCGGTAGCAGCGTCAACAGTGTTGCTTTTACGGTTCTCCTAAGTGTCATTCAAGTTGCTATTGGTATCACCGTGGGCCTATTCTTTAGTGCAATAATAGTTTACCCACTGGGCAAGCGGAGAAGTGCCCTATTCAGTTTCTGATTTTTTCTTTCTTTCTTTCTCAGTTTGTCTTCCATTGTGATATTTCATTGTTTTCCGGGTTTTATTTTTTATTTTTATCTGACTTTCTTACTCTTACCACTGTTCGTCGTTATTTTTATCCTTTATATTTTTTTAGATGTCTGCATTTACACCCGGAGATCGGTCTTGGTTATAGAAAACACAGCGGAAGCTACTATTTTTTTTTTCTTTCTTTTCAAGGGTCGCTGTTTATCAGTTAAAAGGGACTTGCACTATACATGCATTCATATTTATAATTAAGAATAACAAAAATGCATGGTCCAATAAGCCAGATATTAGGTGGTTTATGTAAGTTAGTTGTTCGTCAGTAACTATTTAGACATCAGAAAGCCATATCGTCGACTACAAACTTTACATCAAGTTGTAATTGTAATTTGTCTCTTTTCTATGATATTATATACCAAAAAAGTAAAAGAATCCCGATCCCCAGGTCCAGTGAACTCGCATCGAGGGATGATAAGAAAGAAACAAAAAGGAAAAACAAAGACGCCAGTGATTAACAGCCTCAAGGTACTGTCACCATTAGTATTACCTTGAGAAGACGAAGTGGAAGCGGGTAACATTGACGCGTGAACGGCTGCAACTAGATGGCCAAAGGTCAGCATCCCAGCCAGCACCTATCTGGCACAATCTTTGTTCAAGACAAGCGCAAAGAGAGTTTGATGATAGCTATCATAATATTGGTCGTCCCCTACTTTTTGCTTTTCTCCGATGTGTTCTTAAGTTGAGAGCAAAGCCGCTTAGCCTCCCATCCTTTGATTCAGGTTTGAGTGGATTTGCCCTGATCTATTTTCCACCCAACAACAGAGTGCTGACACCTCGTATTCCAGAAAATCAGCCTGTGTCTTCAAAGTCTGCCACTTTCTGCACTTCAGTGGAATAAGCACCCTTGACTGCCATACTGTGATGATACCTTAATCACTATGACTGGCTGCCTCATAACAGTGAGTGTTGACTATCCCAGTTCATACAACCCAGGCATCACGATGGTGCCTCTGAATGGATCTGGCGGACTGTCAACAGCTTTGCAAAGCTGGAAAAGGATCACAAGCCTCGGCATACCACAATAAGCTGGCTTCACGACGTAAGATAAGTCCGCTGCATACTTATCATATCCAAGGCTGTAAAATGGCAAATGAATCAAAAGCACGGGCGACTTAAGGGTCGTATCAAGATGTAAGGAATAGATCAATACGACGTACGGAGTAAACACCAGGATTCGGGTTTGAAGTATGATGCCAAGAAACCAAGACGTTTGTAAGATATTTTTGCGTAAGTGATAGTGGCGAGTTCTCCTTGTGTCGAGGGCTGCATTGGACCTTTGCCGAGAAAAAAGCAATACTCGTACGAGCCAACAAAAATAATGCACATTATCTTGCTTGTCATTATGAAACCAGTACAGGCAAGCTGGAGGAATACGACACTGAAAGCCAATGCCACTCACACCAACCCAAACAGAGGTAAGATTGCCCAGCGGCTGTCATCCGGCTGGTTATGTACATGTGGCTTGTAGTATTTGTAGTCCATCTCGTCCCTGTAGCCGTCGTCAATATGTGAACCAGTGATGGATATGATAAAGTATGAGGCCATAACCACCCCAACTAGTCATCTTATTTACGTCTTTGGGCTGTTACCATTACGTCGCTCGCTTCCATGGATCGCCCTCGCCTGTGCAGGCCCCTAATCGGACAAGGGTGGTTGGTACAAGTATCTTACGGAGCAATACTACTGAGTAGAGTATAACAAAAGATACCACCTGTTTCGATATCGTGTCGTTGAGACTTGTAGGAATCCTGGCCTCTCATGATGGTATTGGAGATCATCAACTTTAACTTGGGTGATAGGCTGATATTATCATGTAAATGCACTAGAATGTATTTTGCCCAACGCTTGTCTCACCTCACCCATCGCAATCTTAAGCCCGTTCACATGAACGCACTAGAGACACCGTTGATTTTGTGTCAGCTGGTATTGTAACTTAACGTGAGCACTAATTAGGAGGCGTATCCGATTATCTCACGGTATCCAGCAACCCTTAGATACGAGGCGATCACTATCGACCGTAGGAGATACTGAGCACAGAATACTGGTTTGTTTTGTTCTATGTTTAATCAAGAAACACAGCCGTAGCCCACGTATATGGCTCTAGATGGGGACTCGCCTAGGTCTTTGTGCTCAGCTGTACTCCGGGTACCACCCTGAAGCGACAGCACTCCTTGTTCCATCCGGACCCCCTATTGTGATTTCCCTTATTTCGTGGTTGGCACTCCTCTTTAGGCGAAGATGCAGAATCTACTGATGGAATTAGGTTGTAATTACTGTTACTCCGGTCAGACTTATCCTCGATATACTTCGTGCGGAGTGGAGCCAGATACCCTTTTCAACCTTTCATCTTACATATTATATCTACTATATTAACATAAGCTTGTATACACATCTTACTAGTTACACAGACAAATGCTGTGTGATACGGATAGGCGAGCTGATATTGCGCACACCTATGCTACCGCGTCTTTTTCACTGGTACCGTGGGGTTCACTAACGACTAGTGGTTTTGCCAGTCGCGCATTGTAAACCCCATTACTTTTTTTTCTTCCCCGACCTTACCAAGACTTGGCCAGGCTATATTTCCATATTTTCTATCTCCTCCACTGCGTCGCCCCCGCCTGGAGATCTCGCCCGGGCTCTATTCTTTCCAACTAGACTTCTAGACTCGTTGAGACTCGCTAGACTCTCCTGGCTCCTTGTTTTTCGAAGCCTTTTTCGCTGCTATTTCTGCCTTTTCCGACTTATGTTTATTTGTTAGTCCAGTTGTGCGTTCTGGCGTCTCCTGTCCCTCGATTTATTCTCCGCCCGGCAAAGCATCGCCCGTCCGCCCCGATCAACCGTGCAAATCAGCTTGCGATACTAAAAGCCACACCGGACCTTTTCCTCAATGACGCCGAATAACTAGAAATAGCTTTTTTCTTTTCTTTTCTTTTTCTTTCTTTCGCGCTCACTCCTAGTTGGTCCATCTCCACGTGGAGAGAGAAGGCGAGGCCGTCGGAGTAGAAGAGATATTGGTATCTTGTTTATGTCGGAACCCCCTCTTCAGTCTGCCTTCCCACATTTCACTTCTCACTCCCTCTTTTCAATTTCCAAACGGCATCAAGCTATTGTTACGTTGACCATCCTCGCCTCAATACCTATTTTCGATCGCGCCTAGCGGCATCAGCTTCTGCAGCCTTCCCGTTTACCCCAACCCATCAAGCAATAAGGGGCAATTACTCACTCGCTCGAATCAACTTCTCTCGTCATACATCCCCATCACCATTGTTATGACGCGTGAGCGGCTGCCATCATGACCTTGCCCGATCAGGGCACACCTGTGGGCCATCACGATGTAACAACCTCCAACAGCACACCCACTGGCCCTGCTGCTGCTGCCCCAGATGCCGTTGGCTATGGAGGCAGCGGTATTACCGGCTCCATGTTTACCAGCTTCATGCCGCCACAAACTGCCCCCCATTTGACACATCGGCCGGTATACTCACCCATGGCCGGCTATGCGATACAAGAAAACGCTGCTGCGTGGATGACAGCACAACAGGGCATGCATATGGAACAGCCCGCCCAGAGTAGCGACCTCGGCATTCAGCAACACCAACAACATCAAGGGAACAGGCCAGCCGGGCTTGCATCCGCCAATTGGCTGTCACACTTTCCGTCTCAGATCCCAACAGGCCCATCTACACCTAGTATCGCCAGTGGCACGTCCTACATATTGTCGCCTGGGTATACTGCGAATTCGCCGTCTCTAGCAGGCACACCAAGCACTGAACACGCATATGTGCAAGATCAGCCATACCAGTCCAACACGCAAACAACGCAGCTTGCGCAAGAACAAGGATTGCATCTCGAAAACAGCAGCGGTGCTGCCATGCAAAACAACTACGGCTTTATGACGAGTCCCGACCATCAGATGATGTCAATGGCGGCGGCTATCAATACACAGCAACAACAGATACATGCCATGCCACAGCAAGCGATGAACATCGCCAATAGTCAACTATCAGCGACCCCTATAGGCCCGGTACCAGCTTGGCTAGAATCACATAATCAGTCATTCTATTACACGCAGTTTGGCTATGGTAATGTTCGCGACCCGTCTATAGGTTATATGGAGGCATTGCCAGCCAGTGCGAATGACCCCTTTTCAGGAGCCATGCAGCAACCTCCCATGAACATTTCTGGCATGTCGGATTCCAACGGTACCACAAATATAGGGCATTCTCAGATAATACAGCAGCTACAGCAACAGCAACAACCTCCACCACTGCCGCTATCTTTTTCAGGATCGGCTACATCCTTCACTCATCCCATAGAAGACGAAACCCCCAATGAAGAGCGACGGAAATTTGTACGCACAAATTGCGGCACCAGTGACGCGTATATGAGCAGGAGAAGCTCTGTCCAAGTGCACGGGTATGGTCATGGACGTTGCATGGCGGCGGCGACGACAGCAATGACGTCGGATAGTTCACCATTGGCACACGCACAGGACTGGAACTCGAAAACCCATTCGCAGGTTAGAACCGGATATTTCTCTCCGAACCAGGAAACATACGGTTTTCGGAAATCTGAACATTCCACTAGGTTACAAGAGGCCACGGGATCTGCTCTCCCAAAAATTCCGGACACCCCAAAGGATGAGCCCCAGGCTCTGTCAGTGACCTCTACAGATATGAATATGTCCGATGCGACTTCTGTCGTTGGACAGACTGAGGCTGGTGGCGATGTGGATGTGATGTGTTTCAGTCCTTTCCGGAAACGAAGCCTGCCAGTGTCAGTATCGGTGGCATGCAGCGACGAATGGAGCGAAACTGTGAAGACTGCAACGGCTAAGGAAGCTACACCGAAGCCACTTGCAACTGTGCCTGAGAACGGCCAGCTCGAACCCGATATAGGGGATGAATCTCCAACCAGCCAAGACGAGGAAATGAAAACAACAGCAAAAGCCAGGGAGACACCAGTTCTGATACCAGCAGCAACACCAATGCCGTCACCGCCACCAGTGCCAAGGTCAGGAGATCATCCGCCGAACGAGACACAACCACAGACACAACAGCCGAGCACTGGAAAGCAAGAAATGCAATTTATACATATGGATGCGGCTGAGATATTGATGTCATCCCACTCATTTTTTCCTGATGACCATGAATCCGGTGCACCAATTAAACCAGTCAAGTTCAGACCGGCCGGTAATGTGCCGATCAAGGTCCGCAAGTGGTCGACAGTTGTCCACCCGCCACCCCCCGAGTCCGGCTACGGCTCGATGCCACGCGAGGTCGATTTTGACCACAGTGCCTCCAATGTGTTCCTACAGCATCAGACATCACCTGTTGCTCCGTCCTCGGTCACGTCAAGTTTCAAGGCGGCACCGTCCTCCTCGGGCAAAGGCAAAACAAAACAGGATGGTTCTGGCTCGCCATCATCGAAACCTTTGCGGACACTCAATTGGAGGCCGTCGGACGACCGCATTTCTACAGCGTCTGCGGGATTGCCCCCCAAGGTTGCATCGAAGACAAGTGCAAAGTTTACACGACTGGAAGAAAAAACGAAAGCTGCTGCCGTGGAAGAGGCCAAGGCTGCCAGGAATGCAGACCTGGAATTGCCGGATGCCGAAGTCGAAGCCGATCAACCAATGTCTGTTGTCAAGGCCCTAGCAGCATTGTCAAGCAAGAGAGGCAGACCAGTGCCAATGGCTCGCGTTGCACGCACAAAGCAAGTCCGAAAGAGAACGGAGGAGTCCGCTTCCAAGCCAAACCCAAAGGCGGCATAGGATGCAAAGGAAGCAAAGAAGACGGGAAATCTGGCCAGCGCATCGTGACCCCCAATCCCGCCGATGTTTTATCGCGGTCTGGAAATTAATGACTTATGAATGGGAGGCGAAAAAAGAAGACACCATGTATGTTGGGCTTTGTTTGTCTATAATGATATTTGTATTGTAATTTTTAATGAGAGCGAACGCGTCTGCCACTTTCTACAAAATAAGATCTAAATATACTGGAAATTATCAAGGTAACACATCCGTAATGGTCTATACCATGTCTTCCGTGCCTACAGACTGTAGGGAGCTGCACAGTGCGTCACCGTTTCCACCCACTGCCTGCAGTAATTTTGCCTCACTCTGAAACTTGCCTGTCGGAGTACGATTGTCAAAGAGCGTATCCATTGTGATTTGATCGATGCCTCTTGTCTCCGGCAGACGAAACATGGACCAAACAGCCCAGAGTGCAACAAGGCCAGCAGCTGGAAATGCTGTGAAGCCCTGAAGATTGCCCTTGTCTTGGCCAAGCATATAGGGCCCAGCCGCAGCTTGGATGAAGTTGAACATGTCGTTGGCTAACTGAGCTAACGAAAGAGTCTTGGTGCGGAGTGCTGATGAGCTGATATCACAGACAATGGTGTTGGTTGAAGGTCCAATTGTGGCACCGTAAATAAATGACCACCCGAAAAGAAGTATAGCCTGTGCCCATGATCCGTTTTGGTGGTTGATCACGGTCAGCCGCTTGAAGGCCTCAAGTGTGCCAATGAGGGCTAATATAGGCCACATCAAGCATAGGCCGGCGACGTATATCCTGCGAGTAGAAATGCGTGAGTGAATACCAAAGTAGGAAATGCTTCCGAGCAGAAGAATGAGGGCGTTAACTGCTTGACATTAGTAGTTGATTTGGCTTGCAGAGAAATCAGGGCAAAATGTAACATAGAATAGACTCACAAAATGCCATTTTAATGGAATCGGCGCTCTTGAGACTAGCGAGGCGGATAAAATTGACAATCTGGCTTGCAATAGCGAAGCCAACAATAATCTGACTGACGTTGGTCATGAGGGAGATCTCGGTACGACGGAGGTTAGATCCGCGAAAACATTCACGGAAAGAGGCGACAGACATGCTTTTCTCTGTTTCTGCGATGACTGCTTGCTGGATCTCCAAAAGACGCAGGGCTGCAGTGTCAGCAATTTCGAACCTCTTATCTAGCACTTCAGAGAAGGTTGGCGTGGGAGAGGACGTTAAGTTTTGGAGGGCGCAGTATGCAGCTGCTGTCTTTCCTTGGCGGACCAACGACCATGGCGAGGCCGGTGCCAGCCAGCATCCGATGACAACTGGCAGTGGAATAATCCACTGCATGGCCATGGGAATGCGGTAGGCCCGGTCATCATCAATATTAACCATCAACCATAGGATGGAGTAGGAACAAAGCTGGCCGATGATCCAACAGCAGCTGATGAAGCCAGTGAGAACGTTACTGATGGTAGGGGGACACACATCTGAAATGTAGGTACTTGCGAGGGTACCAAAACCACCACAGGAGACACCTTGGAGAAGGGTGCCAACAACGATCCATTGCATGGATGGGGCCCAGAAGTTGACGAAGCTGGAAGCCAAAAACGCGAGAAGAGATGCAGCCATGAGCAAACGGACCGAGAACCTGGAGGACAGCTAGCCGATCGTCATGCCGCCAATCATGGAGCTTCCAACGGAGCACATCTGGACACCAAGCATCCATGCAGCACTAAAATCTTCCTCGTTGGCAGAATAGCGTTGCTGAAATTGAGGCTGGGCCAGCAGTGACACAACGAGGTTCTGTGAAAATCCGACTAGAACAACAGGAAGTGCCAAGAGGAGAGACCACAGAACAGACTTGTAGTAGAGGCGTATAGTACCAAAGCGTTGTGACAGCGTATGTAGGCGGGCGCCTGCAAACTTTGGCTTTTTCAGACTCTTCTCATCTCTGCTAGTCAATCTATTGTTTTGGGCAATTGTGCGCTGGAGGTGCAAAGCCTCTGCAGCCTCCTCTGCCACTGTTGAAATTCCGCTGGAGGAGGAGGAAGCATTGGAAGTGGAATCAGTAATCGTGATCCAGCTCGAAGAGGAAGCGTTGCTCAGCGTTCTCACTGGGAGAGCAACGCTAGTTCTATCTTTCTCGGCTGCGGTTGGGGGCTTATTCTTTTGGCTGCTCAAGGTATCGTGCAATGGCTCGCTTGTACTCAGGGCGCCATCACGGGCATTTCCTAGGTCACCAATGTAGATCTCGTCCTAGTTCTCTGCATCGCCGGCCATAGGTGGGAGGCGGAACATGCCAATAGGGCTAGCCTCCGAAGAGCAGTCATCTGTACCACTGGCCATGGTTGGAGGGGCGGTGTCTATGATCAGTGTTAATCATGTGCAATGCAACCCAAGTTGATACTTTTCAAGCTTACTTGCCCAGATCTGTACGAGATTGTAAGATGGTAAAATATACTCAAGGTGTCGTCGTAATGACAATGAGATCTATCTCTCGGGATGTGGGGGAAGTTGATTAAGGTTGGCGAGAGTATTGAGGATAAGAGTTCAAAGATTGTAGGCGTGGAGTGCTCTAAACAGTCCAGATGATGCCCAATCGAAGCTCAGAAGCTATAAACTTGATTATAACATGTAAGTGAAGCCGAAATATTGAATATTGAAACAGAATCTGGCCACGTAAAGACGATTGAGGGGGAGAACTAGAGAGGAATTGGGCAGTTGAGGGGACCTTTGTTTACATTGAGTCTGGGCCACATGCATGACTTTTTGAGGAAGGGCCGACCCGGAAGGGTAGATATACACCTGTCACGTGGCAGTCCAGTCACATACAGAAGTAAGCAAATATATTCGGAAGGAATGATCAACTATTGTGGCCACATGGCAACTACAATCGCCCGTCTCTGTACGTCTCTTTTATACAACTTGAGGCTTCTCATGGCGACGCTCTTGGATATCATTGCCCGGGCGGTGAATTGTCTTGTTGATGAAGTTGTTGAGGTACTGGTCAACGTCCCGAACGAAAACTGAGGCTAGAATAGCAACGCCGCTAAATGAGATGGTAGAAAGGAATATTAGTTGAAGGCAAGATAAAACCCTCTGAATTTACCCTCGTTGACGGCTTCGATTATGGTGCTGTTCATACCAGACACGGCTTCGAGATCGGCCGTTGTACCATTGGAGAGTGCACTAAATAGAGGAGTGAGGCTGCTTTCCGGAAGACCAGCATTTTCCGCATACTTTTCCACCTGACTGGTAATGAATGTAGGCAGACTGTCTGAGTAGACGGAGATATAGATGGAGAAGGCGATGTGCCTGTGACAGCAGGCATTGATGTGTAGAAGCCTTGGAACTCACCAATGTCCTCGGGTAGCACGACGAGACCAGAGATGACAATGGTGATGCACTCCACAACGCCACACACAAACCGGCTAAAAGAGTGAGGGCGATAGACAATGATTTGGAGTGTAAATGTCATGGAAATGAGATAGATGTTTGCCGATGGACCTAGCTTTTGTTAAGGGGCTTTGTAACAAGAAAAAGTAACCTTTCAATTTAACGATATACTCACCAACCTCAGCGTCAATGACAGACAGAACGTTAGCGGGCATAGGGTAGCCGATGAAAAGTGAGTTGGCCATGAGCATAATGGCGGTCATAGATCCGACAAAGCGGAATGACTTCCAGTAGATGGCAGTTGCTTCGTGCTCGAGGCCATCTTGTCGCTCACGTTCACGTTTATGGGTTGCCGTTATATCCGAGTCTGTATCTGTGGCAGATGGCGTGTGCCTTTGTTTCTTTTTCTTGTGACATTTTGTCTATGGCCAAGAAAGAAAGCCACAATAAACACAGGTAATCTTAAATTATTATAAAATGTAGTCACTTAACATGTAAGACCTAGAGTGTTGAGTTTTTTGATTTTTTGTTCTCTTTTTGATTTTTGTCTTGGCATTTTTTTGTATTATTATTAGTTTTGCTTTATATTGTTGTATTATTTAGTACAGGCGCCATAGCGCGGCATTCTGCCGCGTTATACCGCCTGTCCCTACCCCTATTTTTAGTTTGACGAGTCTTGTCTGTCATGGACCAGGCATCACAGAATTGATATTTTTTTTTATTTCAGACTTCAGATTCGTTTCGATCGGTATACTACGAACCCCCTCGACTACTTTCCAGACTTTCCGGACCCATACTCGTGAAGATACAAATTGGGGCCTCCTGCCTACACGCCCAGTCCTAGTATTAGAGTGGTGTGTTGGTTGTTGGTTACGTAGATAGCAGGACAGTACGCACCCGCCCTCGCTCTCAGTAGGCTCGGCTTTGAAAACCAATTGCTAGTATGCCTGAAGGTATTTATTTCCAACTGTCGGCAGATACGTTCCGCTCTACGTATTCCAATCCAGGCCAGGTGTTGCATCACCCTGGAAGTAGTATCGGCTTCTTTTCTTCGAATTAACTACATGACTCAATCTGGAGCTGAGTCTCCTCTGTATTATGGTCATACAGCTGATAACCACCTGTCCAGACCATCGTGATGCCTAGTCTTTTGGTTCTTTGTTTATGTTGTCTTCCAACACCGACAATAGCCAATTCATGTAGTTTTGTCGAAGTTTATCTGTGAACTTTGTAGAAAACAACATATTGATGGTTATATCTCCTGATTTCTCACAAGGCGAGTTATCGTGTGTTGTCCAACGCAGGGTAGAATGTCCTGGATACCGTTTCCCATTCCTACATCAATTATCATCGCATCATATCGGTCTCAATAATATGGGGTTTGCAGAGAGGTAATTATATCTTAGTGTGCCGCAGAATCTGGAGAAATAGAAAAATCAAGACTGATGACCGTTCCTGTCGGCTCTCGCCTTTATTCTCTAGAAGCTTTTCCTTACCAGTTAATTAAATTTTGACTATCAGCGTCACGGAGTGCTGGGGTATCTCCAATATCTGTGCTATGCTTTTTGAATATTTGAACAAATAGATGCTGAGCCCGGAGTATGAGCTAATGGCAGCTCATAAGCAGTGCGTCGTGTATGCAGGAACACGGCAGACGAGGACCGGTATCAATAGTTTCTTGTCAGTCTATGACGGATAACAAAAGCTTTTTATATGATAGTCCAGTGAGATGAAGGTTTCTTGACATTCTTGCTCTCAAAACACATAGCTTTGGCATTAAGATATTACTTCTACTACTGCTCTGGCCTGTACGTACATTTACATTGCCCTGATATTTCTGAAAAGCATATAGCAAACTCTAACTTACAAATAGTCGCCGTCTCTGCCCTAGCTCTGGCCTCCAATGTCTCGGGTGCCAAGGACGTCGGTAACGGCAAGGCCCAGCAGTTCACCACGGGCGGCTGTGTTGCTGATGCTGACTGCCGTAGCACATGCTGTGCCGAGATCTCGGGCAGCGGCCTTGGCATCTGCTCTGTCGTTGGTGCGCAGAACCAGAACGGCAAGCTGGGCTGTGGCTTTGACGATCCTAACGCCTGCTGTAAGTTCCTGAGCCTGTCTTGTGTTGTTTATTATGAAGACACTGCTAACAAGATAGGCCACGATCGCAGCTGCTCAAGCGCAGGTTACCAAGCAAAGTTCTGAGTGAAAGCATGCACTTTTGAATTGGTTTAAAGGGAAACTAAGAATCAGAGAAAATAAAAAAATGACAAAATAATCAAAGCTTGGAGAGAAAACAATCCGGGACGAATTCTAGTTTTATCGAAGTGAAGTGATGTACAAATAAAGTCCAGGTTGCGCAACAGTAACGGAACAGACCGATTGATAAGCAGGCAGTTTTTCTACATTGTTTAGCATCCGGTATTGGTTTACTAGATAGCTAACTTACTATGATGACAGTGAGTTAGGGGTAGCTATGGTACAGGGCTGTACTCCGTATTTGAATGACAGGATTAAGCGCTGATGACGAAAGATAAATTAATTTTAAGCTTCGAAATTCAAGCATGGTGCGGCTTCATACACGATGGAGTACGAAGTAATTGATTGTTGAGGTTCTAAAGAAGAGAAGATAAATCAAGACCCTTATCAAAGCTGAAAGCAACGTCGTAATATAGATATGCCGTGGTACAGTGAATTGGTGCACCCGCGTCAGCACGCCATCCTCCACTACGATGAGGCAGCACGCGGGGGCCTAGCACAGGGCAGAACAGCCGCGGATTTGAAATCGGTTCGTACACGGCATGGCCCGCATCCGGCCTCTGTCTATTACTCCCTTGGCCTTTAACAACATTGCATATTACCAAGTCAAAAAAATAAACAGCCAAATAGTTGAATAATAGATATTCTTATCAGCGCCTATCGTCAACATCGTCATCATGACTATTGACGAAGAGAGACGGGCTGCCGCGACAGAGCACACACCTCTGTTGGGCGAGAGCACCGACACAGAGGCAGTAAGAGACGTGGCTGGTGGTAGCAGTATCGCCGGTGACAACGACCTCGACCACGGCACCACAAAACAGGACGCTATCCCAGAGCCCAAGACCAAGAGTTGGTATGCGTGGCGGGCATTCTGGACACTATTGGCGGCAGGCATCCTCTTTGTCTTTATCAAGGGCTGGGTCGACGCCGGCGGTGATGTTGATGTAAGTTTTCTTCATAATGACTATGATTTGGTTGCCGCGATAACCGATATCTAACTGAAAATAGTTCAACTTCAAGGATGCTTTGAGACGGGCACTGGGCAGTGGTTTAAGCGGTGCAGCAGCTATGATCCTACAGGTGCTTCTCTTGATGGTAGGTTCATCTCCACGATACACCCAAGACAAGGCAAAGCTTGATACAAAGGCCATACTAACAGACAGCCCCTTCGCACAATCATGAACTACCAGTACCGCTTCGGCCACTCGTTTACCGATGCGACCACGATTCTCTACGGCGAGGGTGGCTTCGGTCGTTACTATGACGGCCTTGGCGCCGCGCTTATCCAGGGCCCCGTATCGCGGTTCGGTGATACGGCCGCCAATGCCGGCATTCTCGCCCTGCTGGCATCCAACTCGTACCTCAAGAACTTGCCGTCGCCCGTCAAGACGATATTTGTGTCACTATGTGCAGCATCGTTCCGGCTGATTTTGACACCCATCGACACGGTCAAAACGACACTGCAGGCCCAGGGCGCGCGTGGTACGGCCCTGCTGCGCCAACGGATCAAGATTAATGGCATAGGCAGCATGTGGTGGGGAGCCCTGGCAACGGCAGCAGCGACATTTGTGGGCAACTACCCGTGGTTTGCGACGTACAACCTGCTGACAGAGGCAATCCCGGAGCCGGCACGGCACCCGCTTTTCATCTGGCTGCTACGACTAGCATTCATTGGCTTTGTGGCATCGGTGGTTTCAGACACTGTATCCAACTCTCTGCGTGTCGTCAAGACATACCGGCAGGTCAACGACACTAAGGTGTCCTACACGGAGGCTGCGGCACTGGTCATCCAGGCGGATGGTCTGATCGGTCTCTTTGGCCGCGGCCTCAAGACACGCATTCTGTCAAACGGTCTACAGGGCCTGCTTTTCTCCATTCTCTGGAAGCTCTTTCTTGACTTGTAAGTTTTACTCGCCTCCACAGTATGACTTTTTTATATAATCATACGTTTGGCTATTGACTAACCTGTTAGATGGGACAAAAAAACTGGGCAGTAGTCTTGACAGTGGTTTGCTGTCTGGTAGGGGTCTGCATAATGCCAGGTCCAGATGGCAATTCTCTGGATCGGTCGCATCTCGCATCGGCCGTGATTAAGCATAGTGGCCAGCTTAGCCAGCGAGCGAGAGAACTGCTAAGCGAGCTGCATATTGACTCTGCACTCTAATAGGCTATGGCGGTACTGGTGGTGTGACCATTTTATGACGATAGAGGTAGCGGGGAGTCGAGGCGCGGTCTAGACGGGGAGGATGGCCCGGTAGATCCACGGCCGGCGAGGGATATGCTTGCAAAGTGGCTTGTTTGAAAGCGAGACATGATGTCGACTATATCAAAATTTCAGTCATTTTGCTGATGTATCATTTGTCGCTTGTTGTTTAGAGTGTGTACTGATTGCAATGCATTGTTCATTGTCTGATTGTTATTTATCGATTTGATGTCTCTGTTCGCCACGGTGCTATCTCACTCATTGGGCAAAATACCATTGCAGATATGATGAAAAAGACTCGACGGGACTCGAAAGACTCAAGAGAATGGCATATCATCACCAACGCACACTTTACAAAAGTCGAAGGAAGGGCAGCTTACGGTGAATCCGCGTATCACGGCAAGGGCTAGTTGCAGTCAGACATTTGTTGACATTAATAGTGATTAATATAGTACGGAGAGCTCTAGAAGCCCATAAACCCAGAACCCTAACAGCCTGCCCGATCATCCGCAGTAAGACATGTTGACATTTACAATATGTCTCAGTTTGTGAGCCTGTGGAGAGACCGAAGCTAACACGAAGACAAGGGCATGGTTATGGGATGAACAACGACATGACAGCAGAAGTAGCACAGCAGAGCCGCGCGGAGTAGTCGGGCGATGGTTTGCTGGTTTGTGCAGTATTTTCCAAGTCGTCCCAGAATTGATCGATTAGCTTATTGAGTGATTGTCGGCAGACTGTATATGAGGTCGACGATGATGCGTCGGCTTTGTTACTTGATCGGATACAGAGCCGATGGTACGAGAGGTTGAGATTGAGATGCAATAGAGATGGATGAGATGCGGGAGATGAAAGGAATGCTACGGTAGCGATGAAAGGGCGGCTACAGGCAGTAGCAGTGAGCTACTGTAAGATACGGGGTCCACGGACGTAGAGTTCCAAACTGAACTATGGGCTGTGAGCATCTGGCATATGGGTCAGATGGAGGTGGATGGAGTCCGTGGCGTTGCCCATACGCATTGGGCGATTTCTTTTGAATATGATTGAATACTCAAAATACAATCAAGATATAACTACGGAATAGCAGAGCAGAGGGTCGGTGGCAGGCATTGCCTAGCTCAGGAGGCAGCAGAGAAACAGAAGAGGTGTCGAAGGGGAAGATGGAAGATGCAGAAGTGCATAAAGAGACAAAGTAATTCAATATTTCGAAAAACAGGATCGATATTGCAAAAGCCCATCTCAAAAGATCCCAATCTATCAGCGAATGGTATTTGCATTATTGCCTTTATCAGGCTTTCCTTTTCGTATTCTTTGTCTGGGTGCGACGTGATAGTCGATAGGTGGAAGAGAGAAAAGACGGAGAAAAAAAGATAGTGCCGCCTGTCACTGTGGTACTAGCTCAACTTGCATAAGTTGAGAACGTCGGGCGAGCTAGCATGGTTGCATCCTAGCTGCGTGATCCGTGTGCATCAACCCCAAAATATTGGCATGGGACTTGACCTGACAGATAGCCCTTGTTTCTATCCATCGTTTGGTCCTCATTTCTCCTTTCTATTCATGATAGTGCAGTACTTTTCCTCTCTTTTATTTGGGTTTAGCCAGGGGTGTCTTGGCTGGGTGGTCAGGGTGTCATAAAATATTAGTATCACCTTGTAGCATACTAGTATGAACTCGGCGATGACTACGCGAGGATAGCTTCATGCACGTCGTCACAGTTCAGCCACAAAATGAGGATTTGGAGCATTTGTTTGGTCTAGCTCTGGCTCCAGCTGCTTGCCTCTGGGCTTGCTGTCGGACAATACTTACATGCGCTCGTATCCTAGCGATTAACGATACGGTAAATACCGAAAGCTCAAGGACGACATAAAAGAATGAATAAGATATTGATGGAGGCGATGTGGTAACAAGCAGCACTTGTTATTAGATAGGATGTATTTCATGATGTTAAGGTAAACAGCATTGGGCAATCCTGACTTGTACTTCTAACATCGTGTAACACACTCTCGAATAATATATCTGTGCCGATCGCCGTTATTATGGAGAAAGTGCGCATAATCAGCTCGCCAGCAATCCGGGGCAGGCATGTGAGCAGTAAGCTTAAGCCAGACGTACAAAAAGGAAGATGGGAAATGAGATGTGAAATAAAAAGAGGTGATAAGTTGGGATGCCAAAGGGGATGCAGACTTGCATTCCTAGCTCGTTGCTTCTTAGTGGCTCTGTGTCCCTTGCTTCTCCTATTTCTATCACATATATTGAATGACAGTGTAAGCCAAAAAATAATATAAACGCGTTGGAAGGGAGTGTGAGACAACAAGTCGAGTCTGGGAAAGTAGCCGGTCATTGAAGTTGAAGCGATAGCTCGTGGCCTGCTCGTACTATTGATGAAATATATCGATATGTCAGACACGCATACAAGTAAAGACAGATAAAGACAAAGAGGGGGCTGGCTGTAAACGATCCAGACCTTTAGCTAGCTGTCTTTCTCTGATTTCTACTTGTAAAAGAAAAGCGGCCAACGCTTACTCCATGCATTCATGGTCAGGGTAGCGATGCTAGTAGCCAGCTACTGAGGCACCGGCCTACAAGCTGCCACCATTCTAGCAACGCCAAGTCAACTTGACGGGTCTCATCGAGAATCCATCGTTCTCAGTTTGGAGTTTGTTACCTCCATACCCAAATATAGAGCTAGAGGAAAGAGAACAATAAAAGAAGGCTATCGCTACTAGATTTGTATATATTCTGTTTGGGGCCTCGCTTAGGGTACTGTTAGTAGGTAATATCACGATCCGTTGGTGCAGTTCATTTCCGATTTCTTTTGTGTTCCAGAGGAGGCCAGGCCTTCTTTGCTTCTTCCTTCTTCCTTTTTCCTTTTTCCTTTTTCCTTTTTCCTTTTTCCTTTTTCCTTTTTCCCTTCTTCCTTCTTACCTCTTCTGTATGTTCTCCGGCTGTCTCAGTTCTGATGGCATTCTGGTCAAAGGCCTAGACTTTGTAATGGGCATTTGGGGAAAGAGGCAGGGAATAGGAGAACGTCGATGCTGCAGCTATAAGACATCTGTGTTCTTGTGCTTGTACTTGTGTTTTGTATTTTGTATTTCTGTATTTTTGTATCTTTGTATCTCTATGTCTTTGTGACTTTGTGCTCTTGAGTTGTCCATCTTTTATTCCTTTGTTCTAACGGGTACGGTCCGGCTTTACGAATAGCGCGTGGCGGCAGTTCGATACAAATCAACATATAATATGCTCATAAATACAAATCTCTTGTAAGCAGTTCAGCTGCTTGCAAAAATAGAACATAAATTACAGATGGCTGTATCGATGACAACAGAGCTGGAGCAGGGGTGTGCAGGCAAGGAAGTGGCGAGATCAAAGGATCAAAAGATCAAAGATCAAAGAGTGGAAAAACAATGTAGTATGTTTCCACAGTAGTCGTAGCATATGTCGTCGTAGGTGTACAAGAATGGAGTACGGATATCTGCATAGATGAACTGCTTCTCATCATACGGATATTTTGTAACAGTTATTTCCAGACACGCCGAGAACATATGAATTGGGTCAAGGTCGGCGAGTCGCGATGGTAGATGAGGAAGACTTGAGCACTCAGCACAAGCATTACTCTTCAGCCAAATGAATAACAGAAGCAAATCACATAAATCAGCAGCTGACTATATCCTATCCCATAATCCGATATCACAATTGTGATCAAAAATCCCTCGCATATGTGGCCGACGTCTTTTTATGGCCGCAATAGATATTGATTGGTATTTCCTACTTCGTATTTGTGTTTATATTGAGCCGCTGGTCTGTCGTTGGTCTGTCGTTGGTCCCTTGTTGATCTATCTCCACAAGCATTGGTATTTCTCTAATTTTTCACATAATTCTTTTGCTTTATTATTATTATTATTATTACTTATGGCTGGGTTCTGCTCAGCCGAGGCCTTTATAGAATGACAAAGCATGTTATTGCACATTCAACCAAAATACACGAGATAAATCCTCAAAGATAATCACAGCCTGTCTGTCACTTTTTTGCCTCGTTTGCAGCTCCTTACTCTCTAGAATTTTTCTTATTTCTCAAATCATACTGTACCACCGTCGATCTGCCTCCCCCTGCCAATAGACCCTGTCGAGCTCCTCAGAGTAACTACCAGCTTTTACCAATGCTACAATCTCTCCAGGGAGTTCCTAGAGTCAGTGCACTAGTCCGGCCTAAGATAGCTCTGTGCTCGGACTCGGTAACGTATCCATCTCAAATCGAAATGGACTTAATGGCCTCGGAACCTCGTGGGCAAGGATCCATTATTGGCCGATAGTTTATTTTGATCTATATAAATAAGACTTAGTATGTTTGGGTTTTCTAGCATTTGCTTGACATTGACAATAGGTGCAAGACAGTATCAAACAAAGATCGACCTGAAACCTCCTCTTTAGTGTCCATCCACCTCTTTCACTTTGACTAGAGGTCAAAGTCATGTTCAAGGCACAAGAGGTTCGCTTAGAAGAGGAACAAGAGGAACAAGAGGAAGAAGTAGAGTAAGAGTAATGAGTGAAAAATGAAAAGACAAAAATGCAAAAATAAAATAAAGAAGAAAACACCAAAAAGAAAACAAAACTGTCCTTTATGCCAATAATGCATGCAACAAAAGAGGCTTTAAACAGTCAGAAGCAATAGCATGGCAAAGATATATATATAAAAAAATGAAGAGACAGCAGAAACAAAAGAGGAAGAAGTGATAAACAATACTTGTCGATCTCTTGGAAGAACTGCCATTGCAGTGTGCCTTGTGCTCATAAATACTGATAGGTATCTTACAAAATATTCAAGCTACGCCCGGTACATGTGCATTAGCGAGGTAGTCAATACGTATCTTGAATCAGGGGAGGATAAGGACAGGCACGGAGGCTATTAGCTTAGGACAGACTGGCTGCATGATCAAAGTGTGAGTGGTCCCAGAAACGAGAGGACAGAAAGAGGCAGGCCTTTGGGAAAGAAGCCATAAACAGCAAGGGGTGAGCATCGAGGGTATATTGGAGTGGGCGAGACAGGCTGGGGAACGGCATGGGCACGAGAGACAAGTAAATGTAATAATGGACTACCGGAATAACAGAACGACAGAACAACATGATAATAAAGACGGCGAGAATGACCGCAGACCGGTCGAGGTGGACTTGGTTTAGGAAGAAAGGGTGATCATGAGAATTTCTCCCAGCGTTTCGCTTTGCTCTCGCTAGAGACGTTCAAAATCTATTAGTGGCCGCTTTGGTCGTCGAGTAGTGTAGATGAATAGAGGACAGTCTGCCAGTTAAGCAGAAAATAAACAGAAGAAAAAAACCTGGACGACTTGCATGAACGGCTAAAAATCAATAATCTAACAAGATACCGCACGAGCTGAACTTGACTTGGGTCCGCCTAGAGCCTGGGTCTCTTTGGTCGGGTCTCGTTGGTCTGGAGTCTGGGCCTACGTTTACTTGGACCTGCTTGTGCAGGTTGTGGTCTGGCAAGCCTGCATGCTGCATGCTTCATGCCATGCTCCGGAGGGGTGTGATTTGTACTTGTATCAGCCATCCCGCTGTTTTTTATTTTGGGATTCGGGATTGTCTGACTCGGTTCTCTTTTATAGGATCTCTTGATTCTGGGTTTGAATTTGTTCTGGTTCATCTTGACGTTGATCTCTGAATCCTATCCTGAATCTGATCCCGTTCTGTCTCAGTCTTGATCGTGGCATCGGCCTGTCGCTTGTCGCCGTTGTCATCTATTGTTTTACTTTAGACTTCCTTTTATCTATTCCCGTTTCTCTTTTATCTTTTCTCTTTTCGTTTCAGTTTCTATTATATCTCTTATGCCCCAGCTTCTTTTTCAACAACCATCGACACTCTTTATATAGGCATATCGGCACTACTCGATCTCAACTCTCTTTATATCTGTACTCGCTCCAATCGCAATCAACATCACTTCTTACGTCTATAATCTCTGACTATATCACAATCATAATACTATTATATCATCCAAAGAGTACAACCAACATACCATCTTCACGTCTACCTCGCTACGGCTTGGACGGCATCATGTCGTCAACCCCAGAGCAGCTGCTTGAGGCATGGCACGGCAAGATCGTCCCCCAGTCCTTCAACGGCGGCTTCGTCGCCCTCAGCTACATCGTCTCCCTCCTCGGCGCCGCCTCTACCCTTGAACTTATCAACAGAAGAACTGCTGTGAAGGGCTTCTTCAACTAGTACGTCTTTCATCTCCTTTTAAATTTACATGGACAGTTGCATCTAACGGACAGTCTTCTCCTCGTCTCAGCGGCTGTGACTATGGGCGGTATCTCTATTTGGTGCATGCACTACATTGGCAACCGTGCCATTGATATCGCCAGTGGCCAGGCCGAGCTTCAGATTGCCTACTCAGCCGGCTTTACTGCCCTCTCCTTCTTCGTCCCCATTCTCGTGCTGCTCGCTGCTTTTGTCGCTACCGGTGCCAACAACAAAGTCCAGTGGTGGCGTGTCGCCATCGGTGGTACCCTTGCCGGCGCTGCCATCTGTGGCATGCACTACCTCGGTAACGCTTCAATCAGCAATTATACTTGCGAGTACAAAATCGCCAACGTCGTTGGTTCTGCCATTATCTCAGTTGCCGCTAGTATCATCGTCTTGTCGCTCTTCTTCGTCTTCCGCGCCGCCTGGACCACCAGTTGGTGGAAGCGTGGTATCTGCGCCGTTGTGCTCGCCGGTGCCGTCTCCGGCATGCATTGGTGTGCTTCCACAGGTACCCAGTACCGCCTTGTCAAGCTCAACTCCACGAATACAGATCTCTCGCGCATCGCCACCGTCGTTGTCGTCATCTGCCTGTCTGTCGGTGCCTGTGTTATTATTGCCGGCATCGCCTTCACCACCAACCAGATCATGAAGCGCTCGGCCCAAAAGGCTCAGCAGGTCATCCTTGCCGTCGCCATCTTCGACAAGCAGGGTCGTCTGCTCGTCAGTCCTGACGGTCTGCTGCCCTCTGAGAAAATTACAGAGACCTTTGTCAGCCGCTCTGCCAACGAGATCTTTACTGTCCAGCATCCCCTCTTCCAGTGGATGTTCCGTGCTTCGCGCAACTGGTCTAGCATCAGCCCTGTGCTTGACCGTATGCACAACCACCTTGCCCATATGCCCCACAAGAAAGGCAACGACTCTGAGCGCGGCGATATCCAGCTCATCAGCGACCATGGCGAGCCCATTGAGCACTACGAGCCCGTCATGTGTGAGCTCTTCTGCACGGCTGCCCAGGCTCTTGCCATCAAGCTTAAGGCACCCCTCGGCAACATCGGTGTCCTCTGGGACGAGATCCTCGCTACAGGCAACTTTGCACACTCGTCGACTAGCGCCATCGAAAAGGCCAACAACCGCCGCAATCGCAACAAGCCCAAGTCCGCCCCTGCCACCCCCGAGTCCGACCTCCGCAGAAACAGCCTCGTCAATATCAAGGAAGCCATGGCTATCGCCGACTACGATGGAAGCGAGATGGCCGAGCGTGGTCTCAGCCGCTCTGCTCCCAACGGCAGCGACAACGACAACAACGGCGACTACGGCCGTGGTTCACTTCTTTTCTTGGTCCGCTACGTTGACTCGCCTCGTGAGCTCAATGATCTTGAAGCTGCCGGTTACCGTTTTGCCGAGCTGCGTCATGTTTCCGGCATCATTGCCTCAAGCATGCAGATCAAGTCTTGGAGCATCGAGAGCAAGCTGCGCGCTATGCAAATGTACGCTCGTGACAGCCCCATGCTCGAGCCCGGTGTCCACGTCGGCTTTTTTGGTATCCGCGCCCGTGTCGGCGGTGTCGGGTTTGATGTCCTCGTCGACCGCGCGGCCCGCAACATGCTCCCCTCGGTTCAGATGTCATTTGATGTCCTCGAGCCCTGGCAGATTGCCTTTTTACGCCAGGTCGATCTTATGACGCCCAACCGTGTCACGTGCTACCTCAACAACAATAAGAACCTGTCACCCAAAGAGACGTACTTTGCATCACAGCTTGTCGAGGCTATCAACCGCTTGCGCCACGGCCTTGATGACCCAGCCGTCTTTGACGAAGCCGTCATCTCTGCCAAGGTCGTCGAGGTTCCCTGCCGCCGCAATGCCAACGGCTGCGGTACCAGCATGGCCGCCATGATTGCCCTCTGTGTCGTTGTCAACATCCACCAGAACATCAGCAGCGACGCCTGCGAGCTTGTACCCCTTAGCTTCTTCAAGGTGCACCAGCTCGTCGACCGTGATTCCCCGCACCACCTCAACTTTCTTCGCAGTATGCACCGCGAGATCTTCCCTCTTATCAATGCGGTGCCCAACGGCCTCAAGACTAATGCCCATGGCCGTCCCGCCACGGGTCATCTTCAGGGCCTTTCTTCACGTCTCGGCCGCCGGGACACCAACCGCACATATGGCGAAATTGTCGATGCCAATGGCCGTACTGCTGGCTCCCATGGCTCAAATTCCCAGAAGCGCAGCTCGTCTCCGGTTGGTTCAACAAAGGCCGGCTCTACTAACGAGCTCTGGAGTGGCGGCCGTGCTAGCCCAGACCTTGGCACTCAGCCATCCACGACAGACCTGCACTCCATGAGCGTGGGCGAGGACTCTATTGCCCTCACACCCATCCCCCATACCCAGAGCTCATCCTTTGGCGGAATCATGGTCTCGCAGGAAATTACTGTCGATGTTCACGCAACCGTCGATTGCAAGCCTGAAGATTCCGACTCTGATCAGCAGAAGCAGCAAAATCAGAGCCACCAGTGCGGACAGTCACACGGTGAGGGCAGCAACTCAAGCATGACCAAGACCCTGACTGAGGATGCCCCCGTCTCGGATTCAAAGCCGAGATTGCCACCTGCAAGGTCAGTTGTGGCGCCCATCCGTATCATCCGCAGTATCCGTGGCGACCGGTCGACGCAGAAGAACATGGCTGTTAGTGTTGTAGTGGCCAAGGCCGAAGCCGATGCTGAGGGCGACAGTGTAACATTTGTCGACGAGCTGTTTAACGTCTGTCTAGGCCAGCGGTAGAAAAGATGAGAACTTGTTTCGTTGTTAAGAGTCCTTGTGCACGTGTACATTATAATAGCAAATTTATTAATTTATTTAGTTCTTTCATCAGCAACTTTTGTTTCCTTGTTTTTTTTTTTACTTTAATTATTAATTGACATTTATCATAATAGCATTTGTTTATTAAAATTTTATTATTCGAATAAGTTCGCATCAGATAACAATACTTTGTAACCGCGACCATCTAGATATAAAGATATAAAGGGGAAAAAATGACAGCAACAAAAAATAAACAAAAATCAACAGTCAATTGCTAATGGTTTATGGTTGCTGACAAATACTAATAAACGTTTCGTATATCTCAATGACTTGACCACGCCTGTTTCTATGACCATTAACTTTTCTACTAATAATGCCATGTTATTCCCTTGTCTAACCCCCCCCCCCCAAAACAAAAAAATATCGTACAGGAAAGACAGCAAATTATCTTCTCAGCTAGGCTCCTCCACCAGGTTCGGCCTGTTTGTCAGGCCATCCTCAACTTCCTTCACTATGCGCGATCGATAACCTATCACCGATGAGGCTACCCCGAGGCTCTCTAACACCTGCATGTGAGGCGTGAACGGCTCCGCGTTCATTGAATACTCAAGAAAAATGGCCGCCATATCGTTGCCACGACGGACAGCCGTCGCGTTATTCCATGCGTGTTTCTCCACATCGGAAAATGTAAACTCCCATGCAGATCGCCACATAACCGTAGCCGGTCTATGATCAGTACTTAAGATTCTGCACTTGAAGACGCACGCATCTTCTGGTCTGTTATTGTAGAGCTGCATGGTATCTAGTCTTGGCAACTTCGGTAACAACTTGGCTGCCTTGGTAACGTGTTGTGAGATAAGCTGTCGATGGCTCGGGTCTTTCATAAAGTCCATCATTTTCAGAGTGAGTATACGAAGAGCTGGCCAGTAGTCTTGCGTTGCCTCCAGATGTTTGAAAAACATGCAGCCGTCGACAAAGTTTGACAGTGAAAGCTCTTGTATCGAATGTGATGTTAAAGGACTCATCTGGGGTATAGAAGGCATCACCGGAACTGGCCTGAGCCCCGACGCATCAGCTGGTATGCTAGTATTGCTGCGATGTCTCTGAATTTCCAACGCCATACTTAGCTGAGAACATGACTCTTCGTATATGGTGAGGGACTGGAGGCAAGGCATGCATAATGCAGTGTCAAGCACTGTACTATTGTTAGTCGATGGACATATACAAGGAGGGACTAGAAATAGCTCATACTTTGAAGGGATGAGTCCAGCTCGTTTCCCGAAACTTTCCATTTCTCGTAATGCAATTGCTTCAGTCCGGGCATGCACTCAAGCATAGAGATCATGGTCATTGGGTCGATTTGCCGACACATTTGTCGACTTATATGTAGCTCCTTGATGGCAACGTTGGGTGCTTTCCATAGTAGTTTCTCAGAAGGACACGGTTGTGAAGTCGTGGTGAAAGGCCGTAGCAGGCCACCAGGATATATCGTCTTTCCCCTGGGAAAATGCGAGAATCGATGGCCAAGATCGACGCTTGTCGTGAAAATGTGTAACTCTAGTCTCAGTTCTTTGATATGAGCACGTGTTACTGAACTCCCAATGTTGGTGTGATGGTGCATTGTCCAGTGCTGATGGTCACTTGGACAGAACAAGTCCAGACTTAACCTGATGTTGGCCCCAAAATGAGGAGACTATCCGGCGATGATGGCGAAGAACTCCATTAGGGCTTTCCTGAATTCTTTGGAATAGGTTTTAACAGCAGCATATGACATGCGAGTGTTGCACTCGTCACAGTCATAGCTTGGTAACTTGTGCTCGAAAACTATCTCCTTTAAAAACTGATATTTTAGGCCGTCGAGGCGGCGCAGCGAGCCCAGATCTGTGCTTTTGACTCTGAGCACAGGGTAAAGGGACCGGTAAACTATGGATTGCAATTTTCGGTTGATACATGCGAGGTTTTCTGCAGAGGATCGATCTTGCGCGATAATCGGTCCCACGATGAGGTCAAGCACCTCATCAGGAAGAGAGGAGAACCCGACTCCGGGCTTAGGTGTCTGTCGCATCATGATTATTATACCATGCCCGGAAGAAAATCGACAAAGGAGATGGGGCTGGAGTACGTATCTGGCGTACTGTCAAGAAGAGATCGGGTGGCACTGGGTTGGTTGTACTGATAGTGACGCGGACAAGATATAGTGATGAAACTGACAAAGATGGATATAAAGACGAGAATAATGACTAAAAATATAAGTAGACGGCACCACTCTGGGCTTCATGACATAACGGGGGTAACCAGGGAAAGTGAGTGAG
The DNA here is from genome assembly GCA_029298715.1 of Ophiostoma ulmi. Classification (NCBI taxonomy): domain Eukaryota; kingdom Fungi; phylum Ascomycota; class Sordariomycetes; order Ophiostomatales; family Ophiostomataceae; genus Ophiostoma; species Ophiostoma ulmi. The sequence goes on along the minus strand of JANSLN010000002.1, from coordinate 3,813,558 downwards.
GCAGAGGGCAGACAACCAAGCCGAGATGTTTGGATACGAGTAAGTTGGTAAATAACAGTAGAATTGTCGATAGCTCCTGCCATGTCATATATAATAAAGGAAAGAGCTAGAGCTGTCAATTTGACAGCCAGGGCTGACCAACCAAACAAACAGCACACAAACCAGGAGATGATGATCCAGGGCGGGGGCAGACATACACGCAATCGTTTGATTTCAACCCTGGGAACGGCCGAACAACAACACAAACAACGTCAAAAGCACACAAGGAAGATGAGAAAAAAACAGGAGCTGAAGCATAGAAACTATATGGCATCTGACATTTCGAGATATGGACATTTCATCGTCAATGCGACACCAACTATCACGGTGTCATGTAGATTGGCAGAACAACATGATGCGGTTGATGGAAGCAAGCAATGTCTAGAAGGGAGGCACATTTTGCAGAATGCAGAATGCAGAATGCAGACTATAGACTGCAGATTCACTCCTCATCATCGCCACCGACTTCGACCTCGTCCTCGCCCTCGCCGTCAGCGACGACATGGGCCTCGGCGGCCTTGACTGCGGGCTTTGCAAGAAGTTCATCGCCGTCCACGGCAGTACCAGCATCATCCTCACCCTGGAGCTCCTCGGGCTCCTCGGGCTCCTCGGGCTCCTCAGCTTCCTCAGCTTCCTCAGCTTCCTCAGCTTCCTCAGCGTCATCATCCTCTTCGGCGGGCTCGTCATCATCCTTGACAGCGTCGGCCTCTTCGTCATCATCAGCAGAGACAACCTTCTGCTTCTTCTTGGGAGGGGCAACTGCATGGTGCAAATGTCAGTGTTTGCAAAAGTAACACAGTCATAAGTGGGTTGCTACGGAGTGTTTGCTTACCGGGCTTGGGAGCAGCGTCTTCAGCGCCTTCGCCCTCTTCCTCCTCCACCTCCTCATCCTCCTCATCGTCGTCGTCACCGCCAGATTCGCCGCTATAGTCCTCCTCGTCCTCGAACCTTCGGAAATGTTAGCAATGATCATCTAGCTATTAAGTATTTGTTGCTACTGGGTGCTGGAATGGTATGGCCTGCAGACGGGTGCAATCTTGTGCTACGTAAGTACATTCTCATCGCAACCCGTCGCAGCTTGTCGCACCCAGGCGCAATTTGTCGCATCGCAACACAAGGGTGCGCACAAACATCAATCAACAAGAAAATGTCCCCTGAACGTAAAAGAATGCCTGTGCACTAGTTGCAAGCACTGCGAATGCTTTGAGCAATTGGAGCATGAAGAGGCTTCAATCATCGCATGGGATATTCAATTGTATAGACACTGGGCTTACTCTTCTTCCTCTTCGGAACCGCTGGGGAGCGAGAGGAACTCCTCTTCCTCGTTCTTCCGCTTGCGAGTGCTTGCAGACATTTCGTTTGTGTAAGAGAACGGTGCTTTGGCCCGTTTGAGTGGTGGGTTTTGGAGTATATTTGGCAATAGTCTGGGGAGGATGTAATGTAGAGCAGTCGCAAACTCGATAGGTGAAATAAACGAAAAGAATAAAAAAAGAGAAAGAGAGAAGAAAGAGAGACAAGAAAAGGAGACAAGAAACAGGAAGAAACGAAGAGAAAAAGAAAAAAAAAAAGGCAAGCGAAGAGAGCGGGAAAGAGAAAACAAGAAAGAGGCAGAGAGGGAGCAAAGGGAATGAAGAAAGAGCAGACTAGAAAGGGAAAGAGCGAATGCACAGGAGGAACGGAAGAGCAGGAAAGGCAGGAAAGACCAGACCAGAGCCAGACTTGAGGCACACAACGGGAAGGGGGACCGGGCAGGTCCTTCTACTGAGACTACGGGTGACTACTACAAGAGAGCTACTAGGAGAGACGGCGCCGTAACAGTCCATTGTTGGCACTGGCAAACGAAAAAGGCGCCATCATTAAAGTAAGAAGGCGGCAGTCGGTGTCCTTCTTTTGGGTATCGATAGTGCACATAGTATCTTGACATTTGATGACAGAGGACGAAAAGTAACGAGATAGAGGTAGGAGAAGGCCGGTGAGGACTCCCGGAGATAGGAGAAGAGAAAGAGAGAGCCAAACAGAATGACAGAATGGCAGACAGACAGACAGATAGATACCAAGAGAGAGAGAGAGAGACGTAACGACGGAAGGAGGGACTGGGCGGGAACAAGATAGAGTGAAAGAGCAAGGAGCGGGAATGGGAAGGTGCAGTGGGAAAAAGAGGAGTGATCAAAAGAAAGCAAGAGCAAGCAAGAGGAAACAGGAAAGGGCAATGGAGAGCTCTCGGCGTAGGTACGGTCGCTCCTGTTTGCAAAGATATCATCCAGCTCTACTTTGGTGCAAGGGAGGAAGGAGCGACGGAGCGACAGACAAAGAAAGGGAGGGGGTGTGTGTCTTACAATGTGTACCTTGCTACTTTGTATTGAGTAATACTCTGTGCTTGTGCTTGTGCTGCATATACTTACTGCCTACTGCCAACTATGCTTACATGTGGCGTACTGTGAGTAATACTTCATGTCTTGCAGCTTTGCAAAAGGATAATTACTCAGTAGAGCAAGCTCGAGACACACCAGCACACGTTCCGTCACCTCACCCCATGTCCCCAGGGCCGCAGGCTGGTCCGAGCGCCTTGCTTTCTCACTGCCACCGAGAACTGCTGCTGGGTGGCATTTGGCAGTGTGATTGGCCGACAACGGCCATTAGTTCGAACAGCTCGAACAGCCCGATAAGCTAAACCCGATTGGAGATACATGGAGAAAAGGTCTTTTGGGATTGGCAATGGCAGCTGGCAGACAGTGGACGGACTTTGAATAATATAGTCACGTGATAAAAAACTGCTGTGATCATCTGAGATGATGTTTCTCGGCAATGCCTTCCTTTGGAATGTGTTTGACTGACATTTAGTTTACCAAGTTATCTCTAGAGTAAATATCCCGTAATTCGCTGTGAAAACGGCCTAGACACTCTGACGGGAAAAGACGATGCCGTTGAGTCATGACATTCTTCAAGAGAGATTGATACCCGCTGGCTCGATCTCAACAGGTTCTATGATCTCTGTGTAAATTGACTCGTTGAGAATCCTGAACAAACTTAGAAGCTTATTAGTAAACCCAAACTACGTTGGACCCAACACTGAGTTCCGAGGATGAGGGGAGAGACGCGTTTCGGCGCGTTGCATTATCGAGTTTGAGGATCGAAATAGATTGTTTTTACTTTTTCGGTTTCCATTCTCTTCAAGTTTGAGTGTTTAATTTCCTGTGACGTCAATGGGCACAGTCCTGCATAGAAAACAAGTAAGGGTCTACTTTGGTCAGCATATGATGAAGAAATCCAAATCCAAATCCAAATCCAAATCCATATCTAACATCTAACATCTAACATCCAGTTAAGCCAGCGAGCGGGACGAGCGACCGAGTGACATGTCGTTGCGTCCTCCACACAAGCAATGACGCCAGCACAATGGAGACTTTTGAAGAAACTCAGATACCAATATGAGATGAGACGAACGGAAAGCTATATTGATCAACGGATTAGGCCGAGGTGCTCTCCCAAAACCAAATCTCAAAGAAACAATGCAATTTGCGCCTGCAAGCTTGTAAGCATACTGTGCATTTAATAGCATCCCGTGGCTGTCGTGGGGACTACCGGCCTGGTCAATGTCGGCTGTATATTCTCTCCTTTTGATTTCCACTTGAAAAGACACCGCCCACAAGTATCAATTAATATGAGACCAATATGCGCTGGTCATAATTGGGTTTACTTTACAGAATGCAGTAATTGTTGAGAGCAAGCTACACGGAGGAATGGGAGGAGATGAAGCATAGAACTGGATCATATAAATGGAGGAACCGTAGTGGAATGCCTATCAGGTTGGTAGCTGATATTGGAAAGACAGCTCCAAAGTCAGGAGATCGGAGAGTTATGTGACACTTTAATAAGCAAAAATATATCCGATACGACGGCAGCTGGAGGTCAGCATCACTGACACGAGGCAACCGATACACAGAGAGACAGGAAAATCTAAAGAACGACAAACGAGACGAGAGGCGAGATATGACCGAGATGAGTGAATAATATTATTAAGGTATTTTTGAGCCTTTTCTTCCGAGCTTCTCTTGGGAACAATCCCTGCTGGCGTCCATCCCTGTTGGGCAGAATCAAAAGGAGGCTGTGGGCGTAATTTGGCATCCTTGCTGACGGCGGACACGAGGGTGAGTTCCGTTCTGTAGGCTGTAGCCTGCTATTGCTAGCTATTTTATTGGTAGCTATGGCTATTGCTAATAAACTTCCATGGAAGAAAAGAACAAGTGGAAATGCGTCGGAGATGAAAAGAGGCATGCGCAATAAGATGTATTACATAAGAGGCAGAGGTGTCGATCGCAGTGAGGCGACAGTAAAAATTGAGCTCTGACACACCGGAATGCGTTCCTAGGCCGCAGCGGCGGGTCGTTGGCGTTTGAAAATGGCAGCTGGGAAATGAGTGTTTTGGGCTTGCCTTACCTGCCGCCTGCCTTGCCTGGAGAGTTGGTAGGCACATGATTTTTTTCTAAAACTTTTTTTTATTCCTGCCTTTTTAGATGTCGTCTGGCATCCTTGTCGAGCTTCTTCTACACCTTCCCTGTTCCTCGCCCTCGCTAACTCGTCCTTGTTTTTGCTCGTCGTGTGACGCTCACCAGGACATGTGCTGCTGTGCTGCGTCGTTCGTGGTTTCCCAAACCACACATGCAACGCTATTTTATTTTATTTTATTTCATATACAATTATTTTTTGTATTTGTTTTGTTTATATATATTATTGTGTATTTATTCACCGCCAGCTCTTCACCAATCATAGGCTCTGCTGCTCAGCTGCAACGCCTCTCGAGTTTTCGTTTTGACAATAGATATATATAAAATACATTATAACTTTTTACTGGACTTCTGCATCTGATTAGGGGCTACCTAGATGCTTTTGAATGCATCTAAAGCATCTAGGAGGCAATAGTTACGTCGTTATTGATGTCCTAGCCAAGACAGGCCGTCGTCCCCAACGTGAAACAGAAGCCGCCCCTGAGCACTTGCAGTTGCACTGTATTTTCACTCATCTTTACTTCGCTTCTTCTTTTTGTCCCACTGATCCGTACGCCTGTTGGGCCTTCTCGCCTGCCGCCAACTGCTGCCTCTCCTGCCTATCATTATTTTTACCCTGTATGCTCCTGCCGACATGCATCGTGGCCTCGTTCGCTCCTTCCTACTTTCCCGCTGCACCTGCCGTATACATTTACCAATTAGCCTTGGTCAATCCAGTGGTTCCTTCCATGCCTTTAAAGACCCGCCAGCAATTTATTCTTGCTATGCTTTTCACAATGTGAAATCATATGGTTCCCGCTGTGGGCTGTGGCCGAAATATACAACATACAACATACAACATATAACATACAATATAACAATTAAAATACGCCAAAATATCTTACATTTCCCAGGAGTAGTTAGATTGCGTTCCTAGGCTCCCGTTCCAGAAGGCAGCTCGCGTTTGCTCTATTCTCTGTTTGCTCACGTTTTGCTTGCTGCCATGAAAATGGAGTATGCACACTAACAACATTAGTGTGCGGCACTAATCGCGCCCACTTCACGCGTCCAGGGGAAGAAGGAGGGAAGGAGCGACTGGCTGAGTAGCACTACGCCCACTCTCTGGCCGCATCCGCTCTTTCCACCCCTGAGAGTCAACAAAATGGAAAATTACATTAGATAAATACAAAGAATGCATGGATCAGGAAACAACAGGAAAAAGAATAACGTGAAGAAAAAGTAAAAAATCGCAATTAAATGCGAGAAAAGAAAAAGAAAACATGCACCTCATCGGGAGACTCTGCAGAACGGCTTGTCCGCTCCTGCCCACATCATATTGATATATCCGATCTCCCTAGCCACTAGATCTTTAAGCTTCTTTTCTCCTTTCCGATTTCGATGTCTTTTGTGATGTTCAACTGGTGATACTCTTCGATGTCCTGATACCTGACATCGATATCCAGTTTCTGGTCGTGTGTGCTGCTTTTCAAAACCCAACTTTACCACCTGCCTACTGCCACCTGCTGCCACCCACCACAACCGCCGCCGCTCACCACCATGGTGTTTGCCTTCCGGCCTCATCGACGACAATGGCCTACCAGGAGCATGACGACACAGCCTATGCTGCTGATATAGATGACCAGGCTCGCTCAGCATCCTCCTCGCCTACTACCGCATCCTCCCGGCGCCAACGCGGTTCCAGAAACCGTGACTTTGGCCTCTACGCCAACCGCCTGCGACACCACTACCCCACGACGAAACACGACGATACTTCCTCAGACGTCGAGCCCCTGGATTTCATCGACGAAACCCAATCTAGTGCCCATGGCAGCTCACATCATATCCAAAGCCGCCATGGCCAGCAGGGGCACTCCCGTAGTAATCACAACACCAGTAGCAGAACTATTACCGGCCGTGCTTTATTAGGCTCGCCAAGGTCCATCACTCATACCCAATCTCCCAAGAGCAAGTTCGACTTGGACGACAGCTTCGACGAGGCTCACAAGGCTCACAAGGCTCATACCTCTGACATTTACTTGAAGCATTTGCCAAACACCTCCGACAACGACATTATTGACCATCAGGTTTCGCCCGAGAGCTCGCCTACCACACAGTCGTTTGCTTCTCCCGTCTCGCCCATCTCCTCCCGTTGGGCCACGCTCGTCAGTACCGGCAACAGCTACAGCTACTCGAGCTCGACGACTGCGGCAACTGCAATCACCACCTCAACCGCCTCCATCCCTGTATCTTCTCTGCACACATCTGTTGCCTCGACTGGATTCTCGACCGCCCCGACGAGCCCAATCTCGCCGACGCCGAGCATCTTTGGTGCTAAGCCCATCCGGCGCTCTCCTTCTACATCATCCTCATCTGCTCCTCGCTTTGCTGGTCTCTCTTCCCACCCCTTCATCCCTCGTGGCCCTACTCCACAGCGCACCTCCAGCTCGACGGAAGAGTCTACTACCCTGACCGTCGAAAGCCGTGCAGACGCCCTACACCCCCAGACTCCCCTTATTGCTACCGCCTTCTCGCCGCCACCACCACGACGACCTCATCCTCCACGATCTGATCTACGGACGCCCACACCGCCGTTAACAGGAGCTCCTACCGCTATGATTATAGGCAACTTCTCTCGCCCACGGCAGATGAGTATTAGGCAGCCTATGCGCGATAGCGCTCCCTCGACAACTACATCAGCTGTTCGTCTTCGCCAGCCAGAACCTCTCCAGCTAGAGGCCCCAACACCAACAGCTCCGGTCATCACATCACAGCCATCCTGGGTCGGCGGTCGGCAACGCGGTCTCTCAATATCATCCAACCAGTCCTCCTCTACATACTCTTCCTCCATCGCACAAAAGCCTCCGAGTGGCTATCTTGGAACAAACCGTCTCGCGTCATCCTCTACCGCTCCCAATGCCTCCATTACTTCACCTGGCCTCCCCCGCCCGCCTTTAGCTTATCGTCGCGCCGATAGCATTGAGAGAAATGACAACAATGCAGGTGCATCTATGCCGCCGACTGCCAGCAGCACGGCCTCTACTCTGACGCCATCTCAGAGCCTACCACACCTGAGGGAACATCCTGGTTTCGAAGGCGACGGGGATGGACGCTCGAGCTTTCGCTCTGGACTGTCTGCATCGACTGCCCATAAGACAGTATTCACAGATGCCAGTACCGCACGCAATAGCTTTATGGCTGGCGTCAGTTCTCGCGCGTCTCTAGCCTGGTTCACCAATGCTGCTTCTGGGGCCGATGAAGGTCTCAGTGTTGACGATGTTATGGGCATGTATGAAAGGGGCTTTGGTGACTCTACTGGCGCAGAGGACAATGATGGACCATATGGCGGTGGCCATGATGCAAAAGATTCGGGTGATGATGACTTGACTGATGGAGAGGGTCATAGCGGAACCACATCCCGGCAAGACACCCATGACGCCCATGCTTCGGATACAATAGGTTCACAAATGCTCGAGGCCATGCGCGAAGCAATTCCCATTCCCTCCCACAGGACTCATCATCTGGGTGCAGCAGATGACGCAGTTCTCATCAGCCCACGACCTGTCCGTTACTCTGGCCTATCGTCCTCTGTACCCAAAGACAGCGGGCTGGCACTCGCTACACAACACATGAACAACAAGAACAAAAAGCTGTTAATTCCCAGTGGTGATGATCTTGACGATACCAAGGAAAAGCGTGATTCAGCCAAGATGCTTGACTCGGACGACAAGGCAGCAACACTGTCGCCGCTACCATCGCCGCAGCTTATGACACCTCAAGATAGCCGCCCTGGCTCATCAAAGACCCCTTCTCTTTTTGCTCGCGCCCATACCGAGCCCGATGACCCAGCCATGCGTGACCGCTATGGTTTCCGTAAGCACAACCAGTACATCTCTCGCGAGCAATACGACGCCTGGAATGGTCCATACACGGAATACATTGGCCGGCGGCGGAGAAAGTGGGTGCAGTACCTGCGCGATTCTGGCATGATCACCGACAAGCCTACGCGCTTCCCGGCCCCCAGTGTCAAGACCAAGCGCTTTATTCGCAAGGGAATCCCGCCCGAGTGGCGTGGTGCCGCCTGGTTCTACTATGCAGGCGGCCCCAGCATTGTCGCCAAACATCCCGGAATCTACGACAAACTCATCTCCCGTGCTGGCCGCGGTGAGGCTAAAGAGGTCGATATTGAGTCTATTGAGCGTGACTTGCACCGGACGTTTCCTGACAACGTCAAGTTCCAATTTACGGGCAGTAGCCAACCTGGCCATGGTGACGACAGGCCCTCGGACAGCACGTCCAAGATCAAATTTGACATCACTGCCGACCGCGCAGAGGAGCCGAAGATCGTGTCGAAGCTTCGCCGCGTTCTTCTGGCGTTTTCCATCTACAATCCTCGCATCGGCTACTGCCAGAGTCTTAATTTTTTAGCAGGCCTGCTTCTTTTGTTTGTCGAAACTGAAGAGCACTGCTTCTGGCTGCTCAACGTCATCACCCGTATTTTCCTCCCCGGTACACACGAGATGTCACTTGAGGGTTCCAAGGTCGACCTTGGCGTGCTCATGGCTGCCCTACAAGATTCTCTGCCTGGCGTCTGGGCTAAGATTGGTGGCGAGCTTGAGGACGGGGCACCCCCCGTTCTGGGACCGCCGAGGCAGGGCACCATTGGCCGCAAAATGAAGCTGCCCAAGATAGGTGGCCGTTCACCAGATCCGTTGAAGGTATCGTCTGCCGAACGACTCCCTCCAATCACCCTGTGCATGACTGCATGGTTTATGTCGTGTTTTATCGGCACGCTGCCCATCGAGACCACTCTGCGTGTTTGGGACATCTTCTTCTACGAAGGTAGCAAGACCTTGTTCCGTGTCGCATTGGCTATCTTCAAGCTGGGCGAGCCCGAAATCCGCGCTGTCACCGATCCTATGGAGATGTTTGGTGTTGTGCAGGCTTTTCCCCGTCACCTTTTGGATGCCAACATGCTCATGGAGGCCACCTTTCGCCGTCGTAATGGCTTTGGCCACCTGAGCCAAGAGAGTATTGATGAGAAGCGGCGGGAACATCGCGACGCTTTCAAGATAGTGTCAAACTCGCCTGCATCTGTTTCAAACTCGTCCGCTATGGAACCAACACCCGGCCGCGAAGTTATGGACAGCCCGCAACACGGAGACGCCGCTAATGCTGCGGTCCGGAGGAAGGACACGTTGTTTGGCCGTCGTCGAGAACGCCACCCAACCGAGGTGGCCTAGTGTTGCAGCTGCCTACGCCTGCGCCCTCGTCACAAACACACTTCTACTTTTTTCTAAAAAAAATCATAATTTCTGCTGTCTGCTTTCTGCTATTATTTAGGCCAGTTCAAAATCGAACTGGGTGTATCATGAAGCGTTTCTGCATTCTTTGCATGTTTTACATTGTCATACCCCTACCATACCCATACCATTAACAAACACCCGGCATATCCAGCAATCGACGACCCATGACGACAATCGTTCATTCAGTCTATTATAATGTTTTATTTGCATAGGAGATGGCCATAGCCAGGGCTGGAGGGCTGTATCTACTATTGCATATACGGTCAGCACGGCTATGACGGTCAATCACTCCGCGGACTTTTTTTTTTCCCCTGTTATCTCTGGTTTCCTGGTTTCTTTGTTTTCTTGCAATTTTTTCCTTTCCTTATTTTCCTTATTCTCCTCCAAGATACGGCCGTTTCACCTTGAGGTGATAGACCAGCACAACCAGCTCCACGCCGCTTTACAGTGTCATTGTAACTGAGAACCAGGTGGTACGTGATATAGGGCGGTCTTTTACAGTTTAGTTTTGCATCTTCCATCATCATAGCAACTAGGAGTTTCGGAATAGAGGGAGCAAAGAGGCTTTTATGAAACTATAACCCTATTATATAACCCAGAAGACAATAAGAAGACAATAGTAAATAATCTCGCGTGCGTCACCATTTTCTATTTGGAGCTGCCGGGGAAAATATAAATAAAAGTCGATAAGAACAAGAACATGCAGGCAAAGAAGTTTAAGAGTAAGAGAAAGACTTGAGTATGACAAATACATAGAACACTGAACAGAAATCTGACCCGCTGCTATCCCCCGAAACAGCTGAAGGCATAAGAATAAGTGCGAAGAAATGGGAAGACATGAGGTGCTTAATGTGAGTCGGTCGCCATGTATACTGTTGATAGCCATGTCCGTGGTATAGGTTCTGCAGCAGTACTACTTTAACCCTCAGTACCAGAGCTGTGGAAAGTCGCGCACAGGGCTGCATAGTGATGCGTCAGGTCCAGCACGTGCTGCGGCAGGTTTGTTGCCTGGATCAGACTACCAACCTTGACACCGCCCTCGTCCTCGATTAGTGACCGCACGGCGTACAGCAGATCCGGCGAGAAGCCGCTGTACCACCGGTACTGCCATGTCACAAGGCGGATGACGGCCGAAACCTTCTCATGTGTCATGCCAGACATGTGCTTAAGGGCGCGCAGAATACCAGCTAGCGCACGGGGGCTGAAGCGCTGTCCTAGGCATGCGCGGTAGGCCTCGATGGCCTCGTCCTCGTGCTGCAGACGCTCGGCCAGGCTGCCCAGAATCTCCCACTCCTCGGCTGACTTCTTGTACTGCATTGACTGTGCACGGTACTGGGCCATTTGTGTGCGCCAGATTGTGTATACGCGCAGGTCCTCGTACAGCACCATAAACAAGCTGTCAAGCCAGCGCTCACAAAGACGCTTGTTATTGAGCCGCGATAGCTGCTCCTCAGATGTAGGGGCGGCGCCGTCCTCGGCTGTCTTCTCGCCGGCATCAGCTGCAGTCGTTGGCTTCTCGACGCCACCGTCACCCTTGATAGGAGATGCGGCATCGTCGGCATCAAGAATCTTGGACTCGTCGTCTGAGCCAACATCTGAGCCGTCCTCGTTTTCGGCATCATGTGACTTCTCGTTTGGCTCGTCAGAAGCTCTACGGATTGCATCTGTGCTAGCATTGTTGTTGCCGTTGGTCTCGGGTGCTGAGAGTGTCTCCTTTGTTGGAGACTCGGTCGCGGATGCGCTATCTTTGCCTCCGGTACGGTACTCATCCTCCATGACGAAAACATTGCTCCGGATTTTTAGGAGCTGGTCCCAGCCAATCTTTGCTGTCATCTCCGTCAATATGTTGTAGGCGTGCTTGAACGTGCCGCGGTAGGCCGAGGCGCGCAGATTGAGAAGGCTAGGGTCAACCTGCTCGTTGAACCGCTGCTCCATCTCGCTATCAATCTCGTCGAGGCGTGTCTCTGGCAGTATGGGAAGAGTGACCTCCTTCGGCTCGGGCATCATGGGCGCGTCCTTGTCCTGATAGGTGAACATGGGGCACGAATTCAGGATTGTCAGGGCATTCTCCCAGTCCTCCTGTGCAACGTATACTTCGGCCAGACGGGCCCATGTGCCGAATTCACTGGGTGCGGCGATCGTGCTACGGTCGGCACAGCCCAGAGCCAGGCGTAGACGCTCCTCTTTTTGCTCAGGCGTGGCTGCCGTTCGTGCTTTGCGCAGCAAGAAGTCGGCCTGAGTGTCGAGCATTACGTAATCCATTGGTTCCTGCTTGAGGCCCTCGTAGAGCACGCGCACACCCTCGACCTCTTCGTTGCCCATAAACAGGACTTTGGAGAGCAACGAGGCAACCTCGGGATTTTGTGTTTGTAGCTTCTGGAAAAGGTTGATGCCGGAGGCGTAGCGACCAGTGGTCTCAAAGTATCTTAGGAGACCGCTCACAAGATGATTGGAGACGACGGTAGGAACTTGAACGGTAGAATCGGAGCCGAGTTGCCAGCCTGGAGAGTTAGTTTTAGTTGGAAATCAACGTCATTCAACACACTGGGCGGCTTACCTCTGAAAAAGAGCTGCTCAGCAGCACTCAGGAAACGGTGTTCAGTCTCGGTGCTAGTGACGGGGTTGAATCGCCGCACGCCCATGATCTTGCGGATCGTCTCGCCGCTGCCGTCATCGGCGTATGAGTATGCCCGCAAGACACTGCAGAGGTAGGTCTCCAGCCACATCTCCTCAGTGGCCTTCTTCTGCTCACCGCGCTCGTCGACAAAATAGCTCTTGACGGTACCGGGAATGCTGACATGGACGCGCATATCCAGACGCGACAGCGCATTGTAACAGCAGTAGAGGCCCTCGGTGATCTTGGTGGTGGCGGCTGCGCCGGGTTCGCGGTAGGTCAGGGTGTTGATGTAGGCGGCCAAGCTGGCAGAGGAGGAAGCGTCGACACCAGTAACGTGGTGATACACGCCAATCTATAGCAAGACGGTGGTTAGCTGTATTGTCATTGTGTATTGTCAGGCTAGAGCTGTGGCATACCTGGCGGCCATTGCCACGGACGGGCTGCTTGACGAGATGAACAAGGTCGGGGGGGCCAAGCTCGCGCAGAGCCATAAGCTGCTCTGTACGGCTTTCGATCGCCTCGTGAAGCTCATCCTCCACAATCCTGTGGTTGTCAGTCTCAGTGTCATGTCCTGAAGCTCACGGTTTTGACGCTCAACTCGAAAGCTCAAAAGCCCCCCAAAAGGGGGAGGGGTATGGCCGGCATCGCGAGCATCACGCCCAGCTTTATTCTCAAGTAAAACATACTCAGGAACTGCGGGTGCCACCATTGTGACGGAATGCCTGTTCAGTACGCAAGCTCAAGATGTCGAGGCAGGTAGAGGCTAGCCAGATAGCAATCAGGGGGCTGGGGCCGGAAAGGTCGCGGTATCGAGGAGGGCACGAGCCGTGGTGAATCACACGAGTCTTCCAGCGAGGCTGTCCTGAATAGGGATGCTGGAGATGGAAGACAGGTCGGTAAAGGGTGCTGGTGCGAAAGGGGGGGTCGTCGGGTTTCGGTGCCTGTATCGTGCGGTTGTCAATGTGGCTCCTATGGAGATTATTGCGGTGTCGAGATGTCAATGGCGCAGCTTTAGTGCGCGACCTGTGAGAAACGATGGTTGTGGACGCTTTCGGCGGTGGTCCTCTACTAATTAGTAGCTTGGCTGGTGGAGGGAAAAGTGGTCTCTACTCTTTGGTCTCCTGGCTAGATTACATAATTATGGCAGAGCATAGCTTGCCCCAATTGAGGATCCAGCCTGGCCGGGGGCCACTTACACTAGCCACACCCCAACAGCTCATCGCAATTGGTCTGTGGCAGTGCAATTTTGCTAAATGGGCTGCATCGCGTCTCCTGCCAGCTACACGCGATCGTTAGGTAAGATCACTAGGGCCCTAGCTCACGATGTCTTTTTGATCCGACCATATTCAACGACGAACTATCACTACACGCCCAGGCACAAACTCCCAACTCTACGACTGTCAATTCAGGTGTTTTATCACTAAGAAAGTTTGCTACAAATTATTTGACGCTATTTTTAAGTGCATGCGGCACTCTATACGCTTCTCAAGATGGTACGCTTCTCGACGACGAGCATCGCGATGACGGCCACACGATACAGTTGACTCATTGGATTCCATGTCGCTGACACTGTTCTAATATAGCCCGCCTTTGCGGCCATCAATGTCGAGATTGAGGACAATGTCGAAGATGAGGCCGATGTCACCCGGCGCATCCAGGTAAGACCCCGGTGATTAGGTGACGGGAAGATGATGGTAAGACGAGGAGAATGCTAACAAACACTCTGTAGATCGATGATGCCTTGAAAAACTACCAGACCGCCCTAAAATACCACGCTCAAGGACCAAAGTCCTTCTCCGAAGCCGAGGACGCATACACGGTCCTCTTCAAGTCCGACATCTTCAGCTACCCCGAGGCCGCGACCGACTACGAGCGCTCTGAACGCCCAGCCGACCCCCTCCTTACTCCCGGTCCTACATCCGGTGTGTCTCTGGACCCGGTTGTTCTCGACGATAACTCGACAGGCAGTAGTTTGCCCCAGGCTTACTATATCGCATACAAGAACCATGGCCAGTTTCTGCTTGACAAGGTGCGCCACAAGGCACGGACACGACGGGCCGACGGCGACAAGAGTGGCGAGGTGTTTGAGGAGGCAGCTGTTCAAGGAGACTTGCGCCATGCTCTCGACGAGTTCAGTGCGGCACTGGATCGCGATCCCTCAGATGCCGAGCTATGGAGACGTACAGCGCGTGTGGCAGCGTTTCTCAAAAGCGCACGCATCGGACGGTACTGCCTCGAGGCAGCCATTGAGCTAGACGACGACCCGGCTGTTGTTGAGGTAGAGCCGCCATCGCTCGCCGAAGGATTTGCCGGGGAGCAATTACGGAATATGTTGCAAAACCTCGCAGACGACATGTCGCTGTCCCATCCGTCCATGGCACCATATCTAAAGCAAGAGATGGCCGCGTCGCTGAAGCGCTACCTCGACCCTCTGCCATGGCTTCCAAATCCCACAAAAGACGTCGCGTTGCCAAAACCCAGTGTCCAAGACTCATTGAAAGACCTCAGCCTTTCCCGGATATCCATCAGCTTTCCAGACCCATCGTGGGCTGACCTTGCATTTGCCCTCGTGGACTCGGTCGACACCTACGGCATCTCTGGACGGGCCATTCAATTTCATGCACCCGAAATGCCAGACGAGCACCATATTATGCAGATTGAGATCGACCAGCAGCTGTCCGGACTCCAGAGCGAAGCGGCCGAGAATGAGACTGCCGAGGATAAGCCACTCCCGGAAAGCAAGAGCAAATCCGAGGAGAGCGTCACAACAGCAGTAGATGATGCAATAAAGGCAGGGTCTAGTGACAAAGACAAAGACAAGGACAAGGACGAACAGGCATCAAAAGAGAAGGACCGCAGTGGTTCGCTCTCGCGAAAGCGCTCGCAATCCGCTGCCGGTATCCCAGAACCGACCGACGACGACAAAGACCATGCAGACACAAAACGTAGCAAGCGCATTCGCCGGCGCGAGACACAGGTCGAAGAGGTCACAGACCCCAATGTCGCCTTTGCCGAACAGCTGCAGATCAACCAAGCAACAGACCAGTATTTGTTCAAGCACGCCAAGACTCTTCTGGAGAAGCTCGGTGTCAACCACATCCCGGCACTTGACGAGACCATTGAAGCATGCGGTCAGACCGAGGACCGCATTGCGAAGCTGCAGAACCAGCTGGCAAAGGACCTGCGCTCGGTTCTGATCACAATGTACAAAGACGACCGGGCCAAGATTTTGCTTAGCAAGAAGGACACGCCTGTCCTTGGCCTCGAAGCGTTCTTGGAACGCACAAAGTCTGGCCAGCAGCACTCTTCTGAAATCCCTGCGTTTGATGAGATGAGTGGCCTGCGGTCGTTTGTTGTCGCAATTAACCGTGGCTGGTACGCCATTCACGATGTTGTCTACAAGTTCATGGTCGCCATGTCCCGCAGCTACGGCTCGCTCACGTGGTCAGAGGATATGAAGCGTGGTGTGATTCAAGTACTGGACACGTTTGACTCTCTGATCTACCGCCAGGTCCATGACGAGCTGTGGCTCGGCCGAAGTGATGACTCCAAAAGCCTTACTTTGGAGGTGAATGCCACTGGGGATTCACAGATACGCACTCTTGCTCAGATGATATTTGAGCTCTACATTGATATTCAGGAGCGGATGAATGCAGTTACCAGCGAGGCAGGCGTCGAGGTGCGCATCAAGACACGGGCGCGCCTTGATAGATGGGCCAACTTGGTTTCTGATATATCCAGCATGTCTTCCCAAGACGACAAGTCGGGCCTTCCGTACCGCTATCTGTGGGCATCGGTGTGGTCTACAACACTCACACAAGGTGTTCCCCGGGACCACATCCTGGCCTGCTGGGAGAGCCTGCGCCAGTCGCTGCACGATGAGGACGCCAAAGGCAACGTTGTTGATCTTGTTCTGCCCAACAGCAACGTCATGCCAGATGTGTCATACAAGGCCGCCGACAGAGAAATCAGCAAGCTCACGACAATGGACTTTTTCCTGTCCCTCTTCCAAGAGGAGCTTAAGGATCCTGTGGTCGTCATCGACAAGCTGGAGCCGGTGCTAAATCCGGACTCTGTATATGTTCCCATTAGCGATGCATTAGCTGGCGAGCAGAAGCCTATCTCCGAGTGTGCAACACCCGAACTCCGCGACATGTGGAAGTTTTTGCGAGGCAGTAGCACGGAGCTCAGGATGTTCTTATGGACACGCCTTGCCGATGCATATAAGGGTATCGACTACTCGACAAAGGTGCTCTCGTGCTACCTTCGGAGTATTGAGATGATTGTCGACGACCTTGAGGGTGAGACGTACATGTCAATACCACAGGAAACGGCAAGACTGCAAACCTTCATGTCGCTCCTCAAGACCATTGATGAGATGACCATCCAGGCGCTTCACATTGCCGTCAATGATCCACACGTCTTTGAGATCATTGACGAGGCACATATCCGATCGTCGGCGGCGGCGTTGGTACGCATAAGCTGCATGCTTCATGTTGCTGCCCTCCACGAGGACGAGGTGCGCATCGGCATGTCGTCTACGGCATCCAACAGCGCCACTTTCAACTCCCTGCAGGCCAAGCTTCGGGAGATGCAGGTCCGCACGTGGAGTTTGCTCTACACAGTCATGAAAACGGGACTCAAGCTCGCCATCGCTACAGATCCCGCCGATATTGGCCTGGCCGACTCTCCAAACACCCCCAATGCCCTTATGACCCCTGATGCGTCGCCGAAGTCTTCTCCTGGGCCTGCCACACCTACCAAGACAGACTCACTTGGTGCCGTCTCCAAACTGGATGTGCCCTCTCCGCAGACGACTCTCCAGTACGAACTGGCAGAGCTTATTGGAGCTATTCACAATGTTGTTGGCTCTCGCAAGTACTGCAAGGTCTCCAACAAGATCTTCCTACGCCTAGCCCGTTCCGAGCTGCTGCGAATGAAATCCATCGACAATTTAGAGGACTACCTTGGCCAGGTACTCTACGACCTACACGGGATTAAGCTGGGTGTGGGCATTACGGAACTTGACGAGCACAATTGCCCTCTTGAAAAGCTCGAACGTAAGAATGCTCTTGCTTTAGTAGACAAGGTTATGTCCCTTGCCAGCGGCATGCAGATGAAAGATCTTTTAAAGTCGGATCTCAAGAACACCATTGAGCAGATGCAGCAGGCTATCGGTCAGACTAAATCAACGACGCAGATGATCCACAACCTGAGATACTTTACAGACTACCTCAAGCGGCCCATCAACCCCATGCGCCTGTATCAGGCATGGAAGGGGACTGTAGAGCTAGACACTGTTCCCGCAACGACCCCTGATACCGTTCTTGCACGCAATGGCTGGTTCTTCCTCCTCGGCATGGTCGCCTTGACAAAATTCAAGGGTGTTGACCTCAACCGCCGCCAGACGCCCGGCGCTACTGACGATCTCCGCGTTGGCGCGCAGTACCTACGTCTCCAGCTGCAGCTGACACCGTCACGGTGGGATGCATGGTTTCGTCTTGCGGAGTGTTCCGACTACGATCTCGACGAGACAGTCCTTTGGTCAGCCGAGAAGATGAATAAAGACCGTGCTGATCTGGTCAAGCTGCAGCGTACAGCCATTCATTGCTACACGCTGGCGCTGTCATACTACCATGCAGACCCCAATGATCTCGCCGAGGCTGACTTTGATGCCGTGCACGACCTCTACCACAACTTTGCGCTGCGCATGTACTCGAGCAGCCGCGAGCCGTTTGCGGCAGAGTGCTTCCACCACTCTGAATATGAGCGCTGGCTCGTTTCCCCAGACACTCTTGCGACCTATAAAAAGCTGCAGCATGGCGAAATGTCCGACTACATGGTGTGGAAGTACGCTGCCGGTCTCTTCCGCCGCGCATTGGCCCGCCGTGCCAAGGACTGGAAGAGTGCTTACATGCTGTCAAAGTGCATCTGGAAAATGTATCAGACACCGCTCGACAAGCTCAACTCCCGTGAGCGTGTGACAAAGCCGACCGTGGACGACGTGATTACTGTTCTGGAAAAGAGCATCCAGGTAGTCTCCTTATTGCCCAAGCCTCGCCACGGCAATGACCCGATCCTGGAGCCGCACTACAAGATCGTCACTATTGTCAACAAGATTGTGCGCCGCGGTGACCTGCATGAGCAAGCAGCTGCTGATATCCTACAACGGCAACCGTATGCCATTCAAAGGGGTGCTGTGGTGTCTGTGACCAACCGGGCCGAGTGGGATGAGTTCATGGTGAAAACCCTGAAGCATCTGCGAGACAAGGACAAGTCTAACTGGCAGCACCGCATGATTATCCGCCAAGCTCGAATCCACTTCGATGATTGCGATCTTGTCGACGAAAAGCCTGCCGTTGTTGAGGCCGTCGATGGCGAAGAGAATATCGCTTCTAAAAACACTCCCAAAGTCGACAAGTCACCCCAACCTCGTGAGCTTCGGGCTAGCGGTGAGAGGGAAGCTGAAAAGCCCGCCCCAACGACACCCGGGCCAACCAACACTTCCGAGACAGGTAACAAGGCCAGCAAGGATGCCGCATCTGCCCCTACTGATATGGCCGACAAAGCCTACAAGGCGGGCGGTGCCGATGAGCCAAAAGAAACCAATGGACACGATAAGATGAACGTGGATGACGACACTCTGGGAAGCATAACCGTTAAGCACTCCAAAGAAACCAACGGTGATAGTGCGAGCGATAAGATGGATGTGGATGCAGCAGCCGACAAGGACAAAGTTACCGAAGTGAAGAAAGTCGATCCTCCCAAGACACCAGAAGCTAAAGCAGCCGACTCTGGAGAAGCTGTCGCTGATATGGCTCTTGATAAGCAGGACAAGACCAACAAGGATAAAACTGGAAAGGACGAGCCCGCTGTCGAGACTGGTCCCGAGGATCCAGAAAAGGCTGCTCGCGTGGAAAAGGCCAAGACTGCCTTCAATGTGCTGCGCGAGTCCATGTTCACCAAGACCATGGTGATGAATGTGTGGAAGTGCGATGCCGAGCGCCCTGGCCGGCACCACGTTTTTACTGAGCAGTACATCCGGTTCATGACTCGTCTGCTTGTGGTGATGGACGACCGCGTCAATCTCGAGGCTCTTCTTCGTCGCATCCGCAAGAAGGGAGCTGACTTTTATCACTTTAACGACCTGTGGCAGACGTGCATCATAAACTACGTACGCCTCGTTCGCAAATTTTACAAGATCCCACTCTATGCCGACGATGCGTTCAAGAACGTTTCACCCGAAGAGTTTGAGATCTATGCCGAGCGCATCAATGAGTGGGTGGGTCAGACAGACTTGGACCACCCAGCTCTCAATGCCATGCGCGAGGCGGTAGAGATCAAAAAGCTTAACAGCAACCTTATGAAGGCCGGCCCAATTGACGACTTGATCAGCAACTGCTACAGCGTTATCTTTGCCGAGATTGCGCGCGACCTGCCTGGCGAGAGCCCTGCTAAGATTGTCGAGGATCGGCACAAACAGCAGAGGGAGGAGGCCGAGAAGGCTGAGAAGGCCGAAAAGGCCGAGCGCGCAGAAAAGGAGAAGAAGAGCGAGACGACGGCTTCTATTATGCTATCATTCAACCTACTATCTGACCGGACCGGAGCTGCCGATAAGGACAGCGTAAATGGTATTAGCCGGGCCGGCTCTGAGACTCCGGGTGGCAGCAGCCTTTTGTCTGCGGAGAAGATGGAACGGTCTGGCTCGGGTATGGGCGGAGACCAGCCTTCACGGCGGCCGCGTGTGTACAATGCGGTACGGCGGCCTGATATTCTGCGCAAAGCCGAACAAGCCACAACTCTTCTAGTTGACCCTCTTGCTAAACCCGGTGCTACGGTATCCAACGCCAACGACGGCCAAGGGTCAGTTGCTGGTAGTTCTGGAGGCGCAGCAAATGGCATGCTGTCCCGTCGGATTGGGGAGGGACCAGCCAACGGCACAGGCATGAGCCGGCGGTCAACGCGTCTGGGTTCATCTTCGAGCGCACGCCACGATATCAACAAGTCGAGCCTAGAAGCTCTCAGTGGCCGTGCAGGCAGTGTCCACAGCAAGGACGGCGAAGGCAGTGGTGGTGACGGCGACGGAAGTGGCAGTGGGCGAGGCCGCTTTACACGGCGCACGCGCAGCAAGAGCCGCCATGTCAGTGTAGACCATGATCGGACGAATGACGAAGAGCAGGAGGAAGAAGAAGAGAACGAAGAGGGAGACGATGTGGAGGGTGATACGGAGATGCACGATGCCGGTGATGGCGATGCGAGTGATGCAACCAAGATTAAGAGTGCAGCCCGAGTGTCACCACGTGCAAGCATCGACGACTTTGGCGACGACGATAGCGAGCTGAGCGATGTGCCAGCAGACTACGAGGAGAACGCCCCCCTATCCATGCTGTTCCCGAACCTGCATCGCAGTCAAGATGTGCCAGACAAGTCTGGCGAGAGCGACGGCGACGACGAAGCCGATGATGAAGAGGAGGAAGAGGATGACGATGATGATGATGATGAAGGCAGCGAGCAAGCCGAGGTTGAAGATGCAGAAGCTCAAGATGGTGGTGATGAGGAGGAAGAAGAGGAAGAAGGAGAAGAAGGAGAGGATGATACTGTCGAGATGGTTGATGCCGAGGAAGAGGCTGATGAAGAAGCCGAAACCGACGACGAGCCAGCTGAAGGTGATACGGTAACAGTTGCTGTGGGCGGGGAGAGTGAGGAGGAGGAGGAGGAGGAGGAAGAGCAAGGTGATGAGGGTGACGAAGAAGGGGAAGAAGGGGAAGAGGAAGCCGATGAGGAGGGGGTTGACGTCGGCTCTGGCGAGGAGGTTGATGAGGAAGAAGGAGATGGCGAAGAGGAAGCCGAAGATGATGAAGAAGCAGAGGAAGAAGAGGGCGAGGAGGAGGAAGAGGATGACGAAGAAGCTGAGACTGAGGTTGAAGAAGTCACTGAGCTTGACGTCGACGAGGCCACTGAGACCGAAGACGTTGAGATGGTGGACCAACCAGACGCTTAGAAGGCTTTGAAGGTGTGTTTCTTGTATGATTAAGGGCTCGGAAAGCTTGGTAAATGAGGGAACGGCCGCGGCTACGGCTATGGCTATGGCTATGGCTATATTGGTATGTTTTTATTAGGGACTCTTTTTTTGTATTTTCTGGCGCATTAGCAAGCTGGCGGCTGGTGTTTCTCTGTTTACTCTTCTCCTCTTTCCTGTTTGGCTCATTTCCCCTCATTCACTGTCAGTTACTGTCAATGATTTAAATAGACATGACAACTACCAAATACGGTATGTGCTTAGTCATATATGCTGTGCTCGTGTGTCTGGATAGTACTAGATATCAAGATGACCAAGAGTATGAGAGCAGTATCAATAGCAATATAGCAACAAATCAATAGCAAATAGAAGGCAATAAAGACGGCCAGAATCAAAGTTGGAGTGCCTGAGACTCGTATATTGGAATAGTGGAAAAACGGGAGGAAGCGCGACGCTGGCCTAAGAACGGAGAAGCAAAATGAAAAAGACGAGATATATATATTGGTAGAGGACGCTGAACAAGCACCGTCCGGTGCAGAGCTGGGATAATTTGTATATGGAATAGGTTCTAGATGGGGTCCTGTTTATCCCCGGCCGCCGTTGTAGTCGGCACCGCCGGCCTTGCGCAACCGCGTGACAATGTCGGCCTCGACGAGGTCGGTCTTGGGATCGTGGGCATCAACCTGGATGCTGTGGTGGCGCAGGACTTTCTTGACCTCGCCGGTCTCGATGCTGACGCGGGCCTTGCGCATGATCTTTGTGTTCTCGCCGATCCAGACGACAAGAATAAACTTGACGCGCGTGGACTCGGAGTCGTTGGCATACTGGATGCGGGCGTAGGCGTACTGGGCCTGGGAGTCGTCAAACTTCTCTGCAAGCTCAGACAGGCCACCCTCGCCAGTGGCCAGCAGGCCCAGAACGCCCTTCTTGCCGGGAAGGTCACCGACGAGCAGCCAGTTGATGGGTTCCTTGTCGGAGCGGACAGCGTCGTAGGCGGCCTCGATGGCCGGGTCCTGGAGGCCACTCATTGTGCAGTGAGTGGTTGAAGAGAGAAATGGAAGGAAGGAGACAAGAAGGCAAAAATGCAAAAAAAATGCAAAAAGACAAAAAGAAAGAAAATGGCAGAGTGGTGCAGCGGTGTGCTGAGTGAATTGTGCAAGGAGGAACGGGACGACGCCGAAGCGGAGCGTTTCACGATGACGAGTGGCGGCAGCCAGCGGAGGCCCAGCCAGCAGTGGGGTCGCTAATAGCGATAAGATAATAGGGAGCTCTCCTTTACTACCAAAACGAGAAGTTCTGGGCCGGTGTATGTGACCCCTGTGGCTGAGCTGTGGCGCTCATTTGGACATGCTCAATGTGATGTCCACCGCCTGCCGTATTAGGCTGCCCCGCCTTTTGCTTCTGGGTTCCTTCTCAGCCTGATGTCTCTCCTTGCCAACAGTCAGCCTTGAACCTCGTGAGCAAATGGTCTTATTGGGCAAGCACAGACAGAACAGCTCATTTTGTGTTCCTGCCTAACTCAGCCGAGAGAGATATAAGTAGTCTGATCCTCGTCACAACACTCGAGTCACCAGAGTCAAATTGAGACCACAGCAGAGTCAACCTTAGTTCAGCCTTTATTATCAACACCAACATTAGCGATAGCTGCCCCGCCTTATCCGCTACCCATTCAGTTCGCTATCGGATCCAGCTTCCACTTGATCTCTTCTTATTTTCATTCTGAATTCACGTTTCTACAACCACCCTCCAGTCTCTTCAAAAAAAAAATGTCTTCAAAGCGTATCGCAAAGGTGTGTTTCTTTCCAACCTGCATTAGACCTCCTTCTATATCTGCACCTACTAACTCTGACAGGACTTTGCCGACTGCTCGGCAAATGCACCCGCCGGCATGACGGTTACGCTGGCGGTCGAGGGCAACATGACCGTCTGGCACGTGCGCCTCGAAGGCCCGGCCGGTACCGTGTACGAAGGCGGAAAGTTTGGCATTGTTCTGACGCTGCCCGATGGCTTCCCCTTCAAGCCGCCGACCATCAACTTTGCCACGCGCATCTATCACCCCAACGTGACTAACGATGACTTTGGAAACATTTGCCTGTCGATGCTCAAAACAGACAACTGGAAACCGATGTTCTCGATCCGGACGGTACTGGAGGCAGTGCGCAACCTGCTGGTCGAGCCACAGCCGGACGACCCGCTGGAGGCCCGGATTGCGGACCAGTACCGGACAGAGCGGGCCGAGTTTGACAATCTGGCTCGAGCGGCAGTAGCCAAGTACGCCAAGGGCGAGCCAAAGTATCCTCCTCATACTTCTTCCTCGTAGGCAGAGGAGGCGGCAAATAAGGCGGAAAGAATGAAAAGGTATCAAGAACGTGCTCTAAATTCTCGATAGATTAAACAGATTGAAGTAGACCACAGCCTCATATGGGGATGCGGTTTCTTTGATTGCTAGTTATCAAAATATGTTGGCATCGGGGTGGGCAGCTGGCATGAGGAAGGCGAGCAAGGCTTCTGTCGATGGTAGCATAAATGTGGTCATGTTTACATTTTTGTAAAGGCGTAAAGGCGCATGGGAAATTATTAATCAAGCATATTCATATGAGTTATTTCTTTTCTTTTCTTTTCTTTTTTTTTTTTTTTTGCGCGAGCGTTGGTGATACTTTTGATCGGGTGATTGGCAGCGAGTGGTGCGGTATACTAGGCCCGCGGCAACTGGATATAAGCGTTGATGCTGATAATAGCTAGTAGCCGATAGCTGATAGAAAACCGCACGTGGTGACTCAATCACACGTCACAGTTCATAGCTAACGGCCCATCAAAATTTAACAAAACACACTCGTCGGTTGTAATAGCACACCTGACAAACACTTCAATACAATATATTCTTACCCAAGATCTCTCAAGCCATCATGGCTGAACCGACTCCAACACCCGCACCTTCATCTCCAGTTACCGAAGAGCCATCGGACGGTCTACTGGTAACATGCCAGTGCGGCAACATCAAGCTGTACACTCAGACTGAAAAGCCGCTCGGCCTTGCCCACTGCCACTGCACAGACTGCCGACGTCAGTCCGGCTCGGCCTTTGGCACGTCCGTCTACTTTCCTCCAGCGCCTGGTTTCTTTCCCCTACCATCAAATGTTGAGGCTCAGGCGGGAGTGTTTACACGCAGTACAGATAGTGGCAACACGATGCACTGCTATTTCTGCAAAGGCTGTGGCGTGCGGTTCCTGCATGCAGTCTACAACAAAGACGGATCTCTGCGCAAAGCTGTATCAGTCAAGGGTGGCGCCATTGATGATCCCAAAGAAGTATTAGAATGGGGCAAGGCCAAGCACATTTTCACACGCTCGGCAGTGATGCCATTGTCACCGGAGTGGGAGACCTACGAGACACTGATGCCGGGCGGGCCGACAGCACAAGCAAACAAGTAGTCATACACTGGCGGTGTAGTAGTAGCAGCAGCAGCAGCGGCAGCAGAAGTAGTGGTAGTAGTAGTAGTAGTATTAGCTATGCTATATAAAAATATTATACCCACGATCTATCAACTCCATCATCCGTCATCCATCTGTGAGTCAGTAGCTGCTTATCATTATTAAACTGTGACGTTTAAAAACTACCGCCCTTTCAATTCTGCTGCTGCTGCTTCGGCCTGCATGCGCCGTGCCTCGGCTTCGTTTCTGCGCTCGACGGCATCGCCCACAATGCGTGCCCCGAACATGATAACAAACATGATGCTTACGATGATGGGCACGCTTATCATGCCGTAGAACGGATAACGCAGAAAGATGGGCCAGTCTTCGTCATGGCCGGGGACGACAATGGCAGGCAAAAACTGCTCAATGTACTTGACAGTGCTGGGCAGCACATCGGTGATGACACGCGTGAGAGTATAGTCAAGACGGCACAGCATGGGACAGTCCTCAACGACGGTGCCGGCCTCGAGGGCGAGCGAGATCATTTTGATGGCCATGATGCCAGAGAGAAAAGAGACGGTAAATGAGCCGATGCCAACAGCGAATGCAACAACGAGCACCCGGGCTGGTTCTATCCTGGTGGTCTGGGTGACGTAGGGTTAGATGTCGATCAAGCTGCCAAGCAGTTGGCAGTCGGTAGTCGGCAGTCAATCAGTCGAGCAGTCGAATAGTGAGGTGCGTGACAAGATGGCCAGAAGATGTCAACTTTAGATGTATGAGGAGGCAGTTTACGTGCAGCTATGGTGTAGCGTGAGGATGCTCGACGAGATGATGAGGTATTGATGGTAATTTATGTGAGATGAGCTGTTCCTAGAATAGCTGTATATTTGAACCAGTATAGTAACCAGATGACGCATCTCGTTGTTTACATTGTTGGCTGGCTGTTGTTCTTCCAAGAGCAGCAGGTGGTGACGCCAGTAGTTCCTTCTTTATTCAGGCCGCATAAGCCAACCTGCCTTTCGTGGTAGTTGCAATACTCTCACTATGGTGATGTCAGCAAGAGATGAAGCGAAGGAGAAACTGAATACTTAACAAGCAGCCATTTGAGGATTCAAGGTTATGGCACTATTTTTATTTAATATTGATTAAGAGTCAAATGATTTATCTAGTCTTTGAACGAAGAGAAAATAGAGATAACAAAAATGACTGTTGATAGAAAGACAGTCACATTTTCTTAATTACTTTTGCGAAATATTGATAGAATTCCTGTCAATATACTAAGTTTCAAAGATTATATAGATTATATAGATTATATAGAATATATAGAATATATAGAATATATAGAATATATAGGAAATAATAGAAAATAATTAATCAAAAATTCCCGATCCATATACCTCAAACCAGAAATCGTCAAAGACTTGCCATATTTCATGATGTTGATGCCTGTCGACGTCTATAACACAAGCACGCTAGCAGCTTTAGTCAATCTAACAAAATGGTGAAACGGTCTATTATCGTAAATTGCGCTGAACATGTTGTCGAACAAAACATTGTCTCGAGGTAAGACAGGCTGGACCCGTACTAATGGGATGACAATAGTGGGACAGGCTACATATACCTTACTAAATGACAAAATCCCAACAAGCAGCTAGGTGAGATGCCAGAGTGGTCTAATGGGTATGATTAGAAATCATATGGCTTCGGTCGCGTGAGTTCAAATCTCACTCTCATCGTTTCTTTTTGTATTTGTATTTTTGTTACTTGAACTTGTATTTGTTTCTGCCCTTACTTCTTTTCTTATTTTTTTCTTATTTTTCTTCTTCTTTTCCTTATGTATTATTTCTCATGATTGGTATCTCTGGGTGGGTGGGATTCTATGCTTAGCCTTGATTCTTACTTACATCCAACCAATGTGCCCGCTGCATTGGTTGCAACCCTTCCAAAGAACGCAAGAGATACACCGCCAGCCTAGAGGAGCCATGCTCCCATGCAGCCATGCGACCACGATCGTGTCTCGGGCTCTTTGTCGTGAGTATAAAATTGATTATATAAGCAACAGATCTCTGCTAAAATCTTTCCACTTCTATATTTATATTCCCTTTTTGGGTCGTCAGTTCATCTCTGGCGCTTGAGTGAGAGTGTGGAAGTGAGAAATGTGTTTGATTTGGAATCGAAAAAAGGCAAACCTCCGTCTTATTTCGCAACGATCGAGGAATATGGAGAAGAACGAAAAACACAAGAAAGACGGCAAGACAAGGGAAAACAAAACAAACAAACCGCCATGTCGTGACCAAAAAGAGCAGGAAAGAAACGCTACTAAACGCATTCTATTGCAAAGCGATAGAGACAAGATCAAATGGTATATAGCAATTAAGAAAAACAAGAAAAAGAGCACCGACAACACTCCAGCCCGTAACATACCCGTAGAATACAATGACGCCGTTATCATATAGTAGCCACTCATAAGTAAACAATAGTTTCCCTTTCAAGACTATCGCCGAGAACCCTTGAGGCCGAAACTGCCGCGCTTTGAATCGATCACAGGCGATGTCGACGACGTGTGACCATCCCACGCGTGCATGCCTAGCGGTGAGGCCACGGTTGTGGACGGCACCGACGTCGACGGCTCGTTCATCGATCCCGCACCCGCGGACCCGGTAGAACCACCTGAGCCATTGGCCGTGTTTCGTCGCGGCTGGCCGTTTTGCTGTGTTAAAAAGTAATTGCCACGGTGTGCGCCCTGGATGCCCCCCATCATGTCCATGCTGTCAGAGCCGTCCGAATCAGAGTTGCTGCGCCGCCGCCGCTCCTCTTCGGTAATGTGCATCTCCACCTTCTTGGTGATACCGGCATGGAG
Organism: Ophiostoma ulmi; assembly: GCA_029298715.1. Classification (NCBI taxonomy): domain Eukaryota; kingdom Fungi; phylum Ascomycota; class Sordariomycetes; order Ophiostomatales; family Ophiostomataceae; genus Ophiostoma; species Ophiostoma ulmi. Next base: position 3,785,823 of record JANSLN010000002.1, on the reverse strand, counting down.
CTCAATGTCGTCGGAGCGCACGTCAAAGGACGCGCCGTTCTTGTTGTGGCCGTAGTGAGAGTCGTCGTGTCCATCGCGCTCGGCCTGGGCCTGCATCTGCTTCTGGTCCTGGAGCTGCTGCTGGTGCATCTGCTCATTGATGGCCTCTTCGCTCTCGGTAAATGTCATGTTGGGAATGGGGTTGACCGACACGGGACCTTGACCACGGCGGGGGTTCTTGTCTTCCAGGATGATCATTCCGTTGGCACTGCGGCTGCCACCGGTGCCACCAGACCGCTTGCTGCGGGCCTTGGACGAGATGCCACTACACATGGTCGAGAATAAGGGACCACCCCAGCGCTTGGCAAGTGGGAAGATCATGGGCACGTTGGAGGTGACGACGGCGACAAAAGTCTCACGGCACGCCCACGAGCCAGCCTGCTGGGCACCGGTGATGGGGTTGGTGACAATGAGGACGCAGCGCAGAATGCCAGCCATGGTGACAAAGATACCGCCCGAGAACAAGAGCATGAGACCAATCTTCTTGATGGGGCGCAGGTTGGCAGCCCACAGCATTGGCAGTGGGATAGACAGCAAGTAGATGTCGGTCAGAACGTTGAGTACGACAGTGACAAAGATGTCGATGCGCGAGATTGCCGGTTGGCAGGCGTCTAAATAAATTAGTAGGGGCCACTTGTATTGTAAGAAAGGAATAATTGTAAAGAGCAAAACACATACTGCCAGGATCGGGGTAGATTTGCCAGTTCTTCTCCATGGGATGACAGCCGAGAAGAATCGAGAGGAGAACGGCCACCCAGGTAGAGGCAATGAGGCCAAATCCGATGAGGATCTTGGTGCGGTACTCGAGACCCTCGGTGAGGCGCAGGTAGAACGAGCACATGGACGCCTTGAGCAGCCACAGAAGCAGGGTGTACGTGGACCAGCCGGCGACCTGCGTCTTGGAGCCGTTGACGCGCATGCGGTACTCCTCGCTGCTGGGGTCGAGGGCAAGACGCTCGGCATCCGTCATGCCGTTGTTGGCGAGGCCATGCCAGTAGGCGCCGACTGTATAGGCGAGTACTGTTTCAACCGTGTAGACGACGGCGGCAACAATCATCAGGTAGTCGTCGAGTTTGAACCCGGCCATGCCAGTCTTGGACAAACGGGCATAGGTGCGCAGAAGAATGAAGCAGAGACCGATGGCCAAAAGCGTAAACGCTTCAATAGTGAAATCGTCGGCCATGTTGTTGAGAGCTGACTGAGGGAAAGCCAAGGGAAAGCCGAGAGAAAGCTGAAAGGAAAGAACCGAAGACGATAAGGACAGAGAAAGATAATCGTCGTCGTCGACTATCAAAGCCGGACCGAACGTCGACGATGAATATTTAACGACGTAAAGTGAAGACAAGTTAAGATGGATGACAAGACAAGCTTAGAGTCAAAGTGGAAAACAAAAGACGAAGACGAGAGTAAGCGTATCTATGTACCGTAGGCTAATGCGTATACTATCGAATGTGCCGTAGTGTTGGGCCCGTCGAGGGAGGAAAGAAGAAGAAAAAGTGAGAAAAAATGCTAAGAAGAGATGTATCTCACTTAACTGTGGTCGAATCCGATCTGATCTACCGCCGAGAAAAGGATAAATATCTTGAAGGGAATAGTCTTATATATCTGATATTGTTTTTGCCAACCAGGTGCGGACGACAGCCTTGTTGGCAGTCAGCCAACGTGTTATAAGGTGCGAGAAGAGGCTTAACAGGCGAGACAAAAGGGCCGGGCAAGAGTGAAAGATACAAAAGGCGTGAGACGATGAGAGGACGAAATCACAAAAATAAACCAACCGAGACAGCAACAAGGCGCGCGATACCAGGCCAAAGGATGATCTGTCAGGAGAAGGTCGTAGGAGGAGGCCGAAGACGAGAGAGAGGGCCTGGGATCAAGGAGACAATGCAACGGTATCTATCATATGTTGCAAGAGTAGAAAACTGAGAATATGACAATGTTGAGCGAAGAGACACATGGATGGAGTTTTTTACAGTAGGAGTAGTATCAGAATACCGAATTTTCAGATAGAGGCCATAGAGCAGCAAAAGCAGTTCACAGATTCTATATCTAACATGCACTTTGCCTTGTCAGCAACACGGCTGACGCTCTCGCCGACAGGGTGGCTAGGGTATCAAAAGAGTAATAAGGCGAGCTTGAAGGAAGCAAAAGGAAGCACAAGAAGAACAACGCAAAAAAAAGAAAGTACAGAGGATCAGCATGTTTTAGGTGGTGAGCACCAATTGACCCAACAGGAGACAGCAGTACGAAGTACAGTCAAGGCCTGTAATATCATATTCTCAGCTGTCATATTCTGTTGTGCAGCTGTCATATTTCTGCGCTCTTTGATTACTCTTCCAGTAAATACAAATCAAATAGGACGCAAAGTATATTTTTACTTCCTGACCCTTGCCAGCATTTAGGAGACAAGTGGAACGTCAAGGAGGTGGTATCAAGACAGGTGTTAGGGTAGAGGTGGCGAGGCCGCAGCAAGAGGTGCGAGTGTTTGTATTTACGATGACAGAGATGTTTGGGATATTTGATAATTTCAAGACTCGGACCTGTTCGTTTCGACGTCGTAGTTGGCCACAACGCTGTGAGAGTCACTAAGTCACTAAGTCGCTGGATCCGGGGAAGAGGACTTACTACGGTGTATCGTAGGTTTTCTAAGACTGCAATTCCTAGGCAGGCCGCGTTTCTATAGGCAGCGGAGATGTATCTCGGATATGAGACTGCACACTATCTGACACACTACATAACTACTACATACTACCGAGAAAGATTATTGAAGGCACGAACAAGTAAAACACTTTGGGGACAGAAGAGGTGAGCCGATAGTACTGTACGCCGTGCCCACGGAGTAGGTGGAGAGCGTGGAAAGCTATGTTACAAGAAATAGCTTTCAATGCACAGAACCATGGATGAACTGAGTACAATACCAAGAACAGACGCCGCGTGGTATCAGTTTAAAATCCTGGTAGAAGGATCACAGAACAGAGTATACAAGATCAAACGATCACTATACAGAGTTCCAAGTAATATACAGCAAAGAGCTTATTACTGCAAGGAAACATGTGCACCCTCAGAGTACGGAATATATTGAGAGAGTTGAACGAGAGTACAAGGGAGAAAGAGGATAACTAGAAGAATACAAAGAAAACAAAAATGAATAACTGACAGCAAGGGGAGAGGCCGGGACGACAGAGTACGTGGACCACTGGACTTGGACCTGAATATGCTAGTCAGAGTGGGCAGCCAGAGCACGTTGACAAATGTAAAATAACAGCAATGGCGCAAAGAAAACTCCGGGCAGCACAGATTATGAGCTCTGATCTTGTATTTTTTCCAGGGAGAGTAAATGATGGGGTTACTGTTGACAATATGGAGATGCAACGGCTCTGATTTTAGATATATGAGAAGATGAAAATAAATGGCGAATAAGGAAGCAAGTATGAGGGATACTCGATAGCTGTATCAGAAGCTGATGGCACAGCTGTTCTCTGTTGGTGGTCGTCATCAGGAGTAGCTGTTTGGTAGAAAGAGCTAGATATTGAGGGGGATATTGAGCGAACAGACAGTGAAATACTCGAGTAGTTCAACGCTAATTCAAGCCACACGGCACCAAGCAAACAGGCAAACAGGCAAACAGCAAGAAATGGCAAAAAATAAATAAATAACAAGCATACGACTAAACCATGTGCCGCAGCGTTCCCCTGGGCGAGACATAGTCTGGGATTCTTCTTAAACACCAACGACTGACCGATAGCCGACTCGAATTCTGCCAGAAACAGATGTTTTCGACTTTCGATTTTGAATCTTCCATCTTCGAGGGGGAATAGAAGGACAAGCATGCTGGTCTTGGACTCCCGGCATTCTCCGTGCAAGACTAAAACAAAAGTCTTACACAGTATATCTACATACGGAGTAGTAGCATCAAAAGTCGAGAGATCTACTCAGCTTTACAAAGAAGCAGACGTTCAGACCAACCATACTCAGACCATCCTGATATCTCTTGGGTCTGCCCGTCTTCGTCTTGAGCTTTTGATTCGCTCTGCGTTGCATTCCATCTTAGGCATATTGCCTTATACAAGTAGATTGTCTCGGCCGCTTTCTGACTCGTCTCTTTCATCTCTCTTGCCTGCATTTCTCCTCGCTTCATAACAGCAGAGAGGTGCGGCCCGGTTGCGTTTGCTAGTCACTGGTAGTCTTTTTATGCCCACTCAATCTAGTTCTGTCCACCAGCTAGTAATCGACCCAGTAGGGAAGCTTGTATAACTCTCCCTGCACATCACTTGAGGCTCCTCTCTTTCTCTTTTTCTTGTTTAGTTATTCCACACATCCACTGCAGCACGCGACCGACGGGCCCTATCCATTTTTACTACTCAGTACAGTTCTAAGTACGTCGTAGTCCTCGATAACTCCGCCGGTTTATTGTATAAAATATACCTGTATATAATCTTAAATATTATTCATGCCATTCCTATTTTGTATATTACCTGTATTTGTAGTTGTGGAAGCACATTCTGTCCATCTTTGTTGGAGCTTGATTTTAAACACTTCTTTGCCGTGGCTTGACCCTTGTATTATTTGCGTGAGTTGTTTTGGCTGTTTTGTCTTCTTGGGTTGGTTGGTTGGTTGGTGGTCTGTTGTCTGTTGTCTGTTGTTCTACTGTTATAGTTTTGAATTTGGTAACAACCGTCTCCAATGTTGGTGACATGGCGGCATCCAACGGTTTTGTACTTCGTACTGTATCTCTTGGGACTCCATAGTAGACGCATTGGTTACGTCAATTGCCTTAGCGACCCAGAAACGTTACTTACCCCTTCTGCCAGACATTCAGGAGAAGTGCAACGTTTGCAATCCCGAGGTATTTCATGTATCCCAGCATCTCGTCTCAGCATTATTCCCTGCAAAATCACATGCTGTATAAGCACTAAATATGATCGTGGACTACTGATAGACTCTCAATGATCGTCTTGTCACTCTCCGAACTTAGGCAGAGAAGTTGCTACGGAGTGCATGGGGTACTCCGAACAATGTAACTATACGGAGTATTTGCACAAAGCTCCATGCTAAGCAACAGGCTCTACCTGTACTCCGTAGTTATCCGGAGTGTGCTTTTAGTGCAAAGCTATTGTGAATGCATTTTGCAACGATTACGATAGGGGAGACCCTTGACGATCATGTACTCAGGATGTAACTTGAAGTCCATGTGACCGGTTGTGTATGTGAACCGGTCGACAGTCGACAATTGGTTGATAGAAGGGATGGATGGCTATCAAAAGCGATAATTCGCTGCCTGATATGGAGGATTTCACAAGCAACATTTCAAGAGAAGATCAAAAGCGAATGTAGGGAATTTTTGAGAGCTTAGATCTCTGTGTTCACACGTGATGTTTTATAAATATAAGTATAAATAGTAAGATGCGCCACGGATAGCTAGAGGCCCTCCCGCACGTCTGTGAGTATGTAGAAAAAACATACATCACCACAGGACAAGAGCCCGGAAATAGCATCGTTCGTGACCGGAGTCTGAGGTCTGTGCCTTGCCATTATCTACTATCCAGTTTTTAATGCTTACGGGGTACGGAGAGTTTTATTATTCTGTGGCGCTTTCCTGCCAGTCCGTTTTCTACCCCGTTTCATTAGACATGTAAATACTACCCTATCAAAGGCACAGTTTATCGTATTCCCTGAACGGAGCATTACAGTTTGCAATATTTTGTACTGTTTAATGTGAAATGCCTTCTCTTTTTCTCTGTTGCTCTATTGCTCTTTTGCTTGTAGATGTCTTTTCGCATTGGCGTACAAGAAAAACAAGTTTCTGTTCTCTGTTCTCTCGCTCTTTAATTTCATTTTCACTTTCAATATTGATAAAGCTACTGACTGCGCGGGAGGTATTTAAGTGATTTCAACGACAGGCTGTTCTCTGAACTGATGGCATTGCTATATTGTAATAGATACGGAGAAGCCAAGCACGCGACCCGGAGAGATGCGAGATAGTGTTTCCACGCCGGAAGAACCCCCGGTACCCTACCCCCACACCAACAGCGACGTCGTCTACGTACGGCGTGTATGCATCGTTATATTACGGACTATGCTCGTCCTTATGAACAGTAATGCCTGTTCTCTCTCACCCACTCAGTTGCGACGACGGGTAGATCGTACCTTGCTGTCTCAGCCCATATGTCGCCGTTTAAACCCCGAGAAAAGGCATGCCCTGGTAAAGTCACATGCACTGTCGTACATGACATTATGCTTCTGCATGTTCTGGGTTGATGTGCATATATTAGGTTCTTCGGTTGTCCATATCATTCGTTCTTCATGTCGTTGATTATGTCATCAAACAGCTTATAAAAGTAGCTTTCGCCTCTATTGACTCTATTTAGTTGCATGCCCAATATATTCAAACACGACATCTGACATATCATTGAAAGAAAAGACAAGTTGAAAAGAATCAAATTTCTCTCAATGTAACAATATCGTGCCGCTGGCTGGTTACGATTATATAATCCCCCTATTTATATTTCATTCCGCACCTTCCTTGACATACAGGTACTGCCCGGCCCTGGTCCCCTTGGCCCTGTTCTGTTAGCTTAGTCACCCCTGTAATACTACGTTAGCTTCCTATTCGGGATGTCTCCACAACGGGTCTACCTGTCTTGAGCTCGCATCCCACTCAGCGTTTCAACCAAATGATTTAGAAAACTGATATATAAGATTTTTCTTTTCTTTTTCTTTTTTCACTCTTTTTTTTTAAGTGATATATAGTGATCATGGCTCTATGATAGTTACTTTCTTGGCTCCTGTTGTAAAGTGCTATCGTTCTGGTCGCTTGCATCCTTGAATACTCTGCTCGCTTCCTCCTGCAGTCCGCAGGGGCAACCATATATTCGAAGGTACATCGAGCATTCATATATCAGTCGACTCACTAGAGCTGTACTTCAAAACCATAGTGCCAAATATGTCGCTCAGACAGACCGGTTCTCGTTCTTGTTCATGCAGCTGGCTCATCCAAGTTGCTGGAGCTTCGGCTGAGCCTAGATACATGTATCCTAAGATGTATCACTTCTCGATCTCTACATTCCTACCCTCTTTCTATCTGATTTGTTAAACGTAATCAATATCAACTGCAGCAAGTTATGGTTTAGACGCCTTGACGCCATTGCTGCGTCTCTAACAGTTCCTGCCGATCCTTGTATAGCTTGATCGCTCTTGTCCTCTCCTCTGCCCGCAGCTCACCTGATTTTGCCTGTTCGATCAAGACTTTTTCTGCTTCGCGTTCCATTTACCCCTACGACTTCCACTTCCACTACGGACCACCGTTAGCTCTACGGACTACCACTCTGCCTTTCACCTTGCTCATCTCGTGCCCTTACGACGTCTTGACTCCCTCAACCCCTCTTCCTCTCCCCATCCTTATCCGACCCCGACGGACTGCTCGTCTGATATCTTAACCGCTGCTATCCGATCGCGAACCTTATTAGCTACCCTTCAGCTGCTTTTTGAATTTGATCTTTTTCTGAACCCTCTTGCTTGTTTCTCGTTGTTCTTGCATCCCTTCTTCTTTCTTTGTCTCGTCCAGCATTGTGCTGCATCTGCTCATCTGTCACCTTTACCTGCCACACCTGTCACACCTGTCACAACCGTTACACCTGTCGCAGGAGCTCGCGCCCATTTCGCCCACCTTGCCCACCACGCCGAAATCATGACAGATACTCTGGACCTTGTGATCGTTGGTGCCGGCTGGCATGGTCTTTGCGCCGCCAAGACTAACCGCCAGCTTCACCCCGATTCAACCTTTGCCATCCTTGACAGTGCTGCCACCATTGGTGGTGTCTGGGCAGAGAGCCGTCTCTACCCCGGCCTCAAGAGCAATAACATGCTCGGTACTTTCGAGTACCCAGACTTTCCCATGGACACTGAGACCTACGGTGTCAAGCCCGGCGAGCATATCCCCGGTACTGTTATCCACAAGTACCTCAACAACTATGCCACCCACTTCGGCATCGCCTCGAGCTTCCGCGGCATGACAAAGGTTGTCTCCGCTGAGGCTATCGAAACTGGAGGCTGGACACTGACCCTGCTTACCGGCGAAGCCCAGACCCAGTCCACTCTTATCGCCAAGAAGCTCATTGTTTCTGCTGGCCTGACCTCGGAGCCTTTCTTGCCGCACTTTGAAGGTCAAGAGACCTTTGGCAAGCCCCTCTTCCATAGCCGCGACTTCAAGCAGTATGGCGATACCCTCGACACAGCCAAGTCCGTCACGATTTTCGGTGGCACCAAGTCGGCCTGGGATATGGTCTATGCCTATGCCAGCAAGGGCATCAAGGTCAACTGGGTTATTCGCTCTACCGGCCACGGCCCCATCTGGATGACGCCGCCCTACGTCACGCCACTTAAGAAGTGGCTTGAGAAGCTTGTTATGACCCGCATGCTTACCTGGTTCAGCCCTTGTATCTGGGGCGACGCCGACGGCTACACAGGCATGCGCGGCTTCTACCATGGCTCTGCGATTGGCCGCGGTATCACCAACATCTTTTGGAACATTCTCGGCGGCGACGTCATCACCGTCAACAAGTACGACAGCCACCCCGAGACTGCCAAACTGAAGCCTTGGACCGAAGCCATGTTCACAGCCACGTCCTTTTCCATTCTCAACTACGACACTGACTTTTTCGACCTCGTACGCGACGGCACCATCAAGGTCCATATCACAGAGATCTCTACGCTGGCTCCTGGTAAGGTCAACCTCGCTGACGGCACCGTGATCGAGACCGACCTGCTCGGCTGCGTGACTGGTTGGAAGCACGTGCCGCCCATGAAGTTTTTGCCCGAGGGCATCGACAAGGAGCTCGGCCTGCCCCACACGCCCACTAGCACCGATGATATTTACACGGAGGATGCCGTCAAGAAGGCCGACGAGGAAATTTTCAAGCGTTTCCCGCGTCTCAAGGACCAGCCGGTGGCGAACAAGGACTATAAGCCACTGGTCAAGTCGGGTGGTCTGTCTACCAAGGATGCCATCACTCCCTCGACGCGGCTTACACCCTACACGCTATACCGCTTTGTGCTGCCGCCGTCGCAGAAGTTTATTCGCCGTCGCGATATTGCCTTTGGCGGCATTGTGATGAACTTTAGCACTCCCCTCATGGCCCACCTACAGTCACTCTGGATCCTAGCCTCGTTTGACGGCAAGCTTCCCAAGAATGTTGTGCCCGAGGCAGATGCTACCAAGGCTGTTGCCGACCTGCAATACCAGACCGTGCTGACAAGTCGCTTCGGCAAGTGGCGGTATCCTGCTGGCCACGGCAGCGAATTCCCCGATTTCGTCTTTGACTCGATGCCGTACGTGGACCAACTGCTGCGCGACCTGGGTCTGCCCATCTACCGCAAGGGTGGCTGGCTGGCCGAGGCCACTGCGCCATATGGCCCTGAGGACTACAAGAATATTGTTGCCGAGTGGCAGGCCAAGACGGCCAAGACGGCCAAGACGGCCAAGACGGCCAAGACGGCCAAGTCGGTTGATGCGTAGGCACTGTTGCCCGGCCTCGCCTCCATTACCTGTCCTCACTTGCCGTCGAATGTCTTAATCTCCAATTTTGATATCCTATTTTGATTATTGAGCTAGTTGTATATATGTATATAATTTAAGCCTTGTTGTCTTTTGCGTACTGTTCTCTGATCAGGCACTATCAACCCCTTTGCCTTCGGAAGACCCTTGACTCTCTCGTGTCATTTCCCAACCACGGCCCCGGTACCGCTTCGGCCAGATACCACAACGGCCAGGTGCCAGGATTCCGTTTGGGTCCAGTGCATCCTTGAGCGTCTCGTGGAATTTCGCCAGTGCGCCGTCGTTCCAGTTATACGTGCCAGCCACCTGGTCCATCAGAACCAAGTGGGTGCGGTATTCACCGTAGCCCAGTGCCGCGGCATCGTCCACCATGTCTCGTAGACATGCCAGTGCATTCGCCTTTTGCTTGGGGTCGGTGCGGTCAAAGACAATTTCGACAATCAGATGCATCTCGCGCAGGCCTACACAAAATGCCGGGAACAGGTCGATGCCGTACTGTTCATGGCGTTTCTTGGCCAGGGCATAGAGGGCTGTAGCATCGGCACCGCGGATCGGGCTGACGGGCGAAAAGGCAATATGCGATCCGTTGGATACCCACTGGCACCAGCGCAGCTCGTGCAGGTCGGGTGTGCCTGACGCGATACGGTCGCGTGACCAATAATACTCGTCGGCGGGGAACTTGCCCGTATCAACACGCTGACAGCCCGGTATTTTATGGAACGCTGCGTCGACCGTAGCCAGTTTGATTGCACGGGCTTCAGGTGGGCCGTACGTCGTACCGTAGTAAGCCCAGGTATGGTCACCGCCAGGGAAGCTAGCGGCAGCAGCATGCACAATCTCGAGCGGGATGAGGCCGCTTTTTTCGGCATAATAGTCGGTGCGCGGCTTGCCACGAACGGCGATAGACTGTGTGACATGGCGCAGCTGGGCGACATTCTCAAGAATATTGCGAATGCGTAGAGGACGGATGATATCAATCTGTCATTGTCAGTATTTTTCTAGTGGAGGCCGGAATGAAGGGGAGGGCGTACCAGCTGAGCCAGGTCCTCTTCGTGCTGGAACGTGTACATCTATACAGTTAGTTGACGGCATATAGTTTACACATGTTGCATGAAGAGACATACAAAACTTTCGTGGCCGCCGGGGTTGGGCATCAGGGTCATGCCCATCTTGGTGACGATGCCAAAGTTGGACTGCGAGAAGATGCCGTCGGAAAAGGGACCAAAGCCATAGGGGAACGTCTGCCATGTATTGCTACCAGGAAGGGCGCCCATGCCTGTCCGCACCACCTCGCCATTCGGCAGCACCACCTCGAGGCCCGCGTGTGTCGCCCAGTGATCACCGTAGGGCGTATAGCCAACACCGCGGTCGACCGTGTTGCCGACAATGGAGCCGCCACCGAGGTCGGGCACATCGACCCAAAGCTCGTCGCCCAGACCGCGGCGCTGGATCTCGTCGTGCAGTGCATAAAACGACACGCCCGGCTCCACAAGACAGGTGAAGTCATCGCTGCTAATGTCGAGAATAGCACGCATGCGGCGACCCAGGTCGACAACGACACAGCCACGCACACGGGGAGCAGCGCCTCCATAACCGAGATTGCGTCCCATGGAGATGGGGTAAATAGGCACGAGATGCTTGTTGGCCCAGCGGACAATTGCCTGGACATCTTTTGTGTCGCCCGGGTAGGCGACGGCCGAAGCGACAAACTCTTCGTCGTCCAGAATGGTCATCATGTCGTGCGTGTTGGGGTCTTATTATTAGATAGGGAGATAACAGAAGAATATGCTAAAATTACTCACGTTCCATATACCAGCCATCTTGTAGGGCCTGGTTGACGACCTCGACATGGGCTGCACCGAGCTGCTCACGCAAGTCTGCTATGGCTGCATCGAATGCATCTTTGGTGACACCCTGGGGCAGTGCCGGGACGGACCGCCGACGAGGAATGGCCATGTCTGCGGCATTGTCTTTGAGCTTATAGACAGCCTCTTTGGTGGCGCGGGCCTTGTCGAGGAGGTAGGCTGGGATGCCCGAGTGCGTCTCAGGAAGAGTAGGAACGTCCATTTTCTTATTAGGTGCTTACTTGTTAATGTTTTGACTCATGCATTCTCTAATGCAGTATCTACTTTACCTCTGGCTACATTTACGTATTTTATATGTTCGAATTCGGAGTTATCAAGCATTTTCCCCAAGTAATACAAAGAACAGTTACCCCGCGAGCGGCAGCATCTGCCGACGGTAGGCTGAAGGTGATCTCCTCAACTTGTTACTTTTTGGTATTTTTGACTAGCTAATTGGGTCTGGGTTGTTGATGATTCAGTAATTGCTTTCTTGTTCTCTTGCATGTTAAGAAATGTGCGAGTCTGCAGAAGACACGGTCGGGAGCAATAACCGAAGAGAAAAATGCACAATTACACAAGAGAATCACAATACAACCATTTTCGATCGCCTATTATGCGGCCTCCCATACTACTTTTAATAATGCAACTTTCACTTTCCGAACCAGGCAGAATATCTACTTGCAGGTGATCGTAGTAAGGCTGAGCTGCAGCCCCTGTCGCCAACGTCAGCAATTATTCGACCGTTACATTTCTTGTTAGTTTTTTCTTTCTTCTTTACATCCAATTGTCACTTTCTGTAGCTTTCCTTCGCTTTTAATTCCAACTGCGACCGTTTTTGTAGGCTTACATCTGCAAGTGTCGGATAGATCCTTTCATCGTGCAATTGCGTTTTGCCACCAGCCTACATTGTTTGTTTGACACGGTTCATGGCGAACTATAATGTGTTTGTTTTCTATTTAGGCATACCCAGTGGTCAATAAATATTAAGTAAAGTGGAATGTTAATGGGTATAAAAAAAAGAATGAAAATAAGAATGATAAAATAAAAGAAGAGTACTATCATTGCTGGCGTCTGCTTCTCGCCATGTATTCCCTTGCATATTGGACTGTTCATCAGAAAATCAACTACTATGGTAATGAAGGTGACAGTAGACTCACGTTGTCTGTCCATTTTTGACAGGCCGTCAGATTCCCCAGAGTTGCACTCGTGTTGACTGCTAGTCTGGCTGCCCTGGCTATCATGGCTGCTACTCCTGGACGAATTCTGGTGCACCATACAGGTGGCCTCCTCACTTGTTGCTTCATTAGTTGACGCATCTGCTTGGTCTGACGCCCGACCACAGCAGGAGCAAAACTGTTGATTTGGTGGTAGGGGGGTCACATCAGGAGAGTCTTCTCGTGAGATACGAGGTGTTTGTGGTGGTAGTGGGTTTTGCTGATACAGTGGAGGACTTGGGACACGATGTAGCTGCTCAGGGGCAGGTGTTGTTGAGCTTGAAGTTGTGGCTCTTATTGATTCTGCCGCCTCTGCCGTCTCTATCGGTTGTGCTCGTTGCCTTTGTGCTGCGATCCGCAGTGACTGCCGTAGTCGGGGGCGTTGACTTTCGCCGATTGACGGCGGAGTAGGGGGCATCGAGACATATTGTCGTGATGGAGTCGATGCTAGTGTGCGCAGTTGTCGTTGACGAAGAGTAGACATTTCTTGTCTGTGTGTATTATGTTGGTGATAGTCTTGGCTGGTGTCATGGTTTTGATCGTCGTCAAAGTTGGACTCTCTGCTTGCCATGTTTGTTGTATCTCTTGTCTCTCTGTCTTCCATGGTGTTCTTCAATGAAAGTTATGTGTTCTTTGAATGTTGTTTATAAAATTGTCTGATTGCAGGAACAAAGAATCTGATTGTAATACCGTTTGCTGTCTGTTTGAGGCATATACAACGAATAGTGATGGCAAAAGTGAATCAAAATGAGATAGGACCTGTCAACTTATATACAAGTTTGAAGGCCTACCTCGACAGAATCCATCATCACAAGTTCTACATTACAACGGTGCAAAAACGGCAAGTGTCCATCGCATAAGGCGAAAACAACAGTGCCTAACGGTGATTATAAAAACATTGACAAAGGCGCGAAATAGAAACAAATACAGGGAAAAGCAACTATGAACAAGTGAGAGGCTGACGGAAAACAATAAGGAGAATAAACAGGGAGAATTGGAGGATGACAGGGGAGTAAAGAGGGAGCCGCAGGCAAGGGGTGTAGTGGTAGTGAGGCGGGAGGCGTCTGCTTAGCAATATCTGGTTAGTCCTTGATCTTTTTTAGTTGTTTGTTTCTTCCTATTTTATATTATGTCACCCTACGATCCCTTTTCTCTATGCTCTGCTTAGCAAGGCTTGTCTTCTTTTTTAAGTCAGTTTATTGACAGTATTACTTCCTCTGATGGGCCTAGATCTCTACCGATGCCAAGTTGTCATTTCCGTCCTTATTTGTGTGTATATATATATCCATATTTTATCCATCTAGGTAGCCTTGAGCTTATAGGTAAACTTTACCTTTGTGGTGTATCGTTCTATGATGGCTTATCGTTACATAGAAAGAAATCTTGCTCTCTGATCTCGACGCACCGCTAGCCTCGGCGTCAGCCTGTCTATACGGCTACACTATGAGCACGGACCGTGATGATACCTCGACATATTTATTTGCCACCCGCCTTTATCTCTTCGAACCGCAGCGCCTTTGATCTAGGACTACATATGACCATTACTTTGCAGAGAAGTCATGCGATTTGCAAGTAAACATAAACTAGCAGGCCCGGGCCGTCAGCTCCATGGCTATGCCCATCCGTTTCATGCGCGAACAAATGACAGTGCTGGCCTGCTTTTGAGCCTCTGTTGGCTAGTGTATGTTAGAGTCTATAGAGCTGGCTTTGCTTTGCAGTTTCAGCCATTTGATGTATATTTACAACTGTTTTTTGGTTTCGGACTGAATAAAACCTTCGGGGCTCGATGTCTTTTCTATGATTTGTTTCTTTTTCGTTTTTTATCTTATTATATATCTGTCACCACAGTCGCATCTACACACTACATATCAATGTACGTAGTTTAGAGTTTTTGAGAATTCTTGAATATTTACTTTGTTAGACTACTCCTTACCTCGACTTGATGTTCTTTGTGTCTCTGTTAATTGTTAATATATCAACACCACCCTCCGTGAATCAACCCACAAGGATCCAGGTTACGTCACACAAGTCACAAGTGGAAATATAAACGTTATTCAAACGTCAAGCATTTCTTTAAGAATTCTCGAGTAAGGAAAGCGAAAAGACCAAGACTTTAGTCCTTCTTCTAAGTAATGTAACCGCCAAAAAGTACTTTTTTATTCGTGTCATATTTGCAACATTGAGTGGCGTGAACCGCCCCTCCTTCCTGTACCTGACGCCCACACAATTATCTTTCCTTATCAGATCATCGCGCATTATCCACCAGCCAGTGCCGTCGCAGTCGCTTTCCACCACCCTCGTTTCACCACCACTCCTCACACGCCGCGACCATGGCCGACAACACACATACAGAAATTTTATTGGTATTTGATTCTCTCTCCTCATTCAGATTACAGATTAATGTAATATAAATCTAACTGTGTAAGGCCGGCGCGTTTGCCGCGTTTACAATTGACCTGCTGGTCTACCCTCTCGACACCATCAAGACGCGCATGCAGAGTCGCGACTATATTAAGACATATGCCGAGTCCTCTGCGTCAAAAGCCACTGCACCAAGCACTTCAAGTACATCTTCATCAGTCGCATCGGCCGCAGCTATAGGTGTCCGGCGCACTGTCCCATCACCATATGCCTTGCGAGGCCTCTATCAGGGTATCGGCAGCGTCATAATTGCCACACTGCCGGCCTCGGGCGTATTCTTCACAACCTATGAATCTGCAAAGACTGTAGTTGGCAAAGCCTTGCCCGTTGTCACAGGCGGCCCTGCACCATCGGCCGTCATCAACTCCGTTTCATCCGGCATTGCCGAGCTTGCCGCCTGTCTCATCCTCACCCCCGCCGAAGTCATTAAACAGAATGCCCAGATGATCCAGGCGACCAATAATCAGGTGGATTTGTCAAAAGTAAAAACGATAAAGCCATCGACGAGCAGTTCGATGCAAGCGCTGCGCATGCTATTGAATGCCGAGGGCGGCGTCGTGCGTCGGCTGTTGTCGGGCTACACGGCACTAGCTGCACGCAATCTGCCATTTACAGCGCTGCAGTTTCCCATGTTTGAGTCGATGCGTGTGCGCTTGCGCAACCATTGGGACAAGAGGGGCACGAATACCCCCAACAGTGATTTGTATCATAAGCTCGTCACGACGGGCGGTATCAATGGGCTCAGTGCTGGCACATCGGGTGCCATTGCTGCCGTTGTCACCACGCCAACTGATGTCATCAAGACACGTATGATGCTGGCGGCAGGGAGCAAAGATAACGGCAGCTCGACAAAGAACGGCGCAGTCCAGCTCGCCAAGCACATTTACAAAGAGCACGGTATACGGGGTCTCTTCCGAGGCGGTCTGCTGCGAGCCGGCTGGACATTTGTCGGGAGCGGGCTATACCTGGGGACCTATGAGATGGCAAAGGTATGGCTGGGCGGTGGGCGCGAGGTCGATGACGATGACGAGTAGTTTTTAATACAATATATAAAATGGAGGA
This sequence comes from Ophiostoma ulmi, assembly GCA_029298715.1. Classification (NCBI taxonomy): domain Eukaryota; kingdom Fungi; phylum Ascomycota; class Sordariomycetes; order Ophiostomatales; family Ophiostomataceae; genus Ophiostoma; species Ophiostoma ulmi. The sequence goes on along the minus strand of JANSLN010000002.1, from coordinate 3,769,693 downwards.
CTCAAGAAACGTATCCTGCAGCTGATTGTTAATGTGCTGAGATGAAAAGATAACTACAGGCAAAAGGAAGAAGATTGGCCGCGACTTATCGCTGCAGGATCCTGTCACACGAATACCGCCGTATTGTCCCGAAGCCCATCCCGGTAGAGTCGCTCTTTCATCTTTTCTCAGTTCAGTTTTCTTCTCTACGGGCCGTCCTATCTCCTATCTTCATATGTTCTCCCCTTGCATCAAGCTGCCAGCTTTTTCAGTATTCTACTTTCTACTTTCTGCCTTCTGCCTTCTCCTTCTCCTCCTGCCCTCGGCATTTTGGCCCGTTCGGCCTCATTTGGTAACCACATCGGATCGCGTCTTGATAGATGTTCCATCGGCACGCTCACTGATACAGGACGAATCTATGACTCTACGATACTACAATGCAATACTGGATACCAGACACTAGATAGAGATTGAATAATGATTTCTAATTTTATTGGCAAAATGCAGCCACCAGACGTTGGGATTGGCCATTGGCGACATGCTGGTAGATAGGAACAGCTTCCGGATCGCTAGATGATAAATGATGTGTTAGTTCTATATTTATATTTAGTTGATTTACATTTAATTGATTAGTATTTTTGTATGCAGGCATGGACATATACAGTGTTTTGCATCTACCAGACTCCCGTTATCTCGGCCAAGACCAGTCACATCACCGCCAATGGCCTTTGCACTTTGCTGAAAGCGTGCATATCGTAGTGTGTGCTGAATACAGGTAGTGTGCATGTATATGCATGTATATGCATGTCCATGCATGTCCATGCATGTATAGCCTGTGCAGTCTCCATTCAGTGTGCATCTTATCTGCACATGCTGCATATCTGGTCTGCAGCACGGCACGGCTTTACCACCTCGAGGCACGGTCCTGTCCCGCATTGTGCTGCTCACCGACCATCGGAGATACTCTAGGCAAGAGACAATAATAGCGAGCATGTTCGACACAAAATGGAGGGAACAAGAACATGAATGGGCTCACTGTACACCGTCCCTTCCTCTTTGTGTTCTTTTTTATTTTGGCAGCTTACATCTAGTGTAGTCGTTCCTTCCGTTTTTACGAGCTGAGTAGGTTGTGTCGATTGTGCTGTATCGCTCCTGCCGCTTCTTTCTTCCTTCTGTTTTTTCAAAGTGCGCGCCTGCCGTCTTAATTCTTCTCTCGTGTGTCGCTCCTTCCTTTTTTTATTATCTTTTCTTTTATCTCTGCAGCTCCTTATCTCTGCAGTCTCTCAACATCTTGCTGCAATCTTTTTTTTAATCTTTTTTGTAGCAATCTCCAGTCAGTCTCTAGTCCGGCTGTTATCAGTTTGCATTCAAGAATATGTAAACTTTGATGCAGTTTTCATGCAATGCTTGCTTGTGCTACCTGATATCTTGTCGTTCTTTCTCTTTTTGTTGATGTGTGGTCGGTCGTGCCTTCCTCACATGCAAACTGTCCTTTGAAAAAAGATGGGCAAAAGAGTGGCATCAGCCATGTAAGCGATGGCGCGATTGCCTGTCCTGGGCAAAGAAAGACGGCGACTTGACTGGGCAAATATTAAAGCGATTAATAAATAGTAAAGAGATGAAAGAGAAACTTAAAATAAAAGTGAAATTTTAAATGCGAATTATGTTAGTAAAGACAGGTTCCTTATTTGGAGAACTACCGCCAAAATATACCAAAATGCACCAAAAATGAAGGAAAACGGTACGTCGTGACAGCCAACGAAACGTGTCTAGGCGATCCCGACAAGCGGGAAGAGCCATGTAGTGGATAAACAAAAAAGAGAAAAAAGAAAGAAAAAGAAAAAAGAGCCGAAAATAAGGACTAAAACTTGAAAGACCTGAGTGGCGGGATAAGCTCGCCATTCAGCTGCCGGATGTCAACAGGCTGGGTGCTACTGACACCTGCTGAATGGCGAACACTGTCTCAAAGGGAAGGGACGGTAATAGGGAAATAATGCCAATACTAGGGGGTAAGATGATTGGGATAAATATGAAAGATAAATGAATAAACGAGAAAATAAAAGGATAAATAGCGAAGAATAAATGAAGAAATGGGCAGTAAATGAAAGAAAATGTCCGAATTAACGGATTAGCAAATACATGAATGAGTCGGAAAACAAAGATAGGGAAGACTCTGGCTTGTTGGACGAGTGATGAAGAGCCGGGCTGGTTGACTGCTTGACTTACTGATTGCAAGATATCTTATATCATATTTCTTGTCGTTGCCCTCTTATCGTCGTCACCCTCTTCTGCGATATCATATCGACTCTTTGACCCTTGACTCCCACACCTTGATACCTCTGATACCTCTAGATCATTGATCATTGATCGTCTCATCCCATCACCAACTTGCCATCTCAGAGAATCAGATCACAATATCATCACTTGTGATATCATTTCTCATCTTTCCACAGCTTTTTTGTCTCTGCCGTGCTCTGCCGTGCTCTGCCGTGCACTGCCGTCACCATCATCGTTCCTCTTAACTCACACTTTTTTTTGTTTCCTCACCACCTCTTTGACATTGCCATTCTCCATCTGAAGCTTCACAATGCCTGCTACTGCTGTCATGTCAAGTCCTCTCGCCAACCTGGCTCCCGCCTATGGTGACGACTATGAAAAGAGCACACTTGCTCAGGCCGACTCTGTCTCGCTCTCCCGGCTTCAAGCTGGCGATATAGTGGAAGAACAGGCTCGGATTCGGGCACTAGCACCGGCAACCGACGCCGATTCTGTTCGTTTTATCACCTTCTCCCCATACGATGACCATCTCCTTGACCTGGAGACTTATGACATCCAGACACAACTGATTGCGCGAGCCCTGGCCGTGTTCGACAAGACACGCAGCGACTACGCCACGGCCCCGTACACAGAGTCATTCAACTTTGCTCGTGTAATCGATGAGCTTAAGCGTCTGGCTGCCCTCCCGGCCTACTCTGGCCTCGAGTGGAAGAGATCGTCATACTTTGGCGTTGCCTTTCGCTCTCAGATCCCTCCCACGACGGATTACGGTGATCTGAGCAGTCTTGACAAGTCTGCTCACAGAGAAGCAACAGACAGTGGCGGCCTCCTTCGCTACTGGTTTGATCTCCCCGATGCTGACGGCCGCAACCTTGCCACATGCCTCTGGAGATCGCCTGCCGACGCGCACAAGGCTGGACATGGTCCCCAGCACAGAAAGGCAAGCTCGTCGGTTCGCTCCCTCTACAAGGAGTGGCGCATTGAACGCTATCGTTTTGTGGTTGGTGATGGAATCCAGACCTGGGAGGTCATTCCCTGGGTTGATGAATAGGCTCTCGGGTAGCCTGGTTGGTGTGGCTGGCGTGTTTGATCTGAGGTAGTAATAGAGCGCTGTCTCTTCTCTTTCGTTGCGTTGTTGTTGGTTTTCCTTGACGTCTCTGGTATTTGTGTGCATCTTCTGTTGCAGCATGCTGGAAAACATTATGTTTCTCCTTTACAACTCTCGTTTTCTTTCGATGTCTTCTTCTTTCAGCTTCTTTCTGCTTCCTCTTTCATCTTCCTCTTTCATGTCGATATTGTGCTTCTTTCTTCTTTTTCTCTCTTCGGATGATCAACCGCCAGTCGTGGTAGAATAAAATCATATTTAAGAACCAACCAATCAAGAACAAACAGTGAAGATAAATACAAAAAACACACCAGATCTTACGAGGGGATGTGCCGTTCTTTTATACTTTTTATTTATACATAATGCACCGTCGCCCGGTGTAGTGGTGTGTATCTGGGCGTGGGGGAGGCGTGGGTTTCGTGGGTTTCGTGGGTTTTGTGTGGGATGGTGTGTATTTCGCAATCCTACACGAGACACAGCACTACTGTCCCTGTGCGCTCTTGACAACTCTTGCGTGGGATGACTGAGGATCTTGGATTTCGGCTATTCTTGGTTAAACTTGTTCGATTTAATTTAATATCCTGGTATATTTGTGGTTATGTATTTTTTTTGGTTGAAATTTGTACATTATTTTGTGTAAAATATAGACCATAATGTACAGTAGTATCACCAAAGGTAAAAATATGAAATAAAAATAAAATTCTATGACACAACTTATCGCTATGTGGCCGACTGTAGTTTTCTTATAGCTGTTGCTTACCGTATTCATCAATATCATTCTCATTGTTTGTTAAAAAAAAAAAAAATCCCAAAACAGTGAGTTCGGCTAATGCCCTCACACGCGATAGCTGTGACAACCCAACATTCGCATAGTGTTATCTATTACATTTTAAGCGCCCCTGCTCGGTAAGAATCGTCTAGAGCGTTTGTAACACCTGATTAGCTGCTATATGAGTTACGCGGTGTATTACTCGTTGATAACATATCTAAATCGATAATGGTGATTCCCAAGGCCACGATGGTAGTGACACAGCACCTCGGCCACGCACCGGGTGATTGCAGATCAATCACTGCCCTGAACTAGCCCTGATTCTATGTCATGCCATGTTTTATTGTTTTATTTGATATTTCTCGGTTTTATATCTATGTTCGGACAACAACCTACATTACACCTGCTGCAAGAACGACAAATCAGTCGCTTACATAAACACACAGGTGGCAATTCTGCCGATGGTAGAGCTCTTCACACCGCCCAAACCCTGCTAGAGAGTCTACTACCGATAATTATATAAGCAAACCCACAACCGCACAGCACCTACTAGCATTGTCATCGCAGACGAAAAAATATTCCTCCGGAACAGGCAAAAATCCCAAATCCAGCCCATCACCAAATCATCGGCAACCACCCCCACAGTCTCACCAGACCTTCAGTTCATCTACGGCAACCACCACTCTGCACTCTATTAATCAGATATCGCCAATCCCCGTGTTGTCGACGACTTTTTTGCCGGTCTCTGCTTCTCTCTCCGACTACCCCCCCTGCTCACCCCGCCGAAAACCTCTCTTTTTTCGGCCCCACCAAAAACCATCTCGAACTTGCAACCTGCAACCTCGACCCTTCCATCTTGAATCTTGAATCTTCAACCCCCAACCTCCAAACACAACCCATCTTACACACATCGCCCATTATGGCTGCCCCCACAACAGATGCCGCCAAGGACCAGCCCTTCCAGGCCGTCCAGGTCGAGGCCCTCGTCGTCATGAAGATCACCAAGCAGTGCTCGGCTGCGTTCCCGACCACCGTCACCGGCGCCATTGTCGGCATGGAGACCGACGGCACTCTGGAGATCACCAACACATTTGCCTACCCCTCGGTCGATACTGCTCTTGACAGCGCCGCCTCCAACGATCGCGGCCACGCCAACGATGCCTCGGCCCTGGCTTCGGCTGCTCCCCGCTCCAAGGCCAACATTGCCTACTCGACCGAGATGATCCGCCACCTCAAGGAGGTCAACGTCGACGCCAACAACGTCGGTTTTTACACCAGCGCCACCATGGGCAACTTTATCAACATGAGCTTTATCGAGAACCTGTACCACTACCAGCGCGATGCCAACTCAGGTGCCGCTACCGTCGGCCTCGTCTATGATGTCAGCCGCAGCTCGCAAGGCTCCCTGAACCTGCGCGCGTTCCGCCTGTCCACTGCCTTTGTCGCCGCCTACAAGGAGGGAAAGTTCACAACTGAGACGTAAGTATATATACAGACTATAGATGCACTTTGAAAGGATTAGATGCTAACAGTATAGCCTGCAAAAATCCAAGTTGTCGTTCAAGGACATCCTTGTCGAGTTCCCCGTCAAGGTGCACAACTCGCACCTGCTGACCACCTTTATGCACCAGCTGCCCACAACCCCTGCCTCGGCCAACGTTCCCCTGCCCGACTCGCTGTCTGAAATTGAGCGCCAGCAGCTGGCCATCCCCGCCTACCCGTCGCTGGACGCCCTCGACCTGTCCATCGACCCGTTCCTTGAGAAGACTTGCGATCTGCTGCTTGATAGCATCGAGGCGCACTACACCGACCTCAACAACCACCAGTACCACCAGCGCCAGCTGACCCGCGAGCAGCAGAAGATTGCTGCTTGGCAGGCTAAGCGCAAGGTCGAGAACGCCCAGCGCGTGGCGGCCAAGCAGGCGCCTCTGCCCGAGGATGAGTGGCAGCGGCTGTTCAAGCTTCCCCAGGAGCCCAGCCGCCTGGAAGGTATGCTCAACGCTCGCCAAGTCGACCAGTACAGCCGGCAGGTTGACGGATTCACTTCTACCGTCAGCGCCAAGATGTTTGCTGTCCGGGGGAACCTGCTGCCCGAGTAGGGAGGCTTTTTGTTCAGATACCAATCTTGAATGAAAACCAAAAAAAAGGAGATAAAAACTAAATAAAATCGGGATACTCCAGGAGGAAGTTTTGGGTCATGTTTCTTTTGTTTTCTATTTAATCTTGTCGTTTCTTACCGTTTCTTGTTATTTCCTTTGTGTTGACATTCTACATTGTTACCCTTTGTCGTCTTTCTCCCTTCGTCCTCCTCTCCTTTCTCTCCCTTTCTCTCTCTGTTTCCCCTTCTCTACCTCTGCTCTCTCTACCTCTCCTATCGTCCTCTTTTTCCTCGGCGGTTTACGATTATGACGAAACAGGCTTGCTTTATTTACTGCGCTGCCATTGTGCTCTTTTTGAATGTTTCTTTTCCGGTTTCGTTATGGCGGCATTGCGGCACTCAAAAGTTAAAAGCTAGACAGGGGTGGAGGGCGTGTCGAGGATGAGGAGACACCGATTGTGCAACACTGCTTCTTTGCATCTTGCCGGCGTTCTGGAATAAAGAGTTATCAAGTATATGGTGTATCTGTGTTTTAAGTTTTGTATTTTGTATCTCGTCAAGTAGCATTTGTAGACTGTTGTAGATTATGCGATGTTGACAATGCTAACAAGCGGTGAGGGCTGGTTACATGAGCAGAACCGGCAATGACAGCTGATATCAGAGTCATGATTTCGAGACCAGCCCCAACAAAAACGGCCGCTCCAGTTCTACCAGGACAATCGATAAATTGATATACTCTGTATGCATGCGATGGACAACTGTATTCTATGTGCCATTGCCGACACATCCTAAAACACTTTATCTAAGTGCAGCTCTTAAAGTAAGACCAAATGCCAGATATGAAGCGACATAACTCCCCCAAACCAGATAAATCCCGACGATTTCCCCGTCTTTCACTACATCTCCGAGATCACTCTCTCTTACGCAGGTCTTACACAGTCGCCTCTCACATGTAGGCACACCGTCTCGACCCGTACTCGTATCCTCTCATGTCTCTCATTACACGCACGCTCTCCTTTTCGCATGTTGCAGTTATTACACGTACCCCTCGATCGTCAGTATTTATGTTTTGATGGTTCAATTGAAATTTATTCGAGTTAGCCCAGACAGCTCAGAACAGTCAATTCCCAGCCCATTCACACTCGTACAAAACGTGCCGTGAGTGGACAACTCACAGAGCCACCCGTAGAGGCGAGAGCTGTAACTCGCAGCGATAGCCAATCATCACCACTTGTGCCCCAATCCTAATTGGGCCTAGCGTTGTTCCTGAAATTTTCTTCTCAATTTTCTGCGCACGTCGACCCCTCACCAAGACAACCCAGATGGGTACCCCACTAGACAGCCATACAGCAAAAGACTGGAAGAAAAAAGTGATTGTCCACTCTATCTTCGCCGCCTCTTTTTACCCTCTGCTATCCTTTTTGCCTTGTGTACCTGGCGCCCCTCTCCGCTTTGGTTGTGCTGGCCTTTCCATTCCCACCTACTTCTACCCTCCATTCCCCAGTCTCTTCTCTCCTCCTTTCACATCTCCTTCTCCTTCTCTTACATCCTACTCCTTTCCTCCCCTTTCTATATACCAATCAAGGTACGTTTTTGCTATAGATGCTGTTTGCGAGCAGCAGTGGGATCTTTCAAATATTGAGATCTCGAGATATGTGAATAGCTTCACTTCGGGCTGCATCTTGCTTGATTGTTTGACTGCTTGAGAGCTTCAGCTTCAATTTCGACTTCAGCTCTAGATCCTGCTGCTGCACCAATTCACCCTGGGCACAGCTTCCTCCATACTACCAATTGACATTGACTAACTCGTTTCAGTCCAAATATTCACAATGGCTGCCCCCGCTACCAACTTCAAGGTTGCCGACATCTCGCTGGCCGCTTTCGGTCGTCGCGAGATCGAGCTTGCTGAGAATGAGATGCCCGGTCTCATGGCCACCCGTGCCAAGTACGCTCTCGACCAGCCCCTCAAGGGCGCCCGCATTGCTGGCTGCCTGCACATGACCATCCAGACTGCCGTCCTGATCGAGACCCTTACCGCTCTCGGTGCTGAGGTCACCTGGTCGTCTTGCAACATCTTCTCCACCCAGGACCACGCCGCCGCCGCTATTGCCGCTGCCGGTGTCCCCGTCTTCGCCTGGAAGGGTGAGACCGAGGAGGAGTACCAGTGGTGCCTGGAGCAGCAGCTGAACGCCTTCAAGGACGGCAAGAAGCTGAACCTGATCCTGGACGACGGTGGTGACCTGACCCAGCTGGTCCACGCCAAGTACCCCGAGCAGCTCAAGGACTGCTTCGGTGTGTCTGAGGAGACCACCACTGGTGTCCACCACCTGTACAAGATGCTGAAGAACGGCGAGCTGCTGGTCCCTGCCATCAATGTCAACGACTCGGTCACCAAGTCCAAGTTCGACAACCTCTACGGCTGCCGCGAGTCCCTCGTTGACGGCATCAAGCGCGCCACCGATGTCATGATTGCTGGCAAGATTGCCGTTGTTGCCGGTTACGGTGACGTCGGCAAGGGCTGCGCCATGGCCCTGGCTGGCATGGGTGCCCGCGTCATTGTCACTGAGATTGACCCTATCAACGCTCTGCAGGCTGCCATGGCTGGCTTCCAGGTCACCACCATGGACAAGGCTTCCGCTGTTGGCCAGATCTTTGTCACGACCACTGGCTGCCGTGATATTCTGGTTGGTCGCCACTTCGAGGCTATGCCCAACGATGCCATTGTCTGCAACATTGGCCACTTTGACGTTGAGATTGACGTTGCCTGGCTGAAGGCCAACGCTGTCTCGCACTCCAACATTAAGCCCCAGGTCGACCGCTACACCATGAAGAGCGGCCGCAAGCTGATCCTGCTGGCTGAGGGCCGCCTGGTCAACCTGGGCTGTGCCACTGGCCACTCCTCGTTCGTCATGTCCTGCTCGTTCACCAACCAGGTCCTTGCCCAGATTGCTCTGTACAAGAACAAGGATGCTGCTTTCCAGGCCAAGTACATTGAGTTTGCCAAGACTGGCGACCTGAACAAGGTCGGCGTCTACGTGCTGCCCAAGATCCTGGACGAGGAGGTCGCCAAGCTGCACCTGGACCACTGCAACGTTGAGCTGAGCACCCTCACCGACGTCCAGGCTGAGTACCTGGGTCTGCCCACCGAGGGCCCCTACAAGCCTGACCACTACCGCTACTAAGCGTCTCAATCTCTCTTTTAATTGAGAGACTGAAGCATTGGTAGACGTCTAGAACTCATCTAGAACACTAATGTCATTTTATTGTCTTGTTATGTTTACGAAAAGAAATCTTTATATACCCATTTCAACCGGGGAAAAATGGAGGAGTTTATTGACCAACGTCATTCTTCTGTCCTACCGATGATTCTACATCATTAGCCACCCTTTCACATCTCTCTTACTCCGCCTTTCCACCCATCATGACGCCATGTCTGCTCCTCCTCATTTTTCTTTTTCTTTTACAAAAATGTTTTCAACAGCATAGGAAAGGAGCCTTTTTGTTTTTCGGTCTGATTTATTTGCGTTTATTAATTCTCTCTCAAAAGAGATTTGGGAAATTTAACACGGGACACATGTGCCTGGAAGTCACTTGCTGGCTGTTGGGCAGGGTACTTTCTGTGCTCTATCATATATATGTGCATCACCGGATGGCCATCTACAACTATACATAGCCATCTACGTTACTCGTTGGGCATAGCAACAGTGAGCTATGTTGACTATTTTTCTGTCGACGAAGTATGCTGGCCTAATGTTTAATTTTTTCAACAATTTCTGTTCCCCAGTGTGACTCTAGTATAATATTCATGCCTGCTATTGTAATTTGTAGTATCGCCGTGCATTGAAGTCAAGATATCTTGTCTCGCTTCCCTTGTTTACACGGCATTTGTATGATGTTTTGACTGTATATACGAGAACAGCCTTCATATTTATTATGTGATGAACATGCCCTGGAACTGACACATCGGATCACATCGACACCGCCATCAATCACATGCAACACTGCGAGCACACATCCGACTACATCTGTGGCTGCGACATCATGCCACTTTGCGCCCGATATGATACAATAGTTGAATACATTGCAGTTGATAGTAAGACTATTAGAGTACGGGGTAGAGTCTTTACCAAAGACCGTTCTACAAGACTGTCAATAAGAATTGAGAGGCGACTGGTTGCGTGTGACCACACAGTTCCCGGAAGCCATGCAATGCAGATGAAATAGGGTGAGACACCGCGGAGAGAGGAACAAGACTCCGTGATGTGACGTCTTGTGATCCTAGTAGTTATCAGGGCAGAGTAATACGGTGATATCTCGTAGATGAAGACTCAGAGGAGGCGGCCAGAAATGGCTCCTTATCTCTTCTCGTTGTCCTTGTCGTAGTCTCATCCACGCCCCCTCGTCCACTGCGACATCTGTTCCTCGGGCCATTACATCAAGAGGTCCTCAGTTGGGTCGTCATCGGCAAATACACTTTTACGTCTGATTGTCTCACCCGTGCTCTCTTGTTTACGATTTATACTTTTTGTGTCTACATTTTATATGATATTCACGATTGACAAAATTGACAAAATTGACAAGATTTTCAACAAACAATCGGGAAACAGCAGTGGTAGTCACTCAGTCACCCTAATTCTGCGGTTGTTCACTTATTTCCCTTTTGGGCTGACATTCTCCTTTTTGGGAAGGCAGAAAGTCGATCCCGGCCAGCAAATGAGCAGTCCGCGCCCGGTTACCATTGCTAGTGGTCCATTCTTGTGTTGGCACTGAAGATCAGGCAGTATTTCGATTTGGTCTCTTTTTCTCTAGCGATTTGCTTCCTCTTGTAGCTTGCTAGTAGTTTTCTATTGGTGCAGTGAATGACTTTGTTGACTGGCTGACAAGTATATTTGGCCAAGTCACCTCTACCCCATTCTCCGGAGGTCTATGTTGAGTCCTGTGAACAGTTTATTACTAATTCTCATTGACCTTCAATGACCTTCTGCGACTGCCAGCAATTCTTACGACGTAAAATATTGATTATCTTCCAGCCACCAACTCGAAACAAGAACCTGCTCACCGTGCTAAATACATCGACCTTTCGCCGACTGCTCCTTTGCTCCTTTGCTCCTTCGCTTCTTGCTGCTTGCTTCTTGCTTTTAGTCCTCGTATTTATCCGCTACTTCTCGCGTAAACTGGTGGCTCTTAGCACTACACGTATCCCTCCTAGTATTTCTCCTAGCACGGTTTAGTTTGGCACCGTCGCCCGTTTATCGTTCGGCTCTAGGCGCAAAGATACTCGAGACAGGACAGGAAGCACAGTCGGGACGAGTTGCAGGACAGTAGAGACAAAGAGAGAGAGAGAGACTGGGCGTAGCGCCATGTGTTGGGTAGGCGCTAGCAGGAAGTGGTGTGGGAAGCTAGTGCCGCCACGATATCACTGCAACAGCGCCGGTCTGTGAAATAGTTTAGTTAGGGCAGTGCAAATAGACGTATCTTACAGCTTGACACAGAAACCGCTTGGCCATACTTTTTACACTCGACTGCGACTTTCCGGTGTTCCATAACATGATCTGCCTGCTCCCGCGCCCATGCCTAGGGAGTATGCATTGAGCCTTGGATCTTTTTTGAATTTGGTTTCTCTCAAGAAGATCCATAGCTTCGGTGCGTGGGTGCTTCTCCGAAACAATATTGCAGCAAAGTGTTTTTATACTTGGAGACAGGATGAATCTGTAGATACTTGTATCATTTTGAGATTGTTGTTCTATTCGAAGCAGACACAAACAAAGAACAAAAGTAGAGTACAAGGCATGTAATTCAACCCACAGCCGAACCCAATAGTCGCACTGCATCTAGGCGAGTTCTCATGTGTAACGCATACAAAAGAGCCCGGCAAACCACAGGATGCAGCTGTAAGAAGCAAATCTCTGCTGTATGAACTCTTTGAGGTTTGCCCATAGCAGGTTGACCGAGCTTACAAAAAAGGTACAAACGATGGCTACGACGTAATACTACAGATGTTTGACAAACTCCGCGCAATAGCCATCAAGGCCGGCCGCCCCTGCTCGAATGTTCTTCATTCCACCCCTGCCCGTACATCCCAAGCCTTACGGCTGCAACGATGTCTAGGTACTCGTACAGAAGAAACGAGGGTCAAAGTGCGAAATGACTTTGAGAATGAGAAACAGAAGATGTAGCATCCAATGCAACAGTATCATTCTCATCTACCTGTACCTTGATGCGCGCTTTTCTTTTTCTTTTCTTTCCAAACCAAGACCGGGAAGACAAATGAAAAGAGAACCAACAAGAGATCAAATGGCGCTGGGCGACGTTGCATTGAAAAACAAGACCCTGTCAAGGAGAAGGGGATTCTATTGATCCTATCTGGATACATAGCAAGTCTGGTTTTTACTTTCTAATACTTGGCTTCTCAATTTTCTCAGCTTTCCCGACACTACCTTTATTATATTTACACGCTCTATCCATAATTACATCCTCGCTTCTCTTCCCGTTCCCTCCCCGTCGGCCTATGATCCACACCACCTTCTGTCTCTTGGTCTTTATCTCTTTATATTTTCTTTTGCCTTGACCGTGTTGGCTTGTTAGGTATCAGAACTTGCTTTGGTGTAGAGTTTGGTTCGTATTTTACTTTGCTTTTGTTGACAAGTACTCCGCACTCTCGGGATTTGCTTCTTTCTGCTGGGTCTTCTACGTCGGTCGGCTTGATACCTAATTACATATGGTCATTTGCACGGGGCAACCCCAGTCCGTGCTCTTTCTTTCTTTCCAATCTCCTCCTCCTCCTCACGTTCTCTCTTTGCGTCTGCTAACCCAATATTCATGATGATACCTATTCCTGAAACCATCAGTCTACCCCTATTATTGACTCTGCTAAACTGATTGCTAACATGGCTGAGGCAAGCCACATTGGCCCCCATGAGCACACTCTCAAAATTTCGAGCACACTCCGCCAGGAAAAGAAAAGGAAATCGTCCCATATGTGTAGCTCAGCATACCACGCTATCCTTGTGAATTGTATTTGGGGCCTAGCGCCTTTATCAGTCTCGAGCATAAAGTGTAAGTATACAAGCACAAGTAAGATGGGAAAATCAATATCGAAATCACAAGCCGACAGGCGTCGGGATGGGTGGGCGCGAAATATAGTACACTATGTGCTGTGTAACGTCGTGTGCAATATGGTAAGCATAAATGCAGATACATATAGAAAAGCGTTGGAAGCGGCTCGGCCGCGAGTTGGCCGACTTCCCGCCTTGCTTTCATTAGAGTCTGGTCAAGAATAACCATAGAAGAGCGGTTTGGTAATATCCTCGATATCTTCGTCATTCATCTTACATTCAATCACACAGATCATACAGATCATACATATGTTCGCCGGACTTGTATAATTTTCTGTATGCAGTGCATGTATCACTGTAGCACAGCATCACTGTGGAATATTGTCTCACACATATGCAGGGTGTTTGGGGGAGTTGGGGACAGACTAGGAGAAGAGAATGAGTTTACGAGAAATAACGGCAAATAACGAGAAACAAAAGAGGAAGAGGGTGTAGACAAGGGCTTCCGGGGTAGGCAGTCGCACAACGAAAAAGGGAAACCAGTAAATGAGGTAAAGGGAGACAAAAGAAAGCAACAGGCACACTCAGACAGCGGCGGTGGGCAGCCATTATGAGTTCTCGTATTTCTGATTTCTGACTTGTGATTTTTAATTGTGATTCTTTTTTTGATTATTTGGCAATCACTGTCAAAAAGTTTCTGTTTTGGGTGCAACTTGCCCACTTTCAATCATTCCGTCAATCGAGGAAAATATAGTCAGTTTAGTCAGCAGTCTATAACGTTGTTTTGATTTAGATGAAGCATGAATATTCCTTGAACGCTTTGTTTCAAAGAAAGCAGTGACCGAAGCCGACAGACAAGAAAAAGTCCCAACGTCCATGAGACTAATCAATGGTGTCTGGACGGAGCACTACCGCGTCCGTTCAAGCGCAAGCCACGATTTTTGGACATGTCTGTTGGTTTTCATTTTTTAGTCCTCGCTTCGTCAGTCTTCGCGCCACTCGTTTGTTGACTCGTCCGTGAGTTGTTCTCTTACTCTCCTATTATCTTCCCTCCTCTTACTCCCTGCAAATGTATGGGCGATTATGCTTTGTAAACTTATTTGCTCCTTTCTTTGTCACGCATATTGGGGGCAGGTTCGTTAATGGACAAATAAATAATATAAAATTAAATTGGAAACGGCTCTCTGGAGGCGAGGCGAAGCGAGGCGAAGCGAGCGGAGAGCAAAGTGCCAAGGGGAAAAAGGCAACCACGACGTGCATACGAGTAAAGGTGGTCGAGCGTGGCATATCAGTTGTGTTAAGAATGTACCCGTACTCTTGTACGGAGTAATATTAGTACACATGTAGAGAGAGAAGAGAAAACAGGCACTCGGTCGTAGAGGGAAGGGTAGAGGTGGAATACGACACTGTTATAGAGTGGAATAAGAAAGAATCTTGGGAAGTAGAAATAGATGAAAGTAGGGGCATGACAAATCGGCGCTGACTGTTGTCTTTTCTGAATTCAAAGAGATATCTCTAGACTCTGATGTCTACTGAGTACCTTGTGCAACTGTTGATGAGACAAGAAGCAGGGGATGTCTCTCGCTTCGATGAGCATGCACCCTGTCCGGGTCAAGACACGAACCTTGATACGTTGTCTCGGCCACGGTAGAGTAATAGACATAAATATTTTGCTATTTTGATATTTGCTATTTGCTATTTGCTATTTGCTATTTGCTATTTGCTATTTGATATCTAGTTATTTCTTTGATATCTAGTTATTTCTTTATCTTCAACAGGGCGCCATCACTGAGGCCTCCACGTAGCCTTCACCGCCGTGTTGCAGCATCAAGGTCGGATCGTGCCCACGATGGCGACCACGCGTAAGGTGATCATAGGCACACTCGGTCGACACACTCCGCAATGTTTTTTGTTTTATTACTATTCATGCTAAATATGTGATGATGCAAGCGTGTATCATCGCGCTAGCATCGTGATAGCTTCACATGGCCGCGGTGTACCACTAACAGTATACCACAATATCATGACATATTATGCTAGTTGGTGCCAACAAACACTGCCTCGATTCTCAACTGCCCTGCGTTGTTTAGATACGCTACTCTCTTTCCGGACATGTTGTTGGACTGTGGAGGGGGCCAGCAGGGCCAACGAGAGCTTTAGTTACTGTTGGTTATTTTTGATATATCTTACAGGATCAATCTAGCAAAGGAATGGAAGAACACAACCATCATAAGGTCGGCTGCTCTATGCTAATGCGCGCCGTGGCGTCCAACACACCACCCCCCACACACACCACCGCCAGCCAGCCGTTCCACTTTCACGCCCCTCCTCCTTCATTCTCTCATTCTCTCGTTCTCTCTCTTCGACTCTCCATTCGCGTCGTACTTTTGTACTCGCTTCACTGGTCTAATCCTCATTCTAGCCCATCTAGCTCTTCTACTTTACTATTTAGTCCTCTTTTGCAGGTCGCCCTAGGTCGTCATCTTCCTTTGGAGAAACCTGGGCGCCATAGTCGAATTGAGGATGTACAGGTACAGTGCCTTGAAATTCGCAGAGGTCGTGTAAACGTTGTGCCGACATCAAAACAACAGATTAGTCACGAAAATGAGTGACCACCTGAATACTGAGGACTGATAATCAATGCAGTGATTCCGACCAGGGTACCGCTGCTAGATACGGGAAATGCGCAGGGTAAGAGTAGATGAGCAGATGAACCAGACATGGGGGTACACTCTGTAGACAGGGGTTAAATTCACAGGGCAGGAGCAGCACAAGAACAGACTGAACAGACCACCCTGCCACCGCCAGCCAGGCTTGACCCAATACAGAAGGAGTAAAGGCGATCGCAGTGCTGTTAGTCGTTAAGTCGTCTCCGCCCGAGGTATCCTCTGTGCGTTCTCTCATAGCTGAAAACGCGCTGAAAGATACTCGAGACTAGAGACTAGAAACTAGAGGCTAGACGGCTACAACTACGGAGCAGCAATTAGGAATAAAAAGGTAAAATACACGAAAAAGAAAAACGGGGAAAAGATGAAATAACGACCCTAATTAAAACACATTGCCCAGGGCCCCAAGCGCATCCATCACTCGACCGCATCTGTACCTTCTTTTGCTGTTTGGACTTGCTGGCTCACTTCTCTTCATACATCTCGCATCTCTGTCCATATACATCACATCTACAGTATTCGCAGTTTCGCAGTTTCGCAATCTCGCAATCCATTCCCGGCCATCGTCACTTGCAAACTGCCATCTTCAACCGGTAGTGAAATCAACCCAGCGAGATAAACGTCATCTTTTTGATTTCTACCGGATTCAAGTTCTAGAACTAGGATCCCGACGACGACGACGACGACGACGACGACGACGACGACGACGACGACGACGCCAAATCACCCCGAGTTGCTCCAAATCGACACAAACTCGACGACAGAATTCATCAGACAGAACATATTCTGAACTAGCTGTTAAATTCACCAGCAACGACATAACCCAAACGCCAATATCAACATCAACCCGACATGCCGAAGTAGAGGCTTGGCAAGAAGAGCACGAGCGTGACGTGAGCTTCGTTTCTGATAGCCAGGACCGAGACGGCATCACGCACTTCACGTCTTCACGGCTTCACGGCTTCAACCATAATTTTAACGCATTACAAGGCACTTACCCATAATCAAAATGTCACAACTTCCACCACCGCTCAGCTTGCCGAGCATTTCGGCCACCACTGCCGGCAGCAGCTATGCCAGCACGGCACCACCGTACAGCACATCCTCATCCGCAACAGCTTCGGTACCACGTCCACCACCGCCTCCGCCGCCACCATTAAACACAAACTTCTCATCTCACTCTACTCACGCATCACACTCGTCTCACGCAAGTCAGTCAAATAGCTCCAGTGCACACTCGGCCCCGCCATACAGCAGCCATCACGCCGGAAGCAGCTCGGCCGGCAACGATCCTTTCCGGCTGTCACCAGTCGGGCCCTCGTCACACTCTCACTCTCACCCGCACTCACATTCGCATTCTCATTCTCATTCGCATTCGCATTCTCATTCCCATTCTCAGTCCTCTCACTCACACCCACACTCGCATACGCCAACACCTCACACGCAACCGCCGGCCCCGTCCCTGCCGAGCATGCGGACCATGGACGTGATGCACCCGCCCCCGAGCATGCACTACAGTAGCCACAGCAGCAACAGCCACTCTAGTCACCCTCCTCCTCCCCCGCCTCCTCCTCACCATAGTAGTAGCCACGGCTCACATCCGGGCCACTCGCCGCAACACGAGAGTCATACCAGTCACCACGACCATCATGAACATCGTGAGCATCGTGAACATCGTGACCACGACCATCACGACCATCACGACAGCCACAGCCACCACAGTTACACTGGCCCGCCTAGTATCCCTTCCGGCCCAATGCCCTACCACCACATGCCTGCACCTTATGGAATGCCGCCGTACGGGATGCCGCCATATGGGCTGCCTGGCCATCACGGTATGCCCGACATGCGCATGTCTTCGTACGGCCTCGGGACTCTTCACCGGCACAAAAAGGTACGTCTCTATTTACCATACTCTATGTTTATCGCCATCACCACTTTTGTCATCCATTCTAACTACCCAGGAAATCAAACGCCGCACAAAGACAGGCTGCATGACCTGTCGAAAACGCAGAATCAAGGTGAGCTTTCTCTCTGTTTCCGAATTTCCTATTTCACTACTTTCTTTCCTCTTTCAGTCCTCCCACTAGTTTGCCCATTTACTCCCATTTACATACATTCCCTCCCACATTCTCTACCCCATCACACCACCCACATCAACACACTTTGACGTTTCCGGTGCTCTGTTGCGCATCTCTTTGTTCCCTTCCCCTCCCTCGCCCTTCCTCCTTTCCTTGTCTTTCTTTCTCTCACACAATCGTTCCTTTGTCTGCTCGTTCTCGCATATCTTATCCCATCCCTCGCTTCTCATTCGCCTGCATCTCTCTCCCCGGTTCTCCTTACTTAGCGGCTGAACCCTTTCTCCTCTTCTTGCGCTCGTATTCCACCTTCCACCTATTTCTGTTTTTTTCTTTTCCTGCCTTCTCCTTACCCCCCCCCCCCCCTTCTATTCCTATTTTGCCCAAATTCGCCTCAGTCCGCCATACGCTCGCTAGTTTGGCGGCCGTCTCGCTTAAAACCCCTCCTTCCCTATTGCAGTACAGCTAGCACATCCAGCCAGCCAGCACAAGCACAGGGCACCCGCATAAGTACGGAGCCCTTGTGCACAGGCCGAAAGCTGGTTGGCAGACAATGCCCAGCCTCTTATTATATAATCATGATTTTTACTGCCAAACCTTGAGCACCGATCAACCAATCCACCAATCTATCAATCTACCAAAGTAATTACACGACAACGTTTTGACCAACACTAACAAATCAGTGCGACGAGACACACCCGACGTGCAACAACTGCAAAAAGTCAAAACGTGAATGCGCCGGCTACGACCCCATCTTCAAGCAGCAGCCAAACAATCCAGGCTTCTTACAGCCAACCGCACACGCTCCGCCACCCTCCTCGATGACGACGACAATCACCACCACCACCACCGCACCGAGTTCATCATCTCACTACTCGCCACCACCTCTCTCCAGCCTCCTCAACAAGACAGGTCCGCCGCCAGCTCCTTCTCTGCCACGGAACATCGACTCGCCCT
Source organism: Ophiostoma ulmi (assembly GCA_029298715.1). Classification (NCBI taxonomy): domain Eukaryota; kingdom Fungi; phylum Ascomycota; class Sordariomycetes; order Ophiostomatales; family Ophiostomataceae; genus Ophiostoma; species Ophiostoma ulmi. Next base: position 3,750,709 of record JANSLN010000002.1, on the reverse strand, counting down.
ACACACCGCTCGAGTCGCCCGGTCCGTCACTACCGTCCGCCACGTCTATTGCTTCCATCACCTCAGCCCCGCTATCGGCATCTAGCTCGGGTAGTTTATCCGGCAACACAATTGCAAATCTCTACAAATCAGCTCCGCCTATCCGCAGGACTAGTTCTTCTTATCACAACGGTGGCTTGTCAATCTCGCATCTGAACAACGCCAGCCCTGAGGACCATCATACGAGCAGTCGTTCGAGCATCCACCCAAGCACTCACACGGGCAACCACTCGAGCCACCCGAGCCACTCTGCACAAGCTAGCCGCACAAGCTACTACAGCTCTGGCTCATATTCTGCACGGCCCATCGTGTCTCCCACCGAGAACCACTACAGCAGCAGCAGCAACACCAACAGCGCCGGTACGAGCAGCAGCACAAAGCCCGCCTACGAGTACCCAGGAAGCTCTGCCCACGGAACCACCTCTAGCAGCACTCCCACCTCTGCTAGTAAACCCTACGACTACCCGACCAGCTACAACGATGAAAGTCGACGAGATTATTGGCAAGACCGCGCCCGTCCCGCTTACACAGCCGGCACCGCCGTTGACACGCGAGACGATCGACGATATCACTAAGGCATACTATGAAGTGTACGTGCCGGGGCTGTCGTCCTTTTTCGAGACGACGTGGTACAACCTCAAACCAGGCGGGTCTTCAAATCCAGTCACCTTGCTGCTCAACAATGAGCCGCTGATGAAGCTGCTCGCATCGTTCATGGCTGCTGCGTCACAAGTGACAACGCGTGACCTGGCTAGCAACGAGATGAAGATAGCATCGGCCATTGAGCTGCGAGTGATCTGGACACTCGCAACGCTAGCCTATACAGTACCGGCCATGGCGATTATCATCAACCCGAATCAACCATATGGCAGCTCGGGCGCATTACCGGACGACAATGCCATCAGTGCTAGTGATGCCCGTAGCCGGCTTGCCGTGGTAGATGCTCTGTTGTCGGGGCGGGTCGAGTTCTCGCCATCCACAACTGCATCCACGTCCGCTACAGGGTTCCTCATCACACCGACAGTATCTGTGTCTTCGTCCGTCTCCCCCATATCTGGGTCACCGGCGCCGTCATCGCCGGCTCCTTTGGCTTCGTCGACACCCGTACCAGGTTCTGCATCTACACCAACACCGCAATATTCCTACACGGCTAATCCGTGCATGGGCCAAGCGCGGTCCAACGACCAGGCTCGCGTTCGCGAGTACAAGTTTTGGTGGTGGCTGGGCCAGTTTGTACAGCTCTACCAGGCGTCCAGCAAGGGCAAAGAGAACCGTGTGCGCGAGCGCGAGCATGCTCTGGCACAGATGCGATCATTGCTGGACGGTCGTGAGAACCGTGATGTTCTATACTCGATTGCCGTGTTGCGTGAAATGGCGTCGCGCACGCCGACAGGCTTTGACATGTCGAGTGCCACTATTCTAAACTTGGACGAGTCCGACCCACGCAACAAGCTTGCTGTAGCCGTCAAGTTCATCCGCAGCGAAGCGCAGCTACCCAGTGCCAATGGCAGCAGTAGCGGCGGGGGATCTACGAATGTTGTCCGCCGGTTCGCTCAGATTGCCGTGCGTGCACTTATTCACCCAGGATACAGTGTCGTGCGAGCTCAGGCATAGGCCTGTATATTTATATCAATTATTTTGAATAATATGTTTGGTGTTATTTTGGATTAGGGATACCTCTTGGTGTTTATTTTGTTTTGGGTCTCGTTCAGCTATCAGCTGGCCTGGAGTGTATGCTATAATGCAATCTTTTGTTTTATTTAATATTTATTTATGTATCTACGTGGCTTTGATGATGTAGCCAGTGCCATGCAGGGTGTACTACTGGCTGGAAAAAGAAATCAAAAATTAGGAAAAGGCGTCTTGGATGTCGCTCCCTTATCACTCCCTCAAGTATCAGAACTGTCACTACCTGGTTTCTTGCCTTGCGTACATGCTCCAGAAACTTGATTCCAACTCTAGATAGATCCCATTGAATCCGCATGAGTTAGCATTCACGGGGTTTCTCTTCTAACAATGTCCCGAGGTTAGGCAGCTATCTCCTATAGTGATCCTCTTCTTTTCTTTTTCCAAGTCATTTCAGTCATACATATAGTCTCTGTTGTCCTTATCTATGCCGTGCCAGCATGCACTACCTGTGTCCAAAAGACCCTTCCTGCAGGATGCTGTGCACTTTGATTTACCTATCTGCTCTTTTCTTGTGGACTATTGTTATCTGCATCCGAACAGATTGGGCACTAATATCATGATGTTGAAACTAGAGCACCTTTGAAAAGTGAGCGAGATTCAGCCTCATACTCATTTACTCTTTTGCTACTCTCTCTTTTCTTCCTCCTTTCTTCTTCTTTTTCACTATCCACCACTAGCATAAGCCAACACCATTTATATATTCCAATGACACCATATCTCGTGACCAATGCCGTCTTGTGCATGTCACATCTATTTTTGACCTAGATTCGGAGTTACTTTTTTTTTTTCTCGCCTTTTCTTTGGCTGTGTCTGTCCGTGTCTCCCCGTTTCCCCGTCTTCACCGCCATACCGATTACATCTATAGCAGCTACTGCAGCTTCAGAATATGACATATCTCCTGTGTCCTACTTTTATTGACGACCTATATAATAACTGCAAAGGAAAAAAGACGTCAATTGACCGGCCCGTCCCCGGAAGCACTTAAACGGCAGCCAAGGTTTCTATTTTCTGAACTTTTAGATTCTCCGATTAACATCTCGTTACCGTATAGTGCTGTGTAACATAACTGCGAGTTCGGAGAACACCACCGCAAACGTGAATCACTACACAAAGCAAACGCATCAAAGACTGTCATATCTCTTCTATCACACATTTTTATTTGGCTTAGACTCGTCTGCAGCTTTATGCCGGCTCTCCGCACTGCTTAGAGAGTGGTAGGAGCTGTCCCTCTCCTCTTTCGTCCTCTTTCGGCTTCCTAGTTGCTGCTTCTGACTATCACTTCGAATACTACGCAGCTTTACGACTCTCTTCCCGTCCGTCCTCCGCGCTAACCTATCTTGCATTCTAGTTGTATCAGTTGCATTCGACGTGAATAGACTACTTCCCGCTTGATTAGTACCCCACATATAAATTTACCGTAGAAGAAGCAGTAATTGGCGGACTAATAGCTCCAAAACGTGGCAACTGTTCTTTTTGTTTGATTTTCATCCAAGATGGAAATGTTCCTCTTGTTTTATTTTACTCTTTTCTGACTCTGAGTTGTCTCTAATACCAGCTGGTCTTGTTATACTGGGTGGGACAATATCTGCTTTGTTACGCACGTTCTTTATCTCTGCCTCTCTTCAGACCATCTGCGCCTATCCAAGAGTTTGTTTTAACAACCGTCTCGGTAGACAAAGATACAAGATATGAGAGATAGATTCTAGAAATAAGAGGTGATTTTAAACGCCGTCTTAGTCCGTAAATATATGCCCAAATAGGCAACGCCATCTTCCTTTGTCTAGTTTCGTTGACTGTAGTTCTGTCGGGGGAGGGGGGGGGGGGCGGGACCGATGTGGTGGTGATGAAATGGATGGCTTTGCATCAAGTAGTATTTCGTATTCTATATACTTTTAAATCCGACTGACAAGTACCGTTTTTATGTACAGGAATTCTACCATATCTAGACTACTCTCATTTGCCCGTGTGTTTCGCCGGCGACTGTGCGCAGCACACAGCATGCACTTGAGCAATCTGCACTTGTTCATCTATCTCTATATATTTTATCTATTATCCATTATCTATTAGCAACTCTTGTCCGTCTGTCATCTTCTTCTCACCCTTACCGCCTCGTATACGGAGCATCATTCACTAGTCACTTCTAGATGACCTGCCCATTGGCAGCCCCGACTATATACTCACATTTACTACTTACGTTGGGCTGTAGCCTCCTCGGCATCCATCTCAACTTCGCCTCGACTTGATCTTGAAACTGCACATATCATACACTTTACAACACACAACATACACCACGGTGCCACCTCTTACAACCTTGGATGGCACAGCCTTTGTGAAGAGCTGCTGAATACCATTACAGGATCAGAGACCTATTCAATCTATTCACCGTCACCTGTATTAATCAGCCTGCCTCGGTCATCTTAGCATCAAATCAGTCCCTGGTTGGAGTTTGCATATAAATACTTTTAGCATCTTGTCTTTAGCTCCCACTCTTACCTCTTCCTACATCCAACATCCTTTCAACTTCCAACGCAGCCCTATCTCGATATCAAATTTACAGAATGACGACCAGCTCAGCACGGCCAAAGATCCTCAAGCTAGCCCGGATCGCTTTGTATGTTCTTTTATGTTCGTTTCACTTTCATCTCCTCCTGACACTGCAGGGCACACAAAACATGGTCTGAGATTGAGGCCGTCGCCGACGTGGTAGTCCCCAGGGCCACCAACCGCGCCGAGTTTATGGATGAGTGCAAATCCGGCGTCCTTGACGGTGTTGATGTCGCCTACCGCAACTTTGACAGCCTGGAACTGACTGGACGCATCGATGTAGAGCTGCTGCAGGTGATGCCACGGTCCCTCAAATTCATATGCCACAACGGTGCCGGCTACGACTCTGTCGACGTCAACGCCTGCACAGAACGCGGTATTCGCGTCTCTAATACACCAACAGCTGTGGACGAGGCCACTGCCGATATCCACATTTTTCTCATGCTCGGCGCCATGCGCAACCTCGGCCCGGCGCTGTCAGCCATTCGTGCAGGGTATTGGCGTGGCGAGCACGGTGCACCTCCACTCGGGCGTGATCCAGAGGGGAAGACACTCGGTATCTTGGGCATGGGTGGTATCGGTCGGGCCGTAGCACGCAAAGCCCGAGGCGCCTTCGACATGAATGTCATCTACCACAATCGTAACCGACTGTCATCGGAGATCGAGGAGACATTGGGTGGTGCTGTCTACATCCCCACACTCGATGCTCTGCTGGCACAAGCCGACGTTGTGAGCATCAATGTTCCGCTCAACAAAAACACGCGCCATCTTATTGGTGCAGAACAGTTTGCCAAAATGAAGGATGGGGTCGTTGTGGTCAACACGGCCCGTGGCGCGGTGATCCATGAGCAGGCCCTGGTGGACGCACTATCTTCGGGCAAGGTGGCGGCGGCGGGACTCGACGTGTTTGAGTTTGAGCCTGCAGTTCACCCGGACCTTCTCAAGAGCGATAAGGTGTTGCTGGCGCCACACATGGGCACTTCGACGGTTGAGACGGAGACAAAGATGGAGACATGGGCACTACAGAATGTTTTGCAGGCACTCATCAAGGGTACTCTCAAGAGCATTGTGCCAGAGCAGTATGAGATGCAATCGTGAGCTACTTGTTTCCCATGAAGGCATGATAGACGAGACTTGCTGCTCTATACAGTATGGAAATGATGGAAAAGACTTGATCTATCTATGTGGGCTAATATTGAGGCGTGCCAGAACGCGGCAAGGATAGAGGACTGGGAGTCTGCGCTGATCCAATGATGGTCGGATTCTAAATGCAATGAATAAATCATTATCTAGAAGAGACAAATTCAATCAAAATGAACACTTTGTGAATCTCTGTCGTAGCCCGACAGGCTACTTTTGCCCTACGATGAGCCAGTCCACCACAGTCCACGGTGAGATGGCCGAGTTGGTTATGGCGTAGGATTAAGGTTCCTATGGAGCAATCCGCGTGGGTTCAAGTCCCACTCTCATCATCATTGTTTCTTTTCTTTGAACAGAATCTATATTTTTTGCAGTTTTCTAGTAGTTGGTTTCTTTTTGGCTATCGTATAATACCGCGTCAAAATTGAAGCTGAGAGGTCAATCTTGAATACGTCAATGCCAGATGAAGGAGCGCAAAACCACGACACCCCATTGGCCAGTCTATAGGACATCCCCACTTATCACACCACCACGCTGGCATGCTCACCATGCCGAATATCTTTTGCCTTGTTCGCCCCCACCTCGTCAGCGACAACATCCCTACATTTCACGGCAGTAAAACACTGTTATTGCGAATCTACGGCAGCTTCTTGCTTCGTCTGCTTACCTTCAAGCTGGCGAATCTACTCTGGTCGCCGCCGCAATCCCCGGCCAATCCGCCGACCTCGGGACGGCCTACTTCCAGCACCATAGGCACTGCCATGGCTGCACAACCGAATCAGCCGGCCTTGACGCCGCAGTTTTGCTTCAATACTGTATATCTGCGTGGTGGGTAGCCTGTCATGTTCTCACAATCCTTGATATTGGCTAACAAGTAGACTTTTTACGTGCCTCGCGCGCCGTCGACGACACTATTACGCAACACCTAAATGCCCTCGTGACACCTTCGCGTGCCGGCTTCGATCCCTCATCAACTGCATACCGCCCACACTCATCTTCCTACTCCTACTCCTCGTCGTCACACTCGACAGCTCCGGCACCAGCATGCCAGTCATTCCGCGATACCGTCCTCTTCCCGTCCTGGCAGGCCCGCGACGATGTGATTCGCTACTGTTCTGGCATCGCCGAAGCGGCTGTAGCGCAGGATGTCAAAGACAGGGCAGTAGCCAATACAGCAGCAGCTGCCTCGGCAGCCGCATTAGAAGCAGCAGCAGGGGCCTCTTTGGACAACAAGGAAGACAAGCCAAGTAAACGCCGAGAACCCATTACAGAACGTGACGATCCGTACATCAACCGACAACAGTACTCCCTCGTCGAGCCCCAAGCCAACCTCCTGGCATCACTCATGCGTCAGGAGCAAGGCGTCGAGACAATTGTGCGCGCACGGTCATGGGATGTGCTACAGAGCCGGTGCGGCGGAAGTGCTGCCGTCGGTGCCGCCTCGGGCGAGCCTGGCTGGGAGGCAGCGCTGGCCCACTGGCGGAAGCAGCAGGGCCGGCAGTAGTTGTTGCCAGATGAAGAAGGCACGAAGCACGCGTTCACGTGCCGGTGGTACGGCCTTGCCATTTTGCATTTTGTATTTTGTATTTTGTATTACGTAATGAACAGCATATCTTGGGCATAGGTTACTTGGTTGTATTATCTTCATTTCTAGAATCTCTCATATTGGCGTCTGGCAGTCGGCGTATTCAATATCTCTCCTTTATAATTATAATTTATATAGATTTTTTTCACTTCTATATTTCTCACGTACTGTAGTTCCGCTATCTTCTAGATAGATGTCTTTAACACAGATTACCCCACTTAACAGGCAGGAAGAACACGGCGCCGATAGCTCTTGCTCTCTCTACCTCTGGCCTTTTGTCGTTGAAACCACCAAACAAACCAAGCAGAAAATATCCACTCCCCGGCTTTTCTTTACAGTGGCCCACCCGTTACCTTGAACCTTCCCAAACAGCCCCCCAAAAGCCCAAAACGATCATCCGACGTCGATATAGACTTTTGACGCTGACATCTCTCCCTTGACTCCCGAACCCCCAACCACGACTACGGCCATTTCCCCCTCCCCTTCTCCCCATCGCCATCTCATAGGCACAGGCACCTCGACACTACCGGGGCGCCTTTTTCTTTCGACACCGCATCGCCTCGACTGCGCCTGTCTCAGGTCCGATCAGCGAACCCCTCCATCTTCGCCGACCTCGTCGTTTCTGTATCGACCGACACCAGCCGTCTCGTGCGCAATCCTTATCTTATCTTCCACGTACAATCTCCATACACCAAAAATAACCATCGCATCACCATCATGCCTCAGCCGCTCAGCTCAAGGGACGCCAGCCTGTTTCGCCAGGTCATCCGCAACTATGAAGAGAAGCAGTACAAGCGTGGCATCAAGGCTGCCGAGCAGATCCTGAAGAAGAATCCACGTCATGGTGACACCATGGCTATGAAGGCCCTCATCCTTAATGGTCAGGGCAAAACTGACGAGGCATTTGCGCTTGGCAAGGAGGCCCTGACTGTCGACATGAAGTCTCACATCTGCTGGCACGTCTACGGCCTGTTGTACCGCGCCAACAAAAACTTTGAGGAGGCCATCAAGGCCTACAAGTTTGCCCTTCGTCTCGAGCCTGAGAGCACGCAAATCCAGCGCGATCTTGCCATTCTCCAGATTCAAATGCGCGACTACGCCGGCTACGTTCAGAGCCGTCATGCCATGCTACAGGCCCGCCCTCAGATCCGTCAGAACTGGACCGCCCTCGCTATTGCCTACCACCTCGAGGGCAACCTAGCAGAGGCCGAGCGCACTCTTATCACCTATGAGGAAACGCTCAAGAACCCGCCACCACGCTCCGACATTGAGCACTCTGAGGCTATCCTGTACAAGAACAGCATCATTGCTGAGACCGGTGACACCAAGCGCGCTCTGGAGCATCTCGAGGATGCCGCTGTTGAGCGGTGCCTCGACCGCCTGTCTGTGCTGGAGCGCCGCGCAGAGTACCTCACAAAGTTGGAGCGCAACGAGGAGGCTGCTGCTGCATGGCGCGCGCTGATCGACCGCAACCCCGACCACTCTCTGTATTACCGCAAGCTTGTGGAGACGCTCGGCCTGGCTGCCGAGGGTGCCGACCAGGAGGCGCGGCTGGCCGTGTTTGACGAGTATGCTGCCAAGATGCCGAAATGCGACGCTGCCAAGCGTCTGCCGCTGGACTTTTTGACCGGCGACCTGTTCAAGGAGCGCGCCCGCAAGTACCTCGGACCCATGCTGGATCGTGGCATCCCATCTCTGTTCGCCAACCTGAAGCACCTGTACTCTGACGAATTCAAGAAGGCAACGCTGCCCGAACTTGTCGAGGAATACCTGGTTTCCGCACAAGCAGCTGCCGACTCTTCTGCCGACGCCTCAGAGACCAACGGTGATGCCGCCAAGAAGACGGACTCGTCCAAGGGTGTCGGTGCTGCTCTCTTCTTCCTTGCGCAGCACTACAACTACTATATGAGCCGCGACCTGGCCAAGGCCGACGAATACTGCGACCGCGCTATTGAGCTGGATGCGTCGAGCGTCGACTTCAACATGACAAAGGCCCGGATATGGAAGCACAAGGGCGACCTGCAAAAGGCGTCTGAGGCCATGGATCACGCACGCAGCCTCGACAAGCGCGATCGGTACATCAACAGCAAGGCTGCCAAGTACCAGCTGCGCAACGACGAGAACGAGAAGGCGCTCAAGACAGTGGCCATGTTTACGCGCCCCGACTCGACTGATCCTATGGGCGATCTACTCGACATGCAGTGTATCTGGTACTTGACCGAGGACGGTGAGGCGTATGCGCGCACCGGCAACATTGGCATGGCTCTGAAGCGCTTCCACGCCATTGCCAACATCTTTGACATTTGGCAGGAGGACCAGTTTGACTTCCACTCGTTCTCTCTGCGCAAGGGTATGATCCGGTCATACATTGAGCTTGTCCGCTGGGAGGACCGGATACGCGAGCACCCCTTCTTTACGCGTGCTGCGCTGGACGCTGGTCGCCTGTATGTGTCTATATACGATGCTGCCCAGGCCGAGGCCAATGGCACTGCCGAGACCAACGGTCACGGCGCCAATGGTGATGCCAACGGCACGTCTGCTGTCGATGCTGCCGCAGATGCCGCTGAGAAGAAGAAGGCTGCCAAGAAGGCCAAAAAGGCCGCCGAAAAGGCCGAGCGTGAGGCGGCTGAGAAGGCGGCCAAGGCCGACCCCAACAAGGGCAAGGCGGCGACGGCGGAGGACGGCACGGCCAAGAAGAAGGACGAGGACCCGCTCGGCCTGAAGCTGGCAGCCACCACGAACCCCCTGGCCGAGGCCACCAAGTTTATTGAGCCCGTGCTGCAGTTCAGCCCTAAAAACATTGAGGGCCAGCTGGCCGGCTTTGAAATTTACCTGCGGAGAGAAAAGTACCTCCTGGCGCTGCGGTGCCTCAAGGCGGCCGAGGCCCTGGACGCGAGCAACGAAACCGTCAAGAAGCAGGCGGCAGCGCTGCGTGCCGCTTTGGACAAGGTGGGCATTTCTACGCTGCCTTCCCAGGTGCAGGAGGTCCTTGCCGCGGAGTTTGCATAAAGTAGACTAGACTGTGTTTATAGAGTACGAAGAGATGGAGTTTGATGGCCACGGTTGTTGTTGTTGTTGTTGTTGTTGTTGATTTACATTGCTACTACCAAAAAAGGAAAGGAAAATGCGGATTGCTGAGCTCATTGCCTGCCAGTGGTCATCATGTGGTATTCTTATATTATCGTCAAATTTCAAATGCTAAAAATCAAGTCAAAATATTAATGTCTCTGCGTCTAGATGTGAATGGCTAGCGTATTGTCAGAAGTTCGTCACAATTTAGAGTAAATATGTGTTGCTTATGTAATCATGACAGTTGTGTATGACGTTGATGCTATTCGCGTTCAGACACGGCAATTACAATGCATATACTAGATAGACGCTATGATACGGAAGATCTGCTCTGCTTTGCATTTTTACAGAGATAGCACATAGCCAAGCACTGTCAGACGTCAAATCTAGGCTGCCAATACTTACTGGCTGGCTTGGCCTTCAGGGGCGATCCAACAGAGACCGGTCTGGCCAGCTCCGGTGGTGAAGAGAGGCTGTTGGCGAAGACTGTGTTTGGAATGAAGCTTGGTTAATGGGGAAAGTGAGACATTGAGAGTCTGATTGGGAGGAAGTAAAACAAACGCCTACTTAATGCCCAGGACTGTTAGGATACCAGCCAGTGTATGGTCAACGACCAACTGAGTAGAGACATGCGGACGACGAGAATGTTCTTCGAGAGAAATTCCAGCTTGTGCTATGGGAATGAATTGATGTCTCTGGCGGCACATGAACACGGCATATCGGAGACGTCGGATTATAGTGGTATTACGGCTTGAAAATAGTGATTAGTCATCACGGCATGTCAACAGTTAGATGCCTGTGTGTTTAATGTGTGTGTTGTGTGTCTACGGCGACTCCTCCAAGAAATCCCTTTAATCCTTCAAATACACCAAATACGGACATTTGATTAGGGCCTCGATTGGTCGACGTACACCATATTGTCCCCATTGTAATTGGGACGCCCTCTCTCCGACACGACAGTTCGGGTCATGCAGTTTCCACGATGCATCATTTTGGTATCATTTCCTACGTTCCCATCACGGGCATCATTACTGGAATATCTCACCATGACCTAGTTTTTAACTGCCAATCACGGCCACTATCATGTTATGTCGACGACACTGTCACTGTTGTCTCAGACAGCATCTCTCTTGTGGCATATGTTTGTAGGGCACCGACTCCCCGACAATGGGCCTAGAAGCACACAGATCTAAAAGTCCACGGATAGAGCTTTATGTCATAGGAGCTACTGCATAATTATATAGCTTGTCAATACATTGCTGTTGAAAGACGTACGAGCAGAGTCGACTACAGAGTTTATTCCTAATGTCGTCACAAGTGCGGTGTCCCACAGCGGAACGGGATGTGGGGCAAGGGTTGGGGGAGGAAGTGGGAGGGAAACTAAGCTTTGCCTTGGATATCAGATCTGATTCAATAGCAAGGATCAACAACAATCGGGCGGCATTTGCTGTGTTTTCGCGTATGGGTATAGTTTTGTAGAATTTTATGATACTATACACTCTAAAAGGAATGAAATAATAATCAATGAGAAAATGAATACAAGAAAGTTGAATAATTGCTGAATTGATTGCGAGAAAAACCGAGTTGCCTCAGTAATTAACCAAAATTAACAAAAAAGACGCAAATAGCATACGTGTGAGACAGAAGACGCCGTGAGTATGGGAGACCCCGAGGACTCTACATTCAAAAAGTAGACAAGTAACAGTCATGATATTCAAAGCGGGAAAAGAATGCTCGTGTGGTAATACAGTCTGGTGCATTGTCTGGTGTGTCGCTGTCCTGCCGTTCCCACCTGCTTTGAACAGGGGACCTCTTTATTTACTTGATTTAGTTAGAGAGCAAATTAAATTAAGAAAAGCAGCTCCTACCTGCATCTGCACTTGTGGCCTGTCGTCGTATGTATGTACCTGTAACCCCTTTCAACACAATGTTCGCCTTTCACCGTTTTTTCCTACTTCGTATTATACCAATGTCAGTGTCGCTGGCCCATTATACACCTGCTCTACAGCTCGTCTCTGTATTCCTCCTTTCCAATTCCTCTATGAAGAGTGGGCCGGCTGAGCTAGCAGGTGCCCTCTCGTACAGTAATTAATACATTGGGAAAACGTCTGCGTTTTTATTCGTGAGATCCACTTCTCCTTTCAAGATTACGTTTCAATCACGTTCGACCTCGAGCTCTCGCATCCCTTTTAGAGTCGCCTTTGATTCGTATCTTGCAGCCGTCCAGCATCAACCCGTTAGTGAGCCTTGGCCTTGCACGGATTGCACTGATTTGATAAGTACAGACACCATGGCCGAAGGCAAGCCAGCAAATATGGAGGACCTCATCGTCATCGATCCGAACATGACCCGGGCCGATCGGATCGTGCTCGAGGGTCTCATTGAGGATATGCGGACAGGCCGCGACTACGATATGGAGGATGCCGAACAGCGCGATCCGGATGCCAGCAATGACACCAAGAAGCAGAAAGGTGCAAAGACACAAAAGACAACACCAGACGACGCTAGGCTGGAATCCCTTGATGCGCTCAACAACCCCAACAGCGCCGAGTTTGAGCCTAGTGTGTTCACATCATGGGACATGCGGGATCTCCAGGAGAATGTGGCTACACGCCGCAAGGTCGCTGCCGATGCCCGCTCGGCGACTACTGGCCAACGTTTCTCAGCTGCATTCTACACATGGTTTCACAAGGCGGTTCTGGAGCCGTACATCGGCTTTGCCCGGCGCAATGTGGTCCGCCATGAGACCGACGTCATCTTCTTGACTCACCTGATGCTTTACTTTTCGACTGCCGTTCCCAGTGCCGCCGCATTGCTATTTTGGCGCTTCTCGTGGTTGCACGGCATTCTGCACGTCGTGTACGTGCTGGGCGGCTGCATCGGCACCTACACTATCATGATGCACCAGCACATTCACCAGGGCGGCATTCTGCGGCGCGACAACTGGCTCACGGTGGCCTTTGACCGCATTTTCCCCTACGTGATGGACCCCCTCATCGGCCACACATGGAACTCCTACTTTTACCACCACGTCAAACACCATCACGTCGAGGGCAACGGACCTGATGACCTGTCATCGACCATGTGGTTCCAGCGCGATCGGGCTCTCGACTTCGGCAAGTACCTGGGCCGCTTCTTTTTCCTGGCCTGGTTTGACCTACCCATCTACTTTGTCACAACGCGCCGCTACAAGAATGCTGTCCGCGCCGGCTTCTGGGAGCTTTCCAGCTACTGCCTCATGCTCGGGGCGTACTTTGCTGGGAAGAACCACGTGGTTGTGACCGACAAGGGCGCTGCCGTGTGCGTGTTCATCCTACCGTTCCTTATTCTGCGTATCGGCCTGATGTTGGGCAACTGGGGCCAGCATGCGTTTGTGGACCCCGACGAGCCCGACTCGGATTTCCGGTCGAGCATCACGGTGATTGACATTGCGAGCAACCGCGTGTGCTTCAATGATGGCTACCACACTTCGCACCACCTGAATCCCCGCCGGCATTGGCGCGAGCACCCACGCGCATTTGTGGCGCAAAAGAAGCAGTACGCTGCCGAGCAGGGCCTCGTGTTCCACGGCATTGACTACCTCGAGATCTCGCTGCGGCTGCTCCTGTGGCAAGACTATGCATACCTTGCCAAGAAACTGGTGCCGATGGGGCCGAAGCAGTGCTGCATGACGTTGGATGAGCGTGCGGCATGGCTGCGATCGTTGACGGCCAAGTTCAGCGAGGAAGATATTGCACGGACATTCCCCAAGTCACGGTCAGCCGCAGCCTGGCGCCGCAAGCAGGGTCTGCCGGCGTTGTAGAAAAGTTTTGTTTGTCATTTAGTTGCTTAGTTTGATAAGAGAGCGCACTATTGTTTGGTAATTCGTCCCCTAGGCTTAGGGAGTATGCATTAACTGTCTTCTATTCGTACGTCTTATTAATAATATTTCAACCATGTCTTAAACCCGGTTGCGGCAAACTCAAAGACAATGTTTCATATCTATCAAGTGTCTTGTGTCTTGACGCATGAGTAACGACATCGCATAATGGTCACGGAAGCTGTGATTCACTTTTATGCACAGCACTGATCTAGTTCGTTTGCTAGCAGGGACTGTTCACTATTGTTGTCAATGAATTTTGGTTTGCTTGTATTTCTCTATTTAGCTTCTATTTTGGGAATGTCCAATCTTGCATCTTGTTGCCCACGTGCCAATTGTGTTGTTCGTGGGCCTGGTGCCGATGCTGGCTCCTAGGCCCTGGGCTGTCTGCACGTAAAGTCCATGTCATCCAACAAGAGAATTCCGTACACCACCCATTCCCAACCCGTTATCGGGCGCTTTCGCTGTTTGGGAATAACGACTTGAAGAAAAGGCTGTGCTTGATGCTTTTGATAATCGACACAAAGTTGTCGATTACCGGCAGACGTAGCCACCGTCAATGATGATGTCGGCACCGGTGGTGTAGGTGCTGGCATCACTGATCAGGTAAACGTAGGCACCCTTGAGCTCCTTGGCCAGACCGGGGCGGCCAATGGGGATCATGCTGTACCACAGCTTCTGGGTCTTATCATCGATAAAGTCGGACAGACCGGTGTCGATGTAGCCGGGAGAGATGCTGTTGACACGGGCAAAGTCGCGCCATTCATTGGCCAGGGACTTGGCCATGTGGATGCAGCCAGCCTTGGCAACATTGTAAGAGGTCTGCTCCTGGGGGTAATTGGCAATGTGGCCGGACATGGACGAGGTGATGACAAAAGAGCCAGTGCCACGCTGCTTAAAGTGCGCGCCGACAGCTTTGGCGCAGTAAGCAGTGCCGCTCAGGTCGGTGTGGATGACACGCTCCCACTCCTCGACAGTGCCGTCAATGACACCAGAGTTGGCAGTGGCGCCGGCGTTGGCAATAAAGCCGTCAATCTTGCCAAAGTCGGCAATGACGTCCGAGACAAGCTTCTCGACATCAGCGTAGTTGCCGACGTCGCACTTGTAGGCCTTGGCCTTGACGCCGTACTCCTTGATGAGCTCCTCGACGTTCTTATCGGCACCCTCCTTGCGCGAGGAGTAGGTGATGGCAACATCGGCGCCAACCTCTGCACAGCCGCGAGCGGCCTCGATACCCATACCACGGGGACCGGAAGCGCCAGTGACGACGACGACCTTGCCCTTGAGGCTGAAGAGGTCAAGAAGGCGATCGGCTTTGGCGGCTTCGACAGGCATGATGGCGGATGAAGGGGTTTAGAGAGAATGGGTGGGAAAAGGTAGAATATATGGGTAGTAGTGGTAGTATATTGGTAGTTACGGAGATTGAAGGACGAGAGCAGGTGAAGGAAATATCTAGAGGAGGGGGATCTTCACCTTTTAAACAAAACAATGGCCTCACCCAGCTACCCGCCTGTCAGGCAGCGCATTACGCATTGGCTTATAGAGTTGGAAGTCGCGAAAAGGGAAGCTCGGGATAAGTACGGCCAGGGGCGATGGAGAGACAAGGTCAAAGTGGGGTGGCTTCAGCTTTAGCTCTCCATGAGGGACTAAGAGCCAAGCTAAGCCATCAAGACATTGTCAATGGATTCGGAAGGAATAGGTGAGCGAGGCAACTGTTGTCTTTGGGCTTTTGTTTTTCTAAGACTTTGTCATCTTTGTCATCTTTGTAATGCGGAGTTGGTCAGACAGCGTCCTTATGTCTTTATGTCTTTGCCAATGTTGCCTGTTACCAGTCGCTCCTTCCTCCGAGTGTGTCGGTGGTGATGCTGACACGCCTTTTCTCCCTGCTTATGAACATCTCGCTCTTTCCTTTTTCCACATGTATTACTCCGTATGCCGCTCTTTACGACACTTGCATTCACCACCCTACTTGTATCTGTTACTGTGCTGTCTCTTCTCCCCTGTAGATGGGGCTTTCCTGACCCTCCGCGCGGTTCTGTGACGTCATTCGACATTTGTATATTCTAACTGTCTGTGGATAATTCAATAAGAGGAATAAAGCAGTAAAGGTAATTACACTCGAGACTCGAAATGGTAGGAGACAGAATGCAAATGAACATGTTACACAACAGTTCGGGAAGGTGCGATAGAGCATTGAAGACAAAGTGTCCTAGGAATGTAAATTACTTTGAAGGAAAGAGCAACGGGCGTAGTTGCTATTTCAGATGACTTACGTGCCCTGCAGCAGCTCTTGCCGTCTTGCATAGTCTCGGGTTCACATCCCTGCAACTACCCTCAACTTGCTGCTTAGTCCCTCCATGTCCAATCCAATTGCACGGACGACGCGCCTTTTTGATTAAATGTCATGCATTCACGCAAGAATGTGCAGTTTCTGCACTGCACTGCAACACTGACAGCTTGCACAACATTATTGTTCGCACACTCGCTGTATTTCTCGCCGTGTCTCGTGGTAGCTTGGTCAATGATTGGCTCCTTCCGTTCATAAGTATTGTTATTAACTACAGTTCTCAACAGGGCAAGAGCGTTTTTTCTCAAACGAGATCCCCTCCTATCCACCCTTTTCTACGTCTTTCGATCGAATCGACAATGGACAAGAACTGCCCCTCTTTTCCTAGGCCTGACGTCGACAGCCCACCTTTCCTGCTGCGATATTTCTCCATATTTCTCCATGTAAAGAATCAAACTGCCATACGGTAGTATCCACTGTTTTGATTTCGCGCTAATTTCCGCCTGCGGCCAGATGCTGCGATCCTTCTAGTTATCTACATATAGTTATAAGTCTCCGTCGTCGATGCTCTCTACCTTGCCTATTATTTTAACATTTAATGATACTGTCCTCTTATCATCATACGATGTATTCAAGCCCATTTGGTACATGTCGCAGTTGTCCCAAAGTGGCAGCTCCTTCCTGTGACCGATTCTCCAAAGTCTCTATGCTTCAATGTCATCCATCGTAGCTGGTCAAAACACCAGAGTTCATATCTCGATACCCGTAACAATCGAGATCTCATGTAGCACCCTTCATGTTGTATTCACATGTCATTTTGTGCATTTTCGCCTCGGTAAGGCAACCTTGGCTTCGAGCTATCCGTTGGTCGCGAACTTGTGTCTCCTCCGAGCATCATCGATGCATTGCTGATGCTGATGTAATGTTTACAAACGTGCAGTGGCATACTGAAAGAGTCTGTACACCCCGCGGGGATATCGTTTAAACATCAGCACCGCGTATTATGCTGGCCCCAGGTTGCCAAGAGACGTCCATTAATAGTCTTTGTTGGTCGCCCACGGATCGCCACAATCCCCATGTTGTACATGAGCTTCTCCACAAGCTGTTAAGGCTCGTCCATAAGACATCCTATCCCGTTAATGCTCGATTCATGGCACACAGGTTCTTGGAGTGTGGCGAATCTCATTATTTTTGAAAAAAAGAAAAAAAAGAGAAAAAAAAACTTTAATATATCAGAATAATGTATAAATCATATTGTAATATGTGATATTGTAGTTATAAGATAGATAGTAGTAAACATCCTCGGCAAGAAAGGTCCAAATGCTAAAACGCTGTAACAAATAGAAAATCCAAAGTGAAAAACAACATGGAAAAAATAGACAAAAGGAAATATGCAAAAGATTGGTCAGGCTACGCCCTTGTTCATTTTAAGTCGCACCTCATCAAAAATACATCATAATAGCTCCTGGTATCTGGTGCCTAGTACCGGAGAATGACACCGTGAGAACCACCCTCGAGGGCTTGGAGACGGGCCAGTGCCTGGTTCTCCATCGCCGTGATATGGTCTTGGTATGCAGCATCAGCTGCAGCCACGGCAGAGACAAGCTGGATTCTGTCAGCAACCTTGGGAGGTTGGAAGAACACAGGATGCAGCTTGCTCTCATCGTTATCAGCGGACGAGCTCGGTTCGGAGGCCGCGGCCATGGCAGGGTGCTTCCGTACAGAGTCAGACGGGTAGCTGAGAGCGACGGCAGTCTCCATAGCTAGCTGCCACTCACTGGGCGAGGCGCTGATCCGCGGTCGGAACACAGCTGGGTAGCTTGCCTCCACTGCCTCGTTCAGGGCGTTCATCCAGTCACGTTTGTGTGCCGTAGGGCGGAGCATCACGGGCGTAGTCGGATGTGCCATGCGCACACTGTCAATCTCTGCCTGGACCTCTGCCATGGATGGGCTAGTAGCAGCCTCAGCAGCAACCAGGCCAGTAGCAGCCTTCATCTTCTCCCACCACGTCATCTGCTTGATACCGACATTGGTAGCCGGGATGGCCAGATCTTGGATGACCGGGATCGACTGCGAGTCTTGGGCCATGATCCAGTTGAATGTCATTCGCTTGATCTTGCGGTCAGTCGAGCGCGATGACATGGTCTTGCTGGTAGGGACGGCCCACAGGGTCGAGGTCTCCAGCTGAAGCTCTGGCAGATGCGAGAAAGACCGCGGAGCACGGGCAATCACAATGGCAGCAGGATCGGCGGAAGTGGTGCGGATGGGCTTCTGCATCTTCTCGACAGCCGCAACATCGCGGTCGAACAAGTATCCCTTGGCTTGAACCTTGGGAACAGGCATGGGAGCCCACATTCGCGAAGCAGGGATGCTCTTGGCAGCCCACAGACTCGTGGACATCAGCTTCTCAAGAGGAAGGGCTTTATGAGTCCGCGGTGTGCGGGGCATATTCAGCGCAATAGGCTCAAGGTCGGTTGTGCGGGTCACAGAAGTGGCCATCTTGGTGGCCGCCGCGACCTCCTTGTCGAAGAGCTTAGTCTTGCGGACAGTGCTCTTCACGGAAGCACGGGGAGCCCACATGCCTCTTGATACTGATTGCTTGATGGGGGCCCACAGGCTGGTTGACTGCAGCTTTTCAAGAGGTGCCAGCTTGGGTACACGAGCCTTGCGAGTCATGTGCAAAGCAGCGGGTGCCAGGTCTGTTGTGCGAGTGACGGCAAAGCTCAGCTTAGCAGCTGCAGCGGTGTACTTATCAAAGAGGCCGGCATTGTGGGCAGCAACCTTCAGGGTCGGGCGGGGAGCCCACAAGAAAGGCTTGGAGATCTTGGTGGCGGTCCACAAGCTGCTCGACTCAAGCTTCTCAGGGGGTGCGGCTATGTTCACGCGCACCTTGCGGGGCATATTCAGGGCTGCGGGCTCAAGATGTGTGGTGCGGGTCAGAGCAGAGGCCAGTTTGGCAGCTGCAGCAAGCTCCTTGTCGAACAGGCCAGTCGATGTTGCAGTCAACTTGACGGCCGGCCGAGGTACCCACATGCCCGATCCAGAGCGCTTAATGGGTGTCCAAAGGCTGGTCGACTGCAGCGTTGCGAGAGGTGTCGCCTTGCGTACGCGAATCTTGCGGGTCATCCTGAGAGCGGCGGGCTCGAGGTCGGTAGTGCGGGTGACGGCAGATGCCATCTTGGCAGCGAGAGCAGCTTCCTTGTCGAAGAGCATCGTCGCGGTCTGGACCTTGACAACTTTGCGGGGAGCCCACATGTACGACTTGGTAGCCTGCTTGGTGGGAGATGACCAGAGGCTAGTAGACATGAGCTTTTCCAGAGGGGCAACCTTGGCAGCCCGAGGAGTGCGTGCCATCAAGAGAGCAGCAGGCTCCTGGTCCGTGGTTCGAACGACAGCAAAGGCAAGCTTGGCCGAAGTAGCAGCCTCGAGATCAAAAAGCTTCATGCCAGTGTTAAGCGTGGTGGCCTTTGCGGGCGATCTTGCTGCCCACAATTTGTTCTCTACCAACTTCTTGTCGGCCTTGACAATCTGCTTCTCCAGCCGCGCTGCCTTTGCAGCCCAGAGGCTGGAGGTAGAGTTGACAGACCAGGACTTGATTGACTGCTTCATGGAGGCAGCGACTGCTGACTGGTCCCAGAGCTGAGAAGTCTCGACTTGGGCGGGCTCAGGAGTCTTACGCGGCTTTGACCGGAGAGTGGCAGCCTGGCTGACAGTATTGTAGATCGACCAGGTCTCCTCATCAGGCTCACCAATAGACACCGACTTATTGTGACTCTTCTTCTCGCCACGCCAGAGCTGAGTCTCAATAGGCTTCTCTTCCTCCTGCTGCATGATGGCGTTGTTGAGGCTAAGGCCCATAATGATACCATTGTCTTCAACAATACTGCGCTCAAACTGGTCAATATCATTATCCGAGGGCATGTCGGCCATGTAGTCGGCCATGACAGAGCCAGTCGGTGTCGGGTGGGGTGGCGGCAGCAAGCTCATCTTGGATGGCACCTGCTCGCTCTTAAGCAAACTGGCAATTTCCCAAAGTGTGTTCTCGTCAAAGGTATCATCACTGTCAGAGCCCTCGTTCTCGTACTCCAGCTCTTCAAGGCCGTTAGAGCTGTCGTAGTCCTCGTCATCCTCTTCGTCGTCGTCGTAGTCGTCAAAGAACGATGAGGAGTATTCGTCCATCTCAAGCTGCTTTGCGCGGGCCTCAAGAGATTCGTTGATGCGGCCACCTCCAGATGCCATCGTGCCGGGCATAGCAAAGGGTGCGTTACGAACGGGAACCTTGGCTGTGTCGGAGCGTTCACCCCAGGGGAACTGGAAAATGCCAAGAGTGCCGCGCTTGTCGGGGAGTGGCTTGGGGCTCTCGAGAATATCGGGGAGCATGGTCACACGCTTGCTACGGCGAGGGGGACGCTGTGTGAGCGGACGTGGTGCCTTTTGAGACGAAGTCGGCATGCGCTGGTGATCGCCCTCCATGGCATCCATCTCCATCTCGAGTTCATGAATCTTTTGCATCTGAGACTTGACAGAGGAAGACTCCTCGGACTCTTGAAATTGTTCAGATGCATCGGACTCATCGGATCCATAGGCCTCAAAGGACTTCTCGGCCTCAGAAACAGCAGTAATCTCCTTATCGTGGGACTGTTCGTGCGACCGGACAATCTTCCACAGGCCACGTCCAGCATTATTTTGCATAGACAGGTGGCTAACATCCTTGGACCAGAGAGAAACAGACTCGATTGGCAGAGGATCAGAAGCCAGCGATTTCTTGATGCCTTTTGATGCCTTGAATGAAGGCTGTGAGATAGATGCGAAAAGCGACTGCTGTGACGATGCTGAAGTAGCAGGGGTCCAGAGAAGAGTTGTCATGGTCAAAGTGTGCTTGTCTTTGGGCGTCCACAACAGCGATGACAGATTCTTGGCAATCTGAGTCGCAGGTGCGACGAAGGTGTCAATTAATGCAAAATCTTTGGGTTCAGACTGTTTCCGGTGCAGGCGGAGACCCAGGTCGGTCTCTTCGTTGTCGGAATCCGGAGGAGTGGGACTGCCAAGATCACCAATATCGGACAAGCTGTTGGGGAACTCCTGTTGTTGTGAGATGTTGCTTCTACGCTTGGGAGTGTCAGTTGCAGTGTAGCTGAAAGCACCAAGAGTGCCGCTGTTCATCAAAGAGCGTCTGTCAGCTTTTTGTTGTTGAGCAAGAGCACCGAAAACGCTGAGCTGTGATTGTCTGACAGATTGACGGCGAGAATCCACGAGCGGAGAAACTGTCTGTATAGTTGACAGACTGTTGTGCCTCAAGTTGTGCTGCATCTCCTGCCAGTGACCCGCCTGCATGTCCATTTCCTTTTCCAGATTATCCAGCAGCGCCAAACGCCTGGTAGGGGTCTCATCTGCCACAGATCCTGCCAGATTTGGCTCTTCATATTTTTTCAGTTGTGCCTGAATGTATGCGAGTGCATCCTCAGGCGACTCCAATGGGGAAGGTTGTGCGGCCTTTACAATCACGGGGTTGTTGGTCGATGGGTGGGCATTGCGCAAAAGGAGCGGTGTCGGGGGTGGCATCTTGCGCGAGCGGACTCTCTCCTTGCGCTCGGAAAAGCTTAGCGTCTCATCACCAATACGGCGATGCCACTGCGACTCTCTACTGTTGCTGCTGCTCTTCTGATCCCACTGCGAAGGACTCTCAGACTCTTCTTCGTCCGAATCTTTATCATAAGTCGAAGACCGAGACGAAAGCGATGCTGGGGGCGAGATTGTTCTGGCTCTGGCAGGCACAGGCATGCGGGGGGGCTGGACTGTGTAAGTCGTCGCGGGAAGTAGAGGTAGCTCCGCTCCAGCACTAGGAGCAGGAACAGCTGCAAGTGGCCCCTTGGGGACCCCTGCACCTTGATCGCCGCCATTAATGTATGTAGACCGCGCCATCAAGCGATTGGCGGGAATAGGCACAGCAATCACAGGAGAGTGGACAGAGCCCCAATTGGTGGTGGCATCGTCGTGTGTCCGCTCATCTGAACTCGCAGTCATGGCCGAGTCCCGAATTTGAGGAGGAAGAAGCGGTGACGAAGCACGCTTTCCGCCAGCTCCGCGGTCGCCGGTTGCCACACTAGAAGTGACTCTCAGCGGCTGTACATTGAGCCCGCTATCGGGATGGAAGCGAGTGTTTGGTAGGAGCTGGTCAACGTCGAAAATGTTCTCCGTCTTGATGGATGTCCGGCCAGTCTTGGAAGTGCTTGTTGACATGCGGCTATTGCTGCCGTTGGCCTGGATCGGCGTAAGAGCAATTGGGATGTAATCGCGGGGAGCCGCAGGCATCTCAGGGACAGAAGAAGAGCGGCGGCGGAGTACAACACTGTCAGTCGCAGAACCAGGCGAGACGGGAAACAGGAACTTCATCTTTTCGTCAAAGGTCATGCTTTTGGTGTTATTTGGTTGGGGGCGGTTAGCGCTGGGGCGCTCCATGTTGTAAGCCGCCTGCATGGCCATCATTGTCGGGGGAAGGGGCAGAGGAGGAAGCTGGGTCGGGCTGCCGGGGTGCGATTGAAGAAGAGCAGACCGGCGACCAGTCACGGTTGAACCGCCGGACTTGGTGCGGCGGTGACCAGCGGGCGAAGGCTCAGCGGGGAAAATAGCGCGATCAATCTCTTGCCATCTGGGAATGGGGCGAGGCCGGTGGACAATAGAGAGCGTTGAGTCACGGTTTGGGGCCTTGTTGTCAACGTTTGCGCCGTTCATAATACTCTGCGCAAACTGCGGGTCGTTATAGACAATATCGTTCATGAACAAGACAGTCTGCTGGCGACCAGTTTCACTTTCCTTCTCAAGGATGCGTGCAGCAACTGCGCGAGGGTTACCAGGTAGTCCATTGGTTGGGCGTCTCTGGAGAGGGGTCTTGGCTGGCTCGGGAGAAGCAGCCTTGGGTGAGTCTGGAAGCTGGCGAGATGGGCGGATGTATGGGCGGCGCAGGGTTGATTCGAAGGGAGCAGCAGGCTCGGATGGTCTGACAGGCATGGCGAAGGCACTAACGGGAGCCTTGGTCATATGGGGTTCGTCAAGAACAAAAACCTCCTGCTGAAGCTGATCAATGCGATCCATCTCTTCGCGAAGTTCCATTTCCTCAATCTGATCTTGGGTCATCCGTCCAGGAATGGGCTGTTGGGGAGAAGGAAGCCGGATTGAAGGAGATGGCATCGTAGTGACTGTCGTAGTAGTCATAACGGTCGCTCTGTTCGCCGAGGGTCTGTAAGTTCTGTCGACCGGGGCCTGGCCAGGAGATCTTCTGCGCATTGCCTCAACACCAGGCGAAAGCTCGGCAGAAGATGTCATAGCCACGGGAACGGGTTCCAGCATGCTAGAAGCTGGCATTGGCGGCTGAGAATCCACAGATGCAACTTCCTTGCGCTTCAAGCTTACGGAACGCTTGAGGGCTTCCTCGGAAGACATACTGGGAGGCTGGGGTGCAGGGCGCTTTGCAATAAGTGCCGAGTCTCTCTGGATGTCGTTTGCCCGTCTCTCACGCTCATCCCGGGCAGCTTCTTCGAGGCTGATGGTGGCAATCTTGTTGAGTGGGTTCATGTGACCGTTGGCCTCGAGGATGGGGTTTGAGATAATCATTTTGCCAGGAGCAGGAGCAGCCTTAAAATCGAAGATGCCGCGTTTGGCCTTGGAGGTCTGAGGGCGTCCCTCGCGCATGTTTGAACCTGCGGTAATGGCAGTAGCAAATGGGCCGATGGTCGTATCGAAAGCTGCATTATTCATAGCACGGTGAGGAATGTCGATTCTGGCCGTCATCACGACCGGACGTGAGAAGTTGGCTGCGAGAGTCGAGATATCCTGCTGAGGCATGTTTCTGGAGCGCTCAAACACCAAGTTCGAACCTGTTTCGTCTCGCTTAATGTCTTCGAAGCGACTCGGTGGGTAGCCGGACATGTCTGTCGATGCGGAGTCGCCAGTAGAAACATTGCGAATGCCAGGTGAAGGAAGATCCTGGCGAGATTGTGTAGGTTCAGCAGTCAGGACCTGGCTGCAGACAGTTACAATGACTAAAAGGTTAGAGGGTTATCCCAAGTTTCCATAAAATTAGTTCAAGCGAGAACGTACCAACGAGGGTGAGAAGACCGATGGCAGGAAGAAGTGTTCTTAAAAGAAGGACGGTATCGGTCATGCCCAGGAGCATGGCGATGCTCGTCTATATATACTGTTAGCACCACTGTGATTTGTATAGCATATATTTACTTGCACTGTCGGTAACGTACCGCTGTCCAGATAGTAAAAGCAACAACGACGAGAAGAACAGCCTTGCCACGACCAGAGCCCGACTTCCCACTGCGAACCTCGCTAACGAGGCCGTTGGTGAAGGCGGCTACGGTCAAGACAAAGATGAGGATGGCGTCAAGGGCAACAACAACAATGGCTATGGGAAGCATCGAGGACTGCGGCACACAAGCGGGGGTGTACTGGGACCGGGAGAAGCCGACAAAGACGGCACCAAGAATGAAGCGAACGCCAACGAGACCCTGAATAATCATCTGCAGAGAGCCCGTCTTGGCACCTTTGCTGATGGCCCATAGCAGAAATTGTTCGATAGAGAAACGGGCAAATTGGTCGAAAAGGGTGCTAAAGATGACGCCAACCTGGCATGAGGAGGCAGCGGCGGTGTCGATAGTGATGGAAATAAAATCAGATAGAGCCCACAGGGCGGCGCTGGAAAGGAATGTTGTGAGGACCAGCCTCTGGCCGTCGCGGAACAGGCTGCTGCCATGGCTGCTGACATGAAGGAACAACGCAGCGAAGGCCGCGTTGACGACGATGCCAAAGAAGAAGGCAGCAACGAGAGCCGGGACGGAGGAAACGGGAGTCGACATGATAACGGCGCTGCCGGTCGATAAAGGGGGCCGGCCCGCAAGTTGAGATCTAGAGCCCAATCAATGGGACATATGGTGTAAATGGTCGTAGTCGTATACCGGTGAGACAGTAAGAAGAAGCGAGAGCGTGGGTGTAAACTAATATTAGAAGAGACTCCGAACGTCTAGACCATAATTACCGTGCACACTGAATGCCGAGAAAAAAGAATGAATATTAAGAAGCGATCGTAAAGCTATTCCGGGTGTGTAACGATGAGGTCCAAGACACCTCAAGTCACGATGTCAGACAACGAGATGAAAGAAGGAGAGTGGGAAAGGGGAGATTAGAAACGAAAAGAGGGTGTATTACAGACAAGGTGAGTGGGAGAATGTCACAGACAGACAGCATACGGAGTAGAGAGTAGAGAGAGAAGAATCAAAGAGGCGTGTAAAAAGCACACAGAGAGATAGGGACGGGAGCGGAAAGGGTAGTGGGACCAGGCGAGCACATCTTCATGCAACAGAGGCATAAGAGAGAGAGCCAAGAAGGCGAGAAACAGATAAATGGGAAATCACAGAGGGCAGTATGCTAGGCCTAGCTAGATAGATGACAGAGAAAACAATAACCGCAGAAAACGAACAGACGCAACAGCACGATAATAGACTAGAGTGTCACATTAAGGTTATTCCTCTACTTGGATGTTCTAGGGCACGGACACGGGAGCCCACGACGGTAGAGACGTAATATCCCAACCGTACGGAGTACTGAGTAGGTGGTGGGCTTGAAGACCGGATGGTGATACCTTAGACACTCACTGGGCAGAGATTACAAGGTCTGAAGACAAAGGTTGTCGCGGCTTGGCCCATACTGTCAACAGCATGTCCCCTGCTCACGCGCTCTCGACTGTGTAAGAGAGTATCTTCGTTAGTGGGACAGCGTCTCAAACGCAATGGAGCCAGGATCATTTTTCGTGATAGCTCAAGAGCAAAGAGCAGGGTGTTTTGTACCATATCCATCGCAGAAGGGGCTCTGTTGGACGCATGCCATTGGACAAGCCACGAGGCTGGCTGGGGCCGTCAAGACGGGGGCTGGCCGAATTGGCTTTAGTCAGGGCAACAGCTGGGAATGGTGTTGAGGATTAGATATTCTGGTGTAGAATTTGGCGGTTTTTGGTGTGAATTTCATGTGTAAGATGTAGTGAAGGGTGGTACTGTTTTGGTAATGCAGAAGACCCCTGGCCTTTGCTCGTTTCACATGAAACCCGAGACGTCGCGACACCCTGCGCTATATTTGGCAAAAAAGAGGGTAGCAGAGCAAGGGGGCAATAAATGAATGATAGAAAAATATATTAGAGTAGGAATGTGTACTACTGAGTAATGGTCGTCGAGGGTGGATATGAGAAATTAAGAAAGATTTGAAAAAGCAATCAAAGAAATCAAAGAATCTAATATTGTAAAGAGATCGAGCCGAAGAAGATAAGGAGCCAAGGCGTAACACCGAGACGATCATGTTCTGGTCACGCTCTCAACATCCAAGAGGAAGCCGTCTCCCAATCGGTATTCATGAGACCGAGATGAAATGAGCTGGTTGTCAGATGAAATCATTATGGCTTTTCTTATTTGCCTGATTTTTCTGACTGATGTTCATTTTTGTACTTGTAAGATCAATGCAGGACCGATCAACACTTGTCAGCAAGCTGGTAATGGAACCATTTTGTTCCCAAGTTTATCAGCCACGCTGGGTCTCAAAATCGCATCTCGTGATCAACTCAAGTCAAATGAAGCATAGCGAGATGCATATAGAGTAGTCAATGGGAGAAGACGATCGGAGAAAAGCCGAAACAGGCCCGGCGCCTATCTACAAAGTTTGGCATTACCAATACGAGGGCGCAAACCAGCTCAGGTAAGGAGATAGAGGGGAACCTGGCTAAATTGTATTGAGAGAAAACGTTGTCAATGTTTGAGCCAGGAGTTTCTTCTGTAAGAAGTGAGGACGTCGGGTACGAGGCACAGGGGGGACACAATTGTGCACATGCCCTTTTGGCAAAGGAGCCTGGTTAGCAACTGGTGTGGGCGCTTTTGCTGGGCGCTTTTGCTGGGCGATGCTTGTCTTTTTTGTTGGCTGGTGATGAAAGGAAGATGAGAAGATTTGACAAGACGTAAAAACAGGATGGGATCAGAGGAAAATAGGCAGCGATGGGGAATGACGACGGATGATGGTATGCAGGGAAAGAGCCATACTTTCGGGAAGGTGCCAGGGGCACTGTTAGTAAATATTGAACGAAAGGAGAAACTGGTGTACAAAGTAATTTTCCCTTAAGTTTATTTTTCACATCCTAACAAAAGAGGCAGGAGTAAAAGATGTGAGCTGCAGAGTGTGCAGTTGGAAATGGCGATATAAATCAGTTATATTATCCACGCTTCATGAGTAAATAGGGTCAATGTTGTTCGTGACAGTCACAGTTATATTCCCCTTAAAGCATGTAAGAAATATCACGATATTCAATTCGAAATCCCACGGCATAGTGAAATAGGCAAGAAAAAGAAGTACAAAATTATAGTCATTTATATTTTTTTTTGTAAAACCACATCAAAATGTTATATAAAAACTGAGATTATTTTAATAAAAACTGAATCTACCTTCTTTACATAAATCATCTACCACAACAAGTACGTTTGGTTTTCAATAGTAAGTTTTGTATATATATCACCCGATTATCGCAGAATCGAAAGCCATTCGATTCAATATAGATGAAATAATATATATTCGAGGACGATGGGATGCCGATTTGTTGCTTATAACAGATCAGATGCCATATTGATCAAGGAGAACCAAACAGTCAAATAAGGCTGAATAGCTTTGAAACCGTCATGATAACGGAGTGGCCGTATTAGATGCCGATTAATATCTACTGAATATTTATCCGATGAGAAGCTGTCAGTTACAACGATGTCCAGGCAGAGCACGGGGCGGTGTTTCTTCTTCCGGAAGTTTTGTTTTATACGATGTGAGTCAACATGAGTTAAGAGATGGTGGGACAGATCATCTGCACCAAGATTGTCGCCATGAACGGAGAATAAGCGGCAAAAAAGAGGAATTATACGCCCTACATGGTAACAACTGTAGCGGTGGAACTCCGTCTTGGTAAGCTTGATGAAATTGGCCCGTCTCGACCAACTTTGGACGATAATAACAGAGTCTAGATCGAGGACAGAGTCCTGTGAGAGCGAGAGTGCACGTATTACTCTGTCTCTTCTTGCGAGAGCTACGCATGGACCTGCTGGAAAGAGTCTAGCCTTGGTCAACTCGCCTGTACATACCCAAACCACATCACAAATCGCAGGCATCCTGTTGGCTCGACCACCGTTAGCGTGGCATGATAGCTTTACACTCAGTATAGTTTGTACTTCAGATAGAGAATTATCTTGGCTTGGCCCGGGCTGACTGCTATCGGACGTTATACTGGAGCGGTCGGTGCGGAGAAAGCTTGTATCTCTGTGTCTAGACATGACGCCGGCCAAAATGCAAAATGTGTATCTACGGACGGCAATATCAAGCAATAACACACGCTATGCTCGATGAGGTGGAACAGGCAGTCACTTACATGTAGATAGTTAAAGTATAAGTAGACCAGATGCAGCTATCATCGATAGCATCAATATATTTCTCGAGCAGCGCCGAGATTCATCCGGAAACATCTCTCACCTTCATGATAAGACAGCCTAGACATCTAACATCACTTACCTGCCAACGCCCAAACTCAAAATGCCTCGCCAGGAACTTACCTACCCCAAAGACGCTCACAATACCGTCAAGCGTTATAACTCTATCGGTACGGTGCTCAGCAGCCCTGATACCAATTACAACCTTTACTGCTTACTGACTTCATAGCCAACTATTCTCTCAAGACCATTCACTCCATTGTCAACGAAACTCCCCTTGTCCATGTCAGCTTTCAGCCTGAGGGCTCGCCTTTTCCGGCGGTGCTTCCTATGATCGGCCAGATGGGCTCCTTTGATCGGCCGAGTGCAGACATTGGCGACGTTCTCGATCTGTACCTACACGGATATGTCTCGTCCCGTCTTGTTAATCTGTCGAGAAATTCTGGCGATGCCGCTGAAGACGGCACACAAAAAGAAGTACAAAAAGGTCTTCCAGTGACAGTCTGTGCTTCACTTGTCGACGGCCTTGTGCTCGCGCTCTCGCCCAACGCCCACTCCTACAACTACCGCTCGGCTGTGCTGTTTGGCTATGCCACGGTCGTGACGGATGTTGCCGAGAAACTATACGCCATGGAGGCCATTACCAATGGCGTCGTGCCTGACCGCTGGAGACAGACGCGCGTGCCGCCCAATGCCGCCGAGATGCAGAGCACCTCCGTACTCAAAGTGCGTATCGTCAACGGAAGTGCTAAGATCCGCACAGGCAGTACACACGACGATCGCTGCGACCTCGACGACGACAGCGTGCTCGACAACGTATGGGCCGGCGTCATTCCACTGTACCCGACCCTGGGCACACCCATCCCGGCCACATACAACCGTGTCAAGAACGTGCCTGGTTACCTCGAGCAGTTCTGCACCGAGTCCAACGAGTTCGGTCACCAGGCATCCATCGAAGCTGCTGTCGAGCCCAAGAAGTAACGAGCGCTGGCCAATATTTCCGCCTTGCTATTTTATCATGATATCATTGTTTAATATACAAATGCTTTAACTACCCTCGATGCTTTATGAGCATTACATAATCATACATAATTGTCTACCACTGTGCCCATACTTTGGGGGGGATGACTCCCCGCATCACGGTCCAGTGGCCAATGGCACTCTCGGCATGCCACTGCACCAGCTGCTCCGTGTCATTACGCCGCACTATGCGGGCCTCCTCGGTAGACTGGAAGTTTGTGTCGAAAACCTCGTGTTTGGGCACCAAGAAAACCCGGCGCGTCTGGCTATCAAGAAGGTCTGACTCCACCGGCTTGCGGAACACAATATCACTGTCTTGCGACCCACTCTTGATGCAGAAGACAATCACATTGGCAAAGTCAGGACCCGTTGCGTCCTTGTCGCGCGGGTGCTCACGGAAAATGCGGCATGCTGGGAACACGGACCGAATCGTAAGAACAACGGCCTTGATGGGCGTAAGGGTAAAGTCGCCAGCGTAGTTCTATAGGTTAGCAACGTTATAATATTAAAGGGATCGAAAAAACGAGGACAAGAATAAACCCACAATTGCAATAACACCAGAGGGTTTGAGTAACGAGTGTAGGTTCTGGAGGAACTCGACTGTGAACAGAGAAATTGGCTCTGCACCGCCTGTAAAGACGTCGTGCAAAATATAGTCAAACTGCCCCTGGGCGTCCGGCGCCTGTTCTAAAACTAGCCGGTCGGTGTACGTGACGGCATCCTCAACCACAGATGTAAGGTTTGATGGCAGGTGGAAGTAGCGATTAGCAAAATCATTCACAATCGGGTCGATCTCAACCACTGTCGTGTCGATGCCATGGGCTACCAGTGCTGCCGGTGCCGTGCCAATGCCCATACCGACAACAAGAGCAGACGGCTTCTCGTCCGAAGGCACACCTCCTATCCGCTCAACAAGCCGCACAGCCTCCATCATAACAAATACGCCGTATATGGGCTCGGCAACAATCCTGCCCGGGTACTTTGTCCACTCGCCACCGAGTAAGCTGTGGTCGCAGCGCAGCACCCGGAATCCCTGCGTCAGACTCTCGACTACCGATACGTATCCGGTAATGGACTCGCGGCGGTCTAGAATCACCCACTTATCGTTGCTGCCCTGTTGTAAAGCACGGTTTGTGGCGTCCAGCGCCCACGGCGCGCCTGACAGATGTGTGTTGAGGACAAGGGTGTGCAAAAGAGCGGGAATGGTATAGATTGCAATGCGAGACGGTGCCGCGAGGCAGTAAGCGAGTGCCAAAGCAGCCTGCCGAGCTACACGAGTCTGTAGCCAGCCGATAAAAGCAGATACCGGCGATGATGATGCAACTGGCGACCCTGCAACAGTTGTGTACCCTTCGGCCAGTTTGTAGACCGACCATGAACCAATACCAGGCAGTGAATCTCCAATCCACTTGGGAAGGCTGATCACTTCGTCAAGGTTAGTTGCATTCTCAAGCTCGGTAGCTGCACACGAGATTGTAGCCGCAAGGACCGGGAACAGTGTCAAGGCCTCAATGACCACAGGGCCCCAGCGTGCGCCGAGCTGGTAGGCAATGAGCGGTGCCAGGAATGTCTGGAAAACCGGCGCATAGGCGGCTAGTAGCGGCAGCCATAGTACAAGAGGTCGCTTTTCAGGAAGTAGCCGGCGAATGTGCAGATTGGACGACCAGCCTGCAAACAGTGCGGTTGCGACGAGGGTCGAGTGCCATAGATTGGACGGGATGCTGCCAAAGGCAGGCGACAGCGAAGCTACTGATGCATTGGCAGAAGCAGCGCCAAGTGTCAAGAAGAGAAGAACACGGCTGTAGATGACAAGCTGCTTTGCGATTGCACCCCATGACGTTTCCTGCTTAGCCTTGGCGGCCAGAGCCTTGAGTTCGCGCTCAAAGCTTTCAGGGGTGAATGAGGTATCGGCAGGGATGGGAGGGATGCCACCGTCCTTCTTGGGACCTTTAGGAGCTTTGGGCGGCATGTCGAAGACTAAAAGAGACTTGAGAGCAGCTGAGAGCAGCTGAGACCACTGCGATTGCAGCAATAGTGAGGTTGAAGTGGATTATCACGATAGTCAAAAGGCACGGCCAGCCATTGCCTGTAGACGAAGAAAGCAACGCCAAAGGGTGTATAAAAAAAAGACAGATGATGATAATGCAATATTGCGCTTTCAAAGTAGCTTATCAATAGGAGAAGAAATAAAAGCATATCGTCGTCTCGGCCCGTCATGCAAAAGACACATGTTTCTGAAACGCGTCGATGTGTGCTGCGACTCCGTGCGTAGCTTGCTGACTTGCACAGTGGGAGCTGTCTGATTGGGTGGGTATTTTGCATATTTCGTTTACACAAAATAGTAAAAATAAATTCCAATATTAAATCGACCCAAGGAAGGCACTCCACACTGACAACAGTCTTCCCCAACGAACTATGAGCTTTCCCAAATAGCATGTGACAGCCAGCCTAATCCCTACAGAACATCCACTAGTGTGCATTCCCCAGGCCAGAACTGGCTAACAGACAGCAGCACCCCACTATGAGAGACGATAAAAATATTGAAAGAGCTCCCACAGCCAATAGAGCTGCCCGGCGGCCTGGCATAGCGTCATTACAGTAACGGACAGTAACAGCTAGAGACGGTTTGCCAGACAGCTCCTTCCCTTTAAAGTTCTTCAAAGTGTCAAAATAGTATGTATATGATTGTTCCAATTTGGAGAGTGCGAGCGTGCACTCGTTCTTATGTAATACTTGGTGAAGACAGCTCGTACAGTAGCCTCGTTTTTTGTTGAGAAGCCTGTCGTCCGAATCGTGGCGTTAGGCAGCATGTGCCCGGCGCCGTCCCGCTCCTTTCTGTTTGTGTATTTTGTCACTTACTTTTTCTCTCTCCGACTGCTTCTTTGTCTTCTCTCTCTCTCTCTCTCTCGTTTCCAAACGTCACACCCCTCAAACCTTTGCTCGTTGACCCTTACAATCCTCCATCTTTGACCTCGTACACCTGATTCGGCAGCTCTACGTCATAATCACAATGGCCCCCATCGCTTTCCCCGCGTCGCTTGTCGATTTCGACCAGAAGACGCTTTACAGTTTGTCGCCCCGGCTTCACCTTAACCAACGGCATGACGACTTCTAACATGTGCAGTTTCGGCTCTCTCGATTGCCTTTAACCCGACATTTTGGAAGTATGTGTAACCTCTCTGTGTTTAGATGTCAGCTGCTCTCACATCACCGTACTAATGTCTATCTAGCATTGTCGCAAGACAAGGTACGAATCTTACCTCCCATTCTTTTACGCGCCCTAACATTGTAGAATACCGCAACAAAATTCTCACGCGCCTCTTTGGCGGAAAGTCCCAGACTGCCTGCTACTTCCTCGCTGTCACCATCTTCTCGCTCGGCATCGTCCGTGATCTTCTCTACGAGCGTGCCCTCCGCCACCAGCCGTCACACCCCCTAATTGATACCAATGAGGCTACTTTCGCCGGCTATGCCCTGCTCGCCATTGGCAACGTGCTTGTGATCTCGTCGACGTGGCAGCTCGGTATCACAGGCACCTTTCTCGGCGACTACTTTGGCATCCTGATGGATCACATGGTTACCGGCTTTCCTTTCAACGTCACCAGCGCGCCCATGTACTACGGCAGCACCATGAGCTTCCTCGGCTCTGCTCTCGTCTACGGAAAACCTGCCGGTCTTTTGCTGACGGTCTGGGTGTACATTGTGTATGTTGTTGCCCTGCGCTTCGAGAACCCCTTCACAGCCGGCATCTATGCCAAGCGTGATGCCGACCGTGCTGCTGCTGCCAAGGAGGGCAAGAAGCAGCGCTGAGCGGTCGAGAGTCAAAATGAGGGGAAGAACTATTCAACAAGATAATAAAGTAGGTGAAGCTCATCGAAGTGCGAGGGAGGTCATACCAATGTTACGGGTGAGTGCCCTAGATGCTATTTCAACACGTACGAGGGCAATTAGAAGGATATGATGAAGAAGTTGAAGACAGAAATGGAGGCGGAAATGGGGGTTATTTGGACGAACTGGCGTTATTGGGATGAAAAAAGAAGAAAAGAAGGGTGAATGAGGAAGAGATTGCCAGGGATTATGTTCATTTGGTACATCGTGTACAATTTGAACGTGCTCTTTTTGTGTGCAGCATATATGTGCGCGCCAAGGCCGCTACATACGTACTTGCACACGCACGAGCACCCAAAAAAAGAAACACGTCCCCGGTGCCAGAGCTGGGAAGATTCTGGTCCGCCTTCTTCAACAATAGGCATGGGAAAGGGAGCGAGGAATGATACGGGTGGAATCGAGAAGAGACAAACGGGAGTAGACTGCAAAGGGACAGTATCACACGGCCAAGCTTGAAAGTGCCCGAGATTGCAACCAGTCCAAGCTGATCGGAGACCATGACCGATCTCCAGGCTGCACTTTACCTGTATTAAGGTTACCTCGTCTCTCTTGCATGTGTGTGCCGTGCCCCGAGTGGGTCGACATGGGTGGGCACGGTTCCGACAAAGAAAGGCGGCGGGCGGGGAAGACGGAGCGGTGGCCCCACGTAGTTTTGAGTATATTCTCGTGTTGCTGCAGCACTTGGCCTGTAAGATGTCTTAATTGACTTTTCACATGGACTGCACGGCTACTGGTGGTTCCGGCATCTACTCTTTACTGTCGGTTATGGTTCTCGGGAAGAATAGGACAGAGAAGAGGAGGGGAGAGGAGAGGAGAGTCGCAGATGGGGACACGGATAGAATTGGAGTTGCTTGCCGGGGCTAGTTGGACAAAGCAAAACGGTGATCAGATAGGAAATTCAACATCATGGGATCAACGACCTGACGCTGATAGATGCAGCAATTGCACTATTTGAGATACCAGGCTCAAGCTTACATGTGAGAAACACATCATTGAACAATGGCTTATGTAACTATTTACTCGGAAGGAAAGTGCAATGCATCGTGGTGCTGCACCTTGATGGCCAGCCGCTACCTTGTCGGACATTCACCGGTAGTGGCTACTCCGTATATTGCAGGCTGGTCGCCCAGACATGCTGTCTAGGATTCATATCAGCAATTTTCCATAGATAATTACCGCGAGAAGATGAATGTGAGATAAGTGCCAAGATGCTTGTCTCTGGTAAGTGCAGAACTTGGATCGATACACGCCACCGGCCCCATTTACGATGCCTGTCATTTCAACGCACCCACACACTACGAAGTATTGTTCTGGCCTAGGGGCCTGCCATGCCTTCTGACCGCCTAGACTCCGGAATGCCCCATCGTTTCCAGCGTTCTGGTTGGCCGCCTGACAACTTTTTCGGCAAAGAGAAGGTGCTTACGTCGTAGTTTCCTTTTTCGTGGCTCCGGGGCCGGTCGTCAGCACAATGCATCATTAGTGGGGGAGTATACTCCGTCGCAAATACTGAAATGGTTAGCTAATCATTCAAATTTAGCTATTTATTTTCGAATTATTTTAACACAGCACACTTCTTCAGCCCTTTCTTTGTCTCTTCTGTCATTTTTCAAGCTTCTGTCGAGACAGACTCTTCTTTCCATATTTTTGTTATTTTTGTTATTTTTGTTATTTTTGTTATTTTTGTTATTTTTGTTATTTTTGTTATTTTTGTTATTTTTGTTATTTTTGTTATTTTTGTTATTTTTGTCATTTTGTCATTTTGTCATTTTGTCATTTCGTTATTTTTTTTATCAACATTCTAGCTCTTTTCCTTACTTCCGATACTTACTGTCCACTCGGGTGTAGTTGCAGTTCATAAATCCGTCT
This sequence comes from Ophiostoma ulmi, assembly GCA_029298715.1. Taxonomy (NCBI): domain Eukaryota; kingdom Fungi; phylum Ascomycota; class Sordariomycetes; order Ophiostomatales; family Ophiostomataceae; genus Ophiostoma; species Ophiostoma ulmi. Next base: position 3,715,220 of record JANSLN010000002.1, on the reverse strand, counting down.
ACATTGTCTTGTCCCCTTCATGGAGGAGAACAGTCACATTTTCTACCTTATAACATAAGCCCCCCCCCCCCCCCCCCCCCCCCCCTTCACTCTTATATAAACGTCACCCTGCCGATTCATTTATCTTTTCTTTTGAGATGAAAGTTGGTGTACTCTGGCTGACTACTTACACCGCATCATCAAAATGAATTGCCCTTCGCGCACCGACGAACCGCCCAAGAGCGACGGCCTCAACCAGAACCCCAACACGTTGTCCAACGACCTCACCACCAATGAGGACCTGAAAGGCATTGCTAACTCCCGCCAGCTTCGCCGCACCAATTCACCGCCTTTGGAGGGGGCTGGTATAGGGGGATCTGCAACCAATCGAATAGGGTCGGCTGGCACTGCAGACGAGCCGGATCTGGACGTCCAGTCCAAGACGGCGAGCAAGGAGCCGACCACCACCCGGGTCGACTCCGCGGACTCGGTTGCCAATGCGGCGGCCAATCCGAGTCCGTCTGGAGGTTTGGCATCCCGCATGCCGAACCGTCAGCCCAGTGTCCGGTCAAGCCACGGTGTCAGCCAAAATGGCAATAATGACGCCGGTAGTGCCAATGACTACACACCGGGAGCGGGTGGAGGAGACGATGGGGCAGGCCACCGCAAGAGCCCTATCAGGAGACTTCTCTCCAGTCTCAAAACGTTTTACCATTTCATTGGGCCGGGTTTTATTGTGTCGGTGGCCTACAGTAAGTGTTTTCGACAGGGGTTTCCTCGTGCCTGCGTCTTCCTGCTAACAGAACAGTCGACCCTGGCAACTATTCAACGGATATTGCAGCTGGTGCATCCTACCGCTACAGACTGCTGTTTGTCGTGCTACTGAGCAACATCTTTGCAATTTTTCTGCAAAGCTTGTCTATCAAGCTCGGTACTGTGAGTGGCCGCAATCTCGCCGTGGCCTGCCGTGCTTTTCTGCCTCGCTGGCTGAACATCAGCCTGTACATCTTGGCCGAGATTGCCATCATCGCCACTGATATTGCCGAAGTCATCGGTACTGCTATTGCTCTTAACCTTTTGCAGCCCAAGATCCCCCTGGTAGCTGGCTGTGCCCTTTCGATTGTAGATGTCTTTATCGTGCTCATTTTCTGCAAGCCTGAGAACGGCACACGCAAGGGGCTGCGTGCATTTGAACTTATCGTTGTGCCGCTGGTAATTGGTGTTGTTGTGTGCTTCTGCATTCAACTGTCCATGATCGACCACACGACCACGAGTGTCGGTGAAGTCTTCAAGGGCTACCTGCCCTCGTCTGCACTGGTTCAGCAAAAGGGTCTCTACCAGGCGTGTGGTATTCTAGGCGCCACTGTCATGCCTCACAGTCTGTACCTCGGCTCTGGCATCGTCCAGGCTCGCCTTCGCGACTACGACGAGAAATGTGGCCTGCTTCCACGGCAGGATGGTGAGGACCCGGCACGGCCTAGCATAGTCGAAGCCGACGTTGACGATGATTCTTCAGACGACGACGAGCAGCCTAGTGTGAACAATCGCAATAACGCCTCCGGCAACACTAACGGGACATTCAACCGTGCCGAGCTGCAGCGCCGTATTCAGTTTGTTTGCAAGGCCAAGACGTACACGTACAAGCCGTCTCAGCGCGCTATCAAGCACTGCTACAAGTACTCTGTTGCCGAGGTGGCCATTTCACTCTTTACGTTTGCACTCTTTGTCAACTCGGCCATTCTGATTGTTGCCGGATCTGCGCTCTACAAGAATCCCGACGCGGAAAATGCCGACATCTTTGCCATCCACGACCTCTTGTCCACGACCATCTCCAAGGGTGCAGGCACTATCTTTGCCCTCGCCCTTCTCCTGTCTGGTCTCTCTGCCGGTGTTGTCTGTACGGTGGCAGGGCAGATGATCTGCGAGGGCGCGCTACAGTGGAAGTTGGCTCCTTGGCTGCGCCGACTCCTGACACGGTCGATCAGTATTATGCCTAGCATCGTCATTGCCGGTGCCATTGGCCGTGAGGGTCTGGATACCGCGCTCAATGCGTCCCAGGTTATCCTGAGTATTGTGCTGCCGTTCATTACAGCTCCGTTGCTGTGGTTTACCACTTTTGACAAGTACATGACTGTTCAGCCGGGTGCTGCGCAGTTCACACTACGCCGCCGTTACAGAAAGGGCGTCAACCCCGATGAGGACACTGTCGACGAGACTGCCAGCGGTAGCCAGGTCGTTAAAATGGCCAACTCGTGGCCCGTGGCTGTTCTCGGTTTCCTAATTTGGCTTATCATCGCGGTGCTGAACGTGGCCAACATTGTCCTCCTGGCTATTGGTGAGTGAGTGTGAGCACGCGAATATGTAAAGTGGGTAGTTAAAGCTTGGTGTCCTCAACGGCAGTGCAAGAATGGTACAGCATCGGACGTTTCAACAGGTTCCGCAGGCTGCAGTCTCTTTTGAGGGACTGTTTTATTATGGTCTTCTTTGTTCGATTTGATTTGATTTGATTTGATTTGATTTGATTTGAATTTAGATAAAATATAAGAATAAAATAATATATTGCGACAATGAGTAGCCTCTCCGTTAACATTTTCTTCAACGACTTTTTAATGTAGTTAACTTTTTAAATTGCAAATTCAAAGGATTTTGAATTTGGAGGTCATGCTAGTTAGAATAACTATGCATAGACTTCAATGTTCACATATTAATCTACAGATGTTAAAAATGAGATAACGAAACGCGTCCGCAATCGCGAGCCGTAATATTATTGGACGGGTATTGACGGGAACGGATGATATCCGAGAAGGTGTAAACGGGCGTTATTGCAACGGAGCAGGAGTGAGCAACAAGTGCTGGTCGCACTTTCCACGATGAGAAAGATAGCCAAAGAGGTGCCTATAGCAAATAAAGTGCATTCGACTTTTGGCCATTTTGTACTTTTGCTGGCTTCATTTTAGTTTACGACCTTCTTTTCACAGCAGTGTTTGTGTTTGTTACACCACGCACAAACAATATCGGGAGTAGCCTGCAGTCTGCCTTGGGTGCGATATCCAACAGACCATGGAGCATGGCACCCAGTCGAGGCAACCCAGGGTTGTCGTGTGGCATGAAGCCGTGTGGCCTGCTTCAGGGCCTCTTTCAAGTTCTTGTTCTTCGTTTTTCGTCTCTCGCTAACAAAGCGGCCAATAGTATATGTGCAAGGCAGGAAATGTCTTAATGCATGGCGATGCATCTCACAGACAACAAAGAGACAAAGAACCAAGAAAAAGAAAGCATTTCCAAGCGGTGTGCAAGTTGCATCCACAACAGCCCAGCTCGAGGCTTGCAATTCGAGCAAGTCCAATCGTTAATGCAACATTCTGCAGCAGAAGCGTTTCTTTTGTCTTCCTCGACTTTCTATATGAGTTGAGCTATCTCACTCTGTTTTGTGATTGAGCAAAATCCAGTTTGCACGGCACGCATTCAGACAACTGACAAACAACAGCCAGGTGTGACGACACCCGTGAATCATCTCACCGCTCATGATCGGTTCCTTGGGCCCAGAGTTGACGTGCTTTCGGTACTTTGTTTATCAGTAAGTGAGCCAGTGAGCCAGTGAGCCAGTGAGTGAACCAGTGTGCCGGTGGATCTGAGCTTTCAATGTTACCTCATGACCGTCAATCTGGCATACGACTAGCTCTGAAATGGTCTCAGTTAGGATCCTAAAATTCAATAGGCAACGGATAGCTATCCGGAAGGCTCCTCCTTGCTATGCTATAGTACAAACAGCCACGTCCTATTTTTTTAGCCATCAAGCAAGGGCTATCAGTTATGCCAAAAGGAGTGAGGTTGTCATACAAAAGGCAGCGGAGAGTACATTAGTAAATCCACATCCACATCCACAGGGGCTCCTCACCGAGTGTCTGCATTCTTGAACACGCTTTCTAGTCAAAGTCTCACAAGTCAACTAACCAGAATTTGCTTTTCAACAAGCATATTGACTCTTGCCTTTTTTCCCCATTCAGTGTTCTGGCTGTATTGCCCAGAGAGCAAGACACCAGACCATGTCCGATAATCCCGGAAACCGCGGCCGAGGCCGTGGTGGCCGTGGCAGAGGAGATCGCGGTGGTGGCAGAGGAGATCGCGGCGGTGGCCGTGGTGGTGGAGGTGGAGGTGGAGGACGTGGCGGCGACCACTTTGACAACCGCGGCGGACGCGGTGGAGGCGAACGTGGAGGCCGTGGTGGTGGTGATCGAGGCCGTGGGAATTTTGACGGTGGCCGTGGCGGAGGGCGTGGGCGCGGCGGTGGTGATTTTATTGTCAGCATGCGTGGCGGCCGGGGAGGATTCAGAGGTCGTGGCGGTGGCGGCGGTTTTGCACCGAGAGCACCCCCCAAGCCGTTCTGGTAAGTCCATCAACCTTGTGATTTGTATTTTTTAAAGCCACTCAACTAACTTTATAACCAGTTACGGAAATGAAGCACCGTCAAAGCCAGACCAGGCTATTATAAAGCTAGAGAACCAGCTCATGACGCCAGGACCCGCACAGGCAAAGGGTGGAAAGAAGGGCGCCAAGGCCGCCTCGTCTGGACCTGCAACTGGAGCAGGCCGAGTTCGCTTCCCCTTCAGACCTGCCTATGGCCGCGAGGGCAGGCCAATCGATGTGTGGGCTAACTACTTTGAGCTCAGCATCACCAAGATGCCGTCTCTCTTCTTGTACACCTTTCATGTGTCCAAGGGCCGCCGGCCGTCTGACAAAGAGGAAGAATCCACCTCGACGTCTGCTTCCGCTGATAAGAAAGGACCAAGTGCAGATATCAAGGGCCCTTTCCTGCGCAAGTTGATTGGCCATGTTTTGAATAGCGTGCTTAATGTCCCAGGACTTGCCCCTAGAACGGAACTACTCAGCAAGCTTATCACCCTCCAAAAGATCCCGCAAGCAAAGATCGACGAGCTCAAAGACACACAATATGACGGAGACCACTTCAAAATCCAGCTTGACGGACCGCATGTTCTTGACTTGGACGCACTCCGGAAGTGGCTGGCGACCATGCGTGACGACCGCGATGCCAATGATGTCAGCTTCCCCAAGTTTCAGGACTTGATCGACGCCATTGGCATCATTATCGGACATGGCCCACGCATGGGCGGCTCCAACCTGCAGGGGGACAACCCGCGGACAGTTGCTGTTGGCCGCGGCTTTTTCTTCCCGGTCGATGAGACCAGAGAGGGCGAGTTCTTCCAGCAGTCACGGCCACTCGAACTGCTGCGTGGCTACTTTCAAAGTGTGCGCCCGGCGACAGGTCGTCTATTGTTAAACGTCAATGTCACCCACACTGTCTTCCGTTCGTCGCGTGAGAAGCACTTTGCAGACTTGTTTCAGGACTGCCATTACAAGGACCTAGAGCTAGCTCTGAAGGGTGGTCGTGTGCGGGTTTCAATGCCCGATGGCAAGGCGAGAGACTACACGGTTTCCGGCTTCCTCTTTAAGAGCGGCAGTGGCTTTACAGGCGAGGCTAGATTCAAGAAGATCAGTGAGGTCACTTTCATGATTGATGCCGATGGTGGAAGTGGAAAGGGCGGCAAGAAGGGCAAGAAGGCCACCGGTGGCAAGTCTACGACTGTTCGAGACTATCTCAAGGAGAGTGAGTGCCCGGCGATATATACCCCATACTCCTTGCAGTTACAGCATACTAATCAGTCACAGAGTTCAACGTCCCAAACCTTGCGGACACAATTGCAGTTAATGTCGGCAAGAGTGAACGCAATGCAATCATTTACCCTGCTTCTTGGTGCACGCTTTTGCCTGGCCAGCCCTGGAATAGAAAGCTCACAGGCGACGACACCTCCTTCATGATCAAGTTTGCTTGCCGTCAGCCAAATCTGAATGCTGACTCGATCGTGCAGGTTGGTCGCAAGGCTCTGCAGCTCGATAGCCTCACGGCCTCGTTCAAGGACTACAACATCACAGTGGGCGACAAGCTTATCACTGTCAACGCCCGAGTTTTGGCTGCACCCGACCTACAGTACGGCAAGAAGTACAAGATGACTCCAGCCCATGGCTCGTGGAACTTGGTCTCGCGTGAGCTTGTCCAAGGCGGATCGAAAAACACCCGGGATATTAATTGGAGTTTCTTTGAGATGCCCGGCTCTCGCGGCGATGTGCCAAGTGCCATGGCGTCGTTTAAGACGGCCCTGAAGGAGCTCGGTGTTCCTGTGAACGGAACCCCCATTGGACTTGGCAAGCAGGACGATTACCGTCAATTTGACACCCGGTCGCTAGAGGGTATCAACAGAGCCGTCGAGGCCGCTTTCCAGAGGGCGCTGGAGACCAGTCCGAGACCGAGACTAATCTTGTTTGTCCTGGCAAACAACGACAAGACTGTGTACGAGCGCATAAAACTTCTGGGAGACACCAAGTACGGCATCCATACTGTGTGTGTTGTATCGCAAAAGTTCACCAAGAATGACAAGCAGTACTACGCCAATGTTGCTCTCAAATTCAACCTCAAGCTTGGCGGCATCAACCACAAGCTCGACAAGCCCGAGAAGCTCGGTATCATCTCCGAAGGCAAGACAATGGTCATGGGCTACGACATTATCCACCCGACCAACCTGGGAATTAAGAAGGAGGACGATGACCTGCCCAGTCACGTCGGTCTCGTTGCCAGCATCGACAAGGACTTGGCACAATGGCCAGCTTGCCAGTGGAGTCAGAAAGGACGCCAGGAGATGGCGTCTGACGAGCTGACAGAGGCAATTCGCTCGCGCCTAGACCGCTGGAAGGAACACAACGGAGCCTATCCGCAGAACATTCTCGTCTACCGCGACGGCGTGTCGGAAGGCCAGTTTGAACAGGTCCTAGACACGGAGCTGCCGCAGATGAAAGAGGCTCTTAAGCGCTGCAACATGGCTAATACCAAAATCACCATCGTAGTGTCTGTGAAGCGGCACAACACGCGCTTCTTCCCAACGACGGCCGACAACATGAGCCGCTCGGGCAACATTGAGTGCGGTACTGTCGTCGACCGCGGCATCACTCTGCAGCGCTACTGGGACTTTTTCCTGACGGCACACACGGCCATTCAGGGCACGGCCCGGCCTGCACGCTACACTGTCATCTACGATGAAATCTTCCAGGGCAAGCTTGACAGCGGTGGTGAGCCCGTTTCGGTTGCAGGCGAGTTGGAGAAGATTACATACAACATGTGCTACCTCTTCAGCCGCGCTACTAAGGCCGTGAGTATCTGCCCGCCTGCGTACTATGCTGATCTGGTCTGCACGCGCGCACGGCTGTACCAGAGCAACTTTTTCAACTCGGCCATTGAAGGCACACAGGTCAAACCTCAGGATAAGGTGCTTCCGCAGGTACATGAGAGTGTGCGCCGCGATATGTACTACATCTGAACCTGGTTCAGAAATCACTTTCGGTTTTTTTTTTTTTTTTTTTTTTTTTTTTTTTTTTTTGCTTTTGGCGCCGGTCGGTATTATCTCTTGCCGACCAGTGCGTCTCGGCTACAAAAACATTTTGCTATTCGGTTTTAGTTCTTATTATTTGGAGGATGATGTATTTAGGTATCACATTTGGTAGTCTTGGTAGTTTTTGAATTTATTTGGTTTCTTTTGCTTGGCTCTATGGGTATACTGTCGTGAGTCGTAATGCTTCCTCGCGTGCTATCTATTACTTGGTATCCTGAGTATCCTGAGTATAAACAGGAGGCTGCATCCAGATGTTGTTGGCTGTTGTTGGTCCCGCTAAGGTGTGCTTGCTGCTCCTATTGCCAGAAAAGACATACTGCAACGCCCATGCTCGCACACGTGCTGTTTTTGTCGCCAGCCACCACCCCGGAGCCATCGATGATTTTTGCTCGCCGCCACCTTGAACAGTATTTGCAGCCACAACAGAATTTGCAGCAACAAGATGAGAACTCGAGAAGAGACCCTCGTCATCATCCCGGGCAGTCTGCTTCTGTCGGAAGAGAACATGTACCTGGGTCATATTTCGGCGGAGAGTGCTGCCATACACCTTTCCGTGAAAGACATTAAGGGATAGGTTCTGGACAAGGACAATATCTTGCGGGTGCAACGTCGGTAGAACGCTTGCCAAAGACGGAGGGGGAAGAGGCAGGAGACCACCCGGCTGTGGCCCCTGCACGGGAGTGTCAAGCCAGATCGTGATGCCGAACCCAGACCGTGTATCATCCCCTAGGACTAGCTCAACCAACGAAGATGCTGGTCGTCTATTTGGGTTGTTGACGTTCTGCCGTACATTTACATTGCGAGGTGCACTGGCAGCCACGACAGCGGCGACGATGTTGACAGTCACCGTGCGACCTGCAAGGCTCTTGAGTACGTCTGGACTTGGGATATCCACCAAATGTGTCAATGGCTGCCACCGAGGGATTGCTAGAGGAAGCGGCGGCGGTTCTCTGGCAAAACTAGTAGAGAACGAGCCGCTTGTGCCAATGGATGATGCTGTTGCTTCGAAGCTGTTTGTGAGGGTTGTACTAAAGGTCGCAGGCATGTACTGCTGCATTTGAGACTGTCTTGACTGCCCTCCCTCGTGTCCCGTTTTGTTCATAGCCCCTTCCGGCATTGTTGAAAAATCAGATGGATCTGGGAGCGACGATGACAAGGCATCGTGCACGGCCAGGGAGTGTTCGATGAGCTCTTGCGAAGCTGTAGTTTCGCCCCAAAACAGAACGGGCGTGGTGGCAGCCTGGACTTGAGGGTCTGTCAGGTCTCTGAGGTCCGGAGGCGGGGGTGGCGGAAGCGCACCAGGAAACTGAACCGAGAGAGACGAAATGTCGGCTGACGATACCGACCAGTCTTGCTGTTGACTCTGAACCTGGCTTTGATTCCCACCCTCACTGAGTGGTGCAAAGCTGACATACGTGAAGCTTGCTTGTTCAGCCCATTCCCTTTGCACTTGGGCTTGTACCGACTCGCCTAGATCAAATATCTCTGCTTGTTCTTCATTTTCCGGAAGTTTTGAAGGCTCATCTAAAGATGTATTTGAGAGCTCACTTGATAGTTCATCCTGGAACTCTTGTGAGTGCCTTAGTGGCACAGAACGCCACTCTGTGTGTCCAGATGCCAGACTGTGGCTGTTGCCATCACTGTGCTGCCATATCGCCTCGGTTATTGAGTTGCTGTTTGGGTTTGATACTCCAAGGGCAGCATTACTACTGCCGGCATCATCTTCTACTTCAGACCAGTCGAGAGAGGCGACATCTGGCGCGCCGGCCAGGATGATGACCCTGCCCATGCTCTGTTGAAAAACAAGGTAAATACTGTTATGATTTCATTGGTTTCGTGCAGTCACATCATCCGTGCTTAGGACAGCCTGCATATAGACTAAAGATAGTCTATTTCCTCATAGTGTGAAGCTGGCGACCATATTCCGGCAAGAACTATTAGACCCTTGATGGAGATGTGACAGATAAGTAGAGTGGGGGTTGTAATTTTTGAATGTATATTTAAAGCTTTTGAAAAGTATTTGCGCCTTTTAAAGCTGTGGCGTGTGATGGAATTGATGAAATGTGCAAGCTGAGATGCCGTGTTGTCGAGGTGTTGCGATGCCTTGATTTTAGAACAGTGAGAGTGTTACTTTTACATAAGCAGCAGAAGGTGACGAAGGTCGGGCCGGGCCAGCTAATATATTGATGGCTGCTTTAGCGCTGTGTGATTAGTATGGCGTGCTACGGGATGGTCAAGTTCCACTGTAAAAGCTGTAAAGCGGTCGACGGTTGCACTTTAAAATACCGATTGACTTGACCCCTTAAAATTCTCCTCTAGCTACGAAAGAGCCCCAGGTCGTTCCTTCCCTGGTTGATAAAACCACGAGCTTCCCACTCCGCAATCGCAAGCTCCCAGACCTTGCCAAACGCTTTACAAATCGAACCGCGAGCCTCGACCCTCGAACATTTCGCTTACACCTTATACAGATACAATCGTTCAGGATGTCGAAAGCACCGTGGGGTGATGCTGCTCCGGAAGACCAGCTATTTGTCCTGGTGACAGGAGCTAACAGGTGAGTGCGCTTGCAGACATGTGAAGCAGCAGAGAAGCACAGAACACTAAAGGGGAAGGAGGAGGAAGGAGGAGGAAGGAGCACAGGGACAGAAACCGTAATAAAGCTCTACCACATCACAAGAGGAAGGAGGACCCCGCTGACATTTCCTTTGCATCAGCGGAATCGGCCTCGGAATCGGACAACGTCTCATCGCCGAGTTTCTCGCCATCTTTCCAACATCGAAAACGCACCTCACTATCATCACGACCACCCGCACAGCCAGCAAGTCCCACGCAACCACCGAAGCTCTGCGTCGGTACCTAGATTACCAGGAGGACGGTGCACGCATTACCAACGCGCAGCGTACCATCTTCCCCAACCGCGTCCACCTCGCCAGCATCGAGCTAGATCTGTGCAACCTGCCGTCCGTCTATGCCGCCGCCGAGCGCCTCAAGAGCGAGCCAATTACAATCTTCTCGGGCCTGACACCAGCTGTTGCACCAACAAAGGCGCCGACGGGTCCTCCCGTGCCTGCTGTGATTCCTCGCCTGGACAGTGTCATCTTCAATGCCGGCATTGGTGGCTGGACACGATTGAACTGGTCGAACCTGATCAAGAGCTTTTTCACCTCTGGCTTTGTGCACGCCACTACATTCCCTACATGCAAGGATGCCACAGGTGGCCTGCTGGTAGACCCGCTGACAGGCAAGGAGGTCAAGGATGTGCTCGAAAAGGATGCTGTAGAGGTGGCAAACAAGCCGGGTACATCAGTACTGGGCCAGGTGTTCTGTGCCAACGTATTTGGCCACTACCTATTTGCGCACGAGCTGCTGCCTTTGATGAATACGGGCAGCGCCAGTGCTGTCGCGGGTCGGCTTGCGGACTCTAACAGAGCCCCTCCTGCGCGCATTATCTGGGAGAGCAGTATCGAGGCCATGTGCTGGAGCTACCTGTCTATGGACGACTTCCAGGGTGTCGGTACCATTTCTGCCTACGAAAGCTCCAAGCGGCTCACAGATGTGCTTTCGCTCACGGCCGATCTCGATGGAGTCAAGGCCTACTCGGCGTCTTTCTTTGAGGAGAATAACGGCAATGACGAGAAGGCCAAGCCCTCTATTGCTGTGCCCCCGGCGACCTACGTCACACACCCAGGCATTGTATGCTCAACACTGTTCCCGCTGCACTGGATCGTCTTTTACCTCTATCAGCTGGGCATGTATTTTTCACGCATGTTCGGATCCCCGTGGCACCCAGTGACCCCTTACAAGGGTGCGGCTGCAGCAGTCTGGATCGCACTCCAGGAGCAGCCTGCACTCAACATGTTGGACGCCCGCCATGTCAAGTGGGGTGCAGGTACGACTTGGACAGGCTCGCCGATCGTGAAGCGTACCGAGGTTGAGGGCTGGGGCTGGCGCGGCAAGCTAAATGAAGAAAAATACCGCGGTGATCGGTCGACAGACGTGCTGGTTAACACATTTCCCACATCGTACCTGCACAATAGCCTTGGCCGGCGCGATAGCTCTGTGAAGCTGACGGCCGAGCGCCTGCAAGAGTTTGAGGTGTTGGGCCGCGACTGCTGGCGGGAAATGGAGAGACTGCGGCTCGAGTGGGATGCCAAGGTTCGGAAGATCATTGGACGGTAAGGTCAGATGGTAGACATGAAAAAGCTCAAGAGTGTATCATAAAATCATCTCCTACATGAGGACTGAAAAACCAACTGCAGAACAACCATACATCAAAACAAGACAAGAAACATATAATAAGCAAGATGCCGAACTAGAGTCATGCAGCTGATACAGGTGCATTGTGGACGTCCATGTCTAACCGCACACGCCTTAGCTGCAAGTTGTCCTTGCGGCCAAATAGGCCCAGGCACATGGGGAACGGTACGGCGACAAGTGCGACGACAGCCGTGAAGATCAATGACTTCTTCATGTTTTGCGGCGGACTTGCATCGTCGCCTTCTCGCAGCGCATCCGAGATAATGATAAAGATGCCGCCTAGCAGCTGTCCTCCACTCCATGCCAGCGCAGATGTCACCTCGGGACTGACGGGGTGCGTCATCTCAACTAGGAACTCAACGGCGACTGGGACTAGACTGAAGGAAGCAGCACCCAGGACGGCCAGTACCACGTAAGGGCCAGCAAGGCCTCCTGAATTGTGGGTCTGGGGCATCCAGATAAATGCAAGGTAGCTGAGAGCAATGATGGGCACGCAGATCCGGAAGGTGAGTGTGAACTGCTTGGTACGATCAAGAATGGGGGACGTGATGGCGGCAGCGACAAGGCCAACCACAATCAGAACCGCACCACCAATACCGGCCTCATCGTCAGAATAGCCGTAGGGTAGCATCATCTGGTTAAGCAGAGTCGAGACCGAGTTGAAGGAGCCGACGTAGACGGAAAATGGGATAAAAACGAGCCAGAACTCGACGGAGTGGCCAAGCAGTCGAATCGACTGCATAATGCCCAGCTTGGGCGTCTCGGACGAAGGCGCCACTGGGGTCGGAGGCTTTGCAAAGACAAAGAATGACGGCACAGAGCAGACAGTGGACTGTTTGTTAGTTGATACCCATAGCCTGCAAGACATGAATAATGCTTCAATGTACTTACAATGATAGAGACGTAGAGGACCATGTTGGGAATGTCCTTGGCACTGTAGACCCAAAATGGGACGATCAGCTGGCCGAGTGCTGCGCCGAACGGGTTCGCGAGACTGGTGAGGGCAGTAGCAGCAATGCGGCCGCGGTTGGTGAACCATAGATCCGAGTAGCGAGTGGGTGCAGCCAGGACAAAAGGCTGGGCCAGGCCCGTCAAGATCTGGCCAAACATGACAACACCAAAGTGGCCACCAGATTTACCGTCGCTGCTCATGCTGGAGCGTGTGCCAGCATAACGAATCCAATTGCCGAGGAAGACAAGAATGGCAGAGGTGATCATTGCGGGCCGGGGGCCAAAATGCAGCACGTACATAACGGCCGGGGAGATAAAAACAAAGGCAAACATGAAGGCGGTGCTGAGCCAGTTGATGTTGCTCTCGGTGGTATTGAAGTATGCTGCGGCATCAGACGCAACGGGTGAGAACGTGAGCCACTGAGATATTAGTATCCAGGCATATCACTCCGATCAACACGGCTGCAAAACTGTGAAGCCGTAAAGACTATTCAAACTTACATCCCAGCTCACAATGACGTTGAGCAGTGTCAATTGCACCAGGCCGAACCATCGACGTTTGTACACCTTGTACTCATGGACCGCGGCAGCTTCACCGGTCTTAGTGCGGGACGAATTCGGCACATCCTCGCCGCCAAAGTTCTTTTCATCCTCGACAGCTGGCTCTTTGAGAGTTGCTCCTTCTGATATCGGCTCGGCAATATCAATGTTTGCAGTTGATTGTGTCGTCCCTTGCGCAATGCTGATTTCGCTTTCCCGGTTGTTGACATCAAAGGCTATTTTCTCCTCCGCGAATGTGCTGCCACTTGTTGCCGCCATGGTTGCGTGTGTTGTGCATCCGATCGTAGTTTATGGTCGCAAATTGGACTCCTTTGAGAGATTGGCGTTGACGTTTCGTCGATCTGGCGTACGTTGCTGGCGATCTGGTGCGCGCGACAGTCGCAATAATAGTTTCCACTTGCGCCCACAGAGGGTTCCTGAGAGTCACTGAGTCTCTCTGAAATGACTGGGAAATAATCACAGGGAGAGCGCTTTGGAGAGTCGGAATATCGACCAAGATAGACCGGGTTGCAGAGTTGTGAGCTGTCAGTCGGGGTGCCAATCAGTGTCAGACGCGGTTGTGGCGTTTTGCTGTCGCGGGAGGCTTGCAGCGGCAGTGACGTATCGTCAGACAAATGACAACAAGATAGAATGGATGTCGTAGTGAAGAATCGAAATTGTCGCAAGAGGAGAGAACCCCGAAATATCAAGACGAAACCCTCGAGACGGCGAAAAGTCGATGTAAGAAGTTAGGGGCTGCACCAATTTAAGATGAGGTTAGGAATATAGGACGACTGTTATCAACTAAGAAGAAAACAGTTGTTCGAAACATAGACTACGAAGTACTGACCAGAAGTAACTAGATGGACAGGGATATTAATACATTATCTACATTAATACATCTGCCTGCCAAGACATCCCTCAGCAACAAGGCATGTGCCAACAGACTCGAGTCGTGAGGGGAAGGAGCGATACTATTCCAAGCAGGTGCAACCCTAAAGGTTAAATTGAGGACGGAGCACGGAGGGATTACGGAGCAGAAATACCATGCAAAGCGAATGCTCTTGCCTTTGGACATCTGCTCGACGCATAGCATAATCTGTTAGCATTCGGTCGTTCTCTGAATGTGCGCGGGTGGTGCCTGCCACAAATCAAAGATTATGACACCAAAACGGCAATGCGACTTTGTTAGTGACGGAAAGAGCAGCCAGCCATATCTGCACTTTCGATCCAGTGGGTCACTCGGGCCTCCACGCGCACCTTGCGTATTTACAGGGTTTCGCGTAGGTAGAATACAATATCTATAATTACCATTTTGCTACTTCAAGCGATCTCTTCTTTTGGGTTGCTTCGAGATACATGCATGTGCTTGGTACAGTCGAGTAATGAGTAATAGTTGCTGGAAGACACAGCAGAATAAAAAAAAAATCAGTCCGTCCGTCGCGCTTGGTGCTTGGTTGCTGCTTCCCTCTTGATCTCCCCGTTTGATAGTTCCTTCCGTGCAACTAACCCACCTATTCCGTCTCTCACAACCCTCAGAGGCGAGTTTTGGAATCGCAAAAGAAAGCTACAGAGCAGATAATGAGCAGCAACATATTAACAGCTCCAGCGTAAGCGGTCTAGTTGCAAACCAATACAACGTCAACGGCCGTATCTCCACTCACAGTGTCCGTATGATAGAGTTATCATAATATCAAATATAATATGTTATGTAGATGGTAATGGATGTGAGCTATATGAAAACAACTGACCAACATTGCTTTGTTTTGGTTTCTTTACCTGGCTATCTTGGTCTGGTCTTTATGTGCAAGTGCCAGCGGCATTGATGCTGGTTTCGTAAGGGCAAAATTGGCAAAAGGATGAGGAGTAAAAAAAAAGAAAAATGTCGCTGGAAACAGTATCCAGTAATACGTAACAAGGAAGGGAGTGTGATGGGATGGCTGCGGGCCAACTAAAGAGAATGGAAATGTCTTGATCATGAACAAGCACCGCGGACCCTTACAAGCATCCAACAGGCTAGGCGAGGACGATCACAGACGCTACTAGTAGGCGAGGGAGGGGGGTAGAGAAGCCCTCCCAAGCATCGAAGCAGCCAAGCTTTATAGAAACGGAGCTGCGACTACAGGGCGATTGTAGCAAGGGATAATCATACTGGAGTGCCACTGTCCTTATCATCTTCTTTACTTGAGCTGCGTTGAAGCCTTATCAGAGACAGAGTTATGATGGGAATAGATGTTGGACAGGACATCACGGATATAGTGCAATACTTGGTTTGCGATTCTCCTGCAATGTGACCGTGTAGTCATACAGCCAACCGCCAAACCGCCGCGGATATTGATATGCCATCTCAAACTGTGAGGGGTCGGGCTGTGCCGGCACTCATAACCAAGACATTCATAAGTAATAAGCAGTAGATCGGTTGGGAACAGAGAAATCGAAGTATTTTTATCTTTATTTTTATTTTTACAATAAGCAAAAAGATAGAGATAGAAATGTTCCTAACGATGTTGTCGGATAAACATCTCGACCTCGGCTTGATTCTGGTATCAAATTTGCCTTACAAGATACGGTTTCGGTCGTCTTTACATTGCCGCAACGCCGTGATGCGAAACCCACAGATGACTAATAGTTGTCAATGCGGCCTCAAGTCGGATTTGATGTGTATCTTGCCAGCTCCCACAGAATATGTAGTAACAAGACATGGACGGTATCAATATAAGGTTCAAACAAGCAAGTATCATAATTACAGAGGTAGCGATTTAGCCCCCCAATGTCCATCACAGTTCAGACTTTAACTTGTGGGCTCACTAAGGACAGAGGACGACATTGGCAGTCAATCGTCATGTCGTTTATCAGGCCGACATGTCCCAAGTGATGCAACTTGCATAGGCCGTGTACAAGCCAACGCTGCCCTAGTGCAAGCTTCGCCTACATTACGAGATAACCTGGTTTCCGAGAAGATAGCAAGAGGCCGACGTGAGGCTGG
This sequence comes from Ophiostoma ulmi, assembly GCA_029298715.1. Classification (NCBI taxonomy): domain Eukaryota; kingdom Fungi; phylum Ascomycota; class Sordariomycetes; order Ophiostomatales; family Ophiostomataceae; genus Ophiostoma; species Ophiostoma ulmi. Next base: position 3,699,050 of record JANSLN010000002.1, on the reverse strand, counting down.
AGGAGACCGGTATGCCTTAATATACTTGCCAGGATCATATGATGAGGCCTTGTCGAGGCTGCCAGATAGAACCTTGTTGAAGTAATACATGTTGGCGCCAACACACGTCTACAAGCCGCTATGTGTCTATCTATCATGTCCGGCTTGATAGTATCTGGATGATAAGGGAGTGCTCAACCAGGTGCATTATCAAGCACTTCCATGATCATCATCAGCCATCCGCATCATACTCGGTAAGCAACACCTAGGCTGCTTACTTACGATATGGCTGTCAATCATATGTCCTTCAGTATGTCGTCATCAAAGGTCACAACACCGTCGGTTGACCAACAGATCTAGTGCTTCGTCATAACATCATATCACAACCTCTCCAACCAATATTCTTTAAAGTCTATTTTTTTGTTCTTCTAAAATAGATTATCTTACACCTGGAGGGGTGAATGTAGGAGTGTGAGGGAGAGAGGGTGAGAAAGCTGTAAATGAAACATGACAATGGGTGTTTTTGTGGCGTATATGAGAGAAGTCGAGTATATTGAGCAAGGTCATTATTTCGCTCATCTATCCCCTCCTTCCAAGCCGAGTGTTGTTATTTTCTTTTATAAAATTTGTCATCGATTGTTTGTTTGCGGTCGGTGAGGTCGCGATCAACGTCGTGCATATGCAAGATGTCGAGGATCGAGGATTAAGTGTCGAGATGAGGTCTATCCAGATTGTCGAGAATCACCCAGTCGGGCCATGACCCACTCATCCAGTAGCAAACAAATAGCTACAAGCTGAAAAGCATTTACTTGAGCTTTGCCCACAGCTTGGGGGCAGCACATGCGGTTGCGCAGTGGGTCAGGTGGAAGACTGCGGCAGTTAGTATCATCTTACATAGTATGAAAGTATCGACAAGGCAAGTATGACGCATGGTTCGCAAGTACTTACACTCCTCGACGCAGTCCTCCTTGCTGCCGTTCTCGACGCGCTCAACACACTCTTCAAAGTGGTGCTTGGCCGGTGCGCACTCCTTGGAGTTTCTGCACTCTGTAAAGTGTGTTAGCCAATATCTGGGATAAGCCAGGTGAAAGCAGATACGAGAGACGGCGGCCGATGTAGAAGGCAGATGCCAGATGGAATATGGCCAGTAGTATGGATAAGGATGCATCCGCGCAGATTGAGACAAACCGAAAGCAACAAGATCGCAGCCCAGCACCGGGCCAGATCGGATGGCGCGCAACCGCCATTGCAGCCATCCGGCGAACTGTGAACAGCCAGGTCTGCGCGGCGGACCCGTTATGTGTGCCTGTCAATCTTCCGTACTGCAACATCCTGCCGGGCAGGGTTGGTCTGCCTCTGCCGCGTTGTGTTGCTTTCTACCCCTCCGGCCCCTCTCGTGACTGCGATTCGTGAATATCACTCACCCTCCTCAAGAACGTCCTTGGGGTCGACAATCTCGTCCTCATCATCCTCCTCTTCCTCTTCTTCCTCCTCCTCCTCCTCCTCAGCATCATCGGTGCTCTCCTCAGCGGCCTCCTCAGCAGGCTCCTCAGCAGCGGCCTCGGCCTCAGCGACGCTCCATGGCGCAGCAGCCTCCAGCAAGTCGGTGATCGTGTCCCAGACGCCCATTTTGATAAATTGGATGTGTTAGATGTGTAGATGTTGAAATTTCAGAGAAGATATTCGGATATCGGTGGTAGACGTCGTGGTCGAAATTGACTCTTTTGCTTCGGGTAGTCCGTGGAATGGCACTGAGCGTGAATTGGGAACTCGAAAAATGAAGGCGAATTAAGCAATTAAAAAATGAAAATAAATAATTCATCAAAAACGGACCACCACAAAATCCCCAAAATGGCCATTGGGAAGCCACTTATCGATCGCTTCTACACAGTCAACGGCAAATTGCGCGATTTTGATTGGACACATTGCCCTCCAGTACTTACCGGCCTGATCCGATTTCACGTGACCCCACTCACCCCCCAAACCCCGAAAACAACTCTCATTAGCTAAGAATTGTGGCTCCAGGGATTGATTAAGCATGGCTCTGGGTTTACAACTCCTTGACAACATGCGATGCAAGACAAAACACGGGTTTTTTTTTAAAGATGCAATTATATTAGCAATATAAATCATTAAAGCCAAAAGACCTCACAATGAGATGCACGCCTAGCCGAAGACCCAAACTGAGCGAGGGTAAACTGCCAGAATAAAAGCAACAAAACAACAAAATAAGAAAACAAAAAAACAGACAAACGTAGGTGAAACAAATAGGCACGATAACCAACAAAACGAATAGAGAGAGAGCAAAAAGGCCACCGAGAAATGAATGTGAAATGAACGATAATAAACGGTAACAAACGACAGATGCCGACATGAGGACAAAATATAAAAGACCAGGGTATCACAAAGCTCAATCCTATCATCGAGGCTTCACTAAGGGTGGTGTGTTTTGTAGATTGCGTGCACAGGAATGTTCACATATATGTGTACCTGTGCACACACGATATGGTGTACGCTTTTGCAAGGCAACTGCAAGAGCACTACTGGCGGTCAGCGGCCTCCCGCGTGGTTTCTTCGACGCGCATGCCAATGGCCTGTGCTTGGGCTTCTTCGTAGTCCGGCGGCGGCTCATTAGGCGTGCTCGTATTGGCTTGTGTGGTCAACAGGACATCATGGGGAACAGAGCCTCTCGGGGTCTGCTGCTCTTGAGACCGGGCATACTGCTCCAATGCCTCCCTTTCCTTGTCGTCGTTTGCTGACGGGTCATCCGTATGCTGACCCGGGGCCGCAGAAGTGCTCGGGCCAGCTGCCGGTGGCGGCGGCTCGTACTGAGGCAGATCTTCCCCAGTAGGTATGACTTGACCGGTCTCTTGTTGCAGCGTACGAGCATAGCTCAGACGCTCTTTCATCACTTCGAACTTGCTTTGGAATGCATCGTGGCCACCCTCGCGAAACGTAAGCTTGAGCTCCAGGCGGGGCACATCAGACGGAATGCCACCGCCGATGGTAGGTTTCACAATGGCGTTCCATGTCCAAGGACCGAAAAAGCTAGACGCAACCCGAGTGTCCTCAAAATCGAGGATAGGCGCCGAAAATGACTTGAACGTCTCCGTAGGGTAATTGGGGATGTAAATGATCTGTAGAACAAGGTTAGAATATATAAAGATGTACATATAATGAACTGCCAGCACGATCTTGCTCATTATATGTACAATATACAAGCATGCATGGAAACCGGAAGCACAATGCACCATGACGTGAAAAAAAAATCAGAATCATGAAAATGAAAATGATAAAAATAAAAATAAAACATACCCGGTTGTTTGTGACGTAGACAATCCCACCATCACTCTTGATTGAGAAGGGTGTTGCATTTGGCAGCGCCTTGGGAGTGCTGACGTCGAGGCCGATCCGAGAACGGACTTTGTAATAGATCTTCTCGCCAGGCAGTTTGATGACCTCGCCATCCCGGCTCATCATAACCCAACTAGTATCTTCGTCAGTTTCTTCATCGCTATTTGCATTGGCGTTCTGGGCAAGAGTGTAGCTGTGCTGCTCCTGGTAGAAGTCCATTGTGTGCGTGGGAAACGGTCGCCACGCATGGGCAAGTGTGAGGAGGTCGGGGAGGGAGAAGATGAAAGGATAACATAGGCAGCAAAGTTTATTGGCAAATGATTAATGGAAGTGTTGTTTGAGTTGTGAGGAAGTGGGAGAAAGAAGAGGACGCATGCCCAAGGAAGAGAGAGTACAAGCCAGAGGAGAAGTGGGTAAAAATATAATAACAGAACGATTGAAGTAGAAAATAAAAGTAATAATAATAAAAAAAATAGACTGATGAGATGCAACGGTTGTGTGTAATGGGGGAAGAGCAGGAAGAAAGTGAGTATCTCGAAAGAAAGAGAGAGACCGCGAGCCAGGGACGTAGAGGATGGCAGTGGCTTCAAGAGCTGAAGATGAAGGCGAGCTGTGACCGACAGCAAGAGGGGGGCTGAGGAGGTGCAGTATAATATATTGAAGAATAAAGAGAGTAAAGACAAGGTAACAGAAAGACAAGTCTGATTGGAATTTAAATGGTATTTCATAAGTGACTTACTTTATTGACATTTCGAGAGGTTGTTCTTTATTCCTTATTTTTTAATTTTTTTTTTGGAGAGTGTGTTGAGTGCAGTATCTTGGTGTTGATGTGCCGGTGCGGTCTAGGTATATTATTTTCCTCAATTCCTGATTTTAGTTGAGGGTTTATTGAAGAATAGCGCAAAGGTGGTAGAGTGGACAGCCGGAGACCCCCTTTGAAGTTCGGGAAGATGTGAGAAGTGATTGCTGCGGGACTGGAGCTCCCCAGTCGGGTTCAAACTTCTGGACTTGTCGGTGCGACTCTGCAGGCCTGGGTGGGTCTTGTCAAGAAGTCGAGAAGAGTTTGTCTATAACGGCAGACTGCGGTAGGACAGGAAGAAGGGCGTAGAGTAGGTATTACAGTGAGTAAGCTGGAAACGATGGGAGCAAGTCAAAAGTAGAGTAATTGATGCAGCGCATAGACTGTCGAATTCGAGAGGCCAAGCCAAGTGCTGTCGAACAGAGCTAGCGTAATTTGTAGGTGCAGAAGGCAGAAGGCGATCTTCAGGCGAGCCAAATGGTGGGAACTGTGGGTGTATGCTGAGCTGTGAGCAAGCGGTTTTCATTGACACGAGCATGGGAGGAAAAATGACATGGCTATGGGTCAATATGTAGGATATGATAGAGGAATATAGAGGAGAAGCCGGTGGGGGTAGAGCTAGAGCGGGTAGTGAAAGTAGAAGGCAAGGACAAGCTTTGGGGGCAGGTTTGTTGTGGCCCAGGTGAGCAGAGAACAATAATGAGGTCAAGTCAAGTAAGAGTAGACCAGGCCAAACCAGGACCCAGGACCATATGCAGGTCGCGCAGAAGGGGAAAGAGTGACGAGAGGCGACTAGAGAGACGAGTTGTTGCGTATATGTAGAGGTGTGGCAATACGAAATAGATGGACAAGTGACAAGGGGGGGGGGAGTGGGTGATGGAATATGAGCATGATATGGGATCTTTGATAGAGGGTGGCATCATACTTGTTGGATGGTTGACACGTCTAGATTCCGAGGTGAGAACGTACAGTGTCAGAATGGGGTGTCGAAACCGATCAGGGTGTAGAGTGTAGAGGGGAAAGGATGTACAGAAAGCTAACGATAGAATATGGAGATCGTGAAGTGATGGTGGTAGACGGCAAGAGGCGTGGCGTGGGCAATCTGTGTCTCAAGTGATAGTTCGGCGTGCAAGGTGAGGAGGAAGGGTGTAGTTTGAGAAACTGTAGAGGCAAAAGAATAGGGTAGAAAGAGTGCAAGAGTAGCTGTTGGTGGCAGCCAGACTGCGTAATACTTACGGACGATTCTGGGCACGGGGATAGACAGTAGAATGTGCCGGCGATGAGGGTACAGGAAACTAGTGACGTCGAGGTGCGAGGCTGAGAACAGGCAGCAGGGGATGGGGCGTCGAAACGAGAAACGGGAACGGGAAACGAAACAAAGGACGGCCGGCGAGCTGAAGATAGGCTCAATAGGCGGGGCGGGGGGATCAGCTGGGTGGGTGTCTAAGTCGCCGAAGGTTGGGAGCACTGAGTGAGCAGTGAGTAGCAAGGGGATGGAATCCGTACAGGTGAAGTGGGAAGATAGTCGACGAGAAGGATCATGGGTCGTCTGTGGCAGTGTGACAGTGTGACAGTGTGACAGTGTGACAGTATAACAGTGTGCCAGTGTGACAGTGTGACAGTGTGCCTGTGTCTGCGTTTGGGTGGCGATAGAGTACTTCGTGTGTGCATTGCCAAGTCGACTATTACGTAGCTAGCCAATGGCGGCATGGTGTGCTATGGGCGGCAGAGCTAAGCTTGTTAGCTTGTTGCTTTACTGAGGAGGCGGTGATAGGCAAAGCACATTAGCTGTGCGCTACAGTGAAGAGTATAATTATGTGCCCAAGTCCACAGCACTTGAAGCTGGTCGATCTGGTGGCATTATGTCGGCAGCCAGGCACATGAATCCCGACTGTCTGACGGCTTTTGCTACTTGATGTCTCTCCGTATCCCGCATGTTTCATCCGGTCGAATCAAACGTGCATCTCAGTCGTATTGGTTACTGTGTTGGATGAGTCAGCATGTATCAAACGCCTTTTTGAAACATGTCTAAATAATTGAGCAACAAACAGTACAACAACTTGAGCCTATATGTAAGATAAGATACACAACGCTACTGCACTACTGCACCTCTGCTCGCGTCCGCCGTTCTGGCTCCCACAGAGTCACAGTGTATGCTCTTCTAGTGGCTGCTTGTGCATTTATCGGCATTTGTTTTTCTTGATTCCAACGCTCTGTGTTGTCAACAGTGCTTCTGGTTGCTTCGACTGCTTTGGCTTCTCCTACCAGCCTTGTTGCAGTTAGCCCTGATTGGCCTGTCTGCCAGCGTCGTTTCGAAAATTTGCCTGTCAATCTTGAGCGGGATTTTCTCGAGACAGACGAAAAGGTGCTTCTTAAGCAATTGCTACTGACTCTTTCTCTAGTCGATCCATCAGCAGGTATTTGTCTTTTGATTTGTCTTTTTTTCGATCCCTCTTACATGCCAAGTGCCACTCTGGTCGGAGTCGTGTCACTTGCTGGAAGAGCGTGCCGGGCTGGCCGCGGCGAGCGGCGAACGGGAAACCTAGGATCACACCTGTGGATCAGGAGCACGATCCTCATCCGTCTTTTTCGATCTTCTTGGTGGCATTTTGCTACTTTTGACTTCTATGGTTTCTCTCTCTCTTTGCCATTTTGCCATTTTGCCATTTTGCCATTTTGCCATTTTGTGTTTTGTGTTTTGTGATCTTTGACATGGTCGTCGCTCAAACGTAGACAGGCCTACTCTCAATCTTCCTTACACCACAAGATGCAAGTCAAGACGAGAGACTTCATGTCCGCCATACGATTCCTCTTGAGGAGCGGTCTCCGCGCTCAAGTAGGTGAGGGTGCGGGTAGATCAGCAGCCTGGCCGGGCAGTAGTAAATATAATTTCGTGCATGCCACAGTGGACATGAGCAAGGATGAGGGGTGTTGAGTAGTGGCCTTGAAAACACCCAAAAAGGAAAAGGCCGTTGCTCAAGTGCCAAAAGTGACAAAAGCCGTCTTCGAAGCCTCAATATAAAAAGTCTTGGTGGAAGTGGGAGGGGTTTGTCCAAATCAGGTCTGAAGAGACATGGCCGAAAATCACTATAAGCATGGATTCATATCGCGGAAGGCGCGTCTGGTGTCCTACACGGAAGAGGCAGTTGGGAATGACATTGTGACAGTATGGCAGGCATGCGTGGCAGGTGCAACTGACAGAGCTCAGACACATGGAAATTCGGCAGCGCTGTCATGTCTCCCTCTTGCTTAATGTGCGTTACTTCGTTCCTTCCGTATTAGGAAATCAGTATCTTGCACGTGTCTCGCTCACTACCGTCATCATCAAGGCATCTGCCTGGTCTCTTCAATGTCTCTTTATCTTATCATGCCTCAATCAACCATAGAGAAACACCATTTATATTTGCACTTCCTCAATGCACCAAGAAGGTAGGTTGTCCATACAATGCAGGCTTCGGTCTCAAGTAAGATAGAAGCAGTCTCCAACATCAGCCGGCGGCGTCATGCCCATAATGCCGAGCCGGCCCCGACTTGCAACAAACATGACTATGTAGGCACCCACTAATGCAGCTCAGTCAATGGATTGAGAGTAGTTTGCTAGCAAACAATATGTATCGCCACGTCTCCTACCTTACCCACAAGACATTCACACGCAATTTAGCACAAGCTCATCAGCAAAAACAACCAGCACACAGACACGGCTCCACGATATCAGATCATGAAGATGTCATTTTGTTTTCAAAATGTAAAGATATCAAAATGCGGCTTGCCTGTCCCACCACATCGCGGCCGATATCGCAAAACTACGCCATGAGATACCGGATTTGCTGGTAGGTGAGGTGTTTTCCTTTATCGTTTCGTTCTCCGGATATGTCTGTGCATTGACACTGCATTCTTCTCACCGTCATTCCAGCATCAGCAGCATGGGGTAGTAGAGCACTCTATGTCCCATCCCGGATCCTACAACGAGAATCATTGGATACTGGACACTAGATATCGCATACTGCATACTAGATGTGGCAGTCCTACGCTGAGAGTGTCGGGATATTCACTCACCGTCCCATAAAGGTATGGTTCTGCGTGCGAATGGGAACTTGACGTGGCGGTTGCTCCCGCAGCACTATCAAGCTACTTTTTCGGTCTGTCGACCCCTGCTCCTGATTCTTTAGACTGGGGCTGGCTGAGCTACCAAGGACTGGAAGATCTCTTTGCTGAGATATTGATTATTTTGCAAATACTAGTACTTTGCAATAGTATTACTCCTTCACCACGTCAATATGGACATACTAACAGCCAGACTTGATCTCGGGGCCAGGAAATAGTGAGAACAACAAGCGGACACACTCGGGGGGGGAGGATGTGCTGAAAGGGGTTTTTGTCTGGAGACAATAGGGTCCTCGGAACCAGAGCGAACCCTATCTGACGGGCCCAAGAGTCCCCATGCACTTGATTTGTGCTAACTCTATGCTGTGTGCATGACCCATACATAGAGCTCGGTACTGCAACGTGACTGGCCTGCCGGTGAAGGAGGGAAGCGAAGGCTACAGCGTATGAAAAAGGTGAACGGATAGCTTCCCACTCTCCTCATTCAGAAACCCACCCTACCGTGGTCGTACTACACAGCATTGTGTCGAGCATGACTACGGGCTCGTGTCACAGGATGTCTTGTTCAACAGCATGAGTAGTCTTGAATGTCGTTCAAGGATCGAGATACCATTTGCTGTGCCGTCTATCGGCTGCCCATGTACTCGGCATGGTTCATCATCGACGAGAAGAGAAATACAAAGTACTCCGAACAAGTCTGCATCAGTGTATGGGCTTGATAAGTTTCCACTGGCTGGGCATGCTACGTATGATAATGAAAATCTAGTCCCACTCAGGCATAGCCATCGAGTCCAGCAAGGGGTTGATTTACCCTTTTATTTATCTGGACATGCTCGAGTTGTCTTGGAGAAACAAGAGCTAATCCATATTGGTCACATGGACACTCGAGGAACGACCCGGCGGCAGTCACTATTGAACTATTATCAATACTTTATCACACTGCCATTGCCACTCGCCAAGGTACGGCGTACAACCAGCCACCTGGTCAAGGGAATACCGTCTCGACCATGCATAGCCCCCGTACGTCGTCTCTGGCAATGATCTGACAATGATATGGGAAATGATACGCAACGAAGTGTGAGCGTGCTTTGACAAGGTCCATACTTGCCGACGATAATCATACACCGTCTACATATATACCTGCTTGAGCTACTGCATTGCAGCCAAACAAATCAGCACGTTATGACTTATGAATAGCTACCAAAAGCGGTATGCCGGCTTCATTGCATGATAATCATACTGCACTGGCAGATGGTAGACTGGATAGCTAAGTACAGTATGCTTGTCTAGCTGTCACTGTCTGACGCCGCATGGGTCTAGTTCAACAGCAACGGTGATGCAACTTTGGCGGTCAAGGCATGTATCTTTCACGGTGTTGGATGTTATGTTTACGTCCAAGACTTGCAAGCTTTTTGCATGTTATTGTATTGTGATTCATTAATACATCTCGTCATGATGAGCAAAGAAAGCAGATAAAAAGAAGGCAAAACAAGAAGAAAGCAGGAAAACAGAAGACAGGAAACAGCAAAAACAACCAATAGATCCACAGAAGTAACCAATCTAGTAAGAATGCAAGAGACGCGATAATGCTGAAAAATAAAGTATGTAATAAAAAAGAGCCAAAACGAAACGCAATGATAACACCTTGTATGCATATGTGATATGTGGCCACTTGTAGAAGCGTCACTTGAGCTCTCTACCGTCGTACCAGTGGCTTGTCTTCTTTTCCGGAATAAATTAGTTCAAGATAAAGTCTAGCTTGGGGATTTCCAGCTTTGGGGCCGCTTCGTCAGCTTTGGGTCCGCCGACAACATGCGGCTTCTTGTTTGGCGAGTTGCTCCGCCGCTCGAGAGATGCAGAGGCAGGTGGCGGAGGCCCATAGCGGACATCGCGAACGTCCCAGCCATCCTCGTACGCTGCAGCCACCCAGACCCGTAGACCGTCATGCACAGCACTGTAGAATTTCTCCTTACACAGCCGTAGGCTGCTGCCCATGCAGCGCTCCCAGCCAGACATGCGCATCTGGGTGCGTAGGTGGGCTCGCTCGGCTGCCGTTGGCGTACATGCAATGATAGCATTGACCAGGTCCAGGTGCGAGGCGAGGTAGTTGGTCGCCTCCCACTCAACACCACCCACATAAGGAGCGGCTGGAACGGGCGGTCTCTCTTGTGGGAAATGACGAAGCATGTATGAGGAAGTAACATCCGAGTGTTTGGGAGGAGCGGGAGGGACGTATGCAGATTCCTTGTGGCTGTTCTGGGCCTGCGATCTGAAGTTGAACTCGTCCTCGATAGGAGCGTCAACGGCTACTAGCTTGCGCTCCTTGCCAGCGGAAGTAGGCAGAGATACAACATTCAGGTGGTGCAAAAAGATCCAGAACACTTCTTTAGTCACATTGACTACCTCCTTGCACCACACACGATAAGGTCTCTCCTTACGCATGTCAAGAACGAAGCTAATTGCCCGCTCATCTTCCTCGCGTTCCGGGTCCCGCAGGTAGCCGAGCACTGTCTGGGCACGCTCTGGCCGATCATGGACTGCAGCAGCCTGGATATATGTGAACAGAACCCATGTGACAATGCTTCGTGTCGTAAACTCGCTCGGGCCTTTCTTCTCGGGATCAAAGATCATGTGGATTAGTGCCGGGAACAAGCTTGTATGAATCGTGTGAAGATACTGCAGAGCCAATGCTGTAGTACACAGTGCCTTGAGGCACAACAGGTTCTCATGCAAGAGTGCATCTTCGTGCTCCTCTCTGTCGCGTGATGACAATTAGTAAAATGACTACATGGATGTGACAATAGCCCGTAGGGCGGGGAGACGCGGAACAACAAACTTACCTCCACTCGACAGCCATAATACGGTGCAACAAGCCAACCACCTCCTCCATTCCGCCTTGGCCGATAAAGTCCTCGATCCAGTTCACGGTTTCATTGCGGAGAATGAGGCGTAGCTTATGCAGCTTTCCCACCTCGACCTTCTCGGGCGCTTGGACAGTATGCAGATAGTTGACAAAGTCAGCTGGGCTATTGTGCTGAGGAACCTTGGACTTAAAAAAGCCCGCAATGGTTCCTCCAGCTCCTGCTGCAGTTCCAAAACCAGCTCCTGCAATATCAGGGCTGTTGGTACCTCCACCCACACCGTTGTTGCCAAAGTTTTCGGTGGATTTGGATCGAAGGTGACGGCTCAATGTACCCTCAGCCCGTTTGATGATGGTGGCGCCAGGGCTTTTGGTGCGCTTGGTGCTGTCGGAGTTGACACCTCTGTCCCGACTGCGTCCACGTGCAACTTTAGACAGAGTGAGACTCTTGACGCGCGAGTGCTTGGACTTGCTTGCCTTGCCAGAAGATCCGTCATCCACGGGCGAAGTCACGTTGCTACAATCAACATCTGCAGTGCTTCCGTTTCCAGTTGCAGAGCGAGCACTCCCATGGCTCCCTGGCCTGTCAGACTGGGACTGTAGACAACGCTTTGACCGTTCTTCTGCCCAATCCTGCCGGATGAGCTCCAGCTTGATAGCATTTGCGAGGCTGCGCATCTTGTACCTCTGGTGCTCTGGAATGTTGCGGCGGTCAAGCAGAGCCTCGAGGTGGGCGTCAATGTCCTTGGGATCCATGCTTACATTGGATGATGAAATGGTGCCGAGAGTCGGAATTGTTGACGAGCTGCTATTGCTGGAGGTCGCGGATGATGGGTGAAAGGACTTTGGCCGGGGTTTCACGGAAGGCCACTGGCGTCCTGCGAGGCCCGATGAGTCTGTTGGGGTTGATTGTTGGACGGACGCCAGGTCAGATTTGCCGAGTGCCTTGCTCGTACTACAAAACCGGGCGTAGATAGGCGTCACTTGTGGCTGGGCAGAGGGGTCGGAAGAAGTCTCGTTGCCGTCACGAATATCTTTGACATTACGACGTGACTTGTCTCTCTTTTTGAAGTCGCCCCTGCTGCGGCCACGGCCACGGTCTCCCTCCTCGTCTTCGGCCTCGGCCTCCACATCATTGGCCACTCCACGGAGGCTCTTGAACGACTTGGGTCGCGACAGCAAGCCAACAATGTTTGCTGTTGGCCGGTTCTTATTTTTCTTTGTTGGTGTTAGAGGAGGGTCAGTTATGAGGTTATTTTCGTAGGTAACCTCGCCCATAACGAGATTTGTTGTGACTGGTGGCAGCTCGGCGGCAAGCTTATTCTTCTTTGTCGGCGAGTTTGAACCACCAAAGGCAAAGCCTTGAGTCATGAGGTGTTTGTGCTTTTCGGGGCTCGCTTGTCTGTTGTGTGAAGTTTCCTCGAGGGGGCCGCCGGATGATTTTAAGGCTGCTGCCGATGATGCTGCTCCTGTTGCTACCGATGCCAGTCCATCACCTTGGGAGTTGTTGCGACGGTGCATCATAAACGACCGAAGAACAGAAGACTTGGTCCGCTGATGATGGCCGCCAGAACCTTGCTGTCCTTGGCTCTGCAGAGACGCCATAGCGTGTGTGGGTGCGAATGTGCTCGGTAGTCGAGGGATATAGGAGAGGTGTCGAGAATGTAAATAAATGGGGAGATGAGAAAGAATGTCGCTTGAAACGTAAATATAGATGCCAGGAAGCAACTAGATGCTGCTGTAGATAACACTCGGCAAACAGGCAAGTAGAGCGATAAATGAGACTCTGTGAGGCTACGCCCGATTCCGTGAGTACTGCTTCGCCTGCTGTTTTCTCCGTCCCTATTATGGGATGCCAGTAAGGACTGGCGATGGTGCTGAGAAGGATGTGGAAAGGTACTGAGAAAGAATGAAAGAATGAGAGAATGAGAAGAAATGGAAATTCAAGGAGACAAAAGTCACCCAGAAAGACGAGAAGGGACAGAACGAGGGCGATCACTTTACACCACAAGAAGAGAAGTAGCGAGCAAGAAGGAAGCAATCGTTCTTTCCCTGGTTGACAATTGTGTTGTTTGCCCTCCGCACTTGCCGCTCTTTGGAGCCGCCTATCGCTCTATCTTTGTCAATTGCCCATTGCTCTTTCCTCTTTTCTCACTTTCGTGCTCTTGATCCAGACTATCAAGGAAAGTGTGGAGAATGTGTAAATAAAAGGCCTCGATACTGCATGGTGTATATGTTGACCCGGCAACGGTGATTGAGTTGAGAGATGTCATTGGCTGAAAGCTATAGTGGGCCTGTCGCTATGTCGCACCAGCAGCGGAAGGAGCTATGACGACGTACTTATGTCTTACAGCATACGACCAGCAGCAGCATCCTACTACGAACACAAACCTTGCAGCATAACACGTCAAATAAGCCCCTGTTTTTGCCGGGCGTCAACTTTTCGTGGACAACGGATAAACAACAATTGTTGCATCGTGTGCACGCGTGCTACGGCGCAGTAAGCACATGCATGACGCACACGAAATAAAGGCTAACAATGATCACAGCCGCAGAGCTACCTGGCAACCACCTTCAGAAAAATAAACAGTCCAAGCAGTCCAGGTAGCTACTACAAGATATTTGGCATCATATCACCACATCAGCACACGAAAAAGCAGTCGTCAGTGTTAGAACAGGCCGTGGCTTCCAAGTCAACTTCTCTCGACCTAGACAGCATCCAAGCATCCAATTTATGGCAGAATGTTATTATCCGGGTACGGCCACCGGCTGTCTTACTGGCCAACCTAACGTCAATATATACAAACAGAAACATCGAACTAAAGCCCGTCAAAAACCAATGATGGCCAACGACTACCAGCTCAGGAGACCCCTCTCTCTATCGAAACCAGCCCGCAGCTGACTATCCGGTTTCACCAGCTTTCCCTGCAGAATTGTGTACTTGACAATGTTCTCACAGTCCTCGGGCGTCACGCGCCCAAGCCACATGCACTGCGACGCTCCAGCCGCAGACACATTGAGCTCGCTCTCATCTACTATGGTCGATTCTGCGTCTCCCTGTTTTGACTTGTCCGGCAATGCAACTCGCAACACAGCCGGTACAGCTGATCTTATCTTTGCAGGGAGAGCATCCTTCTCCTCCTGCGACAATGTACCACGTGCGACATTGTCAATACCAAAGGCGTCCGGCCGGCGGTAGATCATCATGTTGGCACTGTACTTGTGACCACCGACATGGGAAATAAAGTAGATTCCAACGCCACCGGGACGTTCGTCATCAAGATCGCGGTACAGGCCTAGTGGACGTAGATGGCGCTCAAGCTCTTTGCGAAGAAGCGGTGCAGATTGGCCACAGCGGGCATCGCGTGTCTTTTGTGAGCACAGCAGAACCAGCACGCTGTGGGGAGAATTATGGTAGGTGAGTGGTGGCGGCAGCGATGAAGGCGGTGGCAGACGGGGTCTTGCTGCGTCAAAGGTGATTGTGGTATTTGTGGGTGCCTTGTTCACGAGGTGCTCAATGACACTGGGGACAAGGTCTGGTGTGACGTTTTCGACGACGACAAACGCAGGCAGCAGAAGGACTGTAGTGGGCTCGGCGTAATCTGTAGAGTGGTTCGGTGTAGGAATGTTAGACGCAGACAACATGAGTTTCTATAGTGTTAGCATGCGCTCGCATATATGTTTTTTTGTTTGCAAAGTTCATTGCTAGGGCAGACTTACTCCATTTGTTGGGCTTGATGCGGCTTGGACAGCCTCCATGACACTACCCTTCTCGTCGGCGACATCGCGAACCCAGTCCATCTTGCCAGTGGCGACTAGCATGTGTGTGCTCCAGCCCTTGACAAACCCATAAAGATTATCGTTGACGTCGATCTTGAATGAGCGCGGGTACTTGATTGTACATGACGAGCAATCATGGCTGCAGTCGTCACCGTCAACGGCCGGGTCAGTCTTTTGGAAGAGCTCTTCGATCGGGGCAGGACGAGAGCCGGCGCCATTAATGACGAGCTTCTTCGCGCTGTCGATAAGAGAACGGAAAGCGAAAGACATGTTGTGTGTACCGGTGGGCAGTATGGCAAAAAGACAAGAGACAAGAGACAAGAGACAAGAGACAAGGGACGAGAGGCAAAAGTGAGACAGACGTTGGGGTATCAAGCGCTGCGGAACCACAGGCCAAGGACAGAATGGCGGGCGCAGTATATATTACTGGTGTCCTGTGATGAAAGCGCCAGAATTAATAAGAGAGACACAGATTGTAAAAATAAAAATAAAAATACAAGAAACTGTGGTCAGATACCAGATGTCGAAATGGCCAGTGTAAAACGACAGAAAGCAAACGACAAGTCAAGCCACGAGGGGATAGACAAATGCAGAAGCCGCAAGACGCAAGAAAAGAGCCAACAAGAGCTATTAGGTGGCTATAAGACCGGTTACAGGTTGGTCGGGTGTAATGTGCGTAGCGGCTATCAAGCCCGTATCTCCGTAATAAAATAAGTCGAAATAATGCGGCAATGTGAAAAAATACGAAATTCGTCGCTGTCCGAAATCATGCACAAGAGCGTGTGTAAGAGGTAAAAAGGGGAGGGGCCGAATGGGAACAAATTCATATCTGATAAAGATTTGGGGGGGATTAGTGATTAATAATAATGCAGGTAATCAATGAGCGGAAGCATGCGGGTAATAGAGGTCGCACAATGAAAAATATACTCAGTAGTAATAGAGATTTATTAAATTAATAAATTATTTATACTATTACCTATGAGTAGAGAAATATGCTATGAGGAAAGAGCTATCGGGCGCAATTAAGCTCATAAAAAGAAAGGAGGGGTATTATGTGCCGGCGTATCTTGTCTCTGCCGAAAACAAGCACTGCGATCTCTCCCTGGCATTTGTCTACAAATATGATATTTAAAGTATATTTAGGATCGATCCTCTGCTAAAGTGCCGGACAAACGAGAGGCCAGCAATTAGAATTATATAAAGATTTATGGCAATAGATACACAATGGCAATCCCATGCAAAACGCAAGTTTGCCCTTCTAGAGTAGTGCATTTGACAAGTTAAGCAGCCCATGCGTAAAATATTTATCAATTAAATAACAAAACTTATTCCCTAGCAGTAAATTAGTCGCAAGACACGTACGACATCTCAACTGCCCCTGAATACGGGAGGGAGTACGTTGTGCCATTAATGCTCGGCGCGGCTCGGAGTTTAACGTCTTCTTTATTGCTCCTGTTCTGGCAAGTGCGTGGCCCGTCAGTGTACGTGTACAGGAGCAAAAGGCAAACGGCAGCAGGCAGCATTTATTGCACTGAATCGCACCTGCCCTTGCCCGACTTTTTTGACCTGCTGTATCAGCTTTGGGAAGGAGCGGCTTACTCCGTTGAGGGCATTGGTCCTTTTCGCTATCCCCGAATATGAAGCTGGGCCCTTGTTAAGTTTGGTCTACTCAGTATAAACGTCACTATCAATACGAGGACAGGACACTCGGCCGAAGCAACGGACACTTTTGATATTCATTACTATTGTCATCACTCATGCAGCCTATTATAGCACAGTTCCCTCGCAGTAATACTCATAAAGTCGTAATCGTCGGCATACAAAATTTATATGGGGCTTCTACCAGTCCCCTCCTTCCCAATTCAATCTTATCAGATTTTTGTGTGCACTTGGATCATCTTATGTGCGTGTGCCAAGTGACCCCTAGCCCACTTTCTGTTTTTCTCTCCTGCTTCCCCACAGCCTGTTTGTCTTGGCACCGTTGCGCCATTCATAATGAGTACCATGACAAGCAACTCAACGAAGTAGTATTACTATCTACGGTACATGACACATGATACACACAACTAGGATAACTTGATATCTTGGTAAATTCGTGCAGACAACCGTTACTGTAGTGCCCAAGCGCTGCTAGCAGAAATCACAGAACGGCAAAACAGTATCGCTCCGGGACAAATAAAATCCAAGAGCTGAAGATGAACGCATCAAGGAAACGCAAACAAGAATATACAAACAAGAAAACCAAAGGAGAAAAGAAGAAAAGAAGCGTAGATTGGAATTAGATTAAACAAGAATGATGAAACCAAAGTACAAGTGCCGGAAACAAAGAAATGCAAAGATGAAAAACTCAAATGTTTATATGATGCAGCACCCCCTAGATCAATCACCAGACACCTCCCTTATACCGTCTTTTTTGCCTCATCACTTTCTTCGTCATCGTCGTCATCGTCGTCGTGGATCAGAGTAAATCCGGGCGCCGTCTGGCTCTGCCGTCTCCGCATCTCACCACGCTCGCGCATCGCTGCTCGGATCTTCTTGGTAGCCTCGTCAAAGCCCTCCTTGGAATCAAGTGTCGTGAAGCCGCTGACAGGGAATCCGCCCGAGCCAAAAGCACCGCCACTGCTGCTGCTGCGTGACCGGGAACGTGATCGAGAAGGCGGCCGCGTCGCAAACAGACCAATATGGCCAATGTTGCTAAACGACTCGTTGCGGGGGATAGCACGGCTGTAGATCGTAGACGAATGCCCAGTGCCAATCACAGTGCTAATGGAGATCTCGCTGTCTGTGCGCTTGCGAATCGTCTTGGATGAGAATGGCGACGAGTCGTGCGCAGATGTCTTGGCCAGAGTAGGCGATGACGGTCCCTGGGGCGAAATCGACAGTGTTGGGGAGGTCGATGACAGGTTGTCTGTCGATACAGCCGATGACAAGCCCTCCTTGGCGGTGCGGCTTCCACTGCCCGGTGCAGATCCATCGATGGTAGGCAGCTTTGACAGGCGCTTGGGGTCAAAATCAGGGAACATCTCAGGACCGAGCGTGTTGATCAGCTCAGTCACCTGTGTCTGCAGCTCGGCACGGCGTTCACGAAGACGCTGAATATTATAGCTAGATGACGGGTTCATGCACAGCACGAGAGGCCGCAGAGACTTTACTATGTCCATGCCAACCTCGCCGAAGCGCAGAGATGCAAAAGAAATGGCGGGGAATACGACCCAGCCGGTCAAGAACACCAGAAACCACGGAGCCTCAGATGCCCACTGCGGAACGTAGCCCCAGAGTCTGTCGGAACCGAACTTGATCACGAACAGCACGCAGTATAGATTGTACAAGAGCGGTGTGAGCGCCATCGATACCAGCAGTTTCCATGTAGCCATGACGTCACGGCCCTGAATCTTGACAGACGATCCAGCCAAGGCCTCGGCAGCCTTGCGACGACTGTACAGCTTTGTAGCAACAAAAATGGGAGAGAAGAGAATGAGACCAGGAAGCACGGCAATAGACAGCACGAACAATTGCCCGATGCGGAGAATGAACAGCACAACAACTTTCCACCACGGCATGCGCGCATACGTGACCTGGTGATCACGAATGTTAAGATAACGAAGTTGCCGGTTGTAGTCATTGACAGCCACCTGTACCTTGCGCACACGGTCATCGTCCTTGTACTTGTCAAAGCCCATAGCAAGGCGGCGGTTCAGCTCAACCACCACTGGAAGCGGCAGCTTCTTGCCAGTAGGATTGTAGAGGCGACGGGCTGCTTGGATAAGCATCAGCGTGTCATAGTCGGGCGTCGACACAGTGACGGCCGCCAGAGACTGGTGCACCATTTCCAGAAGTTGAGCGATCGCATCACGGCGCTGGCCGCTTTTGTACATGGTCACAAGCTCGGTAGGGATCTCGAAGGGAGGACCAAACTCGACAACAGCCCGTGAGCGGAACTTGTGCGCGTGAAAGTAGTTCATGCCGACGGGCATAATTTTCAGACCACAGTCGGGGTTCTCGGCCAGCGTACCCAGTGCCATAATGGCAACACCGGCCTTGAGCGGGAGCAGACCTGGGCGATCATGACTGCCACCCTCAGGGAAAATACCAACGCAGCCACCGTTGCGCAGTCTGTTAAAAACGGCATGGTACACCTTGGTCTGGTCGATGTGCGGTGCGATCTTAAATTTGGTGCCGTCGTAGCCAGGGGCACGGCCACCCTCCTTCTGCACGGCCTTCTTGTTCACAAAGTGACCCTCGTCGTCGACCTCATTCGGGCCGCGGCCCGTGAGCTGCATGATAGCGGTCTTGCCCGAAAAGGGGCGCTTCAACCGCAGCTTATCCGGGCCCAGGATCTGGGCAATATCAACACTCGAGCCACTCTGGCCCTTGACAGAGGGCAAGAAAATCATGCCGTTAACCTCTGCATCTTTCTCGAAGTTCGTTCCAATGCCATGCAGCAGTGTCGGGTCGCCGAGCGCATCCGGAAGGTAGATGGTACCCTTGGCGGGCTTGGCCGAATCTTGTGCACGGCCGACTGGGACGGAGCCGACCTGGCGCGAGGCCCATCCGATAAAGCCGTGGACGGATTTTTGAGCAACAAGCAGGTTGACACGGCGCCTAGACTCGTTGCGAAGGGTGCGCTGCAGAATGAGGGCGTCAACGAACTGGTTGGCGTGGGGAGCGGCAACAAAGAGCACAGGGCCCTGACGTGGGACTTTCCAGGATCCTCGGGGGTGGACTTCGCGGAAGAAGAGGTCGACAAGGACGGACATGGTCCACAGGAAGGTGTCATACTTCCAGTTGCTCATGGGGTAGAGCTCCTTCTCCTGCTTGGCAGAGGTCTCGTTGCTCTCTTCCTTGTTGGCATCCTTGCCCTTGTTGTTTGTATGTTGGCTTGGTGCAGAAGCCATGGCGGCAACAGCGAGACTGGTCTCATCTTGGGCCATCTTGGAAGGCATGCTGGTGAATTTCGTTTAAGCAATCAGTGTACGGCAATACCGATTCGAGGTCGGTTCGAGGTGAGCCGCGCGCGGCAAAAGCACCGGTACGGGACGGAATAGGGTCGTAATACTAAGGGCGGGTGCAGTCGCTTCGGTCGTCGCTTCGGTTTGGCGGAGACTATTGCGTATCGTTGATGCAGTACCTGTTCCGCAGTTGATGAGACGGGGGGGTAGCTCGCGATACGTACCTAGACGCAAGAACGTCAGAACGCAAAAGTAGATTATCGATAGATGAGAGATTAAGAATCGGCACGGTAATCGGTTCAGGCCAGCTTCCCGTCGGCCGGCGGGGATAAATGGATCGGACGGTTAACAGAAGTTTGGCAGAAACAGGATGATAGAGCGTAAAAGAGAGCAAAACCACAAAGTGACGTTATGGCATACTCTGTCAGCTGATTTTTCCTGTTTTGCCGTGCTTAGTATTGGGGGGGGGGGGGGGAAAAGAAAAAAATAAGCTATTCGTAAATAGCTCCAACTTGAAGAATGGCTCAAAAATAAGAGGACTGGGCAGAGAGGACAGAGATCAACGTGCTGACGGGTGATAAGGATAGCAGCTGCAGTGCGTCTAGACCTGTCTAGAGTGCAGGTGAGCCGCCTATAAGGTCTATGATTTTGTGTGATTTGCGTCTTTTGGCAGGCTGTTTCTCCGCTTTTCCCCGGAGTCCAGCGGCTTTGGAGCTAATAGACGAGGCAATTTAGTGGATGAACAGGAGGGTGTATTGGATATCAGTTGCTGATGAAAAAACGTTGAGACGGAGTTATGGAAAAGAAGCCGAAGATATACGAGGAATGGGTGTGATGAAGGGAAAGAGCGGGATGTAGGTAGGATTAGGAGCACCGGATCCGCCTTGATCGAGATCAGATCGAAGAAACCGAAAATAGAAAGAGCGAATATGGAACGAGCGAAAAATAGAGAAAGCAAGGAAGAAAATAGCGAAGTAGGAAGGAGCGAAAAAGCAGACCGACCGAACAATATCTCACGGGAAGGTGCTGCGAGGGAATGTTAAGGGAAAGAGCAGCCGGACACAGCCCGCGAAAGTAATAGCTAACGGAAGGAAGCAAGAACATTAATAAGAAGGTGCGATCACAAGCAAATTCCTGAACATGTGGCAGGGGCAGGAATGCAAAGTCTTAAAGTGGAAGGGACTAGGGTCATAAAATTGGAACTTTATATGGAGATCACATAGCCTTCCTTCACTTGAGGCTTTCCAAAGTCTCACGACAATTTAATGCTATATAAATACGTAGTGACATGTTTGTCGAATGTGGTGGACGAGCAGGGAAGCCTCCAGAATTTCCGTTGTCTTCAACATACGAGACAACTCTAGAAGGACCTTTTACACCGAACGCCGGCATGTAACACGACAACTCGCTTGCAACCACTACAGAACTTGGCCAATGACAGGCGAGGCATATACTTGATATTGGGGTAGATTTACCACCAGTATCCTAAAATGTCAATAGTTTCTCAACAATTTTCTTGTGTGATTATCAGGTCAGATGTAGATATCGGCACGATATGATTTTGAAAAATATAACCTAGAAAATGAAATGTCCAGTAAATAATAATAGCTTTCATGAATTTTGGATACCCCGATTTACAGCATTCGAAGATGGATAGAATGACAATTTATGGATTATTAAAATGAATGAAAACGCTTGCAACTGTAGCATCACTTATTTCTAGAAGTATTGAAAGTGTTTCTTAGAAAACCCTTTGAAACATCCTAAGTAAAATAAAAGTAATAGATTTGAAAAATAAAATAAAACAAATACCATTCATCAGTCAATAAAAAACATGGGTTTCTTACAAGAGTGATCAATAAACACGATATAACAGGGCTACAACAAGATGGTTGAGTGATCACAACCTGATAGGAAACATGTACATCACGAGTTCTATGAGTATACAAGTTTGAAAGAAAGACAACGCACCAAGTGATATCAAATAAGTAATAAATAACGACAGGCATCGATAGACATCACATTCATGAAATAACCAAAACGACACAATAGAAATGCATTCACTTTCGCCGCCCTTTTCCCTTGCCTTTACTCTTGGCCCTTTCCTCGGGGACACTGGCTGTACCCTCTTCGACCTCACCCGCCTCGAGCTGGCCCTCTGCCTCCAGCTCTCGCAGCTTCTCCTGACCTGAGATAAACATTGACAAGTCCCGGTTTGTCTCGCGCAACTCGACTATTTCGGCCTGCGACGCAGCAAGATGCTCCTGCATAGTCGTCATCTGGTCCTGCACGTGCCGGATCCGTACCATGAGACCTTCCGATACGCGCTTCTCGTCTTGTAGCGACTTGCCTAGCGACCGTGCCAGCTCCGAAGCTTTGTCGGCTCGCCGCCGTTCACGTTCGACGTCTCGCTCTAGTGCTGGGACGGTCGTGTCGGCAAGCGTCGTGTGCGCGTCGCGCAAAAGCCTCAACTCGCGAATGGCCTCGGTCGTCTGAGCGACAGCGGCATCAGCAGATGCGGCAGCTTTGGATGCTTTGTCGGCCGCCTTGTTCACGAGCTCTTCAAAGTATAGGCGTTGGCTTTCGAGCTGGCTCGTCAACAAGTGTGTGTATTCAAAACCAATACTGTCGAGCTTGGCACGGGGTACCACCTCTTCGTCTTCGTCGTACTCGTCATAGTCATCATCACCGCTCGATCCGTCGTCGTCACTATAATCTTGGCCATCTCCTTGCCTGCGGCTGCTTCCGGCATTCTCGTTGCTGTTGCCGTTGCTATTGCCATTTCCACTGCCATGATAACTGCTGTGGTGTCGCCGCCGCCGACGGGGACGTAGACCTCGGCTGGGCCGGCTGGGTAGCTCGACAATCTTTCCGTCGCCCTTATTACGGAGCAATCGGTGCACCCACATGTCTCCCGCATAGTCCCAAACATGCTGTGTTTCCAGCTCGAGACTAAACGAGTGCATCGAGTCTTTCCAGTGGTCTTTGGCATGGCCGCCCTTGTATCGCCCGCAGCCTACATTGCCACAGATGAGGCAGATCCATAAGTCATCTGAGCAGTCACACACAGAGCACAAGTTTGTTGCGCCACCTGCTGCAAATGGCTGCGAAAATGGGTTGTTTGGGTCGTATGTGCCTCCCGATGACAATCCATGCCCATGCCTGCCGCTGTGCTCACTTTCTCTGCTGCCGCCTCCTGCGCTTGGCAAAGGGTTCGTCGCACGGCATACAGGACATCCTGAACCCTTCCAGGTCTGCAGACAGGTGCAGTGAAACACGTGCTGGCACAGGATTGTCATGATGCCGGCCGTGTCGTCCATGCGCTCGAGGCATACCGGACAAGTTGGCAGTTCGACGAGGTCGGCTGTCGGCGGTGGGAATGGCCGCAAGACTTCGGTTTCCTTTCCACTGTGACTTGCTCTATGAGGAGGGTGTCCTGGCCTCTGCTCTATTTGTTGTTTTGTCCGTTGTGAGGCCGGCGTCTCGATTGTGATTGATTTGATAAATGCCACGTGGCAGATCTCGGCCTCCATGCTGTTGAACACGCGCCCGTCAAACGCCGACCGCCACGCCTTGGCCCGGGATCGGTCTCGCAGTTTCAGCAGCACCATGTATCGGTTGGTTCGACTCGTCAGCACCATGCGGTAGTGTGTGACATCATGACTCCACGTTTCGCCCACGAAGCCGAGAAAATCGCGAGGCGTGAGGTAGCTGGGCACTGCGGGGATGCACAGGATCGTGCCGTCGCTACCATTGCTGCTTTCAAGGTCGTCCACATTCTCATCTCGGCCGCCGCCTACCACTGGTAAGGACCGCCCCCCGCCTTCACGGTAGAGGTGGACGATGCCCCATCCAGCTTCTGTCTCTTTCTGCTCCAGCAATGTATACCGGCCTCTTGTCTCCTGCCCGGCGCCTCCGAGCTGAGGACCTAGTGATGCAGCTGGTACTGCTTTTCCGTCCGCTGTGGCATCATGGGTGTCAGTACGGCTGCGGTGCCCGTCAAAATCTGCCGACCCAGATGACTCCATGTCGAAACTCGTAATGTGCACGCGACCAAAGCGCCAGTCGCGTTCAGCTTCCTGTGAGCTATATTCTTCCGTATTCTGGTGTACTTCTGAGTATGGCGCGGTCGTGTTTTCGCTCGTGCTCTTGCCGGCACGCTTGTATGTGCTTATTGGCCTGCTGCTTCCGTCGCCAGCCACATCCTTTTGTATGGTGGGTAGAGTGCTCTTTGTTGATCGTTGGCTCGGCTGCTGACTCGGCAAACTGTCAAATATACTCGCGTTTGGGCCAGGTTGCCAAACTGAAGAGGAAGGGAGGGTATCGGGGTGAGCAGAACTGTCGGAGCCGTTGCCGTGGCCAAAGGTTGCCGTCGAGTCGGGCGTGGAGTAGAGCTCAAACTTGAGGTGGTAAGCGTGGGAAGAAGGCATCCCTTCAAAAGGGAACTAGATGTGTGTATAATCTCTGTCGCTAGCCGTTGTTGTATGTAGGTGCCGTAGATGGCGTTGTTGTGTCTGGCATGGATTGAAAAATGCGCAAAGCTGGCGGGGTGAAAATCGCGACGGCTGTTTTGTATAAGCTATTTTGCTATGACGATTTTCGTAGTGGGCTTTCTGCCGGTCTTATTCTATTTCTGCCGCTATGAGGCTCTCTGAGTTAGTCAGCGGGGCAAATAGTGGCGATAGGCAACCTCACCTCTCGACCACACCAAGATTGCATGTTCACCTATCTATATATAGGAGCGACCATTTATAATGCAATTGGCAGCTTTATTAATGTTCAATCGGAAATACATATTGTCGAGAGCGAGACACAACCTCGCCGTTCAAAGCGAAAACATCATGCCACGCAATGCCATTTGGCCATGTGTGCTGGACCAGTATAAGACCCCGCTGACTCCACTGTATCATATATTTTACACTTAATACACGCATGCCTGCACACTTACGTCCACAGCGTGGTTTGCCACACAACTGAGTCAACGGTCACAAGGCAACAACCACTCAGCCTTGCGATTTGCCTCAAGCACAAGAGCATTCAGTCATCATCATATTATCAAGAACTTTCTTCACGCAGATAGGTAACGAGAGATTTGTTTGTTATGTTCGGCAGCAAGATACAGCTGAACAAATGAAATTATCATTGGTGGTTGGTATCATTACCCAGAAAGGGTACTAGTGACTATTTACATAGAATCGTGACGAGGAAAAACAAATAGGTGCTAAGAACAACGGATGTTCCGCTTACTGGCCGCCACGCAGGCGCAGTACCAGGTGCAGAGTCGATTCCTTCTGAATGTTGTAGTCGGACAGGGTCCGGCCATCCTCGAGCTGCTTGCCAGCAAAGATCAGGCGCTGCTGGTCTGGGGGAATGCCCTCCTTGTCCTGGATCTTCGACTTGACATTGTCAATGGTATCCGAAGACTCAACCTCCAGAGTAATCGTCTTGCCGGTCAGGGTCTTGACAAAGATCTGCATACCACCACGCAGGCGGAGCACCAGGTGCAAAGTTGACTCCTTCTGGATGTTGTAGTCGCTGAGTGTGCGGCCGTCTTCCAGCTGCTTACCAGCAAAAATTAGGCGCTGCTGGTCAGGAGGGATACCCTCCTTGTCCTGGATCTTGGACTTGACATTGTCAATAGTATCCGACGACTCGACCTCGAGGGTGATGGTCTTGCCGGTGAGGGTCTTGACGAAAATCTGCATACCACCACGCAGGCGAAGCACCAGGTGCAGGGTGCTCTCCTTCTGGATGTTGTAGTCGGAGAGAGTGCGGCCGTCCTCAAGCTGTTTGCCAGCAAAGATCAGGCGCTGCTGGTCTGGGGGAATGCCCTCCTTGTCCTGGATCTTCGACTTGACGTTGTCGATCGTGTCTGAAGACTCGACCTCCAGAGTAATCGTCTTGCCTGTCAGGGTCTTGACAAAGATCTGCATGCCACCGCGAAGACGCAGGACGAGATGCAGGGTGCTCTCCTTCTGGATGTTGTAGTCGCTGAGTGTGCGGCCGTCTTCCAGCTGCTTGCCAGCGAAAATCAGACGCTGCTGGTCTGGGGGAATGCCCTCCTTGTCTTGAATCTTGGACTTGACATTGTCAATAGTATCCGACGACTCGACCTCGAGGGTGATGGTCTTGCCGGTGAGGGTCTTGACGAAAATCTGCATGGTGATGATTTGCGTGGGTTCTGCGTAGTTCTGCGTAGTCTGTATTGGGTTTAGATGTGAGAGAGATGTGAGAAGAGTAGTGTAGAAGCACGTTTGTTGACGTGTTAAGAGATATCAGTTGAGATGGATAGAAAATGAGAGAAAAGTAAGGAAGAAGGAAGAAAGTGTCGCGGATGGCAGGAAGTAGGCGACAGTAGGTTGGTTTATATAGGGATAGGGATACAAAGGCAGGAGGGAGGGAGGGGGCGAAGTGAATGGGCAAGAGTGAGGGGGCGATAGGCGGCTGCGGCAGTGAGGGGTGGAGCCGAAACCGCCTGGCGTTTCTAATCAAGTTGGCTTGCTCAGCAGGCGGAGACACCGTAAACAGCCAGGCTACAGCTAAAAAGGTGCTTAAAAGAGGGGCGCAGTTATGTAAATAGTGCGCTCTATCGGGCTTTATCGTTTATCTGCAAAATGGACCAATCATGTTCTGCGGCTGTGGCCATTCATAGCGTGGAAGGTGCCAGTATCGTCGCGAAAAGCGGATCTCATTCTGCTGTGATTCACCCGCACGCAGACATGAGTCTTGTCATAGCTACCCCGGTATTGTCCTTGAGCATATGACGACACAAAGTATCCACTACATCAAGCGCTAGTAAAAAAACATACTATTGATAAGGAAGGAGCGACCAGACCGCCTGCCCAGAGTGTCTCACCGCCGATAACGCCTACGGAGCAATACTCGTGGTGATGATGAGCACAGGCCCACCACTACCCAGCCACCAGATGGCATTCCTTCTTATTGGAAATGGCTACGGCGAGGCACCATGCTTAGATTAGAGAGTGAGGTGAGGCTAGAAGCAGTTGACCTCATCCACGATAATGTTTTATTATTAGAGCTAATCTGAATATCAGTCAACAATGTCTGTCGCTCCTTCCGAATAGATGAATGCGAAGAGTAATAATGAATAAATATATCGTCACATTTTCATCAGATGTGGCAAGAGCGACCGGCAGCAGATACCGAAGTGGTGCCGGGATACACAATTTTAGGATGGAATTTTCAAGGTGATGGCCGAAATGACTGAAGAGTTTTGATAAAAGATTCAACAAGCGGGAAAAAGAGTAACGAAATGCAAAAGCCGTTCAAGACGACGAATGAAGACATGGACGGAATACTGTCCTGATAGATGGATTTCATCAACTGGCGTGTTGATTGCCCGATCGAGCTCAGCCTGGTCGATTGCGCCTTCCTTGAACAGCACTACAAAGTATTACGTTTGCTCGTCTTTCGCCATTTCGTCTTTCGTATTTTGCATGTCGCATTTCGCGTTTCGCTCTTGCTAAATCGGGCGGACACGCCTATATTCTTCCCCTGCCTCTTTTCATCTCTCCTCTAGTGTTCCGGCTTGTTCCGCAGCGACCGACCGATTCAAGACAGTCCATTCATTGCCCATCCATAGTCTCGACTTCTTCCATTAGCTGACAAATATTTGACAGCGCTGTTGAAATGGATTTGTCTGTTGAGATGCGGCTGGCCTCGGGTACGTTTGTCATTATGAGAAATAGTTTCACCAAAATTGCTCTGTCTCATCATTTATCTTGCCTGGCATACTTGCTGTATTCTGGTGGTCTGCTACTGCACATCGTTGCATCAAGAGTCTAGAGTATTGTAATAAGAAATTGCCTATTTCGATCACCTATAGGCATGACCACAGACAAGGCCTCCTTATGACCACCTGATGCGGACTTTATTAACTCAAATTTTAAATTGTAAGGTCACTTGTCCCGACGTAACGACGTCATAGATAACAATGTGCACAAGATGAAGAGGGGTTAAAAGACGTAGCTGACCACTCTATGTGATGCTCATGCCGTTCTTCTGAAATAATCCGAGTAATTTCTCACGACTTTAATTTAAATGGATCTACGGTAAGGCTCTACCAATTTGCCACTCTAGAGAAACAGTCTGGAAACTATCTGGGTATTATTTTAGCAGTCGCGGGACACTTTATTATGAAGGGTTTATACACTAAGCAGCTATCATCAGCACTCATAGTAAAATATAAAAGCATCATTCGGTCTCTTCGTTTTGGATCCCCCTCGGGTGAATGTCTAAAATACCATGTTTCCCATTCATAACATCGTAGCAATCATAGACTGGCAATCATCAATTGCCATGTCAGGCCAAAATAGCAACATAAACGACTATAAACATAATAAAGCAAGACGACAGAGTAGAGTGTAATAGTAAATTGGCATTGAATCGCATAATCAGCCATAGGGTAGAAGCATTCCATAAACAATAAAACAATAGATAAGTTGATAGTTAATAACAAAAGAGATAGATAACAAAGGAGATGAGACAGATGAAATAAATAGTAAATAAATAAAAATAGGCTCGAAGACAAGGTCATCCAAAGACATCATCAAGTAGTAAATCGATAAGATCAATAAGGCGTTAAAAGCGTCCCGGGCTCAAAGGCATCATGACGTACTCATCATCGACGTTATCCGTTCGACACATCTCAGGACGGTGATTGGCACCGCCTGAATTATCATAAAAGGCACACTGCCGAAAAAATTTGTAAAGAAAAGGTCAAAGAAAGTAGAACCAATATGAAAAAGAAGAGGGAAATGAAGGCCGCTAGAGAACATATCTCATCAACAAAGCAGGCATCAATAGAGTGAAGTAAGCAAGGTCCAAACCGCTGTGCTGTGAAAAAGGAAACGCCATCGCTGAATGTTCAACAAGGAAAGGAAATAAGAAATGAAAAAGAAATAGCAAACAAATTGCCGAATTGAAAACTGGCTTTTGCGTTCATTCGCCGCTTTGTGAATGACAAACAAGTAGGTATCATGTATCGTCATAATCTTTGTGCATAAGCAAAGCGGTTGCGTCAGGGGTAAGCTAAAAGCTCAAAGCTCAAATTGTAAGCAGTAAACAGAGCGATACTTAGTTGGCCCGAATGACAAGCTTGGAGAGGAACTTGTTGGACAGCGAGTCGAAATCGTGACGATCAAACTCGGTGTTGTTCTGTCTTGAGCGCAAGTAGGTGTCGTGCTTGGCAATGTGCTGGCGCATGTCGGTCATGGCCTCGCACACGGCCACATTGTTGTTCAGCACCTGGCCATGCTTCTCCGTGTCCCAGTCGGTGAAGGCAGGAAGCTTCTGGGAAATGGCATGGAAAAGGCCGACGATGACGCCGACAGGGGTGCCCTCCATCTCACCGCAGAACTTCTGCACCGAGTTGATATCGGGGACACGGTAGTGGCAGTCAAACTGCATCTCCTCCCAGACAATGAGCAGGATGGCAGCCAGCATGAAGATGGTGGGCCAGTTCTTGAGGCGATCACCGCTGTAAACGCGCGAGTACAGGCCGGAGAGCTCCTCTAGAATCTCCTTTTGTAGCTCACGCCACATGTCAGCCATGGCACACTTGATCTGGAAGTTGATCATCACGGGTGCGACGGTCTTGCCAAAGTACTTGGAGTCCTCATCGTCAATCTGGCCGTCAATGGGGTTCTCGGAGCCCTGCTGCTCAACGAGGGTGATGTGCATGGTGAGGTTGTATGCCAGCACCAGCTTCAGCGCCTTGCGGATGACCAACGACTGATCCTTCATGTAGTAGCGGTGGGCAGTCTTGAGCACCTCGGTCACAAAGGGAGTGCCCTCAAAGTGATCGTCGACAAAAGTCTCAAAGGTGCCGTCAATGTGGTGGTCGAGATAGGTAGACAGCTTCTCCATGCTGATGCCCTCCTCGCCAACGTCCAGCTTCTCGGTGCGGATGCCAAAGTCAATGGGCTCCTGGTCGGTCAGGAACGACTCAACCCAGTCCAGCTGGAAGCAGCTCTCATCAGCCACCATGACCTCGCGCACCATAACGGGCAGGCAGAAGCCGTAGCCGTGGGTGATCCACATCAGACGCTCCTTCTTAGCAAAGCCCTTGACGTTGTAGACAGACATGCCAACATCCAGATGGCGCTCGTAGTCAGCTCTCCAGTCCTTCATGAAGAAACCGACGTCCTTGATGTCAATACGAGTGCAAGGCACCTGCCAGAGGCGGGCGTGCGAGGGCTGGCAGCCAGCGCAGGGCTCGCCCTTGTCGCAAGTTTTCTTGAGGAACTTGCAGCGGAGGCAGGCACGCAGCTTGCGGATCTCGCTAGCCTGCTTGCGCTGCTCGGGTAGGAGGGGACCCCGGCGGCGGCCGACCTTCTTCTCACCGGGGATAAGCTTGCCATCCTTGCCGGTAGATGAGCGGCGGACGACAGCCTTGGCGCCAGGCTTAGCAATGGGGCTCTTGCGGGGGCCGTTGGAGGAGCGGCGAGCAGGAGTAGAAGAGGATGATGAGCTACCCATGCTGGAGGTAGGGCCAACGCCGGAACCAGCCGAGGACGATTGACGAGTGGAAACAATTAGAGCGGTAGCTGTGGGGGAAGCAGAGGCAGCGGCAGTCTTGATCGGGACAGGGGAGACAGCAGCGGCCGGGCTGAGGACAAGCTCCTGCGAAGCATGGTGGTGGTGGTGCGAGTGGTTCTGACTGTGACTATGGCCATGGCTATGACTGTGGGCGTGACTGTGACCATGGTTGTGGCCGTCACCGTGGAAGCAGTTGTGGTGGCTGCCAGATGAGTCAGAGGCACCCGAGAAGGGGGAGAAAGGCGGTGCAAAGGAAATGTCCTCGAAGCTGCCATACTCGAGTGAGTTGCCCTCGGACTGGGACGAGTCCGAGTTGGAGCGCAGGTGCAGGGTCTGGCCGGGGTTAAAAATGGACTGAGCAGCACCGTTGGGGTAGGCATCGAAACGGGGGAACATCTCGACGTTTGTCCAGTCAACATCAGAGCTGCCGAGCGAGTTGACCTCGAGGTTAGTGCCAGTGGGCGAGGTGCTACCAAGGCTACCAACACTACCCAGGCGGTGCGGTACCAGGCTGTTGGCCGAGTTGAAAACGAGCTCATAATCCTGCCAATTACCCATGTTACCAATGTCATAGGGCAGAGCTTGTCCGGTGGCGGCGGCGTTGACGGCGGCGCCAGTGACGGCCGGGAGACCGTGGAAAGTGGCACCCAGCTGAATGCTCGCCTCCAGGGCAGCAGTAGTGACAGCAGGAGCCTGGCTAAGATAGTCCAGTGTCTGGTTGGGGAAAGTTGTGGCGAAGGGATTGAATCCCTGGGCCATGAGGGTGTTCTGGACGAAAGGCTGCATGGATTGTGCTGCTGCTTGCTGCTGTTGCTGCTGGCGTTGTTGGCGTTGCTGCTGCTGCTGTTGCTGCTGCTGGAGCTGGCGCTGATGGTGATGCTGCTGCTGGAGTTGGCGGTGGTGCTGGAGGAAGTTGTGCTGCTGCTGCTGCTGGAGCTGAAGGG
Organism: Ophiostoma ulmi; assembly: GCA_029298715.1. Classification (NCBI taxonomy): domain Eukaryota; kingdom Fungi; phylum Ascomycota; class Sordariomycetes; order Ophiostomatales; family Ophiostomataceae; genus Ophiostoma; species Ophiostoma ulmi. The sequence continues at coordinate 3,667,721 of JANSLN010000002.1, read as the reverse complement.
CAGCAGAAGACTGAAACTGTCGCTGGTTTTGCTGAAGGGTCACAGCGGTGAGGCTATCGTGAGCGTTGAAATCCATCGTGCCCTGGAAAGGGGACAGAAGCTGCTGGTTTGGACTTGATGCCGTTGAGCTGATGTGTGCGGGCGACATAGTCTGTGGGGAGTCTTCTGGAGAAGACATGGGGCCCTCGATGGGTGACTGAACGGCAGTGCCGGCGACGGGGGCGACAAAGTCAAAGGGCACGTTCCATGTGATACCCTGAGGCTGGCGGGTAGAAGTAGGCGACGACATGGCTGAAGACATGGTAGTAGGTGGAACCGGGATAGCTGATGACGGGGAGACGGCACCGGCGGACGAGGTAGTCGGTGAAGTTGTGAATGGATAGAACTCTAGAAAAGCCGCATCCGTGGAGGAGGCAGCGTTGCTGTAGTCATATGTAGACATGGCGATGTGTGGTGGAGTGCTGATGGATGAGATGGAGGATGAAGTCGGAAAGAAAGGGAGAAAGGAGAAAAGAAGAAGAAAAAGGAAAGGAGAAAACAAGAAAAGAGAAAAAGAAGGTGAGGGGAGGAAGAGAAAAGAGGAGAAAAGAGGTAGAGAAGAGAGAGGAGTTTCAAGGAGACTCTAGATGCGTGTTTGTATATGGATGATATTCGACACCGCTCTTTTGAATTTGGCTGTGGCTCTGGGATTTTGCGGGCGGATCGCAAAGTACGTGAGATCCGGCTGGGGTGGGTTGTGTGGGCAGTGGGCAGGTGGGTTATCTGGCAGGGACAAGTCCCTTTTGAAATTCAAGACCCGGAGAAGTAGAAGCAGGTGAAAGGGGAAGACGTTGGATGTGGATGAGAGAGATGATGCGATGATGCGATGATGAGATGATGAGATAATGAGATGATTGATGAGGGAAGGTAAAGAGAAAAAGAGGAAAAAGAGGAAAAAGTAAGATGATTGAGACTGGGGGAAGAAGAAGAAGAAAAGAAGAAGAAAACAGACAGAAGAACAGATGAGCGAGATAAAAAGAAGCAAAAGCTGATATGGTCAGTGGAAGAGTGGGAGGTTGGCAGTGATGAAGTTTGTTGGGTGAGGATATTGTAAGAGGGGGGGTTAAGGACGGGGTGGTGGTCTTTGCTCTGTTGGCAGTAGTACGAAGTAGTGTATTAGTGGAGGAAGGAGCAGAAGTGGGCGGATGAAGGCCAGAGGGGCAGGAGCGAGGAAGGCGGTAGAGGAGCGGAGCGGGATAAAAGTGGGTAAGATAGAGTTTGTCTACAGTGGGCGGGCGTAGCCAGCGGCAGCGAATAGAGAGGTATTAGAGGCTCGAGTGTAGAGTAGAGAGGTGAAGAGAGGTGATGGCAAGATATGGTTTTGTTTCGCCTGGGGTACCGGGGGATCTGTTTCTTATGCTGTGCGTGTGTGTGTGTGTGTGTGTGTGTGTGTGAAGTGTGTACAGAGCAGGGTATCATCTGCCTCTGTCTGTGAGAGGCTGCTGTCTCGCTTCAATGTCGCTCTCTATCCGATCTGATCCAGTATATCCAAGTAGTTTAGTGTCGCTTTTTCAAGCTATGCTCTTTTAGATCTTTCTTTTTCGGTTTCAAGGCAAGGCGTCGCTTTACTTGTTTTTCGACTTGTTGTCTTCGCTGCCAATACGGCTGAAGATGAGAAAGGCACAGCTAGAACAAGATGGGCAGTACAAGTAGAGATACTCAATCAATAGACTGAATGTGGCGATAGGAATGGAGACAGTGCCAGGATAGAGAGGAGCCGTTGACGAGTCTCGTAACGACATACTGCACGATGTAGAAGAGAGCTAGATGAGGAGTACGGAGAGAGACTGTTTACAGCTAGAGCTTACGAATAGAGCCAGAGGGGGATCACAAAGAAAGCAAAGCGGCACGGATTGCACTGTAAAAGGAAAGATGGACACAGATAGAGAAGGTAAGATACGACTCTCTCATACCGGACATGAGCACAAGCACAGTTACGGGGAAGGAGCAGACAGTGTCCATGATAGCCAGACTGTACACGGTACTCGGTGGTATGTTGCAATGACGGGCGGATCACGGTTGACGTACACGTATCTGCTCCGTGCAAAGTATGCCTCGCACCTTCCGCCCGGCATCACAGAAACGTCTAAATGTATACGACGCGACTCGTCCATCGCTCTTACCTTGCAAGATTTTTCGTTTACGTACGCAACTACAATCAAGGCAAGAGCCATCCGGATCTTTCTTTTCTCTTTCCTCTTTTCTCTTTTCTCTTTTCTCTTTTCTCTTTCCTCTTTCCTATTTCCTCTTTCCCCTCGCCTCCTCTTCGCTTCCCTTCCTCTTGAAATGGCGGTGAGTCGAGCCAGCCACGGCGGGTTCATGCATGTAGTGCATATGGCCAATCACAACACCCAATGCCCCCCTGATGGATGCAACGCACATGGAGAAATAAACGGCGTGCCCCGGTTTTAACTGCCACTCCTCTTGCCTCTATCTGGCTTTGAATGGGTTTTTATCGATTAGCGCTCTAGTGTTTGTGCGTCGGGCGGGGCCTAGTGAGATGTGAGGGGCCCAAGGGACCAGCCACGGACTTTCACTAAAGGATATAAAGTGGGTCTATATCGATACTTGTGTTAGGACAGACTGACACGACTGACACGCCAGTTGAATGGATATGCGCAATGAGGAGGCGATACGATGATCACTGCAGCACCACAAAGCACGGCAATACCCCAACAAGTACCCAATATCTTCATATTCCAGCAAGGTACATCTAGAGCGTATCCCGAAACAGCAAGTCAACGCGCGCAGGTCCTTTCTACTCTGAGAAGTTGGTGTATTATTGTCTTAGCGAGCAAGACAGAGAGACGTGGCAGTAGTAGTGGCAGTAGCAGGCAGTGGCAACAGCGGCAGTTAAGCATGGTGGTGATAGGCTGAATGATCAGCTATCCTAATAGAGTTGTATATACATAAGATGGCAGATGATTTCTCGCTGCCGGCAAGAGGTGCTATGATATATTGAGCTATATCCACAAATGTACACAGTAAAATGCGTGGTTACTTTCGGGTATATACAGCGGCATGCCGTCGTCTCTGTCATAAAAATACGGCACGCAAGTATCTGTAGTATTTGTGGTATCTGTGTAAGGGATCTGCTTATGTTACTGTAGCAGAGGGTACTACAAGGACTGAAGGCTCTGAAAGGACTGAAAGGGTTAAAAGGACTGAAAGGACTGAAAGGACTGAAAGGACTAAAAGGATCGAAGAACAGATATATGATGAGATAAAAGGGACGCAAGTCTATAAAAAAAAATCTGCATATTTACAACAGTCTTGACAACAAAGTTGGATTACGGAGCTCTTTGCCGCACTCTGCGTGCTCGACATGAGACAGGAAACGGCCATGTAAGACAGTTGTTATGCGAGGGTTGAGGTGGCGATAAAATTTTAAGAGAGAGAGGACAATCAAATACATGAGAGCAGAGCCAGTAGAGTGAGATGTGGATGATGAAAACAGGAAATCGACAAGCAAAGTGAAATCAGTGAGATACAACATATGACAGGGTAAGCGGCCTAGATTGCCCGATCCAACAACAACGTGGTCATGGAGAAGACGCACCTGGCCAAATGCTTCTTTGTTACCGCGTGGTGTTTTACTATATTGCTACTATATTTGAGATAGTATTTCGAGAGCTGCTAAATCTTGTGAGTTCGTTTGTGTTACTAGAGACGTAAATTTATTATATTTTGTTATATCTTGGAGAGTTTCTTCATTTTTAACAAAAATTAAAATAAAAAAGAAAGAGTTCCAATATATTACCAGCTACAAGCTAAATAAGCCTGTTTCTAGCCAACTTCAACAGTATTTTCTACGGAACTACCATGTCACTCAAAGTAAAATCAATAGATACAGCTTGACATTCTTAAATTTTAGTTGATTAAAAGATCGTCGACACTTGCCTTGAAAACCGACCACCCTTGCATCCATGCGAGCCTATGAGACATGATCACGAGAGACATATAGAGGTATGAATCCACAAAAGAGGAGATTAGACGAAAGACGTGTGATATTCTTGTAAGACCCTTTGAAGGGAAGGCGGCTAACCAAAAAAAGAAAGCAAGTAAGCAGTAAACAGACTACAGAAGCATAAACAGTCTAGCAGACAAGATGAATATAAAGACGAAATACGGGAAGTGCATGAGTGATGCGAGGGGCTGCAAGACATAACAGACGATGCAACATGAACGATTGTAGCATCGAACTGAGTGAGACTACGATGCAAGGAAAACCCAAGGCATGACGACTGGCCGAGCAATGTGACAGCTGGCAGACAAGACACCATCGAGACTATCAACAAAATAAGACTGGCTCACGGGCTAGGCTGACGAGATTGATGAGACCAAGACTGGACGAGACAATTGATAGACGAAGAGAGACTTTGACTAAAGGGAGCGGTAGGGTAGGGTGATGTGACCGTGACAAAGAGACGAGGATACAAGGTGACGAGAGACGAAAGATGAGAGACGAGGTATGCGTTGTCAAGTGGCTTGTACATCCCGGTCTTGGCCACTGCGACCAGCCTATCACGACATCCGTCGGCTATGCCCGGTGTAGGTGTGCTCTCGTTGTAGTACTATGCGTAGTAATCACTAGCAAAATGCGAGGGCGAGCTGAATGAGGCAAGTTAGGAGCGGTGTTAACCCATGACAGCTAGGTTGCATTAACATACTATAAAAATATCAGCAGAAAAACATGTCAAAGAGGACCAACTATCACCGAACAATTAAGGCCAATGCAGCGTCAAACGCGGGGAGATGAGCTGGGATTGGCAAGCCTTCATTGAAGAGGAGCACGTCGTAGACAAGAGAGGAACGGTGGCGCGCGCGAAGAGCGATAGGAACCCTACTTCGTACAGCGGCAAGCTTGCCTTGATTCGTGAACTGTCAGTTTGCAAAACCGCGTCGCGATACACCCGGAGCTCGAGCCAATTTTGCTCATGCGTAATTGTGTACTTACTCCGTAATCTATGGTGGAGGATCGCCATATTTACAGATATGCTTAAGACTCGTAGCTAGAGCTAAGCTGCTAGAGCTATCTTTACTAGTCGCCAGGGTCAAGGAGGTTCTTTTCCCGTCTTGGAAAAACACCGCGCAAGGATTCTCGGCAGCTGGTTACGAGTCTGACGACGTGTGAGTACGGAGCAAACCGTAAGACAGAGAGACCTACTCCGTATTACTGTGAAAGACAGGGAGACATGCACTGATTACTTAGTAAAGGACCTGAGAATATTCACTCAAGACAGACAAGGGGTGATTGAGCGATACAGCAATGCAAGTCATGGCTGACGTCTCTCCTTGCCTTTGCCCTGAGCTGATTGCCGATGACAAGATCACGATGATATTGGAATGAACAATGCTGCATATTGTCTTGTTCAGTGATCGGAGTAAAGTTGAATTATTATTTAGTACATTTAACACAGGACCTCGTAGAATGCCTCTAGGACCATGCTTGATCAACTTGTTCTACATGCCGCAAGCGTTACAATGCACCTCTTGACCGCTCGTTCTGGACCACCCTTGCGTCCTTGGAAACAGGGCCAGCAACAACGTATTGCACCATCTGTTTGACAAGTAAAACAAGCTCTATCTTCATTTTTCCTTTCTTTTTTTCATACTAAATATTCAATTCCGTCTTTTGATTAGATATTGTATGCAATAGTCCGCATATTTTCCCACATACTAGCACTGTCGCACTTGTGATATGACAGCGTAAGCAGGGCCGTAGTGCAGATTATAGCCGTTGGTATGCGGAGTAAACCATACGAGACGAGCATAACCCCGTAGTATCCAGAGCCACTGCGATAGGTGCATAAGGTACTCCTCAACTCTGTAACGATTGCGGATGGAGGCTACGCGGGACGGCGACCTGAAGTGGTGGCCAGGCTGGTGGCAGCTGGTGGACAGACATTGCATAGCCCGAGAGGCGAATGCAGATCAGGAAAAACTGCTGAGCAAAACCTGAACAAAAGACGGTAGAATAGCGAATAAACATTTCGGGCTTGCGGAATCCAGTGAAGACTAGAATAAGTGAAAAAAAAAGAAATATCCTAAAGGGACACTCTAGGAGGTCGATCTTTACAGGGTCATCGGAACCAAGCTTAGAAGAAGCAAGAAAATTTTAAAAAGTTGACTCAAGCTGATATCAACCATGCTCACTATATGCATGTCTGTCCGGCGAATATCCATAACAATAACGAATCGCGAGATGATCCGATCTGGCTCGTTTTTGGCAGCCCTTACCCTCGAGCGAGCATGGGTAGGCAAAGGCAATGGGAGGAATATGAAATGTGTGTCCTCTTGATTTGCTTGAAATAATGCCTTCCCCATATCCTCATTATCACCAAATGTAGACAACAACGGTGGGATTCACCGGTTGCCTTGTGGATTATGGCAAACGATATAGCGACGATAATACGAAAAGGACGTGCAGGTGCAGGTGCATGATGCAGCGCATGAGTTGCGCGCAGACATATGTATGTTGAAGGCCAACTCCGAAACCAGGTCACATTTGCTAAATGCACCACGATGCAGGTAAATGCGTTTGCCTCTGACCTACGTTGCATGTGCACCTGAAACCAATCAGAAGCAGAAGAAGAGGCTAGTTGAGAGTAGATGTCTATGTAGAAGGCGAAATCGTATTGGTTTATTTGTTTGTTTTGATATAATCTGCCATACTCAGTTTGAACACATTTGTGATTGATTGCAATTATACAAACACTGAAAGAAGAAAAAAACAGTAAATACGAGATAGAAGAAGAATAACAAAGAGGAAGAGGGCATACGCATAGGGTGCATGACCAAAGTGCAGACCAGACCGGAAAGACTGCAAACACCACGCGTCTGCAGCTCGATATCAAAAGTCGGTGACGGGCGGTGGCTGTGGCGTGCAATATCAACATGCAGTGGACTTTTGCAGCAACCCTGTTAATGCCCGGCGACGGCGACCACGAGAAACGCTTTCTTCAGTGAAGAAGAAATTAAGAATAGATGGTAGAAGGAGAAAGAAGAAATAAAGACGACACTTAAAAAAGCAAATAAAAGAAAAGAAGAAAAGAAGAAAAGAAGAACAAAGAAGGATCCTGTGACAAATAGATAGTCGCCGACTAATTTAACGTAAGACTTTGCGTAGTCTTGAGATGAAGACTTGAAGCAAAAGACACGAAGCGGAATGAAAAGCAATCTCGTAATCTAGACATGTTTCTGAAACATGCGTCACTTTGGTTGGGCATCCAAAGATGCACAAGAGTGCAGTTCAGGCTACCAAGGTTTTCGTTTTCTATCATATCATACGATATAGTAGAGGCTGTTAATAAGATAATGAGGGGACAACGAGAAGACGGCGAGCAAAGAGTTAACGTCTAGAAGCTGATGTACACAATGGATACGTGCTCGACCACTGACGTGTTCACCAGCTGCATGGGGCCATGTAGGCTACAAGCAAATGGACGTATCGTTCCGCGTATTACAGCCGAGCCGCCGCGTAGATAAGAGGGACATACAGACAGTTGTAGAGGTAGAGGGGTCACAGACGGCTGACTGATGACGAGCATCAAACAGAGATTGGGCTGCTTGGGCTGCTTGGGCTTCATTGGATCCAAGGTAATGAGCATGAGTCACTATCATATGTCTGGCAGAACTGATGAATATCAAACCTCGTGGTAGTCAGTAGTCTATAGTATCAATCAATAATATCAATGTCAACGGTGCTAGCAATAAGAGCATAGCAGATACCAAAAAGAGCCAATTATCATGATATCTATAAGACATTATACGACACGAGTTGTACTCGTTTATAATACCCGGAAAGACTGAGCGTGTTGACACCCACAGATAAGACAGCTAGCACAAAGTAGACAACCTAAAGACAGACTGCAGACTGCAGCCGAGAGACGACACATCACAACCGGACACCCAGCTCAGTGCACAGTGCTCTCAATACTCAATATCCATGGCATCACCGTCGCTGTTGGTACCGCTCGAATCTGTAAAGAGCATGTGGAATTGACGACGAGTGTGACTAGGGTTGACGCATACATTGTTGACAGTATTGACAGTACCGATAGTATTGACTGCAACATCGCTGGCACCATCTGTCATACTGCCGAGGTTAATGTAACTGTTCGGGCTGGCGTGTCTGATTTGTTGAGAAGGATGAGAGATTTCTGACAATGCAGCAATCTCAGACAATGTATCCCTGGTGCACCGTGGCCGGCTACGGGTTCGCTGCCGTCGTCTTGTCTCAGTGTCATCGACTGACCCCGGCCGCGACGGACAATGTGCCCGGCGAGCTTTTTTGACAGAGAATGAATGTAGATGGGCATGGTGGTGTTGGTAATGATGACTGTGATGAAAGTAGGGATACACACTGTGATCCATATCAACAGCAGCCCGGAAGATCACCCGGCGAGGTGACGACGAATCGCCACGAGCGTGTCTGCTTCGACTGCCTGCGTTTGGGCCCAGAGGCGATGTCTGTCGTGACTTTGATTTAGAAATAGACTTTGACTTCAGCAGCGAGTTGGACCGCGAAGACGGCGTGTGTGAACGGGCCGAGGCTTTCCGGATTGCAGTCGCGGATGGCGACGACGTCATTGACAAAGAAGGCGACCGGTACCGCCGGCGGCCACGAAACGTGCCGTTGCCGCCAGACGGTGTATGTTGCCGACGTGCACGTGCATGGCGAGACGCCTGTGCAGACGTAGGATGTGCACTTGTCATGGCCATCGAAAAGAGCTTTGCCGAGGGGTCATAGCGCACGTGAGGTGGCGGTACGGGGGCCGGGCTGCGCCGACGGCCACGCTGGTGGGGATAGACGGGTCCGGCAGAGGCCGGCAGCATATGCTCTTCAGTCATCATGGGCTCCGGGGAAAGGCAAAGTCTCTTGCGAGAGAGAATGTGCATATAGGCTTGTATATATAGTAGGAATAGTAGGAAAGAGTAGACTATATGTTGCTGAGAGCAAGTAGTGCAAAGGTGACAGTAAAGGGTGACTGAAAACGAGATGTGATGAGATAGTTGCTATGCGTGAGTGTGGTGACGGCTGACCACCTTCATATATTCGAGACGGCACCAACCTAAATATAAAGATTGCAGGGGATTTATAATCGAATCACGAATACGCCAATACGACCAAGTATATAGACAGTAAACAACCGATAACTGCTGCCTTGCCTGTCACCATTTCTCCTTGTACGAGTGAGTGTGTCTCCGGATCTACTGCTATCTCCATTCTTCTCATTTTGAATCTAAGTTACCGCCGCTTTTGGTGTGTGACCTGTTCAATCGTTAGGTTTAGAGCATCTCTTCTCTTGTCAATTTATATTTACTTTCTTATCTATCCCCCCCTCCTTCTCCCTTCCTCTCTAGGATCATTTCCCTTGGTTGGATAGACAAAGACATTCCGACTTGCTCATCTTGTGAAAAGAGGGGAACCTTGCTGGCGGCTGACTTTCGGTTGTTTCTTGGCAAGGCCACCACTTTTATCTTTCACTATTGTATGCCCAACTCGTCCCAACGTTGCTTGAAAGTGTGCCTCCCTGTCGTCCACACCTCTTAGAAAAGACACACTAGCGCCTCGAGGCTGGATTCCAAGGCATATTAATAGTAGTAAACAGACGGTTTGGTGAACAATTTGATGAAGACACACAGTAAAGTTGGGGCAGGCCGCGTGACACTTTTAGAGTTGGAGGTAGCCGTTTGCCACACGAACAGTCTTTTAATACGACTTTTATAGATGGAGAGCCGATCCAAATAATAGAAGACAAAGCGACCTCTCTTAACTCGGGAGGTCGACAAGTTAAATAGTCAAAACCAGACCTGTGCATATAACCAAACTGATAGTTTCATTAGTTGTATGTTTGTTTTGTGTTATTCATTAGAGTAGAATGTGTTCTTATCCCATGCATCATCCGTATTTATGCCTTTTCCATTGCCTATAATCCAATCCTATTTTGTCAGCTGCTTCACGACCTGGGCCATCACACCCTTGTTAAAGTCCTTGCCGTCCAGAGGACCACCGGGTGCAAGAAGCTTCTTGATGGCGTCACCGGCCTTGGGCTTGGCACCCGTTTCGGCCGTCAGCTCCTTCAGAACCCTGGCCACGACAGCCTCCAAGTCTTCCTTGCTCAGGCTCTCAATACCGCTCTCGGCCGCATATGCCTCTAGAACCCGGATCTGGGCCTCCTCCTTCTCGGCCAGATCGGCCCGGCCAGCGCCCTTGAACTCCTCCACGGCATCTTGGGCCGACCGTGCCGACTTGCGCAGCAGCTCAACGAGCTTCGCGTCAGTGTCGATTGGCTGGGCCGTCTTACTGGCATTGAGCGTTGCTGCCAGCACGGAGCGCAGGACAGACAGCCGAGGCGCATCCTTGGCCTTCATGGCTGCCTTGAGGTCACCCTTCAGCTTCACCAGCAGAGGTGGCGGTGGTGCATCTTCCGAAGTCGAGTAGCAGCGGGCGGCCTGGGCGGAGCGGGCAAAGGCCGCCCGCCGGGAGACCGCCGAGGCGAGAGAGCTGGTTTCGGCGGCGAGCCGCGCGATGCTAGATCTTGCTGCCATTGTGATTTTTCGGGGGTGTATAATCAGACTGGAGGAATTGAGATTGTGGTCGGTAGGCTGGGCTCTGAAGACATCCGTTCAATCGCTCAAGCTCTCAGGCCCTCAAATTTTACACCCGTTGCTAAGGCTGTGGGAATTGGCCAGTCAGCGTGCAGCGCCAGCCGTTGCCGAAATAGCGGGTCTAACTGTGCTGTCTTTATTAAAGACACGCGCTATGGAAGGCTCTGCCCACTGACTTACAGCAACAGTGTCATTCGACTTGTGCGCTAAGAGTGAAATAAGACTGACTCTGTAGAGCTCTGTCGATCAACCTCGGACGTTGTCCTTTGCCTTTGCTTTTTGCCGTTGGCGTTGCTGCAACTTTGATAAGCTCATCTCCTTCCACTTACAGATGGCCGGACAGCATCCGGACACAACTACCGATAGAAGGAAATTAGGCTCCACGCGGTGACTACAACCATAGCCGATGGCTGTCGAGACCATCCCCCTTCTCTACAGAATTGGGCCGAAGACCATCAGGACAGCCGCGGTTTTGCCTAATCTGTGTGTGATCTGAATGATTTGCCTGGCCACCTAACCTGCCTGTTCACGGAGATCATGCGTCGACCAACGTCCAATGCTACCGCACGAGCATTTTGTGCTGGCTAGCCTTTTTAGGCTCCCTCGATACTCCCTCGATGAGTGGCTGCCATGGACCTGGTTTACGCGTGGAATGCGTCTAGCTGATTGTGTGTTGGTGCTGGGCATGATGCCGAGCACCAGGCAAGTAAATAGAGACCGTAGAGTGTTAGTAGTCATCGGGGTATCGTTCGCAGATCCTCCCCGAGACCAGACTGCTTCAGGCGGGTGGACTGCCGGTTAGCGGCCTGGGATATTCGAGTCTTTCGATTTTGTTTCTCCATCTCTTTTTCTCTTGTTGTGACTCTTGTTGTAAGTCTTGCCCTTTCCCCTGCCAAGCCACGGTAACATTGTCCTCGATCTTGTGCCCATTCTGTACTTGTGTACTAGCAAACATAATACCAAGAGCAAAGTTTTCATACAGTAATATAGTTGTAAGAAATACCAGTTACCTGGAACAGCTACCACGGAGTAACTGCCATTGCTTCTGTTGCTCATGTTGCCTCTCGATGTTGGTCGCTTGACAGCTGGACCGGTATTGTTAGGCCTGTGTTAAAAAAAAAAAAAAAAAAAAGGGTGGCCCAGTAGGTCCAGCAAGGGGTGTCCGGGTGTCTGAGATAGCTTGCTGTTGTCTCTTTATCTCTCCTGGCCTTTTGTGGTCTTGCCTTGCCGTCTTGCCGTCCTGGGCCTGCCCTTGCATCCATCTATCTTGCAGAAATGGTGGTGCGAACCACAATTCTGCCCAACAGAGTCTATTGCCGATGAAGCTCGGTCTTTCACAGAAAAGTCGTCAATCTCGCCATATACTTCATACTCAGTCTCGCTGGCATGCATCCTGGTATCGACATATCCTCGCCACCTCCGTATCTGTCTTCATCTCCCATTTGCATCCTCATAGATAATTTCATAGAATGGATAAATGAGAATGAGCGTCTGTCCATGAGAGAGTGCTGCTCCACACACACACACACCCCCTTCACCTGATGCCAATTTAAACAGACGTCAGGTTGCACTCCGTTTCGCGTTTGTCGAAACCCTCACAACATCGCTGCAAGATATTGTGACGAGGTAGCCCAAGTACAGTGTGATCCTGAGCAAAGTGTGCCATGGGAGAAACTGTATCCGGAAATGCAGATGTATCAGACATCCACACCGTCAAGACAGTTCTCATTATATTTGAGCGTGCGGCAGATGATCTGACCAGGATCTGATCAGCCAAATGCCAAAACAGGAGTTCGTTGGGCGCAAATGGTCCATCAAGAGCCTGCAAATGCCCAGCCAGCAGCAAGCACTTGCGCTATTGGATGTGACGGGAATTAAAAACACATGACAAAGGATCCGAGTGGCCACGGGGTCCTTTCCCCGGCCCCCAACTTCTCTCTCCCCCGGAGGACAGCGCATAGGATATCTGTGAGAAATATATCTGCTTTAGAGATTGCATATAAATTTCCGAAATATCAGGCACTTACCATAAAGTAGCAATAGGGACATCTATACTCGAGTTATCCGTATAACCGCAAATCCGCTTCTTCACTCTGGGTTCTTTCGCTATCGTCAACTTACAAGCTATCTGATGGAGTACTAGTGCAAACACAGGGGATGACCTGGACCATATGCGCTTAGTACGAAGTATCTTGCATCCCGCTCACCGGTGTGGCGGGTCCGCGTTGGGCTGTAAAGTATGATTAGACAGAGTGCGAACTTGTATACTTTGTGCCGCAACTATGTATATAACGGGATTTTGCTGTTCCGATGCCAGTTGTTTTGTGTTCCATAGAAAGGAGGTACTTGGTGCCGGAAATGGTATATCATGTGGTCATCTGGCTGAGAAAAGTGTGGTGCAAGGTCGCTCCTTCCTGTTTTACTTCTTTGCTTTTCATCCCCCACAGGATTTGCACAGCCCTTTCCCTCAAAATCGGACGCTCTTTCCCTCTCTGTTGGTTTCGTTACAAATTGGCATTCAAGGTTCTTTCCAAAAACCCCCCAAAAACGCGCTTTGGGTGTCCGTCGCTCCTGCTTTGCGGGTGGCTTAGGATTTTCGGTTTCTTGTTTGTTTACTTATTGTCCACTTTCCCCTTTTTGGACTTCTCATCGACTAAACATCAATCTTCACCACGGCTTTGCATCTTGACCTTGGCTTTTGAACGTATTGTCGTCAAGAAAAGCGCGCGGAAAGGCAATTGATAGCCAAATTCAAGAAGACTCAAAACATCCGTTTTGGGTCTCAGAGACCGAGGTCGCACTTGGCCAGACCACTTCAGCCGCGCTGAATGCTGCCGCAGCTGAATGCTTGGGATGCCGAATCTGATTCTTTGAAGTCTCATAACAGCAAATGAAGAAACCGGAAATAGACTCAGGAACGGCTGTCTTGACAGCCTTGACAGCCGTGACAGCCGTGACAGCCTCGAGACAACCAGCACCCACAATTCCTTTGACCGGCTGGGAGCCGACAGTCACAAGTCGACGTGCCTGTTCAAAGGAAACCAATAAATAGCGAGTCTAACAGACCGCTTAAAAAGACAAAAAGACAAAAAGACAAAAAGACAAAAAGAAAAACAAGAACGAAAATTGTTGTGAGGTATTAATGAGATTGAAGAAAAGGCTAGAACTGGGCTGGCCTGCTCCGACAAGGCAATGACGTGACACCAACAAGAAAAAAAGGCGATAACAATGAAGGCCAAACAAACGAACACAAGAACAAGAATAAATAAAAAACAGAACGGAATACGGAATCCCCCCCACAATATCAACACAGCCGAGATGCATGTCAAAGAAACAGTACGGCCACCATGCTTTTTCCTCCTTTTACAATCACAAGCCCAAGCTAGGTGAGGCACGGCTTTCCTACCGCTACAAACGCTCTATCTGGAGCGACTGGGCTTTCTGCCGATACATACATATCTAATTACAAACTGTCAGCAAGCAGAATTCAAAAGGCACAAGCATTGCCATCAGACATAGCAAAGGAAATTTGCATAAGACTTACAAGGGAAAATAAGCCTGAGTAAAGGAAAAGAGAGACACTCATGTTAGCAGGGGTCATTACAGACGAAGTGCTGACAGAGGGTGAGTGGTGCATCTGATCACTCCATCTTTCATACAATCATACCTTCAATGCCGGGTTATCTGCATCCGATCGGGCCTGGGCAATGAGCACTTGTGCCTGCTCATATGGCAGCCTACCATTTCAAACAAGGTCAGTATATACCGGCCTCTCGTCATAGCCCCCACTCCCCGACACTTGATTTTCTACTATGATAGGCTACATGGCATCATGTTAGTCTAACACTTACCCTAGTTTCTCAATGAAGAGATATAACGCATGCGAGGACAACGCCCTCCGGATGTTTTCTCGGTTCATGTTGCCGACCTGTTTCAGACGTGGATCTATTTCGCAGAATGTCAGCCCGGAAGTTTGCCATTGTGACCGTCATGACCGGCTCGGCTAACGGCAGAGCAGGAAGAAATAACAATCACCCACCCGTTGGCCACCCGCACATAGGGATCTGAATAACGCTAGTCTCAATCTCGGTGAAGCCTGCGCTCCGGAGCAGAGAGTCCAGCCGTGTTGGTGCTCGTGGGTCTTTGTATTGCGCTATGGCTTCTAAGTATAACTTCGACCAGTGTCGCAAAGCATGATCTGGCTTGTTAGTCGGCTCCTCGAGAGCACATATGCCTTTCTCATTTATGTTGTTTGGTGTACAACCTACCCTCTGTCAGAGAGCCATTGTCCGACTGTGCCTGGAAGTATATTTCAGCAAGCTGGCACCAGCCGCCTGGCCGCAGGACTCGGTATATGTCCCGCACGTAACCCCTCCACCGACCGGAGTCGATCCCCCCGGCCACCATTTGGCTATGCACAAAGTCAAACTCGCCCGCGTCGAAAGTGAACCTGTGCCGTCATTGTCAGCTTCTTCGTCATTTGGCCACCTGCAGGCCGGCTGTGGGCTGGGCTATGCTTTCCGCACACATACTTTCTGTTCAGGTTGTCTACCTGAAAATCGAGATTGGGCAACTCGTCTTCGGGTGCCAAATGCGGGCTCACGTCGATTCCTAGGACCTGAAAGTTTCAGTTAGTTGGAAGTGTGCTACAAATCTCAGGCAAGAGAAAAACGAACAATGGCCCCATCCAACTTCGTGGTCCCTTCCAGATAGATGCCGAAACACCAGCCTGGTTGATTCAAATATCCTGTGGGCTTGCTGTGTGTCATGGGGCAAAATTTTGATGAAAAGAGCCTGAGTTCGTTGGGGATAAATCGACAAACACGACAATATAGACACGTACCTTGCAGTCCGGATACTGCCGGGCCACTTCGCAAGCCCAAGAGCCTGAGCCGAATCCGCAATCCAGTAGCTTTTTCAATCTGCGAACTGGAGGGAAAATCAAACGGTTGTCGAATATTGTTCTGAACGCCTCATGCGCAATTGATTGCCGCTCGATCTCATCCTGGACAGCCAGTCAGCGCGACAGTCTTTTATGTCGCCTCGTATAACTCTTCCAAGAAGGTGAGAAGCAGAGTTCCATTGTTAACCAGGGCAAAAACAGTACCTCGTCTATGGGAGAGAAATAGACATTGTTCTCTATCGAGTATCGCTGATAGTCTCGACCGTGATATGAGACAGTTTCTCGGTATGAGTCGTCAAGGGGGACAGTCGTGTCAAAGCTGCAAGCACCAAATGTTATTCATGCCGGCCTGGTGTAATAATCACAACTCTTTCGGACCTCGGATCCAGCAATGTGGTGCGCTCTTCTTACCTCTCGGCTGCCATTGTGTTGGAAATGAAGATAACGGAAGTTAGAATCTTCTTTCCTGATGGCGTTCAAACAAAAGAACAATAACAGAATAAGAAGAGAACAAGAGAACAAAACAACTAAAGTACAAAGTACAAAATAAAAACAAGTCAGACAGATTTCTTCTTGAAGATGTTGTGGAAGGGGTTGAACAAGAAAGTCCAACAAGCAAAAGCATTATCACACAGAACTTGCGGCGGTGACCGACATAGGCGGGTGTAGGCGACCACCAAGTGGTTTAGCCATGGGGACTATGTTTTGTTTTGCGCTTTTAGCGGGTTTTGTCTAGTGCCTAGCCCGTACTCTCTTATATGTCTGTACAGCTTAGGTGTCGGGACGGGCTCATGGGTCTTGGTGGTATGGTAGGCCGCTAACCCCTGGTCAACATATGGTACAAGTGTGTCCCTGCAAGACAAAGTCGGAAGAAGCATGTTTCAATACATTTGGCTAGAAGTGTTCCATTTCTTTCTCGTCACAGTGTAAAGTGACCTTGTTATTCTGCCAAAGACAGGAGCTCAATTTCCTAAAGTTGGAACCTCCTCACCTCCTCTTGTTTCTGTATGTCATCCAGAATAGGTATCATCCCAGCCGGTTTACACACCCCATGATATTGCCGTCGATCTTCACTTCAGGGGATACCTGGATAGTCAGAGCCCAGGTCTAGAGAGTTGGACAGCCAGAGCGTGTGCGAGCCCGCTAGGAGAGCGGTAGGGACCTGAAAATCACCAGACGCACATACGGCCGGCAAAGTACTACGTCTCTTGTAAAGTGCCTACGCGGCCGAGACCGCAGCCACGATGGGAAGAGAGAAGTGCCGTTTAAGCTCGCAGCTCGCAGCTCGCAGCTCGCAGCTGGCATGCCTCTTTACCTTTTGAGTCAATGCACATGACAGATTGCTGCAGGCTATTTCCCTTGATATTTTCCACTGGTGTCGAAGGATTGCGAGAGCCCAACTCTCAACTTCTGCCATGCTACGGCAGAACAAGAACACTAACACCCCAAAGGCGGCCAACCCACCAGGTCCGCAGTTGTTCCTTATACCGCCCTCCCGCATGCTATTGTAGCTCATCCTGCCCGCCTTTTTTTTTGACCCAGAGACTTGGCCAAGAGTCCGAAAGCTACAAGAAGGGGTGTGCCTATCCGTGCCGAGGACCCTCTCATCTGAGTTGTGTAATCTTTTCGACCCTGGTGTTGTTTGGGACACGTCGAGTTGTATATTTACATTTGCAAGACACGGGTGCATCATGTGTGCATATACATGTACAATGTGCCCCATGGCACAAGCTCATAAACGACGGGACATGACGCAAAGCCCGGCGGTTGGCCATACCAGAGCGGCTCTGTTGTTTGCAATGTCTCTACAGCTGATAGATTTTTATGGGCTAGATACTGGTACAAAGTCTATTCTTACAAGGCTCGACCCCACATGTTTCTGAGGGCACTTTACGTTTTCTTCCCGGCCCTTGTCTTTCCAGCATGCCGGTTCTGGAGGGTGGGCTTTTATTGTTCTATCATGGGCAAGACAGGAGACAGTGCCCTCTACCCAAGCTCCAATCATCTCCAATCTACCTGCTCGCCTGCTTAAAAGGTAACTGGCTCAACGCACCACGAAGCCTTTGCATATGTGATTGCTCAATATCGCTGCCATTGAGCTAACAAAGAGCACCTGAGAGCCAACAGACTAGGGTAAGATATCAAGGTGAACACATTTGGCAAGTGAGTTCATCAGTTCTCACATGCTCTATTTGCTATTTGCTGATTTTAACGAATGGTGCGGTCTACACGTCCTCATCCCTCTTTGTCTCCTACAACCCCTCCCCCTCTATAGCACACACTTGAGTGCGACGTCTGGGGATTTTACTAGCCTGACTTGGGCAGGCGAAAAGCACTGGCATTGTTGTAATATGAGGGAGACGAGGTAGGCCTACAGCGCAAGTGGCACGAACAAGTCGAAAAACAAAATCAGCAAAGGTTATCACTTATCCATAGCTATATACAGTATGTTGTATTTTTTTCATGCCCGATATCCCGATATCTTATACTAAATGGCGGCCTATTGTCAAAATATGTATCTTATACCTTTGAATCGCAGAGACCAAAGTCTGCCAAAAGGAGCCAAAGTTTCGTGGAATGACCACGAAAAGCCTAAGAAAATCCCAAGGACACGGGTTTGGGACGCTGAAGACATAGAATACGGTCGGCCCCGCCTAGATCCGTCATTTCAGAGGGCCGACAGGCACAAGGACAATGAGGGAATTCTCAAAACAAGGGACCACCTCGACCAAAGAAGATTCATTTACTGCGCGATGGGGCAGCGCTTCAGTCGAGGTTTGGACTGCCTGCTCTAGCGCTCGCACATTTATACATATGCATATGAGATATTCTAACATGTGGACGTTGATCATAGCAAACCTCTTTGTTATGCACAACATTACAGAGTACAAAACTGGCATGATCGAATAAGATACAACATTGAACAGCGGACAACAAAACAAAACAAGTTTGAGTAGCGGCCGTCATCTTTCCCGAAACCAAAGAATACAGTAATCGTCGGCCAGCTAGTGCGAACAACACAAGCGAATCAAAGTTGATTATGTTGAGATAGGTATGTATTCCGATCTTCTCGATTTCTGGAATCCCATTGCCATCGAGTCATCCTTTACTGACCTGTATTTACATGTATGATGCATTTGATGGAAGAATCGGCCGTGAAGTCGAGGCGGCGTACATATTTGAAATAGTTGCTACCTATGGAAATCAACAATCTGCTCACCATTGTCATGTTCGACTATATCATACCCAGCTGCCCGATGACTACAGGCCAACACGATTGTCACTACGCTGCACTTCACTATATCCATGGCCGTGACAGAGCCTGCCTGACACCCACGGTAGCCTGCGAGAAGGCGACATCCGCGAATTGCTGCCCGCAACCCGCAGTTGCTACGGTACTGTCGCGATCGCATTCTGGAATTTCGCGCACATGCGCATTTCATCTACGCAATGCTATCTTGTGTATCAATGTAGGTTTGACTGGGCAATCTGCAAGCTACTTACATCCACATCAGCATCTTTGAATCGTGGAAGTCACTGAAGCATGGAAGCATGGAAGCATGGCGGCATGGAGCCAGCAATCTAACTTAACCCAACACCCTAGTTGCCATTGCAATAAATGAGTGACTGCCACTCCAGGCCTGGCCTGTCGAATATGTGCATGTCTATTGCTCTCCCTCCCGCTGTCCCGCCCTATTTATGTTGGCCTGCCTGCGGCTTGCGCAATATACATCCTTTTCTGAATAGGAAGATGGCCGCCACTAATGGTCAGCTTCAAATTCGACCAGTCTATGAATTGTTGGCACCAACCGGTGGCAAGCGTCCGCCCACTTTGTCATTTGTCGCCCGCTGTCAGCTATTGTGTTGGTGGCTTCGCCTATCCAAATATAGTTGAATCAAGGATACATTTAACAAGCGCAGACAACACCGCCAACACAAGATGCCAGTGTGCCACTGCAAGGAGTATCACGGAGTAATAATAAAACAGAAAACCAGCGAACCAACAAACCAGCCGCCGGGCGAGCCAGAGTCTAGGGGTGTGGTAGGATAGTCTTTTGAGTTTGCTCGAGTCTTCTCCACCCACACACTTGGCGCTCCTGGTACCAGTAGGGCCATTTTTGTTCTTCGGGACACGCCCAGACTCTCGGGATTTCTGGCTTGCTAAGAATAAGATATTTCACAAAGAAACGCCCAGAGCCAAATCAGGGGCGCAGTAGGTTGTCACTTTTATTAGTAGCAGCAGCGACTGACTACTAATGGATAACTATCCCGCTTTGCCGCAAATAAAAACGCACTTTGGCATGCTGACAACGACAAGGCCCGTGATGATCTAGCACAGACAGGAGACGAAGGATTGTTGCGGATTATGTTTGTGCTAGCTGCATGACAGACATCGTCGATAATCATTATCCAGTTGTGCCAGTCTTGGCCAGTCCCCTACAGTGCTGCTGTGCTAGCAGTGTTCTGTTTCCACTTTCCTGGTTTTCAGCACTTCGGAAGAGCTCTGGAGTTCGTGTTTCTGGTGGCATCCATCTGCCTTTCTATGTCAGATGTTTCAAACAGGAATAAATAAACTCGACAAGAGGGGCAGCTAATGAAACGGAGGGGGGGGCCCCAGCAAGTCGCCAAACACCTTTTCCAAGAATGGCATGACGCCGGGCCTACAAATGCTTTTACTACTGGTTTGTCCGCCTCTATGTTGACTTTTTACATCTTGCCCTGGTGCAACACGATTCTCAAATTAAGTAGCTCCACGTCAACAGTGCCCGGCCTTTGCATGCATTGACATTGGTGTGTTTGTGCGGGCTTCCTTTTCGCATTCGCATTTACTTTACTTGTTGAGCAGTATTCAGATCCTCTCAATCTTTGTTGTCGAGGTTGCTGCCGCTTCTTGTTTCGTCTTGTTTTTGCACTGCTTAACTTTTGTTTCTTCCTTTACATGCAGCACCATGCAGATGTCGAGCCATCTTTTCCCGCCCGGAAGGAATGCAAACGGCAGCAGTTCCATGTGAGCATACGTTGTACGGGACGAAGAAGGGAGCAAGGAAATTACAGTGGCTGACTCGGGTCGCATTTACCAATATTAATGTTCAGGTAGTGAGCACTAAGATCTGCAATCCGACAGTATGGACAACCTTTCTTTTGCGACTTGAAAACTTCGGTTTGAGAAAGGCAAAGAATGTCCAAAGAAGCAACGGAGGAGTCAACAGAAATCGATGAAAGGAAAAGAAGAGGAGACGAAACCCTGCAGTGCCTACTGTGCCTGCCACTTGCTAAAGACAACGGACCCTCTTCAACGGGATCCATGCTATTTCAGTCCTAGATCCCACCCAGATGGACTGCAGGAAAGCAGTTAGTCCGCCGTGTCGGTGTCGGTATTGTCCTGTGATGAGTGCACAAACGATAACGTCTTGTGTATTTGGAAGATACGCACGGAAGATATCGTTACCCATCAGTCGTCACTCACCACTTACCAGCCACGTATTGTGCATATGCAATATGCACAAGGATACTTGTATCACACTCACGATCACACTCACGGCTAGGACCGCGCTACACGGCGAGTATCCGTCCCCTTGCAACTGCACTCATCTTACGGCAGGTCCATTGTACCGGTGTTTACTATTCTACTTTGCTGCCTCTCCCCTCTCGATGCACTCTTTACCTGTAAAAACAGGCCACAAGATTTTATGGCATGGTAGAGGCGCCGAGTATGCACATCACATTAGAAATTCTCCACGTCCCAGTGTTCTTTTCTATATGTGGCATTGTACCGTCTAGTGTCGACTCCCCAGTTGCCCCCCCTTTTATTCATAGGTATAATATTATCATATGTTTGCTTATTGCATACTGACCCCGGTGCTGCAAAGCTTTTCAAGTCCCGGGTGCTGCAAATCATTGGTGTTGTGATTATGGACGGTATCTGTGCATCACAGCATTTGGAATCAGGGGCAAGCATAGATTATGCAGCCAACAGACATTCGCATGCATACATGACTATGTATAATAACACTCAAACATATACGGCGTATATAGTGTATATCTAAGCTTACAGATCACATCTTCCAGGGTGTCGGAGCAGACTCTTCCCTGGAAGAAAAAGAGAAAGAAAAAGAAGAGGAAGGGAAACGCAGCGAGGAAAAACAAACAGCCAGAGCATACATGGTTCGTGCATGGCATACCAAGCATGGGCAATGAACCTTCTTCGTCCACATCGACACCCACCGCCTCTTGTCTCACAGAAGGGATTTGTGATAACTCACAAGCCCAAAGTCCAAGGTCCATATTATCAGCGGAGATGAACAGGAGGGAAACAATCGAGAGGACAAGCCAACCTGGCGTCTGGCTTATGGCATTAGATGGTAAGAAATCCTCCTCGCCAGGAAGATATGGTCCGTAAAAAGAGTGGCACACAAAAGGCAAAGAGGCTTCTCATGAGCTATATTTCCATACTAAAGTTTGCTATTCTCACCTCCTTGTCCAGGTGCTTGACCTGAAGACATGTTTAACATACGGGACAGATGGAACAGAAGAAACAAAACAAACAGAGGAACAGATGTGATAGTCACAGACTCTGGGTGTACCCTTGTTCAGCCTTTGTCATCCGCATTCCCATCTGGTCGGGACCACTACACATCCCGCAATTATCTGTACAACGTTTACGACATGCTGTGGGACATGCTGTAACACCTGCGCACAGCGTGTGTTATCACAGAGAATGCTTGTGCACTAACCTGGAACAATAAAGAGCATGTCTTTAATAGCTGGACCATCGATGCATCTCACGTAGGGGACTCCTGGGGAACCTATGATTACGAGGTGTTGGAGAGTTGGGAATCTCGGCGCCCGGATTTGCCCAACACTGGCATCGATAAACCCGAAGCTTGCTTCTTTCTCACGCTGACATCGAGTCTAACATTACCAGCCGCCACCACAAGTTTTATATTGCCTTCTGTCATCTCGGAAATGCAAAGCTTTGCCAATACAGCCACATTCATAGGTGGCCAAGCATGCTTTGAAGAAGGAATACATATACTATATTGCCCCCATCTTAGCACATCCTGGTGCTTTGTTGGTGCCTGCAAGATAAACATGTATAACAGGAAGGGCGGTTGTCTACTACGCACCACGCTGGGCCTCCACGACTCTGACTCTAGGTGACACTGCCGGAGACCAGCACTGTCCTGTCCATGGCCTCGGGCCTGTGGCGATACGCTACATAGTGTGACAGCACGCTTAGAACCTTGTCTCTGCAGTTGCTAACGCCATCCCCCTCAGTATTCGTTTCCCTTTCTCCGTTGCCGGCCAGCAGGCTTGAGAGAGGGTGATGCTCAATCGTTCTTATCCGTCACCCGGGGCTATGAGACTCAAAGCCTACTTGTCGGCACTCAACACGCAACTCTCATCTTTCTGTCATATGTCATATTTTACTTCTCACCAATTTATATACTATACTTTGTCGTAATGACCATTTTATGGTACGCTTGCAATATGTTTCCGAGTTTTCAAGTAATTTACAAGAGGTGGGATAAAAGTGCTGGTCCTCCTTCCCGCCTCCCTTCTCCAAGTCGCTCTGCATCGTGTGGTCGAGCCGTCGTGGGCACTATCGTATATTGTGTCCATGTGTGCTAGCTACGTGCCTTTGGCTCCCTGATACCGCCTCATGCCTCCAAACTCTTGTTTATTAATAGTGATATCAAGACGCACATTTGATAAGCAACCTTGACAACAACGAGCGGTGGAGGCTTGGCCTGGCTGACCTGGGTATGGATTTCTACAAGCAACACGGAGCGCACAAAAACACACAGGATTAGGCTCCGTGTGACGGCGGTCTGCAATATGGCCAACGCATCTGTTGTTTCTGCACCTCATATCCCGCTATATGCATGGCGCAAACCATGTCTACTTTTGAGTCCGGAAATCCTGTTTATTTTCATTCCTTCTTTTTCTCTTTTCTTTACCCTCTCTCTATTTCTCTCTATTTTCTTTCTTTATTTTTCTTTGACTAATATATTTTACATTGTTTGTTCCAAAGTATCCGAAAACTCTCTATATTCCCATCAACTCAGGAGTTTTTTCCGTCCTTCGTACAACGTACACTATCAGTAAGTAGATCAGACCACTGTCTACAAGGGCTGGAAGCACTTCTTAATTGTTTTTTATATTTTCTGTTTATATATTGCTGCTGCTATATCTACTTCTACTTCTCATGCCTGCCAGTCTCTCCTTGTTTTACTCGTATTCTTCATCCTTCCCATCCTACTGCGTGTATATCAACCTTTGCACATTGCATCCCCAAGCCACTTAAACGGGGCATAGCTAACACTTTCAGAACCCGTCAGAGACCCGTCTCACACCAGACGCCGACCCAGTCCAGCGCAAAGGGATCAGGGTGGGTGGTGGGTGGCCTCATATGGGAGGTGGGTCATTCATTTGACCAGGTAAGAATAACATGTGCATATGTTTAAGTAGGGGGATACAAAGAAGAACTAGACACCGTGAATGGACTTGCAGTCTTGAAGACTTGTGATCTTGATCCTTGGTAACACCCAACTGGAGGGATGCAGCTGTAGTGGTGGGCAGAACGGTCTGTTGGCTTGGACCCGGCTGGCTGGTTGGTTCATACAGACCCCCAAACAGGACAAGGGCGCCGACTGAGTAGAAGCGGGAGAGGGAGGCACGCAGACGATCCTTTTGTCATAGACAACTTGGCATCAGTTGTATCGCGTCCGTCCGTAGTTGGGTAAGAAAGCACAGTTTCCTACTAGAGGAAGCGACACAGTGGAAAACAATAGACGGAAAAGCTTGGAGTTTAAATGAATACTATTATAGTTTAGCATCGGATACTCGCAACATTATTTGATGATCATTTCTCCAAGGGGTAAACGACATCAGCTTGACATTGGTTGAACAATAAGCCAGTATCGATGGCTTTCGATAATGCGATTTTTATGAAAATCGAGACAATGCTATGCTATTCTAGGGCTGAAAGAGAAACAGCTCCGATTGTTAGTAGAAGGCATGACAACGAGTCAAAGCAAAATCAATTTTTAACAAGATGCTTCTCGCTTACCATTGCCTATCAGCTTGTGCAAGCTAGTTCGGCTGACAATGGAATACAAAGCACCCTCCTCGAGAACATCTTGCTTTCTTAGCATATATTTTCTTTTGCCTTGCCTCCCTGCATCTGTTTGACCCCCGATTTTCTATCTTACATACTTCTCCGTCTAACCTTGCGTGTATTTACCACCTGCCCACTATCATATTATGCTTGCCTGCCAGTACGAATCTTGTTGTTGCCACGGTATTTCTTTACCCGGTAGAGGAGACGGAGGATCATCATGGCCAACACCCCTTTTCACGCTGTGATAGATCTGGCAACCTGGATTAAGGAGATAAATTGTATTTCTAGTTGCAGTGCCGTTCTAGAGTGCCTTTGTGACCTTTTGCTTCCCGTATATAAATGATGAATAGTAATGAGAAATAAAGACAAATATTATGAGATAAATGACAGGGAGAAAGGAAAGACAAAAAAGGTAGAAAACATAGAGACCAATGCTAACAGTACACAAGATTGTGCATCAAATAAAAAGAAGATTAACTCCGTGAAACGCCCGCACTTGACAAAAATAAGAAATATCAAACTATATTGACTCCCCCAGTTAACACCAGGTGAAGACGGGGTTTTTGGTTTTGACAGGCTCGAGCCGCTCCACAATCACTCGCCGGCGGTTGTTCTCCATACCCTCAGCAGCCGCATAACCCAGATCACCCTCAATATCGTCGCCGTTGTCCATGGAGCCGCCAAAGTAGTTATCTAGGGAAGCTGCACGGTGGTGCCGGAGACCTTCGCGCTGTTGGCTGTGCTGGCCATGTTGTGCGCCGTGGCCACCACTGGGCGGCACAATATACGATGAGGTCATGGAGTTGTTGTTGCCACCGCCGTGACGCTCACCATACAGCTGCTGCGCAATCGAGTTGCTAGCCCGCCGTGATGCCGCTGTAGTGTAGCTGTACCGGCGCTGGTGCTGATGCGGATGGAGAGCACTGGAGGTGCCACTGGCAGACGCGCCAGGCGACGTCTGCTTTATTGACTTGCTGCTCGCAGCCGCATCAGACGATGATGGGCCGGGGCTTCTTGCCGCGGAAGACGATCCGCCAATCTCGCCAGACTCCTCGTCCTCTTCGGCAACGGACTCCTTAGTTAGCTCGAAACGGCCGGGATTTGGTAGAGGCGACGTCGACTGGATAAGAAGGTCGTCCGAGGCACCGTACTCGTCGAGATTGTCAAAGAAGGGGTTGCTAGTCTCGTCACTTCCTGCCCTGTTGTTCTTGGCAATGGCCTTGCCGGCACTGTTTCCACTGTCGATTCCGCCAGTGGCACCAATGTCCATCTCCTCCTGCATGGCCCGTGCAATCTCAAATTTGTTACGTCTGCGGATTTCAGAACTAGTCGCACGCATAGGAACGGCAATCGGCACCTCCACAAGATCGTCCCAGACACATACTTTGGCGCGGCGCGTCAGCTCCAGCGGGCCGTGGTCTGGCGTCTTCAGCGTCTCCACGACATTCCATGCCTGGCCCTTCATAACAGCAATTTGCTTGGCAAACATGCGCTCCTGGAAATCGGGGTCCATCTGAAAGATACGCCGAAGGGCGGCCTGGGTCTGTGACCACCATGCTGGCGAAGTTAAGAGCGGCAAGAAATGGTCGCGCGTCTTCTGTGAAAAGGGGCGGCCAATGAGATCGACTGGCAGGAACAGCCAGCCAAAGGGGAAACTGCGCCATGCATCCGGGTGCTTCCACGGCCACGACAGTGAGTTGTCAATGGCACCAATGTGAATGCTTGGATGAGGGACCTTGCTGCTGCTGCCGGCAGGCGGCGTTGTAGCGTCCATTGGCTGGTGTGCGCGGTACGAGGGGTATGGTGCCGAAGTGCTGCCTGCTGGCCGGCTTGACAGGTCGACAGGTCGTGGGCCTTGCTCGCCGCCCTCTTGGCCGGGCTTGGGTGCGGCAGCATTGTCCATGTTGAGCTGGATAGGCTCTGAGGCAATAGACACCTCCTGCGTGGACCAATCTACCTTGATCATCCAGTTGTCGAGACCGCGGTCAGTGTTGCGCATAATGTAGTCCAAAATCACAAGCTTCTCCAGCTCCTCACGGAACGATTGCTTTAGAGTCTCCGTCCACATGAAGTTGTCAGGTCCAAGAACTGGCTCAGGTGCACTGCTATCGTCATAGTCGCTAAACTCGCCGCTGTCATCAGCGTTATCGTCGCCGCCCACTGCACCACTTCTCCGGCCGCTTCTGCTTCTCGATGAGTTGCTCCTAGCATTTCTTGCAGTCGGCCGGCAGTTGTCAGCCCATCTCCGTTGCCGTCCCTTGCGATTCCGGTCGCTAGTACGGAAGCCAGACAGATATTGGTCTGGCCACGGGTGTTCGCGCAAGAAAATGTTGGCATCCTTAAAACCCTTGAGGAAGACCTGGAAACTGCCGGGTTTGGCGGGAAGTGGTTTCCGATTGCGCGAGTGCGAGTAGCGGTCCCAGAAGGGGTAGTGGAATGCCTTTGACGAAAGGTACACGACATCGGTATAGGGGACCATGTAGGTGCGAAGCTGGTTGTCGAGAACATATGCAGCTGCTTCGCTGACATATGACAGGTTGGGAATAAGACTGGGCTGTTAGTAGAGGGGCATCACAGAGCGGATTGCAAACATGTAAACATACCATGCCCGCCCAAAGAAGCAAGGAAACAGGTTGCGATGAATCCATTTGTTCCACTTGGGATTGCCTGCCGCATATGGCTCCTCGTCCTTGGGCTTGAAAACACCGACAACCTTGCCGGCGGTGTTGCGAGCAAAGTAGCTGCCCGAACTACCCTGGGAGATCATCGTTGGGTGTGTGCCCTGGCGAATAGCTGTGCGCACACTATCGACAATGCTCTCAAATTCGCCCTCGGTGATGACCGAGTCTGGCACACCGGTCGCATCAGGGCCAAAGGCCGCGGTCCGTGCCAGTGCCTCTGCCGACAAGCACCGCATACCTTCCGGGGGGTGGAATACAGAATAGTGTATTTCCAGACGTTCCTCGTCTTCCTGGCCACGCTGCTTCTTGTTGGGCTTGAACTTGGCGGCAATCTCGTCAGCCCACCGCTCGAGGCGAGCATTGATAGCCTTGAGGTCGACGCCCGAGTTGGCACGTCGCCGGCGCTGGTAGTTTGTATGAGGGCCCCGCCGGTCGTTTCCGCCACTGGACATTCCTTGAATGGGCCGTGGTTGGGTACCATTCGCTGTCGCGTATCGAGGGTTTGCATCCGCTAGAGCGGCAGCTGCATCGCCAGCACCGAAACCGATATCATCTTCGTCCGAGTCGGAGAGTTGTTCTGCTTGTGCAAGGCGCTCGTAGCCTGTTGTGGCCGGCCGTGTCCGAGGCATTGTGCGGGTTGAGAGGGGAGAGATAGAATAGGATTTTGTGGGTTTCTTCTTCTTAATTTTGTGAGCAGTCGCTTAGTAGTTCATCGTCATGTAGGTGGACAGCTGCTGATCTTCAAGGTATTGTCGTGTTGGGAGCTTTCGTGAAAAGGAGACCGATGTTGGGCCAAAGTACATAAGTTATGGCGCTGTAGAGAGAGAACGCTGTTTTTTTTTGTACAGTCAATATTACTATGAATCGAAGAGCAAAGGTGTAGCAGTTGGGATTGCCCAGTCGAAGTGTCGTTGCCGGCAAAGAAGCAAAAAGGGGGATGTCGAGAAATGAGGGTAGATCGGGGATGCGCGTCGTCCTTGCGGGACCGTGTCAAAACAATCTAACGAGGGAAGACAACAATAAGTTGCTCAATTGTATTGTTATTTTAGATTTGCAATACCTTGTTTGCCGGTGTCAACACAATAGTTCGTCCGAGTTAGCCGTAGTTGATTGTGAAGGTGAAGAATCCGGGGGGGCAAAGCGGACCGGGTCAAAAGTCGTCAGAGGTCATCAAAGCACAAGCTTGAACGGCTCTATATTACTTGCTCCTTCCCTATGAGCCTTTGCCACCTCATTGGGAAGGGGCTCCTTCAGGAGAGACCCGCTTTTACATCTAATCACTGGCTCCTGCCTCGACGGGTGACGGAGATGGGCGAACCATAGCAGCACGTTGGAAGGCTAATCTGAATGATGGAGAATGCTGTAGTGAATTTATCCTAGACAATCATTTTGGATTACCATCGTGGTCATTCTTTCGTTGTATCTAAATCATCATTCAACCACAGAATATGAATGTTACCTTCTCTCACTTTTTCCAGTGTAAATGGCAAGTGCGGAACACCACGTTTGCTCTTTCCTATTCTGTAAGAACTGACGCGCTTCTAGACTTGAGCAGTGCCCAAGCAGAATGCACTGTGCCACACACACTGTTCTTACATCATCACGCATCCTGCCAGGTACAGTTACATCTGCATCTTTATCTAATACAGCTCACGATGACTTCCGGTTTGACCATAGAAAAGAATTAAATCCGCTTGCTTAAAATGATAGCATAAAAACATAAAGGTATATATAGGCCAATAGCCATCAACAAACACGCCAATATGTCATGGCGTGTCTTCCCCTACTTGGCCATGCTCGATCATCCTTGACCATCATCAAGCGCCGTCGGATATTCTCCTTCGCATTAAGTGCCCATATCCTCTTCGTGCCTTAGACCGGCGTACTCAGTACCCTGGTTGGCTGTACTCAGACGGGCACACAAGCTGAGCAGTACAACCGTCTCTGTTGCTGCATAGTGATTGAGCGCATCCAGTAGCACCTGTAGATTGCGTCCAAAGAGAAGCTCGTACTTGGCAAGACGGTCAATGATGCTCCGCATCTCCTCCTCCGAAGGAGCTGCAGTAGCCGTGCTGGTATTCGGGTCAGCTGCAGAGCCGCTGGCAGTACTGCCCCGGAAGGTGCGCCATTGATCAGTGGTGGCATCCTTGGGCTGCGGTGCAGTGCTGGCTAGATCCGGGTCAATCTTGTCCATGTTGCGGGTCAAGTAGCTAGCAAAGTTGACAAACGAGAAGCATGTCTGCATAAGCTTTGCGTGAATCTATCGCATGAATTAGTATGGCACAGGCTGTGAAACATCCGAACGTCCGAACATCTAAACATCTGAAAACACACCTTGAGAAGCTTGCCATTCGTGAGCATGCACTCCTTGAGACACGTGTCGAGAAAGTCGACGTGATCCTTCATGAGCTCGTCGACAGTTTGGCGAGGGCCAGAGATAGGTGCCGCGGCAGATGGTACTTCACCAGAATTCGCTGACGCTGTGTTTTCTGCTTCTGCTGCTGCTGCTGCCGCTGCCGTGGCAATTTCTTCTTGCTTCTGCAGCCGCGAGATAAACGCCTGCCAATTGGGCTCAATTACCTCGGCCGTGCAGAAATACAGAAGCTGCTGCACAAAGACAAGCATGCGTGCCCGTAGTGTAAACAGCCGCCGCTTCCACACAGTCACTTGCTTGTTCATGGACCGGTGAAACCACGGCAGATCACGCATATGGCTGGCCCATGTTGTCGACAGCTGTGCCTCGAGATGATGCAGCGACAGTAAGAACCGGAACAGTGTCTGATACCGCCAGATTGTCTTGCGGCTGATGACCAGAGACACGGGAAACGGCACAGCGTAGTCTAGCTGCAACGAGGCATAGCCGTCAGCATCGCCACTGCTTCCACTGGTTGTGCTTGCCCCGTCACCTCCGGCACCGCCAGTCAGCATTGACGTGTGCAGAACCTCCCCCTGCTCAATACCGGTAATGTTGACGACACGCTGCAACGCCTGGATCAAGGTGGTATCGTTCATTTCCACCTTGACGTCTTCCTTGAAAGGGTCGAGCGACACTATACTTCCCGGCTGGCGCAGGACCAGATCCAGAAGCGACTGTAGCTTGCTTGTGTTAACAGCCTTAATGTTGCGCTTCCGTAGCTCGTGGTGGCTGAGCTCCAAGAAGTACGAGAAGTAATCGGATGGATCCAGGAAGAAGTAGTGCTTCAGCGAGCGCAGGCGTGCCGGCAAAGCATGCGTTGTGAGTAGCAGCTGCATCAGAGATGCGTTGGCATGGGCGTATGCCGTGTTGATGTTGTCGAGGAAACGGCTATCGTCAAAAGATGTCGGCACATCAATCACCTTCTTGCTGATATCGACACCACCACACTCGCGTACCACATTGAGGTATTTGCCGGCGAGCAGCACCTTCTCCCTGACCCCCAACAGCTGTGGAGGTATGTCCTTGTCCCGCAGCGTATACCGACGGTCCCAGTACTCGTCTGTGTAGTCTTCTTTAAGCAGCTCGCGGCGGATGCTCTTTTGCTCCTTTACAAGAAATTCGGCGTGGGGATCGCTAATGCTGCCGTGGTGTAGCCATTCGTTGAGCATCACCATGTACGGTCGACTGGCGTCGCGTAGCAGAGCTGTCAGTAGTGCTCGTGCCGCGGGGTCGCCCGACATTGCTTCGAGCCGCTTGGTAATCAGTTCTAGCACTGCACCGCCCTTACATATCTTTTTGCTTGCCGCATTACCAGGAACAAGCTCACCACCCTCGCGAAGCCGATCGATAATCTTGTCGTAGTCGTCAACACCGTCGTCACTCGACTCCTCCGACTCGTCGTCATCGTCTAGCAATGCGTTCTTTTTGAGCAGCTCGTGTGCAAGTGCGTACAACTGCAGCATCATTTGGCTTGTGGGAAGCATATGGATGTTGAGAACATGCAATGTAAAAGTATCGTCGGTCAAGAATTGCGTTTCTAGCTGTGCAATCAAAACGAGATAGTCTTGCAAAAACTTGCGCACGGATGCGCAGAGGGCATGATTGACTAGACCAAAGGGCTTTCGACTCTGGACGTCAACAAATGACTCGAGTGCCGTATAGTGTGTTGCCGTCCGCAGCATCGAGGCAGTCAGGTCTTGCAGGCTGGGGTCAAGGCCAGGAAGCATACGCCACGACGGGCCGGTCAGCCTGTCGCGCTCTTCATTTGGGTCGTAGCCTTTGGCAAACCGGATATACTGTCCTTCGCATCCCATAAACACGCACAAAAGGTCCTCGATGATCACGGCTTCTTGCGACTCCAAAGACAGTCCACTTAAAGGTGTCGGTTGCATGGCCGTTGGAACATGTGCAGAGAGAGGAGGTATAGATACTCGAGATGCCAGGGGTGCAGTTGTGTGTTGAAGTAGAGTGACCTCTGGCTTCCATGGAACGGGTGCTGGTGCCGATATGGACTCCTTTGTGTTTGAGGATGTCTTTTCTTTCGCCGCCGGCACAGGGGCTGCTCGCGCTGCCGTCCGCCGTTCTGGGCTGCGCACTCGCGTTACATAAGTTTCTCGTGTTGTGGTCGTTGTTCTCTCTGTCCGCCGCTCTTCTGAGACGTTGGCCGTGCTGCCACTTGTCGATGTCCCTGTCCTCGCAGCCCGATTCGCCGCAGCCTCGGCTCCTAGACCGCCGCCGGCAGCCCCTTGCCCTAGACCTGTAGCCCGACTCGCTGGCCGCGGGTTTCCTGACGCTGTCCTTTTATGCGAAGAGCTTGCGTATTGTTGTGACTGTTGCTGATGCTGTTGTTGCGGCGACCCCTCGCGGTACCGCGCTTCTTGCCGCTCGCTAGTTCGGAAGGCGTCGCGCATGCCTGGAATTTGCTGGTTCTGCATGAATGCAGCATTGTTCGCCGCCGCCGCCGCCGCCTGGCCCATCCGCGTCCGACTGCTCATCGCCTCGCGCCGTTCACCACTGCCCGCCCCGCCATTGAGTCCTGCACTGTTGCCAGTGCTGCTCTGCGCCCTGGGAGCTGCGGACGACATGGCCTGGAGTGTATGCTTGTAAATGTGTTCGCAGTGCTGGCAGCACTGGTAGAGTTTCCAATGAGTGTCGGATCGTAGTCGTAGTATGGATTGAAAATGATTGCCAAAAGCAAGAAATATAAAAGCATAGAAATGACCCGTCAGTGTGCCTTCTTTTTCAGTGAAGTCGAGTCGCGCTGAGAAGCCAGAAGAGGAAAGCGCGTCCCGCACTGCGAATTTACCAGTTGACAGGTCCCTCCTACCTACTGAACGCGCAACAAATAGCGCTAGTCCTTATCCAAACAAAATGACCCATATTTAGCTTTTGCACTCAGCTTAATTATGAATGTACCCTATCACATTATTTGTATGGTAGTATACATGTGATCGACTAGATGGGAGCTGTGGCATGTTTGCCCGCCTTACCAAGAGGCTGCGTAGGCGGTCTGCTTGCCTTGGACCTCCGCCATAGCAGCAAGGCAACCGAAAGCTTACCCAATCTGTCTGCTTCAATCTCTCGGATTGCTCTGCTACATCGCATCACGACTATCACCCAAGACGAATCCCCTCCACAAACACCTTGACAATTAGAGGCTTTTTCAATAGTCCATCCCATTCTCGATCACTTTCCTGCCTCTAGGGCTTTTCACAAACCCCACACATCGCCAACATGTTTATGGCACGGTCTGAATATGGTACGTTTTGTCGACGCCCCCCCCCCTCCTCCCTCGTGCTTTCATGACACAGCTCTGCTAACTCTCTTATAGATCGGGGTATCAAGTATGTTTCTCAGTGATGAAAGTATCTGCACCGGCCACCGACTTCCCACACATCCCGACATCAGTGCAAGCAAGACTCGATCCCGTTCCAGATAACTAACCATCTCTAGCACCTTTTCCCCCGAGGGCCGTCTCTTCCAGGTCGAATACTCTCTGGAAGCCATCAAGCTTGGTAGCACGGCCATTGGTGTCGCCACCTCCGAGGGTGTCATCCTAGGTGTCGAGAAGCGTGTCACCTCGACACTCATGGAGGTCAGCTCTGTCGAGAAGATTGTCGAGATCGACAGCCACATTGGCTGTGCCATGTCCGGTCTGCAGGCCGATGCTCGCAGCATGGTCGACTATGCCCGTGTCGAGTGTCAGAGCCACGCCTTTAACTACGCAGAGCCCCTTAGCGTCGAGAGCTGCACACAGGCTATTTGCGATCTGGCCCTACGGTTCGGCGAGTCTGCTGACGGCGAGGACAGCATTATGAGCCGGCCCTTTGGTGTTGCGTTGCTGATTGCTGGATACGACAAGGAGATTGGCCCCGACGGCAATGAGGTTGGCCCCTCGCTGTACCACGCAGAGCCCAGCGGCACATTCTACCGCTACGACGCAAAAGCCATTGGCTCGGGTTCTGAGGGTGCCCAGGCCGAGCTGCAGAACCAGTACCACAAGTCCCTGACACTGGCCGATGCCGAGACGCTTGTTCTCAAGACTCTCAAGCAGGTCATGGAGGAGAAACTTGATGAGAAGAATGTGCAGCTGGCCAGCGTGACAAAGGAGAAGGGCTTCCGGTTATACACAGACGAGGAGATGGCCTCTGTCGTTGGTAGACTACCAGCAAACTGAGCAGCAGCTTCTACTATACTCAGACATACGCAGAATAAGTCTATGTTGATTAGCTAGCCGGCCTGAAGAATAGACAGCGGAAGAATAACGAAAACGTCAAGATCATAGTGCTATATTGTTCAAACCTCACGGCGTAATTTGACTTTTTTTAAACGAATGTCAACAGAAGTCGCTGTCTTCGATGCCTCACATCGAATACTATATGAATTTTCCAATTATTACAACATAACCAAAAGGCTTCAAAAGAACGCAAGTGGGGATATAGTCTACCAAAAACACGTCACATGAGAAGGATATGCAAGGAATTGAATATCAAAAGAAGCAAAGCAATGATACAGTAAAATTCAAAACAATTCATCGAGAGAAGGCAGCCGATCGCCAGCGATGACACTTTTGGAGGAATCAAGTCTAATGGCTGTCACGGAGGTCCAGCTTTTCGAGATCTGCTTCCATGCTAAGCAGACCAACGGCATACTGGGGACGTTCCGAGGAAGATAGAACTAACCGCTCATCTACACTATCAAGTTCGCGGATGCGGTCGCTGATTCTTCTTGGCTTGTCCCAGATCGACGACGGTACCTCTTCAAGATCAGCCGGCGACTCGTACGGAGGGCCGCGGCCCATACTTGCTGCCTTGGTCCAGCCAGTTTCGCATCCAATGGAGATCTGCCTGGCAGACTGCCATCCCGTGAGACGGGCCACGCTTTGCAGCCGTCTCACAGTCCAGTGACGTTGGGTGAGGTCCTGGTACTACAGAGTGGTAATATATGTTAGTGGTCTGTAGATGATGATGATGATAAAATTCCACGAAGGACAGGAAATGTAACGATTCATAACATACCTGAACAGCGGCAACGAAAAGCGGGAAGGAACTCTCAATCGATACGCCTCCGAGCAAAGTACTGATTTTGTCCATCTTTGTGAGATCCTCAAGACCGCAGATGATGCGGCCAATCTCGTTGGCATATGGAGCTGTCTGGCGAGCAGCCATGCCAGCAGCAGCCATGGCGACCGGAGGCATAGACGGATGGGCACGATGCAGCACAATCAATCCCATGTAGTAGTTCATCCAGACACTAGCAATACTGTATGTCCGGTACTTGAGCGCAGTTCCAAAGGGGCTGCTGATCGGGGGCTCATACTCGGGGCCGAGTGGCTCAAAGTCCTGACCTAGAAGCGTGCGGAACATCTCCAGGGTCTCGCGGATACTTTCCCACTCGCGCATAGCAGCGGCTGTGCTCGCTTCAAAGTCAATCTCCTCTTGAGTCTCGCTTTGCGGCGACGCCTCACGGGGAGGACTAAACCCGGTGGGGATGGTGACATGGCCAGTCGACGGCATCATTCCGGAAAATGGAGGCGATTGTCCCGGTGGTCCCGCACCCGGCCCCTCCATCTTTTTCGCTTTGCGTTTTCGCACGGCATCTTTTGACTGGAAATTACACAGCCGTCCCAGAAGTAGCATCAAATGATCATATGTTCCATAACTGCATTTGTTAGCACTAGCTGAGAAATGTTCCATCAAGTGCTTGACTGTTAATATAGTTAACTTACATGGCATCGATAGTGCCAATCGGCGAACGGGGCGCACACTGCGTCCAGTAGGTGTATTCCATTCTGCGGTCGATATGTTAGTCGGTCGGACACATAATCCTCAATATAAGAAGAGATTTGGGAGAAAGGAGTGCGTACAGAAGGGGGGTGCCACCAAGGATGCTCTGGTATACATCCATCTTGCAATACCACCAAAAGACATCAGAAATAAGCTCGTACGTCTCGATATCCTTCTCGGTGTAAGAATTCGGGGCTGTCCAGGCTGGAATGGGTCCTGTTGATGAGGATAGGTTCGGATCGGGCGCGGCTTCATCGTAAGCCACTGGACGGCCAGACAGTCGTGCAACGAGAGATGAGTCGACAAGATCAATGTCATATTCTGACACCATGGGATCACAAAAGTCCGGATCACCCAGCCCGATATTGAGATCTTCAAGAATTCGCCGCCGTTCACGCTTGAGGCCGACAATCTTTTTCGTCATGTCCCGGATGGGGATCTCCTTCAAAATTGCACGCGCTCCCCACATGTGCTTGCACCATTTGTCATGATCAGAGTTCCAGACCTCATAGAATCCCAGAAGCATTGTCGCGGCTAATGTGGCAGGCTGCACACGTCGGGAGGCGCTTTGATAATTGCGTGCGACTCTTCGCAAGCTCAGATGATAATGCTTCATGGAAGCTGTGTGCGGCAAGCCTTGCAGCTTGGCCATCTGGAGACTGCCAAGAGCAAGCATGGCCTGTAGAAGTGCAGGGTGGTTGAGTGCAATGATCGGGAAGGTGTCTATCTAGTGTAAGTATGTTATTGAAACGAGGCAAGGGTCGGCTTATAGCGGAAATATTGAAGAATAATTAAACTTACACGTCCAGATATGTTGGCGAGAGCGGGGTACTGGTTGGCCCTGGAAAATGGGCGTTGGATCAAAGGGACGGCGCTCGAACAGAGACATGCTCGGGCCCGTGACATTGACAAAATACCAAAATACTGCAGCAGTCTGAGCGTCGTTGAGGGGTGAGCTTGTTGAAGATGGGACGTATGTTGACAAGGTGTAGTCGTCCATAGATGTCGAGAACGTACGCAGTCGTGTGCCTACGGCATCGACCAACTGGCTTCCGTGGAGACGGCCAGCAACAATAACACCGAGATCGTTGTTTTCCAAGTGGTCGTTCTCATTGTCAGTGTCTCCGTCTTCGTCAGACTCCGCCATGGATGCATCGTCATCGGGGAACCAATAGGCATCTCTCTCCTCAAAGATATGATACTGTGTCGGCACAGCTGCATCAGTTTGGTCGTAGCTGTAGACTTGTGGCTGCAAACCAGCCCTTGCACTTGACTGGGCGTTGGAGATTCCACTACGTTCGCCCGGTGTTTGGGTCGGCTGCATAGTCTGATGCTGAGAAGATTCGGCATTATTCCCTGTTAAAACGCTCCCCAAATGCCACTGTGAAGGGTGGATAGGCGTGTTGAGGGGAAGGCCCTCGGACGGCAAGAAGTTTCGATCTAAAGGAAAGGGCCCCAGTATGTCTGTTTGGGAGTATGCACCAAGTCCTGGTACGTCCGACTGCAACTGCTGCCAAGACTGGTTGAACGACGGAGAGCCTAGAGGCGCACCGTTAGGCGGGTTGTGAGGCACGAAAGCTGCCGTATTTGAAACTGTGGGCTGTCCATGGTGAAGAAGTTCGGCGTGTGGAGGCAGGCCTTGCGGTGGCAAGCCGTGCTGAGGTAAATTCTGATGAGGTAAGCCTTGTGGGTGTCCATGCATGGGCATGTGATGCTGGTGTGTTTGCTGATGGTAATGGTGTTGCATCAGCGGCATTCCCGGGTGCGGCATCGGGGGTCGCGGGGCGATAAATGGGAGAGCACCCTGGGGGGGCGGCATATTCCGGGCACCCGGAGGAATTTGGTGATTAGCAAGCATATGGTGTGCATGCTGGCCTTGGAACATGATATTTCCCAGGTGGCCCGACTGGTAAGTGCCCAACGGGTCCTTGAAAATAACACGCTGGTTATAGCCATCGCATAGTCGCTTAGATTTGATACAGTTGTTGCATCGCGGCTTGCCTTCATCGCATTTGATGCGTCTGCGACGGCATGCTGTGGATTGGTCAGTTCATCAGTGCAAGGTAGTCATAGGACAGTGTAGTAAGAAAGCGCATGCTTGGTCTCTCGTCGAGTCCATGTATAACTTACTCAAGCATCCGGTTTTTGTTCTCTTCTTAACCTGAGGCTTCTTATTCGATGGTTGCGAGGGATCCTGGCCATCCCCAACCGAGCCACCAAGGACGTCTGATCTTTCAAGGCTGTCTGCTTCCATAGCTTGAGATTGACATCCGACTGTCTACTTTCTCTGCCAATAGCTGACGGTGATGTTAGAGTTCCCTCTCAAATACTCCTAAAAGACCTCGTCAAAAGATGAACAGTATAGAATGCAGTGTGGATGCGTCTTTCAGAAACGTGCAGGTAGCTCTTCCACAGTCGGATTAGAAATAAAAGGATGGGTTTGCTGAAGATGGAAGAGGTGACAAGGGCGAGACTAATGTGGATGGGCGCTCAATCTTGGCTATTGTATGTACATACGAAAAAAATGATGTTTTGCAGTTACAAAAAAAAAGGTCTGCTCTTGTCGAATTCCTCTCTTGTCTGTTGTGCGTTGTTCACTGAGACAAGGAACAGGGCTCAAAAATGTCAACCGGCCGGACCAAAAAGAGAGATAACGTAGAGAGGCACCGCGGCTGTGGGCAGCCGGCAAAATGGTTTTTGTAAAAGAGCCAGGGTTATGTGTCGAGGTTAAGATGGGGGGTAAGGGCAGTCTTTAGTTTAAAAGAGTGGTATTGATCCTTGACTCCTTAACCGAGGAGCAAGCTGCAGGCTCGGGTCCTAGGTTGCAATACCAGGACAATGGAACCAGAAGTGTTATTTGAGACGGGTGGCTAAATAATAGGTAGATCCAAAGGCGTCTTTCGGTCGGGATGTGCCGCTACTTGGACGTATTGGATGGCTCGTATATCTGAGAACGAAGATAGCCGCGTGTTAGCTAAAGGATGTGCGATGCCGTGATATCTTACTCGGGTGAATGTAGAGTAGAGAACAGAAGCACTCAAAACGACAGTAGCATAGCGGTGGTGACTAGACAGAATATTGGATAAGCGGGAGGGGAAAGCCAACCACAAATTATGATGAGTGAGACCACGGTCGTGTAGCGGCAGCCAGTGGAGACGGGTGAGCAATTTGGCTGGTTGTACACATAACAAGGCGCCCTGCCAGGTTTCAAAGAGCAAGCAGGACAATGAAGCGAGATGCGGCGAGAGTGACAGCTGAGCGAGGCCCTTGTTCAAGGGAGTGGCCTAATGTAAGAACCTGCTCGTTGTATAAGATACAGGTAGGTGTGACGAGTCCGGAAGGCGACGGACTTGGTTCTCGGACGTGTTCGATGCGTAGAGAGAAGAAAGAGTCGGTCTCCGTAAGACAGCTGTGCTGGTGGGAGCAGGGAGCAGAAGAAAAGACGACGACATGCAGGTTAAGCTGGTTTAAGAGAAGAGCGCATTTGGGATCCTTGCTATGGTGTATAATAGATAGGGAAATGCGGGCTTCAGATAATAAGAATAAGCCCAGGACGGCTAGGTAGTGGAAACGGAGAGATGTCGTATGGCACGGAATGTACCACGGAGTATTGCCACTCTAGCGAATCGGCTTGTCAGAGAAGGCAGAAGAGGAAGAAAACTGCAAGAGCTGTAGGAACTGTACAAACTGCACAAAGGCACAGACTAGTATGAGAAGAAACAACTTAAGAGGTCCGTGAGACGACAATTGTGTACAAAATACGGAATCGAGAGAAAGTGGAGTGACGCAAAGTGGAAGATGTAGTCACCAAATGTGCAAAATCGACAAACGACATCCGTCCAGGCAAATGCCAAAAGCTTGGGCGAGTCACAGAGGTGATCGAAACTGGTGGAAGTTGAAAAAGAAGAACCACGACCGTTATGCAGCTGCCGTCGGCGAGATAGTTCGTAGTCGGTTCTTGAAGGCTGGAGGGGAGCGAGCGAAAATCCAAACGTCCAAAGCTAAACCCTAAACTGTAAAGCTATCGGTTGCAGTCTGCAGATTTTATGGGCTTTTATCCCGTCAGCTCAATCTCCAATCTGTTTGCCTTGGACTGGGCGGGGATGTCATTGTCCATATTTACTGGCGCCGAGAAAGGGATTTGCCTCCCAGTCAGAGCCAAGCCGTTGATGCACGAGGCGTCAGATATAGATACAGAGCTGGGCCGGACAAAGGTCTAGGCGGAGACAAGCAGCATGTGTAGTGTCTAAGTAGTCACAGAACAACATTAAGAATGAAGTGCACTGTACAAAGTAGCTTTAAACAGAACCTCGGTGCTAGCAGGAATGATCATGAACAAGGAACGAGAACGACGGCAAGGTGTGGGAAACTCCGAAAGACGGTACAGGGTAGAGCAACTGACTGGGGTTGAGTTAATTTGGAGAAGGCAGCCAAGGTGAGGATGGCGGGCTTAGCAAAGACAGATGAGAAAGTGGCCAAGCGTGTGTGGCCAAGCATGTGTAGCTATAGGGACGGAGGTCAAAGTAGGAGACGAATATAGTTGACTAAGCTATTCCGAAGGATATAGATAGTGTGAAATAAAGAAGGAACTGGGGAAGGAAATGAGGAAGGAGTTTAACAACATATCGAGGAAGGAGCGATGAAGTGGGCGATTTCAATTCAGAGGGGACACAGACAAAGGATCTGATCTAAGGCCGCCTCAATGGCAGGCTAATACTTCATAGATTGGTATGCACAAGGCAGTCTCAAGCTCCACACAACGATGTCACGGCAGTCGCGATCGACACATGAT
This sequence comes from Ophiostoma ulmi, assembly GCA_029298715.1. Classification (NCBI taxonomy): domain Eukaryota; kingdom Fungi; phylum Ascomycota; class Sordariomycetes; order Ophiostomatales; family Ophiostomataceae; genus Ophiostoma; species Ophiostoma ulmi. The sequence continues at coordinate 3,627,366 of JANSLN010000002.1, read as the reverse complement.
ACGTTGCCCACATATCTATTTGAGAAGGAAACACAAGGCCGAATTACATGTAAAGTGTGCCTTTTTTTTGTGGCAGATATACAAGTAGAGAGAATGGGGAAAGGAAAGAAGGGAAGAAGGGAAAACGGGGCCAGGGGAGAGCAAGACAGGTGAGGAAAGAGCGAAGCACAAAGCAGCCACAGCTCGGGGCAATTGCGATGAAGCACGAAGCAAGTGTGCAGCATCTATTCCGTAATGTTGGGAAGTAGCGGTACAGGGAAGGGCTGCAAAAGGAAGGCATGATAATTGTCATCTCAGCAAGCATCTTGTCTTTGGTTGCTAACAATTCACGACATTATATTCAGCAATCATAAGACACTCAGTAGTTAGTGCGGGCGTTTTTTTGAGTTCGGCAGCTGGCTAGTGTCAGTCTAGCGGAAGCTGTCGTAGAAATGGCTGATCTAGGGACAGGCACCTTGATTGCCACATGGTAGATTACAGTTGAAAAGGATAAATTGCTAAATTTGTGGGTTGGATTGTCCTGCCATTCCGAGATGGACTATCACGCCGATTGTGGACAGACAAACTGGAAGGAGCGTTGATGTCCCCCAACCGATTATATTACGACGGGTGAAGAAGAGCGGTAAAGTCAAAGGGGAAGAAGGATAGCGAAAGAGAAATTTCCAAAGGAGAGTCAAAAGAAAAAGTGGGAAAGAAGGAAATATTCAATCATGGAGTAATAAAGTGGCCATGCAGTATTGTAAACCAGGGAACCCTGTGCGCTCGTCTTACAATGTATTATGTACCGCATCTAAGGTGAAAAGGAAAGAGTGAGGGAACCAGAGTACAGCGCGATAATAGAGGTTCGGTATCCACAATTTTGTACGACGCAAACCGAGGAAAGGGCAGGTGGGGAGGTAATGTTGTGCGGCATGAGGCCCTGATGGGACTGGATGGGCGTAGAGGCGGGCAGCAGGGGGGGTCAGAAATCGGGAGTAAATAGGAAAGAGGCAAAATAAGAAAGAGGCAGGAGCAAAGGACGAAAAAGACATAGACTAAACGACGGAAGCAATATTGAACGTCGTGCAGACGCGACACAGCCCAGGGGGCACAGGGCACAATAGCACACAATTACTTGCACAGGCACCAGCACATGCAACAGAATGACGGCCACCAGGCTGCAACCAGCATAATGTACGAAAGAAAAGGCCCACAGCCTGGGCTTGGGTTGTGCAGCAGGCGCCTCTGCGTAGGGTTGCACGAGGAAGGTGCGAGGGGGCCCTACAAGAAGATGAGGGGGGATGTGAGAAATGGGGGGAAACATATTGCTTGTTACCGAAGGAGCCACCGTGCTGTATCTTACCAAAAGATACGTTGCGCTGCTGCACGATGCTGTGATGCTAGAGCCTGTGCTCCCTTGTGTTTGCATATAGTACACAGTGCTTTCATTGCTAAATTTAGCTATCAGCTCTCTCATATCTTTTTTATCTTCTATTTAGTCAAGTAACTTAACACGTTCCCATGTCCATACGGCCTAGCTTGCCCAGTTCGCCCAGCGGCGCCGGGGCAATAATAATATCTTGGGAAGGCGCCACCTGCTCCTTTGCACCTGCCAAATTAGTTATTTTACTCTTTCAACTTTACAATCTTACGGAATATCTTACGTGTAACAAGATACGCTACTAATAGTCTCATATATAGTCTTAATCGGCACAGTCAAAAAGTGTCCCAACCGTTGGCAACTGCCGTCGCCGGCCTCCTGGTTCAGACGAAATATTGCAGCATTGAGCCATTTGTGGGCAGATGCTGTACGCGGCAATGATACACTAGGAGAAAGAGCAATGCACAGTCACAACGCATAACATATCCGTACATACATATAGATTCACATCCATATATATGTACAGTCACGCTCAGTTTAGAGACGCCTCCTGGCATGGCGGTTAAAAATTGCAAAAACATAGGCCAAAGGATAGAAAGAAAATAGACGGTTTTGCCGTCTGATCGTCGTAAGTGCGGTGGTGTGGGGAAAAGCTTTCCCGCACGTCATAGATCCGGCATGATAGTACATAGTAGAAGCCGATCGACATAGCCCAGTAGTGATGTTACGTCGACGATGCAAGATTCCTCTTTATCAGCACCATGAGATGACTGCCATCTACATTGGTCATTGCGAATGTAGTCAGAAAGGCAATGACTACGGTTGTGTTTCCGACACCTCATTCTACTCAAGCCCAAGTCAGTATTGACTATATTTCATCGACCATGGCGGAGAACATTCAGATCACTGAACACGTTGAACATATCGAACACATCGAGCAGTTCAACCCGCATAAAACGCTGCCAATCATCACCCACGGCCTATCATACGAAGATGCCATTGCAAAGCACCTAGTATCAAGCCTACAGAGGAAGCGCCCATACCTTCTCGTGTCAGGGTCGCTCGGCCGCGAGACCGATGCCGTAGACCGTTTGACCAAACGTCTACTCCAGACGGGCACGGTTGAGGAGATTGCCGGTGTGTGCAAGGGTATCCGTTCTCATACGTTGTATGCAGACTTGCTGCCTATCCTCGCAGACATGCGCGCAACCCAGGCCGATTCCATTGTTGTCGTGGGTGGTGGAAGCCTTGTCGATGCCGCCAAGGTGCTGGCCTTTGCGTTTGCCAACGAAAGTGTTGACTCCAATGACACGCTCGACAGCCTAGTCGGAAGCGACGGTCACGAGGTCGATGACCCTGGTCAGTACAGCAACTCGCACGTCAAACCGTCAACGATCCCGTATATGTGCGCGACAACAACTCTGTCTGCCGGCGAGTACAGCACTTTTGGCGGCGCCACCGACGAGCGTACGCGCCGCAAGCGACTGTTCGAGGACCCATCACCGAATGCCGGCCACCGAGTCATCGTCATCGACCCCAAACTGACTCTAACAGTCCCGCTGGGGGTGTGGCTGTCGACGGGCATGCGCGCCGTGGACCACTGCGTCGAAACGGTGTGCTCTGTAGGGCCGGTGCCAGAGGCAACAGAGGCTGCACTCAAGGGTATCCGGCAACTAGTTCCGGCACTTCTGCGCAGCAAGAATGACGCTAATGACCTCGATGCACGCCTCCAGGCTCAGCTCGGTACCAGCCAGAGTATGAAGGGCCTCGTGCTGTACAATGTTAAACTCGGTGCATCCCACGGTATCGGTCACCAGCTGGGGCCACTAGGAGTGCCACATGCCGGTAAGTTAAGAACAGCAAGTATTATAAAAGCCTTTTCACTAACCATTTAGAAACCACATGTGTACTTCTTCCGGCTGTTCTAAAGTACAACGCGCGTGCCAACGGTGCCCAGCAGAAGCTTGTGCTTGACGCGCTATGGGATGAGCCGATTGTGACAGATGTGCTGCAAAACGGATACAGCCTGAATAAAGATAATGCCGACTTGGGTGATGTGATCGACGCCATAATCCGCGCTCTCGGGCTGCCACGGACTCTATCGCACTATGGCATCGGTCGCGACAGGCTCGACGACATTGCCGCCGCCGGTCTTACTGACTGGATGTGTCGCACAAACCCGGTGCCACTTGATACTCAAGAGCAAGTCCGGGATATTTTAGTGCAGTGCCTGTAGATAATTATGAGATTTATGAAATCTATAAACTTTTCTCGTATAATGAAATCATGCTTAAATCAGAGTGACGAGGCGAAGACAAGATACCTTTGATATGGCCTCTTATCGATAAGATGGGTACGTATCAGACGGTATCGATAAGAAAATGTATCCACTTTATTTTTTATTTTTTTTGGTAAGCTGCGCTACCAAAACGTCCTCAACCCGTTTCTCTTCAGTCTGCTTCTGTTCTCGACCACCCAACATTGACCGGCAGAAAGCCTCCAATACAGCGCCTTCTCACTTTTACTCAACCCAACCGACTCAAAATGTTTGCTGTTCCAGGCTGGTCACTGTCAGCCGACACGCTCAAGGCCGAGACCCTCAACAAGAAGCCAGCACCTGCCACGGCTCCTGGTGAGTCGGGCCCGTCGACCAAGGGAACTGGTGCCAATGCTACGAGCCTATTTGCTGCACCGCCGGCCAAGAAGCGCAAGAGAGAGAAGGCCGAAAACGCCGTAAGCACCGGTCCTAATGTCACAAACGCCAATGTGGCTGAGCTGTGGGAGCGTGTGATTGAGGGCCGCGCACCTTCGAAGCGCGACGACAAGGCCAAGCGCCAAAAGAAGGATAAGAAGGGCAACGGCGGCGAGGAGAATATTAAGGCACAGGAGGCCGATACACAGGCAAAGCCTGTCTCAGAAGCCGTGGCGACACCGACAAAGGCACCTTCAAAGGACAAGCTCGCTAAGAAGGCCGAAGCCAGGGTCCCAGCCGTCGATACTACCCCCAAGCCGACTCCCAAGGCTGCCACTCCCAAGGCAACCCCACAAGCTCAGAAGCCCGCTCAGCAGGAGATCGCAAAGAAGGATCAGAAGGACAAGCTTACTTCCGCAGCACCCTCACAGGCTCAGAAGGCTGAGAAGCAGGCCATCTCCCAACAGAACAAGTTTGAAAAGGTCGACAAGGTCCAGGATGTGCAGACTACTTCCAAGGTCGAGGCGACCAAGCCGAAGTTTGAAAAGAACGAAAAGAGCCAGACGAACAAGAAGAACAAGAAATCCGCTACTGAGAAACCGGCAGCCCCCTCGCCGGCTGCAACCGCTGTTCCCACCCCCGCCAAGCCCGCCTCCGCAGTCGCTGCTCTTCTGCCTCCTGCCGCCCCCAAGCTCACACCGCTTCAGGCATCGATGCGTGCTAAGCTGGTGTCGGCTCGGTTCCGCCACCTCAACGAGACCCTCTACACCAGCCCGTCCGAGGAGGCGCTTCGTCTGTTTAGCGAGTCGCCCGATATGTTCCAGGCCTACCACGAGGGCTTCCGGCAGCAGGTCTCTGTGTGGCCCGAGAACCCCGTTGACGGTTATGTATCCGAAATCCATCGTCGTGCTGGCAAGGGCGACAAAGGCGGAAAGGGTGGCAGAGGCGGTCGCGGTGGCCGCGGTGGTCGTGGCGGCGGTCGCGGTGGTCTCTACCATGTGCAGCGCGACCCTACGGACACTCTGCCCCGCACACGCGGCCACTGCCGTCTGGCCGATATTGGCTGCGGTGATGCACGCCTGGCTGCATCGCTGGCCCCCGACGCCAAGAAGATCCGTATCGAGGTGCTGAGCTTTGACCTGCACGCCGACCCGAGCAACCCCTACATTACGGCTGCTGCCGACGCATCAGAGCTGCCTATTACCACGGGCACTGTCGATGTTGCCGTCTTTTGTCTTGCGCTGATGGGCACCAACTGGCTGTCCTTTATTGAGGAGGCATACCGTATCCTGCGGTGGAAGGGCGAGCTATGGGTGGCCGAGATCAAGAGTCGGTTTGCCGGCAGTGGAGAGCTGCGCGCACGCATGAAGCAGAAACTCAAGCAGCAGCAGCCTGTGTCGCACAGTGTGGGATTCAGGAGAAAGAACGGCGTTAAGGGCGGCAAGAAGGGCCAGGATGAGGAGGACCCAGATGTGATGGCGGCAGCCATGGCCGAGGTTGACGGTGACGACGACAACACTGGCGCCACTGATGTGACTGCTTTTGTGCACGCACTACGGAGGCGCGGTTTTGTTCTTGACGAGATTGCCGGCGGCGACGACGGGAGCGACAGCAAGGACAAGACTGGCGGCAAGGCTCCGGCTGTGGATCTGAGTAACAAGATGTTTGTCAGAATGCGCTTTATCAAGGCAGCTCCGGCTCTTGTGGGCAAGGCAGAGGTCATGGAAGCCTTGGCTGCGATGAATGGCAACAAGGACTCGAGCAAGAGACCTAAGCTCAAGTACCACGACGACGACGAGAAGAAGAATGCCGACCCCATGGACGACCCTGCTCTCGAGGCCAAGATCCTGAAGCCGTGTGTCTATAAGCTACGGTAGAAAGGCTGCTTATTATTTTGTCCTTCTCTGCCTGTTCTCCTTTGTACCTTTCATATCATTATTATTGTTTCTTGCCATTACAACTGTTCCTTACATGTCACCGGCGTCAATTTGTCTTTTTCTCTTTTGAATCGGGCTAAAAATAGTATTTACCATTCACTTGCTTAACTTCGCCAGATATCAAGACTGTGATGATTCGTATACGATTAAATTGAAATACATGCCTAGTAAATTCCCTTGACCTGGCCCCTAGTTCTCCTTATTATCTTGTAAATAACAGCTCGCAAGTGGCTGGCTCCGTACAACTACATGCCTTTTTGTTTGTCGTATTTTCTGTTTTGTTGAGACCCCCAAAGAAAGTAAAAGTAAATAGAAATGCTTGCTATCCCAATAGTCCAATATCCCAAATCAGCATGTCATCAGTATTCGTTCAGGCCTGTTCAAGGCTGTTCAGGCGCTCTGGAACAGGATGTTGGCTGCAAACTCCACGTTGCCACCGGTAGCCTCCAAGGCTCGTACTGATTGGTCCCGCCCAAAGCCAAGAGCAATAAGCTGCTGAATATCGGCTTCAGATGCGGCTGTAGCTCCGGCTACCTGCTGGGGCTGGGGCTGTGGTGTTGCCGAGGGTGTGGATGCTGGTGCTACGGCTGGGGCTGCTGTCGGTACTGGTGTCGGTGCAGCTGCTGGTGTAGACTGCCGAGGTGCAGGCTGAGATTGGGGCTGGGCAGATGGCTCAGGAGTCGAGCCCTCGCCACCCGGTCCAGATACTACACCAGAGCGTTGGCCCACGGTTGTGCCGTTGGGGCCAGCAATGGTTGGCTCCTGTGCGAGTGCCTCTTCCGAGTCCTTGGGAATGTCGGCCTCGCCAAGAAAAGGGATCTCGACGTCCTGAATAATCAGGCGGTCCTTAGCCAGGTCGAGGGTTGCCTGGTAGCGCTTCAGCATGTCCAGACCGATCAGCAGCTCGACTGACTTGCCCTCCATGACTGTGAAGCTGCAGGGCAAGAAGAGACTGCCAATTTTGATCTGCGCAGCGTGGACACGGCCAATAATGTTGGCAGTTCCAACACCACGAGCAACACCTGCAAACCGCTTGTCGACGAGCCGCATGATATTGCAGGCCTCGGCGCAGCTAGGTGACATGATGGTGGCCTGAGCACCGGAGTCGACGAGAGCCTTGACCTTGTGACCGTTGACCTCGACATCGACATACAACATGTGAACACGACCGAAAACTAGCATCGTCAGTATTGTATTGGATATTAGCGACACAAATCAATCCGGCAGTCTAACCTTCGGGGTTGTGCTCCATGGCGTTTTGGAGGTTCTCCATGACTTGCTCTTGCCGGATAAGCTCCTCGATGCGCAGCTGTGCCTCAATATCAAAAGGATCCGAGTTCAGATGCGTAATCTGGCTTTGGCGAGCAGCCCGCTCGCGCCGCTCACGGTCGTTACCGGTGAAGTACTGGGCGAAGCGGACCGGGTCGTCAATAACAGAGGCCAGCTGTGGCTGTTGACGAATGGCTTCGTCGCGCAGGCGTGGGTCACCTAAAATCTGGAGCCGGATCACCTCTGGATCTGGTAGGTCGGAACGCGATATCTGCCGCTGGCCACCTGCTGCACCAGCCCCTGGTCCCTGTGCTGCGCGCTGCTGCTGTGGCTGTCTGGCACCCTGCGCAGAACTTCTCGGTGTCAGTATGCGCAGCGCAATCATATCGCCGTTGGTGACATTGAGGGCTTGCAGGGTCTGGGACTTGTCGGAGATGAGATTGCCGTCGTGGTAGAGGTGTTGTTGACTGGGGGGGAGAGTTGTTTCGGCCTGTATGGAGCTCTGAAGGGTTTCGACAGTCATCTCTGGGTAGACCTCAAGTGAGAGAATATCAGGCTCCTCCTGCTCCTGACGCGAGATGGTGACAGTAATCTGCCTGGAGGGGAGCGTCAGCACGCAATCATGGCGTATGTAAATCAACGGCGAAGCATAGCAAACAAAGGGCTATCAGAGAGGGGGGGGGAGGGGGTGCTTGAATTTTACATGTTGGGCGACAGATGCAGCAGGTATATGCTTAGGTATGAGTTTGACAGCGAGATGTGTTTATCGCTTAAAGTGGCAAAAGATAGCTAGACGAAGAGGAATGGTGGTGTCGATGTGACCGATGCTGAGGAGAGATGGCGATAATAGCGACAATGTCGGATGTTGGTGAAGCGAGACTCGGAGTCAGACTCTCTAAATGTGTACAGGTGACAGAGACGGAGTAAACAGGGGGTGCACGAGATAAGACCCAACAGTCGAAGATGCATGAATTGCGGTCGAGCAGTATACGTATGGCTGGAATGGCGGCGATGGAGGGCAACAGAAGTGCATGGAAGCACGTCAGCGCTTGATTGGCGGCGAGGCTTTGCAATCAAGCCAGAACTGGCTTACAGGCGGTTGCTCGCTGTAAGTGGGCCAGGTGGCAGCCCAGTTGCTAGGTATGGCTGGTTCGGCAGGTGTGTGGGGAGGCGGGGCTAGACTACCTTGGTAGAGGCTGAAGTCATCGGAGGGTGGCAAGTCAAGTGTGATTGGGTTGGTGATGGTGACATGAGAACTATTCACTTACTTTGTTATGCTCGTTGGTATTATTGGTATCTTATCAACAGGGTTTGTTAAAAGTATTGAATTTTAGTGAATATATTCGGAGGTGAATGATTTACTCGCAACCAATTTTCTCTATCGATTTAATTTTTGGAGTTTTTTTTTTCAAGTGGTTTTTATTTTATTTATAAATCTCTATTCTATGCTTTTATATTTCTAAATAAATTCACTATTTCACTAATAAAATCTGCAAAATATATACCACTTTCTGACAATATTTATTACTATAAAAGACCCCTCTACACCACACCACTTCACTCCAGCATCATGCACTCATTATGCCGACAATCAAATCAAGAAAACAAGTTTACAGAGGGCCGCTGAACAGTCTGTGTCGCTTTTCTTTTTTACCATTGTCTTGATCATCTCTGCATTTACCAGTGAAACATACTCTACTTCTGTGAATCAGTGTCTCTCGTTGCTCGTCTCTCGTCGTCTACTACTATTTATTGCCTGCCAACTGTGTGCTGTCCTGTTCGACCACCGCTTACCAACGCTCTTTCCCTATCTGTCTATCTGCCTCTGCCATCTGGCCCCATACAAGTGACGTGCAGCAATGGCCGCTTGCCAGCGAAGACCTCCTTCCTCGTCTGTGCAAATGTCTGATTGGCAAGGAAGGTGCGTCTGGTTGGGTCTCTGGTGGGTCCTTGTTCTTATTGTATTGTAACTCGCGCCTTCCTTTGCCGCTCCGCTCTTTCCGTCCCTACTAAGTAGCGGGCGCTACCCTTTTTTGCTCTTTCGTTCGCTTTGTTTCTGGTGTGCGAGTCATAGTCAGTCATAGGCCACTTGCCACGCTACACGCTTCACGCTCCATGCTGCCACGCTGCCATATCCTGTAAATATAGTTAGTTATTAATCCAGTACTCCGTAATCTAGTCTGATGTGCGGACCGTCGCTCCTTCCCACCCATCGCCCCAACAACAAACGTTCTTTCCTCGTTTTTCTCGTCCTCCAGTCTTGACCGTCTCTTTCTTGCCTTGACACCGCCTCTCGTATCAACTCAACTGCCACTTCTTCCTTACATCTTCATCATCTTCTCATTTCTACCAACCACACCATATCCGCCCTCAAATCGAAACCTAAACCATTGACTTATACTACGAGACGTCGCCCGCCCACCAACAAATATACAACAACGTACCTTCTCTCCTGTGGCCATGTCGCCATTCCGACTGTCGCCTATCCCCTTCTTTCTCCTCATATCGAGTTAAGCTTCACTACGATGAGCTTCAACATACCCTCTACTAGAACTTCTTTGAGCCAGGGCGCCATCACCGGTGTCAATGTCGCTAGTGCCATCGGTGCCAATGGCAGCGATAGTAACTCACGGCAGGCGCCCGTCTACAACAAGACAATCCAGCTGGGCAATTTCTCCAGCATCATGGACTCGTGGCTTGTGCCGGTCTCCGACGGAGTCCAATCGAGGGATTCCGACAAGGCGGGATGTAGTCCTCTTGCTGCTGACCGAACTAATACTCCATCAAGTCCTCGCCAAACTGCATCGCCCCGCAAGCCCACCGCGTCATCCAAGTCTTCCTCATCCCCGAGACTCTCTTCTCTAGATGCATTCGATGGTTCGCCCTACAAAGATGGTTTCATGAAGGGTTTCACTTTCCCTAGCATTAGCCCTCATAGTGGCAGTACATCTTCCACACCTATGGTTCCAGATATTGTGTCCGAAGGCGACAGCGATAGCGAGGACGATGACGACAGTGATGCCGTCTCGCTGGGCTCAACTCTCGGCGGACTGCGGCTGATCAGTGACGGTGAGACTGAACTAAAAACAAAACAAATCGACGCTCAGTGGACTGGTGCCGAGATCAAGATTGCGTCCGCTTCCACCTCTCCAGCTACGGCTATGGCCACGGCTAGGGCTGCTGTCCGTGCCGTGACCGAGGATCCGTCTTTCACCAACCGCTTCTCTACACCAACCCAGGTCGTACTGTCGCCGCGGCCGGCTGCATCAAACATAGCTATACTTTCTCGGCAGGCCTATCCCGGCCAGCCCAGCCCAGTGGCTGTTCCCATTTCACCCCGCCGCGTTAAGCTGCCGTCGGTACCACACCATAAGAAGACCATCCCTGAGAAACTGCACCTGGCGAAGAGCATGCTGCACCAAGAGTATAAACTCGATCAGAAGATTGCAAGCACAGCTGGTGCCCCCCTACAGCCGGTTCATGTTATTGTTGATATGTCCAACATTGTCATTGGCTTTTACGAGAACACAAAAGTCCGCCACAAGTTGCAGGGAAGATGGGTCAACATGCCCTTTTCTTTCGAAGTCCTCTCCGAGATCCTGCTTCGCGGCCGTTCTTATGATAAATTTGCCGCCGCTGGCTCTACTAAAGACGCAACGACTGAGGAAAAATGGCCTTCACACATGAGAGTGGCCAAGGCCATGGGTTACGACATGAACGTTCTCGGGAGAGTCAAAAACCAGGACGAGAACTTTCGTGAGCAGGGCGTTGACGAACTCTTGCACCTCAAGATGTGTCACAGCATTCTCGATTACTCGCCAGCTACGCTCATTCTTGCAACGGGTGATGCAAATGTGGCGGAGTTTTCGGATGGCTTCTTGAACAATGTCAAGCGTGCACTGAAGAATGGCTGGCGCGTGGAACTATATTCGTGGAAGTCGAATATCGCAAGAGCCTGGAAGGATCTTCAACGCGAGCAGGAAAACCCAGATAACTTCCGGATCATCGACCTGGATAAGTACCTGGACTTTCTGATCGGGGAGAACCCTGCTTTTTGATTACTTGGATCGGCTTCATTATAGCTATGCCATCCGACCACGGCACGAGGGAATGTGACATATTTTCTCGGTCGACCTCGTCCTGCTCTTTCCACCGCCTAGTCGTCCTTGTCTGCCCTGTTCTGCCTCTCGATCTCTTATGACTTTATTCTTAAGTTTGCTCTTGTATTTGCTTTATTCGCCATTACGTCCCCCTCGTGCATTCTTTCTTTTTTTCTTCTCATCAACTTCTATCTCGTACCAACTGTGGTACTTACTTTTTATTGTTGTGCCCCAACAGTACACGCACACCGCTTCTCCACGTTGCTTCCGAAAGGACACATGGAGGAGTTAATGCGGCAAGAAAGCTGGAAGCAGTTGCATCGCTCAGCACATAATTGTGTAACGGTGCCTACGAACATCTCTTTTTGCCCATTCGTCTTTGCCTTGGCACTCACGGCGTCCTGTGATTGGAACCGGTGCGTGCTGGGAAAGAGAGTGTCCATATTTGACAGCGGCACCTGTGCAAGCTTCTCGTTAGGGTTATCTTTTTTTTTCATTTCTTTATTTTCGTAGCCACGTATAATGGCTGTGTGGTCATTGCTATCTTGTTACGTTGCAAACACTTTATCATTTCCCATTTCTCTCATGTTGATTATCCATTTCCATATACGGACACCTTTTTGCATTGCATTGCATTTCACCTCCATAGCGCAATTTGCATGTTTAGCAAGTATGACTTGGCGACTTTGCGAGTATATTGTTATAAAGAGCAGATGATAGAGCGCTCTCTTGTCAAAGGCACATGTGCGCGCGTTCTCTCCCCGCTGCTCTTTGCATTCCGGATTCCCTCTCATGTGAAATGATTCGGAATGATTCGAGTTCGAAGTCGAAACTGAATCTGTTAACTTTTTATTTGTTAACTTTATTTATTTAGGTGCATCATACATAGCACTTTCAAATCCCACTCATGATTGCTTCCTGTTATTCGTCTGGCCGTTGTTCTATTATACTGCACTTTTGATTATTTAACTTAAACATCAATGATGCACGCTGGCTCCCATCTCTCGCATTATCCATTCATACACGGCCCATTGTACGGCATTGACAACAAACGCTCGTGCACTGCACACCCCGAGACCTCGGAAGAACACACCGACACCGCCCTCGCGGTATGCCAGCTGAGTAATTTCAATAGTCGACAGGCGCGTGGGCGGTGCTGTAAAGGCTGTAGAGGCTCCGAGGAGAGGCTGGGCCTGGGCTGATGATGGAGTGTTTGGAGGCATGAGAGCTTGTGCTTGCACACGCGTTTTGATCATATCCAGTGGGAACACGCTGGCCCAGGTCACAATACCGGCCAGGCCACCACACATTAAGGTAGCTGCTGCAGATGACGACGATGACGACATTGCTCCTTCGGCGTCTGTGCTGCTGGACCATCGTTTCCATGCATTCGTGGCTAGAAGATATGACCAAAAGTAAAACCCGTAGCCAATGCTGTCGCGGAGAGCCGTGACTGTGCCGCCGAGAAAGAAGCCACGCACACCTTCGGCACGCAATACCTGCTTGGCGATGCTGTACGATGAGGGGGCCTTGGCGGGTATAGGTGTAGCCTGTCCTGCCGCTTGGGCGGCCAACTGGGCGCGGCACTTGACCAGCTCGGTAGGCGCGCTGACAATCCACGTGGCAAGACCGGCCACGGCACCAGCAATCCACGTTGTCCCAGCTGTCGGCGACGCGAGTCGCGAGTCTCCGTTCTCGTCTGTGTTGGATGGTGTCAAGAATAGCTCTGCCTGCCGATATGACACAAACAGCAGAGCATTGAGCGCACCATAGCCAAGCACAGGTGCGGCCGAGCCGGTAGCTAGTGCTGCGGTCCGCCGGAAGAGAGCCTGAGCAACAGTCTGCGAGCCCTGTGACCCGGTGCCGGCGGCAGCATTGGAAGTAGGAGGCTTGGATAGCGTTCCGCCAGCCTGGAGGCGCACTTTGACGAGATCCAGGGGGTTACCTATTAGGATGCTTGCGGCACCGCTGATATAGCCGGCCCAGAAGTCGGCAGACATTGCGATTATAAGTCTCCTCGCAGACGACTATATGCAAGATTTCGTGTCTCGAACGAATCAAGAAGATGCTACACAGTTTAGGGAATGAAGTCATCATCCCTAGCGTGTTTGTCCCACAATCATGGGGTTGCACACATGTGGGGTTGGCCCCCTTTCCATTTTTACTATGTATCTACTATGTATTATTTACACCATTCTTTCAAGTAGTGATACATATTAAATGTCTTTTATTTTACTATTTAGATATATAGTATGACGATATATTCTCCATGATATTGCCAGCATACTAAACACCACTCCACATGCAGGACATGTACAACACGACGCGAGTCACCCAAGAAGTCCGACCGAGGCGGTCGACACTGAGCAGCGGACAGCCGACATATAACGACCGAGCAAATCATGGACAACAAGAGGGCACAATAAAAAGACACACTCTCTCTTTGCGTCCGGCGCGCTGATAAAAAGAATAGAATAGAAAGAATAAGACACAATAGAAATTGGCACACTATAGACAAAGAAGCAAAGGAGGCAAAGGCAAAAGACAAAAAGACAAAAAGGCAAAAAGGCATACAGCGAGATATAGGAAGATATATAGTCAAGAAGAAAAAATACGAACGGAACGTCGTGGGGAATCCAAGAATGAAGTCTAGAATGATGAGAAAAGGAAAAGAAAGGCAGCCAAGGCGTCGTCTAGAAGTTCTCCTTGCCCCAAACAAACGAGAAGCTGTTTAATTAGTATAAAGCTAGGGCTGAAGTTGGAATTATAGATGTTGAAAACTTACTCAGGTTCGCTGTACTTGTTACAGAATATGTGAAGTGTGCTGCCTAGGCCCTTGGGACCACAGAAGAAGACACCAGCCTCGGCAGGCGTGTGCAGCTTGCGAATACCACGGAAAATCATGTCCCAGTTAGGACGGCCAAAGTTGGTGGGAGCACGAAGACCGGTAATGGCGTCCTTGTCGGCGTTGGCGTCATTGATCATGATGTTGGTGGCATCGTCAATCTTGATCTTGGCCGTCAGGTACGTGTGGATCTCGATGCGGTTGTCGACATCCTGTGCCTCAATGGCTAGCAGCAGCGAGCGGAACCACTCAAATGAGCCAAAGTCACGGCAAATCCAGACAAAGTACACCTTGGACAGACGGGTCTTAGACTGTGGGTAGTTCATGCGGTACCAGATCGACTTGAGAATCGAGGCGAATGGAGTGACACCAATACCGGCACCGACAAGGACAGCGACCTCGTACTTGAACACATCCTCGGATGCAGAGCCAAAAGGGCCGTCAACATAGACGCGGGGAAGAACACGGCGGAGAGCAGGGTCTACATCGTTGTTGTCGCCGTTGACACCCACAACCTTGGAGGCATCCTTGTCCTTGCGGTCAAATTCGCAGCCCAGTGTCTTGGCCAGCTCGCGTGTAAAGTCGCCAACAGCACGCACGTGGATAGAGATGTAGTCCTCCTCGGGGGCACTCGTCAACGTAAATGGGTGGTACTGCCAGATCGAGACAGCGGGGCAGTTGAAGAAGATGTACTGACCAGCACGCGTCTTGGTGTTTTCCTTCTTAATTTGGATCTCGCATACGTTGCTAGGGTGCTGGACAACCTTGGAGATATAGGTCTTGTGACGGCCACGGACCTCACGGGCAATGCGCTCAGCCAGGTAGACAAAGCCACCGTACATCCAGTACTGCCAGAAGACACCGACGGCCTGAGTACCGATAGAAACACAGAAAGGAGCAAAGTCGGGCTGGATCATGCAGAAAGCACCGTGGATCGACCAGAAGAAGAAGAAGACGATAAACATATGGTGAGTATACCAGAAGCGCTCGTAGTTGGCACGGCGGGGCTTCTCGACGGACGTGAAGACCATGCCCATCAGGGCGATCAGCATAACATAGCCAGTCCAACCGGGGCCGGTGACAAAGTTGGCCAAAAGCCAGCCGTAGATACCGAGGTTGTTCTTGGCAGCAATCTGGGCAAAGTTGTTCCAATGGGCGACGGTGTGGACCCACGAGAAGAAGACAATGGACCAGGCAGTTGTGATGTGGAAGGTGATGTTTTTATCGAACTGGATGATGCCGTTGAGGGGTGTTTGGCGGGCGAGCGAGATAAAGGTACGGCAGACGGGGAACAGGATCATGGCGACGTCAAAGTGCAGAACAAGAGCAGCGGCACGGGCAATCATGTAGGTTGGACCGAAGGTATCTCTTGCAATCTGCAGATTGTCTTTTCGTGCGTAGTTGACGAAACCGAAGGCGAAGACCATGGCGTGAAGTAGCATGAAGACGAAGACGAAGCTAAACAGTTAGACATATTTCGAAAAAGAAAAATGAATAACAATGAGTGACTGTGGAAAGACAAACTTACAATCTCCGGTAACCTTCGTTGATCATCCAACGGTCAAACTTCTCGCGATTTGAAAGTTCCTTTTGCCGCTCCTGGGTCATTTCACCTGAGAGTAGCATCCGTGTTAGTGGCGTCCATCTTGACCGTTCTGATGGCTTCTCCCGGAAGCTATCATAGTCATTGTAGCTCGACATGTTGACGTAGATGTTGATGTAGATATTAGATTTGAGAGAGGGCGAGATGGGTTGTCGTCCTGCCGAGACAAATGGCTCGCTCAAAGGAAGATATTAGATGTTGGTTGAAAAGCCGGAATTTTATTCTTTCTGAAAGACGAATATAATGTTTGTATTTAATGGTTCAGAACCTGCTGAAGAGGATGTTCGAGATCGTAAAAGAGAGTAATCGGCCTGCGGTGAATATCGAATTCGAAAAGAGAGGATATGAAATGAAAACGTCGCTGACGAGAGGAGAAGAGAGAGAGAGAGAGCGCGCGTATAAGCAGCAGTGATCAGGGAGGAGGATGCCGGCGGTGACGGGACTCGAGAACGACGATAGATGACGAAGACGACGAAGACGAAGCGAAGGAAACGGAAGAAGAGAGAAGAAAAAAAAAGGGAAGAAACGAAGCAAAAGTGAGAGGGGGGAGAGGGGGGAGACTTGGAATATGCGGATATGGACAAACAAAAAGAGGAAAAGGGAAAGCGAAATGGAAAGAGAGCAAAGAAGAGAAGGGGAGCGAGTGATAGAGGGTGAAGGGGGTGAGTGTTATGAGGGACGCCAAGCGTCTGGTGCTTCAGAAACATAAGGTGATTCTGGCGTGGATCATACCTGGGTATTACTATGGACTATTGACTACTTCGTATGGACTATGGAATTTGGACTATGCCACACCAGCGGCTGCCAGAATTGAGCAATGGGATTGGTGAGAGCCACAGCGCCTGGACAACGGGGAGTCGCTGTGGTATTTCAGTTTCTGGTTTCGTAATTTTAGTTTCGTAGTCTCGACTTTTGTAGTTTTGCGACTGGGGTGGGTGCAGGGTGCTTTGGCAGTGGGTATCGTGTGTTAGACCCCAGCCAAGGCGTAACGGTATGGTAGAAAAGGGAACACAATGCAAATTATAAGGAGGAAGTGTACGGAGGATCTCATGAAGCATTGAGAGAGATGAAAAAAAAAGGAGAGATGCAACAGAAACGCTGATAATGGCAAAGTGCAAGCGGCAGTTCAACAGCTGTAGTAACAATACGGAAAGTGAAGATGGTGGTGTAGTTATGTATGGGTACACATATTAACTTTTGTCAAAAGTGAGGCCATTCAGAAGATTGCCGAGATGTCGTCAATGGCAGAAGAAGGACGCAAACTGGGGGAATCGGAGAATCGGAGCCGAGAAGCCAAGGATTGGACTATATTTTCGGATTCTTGATATCTCGAGCCCTGCCGGTGTTGTGCGAGGCGGCTTTGATGATAGGCATACATGTCTGGAGAGTGGCATCTCAAAACAGGAACATCGCGAGAAACATCAGATTATAGGGCAGAAATAGATATACTACGCCGAATGGGCAGAGATTACGTGGACTACGAAGTACGCAAGCATTGGCAGAGGCAGGTGGGCTGTCACAGAGTGTCTACTCAGTATGATAATTGAGAGAAGGAGAGGCCGACATCGATGCATCAGGGGCTCTTGACCTTATTGCTGTCAAGCCTTTTAGTGCAAAAGTAAAAATAGGAAATATGTGGAAATGTATTCAGAAGGGCATGGCCTGCCGGGGTGGAAGGAACAACTGGACGAGCCTGCTATTTTTGACGAATAAGTGCAACGTAATTATGTGAGAATAATAGCAGAAGAATAATTGCTGAGAAGGAGCGACCCTTGTATCTTCCACTTGAAGAAGAAGGAGTAATGGGGGGAGTATTGAGACTTTGAGGCTATCACGGACTCCAGGACGAAACAACCACAGCCAGAATAGGCCTGGGGCGCCCCCGTCTTACAAATGGCGTAGAAAGTGGAGCATGTGTACGACGTGGAGCTTACTTTGAGATATCTACGCAGTATTACAAGAAGCATTTGTGCGTGAAGCAATACAATACATTTTGATTGATGAATCATGCTAACATTCCGTATCGAATGAAATTGGAATGGAACTTGAATGCGACAATAAATAAATAATAGAAAACAAGAGGCTTTTCTGAACGTAAGCTGCCGACAAAGAACAGCGAGTCTAGTGCCGCCGAGGCTTTGCAAGGAGTTTCAGTATGAG
This sequence comes from Ophiostoma ulmi, assembly GCA_029298715.1. Lineage (NCBI taxonomy): Eukaryota > Fungi > Ascomycota > Sordariomycetes > Ophiostomatales > Ophiostomataceae > Ophiostoma > Ophiostoma ulmi. The sequence continues at coordinate 3,609,400 of JANSLN010000002.1, read as the reverse complement.
TGAGGACCTGTGACAACGAGGGGAAGGACAGCGGCGACGACAGCCGAGAAACAGTGAAGAAGAAACGCGATTACGATATATGCACCCGTAAACTTGCTCCAAGCAAGCACACGTCAGCTAGTTAGATCTGTGAAGCTGCGATTCTGTAAGAAACAGCATTGTAAGATACGTCTTGTTATGCGCGGAGCTAAGCATAGACAACATATGCCAGAGTAGATGTGCCTGAACCAGCTAAGAAACAGACTACACAGTAGTAGCAGCAAAGTCATACATCAAAACATGATACCTCCCACACGGTGACATATGTGGGTAATGGCGCCATTCTGTGCTCTTTTTCAGATTCGGAGCATTATCTGAAGCTTTTTTACAAGGCCAGAGTTTGGGACAACGCAAACAAGACGAAAAGAAAACTAAAAGAAAATGCATATAAATGCAAGACGGAGCGATGTGAGTAGGGCTCGAGTCTATGACACGGGTTTGGCGATATGTTATTGGCCAATGAGACATTAAGGGCCCACTCGCGTGTCGCAGGTCGTTTCGTCAGGGCATCCTGCGACAAAGGCGGAACGGGGTCAATATATGGGGCATACTGCGTCTATTGTATTTCTTTAAGAAATTAAATTTTACTTTATATTTTTGAACCCAAATTATAGTTGATATTTTGTTTCCACAATAGATCTACAAGGCGGCTACGGTTACGATTCTGCTCGAAGCGCACAGATGAGCGTGATTTACGGTACACAAACGCCACTAGAACCCGTACCATAGTTGAAGCCCACGAAGATGATAAAGAAGACGATGAGAAGCATATGCATATTTACGGATTATAGAATATGATGAATCGAATAAATCGTCTACAAAGCTATGCATACTTCTGATTACCTCTTGCTGCGATTTCAGGCGATATTATCTCACAAATACACCTCATTGTGCTATGTCTCTACGACATATTAGCTAGGGCCATGCTCAGCTCTAATCATCTAATAAAATCGTTAAAAATAGTGCTTTGTTACCAGCCAGTATAATCATCAGTGGTGTTCTGCACAAACCTGATACAACCGCCTGTTCATAGAAGCATGGCTTGGCACGCCGTCCGCCTCTTCTGAACCTGCCATACAGCCCTTCTCTTCCACCCTGAGACCCATGCAGCTGATCCCTAAACATGGTCCTAGACATGTAAATCCAGGCCGGAGGTTTGTTGTCGTCTAAATATAGTAGCAAATAGAACATGGCAAATGACGAATATAGGCTACGGAGCAAGTAAGATAACATATGTGATAGGCCCGTGCCGAATAAAGATATCGAGTGTCTATTTTGCCCCTTGCATCACTGAGGAGAATAATTTATGTGCTCTCACTTGTCCTCGTGCCACGGTTTGTCAATATTAATGTGTTTTGGTGTTATATTCGAAGACGGTCCAAATACGTTTCATAAGATAGCCAAACTCCAAGGCAAACAGACATATCTTCTTACGTCTGTAGATATGTGACCAGTTTGCTATGATGTATTAGTGCAATAAGGAGAGCTGTTGATATTATGAGTGCCACCACACCGGCATGCACCAGAGTTGCAGTGCAGTCTGGCAACGTCAACGGTCCCATACACACAAATAGAGAGGAAACCAAGGGGAAGATGCATGGCAATCTAGCGGGATGCTCCCCAATGATGCCCAGACTGTTTTATTTAATGAGACTAGTATCGAAGATGGTTACCTTTAGAGACGGCCGTTTGCTAGTTCAAAATAAATATCGTTACATATAATGAATATGTTACTAATCAACAAATACTATAATGCCTTAAGCACGTGGCCATGTCACGCTTTTACAATTAGACTGTGCCCATTTCTATCACGAGGCTGTGGCTATCTTTGCCACCAACTCTTCTACAAGAACACCACGTTTCAACGTACGTCAATAGTTCTGGCGAAATTTATGCTCGATTTGTGATTTAAAAGTATAAGTATGCTGCTGTACGTTGATGGTATCGTGATCGGCTCTCCTCTCAACAGTCCCTCCAGAATAGCCGTCTACCATGAATATCTATCGCCCACCGCCCGATCCAATATGGTCGCTTGCCGCCTGCGTCCATTTCTGTCCCATAGCTAGTTATCCACCTCTGCGTCGAAATTCTGACAGAAATAAATCGTACCGAAAAGTCGATGTAATTATATGCACTGCCCCAAGTCTCGCCGAGCAGGGCAAACACAAAGCAAAAACAAAATGTGAATCGAATAAGACACTACATGCCGACCAAAAGCTGACCACAGAGCTACCGCCCCGTCTTCAAACTAGCGTACTGATGTAGGTCCCGAATGTCGTCCGTGAAACAACATAACGCCCAAATTTGGAGATGGCGCAAGGCATAATATGATTCCGATAGATGTGCCGTTGGAGCGAGACCGTTTCGATTAGATGGCGTATTTACGGGTCCACTCACGTGCCGTCGCCTCGTACTTAGCACGGTCGGTCTTGTAGACGTGTGCAATCTCGGGAACAAGCGGGTCGTCGGGGTTGGGGTCGGTCAGCATGGAGCAGATAGAAAGCAGAACTGCAAAAGTTAGCATGTTATCACGCAAAAAGGCTAGATGCCGGGAGAAGAAATCTGCTCACCCTTGCTGATAGTCAACGCCGGGCTCCACTGGTCACGCAGAATATCCAAGCAGATGCTGCCGTTCGAGTTGATATTGGGGTGGTAGATGCGGGTTGTGAAGTTGACCTTGGGAGGCTTGAAGGGGTAGTCTGTGGGGAAGTGGATGGCGAGGAAGAACACGCCACCAGAGTATGGGGAATCGCTCTGAAAAATAATTAGTAGGATGACCTTAAGGCTGATGCACTGATTTCGTCCATATCTGCCCTTGGCGTGGGATGTGAGTTGGATCGCTCTGGATCGGTGCCCTGCATAGCGTCTCCCTTATTGACAATCATTTGACGAGTATTCTGCCGTAAGGCTGAATACCGCCAGTTGATCGTGTGATGCCTATCGGCTCGTGCCAAACACCGAAGACGAGAGTATATTGTGATGCGCAGTAGGTAACACAATAGCTAGAGCCACAACCCATCGCGGGTACACAAGGATACGTGCAAATGGTCGATGATAGGGTTTTGGGGGCGCAATGAAAACTTACAGGGCCCATAATTGTTGCTTGCCAGTGGAACTATGAAGTATTAGTACAGTGTTGGAGGGACTATGCTGAGGTGAGATGAGATGACGGTGTTCAATACATACCAGATCCTCGCCGACCGGACCAGCCGAGCAGGAAGAGGGCGGGTCACTGAAGATGATGTTAGCAATGTAGTCAAGACTAGAGGACGGTGATGATGTGTGATTGTGTGGATTTGGCTGTCCGAGCTGCCTGATGATGCCTGGTAGTGTGCTGCCCAGGGCCATGACTGTAAATGATACTGTGGCTGAGTGACATGGTGGCTAGTAAGATCTAGCAGATCTGACCGCTATGCGAGTGTCACGCAAATCTCAAAACCAATGCCAGTCCAATGCCGGTCCGATGCCAGTCCGAGGACGACGGTCGGCAGCCGGGTAGCAACGAGACAAGCCCCGCGCACGACTCTGCCCCACCTTGGGAAGCCTTGTTTTCAGGCTACGTGGGCGGGGGAGTTGGGCGACATGTCGACGAGGACAGCTCGGAAGAGAGGGAGAGATGGTGCATGAGTAAATGATGAGAAAGAAGAGATGTAAACATACCGGCCGAGGTCCGTGAGTTCCTTGTTAATGCGCTTCAGAGCCATTGTGATATGTGTGTTGGTGTGTTGTTGGTAGACTGTAGATGGGCAGCCTCGTGAGTGTTTGTCTCGGTCGAAAGAGACGGTCGGGCGTAGTATCGAGACAAAATGAGATCGGCTATAAAAGTAGAAATGGCGTTAGGACAAAATAGTGATAATCGCGTGGTAAGTTGAAGATGAGATGAGGGCAGAAAGAGGGAGTCTGGTTTATATAGCGTCAGTATGGAAGCCGACAGAAGCGTGGCGAAGTTGACAATGACTGGCGCAGCCGGGCCTTGGTTGAAGCGGGCGAAGGCGACTATAGCAGCGGGGAGGGGATGGGATGAGATGAGTAGCAAAGGCAAAAGGGGAGGGGAAGAGGGCGAGACTAACAAAAGAGTAGAGGCAAGACTTGCTGGATGCAGAAGGGTATCGCGAGATGATAAACAAGGAGCAAAAGTCACATAGACCAGGACTTACGAGTGGTTCAGATTGTGGGTTTGGGGGGAAGAAGGGGAAAGTTCAAGAGGGAAAGAGCGAAGAACGAAGAGGGAAAAGAGGGAAGGAAGGAAATGAAAAAAAGGAGGGATAGGTTTTTAGAGACGGAGGGTCGGGCCAGGGTTAAAAAGAGGGACCAAGTGTGCTGTACAGGCGTACTGATGTCGCCTACTGCTCAGTGGGATCAGTGGAATCAGTGGAAATGACGGAGTTGACTGGCAATGAGCGGTGGTGGTAAGTAATGGGGTAATGTGGTGGTGGCATGGAGCATGGAGGGGAAACTGCGACCGCCAAAGTGCGGGTCCTCTTACGTTGAGCCGTTTGCACCTTCCTTCTCTCTTTGTCCTGACCAAAGAGGCATGGCACAGTCCAATCAGACGACGACAGAGATGTCCCTTGGCGACAAAATCTGGTGACAACTGACATTAATCACGATTATGTAATCAAGCGGCGGGCACCGGGGGCGACAAAAGCTCAGATGACTGTGCCCAACAACAACAAACTAGCACAATGATAAATGATTATATTAATGCTGACAGCTTCTGACAAACAGGACATAGTGGAAAATGAGACAAAATACGAGAAGCCATATGTTAGCCAAGCAAGGTATCTTACGGATGCAAGCGAGTGTAGCCTGCCGCAGTTTGAGAATTGGGCATCATTGAATTGACAGCTGATCTACGGATTTGCTAAGAATAAAAAATAAAACACCTCACCAGGCAAATTGTATGGTCTTATGTCTATGTGGGCACGACCATTGTCTTGACTGTATTTTAGGCTTATAATGGGCAAGCAAAAAGCAATGCTTGAGTTGACCATGCGCTTGGGACGGGAAATAGGCCGAGCGACTATCATGTAAATCAAATGCGCTTATCCGTGTATAATAAGGCATATTCATGAGTATGTGTTGTTACTTGATCTCCATTTTCAAAGAATGATGGTGTTCAGCCTAGAGCGCATGGCCCGAAAGGCTGGTATATGTCAGAGCCGCATGCAGAACCACACCTTTGTGCACTCGGCAAGAAGGGTGAACAAAAGCATTAGAATTCCTCATCCATCATCTATAACTTTAGTACTATATGCATATCGTATCACGGATTCAAACTTGAACTTGCATGAACTAAAAAACTGAACTGACTTTGGTATTCAAGCGTATGATAGACGGCTGCTTTTTATATAGCCATTCCCGTTCATGCAAAAGCTTGCACACCAGTAATCGCACGGCCGAGAATTAGGCTGTGGATGTCACTCTGGCCCTCGTATGTCTGTGCCACAAATAGGTTGGCCACATGACGGCCAATACCGTACTCATCACTGACTGCGTTGCCGCCAAAAATCTCCTGCAGTGCCCGCGCACCATGCAGCGCGCGGTCGCAGTTCTGTCGCTTAATCATGCTGATCATGTCGGGCAGTCCGACAGCTGCGTCGCCACCAGCATCCTTGATGCGACCGACCTGGATAGCTGCTAGAGTACCAAATGCAGCGTCCGTCGCCGCATCAGCCAGCTTCTTCTGGACCAGCTGGTACCGAGCCAGCGGGTTGTCCTTGAACTGCTTGCGCTCCAGAGCATAGGTGCGCGCACGGGAAATACAGTCCTCCAGCGCGCCCATGACACCCATGGCAATTCCGTAGCGGGCCTGGTTCAGACAGCCAAAGGGGCCTCGCAGGCCCTCCGCATGGGGAAGTATGTTCTCAGCAGGTACCGGGCAGTTGTCCAGGTGAATCATACCAGTGATGCTGGCGCGAAGCCCCAGCTTGTTCGGAATCTTGGGTGTCTCAATCGAACCAGCAGGTGCACCCTTGCGCTCTACCAGGAAGCCACGAATGACCTTCTTGGGCGAACCGTCTTTCGTCGTGCCTTTGGACGGGTCGGCAACCTTGGCCCACACAAGCAGCACGTCAGCAATCGGGCTGTTTGTGATCCAGGTCTTGGAGCCGCTGAGGTTGTAGACACCCTTCTTGGTAGGGTGCTCTGTGGCAGTCATCTCGAGCGAGCCTGGATCACTGCCATGGTTGGGCTCGGTTAGACCAAAGGCGCCGAGAATCTTGCCCTGGGCCATGCCGGGCAGGAAACGTTCCTTCTGCTCCTCGCTGCCAAACTCGTTGATGCCGCCCATAACCAAGCTGGACTGCACGCTCATGCCGGACCGATAGCCCGAGTCGACGCGCTCGACGGCCTTGGTGATGAGGCCACCTGCCACGGACGAGACACCAGCACAGCCATAGCCCTGGATGGTGGCACCCAAAAGGCCCAGCTGACCCATCTCCTCGAGCTGGGACTTGTCATAGCTCTCATTGCGGTAGCCCTCTGTGAAAGGGATGCGTTAGCATTTAGCAAAAAATGAGACGGACAGACCATGAAGAAACCAAAGAAAGAATAATAATCAGCAGCAAGAACAGCAAACAAGAGAATAGGCAAAGGGATGCAAGAAGGGATATAGGAAATTGAAGAGGGGCGATGAAGATACATATAAAGACCCTATGAGGATTCATCGTGAAAGAGAAAGAAACAAGTACATAAGCAAGCACAAAATTTATATAAATAAGAATATTGTTGGCGGAATGCAAAGTGATATCATGATACAGAGGGGTTTCTGTCCGGCTCGCAGGGAGCGAGATTGATGGGAGGGAGGCTGCAATCCAGTCTTTCTGAGTGGTCCTTCCTCTCCCTTCATAGCATTGACACCGCCCAACAGCCTACAATAACTTGATACAACCTGCTATCTTACAATGAAACTGGAGTAAAAAATACTTCAAAAGATCAAGATTCACGCTCATCAATACACACCTTCTAACCGGGGGAGCAGCTGCTCCTGGCAGTAGCGCTCGGCCATATCTGAGATGGCCTTTTCTTCCTCGGTGAGGAGGGATCTGGACGACAGGGGATCTGTCCAGTCAAATGTAGTCGGTGTAGCGGCGGAGTATGCACGTCTGGCAAAGATGGCCTGACCAGGGCGCAGCAGCTGGCTGCCGAAACGGCGGCACAAATGTCTCGACATGATGGCGGTGGTGGTAGTGGTGGTAGTACAGTTGACGATGAAGGGGAGGCGTTTGATTTGGTTAATAGGCTGTTCACGTGAGCGGACTGGAAGATGATTGTCGGCAATTGCGCTGTAAGTTTATAGACAAGGAAGGGACAGGTAATGCTATGGAAGAAGCGATTGGATAATATATATTTAACAAACAAAGCTATCGTCTTGAAGAAGAAGGTACGATGCGGAATTGCCCCGTACCGAGGCCAGATGACTAACGGCGGTTATCCGAGCGACTGCCGATGCGGAGTGGTGCTGAAGATGATTCTTCGGAAGTCTTCAGTGGACAATGGAGCGAGCGCGGATCTCTGGAAGGCACAGGCTGCGATGCCGGTGCGGTCAGACCAAGAAAATACAGCGAGATACAGCAGAATTTGCCTGCTTTAGGCGTAGTTTGGGAAGGAGATCCACCAATGACCAGCACGCTGACCACTAAATTTTAAGGATTAAGAAAGAAGGCAGCTGAGAGCCGAGTCACGCATTTCCGTGTCTACAGGTACTTTCCCGTTCGGGCAGCTGAGTCCACTTTCAAGCCAGGCACCTTAATCGCTCCTGCCGTGTGAGCATACTGCACATTAGGTAAACACCATCACGGGTTGACTTCACTTGCTACATCGCCGGAGTTTTGACTTCTTGTTCGCCTCATCGAATTCCGAGTTCCGGCTACGCCTCAACCTTGCCTACCCGATGGCTTTGTTTATTTGACATGGTTGAATACAAGTCGTGTGTGCCCCACAGCCAATCCACAGCCCAGTAATACTAATTAGGGATTGCAGGATTACAGGGGCTCCCTTGGACGCTATCTTGCAGAAGATACAGTACCGTCGTCTCCAGTCTCTATGATAGTCTTTCCTCACTTTTCACTGCTCTATCGGAGAAAAGCTGGCACAGCCCGGCGAACAGCCGTTGCAGCAGCAGACCGGCATCGGCATAGTATTGTAAGACAGCACAACGGCAAACAATCATGATTATGCAGTGAGTACCATACGATCAAGACCTGCGACAAGGCCTTTCAAGTAATAAAGTCTCTTCACACAATCATGAGAAAGGGCCGCGTGGTCTACATTCCTGAACACTGCCCAGCCAGGGCCTGCTCAAGGAATGCACTATCGCTTGACGGGTCTTGTAAACGGGGATGACGACGGAGACAAGAGAGCAAATAAACAAGAGGACGCGTACAGAGCGTGGGCTAACAAAAGATAGTCGAGGCGATGACTTGGAGGCTCAAGCAAAGGGCAAAACAAAAGCTAAATGGATGTCGCATTCCAGAGCCTTGTCGACGGTGTCCCAGCCCCTTGAGTCTACGGCCATTTTTACTGGCTAGAAAATATTCTTATTGCCTACTTTCTGCCTCTCAGCTCTATGCAAAGCCTATCGCCAAGCTACAGTCATGGTATTGAGGAATGTGCTTTCAAACCTCGACTCTTCGCGTGGTATGCAGCCAGCCTCCCTGGCAAGCACCAAAGAGGACTAGCCTAGGAACATAGAGACACCTACTTGCTGTCTCGACCAACGGCGTGTTGTGTTTTCTAAACCCATGGCTCCACCCTCCTCATCTTCTTCAACCTCCCTGGACCCTCTACTACTGGGTTTGATGATATTTGCATTCTTCATCGTGGCCCCTGCCGTCTGAACGCCTAGAGATGGTAGCTCTATTCCACTCTTTGTCTCTACTTTTTTTCGTTCCTTTTCTTTGCCTACAGAAGGCAGACTTTTTCTGACGGTGCCTCCCGCACCCCAAGACACCAATGTGCGCGTTGCCAGCAAGCCACACCCCCCCCCTTTCGAGGCCTCATTATTACACCCCCCTACAGAGATCTCACATCTCTTTAGTCTTTTCTCCTACATGGAGGACCCTTTATGGTGCTGCACAAGCAGGAAGAAGCAAAAACAAAAAGATGCAAAGGCTTCTAGAAATGGATCTGCCAACACCAAGGCGTCTCCATATAGTAGACCATCTCGAGCTCAGAAATGCAGCCGTTCAAGGGGTGGCCGGTCGTTTAATTGACGCCACACGCAAAAGTGGTGGTTAGGAGTGCATCGTCAGCTGTCAAAGACGTTGAAAATCTCGTCACGAGTGTCGTAGGATGCGATTTGCTGGTTGTTCAAATACAACAAGGAATCCAGGGCTTCTTGCTTCATCTCCGTCTTTCTCTCATCCCTCTCTCCCTTTCTTACCCATTATTCTCTTCATTATCCTTTCCCACATTTCATTCTTGACGACATCCCTTCAGGAGTCTGTCTGATCTTGAGTGTTTGGTAGCTTCTGGCTTGATATATTAGGCTGTTGTCTGTCTTTACGTCTCTTCTGTTTTGCCTCATCTCATCATCCTCATCAACCACATCGACAGCATCATCGCTACCACTACCACCAACAACATCATCACCATCGACATCGACAACGACAACACCAATATACAAACACTCCCAATTTCCATTCATCAAAAACCGATACCCAACATTAACGTCTAACGGCCTTCATTCTCATCTCATCTTGACATTCTTGACAACACCGCCACTATCATCTTCTCCCATCAACCGCCACATTCTCAGCTACCCGCGTTCTATCAGAGACCACTCTGACCTCGACTTCTCCAGACTTTTCAGACTCACGGTTGTACCTGCATCTAACATGTCTTTCTCTCTGCGCTCTGCTGTCCGCATGGCTTCGGCCGCTACCCTTGTGGTTCTGCCCGGTGTTCTGGCGGATACCTATCTTGGCTGCGTGTCCGTCAGCTCCACTTTTGACTCTACTTCATCCTCTGGCAGCAACAGCCCCGAGACTTGTAGCACTACTTGCAAGGATAACGGCTATTCTTACTACGGTGTGTCTCAGCAGTTCTGTAACTGTGCCTCTTCCGAGCCGACTATCTCGGAGACCTTCGATGACTCCACTTGCGACATTGCCTGCGACTCGCCCTACGAGGATGAGTCTTGCGGTGGTGTGGACAACTTCAATTTCCTCTACAACCTTTACAAGGTTGCTGGCGGCTCTGCTACTACCGCCACCACTGCTGCTACCACTTCCCAGTCTGCTGCTACTACTGCCGCTGCTACCACTGCTACTACTGCTCCTACCACAGCTCCTACCACAGCTTCCACCGCTACCACCACAGCTCCTACCACAGCTTCCACTACCGCTACCACTGCCGCTTCTTCTTCGACTGCCGACGACACCACGACTGCTTCTGCCGGCACCACCACGGCATTTGTCCTGAATGGTGCTGCCGTTGGCACTGATGCAGCATCGACCGAGAAGACAACTGTGTTTATTTCGACTATTGACTGCAGCTGCACCGACCATGCCACCTCGTCCGTGGTGACCTCGACCGTTGGCGTTACCGAGACTGTTTCCTGCAGCGAAGGAGGTGAGACTAACTCTGACGGCCTATGCACATACTCTACCGAGACCAGCACCCTTCTCAGCACCACCACCACCAACATGTTCACCACTGTGACTATGAAGAAGCACTCGACTGCCGGGACCAATGTCACGGCAGCTGCTGTCGCAACCTCTGCATCTGCATCCGCTTCCTCTACGCCCACCTCTACGCCCGCCTCTTCATTCTCTGCATCTGCTCCCGCATCTGCATCCATCTCCATCCCCTCCTACTCCAACTCTTCCGCTTCCGCTACCTACTTCCTCTTCTCTTCTCTCATCTCCTCTACCATTTCTACCTCTTCTTCTTTCCTCTCTACCTATTCCGCTCCCGCTCCTTCCTCCACCTTCAACACCGGCGCGATCTTGTACGAGACTTCCGAGTCCTGCGAGCCCGAGTCGTCGTCGTTCAGTGACCACATCGAGTCTAGCACTGTTGCTGTCTCTGTAAGTGCCACTGGTGCTGTCTCCGTCTCTGTCTCTGTTGGCGTCACCGTTACTGCTACTGCCTCTTCAAAGGCCCACGCTGCCAACAATGACCAGAGCAGCGAGAGTACTGTTACCAGTGTGCTTGTCACTTCCATCGTTGACTCCACCACCACCATGACCACCACCACCACCACTACCTACACTGTGACTGCCTCTCCCAAGGTCTTCATGACCTCGGAACACTCCGACTCGGACCCTGTGTCTGCAGAGTCTGCAGCAGCTACTACTCCTTCTACCTCTTCCTCTTCCTCTTCCGCTTCTACCTCCTCAACTCTCACCACCTTCTCTACTACTTCTACCTCCTCTACTCTCACCACCTTCTCTTCTACTTCTACCTCTCCCGCTCCTGCCATCTCCAAGACTTTGGGTTCCTCTCCCGTTTCTTCCGTCATCAGCAAGATCTCTTCTACCCAGTCGGATGATACTCTTGCTTCCACTACCTCAGCCATCGTCTCCATTGTCTCGATCGCCAAACACACATCTGTACCTGCCTCTGAGCCTACCGGGTCCACTCGGGCTGCCGCTCACGCTACTTTTACACTCAAGTCCGAGACTGCTGCACTTGCATCAACTTCCGCACCTTCTTCCACAACTTCTACACCCGCCTCTGAGCCCACTTCCGCACCATCAACCCAGACGCCTGCCGCCCCTGAACAGATCACCGTCAGCTACCGCACTACTGTTACCGACGAAGTACTAATCACAGTTGTTCCTGCTTCTCCAGTTACCACCACTGCCGCTCCCGTTGTTGCTGCTACCTCGTCTTTCAAGTACAAGCCCCCCTACGCCAACGGCACTCTGTCAACTCTTGCGACTGTCAAGCCCAGCAACCCCTCTGGTGCCGCATCTACCATCCACACCAGCGCTGTCCCATCCAGTGTTGTCACTGCTGCTGCTCCTTCGTTCGACCAGGCGTCAATTCTGAACAAGGAGTGGTACGTGTCTCTGCTGGCCCTGACGGTCGCTTTCATCGTGATGTAATGCTGGCCATCCATCTCTCACCAACTTCCTTACACTCAACATAAAAACAACTAAAAACTTGAAAACAACTATAAATCCCGACACAAAAAAAACACTCACGATTATGAGCATCATTTCCATCTTTATCGGCTTTATCGATTTCCTTTGTCAGGACTGGCTTCTGATTATTCTGCCACGACTCTATAATCCAGCCGGCATCTCAGCTCTTCCCTTTACTCTTTTTCTTGGATCCCATCTCTTTTGTCTCTGGCGTTTTCCTGGATAGGCGTTCTACGGATTCTGGTAGTCCTCATCATGGTGTGGAAGGCATTTTACACTTTACTGTTTGGGTGCTGGGCACCTTCTAATATCTTATACCACTTGGTTGATTGTACTTTGACTTTTATCTTGTTTCTTTTGTTTATTGGCATCCATCAGTGGATGCTTCAGCAGTTTTTTTTTTTGGTTGATGGGCGGAATTGGTATATACTACGCACGCTGAATAAAAATCTTGAAAATTATCATCCACTCTTGAGTGACTCTGCATTCTAGCTTACCATCTTGCAAAAGGACTGCAAAGGCTGCCGGCCACCAGTAAGCTGGTGTGTGTGGCTGGGCATTCCTCGAGTCAACAATTGTCTTTTCCCCTCTTCTTGGCTCACAGTATGTGCGACTTGACTCGGACAATGGCCTATTATTACTAGTCGGGAATAGCTAATGGTGGCGGATCATCGCTCTGACTCCAACACTTGCTCATCACACATTATCCGAAAGTGGCAATCGAATCCTATCGCCTGCATCTGCCATTGGAGGCGTTGATAAGGGACAACTCACCGGAAACTACCGAGGCTGGTATAACACATCACAACGGCCGATTCACAGGCGGTATCCATTAACGCTGCAATACATCACGTTGGCATCTATATATACATTCTGACAATCATGAAGGTCACTGGCGTAAGTTTACTGCGCCATCTGCTGCAATGCCGCCGAAATACTGACGTCATAGATCTATGTGTACCCGGTCAAGTCTCTTCGGGGCATCACGCTGACAGACACGCTGGTCGGTCCGCAGGGTGTCCGCTACGACCGCCGATTTATGCTACTGTCGACAAAGCGCAATAAGGAGCAGAAGCTCAAGAAGATGCAGCTCGCCGAGTTTCCCGAGTGCGCTCTCTTTTCACAGGAGATTGTGCTCGATAGTAAGGATGGAGAAGACGCCGTGGTCGTCAGATACCATCCGGCCCCCGTGAGCAAGGAGAGCAAGAGCAACGAGGTGGAAGAAAAGAACGACAACAACCGCATCGTCATGTCGCCCGACGAGCAGCCGCTTCTGCGTATCCCTCTTAATCCGGCCCTCGATGCCCTTCAGCCACTAGACATTAATCTACACGGCAGTCCCGCGAACGGATACAGGATGGGTGGGCAGTACGATGCGTGGTTCAGCACCTGTTTTGGTTTTGATGTCGTGCTTGCGTACATTGGTGATGGTCGCCGGGAAGTGTTGGGCGAGTCGCTCAAGCCGAAACTGACGACACGATTTGCGGCGCAGTCTTCTAATATATGGTCGCGAATTTTCGCATTCCTCGTAACGGCTTGGGCGGCAATGCTTGCCATGCTTGGTTTGTCGTCGGCGACACTATCCCCAAAGAGCAGGAGAAGCAGCCGCGCACCCTGGCTGACATTCACCGACTGTGCACCGTTCCTAATCGTATCCGAGTCGTCGCTGCGCAATGTGAGCGCGCGCATGTCGTCGGGTGTCGACGTGCCAATGTATAAGTTCCGCCCAAACATTGTTGTTGACGGCGAGGATGAAGCGGAATGGGCAGAGGACTACTGGGGCGAATTGACAGTTGCTAGCGAGAAAGCAGTGGCTGATGATGCGGACGACCGTGTTGAGACGCCGGGTCTGAGTCGCTCCGGAAGCGTGTCGTCGTCAGAGTTGTCGCAGGACTCGGTCCGGCTCTTGTTGACGAGCAACTGCGCGCGCTGTACATCGCTCAATGTCGACTACACAACGGGGGCCAAGGCTCAGGGCGAGCTAGGCGAGGTGTTGAAGCGGCTGTCCAAAGACCGACGGGTGGACGAGGGGTCCAAATACTCGCCAGTGTTTGGCCGGTATGCATTTCTGGACAGCACCGACGACAGCTACGAGGTTCGAATTGCTGTCGGAGACGAGGTCACCGTGACACGGCGGAACAGCGAGCGGACCACCTGGGACTGGCCGGGACTGTAGCCGATATAGCCTTCATTTAGTGGTCCGTCCTAGTGGTACCGCGAAAATGAAGTCGTAAGTCGGCGTTTCAAATATGTTAGTGGCTTACTGAAGCAGATCCTGACTTTTCCAGCCTTTCTTCCCTCCATAACTTGGCTTGTTTACCACACAGTGAGCGTGAAGCATAATGGACCATGATGGTTGACTTATCGTGGGTTTATTTATCCAAGACTCATACTTCTGCATGGGTTCCCTAATGTCGGATCCTCCATCCCATCTCCTTCTCATCGTAGTTTGTCTTTTTGTCTTTTTGTCTTTTTGTCTTTTTGTCTATTAGTCCAGTCCCGTCAAGAGCCTCCTGTTAGGGTATCCTACCAAGACCCCCTGATATCGTGGGTCTCGGGTCACCTAAGCGCGGTCTTGAAACTCGCGTACCTTTCCTCTGGCTGCCAACGTCTCAGATAGAAAATATTGAATGAGTTGAAATGAGTAGAAAAGACCCCAAGATAATGGTACTACATACTATGGTATAAGTTTTATACTCGCTTCCTGGTAGCGCTAGAATTCGGGTTCCGTTGCTGGCGGGACTGGCTGGTGGATGTGGACTGTGGACTGCCAAGAGTGCTTTGATGCTGTGAGAAGTTTAGGATGGTATCGCCCCTATCTATTTTCCCATCTTATGATCTCTTACGATCGCTGTGTTATGATCCCTATGATCCTTATTCCATATGATCTCTTTGGATCCTTTTCGATCCACTACCACTGTGGTGAACCCGTCTGTGCTTGCTGTGACGCTACAACATCAGATCGTGGCATGTTGACATCCCGTCGACAAGCCGTCCAGGGTCTTTCTAGAACAAGCTCAAGATTCATCATGCACTTTCAATTAATTACTCTGACCATATAAAGACGGCTTCCAAGTATATACACCTAAGCGATGTTCCTCAGTGACGCTGAGTGGGATAGGACAGGACATGTAAAAAAAAAAAAACAGATGTCACAGGTGGATGAGGCATAGATGCAGGGACTCTTCTTTTCTTTCTCTATTTCCCTATTCTTGCCTTAAGTTTTATTTCATTCTATGAGACAGGCAAACACCGAATATGGTCTGGAGCCCGCGGCTGCTCCAGCATGACACATCTTGGCATGAGAACCTTCATCCCATCTCGCTTTCATGATTGTAGGATGGTCTGGGGTGGGAAACAAGGGGGAAGTCTTACATTGCTGTTTTGTTCTCTGTTTTCTTCACTCTCGGGTTCCGACGAATATATTCAGAATAAGATATATAAAGACTGCCGTACATCTCTATACAGTCTTCTCGATGTAGTCCATCACCCTCTCTTCTCCATCTATTCAACCCAGTTGTTACGACACGAGTTCTGCGAGCTCTTCCTTTCTTTTTAAATTAAACATCACTACCGTTGACCGGTCTTCATTCTTTGCACCTTTTATTTATCATATTTTTTTCTTCTTCTTTTTATACTGTAATTATACTTTACCTTCCTTCCATCTACAAAATGAAGTCCGTCGCTTTCCTCTCTCTTCTGTCGCTGGCTGCTGCCGCCGTCGTCGGCCAGCGTGACGAATCATGTGCCGCTCCCAGCAGCACTATTACTTCAACCGTTACCGTCGACGCTGCTGCAGCTTCTACCGCTGCCGCCCTCGATGTATGTTCTGGTGAGCCTGAGACCATCACCTCGACGGTCACTGTCTCTTCCGGTGCTACTGGCGCCTGCACCGTCACGGCCACCACAGTCCTCGCCACTGATGCTGCTTCCATATCGGCCTCGCTCGTGTCGTCGGCTGCTACTGCTTCCATCACGGTCGGCACTACTACTGCTGTTGATGGTGTCAACGTGCAGCTGTTCACCGGCACTCTGGGTGGCCCTGCGCCCCCCGTCGTCTCGGGCACTGGCACCCGTCCCTTTACCGTCAACGGCAACACCTTTACCGGTTCTGGTGCCGCCATTGGCCGCTCGTGCGATATCCAGCACAACGCCTGTGCCAACGCAGCCAACAGCGGCGCCCTTACTGGTGGCGTTGGCCAGTGCGACACTCAGGTTTCCGAGTGCCGTGCTTTCAACAACCTGCGCAAGCGCAACTCTGCCCGCACTTCTGAGAACTTCCACGTCATCCGCCGCAACAACCAGAACCGCAAGGGAAACAAGGGGGTAAATGCCGCTGCTGCCGTCGCCGCCACTCCCACTGAGTCTGTCCTGGCTACCGGCACTGTCGGTGCGGTCGTCATGAGCATCACATCGTGCGCATAGACAGTAACTGTCAATGCCAGCTACAGGATATAGTCTGTCCATGAATAAATATTCGATCGAGAGCGTCCTCTACTCTTGACCAATAGTTTAGAATTCGTGAAAAATAATGTATAAATCTAAATAATACCAACTAAAAAAAAACTATCCAGTGCATCCTACATGGAAGCCTCTTCCCCTTCTTCGCGTTCCCTTTTGATTCGTTCGGCGGTATCGGCGGCACGTGCGTGCTCTACAAAGGCCAGGAACCAGCGTGCCGCCATCAGTTGCGAGTCGTCGATACTGTCAAGCTGCTCCCATGCCTTGAGAGCCAGTGTGCCGTACTTTTGGGCCTGGTTGAATTCGTGCATGTCCAAGTGGATTGAGGCTACAATATCGTACATTTCTGCCACGATAGGAGCTACTCCTTCGGCCTCGGTAGTTTCCTGTAACGTCTCGGCCGTGAGAAGTGCAAGGTGGTAGTCACCTCCGCGGCTGGCCTCGACAAGGGTGGCCTGCAGCTTGCGCATATCACGACGACGGTCCTCTGAGAGCGTCATACTGTCGGAGTCAGTCCGGCACAGCGAGCAGCTGCAGTTAAAGTGCCAATTGGACTGCAAGAACTCGCGGCGGTGTGTGCGAGACTGCGTCAATTGGGCGTCTACTTAGTTAGGCTTGTATCTTCAGTCTGTATTGCGTATCTCCAGAAAGCTTACAACTGATGGTGATCTCCTCATTAGGTTGTATGGTACGATAGGCTATGACCTCAATGGTCAGAGTCCGTGGTGAGAAGCGGTAGTACGCACTGCACTATCAGTGTGTATTCAGATAGATCCAAGATGCCACCCATCATGGTCCATAGTTAGACCAGAGGGCAATACTTACTTTGGATTGCATGCATGGTTGATTCTCTACATGGTCAGCAAGAGACAAAGACAAATGGCTATGCGGGACGTACTGATAATTCGGGGTAGAGGCCGAGGTGTAGCTCATTCATGCCGAGAGACAGACTGATGGTATTCGTTCCCAATATGGCGTCCAGCTCGTCACCACCTGTCGTCTTGTCGAGAGCATACACTTCTTCTTGGGTAGCCTTGGGGAGCTGCAATAATCCGCGCCGGATCAGCCGTCGCCGAAGTAAAGGCGGTGCGTCTTCTAGAAATGCCTTGCTCAGGAGCATAGCGGGAAGATCCAGCATAATAATTTCATACTGTTCAATCTTGCGTGCCGCCATCACACCCAGCCCTTTTCCAGAACTTGGCTTGATTGTGTACGCACCATTGAGAGGTCCTGCCGTCAGCTCACGCTTCCGTGACCCTCCATAGTATGAGCGGCTCTCGAGCGCGTCTGCGGCCACAAGGTCGACGGCAATTTCGGGCGACGTGACCAAGCTTACACCATTCAGTTGCCCAAAGGTAGCATCAGAGTAAAGGCAGTAGGTATTCTCGCGGTCATGGCCGTGTGTCTGATCTGGTGTTTTCTGTTTCACCTTCAGACAGCGTGCTGGGTAAGTCCAGGGATACCGCGGTGGATTGTGATAGGGCCGCGCACGCTTGATGTCAGTCAGAGGCGGTGGGCATTGAGTGTAGATGTTGCGCAGTAATGGGTTCAGCGACTGCGATGGACATATACCAGCAATGGTTGGTTCGATGGCCCGGATCTGAGCGGCCTCGATTGTTGGTGCGAAAGATAGGCTCAAGGCAGTCAGAAACAGCACCGGTGCCATCTTAGCAGAAGCCATATCAAACATTGTACTGATTCAAAGCAGTGATCATAGGCTGAGACGTCTAACAGGCTTAGATGTCAATGATATGTCTGTCGCATGTCAATGATGTGCATCGATCAGATCCAGCTGGCTGGGATAACACGCTGGCCACAATTCACAGCCGCTTTTCTGCCGACGTATTGTCACATGTAGCAGTTTTGTCCAAAACCTTAAAACCAGCAAGCATAAAGTAACTCTGTAATTCGGCACCTCCACAAAACGCCAAGGAAGCGGAGGCGTGGATTAAGACAAATATCCGCCGGGTAAAATGTGTTTTTTTTTTTTTGGCGCGGAGGTCGTGATGATAAAATTCGGGGTACTATATAATCAACCTTTCAAATCAACCTATATTAATTTATTGACTAGACTGCCTTGTTTGTCCAGATACAGCGTTCCCGACACCTGATATGATCAGGTCTTGATACCAACAATGGTGCCAGCCGGACTGCGACGCCCGACTCCTTGGCTGTTTCTAATCGATCAGATGAGGTTGAGCTGATGAGGGAGAAGAGGAAAACTCACGAATCTTTCCAGCACCACCAATACCAAAAGACCGCCTGCGTTGTGTATCCCTCACAACATAATGGCTGTCATGGTAAGAGCGATGGCTGTGGTTTTGGCTATGGGCTCGAGAGCTGCCTGGCACGCAGTCACAAAACGCTATTGGTGCCGGCCCAATGGTATTGTAAGCTGGTTGCGGATCAAGATCATACTCGTCCTCGTCCATGGTAAAAGTAGCCATGTTTGAGGAACTCGTTGAGTCTTGGCTATCTGAAGAAGAGAGCCGCAGGATATAAATATAAATATCGGTTTGAATATTCGAAGAATATAGCAATATGCCGTTAGTGATGCTTTTTCTTCGACAGTCTAGAACCATTGAATTTCTTGGCGATGAAACAAGATCGATTTCCGTTGCTGCCAAGACACGACGGTGTCTTTTTATGTAGGGTCGGCCATGTGTACCCCAGATTCTGTCGGAAGAGGTGGTGCTAGAGGCGATAGCGGTAGTGCTGGTGGTCACATTGACAGTCCTCGTTTCTCGTCGTCCTCTCGGGAAAATGGCATTGTGCTGCAGGTAACCAGCAAATTTGTGGTCGTGGATGAAGGGGGTCTCCGAGGGAATATGGTTTCTTGTTTGTCTTCGTCCGCTCTCCGTTTCCTCTTGTTTCCTTTAGTCCATTCTAGTCGCGTTTTCCTCGTCTGGAGTCATCTTCCATCATAATATGTACCTTTCGAGATGAGCTGGAGCCAAATAAAAGGCGAAAATAGAAAATCAGCAGACCACCGGAGAAGCGAATTTAGTAGCTAGCAAAGTCGTCATAGCTGCTAGACTGTTATGTTAGACTTAACGGTTGTTTGTACACGTTGACTGATATTAACTGTGTTCATGAGAACAGTATTGCAGGAAAGCATATAGATGCATCAAGTCAAGTATCCAAAATTCAAAGTGTCGGTTTAATCAAAATGTACCAAAATAATAGATAATCAGAGTTTAAGAAAATTCAAGTAGAGAAAATGAAATCAAAATATCCCAAACTCCTCTGCCCTTACCGCCGTTGGGGCTCAAAAATAAAACCAAAAAAGGGGCGACATGAAATGAAAAATATAGAAATAATTTATCAAAACAAGATAGGGCGACATGTTCGTGCCATGCCGACTCCCATTCGAGGACGGCTCCTGCGTCTAGATTTGACAAATGTAATGCGCCGGGCGGTCGTATATAAAACAGGAAATGGCAATCAAAGATAGTGAACAGCAAATTAGACAAACCAAAGACTGGGACGGTATCCTTTACATCAGGCCCTTGCCCTTTCCAAAAAGACCACCGAAACGGAAACCACCCAGGCTCTCGTTCTCGCCCGTGCTCATCCAGACAAGCATGGACGCAATGCTTGTGCAGACGATGATCGTGATGATCGTCGCACCCACACGGTCGCCAGTTGTGATAGGACTGTACGTTGTGATTGACGCATCAGAGTCCGTACCGGCTGCAGAATTACCAACACTTGTACCACCGGTATTATTAGTGTACGCGGGTGACACGTACTCAAGATCCAACAGGACACTCATGAGTGCGCCAAGAGCGTTCATCTGCTGGCCTGCACCAGTGTTGCCGTCGTACGTCGATGTTGTCCAGCGGAAGCCGCACACGCCGTCAGCGTTGCAGTTCTTGACGGCACCTGTTGCAGATGTCTTGAGAACAGGCATGATGGTGTCGTGAATGTAAGGTGCAAGTTGCGTTGCCTGTGCTAGCCAACGATGCAGGTAGCCCTTGTACGAAAGCATGTCAGTCGTGCACTGAATACTGGCCGTCAGCTCGCAAGCCAACTCGACAGCGATACCGTTGGGGAAGAAGACGTTCAGCGTGCGGTTGGTGAGGGAAGTGAGGCGACTCTCCCAGAAAGAATCACCATCGGTCTAAATAGTCAGCAGCTGAGAGCAGAAAAGAATAAACAAAATAAAAAGAAAGAGGGAAAAAAAACATACGTAGTTGTACATAAAGGCAGCACCCTGAATGTAGACGGCAGCTACGTAAGAGAACTGGGCCTTGTTGATATCGGTGCAGTTATGCTCAACGTGACCACCATCGTAAATGTTGAATTCATTGTCAATATAGCCAATGTACTCTGTCCAGTTGTACGCCTTAGCGGCCCAGTCGGCGTAGGTAGAGTTGCCGGTGTAGCGGGCAAGACGAGAGGCAATGTTGAATAAAATACCGTTGGCGATACTGTTCTTGTAGTTGTAACCATTGTTGGATAGCGGGATCTGCCAGCGGAGACCGCCCTCGCAGTACTTTGTGTCCCAGCGGGCTGCCTGGGTGTTGAAGACGGCCTGAGCCAGTGCAAGCCACTGGGGCTCGTCGGAGGCCGGGTTGTCAAAGTTGGTCTCGGCAGCAAGCATAGCGGACATTCCCCAGAAACCTTGATCGTCATTACCCAGTGAGGCTGTCCAGTTGGCGGGTTCGTAGCTGTTGTCGGGCGACCCGGCCTGGAAGATCAGCGAGTATTGGGTCGTCGGGTTATACGACGTGTCGTTGGTGTAATGCCAGTAGTCGACCATGGTTCCCCACATTGCACCGCCCTCCCACCAGTAGTAGTCACCGTCTGGCGGAGGACCAGGCAGAATGCCGGGCGTCATACCTATGAGGTTAGATGCTGCTCTACTTGTTGATGTTGATTAGATTCTGGTGCTGTTGACGGTGCTGTACTCACCCGAAGAGTTGCCGTTGTAGTAGGAAAGCAGGTTGTAGGCAATGGTGGCCATTGCGGTCTTGACCGAGGCTGGAAAAGGTTAACATGTGTTGGGTGGCTCGATGTCGAAGCATCACGAAATTTTGAGACTGATAAATCGAAGACATACCTGCATCGGTGAGGTCGACGCTGATCTGGGCAGAGGCCGTTGAGGCCAGCGCTGCAGCGCCAAGAAGGCGCTTAACGAACATCGTGGATGCTGGCTGTTGTCGATATATCGATATCAAAGAATATCAAGTCGTCAAGCCGATGAATTCCTTGGCATTGCCTGATGAGATCTATCTCGGGTCGGGACACGAGAATCTAGAGGACCCTTTAAAGTCTTGGGAGTTCTTGGACTCTTGGAACTTTCTTGGACCCTGATTTCTTGGAAGTCTTGGTCTGGACCCTCCCGAATGCTTGGTCGTCTTGGCTCTTGGTGATGGATCTGTTTCGAGATTCTATGCACGAGAGTCGTCGTGTTGATTATTCTTATCGTGATGGCTGCGTTATTTGGCAGGATTGGTCGGATGTCGTGGGATTGCCGGCGGTAGTAATGTCGCGTAGGCGGAAGAGAGGAGAAGTTTGAGGAAGACGTCGACGAGGAGGATCGAAAGAACGAAAACTAAAACATTTTAAAGATGAATCAAACGAGCGTAGAAAGATGTGGAAGAAGAGAGTAAAGAGAATAAAGAGTGTAGGGTGACGAGTAAAGTGAATCAACAAACACAGGAAGAAGGGGTATCGAGAGACAAGATGGCTGGAGAGAGTAGAGAGAACAGAGAGAAAGGGGGCTTGCGCAAGAGAGAGGAGAGCAAGAATGGGAAAACGAGGCCTGCAACGACAGACTGGGGAAAAAGCGGAATTCTCGATTTGGGTCCCCTGGCAGCACGCTGGGGGGTACCTGCCTAGTATGCTACGAGCACTAATAGCGACGGAACGAATTAGGAAAGGAGCAGATCAGTCGACAGGCCTCAGAGACTGTGAGATTAGATACGGAGCAGCAGGACGGGCATTGCTCGAGTGTAATCATGCATTAGGTCGGGTGGTGCAGGCGTTGGATGGCAAGTCCGCTCTTTCCTCTTTTCTCTCTCTAAAAAAACATCTCCTTCCTTCTTCCCTGCATAATGATTCCAGAAGGGAAAGAGCGACTAATCAGTCTAATTAAATTCACGATCCACCTCCACCGTTGACGTCGACATGCGATAGAGTGACGTGTATTACTCCGTGGAAATGGTCCCAAAACAATAGTGTCAAAAGAACCAGACTGACAGGGACGTGAAGAGAATACAAACGAGGGAAACGAGACGAAAAAGACAAAAGTGAGAAAGCGGCAAGACCAAGACGGCGCCAACTGACGGATGGTACAAAGGGGCGACACCATTCCAATGACAAAAGGCAAGAGTGACCGACAGGGTAGGAAAGTGGGAAAATAACGACCAAGGGCGGTGCCTATTGGACTGCATACTATCAATCTATTGGCCCCTGATCTCTGTAAGATAACTTTCTGTTTGGACAGCATCGCCAGCGTCTAGACCATTTCATTGTTAGAGTTCTTCAAAGGCAGGAGCGAACGAGGCCAGCATACGTAAGTTCTGTTGCGCATGGATCGGTGTTGTAGGTCACACCTGTTACGGACTAGCGCAACCTGTTTTTAACGCTTCCGTTCGACTAAAAAGGGAAAGGTGCGACCCCTGGCTGAGACAAGAACCAGGGTACGTACCTGAACGCGACTGCCACACCAATCTCACTGGAAAAACTGGCGGCGTCACCATTGATTCTAAAGTAATCAAAAATAGAGAACGAGGGCCCAAATCAATTGAGGCGCAGCATAGCGATGACTAAGTAATCCATAATTGTGTTTATTAAGTACAATATCGACGGCAAAAAGGGATGACATCTGGAGGACTGGATGACAAAGCAGTTGAAAAGACAGATGACGAGGTGATTGAACACATTAGGAACGAACGGTTGTGCATCACCAAAATAGTCACTCTGCGTTACACATATCATAAACACTCTCATTCTAGTCTTTTTATAAGGATCTGTAGACCAGCCATATGGCTACCTATGATGCAGTATTAAATCTAAAATTAACAGCATTGCCTATGCGAATTGTCTGCCGTTCTGACAACGCCAATATGCGATAGAAATGCGACAGTGTTCAACCACGTGATCGTTACAGAGTATCTGTTGCTTAGTATTCACTACACCGACGCCAAAAATGAATTCTCGACACGACAACGGAAAAACAAAAAAGAAAGGCGAAATAGAAGGATCCAGACCGTGTTTGGTATTTGGTCATATAACGGCGACGAAACGGTGGGCCAAGATCCACAGGTCTGGCTACTGCTGGCAATCGCTATTAGTGGTGAGTGGTGACCGGCTGGTGACTGTCTTACACTACATTAAGATGGAGATGATGAAGATGATGGAGAACTTGAGTTATCAGTCGGCATAAGGCGTTGAAGTTTATTGATTTTGATACAACTGTATGATTCTGTAGATATGATAACCCTTTGTAGATCACTTTCGCTTGATGATATCGACATGGTCTCGTGATGATTACATTATGTTTTGTTTTGTTTTATTTTATATTATGCTGGAAATGGATATGAAGTTGACTTGACTCGGTGTCTTTTCATCTTTCAAATAAAATATTCTTTTGAACTCAGTAATTCGAAATAACATCAGTAAGCACTGACAATAGGGCTGGCATAAGAAACAATGATCTGCATCTCCAGCTGTCGATGGGTTTTGATAATGTGCCGGGTTCAAGATGGCCATGTTTCAAACACGCCTCAAGCGGACATCAACGTCATCGGCCACCAGATGTGCTGTTGAGAGTATGAGGCTGGAACTGTGATGGTTTCAGTGAGAGTGCTCTTCTTGGCATTGTAACACTCTTTGCTGACATGCTGTAGGCTACACACAGTAATACAGCTTCACCGTGGTCAGCCAATCACTCGAGCTGATGCAATAAATTTCACGAAATACGGCACTGATCAAAACACTAAATATATCACTTCATGACAGAGTAATATTCAACAACGGTGGTATTAACTTTATCTTCATCCTCGACCCCATCCTCCTCCTGGCAGAATCGACAAGATCAACAAGAACAAGGTTTGAGGAAAGGAAAAGGGAACTGTAAGCTCAGAGTAAGATAAATTATCAAAAGAAGATACTGAGAGCCCTCTAAAGCAGGAGAGGAAAGGACTCGTCGACAAGTACAGGGACTTTGGGGAATATGAGAGTGCATGGCTCGGCATGGGATAATGGGTGGCAGGCAAGCAATGCAATCAGAGAGGGACGTCAAGTTACTCTTCTACTGAGAAGAAAGAAGAAAGAGGACAAGACGCCCAGAGTGTCGACGCCAAAAAGCTGGCGCAGAGTCGAGGGGGATGCCTCCCATCATTAGCACTGGGGGGCATTCCAGCTGAGATGATATGATCAGGATAAAACAAGCAAATCAGTCGCCTTACTGGGCGTTGACCAGATGCTCAGCGTTGACCTGGTTGGCAACCTCGTCGGCATCGACCTCGTGGGCAGCAATGCGCTTGTTGGCCCAGTTCTTGAAGCCAGGGACGCCTGACAGAAAAGTGAGTGTCTTCTTAGCACCGGGAAGGTAGCCAGTACGCTCCTCATACAGCAAGAAAGCGATCGAGACAATGATAAACAGCCAGTAGATGTTGTAGGAGATAATGGAACCGTAGGTGCCAGTGTTCTCCCAGCCTAGCAGGGCACTGAACACGTCCCAACCGTTGTCCGTCTCGGCGTTGCAGCAGTTGACGTGCCACACCGCGTCCTTAATGTTATACGAGCCAGGACCGGAGCCAGACTCGGCGACGTCGGAACCGACGCCATGGACGTACTTGTACATCTGCAGGAACCAGATAGACTTGGAGAACATACCGGCAGCAATCAAGTACAGAATGCTAGTGCTGGCAATCAAAAAGATCTGGATAGTCATAAAGTTACCACCCCGGTACAGCAGGTAGCCGATAATAAAAGCGGCCAGGGCACCAGTGATGACGGGGATGGGGAAAGCGCTTGCAGGCAAGCTCAGCGAGACACCACCAACAAAGACGACGGCCTCAACACCCTCACGCAGAGTAGTGATAAAGGGCAGGATGAACATGACGTTACGGCGCGCGAGCTCGCGGAACCAGGTGAAGGCGCCGGCTTCCTTGATGGTGTGGTGCGAGATGAGGGCCTGGGCGATCTTGACCCGCCACTTCTCGCGCATCTTGTTGATACGGAGCAGAGCGAGGCCCATGACTGTGATGATAATAGTGGCGATGAGGTAAAAGATACCCTCCCAGAGATCTTCGGTCTTGGACCAGATGTCCTTGCCGAGGCCGTAAAAGGCGCCGATAAAGGCACCACCGAGAATCAAGCAGAGCAGAACACCGGAACCAGCACCAAGCCAGACTTGTTTTCTCATTTTCTTGTAAATGACCGGGTCCTGGCCAGGACCGCCGAGGGCCTGCTTCAGGAAGGAGAACAGGACGGAGATGACGATGATGGCCTCCAGACATTCACGAAAGACAATGAAAAAGACCTGGACGGCAAACACGTTTTTGGCCATTGTGCCGGTAGTTTGGGAGAGGGGAGCTGCTTGGATAGCAACTCTCCTTCAAACAGGTTGGGGTATATAGACTTTAATTGTGTTAGAAAGAGGCTTGTTCGACGAGGGGTCAGAAGTGAGGCTGCGGCTCCTTCTGATGTTGAACAAGATGCAGATGAATCTGATAAAGAAGGGAAGAAAGGAAAGAGGAGGGAGGAGGTAAGAGGAAGAGGTAAGAAGTAGAGGGAGGGGGAGTGAGGATGCGAGGAAGCAGGGAGATGGGATAGGTGAGAAGAAAAGGATGAACAGATGAAGAAAGCAAGTAAAGTGAGAAAAAGGCAGTTGATAAAATAAAATAAAAAAGTAATAAAAAAATACAAGACGAAATTGAAAAAAAGAAAGAAGAATAAAGCGGGACGACTGATACAGGTCTAGTGGGGAGAGGCACTGGGTAGCGGAGAGGAAGAGGGTAATGGTTTAGTCAGACACGCACGAGCTGGTACAGGAGGAAAAGAAACAGAACGAGATAAAATGAATAATTAAGAATAATCAAGTATGAAGTGGGCGGGGGGTGGATGTAGAGATGGTATTCGGGCAAGAGATGAAGGACAATGACCGAACAGGGAGTGACTCGAAGATGGGAGATAAAATCGAAGATCAAAGGTAGATAAATAAAATAAAAATATGAGGAGACCCAAGTGACTACTAAAATGAATACAAAGCATGAGGAAGCAAAACCCATAAAGAAAGAAAGCAAAGGACTCCCACAATTGTTGAGAATAAGACCTTTTGATTTTCGATTTGCGCCCTTCGTTTCTGTTGCTCAAGAGCCTTAGTTTCCTCATTAGTCGTTAGGCGTGCTACCCAGCGTATCTCCACTTTATACAGTACATCAATAAAAGAATTTATCGAATTTATATATTTTTCTTTATCAATTTATCAATTTATCGGTTATCAATCTAGTAAATAAAATCATTTTCCATGACAAGAACAAGTACTCAAGTATTCGAGTACCGAGCGCTGTATCTGAGTATTTTCGTATTCCAAAATAGCAAATAGATTTATTGCTGGGTTTACCATTGATTTCCTATCAGTACTTCATACCGGCTAGAAGTAGTGGATGGTTGTCGGGGAGCCAGGGAGACGACAAGTTCTTTTCTTCCTCGAAAATGAAGCTTATTTACCACATGGACTGCTGTCTGGTGTGTTTGATGAGTCTGGCGCAGTCTTTCTGTCAGTCTAGCAGCCGCCGTCTTGTATTTAGTGTTAATTAAGCCATGCTTTTAAGCCTATGTTAGTGCTCATTGATCATACCACATATGTCCCAATATTGATACTATTGATCCTGCTGATACTACTGAAACTAATGATGGATTGAACAACCATCAAGGGTAGTTGAAGAAGAGACGCCGTTTTTACCCATCAACCATTTAAATTTTATCAATACTCTTCATCTTCTCTCCCTTTTTTCAATCTTCATCTCCATCTCGTATGGACCTTTTAGCGGCGTCATCCCGAAATCGTCTTCGTTCCACGAGACAAATTTGTCAATGTGGCTGGCGAGACAGCTTGGCATGAGATAATCTAACAGCCTGCACAACGATCAGGTCGATGCTGAAATCTCTTCAGCAAGGAAGATCAGATGCATCCGTGCACCGGCATGATTGATAATAATTTTATCTGTCGGACTAAGATACTACCTACCTCTCACGAAATGCTTCTTGAATTTTTTATCTCCCTACTCTTCCCATAGATGCACCTTGATAGGAATGCCATTGGCCGGCAGCACTGATAAATAATGAAAAGGCCGTTTGTGCCGTCCCCCCTGCTGTAACTTGTGTAAATCCATCGCCAAGCACTAAAACAAAAACAAGAGACTTACGTTTGCCAAGCATTGTCTCTACGGGAAGTAAAAGCTTGGGTGATTACGGACTATCATAGCTACAGCACGCAAAAGGCCCGTAAAGAAAGTTTAGTAAGGTTGTAGCGAGTGTACTGCCGAGATGGGTTTCAGATGGAGATGGCATGTGGATGGACAGGTCAGACAGGTACTGAGTAGTCGGCTATAGAGCTATACAATATAGGCTCTTTACGGCTAGACTCTTGAGCCGTCTTGTATTTGATTGATTGATTTTATTTGTTTATTGTCTTTATTCATGCCTTCCAAGTACCCTACAGTCGACTGGCTTCTTAACCCGCCCAAGGTACGATCTTTTGCTTTGCCCTGCCCAGACAGTCTCTGTCCGTCCAGCCCCTCTGCCCATGCGCCCTGTCAGTGTCTATGCTGCTGCAGAATATAATATACTTACACTGTTATTACACCAATGCAAATTATGCAGCTTCCCTATTTAAGCTGTTGGCCAGGCTTGTGCCGCAAGTGGCAGGTAAACAGCGCGATCTTCGTCGTAAAAAAAAAAAGCTTGGCTTTAATGCCTGTTCATATGGAGAAAACGTCGTATTAGAGGACCCATCCTTCACTACTCGCTACTAGGTTTTCTACCACAACTCCTTTGTGACTCTGCGTTACTCCGGTCTCAACTGTTAGTATCCTACTAGACTTCTTATATGTTAATCACTCTGGCTAAAATACCGCACACCATTGCAAATTTCAACATGCTAATCCAATACCGTTAGTCCTGGGAATAAAAGTATTTCGGCTGCTGTTTCTTGGAGCAAACAAGCAATTCACCTTCCGAATGCCGGCGGTCGTCGGCTTATGTCTATGCCTTTCCCACAACAGTTAGGCAGTAATTCACAGTCACTCAATCTCATAAACTAATAGCCGAAGCATCGTTAAAAGTAGAATATATCGTTGTGAACTCGGTTCTCAAGTAATCTGATTGACAATGGCATAGAGCATTGAGCTGCGTACTGGTTATGATTTTGTTATGAAAACTGATGTTTTGCTTATTGATCAACGTGCATTTCTGCCTCAATTTGTCCTCTAGAATACTGTGCAGCATCTATGATACATACTTCAACTTGCTGATCTGGCCTGCCGACCGAGGAAGACCTATACTGTATGCCCTCGGCATCACTACATTTATGCTTATATTTGTATTTGTCCATCTCCTCGGTTCGCCCACATGGCTGATCTACAATGTGCTCAACGGGAAGATCACTGTTGACAGTAGGCATGCAGTTTCCCCAGTTCATTTTTTTAAGTTTGTGTTACTATGCATAATTTCTAAACTGTTAGAATCAACAAGTTATAGATGCAGAAAAAGAAGAAGAAAAACACAAAAACAAGGTTGAAAATTTTTGACTGAAAAAGCAGAAAAACAGCAAAATAATTACATATTTCAATGACCATCAACTTGGCACAACTCTGCCCATGAGGTTAAACCCTTTCATTTTTTTGCTTTTCATTGTCCCTCTTCTAAGATATCTCTGCTTTAATCTCAGACCATTTCCCCAGCAATATTGAAATATCTTCTCGCTATTTTTGCATATGCCGCAAGTTTTGCATTGCCATATCCTGCTTTTTAAAATTGGTGGCGTCCCTACCTTCCCTATTCTGTCGTTGACCGACCCTGAAAAGTTTTATCTGATCGGCTGATTGATTAGCTGATTAGCTGATTAGCTGATTAGCTGATTGATAGCTGATTGATAAAGCGGTATTACTGCGGTAATAATAGCGGGCGACGGCTAGCAATAGCGCCTTCCCTTTGTATCAGACTGTCAGACAGCACCTTCCTGCTACAGAGCGCCAAGAGAAACCAAAAGCTTATAAAAAAACAAGTATACGCTAGTTTCAAACAATACGGGCCCGCTTATGCTGTTGGCTATGGGCTTTCAATTGCTTCTGTTTGTGTTATGACTTGACAGTTACAGCAAAAGGAAGGAGCGAACAGGTGATGCAACCGCTCCTTCTGTTTTCTATGAACTATTCTTTGCATCCGAAATACTTTTGAGTTATAATATAGTCGTTACCAAGGCATAAGAAATTCAAGCGTGTTTATTTACGACTGTTCTAAAGAGTCTTTGAATGTTATTGAACGTCGCGAAAGTCTTTATAGCGAGCATATGCACTGCTTCATTATCTACGACAGCTTTGCTCAATACTATACGCATTATCTACGTTTCATCTGCAACAATATTCCTCTCTAATTTATTTGCTCTTTTATTTTCTAACCTTCTCTATTGTAATTTCCTACGATGCTATTACGCTTTTCCTTCCACTTCCTATATTCGTGGACCACATTTTTACGTTTTCTAAACTCCGTGTATTTACTCGGGGGTTCTTCTTCCTTACTAATTCCTTCTTAATACTTGTTGAATATCATACTCCATAATTGCCTACGAAAATACTGACTGTCGGCCGCGTTGTCTCCGCACGGAAGACTGCCTACTGCTTTGTCATGAATCACTGTACTTAGTACTTGCCCGTGATGGAAAAGGTCTGCCAAACGAGAGAAGCTTGTTGAAAAGAAAGACGATTCGATTCTTCTACAATCTGGAAGCGAGGTTGTAAGTGGAAGAATGCTACTGTAGAACAACAAGTACGAGTAGAACTAGCCTTTAGCACCGGAGTCCCTTTGAAATTCTACCCTCTCTGTTCACTGTTTATCGTTCTGACTCTTCCACTTTTCCCCGTCGCCTTTTGACCCTGCCACTATGTGGTTTTCATCTTTCACTTGAGTGATCCTTGCGACTTATGCACCCGTCTCGACCCTGGATTTGCTAGGCTTATATAATGATCAGCCCAGCGTGTATTATTCGCTACCATGCAAGAAAATAAACTCGTTCATAACCCCGTATGCTACTGTGCCTGGTACTGCCACTGTTTCTTTCGGGCATTTGCTTGATGCCTTTCCCTCTTTCCCTGTCCTTCTGATGCATGCCCCTTTTATTCCCATCCCGTAAGTGAAACCAATTCCGTCGTATCTACGAAGTCCAAGCATGCTCCGCAAATCAATTCTTCTTATACAGGGCAATAATACGACGGGGTTTATTTTGGATTCTATTTGCCTTTGTCGTTTGTCCATTTGAGACTATTCAAGACGGGGCATTTGCAATCAAAGGTATGTGCATTTCATACATTTTTGTTTAAAAAGAAGGGGGGAGTAACGGATGTACCATGTCGAAGCGTGTTGATTCGTATTGTACTAATAAACACATGTCTGTTATTTACTTGTGTACAAAAGAGAAATGAAACAACGCTGAATTTATGTGAATTAAAAGCAGCTCCGAGAGTTGCCAAATAATACGGATTACGTCGTATACGATACGGATATAAGAGTCTTTACGGGAGCCGACATAGTCGGAGTTGGACTCTGCCCGATGTCTACATGTCTACATGTCTCTTTTATCTTCCACGGGAGTCAACGATAACTGACATGGACAAAGTCAATGAGAACGGGGTTTTCTGCCTTGCTGAAATTAGTCGGGCTGTCCTCTCCACCTCTGATGTTTCTCTCGCTTGCCATTGCCATTCGCAGGCCGCCTAGTTATGTGTGTGTGTGTGTGTGTGTGTGGAATGAGGAATGTGGGCTGCGGGCTGGACTCGCCAGCCTCCGAGCCTGCATATGATATCAGGATCAGTGATTGCCCGAAGGGGCTGATGGCTGATTGTGCGATTGAATGACTGTCTGTGATTATCAGTCTGATAACTATTGTTCACTCTCTTGATCTCATGCACGCCTCACCCCACATTACCATCGGTGTGGATGGGTCAGTAGTGTCTCCACGAGTCGAGACCATTGACCCGTATGATGTTGTGGTCGTATTTACGTACAATCTGTCTTAGCAAAAGTTTATTAGTGAGAATATGTCCGTTGCCAAGGTGCCAAGTAAAGACAAGAGCAAACAAGCAAGTCGGCCAAGCAAGAAAGCAGGAGGGAGACTAAAAGAGCGAACGCGAGTTGAAACGATAAGTGGGTGACTGCAGGCCCCGCAGGTGACATGACAAGAGTAGGATGGACGCAGGCAGTATATCTATAGGGAGGTGGGAGAAAGCGATACGGCTCGACTCCAGCGAGATAAAGACGTGCCAGGCGGAATGATCGAGCCGCTGATTAGATGGTTATCAATGTTGCTTTGTTTCGTGTTTCTTTCGTTGCTCTTTGGTCTTCCTTCTTTCTATCTCAATCAGTATTTTCTTTTCTACACTTTTCTTTCTGCCCCCCCCCTCTACATAGTTCTCGACCAACTTTTCTCGCCGGGGACAAGACTAACCAAGCCACCAATATAAAATCATGTAGTCCTAGCAAGACCATGCAACTAAAATAAATAAATAAAAAGTGGCTCTGCTTCACTGCAACTTCGCTTTCAGTAGTCACTAGTCAAATGGATATTATATCCTCCACATTAATAACTACTATCCAATACGATAGTAATACCAATTAGGCTAGTACATTTATATCTCATATAGACTAGCCTAATAAGGCCATGCAGCTTCGACTTCGTCTGACCCGCGACATCAAGTACCAAGAATCAAGACAGTATCAAAGCAGAAACAATGCAGGGCTAATTTTATCAGATTCTCCATGTCAATAGTGAAGAAAGTAGGACCAAAGAGGCAAGAGGTAGCTTGATTCAGAAAAGAAGAGAGAAAAAAAAGACCCTTTTCAAGGGATTGTGCTGCCTCTTCCTCCTCCTCTGCGGTTTTTTTTTTCTTCTTTTTCTTTTCCCTCTTTGCCATCTTCTACGCCTAATCCATCCTCTTTACTCCTCTTATGGCTCTCATTGCCATTCGTACCATTTTACTTCTCCTCCGGTTCCGCTCTCTAGTTCACATGGTGTAAGTCGCCAAAGATAAGGTTGTTTGCAAGTACGTAGCACGGATCCACGCTGTCGGTCCTTGTCAACGCCACCTCCAACACCAGTAACACAGCTTTGAGCGAGCTTCCTCGCCACAATGATTGTTCCTTATGCTGTGGCCACGAGCTTTGTTAATTTCGTTCTCCCTCCCTTACCACACCTGACTGAGTACACAATTATCTGATCCTCAACGGAGACTATTATATTACCAAAGAATTAAAGAGTAAAGAAGTAATATCATGGAGGAACAAACTTGCAGAAAAAAAGACGGGAGCCCTTCGCGAAGCTCCTTCACCCACACCATAACCAACTATCCTCTCCAGAAGTTCGTCTTTCACACCCCACCCCTCCTCCACTAGGTCTCTGTTTTATTTGTTCCTATTCTTTTTTATTTTGTTTATTTATTTAAATCTGTTATAATCACTTTTCTTTTTCAACTTCTTCTTCCATCTACCCTGTCTCTACATATCACTGTGTACCTTCTTCCCTTTATGTCTTTTTATTTCCTATTGCGCTCTTCACCTCTTCTCTTTTCAACTTCTTGTTATTTTCTTTCTTTTCTTCCTTCTCTCTCCCCCTCTCCTCCCTCTCTCCTCTCCCTTCTTGATCATCTCTTTTCCCTCTCCTCCCCCTCCTTCCTCTACTCACCTCACCTATCAACTCTAACCTTGCTTGATCCTCCAAGCAAGCTTGTTGATACTTAACACACGCCCAGTGCGTGCTTCTTCAAACCCTCGAGGACTTGATCAACCACCTCTCAGCTTCTATACATCTATTATCTCAAGATGCGTAGCTCCTCACTCATTGCCCTTGCCGGCATGGCCCTCGGCGCTGCCGCCAAGACCGTCAGCTACGACTTTGATGTCAGCTGGGTAAAGGCCAACCCCGACGGATCGACCGACCGTGATGTCATCGGCATCAACGGTGCCTGGCCGCTGCCCATCATTGAGGTCGACAAGGGCGACCGTCTGATTGTCAACGTCACCAACAGCCTGGGCGACAAGAGCACATCCATCCACTGGCACGGCATGTTCCAGAACGGCACCAACGAGATGGACGGCGCCGCCATGTTCACCCAGTGCCCCATCCCGCCCGGAAGCAGCTTCACGTACGACTTTGTCGTCGACCAGAACGGCACCTACTGGTACCACTGTCACACAGACTACTGCTACCCCGACGGTTACCGCCAGGCCCTCATTGTCCATGACACCGCTGCTCCTTTTGCCGACCAGTACGAGGAGGAGATTGTCATCACCCTGGCCGACTGGTACCACGACCTGCAAAAGGACCTGTCTACCAAGTTTATGTCGTTGTACAACCCCAGCGGTGCCGAACCCATCCCGGATAGCTTCCTGATGAATGACGGCCTGAACAACCAGTTTAACGTCAAGCCCAACACCACATACCTGCTGCGTATCATCAACACTGCCGACTTTATCGCCCAGTACTTTTACATTGAGGGCCACAACTTCACCATTGTCGAGGTCGATGGTGTCTACACTGAACCCCAGGAGGCTGATACTCTGTACATCCACGTTGCCCAGCGTTACTCGGTGCTGCTGACCACCGCCGCGTCCACCGAGGCCAACTACAAGATTGTCACCGTGGCCGATCAGGATCTCATGGACACTGTCCCCAGCAACCTGCAGCTCAACAACACTAACTGGCTTGTGCTCAACAGCTCTGCGCCCCTCGAACAGGCTGTCATGGCCGTCGAGACCAGCGACGACCTTGTGCCCTTTGACGATTTCGCCCTGGTGCCCTCAGACGGAATGGCCCTGCTGCCCGAGCCTGATATTCAGATCAACGTTACCGTATATATGGTCAACCTGATGACCGGCTTCAACTATGCCGAGCTCAACAACATTACCTACACTGCCCCCAAGGTGCCCTCACTCTACACGGCCCTGTCCTCGGACGGCCTGCGCACCGAGGAGCTGGTCTACGGCGAGTACACCCACCCCGTTGTGCTCGGCCATAACCAGGTCGTCGAGATCATCCTGAACAACGGTGACGGCGGTACTCACCCCTTCCACTTGCACGGCCACAACTTCCAGGTTATCCAACGCGAGCCTCCCTACGGTCCCACCTTTAACAGCTACCTCGACGGCGACCCGATCGGCTACGATGTCAACAATCACACCGACTTCCCTGCCATCCCCATTCGTCGTGATGTCGTCGTCCTGCCGCCCCAGGGCTTTGTCGTGCTCCGCTTTGTCGCCGACAACCCGGGTGTCTGGGCTTTCCACTGTCACATTGACTGGCACATGGCCTCTGGTCTTGCCATGACTTTTATCGAGGCTCCCGAGCAGATCGCTTCGCGCATCACCATTCCCGATGACCACTATGCCGCTTGCGCTGCTGGTGCCGTCCCCACAATTGGCAACGCTGCTGCCAATACTGAAGACTATACTGATCTGTCTGGTCAGAACGCCCAGCCCGACGACATTCCCGACGGCTTCACCAAGCGCGGTGAGGTTGCCATGGCCTTTTCCATCCTGTCGGCCCTCCTGGGTATTGCCTCGCTAGTCTACTACGGCCTGGTTGACCTGAAGCACCGTCCCAAGGAGGCACCCGTCGCCCGCGATTCGTCATCGGGCGAGGGCGAGGCTATCAGCGAGACTGCTGCCGCTATCCCGACCAAGGCCGAGTAAGGTGTCGCATGGAGTAAGAGTTCCACTGTCCTAATCGAAAACAACTCGAAAAAGTATCATCTGTCTTGTGCTCTCCTAGTCATGATTTAGTCGGCGAGTTCTATATATTGTTTTTATTTGCGTTATATACCTATTTCTAGTTGCTTCATCTTATCGATTAAGGAGATGAGTGACGGAATTTAATTGTTTGTTTTTATGTTTGGATATGATTACGTGAGCTAAATTATTCCTTTGTCGAATGCCGTGGACCTACTATTGCTCACTACGGATTAAGTGACCATACTTTTTATAGTCCTCCACGATCAATCACGCCCCCTCTAGACCAAACTATGCAGTCCATTCTAGGCACAGTTTAGTTTCGGTTGCTCCAACAGACGGCTTAGAGCTGTGAAAATGTCGACGGCCTGTAGCGGAGGCTCGCGCGCTTTGCCTCCGGGCACAGTCTACCATGTCATTGCTGTTGCACCGGCATCGTGTGCCTCGCACGGCACCCAGTAGCAATCACGCCGGATGGGATCTTGGCGGAAATACTTTGCTCCCCGGACTCGCTTGATAGGTAGTATCAGCGCATAGAAACCAGCACACAGCATATCGACACCAACGGTAAGGGCGCGCAACTCAGAGATAATGCGCTCATCGAGGCCTTTCCAGCGCAGTGCCCCTCCACGGGCTTTTATGAGCACGGAGACGTCCGTTCCTTCAACTCTTGGACTTCCAGACACGCCGGCAGCTGTGCCAAAGAAGACGTACTCGAGCTGGGTAGGATGTAGATGACATTATTCTCTGACCGACGATGTCTCGACTAATAGAGCTCGCCAGAAACGCCATCGCCAAGTCTAGAACGCAATAGACAGGCAGATTTCCAGGGCTTGCAGTTCATTTAAAGATTATTGAAACATAATCCGTCAGCCTCACCCAGAATGGAATCGGATAAAGTTTCTAGAGTTTTATAGAGTTTTAAGCTTGTTTCGTCGGTTGGCTCGCACTCCCCTCCACATCAAGACTCTTCGACTGTGGTTGGCTGAGGTTGTGTCTCATCGTTTGTCAGCGGACTTTGTACAACTCACCGTTGTCCAATATTGGTATGCCTCCTTCGGTACTGCTCTTGGAACGGTTCGAACATGTTTTTTATTTACTCGGCGGGTTAGGTTCCAAACATCCGTTGATTATGTAATCTTTGTACTCCAATGGACCTGTGAAAAGGTGGGAGAGTAAACCACAGGATCTCAGAGCAAGGTACTGGTAATCCTAATGATCACATGCAAACAATAGCAAGATCATCATATACGGGCGATGCTTTTATATTATATTAAATCAAACAGGGACATGTTATTTCTATTGCAGTTTGACTCCAACATTTAATAATTATTATCTCTATAATATTACAGAATATTACAGAAAATACCACAAGAAACATTGATATGGCAGTGAATAGCATATACAAAATACAGTACTTACTTATTAAAAATAATAAAGTAAAAAGTAACAAAATAATAAAACAAAAAGTCAAGTAATTGGATGCCGTCAATAGGAAAAATGATTACATAATCAACATGGTCTCGCTTCGGTAAAATAAGTCTAATAAAGCAATGTCCAAGTCCCTTTACTATGATACAGAATGACAGTTATACTACACAGAAGAAGCTATAGCGGCCGGTGTGTATACGACTGATCCAAAGCAACACGAAATAGATATCTAAACAAACTCACTATGATTCATATTGTCGCAACATGGTGGCAGACAGGTACCTCGACTTCCACATACTTTGTGTGGAGACACATGTACCCCTCTTACTCCATATCGTTGCCACTCCCGCCTATGCTTATCAAGCAACTGATAACGTGATAACGATAAGCCGAGTGAGGGGCAAATAATTTTTTTCTTGGGCTGTATTAAAAAGCAGTTTTCATCTCGTACTGGACATCGCCAACCAGCACAAATAGCAACGGTCACTCAACGCTTACTATACGACCACGCGACTGGCTTTTGATTCAAAGCCAGAATACGAAACCCCGACCACCATCAAGCGAAACACACACACACACACACATACAGAGTCGCCGCAATGTCGACCATCGAGATGGACATGGACAGCGACCACGTCCCCATGCAAATGGAGGAACGGAGGCCTGCTACGTGAGTCCGACTTTGAAGCTATTGACGATAATATGACATAGGGGCTCCTACTAACCTTTCAAGAATTCTGTGTTACCGGTGTGGTGCTGCTATTGACGGAACCACGGCCGCCGGCGCCATCTGCTACGACTGCATCAAGATGACAGTTGACATCACACAAGGCATTCCCCGTGAGGCTCACATCCAGTTTTGCCGTGATTGTGACCGGTGGATGATGCCTCCTAACCTGTGGGTGGTTGCCCAGCCCGAGTCGCGCGAGATGTTGTCCATGTGTCTCAAGCGTCTCCGCGGTATCAACAAGGTCCGTGTCATTGATGCCCGCTTCATCTGGACCGAGCCCAACTCGCGCCGTATCCGCGTCAAGATCACTGTCCAGGACACCATTGGTGAGGGCATGCTGCTCAACCAGAGCTTTGAGGTCATTTACGTCGTTGGCACACACCAGTGCCCCGAGTGCGCCAAGTCGTACACCCACAACGTCTGGCGTGCCACCGTTCAGGTCCGCCAAAAGGTCCCCCACAAGCGCACATTCCTGTTCCTGGAACAGCTTATCCTGAAGCACGGCGCGCACCGCGACACACTCAACATCAAGGAGGCTCGTGATGGTCTCGATTTCTTCTTCTCGCAGCGCAACCAGGCTGTCAAGTTCCTGGATTTCCTCAAGTCCGTGGTGCCTGTGACGGCCAAGACATCTGACGAGATGATTTCCGAGGATATTCACACCGGCAGCAAGTCGATGAAATTTGCCTACTCGGTTGAGCTGGTGCCCATCTGCAAGGATGATCTTGTTGCTCTGCCTATTCAGATGGCCAACAAGGTCGGCCACATCCACCCCATTGCCCTGTGCCACCGTATCGGTACATCTATCAACCTGCTCGACCCCACCACTCTGCAGACAGCTGAGATTTCGGCCCCTGTCTACTGGCGCGAAAAGTTCCCTTTCCAACCGCTGGCTGATTCCAAGGACATGGTTGAGTTCATCGTCCTCGAGATTGAGCCTACTGGCCCGCGCAAGGGCCGCTGGGTGCCTGCCGAGGTCACGGTTACACGCGCTTCGGATGCTGGCTCGTCGAGCTACTTTACACGCACACACCTAGGTGGTCTGCTCAACGCAGGCGACTCAGTCATGGGCTACCTGCTGACAGGCAGCAACTACAACAATGCCCAGTTTGACGAGATTCAGGAATCGCACGCCTACGGCTCGACCGTGCCCGAGGTTGTGCTGGTCAAGAAGCACTACCCCAACCGCCGCAAGAACCGCACACGCAAGTGGAAGCTCAAGCGCATGGCCAAGGAGGAGGGCGATCTGCTGCCCAAGAAGGCCGACCAGGACCGCATGGAGAACGAGTACGAGGAGTTCCTGCGCGATATCGAGGAGGACGAGGAGTTGCGCGCGGCACTTACACTATACAAGAACCCAAAGCAGCAGGCGGAGCTGGATGCTGCACGAAGGTTGGCAGCCGCCAACTCCACATCCATGGCTGTGGATGCGGAGGAGGGCGAGGCTACGGCCGCCGAGGAGGGCGAGGGCAGCGATATCGACGAGGACGAGGATGGCCCGCAGATCAACCTGGACGAGCTTGTCGACGAGCTGGACGAGCTCAACATTGCCGAGGCAGAGTAGTCTCGCCTTGTATTTGTTGTCTTCTTTTGTCTTCTTTGTGTTTGTCTTCAACATTTGCGTTCGTATCCTGGGTTATCCTTGCCTCTGTGGCATGCGTATTTCTTTTTCTTGGGTTTCAGCATAGCATTAGTGTTTGCCGGCGTTCAAAATGTCTGCGCACAGCAGAGTGTCATTTGTTATAGGGATTTATTTGTATTCATTTATATCATGACTAGGTCTCACTCGCTGCAACTTGACAAAGTGACAATCAGATTCTTAAAGTGTTCATAGTAAAATGGTATTATTGTAACAGCAGTCCTTTTTCTATCCAACTCCTGAAAAATGATAAAAGTAAAACAACGAAACAAAACATACAGTCACCTAAAAGATTTGGCTGAGCACTCTTGTGACATGCTCCGGCTGGCGCTCATTGTCCACCCGAGACACCATCTTCTTCTGCTTGATAGACCGGTTGTCTTTGCGCGTCTCCTTGGGGGCAGCAGAGGTAGATACCGAGGTAGATGTAGAAGCAGCTGGTGCCGAAACCGATGCTGTTGCAGATGAAGTCTCGCCGGCACGCGAAGCCTTGGCAGCCAGCTTGACATCCATGCCGTCCAGCATCTTGGCCCGCTCGACATTCTGGAGGAACAGCTTGTTTTCGCGCGCCGTCTTCTCCAGCTCGGCCCGCATCCGGCTCGCCCGCTCGGCGTTCTCTGTCGCAATCTGTTCGGCCAGGTTGTGCCACTTGAAGCCGCGCAGGTACACCATACTCCAGATATCGTCGCGGTAGTACGAGCCCTTTTTGCCGCCAATGGTCTGTGCATTCAGCAGATCGACACAGCGCTTGGCATCCTTCTTGCGAACAAATTCTACCCAGCCGTCGACAAAGGACCGGCGCTTGTTGCCGCCACCACGCACACGGCGCGTATGCGACAGGGGGTCTTCGGGAGTGAGATAAGTGCGGTTGATCTTGCCGTAGGGCTCGAGCAGGGTGCGCAGCTTTCCGGGCCGCATAAAGGGGGGGATTCGCGAGATGTAAACGACACCCGAGCGGCGGATGGCCTTGGCGGTGGACACGAGGTTCTTCTTGGTCAGCGGCTTCGTGGCACCGGGCAACGAGATGGTATTGTCCTCGTCGTCAGAGTCGGATTTTGATTTTGACTTTTTATCCTTCTTGGACTTGTTGCCCTTTGTGCTCTTTGACTTGTCGTTGTTGTCGTCGTCTTCGTCGTCGTCTTCGCCGCCAAGCTCCTCCTCCTCGTCATCCTCCTCGTCATCCTTTTGGGTGACTGTCTTCTTAGGTGCCACTTTGGATATCCGCGCAATCTTTCCAGTGTCCTCGTCACTGTCGTCGCTGCCGTCTACCTCGTCGTCGTCGACCTTTCTCCGCTTCACGCTGCGGCCGCCCTTTTGCATGTTGTCATCTTCCGAGTTGTAGCGGCCATCCTCCTCATCGCTGTCGCCAGCATCAAGAAAGGTGTTTCTCTTTTCTGGTGCCATTGTGTGGTTTGTGGTTGTGGTTGTGGTTGCGGCTGTGGCTGTTGAGTCGTTGAATTCGTAAATACGGCTTGTGTTGTCTTGAACCTCACTTCGAAGAAAGTCCAAGTCTGTATTGTGTAGAAATTATTTTTTAGTGGTTCTGCCGCAGTTTGTCTACTTTAGGCTGACCGCCTTGTTATTTCTTAGTCATTCACGCTTCCAGCATTAGACGTGCTTATCTTGATAACGGCTGATAAGCACTGCTTATCTAATCTCGGCGTGAAGCGGATCACGAGCACGGTGTTAGTTGCCCATCTTGGTAGAGGGGCAACTTCTATTAAATCGGGAACCGTGGGGCCAAGTCCGCCTCGAGTGACGATACTGCCCGGTTTCGTCTCCTATTTTAATCTCGTCCCTTGCCAGACGATAATTCTGGGATAAATCTTGCTCGTTACCCTTTTCTACTTGATTTTATAAACCAGGTTTCATTTTCTTCCATATCCAACTGATTTTTCGTCGATTGGGTTTACTTTATCAATACGTCATCTACCTCGTCTCGTCCATCCTCACCCGCATCTCATTGATTTCATCTACGCCCCTACAAGCACACTCATTCTACACACACAATGTCTCTGGAAACAATCACCACTATCTCGCCTAGTACCAATGAGGGCATCCTCACGCGTAGCGGAATCTCCCTGAGCGACCTCGCCCTGCTGCCCGAGACATCTGTCAAGGCGTTCGAGTCATGGCGCACGACAAAGCTGACTGACCGCAAGATCATCATCAGCAAGGCACTGGAGATTCTTGCTAGCCGCACCGATGAGCTTGCTGGCGAACTGACTGAGCAAATGGGCCGCCCCATTGCCTACACCGGCAAGGAAATTAGTACAGCCATCAAGCGGTCCGAGTTCTTCCTGAGAACCGTCGACGACGTGCTCAAGGATACGCCTGGCGAGGCCGAGGCTGGCTTCAAGAGATTTATCCGCAAGGTCCCTGTTGGCCCGGTTCTGGTGATCTTTGCATGGAATGTAAGTGCTGATGGCCTTTGACTATTGATTTGTGGTTTCTCCACAAGCCAGAGTTTACGATTCCGATGTGGCTTTCTGGGAAACCACTATGTAAAAAACTACAAAGACGACTAACAATACAGTACCCATACCTCATTCTTGTCAACACTCTGATCCCAGCACTGCTTGCAGGCAACACTGTTATCCTCAAGCCATCTCCACAGACCCCCACCGTTGTCGAGCAGGTGGCCAAAGCTTTCGAGGAGGCCGGCCTGCCCTCCGGTGTGCTGCAATACTTCCACAGCGGCTCACCGTCGACCATTGAGTCGATTGTGCGCAACCCCCTTATTGCCGACGTGTGCTTTACAGGCTCTGTTGCCGGCGGTCTGGCCGTGCAGAGAGCCGCTGCCGACCGTATTGTCAATGTCGGTCTCGAGCTGGGCGGCAAGGACCCCGCCTATGTGCGCGGCGATGTCGATGTCGCGTGGGCTGCTGAGCAGATTGTCGACGGATGCGTGTTTAACTCAGGCCAGAGCTGCTGCTCTCTGGAGCGCGTTTACGTCCACGAGTCCGTACATGACGAATTTGTGGCTGCCGTCAAGCAGGTGCTCAAGGGATACCGCTTGGGCGACCCCACCGACCCCAAGACACACGTTGGCCCTGTGATTTCCAAGCGAGCCAAGTCAGCCATTGAAGAGCACATCCAGGATGCTCTGGCCAAGGGCGCCAAGGACGAGACACCGGAAAACGCCACGTTTGCAAGCCCGCCCGCGGGTGGCAACTATGTTGTGCCGACGCTCCTGACGGGCGTGACCCACGAGATGACGGTCATGACGGAGGAGACGTTTGGTCCTGTGATTCCTGTGATGAAGGTCAAGGACGATGCCGAGGCTGTCAAGCTGATGAACGACAGCGAGTTTGGTCTGACGGCAAGCGTGTGGACCAAGGAGAAGAGCGTGGCGGCGGCGCTGATCGACGAGATTGAGGCAGGCACTGTGTTTGTCAACCGTTGCGATTACCCGAGCCCGGTGAGTTTACTTATGTTTCTTTTTCTCGGCTTTCGTATTGATATATACATCATCGTGCTAACAGTATAGGATCTGGCATGGACTGGCTGGAAGAACTCTGGCCGTGGCTACACACTGAGCCGGTTCGGCTTTGACCAGTTTGTGAAGCTCAAGAGCTACCATATTGCCGACGGTCCTGCATAAGCATATAAGACAGAAGGATTCGACTGACAGAAATGGTGAAGGATTGTATCTATGCTTATAATGCCTATAATTACAACGATGGATTGCGCATCAGTTTCTGGACGAGAAAATAAAATTTGTTATTTGGCATTTTCCTCTCGTCCTCATGCTCACGTCAGCGCATCCAAGTAATTGATGTTTATGCTCGTAGTCAAGCCGTAGTCAAGCGGTCAAATTGCATTGTAAATATAAGCTCGCGAGAGTATGAAACATGGTGAAACATATTTTTGAATATTGGAATGCTGCGCTTTTTTGTGATGAGACCGTTGAGTCCCTATTCGACATTATCTGTTTCTCTTGACTGTTCTCTTGGCTGTCCTTGACTGTCCTTGACTGTCTCTCCCGAGAATGCAGTTCTTCAAGAGTGATACGAGAATGGACAAGAGTCTCATGTGAAGGTAACTTACAACGACAACTATTAATATCATTAACTATGATAGAAGCAATGCTGAGAAAGTAACATTGAGGCACATAGCAGATCAGGGCCTGACTCTGCCACCAAAGTCTCTGGTGTCTACATTCTGTCTTTCAGTTCATCAATTCATCAATCTAAAGTATCACTACTCTCCATAAGTCTCATAGCTTTGATGATGATTCAACCTCGTGGACTGTGGATGAACTCGACTTATTCCACACTGTGACTCTCGCCTCCTCCATTTGAAGTACCCCTTTTTCTTTTTGTCTCGTCTTTATTTCTCCCTCTTGCATCTTCCTTTCATCTTTCTTGTATCTTTCTTTCTCCTTTCTGATTTCTCATACCAAGCATACTGTACCTGTTGATCATCTCCTTGCCGGTTGTGTTCGCCGGCGCTCTGGCATGCTCACCTACTTACCGTCTTCACCTGGTAGGAATGTGCTCCGTAGGCATGGAGATTATCTAGGGCAGTTTCTCACCACCTGTGGACATATGTGGAAAACTATCGGCTGTGAGCTTTTGGTGGCGCTCACAACCTAATAAAGCACTGGCTTAGCATATATTTAGCTGTGTAGTAGCTAGTGTCTCCCTTACGTAGGGGGGCGGGCCTCACGCAGCAAATCTTTACGCGTCGGTTTTATGCCTTTCTTTTTATTGATTTTCCTTCTGGCTTTCAGTATGATGTATGTTATTGTTTCTACTGTCTACCTTCAGAAATGATTATCTCAACCAGTTCAACCAAGATAGCCAGAGCTATTTGATTGTATTTTATGAATTTTATGTATATTTGTTTACACTTGCAAACTACTCCTTAGACTGACACCACTGAAACCCACCAAGCTTGACCGAAACCATCACCAACCCCAACTGGAAGCTTCTTACCTGTATGTCAGCATTCCAGCTGTAAAGGTCCGGTACTCCTGTGGCAATTACAAGGGACACCCCTCAATCAGAATCACCATCATCTTGTTGCAATCCAGGAGTTTTGCATACGAATAGACCGAAATGATGGTAGTAAGATAGTTGTGCTTGATTATAAACAGGTCCAAGTCTTATATAATTAAATGCACAATAGCAAGATAGCTTGGGACTGCCACACGCACAGGCATTTTGGCATGCTGCTCACATAGTCTATGCTTGGCTACACGAAAATCAATATTCAACGACAAGCATTCTTAGAGTGCGGTAGTGGCAAGAAAACGTTCAAAGGCGACCGCAGCCACCATTCGTGTTGGCATGAGATTAGCGC
Organism: Ophiostoma ulmi; assembly: GCA_029298715.1. Taxonomy (NCBI): domain Eukaryota; kingdom Fungi; phylum Ascomycota; class Sordariomycetes; order Ophiostomatales; family Ophiostomataceae; genus Ophiostoma; species Ophiostoma ulmi. Next base: position 3,564,741 of record JANSLN010000002.1, on the reverse strand, counting down.
TACCCATTCAGGGTTTTATTTCCCTTTCTTTCTCTTCTTTTGGACTTGTGTTGTCGCGCGCGACTTTGCTTTGGAACTATAGAATGACTAATCTCCGAAAAAAGAAAACCAAAAAGGAAGAAATTCAACAACGAGGTTGGCACATAGCAGGCCGGCAATTATATTCATAATGGTTTCGGCCAAAGATGGTATTGGTATTAGCTGAACAGAAGAAACGACACGGCGGGTCATTCGTTGAGAGGGCAAGGATGATATCAAGTTCAGCACAACAGGGCCCGACGCTGAGAAGACGACGACATCTTAGACGATGACCAGACGATGACCAAACAATATTTACGACGACCACCAATATTATAGATGGCTTCGTATGATGAGGTAAACATACAGGCCGCAATGAGTGCCCTAGAAAGGTGAACAACGGTCATTACAGCCTTTCCGAGACGAAGCCATCCCTTTCAATTAAAGGCACACACTGGACGCGGCGTGTACGCCGTCTCTAAAGCATGTAGATATACTCGACAAGTCTCCATAGCCGCTCCAAACCCCTCCAGAGCCCTTATGTGTAGTAGTTTAGACTACTTCTAGCGGGAGCGCCCCCATCCTTGCCTACTCTGCCCCAGTTGTCTCGCCCTTGAAGACTGGAAAACTGGGTTTAGCTCAGTGAAGTGGAGGTATTCGCTGCCCGCGTGTGCTTCCTCTTCGTATCTTACCAAGCCGAGCCAGCGTAGACTAATACACGTAAACATACTCACAAATGTGACTTGTGCGCATCTGCCAATGGTGACCCGCCCCCTCCCTTCTTCGTCTGTAAACATAATCAAAGACCATTAGAGACCAGTTCTTGGCCTCGACATGGGTTTGAATTCCAGTCAGAGACAGGGCAGCCGTCCTTTTACCGTTTGGGCAGACACGAGGGTCGAGGTATGTAAATGTTTGCAGAGTGGCAGACCTGGTGTAGAAATGAGACGGAAAGAGAGGACCGAAAACGAAAATAAAAAAAGGAAGCAGAAAGACTTGCTGAGCGCGCGTGTCAACGAAGGGAGCATCAAGTAAATATAAGACGAGTCCATGTCTTTTATTCACCACCTCGTCTCACTGCTCTGCCCTGATCTTGTCCTCTCCTCTCTTCTCGTCTCTCATTCACTTATACGCTCTTTGTCTAACATCACATCTACCGCACTCTCTTACATTTGATTCTTCAGCATTGCTTCTTCTTTTTGTCTTTGATTTTATCGTTCCTCTGTTGTTGTTCAGTCTGCCATCACACTCGTTATATACACTCGACACACTCTTTAATACGACCTCGCCGTCACCCACCCCAGCTCTTCTATCTGCATCGGCCAAATCAACATCACCAACCTGGACCACCTTGCATCTTCTCTTTATTCCACGGACCAGCATATTTTTTTCTTCTTTTTTTTTTTTCTCATCTCTGCTTTCTTTAAAGCACATGCATACCAGCTCCAACAGCATGTTTCCGCAGTAGCCAAGACATCTTGTCTTCTCTTTCTCTCTAGCTCTTTGCTGTACGCATCGACCACCCCGGCTTTCTTTGTCAGAGCTGTCCACTCCTTTATCTCTTCAAACAAAAAAGCAGCCCTGCATTTTGCATTCTGTACACATTCTTTTTACTATTATTTATTTATTTCACTACTATCACAGCATCACTTTTCGACATGACAGTCGACACTTAATATCAACAACACCAACAATACCAACACCAGTCTCTCGTTTTCTTGCCTCTTAGCGGCATCGCATTCATTACATCGCATATTCATTCTATTTATTTCTAAAAAAGACAGCATTCATCCAGCAGCATCATTCATTATACACTCTACACCTATACACTCACAAGACAAAATACACTCATTACATACAAGATGTCTACTATCACATTCAAGAGCTGCGTGTCTCGGCTGCACGACGTTTTCACTCTTCGCCGGCAGAAGAAGGCCAAGTCTCGGCTGGTCATTGTAAGTCTCACATATGTTACTGTCTATCTTCTGTGTCTTCAACATCAAGCTAACAATCAGTCTGCTCCATTTGATTTCAAAAAGGAAGACAGCGCATGCATGCTGCCAGGAATTTCCGGCGCCGAGTAGGTTCCCCATTGTGCCTTATATATTTCAAGAGCTCAAAGCTAACCCCTAGACTCTATATGCTTCGCGAGAAGGCCGCTGCTAGCATTGCCGGCTCGGCCATCACATCCTTTACTGGCTCTCCAGACGCCTATGACGGCTTCAATGCCTTTGATACGGTCACCCTTGCACCGTCGTCCGTCCACGACTACCACTCCAGCCGCAACAGCAGCACTGGCAACATCAGCTCCTCGGCCGTCCAGCGGCCATTTCTCAACCGCAGCACCAGCAGCTTCGACAGATCTTCTACTCGCCCCGGCAGCTCATACCACGGCAGCGTATTTGGCGGACACAGCGCCGTTCCCATGCCAGTGTCCATGCACCGCTCCATGACCGCACCCCAGAGCATGCACACCGCTCCCGGAACACCGACCCGGCACCAAAGCTGCTGCCGCCGCTGTAAAAGTGCACGCGGTATCTCGTCGACTGGAGATTGCTTTGGAACACAGGCCAGCTCCATGGGCCAACGGCTCGGCGGCATGAGCAGTGACCAGGTCTCTTACTACCCTGCCATCAAGCTGGCTTCGACCGAGCTGTATGTGCCTACAGGCCTGACTTGCCCGTTGTCGTCTTCATCAGCATCGTCAATTTCATAATTTTTTTTGTTCACAATAAAATGCCCGTCGGTAAAATACGGGCAGATTGTTGTCGGAGCAGACTGAAACGTCTTACTTCAGTAGCTCTTACCACTATGGAGCGTTTCTCTGATTAACTTCTACGATGCGTTCCTCAACCTTTCCTTTGTCTTGCGCTGCTATTACTTGCTTCTCAGTCTTCAGTCTTTCACCACATACCCCTTTTGTTTATGGTATGATTCCAGGTATTCCCCCGGGTGGTGTACGGTGCGATTTGTTCCTTTTTGTTTCTTAGTTTTATGAAAGAGACGGATTTTGCGTTTTAGCCTTTGATGTAATGGGTACGGATACGGATATACGGTCACTGTTTTGCGTTGGTCTTTGTTCTTTTTTCTCTTTGCCTCCAATGACATGTCTTTAATAGACGGTTCTCTCTTTCATCTGTCATTCCGAGTATACTTGTGATGGCATTTTTTATATAGTTTATTTAGCCGTAATGAGATCACCAAGTGATATAATAGATACCATATAAATCAATAATTTATGTCATCGGTCTAGTTGATCCATGCACCATAGATGGAAGTGTCTTCTTTCCGAGCACCCTCCATCTCGCCCTTGACCTCCAGCAGCCGAACACGGCCACCCTTGTCCTGGCTCCATTTGGCCAGGAACTCCTCCAGGCGGCTCGCTGTCGCCTCATCGTCCTTGATCAGCAGCGACACCGCATCAAAGCCACCCGCGCCAGGGACGACACCACCGTAGACACCCTCGACGGTGCTCACTGCATCCAGTAGTTCCGTTTGACTCTCGGGCTCAATAGGTACACCGCTCTCAGCGCCCATCTTGCGCACGAGCTCCCGGATAGAACCAATGGCGGCCGGCAGGTCGTCCAGCGCGCCATCACGAAGCGCCGTTGCCAAGTTGCTGTTGCGCTCCTGTAGCGTATCCCACAACTGCTTGGAATCTTCGGGTGCGTTACTCCGCCATGCCAGTACCTTCTTGACCATGCTTACTGTTTGCGAACCGCAGTCCACGTCGCACATGCGCACAGCTACACCAGTTGGTAGGGCGACGCTTGCCTTGGCAATCTCCGTGTCCCAACCCTTCCCCTCAGCGCTGCTGTCAATCACAATTTGCAGTGTGGTGGCAAAGCCCGGCTTGCCTGGCTCGGGGATACCCTCGAGGACCGAGGGCGAAAACCGGCGGTATGTACACGAGCCGTAGACGGCGGCTGCGACATCGAATCCGGAACCAACCTTTCCCTGGGCGGCACAGTGGGCAGCCTGGGCCAGGTTGTGCAGAGTATCCTTGCCAGCAGGAGTAGATATATCATAAAGCGAAGTTGGCAAATAGTGGCTCAGGACGGCGGCAGTCAAGGATGTGACTAGAGCTGCAGACGAGCCGAGACCGGTCTTGTTGGCGCCCGACAGAGTAGTGGGAAAGCGTGTGAAGCGACCAGTCTTTGTAGCAGATACGCTATCGGGCTGTGAGTAGTAGTCATTATCGGCGAGAATGGTCAGCCGGCTTGAAGTGATACTATGGGCCGGACTGAGCTTGGCGAGTGTTGACACATATGTCAGGGCGTACGAGAGGGTAGTCTCGACGAAGGGGTTGGCATTGGCAGTGGTGCCCCTATCAAGTTAGATATAATTCCTCAAGGTGATCTCTAATCTCCAAGAAGAACTTACGTCTGAAGCTGGGTGACCTGGATGCCGCCGTCTGCATCGGCCAGGTGGTAGCCGTAGGTCCACTGAGCATCAAGAAACTGTGGGCTATCAACCACGATCTCGCTCAACTGCACGCCAGGACTCGTCTCTATCGCCCGTGCAATGACGTTGATGCGTGCACTCAGGCCGAACACAAGACCTGTATATGCTCGGTCCAGCACCAGGTAGCCGCCTGCAAGCAGCACCTTGCCCGGGGCCGAGATGGCGGTGATGTTAGTCGTGCCTGCCGACATTCTAGAGCTCAAATTATATGAGACCGTATATGAGTGTATAGGTGTGTATATGAATCTTTAGCTGTTGAGCTGTTAGTCGTAAGCAGCCCTGTGCCATGAAGAGGAGACCTGGAGCTCTAGCTTGTGAAGCTGTGGGGAGGGGAGCATAGAGAGCAGCGGTCAAATCGGGCAAGAACCCCGCCGTATTTTGCAAAGCTGTTGCAATCTCACGTCAATATCATGGTCGATGATTATGTAAGCCAACAAAATTGGCAGCTGGTGTTTGTTTAATCGGATGAAAGAGGCATCCAGATTGTCAGGAGACTTATTGTTGGGTAAGTATCTATACTGTTTCACGCAGTTCGATTGGAGAAGATATATGCTGGTCATTGGTCGCCACTGGCTTTTGTTAGACCTGAGCCATGTCAAGCTCGCTGTCGCGCGATCACGTGACACCGTCTTGGGCATTTGTATTTTCCTCACTTCGCTTCTCTAGTCTATATTATATCAGCACGAATTCTAATAAGTGTGAATTGGGTTTCGGGGGAAAATAATATGTATAGAGGCAATGTAAGAGTGATAGGTCTGTAGTATCTCGCTGGTTTGGAGATTGCAAATGTGTTCCCCAACCTTGGCTGTTTTGCCACTGGACCCGAGATCTCAGGATGACATCGAACATGCGGAAGGGGAGTGGAAATAGAAAATTGAAAAGGCCTTTAGATATTCGTTTGAATGGGCTCTTAAACTGAACACTGGAAAGTACCGGGCTGTTGTGTACATAGGGAGTAGGTTGAAACGGGTATTCAAGGGAGTACAAGGCTTAAGCAACAAATACGAAGAATTAACAAAAACAAAGAGGCAAACAGGGACTATTTTTTGTTTTAGTTCATAGTTTCTAACAGAAAACGATGGACACGGAAAGCAAGAGAAAGAAACGGAGGCCTGACCCGGCGGCTGAATATCTGAGAGGCCACGAGGCCTTGATGTTAATGCTGTCAATTTTGTCAATCTATCTATTGAATCCAGTGTCTGAACTTTGGATGAGATTGAAACTGTGAACGGGTAAGCGGGGGATCACTGGAGCCGATTTGCCAGGCTTCACATTGGCACATGATATAAGCCTAGTCTGTGCTGACGACAGCCGTATGTGCTTGACAATGTCATGCCTTGGAAACAGAACTGAAAGGATGATTACTGACTACTGATATGAGATAGCATTCAGAGCAATCAATGATGATTGATAGTCCTTAGCTCATAAGTCTGTGATTACTGGTTTAGATAAAATAAATGCATGTATGGTGACGGGATCGTCGCAGCTTAACTCCGTGTTCACGATATCTCGTCACGTAGTTACGCTCGCTAAACAGCCAGTCAGTGTAGCAACTGTCTCTTAACGAACACTATTAATTAGCTCTTGAAATCCAAGCTCTCCATGGAAGCAAAGCAATGCACCCCAGACGTGTCTGGTCCCAGACTGGCGGATTACGATACGCGTTTTCCGATTTGACGGTGGGCTACTCCACGAGAAAATACTTTGCCCGACAGACGCCCGGGCAATAAAGTAGAGCAGACACGCTCACAGCTAGACAATATCCCGACGGAGCTTCTAAATACATTATCAAGACCAATTCTGCTCATTGCCCAGCTACCGCCTAGCTGCCGCCCAACTACACTCGCAACAAGTCAACTATATATCGTGTCGCATGTCCAACGAAGCCGTTCCACGCACCTGTAATGTTCGGGACAGCGATACAGCATATCTTAACCACCACAGAGGGTGATGCCAACCCCTCATCACAACCACAAAAAATAAAAACCCCGATTTCGACATCTCTCAGCCAGATGGCCATTGAGGATGTACGGAGAATTCGGTTTTGAGCACTGGAAACTCCGAGTTCTAGATGTAAGACCATGCTCGGAGCGCATCTTTTCCCGCAACTGTATTACATACTATTTCAAAATTCAGTAATAAAACACTGGGAACCTTCTCGCTAATCCTCGTCAAAGTGTGCGAACTAGGGACGTCAAATGCATTTCATCCCGACTTATTCCTGAAATTGAAGCTCTGTGATTGGCGAGGATGCAGGTAATAGTGGACCCATGTGCATGCGACAAATATTCGTAAATGTACTTGCATTGACCAATCACAGACCACGGGGAGCGTTGCCGATCTCCTCTCTAACAACACTTTCTGACAAACACAAGTACCAACACACCGCTGTAAAACGGCCTCTTCCAAAGTTTTGGCATACTATATCCTTTATTAAGAAGTTTGTTAGTGAGTTTGGTGTAAGTCGTTAGTGACCCACGCTCACGTGCGGGTGGCTCTTGCCGAAATTGATGCATTACCACCTAGTATCCCTATCCTCCCCTTGGGTTCCCGGTTTATTACGCTGTGCTCCAGTGTTTCTTGCCGTTTCTTTGCCCCCGAGCCTTCCGTCGCAACTTTTGTTAGCGGCTACTCCCCTGTAAGATACACTGGGTGACTGACTCTTGGTTTTGGAAAGCTGGGTCGCGCCTTCTACTTTCGTACTTCATATGCATATTTACCGACACAATGTCAAATTGCTCCATTTCGGCCCCAGGCAGACACCGTCACAGCCATCAATGCGTCATCTGTAAGATATCTTACAAGTAGCATACGGACTTTTCATTTTATTTTTAATCTTCTCGATCTGGTTCTCTTGCTGAGCACTGAGGCATTCTGTTGTGATCCGGCGTATGTGGCCCGTATCTATGAGTCAATATGCACGTGTGTGAAGATAATAAGATATATACTCGGAAGTCGCGTCCTGCTCCAGACTGCCTTCCGCGTTTTGCTGTGTAGCTCCTTCTGCAAAGAAAGAACAACCCTCATCATCGAGATTTCTAATATTTCTAATACGCCTGCATCTGCAGCCTTCAGTCGCACCTTCCTGACGAAAGGAAGACTTTGCCGGCACCAATATCCACCCTTCTGGTTTTTTCCTCATACGCACCACAAGACCCACCGCTTTAGATTTTTCTTCCTGGAATTTCTGTCGCCTTCTTTGTGGATTGGTTCTTGCCTTGCCTGTATTCAGTGTAATAGCTAGTGGTCGCTCCTTCCCTGGTTTCCCTTCACCCAGACACCAATTACTCACAAGAAAAAGAAAGAGCGAAAGTAATAAAAAGAAAGAGGCAGGAGCGGAAACAAGAAAACAGGACCCCACTCAGCCAATTCCTCGCACAACGTATTCTCCCGTCCCAGTCCCAGACCCAGTCCCAGTCTTGGTCCCACAAGCACTATTCGGCTCTTACTCTCTTCGACGTCTCTCTTCTTTTATTTTGGTTATATTCACATCTTCTTCCCGATTGTTGTGATTCGTTCTTCGTGCTTCATCTGTTACCTCTTTTCGACTCTTCTTTTTATTCCACCACCCATTCCAACAATCTACCTTTATAACAAGGCGCGTTTATTTGACGGCTCCCCTGCTGTCAAATGAACCTGCAGTTGCGCATTCCCCTTCCCCTTCATGTAAGTCAATCGCCAATCTCGCGATGCTCCAGTTCCTCAGACGCTGTTATACTGGATGTAGGGAAATGGTATCAGCTCTCATACTAACACACACACAGTATCCCTCGCCCCCTGGCTTATCCTAAATGCCCTCCATCTACTCCTCGCTCTACCAGACCTTTATCCGTCAAGGATTCGCAAAGTCTTTCACCCACGGTTACGCCCAGTCTGTCGTCGCCGCCACACATCCCCATGTTCTAAATCCCCAGAACCGTCCGTCGTTTGCACGGCGAAACAGCAACCGCTATGGCCGCATCCAGGCTCTCCAACTTCAGAGCGCCTTCCACCACCTTGCAACCAGCGAACACAAGCAGCAGCCTCTTCCCGCACATGGCGGCCTAGACGCCTACTACGAGCATCTCCAGAACCTGCAGGCTCAGGATGAGGCCGAGAAGGAGTGGGTGCAGTTCCAGTTTCAGAACCGCATCGAGTGGAAGCCAACAGCCGCGACTGTCCTCGCTGAGAATGGCGAAGATGTCGACGGTGCTGCTGCTGTTGCTGACGCCTCTGCTGAGGCCGAGGCTGAGTCTGTTGCTGCACCACTTGAGGCTGAGATAGCTGAAGTTCAGCAGCAGGTTGTGCTGGACGCGGCCACTACCGAGGTTGTTGCTGAATCAGCTGTTGGAGAGGCCATTGAAGCCGTTGCTACCGAGGCTCGCCACTCGGAGGCCGAGGAGGCTGCTCTTGCACACATCGATGCCGCCCTCGAAAAGGAGATTCAGGCGCGGAGCCAGCGCGTCGCCCTGGAAGATGGGACCGTTGCTGCTCCTGTCGCTGCTGAGGAGGCTGTTGTGTCTCGCTCTTCATCTCCGGCCCCAGCGCGTGCTCGTACTCCGGCCAGCGTTGCCCGTTCTGCCACCCCCGTGTCTGACGAGCAGTCTTGGACTTATGCTGCCCACCTCACTACTCTGTCCGAGGCTGGCCGCTATGCCGAGATCCCTGCTGTCTTTGATGCCATGCTTGTTGCCGATGTTAAGCCCATTGCCAGCGCATACAATGCTCTGCTGATGGCTGTCATCCACATGCCCATTGACCGTATGGAGGTCATCTCCAAGGCTCTGGATGTGTACGCCGACATGATGCGCCGCAAGGTCATGCCTGACAGCGACTCCTTTGATATTCTGGTTGGTCTTCTGGCCTCGCGCTCTCTTGAGCTGTCTGTGAAGAAGACAGTGCTCGAGGAGAAGAGGCTCCGCTACGGCGGCATGGACGAGCCTGGCAAGTTCATGTTTGCCTCGCACGAGCTCGAGCATGCTATTGCCGCCGAGGAGGATCGCCTGGACTATGCCATCAAGCTGTTTGAAAACTCTGTTGCCCTGCAAAAGGCCAACTATTCTTCCGAGACGTACCACCAGCTGATTTCGGCTTGCGCCCAATCTGGCCGCCTGTCTGACATGCTTCAGCTGTTTGGTCACATGGAGACAAACAAGGTAACTCCCTTTGCCGCCACCTTTCCAGCAATGATTACTGCGTTCGCCAACGCCAGCGACCTGGTCAGCGCCGTTGAGTGCTATGAGGAGTATCGCAACCTTGCCATCTCTCACGACGCCGGCGAGTCTAGTCTCATTGGCCGTCTCGATGCCCAGGTCTATGCCGCTGTCATCAACGCGTACGTTGTGTGCGACAAGCTACCGGGTGCCATGAAGTTTTACCAGAAGATCCACGAGCAGTACGGTGTCGTTGCCACCGAGATGAAGGACGCGCTTATCAACAGTGGTTTTGTGCAGGGCTTCACCAAGCGTGGCATCTACCATGCCAGCATGGACTGGGCTCAGAGCATTGACCGCGCATCCCAGGCGCAGGCTTACAGCGAGATTTCCATCGCCGCGGCTGATAATGGAGACAAGGCTACCGCTGTTGCTGCTTACGCCGCCTTGACCGAGTCTTTCCCCTCTGCCCTGTCCAGATTCACTGGCCCTACGACTGCTCTGCTAGCCCTTCATGTGCGCAGCGGTGATGTTGCGACTGCCGGCAAGTACTGGCACGTCCTGCAGAACCCTCTGGTTGAGGTTTCGTCGTCTTTAGTTGAGCCTACTGCCATGTATTCTGTTGCCCTGATCGGTTCTGGTCAGGTCGCCGAGGGCCTGACCGAGTCTGAGATCATGTTTGACCGCATCCGGCAGTCGGCTTCCGGACGCTCAGGCCCCGCGGTGATCGACGAGATTGAGGAGGGTGTTGCATTCATTAGCCGCTTCATGCAGGCTCGCGGCTTGACTGACCCTCGTGAAGATGCGTCGTCTGTCGCCTCATTTGCTCAACCTGCCTCGTCTTTTGTTGCCTCGCCCTTTGCATCCACGCCTACTGCCTCTAGTTTTGAGGAGCCCGCCGCCCATTTCGACCCCTATGCTCACAACACCGACTTTAAGGGTTCATCCCTGATTTCGGATGACCTAGAGGGCTCTCACGGCCGCAAGGGCCCCAGACTCAACGAGGCCCTGAACCGCTTCCGGAACATGCGCCGCGCTGGCCGCCACCCTCGTTACATCACATATGCAAAGCTGATCTCTGCTGCGTCTCGCGAAGGCAAGATGGACCTCTGCCATAACATCCTGGCCATGGCCCGGTCTGATGTGCCTCTCCTGCCCCAGTACGCTGCCGTCCGTTACGGCTGGTCTTCGATTCTTGACGCCATGATCGGCGCCAGCCTGTCTGTGAGCAACCGCACTCTAGCCGAGCAGTTCCACCAAGAGCTTCTGAGCTTTGGTTCAGCTCCCTCTGCCAACACCTTCGGACTGTACATTACAACTCTCAAGGAGTCGACCAAAACTTTTGACGAGGCTTCTGAGGCTGTTAAGATCTTCCACCGCGCCAAGGCCGAGGGTGTCGAGCCCAGCTCCTTCCTGTACAACGCACTAATTGGAAAGCTTGGCAAGGCCCGCCGGATTGACGACTGCCTGTACTACTTTGCAGAGATGCGTGCTTTGGCTATCAAGCCAACATCGGTCACCTACGGTACTATTGTGAATGCCCTGTGCCGTGTGTCTGACGACAAGTTTGCCGAGGAGCTGTTTGACGAGATGGAGGCGATGCCCAACTACAAGGCACGCCCGGCACCATACAACAGCATGATGCAGTTTTTCCTGACGACCAAGCGCGACAAGGCCAAGGTTCTCGCCTACTATGAGCGCATGCTTGCACGCGGCATTGCCCCTACGTCGCACACCTACAAGCTCTTGATTGACACTCACGCCACTCTCGAACCTGTTGACATGACTGCGGCAGAGGCTGTTCTGGAGCGCATTCGTGCTTCCAACATGACTCCCGAAGGTGTGCACTTTGCTTCGCTGATTCATGCTCGTGGTTGTAACTTGCACGACATGGAGGGTGCCCGTCGGATTTTTGATTCTGTGATCAAGGAGAAGTCGATCGCTGTCAACAGTTGCCTGTTCCAGGCTCTGTTTGAGGCCATGGTGGCCAACCACCAGGTTGCGGAGACTGAGCCGATCCTGGCGATGATGCGTGAGCGCCGTGTAGAGCTGACGCCCTACATTGCCAACACACTCATTCACGGCTGGGCTGCTGTGAAGGACATTTCAAAGGCATCGCAGGTCTACTCTGCTGTTGGCCGTGACCGGCGCGAGCCGAGCACGTATGAGGCCATGACCCGCGCCTACCTCGCTGTCGAGGAGCGCGGCAAGGCCCAGCATGTGGTTACTGAAATGCTCAGCCGTGGCTACCCCAGTGCAGTTGTCAACAAGGTGCTTGAGCTGCTGGGTGGTGGCCACGAGGGAGAGTTTGCGCTGGCCGCCGAGTAATTTTTTTCTTTCTTTGCTTTTTTCTTTCTCTTTTCTTTCTTTTTCTTCGGTCTTGCTTTTTCATATGCTTTACGCTTTTTACGCATTGTCTCGACATGTACCAGCCATTCAATTTTCTTCGACTCATTTCATCGTTACTAAACTATTGGCGTTCATCGGCTCGGGGGAGAGGTTCCAAGGGGATACGGCTGCAGCCGGAGAGTTTCAAAAAAGTTAAGATCTCGGTGTTGGGGCTATGATTTATTACACTGGATTCTGCTGGCTGGCTTCTGGGATGCGCTGTACACGACAAAGCAGCGGCATGGATATGCATATTACACGACATATGAGCACATATACATGGCCCCTCCCTTCGGTTTTGGGTCTGGGATTTTTAGGATCTACTTTTTTGGGGTTATTTATTGGCGTTCTCTTGATATCATGGGTCTGGCTGGTCTGTACTATAGCGTTTTGTTCCTGTTTTCCTTTTTTCATCCTTCTTTTGTTCGGACCTCTGCGTCCCTGTTCGATGCTTCTTGCTTCTTGGATATCACACGACTGAAAAGGGAGGACGGCAGTGCATACCACCTCCCACGGCGTTTGGTTTGGAAGCATCTGCTTTAATTAGACACAACTCAACTCTACCAATTTATACCACTACAATATCAATATTGTACCTAACATTTTTTCCAATCTCGCAGAGTGACATTCGGGGTGTATATGAGTCAGGCTCGACTAGCCTCGCCGCTCGATACCGTCAAGATTGTGGTTGAAGTCGGCGTTGAGTAGCTCATAATTCTATATTAGTTAGACAGTGTAAATAAATAAGGACACAGTGGGTTCGGGTAGTCCCGCTCGACGCCTTATATAAAGCGTGTCAGTGTCCCATAGACAGCTTATTGGGTACATACATGAATATAATCGTAAGCCTCGCTGCTGTTATTATGATTATCGGTATTGATGTTGCTATTGATATCCCATGAGCCTATTTGAATAAGCGAGACAACTTGGAGAGAGTGGTCGGGTGCTGCGTGACGGTCCGCGACAGGGACTTGAGTGGCGGGTGTGGTAGGATTGGAAGGAGGAGTGACAGAAACAGTGTTGGGAGGAATTCCGGGTAAAGAGCGAATCCGAATAACATCTGCGTCGTTCTCATTACTGAGTGGTGTTTTCTTTCGGTTGCACATTGATGTCTAGTCTGAATAGATGTTGGAGAATGTATGAAGTGTGGAAAACCGTGGTGTGGTCAGTGCCGGCAATTGGCAATTGTACTGTTTACCGCGTCATATGGTGGGCGTATATAGGGCATATATATTTATAGTCTGGGTCACGACGAAGCACTGCTTTTGTAGCAAGGCTAGAAGGGTGCGAACCGTTTGCATGTCTGTTAACACTGCAATGGGCCAGTCAATAGACTGAGCAGAACATGCAGCCAACAGAATCAGCACTAGAACCTTGACCAACTCTCATGATGATAGAAGTCGCAGTTTGATTTAATATCTAAAGGTTCTTATTGCTACTGGCTCAGATCCACTACGGCCTCTATTTTTGGGTTGCACTGCACTACGTCTGGCTGAATATACAGTAAAAAAAAAAAAAAAGAATTGGCAACAGGCCATCGAAAGACAAAGCATACACATGGCTACTGTATTGTCGCCTTGTTTTGCATGTGTAGTAGCAAAAGACCGAGAGCCATTGTCTTGACCAGGCTGCCGGTAGTGGCAGACCAGACCACCGGGTCCTGTCAGAAGGTAGAAGAGACAGGGGGGTGATGTGAGGATATAAAGAGGTCAAGACGTGACCCATCCCGAAGTAGGCAATCATGGCAAAGCAGGAAGTCACGCACAGACATTGCACTTATAGCTCCGAGCTCAGGTTCATGGCAACGAAGCAAGATATATCCGGAGGGTGCCATAGAGCAAGTCACGCCACTTTGAAAGAGCCCGCTCCTCCAGAGACAACGGTTATTATTTTTGGGGTTTATTTTCGGCATAATTTATATAGAAAGTATCCAAGGGGCGTCGGGCGGCGCGCTTGAGGTCTAGCAGCGTAACTTAAACAGGGTCGATAGGTCCCGACAGTTTGGAGCAGACCCATTTTCCCTTTCCGATACCCACTTTTCTTTACCACTGTGACGGGAACCTACACGCAAGGATGTTCTGCATCGCCGCCTTGATTTGTGGTCGATCTATATTGAGCAATGCTACGTGTTCAGGACTCGGATAATATCTGAGATTGGCTAGTCATATGCATAACCTACACCGCTCCTCGACTATATGCTACTTACGCTCCTCTTGACTTTATGGGGAAATCACTGCAAACAGAAAGAATAACGTAACTTTTTCTTAATTTTGATAACCGTTGATTACTATTTATGTTAGTCCTCAGGCTTGCATAATCTCCCATTTCATATTCCAGAACCACGGTTGCAGACGCATCTCAACAAAGTCGGAATCACCACATTTGCCGATGGGTTTGTTATATTATTTTTCTGTTAAAAGTATCGAGATAATTAACTGGAAAGAAAATGTCCTTTCCATCTTTTGGGCAATGCGTATAATGAAAATTGAGTCGAACTTGGACCGAGTAATAACTAAAAGAGTGATATAGAGGAGCCGCAGTTTGGAAAAACATAACTGTATCAAGTCACTAAACAAGTAGCAGTTTATGCTGGCGAAAATGGCCCTTCATATATCTCGACAGCAGGCAAAGTGTGCAAGCCGTGTGGCCCTAGCAAAACCACGACAAACTAGACAGCGCGATAATGGCATAACTAGAATGAACGCTACTTAAAAGGACACAAGTTTCAAGTGTCTCACTATGGACAGTAAAAACGGTAAAAGCGGTTTACGTAGCCTTGTCCCTGTCAGTTTTCATGCACACATCAACAGCTACTTGCATCAGTGTTCTGAATCCAAGGTGCCTTTTGTCTACCATGGCACACCTCCAAGAAATCAATGCCCAAGGACTCGAGGCGTTGGTAAAGCTTAGAACGGTAGCCTGCAAATCTATCACGCACCTGTATGAATGTGCACATTGACAGCTACCGCTGCGGTGGCTAAAGATGACGGGCCGCAGTCAAAACTAGCAACATGCACTTGTGCTAGTTTTGACCGCTTGGTTGATTCTCTATTTAATTTAATTATCGTGGCATTGTTTTAAAATTGACCGTGTTAAGTTCAACTAAATTCAGATACCATTGCCATTGCTATTTCCATTGCCATTGCCAAGTACTGCCATGGTGAAGCCGTTGTCAAGCCGAGGTGACTGTTTTGTGATGTGTAGGTAACGTGTAAGTGCCATGTAAGTGAGGTGCACGTGATCTCTATCTGCACCTATATGCAACTCTCCGTTGTACATTCACTCTTACATCAGCACTGTGTTGGCTCTCGTGATAATGAGAACATGTTATAGCTCTGTTCGTATGAATGCAATCGCTTTTGCTACATAAAGACAACTCCTAAATAATAGATGTGATGGCATTGTTCTACCTGTCACAAAATTAGTCATCACTCACCAAATTTATATATGCGCTAGTCCGTATTGGGACAGCTCCAGGCCTAGTTGTACGCGGTATAATGCATCATGACATTTTTTTTACAGCTTCATCCTGTCTTCCCAGGACACCAGATTGCCAAATTACCCATTTTTCGTCATCTCTTTTGGGAATTGGTATATATAGTCTCTTCCTCTCCCACCTGTTAGCTCTCTCTCTCTCTCTTCCCCCTTCTTCTCCTCCGCCATAATGGTCACACAAACGATCCCCATTCAGCCAGAGCGACTCTCATGAATGAGCTAAACCACACCTCACTTTTAGCCCATTGCATTTCCCTTACTCTCATTTCACTTTATTTAAAGCTCTTTCACTGTTATCACATCCAAGATATAAGATGATGCGGACGGGTATCTCGTCGGTCCGGCATGCCGCCATCGGCTCGGGACTGTCCCTCTCAATTGCCCGTCATCTGACGACCTCGGCTCATTTCTCGCCGCCGATTGGCCGCTCTGGGAACGTCGCAGACACTGTCCAGTCTGCCTCTGAGCCTTCTCGGCTGTTTCGGACTGCCAAAATGCACCAGGATACGGTCCCTGACACCGTGCAGCACCCCGTGCCAGCTCGCCCGTCCATTTCGGGAGCCGATGGCCATGATACCATTCCCGGCACAAGCATCCGTGTCTTCCGCACTGTCAGGGCCCTGCGAGACTGGCGTCGCCGCCAGCTTCTTGCGGGTCGCACTGTTGGACTCGTGCCCACCATGGGCGCCCTCCATGCCGGTCATCTTGATCTGGTCCGCTCGGCTGCGCGTGACAATGACGACGTCGTCGTCACAATCTATGTCAACCCCACACAGTTTGGCGTCCATGAAGACCTGGGAAGCTACCCACGCACATGGGAGGCCGACGGCAAGCAGCTTGCATCACTTGAGAACGAGCTTTTCGCCTCCAAGACCTCCAGCAATACCATCAAGGGCAACGTGTCTGCCGTCTTTGCCCCGACCACGAATGAGATGTACCCGTCGGGCTCGCCTAGCCAAGAGGCCGATGGCGATGGCAGCTTTGTGACCATTACGCCTGTCGGCAAGCTGCTTGAGGGTGCTAGCCGGCCCACGTTCTTCCGCGGCGTTGCCACCGTGTGCATGAAGTTGTTTTTTATTGTTCAGCCCGAGCGCGCCTACTTTGGCCAAAAGGATATCCAGCAGACTGTCGTCTTGCGCCGCATGGTCAAGGACTTTTGCATCCCGCTCGAGATCGTTGTAGGCCCCACTGTGCGCGAACAACCCGACGGTCTTGCCCTAAGCTCGCGCAATGTGTACCTCGGCACGCGTCGTCGTGGGATTGCCAATGTCCTGCGTGAGTCGCTGCTCGCCGCTGCTAACAAGGCCAAGAAGGACCCAGCTGCTACCCATACCGATATCATGGCTGCTGCCCACCGGGTCGCGAACAATACTCTAGCCGCCCAGCGCGAGCTCAAGCCTAGCCAGCGCGCCCTCTTCGAGATTGACTATATCTCTCTGTCCGATTACGAGACCATGGAGGAACTGGCGCCCAGCCAGACTGTCGACCCGACCAAGGGTGCCATCCTGAGCGGTGCCGTGCGCATGCTTCCTGTCGAAGAGCCGCAACCCGGTGAAGACCTCGGCCACAACGATGGTCCTCTTGTTCGCCTGATTGACAACATTGTCATCGAACCCCAAAACTGAGCTGGGGGCTGCGATTGAGAGAGCGTCTCTGCCACCCGGCAACCCACCAACGATGCACGAATATATGATACCCAATGGATGAGAAGAGGGTCGCCTGGAGATGGTCTAGAACGGTTTAACACGGCTGGCAATACACAAAGTAGCACTCTATTTGATCGGTACTTTTATGATCAGTTGACCTCAATGAGAAACCGCTTTGATACAGATGGTCTAGTCCTGTCTATGATGATATGGTGATAATAATAATGGTACAGGCCCCGTGGTATGTAATGAAAAAAAGGTAGAGATAAAAGGCAAATATACAGATTATACAAATAATAAAGATAATACAGATTACAACCTCGCCGTGGGCGGGCTGTCGGTGTCAAAGGTGCGTCTCCGCTGCCGGTCAGCTGTGCTTCCGGCCTTTTCGGCAGCAGCTTCTTCTTCAGGTGTCAGTGTCACCGGAGGACCGCCCTTGACGCTGGCTGCTTTAATGGCTTCGTTGAACAGCTTGGCACCGATGCGGTCGGCCAGTGCCAGCACGCGCGTGCTTACAGTAGCACCATCGCGCCGGTTCTTGCCCTCGCGCCGGCTTGCTGCAATCTTGTCGGTGAACGCCCACAGATGGCCCTCAGGCAGCAGCTCGCCAGTCTTGGGATCGCGCGGGATGCTCCATTCCGGCTTGAGCTGCAACCGCGGCGGGATCTTCTTGGGGTCGTCTTTGGACTTGATAACTATCAGCATGCCTTCTTCCTGGAACCGCTGGTACGCGTTCTTGAGCGTCTCCTTGTTAACGGCCTCAAAGTAGCTGAGGTCGCCTTGGTGGTACAGTGTCTTGCCGAGCTGTAGTGCTAGGTTAGTACGATGCATAAGGTGAATGACGGGGAAAGGGACATACGTATTGTGCACTATCCTGTGCTTTGGCCACCTCGATCCAGGTCTCCTCGGTGACATTCTGCGGCGGCGTGAGACCCATGAGTGACACTGCCGCCAGCCAGCTGGCCTCAATAAAGGGCCAGATGAGGAAACAGTAAAAGTCAAAGCTCTCACGGCCAGTCGTGCGCTCAAGGTCTGACAGACCGACCTTGGTAATCTTGCCAGAGGGCAAGCCGCCTTCACGGTCCAGCTTGATCATGCCGTCGTTTTCAAGACCTTTTAGTGTCTTTTCCAAGTTGGCCTCTAAACCCTCGGCGGGGAAGATGAATTCACCGCGGAACAGTGTCGACAAGAACAGCACCTGATCGCGCAATGCCTCGTAAGAAATATCCTGCTGTGATGGACCGCCGCCCTGTTTGATGCGCGTGTACATGGCAGCACTCACGAGGGCCTCGGAAATAAACAAGTGGATGGTCATGTTACGGTAAAAGGACAGCTGGAAGCGGTCAACCGCATAGTACACGGGCTCGGCGAGGCCGCCGACAACACCCACAAGGTCTTTGCCGAGAACCTCAAGCGCGCGCTCGATAATGTCGGGTAGTGATGCCGCATGGAAATGAGCAACACGGCCGCCCTTGGCACGGATGCGCGTCGTCAGCCACTGCACACGCCGAATCAGTTCCGACTGGCCAACACCGCGGCCACGCAGAGTGAGCAGAGCAGTAC
Organism: Ophiostoma ulmi; assembly: GCA_029298715.1. Classification (NCBI taxonomy): domain Eukaryota; kingdom Fungi; phylum Ascomycota; class Sordariomycetes; order Ophiostomatales; family Ophiostomataceae; genus Ophiostoma; species Ophiostoma ulmi. Next base: position 3,546,035 of record JANSLN010000002.1, on the reverse strand, counting down.
CGATCAGCGCAGTCGGCATAACCACGGACACGTCGTTAATGTCCGACAGCACCTTGTAGCCCAGTGTCCGCAACAGCTTCTGGCGCGTCGATGTATCGACAGGCTTGGCCCCGGGTAGCTTGAAGGCCGGATCACGAGACGAAGGCTTGCCTGTGAGGCGCACAAGCTGCTCGTCAATAAAACTTCTCAGGCTCCAGGGGTCGTGGAAGCGCACATCAACGCGGCCCAGCTTAAGAGACAGCACGGAAGAGCCACCGGTCAAGAAATCCGACAGGTTCTCTGCCTTTTTCGGCGTGCCGAGCAGCTCGGTGACGTAGCCTTCTGTCTCAATGACCTTGTCGTACTGCGTGCTGACGGGAATGATAATCGTGTCCTCGACGCGGCCAGACAGCAAACTGTCGAGAATAAACCCGAGAATGCCAAATTTGGGAGACAGCAGCTTGCCTGTGCGCGAGCGACCGCCCTCGATAAAGCACTCGAAATTGTAGCCGCCTTGAAGCAGCGTATCAATGTACGCCTGCACCAGGGTCGTGTAGAGCATGTCGTCGCCAAAGGACCGCCGGATGTACATGGCACCTGCATGCTGTAAGAAACTGCCGACAAGGGGGAAGTTGAGGTTGTCGCCCGACACAACGACAGGCATCGCGATGCCCAGGCGGTAGCAGATCAGCTGCAGGCCGACATAGTCGACGTGTGATCGATGGCACGGCAGGAATACAATGCTCTGCTTTGCACGCGTCGCCCGCTCGGCCACCTTGCGCAGCATCACCACGTCCTCGCTGGCAACATGGATACCCTGGTGGTAGGCGCGCGTGAGCAGCTGCGTGACCAGGTAGTAGGCGCCGCGGATAAACGTTTTGCTCTCAAACTTGCAGATCATGCGGTCAGTCCATTGCTGGGCCACCTCGTTGAGCCAGGCAGCAATCTGTGACCGCCGGCGCGAACGTTTCATGTCGTAGTCGCGGTCTGACGGCGACGGCAGCCAGCCAGCCTTGGCCTCGCGCGCCACGGCTAGTTCAGCCATCTCGGCAATGCGCTGCTGCAGGAGGTCGGCCGACAGCACCTGCGACTTGATGTGGTCTGAGAAGCCAGGGTAGAAGATGGGCTGGCCAATGACGTTATCGTAGGCGCGCCAGCCCGTGCCCGAGACGTAGAGCGAGACCTGCCGCAAGAACTGTAAAGGCTCGGCGCGAAAGCTGTGCATGGGCTTCATGAGGGCCTCCTCGCGCGTGTCGTCCTTGTCGCGGGCCGCATTGGTGACAGCATCAACACCGCTGGGCTGAAATGTCACCCGATCGCCGAGAATCTTAAGATCTGGCGCCTCGTCACGCGGAAGGTTGTCGTCCGGCTCCATGATAAGGAGGGAGTTGTCGTCGAGGAGGTGGTGGTTAAGGGGGTTTCTGTCAGGGGATGGGTATGCTGGTATGAGATTGGATTGACGTATAGGTAGAGTATATTAAAGAAGAAAGACAGCATCCAGATATATAAAAGGGTGGTCGTCGTGATGCTGCGCGGTGATGCGTGGATTGGGTGTCGTGGAGAAGCAAGGTTGAATTGGCTGCAGTGGACAACTGTTGGGGACGGTGGTAATAGCACGGTACTTGAAATGAGGAGAAGCAGGGGCCACAACACGCTAATACCGAGGCTTGTTAGGCCGGCCGGCTAGAGAACAAATGGGTGCTATCGTTTTTTATGATGTCACAAGGTTGTTTTACTTGCTGTTCGTATCATACTCCTGATCTTGTGATGTCGGAGAATTATCAAAAGATGCAGATGGCATATCTTTAGATGCCGCGATAAGCTGGTGTAGGCTGTATGCACTATTCACACTGTCCTGCCGAAATGACGACTTTCACGTGTCCCATAAATTGAGCTAATGCTATTAAATGGGGCTCCCCGGATTCCTTATCGATAAGACGACTTTTTTGACTTGGCTGCGTCTGCAAATCTGCATCTACATCTGCATCTGCAATCTGACATTCCGACATTAGCAGGCATCTATCAGCCCTTGTCAGCTATATCCATTTACGCAATGGCAGCACAACCACCAAAGGGTGCTCTGCACCGGCTACTGGAACGGGCACACTCTCCAGACACGTCCAACCATATTTATACCGAAAAGATCCAATATCGAGAGCAGTTCGTGCGGCCGACGACCCCCGATGGCGATGTTATCGTGGCGCCATCAGCACCCGGCAATAATGCAGGTGCCAACTCAACAGCGACGACAACGACTGCGGCAGGTGCGGCCTCGCTCGCTGCTGCTGCTGCTTCAGCCGCTGCTGCGGAAACGAATGCATTGGGCGCGATGGGTCACAACGGCCGGGACGCGCGTCGCCGAGCACGCCGACTCAAGCAAGAACAGCGCGTTCACCACGCCAAGAAGATCAAACCAAAGCCGTTATCGGCACGAGAGCGCAAAATTCTCAAGCTGTATGATTTGCCAATGGGCGGCAAGAAGACTCTAGCCAGGGAAGTCAAGACAGATACAGTAAAAGATGCAAAGACAGGACAACAAACAAAGCCATCACCCGGCCAGACCTATGAAACGTTTCTGCCACTACACCATCTTTGGCTCGGCTATATCCGCGAAATACTAAGCCCACAGGAACTTCGGATGGGTGGTGCAGCAGCGGCAGCCAAGCTTGTCGCGGCCGACTTCCACGGCGCCAAGGTGGAGGTGACGCGCAGTGCATGCGTCAGCCGTGTCGGGACACAGGGCATTATTGTACGCGACATGCGGTTTGTGTTTGAGATTGTGACGCCGCAGAACAAGGTCAAGATGATTCCGAAAGAGGGCACGTTTTTCCGTGTGGAAGTGCCCGAGACCGACGTTGCAGACGTCGCAGACGGTGCCGGTGGTGCAAAAGCAAAAATGGTGTTTGAGATTGTCGGCTCGCAGTTTATGCACAGAGCTATCGACCGTGCAAACCGGAAATTCAAGCAGCACTTTAACAAGGAGTTGTAATGGGTTAGTGGGTGTAGGAGGGACAGGGAGGAAGTGGGAGCGACACAGATAGCACAGACAGCATTATGATACCCTCAAGCACAGCTTGAATAGACAGCTTTACAGTTATAATTATTCAGAACATTTGTGATATATTGTATTGGACAGTATCAGCCTATCAAAAGATATCCCACAGACTGAGCTTGCTGTCCTTGCTACCGACTGCCAGCCAGTGTGCCGTGACGGCGTGTCGCAGACGGCGCTCCTTTACACTGACCTCGCGGCCTCTTGGCTTGACAATAGTATTTGATGTAGATGGGGATGTACAAGTAGTCGACAGTGCCTGTCCTTCTGGTTTCAGACTATTGGCATCCATCTCTTGGCCAATGGGAGCAAAGGCGACGGCAAAACAGCCCTGTTGATGCCACTTCAGCACGGCGACCTCCTTCATCGTCTTGCAAGAGTATACCCTCACGCGCGAGTCCCATCCCGCCGTGGCAAAAAGACGGCCATCGCTTCGAATCCGGAGTCCCTGCTGGCCAGCATGCTTTGTGTCGACTGTCTTAAGCGGCTCTGTGCCCGGGGCAATGTCAAGCAGTGAAGCTGCAGGCGGTAAATATGATTGTGACTCGCTAGCCAATCCTAGAGAGAGGAGGGAGATGGGTTTTGAATTTGAATTTGTAGGGCCTGTGTTTGTAGGCGGTTCTGTTTCCGTTGGTTTAGGTGCCGCTTGAGGCACAATATGCTGAGCCTGGCCTGCTATTTTTGCAACAGGTATGGGGTGTCTGGCAATGATTGCATCAGCCGCTGACGTCAAAAAGTATGACTGATCTGGTGCCACATCCAATGACAGGATGGGCTGGGAGTGTGTCTTTGCCCTGTAGATGATGGTCGGCGGTCCATCTGCACTCACTCCGTCTAGAGACGCCACGACGGCCACGCCGTTCTCAAAGGCAGCAATGAGGATGAGGGTAGATGGTGATGAGTGGGAGTAGAAAAGAGCTACGGCCATGATCATACCTTCTTTGGCACCCAGCTTCACTGTATTGATCCTCCGTTGAGAGGGTAGATGCCAAATGTCGACCTGTCTGTCAGTCGGGGTCGGTAGCTTGACAGGCGTAGATGCTAGGGACGGTCAGGGACTTACTGCTTCGAGTGTAAGCGTATTTGGCACTGCAATCAGTCGTTCTGTGGGCTGGGACGAAAGAAGAGATGGCTGCGGCTCTAGTGAGCCTGAACCTGTGCGTGCAACTGGAGCTATAGCAGTCATTCCTGCATAGCCGCACCACGTAAAGGCACAAAAGTTCATCGTGTTGACCTCGAGCACATGCACGATCCAAGGCTTGGGGTGTGCCGAGTCTTCCTCTGTTCTTGGCTGTGAAGCTGTCTTGCTGATAGACTCGCCATCGAGCGGTAGCTCTGTGCTCAGCCGGGCCTCATCAGTCACACCGACTTGCCACACAATCAGCTTGTGGTCGCGGCCATGCGTCACGATCTGGGATTCGCTGTCCCAGCCCGCGACAGCCAGGATGCTGTTTTCGTGGGCTCGCCATACAGCCCGTGGCCGCACAATTGTCAAGTCCCAGAGCACAACGTATCCATCGCTATCGCCTGTAGCCAGCCGCGAGTCGGCCGTCATAGAGGATGAGCTTGACGTGCTTGGCTGTAGCCGCACAAAGGCTGCCGCGTTTACCTGGCCGCGATGGCCGCGCAAAATCGCCTCTGGCTGTGCTGGCTGCGTGCTGGCCATTCTGATCAGATTCTGTCGTCAAATTAAATGCTCTTAATACAGCGCAGAATGGCTGGTGTATTCTAGATTTTGTGTGGCTATTCGCAGCTGTCGATGAGCTGACGTAGAAGTCGAAGTCGCTAAAGCGCTGGGTCGAGTTCGCCTTTGCTGCGTTACTCTATATACTCTAGTACTTTCTAGTTCGACATCAGCGAATCACAAAGCAATAATCTCTTGTAGTATAGTGGTCAGTATACGGGCTTGTCACGCCCGGGACCCGGGTTCAATTCCCGGCGAGAGAGTAATTTTTTGTCTTTACTTTTTTTGATCTCTTATCCTTTCTTTCTATTTAAGCATACATCTATTTGACTGGGTACCTATTTTATTTATCATTGTTTTTTTGCGATCTTCAATTGTTTTTGTATGTTTTTGTATGTTTTTGTATAATTGTTTTGTAAAGGTGCTGTTGTTGGTTTTTTTTGGTTATATTCATTTAGCCACTATAATTAAGTAATATTAAAAATACTTTAAATAATGACAGCACTTCCAGTCCCTTTTTGTTATAAAATCATGATGAAACCTTTATAAAATGGCTCTGACAACACAACGTCTGCTTGACTGCTCAATACGACTATTGCAACCGAGATGTTTGTATGCTTGTAAATGATTTTATGCTCCTTTAAATACGTCACATAAATTCTACCACACGTCCTAACACTTTAACCTGAGACTCTTTATTTCACGTAAATTGCTTGTTCATGTGTTTTATCGGCTTTCCCCCCTCAAAAGACTCCTATTCAAGCAACAGCCATCTCTGCGTCTGTTGCTTGGATATATATGGCATATACAGAGTACTTGTCTCCGTAGACGAGCGTGGCACAGGCCTGACCGCTCTACGCATCGTAACACCATCGCTTCATGTAAGCCAGCTACTCGTCTTTTTAGTCTTGATCTTTTTTCTTCTCTTCTTAAATCAGTATATATTATATATTACCGATTACTTACATTACTATATTCGTACTGGATTGGTTCGCCCTTATACCGTAGCACGGCAGTCTGCTTCCGCACTATTTGCTGCTATCACTGTTACTTGAGCGTAACACAACCTTTACATATCTTATATATGTTATTTTAGTAGAGGAAATTAAAAATAATCGCATATAACTTTATAAACTGCCATCGATATTAACTACCTCCTTGCCTGGTTGGCTTACAGCGGTACAGGAGGCTAAGCGATATGCAAAGTACTGATTACTGACTTCTTTCTATCCGATTTACATTTTTTACTAAAACTATGTGGTGTTGAGGTATAAGTTGGTAAGATGAAATAGTTTCTTGTACTGTTGACAGAAAAATAGAGGGGCTGGCATAACAGTTGTCCGTATCCTGTCCTCCCATCTGCTCTACCTTCTGCCCTCTATTTTGTCTTATATTCCTCCTGTATTCAGCGATATTCACCCCTCCAACACATCTCAGTCACACATTGGCTGCATATCTTTATCGTGTGCTAATGCAGCAAGTCTGCTGGCCAAACTCGTGTAGCAGCACCTTTATTATGTGCGACCATGAGAAGGCGCGTTGTTGGGTATGATTGTTTTTGATATAGTATCGTATTTTAATCAAATTCATGTCTGGTTATTGCTACTCTCCAGTCTGTGCCTTGTTTGCTCAATGGGTGCTTCTTGACTGTATTTCTGGCTTGCTTCACTCTGCATATGGTTGTTTCATTTGAGCAAACGACATTTTGCAGACTTCTAGCGAGATCCTGTTTCAAGAGTATGCCGCATCGATCCGACATGACGGCTGCATTGTGGTCGTATTAAATATCAATTGCAGCTTATCTATCACAGGCCGCTTCAAAATCTTCCGAGCGCACGGTTGCTTTTGATTTCACGACAACCAGTTTTATCTTCCTCTTAATATCAGAACTGTGGAAATATAATATAACTCTGTTATGCGTGGCTACCAAGGAGGAAGCCGTCCCGGTGTTTCAATTGAGGCAATCGAGGTGCTGGCCTGACCCGACTCTGTTTCGTTTGTCTTGCGAGTGTCGGCATGTCGGGGTTCGAGTAGCCGGCGAAATAATCAGAGAAAATAACGAACAACACTGTTGTTCCTACATACTCCTCGAGTTCGGCGATCAAACTAGCCCGGAAGCTAGATAGGTCGATGTCTCGATGGATAGGTCGACGCCGGTGGCTGAGGGCTGATCAAATATTTGCTTATTTGTTCGATTGCGTACTTGACTATATTTGGATACTTAATACCTGATGTATTATTTATTATTTGTGTCAGATTATTAGTATGCCGATTCGAATAATCCGTTGGCGGTGAAGGACTGCTGTAATTGTTTCTTTTCTGTGTTGATCTTGCACCTTTGCGGTATACAAAGACGAGCTGAACACTGCTCGTTGGTGCATGGCTAAATCAGGTGCAGAGTATGTCAAGTGCGTAAACCTGCATAAGCTGAACAGAGGCAGCAACCTAGGAGAAGTCATCATTAGAAGACACCATGTCTCTCGTTCTTTGCCCTTTTCAGCCAAGAAGTATCTGACAAGCTGAGATATTCTCTGCAAAGAAGCCGAGTCCGAGATCTGTAACGATACGACTTGGGGCGGATGACAGTACTTCCAGCTCATCAGTGGACCTCGCTGGTCTCTCTCTGCCCCCCCTCCCCTGTCCAGTTCTTTCTTCTCCAAGTCCAACAGACGGGTCGTGCCTCGCTGTAACCTCATCTCCAACATTCTTACACCCGCATATGGAAGGATGCCAGATACGATACAAGATATAGGCACAATCCCGTAGATGGTCAATCGCTTCGGGTGTTTCTCGACCCATACCTTCCGAGACCACTGGTTCGTCATTGGAGCTTGGCCTGCTGGTGGTGGTGGTGCTGACTGCTAATGCTGACCGCATGCTGCTACTGAGCTGCTGTCTCCTTAATGGCTGCTCACATTGTCGGATGAGGGATGAATGAAGATGGTGCTGACAGCTTCGGATAGCCCTACCCAGCACCAACGCAAGACTGCAAAACGGCAATACTGAAGGACGCAGCCAAGCCGTATCACATATTTTTATAGTATTGACTGCTGACTGCTAATGGGCCTGATTACCGTCGGGAGGCCGTAGAGTGCGCGTCAAATATAGCCATTAACCCATTAGAAGAGGAAGACATCGGAGGTACACTACCTCGCAAAGCTCACAAAAAGGAAAGAAAGGACATGATGTCCCGGGATCTGCCTTTCCCGTACAACCGCGCCTTCCCTATTCTGTAATTATTCTGTAGGCATTATACACCAAATTGCCTCTTGCTGCATGGCAGGAGCAATGTGCCTCTCTCCTATCTGGTCGGCAGTCCGAGTCTGCAGTCTGTATGCGGTGTTTCTTGTTTCTTCACCCCTCGTTCCTTCCCGTTTGACCACTCTTAATGTCTGGTGTTTCCATTTTCTAGTCTTCATATTACTCTTTATCATCTCGTCCTTCTACAGAAGGTGCGATTAAGCGTTTTCCATTTTAAATCTTTATCACCACACCCTTTATTTTGCCCTTTCACGATCCAGCACTAGACAAACCTCAGACACTCCATCTCGATGCCTTATACTGCCACCTTCATCCATACCTAGTCTCTGCCTCTTGATACATCCCACGTACCCTCTCCTGCGAATGCCACGGTGTGCTCCTGTGCCACCTCATGCTGTGTCGCTACAGACTCGTTTACTTGCTCGGGGTTCAAGACACCATTGCCAGGATCACCCTGTTTGGTGAAAGACAGGCGAGAATCACAAGAGAACAAGCAGAAAGAAAAAGACATCAGGAAAGCAAAATAACACCAACTAGGCATGCAGCCACCTCACTCACAACCTTTATTACCAACAGCACAATCGGCACTCTTGATACTACAAGCTGGAAATCAGAAACCAACGAAACCAACATAATCAATATCTCTACTCCCTGTTGGCTTCTTTCTGAGCTCGTACGGAACAATCCAACACCGCCACCGTACTCCTGTGCTCGACCGTGCCGGGTGGTGCCCGGCCTCCACAATCTAAAACAGACACACACATGAGCCAGACAGGCCACGAAGCCAGAGCAGGATCTCACTGATGACAACCCTCTTCTGTCTTGCCCGTCTCTTCTCTGTGTCTCTCGGTAAGTGCCTTGTCTCAGCCTACCTCTTTCCATCTCTGGTCTTATTTCTGTCTTTGTGTATTTTGCATTCCCGTCCTCGCCTGTTCTCATCTGTTCTCGTCCGTCCTTCAGTTCTTGTCTATCTTGACTTCCTTGCTGTCTGTTTATCTTTCCCTCTCCGTGTATGTGCGTCTTCTAGTGTACTTACCTGTCTGCTTTGTTTTGCTTCGTCAAAAACTTCTTGTCCTCTTTGGTGCTGTCTCACCCCCCCCGTCCTTTGCTACACAGGCTGCAGTAACATTTATAATCAGCAATTTTCTTTTCTTTTCTCTCTCTTCGTTCTGCCTTTTCAAGTAAAATTGAACACTTGTGTTGTATACTGCATTTTTGTATACCTTAAATAATGCTTGTCTACCAAGCCATACTCTTGCAACAGCACAACCATACAGCAGTCACATCACACTCCCTGCCTCGACATCCACATATTCGTGTCTCACTCACTCCAACCTGCTCACGCTCACAATTCTGATTATTTTTTAACTGGTCCTAGTTATATCTGTTTATTCTGCCAATATACCTGCTGCCACTGTAACACCAGCACAAGGAAGTCCTCGCAACACTGTCCATCGTCTGCTACACCAACCCAACCGCTTCCACTTCTTTGTCTTACGCCCACACGCTACAGCCTCGACACTACTACTCAAAGCTTCACAGGCAAACTGTGCTGCTGGCTCTGTCATCCAGCTGCTTTTCTCTTGTTGTCGTTGCTACAGCTCTCCAATAGGGCCACATAATAACCTGCGAGCCCTAGTAGACTATCACATATAGCTTCACTCTGCTTTAACCTATAGATTTTCTCAACGTGAGCACTGCAAAGTCTGAGTATACTAGTTGCTATCTCTGCCTCTGTCTTGTCACGTCAACGCAGGCGTTGTGCCCACCGCAGTGGTGCGGCTGGCGTTTTGAGAGTTAGAATGAGTGCGAGCTTCAGTGTATGCCCAAAGGCAGTAGGGCAACACCGTCCCTCGTCACCCCCTCCACATGTTATCTCAAACCCTCCACATCTGCCACCTCTGCCACCCCTTCTTCTATCACCTCCGCATGTATCTGCGTCTTCTTTCCTGGCCCACTACAACTCGGGATCAGGATCAGAACCTGCAAACACAAAGCTCACCGAACCCCGTGAGCCCGTTCTTCATCGTCCGCAGGCTCATGCTCTTTACGACAATGCATCACGAAGCTACACTGCCGGCCCCGGCAATGCCTATGAGTACTCGCACACAAAACTTCCGCAAATCGTTAACCCGGGAACATCCAATGGTGGATTTCCTATAACGCTGCCACCACCATCTCTGCCTCTTCCATCCATTACGCCCACCGGGCCAACTGTATCATCCGTGCCATCACCGCAAGCACATTCGCCCACCCCACAGCGTCATATTTTGCCTCTGCCGCCACCACGCACACATGGAGCGTCCATTCAACAAAGAAAACTGAGTTCAACACAGTCCGGTCCAAGCTGCTGTCCCTCAGGTAGCAGTAGCAGTATTGGGGACTCGCCAGCTATGAGGCGTACTTCTTTACCAATCGGCCGGAAAGACAGCAACACCGAAACTAACTTGTATCGATCGCCTATATCGCATACCCGCCATAGTAGCCAGGCAAGCGTCTACATCACGTCGGTTACTGCTGCTATTGCTGCAGATAGACGCACGAGTTTTGATATGGACAGTAAACCTGTCCCCCCCCCAAAATTGGCTGACACGAGCGTTTCAAGCACACCTACATCTCTGGACCTTAAGCCAGCTGCCATTTGCTCCTTTCCACAACCCACACAGGCCCGGAATATGCCAACAATAACACCGCCAGTCGCCACACAAACAAAATCGAGACGAGTCAGGACAGGATGCTTGACGTGCAGAGAGAGGCATCTAAAATGCGACGAAGGTGTCCCGGATTGTGTGAACTGCAGGAAGGGTGCGCGCGAGTGCAAGCGCGGCCTGCGGTTGAATTTCATCGATATTCAAATAAAGCCTATACCTTTTGTCCCAGCTGTGACTTGCTGGAAAGGTAAGTTTTCATTTTGAAGAAATATGATGACACCTACCAAAGAATCACCAAAATCCAGTAAACTGACAATTGTTAGTGACATTTTTTGACGAGTCGCGCATCATTGCTGACGAGTATGCGGGCGGACTTGCACGGTACCCCCGTGCACCAAATGTCCCAAGACCAAATACATCGACATACATCACCGCATCTCACCCTCAGCAACTGCCTGAACATGCCCCAAAGCCAACCTCCGGTGGCATGTACATCAGTAAAGATGCCCCATTCGGACAACAACCATTGATGCCGCTTCCGCAGACAGCGATGCCATCTCTATCAAGCATAGAGCATCCATATCTTGCCCCTCAACATCCCCAATACCCGCAACGTAATGATACTCAGGCGGATTCCGACAAAGGCATAGGGGGGGATGCCAGAGACCTGCATAGTTTTCATGGTAATTCATATGAGCGGAAGGAACACCATTGCGGCAGTCCAGGCAGTGACTCCAGCATCGCCTCATCCATGGTTCCCCAAGGACTCGGCGGCCCTTCTTCGGTTGCTTCTTTAGAAGCAGATGTTGGAAACAGCCCAACGAGTGTCGATGCCGAGTGTGAGCCCGGGAATGGAGGCAATACATATGGTCTCCAAAACCAGCTACCAGAAGGTCTTCCCACGCCCCCTTCTGAGAAGATGGGACTTCTTCGTGGCAATGGAGTCGGACTCAACTTGGGTGTCACTGGCCGGTTGGAAGATGCTCCCAACAGCAAGTGCGGCAGCAACGGTGGTGAGAGGGAATACCTACATTCACCAGACGAGGTATCCCATATGCAAACTTTTGTTGATGACGTCGGAGTGTGGATGGACTCGCTCGACAAGGACAAGCACTTCAGTCGGATAATACCCTACATGGCTCTTAAATCGCCAATGATGCTCAGTGCCTTTCTCGCCTGCGGTGTTAAGCACAAGGCACTTGTCAATGATACCAGTTGTGATAGACTGGCCCTCCAGTATTACGACACTTCTACGACGCAACTTTTGCGCAGCCTTCAAAATCCAGACCGCGACATTGTGGAGAGTGCTGTCACGGCAGTGATCCTCAGTGTGTACGAAACCATGAACGAGAAATGGGCCGACCGAAAAGTGCATACCATTGGGACATGGGTGCTAATGAGAGATTGTGGATGGAATGCCAAGAGCAAGGGGATCGGTGCTGCATGCTTTTGGCTCAGCATCAGGACAGAAGTTTTGAGCTGCCTAGAGTTTAACTGGCCAACAGCCTGGGACCCGGATCAATGGGGCCTCGACAAGGAATTCATAAATCCCGTGGGTGACATTTGGGAAGCAGACACCTGCCACGATAGCGGAAGCAAGCATAGCGCTACCAAACCAAAGCCGTTTGCGACTGTGTCAGATGTCGTGTCTGCAATCACCGGCGGCGAAGAAGAAGAGGCCTGGGTGCATCGCATACTGTACATTGTAGCCAAGGTAGCCAACTTCCGAGCGAGCGTTCCTCGGTTCCAGGAGCCATCTCCCCACGATGAGCAGGTTCGGCATCAGAACCGATTTTCCGAATGGAAAATGCTCAAGAGCCTGTGTGACAAATGGAATGACGAATGCCCGCAATCCATGCGTCCGTTCAGCTACTTCTTGCCTATGGAGGACAGCATGAACAGCAACAAACAACGCTCTTTATTCCCCAATATATGGTTAGTGTAAATGTGCCTCTACTACATGATCTGATATGGCGACTAACAGTGAAGGCTCATCAAGCAGACGGCTATAATGGGACGTCTTCTCTACCATACCGCCATGGTATTGCTTCATCAGCTTAACCCGGTTGAGCCGTTTGACTCGAGAGTGAATCTGAATGCTCAGCGCCATCATGCACACCAGGTCTGCGGAATCGTTGCCCATACAAACGACCCAGGTGTTGCCAGTGTTGCCATTCGAAGCTTGGCCATCTCTGCACTCATTCTGTCAGACATCCGGGAACAAAACGAGGCCTATGCTCTCCTTAGAAAATTTTCTAAAACGTCAGGTTGGAGGACTGATCATGTCTGTTCTGAGCTTCAAAATGTATGGGGACGTGATCTGGAAGAAACAGAAACAGATGCCCCTATAGCTTCCATGACACCCATGTCCAACAGCTTCCTTCCGCCACCATCGGATCTTACTGCGGCTGGGGTCTTACCCGGCAATTTCGGCTTCGGTCTCCCCAACTGGAGCCCAAACATTACATCGGGCTCCAGCTTTCCCATGTCAATACAATCAATGCAGTCGAACAGAGGCCCACTATCTCTCACATCATTGTCACCTTCTGGCAACCGACTTCGTCTTTCTGACCCTTGCAGCGGCGGCCTTTCGTATGGCCATCCACCTCATCTTCAAATGCACTCGACAGCTTCATTTCTACCGAATGCATCATTTATCGGGGCCACCACGGCAGGATCATCGCCACCTCAGCCATCATCCATGGCCGCCATGACATATCGGCTGCCGATGGCAAATCCTCTCACACAAGCAGACTTTAACTTGCCAGACCACCCATACAAAGCCTTTTACAAGCCACCGAACAACTCTGCGCAGTTAAGTAACAAGTCTAAAGTCTCTATGAAATAATCACTTATTTTTCTTTTCTTTAATGGTCATTTATGCGGGCATGCAACCTGTTTAAATTGTGTTACGAAGGGTGCGGTAGGTATAGATGAAATAATGGGGGTGGCTATATGTTTATGATTATGGATGCATTTTCTTTTGTTCATATTGGGTCATTTGTGGGATATCTACAGGCTCTCATACTTTATGATTTTGGTTATTATCCTTGGTTTAGCTTGGGAGGCCGGTTTTGCTGAGGGCTTCATATTTTTATTTTTGGTTTCACTTCTTATTTTATTGTTCCGAGTATGGCCCGTGTTGCTTTTCATACTATATGTTGAAAACCGGCCTATGCTGCCATGACCAAGAGCTCTCTAATTCCTGTCGTCGAGACACTGTCTTGACATGTTTGTCTAGTTGATGCCCGTTCCCTTTTTCGTTCCTTTCTATTCCTTCAACGCCAAAAACGTGCAAGTCAAGGTTAAGCTGGAGAATGATATATGTGGCATTGGCCACCATATCAAACATCAAATGGTATGGCGATGGTATACAGTTGATCAAACCGCGGTGCCCTTCATGAACGGCTCGTTGTCAACCTCAGCAGGGGGGACGACAATGCCGTAGTGGGCGTACGGGAACGATTCAAGAGTGGGGAGGTACTCGGACCAGCCGTCGTCAATATCGCCAGGAGGAGTGGCGTCACCAGCCTCGCCGGCCTCACCAGTCTTGCCAGCAAGCACTTCGGGCTCACGGCCGGCATACTCGACTTTGAGATCGGGGTGGGGACACCAAACGACACGCATGCCAGCACGGCGGCCCGCCTCGACTCCGGGAACACTGTCCTCAAAGACTAGACACTCCTCGGGCGTGACGGGAGGTTCGCCCGGTGCGAGCGTCTCGTTGATAGTCTTCAGGGCTAGAGTGTAGATATCTGGCAGGGGCTTGCCGCGTCCAGGGGCAATGCGGGGGTCATCACCGAGGACACGGCGGGGCGCCTCAAAGACGGAAAAAAGCTCTCCCTGGTTCTGGGTCTTGAGGTGGAAGTTGACGGTCTGCGAGGAGGTGGCGAGGGCGATGTGGACGCGGTGACCGGCAGCCTTTTCGGGAGCCTTGTCGGCCTTGGTGACCTCTTCCCAATAGCGGGTGCGGCCGAGGCTCTTGAGTAGCTCCTCGACGCCAGCAAGGGGTTTCGCGTGGGGAAAACTCTCAACCTGGAGATCTGCATTCTCCTTTTGGAACTGCTCGAGGGGGATGGGCAGCTGAGACCAGGCCATAAAGATCTTATTGGACTCGGTCATGGGGCGGCCCTGAAGCTTTGCCTTGATGGACCAGGGCATCTTAGGCCGGCCGTACTTGGCAAGAATGGCATTGATGCACTGGGAGTAGATGTCCTCGGTGTTCAGGAGGAGGCCATCCATGTCAAAAAGACAGGCCCGGACAGGCGGGAAGCTAGGATGTTAATGGGTATTCAAGTCAAAGAGAAGTCATGAAGGGGGACAGTACTTACTCGGTCTTGGGGGCCATTGTTGGGGTGATGATTGATGGCGAAAGACAGGAAGTAGAGCAGTGTCTGCGAGTATGAGTTTCTGCAGACGAGGTGGTTAGATAAGATGAAGCCAAGATTCGGATGATGGTCGTGATCTGAGAGATGTTCGAGATGGAGATGAAAACAGAAAGAAAATGTGACTCACAAGGCTAGCAAAGGAGGGGGTATATTTATAGATAAAATAGACAAAATAGGCAGAAATAAGAGGTCAGAATATATCAGGAATAGACAATATATACAGAAAGAATGAATGACTAGAAATCCCAAGGCCAATGTTATGAGAATGTGAATGGAGGATGCAGGGCTGTTGGAGGGAGGGTTAGAGGGAGGTCAAAGGTAGGCGAGGACAAGGCGATGGCAGAGTGAGATGTATGATAAAGATAAAAGATAAAAGATAGGAAATTGTCTTTATCTTTTATCATTTGTCAATGCTGGCCAGTGCTGTTGCTTTGATTGCAAGGCAGATAGATATCTTTGTTAAAAATAGTCAGGTAAATAGTCTCTTGAAGCGTACTGGAAACGGCAAGATATTGTTGCTGCTTGCTGTTCCTGGTTGCTAGCTGTGTCTAGTGTAAGTGGGGCCGTGTTTTTCCATGAGATCCCCCTCCATGTTCATATATCTGTATTGATTTCAGTAGCTGATCGTATTTGAATGTAATCGAATTTTGCTGGAATTATCCTCCACTGATATTGTTTTTATTAGAATTTTTAACATATTTAATACAGTTGGTGTCCTACCTTTGCTTTGATTTTGGCTTTCTCTTCATCCGAGGTATCTTAAGTAAGCCAGTTTGACATCAACACGGCAGGTGCGCTTGCAATTGCTCCTTCCTGATACAAACCTATAACCCGACTGGGAGCTCGGGAGGCTAGCGGGCGGTAGGCGGAAGTATTTTAGCTCGTTTCTAGACACAAGGATGTAGTAATACCACCTCCAGTCTGCCTTTTTCGGGGTCTCTTCCAGCGCGTTCCTTCCGCAAACTCTCCTTAGCTACGGGCCTCCATTGCCTAACCTTGCTCAATGACCCCGCCATTGCACCTGTAGCTCTTTCCAGTTTTGCTGCTCGGTTTTCGTTTGTCGTCATGACGTTCCTGCCTCAATAACCTTTCAACATCTGAGCCTCTTGGCACGGCACCTTCCTTCTATATCTTCGTCGCACACATCTCCATCGCTCTTATCTTCATTCTTGTATCTCCATCCTCTTCTCTATCCACCCACCCAGCCTCCACCTTGCAGCAGCAAGATCATCGCACATAGGCAAGCACACTAAGCCCTCTCAACCCCTTGCTGGCTAGATGTGCATCTGCATACCATCTGCATAGACTGCCTGTCCATTGACCATCCATTGACCGTCCATTTGCATACCGAAGCTGCCACACTTCTGGAAACAGCTAGTCACGTTTCCAGCTCTGAATCTCTCGCCGTTTCTTTCGAAATCCGGTCTAGCCAACGCCAACAGATATCGACAGATAAATACCCGCGGTTGACTCATTCAGACAGAGCTCAATCTGTCGCGTCCTATTGCGGGTGAAACCGCGTTTTTCACTATCAGCAACACTCTCGTATACCGAGGATGGCAGACCCAATCAGGGAGCAGGCTGCAAAGTCTAGTCCAAGCAGCCAAAACAAAGACAAGAACACGGTTGTAGATGCGGCCGCAGACGGGACTGATACAACCAATACAGCAAGCCAAGATACCCTAGATGACACCGAGGTGACTCGGGACGATGAAGAGGTAGACTGGTTCTCACCAGTGCAAGAAGCGGTAGGTTGCTTTGACTTTGAAATCCCACAGCAATCTTTTATTCCTATTCCTATTCCTACTCCTATTTCTTATTCTCCCATCTCTTGTCTATTTCACCGAATACAAAACCCTTCCCCGTCACAAGTTTCATCAGCGGCTCTATCGCGGGCAAACTGTTTAAGCCTGCCGGTTCAGTCCCCCTGTGCCATATTTATCTCTCTGATAGCTCTTATATCTATCTGATATCTATCTACTATTTATCTTATGATTTCCATTACTAACGGATAGTCCCTTCTCGCTGAGGCCAATGAACACAAGTCTGAGGCCAATGCGTTGTTTGCACGTGGTCAGGCTGATGCGGCACTGACCGCCTATGAGACGGCAGTTGCCGTACTGCCCGTGTACTTGTATTATGATCTCGCTGTGCTGCGGTCTAATATGGCGGCATGCCACTTGAAGTTGTCGGCATGGCAGGAGGCTATCCGCAGTGCAACACAAGCAATTGAGGCTCTTGACAAGAAGCAAAAGACGCGGCCGGTGACTGACGCGAAGAAGACAGCAGAGGCAGCAAAGGTGGAGGAGCCAAATAAAAAACCTGCTCCAGTCCAACATAAAAATGGTGGCGACGGTGACGATGACGAGGTCGAGGAGGAGATTGTTAGCGAAGGTGCAGCAAGAGCAGCGCGACCGCCACCACCACCACCGGTACAAGCATCAGTAAAATCGACAACGATGACTGCGACACCGCCAACAGAAAAGGACCGGCTACGCATACGTGCCAAGGCCTTGCTACGCCGGGGTCGTGCTCGTGTAGAGTTGGGTGGGTGGGCCAACCTTGCTGGGGCTGAGGAGGACTACAAGGCACTTGCTGCAATGGCACCGGGAACGCTGGGTGAGGTTGACCGGCGGCTGGTGCTGAGGCAGATCAAGGAACTGCCCACGCGGACCAGTGCGGCCAAAGAAGAAGAGATGGGCGACATGATGGGTAAGCTCAAGGAGCTGGGTAATGGTCTACTGCGGCCATTTGGCATCAGCACCGACAATTTTCAGATGGTCAAGGACGAAAAGACTGGAGGGTACAGTATGAACTTTCGCCAGTAGAGGTATATCAAGAAATGCTGGAGGGACATGTGCAAATACCTTGAAATAACCTGACTTTGAGAATGTAGTGACAATAGGCATTCTGGAAGTAGGACCTATAGTTATGTATGCTGCACCGGGTTAAAGTCTAAATGCACTGCTATTACTCCGCACCGAAGCGTCGATTACTCCGGGGAGGCGCGGTACAACGCTAGAGGCTCTTTAGCGCTCGTTGGCGATCTCTAGCGTTAACAGACTGATCTAGAGCTGTCATATCAGTCGTTTTTCCACATTGCGATATGTAGCCAGATCGAAGAACGTAGAGATGACCTCTGTGTCTGCATCGTCTAATCTGTAGCATCACGAGTGGCCTTGCTTTGTAATACAAGTAGCTCCTACCAGAGCTGTAGGGCTGTTGTATTAACGTGCCTTCCTTTTTTGTACCGGACACCGTTGGGGGAGATGCCATTGACAATCAATGCGATCCTAGGGCAGGAACGAACGGCACTGGAGATATACCTTCCAATACAGCACACTCAACCGACACCCCGCGTAGTTGCACCCCGTTTGACTTTGTACAAGTCCCTCTGCCGTCGTCCCGTCATCCCGCCATCTCATCTTTTCATCCATCTCACTCTGTTAGCAGCTTCAGGTCGATTCGACACCCTTCGCCTCAACAGATACCTTGCAACCTCCACTTCACTCCCATTTTCTTGGTAGTCAGCCATTGTCCTCACCAAAGCCAAGGTCTTCGTCCTCCTACGTCTTACTCCTCATTGACATCTCTTTTTCTCGGCATCCTCTCATCGAGGCGTCATTTGGCAGTGTTTACAACCTGTATGCTCTGGACTGTAGACGAGATCTGTCAACCGTCAGGTCCCATTCCGAGACGGGGCCAATTCCGCGTCTGCTCACGTTCAGCCGTGCTCACGTTCTGCCTGCCTACGGTATCCCCCTCACCACACACCCTTGCTCGCACTCAAATCTCGTTTTCTCTTTTTGGCCATTGGCTTGCATAAAGGTGACACTAGAGACAACTACATTACGCTCTCCTATCATTTGCAACTTTTGACTCCGCCGCCTCGTTTACTGCTTTCGTCCACATCCGGCATCCACCCTGACAACGTATGCAATACACAACTGATTCCGTTCACGACAACACCCCCTACCCCTTTGCGGCCCGGTCCTTGTTGCTCGTATTCCTATTTAGGTATCAAAAGTCGTTTCCAATCCCATACATCGTCTCACTTGTATCCTATCGAGGCCAGCTCAACCGCATCTCTATCCACCCCCTCAGACATACCAAGACCTGGCAGCCACTCGGATAGTACGCCTCCTCGGGGTATTACTAGAATAAGACCGAAAGAAGCGGAACTCATACTACCTACTATCTCATTCTACGACAGTGGCGTGCTACGCCTGCGTATGAATGGGATTAAGTAGCAATGAGTGGCCCAGAACAGATCCAGCTACCCGATACAGGGTCTTCTTCTGGCTCGGGCATGTTCCAGGTGATCTCGCTCGGAGATAGTGTCAACAAGCAGCAGACACGAGATTATAAACGCCGCCGGCCCCATAAGAAGTCCAGAGGAGGCTGCCAAGGTTGCAAGCAGAGAAGGGTTAAAGTACGTATAGGTCATCTGTTTATTTACTGATGTTTTGGTTTAATTCTTATCATGCGGCAGCCCTGTCCTTGCCACAAACAAAAGTCTAAAGGACATATGCTGATAATTTACCCCGATAGTGTGACCAGGCTGTACCCTCTTGTCTGCGATGTAGACGCAATCAGAGAGCATGTGTCTATGGAGATGAAGGTGGCGGCCCATCCTCATCTGGCAGTCGATTGGGCGACCAAAATACTCAAGACGATCGGCATACTCGACCACCGCTATCACGAAATACCACGGTCCCAATAAAGAAGGAATATGAACAGACCTCCTCGTTATGCAACACTCAGCAGAGACCTTGTTCGAAATTGGTGCCCATTCCCAACACGAGCCCGCCAAATCCACGTTTCCTTCGTCCAAACCCAATGCAAATGTCAACTCTCGAGTATGGCACGCCTTCAAACCAGCTCATGTTCCATTTTGACGCGGCGGGAGAGGGTATCTTTGATATGCCCAACTTTCTAGGTCCGCTGATACCGCTTGCCCTGCGATTTCCGCATCTCCGGGGGACTATACTTGCAGCAGCAGCATCACACCTCTCGCACAAGGCACCCGGTCTCAAGGACTACCATATTGCAAAGCACTACCAGCAGGCCGTGGCTCTAAAAGCATACCAGGCAGCACTGATTACCCCCTTCAAGTCACAGGGCCAGTTAGGCGTCGACGTTTTGCTGCTCACGGCCATGCTCATTAACATGCTATCGTTTATCATGCCTCTAGAGACTGGTGATTTATACAGCATGTGGGACAGCCGCCAGCCCGGTCCTCCACCGCCATGTGCCGACGCCGACCCCGATCCGAGACGGTCATGGGTGTTTAGTAGCCAAGAAAATCGTCTTAGCTGGTTGGCCCTCCAGATGGGCTTGACTCCCCTTTTGATTGCCACAGCACCGTGGCGTGAAAAAAGTCGCCTGCGTCTTTTGTTTGCCAACTCGGACGACGAACGGCGCACACTCTCTGGAAGCTGGCAGAGCTTGAGCCACGTCCCTCCAATGTGGCTGAAGCTCTTTGATCTTGATCCCAAGTCAAAAACAAACCCTGGGTTTCGTGGCAGTGGTGTCGTAACACCGGCCCCCATTACTTCCGGCACTGGCACTGGCACTGGCAACTCACCTAGTACGGCTGGAAGTAGTCCTGATAGTGCTGCGACTACCACAGAAACAATTAGTGAAGTAGATCGTATATACCGCGCACCGCTTCGGGTTGTGGCGGAACTTCGGCTGATGGAAGCCAACGACCGCAACTTGTTACAGTACTTCCAGTTCATTGGCCAGCTAAGTAACAGCTTCCGCCACAAGCTTCTCGAGCGTGACGAAAAGGCTCTCTGGCTGTTTGGCATGTGGATGGGTCTACTCTGCCGCTTTCCCAAAGTGTGGTGGACACGGCGGCGAACACGTTGTGACTTTCGAGCTATCCGGCTATGGCTTCACCTCGTGGGCGTTGGCCAACGCGCCGGCGAAGAAGGCCGGATGTGGCGGTCCCTCTTGCAGGATCTCGATGATACCTGGGGATATAAATTTGAGACGGATCCAATAATGCACCGCGCATTAGCATATAAGTTTGGGTAGTATCTTCAGTGAGACAGCATTCTTAGTCTTCACTGGCTGTCGGATAGTACCTGTTTGGTATTGCTATTGCTTGACTTGATTATTATACTGTCATCAGCTCGCAATAAAGGTGGGTGGCGTGTAAATAATCAAGTTTTGTTTGTTGGGGACGAACTGACGACAGCTTCACTTTCATACTAACTCTGCATCAACTCTACATCAACCTTGCATCAACCCTACATCAAACCCTTATCTCCAGCCATAAGCTCCAGCCCGTGAATATCGTCCTTTCCTCCAACGGCCCGATTCATTCTCTGGCACTGCCGATTGCTTGGGAAGACCCAGTACGCTCTCACTCTGGCACCACAGAACTCGCAGTCAAAGCATATGTTTTCACTTCCCCATCTGCTTGCACATGCTTTCCTCATTCCATAAATAGCCAGCTATTCTCACCACCTCCAACTCTGCTATCTTCACACTTTGACACCACACGTTCTAACATCTTTGAACAAGACGCTTCCACACTCAAAGGTAAGAAGAGACTATCTACCTACATCTTTCAGGCATATATATGCATGCCATTTCCATTATTCGTCAGCTTGGCATCTAACACATCAGCTTCGCCTTCACCACCACTGATTCTACATCGCCACAATATCTTACCACCCCCAGCATAACATCTAAACAACAAAGACAAGCAGCAGTCATGTCTGAGTCGGGTGCCACGCCAACGCTCCCCAAGGATATCGATCCTTCCAAGCTCAGTGATAAAGAAGCTCGCTTTTTTATTTTTGCAATCCAGAGCATGCGCGGTGGCGAGCAACGTGTAGGCTTTCACTCCTGATATCAAATCCGGGGCTATTTTACTAATTC
Source organism: Ophiostoma ulmi (assembly GCA_029298715.1). NCBI lineage: Eukaryota > Fungi > Ascomycota > Sordariomycetes > Ophiostomatales > Ophiostomataceae > Ophiostoma > Ophiostoma ulmi. The sequence goes on along the minus strand of JANSLN010000002.1, from coordinate 3,524,126 downwards.
TGTTCTCTGTCCTCAGCTTGACTACCCTCGTATCGCAACTGCGGCTGGAATGTCCACCCCCAAGAGCGCAATGAACTTTTGGTGTGGTGTGAAGAAGAAGTTTGAGCTCAGCTTCGGCGATGCTTCTGCTGCCAGTGGCACACCGGCCAAGGCCCCTGCAAAGCCCAAGAAGCGCAAGGCTGCCACTCAGCTCGTCAAGGGCGAGAACGGCGAGAACGACAAAGATGCCGAGGATAAGATCGATGACAAAGAAGCTGTCAAGGATGAAGGGGCCAACCACGAAAAAAAGGAGTGCATCGCCGTCTCGCCCAAGGCAAACAAAAAGGCCAAGACGGCCAAGACGGCTAAGGCGACCAAGGCGACCAAGGCGACCAAGACGGTCAAGACGGTCAAGTCGGTCAAGGTGGCCAAAGACGAGATCACCTCCGATGATGACAGCAAAGATGATGTCCAGAGCGAGGTCCAGAGCGATTGTGATAGTGCCTAGACCAGGCAGAGCTGGTTGGGGGGTTTTCTTAAGTTTCCTCTGGTAGTACAGATGCGAGTTTCAGTGGTATGGGAGCTGTTTACCATGGTGTACACGAATGTGTAGGGGCTATAACGTGGTATCTGTCTTATAGATGTATAAGATGTATGAAAGTCGGGTAGTTTTCTCAGTGTTTATAGCGATGACTTATTACAAACTTGGTCTATACGTGCCATAGTGATAATAGGACTCCATTCACGCAACAGTTACGACACTGCAGTAGAGGGCACTTAGTTGTATATTGTTTATAATGAGCACTTTCTTAAACACCTCTAAATGAACGTGATCAAAACATAAGATAGGTCGCACTGATTCTATCGCATAACTATACAAACAAACATGTATAATGTAAAATGAAATGACGTGGGAAAAACTTTAAATCACAGAATCTACTGCGTTGACCGCACGACAGCATCGATAGACTTGGCAAAGTACTCGACGTTGTTTGTGTTCAGGCCGGCCATGCTGATGCGGCCGTTCTTGGTCATGTAGACGTGGTAGTCGCTGCGCAGCTTCTGCACCTGGGCCTCGGTCAGACCTGTAAAGGAGAACATGCCGATCTGGTCGGTGATGTGGTTCCAAGTGCCAGGAGTGCCAAGAGAGTCTAGCTTCTCGCGTAGGGTCGTGCGCATGGTCTGGATACGGCCAGCCATGGTGCGCAGGTTTTCCTCCCACTCGGCAAAGAGGGCGGCGTCGTTGAGCACAGTGCTGGCAACGCGGGCGCCAAAGATGGGAGGGTTGGAGATCTCGGAGCGCTGCAAGAAGTAGAGCTGCGACTTGACGCGGCTAACAGTGTCGGCAGTGGTGGCGGTGTCCTTCTGGGGTGCGGCAACAAAGTGAAAGCAGCCGGCCCGCTCACCATAGAGACCAAAGTTCTTGGCAAACGACTGGGCAATCAGCAGCTCGAAGCCTTGCTCGACAAAGTAGCGAACAGCGCCGGCGTCACGGGCAAGATCACCCGAGGCAAAGCCCTGGTAGGCACAGTCGAAGAAGGGCAGATGGCTCTTCTTGCGGATAACATCGGCAATCTTGGCCCATTGCTCCTTGGTAGGGTCGACACCAGTGGGGTTGTGGGCGCAGGCGTGCAGCAGGATGACGGAGTTGTTGGGAGCAGCCTCGATGGCTCCGATCAAGCCGTCAAAGTCGAGGCCGCGCGACTGCTTGTCAAAGTAGGGGTAGGTGGCAGTAGCAAAGTTGACATTGCTAAAGATCTGGTTGTGGTTGGCCCAGGTGGGGTTGGAGAAGTAGATCTGGCGGTTGCCGTGGTAGAACTTGGCAAGAAAGAGAGCGCCCAGGTGGACGGCACCGGTGCCGGAGATGGTCTGAATGGAGATGGTGCGATTCTCGGCAATAGCGGGGGAGTCGGCGCCAAGGATCAGCTCGGCGGCCTTGCTGGTGAACGAGGCGAGACCGGCAATGGGAAGGTATTCGTGGTTGGCGGTAGGATCATTGTGGATAATTGTTTCAGCCTAGATAGAGGAGATGCTGATTAGCACATGGCATTATTATAGCATGATCAAAAGTGGGATTCTGTAGTGAGGGCAGTAATAGTAGCAAGAGATGAGGAGGAGGTAAAGTGGGAGTTGTGCGGATGCCATGGAATCCCTATGAGGAAAATGTGGGCGGAACATGTGCGGCTTTCGGGGAAGTGGAAGAAGACAATAAGTGTATTTTCCTGCATTAGATGCCACTGCATAACGAGGACTTGTATCGGGGTTGCTTTGCGCGGAGAGTCCCCTAATCGGTAGTATCTCGGGATGGGATATGCCGGGGCAAAAGAGGAGTGCGGCTGCGCTGCTAAGCCCAGTATCTGGGGTGCTTGGGGTCAGGTGGGGGGGAAGAGGGGAAGAAGGGACCAGTGGGATAGCTTTAAAATGGGCAGGAGCGATCGGAGTGTGTAGTGGATAGGCAAGCCAGAGAAGAGGGCGAATGGCCTGAGCTGCAATGGTAATAGCCTGTAGGCTGCAGCGGTCTAGTGGTTGGCATCGGCCGATTGGGGGCTTGCTACAGAGCATGAGAGGATGGGGCAGGAAGGAGCGACGGACGTCATATCCACATCAATGATAGGCCAGACATAGATAACGGCAGGGATAAAAAGATTAGGAGAACGAGGCAAGAGACGAGTCGATTGAGGCAAAGGAGAAAACAAGAGGAAAGAACCGCAAAACGCACCTTCTTGACGACGGGGAGAACCCAGGGCTTGCCGTTGTTGTCGCGGTAGGCACCAATTCCCTAGTCAAAGTGTTAGTAAGGTGGGAGGAAGGAGCGACTGAGAGTCGAGACCCGTAAAAAGCTAGCTTTTTTCGCACTCTTTCCCAGAGCTGTGGCTCGTGGAGTCACGTCAAGCCCAACACCAAAATGACTCCAAATGAGCACAAACAAGCAGACGACAATGACTTACCAGATCGACCTTGTTCGGGCTGGTGTCAGCACGGTAGGCAGCCATAAGACCAAAGAGAGGATCCTCGGGAGCCTGAGGGACGGCCGAGGCCGGGAAGCTGGTGACTGCTACTGAAGGAGAAGCCATGATGTGGTCGGCAATGTGCTGAAGCCGAGAAGTCGCTTTGGAGGTAGAAGATGAAGAGGGAGGAGGTGAAGAAGAGGAAGAAGAGGATAGAGAGAAAGAGGTGGAAAAGGGCGAAGAAAAGGAAGAGGAAGCAAACGAAGAGGGAGTGAACGTCGACTGTTTTGCAGACAGAGAAAAGGGTATGTTCGTCGCAGGAGGTAATATAGTGCTGGCGGTTGTGCTAGGACGCGTAGAAGCTGCTGCAGAGACGGAAGGAGCTGCGGACAACGGAGCTGTTGCCAGTGGTGGGGGAAAGGAAGAAGAGGACGAGGTGGGGCGTCTATCTGCCATTTTTGGTGTAAATGAATGGAAAATGATAATAAATATGTAATAGAATAATACAGATAATAAAAGGACAGTGACGGCAGGTGATCTAGGTGGTCCCAGGTGGTTTCTGTGACAAAGAGGTGAGAGCAAGAGGGAAAGAGGTAGACTAATAGCGGGGCCGGGCACAGGAATGACCAGTTGTGCAGTGTAATGGTGACTGGTTTGTCAGGCTTTGGTCGGGGCAGGCTGGCAGTGTAGGAGTAAAGGGATAATGATACTACGGAGAAGCAACCGTTCGAAAGGAAGGTGCAATCCGCGTGTTTTGGGGTTGGGGAAGACGGGATCGCTTGGGTATGGATGGAGCGGAACCGAACAGGTGTCAGATGCTAGACGAGGGGGGCTGTAACTGTAAAGGGATAAGAAGAAAGGATAGAAAAGAAATAAAAGAAATAATATATATATATAATGATAATAATAAACCAAAAATCGGAGGTCAGTTGATGGACTGTCGTCGGAAGACAATCCGAAAACGAGGTCGCCAGAACGATATCCCGAGATGGAGCCGGAGAAGCTTGGTTTTGAGTGAGGGTATGAATTTGTAAGATAATTTTTAAAGGAAAGATTGAAGACTGAAGATGAATATAGGCTGGGTTTTGTCACGAGTGCTAAACACTGGATAGTGAGCCGGGGTAAAGGGATGCAGCTTGAAAAGGAACCAGCTAAAGCTAGATGGCTGTATTATGGAGTGGCCGTAAATGTAAAGAGCGCGTGTGAGACAGAAGGGCAAGAGTGGCGGGTTAGTCGGAGGTGCAGCCGTGCGGGAAGTGACTGGACAAGCTGGAAAGGTTGGATATTGAGAATTGGAAATTGAATATTGAATATTGAATATTGAATATGGTCGATGTGGAGAGCAAGAACAAGCTGAGGTCGGTCTTTACTGTGCAAGTAAACTGAATGTAATATGTTTGAGCATAAACAGTGTAGATGTTACTGCAGGAGATCAGATGTGCCGGTGTAATGGGTTGATAATGATGCTAGGCAAAGAGACGTGGTCTGATATTTAAGTTAAGACGAAAGACGGCCGACGAAAGGCAAGAGATAAATGGCAAAATATATACGAGTAAGCCCGACTTTTATTATCCATGTCGAGCTCGGGCGAGCCAACTCGTGAGAGGGGGGGGGATCCAGCTCCAGCACATGTCAGTGCGCCGAGGCAAGATCGGTATCTTAATTTGGGGAGGTGCGCTGTAGCTAGCACGGTGTGGTGTCAGACAGTACAGTGAGTGATTCTAGCAGACAATCCCGGCTTCCGCATGCATCTTTCACACAAGATACAACATGGAATTGATTGCATGTCAATTATACCAGTCGTCAATTTGGCAATTAGTTAATTCTAGATTGAGTTAAACAATCGAATTGAGACCGACACATGTTGACACGCAAGCAACAAACATATGATGATGAGGTCGGCATTGCAACGCTGATATAAGCAGAACAAAACACCGACTTAACTCCATCGGCAATTCAAATGAATCAGAATCAAAGAAATTGCAACAGGAATATCCTGTGTAATACTGAGTAATAAAATAAAAGTATAATAAACCCGACCTCAATCATGTGTCTTTACATGGGCTGCCAGTGACGCGGCGGGAGGCCGGTTAAATGCGCACCCAGCATGTGATAGTGATCTCTAGTCATAGCCTCATTAAGCTAAGCCAACCAGTGCAAAGAACACAGACAATTCATAGACTCGATACATAGATTAACATGCTCGCTATCATACCCTAACGCCACATGTCTAAACACATATACGACATTCAATCACACATCATTTTCCATTTAGATCAAGAAATCCCACACAACGACAAAGGCACTCAGACCGCACGCCACAAAGAACGTATACCGCGCCGTGCTGGGCCTGTCCAATGCCTTTTTCAGTTCTTGATTGCCCTTGGCTACATTGTCGGCCGTGTTGAACGAGTCCTGCACCATTTGCTCGACATGCGCCGACTGGATCTCCAGGTTGCTCACCAGCATCGTCTGCAGCTCGGCAATTTCCACCAGCGACTGCTCCGCCGACCGTACCTTGCTCAGGGTGGACTCATAGTGCTGCACCATGTCCTGGTTGCCGCTCTCAAACAATTGTGCCTGCTCTGATGACGGGGCTTGTGTTTCGTAGTTTGGTGTACTCTCTTCTTGCTGGAACGCCGCCGATGTTGATGTTGATGTTGACATCGACGTGGCTATTGGTATTGGCGATGATGCCGATAATGATGCTGATAATGACGTCGACTTTGTAGAGGCTGTCGCTGCTGCCGCCGCTGCCGCCGCCACCGCTGCTGCTGCCGTAGACTCCATCTTTATCCGCGCCAGCCGAGCCTCCATCATCGCCTGCTGCGCCTGTCCGCACGCCTGCAACCGCTGCCGTAGATACCACAGCACGCTTTCATGGTGTGCTGCCATTTGTCGCTGTGCATCCTCGGCCGTTGCCTGCTCAAACGACTTGCTCGTCAATAGGACCGCCAGTCGTCCACCGCCTCCAAACCCATGCTTCTTCCGGATCAGGATTTGCTGTGTCTCCTGGTGCAGCGTCTCAGCTTCGGCTAGGCCCTTGATGGAGGCATTGAGGTCGCGCAGTAGCCGTTTTGCGTTGGCATCAATGTCGTCGCGCTGCGCGTCGCTCAGAAAGAGATTGCGACCGTCAGTGCCGAGATGGCTATCGGTTTGGTGGGAGGCGTTGGGGGAGTTGTGATGAGACTTGGAATGGCTCGCGTGGGATCGGCGAGAGGGTGCAGATGAGAGGTAGGCCTGGCGCACGTCGCCAAGCTGTTTCGAGAGTGTCGCGATATGTGTGTTCTAACGGGCAAAGGTCAGCCATTGTGTACTTGATCTCTCGTTCCAATTTCTTCTTCCTGTACTCACTATCCGGTATGCTTCTTTAAGAAAACCGTTGGTATCGGCGGCGTGGAAAGCATGCTTTCTCGTCGGTTTGCGGTCGCCCTTGACCAGCAGCTCGTCAAATGCGGGCGTCAGGTCGAGCGCGGCCATTGTGGGTGTGTACGTGTAGTCTCTGCTTTTGTGATTTTGTCCAAATTTGACGTATTGCCTGAATCTACCCTCTCGAAATGGTATATTGCACTGTGTTATTGTCGTCGTCTGTTGCATGCTTTGACTGGCGAGTCTACTACAATGTGGGATGTCGCATTACTCCGATGTGGCTTTTTGCTCCTGACGGGATTATGTAATTGGGCATAGGTAGCAGCTGTATTAGTCGAGAGAGCTCCCTTTAATTGTGGGTCCATCTTCGTCATTGCATTAGCCACGCAGCCACAACATCATGGCCTCGCACCCATGCTGTGATACTCTTTTGCAATGATCGTTGGTCTGTGTCGCTGGTCGTTGATGGGGAATGTCTCATCCTATATGTTTTCCGAACTGCATATATAGTTTCCCAAGCCTGCATCCTTTTTTGAGACCGGTCTCGCGATCGATTTGTCGCCTTGAACTGCAAACAAACGTTTTATAAGCAAATCAAGCAAATCACCAGTGGACAAGTCATAGAAGCAGGCAGTTATCTGTTCTGGCCACGTTTTGATAAAGACAGTCCTTTGTATCTGTGTATCATTGGCTTCTGTATGGTTGATCTGATGACTGCCAGCCGGTCCGATACCGCTCTGTAGGCCAGTCGGCACCGCAGCCAACCATGCGTGCTGTATTCGTATTGTACATACTCCTATGGCAGAGTCCTGAATACCGACTATGGTAATTGTCAGATCTTATTTTTAATTTCATCTCTAATGCCAGCGGTTTTCTATCTTTCTACTAGACCTGTCTTGCGGCTCAATAAATGTAGAAACCCTTTGCCAAGTCTAAACGACTTGGCTATCAACTAGGACCTGAATCGAATCATCAATGCATCTATCAGCTCCCCTGCATCTGCCTCCTTTAGCTCTGCCACCCTTCTATCTACGACTCTAAACTACAGAGTCGGTGCCGGCTCGCTCAAATGACTAATCCCGGCTTTAGATCTGCCGGACGCTCTGCCCCACACCCCTATACTGCCTCCGGACCGGCCTTATAGACTCCACTTCCGGCACCTAAGAGCACTAAAAAGTATGATTCTTTCAACTGATTTTTGGGGCATGTCGTCTTTTAAAGCGGAAATAAGTGTGCTGGCAAGGGTGATGGTGGTCGTCTGCTCTGTCTTGATGATCTTTCAATCCCATCAATTCCTACCGAACTTACTTGTATAATGAAATCGCCGCCGGCAATTGGTCATTGCCGGATTGCTGTCCACTCGCACCCTCCACCCATAAGTATCGCATCATTACGCTCCAGTACGGCGCAAGGTGTCATCCATAGAGTATAATGAATACAGCCCGACTGCAAGCTGTTTTTTATTTTATTTTATTTCAAATTTAGATTTCAGTTCTTGGTCTGCCCAGAAAACAAAACGACACAGCAGATCCGGGGAACATCTCGGCTGCAGGCTTTTCGTAACTGAAGCAAAGTTGTGAACTTTGGCGGTCTGTTTCGGCGTAGTATTGGACTTTTGTCCTATCGCTCCTTCCCGATTTCCATCAGCCGGTCTCTACCCGTTCCCGTCTCTGGTCCTCTTCTTTCTATTCTTGTTTACTGCCCATCCCCCCTTCTCGTTCTGTTTGTTTTTCTATCCGTTCCTTCCTCTTATCTTTTTCTCTTGTCTCTTGTCTCTTGTCTCTTGTCTCTTGTCTCTTTCCTATCTCTCCTTCTCTACCTCCCTCGCTCCTTCCCAATTCGTTCTCTTCCCTTCTCCGTCTCTCTTCCTAGTCAGTAACCCCTTCCCCATACGGCGATCCAATGCCATCATCTTCAGCCATTCAATGCCGCCATGAAGCGTCCTAAGCAGCTCACGCAGGCATCATCCAATCTCGATGTAGCCTTTTCCGACGACTCACAAAACAACTGTCAAACCAAGCCCAGTGCTGGTCCGTCACCTCTTGGCACCGAAGATGGACCTACCACGGTCAATACCAAGACGGCCGAAAAAATCACACTACAACCGGACGGTCCCGAATACGCCAGCATCACACCCGGCGATAACGATAACGACGATAATGATAACCATAACTACAATGCCGTCATCCCGGTCCCCAATGATGCCGACTCGGAGCAGCTTGACCGGGTCGTCAGCGGCCCAGTGTATAGCGTGTTCTCCAAGGGCATGAAGCGGTACATTCTCACTATTGTCACAATGACCAGCTTCATCTCGCCCATGACAGCCAATATCTACTTCCCGGCTCTGCAACCCATTGCCACGGACCTGGGTGTCTCCATCGGCCTTATCAACTTGACGCTGACGACCTACATGGTCTGTCAAGGCATTGCACCCACCCTATTTGGTGATTTTGGCGACATGGCTGGACGGCGCCCTGCCTTTTTGATTGCTCTTGTCGTCTACCTTATTGTCAATATCGGCCTGGCTCTGCAGGACAGCTACGCAGCATTGCTTGTTCTGCGCATGCTGCAGAGTACAGGTAGCAGCGGCACGCTGGCTCTTGGATATGCCGTTGTGGCCGACATCTCTGTGAGCGCAGAGCGCGGCAAGTACATGGGCATCGTGGGCGCCGGTATCCAGATTGGCCCGACCATTAGCCCTGTGCTAGGCGGTCTGCTGTCGCAGTACCTGGGATGGCGGTCCATCTTTTGGTTCTGCTGCATCTTCTCGGCGTGCCTGCTCGTGCCGTATGCATTGTCTGTACCCGAGACAGCACGCAACGTTGTCGGCAACGGATCGATCCGGCCCCGGCCTCTCAATATGACGGTGATTGATATGATCCGGGCAAAGAAGCACCCAAGCTCAGGGCCACCTTTGCCACGTGAAAAGGTCCGATTCCCCAACCCGCTGCGGACTCTCTACATTGTGGCCGAGAAAGACTTGTCTCTTATTTTGGCGTATACGGCGCTCCTCTATCTTGTGTTCATGTTGATCGTGGCCACGGTCTCCACTCTTTTTACCGACATTTATCATTTGAGTGACCTTCAAATCGGCCTGTGCTACCTGCCCTATGGTGTGGGCTGTTGTATTGCCACACTGGCACAGGGCCACGTTCTGGACTGGAACTACCGCCGCACGGCACGCCGCATCGGCTTCAAGATTGATTTCCGGCGCGGAGATGACCTGTCTCACTTTCCCATTGAGCGGGCACGGCTGGAGCCAATGCTGCCGCTGTTGGTGGGCAGTGTGTTCACCGTGGTTGCCTATGGCTGGGTGTTGGAGTACGAGCTGCCATTGGCTGTGCCTCTGGTGCTGCTATTCTTTGTTGGCATCAATGTTGTGGGTTCATTTAGCATTCTGAGCACACTCACCATGGACCTGTACCCCGAGTCACCTGCCACTGCTATTGCGGCGGTCAATCTGGTCCGGTGTCTTCTCGGTGCTGGTGTGATGGCTTTCATTGACACCATGATTGTGCATCTTGGTCGGGGGTGGAATTTCACATTCTGGGGTCTGAGCGTCGTGTTGTTGTCGCCCACAATGTGGCTCGTCCTTCGAAGAGGCCCACAATGGCGTGAAGAGCGACGCATCCGACTGGCAAAGAAAAAAGCGCAGAAAGAGGCAAAAGAGGCTCAACAGGAGATATCACAGGATATTGCCAACAGCATCCCTGGGTCCCATGGATAAGGCTGTGGTGCAGATGCTACGCCCCGCATGGGAGGATCCCCGGATGGTACTGTAAAGGACGCAGCGGAAGTAGTGGAAACCTACCCCAGAGAAAGGTACCAAGAGATTACATCCCAGCCAACACATGGTGACAAGGGCGGCCTGGCAATTATGGGTAGTGAAAAGTGATAAGAGGGTGTGTTTGGGCACCGGTAGCTGACCGGGACTACCCCCCCGGTACAGGCCGGAAACGCGGTGTATCTATTACCTCTGGTTTGTGATTGTTTTTTTTGTACTTTGTACTTTGTCCTTTGTGCTTTTTGATATCAACAGGGGGGGGCGGGGTCCCGCGAGGAATTGGCCGATGACCCACGGCCCCCAGTGCGAATCCTGTGACACGTGAATATTTGTGAAATAGATAATGGAGGGCTACGGATCAAGGATCCGGGACCCAGGCTTGTCTTCCGGGCAACAGTTAAATGAGATTATCGTTGAAAGAGCATGATATGCAAGGCAGCGTCAAAGCGATAGTTGCAACGAATGGGATTCTACCCGGTTTGCCTCATGGTATATTAGTTCTGCAGATTTGCCAATATGAATTTGCACCTTGATAAAAATGGGCTGATTGATAAAGAGTGCGAGCAAAAGTGCAAGGCAGTCTCAAAGCTTTATGTGTTGGCCGCTAAGAAGTGGATACAGTCCCCATCTTAGCCGGGGACTGTAATGGGTGGATGAGATGAACAGGCTTCTATGTGGGTTGATGTCCAATCTTTCTTTTTTCTTTTTTCTTTTTTCTTTTTCCGCCCGGTCACTCAGCTCCGCCGGAAGCACCCCGGCACAGCAGATGCAGCAGGTGCAACTTCCATTGTCCGATGTAATGCAGCTGTTCATTGTAAAACTGTCCTTTCGAGTCAAAGCATGTCTCATGTCTCGTTCATGCAGTTGAAGTTTAATACATTTAATTTACCCATATATCTACACGGCATATCGGTAGCCTTCCGCATTCTTGATTATATGACAGCCTAGCCTATATTGGGAATATCTTTTAGCTCAAAATTTTTGGTAAGAAAGGGACAACTGGGGTAAACGAGCAAAAGATCAACCGAGCAAACAAACATGCAAACGAAACATTGCATTAGCAAAACAGGCCTCGATTAATACTCGGTGAGCGACAGGCTGCTCGTACAAGAAATGAGCCTCAAAATGACATTGAAAGTATTGTCAAAGTGGTTGATCAAAAGATAGAGACTCCTCATTGTCTATATCTGACATATTTTCTGACCGCTACTTAACCAGCATGGTTGCCATGCATGAAACACCCCGTGCCCAACCACGTTGCAAGATACCCTTAGGTTACGGTTACTGTCAGGCTTTGTGATGAACTCATTAGGCATAGCACACGCTTAATAGCCTCATCCATATCTTCTATCTGTTTTCGAGCCCCACGATCGCAACTAAAGACATATGCAATCCACTCGACACGCGGTGATGTCGTTGTCTTGTAGTGTAAAGTAAACGCCCCCCAGTTATGCGAGTAATGATGACTCATTGCCGCATAAGTTCCGAAAAAACCATATTGTCTCAGCAGCTCTTCAGTATTCTGCATTCTATTTTCTGCCGGATTGCTTTAATAGTGCAAAGGCAAGGCTGGCAGGGGTGCCCTGTATTGATAGCTAGAGGCATGGGCTGGAGGCCATATAAGCTTGATTTACTAAATCGTCCGATGTGCACGAGGCCTACGCCGACTCTATATAATCCGAAAAAAAAAAAAAATATTTTCCATCGCCTCGTTGAACAGCGAGCTTTTCTTTGAAGGGGCATTTCCGACCGCCGTGTCAGCCACGCAGTAGGCAGCCGACGGCTGATTGCATAGGGCAATCGAGGCTATCTTATCACGAATCGCTAAAGAACAAATAGATGTGATAACACGACGGCAATGCATCAGTCAGCCAGACACTTGTAATGTGAGGAAGATCAAGAAAGCGCAGAGGGTTGATTATTGCCGTAACGTTTTGTCAAAGCCATGACGCGGTAGCCGAGCAATACTTGCTAGAAGTTTGCTAGCACCTGTTAGGTACCAATACACAAAAACGTTACGGGACACCAATTGAGGCTCAACTAACTGTGAGAGACACAAATCCATTGGCCAAATAGACTAAAAATTCGTTGAAATTATATTTCTCTCGATGCCCAGATACAGCGGCGTGGCTTGGCCTGGAGCCTTGCTTTTTTCGTCTTTTTTTTTTTCTTTCCTTTCGCGTCGTCTTATACCACATGCATTTCTCTTCACCCTCTTCCTCTCTCACATTGTCAAATCAAGCAAATTCTTCTTTCTTCTTTCTTCTTTCTTCTTCCTTCACACTCAACATACTATTGTTGCCAACTTCCCATCCCAATCCTAAGATCCTCGTCTGTCTTTGAGTTTTTTGTCCTCTTCTCGCCAACCCAACTCGCAACAATGACGCACACACACAGCCAGGACAGCGAGATTGTCGATAAGGGGTCCGAGAACCGCACCAGCTTCCCTTTGTTCGTTGACTCTCAAGGTAAGACAGCCTCTCCTTCACTGTCTTGCTGTCTAGAGATAGTGCTACTCTGAATCTCTTGGACATTGTGGGCATCTGGGGCATCGAAAGCTAACATGCCACCACCAGACACTTCGTCTACTACAGACATGTCGGCCGCTGCTGCTGAGTCTATTGTTGCTATTGCAGAGCAAGAGGAAAACACTGCTGCTGTCGGCAGTCAAATGGACTCGATCGCTTGCCACTCCTCTGTCGCTGCCAGAATGGTAGATCCGGACATCGGCATCTCCAATAAAGACATCAGGCTCTCCGCCTCTGTTGCCTCTCCTGTTTCTGCCCCCGTCTTCAACGAGGCCTCTGAACCCATATCCGACCCCGTGTCCGACCCCGCCTCACCCCCGCATCCTCCACACGCCCAACTTACTGCCAATCCGTCAGCTTCGACAACTCCTCCCCTTCATCTCGTGGCTACCCCAGTGGCCCCTACCGCTCAGTCCAATACCTTGTACGAGGACCCGTTTGCTTTTCTGCACGACGGCTTGTGCTTATACAGACTACTGTCGATGGACCAAGCACATATTGCCATTCCGGACACTGCGACGGCGTCTGATTTGCAGAATGAACTAGATGTGTCTCGCCTCATGGCTTGGCTCGCCGATTCCGTCGGTGCTCCTGGTATGTTTAGGGACATGGCCCGCGGCGGTCTTGAGAATGTGTTTAGGAGGAGTGAAGACGAACGCAGAAATGCTGCGACAGTCGGTTTGATTCCAGCGTCAAATCGAGTTGTTATCGGCAGCTATGCCGTCCCGCAGGTTGTTCGTTGGCACCGGCGTGTCGTACACATCCCGGGCAACGACGATCCGACCTTGATCCCGTACGGTTACGACTCAGCCGCCTACAGGGACCATGGTCTCAATATTTCCCTTCTCCGTCCGTCAGGTTTTGCCCCCACGGACCGCGGTGACGCAGCTCTGCTCGATATTGATGCAGCCATGCAAGATGCCAATGGCAGTGATGCTGACACGACTCGGAATGCATTAATCTTCGGCTCAGCCTTGTCCCCTCTCAGTCCGGCTCTCACCCGTGATACTTGGTCCTCCATGCCCCCTCCTGGCCTGGACGCAGACATGCGTCATGCCAACAGCGAAGCAGACGACAGAGCGTCACTGGTTGGCAACTATGGCGCCAGCGAGCCCGGTGACCAGCCCTCTGAGTCTGATAACGATGAATATAACGAGATCTTCAGCTAGTAAGAGTCTACCTCTGCTATTTGGCTCACACCAGGCTCTTATTTTTTTACATACCCTTTGATTATATTGCGTTTCCTTTTCCCCCATCAGCGCCCTCATCAGCATTAGTCTATTGCTCTTTATCGTTTTATCATTACCCCCTTCTCATTTGTTTTCTCTGGCGTTTATAGATGGATATACAAGGCCGGTGCCCAAGAGATGACCAAACATCAAAAACAGTTTATAACAATATCGGAGAACAGTCCCTTTATTTATCATCTTATTCTTATCATTGTTCCCTTTTTCTTTCACTTTTTCTATTTTCTTATCCTTGCTTATTGTCTTCTCTTCATTTCAAAATTTCTCGCATTTTTATACCCCCCTCTTCGGTTTCTTGAGTCATGTTTTGGATAGTTATGGTTATACTTCTTTAGCTGAGCTTGCTCAACTCCCCTCGGATGTGGATTTTATATTTCGGAGTTCTTTACTACATGTCACATAGATGAATAAACAAAAGCACGAGATCAATCACATTGCTTGTAGTGCAGTCACACGTGGTGATCTACTGCTCGGCGATACTGAAAAACGATAGTGTACAACGGGATGGAAAGCTTAATTCATACTCAGTATTGAGTCACAGGTAACAAGTAACTCTTGACCATCTCCCGCTATGCCTGTACATCAGACATATCAGACGCATCAGACACGGCACGAGGTGTGAGACGGGATGATCAAACATGCCGCTGTGAGAGTGACCAGATCTGCTCTTTCTCATAGTGCTGGGATGGCAAGCTCTGCAACGTCTCGCGGCGTCTCCCAGGCTAGCCAGTCTGATCGTGTAGTCCTGTGGATGTTAGCATATCTTCTTTTTTTTTTGGTTCTTTTTTTGGTTCTGTAATGTCGATAGCAAGGGAATAAAGAGACGTACGGTAGCAGGCCCATGCCGTTGATCTTCCAGATACCCAGCGCCAACGCAACAAACTGCATCGCTACAAATGCCAGCTTCACCTGCAATATCTGGGCCTTGTTGCCCGGAGTCTCGAACCGCTCAAATGTTTGCTGTGTGCTCAGCAAACCCATGATGGGGTTCTTGAATGCCATGAACACCATCATGATGCTGAAGATCTGTAGCGAGTTGCCAGACATGTACATCATGATGGCCGTCATCGGCAGGTTCTTGATGGGGCCCAGAGCCACCTCCCATGCCTTCTTCACCTTGAGCGTCTCTAGCTCTTCGGGTGTCTGCTTCTTCTTGGCTGCCAGCGCCGCCGCCGCAGCTGCTGCAGCCTTGGTCTCCTTTGCGTCGCGTTTCTTTCCTGTCAGTACATCTTCTTGTCTAGTGGCCGGCAAGCCTAATAAACTTCACAATTCCATCGTACCTTGCCAGAGGACACAGTCTGTGGTGCGTAGCCCCGGGGGTCCGGGATGCTGCCTCCCTTGGCACGCGGTGTTGGCGGCGATTTGAGGTCGGTAACCCAGTACGGTATAGCCATAGATGATGATGTAAGCTTGGACATTGTGTGTCGCTTTGTGGTGTGCGTGGACGGGTTGGCTGTCGGCGTGTGTTGTCGTGTCACGATGGTCTTGCAGAGCTTAAGCGTTATCTACTAGAGAAGGCTACCAGTAATCGTAATACAGCGCATCAGTCAATTTAGCGGGTGGGCCCACAAAAAATGCTCAGTCATCCCGCAAAAGGGGGTAAAACGGGCAGGAGCAACGGCGCTCAATTCATCAATCGAATTAAAAGCAAAAATAAATAAATAATTCAAAAAGACGGGTCGCTACTTCCCCATTAAACATACCCGGGCCTCCCACGCGGACCAGCTTGTCAACGTTGATGACCGACACATCACTCATCACTTGATTCACGCATCCAAACGACACCGACTACTACGAGTACTGCCACCGTCTAGACACACACAGCTGTCAGCAACCAATCTGCCTATTCGCCATCACGCCTCCCGTCTCCCGTCTCTTCGCCCCTATTTCGCTTGTCGTGAAACACCATACACACCGGCCATCTGCTGTCCTCCTCGACCCCCCCCCCCCCCCCCCTTCTCTCTCCCACCGGTTCCAACTCGATAAGGATACAGACTGGAGATACAGAACACGAATTGTGAGTTGAGTGCCTGGCATACTCGTTATCTCTGGTATACCCAGCGCTGCCGGTGGGACGCCCACGGTGCAATGTGCAATGCCCACGGGTATCGACATCTGTAGCACCTGCTACCAACATAGCACCTCCGGCTACTGGGGATAGCGGCATCTTTTCTCCAGAGACATACATAGACGAGAATATAGCTTCAGGCTATATGCAGATATACAGGCTACATGCGTACTGGGTTTTATAAATAAACCTTGCTGACCACCAACAGCTTCCCGCCGTACTCTGTTGTCCATCGCACCGGCACCCCTCCTCGACACCACCGGCCTGCTGCCAATCGACAACCAACACCAACCAACCTACGGTCTTGGCCAGCCTACCATCGACCACCACCACCCCCTCCTAGACGCCTATTGTCCTAGTCGCTTCCTCTGGTGTATCACGCGGTCATCCTTCATGACAGCAACGACAACCTAGAAAGACGCCCATATATCGCCGTCAACATGTCCAGTTCACAGGGAGGAGACTCTAAGCTGTTTGCTCGCGTATGTTATCTCGCCCTACCCCGTCCTATCGCGTCCCTTATCTCTATACCTCTTTTAGTAGATGTGATATCTATGATATCTCCTACATCTTCGCTACTGCGCTTATCCCCTCCTCGTCCACCTGCACTACAGCCTACATACCCCCTCCTCTATTATCATGATGTTCATGGCCTATGTTCCTCCGCCCACATACTCACGTCCCATCACTATACAGGGCAAAGTCGCAGAGCTGCGTCAAGAACTCAACAATGGCGGCAAGAAGGATAAGAACTTTACTGGCAAGAAAATTGCGCTCAAGAAGATCGTTGCCAATATGACTATGAGCAACAATGACATGGTCGCGCTCTTCCCCGACATTATCGGATGCATGCACATCCAGAGCATCGAGATCAAGAAGATGTAAGTTAAGAGATTCTTCGGGTTTCAGCTACTCATACTAACATATCAACCAGGTGCTTCCTGTTCCTCGTCAACTATGCTCGCATGCGCCCCGAGGTCGCCGTCAAGGCTATCCCTGTCCTCGAACAGGTACATCCCATCATCTCCCCACATACAATATCATGCATCATGCCCACATATACTAATGCCTGCAGGATATGGAGGACCCAAATCCTCTGGTGCGCGCTCTTGCCCTGCGCACCATGTCGTACATCCACGTCAAGGAGTTTGTCGAGGCGACAGTACCAATCGTCAAGGCCCTCCTCAAGGACTCTGACCCCTACGTTCGCAAGACGGCAGCGTACTGTGTTGCCAAACTGTACGACCACGACCGCCGCATGGTCGAGGCGTCGGACCTCATCGACCGTCTCAACTCGCTGCTGCGTGACGACAACCCAACGGTTGTTGCCAGTGCCCTGGCTGGCCTGATGGATATTTGGGAGCGCAGTGACGCCATCAAGCTAACCATTGACTACCACAACGCATCAAAGATGGTTTCCATTCTCCCTGACTGCTCCGAGTATGTTTTTTACTATGATTCCAACCCTGTCTCTCAATCACGGTACCGTTCTTTGCTAACTAGACAGATGGGGCCAGACTTATATTCTCGAGGCGCTCATGTCTTACACCCCCCAGGAGTCCACTGAGGCCGCCCTTCTCGCTGAACGCATCTCTCCACGCCTTTCACACTCCAACTCGGCTGTTGTCCTCACGTGCATCCGTGTCATTCTCTATCTCATGAACTACATCGCCGACCAGAAGCAGATCACCATTTTCTGCAAGAAGCTGTCGCCGCCACTGGTCACGCTGCTGGCCAAAGGTCCCGAAGTCCAGTACCTGGTGCTGCGCAATGCCCTCCTCATCCTGCAGCGGCGGCCCGAGGTCCTACGCAATGACATCCGTGTCTTCTTCTGCAAATACAACGACCCCATCTACGTCAAGGTCACCAAGCTGGAACTCATCTTTATGCTGGCCAGTGAGAAGAACATTGACGAAGTCCTGACCGAGCTACGTGAGTATGCCACGGAGATCGATGTGCACTTTGTACGCAAGGCAGTGCGCGCCATTGGCAAGTTGGCCATCAAGATTGAGCCCGCGGCGCGCCAGTGCATCAACGTGCTGCTAGATTTGGTTGCAACCAAGGTCACGTATATCGTTCAAGAGGCCACGGTCGTCATCCGCAATATCTTCCGCAAGTACCCCAACCAGTACGAGTCTATCATCGGCACTCTGTGCGAGAACCTCGACTCGCTCGACGAGCCCGAGGCCAAGGCCGCCATGGTCTGGGTCATTGGCCAGTACGCAAGCCGTATCGAAAACGCCGATGCGCTGCTGGAGGACTTTTTGTTTTCGTTTGCCGATGAGCCCGTCGAGGTTCAGCTGGCTCTGCTGACGGCCACTGTAAAGCTCTTTATTCAGCGGCCAACCAAGGGCCAGGAATTGGTGCCGCGCGTGCTCAAGTGGGCCACCGAGGAGACGGACAACCCGGATCTGCGCGACCGTGCTTACATGTACTGGCGTCTGCTGTCCACAGATATGGAGGCGGCCAAGAAGGTCATCATGGGCGAGAAGCCCGCCATCACGGCCGAGTCGGAGCGTCTTGACCCCCAGACGCTCGAGGAGATGTGTCTCAATGTCGGCACACTAGCGACAGTTTACCTCAAGCCCGTCCAGACCGTGTTCCGGTCAGCACGGCCACGCCGTCTGCAAAAGTCACCCGCTCTACAAAAGGCACCCTCGCAACCGCAGCCCTCGGGCTCGTCGCCCCTTCCTCCAACACCAGCGCCATCGCAGCAGGAACAGCAACGGCAGTTGTTGCAGCAGCAGCAAATACAACAACAGCAGATTTTCCAGCAGCAGCAGCAACAACAGCAGGCAGCGGTTGGTGGCGCTGCTGGTGCCGATCTGCTATTCATGGACAACAACAAGAGTCTGTCCATGATGGGCAATGGCGGCCAGCCGTCGGACATTGACATTTTCAACCGTGGCACCGTGCTACCAAGCAACAACGGCATGACCAGCCCAACAGCCGGTGTGGAGGAGGCCGATGCCTACTTTTCGCAGATGCGGATCCAGGAGACATCGACACACGACCAGTTTGGTGGCGATGGTGGCAATGCGGGCTACTTGGTGAACCAGTATGCGCCGCAAACTGTCTATCACCAAGGTGTGTCGGGCAATGGCGACCTGCTCTTGTAGGAACAACGAGGAGCTATGGTGATTACTAAGATCAAAACGAGTCGATGTACAGTCCCTTGGTTAATGTTTAGTTTAGTTTTGTTTTGTTTTTGTTTTTAGTTTTGTGTTTCGGGTTGTAGACTAAGCGATCAATTTGATATCTTTTCAGTGCATTTATATATTCACCTGGCACTCGGACTGTTCAGTGAGATTCCAGTGTTTTATTCTTCATTTCCTTATCTCATGGGTACCATTATACAATACTTCCACCAAACCTCCACTTCTGCATTATTTTCAAGGAGTTTTACTCAACGACCACGACCTTGCCAAGTAGATAAAGGCTTCTCTACTGGAGAACAAACAAAACCACCAAAGCCATGGAAAGCAGCATTGGGGCTAAAGCAAGCTCGGCACGGCTACCAGCAGACAAATCATGTGTCCCGGCTGCCTTGGGAGATTCGGTTGCAGTCGCACTTTCTTGAGGCACAGTCAGGCCCGAGAGGGTCGTGGCTGATCTAGTATTTGCTGCGTTGGAAAGAGATGTCGAAGACAGGGTATCATTTGGAGACGCAGTCGTCAAGTGAGTCGTCGACAAGGATGTAGAAATTGTCACGGTAGTGGAAATAGCCGTGGGTGTGCCTGGGGAAACTATCGATGTCGTGGACGCAGTCGATACCGTCAACGCCGTTGTAATTGCAATTGTAGAAATCAAGGGCTGTGTTGTCTCGATGCTGTTTGCATATGACTTTACCGTAGTGACTGTCGAGTGCGTAATCGACGGCGTGGGAGTGCCGTAGCCGTAGAATGTGATGCTCGTGTAGTCGCCTCCGCCGTGAATGTGAAAGGGAAGGTCGCCCGCGCCCAGCACCGGATGGGTATGTGTGGCAGCAGGCGAAGTGGTGTTGATCATGCGCGTGCGCGTGCGCGTAATTGTGGTTGTCCGTGTAAGATGGCGTGTCTCTGTTGCCGTTGCCGTCGTGATAGAGGTGGTGGGAGCAGAAGATGTCGACTGCGGCATCGTCTCAACAAGAGTGTCTGTGGCCGACTGGGCCGTGAACTCGGGGCTCAGATACGTATATGTGAGGTCACCCAGGGTCCTAGTTGCAACAACACTTTATTGTCAGTATTCTGCAGTCATCTGTATGTTTGCATCTTCTCTTCATTGTTTCGTCACTTACAGTTTGCCCTGGCTGGCCGAGTTGTCATGCTTCAGGCTGGTGAACTCGGTATCGACATACGAGTTGGCCGCGAGATGTCCGATAGTAAAGGCAGCAAATGCCTGCCCAGCAGCGGCCAGGAGAAGAGTCAGCTTTTCAGCAAGCATTTTAATATGTCACTGTGGAGTGTAGGTTGATTGTTTTCTGTTGGCGTTCGGCATTAGTCAACTCTGATCGTCCATTTATGAGCAGTTGCTCATGTTCTCAAACCATCGTCTTCATCCCCAACTCATGATGATAATCAATGACACTTTGTTGCATTTCATCCTTTTCAAGAGATCACTTACCTGTGAAGAGTGGTCAAGGGTTCTGAAAGTGAAGCAACTGGCGATGGTCTCACGATATGCTTAGCTTGTCGAGTGTAAGCGAAGAAGTTTACAGAAGAAACAAGGGTTGGAGGTGAGAAGGGTAGCAAGAGATGATAGATATAGATGGCAAAAAGGGGCATGAACAGACGCACCTTCTTTCTTTGCTATTATTTACTAACAATGCCAAAATATAGACATTGTTGCGTGCTCTCAAGGAAGGTGCCTCGCCTGGCAGACGAGGAAGGAACGACGGGCACGCAAAACATCATATTCACACTCAGACAGAAGGAGCGACGCAGGGCCGTAAGACTGTTCCTGCCATTCTTGCAATGACTCGATTGTAAGCCACGTGGGAAGGCATTATGCATGAACAATGGCATCCACCTTCCTCAAGCTGGTCAAGGGTAGATCTACAGCATTTGGATGAGGCCGTGAGAATCGCAATGTTATTGTAACACAACTTACACATTCTCATAGAAAAAGAATCGGTAAAGAAATCCTGTTACGAGCTACTATGTTTAACACTTAATATTGTGCCATAATAGGTGATGTTCTTCATGTGATTTAATGATGCACAATTATACCCCTTTTAAAAATTAAATTTTATTAAATTGAAGAAATAAATCATAGCCTAAATTTAAATTTAAATCTAAATCTAAATCTAAATCTAAATCTAAATCTAAATCTAAATCTAAATCTAAATCTAAATCTAAATCTAAATCTAAATCTAAATCTAAATCTAAATCTAAATCTAAATCTAAATCTAAATCTAAATCTAAATCTAAATCTAAATCTAAATCTAAATCTAAATCTAAATCTAAATCTAAAAAAAAACACATAAAAATAGCATTTTGTACTTTATATAGAGCTGCTGCCACTTACTCTCATCGGATATATCGAGGAATACCTTATGGCTTACAATTACCAAAGCTGGATTCGTTCTGGTGTAGTGATCAAACCCGCGAGGCTGTCACGATGACGGATTATGTGCACATCACGTCGTGTATATTCCACCAATTCAAAACCCGCTTATAATTTTGCACAACAGCCTTATGTTCACAATCAGATTAGTCTTACCAGTTATTAACATATATTGGGATGTGAATAGAAAATCATAAGACGGAGCGCTGGCCTCAGTAGGAACGAAACAGTGACATAGCGACTCAAACAAAGACCAACATGCCATTATGAACAAATGGCGGTGTAACAGTTCTACAATGTATCTACGTAGCTGAAGTATGGGTAATGACGAGTAATAATAAAGGAAGATTACATAGAATTGTCAATGTCTTATATGTGACGCATGTCTTGGATATAGTACTTTCGACATGGAGACACACAGCCAAGCTAATTTTGAACGGCCATTAGAAGTTGTCAAGGAACTAATAACACTCTAGCAACTGTCTGACAGAGGTAATAGGAAATGGGATGTACGATACCTGTTATTAGGAGGTCATCTGAGGCAGTTGAGGATAGCAGCCGTATCTATTATCACGCCATGTTATCTGTTGCCTTTCCAAGGTCTGAATGCCTCTTAATAATGAGTTAGGGTAGTGCAAAGCCACTGGATTACAAATAACTACTTCGCAATAGAGACGATCTCTTATAAAGTTGCCTCTTCCCTTGTATTCACCTCCATGGATTCCCTACTCGGATCTTGACTTTTCGGCGACCTATTGCACTGTGTTGTCCTTGCCCAGATTGAGGGGCAAATTGTATATGAAGAGTGTGTGCTGGTTGAAGTGTCTGGAAATTGAGAATATCACAATTTATGTTGATTATATAATCTTGAATGTTGAAGTCATAACATAAACTAAAACGTAGAAGTTGGAAGGGGAATAAAGACCGGGCAGAATAGTTCATTTAGGGAAAGAGCGGAAGGACGAAATTTGTAGGGGAACATCAAAAGGCCACGGAACAAAGAACAGCCATCTCATCATTGCAGTCATGAAGTAATCACGGTTGTATCTTCTTGTCCTTTTTATTTTGTTTTAATTTCTATTCATAACTAACAATCCCACCCTCTCACCCGACTACTACTGATTGACACGAGTCACACCATATAAACTCGGAAGACAAGGTCATGGACCGGGATTTCTCTGAGGGTGGCCTTCCCCAGGTCTGATGCATTAATAAGAGACTAATGATACTCCGACCATCAGTCTACTGTCTACTACAACGCAACGGTTAAGGTTTGTAGCTGTCCTATTATATCGTATTCTATTTGCTTATAGTAGCTACCACTGCAAGATGCTTGAGCTGTATTACGAAGCAAAAGAATGCCGGGCTGCACCTGCCAACTCGAGCATTGTTCTTGTGCCGCCCGTTCCTGCCGTTCCGGTGCTCACAGTCGCGTGCCTCTTTCCATAATCTATATATGTACACGTGATCATGTCTGTACTGTATTGAATCGTCTTGCTTCTTGCTCTTTCCTCTTGTAGTATGCAACAGTTGCGTGTTGTGTGTTGTGTTGTGTCTGGACAATGACCGGTCGCCCCTTCTTTGTTCACTGGTGCTATGGCTCTACAGCTGGCCAACACCGCTAACCGCTAACCGCTAACCGCCATCAGTCTCAGCTTCGGTCCATTCGGTACGTACCTTTAGCGCATTTACACGCACTATTCGCACATTCGCACCTCGCATCTCGCACTTTCCCTCTGTCTCGCCTTCGCAGTTTATTTCGCTTCGTTCTTTCCTAAACTGAGCAACTGCCTTTTGAGATACATAGTCACCATACGCCATTTCATCGCATCGCCCTTGGAACACCTGCTCCTCCTGTTTCTCTCTTCCAAATTGCTTCACTTTTGTATGTATTGCATAATTATGCAATGAAATATCAACACCATCCCGCGCCACAGAACCCAATTCAACCACAGTCCTGTCAATCTGTACTCCAGTAGATTACAGCAAAATTAAGAATAATGCACTAGCAACAACAGTCAGCAATCGCGCAGCACCCTTGTCTCTTCTTAACAACGCTATTCTCACTATCCTCCTCATCGACGCCCCTTTCTCACTCACGCGCCAAGGCCCATTCTCTTTCTCTCCGTCTCTCTCTCTCTCTTTCTCTCTCTCTCTCTGTCTCGACTGTCGTCTTTTCCCTCTTCTTCTATTCTTAATCATTTTCAATCCTCCACTACCTCCACCTCTTACAGATCGTTTCCCCTTCTCTCTGTCCCTTTGCATGTCGCCGACTTGGCACGATAATCTGGAAGTCCATATAGACTTCTGAGCATATAGAGGCCAACCGACTGACGACATCCGCTATCTTGTCTTCTTGTCTCGCCCCCCCTATACTTTATCGCTCTGCCCTAAATCGCACCCCCTTGTCGACACTTTTCCGCGCCCCAGGTTCCATCTTTCCCCGTTCATTGTCTCGAAACACAACCCGCCTGGCCATCTCTTCAGTGTCCTCACTCTTCTCCCTTGCTTCCTTCTCGCGAGGCTAGACATTCCGACTGTATTCAAGATCAGCAGCATCATTGAAGTAATCGACAACTCTGGCAATCAATCACTGCAGCCCCGTTTACTTTACTCGCAAATTCGCACTTTTGCACTTTGGCCTTTTGCATCACCTCCTCGGCCATTGCTCTTCCGTCTGCAATCTCCAAATTCCAGATTTCAAATTCCAAATTCCAAATTCGCTCTATTTGCATTGTGTTGTCAGCGTCACACTGCATCTCGGACACGAGAGCTACTTGTCTGAACAACCACGCTACACAAACAGAGGAATTTTCCGGATTTCTGCGGCCTTGTTCTTTATCTGTGTATTCTTGTATCTCTACTCCTTGATCGACAACCGCGACCGGGTCACAGCCTCCCGCCTCCCGCCTCACAATGGCCGACGCACCGATAATGAGTGGCGCAAATGCCGCTGTGGCCTCGACGGCACCAGAGACAGAGCAGGTCACGCAGATACCAGCAGCCGAGGAACAGACCCAGACCCAATCTTCGTCATTACCAGCTGCCCCGGCCACCGAGACGATTGCGGAAAAGACCGCTGTGGCCGAGAAGAGTATCGCTGCAGAAGAGACAGTCGACAACACAACACAGGCTAGTGCCGCTGCCGCTGCCGCTTCTTCATCAACAGAGCCTGCTGCAGCTGTAGCCAGTGGTGTGCTTGAGACGCCACAGCCGCCACAGCCGGCGCTGATCCGTGACCGCTCAGACTCCTTGGCTATCAACAGCGCCGACAACGAGATCGCACCCGTTACATCCGCCACCGCAGACAGCGGCCTTGTCTGTAACATCACACTGCTGCTGCCCAATGGCAACCGGCATCCCTTCCGCATCGACGAGCGATATCTCTCCAAGCGCGGCGTCGAGGTGCCCGACCTGACAGAGAACGGCCGGAAAGACCCGTTCAGCGTCTCCATCTATAAATTGAAAGAGCTGATTCTTCGAGAATGGCGCGAGGAGTGGGAAGGCAAGCCGGCGAGCCCTAGCAGCATCCGCCTGATTCATTTTGGCAAGCTTCTTGATGACAAGGAGCAGCTCAGAAGTGAGTATTACGAGTACATACGAGAGTACAGAGTGCATGAACAGTTGTTAACAACATAGAATACCACTTTAGCCCCGATGCTCCCAATGTCGTGCACATGTCGGTTAAGCCGGCCGATGTTGTCGAGGATGAGGAGGCTGCCAAGGGCAAGAGCAGCGGCAGAGAGTCGCGCTCTAGAGAGGGTGGCGGCGGCTGCTGTGTCATCTTATAAACGGTGGTCGTCTGCTTGGCCGTCTTCGTCTTCGTCTTTGACCACTGGCCACCTTAATTTGGGACGTCCTTCAGATGCTTGTTCTTGCCTGACTAATATCCGGGTTTCGGCTTATCGGATGCCTACCCTCCACTCGTTTTCCTTGTTCCCTTTCTTATGGTGTTTCTCATGTCGTTCCCTCATGTCTCCATTGTTGTCGTCTGCTCTTTGTTGTCTGCTTCTGCTGGCGTCCATGTTTATCGTTTCCTATCGTTTCTTTGTGCTGCCGTCCTTGTTGATTCTCATCATTCCTACCTTGCATCACATATTCCTCATCACGTCCATTGCTTGTACGTTCTGTACCTATTTTACCCAGCCTTGCTTTCTCGCTTATAAACCCGTTCCTGTTCCTCTGTTGCTTACATCTCTACCGTGTACATTTACCATCTTGATACTGAATTTATGGAGCATGTAACCTTTCGCCGATAGATATTTGCATGGAACGTTGCTGCCACAGTGATGGCTAAAGCCAGTCCAAGTTATGTAATCATGGTGTATTCATATTCATATATGATCCCTAGTAGCTCTGACAGGGACATTGCATCCGTAACGTAAAAGCAGACGTCCCCTTTGATTTAGCATTTGGCATTCCGTACCTTATACCCTCTTACATCCGTAGCTTCCGCTCCATCTCCTCGTGGAATGTGGGCACCGACCGCGTCTCCTCGCCCGTGTACACATCTTCCCAGTCAATCGTTGTGTCGCGGCCCAGCAGAATGTCCTCGTGCACACTCGGCATCTGCGAGCTGCTTGCTCCGCTGCCACCCAGTGCCAGCGGCCGCCACTCGCCCTCGCGGGTAATCTTCAGCTCCATTCCACGCCGCACCGGCTCAGCAATGCCAAATGACCGCCGCAGCGTCTCCATCCGCAGAGCCTCGCGTGTTGCCTCCCACTGCTTCAGGCGGGCCTCGAGAGGGTGTGCCGAGTCGAGATGGGGCACGGTCGTCGACGACTGAGCACTACCACCGGCAGCCGCATGAACCTTGGGGCCGACACCGCTGCGGAGGACATCGTGGACACCGGGGGCGGAGGGGGCACCCTTCTCGCGGGATGCAATGTGGCTGTAGGATGCCGAGTGGGGGTCGGTCGGGACAAGACGGAGAGACTAGTTGGTTGTCAGCACTATGAACTATAAACTATCAAGCCATTGAAGCTATCGGCATTATGGGAGAAAGCATACCATCTTGATGTCGATTGAGGAGAAGAGTTTCTGATGAAGTGGCTATAGAACGGTGTATGATTAAGACGAGGCTATTCTCGTCAACCCGGATCTCGTATTTTTAAGAAGTTCAAAGAAGAAACAATTTCGAGTATCGAGATTACTATTTCCTAGATCGTGGTGAGGCTGTGTCGTCGCGATGGTCGCTTGATGGTGGGCGGTGATGTTCAGCTTCGATGCTAGCACATTGCCGTTTGGCTGGCCGAGACAGGCTACAGCTTGCTGTCGCAGCTGCGTGGCGCGCCTTGCCTATAGAGCGGCGACCCATAATAATATGTGACTACACACGTGACACATAATTTGTTCATAATGTATGAAGTAATACGTGCGTGCCAAGCTCCTTGTTGATAGCTAGGCGGAGACTTGTTAGTGTCCCCGGTTTTATATGCGGAGGAACCCTGGACGGCAACGGCTCGATGACAACACCAATGTTTGTGTTCATATAAAGCATTTACTTCTTCTGAATGCTTCTTAATTCTTATACTGATAGTAAGCCAGATTTTTGAATTTCTTAATTCTTTAATTAAAACCTCAATTCTTTCTGCCTGCGACAATGGCAGGGCGCACGTCTGCCTACCCCCCCATCATCCGCATCGCCAACGGCACCTTTTACCGGCACCACCCCAGTTCGTTCCCAGCAACAGTAGCTTCTTCATCAACAGATGGTGCAGCTCACGCCAATCCTCCACTGTTTTCCAGTCTAAACTTTGAGCTTCCCTCGGGCGATACGGCCCATGGTGGTGGCGCCGGTCTCGGGCCCTTGTCACCACACAACTGGTGCGTTGTAGGGCCATCGCTGTCGGGCAAAACCACTTTGTTGCAAGCCATTCGTGGGCAGCATATTTGCCTGCCACCAACAGCACGCTCATATCCGTACCTTGCTTCCGACAGTGTTCCCCACCGTCTCAAGAGCGCCTCGCGGGCGATCCGCTATGTCGGTTTCGATGCCGACGGCAGCTCGAGTCTCGGCCCGGCTACGTCTGCATACCTCTCTGCACGGTACGAATCTCGACGCGAGATTACAGATTTTTCACTCCGCAATTTTCTCCTCGGAAATACTGAGCTCAATCCGTATGAAGACGAGAACAGTGCACACAGCGACGACGACGACGGCAGGATCCCACCCAGTCTCCTCGACCGCGTCGTCAACGATCTGCGCCTGACTCCCTTGATGGACCTGCCCGTATCCTTCTTGTCCAATGGCCAAGGTCGCCGTGCGCGCATTGCCCGCGCTCTGCTGACCCGTCCGGCTGTTATGCTGCTAGACGAGCCGTTTATGGGTCTTGATCCCCCCACGGTGGCGTCGTTGAGTCCGCTGCTGCGCGACATGGCCGCCAAGGCACAGCCCCGGTTCATTCTCAGCTCACGGCCACAGGATCCCCTGCCGTCGTGGATCAGCCACCTCATCTACTTGCGCAGCGACTGCCAGATTGCCTCCATGGGTCCCCGCGACGTTGTGCTTGAGGGTCTGCGCAAGTACGTCCACGGCGTGCGTAGTGGCAAGCGTATAGAAGATGCTAAAATGCCCGTCCATGCTCTGGGCGAGATGGGCCGCATCCTCACGCCGGATGGTATTGAGGGCAAGGGTTTTGATGAAGAGTCCAACCACAGTGTTCATGCATCAGCTGCCATACCAAAGACGCCCAAGCAAACCGAGCCTGAGAAGCCACTGGGAGAGCCGATTGTCGAGATGGAGGGCTGTCGCGTCCAGTATGGCGACCGCATTGCTCTCGGCAACTGGACTCAGAAAGCTGCTGACGGCTCTACTGTTCCTGGCCTCTTCTGGACCGTTCGTCGCGGCCAGCGCTGGGGCGTTTTTGGCCCCAATGGCTCGGGCAAGACCACAATTGTGTCTCTACTGTGCTCCGACCACCCTCAGACCTACTCGCTCCCCATTCGCCTGTTTGGCCGCAGCCGACTCCCTGAGCCTGGCAGCAAAGAGCAGCCCCTGACATTTTGGGACATTCAAGCTCGTGTCGGCCATTCCAGCCCAGAAGTTCATCAGCATATGCCGCGTGGTCTCACCGTGCGCCAGATTATCGCGAGTGCCTGGGCCGACACCTTCCTCTCCAAGCCCAAGCTCACACCTGATGCAGCTGCCAGGGTAGATGCTTGTCTGCGCTGGTTTGCATCCGAACTGAACCCAAACACTGTCACGGGAAGTGTCCGCATAGCTACACAGGGTGAGTCCAAGCCCGATCTTGCTTGGGCCGACAACTACTTCTTCGGCGAGCTGTCCTTTAGTGCACAGCGGGTTCTTCTCTTTATCCGTGCCCTCATCAAGAACCCTGATATTGTCGTCCTCGACGAAGCCTTTAGCGGTATGGACGAAAGCGTGCGTGACAAGTGCTCGCTTTTCCTCAGCCACGGCGAGACACTGACATACTCGGCGTCCGGCGACGTGGTTGAGAGTGAGATCGCCAAGCAGGGAGTGGCCACACTACATGGTCTTACCGACCAGCAGGCCCTTATTTGTATTGCTCATGTCAAGGAGGAGGTGCCCGATTGTGTGCGCGAATGGGTGTGCTTGCCCGAGGCAAATACGACAAAGGCAGCTCGCTTTGGCCGGCTTGATGGACCTCTACGGACAGACCGCCGGCGCTGGGATGAGATCTGGGCCCAGCAATAGACTGCAGCCATGACGGGACAAGAATCCAAGCATAGAATCATAATAAATAATAAAAAGCCAAATAAGAAATACATTCTCATATTCTCAAAGATCAAATGTGAACAGATAAAGGATGCAACAGAGACAGAAACGAACAATATTATCAAATAGTACAAACAAACAAATGCGAATCCCAAACAGTGAGTGTAAACAATAACACTGGACTCTTTGTCCTTATAAGAGGCCAAATATAAATCAAAAACTAGAACCCAAAAACCAAAACCAAATTCATTAAGCCAGGGCCGTCATCCTCCTTTCCATCGACGTTGCCCTCGTAGTTCCGTGCTTCCTACTCGTACATTATGGCATATATTATCCTAGATACCCATCCATATTCCCTTCTCCGGTAATCGTATAATAAAAGCGTTTACATATCATACAAACGCCAACTCATAAAAACAACAAAACTCATCTCTTGACAGTACTGGCAACACTGCTTAAGGTATCGCTCATCTTTGAGCCGAGACCACCAGCCCACTCGGGCATCTTCAGCGATAGTCGCACCCGTCCCTCCACGATAGTGTTGACGGCATTGATGACTGCAAAGGTGGTGGAGCCAATGGCACGGAACAAGGCCAAGCCAGCCACCGACCAGAGAATGAAACGGAGGTAAAAGTTGTTGCCAATGCCACTGGATCCGTACACCTCGGACACAGCCATGGCAAGAATGCCATTGGCAATCATCCATGTCACCACCATGTATGTCCGCACGCTCTTGTAGTAGTCCTCCTGCAACTGCGCTTCACTAACAGGGGCAGACGGTACCTCGATACGATCACGGAGGTTCCGCAGAGCCTCATCATAGCCGCTGTCAATATCCAGCTGCTCAGATGGCATCTCCAGCTCGACTGTGCTTCCTTTGCCGACAGCACCGCCTAGATCTGTCTTGAGAACATTGTCACCCTTGGTACCCCAGGTGACATCGTGGGTGTTGCAAAAGGCATAAACCTGGAGTGTACAAATATAACTAGGAAGCAGGGCAAAGTACTGGGCCGATGATGTGAACATGTGCCACGGGTCGAGGTAAAGGAACGACATGAGAAAGTACAGGCCGACTGTTGATGCCGTCGAAACGATCAGATTGGTGAACACGTTGTTTCCAAGGGTGAGGGAGTCGGCGTCGCGAAGCTGCTTGACCACAATATAAAAAGTTGCAAAAGTCGTATAGGCCATAATGATAGCGTAAAGGATCATGCTAGTCAAGTAAAGGCGCTTCGCGCCCTGCGGCCGGTTGCCGAGAGACAAAATAAATTGTGTGCAGATGAGAAGTGTGAGGGTGTAGCGAAGGATGATGAAGATGACGTTGCCGATGCCGTGTCCGAAAGGGTCAGCAGCGGGGTCGCCGAGGCCACCAGCAACAAAGTAGAAGGTGAGGTAGAAGTTGGCCAGTGAGAAGTAGGTGAAGAGCAGGTTCAAAAGCTGGTAGACAAACTCCACGTGGAGGAGAATCTTGCGCGAGATGGTGTGGTCCGTCTGCCACAGCTGCTTGAAGTGCACCAGCGAGTACACGGCGGCGAAAAAGGCACCGTTCAGCCAGCGACGACGTTGAGAAATAAATTCCGGCACACTATCCGGAACATCTGTCTCACCTGTACAGCCCTTGACATACTTCAACACCCATCGTTCACCTCGTTTTGCGACAAGTTCCCAGCACAGAATACGGTCCTCGGCCAAGTACATGTTTGCTGTGAATACATCAGCGTGTTGGCCGTGCAGAGTCTCTCCCTTGAAGTACTGGCTAAGCGGCCCATGTCCTGTTTCATCGTTTTGTAGCGCATGGTACCGGTAGGCACTGAGAGCACCGGGCAACACAGTGATATAACCAAACACACTCTCTAGTGGCTTGTCCAGGATGTTACTCATTTTGTACTCGAAGTTTTGCGAGGCCACCAGCGGATTCAGCAAGTTAGATCCGAAACGGCCCTTCATTGCCTTAATCTCACCACAGGCACCAGCGACATTGGAGTCAGTGTCAAAGGCCTTCCACAGGTGGTAGAGAGAATTGTTTCCGGGGCGCGTACCCACATCCAGCAGAATGCAGACGTTAGGGTTGAGTGCGCGGCCAAAGGCGTTGAAGAACCAACGATGGGAGTTGAGCTTGCGCTGGTTCTGCTCCTTGAGACAAAAGATCATCTGGCAGGGAACAATACCCTTTTCAGCACCCTTGAACTTGAGGTCAGAGTCGAGCGAGACCTGTGTCGTATACTCGTACACGTGGGCCTGGACTGCCTTCTGGTTGACGTAGTTCTTGGCAATGCCGTGCTGGTATACGCCCATGGCTGCGAGAGCATCTAGTGTGCGAGGGTGAATCTTGCCGCGACCGTCGGACACGATGCACACGACAATCTTTTGCCAGCCGTTCTCACCCCAGGTTCGAGACTTGTTGCGGCCACAGAAGTGAGACACGTTCTTCATGACTGCGTGCATCGTCCGAGTAAAGTCGTACTCATTCTCGTTGTACATTGTGACACAGATGAAAAGCTCCGTCTCGCGCGCTGTACGGCCAATCTGCTGGCGGAGCTTGTAGCCACGCGTGACAAAGTCGTCGGGGTCGCAGGTGACAGCCGTGTAGCGCATGTGTGTAAACTCAATCTCGTCGCGTCTCGGCAGGAAACTGAACAGGATAGTAGGAATCTTACATTCTAGTACCAGTTTACCATCGATCAGCTGGACAGCTTTCTTGCTGGTCTGCGGCTCGCGGACACCACGACGCTCTTGTCTGCCTTCGGGTGCAGGGCCGTAGTGCTCAACCTTTTTGTTTGCAGTGTGAATCATGTTGCTTCCTTCATCGCCATACTCTGTGTCACCGTTGTGTAGAACGTCACCGATATCCTTGCCTTCTTCGTCAAACTCGGGGCCGCCTTCGGGGTCGTTCAGGGTGACTTGTGAGAAGTTGTTGCCGTACATGGTCTGACGACTGCGTGTGGCTCCAGAAAGCTGAGACCGTGGCCGGAAAATATCGTCCTCTTCGTCTTCATCGTCCATGCTGCTTGCTGCCTCGTAACGGTATGACCCGTTTCCTCTCGGTGTGCGGCTAAATCCTGAGCCGCTCAATCCGCTTACACCAGTGACTTCGCTTCTGTCCTCGTCGTCACCCAGAGCAATCGACACTGTGGCATCATCTGCAAAGGTCGATGTACGGATGCTGGGAGCACCTGTGGAGAACAGGGGTGCAGGAGGTAGAGGCCGCCGAGGGCTGCCGCCGTATTGAGATGCTGGGGTCCCGGGTCGCGGGCTTCCATTGATTTCGGCAGGCTCATACTGGGCTGGAACAGGCGGAACACGCCCGTACTCGGACGCCTGCGCCGTGGAGTATTGGTTTGACTGTATGTGAGAGATGCTGCCGCCATGGGTACGGCGAGAGGGTGTCCAAGGACGTGTCGGAGATGCTGCCCGCAGTGGCTCTCCACGCATACCGCGGTGGGGAGAATATGATGAGTCGGGTGGCGCCATCATGACAGGCGGGTCGATGGATGGGCGCATACCGCCGGCTGATGTGTAGAAGGGGTCTTGGGGTGCCATCTGGTTGAGTCTGTTATTATCAGTATATGGTGCAAAACCGAGCTTTCGGGTGTTCTTGGATGTATCGCTTGTTGCAGGCGGCGATGCCACTGGTGTCACTGCTGATTCCTTGCCCGAAGACTTCCGGAGCAAGGCTCCGAGATCACCGTCAAATCCCATCTCAAGGCTCGGAAGCTTGGGAGGACTTGCCACCAAACTGGGAGGCTGCTTGTTTGGCTCGGGACTCGGTCCTTCTGGAGCCTTGCGTTGCAGATTGATTGTTGGTGAGCGGCTCAGAGGGGTCTGTGTCACATCTTCCTTGGTGGTTATGTTTGTTGGTAGGGTATGCATGTTCGTTCCGGCACTTGGAAGAGGTAGAACATGGATCTCAGCAAACTTGACGGTCTTGTGCTCTACCGGCGGCAGCTTGCTTGCCGGGTGCAAAGTACCGTACGAGCTAGGGGCAGTTTGCTCCAACTTTTTTTTTTCGGGGTCTAGCTCATTTATTTGGTCCTTTTGCATCTGCTGGTTCTGCTTCTTCTCCCGCTGCTCGAGATATGACACTGCAGCTGCGACCTTGCTGGCCAAGGTCAGGGGAGACGCTGCAGGAGGTACAGGAGGTGGCTGCACTTGGGAGAGAGAAGATTGGGTAGTAGACGAAGAGAAAGTTTTCACATACGAAGTCGCCGAGGCAAGAGGGCGAATCTCGTGCAGCTGAGGAGGTGCAGCTGAGATATGCGATGTGCGGAGGGAAGGGGGCGTCAGGGCGTCGTCGTCGTACATGCCACCAGCGTCCATAGAAGTTAAGAGACGGACGGCAGCAGGGTTCGAGGATGTCGAGTGCAAGTGGTGATGCTGGTGCTGGTACTGGTGTTGGTGCTGGTTCTGGTGCTGGTGCTGGCTTGTCGAGTTCATAGAGTCATGGCCACCGTGGTTTTCGGTGTTGTGGTCAGTGTAGCTGAGATAGTAATCGGGCGGCCTCGTGGGCGTACCGGGATCCATCTTGTTAAGAGTGGACGGCAATCGTCTCTAGTTGTTTTCTTCTCTTGTGTTTTGTGTACTTTGCACGTTCCAAGATGGACGGAGAGAAGCTAACGAAGCTGTCAGGAATGCAGACTTTGGGCTACATATGTTAGAAATTGTTGATATTGGAGATCAGCGGCATTTGCGTGGAAAGCTCCGCCAATAAAAGCAAATGAGTGCAATCAAGCCAAGCAAGGAGAGTACTGGGCTCACTGTTTATTTAGTTGTTATAATCTTCCTCAATAGAAAACAGTGCAGTCTGTCAACATTGGTCAAAAGTGAAGATATCGCGGGATGTCAAAAGATAAAGATGGAGCTGAGAGGGAAAGAGGAAAGAGGTAGGAGCAAAGTGGAATGGAAAAGGGTGGGTGTAGGTGGAAAGAGCTCTTGTGGCTCTTGTGTTGTTCTTTCCCGTTCTGTATGGTCCATTTTTGGCAAGCGCAAACTAGTTCCTTCCTAGATCGATAACTTTGTTTTGAACGGAAGGACAATACGGAATGCGGGAGCAGGTGCGACAGGCATGTTGATGGCTGTTGTCCAGGTAACAACCCCCGATCGGGAAAGTGGGTCTCCGCTTTTACTCAGGCACACGCAGCCAGCTTACGAGTGAGCATCTCGACGGGTCTTTTAAAAATATCGGTATATTGATTGTGTCCGTGTTTCAACTTTGATTTTCCTCCATTGATCATGGGTAATTGATCAGCAGAGTGCTTGTTGGCGAGGAGAGGAGACTCGCCCGCTTTTGATGAAAGTCAGGCTGCTTGATCCAACATGGGTTGTGTGCTGACATAAGCATGATAAGAAAGAGATGAGAAGAAAATTAACAAATAAAAGAGAAAAAGAGAAAAAGAAAATATAAAACCGTCAGCAAGCTCATTCATAGAGAATATACGACATTATTCGTATGCTAGTTGTACAGAAAATACGTTGTCATGGTGTGGGCAATCAAACTCGGCAGACTCATATAGCTATAATTCAGTGAAACCAAGTAAAATAAATCGGATTACTAGGAAACACGAAATACGCAAAGGGCAAATATACAGTATGAAAATGTTGAATATATATATATGGTATAGCAGTTAATAAGAATATACAATAATTAAATCGCAGTAAATACAACAACGCCGACACAATGCCATCCTAACTCGCGGTCTGTCGTGTCCATTTTTTCTTTCCAGCGTGAATGCAGCTTTAAACCACCCGGTCCCAGAAATGCAAATGCATGCATGTGCTATCTACTCGTCGTCCTCATCATCCTCAGGGATCTGTTTTGTTAGTAAATTTAAATTGCAAAAAAAAAGAGAAAAAGAAATAGAGCAAAGAAAACTCATAGAGAGTCAACACTTACATCATCGTGGAAGTCCGTGCCGTCGCGAGTCGCGGTGATGATGCCGATGCGGATGACAAAGTCACCGAAGCGCTCGCCCTCGGTTCTCTCGGTGGCGTAGCGCTTCAGCAGCGACTTCATGATAACCAGAATCTCATCCTCCTTAATGCTCTGGCGGAACAGCTTGTTCAGACGCTGGCCGTGGTAGCCACCGCCCAGGTACATGTTGTACGCGCCGTATGCCTTACCGACAAAAGCAACCTCGGCCAACCAGGGACGAGCACAGCCGTTGGGGCAACCAGTCATGCGCATGACAATTGAGTCTTGACGCAGACCGTTCTCCTCCAGGCATGCCTCCAGCTTGGAGATCAGCACCGGCAGGTAACGCTCAGACTCGGCCATGGCCAGGCCACAGGTGGGGAAAGCAACACATGCCGACGAGCTGAGACGCAGAGCAGAGAACTGCACGTTGTCAAGCTTGTACTTCTTCATCAAGGCCTTCATAGTATCGAGGTCTTCGTCGGCGACGTTGCTCAGAATCAAGTGCTGGTTACCCGTCAGACGGAACTCGCCCTTGTGAGCCTTGGCGATCTCGCGCAGACCAGTCTTCATCTGGAACTCGGGAGTGTCCTCAATACGGCCGTTCTCAATAAAGAATGTAAAGTGGTTGAGACCCTTCTCGTCGCGCAGCCAGCCAAAAGTGTCGACGTTGGAGTCAAAGTGGAAGGGCTTGGGAGCGCCAAACTTCTGGCCCCACAGAGCCTCGACCTTGGCCTTGTAGGCTTCAACACCCATGTCGTCAATGGTGTACTTGAGACGGGCGTGCTTGCGGTTCTTGCGGTCACCAAAGTCACGCTGGACAAGCATAATCTTCTCGCAGGCAATGTGCACCTCGCTGGTCTCGACAAAACCAAACATGCGACCGGTCTGGGGGTAGGTCTTCTTGTTGTTGTGAGTGGCACCCATACCACCACCAGCAAGCAGGTTGTAACCCAGAAGCTTGCCGTCAGCGCCCTTGATAGCAATCATACCAATATCGTGAGCATACACATCGGTGTCGTTGTGCGGCGGGATGGCAATGGTGATCTTGAATTTGCGGGGCAGGTAGGTAGGGCCGTACAGAGGCTCAAAGTCCTGGACAGCGTCACCACCAACCTGGGTCTTCTTGCCATCGTCGTCCGTCAGCCAGATCTCGTGGTAGGCAGTCGTAGCAGGCAGCAGGTGATCGCTGATGAGCTTCGATGAGGCAAAAACCTCGCGGTGGAAGGCAGACTGGGTAGGCAGAGAACTGCACATGACGTTGCGGTTAACATCACCGCAGGCAGCCAGGGTCGTCATCAGCGCACGGTTGATGGCCTGCATGGCGGGCTTCAGCTTCTTCTTGACGATACCGTGGAACTGGAACGTCTGGCGAGTGGTGAGCTTCATGGTCTCGTTGCCAAGCTCGTTGGCAATGTCGTCCATCTGGATCCACTGCTTGGGGGTCGAGATACCACCGGGCAGACGGCAACGAATCATGAAAGAGTAGGCAGGCTCCAGACCCTGGGCCTTGCGCTCATCACGAATGTCACGGTCGTCCTGCATGTAGGTACCGTGGAACTTGGTCAGCTGCTGATCCGACGCGCTGATGGCACCCGTCGTGGTGTCGTTTAGGCCCTCCACAATGGTACCACGCAGGAAATTGGACTGAATCTTCATGTCCTCGTTGGTCAGCGGTGGGGGCTCCTCCGGAAGACCCTCGACCTTGTCCACGCCCAGTGCCTGCCAGATCTTTGGCTCCCAGTCCTGGTAGCCAGTCTGGAATCCGTCGGGGTCCTGATCATCACCAAGACCAATGTCCGCCAGGCGCTTAGCACCAAGGTTGAACAGGATCCTATCCAGATCCTTACCGGGCTTGTTGTAGTACACCTTGTCCTGCTTGCGGGGCCAATAGTGGCTGTCACCAAGAGCCATGACGGAAAAGTTGACACCAGCAAGATCAAGCTCAGTGTTGTCCTTGATGGCCTCCCAGAAGGAACGGCCGTTCTGGGGGAACTCACCCTGGCCAGCGGTGGACGAGATCAGAACGATGTTCTCCTCGGTCGGCAAGTCCTCAATAGGGTAGTCCTCCATGGCCATGACCTGGGTCTTCAGACCTCTGGCACGACCGCGGTTGCCCAGACGCTTGGCCAGGTTGGTGGCGTTGCCGTTGTCCGAGGCGTACAGGATAGTAAGGGGAGCACCAAACAGACCCTCCAGCAAAACGTTGTAAGCATCACGGGCCTTACGCTTCTGCTGCTCACGAACCTCGGTACCAAAGTCCTGGGCAAGAGGAGCGGCGAAAGAAGGCTCCTTCTGCATCAGCTGGGTCAGCTTGTTGTCTCTGTCGAGGAACTCCTTGAGCTCCTTCTTGATGCGCTCAGAGTCCATGGAGAAGTTGGGCTCGTTCTTGAGCTCGTTCTCGGGGTTCCAGCGGTACAGCGGCCAGTAGCCCAGGTCAACGGCGGTCTTGGTCTCGCGCAGGACAGTCAGAGGAGAGTCATGCTCGCCAAAGTACGGTAGGTAGGCCATGACAATAGACGGGCCGTTGAACTTGTCGGCCTCATCCATAGCCTGAAGAACCTGGGTGTAAGAGCTGTAGACAGCAACCGAGGCGACGTAGGCGTTGCCAAAGTTCATGGCGTACAGACCAATATCCTTCTTTCTGCGGTTGGCATCGGCAGCAGCACGCTCAGAGTAGGGGGTAGAGTCGATGATAAGTACGTTGACGTTCTCGCCCGAAGCAAGCACATGGTGCACACCAGAGTTGCCCAGATCGTAGGACCAGGCGTCGGAGCCAACCAGCCACAGAGACTCCTTGCGGAGGAACTGTTTACCCTCCAGTAGGGTACGGGCCAGGTCAGACTTGTCAGTCTGGAGCTGTGTCTTGACCTCCTCGGCAACCTCATCGGCCTTCTTGGTGTCGTTGGCCACGGACGACCAGCGGGCCAGCAGGGTGTTGGGAGTGGCAGTGTCGAACTTGCCAGAGACGGCGGCTTGCTTGGCATCGGAAACAAAGCGCTGGCGGCGCTCCTTGCGGGCGAGCAAGGAGCCAAGACCGAATTCGGGAGTGGCGGAGATAGTGGTCGAGACGCCGGCGTTTTCAGAGTTGATGGCGTTGGCGACGTACAGGCGGTCGTTGAACAGCTGGCCGAGGATCTTGGTGTAGGCAGTCTCGACCTTGGGCTTCTCCAAGCTGTACTCGGAAGACTCCTCTGCAGCGGGAGCCTCCTGGGCGCCGACCTCGAGGTTCTGGACAGGCTTGGCAGCAGTCAGGTTCTGGTAAACACCGCGCAGGGCCTGGTCAATGGTGTCAGGGGTGATGTAGCCGAGGTGGTAGCCCACAATGGTCTCAACACCGCCAGCACCGCTCTTGACAGCAGTGAGGACGTCCAGTAGGGTAGGACCCCACTTGGTGGTCTTGCGGCTGATCTGCTCCAGGACAGCAATTCTCGTGACGGTCTTGGGCAGAGCCTCGGTCAGCTTCGCAGCCAACCAGGGGCGGTACAGGCGAGGAACCAGGACACCGGTGCTGTTCTTGCTTGCAAAGTCAGGGTTGGCAAACAGAGATGTGTCCGAGCCGAAGACAAAGAGACAGTTCTCAGCATCGGAAGGACCAGTCCACTCAAAGGCGCTGTACTTGCGGCCAGTAGCAGACTCAATCTGGCTCCAGATAGCCGAAGCGTACTTGTAGATCTCCTCGGAGGTGACAACAGGAACGCTAGGCTCAATGGTCGTGGCGGGCGATGTGGCGGTTGTTGAGCTAGTAGTGCTTTCCTGGCTAGACTTTTCAGAGGTGCGAGACGAGGTAGCAGCTTCGGCGGAGATGTCGAGGTTGGCAGTGGTCGGGGTGGCAGTAGCAGGAGCGACAGCCTCAACAGGCTCGGCGACGATGGCGACACGGCCATCGTCGGCGTAGATACCGTGACCAGAAGAGCGAGCAGACTGGAAGCGGCGGACGCTGTCGATGTCCAGGGCACTCTGAACAACACTGAGATCCTCCTGGGCGATGGGCTGGTCCTTGGCAAGGGCAGCAGGGTTGAAAAAGTGAACGACACCCTTTCCAGAGCGGACGGCAAGTGCGTGGGCGGTCAGAGCCATATCCTGGGACTCCTGGAGGGAGCCGGATTGGAGGAACGACCAGCCAGCATTACGAATGGCGGTGATGGAAGAGTAGTCGGGGCTGTTGTCGGGGTGGAGTGCGACATGGATGACCACGGGGTAGTTGGCAAGCTTGTACAGGCGGGCAACCGAGGCCAGCAGGATCACAGAGCTTGTGGTAACAGAGACTAGGCGGCCAGCACGGATAGGTGCGAACACGGACAGAAATGGGTCGGCGTTGTGGCGGACGGCTTGGATCTAGACAGAGAGAAAGTTAGAGACACTCACCGCTGAATAAATTGGATTCAAAGAAACATACCTCGGGGAGGCTGCTTTCGGAGCTGGCGACAAGACTAGGGGTCTTCGCCTGGGCCAGGCTTTTAAGGTGTGCAGAGAATTCGGAGTCAGTCGCAAGCGACGGCTGGACGGAGACGACGACGTCGCTGGCGAGGTACGCAATGCGCGCAACTATTCAGAAGAAAAAAGTCAGTAGTCGTTCGCGTTGTGATGCAGTGGTGAGCAAAAGTGGAAGCTGAAAAGCGAAGCTTGGTTTGGATGGGAAATGTGCCTGGGCCTCGATGCAACTGAACTTCCCCATCCGGTAATCGGTGCTGACGTTTGTCAATGGCTCCTTCCCGGGTTTGACATGGCGGTCTGTCAAAAGAATAACGAGGATGTCAATTGTCGACCGGCAATACCCATTGAGAAGGAACCTTTACACATGGAATCCATGAGGAAAGGCGCACCTTCCAAAAAGAGAGCATCACCAGCAACTCTGGGGTCCAGGATAGGGAAGGAGCGTAGGTAGAGAATGCGGCTGAGGTTTTTTGATGTTTTGTTTGCGACATACCTGCCTCTCCAGCGGTATTGACTGGATGTGACGAAGCCATCGTGGGCGCAGAGTGTCTGTATCTCTTCGACCCGGAGTGACGACAACGACGAGATGATGGGATTGCAATTGGGAGATGCAAAGATGATGTGGAGAGGAAGAGAAGAAATCCAAGAGAGAAAGGAAGGGGAAAAAAGGGAAGCAATAAAAGCCAAAACGGCAGGCACGAACGACGAACAAAAAAAAAAGTTCACTACACTTTCCCGGTACCGCTAACACAATTGGCATATGGCATGCACCCTGGGCAACTGGCGAATAGACTAAGGTTTAATTGCTCGATTTCATTTGGTCAGATGGATAGCCGTCGGTCGCTCCTTCCTGGTCCATCTAATTCGACACTTGGGGGTTTGTTGTAAAAGCATGAAAGCACGGAAGGTTCGATCGGGACGGCTGTCGCTATTCTCCAGTTCTTAGTAGGCCAGTGATGGTCCAGTAAAAGCAATAAAAATTAAAGAATTAGCAGATGGTTCAGAGACCGAGACCCCCATAAAGCACAAAAAGCACAGAAAGCACAGAAAGCACAAGGTGATGCCATCCTCTGTATGTTGAGCTTTCATGACGACTTTTCTGCTCCCCAGTTTTTGGGCGGCGGAGAGCGGCCCATCGGCCATCGGGCATACAGATTATGTAGATGGCGATATGGCGTGCTTTTTAGTGGGGCTGTCGCAAGGCGAGAGCACTGGGGCTCTATGGGTCAGGCTAGTTCAAGTACCGTGAAGTGAAGGAGCGATAGACAGTTCCTTCTACTCAGTATACGCGGTATGTTCGACGGCGTTCTTCCTCTGAAGGAGCATCATTGCAGCGAGGAAAGGACGACCGCCATGCTCTCTCCCGTATTAGCAAGAGCGCATGTCGAGGCTTATGCAAAGACCGGTCTATACCAACTGACAATGTTGACATGCATTGGCTTTTATTGGCTTCATCACGCTAGCAAAAAGTTCTACAGTAGTAATAATCTGTCGTACAAAAGAATTGGGACATCGGGCTTCAAATCCCGGTCACACTATTGGCTTATTCAGGAAAGGTCCACTTTAATGCTTTCAACTGGGATAATACAAGCGTAGGTCACTACACACGCCTAATGATGAGTAAATCCCGAGATTGCGAATGCCGGCGACTGCCCCAGATTCAAGGCGAGACTGGCATACTACCGGCGGCGGTAAGAAGGATACTATGGCGAAATCAGCAGCAGCAACATACTTTGACAGTCATCTCAAGTAGTCGGTGTGCTTAGTCATCCATGACTGGAAAGAAAACTCCGCAAACGGTGCAGAGC
Organism: Ophiostoma ulmi; assembly: GCA_029298715.1. Taxonomy (NCBI): domain Eukaryota; kingdom Fungi; phylum Ascomycota; class Sordariomycetes; order Ophiostomatales; family Ophiostomataceae; genus Ophiostoma; species Ophiostoma ulmi. Next base: position 3,482,807 of record JANSLN010000002.1, on the reverse strand, counting down.
AGTAAAAGAGGTGAGACAGCCGACATAATAATAATAAATAATAATAAATAATAATAAAATCAAAATACAAAGGTTCTCAATGAAATGTCCGAGTTGGCAAGTGTTCACCTATCAAACGATCTACCTATCCCCGTAGTATCTTATGTTTTGCCAGGAGGGCTACTTCTTGTTCCTGGGCTTCGCCTTGGGCTCCGGGTCAAGCTCAATATTGAATATAGATATTCTCATATAGATTGATTTGGCTATGTCGATGTGTCTATTGTGTGGTTGTTCGGGTTCATGGACTGGTGACGGTTGCTTTGGTGGTGGTGATGCTTCTCAAATACAAATTGCTGGAAATGACATCTCTTCTACACGAAATGTGCCGAGCTTTGTCACTGCAATCTTTGACTTGACTGGGCTGTGACAAGGCCTTTCATTTTTGGCTTGATTCAGTAATCATGTTCACCTTGTAAGGTCGAGAACACGCTAATACAGAAGAAAATCCATCAAATACCATCTACAATGTTCTTTGGTAAGCAAGGCTGTCCAACATGTTAAAGGTCGTATCGATATGAATACTATCATATGTTGACAACTATGTTTTAAATAATTATACCGAAAAAAATACAACATAATATTTTCATTATATACATTATTTTAGTTCTTCATATTTAGTCATTTATGAGATAATAAGTGATAAAATAACCCTTCGCTTCTAGATAATCCCAAGTAGATCCCAGTAAAATACAAATCAAGTTGATTTGATTTACCTCAACAAAAGTTCAAGGCTTCAAGTTAAATCAAACCGGGCGGCGAGATATGTCCCGACAACATTATGAATACTCGATCAGGTCACATGCCGGGTCGGCCCATAGCCCGATATGTGAACCTGACTATGTGCGGTGTTTGGTCATGGCATGGCACAAATCAACATACACCATCAAACACCAGCAGAAGCCGCATGCCGTGATCTGCATGGCTGAGCCAGCTACCTAGCACCTAACCTCAATGACGTGTCCAAAATTATATAGAACCTGTATTGAAGAAGAATCTATATTAAATTACAAAAAAAACAAAAGTATTATTATTAAAGTGTATAGTCCGCCAAAGTGTATGCACCGTAAAAATGCCTGAATCCGTCTAGAATAGAACGCCGTCGCTTTGCTACCCGTGGCCCAGTCGAGAGTAACATGATGATGATGATGATAATGAACAGGTGAAAGAGAACAAGTAAAGGAAGGCCAAAGACAAAGTGTACAATAGCCAAGACAAGTCAAGACGGGATGTAGAATGTGTAAACAAAAATGCAAGCAAGGCAAAAAATGAAGCATGCACTGTAGGCAGGCTAATTCCTGACAACGTGGAAACATGATATCGTGGATGTTGTATCATGGTGAGAGTGAGAAACAAAGCAGACTATGACCGGAAGCGAGAGTTCACATCCCGTGTCCAGTCATCGTCCTTGATGCGGCCGAGCCAAAAGTTCTGGCCGCCAAGTCCCACAAGAGTGCGGCCAAGCTTGCCCTTCCAGCCCTCGCCAGCAGGCGAGCCGACTGTGAACGGGTTGTTGCTGCTACCGCTGCCCAAGTGCACCGCGCTGGCGCGCTGTTGGGCGGGGTGGTGCGGCGGGTATGTAGGGGGCCGGAGCCGCTGGCGGTGGTGATGGCGCCGCGCTGACCGCTGACCCGATGACTTAAAACCAGCTTCCTCGTCGCTAATATCCCGGCCGTCCGCACTCATTCCAGTCTGGCTGCCCTCGCCGCCGTTGTTGTAGTCGGCATCGTCGTCGTCAATGTTGGCGTCGGCAGCCGTAGCGGCTTCCACAACATGGTCGCCGTACCGCTGCAGGGCCTGCCGCGCATGGCTAATGACGACGAGACAAAAGTAAAAGCGCACCAGTGTGACAATGATGATGAGGGTCAGGCTGGCAGTAGCTTCGTGCCCGCTCATCCAGCCACCGCCGCCCGCAGTAGAAATAGTATCCGAGGTACTTGGGGTCTGTGCTGCCGTTGTGCTGCCTCCTTCAGCCAGTGTTGCCTCGTTGTCTGCATCATCACGGAATCTGAGGGACGCCACACCCGAAGCTGAAGCAACTGCCGCAGCGACGGAGCTTGACGCCGCAGCTGGCGCAGAAGATGACGCCGGAGTTGACGAAGCAGTACTGGCGGAAGCGGCAAGGGCAAGGTACCAGCTAATAGCAAACGAGGCTGTGTAGGCGGCGTTGATGATGGTGTCGATGGTGTAGGCCCACGCGAGGGCGAGGTTCGGGAGAGGAGTCTCGCGGCGGATGTGTGGGATGCAGATGGCGAGCAAAACAAGAATAGCAAAGTTGTAGACGTAGGCAGAGAGCTGGAGGAGGGACAGCGAGAAGCCCGTCAGGATAGCCAGCAGGCCGTAAGCGCCAGTGAGCTTGTTGAAAAAGAGAACGCCAGAGATGATCTCGGTGCCCATTTGGAGGGGGATGAAGCCGAGGAATGTCTGTAGGAGTCAGTATATGTACGATCTGGCCACATGATGTTTCCTGTTCGTCCGTTCAGTCGTGTCTAGCTGTGCCCAGCTGACTTACCTTTGGCCGTGGCAGCCGAGGCCGCAGGCTGTGCAAAATGTGCAGAAGCCTCATCGTTTGTGTTGTCAGGAGCTTTGAATGAGAAGAATAGATAAGAAATGAATAACAAAGAAAGTCAACAACGCTGGCAACTGGATTGCAGAGAGAGGCGGTAGAGAATACAAGATGGTCGTGCTTTTTGTCGTGACTTTCATCCGCACGGTCCGAAGCGACCAGGGGTTGTTTGGCGTTGGGATTGTATATACGTATCGATAGGGACTAGTCACAGCGCGTCGGGCAACGGAAAAACCAGTGACCTACTTTTAATAAGCGGGTGTTTATGCGAGGATTCCCGTACCTCTCATGTACTGCCGCTGGTTGACCCTGTAATATAACAGAAAACAGCGCTGTGACAATTTATAATTTTCAGGCCCAGTTTTTGTGACGTAGCTGACTCATCTTGGCTCCAGTTCGGGGTACATCCTCTTTGTACCTCCTATCACCACTCCGATGTGGAAAAGTAGTGCCACTTCGGGGCGCCGTTGGAGGAAATGTATGACAATTATCTCGTGGTCCCTTTGGACGTGCTCTTCTTTATTTATATATGCCTGATCCCCTTCTTCTCTCTCTTCTCTCCATTTACCATGAAGCAGAGACTCGTCCGTCTTGCCCAGTCCAGCTCCAGCACGCTTTCACGTCGTAGTGCGGCATTATCAAGACCCTCTTTTCCGATCACGCAGTCGCCTTGCCGTTCCACGTGGTGAGTAGTATTTTTATTTTTATTTTTATTGTTCTAATTTGCTCGCGGGGATGTGATGTCGTTTCTGTATCTTGTATTTGGTTCTCTGTGTCATGACCTGATTTATTTTGAATATTTTTACACTGATTATATCAGCATATTAATCAGACTAGTTTGACGGATCTAGAAGGTCAACGCCGTTGTCTGTCGCACCTTCCCCAGAATAAGATCTTGCACCCAGGCACTGCCCGTAGCCGCATTCCGCTTACGTCACACTCCCCCCACCAATTCCCCGTATTCAGAGTCAAAATGAGCACCTCCGCATCGACGCTCTCGCCGGCCGAGCAGGCCGCTCTTATTGAGCAGTCCAAGAAGGCTGCTGCTTACCAGGCCGTCAAGGAGCATCTCAACGCCGGTTTCCGCCATGTCGGCATCGGTTCCGGCTCTACCGTTGTCTACGTCGTCGAGGCCATTGCTGCTCTCGGCGCCGACGTGACCGGTCCCATGACCTTTTACCCAACTGGCGACCAGTCTCGCGGCCTCATTGAAGACGCTAACCTGCGCCTTGCCACCATCTCGCAGCTGCCTCTCAGCACCCGCCTGGATGTCTGTTTTGACGGCGCTGACGAGGTCGACGAGAACCTGAACCTGATCAAGGGTGGCGGTGCATGCCTCTTCCAGGAGAAGATTGTGGCCACAGCGGCTAAGAAGTTTGTCTGTGTTGCTGATTACCGCAAGCTGTCGCCTCGCCTCGGCACCAACTGGAAACAGGGAATTCCTATCGAGGTGCTTCCCCTCGCCGCCAAGCGCGTGCTGAGCGAGCTGACACTTCTTGGCTCCATTAAGCCCCGGATCCGCCAGGGTGTACCGGCCAAGGCTGGCCCTGTGGTCACCGACAACAGCATGTGGCTCATTGATGCCCCCTTTGCACCACTACAACTGACAAGCGATGCGCATGTCGATGGAAAGGATGGTGTCTGGTCTGTCGACGGTCTTGCGGACCGTCTGATCAAGATCCCCGGTATTGTCGAGACCGGTCTGTTCACCGGCTTCAATGGTTTCGAGGCACAGGAAGGCCGCGGTGGTGCACAAAAACCAGTGGCTGCCTACTTTGGCATGGCTGACGGCACTGTTGAGGTTCGCAATGCTTAGATGATGTATTGACGATTTGCTAAAATGATCTGAAAGACAATCTGACGAGACTATATATTTATAATGATAGACAACACAAAAAATATTCCAAGATATTTCAATGGTTTCAATGGCTTTAAAGAGTATTACAATGTGTATCTCACTATATATATGCTACCAAAAGGAAATGAAAAGTTAAATTAATCAGTGCTGGCGAATTTGTGAGGCTTTATTGGCTTGTGTGATTAGGGGGATAAAAATAGAGTATAGCATCTCGTCGGTCGTGATCCGTTGGCCTCATTCTAAATTATACAATGCTTGGTGCATGACGCCGAACGGGGGATGTGGGAGAAGGGCGGCTGTAGTAGTGTGATAGTAGTGTGATAGTACCGGTTCTGTCCCGTTTTCTTTTGTATTGGCGAGTGTCTCTCGAAATTTCTGTCGAGGTCTCGCTTTGAACTTTTGTGCCAAGTCTGGTGCCGACTTCAAGTGGTGCTGACGTCAAGGCCATACATAGCCAAACAGTCCAGGTAAGACATGTCTGTGCAGCCTTTAGCACGCGCAGCCTTCTTGGCTGGCTGGCGTGGTGTTCGTCCGAACATCGATCACTATGTCGTCAGTATTGGTAGCATTTGTGGCTTTAGCAAAGGTACACAGATGTGCCCAGTATACTCACTTTGGCTCGATGCCTGGGCGGCACTGTCTGCACCCTCCATGCCCGGCAGGGCCTGGGCTATTCTCCGGAACAGCTGCTTCACGTTGTGGCCAAGCTTGGCACTTGTTTCGACAAACATGAGGTTATTGCGCTTGGCCTCCTCCTCGCCCTGCTGTGTCGTGACCTCACGCTTGTCGTTCAGATCCGTCTTGTTGCCCACAAGGACGATGATAACGTCATTTCCACGCTCGGCCCGGACGTCGTCGATCCACTTGCGCGTATTTTGGAAAGATTTTGCATCTGTCTGTTAGTCATAATCATACCAACGCTGGGGGTAGTAGGGGCACCTACTGGAAATGTCGTAGACAACCACTGCCACGCTCGAGTCCCGGATGTAGGACGGGATCAGACTCCGGAAACGCTCCTGGCCAGCGGTATCCCACAGTTGTAACCGCACTGTCCGGTCCTCAAGGTACATTGTCTGCGGTAGGTTAGCACATTGTTCTGTTCGGTGCTTGTTGGCCGAATCCATCTGTTCCGGTGATCGGCCATCGGGCGGATGCTTGAGTCTGGATTCTGGATGGCAGATGGTAGATGGTAGATGGTAAATGGTGGATGGTAGATCCTGGATGCTGCTTGCCTTGGACAAAAAGTCGATACCAATAGTAGCCTGGTACATGTTGTCGAACGAATCGTACATGAAACGGGTGATCAAGGATGTCTTTCCAACTGCAGCCTGTTAGTTATATGCTCTCTCGTCTGTCTCCTTGCCGCCTTGCCGCCGTGTTGGACAGCACACGTGGCAACCTCATTGCACACAAGAGCCACACGTACCACTCTGCTCGCCCAAGAAGACCAGCCTGGAGGAAGGAAATACGTTAGCAAGATGCTCTATTCTTCAGCCTGTCACCACTATGCTCCGTCATGTCGTACTTGAACTTCTTCAGTGGGTTGTTGTAGGACGCGCCGGCACCGGTTTGCGCCATGTTTGCGGATAGATCTAGGAGATGTCGGCTGGGAGAAAGAAGAGCAAGTGTGTGTGCAGGTTATGGCACTTTTGAACAAGGTGCCTTTGGGAATGCGTAGTGCTGCAGGAGAGAATCGAAGTCGGTGTGATATATGCTCAGCACAGTGAACGTTGTTTGCGCACGAGGGGCGGCCCCTTTTGATTCTAGGCAGGCTGTGGGTGGAGACGGGACAGCACTAAGCGGGAGCGCAGTTGGAGGATAGTATTTAAGAGCCTATAATCATAGTAGTGAAATGGAGCAAATAGAGTACACACTAAAAAAAGTAGTCGGGAAGGAGCGAATGCGAGAGCGGTAGTGATGGGTTTAGATGATAAGAAGCAGGAGCGATCGAAGTGCACCTGCTACTTTATTGCTGAGCAGAAGGCAACCGTCCACTGCGCTGGGTCATGATAGTGCGAATAGTTTGACTAGTACCAATGTTGCTAGCAGTATACTAAACTCAACAGTGCCGCTCATTACTGTGTCTACAACTTTATCACTGTAAAATGGGCAAGGCAGGGGGGAAGAGCCTGGATGGGGAGCATATGGACCATGCACTGTGCCCAAATACTAGGCCGCAAACAGAAGAGAACAGGATCGCACTGTTGGGCGGTTGGCGGTGGCGGTGGAGGATGGTCACGTGGAGATAAAAAGAGCTTTGATAATACGATAAGATAATGATAAGATACCGATAAGGAAGCCCCACACCATGGCAGAAAAAAAACTAAATTAAGCCAAATATCGAGACAGTCTCTATTCCGCCCACGGCAAACCAAACGAACTTGCATTGTTCTACACATATCACTACCGCAAACAGTCGACACATAACCAGCTTATCGACTACTATCACAATGCCTGTTATCGGAACCAAGTCAGGCTCAACGGCCGGACCAGCACAGCACAAACAGCCATCAAGAAAGGGTAGAAAGGCTTGGAGAAAGAATGTCGACGTTTCCGAAGTTGAGCAGGGTCTGGAGGAGCGTAACGACCAGATCATCAAAGGGTAAGTTTGCGGTTGTCTTGAATGGTGTCTTTGTACCGTATTCTATTTGAGGTTGTTTGATGTTGTGCAATCGCTGACTGCTTAGTGGCCTGGTGAAGGAGCAGGAGTCCGATCAGCTTTTCCAAGTCGAAGATACCGGCGACCTTGAGGTTGCCAAAAAGCTTTCAAAGAAATTTACAAAGGGTCTCAAGGCCGACGAGATTCTTGCACAGCGCTCGGCTGTCCCCGCTGTGGCTGCACGGAAACGGAAAGGCGATGGCAAAACTACCGATGGTGTGCTGGAGAAGAAGCGCGTGCGCAAGGACTATGTCTCACACAAGGAGCTGGTCCGCCTGAGACAGCTGGCCGATGGCCACCACGAATCGACCGTCGAGGTTGGCGATGCCACATTTGACCCGTGGGCCGTGTCCGAGACTGACAACGTCACTGTTCTGGCCAACAAGGAGCGCAGCTTTTCGTTTCTCCCGAAACCCGCCAAGGTCAAGGCACCTATCACAATGACACATGCCCCGATTTCGCTAGCCGCCAATGGCAAACCCATCCCCGCGCTGGCCAAGCCCAAAGCTGATATGAGCTACAACCCCTCTTTTGAGGCATACGAGGCCCGGTTAACCCAGGAGGGTGCCAAGGCCGTCGAGGCGGAGCGCAAGCGACTAGCAGATGAAGAGGCGGAGCGCATTCGTATGGAGGGTGTGGCGCGGTCGGCTGCCGAGGCCGATGCTGCCGCCGAGCGCGAGCTGCTGTCTGAGTGGGAGGAGGATTCTGCCTGGGAGGGATTCCAGAGCGGTGTTGAGAACGACGAGGTCACTACTGCTAAGCGCCCCAAGCGCAAGACCCCCGCACAGCGCAACAGAATCAACCGCCGCAAGGAGGCCGAGGCCAAGAAGCGGCACGACGCCATTGCCGAGCACAAGAAGGAGCAAGCCAAGCACCTGGAGAAGCTGCTGGCTGAAGACAAGTTCAAGCACGAGCAGGCACTGGCCCTTGCCGCGGCCGAGAGCTCGTCTGGCGAGAGCGATGACGAGGAGGGCGATGACAATGTCCTGCGCCGTAAGCAGCTCGGCAAGTACCACCTGCCTGAGAGGGACCTGGAGCTGGTGCTGCCGGACGAGCTGCAGGGCTCTCTGCGGCTGCTGAAGCCCGAGGGCAACTTGCTTTCCGACCGCTACCGGAGCATGGTGGTGCGCGGCAAGATGGAGGTGCGCAAGAAGCGTCCGTTCCGGAAGCAGCCCAAGGTCAAGATCACCGAGAAGTGGGCACACAAGGACTTCCAGCTGTTCTAGATGTCATCCTTTCTCACAATGCCTTCTTGTCGTTATCTCTTTATTGTCCTCTTGTCGTTGCAATGGCGTTATGGCATTTTCTTTATTTTCGGGAATCGCATCATATATCAGCAATCTAGGTTATAAAAGTTATCTTTCCTGCAATCTTGCCTATTTTTTTTTCGGAATTGCCTGTATTCTTAGACTAGCAGACAATGATTTATGAGAGTCTTGATGAATCTCGTTTACTATTACATCTATTTGATTTATCAAGATTTAGTTATGTAAGCTCCGCACACAGATGATTAATGAGATGCACCTGCCGCATGTCCCATGCACCTGCTCAGCCTCGTCAGCCTTATGTGTATTGATCGTGCCTTCTTCTTTCGCATAGATGCTGCATTGTCCGGAGCGTGCCTTCCAGATTACATTATCTCAAACCCCTCGATTAGATAACCGGATGTGTTGGGTCAAATGAATACTTTGAAAAGAAAAGTAATACACATGGGCTGGTTTGTCATCGTCAGCACAAAGAACAAAATCACCAATAGCAACCGGTCTCAGTAGAAATGTGCCCCACTTTCCGGAATTTCGGAGCAATATTCACGGTCCGGCGCAACTCTTGAGCACTGCACACGCGAGATTCATCCGGACAGCAGTAAGGCTGATATGTAAACAACCGCGTTTCACTTGCAATAATGCCTGAAAGGTTGCCGAAACGCATGCGCGTACAAGTCATGTCTGCAATTGGACCTGCTTGAATGCATGCTGTCGTCACGCCAGGCTTCATCCTGCATCTCTGCATCGTCAACACCATCTTTTAATTTCCATGTCTTTGAACACCTACTTGATAGATTGAATCGTCGTTTATTCGTATACGGAAGCCATATATATCGACTTGATTGAGAGAAATCGCCGCCATGACATCTCAAGACCTGGCCGGCCGGCAGAGAACGGCCACCCTTCGGCGGTCTTGTGAGTCTTGCAGAAATGTCAAGGCGCGCTGCATCGTCGAGCCAACAGACAGCAACTCCAAAGCTCGCTGCTGCAAGAGGTGAGCTATATTTAGCATTCCTACTACGTTTGCTTCACTGTTATTGACGTGCTAGATGTGCCAATCATGGCATTGAGTGTGTATTTGAAAACGCCCTCGCGCGGCCCAAGAAGCTCAAGTACTCGGCGTAAGTTGACCGTGGCATAGCTGCCCCCATCCCTACATCTCAGATAAACGAACAACTTGAACTGATAAACAGCCGGACAAGGGTAAAGGATGTGGAAGAGAAACTAGACGGGCTGCTTGCTCTTATCTCGGCCCGGAAAGAAGCGGCTTCTGGAACGCCCGCAACTGCGTCCGGATCGGCAGCAAGCCCGTCTGCATCGGCCATAGAAGCTGCGGCACGGTCACAAAACTGCTCCAATATTACAGCAGATCCACTAGGCATGCCAAACATGTCCTTCCCACCCCCCATCGGCATCAATCTAGACTTTAGCAAGATGCCCGCAATGCCCGCCGAGCTGAGCAGTCGCCCAACAGCTTTTGCTCTAGCTTCAGCCGACGGTCACGCGCTGGTAGCACCCACTGGAGACGTCATCGATCGCGGGCTCATTCGGGAGGAGCTGGCATCTCACCTGCTAGCCGAGTTCACACTGTCTTCAGAGAAGCAGTTCCCTTTTGTGTCATTACCCTCATACACCACGCTCGGATACATGAGACGGGAACGGCCACACTCCTTGCTGGCTATCCTCACCGTTGCGGCAGACACGGCCCTGCAGATCCGGCTCGCTCTTGAGTACCGCAAAGCCCTTGCCCAGGCCATGATTGTGGAATCAAAAAGTAGTCTCGATCTGCTTCAGAGTATCCTCATCTTTTGCATCTGGTATGTCTTTCACTCTTTAGTCTCTCGACATCATTCATCTAACACCATCTCCAGGCATCATCAATACTTCAAACCATACAGTAACCAGCTGTACCAGCTATCACAGATCGCCGTCACAATGGCTGTCGAAATAAACCTACCAAATGCGACAGCACCCTCGCTTCTAGGCTTGATCTCTCACACCCAGAACGCACTTAATCAGCGCGCAAAGGAACGGGAAAATCGCACACCAACAGAGCAAATGGCACACGAGATCGAGCGCGCACGGACATTTCTCGGCGCATACTGTCTGTCAGCAAGCATCGCCACCGCACATCGCAAACCGACGCACTTCAAGTACGGCCGCCAAATGGACCAGGCGTGCCAGTTCTTGGCCAACGCACAGGACCGTTCCTCTGATATTCATCTGCTTCCATACCACGTTCAGATCCGAAAATTAGCCGAAGACGCAGACCGAGTCTTTGGAAACCTGGATCAAGGAGGTATCAGCCTCGATGCAGCATATATCGAGACTATGGTCAATGACTTTGAGCGGCAATATGAGCAGTTACGGCTAGCCATCCCGGCACAGTCTTGGAGTAATGGTGAGTACTAACCATATACCTGCCTGCCATTGTGGCCTGAACACCAACTAACATCATCTGAACCAGCTGCCCTGAGGTGTGCAATGATGTACCTCCCCGTTGTCATCTATGAAGTCGGCCTGCGCATGCCCCCTGAACACAAAGCACTCCTTGACGCGTCTCCCAATGCCAACTGCTGTAACTGGTGCGGGTCATCAACCCGCCTTGCCCTTCTCATGAAATGCATTTCTGCTGCCCAGGGCTACATCAACTGCTATGCTGCCTTGCCCCTTGAAGAAGCGCGCCGCGTCACGATTATCGAAGTCAGCCGCCACATTGACGCCATCATCGTTCTATCACGCGCTGCTTTTGGATTTGATACCAAGAACTTTGAGAACAGCAATCTTGCCCCGGGACGTGCCAGTCTTCTCGTGGCAGCTGATGTCGCCCGCTACCTTGCCATCTCGGAGCAGAAGATGGCCTCCCTTGTCGCTATGCAGGGCAACGACTGCGGCGGCCCTATCCAAGAAGACACGCATGACCTTTTTTGGCAGCTCCAGCACATTTTCAAGATCAGCCTCAACTGGTACAACAAGCGAGTCCACACACAGCCCGGTGGGACGCCCAAGAAGATGGTCAACATCAACTCGCACGCGCTGACAAAACTTGATGTGTCGCCTGTAATGTGGATCAGCGAGGGCCCGATAATGGCCAAATCTGAATGCAACCAGAAACGGTCTGCCGCAGATATGCAGCAAAGGTATGAGCATGCATCCTCAGGAAGCAATTGTATCATGAATATGGTGGCCGATGTTGCCTCGGACACGGGACGTCTACCGGTTCCGGTTGCTGAAGAAGTCGACAGGATATTCAAATCCCTCGGTGTGTGTGTAGGTCCGGAGACAACGCAACAGCAACAGGGCATCGGCACCGCCAATAATCTTCATGCACAGTTCTCACTGCCATCGCCAATAGATGCCCCAGGCTCCATGGCGTCCTCAGAGTCCTCGTCATCTGCGCCCATGGTCACTCCCGAGTCCGATAATAGTGCTTTTGACGTGGCTGATCTGGGCCCAAGCTTCGGCATGCAGAGTTGGTCAATGGATCAGTCCGCTGAACTGTTTGCCAACATACCCCAGTCGAACATGGAACCCCAATGGTTCTCTTTCTGATATTGATCCAGTTCCTTTTTTATCTGCTTTACGATTGATACTAGGTAATAATTAGATGGTTCTATTCTTCTTCTCTTTTCCGGATAAGGCGTTTGGGAACACATTGTCCATGAATTTGCACACACCTCTAGATAAATAGTAGCAACGATAGCGATCTCGTCGTATCCCTCATGATGTAATAATATTGATGGCCTTCTCTTCTCATGCTGTCTCCATATTGAGATACCAGGTCTGCACTGCAGAAAATGGTCAATGGCAGACTGCTCCAGTGACACTGAAATAATAATAAAAAAGCATGCTCAAGAAATGGCAAAAAGAAAGGAAACTATGATCTAGACAAGGTCCGCAAAGGTAAAAGTCTTTGGATGTAAATGAATAAAGATAATGCAATAATAGTGACAAAAGAAAGAAAGATCTAAAGAATCCAAGAGTCAACTGGAAATATATAAACATAAAATGCCCAAGAAAATCAATAGTAGATCAGGCCCAATACAATAACAAAAGTGCTCAGCGGCCGCTATTGCTTGAATCCAAGGTTTAAACACACACAAAATAAAAAATCTAGTAACTGACCAAATCTGTAGGGAAAAAATTAGTAATAGTCCGAGAATCACAAACACAAGCGAATAAAAAAGCTTACCTCTACCAAACAGACCACGCTTGAACCAGTCCATCATCAGCAGAATTCTTGTCCGCATGCTCACGCTCTGTGCAAAGTACACACTCCGCCATGCGTAGACGGCCCACAGACCACCAGACACGCTATAGCTGCCCAGCTCAAACACGGCAGAGTTGCCAATGTACGCCAGACTACCCAAGTGGTGGTACTCAAATGCCTTGTAAATGGCCGCGTCCAGGTCGCCGTCCTGGATGTCGTTGGCGTGCAGGCCCGCAGCAGCCCGTGCCATCTTATTGAGCTTGCGGCCTAGGTACTGGCCCTGCTGGTGAGCGCGCTGGGCAGTAGCAGGCAAGCTAGTGAGCTTGCTGTCAATCTGCTTCAGCAGCTCGCGCAGCTCGCCAAAGTCCAATGTACCTGAATGGTCCTTATCAAACTCGTGGAACAGCTTGTCCAGACGCCTCAGGTGGGTGACAGCCTGGGGGAACTTTTTCTTGACCTCGGCAGCAATGCGGCGCCAGTCGGAAAAGTGAATTTCAAGCGTCTCGGGGTCCTTGCCATGCTTCCAGGCAAGGTTGCGCACAAACCCGACAATGTGGTCTGCCACGTTGTTCTGGACAGTACTGCAGTCACCAATCGCATAGACATCACCCAGGGGAGCACCGTTCAGTCGCAGGTGGGTATCAGTTTCGAGGGCATGGCGGTTTGTCTGCGACGCACCAAGCTTGGCTGCCAGGCGCTGACAAAATTCGGGTTGAGACACACCAGTGGACCACAGGCACAGACCCATGGGAAGCTCCTTGGTGACAGGCTTGCCATCGCACATCTGAGTAAAAATAATGCGGTCAGGGCGCACCTCGTTGACGCGTGAGTTTGTTAGAACATCGACCTGGTCGCGAGCGAAGCGGTCTTCGGCATAGCGCGATACAGTCTCGTCGTAAGTGTTAAGAATATGGCTGCGGCTCTGAACCAGATGGACAGAGATTTCGTTGCGTAGAAGACGGGGGTAGTGCTTGGACAGATCCTCGTTGAGCATGTCGTATAGCTCAGCGGCAAACTCGACACCAGTGGGGCCACCGCCGCTGACGACAAAGGACAGCAAACGGCGACGCTCTACATCTGGAGTAGTGGGCAGACAGGCCAGCTCGAGGTTCTGGATAACGAGGTTGCGGATCTTGCGGGCATCATGGATATCCTTGAGGAAGCAGCAGTTCTCAAGACCCTTGACACCATGGGGGTTGGTCACAGAGCCAACAGAGACAACAAGCTTATCATAGGGGACATAGAAGCGGGTTTCCTTGCCAGTATGGTCACACTGCGAGACCTCGACCAGTTTGTACGAGAAATCGACATCCTCGGCACGAGCACGCAGAAAATGGCCGTTGACACGCTTAATGATACGGCGGATAGGTTCAACGAGAGACTTGAGTTCGAGGGTACCGACAGTGGCAGACGGTAGCATGGGCGTGAAGAGAAAGTAGTTGGTGGGCGAGATGACGGTGACGTGGTAGTCGTCGGGGTTCAGTTCCTTGAGCACGGCAACACTGCCCCAGCCACCACCGAGAATGACCAGTTTGGGCTTGTCCTTGGTCCGGAGACGCTCCTCGCAGTCGGCATCATCAATCTGGACGTCGTAGATGGGTAGGTTCTTGGGACCACCACGGCGTGGGTTCAGGGCCAGGTTGGAGACGGCAATCTCCTCCATCTCCGCACCCTCTTTATATGTGGTGGCATCATAGATGAAAAAGCCGACAAAAGCTAGGCCAATAAAGACAATAGAACCTCCAATCCAGGTCAGGGCACGAGAGAAAATGGCAAACACAGCACGGCGGGGGCGAGGGGTGGCAGCAGTAGTGGCGGCAGGCTCGGATGAGCTACCAGACACATCGGGTTTGTCGGATTGCGTAGAAGCGTTGCGAATGGCAGCCGAAACAGGGCCTGTCTTTGCAGCAATTGTACCGGGTCGTTTTGAAAAGCAGAACTGAGATGGAAGAGGCTGGTGAGCTCTAGTGGTTCGCACAGGGAAGCTCGAGGAGGGCACAGGGCTGGTGGGGGCACACCGGGACGCCGGGGTCGAGAATGAGCGCGCAAAAACAGCGTTGAGGCTGCTGGTTGTTTTTGAGGCCGTCGTCCGGCTCAAAGAGCTTGATGGAAAGCCCGGAGCGACGTTCAGAGCAGCAGCACGAGCGATAGAAGAGCTATTGCCAGAGGCAGCAAAAGCCACTCCAGCCCGAGAGAGCCGGGAGCGAGAAGCTGCCGCGACAGTCATGGTCGCGAGTGAGATTGTGAGTTTGGGAGCGGTGTCAAAAGCTTTACGAAGCCATGGAAAGCCAACCGTTGTCGAGAAATCTGTGTTATCGTGAAAGCTCTGGCGAAAAATCAAGGGCTGAAATGATGTCACTAGAGGGGCGGCAACGAATCCCAAAAATGCCGCTATCGCAGTATAGAGTGTGTTAGTGGGAAGCGCAAGAGAGAGATAAGAAACGGATGAGGCGAGGGGGAGGGGGGAGGGAAGAGATATGGGGAAGCGCCACGATCCCTAAAGCTGTAGTAAACAGAGGAAGATGGGATGGAAGAAAGTGAGGGCAAAAGGTTGAAAATGAAGCCGAGACAAAAAAAGATTGCGAAAATGCAAGTACGAGGAAGGTAGGGGAAAATAAATTAATTAAAAAAAAATGCACAGGGAAGGAACGAAGGGCGAGGGCGAATAAGCTGTACCGAATTGGGGTGTACCAGATAATAGATACCGATTTAGGAAAGAACAGCGAATCGCCAATCGACGTCAGTCGCTAGCTAATGAAGCGCAGTGAGCTGTTAGGAAGCTGGGAAGGTGCGACCGGCGCAACCACGGTCTGTAGGTGGGGCACAGAGTCTAGCAGCAAGATTTATGGGGAAAGAGCGACCCATGCCGGTGGCGGCGTGCAGGGCAAATGGCCATTTGTAGCCATTGTAGGGGGCATGGTAGCTGTAATTACAGAGAGTATGAGGACTACATAGGGGTCGCTGCGTATATACTCGCGGTCTCCGGTCGGGACGCGAGTGTGTTCATGTAAGATATCTTATGATAGTGGTCTACGGCGCAATTCCACAGTGGGCTGGCCCTGCTGGGCCTTGGCTGTGGAAGCAACAGCAGAGCCTTCCAAAGCGGGTCTACAGGGCGTGAATGACGGAGGAAGGAGCCGCGAGAGCTATGTGATTAGATCATAGTAGACGATATGAATAGAAATTATGGAGCGGTAAGGAAAGAGACAGATAATCGGAGCGGGAAAGCGGGACAAGCGCGTCATCATGGAGGTTGACAGAAGGTGCGATGGGCGATGCCGATTCTTTTAAAGACAGCACCTGCACTTTGTAGATGATATAGAGACATCTCAACGGGACACAATAGACAGCGAATTGGGAGCAAGGGATTGAGAAAAAGACAAATTCCAAGAAGAAAAAAATATTGGCATAAAACCAAGGAAAATAGCAGCATGCATTTAAATATAATAATAAGAGAGAACAAAAACAAAAAAAAAAAAGAAGAAAAAGAAGAAAACACAGCACGGAGGGCGATAGTCCGCAGTAGAGGTAAAACGGGAAAATGTAAAGTAAAGAAGAGACATATAAAAATCAAATAAAATAGAGAAAAGACAGAGTGCGGAAATCTTCAACATACAGATGCAATCGTGCAATCGATACAGGCGAGAGAATTAAAGAGGATAAATACAACAGGGAAAAGATGCCGGAGTCGGCTCCGATGCGCTATTTACAGTGTCGATGAGAAGGCCGTCCACGAGGACGAAGTATGGATGCGGAAGGAGCGTGTCTCTACATCTTGCTAGTTTTATGTACTTTATTCAAGTACATTAGATAATCACATGCAGATCTCTCGACGACACTCACTGTCGACTACCATTGATTCTACTCGTGTTAATTAAACCGACTGCAACACGAAATGTGATACAGATGTTGATATTCCACATGTACGCATGATGCTGCATATGCGAGGCAAATATTCAGATCGAGAACCAAGGCTAAGCTTGGGTTGACAGCGGTAGTGACGCTGGAGCCGCAGCACGAAGACGCCATGGACAATGCTCACCGACACCCTTTGAGATGGGGCACGGAATATCAAAGGTATCAAGGTATCTGACCGTCTGAGCTGTAAGATATCCAAGGTGCCATGAGTTCATGTTATCCCGCAACCACGACGTTGTACCTCGTTGCTCGTTGTACTCAAGACTGCAGATCTGCCAACCGCTTGAATACTATACTTAATGTGCAACTATGACAATAGAGAGTACAGAAAAGAATGCGCTGAAAGAAACACTGTACTCCGTAATTAACTAATGTATATTTGAAAAGCACGAAATGGAAATAGAAAAAGAGGGTGCTCTTGATTGACAGCTCCGACAGCGGGATCTGGATCTACAACACGAGTCTCAGACGAGCGCAAATAGAAGCACACTATAGACAGGATTACTATGATGCTCATTCGAATGATTTCAAAATGGGATTCCAATAGCATATCATTTTGAAGCATTTCCAATAGACAGATACCAAATAAGAACAAGATGAATAAGCCGTGACACAGGGTTGGCTATCACAGTTGTAAGATAATAGCAGATTTTTCAAACAGCAAATGGCTGCGGCTCCCATTAAATACAAAAATACAAAAAATTATACAATACTCAATCAGTATAGCTATGGGTTGTCGATTGCAGCATTGCATTAATGTGAATGTTGAGATGGTAGATATCGTAGGGCTGGGTGCACGTCTGGGAGCGAGGCCGCTCTTGCCTAAAGCAGATAGCAAATACGATAGATAGCTTGGCGCAGAGCACATCTTTTCCGCCGGCAACGCTACCACGCAAGTTTGATAGGACGCAGCATCTACAACATCTAGAGTTTTAGAGTAGCTCGGCACAACATCCAAAGGGCGTCGGGCTAAGAAGAAATAAATCTCTACAATGAACCAATAGCAGCTACCAACAGCCACAATCCATGAGAATCGCCACCGGTCTGCCCACTACTCTTAGAAGCTACACCTCGAAACGACCACGACGACTACAACCCATGACCGTCATTTACAACACTTTCAGTACCGCCCAATCCGCTTCTACAATGACGACAGCCACAGTTGAGCAACGGAACCCGCAACCGCCCCGTCAGGCCTCCGCCTCGGCACCACCTGTGACCGCATCGTCCTCCTCCAAGTCTCTCATCAACCTCCTCCGTGGATGGCCCGCACCGTCTCTGTTGCCAGTCGACCAGCTCAAAGCAGCCACGGCTGATGTTCTGACTGACTCAAGTGTGGTCATCGACAGTCTGCAGTACGGCCCCGACTCGGGATTCCAGCCCCTGCGCGAGCAACTTGCTACCTACCTGAGCTCCACTTTTGCCGACTTCGGCGCCCCCAACGACCCGGAGCGCATCTGCATTACCGGCGGTGCAAGCCAAAATGCGGCCTGTATTTTGCAGTCCTTTACGGACCCGGACTATACGGCTAGTGTCTGGGTGTCCGCGCCATGCTACTTTTTAATGTGTCCCATCTTTGAGGACTCAGGCTTTGCAGGTCGGCTGCGGGCTGTCCCTGAGGACAACGAGGGCACTGATGTCGAAGCACTCGAGAATGGCTTCCGCGAGCACCAGTCGAGATCGCCACCGCCATCAAAGGTCACATACAAGACCAACCTAGCCCCGGACCGGAAAGCCTACCGCCATATTGTGTACCTGGTGCCGGCCTCGTCTAACCCGTCTGGCCGCACCATGTCGCTTAAACGGCGCGAGCAGCTGGTCCGGCTAGCGCGCAAGTACGACGCCCTGCTGATTGCAGATGATGTCTATGACTTTCTTCAATGGGATGTTCCTCGGAAAGACAGCAGCAGCAGCAGCAGCAGCGGACTCACAAGCAAGCAGGCCTCTGTGGCTCTGCCGCGGCCATTGCCTCGTCTGATTGATGTCGACCGGATGCTGCCTCGGGATGGCAATGAAAATGAAGGTGCAAGTGCCGAGTCCATCCGCTTCGGCCATGCCATCTCCAACGGCTCGTTTAGCAAAATGGTGGCACCGGGTTTGCGCACCGGCTGGGTTGAAGCCACACCTGACTTTGCATTTGGCCTTGCCCAGACGGGAAGTACAAAGTCGGGCGGCGCCCCCAGCCAATTCAGCTCGGCCGCTATTGCATCGCTAATGCGCACTGGTGCACTCGATCGCCATTTGTCAGAGGTTGTGCGGCCGGCTCTGCAATGGCGGCATCACCTAATGGCTCGTACCGTCGAGACTTACCTGCATGAGCACGTCGAGATCCTGTGCGGAGGTGTCGAGACGGCATCTGATCCCAAGGAGACGTATGGCGGCTACTTTTTGTGGCTCAAACTGCGCCGGCCCGACATCAGTGCGGCAGCATTGGCCAAGCGCGCGCTGGCCAACGAAAACCTTGTGATTGCAGAGGGGCCCCTGTTTAAAGTCAAGGGCGACGACAAGGGACCGCAATTTGACGAGCATATTCGCCTCTGCTTTGCATGGGAGGACGAGTCGAGTCTCGAGGATGGTGTCAAGCGGCTGGCTGCCGTGTTCCAGGACTGGGATAACCCGCAGCCAGAGGCTTCTGAGGGGGCAGAAAGCGACATGACCGCCTTTAAGTAAATTTGTAAATATGTAAACAAATAAATCAGTTGGAAAACAGGCATATACTCTCATTAGATGAGGACATTTGGATCAAAAGACGCTTAATGGGTATCGTCAATTTCCTAAAAGATACGCAAAGCAAACATAATCGTAACACAATCGTACACTATCTTCTATGAGTAAATAGAAAAAACTACCAACCCCATGTCCTCGAGGCGGCTGTAAACACAGGTGGCTTCCACTGGATCTGCTCAGGAATGATCAGCCGTCTCTTCTTCTTTTTAATCGCCTCGCGCTGCTCCAACAATCGTGTCGGGATGACCACCTTGTGCTCGCCCTTGTGGTACACCTGCATCTTGAGTGCTTGCAGTGTATGCTCGACGTCCTGTGTTGTCATGGCCAGCGCTGTGGCTATCGCCTCGATGCTGCACTTGTCGCCGCGCTCGTTGAACTCGTATAGTAGATTGATAATGCTCTCAGTCCAGTACTGCCGGTAGCCGAGCAGACCCAAATCCGACAGCGGTTTCTCGGGCGAACCCAGCTTGCCCTCAATCTTTGACAGCTCATACGAGAACTGGATCAGCAGACGACCGTATCCGCGGCGCTGGAACTGGGGAAGAGTCATGATACACGCGACGTTGTAATTGTCCGCACTCTCTTTTTCCTTGGAAAAGTAGCCCGTCAAGTGCATGCCCTTTTCATCGCGCTGCGTCATGACATAGAAGAGGAACGGGTCGACATCGTAGTACAGCGTCTTGTGGTCCAGAAACATTTTGGACAGCAGACACAGGTTGCGGCACCATGTGCGTTGGCGACGGCCGTCGATTTCGAAAAAGGATACGTCGCCGTCGCGGTAGATCTCATTGCCAGGCGGGTGCTGCAGCGTACACTTGGAGCGGTGGCGCGTATACGACTTGAGGTCGCCGTGGTAGCCGAGGCAGAACTCGCAGATGTAGATAACATCCTCCATACTAAAGGCCTCGGGATACGGCGAAAAATACCACGGGTAGAGATCATACTTGCCAAACTGCACCTTGGCAATGTTGCGGATTCGCGAGATCTCGGCCGGGTTGTGCGTCATAGATCCGCTTGTGCGCAGCTTCTCAACCTCGGCCTCGCGGCTAAAGTTATTGTCACTCGTCTCGGCTGTCGCTAGGTTGGCAGCTGTATTTGACCGGATCGCCGCATTCGTGTCGCCGTCCTCGGCCGCCTCGGCGTTTGCTGCGGCAACAGCTGCTGCCTCTTCACCGGGTGCACCCCCTGACGCGCCAGGTGTCGTAGTTGTTCCGGTGCCAGTGTCGGCCTTGCTATCACCACCATCCTCGCCGCCTGGCGTGCCCTTGTTTTGCGAATCGACAAAGTCTGTCCATGGATGCGGTGTGCCAGCTTCTGTCGAGGCGCTTTGTTCACGCTTACCCAAGCGTTTCTGGGCCGTCTTCTTTGCAATCGCTGCTTTTTTCGACTGCGCCGCAGCTGCCGTCTTCTTGCTTTTGTTGTCCTTGGGCTTGTCCTTTTCCGGGATGGGCCACTCAACGTCCTGGCTAAAATCGATGCGCGTCACCGGCACCCATTCGTCCAGACGCTTATTAAAATTATCAAAGTTGCAGTAATAGTGGCGACCACTCTTCTTGTCGCGAATACTGAGGATCTCGGCACGGCGTGCTGTGCCCTCCTTAATCACCATCGCAATGCATCCAATCTTGAGCGTCTCCGGCGTCGCCTTGCCGCGTTCGCGAGGCTCGCCCGAGCCGACGGAGGCGTCCGGTCTCATTGGGTTTCGGCCAGAACGGTGCTTGCGGTCTGATTTTGATGAGGAGCGATAAAAATTGATATAAAGAGAGCGTCGCGTGGGTAAACGTTGATGGAAATGCGATTTCGATGATTTTGATTGAGGCGTGAATTTGGCCAATCTTTAGGCGAGGTTCAAGATTTCTAGGCGAGGCTGTGGTGGCATATTCGAGAATCTAGCGACGCGCTAGCACCTGTTACAGTGGATAGCATGTATTATGTAATCCATGTGTATTAGGCAGGTGCAGTAGCGCTGAGTGTATAGTTAAATTAAATAACATAATAAATAGATAATTATCACCATATCAAATGGAAAACCGAAATTTCATGAGATTTCATGAGATTTGAACGGCATCTCACAACGGCCCAGCCCACGACAACGGTGTTCAAACAAACTTATGATGCTTTCATAGTATCCTTTTGATTTATATATATATTAAAATTTAAACACTCGAGAGATGGCCGGACTGTCATCGAACTGGAAGAAGCTTCAGGCCCAGATCAAGGCGGAATCAACTTCATCAACACCATCGGCTAAAGCAACGGGCAAGGCTGCCGATAAGCCAAAGGCAGCAGCAGGGAAGAAGAGGCCATTCGGAGACAGTTTGAAAATCTCACCTTCAAAGAAGCAGCGGCCAGCCAGTACAAAGGGGTCGGCTGGCGCAAACGGCGCAAACGGTGCAAAGCTGATTGGAGATAAGGCGAAAACAACGGCGGCGGCATCAACAAAAAAACTTGCAAAACCAACAAATAAGAGAAACATGGGCGTTACTCAGTCGTCACAAATATCGAACGAGGCATCATACGACAACAATGGAAAGGGTTACAAGCTGTCCAAGGGCATCACGCCGTCTCTTGCGCTGTGGGCAGAAGACCATGACATATCGGCCGAGGATGTAGCACAAGCCTATGGTCTTGCCGGTGTGCCTCGGGTAGGAAATGGAAGAGCCAGAGTCGGTGCTGCTTCTGCAGGTACGGGATCATCGTCATCAGAAACAGACCGCGAGAACGCGGGTCTGACACCAGACATGGCCATTGGCAAGTACATCTCGCTAGACTGTGAAATGGTTGGCGCGGGCGACGGCGGACACGACGATGTGCTGGCACGCGTCAGTATTGTGGACTTTTTTGGGCGGCAGGTGTACGACACATATGTCAAGCCGAAGCCTGGACAAAAGATTACCGACTGGCGCACGCATGTGAGCGGCGTGGCATCGCGACACATGCGGTTTGCGCGGCCTTTCGAAGAGGTGCGGACACTGGTGGAGGGTCTGCTCAAGGGCGATGCGGGCAGCAAGCACGAGCCTCGAATCCTGGTGGGCCACGATATCAAGCACGACCTGGCCGTGCTGAATCTCGCCCACCCACCACGGCTGATCCGCGATACGGCCAAGTTTGGCGGGTTCAAACAGTACGGTCACGGCCCGAAGCCGGCATTGCGCGTACTGGCCCGGGAGATCTTGGGCATCACGATCCAGCAGGGAGCACACTCGAGTGTTGAGGATGCACGGGTGACAATGCAGCTGTTCCGGCAGAACAAGCCGGCGTTTGACGTGGAGTGTGCCAACAAGTTTGGGTCTGATCTTCCGGGTGCTAAGAAGGGACAGAAGAAGAGGAAGTGATTTATCAGTCTCGTCTTTTTTTTGTCTTTTCCTTATATGTTGTATAATTGTTGTCTTTTGTTGTCTTGTCTGAGCTATCATCTATCATAAATCGTCTAGGATCGTCTAGAATATACCCAAATACATGTCTACACCATCTACAGAGGAATGCCCTCCATCAGCTCCATGGCACCCTCACGTCCAACTGTGATGATCACATCTCCGAGCGTCTTTGTGATGAAACCGGCCTCGCAGTAGGTAAAGTAGTACTGTCATGTTAGTTGCTTTATTCGGTTAAAGTCGGTGCAATCACTTGACGATAGCAAACTCACTTCCCACTTTCGTTGAAAAACTTTGATCTCTGCATCCGTCATTCCCTTGTGCTCGTGCTGCAAAGCTGGGCGGATCTTGGCGTCAAAGTTCTCGAGGAACGCCTCGCGCCACAGCCGCAGCGTCTTGGTGTAATGGCCGCTGATGTTCTCGACACGCTCGACAATCAGTGTGCCCTGTGACTCGGTGCTGATGTGGTTGAGCAGTTGTATTGTGGACGGCAGATAGCCGCCAGGGAAGATATACTGGTTGATAAAGTCGACCGACTTGGAGTAGGCCTCATGGCGACCCTCGGGCATGGTGATGCACTGGAAGATGGCAATTCCTGTATCCTTTTTGAGCAGGCTGTGGATGTTGGCAAAGTAGGTGGCCAGATACTCTTGGCCGACGGCCTCAAGCATCTCAATCGATATAATTTTGTCGTAAGGGCCCTGGTGGTGTGGGCTGCTGGCCAGAGACCGGTAGTCTAACAGCAGCACGGTGATGCGGTCAGCAAGCCCGGCGGCGGCAATGCGCTGCTCAGCTAGGGCCTTTTGCTCTTTCGACAGAGTCAGACTGGTGACGCGGCAGCCGGTGCGCTGGACAGCCCGGATAGCCAGGGATCCCCAGCCAGTGCCAATCTCCAAGATGTGGTCGGTTGACTTGACGTGTGCGCCGTTGATGAAGCGGTCTAGCTTGCGCATCTGTGCCGACTCGAGGGACTCGGTCTCACGGTCTGAGCCAGACGACCAGATGGGACAAGAATATGTCATATCAGGCGACAAGAAGGCGGCAAACATGTCGTTGCTAATATCGTAGTGGGCAGAGATGTTGAGAAGGGCATTGGAAAGGGTGTTGGTCGAGCGCAAGAGGGTCGAAATGCTGCGGGTGATGCTGGCCAGGCGGGTGTTGCCATTGCCAAGCTGGTCACGGTTGAGGATAAAGAGCTGGAACCAGCCAGTCAGGTTGGAGCAGTCGACCTCGCCGAGCATGTAAGCCTCGGAGAAGCCCATGTCGGAAAAGAGCAGCACGCGGACCCAGAAGGCGTCGCTGTGGACGACCAACTCGACACGAGGGATATCAGTTGCTGAGCGGGCATGGCTGTGTCCATTGACACCGTTGACACCGTTGACACCGTTGACTTTTTTTGACACGGGAATGTGCTCTCCATACACGGTCCGCGTGCCAGATGTCTCGTCGACTAGAGTGAGAGTGCCAACCTCGATTTGGCTCAAGAAGGCCAGCACGGTCGACTTGGCAATGGCCACGCCGGGCCCCCATGTCAAGTTGCCAAGAGCACCACGCACGGCCTCGGAGCCTTTGGCGAGTGGCCGGGTTACGGCGTTGGGTATTAAATATGGTAGCATGTTGTGAAGACGGTGTGTGCAGATGATGAGTACTGAACTGTCCTTTCAAAGGTACGGATCAAAGGAGGAGCAATGAAAAAAAGGATCAGGCAGAGGGACCAAGCAAGGAAGAACAAGGTGTAAGAAAAGAGGAAGCAGCTGGGGACCTTTTGAATAATATAAATAATATAATGTATCTTCTTTCTATTTATTTTTACACAAGCCATGCTATATCAAGTTTTAGAAGACGGCATATGGCTCCCTCCGATGGTATGCAGTCTGTGTGGTAGCTTGCATCACTGGACCAGGGGCAAGATCGAGGTCAGGGTCTGGGTGAGGACGGTGTGATGTTGAACACGGTGTGATGTTGAACTGAGCTTGAACTTAGCCGTGATATCTCAGCCGGCCATGACATATAGCACGAACAATGCGCTCTTCACATGCCAGATGTAAGAATGGTTTTAGCAGATTGTATTTTCCGTTGCAGCCGTTAATGGGAATAAAACATGGCCAGCGCCGAAGAGGTAGCAACGGGGAGGGCTGGATATCCATCAAGTCGAGACAGCTAGATGTTCCCGGATCAGACCCATCCGAGACCAGGTGTTATTCTATTTGAGCTATGACATTTCTCTTTGCATTGCTTCTTTTCTGTCTTTTATGATTCTCTTCTCTTCCTCTTCTTTGATTTCTTTTTTGATTTCAAGAGACAAGAGACAAGAGACAAGAGACATTCTTTTGATTTTTATGATATCTCTGCCAAGCAATCAATAGTTCAAAGTATCGGGAGTGACAATGTCAGGGGAGTGCAATTAAAGACAGAGAGAAAGAACTGAATCAAATAAACCGATGGCCAGCTAGGGTCCATGAGACACGAGATCGACGTCCGTTGCAACCAGTCCTCTTACATATAAACCCACTTGCACCTCTGTGCAAAACCGCGATCTAGGATCTAGTTCTTGATTTCCCCATCGTGCCGATTGAGTAGATTAGTCTATCAATGGATGGATAACGAGAATGGAAGAACAAGACGTTGAAAATCAAAAAGAAAAAGAAACAAAAATGGACGAAAACGAAGGGGATGAAAGAGACGAAAGAGACGAAATCACCCATTAAATCCACCACAATTTCGATAACACTCCAACAAGCACTCGACATTGCAAAAGCCACCACCCTGCATTCTCTCGGCAACAATTCAACAGTCTAACAGTCTTGTGCACTCGCTTCAACACACAGACCGCTCAGGCCGAGTGCACGGGGTCAAGGTGAGTCCACGGGTCAGTGCTATCCGGATTCAACGGACAAGGACCAACTCCTAACGCCCAACAGCTATCATTAGTGTACAAGCCGTAACCACTCAAGAACAAGCGTAGAATCCGTTAAATAGCAGCACTGAAGATGGGAGTCCTCGTCGTGACAACGTCCGGATATAGGAAATACCTCTGCCTCGCCATAGAAAGGCGGTCTGGCCCAACACGTCCGCTTGTAAGGAGTGCATCGCTTTGGATAACGTCAATTTTAATGCTTGTCATTGTGTATAACTTGGTTTTATATTTGATATATCTTTGATATTTGATTTGTGATGCCGTCGTCAAATTCGCTGACTAAGCACTCAGTACATGCACCAAACGGGGATCACTATCGGGGCATTTTCGCAAACTTGGCAGGCGCGTTTCCTACGCGTCCACTAACATCCTCACCAGATTGGCCACGACAACATCAACTCTCAAACCATTACTGAATATCACAAATTATGGACAAAATGTCACAACCAATGCTCGCGATCAAGCGCAAGGCTGGCGACAACAGCACACACACAACACCACAGCTTCTACCATGTCGCATCAACCATGATGGGCCCATTACGGCAGCCGACGCCTTTTGGCAGCCGACAGAAGAGGGTGAGCCTCTGCAATCAGGCTTCTTTCATACAGATTCAGTCTAACAATCACAGATGGAAAGAATACTGCATACTTTCGCGGCCGCAAGCTGCTAGGCCAGACAGTGAAACTGCCCGCCGAGTACCGCGGCGTAGTTGGTGTCCGCCGCGAGTCGCCGCGTGAAGAAGCTGCTAAGAGCACACCCAACGAACTGGAAGCACTCGACGCCATTGATGTTGATGCCACACGGGCCGAGCAGGACGCCCACCAGCAGCACCTAAATACGGGCTCGCTTGAGGTGCTGGCCGAATTTGACGAGGTTGTCGTCTGGGGACACCAGGCTACTGCCGATGCCACAGCAGACCCCTATGTCCGCGGTATGGACGAGTGGTTATCACTCTCTGACAAGGTATGCCAGCCGTATATACAGCGTGTTTATAGTTTATATTACAATGTGCTTTGCTAACTCTTGTAGATTCACTCCTATGAATAGTTATTTGCATCAAATAGGCTCGGATCAGGCGTTGAAAGGCTGCTTTTTTTTTTCTTTTTCTCTTTCCCTCTTTCTTCTTCTTCTATTACATCTGTTTATCTTTGGATACCGTCATAATGAGCAATGAATCCATTCAATATAACCTTCGTTTAATATCTAAGCATATGCTTCCTCGCCGAGTTTAATTGACCCTAGTGTCACTATGCTGCAACCACTTTAACTATTTCGCGTCAAGCCAATTATATCTCCGAATTGAGCCCACCACGACGCGTCTCAACGCGTTCCACCTAATTAGGGAGGGGCCGCAAATCGCGTCTCCTTAAGGAAAGAGCCCTATTACAGTCACAGCCCAATTTTCCCAGCCCGCTTTCGAGACACATCCCGCCATTCCACCTCTGTCGAGACTTGACCTTTCTTACACACTCTTTCGGTATTCCTGTCTTTTAGTTGCGGTTATTTTCGACATATCGGCATCTCGACATCTCGACATCTCGACATACTCAACACACGATTCTCTCAACTCGACCGCTCACCGCTTGTTGATATCACAACTCTTCTCCCCTCCTCGCAATCCGCCGTGCCATCCCCCTCGTCTATACCCCCCACCACCCTCATACACAATTACACACACCGACGCCGTCATGGCTACACCCTCTAGTGATGTCGGCTATCCAATGTCCGACGCTCCTTCGCGCGCGGCTTCCATGGCTCCGTCGTCCATGGCCGCAACCCCTCGCCATCGCCAGCCCTTCCACTCCCTCAGCTCATCATCTGCACGTCCCCGTGGCCCTCCCTCTGAGAGTCTCGGCGGTGCTCCCAGTGACGATGAGGGTGAAGGTTTTGCAGACGACCAGGTTCCCAAGCGGTCACGGCGGGCCAACGACGAGCCCATCCCGCGAGTCGAGGACAAGATCGGTCTAGCCGTCCAGCAGTATTTTGAGTCTTTTATCGAGGAGTATGTTCTTTCTTATTTCATTTGTTCTTCTTGTTTCTCTTTATTTAATCACAACTAACAGCCAGATTCATCGAGGAGCCCGCTGCTTTCGGCGAGATGCCGTCCAGCGCTGCCACCGACAAGTTTTACGTGGCCCAGATCCACGCCATGCGCACCTACCAGCTGTCCACCTTTTACGTCGACTTCAAGCACCTCACCCTCTGGAACAACGGCGTGCTCTCCGAGGCCGCTCTGCGCATGTACTTCCGCCTGTTGCCCTACCTCAATGCCGGCCTGCACAATATGATTGCAAAGTACGAGCCACACTACTTCCGCGAGCATCGCCAGCTCGCCTCCTCCACCGCCAGCACCAACCGCACCACCTCAGGCGGCAGCAATGCCGGCTCCGGCTCTGCTTCGCAGTCCGCTGAACAGGGCAGCAAGACCAGCAACCAGCAGACCGACAAGATCTTCACTGTCGCTATATACAACATGCCCCTCGTTTCGCGCATTCGTGCCCTGCGCGCTGCCAACATTGGCCAGCTTCTCAGTATTTCCGGCACAGTCACACGTACCTCAGAAGTCCGTCCTGAGCTGTCCCTCGGCACCTTTACTTGCTCGGCCTGCATGAGCGTCGTGCCCAACGTCGAGCAGGCCTTCCGCTACACAGAACCCACACAGTGCCCCAACAGCACATGCCAGAACCGCCAGTCGTGGCAGCTGGATATCCGCCAGAGCACGTTTATCGACTGGCAAAAGGTCCGCATCCAGGAGAACAGCAGTGAGATCCCCACTGGCAGCATGCCCCGCACAATGGACGTCATCCTGCGTGGTGAGATGGTCGACCGTGCCAAGGCCGGTGAGAAGTGCATCTTCAACGGCATGCTCATGGTTGTGCCCGATGTCAGCCAGCTGGGTCTGCCGGGCATCCGTCCCACGGCCATCCGTGACGACCGCAATGCCACACGTGCTGGCGGTTCTGACGCGGCAGGTGGCACTGGTGTCTCGGGTCTCAAGGCCCTGGGTGTGCGCGATCTGACCTACCGCATGGCTTTTTTGGCTTGCATGGTCTTGCCCGATACCACAAGCCTGGGCAGCAGCAGCAGCATCCCCAACGGCCCCGACACGTCGGGTGCTGATATCGTGGCAGCCCTTACCCAGGCGTCTGTACGCGACGGCACTGCTGGCGGCAACGCAGCCAACGGCTTCATGTCCTCGCAAGAAGCGCAAGAAGCCGTGCTGGGCGCATACACCAAGACTGAGATTGACGACCTGCGCAAGATGGTGCACAGTGACTACATTTACTCGCGTCTAGTCAAGTCGCTGGCCCCCACCGTCTACGGCCACGAGATTGTCAAGAAGGGTCTGCTGCTGCAGCTCGTGTCGGGTGTGCACAAGTCCACGGCCGAGGGAATGCAGCTGCGTGGTGACCTCAACATTTGCATTGTCGGCGACCCGTCGACGTCCAAATCGCAGTTCCTCAAGTACATCTGCAGCTTTGCACCGCGTGCCGTCTACACTTCGGGCAAGGCCTCTTCCGCTGCCGGTCTTACGGCGGCCGTTGTCAAGGATGAAGAGACGGGCGAGTTTACCATCGAGGCCGGTGCGCTGATGCTGGCAGATAACGGCATCTGCTGCATTGACGAATTTGACAAGATGGACATTGCTGACCAGGTCGCCATCCATGAAGCCATGGAACAGCAGACCATTTCCATTGCCAAGGCCGGTATCCAGGCCACGCTCAACGCGCGCACATCCATCCTGGCTGCCGCCAACCCCGTCGCTGGTCGGTACAATCGCAAGGCTACTTTGCGGTCCAACATCAACATGTCAGCACCCATCATGTCGCGTTTCGATCTGTTCTTTGTCATCCTCGACGAGTGTAACGAAAGCGTCGACCGTCGTCTGGCCGAGCACATTGTTGGCATCCACCAGCTGCGCGATGAGGCCGTGCAGCCCGAGTTTACCACGGAACAGCTGCAGCGCTATATCCAGTTCGCCCGCACGTTCCAGCCCGAGTTTACCGATGAGGCCAAGCAGCTGCTCGTCGAGCGGTACCGCGAGCTGCGTGCCGACGATGCCCAGGGCGGCGTGGGCAAGAACTCGTACCGCATTACTGTGCGTCAGCTCGAGTCCATGATCCGCCTCAGCGAGGCTATTGCCAAAGCCAACTGTGTCGACGAGATCACCCCCGACATGGTCACCGAGGCATACAACCTGCTGCGCCAGAGCATCATCTCGGTCGAGCATGACGACATTGAGATGGAGGAGGACGAGGAGGCCGAGGCTGCCGCGCTTGCTGCTGCCGCCGAGGCTGCCAATGCCGAAGCGGAGGCCGCCGCTGCCTCTGCTGCACACAATGACGCCATGGATGCCGAGAATGCCGGTACCGCCGGTGAGCCTGCGTCAAGCGGCCGCAACAAGGTGTCCATCACCTATGAGAAGTACATTGCCATTGTCAACGCTGTGGTGCAGCGTGTGCGCGACGACGAAGTGTCAGGTCCCGGCGAGGGTATTGCTGCCGACGCTCTCACAAACTGGTACCTGGAGCAGCAAGAGGCCGAGCTGGACACGGAGGACGACTATCACCGTGAAAAAGCACTCGTGCAGATGGTGCTCAAGAAGATGGTCCGCGAGAATATCCTCATGGCCATCCGCGGCCAGGGCATGACCGAGGCCGAGGCCGAGACCGGTGCTACGTCGTCGGCGGTGGCATCCCAGCAGCAGCAGCTCATCTACGTCCTGCACCCCAACTGTGCTTTTGAGGAGTTCTAGTTCAGTAGATATCTCAAATGTCAATGAAAGATGAAAAAATAGGAAGAATACGGACGGATGTCATGGTTTTGGGAAAGGATTTAGCTGGGCATGGGCGAGTCAGATGTTGAGAGCAGGAGTCTATGGAGTCTTGGGATCTGGTATTGATGCTGTATGCTGTTCATGTGTCATGTACTTATGTATTTATGTATTTATGCTGCCTTGTTTTATGTTGCTTATATATCATTCTTCATCTAGCTGAGACGCATTTATTCGATTTAATCTCGTCAGGATTCATCAACGCATCGGAAATATACAAATGAATTTAAAATTATTTGCATTTCTTTAAGCTTTCATCATGCTTAATTATGGTGCTTAAATAATAGATGAATTGTTGTTCAAGTTTTCCTTTATTTTCCTTTCTTTCTTTCTAATTTTAATTTCAATTTAATTTCGATGACACTTCATTCACTTTTTTTTAATCCTCTATTTTAATCATCGTGGCTATTAATATTACTACGGCCAGCTACTTACTAAACACTCGATTACTAAAATATGCTCTGATCACCACAACCATATAAAAATCATACTTTGAATGCTGATTAATGTTGATAGTTTCAATGTACATTCACTTCCCAGATGATTACATAATCAACACAGGACATCACTGAAATACCATGATAAAGCCATAAAGTATGAATTGAACCAAAGCAAAATAAAATTGTACACAATTGATGATGGACATGGCCTGCCAGCTGCATTAGAGAGAATCACGTCTTCTAGCAAGCGGCTTCATTCGTCCAACATATCGAATAGAGGATAGTAGAAGTAGGAGTAAAGGTGATGAAGAGATAAAAGAGAAGATGCTCGGCGCAATGACAGGGGACGGACAGCAAAGGGGCAACGTATGGCATTGCGTATTAGTGCCGGCCCGTCTGATGTCCTACCTGTCCCCCTATATGCCCGAGCCATTGTGAAATAGTAAAAATAGAGGTTGTGTTGCTGATCCGTCGCCAATTAATAGAGTCAAAATAACACCAAAAAAGAAGAACACACCCGTGCTCACAGCATGCAAGTGTCGATGACTTGCGTGTCCTGGTATTCCTGATCGGCTGTGCTATGCCCCAAAACCCAAATTGTATCCCGCCTTTTTTTGTGTTGTGCATGGGATAACTGATCCGTCTACGTCGGGACCGGTGCCGACTTGCCGCGGGACCAGTTCTCCGAACGAATACGCATACCGCCGCGGGACCGGCCGCCACTGGATCCATGACTGGAGCTAGTTGCTGCGCCACTGTCGTTGCCGTGCGAGCCGGAATGGGTGCTAGCTGTATCACCGCGACTCTTGTTGCTACCTCCGCGCACCGATCTGCCACCGCCGCGATTGTACCCAGACCGGCGTGGATTGCTAAGTGACCGGTTGCTAAGAGAGCGTGGGGCTGGCAGAGTCACAATCTTGCCACTACCGGCCATACCAGGAAGGTGGATGTTGACTGAGTGCAGCGGGCTAAATAGGTCCTGGATAACAGACTCGTGGTCTGAGTTCGTCATGGCTGTGATCTGGAAGCGACGGGGAACAGACTTGGGAGCCGGTGCCGGGTTCCATGCAAGCTCCGGCGCCTTGTTGGGGAGGTGCACCGGGGGCAGTGAGCCCATCTCCTGTCTCTCAAAGCACTCCTCTGCCATGGGCCGAGTCATGATTGGCTCCTTGGGTGCAGGCTTGACATATCTAGCGTTTGAGGCGGGGCCTCGGGATGTTGTGTATATTGCCGTTGGCGACGTTGTTGGCGAGGTGATGTCGACAGGGTGCCGCGAGTGCACATCAGGGCGCGTAGGGCTTGCTGCCGCTTTTCCAGCCGATCCCAATTTCAACAGACTGTCAAACTTGGCCTGCCAATGCCCATCCTCCGAGTTCAAGTGTCCCGAGGAGCGCGTTTGCGCATGATGTGTATAGGGGGGCTCGGCGGCCGCGGAGCCATTGTTCTTGGGAGGCAGCCGGACCACAATCTGCGGCCGTGGAAGCGACACAAGCGGATGAGAGGCATCGCCATCGAATGCAGGGTGTCCGTCCATATCCGGCGGTGGCGGCGAAGGCGAGCCGGGCCTGTCATGGATCCCATTGCTGGGCATCGACGATGAGCTGGGCGGAACAGGCGATCCTGCCACAGGAGTGTCATCTGCACGAGTATCGCGAGCCGGGAAGAACCGTGAAGGACGAGCCTGTTGGGGGTGGATCGAAGGGGTTGGCGTTGTGGATGTAGCAGCGACAGTGGTGCCGGGCCTGTGGACAACAGACTGGCTGGCCTTATCCTCAATCCGGCTGCCATCCTCATTCAGGCGAGTCGGCATCCACGTATCGTTGATGGTAGGCCGGATGTCGTTCAGTGTCAGGCCGCGAGATTCGGCTTCGCGTTGCTGCTCAGCACGGTGAGCCTTTTGCTGGAGAAGCAGGCTCTCATCGCTGGCCTTGACAGCATTTGCCCACGCACTGCGCGTCACATTCGCCGGACCTCCTGCTGCTGGTGGCGATGCTCCCGGTCCCTGGCCAGGCGCTGTCGCAGACACCAGTGCAGCGATCTTTGGCGGGCCGATAGGTGCAGGCGGTGGTGGCCCGATAGGCCCAGGGCCTGCCTTTTGTTGTGCGTACGGGTCGGTCACGCGTCCAAGATCAGAGATAAACGTTCCGTTTCCGAGACTGCGATTGTTAGGCGAGCCCCAGACATTTCGCATCGACTGGTTTGAGCTACCCCAAGATGCAATGCGCTCAGTCTGCGGCGCCGGGGCCGGGCCTTGCCATGATTGTTGCTGCTCATGCTGTGCCTGCTGGCCATGTTGGCCATGTTGGCCATGTTGGCTGTGCTGGCTAAGCTGACGCTGTGATTCATGTCCAGTTGCATCCGTAACTGGGCCGTCACCACCATGAACAAACACACCAGGACGTTGTGCCTTTCTGGGATCATCGGGCGGCGTGTGATCCTCACTCGAGGCGTTGAGCTTTGCAAACGACTGTGCAGGGGTAATGGGAGTAGCTGCTGTTGATGACGATGTCTCTTCCTTGGCTGCTTCTTTCTTGGCGCTCTTTCTTTCAGGTGCAGGCCCCATTGCCTCCAGCTTGAGTCGGATACGTTCGCGCTTTGCAGCCTCCTCGCGCTCTTCCTCTTCAACGCGTCTCTTCTTGGCTGCTTCGAGTCGTTCTCTCATAAGCTTCTTCTGGAACTCAACGTCGTCAACAGCAGGCACAGGGGCTGCAGATGTAGCGTTAACCGGCACAGCCTGCGCAGGAATCGGGATGGGCGACGGCACTCCTTGCTGGTTGAGAGAGTGCTGTGCAGCATTTGGTGGCTGGGTGTTGGAGTACGGGCCTGCATGTGCAATGTTGGGCGAACCGCGTGCCTGCCAGGGCTGGGGGGCCGACCCGGGAAAGTTGGGCGACGCAGGACCATCACTTCTGCCGGTCATTGAAGGTCGCCGAGCATTGAGAAGCTCTGCGGGGACATGCTGCTCGTGTGGGCGTCCCATGCGCATATAGCTGCCACTGCCACCGCTGACATTGGACGAGTTGCGGCGTCTGCCATATGGGCCTTCCTGGCCACTTGAACGGTGAGTCTGAAACGCAGCCGACGGTTCTGGCTGCTGATCCATTGAGTGACCGTGGCTCGGCCGCTGAAGAACAGTAGATGGTCCTTGTCTGTAGAGAGAATTTTCGTTTCTGAAGCTGCCGCGCCGATCACCTACGGGCTCAAGTCGCCCAGATTGCGAGTTGAAGAGCTCTCTGTTCATAGTTGCGTGGCCGTCCCGGAAGCTGTTTCGGCTGAAATCATCTGCCGCAATCTCCTTGTAGTGATGGTGAGGAGGAGGGGGAGTTGAGCCTCGCGGAGGACCGCCGTATACGTCTCTGTGCTGCTGCTGGTAGTGTTGCGGAGGCTGCTGGTATGGCATGCGTGAATTGGAATTGTATGGTGGCACATCTGCGGCAACTGGTGGTGCCTTATCCACCGGCGGCAGCTGAGCCCATGGCGATTTCACGGGTGTGGGCGGAGCAGGCGGCTTTGCAACAAGAGTCGGCCTCTCTGGGGCATTCTTGAATATGAGGCCCTTGCCCGACGGAAGACCACCAGTTCTGATGCCGGTGGGAGCGGGCGATCTGGGCTTTTCATCCACAGACACGTCTTTTGAGACTGCGACTGCCCCAGGAACCACTGGAGAAGGCTGAACAGAAGCGGCCTGGGCTTGGTGGTGGTGATGGGAGCCATCGTAGACGCCGTCAGTCTGCTGCTGTGCCAGCTGATGCTGCTCTTCGTGGTGCGGAATGGTGGATTTCGTGCCGTCGGTCCATCGAATCTCCTCGGGGGCCCAATCCTCATCGTCATCGTCAATGTCGGCCCAGTTATTGGCCTGCCCCTTGGTGTCTTCTTGCTGTAGGCGAGTGGCTACGTGGATTCCGTACTTCTTCAGCTCTTCATCCGTAAACTTTCTTGGCTCCGGCGGAGGGACAGCTGGGGAGTGTTAGTATGCCCACTTGTTATGATGAAGATAATGTGTCAGCTTACGTTGGTTCTTGTTCCACACCGTATTCGGGTCTGGAGCAGCAGCTGGCCGTCCATTCGCATTAGCGCCCTTGACAAGTCCCGTCTTGGCCACCAGCCGAGGCCGAGCAGAACCTGTTACCGACGCAGTTGATAGAGATGCGTTGCTGAGGACGGGAGAAGCTGTGTCGCTAGGCTTAGGCGTACCCGACGAGCCCGTAGCTGCCTTGGCGGCGAGAAAGGTTTTGTTGACGGACACGGTCTTGAATGTAGCCGGTTTTCTCGCTGTGGATGACGCGCGCACATGGCTCGAGTCTCCATCGCTGCCCTTGTTCGCGTCGAGCCTTGATGTTTCGGTATCCGAACCCCCGCTGATACTCGGTTCTGCAGAGTTGACCAGGTCGTCAATGATATCGGTAATGTGCTTATTCGCAAGTTCGTCTGGAGAACCGGAGGCGGTTACAGACGGAGGCCTGGAGCCGCCATTTTGAGAATTGTCGTTGATCTTGTGGACCTGATGTGTTAGGGGGTGGAGGTCAGAGCATAGAGGGGAGGAATATGAATACAACGTACTGCGTCGGAACTAGAGAGGGCGGGAGCTTCAACGGATGTAGGTTCATTGACCTCAGCAGCCATCATACGATGCGCCTGGCTCGAGTTGGGTGTGCCGAAGGAAAGGAGGCCGTATGCTGGATAGCAGTAGCTGTCGAAGTCGCTAGACGGGTTGGCGAGCAGGTGAATAGCTTGCGAGGCGCGTGGGGATCGGCTGGATGCTGGACGCTGGACGCTGGACTTAGACTGCTAGCTGTTGATTGCTGGTGCTCAAATGGGGTAGTTGGATCTCTTCTGCTTTGCGTGGTGCGTATCTGATGCGTATGTTTCGCTGGTCGAGCTCTTCTTAAGATGGCGTCGAAACAAGGATGACGTTGAGTTTGAGGCGAAAGTCTGAGCCTAGAGGAGGAGGTGTGAGTCGTGTGATGAGCTCGACGTGAGGAGACAAGATGTAGATATCAAAGCAAGCACCGGGTGCTCTAGGCGGCCAAGCTGGGCAGATTTCCTTATTCCTTACCTACACTAGAGACACACTACGTCTTTGTACTTTGCTCTGGCAGAGTGGAAAAGGACAAAAGGCTAGGTGGGCCAATGAAAAAAATAAAGACGGGGATGTGATGGGGGGGGGAGGAGGGTAGCTTGGGCGCGGGTGGTGGCGGTATTTAACAGCAGACAAGAGGATCCGATGGCCAGGACGACTTGTCGCGTAGGAATAGCAAAATGCGAAATGCGAAATGCGAGATGTAGCGAAGAGGAAGAGGGTGTTTGGGGGGGGAGAGGTGCGAATAGCCCGTGATGTGTTGTGGAGGGAGGATGAAGGCGTGGATGTCGAAAATGCGGCTGGGCTGGGCTGGGTGCTTTTTTCTTACTGGACAACAGACCACAGGTAGGCACGTATGCTGTGTGTTTAGGCAGGGCGGAGGGTAGGAAGGAGGAGACGCAGGCTTCCCGACAAGGAAGGGGCTATGGGCTATGACTGCTGTGTTGGAGGACAACTGCGCTGCTTTTAGCGCAGTCGGGCCTGTTGATTGGCTGACGGACACCTGGCCTCTATTGGGCTTAGCGCTCACAGAAACTAAGTAAAAGCAACCAATATTTATAAACACGAAGAGGCAGGAACGATGGACAACGGTCAACAACATAAAATATATTACTGATTACAGTGTTTGTTGCGACAGCTGCTGCTCCGTATATTGCCGTATGCGGTACTCCGTTTGCCGGCGTCGCAACTGCCATTAACGGAGAAATCTACTGCTACGGACCCCCACGTTGCCGTTTCCCACTGTATCGTAGCATCTCACCGTAGCGCACTGTCCACGTCCACACAGCTGCATGTTTCAAGACACTCGACCTCGAAACTCACAACGTCGAGGCCGTAAAGCTGTATATGAGTCAGAAGGTTGGGAAAACTTGGCGTTTGTATAGGCTATGCAAGGAGACAAGTTTTTGGCGTTGGGACGATTACTACAAGCTCGATTCGTCTCCTACATTAACACGCTTACGTCAGCAGCTCGTGTGCCAAGCCCAGAGTTGTCCATGCTGGCTCGTGAGTTTTGAGATATGTAAGTTATTCATTTCGTAAATCTATAGTGTATGCTTGCTACAGAATCAAGACCACAGTTCTCATGCATAGTAGCAGTGTCTCTAGGAGACAAAGCGCATCGACATGACGAGATAATCCTCTATTTGGCAACACGATATATATGTACAACGGAACCGATCACTGGGAAGAGACATAACCATCCCAGACTTATCCATGCTCCAGCCTTCCCCATTTTAATTTTAAGGGCGGTAGCCGCTTAGTGGGCGTTGTTCTTGTGGTGGCCTGTGACAATGTTAGTACATGTTCGACAGTGTGCAGGCTCGAGCTGGCTGCTGCATATAGGTGCTGCATGCTTGTTGCCGCAAGGCTGCCGCGAGGCTGCTGCTGGCTAGCTGCTCGGCCAGGAGGTAGGGATAACATACGCAGGTGGAAGTAGTACTGCTGGGCGTAGCCGACCAGGATCAGGACAACGAGGGCCTGGACGATGGCTAATAAGTTAGCATGTGTGAACGTAAAGAGTGAAAGTTTAGAAAAGTAGGGTCGCATATGTTATACGTACGCTTGGCAGTAGGGTTCTTGCCAAAGTGCTTGGCCTGGTAGCGGCCGAGGATGCCCTTGGCCTTGACCTCAGGGGCCGGTCCGCGGGGGAGCTTCTCGTAGAAGCTGACAACGCGCTGCATGCGGACAGCATCGGGAGCAGCGCCAATGGCCTGAGAGCGTCAGTGTGCTTCTTGTAGTGGTGTCATGCCAATGTCATATTGTATGCTGTATATTGCGTCGTCTTTAAAATTGTCGTCGGGATTGGCAATCGTGCTTGCTTGGTATACATAGCGGTCCGTCACCGGAGGGGCCAGATCGGCTGGCGTCAATATCGGCAGTCTCGGCCTCGGCCTCGGGTGACAGTATGTATGTCGTCGAGCAATTGGCCGTGTATCCATTCGAGGGTGATATCACGATTGGTCGTCAAGGCCAAGGATGTCGATATATCGGAAAGTCGCGCGTTTTGCCGTGGTCCGTATCGGACAGCCGTTCCTCCACAATTCCCTCATCGCCAACAACACCTCCAAAAAAAAAACGTACCTTGGGTGAAGCAACCTGAATACGTGTTAGCAATTGGTCAAGCAAGCTAAAAGTAGCATATGATAAAGACATACCTTGGGGGGGATGAGCGTCGAGAGCGCCCGGCGAGTGATGTAGCTCATTTTGAAAGAGTTGGTGACCGACGGATCAACAGGTAAAAAGGGGGTGGGCGGGAGAAGGAGAAAGAAGCACGGCGCAGTCTCTCTCAGTAATGATCGTATAGGCAACTGAAATCCGAGGTAGTACCGGACGACAATTGGTATGTTGGATGCGGAGGAGGGGGGGTGCGAAGGCGATCGTAGAGTGAGGATAGCTGAAGAGGTTTCGCGATGAGCCAGGAGAATGAAGATTCCGACAGCTTTTCCTCGGATTAGCGGTTGTTCCCGGTCAATGGATCACGTGTATATACACGTGCAGTCGTTTGCGCTGATTTGGTCTGAACTTGTTTGGAGGGGAACAACGGGCGACCGTAGGTGATATGAAATATGGAGCCCCTAAGAACAGCAAAACAGGCCTAAAAGAGAGAGGGGATTGCCAAGTTACAAGGCCGGACCGCAAAAACTACAGCGCCGGTACAGGCCGTTTTGCTTACCACATTTTACCTCGCCTGCTATTCGCGAGCCTTGGTCGACAGCCGGGAAAGTGAAGCACTTCAGCAAATCTAGCGAGCCAGTGTTTGGGCGACGACAACACGACGGATAGAGATAGCACCACCGAGACAATACATTGAGTTAACTCACCACCGCACTTCAACATATACACACACAATGGCCGCCATGCGCCCGACTGCCTCTGCTGCCGCCCGGCTGGTGCGGAGTGCCGCTGCTCCCGTCGCCGGCCGGCCGACCCTGGCCATGACGGCTACCCCGGCCATGCGCAGCTTCAAGAGTACTCTGGCCCCTGCCACAACTGAGGAGAAGCCAGCCCAGACCGCTGCGCCCGTTGTTCCCCTGGCCAGAAACAACGCCCCCGACTACACTGCCATGACCGATCGCGCCACGTCGTACGTATTGCTTAGGGATAGATCTGAAAAATAATACAGGGGCCGCCGATGACATGAAAAGGACAGAATAAAGAGACTGACAAAAGCAGAGAATTCACACCCGTGCCTAAGCGCGTTCTGAACGGCAGCGAGGAGAACGATGCTCTCCCGGCCGCCGTCCTGTCCGGTGCTCCCATGGAGCTGGAGGCAAGAACCGTCAGGTGAGTTTCTTTTAAGAACAACACAAGAAGAGGTTCTTTGTACAAGCCAATACTAATCCATACAGAATCTACCAGCCTACTAAGCCGGCAACACAGTCGGGCACGTGGGGTAGCAGCCGCTGGCGGATGGACTGGGACGTCCTGGGCAAGGGCCACCGGTGGGAGAACCCGCTGATGGGTTGGCAGTCGTCGGGTGATTTCATGCAGGGCACGCACATCTACTTCAAGACCAAGGAGGATGCCATTGCCTTCGCCAACAAGCAGGGCTACGAGTACTACGTGCAGGAGCCGCAGACGCGCAAGTTTGTCGTCAAGGCCTACGCCAACAACTTCCTGTACACGCCTAACAAGCTCAAGCACATCCGGACAAAGTAGGCGATGAGCCTGAGTTGTGTGGAGTAAAGTAGGTGGCAGAGGTAAAGGGAACTAGACGTCCGGGCAGTGGACAGGGTCTCTGCATTTGCATTTGCATTTGTGTTTGTTTAATTGTTTGTTTGCCGTGTATATAAAGGTTCTGAGATGGATCCTGGCGATGCTCTTTCTTTGTTTAATTAACACATTCACATACAATATTACTCTGTGACAGCACACCGATACATGAATTGCATTCGGTAATATAGTTGACATGGCATGTTGTGTCGTATCATACCTTAGCATCATGCTCACTCAAAAGTACGGTTGATCGATGACTAATCAACACACTGGCAGCGGCATAATTCATAGCACTTACACTGCTAACTACATCACTACTTGAGTTCGATTCTACATTCATTATTTATTGTCACTTGCAATATAAAAGTAGTTCCAGTGATGCCGGCCATGATGGCTAGCTTGATAATATTGGTGGAAAAAGAAGGGAGGGTAAAAGATAAACCCCCCATGCTCTCGGCATCATAGAAGCCGTGCCCTGCGCGAAGTGCATCCTCCGCTGCGCCCAGTCATGATCACATAACTATTGGCAATATGCCCGACTTGTCATCGTAAAACAATAAAAGGTATAAAGCAAAACAAATAAAAGGAACAAAAAAGCTGGGTATAGTACAGTAAAAAAACAATGAACAGACGATCAGTTGGTGTCCATAAGGTCGTGCTCTCGACTTCCGTTGAGACCAATGTCGAGGGAAGCAGGCACTGAATCCGAGTTGTTGTCGCGGGCCGTCTTCTCAGCCCAGGCACGCATTCTCACGAGATCGCGGAGCGAGTTTCTGGGCGATTCGGTCTGGCAGCCTAGCATGGCAACGTTGACTCTCTCTGCTACCTCTCGGCGCAGATCGGACGACAGTAGCTGCTGCTGAGCATCAGGCATTTTGTCGGGAGAGAAGAACAGCATGACCATGGTCTCTTCCAGCTGAGCGAGGAATTTCTTGTGAGTGGATGCCCGAGGCGCGAGCTGTTCCTGCGCAAATTTGATAATCGGCTTATAATCGGAACCAGTGCTATTAGACTTGCGGATAAGCTCAACTAGCTGCAGACGAAGCAGGGCAAAGTGCAACGAGATGTCAAAGTCTAAGATCTGATCAATGTTAGTCACAACATTCAAAACGTAGTTGTAATCCAGGTAATGTAGTGGTTTGGGTAACAGATGCCAATAATCCAGAGATGAATTAGGTCGCTCATAATTTTCAGTGTGGTTCTTGTATCATCAAAGGCGCATAGGCCTATGCGTGGTGCATGAAGTTTTATAATCATAGCGAAAGCTCGAAAGTTTGGAAGACAGGTGGAGAGGATTGTGCAGGTGGAACGCGGAGTTGGTTGGAAGATGCATACCTGTGGCCTCATATGGTTGAGAGCATTGATGGCTGCCTCGATGTCACCCCTGTAGATGGAAGCCAAGATCTGTTGACGTTTGACGATTTCTGAGTTCTCCTGGTGCGCCCGCATGTTGGCTTCTCTGGAGAAGTTGGCAGCAGCCTGGGAGTAGCCCTCGACAGTGAGGTAGTCGAGGATCAAAGAGTTGATGTCACTGTGCCACTGTTAGTAAACGTCCTTGGGAACAGAGTATCGTTTACGTAATTGAAGAAACAAGGAAACGAGAAGACGAATCCAGGTTTTAAAGGCAAGATCAGACCGCTTGGACTAAGTACTTTGGTGTATCCGCACGAAATTCTCAGAGAGATTCCCATTATAGTAATCATCATTTTGCCAGGGTAGAGGGTAAGGAAGGGGGGCTGCATGTGGCATATAATACACACCTCTTGTTGGGTTTGACCATGCTCACACGCGAGCTGAAGCTCGACTGCGGCGGCGTGGCTGTGGATGACGACGACTGAACAGAGCAATGTTAACAATGGCTGCACAGCATTGCCGCCAAATCCATGCGATCCATCCAAGTATCCTTCAACCTTCATCCATCCATCATAGATATTCCATCCTTCCAACACGGGGAGACTGAACGCACCATTGTGTGGTTTGGGGGAGTAGAGGAGGTAAGAGAGAGAAGGGAGAGGAAAAAAGAGAGAAGAGACTGAGAATAGTATAATTCCGCAACAGCTCGACGGCGACAGCAAAGTGCGCGAGGCTGTGTCGGGGAGAAGCAAAAATAATGAAATTAGTGCAGTCCCGCGATCAAACCACCCCTTTGACGATTATGATCAATCTAGTATCGAGATAGCAAGTACAGAAGGGGTGGCTGTTGTTCTCGGGGAATATAGAACAGTGATTTTTGGAGATGGTGAGAAGGAAGAAAAGCAGCAAGGCGCAAGGGATTTCGCTCCTGCTGGTTTTATAAGAGGCTAGGTCCACGATACGGAAGGGAAAAAATAGCTGCCGCGACTGCAGAATATGCAGGTCTAGAAATGCGGGGCCTCAACGAAGAGACAGTGGAGACATAGTGGAGATGGGATGAA
The DNA here is from genome assembly GCA_029298715.1 of Ophiostoma ulmi. Taxonomy (NCBI): domain Eukaryota; kingdom Fungi; phylum Ascomycota; class Sordariomycetes; order Ophiostomatales; family Ophiostomataceae; genus Ophiostoma; species Ophiostoma ulmi. The sequence goes on along the minus strand of JANSLN010000002.1, from coordinate 3,440,791 downwards.
GGAATAACGGAGAGGGTAGCCAATCACATCCTGGCGGTGAACGAGCGTTTGCTTGTTGACGTGTGATTTGCATCGAGGTGACATAAGCGTCTCGATTCGGTAGGTGCTAATCGTGCTAATTCTGCAAGCGCGACGGCGGCCGTAGATATGAAGCCTAGGCCCTGACGAGGAGGCTGAAGAGATCCCAAGGCTGCAGAGTGGTGAGAGAAATAGGAAGCTCACAGTTCGGCCCAACGAGGTAATATATGTTTCTTGCCAATATTTTTTTTCCTTTTTTTTTTCTGGAGTTTAAGTACTGTCTGTTCAAGAGATATTCTCCTTCGTTTCGCCACTGGGACGTCTTTCAAGACTCGCCCGACCTTATCTTCGCCAGACTTCCCCGACGGCGCAGCAAAATCTACGAGAGTGGAAGAATCCCGTCTTGGCTTGGAGGGGCTATCAATATCCAGGCAGCTTACCGTCTTAGCGTTTTGAGAGCACTTCAAGCACTTGAGAGTTGAGAGCAAAGCCTCGTGCCGTACGCTTGCGGAGCTGACCGCAGACGAGAGCACTCTCTTCCATTATTGAAAACCACAGATCAGATATCTCATCAAAAACGACACGGCATTTTATCAAGGACATCTTTAAACAATATGCCTACCACACCTAGCAAGGTCATTGCCAGCAAGGCCCACTATGCACCGCCATGGGCCGATCTGAGCATCATCGGCATTGCTGGCAGCTCGGGCTCGGGCAAGTCGAGCATTGCCCGCAGCATCGTGAACCAGCTCAACCTGCCGTGGGTGGTGATTCTGTCTATGGACTCGTACTACAAGAGCTTGGACGCCGAATCATCAAAGAAAGCTTTTGACAATGAGTTCGATTTTGATTCACCAGAGGTATGGCTTCACCTTATCACAGCCATTATTTTATCTGCCGGCAGCTGCTAACATCACAAGGCCATCGACTTCGATGCACTGCTGCAAACACTAAAGGACCTCAAGGCTGGGTAAGTTAGGACTGTTGGCTCTCGAGTATAAAACACTGCTTATATTCCAGAAAACGGGCCGAGATCCCAATGTACTCGTTTGCAAAGCACGCGCGGCTGGACTCGACGACGTCGCTGTATTCTCCTCACGTCATCATTCTCGAGGGTATCCTAGCTCTCCACGACCAGAGAGTGCTCGATATGCTGGATATGCGGGTGAGTTTCTTTTCATCTCAAGGGTGTTTTATGAACAATACTGACAATTTAGATTTTCTGTGACGAGGACGCTGATGTCTGCCTCTCAAGACGATGTAAGACATGATGGAACGTAAGCCATGGCCGTTGCCATCTGAGACTAACATCATGCAGTAATCCGTGACGTTAACGAGCGTGGCCGCGATGTTAACGGCATCATCAAGCAGTGGTTGACCTTTGTCAAGCCCAACTTCCTCAAGGTAGGCATCCCTGACTGTTTCATTCGTTTTATACCTATGTCTGCTGACACACCGCAGTATGTCGACCCTCAGAGAAAGGTTGCCGATATCATCGTGCCCCGTGGTGTGAAGAATAAGGTCGCCATTGGTAGGTCTCTACACATATAGATAGGGCTCGTCCATTCTTGTAATCACTAACAAAGCAGCCACTGTCGTCCAGTACATCCAACAGAAGCTGCTGGAAAAGTCACAGCAGCACCAGGCCAACCTTACACGGCTGCAGCGTGAGGCCAACAACACGGCACAGACCCTGTCTGAGCGGGTCTATTTCCTCCAGCAGACACCCCAGCTGCGCGGCATGAACACCATTATCCACGACACAACAACAACAAGCGGCGATTTCATCTTTTACTTTGACCGTCTTGCCGCGCTGCTGACTGAGCTGGCGCTCAACAATGCCCGATTTGCCGAGAATCTGGTCGAGACTCCCCAGGGCAACAAGTACAAGGGTCTCAAGGGTGAGGGGCTTGTAAGCGCCGTCGTCCTCGAGCGCGGTGGTGCTGCTCTGCTGACGGGCCTGCAGCGCGTCATTCCCGACTGCCGCCTGAGCCATATCCTGATCGAGTCCAATGTGCGCACCGGCGAGCCCGAGCTGCGCTACCAGAAACTGACCAGCAGCATCAGCACCCACTCGACTGTGTTGCTGCTTGACGCGCAAATGTCGTCCGGTGGATCGGCACTTATGGCCGTGCAGGTGCTCCTGGACCACGGCGTGCCCGAAGACCGCATTGTATTTGCCACGTACTCGGCGGGCCGCATGGGTCTGCAGCGACTGACTGTCTGCTTCCCTCACATCTCGGTTGTCGTATGCCACCTGGTCGAGGATGTGGAAGAGCGCTGGATTGAAAAGCGGTACTTTCGCTGCTGAGAAGAGTAGGAGAATGAACTGATATCATTTGGCATATGGTTTCTTGTTCTCTTGTATTTCTTCTCCTCTTATCCTTTCTTGTTCTTGCCTACATTGAACATAGCATATAAGAGTTGCATATCGGCAGGCAATACTTGTATCTTGTATCTTGCATCTTCATCTTGCATCTTCATCTTGCATCTTGGATCATTAAGCAGGCGTTGGTGAATAAACTCGTTCTTAGCAAAATAACAATTCATTGATCAAATTGCCAGGCTTTGCCTTGACGCTGGAGTAAAAGCACAGCAGTATCAAACATCACAGACTACATTTCATATGGCTCTGCCTTCTTAAAGATGAGGTGAGGCTTCCGCTTGGCTAGGTCGAGGATGGTCGTGGCAAATACACCATTGGCCCCTAGATGGTTAGTGTCCAGTTCAAAAATATAACATCAGTGACGAATACAAAGCAGACTTACAAGCAAACCAGCTTCTGGTGTAGCTGCTGATGTAGTTGACGTCGACGCTCTCGTGGATAAGACCCAGCTTGGCCGATGACAGCACCAGGGCGAGGCACTCGGCAATCTCGTCGTCGTCGTCAGACGTCTGCGCCTGAATCAGCAGACTCATCGGCCACGCGTTCTGTAAGCCAATGTGCGGCCCACCAATGCCCTGGAAGTCGCGGCCCTTGAGGTAGTATGGGTTTGACTTCTTGCTCAGTAGCATGCGCCGTGTGTTCTGGTATGTCTTGTCCGTCGCTGGCACAAAGCCCATCAGCGGCAGCGCCAGCAGCGACGGGTAGTTGGCATCGTCCATCAGCAGGTGCGAGCCGTAGCCATCCACCTCATACGCAAACACATCGCCAAATACCTTGTGGTGCACCACGCCGTGCTCCCAGATGCCGTCCGTGATCATCTTGCTCCAGCTTTCGACTGTCTTGGCCAGGGTCTGCTGGTCCTTGCCGGGCAGAGTGCGCAGCGCCGCAGCTGTCCGCTTAAGCTGAACAGCCATCATGGCATTGGCAGGAATAAAGAAACCCAGAATCGTAGCGTCGTCGCTGGGGCGGAAAGCCGACCGGATGAGGCCCGTGCCGCTGTTGAGCGGGTTGCCGACACCTGCAAGGTTCAGCGTCTCGGTGCCAATGTTGGTGGTACGCTGGAATGTATACTCGTTGCGCCGGAAGCGGCCTGTCTCGGGGTCGAATGTCGACTGGCTTTGCTGTTCGAGCACGCGCAGCACGGTAGCCAGAGCGAGATACCAGCGTGGCGTCATGTAGTCGGTCGACCCGCCCGAGTGCTCGTGGAAGTCATTCGCCAGAGCCAAGAAATGACCGAGACTGTCGAGCTCGTACTTGCACTCAAACACAAACGACGGCTCAAAGGCCGGGTGCACGCTATCGTCCTGGCCGTTGTTGCTCGGCTTCAGGCCGGCAATGGGTGGTGGCTGGAACGCATTGCAGTATGGGCTCTGAATGACGTACTCGGATTGGGTGTTGATAGCACCGAGAACGAGGCTGCGGATGGCGGGGTCCTTCTTGGTGAGTGGCTGGTAGGGTGCCAGCTGATTTGTCGAGTCTCGCAGCCACTCGGCAATGATGTCGCCCGTGATGATAAAAGACTGCGCGCCCTGCCATTTGCCCTCGCTATGGCGTGCGGTGCTCTTGTACGGCTTGACCACCTTGTCGTCGGAGCCGTTTGTGTGAAACTTGACCGTGGTGTCGGTGGTCGACGGGAAGGCGTTTTCAAACACGCGCGCAAGATCGGGGTTCTTCATGCGCGTTGTAATGTCGAAGATGACGGCCTCGATGGCATCCGAGTGGAACGTGCGACAGCTGATGTGTGGCCGCTGGTACGGCAGGGCCATCGGGCCGCTGCTTAGAGGTCGACTGAACATTTAGGTTAGCTGAATGTCCTTTTCTTTTTTTTTTCTTCATTTTCATTAAGATGAGTTTTCCAATATTCGGTGCAGCACGTACTGGGGATAGGCTGCATAGTGTGTGTAATCAGGGCATGCATCTGTGTCAAAGACTTTCTGATCAAGCTGGCCGATGACCTGCCGAGCAAACAGGACAACAGTCAGAGAAGCGATCATACGTGAAGCCATAGCTTTGGGTGTTGCGACAAGCACGCGACGAGTATGCGACTCGCAGGATTCATTAATCGGTCGAGGACGGCGAACTAAGACGACGACGACAACCCGTTATATTGACCACAACAGGCCTGGAAGACCGATAAACCAGACAGCCGAGTGTAACGTGACAAGCGCAGTTTTGGGGCGAAAGATTGCGGAGAGACAAGGGGGTTGGCGTCGATTAATAGTGTTGTCGTCGTGTGTTGTCGTCGATGTCACTCTGAGAGCGAACTGTCGTTGATTACAGCCCACAGATAGCGATGAGAGCTGTATTACAGAGCTATTAGTGGTCCGCCATCTGCTGGCCACAAGTAATACGGGGCTCGGTGCGTGGCTACAGGGCTGATTTTGGGTGGGACGGCCATGTGCCAACATATGCTGATTATGTCATCAACCACTACAACGACGAGCCTTCTTTGCGAGTTCAATTTGGCCATGATTCATAAAGGAGAAAAATATAAAAATAAATCTATAAGTTCACATATGCAATTAAAACCATAACAGAGATGCCATGCCCTACCAGCTACTTCTTACCAAAGAATGACATGATGTTGCCCTGCCCCTTCTTTGGCGGTGCCTTCTTGGGCTTTGCTTGCGACGACGGAGCAGTAGACGCAGCTGGAGCAGACGAAGACGGTGCAGTTGCAGTTGCAGCTGAGGCAGGTGCCGCTTTGGGCGGAGCCTCGTCTTCCGAGAATGACTCCCAGCTTGCTTCTTCGATCGTGACTGGTCTGTTAGCAAATACTCAAGATACACAAAGAACATGCCGTCTTCTTCACCGTTGACCTAGACTCACCGAGATAGCCGTTCTCATCTTCGATCCTCTTCTTCTTCATAACGCGCTTCTTTCCACGCCGGCGACCACCGCCTGAGCTGGCAGACAAAATCTCGCTTGGTTCCTGATCTTTGGCCGCCGGAGCTGAAGACTCTGGTACAAGATCCTGGCTGTCCTCCATAGGCGTGTCGTCTCTGTCGTCTTCATCCTTGACACCAAGAAGGTCTTCGTCCTCATCATCCTCATCGTCGTCCTCCATCATCTTGCGCAGCTCCTGCAACCGCTCGTCACGGGACTTGCCGCTTGCCACCTGTTGTGCTTTAGGGAGAATGTCATCGTCGTCGCCGTCGTCGCCGCCATCGTCAGATAGAGCCATGGCTGTGTCTTCCTCAACAGGAGCCTTTTTGAGCACCTCCTTTTTCTTAGTGGGCTTGGGCATGGTGGCTCCCTTGGCAAATGCCTGCATGATACCGCCTGCAGCCTTTTTAGGCGGAGCTGGTGCAGAAGTCTTTTCACCTGCAACGGGGATGGGGGCGGGAGAAGCTGCAGCACTGCTTGTCGTCGAAGTCGGCGCTGATGATGTAGCAGTCGGCTTTGTGCTGACCTTGTTCCATATTGACTTGGGGCCCGGTGCATCTGCAGGTGCGGCTGGCTTGGAAGCAGGCTTTGTCTTTATGTCTTCCTTGGAGGGTGCAGACTTGGCAGTCTTTGTACTAAACACGGAGGCCGGAGTCACAGCTGGGGCGGCAGCAGGAGGAGGCACCAGGACTGGTGCCTGTCCCTTGCGCTGCCGGTAGCGGACATGCGAGTTGGGAACCGTGCCAAATGCCTTTAGTGCCTCCTCGGTGGCTGGGGCGGCTCCACGTAGCTCACGTAGCTGGCGAGATGAGTCGGCAAGAAGCTGCAGATCCTGTTCTTTGTAAGCATATCTTCTTTGGTGTGATTTCATAAATCGAGTACATAAAAGTCATATATACACTTACATTTATCGGCTCAGGCGAGATGCTGTAAACATGAATGGCCTCCAGTGTCTCGTACTTGGCGAGTGCCGCTATTGCATGGTTAGTTGTGCCATTGCAGTTGATGATAGTTGAAGATGCCCTTAGTCAAAGGTACATACCTTCAAGATCTGCTTCAGACACGAGTGTTATGACGGCAGTCGGGACCTTTTCGGACTCGTGAAATTGAGGAGCCTCGCTGTCCATATCCACATCGTCCTCGCTATCGCCATTCTTCTCATCTTCAGTAGTCTTAACTGTGGGCTGGCTGGACTCTTGTTCCGGCTTCATGCCATACAGCAGATAAGTCGCGTGTAGAGAGCCGGCCTTCTTTGCATTCTGCGACGTGTAGAAGTCAAACAGAGCTCTGATGTCAGATTAGTAAAGTGACCAATAAAGGTAACAATAACCCGTATAAGATCGAATTACCTCTTTGCAACATTGACGTTAATATTCAAGGCCCTGCTCACGTAGCGATACGTGATCTAGACGCGTCAGTGTCAGCTAGCTGAGAGGTCACCGCATTGACATGCATTTGCAATAATCAGAATTTTTGACATACCACTTTTTGCTCGACGACGACCTCGTTCGCCAGGAACTCGTTGATTTCAGCCATTGTGAACAGTAGAACGTTGACGCTGTTTTGCCTGTCGAGGGAGAGTTGTCGAAGCTCGTGAGATGCGTGTTGAGTAGTGACCCTGGAGGGGATAATTGGGTCGGCGCGTGATCACGTGAGCTGGAACAGCCATTTAAACTTATTCGAATGCAATCACTGAATTTCGTTGATTATATAATCCTTTGACGCGCCCTCTTACAGGCCGCCACCCTGCAGTTCACTTAGTTCAACACACTCTTAATCCGACCACACAACACACAACGCTTATCCCGCCTCGAGGGACCGACTCCTACCAGCCTTTCACCCACCGACTCGTCGACACCGAAACTATGGCATCGCACGACGGTGGCGAAGTCTCTGACTCGACCGACTGGCTCGGCACGCCGCTGGCCTGCCTCATGCCGGTCGAGGCGGCATTTCGGTGTCATGTGTGCAAGGACTTTTACAACTCGCCAATGATCACAACGTGCAACCACTCGTTCTGCTCTCTGTGCATCCGGAGGTGTCTGTCTGTCGAGGGCAAGTGTCCGGTATGCCGCGCGACAGACCAGGAGTCTAAACTGCGAGGCAACTGGGCGCTGCGAGATGCGGTCGACTCGTTTGTCAAGGCGCGGTCGACAGTGCTGGAGCATGCGCGCACACCGCCAGCACCGCTAGTATCATCGGTACCCCAGCAGCAAGCAAAGCGCAAGGCGGGCAGCGAAGCTGGGTCTGTGCCGGGATCGCAAGAAGAGCCAAATTCTAAGCGGACACGGACTTCGGCGCGGCTGAGCAAGAACAAGGCAACCGAGGCGGTAGTGAGCATAGCCAACGATGGCGGATTTGGCGAGGAGGAAGAGAGTGACGACGAAGTTGTGGAGGTCCTACAATCCAAGACCCGTGGCCGTGGTGCTGATGCAGACGCAGACTACAAACCAGGTACGCTCCCATGTATATCATAACCTCGCCCACAAGTTCACGGCTAACATGATAGACGATGGCCTTATTGAGTGCCCGATCTGCACGACACGAGTCAAGATGGCGCTGATCAACAGCCACCTGGACAGCAACTGCAGCACTGGCGCACCAAATTCAAAACCAGCACCGACGTTTTCTAGACCGACCACATCTACATCCACATCCGCATCCACCTCTTCCTCTACAACTTTTAATCCTATATTCAGGTCTACACCGATAAAGGCACCCGACCGGCTACCGTCCATCAGCTACTCGCTTCTCACAGATACCGCGCTGCGCAAGAAGATGACCTCGCTCGGTCTGTCTTCGTCGGGCCCGCGACTGCTGCTCGAGCGCCGGCACAAGGAGTGGCTGACCATCTGGAATGCAAACTGCGATTCGGCACGACCAAAGCGCAAGCAAGAGCTTCTTCGCGACCTCGACGTCTGGGAACGGACAGTAGGATCGCTGGTTGCGGGCGGAAATGGCGGTGGCGGTGCATCGACACTAACGTCACGGCCGATTGTGGCTGCAACACAGCAGGCGGCCATGATAAAGGATAAGAACTTTGATGTGTCGGCGTGGAAGGAGAAGCATAACACTTCGTTCCAAGACCTCATTGCGAATGCGCGAAAGTCGCGGTCCAAGGCGCAGCCGGCAAACGACAAGGAAGCCAAGGAGGCCAAGGGTGCGGCTGCATTAGAAAATACAAAGACTACAGACGCTGTACTACCAGAAGCGGCAACAGAGGATTCATTAAAAGGAGTTGCGATCCCCGACTCGAACCCGCCGTCGCCCTTGTCCAACAGGTCAGACGAAGAGGCTGTCAACGAGGCTGCACAACCCACCATCATGTACGATACACCCAAGGCCAGCAGCCAGCCGGCCGAGAGCATGGTTGTTGAGCTTTGATGTGTCGCCAGTATCATTATGCTTGCTTATTCGCACTTTCGTTTGCTCTTCTGTTTTGCATTTTGTTTTCATCATACTGGAGTTTGGGTATAGGTGGCGCAGACAAGATACATGATTGGGATATAATGCATCGACGTCTTTGTGCATCCATAATGAGCATATTATATCTAGGAGTTTGACGGTATTTTTTAGAGACTTTATAAAGAATTTATAAATTTGTAAAAGCTTTGATTGAGAAGACAAAAGAAGCAATCATGGTGATTTTGTATAAACGATAATTACAGGGCACTATGCACTAAGGCACCCTGCTTTAGGGCTGACACGACGCGGTATTGGGTGCACTAGGGCCCGACAGCCTGGGGCAGCCTAATCAGATCCAACACAGACATCCTGCGTCATTGCCGGTCAGCCCATCACCACATCGACAGGCAACGCGCTCGGGCGTCCCGTGCCATATCTAATACGATACGAAGCTGCTAACTGAACGCACGGAAACTGCGATACCCACGATAGCCTTTATCTACCCGGTCCGCGCCGGTCTCGAAGCAAAAGATGGCGTCCAACGCGCAGAGAATTCAGTTTCTAATCGATCAGGAGGACGGCTTCACCAGGTGAGGCATATGTGGATGAATATGGGTGGACGAGTTCCTTGAGCTGCTGGGCTGTTCAGGTGCTGACTGATAGAAACCGCCTTCCCGCTCTCTACTCCGACTTCCGCAGCCTGCGCGCAAGCAATCCCGACAGCTATAGCATCAACGCAGCCGCCTGGCGACGCGCTCTCGCCGCGCTCGTTCGGGGTGGCATGCTCCCGGCCGCACCGTCGACCGTCTCCAAAGACAAGAAGGGGCCAGCCTCATCAACAGCAGCGTCAACTGCGTCGCGCAACTTTTTGATTCTGACTGCCGGTGAGCCCCTTCTCGATGCTCTGCACAGCGAACGCTTCAAGCGCCCGATTGCGCTCGAGACCGTCATCAACGAAGCTGTACAGGACCGCGATCTAATACCCCTCGACGGCTTCCTGCGCGCCAAGGAGAGCATCTATAACCGCAAATCATGGGCATCATGGGCGGTGGGGACTGCAGTCAGCCTCCCCTGGCACGCTCTGTCGTGGGGCCTGCGGCAAGCTGGTGTCGGCGCTGAACCACAGGCTGTTCTGCCGAGCACGCCCGTTTCCTACTACGATGGAGGCAGTGGACGACTCACGCCTAACCAGTTTGTCGTGCTGGCCAACATTGAAGAGGCAGCGACGGCGTTTGTGGACAAGATGGCGGGCGTCGATGCGACACTGTCGTCGCCGTTTGAGCGCGTGTGGTCCGTGTCGCAGTTCAAGCGCACTTTTTCAGCAGCAGGCGCCATTCTTGACGAATCACACCTACCGGTTGGTGCAGCAGTCAGGCAGCCGCAGTTGTCGGACATGGACCTGAACGTGTTGCTGGCCTTTTTGGCGCGCGACAAGAATGCGATTGTCTACGACGGCCATGTGGTCAAGCTGCGGACACCCGGATCCAGCAGCAGTCCCAATTCCGGCATTATTACTGAAGAGGACCGTGCCGTGGCCCAGCTGCGTGAGCTGATCGACTCGCTGACACACCAGACGTCCGTCTTGAGCAAACGCATCGACGATCTGGCTGTGGCCGCCAAGGAAGCCGTGGTGCGCAAGAACCGCGTGTCTGCTCTGGCTGCACTCAAACAGAAGAAGCAGGCCGAGTCTGCACTGGAAGCGCGGTTTGCTACCCTGGGCCAGCTCGAGGCGACAGCCGCTAAGCTCGTGCAGGCATCGGACCAGGTGCAGGTGGTGGCTGCCATGGATGCCAGCGCCGAGGCGCTCAAATTCTTAAACGAACAGGTCGGCGGCGCCAAGGGTGTTGAGGGTGTCGTGGACCGGCTGCGTGATCAGATGGAGGCGGCTGACGAGATCAACCAGATAATTATCGACTCTGGCCCGACATCATCTGCCGGTGTTATCGACGAGGGCGAGATTGACGACGAGCTGGCCGCACTCGAGCAGCAGGAACTGAACAAGGTGCAGGCTGTCGAGCAAAAGGCAGCAGACAAAGCAGCAGAGAAGGCAGCTCAAAAAGAAGCACAAAAGGCCGAAGAGACACGGCAGAGGCTGGAGGCAGCTGGGGTTATCCCCGACAAGGTACCAGAGCCAGCCAGCTCTGAAGACATTGATGCAGCTCTTGAGGCCATCACCACTGACAGTTTTCGCAACATGTCACTAAAGAACGACGAGCCACAAGCAGACCTGGCCTAAACGAGGGGAGCTGGACAGAGCGAGGACAGTCACATAATTATCATATGGATATTGCATATCCGGCGTTGGTCTCATTAGTTTGATTTCACTGGCTTTATTGGCTTTATTGGCTTTATTGGTATTTATGCAAATATAACTGAGATGCGATTTCTACTAATACGCACAATTCACAACTACTCCTCAACAACCCCCTTTGCCACGCCTTCTCTCGCCTTCTTGACGCTTTTCCATTCAAAGCAGAGAGCCGGGACAATGCTAAACACCGCAATAGCCAAGGGTACGTAGAATGCTGTAATAAGAGCCTTGTTGTACTGGATGAGGACGGCCGGAAGCAGCTCGGCAGAGACGACAGACCGTATCTTGGTGGCTCCTGTGCTGACCACGAGCTCAGCTGCTGTGCTCGGCATTATAGTACTCATATTTGCCAGCAGCTTCTGCAGGAAGATGCTCTGCGTGATGCATAGAAAGACGGCACCGCCTAGTCCCTGGCTAAAGAACATGAGAGATGCGCCGATGGGTACATCTTTGGGGGCAAGCACGGTCTGAGCTGCGAGACTGGACATTTGCATGCCGAGACCCATGCCGAGACCACACAGTACCTGGTACCCGATCCACTGGTTGTGTCCACTGTCGACACGGAGCAGAGTAATGAGGCCCAGTCCAACAGCAAGCAGACACGAGCAGGCAATCGCAAATGGAGTATAGTAACCGAAGCGGCTGGTGAAGCCTCCGGCGAGGATGGATGCAACAACAAGAGCAAGAACGAAGGGCAGCGAGCGGATGCCGGACTGGAGTGCATCGACGCCCTGAATGGCCTGGAACCAGACGGCGAGGTAGTAGCTATACGACAAGAGCACGCCGCCGATACACATGGAGTAGGCCACGCCGGCCATGATGGACCGCTGACAAAAGATGCAGCTCGGGACAGTAGCATAGTCTCTGTTACTGTAGCTTCTGCCGAGCCACACCTGGACGGCAACCCATGCGGCAAACAGTACACCTGCTACAACAAGCAAAGCTATGATGCGGCTGCTGCCCCAAGGGTACATTGATCCACCCCATTCGATAGCAAGCAACAGACTCACGACAGATGGTGTGAAGAGCAGCGTGCCGACGGGGTCCATGCGCTTTGCCTTTTCCCCGGCTGATTGGTTTGCGTTGCTTGAAAACTTTGGAAGATGAAGAAACAAGAGAATGAGGGTGATGGATGCACCGCCAATCGGAAGGTTGATGTAGAAACACCAACGCCATGTGAGGTGCGGATTTGTCGTGAATGCGCCACCAACAAGAGGCCCGATCGCCGACGACACGCCAAAGATGGCACCGAGCATGCTCTGGTACATGGGCCGCTTCTGTAGCGGCACCAGCGGGATCATAATGACAATGGCCCCGGCAAAGACGCCTGCAGAGCCGACGCCAGCAAGAGCACGGCCGAGAATGAAGGCAAGCGAGCTCGGTGCAGCGCCGCAGAGAGCCGAGCCAGCTTCAAAGAAAACGATGGAGGCGAGAAAGACGGTCTTGTTGTTGAAGAAGGCATAGAGGCGGCCGAAAATGAGCTGGGTTGAACAGCTAGCAAGAACATAGGCACTTCCATACCAGCCAATGTCCTCGATGGAGTGGAAGTCGTCGGTGATTTGCGGGATGGCCGTCGAGATAATAATGCGGTCCTGGTTGCCGTTAGTAAAGGTCTAACTATGTTTCAGTGACTACAATGCTCACTAGAGAGACGAGGAACATGGCTAGGTACAGAGCTGCCATGACTGGAATAACTGTGCGCGTGGGAGGGTAGTCATCCTTCTCGCTCTTGGCTGTGACCGGGGTGGTTTTGTCCTGGTCAACGTCGACGAAGCTCTTGGATAGGCGACTGTCATGGGCAGTAATGGATTTTCGTGGGGACTCCATTGTAGACTGATCTATGAAGAAAAAATGGCTTTTAAAGATTGATGCGAAGATAAACAATTAGAATATGTTGATGTGAGTTCCAACCTTTCAAGCAGATTGTTGATGCGGTTGTTTATATGTGGTGGGAAAAGACCGAATAGTCCGGAACCCAGGCTGCGTAGTAAAGTGCCAATTCTCCGAAAGTCCGACTAACCATTACAGATATATCGGACAATCCAGGACTATCTGGACTTTTAGTTCCCTGTCGACTAATTACCCATGCGACTGGAAAAGAGTATTCCAGTTGTCCCATGAGTTCCAGTCTGTCGTCTCCCAACCGAGCACGTCCAAGTCGGCATACGATGAGACCGCTAGCTCGCCAAGAGCTTGTGCGGAGGGATATGAAAAGTCAGGCTGCATGTCCACGTTGTCCATATTACCAAGTGATAGTGTCGAGTCAGACGCAGCAGCACTTGCTTGAGTGGCCGTTGGCGTAGGCGTAGATAGAGCGTCTCTGGATCTTTGCGGTGGCCTCACTGGCAACATCTCGGCCACTGCTTTTGGGGCAGTCCATGTGATGCGAATGTTTTTCTTAAGAGCCTGCTGTTGGCGGGCTTCCCACGTACGCAGCACCAATTGGCGGACTGCTTTTCCGAGCTCGTCCTGGCCCTGAACAAGATGCTTCCTGTGCTCGAGCACAGACCCAACCAGTCCCCATGCAACGTCGACAGGGGCACTGTTGGGTGGCTGTGTCTGCGACTCGATGAGCATAAAGACAACCGCGTCGAGCTGGAAGTAGACGTCGATATGCCACTTGAAATGGTCCAGGTGCGAGGCCGTGAACCCATCAACTAGCGTCTTTACCATGTTCAGACTGGTGTGGAACAGCATATCGTGCTCTTCTTGCGGCATGGATTTGCCCTTGTCCAAGTACTGTCCGGGGTGGTGCACCATGAGCCGCATCTTGTCGACAGCAGCATGGGCTCCAGCAGCGGCAATCTGATGCAGTGGTATAGCTAGGTCGAGGTGCTGCAAGAATTTTGTGCGAAATGTGCTGGCAATTTCGTCAATGACAGCATCACGCTGGGCAATCGTAGTGGACTGGTCGTGCAAGGCTTTTCCCTTGGTGATGAGAAAGTGGCCCATTTCGTAGCGCAAGAGACAAAACACCATTTCGGTCGGCCGGTCTAGGATCGGTGGCGGTGCACCAGTCATTCTGGGGTTGATGTCGCTGTCGTTGAGGTTAGCTGGTAGCGGTTGTTGCGGCAAGTCGCCGGTAAGTGTGCGAGCCTGGCCGACGAGCTGGGACATGCGGCCATCGATGAGCAGGATCTGCCACCACACACGGAGACGCATTTGGGTCTCAAAGAACTCGCTGTTGATTTTGCTGGGCGCTGAACTCAGAAGCCTCTGGCCCATGCGGACGGCCATGCCTGAGAATATCCAGATGGAGTCGGCATTGTACGTTTGACGGGCAGCGAGCTGGTGGTCAGCAACAGCTGTTATATAATGAATACATGGTAAGGGACATACTATGAATATGGTAAAGGCCTGGAGCAGTATTAGGCTTGTCGACTGCAGAAACTTTGTGGCCGCCAAGGCCTGGAGTGTGCAGGCAAGATACCTTTTGAGGAGGTTGTTCTTTGGCTCGCCTAGTTTGGATGTACAGCTCTCTTCAGACAGGGTGGAAACAGCTGCAGCATAAATTGAAAATAGGAGTGCAATTTCAGCAGGAGACAAGCCATCATAGCTACCAGCAGCATGGACGACAAGATCCTGGACCTGTGGTGTGTAGATGATCTTGGAGAGGGGGTTGACGCTCTGGATATATGTCTGCCACAGGATGAAAGCGTGCACGGGCTGTGGGTGGACAGATTTGATATTAACAGTAGTGGTTGTAAGACCAAGAAGACCGCTGAAGAGATCTGGCGGTTGTTGTACACCTGGAGAAGGGTCGGGGTGGCTTGGTGGCTGGTCTGATGTAGAGGGTGTCTCTACCGGACGAGGCTCGCGAAACACGTCTTCTTGCAGGCCAGTCCAAAGACTCCTGATTAGTCAGATACTAGATACTATGCATTTCACAACCAAAGTTGCCATTTTAGGAAGTAGACATGCTTACTGTCCAAAAACAGGCGCGCCTTCCTGTGACGACTGATGCGACGTCTCGCGGGGAGCGGACGTGTTTGTGTGTGCAGTGCTGCGATTGGGGGTCTCAGCCTCGGACTGCCCAGACTGTCCAGGCTGATGAAGCTTCTCATATTGCCGCTTGCGTTTTGGGTATGGCTTCCTTGCAGCCTGCTCGCACTCAATGTCTACACGCAGACACTGGACGCATGGAATCTGGCGGTTGCATTTCACCTTGCGCAATCTGCATGGCACGCAAGAGAATTGGGACTGTGCTGGAGATTTTGAAGGTGGCATTGAATGCTGTGATCGGTCAGGTGTGCGAACTTTTTTGGTATTTGTTTTGTGCTGACCGTAGTGGAATACCTTGTTGGCGATGTTGGACGGTGTTACAGGATGTGTCTTGCGGACCATCGCGTCGTCGGACATTTCGGCACTTTCCGTTTCTGGAATCGGACTTTTATATCCTAATTGGGATTGGCTTATCTAACGTTACGATGCAAGTGGTGTAAGTGAGATGTGGACAGTCAGTATTGATAATATTTGCGGGGAAACTACTAAAGGTACCTGTCGCTCGCTCCTGCTACAAAAAAAAAACCCCGGACTCTCGCCAAACCGGACTCCCGAAAAGGCTGAGATCCGAAGGGAAAAAAGGGGACAAAAATGGAAGGAGCTTCCGTTACTTATAGTTTCAAATCGCCAAATATAGAAAAGAGTTGGAAAAGGAAAGTGCGATGGGTAGCGACATACTTACAAATATCGTCACTACATGTCAGTTTGACGGCACTTCCGACGACCAGAGGCAACCAGAGGGCAATTGCAACGATCAGCAAAGCAGATTAAGTCGTATAACAAGATGAGGGTGCTCTGTCTGCACGGTCGCGGTGCAAGCGGCGATGTTTTTAAATCGCAAACAGGCGAGTCCCTTTAAAGATCATAATTGACCAGAGATGGGAGAGAAGAGGAGAGAACAGAAGAATATGAGATACGACAACATCTGCTAACATCCAAAACAGCTGCTCTTCGCTCGAAACTGGATAGCTCTTGGGAGTTTGACTTTGTCAATGGCCCGTTCAAGTCGCAGTCGGCCCCGGGTATCGACAAGATGTTCGAGTCGGGCGCCTATGCCTGGTGGGAGTCGGACACGGTCGAGGCCATCCAGGCTGCCAACGTGTGGCTGGATGACTACCTCGCCGCCCACGGCCCCTATGATCTCGCCATGGGCTTTTCCCAGGGGTGCCTATTTATTGCCAGCTACCTGATGTATCGGCAGCAAGATATGGCCTCTGCTCGTCTTGATGTGCCGCTGCCGTTCAAGGGTGTCATGTTCATCTGCGGTGGCCTGTCGTTCCGGTCGCTTGAGAGCCTGGGTGTCGACGTGCCAGCTGCGGCTCTGGATATTGAGAGCCGGTCAGTCAAGGTGCTGCACAGTAAGACGGCGCAGTTCAAAAACTATGCGCACAACCCGGACCAGATCAAGCGCGGCGTCGGGCTCTGGGACGACGTGTCGGACCTTGTGCACGATATCAAGGCGCCACTACCAACAGACGACAACGTGTTTGGCATGAACTATACAAATGGCTTCCCAAAGGAGCTCTTTATTACGCTGCCAGTAGTAAACGTGTACGGTATCCGTGACCCGCGGTACACGTCGGCGATCCAGCTGGCCTACACGTGCCGCAACCGGGCAATGTACGATCACAGAGGCGGGCACGACATTCCCCGGACGACCGAGGTGTCGGTGAAGATTGCGACTCTATTGAAGCAGCTTGCTGATGGACGCGTGTAGGTGGTTGATTTGTTGTACTTTTCTTTTTCTGTTGCGTATAGACGGCGGCATATTCACCTTGAATAATTCATTTGATTAATTCACCTCCCTGATCTCTGCACCTCCTCAGGTACATCAACCTTGGTCATCCAATAGACACTACTACGTTCCATTGCGGGACCAAGACCTCCATGTCTATGACTCTATGCCATCTGTCTCATTCAGCCGCCAGCATCCTCAGCATGTCATAAAATCGACATTTATATTCATATACTGGGTCCTCGACGGTACGGATTCGCATATTGTCCTACTATATAGTCGTAAAGTAAAAGTGTACCTGCCAGTCCATGATTGCAGGCCGCTGCCGTGACATATATGAACAGTCTGTGTCTTATACTTAGTCGTCCGTTTTCATCTAGCCGTCAGCCCTGCTCACTATGAATCCCAAACAGATCATTGCAGCCTTACTTGTGGCTGGTGCCAACTCTATCGCCATCGACGTGGCCAAGTGCTCAAATGAAGATCGACAATTTTGCCAACTTTGGCAGTCTCTCCAACAGCCTCAACAATCCAGCGAGCAGTGAGTATTTTAGATGCAGACAGATCCTGACGTGCTGCGACTAACTAAAAAGACGATCAGAACATGAGCAGTATCGCTGCCTCGGATGGTATCCTCAAGTTCACACCCACAGACGTCAATTCTTACTTGAACAAGACTTTCCCGTGCACGCAGGAAAAGGCACAGGGTTACGGCGGCTCATTTCGTCTACTCGCTCGGTAATAGGTGAGTTGTGGTTCTCGATTGTCTACTATTTCTACAATTATAAGCTTAAAGCTATGGCCGCACCCCCGTAGGCGAGACTGTCTTGGCCATGCCTTGGGCAAGCAGCTGATGTGCATCTATTAATGCATGATGGATCCAAGAGTACCGCCTTTGTAGTGTAGATGTAGATGTGCTTTTTATTTATTTTGATACTGTTGATTCTATTGATTAATTGTCTATAATTTATCGAATGTTTCACTTTATCTTCCGCAATCAATTTTTATTTATAAATCAACCACCTCGACTTGTCTCACACCTCAATGGCCAATACAACTCTACACCACTTCTGCATATACGGACATGGCATAATCTGCATCATCGAATAGTCGAGACCTGCATGAAAGTACCTGTCTGGGCAATCGAGACCAAAACTTGATGCTGACAATTTATACGTCCCGAATTGTCCAAGACAAAGGCGATAACAGTTTAGATAACTCGGTAGTACGGTCTATGGCACCTTTACTATCTAAACAGCAGCAAATCAGATCCCGATATGATGTGCTTCCTGTGTAGCTGACTAGCTTACATAGTGCTCACAGCTCCCATGGCTCCAACATCTACACCACATGCCCTCATCAGCCAATCGGCATCCTTTGATTGCTCACCATCACAAGGGAGTAGCACGGAGTATGCATGTAATGTATATTTACAAATTAAAAAAAAGCCTGACTGGTGTGGTGTAGGGTATGTTGAAAGGCAACTCCTCTTTAGGGGTGTATGATGACAGATGTTGGTTGGATGCAGTAGAGGGGGGATGAGGTAGAGAACCGTAGAGTGTGGTGTAAGACGGGAGGTTGTGGTGTTGAGTATAAGAAGCAAGGCGCCGCCCTTTAGATGCGAGGATACGGGACATCATCACCATCACCATCACAATCACCATCATCGCATCGACACACAATAGCCTTTACTACAATATGCCTCTTCCTCAAGATTCACACGTCGTGGAGACCGGCAAGGAGATCATTGGTGTTCTCAAGGGCATCTTTGGCCCCCATCCCGGCTTCCGTCCAGGTGACTATAGTCTTTTTGTAAATCCCAACTCTACTCTGCTAATAGACAGCTCATGCAAAGGGCCTCCTCGCCAAGGGCACATTTACCCCGACACCTGCTGCCGCTGGTCTGTCCAAGGCACCTCATTTCAACAACGCCTCGACTCCCATCGTTGCTCGCTTTTCATCCTCGACAGGCATTCCCCAGCTGCCCGACAATGATGCCAACGGCAACCCCAGAGGCTTTGCTCTGCGCTTTGTGCTTGCCGAGACCCCCATCCGAAAGCATACGGACATTATCGCCCACAGCGTCCCCTTTTTTCCAGCTGCCACGCCCGACGAGACGCTTGCCTTTTTCAAGGCCGTGGCCAGTGCCGGTACCAATCCCGGGGCGCTCGACGCTCACATTGCCACGCACCCGGCCGCCCAAGCGTTTGTCGCGGCGCCCAAACCTACACCATCGGCCTTTTCCCGTGAAGCCTTCTACGGCGTGAATGCGTTCAAGTTTGTCAATGCTGAGGGCAAAGAGACCTTTGCACGGTACCGCATTTTGCCGGTAGAGGGTTTAGATACGCTCGACGATGCCACGGCCAAGGCCCAGGGTCCCGATTTCTTGTTTGATGGTGTAAAGAAGCAGTTGGGTACAGACGGTACAGACAAAAAGCCAATCCAGTACCGCCTGGTGGTCCAGGTGGCCAAGGAAGGTGATGTGACGGACGATAACACGGTGCACTGGCCAGAAGAAGGGCCGGATGCACGCAAACTTATCGATCTTGGACTTGTGTCTTTGGACACGCTCGAGCCGGACAGCGAGACGGATGCGACGCAGCAAAAGTATCTCATTTTTGACCCAGTGCCGCGTGTCGACGGCATCGAGCCCTCGGCTGATCCGCTGATCGACGTCCGGGCCGCCATCTACCTCATTAGTGGACGCGAGAGACGGGCCGCCTAGCTGTCTTGTCAGTTTGTCACTCCCTAGCCAGTTTAGTTGAATAAATCGCATCCGTAAAACAAATAATCACGTAGCACAGAGGCGTAACATGCCGACAAATATCATCTTGGTATCATCTCGTCAGTCGGCCAATACCACTTGTCATTTTGTATGATGCCACAACGGACACATCCGGAGTGGATGATATGTGACAAAGTTGTTGCGTTGTTTTAATGTACCTACCCATTACCACTACCATGCCACGGTATATGCGAAACAGTCTATTCTTGCTTCCTGTATTATTTCCTCGGCAAAGGGTGTCGTAGTCTGTTTTCCGTGGCCAGCTGCAAACATCCGAGGGGCGATAGGTAGAGGGTGGCAGTGAGGCAGCGAGTGAGGCAGGGTAAAGGGTAGGCAACCAGACAACAGATGCGGCTGTTTCACAGAGAGCCGATTTCGCTGTGCCATGTGTAGCAGACGAGACGTAAAGATAGTAATATGGTCATATAGTCATTCAGTCGGTTACTCACTGCATTCGATGTGAGGCATTGAAGTACTGCAGACGGGATTTCGCCGAGATGAGCTCACGATAGTTACAGGCAACATCACATTTAGTAACTACTCTCTGAAAGACGTCAGAGAGTGACAAAGCATGTAGACAGCCGCCAGCTTAGCTTTCCTTGATGGTGGAACATGACATTCCTGCTGCTGCTGCTGTCGTTGTGTGACCAGAGTGGCGGTGGCACGCATACATTCAAGTGAGCTAAGAGGAAACGATGGGCGTTAATTCTGTATTCTCTACTGTAGTCTGTCAATGTTGTACTGGCCTGTAATGTCACGGCGCATCCCTTGTCTTAGGTCTTTACAGATCGTGTCACGTCGATGGACAGTCTGAGATAAGGAACGGTCGGTCATGAGCGTAGTGAATACAAAACATGATGCATGCCGTGATCGATGCCCAACAGCAAGCATTTGAACTGCTGTGTCTTTGTCCAAGCCGGGGCTTGATATGGGATGAGCTAGGTGAAAAATGCCCGATAAATTGAAGTAGATAATATTGATTTCATGGAATCAAGACAGATACTGTTTAAACGACAGAAATTCAAACAGGATTGAAGATGTTGTAGAGGCTGGAAACAACAGAGAATTAATTAGCAAGAAAAAAGAGAAGCAGAAAACAATAGAATTAGATAAATTAACACAATACAAACAAAACCAAGTCAAAGGCCAGAGATGATGTGTTTGTATCACTCTACAACTCTGCAATTCTGCAAGGTGACGACAGTGTCAGAGATCAAGTCACAAGTGGACTGACCGCTCTATACACTTGTATATATACCACGATGTGCAATGGTGGAATTATTCTGCAATCAGACTTCTACACCACTCACCAGAATTACCATGGCTTCTTCTTGGGACAAAAAGCCCATATACTCGCATCCTGGACGTGATGTGATACGCCACTTCACAGTCCCTTTGAAGCACACACACGGACAGGCCAGCGACAAGAGGCTTGAGGGTGAGGGCCATATTCAGGCCCAAAGAATCATCACCCTAGACTCTGGAAACGACAGCACCGAAGAAGACAACGAGGAGGTCATCGAGGCCAGCATCAGTCATGTCCGTGGTTCTTGCTCACCGCCTCACCAACTGGGAAGAGACGGACACAATAGAGACAGAGACAGCAACGACAGAGGCATAGGCTACCATAACAGCCACGACCGGGGTCGAGATGGCAGAGACACTCAGGGCCACATCCGTGCCTCAACCTACAATCGGTCCCTGGTCCGAGACAAGCACGATGACGAGCCCACGCCTAGGCGGTATTCTGGTCACCACTCAAGGCAGTATCAACAGTCGACTGACCGCCACCCAGATGACAATCATCGTCTACACAACCGTTCTCGTGGTCCTCACGGTCCTCACTACCGCGGTCACAAATCTAGACACGAGAAACGCCGCAGCCGCCAGGATGCACTTGCATGGGATGCCTCTGCCGGCCAAGATACCTCATCTTTTCTCGACCTAAGCTCTTGGTTACGTCGGATAGGCATATTCAATGATGATGAAAGGAACAAGCAAGGCAGCAGGTCGAACACAAACACCACAGGCAGATCCAGCAGTAGCCATGCGAGAAGGTATCAACCGCAACATCACGACGGGCCGAGACAGTCTCGCTGGGTCGATGGTGTTGACGATGGTGATAGCAGATACAATGGCGGATATGGTGACGACGACTGGGATGCGCAATCATATCGACAGTATCATGACGACGACGAAGAAGACTGGGGCGACGATGGCAATGAATACCGGACACACAGACGGTCTTCACGCACCAGATCAAGATCCATTTCGAGTCATCGCGAGTGTTCCGACATAGATCAAGATAGACTTGGAGAGCATGACCGAGACCGTCAAGCCCAGAAAGACAGAGACAACGACGCAAACAGAGAACGCCGTCAACGGAAGGCCATCTCAGATGCGGCCAGATACGCCGTCAAAGCCGGCGCTATAGCCGCCATCCATAACGCCTCAATGCCCGGCAGCTGGCTGGGTGAAAAGGGCTCGCGCGTGGCTACGGCCGCTCTCGGTGCAGCACTAGTCGACACCTTTGTGAGCCACAACTACCCCAACAAGTTTAATGGTATCCGTCACACGGCCATGCGCCAGGTCGCTGAACGCACCATCAAGAGCCTGACTGAGCCCATCTTCCAGAGCGCATCCGAGAATCGCGGACAAAGTGGCCGGGATTCATATTGACATGTCATAAAAGCCAATACGAGGTGATAATTGTGGTAATATGATGAAACCAACATAGATTGAAGGGTGGTGACTTGGAATGACGATGACGAAATAATGAGCAGTATTTGAACAAGATAGAACCGAATGAGCAAATAAAATAGCGAATAAAATAGAGAATGTTTAAAAAAATACTAAAATCACAACAAGTAATCTCCTATGCGTACCACAAATTGACAAGAGAATTAAATCAACAGCGTCTTGGATTTGCTTGCAAGGTGACAAAGTGAAGCTATTCGCGAGCTGTGTCAGAGTGGGGTATTGACAGGAAAGTTATTAACAAGGTGCACGTGACTGATACCGATAAGGACGACCCCTAGGAAGCCACCACCTCCTTCACCAGACCCGACACAACGAGCTCTCACGGCATCAAGATATTGCTCTCGAGTTCCAATATCTACGGTTTCGCCAAACAAGAGTCTCCATATAACAGCTTCCAATTCTACGAACCTCCAAAACACTGTCCGGCCTCATCCTCTACGCCCACCACCACCACCCCTCCTCCGTCCTCCCCTCCCCTCCTGCTCGAGCTCTCGACAACCCACTACGCAATCACCACAGCTCCCATGCCGTCTCCAGAAGATGCCGCGAAACCCTCCAAGTCGATACAGTCGCTACCCCCCGCCGCATCCCCAATAAGGCCTCCCAAGATGCGCCAATCACCAGCCGGTCAAGCCATCCCCGGCCCAGGCGTCGACCTTCCTCTGCGCTCACATACTCTCCCACTGTCTCAGTCCGAACTTGGCCTGCCACTCCGCCGTGCTACCCCGACCAATGCCGCGTCTCTTTATGCCTCCACCCTCACGCCTCCGGGCTCCCGCTCCATGTCGCCCGTCGGCTTCGGTCGCGCTTCCTCACCTTCTACTCGCACCATGTCCTTGACCTCCAACACAAGCTCAGCAACAGCTACTTCTGGCACTCACGGCGGCACATCAGTTACAACAACGGCATCTTCCTCAATACCACCAGGTGCCGCATTTACACGCTCTCTACTCGACAGCCCGGCTATCGACAACCCAGGCGATCCGCTCAGCCTGATGCTCAAGGCCTTTGTGCCCCATATTGCAGTCTACTCTTCTCAGGATACAGACGACCTGGTCCGTGAAAAGGGATTCTCTAAAGGCCTGTGTGAGCTCCTGCGGCCGTTTGGCGAGCGAGTGGCTGGCCGCGTCCAGGTGCGCGATAGCAACGGAGCACCTCGGCCGTGGGACGACTTTTCCGTCCGCTTTGTCAACTTTGGCGACAATATCGAAACACCAGAGTCTGCCCAGGGCATCATTCAGCCTCCCATAAGCCCGCCACCGCAGCTTATCAATGGCCGATTGGTCAACAGCAGCAACGGAGCCGACTCTGAAAAGGAAAAGGAAAAGACGGAAGAGGGCACAGACACAAAATTAAGCAATGCCACATCAGTGCGCATCCCACTTGTGGAGGCAATCGTTGAGAAGCACCTGACTTATGCAGAGGGTGCCTTTTCTGGTCTGCCAACACACCACCAGCACCTGCTCCAGCAGGGTGGTGCTGCAGGGCTCCTCGACGTCGGCAGTACCTCGCCCTATTACGGCCTCTACCTCCGGCGCATGCTGTCTGGTCTCCCATTAGCATGCCACGAGACGTTTGCACACCCCGTCGCCTGTGTTATTGCTCTCAGCTCGCGCAACCCGGCACCCATTCAGACATTCCAAGAACTCTACCGCGACATCAGTCAAGGCGACCGGCGACTGCCGCCCTGGGTGGATGGCGATTTCTTGAGGTACTATGTTCTCGTACATGACGAAGAGCACGGCGATATTGCACAATCTATGGCCCTATTTGAAAAGATGAAGCGCAGTTTGGGCTTGCATTGCCATCTGCTGCGGCTTCGCAGCTCACAAAGTGCAGAGACCGACGACGACAGCCTCTTGTTGCCACGCAGTGACTGGATGACGGCAGTGGATGAATTTACAGACTTGGCCCGCAGCGAGGCTTACGAAGAGGCACCATTAGATGATGCTGGCAATGCAACAAACACGGACAAAACAGAAGGCACGGACGACTTTTATGACCCTGCACGATATATTTTTGAGTCGGATGCTACTGCCATCCGCACTTTTGTCCGTGAATTGATCACACAGTCTCTTGTGCCCACTATGGAACGCAGCGTTTCCGTATGGAACGACCAGGTTGCGTCCAAGAGAAAGGGAATCAGTGGACGCTTTATGAGTTTGTCCAAGCGCTGGGGCGGCTTTGGCAGCAGCAGCAACAGCAGTTCGAGCAACAGCGGCCGCAACAGCCTCGGCGGTGGCGGAAGCGGCAACTCCAACTACGACGCCGCGCACGGCTACTATCATGCCGAGGCTAGCGAGGCCATTCTGCGCAAGCTTGCCGACTATGCCTTTATGCTGCGCGACTGGAAGCTGGCCATGTCCACCTACGATATCCTGCGCGCCGACTATAGCACCGACAAGGCCTGGAAGTACCATGCTGCCGCCAACGAAATGTGTGCTCTGTCGCTGCTCATCATGCAGCCCAGCCTGTCGTCGCGCACCAAACTCGAGTCCATCAATAGCATGCTTGAGCAGGGTTTCTACTCGTACCACACGCGCTGCGGGAACGCCTACGGTGCTGCACGTATTGTCGCTCTCGGTCTTGAGCTGCAGCGCCTGCGCGGCGGCCCGGCCGTCGACGACTCGGTGCGGTGGGGCACACGTCTTCTCGAGGCCCGCCTCGTAGGCATTATCGGCGATGCCCTCCTGCGTGAGCGCATGGCTGTCTGCTGTGCGACGCGCGCCGGTCGTGGCTCTGCAGGCTGGGGCAGCTGGCGGCGAAAGTCGGCATTTTGGAGCGTGCTCGCAGCTGAGGCGTGGGTTGCGCAGAGAAAATTTATCCAGGCGCAGCGCTGCCTCAATGAGGCACGTAAGATGTACTCTCAGCTGCAGAGCGATGAGGGTATTGACGGGTTTGTGGGGGCGCGCGGCTTTATGGTCAGTCTGCAATCGCAGATCAAACAGGGGCTGCTAGCTGCGGGCGAGGCGGCCGCAGCGGGTGATGCGTCATCGGCGGCCGTAAAAGAAGATGCCACATCAACAACAACTGCCGTAACAGCTGCAACTGCAGCTGCAACTGCAACTGCAGAGTCTGCCGGCGATACCAGAGAAGCAGCTGACGAAGAGGACGTGGAGGAAGAGGTGGAGTCACTCGTTGACGAAACAAGCCTCAAAAGAGCCCGTCGACGCTCACGGCATGACAGCCTGATGGGGGGCAGCGGTGCAGGCCTGGCAGGGCTGGAGACTGCACCCTTAAGGAGGCTATCGACGGCGGCTGAACACGTTACTGAAAGCGGCGAGGACGCGGATTCCCCAGAGAAAGAAGCTGGCTTCGATCAGGTGTAGCCACATTTTCACATTTTATTGAATACTGTATACATGAGCTTTTATTCCCCTCGACAAGGCATATCATCAAGCATTCTAGATCCAGAGTAGATTTACGAAAAGACACGACTATTTTACTTTTTGCTTGTCCTTGGGATATAATTGATACCAGTTCGATTCAATACGTGTTTTCCAAACTAACACACCTACCCACAGCTATGATATTGCATTGTCGTGGGGTGCATCGCGACACCTAGCTTGTTAGTGCCTACAGAGGGGCTCGGTTTTCGGAGGCTTCCGTCCCAGACGTACTGTGGGCCTGCTGTCGATTGTGTAACTGAAAGTCGCAAAGTACAGAGTAGTTATCAACTCGTCGTCAGCGGTTGTTACAATGTTTAAAAAAGGAAAGAGCGGCATGAATCGCAACTGCCTGGTTGACATTGTAAAATACCTCTGGTCAGAAGGCAAGAGCTACCAAGCGCCAGGGGCGGGTCAGCACAAGTGCGTCATAAGCTCTCGAATCACCAAAGTATTGGTGAACGCACTTATTCACAACCAATCACACTACAGGATAAGCTTTGATTTCAAGCATCTAAAGCGGGCGAGAATAATGATACGCCCGCACTTTTGCCATATGGTTTTGCTCCGGACCTCAATTCCTGGACAAAGGTGTGAGATGGCGCCCGGTCGTTCCTTCCCGATCAAGAAAAACACTCGGCCGCCTCCGACAAAAATAGGCAGATCATGTTCAAGTAGGTTATAGGAAGGCGCGACCGGTCACATATATAATCGCGGGCCCCTCTACCACCTGCCCATCATCCAAACCATCTTACATCAATCCTCATCTCATCTTCACCCGCAGCCCTTGAACACAAGACAAACACAAAACAAACACAAAACAAACACAAAGACCTATAACATTGCAATGTCCGACATCAAGATCGAACCCCTCCAGCCTGCCAAAGGCTCCAAGGCCAAGATCGGCGCCGTCGTCTCCGGCATCGACATTGAGAACCTTACCGGTAAGTAACTACGGCAGAGAAGACAGCAGAGACTGAGAAATCAGTCACTCTACGTTGATCTACTCATCGAACACATCCTTGCGTCTTGTCGGTGGACTTGTACCATCGGGCAAACCTTGGGAGAATACCCGTGCAATCGGTAACCTCCCGGTAAGATACCACTCTCTTTTCTATTTAGCCAGTCTTCACCATCACAGAATCAGAAGTGCTGACAACACAGATGCCGACTTTGATGTCATCCGCAAGGCCCTGTTCGAGAACCAGGTCCTCGTCTTTCCCAACCAGAGCCACGTCTCGCCCAAGAAGCAGTTCGAGCTCACTCAGCGCTTCGACCCGGCCGGCAACTCGTACGGCCATGGCAAGACCCTCGATGCCAAGAAGTCGGTCTTGCACCCTGACTTGAAGACCATTCCCCACCAGCCCCAGGTCCAGGTTATTGGCAACGGCTTCGTCCCCGAGTATGAGGGCCTCACAAACGTTCAGCTTCGCCACCCCCACCACCGCACGTTCCACGCCTCTGTCATCCCCGACGACGAGGACCTGGACTACACTCGCTTCTACCGCTGGCACATTGATGCCGCCCTCTACGGTCTGGCTCCACCTATTGCCACGACTCTGTTGGCCGTCAAGGTTCCCGGTGGCCGTCGTCAGACCTGCCGCTATGACGACGGTACTGGCGATGTCCTCGATGTTCCCCTGGGCACCACCGCTTTCGCATCCGGCGAGACCATGTTTGAGATCCTAAGCCCCGAAGACCAGAAGTTTGCCCGCACTACTCGTGTCGAGTACGCTGCCCACCCTTACATCTGGATGAGCGGTGCCAAGTCGCGCTCCGATGGTCTGGGCATGGTCTCTGAGGGCCGCGAGCTGACCCCTGAGGAGCTGCCCCCTATCGAGCAGGAAAAGATTCAGATTCTGCCCATGTGCTGGCGCAACCCCGAGACCGGCAAGCTGGCCCTGCAGGTGCACCCCAGCGCTATCCGCCGCCTGCACCTGGCTGACGGCACTGTGGTCGAGGACCTGGCCGAGGTGCGCGAGATTGTCCACCGCCTGCAGCGCCCCGGCATTGCCCCCGAGCTGATCTACCCCCACGACTGGAAGGAGGGCGACCTCGTCCTCTTCCACAACCGTGGTGTCATCCACTCTGTTGTCGGTGCATTTGCTCCCGAGGAGGTTCGTCTGTTCCGCCAGTGCAACATTGCAGCCAGCCATCTCCCTGAGGGCCCCCTACCTGTTGCTGCAGCAGCTTAAGCCGCGCGGGGCAGTCTTGAGTGTGTTGTCGAGTTTAACCTGTTTGATTCACTCTATATCTTTGTTTCATTAGAGCGCTTGTCTTGTTTCTCTTGTTGGTAGTGCTTTTGATCGCTTAGAAACACGTGGTGTGCCTGGCTATTCGCTATATACCTTTATGTATCTTGTTATTTTCTGGTAATTTGTTAATAGATCTTGGTTAAAAAATAGAGATATTGCGAAATCGTAAAGTCATTAAATGTTATCGTAGGTAGCACAATCGTGATGATGTCGGCTAATTACACTATATATACTGCAATTTATTATGGGGTATTTAGAAACAAAACAGTGTATTTAGAAGTCGCTGGTAAATCAAAGTGGGGCTTATAGCTCCTGACGTAGGCGCGGATCCGTTATCTTGGTAGATCGCAACATCCCTCGCTCAACATAAACACCTTTGCAACCACAAGACCATTCAAAATGGCTGTGCTGAACCCTGCCGTCGAAGGCACGGCCGATGTTGAGAGTCTGGCAAGTAGTCACAGCACGGCCACGATCCAGGGCGGCGATGCGATCAGCAACATCGCAGCCAACCAGCCATTTCCACAGCTTCGAAACAATGCCGAAGCCGACAGCGATCTCGACGCAGATGCCACCACACAGGCCACGGGGATGGCCTCCAAGGCATCCAAGTCATCCAAGTCAACGAAAACAGCCGACGTCGGTGCCTCGGTTGCCGGCGATGACAATGACGACGAGGAAGATCTAGCTGTAGCCCGGCCATTTCTACGAACCGCGAGCCCCGACAATGGTCCGTCGCGGTCGGGAACCGAAAGCTTCCACAGAGGTGATGACGACGACGACGACGACGACGACGACGACGACGATGAAGACGGTCTAGGAGAGGGGCTTGAAACCGAAGACGACGCCGCCGCTGACGACGACGACGAAGCATATGCGGAAGACGAAGAAGGGGTAGCCAAAGACACAATACCCGAAGCCACAAGCGGTGGAGGTGGCAGTAGTGGTGTGGGTGGTGGTGGTAGTGGCACTGGCGGAGGAAAGGCCAAGCTGGGTGGTGCAAGCAGAGCCGGCGGCGAAAAAAAGGCGAGCACACGCGTGCGGTCTGCTCGCTATGCTCGTTCTGCACGAGTCTCAGCCGCGCACGAGCGGATGGGCCACAAGATGCACAAGTATACACTCTACGAGACGGCAAGTCGATACTACATTGTTGGCGAGGATGTCACCGGCCGGCGGTTTCGCGTGCTCAAGATCGACCGCACGACAACAGCCGACGACGCCGAGTTGAGCATCACGGACGATAAGATTGTGTATAGCCAAAAGGAAATGGTTCAGTTGCTCGATACCATCGACGATGGCAACCGTGGCACTGGCGGCATCAAGGTGCGCTGCACAACATGGGGACTACTGGGTTTCATCCGGTTCACGGGGCCCTACTACATGATGCTCATCACCAAGAGATCAACTGTCGCCGTTATCGGTGGTCATGTGGTCTACCAGGTGACGGGCACGGAACTGATCCCGCTGACACCGGGCAGGGGAGCCGATACGATCAGCGGAGGTACCGGTGGAGGAGGTGGCAACGCCGGAGCAGGAGGCAACAGCGGTGGTGATGCGGGTCGTCACCATGCAGCAGGGCACAGCTCACAAGCAGACGAGGCGCGCTTCCTGGCAATCCTCAACCACGTCAACTTGACGCAGTCGTTCTACTTTAGCTACTCGTACGATATCACCAACACGCTGCAACACAACATCACACAAGAGCGTGCGGCGCTGTCAGAGGGGCGGCGGTGGCTGTGCGATGAAGGTCACAATAGCATGTTTGTGTGGAATAGCCATCTGCTGCAGCCAGCCGTGGACTCGCTGGCGTCGCCCTTTGACTGGTGCCGACCCATCACGCACGGTTACATTGACCAGGCATCCATTTCCATCTATGGCCGCACGGCATACGTAGCCATCATTGCGCGGCGGTCGCGCTACTTTGCCGGAGCACGGTTCCTGAAGCGGGGAGCCAACGACATGGGATATGTGGCCAACGATGTCGAGACAGAGCAGATTGTCTCTGAAGCCAGCACGACGTCATTCCACTCACCCGGCCGACGGCTGTTTGCCAACCCGCAGTACACGTCGTATGTGCAGCACCGTGGCAGTATCCCGCTCTATTGGACGCAGGAAAACACGGGTGTGACGCCTAAGCCGCCGATCGAGCTCAACCTCGTGGATCCGTTCTATAGTGCGGCTGCCAAGCACTTTGACGACATGTTCAAGCGGTACGGAGCACCGATCTATGTGCTGAACCTTGTCAAGGCGCGTGAGTCGACACCACGCGAGTCGAAGCTATTGGAGGAGTTTACACGCTGCATCAAATATCTGAACCAGTTCTTGCCCGACGACAAGAAGATTATCCATCATGCTTGGGACATGTCGCGAGCCAACAAGAGCCGCGATGTAAGCGTCATTGGAGTGCTGGAGGAAATTGCCGAGACGGTCGTTGCCACCACTGGATTTTTTAGGAACGGTGAAGGTGATGGCAGCACTCCTAGTACGGAGAGCAAAGACGGCAAAGACGGCGAGAATAATATCAACCAGACCCGCGTTCAAAACGGCATTGCACGCACAAACTGCATCGACTGCCTGGACCGCACGAATGCAGCACAGTTTGTAATTGGCAAGTGTGCCCTTGGTCACCAGCTGCATGCTCTGGGCATCCTGGAAGACCCGTCGCTGGCATGGGAGACGGATGCGGTCAATCTGTTTACACACATGTACCACGACCACGGCGACACGATTGCTGTGCAGTATGGTGGCTCGCAGCTGGTGAACACAATGGAGACGTACCGCAAGATTAACCAGTGGACGAGCCACTCGCGCGACATGCTGGAAACACTGAAGCGGTATTACAACAACTCGTTCTTGGATGGTCAGCGCCAGGAGGCATACAACTTGTTCCTGGGAAACTACATCTACACGCCCGGCCAGCCCATGCTTTGGGATTTGCCCACGGACTACTACCTTCACCACGCCGATCCACGCCGGCGCAAGGACGACGGCACGCGGCGCGACTACATCCACTGGTTCACGCCCGAGAATCTGCGGCGACGTACTCTGCCTCCACTGCCAGTGGTGACTCCTGTCGGTCCGAACCTGGCAGCCATTGTGGCCGCGCGCCGGCAGCAGCTTCTGCAGGAACATCAGAAACAGCTCAAGCGCAAGCGTAACGGGCACCCGAAACTCAAGCGCACCAGCACGGGCCGCAGCAGCACGAACGCGACGACCTTGTCGGCCATGAGCAGCAAACCGTTGTCGTACTTTGACGACTACTGGCTCGAGTTTTACCGGCCATACTTTTTGTCGTCGTTTGCCAAGATGTTTACGTTCAAGATCAAGTCGACAATGAAGTACATTCCCATCAAGTCTACGCGTGAGGGACAGTATGATCTGAGCCCGTTCAAGGTTCGCAGCGAGGTGGCACACCATCAGCACCACCACCATCAGAGCAGCAGCTTGGGCGACGACGAGTCTATTGCCAGCGGCAGCACCGGCCGACACCGCGGCGCCGGGCACAAGAAGGAAGTGTCATTTGTGACGCCGCAGGATGTGGCCAGTGCGCGTCTGCCGCCACTCGATGCACAGGGTCTTGCCGATATCAACGAAAAGGCCGAGAGGCACGAGAATGAAAAGTACGACAGACACGACAGACACGACAGACACGATAGGCATGATAGACATGATAGGTATGATAGACTGGAAAAACATGAAAAAGACACGGCATCTATTCGCTCTGGGAATTCGGGCAGTGGGGGAGGCGCGGCCGCTGGAATACGAAACTGGCTCAGTCCGTCCGGGTCAGGACATGATCGCGCTGCGTCAGATAGTGCCTCACTGAGTGGCAGTCAGCAGCACGCGTTCCACGGCCTGGCGGAGAAGGGAGCATTTCCTAGCAATGGCAGCGGTAATGGCGATAGCAGCGGAGGCCCGGGTACGAGACGAGGCGGAGGCGGTTCAGGTTCAGGTGCAGGCAGTCACGCGCATTCCGCATCGCTTTCGTCTCCGGTGGTCGCCACCTTGCACGGCACTACAGCAAGCATGTCTGCGACGACAACTGCCACTACAGCAGCACTGGTGACGTCGTTGCCGTCGAGGGTGTCGGTGGACAGTGCTGGGCTCGGCATCAACAGCTCCAATATGGACGGTGCGTCGTTTCAGGCTGGTGACGGTAGCCACGGCGGCGGCTATGGAGGCGAAGGTAGTGGTAGACGCGGGTATGGACAAGCAGGCGAAGGTGTGTCGTCGACGCTGGACACGACAATGATGTCGTACGGCGGTCTACTATTTGACGGCGACACGAGCCAGAAGCCCAAGCAGTCGGCCTTTGAAAAGTCGCGGCAGGCACAGCTGACGTTTGCCAAGATGGTGCAAGACTCTCTGAACCCGTCAGTCAAGGAGACAGACGACTATGAGCAGTACATTAGTCACCCACAGAACCTACAGATTGTTGTGTCGACAGAAGTGCCAGTGGATGCGTTTGCATCCGAGGCCGGTACAAAACCGGGCGCCGTAAGCGCAGCCAGCAATTTGGAGTACCAGGAGTATGTGAGCGGCAGCTGGAAGACTGACGGTCTAGGCCTGCGCCTGCCCGAGTCAAACCCAGGTTCGTCGACCTACGAGGACGAGCTGTACGGCGAGCTGCTGCGCGTGCCCGAAAACCCGTTGACTGTGACCGAGGGCGATGCGCAGAAGAAGCGCTACAAGGCGTACCGCAAGTGGCTGCGCGGCAAGTCGCTATTCAAGCAGCACATGGTGGACGCACAGTAGATTTTGGTAGATTGTTGGTCTTGTTTGGTTTTATATTGATTTTTTGTTTGGTCATGACTCGTTGCGGTGGATATCCTTGTTTATATACCCATGATAATGCACTTGTATGTTTTGATGACTTTTATGGCTTCTATGACTTTGTTTCTCTACTACCTTGCTATGCTAAAGAGTGCTTTGAGCCGTGGTTCCTTGTCAAGAAGAGGCCCGACCGCACTGTCCAGGTCGGCGTTGGCAGCCCGCATTACGGCAAGCTGTATGTCGGCAGTCTTGGCGAGACGAGCTTGGAGATGGGTGCAGCACTTCTTCGCATCGGCACCGCCCGACGTGTCCTCTTCCGCGTTCAGCCAGCACAGCATCAGCATCTTGAGCGTCTCCTCCTGCCACGGCGTGTTGACCAGCCGCGGCCAGCATGCAGTAATCGTTGTGGAGAGTGCGTCAACAGTTGCAGAGACGGCCGGAATATAACGCATAGCAAAAGGGTCGGTCAAAACGCCTGCATATAGAGGGATGAGGTCCTGAATGGTCAGCCATAATGTGAACAAAAATGTCGATAACAATTGAAAATTCTAGGAAACTTACCTTGAGGTGCTTGACGGCGTGAATGCCCATAGCCTGAACAATGTGGCCTGCTTGGCGCACCAGCTCCTCGACAATGTGGATGTGCTCGTTGGCATGATAGTAGCCGGTGTAGATGCCATCACGGAGGACACGATCAAGCAGATCAGCCGCCGGTTTGGACAGCAGCTTGGCCTTGTCTCCCGACGTTGCTGATGCTGCTGCTGCCAGACTCAACAGTGCTTGGTACGCCGGCCCTAGCAGTTGCAGCGACTCCTTTTCAGGCGTCAGTCGTGGCAAGAATAGCAGTGTTGGAAAGATGGCATCGGCCAGCACACTGTCAAGCCCTGTAGCATGCAGCAAGCTGGTCTCGCCATCGGGCCCGCCTTGCCTCGGGACAGCCTCGACAAAGGTGCGCAAGAGCACCAGTCCTCGCGCGCGCACTGTCGTGGTTGGGTCGTCGATCAGAGCCAGCAGCACGGGTATGAATAGTGGCCAGTTTCCGCGAATGAGATCTCCCTAAGTAGATGTTAGTTACTAGATGTCTGTTTAGATATGTTGAACTTGGCGAGGAAAACGACTGACATCAGACTCGTGAATAGCCCAAGCAAAGACTGATATAGCGCGCAAGTCTATGTATTTCCACGGCTTGTTTCTGGGCGACTCTAAGCTGGCAATATCTGTCGTGGCGGCACCTCCAGCGCCGGTGCCGTACTCGCTCTTTCGTCCCGACTCGGTTACTGTGGCTGGCCGGGACCGAGCAAACAGTGGGCGTAGATATTGCTTCAGGACACCGTCGACAATCCAGAGAGACTTGGCCGCGTCGTTTTTTCTCTCAGAGTCATCAAACACAGCTGACAGCAGTCGGGATGCACTCTCTGCTGCTGCATCTGTCGTCCACGGCTGTCCTGCATCTGCGAGCGCCGTTAATGTGTAAAAGACCTGAGCGTCGTCGCCGTCAATGGCCTCGTGGACTTTACCTCTGCCGACGAGGGGTGCTTTCATCTGTGGCAGTCCGACGCGCTCCAATATGGCCAGACCGCTGCTTGCATATGCCTTGCATTTCCTCACAACCTTGTCTCGCCGGTCAGCGAGGTCGTCGCCGTGTGCAAGGTCGTCATCGTCGCCGTCTTCCCGCATGACGATGGGCGACAGAACGCCGACCACAAACTGGCGTATCTTTTCCTTTGCCGTGGTATCTGCATTTTCGTCGTCTCCTGACTCTTTTAGCTTGCTCGGTTCTGCATCAAGGCAGACCCGAATTGCAAGAACGCGCCCTGCATTATCCTGGCGTTTTGTTGGTATTATGTAAGCAGTCAAGATGCAGCGCAAGGCGCGTGCTTACCTGGTTTTCTGGCTGCGCTAACTCGTTTGCCAGGTCGAGCCATGTGAAAGAGTCGGGTATATCTAGCGAGTTAGTTGGCATACTTATTAAGAGCAGCCGTAGAGGACGCACGCTTAGATAGAGATGCGGTCGCCGTCGAGTGTGAAGGGAGCTGGCTGCCTTTGATCTGGTCGGCAGCCCGTCGCAGTCCAGAAAACGACGGAGGACCGGACATTTGTTTAAATATTGAGATTATACCAGCAGTATTGGCAGTTAGTGAAAGTGCAGGGCGTGGTTGTGAGTTGAGCTTAACGGACCGTGAGATGTGAAAAGAGCAAGGCTACGAAGTGACGACAGAGCTAGCTAGCTGATGGCAGCTTATAGCGGGCTAGTGGTGGTGGGTAGCTGTAGATATTCACCGTACACACTTAGGCAATTAGTTGAAAATATTTGGAAAATGAAAATAAATTAGAATTAAAAACGATTGACAATCACTGCCAGGAAATAAAAAGAAGACAAATAATATAGCAGAAAATTACAATATATTTTTGATTAGATATTCTAGCTACCTAAAAAGTGAAATAAAAATATAGCCATTATTTTCCTTACATAAGCTATTTTAAACTCACGAGAATATCAAGCAAAAAGCATAACTAATCATAAAACAAACGTATGGATAAAAGAAGAATCAAATCAGGAATAGAGCCGTCCCAACACCTTAACTATGATAGATATACAGTCAAATCCAAAGCAATCACGTCGACAACCAATACATCTACGCCTCCCCGGCGGACTCTGTCAGGGCGGCAGCAATCACCTGGTCAGCTTGCCGTGCGGCATGCAGTGCCTTGTCAACAAGCTGCAGGTGTAGAGTGCCGTCTTGCGATGGCGGCAGGTCGCCCTTGAGCCAAAGGTTGGTCACCTCGTCGCGATTCGGCAGGTAAGCAACACAGCACGCTGCCACGACTTTGCCGTGCTCAGCCGGCACTGGATCGACCACAACAACGGTAGAGGTTGCTGCATCTTCTGATGATGTGTCAGAAGACTCTGCCGACTTTGGCCGCTCAACAACAGCTGCAACACCGCCGGCGACAGTGTCAACACAGTCGATGCCGGCATCTGCCAGGGCAGCCGATGCAACTGTGATGCACCCACTCAGCACGTTCATCATGCCCCACAGCTCCTCGTCAGGGTTCTGCTGGGGTGCCGAGCGGTCTTGGTCGGCCTCAATGACAGACACCACAATGTCGACACCACTCTTGGGCCAGCGGTCGCCCAGGATGGCACCGCGCAGTGACGTCTCCAGGTGGATGGCGAGATCGCGCTCCGAGGTATCGCGCTGGTAGCCGCGGCGCTCCTTGGTGGAAAAGGGGGCGTACTTGACATGTGTAGAGAGGATCAGATGCGGCGAGAAGGGCATGGATCGCGGCAGAGCACGAGGGCCGTGGACGGTGCAGCTGAGCTTGAGGCCGGACGCGCCTGGCACGGCACCGGAGCTGAGCTCGAGGTATGCCGAGCCCGAGGCTGATGGGGTGACGCCAGTCTGGAGGTCTATCTAGTTAGAGTTTGTCCGAGTTCATGTTGAATATCTATCAGCGCTAGTAATACTTACAGATCTTTCTTATTATGTCCTTGGGTCGTGATCTCTCGGTCACCTTGGCAATCTTGTTGCGGTCCTCTTTGGAGAAGATGGGGGCAAATGTTGCGCCCACAGGACCGTTGATTCGCCTCCGGTCGGCCATTTTGTGTGTGTATGTGGTGTATAATGGTGTGTGAGTCTGATCGAGCTCGGCAGATCTCGATATCGTCGTCAAGAAGCAAACAGTAGCAGCTTATCCTGTCAAACTGTGCTCTTATTTAATAAATGCAAGTGAGTGAGTGGATTATGCTACCAGGATATATTAAAAACAGTCCGAGTCATATGTATCTTCAAATATGTCGTCATTTGCGGTCATGATAACTTCATATCTTCAAGTATCTCAATCTCAAATCTCAAGCTTCTGCAAGGCTCTTTTTTGGTGGAGCCTGTTGTGCCATCTCTCATAAAAAACCATATTATGTAATCATTCCAAATATAGACTAGCGTTTTGCAAAACGCCACATCCCACCAGCCTCATTATCCCCCACTGTGGTGGATAAAAATCTACCCATAAATATTTCGCTTTTTTTTTCTTCCTCCCAAATTTCTTCCTTCTCTCTTGCCATTAACATTTTGAGCTGCATGCCAGTAACAGCTCTAATCGGCTCACCGCGAGCTGTCGCTGGCTTCTGCTCGAGCTGTTGATTGTCTTTTTTGGTTTATCATATTTCATTTACTTATTTGTCTTTTCTGCTGTTCGCGCGCGATACGGCACAGAAAGTTCTGGGTTTGCTTCGCGTCGCAACGATCATCGCGAGCTTCTCATCTAGAGGCACAAGGTAAGCACATGTTCCAGTACACACTTCCATTCCCCTTTCATCCCCGAGCTGGTGATGATCTCTTACCACAGTTCCCGCGATTTCCATGAGCGTTTTGAACTACATGCACTACCATCTGAAGCTTTTCTCGACCACACCCGTTTGTCATGAACAAAACCAGTCACGAGTCGAGATCAATGCTAACATTCGTTGCAAAGGTTGTCTAGTATGTTTTTGTTGATGTGAATGCTTCCAGCTTCGCCCTATGATACCCCTCGAAGTGTATGTACCGCCGTCCCGAAGTCCCATGTCCCTCGCCTTCTGTCCAGCAGCTTGTCTCGTGTCCATATGATGATACACATATATCAATTACAGTTCTGCTTCTGAACCCCTTGATGATACCCTATACCTTACCAAAAATATCTGATATACACACGAGACTTGCTTTGCTTCGTCTTGCTTCGATGCGAGCTTTGTTGCAATACACTGTTACCATGGCACTAACTCGGTCAGGATTTATGTTTATGTCTACTTTAATTGCCCTTTGCCTATGTCTTGTTGTTTGCTCTCTTCTTGAGACCAAAATCAAAGGGTCAGTTCGATACTCCAGCATACTCACCACCAACACCACACCGTTATGATGAAAACCAGTCTATCCATTCAATTATATCCGGAGCCGTGCTATCCTCCCACACTGCAGTCGGAGCGCCCCTCCGTTTGGAGGGGTTTTCCTGCAAGGACCAGTGGTGGAGTCGAGTTCACCGTCACTGGGTTCTCGTCATTTGGCTACAGCGCCAGGACTCCTTGCATGCCGTCCTGGTATGTTCGCGAGGCTTGGCCGGCTCTAGGTAGAGGACTACAACCGGCTTACCTGAACCCATTCTTTCAATCACATTTATTCTGATTTACGGGAAAGTGAATGATGGCTAACAAACCAGTGAATTTTTTTTTCTTTCTCGTTGCCAAGTTGATTTTCTCTGGATATTTTGTGAAAGTTGCTTGCAACTGCTTAGTCATACTCTTCGCGTAGATCACGCATTCAAGTTGAAGAACAAAATAGGTCCAAGAGCTTCGACAAGCTTAATCGGACCTCAATCTGGACATTAAAATAGAGAATAGATAAATTCTGAAATAAATCCCGAATCTTATCTGAAACCTGGCCTTAACAGTGCAATACAAACAAATTCTGCAATCTGATCCACCCTGACACAGAATAAACCTGCGGGAAATTGCCATGAATTGTACAGCACGTAAGAAGTTGAAATAGACTACAGGCCATCGGGCAAGAGACAATAGCCATTGACCGCCGTTGATCCCATTGCGGTCAAGAAGTCTTCAAACCCACAAAACATAGTTCACGTGATTTATGGACCACGCAATAGGGGCGTCATTGAATTTCCATCTTCTGCCACAACTTTTTGTTAATTGAAACTAGGCACTTTCTTTTCGTGAAATATGTTGTATCCACCGCCATTGACTACACTTGCGCTGCCTGTGATAGGGAGACAATGGTCGCGCCAGCGCTAGGAATAGGGGTGCGGCAAATAGGATAACAACATTCTTGTACTCTGTACAGGTACGAGGGCTCCTTCCTTCCAAGGCGTCTGCTTGCGTTGTGAGGGAGAATACACGTGTAATAAAGAGGAAGGATCAGTATATTAATATTGTGAGAAAAAGGCAAGTGCAAGGGACAATTCAGAAGGGTCCTACAAGAAAGGAAAGAACCGTACTTTGCCAATAGGGGTCTGCTTATTATGTAATCAAACAACGTCTTCTCTAAATCTGACAGCGTCACATTGTCATCGTCAGGGTGCAAAAATACCACAAAGAAAAAAAAGAAAGCCATTCGAAAAGACCACTCAGCACGAAACACACCAAAAGTCTACTTGGCCAACCAGCGGCACAGCGAATCCCAATTTCACGAGGCTGATACAGACAGCATATTTCACTGTATTTCCCACTACGGAGACGCTATTCCCCACCATGTAATTTATGCATTTAAATATGCTATTATTTTAACTTCCCTGTCACCCCTAGCCAGTGCTATCACCCTCTCCAAGCAACCTATCCTTTTCGTGTTTTGTTCCACTTAATACGAATGTGGCCGGCGTCGACATCTCATTTACCCTCTCTCACGTCTTCAATCTGCTTCACGCCCCCTCTGAGCCTCAACTTTGCCTTGACGTCGTTTCTCTCAATTTGTTTGCTGCCGCTTCTCTTCTCCCCTCTCTGTTATCATCACTTCTTCATACAGTTTGAGACTCGTTTGTCTGGGACTCCCGCACCGGACGGGTTGACACGCTGGTCCCTTTGCTTTCTCTTGCTTTTAGCCCCCCTACTCGTTGAGCATACCCGCTACTCGTCGTTGGCTGCTACTTGGCTTGCCACTCCTATCTTTTTGGGCCACGACCCGCCTACTTCCCGCGGTCCTCTCTTCAACCATCGACCTCTACTGACCTCGACGAATCGACGAATCGACGATTATCTCGACGACTACCTTGACGATCATCTCGACCGCCGTATAATCCCCCTAATTGATTCACCTGACATAGCGGTCAAGAGGGTGTCTCACCAAACTGGACAGATCGAGACTCGGGACGACAACCACACAGACTGGCCTACGACTGGGGAGTAAGCTGTTGAGCATCGATTGCGCACACTCGACGTCGTGCGTATCAACACCATCCCTACATCCTATCTACACCTCCCCCTTCTCACCCAACCATCGCATGCCATGTTGCCCTCATACGCTGCGCCGGGGTCCAAGGTGACCCCAAGACACAATGCCAACTCGGCGTCCTACTCCAATGGCTACCCGCGAGGCTCCAACACACTAGAGTTCTCACCGCATCGGTATGTAGTTTGTCGGCATCGTCCACCTAGAAATATAGGCTAACCTCCCAGCTTCCAACCTCGCAACTCTCCTCCCTCGCTGCGCCGGCGGCGGAAGCTGCTCACGCGTCTCGGAATCGTCGTCGTCATCATCCTCTTTGCCGTCTTCGTCTGGCCCGCCGCCCCCGTGGCCTCGCTCATCTCCCTTAGCTTCCTGACTGGCGGTGACCGCATCCAGCTCGAGACTGTGCGCTACTACGACCTGTCCAATGTCCAGGGCACTGCGCGCGGTTGGGAGCGCGAGGAGCGCATTCTGCTGTGCGTGCCTCTTCGTGACGCTGAGGCGCATCTGCACATGTTTTTTTCGCATCTGCGCAACTTTACCTACCCGCATCACCTCATCGACCTCGCCTTTTTGGTTTCCGACTCCAAGGACCACACCCTGCAGGTTCTCATCGACAATCTTGAGTCCATTCAGGGCGACGTCGACGCGGCCGAGCACTTTGGCGAGATCTCCATCATTGAGAAGGACTTTGGCCAAAAGGTCAACCAGGACGTCGAGTCTCGCCACGGTTTCGCCGCTCAGGCCAGCCGTCGTAAGCTCATGGCTCAGGCACGCAACTGGCTTCTCAGTGCCTCACTGCGGCCCTACCACTCGTGGGTGTACTGGCGTGATGTCGATGTCGAGACTGCGCCCTTTACCATTCTGGAGGATCTGATGCGCCATAACAAGGATGTCATTGTGCCGAGTAGGTTTTTCTCTCCTTGATGTTGCTTTTAAACACATATACTAACAAAGGAGACGTCTGGCGTCCTCTTCCCGACTGGCTTGGTGGCGAGCAGCCGTATGATCTAAACTCGTGGCAGGAGTCTGAGACCGCCCTTGCCCTTGCCGATACCCTAGACGAAGACGCCGTCATTGTTGAGGGTTACGCCGAGTACGCCACGTGGCGCCCCCATCTTGCCTACCTCCGCGACCCCTACGGCGACCCGGACATGGAGATGGAGATTGACGGTGTTGGTGGCGTCAGTATTTTGGCCAAGGCTCTTGTCTTCCGTCACGGTGTCCACTTTCCTGCTTTCAGTTTTGAGAAGCACGCCGAGACTGAGGGTTTCGGAAAGGTACGTCCTCCCAAATAAGCTAGGCTACATTGGCAATATACTAACTGATATACTAGATGGCAAAGCGCATGGGTTTCTCTGTTGTCGGCCTGCCTCACTACACCATCTGGCATTTGTACGAGCCTAGTCTCGACGATATCCGCCACATGGAGGTAAGCTTCTTAATGTCCCTGTAAACTATGCAATCTATGCCACGAAACAAATACTGACTACCTAGGAAATGGAGGCTGAACGTATCGCTCGTGAGGAAGAGGAGAAGGAAAAGGCTGAAAAGGCTGAGAAGATGAAGAAGACCTTTGGTGACGCTGGTGGCCAGTGGGAGAAGGACAAGGCTGCCCTGCAGGATATTGTCATTGATGAGAACCCGGCAGAGAATGTCGCCCCTGCCGCCGCCGCCGCCGCCCCTGCTGCTGCCGCCGCCCCTGCTGTTGCCGCTGCTCCTGCTGCCGCTGTTGCTCCTGCTGTTGGTGCCGATGCTGCTGCTGCTGCTGCTGCTGCCGCCGCCCCTGCTGCCCCTGCTGCCCCTGTGGTTGCTGCCGCTCCTGCTGCCGCTCCCCCCGTTGCCGCTGGAGGTGCTGTCGCTGCTGCTCCTGCCGCCGCTGCGCCCGTTGCCGCCGCTCCGGCAGCTGGTGTTCCTGCTGGTGGCGTTGCTGCCGTCGACGCTGCCGTCCCCAACAAGGCCGTCCCTGTCGCCGATGGCAAGGCCATTGCGTAACTGTAAAGTCTTTTCACGGTTACGTCTTCTTTTTACTTTTGGCTGCTAGTCACTATTGCATACTATTCCCTGGCTATTTCAGTCTATATTTATTCTTGTTATTTTTCTTCTCCTTCCTATCTTCTTTTCTTGTCTTTTGTCCTGTGTCTTCTGTCTTCTGTCGTTTGTCTTTTTATTATTTCCTTTCATCTTCATCTACCCTTCATCTCTTCTTGTACCGGCAGTGCGCCACCCCTTTCATTCACGACGGCACAACACGACCTGGCCACGCCACCGCGCCTACGCCATAACGACCACCGACGGAGAGGGCACGCGACCCTACAAAAACACATTTTACACGAAACGGAATGGAGGGAGGAAAGACTGATTATTCTTGCTTCTTGATCTTGTACAACTAGAGTAGGGGAGAGTGCCTTGGATGAGGTAGAGAGGCCATGGACGGGGCGTTTGGTGTTTATTTATATATCTTTCACTTTCTTTTGTTACTTCATACATATCGAATTTAGGTTGATATGAATTTCATAGAACTGTTTATTTAAGTGGAATGTCTTGGTAGAGAACGCGTACTTGTGAGGCATCTACAGTATTTACAGCATTTATAGGTACGGTCACAGTTATTACAGGACATTTGCAGGCTACAGCCACTGTACACTATCTTACATTGTCTTTTAGTCAGGGGGGTGGGGTCTTCTCGTCTCAGTCCCAGGGTAGTGCTAAGTATATTAGATAATGCCACCTAATCCTCCAGCCTTGGGCCCTGCCTCCTGCTTATTTATCCTCTTATCTTATCTAGTTGCCACCCATTGGCTGTTGAGGTAGCTACTCCGTAGTGGTCGGTGGCTCCTTCCTTTGCTCGTGACAACTGCAACGCTGGCAGCTAAGTCAGCATTAAGCATAGCGCCTGTGTGGCCCCCAGTTGCATCGGCGAACAAGCTGTCATCTCGAACTGGCTTCCACCTCCATCTCACTAATTCGCATCTCGAATCTATCCGCCTTTTCTGCCGAGACTG
Organism: Ophiostoma ulmi; assembly: GCA_029298715.1. NCBI lineage: Eukaryota > Fungi > Ascomycota > Sordariomycetes > Ophiostomatales > Ophiostomataceae > Ophiostoma > Ophiostoma ulmi. Next base: position 3,398,152 of record JANSLN010000002.1, on the reverse strand, counting down.
CTCTGTATTGTTTTTCTCTAGCTTTCTTGACACTATAGCCGCATCTCCCGTGTTTCCATTGTTTATATATATATAGGTGTATAGCATCGCCCTTCGTCAAAGCTTCGCGATCGAGCTTCGACAACAGGGGATTCCTGTGATCTTTGCCGATCCTTGAACGACCCTCGGACACCGACATTTACTCCTCTACTCCTCGTTCCCTCTCTTTGGGAGGGTGCAGTGTGTGCGAGACCATTTGCCACTTTGCATAATGGACGCTTCCACCGATGAACTGCCCTTGGCGGCAGGCCTCTCCTCCTTCTCGGGACCCTCGACCTCTGTCCCCGTGCGCATCCCTTACCACAGCATTCACCACCACCGTGGCGGAGCGGCTTATGTACCGCCATCTGCTACCAATGCCGCGGCGTCTGCTGCGCGCATGCAGTACCGCAGCCGCCCCGTCTCGGTCGCCGTCGACCCCATCTCGCTCATCATCTCCGAGTGCATCAACATCACATCGGCCATCCAGAAGCATGCCCGCTCGCAGCATCTCTCTGTATCTGCCATTCTAGGCGGCGGCGCACCCAGCCCTGCCATGGCACAGTCTTTCCGTTTAGGCTCGTCTTCCCCTGCCGACGCCTCGACTGCACGGCGCACCTCTGGTCGTCGCAACGGTGCATCGTCTCGTGGCGGCAGCAAGGGTTCTATCGTCGACAGTGACTTTAACCGCTGGGGTCTGCGTGGCAAGAAGGGCAAGAGCATGGCGGACAACCCACTGATCTCTGGCTTTGGCCGGCTGCGCCAAGAGCTCGCAGGTGTTGAGGGTAAGTTCGACTCAGCCGGCAGTCAAAGCCAACAAGCAACCTCCTGACGACGTCCACTAACTACCTAGATATCAAAAGTTTCGACTCCCTCACACTGCTCTACCCATTCCTCCAGATCATCCAGGCAAAAGGCACTGCTGCCCCCATCACCATTCTCACACTGCGCGCCGTGCGCAAGTTCCTCGCCTACGGCTTCATCAGTCCCGAGTCGCCTCGATTTGCACTGGCTATGCAGGCCCTGTCACAGGCCATCACACACTGCCAGTTCGATATCAGCGACCACGCTCAGGAGGAGGTCGTGCTGCTCATGATACTCAACCTTATGGAGGACATGCTCTCCGGCCCCGGCGGTGACATCCTGAGCGACGAGAGCGTCTGCGATATGATGGGTCGTGGCCTGACCATCTGCTCGCGCCCTCGATATTCCGAGGTTCTACGCCAGACGGCTGAGGCGACTATGGTTCGCATGTGCCAGATTATCTTTGAGGACCTCAAGCACCTTGAGGAGGAGGCCGGCGAGGAGGACGACGCGTTGGACCGCCAGACCAATGCCGACATGAACAGTGTCAAGATGGTCCCTGGTGCAGATGCACACCCATCGCCTCTTCCTGGCTCGGTAACGCCCGCTCAGGCTGATACGCCAGCAGCAGGGACCCCTACAAAGTCCGAGACACCCACACCCGTTGTATCGCAGGAGGAGAACTCTACCGCTGGTGGTCGTAATAGCACCAGCAGCGACGGTGATGCGACTGCCTCGTCTGGAGACACTCCTGCCCCTGCTTCGGCCGAAGGTGACGCTGCACCTGTTGCTTCTGTCACCCTTGAGCGGCCCTCGACAGATACCCCGACGGACGAGAACGATCAAAAGAGTGTGCTGTCCACCGTTGGTGACTCCGAGTCAGTCGACCTGCGCCCCTACTCGCTGCCATCTGTGCGTGAGCTGTTCCGTGTCCTAGTCGAGTTCCTCAACCCCAACCAGCGCAAGCAGCAGCCCGATGCTATGATTGTCATGGCCCTGCGCATCATTCACGTTGCTCTTGAGGTGGCTGGTCCGTCTATTGCCCGCCACCCTGCCCTCGTGTCTGTGGCGCAGGACCGTCTCTGCTCGTATCTGTTCCAGCTTGTGCGGTCCGACAACATGGCCATCCTCCAGGAGTCTCTTATCGTCACGGCAACTCTGCTGTCTACCTGCCGTGGTGTCCTGAAGCTACAGCAGGAGCTCTACCTTGCCTACCTCATCAGCTGCCTCCACCCGTCTGTCGAGATCCCCCGCGAGGCTAACATTGACCCTTCGCTATACGAGGGTATTCCGCAGGCACCTAAGCTGGCCAAGACAGCGCCATCAACACCAAATGGCGGCCGTGGATCGCCTGCTCCTCCGAGAGAAAGACAGAACCTGGGCCTTGAGGGCGGTCTTCGGAAACCCGAGGCACGCCAGGCGATGGTTGAGAATATTGGCGTGCTGGCACGCATGCCCACCTTTATGATCGAGCTGTTTGTCAACTATGACTGTGACGCCGATCGCGCAGATCTGTGCGAGGACATGATCGGTCTCCTGTCACGGAATGCCCTTCCCGACTCTGCCACGTGGAGTACGACCAGTGTGCCGCCGTTGTGTCTGGATGCCCTTCTGCGCTTTGTCCAGTTTATGGCACAGCGTCTCGACCAGGCACCAGTGTACGAGGGCAACCCCGACGCTGATCGTCTGCGGGAGTCACGCACACGCAAAAAGGTGATCATTCGTGGCACAGCAAAGTTCAACGAGAGTCCCAAGGGCGGTCTTGCTCTGCTGGAGGACAAGGGAATCATTGATGATGCTAAGAATCCTCTCTCTGTGGCCACTTTCCTCAAGGGAACCTCTCGCGTGTCTAAGAAAGTTCTTGGTGAGTTCCTCGCCAAGAGGGGCAACGAAGAGATCCTCAAGCATTTTATGAACCTGTTTGATTTCAGCAACAAGCGTGTGGATGAGGCTTTGCGGACACTGCTTGAGGCGTTCCGTCTGCCTGGAGAGTCCGCTCTGATTGAGCGTATTGTCACATACTTTGTCGATGCCTACTGCTCCGGCACGATGCCCGACGACGTTGCCGACAAGGATGCCGTATTTATTCTGACCTACGCCATTATCATGCTCAACACCGACCAGCACAACCGTAACCTCAAGTCGCAGAAGCGGATGGCCGTCAACGACTTTGCGCGCAACCTGCGTGGTCAGAACGGTGGCAAGGACTTTGCGCCCGAGTACCTCCAGGATATCTATGACTCCATCAAGTCTAACGAGATTATTCTGCCTGAGGAGCACGACAACAAGCACGCCTTTGACTATACCTGGCGCGAGCTGCTGGCCAAGGCCGAGAGCGCTGGCCGGCTCATTATCTCCAACACCAACATCTACGATGCCGACATGTTTGCCACCACATGGCGGCCTATTGTGGCCACGCTGTCCTACGTCTTCATGTCTGCCACCGACGACACTGTGTTCAGCCGCGTCATCCAGGGCTTCCACGAATGTGCGCAAATTGCTGCAAAGTACGAGAACACTGAGGCTCTCGACCAGATCGTGTACTGCCTGAGCCACATGTCTACGCTATCGCAGGTCCTGCAGTCCAACACTGCTCTGAACACGGAGGTTCAGGTTGATAAGACGAGTGTCATGGTCAGCGAGCTAGCTGTCAAGTTTGGTCGCGACTTCCGTGCCCAGCTAGCTGCGTTGGTCATGTTCCGCGTCGTCGCAGAGCACGAGCACATCCTCCACAAGGGCTGGAAGAATGTCATCCCCATCTGGTTAAACCTGTTTGAAAACTCGCTGATCCCTGCGTACTTTTCCAACGACGCGAGCCCGATCGATCTACCTGCCATCCCGCTGCAAAGTCCTGGTCAAGTCATTGACCGCGGCACCAAGCAGAATGAGAGCGGCTTCTTCTCGGCTTTCACGTCCTATATCTCTAGCTATGCTGCCGATGACCCGCCTGAGCCGTCGGACGAGGAGTTGGAGAGCACACTGGCCGCAATTGACTGCATTAAGTCGTGCCGCGTCAATGACATCTTTGCCAACATTGCCACCCTATCCGGTCCTAGCCTGGAGTCTCTTGTGGATGCACTCCTGGAGCAGATCCCCGAGGATAACGCCAACGGTGTTGTGATCAAGGTCAAGTCGGACAATGTGCCACCGACTTCACCAGCCAACCCCGCCAATAAGACGACTGCGACGCCGCCGTACGAGCCTGGCCCTGTGTACATTCTAGAGTTCTGTACAGTGCTGGCACTGCGCGATGAGGCAAGCACCAAGGCTGTCGGTAAGCGCGTTGTCGATGCGCTGCAGGGCATCCTGCGTGACGTCAGCCGCTTCCATCCCATCTTCATTGGACGTGTCAGCTACTACATGTTCATCCTGCTTCATGCAAGCTATGACTTTGACTTTGTGCGGGTGCCCATGCTGCTGCATGCCGTGTCCAGCTTCTCCAAGGACACGCTCAAGACGACGTCCTCGGATATTCTCAAGGGAATCAAGCGATGCATTGCCTCCCCCGGCCCTCTGCGGAGCGAGATCATGACGTCGCCCGACTTCTGGGCTGTCCTTGGCGCGCTGTCAAAGTACGAAAAGTCGGCTGTGACCGTGTTCGAAATTCTCGAGAGCGGTGTTAGCGGCAGCCCGCCGGCGATCCTGGCCGACAACTATGAGGCCGCGATCATTCTGTGCAACGAGTTTGCAACTGCGGGCAAAGTGGGCGCTGCTGCTGAGCAGGAGCAGGACCGCAAGAACCGCCGTGTCAGCAGCCGCACCACGGTCAAGGCGAGTGACAATGCTGCTGTGCAACGCGGTATTAAGGCCATCCACATCATCTACGACATGACCTCGCGCATCCCCCACCTCATGAAGCAGTCTCATCTGGAAAGCAATGAGGCGTGGTCTGCTTACTGGCTGCCAATCTTCCAAGCCTTGACGACGCAGTGCACAAACCCGTGTCGCGAGGTCAGACACCTTGCGTTTTCGTCGCTGCAGCGGTCACTGTTGTCGCCCGAACTTACATCGAGCGACCACCGCGAGTGGACGGCCATCTTTAGTGAAGTCCTGTTCCCGCTCATCCTGAAGCTCTTGCTGCCGCAGGTGTACACGCTCGACCGTGAGGGTATGAGCGAGACACGCGTGCAGGCGGCGTCGCTGCTGTGCAAGGTTTTCCTGCAGTACCTTGTGCTGCTCTCGGCCTGGGACGGTATGCTAGACCTCTGGCTCAAGATCATTGACATTATGGACCGTCTCATGAACAGCGGCCAGGGTGACAGCCTGGAAGAGGCCGTGCCTGAAAATCTCAAGAATGTGCTGTTGTTCATGGCGAGCAGCGGCTACCTGGTCTCACCTCGGATCGATAGCTCCAAGGAGGAACTGTGGGTCGAGACGTGGAAGCGCATTGACCGGTTCTTGCCCGACCTCAAAAGCGAACTTGCACTGGAAGACCCCAGCCCGGCCAACGAGGTCGAAGTCGGTGAAGAGGCAGTAGCAGCAGCAGAAGTACCATCAGCACCAACAGCCACTGAAGCGGATGCTCCTGCTACTGAGGGAAAGACGGCCAAGAAGGACGAGGAAGCAGACAAAAAGGAAGAAGAAGAAGAAGAGGAGGAGGACGATGATGATGATGACGAGTCTTCAGATGGCGAAGAAGAGTCTAAAACAGAGACATCCACATAAGTAGGCTTTAGTTGGGGGTGGACTGTGATGGTGTACAAATCAACACCGAAAATACAATAATAGTATATAGACACGCAGCATAATATTTGCATATAATTATTTGGTTTTATTCATTTGATCGTTTTCGTGTTGGAGAAGCTGCGAGTTGTTCTTGAAGTTGAGGGCCAAGCTGTGTGCTGACTAATCATACGCAAGGCTGACACTAATTTTGTAGTCGCAAACCTCAAATGCGATCGGGACCTAGACTCACCTCTAAACAACCATCCACACTACAGCAACTACAAATACAACCAAATCAAACCCGCCAAAATGTCCGAAGCACCCATAGCCACGTACGTAGTGTCATTGCACATTGAAAACACTCATGCTTTTCACCGACACTCCGCGACGAGGTCCTAAGGGATGGCGCCGGCGAAGCAGTGAGTATCAGCGTGCACTGGATCTGGAGTCTCTAACCCTAGCTGTCTAGTGTCTACGTGCGCAATCTGGAGGAGCGCGTCAAGCCCGAGCCTCTGCGTGAAACGCTGGAAGCAATCTTCTCCGAGTTTGGCACCATTATCGACATTGTCGCCAAGACGAATCTGCGCGCCAAGGGCCAGGCGTTCATTGTCTACGACAACCCCGAGTCGGCCAAGACGGCCGTTGAGGAGGCACAGGGTTTTGTTATCTTTGATAAGCCTATGGTGCTGGCCCTGGCGCGGTCGCGTAGTGATGCCACGGTGCAGAAGACGGGCTCGGCTGAGGAGATGGAGGCCCACCGCCAGCACCGCATCGCCGAGAGAGGTATGTTTTGTCACATTTAGCCATGAGAAAGGTGATATACGGACAAGGCTAACAAAACAGACCAACGACTCGCTTTGATCAAGGCCGAAGAGCAGAAGAAGGCCCTGGCACGGCCAGTTGCAGCAGGCACTGCAGCCCCTGCAGCTGCCCTCATCCCCGACGAATACCTCCCGCCCAACAAGACGCTGTTCGTGCAGAACATCCCGGCAAGTGTCGACAGTGACGCACTCTCAGAGGTGTTTTCGCGGTTCACTGGATTCCGCGAAGTACGTCTGGTGCCTGGCCGTGGCCTGGCTTTCGTCGAGTACGAGGACGAGTCGGGTGCTATTGATGCCAAGGAGGCCACGTCGGGCATGGACCTGGGCGGCGACAGCGGCGAGGGACGCAAGAAGGGCATCAAGGTTACGTACCAGCGCCAGTAGGAGTGTCCATTCCATGTACGAAAAGGTTTGCATTGGCGTTTCTTTCTTTCTTTCTTTCTTTCTTTCTTTCAGCGGCCTTGTATCTACTATATACGGCGTCACGGCGGCAATGGGCAATATAAAATCCCAGTTCCATTGCACACCGGAACTGAAGGATACGAAGTACAGAGTACATAGGAAGAAACATTATATGAATAGAGCATGATTATATTCAAAGATTTGCGCAAGAGAAAGGCAACGGCCAGTAGCGTGGCATTTATGATATATCAAGCAACGCACGAGAAAGAGACAAAGAAACAGAACCGGCGCAGCGAAGAAATAACATACAGAAAACACAAGCAAAAGCAAGAGATATACAGCGCTGTCAAACTATGCTGATCCGCAGTTAGTGGCCTGCGAATCCCGTGGCGTAGCATCCTCTAGAAGATAACATCATCCTCGCCCTCGGTCAGCAGGTCGGCAGGCTCCGCAGACTCCTTGGCTTCCACGACGTCCTTAGCCAGCAAAGTCTTCTTAGCAGCGTCCGATGCTTCTTTCCGGGCCTTGAGCTCCTCATCTTCGGCAGCTGTGTCGCGCTGCTTCTTGCCGGCAACCTTCTTAAGCCGGTAGAACTCTTCTCTGTCGAGCTCGTCCAGTTCCGAGTTGATGTCTGTCTGTTAGCAGGGACTCAAAGTATGCGTGAGAGATGATACTTACACTTGATGGTGTTCTCAGTCCGGGGAATGATAACATGCTCACTATATATGTTAGTAACGATTCAAAATGTACGTTTCAGGTTGGGGTGACAAACATGGCGTTGACTAGACTGTTAGCAGGGTTCTTGACACTACAAAACTCGTATCGACATTGCAAGACTTACCTCTGCGGTTGACGACCTTGATGACCTCGTCCAGGATAACAAATGCTGTCTGCAGACTGGCCAGCTCAACTAGCGCCTCAACGGCCCTTGCGTAGGTGTCGCGCGACCGCTGTACCTGCTGGCCACCCTTGCCCAGACCAGTCATGGCAAAGTCGTTGTTGCCCTCAGTCAGGTAGCTCTCGAAGGCCGGTAGCAACACACCGGACACGTTCTCCTGCTTGGCACGGATGCGGAATCTGGCTGACCGTGCAGACTCCTGGACCTGGTAGCCAATGTCGCCGCCGACAGCGTACGTCACCTCAGCAAGCGAGAACGCAGCAATCTGCATGACACGACCCATCTTGCGCTTAGCCTCGTCAATGCGGCGGGTGATGTCTGTGGTATTAGCTCGTGTCCGTCATCGTTTTTCATAGTCGTCGATTTGATGTCGTGACGTCGTGATCGGGTTTGTGGGTTGGAACTATTCATACCTCGGAAACGCCTGCAATTGTTAGCTCTGTAATACCCATATGCTATCCTACCAAACACTCTGCCAACCACTGCAAGTCCAAAACTTTACTCACTTTGTCAAAGCCTCACTCTTGCGCTTCAGCAAGCTGTGGCCCGTCTCGGCACCCTTGAGCTTGGCCTTCATAATACCTAGCGATTGACGGGTGGGAAACACCGCCTCGCGGTCCTAGGTCCGTCAGCATACAGCCCTCGTACACAGATGACAAATATATCAAAGTATAGAAGCATCAAAGCGCAGTGGTCGACGTACTGCGGCGCCAGACATGATGAGGGCTTTTCGAGATTTCTGGTGGAAGCTGGTAGTCGACTAGGCGGACGGCGCTAATGATGCCGTCAATTGAATTAACGCAATTCGACTGCTTTTCAGTGCCGGAGATGTGTCTATGAGAGATAAAGCGGCGGCAGCGTTGTCGATGGTGGTTCAAAGCTTGGGTTGACGATGCGTGGGTTTGGCCGTCGTTGCTTTTGCCTCAAGCTGGCAATGTAGTGAGTATTGGTAGTAGTAGACTAAGATATGCAGCCTCTCGTGCTGTAACTAGCAAGAAGTGGCTAAGCGCATGATAACATAGGCCAGCTCCATCGCTCCTGCTCTCCCTTGCACTAGCTCTGATTATGGCACTGCTGAGTCATCCTCACTCTATCTTTTAATTGGCTGAAACTCTGCCTTGGTTTGCACTCCTCGTCACGTATTAGGCCATTCCCTTTTCGGACGCATGATCCGGCATTTTGGGCAACGGCGACGCGGGAAAATTCATACTAAAAAGCATCCCAACCTACGTATGCAGGTTCCAGGAAGAAGGAGCGACCGACAACAACAACGAGCCGCCTACCCGCCTAGTTGCTCCCAGGACATTTGCCCACGTCAGAAGTGAAACGAGATAACGTGACCGAGACATCCTCCTGCCCTTTTCTTGAGCACCAATAAAATCTCCAAAAACGGCAGTCGCCCTGCAAACGCTCACCCTCGATCCTCGATCCTCGACCCTCGACCCTTGAGCTTCAACCTGCATACGACGACAACAGCCGACGACAACACCACTTGCGACCGCGCATCAAGCCCCCTCATCGTACGACTTTCGCTTCATTTGCGGCAGCCGAGGGTGGACTCTTGCTTGCGCCGGAAACATTGCTTCTATTTCACCCCAATCCTAGACATGGCTGCGACCGTGATGGTGTGAGGACGCGCTCGATCAGCTTCTTCCATCCCTTTGTCATTTGTTTTGACTGATTTGACCGACCATTGCGTGTGTATCTCATTACAGTCCACTCTCTGCTGTTGACTCCCGAATCTCGACTTTCTTCTATCATCCAAAATGGCTGCCATCGCAAAATCGTTGGCCGCAGCCTCGGGCCCAAGACCGGATTTTAACCTCTTGACCGACGCCGACGCTGCTTACGAGCAAGACATCTACCGCAACCAGGGCACGACCCGGCCATGGCTCTCCTACATCCGACACAAGATGCAGCACGGCACTGTCCAAGAACAAGCATACGTCATGGAGCGGGCGTGCACACAGCTGCCTCGTTCGTACAAGCTATGGAAGATGGTGAGTCCGTCCATTTTCAATCGTGATTTATTCGAGCATCTGCTGATTTTAATCTTCTGCATAGTACCTCATCTTCCGAACCAAACACATCTCCAAGCTCAATGCTTCCGCCTTTGCAGCCGAATACCGCAAGGTCAATGCACTGTTTGAACGGGCCCTGATCCTCCTCAACAAAATGCCACGCATATGGGAGCTGTATCTCAAGCTCCTCATGCTGCAGCCGCTCGTCACGACTACCCGCCACACCTTTGACCGCGCCCTTCGCGCGCTCCCCATCACACAACACAACCGGATATGGGCGCTGTACCGGCCGTTTGCCAACTCGGCGGGCGGCGAGACGGCTGTTCGGATCTGGCGACGCTACATGCAGGTGCACCCCGAGGACGCGGAAGATTTCATCGAGCTGCTGGTGCAGTCTGGCCTCTACACGGAAGCTGTGCGCACATATATCACCGTGCTCAACAATGCGCGGTTCCGGAGCAAAAAAGCCAAGGGCCACTATGAACTATGGAGCGAGATGATCGACTTGCTTGTCGAGCACGCCAATGAAGTGCAGACGGGCCAGGAGACGGGCATCAACGTGGAGCGCATCATCCGCAGCGGCATTGACCGGTACTCGGACCAGCGCGGCAAGTTGTGGTCTGGTCTGGCAGCCTACTGGACGCGACGAGGCAGCTTTGAGCGCGCGCGCGATGTATTCGAGGAGGCCATTACGACGGTGATGACGGTGCGGGACTTTACGCTCGTGTTCGACTCGTACGTGGAGTTTGAAGAGTCTGTGATTGGCGCGCTGATGGAGATGGCGTCGGCACGAACAGAAAAGGGCATTGTCGACGAGGCGGCCGACTTTGACCTAGACATCCGCATGCTGCGTTTTGAGCACCTGATGGACCGGCGACCCTTCCTGCTGAATGACGTTCTTCTTCGGCAGAACCCCAACAATGTGGCGGAGTGGGAGAAGCGCGTTGGTCTCTGGGGCGACAACAAGCAAGAGGTTGTCAACACATACACCAAAGCGATTGCGACGATTGAGCCAAAGAAGGCTGTAGGCATCTTGCACCAGCTGTGGGCCAACTACGCCAAGTTCTACGACCAAGCAGGCGATATCCGCAATGCGCGGGTGATTCTGGAAAAGAGCGTCAAGGTGCCGTTCCGGTCTGTGGCCGAACTGGCGGACATGTGGATTGAGTGGGCAGAGATGGAGCTGCGCAACGAGAACTTTGACGACGCAGTGCGCGTCATGGCCAAGGCGGTGCAGGCGCCAAAGCGGTCGACGGTCGACTACTTTGATGAGACGCTGTCGCCGCAGCAGCGGGTGCACAAGAGCTGGAAGCTGTGGAGTTTTTATGTCGATCTGGTGGAAAGCGTGAGCTCGCTGGAGGAGACCAAGAAGGTGTATGAGCGGATCTTTGAGCTGCGGATTGCGACGCCGCAGACGGTGGTCAACTACGCCAACTTGCTGGAGGAGCACCAGTACTACGAGGACTCGTTCAAGATCTTTGAGCGCGGCCTGGACCTGTTCAGCTACCCGGTGGCGTTTGAGCTGTGGAATCTATACCTGACCAAGGCGGTGGACCGGCGTATTGGGATTGAGCGGCTGCGGGATCTGTTTGAGCAGGCCGTTGAGGACTGCCCTCCCAAGTTTGCCAAGGTGATCTACCTCATGTACGGAAACTTGGAGGAGGAGCGGGGCCTTGCACGGCATGCGATGCGGATCTACGAGCGGGCGACGCGGGCGGTGTCGGACGAGGATCGCGCAGACATGTTCAACTTTTACATTACCAAGTCCGCGTCCAACTTTGGTATGGCATCGACGCGCCCCATCTACGAGCGGGCGATCTCGACGCTGCCAGACGCAGAGGCGCGCGATATGTGTCTCAAGTTTGCGGACATGGAGAAGCGGCTGGGCGAGATTGACCGTGCGCGTGCGATTTACGGACACGCGTCGCAGTTTTGCGATCCGCGGACGAACCCTGAGTTCTGGGCCAAGTGGAATGTATTTGAGGTGCAGCACGGCAACGAGGACACGTTCAAGGAGATGCTGCGTGTAAAGCGCAGTGTGCAGGCACAGTACAACACGGACGTCAACTTTGTAGCGTCGCAAGCCCTAGCCAAGAGCCAGCAGCAGCGCGCAGCAGCGACCAGTGGTGGTGACAGCGACGATGGCGACGATGGCAACGATGGCGAGATGAATGCGGAGACGGCCGATGCCATGGCTGCACTCGAGCGGCAGGCACGGGCTCCAGTCGGGTTTGTGGCAGCGACTGACACGGCACCGATTTCTAAGAGCACGCTTCCGGCGCCGCCGCCGCCGCCGGTTGCCAACCCCGATGCCATTGACCTTGACGGCATGGACGAGGACGACGTCGACTAGAGTAGTCGCTGCAGGCACAGTTATGATTTATTGGGAGTCTCGTTTCTATTTCTGTTTCTGATTTCCTTGTATTTCATTTGTTTTTGTTTCTCATTTCTCGTCTTTTGATCATTTTCTCATTCTTTTCCTTTTCTTTTTCTGTGCCTTTTTCATCTCTCTTTCGCCTATTTCTTCTCAAGCTCAGCACTTTTCCTATGTCTTTGTTATTCTATTTGGTTCAGTTCATATGTGCATTGCAACGAAAAGACATCACTCGGAAGGTTTATCTGTCCTTCCTATCTTCTTTTCTTCTTTTTTCTCCTATTTTCTTTCTCTCCTATTCTCTTTCTCTCTTAGTCTCTTTCTCTCCTATTCTCTTTCTCTCCTATTCTCTTTCTCTTATATTGTTCTTTCTGTCATTTATGGGCCCGCCTTATGGCTTCATATACAGTAAAGCCTCTGCTTAACAGATCTAAAAATATTAAATGTTTCAACTGCTCAGTCGTGGTATAATGAAGATAAAATGGATTCAATATTCAAATAACATGTAACTACCAAAGTTGAGATATAATATAAAGGCCAGTAAATCAGTGCGTAAATTCGTGACGACTTGTAAGCGTCTGTTTTTTTGTGTCATTTCTTTTTCTTTCCGTCTTCTTCTTTCCATCTTCTTCTTTCCATCTTCTGCTTTCACACGCTCTCATTTCTTATTGTAACCCAGCTCGGCGTGCTTAGCATGAAACTTGGCCGCATAGTTGTTATCGACCTTGCCGTCGCGCGAGCCTGGTGTCGAGTAGATGGAGCCCTTGCGCTTCTGGAAGCGGCTGGGCGGCACCTTGCTTGCATCCCACTCGTCACTAGCACGACGGTCACGGGGAGGAATGTCCATGGAACCCAGGCCGCTGATGGTGGTGCCGGCAGCATGGTCTGCGTCGCCCATGCCCTCGGGTGTTGTAAAGGTAAAGGCGGGAGGGGAGTAGCCGACAGGAGGGGAGCCGGCCATGTTCTGTTCGGCGGTGGTGGAGTTGGGGCCAATGGCGATGGCAGCAGATTTGGTGTCTACATTGTTAGTTTTTGTTGATATAATGGTGTTTTTGATGCTCGATGCTGTCGATGCTGTCGATGTTGTCACGATGCTGTCCAAAGAAGAGGGGGAGTCTTACCAGCCATGATTTCTGTGAAACGGGTGGTGGCGGCGGTAATGATATGAGAAGTTGATAGTCGATGGATGTGATATACAATCAGAATATTTAAGGTATATAAAGAGAAACCTAATAGATAGAGACACGAGATGGGATGAGACGGAAAAGAGAAATCAACGAGATGGGCAGATGGAACAGGCCTTATATACCCAGGCAGGAGGGAGGAGGTGCACCTTCCCAGTGAGGTGGCAGTCTAGCCTTGCTGTTGTGTCTTTTTGTCGGTGTTAGTTGATTAAAGTAATTAATTAATTCAAATGTTTAATTAATAAAAGAAAGAATAGGAAAAGAGATAAATAGAATCACAGTTCAATAGATCAATAGATCAATAAACTAATAAACTAATAAATCAGCAGAAACACGATCAGCTCGCCTATTCGACAAGCCTCTGTCTTTCTTTATCTAGCACACCTATATTGATCTGGCGTATTTGCCTCTTTGTTGGTCCCGTGTCAACGTTCTCTTCGTTGGTAGATGTGTCTTCTATGTTACTCTTTGGCCATCTGCATTTCCAACGGACAGCATAAACGGCTGATAGGAGGGTGGCCATTATGACAGCAGAGCAGACAAGCAGATAATCAAACAATCAAAGAACAGAGGTGGTGTACGAGGAAAGAAGAAGAGAGGAGAAGAGAGACGGAAGAAACCAAAAATCAAAGATCAAAGATCAAAGAAGCAGACCATCAAGTCAGGCAGTCATACACTACAACAAATAATCAGTATATTACACAGCAAAGTAAACAGCAAGCCATTGCAACTCTCTTCTTACAAAGACCTCCCCGCCCTTGGTGTACGAGGATCATTGCCTATTCGTCACACCTCCTCGCCCGTCTCCTCCTCGACACCCCTCATATTTTATCATTATTTATTATTTATTATATAGTATCTACTATCTACTATCTACTATATTTTATCTTTCAATATATATCATCTATTCCTTTGTTACTGGTCCCCGTGCACCAAAAGTAGCTCAAAGTACCACTCTCTCGTTTCTGGGGTTCGCTCCACCCATACTCTTCCTCCTCTGTGTGTTGTTGCTGCCTCGTATCTCATATCTGCTCATGTCTACTCTATTTGCCCATATCTGCTACTCTGGATGGTCTAATATAGTCTGATAATCTCATCACACACCGTCACCATATGTCAAACATTATTACCTCATAATTACATGTTGCTCTGCTTCAATCTCCTGCTTCTGTCTCCCCTACTTCTGTCCCTCTTGTCTCTTTTCTACTTTATTCCTTTTGGTTCTTTCTCTACATTAATCAAGATGGCGGTCATTATATCTAATCTTAACTGATTTAATGTCCTCTTCTGTACCCTAACATATCCCCTACCATCTACCACCAAATTACGTCATAAACTACCCGCCACAGCATCACCAATATCTCCATTGTTTCACAAAAGATGATAAATATCACGCATTGACAGGCTCCTGGTTTGTTGTATCAAGGCCAGAGTTGCACACGAGATCAATCATCAATCATATCTGAAGCATGACGCCAATCCAGATCGTCAGTCGCTCACAAGCTTGTTTTTTGAGGAATGAGAGCTATGACTTGTTATCCCTAGAGTAAAGAGACAGACAGACAGAGTAGAGCAGATCAGGGGGGCTGTGCCAGATAGTATTTAACTACCTCACTTTACCAGCTTTATGTCTGGTCAATTGGTCGATCGCCACCAGCTAGCTCGGACTTTTCTTTTAGTCATTTCTTTGCTTTGATTTTGATTTCACTTTTGATTATTTTGGTTATTTGAGTCGGCGGCTTTGATAGACTCGTTTGATTATTTCCATCTTCAATAAAAGCCAATCGCCCGCTGCCGTTCACTGCTATCTTTGTACCTGTTGTCTGAGACAGTCGGCAGGTAAGCACCTTATGAGTAAGTCAAAGCAAAGCAATGCAAAGCAAAAGGAAAAGGAAAAGGAAAAGGGAAAATATAGAGTAACGAGTAAAGACCAAAGACCAAAACCCGATGCGGAGAAATCACAAGCTTGTCTTTTTATGTACACACGTCTAGCCTGCTGATCGGCAATGCCCCGTTGGTACCTTTGTAAGTTGACTGTGTTTTTCTATTTATCATTCTACGACATTGCCCATCAATCCGGGGTCAACTGGTATGATGTTACTCGACTTTGCTCTCTGCTCTTCTCCATGCCAATCAGGCAGCAGCTCGTGGTATCGCTCAGTTGATTTGATATCTAATTAGAACCAGAGCTAGCACGGGCTGTGTCACTCACCCCATCATTTCATCACTCATTTGCCCTCGAGCTGAAGCCACATGTGGATGGAAGAAGCTTGGCTGCTTATCTTGATTCGTCAGGGCGGATATGCAGTTTCTGTCGGTAAAGTACTCCGTAGAGGGTAGAGATTATAATCAAGCATCAAGGAGAGGAAATGATAAGGCGTCAACTAAAAAGCTACCATCAAAAAGGTGTCGACATGCCGCGCCCAAAGGCTGACGGCGACGTATCCAATGCCGTGCCGAGTTGGAGGTCGTCTAGATGCAATGCGGACATGCCTGTCCTCCATGCAGGAAGTAGGAAGCAGAAAGATGCACTCGTATGCAGTCAGACACGGGCCACACGTTAGACGACACCTGTACAGCGGCGAGATAGAAGTCATTGGATATAAATATATATCAATAAATATCTATAAATTCAGAACAAATCATATCCAGACAGCTCAAAGATCTAGACCATGCGTGAGCGGTAGCAGGGTCTGGCACGGGCGGCAGTCGTGCAAATACTACAGTACAGTTCTACAAGATACTTTATAGTGGCATTCTAGAGTAATACCTTGTGTTGATGGACTCGTCTCGTATTTATGTCTTGTATTTATGTCTTTTTGGCAGTCTAGTCGGAGGCTGTGCACCAATCAGTAGTCAAATTGCATGTGTAGAAATCAAAATATAATAGAATAAAATTACAGACAGTTACAGCACCGTTAATAGCAAGGAGTGAAGCAGCAGAAAACAAAGACTCAGCTGAGCTCAAGTAGATGTCTGCTACTGCTGCTGCTGCTGCTGCTGCGTCGAGCAATGTATGCGATATTTTCTGTCCACGCCCAATCGTGTCTTTGCATCTACCTCTACAACCTTTGCATCTGCATCTCCCTTTATTCCTCTTCGTAATCTATACCTGGGCTGCCTCACACTACTACTCTCTCATTCTAGTCTGATCAACATCTCGGGACTTTATTCGCTCGTCTACAAGCCGTCGGTTATTCTCGCCAAGCAGTCTGATGAACAGGATTATACTGAGTATGTGAGGAGAGCCGAAATGAGAGCAGCCAAATAGAATAATCCAGCAGAGAGAGGGAGTAACAGAATAACGGTCAGATCTTCATCATCTGTAAATATTGTATAGCTTGTATCTACTGCTAGACCTCTCCCATCTCCATTGCACAGCCTCCCTTGGTTCAGTCGCAACGACGTATCGTTTATTTTCTTATTCATAATAACAACATTGATTCTATTGATGCCATCTATGCTGTCGCCAGAACTACCATTCTATATGTTTATATTAAAAATCACCGTCAAAATGAGGCAGCCTTTACAAGAGTCGCCAAGCATGCAGCCGTAGCCAGACTGTAACTCGTAATTACTCTATAAAGATTGTTTACCGTCTACTCTACTCTGTATCTACAGGCACAACAGCCTGCATATATGTCACCTGCAATGGAACCGTTCATGCTTTGTCCCGCTCTAATAGTCTGTGTGATTGCGTCTTGGCCGTCACATCTACAACTCCCGCAGCAGACTTTCTGTTGGCCTTTAATTGCCTCTACTCGCCTCCTACCTTGTATTCACTCGCATCACAAAGTATAACCCGCTCCGAGGGTGTGCAGTTCGGTCTACTGCCCCGGCCACTCCGTTGAGCCCGTCTACATCATCTGTATCAAGCATTTTATTATTTGAATATTTGTCTGTTATATAATTGATTATGTCATACATTCGGCGCCTTCCGAAAGAGGATACTCTCTGGTCATTTATATCACCAATTAGTCATCTCTCTATATCATTCGACATTTTTCGTCATCTCTCGACATCTTTCGACATCATTCAGAAAGCACAAGGTGCTGTTCCTTTCCGTCACTTTCCATCGTACTTGACTTGCAATAAACAAGCAACGTCATTACTCGCTCGGCTGCCATCAACATCACAGGCCTCAGCCTTACGCGTACCCCAGGCCCAGCCAGATCTTGGCCAGCATATCTACGATCTCAACTTCCGGCAATTCCGCACTCAAGATAGTCGGAAATGGTTCATTTATTCTGTGATTCAGTGATCACGTATTAAGTACTACAAAGAAATCAAGTACGGACGAGACACATGAGACACAGCACGAGAGCCAAGGCGTTAATCAGAGCTCAGACTTGGCTGACGACCCTGTCGTTCTTGTGTCTCTTGGCGACAACAGAAAGACACACGCACGCAGTTTAGCTTGAGGCTGAGAATATTGCGAGTATGCCATCAGTCCGAACAAAGAGTCTCAGTCTCGGCTCCATTGTTACAGGACACTGCCAACACCCTCCCCGCAGCTAGGGATTCTTGCGGACCCGGCTTGTATTAGTCATTGCCAGAGAGGAATCACTGAATACATACGAATAAGAAGGCTGTGCAACAAGTCAATGGTCCTGTACTATTTAGCATTATCTAGCATAAATTACATGCATGGCTGTACGGAAGTAAACTGTATAATTAACTCATGGGGAAAATAATAATGTGTCATACAGGAATACACCAAATGGCTACAAATCTGGCTCGCAGATTACCAAAATCATTAAACACAATTAATTGACAAAATTTCATAGCATAATCAATCACAACGTCTACTAAAATAACAAAAGATTAATCAATGGCAAATAATTCAGAGAAAATCCAAATTAAAGTAGTCAAGCAAGACATGATGCTCTAAGAAAATAAAGACAAAAAAAAGCGTCCAACTTCTTACATTTGAAAATCATGACCTTGAAATACTCAATAGATAGAAACAATCTGAAATTAAATTAACTACATAGAACAAAAATACTGTTAATTTAGTAAAAGTCCAACTGCTATGGCGAGGCTATAAGGCTGTGAAGTCGTGATGGTGAGAATTACCATAAACGGCCACTATACGTCACGTGCACCCTATAGAAGCTGGACCAGAGCTGTCACAGTGGGGTACATCGCTGCAAGGCTCTAGTTTTTCGGGCTCCCATGCACACAGCCCTTGTGAGTCGGACGGCGAGTCAGACCAAACTCATCAAAATATTCCTCTGAAGAATATAGACTGACTCATGCTATGGTCTGCTTGTAAACACGGTCCTCGTTTTATACCACAAAGGGTTGTGGTGTTTGTGTCTCATTGTCCTCGTCCTCGGCTTCATCAACGACCCTCGTTTTCGTCGGTCTCATCGATCACCTCGCTTACCTCGTCTGCCTCGTTTTCTTCCGTCTCGAGACACATGAAAAGAAACATTGAGTCAGCTGGCTTCAAAGACGATTCGCCCAACAAGAAGACTACCTTGGAGAGAGCCGCCCCTGCTCCAATGGCGACAACCACTCTTGAGCTGACCGAGCACGAGCTCAAGCTCAAGACCCTGTTGCTCGATGTCGCTGACTTTATCGACAAGAGCGAGGACCACCCTTCCGAGCCCCTGGTTCTGCGCTGGGCCGGTGGCTGGGTGCGCGACAAACTTCTCGGCCAGGCCAGCCACGATATTGACACCGCCATCAACTCCATGACCGGTTTCACTTTTGCCCTCAAGATGCAGCAGTTTTGTGCTGACCCGGCCAATACGGAGCGCCATGGTATGGCCGCCAAGGACCTCGGCAGCTTGCACAAGGTCGAGGCTAACCCGGACAAGTCCAAGCACCTCGAAACGGCCACTGTCCGCATCTTTGACATGGACGTCGACTTTGTCAACTTGCGCAAGGAGACTTATGCGGCCGACAGCCGCAATCCCCAGATGGAGTTTGGTACTGCCGAAGAAGACGCCCTGCGCCGCGATGCTACCGTCAATGCCCTCTTTTACAACCTCAAGACAGGCCTTGTCGAAGACTTTACCGGCGGTCTTCACGACATGGACAACAAGCGCATCCAGACACCGCTTGAGCCGCTCCAGACGTTCACCGACGACCCGTTACGAGTGCTGCGGCTCGTCCGCTTTGCCAGCCGGCTGCAGTTTACCATTGACGCCAATGTTGAAAAGTACATGGCTGATCCGCGCGTTGTCGACGCTCTGCTGCTCAAGATTAGTCGCGAGCGTGTCGGCATCGAGGTTGAAAAGATGCTCAAGGGCAAGTACCCACGCGACTCGCTCGCCCTCATTGACCGTCTGGGTCTCTATCACACAATATTTGCAGACCCAGCACAGCCAGAGCTGGAAAAGCCAGAGCTGACTGGCTGGGCTGCTACATACGAGTGTCTGGAATTCCTGGAAAAGACAAAGACACCAGGGTCTATCTACGACGTCCTTGTGCGCACGGAAGAGGCACACCTCTTTGCCTGGATGCTGGCTGCCATTGCACCATGGGGCAACATTGCACCACCACCGCCGCCGCCGCCGCCACCGCCGCCAACAGGAAAGGCAGCCAAGGCCAAGGCAAACAACAACAACAACAACAACACGAGACCGCCGCCACCACCAATCGTGCTTGCTCTCCGCGAGGGTATCCGCGGCACGAACAAGCTATGCGACGTTGTCAATGGCGCATACCGTCACCGCGAGCAGATTACAGAGCTCAAGCAGGCCGTGTGTGACAAGGCGCCGTACCTCAATGAGCGCGACCGCTTCGGCATGGCCATCCGCGAATGGGAGGCACGGGGTAGCAACTGGAAGCTGCAGGTACTGTATGCCGTGCTATTTGATGTCTTGACTCTGGCACAGACAAAAGCCAAAGAAACCGGCAAGTCTGCCATTACAGAAGATGAGCGCAACACTCTTCTGCGCGGCTGGCAAGAGTTCCTCGACCACATTGAGGATTTGGACGTCCAGGACGCACCACACATTAAGCGGCTGCTCGACGGCAAGCAAGTCGCAGCCGCACTGGGAATTAAGCCCGGAAAGTGGATGACTGCAGCCATGGATATCTGCATGGCGTGGCAGCTGCGCAACCCAGACGAAACGGACGCTGCTGGTGCTATTGAGGAGGTTCGGAAACACAAGGAGGAGATTGGGATTGCTGATCTGCTCAAGTAGTAGACACGAGAAAACAATAATGAATGTATGTGTATGATCAAAATGAGTCTGATATTATCCAAATTATCAAAACGGGTGACATAATATATTACATAATTTGCTCAATTCGAGTATTCGTGAAAAGAAGTTGGATGAGGTTTGCAAAGCAAAGAAGGAAGGAACGGCCATGATATTTCCACTATTAGCTCTGAATGCGGCCTATGACACCGGACCCACTGTACCAGCACAATTACTCGCCCAAGGACTGGCACGCGACGTCGTTGTGCAAGCAGGCGCGTTCGACGGTGCATCTTCATCGTGCTTTCCCGATACGATGAGCACATTCAATGACTGACTCAAATTCATAGACATTTGACATGGTTATTATGTCAGCAATTCTACGTCCCCAATAGGGTAATCCGACCTCGCCGACTCAACGTCAGACTCACCAACTCGCCAACTCACCGTTTGCCGGTGCCAACAGCACAACAGACAATCTAACATTACCCCATTCAACTCCACTCAACTGTCACTGACCCTAGACTGAGCTCTCAAAGCGGCCTAACACTAATCGCTCTTGGTCGTACTATCATTGATTTATTTCGCCATTCCACCCGCTCTCAAAGTTGTCTCGCCTCGACAGCCCCGACGACATAGCTATTAGGGCCGCTACCGCTACTCTGTATTCTGTACTTGACTCTTGACTCTCAATCATCGACTCTCTGCTTCCGAGCCTGCCCCGTCATCCGTTGAGCTGTATCGCCCATCTCCCCCAAGCTACGCCCACGTATTCCCTTGCTGAGCTGAGCGATGACGGCCTGCTGATCGTTATCGCCCAGCGAGACGAGCTTCCTCATCACAACACCGCCCTGACCACGTCTCTCTACCCGACTGGATACTATCTCGACAATTCTTTCTCTTTCCAGATCTACTATACCATAGAAAGGCCAACCCTATATCCATACCACCACGACATTCGGCATGGCTGAGGCCCTCGAGCCCCAGGCTGCCATTGCCATGCCACTCGACAACCCCAACGCATGGCACAACTTCTCGCTCTGGACCGTCCAACACCTGGCCTTTCTCAACATGACCAAGATGGCTCCCTCATTCGACGATATTGTCTGGGCCGGTCCGCGTATGGTCAAGAAGCTCGGCTCGTTCATCTCGAATCCGGATGGCCTTGGCGGCTTCGGCACTGTCGGCCAGCACGTCATTGCAGACGCCACGGATGCTGCCGGAAACATCCTTCACCACGGCACAGCTCCCGTAGCCCATGCGGCGGCCTTTTCGACTGTAGCCGCAATCACCGGTTCTTCCGCCAGTGATGGTGCTGCTGCGGCTGCTGCGGCTGCTGCGGCTGCTGAGGCTGCTGCGGCTGATCAGGACTTTGTGGCCACTATCACAGCCTCGGCCTCTCGGTTCTCTCTCGAGGGTGCTCGGGGCCTCGGCAGTCTGTTCAGTTATGCCACCAGCAAGTGGGCACTCTGCTGCGTTGCTGTAGCCTTGATTCTTAACCGCACCTACATCTTTGCCGCCACACGCCGTCGCGTCCGTTTGCGCTGGCCTATCCGCCTCCTCCTGCGCAGCATTCCCATCATTTCCTTCATGCTGCAGGGCCGCCGACTGCTGCAGTCTATACAGTGCCAGACGTCTCCCGATTTTGCCGAGCTCCGATGGGGCAATGCGTCCAAGCACTCGGATCTCATGTTTACCGAAACCAGCGCGTTCTTGCACGGCATGAGCTCGAAGCTGCTCTTGAATCCGACTGATGAGGTGTCGTGCCGTTCGGTACGTATGGTCCCCCAGGATCTGTATGCCCCGACTGCAGACCTGCGCGGCTCCCTGTCGCTGCTGTGGCCCCTGTTTTTGTCGTTTTGCATAAGCAGCTTCATCGAGACGATCATTAGTGCCATCCAGGGCCGTCCACTTGTTGCCGAGACGGGTATGACCATCTTTGAGCACTCGTTGGCGTTTGCCGAGGCCGATGCGGCTGTTAGCAGCCAGCTTGGCTGGGGTGCCTTCTCCGGAGCTGCATCATCGGCATCATCTGCATCGTCTACCGCTGCTTCTGTGTCGTCTGCCACTACATCTACCATTGCCGCCATGCTTGCGGCTACTACCGGCGCGGCCACAAGCACGGGCTCGGCCACCGGTGCTGCTATTGCCATGAGCCGTTCTGCCATCCTGGCTAGGGTCAACACGCCGCCGGAAGTGCTCCTGCTGGCCTTTTTGTCGTGCATGAGCCATATTACGAGCCATGTCCTGGGCGTGTTCAATCTCCAGTCTCGCTTCCGCCTCATCAGTACCGGTTTCTGGGCTCTGTGCTTCATGGGCAGCATTGTCTGGAGCGTGCTTTCTTTCTCCATCGACGACCCTGCCGCCCAGAGTCTGTTGCGCTTCCCGACCGTGTCCATAGTTGGGTTTATCCCGCACATGCTTGTTCTTACCGGCATCGTCATATGCTGCTCCATCTACTTTCTCGCCCTGCTCCTGTCGGCCGTGTCACAGGAGCCCGATATCTTTTCCGGATTTATCGGCGGCCGTCGCCATATATCTTTTCGGGAGCGGATAGCACACGCCCATGCCAATATGCAGGCAAACTTGCCTATGGGTAACGTACGGGTGGGCATGGAAATGGACTTTTATACGGCGCTCCTACGTGTCGGCTTTGATGCCATAACAATGGCCAGCGAGGCCGTTTACCTCAACGAAGATCGCCGTGTCAGTCTTCGTGCACACACCTGGCTGGAAGACGAGAGATATGAAGAGCTTCAGGAACTGCGGTCACGCTGGCTGAGTTCTGACCTCCCCGGGTCGCGGTTTGATGCCATCAGTGCAACTGGACTTGTCCCTGTCCCTGGTAACAACAAACTGGGCGGATTCTCGACCGGCTACTCGCGCGAGAGAGCTGCCCCAAAGGGTTCTTCTCAACAGAAGCAACCGGAGCGCATCCGGCCTGCACGCTCGGGAATAGGCGCATCAGAGCGCAGTGGCCGCTGGCTGATGGCTGTCGAATACCTTGTGCATGTCGGCAGGCTCATTGCCTCGTTTAGTGCGCTGTACACATTCAAGGCCCTGTCCTGGATCGGTATCAGCAGCCAGCCCCGCTGGCTACGGAACCTGGCCCAGCGTCGCAAGTCTGCCAGTGCCCGTGCCAAGGATGCAGCAGAGGAAGACCGGCAGGCTGCGGCGAGGGAGGAAAACCGGCGTGAATGGCTTGTGTCGGGTGCTGCTCCCGTGTCTATCCAGCGAAAGAGCCAGGTTGATGTAGAGTACGAAGTGCGCAAGAAGTATGCAGCTGCGGCGGCCAAGGACCTGTCTCGGTCCCGGCAGGTGGACGACCAGGAGATTGACAACAAGCTGTACAGGTGGTGGTTGAACAATGGCTGGTGGGGAGAAGTGGACGCAAGCGGCGACTACGAGCCTAGTGTGGCCTCTGATGACGACGTCACGAGTGTTATTTCCGTAGCGGATGCTGCTGATAGCGAGGCGGGATGGGAGGATGATGACTACGATAACGGCGGCAATGACGAAAACGACGGACAGAGGACACCGACGCAGCGCTCGCCGTGGAGATCACGCGAAAGCTCGCCGGCAATGCACGACACCTACGACATCTCCTTGCAGGCAACGGACCTGGCTCGTCTTCTAGACCCGCAGAGCCCCGAGGAGCAGGCGGAAGCACAGGCACTCGCAGCTCATCTCAACAGCGACGGCATCCTCACCCGGTCGGCGTACGATCGCTACCGCCGTCGCCAGCGTGTCGAAGTACTGGCCTCGTCGCGGTACTTGGGCGGTGCTGCTGGCGGCTCGGTGCGGCAGCGGCTGGCCAGTTTCCTGCCGAATGCGCGCATGACGCCCGATGAGGAGGCGCGTCTGCTTGAGCAGATCCTGCTGTCGCGGCGTGCAGCCATGCGTCCGGCCGACAACGACGAAACGGCCGACATGTTTGCTGACAACGACGCGTCGCCATCGTGGGCTAATGGTGCAGATGGGCTCGGACCGGACGGTCCGCAGTGTGTTGTCTGCCAGAGTGCACCGCGCACAATCATTGTGTGGCCGTGCCGCTGCCTCAGCCTGTGCGACGACTGCCGCGTGTCTCTTGCCATGAACAACTTTGACAAGTGTGTGTGCTGCCGCCGGGAGGTGTCGAGTTTCAGCCGCATATATGTTCCTTAGCATTTTGTCTGTTTATTCTCCTCTTCTGTTTATTGTTTTTGTTTGTCGTCTTTTGTTTATCTCCTTGCTGCATGGCATTTTGCTGTTTTGATTCTCTTTCTACTCTACATGGTATCTAGACATGCTCGTTTGCATTCTACTTATTATACCTCTTCTCTGTCTTGACGTCTCTTGTCGTGCTGTTCATAGTCATGTTTATAGCCTCTTTTCATCTCTATCATCGATCACGCCGCATTGAATAAACATCACATTGCCTCGTATATAGATGATGGCGAGAATAATATGCAAAAAATAAATAAATTGGGTATCATGAGAAATACATAGAAACATATATAAATATCCGAGACGCAACAGACGCCATCCTATATGGCCGCCCACTCCATTGTGAATGTCCGCACATTGTTGGCCAGCCTCTGCTTGTCCCCGTCACCATCCAAGCTTGTAGACTCTTCGTCAAGGGGTTTTGCACCGCCAATCAGCAGTCCCTTCTTCACACCGGTTGCCAGACGGCCTGTGCCCACAATGTCCAGTAAACAGATCGGCTCATCCCATTCATAGCTCGTGGCCACAAAGTGTGCATGGTACCGGAACGGGTCACCGGGATACACACTTAACGTCCCGCCGAACCGCAGACCGGGCGTTGTGAAGTAGCCTTGGTCGGCTAGGTAGGCACGCAGTGCCGTGGCAGATGGCGATGTCGACGAGTAGCGTGATATTAAAGTGTCATCGCCGTCGTTGCCGTTACCCACTAGGCCAGCTGACGTTGTCGGTGTGATCTGAATCAGCGTCGTTTTATGTTCCTCCTCCTTCTCCTTCCCCTCTGTGGCATTTACTCTTGGCTCCTCTACAACAGCCTTTTTACTTTTCTTCTCGGGTCGTTTGGCCGCCATCTTTGCGCGCGCCTCTGCACCCCGCCGCTCGCGCTCGGCCATCATTTCGTCGGCCGCTGCCTGTGCGACGCGGCGCTGCTCCGTAACGCTGGCCGTGTAATTACGACGGCTCGAAAGCATTGCCAGGTTCTTCAGATGTTCCTTGGAATCATCCACCACAAAAGCAGCATTGCGGTCGTACACCAGCCACCGAACCTCGTCTGCAGTCAACTCTAGAGGCAGACTGCTGAACACTGTCTGGTTCGGTGCCTGTGGTGTAAGGCCGACGAGAATAGAGCACATGCTTTGTTCACGACGCAGCCGAGCCACGTCGGCAACGTCAAAAACAAGAAAACGGCCACCAATCTTGGAGATCCGGATCTTGGCCTCTCTGTCGTTGTCAAAAATTCCGGGACTGCCAGCAGCTCCCACTATGGATACGGCAACGGAGTCCATTTTTCTTTCTTTTTTTCCCAATAAAACCGAACCCTGGTTGAACGTTGGTTAGTTTGTGTTCAACTTGATAAGATAAATAATCTCTTGGACGACAAAAAAGACAAAGACAAATGCCAAATCATAGTTTTTGAATTGAAGTTTGTTTATCAGCATGCTTTTATCTCAGGGGATTGACAGATATAAACGTTTGTGTAATCATATAGGCATTTGTCTTTGTCGTTGGAATTGTATCGGTATCAGAGTATTGGGGTGTAGACTCACTCTTTGACGGTTGGTTGGTATGGAAGAGAAGAGGAAAGAAAAGAGGAAAAGAGAGGAGAGTTTGGAGATGAGAGAGGAAAAAATAGACGGAAGAAATGGGGAAGGAGCTTGGGCGTGAAATTTGCGACCGTTTTGGTGGGCCCCCACATACGCGGCAGAATTGTCTAGTTATAGAAGGCGGTGAAGCGTGCAGCAAAAGTGAGGCAAAACGGAAGACATCAAGACATCAAGGACGAGACCAATGATATGAAATCAAAATTCAATGTCATCTTTCTTTGAGTCAGTGGTCTTGTCCTTTGGTCCAATATCTTCAATAGGCGGCAGGCTGTAGGGTGTCACAACAAGACCTTTGTGGCCGCTGACGCTAAAGCACAGGTTCTCTGTCAGCGGCTTGCCCTGGGCACCCGTGCCGCCGCCGCCGAGCTCCGAGTAAACCTGCAGCTTGTGCACCTTAAACCAGCCTTGCATCTTGTCGGACGGTGAGCCCTTATCGCCGCTGCTGGAAGACGACTTGGTGGGTTTGTTGCTGGCAGTAATAGCCGACGGCGGACCAGGCGGTAGCGGGATCAGCTCGGCAATATTGTCACAGAGCGTTTCGAGACGGAAGACGCACTCGTTGTCGTGCGAGTAGAGTGACGTGGACATGGAGATCATGACAGTCAGGCGCCGGCTGTAGTCGCGCAGCATGGCTCGCAGGCCCGCCATGAGGGCAATGACGTAGGGAAAGGTCCAGCCGTCCATGGCATAGAGGGTGGGCGCGAGAAAGTTGGGCAGCACGATGCGGTGAATGGACGACGGCGGGGTCGAGTCAAGGCTCTTCTTGATGGATGCCAGGAATTTGCGCAGTGGTGAATGGACGTGCTCGGGCTGAGGTGATGTCTTGAGGGGGTTGGGCAGAGGGAAAGCGTGTAGCGTGCCCTTGATGTCGGTCGGTGCAAGGCGTTTAGTGAGGTCAAACGCGTGGCAGAACGTTGCAATGGGAGAGGAAGGAGCAGAGCCTGGTTGTCAGTTTCAATGGTACAGTTTTATTCCAGTTTTAATTTTAGAGACTGTGTGAAAGGACATACCTGGTCCTCTGGCGCCAGTGTTTGCTGTTGGCCGGGCCGAGAGTGCCTCATACCGCCATGCAATCTTCATCTTGTCATTGGATTCGGCAGCCTCCTTGGCCTTGGCAGACCGTGAAGACCCAGACGATGGCGACGCAATACCCGGAAGCTCTGTTCTCCAGCCCGGGCCGAAGCCGAGTACATGCACGTGGTGACCCTGGACGAGGCCCTCGGCGGCATAGGCACGCAATAGCACACTGGAAAAGTCTGTAGTACCCAGCTCTTGGATGAGAATAGAGTGTCCCAGCACCAGACCGCCATAGCCTGCTAGCAGCTGGTCGACGGAAGCTGTGCCTGTGGATGTGATTGGCCGTCCATCAAAGGGAGATGGCCGCGCACCGGCGTCGAGGGGAACCACTGGTTTAGGTTGTCTTCTTTGCTTCCGCTCAGCCTCGAGCTGTTCCTCAAGAATGCGCATCTCTGGCTCCAGCTTTTCCAGCTCTTCGTCTGAAATGGGAGGGATTGATGCCGTCTTCCACGTCACTGGTGGTAGCTGCACCTTGGGCACTGATTGCTGTGAGGGGACATTGCCACGAGAAGCACCGGGACTGGGCCGTACTGGGAGCCGTGCAGCAGCAGCTACAGGCGTCCTTAACGAAGCTGCACCACCCGGTACCCCTCGCATCTGGGCCAGGCCGGCTGCATTCCTGTTCACGGGGAGAGCAGTTTCGGGCTGGGGAGCCTGTTGAGGCGAACCTTCGCCAAAGGGCGTCCCGCTGGACAAGACAACATTGCGTTTCCGGAATGACATTGCAGGATGCCAGCTTGTGTCAAACAGTCCACAGGAGGCTCTATCACATGTGTTGCTGATGGAGGCGGCGTTAAAAGCTACTGAGGCTCTAGCTGGCTGCTGTGAGGTAAAGTTTTTCGTTGTCAACCCCGGTGTTAAATTGCGGGGCTGTCCGCCAATTCGACTATTTTCACTACATACACTATATGCACTTACATCTTTTTGATGTTCAATTTGATCACGTGCACATACTACGAACGGAAAGCACCCCACTAACAAAGAATGGACGGCCGAAATAATTTTTAGGTAAAGCTCCGCCAAAAAAAGAACAGCCAAAAGCTTCATTTTCTGCGACGCCGCCCTTATCACCAACGCCTCTGATCTCTTAACCTCAACCCGCCACGCACCAACAGCAAAATGTCCGGCTCATCAGGCGACAGCCAGCTCTTTGAGGAGACCTTTGTGGTCACCGCCGTCGATTCCAAAAAGTACGACCGTGTCGCGCGGTTGACTGCCGAGTCGACGGACAAGCAGACCCAGATGACCCTTGATATCAACACTGAGCTGTACCCGTGCTCCGAGAAGGAGACCCTGACTGTTGTGCTGGCAACGACGCTGTCTCTGGATGGCCAGGCAAACGACGACGATGGCAAGGGCTGGCGCGATGTGTCGAAGCCGGGCGCACCTGGCTCGGGCGACTCGACGCTGGCCGACATGTACGACTACGTGTGCTACGGAAAGATCTACAAGTTTGAGGACAGTCCTGACGGCCAGACAATGTATGTTGAAAAGAGAACGGAGGATAAATAAGTACAGAGGCAGAACTAACAATCAATAGCAAGGTCTACATCTCGTATGGCGGTCTCCTGATGTCATTAGTAGGCCCCTTCAAGAAGCTGACGCCTCTGCGTGTCGACTACACCTACCTGCTGGTCAAGAAGTAGATATTTCTATAGGGAGATGGAAATATAGGAATATAGGAGCGAGAGGAGGAAAAGAGGAGCAAGTCTTGGATCTTCTCATGGCGTTTGCGGCGTTGGACATATATACTACATATTTTTTTATTAATTTTGTTATTCACACTTGCGTTTTCCAAATCCACATATGCGCAGCTTGCACATGCTGTTGTCAGCCTAGCTAGACGCCTCGTGAGGACCGGGAAATGCTAGCACACGATGCAGCCGGCTGGTAATCGCATCCAGATTGGGCTCGTTTTCGCGCGTCAGCAGGCCGTGCCGGGCAAGGAAATCCAGCAGGACAACAGAACAGTTGGGCTTGTACAGGCCCTGCGCCAGCTGCTCGCGCACCTCAGCCACGGTGCACAGCATAAACGACTCGACCTCGCCGTCCTTGGGCTGCGGCACAACGCTCTCCGGTAGCGGCAGATCGTAGATCCATTCACACTCGGGGTAGATGTAGCCAGCCTCGCCACCGGCACGCTCGTCGGTAATGTAGACATATGTAATAATGCCGGCTGACTTGACATTGTCGCGCACCACATCCTCAGGCAGCGACGCCTCCTCGTCGGCCTCGCGCACCATGCACTCGAACGGATCCTCGGCCGTCATGAGTCCTCCAGCAACCGTGTTGTCAAGCATGCTGGGGTATGTTGACTTGGTAGCCGCGCGCCGGGGCACCCAGATCTTGATCTCGGATGTTTTACTGTCGGTAACGTAGGCCGTCATATGAACGCCGTAGCGCACGACACCCAACAGGCCAGTAGCAGCCCGCTCGACGCTGAAAAGCAGTTCCGGATTGGCCTTGTCGCTGCTGTTGCCGCGGCCGTAGACGGGCCAAATCTCGTCACGCCAGCCTGAAAGCACTTTGAACGCCTTCTTTTGGCGCCAGTACAGGTTCAGTGCCGCAATAGCCTTTGTTCGTGCCGGCTCAGTGGTCTGCCGTGCAAGCAGACGGTGCAGAGGTAGTCTGCCTCCTGGGGCATCGACAGCAGCCTGCAGATCAACGGTCGAGTCGAATCCAAAGGACTCGAGCTCGGCCTTGGGAACGGCCACGAGCTCAGAAAAGACGGCCTTGAGCATGTAGCCAATGGGATATGTAGTGACGCCATTGTCATCGGACCAGTCGACGATGTAGAGGCCTTTCAATGCTTCGGCATATTGCTCAGGCTGCTTCTCCTCGTCGGGGAACCTGGCTGTCAGCACTTGCTTAATGTGAGTATGGAAATTTACCAATAGGCAACCTACGAGTCGAGCGTGTTAATGAGATCAAGGTTGCTGTAGATAGTAGCCATGATGTATGATGGTCGAACAAGAGGGAGCTTGAGACGAGGCTATCAAAAGCTTGGTGGTGTTTAAGACCAGATAAAGGAGGATGAGCTAGTAATAGTCTGCATGGTCTCCAAGACACACTACATCATACACAATACTCATCAGTGCACGACTCAAATATAGTTTGCATTTATCTTACTTTTCATATAATTCTGATCGTGATTGTCTACAGATATTGAGGTCTCGCAGGACGTCGTGTGTATTATGTAATAAATGTTCACGATGGACAGGCAATTTACAATAAACGACGGCAAGTACTCCAAGTACTCAGTCGCGACTTCCCCTCGCTGCTCACTCTACTGCTTCCGGTTCTCCCCACTACGGACGCATTTATTATATTCAAATAATAATACAAAAATACACTAAGAGGTTGACAATCAGTAGAGGTTCCAGGCGTTGTTGGACCCAGTTTTACCATACAAACTGCCTGTTGATTACTCGTAGCTGTTGAGGCTGTTCTGCGGAACACTGACGAACAAAGTAGAAGGCACTAGCAAATTAGTGCGGACATCGCCATTCACGCCTCATCGACATCCAACTTGAACTTCACATTGGGAGGAATTTTTGTTATTTCACACTTTAATTTTTTGGGCATCTTACCAGCACTTTTCTCCTCATTTTTTCCTCATATACATATGCTTCTTAAATAGAGCTCTCATTACCAACAACGTCTCTATCTCGAGAACCATCACCAGATTATCACAGCATCCTGACGGCATCTCAAGCCTCTCATTTCCTCCTCATCTGACCACTTTTACCTCTCACAATGGCCCAGCCTCTTTTTGGAATCGTGCCAGCTGGCCTGCCCGTCATTACTGCACCCACCGAGGCCCCGTCACCAACCTCGTTCCTCTACTCCATCCAGGCACCGCTCGCAGACCAACGCACATTTAGCCATGTTGTCGTGTTCTTGCTACCGGGTGTCGAGCTGCCTCAGGGCACTGCTGCTGCCATATACCTGGTGACACCACCCTCGGGACCGGACCAGACCACGCCCCAGTCGCGGTTCCTCGGCGGCATCGGTCCTGGAAAAGAATCGGCCATTTTCAAGATTGGCGGCGGCCAACAGTCAGCCGCACCGACCGTGCTGGGAATCAGTGTCGAGGATGCTGCCAGTGTAGGTGCCCGTGTAGAAGAAGTGCGGTCTGCCAGCAATAGCAATAGCAAAGCCGTTGTGCTGTCCGGGTCGTCTTCGTCTTCCAGCACACAGCCGTCAACGCTGGTTCTGGCACAGCGGATTATCCAAAACGCATTCAACTTTTTGGTCAGCTTCAGCGGGAGCAGTGGCAGTGGGGGCCCCGAGGTTGTGCCGCTCAAGGCGTTTGAGGAGTGGTGGCGCAAGTTTGAAGGCCGCGTACGGAGTGACCCGACATTCCTCGAGCGGGCAACCGAGTGATCTGGTTCTGTTTATTTGATATCGGTTGATTTATTTGGGATATTAGCAATGCGTTCTATACGGCTGGCTTTGGCTTGGGTTTGTTATCATTTACTGTAGCATATATATAATGTCATTTTCATTTCGTGGGCGTGTTGAAGGATATATAAGAGCATATGGATTAATAAGCAGGCCTGTTCTACCTTAAGCTTATGGTATCATCAAGATGGCCCAGAGTAGAAGGCGCATGCAGCTGACAAACAGTGATCAAGGGTAATGTGAGGATATAAGGTGAGAAATAGAAAGCAGACAAATAGCAGACAAACTCCTTTTATGAAACCGTTGATCAGGCTATCCAATAACAACCATGCTCGCTAAACAAATAACTAAATCAAAATATCAATATATAACAATAGCCAAAATTTCTATAGACGACCCTATTCGTCCGGGGGAGTCATGGCACTCTTGAGTCGTGTAGGACTGGCAGCTCGACTCCTCCGTCCAGCATTGCCACCCAGACGCTCACGGCTCTCGGTTCGCACTACCAGGCCGTTTCGATCAATGGCCGAGAAACTCGCCACATTCGCCGCCGATGCTGATGGTCGCAGGTCGCCAAGTCTGTCCATGTTTCCGGTAGGTGTGGCCAGACCCGACGTGCGTGCACCACCGGCCGTCGACGTCAGACGGAAACCGGCTGATGCAGAGCCCTCGCTACTGTCGGAGATGAACTCGT
Source organism: Ophiostoma ulmi (assembly GCA_029298715.1). Taxonomy (NCBI): domain Eukaryota; kingdom Fungi; phylum Ascomycota; class Sordariomycetes; order Ophiostomatales; family Ophiostomataceae; genus Ophiostoma; species Ophiostoma ulmi. The sequence goes on along the minus strand of JANSLN010000002.1, from coordinate 3,365,826 downwards.
CGTTGTCGTCTAGGTCGCCGAGCTCAAACTGGCTTAGGTGGCCCTCTTCCAGCACACGCTCATACTCGTGCGAGCTGCGCCGGAACAACCGTTTTGCCAGTCCAGCCAACGAGCTGCCGGCTGATGAAGAACCAGATCCGGAACCGGTACCAATGGATCTAGAGAAGCGGCCTTGCTTGCGCGGGCTACCAAACAGACCCGTCCGGCGAACTATGTTGCCGGCCATGTTGAAGAAACGCGCACGGCGGTCCTTCTTGCGCAGCAACCAGAAAAAGAATATGAGAATTAGCAGCAAGATAAAAGCGCCTGGTACGGCCGACTTTTCGCGTGCCTTGTCCAGCAAATCCTCGGCTTTGTCACCCCAGTCGTCGTCATCGTCGCCGTCGTCGTGTGACTTGCTGCCGCCCTTAAAGGGCTCCCACTTGGAACCGGCGTACGTGAAATCGGCGGGAATGCTGCCGTCCTTGACATTGCTGCCGAATCCAACAGCCACACCTTTGCCGTCGAGGCCGGTAGGGCTGCTGTTGGCACCATAGGGAGGAATCTGGCCGGCAGAGTATAACAGCATACGGCCTAGTGTCCAGCTGACCTCGGTGCCATCAATCTTATCGACAGGCCGGAACGGAACAGTGTACCCTTCGCTCTTGGACTTGGATCTGGACTCTTCCATTGCATCGTCGGTACCGTTAAGGGGCGGCAGAGGTTCCAGACCTACGCGCGGAATGCCGATGCCTTCGTGAAGGACATTGATCACCCACGACGCCTTGAAGCACGCCTGCTCTGCGTCCTGGATCGCACGGTCTGCTTTTTCTTCTTTGGTTTTCCGTGTCTCTTTGGAGTCGGCGCCTTTCATGATGCTGGCGCGGATGCTGGACCAGTCTTGGGTGCAAAAATCCTGCACTTTGCGCTGGTAGGTGTTGAAGTCGTAGGCTATGTCGCCCTTCTCCTCGCCAAAGAAGCCATGGGTTGAGTGGTAGTATTCCGACACGCCGATAAAGTGGTTGATGTCAAAGTCGATGCTCGGTACCGAGTCGTGGATCAAGCACGGTTTTGATTCGCTGCCGCACGACTGGTCCTTGGCCAAGATGGGCTTTGTATTGAGTAGGCACTTTGAGAACTCGCCCGTGCCCAGTAGTGCAGACACGCCTGCTCTTGTTGCGTGTGCCAGTGCCGTCTCTTCCTCGTCACGCGTTGCCTTGCCGCCGCTGCCTTCAATGAGCGTGCCGTCGAGTGTTGTCCGCAAGCCCTTTGGCAGGCACGGGTCGGGAATGTCGCCGCCAATCGCCAGCACCTCCTTGAAGCGGCTTGTCAGCTCCTTGATGTACGTTTCACGGGCCTGGTTGACACCGAAGCCAAGCCAGGTAGCTGTAAAGACGCGGTGTTCCGAGGGTTTGCCGTCAAGAGTGCGCAGGCGCACAAGTTTGAGTTCGTCGGCGTGTTCTGCGGCTTCGGTGGCATTTGGCGCAAACGCAATCTGGGCTGACGCACCGCCCATGTCGAGAAATCCATAGGTGTTGTGGTTCTTGCCGTGCTGATGGTCTTGCGGGTTGTCAAAGCCACCGAGGAGGTAGTTTGCTGCAAGCCAGCCGAAGAGGCCCTCGGTCTCGCCCGAGATGATTTGGACGTTCTGGTCGCAATCGGGCAAGGCGAACTCGGTATTTTGGCGCAGGTATGAGCAGGTTTCGCGCAAGACGGCTTTTTGCTGCAAGTCGGGCAGCAGACGCATACCGGCAGTGGCCATGAGAAAGATGGGAGTGTCGGCAAGCTGGTCGGCAGGGACGACTTCAAGGGCGTAATCGATGAGGGCCTGCAGATGGTCGGCGCCGACAGTTGTGGGCTTGTCGCCAAAGGTCGAGATACCGGGGCGGATCTTCTTGGTCCATTTCGTCTTAATCTTTGGGAGTCTGTTGAGCTCGTCACTATCGGCGTCTTCAATTGCGCGGGATGGGTCCTTCCAGCGGTAGACATGCAGACGACTACCTGAGGAACCGGCGTCGACAATGACACCCCAGCGGTCTGTGTTGTTAGTTATGTATATAGTGGAAATGGTAGAGGTATGGCAGTTGTGCTGCTACATACACTTTTTGCCCATGCTGAAGATAAGAGAGGGGTTCAGATTTTTCGAGGTTGATGAGTCGCGTCGCACGGCCTGGCAGTCGAGGGTCTGGATAAAGGTCGATGCCGATCGATGGTGATGTCGAATCACAAATGAAGGATGTCGCAAACAGAGACGACAAAACGAGAGTTGTTCAAAAGTATGCGCGCAAACGAGAGACTAGAAGTGGAATGCCGGGATAGAGCGTATCGAGGACATTTGCAGGGATTTGATTAGGAGAATGCCGATATGGATAAAGACGACGATCTTGGCGCGTTGATATATTGGTGTGTTGATGGCGTTGATGAAGACAGGACAGAGAACAGATGACGGAGTGCGAAGAGAGCGAGAGCCTATCCAGAGACGACAAGAAGAAGCGAATAATAATTGAGGTATAAACGAGCGACAAAGAAGAAAAGGGCGCAAGAGTCGTTGGGTGTGCAGAGACGAAGCGAATGGCAAAAGTACGAGGGCCAAAAGTGTCGTAAAGGCAAAAAGGCAGGGCAGAGGTTGAAAAGGGGGTTTTCAGGTGGTGAGACGTCGTGGCCCAAATACGAATAGAACGAATTAAACCAACTAGAATTTACATAAGATACTTGCTACTGACAACGCCAGAAATAGAAGCACAAAGCATAGGACACTAACCTTTAGACGGAAGGTGCGCTCAGTTATACAGGTATTAGTATTGCATACCACTACGGCAGGAGCGACCCTTTACGAGCTTTACAGTGTCGTACTGTGCGATAAGATGGCGAGATACAGATACAGTGATCCTACGTCGGTGATCTACGCCTGCTGTAACAATGCAGGCGAAGATAGGACTATGTTTCTCTTTCAACTGGTAGGTTGCAGACGATCATGTTGCAGAAATAACTAGATCTTGCGGTGTTCTTTATCTCTAAATTTGAGCAATCGCTCAGTTGGGGACAGCAATGTCTTGGATCTTGTACGCACTGTGGCAATTGTGCTCATAAGCCATCGCTTCGCCCTGCGTAAGCCACTTCGCACTGTCCTCCTAAAGCATAGACATCTCAACGAGCAGACACGTAATATGCACGCCAATGTTTGAGAAGAACTCTCCAGCAGGTTTATCAGATGTATGTTTCGCAACTATGGGTTCATGCAGTCTGTGTTAGCGGTGTCGAACAAATTCAGCTATGTGTCTTTGTACTCGAAGACAGCGTTCATTGAGCAGTTGTACAGTGCCAAGGTGTCAAGGTGCCGAGATCAAAGAGGTGAGGTCAAAGAGATATGCTGCAGTTGAATAGATGGGGAACTTCACGGTGGGAGTATAAAAGCAAGTTGTAAATATTATATTTTGAAACAAGAGAAAGAGAAAAAAAGAAGAAAAAAAATATTAAAACCTTTTAGCCCGGTACTCGTACAAATCATTTATAACTTGCACGGTAAACGTCTTGCCGTGCCACAAATCTCAAGGCATAAGAAACACTACGACCTGCGTGTGTTTACATTCTACGTCCTACGTCTACGATCTACGGCCTACGCCTATACCCTAAATCTGCAAATCACCCTTGATGGCAGCAGCCTCTTCAATAGTGGCCAGGGCCTGTTCGAGGACAGACGTCTTGGCCTCTTCAAGGATAGATTCGATAGAGGGGGGCTCTGGTTCAACAGAGCTGCCCTTCATGTGGTGGGCATACCATGCCAGGAGGGAGTTCTCGTCCTCGAGCTGTCTATTGTGCTCCTCCATCTTCTTGAGCTTGTCTTGGAGCCGGGCAATCTCTACCTCTAAGTCGAAAGAGACTGTCTTTTCTGTCTCCTCTGCCCTTTCTACCTTGTCAGTGTTGTCCTTTGGTTCATCCTTCTCTTCTGGCTCCACGCAGATAGTCGATGCAGTAGATGAAAGTGGAGATAGTGAAAAGGGCGAAGAAGACTCACAGACATCTTCATCGATAATAGGTATCCGCACCTTGGACTCTTTGGCACATTGTATGTTGGTGTACTTGACCGACAGATAAATCTTGCGAGCATTCTCGCAGACTTGGGCCTTCCAAGCTGCATCACGAGTGTTGAGCTTGGGCATCTTCGAGTCCTTGGCCTCGCTCACGACGGAGAAGTCGATAGTCGAGCTAGTGAAAGTAGAGTTGGCGTCCATTGTGAATTGTGATATGGCAAGTTTAATATACTTGAAACGGTGGCAGAGTGTGTACAATGTAGATGTTGATCTGCTGCTAGATGCTGGATGCTTGATAGATGTTGGATGTAGATGCTGGATGAAGATGACAGCCGATGACTGACAACAGTCCGAAGCCATCTTTAAGTAGCTGCCACCTCTGCTAAAACTGAACAAGAGACGAACAACGACCTTCAACCATCGAATGAACAAACAATGCATTGTGATCGTGACGTGAAATGGTAAAGCGGTATTGTTGTTCAGATATTAGTTGTTCAGTCGCTGTCGATAGAGCTCAAAGAGGTCAACGCTTATTGGCCGTGACGTCATCAGAAGCGGGTATTAGCGCACATGCCGTATTGAGCACAAATCGGCAGATTACACGCATGTGCAGTAGCAAAGAGAGATGCATATACAGAGGCAGGAGTGGAACAGAATGCGACGGGAATAGGCAGCGAAGTAGAACTGCAGAGGAAGGTGTGGCTGGGATGACAAGACATCTGAGCTTCCATCGGATGCCTCCACATGTCGCGCCTTCCTCCGGGTAGTGACGTCTTTCCTTTTAGGGACTACTCTGTGCTGTTGTCAGTGGCCCAACTGCCGTCACCCGGCTATAAGATACTATATTCCACCAGAGGCCAGAGAAGGAAGGAGCCAAGCTTGCACATGCTAGCAGCGAGGGCGTATATAACCAGCACCTATTACTCAGTTGGCAGGATTACCTAACATGCAGCTACAGGCGATCTCTTGCCAGATCAACCAGCTTAAATAATGCTTAAACGGTCTGTTGCCGCTTCGACTCTTCTTTCTTCTCCTTCTCTTTCTCCTTCGTTCTACTCTCTCTATCTATTTCCACATCTACCCATCTCCAAGCACAACTACTACTCAACACACTCACCCCGCCGTCTATCCAACATGCCTACCTACATTGTATGAGCCATAACTATCCTCCTCGCCACTGCCAGAGAATCACTAACACCTCGTTTCCAGGTCTCCTGCAAGCCCGAGTCCACCCCCGAGCAGGTGGCCGCGTGAGTGTCTCCCTTTCCAAGTATAACCACCAGCAGTATCAGTGCTCGTTGCTAACTCGACGCGGCAGTGCTAAGAAGCACGCCACCGACCAGGGCGGCAAGATCGTGCACGAATACAACCTGATCAAGGGATTCTCGTATGTTTAGATGTCCTATAAAACTCCATCTTCAAAAATAATCATAGCTAACAGACAGTGTCTCGTTCCCCGATGACGCCGTCAACACTCTGTCCCAGCACGAGCACGTCAAGGATGTCGAGCTCGACCAACAGGTCAGCATCTAAATGCTTCAGCCTAGGAGCAGTCGCACTGAGCAATAATTACGTTTATATCACATAAAGTTCTTTGGACAGGCCTGCAGCGTCTCTGTATCTAGCTCTCACCAATACAATGCATATGTTGCTTATGTAACCATATTTGAGGCTGTAGAATTGACAGCTCTGCAGCTTGTGATTTCATTTTCAAAAAGGAAACCGCGACTTTTTTATACCTGTTGCCTGGTTGCTCTTTCCTATCGTGATTAGAGATGCCCAAAGCATCATGATAGCTGCGGGGGCCACAGAGGTGCACCTTGAGCCTGACGCGCTGTACAGCACCACGGTTACCCCTCAGCTGGCTTGCATCGGCTTGATTTGCCCCACTGAGCTATGTAATCGGCCGATAAGCCCACTGTATTAGAGACCTCTCGCGTGCCTTCTACAATAGGAAAGAGAAAAGCTGGGGATGTAAATGGTAGGCTTGTTAGTCAGTCACGCGCTAGCACCAATGACTCCAATGCCTCGTCTTCACCTCCCTCTCGTCTGCACCTCGTCGGCTTAGACGTTATATATATTTGTTGAACCTACTTGTACCTATATTCCACACATAATCGCCATGCTGTCAATATGAGAAACATTACACGGCCACTCCAGGTCATTCCTGTCCGCAGCACGACGCGTTGCTCGCTCTCCTCAACCTCACCGGCCTCACCAGCTCTGCTCTCTACACACTCAAGATGCTCGTCGGCGCGACATAGGACTGCTGCAGCCTTTGCTGCTCGATATCATTTCTCAACCTCATGTCTATCCCGTAGCAAGCATAGCCACAACCATAACCACCACCACCACAACAACAACAACAACAACAACAACAACAACAATACCCGCCCTACCCGCGCTCAGCCTCCGCCATTGCGCGACGAGGATATCGGCCGGCTTGCCAAAGAGCCGCAACACCAATTGCGCCTGGCCGATCTCGTCAAGCATGGCTGGCCGCCCTTGAGCGAAAAGGCCCTGCTCCAGAGCGCCAACTTCTCCCTGGACCTCATCCCCGTCCGTCTCGCGCGCCGCCTCCACGCCCTACGCAATCTGCCCTACATTGTCGTCTCTAATAGCAACATCCGCCAGATCTACGACAACTACCGCCACAGTCTACAGGCTCTGTTGCCCCTATGGGAGCGGCACAAGGGCCACACCGGGATCTCTGCTGTCGCGACGCTAGATCAGGAGATCTCCTTTACCGACGAGCTCGCCGAGCTTGTCACGTCACATCAGAACACCATTCCTATTCTCGCCCAGGGCTTCCTTGAGTCGCGCAAGTACATCTCACCAGCTCATGTCACAGCATTCCTGGACGAGCACTTGCGCGCGCGCATCGGCACCCGTCTGATTGCCGAGCAACATATTGCTCTGCACCTGAGCAGCCGGCCGTTTACCGGATCGGAAGCCTCGTCAGAAACAGGGAAAAGTCGGGAACAGGACGAAAGCAGACCACCTCCATCGTATATCGGCATCATTGATACACAGCTCAAACCAGCTCGCACTATTGACAGCTGTGCTGAGTTTGTGGCGGACATATGTGAGCTCAACTACGGCGTGCGGCCCCAGTGGCGCATCGACGGCGAGCCCGACACAACGTTTGCCTATGTGCCCATGCACCTTGAGTACATTGTCACGGAACTTCTCAAGAATGCGTTCCGTGCCGTTGTCGAGAACCGCATGCAGCGCGAGCCCATTGTGATCACCATTGCGCCCGAGCCGTCGGTGGGTCTGTCCAACAAGAACAAGTATGCCAACGACCAAACCCGCACCGACTCGCAAGAGGATCCCAAAATCATCCCGTTGGATGACAACGCATCGGGTGTCACCATCCGCATCCGGGACCGCGGCGGTGGTATAAGCGCCGATGTGCTTCCCAACATCTGGTCATACTCGTTCACGACCTTTTCCGACCTCGACAACGACATGCCCAACGACGGCAGCGGCCGGGGTGAAGGGCTCAACATTATCTCGACGACCAACATCGGCGGCAGTTCTATTGCTGGACTCGGCTACGGGTTGCCTCTGAGCCGGGCGTATGCAGAGTACTTTGGCGGCGGTATTGCTGTCCAGAGTCTGTATGGATGGGGCACAGACGTGTATCTAAGACTCAAGGGTGTTGGCAACATTGGCTAGGCTGTTTAAATAATATACTTCTATATTTGAGGCTGTATTTGCAGGTATTATCTGTAGCTTATCTACAGCATGTCTACGTACAGCCGTCTGTCATGTCTGATGACTAAGCATTCACGATTTTTGAGAATGTCAAACGCGTCGCTGATGGTCATTTTGATAATTTTGGAGGGGGGAAAAACTAAAATAAAATAAAACCTATAGTACTGGTTGATTATACTATCTCAGGGCATTTACCACTTGTCTATTGCTGCGTTGAAATGCGTACACACATTAATTGTTTGCCTTGCGTCAACTGACTGACAGATTGATATGGTCGAATAAGTGGGTCGAAATGGTAGACGCACGCAGGATGCCGCTGTAGACGCTGCATAGTCCCCACTCTTATTGGTTGTGTATTAGTTAATGTATGCATCGAATCTATTACAGGGCACATACAAAACAGCCTCGTCGCCCAGCCACCGAATACGTTAACAAGACAGATCAGAAAACGCCCAGCTTCCCCTCAGCTCTGCACCCCTGCATTTCCACCAATGCTGAGGCTGACTATCTGATTTTCTCTTTTTGTCTTGCAACCCAAATGCCACCACTTTCTCTCATTCTTTGCAACAGTCTCTCGCTCTCTTCATCTCATGATCAACAGCCGTTTCCCTCACGATTCTCACGATCCTCATGGGTCTCACGAGTCTCATGATCGATAGAGTCTCGCAAGTTCATTGATTCGGATTCTTAAATCATAGCCTGGTCTCACTGCTCATCCACATCACCTACCCGCTCTTTCAATGCCACCATATCGTCGCCGGTCCGCCCATAGGACCCCGCGCGCCTCCGCTATTTCTACACCTGGCACACCCTCGTCTGGACGGGGCACCAATGGCCAGCTCGTAGACGGGAAGTGGATGTGCGACTGTAAGCCCCGGCGCCAGGCTGTCCTGCGTGAAACACAGAAACCCGGGCCTAATAAGGGGCGCTGGTTCTATACGTGCCCTCAAGAACGCCGGCGCCAGTGCAAGTTCTTTATATGGGAGGACTATGCCGGCGTCGCTGGGGGTACCGGGCCAGTGACAGCAAACACAGCAAGCGCAACCGGCCCCTCGGGTATGCCGCAGCCTACATACCGAACATCCATTGGCCAAAGGACGACACCACCAGAGGAACGCTTTGGTGGCCCTGTGCGCCCAGCAGCGAGAGCTCCTGCAACGGCACCCAGACCGACTAGCACACAGCAGCCTTTTCCACCTCCCCGTCAAATTTCGCAGTCTGTTGGTGCTGGTCGCCAGCGCATCTTCACAACAGCACTGCATGGAGTTGGACCCAGCGACGTAATGATGAGAGACGGCGACTATACTTCTGAAGAGGAGGAAGCGCCTCCGACACCCACACCAGTACGGACACGCCAAGTGAGCAGTCACGCTACACATGGTCCCCAACTCACGCAAAGTGTGCCACGGCCAACTCACTCAACTGCCACAGCCGCAACTCGATCCGCTTTCGGGTCCGCATCCAGGTCTGCATCCGGGTCTGAGCCTGAAGAATCTATAAATCAGATAACAAAGTACTTTGGCATTGTGAAGAAGAACCAAACCACGGATATAAAGCAAGAGAGGCAGGGCCAATCGCCACCATCCGAACGTGGACCTGCCTCAGCTTCTGTCGTCAAATCTGCATCGAGGCGAGGACCGTTTGCTGAGGATCTTAGTGACAGCGAGTTTGACAGCGATATGGACCGTGCCATGGTAGCCCTTGCAGATGACAGCGAGCAGCTGCTTCACCGCAAAAAGAGTAATGCATCAGCAGATGCCCCCAGAGATGCAACAGCGATAAAGCAAGATCCTGACCACGATACTATGAATACAGAGGATACAGAGGGGGATGAAGGAGACAAGACACGACGGTACATTGTGCCCATGCTGTCGGCTTCCCAGAGCATGTCCAGCACCCCCACTGCCACCAGAACCACTAGAAGTACCAGAGAAACTCGCAGCAGTAGTATTCGCCGCCGTCGTGGACTTTTGGTTGCCTCGAGTGAGTATGCAGCCAAAGAGGCGGCATCAAACGGCTCCACAGCCGCTGGATCTTCAAGGGGAATGGAAGGGCCAGGTCCTGACTCGGAATCGTCGTTCGCGGCACTATTCAATGGAGGAAGAAGCCAGCCTCAGCTACAGCCCCAGCCTGTCCAGCAACAGCCCCAGCCTGTCCAGCAACAGCCACTGCCCAGCTTTTCATTCTCATCTTCGGCATTGGCCCCGTCGCAGGCGTCTTCTGTCTCAATATCGCAGGTTCCTGATCTGACCACGTCGTTTGCCACGGTTGCGACAAGTCCGTCAACATCTTTTCTTGTAGATGCAGCAGATCTAGCAGAAACAAACAGTGCAAAAAAACGCAAGAGTGGCGGCCAGAAGAAGGCGGCCTCTTGGTATAACAATGATGAAGACGGCGACGAGCAAGGTGCAAGCTCAGACGAGCAAGGTCCGGTCAGGGGTATTGCGCCGGCCGATGACCCCTTCAATATCTCACCATCGAAGCGTGTACGGTTTGACAATGCAGTGGGCAAGGGGAAAGAGGTGGTCCACAACAGCTCTTCTCAAAGCCTCAGCCAAGAGAGAGACCATAACGTGACACGAGCAGTTCTGCAGCTGCTCGAGGGTCAGCCGGTCGAGACGCGGGTGTTGCAGCAAGTTCGGGCCCTGCTCAACATTTCGTTTGAAGATCATACATAGGTGTGATGGTGTTTGCTGTCTTTAGTTCTTTGGCTTTTTTGATTGTCTAGAGCTTAGCTTGACGATGACGATATAATGTGTGATACCCAGGTAAGTGTTTTTTTTTTCTAGCTAGCTTGAACTGTTACCTTTTTGTCACAATAGAACAGGAAACATTATAAGATAAATGTGATATTATCATGATTAATAATTATAAACAATAATGAACAGCTATAAAAAGGGGTATGGGTATCTTTATCAGCCAGATCGTCGCCATGCCATCCTAACCGTACCGAGACCGGTAGAAAAGAGAAAGACAAATTACAGGAGTATGGACAGATATGAGCAAGACATATGAAAAAGCAGCAATAAACAACAGGCAGAAAGCGAGAAAACGAGATGAAACTCGTAGATAATAGTCATGCAGAGCAGCAACCAATGTCGTGATAAATTAAAGGCCTGGCCGGCATGTCGATGTATCGGCGAATCGACGTATCGAGGGTATTTCCATATAATGCCGGATCGTATACAATGTGAGTAAATATTATTGAAATGAAAGTCGTAAGATGAAATGCGTGCATGGGTGTAGATGAGAGAAGATAGGAAAACAAATCACACAAGATCACTTGTGCTGCTCGAGCAAGACTTGTGCGCGCTGCAACCGTTCAGCCATTTCGCGCTTCTTACGCCGCTCTTTGGCATTTTCGTCGTTGGCTTCGTCATCCTCTTCGTCGTTGATGATATCGTCGATATTGACGTCGGCATCGGCGTTGGCCTCTACCTCGGCCGGAGTCTTGTCACTGGCCTGCTCGAGATCCTGGGCACCCTTGCGCAGGCCGCGGTACATCTCTGTCACGGGGAAGAAGAGTGCCCATTCATCTTTCTCGACATGCTCGCGCAGCTCATCACAGTTGGTCTTCTCCCACAGATCCCACACCTTGGCTTCAGGAATGTTCTTCTTGCGCTGGTTCAGAATGGGCGATGATGGGCCAACGAGCTGTATACCAGTAAGGTCAGGCACTGCAAAGAAGAGGGCGTTGCCACCGCCGCTGTTGGCGATCTTGGCAACATCAGGATTCTGCAGACCGTTCTGAGACTGGTCAACCTTCTCCTTTCGCCGCTTGTACAGGCCAATGATGCCACGAACAGCGCGTAGAGCTTTGCGGAAGCCACTGTTGCAGCGACCGTTGGCCACAGCACGCTGTACCCATGGAAAATCGTCGGATGACGAGCTGACAAAAACTACAGTCCGTGGCGGCATCAGCAGCTTCTTACAGCTACTACAGCAAGGCCGCGACGCGCGCAGAGATGATGACCCAGGCGATGGAGAAGACGATAGCGATGACGTTAATGAAGACGAAGGAGCCGTCACAGAAAGTGATGGAGATGCTGTAGAGCTGCGGTCAGGCCCAGCAGCCGATGTTCCAATAGTCGTCACACCAGAAGCCACCGTGGAGAGCCGCGGCATCCCTGCATCGGACGATGCCTGGCTTCGAAGATGCAGTGTAGAGGTAAAGCCGGCACTGCTATCGTCGTTTGTATCATATGGCGTAGCCGTGCCCACAGAACAGCCACAAAAGACAGCATCCTCGCCAAGTTCAGTCACCTCACTCTGCCAGTAAAGAATCTGCGTAATCTTCTCGCGTTTCTTTGCTACATCGGTGTGGTTCCAGCCTTTGGGGCACTGCTCCATGTAGTGCCCGACTTCGCTCGCTTCTTGGTTGGCAAGCTCGTCGCACCCGTACAGCGGCACAGGGGCTGTCGATGCCTCAAGACCTGCTGCATCCTTGATGAATTCAGGCATGCCAGGAATAGCGCCGATTGTCATGACGTCCACAGGGATGTTGGCCGTCGGTGACACCATGGTGCTGACGAGGTAGGTAATGCGGAGGCGTGTCTGGTCCAGGGCAAGCGTCTGCGAGTCTATACTCCCCGCCTCGCTGCCGATGACACCGGCGCCTTGTGTGCCTGTAGTTTCTGAGACACTATTGCCCTCGAGCTTGTGTACTTGTATAGAACACGAAAACTCAGGCTCGCTATCCTCTTTGGGGCTCGCTTCGCCTTGCCAATGTTGGCTTGTGGCAAGGCTGACCGGGCTGGTAGTGCTAGGACAGATGTCGTGAGGTATGCCGCTCTCTTCTCGTGTCTCTTTTAGTGCCTCCTTTTCAGTCGCTGTATTCCAGACTTGGCCTTGTGTAGATGCCGGCAGCGGGGAGGACGACTGTATCCTGGGATGGGGCGACACGGCAGGCAACAGGGCTAGCTTTGTCAAAGAGTCGGTCTGGACCTGTAAGCTGTGTGGGTGTGTGAGAGAGTGTGAGTGTGAGTGCAAGGTTGCGTTCTGGGTCGGTGGTGCGGCGTTAACACGGGAATTAAGACTGTCTCTGGGGTCTTTTGGATCTTTGGGGGTCTCGATGTCGTCGGTGTCGGTCTCGATCACGTGCAAACTCGGCCCGTCGATAGGAGTATAGACCGGGGCCGATGAGGGGAATGTGGACGGCGTGGTATATACTGAAGAAGAAGAAGACCGGGTTCGTGAAAGTGTCGAAACCTCGGAAGCGTTGAGTGTGTTGAGTGGTGTTTTTGAAGGAGGGCGGTGGAGGCGAAGGCGAGGCTTGTGATTGTGAGTGAGATAGCAATGATAACGATTATGCGGGCTGTCGGTAATGGTGCCAGTGGTGCAAGTGCCACTGGCGCCTGCTGCACCTGACATTGGGACTAGCTTGGCAAGGTGGGTTTCTGGTCCATCCCCCTCTGTGGTTCTTGCGACATCGCTATCTCTCTCGTGACTAAGATCCCTGGCATTGTGGAAGAGTAAATCCTCATTGTTTGCGCCGGGGGCAAATGCTAATGCTAGCGTGTTGTGGGCCGCCATTAGGAGTCGCTCCTGTCGCTCCTGTCGCTTTTTGACAGGCAGGAGCGCCTGCAGGTGGAAATTGTCGAAAATAGGGAAAGAGCGACCGAGAAACGACGTGCCGTGAGCAACAGATGAGAGACAGATATGGAAAGAGCGACGTATAGGACGCACACAACTCGACTATTGTATCCCTCTAAGGAACTCGCTAGACTGCTCCTTCTGTTTCAGCACCACATTGTCGACGTGTAGGTGTCTCTTCTGCTGGTGCTGGTGCTGTGCAGTGGCTCGGTCGTGCCTGCCAAAGTTGCTGGTGTCTGGTGATGAGTTTGATTCGCGTGATCAAAATATGTTTGAGATGTGGAAAGAGCGATGCAGGCGATTTATGAGAAAGGGCGAATAAGGCGAATGTGGAAGAAGCGACCGCGAGCTCTCAACGATGGTCGATAGTAGAAATGAGATCTCATAAAGTCCATACGCAAAAATATATGTCTAGGTTAAAGCACGGGGCAGGCTAGGGCGCAAATTGTCCAGCGAAAGGATGACATCAGCGGCTGTCCAGGGGCCGTGGCAGAACGCCGTAATATGCGTAAAATGTCTGGGACGCGACGATAGGACGAATGTGATATGCTGGTGAGTATAGAACTGATGCGGATCATGCGAGGAAGGCGCGATGCGTCTCTGTTGTTTCTGAACTGGAAAGACCCAAATCCATCCAGTTGTCAAATGTTCGTTGCAGGATCGAGGAAAGAGCGATGGAGGTTGGAGGCGAACGCGGAAAGAACCAAGGAACCTGGGCAAATTTGTGTTTATTTGGTAAGATATTAGATAGGAGAATAAAATTGAGCGGAGTCAGCTAGCTGTTGAAGAGGAACGGTCGAAGCGTAGGCGAAGAACGCGATAATGGATGAAAATCATAGATATATAGGGATGAGAACAATAATGAAAGGAAGACGAGGTCAAAGGAGAGAGGCGAAAATTCTGAAAACCCAGAATGAGAAGGGGGTGGAGGCCACGATGGGTTGGCCAGCCCTTTCCCTTTCAAGACCACATTATTGCTTCCTGCGTGCAAGAGGAAGGACCGCTGCAATAACTACGTAAACAAAGGGTCGCTCCTTCTTCTGTTTGTCAGTTCCTTTTGAATGTTCAGCACGATGCGACGTCAAAGAAGGGAAGGTGCCGACGCCGACATCCTCCCAAAAATATATGTAAACTCCTACTCAGTAAATTACCTAGATGCACCCCGGTGAAGAGAGCGCTACCAAAATAGACTGTGATGGAGCCTAAAGCAGGGAAACCCGTTGTCCATGCTTTTATGCTGAATGCGGTGTAGCATTGTATCTTTTTGGGACTACCAGACTTGCAAATGAAGTATGCACCAGAACACGTGCGTGTGCCATTTGAGGAAGGCGCGTCAGGCGGCACGTCCCTTCGCATTTCCCATTAATATAAATATACATATTAACAACTATTAGATGAAATGCCGCAGCTTTTGGCTTTCAGATGCCGTGTATCTGTGGACTAAGCTTGTCTTGGGTTTATTTTCAAAATTAATTATATATACAATATATACATCCACCTTATCCAAGTCATCAATTTGTTGGCCTTCTCTGACCTTAGCTCATCTACGACGGCTGCATCGCCTGCCATTTAGACAGCTCGCCTTCTGCGTCGTCGTCCAGCAGATCTCGATTTCTTGGCTTGACGGGGATGGGCCGTGCACCAACGTTTCCTCCCAGTCCCGAAACAGTCGGTGCTCGAGCTGGCAACTTGGGTGGCTTGTCGCCAATGACTGACGGCACCACGTCTGTTTGGCGCCGCGGGGGTTTTGGTGGTGGAGAGGCATCGTGGCCATTCTCGGGTGTGGGTGACGGCGATGTTGCTGCAGCAAGGTGTGCAGGTTTCTTGGCAACGGGCGGTGCTGGTTTGCCTCTCGCGGTAGATGTGTTTGACGCTGCCGATATTGGTCTTGCGGGGAGCGTCGAGGACTGCGATGGACTCTGTGAAGCTGTCATTGGCGGCTTGAGTGTGACTTGGGCGTTGTTTCTCAAAGGCAAGGGGGCCGGTATGCTGCTGATGGGAGCCTTGCTCAAGACCGACGGCGAAGACGACGCGGATGTACGCAGCTCGTCAAATGTCTTAGTGACAGCACTCACAGTATTTGTGTAAGCAGCTGTCTGTGTGGCAGGCCCTCCTACGAGCTTATTCGTCAATGTAGCAACTGAATTATCACCATCGTCCCCATTGTAGCCGTTGGTGGTGGTGGTAGCAATAGTATTGGTCTGCTGCCGCCTTGGTGGCGGGGGAGGCGGCGGTACTGATGATCCAGCTTCCAGTCTCTGTGGGGACTGAGTCGAAGCGCTTTTTGACAGTCCCTGTCCTCCTTTGTCGTAGGATGAGGGCAGTCCTATGGCCTTTCTTGGCAAGCTGCCAGTAATGCTTTGGCTGTTGACCGACGATGAGAGCATCGACGGGTTGATGTGCTCGTACGGAGACGTCGACAGGCTCGAGAATGATGACAGTCGCGATTCAGCTCGCGGCACGGCCACCCAGTCCGACTCATCTGTCGGCGTAAAGGGATTCGACGGTCGCTTCGGGTTGAGGACTGCTGCGTGTGTCGCTGGGTTGGCTGGTACGGGTGGCTGCACAGAAGCTTGTGCCATCCGCCCATTGTCGAGCCACCACTTTTGGCGATCAGAACTGGCTGGAGGTAGCCCTGGCTCTATAGCATCGTAGCCCAGCAGGTCTTCGTCATCAGTGTCTTCGGCCATTGTGTTGGCTGTCGCATCGCCAACTTCACCCTTGCGCCGCTCGTACAGCTCGCGGCTAATCTTGTCTCGCAGCGCCTCGTCGGTTTTGTTGACAGTGCATGCAAAGTATGCATACACAGGCCGGTGGTCGGAGAATCGAAGCGGTGCGGAGTTATACTCTAGCTGCCGCAGTTGCGTGCCTTTGCGCAGGATGCGGTCAGTCCATGCGGGAATGCGCTGTTTTTCAGATGAGTCGTAGTCATCGCGACCAACGTCAAATTTGTACGTCGGCAGGAACGTGATGCGCGCCTCAGAGTAGTACGGGAACGCAAGGCCGGCCACCATCTGCAAGTTGAGCTGATCGTTCTCGTACAGAGCTTCGATATTATGGGCTCGCACAAAATCCAGGGCCCGGTCTCTGCCGAGGCCGATACGGTAGTTGAAGTCGCCAAACCAGAGCACGGCATCGTGGTCATCGATGCCCCTGTTGCGCTGAAAACGGAGGCCGTGGTGAATAGTCATGTAGTCCCGGTTTCGCTCTTCGTAATTGGAAAACCCTGCAGCCAGATGTGCCGTCACAAAGCAGATGGGTGTGCTGGCATAGTCTAGCCGAATAGCTACAGCGCCCTTGTTGCCCGCCATGCCAGACATGCCCGTCTTCTTGACGCTTCCCTCGACATTTTTGATCTTGGAGAGTGCAGACGACTTGACGAAAATGCAAAGTGCTGCTCCCACAAGCTGGCCGCTGCGAAGAAGTACATACGGCTCGCTGTTGACCAGGGATGCGTGGTGGTTAAGAGTGCTGCGCACGGCTGTTTCCCACTGCTGTTTCCGGGACGGATCACTGTTCATGATCTGCTGTGGACTCAGTTCCACAATCTCCTGGAAGCCAACTGCAAAGATCTCGGGCAGCTGGTCCGCCGATTCTGGATTTCTAGGGAACAGCCACGGTGATATATCCTCACCCAGTCCGTTAAGACGACCGTTGAGGTTGAATGTTCCAACCCAGCTGTTTTTTTTTGTCAGTATTTGATTTAAGTATTTTATGGAATCAGTTGACTTACATGGTGATCACTTCGGTCGAGGAGAACGTTGCTGCTCGCTTGTTCAGCTCCGAGGTGACATAGTCGCTGATGGGGTCAAACAAGACAACGGGCTCCTGGCCGTATAGCCGGCCGAGTAGCATGTCGATGGTGTTCTGCCGGCCCTTGTCTGCAAAATTGTTGATATAAAGGCGTGTTGCCGACTTTCGTGCGTCTGCAATAGCACCAGCAAGAGACATCTTTCCGGATCTTGTAAATGACGACTTGAGCGCGCCAGTTCCGGCATAGATCTTGGACAGCGCGTCGCCATTGTCTGCCCACAGATTCGAGTGTCGCACCCAGAACTCTGGGCCGGCATACTCGTCTCGCTGGCCCAAAAAGGCCTCGACTGCCATTTGAGAAATGATGGTCTGGATCAGGTTGGTACGGTCTAGACAGTCGAGGCAGTTTGTGCGAAAGACACCCTCCTGCTGAAGGACTACCACGAACCGCCGATGTAAGATGCTTGTGCTAGACGATTTGCGCACCATGTTCCGACCGCCTTTTTGGGTGTTCTCATCATCCGTCTCCACGGCCAGATAGTATGCAAACCCGTTTGCCGAATTTTCAATATACCGTCGAATCTCCTGTGCCGCTTCGTAGCCCGTAGGCCCTTTGGTCTCGGCATGAAAGTCGTACTCGGTGGAGCGGATCAGTGAGTGGTCGTCTGAATTTGAGCCCATGCCTCCCTTCTCGTCTCGCCGGCTCAGTGGTGTGTGCTTTAAGCCATAGCGGTAGCATTGGGTCAGCTCGGCTTCGCCCGGCTTGGCTTCGCTCAATAAATTGACAACGTGTATGGCGCCGTAAGACTGCTCCAGGTCCTCGAAATGTTTGTCAAACGCGGGCTGTGCGCCGTCAGGAGAGCGCGTGACAATGATCTTCTGGTGGCCAGGAAGGAGGCCTGGAGATTGCTCCCAAAAGACAGGGACAGAGCCGCGTACTTGCACGTAAGAGAATACGACACCGCTCGGGCTCCAGTAGATGGTCTCTGTCTCGACAAAGTTGGCAACATTGCCGTCGTCGTCGATACCACGGGAGTTGAATCGCGTGCCTGCTCGCTTACAGGACAGCCTCGATATAACGGTAAGATACGACGGCATGCCAGACTTGCTAGTCCGGAGCGGCGCAACAGACTGAGGGATTGTGACGGTCAAGCAGAAGCCGCGCACAGCGGACGTCAGGATGCGGGATGAGTCGAGAGACTCGCGCTCGTGTCGTTGCAAGCGAGACCGAAACTGGACGAGCGGCTGGATCATGAAAGAGTTCCACAAAAACGACTCGTCAAAATTATCAATGTCAAAAGACGACGAGTCTGCAGATCTGTCCTGCAGTCGATTTGTAAGGTCAAAGTCGGTGCTGTAATAGAAGCTGCGATTTCCCAGGAGTTTCATGAGCTCTTGACAGGGATGCTCAACAGGTACATCACGTCGACTGAGACCCTGGGAGTAGACTGACGCCGCATCGCCGTCCGCATCCCAAGGGTCGACTGCCGTGGACAACACGTCGTCGTATTCGTTGGTGTTGAGGCAGAAGAACTGGACCTGCTGGATCATCTCGACCGTCTCTCCCGGCCTCAACGTGGCAACACGCAGTGCCTGTGTGATGACGCTCAGAAACACATCCTGTCCAACAGCGATCAGGCCGAGGGTGCCGTAGATGGGACGCGGCGTCAGTGCGCGGTAATCGCTCAGCATGCCCTTGGACACGGGCGAGAACTCAACCATGCACTTGAGGGTGTCTCCGCTTGCATTGTTGACACCAAAGTTGCCACCAGCAGCACTGTGTCGGAAGATGAGCGCATGTGATTGTGAAGCAATGGCAATAGCTCGGTGCGGATAGTCGCGGATCATCAGCCGGCTGGATTTGTCGGGGTCCGGCGCCTGGCCATTCCAGGACACGGTGCTTCCTATGTAGTCCATAGTTGTCTTTTTATATGTATAGAGAGTATGTGTGTTTCCTCTTTGTGCTCAGTGTTTGCTCATAAGACAGTGTGAAAGTGAGAGCAAAAGGGCTGTGTATCCAGATCCGAGACGAGCATCTCCGGGTTGGGAAAAAGGGGTGGCCAGCTCGCGTTGAGGATGAGTCGGGATTCTGTTCTTTTCAGATAGATAGATACCAGTCAATGTCTGTCCTTAATATCCAGTGGTCTATACCGGCCTCAGCACAAGCTATCAACACTGCTGTGTTTTTTTTTTCGACTTGGTCGGCTGTTGTCAACTTGAAGCTTTTCAGACCGCAAGATGCCAAGACACGATGCTCGCTGCAAAGCCACACAAGGTGCAGGATTTGAATTTGCACTTGTATCTGCTGAAAGTCAAAGCTGTGCTGGCTCTTGCTCTATTGAAATTCTCGTTCCGATCCTGGTTTTTGTGCCTATTCGATGTGGTGTGTCGGATAAGAGACTGTGGGATCTTGCTATTATTAGGGCGTCCGGCAGCTTAAGCTGACAGCACCTCTGTCTAGTACGAGTGATACAGCCCAGAGCCCTCCACTTTGCTTGTTATTGGTGGGCCCATGACGCAGCTGCAGATACTCAAAAAGATTGATCACGTGACATGTACTCCTTAATGAAAATAGGAAGGAGCCATGGAGCAGAGCCCGTTGTGGCCAGGTGGGTCTTATGTAATAAATACGGAGGGTTTCAGTGCAATCCAGAGCGCCAAGTGGCCCGTGCGTCCCCAGAAAAGCAGAAACCAAGAAAATCAAAAACAACAAGTCGAAAGCGACTGCGCGCAGCCTCAGCTCATGCTAGTAACTTTTTATCCTGTATTCTTTACATCATCATAGATTTGACCACACAGCCTTGTTCTTCATTAAGCTATTGTTACTGTGTTTATTAATATCCAGCCAATCACGCGCCACACAAACACGGCTCAAGACACTCGAGACACTCAAAGACTCAATTCAGCAGGCATCACAAGCCTTATCGACCGCACACGTACCGGCCTCGATCGCGTCGGTTTACCTACTACACGGCGCACATCACCACTTGAAAGACTGCTTCGGTACAATGGCGGACTACAACTATGGCGGCAGCGATGAGGAGAACAGCGAGATCCGGAAACTGAATCTGGAGCTGGTAAGTTCAGAGTGAGGTGGATTCGGCGTCAAGGAGGTCATCATGGTAGCAAGGACCAGAGAGCACTGTGCTAACATTGCAGGACGTTGACTCGGACAACTTCGAACTATGGGAGAAGCTCATCTACGCTTGCGAAGCGCTCGATGGCGGTCTGAACCGTAACTCCAGCCCGCAAGCCCTCGAAACCATGCGCAACACCTACGACCGCGTCCTCGTCAAGTTCCCCCTTCTCTTTGGCTACTGGAAAAAGTACGCCGACTTTGAGTTCAACATCACCGGCCCCGAGGCGGCCGAGTTGGTCTATGAGCGCGGTTGCGCCAGCATCACCAACTCGGTCGATCTTTGGACGCAGTTCTGCTCCTTCAAGATGGAGACCACTCACGAGCCTCAGCCTGTGAGAGAGTAAGTCGCAGAAAGAAATAAGAAAGAACAAAATTTCCACACTCTTTTCCCTTACCCTCCCTCCCCTTGATGAAATCCCTCCTCCCCGTGTGTGTTGTCCGCATAACCTATAGCACGCCGAGACCCAGATGAAACAACACATGGCCGGCAAAAGGCCGTTTTGATGGTGGAGATGTGAGAGACTACCAACAATGATACTCGGGGAAATACGGTAACACGTGAAAAAAAGGGACAGTTGGGAACCTGCGTATGATATCGGCCATCTCTGGTAGAGATGACGAGATCCCAACACTCAAGAGACAAGAGACAAGAGAGATACAAGACCATTGCATCGTCGTACACGGTGAGAGAGCCAACCCTGGCCAACTCAAATCCCCTAAACCAGTCCCTAAAGCCCTTTTGGATGTTGCTCTCTCACAAATCTCAAAGCTTCTCTTCTTCCTCAGGGCACTTTCTCGGGGCTCGTATTCCATCTTCTCCGGAACACCCTACCGCAAGCTGCTGCATCCTGTCTGATGCACGTTTGACGCTTACACAACAATAGCATGCTGCTTCTCGAAACAACATTCCCTATTACAAACACATCAAACATAACAAACATGCAGCCTTGTCAAATCTTTAGGATCAAAAACATTTACCTTGTATTTTTGCTCCCTTTCCCGCCCCTCTCCTCCCTCTCCGCTCCCCCCCTTATTATAATTAGCATGCGTCTATGGACAGCTCATGATCGGGACTATCGCTAACCAATTTTCTCTTTATATAGGGTTTTTGAACGTGCTGCTGAACATGTTGGTCTTGACTTCCTATCACATCCCTTCTGGGACAAGTACCTCGAGTACGAGGAGCGAATGGAGGCTGGCGAGCAAATCTTTGCTATTCTGAAGCGGGTTGTCCAGATCCCAATGCACCAGTACTCGCGTTACTATGAGCGATATCATCAGCTGGCACAAACACGTTCAGTTGCTGAGCTCGTCTCTGAGGATGTTCTAGCCCATCTCCGAGCGGAGACTATCGGCGAGGATGTCCAATACGCAAACAAATCCGACGCCGAACTGGAGCTGGTTCTGCGACCAAAGGTGGATGCTCTGCTCTATTCCGTCTTTATGAAGACGCAAGATGAGACAACCAAGCGCTGGACGTACGAGGCAGAGATCAAACGCCCATACTTTCATGTAACAAAGCTCGAGCACTCGCAGTTGGCAAACTGGCGCAAGTATCTCGACTTTGAGGAGGCAGAAGGTGACTTTAGTCGTGTCGTCTTCTTGTATGAGCGCTGTTTAGTCACATGTGCGTACTACGACGAGTTCTGGTTCCGCTACGCGCGCTGGATGTCGGGACAGATGGGCAAAGAGGAGGATGTACGTAACATTTACCTCCGTGCCTCAACCCTGTTTGTCCCCATCAGTCGGCCGGCTATCCGATTGCAGTTTGCCTATTTCGAGGAGAGCTGCGGCCGCGTGGAGTATGCACGGGCCATCCACAATACTGTGATAGAGGTTCTGCCGAACAGTGTGGAGGCTATTCTGTCGCTTGCCAACCTGGAACGGAGGCAGGCAGGTCTCGATGCTGCCATTGAGCTGTTCAAGCAGACGATTGCCGAGCCACAGGTTGACATCTACACCAAGTCGGCCCTGGTTGCAGAGTGGGCATTCCTTTTGTGGAAGGTCAAGGGCTCAGTCACGGATGCGCGCACAGTGTTTGTGAAAAACGTGCAGTATTATGCAAACAGTCGGCAATTCTGGTGGAAGTGGCTCGAATTTGAACTGGCACCGTCGCCTGCAGTTCAGCTGGACAATCAGACAGCAGGAGAGGACAAGAAGGAGACGACTGAAGACCGCCTCGAGCAGGTGATTATCGCACTGCGTAAACACAGCCACCTGCCCATTGGCACAAAACGGGAGCTGTGCCAGGTGTATATGACCTACCTGCAGCAAAACGGCGGCAAGGACTCGATGAAGAAGTATCTTGCCATTGATCGCGAGTTCTTTGGGTAAGTGTTTTTATTTTATTTTTGGCGCACATAAGGGAGGGATAAGAACTCTGCTAACATTATAGTCCTACATCTGTCTCCTTCTCAACCACCGACAAGTCCTCAGAGCCGCTTGTGGACATGGACGCCGAGACCTCCGAGAAGGCCACTCTGCGTTACCGGAGTTTCTTTGAGACTTATGAAACCCCAGACCCAGCGGCTGAGGGCCCTGCCGACTTTGAGTAGATGCTATGCATTTGATACAGTCCTTGGCAGAAAGCACAAGCGTGTGTATCTGCGTGTTTGTCTGTGTTTTGTTAGGCCTCTTGTATAATACTTCCCATGTCTTGGTCATTTCTTGTTTTTGTTGTTCTTCTTACTATTGTGTTTTCATTTATGTGTTTCTGAGCATGCTTGCGAGTATTTCCGAATAAGCAACCTTTGGAGGTGGAAAAAGCCCTGATTTAATAGCTAGCTAGACGACGAGTCGATATCCAGCAAATATTCAAAAATCAATGTATGAAGCAGAAAAAAAAAGAAGCGATAATACATCATCTGGTTATTGGTAGCTGTCGGCAGAATAAATACGTGATACTCTATTCTGGATATGCTCTTGGTGGCATCTAATAATAATGTGATGAAGAAACAAATGCCCAATCGTCGAGATATCAACTGATATTGGCAAAATGCAGCATCCAGACTTCTTTGGAGTGTCCCCCTGGTACCCCCCTTTATAAAGACCTTTGTAATGGTCCATCTCAACAGCGAGAACAACTCCTTAATTCCCTCGTGGCGCAATTGGCTAGCGCGTTAGACTGTTATCCTCCTATGATAGTCTATCTAAAGGTTGGTGGTTCGAGCCCACCCGAGGGAGAATAGGACGTGTGCCGTTTATTTTTGTTTTTAATCGTGATTACATTCTTGGTGTTATTTTTGGTGAGCAAATATCTTGTCTTTTTTTTGTCTAAAAAGTCTTTTTTTTATGTGTTTTTCACAGCTATATTCAATGCTATACCTACGACTTGCTGTATCTTCCATCTCTTGAAAGTTTTTGAGTAGCCTGGCTCTATTTTTTTGTATACGACCTTTTTTTGTTCATCAAATAGAGTATCAAAGGCAGTATCAAATCAAATATCACATTATTTACACTCCCATTGACTAAGAAAAACGAAAGAAACGAGTAAGAGTATCTCGATAAAACCGCAAAATTGTGATCATTACTTAACCATCGCCACTATCAGCCTCGCCATGTCGTCACATATCCTAAAATAGATATCACTCGGACTGATAGAAGGAGTGTGGCGTGGCGTACCGCTGGGCTGGTATCAACGGTTGTTCCTTCCCAAACAAAACGGGAGCATCTCCTAGATATAAAGAGTGCTGACATAATCCATTAAAACTGACATTTGATGCTCTTGTTTTCTTTTGCTACCACGATTACTTAGTAGTGGAAAACAAACGACGGATAGACTTATAGCATGTGGGAGCCGAGCTCGTTGCAAACCAGACTCAAAAGTCATGCTTCTTCGACTGGTGCTGCCTTGGCCATGCCATCCGACAGTCCAGAGTAAATCCTCAACCATGTGTTAAGACATTGCCCATCTTGCTAGTTCCTGTATGACTCTCAACCTTGGCCATGCATAGTTCTATTCTATTCTATTTCTTCTTCTTTTCTTCACAAGACTGTTTGTCCCATCTCCCCAATCTACTATATTTTCATCTTTACTTGCTCATTCTTATCAATTTCTTTCACCTCTTTGACATTTGTCGCCGGATGTCGGTCGTATTATTGCAGCTCATAACCCAATTTAAAGCGTCCCCATTTTCTTCTCTTTATCTTGCTTTGGTGGACTCGTAGCACACTGACCAACATGGGACTTTTATTATTATTTATTATTATTTATTATTATTATTTTTAACTATAAATTGCTATACTTTCATATGTCATCGCCTTGTGCTTATTGTTTTGTGCTTCTCCATGGTTCCCCAATTTTGTCAAATCCAAAACTTGTGTCGCACCTTCCTTGACAAGAAAGCACATGAGTTCGCGACTTTGCCACGGAACGAAAAAGTGGACTAATTAAAGATGGCGCGCTATGATTGGGTGTTGAAATATGCGCGGTAATTTTTTTTCTTTGCGCTACTTTCATCCGCAATCGCGCCACTTTCAGACCCTTTTATCCTTTCTCCGTGCTCTTTGCCAGCTTTTTTCTCTTCTTTTTATTTTATTTTATTTTATTTTATTTTATTTTATTTTATTTTATTTTATTTTATAGAAATTATTTCCTTATTTCCTAGAGGCTTCATTGCCGGTATACAAATTTTATTACGCTTTCACTTTGCATGTTCTTATATCGTATAACCACGGCTCAGAAAGAGAGATAAGGCGGACTAGACTGTGTCTCACCCCTAAAGGGTTTCTTCCTCTTTAATAGCCAGTCTTACTTGCTGCTTACTTCCTGTTTGGGTGGCCACTTCCCGAAGATTTCCCAACGTAACGGTGTCCGCCGCTACCGGCGCAGCCTGCATCCCAAGCATACTTGAGTATGCAGTAGAAGAAAATATTATTCATTACTTACCTTGCATTTGGTGCAAGCTGCGATGGCTCACACATTTTCCACCTCGCACAGAATTACAAATTGCTGCTTGAAAATACGAGTATCGGTCGCATGCTTGGTTTGGCTCGACTTCAAGTGGCTTGTCGGAAGACGGCGACGAGCCGTGTGACAAATTAGGAAGGAAGGGGCAACCTTTTTCAACCCCGTAATACTTGCCCCTCCGATAGCTTGGACCCGCGTAGGAAGTCGCAAGTTGTTGCAAGTCGCAAGGAAGTCGCAAACACATTATATCATGTAGGAGCGACCGACAAACACCACCAAATGTCTGCGTCGCAATTTATTATGCCGAGCGAGTCCCAGATCATCACCAGTCATGGTTATCTCACACCACCATTGTGTAATCAATGATGTCGCATGTAGCTGTTTATTTAATCTTTTGTCTAAATACTTAGTTGTAGTCCCTATTGTGACCTCCGTTCCTTTGCCGGTGCTTTGGCCCGCCCGCCCTTTGCGACTGCCTGTATCCAGAGGACTGAGTCTTCATCGCTCTTTCCTTTTCCATTTCCATTTCTCTTTTTTTCCACTGCCGCCAGCAATGCCTGTATCCACTGAGCCACCAGTAGCCCACTTTCCTCTTGTTGCCCCGGCGAATCCTGCTCTTTCAGATAAAGGAAAGAATTAGGCAAGAGCAAGACTTCCAGCAAAGGTCAGCTTAGTTTTATCTGCTTCCCATTGGCCGGTTTGTGGCTTTTTTGGTAGCCGGGATTTGGCTTTCCAGAGCAGACCATTCGCAAAAGCTAGCCTGGCCGCTTGCTCCTTCCGCTAGATACCATTTTCCCATGTGCTCGTCCTGCTGCTCTTGCCCTATTGAAAGCCTCTTCTATCTTCTTCCACGTCGTGCTTTGTGCAACTACACCCCCCCCACTTCTCTCATTCCCCCAGGAAGTCTGCTGTCCTCTCATAAGTGTTCTATCTCGCTCTTTCCTCTTTTCCTCTTCCCCAGAACTTGTTCTCCTGATCTCCTGATTCTCTCAACTCACCTGCATCTCGAAAGGTATGTCTTTTTTTTCTGACCCTGAGGACCCTGATTGTTTTACTTGTCTCTGTTGCAGAACCCTGAATCTCCAATTCGTCTCCAATTCCTTCAACGCCACCACCTAGCCCGTCTCTTCCCCTTATAAGCTCCGGTTTCTGTGGTCTCTGTTTGCTACACCGGCATCTGCTCGGGATACTTAAATACGCAGATCCCCCCTCAAACAAGTAGACGCTTACAATTTCTTTTACAGACGCATACGCAATCGATTACATTTCACAATGTCTGCTTCCCGTCAAATGTTCCGCGCTGCTGCGCGTGTTGCCGCCCCCGCGCGCCGCAATCTGTCTTCCGCTCCCCTGGCCGCCTCGCGCACTGCTTTCCGCCAGGGCGCCAACTCTGGCCGCCGCTACTACTCGTCTGAGGCCCCCAAGTCCGGCTCCAGCTCTTTGCCCATTTGGCTCGGTGCTGGTGTTGTCGGTGCCGGTGCTGCCTATTACTTCTTCACTCAGAACGCTGAGCCCAAGGAGTTCAAGCCCGAATTCAAGGATTACCAGGCCGTCTACAACGAGATTGCCAAGGCACTCCAGGAAAAGGATGACTACGATGATGGCAGCTACGGCCCCGTCCTCGTGCGTCTGGCTTGGCACGCTTCGGGCACCTACGATAAGGTCAGCGGCACCGGTGGCAGCAACGGTGCCACTATGCGCTTTGCTCCCGAGAGCAACCACGGTGCCAACGCCGGTCTGATCAACGCCCGCAACTTCCTCGAGCCCATCAAGGGTAGGTTTACGACATACTTTTCGCAACATTCAATTAGATCGTGCCAATGCTAACAATTCGCAGCCAAGTTCCCCTGGATCAGCTACTCTGACCTTTGGATTCTGGGTGGTGTCTGCGCCATCCAGGAGATGCAGGGCCCCAAGATCCCCTACCGCCCCGGCCGTGCTGACCGCGACTTCAACTCTTGCACTCCCGATGGCCGCCTGCCCGACGCTGCCCAGGGTGCTGACCACGTCCGCAACATCTTCTACCGCATGGGCTTCAACGACCAGGAGATTGTTGCCCTGGCTGGTGCTCACGCTCTGGGCCGCTGCCACACCTCCAACAGCGGCTTCGACGGCCCCTGGACCTTCTCCCCTACTGTCATGACCAACGACTACTTCAAGCTGCTAGTCAACAGCAAGTGGCAGTGGCGCAAGTGGGACGGCCCCAAGCAGTACGAGGATAAGGAGACCAAGACCCTGATGATGCTGCCCGCCGACATGGCCTTTGTCCAGGACAAGGCTTTCAAGAAGACTGTCGATGTCTACGCTGCCGATAACGACGTCTTCTTCAAGGACTTTGCTGCCGTCATCCAGAAGCTGTTTGAGCTTGGTGTCCCCTACACCGAGGCCACTCCCACTTATGTCTTCAAGAACCTGGAGGAGTAAACAAGCTGTGTATGTTCACTTGACATGCTAGCTTGTTGCTACACCTTTTAATTCTTGATTTCATGCGCATGCGAACTTAGACAAGGGTGGCCATACCCCTAACCACCACCAATACAAATACTACCCAGGTGGCTATACCAGCCATCGCCACTACCATAATTCAAGCGAGACATTCCGTTACCCGCAAGATCGATAGAAACGACCGGAACGAACCCTAGAGATAGAACTCCCACTGGAGGGAAGGACACGAGGGATAGAGTGAGGCTTGTACACTATATGAGGATGCCGGGGAGGTAAAAGCAGCGGAGAGGACGAATTTATTCAAGCTACGAACCTATTTCAAGCCATTTCTTTTTCAATTTAAATGACCATCTTTTTATAAACCCGAAATCTACTGGAGAATGCGACTCGACGTCGTAATGAACTGGATTTTGCCCAATTTGAGGCGGTACTTTTGAACATTTAGTAGCATCTATCAGACCCTATCTTGGTTGATATCTGGTAGTCCAATCTTATTTATCATTGCATGGATTGGCTGCTTTGAGGGTACTGGTGCCTTTGTTTTTACTCTTATCTTGTCTCGGATTTCTTCCTCCTTTTATTTTCCTTCATGTCTAGATATGAAGCAATCATGACTATCGCGATTTTCGACATCCAAGAATATATGTCTACGTATAATCAGCCTCGTTTTATCTGTTGACAGCATCAAGGGGCACTTAAGATTGAATTCCAACTCGTAGATGATGTCCCAAGATTCCCCTACTTCAGCTCCGATCCTGCCTCCGATGCACAATTACGTAATCAACTCACTCATGGCATTTCTGATGATCATGGTGCATCCACAAGGTGTCTCTGGAACCGCCCCCACTGATACTTTATTCACCGTGCGAGTGGGAGTGTACATCTACCCTGGAGTCTCGCTTGCATGAATCAGAGTATTATTATAGCAGCACCAAAATCAATGGCCGGTGTAAAAGATGCTGTGGGCAACTTTTGGGCCGCAAGTGCTTCACTTTAGCGCATATTACATAAGCATGTTTTTGTCATCGCCAATATCCAGTCTGGTGTCACCATACGAAGTACATTGGAAGGACCCACTCTACCACGCTGTGAATACTAAATTGCCACATGCTATTGGCCCGTGCCGCAGTCGTGTAAGCGCCGACTTGCCGTTCTAGGACAAGACTAGACACCAGAGTGGACATCCCCGCAGCAAATCGCAAGTCAATCACAGCGCGAGCACATGCGACGTAGAAAGTTGGGTTTGTGAGAGTGCGAGCCGAGTGAGAGTGAGGTGGGATGAGGCGATTTGAATCTACCGCGGTCTGACCTCGAAACTGTTTGTCATTTTGCAGAGCTGTACGTAGCAGATGAGGCCTCACCTATGGCCTCGAGGAAGTTGACCTGAAGTTGAGATAGTTGCTGTCAAGGATTGGGAATTGTAGAATCAAGCGACTGTCGCACAGAACTAGAGCCGCGATGCAGGGGTGCTCAAACGCTGGCCGCTGAGCGAGAAAAAAGGGGGATAGTGCACGAGCACAGAGAGGACAAGACTGGACAAGGAGGAGGGAGGAGGGGAAGCAGAGAGGGGAAGAAGTGCAGTAATAACATAGCAATGGCCTGGCACAACAGGATTCCGTCCAGCCTGCCAGCCTGCCACGCCTTTATCTTTCCATCTTTGTCTCCATTTCTGTTTGAGCTCTTCTGTTTTCTACTCTTCCAATCCAAGTTTGGCTTCGATCTCTTCTTTCTACTCTACCGTTTTGACCTCCCTTCGGCATACCGCTCCCTCCTTACATCGAGCTACTTCATTTGTGCGTTGCGACTCTTTTGATACCTTGGCTCGCGTATCTCAATATTTACTCACACACAGCACTACAGTGACTACTCGCCACCATGGCTGCACGGCCGGGCGAAGAGAATGTTGCAACTCTGTAAGCCTTGCATCCCAAGGGTAACCAACGTTGGACGTTGAACATGCATTCTGACAAACAGGTTTGCCGACATTCACTATTTCTACGGCCCCGAGACTGCCGTCCCTCCACACCACCGATTCAACAAGGGCTCCTATGTCTACCTTTTTGAGAATCCACATGACGGGCGCGCGCGCATAGAGGTCGCCAACAACCCGGGCACCGAGCACCAAGACGCCTTTGATGGATGTAAGCTGGCGCAACCATGAAAGAAAATACTCACAGATGTACTGACAAGCAGTCCTCGACCACACAAACGTCAAGTACTCGTACAAGCACAGCTGCATGGTGTCGGTCAGTGTCAACAGTGTCCCCAACATGGAAGAGTGGCACCTGCCCACCTACGACCCATCCAACCAGCAGATCTACCACTACAAGCTGGAGTCAGTTGACATTTACTTTTGGACGCATCTTGACGCTCTGCAGTTTGTCAACGGCGTGCGCCGCGTGCTACCCGCCCACCACATTGATGTCCAGGACGAACCGTCTGTGCCTGCACCACCACCGCCGCCCCAGCAGCAGCGCTACGTCCAGCCAGTCCAGCAGGTGCATGCCAATAGCACTGCCACCAACGGCATGACCTCCGTGGTGCAGAAGCTCGAGAATGTTGCGCTGAACGGCGGAGCCGTAGCTGCACAGCCCGACGGAATCATTACGTTTGCTGCACCGCCCATGTCGAGCACTTCGGGAGAAGCAAGCGCGCACTCACAGACAGCTTCGCTACACACCCAGTCACCACCACCACCACCACCACCACCACCACCCGGGGGGCCGCCTTCTACTCAACAGTCTGTTCAGACCACTCAGCCTACACAGCAGACCTTTGCTGCACCTTTTGCATACAATCCGGCCGCACCTCCTGCACCGGAAACCATCCGCCCGCGCGAGAAGACACCGCCCCCCGAAGATGCACCTGCTCAGCACCCGCTGCACCAGACGCTGTACGAGGATGCGGCAACACCTTTCAGTCCAGGTCTGGTTGTGCCTGCAGGCCTTGGGCCGCTTAGCCCGGGCATCCCACCGCCACAGTTCCAGGCGCCCCCGGGAGCCCCGTCGTTTCCGGCACCACCCGCGTATACTAGCAACCCCCCCACACCTGCCGGACTTCCTCACCAGTACCAGCAATTCCCAGGAGCTGTGCAGCAGCCGCATCAACAGCAACAATCACAGCAAGCCCACCCTGGCCTCTCACGCGCTACGACCATGCCCGTCGCTGGAGCGGCACCGTCGCCGTTCAATCCGGCGGCTACGTTTGGTACATTCTCGCCCCCGCCCGCTACTGGCTCGGCGCCGCCTCCATCGGCAGTTCCTGGAAGCAGCTACTCAGCCACAGCCGTCCCAACAGTGAACACTGTAGGGGCAGCGGGCAGCCCATACTCGATCCACCAGCAGTACTACCAGCCACAGGCTGGCGAGGGACATAGCAAATACCAGAACAAACAAGAGCCGAGGGGCAAGCTGGAGGAGTCGGCCGGGCGGCTGGAGAAGGGCGTGACGGGGATGCTCAAGAAGTTTGAGAAGCGGTTTGGGTAGATGAAGAATTTCTAGTTGACTTGTGTTTGTTTTTTGTGTGATTTCATTTATATAATATAAATAGCGAGCTCGTCTTTTGTTGTGCCTACTCAGAATATATCCTCTGCCAGTTTCACCACGTCATAGGGCTGGATCTGCTACCCGTTGTCTTTTGTCGATGTAGCCCGCAAACTGCCACAACCACATGTTTGAGAGGTCTAAAGTCCTCGATTTGTTTCGATAGCCGCCTGGGGTTGAGACCCGCGCCTGTCTGCCTTGAGTCAGCATTGTCAGCTTCAGTACAGCTGGCCTGGCCCATCTGACAGCCATGCCAGCTGGCGATCTTGTTTTATTTTTGTATTTCCACCAGGGCCATCGTCGTCATCTTTGCCTTTATCGTTATCCTCTTCCTCTTTTTTTGCTGTTTCTGTTTGTCTGTTTAATATTTATAATACTGATCCCTCTTTACTCCTCACCAATTTATCGAGATCTTAACGCCCAAAAGATTGGCGGCTCTTGGAAGTCTTGGCAGCACTATTGATGCCTCGAATATGCAATACAGGTCATCTCTAGTCAGCCTGACTTGGTGATGCGCCTACGGAGTGTACATTTACTGACGCTCCTTCCTCCTACCCTCCTATGACTACGCGTGTGCAGAGTATTCCAAAAGGGAAGGAACATTGACGAAACGAAGCTAATACACGACAAGAAGCCAACAATCAATATACGTATATATACAGCGTGGCTCAATACTTGAATGCTGTACGGTGATGCCGGATAACCTGCACAGCCCCCCGTCCGATATGTGCCCTGCCCCAGTGAGAATGTCCTGAACAATCATCCCGACTTTAACTGCTCGAGTTTGAGTGTGATGGATGAGGAGTTGGAACGTATCTTGCTGCTGATGTCTGTTGGACGTTCCCGTTCGCACCTTCCTCGACATTGACGAGTTGACAGCTCTTTCCTGTTTTAATGCTGTTCAGTGATCAAAGGAAAGAGCGCCCAACAAACTACGCCCCAGTCGTGCCTGTAAGATAGGTAGTCACCTAATCTTATCTTACAACCAACAGCGCCCAGACCACCAGAACATGCAAACTCCACTGTGGGATACGCACTAGTACTGCTAGTAAGTACTGACATGCACTGGCGCGCACACTCGCACCTTCCCCTCGAATCTGGAGTTTGAGCTGTAACAATATCCAATCTAGCTGCCGTTGGTGCCGGGGTCCGTCCCTCCTTCCCTCTTTCCTTCCCTCCCTCCTTCCCTGCTGCCTGCCTGGGCCTGCTCTTTAGATACATATGCGATCATGTCTCGTATTGTCACTAGTTGCTCCTTCCTTATTGATAATATTGCTATTATCGCTACTATCGCTATTTGATTGATAGAATTGACTGGCTCATACAGACCAGGAAAGAAAACCCCCTCTCGTACCTGCCTTCTTCGTGTCGCATCTTTCCCCTTCTGCCCTCTGAACTGGGTCCCCTTGTCTTACTTAGCAAGACGTTGTTTTTCATTGCCATCGAGCCATTCTCAGTTTGCAGTCCTCAAACCTCTTCTAATCTCTCCCAATCTCTGTCAATCTCTTCGCAATTCTCTTCCAGCCCCTGCGACAGCGACTCAACGACTCTTTTCGCCTCTTCGACTGATTGCGCGTCTTCAGCGGCCTCCACTCTGCCGACAACGTGACATCTCACGTCGTTCCAAGTTTCGTTCGCCAGCCTCAACCTGCCGTTTCTCGTCCTTCTGTTGTGCTGTTTGTGACAAGAACGAAAGACGAAAGACAAACAGAGAGGGAGCAAGAGCATAGATAGCTGTTATTCATCTTCCAAAGCTTAGCCGCCCCAGTTCATTGCTTGACGGATACTGCCGACAGAATCCGGACGAAAGATCACGAAACAGCAGATCTGCACGCCCCAGAAATCAACAGGGATCAGCAAGAAGAGGGCAACACAAGGGCAACAAGAAAAGAAAAGACAACAGAACCGATACGATACAGGAAATTCAGATATATTCGTGTACAATATGCAGAGCTGTCATCGTCTGATTTCCTGCACCGCCGAGTAGATCTGATTTCGACTCCCACGCCGCCTTTTTTCGTTATAGACTCATCCGAGGCATTCAATCAGCAGCAACATTCCATACTCGCTCTTGATTCTTCAACAGCAGCAGCACAGCGTCTTCACATCACCGCCGCGATGTTCGGCTTTCCGCTTGGAGATACCCTAAGCTCTAGAGGCATAAGCGATAGCAGATCTAGAATCGCTCCGAGGCAGAATAACACATCGTCAAATGGCTCCTCAAAAAACTATACTGCTGCAATTGTATGTCGTTTTTCATTACTCTTCTCGCAACATTCTTGGCACTACTAACACCCACAGGTTGTAGCAATCGTTGCGGTCGTCTTCACAGTCGGCATCTTTGCATTTATTGCCTTTCGGAGATGGCAGCGTACACGAGCACCGAAATATTCACGTTCTGGCCGCGACGACAATGACCACACTGAGGCTGGCCCGGCAACGGCCGAGGCACGACCAGCAGGGGGAAACGCAGGAACTGCAAACCCAACAACAGCCGCCACTGTCGACCGGAATACTAGTGTACGTTCTGTCATGACCCTGCCGCCGTACCGACCGCGGGCGCTGGAAGGCGAATCGGTTCTTGGCCGTGAGGGCGAGCGCGACGGTATCGACGTCGTGGTGGAGATGCCGACGGCCGAGGCAGACGAGCAGCTTCGTGAGGAAGAAATGGACACTCTCTACCAGATCCGCCTGGCCCGGCGACGCCAACAGGAAGAGCGGGAACAGCGCCGCGAAGCCCGCCGTGATGCTCGTGCACGGGGAGATCATGTCGCCCTGGAGACCATCCGACAACAGTCGCAGTCAGCCACCATCAACAACCCGCATGAACTGAACAGACTACGCAGCGAGCACACGCGTGCACAGGAGCAGCGTCAGCGCGCAGTCAGCAGTGTCAGCTATGCAGATCTCGGCGTTGCACGCCACGACGGAACCCGCATTCGGGCCAACAGCAACGAGAGCGAACGGATGGGCTTGCTTAGTGACGCCGCTAGCATTGGCGCCTCGGGCCGCTCGCCGTCTGCACTCAGTCAAAACTTTCCCCGTTCGGATGCACACCAGCGTGGCCGTAGTGCCAGCTCTGTGCTGAGCATCAATACAACACATAGCGACGAGTTGGCTCAAGGACCGGGATCAGGACAGCTCCAAGAGCCCGGCCAAGGCATGCGGTCAAGGGCAAGCTCACTAGGACGTGCTGGGTCCAGTCCCGAGCTGATCGACTCGGCCGAGGCTGACATGGGCGATGGTAGCCTCCCACTACACTCGCCACCAGGATACGACGAGGTTTCTCTCAACGACTTGACACCACAGCAATCGCGGTCAGAGAGCCCGTACCCCGAGCCGCCACCAGATTACTCGCCTGGCTCTACATCAGGTCCAACAGAGGCGCGAAACAGACGTCTCTCTGCACATGTTGCCGATATCGCTGCCGAGGCGTCCACTGCCGATGCAACTGTAACGACTGCACCGGCTGGTCTTGACGTCACTAGTGGCGATGCACGCCCTGCATCAAGAGTTATCCCCCAACTACCGAGCTTGCGTTTAGCCCATCTGCCGCAGATTGTCATTGAACCGTCGAGTGCTGTGCCGAGAGATGCCGATGCGTGAAAGAGCATGGCGATCATTTTTTTCTGCTTTTGATTTTAAGTGTTTGCATTTGGGTAATTTGGTACACGGCACAAGATGGTATTCACGACGACTTGGACAATCTTTTGATATATGATGGCCTGTTCTTCTTTTTCTTCTTTTTCTTGTTTTTCTTTTCTCTCTTCTGTCACTTACCTAGCATGTTTAGCGTATTTTCTGTGGATTTGAATGGGAGTTCCCTGGGAGTATTCTGATTAATATAATCTTGAACTTAAAAATGGATGCATTTGCAATACCAAATATTTTGATTCTCACTCTTCTTAGTTACTCTGTCTATGAAGTCAAGACAAGACGTTCAGCGGTCCTGGCCGTTACGGTGCTCCACAGGCTATGGGAATCCTAGTCTGGTGGGGTTATGTAAGGCATATCATGTCCCTTACAGCGCCGTAAGCGGGGCGCTAAGAAAAGTCGAAAGTTGAAAGTCGGGTTGAGCTATGCTGAAGAAAGTTTGAGGTGAGCGTCACCGTGAAACGAGCTGAGCCATCTCATCGCCCCAACTCTGCACTAATCTCTTGCTCACTTTGACAAAACACCAACGCGATGCATCAGCGACCACCGACAGATCCTTACAACAAGGACGATCTCATTGTGACGGCATCAGCAACAGCACCAGCACAGGTGGTCATGGCGCAGCAGCAGGTGGACGACTTGGTGGCAGACATGGACGGTGCGGATGGATACCATGGAGTGACTGAAGAGGAGGTGTCTGACGATAGCAGTGCTGAAGATCGCGAGACCGGCCTGGATACAACCCGGCACGAGACAGACCTTTTCGATGACGTTTTTGGTGGCGACGACAGCCCTTTACGTTCTACTGCTTTCAACTCCAACAATAACACCAACAGTAACACCAGCACCTCGTCGACTACACACAATACTGGTGCGCACGCCCACCCTTCAGATATGAACCGCCTGCAGCAGGAGCACAGCACTGCCGGCTACCGCGAAGGCCTCACTGCTGGCAAGAACGAGAGCCTGCAGGCTGGCTTTGACGAAGGCTACTCTTTGGGTGCGGCACTTGGCCTGGTTGTCGGCGAGCTGCTCGGGCTCATCGAGGGTCTGCTGGGGTTCCAGGTCGAGAGCGACAATCCCGGCGCCGAGGAGGGCGCTCTCCTTGCACGCGCTCGCCAAGAGCTGACTATGCAGACCATCTACTCGCCAACCTACTTTGCTCCCGATGGCACCTGGATCTATGATGTGGTAGCCAGTGATGGGAGCGAAAACGGAAACGAAAATGAAACCATCTTCGACGTGGCTCGCGCGCACCCTCTCGTGCGACTGTGGCGTGAGACGGTGGATACAGAGCTGTCACGGCGCGGTGTGCGCTGGGCCAAGCCTGGTGAAGAGGTCGAACTGGCAGCTGTGCTCGGTCTGACTGAGGACGAGCCTGACAAGGAGCCCAAGAAAGTCACGACTGCAGGTGCTTCTGGTGCGTCTGGTGCTCCTGGTGGTGGTGCGGCTGGAGCATCTCCGTCTGAGCCGGCAGCTCGTGTGCCTCCCTCCAACACGTCTGCGCTGGACTGGTGAAGTTGTCCAAGTGTCCAGATTGTCCAGATCGTCCGGATTCCTCAGACACGATGCGATAACGCGAGATACGAGACAAGCTCTCGATACTCGTGGACACCAAGTCGCCTAAACATGGCTAGACCTCGCCACCTGGAGACGCCCATCTCCTACCAGATCCCCCACCAGTTTACGGAGTATCAAATACCAAGGCCGATGCCAAGCAATGCTACCAGCGCTGACCACGATTCTGGCCCTGCTTCAATACTTTCAGGCCATCGGAAGTCCCTTGCTTTTAGTAGGACTCTCAGGATACGATAAGAGTATTGGCTTTGAACGGCCGTTGGATCGCCGATTACTAATGATTGCTAGCGCTCATCTTGCCTCTGCTGTCTAATCAAAGCCATGGACATTGAAGGTGGACGGAGGAAGAGCACGATTGGCCGATCTCGACCAATCTAGTGCTACAGTTGTAGTGAGCAGAGTTAAGGATGGGCGCAAGGAATATCCCGAAACCCGCCCACATAAAGTGCAAAGTGCCGGCCCATAGTTACTGTTGCATGCATATCTTTTGAGCCTTTGTACGTACAGTATGCTGCGTTTTACAGTACACATACTGTGGATACTGTGTAATCGAGCTGGAGTAATACGGAGTATTACAAGTGCAGTAATTACCGATCAGAGCACATGCAAATGGTGCGACGCTGACGCCACCTTTGCATTGGCCACAGCCAGTTAGGACAGAGCGATGCGCGTGCCAGCAGGCGAAACACTCAAATAAGAAAGAGGGAGCAAAGGCAAAAATGGAAGAGGGAAAGAGTAACGCACGAAAACGTTGTAAAACAGAAGGAGCAAGGGGACGGAGAAAATGAGAATCCTGCTATTTTGTGGAAAGAGCGATGCGATGACGAGCACGATAAGTGGCGCTAATTGAGTATCGACATAGCGAACAGAGTTGCCTATTGCCAATAATGCTTATTAAATTGCGCCGCAAAAATGTCCTAGTTGATTATATTGATACGGAACATCAGCATCATAACATCATAACATACAAAACAATTGATATTTAATCTGACAACAGACTCATAAATATACAGACACTGTACTGCTGAATGCATCGACACTGTGACGTCACTGAGATTTCAGCACGCAATATGGAGTCAATGGCAGTTGCTGCAGAAAGCGTGAGAGAGCTAATGTCAGCTCCGTATATGAGGACTCGCGTGCCTTCCCGGAATAAAAAGATCGGAAACCTACAAAACAGAAGCTGCAGCCCAACATCCTTCCTCTCCTAGATCTCCTAGATGCACCTGCCGTCTATTACGCAGTAGCGACTTCCCCAAACGAACTTTGCCTGCTGTTGGGCGCAACCAGCGAGGAAGGCGCCACCGCCGCTAGCGCCTATTGTATCGTCCTTTTATCTCTTATTTTCTTATTTTTCTTATTATCTTATTTTCCTATTCTCTTATTCAAAATTTCCCCTTTATTTTATTCGTATTAACCCTGTCTAGTCTAGATCCCCTCTAATTTTACGTCTTTCTTTTCGACCTTCTCGCCATCCAATACGTTCGACTTACCACTTATCAACCATCTCCGACTAAGAGAAAGCGAAAACGAGTACTACCCAGCGCTGTCCGTCTTGTCCGTCTTGTCCGCATCTAGCTCGAGCTCTCTTCCAGACAACGAAAACGGGGAGTGCCTTCTGGAAGGAATCCAGTTCAAGTCCGTCAGGAATGAGGAACAATTGACTAGCAGGGAAGAAAGTGTCTTGGAGACTAGAGGAACTAGAGAAACTAGAGGAACTCGAGGAGCAGAGACGCCGATCCAGAAGAACACCATTCCAGTCGCAACCCCGAAAGCAGCCTGACAAGCCTCTCTCCATAGAGAACCAAGAAAAACGACCGACAAGAACAACAAGACCGGCAAGAGAGTTTCTAGCAGCGAGCCAGCTGATATTGTTACCGTTTGCTGTCTGTCCACTGTCGCTTGCTCTGTAAGCACCTACGACTAGCTAGGACCGGCGATCAACTCGCTCTCTACCGCGGCTAGCCATCTGGTGGCACTAATATTTTTCATCAATTTTCTTTCTTCTGGTGCTATTATGGCGGACAATAGTACTCAGAAGGGCCAGGGACTGCCTTCTAGTCAGCCAGGCGACACAAACGTGTATGACACAGCTTTTGCAAACTCAAATACAAACGCAAATACAAACACAAACACAAACAAAAACGCATCAACATCATCAGACCCATTAGACGGCTTGCCGAAGCGGGCAGACGACAGATCGAGACAGTTCTCCGCCAACGACGTTGTTCGCAAGCACCGTCATCCCCACCACGACCACCAGCACCGGCGGCACTCCCACGGCGCAATGCGTGAAGACAACGAAGTCCATTACAAGGACATCCTCGACGACGGCCGTCGGGCGAGCGTTGCCCTCGATGACGCAGGCCATATTGCATTTCCCACACTTGTTCCTCCTGCCGTCCAATCCCCCAGCGAACCGGCCCACGACGGTGCAAACGACTATTATGAGACGCTCGAGCAACGCCAGACAGTGTCTACCAATGCCGGAAATGAAGAGGAGGCCAATGATGCCGCAGACGGCAGTCATCTGGCACCGATTGCAACCTCAAAGTCGGGCGCAAACAAGCAAAGAATGAAGCGCAGCCAGTCGGGCGGGTTCAACAAGACACTTTCCAAACGCGCAACCAGAGACCGCTCCACCACCCTCCCGTCATCGATCAAGCGCAACGCATCCGATGTCAACTTGATCCGGGAGCTCCGGAGGACGTCCACTCTGCACTGGGACCTGATGGACTTGCCACGACACGACGAGCCCAGCCCTTCGCCAATAAGGCGCACTGCGGCCTCGGCGGCAGATCTCGAGGCGGGCACATCGACATCGACGGGTCAACCAACAGCAGCAGCAGCAGCAGAAGCTGCATCCAAGCAGCCTATTGCGCCTTCAAAAACAAGAAGCTCGTTCTGGAAAAAGACCCCCAACGACCGGACAAAAACATCTGCAAGTCATCACTCGTACCG
Source organism: Ophiostoma ulmi (assembly GCA_029298715.1). Taxonomy (NCBI): domain Eukaryota; kingdom Fungi; phylum Ascomycota; class Sordariomycetes; order Ophiostomatales; family Ophiostomataceae; genus Ophiostoma; species Ophiostoma ulmi. The sequence continues at coordinate 3,326,523 of JANSLN010000002.1, read as the reverse complement.
CACATTCCTCAGATCACAAGGACGTCGCGATGGCCGTCTCCCCATCTCCGTCAAAGACACGAGCCACACGGGTGTTTTGGCCAAGGCTGTTGGCGCTGCAGTCCGGCGCATCACCCAGGGTGACAATCTTGACGACGACCCGGCCACCGACACTGAGGAGGAACCCAATGCCTACGCGCCCGAGGAGAGTGAGGCTGACATGTCGCCGGCCGCAGCCGAGTTTGGCCGCATTTCTCGCACACTAGCCCATCAAAAGTCGCCCAAGCTGAACATTGTTATTATGGTTATTGGCTCGCGTGGTGATATCCAGCCTTTCCTCAAGATTGGTCGCGTGCTCAAAAACAAATATGGCCACCGCGTCCGTGTCGCAACCCATCCGGCGTTTCGCGACTTTATCGAGAAAGATGCTGGCCTTGAGTTCTTTTCGGTCGGCGGTGACCCGGCTGAGCTGATGGCTTTCATGGTTAAGAACCCGGGCATGATTCCCAGTCTGGCTACCGTCCGGTCTGGCGACATTGGCCGCCGGCGTGACGCCATGGCAGAAATGTTTGACGGCTTCTGGCGCGCATGTGTAGACGCCACCGACGACCCAAATGACCTCCACAACAAGAAGCTTGTCGGTGACAAGGAACCATTTATTGCCGATGCCATTATTGCGAACCCTCCCAGCTATGTCCACGTCCACTGCGCTGAAGCCCTCGGCGTGCCGCTGCACATCATGTTCACCTTTCCCTACACACCAACCCAAGCTTTCCCGCACCCGCTTGCCAACATCAAAAAGTCCGCTGTTGACCCTGGCTACACAAATTTCATCTCGTACCCGCTGATTGATATGATGGTTTGGCAGGGTTTGGGAGATTTGGTCAACAATTTCCGTGTCCGTACCCTCGACCTCGAGCCCATCTCTTTGATCTGGGCTCCTGGCTCTATCTACCGCATGCACGTTCCTTTTACCTACCTCTGGAGTCCAGGTCTCATTCCCAAGCCCGAGGACTGGGGTCCGGAGATTGACATTGGCGGTTTCGTCTTCTTGGAGCTGGCATCCTCGTTTACGCCGCCCGAGAGTCTCGTCAAATTCCTTGCTGAGAGCGAAGAGCCACCCATCTACATTGGATTCGGATCCATCGTGGTCGATGATGCAGATAGCTTCACGGAAATGATTTTCGAGGCTGTTCGCAAGTCGGGTGTGCGCGCGCTCGTGTCCAAGGGCTGGGGCGGTTTTGGTGGCAAGGGTGACAACCTCCCTGACAATATCTACATGCTCGAGAACACACCCCACGACTGGCTATTCCCTCAGGTGCGCGGCTGCGTCATCCATGGCGGCGCAGGTACCACTGCTATTGCTCTCAAGTGCGGCCTCCCCATCATGGTGGTGCCCTTCTTTGGCGACCAGTACTTTTGGGGATCCATGATTGAAAAGTCCAAGGTCGGCCCAAAGCCTGTTCCCTACAAGCGCCTGACGGCCGAGAATCTTGCCGAAGGCATCGAGTACCTCCTCGGAAATGAGGCACGCTCTGCAGCACAGACAATTGCGGCGTCCATCGAGATAGAGGGCGATGGTGCTGAGAATGCATGCAAGTCGTTTATGCACACTATGGAGATGGAGGGACAGACGTCGATGCGCTGTGCCATCTTCCCCGACCGTGTGGCCGTGTGGCAACGCAAGTCATCTAACATTAGGCTCAGTCCCCTGGCTGCAGAGGCTCTCGTTGAGAAAGGCTACATGTCATACAAGAACTTGCGCCTCATCCGTCACACCGAGTGGAACGATTTCGAGGGTCCGGGCGAGCCAATTACAGCTATGTTCGGGTCGATTGCTCGCTCGTTCCGCGAAGTCGTCGGCGGCCCATTTACTGCCGTAGGAGAGATTGTCAGTGGCAGCAAGAAGAACAAGGCAGCGCGGAAGGAGAAGAAGGACCAAAAGAAGGCACTTGAAGCGAAGAAGGCCAAATCAAAGGCCGACAGTGCCGTTCCCGCTACCCCTGCTGCTGCGACTCTTCAGAATGGAGCCGCGGCCGGAGATCTGGGTGAAGCTGACACTCTGGGTGAGGACGATGATACCTTGGGCGAATCCCGCAGCTCTGGCGAGGCCGAGGAGGGCTCTTTTGAGGTCGTCTTCCATGCCGTGGGCAAGAGCGTGGGAAGATCTGCCGTGGCGCTTGTCATGGCACCCATTGAGCTCTACTTTGCGCTCTGCCAGGGGTTTCACAACGCCCCGCGTCTGTACGGCGACGACACTGTCCGGCGCCCGCCCCATGTGACGGGTATCAAGAGTGGTCTCAGGGCTGCTGGAAATGAGTTTGTTTTTGGCATCTACGATGGCTTCACTGGTGTTGTGCGGCTTCCTATCCGCCATGCACGCAACGGCGGTGGTGTTCGTGGTTTCGTGAAGGGTTTCGGCATGGGTATCATGGGCTTTGTCCTCAAGGACATCTCTGCCGGCATCGGTCCGCTGGCGTACACTCTCAAGGGTGTGGCAAAGCAAGCCGACCGTGGGCATCAGCCGGCGCGGTACCTGCGCCGTGCCCGCATTATGCAGGGCCAGCGTGAGGCGCGCGCCTTTGGAGATTTGGACTGGCAGCGGTACTCGGAGAAGGCGGTGTCGAGCTGGGAGTCTATGCACTCGCTGTTTAGAATGGTGCAGGAAAAACATGGGTTCACCCACGGCCACGGCCTCGACCACCTCCATGATAAGAAGGACGGCAAGACCAAGATTGACGACGAGGAGGCCAACACCAACGGAGTCAACGGAAATAATGGGACCATTTCTACCATCGGCACAGGACATCCTTCTCTGCCTCGCAGTGCAAGCAACGATAGCGTCTTTGAGCACCATCATCATCACGGTGTCGGCAGCAGCGCACGCCAGAGCCTAGAATACCTGGATGCGGCGCTAGAGAACGCCGACCTTGCGGCCGTGGTGCTGGCTGCGATGCGGCGTGGCGAGACTCTGGAGAGCGTCGTGCGGGGCCGGCACAACCGTCTCGGCTTGAGATTACGCAAGGGCAACAACTGCCACATCTGCAGCGGCGATCCTTCGCGGAACCTTAACATGGCATGTCGCAAGCAGCTGACAGAGCGGTGGCAGGAGAAGAGACGGGCTGATGATGCCGAGCGGCTTGCCGACGAGATCAAGGCACAAGCCAAGGAGGATATTGGAGGACCGAGCGGCACACGTCCCGACGACGTGGACTAAGCTTGGTCTGTTTCTATTTTGTGTGTTTGTTTGTATATATCTTGTTCACTGTTCACCCCTGCCTACATTACACTGTGTTACTTTTCATTTGTTTTCACCATTTCTCTTGTTTTTCTTATTTTTCTTTCTTCTATTATCTTTTCCCCCTTTTACATCATTGGATACCCGGGAGATACATTTATATACAAATCTAGAGCCTGTAAGATTCGAGACGGCCAGTGGTAGCGATACTCATAAACGTTTAATATAGCTGCTATTATCTACTCATAGAATCATGTTTAATACATCTTATATAATGGTTACTAAAGATTGTATATTGAACAAAAGAAAAGGCTCGCCTGAACATAATAGAAAACCTGTATCAAATATAGAGTATCGAATATCAAATGTCGTGTAAGTATATACCCATCCTATCAGGTTCTATCTCTGCCCAGGCAAAGGCCGAGGCCCGACAATCGGCCGCCGTCCTGACCCAATGCCTTGCGAGCCCCGGTTCTGGCTGTCGCCACCCGTGTAGCCGTTCCACTGGTTGACATCCCAGCGACCATTGACGCCCTCGACATTATCGGCCTGCCGTGGTGCTGCTGCTGTCTCGCGCTGGGCTTCCTCCCACTCGCGCTGCCGTTGCCGCTCCATCTCCATCTCGCGCTCCAGCAGCGACTTGCCAGGACCAGGGCGAGATGCTCCACCAGGTGTGCTGTTGGTCGTGCTTGGGGGGGACTGGGGAGCACTGCCGCCACCAAACGGTCCTCTCTGGCGCTGCTTGATAAGGGGCTGCTGCTGCTGTTGCTGCTGACTGTAGGCTTGCTGCCGGCGACGACGATCCTCGGCATCATGCTCAGCTACACCACCGCCAAGTAGCTCGCGCGAATAGGTCGGCTGGGGCGGAAGCTCTTGTAGGGGCTGCTTCTGAGGTAGAGGCTGCTTCTTGTGCGGCTGTGGGGGGGAGGCGTAAGATGATGGGTCGGGGAGAGGGCGGCCCTGAGCCTTATCACCCGTGCGCTGGGCACGCAGGGGGCTGCTGCTGGATGGGGGAGGAATGTTCTCGTTTGTGGGTGCTGTCTTCTCGCCCGTGAGATGAGCGCGCATTTTTTGGAAGATTGAGGGCTTGGCCGACTGTGGAGGAGACTGTGCCTGCTTCTGCTGGTGTTCGCCAGTTCTCTGATTGTGAAGACGGGGCGGAAGCTGAGGTTGAGAAGGCTGCTGTGGTTGCTGCTGCGGCTGCTGCTGCGGCTGCTGCTGCGGCTGCTGCTGTGGCTGTTGGAAATGGTTTCTTGGGTCGGGCAGAGGCCGGGGCGATAAGGGCTGAGAAGCCTGGAGCTGCGCCAGGTCATTCTCGGCTTCTTCGTGTGGAAAGGCAGCGTGGTTTTCAGCTGGCTGGGACTCAGCATCGGCGAACCGGTGCCGGCTACGGCTGCGCGGCGTGAGTAGAACCTCCTTGTCATTGCGCGACCATGACTCTTGCCGAACAGGAGGGCTTGCCAGGTTGGGCACAGCTCGCGGACGGCTGCGAGACCGAGCTCCCCTAGACCGCGAACGCGTACGGGTGTCATTAACACCAAGGCTTGAGCTAATGGCGGGCGAACCATGAGGCCGGCCCTGGCGTTCCAGCTCGTATGCCTGCTCACGCTGACGTGCGAGCTCCAGCTCCTTCTCCAGCTCGCGCACACGGCTAGTGTATGCTGAGGACGGGTCGTCTGCTGCGGAGTTGCTTTCTGCTGCTTGGTACTGGCTGAGGAACTGGCCGTTGAGCTTGGGGTCACCACCAGCACCGCTTGAGCTCTTGTTGCTGTTGTTGCTGGAGTTGCGCAGGCGCTTCTGACGCTCTTCCGCCAGACGCGCCTCGGCCTCTTCCTCTTCGCGCTTGCGTGCCTCTTCTGTCTGCTTCCACTGGCGCTCTTCCTCTTCCCACTTGCGCCGCTCTTCGTCGGCCTTGTTCTTTTCTACGGCCCGCTGTCGTTCGGCCTCCTCCCCCCAACGGCGTTCTTCTTCACGGCGCGCAAGCTCTTCTTCCGCTTCTAGTTCAGCACGACGGCGGGCTGCTTCTTCCTCCATCAATTGCTTGGCACGCAGTTCCTCGGCCTCCTTTTCCTTGCGCAGACGTTCTTTCTGTGTAGCATTGGGAACCGAGGGACCGGCGCTTGTGATCTGTCTGCGTCCGCCAAAGGAGATGCCCAGGTTGCCCTGGCTGGCACCTCCCATGTAACCGTACTGCGCAATGTTCCAGGCTGGCGATGTTGCACCCTCCAGCTCGCGTTTGCTCCAGCTGCTAGTGGACGCTGACGTAGGGCTCTTGGTCGGGCTTGGACTGACTCTCTCATCTTTTGTAGGGCTCCATCGCCCAGAGACACCGTCGTCAGTGCGTGTAGGTACTAGCGGAGTGCGGCTGCTATAGACGGAGGGCATGGGCCGCCCACTGCCAGGAGTTGCGCCGCGGCTTGGTGGACTGGCAGGAGTGGTGGCCGGGTTTGCAGGACGAGCACCAATGGCAGTGGGAAAGGCGGACGGGTTGGCTTTGTTGGCGGCGCGGCTAAAGGCGCCGAGGCACTGCAGGACCTGAGCCGGGTCTTTTGCCTCGTAGAGGTCGACAGTGAGAAAGGTATCGTGCTGCTGGAGGTTGAGGGGTGGAGCTTGACAGGCGCGCAAGAAGTGAGAGATATTCTCCATCTGGACAAATGGCATGGCGGACTTTTTGAAGCGAATGCCGGGTGGTGGGATAGCCAAGTTGGCAAGGCGGCAGAGAGCCACGCCGTCTTTGAGGGCCTCGAGCAGGTCGCCGGGAGCAATGGGCTCGCCGAGGATGTCCTCGATCCAGGAGCGGGCTTCACGCACGGCACCGGGGGTGTATTTATCGAGGCGCATTCTACGCAGGTCGCCGTCGAGAGACGTAACCGACGCCATTGTTATGGATAGGGGCTGCTCGGGGCAGTTGAGTTGCTCCTCGGATGTAGTTGTGTTGTCGTTGCTGAGACGGAGGGAGGGGGTGGGCGGGGTGAGGATTGCGGCAAACTCGGTGTAGCGCCGGGTTTGTGCAGTTGAAGAGTTTATAAGAGTGTGAGATGCGGCTAGTCGTTGTTATTGATTGTGTGCTGTCACTGCTTGCTCGGGGTAGGCTAGAGCTGGTACTCAAGACTCAAGACTCAAGACGCGAGTTGAGAGATGAGAAAGGGTCAAGGTGGGGATGGTGTATGCTTAGATTAGCAGGTTGGGTAGAGATGGAGGCAAGGGAAGGAGCAAGGGTTTTTTTCTTCAATCAAAAAGGAAGGAACAATGGAGGTGTCTTTCCTCTACAACAGCAATCGTAGGAGACAGGGTTGATCAAAAAAATCCAATAAAAAGCAAAATATCTTCCGAATAGGGTAGGAATGGGTCGCCAGGCAAGGACTGCCGTGCAAGCAAGAGCGACGGGCCAGAATGCCCGCCATGAGGTAATACCCTCCCCGCCTTCCGGTGCTCAGGCAAAGCCACATACATGCTGGTGAGTGGTGGAGCGAGGTACATTGGGCTACTGCCTAAACTAGCGAAACGCCAGGTACAGTGACTAGTCGTTATGGTTGACCCAGCCACAGTGGATGTAAACAATTATTAGTCAGGAATTCGACTAATAGCATTTTGACGAGAATAATCAAATAAAAACAAACAAACCACCTCTATGCTTTGGATACAACACACCATGGTAGTATTTTGGCAGTGCCTTGTTTTGAATGCCCGTTGCCAAGTCATTTACATACTCAGTAATATTCAAGTAATATTCAGTTGCTCAATCCCATGTCGTTGTTGTAATTTCCAGGATGGCCTTTATCAAGCTGCGACCTTGAACCTCGAGCTCAAGGAGTTGAAATCTCTTTATTTGAGTGCATGAAACGCAACCTTAAAATCAGATGTTTCATTGTGGATCTTCCTTGGAGATAAGCTGTCTTTAAGAACACTTGCGAACAAGGTTGGGCGGTAGACGCTGATCATGTAACGGCGAGGAGGAGGATACGATCTTCGGCAAGGTTCGTAGTTGGCACTCTCTCTAATCATCTGATTAAAGACATATCTAGCTTTGCATCTCTTATTTCGTATAGCTGGTAGGAAAACGAGTATATTCTGCAGGAGTGTAACGTCTTCAAGAACTTCAAGAGCTCCGTTGGCACTGTATCCTGATTAATCAATGAGTCAGCTCTAGAGCTCTCCCTCTCCCTCTCCTTCATCCTCCTCAACCTCTTCATCATAATCATCGTCGTAATCTGTCTCGTCTTCTGCCTCCGCAGCTGCTAGTGCTGCAGCTCGTGCATCATGGGCTGCTCGCACTTCATCCATTTGAATCAGTGCATTGGAGAGAGCAAGCTGCATACTTTCTGCCCGGGCCTCTTTGACTGCAGCGTCCCTTTCGTCCATGATGGCAGCGTGGATCATGCCAGTGGCAACAAAGATACCCAGGATTTCATCCTTGGTTTCGTGTAGTCCGTATATGAGTTCCTCGTTGACCTCGTTATAGGCCACGCCTTCCAGGTCGCGGAAGGCGGAATCAATCGTGTTGTTGCAGCGCCAGACTGCCAACATGATATCTTCGATGTGTCTCTCAAAGGTGTTTGGGTCGATTGGGCTCATTGTCACCTTATTGTATCTAGCGAGCTGCCGTTTCGTTGATATTGTAATCAGCACAAGACTGCGGCCCAGCTTATGAACGAGCTCTTCCATGTCGGTGGTAGATGATGTGGTATTGTTACGTGTTAGCTGTCAAACGGGAGATGTTAGTATATTTCCCAGACAAGAGCTATTTGGCATTAAGAAAGTTAAGAAAGTGGATACTCTGGTACCTTTACTTGTAATTGACAGGCTGGTTATCAGGCTGGCAAGATGAACTCGATGCAAAGTGGTGATGTCGAGACGACGTGCAGAGACGAGGAGAAAGCATGTCGAGGACAGAAAGGGTCCAGGCAGCTTGGTTATATACCAAGAGCCACGTCACAGCGCTCTGCACACCAACAGGACCATCTTCGGGTGAGTGCATATTGCTTCATCTGCATGGCAAACAGACTGCGGTCAGCCGCATATTGAAGTGCATGCATCGACAAACAGAGCGATACCGTACAGTGCCCAAGACAGTGATAATGCATAACAACACTGTATGGACACTCTCTAACACGGCTGTATCCACTACACAGGAGCGAGAGTAGTAGGCCGTAATTACCATGCCTCTCACTGGACAGAGCTGTGCAAATAGTCGGACGCGCTAAGCCTATTAGGGCCACTGCAATTCTCAACGTCACCATTTCAATTGCCATCAAGACTCGATGACCTCGATTTTATCACACTGTCAAGACAATACAGGACATCTCTCACTACACACATAATGTCAAAAATATCACCATTCTGGAACACGTGGTACACGTGGAAGTCCATCCGTCTACCATGGCGAAAGGAAATCCTGGCAGGTAAGTGGATTCAAATCACTTGAAAGATGATGAGAATGATGCAAAACAGACGTCCAACATCTAACATCAACAGGCCGTGACCTCGAGGGAAACACATACTGGGAGTTCAATGATATTCGTCACGGCGGCACCGAGGCATCGCCGACGGCCAAGCGTATGCGCCGCATTGTCAAGTACCCGCGCGGCACACACCCAGGCAACGTCATGGTACCGCCCATGTGGCACCAGTGGCTACGGCATGTGCGTTTCGATCCACCGTCAGTCCAGGAGCAGCAGATGGAAGTGCGGCGGCAAGAACAGATGCGGCTACTGGCAGCCAAGGCGGATGCGCGGTGGGCGGATGCGAAGCGTGTCGAAGGTCCTATCCAAGCAGGCGAGCTGCTCGAGATGGCGGGCGTCGACGAAGCGGAAGCAGAATCAAAAGCAGCAGCTGCACAGTTGCCGCCATCAGCAACACCGAGAATCACACTGTCTCCATCATTGGCCGAGGCAGCAAAGACAGCAGAAGCGCCAAACGAGGCCGAGCCTGTACCTGTGCACGCACATCCAGCGGCACAGAAAGACGACCCGTGGGAGAAGGCACGCGGAGCACCCGGCGAGCAGTGGCAGCCAGCAGCATGGATGCCAACACCCAAGAAGTGAAAAAAATGATAGCATTAGACGTGTATTATATTGCTAAGCATCATTCATATTTTATTTGCTCATGTTCTTTTCATATACAGCGTTATGTACATATTACCCGACTACTCCAATCTATACCTTATACCTAATCTATGAAGCACACTACACATCGGTATCCATCTCTGCCAGCTGCACCATGGCTAGTAGCCGCTTGCCTGACCGCTGTAACATGTCTTTGCCCAGTGCTTCGGCCCCGGTCGCATAATTTTTGGAGGTCTTGGTATTCCTATTCTTGCCAGTGGTCTGCACACGAGCCTCGCGCGCCTTAACACCGGCCTCGGCAGCCGCCTGCAGCTCCGGAGTCCATATGAACTGGTTCTGATGGTCCGTATTGGCCCCCCATGCGAGACTAAACAGGCTCTCGAGGGTCAGGGCCATGCGCAGATTGGCGCCCAGCATGGCAGTGTTGGCAGCAAACGGCAGGCAGCACCGCTCGAGCACACGCGACGACAGCAACGTGGCAGCCGAGGGAATATTTGACCGGCAGGGGTCGGGATCGACAAAGATTGGCTTGGGGGCCGAGGTGGGCAGGTATGTAAATAGGATATATTGGAGCAGGCCGGCAAACGTGTCGTCCGGCTTGGGTATAGACGCCAGAGAGTCGTGCACCGGTGGCAGTGGTGCCGAGACAATAGACGAAAACACATAAATGTCGCTGTCGCGCAGCACCTCTGCGATTGAGCGGTAAACACTGTCGGTCGCGGCAAAGTCCAACGGCAGATAGACCGAGGCGAGCATGACCAGATGGAGCAGACGCTGGCGCAGGGCTACAGACTCGAGGAATCCGGTATTGTTGTTGAGGCCGTCGCTCTTGGAAGGATCCTCTTCTCTCCGGGGCTGCTTCTGCTTTTGGGGTTTCCCGCCGCCACGGCTAGACGGTGTAGGGGACTGTGACCGCACCGAGTCTGGTGTTGGGGGCGCTGACTCGTCGTCATCACTGTAGTCGCCAAACTTGTTGTTGTCGAGGTCGAGGGTGCGCGCTGGGTTGGCAGCTTTTGCAGCGGCCGACTGCGGGTTGGCAGACACAGTCTCCTTGTCAAACACCTCGCGTACGAGCGATGGGGGCTGCGTGCCGTCGGCCAGGATAGCCTGGGCCATGCGCCGGAGCCGAGTGCTATTACTGGGCCCGTTGCCGCCGCCAAGGTACTGGAATAGCAAACTGTCGTGGAGGTTGTTGGCGGCACTCTCAAAGCTATCACCACGCCAATCACCCTCTTGGCGCTCGGCAAAGTCAGCCTCAAGGACATCCACTACCAGAGTGAGCCATGGCTGCCAGCACCGCCACCGGGCCGGCTCGTTGACACTGCAGGCCATGGCCCAGGCAACGATGTGCCAAAAGTCCTGGGCACGCGCCCACACGCTGTCCTTTGTCGCCATGCGGCCGCCGACAGCTTCATCGTCCTCGTCTGTAAAGTCGGTGCTGGTTTTCCCGCGTGTGCTGTTACCGTAGCTGTCTCCATCACCGTTGCCATCACCGTCACCGTCAACTGCCATCTTATCAGCTGCTGCGTGGACAGCATCGACCAAGTCGTATCCATTATAGTTGTCGTCACCATTGTCGTCATAGGAAATGGAGCCGCTATCGACATACTCGCTTGAGATACCGCCTCCACCCGAGTTGCGTGTCGACTGGGGAAATAGACGACGGCGTGGGCGGACTGACTGAGAGCGACTACCAGGGGCACTGGCATTGGCATTGGCATTGGCATTGGCATTGGCATTTAAACTAATAGCACCACCTAGGCTGTTTCTGCCAGAGTTGCGTTCCGAGCGTATAGACCGCCCCGAGTTGCGCCTTGACAGTGCGCTAGCACTGGCAGTTTCTCCATTGGAATTTTTGACGGGCCTTGCCGTTGCTCGACCGAGGGGCCGGCCTTGGGCATCCCGAAACTGGAACGCACTGGCCATGCCCGCCTGCACGGGTCCGGCAACAGCCAGAATGTGCCGCAGATACTGCAGTGCATGTCCAGCAACGCGCAGGTCGTTTCCATCATGTGGCCGGCTCGTGTAGGCTGGGTGGACAGCAAGCGTGGCCAACACAGCCAGATGGCTCGGTGGCGGGATCCAGAGGGGAGACACTCTTGAAGGCTGGGCGCCGTACTTTTGATTTGAGCCGCCCGAGGCCAGCAGGCTCGTCAAAAGTTGGACAGCCTCTCCATCTATCCAGTTAGTATATATAAAGATGTCTTTATTTGTATTTATTTAGGATGACATACACATTCGCTCCTCGAGAAACACGCGGATGTGGTCTCGTAGCTCGTAGGGAATCCGTCGGACTTTACGATGGGAGCTGCGCAGCGTAGTTGGTGCTGATTCGTCATGGCCTTCCTTTGCCGTGTGAAAGGACTTGCTCGAGTCGTCCGACATGATATCCATTTCGTTATTGGCTTTATTGTATCTGGCCTAGGCTGTTGTAGACGAGGCTGCAGCTGTCGCGAGTTGGAGCCTCGCGGTGCTAGACCCTGTATGTATCAGAGCGTGACGCGGGGCAGTTGTGCGTACAACGCGTCCGACGGGCGTAGTCAGGTGACTAATTTATAGTGGCTTTCTTGTGAATGTTTAATGGTTTTTAGCAGTCTCCATGCGGAAATAAGACCTAAATTTAGCAAATTAACGTATTATGTCATCAACAGTAGAAATGTACGAGCAAAGCATCACGCTTTTAGCACTTTACAGCAATTGATTACCATCCCACACGGCGTGGTTTCTACTGATTATTTAGAATTCAGTTGTCATAAGCAGTTGTCATAGACTTATCAATAAGAATGCGGTCTGATGTTTGTCTCTCACTACCACTTTTTGTCTCATTGTCTCATTGTCTCATTGTCTCATCAATATCAGTCTCATCTTGTCTCTCGCATCATGCACTTTACAGCTTTTGCATATACTCCACGGAATATTCCATAGATGATGCCGCCAGAGTGGTCTTTGCAACGAGCCCACGGCATATGCCAAGTCCCTGCGGTGACAGGATGGCTGATCATAGGTGTGAGGGGAGGTGCAAAGCAAGACCCGGCTCAGGCTGCCTGGCTTTCTAGCTGTGAACCAGGTGCGTTGTTGTCTCAGTGGTGTACAACGATAAAAAACAGAAGATAGTCCTGCTGGTACTCAGTTGGCTATGAGTGTGATACAGCCAAGATCTGTAAAGACAGCCAAGACGGATCTACAGATCCCACATCTCACATACTCTGTACAAGCATCCCGCGTTCGTGTTAGGCAGGGGCGGATGGTAAAACCACTGGATAAGTACACTCACACGTACTCAGTAGCAGTCAGAGAGTAGAGACCAATCCTGGCGGAGAGTAAGCAGAGAATAAAGATATAATGCCCGCGCATGCCAAGACTGAAGTCCGTTGATGAGCGTCAGGACAGATGAACAAGGAGATGAGCGGCATAAAGAGAGACAGCCAAGAAAAGAAAAGCAACAACAAAGAGCAGCAAGAAGAGCAATAAGAAGAATAAGCAAGCTCTGAAAGAAAGACGCAAAAGTGAGAGGTTATGCTGCGCATGGGCTGAGGCTTATTCAGCAACGTAGAGTAAGATACAGCATAGCTCTAGAGACTGGCAAGCATGGCAGCAGGCAGGAATGGATATTCAGTCCAACAAAGGAAACTACGATGGGCGGCATCACGGGGTATTGCTATGCGCATTGGCACATAAGCATAGACACCTGGATATTCAGATCTGTAAGATTGCTATTTTTTCTCTTGGCGTTCGCTACAAGATTGGCCGAGATGTCTTGGCAGACAATGTTCGTCTGAGCTTGTTGTTGTGTACGTCCATTACACCGAGTTGACACTATACTTTTCTTCTTTTTTCCTTCTTGCTGTGGATTATGTAATATTCCATATTGTGTGTCATGTTGCAAACGGCAAGACCTTCCCACGTAAGATGCCATCTGGGGAAAGGGCTACCAAGAAGGGGAATAATATAATAAATAAAAAGAAATATAAATTTAAATTTAAATACGAGTACAACGGAAAAGAAAAGAAAAGGGAATAAAAAGACACAGAACCAGAATAAACAATAAGGATGTAACATGGGGCAAGTAGAAAAAGGGTAGATAAATATCTATTTTTTTATGCTGCTGTTTCGGTTTTCTATCATTTTTTTTTCTCGTGGGAAACATCTTCTTTTGTCTACAGAATATCCTCGCAGCCAGAGTACCAAATAAATCTGTAAATTAATAATATAAAACCGAGAAACCCACTTCAGACCTTTACACCAACAGACAAATACCTCATCAACATGTACAGCTTGCATGCCTACACCTAGTTCCAAGTAGAAGAAAGGAACATGCCAGGTGGGCACCGCTTCCTGCTCGGATTTGATTAGGAAAGAGGTAATACAATGATAATGCGTATTATTGAAGTATTGAGAGGAATAGGAAGGAGCGTCTCCATCTCATCTAGTCTCCGTTCTTTACAATGCAACGCGCGGCTGCCGCCAGCTGACTCAGCGGAGTAGGATGAGCAGAAGAGGGAGTCACTGTTCATAGCATACTGAATAGTACAGTGTATCCAGTTGCCCTTTAATTCTTTAGTTCTTTTATCCCTCTTTTTCTTGGAGAGATTCACACTCCAGATTCACCGCCTAGTGTCTCGTTTTCAATGTTTGATTACGGCCAAGGCTGTGCTGTGTTGAGGTCACCGTTCACATGACCCGGCAGCCTCTTCTTTCTTCGACTACTCTGGAAAAGCCAAGGCCAGTAAGAGTAGAAGATGTGAGATACAAAACACAAAGCCTAACAAATCACAGCTGAGATCAAATAAAACGAAAACGATGAGAAATATAGGAGACATCTCCTTAATCCATTCTGATGAGGCCTCAATCATATGATCATAACTATGAGAGGAAATGCAGCAGTCGTCAACTAGCAGCGAAAAGCAAAAAAGGTGAAAAGCAAAAAAGTGACGAAAACAAACAAAATCAAACAAAAACAAATAAAATCCTGCGCCCGTGAGTGGCCGCTTATGCCCAGCCCATAACCATGTTCCTATTCCGTATTCATGATCTTGAAATCCAGATGTATGCTGAAATGACACGTAAAGTGAGAGTGTTTAAGACACGACTCGTCAATCTACTCAATGGCAACCTCGTGCCAGTCACCCTTGTGCTCGTCACGGTGCTCGCCCCAGTGGACAGGGCCCAGCTTGAGGATGCGCAGACCAGGTGCGTTGCTGTTGGTGCTGCTCAAGCTCGAGCTGCGGCGCTGCTTAGCATCGGCCTCAACACCAGGAGCAGCAGCATCAGCCTCGGCCGGGGCGGCAGAGGCCTCGGGGACAGACTGCTGCTTCTTGGGGTACGAGTTGGACGTGGCCGGGGCCAGTGACAGGAAAAATGACGGCCGGCGGTCGTTGGCGTTGGGAGCGAAGCTCTTGGCCTGGCTGGCAAGGGAGATGATATCCTCGTTGGAAGACATTGTGATTGTATGTGAGGTAGATGTGAGGTAGAAGGCGGGAGTAGTAGATTAACAACAGTTGAGTTGAGTTGAGAAAGACTTGGAGTTGAAAGGCGTGTAGAGATAGAATAGAAGAACGAATATGAACAAAGGCAGACCTTCCATCCAGTCGAAGGGGGACTTGATAGACTTTATACAAATCCACAGGCTGCCAGACTCCCAGGCTACTTAGCCTACACCAGTCTTGATAAAGTCTTTTTAATTTATCCTTTATTAATAAACACCAGCAGATCACACTGTCTCATGGTCTCTTAGAAAGAGACAGCAAAATCAAGAGGGCTGATGGCAGACCCCGTCCCCGAAACACCCCTCCCCCAGACACTTGGACACTCAGACATTCGACATGATATTTCCCATCTAGCCGAAAAACAATTAGTCTCCAGACAACAATGCAAGCTACTTGGCCTGTCAGGGGAGTGTCAGTGGCTCAGTGGCTCTTATTCTTTGTTCGTATGGCCCTTGGCCTCTGGGGGGTCCAAGTCTACTAGTGTAGGTGTGTCAAACATACTGCTGCGCATTTCAACTTCAGTACCCAACCTCGTGCCCTCTTAATTGTGTTCTTTCTTGTGGTCTTCCCTCTCTTTTATATTTCTTCATTGTACTGCCTCTTCTTAAACGAGACAGCCAAGGCATGGCAGGTGAGTATAGGGGACAAAACGGTTGCACATAGAGGCACTGTAATATACTTGTATTACAAACATATGGAGGAAGTAAGCCGTTTGGTAGAGTTGTCAGAGGGGCGACCGAGAAAGAAAATATGAAAGAAAATACGAAGAAGAAAAAAAATCAAAATAAGAAAATGACCTGTCAGGCCCTGAGAAAGCTCCAGAACAACGTAATGCAAATGGAAATATAAATGCAGAGAACAGAAAAGAAGAAAGTCAAAGTAAGGAAAAGTAGGGAAAGGAGAGGAAGAAAATGGGGTGTTTGGTGTTTGGCTATAGGCTAGCCCAGGCTCTCTTTGCCTCGGTGCTCAGAGGTGCTTGTGACGTACAGAAAGAGACAAAAGTAAGATATGTGAATGGACAATCCGGCCTAGCCGCCCACACACGTGGAGTTCGCCATTGGTGACAGCCTGCTGGTAGATAAAATAGATAAAAGCCGGCATGAAACTGGAGGGAGTAGCAACAAGACGAGACAACAATAACAGTAAAGAAAGGCAGACTAACAAACAGAAAATAAAATGACCAGTACAAAGCAACAACAACAGCTCAGAGAGTACCATTGCAGGACAGGACATGGAATGGAGCCATGCTCACCGCTGAGTGAGTTGTATCCTAGGTTGTGTTTTGTGAGAGACTGGCCCCGCGACGGTGGTTTTGGTACGGGGGCATGGAAATAGAAGAGATTGAAAAAAACGAGGGGCAAAGTAAACATGGACATACACGATATGAACAGCAGAAAAATATCAGAAAAGAAGATATAAACACAAAATAAACAGGGAAAAGAGGCATACGCATAAGGGGTGTGTGGGCATGGACTGGACAGTGCCTATCACTCCTCCCTGAGCTGTGATGTAAAAATGCTTGTGTGCAAGTCGCAATAGCTTTGAGGGATACGCCACCCCAAGTACTAGAGCTTAGATGTTTGGGCTTCAATCCTCTTTCAAGCCGTGATTGGACTCTCGGTACAACGATGATTTCCCGTAAATTCAAAGGTCGAGATATACAGCACGAATGGCACGAGAAAGAAGATAAAGACGAGAAAGAGAGAGCATAAATGACAAAAGGCATGGACGAGATACATTAGAAACTGGATCCGCATCGACGGACTGTGGCGGATGGGCGAAGGGAACAAAGCAACGACGCAAAAGGCAGGCAGTAAGCTGGTAGACTGATAGGAAGGCGATCATCATTCAAGCAAACTATTGCCAAAGCTCAGGCCAGCAAACAATAGAGCTAACCCATCTTGCAGGGTGCAGATCGGACCTGGCAGTGACTCCTCCCCGTGCTGAAACGGGACAATAAATGGAAAATAGCGAGCTAGGCCGAAGAGACTGCAAAATGGCACCACCGCATGATCAGTGCAGTCATGAGGACCCAGCCAGTCGACAGCGACAGGGGATATCTCGGATATCTCTCTCTTTAATTTTTGACTTTTGGCTTGTGCTTTTGTTTTCCCGATTGTTGTGTCGGTTTGTGCATAATTGTTTGTCTTCAAGACTGCTTGGTATTTTATCAATATCCGACAGACAGCAAGGGCTGAGAATGGCTGAGAGCGAGAGTCAACAGCCAGAGGCTAGTCGGCAACTTGGCCATTACTCCACAACGACCGGTCTCTGCAACGAATTGCAATTTCGAAAGAAGTACTCAAAGACCCAAGACAAAGCCCATCACTATGAATAGCCACGGGTTGTGTTATCAATAGCGTCATCAGAACACAATAATAGCCCATTGAGCTCGAGCCCGATTGACCTGTAAATCTGGGGGAGGGGCGAACTTGCTAGTATCAGAGACAGGAATGTGTAATTTCTTTTTCTTGCCTCGTTGCCTCGTTGGTCCTGTCAGATGACCGGCACCCCGTGTGCACTGCCATATATATATTTTTTGCAGTGTGTACACAATCATGAAATGACGGAGCATACATAGGCGCAAGAAAACGCCCAGCTTCGCCACAACATGGTGATGTCTCCTGCCACGGTGATAGCATGGTATCTCGGGCTTCGGTTCCGCAGAACAGCCAACGATGATGAACACTGTCAGGCCTAGTCTGTTGGCTCGGCATGATGCGTCCTGTAGTGCCTCTGTGCATAGCCGTTTTGAGCATTAAAAAAAATTACTCCGCAAGCTCGGCTGCAGTCTCGTATCTGTCCAACTAAATTGACTCGATTGATCTCGCAGATTGACACGGGCTGGTGCAGTCTTTGCGCTCTTCTTGGGTTGCAACTGCACCCAAAGTATCCAAAACTCTTCAGAGTCTACTCCATAAAGTCTAGACCGAGTAGTATCAGCGTGCCGTGCGATTGGGGTCAGCTCGGACCAGAGGCAGAAGCATAGAGGTGAGCTCGGGGTTTCACGGCTCAACACTGCGAGAGTATCCTTGGTGTCAGATGCCTATTGATTTTGGTTGGCTTAGCAGTCCCGTCTACCAAGAGGGTGGCATGATCCTTGCAGTGTAAGATACATGCTTCATCATGGAGCTTTTTGTTTTTCCTGGGCCTCGCATAGACTGTCCTTTTGAGGTCATCTTTGGCTCTCTGAGTTGAAACCGTAAGTACATAAACGTCAAGGTTATGCCGGCTCGGAAGCACAGTAACAAGTAAACACAAGTAGGTTTGTCGTGATTGTTGCACCTGTGTAAGGCTATTGACGGACGCAACCCCAGTAATCGTCGATTCTGTCGAGATGTTGTCGGAATGTCTAACGGCCAAAGATCCGGTCTGGAGAAAGGACGGCAAAGAAGAACCAGGACTATGTATGGCTCTGCTTGGCGTAAAAGGCAGGAGCATGCGGCAGCATGAAATGAAAAGGGAAGGACCTATCGACTGCACACGCGTGCCTTCCATATACAACAAATATGACTTATACTTGATATAAAGGGAAAGAAGCCTTTCACATTTGTATGCAGCACGGCCGGAGATGAAATATGCTTATGTCATCGAGTGCAAGTGCAAGTTTACACCTTCACGGCTTTGTATTTGAGTTGTTATTTCACATTACAAAATGTAGATACACACTTTTTTATATTTATAGTCATATACGAAGCAACTGATGTATAAATCGAGCTTTTATTTGTGTATCGTCTCGTTGTATGGGAATTGAACAAGTGCACCCAAAACAAAGATAACAAAGAAGATGAAAACAAGCAGTAGAAGCAGTAGAGGCAGGAGAAGAAGAAGAAGCAGAAGAAGCAGAAGAAATAGTAGAAACAATAGAAACAGTAGAAGCATAAGAAGTAGACGTAGCAGTGGCAGTGACAGTGGCAGAAGCAGAAGCAGAAGCAGAAGCAGAAAGTAGCAGATCACATGTGCAAGTGAAGCCGTAAAAGACAGATAGACCAGCCTTTCGTGAGATTGTTCCATCCGCTTTTGTCCTTCGTCTCTTCTTTGGGATTTGTTGGTGTTTGTGTTGTTTTGTTTTTTTAGTTTGTGATGTTTCATATTTTTTTTGGTATTTGTATTTCTGATCCCGAGCCAACTGCCGGTCACCAGTAGGGGTTTTCGGTGCCATTAGGTTCTTCGGTTTTCAGTCTTCGGTAACGGTTGGAACAAAGCCTCTGGGTAATATTTTTGTCGGTTTGATGCTTGATTGTTTGCCTCGTGTGGTTGCCATGCTGTCCGGCATCTTCTGTTCAAGGAGAGCAGCGAGGATAACACCACGAGACTCCCATAACCCCTACTCCCCTCCAGTCCAGCTTCTCACTATCTGTGTTATGCCGTTTGTGATGGACAGGAATATAAAAGAAAGTATAGTACACAAAAACAAAACATTGTCAAGCAGTAGCAAACAAAGGCGACAGTATCAGATCAGATTAAAGCCGCTGTGCAGTTTTTTTGTATGAGAAAAAGGTAGCAAATTTATGTGAATAAGGTTAGAAAGTTCAAAACAGGATGTAATCTATGTTTGTGATGCAGGAAGCAGACATTTTTTGCATGGCGACGAGCGCGACGAAATTTTGCGAAATGGACATTCAAATAGAAACAGACAAGCAAGACAAGAGACGGAAATTTCAATACCCCAAACCAAGTTGAACAGGAAGAAAATTCAAGCAAAGAAATCAGTAAAACAATGAATCATTGCACGCACGCAATATTAATAAGTAGTTTCATGTGATGTGTGGAAAACAGAGAATATGCAGAAATATGGTGGAACAAACAAGGCACACTTGTCATATGCCAGAGATTAGTTGTTTGACGGCGACGTCGGGGAGTACGAGCCATTGCCGGGCGGTGCGCGACCAGGTGTTCTTGGTGAGAACGTCGGCGACGTAGGCGAGTAGCTCGGGCTTGTCGGCGAACCCTGCTGGCCAGGCGACCGCTGGAAGGTAGGGCTCGTTGGCGAGTAGGCCTCCGGCGACGTCGGCGACCATGTCGGGGACGCCGGCGAGTACGACGGGCTTGTTGCGTGGATGTTGGGCGACGCAGGGCTGTAGTTGGGGCTCGCTGGAGAGTACGAAGGAGACGTCGGCGAGTTGAACTGCGCAGGCGACGTCGGCGAGTAGTGGCGTGCAGCCGACGGCGACGCAGGCGAGTAGCTGGGCGACGTCGGGCTGTAGTTGGGGCTCGTAGGACGCATAACAGGCGACGTCGGCGAGAACGACGGCGACGACGGACTGAACTGCGGCGATGTCGAGAAACGACCACCCATGTCCATTATCGGCGATGTTGGCGAGTAAGCTGCCGGCGACGTCGGCGAGTAGCTGCCATATCCGCTGCTGAACGGCGACGTCGGCGACGTGCTGAAGGGGCTTGTGGGCCGAGGGCTGGCGCCAGAGTAGCCGCCAATACCACCGAATCCACTGCCACCATACTCGGTGCCCAAGCCAGCAGGCGTCTCCGAGCCAGCGCTCATAATTGGCGAGAAATTGCCCATGGCAGGCGAGCTCATGCTCAGGTACCCCGAGTCAGCCATTGGCGAGCCAGAATCGTACGGTGTCGCTGCACCTTCAATCTGGCTACCCTTGACGGTGAGGCCAGGCATCAGGCCCATGCGCGAGTTGTCCGAAATCACAGTGTCCAGCATCTTGGGGTCCAGCAGCACCTCAAAGTGACCAGTACCCATAGGAGCCAGCTGGCCCAGCATGACGTTCTCCGAAATACCACGGCAGTCATCGAGCTCACCAACAGCAGCAGCCTCGAGCAGAATCTCAACCGTCTCCTCAAAGGAACAACGCATCAGCGCACCAGTGTCAGCACGGTTGATACCGTGCCGAGTAACAGCGGCAATGCTACCACGGTAGGTCATGACATCGACAAGCAGAGCCAAATGGCGGTGGTTGACATAAGAACCATCAAACGACAGCACCTGAGTCAACTCACGCAGCAGCGCAGACCGGGCTGCCTCAATACCAAACACGTCAACAACCTGGTGAAGATCGTTGGTGTAGGTCCGCTTGCAGTCGACACCGTCCACGGCCAGAACAGCACGCAGTGACGTACCCTCAGTATCCAGGTACCACGCAGTGCACTCGGGCTTGTCCTTGGCCGCCAGCAGGGCATCGTCGGCTGTGCGGATGAGAATCGTATCCTTGTTCAAGAAAGCACGCTCAATGCCTGGAACACCACGCAGAGTCAGCGTGTCCAGCAAGTGTGTCTCCAGACGCTTCAGCATCACGTCGTCTTCCAGAGCACCCTCCTCCTCCTTATCGCCGTCCTGGCGCACAGTCCGAATGCGGATCACTTGGCTGTCGGCGTTGTTGTCACTGAACACAACACCAAGATCGCTCGGGTACTCGTCCTTGATACGCGTGGCAACGTCCTCAATAGTCAAACCCTTATCCAGCATCTTCTGGCGATCGAGTGTGATACGCAGCATCCAGCGCGACTGCTGATCCAGGTTGGTGGCCACGTCCTCGGGAATCAAAAAGTACGACTCCAGAATGTTCTCATCCTCCTCAATGTTGGTCCACCGCACATCAGGATCATAGTAGATCTCAGTCACTGCAGTGACAGACCGCAGGTTAGTGTGCTCGACAATACTACGGAGGTCCTTGGCGCGTTCTTGCGTTGCAGGGCGGCCATCAGAGTCGTCCAGGTACACCAGCATAGACGGTGTCTTGATGTTGCTTGCAACGTTGAGAATCTCCTTGAGACGCGGCACACCCAGCGTGACGTTCTTGGATGACACACCGGCGAAATGGAACGTGTTCAGGGTCATCTGCGTGGCAGGCTCACCAATCGACTGAGCAGCCAGCACACCAACCATCTCACCGGGGTTGACCATGGCGCGGGCCCAACGGCTGCTGAGCTCACCAACAATATGCTCAAAGGCAAGACGTGACAGACGCATATCCACCGCCAGACGCTTAAACGCCAGGCGTGAGCGAAGCTGTGCCTTGATCAAAATCGTGGCACTGTAATTGGCCTCGATAGAGATGGGGTCGCTACCGCGGACAGCAATCATGTTCTCAAGCATCTTCTGGATCACAGGTATCACGTCCTGAGGACGCAGGTCACTGCGCTGAACATCATCGACCTTGAACGTCTTCTGTGCCGAGTTGATGATACGCACAATGTTCAGCGGCAGCTGCATCATCTCCTCATCCTTCTTACCCAGAATCGAGTTGAGACGCTTCTTGCTGATTGTACGAATGTGCTCGCGGTCGGCGAGCAGGGCCTCGTACTCGGCATCCAGCAGGCTCTGGGCCTCTGGATCACCAGTGATCTCGTTGGCGTACTCGAGCGCGTCAAGATCACGCGAGCGTGTGTTGCCCATGACATCAAGGCGGTACTGCTTCTCAAACTTGGGAAGAGACATGTTGATGAAATCCATGCGCTGTTCCTCAATCTTAGCACCATCAAGACCATCCTCGCCGTAGACGAACTGGATGACATCACCCAGCGAGTTGCGCACAGTACCATCGTACTTGGCACTCACATCTTCCAGTGCCTTGACCAGACGACGCTGGATGTAACCCGTCTCGGCAGTCTTGACAGCCGTGTCAATCAGACCCTCACGACCAGCCATGGCGTGGAAGAAGAACTCGGTCGGCGTCAGACCACGCAGGTACGAGTTCTCGACGAAACCACGGGCCTCGGGAGAGTAGTCGTCCTTGGTGAAATGGGGCAGTGTGCGGTACTTGAAGCCAAAGGGAATACGTCTACCCTCGACAATTTGCTGACCGACCAGCGCTGTCATCTGGGAAATGTTGATGGACGAACCCTTGGAACCGGAAAGGGCCATGGTGACGGCGTTGTTGTGATCCTTGAGCGACTCCTGAGTGGTGGTACCGGCCTTGTCACGAGCCGTGTTCAGGGCCTTGGACACCTTGTTCTCGAATGTCTCACGAATGTTCATACCGGGCAGGGCCTCCAGCTTATTGGCGGTAGCCAAGGCAGTGAGGTTGCGCACCTCCTCCTTCTCATCATCAATATGCTTCTGCACCTTCTCAATGGTCTCCTTATCGGGAATGGTGTCACCGATACCAATGCTGTGGCCGTTGTGCAGCAGCCAGTAGTTGACGACACGCTGACAACCGTTCAAGAAGCCCATGGCAGCATCTGAGCCAAGCTCGTTGTAGCAAATATGGATAATACCGCCACCGGAGGCACCAACACTCTTCTTGGTCAAGAGACCATACAGGACTTCGCCGGTCTGGATCAGCAGACCGCCGTCATTCAGCGGGTTAGAATCGTTGCCCATCTGCAAGCTGACCGTCTTGGGAATGATCAGGCTGACAATCTGCTTACCCGTCCAGCGGGGACGCGGCTTGTAGATGGCAGGCTGGGGAATGACGCCATCCCAGTCAGGAACCCAGAGCATCAGGTTCATGACCTGTTCCTTGGTCATGAATACATCACGACGGCACATCTTGTAGGCACCAGCAAGAGTATCCTGCACAATACCCATGAGGGGACCGTTCTTCTGGGGCGAGACAATGTTGAGGGGAACCATGCACAGCTCCTTGATCTCGGCACGGGTCTCTTCGGTCTGGGGAACGTGAAGGTTCATCTCGTCACCATCGAAATCGGCGTTGTAAGGGGACGTCACGGACAAGTTCAGACGGAATGTGGAGTAGGGCATGACGCGGACACGATGACCCATCATAGACTCCTTGTGCAGCGAGGGCTGACGGTTGAAGATGATGTAGTCACCGTCGATCAGATGCCGCTCAACCTTCCAGCCGTACTCGAGCGAGATCTGGCCAGCGCGACGGTGATGGCGCAGATCAATGCGGGTACCGTCGGAGCGGATGACGTACTTGGCACCGGGGTGCTCGTTGGGGCCATTCTGGACCAGCTGGTGCAGGCGGCTGATGTTGTAGGGTGTGACGGTCTCGGGGTAGGTGAGTGTGCGAGCGATACTGCGGGGCACACCAACCTCGTCCAGAGAAATGTTGGCATCACCCGTGATGACGGTACGTGCCGAGAAATCGACACGCTTGCCCATCAAGTTGCCACGAAGACGACCCTCCTTACCCTTGAGACGGGCACGGATGGCCTTGACAGGACGACCACTCTTTTGCAGAGCACGGGGAATAGCGGCAATGTCGTTGTCCATGTAAGTAGCCACGTGGTACTGCAGCAGCTGTTCAAAGTCGGAAGAAATATGCGCGGGAGAGCCCTCGTTGATGGCTTGCTTGACGTTTGCGTTTGCGCGAATAATATCACCGAGCTTGAAAGTCAAATCGTCCTCGTTGCGCATACCGGTGCCAGTACCGTCCATGGAAATAGAGGGACGAACGGGCGGCGGCGGAACAGGCAGCACAGTAATAACCATCCACTCGGGGCGGGCATAGTCAACGTTGAGGCCCATGTCACGAATGTCTTCGGTGCTGATGCGGCGCATGATGCTGAGGGCCATTTCGGCGGTGAGCATCTTCTTCTCCTTAACCTTGCCGCCCTCATCGCGCTCAATCTCATAGTGAGACCAGAGCTGCAGACCGGTTTGGCGCACGGCGGGCTGCGAATTACCACAGCCGCCGTGGTTGTGCGGTGCTTGCTTGCCAATCTTGTTGACCGGGTTAGGGTCAAACTCCTCCTCGTTCTCGGCCTTGACTTCGTTCTCGCAGCGCTTCTTCTTCTTACAGCACTCCCAGACGCGCTGGAAGCGAGCCTTGGGATCGCGTGTGCTGACAGCAGCAAGATACTCGGGATCACTCTATATGTAGAGAAAACGATTAAAAAAAAAAGGAAAAGTCAGGTTAGCACAGATCATAGACACGAAAAAGTGAAGAACCTAAAAACGCATCCCATCAAACACGATTGGAGTTGCTCTCAAGTACTAACCCTGTCGGCAAGCACCATGCTGCAGTTGTGGCAAACGATCTCGAGGACCTTTTTGGTCTTCTTGATGAAGCCGGGGTGGTAGACAGGCTTTGCCAGCTCAATGTGGCCGAAGTGGCCCGGGCACTCAGACATGCTCTCGGTACAGGTCTTGCACTTGAAGCCGCGGTCGACAGAGCCCAGTAAAGGGTCGTTGACACCGCCATCCCGAGGTTTTGTCTTGCTCTCGTCCATTGCCTCTGGGTAGATGATGTGTGCGACACTCATGTTCTTGATCTCCTCGGGAGACATCATGCCGAACTGGATTTCCTCAATGGTCTTGAGGGGCGCACTCGAGTGCGCAAAGTACAGGTTCGCCATATTGTCGATTTAGTGAGCGATGTAGCAGTCGCGGGTGATGAAGAGACTGGGTGGAAGATCAGGTTGAAGAGTTGAGAGTGTTGACGTGATGGTGATGTCGAGGTATGATGTCGGGATGAAATGATGTTCAATCGAGTAAAAAGTCGAGAAAAAACGCGTTATTGACGGATTGGAGAGAGAAATAAAAAGTCGTCGATATCGTTGTATAGCTGAAAGAAAGCGAGAGTAATAAACAAATGACACGAAAATGAGAGAAAGAAGAGAAGAGAAGAAAGAGATTGAAAAAGGAGTGAAACGGTGACGAGATGCGCGTGGGCGTAGTCGAGGATGTTGACAAAGACAATCAAGCAAAAGGAAGAACAACTAAACAGGCAATGAAGAGATGCTAATGAAGCAAGTCTGTCACGGCGATGGTGATGTTTCTTCCGACTCTCACAATGCCCTCAGATTCACTTGAAGACGCGCAATTGAGCAGCTATTTGCTGTTTGAAACTCCGACCGACAGATCGCAAAACCACCCCCGATTTCCCCCAACGGGAGCGGACGTGCCTCAACGGCGACGGATAGCTGAGAAGGGCGCCAAGGTGTCGTGAAGCAGACGCGACTGCGCGGGTACTAGTCGATGACTTGGTGTTTCGTGATGGGTGATGGGATCAATGTCGTGATTCTGGGCCGGTCAGTCGAGGAGCGACGGCGCGATGGGCAGGCCACAACGCTGGTGGTGCCAAAAATGAAAAACAAAGGCAAAATCAGTAAAGAGATGCCCCGAAATAAAATGTCAGACGCGTTTTCAACAACCGGACGATGAGGTTCGGGTGGGCGTTGACGGCGGAGGGTACGTAGCGATGATTGTGTAGGAGGAAAAGTGAGGCCGAAAAACCAACGCCTCTGGGCGACTCCAAGGGGCAGGAAAAACTTCGCTCCCCTTCTCTGCCTAACAGTCGCTCCTTCCCTCTGCCTGCTCATTCCTGCCTCCCTTTGGGGCTTGAGCGTGTCCCAAAAACGGAACTATGCCAGTTATAGCCTAGTCCCACTCCTTTTCGCCTTCAGAGCTCTAGCAAGGTCACGTGTGAGCTTGAGTACGCCAGAGGTACAAGCTGTGATTGGTTCTCGAAGCTTCGGCATTTTAGTGAGTAATACAGTGCGGCTTCCACACTAGAACTATGCACGGCAAGACAGGTACCGGGGAGGTATCTTTTGGCAAGCTGCAGTAGCTTAATAGGGGCTCTAGTGCGCATAGTGTGCCAAAGTGCGCCAAGCCCACCACTGTGCATGCAACAGCTAAAACAGACGTCAAACGACTGGCCGACGCGTCTTTGTCTATTAACGCTTTGAAGTCCGCGTTTGGACGTTGGATGTTGGTTGGTAAGTGATAATGCGATAATGTGAAAATGAGATGAAATATAGATGAGTTGAAAGGACACAGGGATATATTAAAGCGAGGCCAAAAATATTTATTTTATTCATTAATATTTATAAATTATAAATTATAAATCAAGTATAAAGGGTGAAAGACAATAAACTATAGACATATAAAAGAAAAGAAAGAAAGAAAGAAAGAAAGAAAGAAAGAAAGAAAGAAAGAAAGAAAGAAATCAAAAATAGACAGAGATTTAAAAATACAAGCGACACAATTAAAACATATCGAAGCAGAATTAATAGCCAAATAACATCAGAATGTCATTTCGAGTGGATAGCAATAAATGCAGAAATCACAGAGTTCAAACAAAAAACAAGGAGAAAAATAAAGATAAAATACAAATATGACAGTTCAAGCAAGATCATGAATACCATTTAATACCCTAGCACCATACGCCACACAATGCACCATCCATGCCATGCCTCCTGATATTAGAACAAAGAAAACAACCAAATATAAAACAATCCAAAGGATGGATGCTGCCACACCAAATCTGCCAACCCAAAGACCTAATTAGCAAAAAAAGAACAAAAAAAAACGGATTACCTCCGCCTTGACCGTCCTCCCTTGCTGGCGGCTGTCGTCTTCTTTGTGCTCGTGCTGACGCGGTCGTCGGCCATGGCGCTGTCGGCATCCAGGTCGACACTTTGGCCATCACCAGGACTGCGCCGCCGCATCGTGCCTGTCGATACGGCAATAAACTCCTCCTCGCTGTCGGACTCGCCGAGATCATAGAGAATAGGCATGTGGAAGACGCCCGTCGCAGCAGCACCACCACCGCTAATGGCTGGTGTAACCGTAGGCATTGGCCCCATATCATCATCTGTCTGCTGAACGGTGAGCACGTCAATCTCCTCGTCCTCGAGGTCCAGCCGCCGCTTGGTAATTTCCTCCTGTGGGTGGACGTCAAACTCGTCCTCGTGCTCAGTGTAGATCTCATTTTCCTCGACCTCTGCAAAGTCAGGGGCGAGTGCCGACCACTTTTGCGGGCTGGTGACGGACCATATGTTGATGCGACCCGTCTCGAGACCACAGGCCGCCAGCAGCGCGCGGTGCGGGTGCCACTCGATAACGCCCTGCTCTTCCTTGGGCCCTTCGAGCATGCGCACGAGCGAGCCGTGGTTGCGCTCCCAGATGTAGAGCTCGTGGTTGTTGTAGGTCGACGCAGCTACATACTCAGCCGTCGGACTGAGCGCAATGTGGTTCCATGACAGACGGTTGACAACGTCTTGGAATTTGTGCTCCTCGGGCAGCTGGATCGTGTCGGGGTCGAGGTCGGGGCTCGCCAAATTGGGCATGTGCAGTGACCGCACAATACGGTCCTGGGAGTTGGCTAGCAGAATCTTGCCTGAGTGGTTCAGACGCAGCGTCGTGATCACGCTGCCACTGGCCTTTCTCGAGAAGATGACCTCAAAGGTTGCGGCGTCGATAATATTGATCCAGCCCTTGCTTGTTGCCGACAGAATGTGTGCGCCGTTGTTCGAGTAGATGGTGACTGTCGTCATCTGCTTTGCATCCTCCTTTGCCCATTTGTCTCGCTGAGTTGTGTCTTCGGTGTGGGGGCGTTTTGGCCGCGACGGCAGCACGTGTTTGACGTCTATGGGCTCGGTAATGTCGACGAGAAGGGCCTGGTCCTCGAAGATGGAGGCGACAAAGTGTGTCACGCACCACGGGTGCAGCTCGGCAATATACACGGGAGCCTTGAAGCGGACCTCGCGGTGCTTGCGGCCGTCATGCAGATCCCAAAGAATGGCCTTCCAGCCCTGGCACGCAGACAGCAGGTAGCGGCCGCAGCGCGACCAGCTCAGCGACGAGATACTCTTAGAATGGCCGCGGAGCTTGCGTGCAACACCCATAGTGTCAATATCCCAGACGACAACGGTGCCATCGACGCGGCCCGAGGCGAGGTAGTCGCCTTTGCGATTGAAACGCAGGCATGTCGCGTGGCCCGATCGGATGGTGTTGGTGATATGTTCGGGGTAGTCCTGCAGAAGGTAGTCTTCGGAAAGGAGGAGGTTCATTGTTGGAGGAGCGGGCAACCCGTCTGCTCGTGTGTAGAGAAGCAAGACGCTGTCGAAAATGAGGTTAAAAGCTGAGGATCACGGTGGGGAGCTGTACCTGCTGTATTTAGTAGCTAGCCGCGTTTTCGTAGGGAGTAGTTCGTGCTTGTGATTGGTCGACATGCCATGTGGCGCCGTAGTTAGTGCTTGCAGGTGCACGAGGCTGTCGTCACAGTGCATCTTTATCATCACACGACAAAGACACGAGCACCCCTCATTGTGGTTCTCTTGTTTATCTTGCTTCTCTTGCTTTTCGTGCTTCTTTTATTGTGAGTGTGTGGGTTTTGATTCTTCTTACTTTTGGTTTTTTGGCACTAAAATAGTTGCCCTGCCTCTTGTTTCATATACTCCCATCAAAATCGTGAGAAAACCCGGAATATGGCAAACTCAAAGTAAGTCAAAGAGAAGACGACGACGACGATGACGACGACGATTGTGACGAAGAGACGAGATACAACAAAGTTAAAGAATACTACTAACTCGCCAGATACGAGTATGTCCGGCTGTTCGAGCAGCAGGACACGCTGATGCCCAACACCTGGATTGTTGTGCGCATCGATGGCCGTGGTTTCACAAAGTGAGTATCGCCAACTCATGATGACCTTCATTGCCAATTTCAACTAACAGCAAGACTTTGCGCAAAATACGGCTTTGAAAAGCCAAACGACAAGCGCGCCCTCGATCTCATGAATGCCGCCGCCAAGGCCGTCATGGCCGACCTGCCCGACATCGTGTTGGCCTACGGCGTGAGCGACGAGTACAGCTTTGTGTTCCACAAGAGCTGCCAGCTGTTTGAGCGCCGGTCCAGCAAGCTCGTGTCTACCGTGGTGTCGACGTTTACCGCCTTTTACGTCTATCTGTGGCCGACCTTTTTCGGCAACCCCGCGGGACCGTCCAATGGCGTCGTTGCCGGCCGCGACGAGGACGGTGTGCCCATAGTTGACTTTAGCACCATGTCCATCCCCGCGACCGAGCCGCTGGCACCACCACACTTGCCTACGTTTGACGGCCGGGCCGTGTGCTACCCGAGCGTGCAGAACCTGCGGGACTACCTCAGCTGGCGGCAGGTCGACTGCCACATCAACAACCTATACAACACAACATTCTGGGCGCTCGTCAAGGACGGCATGGACACGGTCGCCGCCACGGAGCTGCTCAAGGGCACGTTCTCAGCCGATAAGAACGAGATTCTGTTTTCGCGCTTTAATATTAACTACAACAACGAGCCCGAGATGAACAAAAAGGGCAGCGTTGTCTTTCGCGATGTATGTCAGACGAATGATGTCTTTGCCTCTAATTTTTCACCTAGCTAATCTTATAGTACGAACTGGTCGACCCCTTATCATCAGAAGGCGTTGCTGCCGCAGTCGACGACCAGGCTGAACCTGCAGCCGTGTCTAAATCCAGGGCCGAGAGCGACAAGAAGCGCCGGTCCAAGGCACGCATCACCATCGAGCATATTGACATTATCAAGGACGAGTTCTGGGAGCGGCGGCCATGGCTGTTGACTGGTGTTCCTGGAACGCTGCCGAAGCAGCTGTAGATGTGTTTTGAATGAACATCTGTCGTCTTGCTGGTCTTATCGTTTTGCTGCTGCTTTTAGTTTCTAGCTATGGCGTTCAGGACGGGCCAGGCAGCTTTGCTGTCCACACAGTCTCTTCCCTCTTCTCTCCCTTCATCTTACAGTTTCACTTCAGTCGACAGACAGTTGGCAACTCTTTTACATCATTTGCATCATCAATACTCCCACTATCGTTTGAACACCTTGATATATATCCCAATAAACAATGATAAATTTGATAAAACGTCCATGTCGCTTTTGTATGCCAATCCCAAAATGCTTCGCTAAAGAACAATAAACCATCAAGAACAAGAGATAAGAACAGCAACAAAGAAAAACAAAAGAAAAATACAACCAGCTTTTCGACGGCAGATCCTGCTATGCCTTGTCGTCCTTCTTCTGCTTCCTCCTTACTTTGCGCTCTTCCTTAGTTTCATTAATCTTGGCTTCTGCCTCGGCTCGTTTCTTCTCTGCCTTGACGGCTGCTTTTGCAACAGCCTTTTCTGCCTTTCTCGTGGTCTTTTCCTCTTCTTTTTGTACTCTCTTTGCTTCCTTTTTTGCTGCTCTCTTTGCTGCCTTCTTTGCCTCCTTCTTTGCTGCCTTTTCCTCTGCCTTTCTCAGCTGCTTTCCCTCCTTTCTCTCCTTAGTCTTGCCCTTCTTCTCCCTCCGTTCCGACTTATTGTCATCGCCACTCCGTTTCCGCTTCTTGTCCTTGCTGTCCTCGAGCTCTGGTGTTGTCGCCACTGTGCTGGCTTCGTCGGCACTGCTTGACCTTGAAGTGGATTTGCTGGATGTGCTGGATGTGCTGGATGTGCTGGATGTACTTGTGGACGCCTTGGTCTGCCCTAATGTGCCGCCAATCGTTTCGCCGCGCACAAAACTAGCATACAAGCCGTACGCGCCCCGATACTTGTTTGCGCCATGGTTTCCCGCAATCATCTCCAGGCGTGTTGGGCCTTTTGCTGCCGACGTGGCCACAGCTCCGGCGGGGGCGTTCATATTCTTGCATTGCTGGTCAAAGGCCTCCAGCCACCATTGGTCTGTTGCTGCTGCCTTGCGGTGGATAGAGTCAATGCCCAAGCCCTGGCGGTCGTCTTTGCGCGACAACAGTAGCGGGCGCGCAAGGCCAGTGGAATCGTCGGTTGGGTGAAGGGTGTGTCCGAGGCCACGCCAGCCCTGTTTCTTGAGGAGGCGGCTGGCATCCATTGCAGCTGGTATGAGGGTGGCGGGAAGGAGGTTGAGAAATTTTGTGGGCGCTTTTATTTTACTGGCTGACCATGATGCACGAACAAGATATTGCTGAAACGATAATTATAAAGCTAGAATTTGGATGTGGTAGATGAGGGCGGAGAGCGTCGCGATATTGGATATTGGCTGTAGGTGCTGAAAAACCCATCGTTTTTTTTCTGCCGGCTATTCCTCAACTTTAAAGTGGAGTTCACTATACCGCCCTCATTATATGGTGGAACAAGACTATTTAGACTATAATATTACTGGTATATAAACTATATATACATAGTGCATATAGGCAGTACCCAATACTTTGGCTGTCTACACTTTCACCCATGAATTGAAGCCAAAGTGAAATATATTGCAATTGTTTCATTTAATAGTATTTGGTTTTGTTATTTTAATTGGCCTACTATCCAACAGTATTTTTAGCAACTATTCCACGTGCAAATTCTCCAAAAGTGATGTGCTGCTCGCGGTCGACGTCGTCACCCAGGTTCGGCTGCGTAAAGACAGCCAGCGTGTTGCGAGCAATCCGGCCAGATGCACCACCAGAGCCCGGCTTGGCTCCCTTGACAAAGTGTGGTACTGCCTTGAACTGGCCTGCTGTAATCCGTTCTAGTGCCTCGCCGGTCTGAAAGGCAATACAGTCGCGCGGGATCTTGACCTGCACGACAGTGCCGGTGCGTGACTTGATGTAAAGTCCGGCCTCGGGGTCTGGCGATGCGTCGAGCTCGGAAAGGGTGAGCAGAGAGCTCTTTCCAGATGCGTCTGGTTTGGTATCAACAGTAGCCTCGTCGACAAACATGGCAGACGTGAGGCCCGTCAGGCACCCGTGGTCCAGATGTGTAGCACACCAGTCGTCTCCCACGTCCTCGCCACTTTCTTTTGATTCTTCAGAGGAGACAGACTCTTTTTCCTGAGGATAGTAGTGCAGCAGTCTTGCCTTGGTCGTTGTAGATGTGCTCACAACACCCTCTAGATAGCCTGCCGGGTAGCCTGGAATGGCCTGCGTTGCAAAGCGATCGCATGCACGGGCTACCAGCACGGCGACGTCAATGATGAGCCTGCAAAGCTCTTCTAGCGATGCTTTGAATCCTGGAAGTACACCCTCTGCCTCGGCCGGCCACACATTTGGCGACAGGTACTCTGGAAAGTTGGCTGTCGAAAACTCGGCTGTCGGCTTGGCGCACTCGAGACTGGGGTCGACGTAGAATGCGCAGTTGGCATAGTACGAGCCTTTGAGCGTGTCGACTTGGCCATTCTTGAGTGTCTCCTTGCCGCACGACCAGCCGGTCAGGTATTTCGCAGGCTCGTTTTCTAGCTTTGCAAGCTGCTCTTCCGATAGGTTGCCTAGGTATGATGCGTATGAGAGCAGGCGGCGGCGCATCTCGGGAAAGCTCGCGGGTACATCCTTGACGACGAGAATACCGAGCGAGTCGGGGCCAAATGCCTCCTGCAGCTTCTCTAGAGCGACAGTTCCTTCAATGTCAACAGGCAAAGACTAAACATCTGCCATAAGGAGAATCTCATGAAATCTCACCATTTTCGAGGTCTTTGAGGGACACGGTCACAGCTTGTGCGAGGGGTGCCATTGTTTCTGTATGTAAGTTGTGCAGTCTGTAGTAACAGCTGTGTACTGTCGAAAAGCGTATTGTTGATTGTTGTTTTTTGATGTATTACCAAAAGGTTGGAAGAAACAGCTTTGCCTACGAGATGCAAAAGTACGTGGTGTTGGCTGCGGGCGGCTGGCGCCGGGTCTTCCCCTCCTACACATCTCCTTCTTAATTTGGCAATAGCAGAGATAAGCCAAGCCACGATATGGCCTCACCCAAGAGTGCTAGGTTCAGCCATTCATAACTTGACCAATTTTGTGTAGATATAAACATAGATCCTATCAGCATAATTACATTAGATATAGTTTTAGAATAGTTGTATATTTAGAGCCTGTCTCAAGCCTTGTTGGCTGGCCTACCAAATGTGTCAGATGCTACAAGAAGGCATGATAGCCTTTTCTTTAAATCTAAAAAAATCAATTGTATACTGAATATTTTAATAGTGACAGTTTGATAATAATGCTTTTATAGCAGTATCGATATAATGTCATAATATATTGAAACGTGGTTGCTCCAGCTTGGTAAATGCCAGAATGCCATGCCATCGAGGGTCACTGAGTTACTAAGCAGGCGACAAGACATGGCAATCAACTAACACCTTCAATGCCTGCATCTGATGACAATTCGCCGATGTTGACCGAATTACTCTGTCATCTAGTCTTTCTTTCTATCATTCTATTGGACCATCTCCAATACAGCATGTTCACACTTCAACCTGAGCTCAAGCTCAATCCCGGGCTTCACGTTTAATAGTGCCATCTGCCAAGATCAATCTGTAGGCCATCGGCGAAGTTTGAAGCTTAGGGATAATAATCGCCGGTATTCTGCATCCGGCCGAGGCCGTGTGGCGACCATATTAAAGCCATTCGAGAACGGATCATGAGGATTTGCAGCCGCCGTGGTAATTAATACATGGCAAAAGGCGTCACGTGCTTGCGTCTTTGCCTTTACTTGATTTGTAAGGAAACGCTGTGATTAGAAGACAAGGCCGAGTCTGATCCCGGCGGTATAGCTTTCACAAGCAAGAATAGTAAGCAAAAATAGGCAGCAAAATAACTGGGATCAAAATGGAAAGAACCTCAATGTCGAGCTCGCACTCCAATGCGGAATCCTAGCCTGAAAGGAAGTGACGACTGGTGCACTCCACTGCTTCATACCCGGAATGGCAAGGGCGCGGCTGTCCTCAATGTAAGAAAGGGGCAAGTGCGAGGGCGGTGTGAAAGGTTATCGTACAATTGTGTGTCCCGATTGTTCTTGTCCCTGGATTGCACCTTCCCGTCACCTCAATAGGAGGGGTTGATAGCGCTGCGACAACGCTCAACAATTTTTCGGGTGGGGCGCGCACCTTCCCTCGCAGCAGCAAACAACAGCCCAGCGACAACTTGGCTCGGCAGAACGCAACGGCTGATGTGAAGATAAGTGTGTGCTGTCCTATTTCTACTTTCCTTACCGCACTATTACTTCTTCCTTCCCTTTCCGCTCCCTCTTCTCGCGACATCTCTCCCCTCTCCTCTCTCTTGTCTCTGTACATCTTTCAACCACCATCTCATCTCTTTTCTCTCCAACAAGCTTCCACCACCGCCACAATGCCTTCTGTGCCCCCCGTCTACATTGTCTCAGCAGCCAGAACCCCTGTCGGTTCGTTCCTTGGGTGCGCAACTCTGCCTTCCCCTCCTCCTTTTTCGGCCTCGACCTTCTCCGAGCCATTGACGCACTCGGACAGCTTCCTATGACCTCGCAATTGCTAACTCGCCATCTACAGCTCGCTGTCCAGCCTCTCTGCTATCCAGTTGGGCTCCCACGCCATCAAATGTATGCTTGCCCTAGTGCCCCTCCTGTGCTTTCACCCTGGCGCATACTCAGTTCTCCCCGCACCGACTAACACCCATCCCCCCCAGCTGCCATTGAGCGTGTCCCCGAGATCAAGGCCGAGGATGTCCAGGAGGTCATCTTTGGCAACGTCCTGTCTGCCAAGTAAGTTGTTGCGGCCGCATTCATAACTACAAAATTCTAACCTTTCTACAGCCTTGGCCAGGCCCCTGCCCGCCAGTGTGCCATCGGCGCCGGCCTCTCCCCCAACGTCGTCTGCACCACCGTCAACAAGGTCTGTGCCTCGGGCCTGAAGTCAATCATCTTTGGTGCACAGGCCATCATCACCGGCACTGCTGACATTGTCGTCGCTGGTGGTACCGAGTCCATGTCCAACACCCCCCACTATCTGCCTACTCAGCGCACTGGCACCAAGTACGGCAACACCCAGATCATTGACGGTGTCCTCAACGACGGTCTGACCGACGCTTACTCCAAGGAGCACATGGGCATCCAGGCCGAGCTCTGCAGCTCGAATTACGGCATCAGCCGTGAGGACCAGGACGCCTACGCCATTGCCACCTACCAGCGCGCCCAGGCCTCCACCGAGGCTGGCCTGTTTGTCGAGATTGCCCCCATTGAGGTCCCCGGCCCCCGTGGCAAGCCCGCCACCCGCGTCGACCGTGATGACGAGGTCAAAAACCTTAACATTGACAAGCTCAAGTCTGTCCGCCCTGCCTTCAAGTCCCAGGCCGGCACTGTCACTGCTGCCAACGCCGCCCCCATCAACGATGGCGCTGCCGCTGTTGTCCTGGTCTCCGAGGCCAAGCTCAAGGAGCTGAACCTAAAGCCCCTTGCCGTCATCCGCGGTTGGGGCGACGCTGCGCACGCCCCTGAGCTGTTCACCACTGCCCCTGCCCTTGCTATCCCCAAGGCCATTGCCCACGCCGGCCTCACCCCTGCCGACGTCGACTTCTACGAGATCAACGAGGCTTTCTCTGTTGTTGCTCTGGCCAACATCAAGCTGCTGGAGCTGGACGCCGAGAAGGTCAACGTTCTGGGTGGTTCCGTTGCCATTGGTCACCCCCTGGGCGCCTCTGGTGCTCGCATTGTCACCACCCTGACAACCGTCCTCAAGGAGAAGAAGGGCAAGATTGGTGTTGCTGGTATTTGCAACGGCGGTGGCGGTGCGTCGGCGCTGGTCATTGAGAACCTGCAGTGAGTCAATCTTCACAAGGAGGACCATGTCTGATGGAATTTGAGATGATTGAGAAATGATATGCTATGCAAAAAGGCGGAAAGATGGGGTTTATATGCGAATTTCAGGGCAAAGCGTCATTGCATTTGTATTTGCACCAGCGACAAGCATTTTCATACATATGGAGAAAGCACACGGTTATTTACACCGTTGAAAAGTAGGAGGGACAGTGCCGGAGTAATGAGGAGGTCGCGGAGGGCTGCTGCGTCTTTTGCCTTTTCTTATGGATGTTGAAAAGTAACGTTGTTTCTTTCTTGATAGGTCGCACCCATCGGCACAAGCAAACAGTTTGAAGCCAAATTTATAACCAGTTTTAACCAATGTTATATCATGCATGGTAGGAGCCGAGTCTCGTTAGTGGATGTATGTGAAAGGGAAAACAAGGCCTGATTAGTCATTTTCTAGTTGTGATCTTGAACACGATTATGTAATATCACGACATCAAATAGACGCATAAAAATTATCACGACGCAGTATATTTTCCGGGTTGAGACAAGGTGCATTTTACACAATAAATCCATGAAACAGGGTCGTACTGCACCAGTAAATATAATTAAAGTCAAGGTTATAAAAGATACATAAAAAATTGAAAGCATAGCAAAGAATTAATGCCAGTGAGCAACGATGATAGCTGAAGATAAAAAGATGCAAAACACTTAAAAAAAATACAAAAAGAAAGAAATAGAACGAGCAGAGAACAAGCAAAGCAATCCATCCCTCGAAATTGGTCCAAAGTAGCATAAAAACACTGCCGCCGGGCTGAGACTAGATGAAAAAAAGAAAAGGTAAACAGGGGAAAAAAACAGTGAGGAAAAAAAAAGAGAAGAAAAAAAAAGAAGAAAAGCACTTGACACACTACAATCTGATTCATCCTCTATTCTGCGATCATGCAGCTGTGTCCATGTCGCCGCCGAACGCCGCGTTTTTCTTGTCGCCGTTGGTCGCCGTTGAGCCGCCGTTGCCGGCATCCTCGGTAGCAGACGACTCGCCACCCGGCAATAGGCCGTCCTTGACCCACTGCGTAAACTTGGCCGTCTGTTTCCGCACCTCCTCCTGCGTCTTGTTCTTCATCCATGCATTGTTGATGACAAACTTCTCGCGGAACCGCTGCTCACGGCGTGCTTGGCGCCGCGTAGTCTGGGCCTCCTTTTCGGCTTTCCGAGCACGGTACTGCTCCGCACGACGTGATGCACGTGCAGCCTGCTTCTTCTGCTTGCGCTCCTCGGCAGTGGCATCGTCGTCCTCGGCACCGGCCTCCTCGTCCTGCTCGGCATCCTCCTCGTCCTCCTCATCTGCAGCAACACGGTCGTGGTTGTACAAGAAGAACTCGGATGTTCCGGGGCCGTAGACAATCGCAGAAGAGTTGAGGCAGATGCGTAGGTCCAGGTCCTCGCTAAATGCAGCAGCCTTGCGGCCCTCGCCATGGTTGTCCGAGTCAGCAGTACCGCCGTGGCTGCCGTCCTCGAAAACAAGAGACCGAGCCAGCACGGGTTTTCGCAGACGCGCGGTGTTAACACCCTCTGTCGGCTCGACACGCATGTACGATGAGATGTAGTACTGCCACTTTTCTTGGCGTGCCATGGAATCCGCATTGAATGTGGGCTCGTCGCGTTGGAGCCAGCGGATAGCCACCTCGTTCTTGCCTGGGTACCAGGTGATCTGGAACATCTCGCCGTCCTTGATGCACTTCTCGGCAAACTTGCGCGCGCTGATCTCTGCCGCGTAGCTCGTCTCTTCCTGCTGCCGGCTCGTCATGAACTGCTGCACGAGGTCGGCCGTCTTGTCGCGGCTGTTATCGCTGCCCGTGCTGCACACCAGTGCCTGTCGGCACAGCGTCTTGAGCAGATCCTGGATCGTGTACAGAGTCCAGCCCTTCTTGAGGTAGTAGTGGCGCAAGACATCAAAGTAGCGGTTCTCATCAATTTCACCCGTGATGAAGTCCTCGATCAGCTCAATAGTGTGAGGCCAGAACGTCTCCGGGTGCTTGGCGTCAAAGTAGGCCATGCGCTCGGCCATCATGCCCAGCGTCCGGCCAGCCTTGTCGGCATTCTCGCGCTTCAGCTCCTCCAGCACACTCTCGGTGCTCTCCTTGACATCCTTGAGACGCTTGTACAGCGTCTGGAACACGCTAAAGAACACAAAAATGGTCTGGTTACAGAACAGGTTGTACCATTGGCGCTTAAACAAACCGTCAGCCTTGAGCTCCCGCTTGTCGGTCTCAGTCAGTGGCTCGTTTCCCGCCACCACAGTTGCGCGAGGAGCCGCTGGAAGCCAGCGCTCGTTGGCCAGTTCAAGGGCAGACGCAGTAGGAGGAGGTGTACTTTGTGCCCCTGGGGCATCCGGCATTTCCTCCTCGTTAGCAGAGGTAACATCGGGTGTCGTCTCCTTGGATCCAGAGCCTGCCGAGTCGTCCTTTTGGTTCCGAGAGGTGGAAGACGACTTGGCACCGTTGCGGCCGGGATCAAGGACGCCGCGCAAGAGATCCGACTTCTTGGCGTTGCGGCGGCTGCTGCGGCCATTGGTCAGCTCGGTGGGGGTTGAATCGTCGCCCTCGTCGTCGCCAGATTCGCGGTCGATATCCGCAAGGCGCTGTGCAACGAGCTCTTCGGGAATATCAAAGAACTGGGGGATAAACGTCTCAAAGAACTCGGTAATGCGCTCCTTCTCGTTGGTTCCGTGCTGGCCGCTGTTGAGAACATAGAGAACCATGAAGCGGAGCAGGTCCAGCAGCACTTCACGGTCGGAAAACTCCCACAAGAACTGGTGCACACTGGGGGTACTCTTGGAGTCGTATGTAGCAACACCGCGACGCTGTTCTTCCCGTTTTGTCTTGATGACATCGACAAGGTGCTTGGCAGACAGATTTCGCTTGTCATTCGACTTGACCTGGATACCCATGTGGTCCAGGCTCTTAAGGTGCATGGCCTCGGTCTGCGCCATCCAGACCTTCTCCCACTCGCGCTGAGAAAAGCGCCACTCCTCGTCCTTTTGCTTCAAACGCGTCATGATGACTGGCACGGCGGCAAAGGGGTGGGCAAACATGTCCGCAGCGACCTCGGCCCCCTTTTCTGGGCCATAGACTTTCTTGAGGACACGCTTGTAGATGGAAGTGCTCTGACCACCAAGACCGGGAGGCATGCGGAAGTTTTCTCTTTCTGACGGTGCAAGAGTCAGCATCTGCTGAGCCAACGGCTCAAGAAGCTGGATAAACTTTTGATTGGCCTCAATGTAAAAGTCGTAATCGTGGCGCTCCTCTTCAATGCGGTGGAGGCCCTCCTCATAGCCGTTCTTCCGGTGCGCAACGAATCCTGAGTCCTCTGAAGCCCATGTCGGGTGAGACGCCCATTCGTCGTTCAACACCGAGTTGCAAAGCTCGTCGCGACCGCTGCAGCGCTTGAGGCGTTCGCGGCGAGGGAGTAAGCGGTAACTGGGGCCGAAACCACGGCAATTGCTCAAGGAGATCTTGCCAGAGGGAGGTTGTGGCTGGTTGTCGACAACTTCATCCTCGCCTGTGTAGCCAACAAAGTCCTTGAACCAGTTGAAAAGCTCACTGTTGCCACCAATGAAGGCGTGCGCCTTGGTGACAAGAACATTCCGCTCAATGAGTCCGAGGCGATACATGTTGATCAGCTTCAGGAACTCATTCATGGTTGTTCTGTTGGGCAAGAACTTCTTGACGCGCTCAAAGAAGGCGAGAGCATCCTGCGTTTCCTGCGCCATGCCGGTAGGAGGAAGAGGGCCAGGCATCACGGGGGTCAGTGTAGGCTCGATGAGAGACGCGCCAACGTCGGCACCCCGGTGTGTAAGCTTCGCTCTCTTATTGGCGACAGCGGCGTTGGTAGGAGGACCGCGGATGGCACTAGTGACCGCGGCCAACTCAACGGGAGCAGGCACAGGGGCGGGAGTCTGCTTGTCCTGACGCGGCCGCTTCTTGCTCTCTTTGGTTGTGCTCGAGGGGGGTGCAAAGTTGCCAACGGGGGGCATCTTAGGACCGTCGCGAGCAGTTTGACTGGGCGGAGTGGTCTGCACCGAAGCAAGAGGTGCAGGTGTGTCCTCGCTGGGGCGGCCACCGGCAGGGCGAGCGTGTGCTGCAGACTCGGGCAGAAACTGTTTAAAGTCCTCAAGCAGGTCGGGTGCGCCACTGAATAGAGTGGTGACTTGGCCATAGACTTCTTGAATGGGCTTCTGCTCGCGCTGGTATGTCTGCAGGATTTCGAGAAACTGCTTGTAGATTTCGGGTTTGTCCTGGAATCGGTTCTGTTGTTGGGGAAGAAGAAGAGAGATGGTTAGCATACAGATAGGACAAGAGGATAGGGAAAAACAAAGGGTAAACAAGTAAAGACAAACAGAATGGGGCCGGGCAACGTCGGTGACGGAAGCCCATTTGTCCAGATGACATGATAGTCACACGGGACTGACAAACGGGACGAAAATATATAAAAATAATATAGAGAATAAGAGGAAGGGCAATTATTCGCTCACCTTGATTTTGTTGACGTAGGAAATAGCATGGTTAAACTCGACGGGACCGCGCTTCTCGCCGCTGCCCTGCTGGGCAGTATTACCATTGGGGCCAGCGCCAGGAGCAGGAGTGTGTGTATTGCGCGGCACAGGGGGTTGTTGGGCAGCTTGGCTGGGAGGGCCACCGCTAGGACCGCCGTGAGGACCTCCCTGGTGTCCCCGCGGACCGTCGTAGATGGATGAGCCAGCACCACCATGCCCAAACGGACCGGGGCCCTGTGGGAATGACTGGGCAGGGCCACCATATGGGGCATCGGATCCCTCGACGCTGTGCTGCACATGCTGCTGCTGCTGCTGCTGCTGTTGCTGCTGCTGCTGCTGTTGCTGAGGCTGCTGCTGGTGAGGCCACGAACGAGGGTTGTTCATGTGCATGGCGCCGCCTGGGCCAGGGGGCGCGTGAAGGCCATCCTGGGGCACTGAGCGGCTTGCACCGATTGAGTGGATCGTTGAGCCTGAGGGGGTAGTGACGCGGATACTGTTGGGGTTGTTCTCGAGGCCGCACTCGATGCGGTAGCCGGGGGGGAGGAATGTGTTGAAGCCTTGAATAAGGTTAGGGTGGCCAGCAAAGAGGTCGGAGACGCGGCTAATAACACCGGGGGTATCAATTCTACATGTTGTTAGTAACTATAGCTGCACTAAGATAGAACCAAGAGAGCAAAAGTCTGGACATACGTCTGGCTCTTGAAGTCCTTCATGATGTCAAGGAATCGGTTGTACACGTCCGGCATCTCGTGGAACTGGACCTTGACCTGGTCAAGGTAGCTCAGGGCGTCCTATCAAGGTTAGTTATCTAGCCGAGTAGCATATAAGTGAGTTCATGCCGGTCAAACGTACGTTGAGGATGGGCTGTTGACCCTGGGAGGCTCCGGGAGGAGCGGGGCCGCCACCGCCGCCAATCGCAGGCCCTTGAGCTGCGTGGCCGGGGCCCATGGCATTCCCGCCATAGGTTGGAGGTGCTTGACCTCCCCGAAGTTCGGGCTGCAGAGGGCCACCAAATCCAGGAGGAGGACCAGAGCCGTTGGGTGGTCCTGAAGACCCGTTGTGCTGCTGCATCATGGAGTACATTGGCTGCTGCTGCTCCTGCATGGACGGGTGTGACCGGCCAGGCTCACCAGGACCGTTGTGCATAGAAGGGGGTGGGCCACCGTAACCGGAGACAGGGCCCTGCTGGGGAGGAGGGCCACCCATCTGGGGTGGTGGTGCGCCACCAGCACCAGCGCCGTGGTTCGCGAGCAGACCATTTGGGCTGTGGATCGCGCCAGATATGCGTGAAGCAACAGGCTGGTGAATGGGGATAGAGCCAGCAGAGCTGTGATGCGGCGGCGCGCCAGAAGGGCCTTGCTGCTGCTGCTGCTGCTGCGACTGGGAGGGCTGGGGGGGGTACGGGTCCCGCGAGTGATCGCGCGGATCGCGCTCACGTTCGCGATGGGCCATGGTATCTTCTTGAGAGTGTGGGTTGTGTGTATATGGTTGTTCGATGATCTGTTGTTGGAGGACGCGACTGGTACGCTGGGCGTCGAGGCCACGATCTCTCTCTCGATCGCGAACGAAGCTGGGGCCGAGATGCGGAGGAGGAGCGTTGTTCATAACTCGCCGGCAGGAGAGGCCGAAGTAAAGGGATGCATCTATGAGGGGGGCTTGTCGCGAAGTGATGGATGTAGTCTAGATGGTGATGCCAGGCGATGTTAGTAATAAATAACAAATTTAGAGCGACGGAGTAGCCGAGGTTGATGATGTCAACACGCGAAAACATCACGAAAAAAAAGCAAAAAGGTAGGGGGGCTTCAAGCTCTCGAGAGCACAAAGAAGTACCAGGTGCAAATAAATAAAGGGTTGACGAACCTATTGAAAGCTGCGCCTGCTAGTCCTTGATGCCTGGGATCACTTATCGCGGACACAGGGCGTTGGGCAACGTGAGTTGTTTGCGCTTCGACGGGGCTGTGTGCCCTGGAGTTGCCGAGATGGCGAGACGCGGTTTGAAGGTGGTGTAGACTTGTGCCGAAAAGAACACGTCTAGGAAATGTTGTAGTTTTTGTAAAGCATATATGGGAAAACAGAGAGACTGTAGAACATAGCCCAGGGCTCTTTGGGGCAGAAGGGGCGGGTAGAAGGTGCAAAGTGAAGCAGTGAAAATGGTGACTTTTGCGGCGCGAGAGGGCGAGGAGAGCGAAACAATAGGCTGTACTCAGCTTTGGCCCAATACTGGCGTCACGGCACAAAGGGGGAGGGATGGATTTTTTGCCGGCCCGACGCTGATAAGAGATAAGGCAGGGATGCTTGCGCTATCAGTAGTAGCGCCGGAAGCTATTGATAACAGTCGTATCGTGTACACGTGACTTTAGATGGGACGAATGAGGGCGGTATCGCATCTTATCGCGTCTTATCGTGTGATATCGTGTGAATATCGGTTATCAATATATGCTGACTAATATTACATCAGCAATCGGTTATCGCAAATTACTCTGTTTGTTAACCATGTACAATATAGAATACAAAATAAAATATATGCATATAATTATAGTTGCTAATTACTCTCCATCGTATATCCTCTAATGTTATCATAAGTACAACGCGGCCTGATGCAAAGTTCCCCGTCCCAAGCCACTACATCATAGCCATATCACTATCCATCGATACCAAACCCAGTCGCACGTGCAAAACACATATGAAGTCAATGAGAAAAGTATATAAAAGGTTTCAAGTCGCATAGTTGCGTACACCCTTGATTATCCACTGGTGAATGTCAGTATATAATTCATATCAATGGGGAAATAGGCCTTGGAAAACTCACAACTTGGCCATTGGCGACAGTGGAGGCAACGCTCGAGATCTCAATGTTGCCAGGTTGTAGCTAGAAGAGTCAGTATTGGATTCTCAGGTGTGGTGTATACAATTTTCTATTTGCTATTTGGTCAGTAAATACAATAGTGACTTACCAAGCGCTTGCCGTCAGCTGTTGTCTCCCACCACATTTCACCGTCGCCCACCAGCGCGTTGGCCTTGTAGTGCTCTGGCCACGGACTGACGGGCACAATGTGGGCCTCAACAAACCGCCGCAGGTTTTCCTGAGCCCGCTCTTGTCCGCCAGGTCCCTCGTATGCACCGGCGCCTTGTGTGCGATAGTCCTTGGGGTCTTCCCAAGGCTTGCGTGGCAGTGCCTCGATTGCAGAGTTTAGGGGCGCTAGCACAGTCGAGTTTTGGGTCATGTCATCAAAGCGGTTTGAGATAGTAGCAAAGTCGCGCGTGAATCCTGCAAAGATATTGATGCTGCGATCACGGCCCATGACGTCGGAGAGCATGATGGTGCCGGACTCGGGCTGCGAGCCGGGCTGGCTGGGGGCGGTTGGTGCCGATGGGCCAGCCGGGGGTTGCGGAGGAGGAGGCATGGCGAGTGGCTGTTGACGGTGTCTCTGCAGATCAGGTCTGCCGTTGATATGAAGGTTTTGGGGAACCAGAAGCTGTGACG
Organism: Ophiostoma ulmi; assembly: GCA_029298715.1. Taxonomy (NCBI): domain Eukaryota; kingdom Fungi; phylum Ascomycota; class Sordariomycetes; order Ophiostomatales; family Ophiostomataceae; genus Ophiostoma; species Ophiostoma ulmi. The sequence goes on along the minus strand of JANSLN010000002.1, from coordinate 3,282,578 downwards.
AGACGGCGATGCTCAACGATGCAACGATAGGCAGATGTGCCAATCTCATTGTTGCTAGGGAAGTTTCTAGGAACGAGGAGCAGAGGATGTGAGAGTATAGAATAAGGAGAGTTGATTTCTAGGGATATCAGGATAGCGATGAGAAGTTGTGTGATGTCGATCGATAGATAGGTTCTTGGGTGCGAGACGTCATGTGGAGCGGGGAACGGATGATGTCAGGCAGCTATTGCATGGGCGAGATAAAGTCACGTGATGTACAAGCGAGATGACAATGTTGTTCTCTGTCAATTTGTGTATTGGATTTGATTCATATTTTATGTGGTTTGGTCCCTATTTTCAAGTATTTTTATTTCTATATGATTTATATTTTTGCTTTATTTAAATTTGTTGCTGCGAATCCAGTAAATAGTTGATGGTATGCTCATTTGTGAAGATTACTATTCGATAACATGTTTATATTCAAAGTTAATAATTCAGTTCCAGCAATGGGCTTTACTGTGGAATAAAGAATCATGTTAATCAACTTATATACACTGCGAGTAGTGAAAGACAATAGATCTATATGCTGTTACCAACGGCCCAGATCCAACTAGGAACCGTTGATATCTGGTTGATATCCTGACATAAGCTTCGACTTGACTACTCTGCCTTGGATTAATGTTAAGGTCGGGCCGTAATGTAGTGATCTTCTCGATGCCGGTAGATACGGAGGAATGGCAGAATGCATGAGCTAGGAGAAATCGCAGCCGTTGAGCAATTCCGTTCCACCAGAATTCAGCAGGCAGCTTCAACTCCGTATACACTGGGAGGATGAATTGTTTAGAGGTAAGGCTGGACTCGAAATGGACTACTCTACACGACCTTGACGTAAAATAATCAAAACCATTCGCGCCAATACAATAAGCATACACCGTCCAATACGCCGTACACTGGTTTCAACAGATTCAAGTTGATATACTAAAACGGGGCATCGCCACGTTGACGGCTCGAGATGTAGACCCGTCAGCCTGTCTGGAAAGAGCAAGAATTAAGCGATATCATTCGAGGAATTATTCATGTGCCTGACGGAGAAATAGAGTGGATATTCTACCTATTCAACTGAGGTGGAAACTGTGTATATTAGATAAGCCGTTGCTACGGAGAAACTCACCAAGTTGGGCACTCTCTATTATTAATGTATGAGAAGCAAAAAGCGGTGGAGGTCGGATGACTAATATCTTTAGATGCTGACACAGCATTCATTCTTCCTCTACTTTTCTTGCGTCGACGTTCTGACTTTGTTTATTCTATTTACTCCAGGTTTTTGAATCGACAAAATATCCAGAAAAATGTCATGTGGATTTCTCCTCAAGTTTCCCCTCAAATAGAGACCATATTGCATTTTAATACAACTGATTCGGTTGGATGCTTTGATTGCAATTTGCGGAGACCCCGGACTTCTGTCGAGCTGATCAAGCTGATCGAGCTGGTTTGGCATGTGAAAGACGAATGTTGCGGCTTGCAATGGTCATCAAAGCCTGAAACTGGAGAAGGCACACTGTTGTGCAGGCTGAGAGCTAGAAAGAACTAGACTGCGACGAAACAGGAAAAAAGATTGGTTACAGGCGTCTTTCTGATGCTATTAGTTCCTTCCTTTTTAGTTCTTTGGCCAGGCCTTGGTGGACGCATCAGTGGATCTAGGAACGGCAAGAGGGAACGGCCTGGGGTAGATATCTTGCAGAGTGAAAACAATCAATACACAAATATACTCGCTGCTTCGTTTAGACGATGAATACTTTATAATTACATTTCTTCTTGCTTTTTGTCAACAGAGATGGTCAATATAGTAATAATACAAATAGAACCACTTTTCCCAGTCTAGCTATGTTTGCTCGCTGTATCATTACATCCTCGCTGTATCTTTGCGACCGGTTGCCCCTTCCACAAGTCGCAATTGCCGTGGACCAGGGCGTCCATTTCGGGGCCATCACTGCGTATTTGGGAAGGGGGGAATGGGGCAGGTGGGCCTCGGTTCAACAGATGCGTGCTCTAAGATACAAGTGGTTGGCATACCACGCTACTCGGCTGACGTTGGAGCGGACGCGAAGGTAGAGTCGGGGTAAGTATTTTTTTATAATTTCATTCTTTGAGAGTCTGTGAGGAGACGTCAGTATAATAGTGGTCGCTCTGAAGGACTTGAGCAGAAGAGCAGAAAATAAGAAACCGACAAGATGGGATTATCTAAGCATATGTATCAAATATATCAAAATATTAAATAGGAAGGCACGCCTCAGAAGTAAGAACAGGTAAGAACACAAAGGGAAGGGGCGATGCTTGTGAACACGACGACCAACCACGCGCCTGGTATGTGATGTAGCTGGTTGCAGCGAGACGTCTGAGAAGTCCAGCAAGTCTGAGATTACTCGTTGCTGGGGTAAATGGCTAGAACCTACAGGGCATGTCTTAGTTCGGATGTTCGTTCACAAACCACCTGAGACTGTCGCATTGAGACTACACCGCGCTGCAACCGCTGTAATACAGTGGAAAGAGCGATGGGTGACTCCTATACTTCCCCAAATCGACCTCGGCTTTGCGGGGCCTCCACCAACACAGTCACCAATCAGCGTCTCAACAGTTCGGCTTAGCTCCGCATTCTGGCGTGGTCCTCGTCATGACGAGCAAGTCAGGGAAGGAAGTGGTCAGGTCATGGTGAGAGCATCTGTTAATTAGTAGTATCTTATCTACCCCGACAGGAAGACTATGCCGGTCGCACCTGCCCTGAGCGAGTATGATCGAGCCTGAAAATTAATGCCATGGACCACCTCTTTCAAAAGCACAAGCCAAAAACCGAAAACAGCAAGAGCATGGTAGCATGGCAGCATGGTCACATGGCAGCTTCCCAATCCCGTAGCTATTGTAAGCCACGGCAAGGTTCTGTCCATCTGCCATAGCGCATGATTAGTACCCAGGTCCTTTTCTCCTTGTGTTCCGCGGGCAGCAGCTTGTTAGCTTTCTCCAGATTTTTGGTGCTCCCGCTTTCATTGACCTCGTTACATATTTCTTACAGCCTGCCCTTCTTTCTTTCTCTTCTCGGTTTCTCCTTCTTTCCCCTTTTATTCCTCTCTCCTCTCTTTCATTTCTTTCATCTTTCGTCTTTCATCTTCCATCTTTCTCCTCCTCTTGCCATTTTCCCATTATTCTATCTTTCATCTCACCCTTCTTCTTCTCTCTCAACATCTAGGCTTTATCATTGCCACCCTCTCGCTTTCCCCATCTTATCTTCCATCTTTCTTTACATTCTCACATACATATCACAATGGCCCCCAGAGTTATTGTTGTCGGCGGTGGTCGTAAGTTTTTCCCTGACATGTGATTTGCAGCGCATCACCAAACGCTCAACACACAAACAATTTCGGCTTCATCCAGCCTTATGCAGCATTTCCAGCTGTTCAAGCCGCCCCAGCTGCATCTACACTGAATTGGAACAACCCGCTAACATTTTCCCGTCTAGTGTCCGGCCTGAGTGCTGCTCACACCATTTACCTCGCCGGCGGTAACGTCGTCGTCCTCGACAAGCAGAGTAAGCATCCCCAACAATAAACTACTGAACAACTCAATAATTCCGCCAGGTTCCGCTATTATTCCGGATTCCGAATTTCCTCTCCCATTTCTGTTCGCGTCTTTCCATATTTTCCATTTCCCATACCTAGGAAATATTTCTACTACTAGGCCAACCATATACTGACTAAACCCCCAGGCTTCTTCGGCGGCAACTCCACAAAGGCTACCTCTGGTATCAACGGTGCCCTGACTCGCACACAGGTCGAGCTCGGCATCAAGGACAGCGTCCAGCAGTTCTACAACGACACACTCAAGTCTGCACGCGACAAGGCTCGCCCCGACCTTATCCGTGTTCTTACTTACAACTCTGCTTCCTCCATTGAGTGGCTGCAGGATGTCTTTGGCCTGGACCTGACCCTGGTCTCCCGTCTTGGGTGAGTTTCTTTCCATTTTACTTTACTTTTGCCTATTTATCAGTGCCTAACAACATAGTGGCCACTCCCAGCCCCGTACCCACCGTGGCCACGACGCAAAGTTCCCCGGTATGGCCATCACCTACGCCCTGATGCAGCGCCTGGAGGAGCTTGCCGAGTCCGAACCCGAGCGTGTCCAGATCATTAAGAAAGCCCGTGTCACTGGCCTGAAAAAGGATGGCAACCTGATTAGTGGCGTCACCTACGAGGCTAACGGCGAGACTGCCTCGCTCAATGGCCCCGTTGTCCTGGCCACTGGCGGTTACGCTGCCGATTTCACCGACTCGTCGCTGCTCAAGAAGTTCCGCCCCGATACCTACGACCTGGCCACCACCAACGGTGCCCATGCCACTGGTGACGGTCAGAAGATGGTCATGGCTATCGGCGGTAACGGCATCGACCTCGACAAGGTTCAGGTCCATCCTACTGGCCTGGTTGACCCCAAGGACCCTACTGCCAAAACCAAGTTCCTGGCTGCCGAGGCGCTGCGTGGTGAGGGTGGTCTGCTGCTCAACGCCGATGGTGACCGCTTCTGTGACGAGCTGGGCCACCGTGACTACGTTTCCGGTATGATGTGGAAGGAGAAGGACAAAGGCAAATTTCCCATTCGCCTTATCCTCAACTCCAAGGCCTCCAACGTTCTGGACTTCCACACTCGCCACTACTCGGGCCGTGGCCTGATGAAGAAGATAACCGGCAAGGAGCTGGCCAAGGATATTGGCTGCACCCCCGAGCACCTGCAAAAGACTTTCAAAACATACAATGCCATTGCCGACGGGAAGGAGAAGGATCCCTGGGGCAAGAAGTTCTTCCATAACCTGCCCCTCGACATCAACGACGACTTCCACGTCGCCGTCATGGAGCCCGTTCTGCACTTTACCATGGGTGGTGTTGAGATCAACGACAAGGCCCAGGTCCTGAACCACGAGGAGAAGCCGTTTGACGGTCTGTTCGCCTGTGGTGAGCTGGCTGGTGGTGTCCACGGCGCCAACCGTCTTGGTGGTTCGTCTCTGCTGGGCTGTGTCGTCTACGGCCGTGTTGCTGGTGACTCTGCCAGCAACTACCTGTTCCAGAAGGCCCTCAAGGCCTCTGGCACCAGCAGTGCCACCCAGCGTCTGGGCCAGATCTCCCTTCACATTGACCCCTCGCAGCCCGGCAAGATCTCCGTCGAGTGGGGTAACGGCCAGAAGGCCTCGTTCGCGTCAAACGATGACGACGATGACAGTGGTTCCGGCAGCAGCGGTTCCGGTGGTGGCTCTGGTGGCAGCGCTGTCGCGGCAGCGCCGGCCGCCAAGGCCGCCCCCAAGGTCTTTGAAATTCCCGAGAAGGAGTACAGCATGGAGGAGATTGCTAAGCATAACACCAAGGGGGACCTGTGGGTCGTCGTCAAGGGTGTTGTCATGGACCTGACCAATTGGCTGGACGAGCACCCGGGTGGTCCCCAGGCCATCATGAACTTCATGGGCCGTGATGCCACTGAGGAGTTTGAGATGCTGCACGACGACGAGGTCATCCCCAAGTACGCTCCCAGCCAGGTCATTGGCCGGGTAGCAGGTGCTGAGCCCACGCTTGAGTTTTAAGCAAGCCCAAGCAAACAGCAGACCTGAGCGCATGAAAACAGCTTTGGGAGGTACGATAGTTGATTTTGGTATATTTGATTTGCTTTAATTAATGTTCTTGTTGACTTTATTTCGTCTACTACTCTATATTGTAAATGCTTCATATCATTTTAATTATCTTTATTCTTTACTACTGGAAGTGCTTGATCGTGGCGGTTCCCTCGTCAGACTCCCAGCAAGAAGATGCGTGACACAAATAGCAGGAGCGATCTAGTAGATAGCCTTGCATGTGAAATACCGAGCCAGAGGATGCTAATAAGGTAGGAACTGACACTGCCATTATGGAGACAAAGGCGTTCTTTCCCCATGGAGAGAAGTACAGAAACACACTTGTGACCCCATGGTATCCACAAAAGGCAATTCCCCGCTTTCCGTTTGATGACACCTAGCGAGTTTTGTGATTAGTCAACTACGGGAGACGGATGACCACCCACGTGCCGAAATACATTATTATCTTCTCCGAGAAAACGATTCAGATGGTCGACAAAATACCAGTAATCTTGAAGAGTGGTATAATATCGTGAACCCAGGGATGACATAGGCGAGGATGTGGAATGTCCTTCAGCTTGCTCTTCGGAATAGAACATCATTACAAGATGAAGACCTTTTGTAACTAGCCTAACCGCGATGGCCAACACTTGATACAGACTGCTGTCCACGATGTCCACGACGAATGATCAATAAACTTTTATTTTCTTCTCAAAGTACCGCTTGCTAACATATATCAGAATCAATTCACACTGCAAAATGAGCTACAGAAATGCTAAAAGACTCCTGCCACGCTGCCAGCTTGTGGGATGTGCAACTTTTGGTATGCATCATTGACACTGCTTTGCTACCCGCAGACGCTCAACGACCAGAGAAACATACTCTTCTGGTCCCAGAAGAATATATCAAGACGAGACAAAGAGTCGAGATAATGACCAAATAGCCTCTGAAGAGTCTAGGATGCGCGATGGTGCACTTCACAGCATGCAGAGATTGAAGTGACCATGAAGAGGCTTAAAGACATTAATTGGAAGCAAAGTAAGGTTTGATACGCAAGCTCGAAGCCGAGACTATTGTACTCTCGAGTTAAATATGCAGTCTTTGTATGCATAAACCTACTTATTGTATTTGAGTTTTTTACCACGACATCTGGCTTAAGTGCCGATGACCTTATGGGGTCGACACTTCGGTTATGGGTATAGAACCGTGAAGACGATTCCAACTACTGCTTATTCGAGTAAATATATGTAGTCCTTTTGATATGATATCTATGGAAGCTATTCGACTTTATTTAGTTAATAGAGTCAATCTCTATGGGGTAAAATAGTGATGTTACCGGTGACATTCTCTGGTGGATGGGTTGGCCGTGATAGCACAGGACATAGGCGCCTGGAGTGACAGAATAGGAACGAACAGACGGCTGTGATCTTACATGCACGAATCTCCGTTGAGCACTTCTTGATAGTATTTAGGGATTCACCGGAGAGGAGCATTGTCAGTGTCGAGTAAATATGGCTCGGCAAGCAACTGGGTGCTGTCTAGTGGCAGCAGACGGCGAGATGGGAGTTCGAATCTACATGACGAGGAAGATTATCGATAGAAGAGCTAATCCAACATATAGCGGTCGAATAGTTTCTTTAGCTAATAAGAGACAAGATACGCCAGGGACATTTTGGACGAAGAGGCCATCGCGCCATATCAATCACTGCAAGGAGATGGTGCGGCCGTATGAAAAGAAAAAGATAGTCTTTGGTCAGAGTAGATAGACCAGCACTACATTGCCATTTCGAAGTGACAAAGACGACTGTGTCATGGGATGAGTTCTCCTTAATATGATGAGAACTCCCACGTAGAGTAAGTTCACGTTGAGTCAGTCGTGACGATGGATCATTAACGAGTATTAACATATTAAAGCACACTTTGATTATTATTGAGCTACATTTCACCGTACAATGTTGGACTTCATGTCTTGTTGGCCTCTGTCTCGACATACGATGATGGCGGATGGTGGCAGGCCTTCACCATTCGATATCGTACCACATAACAAACAAAAACATCAAGCTGTTGCAATCCAGAGACCACTGAATATAATAGATTTAGAACGTAGCAAATAATGTCTACTGACTCTTCTGGTCTTATGATTAAGGCCTCCTTTTCTTGATCGACATGATGGTGGTGTGTGCCAGGGGATCTCGGAGACAGGGGCACGGGAGCCGACCCCAGATGCAGGTAAGGTGAGAAGCGTATCGTCCGAGCTATGCTCTAATCCTGAATAGAGAGACTAGATGAGAGGAGATGAGAAAGGACGAGAGAGGACGAGAGAAAAGGAAAGAGACGAGGACAAACAGGATAGACGAGGGGTAGAAGGATTCAACATGCATGCAACTAGATGACCAGACTACCAAGAAGCAACAATACAGCCGAACGATGTGAAGATTTTGAGAGGACGGAGGACGCACTAAGAGGAGGAGAAGAAGAAAAAGAAGAAAAAGAGCTGAGATCAGCATGAAATAAGTGTCGCTGCATGATGCAAATGGAATCACCTCCGTGGCATACGTAGCCAGCCCCCTCGATGCACGACCCCAGACTCTTTAGACGGATCGAGGCCAGTCCTTACTTTGTTTTCAATGCCATTTTGTTGCCGAGAAATGCAAGATGCAAGACGCAGAAAGTGTATGAGAAAAGGAGGCGTTTATTCGATTGAAATCTTTTCACCTTATGCCGCATTTAGCTGGACGCATCTTCTTCTCAAAGTACCCCAATAGCAGCAGCAGATGACGGGACAACGAGCGGTGAGCCATGACTACTCAAGCCAAGTAATCATGAGAGCATGCGAGGTGTCCCTCGACTTGGGATATCCTGTATTTCTATTCACATCTCTTATATATCTTACATCCTTTTACATATCTTATTTCACTGTCTTTAATGTGTACGTCGACGTCGAAAATGAACATCGTTTTTCTTTTCCCACGTTTTCATGAAATGATCAACAGTGACATTGTGTCGTACCAGCAGACAGTGAGCCGCCCAGACATGTGCATATCCAGCCGCTGCTGCCAAGACACTGCTCTGTCACTGGTATGGGTTGTTATTTGGTGATAATAATAGTGACAATAAAATGAAATAGTGTGCATAATGTTCGACGCCACACATCAAGCCAGATGATAGCATATATTGGATACAAAAGCAAGTTACCACAACCTCGATACGGGCCTAGAAAGAGCTGATATGCAAGTGATAGGAGATACGATGGAAGAGGAAGCGGCGTTGTCAATAAAGAGGCTGAAGTGAAACAGGCCTCGTGAGTCAAGAGTAGTCGAGACTCGGGATAACATGTGTATGTATTTCTACAGAACTGGCAGGGATCGTCGATCCTCTCCCACTCGCTATATTGATACTTGATACTTGTCTTGCTGCAGAACTGAGCTTTGGCCTTTTGGTGGGTAAACTACTCCGTAATAGAGTTTGGATCGCGAACGGACACATGCCATGAGGCTGGGGAAAATAGCAGCTATCTTGCTGTGGTTTTCGGGATCAGTGACACGAGGGCAAATGCATCATCACAAGGGAATCACTGGTCTGGCTAGGTTCACGATGAACTCGGCAGTAAAACACTACGATATAAATAACGAACTGGAATGAGGCCATGTAGGGCGGTGATTATGATTTATGGTTTGTGGTTTGTGGTGATGATACCAGTATTGATGTACTGCGTAGCAAGATTCTGGTTTAGAATGAATTGCTGTACAAGTAGCTAGAGGCTCGTACGAGGTGAGATGGAGCCGTTTGCCGACTGACACAGAGGTACGGCCACAGAGAACATACACAAATGCCAAGCCGTAACATTCGAACTATTGAACAGTCAGCCGAACAGTTGAACAGTCGAACAGTCGAACAGTCAAACAGTCCAACTAAACAGGCGGTCCGGGCTGCTCATGTCTACCCTGTCTACCCATGACAAGGTCCTATTATCAAGAGATGCAACACTATACTGCATGAGATATCTTACTAGAATATGCACTTGGCTGTTGTCCATCCCGAGCGCCTACGAATACTCGCTCTGCCAAGTGCCTACGCATGTGAATCGACGGCTGCTCGAACTGCGGTGTATATTGTCACATCCATAGCGGGTTTCCCTTGCACCCTTTGAGCCTGTGTGTCTGTTTTACGTCGTATTGGCTGTTGAGACAGATACCTGGTTCAAGATACAGGCAACAAAAAGACGAAAAGGCAAAACCCCCCCAAAAGAAAAAAAAGACAGAAAGAAAAAAAGAAGATCCCCAGCTCCCCAGCTCCCCCTCCCCGTTCCCCAGTTCTCTCCTCCTTCTTCCCTATTTCTCCCTATGAGCCTTACCAGATATGGCCCACCAGTGATGCAGCCTGGCAAATCCTCCTGTGAAAACGGGCCTTTACCTTTGAACTACAGCACAAGACCCCATTTGCATTCCTCCCCTACTTTACATGTGTATGCACTTGTTTATCACGCATTTAAGAGTAGTATCTTACTTCGTATGTAGTGAAAGTAAAAGAATAAAATATAGGGAAATATTCTAGGATGCATAGCGCCACCATTACGGAGTGTGCATAATAGGTGGCTTCTGCTGGTGGGTGCTCAGGCCTCTGTCATGAACTAGTGGCACAGTTCTGGACTACTGAATCTTGATGTTCAATACCTCTTAGCAGTTGACTTTTGTTACTCGACTCGATATGCTACAGCAAAGGCCGCGTCTCTTGCTGAAGACAGCCGGCTTATGCCTTGCATTGAGTGCCATAAATTGTCAGATTCTAGTGTTGTGAGACATTACACAGAAACAGTAAGATATTTCACAAACTGTCGGTGGCTGAGCCGAAAGCAAGCTGTACTGATTTGCATACTCTTGAACAACTAGATCATCAATATATATCTATATATATCTATTTGTATCTATATGTATATACGAGGTGTATTGTGTTTCATGGTGCAACTGGTTGCATTTGTGCACGCACCAACTTTTTGATTACTGAGTATGAAAACAGACAACAGACAGCATTAAACGACAGGCGTTAAAGGCCGATCGATCTGCACAGAACTACAGCAAGGAAAAGGAGATAGAGTAATAGAGTTATGGATAAATGCCAGTGATAAACAGCTTAAAGTCGACGATCTTTGATGTGCATGAGGGGGAGCCTGCGGTGCAGATATTAGTGTATGGCGTAAGACTTAATGAGGACACCTTTTGAAAACAGAAGCACAGATAGTTCACACTGAAGATTCTGATTTTGATGATATGCATTGTCACAAGAACTAAAATCAAAAGAAACTTGAACAAGACACGAGTGAGAGAGGGTCAGAGTGTGAGTGAAGGATCAGGAGCGGGAGACATTCAACGCTATCTATTTCGGGACTAGCGTAGAGCAAGATGTATGGGTACCGGTACAAGCCTTGCGCGTATGCTGACAGAGTGTATCTTTACACATACTTTGCGCAACGCCCTCAGCTCAGTTGGCAACTCTTGATTGTTTACGGTTTGCTGGCAGTTTAAAAGTGCTATGCAATTATTGTAATTACAACTTGAGAGCAAAAAAATGCTGAAAGAACTCTCTACATACGACAAGAATCCCGCATGATACCGACCCTCACATGCTTACATAAACGCAAGCAAGTCGATATATTAGTCGATATATTAGTCATCTATTTTTTTTTTACAAGATTAGTCATACCAAGTACACAGCTATGCTGGACGAGAAAGAAGAACGAGAAGCATAAACAGACTTTGTATTTTGATCCTGGTCACTCATGCCGATTTTGGGGCTATATAATGCTTCATATAGGCAATATCAGCCACGGTGAGAAGAAGACTCTACCCTTCTTCTGTCTCTTAGCTCTTGTCTCTTGTCTCTTGTCTCTTGTTCTCCTCTTCTCTGTATATATACTTTATAAGTAGCGCTCGGAATCAAGGGCCGTCAATTTGTGATTCTGTAAGACTACCACTGCTCCCATTTATATCGCGAGCTGTCGGATATATCTGCCTCCGGCTATGTCTGCTGTTCTCTGGACTCTAGACTCTGGACTCAAGACATACATCACCAAGTGAGACATGCTAGCAGCAGTGGCCTTTTGAACGCCGCAGTAGCTGCCAGCCAGTGCCGTTTGACAACTAAGACCTATGCTCGACAGTGAGACCCGTGAGTCGACATGTATCTACAAATGAGGGGACGCGCCAGCCACCCTTCCACCGACTCCCAAGCCCAAGTAAGCCAAGTAAGTTGCTCAGAATCTGGATAGTCTGGAGAGTATTGTATAGACTGAATAGAGCATGCTGGGGAATAAAGAATATTGGTTGGCTCATAAACGAAAAGGAAACGAAATACACCCCGGACTAGAAACGTACGTCGTAGAAACACCCCAGACACCAAAAATCAACCCAAGAGGCCCAGCAATGCCCAGAGAAGAGAGACTTGGACTAGAGCATCGGCAACGATGGCCAAGCAGACTGACCAAGTTTCTGTCTGTATTTCTAAACTAAAGTGACCTCTTCAGAACTACAGACCCAAGACTCAGGCCAAGCGGAGGCTTTTCACTCACCAAAATTACGACGACGGTCCTTTTTGAAAGTGTGATATCTGGGGGACCGTTGAGTACGAAAGCCGGGGTTGTCTATCTTTTATTTAGTATCTTTTTTACAGTATCTTTTATTCAATATTTTGTGTTTTGTATTTTGTCCTGTGCATATAGAGAAAAGTACCTGATACTCGAGTGGGGACACTTCTAGCACATAAACACAGCCAGGAAAACATCTTTAAAAGTACCCACTACTTCTACTGGACAACGTCTCTCCGCCTTTTCTCTTTTGATTGCTGCACTCACTGCATACTGGATGCGTACTAGGCCGACCTCCACACTTGACTCTTTGGGGGCTAGGAAGGACAGGACAAGCGCTCTGGGCCGGGGTTATGTCGTTTTTTTTTTTTTTTTTTTTTTTTTTTTTTTTTTTGTTCTCTCATGTTCGAAATTAAATTCACTTTATTATTCCATAATTACAAGCCAAATGTGATACTCCGCAGTCATTGTATGGGCCTCTTCAGCCCAGCGGGCCTATTGCAGCGTGTAGCGCCCCACCATCATCCTTTCGTGCCTCTGGCTCCTTCCTCCCTTTCTCTCCTCATTTTGATTTCTCCCTCTGTCGCTCCTTATTATTGCTTGCCACGAACTAGTCACACCCCTGTCACTGAGCCTAAAAGAGCACTGTGCCTCGAATACCCTCTGTAAATAGTGTAATTATAGTGAACATATTCTAAAGCACAGTGGTGTACCACTTGAGACACGTATTCATGGCCTGCATGACCCCAGTTCCATCGATAAATTGAATCGCATTTTCCGGGGGAAGCAAGGGGAAACCGCATCTGCCATGTTCTTTCTTTCAATGTCCTTTCACGTCGCCGTTAGTTCCTTCCACCTGAGGATCGCTCTTGCCTCAGTCTCTTAATGGATTTCTGTTGCGCTTTCCTATCTTTTCTCATTCACAACTCAACAGTTTCTCTCTCTTGCCGTTCTCATATTTGCATGCCATTTCTTTTCATCGTTCCTTCCGTTAATAGGTTACTGCGTGCGTAATAGTACTCTGTACTCATCCTCTCTCTCCTCTTTCTGTCGTAGATCCACTTTTTGATTACCCACCCACACAACCACACAACCACACGCAAGATGCACCTGCCATGCCTGCCCAGCGCCCAGAAAGTGTGTGTGTCCACTACTAGCCGAGAGTCTTTTCCCTCCCATCCCCCGTGGTCCATGGCTCCTTCCCCTCGAGGCTCTATTCTCCTGTCGTTTTCTTGGTCCCTTCCCTCCAGTCTCTCCAGACTCCGTACTTTCCTCATTCTCTCGCTTCTTGATTCCTCACACCCGACACCCTTGCTCGTGCCTTCCCCATACTGCCCCGTCTCCTCTTTCTCTGCCTTCCTACTTCTGTCTCTGTCCCCAGTCTTTCCTTGCTCTTTCCACTTTCCACTTTCTCCTGTATCCTCTTCTCTCTTCTCTCTGCTCCTGCTCTCTACTACTCTACCACTCTACCGCTCTCTACCACCCTCTGTACCCGCCACACTCTCCACACTTTCGCTCACTCTTTTCTCTCCCTTCTTCCCACACTTTAAACTCCTAGACTCTCATTCAAGACTCTCAGACTCGACTCAGACTTTCCCATACATACTCCATCGTCAACCTCTCCTTCTAACATCCACTTTTCCATTCCTCACATACGACATACATACAGCCTCGCCCCGATATCTCGCTTTCGCCATGGACTGATTTGCGCCGTCTATTGCTTTTATCTTGTTTTGTGCGTCTCGTGATTATTAATTCTCACCTTCTCGCCCGATCGTCATCCTCGCCCGCTCTCATCCTTCTCACCACTCGGCCGTCGACCGGGCCCCCTTACTCTGGGTAATACTCAATCATACTCAAATCAAAGTCGTACCAATCACCAAGTCGACACCGGCAAGAACCCTTCGAATCTAAAGCAGCACCTCTGTAATTTGGATTGGACATTCTATTCAACCCGGAAGCCGACGACGATCACGATTTCTAATTCGCTCTGTATCTAAACGACCTGGACCAGGAAGGGACCGCAACACTAGACGGACCACTGGTACCGAACTTGAAAATACGCCAGTTGCGACGACGGATATTGCCGATAAGACAGACACCCGCGTCAGCGATCCGAGTCTCATTACGCCATATCACCACCCAGGTTCAGTGATAGGCGATAATCGATAATTGTCAACCGAAGGCCCATGACATCTTGCAGCTGCGCTTCTACGTTCCCCGATGCGCACTCACCACCATCGGGTCTTGACTTGCGCTTTGTCTAGACCACGGTATCATCGCTTGTAACGCGAGTATAAACATCACTAGACTATCGACTATCGAATTCTACAGCTCGGCTGCCACCAACAACGAAACGTTGCACCGTCTACTGTACTTTTGTCAACCGTTACTACTGGCTATCATAGCCCTTTGCACTCAAGGGTCACATCATTCTTACCACATCTTCATCAACTACCTGATCTGATCGGTTTACCCAACCGTCGAATCTAATCGGCCTCTCCATTCGCCATGGCGGTCTTTGCCATGGGATGGCGAAGGCCCGACAATATTGCTGGCTCGTCCGCGCAGGCAATCATGGTCGGGTTCTTCGTCGCAACTGGCGGCCTTCTCTTCGGTTATGATACCGGCACCATCAACGGCATTCTTGCCATGGACTCCTTTCTCTACAAATTCGCTGGCGACGGCAAGACGAACCCTCTCACAGAACCAACACCATCACTTACAGTCAGCCAACAAGCAACCATTATTTCCATGCTCAGTGCTGGCACAGTATTTGGTGCCCTATTTGCGGCACCTTCCGGCGACCTCTGGGGCCGTCGGAAAGCACTTATTGCCTCCATAGGCGTGTTTGTGTTTGGAGTCATCTTTCAGATATGTTCTGCCAATATTCCTATACTACTAGTAGGGCGGTATGTATATCCCAGGCCATACTCTGCATTGTTGTATATAAGACAAAAAATAACCTAACTTGTCTTTCTAGATTCTTTGCCGGTGTTGGCGTAGGCACTGTGTCTGTCCTGGTGCCTCTGTACCAGTCTGAGATGGCACCCAAATGGATTCGCGGTACGCTTGTGTGCGCCTATCAGCTATTTATCACGTTAGGATTGCTGGCCGCCTCCATTGTTAACCTATTAACCTACAAGATGCATGGTTCTGCTGCATATCGCATCCCCATGGGCTTGCAGTTAAGCTGGGCATGCATTCTCTCTCTGGGTCTGCTGGTGCTCCCAGAAACACCGCGTTACCTTGTGAAGCGAGGCCAGAAAGAAGCTGCAGCACTATCAATCAGTCGCTTGCGACGTCTTGATATCACACACCCAGCCCTCATCGAAGAGCTGGCCGAGATAATCGCAAACCACGAGTACGAGCTGACCCTTGGCCCAGACACGTACAAGGACATATTTTTCGGTTCGCCACACCTGGGCCGGCGTACCCTCACGGGCTGCTGTCTTCAGGTCCTTCAGCAGCTGACGGGTGTCAATTTTATCATGTACTACGGTACCACCTTTTTCCGCCAGGCTGGACTCGGCAATGCCTTTTCAGTTTCGCTGATCGTTAACGTCGTCAACGTTGTATCGACTATTCCGGGCCTGTTTGTGGTCGAATCCTGGGGCCGGCGTAATCTATTGATGATTGGCGCTGCCGGCATGGGTGTTTGCCAACTACTCATTGCAGCCTTTGCTACAGCGGCCCCTGTTACCATGGCCCAGACATCAATGCAGATCCTGGTTATCTTTATTTCCATTTACATCTTCTTCTTTGCGGCTTCCTGGGGTCCCGTCACATGGGTTGTGACGTCCGAGATATTCCCACTTAAAGTTCGTGCAAAGTCCATGTCTGTCTCTACGGCGGCGAACTGGGTGCTGAACTTTGGCATTGCCTACGGCTCACCTTTTATGGCAGGCGAGGGCAAAGGGTCAGCAGAGCTGGGCACACGTGTTTTCTTCGTGTGGGGCTCTTTCTGCATCGTTGCCGTCGTGTTTGTCTACTTTATGGTCTATGAGACAAGCAAGATCAGCCTGGAGCAGATTGATGAGATGTACGAGCGGGTGCCTCATGCATGGCAGAGCAAATCGTTTGAGCCTAGCTGGAGTTTCCAGCAGATGCGTGACTTTGGCTTCTCCGAGAGTGGCATCCCAGGCGAAGAAGCGGCAGACGGCACCAGCCAGCACACTGGCGACAGCCTAGATGGCCACACGGGCCCGCCCCCAGAGTACACACCCCATGCACCTCCCGCAAGTACAGCAGGGGCAACAGGGGCAGCAGGGACAGCAGGGGCAGCAGGGGCGACAGCCACTACCACACCACCTGCATCAAACGATGCCTCCTCTACGATAGCACCATATAACAACGGCCGGAATCGACTACGAGCAAGCCAGCAAGTGCCTCCCTCAGCAGCACGCCTCGACACGAGCAGCAGAGGGACAGTACCATCGGCTGCACCATCACCGGCAATATCCTCAGCAGCATCAACATCGGCATCATCGTCGTCGTCAGTCGCTGACAACAAGATGCTGGCAATGATGGGCAATGTTGACCTGTCCTACTAGTATTCTATTTGTTGCGTGGCGATTTCATCATTCTGTCTTCTCACTACCGATCATACCCCCTTATGCCTAATACTTGTCTTTTCACATATTTACCATGACAAAGCGTGCCTATTTGTTTTCTTTGCTTTTTTTCTTCACGTATTTTTGCGGGCTTTACTACGGACTTGGTGTTTTCATTGCTCTTGCTCGGAACAGGCGAAACACACAAAAAATATCATTTGTCTTTTTGATATCACCAGGAGTCATTCATTTTGGGTTATCTTGGGTTATTATGGGTTATTTTACTATGTTGGGCTATCATAACGAGTTTTGTTTTTACTTTAGCTGCTTCTTTTGCTTTCCTTTTTCAGTTTTTTCGCCATCATTTACGAACATACCCGATATTCACTACCGTCAATGAGTTGGTTGCTTTCTGGCCCTTTCTACATCATATTCCCCCTATTGGCTTCACACACACAAGACTCTATTCTTCATATTACACACGCCTAGTATCGCTACGTTCATGTATGCATATCTGCGAGGATTTGGAGTCTAACGCTGTTCTTACGTTGCTTACTACTATATCATAACAACTATAACCACTATTATTATCTGTCACTGGCTCTTTGGTGTATGTTTTTTGCTTGTTTATTTGATACCTCAGCATCAGGAGTCCTCAGGACAGACTCGAAAGACCAACAATAAGAGAGTAAAGAACATCACTCTATAGCCATTATTTTCATCAGAAGGCTTCTTCAGGGGATCATGGAGGAGGAAGATCAGTTGCCATCATTTACCTCCTCCCTCATTCGCCTACGGCCGTGCCACTCCTAAGCACCAGTGCACCAAGAATGTGGCATGCCACCCACTCTCGTCGCTCTCGCTGCCTCTCTCGCTCCTTCTCCAAGACTGTTTACACCCTACCCTTCTATACTGTCTATCGCTACCTTTTACCTGCTTTGACTCATTTGTTACCTTTTATTTGAATATTTGGGGCTTTCTGGAAAATTTGGATTATCCAACTATTGTGTATAATTTTACTATAGTTATACCGAGTATGTGCAACTACATATCACTAAATATTGCCTCTTGCATTTTGCTTTTAGTACCGCCGGCTTATGCTTGGCCCTCAGTGTCAATATCGATAGTTCAGAACAGCTCACACATTTCCCGCTGAGTGGCACGGCACCCGGTACCAGGCTCTAGGGTAAACTGCACACACAGCTATACCGGCATGTCCCTCTTCCGTGCTCTGCATCTGCGTCGTCTTCCCCAGAGTCTCTGAGAGTCTACCTCCGTCAGGGTATTTTCGGCTCGTATAACTGTCCCAAAATTGCTTACAATGGCCAATAAAAGCACTGGCTTCGGTGCAACTGCGGCCACCATACCGGCAATGGCAATGGACAGATGCTACTCCACGCGTACGCACCCCAGTATCCTCCCAGGTGCCAACAAACTTAAGTCGAAATGGGGTTCACACTACCGCGGCTAGCAAGGTCAAGACGAGCCCCAGGCTTACGATGCTTTGTCTAGGAAGAAACAAGCTACATATGAAATTCAGAATTATATTGAGAGCCTATTACAGCGTACCCCACAAGGACGATCTAGTTCAGTCACATCCAGTCCATAGTCATGGCTTGACATATTTAAACGGGCCTATATGGCATGATGCTACGTGAAAGGGGGGGGGGGGGGATATATCTACGGGACGTGTTGTATTCTGACCTGTTTTGATCTTGCTGGCTGATATCTGCCTCTCACAAGAGACTCTCCAGTGTACAGGTACAGACCCTCGATCCTTCACACACTCTGATGCAGGAACTTTCCGGATCTTATGTGTATTTTGTGCTTCTCTGCATGGGCTCTGCATGTCGGCCGTTTTATTTACTTGGTTCGGGACGATTCCAGGGTGGTGTATCTGTTGGGTGAGTTGTTTTGTAGTTATAAAGCATATCGTGGTCTCTCTCGACTCCTTTATAACTGCAATGTTCACCTACCGACTGTCTATCCCGCTACCCCAGCTTTGTAACTTGCTGCATAGACTCTGGGTTATACCATATTCATTACTTTCATTGTCTCGCTTCCATATGCTTTTCTACTCATCGGCCCTATTCTTAGTCCGTTTCTCCTCTTCCACTTTGCTTGACAAGTCAATTTCTGCACGACTGTGCAATATTTACAAGGCTGTAATGCATATAAGTGAATGGCCTGCAAGGATCTCTCATATCTCATATCTCGCTATCGCTACCAGAGAGGATACCTTGTCATACTGTAGCCCTTGTTCACATCATCTCTTTGGCTTGTCTTTTGTTCTTCAACATCGTCTAGGCTTTTGTTTATCTTTATTTCAACGCATTACTGTGCTGCTTCGATGCTTTAAACGACATTGCTGCTGAATTGGTCTTACTGTATCCATTCTTGGATGTACTGTAGCTGAGTTTCTCAGTCGTTTGACTCCCCCCCTGACCATAATTTTCGTCTCTGTGTGCCTGCGTCTGCCGCCCCCAGATTCTGCCCTCATCTTTTTATGTCCTTTCACCACATTGTCCTTCTATGACAATCACTCGCTCTATGTGTTTCTATATTGACAAAATCACATCACAAATATTCTAATTGCATACTTTGTACGCTCGATTAACTCCTATATACACGTGATATGCCAAGCTTTATAGACTGTCAAGGTTGGCAGCCCCCGGTGCTTGACCAGATGTCATTCATCTCTATGATAGTTGCCCGTACATATTTAATTGCCACCGTCGTTTGACTTGTCACTGCCTCCATATTATCTATGTTTTATGGATTGACTTTGCCCATCCAGCCGTCTAATCTAATCGGCCTCTCCATTCGCCATGGCGGTTTTTGCCTTGGGATGGAACCACTTGAACCGTGCTCTTACCGACCTCCCGAGTTGCGGGGAGTGATAACGGACTATCGCCCCGAGGATGGTACATGATGAGCTTCATCGCTGTATTAAAGACTGAAACCCCTTGTGATGACCAATGATGAGTATGCATATTCACATGACAACAAGCCCTGCCACCCCGGGAATACCGTGGCCATGGCCCCTCTTCATGATTTTGGTATTCGGCGGAACCTTACATAGTGAAGCCATTGCATCCTGAATATATACTCTTATTGTAACAGATTCTCTCGTATGACTATCATGTATCCGCCAGAGTGACGTCTTAAATGATGCTTGCCTTTTGTGCGTTCCTTGGTCTACCTCGCGTGACCAGCTCCAGTTCATTAATTAACCCATATCAATATCATTTTGTCTGTCATAGAACATCATTCAAACCATTTACATATTCATAGCACCCAATGTAAATATATGCATATGCAGACAGAAGGCATCGAACCTGGGGAGCTGGGGAAAGCGACTGACATGTCGAGCATGTGTACCTGAGCGGAGGCCAATTGGAGAGAGTGTGGTGTAAGTGGATAAAAATGGGGCTTCCCCTCCTTTTGATCGGCCCTTTGTTTAAAGTAAATATTTTATTAAATTCGATTATCCTTACCCACGCCTCTCCACTTCCATACCCCAGTTAAGCTCGAGCCGGTTCCCCATTATCTACGATGAGGTTTTTATGCTTATTCGTAGCTCAAATAGCGAATTCTTATCAGGTTTCATTTGTATTCCTAGTATCCAAAATCTCGCTACATTTCTCGTTCATTTGTGCGCGGAATATATTCCGGTATCGTTTGATGCAGGTGATGTGGTAGTCTGTTCACGTGTGTATGTCTTTCCGTCTCTCCAACAGTTACTACCCCATGTATCTCCATCTGTGGGGTAGCATCGTGCTTTGATAGATTACAAGAGGAAAGAAGCCGTCAGCACCTTCCTTGTACTTAAAATCGGCTTACCTCAATGGCAACATCTTAGTCATTGAGATTTACAAGAACTCTTGCAAGAATTATCACAGGAAATTAGCTGCATTATGGTTGTGCATATGGTCAATAGAATTTTACCAACTATCTGCTACGCCACGTCTTTTTAATTCTTTATTCTAGCTTTCATGCACAGCAGCCAATCCTCTTCGGCCTCCGCTCTATCCATTGTTGGACACGCCACAACATGAATCAAACCAACGACGGGGCAATCATGTGCCGCTGAGTTTTGTCTTTATTTGTGCTATGTTCTTGGTACATACTGCAGGTCGGATATCGCAACTGCTCCGGCTCCGGGCTCAATAATCAGTTTACACCCGTCATCACCATGCTGATGATTTCCACCATCCCATGCACCCAAGTCTAAAGCTGTAATCTTATTTTATTTTATTTTTGACCGCGTTCTTTCATCTCTCGTTTTCTTAATTCAATATTACAATATTCATACTTGCCAACTGACAGATCTTGTTAAGTAGGCACGCAAAACATTCAAGTGACTTGGCTACAGGACGTTTTTTCGGAAACTTCCGAGAAAAGAGAATAAGCACAGACAAGAATAATAAGAGTTGAACAAGAGTTGATAATAAAAGTGAGCGTGCGAAACGAGCCAATTCCAAGCTCAACAAGGAGACAAGCTACTCTTATTGGCTGCCAAGCTATCCCAAAGTGGCCCTGCTACCGTTAAAACATGCTTGTCTACGGAGAGTATCTCATGATGGATCGGCACTCGTAGTGGAGTATATACGCCTATGCCATCTCGGCGTTTTTATTTTGAGACTGTTTTCTTTCTTTTTCGCTAAAGTATTCTGCTTTGGGTACTCTGCCCTTGATGCCCTCTCATTCTCTTTTTAACGTCATTTAAACTCACAAGCTGTTACTACTCAACATACAACTCAGAGCTATGTCTGTGGGGAACACGGTAACTCTCTCAAGTCATAAGATCAAGATGTGTGGCACTTTATTAACGAGTACAGAGTAAGCTGGCAGGGTTAACGTCAGAAGGAAACACACAGAAGGAAACATTTCACCATGCCACAAATAGATCGGCTCGAGGTACTCATTTGCCTTGTGCTGTGCCACCCTTGGACTCAACCCTTGCCACTGCCATTATTATCAGTCATTCTTGGTTCACTTTGCATCAAAAAAAAAAAAAAAAAAAAACAGCCAACGAAACGATCCACACAGTTGTTCTCGTAGTCCACGATAGTCATGTCTCTGCACTGTCACACATGGACACTATATTCAAGTGTTGATTTAGATCCGCTGCAGGCATAGGTTATATTGCAGTGGCACGGTAGCATAAACCTGTCTAAACAGTGTACCACTTAAATATTATGTCGAGTAAATCGACCTGACTACGAAGTGCACCGTAGATACTCCATGATCAGAGTGACCAATATGGTGGTGTATTACATAAGTCCACGTCTAAGACAAGAAATAGCAGGCACGCGAGGGACACAGCTTGAACTTTGTCATACTCATCTCATCCTGCAGCTGTCGACAAAGTCTGGCCGACGATTCTGCCGCAAGCACTTGCAAACAAGGAAGGAGAGAGCGATGCTGGGTGCCTCAACGAGGAAAAGGCCCAAAAAGGCAAGAGTTAGAACTAGGTAGAGAAAGAGCGTCCGAGTCACAGCTCCGACTTGGCAGCCGCGACCGACACCAACCCCCAAAAAGACCCAAAAACAGCCAGGGATCGTCATCGACATCGTCATAGTCTGCACAGAGAGTCGCTCTTTCTCCATTTCTTTAATTTCTTTTCAGCGAGAATTACACAGTGGTACAGCCACAGATGGATTAAAGTGATTTAATATAACCATAGAATAAATCGAATAATGCAAAGACACAATGATGGGGAAATCGGATCTCGCCCCATCCCCATATTCCTTTCTCCTTTCTCAATACTCTATACTTTGCAGCTTCACGAGCCTAGCTCCCACAACAGACCACCAGCCAGCTGTCAAAGCAAAGGCAGATAACCGATGCTTTGCGCTCTCTGCCTTTTGAGTGAGGTCATGAGTTCAGAAGAAACTAGACATGATGAAAGGCGAATAGGGAAGTCCCGGACCAACATAGCGGCGAGAAGAGGAAAAAAACGAAGAAGAAAGGGAAAATAAAAAAGGAAATAAGAAAAGAGGATAAAATGACGACTGACCAAGACATCTACATTAGGCCTTCCATGATGGACCATATCCCGGTCTTTCTACATCCACTGCTGCAGTGCTGGCCGTGCTTAAATACCTGCCGTCTGGCCCTCTCTTACGTCGTCCAGACTTGATCTGCATCTCACGACAATCTCTGACAATCTCTGACAATCTCTTGACTTTTACCCGTCAGTCGTGTTACATGGCCAGTTCTCAGTGAGACTTGATCTACAGTCATATCATCTATTGCACCATACATCTGTTCTTACTCCCATTCTTACTTCTCTTCACAATGGCCGCAAAGACTGTTTTGGCTGCTGCACTGCTGGCTGCCCCGGCTTGGGCTGCATCTGCCACGGCCACGGCAACTTCGGAGCGCGCCATCTTTACTGTGCCCGCCGCTGCCGACTATGGCCAGAACCTGCTGCCCTGGGTGAATGACCCCGCGGCCAAGGACCCCCAGGCTCTGTGCCCCGGCTACAAGGCCACCCTCGTGACCGGCGGCAAGCGCGGCGACAGCTCAGGCTCTGCTGTCGGCACCTCATTTACCGCTAACCTTGACCTTGCCGGTACTGCCTGCAACGTTTATGGTAACGATGTCGAGCACCTCACTCTGACTGTTGACTACCAGACCTCGGACCGTCTGCATGTCGGCATCATTCCCCGCTACCTCGGTGCTGAGAACACCACCTGGTTCATCCTGCCCGAGGAGCTGGTCCCCAAGCCTTCGGGCAGTGCAACTCTGTCTGCCTCTGCTGCTGCTGCTGCTACCCCGACCACTCCCAAGAAAATCTCCGCCAAGGAGAGACGCACTGGCTCCACCAAGCCCGGCAGCGGCTCGTCCTCGGAGTCTGACCTCGTCTTCTCCTGGTCCAACTCGCCTACATTTGGCTTCACCGTGACCCGCAAGTCGTCTGGTGATGTTCTCTTCTCCACTGCTGGCAAGAAGCTCGTCTTTGAGGACCAGTTTGTTGAGTTTGTCTCGCCTTTGCCCGAGAACTACAACCTCTACGGTCTGGGCGAGGTCATCCACGGCTTCCGCCTTGGCAACAACCTCACCCGTACCATCTATGCTGCAGATGTCGGTGACACCATTGATGCCAACATCTACGGCAGCCATCCGTTTTACTTGGACACCCGCTACTATGACAAGGCCACCGGCAAGTACGTCCCCAACGCCATCGAAGCCAGCAGTGGCAAGTCTTCTGCCTGCAAGACCACTGGCTCGTACAAGTCGTCCACTCATGGTGTCTTCCTTCGCAACGCCCACCCCCAGGAGATCGTGCTGACTCCTGCTGGCATTACCTGGCGCACAATCGGTGGCAGCATTGACCTGTACTTCTACTCCGGCCCCAGCGCCCCCGATGTCATGCAGTCCTACCACCAGACCACAACCGGTCTGCCCGCCATGCAGCAGTACTTCACCTTTGGTTTCCATCAGAGCCGTTGGGGTTACCGCAACTGGACCGACCTTCAGGATGTTGTCGACAACTTCAAGGCTGCTGGTATTCCCCTCGAGACCATCTGGAGTAAGTTGATTTTGTTTTTCGATGAATCTATAAAATAATATACTAACAAAATAGCCGACATTGACTACATGAACCAGTACCGTGACTTTGAGAACGACAACAACACCTTTAGCTACGAGGAGGGTGCCGAGTTCCTGTCCAAGCTCCATGCCAATGGCCAACACTTCGTTCCCATCGTCGACTCAGCCATCTACGCCCCCAACCCGGAGAATGCCAGCGATGCCTACCCTCCCTATGACCGCGGTGTTGAGGCTGACGCCTTCATGCTGAACCCCGATGGCTCGCTCTACATTGGCGAGGTCTGGCCCGGTTATACCGTCTTCCCTGACTGGATCGGCGCTGTCCTGAACGGCACTGGCGCTTTCAAGTGGTGGACAAACGAATTTGTCGAGTGGTACAAGAACGTTGCCTTTGATGGCATTTGGATCGATATGTCCGAGGTCTCCTCCTTCTGTGTTGGCTCCTGCGGCAGCAACAACTTGACCCTGAACCCCGTCCACCCTGGCTTCCAGCTGCCAGGTGAGCCCGGCAACCTTATTGCCAACTACCCCGAGGGCTTCAACATTACCAACAGCACCGAGGCTGCCTCTGCTTCGTCTGTTATCGCCGCCCAGGCCACGCCCACTGCCAGTTCCAACAGCACGAGTAGCTCCACGTCCACCTCGACTGTGTATCTGCGCACCGAGCCCACTGCCGGTGGCCGTAACATCAACTATCCGCCGTATGTCATCAATAACATTCAGGGCACTGACTTGGCTGTCCACGCTGTGAGCCCCAATGCTACCCACCATGGCGGTTACCTCGAGTACGACACCCACAACCTGTTTGGCCACCAGATCCTCAATGCCACCTACAACGCTCTCCTAGCTGTCATGCCCGAGAAGCGTCCTTTTATCATCGGCCGCTCGACTTTTGCCGGCTCCGGCAAGTGGGCTGGCCACTGGGGTGGTGACAACACCAGTCTTTGGGCCTACATGGTCTTCTCTATCTCGCAAGCCCTGTCCTTCTCCGTCTTTGGTGTGCCCATGTTCGGTGTCGACACTTGCGGCTTCAACGGTAACAGTGACATGGAGCTCTGCTCTCGCTGGATGCAGCTGTCTGCCTTCTTCCCCTTCTACCGCAATCACAACGTCCTGGCTGCTATCCCTCAGGAGCCCTACGTCTGGAGCAGCGTCGCTGAGGCCTCGCGCACTACCATGGCCATCCGTTACAGCCTTCTGCCCTACATGTACACTCTGTTTGCCGAGGCTCATAGTACCGGCTCAACTGTCATGCGCGCTCTGGCCTGGGAGTTCCCCAACGAGCCCTGGTTGGCCAACGCTGATCACCAGTTCCTGCTGGGCCCAGCTCTGCTGATCACTCCCGTTCTTGAGCAGGGTGCCTCGTCCGTCAAGGGTGTCTTCCCCGGCGCTGAGAGTAACACTCTGTGGTACGACTGGTACAACCAGACTGCCGTGGATAAGTCTTGGCTTGCCGCCGGCAAGAACGTCACTATCGAGGCCCCTCTCGGCCACATTCCCGTGTACGTCCGCGGTGGCTACGTCCTGCCCCTACAGCAGCCCGGCATGACCACCAAGGAGTCGCGCGCAAACCCCTGGAACGTTCTGGCTGCTCTTGACAGCACTGGTGCCGCTTCTGGTGAGCTGTACCTGGATGACGGCGAGAGTGTCGCTCCCGCCACCTCGACCTGGGTTGGGCTCTCTGCCTCGTCGGGCTCCCTCGTTGCCACTCCCCAGGGCAACTACTCTCCCGACTCGCCGCCGGTTCTGGCAAATGTTACCGTTCTTGGTGTTGCCCACAAGCCCAAGAGCGTCTCCTTCAACGGTGCCGTCCTGGACAGCAGCGACTGGGCCTACGCCTCTGAGCGCCTGCACGTCACCGGCCTCGACGCTAAGACGAGCAGCGGTGCCTGGGACAGCAAGTGGACTGTGTCCTGGAAGTAAACCTTTTTCTTTTCTTTTTCGGTGAAAGGCAAAACAAAGAGGGTTGTAGGGTGAAAAGGGGTTGATCAAGAAATCAACTTATCAAGTGATTTATATTTCGGAGTTTTACTTTTCTTTAATTTTATTCAAGTGCCCCTTGGCTAACCTTTCGCTTCTCGTTCATATTTAACTTTATCTTCTATTCAAAATAATTCATCTTATTTTATCACTATTTTCCACGCAAGTGGTGTATTGTACTCATACCTTGAATTCTTACTGTTCCAGTTATTTTATTACACTGCATCCCCATATCTTACAAGCCCGTAGTTGTACAGCCATCCTATAGTTCCGATTTCCAGGAAATTATAGAACATCTAGTCTAAATCAGCTTGTCGTTCTGCCGCTGCAGTTCGTCCCGGAACGCATTGCCCGTAGATGCACCCTCGCCCTGTGCCGTCCGCCGCCGGGCCTCACTACTGAAGTGGTCCTCTGTCGGCGTTCCAGCCAGACTGCCCAGCGCATCGCTGTCGCGACGAGGCCGCTCCGGAGCAAGCCAATCTTCATCGGACAGATCAAGTACAGGGGCTCTCGACTTGTTGTTCTTGTGGTACTCATTCTGGTGTCTAGCCTCGGCCTCAGTCGGTGTGTCCTTGTACTGTGCCGGCCGTGACATGCCATAGTCGTCGTAGTCGTCCTCGTTGTCATGGCTGCTGCTGCCACCGCTGCGGTCGCCCCGACTCTGCAGAAGAATAGCATCCTTACTGTCCAGGTTGACGGCTCCTGTCCGTTGCCGGCGCGAGCGTCCAATGCCGTAGCCCTTCTTGCTGAAGCGCGAACGCGGGCGGATGCTGGCAATGTCAATGTGGCGATGACGCTTGTTCCAGACGCAGGTGCCGATCACCATGACAATGATGAACAAGAACACAGCCGGCAGGCCAATGTAAAGAGCAGCGCCCGAGGGGAGCTCAGCCGGCGGCTGGCGATAGGGCTCCTTCTTGGCGACGCGGACGATTGGGCCCTTGACATGTGTGCTGCTGTTGCCGCCGGAGAGGTAGGACATGGAGATGCTAATGTTGACACCCTTAGAAGTGGCACCAGTCAGCAGGGCCTTGTCCACGTTCCATGCGTAAAAGGACCAGGCCGAAGCTAGAGTGTTGGACTGGAACGCTTGGGTGGTGACTTCGCCAGTTGATTCGTTGTAGAGGTTGCCGGTTAGAATTACGGTCGAGTTTGGGTATGACGAGAAGAACTTGGTGTCCCAGGTGACTGCTCAATTAGTATGCTGTCAACTGATATATAGGAATCAGTAGAAGACTGACTGTAGTAGGTCACGCCCGGGTTGAGAGTGCTGCCGTCCGAGGGCGCACAGAAAGGCGCCAGGTCACCGTCAACGTTGGAGCACACGGGGAACGAACCGCCACCATTGGTAGCAGTTGCCTCGGGTTGTGCAGTTGTCGTAGCCGTGCCAGATGTGGTGGGCGAGGCATCGACGACAGTAGGAACACCGCTGATTGTCGTCAGAACGGGCGTCACCGTCTTGGCGATGCCGTCAGAGCCGACGGTGATCCAGGCGTCAGTGTTGTAAGTCGAGGATCTCGTGGCATCTGCTGGGGCGGCCGCAGCTACCGGCGTGGGCGAAGCGCGAACTGCACCGGCCGCAGCTAGGAGAACCGTGAGTAGACGATGCGAGTACATTGTGTGATGGGGAAGATGAGGTCAAAAGAGGTCGAGGTCAAGTGCCGCGTATTCGTGAGGAAGGAACGATATGTAATTTTTCAGATACAGAAAAAACGAGAACTATAACTGAAGGCTGCCAGATGGCAATTGAGGGAATTAAAAGAGTCAATGGCACATGAAAGAAGGAGAGGCCTCAAAGATACTTGTTGGATCGAAACGAACCGGACCAACGCCAATGTTGACGAGTTTTCACCAGTCAAGCAGAGAGCGCGCAAGTAAGTAGCCAGCGGGATTAAAAGAATGTAAGAGATAAAGGGATTCATAAAACGAGCGTGATGTAAGAGCGTAAAGAGAGACAGAAAGGGGAACGATGCAAAAGCAGTCGAGACGAGGAGACGAGGAGGCAAGAAGACAAGAAGACGCGATCCCTAATTGCTTGATTACTTAATTACTTGATTAGGGAAGGAGACACCCCCAAGGACACCGCACCTTCCCAAGCATTCCTTAATCCTTCCTTGATAAATCGGAACGCGTGCATTGCACTACGGGGCCCACTCCGCGCCTTCCTTTTAATTAGTTTACACTGGTTGCCTCGTGCGGGTTTAGCATCGAAGCGATCGCGAGGTGGCCGGAGATACTCATTCTTTAGGGACATAAATTTCATTGGTAGTACAATATGTGATAGGTAGCACAAAGCTATATGAAGCAATTCAATTGAACTAATTAGGAATATTTGATTCTTGAAGGAGCACCAGATGATGAGTCGTCGTCTTCTACTGATTGCAAACCGGAAGGAGCAACCGTGACGCATTTCCATATTGAGATATTCCTATATACATCTCTTTCGTCCCATCTTCACACGGGTAGCCTCGTGGCTATTGTCGTACAGATATCGTGAGTCGTCACTTCCTACTACAGACGTAGATGACATAATACGCAGAGAGGCAGACAAGCATGATGAGTAATAACTCCCGAAATTAACTAATGCGAATATACCATGTGTAAACCTATTAACAAAAATAAACAGAAATATAAACAGCCAACTTGAAACTATATGTACAAGAACCTTTTATGCACCATTATCAAATCAAAATCACAAAACATCAAGACCGCTTTTGTCTATCACTCTGCACAGCTCTCTAGTGCTTGGGCTTTTTCCGCTTCTTATCCTTCTCGCCGTAGACCTTCTCGTACTCTTCAGCCACAGTTGTGTCACCCTTGCGCTTGCCCGCGGATGTCGGCTTGCTGCTCTTGATGCTCACAGTTGTGCTGATGCTGCCCTTTTTCTTGCCGTTTGCTGTCGCTGCAGCGACTTGCTTCTCGGCCTCGGCCCAGCCGGGTGTGTCACCCTCCTCGACCTCGTACTGGTCCAATGGGAGCGCGTTGATGAGCTCGCGCTGTTTCTGACGAATGATCTTACGGTGCTCGTCATCGTCATCGCCGACCTCGTAGTCGTCCTCGTCGTCATCCTCGTCATCGATAATGAGGCTCTTCTTCTCGGCAGCCTTGGCCTTGGCCTTGGCAACTTCTTCCTTGAGCTCGTCACCAATCGACTGTGCAAGAGGCTTGTACTTGAGGTCCACCTCCTCGTCATCGTGCACGCCGCTAGCATTGGCCAGAGACACACCGCGAGGTGCACCACGGCGGGCTTGTGGCAGCTCGGCATCGACGGCAGCGGCAACAATTGTGGCAAAGTAGGCAGTGACCTTGCGAAGAATCTTGATAAACATGGCCAACAGCTGCGTCACAGGCAGAGTCAAATCGGCGGCAACCTGATCCATATCCTTGCGCTGCAGACCAATGCCCAGCAGGATGCCCTGCATCACACCCGTCAGCTCGACACCCGTCTTGGCGACACCCTCGCCACTGGCGACAGCAGAGCCGGCAGCCTTGGGACGGGCACCCAGCTTGCCAGTAAAGTACAGGACGGCAATGGTGGGGATCAGATCCAGAATTAGGTGGTAGTCCAGCATGTTGTTGGCATACGACTCGAGACGCTTTAGGTCAAAGGGAGTCAGGAGAGCATCCAGCTCCGCCTTGGTCAGGCTCTGTGACTTGGAGCTGCCGTCGGCAGCATCGGAGAACTTGATGGTACCCTGGCGAGCAGCATCGCTGACGCTCAGTGCAAACACGGAAGCGAAATCGCGGAACTGGTACGACAGGAGCGACAGGTACCGGCGATGGAAATCGCGAGAAAAGGCACCGAGCCACGAGCTGTCCTCGTTGGCGCTGTTCTCCAGCGGCCGCAGCATGACACAGGTGTGCTCGCCCGTCAGCTCGTTGGCCGTCTGGCGCAGGTAGACAGGGGCAAACGAGGCGCGCTTCCAGAACTTGAGCAGGTCAGCAGTCACACCGTAGCTGACACCGACGTAGTCTAGTGCAGGGGGGCGGCGCTCGGAAAGGCGCGAGAACAGGGGAGGCATTGCCTGAATATCGCGGACCTTGACGTCGTCGTCCTCAAGCAGAGAGGCCTTGGCCAGCTCGGCCTGAGTGACACGGGTCATGGTGGGCTCGCTATCGGGTAGCGTGTCCATATCCGACTCGGACAGGTTGGTGAACTTGCCGCCGTAGTAGTCGGTCAGCAGCTGCAGGGCACGTGCACCGTAACCGCTGCGAGTATAGTTGGGGTTGGTGGCGATGCGGACAATACGGGCACCGGACAGCGAAGCGAAACCATCATCCTGGAACTGCTGGCTAACAAGCCACGGGATCAGATCACCGGCAGGGCGTGTACCGCGGCTAAGGGCACTGAGAACGCTCGAGCGGCTGATGCGACCTTCAAGGGCAACCTGAATGACACACAGAGGTTCGGGCAGACGGCTGCTATCATCAGAGACGGGGGGCACCAGCACAAACAGCTCGTGGGCAGGGGCATCACTCATCAGCTGCAGGTCGTCGGGGGTGTTCTTGTAGTGGCTGGAAACATAGAGGGCCACCATTTGCTGGAGGAAGCGCTCCGACACGGCATGGTAGGAAAACAGGGTATCTCGGTTGACCTGCAGAAGCTCGCAGGATGAGGGGGCAGGGCTTCCGCCTTGTGCCCGCGGCAGCTTGGCGTCCAGGCACAACACGTTGTTCAGCCACTTCTCGACAGTATCGCCTTCGGCATAACGGATGGGCTCTGACAGGGTGATCTCACGGAGTGTGCGGGAGCCACCCAGACCGATAGCCTGAAAGTCGTCCTGGACCTTGGCGGCGCGGCCTGTTGAGCGGTCTGTAACCATAGTCTTGGCATCAGCCGACTTGGAGCTGGAGGCAGAGGCAGTGCGCGATTGCTCACGCAGCTGCTTGATCAGCTTGAGAGACAGCGAACGACCGGTACCCTCGTAACCGTTAATGGTCGAAGCCATAAAGACAAGGTAGGGACCCATCAGCTTGCGCACAAGGGGGAGGGGGATAGCAGCAGCCTCATCAATGACCAGCAGCTCAGCCTGGCCCAGAACGTGGGCATCCTGGGGACGAATGTACTGAATGGTCTGACGGTGGTTGCGGTGGATGTTGACACGAACAACGGGCTTGTTGGCGAGATCGGGGTTGGTGGATTGAATAATGGTGTAGTCGACGTGGTCCATGTAGCCGAGTGCATCAAAACCGCGGAAAACAAACTCAAACAGCGTCTTCAAGTTCTCGGGCGAGGGGGATGTGATAAAGATGTTGGCATAGCCGTGAGCAACGGCAGCGGCGACGGCAACACCCATGGCAGCGGACTTGCCACGACCACGAGCCGCCGTCAGAGCAACAGTGCCCTGCAGCGACTTCTCGGCGAGGGCGTCTGTAAAAGTGAGCAGGGCCTGGGCCTGGTCGAGGGTTCGGGCAAGCGGCACGAGGCTGCCAATGGGCGGGGTGTCCTGGAGCGAGTCCTTGAGGTCGGCCAGCTTCCTGACGTTCTCTGACTTTCCGCTATCGGCATCTTCGTCATCCTCGTCACTAGGTGGCGGCAGGGCCTTGACCTCCTTGCCCTGTGAGATGGGCAGCACGTTGAGCTCGTCATCGATGAACAGACACGAGTCGCAGCCGCCGAGGGACAGGATAAAGCGCTCGTTGAAACGCGGTACGACATCGGAGTGGGCCTCTGTGCGGTAGCGTGAGTGCACGTCCATGCTCATGGTGTAAAGCTGGCGCAGACTGGTCATGCTCTTGAGCAGTAGGATAACAATGCCGCCGCCCTCGACGGTCTCGACGGTGCGGGCCAGCATGTTGGGGGTTAGGGCCTCAAAGTCCTGCAGAATGCACATGCCGTAGGTGTTACCGAGAATCTTTTCCGTCTCCTTGTAGAACACATAGCGGATGTCGTGCAGGGTGACAAACAGCTCAAAGGGATCGCTCTGGTTGGCCTCGCGGACGCCGCGCTTGATCTCGCTCTTGATCTTGGCCTCGCGCTTCTTGCGATGACTGGTAAAGTCGAGCAGCTTTTTCTTGTATGCCCACAGCACGCTCTTGTTCTTTGCTGCCTGTGTCGACGAAGCAGATGCACCGCTGGCTACATCCATGCTCGACATGATGTAGTGCAGGTGCACAATCACATCCTTGGCGCGGTCACCGACGACGACGAAAATGCTGCGCTTCTTGGACTGCACGCCATTGCGAATCAGCGTTGGGATGCGGGCGTCCACCGCTTTTCGAGACATGTTGAGTGGTTGTGGGGAGGTATTGGGGAGGTTGAGGTTGAGGAGTGGTGCAACTTGGGCCTGGAAATTAGAATCCTCACTCAAGATGCGCCTTGTCGAGAGTGCTCCGTATAAAACAAATTTTCCTCATGGACGACGGCTCTTTCCCTAGGAAAATTTTGGCGGACAAGGCTATTCTGCCGGGCGGTGAAAGGAGGCAGATTGAGGTTTGTATAAGTGGGTCCCCAGAACTTGACGTCGTGCGATCACTCGTAAAAGGCGATTCTTTGGTATTCATCATGTTTGCTTTAGTAGGATTTGATTAAATTTTAAGCCTATGTTTGCATTATTCGTTTATTCGTTTATTCAGATGCAGCTACTTAGTAGAGAGAGAAACGATCGAGACTGCAGTTTTATGAGTAAAGGTCATAGAGTATGCAGCGAAATGTGAAAAGAAATCAAACAAAAAGCAAAGAGATGGCATAGAAAGAAATCAAAGAAAGAAGGTAAAGAAAAGGGCATATTCAATCAGTTCATAGATTCTAGGATCAATGAGACAAATGACATGGCGGATGTATTGGTTTGTTGTATTTATGAGTTCGTAGTCGAAGATATGCGGCATCAAGGAAATGGCGTTATGAAACTAGAAGATGAGAAGAATATAAAAGAATAGAGAATAAGGAAATATAGAAATAGCAAAATAGAAAATAGAGAAAGGTTCTAGCGTATGATACTGTACAGGAGAGATAGGAAAAGGACATAAGGTAGAATAAGATGTGGAATCAAGCAAGTGGTACATATCGACCATCACGACATTGACCAGACACTTCCCCAAGAAACAAATGCAGACAAGCTACGACAGATAATAGCTTATGTGCGGTCAAGCTTCCGGCGCAGAGTGCGTGTCCGCTTCATCAGCTTCTTGTACTTCTTCTTCTTCATCTTGAGCTTCCGCTGACGCTTCACGCTGATAGCCGACATGGTCGGGGCGTTCTCCAGAGCAGACGGCAGCTGGTAGCGTTGCAGCTGGCGGACCATGCGCTGGTGCTGGCGGGCATCGTCAAAACGCATCTGACGGAGAGCCATGCGCTCGAAAAATGAACGGGGGATCTCCTCCGTGGTCTCGGCAGATGCAGATGCGTTCTCATCCAGGATCTGGGGTGTGTGAGCGACAAGCTGGACCTCGCCGTTCTCGTCAACCTTCTCCTCAATGGTCAGGACGGCCTTGAAGATGCGCGACGAGCCAGGAGTGGCAGCCTCGGCAGGGTTGAAGACAACATCGAGGTCGACCTTCATGTCGTTGGCATTGACAATGCCCTCGATACCCTCGACAGTGTTCTCCAAGTCCATGACCGCAGCCGACTCGGCCTGCGACTCGGCCTCCGCAGCCTCAGCGGCTTGTGCCTCGGTCATCTCTAGCACAGGCGGCGGTGGCGGGTGAAACGGCAGGTACGCATCGGGCATGTTGTTGACCTGGAAGTAGTAGTCCGAGTCAGAACCGTCGGCGTTCTTGAATGCGACCTTGTTGGTCAGGGGGTCTTCCTCGGCAGAAGCGGAACCGGCAGCGGCATCCTCCTCAAGCTGCAGCTGCAGCTGCTGGCGCGCATGGGCAGCTGACTCCTTGGTCTGGCGGCGAGACTTGGTTTGTGGTGTCTGGTTGCCGTCGTTGACAGACAGCGCAGCCAGAGGCCCCTCCAGATCACCAACGGCGCGCGACAGTGTGCGGATCACATCCGAGGTCTTGCCGCGGGTTGTGCGGGGCGCAAAGATGGCGGCAAAGGCGTCTTCTGTGATGATCTTGGGCAGGCTGTGCGTAATAGAGATGGGCCGGTGCTGCGAGAAAAAGGCCGACAGGGCAACGCTCTCCATCGGCAGGTGCTGTGTCGAAGGGACACTGGGCAATTTCTGCGTAATCGTCGAAGCACGAGGCAGTCTGGCGGCGGGGCTGCTGCTGTTACTGTTGGCGGTTTTGGCGCTTGGTGCGGCGGCACTGCTGCTGGTGGCAGAAGCAGAGGAGTTGGCGGTGTCCTTGGCCTTGCGCTTACGCTTGGGCGATGAAGACTTGGAAGAGGAAGAGGAGGCGGTCTTGGGCGAGGCGGAAGTAGAGGCAGAGGTGGTCGTAGAGGTGGAGGACGTGGACGTGGTCGTGGACGAAGATGATGAGGAAGAAGAAGAGTCGGAGGGGACGCCAGGCAGGGCCTTGGAGCCGTTGTCGGGGCTTGATGGCTTGGACGACGAATAGCGGCGCTGTTGCTGTTGGTTTCTCCGGACGGGTTGGGTCAGCTGTATTTGACCGTTGACAGCCGACGACGACCACACAAGGGCAGCCGCAACGGCAGCCGCTGGGGGTGCAGCAGCCGACGATGCGACCACACGGCGGACTGTGGGAAGCATGACGAATGAAAATGCAAGGTTATATCGGCGCGATGACCGAAGTATAGGATCGATCGGGCTCGAACACGTCCGGGGTAGTCGGGGTCGAGAGATGGTCAAGGTGGGAGCAGAGATAACGAGGGCCGCGATCAAAGAGGGCGGTCTCGAATGCCGTTGATGGTTTGCTTTGTCTCTCTGGAACTCTATCTGACAGGCCAAATGAGTGACAGAGCAGAGAAAGGAAGAGCTATGCCCGGGTACGGAGGGAGGCGGGGAGGTGGTGGTGGTGGTGGTGGTGTGGCGTGCTTCGGCCTTCCGGTGAACTGGGCTGTGAGAAAACCTGAATGAAAATTGCCAACACTGTCGGCCCGTCAGGCGGGTGACTAATTTTTTTGCACCCTTTGGCCGCCTTTGGCTATCGGCTTGTCTTTAGCTTTCTGCCTTTGGGCCTTATTATGGGTACTCTATGGGTAGTGGGTGGCCTGTTTTCTCGCTTTCTCGCATGTTTGGTTGGCTGGCGTTGCCTGTTGGCCTCTCTCTCCTTTTTTGCCAGCGCCTACACTTGTTTGCACCCTGTAAACATAAGAGGAGTCAAGCCAAAAGAAGGTCATGTGACTACAGCTGTGATCCACATTTAACCAACAAAAATGGCCGTATCGTACTTGCCTTGTGAAATGGCAGGCGGGAATGACTACGCTACTCAGTATGTCTTTCCTTTTTCGAAGACGGAAACGATGAAAGCCTCATCACAAGCACGGATGACAAAGCTGTTGGTTGGCACAGTACGTTTGATTGCTCTGCTTTTTAAATACTCAAGAAGCACAAGATCAAGATGAAATTAATATTCAGATGTAGGTGAGTGAATAGTTGAAATTAAACCTCCTATAGAGAGCCTCCCAGTCATGTGCCCGTTTCCCGTTCCCGTCATGAAGCCGTGAAGTCGGTGTTCAAAGTGAAAGACTTGCACAAGGATATATATCTCTCTGCTCCCCATGCTGTGCGCCGGTGTGACCCCCGTAAAAATAATAGGTAAAGATATAAGACAAAAGACAAAAGACAAAAAAATATATAGCCAACACAACGTATGCAACAAGAAGTGTAAAGAGAAAATAAGAGAAAAGTGATAAGCAAAGCTGTAAAGTGGCGGACATGAAGGAGTATGTTAACAAATGAAATGTATGCAGAAACAAAAGAGCCTAAAAAGAATGTTGAAGAAAGGAAAACAGAAAGGAAATGTGAAAGTGAGATGTGGGCGACGGCGACTTTGAGGCGATGAGCACTGCAGTGGCCGAATTAGATATACAGGGATATGGATGGCATCGTGTGACGCCGTTGGTGGTAGAGGTGGTGGTAATTATAGTGGTTGAGGCCTGCGAGATGGGGTATTCATCATCAGTAATGCACGAGTATGCATTTATCAAGGCCAGCGGCATGTCTTCGATGTGAGACGGCGGCATAGCCGAAGCGGCATTTAAGAAGATCGGTGCAGTCGTTTAAGCCGATGCAATAAAGCCGAAGCGGCTTCAGTTTCGTATGATAGTGGTTGATGTTGGTGTTAGTGTTGTGCACTTCAACCTATTCAAGGGAAGCCGCGGCGGTTAGGATCCTCGTTCGGTCTGTGCTGCTGTTGGCGTTGACCGTTCTCGCCGCGGGCAGTCACCCATTCAGCGTTGCCGCTCTGGCGGCCTTGGACCTCAGCAGCAAGCTTCTGGTCATCCGCAGCGGATGGGCGACCGTGGTGCTGGTTGGTGCCGCTGGGGCCACTGACAGAGCCAGGCACCAGGCGTGTGACGGCCTGGGCGATTGAGTTGACAACGTACTGGCGCAGCTCACGATCCTCGTTGGAGTCCTCCTTCTCCAGGCGGAACCGCTCGTCCTTGCCCAAGTTGGCGCGGCGAAGATTCTTGATCTCCTGCATAATGTAAAGGAGAACAGCCTCGGGGCACTTTGTGCGCTCCAGGGAGTACTCGCTCTTGCGAACGTAGCGGCGGGTAACATCCGTTGCTCCGTCAATGGAAAAGGCAATGCAGTAGGACATCTTCTTGCCCCAGCCCTCGGTGTACAGCCGCGGGTTGTCCCAGGACTCCTCGCAGGCGTCCACATGCACCCAACGCTTCTGGTGAGTAGAGTACACCTCGGTCCAGACGTGGTCCTCGGCGTTCCACACCCACCGCACACGGGCACCGACAGCGCGGCACAACATGCTAAAGCAGTTGGCCCACTCGCCACAGCGACCCCGTCGTGTCTGCAATAGCCGCCAGACATCGCTATACCGAGGAAAGCGCTCGTAGGCACCGCATTGAGGGTTTGAGCACCGGTAAGATTCGACAAGCAGAGCACCGCAAGCGCTCTCCTCGGGTGTAGGACGGACGTTGCCTTGGCCAACTGTGAGAGAATAGCAAGTTGGACATGCCGGGTTGTTCACCCATGTGAAGAATGACCGCTTAAACCATCTGCACCAGTTAGTAAGAGTCACTTTTTGAGTCCTTTATACAAGAGATATGGAGAAAGAATCTACGCACCTTAACAGAGCGCGAACAACGCAGTCCTGGTATCCCCATACGGGTTTCCGGCCATCGCCCAGACTCTCAGCCTCGGCCCGAAACACCTGGCACTCCTCGTCGGCTTCACTGTAGATCCGGTCGAGTGGGATAACCTGCAGAGCCTCGTCTAGTAGGCCAGGGTTCTCGTACTTTAGTGGTGTCGTCGAAAGTGTCACTAGAAGGCTGCGAAACTGCTGTTCCTTATCGTTGGCTGCTGGTGGCCGAGGAACCACTGGCAGGTTGCGTAATGAAGAGTATGAAGGAGGGGTCGGTTGTGCGTTGGAGGAAGATGGCGCGAAGCCACTGCTAGGGCCGGGTGATGGTGAACCGAAGCGGTCGTTGCTCTGAGATGTTGATGGACGGCCTGGAGAACTTGCAGAAATATCGCGAAGGTTGTTGGAGGAGGTGGCTTCTCTTGGTGATGGCGATCCACGGCGCGAGCGCGACTCCGTAATGTGATTTAGTCTCCGGGTGCGCAAGAGCTGCTCAAACCGCATACGCAAATCGTGAGCCCACTCCTCGCCATAGTCGTCCTCAGCACCGCCAGGCGTTCTTGACTGGTTGGCATCCATTGTGATGTATGTGTGTGTGTGTGTGTTGAGTGTATTATGAGTGTGAATGTGAAGAAAAGGCGCGAAGCGTGTCGACTGTAGATGTCGAATGCGTTGCTTCGGTGCTTGCCTCGTCAGCGGTCCAGGTGGCAACAAAGCACGAATCGGTGCTCCAGATGCACAAGAGATATGTCGTGTGGATCGTGGTAGAGTAGAATGGATTGGATGATTGTGCGCAGTGTGTAGCTTGTCACTTGGCGATTTATGGTGTATGTAGTATTTGTATATATCAGAAGCGATTATCGAGAACAATCGAGAAGCGAGCGGACACCGTCAAGGGCGGTAGGAGAGTCAATGTGAATTAGGCGGTAGTATGTATTAGTATCGTGATGTTCGTCCAAGCCGATATATCGTAGTAGTTGTTGGAGAGGTAGGGAGGAGGTGGGTTTAAAGAGGATATGAGACGATATGAGGAAAAGAGACGAGAGAGAGAGATGTCGCAGGGGGTGGTGCAGGATTGAAGCAAGAGAGCAGAGATCGAGGAGCAATGTCGTAGACGAGAAAAGAGGAGCGTGCGGAGTAGGTAAAGAGAATGAGAAGTCGATTGTCAAAAAGAAGGATCGGGGTCCGCGACAAGAACGACGAAAGATGTACGAGGCAGCTAAGTAAGAGAAAAGAGAATGGAGAGGGAAAAGAGAAAGCCTGAGGGTGTGGTAGAGGAAAAAAGGATTAGAGAGATATGCTTTACCTTACGCTTACAGGGCGTGGGTACTGAAAGTGGAAAGAGGGAAATGGGGGGTGTGCTAATAAGATATCCTAACGTGCGGGAAGGAAAGGGCAGGCCCAGCAAAGACTACCACAAGGAAAGTGCACAGCGAACAATATGGAAGGAGCGACCAGCAGAAAGCCAAAAGATGCGTTAAACGGCCCCTAGCCCAGAAATGCGTGTCGCTTTTAACAGCATACAACAGCGGTAGTTTTGTTTCTGCCGCCTTTAGGAGACAGTAAGATAGTATCTTACGAAGTAATGTATGGGCTTCTACAGGTCTACCGGTTTACGGGTTTAAAGGCCTACAGGCGGCGACAAAAAGCATACGCAGCAGAATAGCATTTAGATGGGGAAAGTGAGGGGGTGTACGATGGGGCGGCCGATGGCGATGGCGAACAAGCGTACGTATGCGCCTCTTCAAGGAAAGAGCGACGGGCAGGCTTGCGTGGCTCTCGTTGTCTCTCCTGCTGCGTTACGCCATAGTAAGAGTACAAAGCTAGTAGTGTGCGACGAAGGATTTCTTGTAAGAAGGGTCTTGGGGTGGACTTTGTCCTCTTTTGTCCTCTTTTCGTTTTTTATTCTTTTTTTTCTCTATTTTAGAGACTTTTATTATATTTATTCCATTTCTTATTTCGTTTTCTCGCTTGACTCTTAATAATATGGACAGTAACGCTACGTGTATGCTACAGTGACATGAACTATGAAAAAAAAGGGTCTTGTAATACTTGATGGATTATGGGTTAACGGAGCATGCTCTGGATCCTAGAGGAAGGTGCAGAAGTCTACGGGTCGCAACTGCCTGGCGTTTCGCAGGTATCTTATTGTCCAGGCACCGGTCGGTGCAGGGGTACTTCCCCAGAACCAAGGCTGCCTCGTCGGATTGATCAATGCCTTGCATGCAGAGTATGTGCAGTTTAGATGTTCATCATCTTCTTTTTGCGGTCTCGGGGGGCGAGTCCTGTTTAAATTGATTATACAGAGTATGATGGTTATTCAATGATATCCATATGAAAAGACTACCAAAAATGCATATGCCAACGTTGCAAATTGACAGGAAAGAGCTATGCTGTCACGGGCAAAATGAGCAAGAGCGATTCAGCAGAATAGGAAAGAAGAGAAACAGAAGACGGGAGAAAGACGGAGGATGAGGGGGTGTGAGCGCAACAGCAGTAGAAGAGGAAAGAAGGGGAAGGGGCAGTGAACGCGCGTCACTTCTTCGAATATCAGCCAATCAAAATAAGGCTTGGCGGCTGCGGCAGCCTGGCTTGCCAGTCAGTGCCTGTACATACGGACAGCAGCGGACACAAACGTGGAAGTTGCGTGGATAGCCTCTGAAAAGAGCTCCACGACGACAACGTGCCAAGCCGTGCTAGTCAGATCTGGATTGACTATTTAAATATGATATTTAATTTAATTTGGATCGTTTATTTCCTTTCTGCTCCCAGCAGATCACTTTGTATTCTTTTCTTCTTTGTAATTTGATTATTCTGTTCTCGCATTCGTGCGTAGAAACTAGTTTTAGTTATCAGTATATCTACAGCGCTTGGCTGCGAGGCAAATGCACAATACACTGTACTAAGATATACTGTTGGGTCAGTGTGTACTTGAGGGGCTACATGTGCAAGTAGACAGCCGGCCCATGGTAATGTTGCAGCACGGTACCTGCCGTTTGAGGCTGTAAGCCGTACATCATCACGTAAGATAGCTCTTTCCTTTTTAGTCCACACTGCCAAGGCCCTTGCTCAGTAGATAGATGTCTATCTGGCAGTATTCGTTTTCGTATATTCACATCTACAAGCTGTAATTTCTGTGGTTCAGTTTACATGGGATGATATTCCACTGTGAAAATGCTGGTGTACTGAGTAATTATTTACTCTCCAGGCGATGACGAGTAGCTGCCCTTTTGATCTGTGGGTACTCCATTGTCTCCACAATGTACTCTGTTATATATATATGATTGGTCGGCTTTCACCTTGACAACACGCATGATTCTCGGGTGGCTGTGGCTGCATCCGCCGCATGCGCAGTGGAAGAAGAAGTAGCAGAAGAAGCCGGAGTAGATCAGACAATGAGCCCTATCTGACAGTTGATGGAGACGTTTGCACTTTGCACTGCCGGGTATTTTTGTCGTAGTCAGGGGAGGCCACTTGCATAGCCGTCTCTAGTGTTGACGATGCTGTTACTATGATGATGATCTAGTGTATTTAGTGTGTGTTATTTGTTATTCGGACTGTCTAGTACCCATATCCATAACCAGTAGACAAAGTCAATATGAATGATGCAAATCATGGCATATTTCAAAGATGGCTGAGATCAAACTCGGTTTATCACATCTACAGATTGATACTCCGCAGAGGGACCAACTTAAGCATATATAATCACCGTCGCCTTGTCTAATGGACTTTATGTATACTTCACATGTAGAAAACTGTAAAGACTGTATCTACGATACCGCTTCATTGCCAGTCGTTTGACCATTTAACTCATACAGCTCAGCCTCTGCCTCACGCGTCCGCAGAAAAAAGGGATTGTTACATCCCGTGTGCCAAGCCAAACTCTTTGTGTTTAT
Organism: Ophiostoma ulmi; assembly: GCA_029298715.1. Taxonomy (NCBI): domain Eukaryota; kingdom Fungi; phylum Ascomycota; class Sordariomycetes; order Ophiostomatales; family Ophiostomataceae; genus Ophiostoma; species Ophiostoma ulmi. The sequence continues at coordinate 3,241,274 of JANSLN010000002.1, read as the reverse complement.
GTTCATTTGTGCTCATTTGTGCTTATTTGATTTTGTTGATTGTTGCAAATATTTTGATCATTTTGATCATTTTTATTGTATTGATTCGGATTCATACTATGTGGGAGATGTATAATGCGACTTGTATGCCATGGCAATGTAAATAACAAAGAATGACGAACAATAAACGACGACAAGACGACACGAATAGTCGAGGTAAGACTGCAATGTCCGATCCGTCGTCATCAGGGTCGTTTTCTTGTCACAGGTTCCGGTCTGTCTAGATCCGTCTAGGCTGTCACGGCCTCTTGTCTTGGCTATCATGGACTACACATATTAGACGACGACGTCGACAATGTATTATGAGCACGTTGCCACTAAAGATTTACAATACGGAGTAGTATTATAGCAAGGCCTTTTCAAGCAGTCGCATTGCGAACAGACGTGGTCCAATTAAACCAGAAACATGAACTCCAGCAAGGACGACGACTTTCTGTCTCGGTATCGGTTGATGATATTTGATGATCGGTATATGGAGAGGTTGACAAATACAACAGAAAATGGGTTGGGAAAGGGTAGGGACAAGGCAAGTTGTAAAAGGTCAACGCAACTAGGCGTCGTGCAGCTGACGACAAGAGGCAAATGGGGTGGGCATGGGGTGAGCTGAAGTCTCGAGGCAGGCATTTAACAATGTATTTGACATTGGCTTGACACTGTCGGCTGCGGCGTATGGTTTTTTATGCGACAGACAACGGCAATATCGCTGCCTATTTGAGCGTAGGCTGTGGAAAACTTTGATGTAACAGATGGAGCAGTGCCGAATGAAAGAGTGTGTAGCTGAATACTCGTAAAGAAGGTAAGCCCGTGAGATGTTGATACTGAATTTAATTTTAATTCTATTTTATTTATTTTATTTTATTTTTTATTTTCTGTTGTTTCTAAAATATCTAGGATCACTTGTATTTATACGTAAACATTGATATTATGATTTTATATCTTGCTATGAAATAATAAAATAACATTAAACTGCACATTTACAAACAAATATCACCCTCCCCCCTCAAAAAAAAACAATACAAGCTCGCATGTTGAGTTGAAATGCTAATAAGTCTATAAAATAAAATACAAAATCACATTGAGAATACATAAGAAATCCAATGACTACAGGAATACTCAGCTAAATCATGGTGATAACATCACCATTTCACCAGAACATCAAACACCAGTATCACGTGCTAATGTAGACAAGCATCTACCAGACTCCTTGCACAACGTCCAAAAGGGGCATACATACGTAATCCGTTTGAAGTCACCAACCAGGCAAGGGCGTATGAGAGTCAATACAGGGGGAGGCTTATAATGCCAAGACCAGAGGCTTGAAATAAGGCAAGTGCGTGCTCAGTGTTCAGTGCAAGTAGAAGTATACGTAGAGGATAATAGAGAAAGGAAAGGGGCGTGTGGTCTCCATCGCTGTTTTGGTTTTGGTGGGTGGGCTTGCGTGGCCCTCTTGATTATACGACTTTATTTTGAATTATTTTGAATTATTTTGAATTAAATAGAATATGCCATTTTTATTTCATACTTTTTTTTTTTTTTTTAATTCTCGGCCTCCCCCCACCCCGTTTCTGTTCCTGCCCTATGCTGGGCCAAGCTTGCGCGTCTGTCGGCCAATTACCCAGAAGCCGTTGTATGGATGCATTTTGTATGGAGTAAGATGCTACTTGCCTTAATCTTTGCCCTGGTCATTGCTTCATGGTTCTTTCCTTATGTTGTTCGTATTTGTTCACTCTTTCGGAAACAATGCACTATAATAGAACACAAATGCGGGAAGGTGCTTTGAACTGTAGAACTCCGTAGGGCTCAAAGGCCCCCAAAGCTGTACTGTATTGAGAAGGCACAACTGACTAACCAGAATACAACAGCGGCAGGTGCAACTAATTGCCCGGGCAAGGGTATCTTCTAGCCTAACAGCCGCTTACATAACAACACAACGTCTACCAAGACAATGTTACAGCACACAAGACAAGCGGGCCGCGAATAAGAGATCACAAAAGTAAGAAAGGAAGCATTTCTCTTTGAAGCTTTGCAGAAAAGCAATAGCCAAGCCATGCCTATGTTGCCTATCAAACCCCAGATTCCAAGACACAAGACCAAAGTCCAGGGACAGAACCAAGCAAAGCCAAGAGAGTCCTCATATTCTGTCTCAACGACGACGCGGCCTGTCGAGGGTAGACATTGTATAATTATGTAATTATGTAATTGTGTAAAGAGTAAGGAGAGAGTGAGCTCAGGTTTGGCTGATGTTGTCACTTTGATAATAAACATATAATGTGGAAATCTGACATCAAATCGGAATAAAGCAGGGAGTTGTAAAGAAGCTTATTCGCATCGCAATGTATCGATCAGCTGGATACCGTGGTTGGATATAGGCAGTAGCATTATTGGTTCACTGGGAGCTAAATCTACGGAGTAAATCTGAATCTATTCTAGTAAAAATAGACCATGCTGGAAATTGCTTCATGCTGATTCAACCCATTGAGAAAAGGCCGGGGCGGAACCTTATTTGTCTTGTTCGTCGGATGTAGAGAAGAATAGAAAAAGAAAAATAGAAAGAAGAAAAATAGAAAGAAGAAAAATAGAAAGAAGAAAAATAGAAAGAAGAAAAATAGAAAGAAGAATAGAAGAATATCAATAGATAATACAAAAAAGATAAAAACAACAACAAACCACAGACGCGTATGCCACTGCAGGCAAATGACCTCTATGCTACGCTCTGATTTTATCTCCTGACAGTCTGTCGTATTCTCTTATATCTTGCCCTCTTCTACCTAGCCTTACGGACTGTACTATCGGTGCATCGTGGGTTTACGGCCCCCATGCTACCCTGTTATCCGGGTATTAATGCACTTTCAGGCTTCATTGAACGCATATAGGGATACCCGGCATAACGAACACGGAGAACAGATCCAAGTACCGAATCACTCGGAGTAAACTTGCGAATTCATAGAATATATTCGTGAGAAAGGATAGGTTGTAGTTGAGATGACACTTACTGTTTGCATCCAGGCGTCCTCGGAACAAACCGACTAAGGTAGTATCATGAATTTTGTTGCCTCTGGTGGTAGTGCCGGAAATAATACAAGGAACTACACATTCGACCGTGCTCGTCTGAACGACTATACCGTGGTGACGAGGCCGATTGCTGGTCGAGTGTAGAGGCGCCAGTCGAATATCGTAGAAGTGAGGCTCTATATCGTTGGTGGCATACGAACGCGCGTCCGATGTCACTGGATATAGTATCAAGTAGAGATAGGTATAAGTCCACATTGTGAAAGGCAGTCAAGCGCAACACAAGCACAAGCACAAGTACAGTAACAGTAGCAGAAACAGAAACAGTGACAGACCACACTTTACACTGTTGTAAACATAGAGCATACGCTATTTCATCGACTGTGACAGATTCGAGGTCAAATGCAGACGGGCACAAGCTGTCCAAAGTTCTACGTGTCAAGACAAGACCGCAATCACAAGGACAGGACTGCTACGACAGTCTCTGGAGCAAGATATCTCATATCCCATCTACGACTACAACAATACCTCAGATGTCCTTGCAAGTAGATAGTCAACACCAACAAGCGGTATGACGACTTGTCTTGCCCTGTGATGGACCCTCGAGGTGTGCGCGGACATTGATGCTTCTCAGATGTGAGTTCATCTGCTGCTTTTACCTTTGATTCCTTATTATTGGCTCTTTGATCCCATTCTCACCACATCACATGCTCGTCTAAGTGTTCATCACTCGACAGACTACAACGACCACCAGCGGCCCTACGCGGGATTCAACGCGATCTGACGTGGAAAAACTACGTGTACGGCGTAGGGGTATGGATATTATCAAAGTCGTGCTGATAGGCAAACGGGAAATTCAAAGGAAAACTTTGATTTCATGAAAAGGGTAGCTCCCGTCGGGCGGCTCTTCCGACAAATAGACCAGGTTGACGAGTGACTCGTCATCGGTCTCCATAACCAGAGCAAGCGTTTTCCTGTAGGCTGCATACATTGTAGAGTCAGTATTTGTATATTTACGGTTATCTACGGGATTGTATTAGTTGGCTCTTTCTTTTCCTTGTCGATCGGCAGTCCACACCACAGTGTTGTCGTCTTCCTGTCTTGTAGATGGACGGCCTTGCTGGATGTTGATGATTACAAGGAGCGACAATGTAGAGAAGAGAGACATGAAATACTTTATAAAGACGGACAGCCACGGCATCTTTGGTGATGATGGGGGCCAGCCACGTATGCCACTTGTTACATAGCGGAATCTTATAGTACATGCATACTAGCTGCAGTATGCACCATCTTGACGTAGCACGTTTACGTATGTCTCGAATATAGACCGCTTGGCATTTTGTTTAAATATTAAGGAGGACAGTATAGATATGATGAAGATGTCAATAGAGTAAAAGATGGTAATTGTGCAAGAAACAGTTTCATTTTCTCACGTATATATATTTTTTTTTCAGCTTTCGTTTTTCTTGATTTACTTCATTGAGCACTCTCGTAATCACAGTGATAGATATAACTCGACAATTATTCAATGATTTTAATGCTTCCCAAACTTTTACATGCCTCTAATATCAAAACAGTGCAGAACAGCAGAAATTAAACAAACAATATAACACACCATTATATACGGGTGCTGACATGAACACAGTACATTCTCAGCCCCCCCTCTCTTACTCTTCTCCTAAGCTGCTGCCATCTTCATGTAGATATCTGCAAAACCTCTCAACGACACTAGTCGTCGTAGCGCACAGGCAGGTCAATCTCCCAGCCAGGACGCTCAACAAGAGCCACCTCGAGCTGAGGGTAGGCAGCAGAGCTGGTCGACGTCGACGAAGAAGACAGTGGCACCACGCCGAGAATAGGCCGGTACTTGAACGTGTGCCACCACCGGGGTTGTTGCGGTTGTGGTGCCTGCAGCTGCTGTCCGTTGCTTGCGTCGCCAGACCGTTTCCGCTGTTTTCTGCCTGCCTTCTTTAGCGCCTTGGATGTCGTTGCTGTCTTGCCACCATCCTCTAGCTGTGGCTGCTGTGCCGCCTCTGTCTCCGAGTCCGTCTCGTCCTCGTCCTCGTCCTCGTCGTCCTCGTCTACCCTTGACTTGCTGTCGTCGTGGGCATCCTCCATGTCCACGTCCACCCACTCACGGCCACCACCCTCGGCCTTGTCCACTGCCATTTGTACGCGCTGCGGTGCTATCCGGCCAAGCTCCATGCGGTTACCAGCGCCAGTGTCCTCGCTGCGTTTCCGCTTGCGCAGGGCGAGGTCTTGCTGTGTGGCTACGGCCGTCTTTGATGACGCATCCTCGCTGCCGTGGCCGGTGGCATTTCCTGACGTACATGTCTTGGATGTCGGCTCGACAGACGTGTCTACCATAAATAGGAACGAAGCGCCGTAGATCCAGACTCGGGGACCCTGCCAGAGCACGCCCTTGGCCACATCACGGATGTTGCGGTACTCCACCGGCAGGCTTGTCGGGCTCAGACGCCGCATCCACGGCACCAGGCGTGCCTGCAAAGGGTGGAATGCAAACAGTCGGTGTGACGCAGTAATCGCAAACAAAACGTAGTCGCGTGAAACAGTGCCCTCGGGAGATGAAGACACGGCCGCACCGGCAACAGCAGGTTCACCGGGGACATCCGGTGAGAATGTGAGAGTAGTTGGTGCAGACGGCAGCTTGGGCAGCTGCTTCGCACGGGGGTTGCGCACCCACTTGTGGGTAGAGGCAGCAGCAGTCTCCTCCACCTCGGCGTCAGAATCCTCATCCGACGACAAGTCAGAGTCCTCCGAGTCGACATCAGCCAGCAGTTCGCCCTCATCAGCCTCGGCCGCAGCGCTCGACGTGCCGTCGGGACCGTGCAGGACCCAGGTATCAATATAGCCTGCAAGGTCGGCCGTCGCTAGAAGCTTGCTGTCGGGAGAGAATGCAATATGCGTAATGCGTCTGTCGTAGCGACCGAGACCACTGAAGAGCTCGTGACGCGGAATGTTGCGTCTCAGTCTGGCAATACGGGTAACCTTGGGGCGAATGGCAATCTTGCCTACCTCGCCGGCCTTGGGGTGCGCAATCTCAATGAGGTTCACGCGCTCATCAACACCGCTCGACAGGCACACCCACTTGCTGTTGGGTGAGATGGCCACGCTATCGGCGCCACCCTTACTTGCAACGGATGCGGGCACGTTGATCTTGGACACCGTGACCTCGCCAGATGCCAGCTTGCGCAGCTGGAACGCCTTGATGCCAACCGTCGTAGTCACAACAATAAAAGAACCGTCGGCACTAATGTCGGCAGCCACAATATTGTTGTCGCCCTTGATGATAATGCATCCTACTTGTCGGCGGTTGCGCTCCAGGTCGGCCTCAGTCTCGCCGTCGTTCAGAAGTTGGTCAATGGGCGCTTCAAATGCCCAGATCTGCACCTGGCGCTGCCACCAGCAGATCATCAGGCGTGCAGCTGGCGCACTCGCAATAGGAACTGTCTGCGGGAGGTGTGATAGGGTGCGATGGTGCTCCATGCCTGACTTCTCCAGCGGCAACACAATGGGTGCAGCGTCGGGGCCACCAGCAACAACAACACTCATGCCTTTGGCCTCAAACGCAGCCAGTGCCTTGACGTCGTGCTGGTTGTAGCGGCGGTGCCACACCTTGGCCCAGCGCAGAGCCTGGCCGGGAATCTCACGGTACAGCACAACACGACGGTCCATGCCGCCGCTGATAATGTCGGAGCCGTCTGCGCTGACGGTAAGACTAAGAACGTCCTGGGTGTGGCTCTGGATGCGCTGTGCCTGCGTGTATGTCTTTCCGTCCCAGATGCAGATCTGGCCCGTCGAGTCGCCCGAAACAATATCACCGTTGGGGAGACAGCGGACGGACCATACGATCACGTTCTTGGCGCCCTGGCCAATAGCCTTCTCGCCTGCCAAATCGCGACCAATGGTCATTGAGTGCAGAATGGCGCCGTTGCGGATATCAAAGACGCGGATCGTGCCGTCGGAGCAGCCAGCAACAGCTAGCTGGCGCGTTTGAAAGGCAATGCTGACGACCTTGATATTCTTCTTGGGCAGACGACACAGACGCTGGAACCGCAGGTCGTCGTCGTCGGTGCTGTACAGAGCGAGGCAGCCGTCGATCGTGCCGCCCACCAGACGCTGGGTGGTTGCAGCATCGGCAGCAGGTGTGCCAGGTGCAGGCTTGGGCTGTGTCGCAAGGCACCACAGATCGCCATGCTGGCCACTGGCATTGCGCTTGACGCAGCCCTTTTCCAGATCCCACTCGGTGATTGTGTTGGTGAAGCCGATGCTGAACAGGCGCAGCTGGCCGTGGCTCAAGATGGGCTTGCCCTTGTTTGTGCCTGCGTCGTCTAGCTCCTCGTCGTCACCTACAACCCATGCGAGCGACTCAACACTACGGCCCTGGCCACCCTTGATCGTCATCTCCTGCAGCCATGTGCCCTGCATCGGGTTCCAGATCTCAATGTCTCCATTTTCGCGGCCAATGGCCATCCGTACGGGGGCGGTACGGCTGTGCTTCTGGTTTGTTGGGAGATGCGGGTGCGAGAATGCAACCGTGTTGATTCCCGACGCCTCATAGTTGATAAATCGACAACGGTGAATATCCATCTTGGCGTTTGTTGGCCCTGAAGGCGATTGGCGATGCCGTTGCCGTTTGCTGTTTGTTGGTGTTTTTTTTGGGGGGGGGGGGGCGATGTATTCTAAATAAAGTTTCTTAGGAATGATTGGGTCGTGAGCAGTGAATCGTAAATCGCAAATGTCTACCTCATCTGCATATACCAGTCGTTCTGTCGTGGTTGGCTGGGTATGCTGTGCAGAGAGTAGTGAGGCTACAAAGTGAAGCTGCAATCTGATCTCAGTTTGCTGCAAATTCGATTCGTAAGAGGAAGCCGCTAACTTTTTTTTTTTGCCGTCCTCTGCTCCCGGTCCTTTTCTGCCAGGCTCCACCGCCCATCTTTTCTGGTACCTCATTCTCACCGCCTAGCTTATGCAAGCATACACTGCGACGGGACGTCGGTTGCTCTTTCCTGTGCAGGTCTTATCAGCACTAACTTGGAAAGAACTCCAATTTGTTCTAGATTCTGGCCGCTCCTACTACATTTGGTTATTGTCTGAGTACTAGAAGGAAGACCTTTTTTCTCAACTTATTTTGTCCAATACTGGAAGGAACCATGGGCACCAAAATCGAAACCGGCTACTAAACACACTGTAGTTACCAGTGCAAACACGACCAGAATTGTACTTCAAATAGCGCCCCACATAACCGATTAGATAAGAAAAAATCCCAGCCAAACTCGACCTGCCAGCCTTGTGCCCCATCACAGCCAGTCGACACCCCTCCGCAAGAGTCACCACGGCTGCAATCTGCGACTATGCTCCCGTTGGCGCAGCTTGTATGAACTACAACACCCGTCACACTGACACGGAGCATTCATGTGTACTATAAGAAGTATACTGCGGCCTGTCTGCGACTCTCAGCTCAATATATCTCGACTTTCGCTCTCTTCTCTTCGTCGTCCTCCTCGTCTTTCCTGTGCTCCTCGAAGCTTGGCATATTCCACTGCTCCCAACGCACCTAGGGTATACGATCCCTTCCAGACTCAGCGCTCGCAGTCAACGTACGATAAAAAAAGGCCGCAAAAAGACAATTTCCATCTAAGTTCCAAACACATCTCTTCTTCGCAGCTGGCGACCAACAACGACAAGGCAAACGGTGCGCACCCTTCCAACCTACCTCTGGTCCCCTCTGGTTTCTTCAGCAAGAGCTCTGTTGTCATCCCATCATACCGCTACACCCGCTCAAAATATTCCCGTTCGCGGTTTTTTATCTTCAATAACACTGCCGCTTCCTCCGACGCACGTTCTACCTCCCCATTTAAAAAGACACCACAACCTTTGTCCTTTCTCGCCAAGGGGATGCTCAACTACGTTCAGGTCATCAGCACACCAACAGCAGACACGCCGGGCACGTGTCTGCTGGTGCACCATGACAACCGCCGCTACTTGTTTGGAAATATTTCCGAAGGCACACAGCGCACATTTGTTCAGCAAAAGGTCGCACTGGCACGCACAGAAGAGATCTTCTTGACAGGGCCTATCAACTGGCACACGACAGGTGGATTGATAGGCATGATATTGACTGTGGCAGAGGTTCTTCAGTCGGCAAGAGCTGCATCGCTGGATGATGCGAAGAGTAAGGCTGCCCGGCTCAAGAAGAGCAATCAGAAAAACTCGGAGGCAGCGGTGGCCCGGGCTGAGGAGTCTATTGCAGCAGCAATGGCGAGCAAGCCCAAGCCGTTTAGCCTCCACGGCGGCAAGAACTTGGGGCAGCTTTTGGCCACAGCCCGTCGGTTTGTCTTTCGCAAAGGTCTGCCTATCCGGCCACACGAAATTCGCGAGGACACAAGCAGACAGGACGAAGGAAACGACATGAAATCTTTGCGCAAGGCTGACTGGTCTGACGAGAACATGATGGTGTGGTATGTCCCGGTGTTTGCCGACGGATCTGGATCTGGAAGCAAGCCCGCTGCTACATCGGAGACCTCGTCTCGTAAGAGAAGCTTTGAGGACTTGGAATCGGACGGCAAAGAGATTAACAACGACAAGGCCGTTTTGCCCGAAGAGCAGGAGAAAGCTGACCGCCAGATGATCGAGTCTGTTGTTCACCACATGTTCGACTCGGACTGGAAGTTTGATGCGCTCACGGAGTCCACCCTGCACACTGTCAAGCTGCCGGCAAAGTTGTTCGTCAAGGATGAGAAGGAGCACCTCAAGGTCTACAAGGGACCTTTGCCAGGTGACCAGCCAGATGTGCCGGATATCCCAGTTTTTGTGCGCGAGCCCTGGCCGGCCGCTATGATCCAGGCCCTGCCCCGGACTCACGAGGTCCGCCAGTCCATGAGCTATATCGTGCGCAACCACCCCCGTCGTGGCAAGGTCAACGCGGCCGAGTGTGCGCGTCTTGGCGTTAAGAAGCCCGATATCCGCTACCTCGCCGAGGGTAAGAATGTTACTGCCGCCGATGGATCCACAGTCACGCCCGAGATGGTTATCGGTGCGACGGTCGAGGGCGCTGCCTTTGCTGTCGTTGATCTGCCTGATGTATCATACATTGATGCATTCTTGGCTAAGCCGGAATGGGCCAACACAGGCTTGATGAGTGCCATCAACACCATCTTCTGGATTTTGGGGCCTGGCGTCGTCACCGACGAGCGTCTGCAGGCATTCCTGGCCAAGCATAGCACTATCCGGCACACCATCTCGTCCAAGGACACGTGCGCCAACAACCTGGCTCTGAAGTCTGCGGCCGCCGTGCAAATGAAGCATAATCGTGTCGACCCTGAGCGCTTCCCCATCCAGAGCTTCAACAACATTGCACCTCACATTCTGCCTGCGACAGAAGTCACTGCAAACAAGGATGTTCAAAACAAACCGGGACAGGAGGCTGCCAAGGCTGGCTGGTCTATTCGCCTCGCGCCCCAGGTCATTGTCGAGGAACAAAAGACATACCCCCTGCTCAACGTCACTGAAAGCTGCCAGCTTGACAAGCAAGTGCTCAGCCTTGTTGAAACTGCACGCGCCAAGGTTGACGAGCCCGAATTCCAGGAGTCTGTTGTCGCCGGTAACCGTAGTCTGCCGCGTCCTGATGTCGAGGTGATTCCATTGGGCACCGGATCAGCCATGCCGTCCAAGTACCGCAACGTCTCAGCAACCCTCGTTCGTGTGCCCGGTGTCGGAAGCTATCTCTTTGACGCCGGCGAGAACACTCTGGGATCGATGCGCCGGTTGTTGGGCGACGCCAAGCTCGATGAGGTGCTCAAGGAGCTGCGTGCGGTGTGGATCAGCCATCTGCATGCCGACCACCATCTCGGAACTGTCAGCGTGATCCGGGCATGGCGTGATGCGACTGAGAACGTGACCACTGCCTCGGGTGCTAAGCCGCGCTTGCTGTTTGCGTCACATGTCAACATGCTGCACTGGCTGCGCGAGTACTCTGAGATTGAAAACTTTGGCATCGAGCGGCTGTACATGATTGACGTCGGCTGCCGCGACCTGCGACGGTCACGTATTTGCCCGCCCGTGATCTTCAACGGTGACGATGTTGCCGAGTTTGGTCTGGCCCGCATCGATGCCTGCGCTGTTGAGCACTGCCATGGCGCATTGGCCGTCGTCTTCACGTGGCCTGCCCAAACACCCGATGCGCAACCGTTCAAGGTGTCCTACTCGGGTGACTGCCGGCCGTCGGCAGACTTTGCCGAGATTGGACGCAATACGACGCTGCTCATTCATGAGAGCACCTTTGACGATGATCTGGCTGGCGAGGCAGTGGCGAAGAAGCACAGCACAATGGGCGAGGCCATTGAAGTCGGCCGGAAAATGGGTGCGCGTCGGCTGCTGTTGACACACTTTTCTCAGCGGTACCCCAAGATTGCCTCTTTCAACACAGAAGAGCCCGGCAACAAGGAGGGCGCAATGCAGATCCTGATTGCCTTTGACCAGATGAGCGTCAAGCTGTGCGACTTTAAAACGGCGGCAGCTTTTTTGCCTGCATTCCAAAAGATGTATGAGGAAGATGAGACGGTGTAAGCAAAATATAAATCCAGATGGGAATATATATATATATATATCTACGAGACCTGGAAATCACCAATAAAAAGTTATTATAATAAGTAAAGCAAAAATGTTTCAAAATAATGATGATATGATATCTTCAAAAAAGTGTTTATTGTACAAAAAGAAGGGAAACCAGTATCCATACGCCGTGCAAATGCTTACGAGTCTACGGGTATAAAAGGGTTAAAAAAGAAGAAAGTGAAAAGAGAAAAAGAAGAAAATAAAAATACAAATGAATTACAAAGATAGGTTGAAGACAGATGGCCATGTGTAGCGGGATGAAATGAAGTTATTTCCATACCACAGCAGGCCATTCCGTCAAATTAGATTTGTCACTGAGACCGGATGGCTGCCGGTGCCGCGCACGCGGGGGCTTGGGTTGAGTAGGTTTCGGTTGAGATGCCTGCAGTTGAGGCTGGAGATGAGAGGGCTTGGCTTGAGGCGACTTTGATAAAGAAGATTTTGTCCGAGAGGGAATGGATTCGGATGGCTTCGACTGGGGGGGCTTTGACCGAGAAGGCTTGAATTGAGGCGCCTGGGTCGGAGCAGGCTCTGCTGCCCGATTTCTGGGTGCACCTACGGGTCGTCGCATGATACTAGGTTCGTAATGATTAAGGCTGCGTTGGGTGCTGGCCAGAGAGGAATTATCGCAGAAGAGAGGCTGCGGCATAGCCGACGGGGCCATTTTCGAGGCCACCGAAGAAGCCTTGGAACGCTGGGGAGCCGCGTGTTTGAGCATCTTCTGCAGCCATTTGACCTCCTCGGGAGAGTGCAGAGCCTCCTCACTGCCGAATTGACCTTCCAGAGCTCGCTTTGCCCCACGCTGTTCGCGCTGCAATGCCTCCCACTGCGCCTGCTCTTCCTCAAGAAGCTGTTTGTTGATGACTACGCTGATGGAGTCGTCTGGAGCGATTGAGTCCGAATCAAAGTCTTTGCAGTTGTATAGTTCTTCAGAAATACCGTTGCCGGCATAGCCCGAGTAGAGAGACGACAAAGTTGAAGAGGCCGACACCTCAGAGGGAGGGGCACGAGAACCACTGGCCTTGGCCTGGACAGTGACTGTGGAGGCAGTCTTACTGAGAAGACTAATGGAAATTGACGGGGCATATGCTCTGGGCATGCTATTTTGCATGGCCACATAGGACTCGGGGGCAGAGGGCTGGCGGTTAGAAGGTGAGACAAAATCAGTAGAAGCTGCTGACTGCCGCTGGGAGGGCGAAGTGCGACATTGTGACGATGCCGTGGGGCGTGTTAGACGTCTCGACACTGAAGAGGAAGAGGAAGACGGGGCAAAAGGGAGTCTCTTGGAAGCGGACGAGGTCTTGACTGTCGACGCATCTAAAGTGCTAGTGGCCGTTGACGGAGCACGACGTGACGAGCTTGATGTAGTTAAAGTGCGGCTTGAAGAGGAAGAAGGTGTTGATGCCAAGTGGTTTGAGTGGTGCGAAGACGATGCAGAAGAGTAGACAGACGAGGCCGGGCGCTGCTCGTAACGAGTAATAGGAGGGTGTGAAGAAGCGACCGGCTTGCGGGCAAGAGGAGAAGTTGACGTCGATGGGACTGGCTTACGGGCTACTGAAGGAGTTGCCTTGGAAGGAACCGGCCTACGAGCCAGCGGAGAATTTGGTGTGGCGGGGACCGGCTTGCGAGACACCGAATAAGTCGCCTTGGGAGTAGCCGCCCTTGAAGGAACCGGCTTACGAGCCACAGAAGGAGTCACAGTTGAGGCAGTCCGGTGTGTTGAGCGCGAGGACCGTGAAATGTCAGACACCTTTGAGCTTCTTGAGGCTCTTGACACCGTCGAAGATGGAGGTTCAGGGTTGGAAGGACGAATGTAGGGGTCCGGGCGAGAGCGCATCGTCGAGCGAGAGGCCTGAGAAGACTGACACGACTCAGTAGAAGAAACCATTGATGAAGGCATCTTTGAGCGGTGACTGATTGGTGAGATGGGAAAAACCTGCGAAGCAGAAGACTCTGACACTTCAGACACAGGGTCATCGTTGATAGTGGATAGGCGAGCCCGTGTAGAAGGACCATATCGGCCAAATGAGCCATAGTCGTACTGAAACGGATCTGCTTCTGCCTCTGAGCCAGTCCCCGTGTCAGCGTCCGAATGAACCGTGACAGATACAAAGGACTGTTGTCTACTAGATGCCATCTGCGCCCGGGGGGGCGGGGCAGAGTAGGTCATCTCGCTCTGGGTGTCAAAGATGTGGCGCTGATAGTCGTCCTCCCAAGCCGGAACGGATCCTTGCATGGCAGCAGCGAGATTGTATTGTTCGTTGGCAAGAAAAGCTGAGTGGTCCTCGTCCTCGTCATCCTCGTCGTTATCAGGAGTTACATAGAAGTACTCGGCCTCTCCATCCTCGTTGGGGGCACCGGCCATAATCTGGCTACCAGCGGTAGAAACCAAGGCAGATTGCTCTAGATCCTGGTTGGCGGCGTAGAAGGCACCATCGGCGTCAATGTATCCGTCCGCATAGCCTTCATAGTTGTCCTCAGAAGGACCCCGCTCGGTCTCGGTGGTAGCCTCACTCTTGGTAGTGTGATTCTTTGCCCAAGGATCGAGTTTAGGCGGTAGCAGAGGAAGCGGCAGGCGGTGGCCATTCTTAGTGACCATACGCGGCGGCTGCTCTACTCTGACAAATAAAGGCTCGCTAGAAGAGTCGGGCTCATCGTGGTGTTTGTGATGTGAGTGGGAGTGGGAGCGAGAATGACCGCGATGACTGCGGTGGCGGCGGCTTGCGCGAATACGACTATCGTCGTCGCGCTGGTTCCGGCGGCGTTTGGTTTCGCAAATGCGAACCATAAGCAACGTCATGGCTAGTTTCTCACTCCGGGAGCGGATCTCATCTGCAGCCTCGGACCCAAAGGCATTAATGTAGACATCCAGAAGAGCCCACAGGTGGGGAAATGTCTTGGGCTTGAAAGATGAAGAGCTGGTAGTCGTTGCATCTGACGCGGCCGTTGCAGTGGAGGCGTTTTGGCGGCGACTGCTCGATTTCTTGCCCTCCTTTTCATGACGCTTAGCGCGTAAAAGACTGTCTGCATTCTCTGCACACACACGGCTTAACATACCAGCCCGCAAGTCGACAAGGGCCTGGCTACGTGTGCCAATAGTTGCCATGATGCAGGCCTCGCAGGGAAATCTCATGTGAGGCATGCGCATGTGGCTGTGGATACGGTGGCGAGACGAGGAATGTGAGTGAGAAGCACCCTCGGTAGTTGCCTTTGAAGACGAATGCTTATGATGACGGCTGCTCTTGGCTTTGGAGGCGGCATAGCCAGGCGCCGGCGCCTGGCGGCCCTTCTCTAGACTGCGAAAGGCACGGCGTGTGGTCCATAATGCGCTGAGACCCATCATGCGATAGCCCCAATTGCGAACATCTTTAGATTGGCAACCCGAGTCGGCTTCAACGGGATGAATGTGTCGCGGGTGCCGGCGGATAGGGTCTGCGTAGTCGGCGACCTCCTTGGTGATGTAGTGAAAGATCTCGCGAATAAGAGTCGGGTGCAGTTTCTTGTGTGCGTGGCAGAGGACGGTTGGTGTTGTGTGAGGTTGAAGCATGTCGTTTAATGGGATGCCGTTGGCGGCTGCCTTGGCAGCAACTGTATCGGCACCGCCTGATGCGGCCATGAACACACGCTTGACCATCTGTGAAGCTCTGATACCGGCACCTGTGGGAAGCATGGGAGGGACTAAAAGAGCCGGTGGTAGACCGGGAACCCGTCTATACTGATCGGAAAGCCATTCGTTCGACGGTGCGGCCTTGTTAGTGCCGGGGGTGATGTGAAGTTGATTTTTGTCAAGGCTGATGACAACCGCGATGGGGTAGAGCTTCGCCTCTGTGAAATCGCGAAGAGTGACACCCATTTTAAGTGTTAGATGTTATATGTTGAAGAACAAACGGACTATAGGTATGGTTATATCTGTCTGTTACAAGTAGAGAATGCTGGATGTTCGTTTGCAGATGGAGCAGAGAGCAAAAAAGCAAAGAGTAAGGATGCAAACTCGTGTCAAGTGCAAATGGAGAATACAAAAGTTATATCGTCGTTTGCTTACCGGGAAAGGGAAATCTTTATATTTGGAAGATAAGGCTGGTACTGTTCAATCTTGTACAGCTTGCTCAAGCTGTTCGTCATGGACTCGAGGTCTTTTCTCTTCGCGGTGAACAGGTCGATAACCTAAAGTGAATTGATTCTTCAAGAAAAGGGCAAACAAACCAAACAGAGGCCGGCTCTGCAAATGAAAGAGAACAAAAGAATAAAATAAACGAGAACAAATAAATGATGATGCACCAAGCGCGTGTTGATATGAAATTGATTAGATTCAGAAGTATTCAGAAGGGATGAGCATTGCGACATTCTGATATATGTACAGCTTGGCTCTATGTGCTGCTCTATGTGCAGCAGCTGGGGTCTGGACATATTGATGTGATGCGATAGAGCCCAAGAGGATGCATCTTGTTCATGGCATCGTTTGTTCTTTGTCGTGGCTGCATATGGAGGTGGTGGTGGATAGAGAACGCAGAACAAAGAAAATAGGGGCAGACGAAGTAAACAATGCCCTTTGACGGCTCTTTGTCGATCAGAGCGAAATGCTTGTTTCTCCTACACTGTTCATACTGACGACAATATGCATTGTTAGCAAACAAACCCAATGCAGATAAAGGTGGTGGGCAGCAATAGGACGACAATAGCAAAATTGGCTGCGATACGTCAAAGAAGAGGGCAGCACATGAGACACAACCGAAGACAGGAAGATAAAGACAGAGAAAATCATACAGTAAAGAACAGAGAACAAGAACAGAAAATGAAGAATAGAAACAAAAACGAGAACCGACTAAAAGAGAAGAAAAGAACGTACCTGTGGTTTCATGAGTAGCTCGGTGTGCCATGGTTGTCACGAGAAGCAAGAAGTAGAATGCGATCAAAGAAAAGGTGTGCATCCAAAATGATCAAGCTATCAAAAGTGAAGCTGATTCTTTCATTCTTGTTGTCAGAGTAGACAGAAAGAGACAAAATGGTAGAGGCGTAGACAGACACGAGCCGAGGCGCTTTTATGCTTGAGGACATCAAAGTACCTCGGCACCTTGAAGCTAGATAGAGGCCTGTTCGGCCTAGTTAATATAGATAACCAACGCGTTGATTCCGGAGAGGGACGCTCCAACCAAGCGAGGCCGACAATGATAGATATACCTCTGCATCTCTGCAAAAATGACGGCACAGGTGTGCAAGAGGATACACACCGGTGCTGCTAACACAGGTGGAAATAAACGCTGGTATGTTTGCACAAGATGGAAAGACAACAAGAGTATTAAACATGCGAAGAAATGTACAAGAAACGAGAAAATAGCCCGCTAGATGTCGTGGATGACACCAAGTACGCCATTTTCTTCGGCAATCCATGCTTCCAATACCCCAAACCCGTGTGTGTCATGCAAAGAAATTATGTAGATAGTGGTTCTAATCCCGACAGTATAGAAGAAATGGCAGAAGAAATGCTGGAGAGTTGATAGAAGAAAAGGAAAAGAAGGTTTGTCGTGGGATAGAGCGTAAAAAAGCGAGATATAGAAAAACAGCAAAAAGGCCAACTGAACAAATCCTCCTTCGTGGCTATGAAATGTGGTATCAGTGAGTTGAAAACAAACAAACAAACAAAAAAAAAAGGTAGAGAAAGACGTGTACCCCAGTCACATGCCCGCAATGCTATCAAACGAGGACGATGAGAACCAAGGAAAAAATAAACGACAACAGCGAGCGTCAGTACAGGACGACATGCCCATGTGCAAGTTAGGTACGAAGCGCACTCCGAGCACGTTCACGCTCTGCGCGAATCTTGGCTGCCTCGGTGCCGTCGTCCTGCACAGCAATCTCGCGGAACCAGGGGTGCTGCAGCGCCTCTTTCGCCGTGATGCGCTGGCTAGGGTCGTAGATAAATATCCGCTTCAGGAGATCGAGGAAGTTGCGCAAGAAAGGGCTGTTATTCGGGAAGATGTCCTGTTGAAGTGGTTAGTCAAAGCACATATAATGATTGTGTAATAGGGTAGGCCTGCACATACTTGGAGCTTCTTCATTGCCTTAACAAACCGCCGTGATGCCCGCGATGTGTCTTCGTTGGGATACTCGAGTCTCGAGCGCTTAAAGTACCTGTGTTATTGTTAGATTTGTTTCATCTAGTTGATTCATGTAGCTGCTGACGACTCACCTGGCTGCAGGGTTGCCGCTGTGCCGTGTGGACTTGACCACTTGTTGAACAAGGTGTGTGTCGATGCGCGCATCACAGACGGCCTCCATCATCGCGAGGTGCTCGAGATTGTCGTGAGTTTGGAACAGAGCATCTCCGGTGAAGAACTCCACTAGGATACAGCCAATACTCCAGATGTCGCAGGGGAAAGACCAGCCGAGTCCCAGGATGATCTCGGGGGCCCGGTAATGCCGCGTCGACACTACTGATGAGTGGTACTCGTCTTGAAATGTAGCAGACCCAAAGTCAATCAACCGAATCTCCGTGTCAAGCAGGACTCGCCGCTGGGTCGCCTGGCGTGCAACGGTGGTAGATGAGGAAGGTATTTTGCGGTTGTACGTAAATGTCTGATAGGTTGAGTGAACAAGCAGGATGTTTTCAGGCTTGAGATCGGTGTGAATGAGTTGGAGGTCGTGCAGGACTGTAGGCAAAGCGAGTTAGCAAATGTTTGAAAAATCATCGGAGTTGGTAATTGAACTTACAGGCAACACTGGTGAAGAGCTGACGTGCAAAGTTTTGGATCTGGCTGTTAGGGAATGGCACAAAGCCGTTGCCCTTGAGAAAGTCAAAAACACTCTGGCCTAGAAGATCCATAACGATGCATATATGGTTACGATAGTCGAAACACTCTCGCAAGTGGATGCACCTGTTACGGTTTTCGCTGTCGTTGGCCTTGAGTGTCTCGAGCACCCGCAACTCTATCCGCGAAGCATCACGATACTTTTGTACAGAACGGATGATCTTGATGGCAACAAGCTGGCTTCGCTCGCGGTCACGGGCCTGGACAACCTTGCCAAAAGTACCTTGGCCGAGTAGCTTGATGATTTGGTCTGTTAAGTCAGTCACTGATCACTGGACTAGCACAAATGATAGTATGTGAGTTGGCTTACATCGCTTGGTGAGGTCCGCGTCAGGGGCAACGAGATAGTGACCATCATCGTCGTCGACTTTGATGTTCTTATTGTGTGTCGACTGCACCATGGAGTTAGCAGCTGACTGACAAGACTGAAAGAGGGGATTATGTTACGAATAGAGATGCCACGGTGATTTTGGTAGGTGAAGGATAGATGATTGAAAGGGATGACGTTTGGCGACTCGGCAGGGATAAGGAGACTAGACGCCCTAATGAACAGTGGTAGACACTGCCTCCTGATAAAAGGAACAACTTACATCGCGAATGACCTTGACCTCGACATCAGGCGCCTTGACCGGCGGAAGCGGTGGTGGCCGGTAGTTTGCAAAGGGAGGACCTTGAACAGCAGGGTCGCGATCGCGCTTTTTGGAATCGTTCGCAATCTGCTGCCGCGTTGACCGTTTGCGTTTTTGGGTGGCCGTTTCATACTCGTACTGGCCATTTCCATTGGATGCGAGCGAGGTGCCCGCTGTGTTTGACGCGACTGTACCCGTCGTTGTGTAGAGTGAGGAATTAGAGTGCGAGTTTGTCCGCTCGCTCGAGATGGTCGATCCACTTGCATAGTATGGAGCAGGTTCGTAGCGGCCGGCGGTGCCTGCGGTGGCAATCAGGGAGCTCGCTGGTGGCAGAGGCTCGGGGTCCTGCCTCCTGCGCTTTTTGGCGACATGGTGATCGCTGCTGTCTGACGCGGAGACGGGAGCCGCGGCGCCAGTGGTCTGGTCATAGTGGTAAGCAACAGCGGTGCTATTGTTGCTTACAACGGCGGCAGCATTACCATTGGCATTGGAGCGGGCGGCTGAGCCATTTGCGTACGAGGTACCGCCAGAAGAACCTGCGTGGTCGCTATTCGCGTGGCTATCGCGCTCGGGGCTATCCTCAATCACGATAACCTCTTGGGGTAGGCCATTTCTATAGAATGTTTCCCAGTCTGGAGGGCCAGAGCGGCGTCTCTTGCGCGGTGGCAATGAACCAGATGACGAGTGTGTGTTTTGTGAGCCCATTGCAGCGTGCATGGAGGCAGTGTCCATTGGGGCTGCAGACGGGGGGGTGCCGTGAGAGCGAGAGGGTCTGGGAGGAGGAAGAGTGGTTGAGGAGGCCACGGTCGAGAAACTCGGAGGTGAGACGGCCGTGTCGTGAGTTTGTTGGTGGTGGTGAAGGCCACCGGAATGGGAGAGGGTGTGTGTCTGTGATTGTTGTTGTTGATGATGTTGTTGCTGGCTTTGCTGGGTGAAGCCGTGACCTTGGTCGTGACTGTGCGAATATGTGGAATGGTTTTGGGGGTAGTTTTGGGTGGTGGCACTGGAATTGACAGTGCTGGAGGCACTTTGGTAGTGCGTTGGGGGTTGCCGGGAGTGGTTTGGGGCTAGGTGATTCTGGTGGCTTGGAGGGTTGTGGTGGCTCTGATGGCTCTGATGGCCCTGGTGGCTTTGGTGGTTTGGGTGGTTTTGGTGGTTTTGGAGGGTATGGCTCGTGTTGTTTGAGTGGTTGGCACCAGCGGCGTGGCCGTTGACGGGAGCCAGGGGCAAGTGTGACAGCGGCGAGGCAACGGCAGATGGGGAGTAGGGAGTGTATGTATTTGTTGAAGATGGCGATGACACGGATGCCGGGCCCAAACGGCTAGAGTTGGGGCCAGAAAGAGTCGAGCGGTATGAAGACTGGTGAGCAAAGGGATAGCCAGCGGCGTAGGGTGGAAGCGTCGCAGTGGCCGTGGTAGGTGTCGACATTGTGGGGGACGTTGGAATAGCGAGAAAAGACGTCTCTCGAGGAGGGCCTGAAGTAAGGGCAGTTTGGACAGTCTGTATAAAATCCAGAGTCACTGCGAGGGTTGATGGGATGTTGGAGATGAAGAGGAGGAGAAAGTGAGAGAAGATTGAGAAGATAAAGAGGATATTCAAGGTCGACGACGGTCCCAAGGGTAATCCGAGAATACAGGACCAAATAAACCACAACGAGCGACTGCAGACACCAAGACGGGCGGCGATATGGATAGACTGGGCCTGAGTGGCTGTATCCGACTTGACACTGCCAGGGCCAGGCACTGTGCAAATTCTCAAAGGCTGAGTGGGCGACGGGTGTCTTGCGTGTGTCGTGCCAGTGGATAGTGGGTAATAATTGGGTCAAGTGTGAGTAGCGGGTAGGCGTGTGGTGATGTCAATGAGTGCTGAGTGCTGAGTGCTGAGTGTTAGTGTTGTAGTGCCAAAGTGGTGTCGAAGATGTATTCTGGAAGATCTCATGAAAAGAAGAGGGTAGACCATAAACAAGGTTGCGTTGACATAATGATGCTCAATAAGAGAGGAAGAGAGTAGGAAGAGAGTAGGAAGAAGAAGGCAAACAGATAATAAAAGAAGAGGAGAGATAGTACTAGAGTCTCGAGGCGGAACCGAGTCGACAGCGAGGACGACGAGGACAGTCGAGTGATCGAGTCGCGACGTCTTACGGCGTGCTGCCAGGCTTGGAGGATGCTGGAGACGTCACTTGCTGGGGGGCAGCAGTGAGCCAGTGAGCGAGTATCTTACACAACAGACAGTGTCGGATCAGCGTGCGAGTGGGCGAGGGCGAGCAAGGTAGAGCGAAACAGCATATCTTGGAGTGCTCTAGTGCTGCAGAGCGAGACAGGGCTAGGGCAGTTGTGGACAGCGGTAGCCGGTAGCTGGTTGTTGAGATGGGGTCTTGTTATGTTTGGTGTGTTTTGGTGTGCTTTGGCGTGTTTTGGTGTGCTTTGGCGGAATTTGGCGGTCTGGCGGTGGCGGACTACCAAGGAGAAAAATAGGTGAATATAGAGTATTTGTAAATGGATTTTGACAGGAAAAAGACGGATGATAAGAGAAGAAAGAGGGAAGAGACAAAGGACGAAAAGAGGAGTGAAAATAAGAGGAAAAGACAAGAAAAGAAGGCGAATTGGGAACGACAAGTTAATCAAGCGAAACGGGAAAGAGGGATCGAGAACGAGCGAGTAAAAGAACGATGTGAATTCAAAAGGGAAAGAGCGCAGGGCGTTCAGCGGGCACAGCAAAGGGGCACGACAACTCAGTGATTGTGATACTGTTTAGTAGCTGCAGTGGCTGCGTTGGCGGCATCCCAGAGTGGTGTGGCAGCAGACGTGATGGGTGAGGCCGTGCACGCACAAATATCACACTGTATTACCTACTACCTGTAGAAGGAGAAAGAGACGGCGATGCGTACGGGACCGTTTCTACACTTGGATGGGAAGGTGCGTATTTCCTGGCACGAGTATATGCCTGCATGGGCGTGGTTCCTGGTTCCAGATGGTCCTTCCTTTTTCATCTCACTCAACGCTACTGAAACTACAAAGTACTGGAACTACGGCCTGGGCACAACAGAAGAGACAAGAATGTGGAAGCAGGGGAGTCGATGAAAACGGCAAGAGCGACCCATTTGCTCAATTTCTATATTGAGTAGGCGGGAGACAAGAACGAAGGAGGATAGTTGAGGGAATTGGGACAAGATGACGGAATACGGAAAGAACGACAAGCATCAAAGAATCGCAATTCAAGAACGAGACAGAATAGGCAAAACAGGCAGAACAGGCAGAACAGGAAAGAGCGAAGAAGAAAAGAGGAAAGCGAAAAAACGACATGGGAAGAGGGGAAGGAATGAATGGGGCCACTACTGAGAGACCAGAAACAGTGTCTGTACTGTGTCAGCAACACGGGACCAGCGGGATGAATATTGGGCTATTGCCCCTTATCTCAGCGACTAATCGACGAAACTCTGCAAGATACACGATTGCAATTGAGTCATTCTACCGCGACTGCATGTTTTTTTTGTTTATTAGATCAGCGAGATAAACCCATTTTAATGACATCTCTACAAGTATACACAACGCAGTTTTTCAACACAAAATGTCGCGGCTGTATGTGTGTGGCTTGGTGATTGGTGCCGACTTCGAGAGTGTTAAGAAAGAGCCAAAACACGCGTTGTGACAAGACAGGGCGGTGGCGGAAGTAGTAGAGAAGGGAAGAGACAGACGAGAACAAAGGCACCGTGATGGAACAGACACTCGGACTATTGGCTAGAAACAGGGCCATAAATTGGCCATTACCAGCCAGGGCCAGCCAGGGCCAGCGGGTATCTTATCAAAACCCTGAGCAGATACTAGATACCACGGATACAAAGCAACTTGACGTTGAAATTGTATCTTACGAAGATGACAGGGTGGCGTGTGTCAAGAGAGAGAAACAGTGAAGGAAACGCAACACTACTGGGCAATTTTACAGGAACATTGAGTTGCAGACAGTAGCAGTCGTAAACTAATCACTTAAAGCCATCGTCATGGCAGCAGGGGCACGGCACTACGGCACTCTGAGAGTCTAATTATAATACGAAGACAAGATATCTTACAAGAAAGGCGTGAGATCTAACATAGCCGGAGCAAGGAGCAAGGAGCAAGGAGCCAAAGGAGTAACTCAACGTCGTATCTGATCTGTTGATCTTCGGACAGCGATCTCTGCTTGTAGAATTAGAGGATGGACAAGAGAGAAGAGCGAACGATTTCAAAACTGAGTACAAGTAGAAACACAAGAAAAGAAAGTAGAGGGATACAGGCTGGCAAGAAACACACAACACACGGAGCATGCTCTCAATATATGCAATAATCGTCGAATATGACTGGGTCATTCATCGGGACCCCGATTCAGCTTGCAGTGCATTCCTGCACCTCTCCTGCAGATATCAATATAAGACAGTGAAAGTGAGAATGAGAGTGGCGAGTAAAGGTGGAAAGTGTGGCAGAGTGACAGACGTGCTGCAACCGCAGCCACTGCAGACATGTCGAGTGGCTGTAAGATGGCAAACCACGAAACACAATGCTAAAATATCCAATATATATAGCCAGATACTATAGATTGCATTGTAGTTTCGGGCTCTATTCTATTTGGGCTTTTCAAACGAGCGAGGAGATAAGATTTACAACAGCCAAAGAGCAATAAGGATTTACGAACTTAACATGGTCGATATCCTCACGATATGGATACGACTGCTTTACTAATGACTATATTGCCCGTATCAACATGAAAGACAGGCCCCATCTGTTGGATGAGTGGAATGGTATTATTTATTGTTGTCCTTCTTAGGTTCCATCCTATCTATGTGGCTAGAGGGGATGAGGGGATAGTCCCTTATACACTGTGTGTATACGGTGTATAGCTAGTCAGACACGGTGTGTCCTGACAATGGGCCCGTTTTGAGTGCGGCGTCCCGCTGTACAATTGAATAATAAGACAGGAGAGAAGAGCAGAAGGGGAGACAAGGGTAACGCATTGCGAACAAAGGAAACAGAGTGCCGTAGGGCTATTGTTAACGAAAGAGTAGAGTAAGTAGAACGTTGCAAACAAAGGAAATTTTGGTGCTGTAGAAGCTATGCCTAAGTGGGGATGTTGAGGTAGTGGAAATAGTAGAATAGAATAGAAAAGTAAAGAAAAATGTAATAAACAATTTAAAAGTAAAAGACGGAGCGCCGGTTTAGTTGTTAGAAGCGGTCGGCGTAGTATAGCCGCGGTTTTTGAGAACTATTTGGGCGGTTTGGTATGCCGTAGTTAATTCGGTAATATAACTACGGAACGCCCGTTTATCGTCGGCGATTAATTTCCGGATGGTATCGTGGGCGGATTCTACTTTACGAGAGTTTAAGTGGAATATTAGTTATATAAGACATTTATTACGAAGCTATAGTAAAGATATAAAAAAGGCGGGTATGTTTAGTTTATCTTTAAAGTTAGTAAAAGAGTCGTCGTAATCGTTTATACCGTATTTATTACCCGTATCGTTCTATACGCGGTTAGCTTTTTATTATTTAGTTAATATAGTTTATTTAAGCGTAAGGTTAACGTGTTCGTCTTTTATAAGTTAGGTTAAGTTAACTATAATAAAATTATTATAAGGGGTATTTAGTAACGTTATTAAGTTAAGGAACTTGTAACGGAAGGAATAAAGGAGGCCGTTAATCCGGTCTTTATTTATAACGCCGTATATAAGAAAGGTATATATATTAGCTAAATAGCATGTCTTAGCAGTTTTAGATAAAGTAAATTTAAATATATTTTTTATAAAAGAAGTTCGTATAAGTATATTTTTTCTTACTAATACCTTAACGACGACTATTGCGACTTTAAAAACGAATCCGGTTTATAAAAAAGTCGCTAAGGCATTCTTAAATAGTTTATTAAGCCGGTCTTAGCAGTCGGCGATCTTAAAAGCGCCGGATATAGCTGCCGCGAAAGGCTTTACTCGTTTACGCTTCTAGCCTCTACTTATTATAAGATAGTCCGAGAGAGGGGTAATTAATTAAATATTTTATCTTGCCTTTAGTTTTACGTTCGCCCACGATCGTAGCTTCGGTATCGCTTAGTATTATTAGGTAGAGTGGTAGAAGTTGTCGATTAAATATATTATAAACGGCGGGGGTAAAGTAAAAGACGTTTACCGTAAAGTAAATTTTTTAGCGGCGGGGGAGTTATAGTATATAAACTTAACGATTAACGCGTACGATAATAGTAAAAGGTCCGGCGTACTTTAAAGAGAATTTGCCGAGGTTTTAAGCGGTAGGTTGTATATAGCTTTAGTAGAGGCGGAGGTAGACCTTGTCACCGACGTTGAAAAAGCGAGGTTTACGCCGTTTATTATAATAGTGTTTAGCGATTAAAGCTGCGTAAGCTAGGTTGTTTTGAATAATGCGACGGGTGAAAGCAAGTTAAGGTTAAGGTAAGTCGGTGTTGAAGAGAGATAAAATGTTACATGGTTTGAATTTTAGGACGACCTCGTTGGGTGACTTTCCCGTTATACGGTGTTTTTTATTGTTATAGGTAAATTGAATTATTAAAAGAGACTATGTCTAGTCGGGAAGTAATTATTAAATTGTATAACGTAAAAAGTTTTATATAGTTTATATTAAACGCTTTATTTAGCCGTCGGTCTAGGGGTAATAAGTAGTGTTATATAGTGTTACGAGCGCGAAGCTGTCGTGACAGTGATGGTAGCAAGTATCGCGGAAGCAGAAGGCCGTCTTACGGCTATGAGTAGCGAGCCAATCTAGATGTGCATGATGATAATAATATATTGACTGACTAAGAAAGGAGAGAGAAGAAGAGAAGAAAAGAAAAGACTATGCTAAGCTATATAGCTACGGGAGTCGGTGCTGTGGCAACGCTAGACTATGTGGAGTGTGGCGCTGCTAAGCTTAGTGTGCGTGTCATCTCCCCCCCGCCCTCTCCATTTTGCGAGAGAACGGGGCGCCGGCATAGAAAAACCATTGCTGGGAAAAATTTTGCGGCGGAGCGGTATAGCTTCAATGAAATATAAGCGGAGTTACGGATAAAGACGATAAAAGATAGATAAAAGAGAGAAAAAACAAAAAATAGAAAATAAAAGGGTATAAAATAAGTACGACGACGGTTGCTTTAGGCCGCCTCGTTATCGTTTAAGTCGTCGAAACTAAAGCAAGTGGCGGTAGAGGGTTGCGTCGGGGTCGTTGCTTATATAAACGGCGTTAATTAGTACGCTATTGCTAAAGCTTAGCTAGTAGATACGGAGCTTAGGAGCACGATTAACACCCTTTTTCTTACGGTAGTCTTGCCGAGCGATCCAATAGATGGCCGTGTTACGGCTGCCCGAAACAAAGGTTTGGCTGGCGGCGGGTTGGGTAACGTGGTTGTCGTAAGGCGGGATTAAAGGCGGACGGCCGGGCGTAAGGTAGTAAAAGCCGTTAGGCGGGTAGCGTTAGCGGCGGTGGACTGCGTTGCCCGCGAGGGGCCGCTAGTTATGTACTTTAATATAAAGACTAAGTTAGAACGCCGTAGGCCGCCTTAAGGTTTTGGCAGGCGGGATAACGTAGCGGCTAGCTCCGCCCGTTGCTTTAGTACGGTCTTGATGTCTTTTATTATGTCGGCGATAGTGACTAGTGTTGTGGTGAGGTCTTGGAGGTCGCTTTTTATAGTGTGTAGTTCGTTGTGGACGGTAGTGATGTCGGCTTGAAAGTCCGTGGTGGCTTGCTCGAGTTGTTGTTCTATGGCGTGTTGAATATCTTTAATGTGATCGCGTAGCTGCTTAGGGATATCTTGTAGCAGCCGGACCGCCTTTTATGACGTAATAGAGGCTTTGCGTACTTCCTCGGTATTTAAACGTTTTTCGATTGTCGCGGGACGGCCGTCTATGTTACGAGCGCGAAGCTATCGTATACAGGGATGGTATGCAACTAAGCATGCGGAAGCATGGTGTGTACAGACATGTCACGGCCGTCCTGGTTACTTCTTGTTAAACCTAAGATGGATATGATAATTGTATGTAATGAATGATGATGAATTAAAAGGAGAGTTATTACTAGAAAGAAGACGGACAGTCGACTAATTTATAGTCGACTGTCGACGTCGTATAGGACATGTGACTAATCCCGTAGAGATTACGTCAGCCGTCGCTAGTCGCGACGGTACGTATTCGAGGTCTACTTCTAGACAGACGACGTATAGTCACGTCGACGGACACGTGACCCTACTGACGTAGGGACACGTGACCGATGCGTACGTAATCACATAGTGTGCGTGTCATCTCCCCCACGACCACTCTTTTTCAAAAGATAAAAAACAAAAGGTAGAAGACAAAAGACAAAAGACAAACGACAAGACAAATCGACAAGACGGTCGACGACGACAGTCGACAACGACAGCTGACAAGACAGTCGACGACGACAACCGACGAGACGGACGACGACGACTGCTGCCCACACAGTCGACGACGACAATTAACAAGACGGTTGGCGACGACAGCTGACAAATCCAACGACGATGACAGCTAACGAGACGGACGACGACGACTGCTACCCACACAGTCGACGACGACAGCTGACAACATAGTCGACAACGACAGCTGTCAAGACAGACGACGACGACAACCGACGAGACGGACGACGACGACTGCTGCCCACACAGTCGACGACGACAACTAACAAGACGATTAACGACGACGGCTAACAAATCAGTCAACAACGACAGCTAACAACGTAGTCGACAACGACAGCTGACAAGACAGTCGACGACGACAACCGACGAGACGGACGACGACGACTGCTACCCACACAGTCGACGACGACAGCTGACAAATCAGTTGGCGACGACAGCTGACAACATAGTCGACAACGACAGCTGACAAGACAGACGACGACGACAACCGACGAGACGGACGACGACGACTGCTACCCACACAGTCGACGACGACAGCTGACAAATCAGTTGGCGACGACAGCTGACAACATAGTCGACAACGACAGCTGACAAGACAGACGACGACGACAACCGACGAGACGGACCACGACGACTGCTACCCACACAGTCGACGACGACAACTAGCAAGACGATTAGCGACGACAGCTGACAAATCAATTAACGACAGCTGACAACGTAGTCGACAACGACAGCTGACAAGACGATTGACGACGACGGCTGACAAATCAATCGGCGACGACAGCTGACAAGACAGTCAGCGACGACAACATGACGACTTGACAATACGACAGTCGATAGACCGGTCGGTAAAAGAAAAGAAAAAGGAAAAAAGGAAAAAAGGAAAAATAAAAAAACGAAAGGCAGTCGAAAAGTCGAAAAAGTCGAATAATCGGAAGGTTTCGGAAGGGTCGGGATAGGGGGGGGAGTTTAGCCTGCTAGGACGCGGACAGTCGTCGGGCGCGTACAGGCTGATTTGCAGGTATGGTAGTGCCGGGTGCGCACGAGCTTGTGCGGTGGCTTCTGAGGACGGGGGAACGGTATGGCGTGCCCGAAGGCAACAAAAGGTTTGGATAAACGGTATGGTGAGCCGTGAGGCTGCAAAAAAGAAGCGAAGAAAAACGGGGTATGGTGTGCTAGTTAAAGCAGCAAAAGAAGAGAAGTATGGTTATGGTTATGGTGCCGGGAGTCCCTCGACCGACGAAAAAAAAACAAAAACAAAGAGTTGGTACCATTTGTTACGAGCGCGAAGCTATCGTATACAGGGATGGTATGCAACTAAGCATGCGGAAGCATGGTGTGTACAGACATGTCACGGCCGTCCTGGTTACTTCTTGTTAAACCTAAGATGGATATGATAATTGTATGTAATGAATGATGATGAATTAAAAGGAGAGTTATTACTAGAAAGAAGACGGACAGTCGACTAATTTATAGTCGACTGTCGACGTCGTATAGGACATGTGACTAATCCCGTAGAGATTACGTCAGCCGTCGCTAGTCGCGACGGTACGTATTCGAGGTCTACTTCTAGACAGACGACGTATAGTCACGTCGACGGACACGTGACCCTACTGACGTAGGGACACGTGACCGATGCGTACGTAATCACATAGTGTGCGTGTCAGTCTAGGCTTAGGCGTTTAAGTAGATTTATAAATATCGTAGACGCGAGGGTATAGTAAGCGAAGTTAGGGAGCTCTTCTTTTTCGTATAATACGCGAGCTGCTAATATATCGTTATAGCTAAGGAGGTTTAAGCCTATATAGTTTAAACCGCGGTATTTAGTGTCGTAGATACGCGCGTACTTCTTCTTAAGGCTACGATAGAAAACGGCCTAAGTTAGGCTATAGTTTACGTTATATATTACTTTAGTATGCCGCGAGACCGTAATAGCTTTAAGGTCGGCGAGATTTTATATATTAAAGATTTTAAAGATCCGACGGATGGCCTCGACCGGGTAAGTTATCGCGTTACCTAATTAAAAGCTCTTTTCGGGCGACTTGCTTTTGTCGATTAGTGAAGCCGCGCTAGGGTCCGCGACAAAATGGCCGTGCTCGTTACGCGCGACTTGTCGGGCTTTGTTTAGGTTGTTTAAGACCGTTTTAAAAACGGCTAGCGCTTCGTAGAGTTTTTTGTTTAGTAAGCGGTATAGTACGAAGTTGTATTTATACTTATTGTATTCGGTAGCTGTATTAAATTTGACTTTTTTCTAGCGAGGCGAGACCGGTTGAGCGATTGGTCTGTTAGCGACGTTCGTAGCCTAGGCATCTACTTCCTCACTGGCTAGCGTTTCGGGTACTTCAGTAGTTTAACGAGGCGGGGTAATAGTTATAATAAGTGTGTCGTACGTATTATCGATCGCTATTTCGTCGCTGGGTATAAGAGAGGTAGTAACGGGGGTTTTTATAACGGTATCGTTATTCGCGGCGGCCGCGTAACTTATTACGGGGGAGACTATATTTTATACTTCGAAGCCTATAATAAGTTGAAGCTAGGCTATAGCTAAGGCAATAACGGACTACGGGCTAGTTAAGGTATTAAAGGTATCGCTTTAGCTAGCCGGGCCGGCGTCGTAGCTTACGGGAGTCTCGTCTTGGCTGGCGGCGTTAAAGGTCGGCGAGCCTATAGTAAAGTTGTTGTCGTATCGCGGGTTTTGTTCTATTATTAAAGGTAAGCGGCGGGTTAAGTATATATAGAAGAGTAATAACGTATTAAAACCGGGCACGTATAGTAAGAAGCGGGTAGAGGTAATAAATGTCGAAGTAGCGAATGTGTTGATTTGAAGGGCAGGGCCGTGGTATTTATAGACGCGTAGATAGAAAAGTAAACAAAAACAAAATTTATATAATTTGTTGGATAATGGCTGAAATAGGCAGGCGCGATGATGATAAAGAGGGAAAGAGCGACCGGCGCGGTGAATATGATAGATAATGAAAGAAAAAGGGGCTCGTAGAGTCCGTTGCGTGGGCGATGTAAGCGATAAAAGAGTAAAAGCAATAAAGGGGATAAAAGGAATGTAAATTTAGTATAAAGGGATGTTTTAGGTGTTGTTTGATGTGGTGATGTGGCTTTGTATAGTTAGATATTAGTAGGGGGGAGATATGCTTACGGTTAATATAAAGTTATTCTAAAATATCGGTAAGCGTAACGTCGCGTAGCTCGTTAATAATTAAAGAGTTAAAGATATATAACGAGTTTTTCTCGTCGTTAAGACGCGGCCTCTTTATACCGTTTCGTAGGTAGCCCGGTAGCGGGGAGAGCTATTACTAAAGCTGTTTTACGGTTAAGAAAAACCTCGTTAACCGCCGGGCTTTTTACGGGAAGGATATCGAGTTACTTAGTTATATTTAAATAACGGGCTTTATAAACGGCGAAAAGGTTTATAGCTATAGTCTCGAGTTCTATACGTAACAGCTATACGTCGTAGTAGTATCCGAATCTTAACTACTTAATAAAATATTTAATTAAGCGGCGCGGTCCGTAAGAGCGGAGGTCGTATTTAACGATGTTTTCGATTTTTTAGTATTTATTAATATTATCTCTTACGAGTATGCTGTCTTGCTATACGGGGCCGGGTAGCGGTGTAGTACGACCGAAAGGGTTAAAGCTTTTTAATACGGCGATAAGTTGGGATATGTTAATAACGAAATATATATTATATATGTCTAGTAATTCGATACGGTATATTAATTTGCTTATACGTTTTAATACTTTAAAAAGACTTATACGTTGTTAAAAGAATTTGCGAAGGGGTTTATTAAGTAGGTTATAGCCGTAGTAAAGTCGTAAGAAGACTATATCGCCGGGTTAAAAAGCTACGAGCCTATATACGCGGTCGTACCGTAGTTTTAATAGCGAGTTTATTATATTTACGAGATCTTTAACTTCCTTTTAGTAAGTAGAGCGTTAGACGAGTTTTATTTCCGCTTACCGTTAGTCGGCTTTTATTAGTATTAGTAGGCTAAGTGGGCCGTTAGGTTGGAAGCTATAAATTATCTCGTTAAACGAGTAGTTTATTACTTTCGATAGTACGTTATTAAACTAAAATTATAAAATAGGGAGAATAATAACTTAAAAGATGTCTGCCGACGTGGCGTAATAAAACCGGATAGCGATCTTTACCGTCTGGTTCTTTCGTTCGGAAAGGCCGTCGGTTTAGGCGTGATATGCTGTAAATATAGCGAGCTTTATATTAAAGCGGCGAAACAGCTTACGTTATATACTAACTATAAATTTTAAATTTTTATCGTTAATAATTTACTTTAAAATGTTTTAATTAGCGTAGTAAAATGTCGTAAGCAACTGCAGCGCCTATTATATTGCTATATACGTATTATAACCTAGGATAAATAGCGTTTTATAGGTAAATTTATAAGTAATAGTATAAAAACTATTTAATAACGGCTACGTTAGGTTATGTTAATGAATATCGGTTAACGGTATTAAAGGTATAGCGATTATAAAATCGAATACTATAGTATAGAAAAGTAAGTTTACGGAGGTGATAGGTTATAGCTCGTCGGCGGGTTTAAAGCGTAGTGTTTAATTTAAGTTGTAGACGTTGTAGTGTTAAAGGTATATACGGACTTTAAAACGGAGTTTAAGTACGAAAAGGCTAAAAAGCTATGTTATTATACGTTTTTCGCCGAAGTAAAAAGACTAGTCGTGCGCGGCGGTTAACACGTTTTTAAGAATTACGTATAGTATATAAAAGCGTGGGGTGTTTATATCGTTAAAGTAGTAAAAGAAAGAGTCTTATAGTATTTATAGCCCGATTAGTACGGCCCGCCGGGGTTTCGCTTTTATTTTTAGCTAAGATAATGCCGCGTCGCTATCGTAAGAGGCGGCTTTATTAAATAGTGCGAGGCGCAGCGTATATAGTTTTGAGTTACTCGCGTAGGAGTTGAAAATGCGTATATATATATCGGGACTAATATATACTGCCGTTATACCGTTAGTAGTATTATATAACCGGTTATCGGTCTCGAAATCGGATATTACGGTAAAAATGTTAACGGGGGCCGACTAGGCGAGATATGTTTATACTACGATTTAAGATAAGTAGGCTTAAGGGCGGTTAAAGTATGTTACTTTTTCGAAGATGTCGCTATCGAGTAGTAGCGGTGCCTCGGCTTACGTAGGCAGGCGTGATAACGCGTTTAGTATTATGTTCGACTTACCGGGTATGTAAAAGATGCGTATATTAAATTGCGATATATAGTTAGTAACGGAGGCTAAGCGAAGGTTGGCTTTGTTTAGGTTTAACGTTTTAAAGGAGGTGTATATAATAATATTACGTATAAGCGCGTGGTTAAAAAGAATAATAACGGGGTAGTAGTTAAATTATACTAGCTTATGTAACTTTATAAACGTTTAAACGATTACTACGACTTCGGATTCCGTAGCGTAGTATTGCTTTTCTTTAGCTAAAGTTATACGCGAAAGAAAAAAGACTAGCCGGATAGCGCTATACTTAATACCGGGGTTAAGGATCGTAACCTCGTTTTATAAGGCCGTTAGTTGGAAGACGAAGACTCCGAACCCGTGCTTACAGGCGTTATGTTACGAGCGCGAAGCTATCGTATACAGGGATGGTATGCAACTAAGCATGCGGAAGCATGGTGTGTACAGACATGTCACGGCCGTCCTGGTTACTTCTTGTTAAACCTAAGATGGATATGATAATTGTATGTAATGAATGATGATGAATTAAAAGGAGAGTTATTACTAGAAAGAAGACGGACAGTCGACTAATTTATAGTCGACTGTCGACGTCGTATAGGACATGTGACTAATCCCGTAGAGATTACGTCAGCCGTCGCTAGTCGCGACGGTACGTATTCGAGGTCTACTTCTAGACAGACGACGTATAGTCACGTCGACGGACACGTGACCCTACTGACGTAGGGACACGTGACCGATGCGTACGTAATCACATAGTGTGCGTGTCATCTCCCCCACGACCACTCTTTTTCAAAAGATAAAAAACAAAAGGTAGAAGACAAAAGACAAAAGACAAACGACAAGACAAATCGACAAGACGGTCGACGACGACAGTCGACAACGACAGCTGACAAGACAGTCGACGACGACAACCGACGAGACGGACGACGACGACTGCTGCCCACACAGTCGACGACGACAATTAACAAGACGGTTGGCGACGACAGCTGACAAATCCAACGACGATGACAGCTAACGAGACGGACGACGACGACTGCTACCCACACAGTCGACGACGACAGCTGACAACATAGTCGACAACGACAGCTGTCAAGACAGACGACGACGACAACCGACGAGACGGACGACGACGACTGCTGCCCACACAGTCGACGACGACAACTAACAAGACGATTAACGACGACGGCTAACAAATCAGTCAACAACGACAGCTAACAACGTAGTCGACAACGACAGCTGACAAGACAGTCGACGACGACAACCGACGAGACGGACGACGACGACTGCTACCCACACAGTCGACGACGACAGCTGACAAATCAGTTGGCGACGACAGCTGACAACATAGTCGACAACGACAGCTGACAAGACAGACGACGACGACAACCGACGAGACGGACGACGACGACTGCTACCCACACAGTCGACGACGACAGCTGACAAATCAGTTGGCGACGACAGCTGACAACATAGTCGACAACGACAGCTGACAAGACAGACGACGACGACAACCGACGAGACGGACCACGACGACTGCTACCCACACAGTCGACGACGACAACTAGCAAGACGATTAGCGACGACAGCTGACAAATCAATTAACGACAGCTGACAACGTAGTCGACAACGACAGCTGACAAGACGATTGACGACGACGGCTGACAAATCAATCGGCGACGACAGCTGACAAGACAGTCAGCGACGACAACATGACGACTTGACAATACGACAGTCGATAGACCGGTCGGTAAAAGAAAAGAAAAAGGAAAAAAGGAAAAAAGGAAAAATAAAAAAACGAAAGGCAGTCGAAAAGTCGAAAAAGTCGAATAATCGGAAGGTTTCGGAAGGGTCGGGATAGGGGGGGGAGTTTAGCCTGCTAGGACGCGGACAGTCGTCGGGCGCGTACAGGCTGATTTGCAGGTATGGTAGTGCCGGGTGCGCACGAGCTTGTGCGGTGGCTTCTGAGGACGGGGGAACGGTATGGCGTGCCCGAAGGCAACAAAAGGTTTGGATAAACGGTATGGTGAGCCGTGAGGCTGCAAAAAAGAAGCGAAGAAAAACGGGGTATGGTGTGCTAGTTAAAGCAGCAAAAGAAGAGAAGTATGGTTATGGTTATGGTGCCGGGAGTCCCTCGACCGACGAAAAAAAAACAAAAACAAAGAGTTGGTACCATTTGTTACGAGCGCGAAGCTGTCGTGACAGTGATGGTAGCAAGTATCGCGGAAGCAGAAGGCCGTCTTACGGCTATGAGTAGCGAGCCAATCTAGATGTGCATGATGATAATAATATATTGACTGACTAAGAAAGGAGAGAGAAGAAGAGAAGAAAAGAAAAGACTATGCTAAGCTATATAGCTACGGGAGTCGGTGCTGTGGCAACGCTAGACCATGTGGAGTGTGGCGCTACTGAGCTTAGTGTGCGTGTCACGTTAAGTTTGATAAATAAGTGTCGGGTTTAGTCGTAGTAGTAGAGTCGTATTTATATGTATAGGGCTTTTTAAAACGAGTTAAAGGCCTCGCGCTCGCGAGTAGTGGGATCGTAGGTGTTACGAGCGCGAAGCTATCGTATACAGGGATGGTATGCAACTAAGCATGCGGAAGCATGGTGTGTACAGACATGTCACGGCCGTCCTGGTTACTTCTTGTTAAACCTAAGATGGATATGATAATTGTATGTAATGAATGATGATGAATTAAAAGGAGAGTTATTACTAGAAAGAAGACGGACAGTCGACTAATTTATAGTCGACTGTCGACGTCGTATAGGACATGTGACTAATCCCGTAGAGATTACGTCAGCCGTCGCTAGTCGCGACGGTACGTATTCGAGGTCTACTTCTAGACAGACGACGTATAGTCACGTCGACGGACACGTGACCCTACTGACGTAGGGACACGTGACCGATGCGTACGTAATCACATAGTGTGCGTGTCATCTCCCCCACGACCACTCTTTTTCAAAAGATAAAAAACAAAAGGTAGAAGACAAAAGACAAAAGACAAACGACAAGACAAATCGACAAGACGGTCGACGACGACAGTCGACAACGACAGCTGACAAGACAGTCGACGACGACAACCGACGAGACGGACGACGACGACTGCTGCCCACACAGTCGACGACGACAATTAACAAGACGGTTGGCGACGACAGCTGACAAATCCAACGACGATGACAGCTAACGAGACGGACGACGACGACTGCTACCCACACAGTCGACGACGACAGCTGACAACATAGTCGACAACGACAGCTGTCAAGACAGACGACGACGACAACCGACGAGACGGACGACGACGACTGCTGCCCACACAGTCGACGACGACAACTAACAAGACGATTAACGACGACGGCTAACAAATCAGTCAACAACGACAGCTAACAACGTAGTCGACAACGACAGCTGACAAGACAGTCGACGACGACAACCGACGAGACGGACGACGACGACTGCTACCCACACAGTCGACGACGACAGCTGACAAATCAGTTGGCGACGACAGCTGACAACATAGTCGACAACGACAGCTGACAAGACAGACGACGACGACAACCGACGAGACGGACGACGACGACTGCTACCCACACAGTCGACGACGACAGCTGACAAATCAGTTGGCGACGACAGCTGACAACATAGTCGACAACGACAGCTGACAAGACAGACGACGACGACAACCGACGAGACGGACCACGACGACTGCTACCCACACAGTCGACGACGACAACTAGCAAGACGATTAGCGACGACAGCTGACAAATCAATTAACGACAGCTGACAACGTAGTCGACAACGACAGCTGACAAGACGATTGACGACGACGGCTGACAAATCAATCGGCGACGACAGCTGACAAGACAGTCAGCGACGACAACATGACGACTTGACAATACGACAGTCGATAGACCGGTCGGTAAAAGAAAAGAAAAAGGAAAAAAGGAAAAAAGGAAAAATAAAAAAACGAAAGGCAGTCGAAAAGTCGAAAAAGTCGAATAATCGGAAGGTTTCGGAAGGGTCGGGATAGGGGGGGGAGTTTAGCCTGCTAGGACGCGGACAGTCGTCGGGCGCGTACAGGCTGATTTGCAGGTATGGTAGTGCCGGGTGCGCACGAGCTTGTGCGGTGGCTTCTGAGGACGGGGGAACGGTATGGCGTGCCCGAAGGCAACAAAAGGTTTGGATAAACGGTATGGTGAGCCGTGAGGCTGCAAAAAAGAAGCGAAGAAAAACGGGGTATGGTGTGCTAGTTAAAGCAGCAAAAGAAGAGAAGTATGGTTATGGTTATGGTGCCGGGAGTCCCTCGACCGACGAAAAAAAAACAAAAACAAAGAGTTGGTACCATTTGTTACGAGCGCGAAGCTATCGTATACAGGGATGGTATGCAACTAAGCATGCGGAAGCATGGTGTGTACAGACATGTCACGGCCGTCCTGGTTACTTCTTGTTAAACCTAAGATGGATATGATAATTGTATGTAATGAATGATGATGAATTAAAAGGAGAGTTATTACTAGAAAGAAGACGGACAGTCGACTAATTTATAGTCGACTGTCGACGTCGTATAGGACATGTGACTAATCCCGTAGAGATTACGTCAGCCGTCGCTAGTCGCGACGGTACGTATTCGAGGTCTACTTCTAGACAGACGACGTATAGTCACGTCGACGGACACGTGACCCTACTGACGTAGGGACACGTGACCGATGCGTACGTAATCACATAGTGTGCGTGTCAGTAGGTTAGCCGACTAGTAATAGCCTTACGCTTGTTTAGGTTAATGCCGGGGACGAGGCTATGCTCGTCCTTACTTTAGCGTTGGAGAGCCGTCTTCTTCTCTTAAAGGGGGAGTGCCTTCTAGTCGTAGAAAGCAATGTTGTCGCGTAAAAAGCCGGCTATATTAAAGTAAGTGTTAAGAATAGAGAGGCTGCGAAGGAAGGATAGCTTAGTGAAAGCCGTAATACGGTCGTCTATACGCTTAATGCTATCGCCGTCGACGTTATATTCGAGAAGGCGTATAAACGAGAAGCCGAAAAAGCTTTTCTCGCCGAACACCGTAAGGCGGCAGTCGAGGAAAAGCCGGAATAGGGTTTTAAAATGTTTAAAGTAGTCGTCGGTCGTGTCGCTAAAGATTATAATATCATCAATATATGCTTTTACAAAGCGTTTATACGGCTCTAGTATACGGTCTATAAATCGCTGCATATACACGGGTACGTTGCGTAATTTTATAAAAACGACGTTAAAATATTTAAGACCGCGGCGGCTAATAACTACGAGGCGGTCGTAGTAGTTTAAGAAGATCGGGAGTTAAAAGAAAAAGAAAGCTATATCGTATATAAAGAAGATCTTTTTGTTAACGATAGATTGTATTATATCGCTTTAGTTTAGTAATAGATATACGTCGGGTACTATTAGTTTATTAAACGGTTTAAAGTCGACTACGACGCGGCCTTTTTTCTTACCGTTAACTATACGTTATACGATAAAGACGGGGCAGGCGATAGGGGCGCCGTAGGTAAGAAAGCTTATCTTGCTTTGCTTTTGTAGTAAGTCGTGGCGTTCGTTGACTAACGCGAGGTTTTATAGACTTAAAGGATATAGCTTAATATTTTGCTTCTAATTCTACTAGTATTCGATAAGGTCGATACGTATTTTTATATCGTTAAATATAAGAACTGTTACAAGCGTAAAGCTGTCGTAATAGTAATAGTAGCAAGTATCGCGGAAGTAGAAGGCCGTCTTACGGCTATAAGTAGCGAGTTAATTTAGATATATATAATAATAATAATATATTGACTAATTAAAAAAAAAGAGAGAAGAAGAGAAAAAAAGAAAAGACTATACTAAGCTATATAGCTACGGGAGTCGGTGCTGTAGCAACGTTAGACTATGTAGAGTGTGGCGCTGTTAAGCTTAGTGTACGTATTATCTCTCCCCCGCCTTCTTTATTTTACGAGAGAACGGGGCGCCGGTATAAAAAAACTATTGCTAAGAAAAATTTTACGGCGGAGCGGTATAGCTTTAATAAAATACAGGCGGAGTTATAAATAAAGACGACAAAAGATAAACAAAAGAGAGAAAAAACAAAAAATAGAAAACAAAAAGGCATAAAATAAATGCGACGACGGTTGCTTTAAGCCGCCTCGTTATCGTCTAAGTCGTCGAAGTTAAAGTAAGTAACGGTAAAGGGTTACGTCGGGGTCGCTGCTTATATAAACGGCGTTAATTAGTACGCTGCTACCGAAGCTTAGCTAGTAGATACGGAGCTTAAAAGCACGATTAACACTTTTTTTCTTACGGTGGTCTTGCTAAGCGATCCGGTAGATAGCCGTGCTACGGCTACTCGAGACAAGGGTTTAGCTAGCGGCGGGTTAGGTGACGTGGTTATCGTAAAGCGAGATTAAAAACGGGCGGCCGGGCGCGAGGTAGCAAAAGCCGCTAAACGGGTAGCGTTAACG
Organism: Ophiostoma ulmi; assembly: GCA_029298715.1. Taxonomy (NCBI): domain Eukaryota; kingdom Fungi; phylum Ascomycota; class Sordariomycetes; order Ophiostomatales; family Ophiostomataceae; genus Ophiostoma; species Ophiostoma ulmi. Next base: position 3,202,078 of record JANSLN010000002.1, on the reverse strand, counting down.
GCGGTGAACTGCGTTGCCCGCGAAGGGCCGCTAGCTATATACTTTAATATAAAGACTAAGTTAAAGCGTTATAAACCGCTTTAAAGTCTTAATAGGCGGGATAGCGTAACGGCTAACTCCGCTCGTTGCTTTAATACGGTTTTAATGTCTTTTATTATATCGGCGATAGTAACTAGTATTATAGTAAGGTCTTAAAGGTCGCTTCTTATAGTGTATAGTTCGTCGTAAACAGTAGTAATGTCGGCTTAAAAGTCCGTAGTAGCCTACTCGAGTTATTATTTCATGGCGTATTAAGTGTTTTTAATATAATCGCGTAGCTGCTTGGGGATATCTTGTAGTAGCCGGACCGCCTTTTATAACGTAACGGAGGCCTTACGTACTTCCTCGGTACTTAGACGTTCTTCGATTATCGCGGGACGGCCGTTTAGGCCTAGGCGTTTAAGTAGATTTATAAATATCGTAGACGCGAGGGCATGGTAAACGAAGTCGGGGAGCTCTTCTTTTTCGTATAGCACGCGAGCTGTTAATATATCGTTATAGCTAAGGAGGTCTAAGCTTATATAGTTTAGGCCGCGGTATTTAATATCGTAAATACGCGCGCACTTTTTTTTAAAGCTGCGATAGAAAGCGGCCTAAGTTAAGCTATGGTTTACGTTATATACTACTTTAACATGCCGCGAGACCGCAATAGCTTTAAAATCGGCGAGATCTTATATATTAAAAATTTTAAAGATCCGGCGGATAGCCTCGACCGAGTAGGCTATCGCGTTGCCCAACTAAAAGCTCTTCTCAAGCGACTTGCTTTTATCAATTAATAAAGCCGCGTTAAGGTCTACGATAAAATAGCCGTGTTCGTTACGCGCGACTTGTCGAGCTTTATTTAAGTCGTTTAAGACCGTTTCGAAAGCGGCTAACGCTTCGTAAAGTTTCTTATTTAATAAACGGTGTAATACGAGGTTATACTTATACTTATTGTATTCGGTGGCTACATTAAATTTAACTTTCTTTTAGCGAAGCGAGACCGGCTAAGCGATTAGTCTGTTGGCGACGTTCGTAGCTTAAGCATTTGTTTCTTTACTAGCTAGCGTTTCGGGCACTTCGGTAGTTTAGCGAAGCGGGGTAATAGTTATAGTAAGTGTGTCGTGCGCGTTGTCGATCGCTATTCCGTCGCTAAGTGTTACGAGCGCGAAGCTATCGTATACAGGGATGGTATGCAACTAAGCATGCGGAAGCATGGTGTGTACAGACATGTCACGGCCGTCCTGGTTACTTCTTGTTAAACCTAAGATGGATATGATAATTGTATGTAATGAATGATGATGAATTAAAAGGAGAGTTATTACTAGAAAGAAGACGGACAGTCGACTAATTTATAGTCGACTGTCGACGTCGTATAGGACATGTGACTAATCCCGTAGAGATTACGTCAGCCGTCGCTAGTCGCGACGGTACGTATTCGAGGTCTACTTCTAGACAGACGACGTATAGTCACGTCGACGGACACGTGACCCTACTGACGTAGGGACACGTGACCGATGCGTACGTAATCACATAGTGTGCGTGTCATCTCCCCCACGACCACTCTTTTTCAAAAGATAAAAAACAAAAGGTAGAAGACAAAAGACAAAAGACAAACGACAAGACAAATCGACAAGACGGTCGACGACGACAGTCGACAACGACAGCTGACAAGACAGTCGACGACGACAACCGACGAGACGGACGACGACGACTGCTGCCCACACAGTCGACGACGACAATTTAACAAGACGGTTGGCGACGACAGCTGACAAATCCAACGACGATGACAGCTAACGAGACGGACGACGACGACTGCTACCCACACAGTCGACGACGACAGCTGACAACATAGTCGACAACGACAGCTGTCAAGACAGACGACGACGACAACCGACGAGACGGACGACGACGACTGCTGCCCACACAGTCGACGACGACAACTAACAAGACGATTAACGACGACGGCTAACAAATCAGTCAACAACGACAGCTAACAACGTAGTCGACAACGACAGCTGACAAGACAGTCGACGACGACAACCGACGAGACGGACGACGACGACTGCTACCCACACAGTCGACGACGACAGCTGACAAATCAGTTGGCGACGACAGCTGACAACATAGTCGACAACGACAGCTGACAAGACGATTGACGACGACGGCTGACAAATCAATCGGCGACGACAGCTGACAAGACAGTCAGCGACGACAACATGACGACTTGACAATACGATAGTCGATAGACCGGTCGGTAAAAGAAAAGAAAAAGGAAAAAAGGAAAAAAGGAAAAATAAAAAAAAAAAACGAAAGGCAGTCGAAAAGTCGAAAAAGTCGAATAATCGGAAGGTTTCGGAAGGGTCGGGATAGGGGGGGGAGTTTAGCCTGCTAGGACGCGGACAGTCGTCGGGCGCGTACAGGCTGATTTGCAGGTATGGTAGTGCCGGGTGCGCACGAGCTTGTGCGGTGGCTTCTGAGGACGGGGGAACGGTATGGCGTGCCCGAAGGCAACAAAAGGTTTGGATAAACGGTATGGTGAGCCGTGAGGCTGCAAAAAAGAAGCGAAGAAAAACGGGGTATGGTGTGCTAGTTAAAGCAGCAAAAGAAGAGAAGTATGGTTATGGTTATGGTGCCGGGAGTCCCTCGACCGACGAAAAAAAACAAAAACAAAGAGTTGGTACCATTTGTTACGAGCGCGAAGCTATCGTATACAGGGATGGTATGCAACTAAGCATGCGGAAGCATGGTGTGTACAGACATGTCACGGCCGTCCTGGTTACTTCTTGTTAAACCTAAGATGGATATGATAATTGTATGTAATGAATGATGATGAATTAAAAGGAGAGTTATTACTAGAAAGAAGACGGACAGTCGACTAATTTATAGTCGACTGTCGACGTCGTATAGGACATGTGACTAATCCCGTAGAGATTACGTCAGCCGTCGCTAGTCGCGACGGTACGTATTCGAGGTCTACTTCTAGACAGACGACGTATAGTCACGTCGACGGACACGTGACCCTACTGACGTAGGGACACGTGACCGATGCGTACGTAATCACATAGTGTGCGTGTCACTAAGTGTGGAAGAAGTAGCAGCGGGGGCTTCTATAACGGTGTCGTCGTTCGCGGCGGCCGCGTAACTTATTACAAGGGAGACTATGTCCTATGCTTCGAAGCCTATAATAAGTTAAAGTTAAGCTATAGCTAAGGTAGCAACGGACTACGGGCTAGTTAAGGCATTAAAGGTATCGCCTTAACTAGCCGGGCCGGCGTCGTAGCTTACAGGAGTCTCGTCTTGGCTAGCGGCGTTAAAGGTCGGCGAGCCTATAATAAAGTTATTGTCGTATCGCGGGTCTTATTCTATTGCTAAAAGTAAGCGGCGGGTTAAGTATATGTAAAAAGGTAATAACGTGTTAAAACCGGGCACGTATAGTAAGAGGCGGGTAAAGGTAATAGATATCGAAGTAGCGAATGTATTGATTTAAAGGGCAGGGCCGTGGTATTTATAAACGCGTAAATAGAAAAGTAAATAAAAGCAAAATTTATATAATTTGCTAAACAATAGCTAAAATAGGCAAGCGCGATAATAATAAAGAGGGAAAGAGCGACCGGCGCGGTAAATATAATAGATAATAAAAGAAAAAAAGGCTCGTAGAGTCTATTACGTAAACGATGTAAACGATAAAAAAGTAAAAGTAATAAAAAGGATAAAAGGAATGTAAATTTAATATAAAGGGATGTTTTAAGTGTTATTTAATATGGTAATGTAGCTTTATACAGCTAGATATTAGTAGGAAGGAGATGTACTTGCGGCTAGTATAAGATTATTTTAAGACGTCGGTAAGCGTAGCGTCGCGTAGCTCGTTAGTAGCTAAAAAATTAAAGATATATAACGAGTTCTTTTCGTCGTCGAGACGCGGCCTCCTTATACCGTTTTATAGGTAGCCCGATAACAGGGAGAGCTATTATTAAAGCTACTTTACGACTAAGAGGGACCTCGCTAGCCGCCGGGCTTTTTACGGGAGGGATATCGAGCTACTTAGCTATGTTTAAATAGCGGGCTTCGTAAACGACGAAAAAGTTTATAACTATAGTCTCGAGTTTTATACGTAGTAGTTATACGTCGTAATAATATCCGAATCTTAACTACTTAATAAGATATCTAACTAAACGGCGCGGTCCGTAAGAGCGGAGGTCGTATTTAACGATACTCTCAATTTTTTAGTATTTATTAATATTATTTCTTATAAGTATGTTGTCTTATTATATAGGGCCGGGTGGCGGTATAGTGCGATCGAAAGGGTTAGAGCTTTTTAGTACGGCGATAAGCTGGGATACGTTAATAACGGGATGTATATTATACGTATTCGGCAGTTCAATACGGTATGCTAATTTATTTATACGCTTTAACACTTTGAAAGGACTTATACGTTATTAAGAGAATTTGTGAAGGGGTTTATTAAGTAGGCTATAGCCGTAGTAGAGTTGTAGAAAGACTATGTCGCCGGGCTAGAAAGCTACGAGCCTATATACGCGGTTATACCGTAGTTTTGACAACGAGTTTACTATATTTATAAGATCTTTAACTTCTTTTTAGTAAGTAAAGCGTTAAACGAGTCTTATTTCCGCTTACCGTTAGTCGGCCTCTATTAATATTAGTAGGCTAAGTAGGCCGTTGGGTCGAAAGCTATAGATTATTTCGTTAGGCGAGTAGCTTATCACCTCCGATAATACGTTATTAAGCTAGAATTATAAGGCGGGGAGGATAGCGACTTAAAAGATGTTTGCCGACGTAGCGTAATAGAACCGGATAGCGATCTCTACCGTTTAGTTCTTTCGTTTAGAGAAGCCGTCGGTTTAGGCGTGATATACCGTAGATATAACGAGCTTTATATTAAAGCGGCGAAACAGCTCGCGTTATATATTAGCTATAAATTTTAGATCTTTATCGCTAATGATTTGCTTTAAAATGCTTTAGTCAACGTAATAGAATACCGTAAGCAACTATAGCGCTTATTATGCTGCCGTATACGTGTTATAACCCGGGATAAGTAGCGTTTTACGAGTAAATTTATAGGTGATAGTGTAGAGACTGTTTAATAGCGGCTGCGCTGGGTTATGTTAGTGAGTACCGGCTGACGGTATTGGGGGTATGGCGATTATGAAATCGAGTGTTACGGTGTGGAAGGGTAAGTTTACGGAGGTGATGGGTTGTAGCTCGCCGGCGGGTTTGAGGCGTAGTGTTTGATTTAGGTTATAGACGTTGTAGTGCTAAAAGTATATACGGACTTTAAAACGGAGTTTGGGTACGAAAAGGCTAGAAAGTTATACTATTATGCGTTTTTCGTTAAAGTAAAAAGACTGGTCGTGCGCGGCGGTTAGTACGTTTTTAAAGATTGCGTATAGTATATAAAGGCGTGGTGACACGCACACTATGTGATTACGTACGCATCGGTCACGTGTCCCTACGTCAGTAGGGTCACGTGTCCGTCGACGTGACTATACGTCGTCTGTCTAGAAGTAGACCTCGAATACGTACCGTCGCGACTAGCGACGGCTGACGTAATCTCTACGGGATTAGTCACATGTCCTATACGACGTCGACAGTCGACTATAAATTAGTCGACTGTCCGTCTTCTTTCTAGTAATAACTCTCCTTTTAATTCATCATCATTCATTACATACAATTATCATATCCATCTTAGGTTTAACAAGAAGTAACCAGGACGGCCGTGACATGTCTGTACACACCATGCTTCCGCATGCTTAGTTGCATACCATCCCTGTATACGATAGCTTCGCGCTCGTAACAAATGGTACCAACTCTTTGTTTTTGTTTTTTTTTCGTCGGTCGAGGGACTCCCGGCACCATAACCATAACCATACTTCTCTTCTTTTGCTGCTTTAACTAGCACACCATACCCCGTTTTTCTTCGCTTCTTTTTTGCAGCCTCACGGCTCACCATACCGTTTATCCAAACCTTTTGTTGCCTTCGGGCACGCCATACCGTTCCCCCGTCCTCAGAAGCCACCGCACAAGCTCGTGCGCACCCGGCACTACCATACCTGCAAATCAGCCTGTACGCGCCCGACGACTGTCCGCGTCCTAGCAGGCTAAACTCCCCCCCCTATCCCGACCCTTCCGAAACCTTCCGATTATTCGACTTTTTCGACTTTTCGACTGCCTTTCGTTTTTTTATTTTTCCTTTTTTCCTTTTTTCCTTTTTCTTTTCTTTTACCGACCGGTCTATCGACTGTCGTATTGTCAAGTCGTCATGTTGTCGTCGCTGACTGTCTTGTCAGCTGTCGTCGCCGATTGATTTGTCAGCCGTCGTCGTCAATCGTCTTGTCAGCTGTCGTTGTCGACTACGTTGTCAGCTGTCGTTAATTGATTTGTCAGCTGTCGTCGCTAATCGTCTTGCTAGTTGTCGTCGTCGACTGTGTGGGTAGCAGTCGTCGTGGTCCGTCTCGTCGGTTGTCGTCGTCGTCTGTCTTGTCAGCTGTCGTTGTCGACTATGTTGTCAGCTGTCGTCGCCAACTGATTTGTCAGCTGTCGTCGTCGACTGTGTGGGTAGCAGTCGTCGTCGTCCGTCTCGTCGGTTGTCGTCGTCGTCTGTCTTGTCAGCTGTCGTTGTCGACTATGTTGTCAGCTGTCGTCGCCAACTGATTTGTCAGCTGTCGTCGTCGACTGTGTGGGTAGCAGTCGTCGTCGTCCGTCTCGTCGGTTGTCGTCGTCGACTGTCTTGTCAGCTGTCGTTGTCGACTACGTTGTTAGCTGTCGTTGTTGACTGATTTGTTAGCCGTCGTCGTTAATCGTCTTGTTAGTTGTCGTCGTCGACTGTGTGGGCAGCAGTCGTCGTCGTCCGTCTCGTCGGTTGTCGTCGTCGTCTGTCTTGACAGCTGTCGTTGTCGACTATGTTGTCAGCTGTCGTCGTCGACTGTGTGGGTAGCAGTCGTCGTCGTCCGTCTCGTTAGCTGTCATCGTCGTTGGATTTGTCAGCTGTCGTCGCCAACCGTCTTGTTAATTGTCGTCGTCGACTGTGTGGGCAGCAGTCGTCGTCGTCCGTCTCGTCGGTTGTCGTCGTCGACTGTCTTGTCAGCTGTCGTTGTCGACTGTCGTCGTCGACCGTCTTGTCGATTTGTCTTGTCGTTTGTCTTTTGTCTTTTGTCTTCTACCTTTTGTTTTTTATCTTTTGAAAAAGAGTGGTCGTGGGGGAGATGACACGCACACTATGTGATTACGTACGCATCGGTCACGTGTCCCTACGTCAGTAGGGTCACGTGTCCGTCGACGTGACTATACGTCGTCTGTCTAGAAGTAGACCTCGAATACGTACCGTCGCGACTAGCGACGGCTGACGTAATCTCTACGGGATTAGTCACATGTCCTATACGACGTCGACAGTCGACTATAAATTAGTCGACTGTCCGTCTTCTTTCTAGTAATAACTCTCCTTTTAATTCATCATCATTCATTACATACAATTATCATATCCATCTTAGGTTTAACAAGAAGTAACCAGGACGGCCGTGACATGTCTGTACACACCATGCTTCCGCATGCTTAGTTGCATACCATCCCTGTATACGATAGCTTCGCGCTCGTAACACGTGGGGTGTTTATATCGTTAAGGTAATAAAGGAGAGAGTTTTATAGTATTTATAGTTCGATTAGTATGGCTCGCCGGGGTTTTGTTTTTGTTTTTAGTTAAGGTAATGCCGCGTCGTTATTGTAAAAGGCGGCTTTATTAAGTAGTGCGAAGCGTAGCGTATATAGTTTTAAGTTACTCGTATAAGAGTTAAGAATACGTATATGTATGTCGGGACTAATATATACTGCCGTTATACCGTTAGTAGTATTATATAGCCGGTTATCGGTTTTAAAATCGGACATTACGGTAAGAATGTTAGCGGGGGCCGATTAAGCGAGATATACTTATACTACGATTTAAGATAAGTAAGCTTAAAGGCGGTTAAAGTATACTACTTTTTCGAAGATGTCGTTATCGGGTAATAACGGTGTTTTAGTTTACGTAGGCAGGCGTAATAGCGCGTTTAGTATTATATTCGACTTACCGGGTATATAAAAGATGTGTATATTAAATTACGATATATAGTTAACAGCGAAAGCTAAACAAAGGTTGGCTTTATCTAAGTCTAGCGTCTTAAAAGAGGTATATATAATGATATTACGTATAAACGCGTAGTCGGAGAGAATAATAACGGGGTAATAGTTAGATTATACTAGCTTACGTAACTTTATAAACGTTTAAACGATTACTACGACTTCGGATTCCGTAGCGTAGTATTGCTTTTCTTTAGCCGAGATTATACGCGAGAGAAAAAAGACTAGCCGGATAACGCTATACTTAATACCGGGGCCAAGGATCGTAACCTCGTCCTATAAGGCCGTCAATTAAAAGACGAAGACTCTAAACCCGTGCTTATAAGCGTTAAGCTTAATAAATAAGTGTCGGGTCTAGTCGTGGTAGTAGAGTCGCATTTATATATATAGGGCTTTTTAAAACGAGTTAAAGGCCTCGCGCTCGCGAATAGTAGGATCGTAGGTTAGCCGACTAGTAATAGCTTTGCGCTTGTTTAAGTTAATACCGGGGACGAGGCTATGCTCGTTTTTACTTTAGCGTTAAAAAGCCGTCTTCCTCTCTTAAAAAGGGAGTGCTTTTTAGTCGTAGAAAGTAATACTATCGTGTAAAAAGCCGGCTATACTAAGGTAAGTACTAAGAGCAAAGAGGCTACGGGGGAAAGACAACTTAGTAAAGGCCGTAATACGGTCGTTTATACGTTTAATGCCATCGCCGTCGACGTTATACCCGAAAAGGCGTATAGACGGGAAGCCGAAAAAGCTTTTCTCGCCGGATACCGTAAGGCGGTAGTCGAGAAAAAGCCGGAATAGGGTCTTAAAATGTTTAAAGTGGTCGTTGGTCGTGTCGTTAAAGATTATAATATTATTAATATATACTTTTACGAAACGTTTATACGGCTTTAGTATACGGTCTATAAATCGCTACGTATACACGGGTACGTTACGTAGCCCTATAAAGACGACGTTAAAATATTTAAGACCGCGGCGGCTAATAACCACGAGGCGGTCGCGGTAGCCTAAGAAGATCGGGAGCTAGAAGAAAAAAGAGGCCATATCGCATGTAAAGAAGATCTTCTTACTAACGATAGATTATATTATATCGCCTTAGTTTAGTAATGGATACACGTCGGGCACTATTAGTTTATTAAGCGGTTTAAAGTCGACTATAACGCGGCTTTTTTTTTTACCGTTAACTATACGCCATACGATAAAGACGGGGTAAGCGATAAGGGCGCCGTAAGTAAGAAAGCCCATCTTACCTTACTTTTATAACAAGTCGTAGCGTTCGTTGACCAGCGCGAGGTTTTGTAAACCCAAAGGATATAGCTTGATGTTTTGCTTCTAATTCTACCAGTGTTCGACAAAGTCGATACGCATTTTCATATCGTCAAACATAAAAACCGTGCCGCGGTCGGTAAACATTTCTCTATACTTCGTAATAAACGTAGTAAAAGCGTCCGCAAAGGCTAAGTCCCGGCTGTAAATAGCGGCGCCGTTTTCTATCTTTATAAAAGAGACTTCGGACGGCTTCTCGATACCGTAGGATAGCACGCGTAGAGAGGTGAGCACCGGGGGCGGTTCTTGTTCGTTTACTTATGTCGCGAGGGGTACGTAGTAACGTATCGCCGCGGTATAAGGGGATTGCGTCGCGGAGGCAGGTGATAGATGATAGCCGGTGGTGGAATCTTTGTGCGAGGTGTTTAATATAACGTAGTAGACTTAGTTAATAAACGCGTCGTCGTAGTTTAATATGCCGTTTATAAACATTTCTCGTAGAACGTCGCCCGCTTCGGCGGCTACCTAGTAAGTGGTGGCGCCGGGTTGTATCGGCGTGATGTAACTTAGGATGGCGCTTTTGGTGATGGAGGACCGGGTGTCGGTGTTGTTGTGAAACAAAAAGAGGCGCCCTTAGGTGCGGGAGATAGTTTAGTCGTAGACGTAGGGGCATGAGGTAAAGAAATGATAGGTCTCGGCTTTAACGAGCGGGTTACCGGTTATATTAAGCGGGATATCGTCGTATTAGACTTAATAAAGCTACTTCTCGTAAGGTTTTAGGTGAATTTGTTTTTCTACTCGGACTTTAATACGAAATCGTAATTAGCGCGTACGGCCGGTTATTAAAATGCCGGGGTATGGTTTAAGCGAGAGGGTGTCTGCCTAAGTGTTAATGATAATACCGTATTGTTTTATAACGTCGAGCTTAAGGAGTATGTTAAGGCCGAGGTATGGGAAGACGTCGGTTAAGACTTAGAGGCTTACGGTATACTTATTGCCGGTAGTGTCTTTGCCGACTAAGTAGACGGTAAATTTTATTTAGTGCTCGATAGTATAGTAGCCGTTTATAGCTTTTAGCTTACGGTCGACCTTAATATATTTAACATCGCGCCCGTATACGTTTAGCTATTTACGGTCTACTAAGTATAAAGATGCGCCTAAGTCGGCATATATTTCGAGTATCGGGCCGTCGACGTATAGCTTAGCTAAAACCATGAACGGGCTAGGGGTCGTCTTACTTAAGGAAGCGAGCGTTGGGATTTTATAAGCCGGGGCGAGTAGAGTAGTTTTTTAAAGGTTAGCCGAGGCGTCGGCGGGTGTTGGCGACACTGTTTAAGGAGGCGGTGCGAAAAATATTAACTTAGTTGTGCCGGTTGTTGTCGGCGTGGTGGCTAGGCTCGAGGCTCGAGTAATACTCTTACTTATCGTTTTAGTATTAAAGGGCCGTGGCGCGACCGGCTAGTACTAGCGGTTAGCTTACGGTGCCGGCGTTAAAGTATATATGTTTACGTAAACATACTGCATCATAGCATTACGGGACAAGAAGGCACGGCTGTATTTAAAACATATACGTCGCTTTAGTAGTGCGAGATTAGTATTAAAAACCGTAAGCGGTGGCGGTGTAGTGGTTACGAAAGGCTGTGCCTCGCTAACGGCCGGCGCGGCTATTACGCAGTAGTTGATCCTTTTTTCTAAGCCGTTAAGTGCCGGCGGCTCGTCTTCCGAGTCTACGATAGTAAAGCTTTTTATATCGTTATTATAGTTAAAGGTTCCGTAGTCGTATAGTACCGTATACGCGTTTATAAAAAAGGCGTAATCTTATTTACTCTTTAACGGCTCGGAGTAGTAATAGGAGTATCCCTCGCGTTTTAAGGCGGTACGGCGGTCGCGGTAGTTTTTATCGTCGAAGTAGAGGCGCTTTTATACCGGCTTACCGTTCGTGTCTTTATGAAAGAAATCTTTAAATGCTAATACTAGTTTTGTAGTCGCGCTTTACTATACCGTGGCGGGGTCGGTTATAGCCGAGGCTAAGTTTACGACAGTAGTTACTAGTGGATCAGCTAGGTGCGCCTTATTGTCGTCTCTTAAGCGAAAGGAGCGTTCCCGAGAGTAAGACCGCGAACGTTTATAGCCGGATTGCTAGTAGCGAAGGCTATTGTCTCGTTGGTTAAAGCCGTTGCCGCGTTTAAGGGAGTTACTAAAGCTATCGCGGTTATAATTAATAAACGCGAACGGGGACACGTAGGCGGTAGGGTTAAAGCTTTACCTATGCTTATCGAGGCGGCGTTAGGTAGCCGCTTTAAGGATAAATTTGTTTTTAAACTAGGCGGCTTAAGTGTCTTTAGTTAAATAGTCGAGATGGATTTATAATACCGGGTAGATATTGTGGTAAACGCGGCTAAGAGCGTCCCGGTCGTCGCGTATATTAACGAAACGGGCTTTGTTTACGTAAAAGGTATAGTAGTCGCGCACAGCGTCGTCTTTTATATTTAACTCCGTTATAAACGGGTATATTTAAAGCTAAACGGCGGCGTTAAAAGGCGAAGGCACGAATCTATCGCGTAGTACGTTATACTATGCTTTTACGCTGCTATATATACGCTGGCGTTCGACGTCAAAGAGCTCGTCGTTTTACTAGCGGGATACGTTACCGCGTAGTTATAACTATAGCTTAGTTTTTAATAGCCGTTCAATGCCGGGCTCGGCGTCTAGTTTCGATTTAACGCTACGGATAAAACTATCCACGTCATTGTAAACGAAGTGTATAGCCGTATATCCTTCGAGGGAGGCGCTAAGGTTAAAGAGGCCGAGTAACTACATCGTCTAGTAGAGTCTGGTCGGAGGAGGCGGCGGGGAGGCGTAGACACGCGAGGCGAAGGGATTACCGGGGATATTTTAGGTATAATCTTTAAAGTGCCCGTAGTCGTAGTTCCGAGTAGCTTAGTCCTAGCTGCGTAAGTTTCGGCCCGGCCTTTAAAGCCAATTTCTAGCCTGGTTCGCGAAATCCGAGCGCTGGTAGGACCGTGGGTATAGTAGTTGCTTTTCGTCGTCGTTAAGGGAGTCGTCGTCTTCGTGCGGGTGGGTTTGTCGGGTGCGTTGTGCTCGTTACGGTAGTACTAGAGGTAGCGAATGCCGTAGGAGGGTTTTTATAAGAGGTAAAAGAGAGTGCCGGGGTGAGATATTACGGCCGTGCTTAGTAGCTATAAGGGCACCGAATATTTCTACGAGACTTACACGGTTTTCCGAGGCCGAGCTATAAAATTAAAAAGACATAGCTAATAGCTGTCGGACTACGGCTATATCGTCGTCGAGCGTAGCTAATACGGTAGTTTAAAGGCGGGCTTAAAGAGGCGGTCTTACTACGGGCTAAGCCCGGGGGTTATTCGAGGCTATTCTTACAAGGCGCGGCTACCGATAGGGCGGTTAGGACTAGTATTCGGGTAAGGCCGACGTCTTCGTAGCGGGTCTCGGTGTTGTAATATCTTTTATCGTAGTTAAAAGAGACGGCTACGCGGCTTCTTAGGCCGGTTGTTTTTCTCGACGAGCCGCTACGAGGGCCGAGGGGGAGGTGTCGACTACCATTAGATCGAGTAAGTAAGACATAGGAGGCCGTGTTATAGTTAATAACGGGCCGATAACTATATTATTTAAGCTGCCCGAGCTACCGTTTAAGTTTAGCTAAAATAAGTACGCCGAGGCCACGGGATATACGGGCGGGCTAAGGGCGAAGGAGACTAAAGAGCTAAAGCGAGACTTAGTAGTTGGCTGAGTCGTAACGGCGGCCGCGATAGGCGGGCTTATACTTAGGCTAGGGGCAAGAGTCGCGGTAGACGGTGGTGCCCGGCTAGTTATAGGGGAGGGCGCGTGCGGCAGATCTTCCGTTAAGAGGTCTACGTAGGCCGAAAGGAGGTCGGGAGAGGCCGTAGACTACTGTGACTCAATAGCTGGTCTTGCGTGTGTTTAGCTAGCAGTAGCTGCGGCGAGGGCGGCGGAGGCTCTGCTTATAAACCGGGTCTAGCGCGTCGTCGGCTTCGGCCCTTCGAGGCGACGCTTACGTCGTAGAGGGGAGGTCGCCGCGTTGTCGTCCGTAAAAGAGATATAAGCTTCGGACGAAGAGACGGGCTTTAAGGAGTAGTCTTACTCTAAGTCTAATAGAATACCGGCTTTACGAAGCAATCTCGTAGTACAACGGATAGTTCGGAGAGCGGATAAGACACGTGCTTTTAAGACGGGGAGTAATGGGGATGCTGCTGGGACGTTAAGGACGGTCGTAAGGTCGTACGTAACGCGGGAAAAGTTGTCCGCAAGGATAAAGTTAAGGCTAGCAATTAAACGGACGGTATCGCGGTCGGTGTTAAAGAGCGCGGTAAATAGTACGTAGAGTACGTGCTCGCGTAAGTGTATAAATAACCACTTAGCTTAGTTAATGCCCGCGGCGACCACGTCGTAGTCGAGTAGTACCGTGCGAGTAACGGGTAGAATTTAGACGAGGGTTATCGCTAAGTTAAGGCGACGGCCTAACAAGTGTAGAAAAGGCGCCGCTAAGGCTTTAGAGGTCGAGGATTTAGCCTATTAAGACGCGGGCAGTTATCGGGCGCGTATAAGCTAATTTGCAGGTATGGTAGTGCCGGGTACGCACGAACTTATACGGTGGCTTCTAAGGACGGGGAAGCGGTATGGCGTGCTTGAAGGTAATAAAAGGTTTGGATAAACGGTATAGTAAGCCGTAAGGCTGCAAAAAGAAGCGAAGAAAACGGGGTATAGTGTGTTAATTAAAGCAGTAAAAGAAAAAAAGTATAGTTATAGTATGCCGTAAGTCGGCAACGGACTATGGTTATAATGATCCCTTCGAAAAATAAGTTGCTACTATTTATTACGAGCGCGAAGCTGTCGTGACAGTGATGGTAGCAAGTATCGCGGAAGCAAAAGGCCGTCTTACGGCTATGAGTAGCGAGCCAATCTAGATGTGCATAATGATAATAATATATTGACTGACTAAGAAAGGAGAGAGAAGAAGAGAAGAAAAGAAAAGACTATGCTAAGCTATATAGCTACGGGAGTCGGTGTTGTAGCAACGTTAGACTATGTGGAGTGTAGCGCTGCTAAGCTTAGTATACGTGTCACTTCCTTTTAGCAACGTTCCGCTAAGATCTTATCAACGGCTACCGTTAAAACCTATTCTTTTTTAAAACACTTTAAACCCTTTAAATTAACGATAACTTCGAATAAAACGCCGCCGCCCTACCGTTCTTCCTATAAAAAAACCTAATTTACTATAAATAAAACGGCTAAGCTTTACGTTTATACATTCTATAAATCTATACCCTACGTATCTTTGTAAAAACTTATAACTATATATATACCGGCGTAATAACGCTTCGTCCCGTCTTTAAACAGTTTTATATTTACTACGCCGATAGACTATTTTAAAAATATATCGTAAAGTGCTTAAACTATTAACGGAACTAAACTTTACGTTATAAGCTTTTCGGTTTACTATAACCGTTCTTAACTTTAGACATACTCTACGCCGCCGTCTCTTTCGACTTCGTTCTCGGTTTATTACTCGTAACCGACGACTTAAACGCTATACTCGTCGTCGTTTACTATCTCTTAAAACAGCTAATCTTAATCTTTAAACGTATAGTTTATTCAATTATAGATTAAGTATATAAGCTCGTTAACGCTTTATAAAGTTACAACTAAAAAATCCTTTACGAAATACTCAACGATAAAAACCTTCGTTTTTTTTCGGATTTTTAAACGGCTATTTAAATAAAACTAAATATAAGATTACTATATGATACGCACACTAAGCTCAGCAACGCTACACTCCATATGGTTTAGCGTTGCCACAGCACCGACTCCCGTAATTATATAGTTTAGTATAGTCTTTTCTTTTTTTCTCTTCTTCTCTCTCTTTTTTTAGTTAGTCAATATATTATTATCATTATACATATTTAAATTAGCTCGCTACTTATAGCCGTAAGACGGCCTTCTGCTTCCGCGATATTTACTACCATTACTGTTACGACAGCTTCGCGCTCGTAACAAATGGTAACAACTCATCTCTTAAAAGGATTATTATAACTATAGTCCGTTACCGACTCACGGCATACTATAACCATACTTTTTTTCTTTTGCTGTTTTAACTAACATACTATACCCCGTTTTCTTCGCTTTTTTTTATAGCCTCACGGCTTACTATACCGTTTATTTAAACCTTTTATTGCCCTCGGGCACGCTATACCGCTTCCCCGTTTTTAGAAGCCACCGTATAAGTTCGTGCGCACCCGGTACTACTATACTTGCAAATCAGCCTGCACGCGCTCGACAACTGCCCGCGTTTTAATAGGCCAAATCCTCGACCTCTAAAGCCTCAGCGGCGCCTTTTTTACACCTGCTAGGCCGTCGCCCCAACCTGGCGACAACCCCCGTCTAAATTCTACCCGTCACTCGCACGGCACTACTCGACCACGACGTGGTCGCCGCGGGCATTAACTAAGTTAAGTGGTTATTTATATACTTACGCGAATACGCACTCCACGTACTATTCACCGCGCTCTTTAACACCGACCGCGACACCGTCCGTTTAATTGCTAGCCTTAACCTTATCTTTACGGATAACTCTTCCCGCGTCACGTACGATCTCACGACCGTCCTTGACGTCCCAGCAGCATCCCCATCACTCCCCGTCCCGAAAGCACGTGTCCTATCCGCTCTCCGAACTATCCGTCGCACTACGAGATTGCTTCGCAAAGCCGGCATTCTACCAAACTTAAAGCAAAACCACTCCTTAAAGCCCGTCTCCTCGTCCGAAGCTTATATCTCTTCTACAGACGACAACGCGGCGACCTCCCCTCTACGACGCAAGCGTCGCTTCGAAGGGCCGAAGCCGACGACGCGCTAGACCCGGTCTATAAGTAGAGCCTCCGCCGCCCTCGCCGTAGCTATTATTAACTAAATATACGCAAAACCAGCCATTAAGTTATAGTAGTCTACAGCCTCTCCCGACCTCCTCTCGGCCTACGCAGACCTTCTAACGGAAGATTTACCGCACGCGCCCTCCCCCATAACTAGCCGGGCACTACCGTCTACCGCGACTTTTGCCCCTAGTTTAAGTATAAGCCCGTTTATCGCGGCCGCCGTTACGACTTAGCTAACTACTAGGTCTCGCCTTAGCTCTTTAGTCTCCTTCGCCTTTAACCCGCCCGTATACCCCGTAGCCTCGACGTACCTATTTTAGCTAAACTTAGACGGTAGTTCGGGCAGTTTAAATAATATAGTTATCGGCCCGCTATTAACTATAACACGGTTTTTTATGTCTTACTTACCCGATTTAATGATAGTCGATACCTCCCCCTCGGCTTTCGTAGCGGCTCGCTGAAAAAAACAACCGGCTTAAGAAGCCGCGCAGCCGTTTCTCTTGACTACGATAGAGGATACTACGATACCGAGACCCGTTACGAGGACGTCGGCTTTACTTGAATACTAGTCCCAACCGCCTTATCGGCAGCCGCGCTTTATAGGAATGGCTTCGAATAACCCTCGGGCTTAGCCCGTAGCAAGACCGCTTCCCTAGGCCCGTTTTTAAGCTGCCGTACTAGCCACGCTCGACGACGATATAGCCGTAGTTTAATAGTTATTAACTATGTCTTTTTAATCTTATAACTCGGCCTTAGAAAACCGTATAGATTTCGTAGAAATGTTTGGTATTTTTATAGCTATTAAGCACGGCCGTAATATTTTACCCCGGTACTCTCCTTTACTTCTTACGAGAACCTTCTTACGGTATTCGCTACCTTTAGCACTACCGTAACGAGTATAACGTACCCGATAAACCTACCCGTACAAAGACGACGACTCCTTCGACGACGACGAAAGGCAACTACTATACCTACGGTTTTACTAACGCTCGGATTTCGCGAACTAAGCTAGAAATTAGCTTCGAGGGCCGGGCCGAGACTTACGTAGCTAAGACTAGGCTACTCAAAACCACGACTACGGGCACCCTAAAGATTATACTTAAGACATCCCCGGCAATCCTTTCGCTTCGCGTGTCTACGCCTCCCCGCCGCCTCCCCCGACCAGACTCTACTAGACGATGTAGTTACTCGGCTTCTTTGACCTTAGCGCCTCCCTCGAAGGATACACGGCTATATACTTCGTTTATAATGACGTGGATAGTTTTATCCGTAGCGTTAAATCGGAACTGGACGTCGAGCCCGGCATCGAACGGCTGTTAAGAACTAGGCTGTAGTTATAACTACGCGGCAACGTATCCCGTTGGTAGAACGACGAGCTTTTTAACGCCGAACGTTAGCGTATATGTAGTAGCGTGGAAGCATGGTGTGACGTATTACGTGATAGATTCGTGTTCTCGCCTTTTAGCGCCGTCGTTTAGCTTTAGACACACCCGTTTATAACGGAGTTGAATATAAGAGACGACGCCGTACGCGACTATTATACCTTTTACGTGAATAAAGCCCGCCTCGCTGGTGTACGCGACGACCGGGACGCCTTTAGCCGCGTCTACTATAACATTTACCCGGCATTGTAAATTCATCTCGACTGCCTAACTAAAGACACTTAGGCCGCTTAGTTTAGAGACAAATTTATCCTTAAGGCGGCTACTTAACGCCGCCTCGATAGGCACGGGCAAAGCCTTAACCTTGCCGCTTACGTGTCCTTACTCGCGTTTATTAATTACAACCGCGATAGCTTCGGTAGCTTTTTTAGGCGCGGTAACGGTTTTGACTAACGAGACAATGGCCCTCGTTATTAGTAATCCGGCTATAAACGCTCGCGGTCTTACTTTCGGGAGCGCTCTTTTCGTTTAAGAAACGATAATAAGGCGCACTTAGCTGATCTACTAGTAACTACTATCGTAGACTTAGCCCCGGCTATAACCGACTCCGCTACGGTATAATAAAGCGCGACTATAAAACTAGTATTAGTATTTAAAGATTTCTTTCGTAAGGACACGAACGGTAAGCCGGTATAGAAGCGCCTTTACTCCGACGATAAGAACTACCGCGACCGCCGCACCGCCTTAAAACGCGAGGGATACTCCTATTGCCACTCCGAGCCGTTGAAGAGCAAGTAGGATTACGCCTTTTTTATGAACGCGTACACGGCACTATACGACTACGGAACCTTTAGTTATAATAACGATATAGAAAGCTTTACTGTCGTAGACTCGAAGGACGAGCCGCCGGTACTTAACGGCTCGGAAGGAAGGATTAACTACTACGTAATAGCCGCGCCGGCCGTTAGCGAGGCATAGCCTCTCGCAACTACTGCACCGCCACCGCTTGCGGTCTTTAATACCAATCTCGTATTACTAAAGCGACGTATATGTTTTAAATGTAGCCGTGCCTTTTTGTCTTGTAATGCTATGATATAGTATATTTACGTAAATATATACACTTTAACGCCGGCACCGTAAGCTAACCGTTAGTACTAACCGGTCGCGCTACGGCTTTTTAATACTAAAACGATAGGTAAGAGCATTATTCGAGCCCCGAGCTTAACTACTACGCCGATAATAGCCGGTATAGTTAAGTTAGTATCCTTTACACCGCCTTTTTAAACGGTGTCGTTAATACCCGCCGACGTCTCGGTTAACTTTTAAGGAACTACTTTGCTCGCCCCGGCTTATAAAATCTTAGCGCTCGCCTTTTTAAGCAAGACGACCCCTAGCCCGCTTATAGTCTTAGCCAAGCTATACGTCGACGGCCCGATACTCGAAATATGTGCCGACTTAAGCGTATCTTTATATTTAGTAAACCGTAAATAGTTAAACGTATATAAGCGCGATGTTAAATATATTAAAGTCGACCGTAAGTTAAAAACTATAAACGGCTACTATACTATTGAGTATTAAGCAAAATTCACTATTTATTTAATCGGTAAAGATACTACCGGCAATAAGTGTGCCGTAGGCTTTTAAGTTTTAACCGACGTCTTCTTATACCTCGGTTTTAATATGCTCTTTAGGCTCGACGTTATGAAGTAGTACGGTGTTATCATTGATACTTAGGTAGGCACCTTTTCGCTTAAACTATACCCCGGTATTTTAATAACCGGCCGTACGCGCTAACTACGATTTCGTATTAAAGTCTAAGTAGGAGAGTAAATTTACTTAGAACTTTACGAGAAGTAGCTTTATTAGGTCTAATACGACGATGTCCCGCTTAATACAACCGGCAACCCGTTCGTTAAAGTCGAGACTTATTATTTTTTTATTTTATACCTTTACGTCTACGACTAAACTATCTCCCGCACTTAAAAACGCCTTTTTTTATTTTATAATAATACCGATACCCGGTCTTTTATTACTAAAGGCGCCATTTTAGGCTATATTACGCCGATATAACCCGGCGCTACTACTTACTAGGTAGCCGCCGAAGCGGGCGACGTTTTGCGAGAAATGTTTATAGACGGTATACTAGACTATAACGACGCGTTTATTAACTAAGTTTACTACGTTATATTAGGCACCTCGTATAAAGATTCTACTACCGGCTATTATTTATTACTTACTTCTACGACGTAGTCCCTTTATACCGCGGCGATACGTTATTACGTACCTTTCGCGATATAAGTAGACGAATAAGAACCGCCCCCGATACTTACTTCTTTACGCGTACCATCTTACGGTATCGAGAAGCCGTCCGAAGTCTCTTTTATGAAGATAAAAGACGGCGCCGCTATTTGTAGCCGGGACTTAGCCTTTGCGGACGCTTTTATTACGTTTATTACGAAGTATAGAGAAATATTTACCGACCGCGGCACGGTTTTTATGTTTGACGATATGAAAATACGTATCGACCTTATTAAATATTAGTAGAATTAGAAGCAAAACATTAAACTATATCCCTTAAGTCTATAAAACCTCGCGCTAGTCAACGAACGCTACGACCTGCTATAAAAACAAAGCAAGATAAGCTTTCTTACCCACGGCGCCCCTATCGCCTGCCCCGTCTTTATCGTATAACGCATAGTTAACGGTAAAAGAAAAGGCCGCGTCGTAGTCGACTTTAAACCGCTTAATAAGTTAATAGTACCCGACGTATATCTATTGCTAAACTAAAGCGATATAATACAATCTATCGCTAGTAAAAAGATCTTCTCTATATACGACATAGCCTCCTTTTTCTTCTAGCTCCCGATCTTCCTAAGCCACCGCGACCGCTTCGTAGTCATTAACCGCCGCGGTCTTAAATACTTTAACGTCGTCTTTATAAAGCTACGTAACGTACCCGCGTATACGTAGCGATTTATAGACCGTATATTAAAGCCGTATAAACGTTTCGTAAAAGTATACATTAATGATATTATAATCTTTAACGATACGACTAACGACTACTTTAAGTATCTTAAAACCTTATTCCGGCTTTTCTTTAACTACCGTTTTACGGTATCCGGCGAAAAAAGCTTTTTTAGCTTCCCGTCTATACGCCTTTTTAAGTATAACGTCGACGGCGATAGTATTAAACGTACAAACGACCATATTGCGGCCTTTACTAAGCTGTCCTTCCCCCGCAGCCTCTCTACTCTCAATACTTACCTTAATATAGCCGGCTTCCTACACGACAACATTACTTTCTACGACTAAAAGGCACTCCCTTTTTAAGAGAGGAAAACGGCTCTTTAACGCTAAAGTAAGGACGAGTATAGCCTCGTCCCCGGCATTAGCTTAAACAAACGCAAGGCTATTACTAGTCGGCTAACTTATAATCCTACTACTCGCGAGCACGAGGCCTTCAACTCGTTTTAAAAAGCCTTATATATACAAATACGACTCTACTACTACAACTAGACCCGACACTTATTTATTAAGCTTAACGCTTATAAGTACGGGTTCGAAGTCTTCGTCTTTTAACTAACGGCTTTATAAAACGAGGTTACGATCCTTAGCCCCGGTATTAAGTATAACGTTATCCGGCTAGTCTTCTTTTTCTCGCGCATAACTTCGGCTAAGGAAAAGTAATACTACGTTACGGAATCCGAAGTCGTAGTAATCGTTTAGACGTTTATAAAGTTGCGTAAGCTGGTGTAATCTAACCACTACCCCGTTATTATTCTCTCCGACTACGCGTTTGTACGTAATATTATTATATATACCTCCTTTAAGACGCTAGACTTAGATAAAGCCAACCTTCGCTTAGTCTCCGTTGTTAACTATATATCGTAATTTAATATACGTATTTTTTATATATCCGGTAAGTCGAATATAGTGTTAGACGTGTTGTTACGCTTATTTACGTAGGCCGAAGCACCGTTATTACCCGATAGCGACATTTTTGAAGAAGTAGTATACTTTAACCGCCTTTAAGCCTATTTGTTTTAGATCGTAATATAAGTATATCTCGCTTAGTCGGCCCCCGTTAATATTCTTACCGTAATATCCGATTTTAAAACCGACAACCGGTTATATAATGTTACTAGCGGTATAACGGTAGTATATATTAGTCCCGATATACGTACACGCATTCTTAACTCTTATACGAGTAACTTAAAACTATATACGCTACGCCTCGCATTGTTTAATAAAGCCGCCTTTTACGATAACGACGCGGTATTACCTTAGCTAAAAGCAAAAGCGAAACCCCGGCGGGCCGTACTAATCGGGCTATAAATACTACGAGACTCTCTCTTTTACCACTTTAACGATATAAACACCTTACGCTTTTATATATTATACGTAGTCTTTAAAAACGTACTAGCCGCCGCGTACGACTAGTCTTTTTACTTCGGCGAAAAACGTATAATAGCATAGCTTTTTAGCCTCTTCGTACTTAAACTCCGTTTTAAAGTTTGTATATACTTTTAGTATTATAACGTTTATAACTTAAATCAAACACTACGCTTTAAGCCCGCCGGCGAACTATAACCTATCACCTTTATAAACTTACTTTTTTATACCGTGGCACTCGATTTTATAATCGCTATGCCCTTAATACCGTTAATCGGCACTTATTAACATAACTTAGCGCAACCGTTATTAAATAGTCTTTATACTATCACCTATAAATTTACCCGTAAAACGTTATTTATCCCGGGTTATAACACGTACACGGTAGTATAATAGGCGCTATAGTTGTTCACGGCATTCTACTACGTTGACTAAGGCATTCTAAAGCAAATCATCAACGATAGAGATCTAAAATTTATGGCTAGCATATGGCGCGAGCTGTTTCGCCGCTTTGATATAAAGCTCGTTATGTCTACGGCATATCACGCCTAAACCGACGGCCTCTCCGAACGGAAGAATTAAACGGTAGAGATCGCTATCCGGTTTTATTACGCCACGTCGGTAGATATCTTTTAGGTCGTTATCTTCCCCGCTTTATAATTTTAATTTAATAACGTACTATTGGAGGTAATAAGCTACTCGCTTAACGAAATAGTTTATAGCTTCCGACCTAACGGCCCACTCAACTTACTAGTACTAATAAAAGCCGACTAACGGCAAGCGGAAGTAAGACTCGTTTAACGTTTTACTTACTAAAAGGAAGTTAAAGATCTCATAGACATAATAAACTCGTTATTAAAACTACGGTACGACCGCGTATATAAACTCGTAGCTTTCTAGCCCGGCGATATAGTCTTTTTACGACTTTACCACAGCTATAGCCTACTTAACAAACCCCCTCGTAAATTCTTTCAACAACGCATAAGTCTTTTTAAAGTGCTAAAGCGTATAAGCAAACTAGCATACCGCATCGAGCTGCTAGATACGTATAATATATATCCCGTTATTAACGTATCTTAGCTTATCGCCGCATTAAAAAGCTTTAACCTTTTTAATCGTACTACACCGCTACCCGGCCCCGTATAGCAAAACAGCATACCCGTAAAAAATAATGCTAATGAATATTAAGAAATCGAGAGCATCGTTAAGCACGACCTCCGCTCTTACGGACCGCGCCGTTTAGCTAAATATTTTATTAAGTGGTTAGGATTCGGATACTACTACGACGCATGGCTGCCACGTATAAAACTCGAGACTATAGCTATAAACTTTCTCGCCGCTTACAAAACCCGCTATCCAAATATAGCTAAGTAGCTCGATATCCCTTTTATAAAAAGCCTAGCGGTTAACGAAGTCCCTTTTAACCGTAAAGCAGCTTTAATAATAGCTTTCCCCGTTATTAGGCTACCTACGAAACGGTATAAAGAGGCCGCGTCTCGACGACGAGAAGAACTCGTTATATATCTTTAACTCTTTAGCTACTAACGAGCTACGCGACGCTATATTTACCGACGTCTTAGAATAACTTTATACTAGCCGTAAGTACATCTCCTTTTTACTAACATCTAGCTATATAAAGCTATATTATTATATTAAACAATACTTAAAACATTCTTTTGTATTAAATTTATATTCCTTTTATCCCCTTTATTGCTTTTACTCTTTTATCGTTTATATCGCCTACGCAACGGACTTTACGAGCCCCTTTTTCTTTTATTATTTGTCATGTTTACCGCGCCGGTCGCTCTTTCCTTCTTTATTATTATCGCGCCTACTTATTTCAGCTATTGTTTAATAAATTATGCAAATTTTACTTTTATTTACTTTTCTATCTACGCGTCTATAAATACCACGGCCCTACCTTTTAAATCAATATATTCGCTACCTCGACATCTATTACTTTTACCCGCTTCTTACTATACGTGCCCGGTTTTAATACGCTATTACCTTTCTATACATACTTAACCCGCCGCCTACCCCCAGCAATAAAATAAGACCCGCGATACGACAGCAACTTTACTATAAACTCGCCGACTTTTAACGCCGTTAGCTAAGACGAGACTCCCGTAAACTACGACGCCGGCCCGGCCAGTTAAGGCGATACCTTTAATGCTTTAACTAGCCCGTAGTCCGTTGCTGCCTTAGCCATAGCCTAGCTTTAACTTATTATAGGCTTCGAAGTATAAGACACAGTCTCCCCTACAACAAGTCACGCGGCCGCCGCGGACGACGATACCGTTATGGAAGCCCCCGTTGTTACCTCTCCTACACTTAGCGACGGAATGGCGATCGATAACGCGTACGATATACTTACTATAACCATCACCCCGCCTCGCTAGACTACTAAAGTGCCCGAAACGCTAGTTAACGAGGAAGCAAATGCTTAAGCTACGAACGTCGTTAATAGACTAATCGCTTAGCCGGTCTCGCCTCGCTAAAAGAAGGTCAAATTTAATACAGCCACCGAATACAACAAGTATAAGTACAACCTCGTATTATACCGCTTGCTAAACAAGAAACTCTACGAGGCGCTAGCCGCTTTCAAAGCGGTCTTAAACGACTTAAACAAGGCCCGATAAATCGCGCGTAACGAGCACGGCTATTTTATCGCAGACCTTAACGCGGCTTTATTAATCGATAAAGGCAAGTCGCTCGAGAAGAGCTTTTAGTTAGGCAACGCGACAGCCTACCCGGTCGAGGCCATCCGCCGGATCTTTAAAATCTTTAATATACAAAATCTCGCCGACCCTAAAGCTATTGCGGTCTCGCGGTATGTTAAAGCAGTATATAGCGCAAACCACAGCTTAACTCAGGCCGCTTTCTATCGTAGCTTTAAGAAGAAGTACGCGCGTATCTACGACACTAAATACCGCGGCCTAGACTATATAAGCCTAAACCTCCTTAGCTATGACGATATACTAGCAGCTCGCGTGTTATACGAAAAAGAAGAGCTCCCCGACTTCGTTTACTATACCCTCGCGTTTACGATATTTATAAATCTACTTAAACGCCTAGGCTTAAACGGCCGTCCCGCGATAATCGAAGAACGTTTAAGTATCGAAAAAGTACGTAAAGCCTCCATTACGTTATAAAAAACGGTCCGGCTGCTATAAGATATCTTTAAACAGCTACGCGATTATATTAAAGACACCTAATACGTTATAAAACAATAACTCGAGTAGGCTACTATAAACTTTTAAACCGACATTACTACCGTCTACGACGAACTATATACTATAAGAAGCGACCTTTAAGACCTTACTATAGTACTAATTACTATCGCCGACATAATAAAAAATATTAAAACCATACTAAAACAACGGGCGGAGCCAGCCGCTACGCCATCCCGCTTACCAAAACCCTAAGGCGGCCTACAACGCTCCAACTTAATCTCTACATTAAAGTATACAACTAGCGGCCCCTCGCGGGCAACGCAGTCTACCGCCGCTAACGCTACCCGCCTAACGGCTTTTACTACCCCGCGCCCGGCCGCCCGCCCTCAATCCCGCCTTGCGACAACTACGTCACCTAACCCGCCGCCAGCCAAACCCTTATCTCAAGCAACCGTAGCACGACTATCTACCGGATCGCCCGGCAAGACCACCGTAAAAAAAAAAGTGTCAATCGTACTCTTAAACTCCGCATTTACTAACTAAACTTCGGTAGCAACGTACCAATCAACGCCGTCTACACAAACAGCGACCCCGACGCAACCCTCTACCGCCATCTACTTTAGCTTCGACGACTCAAACGATAACGAGGCGGCCTAAAACAACCGTCGTCGCACCTATTTCATGCCTTTTTATTTTCTATTTTTTGTTTTTTCTCTCTTTTGTCTATCTTTTATCGTCCTTATCCGTAACTCCGCCTATATTTCATTAAAGCTATACCGCTCCGCCGCAAAATTTTTCCCAGCAATGGTTTTTCTATACCGGCGCCCCGTTCTCTCGCAAAATAAAAAAGGCGGGGGGGAGATAACACGCACACTAAGCTCAGCAGCGCCACACTCCACATAGTCTAACGTTGCCACAGCACCGACTCCCGTAGCTATATAGCTTAGCATAGTCTTTTCTTTTCTTCTCTTCTTCTCTCTCCTTTCTTAGTCAGTCAATATATTATTATCATCATGCACATCTAGATTGGCTCGCTACTCATAGCCGTAAGACGGCCTTCTGCTTCCGCGATACTTGCTACCATCACTGTCACGACAGCTTCGCGCTCGTAACAGGAAGGTTCGCGAAGCTGTAGGGTAGGCGTTGTCGATGTCGTTTTCGGCTATATATTGATATCCGATTTAATATACCGATTAAACTACGCCTTCGATTTTATTAAAGCTTTTAAGGCCGTTGTCGTTAAGGGCGGCATATATTATTAGTAGCCGAGACAGTGCGTTAAAAATCACGTGTTATTTATTAAGGCGGTGTTAAATATTTAACTTAAAAAGGTTAAGTAGTTTTTTTACTTTTAAAAATCGTTTGTTTTTAACGTTGTTTAAAATAGTGGCTATAATGCTACTTTATTTATATAAGGCTAAGATAGAACTATAATTTATAACGATTATAACTAGTTAAGCGGTGCTACTTTATATTTAAGCTTTACACTTTATAAATATCTAAACGAAACCTAGAATCTCTATTTTTATTAGCTAGTATTTAAGTTCGGCTTTAGTAAGTATTTAAGATAAAAAAGATATTGTCTTTATAGCTTTTTAAAAATAAAAATATTAGTTGAGAGAGACGTGTGTTTTATTAACGTAGTAAATATAAGCGCCGATAGTTATAAAGGCGACGTCGACGTCGATAAACAGTCGACGTTGTTTATTATAGTAATAGAGAAAGTAGTTTATTATAATAACGTTCTTAATGTTTATAAAGGCGGCGCGTTGTTTTTTTAAGCTTATAAATTTAGTTAAGTTTATCTATTTTTATCGGGCGTTTTTGTTTTTATATAACGGTGCTATTATAAAAAGTTTTATTTTGTGCTTTTAGAGAGGTTTAATGCGTAGCGTAAATTAGCGAATGTTGTTGCGTAGTTATGTAGCTAAGTTAATGAACGTCTCGAAGTTACGTAGATTTTGGGGAAATGTTATGTCGCGTACGGCGGCGATGCGTTCCGCGGTCGTCGTTAGTGAAAAGCCGTTAACGTGGCGGCCGAAGACGGTAACGCTCGGAAACGCGATAAAAGATTTTTTAAGGCCGATAAATAGGTTGTTTTTTTTAAAGATAAAAAGGAGACGGCGTAAATTAGTAATATATTTACGGAAGCTAGGGTCGGTAAGTACGACGTTATTATAGTAGCTATCGGCACCGTTTAAGTTTATAAGTAAAGTGTTAACGTGCCGTTGAATATAAAAGTTAGCGTTTTTATAGTTTATGACGAGGTAGTTAAAGGTGAACTGCCCGGATGTCGTATTAATAGTAAAGGCTTAACGAGAAGAGGGGTAGACTTTTTATTAGTAATAAAAAAAGAGTACGTCGAAGACGTTAATATATATAACGTACCGAACGGCTATTATTTTTAGGATTTGTTTTTAGGTTCGTATAAAGTAACTGTTTGTTAAGGTTATCTTATTAAGGTCTTTAATATCGATAACTATACGACTTTTAATCTCGCCGTTTACTATCCGTTAAACGATAAAAACTAAGAACGCAAAGAGCGTTAAGGTAGTTGTTTTATAGACTTTTCTTTTTATAAGTAGTTTATTTATAGTAACGTCGACGATAGTTACGGATTTAAAGTTTAAAGGGTAGACTTTATTATAACGAGGTATGAATGTTTATTAATTAGGTTTTAGTACTACGCGTACTTATAAGTCTTCAAGTTAATAGATAAAGCCGGAGTCGACGAAGACGTTTTCGAATTTAGAGATAAGGTCGAGCAATATTTATGTTCGGCGTAAGTATTTAATATTATTATAAATAGTGACGCTTAGAGGGTGCTTAACGGAGTGTATAGTGTTAACGGTAGCTTTCAAGCTGTTAACTATAACGTACGCGGCTAGTGTAATACCGCGGAAGTAGTTGTCGAAGCTAAGCTCGGAGTCGAGTTATATAAACTGCGCGGTGTTTGATAAAGAGGCGACGTAGCTAAGGTTTTTATTTTTTTATATAGTGATTGGCTTTGTCGTAGTATTAAAAACGGGAATAGTGCGGCTAGTACCGGTGAGTAGTACGGCGTATATAAATAAAGGCAGCTAGTTATACGGTTCGTATATAAAATCTTATATTGTTATAAGTAGAGGTTTAATGGTGATATTAACGTAAGCGTTTGGCGGGATAGTGGTCGTCTCCGCGGCGCGGACGGTAGCGTAGATAAGTGTGCGCCGATGAGCGATTTTAAAGGGAATAAAAATGTAATAGCTACGGATGACTAGTTATAGAGAGTTGTAAAGGATGTCGAATTGTTTTTTTATTATAATATCGTTGCCGATGAGTAAGTTGGGGGCGAGGTTGTCGATAACGAATACCGGGTAGTTGAAGGATGTTAAGGCGGTAGAGTTGTCGAGAATTTTATAGCCTCGGAATAAGAAGGGGAGGTTGACGAAGTCGGTAGTGTTATATATAGATTTATTGATTTTTCGTAATATAATAAGTTTAGAAGCTTGTTGTAGCTTGAAAGAGGGGAAGTGGTTTTTACGGAAAGTACGGTCGATAATAAACTACGAGTATTTTATATTTATATATACGGTAAAAAATATATTCGTAGTAGCGTTCGTTAATAGTTAAATACGTAAGTAGGTTATTTTAGTGCTCGTAAAAGTGGTTGTTTTAGTGCGTAAGGATGTAATTACTGGGGTAAGCTTGTAAAGCGTTTTTTTTGTATTTGTAGATTTTGTATGTGTTTTTGTTGATAGAAACGATTTTGTAGAAGTTCTAAAAGTAGCGGTAGTATTGAAGGTTTAGTGTTTTTTTTTTAGTGATTATTTATTTAGTGTTAGTTTAAGATGACGTTTTAATGTATCGTTAAGTGTAAGTGTAGGAAAGATATTAGCTATAAAGGCTTTTGTTATTTCTTTATAAAGATTTAGTTTTTCAGACGCGTACGACCGTAAGCGTTACAGAGGTGGGAGAAACCTTTGTTGCGGCTAAAGAAGGATTGGCTATACTCGGTGTAGACGAACGGAGTATATATATACTAAAGTTCTTTAACGGTAGTTAAAAAAGTGGCGTCGGCGTCGTCTTCGTCTTAGTTGTTTTAGTCGTTACTATAGTCTAACGGTTTTAAGGAGACATTTTCGTAGTTTAACGGAATGTTTATAAAACTGTCCGGGTTTTTATCTTAAACGACGGCGTACGCGCGTTATAACCGGCGGTTAAAAAGCCGGCGGTTAAAGTTACCGCGGAACGGGCGGTTAATAGTGTTTTAACGTATACCGGTTTTAAATAAGTTGCGTCGGGGTTAAGAAGAAGACTTAACAAACTAGTTTTGTCCGTTATAGTTACGACGGGGTTTAAAATCGTTTAGCTTTACGTTACGACGGTTATTAAAGCTAAAGTTGTTTTTATTATAACCGTTGCTATTATTATTAAAGGTGTTATAGCCGCCGTTATTATTCTTATTATTACCGCCGTTGCTATTATTATAGCTATTACCGTAGCCGGTATTACCATTACGGCGGTCGGCGAGGTTACGTTAGTAGTAAGCGCGGTTATTAAACTAAGTCCGGCGTTAATCCGGCGGCGGACGGCGTAAGAGTTTACGCTCTAAAACGAATAGAGTGCGCTGCTCGCGGCGGGCGCGTTCGGCCACTTTAGTAATGGTAGTACGGCGGTCGGTAATTAATTTAATAAAAAATTATAGGTCCGTTATTAAAGTCGGTTAAGGGATGTACTATTAAAGGTACGTGTTTAAAGCGAAGTAAGCCGACTTAAGTTAACTATAAATATTTATTCTATATAATTTAGCCTTGGCCGCTATAGTATTAATAAACGCTACGATATTATTACTTTTAGTAACGTGTTTAACGATAAACCGTGCTTTTTTTATAAATTAAAAGTTATCGGCTACGAGAGTCTAAAAGCGTTTTATAAGGCATTTAACGACGTAGTTTAAGTTAGTATTAGTTAGTACGAAGCGATTATAGTTTTAAAGTTCGATATTAAACTATTTTAAAACGTCGCTTATTAAGTATTAAGTCTATACCTTTATAATTTATTTAAAGGAGGTGGTGTTAGCCATTTATTAAAGACGACCGGTAAAAATATCGACGTTAGTGTACATAGTTGTTTTATCGTTTAATACGATGCCGACTTATTTAAGGTTTAACTTACCAAAGTTAAAAAAGTTAAGACGTTCCGGACGGATAAAAGTACGATCGGCTTATAAGGCGGGGGTATTACTACCGAACAATTATTAAAAGCGGTAAAATTGTTTTATAGTTATATTCCAGTAAAAGAATTCGTCGGGGATGGGTCCGTTTAGCTAATTAAAGTTTTATTAAGGGAATTTTTAAGGTTTAAGTTAGTAACCAAAGTTGTAATTATTAAAACCATATCCGTTATTAAGAAGGGGAGTGTGTATATTAACGGGATTATTAGCCTGTCCGTAATTAGTAAAGCTTTATAAATTGTCGATTTAAGCCGTTCCAAGTGTTACGAGCGCGAAGCTGTCGTGACAGTGATGGTAGCAAGTATCGCGGAAGCAGAAGGCCGTCTTACGGCTATGAGTAGCGAGCCAATCTAGATGTGCATGATGATAATAATATATTGACTGACTAAGAAAGGAGAGAGAAGAAGAGAAGAAAAGAAAAGACTATGCTAAGCTATATAGCTACGGGAGTCGGTGCTGTGGCAACGCTAGACCATGTGGAGTGTGGCGCTACTGAGCTTAGTGTGCGTGTCATCTCCCCCCCGCCCTCTCCATTTTGCGAGAGAACGGGGCGCCGGCATAGAAAAACCATTGCTGGGAAAAATTTTGCGGCGGAGCGGTATAGCTTCAATGAAATACAGGCGGAGTTACGGACAAGGACGACAAAAGATAGACAAAAGAGAGAAAAAACAAAAACAGAAAAACAAAAGGGCATGAAATAGGTGCGACGACGGTTGCTTTAGGCCGCCTCGTCATCGTCTGAGTCGTCGAAGCTAAAGCAGGTGGCGGTAGAGGGTTGCGTCGGGGTCGCTGCTTGTGTAGACGGCGCTGATTGGTGCGCTGCTGCCGAAGCTTGGCTAGTAGATGCGGAGCTTGGGAGCACGATTGACACCCTTTTTCTTGCGGTGGTCTTGCCGGGCGATCCGGTAGATGGCCGTGCTGCGGCTGCCCGAGACAAGGGTCTGGCTGGCGGCGGGTTGGGTGACGTGGTTGTCGCAAGGCGGGATTGAGGGCGGGCGGCCGGGCGCGGGGTAGCAGGAGCCGCTAGGCGGGTAGCGCTGGCGGCGGTGGACTGCGTTGCCCGCGAGGGGCCGCTGGCTGTGTGCTTCAATGCAGAGACTGAGTTGGAGCGCCGTAGGCCGCCTTGGGGTCCTGGCAGGCGGGATGGCGTGGCGGCTGGCTCCGCCCGTTGCTCTAGTGCGGTCTTGATGTCCTTCATTGTGTCGGCGACAGTGACTAGTGCTGTGGTGAGGTCTTGGAGGTCGCTTCTCATAGTGTGTAGTTCGTCGTGGACGGCAGTGATGTCGGCTTGAAAGTCCGTGGTGGCCTGCTCGAGTTGCTGTTCCATGGCGTGTTGGGTGTCCTTGATGTGATCGCGCAGCTGCTTGGGGATATCTTGCAGCAGCCGGACCGCCTTCTGTGACGCAACGGAGGCCTTGCGTACTTCCTCGGCACTTGGACGTTCTTCGATTGTCGCGGGACGGCCGTCTGGGCCTGGGCGTTCAAGCAGATTTGCAAACATCGTGGACGCGAGGGCATGGTAAGCGAAGTCGGGGAGCTCCTCTTTTTCGTGCAGCACGCGAGCTGCCAGCATGTCGTCATAGCTGGGGAGGTCTAGGCCCATGTGGTCCAGGCCGCGGTATCTGGTGTCGCAGATGCGCGCGCACTTCTTCCTGAGGCTGCGATAGAAAGCGGCCTGAGTCAGGCTGTGGTTTGCGCTATATACTGCTTTGGCATGCCGCGAGACCGCAATGGCTCTAGGGTCGGCGAGATCTTGCACATTGAAGATCTTGAAGATCCGGCGGATGGCCTCGACCGGGTGGGCTGTCGCGTTGCCCAACTGAAAGCTCTTCTCGGGCGACTTGCCTTTGTCGATTGGTGAAGCCGCGCTGGGGTCCGCGACAAAATGGCCGTGCTCGTTACGCGCGACTTGTCGGGCCTTGTTTGGGTCGTCTGGGACCGCTTCGAAAGCGGCCAGCGCCTCGTGGAGTTTCTTGTCCAGCAGGCGGTGTGGTACGAGGTTGTACTTGTACTTGTTGTATTCGGTGGCTGCATCAAATTTGACCTTCTTCTGGCGAGGCGAGACCGGCTGAGCGATTGGTCTGTTGGCGACGTTCGTGGCCTGGGCATCTGCTTCCTCGCTGGCTGGCGTTTCGGGCACTTCGGTAGTCTGGCGAGGCGGGGTGATGGTTATAGTGAGTGTGTCGTGCGCGTTGTCGATCGCCATTCCGTCGCTGGGTGTGGGAGAGGTGGCAGCGGGGGCTTCCATAGCGGTGTCGTCGTCCGCGGCGGCCGCGTGACTTGTTGCGGGGGAGACTGTGTCCTGTGCTTCGAAGCCTGTGATGAGTTGAAGCTGGGCCATGGCTGAGGCAGCAACGGACTGCGGGCTGGTCAGGGCATCAGGGGTATCGCCTTGGCTGGCCGGGCCGGCGTCGTGGCTTGCGGGAGTCTCGTCTTGGCTGGCGGCGTCAGGGGTCGGCGAGCCCATGGTGAAGTTGCTGTCGTATCGCGGGTCTTGTTCCATTGCTGGGGGTAGGCGGCGGGTTGAGTGTGTGCAGAAGGGTAATGGCGTGTTGGAACCGGGCACGTGTGGTAAGAGGCGGGTGGAGGTGATGGATGTCGAGGTAGCGAATGTGTTGATTTGAAGGGCAGGGCCGTGGTATTTGTAGACGCGTAGATAGAAAAGTAAACAAAAGCAAAATTTGCACAATTTGCTGGACAATGGCTGAAATAGGCAGGCGCGATGATGACAAAGAGGGAAAGAGCGACCGGCGCGGTGGACATGACAGATAATGAAAGAAAAAGGGGCTCGTAGAGTCCGTTGCGTGGGCGATGTAAGCGATAAAAGAGTAAAAGCAACAAAGGGGATAAAAGGAATGTAAATTTAGCACAAAGGGATGTTTTGGGTGTTGTTTGATGTGGTGATGTGGCTTTGTACAGCCAGATGTTGGTAGGGGGGAGATGTGCTTGCGGCTAGTGTGAGGTTATTCTGGGACGTCGGCAAGCGTGGCGTCGCGTGGCTCGTCAGCAGCCAGGGAGTTAGAGATGTATGACGAGTTCTTCTCGTCGTCGAGACGCGGCCTCCTTGTGCCGTCTCGTGGGTGGCCCGGTGGCGGGGAGAGCTACTGCTGGGGCTGCTTTGCGGCTGGGGGGGACCTCGCTGGCCGCCGGGCTTTCTGCGGGAGGGATATCGAGCCACTTGGCTATGTCCGGATGGCGGGCTTCGTAAGCGGCGAGAAGGTCTGCAGCTGTGGTCTCGAGTTCTGTGCGTGGCAGCCATGCGTCGTGGTGGTGTCCGAATCCCAACCACTTGATGAGATATCTGGCTGAGCGGCGCGGTCCGTGAGAGCGGAGGTCGTGCTTGACGATGCTCTCGATTTCCCAGTATTCATCAGCATTATCTCTTGCGGGTATGCTGTCCTGCTGCACGGGGCCGGGTGGCGGTGTGGTGCGACCGAAAGGGTCAGAGCCTTCTGGTGCGGCGACAAGCTGGGATACGCTGATGACGGGATGTATGTTGTACGTGTCCGGCAGCTCGATGCGGTATGCTAGTTTGCCTATGCGCTCTAGCACTTTGAAAGGACCCATGCGTTGTTGAGAGAATTTGCGAGGGGGTTTGCCAGGCAGGCTGTAGCCGTGGTGGAGTCGCAGGAAGACCATGTCGCCGGGCTGGAAAGCCACGAGCCTGTGTGCGCGGTCGTACCGTAGTTTTGACAGCGAGTTTGCTATGTCTACGAGATCCTTAGCTTCCTTCTGGTAGGTAGAGCGCCAGACGAGTCTTGCTTCCGCTTGCCGTTGGTCGGCCTCCATTGGTGCCAGTAGGCTGAGTGGGCCGTTGGGTCGGAAGCCATAGACCATCTCGTTGGGCGAACAGCCTGTCACCTCCGATGGTGCGTTATTGAGCTGGAATTGCAAGGCGGGGAGGATAGCGACCCAGGAGATGTCTGCCGACGTGGCGTAATGGAACCGGATGGCGATCTCCACCGTCTGGTTCTTCCGTTCGGAGAGGCCGTCGGTCTGGGCGTGATATGCCGTAGACATAGCGAGCTTTGTATCAAGGCGGCGAAACAGCTCGCGCCATATGCTAGCCACAAATTTTGGATCTCTGTCGCTGATGATTTGCTTTGGAATGCCCCAGTCAGCGCAGTAGAATGCCGTGAGCAACTGCAGCGCCCATTGTGCTGCCGTGTACGTGTTGTGACCCGGGATGAGTAGCGTTTTGCGGGTAAATTTGCAGGTGACAGTGCAGAGACTGTCCAACAGCGGCTGCGCTGGGTCATGCCAGTGAGTGCCGGCTGACGGCACTGGGGGCATGGCGACTATGAAATCGAGTGCTACGGTGTGGAAGGGTAAGTCTACGGAGGTGATGGGTTGCAGCTCGCCGGCGGGCTTGAGGCGCAGTGTCTGATTTAGGTTGCAGACGTTGCAGTGCTGGAGGTATGTGCGGACCTTGGAACGGAGTTTGGGTACGAAGAGGCTGGAAAGCTGTGCCATCATGCGTTTTTCGCCGAAGTGAAAGGACTGGTCGTGCGCGGCGGCTAGCACGTCTTTGAGGACTGCGTGTGGTATACAAAGGCGTGGGGTGCCTGTGTCGTCAAGGTGGTAAAGGAGAGAGTCTCGCAGTATCCATGGCCCGATTGGTACGGCCCGCCGGGGTTTCGCTTTTGCTCCTAGCTGAGGTAATGCCGCGTCGCTGTCGTGAGAGGCGGCCTCATCAAGCAGTGCGAGGCGCAGCGTGTGCAGTTTTGAGTCACTCGCGTAGGAGTTGAGAATGCGTGTGCGCATGTCGGGACTGATATGCACTGCCGTTGTGCCGCTGGTGGCATTGTACAGCCGGTTGTCGGTCTCGAGATCGGACATTGCGGCAAGAATGTTAGCGGGGGCCGACTGGGCGAGATATGCTTGTACTGCGATCTGGGACAGGTAGGCCTGGGGGCGGTTGGAGTATGCCACTTCTTCGAGGATGTCGCTGTCGGGTGGTAGCGGTGCCTCGGCCCACGTAGGCAGGCGTGACAGCGCGTCTGGCACTATGTTCGACTTGCCGGGTATGTGGAAGATGCGTATGTTGAATTGCGACATGTAGTTGGCAGCGGAGGCCAGGCGAAGGTTGGCTTTGTCCAGGTCTAGCGTCTTGAGGGAGGTGTGCATAATGATATTGCGTGCAGGCGCGTGGTCGGAGAGAATGATGACGGGGTGGTGGTTAGATTGCACCAGCTTGCGCAACTTTACAAACGTCCAAACGATTACTGCGACTTCGGATTCCGTAGCGTGGTGTTGCTTTTCCTTGGCCGAGGTTATGCGCGAGAGAAAGAGGACTGGCCGGATGGCGCTGTACTTGGTGCCGGGGCCAGGGATCGTGACCTCGTCCCATGAGGCCGTCAGTTGGAAGACGAAGACTCCGAACCCGTGCTTGCAGGCGTCAAGCTTGATAAATAAGTGTCGGGTCTGGTCGTGGTGGTGGAGTCGCATCTGTGTGCATAGGGCTTCCTGAAGCGAGTTGAAGGCCTCGCGCTCGCGAGTAGTGGGATCGTAGGTTAGCCGACTTGTAATAGCCTTGCGCTTGTTCAGGCTAATGCCGGGGACGAGGCCATGCTCGTCCTTGCCTTGGCGTTGGAGAGCCGTCTTCCTCTCTTGAAGGGGGAGTGCCTTCTGGTCGTAGAAAGCAATGCTGTCGCGTAGGAAGCCGGCCATACCAAGGTAAGTGCTGAGAGCAGAGAGGCTGCGGGGGAAGGACAGCTTAGTGAAGGCCGCAATGCGGTCGTCTGTGCGCTCAATGCCATCGCCGTCGACGTTGTACCCGAGAAGGCGCACAGACGGGAAGCCGAAAAAGCTTTTCTCGCCGGACACCGTGAGGCGGCAGTCGAGGAAAAGCCGGAACAGGGTCTCAAGATGCTTGAAGTGGTCGTCGGTCGTGTCGCTGAAGATTACAATGTCATCAATGTATGCTCTTGCGAAGCGTTTGTGCGGCTCTAGTATGCGGTCCATGAATCGCTGCGCATACGCGGGTGCGTTGCGTAGCCCCATGAGGACGACGTTAGAGTATTCAAGACCGCGGCGGCTGATGACCACGAGGCGGTCGCGGTGGCCTGGGAAGATCGGGAGCTGGAAGAAAAAGGAGGCCATGTCGCATGTGGAGAAGATCTTCTTGCCAGCGATGGATTGCATTATGTCGCCTTGGTCTGGCAATGGATACACGTCGGGCACTGTCAGCTTATTAAGCGGTCTAAGGTCGACCACGACGCGGCCTTTTCTCTTGCCGTTAACTGTGCGCCATACGACAAAGACGGGGCAGGCGATGGGGGCGCCGTGGGTAAGAAAGCCCATCTTGCCTTGCTTCTGTAGCAGGTCGTGGCGTTCGTTGACCAGCGCGAGGTCCTGCAGACCCAGGGGATATGGCTTGATGTTTTGCTTCTGATTCTGCCAGTGTTCGACAAGGTCGATGCGCATTTTCATGTCGTCAGGCATGGGAACCGTGCCGCGGTCGGTAAACATTTCTCTATGCTTCGTGATAAGCGTGGTAAGAGCGTCCGCAAAGGCTGGGTCCCGGCTGCAAATAGCGGCGCCGTCTTCTGTCTTCATGAAAGAGACTTCGGACGGCTTCTCGATACCGTAGGATGGCACGCGTAGAGAGGTGAGCACCGGGGGCGGTTCTTGTTCGTCTGCCTGTGTCGCGAGGGGTGCGTGGTAACGTGTCGCCGCGGTGTGGGGGGACTGCGTCGCGGAGGCAGGTGACAGATGATAGCCGGTGGTGGAATCTCTGTGCGAGGTGCCCAATATGACGTGGTAGACTTGGTTAATGAACGCGTCGTCGTGGTCTGGTATGCCGTCTACAAACATTTCTCGCAGAACGTCGCCCGCTTCGGCGGCTACCTGGTAGGCGGTGGCGCCGGGTTGTATCGGCGTGATGTAGCCTAGGATGGCGCCCTTGGTGATGGAGGACCGGGTGTCGGTGTTGTTGTGAAACAAGAAGAGGCGCCCTTGGGTGCGGGAGATAGTTTGGTCGTAGACGTAGGGGCATGAGGCAGAGAAATGATAGGTCTCGGCTTTGGCGAGCGGGTTGCCGGTTGTGTTGAGCGGGACATCGTCGTGTTGGACCCAATGGAGCTGCTTCTCGTGGGGTTCTAGGTGAATTTGCTCTCCTGCTCGGACTTTGATGCGAAATCGTAGTTGGCGCGTGCGGCCGGTTATTAGAATGCCGGGGTATGGTTTGAGCGAGAGGGTGCCTGCCTGGGTGTCAATGATAACACCGTACTGCTTCATGACGTCGAGCCCGAGGAGCATGTTGGGGCCGAGGTATGGGAAGACGTCGGCTAGGACTTGGAGGCCCACGGCACACTCATTGCCGGTGGTGTCTTTGCCGACTAAGTAGACGGTGAATTTTGCCTGGTGCTCGACAGTGTGGTGGCCGCCTACAGCTTCCAGCTTGCGGTCGACCTTAACATATTTGACATCGCGCCCGTGTGCGTCTAGCCATTTACGGTCTACTAGGCACGAGGATGCGCCTGAGTCGGCACATATTTCGAGTGTCGGGCCGTCGACATGTAGCTTGGCTGGGACCATGAGCGGGCTGGGGGTCGTCTTGCCTGGGGGGGCGAGCGCTGGGATTTTGTAGGCCGGGGCGAGCAGAGTGGTTCCCTGAAGGTTGGCCGAGACGTCGGCGGGTGTTGGCGACACTGTTTGGGGAGGCGGTGCGAAGGATACCGACTTGGCTGTGCCGGCGGTTGTCGGCGTGGTGGCTGGGCTCGGGACTCGAGTAATGCTCCTGCCTGTCGTTTTGGTTTCGGAGGGCCGTGGCGCGACCGGCTGGTGCTGGCGGTTGGCTTGCGGTGCCGGCGCTAGAGTGCATGTGTTTGCGTAGACATGCTGCATCATGGCATTACGGGACAGGAAGGCACGGCTGCATTTGAAACATATACGGCGCTCTGGTGGTGCGAGATTGGTATTGAAGACCGCAAGCGGTGGCGGTGCAGTGGTTGCAAGAGGCTGTGCCTCGCTGACGGCCGGCGCGGCTATTGCGCAGTAGTTGATCCTTCCTTCCGAGCCGCTAAGTGCCGGCGGCTCGTCCTCCGAGTCTGCGACGGTAAAGCTTTCCACATCGCTGTTATAGCTGAAGGTTCCGTGGTCGTATGGTGCCGTGTACGCGTTCATAAGGAAGGCGTGATCCCACTTGCTCTTCAACGGCTCGGAGTGGCAGTAGGAATATCCCTCGCGTTCTAAGGCGGTGCGGCGGTCGCGGTAGTTCTTGTCGTCGGAGTAGAGGCGCTTCCATGCCGGCTTGCCGTTCGTGTCCTTACGAAAGAAATCTTTGAATGCCAGTGCTGGTTTTGCAGTCGCGCTTTGCTGCACCGTGGCGGGGTCGGTTATGGCCGGGGCTGAGTCTGCGACAGTGGTTGCTGGTGGATCAGCTGGGTGCGCCTTATTGTCGTCTCTTAAGCGAAAGGAGCGCTCCCGAGAGTGAGACCGCGAGCGTCTGTAGCCGGATTGCTGGTAGCGAGGGCCATTGTCTCGTTGGTCAAAGCCGTTGCCGCGCCTAAGGGAGCTACCGGAGCTGTCGCGGTTGTAATTGATAGACGCGAGCGGGGACACGTGGGCGGCAGGGTTGAGGCTTTGCCCGTGCCTGTCGAGGCGGCGCTGGGTAGCCGCCTTGAGGATGAATTTGTCTCTAAACTGGGCGGCCTGGGTGTCTTTGGTTGGGCAGTCGAGATGGATTTGCAATGCCGGGTAGATGTTGTGGTAGACGCGGCTGAGGGCGTCCCGGTCGTCGCGTGCACCAGCGAGGCGGGCTTTGTTCACGCAGAGGGTGTAGTAGTCGCGCACGGCGTCGTCTCCTGTGTTCAACTCCGCTGTGAACGGGTGTGTCTGGAGCCAGACGGCGGCGCTGGAAGGCGAGGGCACGAATCTGTCGCGTAGTGCGTCACACCATGCTTCCACGCTGCTACATATGCGCTGGCGTTCGGCGTCAGAGAGCTCGTCGTTCCACCAGCGGGATGCGTTGCCGCGTAGCTGTGACCACAGCCTGGTTCTCAACAGCCGTTCGATGCCGGGCTCGGCGTCCAGTTCCGATTTGACGCTGCGGATGAAACTATCCACGTCATTGTGGACGAAGTGTGTGGCCGTGTGTCCTTCGAGGGAGGCGCTGGGGTCAAAGAGGCCGAGTGACTGCATCGTCCAGTAGAGTCTGGTCGGGGGAGGCGGCGGGGAGGCGTAGACACGCGAGGCGAAGGGATTGCCGGGGATGTCTTGGGTGTAATCTCTAGGGTGCCCGTAGTCGTGGTTCCGAGTGGCCTGGTCCTGGCTGCGTGAGTCTCGGCCCGGCCCTCGAAGCCAATTTCCAGCCTGGTTCGCGAAATCCGAGCGCTGGTAGGACCGTGGGTATGGTGGTTGCCTTTCGTCGTCGCCGAGGGAGTCGTCGTCTTCGTGCGGGTGGGTCTGTCGGGTGCGTTGTGCTCGCTGCGGTGGTGCTGGAGGTGGCGAATGCCGTGGGAGGGTTCTCGTAGGAGGTGAGGGAGAGTGCCGGGGTGAGATATTGCGGCCGTGCTTAGTGGCCATGAGGGCACCGAACATTTCTACGAGACCTGCACGGTCTTCCGGGGCCGAGCTGTGGGATTGGAAAGACATGGCTAACAGCTGTCGGACTGCGGCTATGTCGTCGTCGAGCGTGGCTGGTGCGGCAGCTTGGAGGCGGGCCTGGGGAGGCGGTCTTGCTGCGGGCTGAGCCCGGGGGTTATTCGGGGCCATTCCTGCAAGGCGCGGCTGCCGATGGGGCGGTTGGGACTGGTATTCGGGTGGGGCCGACGTCCTCGTGGCGGGTCTCGGTGTCGTAGTGTCCTCTATCGTGGTCAGGAGAGACGGCTGCGCGGCTTCTTGGGCCGGTTGTTTTTCTCGGCGAGCCGCTGCGAGGGCCGAGGGGGAGGTGTCGACTACCATTGGATCGGGTAGGTAGGACATGGGAGGCCGTGTTGTGGTTGGTAGCGGGCCGATGACTGTATTGTTTGAGCTGCCCGAGCTACCGTCTAGGTTTGGCTGGAATGGGTGCGCCGAGGCCACGGGGTATGCGGGCGGGCTAGGGGCGAAGGAGACTAAAGAGCTAGGGCGAGACCTAGTGGTTGGCTGAGTCGTAACGGCGGCCGCGATAGGCGGGCTTGTACTTGGGCTAGGGGCAAGAGTCGCGGTAGACGGTGATGCCCGGCTAGTTATGGGGGAGGGCGCGTGCGGCAGATCTTCCGTTGGGAGGTCTGCGTGGGCCGAGAGGAGGTCGGGAGAGGCCGTAGACTGCTGTGACTCAATGGCTGGTCCTGCGTGTGTTTGGCTGGCAGTGGCTGCGGCGAGGGCGGCGGAGGCTCTGCTCATAGACCGGGTCTGGCGCGTCGTCGGCTTCGGCCCTTCGAGGCGACGCTTGCGTCGTGGAGGGGAGGT
Source organism: Ophiostoma ulmi (assembly GCA_029298715.1). Lineage (NCBI taxonomy): Eukaryota > Fungi > Ascomycota > Sordariomycetes > Ophiostomatales > Ophiostomataceae > Ophiostoma > Ophiostoma ulmi. The sequence goes on along the minus strand of JANSLN010000002.1, from coordinate 3,161,193 downwards.
CGCCGCGTTGTCGTCCGTAGAAGAGATATAAGCTTCGGACGAGGAGACGGGCTCTGAGGAGTGGTCTTGCTCTGAGTCTGGCAGAATGCCGGCTTTGCGAAGCAGTCTCGTGGTGCGACGGATGGTTCGGAGAGCGGATAGGACACGTGCTTTCGGGACGGGGAGTGATGGGGATGCTGCTGGGACGTCAGGGACGGTCGTGAGGTCGTACGTGACGCGGGAAGAGTTGTCCGCAGGGATAGGGTTAAGGCTAGCAATCAGACGGACGGTGTCGCGGTCGGTGCTAGAGAGCGCGGTGAATGGTGCGTGGAGTGCGTGCTCGCGCAGGTGTGCAAATAACCACTTGGCTTGGTTGATGCCCGCGGCGACCACGTCGTGGTCGAGTGGTGCCGTGCGAGTGACGGGTGGAATTTGGACGGGGGTTGTCGCCAGGTTGGGGCGACGGCCTAGCAGGTGTAGAGGAGGCGCCGCTGAGGCTTTGGAGGTCGAGGATTTGGCCTGTTAGGACGCGGGCAGTTGTCGGGCGCGTGCAGGCTGATTTGCAGGTATGGTAGTGCCGGGTGCGCACGAACTTGTGCGGTGGCTTCTGAGGACGGGGAAGCGGTATGGCGTGCCCGAGGGCAACAAAAGGTTTGGATGAACGGTATGGTGAGCCGTGAGGCTGCAAAAAGAAGCGAAGAAAACGGGGTATGGTGTGCTAGTTAAAGCAGCAAAAGAAAAGAAGTATGGTTATGGTGTGCCGTGAGTCGGCAACGGACTATGGTTATAATGATCCCTTCGAGAGATGAGTTGCTACCATTTGTTACGAGCGCGAAGCTGTCGTGACAGTGATGGTAGCAAGTATCGCGGAAGCAGAAGGCCGTCTTACGGCTATGAGTAGCGAGCCAATCTAGATGTGCATGATGATAATAATATATTGACTGACTAAGAAAGGAGAGAGAAGAAGAGAAGAAAAGAAAAGACTATGCTAAGCTATATAGCTACGGGAGTCGGTGCTGTGGCAACGCTAGACCATGTGGAGTGTGGCGCTACTGAGCTTAGTGTGCGTGTCACCAAGGATAGGCTAGTTAAGGCCGGTTTAGCCGGTTTAATCGTCGTGTATAGACGATATAGTAGCTTTATTAACGGAAAGGCTTACGTAAGAAGTAGTCGTTACGTATATAGTTTATTCGCGGTATACGTTAATAGAATTTTATTCGTTATATACGTTAGTAGAATTATAGGTCGTATAAACGCGACCGCGTATATAAGCCTTACCGCGTTTTCGTTTAGCTGGTTAACGGTAGTAGATTTAGTAGAGTGATATAGTGTTTTACGTAAATATATTAAAAGTGGCCGTTAAAGCGGAACGAAGTAACGAAAAAGGGATTAAAATACGTTTAAAGAATATATTTATAAATAGGTGTTATAGGAGTTCGTTAAAGCTATAAATCGGACGTACTAATATAGAAATAAAAGTAAAAAAGTTTACAAACGTTCCCGAGAGAAGGCGTACGGGAAAGACTATATAAAGTTCTTAAAATTCCAGAACGACGTCTAAAAGTTCGTTATATTCCCGGCGCCAGCGGCGGAATACTACGATACGCGCGGCACGATTCTTTAACTAAGTTAAGTCGTAAATTAAGCCGTTTATACGTTCTTTAAACTAAGAGATATTAAAGAGAAAACGGCGTTTAAGGCTTGTAAAGTCTTAACTAAAAGAAGGGGCGTAACGGATAAACTGGCTTAGTCGTTCGTATAGACCGTAGTCTATAAGTAAAAGCATAAGCTAAATAAAAGTATACGGAAACGAAGGGGTAGGACACGAGAGAGAGAAAAGTAGAAAAAGGGTGTGTATAGTGCGGCCGGCAGACCGCTAGTACCAAACATATACAACCGGGGTTATGTAAGTTTAAGCTAGTGCTTTTAAGCTGGTGTAACAGAGGGGGCTGCTACCATTGTTAGATGAGTGGAATGGTATTATTTATTGTTGTCCTTCTTAGGTTCCATCCTATCTATGTGGCTAGAGGGGATGAGGGGATAGTCCCTCATACACTGTGTGTATACGGTGTATAGCTAGTCAGACACGGTGTGTCCTGACACCATCAACAACTTCCTCTCACCATGCGAGTGTATCCGAAGTGTCGGAGTGCTCAGATAGGCTATATACAGTATTGTCTACACTGTCTACACTGTCTACTGCGTCCAAAGACATGTTTCTCTTTAGCCTTGTTTTCTTTCTCTCTACTTTGTTCCTTTTTTTCCCTTCATTTTTGTTGGGTTTTTCGTCAGGTTTTAGCTTTTTCCTCTTCCTCTCTCGTCTTCTTAGCCGTCTTCTTAGCCGTCTTCTTCAGCCGCCCACTTTACTCCATTCTCCGAGTTCCTCCCAGCAGTCCCAACGACAGAGATTTCGGTCCATATAGTCATTAAGAGACTAGGAATATTAGAGCAAGAAACCACAGGCAGGCATCAAACAAGGTGAAAAGTACGGGTAAAGAGGTATCACTTTCAAAGGGTTACCAGTACTGTAGAAATACTTGCAGCACGCTAGAAAATGGTAAAATACTGTCAAGTCCTCAGAGTCACTTCACTCCAGTGAGATGGGTTACTCGCTGCGCGTCTTGTCTCTCTTTGTCTCCTGCCTTTCTTTTTCTCACAACCCTTGGCTGAAATCCTTCCTCCTTGTAAAAGCCAACCGATGAGAGATGTCACACAATGTACTGCAGACTAATGCATGCTATTATGAGTTGAGAGAACTCTTCTCTTGGATCCGAATAAGAAACTGCAATACTGTTAATAACGACAGACAATGATAATCAAATAGCAATGATACGACGTAATGAGCCGCCATCAACTCAAGAGACAAGACAAGACTGGCCAAAGAGAGCAAAGGTATCACAGACTCCGCAAAAGTGGCTCCATAGCCTGTGCTAGTGCTGCAGGAGCAGAGGATAGAGCAGATAGAGGAGTGAGGAGTGAGGAGGGAGGGAGGAGGGAGGAGGGAGGAGGGAGGAAGACAGGGAGGGAAATGGAAACAGCCAGCCGGGGTTTTAATGGCTTGGACGGACGCGTGTGGAAACGACCGAGAGTTGAAATTGGAAAAGAAAGAAAGGACTGGTCAGCTTGTACGTGCAAACGAATTATGGCTGAGAGAAGATTGGGATAGGGCTTAGAAAAGAAGAGAAGAACAGAACAGAAGCACAAGGTAAGCGACAACAGACAAGGCATAAGGGGGGTTCGTATCTGAGAGAGTGGTGTTCGGGCCCGCTTTTGCCGCTTTTTATCAGCAGGCACCCTCGATAAGATATACGAAGAGAACATGCACTGTTTCTGAACATGCTTGCAGACGAGACGTTTGCTGGCATGGGCATAATAATATTCACTTTTTATACAGATGTACTTTGGCTTGTGCCGCATTGGACAAGACAGAATGTCAACCTAATTAAGATACACCGTGAACATTGGTGATACGGATCACACTCGGGATGGCAGTGAGGCTTGTAGATCTGTGCCCTAGACTGCAAGTGTATTTACTGCCGACTCGTGACTGTTTTGGCAGTGCACACTGGGCCGCTTTGGTTATCTCTTCTTCTCGTGCATTTTCTTCATTCCCTCCATCTTGAGCTAAGAGGAGCCTATGACAACGCGAGCCTTGTTGATGTACATCACCCCCTCACTCTCGGTCTAGGTGATAACAATAAGCACAATCATACCCAGGTGCCAGTGGTGTCACAACAGAGTCAGGTTGGCTATTTACAGCAGGACAGGGATTTGTTATATTACGTTCATGTAGGTGGTGCTTGCTGGTAGCTTGCTTCATACTGGATATTGCTTGTGCTGCATACTACCCATGCCTTGGCTCACTCTCGCTCATATATTTATATCACTATTTCGTAATATATCACTATCATCTGGACTAGGTTTCGTCTTTCGTCTTGACTTGCCGTCTGATCAAAAGCAGAGTCTGGGCCGGAGCGTCCATCACCCAGTTCCGATCACGCAAACATTGTCGTGGAGGTTGCTGCAAGATATAGAGACTTTGATGTTTTGGGTGTTTTTTTTTTAAGATATGGCCTCTTTTGTAGTGCTCACGGTCTCGTATTACTGTAATATGTCTAGAGCTTGAGCCACCGCCATGATAAAACTCTCAAACGCTACACGCAAGGTATATGTAGGCAAGCAACAGTCATTACTGATGTCAAGTACACCAACTATAATTTCCAGCTCGAATATAGAGGCCTTTAAACCTTGAAAGCTTATATACCGCGGTTGAACTCAACAAGACCACCGGCACCGCCACGGCCACGGAACTCGGGCTCCAACAACTCGGCCGCAATCTTCTGGCGCTGCGGGAATGCAGCCAGGGCCAACGGCAGCACAGCGTAGCTCGTCAACAGCACAAGGCCCAGGTTGACGGGTGTCGTCATGTGTGGCCGCTGCTTCAGCCAGTTGGTTGCCTGCAGACGCACTAGTACCAGAGGAGGGATAACCATGATAGGCGAGCTGTTTAGCACACGCGACACAGCCGTCTCGCCTACGGCAATTGTGGCCGCCTTCTTGCTACGGCCCAGCGATGTCGACGAGTCTACATCGGCACCCTCGCCTGCAACGGGGTATACGTCAATGCCCGTGCGGATCTCCTCGCCACGCATCAGGAAAACGTTGAGGGCACCGGCACTGGCGACAGCGGCAAAGGGCACAAGACGGCCCAGAATCAGTCGCGTTGAAGCCGACAAGCTGGTGAGGCGGGGCACCAGGCTGTTGAGACCGACAGCCACAGAGCACGAGGCGCCGACTGCCATAAAGTACGACTGAGCCAGCTTGCTGTACGACAGCGGCGACGACTTGTTGGCGTTGGCGTTGTTGATGGCCACGTTGAGCGACTGGTTGGCAATCTGCCACAAGATGGTGCCCCGGGTGCTGAGATTGGGAGTCAGCATACCGGCAGTCACGACCAGGTTGGACAGCACAAAGCACGACATGCGGAACGGCATCAGCACCGGCTCGCCCGTGTCCGGGTGCAGAGTTGAGTCCACAATCTTCTTTGCATGCCACAGCTCGGGCGTCATCTCCTTGGTCTGACCCTGCTTGTAGGCGATAATGGCCTGCTTTGCCTGCTCAAGACCCGTCTTGCCAGCCAGGAGGGTTCTTTATATGTTAGTATAGAAGATAAATTTTGGCTCAACCTTGAATCATATCATAAGCACAGCTTCAGACATGTCTACATACCTCGGGTCAGTGATGCCAGCAGTGTGCTGCACGCGGCCCCAGTACGTGCTGAGGTCAAACTGAGATGCTGGCAGCTCGCGGCTCCCTGGCAACGACGACGACATGATGGTTGGTATGAGGTCACGGTGTCCGTGACTGGTGCGGTGAGTATGTGCCGTTTGCCGTTTATTGTGTACTGTGCCTTGTCAACGTCGTGATGTATGTCCCCTCGATGCCCCTCTTGACGGAGATCTTTGCTTGCCTGTCTTCGGTATCTCTTTCTTCAATAAAGCACGTCTCTCTTCGTTTGACGTATGACACCCAATGGTAAAGCTGATAATTCTGTCTGTCTGTTATCAAAGTGGTGTAATCAGGCCTTTATCTCGGGATCGATTCCGTGTCTATCATCGGCTTAATTTTCTTCTTGTTTGGCGTATTTTTCTATTTATTTTTGAATTTTGATATTAATTTTGATATTTTACCATTTATTTTCACTGATTTAAACTGCAATTTATTTGCTTCTTTTTCCTCTCGTCGCGCTCACTACGGAGTCAATACTTCATATCACTTCAAACCAATCCTAATAGTTCCTAAACGCTTCCAAACGGCTTTCCTCCCGACCTCCTCCACCCCTGTTCCTACCCTTACAGTTTCGCGTGGGCGCTAAAAATGGGAAATATACTGCCTTCCTCGAATTTCCCCATCTCCTTCAATAAAATTATGTAATCAACACACATGCGCCCAGCCATTTTGCGCTCGCTTGCTCCTCGTCTGCCCAGCGCTGTCCGACCTCGGCCAAAACACCGTACGATGCAGTAACATGCTGCCCCTCGCATTTTTAATTTCAGTGGCCGCCATGCTCATGGATACACCTGATAACAGTCTCATCTAGCCCAATTTCACCCCATCTGCTTCGAGATTAGATCTTTGTGCGCATTGATATATATGACTAAGCATCGTAGCTCCGTTCGGCGGGAAGGTGCTCGGCCGCGCAGGAGCTATTTTACCTGCTAGTTTAGTGGGAGGGACTTACACAGGGAAGGAGCGAGCGACGCAACGCAAGGGAGCTCATGAGACGCGAGTCTGACCCTTGTATTGGTCTCTTGTGGTTTCTTGTGCCTCGTTCTATTGTTCTGTTTCTTATCCCTTGGTAAGACACAACGAAAGATCAGAAAGAATATTAAAGACAAATCTTCTCTTTTAGCCAATTGCTTTCTGGCTGTTGGAAATTTAGACAGTGGATTTGGAATTGGCGGCCCAGCTCGGACATCAGAAACACTTTTGGCAGTAACGTCTGCTCGGCGATCGCTACTTCCTCTGTTTTTCTTCTTCTCTCGGACTCCGACATCTCGTGATCTGGCACCTCTCGACTTTTTAGAACTTTTTTGGCTTCAGTTCTGGCATCGGGTTTGGCCTCGTATACAGCAATCTAGTCACCACCCATCATGGCGCCTTCAATCGCTAGGGCCATCATGCAGCGGATGCCGTTTGCGCGTGTCACAACACCGCTGCAGGCCGTCACATACCTACTCGGCATCTCGCTCTTTTCCATCTCGTTCCTCGTCTTTCTCAACAGCAGCATCTCCTTTGTCATCACCGACCGCATCGGTGTCAAGGATGGCGTCGGCAACATTGTCGGCACGCTCGGCTTCGTCGATGAGCTCGTTGCTCTTGTCGCCTGCCCCGTGTGGGGTCTCGTTTCCGACCGTCTCGGTGTCCGCCTCGTCGCCGTCATCGGCTACATTGTCATTGCCCTGGCTCTCGTCCTGTCCGTCCAGGCCACCAATATCTACCCACAGCTGTTACTAGCCCGCATCCTCTTTGCTGTGGGCGCTACTGCATCGTGAGTTTTATTTTATTATATTTATACGTCTTACTTTGTTGCTATAACATCTACTAACAAAATAGGGCAACGATGGTCACGGCCATTCTGCCCTCACTAACCGACGACTCTGAACCCACTACGGGTGCAAACAGCGACACTGGCCTACCCAAGACATTCTCCGTCAACCCCCGAGGCAACCAGCGCGACTCAACTCTTTCCATCGAGTCCCAGCTCACCATTACGCCCGAGCGCTTCGCCGAGAGTCTGCTCCGCTCCCGCGTCAACTCCCCGGACCTATCAAGCCGGGCCTCGAACCGTCTGTCTATCGACACCCACAATGGTGCATCTTCGTCTGCTGATGTCGAGGGTGGTGACTTTGGTGGTGATGGCGAGGACTGTGTGCAGAACCGTAACTACAACTCGGGAAAGCCCTCCAAACTGGCCGGTTTTGTTGGGCTTTTTACGGGCTGCGGTGCCCTGGTGGCACTCACCATGTTCCTACCCCTTCCTGCTGAGTTTGGCCGCAAGGACGGTGTCACCATGGCCGAGGCTGTTGCCGACAGCTTCTATGTTGTTGCTGTCGTTTCTCTCCTTGTCGCTGTATTTGTCTTTGTCGGCCTTCGCGGTCTTCGCGGCGAGGACGGCAAGGGCTGGCGCATGCTCTTCAACATCGAGTCTGCCTCGTTGTCCAGTTCGAGGCACGATGATGTGGTCCGGATGGAGGACGTGATTGTCGAGGGCCCGTCAGACCAGTCTGCTTCTGCATCGACTTCGCTGTCATACTGGCGCCTGTTGCGTGACTCGGTCGAGCTGGGCTTTACCGATCCCAACATCACCATTGGCTACCTCGGTGGTTTTGTAGCCCGTGCTTCGACTGTCGCCATCTCGCTGTTTATGCCGCTGTTCATCAACTCCTTTTTCATTAGCAATGGCTTTTGCCAGGGCTCGCCCAATGATCCGTCTCCTGAGCTCAAGAAGGAATGCCGCTCTGCGTATGTGCTCTCGTCTATCTTGACGGGTGTTGCTCAGCTCATGGGTCTGATTTGCGCGCCCATATTTGGCTACTTGTCCAGCCGTCCCGGCCGTATCAACATTCCCATTGTCGTGTGCACAACGTTTGGCATTGTCGGCTACATTGTGTTCCCGCTACTGCCCAGCCCAGAGCCCAAGAACGTCGACGGTCGTGGTGGTACTCCCGCCGTGTTCCTAGTGGCTACTTTAATTGGCATCAGCCAGATCGGTGCTATTGTCTGCAGTCTTGGCGCTCTCGGCAAAGGTGTGCTGTCTGCAGATCACCCGAGCGTCGCGTCCGGCAGCAATAGCCCCGGTCTACTATCCAGCTCGGGCTTTGACTACGCAGCCCCCAACACTGACGACGATGCCCGCGAGGGTGCGCCGCTCTTGGTGGCTGATGCCCGTGACAGTCTGGACAGCGATGCCGACGATGCAGACGACAACGAGGATGCTGATACGATCCACGAGCTTGTGTCATCGCCCCGGGCTGCAGCCCGCTCGCGCGCCTTCTCTGCGCTCAACTCGTCTCGTCCTCCGTCTTGGCTCAACACCAACACCAGCACGTCGTCCACGGCTAATGCGTCTACTGCTGTTGGGGGTGTTGGGGCGGACAATGCTACACGCATCCGTCTCAAGGGGTCAGTCGCCGGCGTGTACTCGTGGTGCGGTGGTGCTGCCATTTTGCTTCTGACTAAGCTTGGTGGCTACCTCTTTGACCACCTGTCCAAGGGCGCACCGTTCTACATGATGGCAGTGTTCAACGGTCTCTTGCTGGTTGCGAGCCTGAGCATCGATGCCCGTCGAACCCTTCAAAAGCTGAAGCGCTAGATATTCTTCGGCACTGAACGGGTCCCCAAAGTTCTCAGGGTATCTGCATGTCTACACCTATTTGTTTGATTAATTGATGTATTACGGAAGCGTTGCATTTATGTACTTGATTATATGATGTCATTTTTTTTAATTGTTATTTGTATATATATTCGTGATGCGAATAAGGTGTTTGCTCTTCCTGTTGTTTCATGAGCTGTTGTCTCAACCAGCACTTGCTCTGCTACCTGTATATAAAAGCTGCCTCGTTGCCACTACATGTCTCTTTGCTTATCCTTTTATCATCTTGGTTGATCGCTCTTGTTATCGCCAACCCTGGTTGCTATCAACAGCAACAATACCTTCGGACCGGAGCTTGCGTAGCCCGGAGCTTTCATCCTTGTTGCCAACATTTGACAGGGGCACTACCACGAGCAATATAGCCCGGGCTAGATGCCCACCTGTCTCGCCATCGCCTTTGCTCATACCATCGACTACGAGAGGTCGGGACAGGTTGTTGTAGGCTATCAGGTCAGCCTCCTAAGCAAACTTTTTCGATTACCCAAATGCGGGACAGCGTACCGACATCACAGAGGATTGCTCTTGTAGGAAGTGCCATAGCTGTGTCACTGTTGACATCGAAGCCCTCTTGGTCAGCCTTTCCCTGACTCTGAGTGACAAGGCCGGTACCAGTCTTGAAGTTATGGGTGATCCTTTGGCATGAAACGCAGGATATAAGCCAGATATCCCGGGATCCTCATTGGCACAAGAGAGTGTATATCAGCTGCCTCGGCATTCCGATTGCTTGATATAAGGTGCCACCCATATTCCAACTCACGCCGTCCGTGGGTAAGAAAAATGAAGAAAAATAAAGAAATTGAATCTACATAGTAGACAATATCGAGGAGGTCATTTGAATAAAATATTTATATTTTGTCCATGTCTTAATTTCTACGTACTCAAAACGTAAACCAATAACAACATACAATCGATAGCATATTTGTTTAAAGAGTTAAATTGTCCGGACAGATCTGATTTTCCTTCAACACCGCGAGGCCATGTCTTTTGAAAACCCCAACAACACCTTAGATGAATAGAAATTGGACATAAATCTTAAAATGTACTTTTCTTTCTTTTTTTTTTTCAACCGTTTCCATCCATGCCAATGCAGAAGCTAGTATATACTGCATGATACACATCCTGTATAAAAAAAGAAAAAAAGTGAAAACAGACAAAAACAAAAAAACGATGAAACCATATTCCTGAGCAAGAAGACATGCAAGCCCATCCCTCCTTTTGCACCCTATTTTAACAAATCCAGACAAGATAGGATAACTATGACACGTTCCCCTAATAATGCCTCTTTTGTCCAACGACCGAGTGCGTTCTTTTAGATGATTTATTTGAAAAACCATTGTCCTTCTTGTCGAAGGAGGACCCCCTATTTTGGGTGTGTTTTGTGTAAACCTTGTTGAGCTTTATGCCACATGCAGTCCGCGGGGAGACAATGCCCTCGAGAGAAAGAATGGTTTGATATAAATGTGTTTGTCTCCCTCAAAAGGCAAAAAGCTTGCGTCTTGCAATGTGGCCGGGGTCCATGCTGCAATCATGCGATGATTGCAACACATTTAAGCGCCCAGGCTGGGGAAGGCGCTCTCATCCTTGGGGTTGATGGTAGCACGGGGGGCAGCGCTGCGGGGAGCAGCGGCACCGCGGGCAGCGGGGGCACCACCACGGGGAGCACCGCGGGGCTCGCCACGACCGCGGGCACCGCCACGGGGACCGCCACGGCCACGGTCGCTGCGCTCGCCGCGCTCAGGGCGGCTGCCACGCTCAGGGCGGTCGCCACCACGGGGACCACCACGGCCGCCACGGGAGGCACCGCCACGGGGGCGCTCGGCCTGCTCGACAAAGCGCTGGTCGATCTCGACGACCTGCTTGACCTTGCGCTCACGCTCGCGCTTGGTCTTGCCAGCACCGGGAGCGATGAACTCCTCCGTCTCATCCTTGACAAGGGGCTTGGCAGAGGCCCACTGCTTGTTGGCCTTGGTGCCCTCGTTGGCCTGGCGGACGGAAATGGCGCTCTCAATGGCCAGCTTCTTCTCGGCTTGCTGGGCGAGGTAGGCATCGTAGGAGATCTGGACCTCCTCGGCCTCAGCCTCCTCCTCGGCGGCAGCCTCCTCGGCGACAGCGGCGGACTCATCGCTCTTAGCGATGGCCTCACCGGCCTCCTCGTCGCGCTTCTCAGCCTCACCCTCAACGTTGCCACTGGCGTGCTTCTCGCCAGAGCTGGGAAGACCCTTGGAGTGACGATCGTCACGCTCACGGGGGAAACGGCCACCACGGCCTGGTGGTGTTAGTGTTTTAATCCTGTGCGGTATGTAATTTGTGTTGCAGTGTAAACTTACTGCCACGGACACGGGCACCGGCGCCGCCACGGGCACCGCCACGGGGAGCCTCGTCAGTGGCCTTGCCACGGTTGCGGTCCGAGCCGGCGTTGCGGTCACGGAAAGCTGTGGAGTTTGTTAGATACATGGTTTAAATCTTCAGAGGCAACTGTTGGAGGTGGACATACCAGCGTCGTTACCCGAGCGCTTGGGGGCAGGGGCCTTGGCCTCAGCAGCAGCGGTCTTGGCAACAGCCTTCACCTGCTTGGGAGCATCACCATCCTCGGCACCTGTAGGTAGCAAGGTTAGTACATATTCGGGGGCTGATATACACTGCGTTGTGCATAGATTATATATATTATCGATTGTTCGTTATCCATGCTGAAATGTCGTCTGGTTCTGAACGAGCTTGTCTGTAGTCTCAACTCTGCACCGCTGTGGTCTAGACTGAACATGCCGGTATATGATAGGTGGTGGTTGGCAGCCGCCGAGAGATGGCCGAACCACATGGTTGGTTCCATGACGCCTTGCACGCATCGATGTGGAGAGATGAGGTGGCCACAGACAGAAAGCGATCGAATCGAGACGGTGGAACATGTGGTCTTAGACGTCGGTGGCGGGTATATTATTCTTACCGAGGAGGTCGTAGGGGTTCTACAGTTGCAGTTAGTATCATAGCAGCTGTATGTGAAGCAGAACATGGGCGCAAAAATAGAAAATGCAATCGAATAGACAGTCAAAGCTGGTTGGTGGGTTGAAGCGATATATTTGCCTGCCGTGTGTCGTCTGCTGTGTCGTCTGCCGGTTGTCGTTTTTCGCTGCATCGGGGCCTCGGTGTCGCGCATCGGTGTCGCGCATCGGGAGTGTAGATGTGCCGAGAACACCAAATAGCGGGGTATTCATGTCCGAGGCGGGAAGAGGTAATGAAAGCACGGCAAACCAGCGGTGAGCCTTGTCAATTACAAAGGCGAAGGACGAAGCCGGGCTGCCGGCGACACGAGGCGCAATGAAGCCGAATCACGACGAATGTATGCACATGCAAAATCGGAGTAAACCCCGGGAAATCGCAAGCCGAGTTGAGTCCAGGCACAGATGCAGCCAAAAAAACACAAAAAAAAACACCTGAGACCCCGGGAGATTGACGTCGAGCAGCCGAGAAAGACGGGCGAAAATGAGGCAAAAACAAAACAGAATAGAGAAAATCAAAGCAAAAAAAAAACCCTGGCAAAAATAGCAGCAGAAAATCAACATACCTTGGTAACAACAGACATGGCGTCACCCGGGCTTTATTCGCCTTTCAAAAAAGGCGAGAACTAATTGGCAACAATGGGATTGAGGAGGGCGATTGTGCAGACACAAATGTTTGTGTTGTTGACGTGGTGAGGATGTGAAGATCGAGGGACGACGTGGTGTGTGGGAAGAGATTGGAAAAGGATGTGGTGGTAGGAAAAAGTTTGGTGGAGGAAAAAGAAAAAAAGCCAAAAAGTGGAGACTTTTTGAATTAATCTGGCACATAGAATAATTGTAAAAATGGGCTGAAGGGAGGAAGTGCTGAGTGTCTTGGAGGGGAAAAAAAGTCGAGGGAGCTTAGTCATCTACAAGACGAAAAATGATATAGTGCCAATACGCGATCTTGCTCATTATGGCATGCCTAGGCTGTCGTATCCAGACCGTAGAGGCTTCAAGGTTATGCCACAGCTGTCCACAGCTGACTACAGCGTGGTCTTACATCGTAAGGCACGCAAAATCTATTCGTACGGTCCTTCCGTCTTGGTCCGCTTAGTCGCCGTCGGTCGTTAGTTCCTTCCTTTCCTTCCCCTCTTTCCTCTCGCTTCCTTTATGAGACCCATTATGCCGGGGTGCTCCTTCCCTAATTTCTTGACAACTCGGCTCTTTTTGCCATTTTATACAGCATCTTCTACGTGTACTTGCGCCGGCCAATACCTGCCTTCGCCCTCGCGCAAGGCCCCCCTTGCTACGTGCGGAACACCACCACAACGTGTAGTGCCGCCCAATTCCATGCAATTACTCAGAGACAGCATGTGAAAGTCTAGACTATCATAGTAGAGCTTGATGCTCATTAAAAATGGAAATCTCGGAGCTCATGGAAATAGACAATATGCTTGTCTGAGACGCAACCAGTCGACAGTCAAGCTCCATTCCAGAGCTATGCCGCTTCCGATCCGACACTATTACCCCACAATTAAAAAATTGTGTGGGCGCATAATTGCTAGTTGTTAGGGCTTATCACAACAAGCTTGCGCACAGTAAAAAGACGTTTCGGACTGTGTAATACACTGTAGTCACGTTTAGTCACGTGTGGTAGCACGACGACACGACAGCATCGGGATGAGACAAGATCATAGATACGGTTAACCTTTTTATTTTATTTTTATTTTTATTTTTTAATTACTTTGAGTGGTATCTTCATATGAAGAATATCGACAATGCATATATAACTGTTGGGCTTTATTGAGCTTCAAAAACAAGTAGGGGCGTTGCTGTTGAAAGAGGGCTCGCCTTATTTAGACGGACTATAAATCGCATCTGTATCTTGCGAAGAGACTCGTTCTTCTTTGTAGAATTCAAGAGAGGCGAAATGCGACATTTGTTTGTACGGTGACGAGGTTGATTTTTGAAAAATATTAAAAGCAATGCCACATTGAATTTTATAAGCGCAGTGACAAGTGAAGCCTTGCCGTTCAGTTCGCTGAGAAGCACAAATCGGAAGTAAAACTATAGAATTGGAAATATATGATTTGTATTCGCCTATGCAAATTACTAACTGCGCCAATGAAGAATTTCAAATGACCATACCTTTTCGTCGTTGAGCCTGTCCGATGCCCCGGACTCAACAGGCTGCAAAATCACACCCATTGACATTTGCTCGTATGCACTACCAGGGTCAGATCCAGCCACACTTTCACTAGCTGCTACAGACTCATCTTCGTCGACGCATGTTTGATAATCTGTTGAGAAGTAGCTTTGTTGTAAAGAGGATGAACTGGTGCTGGCTAGTGCAGAGATTGTAGAGTCTGCACATACTGAAGAGACCGCAAAGATGGAATCGTTTGCGTCCATCCACCATGGCACCAGACCACCAAGAACGTTGATACCCTCGACAGTCGGGCGGAAAACAATCTCATTCTCATTGTCGTATGTATTTTGTACCTTATGGAAGGCGCCTGCCCAATATCTTCTGGGCCAGCTCAAAGACCACCGTGCTTGTGCAGGAATGGTCTTTTCTACCGAGCTGAGGTTAGCAATATTCAATTAAACTTGGGAGGATGTTTGTAGTTTACCTCTTGTAAAAAGTCTTGAGAGCCCATCTCTACTACGTAACCGACTCCCTAATGTGAAGTAACCTAGAAAAGATGAATCTGTTACGTGTACCTTGGAAGTCGATGCGATATTTGTGTTGTCATGCGGTTCAGGTTTCATCTCCTCCTTGTCTATAAGACAGTATGAGGATTGGATATCGTCGTCCTGCATAGTAGGCATGATGGTTTTTGTTGCTAAAGTTTTAAGGAAAGTGTTTTTGGTTGAGGCAAGCCGACAGATGCGAAGCGGAGTTGACTGGTTTGATCGATGTTGTCAATGAGAGCGATTCCATGTAGAAGTCATAAATACCAGGGCAGCATGGCAGATTATATACTTTTTCAAATGAAGATGATAGGCCTCGTCAAGTAATTATCAAGTGACTGACAAAGCCACATTTGTCGGACGTCATACAAAAATGTGAGGCCTGGACGCAGGCTCACTTTTGTCACTAGAAGCTGTTACTTTACAGTGTGACGCCCCCTATTGCTTGATGATGCTGGGAAAGCGAGATGTGATGCCAGTGCCGACGAGCTGCCAAACAATCTTGTCACAGGCCATAATTTGGCATGTAAGTACTAATTTACTCTTCCAAAGGCACTGAGCTTCTTGCATTGAGGAGTCGAAAGATGCTGCCCAGAAGTCGTGAACAAGGAGACAAAGGAAGTCGTCGTAATCACACCCAGTGCTGTACGTGAGCTCCGCTACTTTGTAAGTGTTTGCAAATATGAATGTAACGTAGCAATTGATCAAGAGATCGAATGTATATATAAATCACCAAGCCATTATCATGACAAGGCAAGCCTCGTCTGATCTGTCATATTGACGAGGCTGTGTGTTGTCCAGGCAGGAAGTGAACAAGGTAGGTGGTTGACAGGTGTGATTGGTGGTAGAACCCATCTGCACCAGGACAGCACTACTTAGTAATTGGTTGGAGCAAGAAACACCACAAAAGACAAGCAAACAATAAAAGGCCAATATCAAGATAAATTACTCCGTGATGAGTTGTCCTTGTTGGACAGCCATATGCATCCGTTGGGCCTGGCACTGCCCATGACTTGTGCGATAGTATACAAGTGATCAGTACCAGAGTACCACGCTCGTGAGTAAGACTGGCTGCCAGTAGGTACAAAGTGGTAGCAAATAGCAAAATCATAAAAAACACAACAAAAAAAAAAAAAATAGAGCAAACCCAAAACACCAAAATGTATCCCAATCCATAGAACCAATGCCAAATTAAAAACACCAACCTATGTCGTACAAATGTAAACACCAAAAAAACAAAAACAAACAATAACAACATCAAGCAAAAGCAATCACCTGCTCACTTCCGAAGCTTCGGCCGAGCGAGGCTGTTCAGACGGCTCATGCTGATCATAGAGCGCTTCTTTAATGATGCAGGCGTCTTTGCACCAGAAGCAGATGGAGTGGGAGCAGCTGCCTTCTGCGGGCTGGCCTTTTGAGGCGTCCCTCTGATAACACCCATACTGAGTGAGGCGGGCATAGTCTTGCCAGCTAGGCGCGGTGCAAGAAGGGCCTCACCTTCTGGCACACGCTCGTTCTTGCGCTTCTTTGCAGCACGCTCCGACGCCTCCTGCTCGGCCTCCTCCTCGGCCTCACTGATCCGCTGGCGTTTCTTGTTGGTAATACCGTGCGGGATGCTGATCGCAACTGGGCGTGCATTCTCCTTGTTTGCACCGACGGTAGGGACAAGGGATGTAAATGCTTTGCTGGCCGGTGCAGCTTCTGGGAAGCTACCCGGAATCTTGGGCTCGGTAGCCGTGGAGGTAGACGACCGCACCTGGCGAATACTGGACTGGCCAGGCGATGAGCCAAATCCTTTGGTAGGCTGTTCAGAGAAACTGATTGTCTTATCGCTGCGGAAAGTAAAGGATCCAGGAACCGACGGTGTCGGCGGCGCAAGTTTGGTCGATGGAGAGAGCACTCCAACGTCGGCAGAAGTGGACGTCTCCTCTGAACCAACTAGTAGTTCATGCCCTGTTAGGTCTGGGTAGAAGACAGTGGCACCGAAGCAGCGGCGAGTACTAGGCGAGCCGTTTGCTGCACTAGACGCACTGCCTACCGAGTCAACATCCATCTCTGTGGCCTTGAGCTGCTGATGGGACTTGAGGGCCGAGCGAGGAATTCCCGACCGGAAAACAGACGGCGACTTTTCGGACATGAGGGCCTGCTCCGTGGTGGGAGTAAAAGATACATGCTTTGACATTTTGCGACGCGGTGTGGTGGCAGGGAAGCGCGGCAAAGCCCGATTGGCAACGCGTTGTGGCGCAGGGGTCTCGGACGTAAATACCTTGGCTGCCGGAGCTACAGACACGGGCAGTGTGCTCCGCACAGCGCTGGAATTAGCCATGGCACGGCCGGCAGACGGAGGAACCAAAGTTGCCATCTTGCGAGGCTCTGACTTGCGGGCTGACTGAAGCTGCGGCTGCGTCTGGATTTTGGTAGCTGTTTTGGCGGGCGCTTCAACAGTAGGCACCTTTGTGTCTGTGGCCCTGGCCATTGTACGGAGACTGTTTGTCGTGACTGACTTCTTTAGAGCCGAAAACAGTTTTGCGGGTGTTTTACTCGGCGTCTGAGGCTGCTGGCTGGTGCTGCTCGGTGTCTTGGCGATCGATGGTCGAGCAAGTAGCGACTTTGTGGGCGTGACAATAGAGGCCGTCGTGTGGGAGCGCGCCAGCCCCGACACGCTTCCAGTGCCAGTGAGACCAGTTGGACGGGGCAGTGAGCTGCTAGCACCGTCACGGGACATTGGGCGGCTGCTCGATGCGTCGTCACCAATGTTTTGCTTGATACGCTTGGCTGCCGGCCTGGGCATGGGCCGCTCCTGCTGCTCCTGCTGCTGCTGCTGCTGCTGCTGGTCGTGTGCAGGAGGGAATAAGAGATTGCCTTTGCGTACGGATGGGGGAGCCTTGAACTCCGTGCTAGCAGTGCTGTTGCCAAACAATGGATTGTACTGCTTCTTTGCTGTCGATGCGACGACCAATCCGGGCGTAGGGGCGCCAGGGTTTCTTGCAGGTTTTGTATTCGGCGTGTCGTCGAGGTTCGCCTTGGACTGGGTCCGTTTAAGACCACGAGTTGGGCCAGAGGTAGCCGGTGTAGCAGATGACGTACTTGATGCGTTGAGCTTCACAGGCGTGAACTTGGATGCGCGGTAGGCAGACGGGTGGTTGGCGATGGAGTCCATCTTGTCAAACTGTGCAGTGTGTGCAGCACTGAAGCGACCGGCACGGCTTGTGGGCTTGGCAATTTTGCGACCTAGGTCTTCCGCCTCAGCCTTTTCCTTCTCGCGCTCAACCTCAAGACCGGCGCGAATCTTCTGGGCCTCGCCGCGCAGCTCCTCCATCATGCGGCGCGCATCTTCACTGAGACCGACATCGATGGCGGTGATTGCCTTCGTTGTGCTCACGGGAGCTTCCTCATACTCAGGCGCGTCCTTGACGGGGGTGTCATCCTTCCGGCGTGAGAAGCGGAATGTAAAAGGGGAAATGGCAGACAGCGGCGACCGGCGCTTTGAGGGTGTGTCTTCGGATTGTGTTGTTGGGAGTGTCGATGCAGCGACCTTGATGCTCTTGGCTGTAGTCGGGCTCTCAATCCTCGAGGATCCAATGTCGGCAAAGCCCAGGCGGAGGGCAGAAGAAGGCGGCTCTTTGGGGCCATTGGCTTTTCCGGGCCGCATCTCTGACACGGAGGGCTTTGTCGGGGACAAGCCAGTCGGGGTCTTGGGTGTGTCGACGTAGGATGACGCGGGCTCATCTTTGAAAGTTTCATTTTGCTCGGCGAGTGAGTCAAGGCTAGGCGTGGCGGCAGAGCCAGTTGGCTGAGATGTTAGTTTCGCGCTCACATCTCTGGACAGTTTACAGAAGCCTTTGTGATGACGACGTACCTTTGAGTTGCTCGCCAACCGTGCTGAACGACGACGCGTCAACGGTGGCATGATTGCAAGATGTGAAGTGTTGGTGTTGGATAATGGTGTAGATGGTAGATGTAGATGGTGGACCGTGTCCTTGAGAACAGGGCGATGATGCGGATGACAAAAGTAGACGAACGCAAAGAGCGGTAAAGCAGAGTTGAAAACAAATAAAATCAAAGTAGAGGAAGAGAGAGGAGAGGCTTGTCGTTTGTATTGCTCCTTGGACCTTGCCTATATTATGAGCTTGGATATCACGCTACTCTATGCCAGCATTAAAATAAAATTTAAAAAAAAAATAACGAAAAGACGTCACAATGGTGACAATGTTGGCAAAGATGATCCTGGAACACGCGTTGACTGCCTTTGCATTCCTTGTCGTCAAGGAGGGTTGCGGGTGTGAAGGTAAATGGACGAAGAGAGTCAAGGAACGCAAAAGACGACTTTTGATTTGGGAAGAGGTGAAAATCGGGAGAGAAAAAAGAGGAGTGTGAGGAGACAAATGTGTGGGCACCTGGCGAGTCGGAAGAGAGGCAGCAAAGGAAAGAGTAGACAAAAACAATGGAAGCTGCGATGGGCGCGTCGTTTGTTTGGCTGGCGCAAGGGGGTTTGTTTACTTTCAGGATGGCCCAAGCTCCTTCCCGTGTGCTAGCAACAGCCCAAGTGGGTCACACGTGATCATGCCACTCCAGGCGGTAGGATGACATACGTCAAAGCCCAACGTCAACAAACGCAGAGAAGCAAAGAGCTGCAACGTCAGCAACCAGCTTCTGGTAAGAGATGCAATACTTTACAGTATTGAATGAGTTGGTGGCGATTCAAAACTTTTAGAGAAACAGAAGTATTAGCAATCAAGCTTGAAACTGGGAGCTAACATGACCATTGCCGTGAGACTTGGTCTTGACGAAAGGCTCGAGGCTCTATAACGGCGGCATTCCAATACGAATGCCACTCTCAGGTAAATGTAACTGCGAACAACGATGTGACTGAATTGTAAATATTAATTAATACTTTAATGCTATTCCTAATGCCATTCCTGGCTTACACATATCAGAACAGCTGGTGCCGGGACTTGCATCTTGTGCGAGCACGTGATAGGCTAGAAACGACTCTGACATCGACGACAACAATAACGATGATAGCATGACATGGAGTTTGTTCCTGTGGCTCGAATCAAGACGCAAGTGTGTTATAGAGATGGGCCATGACAGCCAAGTCTGGCCACATCACCCAAATATGATCGACGCAGTTAGTGGCACGTCGGGAATACGCTTTACTCGGACTGGGCGTCAGTCAATCTAAGGGGTACCTTTGAAATGATAAGCTTGAATCTCAATCAATCAAATGATTTTTGCCAAACAGATGTAATGTCAAGCTGAAAGATAAAGAGCAGACATCGTAACGGGTTACTAGATTGCGGTATGAATAATGAGACAGCAATGATAGCACAGGCCATACAACGCAAGCGCTTTTATGGGAAGCTTCATCATTATGAGTTGGCTGTCGGATACCCGTACTTTCGTATGCCAAATCTGGAACAGATATTGGAGAACATGCTTATCTGTGTGGTGTTGTTGATCATCGTTTAGACAAATTTTACGACGAATGGGTGTATTGGTGATCATACGAGCAGTGATCACGGAAGCACAGCACCCACTATTTCGACAGCTTTGACGGGACTACCACATTCTGCTTTTGAGCTAACTCGAGTTCTATGCGTTTTCGCTGCATACTATATGCAGGTCCGACCTACGGTTGTAGTCAAACTCTGATCATCTACATGCTGATATGGCTGTCAAACGCCGACCAGTCAAAGCGTTGCCAGTATGATATCTTAACAAGTCTTGATATCTACTCGACTGTTACAGGCCTATACGAAAGCGTTTCCGGAATCCCCGATGAGCAGCATGGATGTATCTTACCAGACATGAAGCACGGACCGGAGCTGGTGTTCTTAGCTCCCCTGATTCTTCCTGTACGTTGCTCAATCCGCCATAAGCGACGGCATGATATATGGGGTTGAAGGCCATCATCATGCCCAGGAATACAACTTGGCCGGCTTGGGAGTGTGAGGGTACGAAGCTAAGGATGCTCTACACAGACAAAAAGTAGTTACATTACTTGGTCCATCGCCCCCTTAAATGCAATATCAGAACTGTTCCTTCAATGTTTCTGTAGTGCACCATCGAATGTGTCTTGTTGGCTTATCAGAGCAGTCATACTTCTGCGCTAATGTCGCAAGGTGAAATCCCCCAGACGGACAATGCAAACTAGACTACATCTTATTTTGCTGAATTGTTCGGCGAGTCCGTATTTGAGGAAGTGTGGTATGGGTGACCTGGCTCGTGCATCCTGCGCGAAACTCGATGTGGATGAGCGTGGGGAGGCCAGATAATGAATAAGAAAAGGAATCTAGTGAACAAA
Organism: Ophiostoma ulmi; assembly: GCA_029298715.1. Classification (NCBI taxonomy): domain Eukaryota; kingdom Fungi; phylum Ascomycota; class Sordariomycetes; order Ophiostomatales; family Ophiostomataceae; genus Ophiostoma; species Ophiostoma ulmi. The sequence continues at coordinate 3,140,303 of JANSLN010000002.1, read as the reverse complement.
GAGAGTAGTCTCGTGCTAGATGGATAATGCGCCTCTGTACTGGCAGTGTGAGTGGCGATGGGGCTATTCAACCATGAGAGAATATCATGTCTTGTCGCTGTCTTTTTTCGCTCAGGATGGCACAACGCATCACGGTATTGTACACATCGAGGCCAACACGAACTAGGCCAGATGAGCTATTGCACAAACTATCAGCTAGTTTGCTGACGATATGCAAGAGGAGAGTCAGGTTCTCGAGCCAATTTGACCATCTACAGCCTCTCGAGTGTGAAGGCATAAGGCCGTTGAAAAGCAGAGACGACGTAACATAGAACGCGTTCTCTACATGAGCTTATTGGACAATAGAATGCAAAATGGCAAAGCCAACAAGCGGGTTGACAACATGACGGGAGTCTTCCGCCCTATTCGAACAGGCACTGTAGCGTTGGCACACCACCATCCGGACCATTAGAGGATCATAGGACGCATGCATCGAGATTTTTACCAGTGACACCCTATCTTCCCACTCCTGCCTTCCCTAGTCAAATAATTTGAGTCTGGTTTTCATACGACTATTCTTACGACGTCAGAGAATATCCTGCTTCGTGATGCATCGACCCATGTACCCCTGGTCGTTTCCATATTTTACTTCCTTTAACCTTCTTTACCGCTTCTACAATCCTGCGGTTTTATTTTGTTGTTGTACGAAGTAGTAATTCTACTATTTACAGATGCCCACCCACGCTACATCCCCCCCCGCTCCTGTTGTCTTTCGTGCCAGTGTGCCCCAGCGATCGACGACGACGGCTGAAACGAGGCATATTCTTGCAGCACATTTGCACGCTAGAAGTTTTCTAGAAGCCGTGGCGCGTCGTTTCGTTCTTCTATTCTCATTTTACTCTTTTACTGAGTGATTTCCTCTAGTCCTGTCACATCTCTACTTTATCTGTTTTTGTCTTTCCTCTTATTCCTTGTACGACATCTTAGTTGTAGTTGTTGGCGCCGGAGCATCAGGGCGGGAGGCAGAGTCTGACATGAACGTAGAATGGGTGGACAGCTGTGCACGGCGGATGTGTTTCTCTCTTTCTCTCTCATTTTTTTCTGACTTCATAATGGTTGTAAGACGGCGGATGCCAGTCACATACGCCTAAATTATTGGATGCCCAGTATTTACTGAGCTTAATATGGCTGATCTTATACACTGACAAGCTTATATGTTGCAGGCATAACTTCCATTTGCAGCGGTTCTTGTATCTTACACTGGCCGATGACGACAATAGCACCGAACTCTGTCAACGGAGTAGAGCAATCATGATATCTTGTCTTTCTCTGCGGTAGTAGATGTATTTATATAGCATAAATCAAGAAGATGATCAGACATATACTACATTACTGCTGGTAAGCCCGAGTTCGACTCAACCGGAGTGAACGCTTTTCACTTTTATTCCACATCTATAATTCCATCGCCTGCGCCGTAGCATCCGGACAAGCTTCGAAACCGGATGAACCATTACTCTTTCGACTATCTTTTGTCAGATTGTTGCAAAGCTTTAATTATCTACGTCAGATGCTGAGTCTTGTCGGTTTCTTCTCAAGATGTTTACCCGTTGGCCTCTGTTAACCCTCGTCTGCCCCTGTTCCGTTTCTTTGCAGCCCCTGTAAATCCGTCTCATTTTTGCTTCCAATAGCTTCTTTGCATGCTTTTCATCTTACTCAGTATTATCTTACCTCGAAGCTCTCATCCCCACACTTTGTCTCAGCCCTGGTTCCTCGGAGAAGCAAGATCCCAGGCTTACTGAAACTGGCCATGTAAGCGGTCTGTCACTACCTGTCTCTGTGTTTTCTACCAGGTATATTCCGGCACCATCTAACTATTCCTCATCACGATATCGATGTTTACGTAGCATACCTGAGACAAGTGCACTCTATCCCTTGGAAGCACTATATGGGTTTTGGCGCTCTACTATATTCTTGGTACACTCTTTGATTCTATAAGATGTCTGCATACGCTGTGATTTTTAAACAATATAAACGCCATTCTGACAAGAGCGCCAAGACCTCGCTTTCCCCTCGTCACCAACTTCGCTCAGGTGACAGGAAAAGAAAAAAAGGAAAAAGGAAAAAAGAAAGAAAGAAATGCTGGCAGGCACTGGCCAGTGAAAACGGCATGCCTCCGCTGCGCTCCTTTTCCGACCTAATTTCCCCCTCCATTTGCAGAACCTGATTGGTTGGCTGCCTTGTCCATACACTATACGTATTGTCCACACCCAAATTTTCATTTCTCTCCAGCTTAATTCCCATAATAACGCCACAGCACCCGAGTGCTGCCCAGTAGTTGCCAGCCCGTGCAGCATTGATACTGGTGCCATAGCTCGTGCAACAATAGCACCATCCAGTCCATCCCTGGCAATATTGAGCGCGAATGGCGACGAAAAATTTTCACTAAACCTTGGACAATTGCTGTGACGTGTGCAGCACCCACCACCCTCGGGATGCTTCTTTTGTTAAACCAATTCTGTACCGATTGCGCAGTGTTCATGCTGACAAGTCGACCATCTCCAACGGGTGTTATTGAGCACGGCGGCATACTAAGGCGTAAACGTGGTGGTGATTTTTATCGATATTTGTCATCGATTATCCTCCTTGTAGAATACTCTGTTACGATACTGCTTATGCGCAAGATGCACCTGTTCCACAAACCCACCCATCGTGCCTTCCCTGTGAAATGCGACGTGCATGAGAAGCAAATGGCGGAGAAGCCCCGATCTCGGCAGGCCTGGCTGGCACTAATACGGAAAGGCTAGCAAAAGTCTGCAAGGAGTCCACTATGCCAGACCGACCGACTAATGCGGTTTTGCTTTGTTGTGCTCCAACTGCGCTGAAATTTCGGGCAGGCAACTGTCTTTTCAAAGATGATTTTTATTCGCAGGTTCTTTATTTAGTTTTAGTTAGTTATATAAATCACAACGGCGACAACAAAGACTAAAGTCATGAGTCAGCAGACTTTTCACGGCAAGAGCACGCTCAAACCACATGATGTCCTTCGTCCCTTCCTTATTTGATTTTTCGATCCGTCCATTTAATTTTAACTTTTTATACTTTTAAATCTCTGTGCGAGATTTAGCATATTATTCCTTATTTCATTATATCTAAAAGATATAACTCTACAGCGTAGTGTTGCTGGCGAGCTAGCCGCAGGGAATTCTCCGTCTTGTCAACCGTTGTGCTGCCTGGGCTGCTGTGATAATACTCCGTATACATTGCGCCATCTGTCTGGCCATTCGTCTTTAGTCCATCACTGCCGTCTTCTTTACTGGGTAGAAGAAATAACCTACTAAAACATTACTTTAGCGGCCTATTAGCATAATGAGCGAATCCATAGGCCGTATTAACAGAAGACGTACAAAAATGGAAATAGAAAATACTAAAAGACGATCCTCGTGCTTGCCCTGAAAAAATTCAGCCTATTTCCAAAACCCTGCCATATGCTTCTAATCTGCATTTTAAGTTGCATTGCCATTCTGATTTTCATTACAGTTTTGTTTATCATTTTCATTCTGGTGGTAGCTTGCTTTACAGCACCGTTATTTGATTGCCTGCGTATTTGCCTGGCTCTGCCTGGCTCTTGCCTCGCCGATTTTAAGATAGCGCGGGTTGCACTTGCCGTATTTGGACAATTGCCTTTCTACGCATATATTTGTATTTTTGTATTTTTGTATTTTTTGCGATTCCACACCGTCAGATGCTCCGTTTCTCGTTTCTTGAGGAAGGAACGACCAGGGGACCAGGGGGCTACACGGGCCCGCTGCTGGTCTGGTGTTAGTCCTAGTAGAATGCCACTATGAAAGATATTGTACCGAGTATGGAGAACTGAGACTAATGGGTTGCAATGTACATATACGCAGTAGCAATGAGCCTACTCCCTGTTGTGGAGCATGCCAACATCAAAAGCAAAAACACAAAAATCGTCACACAGATTTCTACTCCAGACAATGATGAGGTGGGAAAGCGCACAAGGGAGGAAGACCGAAGATGGGTGTTGTCCCTGAATACCTTCAGTTCTGGCAGGAACGACCCTTGGTTCCTGCCAGAGCGACCCTTGCTGTAGGTCATTCCTTCTTTCGCATTTATGTTCCGTCATTATTAAACAACTCGACAGAGAGTAAAAAGAGAAAGAACCATCGGCGATGCATCACAGAATGGAAGGAGTAGTGGGAAACAGGGTGTAGTAAATGGTTATTATCATGATTATGCACCTCTTCTTCTTTCCCATTTTATATCTTATACCGTATAATTATGCAATTAGCCCATCGTAGGCGTGCTTGCTTGTCCATCGCTCCTTCCCCCAGGCTTGAACCCTTATTCTCAACGGGCCTGCCTTGGACCTCCCTCTCCTCTTTCCTCCCTCCTCCCTCTTTCCCATATCCTTCCACATCCCCCCCAGTCTGGCTCTCCTCTTCACTTTTCACTTCAACATCTTCATTTTGACGTCACCAAATCCAAAAAAAAAATCCCATCTTCGAATCCCATCACTCCCAGAATTGCTGTTCAGATCGGCCTGCTCCCGTCTTTTACCTTCTTTTTACCCGCTACCACTTACATCCGATACGTTTAATCCTCTTTCGCCTCCGTCCGTATTTGCTGGCCCTGCACCTGACAACCAGGCCCCCCCCCCCCCTCTCCCCTCCTCTCTCCCTCGCTCTTCTCATCCTTCTCCAATTCACATTACATAAAACCAACCTTTTCGCCCTTTCCTTTACTCATACTCTACCTGTCATCGTTCTTTCTCTTATCTCTCGAAACCTCTTGCCAAACAAGCACTGAGCACACAACCGTCTGTCCCTGATCTTCTCAGCCTTCTCGCTATCAGTGTGAAAGATACTTTCCGTTCCTTTGATTACACCATTGTAACGGCGCGGCTCTTCCCTTTTACTATTACATACCATATACCGTTTATTTCTATCTCTATCTCTCTCCTTCCCCTGCCGTCACCACACAATCTCTCTTCGCACACCCCCCTCCCCCATCATCTCTTATCTCTTCGTCCTTCTACAGCTACTCTACTGATTGATCTGTGCCTTCTTTGGGCCTTCTTTGATTGTTCTATTGTTCTATTGTTCCTTTTTCCTGTTTCGATCCTTTTTCCCCCTGACACCCGTTTCCAGCTCCTCGGGTCATCTGCGCCAGCTGCAGCCTCTTTTTGCTACATCCAGCTCGCCAGTCAATATACCGCCGCACCAACCTTTGGCAGCCTCAAATTCGGTCTCTCCGTGTGAAGGCCTACATCACCAGAATTATTGAGCTTGCTAGATTGTATAGAATCTCCCTGGTTCTGCTGCTGTCAAGTCTATCGTTGCGCACACAACCATTATCAGCCCAAAACACATCAGCCAAAATACGATACTCGACGATACTGGACAATATCGACGACAGCATTTTATGAAGATTGACTTCTTCTCGCAGACCCATATTCCACCTCAAGCACCATAAAAAAAAGTCAAGTACCTTGTACAGCATCTCGACTTTGCCCAGCAACGGCCATTTTCCGGTGTCGGTGTTAGTCGACTCGAAAACCAGCCCATCGCCAGGAACGGTAAAACCAACAAACGCCTAACGCTACTGAATAACTCGAGAAGACACATTTAAACAGAGCCTCGCATTGCCGCCATCCTCAACTGTCAACTTTAATACAACGCTTTCAAACAGCCTCGTCAACTTTTCTTCCTTTTCCCCCATTGCATTGCCTTGGCCTTGCCCTTGATTATCCTCTTGTTTCTCCTCTTTATGGTGTAGTTCCTCACGCTCGCTCTCCCTTCTTATTCCCTCGCTCAATCTCTACACGGCCCTTTTTTCCTGTCTCCTCATCGCTTCTCCTCTCACTCCAGCAGTAGACCCACCCCGCAGACTACGCAGACCACGCAGACCACGCAGACTACTCTAACTACTCAGTACTTCCCGTGGCAAAGAAAAAAGGGACGAGAAAAAAAAAACCTATTTTTTTTCTTTCTCTCCTAACAGATTGATAATTCGTGATCTTGCATCATCTTTCTGTCTCCCCTTCTTCCAGTCACTCATTCCTGTTATTCATCGTTTCTATTCCCCGCCGTTTGCTCTCTCGGCTTTTACTTTCCCGTCTTGCCTGCCGTCCTTCTCATTCTCTCTTGCCTCCATCCCCCACTCTCTTTTCCCTTCCCATCACTCTTTACGCGAGGCGCCCGCCGCCAATCGGCCGAGGTGTCTCGACCTTGAAATCAGAGGATATGGCAGATACTATGTCCATTGACAAAAATGATCACATCAAGCATGATTCAGACGACTCCCTCGACTCCGGGGGAGAGGGCGACATGCCTCTCAACGGCAATGGCCTAGATGGCAGTATGGACAATCCGCAGGACCAACCCATCAAGCGCAAGGGTGGTCGCAAGCCAGTACGTCCATGTCCACAGTCGTCTTTCCGCGTCAAATCCAAGTCTAACAGTCTTTCAGATCTACGCGACATCGGAGGAGCGCAAGCAAAGAAACCGCCAGGCGCAGGCCGCCTTTCGTGAACGCCGCACCGAATACATCAAGCAGCTTGAGGAAACTATTCGCGTTCATGAGCAGAACCTCCACAACCTACAGACTGCCCATCGCCATGCCGCCGACGAGTGCCTGATGCTGCGCTATAAGAACTCGCTGCTTGAGCGCATTCTTCTCGAGAAAGGTACGCTCATTTTCTACTCTCCCTACCGTGTCACGACATTGGCCTTCTAACTTTCTAGGAATCGATGTGCAAGCAGAACTACGCGCCAAGACCGGCAGCCCGAGCCTGGGTCCAACTCACATGCCACAAAACATGGTGCAACCACCTCCTCTGCCCAGAGCTATTCTAAACCGCCATCATGCTCGCCGGTCCGGCTCGAGCATTGCACCGAAGCTCGACATTGGGAGCTCTTCCCTCCCGCCACCAAACATTGCTGGTGTGAATCCCGGCCACCCAACTCCCACATCTGTTGTCGCTTCACCCAAGAGCCGTCCTACGCCATCGTCCCACTCTGCTTCTCCTGCCGCATCAACCTCTGCCTACGGTCAGTCACCGGCAGCCTCGAACGCCGACCCGTCTGCATCGATTCGTCCTATCCTGACCGCCCCTGCGCTTCCGCCACCACAAATGCAGCACGGCCAGCAAGCACACCAGGGCCACAATGTGTCCATCACGGCCGCTTCAATGAAGGCAGGGCAGCTTGGCGGTCCTATGCCAGGAATAAGTGGCGGTGTTTTGCCAAGAGCTGTCCAACAACACCAACAACAGCAGCAGCAGCACCCGCAATCACAACATCAGCACTCACACCAGCACCAACACCAGCACCAGCAACAACAATCACAGCAACAACAACACCAGCAGCAGCAGCAGCAGCGTTCCAGACAACCTCATATGCAGCCCCACCTCCAACACTCTCAACAACAACACTCGCAACACTCTTCGGGATCAAACCAGCACCCATTGCCATCACCGCAACCCCCGACACCACGGTCTGCGGGAGGTGCTGGCGGAGCCCCATACTATACTGTGCCGGGGTTCCAGAACCACATTGAGCAGCTGGGTGAGTCTTACATTCCACCTTTAAATTCGTATAACTAAAGCATTGACTGCTAACTTTCTTTCAGAGCAAGAATACGATGCTGTTGACGATATTATGGACGAACACGCCGAGAATCCCGACACACCTTCGGGACCAAGCCCGTACCCGCCCAACGCCTACTCAAATGCTCCTGCTCCGATCAGCCTGGCAAGCCCAGCCACGAGCGTCGGCCCCTCTTCAGCATCCTCTATGATGGGCGCCCCAGCCCCCACTGGCCAAAATGGATACCCATCCATGACACAACTCCTGGATCCTGCACTGGACTGGGACCCGTTCGGCCTGAGCGCTAGCATGCAATTTCCGACGCAGTTCTCGTTTGACACCAGCAACACCAGATAAAGAATAAAGGCCTTGTTCGACAGCGCGCATCGACAGCGGACACATTGACGATTGCATTAATACTTAATACGCCCCGTAGGGGCGATGGTCATCATCCATAGCGCAACGCAGGGCGCAGCGTTGAATTATCCGCCTGCAGCGTCGGCTCACCACAGGCCATTTTCCACTTCTATGGCAATGAATCGAACCACAACTCAGTCCGCCACCTGGCTCATCTTCTTGAGTACACTTCCATTTCGGTTACTTTCCCCTCCAGAGCACGGAGTGGGCCATTTGCATGCAGTTCTTGCAATTTCCCATCAGCATTGTTTCTATTCGTTTGTTTTATTTATTTTCTTTTGCATTTGTTTCCCATATATTTTGATACCCCCGAGCTTCTTGCCTTTTGTTTCAATTCTCTCATCCCGTCTATTCTTTCATAAAGAGTGCAAGGCAGCGGGAGGATGGGTTTGAATACACAATGTTGGGCAATTTACTCTCTGTATAGGGACTTGGATGGGCTTTTGTTTAAACGCAACCGCAGTATATTACTGATACATGTTTTTAATGTTTTTTTTTATCTCTTATGTTTTCTATTTTCTATTTTTTTTTCTTTCTTTTTACGTGTATACATGTAAAAATGGCGCTGTATCGGGTACTGGTTTAACTTGACACGAAACGGAAAAAAAACATACACGGGGCGGGAGGGCATTCGCAGAAGCAATTTCTGTCTATTGGCTTTTTAATTCTTTTTATTGGTATACTTGGCTGGGTCTAAAAGTTTATTCATTGTTACTTTACTTTCATTTCTTTTTTGTTTTCAGGATTTCACATTGGACTGGTTGCATTACATATACTGAAGCGTGAGTTTTTTTTTTTTAAAAAAAATCAAGAGCAAGCGAAAGACATTGCTTTTGCTTTTCATTGAGTCATTTTGGCTTGTATTCTGATCCATCTCAGTTATTTTCTTCATAATATCTTGCCGGGCAGACAGACAAGCCTTTCCCCTCCTTGGATCATCTCCGCGGGCCTGTACTATATGATGTGTGATGTGACAACTAAATAAACCTCGTGACCAGTGTCTGTAAGAACAACTAGTTACGACGACGCCAAACATTGGCATCTACAAGCCAATACTTCTGGTGACCGCTCCCAACAATAATCGGTCAGAAGGTACTCGGGACGTGGATCACTCCTCGGCTAGTTAAGGGATAGTACTATGCATAGTGATTATCAATGGAATAATCTTATGATGCCTGCGGCCATACAAGCATCAGTAGTGGAATCTCGTAAATGGAATTTACTGAGTATTGCTTTACGTGTTGTACACTCAAGTAAATACACTATAGTCTAGATCACATGAGCTAACCAAGATGAAAGATTCCGTGCCGGCCGGTGTTAGACTGATGGATGGTGACTACGAGTCATGCATCGAGAAGCACAATAAGAACGGGTAGAAAGATGAACACAGCACGGTCCAAGGGATTTGATCACGACTCGAATCGATATTTGGATCAGGGGTAACATGGAGCAAATCCCGAACTGCAAAGGTCATCACGCACGAAAGTAGTTGGGAACATCCGAGCAGCCCAAGGACCACCGAGGTGCAGTGCTTTGGTTATTGCCCTTTGTTTGGCAGTCTTTTTGTCGTTGAAAGACAAGAGATTCATTGACTAAAACAACTAAAAGCAGTGTTTCGTAGAGCTATTCTCGAAAATAAGAAATCGTATTAAAACGGTCAAAGAAACGGTGTAACAAAAGAGAAACAGCATAGAGATCCACGTGGATGATATTACTTTGTACAATTCTCAGAATCGACGCAAGCATATAATGGAATAGAAAATCAAAGTAAAAGAGAGAGAGAAAGACACAAGCCCAGAACACAAAGAGGGGAACAACCGGCGCTATTACGTACAAGCCGGCGATTTCGTCTCCGACTTTTCGCTGTAAGAAGAGACAGTGGATGCGTAATACTGAGTAAATCTGCCGTGCAATTTGGGTCATGTGACAGACCACAGCATAGCCAAGTCATTTCGAGCTCCTGGCCGAGTCTAGTCCAGTTATTGCTACACTGATCACCATGTGCATTTATATTAAATGCAAAGGGAAGAAATGCATGCTTTTGATTAACTGGGCAAGTCACCGGTGCTATTTTCGGATCAACGGCGTGACCACCCTCCCAAAAGAAGACATGCCGTTGAACTGTCCCATAAAAGTGCCCTTGTTACATCGGTTATCACGATAAGATAACTCAGCCTCGACCCAGACCATGTGAAGTTGTTATCAGTATTAGTTATTTGAGTTATCTGTATCTATTCTATTGTCACTAATCAAGCCGTACAGAAATAAGCGCTGTTCTTCGTACGGAGTTGGCCATTCTCATGTATGTGGTTGAATCAGCATAAATCTGAGTTCGGATAATCTCATTAACATGTTATTCATAAAGACGGCTATCCCATGCATATGACAAGAATTAAAATCAAGGCTGTTGAGCTATAGATGTATATATACCCAAAAAGGAGAGAGAGGGGGGAGTAATGCAAAGGAATTAATCAAAACAAAACAATCCAAAAAATAAAATAGAATAAAAAATGCTGCGCGGCCAAAACTGTTTGCACACACTTCTTGATGATATCGAAATACCGAGTCATCCAAGCTACTGTCATCTTTGATCAATGCTATCAGCCAGGCTAAGGCCGCGCATTGCTTCGCGTGCCCAATCATCATCAGCACCGACAGAAGATGACTCGAGACTATGACCGCCTTGCTTGGCTGACCCAGAAGCTCCACCGCCGCCTGTGAACATGGCCGTACTTAGCCGCCAGTCTTCGCTGGTTGACGGCCGCCCGTCTACGCCAGGCAGAAACATCTGTGACGAAGAAGACAAGGTACCGCTGGTGCTAGCTTGACCTCCAGAAGGGGGTGGAGGCGGCGGTGAGTGCACACTCTTGCGTGCAATGGGCTTGCGACTAACTGGCACAGGCGGGGGACCACGTGCATCATCCTCGTCTGAACTTTCCACGTTGTCGGCATTGCGGACTGAGAGAACGCCTGCGCGGCCCTGTGTTGGCGTCACAGCGTCAGGGTCGTTCTTGTATGGATCGTAATCACCATAGTCGTCGAGTCCATACTGACTTGTGTTGTTGTTAGCACTGGTCGTCGTGATCGTAGGGGTGTTGGCTTGTGTGCTGCTGTTGCCTGTCGCTGTCAACGGCCGAGTCATAACCACATTGTCATCTGCAGGCATTTCGACAGCTCCAAACTGCGGCGGTGGTGGTCCATCGTCATTGTTGTTGCTAAACCCAAAGTCCACGTCGTGTTGCTGCTCCAATTCGCGCTGCTCCAAGATCTGCGGAGGTGCTTGGATAGACACGCTGTCGGTATTGCGGATGCTGCCGCCACCGTTTCCGCCGCTGCGCACGCTACTGAGGCTAGCACGGTTCGGATCGAGCTGGCTCGAAGGCCCAGAGTCAGGACCGCCACCACCCTCAATGGCAGACATGTCGCGGATGGCAAACTGTGCCATTGTCCGCATCTTGCGTGAGACCCATCCGACAAGGATCTTTCCGCGCTGCTTCTCACCCAGTCGAGACCGCGGGAAGTCACCACGGTTGACAAATGCGACAATGTCGACTACCACCTGGTGCTCGTTGAGAATAGCATTGACAATAACAGGCACAATTGACGCCAGATACGCTTTGCGGGCAACCTCAACCAAAACGACCACCAGGCCACCAGCCTGGAATACGGCACTGTATAAAAGTTAGTAAGTTGCATCGTAAAATTAGCAAAATGTATCAATCTGCAACTTACCATCCGCCAGGGACAATAATGCGGTGGCAGCGCTCGACCGAGTTCTCAATGTCCATGGGAAAGTGACTCAGGCCATTAATCTCAAAGGTCTCGCCGATATTACCTAGCACGAATAGCACCTGCATGTCCACCAGGGCACCGCTAGGGCCGATAGGCCGGCTCACGCTGTGTAGGAATCCCAGATCGCCCGTGCGCACGTAGCGTATGTTCGGGTCGCCATCGATTGTGCGCCCATCAAACCGCTCCGCATCAAACGCATCACGCGAGCCGTAGAATGACTTGACACAAGCCTCTGAATCTACCCAAATTTCACCAAACTCGCCGTCGAGGCACAACAGACGGCTCTCCGGGTTGACAATGGCAATTTGTGTTGACACTGGAACCATACCCGAGTCCTGTACAAGCAGTGCGCGAGGATTGGTGTCGGGGTCAACGGGCAGGATCAGGCCGCGACGCAGAGCCTTGGTGTCGAGCCATAGCTCAATGGGCTCTATACACATGTACGAGCGCGACGCAATCATGGGGTTGAGCACATGTGAGTACACAGTATTGATGGCCGTACGATCAAGACCCGTGGCAGCAAAATGCAGCCGCACCTTTTGGAAGACATCCACGCGCGGACGACTTTCTGCCGTAATCATCATGTTTTTGAGCTCATGAAGAGTGAACCCTTTGCCCGGCATTGTCGACATTGCGTGGTCCAGCATCTGGGGTGTTGCATACGTGTCCTTAATTTTGTAGCGCGACAAAATGAGGAACAGTGACAGCGGGTTCTGCGCAAACTCGACTGGAGACAGCAAGTATGTCGGCGTGCCAATGTAAATGCCCATGAGACAGGTGTGCACAAAACCTAGGCCGGTGGTACTACGCACGCAGCCCAGCACAGGCCGAGAGCTTGTCATCTGGCACGTCTCCTTTTGCACCTTGCACATTCCCAGAATGGTGCTGTGGCTCAGCTGGACCGCAACACGGCGCTGATCGGGCGTCCAGTACGTCCAGATCAGTGCCGGATAGCTGGACTGCACCCAGCTGGGGTCCATTGTGATGCCAAGGTCGCGGAGACCTTGGTTCTGCTTGGGTGGACGAGATGTGTTGTAAATACTGGGCAGGGCCAGCTTCAACACTTGTGCAGACTGCTTGATGTGCTGTGACACGGTCTTCATCTTGAGCAGATGGTCGATTTCATTGTTGACCAGCACTGCCTTGACACGGAAGTCGGCCACGAGATGGAGAAAAGCAGGGACGTCCTCCGAAAGTCGGTTCTGGTCCATAGGGGCCATCGGAATGACGACAATGCCCAGATTGAGACACGCATGCACGGCAAAGATAAAGTCCTCCGAGTGTGTGTACATGAGCACGGCATGGTCGCCGGCCCGAAGACGCACCTTGTTTTTGAGATAGACGGCCACCGCAGCGACGCGGGTGTCGAATTTCTTCCATGTTATGCCCTTGCCTTCTTTTCCGCGCCCGTCAATGCTGCAATACGACAACTCTTCAGGCTGGCGTGCCACACGCCACTGGATGAGATCCGTAATACTTGTAAAGTTGTTGAGCGCAGTCGATGTCTTGTCGTCAATAACAACCTCACGCCTATCGATTCCGGAGTACTGGTTATCTGCACCCGCCAGGATTTGGCCACGCGACTCGGAGGCAATGCGCGACCAGATGCCACCCATAGGGTCGACACCAAACGGAAGGTTAAGAACAGCATGCTCCACGCCAAACTTGACATGAACGCAAGCCAGGTTGCCATTGTCGAACTCGCGACGGCAGAGCATGTTGCCAATTTCACGGCGTCCGTTCTTGAGAACGCGTGGTAAAGCGTTTGGAGCAGTAATCATCACGCAGTAGACGCGCAGACGGTGAACTTGCAGCAGCACATCCATACAGCGCTGAGCGAGCGAGTCAAGCAGGGCGGTGTCCAGCTGGCGTGGCGGACCACCCTGGGTTGCCGGTGCTGTCGATGCGGCCGTCGTTTCCAAAAGAACGATGGGGAGATGCTCCTCATTGACAAACACATCAAAGGCCGAGCAGTCAAAAATCTTGGGGATCGTCCTCAAGATGGTGAAGACAATGTGCTGAACAAAAAAGTATCTGTACTCGATGATCTCGTTCTCGGGTTCAACCCATTCAACCTTTTGACGGATGCGATCTTCGTACAAGCCGAGCACAAAGATCTTACCCTCGATGATTGTTCCCAGCAGGCCCGTCCGAAGAAACTCGGGCTCGACCGGCGTCGGAGTCGGGTCGCCAGGCTCAAATTTGTACGGCCGGGCGTGGAAGATCTGTTCTGTGTGCTTGGGGAGCGCCCAAAAACCGCCTGAGAGCGAAGGCGAATCAACCCAGATCTCACCAATAGTGTGCGGCGATGATAGCAGACAAGTTTCTGGGTCAACAATGGCCATTGTGGCATCAGGAATAGGGTAGCCAAAGGCGCCGATACGGACTGTGCCTGCCTCGTTCTGCCGCTTGCGGGCCTCTGCACCCACAGCCAAAACAACCACCTCGTTGGTCTTGAGCGCTTCACTATCAAGCAAGACCTCGCTCAATTCATTAGAGGCATGCTGTTCTTTCTTACTTGTGGTTCCTCCACCAAGCAGTGAGCCGAATCCACCAGCTGTGTCTTCAGTACCTGTCGCATCAGAGGCGACGGCATCTTTTTCGTCAGAGTTGGCATCCTCTACATTTTCTCCATCACGAATGTCGAGTTTGAGCGCGCAACCCATGCGCTCCTCGCCACCCAGCCAGTCTCGTATACTGATCACCATACCGCCGTGTTCGGGCAGGCATAGCATCGGGGAGACGACTTCACGAGCACGTGGGTTTCGTAACGGGCGTAGCCAGCGGTCAGCCAGCACCTCATGGAACTCGGCATCAACTGTAAGGGTATCAATGAGGCACAGCTTGACAGACTGGAAGTTGGGCTCCATGCCCTTTTTGAAGTTGCGTGTCGTCATGGGGTCTTGCTGGTAGTTGTAGACGGAGCGCTTCAACCCGGGGTAGTCGGCAGCCATGAGCGTTGCCTTGTACTTGGAGATAAGGTGTGCATAGAGACCAGGCACCTCGGTCGTCTTGTGCTCGAGCCAGACTACAGTATGGCCACCATAGACGGCAAAGAGCACAGCAAGGATCATGCCAATACCCTGGCGCGGGTCGAGATAGGATAGCAGGATTTCACTGCTTGCAGCGCCGCCAATAAGGCGGCCGTTTTTGTCACGCAGCGAGGAGCCGGTAAAGGAGTCGCCGGGCCGGTTTCCCGGAACAGTCGAAACAACGGCGCTGAGACAGGCCAGCTGGTGCATGATAGTACGATGACTAAGCACGACACCGCGCAGGTCACCAGTTGGGGCACGGGAGAATTCAATGTAGGCAAGGTCAGGCACAGAAAGGGGCGGCACATCGTCCTTTTTCTTCGGGTGGAAGCTGCCAAACTCGTTGGTCTTCCACCACTCGACACCCTTGGGCCATGTGAGTTTATGTGTAGCGATATCGCGCTGGAACGTCTTGAGGTTGTTTTCGGTGGTGAGGGCCAAGTGCGCCTGAGTCGAGGTGAGAATAAGATTTAACTTTTGGTAATCGTTGAAGTCGTTGATGGGCACGGCCACGACGCCAGCAATAAAGCAGCCGAGCAGTGCAATCGCGAACTCGATAATCTCCGAGTCGCGGTAGACGAGTGCCACGCGATCACCCCTGTACAATGAGCTTTTGTCGCGGATGACCTGGGCAACCTTTTCGGCGCGCGAAGCCAGCTTCTCCCAGGTGATCGAAGCAATCTCCTTACCACGACTATCAAGCACCCAGTACGCGGGCATCTTGGACGTTGTCCGGCCGCGGTGGCGCAGGACGGCTGCAATGTTGTCAAATTTGGACATGGGGGTGTTGCCGTCATGCGGATCGTGGATAGCAAAGGGAACATCGCGCGGCTCGAGTGGCAGCTGGTACTCGAGCGCATCCGGAGGTGGCAGGTCACTTGCCGTCAGCATCGGTGGTGCTGTTCCTGCCGTCGGGGAGAATGCATCGCCCATGGAGTAGCGTTGGCCCATATTGGAAGAGAACGTGTCGCCGCCGCCGCCAGAGTAGCGATGACCGCCACCGTACTGGTCGCCAGGCATAGTCCCCTGTTCGTAGGACTGCTGGCCTGCAAAGTCAGAGAAGTAGTTCTGGTCGAGCATGGTGCCTGTGCGGCTGTCGTACGGATTCTGTGAGCTCTGGGTCATGCTCAGTGTGCCGCCGTTAGAGTCGTTGTATTGGCTGTACTGCTGGTATTGGTTGTCCGGGTTGAAAGCGTAATCGGTCGACACCATAGTCGCCGAGCGTGACGGGTCAATGCCATTGCCTCCCACGATTGACAGCCGGCTGTCGTTTCCGCCTTGTGATGGGAGAGAGAGGAAGAGCGAGTCGTGGTTGCTGAGGTTCGTGCGCTGCTCGGCAATAGGGCCGCCAGGAGCAAGTAAATTCGTAGGATACGTCGGCGAGTGAATTCGAAGGCCTGCTGGAGTTGCAGGTTGTCCTTGAGAAGGGTCGCCACTCAGAGCGGCAAAAGAAGCCGCGCGGTGGTCCTGCTGCCCTCCTCCTCCGTCTGACCCGACCGGGGACTGGATGAAGGCGGATGCTCGTGGGTCGCCAACGTTGATGTTTGGTGCCATTCCATACTGCGAGAACAGCTGTGTTCGACGCTTCTGGTAACTAAATGATACGTAGAGTTAGCACGCCAGCTGGCTTGTCGGGACAAGGTGCGCATCGCTTGGGGTTTTAGGCTTACCCTTTCTGTGTGATATCGCCTTCCTGTGGTATAATGTTAGTTTCGGCCAGTGATATGTTCTCTTCCAATCTTGCTCTTTTCTTTCTTGTTGATTCTCTTGCTCCTCGGATTGGATCCACCTCAGAGACGTACCTCGAGCTCTTTCTCCAGCTCGTTGAGCTGCACCTGCAGCTCCGAAGTAAGCCCAGCCATTATTATTCAGCTGAATATAGGGTTTTAGGTAGTGTTATAGTCGCAAAGCTGTCGTGACGCGATTGAAGCCACCGCGAGCTGCTTCTCATAGGCGAAGCCGGAGGTCGGGAGTGGCGGGAATACCGAGCTTGTTTAGATGCCAGCCTCAGGACTGTTACGGTATAGCTTACAAGAAGCTGTCGAGTAGATAATCAATATGATATGTTCAAGATATGCTTCTTAATTCGGATGGAGTCGAGGTATCGCACGCATAGGTGAGGGTGAGGAGGCAAGGCTCGAGAACGGTCAGCTTGGCCGACACGCAAGAGGATGGACGGGTATAGCAGCCAGTTGCTGCGAGGATAATAATGTGACGCAGCACAGAGCCAGACGATGGGTGTCGTTTTGTATTGGATAAGACTGAACTGTGTGTGTTGAAGCGGATGTTGTGGCCGTCGGTTTTGCTGCTGTCGAACCTGCGCAACGTGGTGTCGTTGGAGTGCGGTGGTAGCGATGATGCTGGAACGGGTCGCCCCAGGTGGGGACAGTGTGGTACAGTGCAAAATCCAAGTTTCTTAAAGTGAGTAACCCGGAATACGTGTGAAGTTGTGATAGCTACTGTGTACATTTTAAGGCTGCACTGTATTCCACTCAAGCAGGAACTCATCAAGAAACTTGGTGGGAAGGTGCTACCCAGCGCTAAACTCTGTATTCCCAGGCTATTAAAGGTGGGGTAAATACGGGATCATGACCGTTTTACCGTTAATCAATGCTGCATGGTCGCTCCTTCTGTATATTGACCGTATGCCAATCTCGTGTTCGCAGTCGGTCGTTCCTTCCTTTTCAACAATTGTCTCGTATCCTTTTATTGGCTCCTCCTCCTTTGAGTAATAATTTCTTTAGTTTCTATCTTTACTTTTTTATCAATATTATTTTATGGATATCATTTTACCGATCTCTGTTATATATATAGTTCGCAGTGCTTCTTTGACAAGCAACTATACTCATTGCGCCTTCCTTGTTTCATGTTTCGGGCATACCTTTGTAGTTGCCCTTTTTGGCCACCAAGCACTTCCTTTCAGAGTTTGCATTCTTCGTGTCCCTGGCTTCTTGTCTTTGACCTCATCCCATCTTGCATATATGCTCCTCATTGTGTGTCTGCTCTTCAATCTTCTTTGCCTCTGTCGTTCTCGTTTGCTCTGCCCTCGTTTGTGCAGTGTTCCACATTCTGACTCCTTGCCGCTCCATCCTGCAGGCAATTAATGCGTGCACCCAGCCACAGCTGCCATGAATACGACCCCTCGATTTCTTGATATTCTCTCCATTTCTCTACTTCTCCTCTTTCGGCCTATCTATTCTCCATTCTCTTGACCTTTGTCCGATATCCTATCGCCACTTAAGCCTCGGGTCTCTGAGGCCCTCGTACATCATGTGCCTCATGTTAGCCGGTGCTTTCTTGCGCGGCCATGATAGCATCAAGATGCATCTTACAAGCTCGAATTAAGAAGTCATATTTCCTTAAAAATGGTATATCTGACTATCATGGTGCTTTTGGGGGGGTGCAGTAATACTTAGCCCAAAGAGTCCACTCAAGCGCGTACCTGCTCTTGTAGGCAATGCGATGCAAGATGTTCTGTATTCATATGTCTCATATGTCGGGATATAACTTTATCTGACCTTCATCTTGTCCTTGTTTCTCAAATATCGGTTCCCAGGCATTGAAAAGCATTTATTTAAGCTAAAAGAGCTGCTTCTATTTTAAAACCATGCCTTTGAGAAGTATCACGACACAGAGCTCTCTGGTCTAGTCTTCTATCACCTTTGAATATTCGGCTCTTTGATTCTTTAACTCTAACGGTGTTGCTCTTCTTTGACAGACGGACTTTGAAACTCATTCAACCAAGTCTTTGTTTTCTAGATTTGCTTTATACCTCGAGTGTGCCCCTGATTGTTCTCTTTGTGACCAATATGACAGTCGAGGCAAGCGGGCATACACAATGAGCCTACAGCCAGTCTTTGTTGACTTTTGTTTCTCGGCCTCCCATTTTAGTTTGCAAAGTTCTTTACGTTTTATATCTTGGATTTTATTGAGAACCTCAAAGAAGTTTAAGAAAGAAGGTGCTCCTGCAACATGAGTCTTGTTCAGGGTATAAATGATGGGCACCTCCTCGATCCCTTCTGCGTGTTCATGTTTCGAGCTTTGGAAAGAATACGAAGCATCGTCGCCATTTACATTATCATTCATCGCAGTAGTTCAGCAGTGCTGCTACATAACATTTTATTCTTTCCCTCATATTGTCTTTATTTTTATTTCCACTTTTATCTATCTGTTTCCAGTCTCATACGCTCCCACGCCCATTTTGCAACAATCTTTTTTTTATATCAGTTGTTATCTTTATTATATTAACGTCAACCGGTCTTTGACTAAAATGTCAAAAAATGATGATGGCTACGGCAGCGACATGGATGACCTTTTTGGTGGCGAAGACATTTCCAGTCACTACCCCGAGTCCCCCTTGACCACCACCAACAACAACAAATCATTTTTGGACCACCATCCACCATTGTCCAGGCAAACGCCTATGCCAGCAGATCCTGCCCCCATGCCCATGCCCATGCCCATGCCTATGCCTATGCCGGCACCGCCTTCTTCAGATGTCCCTCCCATGCCCATACCTATGCCCATGCCGGAAACATTGAAAGATTCCGACATCAAGTATTGCGAGGACTTCCAACTACCGCAGACAGCCCAGACTACAGGCTATATGTCTGGAGCCGTCGGGGATCAGTGGCAAGATTTGTACAAGACTATACAACCTACCGCAGGCCAGGACTGGGGAAGACAGGAAAATCTTTCTGTTCTTTTCCAGCAGTTTTTGAAACAGCAAGCCATCGGAACGGTACCAACATCGTCTCCTTACACCAGTTCTAAAGTTGCTCTTCCGTCACAGCTTCAGCCAAAGGCCAACCCACCACCAGCAGGTGCAAAGGTTAGCCACTCTCGGAACAAGAATGGAGATCATCGCATTGGCCAGTTCGACTGGTACGACACGCTTCCAGCTCGGAAAAGCTGGTTGGCCAACGACAGAGGTAGACAAGTCCCTATCAAGTACACAAAGAAAGGAGAGCTTAGACAGCCGGCCACCTTCACTCGTGGTGATATTGAGGCGTACATCCGTGGATGTGCTGAACACGGAATTCCATTGCGGCTCTGGGTGCAGAACATCCCAACTATCCATACCGATCGTTACCATCATGCAGACCACCACAAGTGCAGGATCAGAGACTGCGCTGCAAAGGGCACTCTTGGCCGTGGCGCGTATCAGGTTTGCTTTGACGAGTATCCAACAGAAACGAGCAATGGCCGCTATGACCCATTTCATGCCACCGCATACATGCATCTGTTCTGTCTAGAGGAGCTGATCCCCATGGCGCATCTTATGGAGTTTGCAGATGTGCAGCCCGATGTCCGCGAGCTTCCTTTAGAGGAGCGTAACCCCATGAGCCTGAGACGTGACGGCTCGCATGTGATTGAGAAAATCTTTTATGAGTGGAAAAACACGCATCACGACTCATATGTCAAGACCAGTTTCCCCATCAGCAAGACTCCTCGCAAGAGGGACAGCGACTGTCTTTATTATAATATGACAAAGAAGAAGCTCGAGTCACAGCCAAGCACACGCCAAAAGACACGGGACAAGCGGAACGGAAACGATATCTCCAAGCATTACGGTAACCTACGCAAAGAGGAAGCCAACCGGAATGCCTCCAAGAAGAAGCGCAAGCAGGCTCGCTTCTGCAGCGATAGCAGCTCTGTTGTTGAGTTTGGTGATACCGGGAACCTGAATTCCCTGCACAACTTTTCCTTCAGTCCCATGCCGCCTCCGAGTCCCAAGAGACAGCGTATGTCGGGTATTACTCGGCCAACTTTGCAGACAGCTGCAGCTCATGCCATGCAGTCTCAGTCACCTGCAGTGCTACCATCTCATCTTCGTCGCTCGCGGCGCTTGTCAGGCGCACATGTCATTGACCAGATCATAATTCCGCCTTCATCTGAATTCACTACTTGTCGGACAGGATACACTCCTGGGGTCCGCACCTCCCGCGGTGCTCGCAGTAGTCTGAATGTACGTACTGACAACGTGTCGCTAGCCTTGGACAAGATCAACTACACTCCCAACGTTGATGGGCTTGTCTATGACTTTACAAACAATGCATATGACCAGTATATTGATGAGGAGCTCGGCAAAATCACTGGCGCTGCCAATGGCAATATGGGTGCCCCTGTCAACAATTATGGCGGCAATGTCAACACCATTGCCAACGACGCCCATTTCCTGCACTTTGGACAGGTTTCCACGCCCAGTGGTACCTATGGGATCACAACTACACCAGTTCCTTATGGCCTGCGGGCAACGCCTGCTCGGCGCGAGACTGCCATCAAGCAAACATCAGCCCGGATCTCACTGACAGAGGGCATCCGCTGTGACGAGAAGCGGCTTATCGAGGCAATTAAGAGCCCCGGTCTCCCGATGAAGACGCCGACTGTTCTTCCTCGCCCAAGCCAGACAATTCAGCCTGTTTCGCAGCAAGGTGAATCCAACGCTGAGTCTTTATCATCACCCGCGCGGCGTGTGACCCGGAGCATGAGCCGTAATGTCTCAGCGGTTGAGCAACCGTTCGGGCTCGACTACAACTTTCAGCTCGACGTACTGTACCCAGAAGGTCTTGACGGCTTCCAAGAAGGCTTCTTCGACATGGAATCATTTGCTTGATTTTTACTTTGCATTTGTTTTCTTTTTTTTTTTTTTTTGCTAATTCTTTTTGTTGTAGACTTATCTAATCTTTGTCCTCCTCTTTGCATTCTCTTCAACAAAATTACCATTTAGAATCGCACATCTAGTGGATCTAGTACGCAGTATGTGACTTTGTGTAAATCAATAGCCCGCCTTTATTACCTAAATCACCAAATACAAGCTGTACGCAATATAAAGCCTAGCATTGATTTTCACTGAGTATTAGAGCATCAAATAGATCTCAAATTAATATATAAGTAGTTTCTCTATCACCAAGTAGGTCTGCACTTTTTCGAACTATATCGAGCCATATCTGAGCTCTATCTATTATATTTAAATCCATATCTTTGCGTCTGCCTCTATTGCCTTATTTTATAAATCTGTTATCACTCTGCGATTGCATCATAATGATTCAATATACATTCCCTGCCCTTGAGATAGCCATACGCGCCTGCATCCCAGTCTCGAGATCCGGTGAACTGCATCGTTTAATGCCGACGCTCACCTATCTTTTATTTTCACAACTACTTCTCCACCACCACTGGTTCTCTGATTGCTGCTGGCGTCTTAAAGATGAGCGGCATCCAGGGCCTGGCAGGATGGCAATGACTATTTATCAGCAAGATGTTTTACGCTTTTCCGGCTTCTATATTTTGTACAGAAATTAATCATACTAACTTAAATAGCCGAAGGAACAATTACTCTTGCTGTGTTTTTGGTATTTGCTGTCTTTATCCCATCCGCACCAATACGGACACGCCCGATCCATAAACTGTTCGATTTCTTCGGTGGCCGCGATCGCGAAATCATGCAGGCACGCGTCGTGCTCCAGGATTCCTCCAAGAGCATCGAGAAAGCACGCATTACCTGGACGGCCTTTGTCACCGCTGTATTCAACTTTCGGTTTTGGCTGTACATGATCCTTAACATCCTGGTGCTGTCGCCCAAAGCTGGCCTACAACTCTATGGGCCGAGTATCATTGCGTCGCTTGGCTTTGGCAAGATTAAAGCGAATCTCCTCAACTCCGTCAGCAGCTACGTTGTTGTGGTCCTCTTTCTTTATCTCCTTGGCCACGGACCGCACACAGCTCCGCGGTCCTTGGTGTATTGTCGCGTTTATCTGGTCGATTTCTTTTTCCGCTGCGCTGCTGGGCATGGCGTGAATTCTGATCGCTGGCCATGTTTCGCCATGTTCACACTGCTATTAGGCGGCAACGCACAGGCTCAGGGACTTAATAATGCGTGGCTGAGCATCAACGCTAGAGACCCGGTGAAGCGAAGTCTCGACCTGGCCTTTGTTGTGATCGGTAGCAATCTTGGTGGCACCATCGGCCCAACCCTCTTCTGATCGTCGGACAAGCCGGCCTATCAACATTGTTTTGCTACGGTGCTGGGCCTGTATTCGGCAAACATTATCGTCACGCTGGTGATCATGGCTATATACTGGAGGGTCAATTGCAAATTTGCTCAACAACGACGCAGATACTCCGGAGGATAGAGAGGTTACAAGACGGTTGCACCCTAAACAAGCCTCATATTTGTAGATTTTTGTGGCCGTGTCCGAGACATGGCATGCTTATTTGAAAGATAACTTTTGGCTGCTACATCTTTGCAGTCCTTGGCTAAAGGCAAATACTTTTAGAAGAAAGCATTTATTCCTATAATATGTTCTCGGAATTCTCACTACATTATGTAGTCCTCGTTTACGAATTGTCTAGGCATTGCTCGCGGTAGCGGTACCTCTTATCTATTTGATAATTTAGCATATTATAGCAGATGAATGACTAAGTAAGCATCCTGATGATCAATACGCAAGTCAGCCTGGTCCGTGGAATAAAGATAAACACCAACGCAGCGGCCTCATCAAGATTCGACCCATAGGGCTGATAATAAAATAAAGCCAGTGCCATTGCTGGCATAGGAGTGCTTTCGAACAGCTCGAATTTCGAAATATTGACAACACACCACTGACAGCATGCCGACTTCCCCAGACCATCCAGAAAATCCACATTGCCCATAATTATTTGCAGATGTAGTGCAACGTATTAATGTGGGTGGGCGAGCTAAGCAAGCGATTGGAGCCAAGCTAACAAACGGTGCGACTCGGCCAAGCCGATATGCACGCCATGCCGGACATCGCGGCGCGCATGCACAGGCCTGAAGCAGACACTTATCTTCGAAGCAGTTGCCACTATTCATCCTACTGCAGGGACAAGTGCAAAATCATACCAAACTGGCTGTATTCAAACGCAAGTCAGCAAAGCTACATCGTCCTTTCCATAGATGCCGATCCGCCTTATGGAAAGGTATTCTCCGACGAGTGCATTTATGTAGAGACGGCATGATATGGCGGCGCGATGTGTGAGATGCGTGACTGGTTGGAGATTTTCTATCGGAGTTGGCGGCGTGCTTCGACGAGGTAGATGTAGTGCGTCAATGGTTCTAGAGATGATCAGGTTATTACACGTCCAGCATAGAGACCACACGACAGCACAATTGGCGAGAAACGGTACAAGTGCAAGGCAGATTCGGGGTGCATATTGACTGTTACAGATCAGTAATAAAGGTTATCAACTGCCTCTCTATCTGGCACTTTCTAGGTCACGTGCTTTCTTAGAACACCAACTGATACCTGCCGCGAACCAGCGCAAAGTCGAATCAAAGAAACAATCCCTTGTAACAATGTGCATCACAAAGAGCGCTGGAGCGATAAAAAGTTATAAACGCAATGTGTAAAAAGTAACCTTGATTCCCAGCGCCGCCACGCAGCCTATTTACGCTCCCGTTTTCCACTTCATCATTTCGTCGAATGACTAATCTCACTACGAACTGGTCGCTCCTTCCTCAGATCAAGTTGCTGTCCGTTTCGCGTGTATACACTAGGTCGTGTCCCCGATCGCACCTTCTCTTTCGGCTTTCACTATTGCCTCAGCCGCAGCACAACTTTATTCTGCCATCGCAGGTACCCCAGAATACAACTGCATGCAGAGTACACAAGTGTTGTAGATTTGCATACCCCCCCATTGCTCCTTCTCTTTTAAAACACCCAATCGTTATTGTCCTTTTTGACAGCTGAACGCCGGTCGCACCTTCCCATGCCCTTCCAAGACACCTAATCTGTCGAGTCCTTGTTCTTGCATCGGCGTGTCCGTTATATCCTCTTCATCTTCTCTCGCTCCAAAAGGCTTCACTTTTACACTCTTAAGCTTTTTGTCTTTATCAACCCCCCCAGCCTCCTAACTGATCGCCCTGGTAGCATTCCACTGGTCGTGCAACGCAACAGCCCTTGCTGGTGGCCTCACTCCTAGTCTTTCGACCCACACATTATACACATTGTACTGAGTACTTGCACGAGCTTGCGATCTTATCTGTCTCAATCTTTAAGCCGCAGTCCATTCATACACCAGAAGCAGAACAGTGTTTTGTGCCGTACAACTTCACACCAGCACCTAACTGTCTACGGCTTCTCCGTCTCTGCTCCCCGAAGAGCATCTCTATTTCACAGCCGCTTGACTCTTACACAGCCGGCTTCTCATCGAAGAGTCGTCACGACGGACCTTTGCATACAGCAATGAGCGGCAGCACGGCCGATGCGTCGGCCGGGCCCGGCTCGCCGGCACTGCAGGTCATTGTTCTTGTAAGATCCATCTCTTGTTTTCCCTCACAGTCTCATTATGCCAAGCCGGTGAATCTTATCTGTCGCTTCGTCTTCTGGGCGTTTTATCATTAATATACCCTGACGGCAAGGGTCACGATCGTCTGATCTCTGAAATAGTCTTTTGTTGCAACAACAAATGCCGGTTTTCAGAACTGCCGCATGCCAGAAATTACCCCAGAGGCCCATAATCCACACATAGCCTCTCCCCATCATACCCCATGCCTAATCATGCTAACAAATCTGATATTATAGGGCTCTGGTGGAGGACCCCAAGAGTTCAATACCACTGCATTTCTGGTGCGATCAACAGCCGAGGGATGGCGCCGAGGCTCGATTGTGTCCTTGGACGCCGGTGTCCTTATGAGCTCAATAACACGCATCTTGGAGAAAACGCTACCTCAGGGTCTAGCCGAAGCCAACAACTCTCCAAGTGAAGAAGGCAGCACCCCAGAATCCTCCGAGTTGTCCCTACCCTACACACTTACAAGCGGGCCGTTTGCTGGCCTCGAGGTGCCATATGCAACAGCTGGCGCAAATGCATCCTTTGTGCAGAGCGCACTTATTGATACGTACCTAATTACGCATCCTCACCTTGACCATATCTCTGGCTTTGTCATTAACACGGCCGGCCTCCCCGGAACACGACCAAAGAGACTTGCTGGACTACCGTCGACTATTGCCGCCTTCAAAGCACACATTTTTAATAATGTCATCTGGCCAAATCTGTCTGATGAAAACAACGGCGCAGGTCTGGTCACCTATATGCGTCTGGTGGAGGGCGGCTCACCCGCGTTGGGAGACGGCGAAGGCCGGGGCTACGTCGAGATCAGCGAAGGACTGGCTGTAAAAATATGGGGTGTCAGTCATGGCCACTGTATCGAACGGCACAGCCATCGCGGCAGCGGGGTGGGCACACGATTTGGCAGCATGGATGGCAGCAGCATGCCTCTGGGCTCCAGTCTTCTTAGTCCTCATGGCCATTCACATCACAATGCCACGAGTGCCACCTATTCACAACCTCTTTCGAACTCGGCATCGGCTTCTCAGCCAGTTCAGCAAGTACATCAAACACAAGCACAGGCACAATTACCACCACCAACACCAATGCAAACACAGACACAACCACAACCTGTTCAGCCACAACCTGCACAGTCTTCTGTGCAAGGGACACCCCAGCTTGGGCCACAACGCAGGGATAGTCTCGCGCTGCTTTCTGGTCCCGGAAGTGTCACTACAACACGCCGGGGCAGCTTTGGGCTTCCACCTCAGGTAACTACGGGTGAGAGTGTCTGCGTGTACGACTCCAGTGCCTACTTTATTCGCGATGTCAAGACCGGCCGCGAGGTGTTGATGTTTGGTGATGTTGAGCCAGACTCTATCTCCCTATCGCCACGAAATTGCCTAATCTGGCAAGAAGCTGCACCCAAGATCGCCACTGGCAAACTTGCTGCTATTTTTGTCGAGTGCAGCTACGACGACTCTCAACCTCTTGACAGACTTTATGGACATCTCACGCCAAGGTTTGTTGTCGAAGAAATGACTAAACTGGCGGCAGAGGTCGCACATGCGCGGACCATCTATAAGCAAAAAGAGTTTCAGCAGCAGCAGCAACAACGCGAGCGGGACGGTCGGGACGGTCGGAAACGCAAGCGCCATGGGGGCGATGAACATTGGGCAAGTAATGCCAATATATCGCGGACAAATAGTCACAGTCGGCGTAAGACGGATATTACAATGATCAACACTGGTGGTCCCGAACCCATCGACCCCTGTTCGTCCAGGCTGCCGGAAGACCCCGTGTCGCCGAGGACAGTCAAGCCACCTCGCTTAGTTGTCGCAGCTCACGGTGATTTGGAGACTGTCAGCGGTTCGCAGTCCGACACTCCTCATCTTGTGACGCCAACGGCTGATTTATCGATGGACACAGACTTGTTACAACCGTCTCTTGCGCCCGCCGACCCCAAGCCCGAGAGCACAGCGCTTCAGCTACCCCTTGCTGGCCTTAAGGTGGTCATTATACACATAAAGGAGAAGCTTCGAGATGGACCGCCGGCGGGCGAGATTATTTTGGATCAGTTGCGGGGATACGAGGAACACAACCCTCTTGGGTGTGAATATATCATCTCCTACTCCGGGCAGAGTCTCTTCTTTTGATGATATCTTGGGTTTGTTTTGGTTGATATATCGGATACTGCCTCACGTAAATATAATCACTATAATGTTTTGGAATATCATCTTAGCCTGCCAATTGTATTCACATTTTGTGATAAGTTTTCGCGGTCTTGAGCGATCTTTGATGATCTATGTATATCGTAATGGTGATGTCTGGCTGGCTCGGGTACTATTTTCCGACAGCAAATCGATGCCATCCCCTTCGCACTTCTGTTTCGATACACCATTCTCCAGGCAGTCCATTTATACAGTTCATTTATAAATCTAGAGGTCTACATATCCGCAAATCTGCAAATCTGCAAAATGGCTTTTAGCAGCAAGAAAACAGTTAGCATTGTCGCGTTTCTCAAACGCAAGCCTAGCCTTACACACGACGAATTTTACCACCACTGGCTCAACGTGCATGGTCCTCTTGTAAAGCCATGGGCCACCAAGCACGGCTTCCTCGAGTACAGGCAGATTCACCTCCTTCCTTCGATTAATGCAAACAGGGCGTCTGTCGGGCCCGAAAACAAGGCCAACAAAGAGCTCGAGAACTGGGATGGCTGTGCCACGTTTGAGCTGCAGAGTATCGAGACATTCGAAGCAGCTTTCCGTGATCCTTATTACCTCGAGGTTATCTCCAAGGACGAAGACAAGTTTGTTGACAAGGCTTCTGGCGTCATGCGTCGGCGTGGGGAATTGTATCGTATTATATAATTTTGGTTGATTGGATTTACACAAAACTACGCATCTATTGCCTTGATGTTGCATTAACATTACTCGGCTGTTGCAGTTTGGTGTATCTGTCTTAAAAATCAGATCTAGAAATGAATTGAAAAGCTTTTTTGGATTCATTAAGTTATGCTTTTAATGTTATACAAAACTAAAGTGTGATTTCGCCTACTCGCGACGCAGCGCCCGCTTGACAATACCAACTGCCTCAACAGCGACATCTTGACCACGCCGCCACGTATACAGGGCAACGCCATGCGGAGCTAATATATCCTGTGCATGGGCTAA
Source organism: Ophiostoma ulmi (assembly GCA_029298715.1). Classification (NCBI taxonomy): domain Eukaryota; kingdom Fungi; phylum Ascomycota; class Sordariomycetes; order Ophiostomatales; family Ophiostomataceae; genus Ophiostoma; species Ophiostoma ulmi. The sequence continues at coordinate 3,112,010 of JANSLN010000002.1, read as the reverse complement.
CCGGCGATGCCACAGGTCCACCTTCTTGCTTGGTGGTATTTGCTGCTGCTGCTGCGACTGGGGTGAGACTGGTGGTCTTTGATATGGTTGCTGCTGCCGCTGCCGCATATTGTCTGCAGCTCCATTGCTACCATCTAGCCCCGAAACTTGAGAGCGTCTCGGGGGTGGAGGTGGTGGCGGAGGGCCACTTAGGTCTGGACTACTTCTCTCGGTGGGTGTTGAGGAAGCAGAGTAAACAGCCTTCCGACGGGGCGCCGGGGGTGGTGGAGGGGGTGTACCGCGGGCTGATGAAAGGGCGCTCGCTGCTGAAGTGGCAGCTGTTCCGGCAACTGCTGAGACTGCTGATGTTGCGGTGGCTGCAGTTGATGCCACTGATGTGGCAGCTGTTGCAGCCGAAGACGCAGCAGCCGAGGCTGTCGCAGCCGCAGAGCCCCGCAGAGCTAATGGCTTGGTTGGGCGAGGCGGTGGTAGGGGTTTTCTCGGCGGCAGAGTCGGGACTTGATCTGCCGAAGCAGAGTTTTTTACTTGGGGAGGGTTTTCGCTAGGGGTATCATCAAGATCAATCAGCGTGCCCATGACCGGACCCTGCCTAGGGGCGGACTGTCTCTTCTGCTGCTGCTGCTGTTGCTGCTGAGGTGGTGCTGTTGCAATCCGGGCAGGCAGAGTTGGGCGTCGTTCCGGAACCGGGCTCGAGGGTCCATAGTTTGGATCAAGTGTCCGCGAGGATGTTGACGAGTCAAAGTATCCCTGCTGCTGGGGTGTTGTGACGTCACGAATAAAAATAGCCAAGACCCGACCTGGGTGTGCTAGAACCAGTTCTGTGTACACCTCGAGATCAGCCTCGCCGCTGTCACCCACAAGAAGGAAGCGACGATTGGGGAAGTCGCGCAGAATTTTCTCCAAAGTGCCACGCTTGCGCTCAGCCACGGGCTCAAAGATACCCTGGAGCATGCCGCTGTACTGCTTCAGATGCAGGGGCCCCTTGGGCAGACCCGCACGTTTAAAGAACGTGGTTAGAACAGGGAACAGCTGCCAAGGGCTGTTGGAACAGTAGTGGAACTGCACACCCAGGTCATGTAATGCTGTGTACCATTCGCGCGTGCCATCTACAGTCATGTCGGCAAGATCACGCACAAATGTGTTGCGGAAGATTTCGCGCGTGCCAAGGGCAATGTTGGACGTCTTGATAGTATCGTCAATGTCGCTGATGAGACTGATGCCGCGATCCTCAACAAGCTGGATAGGTGCTACAGCTGATAGAGGATGTGTCAAACTATTGACCAGAGCGGTCTCGCTAGCAACAGAATAACCACCTGTGCCAGTGCCTCCGGGGGGGTTGGGCCCTCCGTTACCAGAGCCGCTAGCAACCAAGATACGGACATGCGTCGGCACAAAATCCAGAGCAGCGCAAGTGACAAAGTGACCAGAGTCTGTGGTCAGGACCGTTCTTGACTGCGACCGATCTTCGTTGTAAAAGAACAGGGTGACGGGCTGCTGAACAACTGGGGTTGTCAAGAAGGGCCCCAGCCGTGACAGCAGGTTAGTGTTAGCAGCAATCATCTCGGCCTCTGACATGTCCGGGATGGTCGCAGTGCTGTTGATAGAGGATGCAGCCCATGATGACTTGGGTGTGAGCTTTCCCGGTCCGGGTGCTGGTGATGGCGGCCGCCGGTGTTGGCCGTGGCCGTCGTCAGAGCTGCTGTCATCGTACCTTGCGGCCTGATCTGGGGTCTCGCTGTATTCTCCGCGCGCAGCTACATCCTTCTCGCCTTGTCCGCGTCTCTCAATCTCTTCGGCTGCACGCTGAATCTTCCGCGCCTCGTAGGCATCTTTGATGGATCCCTCCGCACGTGCAGGCATCCCGGAAGCACCGACTGGTAGCGTTGCCTGCTCGGGCGCAGGGATGCCACTTAACCTCCGCGCAAGGCCAATCAGCAACCGGTTCTTGCGTGTTAATGGACCTTGGTTCACAAGGTACAGCCAGCCATGCACGTTGACGTCGACCACTGCCTTTTCGTCCTCGAGGCGCGCAAACTTTTGGTGCCAGTTGGGGGGGTCGCTCAAATTGTCCGAGTCGTCTGACGAGTAGTCTCCTCCACCGCTTTGTTGTGCGCCTGATGGCTTAAATCTGCGCACATGCCGTTTGGCATACATGGGGAACAGAACCATCTGTGCATCACCGCCTGTTGCAAAGGCCACATCTGGAAATGCGCCCGGGATATTGGGTGGCCGGTCCTCTTCCCACTCCGATCCAGATCCATCGCTTTCACGCATTGCTCGTGATGTGTTGTACTGGTCGCGGATCTCGCTGGCGGCTGCCACGCCTGCGCGGTAGACGTTGTTGGCCATGGCAGCAAAGCGGCGGCGACGCGACCCGCGCTCGTGCATCTGGTAGTCATATGACATTCTGGATAGCTTTGCAATCAGCTCTCTTGCATGAGCATTGGCTACTTGAGATGCCGGCTTGTCTGTCAAGAAAGGCGGCTTCAATCCCAGCGGAAGAAGACGCAGAGTCAACTGGCGCTGCCGCTTTTGGCGACGAGAACTGACACGGTCAACAACAAAGCGATACAGCCGGGAGTGAGCCCGCTGGCGGTAACGTGGAAATATCTCGAGGCGAAACCGGAGGTATTTATCGCGGAGGTATGATCGGTAGTTGGAGCTGGAGTTGGGGTTGAGGGGAGTTCTAGTCGCGTGATAACCAGCCAAAAAAGAAGCTTTATATCCAGAAAGGTGCCGAAGGATACGCGAGGACTGCGAAAGCGAGCGGTATGATGAACGGGTAATGTTCGAGCTGTCTGATTTTGTTACAGATGGTTGAGGCTGCTGCAGCTTCTGTTGTTGCTGTTGCTGTTGTTGTAGCCGCGGTACAATGTGCTGCTTCCAGGGCACCGTTGCGCGCGAAGGCCGCGAACGCAGGAAGAGGCGGCTCCGCCAGAAGGGAGCCACTTTGCCTTTTTAAAAATCTCACAGGTTATGGAAGTGGGAGTTGGAGTGGGAGAGTGGCAGATGGCCACAGATAAATAACAGGAATGTGTGACTGGTTCAGGGCGGAATGATTGTCAGAGTAAAGAGAGGCGGGCGAGGAGGAGGAGGAGTTCGAAGGGAGCAGTCACGTTGATAGTGTCATTCCCGTATATATATGCTTGGCGTTGGCAGGAGATGAGCGACAGATCACTCCGCGTGTAGGGCTGCCGAAAGAATAGGCCGTTGGTGTTGACAGGAGGAGGTGAGCTGGAAAAGGAGGGGCGGTGGTGAGAAGTGAGGTCTCAAGCTGACGATAGGCTAGTGGGCAGGTAGTGGCAGATGAGCAGCTGAAGTTGGCAGGTGCGCCGTTCGGCATGTACGTCCTGGCGCCCAGCGTGTCGGGTCCACTTTTAGTTAATTTGGTCTAAAGCCAGCCTTGCGGGAAGAACCAACTTCGCAACGTGCACACAAACGTGGTGATGGCGATCTTTGTGGTCGGCATCTAGTAACAGAAAACCTGCCTCAATCTTGAGGTGTTGTCAATATATTATTAACGTATTTTGACTCGGTTTGCCAAACGAGTGCATTTTGTCTATTATAATGCACGTGACATCATAGTTGTCAACTTTTGTGCGGTCCGTAAAAGGAAGGTGCCATCGTTAACAAGACATAGATTGTGTAATTATGTCTTTTTCTTGAGTTGACAACCGATGACGTCTGTTTATACCTTTACGGTCGACTATATAATACGTTTCGCAAAACATCACCACGTACGGCCATTGATAATATAATATATCTATTGGCCACCATGTGACGTTTGGACCCAACAAAAATGGAGTCTCCTCCCGAACACGGATGAAAAGCGTCGTTATCAAGGCAATGCATCTTATGAAAGGGCTATAGTCGTTTCAGGGGCTTACTGCCTGACCGTATCATTACTCGTAAACAGGTCAGTCACCTGACTCTTCAAATAAAATAGCGCCATAGTGCATAATATGGTTAATGAAACCCTGCGTGCTGTGCGGCTTGCACTATATCCTTGTCGTTGAAGAATCTACATGCAGCGCAGTAAATACCCCGGTTTGCTTCTCTCAAAGCTAGCTCAAAGTATGGGACAAGCACGATGACCATAAAACGGCGTGGGTCGTTATTGTGCCGGTCTGGTTTTTGCCGGGCAGATGCCGCCATCGTGCCAGTTGAAAGCACGGTGGCTCGGTCTCGGACTCATAATGATATCTGGGCAGAAGATAATATCCAGCCATCACATTTCAACCCGCCATCAGCGTACCGCCAGCGTATGCTTCAAGGATGAGATAATTCTTAAAGAGACTTTCTCGGGCACCCTATGATAGTAGACGCATGTTTCCCAAAAAACGGTAGAAACCTGCGATCTGTATGTAATAATAATAAGAAACTGCAAGCAGGTAATAATGTGCGATATCCGCCAAAAATTACCACATGCGACACAGCTTTGTGTGCAGAGCGTATCGTATAGTGAAAAGAGAGAGAAATAGCAAGCTTCTGTAGTGATTATCGCGCGTAGGAGGTAAAAGCAGTGCTGAGCAATGATGTAGTATTGCGAAATAGAGTTGACAGCTTGGCGTGCATTTATTGACTTGTCAAAAGGTGGTGACAGACAAAATTTCAAGATAGAGAACGACCTTCTGTAAATATTTCCAATGGAAGAAAGCTCAGGCACCCATAGCCTCCGTCGGTTGGGCGGCAAGTTCATCATTGTAGTCAGGAAACTTGAGTGATACAATGATGTCGCCCAGTGTGTTGTCCGATATATCAAGATACAGAAGCGGCCATTTGCTGATGGAATCAGGCGTGACGGAGCCGGCATCCATAGCAAAAAGAGAAATGTTGCGGCGGGTGGAAGATGTTCTATTAAGGGCCGCTAGGTAGCGGCGTCATAAGCGTTTATGAAAGTAAAAAGTGCTCTGTTCTTCAAAGAATAAAATAAAATAAAAATAAACTTATAAAGAAAATATACAGGAGATGACAGAAAATGGCAAAACATATACTCCAATGCCCTATGAATAAAAAAAAAAAATGAAAAAGAAAGAACCCCAGCTTTTATTTTTGCTCCATGTTTGTCAAGCGTTGCTTTACCGCTTGCCGTTCTTGCCCTTGCCCTTTCCGCTCTTGGGGCCGCCTTTGGAACCCTTGGCTCCCGAGGCGGCCTTGATCGGCCGTGCGCCACTACTACTACTACCAGCTCCGCTCTTGGCTGCCGGCTTGCCCTTGCTGGCCACCAGTGCCTTCTTCTCCTGCTTCAGCTTCTGGCCGCCCATGCCCGACAGGCGATCTTGCTTGTTGTCCAACTTCTTCTGGTCCTTGCGGCTGAGGTCGCCACCAGCGCGCTTGTGCTTGAGCTGGTCGCGCAGCTTCTCGACACTGTTTTTCTTGGCGTCCTCACTCACGGGGCCGTTGCGGCGCTGCAACTGCTTCTTGGCCTCCTTCTCGCGTGGGGTCTCGAACCAGGTCTTCTTGGGCCGTGACAAAATCTCGTCACGGTGCTTCAGCATGTTTTCGCCACGCGTGATCTCCATCTCGGCCATGGCCAGCTTGCGCGCCTCGCGTTCCTCGGCGACAATCTCATTGATATCGGCGTCGAGCTCGTCAATCTTGGTCTGCCATTCCTTGGCGGAAGCGGGGTCGACGGGCCGGCTCTTGATGAGGTACTTCATACCCTTGGCGCCGTCATCCTTGCGCATTGCCTTGGTTGCCGCACGCACAAACTTGCGGTCATCTTCAGCCACCAGAGTCACGGCCACACCGCGGTTACCTGCACGGGCAGTACGACCAATACGATGGATGTAGTCCTCTAGGGTCTTGGGCACCTCGTAGTTGATGACGGTCTGCACGCCCTTGATATCAAGACCACGGGATGCCAAGTCACTTGCCAACAAGAACGACACAGCACCCTTGCGGAACGAGTCCAAACTGGCCGTACGTTCAGCCTGCTTAATGTTACCGTGCAACTCTTCACAGGTCAGGCCCATGAGACCAAAGACGATGCGAGCTTCGTGAATGTACTTCTTCTCACGGAAGAAGATAATGGTGTGGTCGCGGTACAGCGTCGTGCACAGGTGCAACAGGTAGCCCATACGAGAGCCCTCGCGGCCTTGGCGCAGACGCACAAACTCCTGTGTCAGTGTGCCGGCTGTGCGTGAGTTGGCGTCGGCGACAACGCGCACAGGCCGCAGCATGCCCACACGGATCAGCTGGTCAACAGGTGCACTCATGGTGGCCGAGAACAGCATAGTCTGGCGCGACCGCGGCAGAAACTTAACAATCTCGTCGAGCTCGTCGGCGAAACCATCCTGCAACATACGATCGGCCTCATCGAGGACTAGAATTTCAACAGCATCGACAGCGAAGCCGGGGGTGTTGCGCATGTGATCAATGAAACGACCAGGGGTACCGATGACGATATCCGGGCGCTCGCGTAGCTTAGGCTCCGTTGCCTTGAACGAGGTGCCACCGACAGTCAGGACCATGGTGATGTTTGTAAACTTGGCCAGCTTGACGGCGACCTGGTGACACTGCAGGGCCAACTCACGTGTCGGTGTGAGGATGACGACACGGGTCTTGGGGACCTTGCTAGGACGATGCAGCATACGCTCGAAAATAGGCAGCAAGAAGGCGGCAGTCTTACCGGAACCGGTCACGGCCTGGCCGACGACATCCTTACCACCAACAGCAAAGGGCATGGTCTTGGCCTGAATCTTGGTGGGACGGTTAAAGCCGGCGGCGGCAACAGCACGCAGGATGGGCCGCGAAAAGATGCGCATAGACTCAAACGAAGGTACCGAGAGCAGCGAGTTGCCGTCTGCACCCTCGTCATCTTCGTCGTCGTCTCCGCCCTTTCCACCCTTTTTGTTCTTCTTGGCCGCCTTGAGCTTCTCCTTCTCGCCGTCGGCAAAGAAAGCCACTTGCCGGGCCTTCTCGTCGTCGTCTTCGGAGTCAGAGTCATCCGAGTTCTTTGCCTTTTCCTCCTCATCGCTCGAGTTGCCCCGGTCGTCGTCGTCAGGGTGGCCAATCGGCGTGGCAACAGAGTCATTGTCCGACGCTGCATCGTCATCATCGGCATTGCCGTTCTCTAATGCGTTGTCGTTGTTGTTGTCGTCGTCGTCAGAGTTCTCATCAGAGTCCGCGCCCATGCCGAATCCGTCGTCGGCCAGCACCTCGTCGTCCAGATCAATGTCAGCAGCCTCTTCCTCCTCCTCCTCCTCTTCCTCCTCCTCCTCCTCCTCCTCATCCTCATCCTCTTCCTCGCTTTCCTCGTCGCTACCATCCTCAACATTCTTCTCTTTCTTGCTGCTCTTCACAGCCTTGGCCGCAGCAGCTGCCTCCTTCTTCTCACGCCGCCGCTTGATGATGGCATCCAAGTCGACAATGCGCTCGGCTCCAATCCACTCAAGATCGGCCTTTTCTCTCGCATTCTCCTGATCCTCGTCATATCCAAAACCGAATCCGTCGTCGTCGTCCCAGACGAAGGTCGAGTCAAAGTGCTGGCGCTTGCTCGGCGGCAGTTCATCATCCGAGTCGGGCTTCTCGTCGGAAACGTAGTCGTCATCCTCAATGGTGTAGGTGACAGGCTGTTGCGCCTTTCTTTTTTGGGGCGCCATTTTTTTTAAAAAAAAAATTTCAATATGTCGTGTGAATATGTGTATATACAAAACAACAATCCGTTTTATGATGCTATTACGAAGAGCCGAACTCTGTTCTATTTTCCTAGAGTTTTTTTGCGGGGACTGGTATCACTATTCAGAAAATTTACAGGAGCTTCCCAAAACTTTTTTCTGCCGTACATACCAAGGCGGTGTATGCAGGCGCGTCCCTGAGGGCTCCACCGCAACTAGGAATTTAACTAATCAAACGCTCTTAGTGATGATAGTTTATGATTATCAGATGCTTCTCATACACAGTATTATGTCGGCCTTGTCTCATAATAATATACATACTGGCCTCATTGATATTTTTTGAACGATTTCTTTTATTCAAACTGATCTAATGCTATGCATTGTTTAAAATAAAATTCAATCAATTTTCATTGGTATTTTTCTTGTTCCTGTTTCAATTTTTTTTTTCTTCAGAATATTCGACTTAATTATATGCTAGATTTGCCCTACGATATGTAGACAATATGATTAACTTTTACATGTTATTCATTACATTAAAACACATACCGTTCTTCGTAGCTTACTAATTGCACTGTTTTAACTGAGAATTGCCGTATCTAATTTAGATACTGTTAAGTGGTAGTTCTAATACAATTTACTGCTCAATAAAGAAGGCACCGCGACCTAGAGCTGTTATTGGAATGGAAGTACCCATCTTCTATTTTGTTACGACACATTCCATATCACATCACTAGTATATGTAAACAATGCATATATATACGGTTCACGGGGCTATCCATAGGTTCAAGTATTTTCATCATTTGTCTTTCCATCTCCTGGGTATATACGCCAACATCATCAATGATTTCTTCATCACACCATCTTCAACATCCATCCATCAACCTCAACGACAACGACACCATCACACCACAACGACATGCCACCGAACAACGTACAAAAAAAAAATAAACAAAACAACTAACAAGGCACTGGTCTGAAAACCGACAAATTCGCTGCACAAAACAAGCCATGCTCTCAAGTCCACCCAAGAAGCTGTAGCGTCGTCCGTACATCAGCGCTGCCCATGCCGGCCACGCCCAACGACCGCACTTGAGTACCCCGGCGCAGTCTTTGCAAGCCAATGGACACCTTCCAGGCTTCTTCCTGGTCGAGCACAAAGAGGAAGCGCTTGCCCTCCTGGTCACGCACCGTGGCGCGTAGGAGGTGCAGGCCGCCCGTCTTGAACTCGCCCATCTGTGGGGGTTTAGCAAATCCTGATCGAGAGGATCCAGAAGCAGAAGCAGACTCGTCAAATGCACCAAATGCAGAGGGGGAAACGCCAGTGTCACAGAGCCCCAGGCCACACAGCGCCTTACACTCGCGCAGCATGTCCGAGAGATACGCGTCTGCGTTCTCGTCGGTCAACGAGCGTGCCTCACCGCGCACGCCACTGCCGAGGAATGTCTTTCGCCACGATGAACGTGGTGTACTCGAGGGCTTCGCCGCACTTTCACCCCCAGGGGAATTCGCAATCACAACCGCATGGGTGGGGCACCATACCTCTACCAGCTTGAGGGTCCACGCTTTCACGTCCCACTCGCGCTGGGGGACGCCGCGGACGTCATCGTCGATAAAGAGGCCCTCTGTCGTAATGCGCAGGATGAGTCCGTCAGTGACAGTACCCACGCCTGACAACAGCTGCGACGAGGGCGTCTTGGCGAATTGGTTCAGGAAGCCGTAAACGGCCCGGATGACAATCTTGTCAGGGTCGTTAGTCGTGTACGGCTGTCTCATCGAAGGGGGAGGGCTCGTGTGCGCCGTGGAATGGGACGGTGTCCATGAAGACTCGGATTGGTCTGACACGGAGTTCTTGCGGGCCGGTTGCGGTCGCTTCGGCTTGTCGTAGGGACGGTAAGAGTATGTCTCATCGTCGTCTTGCACGTGTGCTTTTCTAGAGGGGCCGCTAGTCGAAGATGGCGTGGCCGTAGGGGGCTTCCGGGGCGATGCCGATGGGCCTGTACTGCTAGCACCACCATATGAACGAGGACCACTGGCTCCACCAGCACCAGCCGCGCTGCCTGCATTACTGCCGCCATAGGAGGACTTGGTCCCGGCTGATGGTGGTGGTGCTGTTGAGCGCGGTGGTTTTGGTGGAGCCTGACTGCCATGGGAAGGGGGAGGTGGCGCTGAAGATGCAGCTGGAGGGGGGGCTGCAGTGGCGGCGGCGGCTGCTGGAGGCTTGCCGTTTGGCCACGGGTTAGTCCGCTCATTGACAGTGGAATAGGCATACGAGGTACCCTTTCTGTTGATCCGGTCGAGCTCTTTTTGCCGCTCCTCCTCTTCCTTGGCTTTCTGAATGCGGTCCTTTTCGGCCTGTTCTCGTGCTTCGCGTTCGTACTTCTCTCTGATCTCGCGTTCGCGCTTCTCTCGCACAGCTCTTTCCCGTTGTTCTCGTTCGCGTTGCTCTCTTTCAATCTTTTCGCGGAGTTCTTTCTCAATGCGGTCCCGTTGCTCCTTGAGATCCCGCTCTCGTTGCTCTTTGAGCTCACGCTCACGCCGCTCGCGCTCAATACGCTCACGCAGTTCTTTATCACGCTTCTCCTTGAGTTCGCGCTCATGGCGCTCCTTTTCTTCACGTTCGCGTTTTTCACGCTCGAGACGATCGCGAACCTCACGCTCGCGAATTTCGCGAAGCCTATTTGCCGCATCCTCTCTGCGCTTCTTCTCAGCTTCTTGAGCCTTTCGTTCTTCCTCTTTCCGCCTGGTCTCTTCTCGTGCCTTTTGCCAAGCACCCTTCGTATCGGCCTTTGGAGTGGCCGGTTTTGGCGGAGGTGTTTCTCGCTGGGTAGGTTGTGGTTGTGCTTTTTGCCACGATGATTTTGGCCGCTCCTCTGGTTTCTGAGGTGGAGGTGCCTGCTGAGGAGGAGGCGGAGGCTTTGGCTGAGCTTGTGGCTGAGGCGGAGGAGGCTTCGGTGCGGGCTCTTCAGGGGGCGGCGTTGGAGGGCGAGGAGGCGTTGGAGGTTTCGGTGCTGCTTGCGGAGGAGGTTGCGGCGGTGGTTGTGGGGTCGCTTGCGGTGGTGGCTGAGGCGGTGGCGGCGGCGGAGGCTGAGGAGCCGCTTGAGGAGGTGGTTGTGGCGGTGGTGCCTGCTGAGGCTCTGGTGGAGGCGGTTGTGGCGGTGGAGCCTGCTGAGGTTCTGGCGGAGGAGGAGGAGGAGGAGGGGGGGGTGGAGGAGGGGGTGGTGGTGGAGGCGGCGGAGCATGCTGTTGTTGATATTGATGCTGGTGCTGCTGGTGTTGTTGGTGCGGAGGAGGACCCGAGTTGTAGCCGGGATAGGGCCCGCTGGAGGTGTGGCCATAGCCGCCTTGTGCACCTTCGGTCCTGCTGCTGCCACCAGGGCTCGATCTTTGGTTCGAAGCACCGTCACGAGGGTCAGGGGAACCTCGCCGAGGAGACCCCTTAGGTGTCCCAGGCCCGGACCTTGGCGTCTCATACTGTATACGCCCCAACGACCACGCCCCCAGGCCAACGGCGATGACCAGCATTACCATTCCAACGTTTCCCATGCCCTGGAAATTTGCCCACCAGACCTTGAAAGCCGGTGCCATACTGCTGCCCAGAGCAACCAGAGCGAGTGCACTGGCAAAGCCAGCAACAAAGCTGTTGATATTTGGCCTCAGAGAAGGAAGGTAGAGGAATCCGGCACCAGCCGAGTGCTCCGGTATGATAAAGATGTCATAGTTGCCAGGTGGCAGTCCGCTCCCGCCTGTTGTTTTGGGCGCCTCGCCGTGTGGCGGAGGCGGGGGCGGAGTGCTCATATTCGCTATAGAAGAGCAACCAATCCAGGACGGCGGTTGAGTTCAGTCGCTCGTACTTGATGTTGGGGTAGTGAAGCAAGTGCTTGACCTGGAGGCCAAGATACACCGAAAGAGTTTGATGAGTAGCGCTGGTAGTGGCTCTATTGGCGGCGGAAAACTGGTGGGATGCAGACGAGCAATTGGGAGTATAGACGAGTCCCAGTTGGGATTGAAGAGGTAGGTGTGATAGAGAGGATTGGACGAAAGAAGCTGGCAGACGAATCCGAAGTCAAGATATCACGATCGAGAAGCACGCAAAGAACAGAACGCAAGTCTAAAGGTATCTATGGTAGGTCATGTAGAGACGAGGCGCATTGAAATCGTGACGGTCGTGATGAAAGAAGGTGCGATAGCTACAGGCAGAGAAGCAAGGAAGAGGCGTTAGTGGTGTGGTCTCACAACATCATTCGGATACAACCCCGATGACACTTGTATGTGCGTTGTGCCATGCGCCATGTGCGGTCGAGGGTCGAGACAAGCAGCAGTTTTGGAACCAGGTAATTTCTGATTGTTGCTGGTAGGAATGAGGCATGAAAGAGAGAGTTAACCTACAAAAGAGCAGAAACGAGATTGAACTAGGAGCAAACAGTAGGTAGATGCAGAGGAGACAATGAAGGCGACAGGTGCCTGAGATTAAAGGTGAGTATGAGAAAGAAAGAAAAAAAGATGAACAGGATGGAAGAAATATAAACAAAAATCAGATCGCTATGATGAAGAGGGTCGCTCGATCTAAAATCGTTAAAAATAAATGTGATATAGTTCAGAATAGAGATCAAAATGGAGGAGGAATGTAAGATCGTGAGAAGTGAAGAGTAAAGGAAGAGGAAAAGGGGAGATGGATGAGCCGGGATAGGTAGGATGAGGATGGAGAGACGAAAGAAGAAGAAAAACAATGGGTGGGGAGGGCAGTTGCAGAGTCGAGAGGCGAGAGAGAGAGACCAGAGGGACGAGACTAGAAACAGAGACCAAAGACTGTCAACATGTGGACCGTACGGAGTATGGCTAGGGTGGGCGAGAGACGTACTCGTTTTATTGGAGAGCCGTTTGCAGTGTGGGACGAGAAGGACGAGGAGGACCACTTTCTGCGTTGTCGGAGGGTTCGGATTGGGTCAAGCAACAACGAGGGGCGGGCCGGTGAGGAGCGGCAAAACAGACGATGGTAGAAAAGAGGAGTTGAGGCGACAGGAGTACGAGAAGCGAGGACGAGTGGCGTAGATAGTCGTGTGAAGATGAATGATGAAGAGTTCGAGGAGGGGAGATATATGTATGGCCTTACCTTTGTGGCAGCGGGACTACGAGTGCCGGTGACATGGGAGTGGACGCTGTAAAGATAGCTGAGTGAGTGCATCCGACACGATGACTGAGGTTATTGAATGGGAGGAGGAAGATGCGAAGGGGGGGGGGGGGGTGAGGTAGACTCAAAAGCAGAAAATGGAATCCCAGGGGATGAAGAATTGGTAAAGTGGTGAAGTGGTGTGGTCGTAGGCAGGACAAAGTGGTAGGTACGCGGTACGGGTAGACGATCGCTCCTTCCTGCAGTCTCATTTGTGTGGGTTTCATTGTTTACTTTTGATAAGTTACTTCGTAAATAAGTACTGGGGGACTTGTAAAGTGCGGGAAAGAGCCAGAGCACTCTGCACATGGGAAAAGCGGGCCGCACTAGGCACTGGCTGGGTCTAGTGTAGAGCGAAGCTGGGTAACCGCCACTAATAAAAGGGGTTTTTAGGAAGGAACCTGGAGCCTATTTACTCAGTATTACAGAGAAGTAAGATATCTTATTGACTTGAGGTTGATTGATATCTTACAAAGTAAGATACAAAAGGCACTGTGGTAGAGATGTAAAACACCCAACAGGACCCTTACTGTTACCTTTTATTTTATTAAATATTTTATTTAATATTTTATGTGTGTAACGACGACTTTGCCGCATTGCATTGTGGCTCATAGTTGTATTGTTATTGACAGGGAGTGCTTGTATGCCGGGATGAACCTGGCTGGAGAGGAAGACAAAGGCAAAGCCTAGAGAATAAAGGACACGAGAAAAGGAACAGCGACGAGAGACAGGCAAGTGCAATAGAAAGGATCCCCTTGGAATACAAATACAGACTGTCAACGCCGGACCTATTTTGTCCTCATCTGCCCTTTCCCGACGTCAACAGCTGCTGTGACCCTGCTGTGCACAAACAAGTAAGATACTAGTTTTTTCATTCATTCATTTTTTTTAAATAAAAAGCAATCAGACTCATACACATTTGTGCCCTGTCCTTGTTCTCAGTCTCGCTGCTGCGGTTTCATATCTTGCTTGCCAGGCAGAGGTCGACGGCCAGCATGATACTGTTGTATGTCCTGACGTCAATGTGGAAGGAGACAGTGGTTATTTCCCGTATCTGATAACCTGGCTGTCGGCTTGCATCACATCAACATAAACACAACTAGAACGCGACGAAAGGTTGCAGTGATGTTCGCTTTGTTTCTCTTCCTTTTTCATCACATGCATGGTCAAACTAGTCTGCCTTGCTAGCTGGCGTGCAGATACATGCCGTCCGCATTATCCGATACATGTTTTAACTGGCCTGCTGCAGAAAGTCAACAAAAGACAGCACATCGGGCAACAGCAGTTAGTCAGAGTTGCGATGGTGATGCCAAGCGCGTAAATGTCAACAAAAAAAAAATTGGCAAAATGGGCAGACAGTATTTGGCACTCGTAGAGGCGAGAGAGGTTAGGGCGGCAGTTCACAATAGTCATAACCATTGCTATCACAAGAAACCGCTGCAAGCAATTAAACTTGTTCACAATGCAACCCAACCCCGGCCAGGGATGCGACAGCAGAGAACAATAGAAATAGAAATAGAAAAGAAAAAGAAGAAAAAAGAAAAGGCTGGGTTTCGACGGTCTACTCTTCTTCGTAGACATAACCAGAGTTGAATAAATACTACAGGAAATTGGCCTCCCAGGCAACCAAGGACCAGGACCGCTAACAGGGAATGCAACCTTGATGTAGCAGGTGATCCAATAAATTGAGTATCGCGGAGTACATAAAAGCAAAACAAATACTAGCTTCTTGATCTTTGACTGCGCATCACCTCGAATCAATGATCAGACACATTTGATTGAATAATGTGACAGCCTATCACATCATCTCGTCACGGCAGTTTCTGCTCAAGCACACTCGACCAAGTCGCAAGTCTACATACTGAGTATAATTATACACAAATTCTGCATCTAATTACCAAAAGTTATCTCATCTAAATCGCGAAATTGGTCAACGCGCCAAGATGAGCGCGACCCACCTACACCCAAGACAGACGTTGCCCAGCAACGCTTTAATGCCCTACTTGTGTTTCTGACGTAGGGCGAAGTGGAAGACAGGCAAAACAGACAGAAAAAAAACTCAAAATGACAAGTATGTTGAAAACGAGTAGAGGATGTGGAAAATGTAAGAAATACCAGCAGTCTAGAAAACTGGTTAAAACCTGGTTCAGAGAGACAATAGGGCCCGTCGTCCCGAGTCCGTCCCGGGATAACCTCCTGTCAATACAGCGGCACTTGCTCGCACTTTAGCCTTCTAGCGTAGTTCCCAGGCGGGAGTGTGCATTCACTACGGAGTATTGATGGATGTGGGCAGTTCTTTTGTAATTAGCTGTGAAAGCATAAACAATTGCTAATCATTAATTTGTGTCGAGGGCGACTCTAGTAGTGCCGGTGCTTTGGCAATGACTGGTAGGCTACAGTCGTATATACATTCCAGGGTCTATCCATTCAGGGTCCTCTTGAAGTTTTCAAATTATCATGTTCATGCACAAGAATGGCCGCGTTCAGGGTCGGTATATTGTAGCTAATATACGTAGTAGAGTTGGAATGCAAGAATAACGGCTGCATTCGCCACATGCCAGATCAAGTGAGAATTGGCGACTTGCGAGAAAGAGCATCGCCATGTTAGTATGTTTAATTGCATGGCGTAACTAACCAAAGAGCATCAAATTAAAGTGTCAGAGTGTCGTGGAACAGGAGATCAATAGGAGACGTAAATTAACGAGCTGGTATATAACAAAAAAGTGATGCCAATCCAAAAGGCGGCAAACACAACGGAACGGGCCGCAGTAAGTAACATGATAAGAAATGCTCGAAGCCACATCGAGATAAACAACAGACAAGGCTATGCTATGAATGAAAAGAAGGAGGGGAAGCAGCAATAAAATGTGCGGTAGCACACTGCAAGGCCGAGCCAGCATACCCCAAGCCCCAAAGCGGCGGCTACTGGTTGAGCCGCTTTGTCCGCTCCCGGGCAACCTTGACCTTGCCCTGCACCCGGTCCACGTCCTCGTGCATCTGCTCCAGCATCGGCGCCTGCATGTCCACCTCGTGCTTCAGCGCCAGCCCAAGCTCCCGCTGCCGCTTCACAATCTTGGCCAACGTCTCGACATCCTGGTCCTGCTCCGAAATCATCTGCTTCTGCAGCTGCAGCACATCTGCATTCTCTAGCTCGCGCGTACGTTCCGTCTCCGGCAGTGGTGCTCCTAGCACCCGTCCACCACCAAACGACCGGCTGCTACTTGCTGCTGCACTACCGAACAGTGCCGCTTTGTCGCCCGACAGAGGAGCGGAGCTGCTACCTTGGCCTGCAGACCCCGACCCCGACCCCGACCCTGACCCAGTCACCCGTGCACTCGCTATGCTTGTGCTCAGAGTCTCGAGGCCGTCACGCTCCACCCGCGCTGCCGCCAGCAGGTCCCGCCGCCGCCGCAGCTCACCATCACCCACCCTCTTCGAGTCCTGAAGAGACTTGAGACCAACTGTCAGCGCAGACAGCAAGTTGCCGACCTTGACTAGTTCCGTTTTGGCGGCCACACCTGCCTCTGCTGCTGTCGACGGTCCAACTCCTGACCCAGAACCTCCATTGGCGGCCGTAAATGCAGCATCGCGTCGTGCCAGATGCAGCCGTGCGTCATGGAGTGAGCGCTTCATCTCCTTATGCAGGTCGATCCATGTGCCCGGATCGCTTGCGGCCGCTGCATTGGCTGCAGCCAAGCCAATTGCCGGTATCCGGCCCTCCAATGAGCCATCGCTCGCTCCGCCAGGTCTGGACACGGCCGAGATACCGCCCTGGCTGCGGCCACTAGCTGCAGAGGATGCGTTCGTGCTGGGGAGGTTCAGGAATGCGCGCCATGCAGTCGTATCACGCCACCGCCGGTCCGGTGATTCGGCAATCTCGCGCAGGTACGACTCAAGGCCCTCGCGCCGGGATTCAGTCAGGTCCGGAGACCGCAGTGTTGATCGAAACCACGTTTTGCTTGGTAGAGGCGACGGTGGTGCCTCGCCGACAAGATTCGTAAGGGCAGTGTGGAGAGCGTCAAAGTCGGAGTAGCGCTTTTGCACGACAAATGAACGCAGTGGCAATCGAAGCGTGATGTTGTAGAGGGTGTGCGCTTTGTCACCGCCAGATGCCGCGACCTGTGTCGTAGACGGAATACTAATCTCAACGGGCGGCGCCATGTCTGGGCTGGGGATATTTCGAGTAGTCGTTCAAGTCGTTGAAGCCTTTTACTGTCGACGCCGTGAAATCAGCGATAGACAAGGTCCAGTAGATTGACGTGGTCGATGAAGTCGTAGAGCAGCAGCTGTAGACAACGAATCAAGAGTAAGGATAAAAGATATAAAGAACAAAGAACAATAAGGCTAAGCTAGATGACAGGTGCAAGCCCCCTTTGTGTCAAGGCAGCAAACAGGAGAGGTCAATGTAACGATGTCAGGCCGTAGAACTGGCAGTGATAATGAAAGAGGCCTAGGCCCAGCCTGGCGCAGCAGGTCACTTTCGCCTTTCATTGGCGTCAGGCGCCCAACCTTCAGTAAAAGTGGACCCTATGCTTTTTCCACCCGTTGCAAGCGGTCTAGCGCTAGGATCAGAGCTTAGATGCTTTGGAATGAAAGTAGCCACTGACGAAATAGGCAATCGCTCCCTAGGCGACTTTCGTTTGGATGACATCAACTGAAAAGCATGCTTACATAATCATCATGTTCACGGGTGTCAACAAATGGCTTCATTGTTTTATCATTACTGGTTCATACTCTGCCGCCACTTCCGGTTACCCCATACTTCGTCTCCGTCGCTCGGACTCCCTCTAACATGATCCCAAGCAATGCGTGAGAGCCCAGTGGAAGCAGCTATGGCCTGGCCTCTCAATGCCTCCCCAAACAAAATGCCGACTTTAGAGTCATAAAAACCAAAAGCCAAAGCCAAAAGGAACATGCTGCTCCCAGAACCCAAGAAAGACCCTGAAAAAAACATGTCAAGGTCCCATCACTCCTTTTTTCTAAGGAAATTAAATATATGAAATAGGGACCACCATCGTTGTAGCCACCCTAGCGAGAGTGTTCGTGATTGTGAGAGGGGAAAATTGCTTAGAACGTTTCCTGGTCGTCCAGAGCAGCCTCCTCGGCAGGAATTTCGAAGCCCTCCTCGGTCGAGTACAGGATGGTCTGGATGTGCTTGACAAGGCCGTCCTCCTGCTTCTCCAGCTCAGGGTCCTCCTCAACGGCCTGCTGGATCAGAAGCTCAATATCGCGGAGTTTGCTGAAGTAAAAGTCACGCTCGCGCTCGAGACCGACGACTGTCTCCTTGAGAGTATTGTTCTCCTGCTGCAGGGCCGCGCTGGCCGCACCGCCACCAGCGCCGACTGTCTTACCAATACGGGGACCGGTCGTGGGAGTGGTGCCTCGCCGCACGGCACCCGAAGAGCCCATCGACCGCCCAGCACTGGCACCACCGGCCGGGGTAGGGGCGCCCTTTCTCCTTGCAACAGCATCGTAGTCGCCGCCGGGGTAGTGCTGATCCCAGTACCGCTTGGTCCACTGCAGAAACTCGAGGTTGTCCTGCATCTTGCACTTGACGAGGGCCTCGACGTGGACAGGCTTGTCGACCTGGTGCTTTGCAAAGCAATCTGGAGTATTAGTTGCCTGCCTGGTTGCGTGTGGTTTGTTGTTGCAATAATCCTTGCCAAGACTCACTTTGCAGGACCTTGAAATTTTGTATGTAGGCATATTCGGAGTTGACGTTGAACTTGACGCGGGACATAGGGATGTCCATGAAGATGCTATCGAAGACTTGGCACAGAGCGGCTCTGTAGGCAAAGGTGGTTAGCTAGGCGCCGAAATAGAGACGGATTGTAGACAGGTGGTATGTCTCCAGGCAGATGACAGTTGGGATGGGATGGGTTGCTTACCCTGTACCGCACTGCTCGACTTTTGTGATGTTGAGCTGAAGGAGGCTGTTCAGCCACTGGACGAGTTCCTGTCTGTAGAATGGGGTGTTAGCAGTCTATTTTTTCGAGTGTGTTCAACTAAGCGACAACGAGGCGGCTCCGGCTCCGGCCCGGCTGCAAACGTGTCATGCTGCTGCAACCCCCGTGTCCCCGTGTCCCCGCGCCGTCCAAAAAATGCGCACGCGCAGTATCGGGGTTGGAGGATAAGGGTTGAGAACAGGAATGTTCAGACAAGGGATCATACCTTGATTCACCCATTTTGACGGCTAATGATCTGATGCGATCGAGCGAAGGTGATGGTAATAATCAGAAAGAGTCGGTCGAAGAAGATAGCAACGGAAAGAGGGGGATTCACGACCAAACAAGAGGGGCGTCGAGTGCTATAGCGGTGAGGGATGATGTCTGCGAAAGGGGGGGTATCGTAATGCTGTCGCAAATTGAAAGAATGCTTGGGATGGTCAAATGTGTAGATGCACGTAGAATGTCACCGAAAAGACTTCCTTTTGGGAAAGGGAGAGAAATTACTGGCACCACCCCTGGTGAACGAAAACTATCTATTACTCGGCTGTTCCCTCCCCCCTGCTCTGGCTTCCAGCAATCGAACTTCCAATGTGGTCTCGCCGCGGTCCAATCAACAAAACAAACCAGCTTAGGGGAGTGGGGTTGGGCGGATTCTCTATGGTGTTTTTACTCTTGATTGTGACTTGATTTTCTGCTGCCTTCCATCTGGGCCGCTTGGGTGGGCGGGCTGTCGTCTCCTGGGTAGCTCTTTCTCCTGCCGTTTGTATTTATCCATTTGTTTTTCTCTGATTTATTTGCTTATTTACTTTTGCTGTCAGCTAGTCCTCCCCTACCTCGACTTTGGTCGCCCCTACAACAGCGCGACTCGCCCCTCTTCCTATTGTTGGCATGCCCCTCTATCATGGTCCGTGCGCACAGTCCCGTGACCGTGCTCCTCACCCAAACGGTCGGATACAAATGAGGTTTATGTAATCACTATTCTGTACCCATTGCATTTGCACTTCACAGATCTATCATACTGACGGGAGCATCCGTTCAGCTCAGCCCTATGAAGTGCGCCTCTAATATGCAGTCTGTATCTTTGCCTGCACGGCCATCATGCACACATTCTGTCCGGCTCATACGCGCATACGATTGGTCTCACTGGCATTAAAGACCGGACGAGTCAAACAAGAACTGTTGTGTGTGCGATCACGAGGCTGATGAAGTAGCAATCTTATTAGCAAAACAATCATATTCTGGAATACGAGGCGCTATCATTATAGATGGTTCTAGAGTAGAGCCTTATATGTACGCTGTGCGATGATATTATGAATACAAGTCAGTGTCGCATACGTACCCAACCGGGTGCAATGGGCTCGCTATTGTATCCTTTAGTTTTCCATTCACCTTTCTAGCTCTCTTTGATTTATTATAATAAAAAATTCACTGTTCTCAGGGTTTCACCAACTTGTCTTATCGCAGTACAATGCATTTGAAATTATTAATATTTTATTTTGGAAAATAAATAATTTTTACCAATATAACTTACAAATTGCTCCTAAAGATCTTTGAGACAGTAAAGCTGAGCCAACAACCGAAAAGCATTACATTGCTACGTCAATAGTTGAAAGAAGTACAGTCTATCATATCAGCTCGTCTTTCCAGACTTTTCAGACAACATCGGGAAAACTCAAGAGTGTTTTTGCAGAAGATCATCAGCTAGACCTTACAAACCAACGGCATACCGCATGCAATTTCTAATACTACATAGCCTATTTGTGTGTGTCTTTTTTTCAAGAGCCCTAGATACCCCCCCCAGAAGTCTATTAATCATCTTGAACTGGCTTTGATGGCCCAAATGAGCATATTATGTCCGTTGTGCAGCGTGTCATCAGTAATAACATGCTTAGTTAATAATCTCGCGGTGTCCCAATTAGGAATATAAAGACCGCACCACATTTCCCAATGGGGCAAGAACTTGTCACGGTGTTACGTGATTGGTCTGTCTGTAGCTTGTCATGTCCTTCTTGTCAACGGTTTGGGCCATAATGAAGGCTATCAAAGGCCTCCTTCATTTTCCCTTGTACTATTCCCATGTATTTGTATGGGCAGATACTTGGGCCCGTGATGTATAACTATACTGCAACAGATCTAATGAACGATGACAAGACAAACAAAAGATCCGCCTGCAAACACCCGTTCTCAAGGGGAAATGGTTTCTCCTAGGATTTATGAAAATCAGGGTGCATATTTGTAGCCTGAACGGCTCGCCCTTCTTGTTTATATATCTGCTTTCCTTCACACTCATAGCTTGATGTGATATAGAGCTGTCTTCCTACCATCTGACATCCTCTTATCCTAGCCATCTCTCATCTCTCATCTCTCATCTCGACTATCATACCTACTGCCACTCATAAGAAACTCTGTCTTGTTTCAAGGACATCACAAAACGCAAACCTTTAATCGTTGATTCCCCTAAGACTCCCACATAATGGCTTCACCCCAGAGCTCAATCCTCATCAAGGACGCCGACCTCGAGTCTGGCGAGCCTGATACCGACAAGGTTCTTCAGGATGTAAACGATGAGAAACCCACGCCAGTGGCTGCTACACCTGCCCCCCCTACAGTAGGGCCGCCTCCAAATGGTGGCACCAAGGCTTGGATGCAGGTCCTCGGCGCCTTCTTCCTCAACTTTAACAGCTGGGGCATCATCAACACCTATGGTGTCTTCCAGGCTTACTACTCCACAGAACTGCTTTCGTCGTCGTCCCAGTCGGCCATCTCTTGGATTGGGAGTATTCAGGCCTTTTTGATGCTCGTCGTCGGTGTCATATGTGGACGCGCTCTTGATGCTGGCTACTACTACTCTGAAATTATCACCGGCACGTTCCTCATTGTCTTTGGCACCATGAGTAAGTTTTTTGCTATAGTTTCTCATCCTGCAAATCAATCTAGAGGCTAACATGCGCAGTGAACTCTCTCTGCAAGGAGTACTACCAAGTCTTCCTGGCTCAGGGTATTGTTGTCGGCATCGGTGCCGGTATGGTTTTCATCCCCGGTGTGGCCATTGTCGGCACCTACTTCTCGACGCGCCGCTCAACTGCTCTTGGACTTGCCGCTACGGGCTCCTGCATTGGTGGTATTGTCTACCCCATTGCCTTCCGGCGCCTTATTGACGACATCGGTTTTGGCTGGGCCGTCCGCGTCATTGGTTTCATCATGCTTGCTACCCTCATTGCCTCCATCTTTGTTATGAAGCCCCGTCTGCCGCCGCGCAAGTCTGGCCCCCTCATCAACTATGATACTCTGCGCGACCCCATTGTCGGTGGCTGGCTCATTGCCGTGTTTTTCACCTTTATCGGTCTTTATGTGCCCCTGTTCTATGTCGAACAGTATGCCCGCAACATTGGCATGGATGCCAACACCAGCGCCTACATGCTGATTGTCATCAACGCCGCCTCCATTCCCGGCCGCATTGCCCCATCTATTCTGGCCGACATGATTGGCAACATGTCGATTCTAATCCCTGCCGTCTTCTTGTCTGGTGTCATTACCATTGCCTGGATGGCCGTCACGTCCGAGGCCGGCCTAATCGTCGTCTCTATTTTCTTGGGCTTGACCAACGGCTCCATCCAGGCTGTGCTCCCCGCCACTGTTGCTTTCCTGTGCCCAGATCTCAGCAAGCTTGGCACTAACCTGGGCATGACTCTCTTCACCGCTGGCTTGGGTATGCTGATTGGTAGTCCCGTGGCAGGTGCTATTCTAGACGGACAGTCTACTGCCACGCACGCCGTATTCCGGGGAGCTCTGATCTTTGCCGGTATCACAACCTTGGTGGGCTCTTTGATTGCCCTTGCCGTCCGCTACCGCAAGGTCGGCTTTGCCCTGGTGAAGGCATAGACTTTGTGCAGTGCGAGTTTGGGCTAGAAAGGTGGATGAGCACTGACTGGAGCATTACCGACGAGGGTTATTGTGAGGCATTATTACTTATATATTTACTCTTTCTATTGGCGTTCTATCTTTGCTCGATGCCTAGCTTTTGCTTAATGATCAACTTCAAAACTTGCAGCATTTGCAGTATAGTGATGCCATATTTTGTCAGTAATGGCTATTTAAATTGCTTGATAGCAGGAAGGGGGGTAATAAACAATTGATAGATTCAGGAATCAGAAAAGAGTCGGATCCAAAACAGCTTCCCCTGATAGTACCACAATACACAGATTGGCTCAAAACATGTTCATGATCGTGTCCCCAGAAAATTCCATGAATGTGTTGTCAACCTCGCCAGTAAAGGGACATGCTACCGGATCGTAGTTTGGAGCACCACTGAACGGGAAGCTCATGGTGACATTAAAATCCATTCCAAATAGATTGCTGGCACCACCCGCCGCGTAGTCAGGGGATGCTCCTTGCGAGGCAGTAGAAGAACTCGCGGAGAGGTCGGGGATGTGCGTCACGTTATTGTTCGTGTCAAACATTGTTGTTGGCGCCCAGGCAAAGCCTGACGTCTGTTGAATACTGTCGCTAGACGACACCAGACCCGGTGCATTGGATACGGCAGAGGATACACTGGAAATAGCTTGTGGGAGGGAATGTGGTGCGACCGAATATTTCAGAGCCCTAGAGCTGTTGCTCTGTGTTGCCTTACCACTGGGTTCCATGTTGTAGATCTCAGACGTACTGGCTATGGCGAAGGCTTTGCGCTGTGCCATTTCTTCCCTAATATCAGATATCAGCTGATTAGCTGCCTCGACACCACTGTTTAGAACGTCGTCAAAGTTGGTGTGGAGGTTTTCCGTAACGGTGGCAGTGACTGCTAGAAGCAGGCTGGTCTTTGCTGTGACAGGTCCCATGTGGTACTTGGTGCGCCATACCTGCAGCAGTACTTCTAGCGATTGAGACAACATCTGCTGGAAAATGGCTGCTGTGTGCTGCTGTTGTGGCCGCACAGAAAATGGCACAGCCCTGTCTACCTCCTGGCGGCGCAGCCGGCCGACCACAAGGCATGCGCTGAGAGACGCCCGCCCAACATCAGTCCACAGAAGCTGATGGGCGATGACACTGGAGTCACCTACCGACGGCTTAAACACCGCTGCCGACTTGGACTTTAATTTTGACTTGGAGGCTGCTTTCCCTGTGCTTGCACTTTCCTGGCATATATTTTGAAACTGGCTCAGGATAGAAATAGTGTAGTCCCATATCTCTAGCAACTGGGGACGCTGTGCCGAAAAGGCTTCTGTAGTCGCAAGTCCAGGACTGGCGCTTCTTCTAGGTGACTGGCCAGAGCCAGCGAACAAGTGACTCAGTGACACAATCAAGAGTAAGCTGTGAACGCCTGTTGAGAGCATGGTGCGCTGGAGCTCATTCATTGAGTCTGTTGCAACTGTACCTGACTGAAGACTTTGTGGCAGCTGGGCCATGAGGGACGAAAACTCGGTCTGCAGGGTTTCTTGCTGCTCGACTGTGACTCGTGGCTTTGTCGAACACAACGTTTGGTGGATGGGTGCCACAATGTTTGTGAGCTTGGCAGAGACGTGGCCGTAATAGGCATCGTTTTTTGCCTTTACGTCGCCCAGGCACCACCTGTTTGCACTTGTCCGGATGGTATTGCTGGCAAGAAGAGACTCTGTGAAGGGCGGTTGTAGGACATCGGGAGTTGGGAGAGGACAGTCGCAGTCTTCGAGGCGAATGGGAAGCTGTGTGCCGGCGCGTATGCAGTAGGCCAAGTGCAGACGGAAGTAGCACGCCCACAGCCTCTTCCGTTTTTCTGCGTAGTAGGGCGGCACTTTCTCAAAAAGCGTAGGATCACGATGGAGGCCCATACTCATGACAAGATGGCTAGTGAGACCAAGTGATCCCATAATGCCGTGCTCGTTATCGGTGTCAGCGGCCATGATGGTCTTGAGGAGAACGAGCTGGAGCAAGACCTGAATGCTGCCCATACAAGGTTTTTGGACATGAGAGGCACGGTGAATGTAGTCCTCTACAAGGCGTCCCAGCTGGCGGCCATGTAGACGATAGGGACCAGATAGCTGCATTCCGAGAGCGACTGTGATCAGAATACGTAGGAGAAAGACGGAATTAATGGCTGTAGAATTTTGATATCGGCCTCCCGACAGGTTGTCAAAGGCCTGGTCGACATCAGCGGCCAGTGTAGCCGGATCCACAATATCGTAGATACGGCCATAGCCATTGAAGTGCCGACCAATCCATTCCTCACAGGTCTTTTTGTCTGGAAGCCCCTCGAAGAGAATTGATGGGGACAGCCTCCCACCTGTCGTTGTCGCATTGCTGGGGATATATATTGTGACACTATTCTCCCGCCGTAGACTCTCTTTCAATTCAGAAAACGCATGTAGACTGGCCTGAAACTCTCTCGAGCCGGTCAACATAGCCTTGATGACCTTCATCTCGTTACAGGGTGCCATCCAATGGCTCACACTGACGAGGCGCGTCTTTCGGTCGGAACCTTGGAATACATGGCTTCTGGGCATAAATGCCACGCTGACTGAAGACGCTGGTTGCGCAGAGCTGTGAGCTTGAGCTGGCCTGTCTGGGCCTCTTGGTATGTTATCAGGATGTGCATCCGCTGAGGCACCGCGGGCTACGGGGTTGCTCGATGACGAATGTGCATGTATGGCGGGCGATATTGGAGACTTTCCTGCAGCCCGGGGCGTCACTGCATTGGTGAAATTTCCACCGGTCGATGGCCTTGCCTGGCTGTACGTGCATTTCGCGCCGGCATTGCGTTCGACACAAGGCTGGCAAGGCTGTTCGCGGTCACACCGGATCTTCCTAGAGCGGCACTGCCAGCATGAGACGGCCTCGCGTATCCGTGGGCGTTTCCGACCGGCTTTTTTTTGGGATTCCTTTTCAAAGGTGTCCGAGTTGAGGTGACTGAAGGTAAGGGCAGACATGGCGACGATGTGGTGGATAGGCGTAAATATGCGTGGTGTAGAGGTGCAAGCTGGAAAGCGGAACTGAGGTATGGTAGATACAGAATGCGCGCCAGTGATTGGGTAAGCCAGGGCTGAAGTATGGCACTCAAGCCTGTAGGCAGGCGGAGATAGACATGCTATATAATAGAACGGAGCTATGTAGATCGATGCTGGTTGGTGCCGGGGTCGCTGGGAGGTTGTTTACACTGCTAACGGTGCTTGACATTAAAGGTGTAAGATACAGATGTGTGGTAAGGAAGGCACACTGAACGTTATTTCCCGAAAAGGAGAGTGTGATTTTAGGAGCACGCTGCTATTGGACGAGCAAACAAAGTGCGCTCGGCAGGAGCAAATGAGGGTGACGTTGGAAACGAAGGAGCGATGTAATATTCTGTCGAGTCACAGTTTAGGAAGGCGCAGTACAAAGGCCAGTCGGTACTGTAAGACTTATTACTTTCCAACTTCCTCTACACATACTTGCTCGACTTACTCCACTATAAACGGGGATCGACAGGCGGAGGTCTAGATGTATCGAAAATCCATTGCTAACAATAGGTACCTTAGCTGGGTCGTAGCAGGCTCTTACGTGCGCTGTAAGACGTGATTAATGCTGCAAAAGAGTGGGAAGGGTGCTAAGCATTACGGCTGACAGAAAGTTGCTTATTTATGTCTGGAGCGCCAATCGCTCCTACCCTACGACATTGAGAGCAGTTGGACCCGCTTGTACTTTGTCGTAGACCTCCTTCCATTCCCCCATCCCACAGAGATACGAACCAAGCAACCGCGACCGCGACCGCGACCACCGTCTAGTATTGGAAAGAGCCAAGACCGAATGTACGGGGTACCGGGAAGGGCTCGGTGCCGACACCGAAACGACAAGTACAATTTACACTTCAAACGGCCCCCAAAACTGATGTACATTAAGAAGCACTTTCCTCAGCACGCGATTTCGGAGAAGATGCGAGTGGCGGAACAGGTGCGCCTGCCTCTGTCGCTCTGTCTCAAACAGACGCCAATATCTCATTTGTGGGTGATGCTTGCTCCGAAACATACGAAACACGCATCTGCAGAACAATATAGACATGATCTGGAGAGCACGACAGGGACGGCAGTGGCTTGCCCCCGCGGCACACAAGCAGGGCTGAAGTATCTTACGTGTGCCTAATAGCAACATCTATTGGCAACGCTGTAACTCAAGCGCGCTCGTCATATACGACATGATTCACGATTCTAGAGCAATATTGTCTGTTTTCTGGTTGAGCAATATCATGCCAAGCAACTACTATTCAATTTATCTCTCGCCAAGTGGCCATGATGACAATGCTCATGCACGCCCTTGAAGATTAGCCATGCCCAGCCAGTGAGTTCCGCAGGTACACGCCGGATGCAAAATTTGAGTGCGAGTGTGGTCAGACCCTAATCGCTGCCTATCCTCATCTCACCATTCTGACGGGTTGTCTCAAATTCATCCGCTGCTTAGGCTTGGCTATCTATGGGCGACCTGGGCGCCATATATACTGATGACCACCATGCCGCCATGTCAGCGTTGCGACATTTTATCTATGGCGACACCTCAACTTTTGTCTTTTGTTTTTGTCTGAACGCAAAAAGTGACATTGCCAAATTTCACTGTGTAGCCAGAAACCGGATGGAACCATCGAGGCTCGAGCATAAGCAACTGCCAAGAGATGCCGAGAACGCCTATTCCATATTGTCTCACATTTGGAGCATAATCTCACGTTCGCCATTCGAGTGCTGGCCCCGATAATCAGTACTCTATGCTACGTTTCCCTATATTTTCCGTTACTTTCCCTGTCTGAAGATGATCTGTTGTTTTTTAATCCACAGGGAATTGATCTGTTAACAGTCGCCTCGTGGGATTTTAAGATCTGAATGGACTGCCTCCCTGCCTGCCTGCCTGTTTGCCTGCCTGATGAGATGAAATACTCAGAGTTGCTTCAAACGCCTCCTGCATGGAGATATCGAGATAAGCATTTGCAGCACTGCAGCAGACCCCCAATCCTACATAACCAAACTGGGAGTATGCTTCCCCCACGATACTCTGCTGTTGGTTGTTATCGCCCATGTGGGTGGCCAGACCTGGCCAACAGTACCAATATATGGTTCACGCATAATAAGATTGCGTAAGCTCACGGTGGCTTACCAGTTTTTGGATCGTTCACTCTTTGTTTACTGTGCTGCAGTGAGATTGAAGAGGAGCTGCTCCGAGTGGATGCCTGCTAGCTTGGCCTCAAAAATGCATTTCGAACAGTATCAATTCACAAGCGGAAGATATGATAGGCTCACAATGTGACTCGATCACACATAAAAACTCACAGCAAAAATCTGGGCTGTTCTCTCCGAATTTTGTCATCATGGTCTTCATTTCGAGTTCTAGAAGCTTATTGTACCATTTTAAGAGTGAGATCATTATCAAAAACAAAGCAAAGAAAGGCAATCGGCTTATGGCCAGAAGCAGGAGACGAGACAAAAGAAAGAAGAGAAAAGTAAGAAAACAGCAGTCAGCAATATTTATAGATGAGACACCTCTACTCCACCCAGTCCACCCGACCCCGAATTACTCCGAAACACAGCAGCGAACCTGCTCGCCAAGGGCCGTCACGCCTGGTCTTCTCATGATAGTGAAGTGGTCACCAGGAACGATTTTGCACTCTATTCTAGCGCCTGGCAATAGGCTCTCCCAGCCATTTGGACCCTTGTCCTTGCGCGGGTCCATGATCCAGTCTTCTGCAGCGTTGATACCACCTTGGATACCACCGTTCTGGCGCCGCACATCGTCACCCACTGTTTCCCACACGCCATCGCGTGCCCACAATACTGATACTGTCTTGGGGATCGCTTGGGATGGAATAGGCACAGGCCTGTATTGCTTGAGCGAGTTCACAGAACCCGCAAAATGATCCCGGACACCGGATCGCATCTTGTTAGAAGCACGGCCCTTGAGTCCATCAAACGCACCGATCTTGTCTAGCAGATCAATGGTTTGGGTGGGGAGAGGTGGCAGCGACTTGGGGCATGGGGCGTCGATCAAAATGAGACTGTTAATCTGTCCGCCATGGCGAGCAGACAGCTGCGAGGCCACTTCAAATGCATACGAGCCACCGATAGACCAGCCACCAAGATGATACGGACCACTAGGCTGTACTCGACGAATCTCGTCTACGTACATGCTAGCCACATCTTGCAACGAGACCGTAAAGTCCTCAGGATGCTTCAGAAAGGGGCTATTGAGTCCATATACAGCACCCTTTAGGCTCAACGGCGGGAGCCCAACGTAGCTGCTTGCACTACCTGATCCATCAGGAAGGAGAAAGAGAGCAGGGGAGCTGGAGCTAGGCGAACCCTGCAGCAGGATAGACTCGGCGGCGTGTTTAGCAGCAGCCATCTTTTTCTCCGGAACTGCACCAGTGGCTGCCTTTTCCACAGCCTGAGCAAGTGCCTGTGGCGATGTGTGTGAGTGGCCACCCAGGACTTTCTGAATGTCATTTAGAGTGGGGTGGTCAATCAGAAAACTAGAGGGTAAAACTCTGCCAGTCTGTGCCTTGATGGTGCCGAGAATAGAGAGGGACAGAAGACTGTCAACACCCAGGTCGGCAAGGTGTGTGTCATCCTCAATTTCTGAAGCATCAACGCCGACTTCCTGGGCGATAATCTTGCGGAATAGCTCGGAGGAGTGATCACTGGCAGCACCGGGCTCTGGAGTCTGGCCAATGCTGCTAAAAGGAGTGTCACCACGGCTCACAGTTGAACTGGGAACGGTATCGGATTCCTCGTCATCACTTCCAGGCTCAGACTGCGGCGGAGTGTCATATGCGGCAGAGTTGCTACCACCAGTGCTGCTGGTGCCGACCTCATCAGCAAAATATGTGCGCAACTGGCTAACACCGAGACACTCAGTGAACAGTGTGGCTGGCAGATGACGGCCCATAAGCGTGCTCAGCTTCGCGGTGATGCTAATTGCGAGTAGGCTGTCGACGCCCAGATCAGCAAACCAGGCATCATCTGCGAGCTCGCCAACCTCAATTCCGACCTCAGAAGCGACAGTATTGAGAATATCAGAGAACAATAAAGATTCCTGAGATATGACAGCCTTCTTTGGTGCGGCTTTGCGCTTCACCGGACTGCCTGCTTTGAATGCAGCCGCTTTCCGGGGCGGCGACGCTGGAGGCGTGATGGGAGCGGTAGACCGCGATGGTGCTGCACCCGAAGGAAGAAGATATGCAAGGATGGAGCGCTTGACGCGTTGGAACTTGAGGTCCTCGCACATGGCAATCACCTCATCGCCCTCAAAGAAGAAGACATCGCCGGAGAATACACCCTTGCTGCTAGCCTCCTCCTGCATGCGGACGTAACTTCTGTATGACTTATCGGCTGAGAACTGGCGTGTGAACTTCATACTTCCCCAGCCGTGGGAGATGAAGACCGAATCTGCTGGTGTGGTATCAGCTCCATTGAGGATGAAACCGGACAAGTGGGCGAACCCATCGATCCAGTACGGGCTACATGTGAAGGTGCCATCGGAGTCATTGGTCAAGAACTTGACATTGGCAGCAGCTTCGAGCTGGTGGCTATCCATGTACACCTCTTGAAGACCCTGGTATTTTTCAGCATAGTCGACAAAAGATGCAAACAGCTTGTACACCATTGGGCGCAGAAGCTTGTGGGCACGGCCAGTGGCTGCAGCTTCGACAAGCTGGTCCATCCGGCCCTGGACCAGGTATGAACTACGCTTCCACAGGGACTTCCAGGCATCGCCATCACTAAAGGTGGCTTTGCAATGAGCGTGATCCTCCTTATGGCCATCTGGGCCGTCACGACTGCTGAAAGTAAACGTCACGGAGCTGGACGGGGACTCCCACACAGCTGTAGTGAGGATTGTCTGCTTGGTCTGGCCAGGCTGGATCAGGAGGGGCTTGTGGATTCCCATTTCATGGACGTCGAGGCACAGGTCATTGTTGAGAGGCGACACTGAGCCTGACTTCTCCGACAGCAAATGAGACAGGCGCCGGATGTAGTTGGAAGCCGTGAGAGCCATGTCTCCAAGAACTGAGCTGGGGCAAAGGCCAGCTCCATTAACAAGGTGACCACGAAGTGCCTTGTTCAGCTTGGGCTCAATGGCATCCGTGGCAAACGTGACAGCAATGGATCCGTTGTTACTGATGACCTGCGATTCGATGCGGTGTAAACCCGTGGTAGCCACAAAGGCAGGGTAGGAAACAACTTTGGGCTCAGGCGCGATGCTCTCGGGCTCAATAGCCAGATCACCCTTCCGCAAGGCCCAATCGCCGCGGTACTGGATCCAGTAGTTCTTGAGGTCGAAGGCATAAGTTGGCAGTTCCAGCAGACGAAGCGAAGACTCAAACGCAGAGTGATATTCCTGCCAGTCAACCTTGACACCAGCTTCATGTACCTTGGCCACAGCCTGCGAGAATATTTTCCAGTCACTATCTCCGCGCTTGAGTGACGGGAGAAGAAGTGGAGAGGAGATAGCGGCATTGTTTCTAAGTGTCGATCTTGCGAGCCCGATGCAAATTGGACTGGGTCCGGTCTCAATCCACACAGACTGGCTGGCCTGGATCGACTTGCTAGCCAGGAGAGACTCTAGAGCATCTGTGAAGCGAACGCGCTCGCGCATCTGACGGGTCAGGTACGAGCCGTTGATGGTCGGCGTGTCCTCCGATGAATCCACAATAGTGCCGAGAAGAGTCGACGCGAATGGAATCGATGGTGAGGCGTAGTGTGCCTTGGCTGTGTATTGCGAGAACTCGGCAATAAGGGGATCCATCTGAGCAGAGTGGAAAGCAAACTGGACATCCAGCAGTGTTGTCTTGACACTGGTTGCCTTTTGTAGCTCGGCTATATCCGCAGCAGGGCCACTAACAACAGTGGATGACGGGCCGTTTGCGCAAGCAATCTCGCAGCTGCTAAAGGCAGGGTTGCTGCTCAGTAGAGCCTCAGATTCAGCAAGACTAGACGCAAGAGCGAGCATGGACTGGGTGCCTGGAGTGCAACTGGACAACATAAGCGAGGCACGGCGACCCACAAGGTAGAGACAGTCGCTAAGTGACAGGACGCCGGCGGTGCAGAGTGCGGCGTATTCACCCAGACTGTGCCCAATGACGGCAGCTGGAGTGACACCGATTGACTTCCAGAGTGTTGCCAGGGCCAGCTCGATGGAAACGATTGCGAGCTGCACCTGGACAGGCGAGGCACCTACAAGAGCGCTCTCCAAGCTATCAGACTCGAGGAGAGTGAGAAAAGACTCGAATCCTTGTGAAGCGGAGACGCGATCGCACTCGAGCAAAGTTTCGCGGAAAGTGGGCTGGCTGTTAAAAAGCTCAGAAGCCATGCCAGCATACTGCGAGCCCTGGCCAGTGAAACAAAAGACGACAGAAGGTGGCTGCTGGGGAGCTCTGGCCTTCTTGGTCCTTTCCTCATCGCGTGCAGCTGCCTCAAGGCTGGTAACAAGGCCATCTAGAGTGGAGACAACATGTGTCTGGCGAAGGCCCTGGTGCATACGACGGGCAGTAGTGGTGTAGGACAGGTCTGCCAGCTTGATATCAGGGGTTCTGCGGACAAAGTCAAGAAGGCGCTGGTTGTTGCCAATGAGTGCATTTGCTGTGCGGCCGGAGACAGAAATGATGTGGTGCGAGCGAGGGTCGCTGGGAGCGATTGCTACAACCCGACGAGCAGGGGCATCCTCCATGATGATGCTAGTATTGCCACCGGCCGCATCAAAGTTGTTGATAAGGATACGACGCTTACCATCACCACCGGAGCGAGGCAGGAATGGGGTTTTCTTGAAGGCAATGTGCGTGTTGAGCTCAGCAAAAGGTGGCAGTTTGGGGTTCATGTTGCCCTTGATGCCGATATGGGGAGGGATAGCATTGTTGCGGAGCATAAGGATGACCTTCATGAGGGAGGTGACACCACTAGCAGCTTCGCCATGGCCCAGGTTGGGCTTCACCGTGCCGACGTAAAGTGGCTGTGCGGGCCCACGGCCAGGGGACAGAACATTTGTGACAGAGCGGGACTCAGTGGCATCACCTGCCTGTGTACCGGTGCCATGAAGCTCTGCGTAGTCAATGTCATGTGGGTGAAGACCGGCACGGTTGAGAGCGGCACGGAACAAGCGTTCCTGGGTGGCTGCGTGGGGGTGTGTGATGGAGACAGCCTCTGCGGAGTGGTTTGTGACAGCAGAGCGAACGACAGCAAGAATGTTATCGTTATCGGCAATGGCATCAGAAAGACGCTTGAGGACAATGACTGCAACTCCATCAGCGCGTACATAGCCGTCGGCTTCTGCATCAAAGGTCTTACAGCCTCCTGTCTTGGAGAGGAAGCTGCCACGGCTCAGACCGGCAAACAGATCCGAGGCTGTGAGGAAGTTGGCACCACCAGCGACAGCAGTGTCACACTCTCGCGAGAGCAGGGATGTGCAGGCAAGCTGGATGGAAGCAGCACTTGATGAGCAAGCAGTGTCGACAGAGTAGCTAGGACCTTCCCAGCCAAAGTGGTAATTTAGACGGCCGGGACCAAAAGCACGGATGCCACCAGTGATAAAGTAAGTATCAACGTCTTGGCTGGCATTCACGTCGCGGTAGTCATCACTGGTTTGGCCAACAAATGATCCGATGCGACGCGCAGCTGTAGAGGGAGTGCGGTCGGGAGCATAGCCTGCCATTTCAAGGGCCTCGTATGTGGTGAGAAGCAGCAAGCGCTGCTGGGGATCGGTCTGGGCAGCCTCACGAGGAGACATGTTGAAGAGGCGGGTATCAAAGTAGCCCGGACGGTCGATGAAGACGCCGTACGGGGACAAGCTGGTGTTGCGGCGCTTGCCGGTGATGTCACAGTGAGAGTCAACATCGAAACGGTCTGGGCGGATGGGCTCGTGAAGATCAAGACCCTTCTCGAGGACTTGCCAGAACTCATCTAGGGTCTCGCTGCCAGGCAGGCGGCTGGCCATGCCGACAATGGCAATAGCATTGTCTCCAGGCGGCGCTGGGGATGGAGAGGAAGAGGCAGTATGATCCGAGGTAGTGGATGAGGATGTGGAGTTGGCCTTGCAGTTGACGGTAGTACCGTTGGACTCGAGATGACGTGCAATGGCCTTTGTGGAGTTGGCAGGGCCAAAGGAGGCCAGTGTCACAGCAGGCGCAGTGATTGTTTTCGAGAGACTGGAGACGGCAGTCTCGAGCGCGATGGGCTCCTGGAAGATGTCATGGAGCGCCTGCTGGAGAGCTGCAGTAAAAGATGAGCTCTGTTCGTACTGGTGGCCATGTCCCGCAGACAGTAAAGCAATATCAGGGCGCAAGTTGCGTCCTGAGAGAGAAGAGCTTAATTGGGACCGTAGCAGAACCGTCTCGAGCGAGACTGGTTGCAGGTGAGGAGCGTGGAATGCAGCGCAAATACCAAGCGGAATAAGTTTGGTACCGGCTAGGGCGGGGGCGGCACTTGATGAAATGGAGAACAATGAAGAGGTCGTGGAAGGAGGACCGCTGATTGTAATGACAGAGGAAGTGAGACCACGTGCGCTAATATATGCTTGGCGATCAGCAGAGAGAACACTGTTCGTGTTGAAGTCAGCCAGAGCAGCCTCGACAGAAGTGATGTCGGAGATGTTGGTGACTAGAGTGGCCCACGAAGAAGTGCTTGCAGAAGAGTCATCAATGGTGGCTGTGCGGCGGACGCTCTCAAGGCCAATGTTGAATGCAAGGTCGACGACCTCATCGGCAATAACGAGCAGGTCGGCGAGGTTGTCGGAAGAAGCGACAGCAATGGCAGCAAGCAGGCCGGTGCAAGTGCCGAGTAGAACGGTATTTGCATTGTGCTTGTCCTTGTGCTCAAGGAGGCGAGGGCTGGCCTCAAGCTCGATGATGATGTGGCCGAGCTGGGCAAGGCAGAGAAGGGCAGCGGAGAGGGCGGGACTGCACTTAAAAAAGGGCGCCGAGGTCTGAGACGAGGTCCAGGTAGCAAGCTCAAGGGGAGTTTCAAATGAAGTGGGCAGTGAGCGGCGGTATGAGGCCGGGGCACGGGCAAAAGAGGCCCGGAGACGGTCTGTGGAACGGAGAAAGAAGGAGCGCAGATTTGAGCTGTGCAGGGCGTGACGGTTAAGCTCCTCGATGGACGGCAAGAACTCGTTGGTCTGGTCGCCGAAGAGGAGAATTAAGTCGGCCATCTTGAAGTCTAGACGCGCTAGAGCTGGCCTGGGAAAAGTGCAAGAAGAAGTAGGAGAGGCAGAGGAAAGCAGGGAACCAGACAGATGATGAGTACGAACTTATGACTGGAAACTGGGGACTGGGGACCAAGGATGGCACTCAAGGAACCTGAAGTAAGAGACGTGACTGTGTGGCAGTATAGTGCTATAGAGAAAAGAGAAAGTACTGCGAGGATGGGGATGAGGATGAGGATGAGGATGAGATGAGGACGAGAAGATGAAAATAAAAGGATGGAAGGAA
Organism: Ophiostoma ulmi; assembly: GCA_029298715.1. Classification (NCBI taxonomy): domain Eukaryota; kingdom Fungi; phylum Ascomycota; class Sordariomycetes; order Ophiostomatales; family Ophiostomataceae; genus Ophiostoma; species Ophiostoma ulmi. The sequence goes on along the minus strand of JANSLN010000002.1, from coordinate 3,076,877 downwards.
AAGGGCGAGAAAAGATAAAACAGGCAAGTATGAAGGACTCCGTCGACGGCGGTATATATGCAAAAGCTGGCCGTGGATCTCAACTTCAACTGCACCTCAACTCGACCTCGATCGGAACTCAACTCAACCTTACTGATACGAATTTCTGTTAGTTACTAACTGCATTTGCGGCGTCTACTACTGACTACTGCTTGATGTTATCTCGACTTTTGGCTTTGCCAGATGAGGCCTGCTCCGAATAAAAAGCTTATTCCTGGAAGCGGGAAGACATCCGCGTCGGCGTTGATCTACTCCATTCGTAAATCTGTTTCCTGCTTTGGGCAATGTGCGTGGTTTGATGTAGCATGAGTACCTCGCGTTCTGGTGCCATGTCCGCATTGCTCAGTAGTAGTTACATGTGTTGTGTATGAACATGTAGGGCCATGTACATGAGAGGTCCCCATGCTGACCCATGTAAGTACATGTATATTTCCTAAATGGGAAAGCAGGTAGGCATGGCAACATTCAAAACGGGCAGCCGTACAGAGAAAGGTACGTAAGGTAGTAAGCATTATGACACGATTCTTCCTGATAAGAGGCCATTAGAGTGCATGAAGGTGAATGGAAAGGCAAGAGCAGGAGGAGCTACTAAGAGAGCAGGTAGCAGCACGGAAGGTGTGCAAGGGAGGTGAGCCGCCAAGTCGGTGCAGACCTCGGAGCGAGTGGGCAGGACGTCGTATGTACACAGGTATGATGGTGAGGCCGAGGTGGGACACCTGTTGATGACACGTCGGTTTGGAGGAGGTACAATAGCTGTTGATGTAGCGAGGCAGTGTACAAGGAGATGAATATTGAATGTAGCTACGCGCAGAATTGCAAACATACGGTGAGTGTTTGGGGGCCAGATCAGGCCGTACTATAATCTAATTGCGCCGTGCAAAAGAAGGAAGCAGACAGACGCAGACATCAGATAGTAAACACAAGCCACAGGAAAGCAGTAGGTAAGAGGCAGGTAAGACAACAAGACTAGGGTGGCAGGCTGGGATAATGCATAAAAAAGATATACTACCACAGACTACAGCTACAGAACCTGGGTAGGATGAGAAATAGAGAGACAAGACAAGGATCAACAGCAAAGAGAGCAAGGGTACGGACCAGGGTTTGGATGTAGACCCCATGACCGAGGTGAGACATTTACTTCCTATTTGCTTGTCACGACGCTGCTGTTTTACAATTTCTACATGGATGTCTGCATCGCGACATTATCCATTCCCGTTTACGTATGGCCAGAGATAGACTAGAAACATTTGAACCAGAGTCGACTAGGAAAGAGGGCTAGAGAGGCGGGAGAGTTGCAGCGACGGTTCTTTCCGAGGATATGGCGTAATGGCATAAAGAAGAAAGAATAATGAGATCAGTGGATACTTCGTAGGGGACAAAACGAAAGAGAATGAATGTACAGGAAACGAGATGATGATCATGGAACAAGAGGACCAAGAAAATCGAGAGAACATACAGAGGGCTCTAGATCAACAAAACAGCAGAGAAGCTTTCAGTTCAGGTATACAAAATTTGCAGTGTCCGATAGGATCCAATGGGACTAGCTCACCAATGGAACCAGGCCAGAAACCAATAGGAACAAAAGAGACGCGAGATCCTATAGTTTGAGTTTGCAGCTTGAGCTACTAGATTGCAGATAGCCCATACCTAAAAGGGACAAGTCAATCTGGACGGAACAGCACGTTGCATGCCGCGTAGACATGCGACGTACGACGCACACAAAACGGCAAGTGGCAGTCTGCGGTCTATTTAGAGTATTTAGCAATCAGCCACAATCCCCTATGAGGGAAGGGGTGCAAAGATTTTTGGGGTTGGGGGGGTTGGGGGGATACGGAGAAAATAAAATAAAATAGAAAAGCACGTACCAAGAGCCAACAACAGCGACGGGCAGCGGATATTACCGCTACCGCAACCAATACAGGGTACAGGGATACGGGCACTGATAGTATTGCGGGGGATCCTTGAGGACTATCTCGTCTGTCTTGGTGCACAGTGTACGTTACCATTGATGGAAGAGAGTTGAGTGAGACGCCGCACGCAGGGAGACAAGGCAATCAACATATGCCATCCAATGTGTGAGAGAGGAGAGAGTAACTAATACATGAGACGAGGCACGGTGAGAAGAGACCACCAATAGGGGCCAAAGGAATGGTTTAAACCGTGATAGGATACCATTGGAAGACAAGATACCATCGGGGTGATTAATATACCATCAGTGAGTAGAATAGGCACGGGATGGGGGCTAAATGTGCAGTAGAACTTATAAATAAAAGATACGACAATTTACGTATACATCTTTGGGGGGTAGGGAGCAGAGTGCTTCATAGAAGTAGAATAGATTACAAAATTATGATTAAAATAAATAAACTAGATTAAAAGGAGCTAGATAACAGAGTTGAGAGAAAATAATAACATCAAATAATATGAAATAAATGGACAAGAAAGAAACGGACAAAAACGGATAAAAAACAGAAACTGAAAAAATTGCCACAGAACTAGTTTATAATATGTGTATATAGGACCAGGCGTAAGTACAATACAAAACAGAAACAAAACAGGGCCGATTGACAGCTGGCATGCATGCTGCGGTGCAGTGACCAGGGTATTGGGACTCTAGTGATACGAAGTGCATGATAGGCGGACGGGGCGAGGAAGGTTGATAAACGGCATCGAGTAAAAACAGCAGAGACCGGCAGAGACCGAGAGAACCGAAGATGCGAAGATGCAATTGAGATTCAAATGCATAACAAATGGGGACGACGATCACGGGAAGTGAGACATTATTACCGCTGGGAAGGAGAAGGGGACGAACGGGGCAAGAGCAGCAAGGAAAGCGTGGCAGACGGAGTAGCACAAAAGGAGCTATGTACGTATTCGCACGGTCAATGGAGTAATCTTTGATGATGTGAGAACAGTGGGCAATTGCAGGATGTTAAGATGTCAGTACAGCCAACACCAATCACGACGAACATCAGCCATGACAGCCATATACATCTATCTATACCATCTATACATTCAACAAAGGATACGTCTACTTCCAAACATGTATCCAACATAGTCTTTTATACGATTCTTGGCTGGAAAGCGTGCATAAGAGACAGCATGATGTCGGCAGAGACAATGTGGAAGAATGCTAGAGGTTTGACACGATGGCACGGTAGAGATAACGTCTTGAAGGAAGACAGGACAGATAGCAGAGAGTCGGCAGAGGTCGGTAGACAGGATGTAACAGAAATAAATTGATGTAGAAAAAGAGAGAAAAGAGAGAAGAGTGGAAGAGTGAAAGCGAAAAATGATTAAAAATGAGAGCCAAAAATGAGAAAATAAGAAATCACACATTAGCAGCCATCAAGGATGAACAAATAGCCACAACGATAAAAAGGCAACAGACAAATCCAAGTATCCCAGATAGCTGGTCCCTGCCTAGTAGATATAAGTAGTAAAAGTCGGAAAAGAAAAATACATAAAGTTGTGCATATAACTTAGTCATCCTTTGCTGCATTAGGCAGGCTCACAGGCTCTCGGTCTCCCGTGTCCCTCCTTCCTGCATAATCTAGATACCGAACCCGTTTCGAGGTATCTCCAAGGGAAAGAGCAAGTAGAAGAACTTGAGAAATAAAAAACTAAAAAAAATAGAAACGAAAAGTCAAAAATAGAAATTCAAATTCAAATACGAAATAGATACAGAAAAATTACAAGTAAACTTTCAAACACATGGCATGATCAGCACATAAAGCACGTATCACTGACACAATAATGACGGCTTCCCGCATTGCCTTCCATTCTGCCATTGTGGGATTGCTCGATCCCGAGACCCTCAGGCCACCCGAGAGAGATTGCGTTCCTGCTTGATTTGACTATCACACCGATTATCCAAAAAGGGAACCCACGACTGGGCATTTCCACTTTCCACTTTCCACTACGGTACTACCACGACTGCCACGACTGCCACGCTACTATCACGTTTTATCATGTAAGCACGCCGACGACCGTTGATATATCAAATAGGAAATAGAATCAGACATGTTCGAGACGCCAGGACCTACGGTCCTTAATTTCCTAATTAGGAAACATCGTGGGATCTCACATCGCCATCAGTCAGCCTGGTTTCGAGATGGCACTGGCGTCTAGCCCAAGTCGAATTCTTTGCCGTCGACAACTTTTTACATGTCTCATTAATGGCCGTCTTTCTTCGCTGCAACTTACAGAGCATCTCCCTTTATCACCTTTGATTAACCGTTATCTGCTAGCTAGCTTTATATAGCATTTTCTGCACATCTTGGCACCATTTTGCGTTTACAGTGCACCCAGAAACCCTTTCACGCCAGTAGACAAGATGCGCTTAGCTTCGCATGGGGTGTTGTATTGTCACTTTTAGAAGTATTTTAGTCCAATGATCCCGTAGTTGCAATCGATCCTGCGTCTCCCGTCCCGTCGACCGGCCCCCATTCGCTTAATTCTTACGGCTGTTACTCGATGAATGGGAGCGTGCCGTGCTTTCAACTCCTCCTGGCAGTGCCCGTCTTATCTATTTTCGTCTTGTCCGCGTGCTTTGATTTCTTTATTCTTGCTACTAACCTGTATATCGGCCTCCAGTCGTCGTCTCCCCAATCGCTGCCATTCAGGCAAACATCAACCAACTATCTGTTTCCCGTCAAACTGTCCGTTTCCCGACGCCTCATGACAATAAGAAACTGCTCCTTTAGGATCAGATAGATCACCGACGACCCTGACTGCTCTGTATGATCCAAATGGGGCAGTTTCACATCCGCGCTATTCAATAATTGATGCTATTGCTGACCACACTGCGGCACCCCCTCCCGAGAGAGTCTCAAGTCATCAGTTTATTCCCAAGAAAATCAAACATATGAAATAGGATTTGTCGTAGAAAGTCAAGACGAGCTAGATCATAACTCGTGGTCTCTTATATCACGATATAAACCGTCTCGAGCCCGTAGATGAGTCAATTCCATAGATGATAATTCAAACCATTGCATCCTCTACATCCTGAAAGAAGTTTCCCATACACTGCCCTGTCTACCTGTGCATTCCTATACTATGGGCATCACACTCCCGAAAGGCAGCTGGCCGGCTGTCAACGCTGGCTTTATTTTCCCCATTGTCCTGGTGTTCCTTGAGGTTGCTGCTGCTGTCTGGGTTGTCAGACGCCATCTGCGCCTGTCCCATATCCCCGGCCCCTTCTGGGCCAAGTTCACTGATATTCCTCGCTTCACCTGGGCATGGTCGGATAGAATACACGACAAGCACATTGCTCTGCACCGCAAGTATGGCGATGTTGTCCGTGTCGGTCCCAACTGTGTGAGTTTAGGCTCGCCGCTGGCCATCCCAAAGATCTATGGCACTGGTGCCAATCTCCAAAAGGTAAGTGTGAACCTCCGCTTTAATCGAGAGAGTTCTATCCAATACTAAATCCAATCTGACTGTCAGTCCGACTTTTACCGTGTTCTTCAGCCCATGGCCCATGGTCGTGTCATGCAGGGTCTCTTCAGCACCCAGGATGACAAACTGCACCGCTCTCTCAAGCGACCCATTGCTGGCATCTACTCCATGACCAACCTTGTATCCTTTGAGCCTTATGTCGACACCACCATGGATGTCTTTTTTGATCGTCTCGAAAAGGAGCAGAACCAAAAGGTAGCATACGGTTTGGATGCCACGAGTGATCTTGGTACCTGGCTGCTCTACTTTGCTTTTGACGTCATGGGCGAGATCACTTTCAGCAAGCGCTTCGGGTTCCTCGATACCAGCACCGATGTTGACGGCATTATTGGTGACATCTACAAGTTCTTCTGCTATACCCATGTTGTCGGCCAGATGCCCATCCTGGATCGGTTCTGGGCTAAGAATCCCGTTGTCAACTGGTTCCGGTCGGCCAAGACCTCGGCCGTCGTTGCCTTTGCCCAGGCCCGTGCCAAAGAAAGGAAAGCCGAAACATTGTCTGAAAAGAATGCGGCGTATAATTCCCGTGACTTTATGTCTCGCTTTATGGAAACGCGGCGTAAGGACCCGTCTATCCCTGAGGGCTTCTTGACTGCTTGGGCCACATCCAATGTGCAGGCAGGCAGCGATACCACAGCCATTTCATTGCGTGCAATTGTGCACTTTTTACTGACTAACCCGTCAAGTCTTGCAAAGCTACGATCAGAGCTGCGTCTGGCACAGCAAGAAGGTCGTTTGTCCGCATCTGGTGGACATGGTATCGTCACCTGGAAGGAGAGTCGTGAGCTTCCATACTTAGATGCCTGTGTGAAGGAGGCCAGCCGTCTCCACGCGCCGGTTGGTGTCACCATGGAGCGTGTCGTTAGGACCAAGGACGGCACAGGTATCGAGATTTGTGGCACACACATACCCGAGGGCACTGTCGTGGGCATGAACGCATGGGTTGTACACCGTGACCGGAGTATTTTTGGTGCTGATGCCGATGAATGGAACCCCGACCGTTGGATGGGGCCAAAGGATGAGCGCCGTGCCGCAATGGAGCGGTCTCTCCTCACTGTATGTCTCGTTTCATTGATGCCCCTTTGGGGGTGTTAGTAATTAGTAAGTACTAATCAATCTAGTTTGGCGCTGGCCATCGGACATGCATCGGTAAAAACATCTCGTACCTCGAGATTTACAAGCTGATTCCAACTCTGTTTGCCCGCTACGACGTGAGTCTTTTTACCCTTGATTTACTGGTGCTAGTTGGCATCGACCCATCACTGACATAGCAGATCACTTTGGTCACCCCTGAGAAATTCAACATTGTCAATCATTGGCTTGTTTTCCAGAGAGGTCTTGAAGTTCGCATGGCACCTCGTGATGAGGAGAAAGAGGGTAGTCTGAAGGATGAGTAGATAAGGATAAATAGCTCCAGACAGTTGCAGCATTTTTAGTAACAGTCAATAAGAGTCAATAAGAAAGACAGATTCAATTCTATCAGACATTCTGGATTAGGTCGAAGTGACAGTCATTTCATTGCCAGCCTGTTTAACCTTGCAAAATGCTTTCTCGGCCGTAAAGTTTGCATTAGCTGACGAAAGGTGCACAGTACTACCGTCCATCTGGTCGGAGTCTAGTGTTTGGAAGTGCACCGGCTGAAAGACGGCAAAGTAGTCTCCAGGGCTGGTATGTGCTGGCACGATATCATGGACATATCATGACACTGTACGGCCGCATATGACGTCGCCCGCATGTACGTTTTTGTCAAAAGCCTGTTCAGTCCGGTTCAGGTTGTTTCAGCGGATACTCACAACGTCGTCCTGCACAAGCGTGATCGTGACGTGTACATACTCGTCTTGCTGAACGTTGGCAATGCGTGTACCGTAAAAGCCGCCGCCAAATTGAAGAAATGGCACATGCTGCTGCGTTCCGTTTTCATGGATATATTTGTTAGACAGTTCTTTGTGAACAACATCCCAATGTATACTCACGGTAGAATAGATACCAGCGTGGACAGTTGTGGAACAGACAATTCCATCTAGACCCGCAGACACGGCTATCCGGGGCAGGTTTTCGGGTGTACGAGTTCAGTTGAACTTGGGCCGTGATGCAGTCTTGGGTGCCACGAAGATCGCACTGACGGAGAAGTACATGGCCAACATATCTGGAGTGCTTTCAAAGGTACCGTATAATGTCAGGGTAATATCAACACCATCACTTGCACCAAAGTCGCCATCAGGAACTGCGATGCCCTTGGCATGGTAGCGAGCTGTTGCTAGAAAAGGCACAGACAAGCCTACCTCACCTCACCCTCAGAAAAGGTATTGGCCATTGATTTTTCTGACTCTTGTGGTGTAGCACGAACAAGCGCTGCAGCGACAGAAGACAAGATGGACGACTTCATTTTGTATGAGTATGTCAACATAAGAACCCTTGTATGCTGGCCCGTTTGTGAGCATCGAGATCCCAGTTGAGATGGAAACGGAATTAACAAGCGAAAGGAGGATATAACGGTGTAACCCTGATAGGAGCGTAAATGAGTTTATATATATGATGTGTGGGTGTATTCAACAGGCGGGGATAAACACGATTTTCGGTATGTCGTATACTGTGCGCTGTATATCAATAGACCACAAGACCAGGGACGCTAAGCTGGGAATGCTCGGCCTAAAGAGTCGTTAGAAATAAATATATGACTCCTAAGGTGTTTCTCGGCATCAGTTGCTAAGAATGAAGAAGCCGTGAGCCGGTGTAATCATGTAACTTTCCGTGTCCCTATAGGGCACTGCTATAGGATTGGACACTGCCGACTTGATCATTAACTTTCTGTAAAGGCGAGGAAGTTATGTTCGAGTCATCATGGTATGCACGTCTCGGTATGAGCACACAGTTATTCGCGAACAGGCATTTATCCGGCAATCTAGGGCCGTCGAATTTTCCATTTGCCCTGACAAGATAGGTTCACTCTGATCGTTGTACTCTACGGTACTTGTGAGACCCAAACATTATCGTTATATTGTCTTCTTATAGTAGTTAAAGTGTCTAGGCCGATCCGCTGATGATCTTGAGCATTTCCTCGGGGTCCTTGGGGGCCGTCGTGAGGTTGTCGTGGCCTGTCTTGGTGATGATAACATTGTCCTCAATCCTGGTTTGTTAGTTAGCCGGAAGGGTTAAACATAATATTAATCATGAACAAAAAGAAGCAGCTTACCGGACACCGCCGACATCCCAGTACTTGTCCAGAACATTCTCATCAATGTACTTGGCCTGCTCGGGGTTCTTGAGGAATGGGCGGATAATGAACTCGCAGAAGTAGACCTGGAAATATTAGCAGAGGAAAAATGCCCTGCTTTTGTTGAAGGACTTACTCCTGGCTCGACGGTAATGACACTGCCGGCGGGCAGAGTGCCGCGAACACGCAGGTAGCGGAACAGAGTGTCCTTGTCGGCATAGTTGGGGTGACCACCAGTGTCGTGTGTATCCATGCCCAAGTAGTGACCCAGGCCGTGAGGAAAGAAAGCAACACTGATGCGGTCGCGCAGAATGTCCTCCTTGTCACCCTTGAGGATTCCAAGTGCCAACAGACCGTCAATAGCGACCTTGTGTGCATGCAGATGCACATCGTCCCAAAGCACGCCTTCCTTTAGCATCTCAATGCACTCGGTCTGCATGCGCAGAACAATATCATAAATGGCCCGCGATTCGGTAGTCCACTTGCCTGCAATCGGGAATGTGCGGGTAATATCTGCGGCATAGCAGCTGTACTCGGCACCAGCATCCAGCAGGAGGTTCAGCTTGTCTGCCATCGGCTTATCGTTGTCGACGTAGTGCAGTGTCGCTGCTGCACGGCCACTCGCCACAATACTGTGATAGGCCTGGTTCTTTAGGCCCTTGGAGATGCAGTATCCTAGGAAGCGACCCTCGAGCTCCTGCTCGTTGGACACCTTGCTGACGTGCGACAACACATCCCGGTGCGCCGCGCTCGAAACGTCGTTGGCCTTGGCCATGAGTGCCAGCTCGTATCCAGACTTGATGACACGGCACTCGTCGATCGCCTCTTTGAGCAGTGTGAAGTCCTTGGTTTCGAAATCGGGGAACGTTGTACTGGCCGAGACCTGACCGTCCATAGCGAATACAGTCGCCTTGAACTTGCTGCCACTAGATGCCGACACTGCAGCCAATGAAGCCAGCGTGGGAGCCACATCTGCAACGTACTTGACCTCATCCACCTCCCACTTTTCCAGTGCCTCTTCAGCGCTTACAGGCAGGCCGGACCAAATCACAGACTCGGGGTCAATGGGCGGGATAAAGAGAGTAGACTTTTCAGTGGCCAGGTCGTATACAAAGTACGAGTCTGCAAGCGGGCAGCCGGTCAGGTAGTAAAAAGGGCGGCGCTGGCGGAAGGGCTCGGCTTCGTCGTTGTCTTCAAGCAGCTTGGTAGTGCGACTCTCCAGGTACAGGACAGCGTGCAGAATGGCACCGTCACCATTGTCGGGGAACTTGCTGCGGATGTACTCGGCAACGCGCTTGGCATGTGCCTTGGCCGGGTACTTACCTTTGAGCACCTGCTCGTATGTCGAAAGAGCAGACATTGCGGATGATGTGGTGGAAGTCGAAAATGGAGTTGTGGGGGTATAACAGAGAGCAATGTGCAGTGATCCGTCAATAATCGAGGGTGTCATATATTGGTTAGAGCCTCTTATCAAAGAAGCTCGAGATGCAGGTCTGGCGGTATGTAGAGACCGAAAGCGGTCTGAAGCTCAGCTCAAACTGAAGCTATTCGGAAACTTGGCGATGCTGCGGGCGGATCTCGCGTGTAGTAAGTCGCAAGTGAGGCGCATGAGATAGCTTGATATTGTTCAAGGCAAAAGCAAATAGAAAGGCCGGGAGAAGAGACCAATTTCCAAGAGAAGAGAAGAAATGGAAGACTATGCGAAAGAGAATTTCCCAGCGGATTTCAATTGTCGTGGAGATGGAACTGGGACAGGGCAGAGAGAGAGAACGTGGGTGACTTGGCCGTGATAAACCGAGCGAGAGGAGACGCCGATGCTGGAAGAGGAAGGAGCCCCGCCGACCTTTGCCCGTCCACAACAGGTCACCAGATACAATTGGGGAAGGTGCTGATGGCCGCGATTGATCGTATTACGTGACAATAGAGTGAAATGCGGAAGGTGGGGTATGCCGATAAGATAGTTAGACCTCTTGTGTATACGATAAGGACAGCAGAGCTACTCTATTGTGAGATATCGACGGGGGTAGAAAAGAAACGAGGGCTACAGCTCTTTCCACATTCAAGTCCGTTGAAGGAAGGAGCGACGATATTCTTGCCAAAGCTAGCAGTAAAGAAAACATCACCGTAGCTCTTTCCCACTCCGTCTACCAAGTACAAAATGGCGGGAAGAGATTAAGTAAGCAATGTTAGTAATCCATCCCAATCCGTCAGCCGCAAAGCATGCAGTACCAAGGTCATGTAAACGAACACGTCAAGGAAGACATAGATAGTTCAAATAATGTATTATTTAGAATAAAATAAATAACTCGTAATCGCTGGCTAATGTCGACTTGCGTGGTTCATAACTTCGTGAGTATGCTGTGATAATTAGTGTTGAACGATGGCTTCATTCTGGTGGCCGTTCGTTTTGTTTGTGTTGCAAATCAATACGTCTTCATTCAGTTCAGGCCTGGATCGGTACGACCTCTTTGGGTCTACGCACGATTCTGCCCGAGTCCATTGATGCCAGAACTGCTGCTGTACCGTCGTGGTCAAGGGCACCTACAGCCCGTCCGCTCTTCATCAGCATCCAGTGCTTCTGCATATCGTCGGCACAGACAGACAGCTCGAATCCGGCGAGGAAGCAAAAGTTGATCTCAAGCCGCGACAGCTCGGCTTCTGTGACTCCACCGACGAGGGCAATCTTGTTATGCTTATAGCTTAGGTCTTCAAGTGCCTTCATGGCCACCCGCAGACCGGCAAGTAGAAGGCGGTGCACATTGCGGCGAGTCACAGCGATAGCCTTTTCGGCAACAGCTAGACGGTAGATGTATAGGCTAGTTGCCAAGTACACGCCTGTGCTCATGGGACAGAAGCGGTACAGACGGAGGAGGTATTCGGAGATGCTAATCGGGGGTGCCTTCTTGCTGTAGAATTTGCGAGTTATCGCCGAGTGCTGTAGATTAAGCGGTTGCGAGTTGGCGCCTATAACAATATAGGGCTCTGCTGGTGGCACAACAAGGATCGGCACACCTGATGCAGAGAGCTGTACTGGTGGTGATTGCGATTCGGGTCCAGAAGGCCCACGCTGCGGTGATGCGGCACGCAGGTGAACGCCATCGATTTCCACTTGCACGGATTTTGCAGGTGGCGGTGTCGGTGGCAGCCTTGATGGCGAAGTTGCCGATGGGCTGTGTGTGTTATCTCTGTCGTGTTCGTCTCGTGGTGGTGTGCTTCGGTCCTTGGTATCCTGCGAGGGCAGCTCCTCTTCCTTCCGTATCCTTGCCGCATCTTCTTTCAGAGCCCGTTCGCGCAATTTAGCGAGGCTGTTCTCGCTAAGAGTCCGTACAATAGATTCCTTCTCGGCCTGCATGCCCCGCATGTTGGTGGAAGCCTCTGCGTGTGCAAGTGGGGGAGTTGGGGGTATGTCGCCTGTTATCCGGACGAGCGCCTCGACGCCTGCCCCTAGCATCTGGAGGGCAGCCAACGGAGTCAGGTCAAAGATATCGTCTGTGAGTGACGCGAGGCAAGGTGAAGAGGCGTCATGCTGTAGGTTTGCAGGGGCGAACAGGTGCGGATCAGAAGCGGGAACAGGCGGCGGCGGCGGCGAGTCTGGCGTTGAGTCGGAGCTCTGGTGGTGTTCTTCCGCCATTTCTTGTATTGTATATTGTATATTGAGCGTGTGTGAGTGTGAGTGTGAGTGTGAGTGTGTGTTTTGTTATCTGCGACAAAATGGCATATAATAATGATAATGAATACCGAGTTCAGGTGTGGTGTGTATGTTGGAGATATCCTCAATACCCATACCGATTATGGTTTAAATAGCTAAAGTCCGTATGGAATTTGTAAATGCAAACTGGGTATGCTGGGCAGCAATGTTGTTGATTGACGGTAGTTAACGTTCTGCGCGCCAGCGCGCGTTGTAGAATGCTTGTGATCGAAAGTTGCTTGGGAAAATACCGAGGGGGGCGCGGGTTATAAAAATGAAGGTACGATAAGCAAAAAAGCGAGTCAGCCGGTTAGATATGTAGCTAGATAAGTCGGTAGCCACTATTGGTCGACTGTAATCATTCTTTCAGGATCGCCGATGTTGAGACTGCAAATGAGTGTAAAAGATTGCAATTTCCACTCGTGGTTCGTCACGGCTTCTTAGTATCGTATTCTCGGCTGATGGGAAGCGCAGGCGTCGTGTTAAATCGAGTGATGCTTGGGGGGAGAGGCACCGAGAGGGGAATGTGGTAATCCCAACGGTGAGGGATTGTTGCGGCGGGATGATTGGCACGTGCAGCCGGTGAACAGTGAGGAGCAGTGAGGAGCGCTGGTGAGCACTGACAAGGAACGAGGAGAAGCAAGGGTGACGAGAGATGGAGTGGGAGTGATAGAGCGGTGGGTGGGTGGGAAATAGGGTGACAAAGACAGGGAGACAGAGACAGGAGTCGAGAGCGTTTTTGGTCGCTTCAATATAGCGCGAGTCGGTCCGAAGGTACAATAAAGGTGAGATAAGGACCGTCCCAGGCCGTTAAAGGTCAACTGTAGAAATGGATGCTGGTGGGCAGATGCTGGGAGTGGCCGGTTGACTGTGCTGTGTCGAAGCGGCAGTCAAAATCGCGGGGAACGGCAGCGAAGTGTAAAAGTGAGGTTGTTTAGAACGGGAGAAAACCTCAAATCCGTTGAAAGCGGCAAGATGCAGAACTATCTTAAAGTAAGATATCAAAGTGGAAAGGGGGGTTGCCAGTGCGTAGAAAATAACCGGTGGACAAGCAAAAGGCACTATGGACACGAAGTGGGAAAATCTAAATTGGAGCAAACATTCGCTGGTCATTCTCTCGTGCCCGAAACAGCAAGTGCGATGCAGCCAGTGGACAGTGGGTTGCTGCTGCCACGAGACTTGAAATTCAGAGGCAAAAAGTCGACGCAAAGTTGAGGAAGGCACGGCTAGACCCAGTGTAAGTATCCACCTATGCAAATGTGCGGGAACGGTACCCGCGTGGCCACCGATGCGCTGTCTGACTTTGCCTGATTTGATTTTTGCCTACAAATGTTGTTTCTTCAATTTCTCAATGATTTCTTTTGCTCTGGTTTTTTTTTAAAAAAAAAAAGTTCAGTCGACTTTTTGCTGATTTTCTGCGAGCCTGGCCTGGAAAGGGTAGCCCATGTGGGGCCAGGTGACACGCTAGGGTGGGTGCTGGCCAACCTCGGCGACAGCCTGTTAGGGCGCTTTGAAAGTGTCGTTGTTTTCTTAGCGCGCTGGCAGTTTAGAGGATTCGTAAACTGAACTGTTTGGCGACAAAGAGCACAATGAAAAAGTAAATGTCGTCCACAAAGAAAAGGATGGGTTCGACAGAGAATAGAGAGAGAATTGATAATTAAGCCCAAGGGTGACGCCAAAGTAGGAAAGAGCGTGTGGGCCTCGGGAGAGTTAATATAACTGTAATATAGCGATTAAAAAAGAAGTCGTGGTCAGCAACACGCTAGAAGAGAGAGAGCACTATCTTTACTCCGCGAAATGCTGACAAGTCGAAGGAATTCCCAATAGAGAAATCATTCAAAAATCTTCAAAACAGAAAGGGCCGATCCAGCTCATATAACACTCGTCTCCTGCCCTTTTTCTTTGTTTCTTTTTTGGGGGGCATTTCTGTTATAGCAAAATGTGGCTCCATCTGACTGGCGCTGCCGTTGCATGCAACCCACCATTACCTACTTACATGTGTTGCTGCACCGGATGACGGCGCGTATTTCCAGATATCGATTTCGGGGTTGGAATTCCATATTCTTTAGATATTGTGATATGTTGGTATCAATAAAATGTTTCGCATAAAGGGTGTTCCTAGTGAAAATGCCATGGGCCATGACTAAGCTCAGCACCCGTCGAATATCCCGAGTATCTCGCAGCAACACACAACCACCGCCTGCACAACAGGTCACCACATAAAAGTAAGTGCCCGCTCCGTGCTGTATCCTGCCATGTGTTCACCCCACGTCCTTCACTCAGGTCGTCGTGATCTGGCCGCTCTGTACACCCAAGGCCCATCTAGTTTTGCATCACTTGCAAGACCCTTCTTAAACCACCCAGTCAAGCCAACAGCGTGCCACTGCATAAATGAATGCGCATACACGGCATGAAGCAAGCTTATTCCCCTCGCGTGTCCCGTTGTAAATTCCAGGGTCCCCAGGAAACATCTCGGCTTTCTCAGTATCACAGCCTTGCCCACTGAAGGCCTACAGACTCCGACCGATTTCCGTTGTTACTGCCTTGGGTTTGGGCCCCAACCCAGCACGGTCAGCCAGTCACTACTCATCTACTCCTACTGCTGTCGCAGCCTACACTGTAAGGCACAACCCATATTTGCTTGCCGTCCCCCACGATCTAGTCTGTTTCCAAAACTTCCATCACACCCAGCCGCCATGCTTGGTGCATCCCCGCAAATGCGGAGTATACGCATAGATGATACGTACAGATATGCATGATATACAGAAGATGTTCAGAATATTTGAAGAATATTCGCAAAATATTTGCAAAATATTTTTAGATTACCATATGGGATCACTATCTATCGGCCTAAATGCTCCGTCCCCAGCTTACAAAAAAAACAAGAGCTCGTTTCTATTCGTCAACGCAACCATGGCTTGATCCTGGATCAACCTGACGTGTAGTAGATAAGATGTCCGGGTTTATTGAGCCACTGCATATCTTGCGGGACAGCAGGGCATCAGGTCCTAGGCTGGCATTCAGAGGCCTCTTCTGTCTTCCGCCGAAGCTGCAACGCCGTATGGGACACCCTACAATGTTATCGCTTTTGGCTCCAAGAAACAGCGTTCTCATCATATGTTTCTCCCTGAAAGATATCACTTGTTTTGAGTCACGGCTGGGGCTCCTCTAAACACGGAACTATCAATAGCCCGTATATTCCAAGCTTGGCATGTTATGCCAAGGAGATATTATTTAAATATTCGCCACTGATGCCTATATACAACTGAAAGTGGTACTGTATGGACTGTGTGAGCTGTAAAACCCTTCTTCAATATCTTTCTTTTTTTATTTTACCACATTTTACTTGACTGGTCGTCTAAGCAATACCGAAGAATGCAATGTCCAATGCTTCATGGACAGGAACGGTGTGGCCGACACCCTCGGCACTGTAACCGACAAGTTTAGCAGTGGCCGCGGTTCCTCCGCCGTAGATGGTTTGGGTGTAGCCAGTCTGGGGGTCGTTGGACGTATTCTTTGGGTCTGAGACCTTGAGCACATTAGACCACTGCTTGAGCATCTCCTGGTAGTTGGGATAGCGCAAAATAGTGTCTGCAGTTCCGTGCCAGCTAATATTGTTAGTCATGTTTAAAAGGTAGGGTTTTTAGAGTAGGTTTCATCGTTAGTCAAGAAGGAAAAGAACATACATCTGCATACGAGGACGAGGACCAGTGTAAGAAGGGTAGTACGAGCGGGCAAGGTCACCCCACTGCTCGGCCGTCTTTGTGTTCTGGCCGTCCGCACAGGCGTTGGACCAGCCAGGAGGATCTTGAGTGGCAGTAGCACCGGCGACGTAGAAACAGCCATCAGGAACACCCGAGTAGGCCGAGCCGGCCTTGAAGAGATCGGGGTAGGCGCCTACCATGACGTTGGTCATCATGGCACCCGAGCTTGTGCCCGTAACAAACACGCGGTCAGGGTCACCGTTGTAATTCTTGATTGCGTACTTGACCATGTTGGCCATGGTCTGGCTGTCACCGCCGCCATCGTGGGTCAGAGAGGCAGTCGATGACACGTCAAAGCAGCCACCGCTGGAGCGCGAGTTGGGGTAGATGACAATGAAGCCATGCTTTTCGGCAAGTGGCTGGTACTTGGTCTCGGTCGAGTATCCCTGGGCAGAGCCCTGGCAATGATGGATGGCCAGGATGATGGGGGCCGGATTGGTCAGAGTCTTGGGCACGTAGACGTACATGCCGAGCTCTGTGGGCCCGTCTGTGAAATCGGTGACCTTTGTTATGGCCTGGCCAGCGACAGCAGCCGCCATCATCGACACAAGGCCGAATCCGAGAGAAAAGTTCACCATGTTTGGATCGTGTATGGATATCGAGGGATACAGATTGAAACCAGGCAATGGTGAGAGAGGCCTGCTGAGCTCGACTTTATGATTCGGGCAGGTGCTAATAAATATATTCTATTTACCCAGCGTGGGCATTCTCCGTTTTTACATTCATTCACAGTTGTATTTTGCATCTACTTCTTCCATTCCCGGCACTCCGCAAACCAGGCCGGTGACATGACGTTCCGTCCAAGTCAAAAAAAAAAGACGAACATAGGTACACCCCATTGGCAATCAACAGCCTGGATACAAATATAAAGTTAAGCTTCGATCGAGCTATAACTCTATTGGGCCGTAAATCCAATTCGTCTCATTTATGCTAAATAGCCTCCTCCATTTAACTCGGCATGCAGGCAACGTTCGGGCGGATGGCTTCCATAATAGTGAGGGGAAGGTTGTACTAGTGCTCGGTTAATGTAAACGAGCCCATCCGTCACTGTGTCATATACGAGCAAGCGACAATATATTTACAGCATGTTCCGTGGGTTTTTGTGCTTTCTGGTTCGCATCATGTCCTGTACCTTCCTTGTTTGTGCATGGCGCCTGCAATCGCCGCTAAATGGATTATTAGCCATTTTTAATATTTACCCGCACATATGTCATGTGGAGGAACTCGAGAGTCGTGATCCTGTCCTGCCATTCTACAAAGTTGCCGATTCTCTCTAAAATTCAGACAACATGTGTAACTCAAACGTGGCTTTAACCAGTAGTTCGACAAAGTGGCTTAAGTGCATGACTATATATAGACAGATGCTTCTCGATGCCATTGGTCTAGACAGAGTGCAGCACCATAATATGCTGTGCGTGTAATATCCAGAATAATGACTAAGAAGCACACACAGCAGTCTCTCTATTCTGCAGTCTTATCCACTCAGCTACGTATCAAAGAAACAGCACAAGGCTGTGATCGGGTTTAAGGTAGCCTTTCAAAAGCAGACTAATTTTCGTATAAGCAGTCTGTAAATGTGTATATAGTCTGTCTATATTATAGTTATACCACGAACAGCTTTTTGAGTACTCAATGTCAACTTATTAGCATAAATGTGGGCATTGAAGAGAAATATGTAAATATATAATAATAATAATATAAAGTGAATCAAAGAGACATCAAACTTGCTCATATGTCATTACAGAGTTGCAGATCATCTGGATAACGTAACTTTTCAGCATCACCGTCACAGCTCTTGGGGTCGAGTCAGTTGGTCTCAGCTGGTATTTCATCTGATTATCTAGAGCCATGCCACCCTGTCTTTGGATTCCAAGAAGCTGATTCTATCGGTGCAGAAGTGTACTAGTGCTGACAGGCATCAGAAGCAATGGACAGATCCTTCGAAAGACTCTGACCCAGGATGCAACTATGGCGTTGATCATTTTCCTTTTGGGCATGTTCTATGATCCACCAGACTCAGCTGTTGAGCCTCATCACCGCTTCGAATGTTGAAACGGAAAATCGAAAAGACAAAATGATAAGAATAAAAACGAGGTTATGTACGTGATGTGTAGATGCATGACTGCTGTGATTTTGTAACACATATTTTCTACTATTTTCTGTTCTCATCTAGTCTAAAGGTTCCTATCTTCATCCATCATGGTGTCCTGTTTTTATTTATTTATTGTTCTGGGGCTAGGTGCATAGGCTGCTTTTGTTTGCACGGTATGCGCTACGGAGAGAATACAATGCCTCCAACTTTGCTGACTCGTTCCACTTATAGAGAGAGCGTGACCCAACAGGGGGCTTCGTCAATTATGTCAGCCACGCAACGGCCGTTTTCGGGGTTTTGTTCCGTATCCTGGACGGTACATGTGACCGTGGCGAAGACCGGATTTTCATTGGAGTGGATAATTACACAGTTCTTTTGACAACATCGACATGCCGTGATAGTTTCCGGCTTGAGGCCCTCAAGATGTTTGATGTTGGCTTGCTGATTGCCGAAATTGCCCACATTCTGGGAAACCAGTGCGGCATCTGGCCGGCCTTTTGGTCTTACAACTTCCAAGAGGACCCTATTTCCGAGCTCGACATCATCGAAGGTGTCAGGTTTCAGGAAGATAACACGATATCACTGCATACCTGCGGCACCTGTTTATTTACAGCTAGCGTCGACACCACTGGCACCGATCTTCGTACAACCTGCGGATTGGGGGAGACTGTGCCAGCATCCTTAGGAATGGTGCTGGATGTGGTGTCACGGCTCCAGCCAACACAGCCACTAATGGCGATGCTTTGAACGCAGGCGGTGGTGGTGTCTATGCACTTCATCTGGATCCAAGTGACGGCACAGACGGCATCCTGAAAATTTGAAATTTTAAGCGTGACAGTATCTCATCTGATATCACTGATGGGACACCAGATTCAAGTTCCTGGGGCCTCCCTGTCGTTTCTTTTGAACAACAAAATGGCAACTGCGAAATCGGAAAGATCTTTCATGGCCAGACTCTTGTATCTAACTCAACCCATTTCTAGCCATGATACCCCTAGTACTAGCTGTCTAGATAATCAACATTGAAATTTATGGCGAAGGTTCACGGACGCTGTCTAGCAGGGCCAGTGCCGTATGTAACAAGTACGCATGATGTCAATCATTCATCTCCAACAACCCTGATATGCTCTCTGAGACGTACTGGCTGTTTAACTCTACCAAGCTGTACTCCTGAAAGTCGTGCGTTTTGTGCTGGTGTCATGCAATAATGCCATCTTGATCTTGAGAGTGACAGACTGCAAATATTTGTGTATATGGTCACATGGTTCTTTTGGCAATTTTTTTTTTGTGATTTCACGAGGTATTGACTTGAAACAAAAGTGCTCGAATGTAGTCCAGTCGTATATTTACAATAATCTTAAACCATTTTATCCTCATGTTTATTCTCATACAAACTATCTGATTGTGTTTAGTTTATCCATATTTTCTCTAAAAAATGCCAATTTATAGTGAAAATAGCTATGAAAAAGACACCATTGGGAAGCCTATATATACATCAAAAACAAAACAAAAACTACAATTAAAATTCAACCTAATATAAAAAAATCAAGAAACATTTAAATAGAAATAATAAATAACCAGCCAATTACCATCATCCTTATGCAGTTATCGTCATATGCTCTGTGACACGTGACGTCAAACGACGTCATATTAGTGTGGGCGGTGAGAGCCATAAGGGGATTTTGCCGATATAAATGGGCCTTCTAAATAGCTAACGATGCAAACGACCCCAGGAAAGCTACCATGAAGGGATCGCCTGAATCCACTGCACAATGCACCTGAATCCACCCTTTGCGCTGCAACCACATGCGACCAGCTGCAACTCCCTGCAATCGCCAGTGGTCAATACTCGGACGCGGCCCACAAGAAAACTGCTTTAATTGAAGTCACAGCTACCTCGACAGCTTTATCCATATCATTATCAAGACCCAGACCTCACACAATGGCCGACTCTCGCAGCACAGAATCATCACGGCCAGCATCCCGACCGGCATCGCTATACAAGCCGGAGCGGACGCCATCCGAGTACAGCCGCAGCCCCCGGGCCGAAGATTATAGTCACCACCACAACGCGCATCACGACGAAGATGGGCGGAGTAGCCGAAACAACCAGCATGATGGAGTTGACGAAGACGAAGACGAGTCTGGTGCGCTATCAGTGCCAGTAGAGACACTGGTAGAACACCTGCTGGCAGCACGGCGGGCACTCGGCACAATAGGACAGGTGCTGCGCGGAAACGAGCTGGCAACCGAGGCCCGGGCACTTCACACGGATGCCATGGTGGACGCGGCAGAGTGCGAGTTTGTGCGATCAGGGATACGCGAGCAGGTAAAAGTGATGGTGCAGATACGGCGAGGGATGAGCAGGGCATACGAGACAGGGCGGCGCGACTTCAAGACTCTAATTCGCACACTGGACGCGGCCAACGGACAGCTGGAACACACCATGGAGATTCTGAGGGCCACAACAGTGGCAACGGTGTTCCGACCAGCAGGCGAGGAACCGCGAAACCTACTAGACTTTGTGGACGAAGCAGGTGTCCAGGCATTGCAGGATGCCATCAAACAAAGCATCGCCGAGCTGCAGGTATGTGAACGAGAGGAAGCAATATACCAACAGAGAGAGGAAGGAATAGAGAGGCTGACAGATAGGCTGCACAAACGTCATTCGATGGTGATCTGCTACGATTCGACACAGACCTACGGACACTTAGCAAGGCAATGGCCAGTGCACCAGCACCACCGCCTCCTTTACCGGACACTGTTCTTAGCGATGAACAGCTCGAACAACTCGACCCTGCCTCCCTTCCACATCCCGTCCCGGAATTACTTGCATCGCTTACACAGCGGTCACACACAATGGCGGAAAATCTTGCATCACTGACGCGGCACTTTGACCTGTGCGTCACGGCTGTGCGGACGACAGAGGGAGGACTGGCGCTTGCGCGGTGGAAGGCGGCCAACTCGGTCGGCGGCAGTCAAAACGACGCGGGCGCTGACGGTGATGGCCATCATGAGCAGGAGCCCGTATCCATCTCAGGTGTTATTGCCAAGCAAGAGGCCACAGAAGCCGGTGACGGCACACACGACTTGGATCCTATCTCTGCACAAGAACGCGCCGAGATGATGCAGGTTGTTCTACAGGACGCGGCCGAGGTGGATGCTGTCGTGGCAGACATTTCAGCCGAGCTGCACGAAGCTGAAGAGGAGTTTGCCGCCGTCTATGCGCACGCCAAAGAGACAGAAGCAGCACACGATGCAACCATAGCAGCGTTTCGTGTCGTCGAGGATATCGGCACGCGTCTCCCAAGTTATGCGGCTGCCGAGGGCGAGTTTGTAGCGCGGTGGGAGAACGAGCGGGCTGTGGTGGCAGAGCGGCTTGCAGACATGGATGAGCTGCGCGCATTCTACGAAGGATATGCCAATGCATACGACACGCTGATCCTCGAGGCAGAACGGCGGCGGACTGTCGAGGCACGAATTCAGACAATCTGGCGCAAGGCTCGTGACGCCGTCGAACGGCTTGTGGATGCAGACCAGGCTGAGCGAGCCAACTTCCGGCAAGAGGTGGGCGAGTATCTGCCGACTGACCTATGGCTGGATATGGACAGGCCGCCCAAAGGCGTCGAATTGTTTGCATCGCTCATCGAGCAAGTATCGCAGACTCCTGCAGGCCCTGGAAACCCTGGAAAATACAATGCTGGCGCCACGTCTGCGGTTGCTCTTGAGAAAAAGATGGAGGGCGGCGGTGGCAGCAGTATGCTAGACGAGGTCAGCACAGACCAGACCAGCCGTGGCGTTGGTGGTAGTAGCACACGGACTGTCTTGGGGCGGTAGGTCGGTACGATATTTGATGCTGTTGGTATTGTTGTTGTGCTTTTCTCTTCCTGTATTATTTGTACTATATCTTCTTCTCTATCTATATTCTGCCATTTCCGATTTCTTGTTGTTATATTATTGGGTAGGGGTCACACGACCAGGCTGTCAAATTGGATGGACAACGGCCAACAGATTTATAAGGTTGTATTTCACGATATCATTGATCAAACATAACTAAATTACTCCAATTCACACCACATAGCCACACGAACTCGACACCGACATCTTTCTGCACCCAATGTCTCGGACATCTCTGGGAGTTGGTCGTGGGCAAGTTACTTTACATATCTATCTTTCATCACTTACAGCATCGCATGTAGAAGAAGTTCGTTGGTCGTCTTTGTTTATTTTGTTTGGTTGTACTCCGTAGGTGTTTCTTTCCTGGTTCTTTACTTTCATATATATATTAAATTTAAGGACCAAAGAATCTGGAGACAGGCTGCTACCCTTGCATTATTCTTTCTACATCAATCTACATCGTCATCATTGTCACCATATAACAACCCCGTTGATATAGATCTATTGGACGGGCATACCCAGTAAACGTTTATACTCGCTTTTCGGTACCCGATGGCCTTTCGACTCGCTCTCCTCTTGGCCATTTGTGCCTCTAAAGCAGCCGCCGACGTTCTGCCTCGTTACGGCGTTGTGAACGGTATCGACTGGACAATACTCGCGAAGTCAGCTGCCAAGAGCGCCATTACCTATACCCTCAAGAATGCAACACAACCTGGCACCAATGACTTGGTGATTACCTCTGCAGAAGGCTACCGCTTTGGCCTGCCGTGGTGGAGAGGTATCTCAGCAGCAATTTTGAATCTGCTAATTGCGTTGCGGCTCTTCATCATCGATAGCTGGCGGTGGAAGGGCAAGTCAAGGCAGGTGCAGTACAAGAACAAGCAAACGCAACCATACTGGCAGGATTCCGAGGCGCATCAGCGGGAGCTGGACCATACCGAGGCGTTGCCAGACACTGTTGCAGCGATCCCGCAGAGCATTCGGGGGTGGTGCGAAATGCGGTGAGGTGCGAGGCCAATAGCGCGCCTCGAGCCGGCATCGGCGTCAACACGCACACCATCACCGACCACACACGGCCTATATGCCGACAGCACTAATGGCGCTGAAGATGCCAAGGACAACGGTGAAGCACCACCATACTTCAAGATCACAGTCATCGCGTTCCGCTACCTGCAGCTTGCGTATCTGTTTATACAGGTCATTGATGGGCTGGCATACATTGTCATTGGCAGCGATATGGGGCCGGCTGGCCGATCAGTGGGCGCGCTGCGATGTAGGCCCGGCAGCGTACAGTCTTCTTATGGCAATCGTGTTCCAAGTCTGGTCATCCTTGTTTCTGTTCTTCTCGCCTCACGCCGGACGTGTTGTCGCCCGGCTTCGGCTGCAGAGAGGCTATTTCTTCAAGCCCAAGAACGACGCCAACAGCAACGACACAAGCGATGAAATGAAGACTGCTAGTGATGCAGATAAGAAACAAAGACTACGCCTCTTTCTATCATTGACCCATCACGCTGTATTAGTTCTGGGATTTATAGTGACCGCCATCCTAGCGATTCTTGTTTTCTTCATCCCGACAGCACCACCTGCCAGCAAAGGTCCTATCTGGCAGGTCTGGGGCCCATGGTGCGTGCCGTGCGGCTATATTGGAGAGACTTCCGAAGGAAAGAATGCTGGCGGCAGCTTCATGGCAGGCGAGCTCGTGTACCAACTCCCCAACAAGACAGGTACAGACGCCCTGGCAGCACCGTGCATTGCCAGCGCCCCCGTCAGCAGCAAGATCCAAGTATTGGAGGTACACGATCAATGGTGTCATGCTGATATCAGTATTCATCACCTGCCTGTTTGCAGTGCTCAAGTTCTATAGTTTGTCCCAGCTCGAGCGTAGCCTAATGTATTTCGGTGGCTCCTTTCCGGTGTGTCCAGGGCTTGATAATGCGACAACAGTGCCATTTGATGTGCGCGGGATTGGCATGTGTTTCGGTGTTAAGGTGCAGTTGCCGGCACGGTCGGCAAGTGGCCTGTTGTCGTTATTGGTAATGGACAAGGCGAACATTGCCCAGTTGCTATTCAACGTCTAGGTTCACGACAATGTCTTGGATGACTAATATACATATACTGTTATTTTTCTACATTGTTGAACTGATTGCATAAGTTCATGATCTTGTATCGCCTGTTTCTACTGGTGGTCATATTCTTACTCTGTGTTCGCTAGTCAAGAAGTCTGTGATGCAGCTGCGGTACCGACGGCCTTCTATGTCCAAAAGGCAAGTAAACAACGTATCAAGTCTATGGTCGCGGAGCCGACGTTCAGGGTCAAAGAAATCTGGGGGCCAGCAATGTGCAAAATGAGGAGAAGGAGCATTAAATGAGGAGAAGGGTCAAGGGTCCGAATGCAGGATGCGAGATGCAGCATTGACTAGCCAGCGGCCCCATTTTGAAAGGCATCAGACCACCACCCAAGTAGACTGTAGTAGATAACAGCGTAAAGGCATACAAGCCATGACTTCCCGTTGTGTGCTTGGCCAGCATCATGAACTTCAAAAGTCTCCGGCTATCTTCACGATTCTTCAACATTTTATCAGTCTCTTGGTCATTCTCGCCACCTACAAATTACATAGATGCTTTGACATCAGGGCCAGTTCGTCAACATCCACATCATTTAACGGCATCTAAGCCTCGGACAACAACAAGTATAATCAGGATTGTGCGGTATCTTGCATCATTCTCTATGCTAAAGGAAGCTGAGAGGCAAAGTGAGAAGCGAGTAGCTAGAATGTGCAACGTACGGTGAGGCCATGCTGCCATGGTCTGTTTTCTGGTTCATTTGTGTCTGTAGTGGTGTGCTCATCATATAACCTAGCTAGCTATCATATATATAG
Organism: Ophiostoma ulmi; assembly: GCA_029298715.1. Taxonomy (NCBI): domain Eukaryota; kingdom Fungi; phylum Ascomycota; class Sordariomycetes; order Ophiostomatales; family Ophiostomataceae; genus Ophiostoma; species Ophiostoma ulmi. The sequence continues at coordinate 3,051,844 of JANSLN010000002.1, read as the reverse complement.
ACACCTCCATCAGGACCTGGCCCTCCATTACATATAGCTCTGCAACTCATACTTGCTATGTGCAAGCCCGCAAGCAAGGACTTTGGAAAAAGCGGCTGTATATCAGGAAAGGTCCCACTTGCTTGTCATAATGAGTTAATGTGATGTGATGTGAGAGATTCGCCTCTGACCCTGATCGGCATGTTGAGCTGGATGTGCTCAATAACGCCAGTGGCGATATTGTTATCATGACAATAAATTCATTACGCTGATGGTGACAAGACAGAATAATACACTGACACTATTAACAGATTTTTGGACCATCATGGACGTATCGGTTATTTCAAGAAGGGGGTAAAAGGATGCAGGCTGATAGCCGTTGCGCAATACCCGAAGACATCCGTCGTAATGGCGACGGCACAAGGCGATAGTAGCATCCATGGTGTCGACAATATCACTAGAGCGAACAGCATTCAACATTGAACGACAAATATACCCGACAGAAAATGCGCGACGAATACCAACGGCATCAGGACACGGCTGCTTTCTCTCGTCCTGATCTAGCCGATATCTCCAGTCGACCCTGTCTACGCTTCAACTCAAACGCCGATATTCTAGTCTTGACACCCGACACGATTATCATCTATTACGGGAGGACCCTCGACAACATCTAGGGTATATTGGAAGAGGGTGTGGTCAATGTCAGTCCAGTCCAGCGCAGTCCAGTTTTTGGTTCGCAATCATCGCCAAGATGCAGCGTCGCTCAGCGAGATAACCATCACGGAGCACACTGGCCGATCCATACAAGGCCATTTTGCCTTGGTTGCAGGATAGGATGGCATTTTGCCGATAACCGCCGTAAAGAGTAAATGTATTATATCAAGGAGCATGGATGTACGAGTCAATGCTTCAATGTGAGCAAAAACGGCGCCAAGACGTCTACGAAGGGTGTGCAGAGTTTTCAACGCGAGGCAAACTTTTAGCGAGAGAGATGTTGCAACCTTTACATAGCTAGTATTCACTATTTTGCTATTATATTTTAGCTACCATTAGTTGCTATTGGTATTTATTCGCAATTATTTATCATCACCTTTGTTGTCGATCACTGGCTCCAGACCGTCAGACGCGGAGGGGAGGAGAGGGGAATCAACAAAGAGGGGTGGCTGATACGAGGCTGGGAGGATTCGTTGTTTTATTTCAGCGAGAGTTTTGCTTGTCTATCGAATCTAGACTGGATGACAGGCATATGCAGACTGGGCGGCAACAGGCCTGCATATGCAGCAGTATGCGATAGTACAGCTAAATTGAATGTTATAAATGGAAATCGAGAAATGAAAAATGAAAAATAAAGTATGGAAATGAAGCGAGCACATAATTCTAACACCGACATAGAAAAGACCATTAGATGTGGGTTTCCACGGCACGCTTCACTCTACGCTTCAATGTTACAGTCGTCGTATAAGAATGTTTATGTCGCCAAGTCGGTATTTATAATCATTATTAAGTAGCCAGCGTGACGGGCGGACGTTGACGGCGGTGTCGTGCATGCTAGACTACAACATGACGGGATGGGCAATTCTTCTACAGCGTCAAAAGGACGTATTGCCACTCTGGAGACTCTCTCGCGGTTATCATGCGCGTAGATATGTATATCAGGATATAATATGCCAGGTTCAGGCAGGTCTCTCCAGATTCCACCCATCCACACCTCTCCAGATTCGTCTTCATCTCGATACAGATACATGTCTCCAGATTCCGGACGCCATAGATATCAATACTTACGTTATACTCGCTAAAAATACGGGGCATCCGTGGAGACTCGATTTAGAGGTGTGCTCCGTAATGTCTGGAGAAACCCACTCCGCTGTAAAGTACTCCGTAGCCAGGATGAAAAATAAGAATTTGAAAGGGCAAAGGGAAGTCAGGGGGGGGGCAATATCACCATCCCCGGAGTCGGTCCTCCGTCTGATCTCACGGGTTTGATGGAGGGATGGAGGGGAAGGACGGGGTACGGGGCCAGATCAGATCCAGAGTTTTACGGAGCAGCCAGAATCAAGGGATGCTGTTGCCCCAGGTAGCTGTGGCTCCGTTCTGAGATTTGTAATGAAAGAAGAAAAAAATATGTAAAACTTATCACTCGCCTCTGATGCTGGCCATAAACATTTCAAAAGCAACGCGCACTGCCAAGGATAACGCAGGCAACATTGTCAAGTATTAAGTTGACTGTATGATTGGGTCCAAGAGGCGATAAAGTGATTCGTGCAGCTGCAAGGCTAAGAAAAGATAAATTCAAGTGTGAAAGGGTGTGAAGCAGCATCGAATAACAGGGTGACTTTTGCTTGGAGCGGGGATGGATATCAACAATGAGGATGGTTGGATGCCAGAGTGCAAAGGATGCACGTAATTATCCATTGACATCAGACCGACAGCATAAGTGAATACAAAAATGGTCACTTGACTTTTGACGGGTTGGAATTTAAAATCGACTAATCCAGCTAAACAAGCCAGCACTTGCAACGGGCTTCTGTCAAAGGCGGAGTGGAACTGGCAATGCAAGGGAGACAGGTGAATGAACAAGGCGATGAAATAGGGGTCGTAGCGTTAGTTCTACGAGTTGTATTCCGTGGCTGTATCCCGTTGCCGCCAACATCGCATATACAAAACTTGCTTGGGATTGAAGACTGCACTATACGAGTAGTAACTAGTATTAATGATGTTACGGTTACTACTGGGCTCAACGTTATATTAGCAGAAACAACTGCAACCACAAACCTATATCAAGAACTGCAATACACCATCGTTGAGTTTACAGATGTCAGCGTTACAGACGACATGTCTGACTTGGCTGGCATCAGGCATCAGGCATAAAAGTATGGGAATATGTTGGGGGTTGGCCATGTGTGCTTGTTATGTGCCAAAATGAACACGGAGAAGAGGGGAAGTGCAGGAGCTAGTCTAGTAAGGGAGATACCAAGATACCAAGATATGTGAGGAGAGGCCATATCATCAAGGAACCCTCAGCAGGCTCAAACTCACCGCTTTGAGATGGCATCATGGCACTGTCAGATATAATGCATCGACCGGATGCCGGCATCATTGCACTTTCGTGATAGGCCATCAATTTTTGGACTGTACTCTTGGACGGTACGATAGTGGCTGTCAATATATAAGTAGGGTAAGCTCAACCACATGACACTTGTCGGTGTATGCTTGCGCATTGTATGATGGCACTTTCCTCGAGATCTTGATTTGACGGAGTGCGGCGATGATGCTCAACAGGGTAAAATAAGAAGAAATGAGAAACAGGTCAGGTGCCTTTAGCTTCCTGCATGTGTGTGCTCACATCAAGGTGCGGGGGTGTCTCACCGTGAGTAGATGAGAGTGAGGTGCATTTGAAGACAAGATTGATTGTACTTGTATATCTGATGATTCGCATTTGAATTCGAATTCGACTTTGAGCTACATTTCACCCCTATTATAGCTACGGGTGATATCCCGGCGAGGTCTTTGAATCTGAGAGCTCCGAGCTTGCTGCGTTTGTTCCCCTAGCCAGGAACGCTTTTTGGACTTGGACTTCAACTACTGAGCGGGACTGTTCAATCCATCCCTTGTAAGCATCTCGATGCGCCATATGATCACCGTGTTCTTTGACAAAAAGAAGATCGTCGTAAACTCAAGACTCGATTACTCCGTAGACTCTTTTCAAAGGCTGGTCAAACGGTGCCTAAACTGGCAAGGTTGGCGCCAATTATGGTGAAAGGACTTTTGTGTTCGCATTGAGTCTTGAGTCTGGAAATAGTAAGAGAAAAAAACTCGACAATGCTAGGCTACTTTCAGCCTCACAGGCCTTTCCGCTCCTTTTACGAACAAGGCTTTGCGGTATTTTTATTCTACTTACAGGGGCGTGCGTGGGATGAGTATAATTAGCTAGCTGATACGGAGTGCCGGGTCAAGTTGAGTGGATAAAGGGGTGGGGTTTGCGCATGCTGCTAGAAATAAGATGAATCACGATGGTGCAGGCCACCGTTGAAACATCGTGAGATGTGCATCTTACCGCGGGCTGCCCAGCCCATCTAGCCCGTCTCCTATGGAGTAAATCTACTATGGAGCTGGGTACTTACTCAGTAGGACGCGTCTCAGCTGCATCCCACTGCGACGCAGTGCCGTCAATAGTTCAGCACAACGACGTCATTCCCCAGATATAGAGAATAAAAATATTGGTAGGGAATAACGAGCGCTATTATCTCTGCAAGCAAATAAAAATGCGGTGAGTGCGTCATTCTGGCGCACGAGAGCACGGGGTAATGAACATATTAAGAGGAGAGTAGACAAAGAAAGCATCCCCATCCAGAGAACATGATACAGAGTGATATCATTGTAATAGGAAGAGTGCAATTTGTAGACATGAGGCTGAGCTGAGCCATAGTCCGTACTCAAAAATTGAGCATGATTATTCGAGATACGTTCGCAGAGGGTGCAAAACAGTCAGATGGCCCAACAAGTTCGCACCTCCTTCACGCTCATCTCTATTGCTCATGTTTGGCGTATTATCTAGATTTCTTTCTTTTGAACTGTATGGAGACCAATGCAAATAGGCTGTGGAAGATAGGCATCGACTCCATTTTGTTTGCCTGGGATGCTTAAGTATGGAAATAATGCTGAGATAGCTCCCCGTATTACAATGGCTGGCTAGACGCCATGCAAGTAATTGTACAGGTTCTGCTGCAATGCCCAATGCCAGAGAGCTCACAATCTGCAGTCTGCAGCCTGCAGTGATAGGCACATATACCCACGGTGGGCTGCTGCTCGTCTAAATGTCGATGGTACTGCAAAAATAGCGATCAAAGCCGTTACCAGGGCGGGTCCAAGTAGAATTAAATGTTGGATATTCGACATGGAATCAGTGGTTGAGATAGCATCGACATCCATGAGCTCGACAAATCTTCTTGTCTCAAAGACAACATCTTCGTTGAGCCCTTTGATTCGATCCGTCGGTGTCAACGAGGTAATTCAAATATCAGATTGCCACGAGACCTTTATGCAATGCTGTGATTGGAAAGGGTTGTACAGTATATATCTTTCATGCCACGGTTCTCTTTAATCATCAGCACAGCTTACACGAGGCGATGCACAACGTCTACAAACTATCAGAAAGTGCTTTTAGCAAATGCTCGTTCCGTTCCGTAGTAGAAGGTTAACTACTCCCGCACAAAGAATCCCGAAGCATATGCTCCGAAGTATCACGCTGTGCCAACTTTTGAAGTTGGCAGACTGCACAGATATATCTATTTCGCATTCTGCAGTCCGCACTTTGCACTCTACCTGTGTCAGCACGCCCGCAGCCGGTCAATCTTGTCCGCCAATAAGCTACCATGCTCGTACACTTAATGTCTTCAAGGTTGAACATGATATCTCTCGGGCTCTACAATTCCCATGTTCTGCGACATCTACAACGTCTCGATCTATTAGAAATTACTATACACTTTGTCGTGATCATCATCTTTAGCTTCTACTTGCAGCTATTATCCTGCCCAGATGCGAGACTCCCGTATATTTTGCAGTCCTAGTCCACCGCCAATGTTACTGCAACTGAGTGCAGTCTGGTTTTGTGTGTATTTTTAATTCGACGACAGCAATTAAGACCTGCAACGGTGACCGCCAGCCTCCTTCCCCATTCATGCTCTTGTCTAAGCAGACGTGCATGGCTCCCACACTACCTCACTCCACATCGGGGAGTCGGAGCAAAATGTCCTGGGCGGCTGCATACGAGAACTTCAAAGTGAAGATTACAGAAAGAGAAATTGCTGAAGGATGAGACATCTTGGCTGTGACTGCGATAACTGTCGAAAGTATTTGCAAGCGAGGTATCAGGGTACGCAGACGAGGACGAAGACCTTGTGATGCATTTATTATAGTTATAAAGAATGAAGCTTTCGATTGAAATCCTTTTTCCTCTTTTTCCCTCTCTTTTCTCTCTTTGTCTCTTAGGGGTTTTCTAGTATCAACATACGCTTGCTCGACGTATATCTGAAGAGTACAACAACAGTAGCTGAAAAAGTACGTTTGATTTAAATTTAAATATTTCCTCCCATAAACAATGAAATAAAGGTTTAAAGAAAGAAAGTGCAAAGGTGAAGGAAGACAAAAAATGGGCCTGAGTTTTACTAGTGACAGGTCGTAATCGCAAGCGCACTTTAAAGATTCAGTCACGCAAGATGTGTACCAAAGTAACTGAAGAAGAACCCCGCCTGATGTAACAGCCTTGTCCGATGTAGGCCTGTGCAGACTTGACACGCCACACTTTGCGAGGCTGTAGCATGCGACGAGCACATGGAATGTGGCTTGGTGTCTTATATGATTGGCCAATTCATCATTTTCGAGGCCGTTTCCGGGGCGTGCTCAGTCGCTACTGCCCCTCTAGATTTTCTTTTGTCCATAGTCGTTTTTGAGTCTTATCTCGTCTTACATATAAAAGTGGGGATATTGTATCGAAGTACCTTACTTGTACTTTGTGCTATCTTTGACGCTCATCTTTCGTCGCTTTCCTCACGTCTTCGCCAAACATTTGCAATCGAGTTTATCTCTACTTGTCGAAGTTGAAGAGAGGCTGATAAAAACCAGTCTGGAAATATATAAATACCCAATACATGGCATTTGGTAGGTTGCAATAAATACACATATTAAATGGGACGGGCTTGTCGTTTCCAGATATATTATTTCGAGCACCAAGAGTCGGTGTGGTCTGATCATAAGCAATGCTTGGCTGTGAATGCATTTAGCTCTAGAAAATGCTAGAAAATACGTGCGCGGAGACGGAACGAAAGCGATTAGACATTCGTGATAAGGGCCAATCTTATTATCGGTCTGCAGCATGCAGAGTGCAGCAGAGTGCACTACAGAGCGAAGGTGGTGCAGATGCATGCAGGATGCATGCGAAGTGCAAGGTGCATGCGTCTCACTGCCAACATGCCGTGCTGATTAGTTATTGACTATATGTGGATGCAACATTACGAACTTAAAGAGTAAGATACTTGCACAGCGATGAGCTGCCCCTACTGAACACACCACCTCCGGGTCCGGTACTCTAGTCGAGATTAAGAAAGTTGAAACAGGATAGATCAATAGGGGAGAAGCGGAAAAGCAACATCAATAACTTAGTACGGACATGTCGGGGTTGAGTCTGGGGAATATATCAGCTAAACCAAAATGAAGCACCGTTAGAGTTCTGTCTTCCCCGTATCTAGATGGCCACTGATTCAAATAGAGAGGCATACAACGACAATTGCAGGGAGACAAATGAGACCATCAGAGTACATTGGGGCAGTGTAATTTTGGACAGCAAGAACAAAGACCGCCGGGCTCGGGTTGAAAGCGGCCGATAGGATGCTATGCTGATGCTGAGACAGTTACAACTTGAAGTAAACAAATGAAGTAGTAAGAGAGTAAGCATAAGCATAGTAAGCAACAATTTATGGTATAAAATACATAGCTACATTCCTGATGGCTCGATACCGGAAGCTCTCTTTAAAGTTCTCTTTCTTTCAGAAGCAGTTGTCTTGTCTCAGTTGATCGAATCTAGGGATAATGAGCGCCGCTAAAATATCTGCTTGGGTTATCTGTCTCTCCCTTTGTTGCCGTCTCTAATTCCGTCAGTTTGCCTTTTGTCTTTTGTCAAATATTCGCATATCTGCATTTGACGTCTTTGCGGGGTTGACCACTATTCAAAGTCTCTTTGTTTGTAGTGCATGCTGCCTATGACTTGCGCATCCCACTATCCTTCATCTCTTGATACATTCAAGAGAATACAACCTTATGTAATGATGAATACTTATTTTCTTAATACCACGATCGCGTTAGCCAGTGATCGTCGCGTACACGAGAACGCGAGCAAAGGGCTGAAACACCATTCGTGCCCTGAAAGAGGTCAACTGCCAAATGGAAAAACTACTATGGGCTCTCGATCCCGATGTCAAGCATAAAGACCCCCCACCAAGTGGATTTACTTTCACCTGCAAGAACAAGCGTGCAAGATGGATTATGTGAAGGTCAAGCAAAGATCGTCGTCGTCGTTGCTATCGATGTTAACACTGGTCAGCTATTGATTGACCGCATATCTCGATTGTGAACTGTATGTATATTTACTGTGTGATGATGCGATCATAAAGGGTTGAGCGCTGCTTATCTCAGTACTTACTGATTGATAGATTGGCAGACAACTAAATAATATTCACACCACCATTAATCTCTGTATTCGGACAAAATCCCTGATTATAGTATGCCCTGCCTATGGAAAATAAAAAGTCTACATTGTACCCTTTGACATCAAGTTGTATGTGTCAGTACGGCGCAGACACGGGCTTTTACGAGAAGCTGGCAAAGAAACCCCCACCCGGGTAGCTCGGCGTGTATGATGTATGTATCTTGGGTCAGACTTTAACTAATATTATGAGACGACTATAGCATGCGGCCATTATATAGAAAAAAAAATGAGAGAAAGACTCGCAGAAGACTGACTGAGAAGCAACTTGAAAGTAAAAGTTCATGATCAATCAACTCTTGCTGAACAGGATGACAGAACAGATAAAATGCGTTTGCTTCGCACGGAAAGATAACACGACGAAAATGAAAGAGAGAACGATAAGGAACAAGACGGGCAACTGTAATGTCCAGTTACTTGTCCGATGGGCGGCCGATAAGCGGCGTGCTAAAGCTGAACATTTGTAGATGTGAAATTTACTTGTCTGTGCCAGTGCAATCACCATAAATACATGTACAGATAAGAGTCTTGACTCCAAGAGGTGTGGTGTGCTTTGGGTATCGGATGCGAGCGAACAGACATGGTCGTAGCTGTTGTGCTCTCCATTATTTCAGGCGATTACCCGTCAGTCTGCATACTGCTATTAGAAGCAATACATTTCTCGATGAAGACGGAATAGTGATACAGGTCCAACAAGGTCCTCGTCTCAATCAAACTGTACAATAAAACTGCATAAGTAGTAGTCATTTTGCTGGGCTGGGACCCGGGCTACGGACAAATGCGTTTTCCACAACAGAAGCTGGTCTTCTGGTTATAATCTGTGTTGCTGGATGATCTGTTTAATGTAATTCTGATTTTGGTACCAAAGGCAAATACTGATGCTTCCTGTGTTACCAAAGAGTTTTATTGTTCTTTTTTTTCTACCGTTTTGGGATAATGGATGCTTAGCCAGTCCCATAATATGGTTAGCACTTGTGGATCCCCTGAAACGGAGAGGTTCTTAAAAGCGGACCATTGATTACAGTGTATTGAGAGATATTGGCCTGGCCCCGTTCTAAAAGATACGCACAGCTGCAGTGTCTGTTAATTAAAATCTCTTTTCCTCACAATACTATCATCACACACATACGAAGTACAAAGCAAATACAAGTACTATTCTTAGCGGTACCACCGATATCCCTTTTGGTTGAAACAACCGTTCTCGTTTATAACGACCCCCACCCCAACTGAGCACGTCTTTTGGCAGACATTAAACAGGCAATTTCAAGTTGGAATCAAGTCATAACTAAGGCAAAAGCAAGGCAAGATCAATAAATACAATTGAAAAGCAAAGTTTACTGACATCAACAATACATCGCTCTAGATACTGAGCGAGCGTCGCTCTTCGCCTAATATTGAAAGAATCTTAAGATGCTGAAGTTGGCCGTTCTGCCGGAACTCGTATGACTACGTACTCGCAAACTATTGAAGAGCCCGGCACAGTCTCCCCAGCTACCCTATTCGCCAACGTGACTGTAAAGGAGACCCGTGCTTTCTTTGTTAGGTTGCTTAGTATCTTCCCCAGACGGACACATGACTGTAATTTCAGATGTCGTGCAGATTCCGACACACCCGTTTGAGCTGTGTCCGTGTCTATCTCACCACGAACATAAGCGAGTAAAAGCATTAAGCGAATCATCATGAACTTTGGCGCTGAAGTAAAAACTGTTACAGGAGCGTACGAGGTCGTAATGGGACGAGAATGGAGACGTACGATGTTGAAATGGGATCGCTGTCATGAACTTTGAAGCCTGCCTAGCTTTTGGCTAGGCTTTGTGGACTTGAGCATTAGCTCTGCAACGGAGGCTCTATATGCTACGGAGTATGCAGGCGGCTATCTATTCTACATATATATCAGCATAGGACTAATAAATGCAGTGGCCTGTTTGATTTCTAGGCCTGGTCCTCACCCATCTCCATCGACCCATGGAGCAGCATGTATCTTATGTATGCGTACGGAGTAGTACGGGGTATGATGTGCATGTTTGTCATATATTTTAATGGATCGTAATACTCCGTAGCTCGGGTGCTTGCATTATCAGCATCTGCCATACACAACAATGGAGCGTGGTGATAAGGAGCTCGAATGCAAATGAAATCACGATATCGCAATTAAGTGATGCTATTCGTCGTTTAAGTCCAGAGCTAAAGAGCTTCGTCAAGTGGAAAATAAATAAATAAAAACTAGTCAACCTCGAATCTTCGGGATCATTCCGAAGCATCTTCACATCTGTGTCAGTGCAATATTGCAACACTATCAGCCTTCTACGACGCATATAACGCTTTGTAACGGTTACGCCCTGTAATCTGCAATTTGTAATCTGTAAGCCGTAATCTGCAAGCAATCACTCTAGTTGAAATCCTATTTATTTTTATTTTTATCTTTCCGTCTTTCATTTTTATTTTGCAGGCACTATTGACGGGTCTTTTTCGTTCTGGATTCTATTCTGGAGCCCTGCAGGGTGGTGCCGAGTGCGTCGGTCAACCCCGATTTGCACTGGTGCTACGGGACATGCAGTGGGCTCTTTATTGTTGTGCCTTGGTAATAGAAGTTGGAAAAGTCCATGTATTACGCCGTATTCTACGCGTTTGTATGCACGTTTACGTCTTTTAGAGTGGCTTTTGCGACTTTTTGACTGTTACCTTTGAGCCTTTTCTCTCTTTTTACTTTATATTGCCCCACCTACAAAGGGGTTCCGCTGGACGCTGGGAGCATTGAAAAGCATTTGGCGAGTATTAGAATCGCAATCAGAGATCAGAACTCGGACGGAAAAGAAAGGATTGCAAATTTAATGGCAGAATTGAAGATGCCGAAAGAACGGTGAGCCGGGGCAGAGAGAAGTACATAATCCAAATGGGTGGGTTGCAGTGTGTGTCTCGAACATAATTGCAACAAATACAGACAAAAGAAATGACGGATTTTTCAATATTTTTTTTTTCAATATTTTTCAATGTTGATAACGTTTCTGAATGGTCACAGCGGCACCGTTTCGATAAGCCCTGACCAACTGTTTCTGGCAGATGTTGCTTGTTGGGGTGGCCTGTGGACAGACATGGGTAAGATAGAATGAATTCTCTGCTCTGGCAACTAGACAGATTAGGAAACAAAAAGCGGTTGCGTATATTCCGTATTGCACTGCATTTCTGTACTTGCAGCGCAGCGTGTTGCAGTGAAGTATCAATTTTACTTCCTACCCCATGTCCTCGCAGTATTTGTGAGCATCGCCACCCCCAGGTGCAGTATTACGTACAGCGCAAGTCATAGCACATAACCAAGATGTACTCTCACTGATATATCTGTAGGGTTGTACTTTTTGATTTGCGAGTCTCTTCAGTTCTTGTCTCACGCTGTTCCCACTCGACCCCTTGTTGCACATCCTTTGTGGATGTAACCCGCAAAGGGAGTGAGAAGTCAACAAGAAAAACTTTGTTGTTGGTTTTTCCGTCTTCCCCGTATTCGTGGTGGGTGATGGTTGCTGGATGATGGCGGAGTGACACATGAAGTTTTGAGTATGAAATAGTATGATGAAGACTATGGAAGATAAAAGAGACATGTACAGAAATACAACCAAGACAATATGAAAGACATCCAGGCAATTTAAGATTATGGTACTGACAAACGGATGAGACATCCCAGTTCGACAGCATGGCTACGTTGCTGTGCTTTTGTGTATCTGCACCAAGACACCAGACAGGATTATAGCATAAGCGGAAGCAAACCATGTATCGAGTTCTCAAGCCTGTGTTATCGCAATTAGATGCAAGCATCGTCTAGAGTATAGTTTATTCAAGAATCATAGAAGAAATGGAAGAAGCAATTACATCTCTGCATCTAGCGGTGAGGCTCAGTGACTTTTCATCACACTAATGAAACAAAAAAAAAAAGAGTCGAAATTTTTGATTGTGCTTCCACACTGATCTATTAGAGTGCTAGAGCACAGTTACAGAGTACAAGGGTTGAGGCACGTTTATCAGTAAATCATACTGCATTGGTAAGATACTTGTGTGTGCGCATTTTTTTTTTTTGTTGAGGGGCGAAATCTGGAGCAAAATAAAGATAAAAAGATAAAATAACTTTCTTCTTCAGGAAGGAAGACTTTCGTAAAGGACTTGGGTGCCAAATGAATACAAATGAATACTCTAGCCCCCCAGTCGCGAGAAACAACGAAAAATCTTACTTAGGGCTGGGTAGATACGAGTATGAGCTTTATTGAATGCTTTCGTTTTGGGGGAAGGGGGGTCCAATTGACCTGGCCTTTTGTTTCTTTACTGTCTTCCATTTGAGTGTTTCACTTCTGTCTTGATGTCTTGAATGATAACTATGTCGAGTCCTTTTCCTTTGATTTTTTCTTGTTTGATTATTTTGCACGTTCCTATCCTTTGCCTGCCGACCTCCAAGCCACACGGCGATAAAAAAAAATGGGTTGATATTAACATCACAGACCACTGATGGCCAGTGCGATATGTTCGCCCTCTGCGATTTGTCCATGTCTGTCTTCTCTACGTTGATAGGCTACTTACCTGAGGTTACTACCTCCCAAAACAGAAGGCGCAAGTCGGCTCATTTATATCATAATGATTATTATTGTCTGAGAATGGTTCTGACTGATAAATGGATGAAGTGTGCATACTGGTGGCGCCACTGCCCAAGCGAGCACACTGCCGGCGACGTCATTGATGATGTTCTGTCTCAATTTGTGAGACTGTTTTTATGAAAATCAATCAGAAAGCGGGATTTATTTACTGACAGAGCTGGCATTCTTCTATTCAATGAGATGATAACTTAACTGAATTATCGAAACGCACAGCCAAAGTGATTTGCTCAGCTTAGGACTCGACAGAGAAAATATGAATAATCGGGCCCACTATTGTGACGAGTTCTGATGTCAGATAGCCTCATCGGCGCGACGCAGAGCCATCGAAGGTTACTCGCAGCTATCCCCGCCCAGAGTCGATAAGATACTTACATAGCCTGCTCCATATTCGTGTTTCTCCATTCTATTCTCCCGTCTCTAGTCTCGTCTCTAGTCTCGTCTTCCGAAAAAACTCCTCTATGCTGTACAGTAGAGTAGCCATGTCCTGGTTCTTCCCTGCTTCTGTGCTTCTCTACTGTACTACTTCACTGCAAGTCTGCTCGGCCTCTGTTGGAGTTTTGCAACATACAGGCTGCTCCGTACATTTCTGTAGAGGCACTGCCTTGCGCTTTGTTGACTGGTCGCGCATTCCTTATAATCGTACACCAGCCCTCCTCCTATCGACTGTTATCTCAGCTCGTGCCTTGATTCTCACAGTACATCGGTCGTTGCTTTGCCTCCCTACAATCAACTCGTACTTGCATCCCGTTGAGCCATTCATATGTTTCTACTCCCTCCGTGACCGGACGCGTATCCTCTCATCACTGCGTGTCTCAGCATCACCTCAACCATCTTGACCTGTGTATTGATGACACCGTCGCCTCTCTTGCCTCTGGCTGCCTGCTGTTCTTTTCGTTCACTCCTACCTCATTGGCAGTATCATTAGGTTACCTCGACCCATAATAGAGAGAGCTTTCCCTACAATGGAAAGCCTGCCCAACTCGCCCACTCTTTACGTCGCACCTCGCTCTCACCCTCCTCCTCCGTCTCTCCTCCGTGTCCTCTCCGTGTCCCCAACACAACATAACACACCGTATTTATCCCTGCCAGTCTTTACGACTCCCTATCTATCTGCCTCCCTCAGCCCACACACCACTTTAGACGACAAAAAAACCGCTAAGATTTGCTAAGGTGTGCTAAGATGTGCTAAGATGTGATGCTATCATGCTAGTGCTCCCAACTGCGCCAAAATGCCCCAAAATTTTCTCAGAAAGGCCCCAGAAGGGCTGGCGCTACCAGCTTGCCGTGCTATCCACCATCCTATTAAGTGTATCCAGGGGAGACGGCGGGCCTTGGTCTCGCCCCCGGCTTTCATCGCCTCCCTCTTTCTCCCTTTGCGACGAAAGTCTAGCCCCTGTCTCCGTTGGGTCTGCCGTTTTGTTGATAGTATGGTATTGTTACTCGTATGTACTCTTTCAACGAGATAGTATCCGGAGACATTCGGTGGCAAGACAACTGACAAAAGGAAATATATGTACAAGAGAAGAAGAAGGAAAGAAAAAACAGACAGGCATCGGGGCTGCCACATTTCATGATCCCCGGATTCTTCTCCTCATGTCTTGTATTTCTCATACCGATGTAGATTTGTGCCCGCAAAGCGCAACACGCATATAAAAGACTCGGACGCAAAGAGGCTGTTTGTCTCACCAAAAGCTGTCGAGAGCTGTCGAGAGCTGTCGAAAGCTATTGTCACTGAAACTCACACATTCCAGTCGGTACCGGATCGCCTGGATTAGCCTGTTTCCAGGTAGAGACGGCATACAAATCGCGAACAAAGTTCTCGCTATAGAAAGGAAAAAGTAACGAAAAAAAAACGAACCAGAGACAAATCCAAGACATCACGCCAAAATGCTCCATGAGTGCTGTACGCGCAAGACATTACTCACAAAACGTGCTCTATGTTCGCTTGCTCTCCAGAAACGGCAGCTATCGTCCCCCAAATGTTGTCTTCTCCAAGACACTCAGACACTGAGATGCCCAGACACTGAAAAAAAGCGAAAACGGCCAAATTGAAAGAAAAAAGAAAAGAAAAACTGCTAAAAGAACCACAGCCTACCGTTTGCGCTAACACCACCCTCCATCTTCGCCGTCTGCACACTCCTCTCCCTCCCAGTTTTAGTAGCTTCATGGGGTTTCCTAGTCTTTTTTTTTTGTCTCGTTTCTGTCTTTCTTTTTTTCTTTTACCTATTTTTTCTTTCTTTTTTCCCTTCCCACGCCATCCATCCACTCGTTCCTTCCTCTTGCTGCTCAACGTCCACTCCTTCTCCGGCCAAGTCCTGGCAAGTCTACAAACACTCAAAACCATCGCGTCTCCCACCGTGCACTCCGTCGACTTATCTATCTATTTCTCTCTTTTTCTATTCTTGTTCTTTATCATCATCCTCTTATTCTCCTTTCCTGCTCTCGTTCCCTTATCCTCATACTTTCACAACCTTTTGTTGTTGAATTAATAAGAGACTTTATTTATTCTCACCCATCGCGCCTTCCTTCGTCCCAGGCTCGGTCCTTCCTCACCATCAGGAAACATCGTTCGCCAGTCCCCTGTATCTCTTACATACATTCTCTCTCTCTCTCTCGCCATTCCTTCCGTTCGAGCAGTCTTCTCACGGAGCATCGCATCACGACATTTGCCAATCTTCACATTACGGCATTCTCTTTTCTCTCTCCTCTATAATCTATACTCGACACACTCGGTCTTGTCTCAGACAATTGCACTGGGTTTTCGCCTGTTTGGACATCTCTCACTTGAATCCTGACATCTCTATCTCCTCTCATCTTCTCACAATAGAGTCGCTGCTTCGGTTGCTGGAATATTGCCCGAACATTCTGCTCTATTACAAAAACTCTTGGTGAGTGCCCTCGTGCACGTTTTTGCAAAAATCCCAAAACAATCGGAAGGAGTCTTCTCCCCTTTTTCTCTCTATCGGTCACTACTTCCCTGGGAGACATTTGCTAACATTGCTACTTCCTAGTTTTGATAACATCCTTCTATATCATCCCTAAGAACGTCGTCACGAAAACCCTAGATCTTCTCATCAACTTTCTCCTATAATCCCTAGTGTTTCCTATCGCACTCTGCTCTCGACAACCCATTTCCTCGCAGCATCCTTAAGCTCTCCTCCTCTCTCCCAGTTTTTCTCCCTCAACGGCGGGAATGCCTTACACGCCCCCCTCCCACCGTTCTCCCTCCTCGTCTGCAGCCTCCTCGCCAGATACGAGCCGTCGTTCTTCTTTCAATGTCTCCAAGCCCGCTCCTCCCGCATACATTGCCTCGCCAGCGTCACCAGCCCTGCCCCGGTCCTCTTCATATCTAGCTAGACACAGACGCACATCCTCTGCCGTCTCGCCCTCGTCGACTACGTCCTCGACCAGTCAGTCAACACCACGGTCCACGTCCGACGACCTTAAAGGCATGGTTTCTGCCGTCAACAACGGCATCCATGTCAATGATGACCAGAGAAGCATTCGCCAGTCACCTCCACCGATAACTGGTGACCACCGTGTCATGCCTGCCGGTGCCATTATTTCGCCCCCAGACTCCCCACCAAGCAGTGACGATGAAGGACGCGTGACCCGCGGTCGCCGGATAGAGAACATGAGTGAGCTCAAGGAGTTGCACGAAGCTATCAGCCAGCTACCAAAACAGCGGAGAGCCAGCTCGCCGAGCGAGCCGGCCGACCGTGAGGCTCTGGCTGTGCAGCCCCTGCAGCCTCTGCAGGCGACGAACCTCGATGCCATGCACCATAGCTTCAATACAAGCTCGCTGGACCACTTTACACGCGTGGCTGGCATGGTTGCTCGCAGCAGCAGCCAGAGCAGCAGCAGCAACAATGTTTCGAGCAGGAAAGTATCTCACGTACGCTCTGCAACTGAACCCAGTATCTCGATCACTCCCTCAGGGAGCAGCTCGCAGCTGAACTCGGACGAGGAGAACGACCTCGAGATCTTAAAGAAGCCTCAGATGGTGCGCAAGAAGTCGGGCGAGCTGGTGCGTCCCGCCCTCCGCCTTGGCGCTGGTCGCCGCCCTTCAAGCATGCCTGGCACCCCGACCTTTTCCAAGGTGGTGCACTTTGACTCCCACCTGGAGCACGTTCGCCATTTCCTGCAAGTCGACCGCCCTCTTGCCGTCAGTGCTGGCTCCTCACCTGTGGAGACATATGACAGCGAGACCGAGTACCCGTTCACAAGCAACGGCAACTCGAACAAGCAGACTCACCGCGCCCATCCCTACGAGTGGGAGATCATGCTGACCAAGTTCCCTGTCGACACTCCTGCCCGCAGGGCTCAACCTGTCCGCCTCGAACGTGTCTGGCTGTCGCCTGACCATAAGTTCCTGCACGGTTCCATTGCCGTTCTGAATCTGGCGTTTGCCAAGTCGGTTGTTTGCCGGTTCACGCTGGACTACTGGAAGACAACATCTGAAATTGCTGCTGAATATTCAGCAGAGATCATCCCTCGTGTTGCCACTGAGGGTCATGATCGGTTTAACTTCACCATTAAGTTGTCCGACCTGGCCAACCTGGAGTCCAAGACCATGTACTTTTGTGTGCGCTACAGCGTTGCCGGCAAGGAGTTCTGGGACAACAACAACGGCAGTAACTTCCAGCTTGACTTCAAGAAGAAGACGCTGCCAACGAATGGCAAGAACAGCCTCCAGGACAGTGCTCTGCCTCGCAGCCACCACCGCCGTGCCAATCCGTCTTCAGCTCCCCGCCCGAGATCGATGCCAGTCTCTATGGACGCCTTTGAGGATGGAACCAAGGTGATGTTTGACCGGTCTGTGGAGGACTACCTAGGCGAAGCTGAGCACCCGACGCTGCGCCTCAAGTCCTCGCAGTCTGCTCTGACACTGCCAAGTGACAACCTCGCTGGTCGTCTGTCTTCGCCCAGCGGACAGGCTTTTGCCAACCGCTACGACTTTGGCGCTTCGCTCTCGGCAGCCAAGCAGGCAACCAAGGACACTGCACCCACGCCTGTGAAGCGTGACGGCGGCCTGTACATGAAGTCCAGCCGCCGCGGCAGCCCTGTTCCTACTACTGCCGACAACACAACCCCGGTACAGCTGACGACTACCATCAGCACGGCTAAGGAGCCAGCAAAGACAACTGTGCCTGCTGCTGGACAAAACCGGACCTCTCGCGTCGCTGTTGCAGATTCGGGCGTCTACGGCCCCGGGAGCATCGCGTCCAAGTCGTACGACGAGATTGTCAGCAAATACTGCTTTGTACGTACAACCCCCGGGTCGCTAGACCATCAACAGCCCCTCTCTCAACCCCTAGCCCAACGTCAAGAACAGACTAAAGCACCACCACAAACGAAGTAAAAAACTAACAGCGCCATTTAGTATGTCCCCAAGCCCATGGCTGTCTTAAAGGATGTGTCTTCACAGCAAGGGCACACCAAGAGCTCTTCAGTGGGCGAGATTGTTACTCAACCCAACCAGCCAAGCCCTGCCTCGTCAACGGCTTCAGATGGCAGCCCCGTCCAGATTGGACGCTTCTACCTCCACGGACAGCGGCAGCAACTGCCTGCTTCGGCTCATTGGTTTGATGTGCCAAGCCGGGACTCCAGTTCTTCGTCTATTCAGAGCTTTGGATCCGACTCATCGGCCACTGTGATGGCTTCATCGACTACCAGGCTTGCACCCAGTCAGTCTGGTATCGGCAGCTCTGCAACCAACTCCCCTACTTCGCCGTCGTCCCCTGCTACCATTGTCGGTTCTTTTGCACCTTTCTCGGAGTCGACATCAGGCGAGTTCTCCTTTCTGAAAGATCGGTTCCCCTTCATCGCTGCCGATGGCCATTCAACTCCGGCCATTAAGGGATGAGAATGACATTCTCCTTCAATATCCTAACAACACTTCCTTCCACCCTACGCCGACCTGTTCTGCGCTTACACCTTCTCTTCGCGCAGCATTAGTGTGTTATTCTTCTACTTCTTTTTCTATGCAGCTTTACCATTTATAAATTCTCATCCTTTCCCAGCCGCGCACATTATGCAGGCGGAATCACTTCTCTGGCGTTGTTCTGTCTTCTCATTCTTCATTTTTCATGTTTTTTTTTTTTTTTTTTTGCTTGCTTTCTGGCATACGGTTTACAGAGCCACTCATAAATTTGGTATCTACCTTGCGAATGCGGTGAAGGAGGGTGATCCCCTTTACATATACGATAAAAGGGGAAAACGCGGCTTTTTTATTGTTCTTTTCTTGTTTGTCTTATTTCTTCTCTCTCACTTTACGTCATGGGCTTTAGAGCGTTCTTGTGGTTTACGTTTTACTTATTCTGTTATCTTGGGGTATTGGTGTTTGGTGTTATTTGTTATTTGTTATGCCTTTTATGCTTTCTCTTTTTTATTTATTTATCAGCGTCTCGCAGCAACAGAAAAAGTTACGAGCAAGCAACAGCTTTTGTCTTTGCGCCTAACCGGTTTCGATTTTCCTGGGTTCAATGGTTAATTATCATTATGAATGTATACATTCTCTTATCAAATTACTAGATGCCAGTGACTTCATCCAGATTTCTCGCGTGATTAATAATTCCGGGATGACGGAGGATGATGTATAATAATGATGGAAGGCTGAGAGCGCCGCCAAAGAAAGACATTGCTGTTATGTAATTGTGCTTCCAATAATAACTAATATAAATGTCCTATTAAAAAAGCAGGCAAACGAGCAGCACTTAGTGTGCTCGCGATGAGATATTGCCGTAGCTGACGTGTTTACCGCGTCTTTAAAATATAGACACATCATCGACAAGAGCAATGTAAACAACGGAGTGATCTAAACAACCGGAAACCATCCTTGAAGCCGAATAACTTCACAACCTCGTGGCCCACTTTATCGATTTATAACCAATCCCATAACACACATTCTGCCCTGGAGCATCTGTTTCACAGGAACTTTGAAGAAATGCTATTAAGCACGGTCTTACAAACGACTTTTACGCGTGCATGTGTTTCCCGAGATCCCCCAGACTATGCGGGAACCAGCAGTAGTCCGGCAGTTGGCCGAGGCTTGCCGGCGTTTGTACCTTTGTGCTGCGATCCCGATGTGCTATTTGGACCCCGACGAGGAGCAAATCATGCAAACGGGAATCGCGATTTGGGTTCTATATTATGTGGCTCTTCTATAGCGGTTCAAAGAAAGGTATGCCTCGGCAAATCAGTGGAATCAATGTCAAACCCAGGACAGGCTGTTTACAGACTTGAGGATGACGATAGCCTACTCTTCCGCGATGCGCGGCGAATACAAGTAACACTTGCAGATTTGGTAGAGTATCTGAAGTTTGTTTTACACGTCTCGCTGTCTGATTCTTATCTGCCTTTAGCTGTCTGCCGGGGGTCGGAGTACATCATAGGGTTGAGCCCCGGCCTCGGCGAGCTTTGCTTTCTGCATTGAATGAGGGGTGGGTGGTAGTGTGTTTCTGAATGCACATATGCACGAATTGAAGACCCGTAGCCTGCCGGAGTTTTGATTACTTCCCCAAAAGCAACTAGCCCCTTGGTTGACAGTTGTCACCTGTCGGTACTTTGCACGACAGATTTTGAAATCTTTGTCTTCTTCCATTTTTTACTCAAACACTGTGCTATCTCTGCAGCAATAAAGTCATCATCAACCCAAAAGGCTACAAGGAAAGAGGCAAGCCAAAGGCTGATAGTTTGAAGGGCGATAAAGAGAACAAGAGAACAAGAGGATAAGAGGAGAGGAGCAGGATAGTGATAAAATGGAGTTTGCCCCTCTCTTCCAAGACTACTAGATCGGATAGATATGCTGGTATGATAGTAATTAATAGATTGTTGATAATAGATATGACGCACTTGCGGTTGCGGGCCTCTTATTTTTCCCATTTCGGCGCGGGCTTGCCAGCCGGAAACGAGCAAGCGATTTCGTCAGATAGCTCTATCCTGCGATTCCTATTCATAGGTAGGAAGACTGTCTCTGGCCGTCTTGTGCCCGCTCTTATTACATTGTACTTGGACAAATATAAATCATACTGATAAGTCAGATTGCATTAACCTTTCAATCGAGAAAGTTGTCTCAACATGAAAATAGGTTCTTTTGTGTTGAGCCATCTTTCCCTCCCCCTTCTTATTCTTGGGAAAGAAGAAAACACCATAAATAAATCCAGGAAAATCAATACTACAACATGAAAAGTGATCAATTCAAGTTCTACTGATTTATTATGCTCTATGGGAATTAAACTTTGTACATTTTAGTCGTAATCATCTCTGCTACACCACCCCACTTACAAGGCCGAGTAAGCGTTGAGGGCCAGCTGGCCACCCAGGTGCGCGTACAGGACGTTGGCGCCCTCGGCAATCTCGCCCTTCTTGACAAGGTCAATCATGCCTGCCAAGCTCTTACCCTCGTAGACGGGGTCGGTGATGAAAGCCTCGGTGGAGGCACCAAACTTAATGGCCTCGATGGTGGTCTCGTCGGGGATGCCGTAGGTGCCGGCGTGGTAGCGGTCGTCCAGGATGATGTCGGCAGCGGTAATGTCGCTGTCCTCTAGGCCAATGGTCTTGCCGGTAACCTGTGCGATACGCAGAACCTGGGCAGCGGTCTGCTCGACGGTGGCCGAGGCGTCAATGCCAATGACCTTGCGGGGACGGACCTCCTTGCCAGCAGCCTTGTTGGTCTTCTCGGCCAGCTTGAAGCCCGCAACCATACCACCCATTGTGGAACCAGTGACGGCACAGACAATAATCACGTCGAAGAAAACACCAAGCTCCTGCTCCTGCTTCTCGACCTCAAAAGCCCAACGAGCAAAGCCCAGACCACCGAGGGGGTGGTCGGAGGCACCGGCGGGGATGTAGTAGGGCTTGGCGCCCTTGGCCTCAAGCTCGGCCTGCAGGTTCTTCAGGGTGGGCTTGTGCTGAATACCAAAGGGAGAGGGGTCCAGGCGGACATCGGCACCCATCAGGCGCGACAGCTGGATGTTTCCAACAGACTCGTAGCCGGGGTCGGTCCAGTCAACCCAGTGCTCCTGGACAAGGGCAGCCTTGAGGCCGAGGCGAGCAGCAATAGCGGCAACCTGGCGGGTGTGGTTGGACTGGACACCGCCAATGCTGATGATGGTGTCGGCGCCAGCAGCCTGGATGGCAGGGACAAAGTACTCAAGCTTGCGGGTCTTGTTGCCGCCGTAGGCCAGGCCGGCGTTGCAGTCGTCGCGCTTAGCAAACAGGTTGACCTTGCCGCCGAGGACCTTGGACATGCGGGCAAGGGGCTGGATGGGCGAGGGGCCAAAGAGAAGGGACTCGCGGGGGATGGAGGCGAATTTCTCGGGCAGAGCCACGGTGTCGGGGATCGTGAAGCTGGACATTGTGAGATAGGCTGTGTAAGAGAGGAAGACGACTGGTGGTGAAAGTCAAAAGAATTGGTATGTGATGAAAATGAAGTGAAAAGAGAGTTTGAGGAAGTTCAAAGGCGAGCAGAGGAGGGGGTTTAAGTAAGTAGATGCCAATTTGATCTGTACTATTGGGTGATATTCGATTATTATAATGAATGCTAGAGTTCTAAACTATTAAAGCACTTTAATCCCGATAATAATAAAAACAACAATGGGTATCGGCGGCTAGCAAAGGCGTTTGATCATATCAAATCCCCAAGTCAAACCCCTCAATGGTCAACTAGGAGGAGCCCAGGAGCCCAGGAGCCTAGTAGTGCAGCAGACGAAGACCGGACAGACTGCGACGACTTCCGGCGTGAGGGGAGGGGAGCATGTCTCCCCAACGTGGGTCGATCGTTATCTGTCAGATAGGGCTACATAGTGCTGGTAGTGCTATCGACTGTCTATGGCACTCGGGCCTCGATGATGTTACGAGTACAACTTTGTTATATCCTCTTATCGCCACAGATAAAGACTGGTCTTGGGTACTCTGCACTCTGTAGTTTTGACGGATCGGCTGTACGTGCCCAGTTGGATTGGGCACGTGTCGCCTTACTAGTACCGACGCTGGACATCGGCCGGTAATATGGCCTTTTCCTAGAGGGCCAGCAGCGAGCCAAGGCACGCCGGGGACGCTAGAGCAAGTACGATGTGGGACGGCGCTCCTTAATCGAAGGATTGAAGAAATGGAAGAATAGATGAATTTGAGTGAAGATGAAGACAAAGACAATAATAGCGATAACAATGTGGCAAGTACGAACTGAATGATAACGCTTAAATACACAATACGTCCTAACATCTTGGACTGATCACACTGAAAGCACTTTCTTCCTCAAGTTTAAATGACTTATAATCAAATGAACCGGATCAGGTAAAAACAAATTTGATACATATAAGACACACATGAGAAGCACATGGCAAGCTTGAACGAACAGGACAGCTGCTGAATTAAAAGATTCAGGAAAACGACCAATGTGGTTCAAGTTCAAAACCAAACAGCCGTCTATTCAGGACGATGATACTTTGCCACAAAACAACTATGGGAGGATGCCATGTCTTCGTCACACGTTGTGCATCTGCTTCCATACCAAGCTCCCGAATAGCCATGCATCGGCTCTAAATCGATGCGTATCTCATCTAGTACGTGTCGAGTCTTGGCTCAAAAGTTGAGATCATAGTCATCGTCAGAACACCTCTTTAGTAGCCTCACTTTCTCTGGCTTTACCAGATAATTTTTGATGACAACTCTTTCTCCCAACGGAGTCAAGGAACTCGACGGGGCGAAACTACGTACCTGGACGAGCTTAAACTTGGCACTCCCCTTCACGAGATCCGTTCGTTAAACTTGACTTGAACGGACTTTCTTATCTACTATTCGCATGTAAACAGTTTCAGGGAGCTTCAGGACCAGGTGACGCCCTAACGGTTGATGCATAGGAATAGCAATGACGTAAAGACTCCCTGTCACCGGCCTTATCGACATTCTTGTCACTCCTCTATCATTAAGTTTTTGTGGTGTCTGAATCACCAGTCCTTATAATAAACATGATAGATTGATAAAGACCAGAATGATTAGGCTCAACAGCGTCCTCATGCTCGTTGTCCTGGGGCCGGACACCTTGAATGCAATTAAGCCGAGCCCAAAACATACCCGACACACCTTCTACCTCAACAACCTCGAGCTTGATTAAAAGGCCCATGTTTGTCATGCTAAAGTGCTTCTGGTCTTCTGTGAAATCGTCAAACTGACGAACATGCGAACACCTGCTGCAGCTTGCGGGGGATAAGACACCTTGCATGGTCTGGCTGTCGTAACAGTTGAAGTTGTAAGCTAAACGCGAATGGTTGTTGCTCCGTTTCAAGATCTCTTTTCGTAGCCGAGTGAACGCGGTATTTCCCTCTCCATAGAGCATCGGCATGTGTACATCAAATAGGTTCATAAGAGAATATGCATGGTCTTCTATGTGTGTTGTCTGCCGTGATGCAGCCCGACTGAGACGTCGCACCATAGGTTCATCTGGACGAGAACCTGACTCAATTTCCCCAGCTGAGTATTTACGAATATTGTGAAGTGATGCCCAATTGACACCCGAGAGGTAGGCGATGGTTGGTCGGAAGGAGAGTACTTGAAGGCGAGTAAGGAGATTGAGTAGGTTGAAGTTCATATCTGATATCAATCTTGTAGGCCGGAGGGGTTAGTGGTAGCCGACGCCTCCAGCAAAGCATACAACCGATACTTAACGCAAAAATGAGCCAGCGGATCGCAGGCATAAGAAGATTAGATGCACTTCTTCAGAAA
Source organism: Ophiostoma ulmi (assembly GCA_029298715.1). Taxonomy (NCBI): domain Eukaryota; kingdom Fungi; phylum Ascomycota; class Sordariomycetes; order Ophiostomatales; family Ophiostomataceae; genus Ophiostoma; species Ophiostoma ulmi. Next base: position 3,027,250 of record JANSLN010000002.1, on the reverse strand, counting down.
CCAATGTATACAAAAAAAAACCATTCACTGCTCAAGATGGCGCAATATAACAAACATATTAAAAACAATAATAAACAGATCAAATAAAGTCCATAATTCCATGTCAGTTGCCCAAGCACATCTTGCTTTAAAACGCGGCAATATTGACATATAGAAATCCCCGCGACTGTCAACCGCGTGGACCTGTATGTAGATCTTAGTACGGCAAAATATGCACACAAACGCTTTTCCAATCCCAGAAGCCAAAGAGTGAGAAGACAACACCAAGAACATGTAAGGATCAAGCAGTCCAGTCAACAGTGGCAGTATATGGCTTAAAATGACAGAGACTCTGCAGCCTGTGCCTGCTTGCGCTGTGACGTGTAGTCGACAACCATCTTCATCTTCTCCTTGGTCGCCGCCTTCTTCTGTGGCTTCATGCGAGTGACCCGGCCGCGCTTGCGCTTGTCGCCAACCATCTTGTTCTTGCGCTTCTTCTTGCCGTCATCGTCAGAGTCATCTTCTGAATCGTCCTCGGAGTCGGTGGCCTCGCTATCCTCAGAGCCCTCACCAACCCAGTCCTCGATGTCGTTGACCTCCTCGTCGCTTTCGTCAAAGTCACTGACAAACTCAACATCGTTGTCGGAAAAGTCTTCGTCGTCACTGTTCTGGAGTGCTTGCGCCTGCCGTGCAGACTTCTTGGTGTGAACCTTGACGCCCTCGGTCTCCTCCTCTAGCTCAGATTCATCCTCTTCGTCGTCATCTTCGTCGTCCTCGATGCCCTTGTCCATATCCCGGTCGCGGGTGGCACCGTCCTCATTCTCCATGGCGGTCAGCACCTTCTTCCAGATGGACTCGCTGACGTTGAGTGGCTCATGACCGTAGGTGCCAGAACGCAGACGCTCAAGCAGCTGGCGCTCAATTGTTTTCTCCAGCTGGGCAGCAGCTTCGGCCTTGCGCTCGCGCGTCCGCTCACGGTGCCGGACCTTGGGTGCCAGCTTCGCCACCGTCTTCTCGCCGAGCCGCTCCTCCTCCTTGGCAATTTTGCGCATGCGAATGGCAACCTGAGTGAGGCGTGTGAGACGCTGTTTGCACTTGTGGGTAAGGAATTTGGGCCAGTAGATAAGGCGGTCGTCGATCTGCTTGAGGGCTTCGGCGTAGTTTTGGGACAGGCGGATTCGCTCCCACAGCTTCGATGGGAGATGTGCGCGCTCGACTGTCTTCATGTAAAGGTAAAGACGACCCGCTAAAAAGAAAAATCAACGTTAGTCTCTGTCTTCATGTAGATGCATATGCCGTGACCGAGGCGGCAAAACTTACTTTCGGGGTTGGCCCGGACGGTAGCATATCTCGAGTTGGCGAGAGGGCAGGACTGTCTTGAACAGAAACCGGTTACGTCTGGTAGTGTTAGAAGACGAGGAAGACTGTATTAAATGATGAAACTGGCACAACATACTGTACTCGTTGTGGCAGAAGCTCTGGCCGCTCGGTGCTCTGGCGAATTGTTAGTATTTAAAGATTCAAAGTTGGCTGTTGTGATGGATGCCCGGCCGCGAAGAGATGGACAAACTTTAGCTTGTACGAGCAAAACTGCTTGTCTATAATGCCCCAGATGATTTCGTCGGAGGCCATGATTATGGTGGTTGCTTGACGCTTGAATGTGATGTGTTAGGTGTCGTGCGTGGTTGTGTGGTGATGTTGCAAAAAAACAACCGGTCAAAGCGATAGGAAGAAATCTGATGGACGCTAATCAATACCACCAGCGACTAAAAAAATCCAGATTCCAGAAAAAATTTGGGCGGCAGTACTTTTCTGCCAGGCGGTGAGCCAAAAGAGGAAATAAAGTGTGGAGAATGTTGAGTGGGCCTCTGGTGTCCCTGCTATTTCGGGCTGGGAAATATTTCCGCCTCTTGATTGGCCAGATTGAACTACATCGAAAGAAGCAAGAGCGACACAGGTGTTCCTGCTGTTTGTGAGGTCCCCCCCCAACAACAACAACAATAACAATAACAACAAAAAAAAAAAATAAGAAGAAGAAAGAACAGAAACCCGAAAAACCAACTCAAATTAAAGCTACCGTTCTACTAATACCTAATACCGGAGAAGAAATTATATATTTATAATATTGACAGGAAAAGTATTGATTACCGTGTATTTAAGGACAAAAGCTGAATCATGTCAGATGAAAATTCTATTAAATAAAACGCTTAGAAGCAACTTTAGCTGAAAAAAATGTTATAAGAAGAGGCATATCTTCTAAACATTAAAAATATATATAGAGATATTGCAGGGTGAGGATTCGTTTTGAGAATTTACGTTCAGTTGCGCAAGAACCGGTTGTTTACTTGCCCGATAGTACAGAATATATTTAAACACTGTCAGTTGACAGCCAGGGCATGGTGAGGTGCAGGTGATTGTCTGGTGATAACTTGGTGATTCAAAGTTCATCGAACTATGAAAAGGATGTGGTGGTAGTGTGAGGCACGCTTTCAAGGCATTAATTGGAACTGGAAAGGGATAGAGGTGGGAAAGCTATGGATGATTGATATAGGCTTTCTGGAGAAGAATGGACATTTGCATATTTTTAATAGCTTCTACCATGCTGAGTAGAGTTTTAACAAACGCGACAGGTACAGGAATAGTACATTACGTAGCCAACGTAAACCGACGTTGCGAGATATAAAGAAAACATAGCCCACAAAGGAGGGCTACAAAATCAAATCATAACTACACGGTGTGTCTGAGATAAATTAGCAGGCCTAGGCTATGTATATACTGGTAGAAATGGTGCTATAAAAATGAACTGATTTAAATATGGACGACGGTCTTGAAGCTCTAGAAATAGAGGAGTGGCGGCTCTTGAGCTGTGCCAGTATAATATGGATGTGTAAGTTGAGATTTTTAGACCAATTTTATCATATACAGAGTGTTTCGAAGATTAAGAAAGGACAAAATCGCAAAAGTTAACTCTCTGGGAGAGGGCAGTGATTATATAATACTTATACTAGAGTAAAGGTATACCAGAGTAATAGGACTTCCTACTGCCGTTTAACCTTTTGATGCCTGAGCTAAGTGATTGTTCGAGTCGTACCTAGAGGCAGGGCTTGGTCATTGGTCACTAATCTGTGCCACAATAGCTGTGAAAAATACTGAGTTTATATCACTGACCCGCATGAGCGGTTGTAGGCCAGGCTTCTACTTTTCCCAGTCTTTCTGCTTTGTTATCGGACTGCGCGAGTCCCATAAACCACCCGCAAGCAAATCTGAATCTGCATCAAGGTCGTTACCAATGAACAAATGTGTATCTGGAGAAAGCTGGAATAGTCCATGAACCATATCGCGTTTCATTATATAAAGGCTAACTGTCAATATTTAAAAAACGATGGCGAAAAAGGACTGCCATCACTGTCCACTGATGTCCAAGGGGAATTGCCGAAACGCCGGTAAAGGCCCAGCGAAGCTATGCACCACCCACGAAACATTTTGCCATCTACATGAGAAGCCTATCAGGCACCTCAAAAGACAGACCTGCATCGGGTGCTACAGAATGTTGAAATATGATGCAGACCAGCGGGAGAAGAGGAGCGGACCAAAAGAAACCGCAAAGCATCATATCGGAGAATCTGCAGGAACAAAAGCCAAAACAAGAGGGAAACCCAAGTATGGTAGGAAAAATTAATAATGGCATACAATGATAGTGAGAGATAGACTAATTCCAGGGGGCCGGCAACAGGATGCAGCTTGCAAGTTGAGCAGTTCAGATTAATAACTACATAATGTTTTGGCCATGGGCTTGATGTTTTGACGTGGGACTGTCAAATCAAGAAGTTCCGACACTCACAATTTTATGTAGATAGTTGCTAACTTCTATTTTCTATCTATATCAGCATTGGAGCAATCACATGTATTGTTAAGAACAAACGAATAACTTATTGTACAAAGTAGGGCGACGTATCGACATAATCAAAATAATGTTCGTTTTTATTATTATCCATACTATCATAATGCAACCTTCTCTTAATTACGATTATTATACTGTGCTAACTCCGGGCTAAACATACCTGGGTTAATACTCAGAGAATTATACATGTGCCGTGTGTTGAGTTCGAGACTGGTGTTTCCAAGACTGCGGGCCAGTGGATGTGGCCCTGAGCATAAGTTACCCATCTATTGTTATATACTGATGTAGGAGAAATAGCAGTAGCCAGAGTACTCTGCTCCTACAAACACACCATATCCATTTTGACGAACATGTAAATAGTTCGTGTGCAAGAACACGATATTCAAATTGATTACTTCTCTTACATCTTTTCAAATCGAAGCTCGAGACAGCTCAGCCACTTACGACTACCGCTGGCACCAAAAGGACGAGAAGCCGGAGCAAGAGCACAAGAATGGAAGGCTTGAAGGCTAGCGGTGCCACAGAAAGCGCCGGGATGGAGGCGCATGCCGATGGCCTACAGAATGGGTCTTTGACCGGAGAACCACCAGCAGTAGCTATGCCAAGTTTGCGAGGTGATTCAACAGAATCCTCAAGCAACACATCTGAAGCCTGAAAGGCTATGGTGACCCAAACTCTTCCCACTACAGACCGGCCTGTCCTCCATAGCGAGCCATCGCTCGAAAACATCAGGAGGAACCCGCCCGAGCGATCGGCCTCGGCACCCCCAGGGCCACATCTGCGAGAGGCGCTGTTGAAGATCATAGCATCAATGAGAATGGGGCCAGCTGCAGCTGTGTACCACACGCTGTGGCAGCCAAACTTTCCGGCACTGTTCGACAATTTTCCACAGTCAAGACCGTGGCGCGTACTATATCGGAGAGATGGTCAGCGTGTGTCAAGTCGGCCCCATCGCCCAAATAATGGTTTAGAAGTAATTGGCAACACGGCTGAGCACTGGCCATTCGGGAGCCCCCCACTATATGTTTTTCAGACGGCACAGTCCAGCAGCAGCGTTTGTGCTTTTCAATGGCCCGAATATGGACAAGAACAGTCCGTGAGCTGATGTGCAGTTTGGCACATGAGGTGCTCTCGGGCGCAGTATGAAGATCGGCATTCCTCCATTACCCCATAAAATGGTCTAGGTTCCATTAGCCCAGCAGAACAGAGCGCAACCCACAACAGAGCGCAACCCACACCAAGCGAGACAAGGCGATCAGACGAGAAGCTGAACATCCACTTGGACTGGCATAATCGATATCGATTCGAGGCAGAGGTGGGCAGCCCGTATGAGTCGACCACCAGAGGCAGAGACCGGCGTCGTGAAATTTTCGAGTGGCGGCACTGTTCGCGACATGAAATCGAAGCACTACAAGCAGAAGCAGTCAAATGCACTTCTAGCGAGGACGGAGCTATTGAGACTGAAGGCTATGGCCTGGATTCATATCCTTCCAGACCAAATACGAGTCTGGGTATGACTGAAGACAGAGCAGGCCAGTCTCTGCGCCGTAAGCTCAGCCTGGGTCTCTTAGGAGGTCAATGTAGGATCAGTGAAGAAGATAGGTCAAGCATACAGGAGATTATACAAAGAAGACCATCACGATTATTTTTACAAGCCAAGCCCCGGAAGAGGTCAATTTGGCGCGGGGGTTGGCAACTAGTGCGGCTGTCGGGTGCAATAGACCCCTTGACCGGTGCCATTCACGCAGCTTCCAGATATGATTTGGCTATCACGACTATCCCGGAAGAGGAGGAAGATGAGGATGTGGCATCTGGCACGTCTGGGCCATATCCTGTGGCTGTTACACCGCATGCCATCGAGGCCGAGCCATTGGACCTTGATGATATAATTGGAGACGAGGCAGAGCGGCGCAGAACACCGGATGAGCACGAAATAGTGACTATTTTAGCCAACGCCGGACCGCCTAGCAAGACCAGAACAATCCCAGAACTTGCAACAGACGCAGGGGAGGACACAACCTCATCAGCTGTTGTGGCACGATTTGCATTTATTGGGAGCGGAAAAGCAGGGAAGCTGGGTGAACGATGGGCTTTGATGGAAGTAATGACGGGACTAGCTATATGGGGGAGGGAGCGAAAGGCGTCAACGCGTCAACGGGATGCGGTAGTCCACGCGTGTAGTGAACTTACAAAGCGTTCTCTAGCCTTTGAGCTGTCGCAAGCGTGTTCTCTTTCTGGTGTATATATCGAAGCCTGTATCAATGGTATATTGAGTATGGTGCATTCAGCTAGATGCTGTTTTGGCTTCCAAATCATCTCGAATGCTACTCAGAGTCTCTGCATTTTGCCAACTTCAGCCGCATTGTTGTTAGTTGTTTTGTTCAAACTCCTGACGCGTGTGCCAGTCAGCGCAATAAGATCGTCAGTGTCCAAACCGTTAGGCTGCATAGTCACAGGCATTAATCATAGGTAAGGGTATCGTCAGAGACAAGATCATTCCCCGCTATACCAGTCGTCTATTTTATTCGATTCTTCTCGAGACATCAATTGCTCGGCCGCTTGAACTAAACTTGCTTCTAGCTTCTATTTGTCGATTCCGAGAGCCGAGTACTTGGCTTTGATAGTAGACAAGCACCTGGCTCCCGGCTTGGCTGGAATTGGCATGGGTAAAGAGAATAAGGAGAGAAGAAGCGATACCCACGTGGGCGGTTTATCGCTAACACTGGACATTGATTATGGGCTTGCCAATAAGGACAGGGTCATTGCTTTCGTATTCTGTTTATCTACTTGCCATAACGCCACCTCCCCGTCTGGCCCGCTCATCATCTTTCGTCCCAAAGCTCTGTCAGTCTTCACTCCTCCTCCTCCTCTTCCTCGTTCTTAGCCTCTCCGCCCATTCAACTCCTCCCCTTGTACTGGTAACGACCCAATCACGGCTCGCTTTACAACCACATTGCCTTGAGCTCTTTGTCCGATGCTTGCTTGAGGCCCTCGCCGTTGCTATCTGTAGAATGTAAGCTGTAAATGTATGCTCACATAGGATGCTAGATGCATGGCTTTGTCACTTCATGGCCGACTTTCAGAACAGTCGCACCTGGCAGGCCTAGGTAATGTAGAAATGAGTTGATAAAGTAGCGAGTTGATAGAGTAGCTTATTCTTTTTATTTGAGACCTTTTCAAAGTGTAGTGGCCACGCCGTAGTACTGTTCCCTCTTTTCGTGTCTGTCGTGATGAAAAAGATAATTAAAAGTCCATAAAGAGTACTACTGTGCAGATCTTTCTTTTCTTTTATTAACATTGTTGACTTGACTCTCTACACTTTTGACGTCTTCTTTCACATTCGTTCACTATCCTATTCGATCGTATTTTCACATCCCGAATCCAGGTGCTGATAACTCATTCCATCCTAACGCAACAACATTCGTCATCTACTCTCAAGATGGCAAGCTCTTCGCATTTCTCACGCCTCGAGCCTGATATTCTCAGCCCATACAGACCTGGCCCGCTGTCACCAAGAAGCACCGACGACCTCCACCATGACGACAACGAAAGCGAAGACAGCATTCCCATGACACCACAAGGCACGCCATTATTGTCAAGACGGGTCCCCAAGGCCAAGAAATCAACACCCACTGCACTCCGGAGCCGCTATCTTCCTACATCGCGCCGGTTCTGGGCCGACTTTACCATGGGCTTTGCCGACGGTCTCACGGTGCCATTTGCTCTGACTGCAGGTCTCTCTTCCCTCGGTCAGACTGACACCGTGGTCTATGCCGGCCTTGCGGAGGTCAGTGCTGGCTGCATTAGCATGGGTATTGGCGGTTACCTTTCGGCGCGCCAGTCTTCATCATCGACAAATTCTGCCGACAACGGCAACACTAACGAGGGGGACGACAATGTTACCTCCATTGAGGAAGGTATTGAAGTATCCTATTCGTTCAGCGAGGATCGGGAAAAGAGACTATCGTCGCCATCCATCACACTTCACCCATGTACCCTTACCTCTCGCTACCTTGCGCCACTCAGTCTTCCTGCCGATCTCCAGCAACTGGTCATGGCTCATATAGCAACACAGCCCGATACTACGCAGGCCATTCTGGTCGCCGAGTCGCAGAAGCTGGGTGGTCCTGTCTACGACTACTATGGTGACCGGGATGCCCTTTCCGATGACAGTGATTCCAGAGGAGACGATGACGACGATGACTGCGTCTGGCCCATTGCTTCTGGTTTATCTGTGGCTCTTGGCTACCTCATTGGCGGCCTGCTACCTCTTGGGCCATACTTCTTCGTTGAAAGCGTTGACGATGGTCTGCGGTGAAGCTTTGTGGTGTGCATTATAGCCCTGTTTCTTTTCGGCTTCCTTCGTAACTTTGCACTTGATAGACCGGCAGTGGAACAATCAAGCACAAACCGCAAAACGTCCGCTCGTCAGTTGTCTTGGCACAAGTCGCGCATACCCTGGCGCCGCCTAGGCAGGAGCACATTCGAGGGTCTCCAAATGGTGATTCTTGGTGGCATTGCAGCTATTGCAGCTGTATTGTGTGTCCGCATGTTTGAAAGCGAGAAGAACTCCTAAGCATGTTTTAAGTTACAGTTTTATTCATCCTTTATCATTTATTCTTGCCACATTGCATAACGACAGTCAAAATGCTTATCATGAGTTTTAAAGCCCTCAGTTTTAGCAACTTTCTTCACTTATGGGTGCATGTATGACAATTGGGATCAAAGATGCATAAGATTCATACGATCTCATAGAAGAAAAGAAAAACAAAAGGGAAGAATGGATAGCTGGCTGTACCCCAACTCCTAGCCAAAAAAAGACAATCATACACGAACGCAGTTGCAAGCACGCGCGCAGCGAGTGTCTTTGGTGTCAAGGGTTCCTGTCGGCGAGCAGACAGCATTGCCAGCAGCGATACATTTTTGCGACAGCTGTGTGACAACACAAACGGCAGCATATCTAGGATTGGCGATGGCTACCGTATTACGGGGAATTTCGGCACTTGAAAGTATCTGATGGGTCTCTGACCGAGTGTCAATGATCGATTTAGAGCTGCTCATGTGATTTTTCATACTGGCACAGATAGGGCAGTCGGTTTCGTTGTCCTCAATATGCGACGAGACCTCATCAAAATCTTTGTGACAGTCGGGACAGTTGAGTTCCTTCTGGACGCTGGCATCACAGCTTCCCCAGTTGGAGCCCTTGTGGTTGCCCTTTGGGCCTTTGTCGGTGTAGCCATAACCATAGCCATTGACATAGCCACGGCTTGGATCGTAGTATGTTATGCCGTCCTTTGTCTCTTTGTCGGAGTAAGTTTCATCGCTCATAGGCGAGGTTGGTGGTTTTGGCTCATTCTTACTGTTGCTCGGCGAGTATTTGTTCTTGTACTTCTTGTTGTTGTGGTGCATCAGTGCTGCTGGCGGCCCACGTTTGTCCCGAGGGCCGGACAGATTCTTGGGCTTGTTCCAGCATAGAAGTCCTTTAGTACACGGTGCAGTCTCTGGTGGTATAACGGGTATGATGACGATGGTCTCGTTGTCTCCGTGATTGAGACCGATAGGGCCGGCCAAGGCCGGTTTGGCAATGCAAAGGAAGACCGTGGCTAGGAGTGAGTAGCGAACCTGTACGGCGTTAGTATCAGTTAATACATTATTTCAAGTTGAGTACTACCAAACGAACCATTTTAAAAATCGAGAAGTGTAGGATGTAGTACAATGTAGATGAGGTAGGCGATGAGACGGAGATGGAATAGGGACATGGAGGTCAAAATGACATAGGGTAGCACGCGGACGGTAGGTGATTCGAGGGCACCGACAGTGACAACGATAAATATAGATAATGGTATTAATAGCTGTACGGGTATCATAAGGGGTGAGAGAGTCATGAGGAGATAGAGTGTCGATATATATTGCGAGGATTCGGTGTGGGATGAAACACATGCCTAGCTGGACACAGCGGGCAATTGGCATTTGTTTGCTAACCTTCCAGGTGTTCACGCGATGACGGGGGGATAGGGGAACAAAGCAGTTTTATTTTTGGTCGCTCTTTCCTCGCCCGTCAATTAACGGCAGCAAGTCGCTACTTCCACATCTGTATTCTCAAGGGTAACGTCTCACCCCTGTGTACTGAGGGTAAGCAGTTTGGCGGTAAGGTGTCCGTCGCGTGGTAGGTGGAAACTGCACGGGCGGATTGTTCAGCACGTAGTCGTCGACAACGGCTACACCGGGCGGCCGTCTCCATCGTGCGCGCTCTTCTTCCTGTGCGGCGGCACACATTTGAGCCTCCAGCATAGAATTGTACTGCTCGGCAGTCATACATGCCTGGCCGTATTGTTGCCGCTGGCGCCTTCTCGATCGGGTACACGCGTTGACGTCCGAAGTTTCCTCTTCCGTCTCATCATAGCTCACTTCCGCTTCATATACCGCTCTAGTCCTGCGACTGGATGGCCAGCCATGACGTCCGTGATAGTAAGAGCGGTTGTTGTGATATTCCAGATATCCCTTGGTGTTCGTAGCCCAATACCAAATGATGATCACGACAACTACCGCTACTATTATTCCGCCCAGCAATCCTCCAACTTGTGCCTGGCTTAGCCCGCTATTGTCTACTCCTGCAGAATTTAAGGCACTCACGATGATTCCACCTGCCGACTCTGTCGATAAAGAGGAGGCGGAAGCGGAAGCGGAACTGAACGTACTTGCCAGGTTAGGTAATGGTGCTGGTTGGGGAGCCATTTCGGGAAGGGCCGCTGGGGTAGCAGGGGTGATCGCGGGGAAGTTTGTGTAGGAATAATAGCATGTAGCCGTGTTAAGGAGGAAGTGCAATTTTTTGGGCTTGTTGAAGATTTATGTATTAGAACATCTTAAAACTAACCTCCAGAAAGGCAAACAGATGAGTAGGAAATTAAGATTTGGTTATCACGGAAAGAGCGACTGGCCTAATCTATACCCAATCACCCACGAAATACTCTTAAAAAACGGAAGAGTAAGGCCGTGTCATGGGAAGGAACAACGAACACACAACCTTCAGATAGGGAAGGCATGATGCAGTTACTGGCTTCTGCAAGATAGACTCTAATACTACAACAGATACAATATCAATAATGGCCTTTAGGCTCGACTAGGCAACAGGGAGGGCAACATACAAACATGAAGGGTTACAAACAAAAAGGCAAGAACTATCCCAACCGGGGGGGCATTTATCCCTGGATGTTGTGACCGGCTTCGAACGATATCCTCCTCCCACACAAAAAGTCTCCCGTGATGATGCCATCTCCACTTTGGTGGATGATGTCCCATTTGCCGGCGTCGTCCTCCTCTCAGAAGTGCGTGCGGAAACAAATCCTTTAGGCTCGCCACGACATATCACACCTGTAGTGCCTGTGTATGCATTGCAGGGCATCAATCGCCATTTACCAGCCAATTACAACCTCCGTATGTCAAGGAAAGGATGCATCAGGACGGGACAGCATATGCATACTTGCATACACCACCATGAAGCTCGAACAGGGAGAGCGACCAGGAGCATAAGAGGCCTTTTACTATCGATCATGGTGGCATTCTCTTCTGTCGACAGCTAGTATCCCATGCTTCAGTTTTCGTCCTTTCATCTCCCTCCCAAGTCAACTGTAAGTTGATACTTTTTAGGGAAAAATCATAACTCACGGCTCCTTTCCTTTTCTTTTAGGCAAAATAGAGGCATACGATCATTGCATAGCCACTAGTGTTTTTTTTTTACAATCCTTTGATTTTCTGACAATTTCCGTGACATCGTTAGATGTGAGTGTACCCAACTACAAGAACGTGTCGCAATGAATCGTAGCACGCTATCTTTTTGAAGAGAGATCGTGTGCCTATGCAGTGGAATTTTTCTGTTATACATTAGGCATGTTCTTGATTCATTCACAAGACTGTACACATTGGTCAGTTTCGCAATGGTGTACATTTTGCTCGATATAAAGGTTACACAAGAGTCATTTTTGGGAGGGAGTAAAAATAGTGACCCGGTAAGGTCATTGACAGCCAAGTTCAAAAAGATAACAATGGGTATCGACCTCTCGCGTCAGAGGACCTAGCAGAGCAAACACGCTGCATCTCTGTTCATGCAGGCCTCAAACAGACTACGTTTTACATTTGAATTTGACAACATAGAATCAAACCGTGATAATTTTAATAAAGCTTATAGCCAGATTTAGAAGAAAACAAAATTGTATATCTGTTTTATTCATAGTGTAATTAACATTTCTAATAAAATCGTTCAAGCACTCTGTTTTGGTAATGAAGATTGCTAAACCAAGCTGGTCTCGTTTATGTTAATTATAGCTTCGTATATTGAGATATACTAGAAAACCCCGATAATTTTATAAATTATGCAATCATAATTATTTGCATATTGAAGATACTGGTACTTAACAAAATAGTCATTGCTGCATATGCATTCACTTCTCAGTATCAGCGCCAATCAACTCGTGACTATTTAGTTTCTCAACAATGGACAAGGGCTATCATATTTGCACTATGTATAATATACACTACGCGCTCTCCGCAGAACTTCGACTCAAATTTACTCCTCATGCATAAACTTCTGAAGGAATTTGTTGTTGGAAATGTAGTAACGCGCACGCTTGCCGTAGATCCACAAGGGGATTGTGGTCAGGACGACACCGACATAGATGCTGCCGAGAACCAAGAAAACGTTTAGAGCACCCGACTTGGCCAGCCAGTCATTGACAAAGTAGGTGAGACCAAATGTCAGGAAGTTGCGCGCATTGATGGCCACAAACGCCTCCTCGCTCAGCTCGTTGTGTGCGTCTAGAATGTAGGGAAAGACACTGGCGTTCAAACAGGCCAGAGCCATGTTGGCGAGACCGAAGCAGAGAACAGGGCCACTCCAGTGAGTCTGGTAATGAATGGTGGCACCAAAGCCGTAGAAACCAGCAGCACCAACAAACAGGGGTAGGATAATAAGCGGCAAACGGAACTCAGGCTCGTATATACCGTGATTCTTGCGTGCCAGCCAGACTGTGATGCGATCGTTTAATGGACCAGAAATGATCTCACCCAGAAGCGTAAAGATAAAAGGCGACAGAGAGATGAGACCGGTTTGCGAGACGGAAAAGTTGTAGGGTGCGACGGTGAAGATAGAGGCGTTGACGACACTGAAAACGACAATCCACGTGAGTGTTGCACCGTACATGAGAAAACCCCAAAAGACACCAGGGTAGAAAAAAATAACAAAGGGACGAATAAAGATACGAAACATAGGCGTGTCGGAATAAATGCCGGTGAAAATCTGTAGAGATCGCCAGAAGCTATGCTTGATTTCGTCAGAGCCGTAAATGCGAGCCGGTGCAGCCTCTGCGTCACTCGTCACTCTGGTGCCGTTCTCGGACATCTCAACAGTAGCTGCAACTTCTGCCTTTTCAGGAGACACGCTGCGGCCAAGATCATATCCGGTAAAACGCTGCTCCAGAGGGGGGCGTATATAGGCGGTCTCGGGCACAAAAAGGTAGACTAGGGGGAGAAGGGCACCGAAGATGATAGCACACCAGATAAACATCCAGTGCCATCCTTGGTTCTAAAGCCGGTTAGTTTTTTGCATAGCAACAAGTCTGCAGTACTAGTAACACGCACCTCGATAATGTAGCCAGAGATTAGCGAGCCGCCGGAGATACCGCAGAGCAAAAACATGTTCCACACGGCAATACGTGTGGCACGCTGGTGGACAAAATACATGTCGGCAATAGTACACTGCACGAGGACTTCGTATGGGGCCATTCCCAGAGCACCCCATACACGGCTACCGAGGAAAGACGGGTAATTCTTGGCAACACTTCCCCAGATGCTTGCCGTGAGCATAATGACGCTGCAGGCCAGGTAGACAGGACGGCGACCTATTTTCTTTGCCATGGGGTTGAAAATAAAGAGTGAAATACCAATGACGAGGACGACCCATGCTGTGGCTTGCGAGAGAACGTCGATGGTAACGTCAAGGTCTTCTGAAATAACGACGAAACCGGGCGATAGCATAGGTCCATAGGCACCGACGACACCTGCCGAGAGACCGGTGATTAGCAGAACAAGGTCCTTGCGCCATACAGGCCACTAAATTGTTAGCAGAGACACCTGCTTATGTGGTGCTTAAGGACCTACGTTGAGGGGGTCATTGGGGGAGGCAGTCGGCTGTGGCGACAGGACGACATTGGAAAAACTGCCAGTGCCGTGTCGAAGAAGCTCTGGAGGGATATGGTCATATTCGGATGGGAGGTCAGATCTGTCGGCCAGAACGACTATGTATTGTAAGCTTTGAGCAGGTTGATAACATGTTGATAGGTAGAGGGTGGTGAGATTTACCTGTACCTGGCACGAGTTTCCCTGCAGGGACGTCCAGAATTCCCCATGCCATGATAAGTATTATCGTGAGATAACAAGCTGCAATGTACAATGAGTGTAATGAGAAACAACAAGTAAGATTTATGAGTAGGCTGCACAGTTTTCTTGATGGGTCTTCCTTCTATCGAGGTCCGCGTGCCGTTGATTTTACCCGGTTCTCCCTGAGACCTTATATAGATGCGTTTATGATTGTTTTATCTCGGCGTGACTAAGGTACCGGCCCGTTCACGTCTGTAAAGTAGAGTGTTGGCGCCCTCTTACCTTTTCCGCATCGAATATAGGCGCTTGCTATACTTCCTAACCAGCTAAGGTCTTGTCAAGTGGCGTAAATCGGTGTGTGTAAGGACTGACAAAGACAAACAAAATCAAAGATGTCTGCGAGCCAGGTCTTTATTACCCACATTCCCTACTATGCCATCGATATCTCCTCGTTGCAACAGGATCTAGCGGTTGCATGGGGCCGAATTCAGTCAACCATTGCACCGCGGCACCGTGGCAGCAAGCGTGGAGAAACATGGCTGGGTGACGATCGATACTTGACGTGGCCACACATACTATGTTGAGCTGCTTTTATTTATACTATGCTGGCTATGTGTCTGTCTCTAAATTGTCACTGGGATGCAATCACATGTGACTGCAGCTTTGCTTTATTTAAATTTAACAGTATATTAGGGTATATCCCCAAAGATGGCGAACTGCAAGCAAAGTCAGCAGCAGCCGTCCAGACTCTCAGTTGCAAATATACCGACAGCTTACATTCTATATCGGAGCGACTGAATGACTAAAGACTCGCATTTTCAAGTGTCTTTGGATGTTCATCAATGGGTCTTGTTCGGAGACTTTCAATTATCAGCCTAGCATTAGAAAGATTGGTAAAACATGATTAAGACCTCATTGCAGATAGTATTAGTAACTGCCGAACGCAATAGCTTCTCTATCCTCAGCCGCGATATACGCACTGAGTGTGGGAGAAGTTGGAGAAGATTAGGAACAATAACAACATAATAGATAACCTCAGATGACAGCCTTCGTTACCACCGAAGCGATGTCCAATGGGATGCAGATTAAAGACGAAAGACCAAGTAGAAAAAGCAATGAGAAAACACCTAGAACCAGCACGAGTGCCAATGAAGCTAAACTAGATAAGAAATAAAACTCGGGGAACCCCAGATGCCAACTCTAGACGTCTGGGGTAAGTTGAAGAGCACTTGCTGCCTCCGCATGGTTCGCCTTCATCCAGCCGGCAGTATCCCCACATTCCCCATATACAAGGCGGCGGCATGCCATCTTTGGTGCTCTTTATGTGTGGGGAAGTGGAGGTGCGAATACTGTTGAAGTCTTGTAATACCTTACTCAGACTTTTTAGGGCGCTAACAAAGTGGTCCTCAAACGTAGCAAATTTGATATAAAGTGACACTGACAGCAGCCGGCTGTTTTGGAAGACCGGGGTAGTCGGACGTCGCATTTCGCATTAAAAAGCTAGCAACCCACATATGCTCTGTCCGACATTAAATAGGCGGTCTTTAAAAATATCTGAGTTTCCATCATATCCACACCATGAGTGACCCCTCCGCTACCAAGCCCAAGACGGGTATTCGTGTCATCATCGTTGGCACGGGCTTTGCTGGCCTTACTGCTGCCATTGAGTGCCACCGCCAAGGCCACACTGTTACTGTCCTAGAGAAGTTCCCTGTCCGCAAGCAGCTGGGCGATATCATCAGCTTCGGCCAGAACTCAAGCAAGATCTTTCGCCGCTGGCCTGGTGTCGGCGCAAAGTTTGATGCGCTCAGCCACCGCGCCAATGCTCTGCAAATCAAGACCTGGAACGGCCAGCCAATCCTTCGCCAGTCTTGGGAAAAGGAGGACCGCGAATGGGGCACGCGCTACGACGGCCATCGTGGTGAGCTGCACGGTGTTCTCTGTGACCACGCTGAGAAGGATCTCGGCATTGACATTCGCCTAGGCCACCGCGTCGTCCAATACTATGAGACCGATGATGTCGCCGGTGTCGAGGTTGAGATTGTGTCTGAGGATGGAGCTGTCAACAAGACGCGCAAGAAGATTGAAGGTGATGTTGTTCTTGCTGGAGATGGTGTGCGCTCTCTCGGTCGCACTCTCGTGCTCGGCCACGAAGACAAGCCACTTGCCTCCGGTTATGCCGTCTACCGCGCGTGGTTCGATGGCTCAGAGATCGCCAAGGACCCCCTGACTTCCTTCTTTTACAACAACCCTGATGGCGACCAGCACATCTGCTGGATTGGCCCTGATGTTCACTTTATCGCCGCATCGCTCGGAAAGGGCAGCTTCTCGTGGGTCTGCACGCACAAGGATGTTGCCGACATTGACGAGAGCTGGCAACTCGAGGCCCCTGTTGCCGATGCCCGCAAGGTCCTCGAGGGCTGGGAGCCTGTAATCCAGAAGATTCTCGACTATACCCCTGAGCCTCTTGTTGACTGGAAGCTCGTCTATCGCGACCCTCTGCCGACCTGGATTTCTCCGAAGCGTCGCATCTCACTTATCGGTGATGCTGCGCACCCTTTCCTGCCGACATCGATCCAGGGTGCCTCACAGGCAGTTGAAGATGGTGTAACTCTTGGTGTCGTTCTGCGCCGCGCCGGTTCCGCCGCCAAGGTTCCCGAGGCCATTGCCGCCTTTGAGGCACTGAGATATGAGCGTGTTCGCGCAGCACAAAAGACTGGCGAGACGATGCGGGATACTTGGCACCAGATGGATATGGAGAAGATCAAGGCTAACCCTGAGTCGATGCGACTCAAGCGCGAGGGCTGGTTGCTCAACTTTGACTCGGAGGTATACGCCGAGGACAACTATGACAAGACAGTTGAAGCCCTTCGTCGCACAGGTTTTCAGGACACCAGTGAGGCACGGAAGTTGAACGTTCCTGATATTTCTTGATTATACGTTTCCCTTTAGAATAGATGCATATACATTCTATAAAGTGGTTTGCTTTATTTTGTGGTTTTATTCTTCTTTCTTCTTGATTTTAGGAAGATGTACTTGACCAGCTCTTTTGGCCTTTCACTGGCTTCTGAATTAACTGAGAACCAGCTATTCAATCATTTAATTTTATTATATTCAGTTATTTCATTATATTGTAATCTTTTATTCAACTCACAATGTGGGATTAGATTTAAGTTTTTTCACAGTCGCAAGCATTAAATCTCCCATTCACAGCAAAAGCGTAGATTAATAATTCGGGTCATTTTAACACCATAGACGTTTTACCCGTCCGCTATTCGACCGATGAAAACAGATATCATGATTCGTCAGCATTACACATTTCCAACAGACGCCGAGCCCCACCGCGCATAACTCCGTATTGCCCTGACCAGACCCACACCCCAACGCCATACATCGCGACATGCTTCACCGTTGACAATCACCACATATATAAGGTCTATATTTTCCTTATACATGATATGTTGATCGTTAATATCTGCTTCGGAGCTAATAATAAGTCTTTTAACTTTGTTGCAGTAGGCTGCTTTATTTCTCACCACCTCTGTGACGGACTCAACAAGCACAACGGCATCAACTAGTCGCAATCATTCTGCTCTCAACTAGACCAAGCCTCGTGTTGTCGATGCGCGTCTCCTTGCGTGTCCCTGCGGTTCTTCTCACGGCAGCAGGCGCAACTTACATCGCATATAGGGCCCAAAACACTCATCATCTAGCATCGTTCCTAAACACATTCAGCACGCAGACAAACACCACATCTACTTCGTTTATTAAAACTCACACAATGGCCCGTGGTGCAGTAATCGCCCTTTCACATGGTGGTGGACCAATGCCAATTCTTGGTGACCCCGAATCGGCTCAGCTTATTAAGAGCCTCAAGACTCGTGCCCCTGCTATCCTTGGGCTGGATGACCCGGCACGGCGCCCAAAAGCCATCGTACTGGTCACAGCACACTGGTCTGAAAATCGCCCTACTATCTCATCAGGTGCCCGCCACCGGCTGCTATATGACTATGGAGGTTTCCCTCCCGAGGCATACAAACTCAAGTACGATGCCCCCGGATCGCCCGAGATTGCCAATCGTGTGGCCGAGCTCTTCCGTGAAGAGGGGCTGAACCCGGCTCTCGACACTGAGCGCGGCTGGGACCATGGCGTGTTTGTGCCCATGCTGTTGGTCCGTCCTCAAGCAGACATTCCGATTGTGCAGATTAGTGTTCTGAACAGTGAAGATCCGGCGCAACACTTTGCCATGGGCCGGGCTCTGGAGAAGTTGCGGTCGGAGCAGAATGTGGCTATTGTCGGCTCGGGATTTGCGAGCTTCCATAATCTGCGCCTCATGTTAACTGGTGCGACTCGCCAGCCAACAATGAAGACGACTGTTGCTGAGTGGAACGCCAAAGTTGAGTCTGCAGTCAAGGCTGCCAGAGCCGAAGATCGCGACGAGGAGTTTCGGAACTGGCGGTCTTGGCCAGCGGCATACACCACCCACCCTCGGGGTGGTGCCGAGCATTTTCTGCCCTTGGTAGTATGTGCCGGTGCTGCTGGAGACGAGGCTGGAAAGTCATACTCGGACAACTACCTGGGCATCGACATTGTCTCCTACTATTGGGAGTAGTGTTTTTGAACTCGGTTTGTGTAATCAAGCGTTTATTTACTTTACAACATACTTTTGTCTAAACTAAATCATACAAAGTTGCTTATTGCTTTACCCGACATAACCTCCCACCTCCTTGTTCTTCCCACCGCTCACTTCCAACACAAGGAGTGCACCAAAGGACATCTGTCGGGTCGACTGATCGCTTGATAGAGATAAGTCTGTTGTAATTGTCTCCCAAAAACGTTTGCTGCCAGTTCGGTTCAATTTTGGACGCCTCATTGATATATGCCCCAGTATCTGGAGCCAGCTTGTGCAATACCGCTGATAAGAAACCAGAAAAATAATTTGTGCTTTCCACATATGCATTATTGTTCGTGGGGAACCGAATGCTTGATGTAGCGTGAACATATATGCGTCGCTATGCAGGATGAATCTTGCTGCTGCCGTCCATTGGCTGGGCCTCGTGCACTGCCTTACCAGATAAAATATAAACGGTGGCTTGACCGATCGCTGAGAACTTCGCCAATGCGATCTTGAGTGATAACATATTATCAGTCAGAACAGGACGGTCCAGAAGACGCGAAGCCATTATACTATTATATCCAACTGGCGAATTGTCATAGTTCTCAGCATACCAAGCTTGAAAATTTAGATAGTATGTTGTGTTGTAGTGCCCGAACATGTGCTTTGACCAGTTAGTGTTGACATGACTCATAATGTTTTTCATTTTGTTGGTGATGATAGACGCGTTGTTGGTGTTTGGCATAATGATCTTTCTAATGATCCCTTTGATCATTGCATTGCTGTCATTGATAAAGTGGCTGACTTGATTGAGAACTGATTGGGTAGCCAGAGATGCCAGCATCAGCGAAATCGGGGAATTGCGGCACGACATAAGTAATCATATCAAAGGCCTTTGTGTCGTTGGCAGCGGTAACAATCCAAAAGGTCATTCCGACAAGTTCAGGACTTGGATAGATCTTCAACGTGACCGAAGTCACAGCACCAAATGTAGAATCACCACCTCCGCGCATAGCCCCAAAGAGGTCTTTGTTTTGGCACTCGTTGAGAGTCAGAATTTCGCCTCGAGGAGAAACGATTTCCATCTCCAGAACCTGGTCTGCAGCCATTCCATATTGGGGTGCTAGGATGCTGTGCCCGCCTCCTGTGATAAGCCGCCGAGGGCTACAGTGCGTCCGTTGCCGCCAATCACGACAAGTTGTATACCTCTTGCATTTGGGTTCCCGCCAGTGCAGTCAAAGAAAACCCTGATACTGTGACATTCTTGCAGCCAGTTGGCGAGAATGATGTCTCATGAAGCGTTGTGCCTTTCATATGGTGAGCCCAGATCGACAGGGCATGCGGTGCCACCGATTGGCCGAGGTAATCATGCCCACCGTTCTTGACAATGACACGAACGTTGTTAACACGAGCAAAATCAAGGCCTGCTTTGACATGCTTTGGCGTTGTCGCGTTGATCACATACACGGGGTAGCTGTAGCCAGTGCAGGGAGCCAAAGGATTGGGAAGACAGGTCTTGTTCGCCCAGTTATCCCATTTGACGGACACGGGGTTTACAGAGTGAAAGAATTCGCTGGGCCAGTCAAGTACCGCGCATTTTGAAGCCGAATAGGTGGAAAGCCCTGGATGACAGACGGCGCCAGGCGGAGAAGCATAAGAAGGCGTCCGTCGACAGACTCATTCAGTGACCTCCAGAGATCAATCAAAGGCCAACTCTTGGTTCCTAGAACTGATCGGCATGTTTTGTAGATTCGTTTGCATCCCGACGAGCGGAATAATGAGATGCATCAACATGAATGAAGAAGAGTATTAAGGGGTAAGTTAGTAATATCATTATGCTTGACGCAAATCGATCATGACCTCGAAGCGTTATCGAAGGTTTTGGATATAGTATTGGACTCATGCGACGATTTTCACAGCTTCGGTGACATCCCTGAATATTCAATATTAGCTTCAAGGGTGCAGAATACAAAGCAAGGTGCATTCCATAGTTCTAGAAACTGACCAAGATCTACACTAAGAGGGCGGAATCGCCTGAAATCCACAACTTTATTCAAGGGAATTCGGTGATCTTCCCCCCTTTCTCCTCTCACTGAATTTTAAATTAACAAATATATCTAGCATCAGCTTTTAATGGATAATCTCTATAAATGAAGAGCATCCGTTGTTCTGGCTTTACTTTTCTAATGAGGCATCTTTATATATGACCGGGCAATGTAAAATATACTCGGACCACACAATCAGGCGCTTCATCCCGTCTATGATACAAAAATAGCCACATCGCACCATACACAGGTAAGCTTTGATTTTAGGATTGGAACCGGCTAAACACACCCCCAGAAACAAGTGTGGTGCGTATCTTGTCAAATGCTGACTGCTTCAAGCTACTATACGCAGTGAAGGAGCTATCATGTCCATATCACGGTTCTTCCAGGCCGGATTTGGTCTTTTGAGTTTGTTGCTTCTGTGCTCATGGCTATTTCAAGGGGCACTTGCTGCCAGACCAGATGTGAACATAAACAAACTTGTGCCATTCACTGTGCGCCCACGGGAGACCAATGGCACGAGCAAATACCTGCCTCCGCCGACCCAAGACCCTTGGTACTCGCCACCTAGTGATTGGGAGGATGCCAACCCGGGCGATGTTCTTAGCGTTCGCGACCACGCCTATCCGACGATCAACATTGCCAACGCAGTCGACACTTTCCAAGTACTGTATCGCAGCAGTGACAGCAACGGTAATGCAACGTGGTCTGTGGCTACTATCTTCATTCCCGAGAAGCACCGTCGCTGCCTACCAGACAACCAGATCAAACTTGGATGTTCGCATGCTATGGTGGTGTACGATCTACCAACAGATAGTGTCAGCCCCGACGCCGCGCCCAGCTATCTGCTTCAATTTCAAGAGCCATATGGAGAGATGCGTGATATGCTAGATCGCGGCTGGTTTGTCATGGTCCCAGACTATGAAGGCCCGCATGCGGCTTTCTGTGCGGGTGTGCAGTCTGGTTACATAACACTCGATGCCACGCGCGCTGTGCTGAAAGAGACTGGCCGGTATGGCTTGCTCATGGACTTTGCCAAGGTCGGCATGTGGGGATACAGCGGTGGTGCATTTGCCGTCGAGTTCGCAACAGAGCTTGCCGAGGCTTATGCACCCGAACTGACGGTCGATGCCGCTGTTGTCGGTGGCCTGTCGCCCAATGTGACCACAGTGGACGAGCGCATGAACAAGAACCTCACAGCCGGTCTGTTTGTGACAAGTTTGTATGGCGTCACACTACAGCAGCCAGAAGCTCATTCATTTCTGATGCAGCAACTGCGTACTGAGGGTCCATACAACAAGACAAAGTTTCTCAGCGCCTTGAACATGACGGGAGCTGACGTCCTCGGCGCGTTCTCAAACCAGGACATCTTTGCCTACCTCAAGAATGGCCATGTCGACTATTACAACCCGATAATCCAATCCGCAATAAACAGTGATGGCGTCGCAGGAGTACACGGTATCCCCAAGATCCCGACTTTTTACTACAAGGCTGTCCACGATGAACTGAGCCCTGTTGACGAGACAAGCGTGATTGTCGACTACTTTTGCAAAAACGGTGCAAACATACTCTTCCATCAAAACACAATAGGTGGCCATAACGATGAGCTATGGGCAGGACGCCTACGTGTTTTTGACTATCTGTCCGCCAAGCTGGATGGAGTGGTTGGCACCAGCAGTGGCATCATGATGAACATCCCTGAGACGGGATGCATCACACAGACGGTGTCAATACCATTACAGACGTTGCATCTGCTGCCAGATTGGTGGTGGACAACAGGCCCAGGAATCTTACTTGAGTCATTGCTTAAGTAAATGCCAAAACAAAGAGTTTATATGCAGTTTATATTCAATAATACAGTAACGAAGATTTAAAATATGTGTGTTCTAGTAGTAAGAGCGGTGTATATTGTTGCTATAGTATGTGTAAAAACTATTTTGACTATCATACCAAAGTGGGTATATCTCTATTATTCTATTGGTCAGGTAACAGACATACTCACTAGATGTTGGTGTGACATTCGATCTGCTTCACATGAGCAAACCTAGGCATGATGAACGTAAGAATTCCCGTCAATAATATTATGTTCAGCCTTCATGGCTAAACAGAGTCTCCTATCTTTAGATAAGTACCAAATTTTCACTTGGCACAACGCCGAGTCTACGATGAGATTGACCATCAGGGTCATGAAAGGCGGTCAATATTCTGCCGACCAGACCCACTGAAAAAGAAAGCACGCCCCGCCAAATACCTTTTTTTTTCTAGACATTTTCCATAATTGGGCATCACATCACCACTTCTTTAGGACTTTCCGACTTGACAACAGTATTGCTACGTGTTTCTTCAACACAACCGCCTTTTCCTCGGAAATATCCTACAAACATATTTATCTCATAAGAGCAACTAAACCTTCGACATGTTCTTCCATGGCGACAGCCAGGGCGAGATCAGCAGCAATGTCAAGACTTTTGGGCAGATGAAGTCGGGCGACGGACGGCGCATTCGTGACAAGGCAGACAGAGCGACGCGTGACCAGGTGCTGGATCCCCGGACCCAGTCTGTGCTGGTCCAGTTGATCAACCGCGATCTGATTAGCGAGGTGCACGGCGTCATCAGCACAGGCAAGGAGGCCAATGTTTACACGGCCGTCCTCAACACATACGACGACGAGGGCAGCCCTACCGGCCAGGAGTTCCGCGCTGCCAAGATTTACAAGACATCTATTTTGAGTTTTGTGGACCGTGACCGCTATATTGTGGGCGAGCACCGGTTCCGCGGCGGCGAGCACAAGGGCAACAATCGCAAGATGGTTAAGAAATGGGCAGAGAAGGAGTTCCGTAACCTGCAGCGTCTGCACCGCGCAGGCATCCCGTGTCCGTTCCCCATCCAGCTGAAGATCAACGTCTTACTGATGAGCTTCCTGGGCACTGATGGTAACGCATACCCGCGTCTGCAGGATGCGGTGATCACACCGGAGAAGGAAGATCTAGAGGCGGCCGACGCCGACGAGTCAGAGGAGGACGCCGGTGCAGCAAGTGTGGCGCGCCAGTGGTACGAGCTGTACGTGCAGCTGTTGGGTCTTATGCGGCGGTTGTACCAGGAGTGCCGTCTTGTGCACGCCGATCTGAGCGAGTTCAACGTGCTGTACCATGAGCACACGCTGTACATGATTGATGTGTCGCAGAGTGTGTCATTTGAGCATCCGCACGCGCTCGAGTTCTTGCGCATGGACATCCGCAATGTCAACACATTCTTCCGCAAGAAGGGCGTCGACACGCTGAGAGACCGCACCGTTTATGATTTTATCCAGCAATCGTTACCGAGTGTCGAGCAGGTTAAGGAGAAGCCGGAGCTGGTGGCCGAGGTGATTGAGGAGTTATATGCATCAAGACCAGTGGCCGAGGACTCGGCCAAGGCTCGCGCCGAGATGGAGGTCGACAACGAAGTGTTCCACAACCAGTACATTCCGCAGTCCCTGATGCAGGTGTACGATCCTGAGATGGTGGCACGTGGTTCGGGCCCTGTAGGCGCAGACGGCGCCGACCACCTGGACGCCAATGACACGCTGTACAGCAACATGCTGGTGGCCAAGAAGAGTGATGACGATGAGGGCGAGGATGTTGAGGACAATGCATCCGACACCTCTGAGGACTCGACCGGCAGCGGTGTGTCCCTGCAAAACTCGGACATTGACGATAAGACAAGCCGGCCGCGCGGCAAGCGGTTTGAGGACAAGGATGCCAAGAAGGCACACAAGCAGTCGGTCAAGGAGCAGCACCGGCAGAAGCGGGCGGAGAAGATGCCCAAGAAGATGAAGAAGAAGCTTGTGTCGCGGACGTCGGCGAAGAAGTAAGGGATAGCGGTTGAGTTGCCGAATAGTTGTCCAAACATTTGAAATCCATAGTCAAGTTATCATGGCATGGCCGGGATGGGAATTATTGGCGTTTAAAATTGGATATTCAGCGCGCCTGGTGTATTTTATTGATTTCATGACATAATATGATATTGGTGCATTCTTGATTTAATCCTATTGCTCCCTCTTGTCTTTTAATGTTGGTCTTGTTTTCGTTCTCTTTTCTTTCTTTTTGTTCTTCGTTTCTTTTCTTATTTCGCATCTTCGATCGCGATTGGTACTTTTGTTGTGAAACTGTCTCTTCTTCCCCTGTTCGTGTTGTCTCACCTTGCGATGAGCCAATAGCGATGGATGGTAGAGGGACAATAGTAGACGAAGAAAAGAAGAAAAAGAAACAAAATTGGCTTGGCTTGCATTGCACTACAGAATGTTCTCATTCCCTCAGCGGGCGTCTTCAGCTCACTATCGTCAAGTGACACCTCCGTAGGGATGAGGAATGCTCGATTTGTTAATTATTGATACTAATGCCGTGGCTCCTATTCGTCGAGCATGGTAAGAAAAGCAAAACAAGATAATGGAATTCATTTGCGAGCAGAGGGAGGCAGCAAAGGGATATAGATATTAGTACCTCATTACTTGTGTTTGATGAGGGATGTTTTGGTGGATCATATAAGCAGGATCTGTACTGATACAGGATGGCGTCTCACTAATCATGCCCATAGCACAGCGCTCCTGAATCATCTTCTCACCGATCTCGCCCCTATTTGCACTACCCCATCCCGCCAGCCACTATATGCCAACATCCACTGATATCCACGGCTTCTATTAACTAATTAACCAATAAACAATTAACCAAAGGGCCAGATTGAAATCCAAGATAGTGCTGATCGGCACGCGTAATAACCCAGCCGTAAATCTTGGCTGTACTTCTCCCTGTCCCGTGGCTATTTGGCTTCATGCTGGGCCGATAATTCAAAACAGTCTGCATGTCGTCGTCTTGTCGTCTCATCGTCATCTAGTTGCCTCACTGCCTCTCTTCATCTTTTCTCCCGCGTTTGTTTTTTTGTTCATTTGTTCATCTCTTTATCTGGTCAGCTGCTCGCTGTGTCCCCTCTGTTCTCATCTTACATTCACCACTCATCGACATCCCCATCCCCATTCTTGGCCACATCCCGAGGTCGCATTGTCTTAAAGACTATATTCGCTTCCGTCTGGCCAAGGAACGGCTCTCCCGGAGTCCCAAGTGGCTGGATACTTCCTCATCTTCTTCCTTGATATCCTTCTTGGCCTCCATTCGGCACACTTCTAGGATCCATTACCATCAATATCTCAACATCTCACCCGAATCCCGTAGCTGACTCTCTCTCTAACCCCCCCCCTTCCTTCTGGTCTTCTGGTCTCCCCTCTATCAATCACCTCCTCACACCGTTCTCGTGCCCCTCCGTCTCGAGTCTTGGCTCTCCAGTATCATGCAGCGACAAGACCCCAACGGCCTGGGCAGCCACGCACATGCACACCTCCAGCAGCACCAGCAGCACCACCACAACCGCCTGGCGTCTGCGCATGCTGCAAGCCATGCTTACACCCATGCACACTCGGCAGATTTGGGTCTTGGCAGCGGCGCATACTCTCCTTATTTGCTTCCTGTACTAGGAGTTATTGTTATCATCTGTGCGGTCTTGATCTTTATTTCTCTTGGACTGCTGAGTGGAAAGCTCCCTGCTGGCCGGTACTTATATCAAGGAAATCCACAATGGGCTCTGTCTCCAGACTGTGAAGGTGCCGATTCAGACGACGAGAGGTATACCGACGACCCTTCTGCGTCATCTTCGTGTCCTGCCAAAATGAAGGTTCTTGTTGCCACTTATCCCTACACTGGACACTTCAACCCGGCCAAACCTGTTGTGGAAGAACTGCTGCGTCGCGGCCACGAGGTCGTATGGATGACAGGCCTGAACTTCAAGGACAAGGTGCTCAAGACAGGCGCCCGATTTGCGCCCATGTCTGACGATGCACTGGTCGACGATGAAAACATCCACCGCATGGAAGGCAAGGTGACACTCACCAAGATGGCCGACTACCTGCGCCGTCTTTTTATCGCACGTATTCCGGCACAGGTTAACGACTACCACCGCGTCATCATGGGTACAGAGGCTGCTGAAGCTGCTGGCATTCCCAGATATATTCCTTCTCACCGGACCAAGGGTGACGACCTGGAAGAGGCCAACGAGGAATATACTGAGCCCGAGGACCTGCCACCGTTTGCCGCCGACCTGCTGGTTGTTGACTTTTGCACGTATGCTGCACGCTGCTACATGGATCTCACGGGTATGCCCTATGCGACACTCGGTATTAACCCTCTCGTGACTTTAGACCCTGAGATCCCGCCGTGGGGCTCTGGCTTGCAGCCGCCTACGACACGCCTAGGACTGATGGGCATCCAGCTAATGCACTACATGGGTATCATCTTCTTCATCTCGCGCCTGTCATCAGAGTTCAACAAGGTGCGCCGCCAGCTCGGTCTCCCACCCCGCAGCCGCTGGCGCAGCTATGCCGATGACGTGCGCTCCCCCGACCTGCATATCCAGATGACCACACCCATGTTCGAGTTCCCGCGCAAGAATATGCTGCCAAGCGTCACATTTGTCGGCCCCCTGCTTCCGACGTGGCAAGCCAAGCCTATTGAGGAGAACGACGCCACCGCAGACAAGTCCGAGGACTGGCCGACACCATCATGGTGGGATGAGATGCTCAACCACCCCCGGGAACGTGTTGTTCACATTACCCAGGGCACTATTTCTGTCAACACAGATTTGCTGGTCAAGCCCACCATTGAGGCACTGGCGGACCGCGATGATCTGCTCTTGATTATCACAGGAAAGAATGTCGAGGGCATGTTTGAAGACAGCAACGAGACAGAAGAAGGCGCCAAGAATGATGATGATGAAGGCACTGTTGTCGGCGACGATTCCGTTTCTGCAGACGGTGGTGAGTTGCCTGCTCCCAAGATTCCGCGCCCAGCCAATGTCCGCACGGCTCCGTTTGTCCCTCACCTGCGCCTGCTGCCCCATGTTGGAGTCATGGTCACCAACGCAGGCTACAACGGTACCCTTACCGCCCTCAGCTGTGGTGTTCCCCTGGTGTGTGCTGGTCGGTCAGAGGATAAGGCCGACGTAAGCAGTCGTGTCGCGTGGTCTGGTGCAGGCATCGATCTCGGTACAGCCGCACCCTCAGCCAATGCTGTCCGCGCTGCTGTTCTCCGTATTGTCGAGGCTGGTCTCGGCACTAACAGCCGACGAAACTCGGCCGCTATCGGCAGCCTTGAGTCAGATGCAGAGTTGTCGCAGGCCATGGCCAACATTGATAAGATCCACGGCCCCGAGCATAACTACCGTGCTGCCGCCAAGCACATCCGCGACGACTTTGCTCAGCACAACCCACCTGTTGAAGCTGCAGATGCACTTGAGCAGCTTGTTCTCCGGAAGAAGACGGGCCGTCGAATGAGCCTGGGTCAGCCGCGTCGGTCGTCGCTCAAGGTGCCGAAACTGAACCGCCCCAATTAGATGTGTCTTTTGGCAAGGTCAGTATTGATGAATCATGACGGCTTTTTTTTTTGTTTTTGTTTTTGTTTTTATGGCGGGCGTGGACTATTATTTTACTTTGTCTCAATTTTTTGTGTCAGTTGTATCTGTTTTGGTAGTTTGGCTGCCTCTTTTTTGTTGTCTGGTTTGATTTCGCTTCGTCACTTATATGCCACTGGTGCTTTGGAAAACGTCTTGTTTTTAATACAATTTAATACAATAATACAATTCAATAATTATTCTACAGTTTTTTTAAAAATAATTACATAGAATTACTTGCGCTGAACTTACTCCCAGTAATCAGGCTTGCCTTGACAAGCCATGCACTCGCCGTCGTGGGCACCGTAGCCTTCAGTATTTAGTAAAGGATTGTATACCGGCTCAATACAAAGCTCGTCATTCTCTCGAGCTTTGTCGCACCACATGTACCCGCGGTGATTAGTGATGTGCTTCTCATCCGCAGAGCACTTGCTCGATGTGTAGTGAAGATAGAAGTAGTTGCACATTATTGTGGTGGTGTGTGTTCTTGTGATATAGTTGTCTGGGCTGGTTGAGGTGGTACATGACGGGCAGAGCGGCTTTATATAGACAACAGGTCCTAGTGAACAGGTGGTGATAGATTAAGTGAATAATGACAAAGAAGCCGTGTTAACAATAGATCACAACCTTTGTCGTTTCAGACACCCTTTGAGATGCCTTTGTCATTCGATATCCAAGTTCCAAACAAAGCAACGAAAGTATTGAACAAAGCTAAAATGAACAGGTCATACTGCAACAGTAGGAGGCGGTAGAAAAACAATAAAAAATAGAACATTTCAAAAGTAATACAGTATAATGACAACAAAATCTCATAAACTGCTGTTCAGGGAACTATTCTGAAAGCAATGCTAGGTCAAGGATTATATTATTACTTAACAGGATAGGCATGCGCCACCCTTTTTCCATAGACGGTCTGTTGTTTTGGTCTCGGGCCGCAGCCGCACTGTAGCAAAAGTTGTTAGGGTCACGCACGGTGTAGAGGACGTGCCCGACATCCTGAGTAGTGGTACTTCTCATCAATATACTGAATATTGTTAAAGTAAGTCTGAGTTATTGTTGACTTGTCGTGCAGGCGAACAGAACTTGGCAAGGTGAACTCTTTCAATTTATGCTCTACTTCTTAGACCAGGTAGTCACTGACAAGTCTATGCTCCTATAAAAATGTCACAACTATGACCCTTGTCACATCAAAAATATCAATGAAAGCGCAAAATCATATTATACAATTCGTGGATCCAACGCATTCCCCATCAAAGAGTTCGCCATCCATTTGTCCAGTTGATAATATTCCATCCAAATTTGGAGTCGGGATAGTCCACGCTGATAGATTTATTTACTATCCTATTAGTAGGGATTTTTGGACAATATTAAAAAGAGCGACGAACTCACGGTAGTGGTAGTATAGAACATCGCCGTATTTAGGGTCGTTGAAAACACCCTGTCCGCCAGGTGCAAACACATCGCCATGGCTGGCTAGGACCAGCTTGCCGCCACCCTCCGTACATGCCAGCCCGGCATCGTCGACAAAAGGGCCGGTAGGACTGATGCTTCTACAGACATTAACGTGGTACTCGGTGCCGGCCTCGGGAAGCGGATCGTAAGAGCAACAATGGCCGACACTTAGAAAAGAAACAGATAGTAGTAGTGGTCATGTTGGTACATAAAAGCACCCTCCATGTAAGAGACGTTATTAGGTGTGTTGTAGGCAATGTGGTTCTGGTTACCCGACGGGTAGACGTATGTTGAGTTAATAGCCGTGCGGGCCTGGTAGATGTCCTGCCAGTACGACCCCCAGATAATATAGAACTCATTCGAATCATCGCCTGGAAATAGGCTGGGGTCGATGCAATTGTACGGGCTAGACGGTGACGACTCAAGTATCATGCCCTGGTCGGTCCAACTGCCCGGCTCCATAGTGCTGGATGTGGCATAACTAATGGCCGATGTCTGCGAGCCAGACGTGGACACGGCGTACAGACAGTAGCAGAGATCTCCAATCAATGACACATCGGGTGCCTACAGAACATCATTTCCATCCATGTCAATGACGCTCCTGTTCTTAATGACACTCCCAACCTCTGCCCAGGGTCCTCCGAGCGATGTCGACGTCCGGATACTGACGAGGTCGATGGAGGAATAACGGAAATATATGCCGTCATCGCGCAAAACCACACACAGGTCGTGAGGAAAGCAGTCGCCGATGCGACCAAGGGGGTTTGAGTAGGTTGCGGCAGACACGCCAGCCACTGCCGCTCCGACTATCAAAGAGCACTTCATGTTGTGTGTAGCTGTTGTTTTGAAAGGTATAACTTTCAGTTTTCAGTACAACTTAAAGACAATATGCAGGACAAGCCATATATAGATAAATTTGTTCTGTCAGGACGTTTTTGTTTTTTAGTTTATTCAAACAGCTTGTAGTTGTTACTCCCAGATCTTGAAAGAGTCCCACTCAACGTCATGTTCCTGACAGCCCGGGCAAGGTATACCGAGGGAGGCTGATGTTGGCCATGGCTGCTGGTTGGTATAATCAGGCAGATAAAGGATACGAACAAAATATTGAAAGGCCAGTCCAGAGTCACTTTGCAATTTCTATCCTAACCGTATCTCTTTTGATTCAAGAACCTGTGCAGCGGCTCATTGGAGATCATGGATGTTTCAACTGCGCCAAGGATGACGGATGACCGAGAATGACACGAGCCTGCGTGTACAACACACTGGGTCCGGCGTATTCTGCAGTTTCTTACTCGGATATTCCATGTATTAATTCAGCCAATGTAAGCCCTAATAAGATAATTGTAGAAAACAAGGAGGTTCAGAGGGGCGATGGGCATATTTGATTGAGTAGGCATACCCGTCCCCATGTAATCATCAGATCATCAAGACAGTCCATTAAAGATGACATCTGGGCCGGGGCAGTAGTGACCGGTGTGAACTTTGTAAGCACCGATACAGCTAAGCAAGTATACTCTGCTGATTGAAGTGTTTATTTTCAAATGTGGATTGGTCTAATAGTACCTGGGCTCGCCGACCTCATCAGATGTTTTCCCGCTTGTCTCTCTGCTTTGCTGGCTGCCAATAAATCTTGTAAACGACACACCCCACGATGTTTAGGTTTATATTCACCATTGTGCGCCTTTTAGCCATACTCTCTTTTGTATATGCAAACTTTCGCCTGCTGAGCTGGAGGAAACCAATCGGTACTAATAAAAAGGAATTTGAGCGCGTGCCGAGCGGCTACTCCAAGAAAGACAATCCTAGCCCAGTGTCGCCCAATTTCAACTGGAGCTACGGCAACACTGTTGATGCAATTTCCATCTATGCCAGCATCAAGGATCTCTACAGAACTGACGGCGAGATCTGCCACGCCACAGGTGGCTCTGCTGGTGAAGGGAATGGCGGTTGTGCCATGATGACCTGCATTTACTCATCAAGTATCTGGTTGTGCAATGGTAATTTTAAGGTTTTCTCGACTCCTTGCAGATATGTTGCCAAGAAAGTCGTCTTTTGTGTTCGATCGATCCTCTCATATAGTTCTGTACTGGATTTTAAAGCAACGCCGTCGAGCTGCTCATCCAGTGTGAGACTGCTAAGTCTACCGTCCGAGGACAGGTAAGTAAATACCTTAACCCGCTAGAGTAACAAGCTCACCTGTAGATCTTTTTTGGCAGACAAAACATGGAACGTCATCATCAACGAGGGCACCTGTTGATTCAGGCAGAATCAAATGGCAAATACAAATAGATCATAGGCCCTTACAATTAATATTTATATAGAAGCCTACTTTTTGCTAAAGCGGCGTAGAGAGTAAGACTCCAGAGCGGCATCATTCTTGCCCGTAACAGCCAGTTCGGCTAGCAGCTCACCAACAATGGCAGCCAGCGTAACTCCCGAGTGCATTACAGCCACCGTCAGACCAGATTTGCCGTCGACATCACCCAGAATAGGTAGGCTGTCTTGTGGATCAGGCCGGATACCAATAGTAAAGTGATCGAGCTCGATAAGAGCAGCATTCTCTGGCTTGAAAAGTGCCCGGGTCTTCTCAATCAGCTTTTCAGCATATGGCTTGCTATCGGGGGGTGATGAAGCAGCATTCTCGCCGATAAAGTTGGCACCAACCAAGAGGCAGCCATCAGCGGTCTGGCGCACATGTGATCCAGAAGACATCACAATGCCCTGGAGTAGACGCTTCGAGACCGGCTTTGAGTGGGCCAGCAGACCAGGGCGGCCATTTACCGGGATATTGATACCGGCATCTGCACACAGAGACACAGTCCCGAGACCTGCGGCAACGACAACGTGGTCTGTTTCGTACTTGGTACCGGACTCTGTCACAACACCTGTAATCTTGCTCTTGCTGCCGTCGACGATCAGAGAGGCCACCGAAGTTCCCGAGACTAGCGTAAGTCCGAGCTCCTTCTCGGCATGTTCCAGTAGCACCGCAGCGGCAATATGTGCCTCCACGGCACCTTCTTCCGTGGCCAAGACACCCCAGCCCCATGACGGCAGGGCTTCCGGGACAAGCTCGGGCTCGGCGGCTGCAATCTCGGCGTTTTCGACACGCTTCACATCATAGCCCCAGCTCTGGTGTTCTTTGAGAAATGCCTCTAGCACCTCAGGGGACTCATCCCACTGAATAGAACCCTTCCAGTTCACGAGATCACTAAGGCCAGGAACGACACCGGTGTTGACCGCGCTGCCATCACCAGCCAGCACCCGCCAGCGCGCCAACGATCGGCGGCGTAGCAGGTAGTAGAAGTGTGGGTTTCCGCGGTTGGCGTTGAGCCATGCAAAAGAGTTGGGTGTCGCTGTACCGCCGACCTCGGCCGCAATAGCAGTCACCTGGATGTTCTCCGTTTTCTGGCGCGATGCTAGGTGCCACGCAATGGAGGCGCCGACGATGCCACCGCCTACCACGACAATACGGCGAGGTTCGGTTGTCGCAGTCATTTCGGGGGTCCTAGACTGCTGTTGTCGATTCTTGAAACAAGAGGTAAAAAAGAACAAAAGCACGACAGAAGAAAAAAAGAAAAGAAGAAAAAATAAGTACGTAGAGACAAAACAAAGCCAACCCGCACTACATAAGATGGTAGCATGAGACTACGGATGATACCATCGGGAAGCCCCACGTCCGTGGCCGATAAATCGGAGACAGCACCCTATGATAAAGCTTGTCTGATGTCACTGAATTTGAAAGTAGAAATAGCTTATCTGCTATCACTTGTAAAGCTCCGACGTCTCATTCCTCTTTATTCAGCGTCTAGTGATATGCACGCAATGAGGTACCAGTGGGTAGCTGGACCCTCGGCCGCTTATCTTACATCCATTTTCCTCAATTTATATTCAATACGCATTTGATTGTCTTTGGATCTATTCTATCCTTTTGCCAACACTCCTGCGCCAGTGCATTTCCCGGCGCAGTTTGACCCTGTATTTTGCCTACCAAGGAAACCCAACACTGATCTGGCTGTATGCCTTTGACAATAGTCCAATACGTGGCGGAGGGGTATCATCGTACGAAACCTGCATGCATCCTCCCTTGGCCAAGAGGAGTTCCCATGGAGCTGAGAGGGAGCCAACAGCTGTGGCTGACTCGGCTTGGCTACATCGTCACTGCTTTCTATAAAAACATCGACTGAAACCAAGGATGGGATGATCATTTAAGTAGAGCAGCTTTCAATAAACAGTCGCATGATCCTCTGCTCTTTTTCTAGATCAACGGAACTTATTGACGTTCAGAATGTCACGGAAAGCTCTCATTATAGGCATTAATTACACCGGCTCCAAGCACGAGCTTGGCGGGTGCATCAATGACGCCTACAATATCCGTGATTTTCTTGTTAATGAGCGCGGATTTCCCGACGATGGAGAGAACATTGTCGTCATGACTGATGAGCCCGACAATTACGAGTCGTGGCGCTACCCGACCTATGAGAACATGATGAAAGCTATGCAATGGCTCATCAACAACAGTGGCCCTGACGACTCGCTTTGGCTATCGTACTCCGGACACGGCGGCCAGACAGCAGACACCAACGG
Source organism: Ophiostoma ulmi (assembly GCA_029298715.1). NCBI lineage: Eukaryota > Fungi > Ascomycota > Sordariomycetes > Ophiostomatales > Ophiostomataceae > Ophiostoma > Ophiostoma ulmi. The sequence goes on along the minus strand of JANSLN010000002.1, from coordinate 2,992,830 downwards.
CGATGCCCCGGGAGGGTATGTCCCTCCATCTATACATCAGACTTTATATCCATTAAGTCTAACTCGATTTCAGATACGATGACACGATCTGCCCTGTTGATTTTGAGACCAGCGGCCAAATCTATAGCACTGCTGTAAGCTTGCCTGTCAAAATCATCTCTCCAGAGCCTCCACTCTAACAAAATAGCTACATGACACTCTTGTTATGCCCCTTCATGACAGGGCCCGCCTCACAATCCTGTTCGACTGCTGCCATTCCGGATCTGCCTGCGAGCTGCCCTTTGTGTACCGCCCGGATGCGGATGGAAATATTGTCAGCATCGCAACGTTGGCCAAGAATGCCATGCTCAAGGGAACGCGGCTCATGGACTGTACAAAAGACTTCCTTGAGGGCGAAGATGGGCGTGGGTTCAGCTTGTCCCGGGACACCCTACAGGACGCGGGCGCATTATTCAGTGGCTTTTCGGGACTTGCCAAGGATATCGGCGACGTCGCACAGGCAGCTTGGAATGGCGGTAAGGGCCAGGAGAATGAGCCTAACGACGACGGACTGGTGAAAGCCGACCACGAATGGATCGATGAGCATTCTGCTGTCGTCAAGGATGTGTGGATGTTCTCTGGCTGTGCAGACAACCAGACATCGGCCGACACCAAAATTGGAGGCCTAGCAACTGGTGCCATGTCGTGGGCCTTTATCGCCACGATGCAGCAGCTCGGGGAACCGTCGTACATTGATGTAAGTGACAAACATGATGACAATTGACAGAGTTGACCTTTAGGGGGAAAAGACTGACTAGGTAGATCTTGACAAATGCGCGCGAAATGCTGCAGCAAAACTATTCACAGATCCCGCAGCTGAGCTGTGGCGGCGAGTATGATCTGGACCAAAAGATTGTGGTAAGCACTAACAGCCAGCCAACAAACACGATACTGTTTTATTGACATTTCATAGCTATGAACGGCGATGTCAGCCATGTTTATGCGGCTTATTCCATCTGTGATCGCTACTTGCCGGCCGCCTTTGCTGATGTTAAATTAAATAGCGGCATAAACCCTCATGAAACTATTATAAATCGAGGCCAATCTGGATAGATAGCACAGTCTCTGTAATGAGCAATTTAAAATCACACTTGAAATCCACAGACAATGGATCATACAAAACACTGCTTTCTCAACAGACAGCTGCACATAAGCACATGTCATGACACTCGCGGCAGCACCCTAAAACGCGGCTGGACGACTCATTGGGCGACACAGCTCTCAATGGTCACGCCTGTAAAACTACTATCTTATAAAGCCGTTGTCTGTCAGCCATGCCCAGGTCACACCTACGCTGTAACACTGGATGACTTGTGCAACATTTTCTTAAGATATCTCACAAGTGTCATCTGCACACCATCGCAACCTATAAATGGCAAAGCACGGCGGCGTCGCTCCTGCCGTGCCCCATCCCACATTGATGTCATAATGGTAAAATTAAATAAGAGGAAAGAGGGCATGACTTTTAATAAAAGAGGGAGAGAGCAATGGGTCAAATGCCTGACATTATAAAATCAACGACATATGACACATCCTCCCCCGCCCTTCCTTATAGATCATTGAGGCACCCATATCTCCCACACCCGTTTCCGACCACTAACATCAGTACACGCGCCACTGTCCAGTCCCAAAGTTACAACAGACCAATGGCCGGGTATGCCTGCAGGCCACACCACACCCTAAACCGTTCTGGTTTGCCACCATTGCACTATGGCAGTGCACCAATACACCACGGGCAGCAAAGCCCGCACTTTCAACAGTCAATCCTTGGTTAACTCACTCCTGCAACCACTTCCACAGTCCAAGGCAGCGGCGTCTGTTCGTTGGCAACTGCTGATATATCGTATAACGAGTTGGCTGCCCGCCCTGTTTCACCTTTCCTTCTGTTGGCCTTCAGCCCGTTCTTGTTCTGGTCTTTTCATCTTTCTCTTCCATAGCACAAGCCGACACTCCGGTCTAGTCTTCGTCCTATTTCTGCCTCGTCTCTCTGGCCGACCTTGTTTCGTCTTTGGTGCTTGCATTTTTTGCTGTTCGCCCTTCACTCTCCAGTTGACAATTACTTACTTCACCCCCAATTGACTTATCTTTCTGTGTCCATTGGTGTTATGCTGAGCTCCAGTTGCCCAGAGTACACCACCCTTGGGCGGTTCTTGTGCGTTTACGGCACGATTGTCATAAACATTGCAGCAGTTTATTGTCTGTTCACATACTTGCTTCACTTGCCTACTTCTCTTGCACCTTACATCCACCTTGACCTCTTTCGGCTCCCACACCATTGAGTCCGTTCTGCCACTTGCAGATCTCAAATTACTATCGCCCAGCTCCAGCTATCTACGGGGTGTAATTTGTGCGCTACCACTGACATGCCTGTGTCTGCGCGGGCTAGGCCTAGCCCGCGGCCGCAAACGCAACATGCTGCCGCAAGCCGCCCATCCCCCAGCATCTTCATCGGACATCTCCCTATCGGGAGCACAATACCTCCGCCGCTTAGGCCCGGTCTTATCCCAACCTTCCCCCCGCCTAGCAATATGCCGGTGCCGATACCCTTAACGACCAGTTGCAGTGTGATAAAGTCCTCATCTGATGTGATGAATCAAGCCAAAGCTACCACCAAAGCAATGTGCAGGCTCTTTCAGTATCATCAGTCATCCTGGACCGCCCTCCAGTCACTATACAACTATGCCTTCACATTCTACCACCTGGCACGGCAAATTCTTGAAACCTACAAGTTCTTACCGCAGGTGGAATGTGTCGCGCAAAGTGTCAACCAACTTCAGAACGGAACCGCCATCATCTGTCCCTCGAATGGGACATTACCACACTGGGATACTCGATTTGCAAACAATCTCGTCATCACCTTGACTGCAGTATTCCACTGCCTTGGTAATATATATGCAGCCTGCCTTGCCACCCTCAATGGTCGCAGGTCTCAGCTCGTTCCAACTTTTGAAGGACACCAAAGTCACTGGGACTCTGCCTATATCGAGCAAAAGATACTAGCATTGAACAACCATCAGCAAAAGATACATAATTGCCTCATATACTGCAAGTTGTGAGTTTGCTTGTTGTGTTCCGGTGTCATGTCGACAAAGTCCCCTTTGAATCCCTTTGAATGAATACTAACATTTGAACCAATAAACGCAGCATCCACATGGTGCCGTTGGAAAATTTGCACAATGACTACAGCCGTAGCTATGGCGGTGATGATGATTTCGAACGCGTGGTTGCGTTGGAAAGCTACCGTACCGCCGAGGATGCTCTCAAGTCATTTTGGAATAGCCAAAGCATCCATCACAGCTTGAAATACGTGCGAGAGATGCACGGTATCAGGAAAGGCTCCAATCCTAGTGCTGCCAAGGGCAAAAAGAACCAGAAAGACAAGAACCGTACCAAAGATCATGGCAAAGCAAGCAGCAACGTGGAGAGCGAAAGTAACTTGACACAGTCGGCCTCGTGCACCCAGGACATGTACACCGCTATCGCCCGGTCGGACTATATCACTGTCTCAAGCCTAATCAACGCGGGTGTCAACGTAAATGCCATGCTACAGGACGGCACTTTTCTACTTTCGCATGCCGTTGACGACAACAATGGGGCGCTTGCGTCGCTTCTAGCTCTGTGTGGTGCCAACCCCAATGCGCGTCATCGGTCTGGCAACACACCCCTTCACTTTGCTAGTAACATCAATCGCGTGGCTCCAGCACTCATTCTCCTTGAAATGGGAGCCGACGTTGATGCCCGCGATGCCCAAGGACTAACCCCTTTACACGTGGCGTGTCGCGAACGTCATCTACCCATCGTCATCCATCTTTTATCACACGGTGCAGACCCGAATGCATACGACAACCAAGGCATCACACCACTGGGCTATGCACTTTTGCATCCGCAAAAGATAACCTTGCGTTACGACATCCTCGATGCGCTGCTCACTTACGGGGCTTTGGCAACAAGTCCCAGTCATGTTCTGTCACCACTTGCACAAGCTGTCATACGACGAAACCGTGATGACTTCAATACATATGCAAAAAAAGGATTGTTTTTAGCTGAGTCTGAGACGGTGATCGCAACAACGAGTAGCAAAAATGGTGGTCTTGTCAAATTGCGCCCATTGTATTTTTCCATTCTCGGCTACCATTGCTTTTATGTGAACGAGTTGATAAGGCTCGGAGCTGATATACACCATCAAGTCAGCAGGTACGGCGAGTCGATCAGCTATCTTTCAGTGGCTATTCATTCTCGGACCCCTTCTATTGTTGCCCGTGTGCTGGCCCACGGTGCGGATCCCAACGCTGCCGACAGATACGGCACCACACCTTTACATATTGCCACGAAAATGACGAAATGCGATACTGAAATCGCCGATTTACTGATCCGGCACGGTGCGGACTGCTCTGCAAAGACGTATGAGCGACATATTCAGCCATTGCACAACGCAGCCTACTATTCACGGGCCGATATATGCGTATCTCTCATTGAGAATGGGGCCGATGTGAACGAGCCTGTCAATAATGGTATTTCTCCCTTTATGCTAGCCATCTACGGCGAGAGTAAGAGCGTCGCGCGGTGTCTCATGAGCAAGGGTGCTGATGCGAAGTACCATACGCCCAGGTTTGGCGAAACGGCCATGCACGCGGCCTGCCGTGTCGGGAACCTCACGCTGGCAGCTTTTCTGCTGGAAGAAGGCCTGTCGGTGAATGCAACGTACCAGTTCTCGGACTCTACAAATTCTTCAGATTCTGCAGGTTCTGCAGATTCTACTGATCTTGCAAGTTCTCACAACGGCACGCATAGTGCCGACAATTCTGACGGGGCCCCTACAGTCGTTGGGCGTAGCTGCCGTGGCTTTGCGCCAATTCATGCAGCTGCTGCACGAGGCCACCTCAAAATGGTGCAGTGGCTGCTAAAAAACGGTGCTGATGCAGAGGCACGCATTGGTCGCACAGCTTCACGCGTATGCCTGTCCACGGAAGACCTAATTGGCGGTGCCGGTGGGTTGGATGCTTACTGCTCAGTCGTCAAAGATGACGGTGAAGCAAGCGACGGCGAGAACGACAAGCACGATCTAGGCCAGACTGCAGCCCAGATTGGTCGCTTGTTCGGACATGAACCTGTGGCTTCCTTTATTGAGGATCATACTGCACAGCTAGCTATGGAAGCGTTCGAGGCTGAGGAGGCCCTGCTATATCACGAAAACTCTTCTACTACGGCGCTGGCATCGACACACTCTTCATCCATCAACAGCCCAACACCCGCAAACTATACATATGCCAGTTAGTCATCACTGTCGATATAGGGATCTTCATGGTATCTAGCACACTATTGTTGATGCGGGAGTAAATGTCGGCACAACCCAGTTTCTAGTGAGTATAGACCCTTGCTATGCTATAAGATGACATGATTTATTGAGTTTTTTTATTTTATTTGTATATCTTTATTCGGTGTTCTTTTGCTGGAAGATTTTTTTTTCCTTTTTTCCTTTTTTCCTTTTTTCTTTTTTTTTTTAAAAAAAAAACAACAACAATTATTTGGCTTCTATAGTATGTTGCGTCTGGTAGCATGCTATAGACGTTTTTCTGTATTTTATATCTAAAAATACTGGGGCACAACTTTGTCAAAGAAGTAAGAAAAATAATTTATTTTAGAACACCTTATCATACATAATGGTTATGCTGTGAGACCATGATTCATAATGAGTGGATGCATGTAAATTGATGACTAATCACTTACAAGACCGACGCTAAGAAAAATCCAGTTGTGAATAGCTTCGAGATCAACTGCGCTTCTTCTTCTTCAGCTGCCCGCCAACAGTCGCAACAACCTAAGGTCGACGTCAAGAATGCGACGAATCTTTTTGACACTACAATCTCAAGTTCAAAATCTAGTAACGTTACATCCACCACCATTGACACCCGCGACCTGTCAAGACCTCTGTCAACGAGTTTTCCCCTCGACATTTCCTTCGACATATCTGCCAACATCTTTCACGTCTACTACGCAGCAAGCTCGTTATTTTTCTAGAATGGGTGACAACAATCCATCGGCCAGCGGCGGCAACCAACGCAACTTCCGCGGTGGAAACGAACACCGCAGCAGTGGAAAGAGAGGCGGCCATGGCGGCAAGGGGAAAAACAACGGTCCCTGGAAGGATAACCGGCCCACTAAGCGGCGGCGCGTGTACGGAGAGCGTAGTGCTGAGAAAGACGGCGAGGGGGGTGAAAGCCGTGATCCAAGAGACAATCGTGACAGTAGACCGGCGCCGCGGCCGTCCAACATGAGCATCCACTTCTCTGCAGAGGACATCGCGGCCGAAGAGCGCCGGCCGAAGCGCAAGGTTGCCGTCCTCATTGGCTATGCAGGCACTGGATACTCAGGCATGCAGATCAACCACGACGAGAAGACAATCGAGGGTGACCTGTTTGGCGCGTTTGTGGCTGCCGGCGCTATTGCCAAGACCAACGCCGACGACCCGAAAAAGTCCAGTCTGGTGCGCTGTGCGCGGACGGACAAGGGTGTCCATGCCGCTGGCAATGTCATTTCGCTGAAGTTGATTGTCGAGGATGAGGATATTGTTAGCAAAATCAACGGCGCACTGCCCCCACAGATCCGTGTTTGGGGCATCCAGCGGACCATCAACAGCTTCAGCTGTTACCAGGCGTGCGATTCGCGGTGGTACGAGTACCTCATTCCCAGCTACGCCCTGCTGCCACCACATCCCAAGAGCTACCTTGGCCGTGAGATGGTGTCATCATCCAAGAAGGCAGGCGAGGGTGTGTATGAGGCTATGATGGAGCGCTTGAACGATGTTCAGGGTTTCTGGAATGCAGTCGAGAGTGACACTGTGACGCCGATCCTCGAAAAACTGGCGCCCGAGGTTCGCCGCAGCGTTGAGGAGCAGCTGCACTCTGGCGACTTTGCCACTGTCGCCGCTCGCAGATTTGAAGATCTGGAGAAGCCACTAGAGAAGAATGAACAGAAAAAAAAGGATATTGAGATGACGACAGAGGGAGAGGAAGAAGCGTCCTTAGAGCCCACCACTGAAGCTGTCGATAATACTGAGGCACCAAAGGAGTCCGAATCTAAGGAGCAGCAGGCGCCTAGCCACAAGATGGCTGTCGAGCAGGCCATGCGCGAGATCAAGGCCGCATACATCACTGCCAAGCGCCAGTACCGCATCACGCCCTCGCGCCTGGATGCTCTCCAGGACGCGCTGACTCAGTATGTCGGCACGCGCAACTTCCACAACTACACTATCCAGAAGTCGTTCAACGACGCATCTGCCAAGCGCCACATCAAGTCCTTCCTCGTAAACAAGGAGCCTATTCAGATCCGCGATACTCAGTGGCTGTCCCTCAAGGTTCATGGCCAGAGTTTCATGATGCACCAGATCCGCAAGATGGTCGCCATGGCTGTGCTAGTGGCACGCTGCGGTACCGACCCCGAGCCGGCCATGGCCCTTAGCTACGAGCGTCGCCGTATCAGCATCCCAAGAGCGCCTGGTTTTGGTCTTCTACTGGAGCGTCCCGTGTTCGATACATACAACAGCCGCGCCCAGGCCAACGGCAAGGACCCTCTGGACTTTGATGTCTATGAAAAGGAGATGCGCGCGTTCAAGGACGCTGAGATTTACAAGCGCATCTGGAATGTTGAAGAGGAACAGAATGTGTAAGTATCAATGAGGATAATAACTTGAAATTTCCGACAGCTAACAGTCTAGGTTCCATGCATACTTCCATCAAATCGACAACTTCCGTTCCAGCTACTTCCTCTGGGCCGTACCAGGAGGCTACGATGCCGCCTTTGAGCGCTTTGGTGGCACGGGTGCTAACCAGGACAACGGCCCCAAGGTCCCAGAGGGCCTCGAGGATCCTGACGAGGATAATGAGAACCCCAACGAGGGTGAGGGCTAAACACCATAAGCTTAGCGGTCTTTGGGGTCTATGAGTGTTTGCATTTTTGGGATGTAAAAGTTCGGTTGTGTAATTATATCATATCTTGTCGATTCTCTATTCAATTATACATGGTCATATAAACAAATTCTATCTATGTACCCTGCCCATCATGTTACGCCTCGCCGACTGCTGGGCTTTGTTCCCCAGAAACACTGTTTGCCCTTGGGGCTTGCATTAATGGTGACATAACGCGCTCAGTTTTTGTATTTGGCAGTGCGGGACCAAGCGATAGTTGCTGGACACCTTGATCGGGTGCATTTGATGCCTGAGCCTCACGGGGAATTTCAGTCTCGTTTTTGTGATCTATTTTGGAAGGCAGACCATCTGAATTGTTGCTTTCGCTGTGACCTGGACTGCCCGAATAGGGACCTGGTAATGGTGGCATACTTGGCATCTGAGAGCTGGAGCCCCCCTGGGAGTTGCCGAATGGTAAAGTCCAGCGGCAGCCGTCCTCCAAGACCGTCCTCGATTCCAACTGATACATGTTAGTCAGGTACTCAGAGAAGCAAAGAATAAACAAATCATTGCTTGAATAGAACACATAAACTTACACAACATGAGGAATGCGAAATCTACAGCAACTGGACCCCAGGTGGCTATAGAGAGTATCTGCCCAAAGGTCCAGCTGTTCTCGCTGTCGAGTCCGCCAGCTACATCGACAATATCCTGGCGCAGACGTGTGAAACACCCCAGGATCGTCCACATGATTGCACAGTTGATCCAAGCAACAATATGCCGCCATGCATTACGAGCTGTAGGACGTTTCGACAGGAAAGACAGGTGTGGATTTGGCTGTGTCTTGAGCAGGCTTTTCAACGACCATCTCAATGTCAAAAGGTAGACAGTCCCTGTGATGATTGCCCACAGTAGAGGCACACCGACAACAAGGAATTTAAGCGCCCAAAGCACGCGCCAATACTTGTGCCCACCACGTTGATCGCACGCATACAATGCATCTGCAAAGTCGCTGCTAGCACCAGAATCGTCAACGGAATAATAGCCCTTGAACTCATAGTCAAGCTCACTTGAGGGTGTAATGTATACCAGGGCAGTAGCTAGAGCCCACAGAATAATGAGCACGCTGTGCCTCAGGTCTGTCCGTCCTCTCCGGTCATTCTGCTGACTCTTGGGCGTCATGACCTCATTTTGCTGGGGGAGAAGAGCATACAAGGTTACAACGGGGAATAAGCTGTACAATCCAACCAGGAGACCAAGTGCGGAGTCATACAGGGCACTGCCACTGGGAAGGTTCTGAAAATCGACAGGGTGGCGGCGATGGTCTTGTGCATGCTTGGCGGCCATGACAATAGCTGCAACAAGAATGGCAAATGCGAACAGGGTCGTCGTCATGTGGAAGCTATCGAGACTTCCCCGCAGAACATCAAACAGGCGATTTAAAACGCATCGAGATAGTCCAGGCTGGCTCTTTCGTGGTGCTGCAATTTCTGCATCGGCCTTTTCTTTATCTGGCCCAATCCTTCTCTGTCCTCGCTTCATCCATTTCTTGACTCTCCATATTGTAAAGATGACCAAGTACAACGTCGTCAGAGAAGACTCGATATAGTATGAGATGATAACGCCGATGCCTGACAAGTCGGCGTTGCACGTAAAAGCGATAGCCTTGCAGAACTCGTTGGGGCATTTGTCAGCCGGGTTCCAGACCACATTGTCGACGAAGTCGGCGTCAACATACCACTGGCCCTCGGTCGTATTATACGTGTTGTATAGATGCGTTGTGAACCACTGCAACACATCTCCAAAGTATTGATTTTTGTCAGTGGTCGGCGTATCTAGAGAAAAGTTGATCGGCGTGCCAGACGCATTGCTAGTAAAGACCCATCCAGCAGGGAGCGCACTGTTGAACAACTCAATCGACAGTGTGATACTGCCACCGAGGCCTTCTGCTCGATTCCACGTGTTTGGCGAGATGAAGGCGGATAGCCACTGGCCATAAGCGGTGCAGTTAGTGGAGAAGTTGAGCTGCGACCAGCTAGGAAAGGGTGTGAAGCTCGTAACCATGGCTCTTGTTGTCCTGTTCCATCGGAAGGTATGTCGTGTTCTGTATTGTCGCGGGTGCTGATGTGCTCAGAAGCCCGACTGTATGATGTCCATCAAAGAATTGAAAATATCTATATTGTTAGATTTAGTAATAAATTCAGATTGTTGATTAAAATGCCCTAACTGCCAACTTCTCTGTCACAGTGATTCCTTCACAAGACAGCCCAAAGTATGAAGATTAACGTATGTTAGCAACTGAGACAAAAGGACCGTTCCCCCAGCATCTCCGCGGTGGCGATATACTACAAACCGCTCCCCTCTCCAAAATAGCGTCACTACAAGTAGGTATAGGTATAGGTATAGGTAAAGATGACGCTTCGAATCCACATAGGTTTATTAGAAAGAAGAGGGGGGGAATTAATGTTGAAATGAATAAATTCAAATATATCAAACGTCACAAGTTGATTTAGATCGTAAACAACAGAAAACATATATAAGGCACATTCCACATCTTAGGTCTCAATCTGCCTGCGTAGATCGATAACTAAGCACAGCAGGATGAGTCGTTAGTGCCTCCAGCCTCCGACTTATCAACAACGCCGTTCAGAGACACACTGCAGTTGACGGCCTGAGAGCTTGGTGGCACGTCGAGCGAGGGGTTTTTGACAAAGACGTTGGCAGGCCGCAGAGTGACACGCAACATCTCGCAGGGCATGACGGGGAAGTCCTCGGCACGAGGAACATGGTTCAGACCAAACTGGAGCCACACAACGGGGTCACCCTGGACCAGGTCATCCTCACGCTTAGCCCACGAGCGCACACCATCACCACCACGGCTCTGGTTAGTCCAGGTACCACCTGCGTACAGCTCATCCTCAGCGTAGCGGGTCACATAAACAGGGTGGTCGGCGAATTCAGCACGGCGGTAGTGGAATGACTCGGTATCTGCCAAAATAGGCTGCATGGAAGGCAAGTGCACCTTGTAGGAGGCAGGTAGGCCATTGACAGGGTGGCGGACATCTTGGTTGGTAATGTGCAGCACACGACCGGTCTTGGAGGTTTCCATGTCGAGGAAACCGCTCTTGGTGAGAGGCGTAGACTTAACAGTGTAACCCACACCGTGGGGGTTGAGGACAGGGTCACGAGGGATGGCAACGCTATCCTGGTACACTACAGTGTTGCCATGGCCGAGAATCATGGGATCAACACGCAGACTGAAGAAGTGCTGATGGTGGCCAGCAAGCACACCGGGGTGGACGACGGTGCCAAAGGGGTGAGCAGTCTTCTCAAGCTCACGGTCAATGGGCTGGGTCGAGACGATACCAGTAGCACGAACCTCGTAGGTAATGTCACCCGACAGGTTGAAGACCCAGGCCAGAATGTACTCATAGTTGGAGACAGTCAGGATGGTCTGTAGGACAAACTCACGCTGGCGCACGACGACAGCGCGCTCAGTGCGGTAGTTGGTGTGCTTCCAGGCAATACCAGCATCCTGCTCGTGCATGCAGATGACGTTGGGGAAGGGGGTAGCTTCACCGGCAGCATTAGACAAAACACCGCTCATGTAATAGATGGAGCCGAGACAATCGCAGCCGAGCTGCAGGTTGTTGGCCATGATACCAGCACCGACATCACCCAGGTCAAACGCCTGCTTCTTGTGGAAAGGGTGGCGAGGATCGGCGTACGGAATAGCCATGTCGCTCAGACTCAGACGGTAGAATAGCGGTAGGTCGTCGTAGTGCACATCATACAGAACCATACCCTCACGCTGGTTGAAACCGACCTTCATATCCCACTTCTGCCAGGTCACGCGACGGCCCATCTCGGAGAACTCCTCAACCTTAAAGGACGCACCCTCAGGCTGCACAACACGCAGAGGCTTGAGGTCCTCGCGGTAAGCGCTGGCGTTGCCGATAACCTCAGGGACATACTCGCTGGGTGGAGCCGGCTGCCACGGCTCAAGCTCGTCAATGGTCTTGATCTTGGTGTCCAGGCCGGTGGGCATAATGTCAATGCGAACGATTTTGTGGGTGACACAGTCAATGACAGGCGACACAGGTAGAGGGAACGCATAGTGGCAGCTGTCAGCAGCGGAAGCGTTAGCCGGGTCACGCATGTACATAAAGCACTGCATAACACGACGATCATCACGGAACAGACCCTCGTTGACACCATCGGAGCCGTAGATCCAGGGGTCCGTGACGACGACGGCGCCCTCGGGGAGCTTCAACTTGGCAACAGCAGCTAGAACTTCGGGGTCCTCAAGCACAATCTTCTCGATAGCAATGATCTCCTCGCCATCGCCGTTGGCGTGCTTGTCAGGGCCAAGGCGAATGTTGCTCTCCAGCTTGCCATCACTCAGGTTGACAATAGCCTCGTGGAACTTGTCAGTGTTGCGGATGTAGTAGGCTAAGAAAACGCGGCGAGCGATGACGGGCAGCGGGGTAGTGCCAGCACGTTCAGCTGTCAGGTAGGGCACCAGCTCCGCCTTGGAGGGCTCCTTGAGTGTGACGACCTTGAACTGGAACAGCGTCTCGGCGGGCCAAGACTTGCGGACAAAGTCAGTTGAAGCCGTAATCTCGGCGGCCGTGAGTGGACCGAGTGGATGAGTGGGAACAGCCGTGACGGTCATTGCGGGCGATATGTGATATGTGATGTTGAGGGAATCAAGGAGGAGTATGAAGAGGGAGAGGAGGGGGGGGGTGCTCGACTAGGAGGACTGTATACAAGGCTGGATGGCACGGGGATGTGATGGGGTATGAAGAAATAAGCAGGGGATGATGAAGTCGCCGGGGGAGTTATCTGCTGGAGTTGAGAGAAGATGAAGATGAATATGAAGAAAAAGGAAAGAAGAACATGCTTAGTGAGAGAGAATAAGAAGGGAAGATAGCCGAGTTATATGAACACGATGAGGTTAACTATGAATATTTTGAATTATTTATGCTATTTGATTTAATTGACTACTTTATGTGTTCTGTATAGTTTTAGGCATGGATGCTGGTTCTCGATGTGGAAGGAAGACTGATATAACGGTAGTCGCAGTTTCCGCTTGATACACGTATCTATTGCAAGCAGGTGTCGGAAATGGGCAACCAAACCGGGTAGGCGCGCCAACGGCACTCTGCGGCATTCTTTATCTCCTGCCCGTTCTAAAGCAAGTTAAACGACTTATTAACGAGTTGTAAACTATGTGTGTATCTTTTACTCCGAATTAGTCTTGTAGCTTAGTTCTGTTAGTTCTGTTAGTCCTGTTAGTCCTGGTCGTTTCTATTTCCCTATCATATTATACCACTATCAATAATAGTACTTTATCTCGCTTGCAACTCGCCCTGCTTGTTAGAATTCTAGCTGCCATTTGAGTTGTTTGCACATTGTACCTAGTGCTGGATTCTTGCCCAGGCTTTCTTCTCATCCTCCCGCACTCAGTAACCAGCCGTCGCATTGTACTTCCACAATTGGCTCTGCAAAGTGTAGATCAACATTCAGAAGAACGAACAACGCAGACAGTCGGCGTTCCAAGTTTATCAGCAACAGCCTTTCGGGCACTCTTCCTGTCTGACTTGAGCTGATGCTCAGTGCCCAACGTCAGGTAGGCCTTTTAAGCATACTTTTCTTTCGGAGAATCTTCACCACTCCGTAGTCTCGTAATAAGATAAGATACCTCTTATAACAGTTCGTACTCTGTAGTATTATTCATCATTATCGGCCTATGTATTTGTCTCTTTTCCCTCTTTTCCCATACTTTCTTATCTCCAATGCCCCACGCAATCGCTCCTCGACTTCGTCTGGACATGCCCAATATAGTCTAGGCCAACTAGCAGAAGGGGGTCCTCAAGGGTTAGATGCAAATTGGGAGCCATTAGTTGGTGCAAGTGTCAACTGGTCTTTATTAGACTCAAGACCAAAGGTACAGGCATTGTTCGTCGTCGTACTGTTTGTGTGCCTGTGTCGTTTTCCATAACCCTTTTCGATCATCTTTGGGTCGGCAGATGTTGTCTACTTCCTTGCTTTAACTCTTCATCCTCTTGGGCCTTGTTTATTGCTCATAGTTTCCCATTTTGGTAGGCTTGTCATGTTGCTACAGTGCAGCGGCACCCAGCAGCCTATCCAATTATATCTCCGTGCTCTCGTCTATAGCTCTTCGCCAGCATCCGGGTTGAATCGACATGAATAGCCCCCTGCGACTGTATTAAGCTGTAAACGGGATTATCCTCGCTTGTTCCCCCTCTTCTCGTCTGAATCTGCCTTTTATTAACTGCTATCTCCATCTGCTCCTGGGACCTCGAGGCTTACTATTCATACGGTTTACACATTTGCTCTTTCATATTGCCCTTCCGTTACTATTTGTTCTTTTGTCTAGCTTAATGTCCTTCTTGATCATCGGTTTTATCTCATTTCCAGGGCTAGCTGGTCGGAGAATATCTTGATATCTCACTTATCCAAAATCCCATCCAGTGATATCCTTCTACCTGATGCTCGTAATACATGTCCCTTTACGATATAGTTACTTGCCAGCGTTGACACACAAATTAATACTCTGTATTTCTTTTCACTCACATACCAATGCCACTAACGATCCTATCCCTGACTCGGCGCTCTCCAACAAGAACCCCTCTTGTATGAACTTTTTACTGATAAGATCAAGTCGCGTTGCAGACATACTTTGTATTGAATAGCGTATCACCTTCTCACTGTACCCCCGCGTATAACCGGCACCCCGGCACAAGCTGTAATTGCCATAGCTATTTACCGTTCTATAACCTGCAGCTCAATATTTACACATATATGACTTGCCTAATGGTTTACCTACATAGCCTCAGTGTAACTCTATCAGTTTTGGAGAGAGAATTTAGGAGTCAACACAGAAGACGATGCCTTATAAAGATGGGGGAAAAGAAACCCCCCGAATTAACTTAAAAGATATATGTGCTATTAATTACCATTCAGTTTCAGTCACATCTTCGAAAGAAAGTTAATATAACTCCGCCGACGGGAAAACTGGACAGATTTCTTAATGAATATTTATATCGATTCTGAATATTCGTTATATGGCGTGCTTCAACATCTTATGCTATCTTCACTCATAGTACACCTTGTTGATCAGAGTACCGATCTGGGCAATCTCAACACGAATGTCGTCCTCGTGGTTTAGCGACAGCTTGGGGTTGCGCATTGCGCCAATGCCAGGACCTGTGCCCGTCAGGATTATTGTGCCGCGCTCGAGTGTCGTGCCCTGAGACAAGAACGAAATCGTTGTGGGAATATCAAAGATCATTTCACTGCACTGTTAGCTCATAGTCCGCACGTTCTTCAAAAACAAAAGGACCAGATAATCTGTCTTACCGAGTATTGGAGTCCTGCACGACGTCACCATTCAGGATGGCCTTGATATCAAGACCGTGCGGGTCGGTGATGGCAGATGGCGCAACCAGCACCGGGCCAATCGGGCATGACGCATCAAGACCCTTGGAAAAACACCACTGTGAGTTCTTAAACTGCTGTGCGCGTGCACTGACGTCGTTGCTGGCAGTGTAGCCTAGCACATACTCGAGTGCCTTCTCCTTGGGGATGTCGCGGCCTGTCTTGCCAATGACTAGGGCCAGCTCAGCCTCATAGTCGCTGGTGCCGTCTTGTGCGATTTTGGGCACATTTAGGCGCGCTGGTGCCGGGCCGGCCAGTGCTGTGCGTGGCTTGATGAACAGAACAGGGGTATCGGGAATGGCCATGCCGGCCTCGCGGGCATGGTCACGGTAGTTAAGACCCATGCAGCGGATGATTGGGACCTCATCCGTGCGCAGAGGTGCCAGAAGGGTGCCAATGGTCAGCGTCTTGTCACTGACAGTTCCCTGGAAGGCATCGCCCTCAATTAGTTTTGCGGTAACAGTCTCGCCCTTTTCGAGCGCCAGACCCAGGTCGGGGACCTTGGCCGCATCGATCTGGCCGAGATGCTCCTGTCCGTCCTCCTTCGCCTGGAAGCGAACCAAATGAGTCCAGCTCGGAGACATGGTGAAATAGTATGGAATGAAGTCTGTGTGGTGGTATTGATTTTTTAAAACGTCAAATTTTGATGTCGTAACTTCTATCTTCTTGGTACAAGCTTGTTCGGATGAACGACGTGGGGTGAACCCGTAGCTGCGGGACAATGTCAGCGGGAGTCCGGTATAGAAGGTATGCAGTATGCGTGCTCGACAAGGGAATGGTGGCGTTTGGTGTGTCAAGTCAAATTGCTTGCTTACAGGTGATATTCAAAAAAAGGGAAAGGGCCCCTTTATAAATATTCGAGGTCTCGGCAGATGCGCAGTAGGGACAGAGTTTAACCGTGTGTCATCAAAGACCGAGAACGGATATACAAGCTGGGAACGACCAAGCACAGTGAAGATAATAATATCGATATTCATTCGTGGTGCGGGGGCCATCATCGGCAGGTGTGTCCCGACGTATTACTGTCTTATGTGATAATTCGGGGTAGAGGGGGAATAGAGGGGGGAGGGAGGGGGGAGGGAGTTGGAGTCCTTGACATGGCAATGCGTGCGGAGCTTATCGAGTCCACTATTTATGACTGAATATACTGATTAGTCAGGGGGGTGTTAATGCTGATAGTTTAATGCTTCTTTTCCTCAAATTAGATTATCACGATTGGACGCGGGTTACATGAGACTGTAAGAGCTGTTGACTTCTGTACTTTTCACTTT
Organism: Ophiostoma ulmi; assembly: GCA_029298715.1. Classification (NCBI taxonomy): domain Eukaryota; kingdom Fungi; phylum Ascomycota; class Sordariomycetes; order Ophiostomatales; family Ophiostomataceae; genus Ophiostoma; species Ophiostoma ulmi. Next base: position 2,976,152 of record JANSLN010000002.1, on the reverse strand, counting down.
CGGGGCTATCCTAGCTTTATCGGCTCAATCAGTCGGCTTCATGGCTATAAATGAATAAATAGGCACCAGTGGTATCTTAACAACAGAGTTCGGCGCAGCTCATAGGCCCCGTACAAGTCGGGAGGGGGCCGATCAAATCCGGCCGCGGAGTTTTTCCTTTTTCGTCTATATCCCTTTTCTGCTTCCCTTTTGCTCCTATATATTATTATAGTTGTCTGCTCGTGATCACACATCTAACTTGGCTAGCATCGCATGTATCTTCTTATGTAGTTTAGTCAGATTGACATTCTCCTGTCTCAATAAATTAAATTATGAATGCAGACAAACAATATTGCTATTCTTGGACTATGTATTACTGTCTACGGCTCATCGTCATCGTGAGGTTGGAATGGTGCATAGATAGGCAGCGGCGGCCAAACTGGAGCTTGGTATGGCACCGAAATTTCATGGACGCCACAACCTACCTCCTTCGCTTCTGCCTGTCCCGGTAAGTCAATAACTGCCTTCGTGCTGGGCGGTACTACAAGCCGGAGATGCATCAGCGTGCTGTCCTCCAAAAGCTTCCAGGCCAGCTCAATACGTCCGTAAGGGCTCTCAAACCGCTGTGTTGCGTGTGTGACTGATCCGCCAGGGATCGGTCGCACTGCAAACTGCTTCCATCCGGGCACGAGCGGCCGCAATCCTCCAATCACTGTGTGCATCCAGTGGGCGACTGCTCCGTAGGCATAGTGGTTGAATGATGTCATTTCACCCGGGTTGATGCTACCATCGGGCAGCATACTGTCCCACCGCTCCCAGACAGTAGTCGCACCCATAGTAACTGGGTACAGCCACGACGGACAGCGGCGATGCAGCAGCATGCGGTAGAAAATCTGTGTCTCTCCCATTTTCGTAAGAGCATGGCCAAGCACAGGTGTACCAGCGAATCCAGTTCCGATTTTAAAGCGCGTCTTGCTGCGGATCAAATGGACCAACCGCTTCGCTGCATGCTCCTCTTGCTTCGAGTTTCCGAGTAGCGAAAAGTGCAATGCCAGTGACAGGGCTGTCTGCGAATCAGCGACCACCCGGCCCTTGGTGGTGATGTACTCGTCTGAAAATGCACGTCGCAAAGCCAAGGCATCAGACTTATACTTCTCGGCTGCTGCAGATTCTCCCAACTCTGTGGCAACGTCTACCATGAGCTCAGTTGTCCGAACGAGAAATGCGTTGGCAACCAGTAGGCTATCAGTCAGGCCATTACCCGGCTCACTGGGGGGTGCAGCTGGATCTAGCCAGTCTCCCAACTGTGTGGACTTTGTGCTATGCCACAGAAGACTGCCATGACTGGTTTCGCTATCACTGGCTTCGATTTCCTCCCTCACAATACCCTTATCCAGCCACAACTGCATCCCCTCATATTGGTTTCGGAGTATATTAATGTCACCAGAAAACTGGTACATATCCCATGGAACCATGACGATGCTGTCACCCCAGATAGCCGTGGACAGGCCCTCTTTGCTGGGGAATGTATTGGGCGAGAACAAAGGCGGCACGCCTTCATCGGCGCGTCCCTTCCGTGCGGCCTGCTCTAGTACCAAGCCCCGCAGCCATGTCTGTAGGACGCCGTGGACGTCATATAGGTAACACGCAGTTGATGCAAATGCTTGCAGGTCGCCCGTCCAACCGAGGCGCTCGTCACGCTGAGGACAGTCAGTCGGCACGCCAACAAAGTTGCCCCGCATGGACCAAACAATGTTCTCGTGAAGCTTGTTCAGCTGAGGTTCTGAGCACTCGAACCAACCACTGCGTTCCATGTCGCTCTGAATGACAATGGCTGTGAAGTCAATTTTGTCAAACAGGTCATCATCCACTGCAGCCTCAATGGCCTTGTCGTCCTCATCCACTGTCGATACGAACTGCTCCACCTGCACGTAGCGAAAACCGTGAAAAGTAAAGTGCGGCTCCCACTCCAGGGGTTCACCATTAAAAACGACTGTATCTGTCGCCTTTGCCTCGCGAAGGGGACGAGTTGCGACCTCATTGTTTTCCAGTACCTCGGTATGCGTGAGTCTGACAGTGTAACCAGCCGGTATTTTACTACCACCGGTGCGAATGCGCACCCAGCCAACAAGGTTCTGGCCAAAGTCTATGATCCATTTACCGCTAGGACTCTTCCATGATGAGATGGGCTTCACATCTTGGATGCGGCGGATTGGTGGACCGTCAGGGGCTTGTAGCAATGATTTATTGTGCTCAACTTCGGTGACTGGTTGCCAATCATGATGTGAGGGATCATGTCTCGAAGTCGACCAATCGGGATTGTGCAGTCGGGCATCATAGTACTCGCCGTTGTATATTTCCGATCGCACTACGGCGCTGCCAGTCAGACAAGTCCACGACTTGTCTGTCTGGATCGATAAAGTAGAGCCGTCCTCATACGTTATGCCGAGCTGTGCAATTAAGCCGAGCTTGTCACCCCAGATGTTGCATGAGCCTCCGAGAAAACCAAGGCGTCCAGCATACCAGCCCTCGCCAACATGAACACCAATTACATTCTTTGAGTCATTTTGGACTTGATCGGTGATATCAAAGGTTTGGTAGGCGAGCTCGTGCTTGTAGCTTGTCCAACCCGGAGCCATAACATGGTCACCGACTCGTGCACCATTGATTTCCGCCTCGTAGACTCCATGCGATGTGATGTATAGTCTTGCAGTGCTGATCGGAGACGCTGCAGATGTAGTGAAAGAGCGCCGAAATAGAATGCTGCGGTGAGGTGCTTCTGGATGGGATTGTGTCGGTAGTGGGCTCTGAATCAGTGAACAAGTCCAGTCGTCTGAGCGTAGCAGGCCAGCCTCAACTGTGGCAGCATCTGACCATTGGGTTGGGGAGTTGCTCCCACCGAATGCCCGTACACGCACAGTCGCAGTCTCGCGGGAGTTGAGTGGGCTGCTTGGCCATGGCACCAAAAGCGAACATGTAGAGGCAACTTTATATGTTTCTGGCCTGCCTTGGTGTGTGTTCAGTCGAGTAATTTCGATCTCGTAGCTTGCTTGTGTCCAGTCTGGCACCGTGCCTTCAAATCCCCATGAGATACGAGGCTTGGAGCTGCCAATGCCCAGCGGTTCACGATGATGCTCAAAGCGAAGCGAGATAGGCCGTACACTCATAGCGACTTTTATTTTTCACAAATTTTCCAATGTCCGATGCGGTTGGCTGAAAGCTGGCCAGTTTTGGAGTCAACAAATACTCTATCCGATCCCAGCTTAGAAGAAGGAAGTCGCAACGATATACCCGCGGCTTGAAGATCGTCCGCCGATCACCCTCGTCAGAATAGACACCGAGTTGGCTAAATGGAAGTCGAATTACCATGAAAGCAAGGCCGTATGATGATTAATCTCTATTCTGCAGTGGATACTAAGCATATCTCGCTGAAGGTTTAAGCCGAGATGCCAAAGGCACGTCTCGTTCAGGTTATATTTTGGGGGGACGCCAGGCCAGATCACTTGGGTATGCAGCATATCTTTTGAAAATCGATTATTGTACTGTTTCCCATTGGTATCTATGTATTTTCTCGTAATCCCGTCTGCAAAATAAATTGATAAATGCTGAGGCGGCTGATAACAAGCAACGCTTCACTCGTTTATCGGTATAGATGTTACTCATGTAACCACGCCGGACTGTCTAGCCACGAGACCCTGCCGAATATCTCCCGGCACTAACTGCTTTGAAATATAGTTTCTCGCCGGGGCTGGGATTGCCTGAGCAATTTGCCGCATCAACTACCATCACCAGTATAGTCTGTGCACTCGGGTAACACTTGTTAACAACCTCGCGGAACTTGTCCGACAATAGTGGCTCTTTTCACTCTCGACGATGTTTCCCCATGGGGTGCAACGTGGAGATCATCATGCGGGGTAAGCCATACTAGACAGCCTTCGTTATGAATACCCACGATATTGATTCCGACTTCGTTTTTAATGGCTGAAGACTCATGTCTCCCCATACTGTCCATCATTACCCCAGGGGCAGAGCCCGTTTATTCGGCCAAGTCTCAGCCGAGATTAAGACAGACATGTTTATCATGATAGGTTTAGTGAAACAGGATCAGGTGTCGTGTGGAAAGCGTATATAAAGAAAGCCCTGCGTTCGTCTCGTGGGAGCACTATTGTACCTTAGTATCATATTGGTGTTTTCTAGCAACATCAACTCTAGTATTCATACACCTTTTCTTCTGCTATTCTTTTTTTTCTTTCTATGATTTGAATTTGAATTTTGAATAGAAAGTGCGTCTCAAAATGGATGGACACGCCCAGACCGTCGAGGATGCGGCCATCGATTATGCGCAGCAGGCTGCGGCCGAAAAGAAGACGACCATCCTGGACGAGATTAAGCAGAACCCTAAGGTCATATTTTACTGCGTGCTCATGACCATCGGTCCGATGATGTATGGTTTTGACAACATCATCGTTGGCACAATCACTGCCATGCCCGCTTTCAGGTAGGTCCTCGCTCACAAACCATATATCTGTTGTTTCTTGAGGGGCAGCGACTAATACAAAGCAGAGAAGACTATGGCGCTGTTCACAACGGGACCTATATCATTCCATCACTTTGGCTGTCTCTGTGGAACGCCATGGTCCAGGTTGGCGTCATGATCGGTGCTGTTTTCAACGGTTTCCTGACTGATCGTTTCGGCCGCAAAATTAGCTTTGGTGTTGGTGGTCTGATTGGTGTTGCTGCAACTGGTCTTATCTACGCCTCAGACGAGCCGAGTGGCATGCTTGCTCGCCGTGGTCTGTACCTGGCTGGAAAGACAGTCCTCGGTGTCTCTTTGGGCATGCTCAACTCAACTTGCCAGACATACATTTCCGAAGTATCTCCTCCAAGACTTCGTGGTCCCTTGCTGTCCATCTTTACGTTCTTCCTTGTCCTTGGTCAGCTCATTGCCGTTAGCATCATCTTTGCACGCATCAACTACACCGGTAACAGTGCCTATCTTGTCGCTTTTGCTTCCCAATGGGCATTTGCCCTGTTTGCCGTGGTTGTAGCCCTTATCATTCCTGAGAGTCCAACGTTTCTTCTGGAGCGCGGAATGGTCGAAAAGGCCTGCAACTCATACAGACGCCTCTATGACCCCGCAAAAGTCGATGCCGGTATCCGCGAGCTGGCCACAACACTCGAAAATGAGAATAATCAGCAGCAACTTGTCGCCGAGACAAACTACATCGACATCTTCAAGGGTACCGACTGGCGCCGCACGCGCATTATCTTTTATGCAAACACACTACAGCAGTGCCTGGGTGTCACTCTGCTGTCCAACTCAGCCTACTTCCTCGAGCTTGCCGGCATGTCTGCAAGCCTATCGACAATGGTCACGGAAATTAGTATTGGCCTGGGTCTTCCTGCCAATGTCATTGCGTGGTTTGCCATGACCATGCTCGGTCGCCGTGTAATCCTGCTTTACAGCACAGGCATTGTCGGCTTGCTTTGGCTCAGTATTGGCATTGCCGGTTGCTTCCCCGGTTCTTCCAAGGCTATGTGGTTTGTTGGTATCATGCTGGTTATTATCCATTTCTTCTACGGCCTCGGTGTTGGCGGTGCTTACCCTGTTGTTGGTGCTGAGACATCCAGTATGCGTCTGCGTGCCAAATCCCAGGGTTTCGGCTTCCTTATCAACGGTTTCTTTTCATGGGCCTTCAACTTCTTTATTCCGTACATGTTCAACTCGGACGAGGGTAATCTGGGCGGCAAGATGGGCTTCTTCTTCTTTGGTCTTTGTTTTGTCGGTGTCATAATCGTCTACATTGAGATCCCTGAGACAAAGAACAGAAGCTATGCAGACCTCGACGAGATGTTTGAGAAAAAGCTCCCGACCAGACAGTTTGCAAACTATGTTTGTGAGAACAACGTTACACAGGAAGCTAGCGAGAAGGTTCTCTCCAATTAGGCATATAGTGTAATCATATATAGTCTCGGTAAAATCCGCGGTAATGTTTTCTTTGGAGATAGTTTTAATTTCAAATAAAGAATACGAAACGTGATCACATTTCTCGATCATATTTCTTCATTCTTATATCCGTCTTCACTTTGTTCAGCAAATTTACTCCCCCTTTCGGGCACCTGGGCAAACAGGATGGGGGGCCCCGGCTCAGTACTGTCGAGGGTCTTGACGGTAATCTTTTCATCTCCACCCGCAATCTTCTCCTGGTCAAATGTGATTGTCTGATTGACGGCTGTCACGTTTCTGGAGTAAAGTGTCACGTCTGGCGTTGAGGTTGAGCCCATCATTCCCCCACTACTGAACCCGCCAAAGTGTAGGATTTGGTTTGTAGTGCCAAAGCCGGTACTGTTCTTCTGGTCGCCCGTGCGGAAATAACTAGCTGTCCCGATGGAACGCGTGCTCAACACCGAGCCACCCGCAAAGTGCCCAGCGGTACCCAGTCCACTGCTTCCAACCGTATCAACTCCTGCGAATGCCTCGAGACCGGTCGGGAATACTCCAGCACCCGCCACCTGCAGTTCCAAGCTCTGGTCTAGGTGTGCCCAAATGGTCAGGTTCCCCTGAGGTGATACAGTGGCAGTAGTGTTGCAGTAGATTGGGAAGCTGTAGTCGGAGCTGTAGACATACTCATCGAGTCCTGAGTCTGCGCCAGTGGCCCTATCGGAGCCGCTGATCGTAACGTTATTGATCTGATGGTCTCCAGAGTTGAGCACAAGGCCTAGAGTCCAGTAAGATAGAGATTGCGACCAAGAGACTGGACGAGACTTGCTCTGCTGACCTCCTGGGTAAATGAAGCCCTGCACACTGAAAGTCCGTGACACAGAAACAGTGTACTGTAACGTGGTGTTGCTTCCCGAAGCATTTTGGACGACGTTTTGCGTGACGCTAATGACTGGGCCAGAGTCGCTGACGAAGGGTGCACTGCCAGTCGTGATGAGTGTAGAGTTGGAAGAGACCGCACTATCACTGTCGTTTTCGTCGTCCAACCAGACAAAGACCTTGCCAGTGACGTACCAGCTTGAAGGAACAGTACCTGAAAGTGTTGCGGTGCCCGAGGCCTTGCCATCGTCGTTGAGCCCAGACACCACAATGGTGAAAGTATGTGAGTTTCCATCACAAAGGACAGGGAGCCAGGGCGTGATGTCAATCTCATGCTCGCGCAGGTCAAACACGTCAGCACCCACAATAGGACGGTGCAGACCAGGGACCACGCCACCAGTGAAGACAACAGGGAATGGCCACTGCACACCAGCGAGCTGGCCATCAATGAGCACCTGTACCTCGCGGAATGGACTGTATCCGGGGAGCTCGCCAATAGACGCATCAAATGCCAGTGCATCACTCTGCAGAACGTTCTGCCACCAAAACTCCTCATTGGCCTGGCCGTTGGCAGATACGGAAAAAACAGCACGGCGTGCGTTTCGCGGGAAATTGTCAATGGTGTTGGTAGCATTGTCAGTGGGGAGAGTAAACTGGCTGACACCGTCAGAAGCGCTTTTGCGGGCAGAAATAGGAATGATAAGGTCACTGGGAGATGTGCCGCCATTGGCAAGAATCGCCTCCTCGTCAACCTGGAAAAAAGAAGCGGTCAAAGTCACGTTGAACGAGGCAGTGTAACGGTCGCTGATGATATTGCCAAGATCAAAGATAACTTTCTGCGGTGACTTCCATAGCGATAGGTATGGTGTCATGTCCTTGAGGTAGGTCCACTGTATGCCAGGAGATGCGACCGGCTCTGCGGTGCTTGTGCGCCATACTTCAGTGTCGCCGAGGTACATCAAGGCCAGACGATCAAACTGGACGCCGGCAGATACAGTGGTGAAGTTCATTACGACACGGTTGAATGTGACATTCGGGGGCACGTAGCTGCCAACATACGGCTGGCCGTAGCTGTTGCCAAAGATGTGGTCCATCAATGTTATGGTGTAGCCGCCGCCAGGTGTAGGCGAGCGGTTGGTTGTCGGACCAGCCGGTGTGAGAACAGGCTGGGCGACCTGGAAGCACTCGAGCACTTTGGCTTCTTGAGGGGGTGCATCATTGCGCTTGCTCAGTGGTAGGTTATTCACGGCTGGAATTGACTCTATCGGTGTTGCATTTGCTGTGTGTCCAAGACAGGATGTACAAACTCGTGGAGAAACAACGGAAGCCACGCTCCAAACAAGGGCCAATGATGTCAGAATGGACAGTGTTTGCACGATCCATGGCCTTTGCCTTTGCCTTTGCTGTCCGCTTGTTGATTTTGCGGATGGCATTGCCGGGATGTTTAGCTCGATATCTGCAGGATGCTGGGTCTTTTCGAGCAAAGATGAGGCCGCCTCGTCCATTGTGAAGACGGTTTGTGTCGGTGAGGATGTTATCACTTTCTGGATGAATAATGGTATTCAGATAACAAATAACGCGGTCAAGAGACGGGAGGAATGTAAAATATAACATAAAATAATCAAAGAAAACGAAGGTGGGCTAGGGCTATTTATGAAGATCCGCGAGATGTCTAGCTCTTATCAACGAGGCACAACGGCCAGAGTATGTCAACAGAACAAGTAGAAGTAAGGTTATAAAACACAGAGAGAAGAATGTACAGAGCAGGAGGGGGAAGAAATCGAGACAATCAGATAGACGGCTGAAACGGCAAAGATGGATGGAAGTGATCCGGCAAGATGGGCTGGGTGCGGCGTGGATCAGCTCCTTGATAACCGACAAATGCCTCTTATGAGAGTGATATTAGGGGTGTATCGCGCGAGGAGAAGGGGGCTGCCAGGATACGGTGTGACGAGGAGGGAAAGGGACAAAGAAAAGAAAAAAAGAGAAAAGCAAAAGGCTTGAGTCCGGAGATGTCTGTCCAAGGTAGGATTCCGTAATGGAAAGGGGATTTGGTAATCAAGGACTGGGACGAGGCAGGTGCTATCGAGATCGTCCAGGCACGTCAGGAACAGGCAGGTGGGACATCACCTTAGCGCACGATAAGGCCATAGAGCTCTTTCATCCCGTGTTAGTGGGCGGGAACTGCCTATCTTGTTGGTATTGGTATGTCCTTTGCGTAGCTGCAAGGCGCAAGTACTGTTGGTGCTGTTACACCGCAGTAGTACTGTAGCAGGCGTGCTTAGTCAGAATTGATAGCACTAGATGGCAAGTCAAACAAAACGGCTATTCTGAAGAGATCAAGAACAGATGAAGATGCAGTTGTAAGTATGATGTAAAAACCCAAAATGCTGCAAGCGCCAATAATCATATTTGTAGTGTATATATAGGTTAACAAATTGTACAAGAAAAGACAAAAAAGAAGAAGAGAAGAGTAAGAAAACAGACCACGGCCGCATAGTACGACGGCGTGATCTAGAGAAGAGAAAGGGAACAAGACAGGCATCAAAACGGTCCGTCCTTGTCAATTCGTGGCGAGTTATTCAAGACGGTCTCTGCCGTCGCTGATCTAGCTTATGCCGACTTCGGTTTGCCAATCTTCCAGCCCCACGCCCGCAGCACCCTGACCACCTTGGGCAACACGGCAGCGGTCAGTGGCACTCGCACAAAGATAAAACTCTTGTGGATGGCATATGCCAGTCCAAGCTGTGTAGCCAGGCCTGATTTCAGGTTAGTATGTTGATGTGCACGATGCAAGTCTTGAATGTTGTACGTACTGGCTTCTCTCGAGACACGCGCCTCGGCCTCCTTGACACCCCAACCATCAACCTGCTCCGATTCCGGGATCTCGTTTCCGCTTTCACGCTGAACATCTTTCAGTTCCTTGCGGTAGCTGGCCCAGTACTCTTTGATACTCTCGGGGATGATGGCCTTGACATGGGAGACAACAAAGTGCTCGGCGGCAGCTACACAGTCAGCAGTGTTCGTGAGTATTCGTAGATACGTAGCGTCCAAAAGATTTACCTATACGATCGGTACCGAGCCAGCGCACGAGAAGGAAGCAAAAGGGAAAGTCGAGTGCTGACAGACCGAGGTAGACACCCAGAGCCACCCAGCCGTACTCGCGCGACAGCTTCTTGAGGCGCTGACTGAGTGTCAGGGCCTCATTTGCCGCGCCCGACTTGCCGGTACCGTGAGTCTTGGCACCTTCGCTCTTGTGATGGCCATCATGCGACCTCCGTACGCGTGACGAGTGGAATGTGCGCCGCGTCTGGGCACGGAAGGATGATGTGATGCGCGAGGAGAGCTGATTGACAAGGCGAGAGGAGGAGGAGGTCGAGTACTGTCGGGGTGCAGATACAGTAGCAGATGCAGAGAAGGAGGGTACGGGAGCAAAAAAGGTAGATGGCAGGGAGCGCGTGAAGCTCGGAGCAGATAACGTCGCGGTCCGGCGCACAAGGAGCATGGCTGGCTGCTGTTGGTCCACCAGCGCTTCAAGGGCCTGCACTGACCGGCGCAGCATGGTGTATATGTAATGAAGTCTCCGGGTGGTCTTGAGGCAGGCCGTATCGCAAGACTCTCCTGGTCTTGCTGTAGCGGTGTCGGGGATGTCACAGGGTAGTTGTCATCAATCGTCAGAGGAGACTCGTTCGAGGGGGGTCTGTGGCCGCGCGGAGCTGTCGGGAGGGCAGGGAAGGCTGACAGGGTGAGGCAAGAATGCTAATAAGGATTTTTTAGAGTTGTGTTTCGTCACACATGATAGATCGAATCGGCAATTAGCTCAATACTGCTCCGATGCCGTCGTTGTCGTGTGGTGCGCAAGTTGTCGTCCTATTTTTACACTGCAAATTTTTGTGTGCTGTGAGTCCTGCGTCATTGTCCATTGGGAAGGAGGACGGCCACCTACACGCAAAAGCGTCATATGATTGGCCGGAATGGACAGCTATGGCCGAATAGACCCGCTTATAGCGAATCAGGTAATATGTAAGTAGGAGCGACCGAGTCGGCCGGGACGGAGATCGCTATCCTCCGACATCTCCATTACATCCAAAATTCATGGATGTGAAGATATACCTTTTGGTGGAATGATGGCAGTTTCAGCCGAATGATAAAGAGGCAGATTTTAGTTATTTATGATGGGCTGAGATATATATAGATGCCAGATTCATAAAACATCATGCCAAGGGAGTGAAATAGAACAAAATATGTAAACCTTTTCAAGGGTAGATTTATTGATTTAAAAGGTCGCAAAAACAAGTCCAAATTGAATGAAATAAAAATATTAGATAGAAGATCTAAATAAAGCAGTGATGTGCTTCTTCACGGCGTCTCGCTGTTGACAAACTTATTGCCAAACTCAAGGTGAAGCGTTATTGCGACAAGAGGAAAGAGCAGTCTTGGGCGCAACAGCCAAGAAGCTTTGGCCAATCACCATGTCCCTCTAGGAGCCAAGTCGAAGCGCCCCTCCTTTTTAAGCGCCCACGCCAACCCTGCTTGTAAGTCGTCCTGATAGTGTAGAATGATAGTGAGGATAATACTCCTCCGGATAGGGAAGCAACGACTGTTAATTGCTTTCATTTCCTTTCCTTTGGCATCCATGTGACATATCTTCAGATATCTGGTTGGTCAGTTCCAGAATAGGAAGGAGCAAGGGTCCTACGCTGCAAATCTCAAAATCATAGGGAAGGAGCCAACGGAAGCTGGTAAAATGACAGAAACATGCGACGCATGTAAGGAGCACCCTACAACTGCTGCGGCTGGGGAAAGAAGAAAGAGGAGGAGCTTTAAATAGCCAGGGAAAGAACGGCAAGTAGCGCTGCAGTGCAACCCTACAGAGTGGGTGAGAAAGGGTCAGAACGTATGTAAATCCTTTGGCTCGCTCTTTCTTTTTATGTTTGAGTTGTTGCTTGCTCCTTCCTTCCTAAATTATTGCTGCCCTTCTCTTCGAAAACACCTTTCTCATCTTGTACTGCAAAAAAAAACAGTCTATCCTTACCAATCCTGCAGGTGAGTATTATCATTTGGTCTACAAACAGAAGCTGCGAAACCCTCGGCTGGTCGCACCTTCACCTAGAACACCTCTCAGTTGCTAACGGCCGTACAGCATCACAAATCCCGTAGCCAGTCTACTATATCTTTCAACGCAAAAGAATAAAAAAAACACTCAGCGAACACCACCATGTCTAACCAATTCTATCCTCGTAAGTAGTTACCGGGAGTAATTTCTCATTCCGGATTCCGTTTGTGATCGACTTAAAACCCTGCATAGAATATGCGAAGCTCTTACTGACGATAATAGCCCCGCCCGGAGCTGTAGCAGGTACAATAATGCCTTGGCTGGAAGGAGAATCAAAACGGACAATCACGAGGGCGGAACGATGGCCTACACTATTTGCTAACACTGACAGCTCCGACAGCTCAGAGAAACTACCCGCCGCCGCCTCAGTCGCCGCCTGCCGCTCGCACCAACTTCTCATACGGTGGTCCCCAGGCACAGCCCAGACAAGCCACTGGCTTCTACCCTCCCCCCCCAGGCCAGACTGCTGGCTCGCCTGCACCTTCTGCAAAAACCTCATACCCTCCTCCTCCTCAGCAACAACAACAACAACAGCAGCAGCAGCAGCAGCAGCAGCCACCTCAACAACCGCAGTCACCACCGCAGCAGCGCACCTACCCAGCACCACCACAGCAACAGCAGGCCGGTCTGTCTATTCACAGCCGCACGCCGTCCCATTCTTCCCAGGTGGCTCCTGCTGTCCAGCTCCCACCTTTGTCCACGCAGGGTACACCCTCACCAAACCAGTTTGCAGCCCTACCCACCTACGGTGAGAATGGCCAGCCAAGCTCAAGCTCGGGCTACCCAGCTGAGAAGGCGGGTGCCCATGGCTTAGGTCAGCAAGCCTCAGTGGCTGAGGAGAGCATCGAGGATATCCAGCCAGTAGCTAGAGAGGCGGGAGCCGGTGCTCTTCTGGGTGCCCCGACTGCTGGCATGTTTGCAGGTGCTTCAGCAGTGGTCGACGATGTAGGAACGTTCAACGGCGGCAGCTATCGTATCAGCCACCGCGATTGCAATACAATTTTGACAATCCAGCTGGCCATCGGATGCCCCCTTACGGCGAAGCCCGGTGTCATGATTGCCATGTCCAACTCAATCACGCTCAAGGGCGCGTTCAAGTTTACTGTCAAGAAGCTAGTGTCTAGCACCGAGATGGGCTCGTCTACGTTCACAGGCCCAGGCGAGCTGCTTATTGGTCCGCCTATGCTAGGTGACATTACAAGCATCCGCCTGACGGGAAGTGAAGCCTGGTCTGTTGGCCACGATGGTTTCCTGGCTTGCACACAGGGTGTCATCAAGGAGTACAAGCGGCAGGGTCTCGGCAAAGCCATGTTCAGCGGCGAGGGTCTTTGGGTGTACAAGATCCGGGGCACTGGTCTGCTGTGGATCTCCAGCTTTGGTGCCATCATCAAGAAGGACCTCGTCGAAGGCGAGAAGTACATTGTCGACAACGGCCATCTTGTTGCATGGAACACAAAGTACGTGCTCGAGCGTGTGGCTTCGGGTGGCCTTCTCTCGGGTCTCGCTTCAAATGAGGGTCTTGTCTGCAAGTTCACAGGACCTGGTACCGTCTACATTCAGACACGGAATCCCGTAAGTCGTCCCAAAGCTATAAAGAGTGCCTGTGATGTAGACGTCATACTAACAGCCACAAGAAAGCATTCAGTGCCTTTATGTCTGGTCAGGCTATTCAGGCATGAGCTGATCAGTCAGACCAGTCACTCCTTCTCTTCTCGAAACAATATGCTTGCTCATTCTTGCTGTTTCGCTCCTCGTATATCCCTTGTGTGTCTCTCCCGTTGTATAGGATCTGCTTCCGTAGTGATAGTTTGTTTTGGCCAGTTGTATTACTCACCTTTTTGCTTTGTTTAAAGGGTCCTGTGCTCGTCTCTTCTTACCTGTTTAGTCTCTCCTTTCCTTTATCCCTCTAGCGATATAAAAAATTGTATCATTCGTTCTGTTTTCTTCTAGTATCAATCAATATATTTGACTTCATCCAGAACAATTTGTGAAGCAGAGCGAATCATCTGCCATCGTCACCATGTCTAGGCCCCGAGAGCCCGAATGCAAACCTTCATCACCGTTGCCAATTGACTACGCTACGGACACAATCTCAGAGTGCCCGGATGAACAATCAAAGCTCATGGTGACAACAAAATCAATCACATCGGTGGACAGCAGCTCATACCTGACTGACGAGCAGAGTTTCAGCCAGGCATGTCTTCTGCTAGGGCCTGTGGCCATTGCCAAGAACTCTAGTTTTGAGAGCATATCTTCCCCACACAACTCTCCTCCAGACCTACGCAGTGACAACCTGAGCCTACTAGCCAGTGACAAGTCCATCTTGAGCAGCTGCATTGATGCCGACAACCTCTCCACTGTCCTCTCTGATGACATCATCGACAACGGCCCGAAAGACAGCAGCACAAAACCGGCCAGCAGGGCAAGTACTGACGACATCAACATATTAGCTAGCCGTCTCCAAACAGAGGTTACCGTCGACGGGTACATTGGGGGCTTTTATGAATATATTCGTCCGAATGCAGAGACAAGCTTTCTGTTCTCGTTCACACCCCTACCTAGGAATGAACATCCTGGCCAACAGTCATCGGAGAACGTACTCATTGGATGTCTAGAGAAGACTCAGATCAACAAGAGCCTGCCGCCACCCAGCCTAAAATCAATCAAGTTGCGGAAAAAGAGAGGTATTGAAGTCAAATCTCTCACACTTGACGATTCAAGAAGTCAAGACCAGAGCCATTTAGGTCAAGGGGAAAGCCATCGTGCCGCCCGGAAGAAAAGCGCCACAGAACCCGTTCCACTGAGAGACTCGGACTCTCAGTCAGATGTGAAGACGACTGCAGACCGTAGTCGATTTGACTTTCTCGTCTCCCGCCTACAACAAAAGCTTTCTGAGAGGAGCCAGGACAGCTACGGTGGCAGCACGAAGCAACACAGCGGATCCGAGGCGTCTAGGCGTTCTTCTTATGTGGAATCCGTCCACTCTCACGATAGGATTCCTCCCACAAACATGCCATTATCTTCAGCCAACGGTGTCTGTGCTGGTAGCACCGCTTTCTCGTCATCCAATCTCCCTGGTGCCGAAGAAAGAGTACAACCCAGCAACGGTATTTCTGGGGACTCTCGGTTCCAAGCTCCGACAAATGCACAGCAACAGCATGGGCCGCGTCTAAGCCAACCCTCACCACAGCAATTCCAGATGCCCGCTACATACACGGCAAACTTCTTGCCGCCACATCTATTCTATCCTATGCTACCCCAGATACAACAGATACAACAGCAGCAGTCTCTGTGGAGTGCACAGAACCACCAGGCTTCGGGCCTAGTGTCGGCAGAGTACCATCCATCGGCCTTTAGCAGAGACTTTCCCGTGCCTGCCCATCAACCGCAACTGGTCGCTTGGCCCCCAGCTCTAGGAATTCTTCCTCGCCTTCCTCCTCACTTTGGAACTCGTCAATATATTCACCAGCCTGAGTTCACCATGCCGCGCCTACCTCCACCACATGTCAGACCTCTGTTTCCAACCACTAGTATCGATTCACCACCTGGACCTTCACCGAGCAATTCAATGACTTACGGCAACACCCCATTTGTACCGCTCAACGCGAGTGTTCAACAAAAGATTGAGGAGAACATTGAATTTTTAAAGGCAACGGTGCCCAGCTTTGCTCTGGGGTCCAGGCGGCGCCAGAAAGAACGTTGGATGAGACAGAAGTTGGGCTCGGGCGATAAAAGAAAACCAAACCGATGGCAGCATCAGCAGACCGAGCAACGACGAGAGGGTTTGAGGAAAGATGCACAGAGCCATCAGCCGCGTCTCTTCCACCGGCCGCAACATCCAGTCTCAGCAGATTCAAAGGTGCCGATGCACGACTACCAGCCTGCCTTTAATACTGTATCTTACCCAGGTGTGCTTTGGTCGGGTCTATTATAAGCCCAGATTGGGACTGAGAGTAACTTTGGCATTCAAATCAGGCAGACATACCCCAAAGGCGCCAATCCCATCGCCATTAAGAGAATGCGGAACACACACCACTAGGTCAAATGCAATTTTTTACCAAGAAACGTATATTCGTCTGGGCGAGGAAAAAACACGACAAAGCATAAATAAAATAAAATAAAAACACCTTTTTAAACGACCTCGTAGTATCACTAATATATAGTGGTCGTTTTCCCATGCCAGGTGCGAACGGCGACAAGAAAATACAAACAAAAATGGGCAGTAAACAGATGCTTGCTGAGCTGCGGCTATTTTGCGTCCACTCAAGATATGCTGAGTCCCCCAAAAAGGATCAAAAATATATAATAATAAAATATGCTCGTGCTCGCTGGTGTAGAATATGAAATAGCTTAGTATCGATGAATAAATAAGTGCTGAAGGAAGGAATGGAAATAAGGGTATTAAAATAATAGAAAATGATAGAAACAGTATGGTCATATACACTCCCGGCATAGAGGGGGAGAGAAAAAGTGTAGAGTTAAAAAAGGCAGGTCTTGCTCAAATCTACTGCTTGTTGGAAGAAGCCTTGCTCCCGCAATCAACAGCATTATAGAGTGGCGGCGTGGCCATGAGCATGCCAGGAGTCGTAGCGGCACTGCTGACAGATGCACCGTTTACCATTGTCGATGTCGAGGTGTGTGACTCATGCGAGTCGGCGCCCGATGATGCCGCTGAAGCTGCCGAGACTGCCGAGGCTGCCGATGCAGCGGAGTCTGACGGCTGCCTGTCGCTGCTCAAAGCACCCGCAATGTATCCGTCACCGTGGCTACGGTCGTTATCTGGTGTCTGCACAGGAGTCGTTTCAGTGGATGCCAACTTGACCGACTTGTTGGACTCATTGGGCTCATTCGTCTCATTGGTCTTGTTAGACTCGTTAGACTTGTCTGGTGTCGACTTACGAGTAAGCGACGCTGTCTCAGGCTCCTCGGGAATGGTGGCAAATTTTTGCAGAACCTGCTTGAGCGCAGGCCGGCGGATGGGCTTGCTGAGGAACTCGTCCATACCCGACTCCATGCACTCCTTCACATTGCTCTCTTCAGAAAATGCCGTGAGGGCAACAATGGGTGCCGAGTAGCCCATCTTGCGGATCAGGCGTGTGCTTTGCAGGCCGTCGAGGTTGGGCATCTGAATGTCCATGAAAATGACATCAAACCGCTGGTTCTGCTCCATATTGGCCTTGACGAGGTCGTAGGCCTCCTGGCCGTCCTTGGCAATCGTGACATCGTATATGTCCTCGAGCTTGAGCATGCGGCTGACGACCTCGATATTGGTCGTGTTATCGTCAGCGACCAGGACACGAACACGGCCTTGGCCCTCGGCCTTGTTAGCAACGGCCAGATTCAATGCGGCAAGCTGGTCGGCGCGGGATGCAGAGGCGGTGTGAAGGGCATTTGTGGGCGGATTGGCTACGAAAAATGGTTGGCTGAGACCGACGAGACGCGTCTGTTTATCGAGCACGGGCTGCTGTTTTGACGTCTTTGAGTTGGACTCGTTGCCTGCTGATGCTTTGATAAAAGAGTTGCGGCGGTTATCGCCACCATCGGCCGAGCTAACACTAGGCGGGCGAGACTTCATGCTACTGGATGCCGTACTTGAAGCTCTATCCTTTGTGTACTTGAGTGGGATCCGCATAGTAAATGTCGAACCCTCGCCTGGCGTACTCTTGAGCGTAATGGTACCGCCCATCAAGGTCGCCAGTTGCTGGCAGATACTTAGTCCGAGACCGGTGCCACCAAACTTCTTCCGCAAGCCGAGATCACCCTGCACAAAAGGCTCAAAAACCTTTTCTTGCATGTGCTCCGGGATACCGGGGCCAGTGTCCTGCACTTCAAACTCAAAGACGAATGTCTTGGCGCCCGGAGGTGGTGGTGTAGGTGAGCGTTCGCGAAAGTAGTACAGCTGAGAGACGGCTTTGGGCTCGAGCGGGTTGATGGCAATTGCTGTGCCTGATGACGTTCCCTTGTAGAGAGTCGTAGTCGTGCCCGTTGAAATGGAGCCACCACTGCCAACAGCAGCGCCGGCGCCGCCGTTCTTTGAGCTCTGGGAGTGTGTCGATGATGATCCCAGACGATGCCGAGGACGACCACCGCGGTGTGAGTCCGTTTTAGAGAACGATGAAGATCGGCTGACCTCGGCATGTTCGGGCTCACCGATGCAGTGGATGCGTAAATCGACCTTTCCATTTGACGGTGTAAACTTGATGCTGTTGTTGACAAGGTTGATAATGACTTGGAGAATACGGTGCTGGTCGCCCCATAGGCACATGTCCTTTAAACGGCCAACGCCTGGCGGGCCGAGTGCTGGTAGTAACCGGCGATCGACACTTGTGCTGTTCCGTTCCGAGGATGTGTTTCCTTGGCTAGGGACGTCGGCTGGATCTTCGCTACTGACGTAATTGACATTCAGAGTGATGCCTCCCTCGCGGACCTGCTTGTCGAAAATGGCGAGAACCTGTGACCGAATATCACCGAGACGGAACTCGCGCTCTTCAAGGCTGATCTGGTGACCGATCTGGTTCTTGGAGAAACTCAAAACATCCTCAAGAAGATGCAGCAGCAGATCACCCGACTTGTACAGCGTCTTGAGAGACTGCTTGATGCGGACAATATCGTCTTCCTCCATGCACACGGCGCACATGCCCATGATACCGTTGAGCGGTGTTTTCAACTCGTGAGAAATGTTGGCAATGAACTCCGTCTTGCTCTTGTTGGCAGCCTCGGCAGCCTTCTTGCTGATTTCGAGCTCACGCGTGCGTTCCGCTACCTTTTCGTCGAGGGATGCGTACTGCTTGAACAGCTCGTCACTCATGGCGTTGAAAGTGGCCGTAAGTTCGGTCAATTCGTCGGTGACAATGTGCTTGCGCTCAGGCACCCTACCAGGGATTTTGAAAATGGCGTGCGAGCCGCCTTCCCTGCTGCACGCCGAGGGCTTGGTCTTCTTAATGCCCACCATGGTGCGGAGACGTCTAATCCATTCCTTTTCGGAAATCCGCGAACGCGACGATCTAGTACCGGAACTGGGAAACTCGTCGTCTTCGTCGTAGCCTGGAGGTGTGATGGACTTTTCGGTAGCGTCCTTGAGTTGGCGAATGGGCTTAACACTAAGATGAGCGCAAGGGAAGACAAGAAGGAGGATGAGGCCAGCCGTGCCAAACACGCAGCCGAGTAGTATCTTGCGCAGCGTGGCAATTGGTGCATAAGCCTCGGAATGGGCCTGCTCGACGATAACAGCCCAGGTGACGAGAGTCGACTGCGGTCGAGCATAGCCAACAGCAACACTGTAGCCCTGCTCGTTTTTAGTTTTGAGAGTGGCAGTTGCGTTGTTGACGGTGTTGGTTTGGTCAGCAAACATATCGAGTACGGCGGGATAAGCACTCATTTTGAAAGTGTCGGTATAGCTTCCTGAGTCGTAGTCGTAACTACTATGCCTATCGGCGCGATTCTTTGCTTCGAGAGGAGGAAGGATGAAATGGACTTCGTTTTCGCTGAACTCATCACGATCCGGAGGCACATATGTGCTGTTACTGGCTGGGTCTGTCGTGTTAAAGCGATTCCATTGTGTATTAGGGCCAATCATGAGTACAACCCCCGAGTTCCCCAGCCCTTCCTGAGAGCTCTGTATTTCGATGAGACTGGAGGCCGATGCCACTATAGTCATGTAGCCGAGAAGGAACTGGTTGCTATCCTTGCGAATCGGAACAGTCAGAGAGATTAGAGCAAAGGTCGAGTTGACAATGACAGGGCCGAGGAGAAGGCCGCCATTGTTGGTGAGCCGCACGCCGGGAAAGGCACTCGCGGTAAAAGCATTTGTAGTGTTGTCGCGTGTGCTGGGTAAGCCAGTATCGTTGTAGGTGATGTTGGGGTAGAGTGTTGGCGGGTAGCCGAGGTCGAGGTCACCTAGGTAGACATCAGATCCGTTGGAGTTGACATAGGGCAACTTGATGGAGCCAATGCCGTTGCCGGTGACGTTGAGGAGGCCAGTTGCGCGGCCACTGGTGTTACGCGAGTAGAGGCGAGACTGGAAGAGGGTGGTGAAGCCGCCAGCGCCGAGAGCACTCTGCATATCCTGCTCGGCGAGGGCCCAGTTGCTGGCGGAGCGGTTACCCGCGTAAAAGGTAGTAAAAGCCTGCTGGATCAGGATGCGAGAAGCAACATTTTCGCAGGTAGTCTGGACGAGGTCGATTTCGGAGGAGATGCGTGCAGCCTTGAGGGAGGCCGTCAGAGCAAGGCCGTCAGTCTCGACGTTTCTGACAAAATTGTTTACGAAAATCCAGGTCGGGATGGAAACAATGGCAAGGGCGACGAGGACGGCCGTGATGACAAGAGCAGCAAGCTGCTCACGAATTGCAACACGCATTGTGCCAGGCTATATGGCGAAGAACGTGGGCCGGGTCCTATGTGCCGGCATGTTATGTATGCAGAAAAGGTGTAGTGAGGTGGACAAGGCGCGAGAAGATGCGATGAGTGAAGCCGTAGACAAGTGAGAGAATGTAGACTGTTGTGAGACGACAAGAGATCGGCAACGTGAGATGGTGGAACTGTGGAGAGGGAGAACAAAGCGGGAGCTCGATGATTTTCAGAGATTGACAAGCCGCTTAGTGCTAAGTCAGATAGTCGGCTAGTGTGTAGATGAAGAACCGAAGCAGCCAAAATGACCATGTGCAGATGATGAGCGCTTGCAGTCGTTGAAAGTCGGCAATATACGCAAAAAGTAACAAAAAAGGTGGTTCCGTAGAGGTGTCTGTAGTATGCTTGACAGTCAGTGCACCAGTTCCACGGAAAATGGAAATGAAACAAACAATAGGCTTGGGAGAATGCAAGAGATGAAAGTAGCAATGGATAGAGAAACGACGAGCAACAGCAAAAATGGTGTGCTTGTTGCAGGCTGCCAGAAAACGATGCACGAGCGTCGCGTCGTCGTCAGTCCTGGAGCTGTCCCCGCACGTTGCCTCACTGGGGGCAGCTGGCAGTCGCTGGCTCTGATAAGTTTTGCTTGGTGTATGCGGGGGTTCAGTGAAGTTAATGATTGTATGTGTGTCGCGTGTGTGATGTATCTTGGTGCGAGGTAGTTCTGAGGCTATTCAAGGGTTCGATGTTCCGGTTGCGGCGAGAAATCCAGATGTCGATCGCGCACAGAGATTGGAAACCATGGGTAACAAATGCAGCTTCACCAGCCAAACTGTATTGATGAGAAGTGTAGTAGATGTGTCGAGATCAAGAATATAGAGAGGCAAGGCGATCGAGTCGAAAATGGTGAAAGTATTGGTCAGAATGATCATGCAGTTGAGCTCGATGTGTCGAATATCGTGAAGGAGCTAATAGGCCGTGTTGCGAGAACAATTGAGGAAGGCAGAAGCGACCGAGCGCAAGGAAGGGTAGGAAGGAGCGAATGAAGTAACAGGACAGAAAGGTTGCAAAGGAAGAAGAAGGAGCTAAAGAAGAAGGAGCTCACCTGTGCGATCTACCAAGCAAATGGCAACCGTGTCGTCGTCGTCGTCGTCGTCGAGGATGTGTAGTCGAGGGATTGCGTTTTCGATGGGCCTCACAAGATAATCTTCACGAAATACAAATGTCGCTTTCCCTTTTTCCCGTTTTCGCTTTATTTCTGTAATATTCCCTATTCCCTATTTGCTTTTGGCTGTGGCGCGGAAGAAACAGCGGAGAGACCAGGTCTAAGTAAACTGGGGCAAGAGCGACCAGCACAGTAATACGTGTGCGAAGTGGGTTCACTTAGGAGCATTCTAGGAAGGATCCAGACCTTTAAGGATGTATTACTTTGTCGGGAGTAGAAAAAGGAAAGAGAGAAAGAGCGATGGAGATAATTTAAACATAAAATTAAATAATAAAATCAAGAGGCTGAGGTGAGAACTAGGAGCTTGAATGGATAGCAAAGAAAGAATAAGAGCACTGATATAGTTTACAGGTATGCATGTATCAATAGAGATGACACCACGAGGTAGAGAGTGTATCGTAACGTATCTAGTATAAAGAATCTAGTATTAAGAAGGGTCTGGAATGGATGATGAGTGCAATGCGAGAGTGGAAGGCGATACAGAAGAAGTGCTAATGAGGCAAGAGCAGCAAGAAAATAATATGAACAAAACCGGAAGGGGCGCGAGGGGTGCAGGCGAGGACAGTGTGAGCAGCGTCTGGACTGTAGCGCTGTTTGCGAGAAAGAAGTGAGACAGCAATAACTAACACTCAATAGCACCTGAAGTGCCCGAAACAGGTCAGACAATTGACAAGATAGAGAGAGAAGGAGCACTCTAGATGGGTTGACTCTCTAATACGAAGCGACTAGGATAGGAAAGTATCGGTGGGTCGCCGCCAGCCTGAGGAACTGGGGAGAAATGTAAAATATATTTGTGTATGAGATAGCCAGACTCAAGCTGAGTGAATCTCGATACACATGCTGCGTACTTAGTACTGTGTGAACACTGTGTCAAGGTATGATGATAATTTGAGCAATTAATAACACGGTGATGAAGAAGATATGCTTACCCTATATATGTTGAGGCAGTCTCTGTAGGCAACGAGGTGCCAGAAGCGCTTGCTGTTTTAACGAAAGTCAACAATGACAGCTCATTGCACCTTCTTCCACTGTATTTTCACTTTTGAAATATCTAAAATACCATCAAACACGGAAGCTACGACTGTCAGTTAACCATGAAACGGAAGTCGCTCAATTTACGTTGTGTAATCTCGCGATTGTATACTAATATCGAGACAAGCAATTCAATGTGCTACCAAGGTGTGCGCGCGCTTTTTTATGCTTGTGAGATAAAGTGCGCGGTCTGTAGCGTTTGAGCATTCGTCTCTTCCTTCTCATCGATCGCAGCCTACAAATCAGATCTGTCGGCAAAGGGGCCGTTTTTCTCGGTATTTCCACGAGCTAGAAAAAGAAGAAAAGAAAAAAGAAAACACACCAAAACGAAACATGTAAAGCGAAAAGCGAAAAGCGACGACAAGCAAATAAAAAAGGGAAATAATAATAACCCAATTTTAATTGAATACGAATCGCTTCTATGCTGTGCTCTGTGGCGTCGTTCGGAAGGGATCGAGACCTGGGTCGGCCAGGCTAGACTGAGCGCTAGTTCAGGGGTGGGGTGCCATGATACAAGCAAGTACGGAAGTGAGCTACGAAGTACAGGCTTGCCAGGGGAAAATCAACAGAGTGATAGTGAATACGGCGGTTCTCCTTCTACCCTTTCTTTCTTCTTTTACCTTGGAGGCATATTTGCTTTTGGCGAGGAATCGGATGAGGCTAATGCTGATATGGTGAGGCGATATTGTAGTCTATTCTGGGGTGTAAAGTCAAGAGTCAAAAGAAATGACCAACAACAACATGTAAGACTGATAGGAAAACCGAAAACCAAGTTTGAAAGTCAGCAAGTACAATGGCTTGCATCGACTCTGCAATAGCCTGAACGCCGTCATGAGAGATACGACCAGACAAAGAGAAACTACGGTGGCGCCGGTTCTGGGAATCTCACTGTCAGCCGGCTGGACAAAGGACAGTCAGCCCTCCCTAGCAAACTTCAACAATCGACAACCCACCATACTGGTATCCGACATCACAAAGGGACAAGAGGGCAGGAGGGCAAGAGGGCAAAAGGGCAAGACACGACAGAGTGTCGGGGCTCGACGTCAATATCAAGGGTCCTAAAGTGATGATCACGAACTGGCAACTGGGACGCCTCAGATCAATATAGGCATGTCTTATTACTATGCACGCCATCAAAACTATCGCAGGCATCTGCTAAACTGTATCATGCAAAGAGGCATTGGGGGGCGGAGTACATGCTCCGTTGGTCGCCCTTGTATGGTTGGTGGTGGTTGGTGCTCCTCCTGGTGGCTGTTGGTCCATAGCCCGTTGAACCCATCAACCAAAGTACCGACTCTTGCCAGTTGGTGCTTCATTTTGCCCGGCGTACGTTGAGCTGTCCAACTGCTGTCAAAGACATGAAAGTATTGATAACCACATGGGGAGTGCGGTATGGATATGATCGATAGATTTACGACTGTCATCAATAGTGTTAGTCGAAAGTACCAGACAGCTCAGCATCTTACGAACTGTGCCTTCCAGCCAAGCCAATAATTTAGACAGAGAACCACCTCTGTCACCATGGCACTGTCAGACGAGTTATTATTATATAATCGTTCAGTGTCCCAAGAGAGCGGAGGGTCAAATTAAGAGTGTTCGATAGGGAGCTGCCGATGGTAATACCACATGACCAATTGGATTTCTTGGTATTTTGCTCTGGAAGTCCGGAAGTGCTAACCAGCCTCTCATCAACAAGTTGTTCACTTTGCATCTTCAAGTCCATTTCTGTCAGCGCCATACACAGTCGCTTAGAGCTCACTGCCGGTTATTACAACATTGATCAAGGTCACACTGTAGCAGTCACGATAAACGATTCGGAGATAGTATAGGATGTGGGTGTACAAGAAGAGATCTATTTGTGCTATCAAAATCTAGGTTGTGAAATTGATATTGCGGTTTTGACAGCATCTTGACTCAATAATATATAAATTTGGTACCAAAATCGCAAAAAAAATACACCAAAACCCTGGACAAAATAGAGAAGAGGCACGATCAAACAAACAAAAAATGAACATAAAATAAATAAGTAGAGATAAGAAATATAATTAATCAGTGAATAGAATACAAAAAAAGAAAAGAAAAGAAAGAAAAAAAAAACACACAAGAACGTAGTAATCAACATATCATCATCACACGTAGCCTATTTCCATGGCAAAAACACCAACACTAGATACTAAAAATAAGAAAAGAAAAGAAGAAAAAGACTCATCAGCTATGCACGGCTAAAGATAAGTGGTACGACAGCCGAGCTGGTTTCCATGCTGTGGTGCTGGTACTGGCCAAACACCACTGGAGGAAATAGCGTGTGTGGTGGTGATGAAGGGGCCACAAAGGACTCGCCGAAAAAGCGGTCCCGCAGACGCTGTCCTGCAAGCAGAGACAATGTCGCCGTTGTCGCATTGCTAACATGGCCATTGTCGAGGACAAAAGATGGATTGGCCGGCAGGATATCCTCCGACATGGAAACTGACGCAGCCGCAGCCGCCACCGTAGCGGCGGATGCTGCAGCTGACTGTGGCACATTCTCACGGCCAATACGCTTGTTAAACTCCCGGCTCAGCTTGGTTAAAACCGCTTCCTTGGCTTTCTTGAGAGCCGAAGTTCTGGCTTCGGGGTTATCGGCCATTTCCTGACGGTTGTCCATCTGCTTCTGCTTCTGCATCTGCTCCTGCTTCAATTGCTGCATTGGAGACATATATTCATCATTCAGGCTTTGTGCCTGCGTCGACGAAGAAACTGCTGACGTATACGAGTTTGATCTACTCAGGCCATGAACTGACGGCGAGCTCACCATCTTGGCTGCTGCCGTGGCTGATGGGTCATAGATTGTTGGCTGGAGCACAACAGACGACGGGTCGGCCACCAAGATCGGTGCAGAGATGCTGAGAGGTGCAACCTTGACTGTGGGAGAGCGCAATGGTCTCTCTTGTATGCGTGGTATGAAGACGTCGTCTTCAGTGACGGGCACTGTTGGGTACTGACCGACTATATCTGGGAAGGGTTGTGGCGGTTGTGGTGGTGGTGTGCGGTTGGAAAATGGGTGGTTGCGGACTGCCAGTGTTGGAACAGGAGGTGGGGGTGTCCGGGGCGTATCAGCCTCCTTGTGATCATGGCGGCGATGACGCTCGCCAGAAGAGCGTGATCTCGAATGAGACGGCGACCGTGAAGTTTTGCGGTACCTCCGCTCTTTCTTTTCACCCATTCCGCCCTTGCCGCTGTTCTCATTTTTCTCGTTCCTGTTCCCTCTTTCACTGCGACCGTTGCGGCTCTTGTCGTCATGGTGGTCAGAGTGGTGACGATGGTGGCGGTGGCGGCGAGAACATGAACGGTGCTCGTTAGCGTCGGCTCTGTGAGAATCGCTTTCGGACAGGTGCCGCTTGTGAGAGCGACGAGCACGCCGCTTGATGCAAGTCGAGAAGCTCGAGCTATCGTCGTAAACTACCGTGAGTTCAGACGCAGACATATCGTGGTAGTGCTCCTTGGTAGCATTTTCTCTCTCTTCGACCGTGACCTGCTGAGGATAAACGTCCTCATCCACCTCTTCGATGGGGGAAGGGGGCGGCGAGCGTACATACGGAGCAGCCTCATCTGACGCGGATACGTCAGACGGTGAAAGGACCATGAAAGGAAGCTCGGCTCCAAGACCAAGGTAGCTTTCTAGGTCTTTAACTTCCAGGTCAAGCAGATCACGAGAGACTGCGGTAACGGCTGCAGATGGTGACGACAGCTCGATATCATCGGGAGAGGCAACAACAGCAGAACCAGACATGACTGTGGAAGTGGCAGATAACTGCGACCCAGAAAATGATCTGTCCAAATTGTTTGCTGTAAAGCGGAAGCTCTGGTGGCCCGTGGGAGACGCCTGGGGAAAGCTGAACCTGTCGTAGTCGCGTTTGTGCTGGGTATCCTTATCGTCACAAAGGACAGCTTCAGCTTTCTTGTTCTTTTGTTTGCTATCACTTTCATGGGTTCTGCTGCGAGACCAAACATGATTGCCTCGTTCGCTTGTCTCTGAAAGAAGGTCTGAAAAAGCATCTGCATAGCGACCGCCGTCTGCCAGCGAGACATTCTCAAAGTCAAACTGCCGCACAGTCTTCTTATGCCTATCAACTAGATCACGTAGTTGGGCCGTATTCATGGTAGAATTGCGCAGTGTAAGGCACTTCAAGTGAGGCATATGCAGAGCCTTCCGGGGCGGAGCGGGAGGCAAAGGTGACATGGGACCAGTGACCTCATTGAAAAGCTTCTTTGAAGCCTCCGTCCGTGGAGTGAATAGAGGATCTCCTGATAGGGCGATAGGGCAAGGACCTTTGCGGACGCCGCTGCCGTTGCCATCAATCCATGAGAAAGAGAACTTCTCTAGCTGGGCTGACATGGCACGGATAAAGTCATCGATTATCTTGAGATGATCGAGACCAGGCGAGGGGCCCTGGTAGTCCCACGTGTCGACGGATATGTATAGCTTGCGGATCTGGCGCCATCTGCGTCCAGCAGCAGGGCTGCAACCAAACCCATTGACATGGCGCAGATAGTTGAACGCCGCAGGGTGCACACCGGAAAGCGAGAGCTTGTGCAATTTATCTA
Organism: Ophiostoma ulmi; assembly: GCA_029298715.1. NCBI lineage: Eukaryota > Fungi > Ascomycota > Sordariomycetes > Ophiostomatales > Ophiostomataceae > Ophiostoma > Ophiostoma ulmi. Next base: position 2,949,050 of record JANSLN010000002.1, on the reverse strand, counting down.
AGGGGGCACGCTCGATGGATATGCGCAGGCTAATCAGGGCGTAGTCAACAATGTTGCGTCGGTAGCGCTCCTTGGGGTCCTGGCCAAGGCACTTGATGGTCAAGTGGCGCATATTTGGCATGTGCTTGATAGCGTTGAGGAACGAGGGCACATTGGTAGCCGCGTGAAAAAGAGGCGGGTACTGCTGGGTAAGGATCTCGCCCAGCTCAGAATTGGCATACTTGGGGCGAGTGAGAGCAGACATCATGCACGTGTGAGGTGTATACAAGAAGCTGATTTCCTGGCCAGTCAAAGGGTGAATCAGAGGAGGGAGGAATGTGGCATCCGAGTGAGCCAGGGAAAAGGTGAGGTGTTCCACATGGTGTCCGATGCGAGAAAGAGCCTGGATGCGGCTGGCCTTTGTAAAGGTGTTGGCTGTAAATGTTAGGTGAGTGCGCAGGAAGAGACGCTTGGAGACCAGGTTGCAGCAGGCAGAGCTGGCGAGACGGACAGAGCAGATGTCTTCTTTGGAGAGGAGCTCGAACAGAAGCTCACGAGTGCGCTCTTCCTTCCAAAGGCTGTAGAAAGATTGCGGGAGAGAAGCCATGGCTGTGCTAGCATGACGGTATTACCGAAGACGGTGAGAGAGGCTGTAACAGAGGTCACAAGCTGCAGGCTGCAGATCGCAGTTGGGGCTGTTGATGCGGCCGAGTGTGTAGATTATTTTCCTCGTATGATATTGTAAATGGTCAAATAGAATGATAAAACTTGACGGAGACTGGCGAAGATGGGGAAGATGCCAGTACAAACAAAAAGCAAATTGGGTAATAATGGTGATGTCTGTTCTCGCCGGGAGGTACAGACGCTGCTGATGTTGGTTGGGGAGATAGAATCAATTAAGAGAGTATATATAACCAAAGTATAAGCATGTAATTCTAAAGAGGCATGAAAGAAGAGAAACGAGGAAACGAAACTACAGGATCCGGGCAGCACAACGAGGGCAGACATCCAGATATACTTGCTGGATGCTCTCTTCTCCTCTCAGTCTCCATCACACGAGAGGAGAAGACTTGTTCAGCCACGAGGAGGGTCCAGGACGCGAGAAAGACTTGCATATGAAAGCCAAAGCCAATGCCACATAGAGACGCAGTAGTTCCCTTTTTTTGCTTTAACCTTGTATTTAGGATGCAGGGCCAATGTACCCACACCCGTGTCTGTATATCTCTGCAGTATTTCGACATCCGGCTCTCCTCGTGTACCGCGCCGGCTGTGTATCACCGTGGCGGACGCGAAGAAGAGACAAGACAACAAGACAATACAAGAGAGGCCACCATATATCGCTTGTCCGTCGTACTTGTTCCGCGCTGGATCTGCAGGAAACAGTCAGACTAGCAGACAGACGGTCATCATTCATGCAGGAGGCGTCGCTCAACTAGGCCATTTGACAAAATCGACTGGCAACGAGTGACTCATTCGATACGTCTGCCATGCATATTCCCACCATTTTCCACATTGGTCGATGGAGAAAGCAAGCTTGAAAAGAAGGTGGCGGGCAACTCGTAGAGGTTGTAGCTGGGTAAGACAATCAGACGGTGTATAGTCGAGTGGGGCGACAGACAAGCTTAACGTGTCTGCCTCATGATCTGCAATTATTCAACAGTTGTTTGTCTTCCGTGTAAGTCGTCAAAAGGGTCTAAACGTCCGAAGCTGGCTTTCATCTCGTTGATATTGACCAGATACCTCGAAATCAAAGCGAGGGCTTTCGGCCTTGCGATATAAACTAGCTACCGCCAGTCAACCATCGGACTGCCTCTTGCAAACAAAGACCAACTTTGATTCTCATCACACTGTTATCACATTATCGGCTGGTCTATTCGCCACGAGAGTCTCTAGCATTATCCCTTGTTTCTTGCCGTGCTTCTCATCGTGTTTTTCTCGTGCAAACAAGTGGCTGTAGGACAAACTGATCCAGTCGACAAGCCGAATAGAGAGGGTGTCGTCGTTTATGTTTCATGTTATTAGTCGGCAAATGTTTATAATTATCTTGTCCGATGAGGACGCTGTCTGTTTCCTTTGCCTTTCCCCTTTTGGATTACACAAACTGGGCAAAATGCAGCTTTGGCTCCAGAAGTTGTGGATAGTCGTTGTGAAAAAGAGTCATGGACAATTGGAGCCTGCATAAGCTTGCAGGAGCCTGCATCCAGTAGCTGCAGGCTAGGTTGCAGTTGCAGGGAAATCGCGAAATGGTTCGCTGCCAGTGCTCAAAATTGCTCACCCAGTGGAGCGACACGGCTGCACCTATCGGCTTGGGCAACTGTAGGAGGGCAGACACGGCGTGCAATTGGCTGTCGCGTCAAACTGACGGGAAAGCGACACGTTGTAGGCGCGCTGCGACCTCGACAAGGCCCCGGGAAGGTGATCAAATGATGCGCCGCACGTGTGACTTTGGCGATGCCGTCCGCTGCCGAACAGTAGCGTGGGGAGGAGTGAGAAATCACTTGTGAAATAAGTCAAGTAATGCAACATAAATGCAAATTGCATACCCGACTGGAGTTGAAACAAGCGCTGTTTTTAGCAGCGCAGACGTGGATCGTCCCCAAAAGATGCGTTGAATGATTGAGCTTGACGCGATCATTGCGATTTGCAATGGTCAGCTCAACGGTCGCTGCAGGCCAATGCAAGGGTCATCTAGGTGATACTTATTCTTGTGGAGAATCGATTAATGTACTTTGACAGTCTCGAGACATAACTCAACTACATAAATATCACGACGTTCGATGCCCATACAACAAACCCCGGGCACCAGTATGTGGTCACCTTGGTATCTCATGGGCGGTAAGAGCACGGTTGTTGAGGCATTGCAGAGCATATGAAAGGTGCATTCCATGCCATTTCCTTATTTGGACCGTCACGAGAGAAATCAATGGGAGGGCATCGCTCTTGCTAATATGTAAATAGAGAGAGACGCGGTCTCCTGAAGGGATGTGAACATACCCTTCCAAAAGTGGAAAAAGTATCTTGCGACTTTACTTGATTGCTGTTTTCTTGGAGCTTGAAACAAAACAGAAGGAGCAAACGGCCATTGTCAGGCAGAGGATTAAGAGGATAGCAATAGGAAGGTCTGATGTGTCCACTGATCTTGAACAGAGGGGGCTATGGATATTAAATGATTAGCTGGTAGGAGCCGGTGATGAAGCCGACACTCTTGGCACGAACCTTCCGTCACTCTTTCTGTTTTAATTCCTTTTATACGACAACGACTGCTTCTTTCCCAAGTCGGCAACGTTTGACAGTATAAGCAACATCACATGTTAGTAATTGGACCACCAACATAACAAACACCTAAAGGATCTATAATGGCTGGCAGGATATCTACGCATGATGAATGACGAGCACAACAAATATATATATATATTTATCTTGGAGGTAATCAACACTGATTTTTTCGTTCCTGATGCCTCGCAGGACATGCTGACCAAAATGTGACAGGCTCTCCGTAGCTAGTCCCCTAACGCTAATAATGCTGGGAATAATGCGATCAAATATAAATACAGAAAGCAATAGAATGGAAGCGGGCCAAGGTGGGATCTGTTTCGAGGTTTGGGGGTTAATCGAGGCGTAAAAGGGGTCGGTCATGGTCATAAGAGTAAAGTCATGGCTAGATGTTCATCTCATCGGCGGCTGTTCCACGACGCCGCCGACCTGGCCTGGCCTTGGGTACAGGGCGCTGTCCTGGGATGTTCTGCATTGTCTGCTCAGCCTGCGCATTAGCTTTGGCGTTGGTGAACGAGGCCGCCCACTTTCGCTGCTTTCTTGAGAGCCTGGCCGGCTGGTTGAGTTGATTAGGTTGAGCTGGTCGGTCTAACTGTGGCTGCTGTGGCTGCTGGGGCTGCCCCTGCCCTTGCTTTGCCTGTTTTGTCTGAATCTGCTTCGCCTTGGCCTTCTTCTGGGGCGGTTGCGGCTGTTTCACCTGGACTGGCTTCTTCTCAAGGATCTTGACAGGCTGCAGATGCGGCTTCAGTTGGCGCAGATTGTAAACCTGGGAGGCTGGGACAGGCGCGGATCTGCCTGTGCCTGCAAGGCCCTTGATTTCTATGTCCTCTTGAGGGGCCGCAGGAGTATCTTTTGGAGCTTGCTTAGACGCCGTATTACCATTGCTATCAACTGCAACTCGAGCCCCAGATGGCTTCGGTACCTGGTTCTGCCCCTTTTGGCCCTTCTGAGGTGTAGGCAGGGGAGCTGTCCTGGTTGGCAATGCCGTCTGTAGCGCCAGATGGGCTTGAGAAGCCTTGGAAGCCTGTGCTGACTGCTTGGCCAGGATACCACGTGCTTCATCAGCTAGACGTTGCTTCCGATTGGCCTTTTTGATCTGGGCCTTTGAGAGTGTGGGTGCCGCCGGCTGTCCGCCTGCCTTCTTCTGTGTCGGGGACGAGGCCGTCGGCCGCGGCTTTGTTGTGCTCGGCGTGTTTGGATCTGCACTGGTCTTTGCACGCTTTGCATGTGCCTGTTTGCCGGTGACAGATCCCTCTTTGGACGGGGCATTTGCGGCTGCAGTCCCGCTTCCCATGCACTTTTCGGCATACTTTTGGCACCAAATGTCATCTGGCAGTGAGAACTGGCGCCCCGACACATGCTTTCCATCGTTCTTGCTGCAGTCACCGCCGAAATGACCTTCCGAGCCACAAATATAGCACGACGCAGAGATCTGGTCAGACTTTCGCTTGAGAACAGGGTTCGGCACAAACGTTATCCACAGCATCGGGCAGACATCTTGGTGGGCCGTCACCTCCAGGCACAGCTTGCACTTTTTTGCAGGTCGATCAGGCTCGGGAGCCCATGCTGCTTCCTCCAGCTCCCTGGCCTTGACCCTCTCCTTCTCTTTCTTGCCCTTTCCCTTGCGATTCGAGTTCTTGCCCTTCTTAATGGCAACCATCTTGAGTGGTGCAATCTTCCTGAACACAACGTCCATAGGAGACAGGGTTGGGCATCCGAAGAGGCCATGGTCCCCAATGCTGCCGTCGCAAAGTCTGCACGTCCGCAACGGGCAGAACTGAATACGGTGGCCGTAGGCCGCACAGCCCACACAGAAGACAGCATCTTTAGCCACGGCCGGGAAGTATCGGCTTAGCTCGCGCAGCTCTGCCTCTGTTGCGGTCATTTCGTCAATGTCTGGGCTGGCTGGTCTTTTGGGGCGAGGCCGCCGCTTCGGGGCGTCCATTGTAGCCTTGTCAGTGCTACCCATCTTGCCCGTACCATCCATGCTATGTGTACTGTTTGTGGCGTTCGTGCAGTCATTGTTGCCAGTAACCTGGATATCAAGAGTATCATCTTCGGCTATGCTTGGTACATCTTCTCTAGAAGTATTGGGCCTGGGCATGTCCGTGCCCGGTGTTCCCGAAATAGATGTTGTTTGCCAGTTGCCGATGCTTGCGGGACTGCTCGAGCCTATGCTGATCACACTGCCGTGGCGGGTTGGCTTTGTTGGTGTCGCAATGCCCAGTTCTTCCAGCACAGCGTGGACCATGTCCCCGTTGGCAAAGCCCTGACATGCATCATCCATGCTGTCTTGGATCGCGAGCGAGTCCGTCCATTTCTCGGGGGGTTGCAGCTTAAGGAGTGCCGAGTATGCCTCCAACGGTAGCTGAATGTCCCGGAGTATTGCTGATCGGTATGCAATGTTGGAAGTCACAAACCGGCGACACCAGGTGCGAAAATTTGCGTGCCCCAGTCGATTGGCGCTACTGTTGTCCCGGCCCTCTCGCAGTGGAGAGCTGGAAAGGGCCGGCAGCTCCCATAAGATGTCGAATTTGCGGTAGTGGCCTACCTCCATCGGCTAGCATGCGCTTTGGCAGCGTTGGCCGCTTGTGTTACTATGTACGGAGTATTTCTGCAACAACGCCACTGAAGTGGGAGAGGAATGTGGAATATCAGTACACGTCCAATACAAAAGGTATCTTATCTTACGCCGTAAGATGCCTGCCTCAGGGTCTCAAGTCTCTAAGCACTTCATCATCTCGCTCTCGCTTCGCGCTGTCGAAGACTGTCTGTCTCCGCCATTCCGACATCTCACTTCCTGGCGAACACTCAGCCCCCCCCCCTCCCCCTTCCCTCTTCCACCTCTCCTGGCTCATCCAAATGAAACTACCAGGCCGGTGCCATTTAGGCCCCCTCTGATTTGACTAACCTGGGTGCTGCACGGAATCGTGCACTGGTCTAATTAGAAAGAGACCCTCTGGGATTCAATCGCGGATACACTAAAACCAGTCAGGCTCGTAATAGTGGTTTGTGGAGGCCGTTTGTCTGCTGTCTCGTTGTTGTATTGTCCTTTTTGGGGGGGGCTTGGTTCAATTTGCTCATTTCCCTGCATGCTTTTTTCAAGGTCAAGCAAGCATTCTCGCATTGGAGCTGTTTCTGTGGTCCCCGCCCTCATTCCCTAGAGCCTAGGAGCATAGTAGCTCTGGTGTGGGACGGAGTATTTCCCATGTACCAATGTACCTCTATTCCTGTACCCATACTCCTCGCTGTCACTGCCTTGACTGATTAGCATCATGCTGTATTATCTACTCGTATTCTGTATCTTGCCGCGCTGCGGGTCCGTAGCTTAGATATGGTCACGTGATCTTATCCCAACACTTCCAGGCCCGACCTAACTCATCACTCAGCTGTGCCTTCCTCACGTCCAATTTCCACCGGAAAGGGAGGCTTTTCATAACGACGATACATGGAAAGACACACATCAACAACAACCATACAATTAATACATCGCTTCACAGAACCTATATACGGCGTCATCAGCTCCCACGGGCACCAGATATCTTGGCCTACCGCCCCAGTACGCCATAAATAGCGTTAGCCTTAGAGTGCCCCCCCCCCTTGTCCACTTCCGTCCTGCGTCAGCCGCTCTCCCCGTGTCACTGTGTGACTCTCTGCCTGTATCTGTCATTCTGCCTGTGTTCGCCGCCCAGCAAGCACCTAACCTGCTAGCCTAGGGTGGTAGTGCACACGTCTTCTTTTTGGCTGGCCTGCTTGTTTCCCTTACAGGACAGCAGCATCTCTTACCTGGACCTCTTACATCACAACCAAGCCTCCTGGTCTCCTGGTCCTCTCTTTTTCTTCTCCAAATCCTCATTGCGGCTGGACCTTTCTCCTACTGACATCAACCAGCATATTCAGCTTCACCTCGCAGGCATTGATACATTGTCTGTTAACTCTGCTCTTGCCCACATCGACCACAGCACTCTCCACTACGCAGTCAGTCAACAGGCCGCGTGCTCTTCTTCTTCGAGTCGACAAGTCATCAATCGTCGATCCGTCAATCCGCGGACTTGCATCTCTAGGCTTCAGCATATATATTTCATCTGTTTGGCATAACGATTCTACATCCGAGCTGCCGCTGTAAGGTTCGTTCTATCTACGCTGTCAAAACTGCTGCTCGTCCACTCCGCTTCGCTGCACTCTACTGCCAATCTGTTCATACAAGTTCATTTGGCTCGTGATCCAATCGCACCGCTTCCTCGACTGCGTTTGCCCTGCTCAACCAAATACAAACACTACTAACGTATACTCCTCTTCTATAGCTACCACAAACGGCCAATTGACCACACTTCCTTCGACCGTCTGCGTCTCGCCGTTACTCCCGGCACGACACATCACCGCCATTTTTTACTAGCTTCTTTCCTTTTTTTTTCTCCTGAAATAAAAAAGGGCATCACGCGAGAGGATAAATTGCCAATTATCGTCTCTCTCTCTCTCCTTTGCCCAATACCGCCAAGCTGTCTTCTCCGGCCCTATCCCCCCGAACCGTCACCTACGACGTGGGCACCAGTTCCCCGTGTCGCGGGAATAACCTCTCGCTACCCGGCACCGCATCTGCATCCCGATCCGCAACAATGGCAGACACAAAGACAAACCGGAGGAGGAGATCTAGTAGTATTCTTCAGGTGTATCACGAGCCTTCCGAGACCCTCGAGCAGCTCAGCGACCAGTCCGCCCTCCCCAATGGCAACGCTAACTGGGTCAACGCCAAGGGTAAGTACTACTCTGGCCCGGATGTCCGGCTTCCACCGGCATCCTGAGAAGCCACAAAATACAGACTGCTAACTTATTCAGGCGCCTGGATGGTGCACATTGTTATCATTATGCTCCTCAAAATCATCTACGATATTGTGCCCGGCGTGTCACAAGAAACGTCCTGGACCCTAACCAATATCAGCTACATGTTCGGTTCCTACATCATGTTCCACTGGGTACGTGGCGTGCCCTTTGAGTTTAATGCCGGCGCCTACGATAACCTCAACATGTGGGAGCAGATCGACGACGGCGCACAATACACTCCCGCCAAAAAGTTCCTTCTTAGTGTGCCTATTGTGCTCTTCCTGCTCAGCACGCACTACACCCATTACGACCTGACCTACTTCACCATCAACTTCCTGGCCGTCCTCAGCGTTGTTATCCCGAAGCTGCCATACGTACGTGTTCTATCTCTCACTATATTCTCTCCATCATCTATGGCATGTTGTTGTTCATTGTCCATGCTAACATCACGTGACAGAGTCACCGCATGCGCGTCGGTCTCTTCTCGGGCGTCCCGGAAGAGTAGAAGAAGTGCAGTTACGATCAGCTACTATCCTTGCGTCTTCTAACATTTATTTTATTCTATTTGTCGAAACAGTATTACTGCTCTAAGCATCTTGGTTGTTGAACTTTTATCTTTCTGTTTAATTTCTTACATGTTTTTTTTCTATCATTATTTTACAATGTCGAATCTCTCTGTATGCTATTTGTGGTTCCTATTCTTTTGGCAATAACTACACTTTTGTCTGCTTCTCCTATCCATCTCACTCCTTCCTATTTCTTATTATAGCCTATCCCCATTTCCTGCCATGTTTCGTGTTTGTGTTTCTTTTTTGGGTCTCAGTTGCTACATGTGAGGGCGTTTGAAATTTCTATGCTGACTAGCACTTTCCGGGCTCTACACGCTGCTGCCGATTGCGGAAGGTACGACTGGTCGACGGTCATCACATATCAGAAGCCACTACGGACCCGGGAAGGCAGAGGAAGCGGAAGGAGCAGCCCACGTTTCTACAATGGGTGCTTGAAGGTTTTGTCAGCACTACCTTTACTATCCATACTCTACATATCAGCAGCATAACAGTGTGCAAGCAATCAGCAGAATATCTATGCATTTATCCGTTCAAATGTCCAAACCTTGGATTGAGTAATCCCCAATGTATATGCTTACCGTGACAAGTGCATCGCGCCGACCATTCTGCCCAAGACTGTGTGCCTCTCAGATTATCAACGGCAAGACTGCTGGGTGTTCCGAGTAGCTCCTTCCTCGAGTAGGATCATCACCTAGTCAACTTTTGGTAGGTGCCGATGGTTCCTTCTCGCTCAAGCCCAACGATACCATTTACGGTACCACTTCCGGAAAGCTGTATGCCCGGGAAATACGCGGCTCTGTTCCTCGTAGCTTCCACATCCGCGCCATTGGACCCGATAACAAGATTGTGCCTTCTCGATATGTCAAAATACTGTATTTGCATCCGTACTTTGTGCGGTGTTCCTGCCTGGCCACTGGTTATTTCGCTAGTTAACCTGTCTTGCCCCTTCTGCTTTCTTATGAAGACCATGTGTACCTTCCTCCTCGAGATGTTGACCTTTTTTTTGGCCCGCCAGCGCCTCTCGGTCTTTGTTTTGTCTCCCCTTATCCTATCCCTATTATCTCCCGTCTCCCTCCTCTCTTCTTCTCTCTTCCTTTCTTCTTCTCTCTCCCTCTCTCTTTTCTTCTCTTTCATTCTACATCATCAAGGGCAACTATCTATAGCATCATTATTTTATATATTTTCTTGAAACCTCCTCTTCTGCTTCTTCATATCCTCTTCCAAGCTCTTCAGACGTGTTTTCTCTTTGCTTGCCCATCATGAAGTCGGCCGTGCTCGTCGCTGGAGCTAGCCTGCTCCTTGTTGGAGTCGAGGGTGCTTTGGCTGCATCCAATCCTCAAGCCCTGGCTGCTCAAGATGGCACGCCTACTGCTGTCTCTGGTGATTTTGACAGCGAGGGCACTCTGCCCCTGAATGACCTCCACCACCATCATCATCATCACGATGATGATTGTCACGAAGGCCATCATCACCACGGTCATCATCACCATGGCCATCACCATGGACACCACCATCATCATCACGGGCATCATCATCACGGGCATCATCATCATCATCACGAGGAAAAGCCTGCCTGTGGCATTCCTACGGTGACCAAGAACGTCAAGGAGTGCTTCACCACCCGGATGCCTGCCTGCACTGTTACCAAGACCTGCACTGCCGTCTCCAAGTGCATGGTCACCGATACATGCACTGTCAAGGTTCCAGATCCGACGACTGTCATCAAGGAAAAGCTTTGTACTATCACTTCATACCTAGACCCTGTGACTATTACTAAGTCAAAAGTTTGTACCACCACTGTGGTCAAGTCAAAAACACTGACCAAGTGCATTGATCATACCAAGACACAGACTGAGTGGTTCCCAAAGTACACGACCAAAACGGCTACTGCTACTGTGATTATTGACCCTCCTAAGTGCACCCCTGCTCCTTCCAAGCCTTGCTGCCTGGCTACCCAGCAGCAGCATGTTGTTGAAGATGGTGATGACTTTTTTGAGATTGCTGCTCTCTACAACACTACAATCGGCACACTGTTCCAAGACAATGCCTTCTTGACTCAAGACTCTCAGCTTTCTATTGGTGATATTCTCTGTGTTCCCTCGGTTGACTCTACTGATCTAATGGAGAAGCGTGACGCTGCTCATCATCATCATCACCACACTATCAGCTGTGAGGAGGAACCTGAACATCCTTCATGTGACCCCCCGAAGAAGAAGCATCACCACGGTCACCACGGTCATAAGCATCACCACCATAAGCACCACAAGCATCACCACCACAAGCACCACGGTCACCACCATGACCATAAGCCCACCAAGACCAAGACTCAGATTGAGGTTGTTACACCCCGTCCTGATTTGGATTGCGAAGAAGACACTCCAATCCACTGTGGTCTTTGCCACGCATGGCACAACGTCTGGCCCGGTGACACTACCGCGACCATTGCCAAGCGTTACCAGATTAGCCACGATGAGGTTCTTCACCTTAACCCCTGGATTGGCAACGGTGACAAGCTGCAGGAAGGTGACTGGGTTTGTGTTGCTGGCTGTGATGTTCCCATCAAGTTCGATCCAGTCCCTAATTATTCAGACGATGAATGTGCTTCCGAGCACATTTGCGTCCCCTGCGCACGCCCCGGCGTTTGTCCACGCAGCGGCAAGCACGCTTCTTGCCCAGAGAACCACTCTTGTGAGAGGAAGGCTTAAATATGGCTGGTACATTGATGGATTCAATTAATTGTCCTGTATTGATACTGATTGAAGCATTTTGCCTGCTGGCTTTTGATACAGCAACCAAGAAGAGGCTGTGTGCTAGCTAGAAGGAAGATAGCACGAAGATGAAAGGAAGAGCGAGTATAACCTAAAACTGTATCTTTTCTACCCAACCCTTCCATTCCACCTCATGTATATAGCGTTATCTTGTAGGCTTTTATTTATTTACAAGGCGGGCATTTCTAGCTCAATGCAATCCACGAGACATAAGCAGCTTTACATTTGATTCCAGTGCTGTCAAAGACTGCAAGTATAGGTCAGTATTAGTGTGCAAGAAAAAGTTTATTACTCTATCTAAAGTAAATAACACCATGAGGCGGCAGGGGTATTGAATCTGTAAACAAATGGCACTTCATACAGGGATGTTTCTTCGACGTCTGAGCAACTACATGCTATACACGTGATTCCCCGATGACAAGAAGAACTTAAATATCCTTGTTAGTAGCGTCAGCTGCAACAGTGCGCTGGTGGAGACCCTCGGAGCCAGGAGCCTGGTAGGCAGCTCCAGACTTCTCCGGGTCATTGACATTCTCTGAGCTGTCGGCAGCAATAATCACACCACCCTCGACATGTGCGTGAGTGCGGGGACCGGTGTAGTAAAAGCGGCCATGGATGAACCAGTAGCCAAGAGCAACAAAGAAAACGAAGAAGAGGATGACAACGGCGTAGTTCATGTTGTCGGCGGCGACGGGGCGGACAGTAGGGAAAAGAAAAATGACGGAGACAAAGGCAGTCCAGCAGCAGGCCCAGGCGTTGATGAAGGGACTGGCACGGCCCAGGTTCCAGGGGCCAGGCTCGAATTTTCCGTAAAAGAGCTTGCACAGAATAGGGATGCAGTAGGACCAATCTAGGGCGATGGCGCACAGGTTAAAGATGGCGGAGATGGTAATGTAGCTGCCAAGACCGATGAGGTTGATCAGGATGCAAATAAGGGTGTAAAGCCAGACAGCCAGCACAGGGGTGTCTGTCTTAGACCAGATACGGTACCAGATTCTGGAGCCAGGCAGCATCTGATCACGAGAAAAGGCCCAGACGGTACGAGAGCCGGCCTGGAGGGCAGTGATACAGACAAAGTTCATGATGATGAAAGCAGCAACAGTAAAGAAGATGCCACCGCTCTTACCAAGAACGTTCCAGAAGATCTGGGCGACGGGCTGGCCAACGGGACTGGCGAGGATATCGGCAGGGTCGCCCATGCAGAAAACCAGGACAATATTAAAGAGCCAGCCGACGACGTAGGTAAACGTGAGGGCAAGAGCGATAGCCTTGGGGACTACGCGAGCGGGGTCCTTGGCCTCCTCAGCAATGTGGGCAGTGGCATCGTAGTCGGTCATAGTCCAGGCAACGGAGAGGAAGCCAAAGAGGAAAGAGAAGCCAGGGGGCGTCCAGCCAGAGTCGGGCTCAACGTGGGTGAAAGCATATTTGGCAGTGTGCTTGTCCTTCTGCATAACAAGCAGCGAGATGCAGGCAGCGACCAGGATGCCAATGTGGAAGATGGCATAAGTCTTTGTGATACGGGCAAGCCAGCTGGTGGTCATGCTGTTGATGAGAGCGTGGATGATGCACAGGCCGGCCATGACAGCAATAATGTGGCCCTGGGTGGGGACGTAGGTGCCGTCCTTGCTGATAGAGACAGCGGCAAGCAGCATCTGGGCGGCGCCGTACTCGGAGGAGGCACTACCACAGATCTGACCGATCAGGTTGAGCCAGCCGTCAATCCAGGCAACGACGGGGACGGCGTGCTCGGGAGCAAGATACTTGATGGTAAAGTACATGGCGCCCGAGGTTGGGTAGGCAGAGGAGACTTCGGCAATAGAGAGGGCGAGACAAAGGGCGCCAATACCTGCAATCAGCCAACACCAAATGGCCGAGGCAGGACCACCGGCGTAGAGGGGGTAGGAGAAGGTGGTCATGACGGTGCCGAAAAGACCAGAGACACTAAGGGCGAAACTGAAGCAGGACCACATGGAGAAATGGCGCTGGAAGACGGGGACATAGCCCATCTCAGCGAGGGCCTTGTCAGCATCATCGTTGCCACCCTCGGGGACCGGAGCGGCGGGAGATACGGACGCCTTGTTGGTGGGCACAAAGGCGCTCAGAGAGGAGCTCTTCTCCTCCACGGCAGACATGATGAGTAATGAATCTAGGTTGTCGTGGGGTCTAGCTAGAATTCATGTATGGGCAGGCACGCGTGTAGGTGCCTAGTTCAAGGGGAAGGAGAGGAGGCGGAGAAAATAATTACAAGATAAAAAAAGGAATAAATAGAAGAGGAAGGGGCTGAAAGGTGAGGGGGGGGAGACGTGAATAGGTGAAGAGAAAGAGACGAGAAAAAGGAAGGAGAGGAAGAGAAGGAAAGGGAAAGAAAGAACCAGGATTCGAGACGTTCGGGGACAGAGCTTGTCTTTAAGAAGATGAGAATAATAGAATAATAGATAATGTGCAACCAAAATAATACAGAAACTTATAAAATAAAATAAAATACCATGCAGAGACAAGAGCCACTACGACGTACATAGGATAGCGAGAACAGGGAGGCAGAGGATAAAGCATAACAGGAGACAGGATAGCAGGGGCAATCTTACGGTTGATATGAAATAGAATAAGTATGTAGGATAGAGAGTAAGAGCATAGAAAATCCAGAATATTTAGAGGCATTAAGTTATTGGTTTGGATTTATATATGAGTAAGTAGGGAAATTAGAGACGAAAATTAAGAGCGCCTACGAAAGACATATACTATAATCCGTTGTATATGCCGGGCCATCAGAAAGAGGAAAACTGTGTGCGTTGTAGCCAAATACAGATTGAAATACAGAAGCAGCTCGATGTGAATATTAGAAAGAAAGAAAGAAAAGCATGTGTTTTGTCTTATCGTGCTCTCTTTCATCGCCTCTCCTCGAGGAAGGACGAAGTACAAGCAGTGCTGCGTCTGGTGTGGTCCCCCATGTCCCCCCGACCCTTATATGGAAAACGCTAGTCTTAGACAGAGCTAGCGCTGGCTTCGGTTGAGCAGAAGAGGAGCCTCGCACAGAGGACGATAAATGGAAAAGGTAGCACGCTGCAAGATACAGACAGGCATGGATCCCTGTAGGTAGCGTGGGAGGGATGAAGCAAGTGGGCATAGATAAGTAGATGTACTTGTATGCTTATGAATGGAGACTCCGCTCAAGAGTGGCCTACGAGGTATCTCGTGTAAAGAGATGATGATAGCATCTTTATTGCTTTCAGAAGAGGGCTTTATAGTTATCGTTGTGATGTTGACAGTGCTGTTGAAAAGGACTAGCCGAGTTGAAGAAGTATATGGACAAGAAAAGGGTGTGAAGAGTGCAGGATCATGGTGGATAGATTATTGGCAGGCGGTTTTCATACCAGCGAGTTGCGTCTCGTCGATAACACTATTTGATGCCCGCTTGATTATTTCTTGTTATTTACTTTCGGTATAGTAATTGCACCTCTAGCCTGTTCTTGGCCTTCGAAGCGGCTTCTATGCTTCCACGGTATGACTCTATGCTTGGAACCAAGCAAACCAAGCTTTGTGCATCAGCCCTTCCAAGCCTTTGACAAGCCTTCTAGGCGGTTTAAGCCTTTTGGTTCCAAGACATCACTACGGTCAGCATCCTTGTATCTTGGCTGTTAATAACGGTGTATCTACAAGTACATCCACTAAAATGCGTATGCTTTCTTTTTCGTACGCGCCACGCAATTACACCAGATACCTATCTTGAATTCCCCTGATTTTAACTCCTTACAGTTTATAATATTGAAAGCATAGGCTTCTTCGAGTAGAGTTACCGCTTTCATAGTACGATTCAGTGCTTCGCGGGATGTGAGATAGTCAGGTCCAGTCCACTGCCGTGGCATGTCTTACGAGTAGTCTGCAGTGCTATAGTCCGTAGATACGGAAGGCTGTGAATATGAGTAGCATGAGCAAGGGCCCAAGGGGTAAGATTGGGCAGATTGATCCTATGCACTGAACTGGACTCTCGCGTCCCTTTAAAGCTGTCGTATCTACCTCGGGATGTCAAGTATATTTATGTGTGAATCATTATGAAATTCAAATATGGGGATGCTTCACGTCAAATGGAGGGCGGCCCGAGCAAAGCTTAACTGCTCAAATGCGATACATGGGGCATATCGCTGGGGGTAAGCCGTTGGCAAAACAGGGCAGGTAGCGGCAAGCCATGGGTATGGGTGGGTTCATGCTTGTAAGATAACTACTCCGTACACTTGTAGTACAGCTACGGGGAACGGATTACGGAGAACGGGAACGAGAGAACGAGGGGAGACAAGTTGATCAAGTGGGTTGAAGCTCTAAGCACACGAAGAATAAATACGCAGTCGCATATGACGGAGTGATCGCATCCAGAGCGCAGTATCGATAATGATCATCTTCGCAGCAAAGGCCAAACAAAGCCAAGAGGGACGATCAAGACGACAAGGGTCTTCAAATAGGAGCAGATCATGGTTTTATGGGGATACAACTTTGTTTTAATGTATATTGCATATTCTCTTAAGCAAGCAGTGAGTATGAAGTGTGTTATGGCTAAGTGAGAATAAGGTGGATAACGATGGTGAAAAAGAAATATCAAATATCAATACTCTTCGTGCCAGCAGGGTAGATAGCACACACCGGTTAGATTCGACTACTATGTGAGCAAATCAAATAGACATTAGACAGTACACATTGAACAACGCGGATATTTATCTCAAATCTACGTATAACTCAATACAGCCTTCACAATTTGAGGGAATAAAAAAACTCCCAAACAATGATCAACACCAACATCGGCATTGCCAGAGTGGTATGCATCACCAGCGTCGTTGACTCCCGTCTACATAATTCACACTGGACACTACGTGCATGCTTCCCTAGATTTCTCGAGCTATGTTTTGTTGACGAAGAATACAATAAAAAGAAACTGCAAATTTGTGATTGGTCTTACAAGTCGCACCAGTGCCTCTACCTCGGGTGGGCTGATGGCCCATTATTATTTTGATATTCCATTGCCTAGTCTAACTGCTACTCATTTATCTCGTTGAATTATGTACTTATTTACATTTCCAGCAATAAACAACAAACAGCAAATAAAAAAATAAGAAATAGCAGCGAAAATAGTGAATTATGAAAACAGCTCTGCGACTAATGCTCTGGGCCAAGAGACGAGGAGACCCAGAGTCAATCACCCGTACGCCAAGTACAGCACAGAAACGCCATGGAGTATGGAGTGACACCTAGCGCTTTCAAGTATCGTGCGAAACCCATCTCGTCGATGCGCCGTACAAAGAGTTTGCCTCTCACAAAGAACACCTTTTTGATCACTTTGAAATCAAAGCATAACCCCAGAACATAAAAGAAATGACTGCTCACACCACTCGATAGAGAGACATTGCCTTAGAGGGGAAGTTACGCCGGCACATTCTGTTATCAAGGGCAAGGAAAGGCAGAAAGATATAATTGTAAGATGTGATTGGCCAGAAGGAACGGTAGCGAGGGTAGTCTGTGTCGTTTGCTAGGATATGATTTTGGAGCACCAATCCAATATGCTCTATGTATATAAGAGGTAGCACAGCATCGAGATAACGAGATCGAACGTATGATGGGAGAAAAGAAGGAAAGGACAAGCATGGAAGCACGGCTCATGCGGCCCTGATCTGACTTGCACTGCACGATATAATGCTTCCCACACACACGGTGAAATCTTGCGACAGCTCGGCGAATCGGCAACCAAAGCCCTTGATCAGCTCAAGCTTGAGCAATACTTCATATTTGATCTCTGATCCGATATCAAACTTTACCATGTCTGATGTATCATATATGCTGTACTAATACTGCGTAGACGGTGCTCAACTTCGTCTGTCATTTTCCCATCTATCATATGACAATGACATTGTTTTACAGCGAAATAGGGAGCAAGTACATAATTGAAGTCATGGAACTCGTGCACGAGAACGCGACGCTATTATCTACTAGATCTGTGTACTGAGTACGAAATACGTTTTGCAGAGTTACAAACATGACGTCAAAGACTTTGGCGGCGGACAATCCATCGGCGCTCTTCTGTTCTCGATTCAAAAATTGCCTTCTTTTATTTATACATTTACGTCCAGTTGTAATTAAGGTTGTATCACGTGGGGACGGAGAAAGCAGTTGTTACCAGTATCCAATTATTACTTCCTGCCGTTTGAAATGGACAAAGACCAGAAAAAAAACAAGAGAAACCTCTGTAGAAAGTGCAGCAGAAAAGGAAAAGGTGACGCACGCTATGTAATATTGAACTGGTATTAAAGCCACGGAGCCTTTTCTATTCGGGTCACTCTTGGCCGATAATAGATAATAGCCTTGTTGGCTCAAAATCATTTTCATTTTTTTTTGTTGAGGACAGGGACATCGTGGAATCGAGTCAAGCAGAAAAAAGACAGGAACAATGACAAAAATGCACGTGAAGCAATCACAGACACGTTATTCTCACGGCCAGCATAGCGTCTATTGTTATCGTGACATCATTGTATATTGATTTACTGATTCTTTGTCGTTGCTACTTCAACGTCTCGTTCTCTGCCATTCCACCTTGTCATCTAGACATTGAACCGGAATCCGTGACCGTTAATAGCACCCTCAACAAAAATGCCCTGCTCCAGCTTTTTGTTTAGGCGCACCAGCATCATGCGCAGCACCGTCGCCGCCAGAATGGCTATGAACGCCGTTACGCAGTTGACCGTGAACGCTATCGTGTATCGCGGCGCCATGTCGGAGTCGAACATGTAGCTTGCATAGATGCTGCTCGAGTTGGACACCGCGTTGATGAATGCAAGTGCCGCTGCGCGTTTGGCCGGTGGCCGCGGCATCGTGTTGCTGATCCACGCCAATGCGACAACGTATCCCGAATACACACCCGGCACCACGAGCATCATCGCGACATACCGCGGTGCAAACGAGGTTGTCGCAACACCTAGTATGTATGCAACAATGGCAACGACCAGCGGGGCTGTGATGTGAAAGTAGCGCTCGCCCGTGTGGTCGGCGTGCATGGCGTTGAGGTATGTCGTGATCACGGCCAACACATATGGCGGCGCCGAAAGTAACAGTGTCTCGACATTGCCTTTGTTGAGTGTCTTGACCACAATTGGAAAGAAGCTGGTGATGCTGCCGCTGGCAACAATGCAGAACAGAAGCACGATCAACACGTATGTCTTGATGTCGGTAAACGCCATTCGTGCGCCCTGCCAGAATGTCTGCTCGCGACTGTCAACCCAGTCGTCATCACCAATGTCCTCCTCAAGACGCCATGCGGCAAGCAGGCGCTCCTCTTCGGTAAGCCACATGGTGGTGCGCGGGAAGTTGGGCAGAATAAAAAACGCAACAGCAGCGACGACAACAGTAACGGCACCCTCAATGATAAACAGCCAGCGCCAAGCACGCAGGCCCTTGGTGCCATCCATACCGCTGACAACACCGGCAGCAATCAAACCCGAAAAGGCACCCGAAATCAGCGCGCCAGAGTAAAGCACAGCGCTACGGAAACTAAGCTCCTTGCGCGTGTACCAGCAGCTAAGGTAGTAAAGGCAGCCCGGGAAGTACGCAGCCTCTACGAAACCGAGAATGAAGCGCACAGCATAAAGGTGGCCAGCATTTTTGCATGCTGCAGTTGCACCAGAAATGATGCCCCAGATGACCATCTATATCTGTCAGTACAAGCGTTCTAGTCAGTCTTGTTTGAAAGCTGAAAACATACACATGTGGGAAGGTAAATAGCCGGTTTGCCGAACTTATTGAGGAAGAGGTTTGAAGGAATTTGCATTAGCAAGTAACTGGTCTGTTAGCAATGGAAGAGACGTAAAGAAGCAAAACACGGCGAAAGGCAAAGCATACCCAACAAAGAGGATGCTGACGGCTGTCAAGAACTGCGTCGATGTCAGGTGGAGGTCCTCCTTCAGGCCACCGAGCGTCGCCGCCGAAATGTTGTTGCGGTCAATGTAGTTGAGAATATACATGAGAATGACCATGGGCATCAGACGAAGGTCGATCTTGCGCTTGAGCCGCTTCTCCACGGCTATGCGCTCCTCTGCTGTCATGTTGAGGAGGAAAGCTGGTGGCTGAAGACCACGTCGCACTGCCTGTGCTGTCACAGCATCGGCAACAACCTTTCCACCGGCATGGACCACAGGTAGGGAGTCAAGTGCTGGTGAAATGCCGTGCTTCTCAATATCGATGGGGGCATTTTCTTCGTGACTTGACGTGTGAACAATCTCGGGCTTTGAGTCCGTCTCAACACGCGAAAGGTCGGCCATTTTGGTGTGAAGGTGAGAGGCAAATTGCGAGAACAAGGATGAAGACAGATGAGAAGAGTCGGGAGAAAGTATGAATGAGAGAAGCGGTAGGCAAGGAATATATCCGTAGAGTATACGACGGAGAGGTCAATACAAGTGCATACACAGGTAATGTCTTGCTTCTTCCTGCTCTTGGCTTGTTGTCGCACTGTGTTGTTTGAGACAAGCTCGTTTTCTCTGTGGTCTTTCTGATCTTTTCAGTGTTTGTGCCTGTCGTGCCTCTGATCTACTGTGTAAATCTAGACATGTCTGACCATTTGGAGAAGGAGAGGCAAGAATATATAGGGACGGGAAGACAAAGGAATGGAAAACAGGGCGATGGTCACAGACGGGAGAGGGGTGGTGAGGAGAAGGATCATCCCTCCGGTCTAGCTATCCTCATACTCCATTCCTATTCGTATCTTACCCCATTCTACAAGGGTACTGGGGACGTGCTTGTGATGAATGGAGAAACGAGATCTGCGATGCCACTGTGTCGCATCCTGTTGTGTCGCATCCTGTATGTTGAAATGCAGCGGTGAGAACAAGCGACGGTAGGCAGAAAGGGCTTGGAATTATTGTAGGTAGCAATGGAGATGATGAATGCTACCCCGACAGCCGAGATGGCTGTATAGAAATGACCAGCTTAAAGGTTTTGGCGATTCTCGTATATCTTGTTTTGTGGCCGTCATCGTGCCACTCTGCTAAGTCTGTATTTTATGTGCGTATCTTTTTTTTGCCATTTCCTTGACATTTGGACAGTGAGAAGCTTTTTTACTCCTTAGCCTTTCCCTATTTGCTTGGAAGACGGGTGTGGCGTACAAAACGTCTTACAAGACTTACGCCGTAAAGCTTGAGCAGCTGGGAAGCTGGGCAATATTAAGCATAATCTCCGCAGCTATTCCCCCACAAAGCAAATAAATAAAAATTAAATAAATATTAAAAATTAAAAATTAAAAACTCGAGACGTTCTAGTGACTAATGGATATATGAAAGGTAAATTAACAAGAGTAAATGCGCCGTAATTACTGAACTCCGATGTACCTTCAGCTTCCCCGCATGAACTCGCCGAGCCCAAGTATCGCAGACTGTTTGTTCACACTGGAGTTGGATGGAGCAGACGGGAGCAAACTACAATAAAATGGAGGAGTAGGTGGAGGAGTAGGTGGAGTTGCTCCGGGGTAAAGATAATTATGTACTTCTAGACACATGGGATACGGAGTCGACTGTCCAAGTTTGGAGAAAAACTCCGTAGGATACTGTTGATCGCTTTGGTTGAGCAGGGATGGAGGTGACTGTCATGGGACGTCTCTGACTTTGCGTGCTTCTTGGCGAACATGGACGAAGGGGCGACGCACCACAACGCACCGCAACGTACCGCAACACAATGCAAAGGGCGGTGGATGGTTATTCAGGGTGATAGATCCCGAAGGAGTTGTGAGGAGTTATACGGAAAGGAAATAGGAAATAAGGTGAGTCGCGAGATGGAACAAAGTGGTTCTAGGGTGAAAGGCTTCGATATACGGCCTCACAACCAGCTGGTGCCAAACAACAACAGCCAACAGACGATCACCTATACAATTCCGAACAAAGAAACCCAGACTCGTTCACTCACCTCTCTGTTATCCGCGATTCATATCAAATTCGCCTCCTTAACGTTAGCCCCTTCCGTCTCAACATCGTCACTCTCAACATCGTCACTTGGTGAAAGGGCACTTCGTCCCGCTGCTCCGCCCTCCTCGGTCTTTGACTCGGCGGATCTGCACCGGCAAAACATATTAGTTTCTTGGTTTTCCTTGGAGCATGACCGGCTTACTCAAAACGGCAATTAATGAGGGAAGACTGTAGCCGTCTTTTGGGTCATCGAGGTTTTTAAGTGGCTCTGAGGACAAAGATACAATGGGATATCATGCCAGACATGTCAGACGAGCACCATCAACATGTATCTGCGGGACATATGGCCACGTTTACGCTTGACAAACTGGCAACTGTCGATTGACACTTTGCAATTGACAGGATGTATATTTATGACATCAGTCGCCATCTGCGACGTGAATATATATACAAGAATAGATATTGTTTGACATGCTTGAGATCACCAGTCAGACGTGAACCCCAATGAGATCAACATGCCATTTGGAGAGCTGGAGAGCTGTCAAGTTTGAGATGGTGGATACTAAGTTGCCGAGCCGAGTCGCGACTGCCGTCAAGTGTGCCATGTAGCGATACCATTGAGAAGGCGTAGCTGGTTGACACATAAATACTACAGTGGCACTCAACTATTCAAGCTTTAGTTTTGAAATGTCCCAAAAACACACCAAAAACGGCCATTTTCGCGAATTTGGTAACTGTGATAAATTGAGCAATAATATAATTAACATTTATTAAAATTTGTAGTATGTATTATGACTATATTGCTCACGTTTTCTCTCATATAATCAATTTTATTTTTATTAATTCCGTGACGTAGGGTGCCTTTGAATTTTGACTTTTCTAAAATTTTCAAAATCGCTAATAAACTTTTTCATTTTGTTAGCAAAAATGAAAATAAATAATTTTCAAACCTTTCAACTTAAAGCACCACAACCACCATAGGAATATAAATTCTGAAGTAAAGGAAAATCGCTACAGGTACTTATTATCTATATTCAATTAAATAAATCAAAATAAACTGGAAAGCTGAAAAGGTAGCAAAAGGGCACTTCTACTATGTGAATGCAAAAGTTCAGCCTGTATAGTCAATCCTATTTTTGAAGCAATCTGCTGATAGTTGTGGCGGCATCGTGATTTTCGTGTCGTTAAGGAGCAAGAGTCATAATCTGCCTTACTTTGAGCTGACACATCAGATGGTGCGATCTTCTCAATTTGTTTCTTCTTTAAACTTGTTTGGCAGTTTTGTTAAGCATCAAATTATTTGGTCAATTTCGTTCCAACTCTCACCAACCTGTTGCAGTGCAAAATGACATTTTGCGCTGGCTTTGCAAGCTCGGTGGTACGGAATATATATGTGGATAAATGTTCTAACGCAGCTGCCTCTCACTAGTAGAACACCACCTAAGAAATCTACAAAGTAATACAATACGAAATACAGACGCAACGGAGAAATTGGAGATGCAATGGCTTGGTGCGGATCAACGTTAACGCACTGCAAGTTAACTCGGCTTACAACTAGCGTAATAGTGTAGATAGCGGGGATCCGGGGTAACTTTGGGGTTGTCAACTCGGGTTATCAACTCTAATGGCAAACTCACAACTAACTTGTTAACTTGATAACTTGCTTCACTTATAAACAAAGAATAGACAATATAATGCGTCTTCCGTATACACCCAATCCGCCGCAGTTTGCAGACCCGGCCGAAGCTGCCGTCGTTGATCGCATTGCAGCTCGCCGCGCACCCCGCCCGCTACAGCCGCTCGATCTAGCTTTGTTGCATGCACCGCCCGTTGCCGATGGCTGGAACGCCTTTCTCGGAGCTGTGCGCACCAAGACTCCCAACATTTCCGCTGATCTGCGCGAGCTGGCCGTCAGCCGTGTTGCTGTCGTAAACCGGGCATGGTACGAATGGGGACACCATGCGCCGCTGGCAGCCAAAGAAGGCGTTTCCGAAGCCGGTCTAGAAGTCGTCAAGCAGCCCGAAGCATTCTCGTTGGCAAATGCACCGGCGGCTGAGAGCGGACTCACACCGACGCAGTGGGCTGTGCTGGTCTACGCTGACGAGATGACTCGCAACGTCGAGGTTGCCGATGCGACCTTTGCGCACCTGCGGATACTTTTTGACGAGCGGCAGATTATCGAGCTGACAGCAGTGGTGAGCTTGGCTCTACAGAGATTATGATAAATTGTGCACTTTCTGACCTTTGACCCCTACCTAGGTTGCATGCTACAACTGCGTAAGCCGCTTTCTTGTGGCACTGGATGGTAAGCAATCCGCGAGCATATCTGCTGATACATTGATGCTAATGCAACAGTTGGCGAGAGAAACGGCACTGGGCCAGATGCAGAGCACTAACTGTTGTAAAATAGATAGCAAAGATTCCATAGCTAATAATGATAAATAAATAAAAATCCATATCGTTGATAGGGTATTGTAGATTTGTGTACAAGTACATGATGAATAAAGAAGAAGTAGTGTAGATGGGCAAAGAGACTATTCGTCCATCTGCCACTCATATTCGGAGTTCTTGAGACGTTCACGTCGGTTGGCCGCCTTGAACCGCTCAGCCTCGAATCCAGTGCTGCGGTCCACACCGTCCCACCGGTAGCCAGGTCGTATACCATAGCGGTTGGGCGCTGCAGAGCCACGGTACACGGGCCGGTTGCTTCTAGACTTGCTGGATCCCTTTCCACCAGTAGCAGTGCCCTGTTGTTTCTGCTGCTTCTTGGCCATGAACTCAGCCATTGGATCGTTCCACCGCGCCTGGTCCTTCAACTCGCGGTTCATGTCCTCGTCATTTGCTCCCCGTGCCAGAGGCATAAGAGCCGCGTCTGCCAGCTGTTCCCGCCGCCGCCGGGCCTCTTCGCGCTGCACGTCGCCACGCAACGCCTCCTTGGCTGCACGCTCTTTGGCCTCAGCCTCGAGCTCAGCCTGTCGTGCCTCTTGTCGCCGCAGCGAAACATCCACGCGCCGGCCTGTAGCATCACGGTAGACCACCTCCTCTTCGCCTTCTGATCGGTCATCGTTTTCATTGGCATCCCCTCCTTCTTGCTCTCGTCGCTGCCGACGCCGTTCGCGTTTTTCTTTCCGCTCACGCTCATACTGTTCACGCTCTTCACGCCGGCGCCTCTCAAGTTGAGCTGTGACGGATGCGGCCGACTGTAGACCAGCATGTGTGCCGTCGCTCATGAGCGCTGCTGGTGTCTTTCCTGGCGCATCTACCACGGGCGCATCTTCGTCGGCATCCTGTTGTGCTTTTGCTTCAGCTGCAGCAGCAGATATAATGGCATCTGCATCGGAAGTGTCGAGTACGTTGTCTTCGTCGTTGTTGTTGGCGGTGCTACCGCCGCCTAAACTTGTCCAGTTCGACTTTTTGGCCTTGCGAAACTCTGACGAAGTGCCAGCTACCATCGCGCCAGACCCAAATCCACTACCGCCCATGATGATATCGCCATCATCGTCGTCATTGGCATCCCCGCCACCATTTCTTTTGGAAGCCCAATCGTCGTCGTCAGTGATCAGAAGTCCATCGCCACCAGCTGCGTTGTTGTTCTTCCGCTTCCGCTTCTTTGTTGGTTTTGTGTCGGCTGAAAGGTAGCGTGATGCGAGGTATGCCGCCAAGTCGTCAGACATTGTGAGGTTGAGCTGTTGTGTTTTTTGCAGTAGATCAAAGTTAAGCTTGTTTGGTCACAGCAGAAACAATGTTAAAAGCTTCAGATTACTTATCGATAAGGCAGCATCGCGAAATCACGTGATATAAAATCTTCGTAAGACCAATTTATGAATTTCCCAAGACAATCATTTGCAATAAGTTGACTAGAACAAAATTTTTGTATTGAATGTATGCATTATTCAAGTAAGAGTGAACGCCGAATAGGCTGTTGTTGTGACATTTCATAGCACGTTTTGATCTATAATAATCACCTACCATAACCTACAATGACAAATCGGCAATCCCTAAGAGATAAGATGTTCGAGGGTTCTCTTGCCCGTTGCCAAATCCTAAAAAGGTGCCAATAACGACGAAGCAACGGGCCTTCAACAGACGATTGGCTGCCCGCAAACAATGCCAGACCGAAGTCTGGCAGAGCCCGCAGATAGCCAATGTTTGATCTTCCAACGGTCCGTTACGAGCTCGTCCTGGGATGGAGCTAAGCCCGTGCTACCCTAAGGTAGCAACGCTGGTGTCATAATGATAACAAGGGGTAGAGAGGGTGAAGTGTATATGAGGAGGGGGGATGTCACATAAGCAGGGCAGGGGGCGGGGAAAAAAAGATGTTGTATAAGTCATAATGCCCTAGAAAGACAATTCGTCTAAAAAAGGTAATCCTGTCCGTAAATTCCGTAACCAAGAGACCTAGATCAAACACAAAAAGATGTGTCTAAAGGATATAAAAACAAACCCTGCAAACTCAAGCTCCGAGATAGTAATGCAGTCGCCAAACGCCAACGCTGTGTCCGCAAGCCCAACAATCAGCCTCACCGTGGGCTTGGGTAAATAAAAGCAAATCATTGAAAGGTGTATCGAAAGTCGTTATGTGAGAAAAGGGTTCAAGAGGCGAGGAGAAAGAATGATGTGTTGTCTAATCCGCAATGTGCTGAAAAAGCGGCGACATGGACTCGCCGTAGTGGTTGCGGCGGATCGCTTCGGCAAGGAGGTATGAGAGATCAAGGACAACCAACTTGCTGATGTCTCTAGCTGCGTCGGGCGGGATGGGGTAACTGTTGGTGACGATGATGGCATCGATGCAGTCGCAAGCCTCCATCTCCGCAAGACAGTCACCACCAAAGATGCCGTGTGTGGCAATACAGTATACTTTCTTGGCGCGGCCCTTCTTGACAACAGTCTCGGCAGCAGCGATCCACGAGCTGGGCTTATCGATCATGTCGTCCACAATAAAGACTGTGCGGCCACGGACATCACCAACAAGGGTGACCATGCGCTCGAGAGAAGGATTCTTAACAACCTCCTCGTCATCTTCTGAGTCGGATGCACCGGCATCGCCAGAGCCGCCAAGAGCGTGGGGCTCGGGGTGGAAGAAAGATGAAACGTGAGACATCATCATCGGGTCCTCCTCGGTGACGCTGCCCTCGGTGGTGGACACAGCTGGTGATGGAAAGTCGTCGGGGACAATGTGGCCCTGGAACAGGCGTGCGTGCGTCACTTCTGGTGCCCGCTCATCATTGTACTCGTCGCTTAACACCTCAGCCGCCTCGTCTGCAATGGTGACCGACTTCTCAGAAGGCGCACTCGTCGGACCGTCGGCAGAGGGTGCCACGCCATTATCTCGAGAGACGTCTCTTGGCCGCGAAGACGACGAGGTGCCATTTACAGGACCGCCATTGGTACCGTCATACTGTGACGACCGCGGGATCGTGCTGATGGCTGCCTTTTGCTCGATGTTGTCCAGATGGGTGATGATCATGCTGGCAGACATGTTGTTACCGCGTCTGCGATCTGTAGTAACCATACCAAAATTCAACTTCAAAGCATCGGCCAGCGATGTCACACGCTTTGTGCCACCAGCATTCTTCGACACAACCACGGCCTCCTTCCAGTTGGGCACATTGTGGCGGACCCATCGAGCAATCAAAGGCTCGGCGTGCAAATTGTCCACCGGGCACTTGAAGAAGCCCTGCATCTGGGATGCGTGCAGATCAACAGTAACAATGTGCTTAACACCAGCCACGTTCAACAGATTGGCCAGCATGCGGGCAGTAATGGCGCCGCGATGCGACTTCTTCTTCGATTGCCGGCTGTAGGGGAAGTAGGGAAGCACAGCTAGTACAATTAGTCAAGTGCTTGAAACTGTTGAGATGAATGGCATATTGTGACTGCTTACCCGTAATCTTGTTGGCCGAGCCACCGTTGCAGGCCTGGATCATGATCAACAACTCCATAATGGTGTCGTTGATCTTGGGGCTGCCAGACTGAACTATGAATACGTCTTTTTCACGGACGCTGTTCAGGATGCGCACACTGGTCTCGCCCTGGAGGTGTTAGTCGCGTAGTCCACAAAACCATCGGACTATCGACCACCATCGCCGTTGCTTATACTAGAAGACCACTCACGTTTGCAAACTGGCCGAGCTCCGAGTCGCCCGGCGCCATTCCCAGGTTCTCGCATATTTGATTTGTGAGAGCTGGGCAGCTTGTGCCACCAAAGATCTGAGTGTTCCGCATGGTGACAAGTGTCTGGGAGGATGGAGGAGGAGCGGTGACAGACTCTGTGGAAGAGTGTGAACGAAAGGGGAAGAAAGAAAAGAAGAAGAAGAAGAAGAAGGGGGAGAGAGGGAAGAAGTAGAGGCCGAAAAGAGAGGAGAAAGCTGGGTCATCAAAGTTTTTTTGTCGGGTCCCAGAATATATGCGTAATTACTCCGCTTTCTTTTGAGAAAGGTGGATTGATTGTTTGAAGAAAGACGAGGAAGGAGCAATGGGCAAAGTGCAGAGCAAGAAGGAGAAAAGATGTGGTCGGGAGTGGGGCCAGGGAACTGAAGAAAAATCGCGGAAAAAGCTGACTGGAGTAAACTTGAGTGATCAAGTGGGGCGCGGGATGCGCGGCTGGCGAATAGCGAGTAGCGAATAGGGTTCAGGCTTATCTTATCGTGTTTTATCGTGTTACTGAGTAGAGTCGGCAGAAGCTTAAGGTGGTGAACTGATGGTCAAGGAAGGCGCGACTGTTCAATTGAATGGGCCGAGTTTAGAAAAGAGAAAGACCAACTTCAAGTTGCAAGGGAAAGTCACGAGGCTCTTTCCAGCATGAGGCATAAGTAATGGAGGGGGGCGACGTAGTACAAGTGAAGGACGAGCGTGACATGATAGCGGTGGGGCTGACTAACTAGATGGGCGTCGGCGAGGGGCACTTTGACTATCTATATGTCCTTAGTCCACCGTCTATTCAAAGTAATCGGTCGAATGGTCTAGTTGGTTATGACGGCGCCTTAACACGGCGCAGGTCCGCGGTTCGATCCCGTGTTCGATCAAATTCTTTTTATCCTTGTCTTTGTTGCTATCTATTTTTATTTTTATTTATTTATTTTATTGGTTATTTCGACCCGGGCTCTAAATCCGAGTTTTTGCTCGTTGGCCTTCCTATGCCCAATGACGATGCCTCACCTATAAAGTTCATATCTCTTCCGTGACTTCTTTTTCTTGTCCACATATTTGCACACAATTACCAGGCCAGCTCATTGTTCGCTACTCATCCCAATCATTTGTCTCACGCGATGACAGCCCGGTGCAACTTGGCTCAATCTTCTTCGTATCTGACCTCCGACCGGCTGTCATAGGCGGTACCGGCGGTCCCCCTCTACCCCGCCTGCTATGGGCGTCCCAAAACTACTGTCCACCTTGACGCCACACGGCGAGCGGAAATCTCTCAATGGCGCACGGATTATCATAGACGGCCCTGCATTGGCCTACTGCGCCGTCGGCCTATGCATGGCCGATCCGGTGATGTCCGCCGGTCGAAACCACCCTCTAGACCAACCCACTTATGGCCAGCTAGGCGAGGCTGCTATAGCGTGGCTTGATGAGCTACGTAGCCGAGATATTAAGATGTGAGTACCACTGAGAATCTAAGGCCCCGCGGCGAGATGAGACCACAGACCGTATACTGACTTTTAACTTTTAAAGCGAGGCGCTGTATTTTGACGGCTATCTACCAAATGCCAAGCGGCCAGTTCGTCTGGAGAGATCATATCGAACATCTGCGCAGCTCAAAGATGTGTGCTCGTTCTACCAACGGGACAACCTGCCAAGCTTTGACGTGAAAGGCCCACGGACAGGCAGTCTTCTACCAGCACCGCCTTTTGCAGTGCCTGCGGTGCTTGATGCACTGCGGGAATCGGATGTATATGGGCCAGTGACGATAGTTGTTCCAGGCGAGGCTGACACGTTCTGTGCCGAGCATGCCCGCACCAAAGGCGGCGGCACTGTGATCACATCCGACTCGGACTTGCTGGTCCAGGATCTTGGCCCCGATGCAGAGGTCGTGCTCTTTCGGGACATTGCGGATGTGCGCTCGGCAACAGCTGGCAAGCCGTTGATCGTGCCGACATTTGCGCTTTCCACCATTCGCAGACGATTGAGCCTTCCCAGTGATAAAGAAGGCGTCATGGTCGATTTCGCGTTTGAACTGTCAATAGACTCACATTTGAGCGTCACGGAATTGGCAGACCAGGCAAAAAGAGGCTATGCAAAGACCAAGTATGCCCAGGAATACGCAGAGTTTGCAGAGCAGTACGCTTACCCAGGCGACCTCGTTGACAGTGCAAAAAAGTACGACATTACAAAGCTAGACCCGCGGGTGTCTGAGCTGGTTTTGCAGAGTCTATTTCCCAATGAGGGCCATAACCCTACTGATTCAAGGGGTTCCAAGAAGGGTGCAGATGAACCATTCGCCTTTGAGCCCCCGCTGCTTGACAACGGCACAAGGACTAATGCCTGGGAGCCTAGTGCCCCTATTCGGACATGTGCCTTTTCCCTTCTGCAAGTACTGGCCGGGCGGCGTATCAAAAAGGTCCGGGAGTACACACGCATGGCATCCATGGCTACCCAGGGAAGCGAGCTGGATCTCGTACCTGTTGCAAAGCTGGCGCAGGCAGTGGACAATATCGCCACCCTATTACGCCGCGTCAGAAAGCCAATGGCAAACAGCCCCGTACTGCAATGGGCCACACTGGCATCGTATCATGATATGCAGTGGTCCAAGCACAACGGCAAGACCTCTGTCTGTCTTGAGGTCATGTATAAAGAGACCTCTGTGGACGGTATGTTGTCTCGCGTCACCTGGGACGCCGTGCACTGGCTCGCCGAGATCCAGGCTACACTGTACTCGCTCAGGGTGCTGAAGCAGATTGTTCTGTTTATCCTTGAAGCATGCAAGAATGACAGAAACCTCAAGGACAACCTGGACACAGAGCTATCTGCAAGCCTTGCAGGGCTGAAGGAGTTGCTAATCCTTCCTTCCACCGTTCCTCCACTCAGAGACTATCCAGTGTTGCGGGTGCTGCGCGACCTACCGGCCAAACTCAAGTGTGCCGGAGCACTCAAACTGCTAGCCGAGTTGGCCGATATCCCCGAAGGCATTATATTCAAAGCAGAGGTCAAGAAGAACAAATCCAAGACCAAGACCAAGAAAAGAAAGCGATCTGACCCGTCGGCTGGTCCTGCTGCTGGCACTACAGCTAGAGGAAAGGCGGCTTCAAATCCGTTTGCCATTCTAGGAGATGAATGAGCTTTCGGAATATGACAATATCAAAAATAAGAGCAAAGACATTGATGAACGTATAAGCAAGCAAAGACCCTTGTGATGTCACGATAAGAAAGAAGAGAAGGATGTTCACTTGAATGTAGAGTGGCTGGAATGGTCATACATTAAAGGAAAGACTAGAGAAACATCATGGCACGACCTTGGGGCCATTTGATTAGAATCACAACTGGGGTGAAGAGGTGTTGGATGAGGGAATGTCGGCGTGAGAGGGCCTCTTGTAGAGGTGATATGTAATCCTAGATGCATTGTACAGCGGTCTGCAGTCGCCAGGGGGGGAATATACAGCAGGTACGCGTAAAGTGCACACGATCGTTTCTTCCTAGGCGTGTTAGACCGATGCGATACACCTAGCAAGGGAAAAAGACCCGCTTTTTACAGTTGACATCACCGTCGTCGCGCCAGGTGATTGGCAGGACCCACTAGCATCGCCAAAAATGGTCGGTCGCGTCTTTTTCACAAGGGAACCGCGTCGCTCGAATAATATTATATAGCAATTAAATGTAATAAATAACAACCAGCAAAAGCGTCCCTGACAGGAAGGGTCGAGTAAAACAGAGCGATGGCCCTCCGCAGACAAACAATCTACACCACGACAGCATCAGCCAGTTTTGTTACTTTTTACTTATTCTTCTGTTGTTTCTACACCTCGACGTTATTACTGCGCATCAGCATCTTCCATTTTCTTCATATAGCGTGGTGGCTTTTGCATTGCTTCCTCCCACCAACATCACCAGGTTGCCCCTACACCTGACAATAAAAGTTACACTTTCGGATCGTCTCTACAGCTTGATTTTTTTCTTTTTTTTCTTCTTGTTTTTAGCATACTTCACCCATTCCGCATGCAATCCTGACTCTCAAATACCAGTGCGCCGTACTAGCCCGAGAACACGTCTCCTAATACCATCTTCTCAGCGATTACATACGACAAGCCACACGCAAGACGCAAGCCTGCGGCTGGCAACCTGCTACGATGTATCTCCCGCGGTCTATAATATCAAAGCTGTATCTGCATCTGCAGAACTCTCGCCATACGCTCTCGCCTCCAGTACTTATTCTCGTCGCTCTCGAACCAGACGCCCTCGCCGCTTGCCAAATTTTTACCCGGCTTCTCAAGCATGACTACATCCAGCACAAGATCCAGCCCGTTGCTGGCTATGCCGACTTGGCACGAGCTGGCCGTGAGCTTGTAGCCCCCATGATGGAGTCACGGGGCGGCTCTGGCGGTGTCGTCATCTGCCTGGGTGTGGGCGGTACCATCGATCTTTCCACATTCTTTGGCCTCGAGTCAGAAGACGGCGACTTGGCCAGCGGTGAGCAGGCATTTAGCGGTGTTGAGGTCTGGGTCATGGACTCTCACCGGCCGTGGAATCTGAGCAATGTCTTTGGCGGCTTTCCGCTCGAACCTGCTACACAACAACAGCCATCCGTTAGCTTGGGCAACGATGAGACTGGTCTCTCGCAAGCACTCCAGCCAACACAAACGCTGTCATCACGCGTGCCACCAGGCATCAAAGCTGGCCAGATTGAGCGAGCTTACAAGCCGGGAAAGGGAGGCTTGGTTGTGTTTGATGATGGTGATATCGAGGACGGACTTGGAGCCGAGCGCGATGCCTATATGGCACTTGCCGATATGCCTGAAATCGAGGACAACGGCGATGATATTGGCGACAGCCAGTCGGAGAGTGACGAAGACGACGATGAGGAAGAGGAGGACGACGATGTTGTCATAGGGGCCTCACAAGGACCACCGCGGGCCGGCCAGAAGCGCAAGTCGTGGCTGGACGACGACGAAGAGGAAGATAGCGATGATGAGGACCGGCCAGCACAGCGGAGGAGAAGCAACTCGGTAAGTTCACGTCATGACTTTAGGCTCGATTACATTCTCATGTCACACGGCATCATATAGATTACTAACAAGGACAGTCCAGCCCAATTCCAGAAGCAGCAAAACCAAAGTCTCGACCGTTGATCTCAGTCAGAGGCGGTCAGCCCTCCAGTGATGCCCTCGAGTTTTCGGACGTTTCACAGCAAGACGATTCCTTGCTACGAACAAAGACAAAAAAGACAAAGAAGGCCCCGTCAGCGCGCAAGTTACGACGCCGCCTTCTTCGTCTTCGCGACGAGAACGAAACTATCCTGCGAAAATACTACCGAATGGGTGCCTCGTATTCGGAGCCCATCTCTTCTATGATGTACTCGTTAGCATCGGAACTCGGTCGGGAAGACAACGACCTGCTTTGGCTGACGATTGTCGGAGTGACGTCAATGGAGCTGTACGGTCGGTCGTCGGCCGGTGTAGCTGTTTCGACCCGCACCGCTGAGAGTCTGGCATCGGGGTGGATGGGCATGCGCGGTGCACGGATACGGCAACTTCTCCGCGATGAAGTCCGCCGTCTCAATCCACCAGACTCTACACCAGGAGGATTTGGAGGCCGCGGAGCACTCGAGATGTCGGGGATCATCCCGACAACAGCACGCAGCCCCGAAGACACAAGCATACGCCTATCACCCGAGCCCAAGTTTCTCTTGATTCGCCACTGGAGTCTCTATGACAGCATGCTTCATTCACCATATCTATTCTCGCGGCTCAAGATGTGGAGTGAGACGGGACTCAAGCGACTGCACAAGCTCTTTGCCAAGATGGGTGTGAGCCTTGTGCAGTGCAAGCAAAGTTATGCACACATGGACATGATGCTCAAACGCGAGTTGCGGGTAAAGCTGCTCAAGTACGCATCACTGTATAACCTGGACGGCATGGTGCCCACAATCGATACGGATGGTAAAGACCGCGGAGGTGCCAAAGATGGCTGGGGATTTGTGCGCAGCTGGGGTTGGCGTGCGACGCTGAGTGCTCAAGATGTGGCGGTGGTTATTGGCGCGCTTCTCGAGGTCGGCAAAAACCGAGGCACTGTTGCACTAGGCGAATCTGCAGGAGATGGTACCGAAGGCAATGATGCATCCAACGAAAACGACAACCTGGCAGAAGAGGATGATCCTTCGGAAGAATGGGTCTCGCGCTTCTGGGATGCCTACGACGCTTTGGAAAAGTGAGTGTAATAGAACGTCTTGCTTTCAGTGGGTTTGTTGTACTAACACGCCTAGGATTGAGTCGCTCAAGGATGGCCTGCCGACGGCGAAGTTTTTGCACCGCGCCATCTTCAACACGGGCACGGCCCTGATCAAAAAGAAACAGATCACACATCTGCACGCCTTTCGCATGTGCATTGTCAAAGATGGCCCCGATGTGCCCGTATTTAACCACCCGGGCGCTCTGACCAAGCTGGCGCTATGGATTGGTGAGGCTCTTGCTGAGCAGGAAAAGGACGCCACAGGCGGACGGTTGGCGCATGGTGGACGCGGCACTCCATTAGTAGTAGCGTCACTGAATGAAAAGCGCGGCGTCTATGTTGTTGTAGGCACGGGCGGCGGCGGCGGGCCGGATATGCTGGCACAAAACAAGGCAGTCACTCTTAAGAAACAAGAAGAGCGAGCCGCCAAGGCCAAGCTGAGAGATGACCGGCGGCAGGCTCGCAAGGCACAGCGGGAGGAGGCCAAAGAACGGCGGCAGCTAGAGAAGCAAAAGAAGGGTGATGAAGCTGACGAAGAGGAGGATGAGTCCGAATCCGAGTCGGAAGTATCAGAGTCCGATTCCGACGCAGAGTCTGACGAAGAAGACGAGGATGCTGAGCAGACATCCAAGCGTGGGTTTGGTCTGAATCGGTTCGGCACGGCATTTCAGGATGTGGTCTCAGAGACAAATGCACGAGTGCGCATCGACAGCTTTGAGCACTGTGTGGTTGAGGTTAAGAAAGAGGACCTGGGTGGCTTTCTCGAGAGCCTCAGCATGAAGGCTGTCGTGGGTTGAGATGGCAAACGCGGTGCATAAGGTGCTATGGTTACGGGGTTTTGGATGGTGTATAAGTAATCTTTTTCTGTCATTGATGTTGGATTGCCTCTGTCTGTGTTTGTTTGTTTGTTAACTTATGCATGCGTCTATTTGCTTTTCCACATTTTGATTTCCCCTACATTTGCGTTTTCGTTGCCATTTGTAAATTCTTCTGTCTACGGCTTACAATCAAACGAATTATGCTGTATGTATCCCATTCATCAGTGGCAATTTTGGTTTATCTTTTGATTAGCGTTTTGGTATATATAGAGGTAGATTTTCATGATGTCTGCTTTGTTGTTACTTGTATTGAGCGCGGATCCTTGACATAAGAACGAAAGCCCATATTTACTTATCCCTTTTCCCGGAACTCATCTCGAAACCGGTAACCACTGGCCAGGACGGCCAGGACGCGATACATCTGTGTCCTCACCATAGTCGACAGCCCATGCCACCATGGTATCTAGTCGCACTAGGAATGCCTGCAGGCCCAACTTATCGACAAGTGCATGCTATCAGCATCTAGGCCATCGTCCACGAGGCTCTTGAGATTGAGTGGCTTGAGCTGGCATCATCGGGAAAGATGAGATTGACAAGCAATCCACAGCCCGTCCACGTTTTGTGGTTCAAGCGAGGCCGGTCGCCATCAGCATCACTGCCGTTATCCCTTGCAGTCCATATGTAAAGTCTGCTTGTGCTATGTCTTGGATGGCAGCAGGACAGCGACTCATTATATATTGTAACTTTAGGAGATCATAAACAGCTATCAATCGCCATATCTTGACACCTTGCCGGGCTCGTCGTTGTCCGGCTTGCACCCGGGCGCTATGGCAGCCCAGTGCCAATAGATCATTATTGGCTCGGAGCTCAGCAAGATCCGAACTTGAAACTTGATCTCGAGGTACTCAAGAGCAACGTCATATGGCTCTCAAGCTGAGCGGTCTTGAATGCATTTGATAAATGCCTGCTCCAGGGTAGGGTTGATCTCAGTCATCCGATCATATCATGCTGGCATGTTTCTGGTTTTTAGACTGTCGAGGCTGTATGTAAGTTGATCAAATAAGCTGTCTGGTATCGCAATGAGCAGGGCGTTGGACTGGACCGAAGCTGTGTCTGATCTCACATGGCAGACCCTGACATTCAGTGAGCCGTCAATGAGGCAATTGATTTGTATGACACAATCTCGTCACATATTAAATATACAAAATACATGAAATAATTAAAAAACAGAGACGAGGAAAGTGTTCCAAGTGCAACTTCCCAATTGAGCAGCCGAATGCAGTAGCCTGGAGAGAGCATTCCACTAATACACAGCCACAGCCGAGCCAGCTAGAGCACCTAGACTGCCCGCCGAAATATATTAAGTCGACGTTGTCTTTGAACAGGCTGTTTAACAATTTCGGGGATCTTTTTCTTTCTTTTCTTTCTTTTGTGAGCGCCTTCTTTAACGTCTTGTTTCCTCTCTTTGGGATTGTTTGTGGCTGCGCCTCTTGACTCTCCTCCTTTCAAGTCAAGCTGTGCATCTGCGGTATTTTGCGTGTTCTTCTGCGCTCCTACCGTTTATTATCATAATATTAGCTGGTATCTCCGATGCGAATACGTCACAGGGCAGAAGAGGAAGGGGCGATCTAGCACATTTGAATACTGACCGGGAAAGAGCGTTTGCAACAGGAAAGAGTGTCTACAAGTTCAGCAAATTCAATAATGCAGGAGCAATCGGCCGAGTGCGATTGCAATCAAACAGCATTTAATTACCGTGCATTGCAAATTTGTACAGTATCTACTTAAACCTCTTGTTCTCACTACTCTTGGCCCTTCTCCGCAGCCTAGGTAGGGGGCAAGGCCCAGGCCTTGGCCATTTTTCTGTCACTATTTAATGGAGTCATTGCAGGTACACATTATTTATCGCAGCGATTACATCACTCTCTCGATCGTACCTTCCGCCCCCGACGTCCTTGTGCGACCAGTCCTAGTTGCACCATGCAATGTTGACACAACTAGTCTTACCATCTTGCTACTGCAGTCTGCACCTTCCTCGTAGCCGTAGCTCATCACTGCCTGAATATACACCGTAAACCGGCGTTGTCGAATTGGTTACTAGTAATAAGTAATAACTGGCACTTTAGCTTTAACATCGAAGCGCTCGCATGCCATATATGCTCCTTCCTCTTTTGCAATGTACCTGTCTTAAAATGTTAGGCTACCCTATACACTGATATATGGGCTTTAATTACCAAGCATGAATAGTAATGATCAATCACCGCCACAGCCACTACACTACATAAAGTGGTCAACAAAGCCAGCCAAGGAGCACGATAGTAAAGTCGAGCCGCAGCTTGGCGCTGCTCTGACGCTGTCTCGCTGTGTTCCGTATTCTGTGCTTGTGCCACAGCCAATCCGATGTTCCTTACTTTATTTATCCTTATATCTCAACTAGCTCTAGTCTGGCCCAGTCGCTCCTTTCTCCAGTGCTCCAGCATTCCAGTACTCCAGTATAGAAAGAGCCTGGCCCGCCCTTCATACCCGTATACTTATATCACAAGCGGTAACCACAGCCCAGAACCCCTCCATTGCTCTTTCCTTGCTAGGTAGTTGCGCCGCCACCCACGCGCACCCATCCGTAACGCTTTACACTTTACGCTTTACGCTTTACCCTTTACTTCACCCCTCCTTCCTTCTCTTTTTCTCAAACAGCAAGAGCACTCGAGACCTTTGGCGCAATCTACAACTCACCAGTCGGTATTACTCGACCGTTTGCACCACTGTTCCTTCCCGATTTCGAGATATCCCAATCTCCTCGATCCTCGTTCGCCGTAAGCTCTTTCCTCTTTCTTCTTTCCTCCTTCCTTTGCTGCCGCCATTCTTCCACTTGCCTGTGCTCTTTCCCGTTCTGTCCTACCGTCCTACCGTCCTACCGCCCTCTTCAAAGTATCGTCCTGCCTGCTCCTTCCCACGACGACCCTTTCTCTCCAGTCTACAGCCCAGCTCCGTATCGTCATACTCTGAAGCAGCACTCACCTTGCTAGACAAATCCGCCTAGGTGACCATTATCCTCTTCCTCCTGCCCACTCCCCTCTCTCCTTCCCATTCGGCTCTCTTCATCTCCTCCCTTTCCGTCTCGGTTTTGTCTCTCTACTCCTCCTCTTTCTCAACTCCCGCCTCTCAAACAGTCTCAACTTCCTCCAACCCCCTTTTTATTCTGCATCGTCTTGGCGACAGTTCTCCTCTGCAAGTGTCTCTTTTTAACGCTCTTCTTTCTACGGCTTCAGTCTGCAGTCGATCTTTTCGGATCCGACCCCGAACCAATCCATCTTCTTCTCGATCCGGAACTCGCCGGCTGTCCGCTTTCTTTTTGCGCAGCGCATCACCTTCTGCTTTCCAACGACAAACGACATTTTCCTTACGAGACAGCACCCTCGAATCACTCGGCAGTTAAAAGGCATTTGCTTTCTTTCGTTACTTAACATCTCCCACCACCCAATACACCATGGGCAAATCGTATGTTAATATATTCTCTTTTTACTCCTTTGCGCAATGCTTTTGCGCTACACTGCGCTTTCCATCAGGGGTAGAAGGCCGTCGCGCGAAGTAACAAACACATATGCTGCTCCAGACGAGTGTATCGCGCGACGTCCTGCGCTCGGTCCGAACTGCTCAATATCATATGCAAATACTAACATACCTAGTCAGTCAAAACTCTCCCAGGAGCAGCTGGCAGAGCTGCAAAAGTCAACACACTTTGACCGGAAGGAGCTTCAGCAGTGGTACAAGGGTATGTGTTTTATATCAGTTTTACTATACCGCCTAAATCTATTCCAATCTCAATTTCAACTAGGCTAACGGCATCTAGGCTTCTTGAGAGACTGCCCCTCGGGCATGCTGACCAAGGAGGAGTTCCAGAAAATCTACCGCCAGTTCTTCCCATTTGGAGACCCCTCGAGTTTCGCCGACTATGTATTCAACGTTTTCGACAGCGACAAGTCCGGCACCATTGAGTTCAAGGAGTTCATCTGCGCTCTGAGCGTCACATCACGCGGAAAGATGGAGGACAAGCTTGACTGGGCCTTTCAGTTATACGATATAGACGGCGACGGCAAGATCAGCTACGACGAGATGCTCAAGATTGTTGAGGCAATCTATAAGATGGTGAGTCTATTTGTGCACATACAATACTACTCCACTATCAAGACGTCTATTAACAGTATAGGTCGGCTCCATGGTCAAGCTCCCCGAAGACGAGGACACACCCGAGAAGCGCGTCAAGAAGATTTTTCGCATGATGGATAAGGATGAGAACGGCTCACTCGACATGGAGGAGTTCAAGGAGGGCAGCAAGCGCGACGAGACCATTGTGTCTGCGCTGTCCTTGTATGACGGACTGGTCTGAGGCAGGCTCGAGCGCACAGAGAAAAGAATAGAACCCGACAAAAAAAAAGAAAGCGGAAGAAGGGGAAGAAGGGAAGAGAAGGGCGGCTTGTGATTTTACGTGATATCTTTTGTTCTTTCCTCGTTGCTTTTTGACGTCTCCCTTCCGAGACCACTGTTTACACCATGTAACTACTCATTTATCTGACTGCGATATGTCCCATCTTGACTCCGCTAGCATTTCATATTATTGTTGTCATTTGTCCTTTGCCGTTATTGTTACTGATATTGCTATTCTATGAGGTGTCTGTGGTCATTGCCACTGACGGACAATTGCCTGTCTATCTTCCGGCCGGGGTGGGCATCAAGGTAACAAAACACAAACCGGGCAAGATGGTACATGTGTCACTGCAAGTATCCATGGTCGTTTTTGTACGTTTTACAAAGTCCAGTGTACACACATTATATCACGTAAGCCTCGCCACACAGGCGGTTGTTTTTTATCAGTCAGTGCTGCATCATCATAGTAGCATGTTCGATGTAGTGGAATTGGTGATGATTTGTCCTATCTGGTTACTACTAGTGGCATGAAACAACAGTACGGCAAGACATAGATTAACACGAGAGTACGAGAGTAGAATAGTGGCAAACCAGACAGTATGTCAGGCATGCGAGAAGGTAAGGCCGTTTTCGTCCGTAAACTGCACAAGAGTAGCAATAAGCAGGAAGGCAATAGCACTTTACCAGCAGGAGAGGCAGGATAATCCAGATAAAATTTGTAATCAACGAATGGGAATCAACAAGAAAAGTACAAAAAAACAGTTAATAAAGACAGCGGAGAAAGCTTCAAAACGGAACAGCAAAAGGACGAGAAAAGAGGAGGGGGGGGGGGGGGGGGGGGGGGGGTGCGAAAGAAGAAAGGACACGATAGAAATATCCAAAAAATCAATAGCAAGAAAGATCGAGCACAAAACACGATTATCTTATGCATATATCCAACAGCGGCAAGCGACATCATAATTTCTCATGTCTTAAAGGCGTCAAGAGTTAGTTGGAAGACGATGCGTATGCCTCAGCAACCTCCTTGCGGTACTTGTCGAGAATACCGCGGCGGTTCAATTTCTGTGCGGCCGTGACCAGGCTCTATTGGCTGTTAGCATTTGTTTTCCTTTGGGTCATGGCCATGCCATGAAGTGAGGCAACTTACGTTCTGGGGTGTCCACTCCTCGTCAGACAACACAACACCGTCGATAATCTCAATGCCGGACAGGCCGCCCTGGCGGCCAGTGGCCTGCAGCTCTTTCAGTACGGCAGACTGCAGCTTCTTGTTGTGCACAAGCTCCTCAAGGTTCTCACCAGACACGCCAATCGATGCAGCCAGCTTCTTAAGCGCGGGCTCGGCGGGCACGATAATGGCAATGGGCTTGGCCTTGGAGTCGTCCGCATAACAGCAGATGTTGGCGACAACGTGTGCTGACCGGTAGATGGACTCCAGCTTCTCCAGGGCGATATACTCGCCGTTGAGCGTCTTGATAAGATTCTTCTTGCGGTCAATCAGCTTCAGGTGACCGCGATCATCAAACTCGCCAATATCGCCGGTCTTGAACCAGCCATCAGAAGTAAGGGCCTCAGCAGTCTCTGTCTCGTTCTCGTAGTAGCCAGCCATGACACTGGGACCACGCAGCCACACTTCACCCTGGGCATGGGGCTTGTTCGTCGAAAAGTAGCCGGCGTCGGCAAAGTCGACAAGCTTGGCCTCAACAGAGCCGGGCATGCCACCGAGCGCGTCAGTAGTCCACTCGGTAGGGTTCTGCAAAACACCCATAGCAGCAGTCTCGGTAAGGCCGTAACCGCTGATCATAGGGCAGATAGCCATGGAGATGAAGCGCTGGGTGTCGCGAGAGATGGGGCCACCACCGTTCATGCACAGCTTGAGGCGGCCACCAGTAGCCTCCTTGATCTTCTTAAAGACAATCGCATCAAGAACGCCAGAGCCGGGCAGGCCCATGCTCATCAAGTTGTTCTTGGCCCACATGGCACCCCAGAACAGAGAGCGCACGACAGGGCTGCCGGCAGTGACTTTGGCAACAATGCCCTTCTTGACCATCTCCCACACAGCTGGCACACCGACTAGAACACTTGGGCGGAACTCCTTGATATCGCCGTTGCAGTTGCGCACAGACGTGTCGGACAGGGTCTTGGGGTTGCCGTAACCCATGGTGCAGCCCCAGAAGAGCGAGGCGTTTTCGAAGACGTACTCGAGAATGTGGGCAGCAGGAAGGTAGGTGAGGAGGCCATCGCCGGGGCCGACGTAAGGCTGGACAACAACACTGACACCAGCAACTGAGATTGTTAGCATGTGTACTGAAGAAAATTTTACTTTACTTTCTCATTAATGCCGAATGAAAATCTAAGCTTACCTGCAGCAACAACGTTCTTGTGCCTCAATGGCACACCCTTGGGTGTACCAGTGGAGCCGGATGTGTACATGATACAGCACAGGTCCTCAGGCTGGGGAGGGACAACATCGACGGGGTTCTCCTCGCCGAGCTGGCGCAGCTCCTCGAAGCTGTAGACAGTGATGTGGGGGTAGGTAGCCTTCAGCTTATCAATGTGCTCCTGCTTGACTTTATTCTGGTCGTTCCAGATGAGGGTGGTGATCTCAGTGGCGTCTTTTAGGACGTTGGCAAGAATGGGCAGCAGATGGGGGTCGAGGAAGATGGCCTTTGCGCGGGTCGCAACCATGGAGTGGCGCAGACCCTCCTGGCCCAGAGTGTCGTAGGCAGTGACAATGGGCATGGACTGGCTGGCAGCACCGTGAGAGACGGTCAGCCAGTTTGCGCTGGTGGCAGCAAAGATGTGGACACGGTCGCCGGCGACGAGGCCAGCCTTGCGCAGGCCAGCACCAATCTGTGCTGTGCGGCGCTCGTACTCGTTGTATGTGGTGTACTCGTATCCGCTCAGCTCAAAGTAGGTCCATTGCTTGTCAACCAGACGCTCCTCGCCATCAATGACCTTTTTGACCTTCTTGGTTTCCTGGTGGGTGGCTACCAGGCGGCGCGAGCCCATGGCGTTGTTGTTGCCGAACTTTGCGACAGAGACCTTGACAAGCTCGTAGACAGTTGAAATGTCGGGACTAGGCTTAGCAATGATCTCAGGTACGGACAACGGGTGGCGGCGGATGGGCGTCTCGCCGTCGATGGGCTTCTGGCCGGGGACCTCGACGGTGTACGGGCCCTTGGCCGTCATGCGAGGAATGAGGTTCTGGATCGTCATTGTGGCGGGTAATGAAACAGACGAGGTGTATGATTATGGTCGGTAAATTATGGGTTGAACCCTTAATCGTGTGTCTCCGATAGAAGGCAAGGTAGAGGAGCTGTGAGGTTGTAGAAGAGAGCAAGGTCAGCAATGGGCTTGCGCAACAAGGCGTAAGACGGGTATGGGTGGACCTCGACAGAGACAGAGGGGTTTGAGAAAAGAGAAAGCCGAGAGTGGGATCTGAGGGTTCGGGTCGAGATTAAGACCACAGAGACCGCAAAGCTGTCGAAGATGATGAGGATGGGGGATGAAGAAGAGCAGAGGAGAGAGGAAAGAATGAGGCAAAGGCGAAGGCGAAGAAAGAGGAGGCTAAGATTTTCTTACAGAGGTCCAAGGGTGGAAAAGGCTGGGGGAGCTTGTAGAGTGGCTTTGTGGTGTCGCTTTGTAACTTCGGTCTTTACTACTCCGTTTTGAGCAGGGCGACTCTTACTACAACACAGTTGCCAGGTAGCGAGAAGGCTGAAAGTGGATGGAGAAAAGACGACAAAGTCTGCAGATCGTGGATTGGAAGAAAAGAAGAGCAGGAGTAGAGAAGAGCAATGAGAAGTCGAGAGAGTTCTGATTATTAGTAACTAAAGGGGTCGGACGGAAAGAGAAAGAGCAAACTCAGTGCAATGAGGACAGAAAGGACAGAACGGGAAGGACCTAGGTAAGACAGAGGGCGAAGCAAGAAGGACCGGAAAGTCGGGGAAGGCACTAGGGGTGATCGTACCAGCAGGAGCTAGAATTATAGTGCTATGTACTTTCACCATGCAATTGCTGTAGAAGTGTACATTTGATACAGGAGTGACTACTTCGTAAGACAATGTTGGGTGTGGCCAAGAAGAGGAGTAAGAAGAGGAGTAAGAACAGGCAGGCGCGACCGACGACAGACGACAGCGCACTCGAGCAAGTTTTACTAGATTACTAGAAACGGCCAAAGCCTATTAGTCACCAGATTGCAAAGATGGCATTCGTGCCAACGCACACTCTCGATATTGCATAGAATAAATCCGTTTCTGTCTCTCAAGGTCAGCTCGACTCGCAACAAATAGACCTATGACGAAGGGGGGGGCAACCAGTCATCTAAAAGGGCAGCTCAGCCAAGCACCAAGTAAGCGAGGAATAAAAGGCGAGGCAGGCACCCATAGCTTAAGTGCGGAGAAGCAGCGCGCTAGCGCATGTTGGTGGAAGAAAGACAAAAGGTAAGGTGAGTTGCAGAAGAGGTGCGCTAAAGCTAGGCCGGTTAGTGTGCGCCCGTCCCATCTATCCTCTGTATCTTGAGTGATTTGCGCTATGTGTGTTCCAAAAACTACAGAGTAAAAGCGAGCATGTTGAACCAGGGCGTACCTTCCCTGTACAATTACCTCTTTTGATTTTTTGTAATCCAGTTTTGGAAGGAGCAGGAACACACACAATCCATCACAATTCAAGCCATGACGCACTAGGACCATTACACTCACTAGAAACTGTCCCAAGAGTTGCCGTTGTCTGCCATGAGTTTCGACCTCTGGACGCGAACTTGGCATCTTCCATCACAACAAAACACAACACGGCTATATGCTTACATCTGTGAACTTCTCAGGCTTCCGAGCAACCGCCGACTTCATTTACGGGACATTACAGTGTCTCTGATTAAAATGATGACCCTCGAGACCGTTGGTGGCACTCTAACCAGAGCAGAGAGTAATACGAAAAGGACAGAAACAAAAGGAATATACTTAAGTGATGAGATAAGATACTTGCATGCCCCAATCAGGGCGAATCTTTGTCAAAAAGCGGCACGCTAGAGGCGCACCGAACATGCTAGGTCGGCGTGGCCTTTTGTGTTTCGCAACTGGCCCCTTAAGTGTGCTTCTTTGGCAACTATCTTATTTTTTGTTGGGAACACTAGAAAGTAGAAATAGAGAGCCAATGATCGAAGACCAATAAGGCAAGGAGTGCACTCCAGCTGCACATCTTTGCATCTTGGCCTCTCCGCGTGTCGACGGATGCATAAAAACAGAGGGCAAAAAGACAACAGACAGAAGTGACACCTCACTCTTGTCCTCCAAGCATCAATAGAATCTGGTCGCTCTGTCTGTCAGAGTTGTATTACACTAACATCTCACGCTCTCGTACGTCGCCCCTGGTGGCATTGCCCCC
This sequence comes from Ophiostoma ulmi, assembly GCA_029298715.1. Taxonomy (NCBI): domain Eukaryota; kingdom Fungi; phylum Ascomycota; class Sordariomycetes; order Ophiostomatales; family Ophiostomataceae; genus Ophiostoma; species Ophiostoma ulmi. The sequence continues at coordinate 2,904,708 of JANSLN010000002.1, read as the reverse complement.
AAGCATGCTCCCATACCACCAGTAACGCTCCCTGCCTCCCTGAAAGTGCTATTTTCATCACCTTCAGCCGTTCGGAGATATATCAATGGATGGGCGCACTTTTGGGATGGGCAGGAAATCTCGAAACATGCCGTAGTCTCCGTCGGAGAATCTGTGAAATTGCTGCGCTGTTACTTACTTGCTGGTTCGGACTACAAGCCCGACTATATGTATTTGAAACACGTGATCTTGGTTGCGAGATGTATTCATACTACTGCTACGAATGCCGCCTCTGTCATTTGCCATGGCGTTTGCCACACCATTTAGCTAGGTACACTTTTGACATCATGAGTTGTCTAAACGAAGAAAGTGTTGGGACTTGTTTTGTCATTGCCTTTTGGAATATATTCCGCAGGTCATCTTCTCTACGCCGTATGTCTCCGTGCCAGCGTGAGAAACAATCCAAGCCATCGGCTCGTACAGCCTATTCCCGATCCTCATTCTCATTCCCCTGATCATCTTCCACCTTTGGCCATCGATAACTATATCGGCACCCTATCGATAGCCACTGGGACAGTCACAGCTGGCGCGGGTGGATCCGGCAGATTGGCCAAAGCTTTTACAAGACATTGCTCTAAACTGCAGCTTGTGTTTGAAGCTCTCACGCTCGCCCTTGCTCTGTCTCTCTAGGGATCTCTAGGGATAAGTCGCTAAAGTCAACATTGCATTGTGCACGCACATAATGCAGTGATTCATACATAGTGTTGCTGTGTGATGAGCGGGATGGATAGGGGGCAAAACGGCAAACGACCCACCAAACTATCGTTTCGTTTCTGTGCCAAGCCTATTTTTACTCATGTTGTCGAGAACGAGATGTTAACGAAGAGGAGTGCTGCTGGAAACAGCTGGCATGGAGCATGGTCTTATGACAACGAGACCTTTGATGCACGAGGCACATAGACAAAGAGAACCAAGACAGCTCTTGGAGTTCCTCTGTCAAATCGGGGTTCATTATCATTAGAACCAAGACTTTACTCGTCATGGGCATAAGACTAAGAGGCCAACGGTCTTTTCTGTAAAGGGCACTAAATAATTGGAGGGAGGCGGCATGCAGCCCCTCAAGCCCCAAACTAGGAAACAGGCGTGGACCCCTTTGATGTCAGAGGGTTCTCGCTCTTGTAGATTACGGGCAAGAAGCATCAGGCGTCTATGCATGACGCAGCCAGACGTCGAGACTCTGTTCGACAAAAGATCACATCCTTGTTAGTAAGGACATGCCAGCCTCGTCTCTCAGCCGGCTCCTGGCCCGGCTGGGGCCGGAGGTCGAAGATCCAGATGAAGGTATTTATCTCACAACGATAAGAATAACCTGACGGCGTATCCTATCCGTGTAATCCAAGATATCGCACAAGGTGTGGCTTTGACATGCAGCCGGTGAGCCGGTGTGCTTTGTAATTCAAACGAGTAACTGACCCATGCAATAGAAACGTTCATTCTGTTCGCCTACGAACGACCAAAAGCCCAAAATTTGGGTTTTATAGACGCCAATGCTGCTGTTCTTGATTTAACAGTGGCCGGCAGGGACTTGACCATCCATCAGTCCCCGGCCGTTCTTACCTCGAACCGATCCGGCGGTACCACTGGAGCCGGTAAGTCTCTCATAGGTCTATATGGTTTTCAAAATTGGCTGGTTTTCTTCTAATAATCAGTCCTATGGAAAATATCTCCTATCGTAGCTGAGTGGTTAGCTCGGCCAAACAATCTACTATTTAGCGATGATGCAGGGCCCAATTCAAACACGCCACCTCTCCTCGGCCCGGACTCGGCTATTCTAGAGCTGGGATGCGGCATTGCTGGCCTCATTGGCCTTGCCCTGACGGGCAAAGGCACCCGCAACAGTGCTATAAAGAGTGTTAGCAAGGCCGTCTCTGCGGGCATAAAGAAGAGAAGTGGCAGGTCAAGCACACGGCGTGCCGGCGTGTCTACTCCAGCGTCCAAATCTCCGTCACCTTGTCCGTCTCCGTCTTCGTATGTGCCCATCACCGCCAACGCCAACACTGTCGGGCGCTACGTTCTCACAGATCAGTCCTATGTTGCCAAATTTCTAATTAAAAATCTGGAAGAAAATGGGGCTGGTGAAGAGAGTGTCCAAGAAGCACATACACTTCGTCACTCTCACGGGCATGGGCACGGCCACACACACACACACCCTCAAAAACAGAAGCCCAGCAACAGCAGCGACGCGCTGTACTTTCGGCCCCTTGACTGGGAGACGGACGAGGTCACATCGTCACTCTTGCACCCTGAGATCGACCGAAGTGCAACTTCAGGTACAGGATCTTCTTCATCTTCTTCTGCACGGGCAAACTCGGTGCATACAAGCTTTGATGCAGTGCTGGCCTGTGACTGTATCTACAACGAATCCCTTGTAGTGCCGCTGGCCCAGACTTTTGTAGACGCGTGCCGGCTCCGAGAGAAGGAAAGGGAACGGGATATGGAGAGAGATGGCTTTCGCGAGTTGGTGAGTAAACTCTCACCAACAATCTGTATCGTTGCCCAGCAGCTGAGAGACCCGGATGTAGTGACAACCTGGTTGAGTGCATTCCACGCCAAGTTCCGGGTTTGGCGGGTTCCCGATGGGCTGATGGATCCTTCGTTGTGCCCGGGTGCCGGTTTTGCGGTGCACATTGGTATCCTTCGGACGGCTGATATATCTTTCTGAGACGCATTTACACAGCATGGAGTTTGGTAATAAAAACTGTTACAGTAAAAGGCCAGGTCTTCCTGACTCCTTTTTTAAAAATTTTGTAGTCTTTCGCTAGTTTACTTCTCAAGTGGTAATGTCATCGTTTTTCTTCTACTTTTTATGGCTTCCTTGAAACTTCCTTCACAGTTTGTAAAATCAGGTTTATTTTTTTATTTTTTATTTTTTTAAAAAAAAATCGATGTCATGTTCAAGTTGATAAGAACAGATAAAATATAATGTAATTCATATGTAGAAAAAAAGCCAACTTTTTATCCAATAAAGAATAATACAACAACTAAACGATATCACAGACAAAGCCATAAAATTCTTGACGTGATGATAAGCTTCAGATATATTGCCTTACGTCATACTCATGCTTAGTCATATATAATATATATTTCCTGTAATATTTGCAAACCAATTCAGAGCTACTGCAATGATAAGTAAAGTAGGCCATAAAATTAAGGTACTGAACTGATAGTGGCCATTTTTATATGCAAATTGAAATCCAGATACTCGCGATGTTTCCGGCCGTTCTCAGCCTGATGCGCTGCTTGATGTGCTGTAAGACGTTATGCTGGTTTGTCTGAGCCCCACGTGATGATTAACTAGTGGCACCTGAGCCACTACGTCTATTTTGGGCTAGTCCCTGAAGCCCACCCACGTTCAAGAGCTCCTGCCAGCCCAGCACACAACCCGACAGCCAACAGCCTGACTTGACAGCCTGACTAAGTGATATTACTGAAATGCCCCTCGGCCCAGCATTATCGCCAACTCACCTTGCATCGTTAGGTATACAAGCACACAGTTTCCCTTTTCTATAGCTCGTAGTTTCTACGAGCTGGCACTAGGGGTTTTAATTATATTCTCACGGCTCTGCAATCCCTCTGCCTATATCGGATAGCTCCTGCTATCTTGCCCGGCCGCTCCCGAGCCAACAACGTCTCACGACCTCCTTGGAGCTCCGCGACCCCAACAAGACCCTAAAACCAGCATATTGCCTGCCTATTTCTGCTTGCTGCTGCTCCTGTACTTAGCTCTTATTTATACCCAGCACCACACGCACCTCATATATCCCTCATCTGTCGCTGATCTGACGGTGGTGCCCCACGCCGGGATGGACGTCAAGCTTGTATGTCCGACCTTTGCGATATGTTTCATGGCCGTAGCCCCATGCTTACGAGGTTGTTACCTCGTATCTTGGAATCCTACTGACAACTCCTTTTTATAGACGGCCGAGAATGTTCACGCCCTGTCCTCTGGGGCAGCGACGCAGGGCACGCTGAAGCTCACAAACTTCCACATCATCTTCAGTGCACCCGCTCCGATACCACCGCCACCTCCACCGAAAAACGATGCTCCCAACGACAAGCCCCGACCACAGCCGCTTGTGCGCCACCGGGAGTCGTGGATAACGTACCCTATCATCTCGCTCTGCACGTTCCGGCCTACACCAGCGGCGAGCGGCGTCCCTTCCTCCATCCGCCTTCGGTGCCGGGACTTCAACTATGTCTGCTTCAACTTTGCCGACGACAAGCAGGCCCGTGAAGCGTTTGAGTTTATTCGCAACAGAACCTGCCGTCTAGGTAGCATTGAGAAGCTATATGCTTTCTCTTACACACCTCCGCGCCAGGAGAAGGAGGTCCGAGGCTGGGCCGTCTACGACACACGTGCCGAATTTCGCCGGCAGGGCATTAGCGAGAAGCTGCCAGATCGCGGTTGGCGGATCTCGACCATCAACAAGGACTACAGCTTCTCCCCCACGTACCCTGATATCTTGGTTGTGCCGTCCAAGATCTCCGATAATGTCCTCAAGTACGCTGGACAGTTCCGCTCCAGGGCCCGCATTCCGGCACTCTCTTACTACCACCCAATCACCCAGTGTAGCATCACGCGGAGCTCACAGCCGCTCGTAGGTGTGCGCAACAACCGGAGCATCCAGGACGAGAGGCTTGTCAGCGCGTGTTTCTACAAGTCAACAGCGGTTTTTAATGGCAGCGGCAGTAACGGCACCGATAGCGGCCTCCTGGCAGACCCGGCTACCAACAACGGCGCCTCACCAGTAACTAAGGACTCGGGCTCGTCATCAGCAGACACCGTCATCGTGTCATACGAGGGGACAGTTACAGAGGCTGCAGCAGCTACTGAACTAGCGACAGACGTAGCGAAAACCACGACGGCATCATCCAACGATGATATGGATGGAGACGACACAGCTGATGACCAGCCTGGCTCGCGTATCGTGGGTGCAAGGCGAGACAATCTGATTGTTGATGCACGTCCACAAATCAACTCTTACGCCATGCAGGTAATAGGAAAGGGATCTGAGAATATGGACCATTACAAATCAGCAACCAAAGTGTTCCTCAGCATTGACAACATCCATGTCATGCGGGACTCACTGAACAAGGTCATTGACGCCATCAAGGACGCAGACGTGTCACCCCTTCCGACGAATCAGGATCTGCTGGCAAAGAGCGGCTGGCTGAAGCACATCAAGGGCATCCTGGTCGGGTCAGCGACCATTGCTAGGCAAGTCGGTGTTCTGGCAGCACATGTGCTGATCCACTGCTCAGACGGCTGGGACCGCACCAGCCAGCTGAGTGCCTTGTCGCAGATCATGCTGGATCCCTACTACCGCACGATCAACGGTTTCATCGTGCTGGTCGAAAAGGACTGGCTTTCGTTTGGACACATGTTCCAGCAGCGGACAGGCCACCTGAGCTCAGAAAAATGGTTTGTCACACAATATGACGCCATGGCCGGCACCAAGATAGATCCGGGTGAAGGCGATTCTGGGCGCAATGAGGTGTTTGACAATGCTGTCGCGAGCGCACGGCGATTCTTCAAGAAGAGTCTCAGTCAAGAGAAGGAAGATTCGGATGCTGATGGCGCTGGTGACGATGGCAGCACGGGCAACGTTGGCGGCAGTAGTGGCAAGGGAGCTTCGCCAGAAGAGAGCCAGGCGACGCGTCCGCGCGAGATCAGCCCGGTCTTCCACCAGTTCCTCGACGCCACGTACCAGCTTGTGCGGCAGCACCCGACTCGCTTCGAGTTCAACGAGCGTTTCCTGCGGCGTCTCCTGTACCACCTCTACTCTTGTCAGTACGGCACATTCCTTTATAACAACGAGCGGCAGCGGCGTGATGCCAAGGTGCATGAGCAAACGGCATCGGTGTGGGACTATTTCTTGTCGCGCCGGTCCGAGTTTATCAACCCCAAATATGACGCCTCTATTGATAGTGGTGACCGCCAGCAGGAGCGTTTGATTTTCCCCAAGCTGGATGACATCCGCTGGTGGCACCAAGTCTTTAACCGGACCGATGAGGATATGAACGGTGCTCTGAACGAGCAAGCAGCCGCGCTGAAGCGGGCGGCCGAATACCAGGCCACATTGCAAGCCGCTGCTCCTGCTACTATTGTTGTCTCACCCGAAGGTAATGCTACCGGGACCGAGCCTGCACCTGTTGGTGCCAGTGCTGGTGGAATTGACTCGGCTAGCTCCCTGAGCAGCCAGTCGGTATCTCCTCGCCGCGGCGCTAGCCCCGTCCCCTTGTCGACGGCACCGGCACCGGTACCGGTACCCCAACCACCATCTTTCCAGACATCACAGTCAGTTGCAGGCGAGTTAGAGTCTACAATAGACATGTCTGCCCCCAATGCGACTACGGCGCGCTCTATGTTGGCAAACCCGGTTGACCCCTCGTCGTCGTCGTCGTTTAACCGAAGCTCGTCTTATGCTAGTGAGCCGAGTGCGTTTGCCGCGCTGCGTGACGGCATTGCTGGGCTCGGTATCGGTCAAAAGGTTGGCGGTGTCCTGGGCAGCCTCAGTGCAGTCGGTAGCATCGGAAAAGGTAGTGGAACTAGCAGCGGTACTGCCGCTCCCCTGACCAGCAATAATTTTGTTGAAGCAGGCACTGCTAGTCTCAAGAAGGATACGGAGGCATTCACTCTGCCTGGTGGTTCTGCTCTTGTACCCGCCCCAGTCGCTGCCCCAGCCCCTATTTCCGAAACCCCAAGGTCTCCGCAGACAGAGAGCGTTCCTGTCACAGTTAGCTCACCCCCGGTGATTGCCAAGAGCAACATTAATGGAAGAGAGGCACTGTTTGGAATTACGCCCGTCGAGGAGGAAGAGTCCGGCGTGTTTGACTCGTTTATCGGCGGCGGTGCAAGCAGGCGAAGCAGGCAGAGCAACCGTTCTAGCGTCGAGCAGGAAATGCGCGATCTTTGAAAAAGAAAAAGAAAAAGAAAAAAAAAAGAAAAGAAACGCAAGCCTTTAACTTTGTCAAGCTTTCTGACTCATCTTTCAACTTTCTCTTCCTTGTCGACCTTATGCATTTTGTCGGGTTCAATCGTTCTCACTCCTACTTCGCTTTGGAAAAGCTCCTGGTTGTATATAATTAACAGCGGCTTGCCTTCAGCTATCGGTATTACACAATGATTCATTATCAAATATTAATATCACGGAGAAATTCACTTGAATAGAAGCAATTATCTTTAGTAACAGTGATAGAGTTTGATTTGGCAATAATCTGATATTGATTCGATATTGACTTAAAATGATATCACGTGCACAACATTTGTTGACAGTATGGAAATAGAAAAATACAAAGTGCAAAGTACGAAGCCACTACCCCGCCTAGCACGCGCCTAGCTGACTACCCGTTATGTAATCTTACATGCAGTTGCCGTGAGGCACAAAGTTCACTGTTAATTTGACCTGAACTGACGATAGCTCCTTCCCGCAATGAAGTATTTTGGGCTGCATGGCCATGTGCATGTGATATACTAGGGGTAAGGTAAGATATGTGAGAAGGAAGGCGCAGTGTGTATATGCTTTGGTCGCACTTGCTGATTCTGTCCATAGCTGCCCAAGTGGCAAGAGCAACCAACTGTTCTATTGAAACACTAGGTTCTCGAGTTATCATTCATATAATGATGACAGGCCGGCTACATAGTGTCTATTGTCTATCTACCTTTGGTAAGGTATTTTGGTAAAGCTACCGCAGGCCCCGAAGCACAACGAGCTCCGTAGCTCTGTTTGTGATGGGCAAATGTAATCTTATCTTATTGGAAAACTTTCCTTTAAGTAATACAGTAATGACAATACAGGGAAGGCGCGACCGAAACAAGGAACGAAAAAACTAAACTCCGAAAGGGGGGCAAGCTGCTAGCAACAACCATAGCACTACATTTCGACGGTGAACGATAGCGCTAACCGCGCTGACCGTTTGCTAAATGTTAACATTAGGTGCTGCAACTCACCTAGAACTGCCTGCGAGCTTGTGCAACTCGGTGCTTGTGTTGCCCCTTCCTGTTACAGCGTCACTATGAAGAATGGTAGACGCACCTGCTTGTTGTAGATACATAATAAACAAGTATCTCCTGTTTGCACCTTCCTCATTCACTACCGCGCCCAGCACTTGAGTGCATTTGTACAGTACATCACGAACGTAGAACTTTCAACTTGAATAGCTTCACTTTTGCCCATCTTCACGACCTCCCACTGCGCCCTTGTTTGTGCTACCCGCGTTTGGCCAGCCCAAGGCTCTCCACGAATTAGCTGTCTCCGCCGACCGCCACCCCTCGGTTTCTATTTTTGTGTTAGCTCCAACTCCAGCACCATCAGTGTCATTACAGCACATACCAATTGCTGATGAGCTGCTGTCTCATAGCGTACCCAGTTCCTCTCAGTTCCCTCTCAGTTCCCTCTCAGTTCCCTCTCAGTTCCCTCTCTCTCCCCTCCTCCCCCTTTCGCCTGTTTTCCCTCCTTTCCATATTATCCACTTTATCGAATCCAAGCTGCTTGCGCATCCCATCCGCCCTCCGCCTTGTCTCGTCCAAACCCTCCCGAGTTCATTTTTGTTTGTCTACCACTCTACTTTGCTTTTCACCTCCCTACCTTCCGTACTCCCATCGACGCCGACCTCACCCCCGGCCCAAAGTCCCAAGCCTCCACCTGATCGGACCTTTCTTTTTTTGTGCTCCCGCTCTATACAATACTCTTTTTTTCAGCCCGAACTGGAAACGCTAGAATCACAGCCCGCCCCTTTCGAGCCTCGCCTCTCGTCTCATCTTTCATCTTTCTCTCCCTCTCTCCACTCACGAACTCTGCATCTACAACAATATCGATTCACCACCATATAGCCGCTCCTCATGGCTGACGCACCGAACGCCAACGACGAGCTCTACCCCATCGCCGTGCTTATCGACGAGCTCAAGGTAATTACAACAGGCGACAAACAAGATCCCTATCACCGCCTTCTCCCGCTCCTACCTCCCCGCCCTGTGTTGCCGCCCGGTTGCCACCCGACGATTGTTTGCGGGCCAAGCCGCCGCCCTTTATTTTCATCATGTTGCTATTGGACAGGCCTCCTCTGAGCTGCATCACCAAATATTATTCAAAGAACCTTGACTGACGCGTTCCCACCTCCCCGCCTTTAGCACGACGATGTTCTGCTCCGTCTCAATGCCATCCACCGCCTATCGACCATTGCTCTCGCCCTCGGCCCCGAGCGCACGCGCGACGAGCTGATTCCCTTCCTCGATGGTCCGTCCTATCCCTTTCTGACATTTTCGTTTACTCTGCTACTGTTGTTATTATCTGTCACTGCCCTGTTTTTGCATCGGTTTCTAGCACACACTCGACTGCACACGTCGTTATTCATGACATCATGCGTCGGATGCTGATGCACGGCAGTTCATACCGGGCTCAATACCAAATAAACATGCCGCTAACAAACTCCAGAGTCAGTCGAAGATGAAGATGAAGTGCTTGTTGCCCTGAGCGAGGAGCTCGGTGGCTTCGTCGAGTATGTGGGCGGCCCAGAATGGGGACACGTCCTGCTCTCGCCTCTGGAAAACCTGGCGGCGATCGAAGAGCCCGTCGTCCGTGACAAGGTATGTTCTCGCATATAACACAAGAGCTCCATCTTGCTAGTGACGAAGAACAGCGACTAATATTCACCTCCCACCCTTGACAGGCTGTCGAGTCACTCAACAAGATCTGCGACGAGCTGTCGCCGAAGCAGGTCGAAGAATACTTTGTTCCATTGACCGTCCGCCTGTCCAAGGCCGACTGGTTCACGTCAAAAGTCTCTGGTTGCGGCCTGTACACAGCTCCTTACAAGAAGGTGCCCCCCACTGTTCAGCAGCAGCTCCGCCAGCAATTCGCCTTGCTTGTTCGTGACGAGACCCCGATGGTTCGGCGTCAGTCGGCTACACACATGCCAAAGTTTGTGAAGGAGATGCCGGCCGCCATTGTCATTGACGACATGATCCCGCTGTTCCAGCACCTTGCACAAGATGACCAGGATAGCGTCCGCCTGTTGTCTGTGGAGATTCTCATTGCCATTGCTGAGGTTGTGCCTAAGGAGCAGCAGTCTAGCCACGGCGTTCTGCTGACAGCACTCCGGAGCCTGATTGAAGACAAGAGCTGGAGAGTTCGGTACATGGTCGCCGAGCATTTTGAAAAGGTATGCTTTAGTGGTGTTTGTTCGATGTGATAAGTAATTTGCTAACGACAGCATAGATCGCTAAGGCCGTTGATGAGGAGGTTGTGACCAGAGATCTTGTGCCCGCATTTGTTAAGCTTCTTAAAGACAACGAGGCCGAGGTGCGCACGGCTATTGCCGGCCAAATACCCGGATTCTGCGCACTTGTTGAACGGGATATGCTTCTTAACGAGATTCTCCCTGCTGTCGAGGACCTGGTCGCCGATACTTCCCAGCACGTCCGCGCCGCCCTTGGCACCCAGATCTCTGGCCTGGCCCCCATTCTGGGCAAGCAGGAGACTACCGACCACCTTCTCCCCATGTTCTTGACCATGCTCAAGGACGAGTTCCCAGAGGTGCGCCTTCACATCATCTCCAAGCTGGAGCTTGTCAACCAGGTTATCGGCATTGATCGGCTTTCACAGTCTCTACTGCCTGCGATTGTGCAGCTAGCAGAGGACAAGCAGTGGAGAGTGCGGCTGGCGATTATCGAGTACATCCCGCTGCTTGCCAGCCAACTTGGGGTACAATTCTTTGATGATAAGCTCAGTAGCCTGTGCATGAGCTGGCTGGGCGACACAGTGTTCTCTATCAGAGAGGCGGCAACACACAACCTAAAGAAGCTCACGGAGGTGTTTGGTGTGGAGTGGGCCAGCCAGACGATCATCCCGAAGGTGATGGCGATGGGTAACCACCCTAACTATCTCTACCGGATGACGACATGCTTTGCAATCACTGTAAGTTCAACCGCACTTGATCTGTTAAAAAAAAACGAAAATGCTAACTAACAATACAGACCCTGGCGAGCGTCGTCAGCCTCGACGTTATCTCCAAGCACATCTTGCCCATGATGGACAAGCTCGTGGTGGACGAGATCCCCAACATTCGCTTCAACGTGGCCAAGACATACGGAGTCCTGATCGACGTTCTGAAGCGGCTGCCGGAAGAGGGCACGGTGTACACACTTGAAAAAGAGGGCTCTACGGCCGAGCCATCGCCTGTTGGCGCCGAGCTGATCCAGTCGCGTGTGCTGCCGAGCCTGGAGAAGCTGCAAACGGACACCGATGTGGATGTGCGGTACTTTGCAATGACAGCCGCGGCCGTGGCAACGGGCAATGCTCCTAGCGGGGAGCCTATGAATACCTCTCCATAGATAAAGTCGAAGCAGACTTAATAAGCTAAAAAACAATCAACCGGATTGAAACGCAAAACAACAACAACAAAAAACACGAAACAAGGCTCAAGCTATGAGATGTCTAGAAGCTAGGACTATGCGGGACCGAAGCAGAGCATGAATATCATAGAAGCCAAGCCATAAGCTATTATTATTTACGCTTCTTTTATGTGCTGCTGTTCTTGGATTCTAGGCTTCTTGTCTAGAGAGCTGAGCTGAGCTGCATCCTCTTATATCTTGAAATATTTGTCACGGCCGACCCGCCACGCCTACTCGTCGTTTTGTTCATCTGCTATTTCTAATGTTATTACTCTTTGGTTTTTCCTGTTACGCCTGCACTATCAATAACTGCTTGTCTAGATTCATTACCCAAGGACCAATTCTAAAAATACTGACTGATTTCCTTTCTACTAAGCTTTGTATGCTGGTTGATGAAGGATACCTAAAAGATGGCGTGAGGATAGATGCCAGGGTGCTTGCAAAGGAATATGAGAGGTGCGATATGAATATATGGGTGAATTAATATGGATTGACAGTGATAGCCTGCTGACATAATACGAGAGATGCCAGATCTGTCATAAGGCTGCACAGCCGAACAAAAGCGCGCGATACATGTCGAAAGGGAAAGACCCCAACACAACGGAAATGGTAGGCATGACTGAGGCCACAGATCCTCTTGCCAACGTTTACAGTAGTTTCATCTCCATTTGCAAGAGTGGCTTGCCTTATGTAATGTAATATTCAATATTTAATATTCGATATTAATATAATGACCCGGATAGTTGCCTGTCACGCGTTTGTCAGCCTTGTCCCTGCATATGCCTCCTTTTCAGTACAACACTAGGTATCGATACTTGCTAAAATGAACTAAAGACACCTGTAGTGTGGGGCGTCTTCAGGCGCAAACTCCCCTACACCGGGCGGCTTAGCACACGAGCGGTAATGCGGGCGCGCTTGTGGCGATCGTTTTTTGTTCCTTGGAAGGCAATCGTCGGGATTTTGCATCTTAGTTATCAGCTGCAATAAGGAAGGCGCAACCGCGACAGAGCTTTTCTTTTTTTGTCGGATAGTTTCAACACGACCTCTGCACACCAAGAGCGAATCACACACCAGCAAGGCATCCATTAGAGATCAATCAACACTCATTGCCCTTTGGATTGCCCTTTGGATTGCCCTTTTGCATTGCCTTCAAGTCGCCTGCCTGCAAAGCGCATCCTCTTTGACGAGTCCACTCCTGACGACCTCGCGACACTGGCGACACAAAACCAATCCCGCGACAATAGTCGACAACAAACCAACCAGCGATAGACCAAGCAACTTAAATACTCTATTATATTGGCCTTAGTCTGTACTATACTAGACGTCATACACGACAGGCAATAGACCGAGCGATACCCTTCTAACGAATCGCCCAACAACCACGCGCCTCCACACTTCTTCGACGTCTTCCTCGACAGCAAGCACGTATACAGGCTGCCAGACGACCTTACTATAATACAAGAGACATACAGGACGTCCGGTCTACGCCTAGATATCTAGAATCACATAGAGAGAGGACGGCGCAGTTTTACTGCCGAGACGACGAGGGCCGCCTGTCTCTTACATCTACACTTTTCTATACGCACACACACTACACACATAATGCCTGCTGCAACAAATGGCACATCTGCCTCAAATGGCACCAATGGCACTAATGGAAGCGCTGCCGGTTCTACGGGCGCTGGAGGTGCCACTGGCTCATCAGCTACTGCTACAGCATCGGGTGCATCCGCTGCCTCGGCCCCGTCGACACCCGTCAAGGTCCCGTCAGCCGCCGCCAGCTACACACCAGCCACACTCGACCCGGACCTGCGCTCGCAAATCAACATGGTTCTGATCCGCGACGGACATGTCGGCCGCATTCAGGACTACCTGCTGCATATCTTGCATGCGGACTCTGCTAATTGGCCGGCGACGGTGCAGGCACATGCGCTGCAATTGCTGCGATCAGGTGAGTGCCTGAGTTTCCCAGCACTCATAGAGCGCGTTATGGACGACGTTCGGACAGATCCTCAGTTCGCAGTACCGCAGGCCGTGATTGACGAGGCGCTGCGGGCGACACGCGAGAGCCTGGACATGGTGTGCGAGATTGAAGAGTAAAGCCATAGCAGGCAGCAAAAAGGGACATCATTAACACCATTTCAAAAACAGCCACAGCTACCATATTTGTGTTCATCTTTCTTCATCTTTTTGTCTTTTCTCTTGTATTTATTTTTGGTCGTTATTCTCTCCTGGCCGGCGTTGTCTCGTTACATAGTTGCATAGTATCACCAGTATCACCAGTATTACCAATACACTTTGACCTTGGGCGCTCAGTGCACCCATCCATCCATCCTTTCATCACATTAGATAAGTTCAAGATTTAAGACGTCTGGTATTAAACACCAGTAAAGTAGAGAAGTACGACTTGGAACAAAACAGTACCGTTCCCCCTACTAACCATAGATTTGATCAAAGCTTCGAGGTGAATACGGAAGACAAAAGTCAGAGGCACGGACACGAACAACACAAGGAGCACGAAGGACACGAGAGCAGAGTAAAGTCTTTGTGAATGCAAAATGCACAAACCAATTGGGAATCCCAATAATAACATATAAACAATTAAGCGAGTATAACCATTCCCGTTCCATAATGCACATATTGCATATATTGCACATCAACTAGCCTGCTTTTTGACGATTGTCTGTATTTAGTCGTACAGATCGTCGTCAGCACCAGCCTCGCCAAAGCCCTCAGGTGCGGCACCACCACTGCCAGACGCGCCAGCCTCAGCCTCAGCACCAGCCTCGGGGAACTTGAAGTAAGCACCGGGACCGGCGTTCTTCATTTGCTGAGAAAACGACTCGTACCGGCGGATTTCCACATCAGTGACCGACCGGCGAGCCATCTGCATGGCTTCCTCAAAGTGGCGCTTGGTCAGCTCAGGCACAGCATCCTCGGCATCCTCATCCATCTCAACATCCTCGCCAGCTGCCTCGGCAGCCTTGGTACGCTCAATGTCGGCGGTGATCGACTCCTTAATGGCCAGCTTGACGGCACGCTGGGCAATGAAGCCCAGATCAGCACCAGAGAAGCCGTGGGTCTTGGAGGCAATGTAGTTGAGGTCGATGTCGCTGGCAACAGGGGTCTTGCGCAGCTGGGCCTGCAGAATACCAAGGCGGCCAGCCTCGTCAGGCAGGGGCACGTAAATGAGCGAATCCAGACGGCCGGGACGGCACAGAGCAGGGTCGAGCTGCTCGGGACGGTTCGTGGCACCAATGACAAACACGTTCTTTTTCGACGTCATACCGTCCATCTCTGTTAGGAGCTGGTTGACGACACGGTCCGAGGCACCACCGGCATCGCCGACAGAGCCGCCACGAGCCTTGGCAATGGAATCCAGCTCGTCAAGGAAGACAACACAGGGTGCCGCAGCACGGGCCTTGTCAAAGATGTCACGGATGTTGCTCTCCGACTCACCGAACCACATGCTCAGAAGCTCAGGGCCCTTGACAGAGATGAAGTTGGCAGCACACTCGTTGGCAACAGCCTTGGCCAACATTGTCTTACCCGTACCGGGAGGACCATAGAACAACACACCGCGCGACGGCGACATGCCGAACTTGAGGAATTTCTCGGGGTGGTCGACAGGGTACTGAACGCTCTCCTTGAGCTCCTGCTTGACCGTCTCCAGACCACCAATATCGTCCCAACGAACGTTGGGCACCTCAACAACAGCGACCTCGCGCAGGGCAGAGGGGTTGGATACACCCAGGGCAAAGCGGAAGTTCTCCATGGTCACACCAAGAGAGTCAAGGACCTCGGCGTCAATAGTATCCTCATCAAGGTCAATGAGGTCCATCTTCTCACGGATCTGCTGCATGGCAGCCTCTGAGCACAGGGCTGCCAGATCGGAACCGACGTAACCGTGCGTCTCGGAAGCAATCTGCTCCAGATCGACATCGTCACCAAGGCGCATGTTCTTGGTGTGGATCTGCAGAACCTCAAGACGGCCAGTCGGGTCGGGGATGCCAATGTCAACCTCACGATCGAAACGGCCGAAACGACGCAGGGCAGGGTCGATGGAGTTGGGACGGTTGGTGGCGGCCATAACAACAATGTTGGAGCGGGCCTTCATGCCATCCATCAGCGTCAGAAGCTGGGACACAACACGACGCTCGACCTCACCGTTAGTCTTGTCACGCTTGGGGGCGATAGAGTCAATCTCATCAATGAAGATAATGGCGGGAGAGTTCTTCTCAGCCTCCTCGAAGGCTTTCCGCAGGTTGGACTCGGATTCACCGGCCATCTTGGACATGATCTCGGGACCGTTGATAAGGAAGAAGAAGGCACCAGTCTCGTTGGCGACAGCGCGCGCCATCAGTGTCTTACCAGTACCGGGAGGACCGTACAGCAGGACACCACGGGGTGGCTTGATACCAATGGACTTGAAAAGCTGGGGGTGCCGCAGGGGCAGCTCGACCATCTCGCGGATCTGTGCCATCTGCTTCCGGCAGCCACCAATGTCGTCATAGCCAACCTCGTTGAGGTTGTTCTCCTCCTCGTCACGCTGGATCGGGTCGCCCTCGCAGTGGATGACGGTGTCCTGTGCAACAATACCAAACTCTGGGGGGTCGACCTCAACGACCTTGAACTCGACTTGCCGCATGCCACCACGGACAGTGAACAGGTCACCCTGGCGGACAGGGCGGTAGGCCTCGCGGAAGTAGGGAGCGAGGAAAGTGGTAAAAAGGTCACCAGTCAGACCCTCGACGGTGTCTGCAATGGGTAGGACAGCGATGCGCTTGGCGTACTTGATGTCGGTGCAGGGGTGGACAGTAATTACGTCGCCGTGCTTGACACGCAGGTTGTGGCGGGCGACACGGGTCAGGCGGGCGCTGCCCTCGTCGAGCTCGTCGTCGGACAGGACAATCAGAACGGTGTCCTTGCGCTTCTTGCCACGGACCAGGACGGCATCGCCGCGGAAGAGCTGGAGGGTCTCCATGGTGCTGGAGGCCAGCGTGATGATGGAGTTGTCATCGCTGGTGGAGTCGGTAACGCTAAAAGGTTAGTATCCTGATGAAAAACAGCGTAGAGGTTGGCAGACTGCCGAAGGGAGCTGAAAACATACAGGAGCTGGTTGGGCTTCTTCTTTCTCTTGAGAATGGCGGTGGCGGTGTCGTCCTCCTGTGTTTGTTAGTAGCTATACAACAATTTGAGGCGATCCTTCAGCTGTGGTATCGCTTGTAGCCGGTGATGTGTCGATGTCGTTGAAGGGGTTGGTAGGGGTGATTTGGGGTGATTAGACGTCTACTCACGTCGCGGTGCTCGGCACCAGAAACGTCGCTGTATGGAGATGGTCAGCATATTGTTGGTATTGCAAATATCGAGGCTCAGGTGCTGATGCTGCCGATAAAGGCACCCGCCACCACTCAATGAGCTCTAGAAAGCTGCAAAGTGAGGCTGGGGTAAGGGCTGGGCTGGGCTGAGCCTCGTGGAGGGAGGGGAGAACTTACGCCAAGTTGGCCTTCTTCTTGGGTGTGATATCTGGCTTTCTGTCCGACATGATGGATGTGCTATGTGATCGACGGCTACTTGTCGAAATATGAGAGGTGGATGTCGGGTCTCTATCGAGGTTGTTGATGCTATGAAGCTTTGATGTGATTCCCGAAAGAATTCCTGATCTCGGAGCAAAGAGGAAACCGGGAGAAAAGAGGGGGTTATAAAGAGGAGAAGAGGAAAAAGAAGCTACAAGTCAAGAACGAGTAGCAGTAGGGAGGATGGAAGAATGACAAAAAGTTTGATGTATCGAAGAGAGAGAGTGAAGTTGGAGAGATGAGGTTGGGAAGAAGTGAAAGAGGAAGAAGGAGGCAAAAGACAAGATGCAGTAGAAGACAAGCGAACTGGTTGGAACTGTATTATGGCAGGAGCAGTGGCCAGCGTGAATGGCGAGGGCGGTGGAGAGGTCGAGGCTGCTAGGGAAGGTGGCAAGGTGTATAATGGCCCAGGACAGCAATCAGCAGCAATAATCAACAGCAGTCAACAGCCGTAGAGGCAAGAGCGATCGAGCGTGGGAGCGTTGTCCGGACGAGGCGAGCGACGGCATGTACTCTGCATACAAATTTGCGTGGGGGCTACTTTGGCTAGGCATAGATTCGGATGACGACTTGCTGTTTGCCTGGAAAGAGAGAAAGAGACGGAGACCTGCCACCTGAACGCTGATTGAGGCAGGCACAGGCAAGCACAGGATTGCGCCTGCCCGCTGGAACCTAAAACAGAGTGGGCCCTTCTTCTTTGAACTCTCTCTACTTAGAAGCTTCCAACGGGTTCCACCTGGTCTTGCTTGCTGACTGTTCCCGTCTCCGAAGCGCAACCTGGCCTCTACCCCTCCAATAGCTCTGCCCAACAGTGGAGTTCACGCAAAGCCTATAGAATGGCTTGTGCGGGCTGTATATTAAGATATTTTACTAAACCGATTTTGTTGGTATACTGATGACTATTGATCACAATTATGTGAAAGACAAATATTAAAGACATAGGTCATCAATGAGCAACCCATCCGAGAAGCCTCACAAGCAGATTTGTATGATGATTAATTGTTCCATTGCAGCCCAGAGTCGTCGTAATGGAAATGGGCTACTGAGAAACACAGCCTCACCAGGCAGCCTGAGCGCCACGCCTACAGGCATACGAAGAGGCGACATATATATGGACACGAAGGGCTCAGCATAAGGCGGCCTTCACGATGAGTCCGACGGCGACTGGTCAATAAGACCAGAAGTGTATAAGAAGCATGAGGACTATATTCTGTGTGCGAAGAAAGGTCGGGCCCTCTAATCTGAAATAGCAATAATAGCGAGCGGTAAGTACAGTCGATGGACATCGGAATGAAAGACAACGCAAACAACGAGCTATAAGCGAGAACATCAATGTGCGGAAACGACGGAAGCGATACGGTCTCGGAGAGAAAGAAGAAGATGGAAAGAAAACAAAAAAAAGAAAAAAAAAGATGATGATATTGATAGCACACACGAAACCAAACTAAGTGCATCAAGAGGAGGAAATCAACAGAGAAAGCATGAGAAGAGGAAGTGTCAAAACAAGTTAGGCCATAGTTTGTTCATACTGATATCTTGTGTCTGCTCTCAAAATGACACACTATTGCCGCCTCTGGCTCGCTAGCCGGGATGAACTGGCATTGTGGCTGTTGGCAGTGGTAGACGGACCGTCCAGACAGAAACGCTTTTTGAACAACTGAAGGTCGTCATCGAGTTCCGTTTGGGCAAAGCAGCGCTTCGTGGCCTGATGCTGAAGAGTCATTGTTGTCGTTTCGGTATGGCGCTGCTTGGCCAGAGATCTAAAGTGCCAAGTGCTATGCTTCTGACGGACACCGAGTGGTTTAAGGACGAGAGCTGGCACTGGCAGTTCCAACGTGGCAGGCTCAGGTTCTGGCGTGGGCGGCCTCGAGAGGGATAGCGAGGAAGGATATCCTGCTAAAATAAACGACCCCATTAGCAGTAGTGGGTTAAAGTTGTCGGCAGCATGCTGGTCAACATCGCGGAGATAACTATGTTCACTTGGCAAGCTAGACACTTCCGACGTCGCATAGCCTATAGCAGAGGCAGTGGGAGTTCTGGTTGTGTTGAAGGGTGTCATAGGAGTGATTCTCGAGCTGAAGGCAGTCTCGCGAGATGCCTGACTGTCGAGGTCTTCAAGGTCTGATGCTGAAGGCGCTAGACTAGCTGCAGTATCAGTCTGGCTACCGGTCAACGCTTGCTGACCAGCATCGTTGGAGAAAATGGAACTGGACTGCGTAATCAGTGTGCTCGAGTCGGGAGTGACGGGAATGAGCATTCTCGGTTCGCTGTCAGTGGTACTAGGTCTGCCAAGAGTCTGCGGTATCCAGGAGTGCAGTTGTAACAACATTGTCGGAGTTTGCAACTCTGTCCTGGTCTCTGGCTCGGGCGTTGGCCCGGCACTTGTTGAGACCGTTGGGATTACATCGCCACCAGCTTCCGAGAGTGTGGATTCCGGAAATTCGATGCGATCAAAGCCCTTTATCTTATCACTAAGTGTCATTTTGATGTCCTGGACATCATTTACTGATTCAACGGTTACGTCATTATAGACAGGCTGGCTGGCTGCAGCTGCCTTGTAAGACGACAGCTTGTGGATCGACGCATTCTTGTTGATCGTTTCGTAGGGTACGATGGCAATAGAGCTGTTCGTGATACCTCGGGTGGCCATGGCACTCGTGGGGCCCATCATACTGGGCATGACAGCCGGAATACTGTTCGTACGGATCAAGGCATGGCCACTGCTTCGGAGGGATGACCTAGACGCCGGAGAGTTAGCTATGGTGGCCAATCTACCTTACCCTTGCCCGATCAACTTACACAAACACGAAGCCGAGGGCAACCTTGCGGAGGCTAGACCGAGCTGCTAAGCTCGGCACCGTAATTGACGCCATGGTCGTGTAGAGGCCGATGCCGAGAAGTGTGATGCCAATAAGAAGTAACAGTATAGGTAGGCTGTGGTGCTACACAAAAGGTAACAATAAAGAGTATTGAGAAATATAAAGCAGAGCAATGCAATGCAAAAATGTGAATGTAGAGCGAAACGAGGCAGCCAGGAAGCTACCTAACTTTCGCCTACCCAAATAAATAAAAAAGGATGTGAGGGATTAGGAAAAAGAGGAGGGGACGAGTCAGTTGTATACAAGAATAGGCGAAAAGTGAACGATGCAGATAGAGTGAAGCATAAAAATATTGGCTTGTGGCAGTGTTTCCCACAAGGCCGACTCCAAGTTGAGACAAAATAGGCGAGCCACTGTTGTCAAGCCTTTTATTACAGACAGACAAACAGACGTATATAAGATGGTTGTTAATCAAGAGCTGAATATAAAGCGACATGCACAAATCGTAGAAAAGAATATCAGGCAAGGCGAGAGATGGCTAGAAACGACTGAGTATATATGAAGAGCAAGAATAGGGCAAGTTGCATGCGATGCGGGTATGATAGACGAGGTGCGAAGCCGAAAGAACAGAGCTAGACGAGGGCTATGGCAAGAGAGGAGATCTAAATAGTTCTCTATCTTTGATATCCGTCTGGTGTCTGGTGAATGCGACGAGGAGAGAGATGACAAAACCAAAAAAGGCGCCGATATTACTTGGGCAAACTCTGGTAGAACTTGTTTGCTTAGCTTTCAGTCTTCCGCCTACTTATCTTCTTGCACTGCCTGTCCTGCTTCGATGGCCAGACCCGGACAGACCATGCATCTACGTCTCTAAGCTTGCTTTTGACCCTTTATAAGACGGGCAGTGCCGTTTTTGCTGATATAGCTATAGTCTATGGCATGGCGTATAGTGTACTTTTGGTAAAGCGTATAAGTAACACTTCAGGTCTAGGCTGATCACGCTCTCATCTTTAAGAACCTTTGGAATGTCCCATTCCATCTCGAGACCTCCATCTTAAAAAGGCCCTTCCTTTAACCACCATACACTTAAGAGGACACTGCCACGCCCGAAAGCCAAAAGTGCAAATTCATAGTAAGCAGGCAGCAGTGGGTGGTAAGAAACTATCTGCAACTACTGCCTAGTAAGATAGCCTCGAACGTTGATTGATATAGTTGAGTTAATAATGATAATTAAAATTGTAGTTAAAAAGTATGTACATCAGAGTGGAAAGGGCACAAGCAACCTTATTCCGACGCTGTGACAGAAGAAGAGAAGTGAGAATACAGGACAAGCAACAAAAGAAAGAGGTATCGTACGACAAATTGCACAAGTGCACAATGGAAAACAAGAATGTCAACAAGAAAAGTAAAGAGGCAGCCAACGGGCTCCTCTCCATAGACAAGAGAGTGACGAGAGTAACGAGAGTAAATGAGTACAAAAGTAAAGTGGACAGGAAATCATCGTTCAGCCTTGCCTGCCCAACAAAGGTTGAAGCAAGACTGACTGTCATAAGTCTGCCCAGGCAGAAGACATAAGAAATAGTTGGTGATTGATGTTGAAGGAGTGAATGTGAGTTGTAGTGGTTAATGCAAATTTGGATGGCGAGAATTAGATTAGTAGTGGTTGCTGTTGCTGTTGTTGATGTTATTGCTGTAGGGTTGCCCCTTGGCCGTCTCTACCCGAGACGCTCTAGATAAACGCCCGGATGCCGCTGCTGGCAGTCGACACCAGCGACGCCTGCGTCTGGTGCAGCTGCGGCTGTGACAGGGACTGCGCCTGCGACTGCGAGACAGAGATGGACCTTGATCGAGTGTGCTTGTGCGCCGGGTTCGCTTGCCTGTACTGCGAAGAGTACTGGCTCACTGCCACACCAATGCTGTTGCTGTTGTTGCCATCACCCTCCTCGAGTGTGGTGGCCAGGCGGGGAGAGGGAGTAGTTCTCGCTGATCCCGTTACCTTAAAGTTCTTGTACGAGCCATTGTCGCTCGCAACAAACGGTGTCGGGTACTCGTACTCGTTGTTAGTCGACGGCGGTGTTCTTGACTCTCGGCCATCTTCCCTGCCCTCTCCAGTAGACAATCCTGCAAATGCCGGGTGCTGCTGCAGATCCTCGTCACCATAATACGACGATGTATGACGAAACTTGCGCTCTGCAAAGCTCAAACCGTGTTCGGGGTGGCTCGTGTCAAGCTTGCTCGTGTTGTGCATCGCAGGGCTAGCAGCCACT
This sequence comes from Ophiostoma ulmi, assembly GCA_029298715.1. NCBI lineage: Eukaryota > Fungi > Ascomycota > Sordariomycetes > Ophiostomatales > Ophiostomataceae > Ophiostoma > Ophiostoma ulmi. The sequence continues at coordinate 2,882,615 of JANSLN010000002.1, read as the reverse complement.
GTGCGGATCTGAAGGCCGGCCTTGTTGTGCTGCGCCTGTTCTTGGGCATAGGCTCGGGATCGAGCCTGGTGCTGGGCTACAGACAGTGCTGGGCTGCCCGCCATCGAGAATGAGCCTCGGGCCGGTGACGAGGCTGACGACTTGGAGAATGCCGCAAAGCCACCACCAGTGTAGGCAATACCTGTTCCTGTCGCCGGCGTGGGTGGCTCGTTGGTGCCTGCGTCAGTGGCAGTCGCAACACCACGCCCAGCACCTCCCACCATAGGTGATCCGTCGTGCGATCCATCAAGGGGCGAGCCGTGTCCACCCTGCATCCGGTACTCGTATATGCTGGTCCAGTTGGGCTCGCTCGACGGCATCGTTTCCCACGAGTTGGATGATCGCGCATAGCCATACATATCACTGGCACCATCATCGTGGTCGTGATAGTGCTGGCTGTTGTTCAGTGTCGCAGCATCACCACCACTCATCGACTCAGTCAGCAGGAGTAAGCTGCGCACCTCCTCCATGGCTGCAGAAATGCTGCTCGAGCCGCTGTCTGCACTCGTCGGGCGTCGGCTGCGCAGTGAGCTGGCAATGTCCTGCGACAGATCAGAGGTGGCGTCGCGCTCAAAGTTGGATAAGCCGAGGAATGCCGGCCGCGGCGGGTCCAGACGGATCGCCTCATCGCCCGATGCCTCACTGCCAGCATCGATCCGTGTCTCACCATCAATGTCCTCATAATCATTATCATCGCTGTCGGCATCCATTTGACTCAATGGTTGTTGACGCTTGAACATGGTTTCAGATGGACGTCTTGCTTGCTGGCTACTGCCCGGTGCCCGGTTGTTCTGACCCCACATGGGGCTGTTGGGCTGAGGCGACTCCTCGTTGATGCGGTTAACGCTGCCAATAAACACGGGCCGCGGCTTGTAGGGCTGTGCTGTTGTAATATTACCAAAGGTCACACTGCCCACATCCGTGTCAAAAGATGGCGCATCCGGCGACGGGTATCCACTGCCTGCAGCAGACGAGAACCGCTTGTGGCGAATCGCTGACCAGCCGTGCGTCGACAAGCCTCCTCCACCGGGCGCAGAAGCTGGCGCTACTGAAGAACCTGCTTCAGTCGAAGGACCACCCTTCTTAAACCGGCTAGCAATTCGAGATGCGAATCCAGACAGAAAGCCACGCTTGGCATCGGCTCCGTCGGCGACGATGCCGGCCTCCAGATCGGCGTGGTAGTCCTCCTTGGTGGATCGTGTACCCTCGGCAACAGCGTGGATAGAGCTCTGGGTGCCCATCTCGTCGTGGTTAAGAATAGTAGCCGCCGCGCTCTGTCCATCAAGAACAATAGCTTCCTGGCTGGCAAACATGTGCTCCGAGCGAAGGCCTGCGGAGACGCGGCCATCAACGTCAGACGGCGTGATCGCGTCCATCTGCATTGGGGTGGTCGTGCGGACTGTCTGCCGGGTGATGATGGGGTTGCTATTTTGGTTGGTATGCGCCGACGATGAGCCTGCACTGCGGTAGATGCCGAGAGCGTCGTGGTGGTCCGACCCGTCGCCATTGCCCGACACAGACTCGAACTCGTCACCGTGTGAAGATGTGTTGGAATGCACGCTCATCGACCTGAGTGTGGACTCCTCGAAGGGCCATTGACCTGCGGCAGTCACGGCAGCCAGGTCCTGGATACTGCGACCGGTTCCTGTACCGGAAGATGCCGACGAGACTGATTGACCGGGTCTGTGGTGGATGGAGCTGTGGTCAATAGAAGGTGGTGCAGGGAAGTTGAGGACCTCGCTCCGGCCATGTTCGTCAGTGGCAACAATAGTCCGGTCTCTTGGCTGACTGCTTCCTGCCTCTAGGACATCTTGCGCATCCTTAGCGAAGCTATCCTCGTCGCTGGACGATAGAGCAAGGGCAGTACCGACGGGCATGTGCGTAATTGCAACACCAATCTTCTCCTTCTCCTGGATGGCTCTCTGCTGCTGGGCGTAGACACTATTGACATTGTTCGTGTTGTACTCTTTTTCCAGCGCGCGCAAAGAAGCGACTGTGCCGGCCTCGCCTCGGTAGGCAAAGCTATAGGGCACCGGCTCCGAAATTTCCTTGTTTGTGATCTTCTTGGCCTGGTCGCGGCGCCGGCGGTAGCACATGCAGCAGGCTAGGATCAAAAGCACAAGTGCCAGAAGCATGGTGGGGATGAGAACAGCCATCAGAATCTGCTTCTTGGAAAGCGATGGTGATTTCCCCGGCACGGCTGCCCCAGCAGTGGGAGTGCTAGTAGAAGTGCTGGCCGCCGTAGGAGAAGATGACGATGCAGGCAAAGATGTAGTAGCCGACGAGCCGGTGACCTGGAGCAGAAAAGTTTCGCTCTCGGTTGCATTGTCCAGTGTAGCTCTGACAGAGACGGAAATAGACTCGTCACTTTGAGACGCTGGCACGTCACCCGACAGGATAAGGGTTGTGTCATTGAGCGTGAGCCAGTCTTGCTTGGGGTCTGTCTCAACTGTAGCCACAACTCCCTCGCTCGCCACCAGGTAGGAGCTGAGGTTCAGAGAGAACTCACTGCCACGATGTGCCTGCATGGATGGAAGGGTGTTGCGGAAAACGGTGCCGTTCTCGTCAATGTCAACCTGGAATGTGACATTCACAGTATCAAGCAGTGAGTCAAAGAAGCTAATGGCAAAAGCAGCATTGTGAGCCGAAGAAGGCGGCGTGCCGCTCAGCGCCCACGTGCTGTTATCAAATGTCAGCCAGCTAGGCGGAGACGACAAGACTTTGGCCGTGAGATTGGCTGGACCTGCAGCTTGGCCATCAATCTTGATGCCTTGTTGCAGGCCGTTGTACACGAGCTTCTTGCCAACTGTGGCATTGAGGACGACGGAAGGTTCATCAGCAGTGACCTCGCGGCTTGACACAATGATAGAGAATGAGACGGAAGCAGCTGCAAAGCCAGTAACATCAGAAGCAATCAGCTGGAAGTTGAAAGTCTCTGGGGGCTCGATCAGGGAATCAGCAGTAGGCGTAGTACCCGAGAACATGAGCTTGCCGGAATCAAAGTTGATCCACGAAGGCAGTGGAGAATTGTCGCCGGAGACGGCATAATAATTCAGATCGGAATTGGAGAAAGTGGATCGGGAAAGAGCAAAGCTAAAGTAGCTATCCGGGTAAGAAAGGATGGAAGACGGCTCAGAGTACACGAGGCCAGACTCGGCGAGTTGAGTAGCAATAGGGATCTCGACAGTTGGAGCAGCGTCCCGCGATACGACCAGCGTGACGTTGAGAGTAGTTGACCCCGTGCTGTCTGTGGCAATAATGCCAAAGGGGATGCCAACGACATCACCAGATGCAATATCGCTGTCTTCCGGGGTGCCATGCAACCAACGCTCACTGGACTCGAGCGAGAGCCAGCTTGGCGCGCTGTCAAGAGTGTAGTCCATGGACGCATTTGAAGTGGTCGAAGTGAAGGTGTTTTGAGCAAACACAAATGAAAATGCTTGTGAGAGCCGTGCAACAGGCGGAACCTGAGCGTTGACGGGAAAGTTGATAGCTGGTGAGCCGGAAACAATGCCGACAAGGCATGCCCAGGCCGCAGCCTGGGTAGCCATCAACACAGGCAGCTGCATCGTGCCTCCCTTTGAGTTAAGTGGGTGCAGATGGTCTTGTTCTCTGCGACTAAAAGATGTGCGATGAAATAGATCGCAAACTGGGTAGATTGAAGATGATGTTTTCAGGAAGCTTTTTGACTAGGCATAACATTGAGGCGTGGAAGGATAGGAAGTCGACGCGTTGAGTAGTTTAGCGTCAGTGTGCTGATGAAGAAGAAATGAATGAACGCACGCTCTCGCAAAAAATGAGTGACTGAATGAGTGACGATGCAAGATGTAAGATGCAAGATACACGATGCAAGATGCAAGATGCAAAATGCACAAGAACAAACAAAAGAACGGCGATGTAGGAGAGACGAAAGTACGCACAAAAGAGAAGAGAGAGTAAAGAGCAGAAAGAAAAAAAGAACTGGCCGTTGCAGGAAGAAAAGAGCAGACAACGACCTAGGTATGGGACTTGACGAGGAATCAACAAGGACTCCCTTGGATGATTGCCATGGCCATGATAATTTCAGTCGTATGGGATGAGCAGCAGAACTGGCTGAGAGACTGACTGAACAGAGTAGAAGCTGTAAGAGAGGGCAAAGGGAGGGGGGGATAGAAATCAAAGGTTTGGAATGGGGAGATATATTAAAGAGGATTAAAGAGGTAAAGAGGATATTCACTTGAATAAGGGAGGCTTTGATTTTGGGTGGTAGAGTACTTGAGGGATGAGCATCAAGAGGCATAAGTGTATTGTACAGCCAGAGCCTTAGGAGAGTCTCGACGAGCTTGGAGAGCCTGTGGAAGCAAAGGGATGTTCGGAGGGATGAACCTCCCCCCCGCTCCCTCTATAACAGGTACTTTGGGTGCTTGGGTGCACCACTTGGGCAGTATAAGGACCATTGCATAGACAATATGAGCACGCAGAACAAGCTGGCTAAACTGCTGAACTTGTCCGATACCTGTATCATGAAATATGATGATTCTGCAGTCTTCTTTTCGAAGATCACCAAGGCATATTGACATGACGTTGAAATCCACGAACTCCTGCAAGTGGGCCATGGCGACGTCACACGATGGGATGGAATGCAGAGCACTTGAGAGACGTCATGTTTCCTGTCTTGGGCCGGTTGAAACGACGTCTCAAGATGAAAAGTGTCCTGGTGCTGCTTCTCCTTCATTCCTCAAAAGAGTGCAAGCAGATGACATCGCAGGCTCTTCCCGAGGGAGGGTGCGAAAACACCGCGTCTTTCCACATGAGATATCCATAATCGCGTATGGTGTGGAAGCAAAATGATGGCTCAGCATTCCAACTGATGTAGGAAGGGAGATATAGGCAAGTTCAGAGTTGTGGCTTTGCTTTTCTCCTCTCTCTTTCTTCTTCTTTTTTTTTTTTTTTGCTCTTTCCTACTTTTCTTCTATGTAGGATGGAGTGATGAGATAAGTTGGAGAAAGGGAGCAAAAAGCTAGTTCAAGTTAATCAAGGGGTAACTGTAAAGGACGGCGCGTCGACTTTGTTGTGGACGAAAATGGCTTCTCCAAGAAAAAGAAATTGTGAGGAGCTGTGACAAAATCTTGAGAATCGAATGATCGCGAATCTAGAATCGAATTGAGGCCGAAATAGCAGGTTACAGGATATAGTAGATGAGTAATACGCATAAATAGTCGCATGAAGTTGAACAGTTGATATCGCGAGGAAGGAGCGACCCGCGAAGCGATAGCTTTACGCGTCTTACTTATCGCGATAAGGGATTCATGGAGAACGATAGCGCGAGGTAGGAAAAGAGGGGTCGTTTTGCTCGCTGGCTTACGGGCAGTCGGCCCCGGTCGCTCTTGCCAAAACCACTTCAAAATCTCCAGAGCGAGCGAGCCAGGCCCATTAAAGACACGATCCATCCCAATTAGGAAGGGGAAGGGAGGGCCTAGACCGCTGGCCAGGCACAGAATGTCGTCTTAATTGACGAGAGGGCAAATAATATGGCGGGGACAACGGGCAGAAAACGGGCAGGAGCAGAAACGGTCAAGAAAAGGCACTGCCAATTTCCTCTTCTCAAAGCGTACAAAAGTAATTTTAAGTTGAAGCAAGACTTATCACAAACACATACACAAACGAGGGATACCATTATTATAGCAAACGACCAGCAACCCAAGGGATCCCAGATTCTGCATTCTTTAACAAACCCCAGGGTCCGCGCATCACAATCACCTCCAACTTCTGCATCCATGAAATAAGGGACATCACTGTTGAAGAAAGGGAGGGACAGCACCGGAGAGCCGAGCGGAAGCTGACGAAGTTGACAAAAGAGACCAAGAGTCAGGTAATCATTGCAAAAGTAGAGCAAAGAGCACACATAGACATCCCCAAAGCCTTGTCACCAGCCACAACCGCGACCCACGCGCCGAAAGGGAGAGGCAAGAAGGACGGACGAGGAAGGACGACGAAAGGACGCGGTTGCTCCAGCTCAGCAACGCGAGAAGCGGGACAGAAAAGTACTGGATCAGTAAGCAAGCGGCCAAGTGACTTTGAGTAGCCATGATTGTGAGTCGGGATTCGTCCCCAGAGCTCAATCCATTGAGCATGGGTGACCTCAACTACCAGTATGGGGACAACGACAGCGACAAGGGCAGCCGGAATGGGGACAAAGATGTCGATGCAATTGCGCCGCTACCCGAGTACAAGGCTGCCGGTGAGACCATTGTTGACTTTGACGGGCTTTTGAATCCTGCACCGGACCTGCGGCTACGGGAGGATTTGAGTGAGGGATGCGGTGGTCAGACGTGGCCGGCCGGCATGGTACTGGGCAAGCACATGCTGCGGTACCGGCGTGGTGAAATGGTTAACGCAAGAATGTAGGCTTTTTCTATTGTGTTGTTCAATCATATTCAAGTAAACGTGCTAATGTCCAGACTCGAGCTTGGTTCTGGCGGTGGCCTGACGGGCCTGGGCATGGCCCTCGCCAACCAGGAACGCAGAAATTCAACCGGTGAGAGCCCGCCGACGGAGCCCCAGATGTACATTACAGACCAGGAGGTGATGCTGTCGCTGATGAAGCATAACATTGTGCTCAACGGCCTAGAGAAGGAGGCCAAGGCCATAATTCTGAACTGGGGCGAGCCACTTCCGGAGGAAGTGCGCACATTCCGACCCAACATTGTGCTTGCAGCCGACTGCGTCTATTTTGAGCCTGCCTTCCCGCTGCTCCTCGCGACGCTGGATGACCTGCTGTCAATAGATGACGAGTCAACGCCGCAAGAAGAGCGCATGACCATATACTTTTGCTTCAAGAAGCGACGGCGGGCAGACAACCAGTTCCTTAAAAAGGCGCAGAAAAAGTTCTGCCTCACGGAGGTGTTTGATGAGGACCGGCCGGTATTTAGCCGTGAGAGCCTGTTTCTCTACACGATTACGCGGAAACCGGTCAAGGCAGTCAACGGTACTCGTGGAGCCAATGGCACCAACAGTACGGCAAAGTGAGACAACAAAGCCAGTGACGAATTACGACAATAAACAACAAAAGAATAGACAAATTTAGACAGGAAAAGAGATGGAGCGAGTGCATAGAGCGTGACCTTGCAGCGGCCAATAATATATCCGAATTGACGACTGCAATAACTACAAATGTCGTACCGCGTTCTATTTTGCTTTTGTGCTTTTGTGTGGGATGTTGGACATAGAGGCAGCTCGTTATATGATCACCGGCCACACCCGCATTCCCGACGCCCGTTGTTAATTTGTACTGCGGATATATGATGTCAATACGTGTTCCTGCATGGCGTCTATGCTCGCATGGCGGCTGCATCTACGAGGCACCAATTGCATGGCAGAAGTCAGCATCGTTCGGAGCCTTTCAGGAGGTTTCACTTGTCGGGGGTCTTTTCCCAGGTATGCTCGGTCAATATAGAAAGTACCATACGCCACTTGGAGAATATAGACACAGTACATATATGTAGAGCACCCTGTTGCTTATAATCTTCGGCGCCATTTGTTTCGTTCTGCAATTACTCGACTTGCATGCCAATTCTCACGTTTCCTGCAGTGCTCGTCTTTGGAAACCAGTTACGCTGTGCTACTGTGAGAAGTAAATGACTATTCAACAAGATCCAGCAATCATGGATGGTGGATGCGAGTCTCTCCCAACGAAACATGGGCCTAGTCTCGAGGGCTGCTAGAAGACTAATACTGCGTTTGTCTTGAAACAAGCAGCAAACATCCAGTCAGTCATCGGGCACTTTGGTAAAGAAAGGTTCATGATTAAAAGCAGGTGTTCGTGGATCTAACAGGGTGAGGACTTTCAGGCCCGATCATCCATGTTCACTTATGGGTCAGGCCACCCTAAATTACAATCTACTCAATTCACCTTTGATCCTTCTGCTTCATACACCCTCTCTGGCATGGGCTCCGACATGTACAGAAGGATGATGCACATTTCTAATCCTTTGTCGGATAAATTAAAAATATATTGTCAAAATACACTGGCTGGACTTATTCGCGCCGTGCTCCAGCGTGCTCACTTCCAGATGTGATGTAGGTGGCGTCTAATTTGATCAATTTATGTGACGATACAACACTTCACAAACTTATTATTACAGAGCAAGACATCTTGAAGCAGATGAGGCGCTGCGGGCTCGACGTATGTCGCAGCAGGACTAGTGAGATGACACCCTACCATCCTCTCTTAATTATTGATAGCACATGGCCCTGACTAGCATCGAGATACGTTACTTCAGTACCATCACCATGTGAACTAGGACCTGGCCAAAGGATCTAGTCTCGGGGGAAAATCGCGATAATCATTGTCGACACCCAGTCGAATTGCCATATATCTCGTTCAAGACAAGCAGGATCCAATGTCGCTGGAGAGCACGTTTTCAATCGGGGGTGCTCATCTGGTGTTTAGTGATTTTGGAGGAGCGGTCTTGAGATAAGCTTTCATGATCCTTTTCGTCGATGACCACTTGGAACTGCAATGCCGTAGGTACAGCGTTGTTTTCTCAAACAGTCACAGAACCGCTTTCATACTGGCTGAACTGACTTCCTTTAATCTTCATAAAGCAGCCCTCGCAAAGGCACCTTGCAAAAGATATGCTGGTGGCGTCCATGCACAAACTGCACCTTGAAGGCACACTCTGCTTCTCTACTTATATGGTGTAATTACATTTAGCATTTAGTATAACAGCAGCCAAACTATACGCTAAACTTCTATATGCACTATAGTCTTGTTGTGTAAGGTGTAAGTCGGTTCCGAAAGTCTAGTCTTACTTCGGCACCAATCTCGCCTTACAACGCCATCATCTCTCAAAACGCCAGGCTCGCCTACATCTACATGGGTGTAATTTATTTTTACTTTTGAAAACATGAAAAAGTACCAATTTCGTCCACTCGTACATCATAACATAATTTGCAGAGGTTTCCGGCCTTGTCGCTCCTGCCTTTTATCACTTTCGCCAGCTCCTCAGCCCTTTCCATTTCTACAGGAGACGATCTCTGTTCCTTCCTCTATAAGATACCATGTAGCCTTGGTAGGTGGCTTGAGCCTTTTCCTATGTAGCTAATCCAGGCCAGTGTGGCCGCGTCACTCCATCTACACTCTGGGAAAGAGCTAACCTTGCTCTTTCTATTCATGAAGGTGTCTGGATGCCTGTGATGTGTTTCTCCTATGCTTCCTTCAACACATCAGAACCACTTCACCAACGCGTGTGTATCAAGTAGAGATGCATACATGAATTATGGTACGAAATTATTCTTTTTTTGCTCCTGTAGCTGAACTTTCCCAATGCCTTGCCTGTCGTCTCGCTGCCTGTGTGACACTCTCCTCATGTCTCTTTCTGTTCAAGATGTAGTACTACATCGCTCCTTCCTCAAACAATGATCTTGACCCCTTTGCTCCTTCCTGCTCTGCTTGTTCTCTCCACTCTGATATACATGACTCTCTAACTGCTCTTCTACTGTTGCAGTCCTCTACTTGGTACAACCTCACTTTACACATCCCGCGTTGATCTTCTGTCTGCTAAGGTCTTTCCAAGCCATTTCTTGGACATCTGCTTTACATCATGGCTTCTCACGAGTATATATAGCCGCCTTATTTCCTCATACTTCTTTTCTCTCCTCTCCTCCGTATCATCGCCATCATCACACACACTTCACAGTGCCTACAGAACGCTCTCTTTTCTCTCTTCTTCACTCGTTCACTCCAAAGACACTCCTTTGAGCAGTACACTCTATTACACTTCTAGTTATTTTTGCTACTTTATAATACATTTTTTGGAAAATGAAGATCTCCACCATCCTCTCTGCTGTTGGCTTCACCTCCATGGCCGCTGCCGAGTTTGAGCACCACCACGACAACTACACCAAGACTCACACGACCTTCCTCACTCACACGCACACGGTTAAGTCTATGCCTACTGGTCTCCCCACAGGCCATCCCACCAGTCACCCCCATGGCCCTAGAGCCGCTGCCAACTCCTTCGCCGGAGATCTGACCTGGTACAACGTCGGCCTTGGTGCCTGTGGCATTGATAGCTCCGGCCAGGACCTGACCCAGAACATTGTTGCTCTCAACCACGTGCAGATGGGTGAATTGTCCAACACCAACCCCTACTGTGGCAAGACCATCACTATCACCGGCATTGGCAAGACCGCCACCGGCACTATCCTTGACAAGTGCATGGGCTGCGTGTACGGTGGCATTGATGTTAGCGAGAAGCTCTTTGAGGAGCTCTTCGGCGATCTCGGTGTTGGCCGTGCCCAGGTTACCTGGTGGTTCAACTAGACTAGACGTCTACTTTAACCACTGTGACATTACTTTTCCACTTCTTGATGTGTGCATCCCAAACAATAACAGTTCACTGATTTCTGGATGCCTTTTGCCGGGTTTCAAGCCGAAGCTATGAGCGAGAGTGTGCTCATCTCGATACCACGCCATTTATACCCCGAGGACGATTCCAACTTGCGCACACATGCACGGGGTCATCCTTTTCTCAATCCTTGATTGTTGTTCCTGATTTCTTACCTATTATTATTTTCGATCCTTTTGTACATACTCCAGGAGACTTGTACGCCGAGGCAGTTAAAGGTCAAGCGGCATCGCTAGGCGTTCTCTTATCTTCCCTTGCTGCCGTCTCTATTTTACTTCTTCGTATATATTTACCATCTAAAGGCTCCGTGCTGATATTGGCTCTTTAAATCAAAGTCTTACTCAATCTCAAGCTATTTCAAAAATTATGATTTTGTGACATGTTTTGCACTTGACTTATAAAAGCCTAGCTGCTTGTACAATTGTATGGCATATCTTCTAGCTACCGATTTAGAGTTAATAGTCCTTCGATATACTTCTTCGTATCAACGCCAATGCCCTGTGCAATTTTACTTGCGCCGTCTGCCCATCCAGCTCCTCCAGCTCCATTGCGCTCGGCCGCCACGGCCGCCAGCTCTTCCGCTCCAGCAGCGTCCATCCGGTCTGGAGATGCAGTTCTGGCAGAGGTGGGATCTGTCGGTTCCCTATCACTCCCAATATCATTTCTGCCTCCAAATCCCAGGTAGGCCGATGCAGAGAAGGCTCGCATCGCAGACGAGGCTCGGCTAAAGCTGCCAAGACCCGACCCGCTACCACTGCCGCCCGCAGCTCCAGAGCTACCTTTAGCATTGTCTGGGTGATCACTCGACCTGCGGATGAGGATGATCTCTTTGCTGACAGTGTAGTCGCCCAGTGCCGGTCGAGCTGCCGCCGTGTTATCACTTCCTGCATCACTAGGCACTCTCTTGTAATTGTCATTGTCATCATCATCAGAGTCGCTACCACCTATATCTCCCTCTTCATCTCTAAGGTCGTGCAGTGGAGCTGCCCGCTCGACAATGCGGTTCCAGACAATCCACCAGCCACGGCTTGTCTTGCACATGCGCTCGAGCTCAGCACCATTGCTGCGCGTTGCAGAGTACATGTTAAGGATCTGCATGTGCGTATTCAACGCCTCCACGCGGGACCATGCTGGAACAGGCAAGGTTGGCTTGACATTTACGCCTCTCTTGCCTTGATTGGTGCTATTCTGCAGATTCGCCTCGGAAATCATGGCCACTGGATATGGTTCAGGGATATTGGGGATGGTGGAGTAGATTGTAAGCATCCCCGGGTCCCAGATAAGGTCGTAGATGTTGCCCTTGGCCGAGGTTGTAACCGATGCCGATGATGACGCAGCCATGGTGGCGCTGAGCATTGCAGATGCGCCGAAAGCTACACTGGGCTTGTCAGGACGGTAGAGCGTCGACTTCATCAGTGGTTTGTGCAGGACAGAGAGTTGCCTGTCAATGAGAACCTGCACCACCTTTTCCATATCGCTAACCTTGCTAGGGGTATCGCTGTCGTCTGGCTGCTGCTTAAAGAGAAACGTGTATAAGAATGGTCTTTGGGCGTATACAACCACGCGCAGTTGCTCCGATCTCAGTGCAGGGGGGTTGCTGGCACTAACTTCTGCACTTTCTCTGGCGGCTTCTCCGTCCTTGTCATTCTGCTTTCCTCTAGTAACAGTACCAGGGTTGTCAGACTTGCCCTCGCTGTCTTTGTTGGTGTCACGTATCGTGTTTTGTGATGATGGCCGCTTGGGGTCACTAGGTGTGGTAGCCAGTACATCGACAAAGACGGATCGGGGAGGATATGCGGGAAAAGCCTTTGGTTTGGGCTTGGTCTCCGGTTGAGGCTCATTCTCGACCACCGACTCGCCCTCGTCAGTCATGATTGCCTTTTCCTTTCTCTCACCCTCGACTGTATCAAGTAGGGGAATTAAGAAGCGACCAGAAGACCGGCTCGTGTTGCGAAACCGCGTCCGTTTGCTAGCACTGCTTGGGCTTGAAGCATCTGCCGTGTTTGATAAAGCTTCGTGCGAGCCACCACCGCCTCCTCCGAGACCCCAATACGTTCCGTAGCCGAGCTTCACAATAGACATGTACTTGTCCATAGCACCGCTGCCCTCTGCACTTTCTGATAAGGAAGACGATTTGGCGTCTCCTGTGCTTGCTGTGGCTGATTTTGACCGCGCAGATGTTGGTATGGGTGCCGTTGATAGTTTCGTTTTCCGCGCAAGTTGGGTAACGGGTGGTGGTGGTAGCAGAGATGGAGGTGGTGATGTCCCTTCTTGCTGGGTATCGGGCTTCTTAAGTTTCTTGGAGTCCTTCTTTCTCTTTAGCTCTTGTTCTGGTATACTTCCAAGAGCCGATAATGCCACAGACTTCTTGCGGCGTTTGCTCTGCCGTGCAGGTGCTGATGGATTTTCGGCAACTCCATAGGCATCCTGGCCCCAGCTATAGATATCCTCCATCCAGTAGGTAAGGCTGCGCAGCGATGGCCGCGATACTGCACCGACACCTAGGAAGATGGCACCGTCTTCTGCGCCGAGCCCACTACCCGAGCCGAGCCATTTCTGGTCATCTTCTTCATCTTCGCCGCTAAATATTTCAGGTCCACTCAGGTCGGCGTCGTCACCGCCGTCGCCGCCGCCGCCGCCGCCGCCGCCGTCTTTCTGCTGCTTGGAGGAAAGCTCGCCATACTTGCACACAACAAGATCAACTAGGCCTTCTGTCTGTGTCACCAAGCCCTCGAGCACCTCACGCTCACCACTTCCGCGCTCTTCTTCGCCGACACCGACTCCAAGCTCGCCACAGGCCGCCATACGCAGTCCTGGAAACACATCGCGCACCGGGTTGCCGTGCAGCAGCAGCGACCATGACGACAAGAAGACGTCCCAGTAGCGCGACAGCAGACCAGTGAACCGAGATCGCAACGGACACGAGCTGAAAAGAGCCTGCAATGAGATATTGTGGTGCAGGAGAAAGATGGAGTGGGCGCGCAAAATGTCTTGCAGAAGCAACGCAGCCGGCTTGACCTCGCGCGACGAGTACTCCGGCTTGGCACTGGGGGTCGGCAATCGGGTCAGGTCGACAGATGCCAGTATCCACCAGCTGGGCTCCAGTTCGTGCAGGATCACGCGCGACTTGTCGGTCTCAATGGTGTCGACAGACTGGTCACCGGCAAAACTGCGGCCAAAGGCCACCATGCCCTGCGCCAGGCCAATCTGGCGGAGCCTCTCGTTCCGCTCTTCGTCTGGGTCTTTACTAGACGATCCTGATGATGGCTTGGAGGCTGATGCAAAGTAGACGATTTGGTCCTCGAGGGTTTCATCCGTGGTTCCCAGGCTAGGGTTATAGATGGCCAGAAAGCCGAGCTGGGCCGGGACGACTGCAGATGAATCAGTTGCCACGCCGGCAGAGGTGGAATCAAACGACGCCATAGCCGGCTTGTCTCTGTCTGTGACTCTTTAAGCCTGGCCACTTCTTGTTTCAGCTCGTCGCATCACCCCTTATCAGGATGGTGTCGATGACAGATACAGTTAACCTATTGTAAGTGCTTAAGATTAAGACCAGCTCACCATCTTTGAAGCAACAAATATGAAAGGTTTTTTGTATTGATACAAGAGTTGTAGAGTGTTGTATGCGGAGTGTTTGTTGAAGGTTATTGAGCTAGGCTGTGTCTTATATTCATAATGCTGTTGCGCCAAAGCTTAAGTTGGGCTGTGGCGGGATATTCTTAAATCCGAGCTTGTAGTGGATTGATGCATACATTGAGTACATCACATGCTAGTATCATCTTCCATCTTCTATTCTATTTTTATTTTTATTTTCACTCGGAAACAGTTACATATTCAAATATATTATTTAAAATTATTTACATTTTTTATTATTACTACACTTAGTACCATGCACAGATTTAATAATATGGAATTTTTGTAAAATAGATGGGCATCAATTTGTTGAAACCTAATATCATCAAATGGATTAAAAAATAGAACATAAAATATAAACCACAAATATAAAACATAAATATAAAACATAAAACATCAACATAAAGCATGACAATAACGAGACACAAGGCCTGCCAAGTTCCGATAATCCATCCACCATGTTAAATACAAATTCAGCCGACTAGGAAATTTGCCCATCATGATGATAATGCCTCCCCCAACGCCTTCCCATCCCAAGAGAAGACATGACAACAAAAAAAGAAAGAATAAGAGAAAATAGCAGTATGACAAGAAGTGAAGATGAAGATATAAAACAAAAACCAGGAAAAAAAGAAAAAAAAAAATGATGAATTGAAAACAGAAAGGAACAACACCAGCCACCGCTACTCAATATCCATACGACCGGCAATCTCCTCACTCATTGCACGGCCCGTCCGCTGCAGTGCGCTGGCCAGCTGGCCAAGTTGCACCTTGCGTGTTGTCGTATCATCGGTCTCTTCCTCTTGCATATCTTCGTCGCTGTCCAGGATACTGACGTCATCGTCCTCGTCAAAGTCGGCTTCATCGTCGTCGTCCATGAATACGTTGTTATTGCCGCCGTAGTCGTCTCCGTCGCTGATATCGTCGGGGCGCCACATGAGCACCTCGTCCATGTTCTTGTCATCATCCTCTACGTCGCCGGGCCCTGGTGATACGAGCCGGTCAGCATAGTTATCGCCCAGCCAGTACCTCGCGCGTTTGCTTGCATCCGCGCCGTCGGTAGACAATCCTGAGTCCTGTAAAGACAGACTTGGCCGTTGCGAGGATGATGTTGAGAGAGGCACGAGACCAAAGCTTGTGCTGATTTGGTCTTCGACGCTGCCGGATACCTGGCGAGTCCGACTGTCGCGCCGGCTCGCCATTCTGGACCGGCCGCCCGTGATGGCAATCGAAGAACCCTTGGCGTAGTGTTGATGCGACAGGCGCTGTCGTGGTTGCAGTTGTGGGCTGTGTGACATGAGCGGCACGCCGCGCACATACATGTAGGCAACACGCTTCAGGGCTTTGCTGAAGAAAAAGTAGTGCATGGTCCAGATGGCGCCGTCCTCCTCGTCAAAAGGGTTATTCTCTGGCTGGTAGGAGAAGACCGTGCAGTCTTGCAAATGCATCTCCTTGTTGATAAGAGCCCACATCTGTGGGCCCCATGATGGTGATGTGTACGTCGAAGAAGAAGCTGCCGAGCCGACAGATGCACCATTGCCCATTGAGCCCACAGTGCTGTCAATCACGATTGGACGCAGGTTGCCCAGTGTGCTATCGACGAGACTCATGACCTTGCGCAGATTACGCTCGCGGCGGAAATCGGCAGGCCGAAGCACATGTGAGAAATCGTAGTCGGGATGTGAGGCGTTGAGGGTGGCAATCAGGTACGCAAATGTGCGCCGACTGGAGATATCGGTTAGATTGCCAAAGGGACTAGAACGCGACAGGACCTGGCTGGCGACCATTTCCTCGCGCTGAGGCGGGCTGAGACTAGCACCGAGCTTGAGGAGGGCGGCATGTTGTGATTCGAGAGACTTGTCAATGTCTTTGTAGAGCTTCTTATCAGAGCCGGCAGCCTTGGTGGTGTACAGATCACAGCCGCCCGTCACCCGACAGTCTAGAGTATCGAAGTTGAGGGCGCTGGTGACGATATCAAAGTCGCGGAGAGGTATGAACTGTGGTGAAGGTTGTTTAGTATTTGTGAACTGGTGCGGTGGTGGTGCGCTCTGTGCAACATTCCGGCGCTCACGACGTCATCGTGGGCCATCGTGGGCCACGAGATGCAGCGGCCAGCGGCCAGGCAGTGGACATCGCCCACAGTATCTAGGCAGCATACAGAGGGAGAACAAGACAAACCTTCATTGTGGTGGATATGCGTGGGTCTGGAGAGCATTAAGGAAATGGGGCGAGTATGGAGGAGTCACGGTTGCGACGGGAGTTGAGAGATCAAGGAGAAGTCAAGTAAGAGTCGGAATGAAGAACGAGTTCGGAGAGGAGGCAGATTCCAAGAAGAAAGGTCGATATGAATGTCGGTCTAGGAGGCGACTAGGCGTTTCCCGTATCTCGGCTGGCGAGGTGTCGCGCGCAGTCGTCGGGAGTAATCAGTCGGTGATTGGCGACCCGGTGACGTGAGCTGGCGCTATGCTGTGGCCTCTCTCCACTTTCTAGTAACGGGGTCGATAAAAGGAGGAGAAAGGATGCTGTGCTATCTTATGAATGCGCACTGGTAATGATAGCAGACTGATGCTGTCGAGTTGTCGTAGGAGTGATCGTTGGCGATGTTGGTCTTTTGTGAAGGGAAGAAAGCAGGAGGGGGGCTGTTGGGTAGCGGGAGAAAATAAAAGCAGAAAGGAGTTCAAAGGGCAATGGGCAAGTAAGTGTCAAAGAACGTAATAATTGAAGAAAGAACATACGGTCTAAACCATGGCAGACACTATGGCAAACTATGGGAGCGTTAGAGCCGAGCGTCCTTTCCCTGTTTGTTGTACTATTGTATCGTTCAGGGAAGGCGCTATGGGTTAGCAATAGTGCGATCGTGCACCACTAGACACCGTACTTGAGGCGCGACTGAGTTCACGTGGAGGCGTGTGGAAGTGCTGTTTGCTGAGAGCAAGCAACCAAGTTTACGAAAGGAGGGATGCTCAAGCATACGACATATTTTATGACCGTGAAAGGAGACGGTGTGGGGGATACAGAAGCAGGTGTGCGTTTATGTAATGCTGTGATACAGCGTTTGCAAAGAATAAAGAATGCGGAAGGCGCGACCAGTCATGTACGAGATAATGTACACCGGGGTAAGAGCAAGATGCTGATCAGGAAGGAGCGTTTGCTGACACAAGACGTGAAGCGGGGAAAGCAAGACGTACAAGCTGCCGCGATCTAGATAACGAGGTGCACGTAACATAATACAAGTCGCAATTATCCGTGCCATGTTTTATTCTGCTAGAAACAAATGGCTATGGAACGTGGAAGGTGAAATAGTGATAGTGAGCAAAAATGTCACTGTCTGGACAGCTGCATACTGCCAGTAAAGTGCCGCTCATTTCTGATTGCTGACTAATTGCTGCATCACCGTCTCACAGGGAAGGAGCGAGGGACGCAGGAGTCATTATGAGTCTTGCACTTGCACTAAAGAGCGTGGGCCTGAGAACAAAGAGGTGGCATGTGTACCGGAGATGTGATAAGTACTCCAAACTATTGTAAGATTGCACATAATATTATGTAGACACGCACTAAGAGTACATCTGATACCCACACCCATACTCCCTATGTTGATCCACAAAACAGGCACCAGCCAATCATATCCCCCATGCAATCCTCGATAACGAATGGGATGGCGTCAACACGAGTAGCAAACGCCTAGCTATCTTCCGAACGCGCCCGAGCTGACCGTCGCGCACCACGGTCTTGGAAAATGCAATGCGTATGGCAAGCTGCAGTCTATGGAGGCGTGGCCACACGATAGCCAGGCGCTTGTCATGACGAGCAATTGCATCGTATCTTATGTCTTCACATAGTCAGACAACCGCGGTAGCATAGACTCGTCTAGTGACGCAGCAATGATCAATACTTGGTGAATAACGCTGCAATTGATTGTAATGTGTGCAGAATAGAATGAATATATAGCATGAATAAAATAAGCCCGCAAGGCGGTTTGTCCCTTTTCGTCCCAAACGCCGTGATAATTCGTACAGTGTGTCCCCGGCTTGTCTGCCGGAGAGGTCATATGCAAAACTGCTCCTGGGTTGCCGTAGATGGAGTGTTGTGTATGTGTTCTTTCCATGGTGCGTATGCACTTTCTGACCATATCCAGCTTGAATGGTCTTAAGAGCTGCAAGATCATAAGTGCGCCATCACCCATCGCTAGTGCCTCGCCCTCTCTGTATGCCCATCTTCCCGTCTAGGTGTCTTGCACATCCAATCAGTGGAAACCTGCACTCTTGAGTGCATTTGTGACGTCTTCTGCTTCCTGGAAACAGTCGGCCATGGCAGAAGCCAGGATGTTAGTGACGGAGCAGGTGTGTAGGTGTGCAAATGTGTAGGTGAGGAGGACGGTCGGGTCGGTTGTCGAGTCGATAGTAGGGGATAGTGTGAGAGAGAGAACAAGGGCGAGGCAGTAGAGGAGGGCCAAGCACGACCAGGCTTCAGCGCTCTGGGGGTAGCACTGCAGTAAAACATACCCAAAATGGTATCCAATATCGGCCACGGCAGGCCCGCACCCGGAAAGAAGGAGATGTAGAGTGAGATAACTTCTCTACTCCTACATGATCTTTGTAACTTCCTCCTCGACCTGAAGGAAACAAAAGAAAAGATCATGTTAGCGAGGGAAGTGATGTTATGAGGGAGATGGTAAAGGGGTGTGAGACGGGTGTGTGATTGAGGATAGCTGTGATTGGGAAATGCTACGCACCTCCATGTCTTCCAATGAGTCTTGTTGGCCAATGCACCGCAAGACATTCTTCTTGCTGCTTTCTTGCAGCTCGCCGGCTAGCAGCAGCTCGTCGAGAATGTAGTAGGCCTTGGTGAAGGAAAAGATGATGTCGAGCTCGCAAACGTTGCCGTAGTACTTATCCATCTGCTCGACGTAACGGTGGATGATTTCAAGGGTGATTAGCTCGTTGTCGTCAGAGGAGCAGCCGGCGATAAAAAAGAGCGATGCGTAACGGCGGTAGACAATCTTGGTGTCCTTGTATTCCAAGAAGTTGCACATGCGCGTACGCCGCGCGAGGACGAGCTGCGACACATCCTTGACAATCTTGGCCTTGTCCTTGGGCGAGAGGGTGGTAAACCACTTGGCGAGACGCTGGCAGAGTTAGAAAAATATATGAGACCAAAGAAGGATGAATATAGGTGCTGCTTACAACTTTTCCCTGCCGCGAAAGCAAGATGAGATAACTATAGGTGGAAGTGGTCAGTACGCGGCCGTGGTCGGGGGGAGCTTGAGAAAGAGTACTGCTCCTTACTGGATCGCCATGTCGAAATGGGGGTTTGTGATTAGTGATAATCGAGGACGGAGAATAAAAGCTTTCTGCAAGTGCGGTAGAGGACGATGCGGTTCGGCGATGGGTGTCTTGTGGGCGTCGGCGATATCAAGCTGTGCGAGAAAAGGAGGTGTCGTCAGGGGACAGATATTTCGATGCACAAGACACAAGGCCAGAAGCGTATCTTACATAAGATAGCTCCACACTAGTCACATCAGAGCACCTAGAGCTGAAGCGGTGGGGCATGGACCAGCTTGATCCTGGGCACCTCAGGGTGCTGTGAGGAAGGTGCAGCGGGGTATTGGTGTGTCAACAGCGAGGGGCAACTGCCTAAAGAAGAAATGGAAGTCGACAAACCGCTTATTACAGAATCGGTCGTGGGGGATGTTGATGTAGATGTCTCGAGAAAAAAGGATAAAAAAACACACCAGATTAAACATCTTATAGGTTTTTAGAATGATGAGAAAAGCGCATTAAAATTTGTGTAGTTGGCTAAAAAATAAGTGCTGCTCTTTTGTTGCAGATACACGTGCCATACTCTTTATGCGTGGTTTCTTAGATGCGTCCAAATACAGCAAGAGCGAGCAACACCTGCGCATTCCTGTCTCACTCACCATACATGGATAGTCTGACGCTTCTGCTTTGCCGCGGAAACCGCACTTTCCTCATTCGACTGGAGAGCTTTTTGAAGAAGGCATTCTCTAGTGTTCCCATACTCTCGTAATTGCAGCCTGGATGACGCCCGGCTACCCCCATCTTCGGCGCGGGATGCACACAAAGGAAGGCGCATTAGAGCGGGCGTGCGTGGGAGGAAGGAGAAAAGGGCGTATCGGAAAGAGCGATGTAGACATATCCCAAAGTAGACCATATATTCTTGTAATATTTATAATCATACACTCTCTCTTCTCTTACTCTCTCTTTCTCCTTCAGCTTCCTCTTCCTCTTCTCCTTTACTTCTCGTCTTTGCTTTGCCTCAGTATTAAAACACTTCAGATTCTACTCCCTTTGCTTCATCCTCACCTTGAATCATCATCCTTTCAGATTCACCTCCCACTTTACATTCACAACGTATTTCCTACATCACAACGGCTGAGACCCGTTCTCCTACATCTCAAATCCATGACTCGTCTCCGCCATTACTAATTGCAAATTCAAAGTGCACCCGCCGCAAGCGCTACTCCTCGACGGCTATTCTCCTAGCCTACGAACGTACTAAATACACTCTAACGACTATTACAGTCTTTTGTGACGGCTCTAGATTTTGTCTCTGTTCCGCCACTACCCTTTCCGATATTTTTAGTGCTTTGGCAAAACTTTTGCTTTTCGTCTTTTTGTCAACAAGGCTCATCTTCTCGTCGGCTTCTTGCCATCCCTTTCTTTCACCTTCACCCCCAAAGTTTCCTAATTACCCGCTTCTCGAAATCCTTTGCGCCGGCTCACTTTCTTCTGGCTGCCATAACCAACGTCTCGACCATTTGTCCGACCTCTCACCCCTCTGGAATATTCGGATTTGTCAGACACCTGCGGAATCGGAGCGTTTTTCGTTGACGAAACACATCACCACGGCGAACAGCTTCAAGACCCCTCACAACAATTGTACTACAGCAAGCAAAAAAAGGTGGCACGATGACCAAGTTAATTCTCTCGACGGGGTATGTTTAGTATTCTTGCTATTTGTGGCTTGTGGCTTACTTCACATTTCGCGATTGCGTGCTGTTCGATGGTCGGATGCTCAAGGCGCTTTGTCTTGTCGAATCAGAGCCGCCGTATTTGGCTGCATATGTCGTGCTTGCATATTTCCCTGACATTTGCTGACGTGCTGGGCTTGAATTACAGCAATATCGTCTCTGGTGGCCCATCCATCATTCGCAAGCCGGGCGCATTCCGCTCCAACCTCGAATTGACAAATTCCCTGCGCAGCAACTTTCGAGCAGCCCAAGAAGCAAGCGAAGAGGATGAGGAGTTCTACCACTCGAGAAATGGCAGCCCAGCTGACACCGGCATCAACGGCAATGGACATGTCCTGACAAATGGCGCAAACGGCACCAATGGTACCACCAACACACACAAGATCAACGGCATTGGCCGCCGGCGCCCACCATTGGCTGGCTGGACCCAGCGCGAAGGATCTACACTGTACATCCCCCGGGTGGATTGGACGCTGGAAGGCGCCGAAGTGACAGCACCAATAGCCGATGC
Source organism: Ophiostoma ulmi (assembly GCA_029298715.1). Taxonomy (NCBI): domain Eukaryota; kingdom Fungi; phylum Ascomycota; class Sordariomycetes; order Ophiostomatales; family Ophiostomataceae; genus Ophiostoma; species Ophiostoma ulmi. The sequence continues at coordinate 2,861,050 of JANSLN010000002.1, read as the reverse complement.
CGAGACTAGAAGCCTGTCCAGTACTGGATCCGCTCGGACAGGCAGCAGCAGCGGCGGGCTGCAGGAGGAGGAGGAGCAATATGACACCACTGTGAAGCTGTTTTTCTTGTCAAGAGCGGACCCTTCTGCTGTGACGGATGCAACTTCTGTTGCTGCTGAGCGCGCACAGCTTACGCAAGAGGCACTGGACCTGATTTTCCAAGAACTGGGCGTGACGAGCATTGACCTGCTTGTGCTTTCATTTCCTGGCATGTCATTTGAAGGCGACTGCGAGTGGGAAGCCGACAAGATCAATGCGACGCAGGGTAACGATGACGAGGAGGCAGCTACATGGGCCGCTACGGCTGAGGTGTTCCACAAGGAGGGCAAGGTGCGGCGCCTGGGCGTAGCCGAATTTGGCAGTGCCAAGCTGACGCGGTTTCTGAGCCGGGTATCGATTGCACCGGCAGTTGACCAGATCAACATCCGCAACTGCTGCCACGTGCCACCGCCACTGACGACACTCGCCAAGGAGCGGGGAATTGAGCTGCTCGTGCACACGGACTGCACCGACGTCCTGCCGTCTGGAACTCTGCGTGAGCTCTTGGGACAGGGACTGCAAGGCGCAGGCGTTCTTGCCGACGGCGGCGAGGTAGACGAGGCAGTGCCAGCTGATGCTCTGAACGGGGACCTTACGCCGCAATGGGTGGCCAAGTACACGGCCGTTGTGCGGGACCGGGGAGTGATTGAAAACAAAGGCTACTTTGCTGGTGCTCTCCTGCACGACGAGTAAACACTCTGTCCCGTTTTCCATAACTGCATCACGCCGGCGTTCCGTTTCTTTTCAGTATCACATGTAGCCTAGCGTTGCTTTCCATGTTGTCGCATTTACATCACTCATACTATACGATATCTTTGGATGATATACTAATTAAGTCGTATTGGATAGATTTGCCATATGCATTTCTTAGCCAGCTAGATGAAGAGATCTAGAATACCAATAGAAATCAAGAGATAGTAATCCCATAAATGATTAACGAAATCAAATAAAACAAAAGATAAACTCAGGATAAGCTCAAATAATGCGCACGCCGCCGTACGCTTTTCCTGTAACCATAACGCCGTAATCTAAATGCTAACCATGATATATAAGCTGTTAATCCTCCTGCTTCTCCTAATTTTGCTCCCGCCTCCTGCTTAACCAAGCATACTCCGCTTCCGGCCACGCATGCGCACGTCTTCCAACTTGCGCAAGACCGGCCCAGCCTGCTTGAACGTCCGTCCATACGCCACCAGTACCTCGCCAAACAACTCTTCTGCTCGCGGGTGGGTGCTTCCAAAGGCGCGTTCCAAGACGTAAAGGTCGACGGCCCGATCCTCGTCGGACGAGCTCTGGCTCGCAAGACCAAAGTCGATAATGACAACATCGCCATCAAGATTGGCTTTTGTGTCATCTGCAGGAGCGCTTGTGCTCAGCATCAGGTTGCTGGTGGTCAGGTCGCCGTGCACAATGCCAACACGGTGCAGACTGCCGACAGCAGTGCCCATCTTGCGCAGCAGTTCCATCACGTCAGGCTGGGCGCGCAGCATGGCCAGGTCAGCGGCCGCATCTTCTAGCACAGGGAGCGTGGCCATCCACACGTTTATCCGGTGGCGCACAGGCCCACCCTCGACCCATTCGGTTAGCAGACTGCCGCCACCACTGCGGCCTCCGGCTGTGTCGTCCTCGATATCAACTGCATAGAGAGCCGGGACGGGCACGCCCTCGCGGCGGCACTTGTGCAGGATACGAGCCTCGGCGAGAATACGTTGGCGTGTGAGTCGGGAATCGAGGACAGGGTGGCGGTAGGCTTTGGAGGGGCGGAACTTGAGGGCGCAAGGGCGGTCGGGAGTGAGGTAGGTGGTCTGATAGACGCGGGCCTCTGCGCCTTGGGCGACGAGGATGGGTTTCGAGCTGGTGTCGGTGGCAAGGATGCGTGGCAGGGCAAACATGCCTTCAGACGGCTGGGAGTCGGCCATGTCAGGTTGTAAGACGAGGCAAGACAATTTATAAGAGTATATTTGTTTTACATGACGATCGCGGGTGTATGCTGTTTGACTCGATTGCAAGATGTGAGGTTGAAAGGTGGGGTATACCTTTTTTTCAGCAGCTTACATAAGATTTCCTGGCAATGGTGTGTAATTAATAGTGAGGAGCATACCTCGCAATGGCAGGCGGTTCCCCACTTGGCGGTGCCGTGCTTTTCCACCAATGACCCTATATTACTGCCATTGTTTGCCGCATCACTTGCACTAAACCGAGCTGCTTGTCTCGCATAGTAGAGTCTGCTTACAGTACCCAGCACAGCACAGTACCGCATTGACTTTATTTTTATTACTTTTTAAGCCTGCTGATATATCCCTATTATTGCATATATAGAAGTACCACCATCCCCTCTATATACGATCTGCTGTGCTGCCGCACTGCAGCGGGCGATTCGTTCTCTGCAGGCCGTCTGCAAGGGACGGGCAAGTCGGGAGGGGGGAGGGGGCAGGGAAGGGAGCGAGGCGAGACAGGGAAGTTCTGCAGGTTGTTATGGATGGTTCATTCACTTGTTATGTTTCGGGCTTATGTAGTATTAGTACTTTTTCGTTTCTGTTGGGGAAGGGAACGGCGATAATGGTAGACGATGGAGTAAGATCGCGAGATCGGGAGTGTAATGTGACATGATGACTGAGCAAGGATAAGTAGCTAATTACCTGTGAATATTCGAGTCACAAAAGATCACAGATACGAAAACGAGCAGCCGGATGATGGAATGTGTGGAGGTGGAAAAGAGGTGGGAACATGGAAGGGGGTCTGAATTATAGATGGCTGGGGTCGGACGACGTTAGTATGATAGGCGGTTGTATATTTGTGTTGTAGATAGCCAAGTGTGAAAGAACAGCTGGCTATATGATATGACTTGCAATAGTCACAGCATGTTTGCATAGTCCATCCGATTTCGTGAGGTATTTCGACAACATCTCGACATCTCGAAATCTCGACATCTTGAAATCATTCGAGAAACTTGCCATGCTCTTGCAATCAACTTGTCGGCTCTTTTGCTAGCGTGCCTATTCAATGCACACTTGTGAATGTACATGTTTTGCACATACTCGCACATAATACACATTGCCATGGGCCCAACAAAACCAGACCAATGCACCCGTGCATCAACTCCGTATGCACGATGATATTACCTCTACTCATGAGTAGTACTGTTGAAAAGTACACTCACTGCAATAATACGTGCAAGTGTACTTTATGAGACAGCCAGCCTCTGCAAGCCATGGACTGGTTCAGCGCTGGACTCCATCCGAATTATTACACTCCACCTCGAGATGTTCTGTAGAAGACCATCAATTGTCTGAATCGTCCCTTGTGCTCCTCTATCCCCTCTCTCGTGCATATGGTAGTGTACTTGTATGATGTATACAATGCACATCGTGCATATCAGGAGGGGGTCATCTGCCTGGCCGGGCCTGACTGTGGATATGGCCTCCTTTTTTTTGTCCAATGCCGCGGCCGCGCACAAATTACTTCTACGTTTAAATTCACAACAAACCTGCACGTCCAATGAGTGAGTGGGTGCTGTCGCAAGTCGCAATCGCAGGTTGCAGATTGCAGGTCGCAAGGTCGAAGTCGCAAAGGGAGGGGTTTCAATACAGAAACGTGAGAGATGTCCATTATCAACATATAATAGACAAGTCGCGGTGTGTTTTAAACACGCCCGAAAACGCCGGATCACGCTCGATCACGCTTTATGGTTTTATGCTATCTTACATTTCTGCTGCAGTCGGTCAAGGTCTGGCTGGCTTCAGCCCCGGATTGTCATCTCTTTCTTTTAGTTATTTTATTATTTAACTATTTGATTATTTTTGATTAATTTGGGGGAAATAAGAAACAACACGATCGAAATAAGCAATCATGAAAAGGAAATGAACAATAAAACTACTGACAGGTAGACACGACATGAGGCAAGAAGACACGATTCAATATATCTGTCTTTTTTTTTTTTTTTTTTTTTTTTTTTTTGTCTTTCGCCTTTCGTCCTGTGTCTGTCGAGGAGGTCTCACTGTCAGCCACCTAAAAGTCTTGTTTGCTGCTGTCATATGTCTTGTATTAATACACTGCAACTCGTCGTCATTACCAGTCTATACTCTAATAGTATTCGCCTCTGTCAAACTTCACGTCGTTTGTTGTCGTCACGCTCAGCGGCGAATCGCACGCTGCACGCCTTCACCGGGCCTATCCGCTGTTCCCGCTCTTGTATACTCAAATAGTGCCCTCCTCGCCTCGTGTCGTCCCTTCCCTTTTCGCTCTTTCTACTTCTCTCTGCCCATACATTCATCACACTATAAGATATCTTACATTATCACACTACAGCCACTAACACTAGCTCGCGCCTTCCTTTTTTGTCTCCCCACCACCGTTTACTTCTCTAACTATTATTACTGGTGATCGCTAGTCCTTCACTGCTTCTTTCACACAATTCCACAAAATCACAAACAATTTATACTTTATAATAAGATACTTACTAGCCAAAAGTCTCTAGCCTCTAGACTAACACCCGACGACACACCAAAGTCCCCTCTCTCCTGCATCGCCTCTGCCTCTCATTGCGGCCTGCACCCACCCACTGCCTGCACCTCGCTCCTTCCCTCTTGTCTCTCTTCTCTTGGGCGCTTCTTTCCTTTTCTTAATTTTCTTCTTCTCGTCTCCAGGTGCTCTTTCCTTCAGAAATTGTTCGGTTCTTCTTTAGCACGTCTTTGGTTATTCACTCCATCGTTCTTTCCTTCCATCACCTTCTCACATCCTGCTTTATTATCTTGTTTATTTACTAGTTATTATTCTTAGATTCACACTTTTATGTTCGTTAATGAGTTTAACGAATCCATCCCCCTCCTACACCTCCCTTCTTCCCATTACACCCATTACATGGACCTATTCACTTACTCCGTCGCTCCTGCCCAATTCTATGACCTGACCAATTCCACCTCCTGCTCATACTCGTCCTCCTACTCATCCTTTTCTCTCTCGCCTGTCTGCTCTCCTGCTTCATCCTCTCCCTCCTCGCCCCTCTCTCACATCACCAAGCCACAGCTTCTCCTCTTACGGACCACCCGACAGCTGCTGGCCTGGTCGTCTGCAAACGCCTTGCCACCACCAGCAACCAGCACCATGGCCTTGTCGTCCGACTCGGCCTTGTGCCAGTGGGCGCTGGTGCTGGTGCTGACCACCCTCTGCCTGTCGCTTCTTCTCTCGCTCCTCGTCTTCGTTCAGATTCTCGCCCGCTATACCGCCGCCTACTGGTCTGCGCCTCGCGAAATTGCCACCCTACTCGATGCCGCCGACTCTTCGCTACAGGAAAACGAAAGCTATGACCGTGATGTCGTCGCCCGCGTGCCCCAGCGCGAGGACAAGATCCGCCTAAGCCGCATGCTCCAGGAAATTCAGCGTGCCAGCGACAACCTGCGCGAGGACCTGAACAATGTCCTCGTAGGCGGCCACAGCCAAGTTTATAGCACCACAGATATCACGGGCATGTCGACGGCAATCTCCAGGCTGACCGAACAGATGCAGTCTGTACCTGTCAACAGAAATAGAAAACTCTCAAGCGCAATTAACCACTGCTCGTCCTTCTCGGCACCGGCCTCCCCACAGCTCAAGACAGCCGCGCGCATTCTATGGGCGGCCCGGCGGATCCATATTGAAGAGCGGCTGCGCCGTCTCGACATGCTGCGCATGCGATTTCTTGTTGTTTATATGAGCATTATCGCATCTACGACTGCGGCCGCTGCTGAAAAAGCAGAGAAGAGCGCCGTCGTTGTTGCTGCCGCCGCCGTTGCCGCATCTACCCCGGCCCTTGCTCCAGCCCCAACTCTTGTTGCAGCACCCGAGACACCTGCTCCAGTCCGCACCACCACATCTACTCAAAAGATGATTCGTGCTGCACTCCCCAAGACCGCCACTGCCGCCAGAAAGACCAAGCCCATAAGAGCCACGGCATCTGCTCTGAAACATGTCAGCAGCAGCGCTAGCAGCGAAGACAGCACCGACGACGATGACAGTGACTGTGAAAGCGACAGCAGCGCGTGCAGCAGTCCTCTGATGAGTGCCGCATCCATCCCAACGTCTCCTCGGTCGCCTCAAAAGACGGCTGCCTCGATCGTTGCCGAATCTATTGCCAAAGCTGCGGCTGATGCTGTTGCATCCGGTGACACTGATGGCAAGTACCACCCAGGGTCTCTAGCATCACCAGCATCGCTGGGCTTGTCAACACCTCCAATCATCTCAGAGGCACCAGATACTCCGCCAGCCTCTGGACGTTCTCATCCGTTCCTGCGCAGCATTACAGAACAGCAGAACTTGAGGTCCCCCCCCGCTACGCCCGACCCAAACTCCCCATCGCGGCGCAAGCCAGCTCGTCGTGTTACTGCTCTGGGCATCCGGCCACCAGAAGCCTCACCCGAAAACAATCACCGTGCCGGCTGGATGGGCGTTGTTCAAGAGCTTCAGCGCTCGCCACTCCTGCACAAACGCCACACGTCGATTGAGATGTCCATGGCTCGCCAGGCTAAATAACAACAAGCGCTGGGCCGCTTTTTTACGACACACTCTTTCTTGTCCTCTGCCCCTTCTCAATATTCCATTCACCAGCATCTTATTCTCCCATGTACCGATTTCAACAAATACGGTCATACAAACGATTTTAATTTTCACGACGATCACGACACGCTAACGTACTCATGCCTTTCTTGTTCACTTTTCACAACTATATCTTATTCAATTTGCATTATAATTCCAGGACATCGACACCAAGACAACAGCCACGCTAAAAAGTTCAAAGTTTCATTTCTGCAACTTGTTTCTGTTGTTTCTAATCATCCATTAAACGAAATTGGCTCATCGTTTCACCCATATTCATCATTTTTTCTCGATGACGTCGACGTTCCTTGCCGCAAACAATGCGCACGAACCAATACATGCTTCACGCCTCAATACGACAACACCACACCATAAATCGTTCAACAAAGCACCCCGCCATTAAATCCTACCTACCAACGAAATGCACAAGACACCACCATTCGCGGGCAATCGGGAACTCGCTCATTTATACACTAGCTGCGTTATCTGTGTACTCTTGATTCGCACCGCTCAGTACGGCGATGTTGCATATGAATGGCCTGCACGACGTCACACGGGGCACACCCTTTCTATTTGCTATCCTCTACCTGTCATTTTTAGAGTGTGGGAGGACAACGCCTACTGGATCCCAAGTTATTCTGTTGGCTATTGAACAACCATTGCTCTGTTCTTCTATTTTTTATATAATTTAATTTCCGATCACCTTTTGTCTTCTCTATCCTCTATCATCTACATCATGTTCTCTCAGGGGGTTCTATTTTCATCTTTCGGATATAAGTCTTCACTTGTCTTCATTTTTATGCCATCTCGGGCTGTTCTCTGTTATGACTTTCTTGGGGTATTCTATGTTTATTACTCAATGTCCAATGTAATGCGGTCGGATGTGTTTTCTCTTTACAACGGGTATGTTGGCAAAACCAGCGGTTTATCTTACTTTCGTCTACGGGCATGTCATATACCTGGCCCTTTATTGTTCATTCTATATTATTTCCATCTTCAGATCTAATTTCCTCTGGTTATATCTATTTATTTTTAGTTTCATTCTTTTCTTCAGTCTATCCGCCGTCTAGCCTCTGTTTTTAAACCGCAAGATACCCCAGCCTACAGTTGTTTCTTTATAGATCAAATCTAGCCTCTCGTTGACCCTACTATGTTGAACTCTTAGCCATACCATGCTTATGTAAACATTTTATTGTCGATACGTGTAAATTCTTTAACTAAATTAAAATAAAGAACGACAAAATTCTGTAACAAGACATGCGATCTGTGTAGATCTGGTAAAGCAATGCAAAATAGAGAAGAAAATCAGACAGTTGTATGTGTTATGTAGTGGCTCTATGGGCACCATTTACTATTAAGGGGTAATGAATACAAACAAAAATCAAGATCAAAGAATCGCTGACCAATATAAAGTCAGAGAAACAAAACAAAAAAACAAGACATCGTCAAATAGGGTACCTGTCCAACTGTTGTAGTCCATATGAAATATTGGATATCGTTTTTTTTCAGCCGGCACATTTAGTCGACCTTTGCGCGGAGAAGCTTATCATCGCCAAAGGTCGAGTTTTCCTTGACCAGCTTGATCCAGTCTTTGCGCTTCATCTGGTTGCCGGTATCACCAACACGGTTACCAAACACCTTGAGTAGGCTGCCGACTGAGATACCATCAGGGAACTTGCTCAGAGCAGTGACAATCTCGGAAGCTTCCACGGGGCCAGAGCCGCCAGCAACAGCAGCAGTAGCGGCAGCAGTCGGCGAGCCAGCACGCGACACCGAGGCAGGAGATCCGGCACGCGCAGGCGAGCCAGGGTTGGAGCCCGGCGACAGAGGGCCCTGCGGTGGGTTGGGTGAGCCAGCGCGCGAACCGCCTGGGGTGGCACGTGCACTCTTGGCTACAATCTTGATGCGTCTCTTGCTGCCGGCACCGTCGGACATTTCACCCGCCGTGGCCTCACCGTCGCTCTGGGCACCGCCCTTGACTGCTCCCCCCTTGCGCTGCTGCTGACTGGACAAAGGCGTTCCAGACCGGCTGTGCTGGATCGAGCTTCCATTGGCGTGCTTCTTGACCTTTTTGCGCGACGATTCGTTTCCGCTAGATTCGGACAAATTGGGCGAGCCAGGTCGTTTAAGCGACTTGCTCTTCTTTGACGCACCTGCGCCGCTGCCAGTCTTGCCCTTGCCCTGCGGTGTCGTGCTGCCCTTGGGTGTGCCCGTCGCTGACTTTTCCTTGTCGTCCTTGCCCTTTTGCTGCGACTGTGACTGCTCCTCCTCCTTCTTCTCTTCTTCTTCTTCTTCATCTTCACTCTACGTTTTGTTAGTATACGCTGATTGATTGATCCCGTCGAACCTGTCGAACCCTTAGATAAACATACCGAAAGCTCCAAAAAGTCTTCCTTTTCAGAGTTGCTGTCTGAGTCGCGGTACTCGAGGTACTCTAGATGGTCCTCGCGCTTGGCCAGAGCCTTACGGATCTGTTTGCCCAAGGCACCCTGGTTACGAGCCAAGCGGTCCTCCTTGGCCTCCTTTTCTTCCTTGTCGACCTCATGTTCGTCAGCATCACCAAACAGGTTCGCGCCCAAGTGGTTGCGGCGCTGGCGGTCGCGGGTGTCCTTGGAGTCCTCGTCGTTGTCGGGCTCCAGACCCACGTTCTCGTCATCGTCCTGAAACTCGTCGCCCTCCATGTCAATGTCGTTGTGGTCCTGCTTCTCCGAACGCGGTGCCGACCGGAAGGTGCTGCTCTCGAGCTTCACGCGCGCATGGCCACCAATCGTCTTTCGAGTCTCCTCCAGTTCCTCGCGCTGCTTGCGCTTCTCGTCATCGCGCATCGCCCAGCGTCCTGCTGCCATCTTCTTGGCCATGATTTCCTCGGCCTGCTCCGTGGAGTATGCACGGAATGGTGGCTTGGGCGTAAAGCGATAGTACTTTTCCAGGGGCACCATGCGGAACGCCGAGCCATCAATGACAAGAGCCACATTGGCCTCGGACAGGGCAGAGATGTATGAGCCCACCCACACGTTCTTGCCATCAACGTCCTCCAAATGCCACGGCAGAGCTTCCTCGTAGCGGATCTCAGTCTCCTTCTTTTGCTCGGGCGTGCTCTTGGGGTAGTACAGCTGGAATTGCTTCTGCTTCTCCTTCTTTTGCTGCTGCACAGGCTTTTTGGGCGCATCCTTGCTCGCTACGGGCGCAATCTGTGCCAGGTCGCTAGCTCTCTGGGCCTCGCGCTCTGCCTTGATCTGTGCATTCTTCTCTGCCTCCTTTTCGTCTGCCGTCGCAGGGGCGGTCGGCACAGCAGCTGCCGCAGCCTCTTCCTTGGCAGCGCGACCGGGTGCTGGCTGTCTTGGGTCGCGGCGGTGTAGTGAAACGGGACGCGTGAACTCGTCCTGGTTGGTTGGATCAATCTCGGCTTCATCGTCACCGCCCTTGGCCTTGGCGAATCGCATGACGTGATAGCGAATGCCCTCACGTAGAGCACGCTTGGTCGTCACGACAGGGAAATCGCGGTAGCCTGCAGGAGGCGTTGGGTCAGTCCAGCCACCGTTGGCCTTGCGCTGTTCATTGAAGGCGGCCAGCTTCTTGGCTTCGTCTTCGGGGTTGAGGGTGTTAAGAGTGCGTGCCTCTGGTGGCAGACTGAGCGCGGTCACACCGCCGCGGTTTGTCGACGACAGGATCGTTGTAGTAGGTGCTGATGGTGGTCGCTGCGTCGGCTTCTTGCGAGCGACAAGGGGGTCGGCAGGCCGTGGTCTGCGACGGATGGCGGTGCGCGGCCGCTGGTTGGGGGCACCATTAGGGCCTCGCGCCGGACCACCTGGGCCTGGCTGCCCTGGCTGCCCCGGCTGTCCCGGCTGCCCAGAAGGCGCGCTCATTCTGCTTGTTAGATAGGATAGGGGCAACGTGCGGGTTTTCGAATAAGAAGGCGCCTGAACGAAAAGTCGGATGGTCTTTTGAGTTGTATATGCTAAAGACGCGTCTAAAAAAGGAGGCCGTTTGGCGAGGTGTATGGAGCGCCGGGTTGATGAAGCTGGATACACTTAGTCGGACAGCACAGCATATATGTCGAAAAAGAGAGATATATCAACATCGCTGGGTGTTGAAAGGTGATGGGAGAGTGAGATGGCGAGCAGGCAGCGAGAGGGAGTCAAGTGAAGCCTGTTCTTGTCGGACTGCGAATTACTTAACCTGTAGAGGAGTGGAGCAGTGACGGTGGTCGAAAGAAGACTAGCACTAAGGAATACCTGCATTCTGGCCAATCAAAACATGCCATTCGTTGCCTGCCATTTTCCTCTGCAGGTACCCTATGACTAAACAACGCATCTACCTAGCTGATTTTGCAGGTAGGTACATATCAAGCTTTTGCTATACAAGGACCTACCTGCCCTTCCAACACCACCAAGCTACTGAGTAGTTAATCCGGAAACAGCAATGGATAGCAGGTGCGAGCCAGTGTAGTTGCCATTTTAAGGCTGTTTTGTGGGAGAGAGGCCCGTGAATCAACAAAAAAAAGGAAAGAAGGAACCACCGGCTTCCTCCTTCCCTCTAGCACCCAGCACCGCGTCAGAACCATCGACTAATACAAAGAGAGCTCAAAAAGAAGTCCCAAAAAGGACAGACATCCTACAGACACCCAACAGCATCATCGTCGACACCCAAAGCCAACACCGTCAGATCTCTTTCACGACCACCGCGATCGTAAGATATCTTACCAAGCAGAGCTCTGCTCATTTCGTCGCACTGAAGCCACCTCGCTGTGAAATTTGACACCTCTGGCAACGTCTCTCGCCAGTGCCCGAAGTCGCGATCTTGTCTTTTGCTTCACTTTATTGTCTCGACTTCATTTCCCTTCAGACCATTGCTTTCTGCTTCTTATTGCGTCAGTTATCCCTCGCTAATAGGCCTGCCGCCCTTGTGAGGTGATTATCGAGACCCCTCACTACCAGTGGGTCAAACTCTGAAGCTGCACGCACCGTTTGCGACGCGCAAAGTTCCGCTCTCACCCGTAGCAAACGCGATTGTTTTTGCGCACACTGTATACTCTGCACATTCTACACATTCTGCACATTGTACATGTTGTTCACTTTTTGTCCCTGTTCATTGCTGTGTCGTTTCTACACACTCTGGAGCCTGCATCTTGTTTAGTTTCATATGCTTTGCACTTCATGGCTAGCCGTGCTATCCAAGACCTTGCATCATGTATAACCCAGGAGACGGAGGAGGAGGAGTAGCTGGAGGTCGGCAGGTTCAGTCCAATGGCATCGATGGCGTGGCCCCTGACCCTCTTGAGAATCGAATGCAGTCTATGAGGCTGAACACTAGCGATATCAACCAAACCATCGAGGCATACTACAACGCCTCTCCAGTTTCTGCACATCACCCGACAATGTCGCTGTCAAGTCACGGCTACCTCCCTTCTGCACCTGGGATTACGCCCGTGGGCACCCAGGACGGAGTTGGTTCTGCTGCAGTATCTGCGCCCGGACTGCCACCCCCCTCTCCCAGAGCCGCACGCAAACGTCCAAATCAGGCACAGCGAAGACAAATGTCTGCTCAACTCTCGATCCCCATCGACCACCGGACTACACCCCAGTCGACAGCAGGCAACCTGAACAGCCCACAAGGGTTCGGTACGCACAACCAGTTCTCGCAGTCGCCTGGCTATTCACATCCGCAATCGCCTCGCCAGTACCAAGCACATGGGTACAATAACCACAACCACCAGCAGTCCGCGCCGCGGCCACAATCGGCAACAGTGCGGCCGGCACACTATGGAAACAATTCGGTGCATTGGCAGGGACAAGGAAATCCGTGTGCTAATGGGAATGCTCAGAACTACCCATCGCAGCCCCGTCATCACCAGTCGCTTTCATACCAGGGCCCGACGGCATACGACGAGGCGCACAATTGGAGAGCCCGCCAGTTGCACCAATCGCACCAGTCTCAGCAATCGAACAACTCGCATCAATCGCATCAATCGCACTCGTCGTTTGGTTCGTACGATGCGCAGTCCCCTCGCGGACCCAGACACCACGGGTACCACCAAAACGGAGGGCGTTTGTATCACACAAAAGTGGAGGATATTCAGGCACAGGCGGAATTCCTTCAGCGTCTAAGTGAAGAGGTTGTCTCTGGTGCTGAAATCGAGCCGGCAGAGATTCAAGAGAAGGAGAACTTCCGGGCACACATTGAGCGCATATGCCAAGAGGCATTGACCAAGTACGAATTTGAGACGAATGGGCGGACCGACTTCCCTCCATTCAGCGTCAGACTTCTGTGCTTTGGCAGCTTGTCCTCTGGGTTCGCTACCAAGGCTTCCGACATGGACTTGGGGCTGATATCACCGCTGTCGCAACCATTGCCCGACTTCCCCAAATCGGCTATCCCGCGACTTATTGAAAAGGCTTTCCTAGACGCCGGGCTTGGTGCGCGACTACTCTCTCGTACACGGGTTCCGATTATCAAGCTTTGCGAGAAGCCACCAAAGCAGCTGCGAATCGACCTGCTTGACGAGCGGGCACAATGGGAGAAAGGACTTCTCTCTGACCAAGATGCCCAAGATGGCGATGGCCAAGCAGTGGATGATGCAGACACTCTGTTGACTCCTATCAACGAGCAGGATGGTGAAGTCAAGCCTCGCGGTAGCCATGCCAGAAAAGAATCCACCATTGTCGATGATGAGCCGGTGTTGGGAGACAAGTATGAACAAATTCTGGCACATCTCAAGCAACCCGCAAGTCAAACGATTGGAAACTACTATGCCGCAGCTAAGCGAACTCTCAGGAAGCTGGGCGGACGTGACATTACACATTCGACAGTGCGCGAGTTCGGTGATAAGGACCTCAAGATTCTTACAGATGTCGGGCATGCATTTGTGAATGGACTGGCAGATGAAACACTCAAACAGCGGCTTTTTGCAACAGCATCGCTGGCCACATCTCACACACCAACGGCACAAAACTACCGATCTCTGTACGGTGTTCTGATGCAAGCTGAGGGAGAAGCGCTAGCCATGCTGTGGGATACGCGCGCAACACAGGAAAAGGATACGCGTCACGAGGATGATGCACTTGACCGGATCCAGCGGTGGAACAGCCTGCAGAACAAGGCGACATTCTACGTTGACCCTCTCGGCTACAACAAGGAACTCCAGCTCGCGGTGGAGGGGCTGCGGAAGATCCCCTCGCTACAACTGATGACGCTGGAGCAGGGCCAGTACGAATCGCCTACGGTCTACCACGAGCGCGTGAATAAACTGTTGTCTCAAAGCGGCGGGCGCGACACATCAACGCCAGGCAACACGGTCCTCCCAGTTGTAATCCAGCAATACATTGCGGGCATCTGGAGTCACGATATTCGCAGCCAGGTAGCTGCCTCTGTGGAAAGCATGGAAAAGCCGAGTCTGCGGGCGGTAGCCAGACGGCACAAGAGCTTGCAGCTCGCGCTCGAGTTTGAAAAGGCGCTGGCCAAGCACTGCTACGACGATGATGACGCCAAGGTGGTGCAGGCATATATGACAGCGCTGCGGCAGCCACTGGAAAAGTGCGATCTTGCAGGACGGCGGTTTGACTACGTTGTGCCCAGCAGCGAGGTAACATCACGGGCGCGACAGCTACTATTGGCAGACCCGTCCAAAGATCCATCGAAGCTGGGCCCGAACCAGCCGCGCGATCCGTACAAGGACCGACTGGAGTTCCCCAAGTCTGGCCTGGGCGTGCAGTGTGACATCAACTTCTCGGCCCATTTAGCGCTTCAAAACTCGCTTCTGCTACGGTGCTACTCGCATACAGATAGCCGTGTTCGGCCGCTTGTCCTGTTTGTCAAGCACTGGGCCAAAATGCGCGGGATCAACACGCCGTACCGTGGTACATTAAGCAGCTACGGGTACGTGCTGATGATGCTGCACTATCTGGTGAACATTGCCAAGCCGTTTGTGTGTCCAAATCTGCAGAAGCTTGCCCGGCCAGTGACAGATGAAGAGAAGGCGGCGATGACTAGCGCACAGATTGAGGAAACCATTAGCTGCCGCGGTCACAATATCCAGTTCTGGCGTAACGAGGAGGAAATTCGGGATCTAGCAAGCAAGGGAATGCTGAACCAGAACACGGACTCGCGCGGAGACCTGCTGCGCGGGTTCTTCGAGTACTACGCACAGAGCAATGCCATGAGCACGGTGCCATGCCGCGGATTCGACTGGGGCCGAGATGTGCTGAGCATTCGGACGGGAGGTGGACTGCGGTCGAAGCAGGAGAAGGGGTGGACGGGGGCGCGGACGGTGATTGAGCATGTGCGGCCACAGCAAACTGACGCAGCAGCAGCCCCTATTGCGGCAGCCCCTACACCTACATCTGCGACAGCGCCGGCTATTCCTGCAACGCCCGCGACACCTACCGAAGACGCACCGACAGAGACAAAGGTAGAGACCAAGGAGGTTAAACACCGTTATCTGTTTGCGATTGAGGATCCGTTCGAGCTGGAGCACAATGTAGCGCGCACGGTGACGCATGGTGGCATTGTCGCCATCCGGGACGAGTTCCGGCGTGCATGGCGGATCATCAAGACTGTGGGTGCCAACAACAAGGAGATAGAGGAGAAGCTGCTGGCAGACGTGACGGAAACGAAGAGCAAGGACCGGGACGTATTTGGAGAGCTTTTGAACGAGATCCACGGGCCAGAGCTGACTCTGCAGCCAGAGGTCTTGGCCTAGCATGTACGACTAATGATTACTATTTGCATCGTGTTTTTAATTAATATGTCTAGCATTTTATCTCCTTTTTGTTCATGCTTTATGTTTTATGCTTTATGGTTTCGTTCTCTACCTGCTTGGTGTCGAGTAATGGCATGGCAACAGAAAGCAGTCTACTTGGATTTATACCGACTCAAGTGCAAGCTGATTCGGGCTACGAGGAGCGAGTTGACCCTGGTAGAAGCTAAGCATAGACGGATGGCTAGTGAGATAGAAAGGACTATCTCGTCGTCGTGAGTTAGTCTGTTGCTGGTGCGAGATGGACGCGTTGTACGTGTTGTGATATTTGGACGCGTCTGTTTACTAGTGCTAGTTTAATTTAGCTTTATTTACATTGGAATGAAGATGAAGAGTGCAATTCTTCATGGCTCTGTGTTTGATGGCACTCTGGCGACTGGTAGCGATATTAAGTTGAGGGCGTGATGCTGGATTCCTCAGCTGTATTAGTCATTCTATAGAGTGCCTAGTATCGGACTCTTTCGGATTCCTGCTCTTTCCTTGTTTAGATGTTTAGATATTTAATTAGATATTTAAATATGATTAGAAACGGTCAGTCAGCAAATGGTTTCGGAGGAAGGAGCACGGGGAGGGGTAGGACTGTCAACAAGACCAAGACGTGATCTCTAGAGGCGCTGCTAGTTGACAGTTGATACAGCCGCGTGACGTAGAGAGGGGTAGGCTCAGGCTCCCAGACTGTCAGATATATCGGCAAACAAAAGACAAATACGAATAATCAGGGTCCCGGGTTTATCGCATTTTGCATTATGTCATCGTCATGCGGCAAAAGGAGGCGTTGCACGGGGTGGACAAGAGAAAGACAGAATGACAAAAGGAGAAAGAGCATTCATTAATTAGCTAGTGCCTTCCCTTTCAGTCACCCCCGGATGCGTCAGGGACTCTTTATGCTTGGCCAACTTTCATAGTCTCCAGCAAACAACACAGTAATACACAGAGCATAGTTATCTAGTATCTATTAAGAATCTCGCCTTAGTCATTCCGTCATTTTGACTAGTGAAGCGCGTTCAGCGCGTCTTAATTATGCTTCTCCATCGGGCGATAGAGTGATATATGTCTTTTGGGATGAGTGCGGGTGAGTGTGTTGGTGGCTCCTGCCTGCTTGGTATCCCCTTCTGACTCTACACAATATCAGCATAAGCCAGCCGCTGCTGCCGGGCACAGTCAGAGGCAGGCAGGAGGCAGTAATACTGCATCCATCTCAAACAAGTAGTCGTCTTGTAGGCGATAAGAGGAAAAGAGGATAATAGTGGCCTCTCGTAATCAGGGTTACCAGGATATCACAGTGATCGAGGTAATCGAGGTAATCGAGGTAATCGACCTGATAATCGGCCTCGCTCTGGAGTCCAGCTGCACCCCATACACCAAGTTTGCATGGGTGTGTAATAACGGCATGAATGGCATAGATGGCATGGATGGTATCTTATGAATGGTATGAATGGGGCAGGAAGGGCGGGGGCCGTGTCCAGCTACAGCCTACATGCAGCCTGCGATAGCACGATAGATGCAGACCAGATACAGATAGATACAGGCAGGTATGAGGGGCAGCGTCGCATCGAACATGTGGAGGGCCTGCTGTATAGATTGATTGCAGCTCTTTAGTTTCATAGTTCTGTAGTTCGGTAGCTTTGTAGCTTTGTAACCTTGCAGCTGGCCGACAGGAGTATGCATGCACGTATCTTGTGATAAACTACTGCGGCAGGCTGCACCATCTAGCTTGCGCATCGTTCCTTCCTTCTTCGTTGCTGCTCGCCTTGTTCATCTTATTCATCTTGGTATTGCTCTCTCCGTCCGGATTTTTGAGAGTCGCTCCTTCCTTGGGGCTTTCTTTTGTCTCCATCACCTTTCACTCTTGCACGCTCGGGTACTCCGTCTTTGCCTTGCTCTTTCCTTTCTCTGCCCACTTTATTCATTCCCTCCTTTCATATTTCCTCGTTTGTTGTCCTCCGTTTTGTCTCCTTTCATCCCCCTTTGTTCTTTGTCTTCGCGTTCCTTCCTTTTATTCTCCCAATTTCGGTCCCTTTAAATCCCAGGGCAAGAACAAAGAGATAGCCGTGGCCGTTTCCATCCCACTGAGCCACTTCCCGGACTTCTTGTCAGTATTAGTCGTTCTTATCACGGTGTTCTATTTTACCCGTACCTTCCCTTTTGGCAATTGTATCTTGTACCTATGTACCTACGTTGCCGTCCGTTTCATCCAACGGCCAACCAAGTCGACATGCGCTTCACTCGATATACGACATTCGACATTCACTTTGCACTTGTCGATATTCAGTTGATGCAATCAGCACTCACTCAATACAGTGATATCCCTCAATGTACCCGGTGACACCTTCCATCTTACACAAGTCCTACTGTAACCACCAGCTCCCCTCGGCTACCCTCCATTACAAGAGCTGGCAAGGTAACCTACGCGTAGAGGGGTCATTTTGTGTTGGATATCATATCCCTCTGCTATTAAAACGGAATACACTCGACTGTCTGTGTCACAAGTGTACACATCTGATCATACATCTATCTGTGTATATTGCCGGGTTATCGCAGTGATACAAGATACACAAGAGAGGGGCTGTTGCCCTCCAGATACCAGATAGGCAATCACTCGTCACCCTAGATAGACGTCGATAGCTCCTTCCTCCTTTCTTATGCCTCTCTTTCCGGCCTCTACTCCGTCTTGCCTCTGTCTTTCCATCCCACTCACTCTTTCCTTTTATCAAGTCTAGCACCTTCTTCCTTCTATTTGCCTCTTTACAAATACAGAACAAACATCCATCGCACCTGCCTCGCTCCTAAGCAGCTAGTTACTATTCACCTGCGCGCCTGCCTTTGTAATACAAAGTAGCCATGTATGTGTCTAAATATCACTAACACTAGCTCCCTGTAATTACACGCCCCTTCCCCTAAATTCACCCAAACACACCACAGCCCCACGTCATTCCGTCAGCCGGCGCATGGCCTTGACCTCACTCTACCTCGTAGTCACTCTACCCCCATCTCACCAATCGCCGTACACGCTTGCGCCCACTCGTCACTTCCCGTTTAGGAACCCCTGGCTGATTCCCATCTGTGACTTGAGTCATTCGGCGCTCTTAATGCTTCCTGCTCCTGTCTTTCCTGCCTTTATTGATTTGTTGATTTATTTGCATATTCTTTTATCTCTGACAACTGTCTTGTCCTCCTTCTTCCCACCTTCCTCTCTTCTTTCATATAGCACTCTTTATTATCCTTCCTCGTCACTCTTGGATCTTCTCTCTTGTCTCGACCTATTTTCTCCTTTACACTCTTTCTCTTTATTTATTATCCACCATCCCACAACCCGTCATCTCCTCTCGTCTCTACATCCCTTTTACCTCGGACATCTCCATCTACGCTACCGTCACACAACGTACACCTCAGAACCCACGTCTACCACAACAACCATCATGGCATTTGAGCTTCCCGCTTCGCCCTCGTCCTCGGACCACCGCGACTTCCGCAGCGACAACAAGGACTACAAGCGCGCAAAGAACTTTAACCTCAAGTGGGCTCACGGCGTCCGTCCTTCTGTCAATCCAACCGCCCCCGAACGTCTCCGGCCCGTCCGCACCAGCCTCAACATACATCCCTCCTTCATGCACAAGCAGAACCAGCAGAATATTGTCAAGTTCACCCGCGGTAACAAACCATGGATGCCCGCCGGCCGTGTGCGGGCCCAGACCGATGCCCTGCTCGAGATTGATGATGCCCGCCGGTATGCCCAGAACGGCAGTCTCTCTAACAGCGTCGATTTATCCGACTCAAAAGAGGCCAAGGACTCCAAGGACTCTTCCATTCTTTACAGCTACGACAACACCGACTCCCCACAGGCTACGCTGACACTCGATCTGTTTGTCAAGCCAGCAACGGCCAAGGCTACGGAGAAGCTGGTCGAGAAGCTAGTCGAAAAGGAATACGAGGTGCTTGACGACAATGGCGATGCAGTGCGCGGCCGCAGAGCACGGCAGATGCTCCGCAACAGGGGCCCAGCAACAGTAACGGCCGAGGCAGAACCTGTGGTAGTAGATGACGACTTTGAGCTTGTCTAATCGTGTCACTCTTGTCATCTTTGCTTCCTTTTGAATTGCTCGACTTACTTTTCGGCGCTTGCATTACGATTAACGGTACTCCTATGGAGGTTTATGCACTGCAGTTTGCTCTTTCATTATAAACCCATACTGAGACGGTTGGCAACTTGTTTTCTTCTGTTTCCTTTTATTCTCTCTTTCTTCTTCTTTTCCCCTTTTAATTATGTCTTTCTGTTCCTTACCAGTCTGGCCTACGTTACTCATTATACCTCAATTTTCTTATCATCGGCAGTGTGCCTCTATTTTATCTTCTCATCTTCATTCTTATTCAGTCTTGACAGCATTATTGCTTTTCATTGTAATCTCAATTATTATACTCTATTCTCCTTGATTTGACATTGGTCAGTGCGTGGCTTTGGCTTGTCTACCTTGATGGCCTTCATCTTATTTAATCCCCAATCATTGCTGCATACGTTGCTGGCATGCGCCATAATATCTATGTCCAATTTATACCGGTTTGGTATTTATATCATCTATACACACAGGCTAACCTGATCTGACTTGTAGCCGTTCCATGTACTCCTTTCAATATACCGCCAAACTTATCCAAAAAAGTAAAGCAAAAAATAAATAAAATAAATAAAAAAACACCCACAAAATGCAAGATCGCTGCTGTTATACTTTCAAGTGGTAAAAATTATAACCTAAAACTCATGCCTTTAGCCATGACGACTATGTCAGGGAAGAGAGGTCGAGGTTCATGGCGCTGGCATCGCCACCATTGATACCAAAGAATTGGAACCTGTAATGTTAGCTCAGTTCTTAAATGTAGGAATACGTCAGCAATATGAAAACTCACCAGTCTTCAACATTTAGTGTTGCTGGCACAGGTTGACCGTTGACCGAACTCGTGCTCCAGCTGTCAGGACTCTGTCCGTCCGGCAATACTCCTGCCGTCCCTGCCGGTGTAGATCCTGAGTCACCGCCCTTGGTGCCATTGGCCTGCTGCTGGACGCCTGAAAAGCCATTCAGGGCACTACCCGGCGTCAAGAGACTAGGGTTAACCATAGGGCTGGCCCCAGGGGCACCGCTAGTGCTAGTAGGCCCGTCGCCGGGAGCAGGCGGCGACATAAAAGGGCTCTGCTGAGATTGGCCGTTGGCTCCAGCTCCGGGGGCAGCAGCATTGCCTATGCTCGAGTCAATACCTGTCGGGCCCGATGTCGGTCCAGGCGACATGGCCGGCGGGAACATGGTCGAGAATCCTGTACCATCAGGGAACAGTTGATCTGGCTGGAAGTTCTCCCAAACCGACTGCGACAAAATGGGCGAGTTGCGCGTCACCAAATACAAATCGGGGGGTGTCGTGGGTAGCGAGTACGACATATTAAATGGCGTGTGTGGCCGCGTGTGGGGACGAGACGTTGCGCCGCCAGTAGTGCCCGTGTTCCCAGATGCGGTACCACCAGTAGCTGAAGTTGTAGTGCTACCTCCCGTCGTGGGGGGTGGTCCACTGCCCATAAATGTGTCTGTTACTGGCTGTCTTGGGGTGGGCGAGGTGATGGTAGGCGGGGGCATAGACGCTGTCGCCGGACCCGAATCTAGCTTGGCTGCCGAAATGCTAGGTGTCTGAGGCCTGGATCGCTCGTATGACTCTTGCGGCTGCGGTGTATTGACACTAAAGTCAATAGCCATGTCGTCGTACTTGCGCTTGGAAAAGTCCGGGAGAGGCTGTTGCTGCTGTAGAAATGATGCCTGCTGCTGCTGCTGCTGTTGTTGTTGTTGCTGTTGTTGCTTCTGCTGCTGTTGCTGCTGGGCCTCAAGAAAAGCTGCGTGTTGCTGAGCAGCTAATGCCGCGGTTGCAGTCGTGGGTGCCTGTCTCTGTAAATTATGGTTCTGCGAATGCTGTTGGGCTGCAGCCTGCTGCTCGAGATTGGCAAACGACTGCTGCATTCTATGATGCCGCTGGCCAGCACGTCTCAGGCGATCTTCGTACGAGCGGTTGCCCAGAATCGACTCAAACAGGGCGTACACCATCTTGCCCACAAGCCACACCTTGGACACCTCCTTGAGACCGTTCATACAGATCTGCAGGTTGTCCTGCGTTACAATCTGGATCGACGGGATGGGCGACCTCATCTGATAGACGTGCATGATCAGGGCTGAGAACAAGCTGTAGACAATAAACGCAGGACAGAACCTGAGCTGCTCCTCGTTAGACATGAATTCGATAATGGCTGAGATGTTGTTCGCTGCTTGAAAGGCGATTGTGCGAGACGGATACATGGCTACATCATCGCCAAATCGGCTCGACCCGGGCGGCATGTACGCACGGTGCAGGAGACACAGAGTTGTATAGTAGGTAGAAAACAACAGACCAGACCAAAAGTTGCGGCTCGACACATTCCAGCAAACAATTGGCGGGCAGTTTTGCAGCCAGTCGGCCAAAGCCATGTCAGAGTGTGTCAGGTCAAGCGGATTTCGCTGTCTACCCTTGGATGCGACCGAGTACTGTTGAGAGAGCACTAGGCCCATGATCTCACATAGCTTGACGTATTGCATGAAGAAGTGAGACTGTAACGGGTCGGGCGGGTACTCGCTCGGGCGGTCTGGCTCGTCTTCGTTGAAATCTTCTTCGGTCAGCATCTCTACGTCCGAGTCCTCGAGGTTGATGTGGACTGGGCGACCTAGAGCCACAGCGACCGAGCGATCCCTCGTGAACAGTGTCCACCAGATGCGCTTCCACAACCGTTTGTCGGTGATGCTAAGCTGCGATTGCTCGACGCTGCGGTGCATGCCTGAGCCTTGTGCCACAATCGTGGCGACACGGCTCCAGTAGAATACATTCTTGGTAACATCTTCGGGTCCTTCCCAATACCAGCCCATCAGGAGCAGAGACTGGACTATGGTAACGCGGTCGTCTTCATAGTTGGCATCATATAATGCCTTGGCCCGCTTGTAGAATGTAAGGGCGGCTGGTGTGGTAGAGCCATTGGCGTCCATAAGCTTGGGGTTTTTGCAGACACGGGAGCCCGCAAGAAGGACGGCCTGAAGAAGGAGTAGCGAGGGCGGGTTTTTGAGGTCACGGTAACTACGCATAAAGCGCGTCCGGTTAATTACGGGCACAATAGGATGTACCCATTTGAAGTATGCATCGATAAGCTCGTCGCACAGGTCGCGAGGCGGCAGCAAAAAGGCACCGCGCTGGTGCAATATGTCTATCTCAACATTATCGAGCTCGGTGAGGCGGGCACGCGAGCCGCGGATGTTTTCGGGCAATGGGTAGTGGACAACATCGGATGCGCCGGAGTGGTCATGCACAAGTAGGGTGAGGTTGCTTGATTCGCCAAGGAACGCAACACGGCCAGCCTCGGTGATGGGTGCTCTGGTAAATCGGGGCTTCATCAGGATGTTGACATATGTGCTGTCGTCGGTCTCCTGCTTCTTAGTCTGCAGTTCCGTCATGACGGTCGATGGTGTGCCCTCGGTTGTGTGATATACAGCAGGCGGACGGGTGAAGCCGGAGCCAGTATTGGTGGGTGCAGTTCCAGGAGTCGTAGCTGCTCCGACACTGCTTGAACGCGGGGACCTGCCATCAGATGTGTCACCTCTCTCGCTGTCCGAGTCCCTGGTCGTTGATGGCGGCGCAGGAACAGCTGCTGGCTGAGCAGGGGTTGCTGGGGCTGCCTTTTTGCGCTTTGGGGCGGGAATGCGACACTCAATGTTAAAGGCAACGCAATTTGTGCAAGGCACGCCGAGGCTTGCGGCATCGCATCGTACCTACAAGAATTGAGGGTTAGTATTCATATAGACCAGTACGCCATATAGGGCCACGAGAGGCTGTCCATATGCTTGTGAAAACGGGTGCCGAGGCCATCTACAGGCCTAGGGCTGTGTTGTATTGTGCCGTACCTTTCGTGCGTGACATGTCTGCAATTAGTCAGTATTGTATATTCATAAATAGTGAGGCGTGAACAGCGTATACAAAACGACAGCATGACGTGTCCAAGAGGTATACCACCAGCTTTGCATTATGCAATGCATATCAGACCGTTCGTTGGACGGTCTAGATGGGCTGAAGCTGGGGTCCGGGGAAGCACCCGCCAATGCACACTTGCACAGTAATAGAGGGTGAATTGTAGCGAATAAGGAGTGCTAGATATGGGCAGATAGTCCTAAAACTGGGGGGACTGGAGAAACCTCGGCTCTGGTCGAGAAATCCATACAAGTCCATACAGAATGGTCGACTTAAATAGAACGGCCAGCACCGGTACAAGTGCTGCCTCTCCATTTCACTGAAATGGGAAATAGAAAGAGGGTATGCGAATGATTAAAAGAGAAAGAGAATAAAAAAGAAAGATACGGACCTCGCAAGCTCTAGATGCTCGTTGTCTATCAAGAAGAGGAAAGTTAGCCAGTGGTTCAAAGTCGATTGCAGTTTTTCAGATCGAGGATCGAGAGCGGTTGGACTGTTCAAATCCTTCTATCCTTCGGCCGAGACGCCCCTCTTTCGCCATACGGCCATGAGAGACGATGCATTTCAAATGAGCACATCCGAGATGCAACCGGCTTAGCGAGAAGATGCGAGAAGAAACCGGCATAAACATCTCCAGCCTAGGCAGGTAGACAGCTAGGCGCAAGATGCACGTGCCCACACGCACATACATACACATACACACATACATACATACACACATACACAGTCATCCCAGGCACGGGAATAACCTGCGCATGTCCCGGGTTGATAGTATGGGGTGCATGATCAAGCTGACATTATACTCGACGGCAAACAGCATAGCGTATCGTTGGATATGGTAACATGCCATCGCCTGCTAAACCCTCACGAGCAACACGTTGCCGACATAAAGAACACAGACAAGGGCTTACCTCCTAAAACTGAGATGTGATTGAGGGTGGCCGGCGGGGATGGGTGGACCGTGCGTGTGCGGTTGTGAAGCTGCGGAAACCGAAGCCGCCGCTACCGGTGGTGCGGATACCGGCGCGGTGGCGGATGCTGCCGGCGCAGGGTGTGATTGGGGCGACGACTGTGGGCGGTGTGCAGAGGCAGCATCTGCGGGAGGCGGGTCGATATCCATGACGAGCGCGTGGCTGTTGCGTTCCAAATTGAGTCCGAGTGTGCGAATATCAAGGCGCGAGAGCTATTGCGTCTTTTCGAGTTGCTTGTTGACGTTTGCTCTTTGCGCTTTACTCCGGTGCCGACCCGTAGCTTCGGGGTCACAATAGTAAAGTTACACGAGAACGGTGTTGGACAGGCTTGAAATTGAAGACTAAGAATTGAGGATTGAGGGTCGAGGTCGAGGTCGAGATTGAGAGTGTGCGCAATGGATGCCTAGAGGTAGAGGGTAGAGGACTGTCGAGGTGGGTGTCGAGCTGTGTCTGTAGAGTAAAGGATCTCCAATGCAACAACGGGTAGATATCCAAAACGAGATAGAGGATCGAAAATAAAGTCGGGGTACCTATTCTGATTCCGCTTCCAAAAGAGAGAGACCAAAATAGCAATGACAATAACAATGACGATGTCGAGACTCGGAGCAACAGGGCGCGGAAGCAAAGGGGCGGTGGAAGAAAAGGCTTAAGTGAAGGCGACAGAAAGGGAGAGAAGGCGGATAAGGAAGCGCGGCACTGCTGGTAATGTAATGGCCCTAGAAGAGCTTCCCCGGGTTTTGACGGTGGTGGTAGTGGCTGTTAATGCTATTGGCAGTATGGGGTACTAGGTGCTGGGTGTTGACTATTGAGTGTTGAGTATTAGGGATTGGGAACTGGGATTGGATGTCGCGGATCGCCGTTGGGATGGGAGAGGTGAGAGACGGCGGATGAGAAGGAGTAGAAAGAAGACAGGTGGAGAGAAGGAGAAAGAGAGAGGAGTGGCCACGGAGAAGAGGAACGGAGAAGAGATGGACATGCACACGTCAAGGAAGGGAAAGAGCAATGCGCCGCAAGGAACGATAATTAGTCAGGGACTTTGGGTTTGAAATGCTGCAGTGGGGCTCTTTACTCTTTACTCTCTACTCTTTACTCTTTCTCACCCGAATACTGAGTAATAACTTATTTTCACCTTGCATGGAACAAAGTGTAAATGTATCTTAAGAGAGCAAGGAAGCCAGTTCCTGGGAGGGCAAGGCAGGTACGCACATGCGTTCCTTACGTTTAGAGAATGATGCTATAGGGTGTTCTTTCTGTTGTTGTACTACTTTTCCAATTTGTGTCATGCCGGCTGTCAGAAAGAGGAAAGAACTGGCAACATGGATTTGCTCTCACCTTCTTCGCCATGCACATGCCCTTTCTCCGTACGGAAGGCACGCACGACGTTGAACACGTAGACGGTCAGCAAAACAAGCGCATTATGGGGGAGAAAGGCTAGAGGGTCGGTCAGCTGTGTGCCACCCGGCCACTGAGGACTATTGGAAAGGGATGGACACAGAATGGAAGGAGCGGCTTGGGAGGGTGGGGTGAGGGGGGGGGTCAGCAAGGCAGAGTGACGAGTGTGGGGACCTTGCAGGTGTTTTATTGCTCCTTCTTCAGGCTCAAGCAGCTATTTTCTAGTATCTTTCTATATTTTTCTAGTGCCACTTTACTCCGCCATGGCCGAAAGAAGGGAATAGCGCATGGTGGAGGAAAAGGAGAAAGTGCACTGGTCTGAGTACTAATACGATGTAACTGGTTTGCTGCTCTTGGCCAGAAATTTTCATGTGACTCAGTCTTAGAAAGCCAATTCTTTCCGCCATGGATGACCCCGTACTATTGGATTATAGACTGTGCGTTATATTGTTCCTGCTGGTCCTTTTCAACACTTATATCTACTTGTGCACTTTTCTACAATTCTGGGGATCCGGGAAATATATGGAGGAGCATCCCGCGCTCTGGGGAAGGTTGCTTCTTTTCTGTCTGGGGATCGAGATCAGCTGTTCTGAGGCTGTGCGTTGAGATGATGTAGTCCTTGAGTCAAGAAAGCAACAAGGAAGAGGAGTAAGATGCTCTTTGTATTGTGAGAATTGGCAGAGGCCAGGCAGTCAGTCAGACAGACAGACAGACAGACAGACAGACAGCCGTCGGATCAAAGAGGCACTCTGTATGAGATGCAGGCCTCTTGTCATGTATAGCTGGTACAACCTTTTATGTCTACACCATTGCTGCCATGCCATGCACTTGCATATGCACATGCACATGCAAATTTCAAATATCATTTCTACCGTGGCATCACTCGACTATCAACGCCTTGCCAGTAAAACATATCATTCCCTAGTAGTCAGTTCCCTGCCCACATGCTGACGCCAGTTCTCCGCATGCCGTTACCGTCCAGCGCTATTATTAATACTAGTATTAGTCGTAGCCAAGACTTTGGGGTAGTCTTCTCTCTCTTTATCTTTTAAATGGTAATTAACTACTACGTGCTCTCCCCCAAGCGGAAGAGATGGTCTGCACGGATTGCTGCAAATGGAAGACGAAGAGAACACAGCATGGATTAAAAGAGGAAACACTCGCCGAATATCTAATCTCGTAGTCAGTTGGCATGGGCAATCTTTGCACCGTGGATAAAGGGTTGCCAATACATGAGGGTGTTGCTGATGTAATCATGTCTATACTCAGGATAGATTTCCTGTTTGAAGCTTTTTACAGACTTGAAATCTTTGCTCTAAAATATCAACCCAAGCAAATTAAACTTACAAGCCCTCGATCTACAATAAATAGAATGCCCCAACTGTACGTGATCAAATACTCCGTATGAATAAAATATCGTGCATGCATTACACTTCTCCACTTTAGCCCCCGTCTTGTCGTCCACGGAAATCGGCAAAGATAAAAGCGAGAACGAGTGGTTTTTTTAGTCTTTTTTTATTCCTCTAGAAAACTACCTTGGTTTGCTACTGATTTACACTGTCGCTAAGATGTTGTAGAAGCAGTTTTCCGTGGATCACTACCACCAGTCAAAGAAAACCTGTATAGAATGGTATAAATATAGCATATAATAAGAAACATAAGAAAGTCTATATAATACGTGCATATATGCTTGTTATGGCTTTGCCCCCATGCCATCCATACATATGCTTGCCTTTTTGTCAGGGCCATATCCCATCACATTGAAATCATCCGCATCATGTAGCATAAAGACAGAGAGAGAGAGAGAGAGAGAGAGAGAGAGAGAGAGAGAGAGAGAGAGACAAAATAGAAATGAGAGATCCAAAGAGTGTAGGTGAGAAAGTCAAGGGAGTAGTAGTAGAGAACATAATAGAAAGCGTGTATAAGGGCTTGGGGAGAGAGGTGTAAAGAGGGTGACGACAAAGAGCTAAAGGGGAGCAGAATGCAGCTGTGGCCGGTTGCTCACCTTGGGGCAAGCTTCCAAGGACTATTGCTTCTTGTCATCCGAGGTAGGCTCCGGTAGCTTCTTTTGTGATTGCTGCTCTTGCTTCTCCTGTTCCTGCTCCTTGCTCACCTTGTCCTTGGTCAGTGCCGTCTCGACCTGCCAAATCGCCCGCTCCAGCTCTAGCTCCAGTGCTGGGGACTCAAACGCATCGGCCACTGCCTTGCTACCTTGTGGGTGCGACAGCAAAAGTCTCTCCTCCACACCGGCCGCCTTGTCGTCTGTTACGCCTGTAAAGGGCGACTTTCCACCACCATAGATCGAGTCGAGAATGGGGGACGGCCGGTACACCAGTTCGTTCTTCGCTAGCAGGTGCTGGATGTGCTTGCCGCCCGACAATGCGCGCCAGTGCGACCATGCACGGAATGCCAGGTAGAAAAAGGGGATGTTGGGGATCACGGGCACCAGTCCAAACGGTGCCGAGATGGGCATGCCGATAAAACACCACATCAGCCGCTTCCGATGCAGCGCGTCGCGCTCTGTGCTCAGCCGGTTCAGCACGCCGGCCACATCCTTGTCCGCAATGATGGATGACGGATAGATGACCTCGACGGGTGTGGGTGGTTTCAGCTCTTCGATGACGTCTGTTGATGTGCCCTCTCTCTTGGCAGCCTCGGCGGCCGCCTCTGCCTTTTGTCTGCTCGACAATGGCGGCACCGATTTAAGTCCCCATTCCTCAAAGGCAATGCGCCGCAGACCGGCATTGCCCGACGACACAATGCGGTGCTGCCAGCTGCCGGCCGGCTTGTGCTCCCACTCCGACCACAGCTTGGCCGCCTTGACTGTAGCCTTGTCTAGCATCGACATGGACGCTGCGGCCTGCTGGCCTGTCTTTTCCAGCCGCTCGCAGTAGAGCAGCGTCCTCCGCGAAGACACTGGTAATAGGAAGAGGCGCATGATAGGTGGAGGTGGAGGTCAAGGTAGAGGTCAAGGTAGAGGTACTCGTCGCTGGACTTGTGTTGTGTTTCGAGGTGTCGTGGTCTGTCCGAGGTATTTCACACCAAGGCACTCGACATGAAAGTTTAGTGTAGATGTAAGACTCGTCTTGTTGGGCAGGAGGTGGATTTGGCTTATGTAAAGCAAGCACCGTGATGTTGCGGGCAAGCTCAAAAGATCTCGGTCGTCAAAGCCCGAACTTGAATTCGCGCAGTGTCAATCGCGCCAGTACCTTTTTGATCTAGGAATATTGCCAGCATTTATTAACTATATTTATCCTAGAATTTGCTATTAAGTCGCCCCTTTCAGATTATGTTTTTCTGTTTGTCTCGCTGTTTTTCCTCTTCATTTCTCTCACTGCCTCATTCCTCCTTTCTGAGACTCTCCTTTGGCAATTCCTGCAATTCCTGCAATTACTACCATTACTGCCATTAAGATCCGGCGCCGAACAGTTTTTCCATGCCATTTCAGTTCCCATACAAAATATCTTCAGAGCTCCGTCCCTCTTTTGCGCCCCTCTAAGCAGAATTCGGCACTAGCTTGGCTGCCGCCTCGAACTGGAACCGCGTCCCAGGCGCAACGAATGACGACATGTGGTCAACTGCGCCCTATGAGTGGCCACTGGGCTTACTGCGTCATTCTTGCAAGGTTGTGTTGGTTGTTCTGCTGCCTCTTTCTTCATCCAAAGCTCTAATTCGTTGTTCGCTCCTTCCTCTCCAATAGTCCATCCCGTAGATTCATGTCATTTCAACCACATGACTGTACCTTGTCCTTACTTTGTTCGCCAGTCGCTCTTTCCCAATCACCTGCCAACATTTACGAATTTAAACTGCTGCCATCTTACATAATCCTAACCGTACGCCGTAGATCTATGAAAGGTTCCGGCCCGGCAATCATCTTATCGTATTAATCGTTGCACGCTGCACGCTGCACGCTGCACACTGCACGCTGCAACAATATTGTCAACGTTTGGCGTATTGATCTTGGCGGTTGTTCGGTTATTTGCGTATTTGTTAAAAGAAAGTTTGTGCTGAAACATTCGCTTAGTCATTGCAAATTGTTGGGCACTTCGTTCAGCTCTTGCCTATATCGGACGGAACCAGGCGCAGCTGCCTAGGCTGAGCATCGTATTGGGTGGGTGATCAGCTAGCGCGCCTTCCTCTAGCAACCGCCGAGCTTCGTGACAGCATTCTCGCTCTTCCTTTGTCTTTGTCTCTCTGGCTTTCTATGTCTCTCTCTTGTCTCTCATTGTCTTTCCTATTGTGCTATTTTCTCTCCTTAATCTTTACTTCCTCTCTCACCTCTGACAGCTCTCGCGTTCAAACTGACCTCGTTTCGTTTTAGCCTCTGTTGTTTTCATTTCCTACAGCTCCTGACCCCACCCAATTTCTTGTCCATTTTTATCATTTTCGTTTACTCGTTTACTCGTTTACTAGGCGCCCTCACTGACTTGATCGAACGGCTCTGTCGGGGCCCCTGCGACTGCGAGAGACGCCCGCTGACCACCACCATCACCATCACTACATTACTACAGTACATGCCAACTTCATCTCATCAATTTCGACAATAAAACTTAACCCAATCTTAAACGAGTTCCATCTTTACTTTCGTGTCGCGCCCCTGCTGTCAGACGTCTACCGTCACAGTTCTGCACACTGTCGTCGGTCGTCCAACGGTGACCTGCCGTGCTTTGGCAGCAGCAAGACAGCAAGACCCCTACTTTATTTATTTATTTATTTTCTTCATATTTAGCTGCTCGAGTTTCTGGGACCTGCTGGCTTGATGGCTCCTGGAAACGTGCGGACGATTCCTCGTAAGTGCTACGCTTTTCTTTTGCTATTGCTTCTGCGTCGCTAACCTATGCTTCAGCATGGGTTATTCAACGGCCGCCACAGGCTGTTCCTCCCCAGCACAATCATGCTCCCTCCGAAACACGACATGGACGTGACATCTCCGACGGCTCGCGGGACGATGCTCTTAACGACGATGACGACAATCACACCTACAGCGGCAACGGCAGCAATGATAACAAAAGCAATGTTAGCGGCAGCGGAATCGCCAACACATATGACACTGGCAGCGGATCACGAGACGGGCCTGGCACAGGCGGCCTTCTCACAGCAGCAGATGGCGCCAAGGAACCGTCTGCGCCTATCAACGCAAAAGATGATATTCCAGGCAGAGGAATTCGTCACCGTCTGGCGCATCTGTTCCTGAACAAGGAGGGCCGGCGATGGGACCACCTGCGGTCTGCTGAGCCCGTAATCGTCCCTCAATACCATGTAGTGACGCGCCCCATGATGCACAAGAGGCAAGATTCGGACTTTCCAGAAGCCATGCAGGCTTCCTCGTCGTTTGGGGGTCGGTTTGACGGCGGTGCATCAGGCCCATCAGATCCGTCAGCGCCATTTGCGACAGGCAGTGGCGTCCCACAACATTCCGCCTCAGCACGACGGAAACCACAGCCGCCACTGAGCCCCTCTGACCATGAGCGGCATCCATGGTGGTATAACCCAGAGACGCAATGGCGCGGCTTTATCGAGTCGTCGCGCTACCCTAACCTGACCAACGAAAAGTCTGAAATTCTCAACGATGAGGAAATGGCTCAAATCAATCCTGATTTTGGCTACCACTCGGCGCTGCGGGCGAGAGCTGGCGGAGGCGACGGTGGTGCTGGCATAGGCCATTTCACCGACAAGAATAACTCGCCCTCGCAGATTGGGTACAGGCCTCTATACAAGCGCGTATGGCAGACGCTGCTGCACCACCCACTGGGTCCGCTGGCGTGCCGCCTTACAGTGCTCATGACATCCATTGTCGCGCTCGTGCTGGCTGCCACCATCTACCGACGCGAGAGGCTAGGCTCGCTGAGCTCGCTCGGCCAGGGTGACCGCTCCAGTACCGACTTTGACAGCGTGTGGCTGGCTGACCGACAGCAGGAGCGTACGCAGGTAATTGTGGCCATTGTGGTGGACGTGGTGGCCATTCCGTACATTGGCTACATTACGGCAGACGACTACACAGGCAAGCCGCTGGGACTACGGCGGCCGCAAGAGCGTATTCGGCTCCTCCTGACAGACTTGTTCTTTATCATATTCAAGTCGGCCAGTACGGCTCTTGGTTTTGAAGCTATGATCTTTTTTACCACTGAGGGCAGCGTGGGTCTCCTGCGGGCACTTGGCGCCTTTGAGCTAATCGGGCTCATCTCCTGGGCTATGACTCTGACCATCAACATCTTTCGCGAAATTGAGAGACTTGTTGGCAAGTAGGTGGTATGGCTTGCTTTACTGGCTTTTGTTCTTTTTTATTTTCTGTTTTCCGTGTTGTTACTGCAACCCATATGATACCCTTGACACGATCATTTTGTACATCACAATATCATATTTCTTTTGTCGATCATATACCTTGCATCTGAGTCTATATCTCACACATCATATACTAAATATATTAATTATACACCTTGTGTGCGGGCTAAATAGTAAACCATGTGATCCTCACTCTACCCTCGATACTTTTTTCGTTGTTGGTCTCCTGTATCATCATGTACAATTACCAATTTCAAATTTCAAAACATCTCATAGCAAACATTGAACATTGAATTTGGGGGAAATGGAGCAAGCGACATAAAACATGGCCTGATAGACGGCTACAGTTATAAGTAGGAAACGATAAATAGAAGAGAGAACACAATAACCAAGGCCCCCAACCGTGCACATAAAAAAGCAAGGTAGAAAAGAAGAAGAAGAAAAGACATGACAGCTCTGGAGTGTATAATACAAAAAGAAGTAAGGTAAAAAGTAAGGAGGGAGGGTAATCAGATCATACAGAGTTTACTTCTCAAGTCAACTCTTTGAAGTGATCCAGTGATCTGGTGTAGGTAGTTGAATTATCAAGAGACAAGGCTCTTGTGTGTACTTTTGTACTTTTGGGGGGGACGTCGTGAAGAAAAAAAAAGAAGAAAAAAAACAGAAACGGAAACAATAGGTGTAAGTGTAGAAAGAGGCAGGGCGTGAATAAAATAGGAGTATAATGAGAGATCAGGGTATGCATCAGTGAGGCAGCATTGTGCCACACTATGAGCTGGAACTGGCGGCAGGATCGGCTTGTTCCTCGCCGGCAGCCTTGTCGGCAGCAGCGGCAGCAGCAGCAGCGTTGGCCTCTACTGCTGCGGTAGCAGCGGCGGCAGCCTCAAGCATAGAAATATCCTTGGCGACACGAGCGTCTTGTGCAGCCTCGGACTCGGCAGCATCGTCAGTCGCAGGGGGGGTACCAGAAGCATCGTCGGCAAGGGCAGGCGCAGATGCATCAGCAGCCGGCGCATCAGCAGCGGCTGGTGCATCGGTGGCAGGCGCAGGATCGGCAGCAGCAGGATCGGATGATGTGGGAGCAGAAGGCGACTCAAGGCGCGGCTTCTTGGCGCGGCCGCCCTCGTATGCGCTGAGCGAGTCCTTTGTCTCCTTGAGCTCCTGCTCGAGCTCGTCCAGTCGCCGCTTAAACATGTTTTCGCGCCGGTGGCTCTCGTCGAGTTGTGTGCGCAGCTGTGTCTCTGACTGGGTCAGCAGCTCCACCTGGGACCGCAGCTGGGCCTCGCTCTCGGCGCCCTGGCCGTCCTGGCCGTTGCCAGCGGGTGCAGTGCCGTAAGGAGGTTCGTAGTGGCCGAGACGGCGCTGGATAAAGTCGTTGATGACCTCGAGTTCGGCAACGCGTGTCTTGAGACTGGAGTTGGCGGCGGCGAGCTGCTCTTGTGACTGGGGACCGTCGCCATTGGGCGAATGGTGGCCACCAGAGCCATCACCAGCGCCAAAGGGTTGCAGGTGCTGGGCTTGGTATTGGCCGTCGTCGAGAAGCGGGTAGGCAGCGGCATTGTACATACCCTGTGCGCCAGCACCTCCAGCCAATCCCAAGTCAGAGCCGTCGAGGTGGTGGCCGTTGGCGCCTTTGTGGGATGGACGGCGCGTGTTCAGGGCGGCGGCAGCGTAGGCGTGACTCTGGAGATCGACAACGCCATTTGGGTCGCCGGCGACAGCAGCAGCGGCGGCAGCAGCGGCGGCAGCGGCAGCAGCAGCATTATTCTGTGGTGGCGGGTTAGCGCGAGCCGATATGGGGTATTAGAAGAGATTAGAGGCGAATCGACTGCTATCGACTGCTATCGACTGCTATCGACTGCTATCGATCGCTATCAGCAGCAAACGATGCGCCTCCACCTTAAAAGACAAACAGCGGGAGCGGCAGGGAACGAACAAAATAGCCTACCTTCTTCTTCATTGCCATGTCCGGGCGCATAGACGTCTTGACGCGATTGCGGCTCTTGATCACGTCGGTCTTGAGCGAGATGGGCCGTGGCCGACCGTGCAGCTTGAGGAAAAGACCGCAGGCATTGCAGAGGACCGAGCCCATCTCGTCGCGTCGCCACAGCGGCGTAGTAGAAGTCGAGCAGTTTTGGCATATTGGCAGCGTGCTTTCGCGATCGTGATTTGCCATGGTGGCCATTGTAGCGGTGGGTAGAGGATGTAGAGTAGGCGTTGACGTTGGCAGAGGCGAGGCTTTGAACTTGGACGGGAAGACGCGCAGCGGGCTTAAGGATAAGCGATGATAAACAAGATAGGAAGATAGGAAGATGGAAAAAAGGGTACGGTGACCAAAAGGACCAGACGAAAGCAGCGGCGACAAGAAAAAAAAATCAAAGAGAGAGAAAAATGACAAAAATTGAGCAACAATTCTCGATTATTCAGATCGTAGATTGAAAGTGTCGTCGTGGATGAAAATGTGGTTTTGTGTAGTTGTCAACTCAAATGGCTTGTGTCAATGGGATAAGAAGGTGTAGTTACGGAGTATGCGCAAGGAAGGGGGGGGGGGGTCATCAGTTGGCGGCGGTAGTGGATGTCGGGCAGATGATAAGGGAGTGCTGGAAAAACCTTTATCGGTAGAGGCGATATGAGATTACACAATGTGGATTTGATTTTTTTTTATTCGGGGGTAGGGGAAAAGCGGGTCCAATGTAGTGGGAAATGATAAGGCTCGGTGGGAAGGAAAGAAGCAGTTATCTGGATGTACTAGTGTGCGCAGCAGCCGTGGAGAGATACTTGCACTGGTACTATGCAGTAGGGGTACAAAGGTACATGGTCCGATAACGAACGCATATTACTAACCTTATTCAAATGGCAGGTGCGATTGACCTACTGAGTCCGGAGTAGTGATAGAGGACACAAAGGGGAGATGTGTACTCCGGGTCCAAGAGACAATGCAATGTAAGGAGCGCTAGTTGCTGCGGATGAGCGTGGACGCTTGCCAGCAGATGTTCAGTGAGATTAGGATTGATTTAAATATCAGTCAACTCATGGCAAAAGACAAATTGACGACCTTGGGACGGCGATTTACCATCGGGTTCTTTTACCCAAGCGGACCCTGACTGCCGATAAGGATGGCGTTATCGCGGATAGCTGATAGATGGAGTCGAAGAGGATAAAAACAATGGAAGGAACGACTGAGCACAGGAAGTCTCAAGAGAGTGACTGGAGTCTAGAAAATGGGTATTCTACAGGAGCGCGGATAAGTGGGCGCGCAATGGAGACGGCTAGAATGACCAAGAGAAAATGATCGAGATTGCGAGCATGCGAGTGGTTCCTGTCGAAAGAATTCGTTTGAAAGGGAAAGGATCAGAGGTTATTGATGCGCTGGCTTTGCTTTGCAGTTGTTGATTACGAGATAGTCTTAAGCATACAAAGTAGCCATCTAAGAAGGAGTGGTGGTGTTTACCGTATATGATTACTACACAGTTTAGGATCAAAATAGAAGGAAGGAGGATAGCTACATCTTGGTTGCATGAAATGCTCCTTCCACACACGGTCGTCTATCTTGGGTGTAGAGGATGGCTCTTTCCTCTTTGGTTCTTCCAACTGTTCTTTCCTTTTTCTTCCTTGTGGTTACCTGCAACAAAAGTCTAAAACCACGGGGATCGCTCGTTCCCTATCCGTATCTATTACTCCATGTCGCACTGCTACGATGCCTGTGCAGTGTGCGATAAGAGCCTGTAGAAAAAGGCCACGATCCAAATATAATAAGTGTTGCGATAACATAAATCGTATCGATAAAAGAGCGCATTGCCAGTATTGTCTTTTCTCAGGGACGGCTCCTTATCGCTTGAACTGGTCAATCAGCCAAGAGCACAAATTTTCATACAGTGTGGAGTGTTCAGTTATTATACACGATATTTATATATATACTGTATTTGTACTGTATAATTAAAGGCCACTCTGATTGGCTGTACCGTAAATTCTAAAAGGGACTAGCTCTTTATTATATAATCATACAAGCTCGACTTTTTTATCTTATCGAAACTTTTTTTTTTGTCGCCCAGCGACATTTCTGCTTCACTTGACGAGCCTTCTCCAGCCAAGCCACACTGTCGACCACGACGACAAACGACAACGTACAGCCGACTGCAGATACATTTTCTCTCAGTTGCTTTCCACTTACAACTCGACACACTCCTTTTATATTTATTTGGCGTCTTCTTCGAACCCGGTCTTGCCTACCAGTCTTTGCCATCACAATGCCGTCTCACGAAAAGGACAAGCCGTGGGATACGGAGGACATTGACAAGTGGAAGGTCGATACCTTCAAGCCCGATGACAATGTTGGTGGCAGTTTCCTGGAGGAGTCATCATTTGCCGTACTGTTCCCCAAGTACCGCGAAGTGTACCTGCGCGAGGCTTGGCCCGGCATCACACGTGCCCTGCAAAAGTTTGGCATTGCCTGCGAGCTTGATTTGGTCACTGGTACTATGACCGTCAAGACCACGCGACGCACCTACGACCCGGCCTCAATCCTCAATGCCCGTGACCTCGTCCGCCTGCTGTCCCGTTCCGTTCCTGCTCCCCAGGCCCTGCGCATCCTCGAGGATGGCATCGCCGCC
Organism: Ophiostoma ulmi; assembly: GCA_029298715.1. Lineage (NCBI taxonomy): Eukaryota > Fungi > Ascomycota > Sordariomycetes > Ophiostomatales > Ophiostomataceae > Ophiostoma > Ophiostoma ulmi. Next base: position 2,824,378 of record JANSLN010000002.1, on the reverse strand, counting down.
GACATTATCAAGATCCGCAACCTCACGCGCAACAAGGAGCGCTTTGTCAAGCGCCGCCAGCGTATCCTGGGTCCCAACGGCTCGACGCTCAAGGCGCTCGAGATTCTGACCGAGACATACATCCTGGTCCAGGGTGGTACCGTGTCGGTTATGGGCCCGTTCCGAGGTCTTAAGGAAGTGCGCCGTGTCGTCGAGGATTGCATGAACAACATCCACCCCATCTACATGATCAAGGAGCTCATGATTAAACGCGAGCTGGCCAAAGACCCGCAGCTGGCCAACGAGAGCTGGGACCGGTTCCTGCCCAACTTCAAGAAGCGCGTGCTGAGCAAGCGTCGCGTGCCGCACAACGTCACAGACAAGAACAAAAAGTCGTACACAGCCTTCCCGCCGGCGCCGGAGAAGAGCAAGGTGGATCTGCAGATAGAGTCGGGCGAGTATTTCTTGAGCAAAGCAGCCAAGAAGCGGGCGGTCGAATCGGAGCGGCAGGACCAGGCGCGCGAGCGCAAGGAGGAGAAGAAGCGCGAGCGCGAGCGCGAGTTTGTGGCGCCAGAGGAGGACGATGTGAAGCGGAAAAAGAAGAAGCGGAGGACAGAGGAGGAGGACTAAGCGTACGTCTTTTTTCTCGTCATGCTGTCTTCCGTCGTTTCTGGGTTCTCTCGTTCTCTCGTTCTCTCGTTCTCTCGTTCTCTCGTTTCTCGTTTTCTTGTTTTGTTTGTCATCAGCATGGTCTTGGAAACCCGGTGTTCACGCTTCTCATTTATACATTTTGTCTCTGTTCTTTTTATGCTAGTCTTGTTGGCGTTTGCGACAAAAGTTACCAGCAATTATATCATTTATATTGTTTAACAAACGTACTATTACCATTGTATTTATATACATCGTGACGACCATTTATAGTTTCGCCGGTGAGTCGCCGCCACTTGAGGGCTCTGGGTCAAAGGACAGCACCAGCTTGCCAAACTGCCGGCCAGCCTTGATATCGTCAAAGAGCGTCTCGATGGCCGGCAGATTGGCCTCGGACAGGCCGCCGTAGACGACGCGGCTCACGACGGGCTTGATTTTCTTGTCCCGCACAAACTTGACCATGTCCCGGAACTCATCGCGCGATCCCATTGTCGAGCCCTTGAGGTCAATGTTGCGCAGCACAGCTGACATGAGCCAATCCATTTTGGGCGAGACCGTCATGCCGTATGATGAGATCACACCACCAGTCCGCAGCAGTCTGCACCCGCGCTTCACAATATCACCGCCAGCACCGTCGATAATGGCGTCCAGGTACGGCCGATCCTTGGGCAGCTTCTTGAGCAGCTGCTTGTCCCAGTCGGCATCGCGGTAGGACACGCCACCAGATACGTCTAATTCGTTCGTGGCACGCTGCAGTTTGGCCGGATCGCCCGATGTCACATAGACGCGGCATCCATGGGCAACGGCCAGCTGTGCAGCGGCAATTGCAACACCGCCGCCAATTCCCGTGACCAACACGTTGGGGGTCACATTTCCTGTAGCTGCAAGCCGTGTAACATCGGTCTTGGTGACAAGAGCACGCCATGCAGTCAGACCAACGAGAGGAAACGCAGCAATCTCGGCCGGCGACAGGTTGGTTGGAGCAAGCTCCAGTTCATCCTCGGGCACGATCTGGTATTCGGATGCAGTGCCGGCAGTCGTTGCTACAGCACCTCCAATGACGGAAAAGTTGGGATTCTCTGGACCGATGGGGTCGCTGATCCAGTTGCGGCAAGGCACGAGCACGACACCAGCACCAACCTTGGCGACCTCGGCACGCTTGCAGCCGGAGCCGACCTCTTCGACAATACCGAACCCATCAGCCAGCAGTGGGTTGTCAAAGGATATGCCAGGATAGAGGTTCTGGCGGATGAAGAGGTCACGGTGGTTTAGAGCGGCAGCGCGGATACGCACGAGCAGCTCACCGGGACCGGGCGTAGGCTTGGGTGTCTCCTTGATACGAAGGCTGTGGCGTTTGTTAGTACAGAACTATAGGAGGAAAGGAAGACAGAAGTTAATTTATCAGCAGGTGTAAGATAAGAATACTTACGGAAAGTACACCTGGCCGGGCTTGCCCTCGGTCTTTTCCACGTGCAGAAAGACGGGCATTGTGTGAGTCGTGGTAGAGGACGTAATATAAGGTGGACTAGAACAGAAGGAGCGATGGGGGAATGAATTGAAAAGTGGATGGAGCCGTAAAGATTGAGTTACGCAGGAAGGAAGGTAATGGTGATATAAGTGGACGTCAGCACGGCCGGATGTTCGAGTGTGAAGGAGCTTGGGACGCGGAGCAAGCATAATACTCCGTACTTCTGATTATCTATCGGTAGTAGCTGTCACCGACTCGGTAGATAGCTGTATGAATGGCCGTCTTTGGAGTGCTTAGATGTGTGATGCAGTGGTGGATCGCACCTTCCCCCGCACCTTCCCTCAAGGAGCCTGGATATGGGGGATATGGGGTTTAAAGCCTCGGCACTATCTCGTTATCAACGGTTTGTATTAGTCAGATAGGATGATCGTCATGCCGGTTTGTTGATGGCAGCTGATGTAAACTGGGCGATGTGTTGACAATATCTAGGGTGAAATGATATCAAGATTAAAAGTTCAATAATCTCTGTCTAGTAGATGCTTTACGCTGAACTTGGTCAGTGCTATACATTAATAAATTATCTTGATATTAATCATCTATTAGCACGCCTTATTATTAAGGTTGCGAGTTTTTGCTTTCTATTTCTATTTATTTTTAGATAAATCACTACGGTTTATATTCTACTTGTTTAGTGTGATTTTAATTTGTTTATATTTTGGAATTTGTTTTTTAAGTTGAACTATTCACTGGAAAATCATTATTAAATATTTTAGTTGAATTCTCACACTGTGGTTTGAAGTTATCCAGTTATATTTTATTTCAGACTCTGACATTTGCTGATATACGGAGTACTTGGACATGAAACCAGAGCTGTTGAAAACAAGAGCCAGTCCTGTTTCAGTCGTTGAGCATTCTTATCCAACATAAATCATTAAAAATCACAGTTACTAACAAGCATTAAAATTCATTCGCATAGCAAGCCACAAATCTCACCCGATTCACGTGTCTGCCGGTCATCAATCCTCCGGTGTCTTGCATACCATGAACCCACACCCACACCCTCGCCCTCGCCGGTTCGGTTGACTGGTACGTCACTCGTATATATTTCTTGGCCAAAAAGAAACCAAACTCGTTTGTTTTCAACGACATGAGATATCTCGATTGCGGACTCGACGAACCATTGCCGTGTTCAGACAAGTGTCTCAGTTTTTTTTTAATTGTTGTTAGGCTCGGTGCTTTGTGTCGCATTCTAGCTTTGGGAGCTATGCAGTCTACCGGCCTTCTTCCTCAGCTGGAGCTGTGCATGCACTGTACATCCGAGACCATCCGCCGCCTCCCTCCTTCCTTCCTACCCTACTACCCTCACTAGCTGTCACGTTCTTTCAGCTCATATGCAACCCGACGTCAGCACCTTAAGTTGGATAACATCAAAAGGTCAAAACCAGACCTCAATGACACTCGACAACAGATGAGCACATTTGAGCTTGCACATCCCATATTATGCAGTCGTCGACATGATCGCTACGAGAAGCCCGCTCATCATGGAACATCACGATCCATACAATCACCGCGGTCTTGCTGCTGGCGTCTTATGTTTTGATGAGAGATGTGGCCAGTAAGACGAGACACGGTATTTTCTACTGGCACCTGTAGCCTGCATTTTATATATCTTACAAGCTATCTTTAACAAGCGATATCAATATATGTGCAACGGTTTTGTAGAGGTTATCTGCTGCGCGTAACTGCCGACTTATCCCACCGAATTTAAGGTGCGCATTCCGCCCCTTGCACCTACCCTTTGACAGGTCCGCTCCTTCCTTCCGATAATAGCATCTTCGTATACGCTTATATTCGACACTCATCACTGTGTGGCTTACCTAACGCTGCTACCCGTGATTATGTGTGTTGGTTACCGCCACGGAGAATTCGTATGGGGTCCCGTCTCCCTGTCCAACTGATACTATTTTAATACTTGAAATGAAATGGGAAACAGAGGACAAACCTCGATAGACTTTTGGCATGTACATGCAATAGTACACCGTTAAGACTCTTGCTATTGTTCCCCGGAATGGTCGCCGAACCTCCTTTCACTAGGTTCGTGCACAGACATAGTCTGTCGGGGATCTCTTTTCGGGATACTTCTTTTTTGTTGTTTTAATTTCTTTTTTTCCATTTCCAAACCTAGTCCTTTTTGCTCGTCCGAGCTCGCACTAATAAGTGCCCGAATGACACAGAAGTCTTCTGTCAGCGGGGCATATCGTGGGAGGTTCCCAAGTTTAACTGTTGGAAGAAGAAAAGAAGAGAGAAAAAGAAAAGAAGAGAAGAAAAGAAGAGAAGAAAAGAAGAGAAGAAAAGAAGAGAAGAAAAGAAGAGAAAGAGAAATAAATACAGAAATACAGAAGAAACTGAACAATGAGAAAAAACAACAAAAAATATCATCTCCGACGGACAAGTTACCGGACAACATACTATTCAGCTGCGGCATGGGTCCTTTGCCCAACGCGCTTAGCATACGTGTCGACCATCCCTGATCCTGCATGTCTGTTGATTTTCTTTTGTCGACATACATAAGGTGATCATGTATTTAACATGTATCATAACATGTATCACAGAGTATATCTGTGCCCATGATCACATTTTGATGCAGCCAACTCCAACACCGATCGCGCAATCCACGCTTTGTTTATGTTTTGTCCGCCAACAAGAGCATATAGTGTCAACCAGCAGGCACTGTCTTCATCTTCATTTTGGATAATTTATAATTGGATACTCAAATGACACAACGACAATTCCAGTTACAGTTGACTAACACAAGTTACTGGCGGGGTTGTGCAGGATTTTCTAGCTGCGTCCTTCTCTTAGAATAGCCCACTCCCTTTGATCAGATAAATGCCTCCTCGACATATCCAGCAACTAATCATTTGTTGCTAGCACCTCTAAAGTCTAGATCAATTCACCAGTGTATGCACCCTTTGTATGCGCCATACCCAAGACAGTGGCCAGAATCAGATACGTCAACCGGCCTCTCGGTACTTGTCTCTGCCCATGCCCATGTCCATGTCTCATTGCTTTCGGCGTCCTCTCTATTTACAGCCCTTATTCGTTCACATTAGTCTGATGTCGTTAATGTCTGCTGCCCTTGACTAAATACAGTACAAGACTGGCTCTACCTCAATACACATCTGGAGCCTCGCCGTCCTGGTGGAGTCTGGGGCCGTCAAAATTAGCCTCCCCGGCCTTTGTGAGAGCGTCCCTGCCTGTCATAATCTTGTTCTTTACTCCTTGTTCTTTTCTTCCACGCCGTATCTACTCATCTACTCATCTACTCTCCGATCTCTCTTGCATCTCGCTCATCTCACTCATCTCTCCCATCCCACGCTCCCCGACCCATAGATCTGGGTTTGCTCTGCTCGTCAACGTGATCTCAACACGTTCTCTATAAGATCCTGCCGTCCTTTTCAACCGGGCTGGCCTCTTATTGATTCTCTTTCCTCTTTTCTTTTTTCCGTTGTTTCTATGTTTCTCTGTCTCTGTCTTTCTGTCTCTCTCTCTTTTTAGTAGTTTCCCTCCCTACTACCTACTTTCAACTACATATAAGGATCTACGGATCATATACGTACACACACACATAAAGGCCCTGCTACCTTCCGAATACATCCCTTCCCATCACAAGTGCACTCCAGCCGCACTCACTTTACCTATACATTATCTTCTCACTCCCCTTACTATACTCTCATCTTGCCGTGTCTAATTTTCTAGTCTCCCCCCCCCCTTCTTCATCTCTTTACACTTATGATCTTCACCCTTTCTTCTCCTCTACTCCATCCTCTCTCTTTCATCCACAATCACATAAATGGCCGAGGTCGCTGTTTCAGGTGCCGTCTTCGGTGCTGCCCTGGCCGCATCGGGCGTCTACCAGCCGTCTGTCATCCTGTCCCAGCTTAAGTGGAACAACTACCACATGCTTCAGGCTTTCTTGACGGCTACTGCTGCCTCCTCCATTATCACTACTGCTGCCCAGAAAACGGGTTACGCAAAGTTCTCGCCTCGCCAGTATGCCGACCGTGGCTGGTTTGCCCCCTACGATGGCAACGTTGTCGGTGGCCTTGCCCTCGGTGCCGGTATGGCTCTGTGTGGTGCTTGTCCGGGTACTGTCCTGGCCCAGACGGCCCTCAATATCCGCTCTGGCTTCTACGCCCTTGGTGGCGGCTTAATTGGAGGCACTGCCTGGGCTGCCCTTTTGCGGCCCAGCATTGCCAAGAAGACGGCCGTTGCAAAGGCTGCTGCCGCTGCCACTGCCACGGCCGCTTCCGACGATGGCAGGGCACTTGCACCCAAGTCGCTGCCCACCAACATCCAGGGCCTGCTTGGCCTGTCCGACGAGGCCACTCTTGTCGTTGTTGAGTTGACACTGGCTACAATTATTGGCACCACTGTGCTTCTCTTTGGCTCCGGCCCTGACGCCAAGATCTCACCCGTTCTCGGCGGTCTTGCCATTGGTGTTGCCCAGCTGTGCTCGGTTGTCCTGCGCAAGTCGCTGCTCGGTGTCTCTACTCTCTATGAGGACTTTGGCGACTGGCTGCTTTACTCTACCACCTCGTCGTCGACTTCTACAGCCAAGAACACCCCTGCCATCAACTCCATCATCTTCTCTGTCGGCATTGTCGCCGGCGCAAAGGCCTTGACTCTGGCCGTCCCCGACTTGGGCCTGACACCCGCATCCAACGCTGCTACCGAGTTTATCTCGCCTCTCATGGCTCTGGCCGGTGGCTTCACCATGGCCCTGGGCTCCCGTATCGCTGGTGGCTGCACTTCAGGCCACGGCGTGAGCGGAATGTCGCTCTTTTCCATCTCCAGTTACATTACTATGGGTATGGCCTTTGTTGGCGGCGGTGCCGTCGCCTACCTGTTGTAGATCCCGATTCATGATGCCTGACGTCTTGACGTCCATCCCATTCGGCCTTTGCGGTCTTCATGGCCTCTTCTTAATACACTCACTCTTCCTCATGATGTTATGCTAGATTTGTTTTCATGTTCTCGCGGATATGTTTTTACTGTTTTACTTTCTGTTTCTATTCAAGCCACAATACCACTCTATTTACAGTCAACTATTTACACAACTTATACATGCTGTTCTTTTATATCAAACAAGCCACTGTGCAACATAATCAACGCCACATGCTTACTCTATATTGCAATGCCTACTCCAGAGGGGCCTCGTCGCTTGCAGTGCCCGACTTTCTCTGCCGACGCGCCGTCACTTCAATCTCAATCAGCATCTTGTCCTTCATAAGCCCGGCCTGGATCATGGTCGCTGCTGGCATTGCGCCGCCCGGACCGGCAAACCACGTTTGCAGAACGGGCCATGTCTTGGGGAAGTCGTCGCGGTCAGGCAGGATGTAGCGCACGCGCACGATATCTGCCACTGTGGCTCGCTCGTATAGTGGATGGTCCTTGACCTCGGCGAGGGCAGCCGCCACATTCTTGAGGCACTGGTCAGCCTGTTCGGCGACGCCCTGCTTAAGCTCGCCGGTGGCATAGTCGTAGCCCGTGCATCCAGACACGAAGATCCAGTCGCCCGAGACGACGGCCCGCGAGTAGCCAATCAGAGCTTCAAACTCAGAGCCCGAGCTGATGAGCTCTTTCTGTGACGTGTTGGACATGATACTGTTCTGAGAAGGCTGTTTGAAGTAATTGGTAAATAGATCCAGTGCTCAGTGGTTCAAAATGTAAAGCTGTGCAACGAAATCAAATGGCAACACAGAGCACAAGCTGCAAGTAATAGCCGTTGTAGAGATGTAGACAAACAAGCATTCAAAAAAATTGAATATAGGTATTTTGGTTACACAAACTCAGATCGATGCGGGATGGACCGAAGCATGCTTATTTATACACAGCTTGTTCTTCTAGTCCAGGCAATCCTAGATAAGGTGAGTCATCATCTGAACTTGGTGGCTTCAATATTGGTCCACCTCGCGACCACATCTCATATTATTTACGTTTTATGTTTTTCGTTTACGTTTTTGCTTGGACCAATGCTAACTGGCAAGACTAGTACAGCAAGGTATCAGAAGGAATTTGCATTAGGTATGCCGACGCAGAGTCAGATGCCGTGGATATAGAGCTTATATATGAAACAACTAAATAAATCAAATAATTCCAGCGAGATATAGTCCAGTCCTGAGTGTCCAAAGGTACGATATTTTAGTGGTAGATGGAATGATGTAGAATAGGAATGTAGATAGGACGACAGGTGAAAGCGTTTTCTAAGAAGATAACGCTTGGTGATTTGCTCCATGACTATAAAATCCGAAGCTAGCCAACCCTTGATCCAAAGGCATCAGTGCCCTGTTGGCTTTGGTGAGCACCAGTGAGCCATTCTATGGTCCTGGTCCTGGTCCTATTCGTGGGTATCCGTCCATCTGCTCGTTTCGTCGAGATAATTCTGTAATGTATGAGCCACTCGTTCCGTGTTCTGGGCAGGGTGAGGATGAAGGTGTCAGGAAAACAACGCGTGTGTTGGAGTCTGAAAGATTCATCGCTGGGATCGCTGAAGTCAAATCGAAAGAATGCTCGTCATGTATGATCCTCTAAAAAGGGCAGAATTTCAAGAAAGGCAGGGCACGCTGGGAGACGCTGGAAAAACTGGACGGTAATGCTGTCTGGTCCAGTTCCATCGACCGTTATGCATATCGCCTACCCATTAAAAGTTCGTAATACGCCTTTTGGTCAAGGTCACTGCCGAGCAACGGATCCGCATCGATACTACCGTCTAGGCATTCAGGGTTGTAGCTCATAGCCACAAAGTCGTTGAGAGTTTCTTCAGGTGCAAATCCAAGTGAACCAAGTGCTTGTGAAAAGTTGGTCGATCTAGAAGGTCAGTAGTTCGTACCACATAAAAGGTATGCGAAGGGGGTAGACAGAACTCACGGTTGTGCAGCAGCCCTTGCGAGTATATCAGACAGAGACACGGATGGCACATCTAGGCCGGCCATGCTGCCTCCAAGTGACTGCATCGCCGACCCGTTGTGTGGATTGTGATGCAGTATTGATTCCAACTTAGGATCATAGGGCAGCGATGATAATGGAGCCTGGGGTAATGGTGGGAACAAGGCGGAAGAAGAAGATGAAGAGCTGGGCCTGGCTGCTGGCCCAGGAGGCAATGCTGACGGCGGTATTGATGGCTGCGAGGGACCGGGTGGCATACCAAACTGCATCTGCATAGGATGCAAGCCCAGATCTGTCCCCGCCGTGCCCCTTAGCGGGCTATCAGATGCTCCTCCGGTCGCTGGCCTTCCGTCATGAAGAGGTGCTGCCGGAGATATAGAGTGTGATGATGACTGGTGTGAAGAAGATGCTGGCAATGGCTGCTGTATAGGTGACGGTTGTGGGTGTTGTTGAGGTTGCTGGTGTGGCTGATGAGAGTGCGGATGGGTATTTTCTGGCAGCGGCGGCTGCAGTTGTGGCGGTGCTGGTGGTTGAAGCTGCTCTGCCGCCGCTGGAGGTGGTGCCTGTTGGCTGGGAGGCTGAGTCTGCAAAGAATCTTGTTCTAGATCATCACACGGAGAGTCGTCACCAAAAAAGGTCTTGAAGACGGTGCTCTGCTGCCATGTTTGGATGTAAAAGTCCTGCTGCTGGGGATCTTTGATCGCGCGGATGAGCCGCTTGCCGTCTTCCTTTTTGAAATAGCCTTCAATCACAGGAGCCAACGTCGGAACCAGGTGAAGCACTGCCCCCCACGCGGCTGCGCTCTCACGCATGGAGTACAGCGCGCTGCGGTAGCCTTGTGCCGGGCCGCGTTTTTTCTGTGGTCGTAAGTAGAGACAGTTCTTCCCATGACGTTCGCAGTAACCACATCGTGGTTTCGCATTCTTTCTTGTCAGCATTTGCCGACAATTAGAGGTCGAAACTTGGCAATGAATACTCACATCACACGGTTGGTGGTTGATATGGCAGTAATCGCATCTAGCATATGGTTAGCACTGGCCCTTCATACTCTGGTATGCTCTCAGAATCCCATAGCCTCAACCCCCATCAGCTTAACTCACGCTCGTGAACTCTTCTTCCGCTTGCGAGGGTTTGAAAATGAGTCTAGGGTGGTCTCACTAGCCGCTGTGGGATCGTCCAGGCCCGGCGACTCATCGTGTTGGTCCATGGAAGCGGCTGCCGGCATGCTCTGCGTGGCTGTAGCTGGCGGCGTCTGAAGCTAGGTAGCTTTCTCAAAAGGGGTTTCAGTTGAGTCTCACGAACTATGAGATGCTATGCCGAGAATATGAGATAAGGCCGGTATGCTGGGGTTGGGTGAGTCGTCAATGAACCGTTGATGAGGAGCAGATGCGTGAATGGCCGTGATTTAACCCCGACGGCGGTTAGTAAAGAAAGTTTGTCATAGAGATTCGTGCTGCCTTATATCTAGCCTTGTTATCCTCCGTGATGCGCCTCTTGTTAGCCGCGTCAATCCTGTGTCGCGATGCAGCTCTCATACACTGTAATAAAAAGGCAGGAGGTCGGCTTGCTCTTGCCTTGTATTATGTCGCTTGCTCGGTGTCGACTCCGCTCCGTTCACCTCTGCTACTGACAACAGGCCGGCTCCACCTTGCATAACTTATAGCGCCCCTCATTGGCTAATTCCGAGCTTGAGGATGCACTCAATGGGCCTTTATTTGAATTAGCGCAAGTGCGCCATTTGCTCCTTCCTGAAGTAAGTACGATGATGTTCCTGTGTTTGTCTTTCTCCCCTCCTTCTTGCTATTTTCGGTTGCGTTTCAGTAAGGGAGTATTAATCCCCGTCGAGGCTGGAGGCTGTGTCGCGCCTTCCATGCTACCTTTTTGCTGCCCTTTGCTCCTTCCTTATTTCCTTATCCATATTTCGGGACGGTCCCTCTACGCCCCCGTCCGTCCCCATATCCCCGCCTGCCAAAACTTTCTCTCGTACGGAGCACGAGATGTTTACCATTTATGGATTTGGATTTACATGTCATATTTCCGATCAGATACTTGTTTGATTTAGAGCCCTGTGGGGATGTGAAGCCGCTCCTTCCTCTTTAGCGCCCACCACACTTGCGCCTGCGCTTTTGGTTCGCACTGCCGGTGGGCCCTTGAGCTGCTGAGTCGCACCTGCCGAGGGCAATCTAGTTAACCCGCCTGGTCGTACCTGCCGGCAGAGCCCATTCTCCCAAAACTACCCCAAATTTACCAGCGCACAATAAAAGAGTAAAAAGATACATAGCTGTTGTGCGTGTCGCACCTTCCTTCTCATTTATGTCCAAAGCGGGCAACAACGACGCCATTACGACCACCTTCGATCTCGCCATCAGTATGAAATAGATATCATGTCTGTCCACTGCACCCTTCAAAACACTCTCAATTCTTGATCTAAACGTCAATACGCTAGCTCTCATGCAATAACAAACGGACCACAATCGACAATATACATTTCGAGAGCAACCCAAACCAGCTCACCTCTGATTGCGCCATTGCTGCTCGTACAGCTCTTGATGAGACTGACGAATCTCAAGGGCGACGACGACAACCGACGGCAAGCTCAAACGAACCGGCAGCTGGACTCTGTTAATATAGCTTAAATAGAACTGCACGAACCGACTGCAGTTAAAGACAGGATTGTATTGATATAAAGCTCGGCCCAAGCATTCTGCGCCATTGCTGGACGGCAGCGACATCGAGAACACCACAAGAGAGGACCTCCACACGATAGCTGAAAAGATAAAATTTTCCAAACACGCATAACAAAAATACGGCAAGCCGCTTGGGCGACCTTGCTGGGCCACTGCCCTTGCACCCTCTCCCATGGCTACAATTCCGGCGGAAACGCCCATCACCGTGCCGCCGGCCAACAAGCGCATCTTTGAGCATGATGCATCCATCGTCTTAGTCGGCTGCCGTGGCGCAGGCAAGCGAACACTGGGCTTTATTGGGGCCATGCACCTGCGGCGGCGGCTGGTGACAGACGACCACTATTTTGAACAGGTGACGGGAGTGTCGCGCGCGCAGTTTCTTAGTCGGCATGGCATTGGAGCTTTTGCGCGGCGCAACGTCGAGGTATTCCGTCAAATGCTCGAGGTCAACCGGACACGATGCATCATCGAGTGCGGTATGAGCTCCTTGACCGAGGATGCGCACAATGTTCTGCGTGTGTACAGCGAGTCGCACCCGGTCATCTATGTCCACCGCGAACGCGAAAACGTTATGCCATTTCTCGACGACGCAGCCGCCGACCAGCTCCTAATTGCCGATCAGGCCCATCGCAAATGCTCCAACCTAGAGTACTTTAACCTACACGACCCATACAGTGGCCCACCATCCTTCTCAGGCAGCATCGCTGCAGAATCGGCTGGTGGCAGCAGCACCGGATCCAACAGCCCCTGGGACCACAGCCAGACAAACGAAACCGGCAGCCACAATACATCTAATAGCTCGAATGGCGGTGCCAGCAGCCTTCAAACACCCCAGGGCAGCCGCCCTGCTGCAGGATCTCAATCACGTCTATTTTATGCCAAGGAGGACTTTACACGGTTCCTCGACCTGCTGCAGGAACCGCCATGGCGGAGACAGTGGTCTGAGAGTCCCTTTGCGCTCAATGCGCTACCCCCAGAGTTTCGCGCCTACTCTTACAATCTTCGCCTGCGCCTGTCATACCTGCTTGACATGGATGTGGAATGGGATGAGCTCGAGGCAAGTGGCGACTGTGTTGAGTTCATTGTTGATCACTGGCCCGACGACATGTTCAACGTCATTGCACGGCAAATTGCTCTGATCCGTCGCAATTTAGTTTTGCCCATCGTTTACACCGTTGAGGAGACCCCCCGTGAGGAGCGGACCCGGCCACAGGAGGAGCGCGACCGTATGGACAAGGAACTGCTAGAGCTCGGCCTGCGGCTCAATGTTGAGTACCTCAGCTTGGACCTGCAGCGGAATAACGAGCTTGTAGAGCATGTTCTGGCACGCCGTGGGCGCATCAGTATCGTGGGCGACTTTATATTTCCGGGCTTGACTGTGCCACAATGGTCTGCCTACATCCACGTTCAGAATTATGAGCGCGCAAAGAACCTGGGATGCAATGTCGTGCGTGTCGTGCGCTTCTGTACTGGCGGCAGCCCGGCAGAGGAACCGCTCAAGTACAAGGCCAAGGTTGCACAGGTCGTGCCCGACCCACGACCGCCACTGATTGCCTACGACTACTCTTTGCTAGGCGCTCGACTGCCCATGCAGGACAACATCTTCAACCCTGTCAAGCCCGAGACTGTGCCTAACCGGCGCGATCACATGGCTGTTGTTTCCACACTCAAGACAGCTACGGCAGTGCTGTTCCAGATGGGAAAGCTAGATCCTTTACAGTTTTACACCATAGGATCAAACATTGCCTACTCCATCACACCAGCCATTCATTTCACAGGCTTCAATTATTTGGGCATGGCACATACATTTCAAATCAGCCAGCAGACGACACTCGATGGCCTGCACCGCCTGTTCTTGTCCACAAGCAGCTCAGGCAACAAGAATTTTGGAGGCGCAACTTTAGCCGCACCATTCAAGGTTGCCATTCGACCGTACCTGCAGCTTGAAAGTCAACATGCATCTGCACTTGGTGCTGTCAATGTAATCTTGCCCCTGCGCGGACAAACAGGCGCCGTGGTGGACCATGTCAAGACACGCAACAAGGCCGGCATCTGCAACGAGTTTTATGGCGATAATACAGACTGGAGCTCGATTCACCGGTGCCTACAGCGGGCTCTGAGCCCTCGCAACGCAGTAAAGCCGTCGCGCACGACTGGTCTCGTGATTGGTGCCGGTGGTATGGCCCGGGCAGCCATCTATGCCCTAATACGGATGGGCTGCCGACATATTTTCATATATAACCGGACACCACAGCATGCGCGCGAGGTGGCCAAGCATTTCAATGACTGGGCACAGAGCCAGAGCCAGAGCCAGAGCCATCATAATGGTGCTGCGGCCAACGGCACAGGTGTAGGCAGTTCAGCCTCGACGCCCGTGCACACGCTGTGCCATGTGCTGACGTCGAGATCAGACCCGTGGCCTATCGAATTCCAGCCGCCAACAATGGTTGTTTCCTGTGTACCAGCTATCAATATGGATGGCAGTCCAGCTGCCGAGTTTGAGATGCCGCGGCAATGGCTCACCAGCCCGACGGGTGGTGTAGTAGTTGAGGTACGTCCCCCGTTCTCCTGATACATATTTTTACATTTGCCTTACTGACACCGAATAGCTTGCTTATGAGCCACTCATTACACCGCTAGTGGCACAGATGCAGACGATCCGGGACACAGTGTCGCCAACATGGGTGGTCGTGGACGGACTCGAGGTCGTCAGCGAGATGGCGATCGAGTCCTTTGAGCTGATGACCGGTCGTATGGCACCCAAGCGTAGGATGCGGGAAGTATGTCGGCAAGCTTGGGCACAACAGCAACAGTATCAGCAGCAGCACCACCGGCAGTTAAGAAGGACCCGAGGTGGCGGCAGCACTGTCGGCTCGTCTTCGACGGTGTTGTCCACTCCGTCACCATTCTCCCCAGCGGCAACACCCGACTCTTCGCTCCATTCCGGCCCCTGATCCAAAGGAAAAAAAAACATCTATCATATATCTATCATATATCTGACATATATTACGTTGTTATATTTTCTACTTTGTAATTGTTGACTATATCCTCAAGTAATTTGATAGCATTTTCAGGTGAAAAGAATGATTTTCATCTATATACAATTGTGAATCCACACATATGCGGCGAAAATGCTAGGTAAGAAAACAGCAAACCTCTTTTTCTTTATTAGAACAACATGGATGTATGTGATATCTGATAGCATGATATAGCGCGATGATTTGGTCTGGCTTTAAGCAAAAGTGAAAACAAAAAAAAGGGAAAACAACAACAACCACCAAAATAAAAGCAAAAGCAACTGGCTTTATGGTATAAACGCATCTTATCTGAAATATTTGTATATACAAGATAGAAAAATGACATGACTAAGCAGCATTAGCCACATCTCATGGGAGAAGTATCACCTTTGAGCCGACAGAAGTTGTAGGCGGGTTCTTGGGAGGCTGTGCCTGTACAAGGGGTGTTTCCGCCTTTGTTGTCTCTGCCGCCTCCGTCTTTTCTTCTGATTCCGCTTCCTTTGGCTCTCCAGCAGCCTCGGCAGCCTCGGCAGTCTCAGGAACCTCGTGAAGAGTCTCAACAATAGGTGCCGGTGCAGGCACGGGCGTAGGAGGCGCCTCAGCCTCGACAGACCTGGTAGATGGGGGCCGGGGCGGCCGCTCTTCATCCAGATTGCGAATGATTATGTCGGGTGGGAAGTCTTCGGCGCCAATGGGTGTAGCAGGGTTGCCACCGTTGTGGTTTATATTGGTCGTGTCGCTCGAGCCGGTCATGAAGGAGGAGCCCGACATGCGCAGCGATGACCCGTCGGATGCCGTGCTGCTCATGGTGTTGCGGTGGAAACTATAGCCATTGGTGCTGTTGTTGGAACTGTTGTTGTTGCCGCCACGGCGCCCTAGAAGGCTCCAGGTGCTCCCGGTGCTTGGGGTGGGCGGTGTGTTTTCAGCAGACGCAGTACCTGTAGCAGTACTGGATGGCCGACCCCAGCCCGAAGCCTTGCGCTTTTCGCCGGCCCACGATGCCCAGCTGCTCATGTAGGCTGTCGCCCGTGCACCGGCAGTCTGGCCAGACTGTGTCTTTGACGAGTCGCTATTGTTGCCTGCAGCACCTCCCGACGACTGCTGTGACCCTTCGCCGCTGGTAGGGCTTCCGTTTGACCCTGATGCGGCGTCGTTGCTGGTACTGGCTTCTTGCTGGCGTGCCTCTTCCGCCCGCTTCTTCTGGGTCTCCCGCAACGTCTCCATATCAGCATAGAACCGATTGAACATGGTCGACGCCTTTTCGCGGCCGGCAGCAATATTACGGCCAATTACCTCACGACCTTGTGCAAGCCGCTCGTCCAGGTGCAAGTCTTGGACCTGCTGTGCGATGCGTCGCTGCACATCATCCATTGACAGGCCACCTGCACACGGGTGCTTGGGCTCGACGAATTCAAAAATGTGTGTGTCGGTGTTGTTGTTCCAAAGCCGATAGTTTTCGGTCTTGGACCAGTAGTCAATAAAGTCGCCGCCAAAGTCGACGCACGGGTCACCCTCAATGTGCGGCAAGGGCGGCACTGGAACGCGGCCGGTGCGGGGGTTGACTGTTGTGGTGTAGTTGTGGTACTTGGCCGACGAGATAAGAGACAAGAGGTAGTCCTCAAACTGGTGGCGGATAAAGTCATCGCCTCCCCAGTAGCGCAGGTTCTTGGGCCGGTCCGGGTTGGCCTCGTCCCACGTGTTGTTGACCACTTGTGTAATGTAGTCAATCCAGCGACGGTCAGCAACAGACAGCTGGAGGGCCGCACGCAGCGAAGTAGATGTGATGTTGATTGTCTTCTCGTCAAGGTTAATGAGGATGTCGCTGTATCGGTCGCGCTGCTGAAGAAGGAGCGAGTTGGTGCTGCCGACAATATACGACTTGGTGCCTACGTCCGCGAGCACATCAAGCTGCTGCAGGGGTGTATAGGGCCCAAACAAACTGCCCTTGCCAAAGATCTGCAGCGGCAGACCCATGTACGTCAGCAGCGAGCTGCGATCACTCGTACGAAGGCTCGTGGGCTTTTTAAGTTTCTCAGCATAGGCATTGAGCTCGGGCGCAGCGCAGTCCTGCAGATTCCGCAACAGACCAGGAATGAGCGAGACGAGAGAGAACTGCATCATGCACAGCTGTTCACAGCGCGAACTAAAGAAGAGCATCTTGGGCTGCAAAAGGCAGCACTTGAGCAGAACTAGAGTCTGCCACTTGAACTCGTGTACTAGCTCGCGCAAGGCCAAGTTCAGGTACTGGTCACGGTCCTCATCGTCGTTTGCATTATTACTCGGTGACAGACGCCCTCCGCCGCCAATCAGGCCGCCGCCAAGAGCACCACGGGCCTTCTCTTCGGCCAATGACTCTTGGAAGCGGCGCAGGATATCAACGTCAGTAAAGTCGCGCTGGCCGAACCAGGCCGTGGTGACAACGCTGAGGCGTTCGCGGAGCATGCCAAAGAACTTGGGGCTGTCGGAAATGACGACAACAGCCTTTTGGACTGTCGAGCGAGTGACTTCGGGAGGGCGGTTGTAGAGCTGGGCGGCGTCGATTTGGCGTGTGCAGGATACGCCAAAGAGGGAGGTCGGATAAGAGTTGGAGCTGGGCGCGTAGTCGGCGGGAGAGATAGAAATTGTGTCAGAGTTCTTGTCGGAGAGGGAGGACTTGGAGCTCTTGTCACCCGGTTTCAGGAGCGTAAAGTAGGAAAAGTCTTCTGTCGATGCATGGGCGCCGTCGCTGAGGGCCATAAAAGGCAGCAAGGGCCAGTCATACTGTATAGCGGGATCATCGCCTGGGGCTGCGCCAAACCACATCTCGACCTCGGGCCCGCGGGCATGGTGAAAGTCGACGACACAGAGCAGAGGGCTGAAGCTGGGGGCAAACGAAGCCGGCGAATGGGGCATGGTCGGGGGTAGACTCCTGCCGGTGTCTAGGCCGGTAGCTAGGCCGGTGGCTGAGAGCATAGCTGAGGGTGCGGCAGCAATGGTGTCGATAGGGGGGATTGTCGGAAGTGCCTTTTCAGGCTTTGGCTTTTCTGGTACCGCGGGCCTCTCTTCATCTTTCTCCGGTGCCGCGGGCTTTTCGGGGACTTGTGGCGGTGTGTCTTCCCTTTCATTTTCTTGCTCGTCTTGCTTTTCTTCTGTCTTGTACTCCTCCACCTGAGTGTCTGCTTGTGCCTCCTCTTTCTTGTCTTCCTTCTTCTCTTCTTCCTTAACCTCTTGCTCCTCTCCTTCTATCTTTATCTCCCCCTTCTCCTCGTCTACCTTTTCTGGCTTTACGTCAGACTCATCTGAGGAACTCGGCTCTTTTTCCTCTGTGTGCTCTTCCCCTTCTTCCTTCTCGTCTTCTGGCTTCCCATCTGGCGCCTTCTCCTCCGCCTCCTTCGCTATCAATTTCTCAACGGTATTAGTAAGCTTGACCGGCTTTTCCGTGTGTGCATCGTTGGCAGATGGCGATATTGGAGTTGTTGTGGTGACCATTTTTCTGTGCTCAGAGTGTGAAGTCGTCTGTCCCGAGGCTGGAGCTTAAGTGTGGCTTCCTGTCGACAATCGAGTCGTGTCAACAGGTTTGTATTTGCTTAGGCCGGCAAGCAACAAATGGCGGTATACCTGGGAAAGATAATGGCGTCGGAGACCGTTGAAAACAGACGAAGCTGAACAGAGTGACGGAGACAGAGTGACGGAGAGACAAGGTGACCAGGGTGGTCGGAATTGACGAATGATTGGGTGAATTCAGTGTCGGAGTCGTCAAAAAGCGGGGATCAATAGGGAATAGGGCGATGTGGAGTGAGCTGTCAGAGCGCAAACCAGAAGATGTTAAGGAGAGGTCAGAATTGGTAGCAAGATGATGAGATGTCTCGATAATAAATTCTGCAGAAGAAAGAAGGAGAGAATTGATGAGTGAGGATGTATTTTTGATTGTAGCCGGCAGGTAGTTGAGCCAATGTAGAAGGAACAACCCGTGCCTGACGCTCCTGCTCTTTGAAATAATTGAAATACAGGGAAGGAGCAAAGTAAGTCAAATGAATAAAGATGGAAAGAACAACCAATACATGTCCCTAATTAAAGCAAGCAGCAAATAACTTTATTAAAATAAAAGGATAAAAACATTTCAAAGAAAAGTACTAAACCTTCCAAAAGAAAGGAAGGAACGTATCGATGCTGGACGGCAAAAAGCGGTGTTACGCTGTCCATTTTATGAGTTATATTTTGTATTATATTTATGTCAAGAAGCATGCTTACGTGAGCTTAATTGAGAGCTCCTTTTCTCTTTCTATATTCTACACATTCTAGATACATGTTCCACGAATGCCCCTTTCAAGTCACCACTTGTCAAAGCTTATGCTATTATTACTAAACTAAAACTACAGCTCCATGTTTAATTTCATGTAATTTCCCCGTGTCTAGTGTTGACTTGTCGTTCTTTGCCTGACCCACGACGCAGTCCACAGTGGAGGAGGATAGTTTCAAGAGGATGTTCTAATGCAAATCAATTCCTGACGATGCCAATGACACGATGAAGTCACGATGCTGTAATTGTGTGAATATAGTGTTGTGAATGTAAAACAATCGGGAAGCTGAAGTATACTCACAAGAGACAAGAGACAAGAGACAAGGAAGCCTGAGGGCCGGTAAAATCGACAGCATCCTAGTGCAGAATAAGCTTTAACGATTGCTGAGGATAAGACAAAAAGGATAAGCATGAGCAGACTGAAAAAGGCTAAATATCAGACGAAGATCGGGCAGCAGCTGGAAGGCAAAATGAGAAAGAAGACCAAAGTCATCTATGGCGGTGAAGACTGAGTCGGCCGAAGCAGATGAAGCAAGGGAGATGGAAAAAAAGATGTGAGATGACGGGGCAGGAAACCGCATATCTTTCAGAGCTTATACATTCCAGAGTCTAGACTTTGAAACAAGTCAAGAGCGAGGTAAATACGCATTTAGATCCAGCAGTTGAGACGTAGTTGTATTGGTATGGTAATGTAGCTTGCATAGAGAGGCATAGTGAGATGTCAAGTAAGATGTTAGGCATATAAGGTTGCAAGGAGCTATCGCAGATTATATACCTTTTTTATCATTTGCTTTTGCGTCGTATTTGCATGCTGTGTACAGAGAAGGGCGGTGATAAGACACGAATGAGAGAAAGAAAAGAGAATAGATAGTAGACAGAAGAAAGTGAATAGTGAGTAAATCATAGAAGATCAGAGGAAATAAATCAAGGAGAAAAGAGGAAAAGAGGAAAGAAATATTAAAATAAAAAAATGAAGAAAGAATAAACAAGCAAGAAAGAAGGGTAAAGAACAAAACAACCAGACAAAGGATCGACGACATAAGCATACATGAGGATGATTAAAGAACAAAAACAAACAAAAAACCGTTCATGAACCCGTTTCGTTTATATCCATGTCAATAGCAAAACCGGTGACTCCTACTCCCGTCTTCTCGGCAGACAAAGTCGACCCAGCACTCAGCACTCAGCACTCAGCACTGTCAGTACTCGACACCGACTTCTGCGCTGCCGTTAATGTCCACCGACGTGCTACTGCTGTCGAGGCTACTGCCAGCGCCGCCCACTGCGCTCTCGACATTATGATAGTCGAGAATCTCCGAGTACATCATAATCTTCCACGTGTCCGTTGGCAGGTCGGCGTCGTTGAAGCTCCAGTCAAACTTCTCATCGGCCATGGGCTCGTCTGTGGGGTCGTGGTACGGTGCCAGGTACTCGTGCTCCAGTGCCTCGGTCGCCGTAATTCTCTTCTTGGGGTCAAACACCAGCATGCGCTCCAGCAGGTCAATAGCCGACGGGTCTGCGTTTGTGAACTTGTTGCTCAGCGGCTGCCGCTCACGCTTGGGCAGCGACTTGACGAACCGCAACGTGTTCTCGCTAGCAATGGTGTCGACGACGTCGTCAGGCGGCGTGCCGAGCAGCTCTGTGATAATAGAAAACTGGTTGACATGGTCCTTGCCGGGGAACAGCGGCTTGCCCTCGAGCATCTCGGCAAAAATACAGCCGGCACTCCAGATGTCGACCTCAACATCGTACTTTTGCCACGTGAGCATGATCTCGGGAGCGCGGTAGTAGCGTGTCGACACGTAGCCAGTCATCTGGGGATCCTGGATGCGAGCCAGGCCGAAATCGCAAATCTTGAGATCGCAGTTCTCGTTGACAAGAATGTTGCTGGGCTTGAGGTCACGGTGGACGACACCGGCCGAGTGGACGTATTTGAGGCCCCGCATGATCTGGTAGAGAAAGTACTGGATAAACTGCTTCTCGAGTGGTCTAGATGTGAGAAGGCGGTGCAGATCCGTGCCCAGCAGCTCGGTGACAAAGTAGCTAGCATGTTAGTATTTTTGAAGGAAAAAAAAAAGTCTTGAAATATGGCAAGAGAGAGCTTACATGTCCTCTAGCGGTGAGATGAAAATGTCAGATAAGGAAATGACGTTCTCGTGCTTCAAGTGCTTGAGAAGCTTAAGCTCACGGTAGGTGCGCTTTGCCAGCACGGGGGTGCTGAAAGGCTTCATGATCTTCTTGATGGCAACATTCTGCGTGGTCAGCTGGTCACGCGCAGAGCACACGAGACCGAATGCGCCCATGCCTACAGGCTGCAGGTCAGAGTATCTATGGTGTTAGCTGGTGAAGATGAGGCTTTCGAAAAGAGTGCGAGCTCAATGAGAGCTCAGAGAACTGCAAAGCATACCTGGACGTGATCTCAAACGTCGTGCCGAAGATCTGGGTGCGGATAAACTCGGCCATTGTGAATTTGTGATGTGGTTTGGATGCAGAAAAGAGATAGAAGTATGATGAAGTGAGGGGTGGAAGGTGATGAAGAGTGGTAGAAGTCGAAGCAAGATGAGGTCAGCTGGGAGCTGGTTCTTCAATTCGAGAGCGGGTCTAGCTTGTGTTGTGGTCTTCTGCGTGCGTTGTGTCTGTGTCTGTGTCTGTGTCTGCGGCCTGTGGTCTGTAAAGGGTGTGGCGTGTTTGGGTAGTCGGTCAAGGCGAGACACGAGGCGGACGATGATGAGAGGAGAAGCTGTCGCGAGGATTGCAAGGGATGACAAGGTAGAGGTCGAGAAAGAGGGTAGATATGAGAGAGTAGAAGTAGAGAGTTTAACAGAAAATAAAAAAGAATAAAAAGAATAAAAAGAATAGGAATACAGAGGAAGATAGGCAGAAGAGAGAGGTTGCGAAAAGTCCGTCCTTTTGGGGCAAGAGGGGAATGTGTAGCTAGTGACTGGGAAGGGCTAGTCTTTGTTTGGCTGACTATATGCGGGTGTTTCCTGTCCAGTCCTTTGGGCGTGGGTGTCGTGTTGGGCTTTGCTAGCTCCAGAGGATAGTGAAATAGAGGGGAGGGGCTGTCGGAGAAGGAGCCTACTGGAGCAGGGTGAGACTAGGTCGCTGGGGCTAAGACACTGAAGAGAGCTGTCTGAAAGCGGGCTGTCTTGCGCTGACTGTAATTATTAGTGTTGATCGCCAAAGATGAAGAAATGGTGAAATGGGAAAGAGGAAGGAGCGAAGAACGCAAACGCAAACGCAGAAACGAAAATGGCAAGAGCAAAGGAAAGAGGCAAGAAGGAAAAATGTAAATATGAATACGACGCAAATAGCTTACATAATCAACTGTTGAGGTTGGTTGAAAATTGATATTTAAAGAGTGGCGATAGTGCAGGGAAGGAGCAAAGGGTGCGAGAACTCTGCCTCTTTCCGAATCGATCAGTGATCACGATGTCGAGTTGACGACGCTTTGGGAAGGAGCGATCAGAGGGAGCGGATGATTGGTCGGTAAAGAATATCGAAGAGAAGAATAGAAGCAGAAGAACTAGCAAGAGGATAAACGATCCCGTAGATAGATATTGCAATGCAAAATCCGAAAGATCAAAGATCAAAATATGATAATCGAAGTATCAGAATCTGTCTTGTCAGGAGCTTTGCGGTCTGCTGCGATCGAGATCTAGAGAGTGAATCAGAACAATGAACGCCCTTTTCAACGCCTGGAGCGAGATTGAGGTGGTGTGTGCCGCGGTTTACTCGATCGCTAGGAAATGTGGAAAGTGGGGCTCTCCCTAGTGTCCTAGTGGTTCTTGTATTCTTATGGGAGGGCAAGAGAGGCTAAGAGGTGAGATGATATGAGAGGATATATGAGGCGATTGCTGGCAATGTATCTTAGATATGACAGGCGTTATTTGAATATTGATAAAAGTTCAACTAGAAAATATAGCGGCAAACAAAAAATACAAAAATACAAAAATGCAAAAATACAAGTTGATCAAGTTGAGATGCAGTGCCCTGATCGTCAAGCGGATGCTGCCCTATGGATGGCCCTAGATATTGGGTCTGGCCGTTGCAATAAGTAATGGATGTTGTAGATGCTGATGTTGAGAAAAGGGTGTCATGTACTCTTTAAAATTTCAATGCAAATACAACACAACATGGATAGGGCCCGTTATATAGACCCTGATCATCTCTTGTTATCTCTTGTGTCTGCCCAACATGTCCAGTGATATCATTCTCCTCTACATTTTGCATTTTCCCGACACGGAGCGTCCCATCAGACTATGCCGTAGCTACTCGTCAGTGTCAACGCATCTCAAAGTTGGGTCGACTTTGCATGCACTTTGCATGGATAGCATCTGCACGGATACCCTTGGACTTGAGGTTTAATGATTACCAAATCAACGGCCCAAAAGTCTGGAGCGAGGGAATTTAGACGGCAGGGGCAGGATCAAAAAGGGCAGGTACGGCTCCTAGCAATAAGCCTATTAAACTAGTCTGAAAAGTAAAATGTTTAATTCATTAAAGGAGCACTTCCTCCGGCACACAGGTCGCATACCGCAAACCGCATCAGCATACAGCATACAGCATACAGCAGCAGACACGGCAATTCAGGTGCATTATGCGTAGAGAGCAATAAGGTCTCTTCTACGAGTAATACTGCATTGGATCAAATTCGAAACGCGGTGTGACTTATCCCCCTTTTCTTCTCGCTTCCACTCCACCATACACCATTGCGGTTGGGCGCCTTCCCTTTTTGCGAGCTGTTTTTTATGCATTTTGTTTTCTACTCCTTGCCTTTTTCCTACGGGTATTGTCTGCCTCTGCTCTGTCGATAATCTATGACGTCAGTACTTTCCCCATTGACAGCATGAGCACGGGCCAGACCAAGGCGTGAAAAGCAAACAGAAGCAATATCAAGTATCAACCCCACGCTCACCACGACGCTCAATTGACGACGAGTGTGACTTTTGTTCTTTTTTTTATTTCTGTTTTATTTTCTATCTACTTGTCTGATGTCTGTACCCTAATTTAGTATATCTACTCACGTGGTTCAGGTACCTTTTCCGTCCCTTCACTCCGTAGTTCAGGGCCCTCTCCATTCTAAAATAGATTTGCCTCTTTGGTAGAACATTGTTGTCTGTTTCTTATTCAATAAGTAGACTGCTTGCTTTTCTTTGCCACTGAGCAACTGCGGGACTGTCCACTGCTGCCGACCATTGTTGATACATTGTGACTTCTAACTAAGACGCTATGCCAGGGCTGAAAGCAAAATATACACAATACTACCGGAACCAAGGCCGTCCGTCCATTGAGGTACTTTGCCGTTTTGAACATTCCTTTACTAGGGAGTAGGAAAACATGCAACGGCTGTGAGAGAGGAAAAGAGACAGATCAGAAGAGAAAGTAGAATAGAGAAAAGGCACAGAAAAGGAGGTATATGCACAATGACATCATTGATGGCATGGGCAGCGTGCATAGAGTCGTATTCGTGGTTGAGTCAGCTACTCAGTAGAAACAGATAATGGCGCAATAGGGAAGGAGCAGCTATTAGCTATGATAGATATTAAATACAAAAGCTCTCGTTGCTAACACTTATACTTCCAGGCGGGCCAGTGTCTGTCTACCCCGCTGCTCTCCTACACTTGCGTGTTGTCAGATGCAAAGCAGGGGCTGAACGACCTGCCGCCACAGTAAAGAGGACAGTAAAATAAAACAGACAAAAGAAAACGCCATTTTGTCATTGTGCAGGGACAAGGAACCGGCATATTTGGCCGTCGTTTCTGCACGGACATGTCGTTTAATTGTCCCAACCCAATTGTCTAATGCATAGCTAGAGGTCCTCTGGCCCTGTCGTCTGCCGTCATGAGACCCGTAGACCCGTATCCTGTAATATGTCGTAGTTCCTATCAAGCTACAGCCAGAGTCTTCTATCGCGAAAGCAACACCGACTGGAAAGTAGACGAAGAAAGGAGGGAAATGGAAAAGAAGAAGCAGTTTTTGATATAAAAAAAAAGAATAAAAGACAAAATGGAGTCACGCAGGGACAAATCTAAAACACCCCGAAATAGATCAATGGGTCATCGCATACGGAGACAAGATAGACTTTTCCTCGGAGGGTCCAGACTGGACTGGAGCACTAATAGAGCTAGGCCTTGCAAGGTGACCGAGAACAATGGATGCGAAGTAGCAGTCACATAGTGACATGGTAACAAGAAACCAAAAGTAGTGACTGCCATTAAGCAGGATACGGGAATGCTTATGATATTAACAACAACAAAAAGGTAGCTCCAGTCAGCCAAGGTAAGCAGGTAAACAGGTAAGCAATAACACAAAAAGCAACTCAAACAAACAAGACTCTGCTCTACCAGAACAAGGCATTCTTCACCTCTATCTACACCTACAGCTCGCCCTTGTTGACACCCGCAGCCGACTCCGGCTTCAATGGCTCAATGTTCCAGATCTCTTCCGCATACTCATTGATGCAACGGTCGCTGCTGAAAAAGCCCATCCGCGCAACGCTCGTAATGCACTTGGTTACCCACGCCTCCTGGTCTGCATACACCTTGTCCACCAGGTTCTGAGTCTCCAGGTAGCTGTGGAAATCGTCCGACACCAGGTAGAAATCTCCGTGGTCCCGCACCGCCGTGATCATCCCCGAAAAGTCCTGTGCACTGCCAAACGTACCGCTCTCAATCGCCGAGAACACTTTCGCCAGGTTGGCGTCTATCTTGTGGTCACCGCCGTATGTGTGGTTGTGCCGGAGATCGTCCACGTCCTCGGCGAGGTTGCCAAACAGGAAAATGTTCTCCTCGCCAATCTCGCGCGTAATCTCAATGTTGGCACCGTCACACGTGCCAATAATTAGACCGCCGTTGAGAACAAACTTCATGTTGCTGGTGCCCGACGCCTCTGTACCCGCCGTTGAGATGTGCTCGCTCAGATCCGACGCAGGAATGATCATCTCCGCCTTGCTCACATTGTAATCCTCTAGGAAGATCACCTTGAGCGCATCGCCAATATCGGGATCGTTGTTCACTACTGTACCCACGCTGTTGATCAGGTGAATGATTTGCTTAGCCATCCAGTACCCGGGTGCCGCTTTGCCACCAAATATGTTGACACGCGGCTGCGCCTTCTTGCGCTCCTCGGGCGTCTGCGATTTGAGCGTTAGGTACCGGTGGATGACGCCAAAGATATTCATCTGCTGCCGCTTGTACTCGTGGATTCGCTTCACCTGCACATCAAAGAGTGCCTTGGGGCTGACAACAACGCCTGTTGTGTCCTTGATGTAGTTGGCCAGGCGTGTCTTGTTGGCCAGCTTGATAGATGCCCACTCCTTGCGGAATGCCGGGTCGTCCACCGACAGTTCAACCTTGTTAAGCAGGGTCAGGTCCTTCAAGAAGTGCTCCGAGCCTCCTGCCTTGGTGGCAATCAAGTTCGATAGACCAGGGTTGGCCTGGTGCAGCCAGCGGCGCGGCGTGATGCCGTTGGTCACATTGACAAACTTGTCGGGGCCGTAAATGGCCACAAAGTCCTTGAAAATGGTCGTCCGGATCAGGTCCGAGTGTAGCTCAGCTACACCATTAACCTTGTGCGAACCGACAATAGCCAAGTACGCCATGCGCACCATCTTGGGCTGCGACTCTTCGATGATGGACACGCGACGCAACATGTCGCGGTCCTGCGGGAACGACCGCTCTACAAACTGCAGGAAGTACATATTGATATCGTAAATGATCTGCAGGTGGCGCGGCAGCAGGTGCTGGAAAAGCCCGACCGACCACTTCTCCAGCGCCTCGGGAAGCACCGTATGGTTTGTGTAGCCAAACGTCTGTTGCACAATGCTCCAGGCGTCGTCCCAGTCGAGACCCTCAAGATCGATCAGGATGCGCTGCAGCTCGACAATTGCAAGAGTTGGGTGTGTGTCGTTGAGTTGGATGGCCACCTGGTCGGGGAATTCGCGCCACGCACGCTTGGTCTTCTTGAAGCGCCGCACAATGTCATAGAGCGATGCCGCGACCCAAAAGTACTGCTGCTTGAGACGCAGCTCCTTGCCGCGGTCTAGGTTGTCGTTGGGGTACAAAACGGCGCTGATGGTTTCGGCGCGCTGCTGGTCGCCCACCGAGCTCTCGTAGTCACCATTGTTAAACTTTTGAAAGTCAAATTCACCACTGGCAGCCTTGCTGGACCATAGACGGAGGTTGTTGGTCGACGGTGTCGCAAAGCCAGGGATTGGCACATCGTACGCCACAGCACGCACGGTATCACCACCCTCCCAGTGCGCTGTGATCTTGCCCGAGTCATCGGTAGTCTTGCTGACACTGCCGTAGAACTGAATGTCAACAGTCACATCGTGACGCGGGAACTCCCATGGATTAAAATCGAGCCAGTAGTCGGGCACCTCGACCTGGTAGCCGTCAATAATCTCCTGCTTGAAGATACCATAGCGGTAACGCAGACCGTAGCCCCATGCTGGGAAATTGAGAGAAGCTAGGCTATCGAGGAAGCAGGCGGCCAGCCGTCCGAGACCGCCATTACCCAGAGCGGCATCGTGCTCCTGCTGGATAATGTCCTCAACACGGAAGCCGAGATCGGACAAACCATCCTTGGCTACATCTTTGAGACCGATGTTGAGCATGGCATTGTCCAAGGCACGGCCCATGAGAAACTCAAGACTGAGGTAGTAGACACGCTTGGAGTCGGCGAACGTCTGGCGCTGCTGAGTGCGGTTCCAGTCAATGACAAGACGATCACGGAAAGCAAGGCTGGTGGCAGCGTAGGCAGCGGTCTCATCACAGTTAAACATGCTGCGAGCCAATGTGGTCTCGACATGGCGCACGACGGACTTTTCGAAATCATCCTTGTCCTCAAAGCCGGTAATCTGGTGCTTAAGCCAGGCCTGACGCTGGCCTTCAGGGATAGACGCCTCAACGCCTTTGATTTCCTGGGCACCGAACCCGGTAAAAGTACGGCGGTGCTTGGGCCGAGTGATGCCGGCCGGGCTGACGGAGCCCTGGATATCGGCGATGGGAGCACTAGCCGACGGCCGGCGCTCACGTGTAGGAAGTTCGGCCATGTTGATTTCGGAAGGGTAGATTGTAGAAGACAAAAGGTTAATGGACAAGAGGAAAGAGAAAAACAAAAGAGAAACAACGAGCGAGTATGATCTTATGTGACGGCCGAATAGTGGTCTGATCTGATAGATAAGACGATAAAGCTATCCAGGTGGATGAGCTCTATGCTTGTATCGACTGAGATGGGTGGCGAATACCCTAGTTGATTTCAACGAGATGATACGACAAGATGGCCGAAGAGAGAAAATGGAAGAGAATAAGAAGAAAAGAAGAAGAAAAGAAGAAGAAAAGAAGAAGAAAAGAAGAAGAAAAGAAGTTCTGGGTAGAGTATATACACGAGGCAATTACAAAGAAAGGAGAACCGAAGGACGCGCGCACGACTAAAGGAGGGTGGGGGGGGAAGGGGAGAGCAAGGCAAGACAGGGCAAGAGAGGAAGAGCTTAGGGACAGAAACAGAAGGGGCGGCCTTGGTAGCTTCCTGAGAGTTAACAATAAAAAGGGAAGGAACAGACACACATAGCTTCAGTAGGTAAGAGATAGTGGATGCATGTATCTTAGGTGTAAGTGAGACTTTGGGTGTGGATGGCGTTTCCCCTCTTCTTGCGGGTTTGCTTCATGGTACATCAGAGAGCTACTTGATTGGAATTTGATGCCCTGCAAGCTTGCTTTTTGCTGCATCCTATCTGCAACGGGCGTGTGCGTTGCATGGGGATTGGCCGACACGAAAACGAGTACATTCATGTGAGATTCACAACAGGCCAAGCAAAGCAAGAGTTGGGAGTCAAGAGTCAACAACTTGGGAAACAAAAGTGCATGATGGTGGCTGTAGATGTATATGTTGCGCCGATGTCACTGACAAGCCCGTTATCAGAGATAAGACGTGCATATCACTCTTTGAATAAATATATATGAGAAAGGCGCGATCGGCTGATGCCATTCAGTTGTAGGCGCGAGCATCCAGACTCTCATGGTATATTTGAATGCTCAGAATATATCCAGCGGGGGCGGGGTAGAAGGGAGAGCTATCGGTCTATATATATAAATATAATGCGATGGAATTGGAGTATTGGGACTTTCACTATGGGCGTGCCGGTTGCTGGTAGATAGTCGCGGGAATTTGGGTGTGGAAGGCCGGCGGCAGACTCGGAGGTGTAGCTAGGGGTAATGGGTTGTAATAAGACAGGTTAAAAGAAACAATGAAATAGCTCACTAGCAAAGGAGTAGCTGGGTTGAGAGACAGAAAGACACCGACTGGCTGCCTAACTGTCTCATTGTCAAAGAACAGACTGAGCTAGTTGCGATGGAATGTAGATGAAATAGGGAAGAGATCGAATGCTGTCTCAGCGTGGCGGGATCGGACCGGATGAATAAGTATATTGCTTTTGATTTTGATGTCTTGTTTCTTCTGCTTTTCATGGTTGTCTCTCTATGCGTAGTTGCAGACGTAAACTGAGGTCGCGGACTCGGCTGAGAGACGATATTATTAGTCAGTCATGTAAGTCGAAAACGGCAGGTGCGGACAGACAAGCGTTGCTCTGCGAAGATGTAAAGCTGGGAAGAGAAGCACTTAACGACGGACAATCGGTGAACATAATCGACACTTGCGGTGCTTTAGCTCTGCATGCAAGCAATAAAGCAAAAAAAAAAAAAAAAAAAAACTGCATGATCCCTCGGTAAGATCCCAGCTCAGTACTAATACGACAGCCAAGTGGCAAAGTTCAGAATCACTCGAGCTTCGAACTCCACTGCTGCTGGTGAGGCCCAACTAGCGCGATTTCCTCTTTGGGAGTAGAAGTGCTATTATCGCAATCATCGTAAGATGTTCTACATCTTGTGCATCCCGTCTGAGATGACGGCTTTGTGATGATCTACATACTTTTGACGGCGCGCTCTTTCAATTGACGGTAACATTGCTAAAGTACAACCATAGTGGTCCATCCGTATATTGTCCAGAAGAGGCAAGCCAGGGGCCATTGAGAATATTGAGAATATGACAATCAGGCACAAAGGGTGGGCTTTATAGTTGCAAAAAGCATAGTATATTTGAAGCGGAAAAGCAGTAAAGTTAGCTATGTATGCAAAGCAAAATAAGGTATAAAATGAGGCATATGGGCATGCATCAGGACAGGATGTTTGAAGTAAGTAAGCTGTCCATGCGCATCCTATGCTGGCTGTAGACAATAGTAAAGCAAGCAGATAATTCCAAACATTAAAGGATGAAACAGAACAAAAGAGAAAAAACTGTTGGATAAAAACTGGCCAAGGTATGACAAACAACTTTCAAACGCCTCTCAGCTCGCAGGCAAAACAAAACAAAGTGTCATAAAACGTGAAGGGATTAGGGTAGCAAAGGCAAAGCAACAAATGAAAGGAAAGGGAATCAAAAGAACCAAACGAATCAAAAGACTCAAGAGAATCTAGACAATCTAGACAATCTAGAGAAAAAGTATACTGCAAGTATGCCATCTCTGTCCAATGAACGCCGGTTTGTCATGCTGAAAAAAGCAATAGTGAATGGTAAGGAGGCCAAGGGGTGGGAGAGGCCACAGAACCAATAAATCAAGAATTTCTAACACGTAGAAAATAAAAGGTCCAGACCGGAATGCCAGTATCGGCAAACGAT
The DNA here is from genome assembly GCA_029298715.1 of Ophiostoma ulmi. Taxonomy (NCBI): domain Eukaryota; kingdom Fungi; phylum Ascomycota; class Sordariomycetes; order Ophiostomatales; family Ophiostomataceae; genus Ophiostoma; species Ophiostoma ulmi. The sequence goes on along the minus strand of JANSLN010000002.1, from coordinate 2,793,673 downwards.
ATCCTCTTTGAGCGGTGCAGTCGATCAGTTGACCTGGACGCGAATATAACGCGGGGCGTAGGGGTATAGAGCATCGGTTCAAAGCCAGGTTGAGGCCGAGGCTGAGCTAGAATCGAAGTTGAAGTTGACGGTATTCGTGTCGCGTCATGCATGCATCGCTGCATCATGCTATTGGGAGGATGTTCTGTAATTATCACAAGATACCTGAATCCTTCAGGGCGTTATTGAGGATGGTTTCTTTGACTGCCGCAAATACGAGACGAATATTCGATGTATCCGTGGCCTGGGTCAAGCTGTTTGTTGTAAGCAAGGGAATATCATAAAGAGACAATCAAATAGACATACTGAGGATATAGGTGCAAGTGTGCACGGTTGACCTGGTTGAAGCGCCATAGCAAGTACTTTGCCGCCTTGTTGGTGTCGTCGCCGCCCGAGTAGTCCTGGAAATAGTTGCCCAATGGCGACCGGCTCAGCTTTTGCTTGAAAATGTCGACCTTGTTGAGGAACAGAATGATACTGGTGCGCATAAACCAGCGCGAGTTGACCACCGAGTCAAACAGCAGCAGACTCTCCATCATGCGGTTCTGGCTGCTCTCCTCCAGCAGCACCTGGTCGTACTCGCTCAGCGCCACACAAAAGATAATCGACGTCACATCCTCGAAACAGTGAATCCACTTCTTGCGCTCGCTTCGCTGACCGCCCACATCAAACATGTGTATGCTGAGCTGGCCCATCTGGAACCGGGTTTCATAGATACCCGTCGTCTTTGTTCTTGCGCGCAGCACGTCCATCTCGTTAGGAATATAGTCGGGGGCGACGATGCGCTTGGCCTCCTCGAAAAAGTAGCCGGCCGAGTCCATCAGGTAGAACTCGGTCTGGCGGTCCATGAGCTCGACGCGGGCTGGGTCATTCCACAGCGTCAGCACGGCCTCGCCCACCTTGGTGTCAATGGTTGGTTGCGGGCCAACGCCGAGGCTGTAGTTGAGCAGGAATTCGCATGCCACGCGGGTCTCTTCGCTTTGGGGCTCAATATCGAACTGACGCATTGCTGCGACCATGGCCTTGGCACACTCGAGGAGGTTCTTAAGCACGGTCGAGCGGTAGCTGTAGAGTTCGTCATCGGAGTAGCCCTTGAGGTGGATAATCTTCATCTGTTTGACAATTGTCGACTTTCCCGACTCGCCGGAACCTGTGAAATTAGTATTCAGCATGTTCGATTTCAGGGTATTAAGAGAGCGCGCGTTCTATGCATACCTAGAAGAAGAATCTTGCATTCTCTTCGTAGCCGTCTCGAATCCTCCTCGAGATCTTTGTCGATTTTCTGGCTCCGTTTCTTTTCCTCTGCCTCATCGCTGTTTGAGCTCATGCACGACCCCATCATGTCGTTGGCCGCAGATAATCTGCGAAGGCTTGTAGAGGGAGAGGTAGTAGTGGACGAGGATAGGGGAGAAGTGCAATAATGGGACGCTCTTTGCGCTGTCCGATAAGTCGTAGAACAAGTGTCGCTATCCGGATGAGACGGCCGGAGTGCAGTCTCGATGTAGAGAGGTATTGGCAGAAATGCGCTCAGCAGTTGTTCATCCAAGCTATTCAAGGTGCCAGATGCGACTTGCAAAACCGTAGTGTAGTCGTGGGGGCGTAGAATCGTAAAGGCGTGAAGGCGTAGAGGTTGGACTCTGCAGATGCAGAGATTGCACGAAGTAGCTAGCAGCTAGACGAGGCAGGTTTGATGAATTTCAATTCAGGTCGAGTCGATTGAGTCTGCCAAAAACGAGGCAAAGACGGGTTTGGGTCACCGAGCTGCGGGCGGGATAGCAGTAGGCTGCCCACGAAAGGGGCCGGGAGAGCGCAGCTGGTAGTCGATAAGTGGAGAGTCGTGGAGAGTTGTGGAGAGTTGAGATGAGAGTTGATGCGAAAGTGATGAGAGAGTCAGAAAAGGGCGAATAAAGATGGTGGGTATAATCGAAAAAGAGGAATGGAGAGGAAGAATAATGAAGAATGAAGAAGAAGGGGAAGATGATGATGTCGTGATAATCGTAGAGTTGAGAATCAAAGGAAAAAGGCGGAGGCGGTGGAGTAACTAAAAGGTGAGAAAGAAGGAGGGTTGGAGAAGACCACACAAGCGTAAAGCGTGGGAGAGACAGTCTCCAGTGTATGGAGTAAGTATGTCGTAGACTCAGACGAAAGCGATGAATGGAGCGAACAGAGTGGAAGAAGTAAAGAGGGCTAGCCTGTGAGCCTGTGAGCCTATGTAGGATTGATCGATTAATTTGGTGCTAATTTATCGATTGAACTACATTACTTATTTAGTTGAATATAACAAGATATTTATATTTGTTTTGGGTATGGGTAGTAGCACCGTGACTGCCAATTTGGGCACAAAGGGTATTAATGGTTAACAACGAAGATGACTGTGAATTGTTCAAAGCAATAAGAGGCAGTAAAGTTGCAATATATAAGTAAAAAAGGGTAAGAAATATGCAAAAAAAAAAAAAAAAAGATGCAAAAAAAAAGCAAAATAGAAGGGGAAGCATCGGATTTCTAGAATCTGTAGAATGACGCGAGGTGAGAGCCGAGTGACGGTGGCGAGGCGGGACAGAACAGGAGAGAAAAGGCTGGCCAAGTAGAATGCAGACAGCCATTAGAGAGTAAATAATACAGTGAGACAGACAGGAAGACAGGAAACACAAATGCGAAACCAAACTTGCTGTTAGTAAGATATCTTCCGAGAAGCAAGGCAAGCCGACGGCGGATGGACAAGATAGCCTGAACGGAATAGAGCCACGGCAAGGAATATCGCCGGGAGGGCTACAATAGTAAAGTAGCCAAGGCGTAAACAGAGCAATACGCAATAGATGAAAGGAAAGAGCTGCAGGAGCTGTTTGCTGAAGCGAAACGGACCGATGTCCGTGCGTGCAAGAGGTAGACTACGTTGGAGATAGTACAAGTGGCATTGTCTGTAGTCGAGTAGTGTGGTAAGGTGAGGTGAGAGGTGAGTAGTCAGTAGCTTAATAAGACAAAGAAAGCAACGAGAGCAACGAGAGAGATTGTAGCAAACATGCAGATTGTGAGGATGCTCTGTAGATAAAGTACAGTCATCATAGGCGAATGATGAAAAGGGAAAGAGGTTGACGCGATGTACGACGTAAACGGCAGGCAGGTTTGCAATTGATTAGGGCAGGAGCGATTCAGGGTCGAGCAGCAGAACCAGAAGCTGATTATTACTTGTCGATATCTTACAAAAGCCGCGATATGCCCGACTAGCATGAGAACGGTTGGTTTGTTCAGTTAATTCCATTGATAATTGCAGTGTGTAATACTCAATATTGGCATCGTTGTCTGGGTTATTGGCACACCAGTGAGAGACGGTGAGACTGAAGAGCCTAAAAGGAAAGAGCGATACCGTACTCAGCAGATACGACTGTAATGCCGCTCTTTCCTTTCTTCATTCTCATTCATGATCTCTTGGCTTATTCTGCCTCATTCCTTCCTCGAAAGCAGAGGTGTGGAGACGAGCTAACGCTGAAGAGATCAGCCAAAAAAAAAAAAAAAAAAAAAAAAACGTGCTGGAGATACGAGAGAACTATCTTACTGAGTACGAGTAATAAAGGCGACTGATTATCGAAATCAAACAGTGGGCGGCTCCCAGCCCCATTTACTCCGTAATTACAGAGTACAGATTGGCCCCATAGATAGGATCAAGTAGACTTACTACACAAGCTGTGAGCTGTGACAGCCTGTAGGACCCTATGACCTCTGATCTAAAGACCCTATATTGCCCGTATTACAGGGGTTGTGCAGCTATTGCAGGTTATTGTTTCCATCTTACAGGCTGAGCACATGCTGCGGTGTGGAATAGGATAGTACGGAGTAAGACTACTATTATCTTACAAAGTAGAAGAGAAGAGGTACATGGGAAGGCTTGGCAATGGCACGAGCATTGGACAAAGAAAAAGGGAAGCAGCGACCGACAAACCGACAGGGGTGAACTTAATGTGCTAGCCAAAGAAGAGTAGAAAGGCAGAAAGGGAAGGAACAAAGCACGAATAATGAAAGAGGAAAGAGGAAAGAGCGGCCAGCGATGAAAGAGAACAGCATAAAAGAGGTAAAAGAGTCGCCGATAACACACCAGCGCGGGTTGGCAGGAACAATGATACAAGATTACTTGCACGATAAACGCTCCTGCCGTTAAGACCTCGCGCTCCTTCCTCCCTTGATCTGCAGAGGTCTGCAGAGGTCCGCTCCTTCTGGAACAGATCAACCTCGTGCAGCGTTCTGCCTCTTGCCTGCCTGTCTGCTGTGGAGAGTCTTACTAAATTACCTCTCATTACTCACAATTTGGCACTCGTGGCATGCGGCACGGCTCTCTCGGTACATTTGGTTTTGAGAAAAGAAAAGTAGAATGGAAAAAGAAGAGAAGAACAAAAGGACTGCTCCGTAAATATGCCGGCATACGTGCATAGATATACGCCCAAACGCAAGATACGCACATAAAGTACGGACTTAGCAAAGTGGCACGACTGTTCCGTGAGGAAATGTGACTGCTGATGTAATACAGAGTATGAGCGTGTCATTGCTCTTGCCCGGCTGGTGATCTTGTGGCTATTTTCAGAGACTTTCTGTCAGTTAATTCACATATCTTGCTGCTGCCGCTCAGCATGCTGGCCATATTTTACCACTTTGCACAAATGATGAGCGACGGTAGAATTGCCGCTTACTCTTTCTTTTGTTCTTCTTGTTCTTCTTGTTCTTTTTCTTGTATTCGTAGATGTCTTACTGTAAAACACCTAGAAGAGCTAGAAGATTAACTAGAAGAAGCATTTCCTTCTTCCTTCTTCCTTCTTCCTTTTCCCTACATTCCCGCTACTCTCAATTCTCAACTCTCTCCCAACAAAATACCAAGATATTGCATACAGAATTACAAAGTACAATAAATAAGATACAAAAGAACAAGGTCGATGCTCGTGGTTGGCCAAAGGCGGAAAGGTGTTGCGCACATGGCGCCCATGTCAGGTGGGACAGGGGCACATAGAAGGGGCAGGAGCAACAAGAGAAGAAGACAAGAGGCAGGGAGCAAGGACAAAGGGTAAAATAGGACAAAAGGACATTGCTTGACTAGAACAAGCTGTAACAAAGAAAGTCCACCAATGGAGGATCCTGCTGCAAGGGTACTCAGTATCACTCGTGCGGGTTATTTTTGTTAGCTATGGATTATTGATGAGTTTGGGGCATTGAGATATGATATATGATTGAAGGGGGGCCAAGGAAACCACGTCGAAAGTAAAGTATTTAAAAGCTAAAGATATAAATAAATAAAAATAAAATAAAAAGGAAAAGGAAACAAACTGAATACGGCATCGGTGAGTGAGTGGTGAGAACAATCCGTGACATCCATGTCGAGCTATGACAATCTTGCTTCCTTTTCTTCAGCCTCGGCTCGGGCGTGAGGTTGGTGTCTAGCTACCCACGACATATTAGGGCTGAGTTTTATTTTCCATCGTTTATATTTGTATTCTGTTAGGTGGTATCGTGTAAATGCTGCTGGCCACCAATAGTCAAAGCACAGATACAATGATACAAACTCTGTGTATTCAACTGGCTTTCTATATTCCCTACTGATAGCTTGCCATCCAATCCACGTGTCGTAGACGTAGATCAAGGGGTAGATAACAAGTAATCAAACACGGTATCATCACAAAGTAGTAGTATTGCGTGTGGCATTCACATGGAGTAGAACATCTTGAGGAGCAGAGGAACTGAAAAAGACGAGTTCACGGACATGGCATTCCGTATTAGCTAGCACTGCAACGTGTTGTTCTATGTGTCTACTTCACTCGCCCGTGGCCTCGTGGCCTCGTGGTCTGAAACCGGGGGTGACATCAAGAGGAATCAGAGCTGCATTCAAAGTTCAAGGAAGTCCAGGAAAATGAGAAACACACGTAAATCATCAATCAACCAAGATCTGTCCGAGTCTGAGGTGTGTTGTAGAGTCTCAACTCAGAGTCTCCATCGGATCAGTCTGGTCTTGTAAGCTACCCGTTCGACATCGGTTCGAGGTGTGCGTTTCTACCACATAATTAATGCTGGGAAGCCTCCTTTCTTCGACTTGTATATTATGCTTGAAGTAAAAAAGAAAACAGAACAGAGATGACTATGGCTCGTTACAGTGTTGATGGCTTCCATGACCCAATAACCGTTGCCGCAAGTACTGGACCGTTGCTACTAGCTGCCGTTGGCCTTTGCCATGCCGAGTATATAAATGTTTATTGTAAAAGCCACAGATAGGCAGATGCCGGTGAAGTTGGGCGGCTGACTCTTTACTTTCTCTTCTCTTCTGATAACTATCAACTAGAATCTCTCTCTTTAACACAAATCTTATTTTAACATCATTTGTTTTGTCTCATCTCTGATCTTGTTTCTAGAAGGATGTTAATGCATCCCTTGTTCTGGGTCCTCCTGGTATCAGATTCGGGCCCGTTCGTCATAGATTCACAATGCTATGTGGACGTCATTGTATGTCGATTTCATGTGGATTGCCCATTGCTCTATCGCTCTTATATCACATTGCATATTTACTATCACAACTCTTGCTCCTCTACTGTGGTGATAGCAATTCTACATCCCCACTGGCTGTCAGGGGTTGGAGATCATATTTGTACAGGGCGACGGCAGGTGGATGGAATACTGTTCGATTCGGATTCGGATTCATATCCATACTCAACTTAATACTGCCCATATCAGACCGACTCGGAAACAATACGTGATTTTCATACCCCATAATCTACAGATGTTCAGACAGGAGAACCAGCAACCCGGCAAGCATTCCTGTTTGATCTATACGCCGGACTTGCATCATCCTGATGCAATGCTTTATGCATATTTCGACCATTAAATATTGCCGTTTGAGTTGCTTTCATTTGCTATTGCTTTGCTTTTACTTCAAACCCCTCAATGCCAAGGTCACCGAAGCCAACATTGACGAAAATCTTACGAGAGGGAATAGTACAACACTCCTTGATGCCACTATTTTGCTTGGAAACGCGGGATGCCCAACCTCCGTATTTGTACAAATAAGGATGAATAGTATGCTGCTCCATCCACTCCGTACGAGTCTATTTAAATTCTTCCTATCCTCCTAAACCCCTAGACTCGAAAGTAACCTGTCGTATCTCCAGATCAACTCTCCAGCGAGCCGAGATGAAATAGAAAAACGACCTGAACTCAAACACAAAAAGTCGATAATTTAGTTCAGATAGCACATGAAATAATACTAATACTACTACTAGTAATAAATTCCAGATACATAGAGAACAAGAACTAACGAGCCGCACTGTTAACAGCATAAGTAATCAGAACCAAACATCAAACGGGCTAATCAATACTAACTCAAGATATCAAAAGACGTCCAAGATACAATACTACGGCCCAAGGTCTGCCAAGTGCAATTGTATCGCTTTGAATACAGGGTGGCTTGTACGCCGTATGCAAGGCGCAATGCTATACCTGTTTCGTAGCGATTGCTCGGCGAGCGAAATAGGAAGGTTGGACCTGTCTACTCCGAAAAAGATAAGCCAGAGAAGAATACATATTTTAGTCAGCACACCAATACAAATATGGGAGGAAGACACGGATCAGACAGATATATATCTATGATGACGACGATCAAAGCAGTTGATAGTGATCTTTAGTAAATCAGGCGCATGTCGGCACAATACTAACTCAATATCCGATAGACGCTGGCATGTGTGGTGGTGCTTGTACTATATGCAGCCGTCCTGTCTTGACGCACATGCCAGAAGTTGTCGCTCAAAGGATTTGACACTGACGTGCAGATACGCAAATATAGCAGATGCACCCATAACAGTAGAATAGTGTGCCAGAGCATATCAGCGCATACATAGTAGGACGCAAAAAAATTAAAATAAAATAAAACTAAAAATAAAAAGCAAACCCTCCATCAGGAAATACCTATCCAATACCTCTTCAGGTCGAGGAATAAAAAAAATTGATCCAGGCAGGGATCGAACCTGCAATCTCTTGGTTCGTAGCCAAGCGCCTTGCCATTTGGCCACTGGACCGGATGAGTTCTTTGAGAACTTGTGGGAGAGGTGAGGCGAAGATGGGTTTATGGAGTCTCACAGAATTTACTATTTGCCTGCAAAATTGCAAAATCTGTAGTGTGGTGAAATTAGTCATGCGTGATTAGTAATGTAATGGATCTTCTGCGGCTCTCCCGCCCATCTGTTAACGACGTGGCTACTTGTAAGTCAAGCAAACAAAAACAGTATCTTACAATATTGAAATCAAAAGGAACCTTCTGGTATTAATAGGCACCACTAGATAGCTTAGAAAAAACGCCAACTATCCTTGCCGTATCATCCTAGTTGATGCGCGCCGCTATTACTATTCCGTGAAAGCGTTGATACTACAGCATACCATCCCAGTCATGTGTATCTTACTCTTTGCAGCACTGAGCAATACTGGCTGCTGGAAATAAGACGGCCAGCTGCTAATTACCTGGAACACTCCAAGCTACTCCGTACTCAGTAGGTATGAACTGCTACTCCTGATTTGATAGTATGGCATATTATCTGTTCCGGATAAAAATAGTACCAAAGAGACGCCCTTACAATATATGAACAAGTATGTACTCCGTACATGATAAACTAAAATGATAGGGTGTGATGTGCTGTTCTACACATGTAGCTGGCAATCCTTGAAGATATTGAGATAAATTGAGAGAGTGCCAAAATAGGAAGGAGCTGGCCCTGAGATGGTATATATGCTTACTTTGCAGCGCAGTCCAGTGTTATCCCGTTGATAGCAAGATCAACATGATACCGGGATAGAATAGACTACGCAGAGTTTCAATATTGGATTATCGAATGCTCATACTATATGTATGGATACGCTGGCATTATTATCGTCACTATCATAGCAATAGCATTGCAGTAGTAGCCATGATTAATCCTTTGTACGGAGTAGTATCATGATGCTAGAAATAAAATAGAGACGGAGATATAGGAATAGAGATACTCCGTGCTCATAATCATACAAGATAACAAACCGTGAGTATTACTTCCGTCCGAAACCCGAGTAGATGGGGGACCTGCTGTACATCAATGATGACTAATATCGAAATGAAACATGCAGGAGCGACTACAGTGACTACTGAGTACCACTGTCAAATTGTTCGATTACAAATAAATCTCTAATAATATTATTAAATACTCATCGACATACAACTTCCCTCTTTGCTGTCTTTGCAGTCCCTTGGGTTGCCATGCTCTATTCCGCACCCTCGATCTACCCCGTTTCATATGGCGAACAGAGATGCCTTGACCCCATCTACAATGGACATCTCATAAATTGACACTACAGGGCCGAGCGTATCATTTAATACTCGATCAATACTCGATTCTGTTTGCATACAGCTGCCACGCGTGTGAATCTCGTTTCTGTTGAAAGCAGTCAGATGATGATTCGACATGTGATGCCGATGGGCTACAGAGCAGAGTCAAAAATGAAGAAGCTATCATTATATCAGACGTCCAGATCCACTGGAGCAGGAAGCAGTCAATCACACTCCCTCTAGCTCGTCTCCCTTCGATTATTCTACTCTCAGCACCTGTGCGCTCTAGATCCGGTGGCTCCAGGTAAATGATGATGAGATGATGAGATGATGAGATGATGACAGAATGTTACAAGATCTTGATAGAAGTCTTGAAAAAGTATTCATGGAAGTCCTGGTGAGAGTCTTGATAAATTATAGTAAATGGTATCAACGCGGCGACCATCATCATAGAGCGTGGAACATGACCGCAAGAAAAAGAAATCCGACATGATAGATAAAAACAAACATACGGAGGGTGGACAATTAGAAGAGGTAAAATTAGAAAACATGGAAGATACAGAAGGCCAGACCAAGAATCAAAGCTAAGGGTGTCCTCCCATAACGCATCAAGAACCAAAATGAACAAGGGAAAGATGAAAAACAAAAACATGGCAGCTTCCATTACCTCCTTATCCCATTACCTCAGCTATGTATGAGCTTGCCGCATCACTTCTCGGTACTGACGGAAATTCCGCACATTCTCTCGGTGCTTAGCACTCGCCTGCTCCCACCGCGTCCGCACCAGCTCATCCTGTTCCAGCCACTCCAAGTACTCGTCGATCCCAGCATTGTCTGCATCGCTGACCCAATCACCTCCAGGTGGCGTTGTTGTGTCTCTGTCTCTGTCTCCTGTAACTCGCGGCTGTCTCGCGCCACGCATAAGATCCTTCTGCCGCGCTGCAAAGTGGTCCGTGTACATCAAATTGAACACGCTCCAGTCTGCAATGTACTTCCTAAAATCGGACGAGTACTTGTCCCACGCTCCCTTGGATGGCTGCAGACCGGGAACAGCAAATGCAGCTGGTGTGTGTGGCATCACAGGTGGTGTAGGGAACGATATTGTCTTTCCGCGGCTCGACCTTGGCGCTGTCCCGGCTGCGGCAGCCCCCGTCGCCTTCAGCGGTGTTGCTGCCTTACTATCAAATGGCAGGTGAGACTTGAGATCACTAAACGAGCCCAGACCCATGCCGGCTTTGCCCTGGATTCCAGACACATTGTCTGCAAATGGTTCTACTTTGCGAATGTCCGCTAGTGTGGCCCGGAACTCCTCGCTATCTTCAGATCCCATTGTGGGAGGCGGTGGTGGGGGGGCAGAGCTGCCAGTCTTGCCGCTTGCTGACTCGGCGGCTGCCGCTGCTGCCGCCGCTGCTGCCATGGCACTGACTTTGCTTGCTGCTGTAAAGGGGTTTATCGGCGTGGACGCAGATGCAGACACGGGCGTAGTCGAACTCTTGTCGACATGTCCGGCTCTCCATTCGGGGCGTGTAGGCTCCACAGGAATATTACGAACTGTGCTTGCCATTTGGCTTGTAGGGCTAGAATTGATCGACGATCTAGCGCCGGCATTGTTACCACCAGACACGGGATGTCCGGTCGGCGGCGAGTCGATATCCATAGCCACAGGACTGGCTAATCCTTCGCCGTTTGCCCCATCTACCGACTCATCGCTGCTGTCTTCTATAACGATGTATGTCGAGGCAGTGGCCGGCTGGGTTCCTGTGGTGCTTGTGTTGGTCCGGGACACTGGCTTGGGCTTCTTAATCGGTCGAGGCTGCTGCTGGTTCGGCGTCGGGATGCGCGGCGGTAAGGGTGGTCCCTGGTTTGAAGGCACAGGTATAAAGTGCTCTGACCCGATCTGCTCCGTCCACCGCTGCGGATCAAAGTAGTCTGTAGTCGTTGCTGTGCCGCCACTTTGCTGCTTGTTGTTGCCGCCCATGTTGAAGATGCTCGCTCGCTTGGTTGGTCCACCGCCATCAACACTAGATCCAGACGCACTGTCCGTGCTCCCATCAGCAACGCCGCCAGTCGAAGATGCCGGGCGAGATGGAACCTTTGGTGGGGGTGGGGGTGCCTGGTTTATGTCGGGCCGGGGAATAGACTGTGCCTTTCCAGGCGACCGCCGACCTAGGCGGTTGCCAGATTGCGTCCGGTGAATCTTGTGCGGCTGATCATGACCAGATCCAGCCTCGCTTCCACCCGCACTAAACTGCCACGTAGATTTTGCGGTATCGTCCGAGACAAAGCGAGTGTTGATATCTTCTACGCTGATGCTGGCAAATGGATTGCTCTTCTGCTGGTCGGCAGACGTTGTAGGGCTACTGAACACGTCGTCATTGAGACTGAGCTTGGCACTAGATAGATGCCCACTGTTAGTAATTCTCCAATGTCTTGTGAGTGGCAGTGCCTTGGTGCCGATGTGTTGTTTCTGATGCTGCGGCTCGTGTCTGTTGCTACTGGCGTCAGACTGGACACCGCTGGCCTCTGTGGTCTGCGCAGTTTGTGTCAATGCTTCTTGCTGGTATAAACCGATGCTGCTAACAAGACTATCGAGAACCTTGAACTGCTTAACTTCAAACTCGTTCATGCTTCTCCGGGGCGTTTGGGGGTTGTCTCCGGCAACTTTAGCATTCGTGGCAGTAGATGTGGTGGGTGTGCCTCCACTAGGGGGCTTGGTCGTCATGGGACATGTAGTGGCTCTGCGCTTGCTGTTCACCGGACTCCTCACCGGGCCTGCTGCATGCTGGGCTGGAACTGGTGGTTTGTAGGTGTCACTGAGGCGAGTCTTGAGGCCCTCTCTTGTCAACGGCATCGAGAACCACTGGTCTCGTGTCTTTTTTATGTGGTCTCTGTTGACTTCACTCGACGTCTTCAAGGGAAAGGGAAATGGTCCTGCGGGGGCACAGAGCCTTGTGGGAGGGTCTGGTTCACAAAGAGGAGAAGCCACGCAATGGGGTTGCCCGAGGAACTGGTCAGAGCCATGCTGCGAAAAGGCTGGATGCCTTTGTCTTTTTTCAAACTCTTCTCGACCCGCCTTCCAGTACATGTAAGGGTGGTAGAACTGTGATGGGTGGTAGACTGGGGGCCGACCTGAGTCTAGCTTTTGGGTTGTCTGTTGGGGGGCTTTCTTGGGGGCATTCTGGGGAGCATTCTGAGGGGCTTGCTGGGGGGGGAGGTTTTCATACAAAATGTTCGGTTTGCCCTTGCTGTCGGACGTGCCGCTGGGAACTATACGTGTTAGTAGATGAGCCTTTCTCGGGACGTAGAATATAATATTAAGTTTTTCCTACCAGGTTTGCGTGCTTGCTTGGCGCCCGGTGTTACGAATGGGTCCTGCTGCTGTTCATGCTCGCCCTGCATTTTTCGATACTGCTCTTCAAACTGAGGCATGGTCGACGACGACGAGGCATGGCTTGTTCTCTGTCCAGCACCAGGCCGTGTTCGGTTGCCAGTTCGAGGTGCACTTGTGTTGGCGGTAGAAGCGGAGCCGCCATTATAGGCAGCTCCCGCAGCTTCTTCGCCGTTGGTGTTGGCCTGCTTCCGCGACGAGGATGTGGCCCTGGCCGCATTGTCAGACTCGTCGGGGAGACTAGAGCTCCGGCGGCGAGGTTCGGGGCGTGCCTGCGCATTGGAAGCACGATGGCTCTTGGCACGGTGGAGTTCAGACACGGGTACGTCATCAAAGAGACTGAACTTTTCACCGCCGTGCGTCTGATAGGGTGTGCTTTGGCGTCCGTCGAAAAGAGACTCATCGGATCCAGTGCGACTTGCACGGCCACTATGACTTTCACGACTTTCACGGTCATCACGGCCATCACGACTCTCGCGTCCAGGACCAGCCGGTGTCCGGGGTGGTTCGGTCTGTTCCGGTACTCTCGTAGGGTGTGGTCTCGCTGTGAAGTAGTTGCTCGTGCTCGCGGCAGCAGGCTCGTCCCCCATTGGCGAGCTTGGTACAAACCCAGTATTGCGGCGGGTACCAAATGAAGCATCAGCTTTGTGTCTCTGGGATGCTGTACGCGGTGGCGGCGGTGGTGGTGGTGGCGGCATAGACGCCGATCCTCCAGTGGCCGCACTTGCCTTTTTCCGTGTATTGGCACTAGCAGCGGCATATGCAGCACTTGCACTCTGCCCAGCCGGCTTAGGTCGCATCTTCTGCCATGCCGAGTACCGTGAATCTAGATCCTCCTTGCTCGTCTTGGCGGCAGGCGGTGGGTTGAAGTTGGAGTACCGGGTGTTTGACGCAGAGGCAGAGGGTCGTGTTGAAGAAGTCGTTGGGTTGTTACGCGCAGCCGACGTTGGAGCCTGGCCTGGCCGTCTTGGCGGAGTCGGGAATTGGCTGCCGTAGTCCTGCCATGGGTTGCCGCGAACACCGGACGCGCTCGGGTATCTGTTGGCAGTGCGTACACGCTGGGAGTCGTATTTTTGCTTTTGCTCGGGACTTGTGAGGATCTCGTGGGCGGCCTGAATAGTCTGGAACTTGGCGTTGACCTCGGCCTCTTTGCCGGGATTACGATCGGGGTGGTATTTTAAAGCTAAAGGTCAGCAACACGAGAATTATGGCAATGGAGACGCGTGCTCAGGCATACCGAGTTTCCGAAACTGCTTCTTGATGTCGGTGATGTCGGCCGATGAAGTAAGCTCCAGGTCGGCGTAGTAGTCCCGGGTGTAGTCTGCCTTGGCCATGACGGCGGTGAAGGGGCAACTGCCGATCGCTTCCTACTCAAGGACAGAAACTAGTCTTCCGGTCAAAGGCGATAGTTTTGACGGTCTCTAGCTGGGTTATAGTATCGGGAGAAGTGTAGTGGAAAGTGTAGCTGAGGTGTTGTCGTAGACTCGCGACTTGCAACTGGCAAAGTCGGCTCGCAATATGACTCGATCAAGCAATATATGAAATCTATAAAGCCGAGAACAACGTTAGCCATTTACGGACAGAACAGGCCATGAATGCAATTTCAGCGATCAAGTACAAGTTGTGGGCTAAAAGAACAAGGACAAGGTTGCGGGCGGGAAGCGGGTTGATTGCACTGTGAGCTGCGAGTTGGTATAGTGCAGATTGGGCCTGGGGCAACGCGAACGGTAGAAGCGCAAATAGTCCAAGGAAGGCAGTAGATGGGTAAAAGTAGAGTGAGAGCAGAGTGAGAGCAGAATGATGAAAGAATCAGAGCAACGGGGGATGGCGGTACAAATCGGGCCGTGAGAAGAGCAGGCAGGATGGCAGCAAGGAGACAGTGGGAGCAAGAGTCGGGCAGAAGATGGACACAAGGTATGGACATGCCCTGCCGTATATACTGCTGTGCAAAGGAGTGATCTGCGAGATTCTGCGTAGTGCAACTGTGCGTAGACGGTGCTCTTCTGTTTGGCTGTTTGGCTTACCTGTATGCTAGGTCGCTGTCGACAGGTCAAGGAGTTGTAAAGTTGAAAAGTCGAGGTGAACAAGTCCAGTGGTCAGGAGCTAGAAGTCGAGAAAGAGTCGGAGAGAAGAAATAAGGAGAATAGGAGTAAATTGAGGTGAGGAGACCGAAGCAAAATGAGGGTGGACAGAGGTGGGATGGGAGCACGCGAAGCTGGTCAGCAGAAAAAGCGTGTGGCATATGGGGCCAGCGTCAGCCTGACTACACGCACACACTTCTTGCTGTTTTTGTTTGTTGGTGTCGTGCTCTGCCGGGTTGCTCTTTCCACTTGAGGGGATATGGTGGATGGCAGGTTTGCGCGCGAGGAAGGCGCGGCTATCGATGCGTGGTGTATATGTCTAAAGGGAAGGAGCGTTTGTCGTAGTTGTCGTAGGACAAAGGTAGCAGCCATATAGGAAAGAACGACTGTCGTGAACACGTTTTCGGGAAGTGGTGAGCCGTGCAGGCAGGCAGGCAGGCAGGCAGGCAGGCAGGCAGTTACAGAGTACGGCGTCGAAATAGCCTTGCGGTGTGTCTACAGTCTGCAACTGCTTTCGATTTTAGACACCGTTTCGACGACCTGTGTACGGTTCAGTTCTCCGTTGTTTTGTTTGCACCTTTTTTGGTGTATTCCATAAATAAATACAGACTTAATTTAATTGCGTTTGCTGCGAGGGGAAAGAGCGGGCCTATTTCATTATTTATTTTCTTGTCATTTTTAATTACTTAATTGGACCCTTAGCATGAGGCCTCTATTTGCCTCTATTCGGCAGGATCTCCACTAAACACAGTACAGACGAGGCCATGACGGTGACAGCAGCCCAGTAGTAGACGACTACCTGGTTGAGGCTGAGCAAGCAATGTATCTTACTCGAATCCAAGATTTTTAGCACGTCTGTCAGGCGACAGACTCACGAGGGAAAAAGGCGGTTTTTGACAAGGCCTACGTCGATGCCTTAGGACGACAGCAGCAGAGCCATAACCAGAAGAAGGGCAGAAAGAGCAGCAAGGACAGCAAGGGCAACAGAGAGGCTATACTGTGAGTGAATGAGTATATCAAGATGTACAGTAAATAGCAGGCAGGCTGACTGGTTGTAGCTGGCCACAACTGACTGTAGTCTGTCGCCGCCATAGTCATTATATGCCAAGACGACCAAAACCTGGCCATCGCGATGCAGATGTCCCTGCAAGAGTCTGTACAAAGTTCGTATGCTTCTAGTTGCTCACTTCTGCACTTAGGGTGGTTACCTACGCAATAGTGCATCAGTTTCAGTTCCCATACTGCCTTGATACGCGCGCGATATGTGCCATGCTGATATATTTACATCGCTCATCATTTCGGGCAGCCAGACCGCAGGCCATAGACTGCAATTGCGGTCCTGCTATTATTGGATTTTAATCCCCGCAGGAATGACGTAGTCTGATCAGTCATCCGTGAGTACAGTAGTGTGAGAGTGAGACTTTATTTTGAAGTATTTATTCTTTTTATTAATTCTTTGGCTCATTTTAATATCTTTCGAAATGCGATTTTATTTGTTGTTCTTTTTTTAAAAAGGAGGGCTATATTCATTTATTTATCTGATGAGGAAAAGAAAAATAACGACGTTAAAACAATAGAATATTTAAGAGAAAGGGAAAATATTAAAAAAGAATAAGAAAGAATAAGAAAGAATAAAATGTAAAATGTAAAATAAAAACAATACAAAAAGACAACCTTTCTTTCATAGAAACAAAAAGCAGAGATAAAAGGGCAGAATGTAAGAAAACCATCGACAGACTGCTAATGCATAAATACTGCAACTGCCCTATCATATGCAGTTCACTCTCTGCCAGATAGTATGGCTTCAAATTTAGATAACAATCAAATAGGCGAGGAGACTAAATAATATGTGGTCCTCGTATGCTATGGCCTGTGTAGTGCTCCATTGGAGATGAATATGAAAAAGAAACAATCAAATCAATACATGTAAACTCCAACCGTGTCCCATACACTGGGGATTAATAATGCCATAGAATAAAAAAACCAATAGAAAACAAGAATACAAGAAAATAATAAAACAAGAAACTGAGAAACGAGAAAATGAGAAACGAGAAACAGTAAAAAAAAACCTTTATAATACAATCTGCTCATCACACCCCCGCAAGGTCGTACGACCATCCGCCCTCGCGCCGAATCTTGTCACGCGCTGCTAGGTCCTTTCTGATATCATCCTCTGTCAGTCGGTCGGCACCGCTCCAGTTCGCACTGCTGGTGCGCGCCCGGAATTTGTGCCACCGGTCCTTGCTCTTGTTAAACACCTCCTCCATGTTCAGAGGTCCCGGCGGCCCAAATACCTGGAACGGATCAACCGTCTCCTGCCGCATCAATGCACGGCGCAGATCGGGCGAGTCTGCCCATGGCGCCACATTCACATGTTCGTCCTCGTCGCTGTCTTCGTCGTCTGTCTGGATGTCCGGCAGCTCAATACCCTCGCCGTTGGGCACCCGGGGCGACGACTTGGCCGCTGACTTGGCTGTCGACTTGCTCACTGACTTAATTGTTGACTTGATCGTCGACTTCACCGCCGACTTGCCTACTGCCGCACCCGCTGCCCGAAGAGGCGTCTTGTGCGGATTATGCATAGGTGCACCGCCAGATGCCGCCGCTGAGGCCGCTGCCGCTGCCGATGAGGCACCGTTGTTGCTGCTGGGCGCAAACGAGATTGCCGCCTTTGACACCTGTGCCATATCCATGGGGTGACCACCAACCCGCACTTGCTGCTGCTGTTGCTGATGGTGGTGGCTCTGTGTGTGCGTGTGCGTCACGGTGTGCGGGTGGTTGCTGTTGTGCTGCGCCGTCACAGTGGCCTTGAACAGATCCCGTGACACGTTGGTCGCTGCAGGAGCTGTAGAGTAGCCGTTGCCGAATACAGACTTGCCTGGAACCGGCAGATCCTTCTTGAAGCCATGAGAAGGCCGCACGGGCGGGCCCTTGATGCTCGACACCCGTGCTGCATGGCCGCCCATCTCCATCTCGTCCTCGTCAAACTCCTCACTCATCCTTATCCGTTTGGCATCCTTGATTTGGTACGCCGGCATGTTGCCGTTGCCTCCGGCTGCAGCAGCACCGCTAATAGTGCCAGGCCGGTTCTGGTTTTGACTCTGGCTCTCATAGTTGCCATCGCCACCTGGTAGTGGCCGCTTTGACAGTGCCTTGTTCACTGGCCGGTGCACCTCCTCCTGAGAACGATGCATCGTAGAACCAGATGCTGTTGCCAGCCGTGACTGGGGGCGAGGAGGCTGGGACTCGGATGCCGACGCGCCGTTGGGCAACTGCGTGCGCGGCGCAGGGGGTGGTGCACGTGTCTGTTTGGCTTTCTCAATAGCCGCTTGTCTCTGCTTCTGAAGATCCAGCTTGCGCTGCTCCTCTTGCTCCAGCAGTGCTGCTCTCTTCCGTTCAATCTCTGCCTTGGCATCCCGCTTCCGCTGCGCTTCCCGCTCCTCGGCCTCCTTACGCTTTGCTGCCATCTCTAGTGCCTTGGGCCGGCCGCTCGAAGACACTGAGCTCTTGAGACTTTGCAGTGATGGCTTGGCATGAAGAGATGTCGTACTTGCCTTGCTCTTCAATTGGTGCTGTTGAGCAGAAGAGCCAGCGAGAGTCTCGTGAAGTGATGCGGCAAGCGCACTGTTGGTTGGGTGAAACTGCGACGACTGCTGCTGGTGTTGTTGTGTGCTGGACGTGTTGACACGAATAACTGTCGGCGCTTGCTTCACCTTGACCGCAGCCTCCTTGGTTGGCTTCAGTGGGCGGCGGATCGTACGTGGCGCCTGAGTGGACCGCGGGACCGACGAATTCGCAGTCACAGTGCTGTGTGCGGAGGAAGGCGGTGGCGGCGGAAGCATGCTGGTCGTTGTCGCTGTCAAAGCATTTGCTATATCGACGTCAGTGTCTGTTTGAGGCGCCTTTGCCTTACGCGGGCTTGATCTCGTGGGCTTTGTCGTCGACCGCGTGGGCGAGCTGCTCTGTGGCTTGAGCTTTGGCAATGTCGGCTGTGCAAACATGTCCATGTCTTCATCGTCAAAGTCCTTTTCGTGGTCGTCGTCATCCCATTCCATGTGTTGTTGCTTTGGGAGGGTCTGCTGGGGTGGCTGTGGCAGCGCCTTGAGCTCTCTCTGGGCAGGTGTTTGGGCCGGTTTCTGCGCTACTGCTGCGAGTGCGGCGGCCTTCTCCTTCTCCTCGCTAAAGACATGCGCCTTTTCGCGCTCCTTTTCGCGCACCTTCTCCAGCTTACTCATCTGCTCTGTCATCTTCTGCACTTCCTTAAGCTCCTTCTCACGTAGCTTTAGTTCGCGCCGTTCACGCTCCGCTGACGCTCTAGTCTTACGGAAAGGTCGTGTTGGGCTTTCGGAACGAACGGGAGATTCTTGTGTGCGGAAAAGGTCCTGAATCACAGAAGCCGCGGAGGTACCAGAAGAACCGGAAGTACCGGAAGCAGCAGATGCAGCAGATGTCGCTGATGTCTGCCGAGAGAGATCAGGGCGGGCCAAGTCCAAAGTGCTGTCAATCCGAGACTTGTATGCAAGGCTATCGGTTGAAGGGCCGGTATGCATGCCTAGACGCGTCGAAGATGGGGACAGCAACGACGACTTGCCCTCAGCACTGAGTGCTGCACTACTGGCAAGCAGTCCCTTTGAAGTTTTCAGAATTGAAGACAGCTTATTTTTAACGTGCTTCAACGGGCTGTCGCGGTAGTTGCGCGACGGGGACTTGGATGGCGTGGGTGGCCGATCCTCCGCCTGTGGTACGGCTGCTAGCACGAGGTTTGTCGGGTTCGAGACAGAGATTGGCTTGATAGGCGAAACTGAGTCGGGCACAATTGGGAGTGTAGGGACCGACGCCGACTTCGCGTGCCCAGTCACAGTGCTAGTCGATCTTTCAGGAACGGCCGGTGCCTGCATTCTCTTAGGCGATACAGGCCGAGACACATCCTGCGAGCGCTGCTTAGGGAGCACGGCAGCTGGCTCAATTTGGGCTGCACTGGCCAGAGCAAGACTCTTAGCCATGTTAAGGCGGGGGCTGGCTGTTATAGCACTTGGCTGAGGCAGGATCCAATCATCATCGTCATCTTCCTCCGGAAAAGCACCAGGAGCAGCAACAGATGTGGCGCTTCTCTTGGGAGAGAGCTGCCCTTGAGGCTGCTGCTGTGGCTGCTGTGTCTGGAGTTGTTGGATGACCTTTTGTTGTGTGGCGGCCAGGGACTTGGATGGACGAGGCGCGCTGGCTTGTGACTTGCCCAGCATGCTGATGCGGTCGTGCAGTTTCTGTGCATATGTCTTGTTGTCGTCGTCTGACATATCCTTGTCAGCATCCATGGCATCGTCGTCATCGTTGTCGCCATCATCTTCGGTAGGTCTTATGTTTCCAAGACTCTTGCCTCCAGTAGGGCGATTGTAGTAGCTTGTCCGCGAATGGTTGCCGGCTGCGGGAACACCCATACTCTTGTTGGACGTGAATGGCTCGCGCGCGGGGAGAGAAGCAAAGTTCATGCTGCTCTTACGCACCATGGGCCGAACAGGGCTTGTAGGGTCGTCGTTTTCATTTTCGTCTGCATTTTCGCCCACGTTCCCATTCTCATTCTCAGTGTCGTTCTCAGTGTCATCGTTCTTTTCTTCCCTAACTACTATGTCATTCTCATGCTGCTTGTGACTGGCTTCCTCATCAAAGATGGCAGCTGCGTCTTCCTTTTGACGGGCTATGGGTGAGGCCATAGCTGCTTGCTTGGCTGTAACGAATGTAGGAATCAACGCCATTGGTGAAGTGGGGGCAGTAGGAGGGATCTGAGCAGTAGCAAATGCTGGTAATGGGACCACTGGAGCTGCAGCCATGCCCATGGCGGATAGTAGCTCACGGGGTGGTGGGCAAGCGGGTGTTGTTGATTGTAGGGGCGATGATGGAGCAGGAGCTGGAGCGGAAACAGTTTCCTGTTCAGGAACATGAATAGGAACAGGAACATGAGTCGTAGGAACTGGCTTGCGAACAGGCGAAGCGGGAGTTGGCTTGGGCTTGGGTGGAGAAGACATTGCCGCAGTCTGGATAGGCGACGAAGGAGACTGCACAGGGCAGAAGGGAGAAGAGGACATAATCTCCTCAACAACTGCAATGGGGGAGGATGCCTCCTTGACGATGGGGGAAGCTACCGGGGCAGGAACCATGGATGTTTGTTCCTCCTGGGCAGAGTGGAAAGAAACATCAACAGTCATTTGGCGATCTGTGCGATCAGTCATGTCGTCCGGCGACTGAGCGCGGGGGAATGCTCTCGGGACCGCCCGGGTCTGGGCCTGGACGGCAACTGTTGCAGTGACTGTCTTTTGCAACGTTGTGGTTGTTGTTGCCTGCACTGCAATCATTTTCCGAGTAGGGGGTTCAGGTGTTGCAGGACGCGCCTGCTGCGAGTAAGGCTGACTATAGACCTCGCCTGCCAGTTCGTCCTCGTCGTCGTAGCCATCGTCCATCACGACCGTGAGCTCCTGCGACTGGCTCCCATGGTATCCAGAATCAACAAGCGTAGATGCCACGGGTTGTGTAGGTGCAGCCGGTTTAGTAGCGTTGGCGGGAACAGCCTTCTTATAGGCTTGTGGTGGTGCTGTAGGCGCAGCAGCCGACTGAGGAATAAACGGAACTGGGATAACGGATGTCGATATTAATGACGCAGTCGTTTCTGGGGGTGCTGTTTTCTTAGAGGCTGTAGCTGCCTTGACAGGGACGCGTGGTGGGCTCCGGCTCTTTCGCGATGCCTTAGGTTTATCTTCAGCGACTGTAAATGTGGGTGACTGGCGTCTTTGTTGCTGTTGGAAGGACGTGAGCTTGGACACGGCGAAGGGGTTAGGCGCGCCCTTTGGTGTAGACGAGAACACGTCGGTGAGAGGTGCTCTAAAGTCGCCATTGGCGTTTTTGCGAGCTGTACGCGGTGTCTTGCCGCGTAACTTGCCGGGCGTCTTGAAGATGTCGGCGACGTTTCTGTACAAGTTAGTTTATACATCTCGCAATGTTTTGAGACACCCCCGAGGATGGACGCTATACGCACATTTGGTTTGAAAATATATCGGCCATGTGTTCGTTGAGCCAGTCCATCTCGTTCTTGGCCGAGAACATGAACTCCTCCACCTCCGACTGCGAGATCTGAAGGGCTGTAGTCCGCTCCTCGGTGATCCATGATGCCGCCCCAATGGGGTGACGCGGTCCACGCATCGCCATGGCGGGCTGATGGTATATAAGACGCGACAACTAACGATGGCCTCGTGATATAAACAAATGTAAACAAATGCGCGAAGCGGTGAATGGAGTATCCGTGCCGTGATATGGTGTAGTCGACGTGAACTGGGTGTCGATGAAGTTGTCATAGAGATTCGCGTTGTAAATGGTGAATTGTAGAGTAGAGGAAGAGAGAGAAAGTCGTGGTTTGGAAGGTGTGGGTAGGTGAGGTAAGTGGTGTAGTGCGGAAAACAGGAAGGAGCAGCCCGCCCACAGGCGCCTTCCCTTGGAACTGTTTGTTTTGATTGCGATTACCCTATTTGGAAAAGCGTGAGTATGTGGACCCGGTGTCCTCCACCACTACGCGTATTTTGTAGACTCACGTGACGTTCGTTGTGCAGTTCAGTGTGGTGAGGCTTTGAAACAGCGAGAGAAAATGGCGTCTTGTCTGGTTCCCTGGCTCTTGAATATTTCAAAGTGAAGATCGGAAATGTTATACTCTAGACCCAGGCGTGATGTTCAAGTTAGATGGACAGCTTAAGCCGTGCCAACTTCACAATATATCATCAGGCCCCATCCATCCTCAATGACTAATCATAAATTAGACTACACGACATCGATATTGTGAGTAGCTCACGATATGTCTTTGCAACTTGTTTTATTTTAGTATGCTCATAGAGCTACAGCTGAAACGGCCCTTTGACATTTCAAAGCATACCCCATGATTTGGTGTCGCATCTGCTGCATTCATATATGACCAAAACTCTTACACGGCCTCGACAAAAAAGATTATTGCCGAGAAAGACAAAAAGAAGCAGAAAGAAACAGAATAAATTAGAATGCACATATGAATGCCCAAAGTAAAATAAACACTGAAACTGAAACGATCCTATACATTATAATACTAGGCTGCGGCCATGCTAACATCGCCATTATCCTCTGCGGCAGGAACAATGACACCCTCGGCAGGCTCGCCGACAACCTTTTTGCCGCCATCCTCAAAGATTTCACGACGCCAGCCGCATGGCACGGTGTTGTCCTTGTTCCACTCTACAGTCGGGAAGTAGTGCTCATTCTTCTTCATCGTGATAACCCATGGCACACTGTCAAAGGTCACTGCTCTGAGACGGAAGTAGGTGTTATCGGGTATCTTCTTGACGGCAGCCAAGAAGGCGTCGAGGTCGGGTGTCGGCTTGCCGTTGACGTGCGTGATGAAGTTGGTTGGTGCGAGGCCGTACTGGGATGAGGGCGAGCCGCGTGAGCGTGCAGACACGTAAACCTCGCTGAACAGCTTGCTGATCTGCTGGCGCACGCCGGCGTGCGGGCGGTGCAACACAGCACCGCAGAAAGACACGGCACGGTCAGTCTCATGGTCGTCGGCGGCGACAGTGGAGAGCTTCATCGTGAGCACCTTGCACTCACGCACAATCGTGGCGTCCAGGAACTCGTTGTTGTACATGACATCAAGCTCAGAGATGCGTGTGATCAAACGACCGTTGAGAGTCAGTAGAATGTCACCCTCGCGTAAGCTCGAATTCTTGTTCGACTCCGAGTCCAGGGTGCGTTCGAACGTGCGCTTTGTGACCATAAACAGCTGATGCTGGGCCGAGTTGGCCTCAGACACATTCTTGATCAGCTCCTCGGACACACCCATAAGCCGTGCTTGCGACATCTGGATGGAGCGAAACTCGACAGGAAGCACGCGCAGCTTGGGCACAATGCCGCGCTGGATCTGCTCAATGACAGGGAGCAGCGACGGCGTGTCCAGACCAAGGTGGTACTCCTCATCACGGTGAGTCGTCGAAGACCGCTCACCCAGGTAAGTCAACCACAGAGCGCGGACGGTACCGTCATCTGAAGCAAGAACACCGCTTCCGCATTGTCCACTCAGGTTGGTATCGACAGTAATAGCATTCACATTGAGTGCACGGTAGCGAGGTGCGCCAGGGTTTGCTGGAATTGCAACGGCAAATACCTCGGTAACTGTTGTAGCGGCGTGGACAACGCGGCTGATCCGGTTGTAGCCGATAAAGTTGGTGGGCGCACCCTGAGCCAGCTCCTCGGAGCTGAGACGCGCACTCTTCACAGGAGCATCCACGAGCGAGGGATCGTACTGGATGATAGCATAATTTTGCAGTGGGTGCATGAACACCACCTTACCCTCAACAACAATGGAGTCGGCAATAGTGATGGTGATGTCGCACAGGTCGTAGGGGACAATGGCGCGGGAAATGACAACCATGCCCTTCTCAGCGTCAATGACAAGACCCATTCCCCATTTGCGGTTCTTGGGGAAGCCATCCAGCTTCATGGGCATGTAGCAGTTGACGTGGACAAAGCTGTGGACCAGCTCGGCGACGGCAGGGTGGGGCATGTTGGGCATCTTGATAAAGGCTCCGGCCCGCCGCTCCGCGGGA
The DNA here is from genome assembly GCA_029298715.1 of Ophiostoma ulmi. Classification (NCBI taxonomy): domain Eukaryota; kingdom Fungi; phylum Ascomycota; class Sordariomycetes; order Ophiostomatales; family Ophiostomataceae; genus Ophiostoma; species Ophiostoma ulmi. Next base: position 2,769,244 of record JANSLN010000002.1, on the reverse strand, counting down.
ACGGGCGGCAGGGCGTCGGCGAGATCGGAAAAGTCCCACAGACCAGTAGTGTCGTTGCGCACGGCGAGGCGCATTTTGGATGACCAGTGCCGGTCAATGTAGATGACGGAGGTGTTGAGAGTGTGAAGATCACGAAGGTGCTGGTACGTCACGACGACACGAGACTTGTCCGGAATCACCTTGAGAGCCTCGATAAACGCGTCCAGGTCGGGCGTCTTCTTGTGGTCTATAGACTGCACGATCCAGCCGCTATCCGAGTGATCGAAGCGGAACGAGCCGGCGGCCTCACAGATGTAGACTCCCTTGCATGCCACGCCGTATAGGCGAGCCTGCTGGTACGACAGATTGTGGAAGCTGCCGCCAGCCACAGACACGAAGCGGTCGGGGGTGATCTTGTGCAAGTCGCCAACCTTGATTGTGGTAATGATGGTCTCGCCTCCGCGCTGTAGCTCCAGCTTGACATCCTGGTCTACGCTTGAGTCAAGGATATCATCCAGACGGACAAACTGGGTGATGAGCTCATCGTTCACCTTGACCAGAATATCACCCTCCATGACCTTTTCGTAAGAGGGGCCCTCTGGCAGCACGATCTCAGCAACGAGCAGGTTTGTCTCAGTAGGAAATGCACGGCGCATTTGTGCCTCGCACTCGGAAGTGAGGCCTAGACGCCGACACTCGTCGAAGGGCTTCAGCAGGAACTGGCACTGAATATCACCGCGAGTGATGGGCCTGCCCTCTTGCAGACAGCGCAGGGCGCGCCGCGGGCGGTCCAGCGGCAAAAAATAGTCTGTAGAGGCACCGTCGGAACGGCCACCGGCCTGCAGGGCTATGGCATTTCCGTCAATGTTGACGACGGGACTGCCAGAACTACCACCACTGGCAGCCGCACTGGCCTGGTAGTAGCTTGTGTTGAAGTCGCTGTAACCCTCGCCGTACTCGGGGGCATTTCGGTCGAGACGACTGATGACACCCGACAGGATACTCAGCTTCTCGCCGGCATCGTTACCGACGACACGGATCTCGACACCGACCTTGGCCAGGTCTGGGCAGAGTTGCAGGGATTCGATAGGCATGTACTTAATGGCCTTGGGGTCGAACTTGAGAATACCAAAGTCGTGGACCGGGTCGCGGTAGACAGGGTATGCGTCGACTTCCTCGTGGTTGTCGAAAATGCAATAGCCCCAGAACGGACCAGAGCCGACAACGTGACGGTTTGTCAGGATGTAACTAGTTTGTTAGCACTGTAGAATATAGAGACCCTTGATTAACTGGACTTACCCCCTCTCGGCATCAACAACAAAGCCAGTGGCCTCGCTGGTCAGCGCTGGGTCTGTATCAAAGGAGCAAGGCGCGCAGAAGCGAATCGACACTACATTGCGCACGACACGCTGGACAGTCGCCTGCCACTCTGCAGTCTCGGCAGTTCCAGCAGCTGCTAGTAGCACTTCTGCTGCTGCTTTCCGAGATTGTGTGTTTTGGCGCCGGCGCCGAGTTGGTCTGCCGTTGGCCTTGTCATTGTCGCTGCTGCTTTCATCTGCGCCGGGGGGTTGACCATCGGCGACGCTGCCATCGTCGGAGTATTCGGTGTTCTCTTCGTCGGAGCCTGAGATCGCCACGTCGTTGTCGTCGACAACGCCGTCTACTTCTGTGTCGTCTTGCATGATGTCGTCCTTGTGGGCTTCAATGACGTTGCCATTTGTGTCTGGGCGTTGCAGCTTGGACGGTCGGTCGCCGTTTACAGTGGACGAGGCCTCACGCTTCATTTCGTCTGATGTGGTGGTGGTTTGAGGTGTTGTTGTCGTCGGGTAGAAATAGGCAGACCGAGTTGGGAGATGAAAGGCTGAGAAAGAAGAAAAATGCGCTCTTGAATACTTTGAATAACGGTTAATTGATATGTGGAATAGCGGGCTGATAGGCTTTTGAAAACGAGCAAAAGGACCGGGCGTTGAGGCGGGAGTCAACGGCGATGTGTAAAGAGGCAAAAATGTTGAGGTTGGTGTCGTGAAAGAGTAGGCGGTTGGCGTTGATGGCGACTGAGCTAGGCTTTTGCGAGTGCTGCGCAAAGTCGACAAGCGAGCACGTCTCATTCAAGAGGATAGCAAAGCTGGAGACGGCAAAGATGGAAGAAGATGAAAAAAAGATGGGAAAAGCAGGAGAAAAGAGAAAGTGATGGTGATAATAAGACAAGAGATGAAGAGAAGATGTAGCGTCCACGTGGAGGCAAAGAACAGAAAAAAGCAGAAATGAAACAAGTCTAGAGTACAGTCTTCAAAAGAGAGTCACGTTCTGGCCTCGTCGTCGTTGTGGGTGGCGAGCGCGTGGGCAGAGGGTGTGGTGAAGGGCAGCTTTAGGTGAGGCCCAAAATGCGACAGAAGAGACCAGTAGGCTTGTCTAGGGGCAGGATGCTAAATGTTGAAAATACCACCAGGGTGTTGTCCAATGAGAACCCATTATATGGCTCAGCCCACTTATAAATTGCAAGTATGCACATGCACGTCGACGGAGACGGTGCAGATCCACTCATTTCTTCCAGCCGCATAAGACTGCATACAAGCTCCGGCCTAGAACGGCATATGTAAATAGTATCACGTTTGGCAGCAGCGGTGCTCGTCAGGAAGGCGCGAATGAGCACCTGCTTTGGCTAACGACGATGACACTATTGAGTGATTTCTCTTTTTGCTTGCAATCTATTATTCGAGTTTCAAATGGTGACTAATCCGGACGGCCTTTATATGAGTGTCAGCCAGGATCTCACACCACCGGGCAAACCTAAATAGGATGCTTGTGAGGCGAGGCTAGTCCATTGTACTTCTTTCAACGAAAATATCACCAAACAAAAAGGACCGTTGCAGCTTTTCGAACACACCCAATTACGACAACTCATCATACACAGCCCATCACATCGTATCACGACATATGGCACATCAATCAGCATGACAAGTTTGTTGCTTTGTATACTTTTGTCTAGACACCCTGTCCCTTCCCTCCTCTCCTCTACCTGGTCATAATTTAGTCCCATCCCCTCTCGGAGACGGTAAACTCGTAGATGCATCCAGCCCAGTAGCTGGAAAACACAAAAGCGACATAATTGAACTGAAAAAGCCATAACACAGACGACACCATATCGTTGGACAGAAAAAGAAAGAAAAAAAAAACGAATAGAAGAGATATGATAAAGTTGTAGAAAACGACATAGGGCAAAGAACGTCTTCCCCTTAAGCCAGGTATCCTAGCTCGTCATCATCAAGACGCTCAATGTACTCCTTGTCGAGCAAGATCTCGATGCACTTCTTGATATCGGCAACCTTGGGGATGAAGCGACCCTTGATCTGAGCAATGGTCTCGCTGACCAACTGGTTGTGCTTCATGTGCTTGCGTGCTTTCATGATGCGGACAATAGCAGACTATATTGTTAGTGGGGCTTCATTATAAGAAATGAAGATCAGTAAGAAACATACCTGGAGAAGGAGCTTGCGATCCTCTTCAATAGTCTTGTTGGTGTCGGCCTCCTCTTGCCGCTGCTCCGACTTCATGCCGATATTGAGGTTGATGCGAATCTTCTTGTTGCGGAAGTCGTAGTTGAGGCTAAAGGTCTTGCCCGGGCCGACCTTGTCGCCACCCGCCGGCGTCATCGTAAGCACCCTGGCCTTGACAATAATGGCTAAGCTAGGGTCCAGGGACTCCGCATTCAGGTTCGTTGCCGACACAATCTCCTCGTACGTGTACTTGTCCTTGTCGTTGAAGAGCAACAGGATTGCCATCTGGTAGGCCGACACCTGGAATGTGTACGGCGTTCGCGAGTTCTTGCAGTATGTCGTCTTCAGCTCACCCTTGCACAGCTGCCACAGCCATGTCAACTTGCGGCCTTCGTGCTTTTGCTTGTAGAAGCGCGTAAACTTGTCGCAGTCGTTCTGCATCTCCACAGACGGCGTGAAGGTGGTCGTCGGCGGCGACAGGGGCCAAAAGCCTGTGCCAAGAATAGAGTATTGGCCATCGAGTGCAGTCGTCTCCGAGGACTGTACGTGCTCCTTGAACCCAGCATTCAGATCGCGCGAGATCTGCATATCCTGGAACATGCGCTGGAGACGGTTCGTGTACTCGAAACCGCACTCCTCCTTGAGCTTGCTGATCATGCTCGTCTCTGCATCTTCAGAGGACGTGTTTGTGGAAACCAGTCTCCGCGCCAGCATGCGGGAATAGAATTTCTGGAACACGTCCTTGTCCTCAATGTACTTGAAAACGGTCATGATCTGGCCGAGGCTGGTCTCCAGATCAGCCTCCTCGCCAGTACCGCTCTTCTTCAACAGAAAATCTGTGTACTTGGCCAGCAGCTCTGGAGACTTGTTGGACGCTGCCTTGCAAACTTCGTTGCGGTTGACAAACTCGCGGCAAGCATTGTCAAGCGCGCGAGTAAACTCGGCCTCGTCGTTAAAAGCCGTCTTCACAAGGTTGCGATATGTAGTGTGTGTCTCCAGCAGCGCATCCACATAGACTTTGGGGTCCAGTTTTTCAGCATCTGCCGCGACCTTGGCAACGGCAGCGAGGCCAGCGTTACGGACATGCATTTCAAAGCGTGAACGCAGCGGATCCAACCCCTCGGAGACCCGACTCAGAAGGCCATACATACGCGACAGGTCCTCCTCACGCTGATTGTCAAGCAAGTGCTGGAACTCGTCACGAATGAGGTTGGCATGATCAGTAATTAGCGCCGTGTTGCAGCACCTCTTGAGGTGAACTGCGATGTCGGGCAAGAGGTATGTGATCACGCGCTGATCCTCCTCGGCCAGTCTGGCCTCTGCCTTTTTCATGTACTCGACAACAGAGTACTTGGCCACAAACTCGCTGCTCTCGTCCTGGTAGTACCTTCTAGTGTCGTCGATGAAGCGCTTCTCGAAGTGGTACCGGTACGTGTCCAGTGTCGTCTTGGTAGAGTCGTTTTCGTCGAGACCGAGAGATACCATGGAGTCGATGATCTGGCGAATCTGCATGTACTCAATGGTTTCTCCATTGCGCTGCCGCTCTACGAGCTTCATGACAGCATCCATGACCTTTCCTGCGATAAGGTCGAATACGTTGGCCTTCCACTCAACCAAATGCAGTGTATACACGTCGTAGATATTCCGCTTGCCCTCATCGATTTCCCGCTTGACCCAGTGGCGGTTGAGATAGTGGAAGAAATGGTGGATGTACTTTGCCGCGATCGTATAGCGGTCCCATTCTTTGATATAGTATCCTAGGACGGACTCGCCGCTTTGCTGAGTTGCTGAGTTGTAGAATGCGGTAAGGTGTGTGCAAAGATAGTTGGAAAGCTTCTTGTACAGCTCCTCACCGAGGAGGTGGGCTAGAAGATATGTTAGTGGCTACACAGCACAATATACACATTGTACAAGAAAACATATGGTAAAAGAACTACAAACCTCCTCTATGAGCTGGCCCTGGCTGGATTTCTCGATGGGTAGTAGCCTTCTGAGAGGTGCAGAAGTCGTGGATGCAGCTAAACAGTTAGACAACCAAAGAATATGAAGCAGTTTGGAGGGATGCGATGCTCACGTGTAGGTGCCCATATACTATAAAGACTATTAGCAGTTGATTTCTATAAATTGAAGAATGTATAGGATGAGAGAAGCTTACGTCTTGCATGGTCATGCCACCTTCGAGGTTGACCATGATCTTGTTGACATTGTTCTGGATGTAATCCCACCTGGGTTTGTTAAAATGCTGGAACAAGCGATAACATTCCAAGTGCCACTTCAAGGGCATGCACCAATCTACTTACGTCGCTTCGATGTCATCACTCGCCGAGGGTATCGGGTTGAGGGGGCCGAAGCCATTCTGAGCCGGCATTGTGGATGGAGATGCCGGTTGCGGACGGCAAATGGGAATGTCAAAACGAAGGCCCCAGAACGGATCGCGGGACAACTGTCCCGTTGGTTCTATTCGTGTTTTTGGGTTTGTTTATCTGTCGTGTGCAAAATAGGAGGGCAAACAAACAAGCGAAGGATGTCGTTGTTGCTTATTGAGCCTCACTGTACAGAGGAAACCGATCGGGCGCGGAACGTGCAAAACAAGCGCCTAAAGAGCAGTCAATGTGCAGATTGATGGGGCTGTACGATCTCTGGTGCCACTGGGTATGTCGGAAAGGTAGGTTTTTTGTGGATGGGCCGTTATCGAGGCAGACTGGTTTTGTCTCCAAAAGCTCACGAGTCTGGATTTGGGCGACGACACGTGCGAGATGGAGAGAGGATCAAGGAAAATGCCGGGATAGACGAAAATGCAAGATGCAGCACAAAAATAGACGCGTTCTGGCGATGGCGATATGGTTTGTTCTTGGGTTCGATGCTAGGAACGACGATGTTGAGAAGAAAGGGGATATGAGTGGTGGTGACGTTTGGGACAGGTCGGCGTAAACGGTGATGATGTGTGGGAAGAGGCAGGAATAGGAATGAATACAAGGGGAAAATAGGCAGGAGGGGCGGCGGCGGGCGGTGGTGCCTTGTGTGGGTTACTGGCTAGCAGCGCTTAGCCTTAATTCGCCGCTAAACCCGTACTGGGCAGCTGGGCTGGCTGCCTTGGGCTCTGATGAAGTGAGGCTGGAAGGTGCCGACTTCAGCAGGGCCCCATTATGAGGACTGGGAGTTGGGCGTTTGAGGCAGAGAAATGGGGTTAAAATGCAGTTCCAGTAGCGGTTTGTATTTTTGATCTTAGAATTCTACTTGGTGCTATACTAGAGGGTTTGGTTAGGAACAATCTGAGAGTGACTTGGAGCGGTGAGCCTGAGCAGAGCTGCCGTCATGACTAATTCAAAATAGAACAGCCCCAACGATATACTGTAAGCGGAAGGAACGACTGGCCGGTCGCAAGGGGCAAGGCATCTAGCATTTTGTAGGGAGCTGTGCCTGCCTGTTCTGGTCCATGAAAGCCCCGCACAAGCTGCCTACTGATACTGAATACTGAACAAAAGTATCTTATTTCGATCACTGAGCTCTAAATTACATAATCATGGGCCAATCAGATAGACCCACTTCCACTGTCTTATCACAACCTCTCGCCATTCCAACACCACCACCATCACCACCCGACGACAAACGACCGTCGCAAACTAACCAGCATCACGCAGCTTAATACTTTTTTCATTATTTTGCCAAGATATTGCACGATCATATCGTGTGCCAATTCAGTTGCCCAGCATCTACTTTGTCACCCCCGGAAAACAGGCCTTTTTTGCCTCGTCCTCCTCGATTTCACATACCGACTCATAGCACGTCGCGAAACACTGCAACCGCCGTCTATCTAGCTTCCATCTCGTTAAGCTCCGGAGACTCACAGTCTTTGCCGGCCTATAAACTACTTGGCGGATAAAGACGGCAAGGCTAGCCTTGTTTCGGTCCAATCACAGACGGCAACTTGCATCCCCTCGACAGCGACACCAAGTGCAAGTGAATTGTTTCTCATCAAACGCTGTCTTGTGTTGGCTCGTCAGCCTCGGTGACCAATCCGACCATAATGGATGTAAGCCACTTCGCGTGAAAAATATGACGCTCGCAAACGATGCTTAACATTGCCCATGCTCTTGTTTCTTGCCCACCCCATCTCTACCCTCTCCCACACGTTTTATTTGAGATTCATTGATTCATTATTCGTCATTCCCACTCATCCTTCACATTCACAATTCGCTACATCCATACATTGTCGTGTTTATCTCGTCTATTCTCGCCTCATGTCCCTCACTCGCCCCCTCTCATTACACCGCCATCTCATTACTCAAGGCCGTTTGCCTGTACCCCCACTCCCTGCCTATTTCTTACATCTTCACAAGCTGTCTCCCTGCTTCCCGGATATTTCAACATGACCAACGTTGCGGGCCGGACGGGAGTGTGCGCTTTTATATTGTGCACCGGCCAGATGCCTCCTCTCGCCTACATGTGCAAACCAGACTGTCATCTAAATACACCCCTCCTCTTACGAGGCGCCATGCAAGTGCAAACGCAATGGAAAAGCGGCAAATCTTATTCCTATTCTCCGTGTCTCCTTATACTGTGCTAGCATATGCACATCGCCTCTTGTGGCCCGCCTGCCACCAGTCCATGGCATGCACGGCGTCGGGACCGGGGAGGATCCTATGTTTGTCTAGCAGCTGATGGTCGTTTGCTTGTTGTTTGCCAAAGCAGGAGCTTACTATACCAAGTATCACATTGCGGTGTTTCCGACACATGCAGATGATATATCTTCCCTTCTCTTCACACTTGTCTCACTCTCCCCCTCAGTCATCCGCTTGCCATTCATCTGCCATCATCTACACCCCCTTGGACTATTCGCCTCCCAAATAATAGCTCATACTGGCGAGTGGCTTGCTTCCCGTGCCAGACACCGTCTCACCTCTCCCTCTATCACTGCTTGTCTCTCTTTCTCTCTTGTCCCGAAGCTACAAGTGTCACCTACTAAGCAACATGAGGGTATGAGATACGAGAGACAAGGGGCAGAGCACAGAGCACAGAGCACAGGGCACAGAGCACATAGAACAAAGTATAGGGCAAACACAAGCATCCTCTCGTGTCGCATAGGTAGAGGCCAGTGCTTTTCAAAGATAGTCATGAGCCTCTGTACTCTCCGTCCTTCATTTGTCAAGTGTCATACAAGTGCAGGGGTATCGCAGCTTACAAGACCAGCCGCGTGCTGCCAGATATGAACTTCATCTCACTTTGGATTTATATTTCCTACTTCCCCCTCGCCAACTACTTGTGCCTTCTTAACAGTTGCTTTTTCTTATTCCCCACCCCCCTCCCACATTCTCTCATCATCACCATATCCAACGTGACGATGCGTCGCTTCGAAAGCATATCCTCATCTGCAGATGCCGGGCCTTCATCTCGTCCCCAACCCATTCCCGACAGCTCTTCCCCACAGGACAATGACGCATCCTCGCCTTCATGCTCGTCCGCCCCTGCAGTCGCCAAAATTACAAGCCCGGCTTTACTAAATCTCGAACGTGTCTTTGAGCAGAACCGCCAGCGAACCCAAAAACGCGATGGCGGCATCGTCGCCCCAAAACAGCAGGCTGAGCCCGTGCCTCCCCCACCACCCAAGGGCAAACCAAGACTTTTGTTGATGGGCCAGAGAGCGTAAGTTTGCAATCTTTGTTTTCCTAGAAGGCGTGCATCAACATGCGGCTTGACCGAGTGGCCCGATCGATCCATTTGTCTCCTGATATATGACTTATATGGCATATTATGGTGTGTGTTCTTTGCTGACCAGTGTGCGTCTGGGCCTCAATGCTATAGAAGCGGCAAGTCATCTATATCGAGCGTCGTGTTTCACAAATTACCACCAAATGAAACCCTCTATCTGGAATCGACATCGCGGCTACAAAAAGACGCCATGGCGTAAGTGTTATATTATACTACCGCTGATATCTTACATTACGACTTTATCTAATTTCAATCACATGGCAGATCCTTTATGGACTTTCAAGTGTGGGATTTCCCCGGCCAGATCGACTATTTTGATAGCGGCAACTTTGACATGGATGCCATCTTTGGCGAGGTCGGCGCCCTTATCTGGGTCATTGATTCTCAGGACGACTACCTCGAGGCTGTCGCGCGTCTCAACCACACGATCCTCAATGTACAGCGCAGCTACCCCAACATCAACATTGAGATCTTTATCCACAAGGTCGATGGCCTGACAGACGACTTCAAGATGGAAATCCACCGTGATATCATGATCCGCGTCCAGGACGAACTCTCCGATCAGGGCTTTGAGAACGCACCCATTCACTTTCACCTCACCAGCATCTACGACCACAGCATCTTTGAGGCGTTTAGCCAGGTCATCCAGAAACTCATCCCGGGACTAGGCCAACTCGAGGCTATGCTGACGTCGCTGTGCCGCACATGCCGCTTCGAAAAGGCCTATCTGTTTGACGTCCTGAGCAAGATTTACATTGCCACCGACAGCACACCCTCGGAGATGGCGTCGTACGAAGTGTGCTCCGACTTTATCGACGGCATTATCGACATTACCGAGGTGTACGGCAGCTGGGCACGGCCCGAAGCATACCACCAGCGCCTAGAAGAGGCACAGCACCAGCCCTTGGCAGACCAAGTTGCCTGTCCCTGGGCAGAGAGCTGTATCGTGCTAGCCGACGGCAGCAAGCCTATACTGCTGCGCGAGGTGGACAAGTACCTGGCACTGGTGGCCGTGATGCAGGAAGGGTCCTATGAGAAGATTCCACTAATTAACATGAACGTGGATGTCGTCGTTAAGGGCCTGACTGAGTTTTTCAAAATCACCAAGCAAAAGAAGTAAAGAAGCAGCGGGCAATGAGCAACTATTTCTCACTCACACCTGTCTCTTTTTACCATTTTACTTGTCGCTTGTTGCTACAATTCGTTCTATTCGGCGAGTGGCGTTTAGGTTTCCCCCCGCCGTCTTCGGACCGCTTGGGGCATTTAGTTTCTTTCTTCTGGTTTTCTGACATTTTTTGTTATTTTTGCTGTGAGGAGCTTAAATAATCAGTCACTTCGATGGACATAATTCCAAATATCCAACACAACACATGGGATAACATTCGTGTTCGTAGCTCTATCGAAAACAAGAATTCTAGCTGACTAATCATTGAACATGAGAAATGGCGGCGGCAATGTAAAGACGCGATATGTCGAGCCGTCTGCATGCATTAAACAGACACGCGCCATGGTCATCCGGCCGTCATCGTCCACTCCTTTCCCACTATCACCGTTGAATGTGGCAGACACCATACCCTTGTCGGAGCCCGCCTTTCTAGGGCCTAGCACCTCCATGCGGACAATGGGGCTGTTCTTGCTCTTCTTTCCTGCCACAGTGGTTTTCTCGCTGCCAGCATCGTCTGCAACTAAAGGTGGGTCGATGGTGGCTATCCAGCACAGACCAGAGGCCTGCAGCCCCAGTGCTTCAGTTGGCAGGTGCATCACAGGGAGGCTGTTGCCATCGATGCCGTCGTAGTATTTATTATACATCATGTTAGGTGACTTGATCGGTACCGCAACCAGTCTTTCACTCCGCTCTATCGAGTTGTTAGCATCAGCACCGATCCTAAGGAATGGAGTGGGAAAATACACACCCTTAGTGGCAGCCAAGAGCAGCAGCAAGGTATTAGAGCCGGCAAACTGGAAGTCGACAACCCGGCAATTGTCTGCCAAAGCTAGGACACTTGCGCTTGTGGAAACTGCTTTGCTGACTCCCTCTTCTGTGGTGATGGACGTGCGGAAGAGATAAACCCTGCTTGCGTCTTCTTGGGCAGTGAGAGCAGTGAATGCCAGTACATCCCTGCTGTCCACGGGGTCAGGCTTTGCAATCGTCGTCATGACTACCTCTGATCTCTTGACGCGCAAGCCGACAGACAGTCGTGACAGAGGACCAAAGCTAACATTTTGCCGTCCGGACTGGGCAATGTTTTTCAGTACGACATCGGCGCGTGTTGATAGAAGTTTCATCAAGAAGTCGAATCGCAATAATGCCTTCATGTAACCTGCCTTTCCCTCTTCCCCGGCAGTAGACTGTTTGCCACCTCTCCGTCTCAGTGCTGTTGTGGCATCTAGTGCAGGTTGTTTGCCCTTGTCGATTGCGCTTCTAATAGACTCGTCGCCCGTAGCCACGAGGCCGCCCTGGAGAATTCCCAAGAAATCTGGCTCAAGGTCAATGTCAATAGCTTTATTAAGCTCTTCGTGAAATTTCGTAGAGAGGCTCTCCCAGGCATACTCGCCCGTCGACATGTTCGTATTGCCACCTGGTGCTGAGCTGGCCTTGGAAGCAAAGTAGCCCTCGACGGCCGTCCAATCTGCATTCCACTCGGCCTCGGTTGTCTTGCCAAAGAAGTGCTCCAATGGAGTCGTGACCATGTGGTTGGTAATGTAGTCAAGAACAGGTGTCATGCTGATGACCGGCTCCTTGTCTGCCTGTTCTTCGGCCTGTCCAGGAAGAGCGAGCCGCACAATCAGCGACCGTAGCCAAGAGGAGAATGCAACAAATAGGCCCAGCTCGGCCGAAATCAGTACACGCGCAAGCGACGCAGACATCAATAAGCAGTCAATGATTTCCGACAAAGACTCTAGTTCGCCCACTGAAAAGCCGATGCCGTCACAGCTGTGGTGCTCGGCAAGCCCCTTGAGGCGACCGAGAGTCAGCACAGACCGCTCAATGGCTGGCAGCAGGCTGTTGTGGATCAGGTCAGTCAGACTCTGAAGACTTCCGGCAACTGCCTTGTCCCAACGCTTATGGCCCTAAAAAATACAAGTCAGCATGATTGATTGGGCTCTTGTAAAGAATCAAAACGTACACGCTCGGCGATGGTGTCGATAAGCCACTGCTTGAGTGTGGGAGACACATAACCCGTAAGAGCCGCTGCCCGGAAAGCATGGACAATGTTCTTGTGTCTTAACTCCTGCTGCAGATCCTCCTGGATGCTGTCAAGGAAACGAGATGGCAGCTCGCGGAGATTCTGCCATTCGCCCTGCATATGAACGACGGTCTGCTGGATATAGCGAACCAGTTTGTGGAATGTGGTGGTCTTGGAGGCGAGGGTGGAGAGGTTATATGATGACGAGTAGATAAAGGTAAAGTCCATTGGAGCGAGATAAATAGCAGTGCTATCTGCGTCTTCGTTTGTGAGGAGGAGGACGTGCGTGGAGCTGGCGCCATGAGACGCATGTCGGGCTAGACGCATAAGCTGCTGCTTTCCAGGGGCAGCGACAGCACCATCTCTTGGCGGCAGAGGCACTGTGAATCTGCCCATGACAAAGGTATCATAAATGCTAATGTGTATAACATTGTCTGCCGTGCCAATAACCATGACATGGATGTAGTCACTGTCTTTGATATCAAGGGGTCGAAACATGAAATCGAGTGACGTCTGCGTCGAGAACACAAACATGTCGTCTCTGGTAAAGTCAGTGAAGTCCCATATAACATTACACTTATCAATCGATGGCAATAGTAATGGACGCTCACCCTGACCCGCCAGATACTGGCAAAGGCGGCAGCTTCGTGAGGCTCTGCTCGACATCTGCGCGCAAGAGAGCCTGTGGCAGGTCAAGCAGGTCCCGATCCTGTTGGCAGTGTGTGTTGTCGACAACAACTGTGCGCCACGAGTCGCTGCTACCAGCCATGTTCTTAGCCCAGCTTATGTATGTAATGGCTGCTGGGGAGTTGTCAAACAGACGGATCTGGCTAACAGTCTTTGGGCTTTCCAGGCCGACCAGCCGCACCACGCCGTCACTCCATGCCACGGCAAGATACTGTCCTAGCTTGTTAGACGATGTTCGTAGGTGATATACTCCTTGTTTGCAATTGTTTCCCTCTTTGTTTTCCCTCTCTAGCCCGAAGAACATACCGTCAGACTTCCATGCGATGGCCTGCACATCCTTGTTCCTCTCCGTCAACTTGGACACGATCTCGCCACCCCGCCGCCGAATATAAACAGCATTGGGGCCACTAACTGACGCTGTCAAATCTGCTGTCGGACATGCGGCCACCTTGTTGGGCGAGTCTGCCGGGGGGTTGAGGGCGCTCTGACTGAAGAGCTTCAGCCCTCTGGAACTCCCCGCCATTGAAAAGCAGGCTTATGATATGGTTTGCAAATCGATCAAGCGGCTTATAAAGCAAAAAAATACTAGACGGAGTCCGGTATGTCTGTACCAAATTTGAGAGCTTGTGGAATAGCGAATTTGAAGATTGGCTTGGCTCGAGGTAGGTTTTACATCATCTGAGGCCGCTGTAAACATCGTGATATCAGAGTGCAGGGCGCGACCATCGCGCCTTCCCACTATAATTAATACAGTTTAATCCGCACTGTACGCGTAGCACGCGTTGATGGGTCTGCCTACCTTAAAACAGCTCTCAGCACGCCAATATATACACAGTGCATACAGTGTGAAATTATACCACTCTCCAGTACCAGGAACTAAAAGGTAGCCAGATGTTAGCCAATCAACGCTCTCCATATAGATATCCACCAATCCGTCTCCACCAATCAGCCACGAGCCATTTCGTTCCCAGCTTTCTCTTTTGTGACCTAGGCTCACATCCATCAACACATCTCGACGGCCACCGACGACAATACTCCAGCCGTTCCCGGAGCCCAACCACGACCAGAACACCCCTCCCCTCACCGAAAATACCAGTATACAACTGAACCAGGTCAATTGACCAACAGTCGTCACAATGGCTGGCCTTCAACACTACAGTGCGCCTTCTCGAGGACTCCCATGACGACGACGTCGACGACGACGGTGTTAAGACAGATTGGAATGATAGCTAATGCAATATTACAGAGATGCATTTGGACCCGGCCATTCTCCGGTTGAACAGTACGTGGAACCCTGAATCGGATCAGACCGAGACCGAGACGCCGACAACCGAACACTCAATTCCGGCCACTTCTTCCGCATCTTTGCTGACGCAACCCAATAGACATGACTACCAACCGCTACAAGTACTTCCGGTGGACCAAGCGCACAGCCCGCATTACTTTTATGTACGTGGCTGTTGTGCCGACTCTGTTTGGCATCCTGGCCTACTCCTTTGAGGTAAGCTGCCATCTGGAATACAATACATCGGCCAGCGCAAGAGCAAGAGCATTCGCTAACACCCCAACTACAGGGCAAGTGGAATCTTCGTGGCAAGCGGAGAGGCGACCCGTTGTCCGAATTTTAAGAATTCAGGCTCGGAAGATGACGGAACATGGCACAGAGGAGCGAGCATTGCGGTCTCTTCTAAACAGAAAGAAGACTATGAACTGTACATATGGATATCATTAACAAATAAAAGCCAATGCAAAAGGCAAATCAGCAAGACTAGCAGTATTGATGGTGTATGCTTTGAAGAGTATGGAAACGAGCCAGAGCTGCAGTGCGAGTGCACGGCTATTGTAGTTAAGGTTATTTTCAAGCGTATTAGGAAGGCACGGCAACATGGGAGCACATGAGAGCATAAGACACACTATCCCGCCTCATCTGCCGTTACGCCTTCGCCGTGATCCGGGCCATCCTGCAGCACCGCCACCACTAGCACTGCCGCTTAAAGGACCGGACCGACCGCCGTCTCGCACCCAGATATCTTGATCTGACGGGGCATCGCCTCGCCGCCGTCCACTGGTCGGAGCAACTGCACCAAAGGATGAAGACCCCCTGTCGTCGTAGCTTCGTCTCCGTTTCCCACTGCGATGGTCTTTGTCAGAAAGATAGTGGCTGCCCCCGCCTGCTCGGTTCCATAACGGCGGTGGTGGTGGATGCACGCTGGTTACTGATGCCTCACCTATGCCGCTGCCACGCCCGCTCCGGATATTGCCTGCTGAAACAACACAGCCATTGGCCAGGGGTGGCATGATGGCACAAGAGATAAAATTACCAGGAACAAAATGAACGTCTGCAAGCGTCTTTATGCCGTTTTCGTCCATTTCATCGTCTCTGTCGTTCTTCTGGCGGGCATTGTCGTTGTCGCTGTTTGCCGTCGTGTTTTCTGTCTTGTCTGCCGCCGTCTTGATCGCCGCATCTACTCTTTGAGGGGCGTTAAATTCGGCTTCAAGTTCGTAGCCGTCTAATGCCTTGAGTGAAGAAAGACTTGTTGGTGCACCTGGACCGCCGCCGCCAATGACCACGCTTCCCAGGTCTTTAATGACAATTCGTGGGAGTCCGCTGCCTTCATCCCTTGTGCTGCCGTCATTGACTTGGACTAGGCGAAAGGCAATGCGAGTACCGATAGCTGGGCTCGGCAAAATAACAGGGCTCTGTGAAGCAGCCAGAAAGTATGACAACTCGGTCAGAGTACACGTTGGAAAAGTGTGCGCAGCAACAAATGCGAGCTGATGCACTGTTAAAAACTCGTCGGTTCTGGCTAGTTAGCTGTGTTGCAGTTGATTTGGAAGTAATTTTTTGTGCTTACCTATGAAATGCACCTGTACGATAGTACAACTTGACGAGAAACGGCCCGTCAGCCATCTTGTGGGAAGAGCCTTGTCGTCGGCCAGTAAGTCCTAATGTTTTTGATGTCTTTTAATTGCACTTGTCGTTGTTGATCGTCGTTCTCAATAAAGTGAATTCATGTTACTTATGTTTAGAGTATAGTCTTTATGATATTGACTTTGACTTTTGTGTATCGGAGTTGTATATCTGATATATGGTGAATTTTCGTATAATACTGATGATGCGTTGACAGACTTTGGTGAAGTGAGGCCGCGATGATCTCCAGCCTTGCGATAGTGTGTCTTATGTAATACAAAATGGAAGTGGGGCGCTACATTGAGTATATTCGACGCGGCTGAAGGCACGACATGCTGTGTATTACTGTAGTGGGCCAATACGCTACAGACAACTCCTAAGGTTTTTCCTTTTCAATTTGCGACATCAGCTCAAGAATACTGCGTATATCAATATCAACCTCCACCTCTACTCGAAACGATACGGCGAATTCAATTAGCATTTTAATATCTCAAGACACAATACACGCACGATTTGATACCCTTTATATCCGTCACCATGGATTTCGCATCATTGATGTCGGCCCAAATGGCCAAAAAGAAGCAACAGCAGCAGTCAAAGACTGAAAGCGCAAAGAGTGCATCGAATATAGTAGACAACAATGCATCAGAATCCGAATCTACACCAGCAAAAAGATATATGCGCATCGGCGAGATTGAGGAGCAGCGCAAGGCCGCCTACTACGACGCACAAAAAGCCCGCGAGGCTGAGCGCGCGGCCAAGGCAGAAGCAAAGCGCAAGCGCGAGGACGAGATTGCCGAAGAGACACGGGTACGCGATGAGAAGCGTCGCCGACTAGCAGAGGAGTCGAGGGCACGACGGATAGCTCGTGAGGCCGAGGAAGAGCGCGCACGGCGCAAGCGCATCGGCCTACCCGAGCTGCCAGCAGACGTTACCGTTGACGACAAGGTCAAGGTTAAAGCCGACAAGGCCAAGGCGGAGGATGGGGGCGAGGACATGGACGAAGACAAGCTGCGCGGTGCACTACGGGCACTAAAAGCTCCTATTATATTGTTTGGCGAGACACATGCTCAGCGTTTGCGGCGATACCGGCAGACTGCAGCGGCGGCAGAAGCTGCACTCACATCGGCGGAAGCGGCCAAGTTGCCCGTACCGACCACACTGGTTCCTGTGCCCGAAAAGGACATGAAGGTGCCTGCAGTTGCCGAAATACCACGCGATACCAAGAGTCTGGAGTACCTATACAGGCAGCTAGCGAGCTATTTTAACCTGGTGTTTCACGAGTGGGAGATGGCGCTACACGAGGCGGCCGTCAAGATGAAGGAAATGGGCGAGAGTGATGCGAGCCGTGGTGCACGGTCGATTATGGAGCAGAGCCGGTCATCTATCAGGCCATTGTTTCGGCGACTCGAGGACGGCAGCCTAGACAACGACAAGATCTTGCCGGCCATTGTCGAGATTGTCCACGCGGCACAAGAGCGGCGGTACGTGGACGCCAACGATGCATACTTGCGCCTGAGTATTGGCAAGGCGGCGTGGCCGATTGGTGTGATCATGGTGGGCATTCACGAGCGTAGTGCGCGCGAGAAGCTACACGGCGGCGACAAGGGCGGCGTCATGACAGACGATGTGACGCGCAAGTACGTGCAGAGCATAAAGCGGTGTTTGACCTTTGCACAGGTGCGGTGGCCACCACATGATGCAAGCCAGTTAATGGGTTAATGATTATTTAGTCGTTATTGCAATGCAACGCAATATCATATAATTTATTACTACCAGCTATCAAGTAGCATACTCATAGGTTTCATAAGAAGTGAACGCAATGCAAACCAGCAGCGTGTGAATCATCCCAACCTGTCATGGCCCGCTATACTACTACCGCCGTTACTCCTAAAAGGCCATTGTATCCCCTATGTCATTATGTTCGAATCCCATGAGTTGCCAAATTCAGATGTTGGGGCGGCAGTTTTGGCCCCGCGCGTTTCAAGCCCGGCAGCAATGATGTTGGTTCGCCGGAGCCGGTCGATGGAGTCGGCCTCAAACTTGGTCATCAATTCAATGGCTTCCTTTTGCATCTTGGACCGGCCAGCTTCCTTCTTTATACGCACGAGCTGCAAGGTTAGCGGTTAGCACTCGTACATCTGCAAATAATGGGGGAAGGATGAACAGGAAAGACAAAAAAAAAAGAAAAAAATTACCTTGTTTATGGAGTCGACCTGTGCGCTCAAGTAGCCCTTCTTAATCATCGTGATTAGCTCCTTCTCAATCGACTCACCTGGAGCCGAAAATGCCTCGTCCATGTTAGTAAACAGTGCAATTGAGAACGGCTCCAGATAGCTAGTGATACACTTGCGGCGGATCTGTGCTAGCACATCGTCAATGAACTTTTGCAGGAACAGGTCCAGCTTCCAGTCGGCACGGTACGATGTGAGCGTAGCCAGGCACGCCTTGTAGCGGCCATTCACAAACTGAGAGACGGCCCGTCTGACATGTGGCTCAAGCTCCAGGAACGCCCGGAACGAGTTGTTATCGAGCACTCGCTTCTGCAGTTCTGCACGGTCCATTGTAGCCAGTGCCAGCAGGCCGCCATACACGGCAATATCGTTTGCCGTCAGAATACCCTCAGTCAGAGTGGACATGGCTGCCACAGCTGGTGAGGCAGTGGCAGAGCCAACAGCGGCAGAAGACGCTCCTGTTACGGATGTTACGGATGTAGTGGCGCCACTGCCCACCTCCAGGAAGCTCTTGGCTGCCGCTTCGAACTTTTCCTGGTTCAGCAGGGCCAGGCCAGATAATGCGCGCACATATGGCAGATTTAGCTTCTCCTCGTCATTATCTTGTAGACCAGTGATCTTGCTGAGCTGTGCCAATACGGACGCCCATTCCCGGCGCTGGATACCCACTCTCGCCAAGTGCTTTCCGAGCTGGACGAGATGCTTGGCTGAGCTCACGTCCGGCCGCATCAGCGTATAAGCCTCGGTAGCCTGTGCCAAATCGCCCGTTGCCTCAAAATGTCTGCCGATTTCCTCGTGGGCCATGCGGATGCTTTCCTTGACAAGGTTGTTCTTGTACACCTTGATTTCTGCCTCG
The DNA here is from genome assembly GCA_029298715.1 of Ophiostoma ulmi. Taxonomy (NCBI): domain Eukaryota; kingdom Fungi; phylum Ascomycota; class Sordariomycetes; order Ophiostomatales; family Ophiostomataceae; genus Ophiostoma; species Ophiostoma ulmi. Next base: position 2,750,183 of record JANSLN010000002.1, on the reverse strand, counting down.
TAGCGATTGATTGTGGCCTTGTTGTCTGCTGCCGTTTGGTCGGCCCAGTTCTTATCAAATTCGGCATCGGGGTCGTTGGGCGACGCAAGACGGAGGTACCTCCAGGCTTCTTGGTATTTGTCCACGTCTTTTCCCTTCTTTGCCTCAGCCACTGCTGCTTTGAGAGCGTCAACGTGCAGTGGCACTGAACTCAGGCCGATCAGCATAATGCGGTCATACTTTGTCGGACCTGAGTAATTCTGGATATATGGTTCAAGATCAAACTTGGGCATCTCTGTTTAAAAGTGTCAGTATGGCTGTTATCCGGCTTGATGCGCGATATGCCTCGACATGGCTTTTACTAACCCTCAACCACCACGCCGCCCTGGGTCACCACTGTCACGAAGAAAGGGGTGTCTGCCATGGCTACAGTCTCTTCCCCAGTGACAAAAGTTTCAGTCTCAGCCCGTTGTAGGGTCCTTTTTCACACGATTTGCAGGTTACTTGTTTTGTGATCCGTGGGTAGAACCTCGTCAAGTTCAAAGATGATGGCGTCGTTTTCCAAGGCCGGGGTTATCGAGGCTCGCGCGGCGACAGTGGGGTCGGAGCTGAATCTTCCAGATGTCGTTTATACCAGGGCAAGCCAAGAAAAAAGTAAATAGCTCGCAGCTGTATATAAATTTGGTATATCAGCACAAGCTCTGGCTTCAGGTGAGCTAGAGGTAAGCTCGAGGTGAGCTTGATAGTGCTGTGAGGAGGAGAGGGGTGGATCGGTCGCTGAGAATAATAGCTCGGCAAAGGCGGTTTAGTAGAGAACCGTGTCCTGGAAGAACTGCTAGTGTCGGGCGATGTGTCGATGCTGATATAATGTCATCCGTATCTGAAGCTGGAGCACAAGGCAACGAAGTAGGCCGTTTGCCTGTTGCTGTGTGCCCTCTCCATAGAGCTCCTGCCAAAGGTGGGGGACTTGAAGTGTGGGGCTAGTGTGTTTATTGGTTCGTAAACTTCAGCTGCTTGTATGATTATGTAATCGGAAATACTTGCATTATCATCAGCCGAAGACAATGAACAATTACCTAGATATTGCCATTCGTGTCAGTTTAGTGACATTAATTCTAGGTCAGCTTTGTACCGTGCTTTCTGAAATTCGTTTATTTTATTATTTGTATCTGTCGACTTGGTTTTAAGGAAGAACATAACCCACAAGTAACAAAAAAGAATTTGTAATTACCAAAAGAACAGAACGAAAACGGGCAAAAGAGTCATTATAGTCAGACCAAATCTTCAGTCGCCAACTGAAGAGTATAAGTTGAGCACAAAAATGCACGCTTGTATATCATCACCATGCCAGCATGCATGGCAGTATGACTACTCCTGCGGCCAAACTCTCTCACGAGCATGTTGTCATGTCGTGATTTTTGGTATTCCTTTGATGCTCCATCCTCCGTTAAAAACCATCACAGCACGATCAGTATTCAATTCATATTGAAAACCGATTTAGCTGTTGAATAATTAAATAAAGCAATCAGCCGGGGTAGCATGGTATGATCTTGCTACGGCCTGCTGCCACCCTTCTACTAGTTTGGCCATTTCGGCACCGAATGGCCACCGACGGGATATCAGGAGGTACATGGTGATCGGTGTAGTGAGAGTGACATATTGGCGTAGTGTGTAAGTTTTGCCCCACGCCGTGTATTCAATGAAATTTTGAATTGCATGGCTGTGCACCATATTTTCGGTGCGAATAAGATCCGTCTTAATTTCTCATAGATATCTATATATAAGCTAATTTTCCACGGCACAGCCTCTACTCTTCGCATTGAGATATACTGGCTCGTATTTCAAGACTGCCCGGGCATGATATGATATATGCAAATATGTAGTTTAGCGGCGTTTCTGTCCCATGCTGAATGCGAAGCTGTCGCGGTTGCGTAACCGGCTCGTGGTCTGGTTCGGCACAGGTGTGATCACCATCTCTGCGGACTGGAATGGGGCACAATAACTGGGGATCAGAAGGCTTGTTTTCTTACCTCTGAACCTTTCTACGAGCCAATATGGAAATATACTTGAGTGTACGACTGCAGCTACATAGACAGGGATGTGTTATCACATTGTGTGCCAGTGCCATACTGGTCATTGCTCATTTGATAAATGGGTGCTCACCTGAGACACGCGTACGCGCACGCACGCATCGTTCTTTGGCAAATTATCCCTGAGACTGTTCAATGAAAGCCCCTGCGAGTGATAACTTTAGACAGGCATTATAGAGACTGATTGTAAATTCAAATATATTCATAGATTTGTGCAGATGTATAGAGTGATTGCAGTGAGGCAAAGGCACACCACAAGGTCTGTACATATTTTTATTGAAGCGCTACACCAAACCCAATCGGAATTCAAGCCCACCACATGGTCTTGTATATCATTTGAAATCCCACCCGTTTTCGATATGGCGTATGCCAAGCTTTTTAGCCAGTCGTGGCTCCCTTGCACCCCACGAGCTATTTGGATGACAGAGGCCAGGGGCTTCTAAAGAAAGTCTACACTTCTTTATCTGATAGACATCATGTACTTCATACTACTTCATACTTGATACATGGTGTCAGAACAGCCAATGCGGAGAGCTCGTGAAAACTCACAAATAATAGTGTCTGAGGCTATATTTAGGCAGTGCAAAAAAGAAGAATGCTAAAGACGACTAGTATAGTGGTGGTATATTTTCCAAGTTTTCTCTTCTTCACCTCCTCTTCTCATTTTCTTCTTTTTAGTATCTCGTTCTTATCTGCCCACCATGTTCACTTTGACCCACCGGCATAAGACTCTAAAACGATACAATTCCTAAAGTGGTGCGCTGACCGCTTGTGGGATGGATTGGGTTAATCTCCTCTACCAACCTGTCGGTATATAAATACAATTTTACGATATTTTACGATATCACAATAACACCATCCATATATATACTACATGTGACATACAGATATGATCAAGTGATGAACTGCAGGAGCAGGACTACAGCTGTGTATGTAAGATAAGATAATATATGAGTAAACTATGCTGCAGCAAAGTGCAGATGCCAGCGTATGGCTCCGACTTTACTAGCAACGGCGGCATTTCTGACCAGGATATTGGACCGATCCTTCCCCCCCCCCCCTGTGCACAGGTCCCTGTGGGTGTGTTCGGAACAACTCTGGAACCAGGCCTACGTGATGAATGGGTTTTGCAGTTGCATTGCCGTAAGAAAGAATAATAGGCAGATGGCAGTTTTTGTCAAGCTTCTGTTGATTCATTGTTTGTCTGATTAATTCGACATTGATACTAACTTCCTGAAATGTCCTGGTGCCTCTAGCCCGCTTCCTGGTCCCCAGAATTTAGTACACGCATACGACGCTATGGTGACATGTTTGGCCATACTCCATACTCCATACTCTACATCAACGTACTTGTATCTTATGTTGAAAGATAACTCTCTATTAGCAGCTGTTGCAGCAGGTTACAATCTGTAGAGCCCAGGGACAACGTGAGTCAACTAGGGACCGAATATCTACATGCGTAGCGCTTCTCCTCGGAGCCTCCAGAGTGGAATAATAATCATTTTTCATCTTGATCTTGCTCATTTTACTTGCTTAGTTAGCCTATTTGGCTGGTTCCTTAGTCGTCTGTTTGATTGCCTCGCCAACTTTTTGCAAACTGTATGCAGCTGCTTCATTAAGCATAAACGTATTGCATTGTCGCAACTCTTCTGGTCCATCTACCACCTGCGGATCATCACCGCGACCTAGCTTGAAAATCTTTCTAGGCTACTCGCTGATCTTCTTTTATCAGCACAGGTCTTTCACTTTCGCTTGCATCTTAGGGCTGTCATGCTTCGGGCCATTTTGATTTTCTTGCGGCAGGGGTCGGGCCAACCGAATGCCAAGAAACAAGTCCATGGGGGCCAGGTCCCGCTACCAGAAGATGCACTTGCACAAATAAAGATAAAGCATCAGCAAGCATAAACCATACTTGCGTCCCTGTGAAATCACCAGTCCTTGCTCTTCACCTAAGGTGAGAGCCACACACTTCGGGCCATATGCCATATTGTTATTGTTGGGAGCGAGACATGGTGGATGTGTCTCTTGGCTGGTGCAGATCACTTCCGGTTGTGTATATATACTTGGCAACTGCCAATGCTCAGGTCAGAGAAATATTCGCTTGGGTTGGATTTTGAAGACCTTCTTCTCGTCTACTTCGTATTCTCTGTTCTGTACTCTCTTCTATTCTTATTTTTCGCCGTGGCATCCTTGATGGTGGTGTGGATGATAGGTGGACACTATCTAAATCTGAACAGAGGAAGAGCCCATAACGCGTGGGAACAAAATCCACCCGCGCAGGTTTATGGAGAGTGCTCTTCTCGACAAGATCACGAGGGCGTTAAAGGCTTGAAATGGCACATGGAGGTATTCGGGAAGACGTGTTTGGAAAGAGCGAGATTGCAAAACATCTACCAAACAAGGAAGGCACGATGGCAAAGTCGAAGGAGATGACAAGAGGGGACTATGAGGCAAAAAACACGTCTTACGAATGAGTTGTAATCGTTGTAAGATAATACAGAAATTAGCATTATGCGGGCAGGCACAACATAGGCAGATAAGTCTTTCCCTACCGGGAATAAGTCGTGTATGCCATACATTGCCGTCTGTACTTTGTAGTGCGAAGATGAGCCAGTATGTCACACGGTCGTCCTTACCTGATAAACTCATAAAGATCGATAATAGCACTGCACCATAAAAGCTGCTTACCAATCTATATACGCCTTAATTACCTGTTCGCATCAACTCGTCGCGAAAACCACAAACTCTGAAGCCCTTTTCGAAACACGATGCACAATATGGTACACCGCCGGAGAAAGCAAGAATGCGCCCGAGATATGCACAGAGAAGGCTACCCACACTTTCGTCCTCGTGCAATTGATCTCATTATGTCATTACTTCGCCAAGAAGGCCCTGCAACGAGCGGCCTTTTCTACTACTGTCACTGATCCCAGTACCCGTCCATAGCGTCGTCCTGGCGTCCTGCTCGCTCCTGGGCTTTCTGTAATATGGATATTGTTGGCGCTGGGCATGCTGGGCACTGGCTGGGCAGGGCTGGTCCACCAGTGGCCGTTGCTTTAGCCGGTGCTGTGGTGATGGAGAAAAAGACTTCTAATCAGGTGTTGATCCTGATGAAAACAGATGTCTACGGAGGCTTTCTCTTTCCCTCTTTCATATCTGTACACTGCAGAGTATCCTACGGCGTCTGATTTAGGATAAAGTTATAAAAGAAAATACAATAAAGACCATTCAAAATGTGTGCAACGTCTATCACGCCCCAGATCGCCTGTATGGATTAGATACAGCCTTGGGGACTCGGTGAGCATATGATGATTGTCATGCTAATCGTTAACTGTTGATCCCGCTGATTGCCTACAGACTACAATAGGTAGGAGCCACTAATGACCTATGAGAGAGCCCTGAACGACTCAGGATTGCCCCTGAAATTGCCTCTTTGACCACCTCATCTTCACTTTCTCTTCCCCTCTCCACCCAGAACGCTACCAACGTTACTCTTCTTCCCGCATTTGAACCCTGTCCTCTAGTGGTGCTGAAAAAATGCTTGGCATCTGGTCGACTGGCACCAATTGGCACCAGTGGTCAATATTATTAGGCCTTGTCTTTTTCTTGTCTCGTCTTATGTGTGTCTCCAAGTCTCCCCAAGGTGTCTTGGAACATGTACTGAAGCCCTTGCCCAGCGTAAAGTATTTCCATTCGTCGTATTTCAAGACAATACACCACAATCCTCCCTGCTTTCTCCCCGAACCCACACAGCTTCTATGCTACAAGTACAGAATCAATGGAACTCTTACGAGTACAGAACACGGCACGTTTACTCGCCGCTGTCTTGGCTTGTCCAGAAGCGATCACCTCTCCATGTGAGGCAAGGCAATGCCCGTTGGGTTGGGAATATCTGGCCTCGTCAATACGTTAAGACAGTACGAATAATTATTACTTATCAATATCCAATTTTAAGCACTCGTCGTCATACTTGTCGTCTTGACCTGCCTGATCCAACACCCCCGATAACGTGTGTCCGCTTTCCTCCACCTAGGTACCCCCTCTTTGTACCATCTTGCTCTCATTCCGCACTTGTCTCCTCGCTCCCCTCGTTTATTTGTGCTCGCTTCCCTTCCTTCTCATGTATGACGGAGCATGTAGCCCTTTTTCTCTTGGCATCCCCAAGTCTCCGAGTCCCCAAGTCTGGAAACTGTGCTGACAGCCATCGTCATATTTTTCTTTGACATTATTGTTCAGGGCACGGGGCAACATGTGCCCCTGATGAATTGATCTCATTTATTCACAGCGTCAGAGCTTTTGTTTTACAACGGCCCCTCCATTTTTTTTCTTTTCTTTCTTTTCTTCATAGGTGCACTCTTCTCAACGCATGTACTCGTATATTTTCTATTTAGAGTATATTCCGCACTGTTCTCCTTTTCGCAAAACATATCTCACGGGCCGGCTGTGTGCTTCCTGGTAAGATACGTTATTAACAAGACCTAGTAAGCTAGAACACAAAGTGCGTATCTAAAGGTCTGCATTATTACTCTTCTTCATAGTTTTGGGGTCCCACCTCGCCGTTCTCTCGAAGCCCAAAGAAGAAAAAGAATAAGAACGTAAAAGAGAAAAAAGGAAATAAGAAAGAAAAAAGAAAGCTGGAAAGGGAAAAAGTCTCTGGTGCTGTCTCTCTCCACCTTTTACCTCCACCCCGTTGGGCAATCCATCCCTAATCCTGTTCCTCCTTGTCCCCGGCCGCTTTTTGTCCGCTACTCTACAAACCGTTTCGATCTTGTCGTACATCTGAAAATGTCACTGCTGCTGACATAGTCGTACAAAATTCGTATAGAACAATGGTTAGCCATGATATGAAAATGGCAGGGATAAAGGAGCAAAGACATAAAGCATGGCATATGTTCAGACAAAAAAAGAAGATATGAACATGGGAGTAATCGTCTGTTGATAAAACTAAGCTTCTGGATCAACTAGTACCATTTTATCTCTATTTAAATGTCATTATTTCGTCGGTCCTTTCAACGACCTACGCCGACTAACGGGGCTCTACTTTTCTCATAGACTCTCTATTTTATATGTCTACAAGATGTATGGCTATTCTTAGGACAGCTCCTTCATGCTCGCCCAGATATAGGTCGGAGATACATCTTTATCCCGAGCTCCTCACTCACTCAAGCTTACTCTCTCTCTCTTCTGCTGTCTCTTCCTCCTTGCCCTTTTAACTCCCCATATTTTCCCTTACTCTATCCACTTTCACTTATTCCTTTGTTACTAATTGTATTCTTTTTACTCCTTCTCCAGTTTCTGGCCTTGCGTTGACTTTTATTTCTTGAAGTAAATATTGGCACTCCAACACTGCTCCCATTGCACACCATTACTGCATATTACTCCGTAGTCGCCCATTTTCTCTTATTACATTATTGTCACTTCAACGGGGCGATAGACAGCCCCCTTCATTCGCCAGCCTCGATCGCTTGCTCCCCTCACTTCTCTATTCTTCTTGCATACTCTCGTCTTTTCTTCTTCTTCATAATTCTGCTAATAACAAGCGGGCTTTGTGGTATGCTCAACTAGACGACGTATTGCCGTTTGTCTCTTTTTCAGAACATTATATTTCTGAATCTTTACCGTGTTTCTCTTGGTTTTTTTCTCAGTTCCCACCCCTACCTGAAGCATCTTGCGGCCGGTCTTGATCACCAACACTTTAACACCGTCTCTCTGAAATTCAATCTTCGGTTCACAGCCAGCAAAATGTTGCTCTGTTAGCCACAGGCTATTTCTACTTTATTTTCTAGACTGTTGACATGTTTCGGTTTCCTACGCCCAAATTCGACCATTGCCATATTTTCGCCGCCGTATACTCCAGGATTCGGCTTTTCAGTCAACTCAAAACTTTTCTTGATAACCAGTTAACAACCTACCTCGTGCCTTCCTTTCCCGTCGAGTTTTAGACAATCGCCCTACCTGACATCGACTAGGAAAGAGCGGCCATCGCTCCTTCCATCTCTGTTCGGACGAGTATATAGTCGGCAGAACCAACACAGCGTCCCAGGCAGCCCCTTCCTTCTTCCGTGCTCTCCTCGGTTACTCCTCCCCCATATGGCAAATGACATATGAGGCGGGTCAAGTATGAGTCGACACATATTACCTCCTCACGTCCATCTACTTCGCCTCTTTCCGTCATAGTGACACAGCTCGCCCATCACGCGCCTTGAACCATACTATACTGATTGCACCGATTATCATCATTTGCCTTGACCGGTACTATGGATGCAACTATTTCGCCCACTATGTCTGACGACGACAACTCTGGTGCCATGTCTTCTAGAAGCTGGCAGGCACAGGATGCGCCTTCTCCGACTGGGAGTATCCCGTCTTATGACGACGACCAACTAAACGTCAAACGCGAGGGATCGGTCGCAGACTCGTACAACTTATCCGGCGGCACTGGCGAATCTTCGTCAATGTCCATGCCGGTGCACAAGCGGCGGCGTGTAACACGGGCATGCGACGAGTGCAGGCGGAAGAAAATCAAGTGTGACGGAAAGCAGCCGTGCACACACTGTTCTGTCTATAGCTATGGTAGGCTTACAAGATAGTTTCCGGCACTTTGCAAATATGCTAATATTTACCAGAGTGCACCTACGACAAGCCGTCAAATCGGCGCAGAAATCCGGCGCCACAGTACATTGAGGCCCTGGAGAACCGGCTACAGCGAGCAGAAACACTTCTACGTAGATTTATGCCCGACGTTGATCTAGCAGATCCAAGCCTCGACCCAACAGTGCAACAAGAGTTCCAAACTCGGGAGCGCGTGCGAGCACAAGCGACGAAGCTCCGGCTAGAAGAGCAACGGCAACAGCAGCAACAGCAGCAACAAGCGGATCTCCGATTACAGCAAGAACAGCAACAGCAAGACAAAGAACAAGAAACTTGCCTACGAAAAAACACCTCCGATAGCAAGGAAGAAACGACTGATGCGGGCGGGGAAGAGCTCATGTCAATGATCGAGACGATTGGCCAACTGGACCTGACAGAAGGCGGCGAATGGGATTTTCACGGCATCTCCTCTGGCGCCGTATTTTTGCGTAAAATGAAGGAGAATTTTCATGGTCTCTTAGGCCGTGACTCACTGGTCCCGTACCTCGCACGTCCTCCGCGGCCACCAGGCTTGTTCAGTCTTGACTCGCCACGGTCTTCTGGTAGCTCGCCCTGGGATGTAGCAAGCCCGCCTTACTACACACTGCCGCCCAAAGAGCACGCGCGCGCACTCTGCTACTTTTCTCTAAATTGTGCTACCTGTCTGCTGCGCCTTATCCACCTGCCATCATTTTTCGAAATGTTCAATCGGCTCTACGAGCAGGCACCCGACAACCTTGGCCCCGAGGACCATAGACAGCTTGGGCTATTCTACTCGGTCCTTGCACTTGGATGCATGTACAATATTTCAGAGGAGAGCGAGTCGAACCCCATCAACTACAAGGCAGCGATGGATGAAGGGTAAGTTTTCTAATGTTGTTTCTGAGAGATGTATCTTGTTCTAGTTCACGACCAAGCTAACAGTAAAGCTTCAAGTACTATACGACTGCGCGCATTTTGCTGCAGGACATAACGGACTGCCGGGACCTTACATCTCTGCAAGCACTGGTCTATATCATCCTGTTCCTGCAAGCAACTTCCAACTTAAGTGGCTGCTACTCATTCATCGGCATCGCTCTGCGTACAGCCTTGCGCATGGGCTTGCATCGCAACCTGCCGCATGCCAAGCTCACCGCAATTGAGTCCGAATCGCGTCGCCGTGTTTTTTACGTCATCCGCCAAATGGATACATATGTATCTGCACTTCTAGGCTTTCCCATGTCCCTTCGCGACGACGATGTCGATCAGCCGATGCCTACAGAGGTCGATGACGAATATATCACAAAAGATGGCATTGTGACACCACCACCAGGGACGCCGTCGTTCTTTCAGGCATGCAACGCCTACTCTAAGTTAATGGAGATCCTCACCAAGGTTATTCGGTGTATCTACCCTGTCAAAGGCTTGGAACAGTGCATCAGTAACCGCGAGGGCACCAAGTCGACCTATATGATCAGCTACTCGAAAATTAAGGCAATTGAGCACGACCTCCAGGAGTGGTTCGCAGAACTTCCAGCCCATTGGCGTCCAAGCCCCGATGGTCCGATTGAAGTAGTTAGGTACGTTTATTCATTTGTTTATTTGCCTATTTACCTCGACCATTATCATGTAGTGGTTGCTGACATGTCAATGCAGAGTTCGTACTCTACTTCGATTTGCATACGCCCACGTCCAAATGATGATGTATCGACCATTCCTACACTACGTTTCGCCACGCATGTCAGCTGGCGAGAGCGTTGACGAGAGATACTATGCCTGTGCGGCGGCGGCCGTGAGTGTATCGCGCAATATTGTGCACATCGGACTCGAAATTCGCAAACAGGCCGTGCTTATTGGGCCATACTGGTTCATTCTGTACACCGAGTTCTTCGCTATTCTGTCACTGGTTTATTACGCGCTCGAAAATCCTGACAAGCCTGGCACTTCCGAAGTCATGGCGGATGCAATCTCTGGAAAAGCAGTCATTGCATCTCTTTCAAAGCGGAGCATGGCTGCTGATCGGGTCACTGCGGCACTGAATGTAAGTATAAATCTAGCTCCCGATTTATAGAGGTGTATAATCGTGAATCTTGGAATCTTGGAATCTTGGAATCCACAAACAGCCTCCCTTGCATAACCAATATTCCAAACCCAATATTGAGCCGCTCAAACCCTTACCCAGACGGCGATATCGATAGAATCCTGGCTAACCTATGACTAGACGCTTTTTGAGCAATTACCAGACCGACTAAAGAAGGGCAAAACACGTCCAACTGCGCCTATGCGGAAGCGCTCCGCTCCAGGGCCAAAGGGGCCACAAGCAGCGCTCCCTTCGCCTTCTATGGGGCCAAAAGGCAGGAGATCAACTGAAATCAGCCGGCCAGCTGTTGTGGAACCATCACGCCAGATGCCACAGCACCGCATGCCATTTGACACCGTCCAGCAGCAGCAGCAACAACCGCAGAAGATAAAACAGACAGTGCAACAGACAGTGCAGCCACCGGTGCAGGTTCCGGTACAACAGCAGCACAGCATCCCTGCGACGACATTTTCCAGTAGTTATAATGAACTGCTCCCGCTGGAAATACAGTCTGGGACTGGTAGCCCGGACTCTGGTGGCACACCCTCAACAGGCCATCGATCGGCAGCCAGCTTCCCAATCCATCACACGCCCAATGCAAGTATTAGTGGAATGGGCATTAGCCATGGTGCCAGTGCCAGTGCCAGTATGGCTATTTCAGACGGGTCGATATCAGGCACATCGAATCCACTATACAAGCTTGATGCGATGATGTTTCCAACTGGCGACCCCTTTGCCTATCCAAGCCAGCCTGTAATGGACTTTGGCCTGCAGGAATTCCTCGGGGTCAACAGTGGTACCTCTGTGGGTGGTGATGGCGGCGGCAGTCTTGGTGGTGGCTCGGGAGAAGCCAGCGCTGGCAGCATCTCGATCGACCCCCAACAACAACAGCAGCAGCAGCAGCCGCCTCCCGATGATGTGCAGTTTTATGCTCCAGGCCTCTACGATGATATCGAGGGACAGCTGCTGGGCCCGGTTCCAGCATACCTGATGCAAACAACAGGCGGACCTTCAGGGGTAGATCTCGCCTCTGAAATGTACAATGCAAGCAGTCTTTTGACGCTACAGCAGTCTCAATTGCACAATGCGCAACAGCAGCAGCAGCAGACTGCTCATGTGCAGCATCAACAAAATCAGCGACGTTTAGAAGAGATGTTTGCCAACAGCAGTTTCGACATGTTTTCTGGGCAATACCAACAGCAATAGGTGCACGCTTCCATATAAATATCAGGTATATCACTCCAACGCACATCTTTGGCTTTTTCATGTGCAGTTCGGGGACGGGACGGGAGGCTGAAGGGAGGCAAAGTATGGAGAGCAACGCAATTTCAAAGTTTCCTGTGTATTTGTCAAGTATACCACCCGGGAAGATACCACAGACAAGGTGGCGTATATGATTGGGTATCTATCTGATCAGCTCTAATGTTAACCACTGATTGAAGAAACACCCTTCCATGGCTTATCGAAAGCATATTCTGGCATTGATTATGTAATAATACATTGGTGGGCTTTGTGTGTTAGCTATTGTTTGTGTCTGGCACTAGGAAGGAGCGATGGGCCACGGCACATCACCGAGTTTCTGCCTATTATAAAAGCCACAAAAATAGCTAAAAAGGTATAAAAGATCAAAACAAATCATTCTTTAATCGTGTGTGTCTATTTTGACTTGTTGACTAATGCTCGGTTTTTGCGCTCTCAGAGTACCTTACATACACCTACCTATCTGTAATGCCTCATTGTTGGGAGATTAGGCTAACCATCCATATGAGGCAGCTGCGACGATGTATGGGGAAATAAAAATGGGCCCCCAAACATCCCCAGGCGCATGAGCAATTAGTGTTGCCCCATCCTACCAGCACCAATCCCAAGTTCCACCCCCATCCATACATGCGTAATCGCTCTCCAGTCGTCGCCATCTCTCGTCAGATCACCATTTCAATCAGCAACTTTTCAGTTCCTATACTTTCGAGCCTGTAAATTTCTCTATTCTTCTACGTGAGGCTTCTCTTGTCAGGTCTATTCGACAGTCTTTCTCGCCCTCGTTGAGCTGTGACTCCTCGTCATCCTTGACTAATAAGCAACTATTCGGCTTCCATAGCTTGACATCATCTCGTGGATCTGACTTCAGTCTGCATTCGAATTACCAGGAGCTGATTTTTGGCTTGCTTTTGCTTTTGTCGAGCTACTTGGCTCTTATTTCCAGTCGAGGAAGCAGACTCCAAGCTGCTATTCATCTTTATCCGATCTACTTATCACGTCCGCCATCTGAGCCATGAGCGCCTCGAAGCCGGCAGCATCCGGGGCTGACCCGAATGCCGAGTACGATCTGGTTCTTGTGGAAGAGTTTGATGCCATGTCAGTTCTGTGTACTAGTGGGAAATCCGATGATAATGTCTACTGACCTATATCTATAGCGCCATCGATGTGAAGCTCAACGCGATCCTTGACAAGGCCAGCCCCAAGTCCGCCAAGAAGGAGAAGGCAAGATACCCAGGTAAGCAGTACATCAAGAGCCAGAAAATACTATGTCACTTGCACTAATATCAACACTTTAGCCAAGGAACATGCCCGGAAGGTGGCCAAGTATCTCGGCGTCAAGGAGGGTCTTATCTTCCTACCGGGCCTCCCAACCCCCCTCTACGAGGACTCGGACATGGGACCGCAGTTTCGCCAGCGCCGGTAGTATGTCTTTTGAGACACATATTCCTCATGTTAAACATCCGCTGACTTTCATCTTCCACAGCTTCTACTACCTCGGCGGCGCAGACTTCGAAGGCTGCTCCGTGACGTACGACATCGGCAAAGACTTACTCCTTCTTTGGGTTCCATACATCGACCCGCGCCAGGTGCTATGGTACGGCACCAGCCCCGGCCCCGAAGAGTGCAAGGCAAAGACGGATCTTGATGATGTCCGGTACACCAAGGATCTCGATGTCTACCTCAAGAAGACCTTTGGTCTCGATTCTGCAGAGAAGCAGCGTGTCGACGCATCGATTGGCAGCAGCTTCTGCACCGACCGGAGAAGCGTTGTCATTCAGGAACTCCTGGCCACCTACAAGGCACTTCCGAAGCCCCCGACGCTCTATGTGCTGCACCCTACCCAGCTGCCTGAGCTGTTCAAGGCCAGCACATTGACTAAAACCATCTCAGTGGACGAGCACAGCCTGATGCCGGCCATGGATAATGCACGTGTCACCAAGACGCCTTACGAGATTGAGATGATCCGCAAGGCCAACGAAGTCAGCTCGGCAGCGCACCGAGCTGTACTTCAGAACCTTAAGGGCATGAAAAACGAGCGGAACATTGAAGCCACTTTTGTCGGCCACTGCCTCGACGTCTACGGTGCCAAGCACCAGTCCTACCCCGTCATCGCGGGGTCTGGCTCCAACGCAGGTGTACTGCACTACTTTGCCAACGACAAGCCTCTAGCCGGCAGCCAGGTTGTCTGTCTTGATGCGGGTGCCGAGTGGGAGCTCTATGCCTCCGACGTGACGCGCTCGTTCCCCATCTCAGGCACGTTTTCGCCCGAGGCCGCATCTATCTACAAGATTGTTGAGCAGATGCAGGAACAAGTTATTTCGCGCTTCAAGCCCGGCGTTCCGTTCCGCTACCTGCACCTACACGCAGCATCTGTTGCCGCACAGGGTCTCCTTGATCTGGGTATTCTCAAGGATGCCTCGGTAACTGACCTTCTCGGCATGGGCACTATTGCTGCGTTCTTCCCTCACGGTCTAGGTCACCATGTAGGTCTCGAGGTGCATGATGTGCTCTCGCCTGATCTAATGGCACGCGCGAGCTATGAAGGCGAGAGAGAAAAGGACTGTTTTGCCAGTTGGTCCACGAATCCCTTTGAGCCCAAGTCCCTAGACATGCGCAACCGCATGGGCGGCACCAAGAGACTTATGATGACCCCGACGTGGTACAAGGAGATGACGGCTGAGGCGACGGCAGTCTTCAACGGCTTGTTGCCTACCTACGAGTCTCGCACTAGCCGCCGGCGCATTCTCGAGGCGGGTATGATTATCACCGTCGAGCCTGGCATGTAAGTATCCCCCCCCTCTCTTTCTCTCATCCGCCTATCTTTGCTCATTACTAACTACTATAGCTACTTCTGTCAGCCGTATATCGAGGCCTTTTTCTTGAAGAGTCCGCTGCATTCCAAGTACATCAACAAGGACGTGCTCGAGAAGTACTACGACGTAGGTGGCATCCGCATCGAGGACTGCTTGCTTGTCACCAAGACTGGCTGCGAGAACCTGACGACTGCTCCCAAGGGCGACGAAGCACTCAAGGTGATCAACGGCAAGTAGTTCTGGTTTCGTTATTCATGGATTAGCCTATATTACCCTTGAATTTCCTCTCAGTTTCATTTGATCTCGTTTACCATTTCTCATTTGTCTTTCAACTTGGATATAACTTCGCCCTGGCTAGCCTGGCAAGTCCTAGGCTCTGCAGGTCAAAAGCTCTTGTTTGTTTTTGTTCTCACGTCCTCTATCCCTACGCACAATATCTGCAAAATAATACCATAAGCGCCCGCCAACATGAGATGTCCAATTTAGAATATGTGATGTTAATTCTACTGCAATACAAACTAAACAAACATCAAAACGTCAAAAATCAAAACGCTAATCATTGAAGCACAAGCAATCTCCGTTTCGTAATCACATAATATTCAATGCGCTGCTTCCCCCCCCTCTCTCTCTCTCTTGTCTGTCGTCATGCAGATCGTGATCAACTCGTCACCACTTTATAAGAACTTCTTGGGAGAGTTGGCCTTGCGGCGCTTGTAAACCAAATATGTTGCGGCCAACAGAACTTGGCCACCAACCACCACCAAGATAAGCTTCATGTGACCGGGGTGTTTGAGTGTCTCTGCCAAGCGCTCATGATGACCGTCGAGGTGGCCTGCGACATGATACTTGACCGAGTTCTCGGCCGCCGTCACAGTCGACCGGAGCTCATTGTGCAGTAATCTCATATTGCGCTCTATCTTCTCGAGCTTGTCCTCAATCACGTCTAGCCGGTCCAGCTTCGAAAGTAGGCCCTTGAGCTGGCCCAGCTGAACCGATACCTCCTCGTGGCGCTGCTCGCCCACCTGGTCCGACGTTACAACCTGCCGGAAAATAGTAGACAGGTGGTGATTGACACTTTGCAGCCGGTTGTGAAGGTCTGCGAACTGGGCCTTGGAGCTGGTGATGGTATTGGCATCGGCGTCGGGTACATTGTCCTTTTCATACTCGGCCGATACAGGCGTGTCCGCATGAATCCCAGTGCGGTCAATGCGCACGGGTGCATGACCATCACCACCCGCTACAGGAGCCTGCTGCTGGTACTGCTGGCTGCCACCGCCCTGGCCCTGGTTGTGCATGACCACAAGCTTGAAGATCTCGGCGGAGTCGGGCACATCAGCAGAGGCAGCCGTCACACCGACGCGGTAGCCCGAGGGAATGATAATATCCTCACTTGAGAAGCACAAGTGGCCGTCGATTTCGACACTGAACAGGCGATCAGTCTGCTGGACCTTGATCTGCGACGGGCGGCCTAGGTTGCGGTAGGGGTACTCGCACTGCGCAAACGATAGGCTGTCAATATTCTGCAACGACTTGTACTCCTTAGTACCGTCGTTGAGATAGCCGCGCAGGGTGCCGCCAGCGCGACTTTTGGACGTATCGAGCACGAGCGCCAGACCCTCAAACTTGCCAACTGTATAGATGCTGCTCATGCCGACAGCAGATGGGCCGTCCTTGGCAATCCAGATATTGAGGTTTCCACCACCGCGCTCAGGGCCGCTGACACGGAAGTCGACATCGGTCGTCCAGCTCTGGTAGTCGAGAGTGCGTTCGGACCAGACGGCACCGCGCTGGTTGCCTGGGGCGGGTGCTCCCGGTGTAAGGATGACTTTGTTGGAGAGTATTTCGGGCTGGTATGGGCTACCCTGGAGCTCGAAGTGGGGTATAGTTTTGGCATTGTGGTCTGGTGATATCCTAGAGCTGTCAGTAGAGGCTCCTCATGGCGGGAGGAAGCAGACATACCTGTTGCCGAAGCCGAAGCTGAGCTCAGTCACGAGAAACTGTGCTTGTGCGACACCAGCAAACAGACCCCAGGTCCATGCTAAAGATGTTGAAGAAACACGCATTTCGGGTTGTGTATGTGGTATTCAAGTAGAGGCCAAAAATGACGGGGGAAAAAAGTAGTGAAGGAGAAGATGAAGCTCCCAATCCGAGGCTCGTGATGTATGCTTGAAGCCCGAACGAGATTTTAATGCCAACTATTAAGGCCAGCTTGCAGATGCAAAAAGTAACACAACTAGCGCAGTCCCAAAAATGCCACCCAAACAGTAGGGAATAGTATTATCGAATATCCAAAAGCAGCTTTGTTCCGTCTGTCGTCGCTCGATCGCGAATAGGCTAAATGCAGCCACGCAGATGGAGGCTGTGGGTGTTGAAGGGGTTCTTAAAATGTCGATTAATAGAATTCTGTATATGATTGAGACGGGCAATTGTCCTGGCTTTGTGGTAATTCGTAACGTGCGTTATGTCCTTTGATGGTGATGTTGTCAAATGGTCGAATTGGACAGTGTGGACAGTTGGCGATGGAGACAGGGACAGCTTGCGATGCAATTGAAATAAAGATACGTATCTTCCTGAGCTTGGTTTCTGCTGCAGGGGAGGCATGCCATAATATAGCGGTAAGGAGCGCTGCGTAGTGATTTCGAGGGGTTGCCCTAGTTAGTTAGCGTCGCATACCTGAGACAGAACCCTGAAGGAGAGGCACCAGAGAGAGTCGCGACCGGTCTAGACAGGAGCTCCTTCCCCATTGTTTGAGCTTCAACAGGACAAACACCGTGCAACAGTCGCAGCTTCCAAGTCTGTAACTCGCTGAGCGTATCGTTCCTTCTTATTAAGGACTGGCAATGGGCATTCCTTTTTTTAGTCGCTGCCGCTTTCGTGTATTATTTTACTGCTTGCAGAGGACTCCATACCATTTTCTACGGGGTGCAAAGCTCCAGTAGGGAAAGTCGCACTTTCCTCTTTGGTTTATTCGACGAGTTTTGAGGAGGCAGGAGGTGGTACACTTTTGCGGGGATCTATCCTAGCTCCAGACACCAAGGCCACTTTGGCGGGATGTATCTTAGCTGTGGCTCGACGGCGTGGCGCTTAACTTGCTGAAGAGGAAGATCATTCTTTGGACAGGCCAATTTTGACAAATCCACGCTAAGCCATTTTGGTAAGCTCTAGAAGCCAACGCTATGTTTCTTACTTTGGCACGATGCCACCACCCTTTCCACTGCGAACCACGCTGAACGCTGAACACGATCAACAAATCGCGAATTCAACGACTGGCCAGCATCCCAGCTCGACATGACTCAATGGCGGTAGAATCGTATCCTTCAATTGCGCAGTGCGCACTGGTTTCCGCTGCCTTTAAGATTCTACTGTTCCCGGCCTAGTGAGTCTCCTCGCCTCATCCCCGTCCTCCGCCATCTTCTGGTCTTCGCGTGCGGCATTCCGTGTTACTAAGATACTGACATGAACAGCAAATCCACCGACTTCGAGGTCCATCGCAACTGGCTCGCCATCACCAACAGCCTGCCACTATGGGACTGGTACTACGAACACACGTCCGAATGGACTCTCGACTACCCCCCTTTCTTTGCCTACTTTGAGTGGACCATGTCCAAGGTCGCCGCGCTCGTCGACCCGGCCATGCTACGCGTGCGCAACCTCGGCTACGACAGCTGGGAGACAGTTGTTTTTCAGCGCTCGTCAGTTATCGTGACGGAGCTGTTCCTGGTGTTTGCACTGCAAAAATTTGTCGACTCGTGCACCACCCCGTCCGCCAAGCGTGCCGCCACAGCCGCCGCCATCTCTGTGCTGCTGTCGCCTGGCCTGCTTATCATCGACCACATTCACTTCCAGTACAATGGTTTCCTTTATGGTGTACTTGTATACTCGCTCGTGCTGGCCAAGAAGAAGTCGGGACTCCTATTCAGCGGCCTCGTGTTTGCAGCCCTGCTCTGCCTCAAGCACATCTATGCATACCTGGCACCTGCATACTTTGTCTTTTTACTGCGCACCTACTGCCTGTCGCCCAAGTCCATCTTCCGCATTCAGTGGCTCAATTGCATCAAGCTGGGCAGTGGCATCGGCGCCATCCTTGCTGCTGCCTTTGGCCCCTTTGCCATGAAGAACCAGATCCCACAGATCCTGAGCCGCCTCTTCCCCTTTGCACGCGGGCTCTGCCACGCTTACTGGGCACCCAACATTTGGGCCATGTACTCCTTTACCGACCGTATTCTGATTCATGGTAAGAGCACACATTTACCATACCAAAACGTTATAATCAATGAATCTAACAAGCAGTTGCTCCTCGTTTGGGATGGCATGTCAAGACTGAGGCACTCAACAGCGTGACCCGCGGTCTGGTAGGAGATACCTCGTTTGCCGTGCTGCCCGACGTCAGCCCGCGCGCATGCTTTATTCTCACAATCATCTTCCAGGTGCTTCCCTTGGTTCAGTTGTTCTTGCAGCCGACGTGGGACAACTTTGTAGGTGCTGTCACGTTGTGCGGTTATGCGTCGTTCCTGTTTGGCTGGCACGTGCATGAAAAGGCCATTCTTCTTGTCATTATTCCCTTTAGCCTGCTCGCGCTCAAGAACCGGCGTTACCTCAGCGCATTCCGGCCTCTTGCCGTCGCGGGCCACGTGTCGTTATTCCCGCTGCTGTTTACGCCGGCCGAGTTTCCCATCAAGACGGTTTATACCATTTTCTGGCTGATGCTATTCCTGCTTGCATTTGATAGCCTCGCGCCGGCGTCGGCACGCGCCCGCTTCTTCCTGTTTGACCGCTTCAGCACGCTGTATATCGCAGTTAGCATTCCCCTGATTGTGTACTGCTCGCTCGTTCACCAGTTAGTATTTGGAGCGCGCTACGAGTTCCTGCCACTCATGTTTACAAGTTCATATGCCGCGATCGGCGTCGTGGGCAGCTGGATCGGCTTTCTTGTGGTGTACTTTACCTCGTAATTGTCAGGGTAGATGTACATATCGTCTCTTTTGTTTAGATCTTAGATATCAAATATCAAGTGTCAAATATAAAATATAAATTTTAATATATAATATATAATATATCGAACATTGCATAGCATATAACTATTGAAAAATGTGCTACAGACCACGAAAATAGCAAAAGGCACATGCATAAAGTGCCAAGACAGCCTTTAGAAGACACAGAGAAGGGTTGCGAAGTCATTTACAAATACATGGAGGCAGCGTCCATTACTACTAGTAAATGATAGCATCTAGCGGCGTATTTATTGTAGCTTACAATGTATCGCACCGAGACGCCCGTGGGTGCTGTGCGCAGGTCGGGTTCGAGGAGAGCCCCGTCGCGTGTCTATCGGCCATGCAGTGGCCCGTAGGGGGGCGTCATCCTGTCGCAGGAAGCCCTGTGGTGCCGGCGAAAACAGAGGTGAGGTCGAGCTGTATGTCATGCACGTGATACGCTAGCCATATTCGGATATGGTGTGTACTGTGGACCCATGCTACTTTTTGACATGCCTGGACACTGGTCATTCGCTCTCATTGGGTTATGGCCTGCAGAATGCAAGGCTGAAGAAGGAAATTGGCGTGTTATTAAAAGCCATCAGAAGTACCCTTATGCAGTGTATGGGCATAAAAGATACTTTCTGCTAGCCTCCATTTATAGTAAATAAATATGGCAAAAAAAAAAAAAACCTAGACCGGGGCACCCGGCCTATTATGTGCGTAAGATAATATGTTCAGTGAACGCATAGATCCTGTCAGCCTCTGGCCTCTCTGAGGGGCACATTGGTAGCGCAGGGGCGATGCTATTTTTGCAAAACTCCGTGATCTAAGGCTTTCGCGCAGCAATACTTGAACACCCACTTGGACCGCAAAGAACAAAAGAAAAGGGAAAGTAGAGGGGGAAAAGAGTAAAGAGTAAGGATAGTTTAAGAGTAGCTTATTTTGAACAAATTTCAAGTTCAAATGACTGTTTTTTTGGTGCAAATTATATGCATAGCTCAATATTTAGACATGTGAAAGTCAAATCGAACAGTCATCTAGCACCGCAACATATTTTGCATAAAAGCATTATATTGCAGATAATTATACACAAGAAGCATCTACGTTAAATCAGCATTCGATATATGTTTTTCCATAGAATTCTTTTACGTTGTGGCTGGGGAACGGCAGTTGCAAAAAGATGCGTCTCGTCCGACATCGCGCATTCTACAGCTGTGGTCGCCACTTTTCTGAGTTCCTGGAGTTTTGGGCTACCCACGACGCAGCCTTGACTGAAGGCTGTTATTGCCAGCTCCCAAGACAGGAACCGGGTGCAAACTCGGTGATATTGTACTCATTCGATAGCCCTTCTTCTGAAGAGTCCAACGGGTACAAGAACATGCTTTATTTCTGCCGCTGCACTATCACAAACTTGGTTGAAGCCAAAGCGTCAGGCGGCCGTAGTCGACAAGTCCCCAGCTAGGCGAGACTTGATTGGCATTCAGGTCGATTGTCGTATTTTGATAAATAAACATTCCATGACTTGACAATATAAAATCTCTTTTCACCGCAGCTTTATGCATCGTCGAAAATACACCATTTCAAGAGTGGGCTGCGTTGCTTGGTTGCGGACTCGACCCTGTCGGTGGACAACGCAAGGAAAGAGAGGAGGAGAGAGCTCAGAGGGACGAAGCGGGAGACTGTCCAGATGGTGGGGGACCCACACCGCGGGAACGGTACCTTGCGCGTTGGCTCAGATTCGCCCTGCCTAGCAGCCAAAACTAGTACTCTGTAAACTCACCAAAAGACTGCATATTGATAATTTTCTTCTTTCTTCTTTCTTCCATTTTCGTATTTTGTGACAACTATTTGACCTCGAAAAGATCACCAGTGAAGCAGTAAGTGGTATTTGGCTTAATAAGCTAGTCTTTCCTTTCTTGATGCAGTCTTCCATCGCTCCTTCTACATCCCAATGGCACTTCCACTTCGAGACATTTACATCATCGCTCCTTCCTCCCCCCGTCCTATCCTCGTCCCTGCTCCTTCACAAAACCCATGTCATGCTTAGTCGCGCCGGGTCTTGTGTCGCACTCTCGTCCCTTCTTCGTCCTCTTGGTCTTGTCCGCCGCCTCCGCAGCCGACGTGCTGTTCTTGTTAAGTTAATTCGTCAAGTTATTACTAGCCTGTTAGTATGTTAGTCAACTAGTCTTATTTTTTCCTCCTCCTCCTCCTCCTTCCCCTTCTCCTAATAATATAATACTCCCCCTGTCCCACTTCGCCTTCGTGCTCCTCGTTTTTTTCTCGTCGGCTTCTTCCACCTTCCTCGTTCCTTCCGTATTTGTCGCTTCCTTCCTTCGTTCCTTTCTTCGTTCCTTCCTTCTTTCTTTTCCTCCTTCCTCCACTCTTCTTCTCTTCCATCTCCATCACCTACGCCACCCAACCCCAACCTCAACCTCTTTCTTCTTTTCACCTTGATCATCACCAATCTTCAATTCTTTATCATCGCATTCCAACGACCATCGGCACTCCTAACACGACCCTTAGTATACTCTATCTTATCTCTACTTGGGACTACCCAATCTCTCGCTCGCTCAACTCGCCCTACTCCTCCGTCGCGCGGTCCTCCACTTCTCCCGCTCAGCACAAGCCGCCAACGACGCGACCCCCTTTGACTTTTCACCATCAACATCTCTTTTCTCGCCAATTCTCTGTCATCTACACCACACCCCAACCCACGGTTCCATCGGATCACATTCCGGTATCAAGTTGGCATCAACTGTCGCTTTCAATTTATACCGCGATCGCCCTGCGCGCACCTCCGTGTAAGTCACTACTTCACTCCGAATATCGCACATATTGCAACTTGTCTCAACCTCTTAATCTTTGGCTTTGCCCCCAATCCAGCCTTGTCTTCATATATCTCTACCTTTCTCTCATTGCCTTTATTATTTCCATCTACCATTTTACTTGGCTTGCATCACTTACTCTGTCGCGTAGTCGTGGTTGTGGTCGTGGTCGTGTTTTTGCACCCTTCCTTGACAACGCCCCCCCCCCCCCCCCCCCCCCTTCCTCTCCTCCAGCCCCGGCGCGTACTTTCTTACAGCTTATAATTCCCTCTTGCCTCCCGCCTCCGGAGAACTTCTCTTCTCATCCCACCCATGATCCTCTATCGCCGGTTTCTTAATCGTCATACCCTTTGTTTCCTACGACGTGTCTCTCCTTTCTTCACCTCCCGCTGCTCTCACCTCTTCCACCCCCCTTCCTCCTCCTACTCCCGTCCTCCCCACTTAGCCACGAACCCCCGTTACCAAACAAACCTACATCCAGTCAAGCAGCCTCCACAATAACACAAAAACCGAACACGCCCGTCATAACGCCGCTCACTCTCAAACTCTGTCCCTTTTCTCGCATACTCAAAAGAACTACTCCCGTTTCTCACCTCCTCATCGCCCCAACCCACAACCGAAAAATTCCTGACCACCTCCTCTTCCTCCCCCATACACTTCATCCACCTCATCCACCTCATCCTCCTCATCCATCTTCTTCTCATTTCGTTCTCATCACACACATCTCCAGCCTAACACTCTCATCAAATTATTTCTCGCCCACTTCTCTCCTATAAATCACAGTGTCCACCTTCTCTCATTGCTCACGCGTGCATCTGCTCTACGCAACACGGCCCAGGCCCGAACTCATGTGCTGACATCACTCATAAAGACAAAATATCATATTATCGAAAGCCGCCTTTAACTCTAAACGTGGCGTCGTCTCCAATCTTCCACAATGGTAAGCTTTCATTTATTCCCCCTCCTCATCCACCGTGCAGTTGTCCTCAAATGCTGACACTTATCCCATGTCGCAGGTGCTCTTCAAGCGCAAGCCAGTACAACTGGTGCCAGTGCCCAAAAATCTAAAAGATAGTGAAGAAGTCTGGTACATTAAGCAAACTGGCGAGACGTTCAATACCTATGACCAATACATCACTCGGTAAGTCTTCTCACTCGACTATGAAGCTTGACATCATATGTCTTTCCGTCAACTTGATACTGACTCGACTTAGGATGGACTTCTACAAGCAGGTATGGACAAACTGCGGCAGGCTTGCTGCTGCTCCAGATACTCAGGCTTATTTTATTTAATCATGACACAATTAACACGGATTCAGCGGAAATTTAACTGCGAAATCACCGGCCATTCTAGCTTGACTTTCTTCGAGGCGCTTGCGAGCGAGGTATGTTAGCCGCTCTTTAATATTCTTCTACTTTTGTGCTGACTTGCTATCATCTAGCGGGCCGGTGCTGCCGAGGTTGAACAGTCCTTCCCTGAGGCGCTGAAAGGCCCTGTCTTGCGCAGAGTTCAGTTCCAAATTGTCTCGCGCATTGATGCTCTTGTAGACCAGATCTATGACGAGTTCAAATTCGACTACCACCCGGGCGAGGCTGTCACAGGAATCTTAGCAGATGGTTCCAGACGGCATGGCACGGTGCGTGATAAGACCCGGTATGGAAGCAAGGTACTTCCTGACGGCACCCTAACTCCGCCTTACACAAGATACATTGTCAGTCTCGATGGGCCGCAAGGAGAAGAGGCCTTTTTGGAAGAATCCAATATCTTCCGCGACCGCAAGGTGTTCACAAAGTCTGTTCTTCGCTCCTTCATCAAGAAGACAGTTTCGCGCGAAGCATGGAACGGTGCACCATGGCTAGTGAAGAGCGATGTCGCCGAACACTACCATATCGACACGCGGGTTCCATTGAATTTGCTGTATAACACCAAAGTCATGGAGCGCAAGCAACTGCAGGCCCAGAAGCGCCAGTCCCAGCAGCATGATCTCAGTAGCCTTCTGAATAGCACTCCGAGTAGCCCTGACCAGTCTGGTGGCGGTGGTGGTGGTTTGCGCCTGCCAGAACTGAAGCCGGTCAAGAGCCACAAGGCGAAGCACATCCAACTGGCTCAGCAGCAACGGCAGATGCAGCATCAAGAGCAGAAGCTGAATGGCAACCACCACCAGCATGAGCAAAACGGTTCGTCCAAGACCCGGCCCAATGGCTTTGCCCACCACCATAAGCCTGGCCACTTCCAGCATCTGCCTCTTCCCAACAACCCCTTTCAATTTTCCATCTCAATTCGCAATCAGACCCTTACATCGCCAGGCCTCAGTAACGTGCCCCAGGCACCAGCTCCGCCGCCGCCGCCACCTCAGCCCAAGTATCCTATTGAGGACTTGCGTCTGGAGCCAAGTAAGGCGACCCGGCCTGCACTCAGGTTCTTATGCAGCGATCCCCCCGTCGAAGTCGATCCCAAGTCACAGCAACCTGTCGCCAAACAGATTCTCATGAAGTCTATCGGTCCTCTTCTAGAGACATGGGACACACTCAGCGTGTACTGCGAAATTTTCAAGCTCGACTCGTTTACATTTGACGACTTCATCGAGACGCTGATTTCGGCATCCGAGGATAACCCCGTACAACTGTTTGACGAAATTCACTGCTCCGTCCTCAAGACCCTGGTCCATGCGGAGGCTGACGGCGGCGAGGTCCAGATTAAGCTCCCGGATCTCGATAGCGAGGACGAAGATGAAGACGATAACGAAGATGACGAAGACGACGAGGAGGAGGAAGAGCCCACACCCGAACCGGAGCCGAAGCGTAACACGCGCGCGACCAGAAGTAGCCTAGCCAAGGTTGAAGCCGAACGCCTTGCAGCCGAAGCCGCTGCCGCCGAAGAGGAAGAGGAGGATGACCCCGTTGCGATCCACCGTGCTGAGGACCTTCTTGAGGAATACGACTGGGTGGAAGAGCTCAGTAAGAGAAACTTCAAAGACGGCGGCTGGAAGCTGATCCTAGTTGGCCTTTTGCACCAGCTGTCCAAGGATGAGCGCCGGCAAGCTGTTTGCGAGGAGCTTCTTGCCCAGATTGTGCCTCCCGATGTTGAGCCCTCGACAAAGACAGTGGAGCAGCACTACTTTAAGCTGGACATTAACAAGCGCGTACAGATTCTCCAGATTATCTGTATGCTCACAATGGAGACCAAGGCTGTCCGTGGGTACATGGAGGACTGCAGTGATCAGATGACCAAGTATCGCAAGGAGAAAATTGAGTGGCAACGGTCGAAGAAGCAACTTATCGAGGAGCTGAAGCCGTTGAACGAGCAGCGCAAGATTCTGCTGCCCGACAACATGCCACCGTCACCTCCTCTCGAAGCCGACAATCTAGACGGTGACACGAAGATGAGTGATGCGGAAGACGTATCGCAACTTGACGAGGACGACTCCGACAACGAGATACCAGCATCGGCGACGCCACGCGGTCGCACTCTTAGACGGGCCGATGACCGTGCAGCAGAGCGGAAGCGGAAGCGGGAGGAGGAGGAGGAGCGCAAAAAGGAAGCCGAGGCGGCGGCCAAGGTGCCGAAGCAGTCAAAGCAATTCATCAAGCTCCTGCGTGACATTGAGAAGAAGGAAGCTGAAATCAAGGAGTGTGAGGACGAGATTGCGACTCTGGACAACGACTTGCGCGAAGCAGACTGTCCCCGTACCCGCTGCTTGGGCAAGGACCGGTTCTGGAACAGATACTACTGGTTCGAGCGCAACGGCATGCCGTTTGGCGGCCTTCCTACGAGCTCAACGGCCGAAGCGGGATACGCAAATGGATGCATTTGGGTGCAGGGCCCTGACGATATGGAGCGCGAGGGGTACATTGACATGGAGCCCGCTTATCAGAAAGAGTACCAGGAACGATTCAACATGACTGTTCCGGAGCGCAAGAAGCAGGAGGAGGGCGCGACAAGTGTATACCACGCGACGCAGTGGGGATACTTTTCTGAACCCAAGGAACTGGAAGGCCTGATCGGATGGCTCGACCCGCGGGGCTTCAATGAGATCAAGTTGCGCAAGGAGCTCCTGCAGTTCCGCAGCAAAATTGCTTTGCACATGGAAAACCGCAAGAAGTACCTTGGCATTACTGACAACGATGAGGCCGCCAAGACCGACAAGAATGGAAAGGACGGCAAGGCGGAGGAGGAGGTGGACAACGACAAGACAGAATCGGATACGGCCTCAACGACAGCAACAGCCAAGGCCGGTGGCAAGAAGAAGCGGATGAGCACACGCACACGCGTGCCAACACCAGAGCCAGAACCCGCACCAGTGGCACTACGCTGCACGGAATGGTACAACAGCATGGCCATGGAAGACTTGGGTCATATCCACAGCGAAGAGCCACCACCAACACGGTCACGCAAGCAGAGCCGCAAGAAGGAGACCGCGCGTGCTGACTCTGAGCCTCCTCGCAAGAAGGTCATGCGCAGCGGCCGGTAATTACAAATTTTATTTGATTTACTGATTGGAGGTTTTTGTTTTTGTTTTGTTTTGTTCTAGTTCTTGTATTTATTTTGATCCGATTTATTTTATTGTTTGATGTGGAAAACAGGCCCGCGGCAAAGCGAGGGCTGAAATAGCATTGGAGGACGGGCGTTTGGTCACTTATTTAATATGTCATCTCTAAAAGCAGGATGCATGTCGATATCACCTTCTTTCTGGAGGCTTTAACTATTATTTTGTCATACGCTGTCCTTGCACATCCATCTTTGATTTGATTTACTTGGTTATTGGTCTTGTTGGCAGTATGGAAGGGTGCCGTCTCGTGTCTTCATGACAATGCACATGCACACTGGGGCTGGGCCTCTCGCAGATGCGCCTTCCTATTGAGGGGATATGGAGGTGCGCCTCTTCGGGTGCGGTTTGACCTGCCTGCCATTGGCAGCTCTCCTTGAACATGAGTGAGGATAGCATTCTGGTCTCTGCAGTGCATGTACGCCCAGAACATATTTGTTTGAGTTTATCTAACACTCTTTATTATTATTATAATGATATAGTGTCTCTCTACCAGTCGTGTCACGCAAGGACAAAGAATGAGGAAGCACAGCAAGCTATAGGGGAGATAATGTAGGGGTAAAGCATGGGACTGCAGTACAAAAGAGTCACAAAGCAGTGCAGTGGTTTCGAATGCAATGAACCGCATTTGAGATGGGCAGAGGGGTTGCGCAACCAGTGCCTGAGCAACACGAGGACAAGAGTGGGCATGGTGGATGGGTTGGTGATGCAGGTTCGTCTGATGCGCCTATGCGTTTGCACGACCACATGGAGGCAGGCTCTGCAGATCATAGATGTATATACGGATGGAAGCTATATCTCTAACTGATCAAAGCAACGTAGCATACTTGGTTGTCATTTCAAATATTAATCAGATTCTTATAAAGGGTGAAGTTGCGGACAGCTATCAATGATGACTAAGCGGTGAAGACGAAGCATCTCCCCATGCACTGCAAAAAGCCGAGGACACCTTTGTTCTTTCTCAGTTGCTGATTGCAAAGGTATAAGAATTTTAGTTGTTGGTTCTCTGTAGATGGGTGAGAAGAGAGAGATTGAGTGCGGAAAAAAAAAGAAGCTATTCGATCTACTGTGTTCTCTGTTGTCCCTTTTTTTCGTACTCTTATTTCATTCTATTCTCCCTTATTCTTGCTTCTGTCTGCTCTTTGTCTGGCCTGTTTTATTGACTGCTAATCTTTCTTTGATTTCATATGCTACCCCGTCAGTATCTATACTTAATGTCTTCCATTGTTACCGTCGTTCGTAGCCAACAAGTCGTACAGTTTAGTGTAGATGCCACGAGGTTATCAAGGGCGTGATGCCAACCAAGAAGAAAGAAATTAAAACAATGACAAATTTAGCATGACGACCAAGATACCACCGATATCTGGATTAGATGCTACAAGATCTTGGATCTGATCTGTTATATCTGAGACCCTGCGTGTACATAGACTCCATGTGTAAGAGGCCGCGGAGTTCATGCCGTGGCCCGGCCTCGTCTACTGCCTGCTATCGTTGCCTTTGAACTTACTTCTCTCGCTTCGCTTGCTTCACTGAGCAGCGAGTATCCTCTTTCTCTTGGCCTGTACTTCTCACTCTGTATATTTGTATCTCACCGTAGTCTGGGTGAATATAATGGACCTCATGTCCCTGCATTAGCTGTCAGGCCTTGTCTCGTCCTGTTTGCATCTTCACGGCGGTCCATCTACCGGCATCTACTTCACCGCTCCAGTTCTTTACTCTGTTATCTGCCTTGACCAACTACGATAAATCTGTTAAGTCTGTATTGATCTGCTGTGGCACTTGGCTTGTTCTGCTCTCACTCCCCTCTCACTTCCCTCTCACCATCCTCTGATCACAAACTCATCCGTCCTTCACCTAGACATCACGTCACTTATATATTATATCAGTACTTTATTGTATATATTTGGCTTCAACTATTACTAGTATACAGCCTATAGTCTACAGTCTACAGCATCTATATATATTACACAAGGCAGGCAGAAAGGCGACAGCTCCAGGCCCTTGTGCAGTGTTCAGATCAGTCAGTGACAAGGCAGGTCTTGCGTCACTCGCACTCGCTCGTCACCACCTTTTGCATATATAGTTGCCATTAAAGGAGTGCAGCCGTCATCAGATATCAAAAAGAGCAGTGCTGGTGTGGTAAAGAACTCGGGGTAAGGCACTGGTAATAGTACTCTCACCAGTCGTGCTGCTAGTCACTGCTTTACTACCTTCCCCCCCCTTCCATCCTTCTGCATCACTCTACCTCCCTCTATTCAAGGACATGGAATACGAATCAACACCCTGGAATCCGTTGATCAACTCCAGGAAACAGTACCGCGAGTCCACGTCTTCCTCTCATCCCATCACTTCTGACCGCCATCTGACTCTCCAAGAAGAGAACCTCCGCTCCGACACGGAGCAAGGCCGCGTACCCACACACCTATCAGACGGATTATTAGATCTCACGCGGCAGGCAGCACAGTCCTCGGCCCGCCTCCAGGAGGGACTCCGTCTCTGGCACGGCAGCCAGCCTCGCCTCGTGCCCCAAAGTATAAATATACAGCCTCCCCCCCGGCTCATCCATCAACATTACCTACCTTTTCATCAACATCACCAGCAACATCATCAATATCAGCATCTACAACACACCTACCCACCTCATAATAACATCTCTGTCAGTGGCAAGCCACTTTTTCGCGTCACTACCAACAACAAGGTTGACAGCGTCAAAAGCACACCGCAGTACCTGTCTTCGCCCTTTAACCCGTGTCTACCACCCTTGACACCACGTTCAACTGTCAACACTTTTTTTGAAGTCACGACAGAAGCCATGGACTCCCATCAAGACACAGCACAGTCACCCCCAACACCTCTCTCTTCTCCGCGTGAGAGTAGTAGACTGGCAGGTGGTCATGACACTCCTGCGCCCGCTTCAGGTGACAATGTAACTGCTTTCTTTGCACATTTTCCGGCACGGTCTGCCCTCGTCCTGGCCCAGTCGGCGGAGGCAAGCAACACTGCGTTGACCTCTACTCCTCACGGAACTAGTGGCACCAACATGCTGTCCAACTTCTCCGCGCAGCACACTCCTGCTCCAACTTCCATGCAAAACCACTCAGCTGGATCTGCTGCCCAGCCCACAGAGCCGGCCGACTTCTATGCCTACTGTCTAGACCGGGGCCAGGGAATGTACACCCGTCTGATTCCAGCAGACACGCTGCCTATGATGGTCAATGTTCCGCCGCTTCTGGCAAGCTCCTATGGTATGAAGGTGCTTCCCGAGCCTCCGTTTCAGTCTCAAGAGCCCATAATGCCAGTGCATATGGCTCGCCTCGGCTCTCATTTTGCTCCTGCTTCTGGTAATTTGCCACAAAACCAGTTGTTCTATAATAACAACATGCCCCCGCCAGCTTCCTCCTCTTCTGCGGCACATACACATAGTCTATCCTCTAGCCAGCGTCCCGGCAAGAAGAACAAGATCTACTGCAGCAAGTGGGTGCATGACGGCACTTGTGCTTTTACCCAACAAGGTTGCAAATACAAGCATGAGATGCCGCACGATCCCAAGACTCAGCGGGATCTTGGTCTCTTTCAGGGCTACCCATCATGGTACAAGAAGTGGCAGCAGGAACAAGCGCAACAGCAGATGCAACAGATACAGGAACAAGCCAACTCGGCGGAATCATTCTCTCCGATCCTGCCTTCTCTCCTCGCGCCTCCTCCTCCTCCGGCAACTCCGCTCGCGATGCAAACTTGCATCCCACCAGGACAGCAAGGCCTTTACTACGATAGCCAGCATACACCTCCTTTCAGTGCAAGAAGAACAGGGCTCAGTGGCATTTTTGGAAGCAGCACTGGTCAGACTACTAGGGCTATCCAAACTACTCAAGCTGCTGCTTGGCCTTCTGTTAATCAGCTCTCTGACAGCTTTGGTCTTAATCTCGGTCTCACTGACTCCATTGCAGATAGTCATGCTCAGCAAGCCCAGCAAACCCAGCAAACCCAGAAAACCCAGCAAACCCACCTACTCGCTCAACAGCAGCAGCAGCAGCAGCACCGCCATCAGTCCAGCTTTGTCAACCGCAATAATAACCCGGCGGCCAGCCTCTTTCCCGCTTCTGCTGGCTCATTTTACCGTCCACCCAACGTAAGCACCAGTCTGTACTCTGATCAAGACCAGGGTCAAGCAACGCTCAGCAGTCCCCCTCTCAGAGACACCCGTTCTCGAGCTGCCACTATTGCCACAGACTCCAATGTATTTGGTCCCATTGGTCCTCCTACTGCCATGGCCAGCTCTACTTCGCCGCCTACCTTTGATAGAGTCTATGGGCAGACTTCCCAGTCCAGCAACATCGGTCAGGGCCATCAAGCCAGCCAGGATCAGAGCAACCTCTTCAATGCTTTCAGCCACGACTCTTCCACTAGATTTGGCCATGACAGCAACTGAAACTAATCTGAAGTTTGCTATCTCGAAGCCATAACTTTCTGACCTTTGTCTTGTTTTATTCATTTTTCTTCTTGTTTGCTCCATTCAACGACGCTTTTGTCATATTTTGACGTCGATTTATATTGTGGGATGGGGACTACTACAAAGAAAATACAGCTAAAATTAGAAAAGCCTCGCGGCATGGAACTGACTAATTTTGAGTTTTAACAAGCGACGATCTTTAATCTTTGTTTTTTTATTTTTGTTTATTCTTCCATTCTCTTTTTCCCGATTTTTTTTGTTTTTCTTTTGAGTAAATAAAACGAGTTGTTGCCTATTCGCTGCTTTTGATACTAATACTGCATGAACCTCTTTTACAATGAGTAATCTCAAGTGATTTGACTTGAATTAAAGTGATGGGAAACTCGATGAGTCTAGGCTTTTTGCTTTTTTATTGATTTTTTTTTTGACTTATTTTCTTCATTTCTATTTTCTATTTCTATTTCTTTTTTCTTCTTTTACTCTACTCTTCCAACTGTTGACCTTTGTCATTTATTCTTGTTACTTCTACTTCAATCTACTCTCAGTAAGAATGCAACTATTTATCACAATTCCAATCAACTATTGGCCTACATAAACTCTAGATGATTGTAGGTCTAATACAACAAGCACTTTCCAATAATAAGTGAATTATGTAAATAGCAAGGCCGACTTACAAGTCGTTGGTTCCTCTATATGTAAAAAGATTGTGGCGGTGCCTTCTCAAGCCACACCTGACATCAACACTCATCAATAGCGGGGCACCTTCCTCCAACAAGCGAATCCACATGGCACAACAGCTGCCTGCTCTATCTGGTGCTGTCACAACCTCACAGTTCACCTCTCACAAAACATGTACTCTTGTTTCCCTCCTATCATCTGTTTTATTCGGCGCCCACAACTATAACCGAATTTTTGGTTTCAACGTCTCACACGCCATCAATCAAATATCACTCCAAACTCACAAATACATTATTACGAATAACACTATTGCGGCCCCTCCCCACCTTGATTGCTCCGTTCTTGAGAGCAGCCTTGCAAACAACCAACAAGACAGCTTCACCTTGGATCAACACTGGTCACTACTGATCAACAGAGACGGCAACACAGAAGTCAACCTCTACGATGTTGGGACTCGACCAGTGCTTATCGGTGCTGGCGTACCCGGGAAACGATGCTGTCTCGCTTTCTAATGAAGCTTTTGACCAGCAGATTACAAGCCACAGATCTCGCGTCGAGCAGCTCGTTGAAAAAGAGAATGAGGCTATCAAGACACACGCCATGGGGCTCTTGGAGGTATGCAGCGCTTTTGGATCATATGGGCCATATTCTGGGTCTCACACAACTTCAGCACTAACATCACCAGCGCCTTGACACCTTCAAGCACACATACTCCTACCTCACCCTACTTGACGCCATAGTACCGACCGAATCCTCTCTCTACTCGAAAATGACACCAGAACTCCGCAAAAGGTTGGCTCTGTTCATGTTCACCTTCAACGCACGCCAGGCCCGCTATATTGGCCATGCCCTCACTCGCCTCATCAGCGTGATCGGGACCGGTCTCGCCATGCCACACACTATCGCCGTCAAGCTTATCACAAGTGCTCTGCAGAAGATCGACCCGACCGGCCACATGCTCACCTCGAGCCATCTTGTCCTGGCCAAGCTGGCTTGCCACACCAACACAGGAGCCCTTGCTCTGCCTGTTCTCCGCGGTCGCATTGTCTTTTTCCCTACCACAAGCGCTCAGTCCCTATCAGATCCTCTCTGCAGCTTAGACGTGCCACTGCCAGCCTTCATCTCCAAGGAAACGGGCCTGACGCTTCCAATCACCAGCAGTCAAGTTCTAGAGTACGACTACACTGTTGGCAACATTCAGCTCTCCCTCGGCGACTACAAGGAAGCCGTTGATGCATTTGCTCGTGTCGTCTCATTCCCATCTCGCGAGGGCGGCGTATCCAAGATCATGGTTGCAGCACACAAGCGTTGGGTACTGGCAAGTTTGATTCACCATGGAAAGGCGGAGGTCGCACCAGCACATACCCCGGCCGGTGTCGTCCGTGTGTACGGCAGCGTGAACAAGATCTACATTCGCATTGCAGAGCTATTCCAAAATGCTTCTCCGGCAGACCTGTGTGCCGAGGTAGCCCTGGCTGCCGAGCAGCTCAAGACCAATGAAGATTGGTCGCTCGTGAAGGAGGTTGTGGCCTCACACAAGAAGTGGCAGGTCTCTCGTTTGAGAGATGTATTCTTGACAATCAGCATTGCCGATGTTATCAAGACGCTACAAGTATCAGATGAGACCGCAGCATCATTGACAGCAACAGCAGGCCAGAGCAGCGAACTTGCCGAAGCGTCGCGGACACCGAACACTGCTGGCGAGGCCGTGGCTTTAATCCAGAGCATGATTGATAGCAAGATGATCACAGCCGAGATAGTCGAGCCGGCGTCAAACCCGGCATACCTGCATTTCCTACCCGAGCATGAGTGGGCAAACGAGACAGAGTTCTCGGTCACACTGCGCAAGGCCAAGCAAGGAATGACACGAGTGAGAATGCTCAACAAGATGACCGAGGAGCAGCTGTCTCTCAACCGCGACTACATGAAGCAGACTATCAAAGACCAAAAGGCTGCTCTAAAGCAGGAGAGTCTCGAGGAAGGCGGTAACAGGGTCAGGTTTGGTGGTTTCGATGCCGAGCTCGACGAAGACCTAATGATGGACGGATCGTTCGACAATGTTTTTTAGACATAGGGCTACGACTTGGGATGTTTCCTCTGCAGTTGGTGCGGCTGAGGTTAGCAAACTTCAACGATCAGCAACCAAAAATCAAAACGATAGCGATAGCAATGATGAACAACACAATGACATTTACATTTATGCAAGCAGTAGAAAGTGTTGTAAGCGTAGAAAATAAGACGGCGTAGACTATCATGATATAAATAACAGGTAGCAAGCAAGGCAAAACATTGACAAAGTAATGACAAAACGTAAACATTAAAACTCCATAAGATGAGTCAATCCATCATTAGTCCCATTTCCTTTCCCTTTTTATCATAACTTTACAAGTTGAACTGCTTGATCTTCTCGGCCAATTTGTGGCCTTCAGCCTTGTAGTCGATGGGAGTCACGCCCAGGATTTGGTAGCGGATTCTATATTGTTAGCCGTCAGTCATTATCACATATATGTTGAAAGGGAAAGAAGGTACGTACTTTTGCACGTCGTTGTAGTTCTCCATCTTGGCCCGCACACGGAAGTTGAAGCGGCCAAAGAGGGCCTTGTCAAACTCCCTAAACGACAGCTGCATGTCCTCCTCACGCAGGGCCATGATCTCGTTGGCCGTCTTGCCGCCCATGATTATGCGCACCTGCTCGTCAAAGCCAGAAAGCCATATCAGGCCCGTCTCGTCGCCAACGTTCATCTGCAGTGTGTACCGGTACACGGGTGCCGCGAAGCTCATGTTGCACTTTTCGCAGCGCCACTCGTTGCCCTCTTGGAACACCTTCTTGCGGCAGTCTTCGCTGCCACATGCCGGGTAGGCAATCGTCTTGTCGCTGCCAAAGTAGATAATAGTAGCCTTGGTCGAGAAGTAGGCTGGCTCGTCGGCGCCAATGTTGCTTTCCTTGATATCGCCAATCGTCTTGAAGTTCTCTACGCGGCCGCCTGCATTACCACCACCATTGCCAGTATCAAGCGTCTTGAATGAGCCGTTGCGTCCCACGGAGTCATACCAGCCCTTGAGATGGTGCGCCTCGTCGATATTGGGCTCAATCGTGAGCTGGCCCGACTGCAGAAGCGACAACGTGCGTGCATTGCCAAACTCAGACACGCGTACGTTTTTCAGGGCAACGACCGACTCGGGCTTGGCGTCAAAGTCAGTGGCTGTGCGGCCCCAGACAGTTGTGCGCACACTGAAGCCAGAGTCGTCGACAAGCAGCAGGTCGCGCTTGTCGTAGGGCTTGCCAGTGTTGCGCGATGTGATGGACGAACACTCCTTGATCTCCTTGAGAATACCAATGACATCAATGGTGGCGTCCTTGTCGATCTTGTCCAGGTCGCGCAGGTTGCAAAAGTTGTACCGAATCTGGGGCACGCTCTCCTGGTCCTCGGCCTTGGAGATGACAGAACCACGCTCGAGCGTGAGCTCATACTCGTGGGCGAGGTTGGTGAACTGCTTCTTGGCCAGGTTGACACGGCAAGGCTCCTTGAGGCAGTAAACAGAGCCCTCCTGGATGACATCGTAGAACTCGTCGACCTGCTCGTTGAACGCCGTGACCTTGATCTCGCCCGACTCGTCCAAAAGATTGAAACTGAACAGCTTGCCTTCGCCGCTGGGCTTGTGCCATGTGCGGATAGGCGACTTTGTCGTGACGCGGCCCTTGATGTTCCACTGGCGCAGGTAGAGAGAGATGTTGGCAATGTCGGTAAACGAGCTGTCGGTGTTGCCTGAACGGATAGGGGCGCGCGGCAGCTTGGGCTTGGTTTCAGCGACAGACGAGGCAGGCTCCTCCTTCTTTGCGATATTGTTACCATAGAAGCCAGCACCGCCAATAGCGGACTGTGCAGCAGCAGCAGCGGGCGCCGAGCCTTCGTAGCTAACGGGAGCACCAATACGGTCCGTAGGAACAACGTTCTCAATGACCTCGAGATCGAGAAGAATCAGAATGTTCTTGCCCTTGACCGAGTTTGCCTGGTACTGCTGGACGCGGACGAGACAGTTACGCTCGAGCTTGCCCTCATGTACAACATGGCTTGCCTGGGTTGCGAGCATGGTCTGTATGTAATGATCCATGTCGCTGAGGACGACACGATAGCGGTCACCGACGCCACCCTGTAGCGGCTTGACCTGGAGGCATTGGAAGACGGGAACGGGGAAGCGAGCTTTGGCGGCTTCAGGGTCGGAAAAGATGGTACTGCAATGCTTTAGTATAAAAGGTCAACTGATGAGGAAGACGACGAGGCGACGAGACTCACGCGAAAGCGCCCCGAGAGATGAGCTGCTCTGCGCCGGCCATTGTGCAAGCTTTGACCGAGCTGGTTGAGGTAGGGGAGTAGAGAGTTAGAGGACTAGAGGACTAGAGGAGATTCGGAATAAATAGTTGTGCGGTGTGCCGTTCAGGACTTCAGTCAAACTCAAAATCGAAATGTCGTGATATGCAGTAGGTAGTATGTAGTACGGCAGGCGACAAGACGGAACAAATGTGGCAGGAAAAGAGTTCAGGCAAAGAAACGCGTCGAGGCGCGTGTGGTGTGTTGTGAGTTAAATGGGGCCCGCCATTAAAGTGGCGAGGGGTAGACAGGCAGTAATGGCGTTAATTGAACGCGCATCTAGCGCGTTGCTTATGTAAGTGTTCAGTTATTGAATTTTTATTATGTACGATTCGATATGCGACATGATGGAAAAGATTTATTTGTCAGTTTTGTCAGTTTTGTCATTTTTGTCATTTTTGTCATTTTTGTCATTTTTTTTATTAATCCTGCTGTAATATAGAAACAAACACAGAACTCTTAAATGGCCTACAACTTCGCCCGTGTTTCGATAGCGGCATGCCTATCCCCGGCATGGTCACGGAAGTAGACGCGGATACGTTCGCGGGCGACTTCGACGACACTGGCATCCTCGACAGTTGAGGGGACATTGACAGGAGCGTCAAAGTCGCCATGAACAGCATTCTCCAGCAGCTCACGCAGGACACGGCGCAGAGTCTTGCCTGATCTCGTGCGAGGTATCATGCCGCTTCCCTCAATGAGACCGCCAAGCGAGGCAATGGCGCCGACCTGCTCACGCACGCGGCCATTGACCTCCTTGAACCGGGCATCGGCAGCGGCTTTCTTGTCTGCTTCATTGGTCGGGATTTCTCCACCACCAGTTGTGTTGATAAAGGCAAATGGCATATGGCCCTTGAGAGCGTCGGGGATGCTGACGACGCAGGCCTCGGTGACGTCGGGATGGCTGGTGATGGCCTGCTCGAGCGTGCCCGTGCTCAGACGGTGAGCAGCCACATTGATGATGTCGTCGGACCGCGCCATGATATTGATGTAGCCATCCTTGTCAATAATGCCTGCATCGCCGGTGTCGAGCCAGCGGCCGTCGAAGCGTTTGAGATAGCCCTTGTAGAAGCGCTCCTCGTCTTCCCACAGAGTGCGCAGGGCTGTCGGGGCCAGGGGCATGCGCAGAACAATATTTCCCATGGTGCCGTTGGGGAGCTCGTTGCCCTCGTCGTCGACGACACGCACATCGAAGCCAGGCATGGGCTTTCCGGCGCTTCCTGGTTTGATGGGAAGTGGGCTTGGGTGTTGTCCTGATGACCCGCGAGAGGAGCGGTTCTTGCCAGCGTGTGTGCCGAGTGCAACACCCGAGATGGGCGAGCCCGACTCGGACGACCACCAGTTGTCAACAATAACGGCACCCGGCGCGCCATACTGTGAGAGCAGGCTCTGGTACATGTTAATGATAGCGGGCTCGGAGCGTTCGCCGGCCAAGAAGAGAGCACGCAAAGTTCGCAGGCCACTGCGGGTGCCAATGGTGGAGATGTGCTTGTTGTCGGGATCTTCTTTGCGGATGGCGCGCAGGGCGGTGGGGGCGGTGAACATGGTGGTGACCTGGTACTCTTCGACGATGCGCCAGAAAGCGGAGGCATCGGGGGTGCCAATAGGCTTGCCTTCGTAGAGGACAGTAGCGGCACCAGTGAGCAGCGGCCCGTAAAGGGTATAGCTGTGGGATACAACCCATCCGATGTCACTAAAGCAGGCCATCTATAATGTTAGTCTGGGGACGAGGACAGAGATACAGAGGGACCAAGGCACAAGACGGAGTGACCGAGAAAGACATACGACATCACCGGGTCCGTGGATGTTGAACATGTAGCTGATCATAAGATGGAGGCCGACGGCATGGCCGCCTGCTTCGCGGAAGACGCCCTTGGGCTTGCCGGTTGTGCCGCTGGTGTAGATGATATAGACGCCATCGGTAGATGCGACGGGCACACACTCGGCCTTGACACCACGCTTGCGGGCATCGTCGAGCAGCAATTGCCAGTTTGAGGTTTTGGTCGAGGCGGCAATCTTCTTGGTTGTTGGTGTATTGGCAGCAAAATCCCACTCCAGGGTCTCGCGCTGCCAAACAAGCACGTGTGGCGGCTTCCACGCAGAGATATCAATGGCACCTTCAACAAAGGTACGATAGGGATTCGGGGGCTTGTTGCCGTCAATGCCGCACGAGGCAGTCAGGACAAGCACCGGGCGTGAATCTTCGATACGCTGGGCGAGGGGGGCTGCAGCAAATCCTCCAAAGACGACGGTATGGATGGCACCGAGACGGTTAATGGCCAAGATGCCGATCAGGGCGGCCGGGATCATGGGCACTAGGTTGGTTAGCATAAGCATAGGCACCAGATATATACATAATAAAACAATAACAAAAAATGGTGGGCTCACTATACACAAGAACGACATCCCCTTTCTTGACGCCGTGCTCTCTCAGGACAGCAGCAGTGGTCTCGACCTCGGACAGCAGCTGGCCGTACGTTACGCGACTCTTAGTCTGGGTCACAGGGCTGTCGTAGAGGATGGCCGGCTCGTTCCCGCGGCCGGCTTGGACATGGCGGTCAACGCAATTGTAGCAGGTCGAGATCTGGCCACCCGGGAACCATTCCCAGTGGTCGTGGGTGACACTGCCGCCATTTTTATCGTCCAACTTTAGTGCATTCAGAGTCTTTGTGGTATGTCGGAGCGCGACGTCGGGTTTGCGGTGCCAGTGGAGGTGGTCGGCCTGATGGCGCCAAAACGACTCGGGGTCAGTCAACGAGTATTTTTGCACTGCATCCTGAGGGTGGTCCGCCATTTTGTAGGGTGTTATCTCAGATTCCAATGTCTTTTTTTTTATTATGAAGTAGGAGTTGTTGGGGTGCGGACGTCTCGATCGCACAGGGTCGCACAGGTATCCAGGGGCCTCGGCAGTATAGGTACAACTCTCTATTGATATGTAAAAGAGTATGGATCCAGTAGTACTCAAATACTCAAAGATTCAAGCATTCAAGCATTCAAATAATAAATCAAGATTTCGTCGAATTATCAACAACTCTGAATTCACATGTGCCCTCGTCATCACCAACCACCTTGCCCTCCTCCTCTCCTCGCGTCTACTTCTTTATTACGGCAATCGGCGGTTCTCCAACATTCAGCCATGGCTATCGGCTGAGCGGGAAGCTGTCGCAGACATTGAGCCAATGCAGCCGTAGAGAAACGTTGGGAGCCATTGTAACAGGGCCAAGGATAGAACTTCCCCAAGTCTGACTTCTCCTCTCATCCTTCCTCTTTCCTTCTTTCCTCTCCATGTTCTCCCCGCACTATTACATCCGGTGGGTCCACTTTAATATCCATTTATATCCATTGATACCCATTTCCCCGGCCTCCTCTTTTGCCCATGGCGATAACCAACCATTGTTGAGCTGTTTACTATTATTGTGGTTGTGCTGTACAAATATATATGCTCTTGCGTTGGTGATTTGACTTATATGCTGCTGTGATAATAGTTTGCTTGTGTGCACGCACGATGTCCTTCTCCTCTACTTCGTATGTCAAAAGTACTGACATATCGTTTTGATTATGTAATCAACACATTGAATCAATGCTCTCAGATCTATTGTAATCAAACAAGTATCAATTACCTCTCTGTTTCCCGGCTACCAGGTTCATACTTGTACGTCGACGCCGCTTTTGTGTATCGCGGCTCCGAACAATTTGTGCTGCCGTCTCAGCCTTGTACATCTCGGTTATTCGATGCTCGATATAGCCGACGCGGAGCACATGTCGGTGTCTTGTCATCTTACTGGTAGTTACGGCCATATTTATTTGTAAGAATGTTTATTGGGCTGGTGGTCCGGTTGTTCATCGAATCGGTTTCTATCCGGGTTTTGTTTGATATGTTGCGTGTCCATATGATATCAAATATCAAATTTTAACTGTCTACATATCATCTATGTTATTAATAATATATACCTAATCTACCATTGTTTAATGGTACGTCGGCAAGTAATACAGACTATGTGTAGAGCAAATATAAACTATATAATAAAAACATACTAAAAAATTTGCAACATTGTCTACGCTTCCAATATTTGAATGTCAACTAGGAGGCGATTTAACTATACCATTTCTTAATTACAGAGATTATGCTTTATCTCATGCACCTGGTGGCAGCCTCGCAAAATACTAAGCAAAGAATCCAGCATCGGCTGCCACATATTATCATAAATACGGCATGGTATGCAGAATGTGAAGAGCAACATACCAGCCGATGGCTAGTCTCTGGTCGATATTGTGTTGACAGTCTATGCCTAGTATCAAAACAATGACACCGAAATGTTGAAGAGTGCCCTGGAATGTAAATAGATGCAATGACGCGCCGTGTTCAGATTACTAGTTCAAGCAAAAGTACTAAGACGTAAACAAAAGGAAAGACGGGACAGCAACATGTGAGCTTGACTGTAGTCGTTCAGCGGCGTACTTTTGTCCGTAGGGTCAAATTAAGGTCTCAGGTCTCGTCTCCCTGTATGCTTCTTACAACTACGGTAGCATGTTCCGTCTCCGGAGACCTCTTCAAATCACCTACAACTGTTCTACAACTGTTGTGATCTACTTGATCTGCTCTGATCCTTGGATGGGGAAATGTAACACTAATACTTTGCTTACTTATCTAATACTGCCTCAGTGCTATCTACTACTTACCGCCTCGTAGCCGCCGGGATTCACCGCTCATCTTATCCATCTCGTATATGCAGTCGTGACAGGTCGATGGTTATGCATATTTTAGTTCGTAGAGAAGCGGTGATGCTGTCTAAGATTAGAGACTAATAATGCAGTGCCAGGCATTGCTATTACGCGGCTCCCTTTCAGAGTACGAATTGAGTGTAAATCTGGGCGAGTTATTGTCAGTAGGTGTCATGACAGTAAGATGGGAGATGCGAGGAAGACAGTGCAAGTATCAGACACAGTGTACTTGAGTCAATATGAACCAAGGACCAATCCAAAAATGGGGAAAATAATTAAATCCGGCCAGGCGAGCAACGTTGCTTGGTAATTGGTTGACTCTTCAGAGTCTAGAGTAGGTCTAAAGTAAACTAGAACAAGACTAGAGTAGCAAACGGGCTGGTGTGCCGTTCCTGCATTAGTTCTTTGTCCATTATATTGTCTCTTTGTTTGTGCACACCTGCACAACGCGTTCCTGGGCTAGCAGTGGCATCGAGGGAGGGGGATGATGAAGAAAAGTAAGGCACTATTGGTATTGTTGACGAGTTATGATGATTGCAATTCTGCCCGTATATTGCATGGCGACGAGACTAGACAAGGTGATGTATTCAGATCAGACTGTGTTCGTGGTTGGGTAAATACTCGTGTAGTCGAATGTGATGGAGGGTGTGCAATTTCCGTCGCTGACTCGAGCCGGGTGCTCGGACAGCTTATTAAAAAATAAACGCTGTGTAATACGAGATCGCATGCGGCTGATCGACGACTTGTGTGACGGTCTGGTTGTGAAGTGAATTTAACTTCGGTTCTGATGATGGTTTGAGTTTTTCTTTTTTTTTTTTTTTTTTTTTTTCTCGCTTTCTCTTATATTTTTCAATGATGCTGCAGTTTTTTTTAGTTTTTTTTTCTTCGTTTCTTTCTTCAAACGGAAATTTAAATCACTCGAATAAAAAGTACTATTAATAAATATCGCTGTAAAAATAATAAAGAGACAAAAATATTCAATTATTCATATG
The DNA here is from genome assembly GCA_029298715.1 of Ophiostoma ulmi. Taxonomy (NCBI): domain Eukaryota; kingdom Fungi; phylum Ascomycota; class Sordariomycetes; order Ophiostomatales; family Ophiostomataceae; genus Ophiostoma; species Ophiostoma ulmi. The sequence continues at coordinate 2,707,795 of JANSLN010000002.1, read as the reverse complement.
AAAATACAGACAAAATCAGATATATATTGCACTACACAATGAATTGACATAACCACGCAACACAGCAAAACTGAAAGTAAAATACTAAATGCTATTGTTTCACAATACGGTGAACGGCAACTATACGAGTGCATCACAAGAGTTTATAAATGGCTAGAATATGTAGATTTGAAGATGACTAGGACCGCATCCAGGACATACCCCAGCCGTTTTGTGGTGACCGCACACTTGATGTGTGCCGCTCAAATATTTTCCGTATTTCCACCGATTGGCATCCTTTCTCCATTCCCATTATAGCAGCTGAACATGACAGAGGAAACAAAACATATTCAACCAGAAAAACGGCTCGTTGTATTAATAGAAGAAAGAGAAAACCAGCCGGATAGATCCTTTTCCCATAGAGAGAACCAAAAGACAAAAACCCAATCCATCGCCAACCAGGTATAGGGTGCACAAGTGCAAAAGAGGTGTAAAGATAAAGAACAAAAACGCTGAGTCATTAAACATTCGTAGAGATGAAAACGAGCATCGAAACTTATGTTTGTGGATGGAAAAAGAGAAAAAGATGTGGGTGAATTGTCTTCTGCTTTAAAGATTGCCAGAGTATCAGAGTGGACAAAAACAGTAACAGAGGTAGCCATCGACCATAATCTGGAAATCATATTAAATCGAGAGGGCTAGTTCTATATAGCTGTCCTGCCAAACCAAGGGACTCCATTGTTTCCAACACAAAAAAAAGAGTGCATTGAGTGCGTATTTTGTTGCTAAATTTACAGCAGCATGGCGGCGCCCAGGGCGACAACACCGGCGGCACCCGAAAGGACGACCTTGCCGGCACCAGCGGTGACGACGGCAGTGGTGGCCGAGGGGGTGTAGGCACCGGTGGCACCAGTACCCTTGGTGTAGGTAGCGGTGGCGTTGTTGTAGCTGATATGTTAGTATTGTAAATACTTTGTAGAGCTAATAGAAAGAGTTCAGAAACTTACGGGACCGAGGTGGAGCACGAGACCGTGGTGGCGGTGGTGACGGGCTTAGTGACGGTGCAGGGGCAGTCGCTGATGGTCAGGGTGGTAGCCTCCGTGATGGTGTAGGTCTTGCCGTTGTGAGTCAGGGTGGTAGACGCAGGGCAGTAGGTGGTCAGGGCGGTGACGACCTCGGTGGTGTAGGTGACGTTGCTGGCGGCGGTGGCAGCGGTGGCCAGGGCCAGAAGGGAAGCGATAGTGAACTGCATTTTGACGGTTGGGGTTGGTGCTGAAAATTAAGCTGAAAAGGTAGCGGGTTGGAAGGTGGTTTGAATTAGAGCAGCAAGGCTGAAATTGATGGTATGTTTTTAACGAGTGAAATTGACTGAAAGTCAGGGTTGATTGTGTATGAGCGAGTGTGGGTGAAGAGAAAACAAGAAGAAGAAGAGCAGAAAGAGGGATGAGAGAGGACCGTCTTATATAGGTGATTGAGGGAGACGAGACCAGGTGGATTGGGGGAGACAGGTAGTAAGAGGAGAGTAGCTTAGCGTATGCTTAGTGGATGGAGTGTTATTTCGGCTGCAGGGGGTGTGGTATGTAGGGGGGTGGAGGTGGAAAGGGGGTGGTTGAGGCAGAGGTAGAGGCAAAGGTACAGACAGCAGACAGCAAGTAGCAGACAGCAAGTAGCAGACAGAAGGAGACCACAGAGACAGACAACGACCGACAGTGTGGAGAAGGTAAACACAGCAAAAAAGATAAAAATAGATAAAATGAACGAGATAAAATCAAAACAAGGTCATGGTGGGTAGAGGAGGAGGAGACTAGACAAAAGGGCCTTGAGGGCATGCTACGACGAGTCTAGGAGGTGATGGGAGCAATACGGGGGAGATGAAGTCTGACTGACTAGCCGCTCTCCTGCCTGTCCATCTCTTCGCAGAACTCGAGAACTTCTACCCTTCATACTACCACCCTTCGTATATGTGGACCGACAGGGGTAAATGGGGCGCGAGTAATAGTAGTCCATACTTCGTAGTCAGTCTGTCGTCTAAGTATACTACTAAATACTACTAAAATGGGGCCTCATCTCTTTGAATTCCAGGCTTTGTTTTTGAATCGTATATTTTTGCTGACTGGCATACTTTGTCGAGATAGCATGGCATACTTTATCGGTATCAAGAATGTATGATAGTACTTTGTAGCATCTGGCATTTGATTGTTATGTCATTAGCTGACGTTGATGCCTATGTTGCCCGCTGCTTGACCGATGGCATAGCAGGTGGCTCTGATACTACTGGTAGTAAATAAACACTACAGAGTACAGAGCAGGGTGTAAATAAGCAATCCTACAGACTTCAGCCTACAATAGCATGACTAGCTTAGACCGTGATCACACCCTGGTCACTAGGTAATAAAGCCCCCGAAATGAGCGAGATTACTGACATGCACGTCTGACACTGGTCTGAACGGTCCAGGCCATCATCGAAGATCACTCACTGACTGCGGGTATTCACAACGATTTGCAATTTATATGAAGTACGGTGAATGTTTTCGGAGCATGCCTATATTTCAATGTTCACTCGTACGGATCGTGCATAGAGCAATAAAACGATACGAGGTGACCACCAGTAGACCGACGTACTGATGCTATGGCTGATTCCTCCTTACCGACACCGACACACCGACACCGTCTGCCAACATTCCTCTCCACTGGCATGTCCGCTGTTATGCATATGCATGCTTGTGAGAAGAATGTTGTTGGTATATCGTACTATCTTATTATGCTTCTGCTTAGAACGTTAACTATCGGAGCGATACTCTTTGGGTCTGCTTGTTTAGCGATATCCGTGCGAACATACTGTACGGAGCACGGAGCAGAGCGGTGGGCCACCTCTGTCTCCTGTTCTGTCTGGACTGTTTCTCTACAACCAATAGCACCTGCTGGAAATGACACTCTGCTCTCTCCTGTTTTGCCTCCCGCCTACGCTTAAGCATACTTCTAGCTGCCTTTTTGGTCACTACGGAGTACTACCGACAGTCTACTACACATACAACTACTGAAAACTGCCCCTGACTCTTGGCGGGTGGTGCATACTAATAAGATACATAGTACGAAGTAAATACTGTAGAGCATACTAATTACCAAAAAGTACCGTACCTGCAACGGCTATGACAAAGCTAGCACGGGCTCTCGTGTCCCTTTGTTAGATTCAGGGGCTTTCTGTGGATAGAATATGTAATGAAGGGTAAAAGGAAAGATGAGTAATGAAGTAGGATAATAGGTACTAGGGGTCTCCTTGCTTCTGCAAGGTACCATGCAGTCAGAGTCAGCGAGTCAGAGTCAGATGTGCTATGAGACGAGGGTGGTAAGACGAGAGCGAGTAATAGACAGTTGGAGGGAACTCATACGGAAGACAGGGAACACAGCCGTCCAGTAGGAGAAAAGGAGGAGTACGCTTACACGCGACGAGCTGGTCTTGCTGCCGGTGTTCGTCTCTTTTATTGCGGGGCGCGGAAATGAGCTGCGAGCGCCACTCCTCGGAAGGTGTGGATGGGTGGGTTTTGTTTATTTATTTACCTGATCACTTTATATATATATGTATTTATTTATTCCAACTATGCATGTATATTTCCATTTTGTTGATACGAGTTTGCACTCTGCAAATTTAATTTAGAAGAAATCGTGACGGGAGAATCAAAAGCAAAATCAAAGAGATCAAAATCAAATACTCAGTACTTTGTAACAATCGAATAAGACACCCCCGCCATTCATATCTTAAAGACAAGCATCTATGACTCTATTTTAGTCCTTGGCCAATCTCTGATCAGTCACCGATTAATCGAAGAGATCATAATGTGCCTTGCTTTGTTCTCGCGAGCAGACTGGAGACTGGGTCTTGACTTGTTTCTTGTCTCGCGGAGCAGCAAGGGGCCGGCGGGAAAAGATAAGTCACTCTGATCGGTATCTGGCATTGTATTTACACTTTTTAGTTCCGGTATTAGCGATTACTGGTGAGCTGGCTCTGCCTGCTTCTGAGAAGAATGTTGCTAGGGTCATTCTTTTTCTTCTTCCTTTTCCCCCCTCCAAAACAGACTCCCTCTATTTACCTGTACTGCTCGATCATCAATGATCACCAGGATCACTACTCAGTATGGAGCTGTTGGGAATGATGATCATATGCAGGTATACTTCGTATGAGTAGGCGAGCATATCCCGTGCATCAGCTAGAGAGCAAGTGCACTGAACAGACCCACGACTGTGGAACGAGACTCCTAGGTTCAGACTCCTAGACTTGCCACCCAGGGAGAATGAGAGGATCAAGATCAAGATGAGAGAGCCAGGGCCAGCAGCTATGCTTTGATGCCTCACTTTGATGCCTGGCTTGCCGACATTACAAACATTTGGCGATCATTCATATTGACTCTCGTATCTCACTCACCAATACCCCTGACACTGAATACCTCATTATTGCTCTGATCAGGCTCAATTATTCAATGTAAATATGACCGTGGCGTCTGGCTTGTCGAATGGCCAGCTGCAAGCCGTGTTTTGGCTGTTCTTTTGGCTCATCTCATCTCGCCCATATTCCTGTCTGTTTGTACCTGTCTGTTCCTACCAAAGCATTTCGGTTCTCGTATTGCTATTATAGATTTTTAATACTCGTTTCTTAATTTCAGCGTGATTGATGACAGTCCTTTGCCTTTTTGGCTTTTCTCCCGGAATAGACGCTCCTCTCATAGACGCTGTATTCAGCCAAGGTTGTCAGTTGTCTCCTCTGCAGTACGCAATCGGACAACACCATAGAATCTAGGAACCCGCACTACAGAAATATTCATCGAATAATCATGCATCCGTACTTAGCAATTATTCTCCGTGATGCCTCGCTTCGGCTCTTTCTCCTTCCTCACCGTCTATTACACCGCTGGAAGCTTCGCTCGTATCCTTCTCTCCCCAGTCTTTCCGTCCTTTCCTCACTCATTCTACCAAAGCTCCTCTTCCACACTAACGCGATTCTGGTAAGATACCTTTGATATTTTCGCCGGGGAGGGGGTTCCATTTCTAAAGAGCCAAGCTTTCCGCGTTTCCCAAATTAGGCCAGCTTCATTTCCTATCATCCACTCTCACAATTATCCGCCAGTCTAGAATCCGAGTATTGTAGTATTGTATGCTTAGGCGTGGCCGACACTCCCTGTCATGCACTTGTGTCCATGGGTGGCCATGGTATCTGCATCCCGGGGTCAATACGAACAATATGAATTTTCTCATGGCCAAGTAGCGGTTGGGTTGCGATCATCAGGAGCTTGACAACGGATCAACCCCTTGTCGACCTTCCGAACGGAGCATTGCTTAATTTCAGTCCATGTTCTAGAATGAAGTATGGACATCAAAGTTCGACTAATACTACTGGTGTTACTACCAACTCCTCCCTCATCCTCTGTAGAACAGGGCAGGGCCTGCCATTGCCATGGAAATATCACGTTTATTTTTAAACAAAATTAGCCTTGTCACTTTTGTTATCATTATCATTACTATTGCTATTAACTGAACAAAAAAAAAACCATTCTTTGGCCTTGAATGGGATCCGGAAGGTTGCACTTCCAGCTTTATGTCTTTCCACTTGTCTTTCATGTCATCTCATTTCTTTTCGCCCCATTGCGCCTATTTTTGGCATCTAGCCCCTATTTCTCTACTAAAATACTGATCACTATGCGCAAAAAAAAAGTCCTTGCTCGATCGATTCATGACTAGTTCTATCTGAGTATCTGATCTTGCCTGTATCGTCTTTTGTCTACTTTGAATTGCCGCTTATTGATATTGTCTGTCTGTCTGTCTGTCTGTCTGTCTGTCTTTTTTTTTTTTTTTTTTTTTTTTTTTTGGTCTGGGTCGCGTTGTGTGACAACTACGTCTAGTCAAGATATACAAAGACGCGTTCGCCCTGTTTGGTGCTTGGAAAGTAGTTTCTCTGGAAACCAGGACGACATACGATACGATATGAAATTGCTGGCGTGTTGTTGTAAAGTCTTGAATCGACAGCAGTCAGCAATTGGAAGTCTTGCTTGAATCCGATTACATGTCGTTGACTATTACACCAAAGAATAACAAAAAAGGAAGGAACACACAAAAGCACCTGTCTCGATTGAACGGACGTCTCCGTCCCGCCGGATTGGATCAATCGGACTGAACTCGTGGCGTCGCTCCTGCCCAACTGATGCTGACTGAATGGCAAGTGTGACCGGTGCAGCATCAGCACGTGATCAAAATTATCAGATATCAAGTATTGGGTATTTTCAAACTGAGGCCCTAAACAAGTGTTTGGGGTTGATGGAAGAGAAAGGAGAAAGATACAAATACAAGAAAAAAAGATGAAAGTGAAAGAAAAGGTCGATGATCTCGTGCGAGATTTGCTAAAAGTCAATTACAAATCAAGACTGCAAGACAGGGTGACTTGGGCCAAATACGCCATTGAGGGGTAGCTTCAGAGGCGGCTAACGGCACCGACAATAACCCATGACGCCAACAGCTTCTCTCGACGACTGAACGGCAATTTCGAGAGATGAACTTGGTAAATGAGACCACACAAACTAACCAACAGCCGAATCTACAACCACAGTTTACCATGCCCGAGTATATGCGAGCTATCGGTGAGTGCGAGCTTTGAGCTGACGACGGCCACCGACATTGCGCGTCCGATGGCCGATAATCCAGACTGACTTCAAAGATGTCAAGGGTGGCGCCGGCGGCCCTGATGCCCTCTTCTTCAACGATGAAACCCCGAAACCAACTCCAAGACCCAATGAGGCTGTCATCAAGGTCAAGGCATTCGGCCTCAATCGTATGGATCTGTTTCAGCGCGAGGGACGCTATCCTCTTCCACCGCACATCCCCAAGACCATGGGTGTCGAATTCAGCGGCACAATCGAATCGCTTGGCAGCGATGCCGTCGGAGGGTTTGCTGTAGGCGATCAGGTGTTTGGTCTGGCGTATGGTGGTGCCTATGCCGAGTATATTGCCGTCTCCGTGCGCATGCTCCTCCAGAAGCCAGTCTATTTTTCATGGGAGCAGGCCGCCGCGATCCCCGAAAACTGGATTACGGCTCTGCAGGCGCTGCACGAGGTCGGCGGCTTCCGCGGTGAGCTGGGTCAATCGGCACTGTGGCACGCGGGTGCATCGGGTGTCAGCATTGCCGGCCTGCAGCTGTCCAAGCTGGCCGGTGCAGGAAGCGTGTATGCCACGGCGGGATCCGATAAGAAGTGCGCGTTCCTCAAAGAGCAGCTTGGTGTCACGGCTGCGTTCAACTACAAGACGACCAACTGGGCCACGGAAGTGCTAAAGGCGACCGAGACGCGCGGCGTGGATCTCATTGTCGACTACATTGGCCCCAACTACTTCCAGCAGAACCTTGATGCAGCTGCTACCGAAGCACACATTGTGATGCTGGCTCTGCTGAGCGGTGCAACGCTGCCATCGGGCGTCAACATCAGCGCTATTCTGCTCAAGCGGCTGCGGATCGAGGGGAGCGGTTTGCGTAGTCGCGACTCCGAGTATCAGGGTCGTCTGCGTGACCGTCTTGCCGCCATCCTGCCGAGCTTTGAGAGCGGCGAGTTGAAGCTATATGTCGACAAGGTGTTTGACTGGTCACAGATCAAGGATGCTCACGAGTACATGGAGACGAATGTGTCAATGGGCAAGATTGTCTGTACCATCCCATAGAGTCAAGTCAGATGGTAGTCATTTGCATTGAAACTTGACATAAGTATATTGACGATTACTACTTGATCAACAGGCACACGCAAACACGGGACTGCAGTAAGCTGCTCAATTCAAAATCAACACCAATGTTCATACAGGCATGCTATCTGGGGCCAGCCACGTCTAGGTGCTTGGTTCCTAGCTACTCAGTGGGCATTCAGCCACTTGAGCATTTGCTCAAATGCGTGAGCCTGTGCCTCCTTGATATGACTGTCGTCATAGTCGCCGACAACGGCAAATCCTGGTGAATGTTAGTATGATACTATATCGAGGCTGTAATGCGTCGGGTACTAGACTAGATAATTGGGGGGTGCTTACCGTGGGGTACACCTGGATAGACTTGCACTTCATGCTCAATGTTGTTCTTAGACATGTAGTCCTCGCCGACCGTCCGCACATCGTCGGGGAACATGGGGTCGCTCTCCACACAAACCATACTGATCGGAGACTGCAGACCCTGAAAATCGTCTGGCGACACAAGTGTTGCGTGTGCAAGGACACCCGCTTTGATCAGAGGACCCTTTTGCGGGGCTGTACCGGCCTCGAGGTTATCGGTACTTGCGCTCTCCTCCTCCACGGTGGCGACAGCGGGAGCAGCGTCATGGCCCTGGCCCTGGCTCTTGTCTGCTGCCAGCAGCAAGACGTAGCGTCCACCAAAGCAGTATCCGACGGCATAGATACCACCGCCGCTGGAAACAGCATCGGCAAACTCTTCACGGCTCGATGCAACCACCTGGTGTAGGATGGGCAGTACCTTGGCCTCGGTGTGCCGTGCTAACCACATGTCGATCATAAACGTCTTAATGGTCTCGACGGCCTTGAACTTGAAAATGTCGAGGAACGAGGATGACGAAGCAGCCGCGGCAGTTGACTCGGATTGGAGATCGTCCGACAGCTCAGTCGACGAGTTGGGAGCCACATCACCGCCAAAGAGGTCAGGCATGACGACGACAAAACCATTGTCGGCATACATGTCGGCCTGGATCTGGTTGTTGGTAGACTGCATGCCCGTGCCGCCGGTGAGCAGCAGCAGGAAACGAGACGAGGCGCGGGGGTAGTCTTTGGGCTTTGCGACGTAAACCTAGTCGATTAGCTTTTACTTTGCTTTTATGAGAGATGACGTCAGTACTCACATCGATGTCACCAAGCTTGCGGACCTCACCTGTAGGAATGCGGCCCTCAGCTATATAGTGTTAATTGTGTATCGTTCTTGTATATTTTCTAATACAGGGTATTATGAGTAGTATCAGGACAGCATACGGGTTGGACGGTCTGTGACACAGTCGTCACAGAGCTTTGGGTTGGCCGAAGCAGCTGCTGCGTCGGTAGTTGCAGCAGCAGGAGTGGCAGCAGGAGCTGTAGCTGTAGTGGTGCTGGCACTGGCATCCTCAGCTGCATCGTTCTCGGGCGCCCGAGTAGCATTGTCTGGGTCGGCCATGGCTTTAAGATGGAGATGAGCTGAAGTGAGGCTGGAGTGAGGCTGGAGTGAAGCTGGGGGGAAGCTGTCGGTGTGTTGACGAGCTAAGGTGGAGTGATGACGTCCTAGTTCGGTGAAGCTGTTGGTGAGAAGGAGCAAACGGTATGAATGATGCAATTCAGATCAGGAGGGGAGACTCTCAAACACAGAGAGGATAATATTAACGGTGTTGAATAAACCCGCATCAAGTAACAAAAATAGTGTCGTTGCTGTCGCTGCTGCTGCTGCTGCTGCTGCTGTTGTTGTTGTTGTTGTTGTCCACGCGGCCTTTGTCATTTGTCTTTGACGGAATGGAGTGCAAGTGCTATTAAAGAAGGAAACACGGGGTAGGCGCGACGGGTTAGTTGCTTAAAGTGCGGGGGGTGCCGAGAGAAAGGACTCATATGGGAAATGCTACAGTCACGTGCATCGACTTCTCTCGACGACAACAGCATCAACAATATCAACAACTTGACGAGGGCCTTTCAATATAAATTTAAATAATCAGTTGGATAATATTTCAATACTTGATTGCAGAAAGACCTACTTTGCAATTGCAACTATCAGCAATTTCCATTGTCACTGGACGGTAACGTAACCGTCTTGGCTCTGGCATTGGTTCGAAGAGATGCGTTTCAACTTGCTCCTTGACCTTGACGCCGCTGTCACTACGGAGATGGGGATATATTCTTAAGATACTGGGGACTCTACTCGCTTTGATATTCCATAACTGAAGTCATTACAAAGGAACCGGCAAGCTATGGTGCCCAACTGTCGGACAGGTAGCTTGGGAAGGTATGATAGATATTATGTTGAGAGCTGCAAGTACATATACAGGACAGCAATAATAAATATGTCATGATATGGGAAAGTCAGTGCCAGAAATATGCAGCAACTCCTGGTGGCGCCTACTCTCGTTCTGGATGGTCACCGGCCACATGGCAAGCCATCTAGACTGTATGTGAAATCTTCACCTTTCCTATAGTTTGATCGGTCTCACAGCTTCGGACTCTTGACAAGATGCCGATACGTCAAATATATTAGCAGGCCTGCCTACCAACTGCTTGACCACAGCTAGTGTTTTGGATGGCGAGAGGAGAGCATGACGAGCTGACCCTATAGGTCATTGTCCACACGGTATGATTTGTTGGTGTTGAATATAACTTGGGCACAGTCAGAAGCTGTGTTCCAAGTATGACTCGTGTAATATGTCCACGTATACTCAGTGGACGATAATCACGACACTTACGCACGAGTTTCTCGTGGTTGGGGCTCCTCGTTGTGCGCACCGACAGTATCACACCACCACCCATGCATTCCCGCTCTGCCAGACTACGACCAACGAGGTACGGAGAATGGCAAGCACTTGTAGTTGATGTGCTATATGGATATATACGATACAAACACACAAGATAGCTGCAGCTGGTGATGGTATATGGCCAGAGCTGAGCTTGCCCAGGTACATCATAGCCAATGGACTCGGCGTGCTACTTCCAACCTCGTATCATGGCATTGGTCTTTCCACCACATACACTTGCATTCTAATACATGTGGTCTATTGAGTGCTATTTCCGAATTGCTTCTGTGCTTCCAAGACAATATACTACTACCAAGCTACTGTGATGGTAGACAGTTGCCATCATTTTGGATATCATCTCGTTGATGTTACATCTGTCCTGGAACGTTGGTAGCACAGTGGTATTTGCCATTTGAACATCTTATAATTTCTCTTGTACTGATGTCTGGATGTCAGGTGAAATTTGAGTCATGCGCATGCATCTACTGGCATCTACTCACACGTACTAGTATATACTGACACTACAGATGTCAAGAGCCTTGCAGGTAGCTCTTACTAGAGGCGGTCTTCTTCTCACCCCCATTAGATCTATGTCATGCATGCCGGGCCACGACCTGCGGCTCTCTCCGATAACATGTAGGGTGTAGGCAACTGATCAATGAAAATGCTAAAGTAGTGTAGACACCATGCATGGATCAGAGAGAGGGAGAGGGAGGGAGAGAAAGAGACACAAAAAATAGCGTACACGCGTACTGAACCATCGGAGATACATCTGTCGCCACTCATATTCCGCTGACGACGACCTTCCTCTTACGAATGATTGAATAGACTCAATGTACTCAGTATGTACGTCTACTTTGCGACTGCATTTACGCCTGCATCTACTTTATACAGCACAGCACATCCCCCACAAGTCCCGATACCATGCATAAAGATAGATCGTGCATATGCATGAAGATGCCATGAACAGTGCACGGAGTAGTGGGTGAGATGATGTTTCTCGTCGGCACTCTCCTGATTTAGACAAAAGTATGGAAGACGCAAGGAAGAGAGTAAGAAACACGGTAAACAGAATACGACACAAAATCCATTTCTTGACTCTTGATGTTCTTGGTTATTTGATACTAGTTAGTATCATCAAAACATACCAACCTCTCAGAGACAACAACAGCGCCGATGGATAGCCGAACCGCCGCAATGTTGCATTCGGCTTTAAACGAAAAGGCGTACGAGAAAAAGCTATTGAGATGCAAGGAAGGGGTAGGCAGACTCGAGAGAACAGGGAGAGGCAAAAGAGGCAAAAGAGGCAAAAGATGAAAAGGAAGAGTCAAAACAGGGAAGAGCAGGGAACAGCGGGATGGCTGCGGACAAACTTGTGCTTGGTTGGAGGCTGGCAGCCGTGGATAGTCAGGGTGACTCGCACTTTGGGAGGAAAGAAAATGCAAAGAGCAGAGGTGAATGCCGAGGGCAAATACAAGAAAGATAGCAAAGCAAAGACAAGGAAAACACACTACTATGTACATAGGAATAGAGACAGGGGAGAAAACACCTCATCAGACGATGTCACCTTCTTCCGCTGCACATGACTAGGGTGCGTGGGATGATACTTGGGGAGAGATGGAATAAGCCTACTTGTAGATGATAGACTAATAGTCTATGCTCGTGCTCGGTCAATGACCAAAGTCTTGATCTTGATCTCATCTTGATTGATGCTTGCCTCAGCCATTACATCTGCAGCTTCTCCAGATATCTACGGCATAACTCGTAGGGCTACCCTGTAATGCAGTGATGCACTCCGTATGCAGTGCGGGTATGTATGTACGCTGCAGTATGCCTGCCGCAAAGTGGCAAAGTGGTGCTGGTGATCCTGCAAACACCATGCAGCAGAGGCAGTCTAGTGGATGTGTATGTATGCTTATGTATATGTATGGCGGGCCGTCCTGTAGCTGCACATTTGATCCCCGTAGCAGGGTTTCGAATGGACTAGTCTTGCGGAAAGTGATCGATTTTGATATTGATGTTTCGATTGTTTCGATTGCTTTGATTGTTGATTGTTTTGATTTGATTCTGGTTCTGATTATGATACTGATAATTATTTTTATTAAGATGACCCTGGTAATTTGCTTTCGCGAATAGCACATCAAATCAACGGGGCGCGCTGCAAAATGAAAACGAAAGCTGAAAAGGATAATTAGAAAGATGGCTGGTAAATGGTGCCATGAAACAGGAGCTAGACCGAGGCTGCTGCTTTATGACAGCCCTATTCGCTCAACGTCTTTGTGGCTTTTCTCCTTTACAAGGAACGAGTGAGACTGCAACTTGTCTGAACCGTCTGCAATCTGTCTCTATTCTTCTTCTTCTACACTACATCAACAACAGACTCGGTTGAAACTGATACTGTACGACGCTGCAGCGGTTGTGTATTGTCTGTCTACGGGGATGCCGTTTTGAAAACACACACTTCGGCCGGAGCGATATTTACAACGTATCTTATTGTTCGTTCTTGTTCTATTCTTGTGGCTTGTACGCTGGCCATTGGACATTGGAGTATCAGAGGAAAGACTAGAACTTGAGCTATCTTGCTTAGCTGTAGGCCTGTAGACCAGGGTTCTCGGAGTATAACTAGATCGCAACCCGGAGACCGAAAGAGGCCGAAACAGAAAACTAGGGAGGTGGATTTTCTTTTGTCTCTTGTGATATTTTGTTATTTATGGAAGCAGCAGGAGATGTGAGGTGAAGTAGACCTAGCCACTAGCTTTTAGAGAGGGATATTCAAAGTAAATACTACACAGGTAACTCAATCCAATTCAATGAGAACACAATTAAATCAAAACGTAGACGTTTGGAACAAGTTTAACCCAGCCTGAAAAAAATCAAATACGCAAGTATAAATTACAAGTTGATTACAAGGGCTGGGCCGCTGTCTTACCCTAGGATAACGCAGTTGAACAACACAGCTGTTAACGATAATGTATGGATACTTCTCTGGCAGATGTCGAGTTGAGGGGTGGCTGGACGGTGGCGGGGTGTGAAATGGAGAAAAATAAATTTACATGTGTATGATAATAAAATAATATTCACAAATAGATAAAATATAAAAAGAACAGAAAACAAAGCTGGAAGAAGCGGTGAGTACAAGACTAGGCCAAATGGGGCTGGAAGTATCACGTTGGTGGCGCCGTTCTTTTGTTTTAGATTTTATCTGATTTATGTGTTAGATGTGTTGAGATGACACGACATACACTGTGTTACGAATAGTCGAGAGTAAATATATCATTGAAAATGATAATGCATTTTGACAATAAATCGAATAAAAATCATAGGACCGGAAGAATCAAGCAAATCAGAGGAAATACAAACCAGATCATGACAACAAGTCCAACGAAACTTTACCGAAGATCAATGAATCAGATATCAAGCAAGTTTATACACCATGCATTCACATCAACGAAACACAGCTCGCGGTGTTGATTATTTGAGAACAACCAAGAAATCAAAACATGAGAAGAAAAAGCACAACGCACAACGCATCACACACTACACACCACACTGCGCAAACACACTGCATACAGCACACCAATAAATATTCTCTGCATTTGCATTTACATTTCCATCTAGATTGTTCGTTCATCCTCCTCGGCCAGACACAGTACTACGCCGTAGAAAAGATCCCGCTTCTGCAATGCATAATGTTTCGTCTGCTGCTTGTTGTTTCCATTTGTTGTTTCCGTTGAGCTCGAGCTTTGTAATTTGAAAGTAAGGTTACTGGTCGAGTAGCTGGCCAAGCTGGGGATGCACAGCATTGGTTGACTATTTATCACGGCGTGCATCGGGCATACATCTGCAGCGTAAACACGAGGTGATATGGGTAGGAGTTGTGTATCATGTGGGTAGAGGTGGTAGAGGTGGATGTAGGTGTAGATGTAGATGTAGCAACTTGGTATCAAGACATAGATAGGGTAGTCAAGACCAATACCAGCATTCGGAGCATAGTGAATACCTGTGATACGATAGTATTATTCATAAACCAAGTGTGCAGGACATCAGGCATTATTTATTTTTGCGAATATTTCCAATATACACACAGTATCGACGACGAGAATATATTTTTACAACACAACTGTTGCCAAACAAGTACAGGTACTTGTCTCTATGTCCTGGTGGTCATGGTGATGGACAAACACCCCCTCCCCCTCCGTGGTCTAATGCAGGCAAATGCATGCACATGCAGCTAGCATCTGTAGTATCAACAACATTGGCAGTAGTAGTGAACTTTTGTATAGATTGTAGTAGAGCAAAAGCAGCACGCACTTTATGCTTGCTGGCTGCATGGCGGTGGGTTGAAGCCTCCCTATTTTGGGCTGGCAGATGTGGTGAATTCAGTATAGTTTCGCATATGCTCCTCATACTTCCCCGAAACAATTTTCTTCATCATCCTTTAGCGTGATCTCGATGTGATGACCTCAATACTTACAGGCAGACTGGCATTAATAAAATATAACCTGAAGGATACCCGTAGATAGACATGAGATGCGGAAAACGGTCCGTCATGCAGCCAGTGTCCATGCTATGTCTATAGGGTAAATGATTTGCATGCGTTCCGTAGCGATTTGCAAGTGCGACTGGTTGATATCATGTAGATTATCATTCTTTGCTCAATTTGTTTTTCTTTTTCACTGTATACTATATACGATCTAGTATCTAGTATATGTCTCCATCTTCCACTTCTATGCACCAGCTCTTCGCTGGCAAGACTAAACCCTTACGCTTGCAGTCCTCAAAAATAAGGCGAACGGACCGGGACTTGGCGCATAAGCCTATTGGGTGCAAGCCGGTGCCGCCGTTTGCGTTGAGCGGCGTTGAGTTGAGTCAGTCCCTCCGTCTAGATGCAAAAATGCTGGGCAGGCGAACTCTAAGCATCAGTGAGCACGGGGGTATTTATCGTATTCAACATAGAGTTAAAACTACTGGTTTCCAAAATCAAAATCAGGGACTGTCCAACAAGCCGTTCCTTTGAAGACAGGGTTCGAACAAAAGAGGTCACTGGTGAAGATTTTGCTCTATATTGGTATTTTAGTTATCCCTAATGTTATTTAGTAATGCCTTTTTCTTTTCCATTTTATATCCTCAATATCTTTATTGATATTCAACTAATACAACTTCATCTCTCCACTCCACCGATAATTGTCGTGGTGGTGCTTCGAGACGTGGTGCTGTGTGATTGGACTGTTGGATATCTGGGCGTCTCTCTTCCTTCGATACAACACATAATAAAGTTATTATGTCCAGTAATAGTACTTTGTGTCTGAAACTGGTATAATAATCTAATTTATCTGTGTGGTTTTGTCTGCTTTCTTTGATTTATCACTTGCTGATCAGTGTCTCTTTGATTCTGTCAAGTTCTGAGATTTTTTCTTTATTGTTTATATTTATATCTTTACTCACATCTGCCGTTCTCGTGCTTTGATTACCACCACACCCTCAATAGACATAGCGGTAAAGCGGTAAGTGCTTTTGATGCCCAATAGGAGAGAGCCAAATATAAAAAAAGTTTACATCGAAAAAGAAAAGAAAATCAAAAAGGACTTTGTAATTTCATTGCACAGTAGACATGCAAGACAACTGGAAAGAACCTGCTATCGATGAGTTCCAGAATACGTGTATCTGATTACCTGAGCCTGATAAACCATAAACGACGAGACACAGCTGAGCATGACCGAAGAGTGGGAACTGATGGCTGGAATAGACATCTTTGTTGATATCACTAGACGACAATACGGAGATGCTCGACTCTAAAGCTTCGGACTTCCAGACAACTTCACTTGACGCTGATCTCTCCTCGTTGTCTTCCGTCATGTCTTTCTTGTCTTGTCTTCTTCTTTAATACTTGTCTTCTCTCACTCCATCTCCTCATCCTCCCTTCCGGAGCACAATCCACTCTGAGTAGGCGCCAGCAGACAAAGAGGAAAAAGAGCAGCACCCGCACGTTGTTATTCCGTATATGTAGTCACCTAGCTCTAGGCTCTAATCTAGCTAGCCACCCTAAACAGCCACCTGCCATACTTTTTGTCCTCCGTACTCCGTATACGTCGGAGACAAGTCACAAAGGCTCACGCAAGTAGGCGCTACCATAGCCGCTGTGCATCCGCGTCCCGCCCACCCCCTTTCTCTCTGCCACCTTGTTTACTTGAATATACAGTGAAAGGCGAGATATATCACGACTGAGTACAGGGAGACAGGGATTGTAGGCGATGTATCTGCATGTCTGTGCAAAGCAGGCCACAAGCAGGCCAGATACACTGCAGTTCTGCAGCTACGAGGGCAATATTCCCCCTATCTATTTCCCTTATAGAATGTTTCGTTCATATTGCTCCCGTGCCACCACAGCGCCACCAACAGCAGGGATACTTCTTTCATGAGCTACAGTGTAGACTTTAAGACCCTATTCCCTACCACCCTCACACTCTAGCTACTCGTCTACTCCCGCTTGGTAACTAGCTGGCTGAAAGTTGGGAATACTAGTATCTTGACTAAGTATTAAAACACACAAACGAAGAACCCATAGACGACTGACCAGAGTTCTCACTGTACCATGTAGTACAAGACAAGTAAGGAGTCAACAGCGGAGATGGAGGTGAAGATCAAGCAAGGGTAGACGGTCGAGAGTGGGAAGACGGGTGAGGCCGGTGATGTTGTCCTCAACCTCTTGACTTTTTATTTATATTTGATTGAGATACGACATCCTGGAGCTGGCCTAGAACTCATACAGCTTGATACGTAGTTCTTAATAGTGCAGATCGAGAGTAACGATCAAGATGAAACACAGCAAGAGCCTATCTCGATCTGCAGTTGTAAATTTAGCTAATGAGCCAGTGGAGAGAAAGAAAGTCGAGCAAGTAAGTAAGCATATAAATTGAAGGATCTCATAAAGAGCAAAAAGAAAAGACACAGGGCCCCGGACTTGTAGCTGCTCCGGGCAATGATGCACAGAACGAAGGGAGGGATGGCCGGGGTATTCTTTCGTTTCTTGACCCTGTTGAGTTTCTTCTGCCCGTTTGCTTTTCTCTTCCAGTCGAGCCAGTCTGCCTCTTTGACTTATTTTTTCATTGCTCTCTTTTTCCTTTTGTGGTCTTGTTTTACGGTAAGACATTCTGGTGGGCTCCATTCCTAGCCTCTTACTTGAGCCTATTTGTGCCTATGTAGCCAAAGCACTAGACTTTTAAAAGCTAGAAAGCTCAACTCTATCACTTGGCCCGCGTGTCTATTCCCGCTTGCCATATCTTTTCCCTCTCTGTCATAGCGCTGATGGCGCTTCCTACCTCTTCCTGCTGTGGTAGACAGTATCGGTAAACGGTGTACATGAGAGCCATAGTCCCGGACAGTCTCCAATTTCACCGACTTTACAATCTCTCCAGACTATATTTACACTTTTCGCGGTGATGTGTCTCAGTGCCAAGTAGCGGGGCGGGAAATAGTGGTAAAGGTAAGGTAAAGTAGAGTTAAAAATACAGAGATAGATCAATTACCTTGAGATATTTACAATGTAAGAGGTAAGCATACGGAGATCAAAGTGTGCATAGTAAAAGTACCAGCCACTTGCAAAAAGACGCCGTTGAGCCGTTCAGCCAGTCATTAACAGCTTTTTCAGCAGCTGATGGACTGATTCGTACGCTGTACATATCGATATTGCTCAAATACTCCGTATAACTAGGGCACAGGGCCAGGCCTCGTGGCGGCCATGTTGTAGTCTTGTGGCAATCGTGGAGGTGTGGGAAGATATCTTGGGGCAATAACTCCCCTATTTCAAATGGCCATCCCCTAAATCTAGACAAAAGAATGGATAATGTCTTAGAATTGATGATCAATTGTGCCCTGAATTTGTGAGACACAGACACATGAGGCCACTGTAGATAGGATATGTTATTGGTTGATTGGTGACATTGGGTTGATTTTTCCTTAGAATAATCTTCTTCTTTGATTGAGCCTTTGACCGTGTTTCTTTCTTCCATACCCTCATGCCAGATAACTAATCATATACTCAAACTTACTCGTTAATACGACCCATGGAACAGTCTCATGTACAGAAATGGTTCTTGTCCCTTTGTGAGCTGAAGCGCATCTTTGAGCTTCTAAGCTCTTTCATAAAGCTGATCGTCATTGCCTACATTTCACTAAAAATAGCTACGCTTATTTTATTTTCCTTGTTCATGTCTTTGTGCGCGTAGATATATGACGTCTGCCTTACCAGCTGAGTATGCACATGTGTAGATTCATATGCACTTCGTGATGCTCGAAATTTAACGGCAGCTCGGCAGCAGCTCCGGTGCCAAGGGGGAGGCTGGGCTTTTACTCTGCTTTCTTTTACGTCTTTTTATCCCCTTACATATCCACGCAAACCCTACTCGTAAGTCTCGGATGGCAGTCAACCCAAATTTGTTACCAGACTTTGTAGAGTCCGGAGTAAGGGAAAAAAAAAAAACGGTGAGTAGATAGGGGTAGAAAGCGAATATCAGCAATATCAGCAATATCAGCAATATCTTTAAGGATTCTCACCGAGATTGGGAGTTGGTTTCTTTCTTCTTTCTCTCTGTTTCATTTGTTCCTTTCATTCTTTCCATATTTTGTTTTCTTTCTCCATTCTTTCTCTGTTTCGGAACCGTGGGTCTACATCATCGCATTTCACAGATCACAGATATATTTGGTCTGTCAAGGATGAAAATGGATAGCTGCGTCTGTAATCACCAATAACGCAGTCCTACGTGCCACACCGTATTCATAGTGTCTGTTGTATCTTACAGTGTGCTTGTATATCATCGTCTTAACCTTGCAAAATAATCTCGGTACCTGTGTATTGACTTAAAATAGATTTTCCTAGCAACGAACTAAACTACAGACGGCACGGCGCATCATGTTGATTTGGATGTCGTGTAATACACATTGCACGAACCCGTCGATGCCGTTTTGTACATGCAGCGAACGAGTGCTGGGGCATAACGCCACTACTGCACTACTGCACTGCACTCTGTCGGTAGTCGCTATTTTATACTTATATTTATATCGGACTTTTACTCTTTGACTAGGTTCCAGTCACATATCTCATGCAGTCATGGCCCCTTGCAGAGGAAAAAAAAAACTTTGACCAAGGTTTTATGTTTGGATCTATCTGAATCTGGTAGAAATCTGACGATACAAAAGGCAAGTATAAGGGGAAAAAAGAAAGAAGAAAGGTGTAGGCATGGAATAGGAGAAGTGACAGCTTGCCGAGGCCAAGGTCGGAGACAGAGGAGACAAGCGATGCCTGTTTTCTGTTAAGTATCCCTCTTTGTATACAGTGTGATTGTGACGGACTGATGAATGAAAATTCTGATCTGATGCTTCGTCGTCCGACATTGAAGCCTGTAGAAAGGTGGATCGACGGAGCTCTCCGTTGTGGCAAGCACATTTCCTCCCTCCTCGATACTATGATGGTTAGGGGATGAATCAACCCCGAGTGGCCGGTACCTGAATGTTCTGTCCCTGACATATTCTAGGGGGTGCAGAGGTGCATGCAGAGGTATGCATAAGGAGCAGAGCATAGACGCACACTGATGTAAAAATGAGTCTACGGATCGTGATGTGCCTCTGCTTCACATGTACCTTGCTGTCACGTTTTATCTAGGGCTGATGTCTCTTTATGGTTCTTGAGGTATTTACATTTGTAATTTATAGCATTTGGATATGTACATGTATCTGTATATTGGGCGCAATAATGGTAGTTGGCACTGTCATTGCGCCTATATTCGACGACGCATGTCGGCATATAGGCCAGGTGTATGATATCTATATTTTGGTGCGTGTACCACTGCAATGAATATTATCATAATCGATATTTGTATGCCTTTTTTTAATAGTTTGGAGCTCACGATCGTGTGCTTATATAATCGACCATAAGCATCCCAGTCTCAATTTCAACATAATTAAGACTAATACATTGGTCAGCTTAACCAACACCAGCTTAGGAGCCGGCATGCATATAGTATGCAGCTCTCGGATGCACATAAATGTGCATATATGTATGTACTACTGGCATGTACGATGTGCACTATGCACTCCATTGAGAGAAGAAAAGAGGAAGAAGAATAATAATAAAACAGATAAAAAAAAAACAGGAAGATCTAGCTTGGCTGTGGGGAAGCATTTTGACTTGCCATCTAGCTATGCTTAGACTCGAGACTTGTTCGACTAGACAATTGACCTGTTGACCATTGGTGGCGCATGTTTGTTGCTTCAGTCGCCAGTTTGGTCTGCTTATTATTAATACACCAAGATAAAAGAAGTGGTAGAGGTCGGTGAGGCCAGCTTTTTCGATACTCCGTAGCATGGTAATAAATAACAACAATTAGGAATAATATCAACGGCCATCGAATGGCATCAATTCGCAACAACTTTGTTAATCTCCGTCTTTTCCCAGCCACTGAGTTAGATTTTGTAGATTATTCGAGAGGGTGGTGGACTACTTCAGGACTAGCCTCTGTTGTAAGCACTCACCAAGTTGAGCCCATATATTCTAGGAGTGTATCGTACAAAACGACTGACAATAACCGGCCAAATGATTCTTGGCCAAATGATTTACTATATTTTGGCTGAGACTATGGCCAGGCCGCTGGCCCTTTACAGTGCTATTTAGTATGGTCGCTGCTGGGGAAGGGGAGCTGGCGGTTTTGCACAGCGATACGCATATAGAGTACAGCGTATTACACGCTCAGGATTTAAAGAAGAAATTAAGGCCAATAATTAATTGTCTACAGAGTAAACAGGACGTAATGATGGATCCGCGAATCGAACCATAGTACAAATTTCAGCCTTTTTTTTAAAAAAAAAAAAAAAAAGAAAAAGAAAATAACAATAAAAAAGCTCGAAAATACCCGAGAACAGAGTGTAATTTATATTCGGAAATACGCGAGCTGGAAACTTGAGAGGAAAAAAAGACAGAAGAACAAAATAATAAATTATAGAACAAATTAGTCGAATTAGTCGAATTCAAAGGAGAGGACAAAGAACAGAACAAACAGCCAGTAGGACAGCAACGTCACACATTCAATGTACCAGCCGTTATTATGTATCAGAAAGTATGATAGGGGAAGCGGCTCCTACACCGGGCATATATTTACATTGGCATTTTTGTTGTTTGAACAGTGATTCTGAATTATCATGTAAATTTATGGCCAGGACGTCTTATAGCTGTGCCCTTGCACAGTGGTGCATCTTGTGCAACAATAAGCAGCGCGTTACATGTTAGGAAGCTCGGTTCGAAAGCGAGCAGAAAATATGATGAAGACGAGACAGTACGACAGAAGGCAAAATAAATGCGAAAGAAACAGAAGAAAAAAAAAGATGTGCACATCATCTGGCCCCCAAGAGTGAGATTAATGTCGGAACAGTATTCAGTAAGAGAGGGAGAATGAAAATGCGAGGCTGGGAACGTAGTATATTTCCTTCTGATATTTATGTAAACTTGCAACTTGTAATGTTGTTAATTCGTTCTCTTTTTATTTTTACACTTGGTTCAAGATGGCGGGTGTCGGCGGGGACGACAGGGAGCGGAACGCACAGTTTGTTTTGCTGATATTTGTTATTCTAGTTAGTATTGTGGACAGCCTGTAGCGTCGTAGTATGTAGTATTCATGGTTGGTAGCTGAAACACGTTGGAAGAACAGTTGAATTATCACTCTTGGCGGTTATTTCAACCGCCATCGAACCATTGAACCAGTGCCCGGAAGCGCAGCTCTTTACTCAGTAGCTGGTCCATCTTATTTTGCCTGTATCAGACAGGGCTGATGGTTCCGATCGTAGGATATTTGGGCTGGCCATCTTTCGCAACTGGCGTATGTACCACTACAAAACCAACACGAACCTCGGGACGGATCCGATAGCGGGTTGACGGGCCAGGCAGTAGTACTACATGTCGCCGACATTAAGAATATCGGCATTGCAGCAATGCAAGCATTGTAGACAGACAGGATTCTCAAGAAGAAGGCTCAGCTCAGTCAATACATGCTTGAAGACGAAATCTTGAGAGCAATGTTCAGCTAGGTGGATAGCCGTCAGATACTATCACGAAGGATACTCTTAATCCGAGGGATCTGTTTCGGTCTTTTCGTTTCGTTTACGTCCTCTACTGAATGCACGAAAATCGGATAGTTAACATGGAGCCGATCCACGAGGAACGAGGGATCAACAGACGGGACTATCGAGGCCCTGACAGTCAAGTCAATCGAGCATATTTATTACAGAAAAAGATACCTAGAGGAATACATGCAGCCACATACATACACATAATACATTGGGCACATGGACGCACATATCGGGAGTGTTGCATCATATGCAAATCAGAATTATAGTAGATGGTGGATGTAGATAATAGTCGAGAATATAGGCCATTATCTCCGTGGGAGTTCATGGGTGATGTTGCGTCACAACCACTACTCCGGACTCCATAAGTCATGGCCACAAAGCCCTTCCTTTTTTGAAGTCAATTCTTGCTTTTACCTTTTTACCATGCCTTGCCTGCTCGTCCTTCTGTGGCCGTGCCTTTCCCTATATTGCCTAATCTTCCCACCAACCCGACAAGTGCCACACCAAAACATTATACTTTTATATTTAGTATATATATATATTAGATGTATATACTGGCAAAAAACCGTAGACTCAATATATATTGCTTGATCAACTTTATATAAATAATTGTGAAAGTAAACATGCTGACAAAGAGGGCTTGCTTACATACACACTGATGTAGAGCTGGGCCAGGAAATCAGAACCAGAGATGGAAGGTGCCCACATTTCAGATTTTACATCCCACCTGCCGCCCCAGTGCGGACGGGCATCTTGCATCGCATAGCATAGGCGGAGAAGCACATGCACCTCTGCTTATTTATTCATGTTCGTGTGAGTGAGTTGTGTCCAATATATGAGAGATTCAAGGTAGGCGCGATCGGTTGTGTCTAGACTAACAATGTCGAAAGAGGAAGTTGCTCACTCACGATTGGGTAGCTCCTGCCTCTGTTTGCATCGTGCCATTACTTGTATATGTGAGCCATTAGTTATTCACAAAAAGGCAGGAACAACCTGTAGTCCCTGAGTAGCCATTATGTAAGATCACAAGATTCCCCTCTTCTCTTTTCTGTTATTTTTTCTCTCTTCTGTTGCCTTTCTTTTCAATCCTCTCCTCTATCCCGTATTTGTTTGGTGCCCTCACATGCTCTACTTGTACCGACCAATGTCTCATCCCGGAACGGCGCATCCATAGACCACAAAAATCCACAAAAACCCAGTCTACGCTGGCCACGCCGTCGATGTCGTCGTCGAGACTAGGCCCCTTCAGGAATCAGTTCTCGTCTTGTCTCCGTATCTAATGGCCACCGTTTGGCAGCTGAAGGGAGCGGATGAGCCATCTGCCATTATCCTAAATAGAGTACGAAGTAATAATATATAATTGAGCCTTTGAGCATTGGCCATGGAGCTTGTAGCAAAGTATTGACACTGGCACAGCCATGGCTGACTCATCCTGAACTGGCTGCAGACACAAAATGAGGGCCACAACAAATGAGAATGCAAACATATCTGCACTCAGAGCATCCTAAACATGTAAGATGGACAAAAGCACACAACCCGCACAACATCCACAATACACGGGTCCCAACCGCTTCTCTCGTCTCCCACCACTCTGCCATCACCACTATCGTCTGCTTGTATCTCGGCCTACAAAGTTAGCTAGTGCTGGCCTCCTTCTACCCTCCCCCACCCACACCACACCCCTCCCCCCTGCAAGGACCAGGCCTGCAGGCTCAGAGCCCACATATCTATATCCTTGCTCCCATCCACCGGACCCTGGTCTTGTCTTTGTCGCTGTCTGTCTTCTTTTCTTTCTATCTGTGTTTTGTCTTTTTGGGGTTGAGTTACTTTTTTTTTTTTTTTTTTTTTTTTTTTTTTTTGGT
The DNA here is from genome assembly GCA_029298715.1 of Ophiostoma ulmi. Classification (NCBI taxonomy): domain Eukaryota; kingdom Fungi; phylum Ascomycota; class Sordariomycetes; order Ophiostomatales; family Ophiostomataceae; genus Ophiostoma; species Ophiostoma ulmi. The sequence continues at coordinate 2,683,356 of JANSLN010000002.1, read as the reverse complement.
TGATATTATATGTAGTTTATGATTCATTCCTTTTCTTCTTCGTTTTCTTCTTCTTTCTCTCTCTTCTGTTTGTTGGTTGCTCCCTCTTATACCCTCATGCCCTGTGTCTGCTAGCCTGCCCTCTCCTAACACTATTCTAATATTCTTACTTGTATTAATTCAAATATACAATCACCATCACTCTAAGAGCTACCCTCCCTCCTCCACCGCTTTTCGTGCCGTGCTACTACGGAGTATCACCCCAGAGGTACTCCGTACCCTCTCTACCTCTCACCCTGCTTCCTCCTCTCCGTAGTATTTACATGCTCCATCTTCACCCCTCCCCAGCCTCCCTTCTCACAACCCCTGTCACTTCAGGCGATACGTTCAACGCCATACCTTTTTCCTCTTTTCCCTCTTTTCTCTGTTTTCCCTCGTTTCCTCTTTCCCTCTTGCCCTCCTCTCCCTCTTCCCTCCCTCTCTCGCCGTCTCTCTTCTTCCCGTCTTTATCTTTACGGAGTACGCCTCTGCCAGCACAACGACCCATACTACTTACTACTTTGTACTCCTCCTGGCCTCGCATTGGCCACTGTTTATTGGAGCTTGTCCGAGGCCCCGTCCAGACCTGGTCGTGAATCCAGGATCTGCCCCTAGCGCTGCTCTGTGCTGTTGTCTTTGACCTTTTGAGTGTATTTCTCGTCCCCTTTCCCCCTTTCCGTGTGGGCACAGCGAAAACAGCAAACAAAAAGAGATCTTGCCGGCAAACGCTGGCGGCGGTAATATCTTAGTAGTAGTATTACTAGCAACAGTATGGCGTAGACTTCCAGTAGCTTCAACACTGCACCACGGAGTATATATCAAAGTACTCCTTGGAGGCAGACTGATCCAGATAACCGCTGGGGTCTTGCATGCGGCTGGCGTTGTGCATGTCTGTTTTGTTTTCTAGCCTTTCACCTTTCGCCTTTCTTGTGTATTTTTGTATTGATCTGTTGTGAAGCTTCCCTAGATTCCGAAGTTCTGAAAATTCAAGAATCTGACGATACGCTGGAATTTGCAGTCAGTTTGCTTACATATGCATCCCAAGTAGGGGTCTTGAGGTCTTGAGGTCTTGAGGTCTTGAGGGTCATTTGTCTTTCTTATTAAGCAGCTGCTCCTTCCGTTTCTATCAATATTATTATTCAATCTAACCTCTGCCGTTAAATCTCTTCTGTCTTGCCTATCTTGCTGTTTTCTTTCGGCTTCTTGCTGCTTCTCCTCTACCTATCTGCAACTTCCTCTCACGTATTTGCATCTTCTACCTTTCTCGTCTATCAACACATGTTGTACATGGACACAACGATACCCTTGCTCCCATCCATACACTAGACTTGGCACCAGACCGGGGGATGGTCTCTTGTCTGTTCCCTTCCTCTAATCGCCCGTACTTTGCACCACCAGCGCCGCCGCTACCACCACCGCACAGGTTCCTCCACTCTCCACCACTCCTCCACTTGACTTCTACCTGCCTCCTTGTCTGGGTGGTCTCTCTCTCTGGGTCGCTTGTCTTTGCTCTCTCAGTCTCTGTCTCTCTCTCACACTGATCTTGCTCATATCTTACAGAGTACTGATCTCTCTCACAACTCTACAGCCAGCTATCTTCTCTTCACACTCCCCTACACCTCCTCTCTTTTCTTCCTCGCTTTCTCTTCTTTCTTCTCTTCTCCTCCTCTCTTCTTTCTCCCTTCTTCCTTCTTCCTTCTCCCTTCTCCCTTTTTCTTTCTCTCTTCTTCTCTTCTTCTTCTTCTTCTTCTCCCTCTTTCTTCTTCATCCTTTTGGCAATTATCGTGTCAAGCGATTGCCCCCCCTCCCGACCTCCTCTATTCCATCCTCATCTCCTACAGGTTGCAAGGTACGTCGTCCTCACTCCATCAGCCATCAACTTGCTCTGCTCTTTTATTACTCCTGCATCTCTCATATGCCCTGTCCCCGCCACCTCGTCTAGATCTCTCTCGCCGTCCGCTCCATTTTGCGATTTACGATTTACGATTTGTGATTTGCAATGTGAATGAAATTTCACCTTCTGTCTTACTCCTACACCTCCTCTACTTCCCACACACTACCACTGCTTCAATCCCATCTTCAATCTACCAACCTCAACTTCTTTACTACCTTCCTCTCATCCCTGGTCCTTTCGTTTATCGTCAACCTCGCTGTTTTCTCTCTCTCTCCCTCATCCCAGCATTGTGCGCCTACCTTTGCTTCCTTCTTCTCTTCTCTTCTGCCTCTCGTCTCTCTCTTCCCTTTACCTCACGTCTTCCATCTGCTCGTCTACGCATTTTCTCATCTCACATCCTCCCTCTTATGACTCTAACCACCTCAGTTGCCCTCTGCTACGCCTTACGAAAAACACCGGCCTCCCCTCATGAGACACACTGAAAAGCTCCATGAGAGACAACTTACCTCGCCATCCAACGTACCCAAATAACGAACACACCCTTTACAACATTACAAGACTTATAACAAACCGCCACACCCGTTTTCTGCCTTGACTTTCGTTTTGCATTTGCATCTGCATATTCACGATCACGACAGCCAAGACCACAGACGACTACATTCGTACCCCATACCCAACACATATCAAAACACAATCCACAGACAGCATCGTCTTGTTTTGTCGTCGAGCGCCTTTGCCTTTCGTTACATTCTCCTTCTCCTTTTACTCCAGCATAAGCATATCACGCCTTCTTCCGATAGCGCCAGCATTTGCTTCCGTCTTCTTTTACGCCTTTCACGTCCTAACGTCCTTACGTCTTACGTCTCACGTCGTTCAGTTATTGCTCATTTTCATGCGTTGATCTTTCTTCATTTTCCCTTCATTTTTACTCAGTATCATACGTCCTTAAACTCTTATTTCCCCTAGCTCCCGTAAATCAGCAAAGCTGGATCTCCCGTCGATTTCACAAGTGCAGACCCGGGGTTTCTTTGACGCTCCCTCGTCATTCAATCCCTACGCTCTTGCTCAACGCCCGTCGTACATGAACGAGCGGCCACCTTCGCTCCCTCTCCCTACACCAATACACCAACATCAGTTGCAGCACCAGGGCTACTCCTCTGCCACTGCTTCTCCACGTGCTGGCTCGTTTGTCTCCTCCTCGAGTCCTTCTTCCGACATCCACTCCCAGTCTTCTTACACCACGCTTGCCTCTTCTCACGGCCCGAAGACTCCCCCTGCTTCGCATCCTGTCGCCTCGTCGGTCTTGCCTAGCTCGCTTCAGACTCCTCTGATCTCTGGCTACGAGCAGTACAACCACCAGCACCAGCATCAGCACTCCCAGTCGTCTACACCACACCACGCTATGAACCAGAGCTCTGCAGACATGTACTATCAACAGTCTCACATGAACAGTGGCCAGGCACCGCCGCCACCTGTCTCCTCGGGAGGTATGCCCCAGTACAACCCGCACCAACAGCCGACTCTACTGCAACCCGTCCCTGCACAGTACCCCAACCCGACGCAGTACAACCAATATGGCTACTCCAATGGCCTGACATCGCCTCCGTCTGCTGCTCCTGTTGCCAGCCAGATGGGAAACCCCCATGTCCTGCCTCTTCCTGGTGTTCCCACACAACAGAGCATGCAGAACAACTACTCGGGCTTTGACAACACCGGCCAGGTGGCCCCCCCCGGCATGAAGCCCCGTGTCACTGCTACCCTTTGGGAGGACGAGGGCAGCCTCTGCTTCCAGGTCGAGGCCCGCGGCATCTGCGTTGCCCGGAGAGAAGGTAAGATTTTCATATATATATATCCTCGTCAGAGACTGATCTTTAATACTAACTTGCAGACAACCACATGATCAATGGCACCAAGCTATTGAACGTTGCAGGCATGACTCGTGGCCGCCGTGATGGTATCCTTAAGAGTGAAAAGATTCGCCATGTTGTGAAGATTGGCCCTATGCATCTCAAGGGCGTCTGGATCCCCTTTGAACGCGCACTGGACTTTGCCAACAAGGAAAAGATTACGGAGCTTTTGTTCCCTCTCTTCGTCCACAACATTGCTGCCCTGCTCTACCACCCTACCAACCAGAACCGGACAAATCAAGTCATGGCCGCTGCCGAGCGCCGGAAACAGGAGCAGAACCAGCTTCGTAACGGCTCTACTCCTGGCTTGCCGTCTCTACAGCACCACACAGGCATGGCTCTGCCTGGTCCTCAGCAGACTCTGCCGTCGCATGCCAACATGACGACCCCTGGCCGTTCATCTCTAGACCGCGCACACACGTTTCCTACGCCGCCGACTAGTGCTTCTGGTGTCATGGGTGGCAACATGAGCGCATCAGAGTCTTTCCAGTGGCCCCAGCAGAATGTCAATGGCACTCCTGCCAACCCCATGTCAATAGACACGAGTTTGAGCAATGCTCGCTCCATGCCTGCCACTCCTGCTACTACGCCCCCTGGTCCGCCAATGCAGACCATGTCATACCAGTCGTCCAACCAGGGTTACGACACCTCGCGTTCCATGTATCACCACCAGACTCCTGCCCCCTCGTCGCAGCACACCCCGTCGCAGCAGCAGACTCCCCACCACTCGCAGTCACAACAGGGCCAGAACTACCCCAGCAGTGCTCCCAACAGCAGCCCCCAGGACCGCAACAACATGTACGGCCACAACGCTGCCGCAGCCGCAGTTGCCGCAGCCAGTGGCTACGTCAAGAACGAGATTCCTGGCACGGGAAGCAGCCGCACCGCGTCTATCGCTGGCCCGTCCTCCAACGAGCCCGTTAATGTTGACCACAAGGCAACCAACGGCTTGCTGCACTCGCACAACGGTCACAGCAATGGCGTCCATGATGACGAGCACGAGCACGAGGCTGAATACACGCACGACAGCGGTGCTTACGATGCCAACCGCACACAGTATAACTACAGTGCCCAGGCGCCCCAGGTCACCGCTCTGTCCAACGAGCACAGCCACTTGTCCCCCGATGTGTCAGGTGCTTCAAGTAGCCACCAGGCCGCCGCCGGCGCATCATCTGGCCGGTCCACTCCTCGCAGTGCTGTCGCCTCGCAGCCGTACGCATACGCTCAACAGGGCTACAGCACCCCGCCGCGTGGCTCTGTCCCCGGCAGCGCTGCTGCCACTGCCACTGCGGCTGCTGCCCAGGCATCGAGCAACCTTTACAATGTTGTGACAAACGATCGTGGTAACACCAACGGTGCTGCACAGGATGTGTATTCGACAGGACCCACTGATATGGCTGCCCTGCCTGGCAGCTACACTACGCAGTCTCTCAATGGCACTTCGCCCCCGTCGGGTATCAAGAGAGGCCGAGACGACGATGACGACGACCGTTCTTCCACGGACCAGAAGCGCCGCCGGACACTGATGGAACCCGTTATGCCTCCTTCGGTCTACGACGCTACCAACACCATGAACCGCGTCACCGCCACTCCCGTTGGTGCTCGGAGACATGTTTAGAGAAGTGAAATGTTTACCATCTCTGTCCATTCCTCCCTCCCCCCTTCTTCTTTTATTTTTTTTCTTCTGCACAATTTTTGCTTTCTATTCTTCTGCAATCTCGGGTGCTTTACCTCCCAAAGCTCAACCGAGTTATGCCCTAAGTGAATAATGACCAAAGAACACACCACCTAACGCCCACTTGGACGAAAAGCGACCTGCATTTTTTACGACATCTTTGGTGAACCTTTTCTACATGTTCATTTTTATTTCGAGTTTTATTTACGACACACGGGACCCACACCATCACCTTTATTCATCCTTGATGTATCTCCTCACGAGACTAAACGACCTTCATTTGAGCAAGCCTGCTATATATTTTTCCATGATTTTTTCCATGATTTTTCTATCATTATCGATTGTATTATCGATAGGGGGACGCCTGCGAGGGTCGACTGCTGCTGTTATATTTCAACACCAATGCTTATCCCCTCGCACATGCGATTCTCCCGCGACTCAGACGACACTTAACTTCTTTTCTTATTTTTATTTATTTTTCCCTTCTCTTTTTTTCCCCTTCTTTTTGCTTCTTAAATGCCTTAACATGGTGTAAATGCCTGATGACTGAACGCCCGACTCCCCCACCCATATGGAAGGATTAATTTCTAGACATTTTATTCCTGTTCGCCTATTTACTCTACTCTTTCGGCCGTTTTCCTTTTCTATTTTTTTCGTTTTTTTTCTTCATTTATCTTTTCGTTTCATTTTCTTTGCTTCAATGTTTTATGTGGCCAGATACACGTGTTATGGGATATGGGAGACCTGTTTATTTTATATTTTCTTTATGTTACGGATGGAGGATCCAAAAATACTGCACCACTTCTCAAGGCTTCTGAGCCATCTTGCTGTTCATCCCGTGATGTCAGAGATGGACACAAGACCGAGAAAGAGGTCAGTGGCGAACTGGAACCGGACTACAATGGACAATGGACAGACACAAAGAGCGGCAGTAGCTGCCTTTTCCCCCCATTCTTCCTCACTTTCAACTTTGATATTATTTTATATATAACCTCTATCCAGGAAATCCATCGTCAATCAACAAACGTCCACTTGAGCCTGCATGACTCTAAGGGCTGAAACGCCGACCACCGTTCCGGTCTCGCAAGACTTCTCCATTTTCCGTTTTATGTTTCCCGTCTACTGTCTAATACGTCATAAATGATTCGACTGGCTGGGAGACACTGCATTGCCAGAGATCGACATCTTTACGCCCAGCATGTGCTTGGGAGTAACAGTTTCTGTTTCTTCTCTATTTCTGGCTGTGGAACTTTTGTTTTTATTCTTTGCTTCTTCTCTGGTCTCCCAGCCATGTTTTCTCTCCGAATCCCATTACGGTTTCTGTGTCTTTTTATGTCTGATGCCTGCCGAATCTCGGTTTTCCTATGTCTCCGTTTTACTTACTTTACGTCCTTTATGTCTTTTGTCTTGATTTATTTGTTTTTCTCCACCCCCTTCCCTTTGTTTTTAATGACCTAACGACAATCCTTTATAATCAAGAAGAAAAGTGAAATTCTCTTCAATATCTTCTCTTCAGTCTTTCCAATCTGTTCAATCTGTTGCTGTATTGCCAAAAAAAAATTCTCAGTGAGGATCAATTTCAATTTATGGGTCAAGGATAAGAAACGGATAGAAAAAGAGTGAAGTCTGGCAAGAAGTTTTCAGTCTCTCACTAGGCTGCCGAGCCTGATGGATGTGGAACGGATAAAAGAGGTGGTGATGGTTAACGACTTCGTTTGATGCTTTCTCTGTCTGCTCTGCTAAGTTTTCGAAATATTTTATTTTTTCCTATATGTGTTCGTTTTCGTTCTTTCTCTCCTTGATGACCTTTTCTTACTTGTCTTTACGACTTTATGACTGGTACGCATGCTTGTTTTAGTTAATCAATGATAATAAAGTTTGCAATGGTTTTTCGACATGTGAAGCAAATTACCTGTGTCACTGTATACAATTATACAACGTATAACTTGTCAAGAGGCTCCACGTGGAGCATGTACTGCATATGCACAATGTAAGATGCAAGCTTGTGCCGTGGTGCAGCTAAATCATGCAGCCTTGTCCCCCACCTCTATCGTGAGCTCGGCTGCATTGGTGTGCAGATGCTAATCCACATGCGCGTCAATGTCCAGGGTAAAACAAGAAAGCGCTGTGACACCCTGCGATAATAATCGTGTCTTGCCCATTGACATGCATTGTACATTGAGGCATTGAGGATTGATATTGGGAAAGGATTGAAAAAAAAGGATATCTGCAATATTACATAAGCAAAACAACCCTGCCAACGAGCCAAGAGCATACGAGTACGAAGTACTTCGTAAGCGATCCTCGGACTTGCACCTGCTTTCTTATCATAATGCACCTTAACCGTAATACGAAAGCACAGATGCGGTTTGATGGCTCCGTATTGAAGAGAAAGCTGGGTGATTTTCCACTTGAGATGGGACGAATACGTTGTATGCCGGCATACAGATTCGCCAAACCTGCAACAGAGCACTAGCGGACGAGTTTGTTTGCAATAGGCTGGCTTTGGAAGCAGTCAGCACTGCCTCGTAAAACCATCTTTGAAAAGGAAGCAACCGACCCTGGCTGACTGCAACCTCTTTGCTCCCGGGCCTGCCGCATGAATTGGCATAACAATTAGGTATAACAGTCATATTACTCTCACTGATTAAGGCACACTATCACGTTCGTATCTTACCTTCATTGTGGAATAGTGATAGTTGCCAGCGGCAGCAAACTGCGTCTGTTAATTTCCAGAGCACATTATGCGAGCGCGTTGATATCTCAGGCCGAGGTGTCTTTCTTTTGGCATATTGGCCCCTTGAAGTAAAGGGCATTGGATCGAGGTGTGCCCTTTTGCCCATTGGATCCCTTTGTCGGCGTGCTCTCGAGAATCCAGAGTATTCTTTTTCTACTCTCCCTTGCAGAGGTGCGTATTTTCAAGTCCTGAGCTTGGGGGCCAAGACGATGACTAATCTCCCGAGACGAGAAGGCATCAATTACACCACTAGGTCCCGTCACTAACAAAGACAACGTGCACGCTAAAAATGCAGTGTTTCCGGCGGCACCCGCGTGTCTTAGTCACTTAATCAGAAACTCACGTGACTATACATGTCACCGAAAATCCCCCCGTCAACCCCTCTCCATCTGGCCTAGAGCGAAACATCCAGACGCGGGCGCAGGCATTTGTGGTGGACACGCTTTAACCCTTGCTTATCAAATCATAATAGCAACGGACCCCTATCTTTTGCCTTTCCAGGTGCCTCTTTTTGTGCATTTGTGTTTTTGTGACCAAAACAGGCGTGACCCATGCGCTTGCCGTCTCTGACTTGTTAGTCAGTCTCTCAGTCTATCACACCGCATCGCCATTGCTTTGACTGTTTTTGTTTCTTTTTTCGCACTTCTCATTGTCCCTTTCCCTCTACACTACTGCCAACGCTCTAGTCCGCTTCCATCGCGATCTCCCCCCTCTCTCCTTAATTGTTGCGTGTTTCACTTTTGTTGATTTCTCGCTTTATCAAGGGCAAGTGCATTTACACTCGCGATCGACAACGGCTCTCGTCTTCCTCCTCATCCAGACACTCCTCCAAGCATACGACGTACAATCTAGACACCCTTCGTCCCTCAGACGTGCTTCTTCTTCTTTTATCCTCCCTCACCAGCCTACAATCGTCGTCTCCTTGCATACGAACAATCAACAACAGACGCGTGCGTTTGTCCACCCCGGCCCTGACGTCCCACTTGACCTACTCCACAGTCTTCATCTCTCCCTCCTGTTCCTCTTTTTCTCCTTCTACTCCTCTTCTTTCTTCTTTCTGCTTTTACTTTGGCTTCTACTTGACCCTACATCAGCCTACTTGTCCTGACATCTTCATCCCTACCCAAGATACCATATTACTCGTCGTATGGCTTCGCCATTGTCTCTTCTTGAGAACGCGACCCTCAACAGTATTTCCTGCGAACCGGCCGCGAAAAGAGCAAAAACAACAAGATATCAGACGGAACAAGACTTACAAGACCAGGGACAGCGATCGCCCCTTGTCTCATTTTCTCCTGGCTCCTACGACGTTGTGCACGCGTATTCTATTACAGCCATCACAACCTCAAACACATCCTCTGCTGTCAATCTTCTAGCCACTATTATGGATTCTGCAACAGAGTCACTACCTGCGAGCAGTTCTCCTTTCATGAATTCCATTGCTGCTACATCTCCCACACAAACCCATCATACCAACCTCTCCAACGACACGCTTATGAGCGATCACATAAACGGCCATCGGAACCACGGCAGCCAGGAGAACGTTGCTCCCAATTCCTTCCACTCCAAGCCTGTACCCTCGCATACCATGGCCTCTTCAACTACCACTACCACCACATCTGCTCCCCCGACGGCCTTTTCAAACCGGCAAGCAAGGCCAGGCTCACGCATCCTTTCGGGAAGCGAGCTGTCGCCGCTGAAGATCCTCCAGGGCCGTGTGGTGGGTGGCCCGACATCGTCTGCGGCCAGCTCTGTCACTCTCGGCAGCCCTGCCTCTCCCGATAGTGGCGCGGAGAGCCGTAGAGATACTGCCGACGATGCCGCCTCCTCAACTACTTCGTCACCACCTCCAACCTTTCCACCTACCCGGCGCATGTCAACTACCTCTAACCAGATGCTGCCGCCTGCCCTGCCTCTGGGCCGGACACCGCGCAAGGCTACCGGTCCAGAAAAGCGCTTCCCCGTTAAGATCAGTGTGCCTATTGTCGCTTCTCCTACCGCTTCCCCAATCATCTCCGCGACACCCGTAAGTGCTGCGCCTAGATCTCCCAGCCAGCCTCCTGTCCAGCGTTCTGTGCCGCCTTCCCCGTCACAGGCCGGACAGGTGCTCTTCACACACATTCAGCAGCAGCAGCAACCTCTCCACGGCCGCCAGATAAGTCTGGATGAGGCCATTCAGCTCAACGAGGGCCTGCAGCAAGCTATCGAGATTTTTGAAGATGAGACGAGTGCAATTGAGAACGAGCCCAGCAGCAAGCCAGCCAGGCACAGCGATGGCGGCATCGGCACACCCAACGGCCACCACCACTCACCCCACCAGCACCCTTACCAGGGTAGACGCCGCGACAGCGTGACTAGCAGCGGCGCCAGAGGCTTCTCATCACCAGTCAATGAGCCTGGCAATGTTGACGACACTATGCTCAGCACTTTTAGCACCTTCTCTGCCGTCCCCAACACCCTGTCTCGGGTTGGTGCCAGCACTCACGGCGCCAACAGCCCCAACAAGGCACCGTCATCAGGTATTCGCTCGCGCCGTGGATCTTCGGCTGGGATCGATTCCGTCTCTGGACACCCGCCTCGTATCAGCACCACCGGCCGGCCCAGCCACAGCCGCGAGCACAGCAACACTACCACAAACCTCCTAATGGACTTTACTGAGCAGCTCCGCCAGCAGAACTCACATTATCGTGGCGACCCTACCGCGGCCACACCCCAACGCAAGAACCTTGTCAATCTTCTGGACTTTGAGATTCCGCCTCTGCCGACACCTCGCAGCATTCCTACCGTTACGCCGCGGGAGCTAGAGAGCCTCAAGTCTAATTTTCTATCAGAGATCAGCAGCCTAAAGGCCACTCTTAGTGGGAAGGAGGCCGAAGTTACTGCCCTCAAGACAGCAGTGGGTGACGCTGAGAAGCGCGTGGGTGAATGCATGGAGCAGATCCGCGAGGAGCGGGGTGCCCGTGACCTTGTTGCCGAAGAAAAAGAGCAATGGGAGCGCCGTGGCCGTGAGATGGAGGATGTTCTACGCAAAGTCAAGGGTGAGATTGTGCTCGGCCACCGTGACCGTGATGAGCTGGAGGCTAAGCTCGACGAATCGGAGAAGCGTCGCGAAGCCGCTGAGATGATGGCCCAGGAGGCCGAAACTAAGATGGCAGCCATGCGCGCAGGTCGGGCGACAGCCGAGGCTGAAAGCAATAGGACACGCAGTCCCGGTGGCTCGACTACGTCTTTAAGTATTGGAAGCTCAGCTGTACAGCGCGAGGTTGAGATTGCTGTCGAGCGGGTGGCCCGCGAGCTGCACATGGCGTACAAGGCAAAGCACGAGACAAAGGTGGCCGCCCTCAAGAAGAGCTACGAGGCGCGGTGGGAGAAGCGCGTGCGCGAGCTGGAGACAGTTGCTGAGGCCCTTGCTAGCGAGAACGAGAAGTTGCGTATGAGCCGCGACGCCGCTCTCACCAGAATGGCCCCGTCGCAGGAGGAGCACCGTGCCGAGGAGGAGCGCCGTAGACGCGAAGCAAATGATGCCACGCGGATCAAATCGCTTGGTGCCGAGGTGGAGAACCTCGAGGCCGTGTTGCGCACAGTCAAGGCGGACAACTCTGAGCTGCGTACCCTGCTAGAGCAGGAGCGTGTCGAGAAGGGCGAGCTGGTAATCATGGCCGAGGAGTTGATGGCCATGCAGCAGCAGCAACAGAGCTTTATGGCTGCCAATGCCACTCCGGCCCCGGCCCCTACCCCGGCCCCGGCTCCGGCCCCTACCCCGGCTCTTAAGCGGACCTCTATCTCGTCTGTATCGTCCAATGGTCCTTCCATGTCGCCGCGGAAGACGGTGCCCAAGACTCCTAGACCTGGATCTAGAACATCCATTGGCGGGCCCCTGGGCAGTGCGGTCCCCTCTTCGAGCAACCGCAACAGCATGATGGTCAACAGCACCAGCAACAATGCGGCCAGCACCGCGACAACACCAGGCCGTGCTCGTCCTATGAGCATGCACGGCACCGGCCGCCTATCGGGCCTCAAGCCGCCAAGCAGCTCCACTATGTCTACGGGTGGCGTCCCCAGTCGTATCGGCCGTATCGGCCACGACCGCAAGATGAGCAATTCGAGTGGTTCTAACGGCTCTAACGGCTCTGCGGGTAGTATCCCGCGGCCCCCTAGTGGCCTGGGAACGCGCAGTGGTCTCATGAGCTCGATCGAGAAGATGGGCAGAGGTCGGGAGTAGCGTGACTGACCTCATTTTTCTCTGGCCCCCTTGTTCTGATCATTTTTCTGATCATTTTTCTTCTTGTTGTTTAACTTTCCCTTTCCTCCTCTTTACTTCCTGATGTCTCTCTTGTATTCTCCGCTCTTGTCTTTAAGCCATTTTTGCTCTTTTATTGCTGTCTTTGGCCATTGGGCCTGTTCTTATTCCCCTTTTTCCTTGTTCGCTTCTTCTTCCACTTTCTGTCTGCCTCTTTGTTTTCATTTTGTATACGACGAAACGATGTTACGCAACAATAACAACTGGGTAGCAGCCCGACTTCTTCTACTCAAATTCCCTATTCTCTCTCTTCTCATCTCTTTTTTTTTACCTTCTCCCTTGTGAGTCTTATCTTCTATAAGAGATAGTGCAATGGGGGGGGGGTTTTGTACGATAAATAGGAAGACACTATACAGCCAACACTTTTTGGAACACACATTGCTGCTTGATATGTTACGTTTTGATATAGGTTGATATTTTTGATGCTTTTGATATTGAGTCGACCCAGCAATACGCTTTTATATGGCATGGAAACAAAACACCTGTTCATTTATGATGGCTGACGCTCGTTGTCGCTTTAAACAAATAAGAAGAAACAGAAAATAAGAAAACAAGAAAACGAAAACCCAAACATAAAAAACAGACTATACGACACTCTAGAGAGACAAGGACTCGTGCTTATACTGCTTCTTGCCTTCGCCATAGGAGCCTGCAGACTGGCCAGATCCTCGCAGCTTGTACTTGTAAATAGTCAAGCCTTCGAGACCGACAGGGCCGCGTGAGTGAATCTTGTTCGTGCTGATACCAACCTCGGTGCCAAACCCGTAGCGCATGCCGTCGGCAAAACGGGTGGATGCGTTCCAGTAGACACCGGCAGAATCGACGGCGGCCATGAACTTTTCGGCGTTGGTCTCGGAATGGGTCAGGATGGCATCCGTGTGGTGCGAGCCGTGGGAGTTGATGTGTGCAATGGCTGCGTCAAGCGACGGCAGGACCTTGACAGCCAGGTCGAGCGACAAGAACTCGGTGTTGTAGTCATCGTCGACGGCGCTTACGACCTTGGAACGTGCAGTCTCGTCGAGTTGCTGGTCAAGCACTGCTTTGCTTGCAGCATCACAGCGCAGCGTGACACCGGCAGAAATGAGAGCCTTGGCAGCAGACACAAAAGCGGCCGTGCCGGCAGATGCAGGGTCAGAGATAACCGACTCGTGGATCAGCAGAGACTCGAGACTGTTGCAAGCAGCGGGGTAGCCGGTCTTTGCATCCGTCAGGATTGTGGTGGCAAGGCTGGCATCAGAGAAGCCCTCATCGATAAAAGTGCTGCAGATACCGTCGGCATGGCCCAAGACAGGGATGCGCGTGCCGGCCTTGATGGAGCGCACGAGCTCGTTGGAGCCGCGTGGCACGACCAGGTCGATATCGCGGTCCAGCACCAGCAGTTCCTGAATGACGTCGCGGCGGGTCACGAGCTGGATAGCGGCGGGGGGCACGCTGGACAAGTCACCCTCGAGCGAATGTGCCAGAACGGTAGCCATAGCGAGCATGGTCTTGGTTGACTCTTTGCCGCCCTTGAGCAGGGCAGCATTACCCGACTTGACGGCAAGGGCGGCAATGTTGGCCAGGACCTCGGGGCGCGCCTCGAAGATGACGAGAAGGACACCAATGGGGCAAGTCACGCGCTCGAGTTCGAGACCATCGTCCAGGCGGGTGCGCAGGGTGACACGACCGACGGGGTCGGGCAGGTCGCGGACGTCTAGGATTCCCTGCAGCATGTCCTCCCACTTGCCCTTGCGTCCTAGGTCGAGGCGCGACACGAGAGACGGGTTGAGGTTACCATTGGCGGCGTCCTTCTGGGCGAGTGCCAGGTCCTCGGCGTTGGCGGCCAGGATAGACTCGCGGTTGGCAGCGAGAGCCTTATGCATGGAGAGCAGGGCATCGTTGCGCTGGTCGGCAGAGAGGGTGGCCATAATGTGGGAGGCATTCTTTGCGGCGCGAGCGGCCTCGGCCGGTGCAGCATCTGTGAGGGACATTTTGTATGTGGTTGGATGCTGTGTGTATGTGCGTAGAATGGATTGTGTATACAATTAAGCTATGATAACGTTATGACAAAGCTATAAGAAAGCTATGAGATGAGTGTCGTCGAAAAATCGCAGCTGAACTGAGGTTGAATGTAAAAGTGGGCCAAAGAGTCACAGCTTTTTCCAATGTGCTACATCAGGAGAAGACCACTAAAATGGCTTGGAATGTCTCAAATAGCGTGCTCGCCTTTGCTTACAACGACTAGGTTGCCACCCCGCAGAACATCAATGGGCGCTTTTCGTCTTTAAATATGGATCGGAGAGGGTGACCGATCACGACTGAGCGCCCGAGACAGCCTTCATTTTGAGGTTTTATGTATCTAATCAATGTGTTTCAAATGCCATTTTTAATATCACTGATGACCCGACGCCGGCTACGAGTAGGTCTTGGAAAACATGGAGCAGGCCTGCACCTTCCCCGGATTGTCTCATTTTCACTCTCAGTAAGACCAATATTTCCAGATGGAGTAGGAAACAGCCTCGTGAGGCTGATCAATCTCACATGTCTGTCAGAGGAAAGCGCACCTCTCTGCACCTTCCAATGTGCGCAGCCACACGTGTACGTCCACGTGGAGCTGCGGCTAATCCCGAGATTACACAACCATGCAACCAGCAGTGATATTAAAGGAAGATGTCTGATTGAAGTCGAGTTGAGGTTAGTTGTGACTGCTTGGAGCTAGCCAACTTATACTTGATGTCGGCGTCGGCCCTTGGGTCGCCGCGATGCTGTGTGCACTTGTGGAGTGAGGCCGCTTCCAGGAGATACGTAAGCCAGAAAATGATATAATGATATAATGATACTATGATACTATGATACTATGATACTATGATACAATAATATAATGATGAAATAATGAAATAATTATATTTCTCGTAGATGCGAGCTTCTTGGGTTTACACCATGGGCTGCGACTCTTCTTCTGTAAGGGGTATAGCCATTGTATAAACCCTCCAACTTGTCATAGTCGCACAACAGAAGACCGCAACGGGCAGACGCCGTGCATTTTTTCAGCTTCGTCGTTCTGACGAAACAAATACCCTTATAGGAGATATATAATCACTATGGTCTTTAAAGTACGCGTACAGTAACGAACTTGATCTATCACAAATCACAGCCACGTTAGTTGTGAGAAATAGTATGGTCGCACAAACTATAACGGCTGCCACCTTACGACCGTTGTGAATCGCATAACATGCACGAATCTGGGCATCAGGCTTGGCCTGCAACAGTTTTTTCAACTACTTCGCTAACTCACTAGCTCACTAATTTATTGATTTACTGGTTTACTGATTTACTGATTTCCAAATCAATGGGAAGATCGTCGAAGCGACAGAACTGAACTACCCCGGTAATACTACTCATCTTCAGCGATCTGGAATTGCGTGCACACAACGTGAGAATGCACTACCCGCCATTTCTCATGTAAGACAGCGAATACCAAATAGGAAAGACGACAGAAGAAAGATGCCTCGGGCCCGGATGTTGTAATTCCTTTAGAGTCGGAGACCAACAGCCAATGGCTACTAGCACAAAACAAGATTCCACTATTACCTCTTGTGATAGCGTATTCTGTCTATAGGATTCGTAAACCAGACTTGCCGCTTAACCGGCCAATCTCGTTCTGTGCACTTTGCCTATTGCTCGCCCTTCTCCAAGATACCAGTCCTTCTTCCAGCAGCAACTCTGCCTAGCACGTATGTGATTGTGATAGCTAACCAACATGCAATATTTTATAAACCAGATATAGTGCTTGCAGTTCTTTTGTTTTGATTATGTTGTCCATGGAATAAACGAAGTTTTATCGAGTGATATTTTTCTATGTGGACGCTCCCGCTCCCGCTCCAGCTCCGGCTGGGCTCCTTCCGTTCTTGGACAAAAAACTTGGAACCCTATGCACTTGCCCCCCCCCCCCCCCCCCCCTATAAAAACCCCCATCCATAATACTAAACAAGTCCCGAGGCATGTTTATTCTTTCTCCACCTCGAGCTATCATCCTGCCCTCGCGCCTTCCTCAAGATGTGCCTTCCGTCGTGCTGGCTCTTTCCGTACTCTTGCATAATAAAATCTTGGACTGGCTGTTCTTTCCATAGCAGTCATTTTGCAGATGGCCGTACTCGGCCCGTAGCTACCATCTTTACTGCCTATAATAACAAATGCACTCGTCATAGCTTAGGCTCGGCTACCGGAATGGTCTAACTGTTATTCTCACGGCCGGTACAAAGCATTAATTCCGTCTCCACAAAACACAGCCGTGGGATTGTTCTTCCCCAGTCTAAGTGACTCTTCTTATCTCTTTTTTCTGTGATTTTCTATCGCTAAATTCAATTTTTTTTTAAAACCGCTTTCTATTTATCATATTACAGTAGCAGCTTCGTGGAAAGCGATATCTAGCAATTCTGATCTTTCGCATTAGTATTGGCCGATTCCCGTTCCTTGCCACTTTCATATTTTCTTCATTCTCATTCTGACGACATTGACCCCTTATATTACTTTATCCTTTTAATATTCTTATAAGTGGCGGTCACCTAATCAACGCCAAGCAGCAGCACCTTGAGACGATACCTGGACGCAAATAGACGCAAAAAACGCAAGCAGACACAAGCAAGCAAAGAAAAAAAAACATACAATCAACAACTCGTCACCAAAAATGGCCGACCAAGAAGGCCAGCTAAGGCCCGACAGTCATCCAATCGCAGAGGCATCAGCAAACATCGTCAACGACAACACCGACAAGACACCCGAGTCAACCTTAGAGACATCTACAGCAACAGAGGCTCCACGGCCGCCAAAGCAGGAGCTCAACGAGAAACAGACCAGTAGCTCAGCATCTCCGCCGCATAGCAAAACCGATGACAGCCATATTGATAAGGAACACAACGAAAGCCATGGCAACTCCGACACCGATTCCGACGACGAGATTCCCGAGGACGATGACATCCCCCCGCTCGCTGACGAGGCCGGTGCCGGGTTACAAGCCATTGAGAGCCGTCACTCACAGATAAACCGCTCAGGTGCAGCATTGTCTCGCACCATCTCCCGCACTCCGACTATTGTGCCGCGATCCAAGCGTCGTGGTCTTTTTGGCCAGTTTGCCATTCTCCCCGAGATTGAGCGGCCCTATGACTACCAGAACAAGACAAAGTGGCTGATCACGCTCGTTGTGGCACTATCTGCTGCCGGTGGCCCTATGGGCTCATCCATCTTCTACCCGGCATTGGGGGAACTGGCGATTGAGATGCATACGTCGCACACCATTGCCAACCTCACCATTGCACTGTATATGCTGGCCATGGCCATCTTCCCGCTGTGGTGGTCGTCGTTCTCCGAAACCCTTGGCCGGCGCACCATCTACATCATCTCCTTTGCGCTCTTTGTTGTTTTTTCCATCTTGAGCGCCGTCAGCAGCAGCATCTCCATGCTCATTGTCATGCGCGTGCTGGGCGGTGGTGCATCGGCCTCGGTCCAAGCTGTGGGTGCGGGTACCCTGGCCGATATCTGGGAACCGCGTGAGCGTGGTCGTGCCATGGGCATCTTTTACCTCGGCCCTTTGACAGGTCCTTTGTTTGCACCCATTATCGGTGGTGCGCTGTCATCAGCCTGGGGCTGGAAGAGTACCATGTGGTTCCTCACCATCTACGGCGGCCTGACACTGGTCATGGTTTTTTTTTGTTTGCCCGAAACCCTGGCACGCAAGAAGCGGACTCCCTCTGCACCGTTGCCAGCTTCCGCTGGAGCCGAGTCTAGTGACGCCAATGCTTCTCAGACACTGACGCGTATGGCAACGACACAGTCTGTGCGCCAGCACACACGTCGCGCCGGTCTGTTCCTCAAGTATGCCTTTGTGCACCCGCTGTCGGTGTTGACATATCTTCGCTTCCCGCCTATCCTGTTGACCGTCGTCTACGGCTCCATTACGTTTGGCTCGCTTTTTGTCCTCAACGTCAGCATTCAAGCAGCATTTGCACGGCCTCCCTACAACTTTGGCGAGCTTATAGTCGGTCTTATGTACATCCCCAGTAGTCTAGGATACATTTTGGCGTCTCTTGTCGGCGGCCGCTGGATCGACAACATTATGGAGCGCGAGGCCCGGAAGGCTGGCCGGTACGACGCTGACGGCAATCTGGTGTTCTTGCCCGAAGACCGCATGCGCGAAAACGCCTGGCTGTCGGCAAGTCTCTTCCCAGGCGCCATGATATGGTTCGGATGGACCGTCAAGCACGGCATTTACTGGATTGTGCCGGCTATTGCCAACTTCTTCTTTGGCTTCGGGAGTATGCTCGTCTTTGGCGCAGTCACCACGATGCTGACAGAGTTTATGCCACGCCGTAGCTCGGGTGGTATCGCGCTCAATAACTTCTTAAGGAACATATTTTCGTGTGTGGGTGCCATTGTTGCCCAGCCGCTTATCACGGCCATGGGATACGGCTGGCTGTGCACAATGGTGGCGCTGGTTGCCTTTGTCGTCGGCAATGCATGCATATTCTGTTTGCGGCAGTACGGCGAGCAGTGGCGCAAGTCCATGGACGCGCAACTCAACAAGCAGTCATAGGAGTAGGCGGGTAAGTAATTGGGTATGGGGGCTTGCTTTAAATTTATAGATTTCTGTTGGATTGGTCGGATATCCCATTGTTTGTTTTTGTTGCGTTACATCTTAGTCAGCACTTATACCACTATTAATATGACTCTTTTAAAATGATTCTTATACATATTCATCTTTGGATTATATACTCTACATCTTCACTACTCGGAAAATAGCTTGCCAAAAGCTTCGAGACTGATATTACCGCCACTTAGAATAACGCCGACATCCCAGCCCTTGGGCCCGGCCTCCTTCTCGACATACCGCCGGAAGTCCTCGTTGAACAGAATCACAGCAAGTGGAACGGCTGAGCTCGGCTCTACGACAACCTTGAGCCGCTCTAGGAGGAGACGCAGTGCTGCTTTTATCTGGTCCTCGGTCACAGAGTACACGCCTTCGACACCCTGCTCGCCTGAGAGAACTTTGAAATTATAGACACCCACAGGCGTCCGCAGCCCGTCTGCAATAGTCAGGGTCGAAACGGCCTCGATGCGCTTGCCCTGTGCCAGCCCACGCTTGCAGTCATCAGCGCCGTCCAGCTGTGGCTCGGCACCAAATACGCGCACGCCCGTGCCCTGTGCCGATAGTACAACACCCGACAGTAGGCCACCGCCACCGCACGGTGCAATAATCGCATCGAGTGATGGGGAATACTGAGAATCCTCTGGCCTTGTCGTGGGGGCATACAGCAGGCCTGTAGGGGAGGCACCACCAGCCACAGACGTCGGCGCATTAGCCTTGGCCTCAGCCACCTGTTCCAGCAGCTCTAGGCCGACAGTTCCCTGACCGAGAATTATGTCGGGGTGGTCGTATGGCGGCACCAGCCGGGCACCTGTCTTTTCAATGACGTCGGCTGCCATAGCTTCGCGCTCGACGGCTGTGGAGCCGCTGAAGATGACATTGGCGCCGTAGCCGCGCGTGGCGGCGACCTTGGGCGGTGCCGAGATGCTCGGCATGACAATGTGTGCCGGTATACCGGCAGTCTTGGCTGCTAGGGCCAGAGCCTGTGCATGATTTCCGGAGCTATGTGTGACTACACCCTTGGCAAAGCCGCCGCCCTCTTGCCAGCCGGGCTCCATCTTGAGCCGCTCGATGGCATGGAATGCGCCCCGGGCCTTGAATGCGCCGATGCGCTGGTAGTTTTCGCACTTGAACCAAAGGCGGAATGTAGGGTTAGCCGCAGCAGTTTCTGAAGACTCGAGAGTCTGTGTTGTCGAGGCAATGGTGTCGAGAGTGCGGTTGGTCAGGACGGGTGTGCGGTGGACAAAGGGCCGGATGATGTCGTGGGCGGCGATTACTGAAGCCCGACTCAGCGGCGGACAAGTTGAAACGTCGGCCATTGTAGTGTCTTGGGGTGTATATTGTAAATGTCTCCTAATTTTGGAATAAGACAATGACAGAACTTAGCAGAACGGAATAGAACATTAATACATCACTATGCTGTTCCTCTCGGGGTCGCCTGGCCGCACGCAATCGCCGATAGCGGGGAACCCACTGATAAGGGTGTCTGCCCTCGCCTAAAACTACCCAGCCAGCACCATAGGCCTCTATATCTCAGTGTTATCAGTCATCCTCGGCGGAAACACAACCGACGGCCTTTTACGCGGACATCCATATCCGTACCCAGTATCTCTGTAATGCTGCCCAATAGGTAATAGGTGAGTAGCTAAGACAGCTTTGACGGTCACGTTATCGGGAAGCACGAGTGAACAAGCTCGATGCGTGCCTTGATGCTGACAAATATTGCATATCATGTCACTGTAGTCATTGCCACAAGACCCCAGTTGATTCAACGTTTTGTATTCGTCTCTTTTAGATTCCCATTCCTAAATACCCAGTATCATCCGCTGTGAACCTGTTCGAACCAAACATGACCGTAAAAGAAAAGAAAAAAAAAGTATTAACAAAAGAAATTAAGCTGCCTCAAGAGGTCAAGAGAAACAAGGCTTACTTCTGGTTCTCGGGACGCAGAGAGCGGACAGCCTTACCGGCGCGCCAGATCTCCAGGTTACGGATCTCCTCCATCTCGGCCTCGTACTTCTCGCGGTAGTCCTTCTGGCTGTTGTAGTCGAGCGAGCGCTGGGTCTCAGTACCATCGTGGACAGAATCGTACAGGCTGTTGAAGACAGGCTTCAGGGCATCCTTGAAGCGGGGGGACCAGTCAATGGCACCACGGCGGGCGGTGGTGGAGCAGGCCTCGTACATCCAGTCCATACCGTTGGCACCGATCAGGGGGTACAGAGACTGGGTGGCCTCTTCAACGGTCTCGTTGAAGGCCTCCGAGGGGCTGTGGCCGCGCTCACGGAGAACCTCGTACTGGGCAAGGAACATACCGTGGATACCGCCCATCAGGCAGCCGCGCTCACCGTACAGGTCCGAGTAGACCTCCTTCTCAAAGGTGGTCTTGTACAGGTAACCCGAACCAATGGCGACACCAATGGCCTGTGCCTTCTCCTCAGCCTTGCCAGTGACGTCCTGGTAGACAGCGAAAGAGGAGTTGATGCCACGGCCCTCGCGGAACAGCGAGCGGACGGTGCGGCCAGAGCCCTTGGGGGCAACAAGGATGACATCAATGTCCTTGGGGACATCAACC
This sequence comes from Ophiostoma ulmi, assembly GCA_029298715.1. Classification (NCBI taxonomy): domain Eukaryota; kingdom Fungi; phylum Ascomycota; class Sordariomycetes; order Ophiostomatales; family Ophiostomataceae; genus Ophiostoma; species Ophiostoma ulmi. The sequence continues at coordinate 2,661,634 of JANSLN010000002.1, read as the reverse complement.
TTAGTCAGGTCCTTGAAGACGGGGGAGAAACCATGCGAGAAGTACAGAGTCTTGCCCTTGGTCAGCTGGGGCTTGATGTGGGGCCAGGTCTCGGACTGGGCAGCATCGGACAGCAGGTTCATGATGATGGAACCGCGGCTGATGGCCTCGTCAACCTCGAACAGGTTCTTGCCGGGGACCCAGCCGTCCTGGACAGCGTCCTTCCAGGACTTGCCATCCTTGCGAACACCGATGATGACGTTGACACCGTTGTCACGCAGGTTCAGGCCCTGGCCGTGACCCTGAGAGCCGTAGCCGATGAGGGCGAAAGTGTCGTCCTTGAAGTACTCGAGGAGCTTCTCCTTGGGCCAATCCTCACGCTCTGGAAGAAAATAGTGGTTAGCATGCCTTCCTTGATAGCTATAAACCCTCCAAGAGGCTTGAATTTGTTACTCACCCCAGACCTTCTCCTCATGACCAGCAAAGTCGATGGTCTTGACACCGCGCACCTGCTGCTGAGCAATCTTGGCGGGCATGACGGCAGAGACGGCAGCCTTGGCGCGGACGAGGCCGGCAGCAGCGACGAAAGTGCGGCGCTGAGCAGGGGCCACGACCTGGCGGGCAATAGGCCGCAGGGCCTTGGAGAAACCACGGGAAGCCATTGTGATATGTGTAGACAGTAAGAGGGGAATGGATGGGAGAGAAAGAAGGAGAGAAGGAGAGAAGGAGAAAAAGAGAAGAGAGAAAAGAGGGAACGAAGAGATAGTTATGGAGGGAAAGAGCAAAGGAGGGGGATGCAGGCCCTTATTTTTTCGCCTTTTTTATTTATTTATTTTAAATGGAAAATCTTTTGTGGGGAACAGGTCAAGGAAGAAAATGTGAGGATAAAAGGGAAAAAAAGAAGAAGAAAAGATGGCGAGACTAATTGACAATTGGATACAAAGTCCTTTGGGACATATTTCTTTTATTCAACGTATTTTTTGTATTTTTTTGGAGGGTCGACTCGGTATTTTTCCAGTTATTTTGGACGTTTTAGCACTTATTTTTGTTCTTTGACGTTGGCGTGGAGCAAAAAAGCTATCAAATTCGGCAATTCTATTGGTCCGCGGCGACCTGCTGCTCTCCGACCCAGCTCTTGCCCAATTCATAATTTTCCTCCACCTTTTCGCCTCTCGCCGCTGGTCGGACTGAGGAACGAGACGCCTCGTCTGGGAGTCGTAGAGTGTCAGAGTGCTTAACTGTTTTTCCGCGCTCTCTTGTGTTTGACTATTGGGATATTTGATGCACTTCCCGCTAGTGGATTTCTTGAGGAACAATCCCGGGCCTCAACCATAGCATGTACCCGACTTCGGTATTATGCACGCTGTTTCTGTTGTCTCGATTGGGTGGTTTGTCGAATGCGTCAATGAGTCAATAAGATAATAAGATATAGGAGGAGTAGAGAAGACAGACAATATATCAGACTACGATGCTGTAGACTGCTTTACTTGATTGGGGACGGGCCCATTACGCTTGACTGGCCCCTACTTGGACGAGGAATAGTAATAGCACATGTGTAATGGAGACGGCATATCTGATCGCAGCTATGGAGCACGAGGAGTTGTCCAAGAAACATGTGTCATACTTGTCGACAAGCATGGTATTCAATGTTTCGTGTCCTATGTATTGGCTTGGGCATTTCTGCTTCGATCGTGGCATTGTTACATAAGCGCTTCAGCGGTATCAGCTTTGCAGTGTGGAAAGGAAAAGGGAAAGGGAAGGTCCAGTGCAGCACTCCTGCCGTAAGAACGCCAGGACGTCAGGAACACCTCCCGCGCCCGCGCCGAGTTTCCCCACTGCACCTTCTCTACCAGTCAGCCAAAACAAAATATATGAAGCAATGCCTGCCAAAGCCGGTCGTGTGATATCGTGCTATCAGGTGGCTACTCTACAGCACTCTACAGCAGCACGGAAACCTCGATGTCAACGGCATTAGCCACATGGGTTTGGTCAGACTGACATCGATTTAGTAGTTGAAATTGTGATAAACAATATCTATCAGCAGCTCTAACAATGGCATACTCTAAAAAAACAAACCTGTGCTCTCCGTCAAGTCAAGACAGTGTCTGTAGAGAAGAGAGTGCCTTTTCACAGCAGATCACCACCAACCACAGGAGAGAGAAAGCTGGAAACACTGGCAAGAGTGTGTAGAGGTAATAAGCATGTGAGCTCAATGGATGCTGTGCATGGGAATGGAAATATAGCGGGAAAATACAAGAATAAAAACAGTAAAAGGGAAAGATCAGAGACGTCGTTAATGGAACAAAGAAGCTAGCAAAAGAAACGCAATAAACCATGGCAAGATATGACGAAGAGACAAGAGACAAGCCCAGACACTGTGGAAAGAGGTAGGGAGTTGGGGACGACAAGACAAGTCTTCCGACACATATTCTGACAACCCCTCCTACTTTTTTATACCGCCCTGGACATAGTCCGGGGTGCCTGGCCTCGTTAATGCAAAATGCCATCGACAGCTTGCGAAGCTTCTTCTATCTTCCTGTACTAGTGCCATAGTTGTTGATCAGCACGTTGTCGAAGCGCTCGTTGCGCACTGCTCCGCCCGCCATCGCTGTCCGCACATTCCGCTTAAACATCTCCCGGTGGCCCCGCAGATCCTCGGCAGCCTCCTTGTTCAGCGGATCCGACGCATTGGGCTCCAGGAACAAAAATTGCAGTCCGACAATGACAGCATTCAGGTTCAGCACGGGCTTCCAGTCCTCGCGCAAAATGTTGAGGCACACCTTGCCCTCCAGGTCAATGTTGGGGTGGTAGATCTTCTGCTGGCACTCAACCTTGGGCGGATCGTGCGGGAAGTTGGCATTGATGTGGAACTTGAATGTAAAGTGGCCGTCGCGGTACATGCCTTCGTCCGGCTCAATAGTGAGGATAAAGTTAAGTATGTCGTCGGGGTCAGGGAAGTGAGTGCTCATTGTCGAGCCGAGCGAAAGTTCTGACAGGTCCTTTTGCACGCGCAGCTGTGCAGCCGTGACCTTCTTCTTCCGTGAACCTGCAGCACCGCCATTGCCGGCAGCAGCACCCTCGGCATTCTCAGCCTTTTGCTGCTCCTTTTTCTAAGTAGCAAACACGGTCAGGATAGCTTCTCCAGGATTCGCCTCGCACAGCATCAAGACCTACCATGGACCATATTTTCAACATTGTGTATTATGAGTTTGTCGAGAAAACAAGGAGTGATCGGTCGCCAGTATCGACAGTATAGATAGAAGGCCTCAGGCGAGCAGAGGTCGAGGAGTAGAGGGTAGGTAGAGAGTAGATCGAAGGGGTTGGTCGCGCGTATTGTATCCGGTTCTTAGTCTTTTATGGAGAGAAGGGAACCCGTGGGCTAAAAATGGTAGGAATGACTGCCTCTCTGCGTGTCTGTTGGCTTTTTGGTGATGTCGAGTATCGTCGTCTCTGTCCTGTCTCTGAGTCTGGGTTGGCGTGCCTGGGTGGTGTGGTAAGGCGCCGACGCCGTAGTGGGGTTTTATCTGCCTCTCTGCCTATGGAGTAAAGATGGTTAGGGAATGGGACCGTTGTTGGTTCCTGTATTATTAGTCATCTTGTGCAGATGTCTTGCCACTCACTAACTACACTGGAAAAGATTACTAATATATATGCATATTTTTACATTCAGTGACAGCCGTTGGTAATCATTGGTAACCATCGGAAACGTGAAAGTCGTAAATATCTTTAGATAATCACAATTTCAACAAAAAGACAAATGCAAGTGCTGTCGCTTATTAATAACCGACTACAAAACCGATGAAAGCAAAAATATAGAATGCAAAGACAGAAAGTATACATCAAAAGATAGCTCCCGGCAGCCATAACATGGGTAGACTAAAATGGTATATAACCCCAAAGACGAAATAGATAAGATTGAAAACAAATTAAAATAAACCAACAAAATCAGCCCAGACTAAAAAGAATCAAAAGCTAGAATGTAGACCATCGCCCAGCTTCAAACATCAGAAACACCAATGTCCCATGCCCTTCATTTCTTCTCGTGAGACACCATTGCATGGCTGGCCACCGGGGACACCCACCAACAGTTTGTATGCATGGGGTATGGAGAGTGGGCACACACCACTTAGCGACGGGAAATGCAGCACATGAGACCAGTCTTGCCTAGGAACCAGACGAAACCAATGAACCGGAAAATGGACAAGAAACAAGTGGCAAACAGAATAAACTTGAAGAACCAGGCCGTCCGTGTAGTGGTGTTCTGGCCAATGCCAATGTTGTCAAAGTTCTCACTGGTCAGCAGCACTGCCAGCAGACAGTTGGAGAACAGCCACAAAACAACCAGCATCGTACGGAAAGACTTGTACGAATCCTGAATATCCTTGGGCTCGGGCTTCTCCTCTTCGTTAAACGGCTCCAGGGCACGCTTGACCGTGGATTCGAACTGCTTGTCAATATCTTCCTGTGGCTTGTCGACTTCCTCAACAACAACCTCGTCCTTTTCGCCCTTGGTAATCTGAGCAGATGGCAGAGCCTCCTGCTTGTCGGAACCCTTGGTACCCCAAGACACATCGTGCCAGTTGTTGAATGCGTAGACCATCAGGATGTTGATATATGTCGACATGAGCACCAGGTAGTAAGGGAACGAGTGGAACATGTGCCACGGGTCGAGGTACATGAACGAAGCCAGGAAGTAGAGACCGTAGATGGCAAACAGAGACAGGATAATGACACCAGCAGCACCGGCTTCCGCGCCAAAGACACTGCCCAGAAAGTCCTTGACGTTGTCGGTCTGGATCTGCTCGTCAATAGGCTTTGCAAATGCCTGCACCACGAGGTACGCGGACAGGACTAGCACGTATGCCTGGATGAAGCTAAAGACAATGTAGGATGTGACGTATGTGTACTTAGAGCCCTTGGGACGGTTACCCAGCGCCAAAATAAACTGCAAGATAACGAAAGCCAAGTACATATACTTGAGAATGGAGTTGATCAGCGGTGTTGCAGTGTCGCCAAAAGGCCAGGCGTGGTGCTCGGACGATGTATCAGAAGCGATTGAAGGAGTGCCGACCAGGTCCATGATAACGGAAGTCGTAAGCCAGTAGGATGCAAGCGAGAACCAGGTGAAGATAACGTTGGTGATGTTGTAGAGAAGCTGGAGATGGAAGAAAAACATGCGAATGATGTTGTGGCCACTTTTGTACATACGTCCGAAGTGCATCAGCGAGTACAAACTAGCAGCAAAAGAACCGTTCAGCCAGCGACGACGCTGACCGATAAACTCGGCGGCACCTTCAGGAACATCCGTCTCGCCCTTGGCGGCCTTAATGTACGACAGATGCCACTTCTGGCCAGCCTTAGCGACCAGCTCGAAACAGAGAATACGATCTTCGGCTAAGAACATGTTCTTCTTGAAAATGTTCATGCCCTCAATACCCTTCTTACCAAGAATAGCAGAGAGTGTGTGGTCACCGTGGAAGTACTGGTCCAGTGGACGACCCATGATAGCACGGAAGCGGTAGGCGGAGAAGGCACCGGGCAGCACACTGACGTAACCAAAGGCAGACTCGAGCGGCTTGTCGAGAACGTTGGAGATCTTGTACTCAAAATTCTGGACAGCAACAAGGGGGTTGAGAAGCTTGCGGCCGCCCTTGCCCAACATGGCGTGAATCTCACCACAAGCACCGCCGAGATCCTTGTCGTTGTAGAAACCCTCCCACAGCGCAAGCAGCGACTTGGGGCTAGGCTTGGTACCAGCATCAAGCAGAATGCACACCTCGGGGTTCAGGATGCGACCGAAAGCGTTGAACAACCAGCGATGTGAGTTGATCTTCTTGGTGTTTTTCTGCTTCAGACAGAAGATGAACTGAACAGGAGGCAGAGTGGAAGAATCGTCGTTGACAGGGCGGATGAGCTGCTGGTTGGGGGTGACGGACAGTTGGGTGGTGTACTCGAAAATATGGGCAACGGTCTCCTGACCGTCAACGTCCTGCTTGATGACACCATCCTGGTAGACACCAATTGTGGCGAGCACGTCCAGCACGCTCTTGTCGGTATTGTTAAGACCGTCAAAGACAAGACAGACAACAATCTTCTGCCATGCCGGGCCACCCTTGTTCCAGAATGTAGACTTCTTTAGGTTGACAATATCACGAATGTTCTGCATCACACCGTGCAGCGTGCGAGCCACAAGGACCTTGTCCTCGTTGTAGTACGTAATGGCGATCAGCAGCTCGGTGTGGCGGTTATACATGCGTGGCCGCAGGTCGTAGCCGTTCTTGAGTGTGAAGTCGTTCGGGTCACAAGTAGCCGCCGTGTAGCGCATCTTGTAGAACTCGTCGTGGTTGGCCTCGGCCTCGATGTATTTTTGCTGCACCGAGTTGCGGATGGCACTGGGCACGGGGTACTCTAGACTGAGAACAGAGCCTTGCACCAGCTTGACCTTACGAGTCGGGTAGCGCTTAAGACCACCACCCGAGGACTGCTGCTGGCGACGGTAGAAGCCGTCGTTTACGTCGCCACCCATGGAGACAGTCGAATGGGGACGGCCGACGCCAAAGCCGCCATATGGATCTGGGTGGTAGGCGCCACTAGAGAGGCCAGTGTCGTTCTGGAAGGGAGAGGGGGCAGCACCGCGAATGGTGGACTGAGCACCGGGGGCATAAGACTCGGTCAGGCTGTATGTAGATTCGGGGCGGACACCGGCATTGCCAGGGCCGAGGTGGTCATGATCGTAGTGTGAAGAGCCCTGGTTGAGCAACGAGTGCTCAACCTCTTCATTGTCGTCTTGCGGGGGCATGTGGTACTAATGGGTTAGTCTGGTTCAAGTTATACAGCCGGCTGTTGCTTGCTCTGGATTGCATACCTGACCAGCAGGGGGAAGCTCCTGCATGTGGTGGCCATCGTAGTCGCCCTGGCCGTGGCTATTGTACGCCATTTTGAAGGCAGGAGATGAAGTCGGCTGAGAAAGGGAAAGATGGGATGAAGCGGGCAGAAATATGGCGTCGATGTATAGCTTTAGAGGTGTAGATGCCGCCGTGGACGTAGTAGTATATATAGATGCAGATGTAGATTTAGCAGCGCCAAGTTGTGAGCCGTGTTGATGAACTGATAAAGGTCGCCAAAAGATCCGATTATCCAGTTGCCGAAAGATGAGGCTGAAATGGGTAGGAGAATGTCCTAGAGGCCGAACAGATCTGGCGATAGTCAACGGTGATGGTCTCTATGAAGAAGGAAAACGGAAGAGAAAAGGAAAGGAATAAAGAGTAAACGAAAGAAACGGAAACAGCGAAGAGCAAAGTTGGCACAGGGCAGGGAAGATGAAACGAATAAGGGAAACAGAGGCGAGGGTGTGGTAGGGGGCAGGGCAAATTATGTTGGCTCTTAGACTGTGCTGCGTTGCGTCGGGTGTGGGAGAAAGGGGGAGGGTATTACCAAGGCGCGGCTGGGTCTACTGGTCCTACTGGTGTATTACTTACTGGTAATTGAAGGAAGTATGCGTGCGTCTCGTAAAGAATAAAAATAGAGAAACAAGTAATAAGAAGTACTCATAAAATAGATGGTCCTATGGTCCAAGGGCCTAGGCGTGGAGCAAGGAGTTGGATGGAAGTGCCGTATTAACCCCAAACAAAGGGGAACAACAAAATAGGAAAAGAAGCAGAAAAGGAACAAGGGTCCAGTCCTGTTCCGGTACCAGTTGCAGCCGTGTCAACAGACGATGGATGACAACAAAGCGGGGAGTAGTAAGGGGAAGAGAACACAGTATTTAATTCGATGTGGAGCGGAGAAAGGAGGCAGAATATGCAATGGTGATGCTCATATTCCCGATGAAGGTATAGGAGAGAACAAAGGTAGGCAGGGAAGGAGGTGTTGGAGGAGGGAAGGAGTGAGTGGCATAAAGAAATATAATCGAAATCGACAGTTTACATACGGCAGGAGCGACACAAGTCACGGCAGGAACGGTGAGACTACACTAATAACAGATAGACAACAGCACAATAAAGCATGAAGCTGGGGTCAGCATGAGCCATGGCGAGAGGCTAGAAGCTACAGGCTGTACGGACAACAACATGAGGCAGAAATACAAGTCAGGAATGTCAGTCAGACATCAGCCTACGCAAAGAAAAGTGGTACTGGTGGCTTAGCTCAGGGCGTGAATTTAAGTGAGCATGTTGTACACAACGTATGGCAAAATGGTCTGCGAGGTACATATAGGTAATGGAGTGGGCCATTTGGGTCAGGGAAGGAGCGGGGCGGTGGGAGCTTTTTTTAGCAAAAGGTGGACATTGTGTCTGTGAACGGTGGGTTGTGGTTTGTGGGTTGTAGTATGTGGGTTGTGGGATATGGGCTGTGGGGCCTAAGCACATCGTATTAGCACACGCTGTACAACTACGGCAAGGATGAGCTGGCCCAGTGCAGTAATAATCATGTGTGTGTACCAGAATAGAAGGAACCTAGGAGAAAAGCGTCAGCCACAAAAGAGTTTTCTCGACATGCAGGAAGGAGCCACCGAAAAGGAGGCGGCAGGGCGCAGAACAGGACTGCAGGAACAGGGAAGGCCGACCTGAATAGTTATTCGTATATTAGCGGCTCAGTGATGGGAGGTTACATGAAGAGGCAAGAGGCAGGAGGTTAAAGAGGCAAACAAGGAAAGAACGATATAGCGATGGTATCGCTGGCCGATCGGGAAGGAGCAAACCATAGTAGATGCAAGAGCAGGCCGTGCCTTTTCTGTAACCTGATTTACGAGAATATCGAGATATAAGTACTAGTGCTAGTACTAAAGAATTGGGCAGGCACACCGAGGTGCCTTGACGGTAGGTAATTTTAGCATAATTTTCAGACGGGGCAGTCTGGGTACAAGACGTCACTACCGCCCAGCGTAATAAGGAGGCATATCCACATGTGAAGAACCAACTATTGATAATAATGTACCACTGCACCTTGCTTGAGCGAATATACACTTTGGCTACTTTTTCGAGTGCATAGGAGCAAACCTTCAATTAAGACGAAACGAGGCCGACCTTCCCCTTGGCTGGAATGTGGGTGCACGGCAGGATGTTCAGATGCTCAGATTCAGAGTGCTCTAGGGGTCGCCGGTGACGATCAAGGGGATGAGAATTTGATATGCGAAAGAAAGAAAGAAAAAAAAAATTGAAAAAAAAAAATGAGAGGAATACAAAATAATGAATATATCAATCAAACAGAGACGATGACTATCAATAATCGGGGAAGCCAATATATAGGTAAGGATGGCGCTGTTTTTGTAGTACATTGTGTGCTAGGCGTGCGATCAAGTCGATCAAGCAAACGACTTGTGAGAATTCGGTTCATGAAATCAAGGGACTGTCTAAATTGCCACCCAGGTTTATCTACATCACCACCCGGGCTCCGTTATTAACGGGTCGAATTTACATAAGCCAAAAAGGGGTACCTGACGGCTTACACATATTGGCGTAGCGGTAAATATAGTAAACAGGTAGTGAAAGCAGCGTAGACGCACGCAATTAACAACGGGTATAGCCTCATATATTATAAGAAGTACCCTCCTTTAATAGAGTTAAGAGATACATTTATCGTTGCCATAGGTACCCTTCATTTTGCTTGTCCCTTACTGTAGAGGAAGTCACTTTTCGGCTTATGTAAACTCGACCCATTGATAGTAAAGCCCAAGGTGGTGATTTAGAAAAACCTGTGTGGTAAGCTAGACAGTCTCCGAATCAAAGGCTTTATGTAAGATATCATAGAATATATATGTAAAGCCTAGTGCTCCTTTATCTAATAAGATACAGGCACATACGACGTTGTAGGACTCTGTTATACTGTGTGCATACTAATGTGTCTCACGTCAACGTCCCACATCGCCTCAGCATAATTACGAGACATGCTGTGCCAGTAGGGGTGCTCGTACTCATACCTTGTGAGTTTTTCACCGCACATTATTGTAGAGTCTGAGTCTGGTAGGTCAGTCTGGTCTACTTTAATCTCACAGCTTTCTAATTTACAAGGGTGTGACAATGTGCACTTTGCTTCAAGTCACCATCGTCAGAATCATCACTACTGCAGCCGCTACTGTGTCTGGAAGTCAAATATCCACCGAAAGGCTGAAAAGCAGGCAGGAGAGGCTGACAGCGTTGCGAATATGGCTAGTGCTAACTCTACTAGATGGGATCTAGAAAATCAAAATCACAGAGGCGGTAATACCCAATGGGCACACCGTGCATTATTTTTATGTCGTCACATCATGATAGTTTCAGGCGGGAAGGTTGAGCCACCTTTTGTTTGTAGTAAATAGGCCAATGTAGATCTTTGTGTATTCTTTTGCATTTTTTTTTTAGTTTCGGTATTTGTTCATTGTTCATTGTTCTTATTCTCCTCTGTTTTGGTACAGATAATTACCCCGGGTACAATTGGATCAAATCAGCCGCCTCACTATGCGCCGTATGTAGTCAGCTCCGGACTGCCTTCCGCTCTCGGTTGCGAAAACTTTGTTTCCACAAAGACCTTCTGCATAGAGTCGACTTTAGCGTCAAAACCATGATACACCTTCTCCATGTCCTCCAGCCGAAACCTGTGCGATACCATTTGGAGGGGGTCTAGTTCGCCGGACTCAATCTGTGCCAGCAGGGCCTTCCAGTATTTATGAACGGGAGCCTGACCGTTGCCGATAAGACGGACGCCACGCTCCATAAGAGAGCCAATATTGAAATGATTTGTCTGTTTGTGAGCATGTCTTCCCATAAACTTTGGCCATGTTTCAGCATGAATAAACTTACATATCCAACGTAGATGCCCGTGACACCCACGCGGCCGTAGTTGCGCACACTTTCAATCATCTCGTTCAAGATTTCGCTCGTATCGGTCTCGGCACCGACTTGCATCTCCAGCCAGTGCATCCATCCCTTGGCATACTCCCCCGCAGCACACTCAATGGCAACGTCTGGGCCCCGGCCGCCACACAGCTCCTTGAGCTTGCTAACGACGGTTTCCTTCTTCGTGATACCAAAGCTGAGCTTCTTGTAGTCGACCAGCACTAGATTCTCGGCCGCGTCGCTAGGCCAGCGACTCTTGACAAAGTCGAGCCGTGGCTGGGTGTCGACAAAGATGACCTTGCTGGCACCCTGGCGCAGCGCAAAAATACCCGCCATCTGGCCAATGGGGCCGGCACCAAAGATAGCGACATCATCTCCGGCATAGACGGCCGTATCCTTGATTGCATTGTAGGATGTGGCGAGAACATCAGACAAGAACAATGCCTTCTCGTCAGGGACGGCGTCAGGGATAGGCAAGAGATTCACGTCGCCGAATGGCACGCGCACGTACTCCGCTTGGCCGCCGGCAAACCCACCAGTCAGGTGTGAGTAGCCAAACATTCCGGCTGTCTGGGAGCCATAGAGAGCGCTTTCTGTCGAGTTCTCATTCGTGCGTTCACACTGGGATGAGAGCTTCTGCTTACAAAAGAAACACTACATTGTTAGTTGGTCTGGTCTTCACTAGTCATCAGTTTCATAGAGAATTGCAACTTACATCGCCGCAGGCAATCTGGAAAGAGGCGACGTAGCGACCACCTTTCTTAACACCTACTGCCCCAGGGCCGACCTCGTCTACGATACCACAAAATTCGTGGCCCAGGATGTCGTTCAACTTCATCTGGACGACGGAACCGTGAAACAAATGCAGGTCACTGCCGCAGATGGTGCTTCCGGTCACTTTGAGAATGACATCCCGTGGCTCGAGAATCTTTGGCCGCGGTACATCGAGCACTTTAACCTTATTCTTTCCCTGCCATGTGAGGGCTTTCATAGTGTTATTAGGATCACCGGTCTCAGTGTAGTTGCTGACATCCTGCTTCGTGACGGCGCTGCCGTCGTGTCCCATGGCCTTCTCGGCAAGGTTTGCAAGTCGTGATGTAGCCATGATGTTTGTTTAGGTGACGATTTTGTTGCCTCGATTTCGGTTCTTGCTGTACTAGAGTTGAGGTTTACTGTCGAATACACAGCGGACTCTTTATATCAAATAGAGCTCTAACGGTTACATATTGATGTTAGACATCGACATAACGATGACGTCCGAAAGGCTATTCGCCTCTGATATGACATAGTATCCTTTGTCCTAAATGCGGGGACTAGATAATATATGACGTCTGAGAATCTGGTTGATCTCGATACGGCTGTAGCTGTCGTCATCTGTAAACTGCCAATATTCAACTACTCTGCTACTGTTGATGTCTATCTACCGAGGAGATCATTCCCCGACCCAGAGCTCTAACTCCGTCCGATCGATGGCCGCGGGAATTGCCGATGAAGCGATTGCAAGTTGCACATTATTTGTAAGAGCTTCATGTTGAAGCAATGGCCATAGAATGAGGTATATGTTTGCAATGGTCATAGATTGAGGTATATGCTTGATGTAAGAGCCGCAAGTTCACATACGTTACATTGAACTAAACTTTGAATCCTCGTCACAGTCGATGTTCTTGGCGTGATCGATTCAAAGAGAGCGGCTTCAAGCGAGTGGCACGAACATCAGCTGGTCTCACGTGGCATAAACTCGAATAGAAACACTCACTCTTCTTCTCTGCATTCCCCCCTCACCAATGGATTATTCTCCATTAATGGAGCTATTGTAAAAATTACTCAAGGCATCGTGAGCAAAAGATCATAGTAAAGGCAGCGATCAAGTTGTTTAGAATTAGAAATCGGGCGCGCGCGTGGCAGTGGGTATTAGTCAATAGACCCATATATAAATAAATTGCCCGAAGTGGTTGCCCGAAGTTCCCTCGCTCGGTAGTCTCCTCGTTCATCCGTAAGGCGTGGCGGTGCAATTTCCAGCGGCAACAGATGGACAGCAAAGCTCATAGCTGCGAAACGGCGTTGGTCAAGTCAACGATACCACGATCAAATCATTAAACGGGTACGAAAACAAGCATTGGCATCTGTAAAATGGAAGCTCTCATCTAGGCGGTCGAAACATACGGCGCACACAATCTTTTTGATATTAATTCATTCAAGCATGTAAAAACAAACTCCATACTCTACCTGTAATGAACTGTGGATCTTTCTATCTAGCAGTTAGTAAGTCGTAGACCGTCACTATCTACTCAGTAATATGCTTCCTCCCGTATATCGTCATCTGCGAAAATTCCATGATGCCGACAATTTCACATCGCATTCTCACCTCATTGTACCATATAGACGATTCTTACTAACGGCACTTCTCACTCTATATCAAAGCACAATATATACGAAAGCTACATGATGAATCAGTTGATGATTCGGCTCGTCCAGTGATCTTGTAGAGGTCATTGGGCATCACGTGCTCACCGCGCAACACCTCAGAACAGCTTCTTTCCGGATACGGAACATCATCATGTGTAATCATCACAGATTTTGGATCTGAGGACGGAAGGTGCGAGGGGCAAGTAAACAAGGCCCTCCGCCAGAACCGCTACTCTGTATATAATGGCAAAGCTTCAGCATATAAACATTCAAACCGTCAACAACGACATACACATCAAATCCGAAATATTACATTCTACAAGAGCAACAGCATATACTCACCATTAGCAAACAATGACTTCATTTTACAGTGATTTTTTGCAGACTACAGACAGTGTTTTGATCCACGTCTCTTTTTCGGGTCCGCGGGTGATGACGCGCACGACCGTTGTCTTCCTCCACTACTGGGGCGGCTCGACACGGACTTGGGCTGGCGTGGCATCCCGCATTGCCTCTTGCTCTACCGAGGATGGCTTCCAGACGGTGTCAGTTGATTTTCGCGGCTGGGGCCTCTCAAAAGGTCCTGACAAGGCCTCCAATTATTCAATCGAGAATCTTGCCAGAGATGTCGTTGATGTGCTGGCGGTATACTATCGCAAGCAAATGATCAACGATCGAGTCATCCTCGTCGGCCTATCCATGGGCGCAAAGGTTGCCCAAGTTGTGGCTCATGTCTTGAGACAGAACAAAGCAGCCATGGAACTAGTCGGAGTTGTTTTGGTCAGCCCGGCACCAGCGACGTCCATGCAACTGCCGCTCAATATGGCGCAGCGGCAGATACGTGCTTATGACAATGCAGAGACTGCATTCTTTGTGGCGCGCAACGTCTTGACGGAGTCATGGAAGGGGCATAACAAAGACAAGAAGCTCCCAGACTATATTGTTGAGGATATGCTCAAGGGCAACAGATGGGCTCGTGCTGCCTGGCCCACGTATGCCATGGCCGAAAATGTCATGTCAATGAGTCTTTCAACTCTGCAACCGGAACAACAAGGACAACATATCCCAAATACACCAGTATTGGTTCTCGCTGCTGAGAAGGATGCTGTTGAGCCGATCGCACGGGTGCGGGCTGATGTTTTTGAGCGAATTCCCGGCGCAGAGCTGCATGTTATACGGGGATCTGGACACTTGTCTCCTATCGATGCTCCAGACGAAGTGGCCAATGCTATCATTGGGTTTATCAAAAATCAGTCTGTAGTGGATGGCGCATCATGATTCAAGCTTGTATCCATCCAGCATCGGACTCGAGCACTGTCACGCCCTCCCAGGATGTATTTTTGTGGAAAGCTAATAAAGTATTATTTCCTATCACTACTTCGACTTTGTGAGTCCAGGTGGGTGTTTCAGTACTCATTGTGTTGACTTTTGATTCGTGCACCAGCTGATATTGTAGAGTAAGCAAGTTGTAGAGGGCATCCAGAAAGCACAAATAGCCGCGTCTTTATCTGATAAGGTTGACACATGGACAGCATTATTACATATGCCCTTGTTCATTTGGTGAGTTTGTATGATTGTTCTGGAAATTGGAAGGTGACTTGAGCGAATGGGTAGCGAGGGCAGACAGATTTTGTCATCACGCATCATCAGCTTCAGCCATGATTGCCAGCTCGCGCATAGAAATGCACATGGTTCAATTCAAAAAGGCGACGCATAAACAATCAAAAAAATCAGTCTCTATGTGATATTCAATATTTTCATATACTCACAGCTCCTATAGCGATGTCTATTGCCCTTGCCGTAGAGTGGCTGCGATCATCATTAGCCATATCACGAGCTTTGTGATCTAGACCCGTGACTATGACGACTCGGCACTGAACCCATGAAACACTCATTGCAAATTCTAATCGCTCAATGTAAGACACACTATGGACATTCCCTATCCACTTGGTCGTGTATTCTATCTCTGCTTAACTACTCTTACCCTCCCTCCAAGGATCGATTTATTCGATTTCTGGCTGATTTTAATGTAGTCTCGATATTGATTATGGTCCCTACTGATGATAAATGGCGTCCGTGATTACTGATTCATGATTTAATTTTATGCTGAATGCAGTGAACCCTACTTGGCAGTATGCATCTAATGTAAAGCGATTCCAGAGATAGAAATAATTTGACGATCGAGAGACCCAGACCAGTCCATCAACTTGGCTACTCGGGGTCGGTCTTTACATTTCGATATATTTCTTGCTTTGAGTTTATTTTAGGTTTCTGCCTTGCATTTCAGACACCTGAGATTGTTTTTAAGCGGAATATGAGCCAAGCAAGCACCGAGGCGAATTGTCCTGTTTTCATGACTCAAGGACCTCACAACCTTAGCCAGCTATCGCATGTTCCTCTCACAGTGCTATATGTATCTTAATTCATCCCCGTTACATTGCAGAACAAGTTGTGTCCGCGCCGAACCAAGAACTGTGCACCTCTAAACCACGACATTTGCTACTACCTCAGCATCATAGTCTGCCCTTTTTTATTCATTTATTAAAATTGGCTCTTCTAAAGTATGTTCTTTCGGAGGTTATCGCCTTGCCATCATCTGCCGTCAGATCCAATAGGTCTCGCCAAATCACTAAAACAACTGCCAAGCCATGGGTTGGCCAAATTGCGTTACATTGAATATATCACTCTATCTCGTATTTCGCTTCATTGGCTTTCGACATATCAACATTCGTAACCATTGGTAGCGAGTAGAAGTAGATACCCCGAATACATTCAAGAATCTTTTGGCTGCATAACACGGAGGATGACCATCCATAGCATTCTTAGAATAGGATGTAAGATAATACCGTGTACCACTATATTTCACGCATAACAGGCAATCTTGCTAGCCAGTACTACTTATGTATACGAGGGTTCCTCGTATGCCGGATGTACTCTATACAAAGCCACTAAGAGACTAAAAGATGACTAAGAGACAAACACACTGGTGCTCCTGCCCGCTCACGCCGCTGTGCCCGTTCTCTGTGGCCTAGTCCTTTCATCTGCTTCGTCCGTTGTTTCCTTCCCTTGTCTTACCCCTGGCCTAGGACTAGTCCCGTTTCTTACCTTTATCCACTAGAAATTCATGCAGACCCTAGTGCGTGGTCTGCCTTCGACTTCGCGTCACTCTTTTCCTTTCAGTGTATTGACTCGTCAGCTGCGGCATAAGCCCTCCAGAAGTGAAAGTAAGATTCTGCATCTCACTACTCTAGCCTGTACTCAGTAGTAGCTATGTATTCTCTACGAGTATTCTCACTGTATTTCACTGTCGTGCTCCACATGACACTTGTAAGGAAAGAGCGATGCACCCGGCCTTCCACTACTTACTGATCGCGCCGTTGTTTGGGAAGGTACGTAATAATCCACAAGTGTCAGGTAACAAGTACCATATACATTCTCGCTCAAAGATATACTTGTACCCACACTGTATAGTGCCATTTCTAAAAGTACATATCAAATATACACATGTCTTCAACACTTAACATTATGTTATTGCAGGTTGGCAATTGCTTCCTGCCTCCTGCCTTTCTGTCAATAATCTGCTCATGTCTTGGCTCCTTCCGGAACAAAAGATACTGCCAAAGTACTCTACTGAGTAGTTCGAATTATTCTGTCGACCTCGCACTACAGACATGCCATGCACCATCGTATTCCATAGCATAGCCCCTGTAAATACACTCTACGCAGGCCACACAGGGATGCAGTCTCCCTTCCCTCCTCCCTCATTCTTCCCTTCTTTTGTTCTCTTGCACGTCTCGCTCTGCCCAATCGCTCCTGCCTCCTGTCTTACCCTCCAAGGCCCACACCTCCTTCTGTGTCTTTTCCCATTGCAAATCTTCAGAGGGTCGCTCCTTTTCCTTTCGTGCACGTCTAGGCTCACTTTAGCTCTTCTTGTTAACTCTTTGCCAACCGCCACTGCTGCCGCTTGCCTGTTCCGTCCTTCCCATTCCACTTCCACTCCCCCCTTCCATTGTGGAAACAAACAGCCGCACATCACCAACTCTCCTCTCATTTCCTCGTTTCCTCACTTCCTCACTTCCAACCTCTTTCCTCCTCCACCTCCCTCCCTCCACCCTCCTCCCAGTGTTGCTTTCTTCTTTCTTCTCATCCTCAACATCCTCATTCACGTCTTTAATGGCTGTAATGTGTTTCTAGGGGAAAAGATTGTAAACTTAACCTATCGCCTCGACCTGTTGTCTCGCCTCTCGTTATCACTTCCAACTCAACTCACCTTTCGTTTCATCCATCTACCGACTTTCACTTTTGCTTCGTTTTCATCTTCATTCGCTGTCTTTCTACTTTCATTTTACTCAGAGCTAGTCTCGAATTTCTTTCTTTCTTTACTTATTGCTTCTTTTCGGCTCCTCAATCGTCATCTTCCGACTCATCTTGTCACTATATCGTCTTCCATATTACCTTTTTTGCCTCAACGGCATTGATATAGTTATCGACGATACAATACCGTTTGAACTCGAATAGTTGTCTTGAACATTGTTTTGGATACTTCTTGGATATACATCGCCTATCACAACAATTTTTGTCAATCCTCGCGACTTTCCACTCACGATCGTCCACGAACACGCGCCATATATACATTCCAGCATCTATCCACTTCTTCATCTCTATACGACAAGTACGACGTCTTATCCGCATCGCCTCATCTTGCGTCTTTATATCTGATATTGTCGTCCGCATCAGTTCGGATTCGCTACACTCGTGTCGATCATCAAACTACACGAGTATCTGCAGACGTAGACTTCGCTTGCAATCAATATCACCATGGAAGGCCTACGATTCTCTTCCGGCCGGACGCTCGAGAAAGGTTTGTGGCCTCCTGTACTCAACACATGCTCTCTTTCTCTCTATATTGAATATATACTAACAATCAATCCAGAAGCCTCGCATGTCATTTTTGCTAGACAAGCTTCTTGCACAACATGTCCCGACTCGGCCCCTACCTGTCCCACCTGTCCTTCTGGCCAGAGCTGTCAGGTCACGGTGCCGCTGACTTGTACAGAGTGCCCCAAAGCCTACTGTGCAAAGGATGTGACTTCTCCCACAACAAGCACCAAGTCTAGCTCATCCTCCAACACTGGCGCGATTGCCGGTGGCGTCATTGGCGGTATCGCTCTGATTGGTATTGTGACGTACCTGATCTGGAGATTCTGTATTAAGGCCAAGAGACAGCAGATCTCCAAGATGGAAGAGGATGGCGAGTATAGCCAGCACCAAATGGATGCTAGCCAGTCGTTTGCTACCCGCAGAGACCAGCGCGCATCAACGCACACCGTTCACTCTATTGCCTCAACCGTTCTCACAAGAGCCTCCAACATTATCCAGATCGCCTACATTCCTGGTGTCACGAACCGCGCTCCTCCAACTTCGCCGGCCGTTCTCGTGCCTCCAGTGCCGCCAATCCCGATCACGATCACACAGTCCCAGGCCGGCACTCCTGCCAGCACAGAGGACCAGCACTTCTTCGTCCCCGGTGACCTGCGCGACTCAACCTACTCTGGCTACTCTGCTTTCACCGACCGCACGTCTTATGCTCGCACCTCGTACGCCCCCCGCTCCAGCATTGCCTCCACAATCTATGGAAAGAACGCCGTGATTGTACCACCTCCCCAGACTGGCATGCGTATCAAGCCCACAATGGTCAATCTCAAGTCGCCCAACAACCTTGCCCCTGGTGTCTACACCCCGCCTGTGCCGAGTGTTGACTACGAAAAGTACAACAACCTTCGCCCAGTCAGCTCAGCAAACAGCACATTCAGTGTTGGCTCTACGTTTCTCAACAATGCCAGTGCAGCGACAGCCATGCCTGTGCGGCCCGTCGTTGTTCGTGTCGGTACCGGCTCCAAGAAATCGACTGCCTCTACCACCGGCTCTTTGACCGCAGACGAAAGCGGTGCCGAAGAAGGTGCAGGCAGCAAGCTCAAGGCCGATACATTCTCCGAGAAGGCCGAGGCCAAGCCGTCTTCTCCACTGGCAAAGTCGGGCCACAAGTCGGACACGTACACGATTATTGAGGACTCGCCAAGCCCTGACCAGGGCCCTTTCTCTGACCCACCAGCAACGCCGTCATCAGGAAAGACGTTGACGTCGGGCTCTGAGGCATCACAGCCAGCGTCACCAAATTCGGCCAAGCGCAACACTAGCAACCTAAGCGCAGTGATCGAGGAGGCGACAAGGCGGGCGTCGCAACGTGACATGGGCAGCTCGTCTGCCGGACGTGGACAGAGCCCATTTGGTGATGAAAACGCAACCCAAGATATCTGATGCAGTGCATCAACAGAGGGTCGTTTTTGTGATATCAGGATATCTTTACGACTGCGTTTACGAACTACAACAACAACAATAAAACCCAACGAAACCCCTGAAAACAATCGACAGCAGCGAAGGAGATGATACCCGAACGACTTGACCCGTTCGTTTCTTGCTATTTTTTATTTTCTATTTTGTATTCCTTATCTTCATTTTTTCGAGTTCGGGAGCTCTAGGTGTGGGCCTTATATATTTCTTGGGATAGCCCGACTGTTACTTTTACTTCCACTTTATTTTTCTTTTGTTTGCTTTCACTTCTTACCCACCCCCTTTACCGATGCCAGTAGCATAACTAGGCATTCACTGTTTTTTTTTTTGTTTGTTTGTTTGTTTGTTTGTTTTTCGTTACATACTTTCTCATTCTTGTTGTCTTTTTTGTGACTGCTTTGCCAGTCGAGGTGTGAACATGAGATCTTTTATTGATTTGATGACCTTCACACTTCTGCTTCGGTGCCGCAAAATTGTAGTGCCTTGTGGTATACGTTGTGATATATGAACTTGCAAATGATATCTGAGCCGGCAGGGTCAACCTAGAACATGACATCCTCCATGCTACCCACTGAGGTCCAATGGGAGAACGCATCAGGAGTTCTTACCAGTAACTGAAGCACGTGCAACTACAAAACATCTGGAATGAGAATAAATATGGAAAAATGCTTACTACCCAATCCCTCAAACTCGGTATACTCGTTTTGCTTGTGATACCCGATCTTGTTTGGTCTCTCTTCATACTGCATTCAAATTTTATCTGTATAATGTAGCTGCTTGAAACACGGCAAGGCACGTGGCTCTATTCTGTAGATGGGAGAGAGAGCGGCACAATGGCACACATTGCAAATCTACTTGCCCCCATAGTCTCGCCGACGGGTCGTCCCTCGCTGGCCAACGGTCGCTAGTCTCAGTATAATTAGGGCGTGGAGGTAGCTATATTCTTCAAGTGAGAGGGAAATAGCAAGAATACTAAAGGTAAATCTTGTCGGCCTTCTCGATGAGGCCATTATATTTGATACTAGGTAGTTGTAAAGTTGAAACGCGTGGGGAGGTTGGCCTACTCGTCCTGTGAGTGATTCCTCCTACGTGGGGGGGCAGGGACTCTCGACTTTTTATTCTTAATTTATTCTTAATTTATTCTTATTTCTAGGATCTCAAACTACTACCCCTTGACGGTATTTACTCCGTATCTTTCTACTTGTACAAGCTCTCTCGGTTCCTGTTTTGGTCTCATCGCTGTTCGTTCTACATCAAACCAGTGCCTCCTTATCAGGCTGCGCCTCGCCGGAGTAGCCCGGAGGCTTTGTTTCTTCTTGTTTAGTTTGAGGACTCCAGCTGGAAGGACCAAGATGTTATGGGCGAAGACGAAGATGAAGTGAGAGAGTTAAGTCAAGCCATGACGAGTCAGGAGTAGGAGATGATGCAGCATTCATGACATGTGATAGCGGTTCAAGGTCAAATGTTGTCATACAAGTGAATATATAACATAAGATACATGACTTTGCATATTTTACACATTTCACACATATACTTCATACAAGTAGTCGGATATGACACTGTTTGATATGCAGCCCGTTTGTGTTCTTCTCTCTATTCGGGGCAAGTTGAGCCTTCACCGCCATCTTCGCCTCATTTCGAGGATTGAAGAGGAAGAAGGATGGGGTGGAATAGGAGAACAAGAGAATCTTCAAAGAACTGGGGTAGTTGTTTCCGCAGATTTGCAGTGGTATTTATCCTTCCAGAATAAGCAATTTTTATAGATTTTAGGAGAAACAGATCAGCAGAACACGGAGTAAAGGCTGACGAAACCAAAACAGCTTGATTGCCGTGGGACTTGGAGTTGGGATTGTAATTGGAATTGGAATTAGATTCCCTTCCACATGAATATATTCCAACCCCCACGGCCTGTCCTAGGCTTTTTGAGAACACTGACACTGCTAGAGGTACATCGTATATGGGCTTACGACGTCGTCTGTCCGTGCACGCAATACCACCGTTGGGCATTATGGCGAAGAATAAATCTCAAGATAAAACAAAATAAAACAATCCAAGCAACTAAATTGTCTCACTGGGACTTTTCATAACCTACATCATGCCTCGCTGACCGTGTTTCACAGCAGATAGGCAGACTTTTGATGAGTCTTGTCATACAAGACAACTCATCAACGTTATAACATGCATATGCTTATTATTCATTGTAGGTCTCCAGGATACGGCAGCAATATTGTTTTTTTTTTTTCTATTCTTTTTCGTATATTTAATTTGCCATTTAAGCAGTATCTTAAGTATACTTTCTTTAGTATTTTATTACTGCTTGTTGTCGTTTTACGAGCTTGTTAATGAAACTGACTTCTTTTCCCATATTCCACGTAATGCTTCTTTTAAAATATTTATCATTGAGAGCCTGGGTTTTATTTATTTTACAAATATTTTTATTTTGTGCAATTTACATGAATGTCATTTGCCCAACTCCCTACTCTGCTGATCTTCTATCAAAATACCACAATATACTATATAATATGGTTATATCTACGGAATACAGATTCGAACATTGGCAGCTGATCGTGCTTACTACCATCATGTAAAACCAAGACTTGTACGCACATAAAACGAGCCTTCCATCTCTATGATTCCTATCCAGTCTGATATAATAATAATGCTGCGGTTGTAACCTCCTCGGAACGCACCTTCCAAGCTTATACCAATGTTTTCCCCCCTAATAAAGCCAGAACAGAGCTTATACCAGTAATAGATAATAAAACGCGGCCGACGAGATCTCATGCCTTTTTAATTAATTTATTTTGAAGCCAAGTGTATCGAGAATAACTATGGTGTTACCTGCATGCCTGCTATATAAATATTTATTTATTTATTTCCCGTTTATTTCCCGGACAAGTTAATCACATTATTACTTTTATTATTGTGTGAAGTCTAGATGCTTACCAAGTACCGATGACTAAGCAAACGGATAAACGGGACCACCAAAACGACAGAAAGACTGAGAGTGAAAATCGTGGACCAAATCCGGAGCCAGTACAGTTAGAGTGGAGCTGTGTTTAACGGGTCTTCTTTCTCGATACGTTTTGTACTCCGTCCAAATCTATGACCTAGCACGGCGACGGCAAGCGGTCCTGCCCACCATCCCTGCTCAGGCTAGTGTGGAGGACAACCCAACATAAATGAAGAAGAAAAATGAAAGAAAAGAAAAAAGTGCCGTTGACTCCCGTTGCAGAAGGAGCCACATTTTTACCACTACAGACTGAGAAAACGATATGGTCAGATGCTCCAGATGTTGCCGTTTCCCAGGTACTTCTTTGTCTTTTGCATGCTCGTAATTACTCCATACACGCAAGCGGAGGCTCACATCTGGACGCAGTCTGGCATGGCAGTCTGTGAGAAAGATCGTTTCGAACGATGAAGTGAAGACCAGCAAATCAAAGACCAAGGATTCCATCCATTTTCAAACCTAGATGGACAACGAGAAGAGTAAAAGCTTTGGATAGAGAGAGTAGAAGAAACATGAAGTAGATCCGATTCAGAAATACCTAGTCCAAATACAGTAGAAAGTGCTGCACCGGTGAGCATCCGACGATGGCAAGACACAACACAATGACAGGTTACGAGGTTAGTCCACTTGACCGTGGTTGGACCCTGTGACTGCAAATCATGTAAAGGGCCAAAGAGATCGGCTGCATCTGTCTGAATTTGTATCGTAACGTATCGAAGCGACGGGCTTTGTTCCTCATCTTCATTTCATCTCAATGACCTCCTTTGTCTCGCCACCACAAGGGCCACCACAAGGGACCGTGGATGCAACGGCACGGGATGCGGTCGGATCAATCCGTGCCCTTGCTGTCTTTGTCTCTTCCAGGCATGTTTGGCATTGCTTGTCCAGAGGTAGTGATAATGTAATTTATCTTAACATATTTGTCGTAGAGAGGCGAAACCTGCTCGGCTCTGCTCCTTTTATTTCATGCATTTCGTTCTTTCTTTGTTTATTTCGGCGTCTCTTTTTCGTCTTGGCTTTGATCTCTAGAGTATCTATATGGAAAAACAATAGATCGACGAGTATGGACTATAGAGTATATCGACAGCGTATGACTGAGGATGGCAATTGATTACCAAGCTTCTAGTAGTATCAACTGTTTCTTGCAGGCTTATTGATGGCCATTTTTACTTTACGTCTATATCTGTAAGCACACGTCTCTACCATGGACGAACGGCATCACGAACAGTAGAAGCAGCATCAGAAGTGGCCCACCGACATTCACAACTTTGTTCACACCAACCACCTACCGCCAACCGCCAAACATCAACTACCCGGCCGCATATGCGCTACGCCCAATAGATAAATAAAGCTTTGATCAAAAAGGGTTCACTTGGGCGGGGAGAATGGCCCGTGCTCAAGCCCAAGCGGGCGGTGGTAGTTTTGTCGTTGGCGAGGTTTAAGCCCGTCTGCAAATTACAGAAGTAGGAGAACAGAACAAGTACTCTGTAGTAATTGACTATGAAAAGAGAAAGACGAATACTCCTAGGAGGCAGGTTTGTCCGTAGTCCTGTATTACAGCATCATGTATTGCGGAATGGTGTGTGACGACAACAATAAGCTGAATCTCTTGTCTTCGCTCTGCTCCCCTTCTCACCTATCACAAAGTGTACTCCTTACTTTACTGCAAGTGACTAACATCTATTGACGGATCTGATATCACATCATCATGGCCATCACTTGAGCTGTCACTCGCAGACTATCACAAATCTGGCAGTTGAATATGCACCTAAGTAGCGGCAGCTGGTCGCCTCTGGTCCCGTAATCTACAAGCCACTGTACCGCAATCCATCCGTTCCTATATAATTGACCTTACTCTTTTGCCTTGTACCATTTTCTCGGTTATGCAGCTGGGCATTATGTGATGGGATGAGATATGAGGATGAGTTTTTTTTTCTAGTTTTTTTTTTAGTTTTTTTTTTTCTCGTTGACTGACTGCATTCTTCTGCGTAATTTACTTCAGTACTTGGTCGAGGAGAGCCATCACATCATCCATGTCAAACTTCACAACTGACAGGCTAGAAATTAAGTACAGGCCCTTGTCACCACTACCACCCCCTGTCAATTTCCTCGTCTTTGCTAGTCTTTGTATGCTTACTGTGTGGTCTACACTCACCGGAAACTGCAAGGCGCCCGCTCCCCCTAATCCATCCTTATTTTCTTCAACTTTCAACTTTTTACGAGTAATTACAACTCTCCAATAATACCTACAAGCACGTTCCATTGACTTTTGGAAAATTGATATTTCAACTTGAAACATAATATCGCATGGCAAACATGTGATGGCAACCCTGCAAGGCTGGCTGGTCACGCCAAACGATATATTGATATTTGGATAGTAAAAGCACGGGATTTTAAGACTTGAGTTTTGATTTGATTTAAATTTGATATTAAGAGTTTTTAAGATGTAATAAAACCAACAAGTACTGGTCGCCGACTGAACTCCCGAGACACATCAAAGACACGGAGAATCTCACTCATAATATAAATTATATATCTTATATCTACATACTGTCTTGCCGGAGCCGCCATATTGCATATGAGGGGGGGGGCTTGACGCCGTAGTATCCTCTCGGTCTGGGACTGCAATCTCAATCTACAACGTTGTTGAGTCTATTCTGTCTTCCGTTTTCTGGTCTTGCATCTTTTACCCTCTTCTTTTCGTCGTCTGCCCCCTTTATCCATTTCGCTTGTCGCTCACCTCGACATATCCCATCCTACACCAACCACCCGGATACTGATGCCACTTGTCTCCCCTGCTCTTGAAATTGAATTGAAACTAGAACAAAAAAAAAAAAAAACTAGACGCGCATTAGTCGGCAGATGCATGTATGCCTTTTAATTGTCTACGAAGTACATGTTACTTATGTATCTATCTATCTGGCTTGGTTCCGCTGTGTCCGCTGTGTCCTTTGGTTACGGCAGGCCCTCCGGCTGGCTGGCTGCTTAGGAGTGGAGAGCCCCTTTTGGACATGCATGCCTCGAGATGTTTATCCTGCCAGTCCATGTCTATCCTGGCTGTCTACAACGGCTACTAAAATAAAACCAAAAGGTGGTATCAGTGCCATCAAAGTTCATTTACTCAGTACAGCTAGCTTTTCCGAAGAGTGCAGTATGCATATTATGTAGGCGTTACGAATACGGTAAAAGAGGGTAGAGTAAAGTAGAGGTAGAAGAGTGTATGTCATAAGATCTTATATAAGCATGCTCATGTAATGGAGGATGTGCCATGCGTGCCATCACATCTCTGTTTGCCAGCTCTTTTCTCTGAAATGCCCCGTATCGGCTCCTGCCTTGGCTGTTTTGTATCTTGATAATAAATACCGGCTGCGCTTTCCTATTACTCTCCTCTATCTTGCTGTGCTGTGTCTGTTGCTCCTTCCGTTATCACATTTTGCTGTCGTTGCTGCCTTCCTCTTTGGTTTCCTATCTTACTACTACTATCATATCTACGCCTGCACTTTTGCGGTTCAACTTCGTTTTCCGTTTTCTGGTTTCCGATTTCCACGGTCCAACTTCCCACCCCTCTTCATCCTCACTTCTTAACTTCTTAATTTCTTCCTGACGTCTTCCTGACTCCTTCATATTCACCCACCATAGCATCTCCCACTCCAACACCATCCTTGATAACCCTTTTATCAATCTTAGGCTATCGTTCTACCAAGTATTTGCATCATTACTCTTTCGCCTTACAAGTACTCTCTTTCTTGCTTTGCCAGCCTCCCCCACCTTTAAACCCATTGCCTCTCGAATCTTGCCACTTGAGCCTCTATTGCATTTCATCTTGTCCCTTATTATTCCTTTATTATCCACCATTGCTATTATTACTACTTCTGCTATTACTTATAATTATCTTATTTATACCCAATATTACGGCCGACCCTCTTACTTGCATATATTTACGAGCTTCTCTCCTCACCTCTGTATCTGGCCACTTGCACATTTGCCACTTTGGGTCATCTTTGACCTTTTCGTTTCGGCCTCGACGACTTCTTCGACCTATTTGATTGCGTTTGATTCACCTTTTTCGACTTGCCAGCTCCTCACTTTGGTCTTTGACCCCCCTCTGCGAATATCTGAGAATCACTGCCCCACGGATCCGTCTGGCAATCCTCCTGGAAATCCGTCTCAATCCGCCAGGCTATCCGTCTAGCTATCCATCTGCAATCCATCTTCTGATCTTTCAGTAGCACCGGCCTACAGAAAGCCACAGCACCACGGCACAAATACCATCCTATATCTTCTAATATCACCTAGCATCAGCCATCAGCCAACAGCTCTCAAACGACTGCAAACAGCTCTATGCGATAACAGGCCGACATCCACCCGCCACCGCAAACTTCCTCCTTGTGTTCTCAGACTCCGTACTCTACCCTACCCTCTAGTTAGCCTCTAGCTGCATCTAGCTGCCTCTAGCTGCTGCTGGCCATCACACCAAACAGTCTAGAGCTTCTTGTACTTTGCGCTAGCTTCTTCTTCGCCAGCTGCTTCATCCCTCCCAAGCTAAAATACCTGCTGAGCTCTCACAGTCGACGTCGCCTGTTGGTCTGCCTCTCTGCTTGAACTCAAGATACACCAGCGCATCCCCCACTAGGCTTAGACTGCAGCCGTTGTGCAAGTCCTTAGCGATCTCGTCAGCGTCTTGCCTAAGCATACAGAACCCCCCTTACCTGCCGTATGGCACAATAACCTCTCTATCTATTGCTCATCTATTGTTCTTCCACCTCCGACGGCGGCCTCGACTTGACTGACCTCTTTTGCCCAAAATTCCAACGTACTGGACACCCCTCCTCATCTTCCTTCTTCTCTTTATCCCCTCCCCACATTCTTTCTGGCTTTCTGGCTGTGCTCTGCTCTTGCTAGGTAGCCTCTGTCTCTCTCTCTGCCTGTGCCTCTTCCCTCTCTGGCCCAATAATTCCTCTCACCTTTCACCTTTATTTCCATTTTTACCTTTGCTCTCTGTTTCTCCCTATCCTTTATTCTCTATACTATTCTACTTACTGCCTTTTGCTCTCTCTCTATTTTCTCTTCCTCTTCCATCCCGTTTTCTCATTAACCTCCCGCCCTTCCTCACTTGTTCTCTCTCTATACCCTCCCCCTCTACTCCCTTTCTCTACAAATTCCATTCCTCTACACTCTCTCCTACTCGTCTACGCCTCGATCTATACCTCCTCGAGCTGACTGTGACAACCCTCCAATCGACTAAATTTCACCTTCCTAGCCAATCCAGCCGTCGCCCGACGACTGCTTCTCGTACCACGATGGCGAGCAAAATGGTTTTATACAAGTTGGTGGTATTGGGTGATGGTGGTGTGGGAAAGACTGCATTGACTATTCAACTATGTCTGCAGCACTTTGTCGAGACTGTAAGTTGCCTCCTGCTAGCCCTCCTGCTTCATGACTACTTGCCTGCATCCCCAAACATGTGAAGCCTTGCTTTCTTGTGCTTGTTCCCACCCTGCTTTCGTCTCTCTTCCTATGCGCCTTGCTTTTTCAGCGCTCAGCTCTGGGCTTTCTTACCTGTGATTTGTGTCCCTTCCATCGCCACCTATCTCCCCTGCATCCCCTCATCTGCAATGTTGCGCACAGTCCACTATCGCCGCGACGGCTGTCAATGGCTATCGGCTCGTTCAAAAATCCGGCACAATAGTCTATGGCTGCGACTGCAACACCTGTGAGACGAATGCGTTCTTTGTCTTCAGTCGCCATGCTGCCTTCGATTGTTCCCCTCATGCGCCCAAAAGCCATCTTCATCCATCTTGACCCCCTCGTTCCATCATCCAATCACTCCATCGCTCCACAAAGAAGTGGCTGCTAATACATGCTTTCTACACACAGTATGACCCGACAATCGAAGACTCGTACCGAAAGCAGGTCGTAATTGATGGCCAAGCATGCATGCTGGAGGTCCTCGACACTGCAGGCCAGGAAGAGTACACAGCTCTGCGCGACCAGTGGATTCGTGATGGTGAAGGCTTTGTCCTTGTTTACAGTATCTCATCGCGGTCGTCATTCGCGCGCATCAAGCGTTTCCACCACCAGATCCAGCGTGTCAAGGAGTCGACTGCATCATCACCGTCCTATCCCGGCTCGCCCTTGTCTGCCGCAAATTCACAAGCCCCTGTGCCCGTCATGCTAGTTGGCAACAAGAGCGATCGTCTCACCGAACGCGAGGTTTCCACCCAGGAAGGCCATGCGCTCGCCCGTGAGCTGGGCTGCGAATTCGTCGAGGCTTCTGCTAAGAACTGCATCAACGTCGAAAAGGCCTTTTACGATGTCGTTCGCATCCTGCGCCGCCAAAGACAGCAAGCCACTCGCCCGCCACCCCCCACAGGCAGCAGCCGCCGCCCACCAGGCAACGAGGGTGGCTCAAGGAGAACCGATTCAGAGCGCTACCGGAGAAACAAGAGCAACCGTTGCGTCATCTTATAGATGAAGAGCGCCGTTGCTGTATCTCTGCCTCTTCGACCATTGGCCAACTCCTTTCCTTAATCTCTTTTTTTTCGCATCCCGCAACCCGCAAACCCCGCACTCTTTACTCAGATCTTGGCCTCCAGTTATCTCGCCAAACATCTACCACGCTTACCAATCACACTACCGCAAATTGCCCTGAAATGGACAGTTTCTCAGACAGATCGCGGCCGCGCATGATGGCCAATCTAGTCTTACTCAATTTTGACACCTATCTACACCTACCCACCCGGATGCGAAACATTCGACTCCATTTGACGCCTTACTACCCTCACATTCCTCGACATGATCTGACGACATATACACGGGAACCAAAAATACTCTTTCACAAGGGACAAAAGCCATATTTTGAAATTTGTATAAAGAGACGATGTTAATGATTTTTTTTGCGTTACTTTTGATGCCGCGTTGATGAGGATCTTCTCAACTGGCAATCTTTCCTATTCATCGTTTCTCGTTTTCATACCATTTCAGTTGTTTAGTCATGGCTTCAACTCGATATGATTCACCGGAGACTTTTGAGACTCTTTAGACAGACAAGCAATTGTCCTGTACAATGTCCAGCCAACCCTTTTATACCAAAGTCCGAGCCTGTCATTCCTTTCTGATTACTTTATTCTGCAAATTGACTTGACAACTCGAATGCATCAAACCACCAATGCCCTCACGCCGACGCTCATTTATTCTCGACATACTTTTGTCATGCTTCAAACCCAAGGTCCCCACGACCCCAAGATACAAGTGGCATTCCGGAGTCAACTAAACCCCAAAACGCAAATACTCGTGCCATTCGGCAATGACCAAGAAGATCATGCCCATCAATTTACCATTTACCATTTACCATCTACCATCTACAATATCTACACCATTTACACCCATCGAAAAGACTCATCAGACACAAGAGCATCACCGCCCGAGGCGCAAAGGGGCTCCGTTATGAGTTTCCGATCTACAAATGTTTCAGGTTCTTCTTTGCAATTATACACAGGAAAGAAAAGGTTGTTTTGTGACCATATCATATGAGCAAAGTCCAGGTGGAGTTTTTGGAGTCTGGCTTCAGTGTCGTCTCTACTATTTAATCTTACTATTACTATTTATTTGTATTTATTGAATTCAGGGTATTTAATTGAATGCCAAATTATCCCCTAATATGTTTGTTTGCGTATGGTCCGATGACGCTGTGATGTTTCTATACCTGCTTATATATGTCCTGCTGACATAAGTGCCACTAAGTAGTGACTTACCTATGACAGCACCTCACGATATGCGAGGCTACTACTTTATAACAGATTACTCATCTGCCTGCATCTGTCAGTCGCATGCAATTGTTATTATCAACATGTGTAAACGCGTAGGTTGTAACGCATTCACGTTGTCAATGCCACTCGCTCCTTCCCTTCAGTGGCGATGTTAGGATGGCGATACGTTTTGTGAGGCATTAGCATAAACGCCGCTGAATGGCCGCTCTGGCCGCTCTGGCCGCTCTATCCTCAAAGTCTTGGCGTCATTTACAGCTCTTTAGCTGTCGCTCCTTCCCTAGCAGCAACCTAGGTCGGCCTTTTTTTACTAAGCTTGAGAAGCTCGGACCCACCCGCCGCCTGTCTTCCCCCCCTTTCCCCCTTCGTACACATGCGCGCTCTCGATCGCGACTGCCCACTACAGTGCAATTGTGTATGGCCAAGCCAGCCAACTCGCTCTAACTAGCATAGCAATCAGCAAACCAGCAAATAGGAAATAAGCAACCGCATCTCGCTCGTATTAGCTTTCTGGGCATCTCCTCTCGACTCGATCTCTTTCAATTTCCTATTGACACCTTTTCTGAATCGGCTTTTGGAGTTACACACACTTTCGCACCGTGTTTTATTTGCGCGCGCATCAAGTTTGATTTCACTATTTTTGCTGCGTTCTTACTTGCGCTGCAAATCCCTTAGCTTCCGTGCACTCCGCGCACTCCGCGCTCCTCCGCCACCTCCTCGACTTCTACGGCCTCCGCGCTCTCTGCGACGCCCGCCTTCTGTGTTGCTCATCTCTTTCGACCTCTGGACTCACCCAACTGCTTTCGGCTGCGATCTTTCAATCTCTAGAATGGATCTGCCTTGAAAGCCCAATTTTGCTACCTTCCCTAACGACGGGCTTTCCCACATCATTTGACATCTTCGAGCTCCTCAAACCCCTCAAACCTCGAACATATCGACCTCCCTCCACACGTTACAATGGCAGGCTTCCCACGCTTCCGGTTCCTGGCCATTGCCATGGTGTTTCACTTTGTTTACATATTTTCCATCTTTGATATTTACTTTGTTAGCCCGGTGGTGTCGGGCATGCGTCTGTTCCAAATAGACCGGCCACCACAAGTCAAAGCCCCAGCTGATCGGCTAGTTCTGTTCGTCGGCGACGGCTTGCGTGCTGATAAAGCTTTCCAGTACCACCCGGAACCATACCCAGAAACCGACGATGACCTTGTGCCCCGCCCTCTTGCGCCGTTCCTGCGCTCCCGCGTACTTGAGCACGGCACCTTTGGCATCTCCCACACCCGTGTCCCAACAGAGTCCCGGCCCGGCCATGTTGCTCTTATTGCCGGGCTCTATGAAGATGTATCGGCTGTCACGACTGGCTGGAAGCTTAATCCGGTCAATTTTGACAGCGTGTTCAACCGCAGCAGGCATACATGGAGCTGGGGTAGCCCCGACATTTTGCCCATGTTTGAGATGGGTGCCGTGCCCGGCCGGGTCGACACGTACATGTACGAAGCCGAGGCCGAGGATTTCTCTACTGACGCCACGCACCTCGACTACTGGGTCTTTGACCACGTCAAGGAGCTATTTGCGGAAGCTAAGACGAACGCGACCCTCAATGCCCGCCTGCGCGAAGACAAGGTAGTCTTTTTCCTGCACCTCCTCGGTCTCGACACGACCGGCCATGGCTTCCGACCCTACTCCAAGGAGTACCTGCACAACATCAAAGTGGTGGACCAGGGTGTCAAGGAAATCAGCGAGCTGGTCAACAATTTCTACAATGACGACCGCAGTGCATTTGTGTTTACGGCCGATCACGGTATGAGCGACTGGGGCAGTCACGGCGACGGCCACCCAGATAACACTCGTACGCCGTTGGTGGTCTGGGGCTCTGGTGTGGCAAAGCCAGTCGTCCAGTCCAGCGGGGAAGCCGGCACCGGCGCTATGGCACCGGGCCACGACAAGTACTCATCGGAATGGGGCCTGAGCCATGTGCAGCGCCATGACGTTGCACAGGCTGATGTGGCTGCCCTCATGGCATATCTTGTGGGCGTCGAGTTCCCTGCCAACTCGGTTGGTGAGCTGCCTCTGGACTATGCTTCGGCACCCATCGAAGAAAAGGCCCGTGCGGCACTTGTCAACGCGCGTGGTATTCTCGAAATGTACCGTGTCAAGGAGGAGCAAAAGAGTGCCTCACAGCTGCGCTTTCGTCCTTACCAGCCATTAAGCAACAACGAGAAGAACAGCGACCGCCGCATCGCCGAGATTGAGCAGCTTATCCAGACTGGCAACTATGAGGAGGCCATTGAGGAAGCGGCCGCACTGCTCAAGCTGGGCCTCGCCGGCTTGCGCTATCTGCAGACATACGACTGGCTG
Source organism: Ophiostoma ulmi (assembly GCA_029298715.1). Lineage (NCBI taxonomy): Eukaryota > Fungi > Ascomycota > Sordariomycetes > Ophiostomatales > Ophiostomataceae > Ophiostoma > Ophiostoma ulmi. The sequence continues at coordinate 2,628,956 of JANSLN010000002.1, read as the reverse complement.
TTTTTGCGTGCCCTTATTACCATTGGTTACCTTGGCTGGATGGCCTATGCATTGACAACGGTGGTCGATCTGCACGTCCTAGACGATAAGACACGCCCTCTGCCGTCAAAGACGCTGGGCAACGATGTTTTTTTCTCGTCGTTGCTGCTGGCCATGTATGCGTCCTTTTTCGCTTCTGGATCCTCGCCGTCATACTATGCCTATGCCTTCTTCCCCGTTTTCTTTTGGAAGTGCGTGTTTGGCCGGCGTGCTAGTCTCGCGGCTGCCTGCAACAAGCTCGTCAGTAGCCTCGGCAGAAAGAAAACATTATCGTCATCGTCGCGTGGTGCCCGTGTTGTCTCGCTCATTTTCAAGGCGGCCCTCTACATTGCCGTCATGGAGTCACTGGTATGTTTTATTCTTTCACTAATTCTTACACTTCTCTTCAAACATAGCGTTCATGCCCATTTCTAACTTGACAGGCTCTTGGCTATATATACCGTGAGATCTTCACTATGCTATTTGTCCTCGGCGCGTTCTGGCCCGTGACATACGGACTCTCCTTCCTGCGCAAGCATTTTGCATTGTTTTCGTTCTGGTTCGTCTCATGCCTGTCTATGAGCTCGTTTACACTTCTGCCTGCAAACAAGTCAGAGAACATTGGTTTGATGTGAGTTTTAATATCCCTTCCCCGACATTTGATAATCCTACTAATGTGACAGTATGCTTGGTGGTGCTGTGATGGTGCTTATCGGTATCATTTATCTCATTTTTGAAGAGACGATTCTCAACGACTTTGCAGCGGCAAGCAAATCGGCCTCCAAGACCGTCATCACCAATGCTACTGCTGTGGCAAGAGACCCAATTAGTCGGGCTCTACTGGGTGCACAGGTCGGCCTGATTATCTTGTCGATGCTGGTGACACGGTCCAGCGCGCTTGCTATCCGGAACAAGACGGGTCTGCCCCGGGGGAACCAGATCGTGGGTCTTATTACGCTCTTTAGCTCGTTTACAGTGATGCCGCTAGCACATCGCTCGCGGCCCAGTAGCAACTACCTAAACCGCCTCATGGTGGTGTTTTTGACTTTTGCACCCACTTTTGTCATTCTCACTATTTCGTACGAGGGTCTTTTCTACGTTGCTTTCAGCTCGGTTCTGATTGCATGGGTGCGGATCGAGCATGCCGTGTTTGTGCACACGCAGGGTCAGGTGCAGGAAGAGGTTGAGCAGCCACAGTCGCCACAGTCGCTGACAAAGGCGGTGGCGCCACCGACGCCGTTATCAAAGCAGTCTAAGAAGAAGCAGGCCGCGGCGGACAAGGCTGCTGCCGCTGCCGCCAAAGCCAATGGCGTCACCAATGGTGGTGACAATGGTGGTGCCAGAAAATCGAACGGGGTGTCCAAGGTAGATGTGCCGATACCAGCATCAACCGCATCGACAAGAACATCAATAGTGATACCTCGCTCGTTGACGCTGGCGGATGCGCGTGTGGCGCTCTTCTTTTTTGTGCTGTTGCAGTCTGCCTTTTTCAGTGCCAGCAACGTCGCCTCGGTGTCGTCGTTCAGTCTGGACAGCGTTCAGCGGCTGATCCCGGTGTTTGACCCATTTTCACAGGGCGCATTGCTGATCGTCAAGTTGCTAGTACCGTTTGCTCTTATCTCGGCCAACCTGGGCATGCTAAATGTGCGGTTGGGCGTGGCACCGTCCGCGCTGTTCATGGTGGTCATGGCGATGAGCGATGTGCTGACTCTCTACTTTTTCTGGGTTGTCAAGGATGAAGGCTCATGGCTGGAGATTGGCTCAACGATCAGTCACTTTGTGATTGCGAGTCTGCTGTGTGCCTTTGTAGCCGGTCTCGAGGGTGTCAGTGCTCTCTTTGTGTCTGGTGTGGAAGCGTAGTTTTCTTTCATCATTTTTTGTTTTGATTTCCGGTCACCAAATTCTGTTTTCTGCTTCTGTTCTTCTATTTCTCCTTCTGTTTCTACTCGGTTAATTATAATGTTCATGGGAAGGAAAAGGGCTAGTGTATCTGGATGGTTGCTTGACGATCTGGTCTTGGTCTTGGTCTTGTGGTGCTTCGCTGTCTTTGTGTCTTCTTTACGGTGTTTTTTATCATCTTTATTAATTTTTCGCCAACTGTATCACATAGCAAGCATATCTGGGATATACAGTAAAAATAGACAGTGTCTGGGAATAGAAACCAAGAATTTAATATTCAAATATTCAAATATAAAATGCTATCAAAAGCTACAGCTTATATACAAGAGCAGTAAAACATCAAGCAATCCCGATCGAGCTATATTTGTTGGAAGTTCTTTGCGGCAGATTCTAGACCATCCAATATTTCAATAAGTACCGCCAATAGGGACTGTCTCGTAAAATGAGTGATTCATATATCAAATCATAAATGCATTAATCGACAAGCAACTGTATTCTGACGGATGTACAATGGCGAACGGAGGCTCATAGGCTGATGGAGATCAACCTGAAGAAAAGCTCTTGGGGCACCACGGGAAGAACACATCAACTTATCTTTCTTCTGTTGTCTTTATCCTGCATATATATTTCAACTCGAGCTTATGGCTTCTCCCCATGCATAGCTCTCTTCAGCTTATAGTCTGCATATCTTGGCTATTCTTGTTTTGCTCTATATCGTATCATATACCTCGTTCATAAACTAGTCTCGTGAATTAGACATCTCCCACTTGCTTTGAATTTACATAGCACACATCACACCATACACCATGGAGGATCGGGATAGAGACATCGACATGATCATTGTCATGCCTCAGCCACGGAAGACACGGCATCAGTATCATTAGCAACTTCACCATCTTCTCTTCCGCCACCAGCCAGATCGCCGTCGGATATATACACTGATCCAGAAGAGGCCAAGACTGTTGCCGACATCGATTCGTGTTGGAGCCCCCTTGACCCGGCCAACGACAATCGCAAGTCCAAGTCATCGTGGTGATTTGCCTCGACAGCCATTCCACTCCTTGCCGCCACGACGGGACCGCTTTCTAATGTCTTGTCTATTGCTGCTCCCGTAACACCATGACGTGTGCAACTATTACATAACGGTCAGCTCCCTTTTGGAATCAATGATAGTGAGACAGACATCTCAGACCCTCACTGTTGCGTCATCCTTTTGTTGATAAAAATTAGAAAAATATATACACAATTACTGATAGTATAGGGAGATGATTTTGAATGATCTTTCTCTAGCCTGCGGATTCACAGGAAACCTTTTTTTGCTGCTCAACTTTACCGGCCGCGTTCGTTATATCGTGGCCCTCCCACTATCCATCATCTTTTGGGTGCTAGCCTCGATCATTGTAGGTGGAATGTGTTTTTTTTTTTTTTTTTTTTTTTTTTTTTTGGTACAGAGCCTCCAAAGAATACAGCTTTGAAGAATGGGTGCGCTTCTCAGAGCTGATTCGGTTCAGCCGGTTCAATGAACAAGAAGGCCAGAGTGAAGACGCAGACGACGCAGACGACGCAGACGACTCTGACGAAGAAGGGCCACTGGGCTAGGACTGGATCGGCGAGGACAGCCCCATACTTGCAGACACAACGGAGGCACAGTGACTGCTTGACCGTCTGTGTGAGAGTCTCAACCGGTACACAAGACAGCAAGCCAAGCTGACGAAGATGAACCAGACGAGGCCAACAACATCGACAACATCGACGGTGGTAAAAAAGTTGACTGACGAGGCATCACGACCTGCAAAGTCGATAGCCAGCCAGATATATTTTTTTCCCTGCTAAATTTCCCTTAATCCCCCTAATGAAATAAGACTTGATAAATAATTTGCTGTTTCCTTACTTGGCCAGTGGTACAGACATCATGTGCTTGTAGATGTGCCGCTCGACATATGGAAAGACCCAGTTCTTCGTTCATTCCCTCGTGGCGCAATTGGATAGCGCGTTAGACTGTTATTAATTTAATAGCCTATCTAAAGGTTGGTGGTTCGAGCCCACCCGAGGGAGTTTCTTTTTGCAAGTGAGCTATTTTTATTTTGGAAATTTTGTAGATTCATTTCCGCTCAAAATAACATCTGATTTAGGGTTGGCTGTATTTTCTACGATTTTATGCGATTTATCGTTGACTGGTTTATTTTTGTAGCCTTGTGTTGGCCACTATTAGTCATTAGACAATCACGTGTAGATTGATATGTCTCATCATGATTTGCGGGTCTGCCTAGATTGTACCCACATCAAAGACGTCAGGGGTGGGCCTGCTATGATGAAGCTCCAACGTCGTGTGCAGCGCAGCTGTTCTCGGGTCACAAGGCATCGACAACACCATAAACCGGACGACAGGGAATATAGATATCGATACACTGAATCACGGCGAGCGATGTGGTGACTCTACGAAAATTGTAATAGCAACCCGGCCGCGACACGACCAGCTTCCTCGAGCTCCCTTGAGCTTCCTCCTCGACAACCCATCTCCATACGACACCCATCTTGAAATCTATATCGCTGCTCTCGACTACCAAGACCATACCACTTCAGCTACTCTATGCGATAATCCGACAAACTCCTGCCATACAGAGGCAAAGTGCGGCCATCTAGCCACCATGGGTCAGGGCTACTCGCTTACCACGCCCTCGGCGGGGTCGGCCGGCATCGATGTGCCCGAGCTTGGCGACCTCGTCTATGAGAAATCCATTGGTAGCGCCCGTTTCATGAAAAGTATACGTGCACGCCACCATGACGGTGTTGTTCTCGTCAAAGTTCTCGTTAAGCCGTACCAGCCCATGAGCCTCGCCGTCTACCGCGACAAGCTGCTTCGCGAACGACGCATCCTCGCAGACGTCCCGAACGCCCTCGCCTACCAGCGCATCGTCGAAAAAGACACAAACGGATACCTTGTGCGCCAGTTCTTGTACAACTCGCTCTACGATCGCATGAGCACACGACCATTCCTCGAGGATATTGAGAAGAAGTGGCTTGCCTTCCAGCTACTGTGTGCTCTACGCGACTGCCACGCTCGTGACGTCTACCACGGTGACATCAAGACAGAGAATGTACTAGTCACCTCCTGGAACTGGCTCTATCTCACAGACTTTTCATCTGCCTTCAAGCCGGTTCTCCTACCCGACGACAACCCAGCTGATTTCTCCTACTTCTTTGACACCTCTGGCCGGCGCACATGCTACCTGGCACCCGAACGCTTTGTACCTTCAGAGACGGCAGCAGAGGCAACCGAAGATGACGAGGAAGACGACGACGATATAGAAGAGGGCTATGATGAGGACGAAGATGAAGACGGCCACGGCACATCCACTGAAGGCAATAGCCGGCAAAGGCCAGGAGCTGGCGGCAAGGGAAAGGGAAAGGCCGCGGGTCCGAAATCCCGAGGAAGTCGCAGCCGTGGCCGCAACTCCCAGCCAGGCACACCATCAAACCACATCACATGGGCCATGGACGTCTTCAGTGTCGGCTGTGTCATTGCCGAGCTTGTCCTCGAGACACCCATCTTCAGCCTTAGCCAGCTTTTCAGATATCGGCGTGGCGAGTACGACCCAGCTATCTCCCATCTGAGCAGGATCCCCGACCGCGACCTGGCCGACATGATTGCACACATGATCCAGTTAGACCCCCAAAAGCGCTATGCGGCACACGAGTACCTCGACTTTTACCGCGGCAAGGTCTTTCCTGAATACTTTTACAGTTTCTTACATCAGTACATGGGGCTCATCACCGACCCGTCCTCTGGACAGTACCCAGCATCAGGGGCAACAAGGAATATGGGCGAGGCAGACGAGCGCATCGACCGCGTGTACTACGACTTTGATAAGATATCCTACTTTCTCGGCTTCCAGGATGAGCCCACCACAGAAACGGCTGCAAAACAGAGACATACAACAAGTTTTGCCAAGGCTGCCGACAAGGGCCCGCCACCGCTGCGACTCGGCCTGGGTCTTTTCCCTGTGCGCCTTAGTATCCCTACGAAAGAGCACTTTGTGCAGGCCGGTGCTCAGCCCACAGCTGACAATGGTGCTTTAATATTCCTGACCTTGATCGTGGCCTCTATTCGCAACACGGCACGGTCAGCGTCCAGGATAAGAGCCTGCGAAGTGCTTCTTGCACTTTCTGAACGCCTTACAGACGAGGCCCAGCTAGACCGTGTCTTGCCCTACCTCATGTCTCTCCTCAATGATCGTGCTGACATGGTCGTCGTGGCCGCTGTGCGCTCCATCACACAGCTTCTCCTTCTTGTACGGACAGTCAGCCCAATCAACGCACATGTCTTTGTTGAGTACATTATGCCACGCATGCAGCATGCTCTTCTCAATGGCGGCAACCCTGCAGTGCACACCATCAACAGCAGCAACACCATCAGAGAAACAAGCCCCATTGTGCGAGCGACATACGCAGCATGCCTGGGTACCCTTGCAACAACAGCAAACCGGTTTCTTGAAATGGCAGCCCGAGTTGACCGTATGGTGGGTGCCACCGACGAAGCCGATCTCGAGGTCGGGTCGTCTGCTGCTGCCGCAGCACTCCCTGGCACTGCAGACGAAGAGCCCGCATTTGATAGTGCCCTTTTCGACATGACACAGCGTGATCTTGTTGAGATGTTTGAGCTGCACACAAAGGTCTTGATCGAGGACACTGACCCTTATGTTCGGCGCGCGTTTCTCACCTCTGTACCCGACCTATGTCTGTTCTTTGGTGCTGCCGATGCCAATGACATTATCGTCACACATCTTAACACCTATCTCAACGACCGCGACTGGATGCTCAAGTGTGCCTTCTTCGACACCATTGTTGGCGTGGCCACATTCCTCGGAAGCGTGAGCCTCGAGGAGTTTATCCTCCCTCTCATGATCCAGGCGCTGACCGACCCCGAAGAGCACGTTGTGCAGGCTGTTCTTCAGGCCCTTGCTGAACTCGCTGATGTTGGCCTGTTCTGCAAAAAGATGATCTGGGATCTTGTCGAGGTGGTTGCTCGGTTTACTGTGCACCCAAACATCTGGATTCGTGAAGCCGCAGCGCGCTTCTTATCGGCGGCAACTAGGTTTCTCTCTCCGGCACAGGTCCGCTGCATGTTTATGCCTTTGATTACGACCTATTTGAAGCCTGGCATGTTGGTTATCAACTCATCAGAGCTGCAGCTACTGGACCATCTGCAAAAGCCACTCTCTAGAGCAGTTTTTGACCAGGCACTAAATTGGGCCATCAAGACCGACCGTGGTGCCTTTTGGAAGCCTGTTCAGAAGCTCCGCGGCTTCCCCTTTGGAATGTCTTCGCCGTCACCACTACCTTCGCCATCTTCGGGCCCAACAGGGTCATCTGGCCGTTCACTGACAAGAGATACTACACCACGGTTATTGAGCAAGGTGCAGCGCAACGAAGAAGACGAGCAGTGGATTAATCGTCTCCGCAATCTCGGATTGTCGACAGAAGATGAGTTCAAGCTGTTGGCGCTGCGCGAGTTCATATGGCGCCTCAGTCGACTCAAGATCCATGAGACTGGTAGCCCAATGTCTGCCAAAGCATACGGTAGCCGTGCCAGCAATACCAGTACGCATGGTGGCGAAACTAGTCCCGATGGAACCCCTACGCCCAATCTGAACAGCATCATTCCCCTCGTTAGTATGGGCATCAAAATCCAAAATGTTCTTTTCGAAGAGGAGCCACTCGGCAAGCCGATCCGGCCTCCGCCACTGCCTGGCACTCTTGCAGCCGCAATGGATTTTGACAACAATGCACCACGCTCTATCGAGGATGCTTTGCATGATGCATCCATGACCATAGATGATCCCGTCGCCAAGCGCCGTCGTGCCGCGCTCAATATACACAAGAGCCGGATGGGCAGTCGAAGCGGTGCCAGCCTAATGAGTGGCTCGCCTTCACCAGCTGTGCGTGATGGTTTTTTGACTGCTGCTAAAAGCGGAGAGACATCACCAATCTCGATTTCGACGTCGAATACGGCTCGGATAGCACCCTCGCCGACTGACGATGCTATCTCGACTCGATCAGCGCAGGCTGCTGGAAGCTCACCGGACGACACAGCCTCAATATCGGATGCTAGCAAGCGCGGCCTCTCCTTGCGACACAAGCCGAGCGCCATTAGTTTGCTCAACCACCGTAATAACAGTATCAAGTCGGGTGCAGAGACATCAACGACTGAGGCTAATGCCTTTGGTCAAGTTGAGGGCCGCTCGGCGCTCACAGGGAACATTCCGTCCCGGTCGCCTGTGCCGTCTGATGACTTTGGCAGCACGGGTAGTGATCCTGAAGGCCTTGGATCGGGCGGTAGCTCTGCGCTATCCAACCATGCCAGCAGGTACCGCGGACACCACTCGTACACCGGAAATGACCCGAACGTGCTTAGGATGCTGGATGCAATGTTTATCCAAAATTATCCACACGACGCAGCCGAGTTTAACCCATCAGTCGTCCCAATCTCCTCTAGAAAGAAAGTTGTCGCCAGTAACAATGCCAGCAGCAGTAATGGAGGAGGTGCTGGCAGTGGCAGAAGCGGCACGAGCAGTAGCAGTGGTGCATATGATGGCTGGAAGCCCTCCGGTCAAATGGTTGCTACATTTTCTGAGCACACAGGAGCGATAAACCGCGTTGTCGTGTCTCCTGACCACGCATTCTTCCTCACCGGCGGCGACGACAGCTCGGTCCGGATCTGGGACACGGCGCGTCTCGAGCGCAACATCTCGCGCCGATCGCGGCAGATCCACTGGCATGCAGCCGACGCGCGTGTACTGGCACTCTGCTTCATCGAGAATACACACTGCTTTATCAGCTGTGCCAGCGACGGCAGTGTGCATGTGGTCAAGGTGGAGTGTGACGCTGCTCCCGGCACGTCGGGTATGCCGCGATATAGCCGGCCACGGCTACTTAGAGAGTACCAGCTGCCACGAGATGAGTGGGCAGTGTGGTGCGAGCACTTCAAGCAGGACGGCAATTCGGTCATGGTCCTGGCAACGAACCGGTCGCGTGTGTTGGGCATTGACTTGCGCACAATGACGCTGGTGTTTGTGCTGATGAACCCGGTGCACCATGGCACGCCGACGTGTTTTGTGGTCGATCGCAAGCACAACTGGCTAGTTGTAGCCACATCTCACGGCGTACTCGACCTTTGGGACTTGCGCTTCAAGATGCGACTCAAGGGCTGGGGTATTCCAGGAGGCGCTCCTATCTACCGTCTGTCCATCCACCCATCCAAGGGGCGCGGCAAGTGGATCTGTGTAGCAGGGGGCACGGGCCAAGGCGAGGTAACAGTATGGGACTTGGACAAGACGCTGTGCCGCGAAGTATATCGCATCGGCAGTGGTGGAACCAGCAGTACGGCACCAACAGCAACTACGTCTGTGGCCAAGGACGGCACGATCCGGTACAACTACGAGCCATGGGACGTTGACGAAGACCGTCCCGAAGGTATGCTGGGAAGGTTCGCTACAAGCATTGACCCTGCCGGTGTGTCTAATGGAGGCAACGGTGCGGGCGGAGACAAGGGTATGCGCGCCATGGTTGTGGGGGCGTCTTCGGTTGACGACCAACGGGATGTGCGGCACGCCTTTATTGTGACGGGCGGCAGTGACAAGAAGCTGCGGTTCTGGGACCTCTCGAGGATTGAGGCAAGCACGATATACAGCGGCCAGCTCCCTGATGACGGGCGTGCGACGTACACTGCAACGGCAGTGACGACGGCTATGACCGTCAACATTGAGCGGCAACCACGCGGTCCTGGATCCGGTGCTACTAGTGGTACAATCGGAGGCACCGACGGCAAAAAAGGCAGTGCCACAGCGCGGGCCAAGGCAGCAAGCAACGGAGGCACGGCATCGGGCACAGCGGGCACCAGTGGAAGCAGCACACCCCGGCCGTCAAGGTCAACAGTTATTGCAATGCAGCAACAGCAGCTTTTGCGCAGCCATTTGGACGCGATCCTGGATGCGGCTCTGCTGGAGAGCCCGTACATGGCGACGATCTCGGTAGACCGTATGGGTGTGATCTTTGTATTTTCATAGATTTACCATGTACTAAGAGGGGCCTGGCACAGTGTGTAATGCAGTGCTGGCATTTGTGGCCAGCACCAACCAGTTTTCAAGCCAACACAAAGATGAGAAGATGATATTAATATTGATGTTACATGCGCTCGTGCAGGGTAACATTATGAGGTGACTAGTTATGCGCGTCGTGTGTCCAACGGTACTTGGGGCTCAATATTACAACATATCTTGATATACATGAAAGTTGCTATTTGTCAAAAAGGTGGTTTTCGTTGTTTCTAAATTGAAGATTGTCTCCCATGTACACCTGAGTGCTGCGGATAACTTGCCTTCCCAGCTGGAGGGCCTCGGTTTTATCAATATTCAGCGCAAAGTGTACCACGTACCGGTCGGCCTCTGGGCCAAGGACACGAACCGCATGTAGCATGCGTTTCTTTCCCGCGAGATCCTGACAAAGTTGCTGAATGCATTGCAAGCTAAGCCATTCAGCGGCCAGGACCCAGATATTGAGCTCACAAAGCCAGAGATTGACACCCTCTTTGACAGTGTGCGCGCCGCCCTAAGCGATAGAAAGGTGCACGCATATATTCCCATACACTTCGTCTGGGCAAAAAACCCACATTTGACCACGAGTTGAGAGCGTGGTCAGGAGAAACGGCGCCCAATCAGGTTGCGCCCCTAGATACCAGAAACTCTGCCTATCCACAGACATCGTCCGCTTCAGTATCAGCATGACACCGCTGGCTATTGGTACGAGGCATCGGCAGATGGGGGATGTGCGGCAGTGTGCCTCATAGTATATTTATACGATGGGCCAGTTGTACCTCATCACGGCGTCAATATTGCACATTGCTAAAAAGCAAGGCACTACTCTCAGCAATCCCAGCACAAAATTGACCAGGTGGGCACGGCAAACCTAGCCGATGCATATACTCGGTCTTCCAAGACATTACTTCTCGCGTCTGTAACATGGAAAACCAGGCAACATGGCCACATGGACAAGACACGACAGTCTCACCTACAACAGAGCCCTGCTCATTTCAGGCAACATAGGCTTGGCCTCGTATATAGTCCGAGACTTTGTCTAATATACAAGTGTTGCAGAAGCTGGTCATGCAATTTTAAAATCAATTAATCAAAGTAATGAAATAAAGAAAAATATAAATTGCACCAATATAATCCAACCTGGCATCATAAAACTATACTACGCAAAAGTTAAGATAGCATCTTTTCAAACCATCGTCCCCCTCCTTTCAAGGCTTGCGGCCGTAGGTAACGTACATATCAAAGTAGGTGTGGTAGGTCGGATTGCACATGTCGTTGCGGACTTGTTCCGTGAACTCCTTAACATCCTCCAACTTCCAGCCAAGGAAACGGGTGAACAAAGCCAAACTCATGGTCTCGACACCGCCGACAAAGTTCTCACGAACCATGCCGCCGAGCTCCTTCATCTTCTCGTTTCTCGGCCAGCGTCCAATGGGCCACTTGTAGGGGACGCGAACAATGTCCACGAAACCGGCATCTCTCATGAAGTCGGCAGCCTTGCCACAAGTGTTGAGAAGAAAGCTAGACTTTTCACTGGCCTCCATCATGATATCGCTCCATTTCTGGAGGGCGCTGGTGGCCGGCAGAGAGCCATCAGCACACCGGAGCGGAAAATCAATGTCTTGGATTTCGAGCCATCCTCCTGGGTTGAGGAACCTGTGGCAGTGTTAGAGCATAAACGCTTGTCTCAGACATTCATAGTCTTTGCCATGTCTTGTGTAGTTCATTATAAACTTACTCAAAGGCTTGTCTGTGAAAGGCAGGCCAGTCCCGGAACGCACCAGTCATCATCATGACGTGGATATAGTCGAACTTGTAGCTGAATGTCCATTGCTCCTCGAGGTCATCGATCTCAAACGTCACATTGGAAGGTGCGCTAATTAGTTAGACGAAGAAAATGTGATATTGACCAGGGCAATATAACGAGGAGGTTCAACAAACTTACTATCTCTGGACCGGAGAAAGGTCGACACCAACAACCTATTCAAAATTAGTGTATGCGGTTGGCTATAAACGGGCTAATATACGTACGTGAGCCTCAGGGTGGTAATCGGCTAATTTAGATAGTGTTAATTTACTGTCTGTGCAACGCCAAGTGATGAATCATACGGATAATTGAAAGATTTCAAGATCTTACCAAAGTCAATGACCCAGTGACCTAGATTGGATTAGATTAGTTGATTCAAAGCGGCATATCATTGAGATGCTAGGGATGTCTTACCAGGCCCACATCCGACATCGAGGATGCGGTGAGCCTTGTGCAGGGGGGCAAAGGAGAGCGTGCCAAAAGTGTAGAGGCACAGGGCATACTGGTACTCTGTTTGTCTTGGGTTAGTATAAGCTAGGATAAGTAGTTTGGTACTTGAAAGCACTGTCTAACCTTGACGTTCAAGTTCTTGCTAAAAGTTGGGACATGTCAGTACTGATATCAAAGATAGCTGGTAACCATACATATGATTGTATATATAGGAGCGGTGCATACATCATCTGTGGGAAGCAGGTATTTGCCGTCCTTGAAGGCGTGGTACTTGCGGCCGTTCTCATCACGGTGGTTGATGAGGCTGGAGCGGAGCGAGGCAGTGGACGAGAACACCGACATACCCTGTTTGAAGAAGAACATGGTCAATACTAGGGATGTAATAACCAAGGACTGCTGGAGGCTATACTTACATCGCCAAGGGCCGAGTCAACGTCAGTAGTGTTACCCGAGACCTACGTCGGAGTGATTAGTACATGTAGGGAGTGAGGGTTTTGTAATACATTTTGAGCTTGTGTGCTACACTTACATCGCTGTCGGCCTCGAGGACAAAGTCCTCGCCAAATTCGAATTCATGCTCTGTCATGGTTGAGAGATGGTTGAGGGTTGTTGCTCGAGGCAATAATTGCGAGAAGGTGGGAGGGTATGGGGTAAAGCAAATAAAGAAAAAGCCAGAAGAGGCGTGGGTATCAAAGTTAAGTAAAAGTGAGCTAAGAATAAGGGAAATAATAATAAATAAAGAATAGACTTTTTACAACTGGTTCGGCGTGATAATATTACCAACGGGGCAGCAGCGGCTGCTATGTCTTGGTTGGACGCTTCCAATCAAGGATGGTATCCGCAGGATGTGTTGCGTCCCAGAGTCCCAGAGTCCCAGATATTTGATATGACAATAAACTAAGAAGGCGGGGAGAAGAGGTGGTGTGTATGAGTGTGCAAGTGCGAGTGCGGCTTATTTGTGTGAGATCACTGTTGTGAAAGAAAAGGGAGGCGAAAGGAAGAGAGATGGGATGCTTTAAAGGTGGACATTGGCGATCTTATATAGTTGCTTGTGCTGCTCAAATTTAATTAGGAACGGCAGCCAGGATTGTCCGATCCAAGAACATGCAATATCAGTCGTGCAGGAGATGCGAGAATAAGAAGATTTGTTATCCGAATTGTGCGTTTTCAAAATAAACGAGGAGCAGTGGTTGGCTCAGCTCAGGTGTGACCAACAGCTGCAGAGACGGACAGCAGCAGAAGGCAGAATGCAAAAAAACTTGAAAGGCTCAAGGACAATCAAGGAGTGGATGGGGGCACAGTGAAGGCGTAAAGGCAGAGAGGTAGAGGGCAAATGAGAAGAAACTAGAAGAAATCTCGAGATGTCCAACAGCACCAACAGAAAATATGCATGGAAGCGATAGGCTATGAAAAGTTGCCGGGCAAGAAGTGGAGGGGAGTCGTCAAGGTGTCTTGGTTCTGACCTTGTCTGTGTACTTGTATGCTTCTGACTTGTGTTTTAGTGTTATTTGTATCTTTTCTTGTTTTTGATTATTTGCTTTTGATTATTTGCTTTCTGCTCGCCACGCTGCCGCTTTTCGCGCCGTTGATGCAGGATTCAGAGCGAAAAGGGCCGTTTCTTGGCACCTTTGAACGTCCGGCGTAGCTCGACCGGGTGAACTGGCAGAACCGTGTTGAATGCTGATCTTAATATCCTGTGATGTTTCGTTTGAACGGTTACGTCCCGGGTGAATGAGGATGATATCAGGGGAGGACTGTAGCAAAATGGAGAGTCGGGTGAAGAATAGAAGATGGTAGTGTAAATATAGACATATAAAGGAAATAAAGGAAAAGAATATAAGTCTTAATTTAGCAGTGGAGGTGAGGCGCATAAGTAATGCAACAGTCATACCATATGCATAAAATAAACGCATGAGCGGCTGGCTATAGATCTGTAGGTAAGACGGACGGGATAAAGCTAAAGAAGAAAGCGAAGGATCGATAGAAGAAAAAGAAAAGATGGAAAATACAACACTATCGATTTTGTGAGATAGGACCAACAACGCAAGGGGTTTTGCAGTATTACGGGCTAGCCACAAGCGATTGCTGTGAGGGGGACACCACAGATTTGAAAAGCCATATGAATATAGGATCGATATTAGATGAGATTAACAGAAACAAGAAAAAGAGGATAAAAAAGGGCAATATGTGATAGATGTCGTCTTGGCTTCCGACGTATTGAGTAGCATGAAGCACATGCAGCTGGAGCCACGTAGACAGCAGCAGAAGAAATGGACAATAAAGTCAAAGCTGACTATGTGAGGAAAATCAGTATGAATATTGTGTATGTTAGAAGAGGGGATGTGCAAAGAGAGAAGAGGGGTGAGGATGAAAAAAGCAAAGTACTGAGTAGACGTTGGACTTGCTGCATGTGACTTGGCTGCTGCATGTAAGATACTTGTTGGAAAGAGCCAACCAGAGACACGGCAACCGCAATCATATGCACCACGAGAATACGTGTATTAAAAGGCAGGGGCGATACTAATAATGGACAAAGAAACGCTTGTTCCTGCCGATTTGAAGTCGGCGACTTAGTAGCAAGAGGCCGGGAAAGAACGGCAATAACTCGTACTATAAGTCGAATCATATTGGAAGGAACGAGCGGCAAGAGCAAAGACTCGAAAAGGTATGTTGCAAACCATTAGAACGAGGAAGGTGCGAGCGAGCGATCTCCCGAGTCAGGTGCAAGGGATGACATGCATCCTCGCCATCCTCAGTGTAACTCTTGTCTTCAAGTCTTTCCCTTAACCTCGACGTACTCAGTACTGGTTTCTACAACTTGAACTTTGGCTGGCTACGGCGTACGAGATAGGATACTCGTGCTTAAGCACCAATCCAGGCTGATCGCCGGCATCCCGTCTCACCGCTCCGTCCAAGCACCAATTGAGGGCAGACGAGACGACCAAGTCCGATTTTCACCAGTGCTATCTTACGCTTTGCAACACAACCACACAAGACTCTCTTCTCCTACTGCAGGAGGCAAGCCAAATTGTTTATGCGGGCAGTTCATGATAATGTGAAGAGGGTGTGCTCAATGGCCAACCAATCTCCAACTCTGCACCTCAGAAGCTCAATTCGCCGACCTGAATGAGTTATCACAACCATGGTCGGGGCACAAGCTTGCATTGCAATTAAATAGTGCACCTCACATGCAACACGCACTTTTACTTTTCACACTTTCTACACTTGTAGCTTTGTACCTCCACGAAAAGTTGACAGACCCTCACAGAGGCGCGGAACAGGATCCCATTGGGCACACAGCTAGACAGGGCTTGCTAATTAATGGCTCCTATTGGCATAGCTACGGGGTCAGAACGGATACTCGTTGTGCGAGCACATGGGGGTATGCGCTGTGTGTGTCACTCTGTGCCGAAAAAGAAGAAAAATGAAAAGAAAAGTTCTACAAGATAAGAGGGAGAAAAAAAGCGAAAAGAAAAAGTGACCAAGAAGCACGGAACACAGCGCGATGTAAGGAGCAAACACGACAAAAAGCTAGCAGGTAAAAAAAAAAAGAAAAAAAAGAAAAAAAAAAGAAGAAAAAAAGACTTATCTGGAGAAACAGCGGCTGCTCCCTAGCCCCCGTTATGTTGGGCATTTCTCCTTTCTTTCATTTCAACGGCTATATCGCTGTCGTCTACACTTGGTCAGACCAGCAGCCTAGGAGCTAGACCGTCAAGTTCTGTCCAATGGACTTGAACATACCAAATATCCGCCTTGATCATGATCATCAAACTGGTCTACAGTACATATGGATAATTCGGATGGATCTGATGGTATTTCACACTTCCATCGAATAAGAGCCCCGGTGGTGTGTTCCATTACCCTTGCATGGCCATCCTGCGGAGAATGGGACTCTAGTGAGCAATCGAGGTGCTTTGCCTCGCAGCCTGGCCAATACACGGTAGATATTGTCAGTATTCTCGTGCTAGTGGGTGGTTCATCTATTTCTTGGCTACTCGGCCCTCTCTGCTGGCAGGCTGTCCCCAGCTCACTGTGGTTGTGCCGCCCGTCATGTTGTCATCTTCGAGCCGAACCCTGATCCCCAAAGTCGTTACCTTCCTTCGTCCCGCTCGTCTAAAAGACCTCGACCCTCTAACCACAATCGTGGGATCAGAGTAGTGTTTTCTTCTAATGCTGTCTTTGTTCAACGTCGATACGAATCAGAAAGACCTTATGAACGGATCTGATAAGAGACCGCCTAACGTATGTGACAGTCGGTTCCTTTGACGGGTAGGCAAGATGCCTGTCTGTTGGACCCCAACCTCTATTGTGTCAACAACGTTGTTTGAGGACAATAGCTTGGGCAGCCTTGTGATTATCACTGCAACTGTTTTCGAAGGAAAACAGCATTCGCATTGTGATGATATTTTATCTGTTTCGCCGAGATTGGTATTGCTATTCAGCTCATGGAAGTCTCCGTCCCATCACAGACAATGCAGGTGAATGAGTAGCCGCCTCCTCCGTGGTCACCCCACCACTTTACCTCAGTTTGCCTATCACAACCTGGCAAAATCACAATTGACAATAATGATATGCGCTTCGGGAATTGGGTGTTCTCCGTGGTCGTGCTTATACTTTGTAGTATACAGAGTGGCTTTTTCCTGCCCTTTTGTTCAAGAAGCTGACTCTCATTTGTGTGCAAAGGACGTCGGCCGAAGCACCCAAGCGCCCGTTGACATTGGTGGTCTGTACTCTACTCTACCCGACGGTTAGATACATGCCATGTGCATGGATGGTAAGCTGAAGTGTTCTTGGGGGATGCCTTTCTGTGGCACCATCTAGCCAAATTGAGACGCTGAACCAGAGAATTTGCCTAAACTGCGTGGGAACTGGATGGATCGATGTAGAAGAGACGCAAAAGAGACGCACCAGGATGGATAGGTTGGGAAACTGCGGAGCGATACATACGGAGTACGGGCCACAAATCACGGCATACTCCCTGTTCAAGACACTCCCGTCACTCTGGCACTTGCACTTCACCTCTCCTTTTGTCTCTCACACTACCTTACATGTCTCTGCCCTCCGTCTCCCGTCTTCTGTCTTCTGTCTTCTGTCTTCTATCTTGCCTCTTTATCTGTATCTCCGTGAGTTTAATTCCATCCATCCCACCTTGTGTGTGCTCGCCTGTTTCTCTACCTGTCTCTACTTCTGGTGCCCCATATTCCCAAGCCAGTCTGCCGGTAACTCTCAAAGTCTTTTAAGAGGCCCGTTCTCCTCCTCTCACCTCTTTCGCCTGAACACTTTTCATAGTTTTGAACTCTCTGATAGCACCCACCACCAACATCCAGTCCTACTTCTCTGGTCTACTCCAGGACGTTTACGCTTCATCAAGTTCATATAACATCAGCACTTTCTTTTTCCTTTACTCCTTTCCTAGTAAACCCTTTTTTCTTTTCTTTTTCCTTGTCTTCTTTATCCCACGCACAGCTCGCCTTCTTCACTTTAAATCTACTTGCACCTCTACATCATATCGCATTGGTTGGCATAAATACACCAAGGCCATGATCCTGGACAGCTTGCTCGTCTGGCCGACGGGCTCCGTTTGGGCATCCGTCGTCCTGGGACTGGGCTTGGTTCTCGTCGCCTACACAACAGCATCAACACTTACATCGTGGCATCGTTTGAGACACATTCCGGGTCCACCAGGTGTTGGGTTCAGCAAATGGTGGATGCTGCGTAACACCTTGAGTGGACACATGCATCTCGCAACAAAGGAAGCGTGCAAGAAATATGGTATGACTTGACACTGGCACCAGCACCGAAAACACAATTCCAAGACACCGAGTGGTTTCAATTTCACTGGCCGGCGATTGTGTCGCCTTGCAGCCTGTTAACTTATTTGCAACATCTAGGTTCCCTCGTTAGAATCGGCCCAAACCAGCTTGTTACAAATGATACAGAGACACTACGTACTCTGTGGGCAGTCCGCTCTCCCTACAAGAAGGGCCCTTTCTATGAAGCTGTCCGCTTCAACCCTGAGCGTGATAACCTGATTTCTATGCGCAACGACAGCCTCCATGCTGAGCTTCGCGCAAAGATGGCCCCGGGCGTAAGTCGTGCAAAGCGGTCTCTGCCTACGATTTACAATTTTATATATCTTCTAACAATATAGTACGCCGGCAAGGACAATGAGAATCTTGAGACCGCCATGGACAAGGAAATCGAGGTCTTTATTGATTTGATTGACCGCAAGTACATCTCTACCGACACTGAATACAAGCCCGTAGATTTGGCCCGCAAAGTCCAATACCTTACTCTCGACGTCATCACGGCCCTTGCTTTCAGCAAGCGTTTCGGCTACACCGAGCAGGACACCGACATGTATTCGTATATCAAGATCACAGAAGACAGCATGCCCGTCATGATGTTCTTGTCCATCTTCCCCGGTCTCGCCGTAGTCCTTCAGTCACCCCTCTTCCGTCGCCTGATGCCATCGGAGCATGACCGTGTCGGCTTCGGAAAGTTTATCGGGTAAGATATCATAGCGGTACTTTGCCTCATTCTTCTATTGTGCTTTCTCTAACTCTCAAAGTGTGGCAAAGCAGATTGTCGGAGAGCGTGTCTCTTCGGACAAGCCGCACCGTCGTGATATGCTCGGCTCATTCCTTGCCCACGGCCTTACACAAGAAGAGGCTGAGGGCGAGACCCTGACGCAGATTATCGCAGGCTCTGATACCACTGCCACGGCTATCCGCACCACTATGCTCTACCTCATGTCATCTCCTGCAGCTTATCAGCGCCTGGCCACCGAAATCCGTACTGCGGACGCCGAAGGCCGCATCTCTGCTGGTATTGTGCAAGCTGCCGAGGCACGCGCCCTTCCCTATCTCCAGGCCGTCATTCGCGAAGGTCTTCGTATCAACCCTCCAGTTGCCGGCACTATGGATGTCGTGGTCCCCAAAGGTGGTGATGTTGTCTGCGGTTATCATGTGCCGGCTGGTACCGAGATTGGTAGCTCCGCGTTTGGTCTACAAAGTTCGTCGTATGTATATGGTCCTGATGCAGATGCGTTCCGCCCTGAGCGCTGGCTCGAGGCTGAGGCCGAACTCGCACAAGATCCCAAAAGTGAGCGTCTCAAGCGCATGACAACCACTTGGAACCTCATTTTCAAGTACGGCAAGTGGCAGTGCCTGGGCAAGGAGGTCGCCCTGCTGGAACTGAACAAGGTTTTCGTTGAAGTAAGTTATTCTTTTGTTATTATCAAACTATTCAATAATTCCATCTGAATCTATACTAATTGTACAGCTTCTCCGTCGTTATGACTTCTCGGTTTGCAACCCCCACAAACCGTGGCACTCAATCAGTGCAGGCATCTTCATCCAGTACGATCTCTTCACCAAGATCACCCGGATTTCAACCACCGCTTGAATAAAGACAAGAGACGTGAGGAGGTTGGCTTAAAGGCCACCTATATTTATAGAGATGCATATTCCCTTTTGTTTAATGCCTCGAGAGTAATGCCGCGCCACCAACTTACCCGTTCCTTTTAATCTTCGAAGTGTGACATCAATTCACTTAAGCTAGCTTGAGTTTTGTTATAGCTGTAATGACTATGATGACTATGATGGCTATAATAGTTGAGTCCTGCCTGGTCTTTTTCCCTCGTTAATTATCTCTTTTACATGTTTCGAATAAACCTTTCAATAATTTATAACAAGTCTTACAAGCCCACATTCTGAAGAGTGGCTGTCGGGCAGCATATACATAGCTTGGTTTGCCGTATCGATGCAGTATATTTAGCTATTCATGGCCCCACCAAGTCCATCAACTAAGTCTTAACACCTTTCACTACTAAATACACCTTGCACGGTTTTCTTTTTCGCAGTCATCTCACACCATGAGCATCACGGCTCTCAATACCGCTTTGGTGGATCACTGCCTTAATGCAGCAGAAGATATACTTCTTGACTGTCGCAAGAAAAACGGCGATGTCAGTCCCGACAGAGAGACCGCTGCCTCTGCGTCTTCTCTCCGTGACTGCGGTGCACCCATCGTAACCCTGCTAAGTCGACAGGCGGTATCAGTTTTGAGATTGCTGTCGTCGCCGCCTGCAGTCACAGCACCAGCTACTGAGCTCACAGCCCGTCGAATTGACGACCTTATTGAGCTTGCACATGCCCGTTTCTACGCGCACATCCCCAAAGAGGTGCCTATCTGCTGGCGCCAGCTTTACACGGATGCCAGCATTCTCAAGTTTGCACTCGTATACGGCGAAAAAGGCAGCACAGATATCAATCACAATATCGACAGTCTAGTCCGGCCCTTGGACATGACCCTGATTCTCGCAGGCGGTGCTGGACCGCCAAGCCGAGGGCGCTCATGGATCCATGCATCTTTGGAATATGTACACAGCATGTTAGACCTAATAGGTGACGGCCAAAGCACAGAAAGCCCTCGACACATTTCAAAGCGCCCAAGACTTACCAATAGAAACACAGCGATCGACTTCTCCTCCGGACCAATGTTCAACAAGGTTGCAGACTGCTATTTTGTCCCGCCTGTCTGTCACCCTGTCCCACGCTCAGGACCTTTGGATCTTGAAGAATTCCAGGCATACCTAGACCGGGCCCGACATGGTAGTCCAGGTTACCCAGCAAGAGGATTACAGCCATTGATAATGTCTGGGCTGATTGACAATTGGCCAGCACGACGTGCAGATGAGAGGCCGTGGGCATCGCCCAAGTATTTACTGTGGCGCACACTTGGAGGCCAACGACTCGTGCCTGTTGAGGTCGGACGCAGCTATGTCGACGAGGGCTGGCGGCAGGAGATTGTCACTTTTCAGAGTGTTTTACAGGCTTTACAGGCCGAGCAAGCCGACCAGTCTGTGCATACCGAGGGCCGAGGGCCACAGACATCAAAGGGCATTATGTACCTTGCACAGCACGCGCTATTTACACAGATCCCGAAGTTGCGAGACGACATCATCATTCCAGACGCATGTTACGCTGCCACAGACAACGGTATCGATGATGGCGACACAGATGCCGGCTGCCAAGAACCCATGCTGAACGCGTGGCTGGGACCCGGAGGCACAATAACGCCACTACATACAGATCCGCATCACAACCTTCTCGCCCAGGTCGTGGGTCGCAAGTATGTGCGACTATATAGTCCAGACCAAACAGCAGGACTTCGGCCACGCGGCCGTGAGAATGGCGTAGAAATGGGAAACACGAGTGCGGTCGATGTCGGAGTGATGGAGGGGTGGGATGATGACCCTGCAAGTGTTGAGAGTGGCAGAGACGAGAATGATGGCGATGGTCAAGTTGCTAGAGAACAGTTTCTCGCTCTACCGTACATGGATTGCATACTGGAGCCCGGCGACACGCTGTACATTCCGCGCGGCTGGTGGCACTATGTCCGCGGCTTGAGTGTGAGCTTTAGTGTTAGCTTCTGGTGGGGTTAGTTGACAAAAATACACATTCTAAGTCGATGTACAATGCGTACAAGCAGATGATGACGGCACAGGAGCATGTGTATGGAATCGCTATCATTGTTTGATATTGATGATATTGGTAGATGCATAAATCAGAAACCCCTTTGACCCTAGAAGAGTATGCCTAGGAGAAGAAACCCAGAGGAAGACTGCGAGAAATTGAGGAAACTAACAAGGAGGAAACACTTTCGGTATTGCTTGTTCTCTCCAATATCTCTCTTGCACTCCTTCTCCTCCTCCGCGACCGCGTCCTCTTCTCTTTTGAACACCGTTAAACAGGCCCATTTTGTTTGCAGATTGCAGTGTTTTCTTCTTCTCAGTACTAAAACAGATACAAAGCAGAAAACAAAAGCAAGTGGAAAAAGAGAAACATGTAAAGACATGAAACATCATATGAACGCAGATTATAGTTTAAAAAAAAGAAAATGGTGAAAATAGAAGAAATTCGGTAAAACAATAAGATGCTGTGAGGCTAGCGCAAGTATCAAGAAAGACAAAATGACAAGAGATGGTAGACTAATTTACCACTCCAGAGGCTCCTTCAGAGGCTCACCGCGGTTGGTTTTTGGCAAGGGGACAGGCTTGGCCAGCAGCTGGCCGTTGCGGCCACGCTTCAGGTAGTCCTTGCCGTCCAACCAGGGGGTATCGCGAGTCATCTTCTTCTCGAAAGCGGCAATCTTGTCGTCCAGCTGCATGGTCAGACCAATGTCATCCAGACCGTTGATCAAGCAGTGCTTGCGGAACTCCTCAACATCAAAGGGGCAGATGACCTTGCCGTCGGCATCCTTGATAAGCTGGTTGGGCAAGTCAATCTCAACCTCGCGGCCAGAACGGCCCTCTGCAGCGATAGCCTCGAGCTGAGCCGGGTCCTTGATGGGGATCATCAACATGCCGTTCTTGAACGAGTTGTTGAAGAAAATATCGGCAAACGAAGGTGCAATGACACTGCGGATACCAAAGTCGTTCAGAGCCCAAGGGGCGTGCTCACGGGAAGAACCACAGCCAAAGTTAGGGCCAGTCACAACAAGGATCTTGGCGCTCCGGTTGGGCTCCTTGTTCAGCTCAAAGTCGGGGTTCTCAGAGCCGTCAGCCAGGTACCGCCAGTCGTTGAACAGAGCCTTGCCAAGACCAGTGCGCTTGATAGTCTTGAGGAACTGCTTGGGGATAATAGCGTCAGTGTCGACGTTAGTGCGGTCCATGACGGCAGCAATGCCACGGTGAACAATAAAAGTAGGCAGGCCACCGACGGCGCCGTGGCCGGCAACAGAGGTGTTGGTGTGAGGAGCGTTGTCCTCGGGCTGGTCGGCGATGATATCCTTCTCAGCATCATCCTCGATGACGCGCTCGTCGATGTGGGCCTTTCCAGTAGTAGGTGCGGGCTCGACACGAGCACGGAAAGCCTCAATGTGAGGGCTAGCAGTGTACTCTGTCAGTTTCCGGACATCGGTCAGCTTGCCAACGATACCGGCAGCAGCAGCCATAACAGGGCTCATTAGGTGAGTGCGGCCTTGAGCACCCTGGCGACCCTCAAAGTTGCGGTTGCTAGTACTCGCGCAACGCTCCAGGGGGGACAGGATATCGGGGTTCATGCCCAGGCACATACTGCAACCAGCCTCGCGCCACTCGAAACCGGCAGCAGAAAAGATCTTATCCAGACCCTCCTCTTCGGCCTGGGTTTTGACGAGACCAGAGCCAGGGACAACTAGGGCACGCTTAACATTGGGAGCCAGCTTCCGGCCCTTGACGACGGAAGCAGCAGCGCGCAGATCCTCGATACGCGAGTTGGTGCAAGAGCCGATAAAGACCTTGTCAATGGGGATCTCCTCCATGGGAGTGCCAGCCGTCAGGCCCATGTACTCAAGCTTGCGGCGACCGGTGGCCTTCTTGGCCTCGGTGGAGAAGGTCTCCGGGTCGGGGACGAGGCCGTTGATGGCGACAGTGTCCTCGGGGCTGGTACCCCAAGTGACAGTGGGAATGATATCCTTGCCGTCAATGAAAATGTCAATGTCGTACTTGGCATCGGGGTCGGACTGCAGGCTCTTCCAGTAGGTGGTGGCGCGGTTCCACTCTTCGGAACCGTAGCGAGGGGCCAGAGGACGGCCCTTGAGGTACTCAAAGGTGATTTCATCAGGGGCAACCATGCCGGCACGGGCACCACCCTCAATGGACATGTTGCAGATGGACATACGGGCCTCCATGCTCAAGCTACGAATAACAGAACCGCAGAACTCAATGACGGCACCGTTACCGCCAGCAGTACCGATCATGCCGATGACGTACAGGACAACATCCTTGGAGCTCACACCAGGAGCCAGCTCGCCGTCAACCTGGACACGCATGTTTTTGCTGCGCTTGGTAATCAAGCACTGGGTAGCGAGCACGTGCTCGACCTCACTGGTGCCGATACCGAAAGCCAGGGCGCCGAACGCACCGTGGGTGGAGGTGTGGCTGTCACCACAGACGACAGTGGTGCCGGGCAGAGTAAATCCCTGCTCGGGGCCAATGACGTGGACGATACCCTGGCGCTTGTCGCCGAGGCCGAAGTAAGTGACGCCGAAGTCGCGGACATTTTCCTCGAGGGTGACGCACTGGGTGCGCGAGTCGTCCTCCTGAATGAAAGAAGCGATGTCTTTAAGAGTTTTCCGGGAAGAGGTGGGGATGTTCTGCAGGAGATGTTAGTCGATGCATATAGATGGATCGATTGGATAATCGTTGGGTAGATTTGTAGGGCTGCTTACGTGATCGGTAGTGGCAAGGGTGCAGTCCGGTCTACGGACCTTGCGACCGGCATTCTTCAGACCTTCAAATGCTTGCTAAAATGTGCAAAAAAGCATGTTAGTGACTGGATGGGATCAAATAGAACAGAGTAGACCAAGAGCAGAGCAGCCGATAGGACGGTATGCAGCACGATATGGGACTGTGTGACATTTGCTTTTGCATGAGCTCGTTATCGGTCAGAGAAGCGCCTTATCTGGAGGGATGGGCGGTCGTATTGTCCAGCAGACAGCTGTGCATTCTTGTGTGTGTGCAGTGCTTATCACGCTGATTCGAGTCTCTTTTCTCTGTCTGATTTGTCGATCTTGTATTGGTATGGTGTGTAGGCTTGTAGACTCACAGGCGAAGTGACCTCGTGGACAAGATGCCGGTCTATATACGATGATGTTAGTGGCCTGAACTCAAATCAGCAACAGGCGGCAGATTGACTTACCAATGTACAGCAGCAAGGTGCCGTCCAGCTTCTCATCGACAATGTGGTCGCTCAGGACCTTGTCGTAGAGGGTTTGCGGTGCTCTCTCAGCAGCAGGCATTGTGAGTGTGTCGGGATAAGAGATGAAGAGGTTAAGAAATGATGAGTAAGGAACTAGAGAAAGGATAGAAGAAGGATGGGTATAAGAGAAAAAGAAACAGAGGAGAAATGGGAATAGCCTCTCGAAGAATGTGAAGAAGGATGAAGCAATTCAAAGAGGAAAAGGGAAAGAGAGGAAAAGAGAAGGAGAAGCTTTAAGAGGGGAGAAGGACGAAGCCATGGCAAAAAGGGCAGGAAGAGCCAGACCGGAGTGTCTTATAAGAGGTATCTCTGGAGAAAAGAAAACGAATTAAATATAATTAAAATAAAAAGGCTAAAACAGGCGCAGGAAAAACAAGTAGTGTAAAGCGACTGGGACTAAGCGGAGGTAGAGAAAGAAGCCGAGAAATAGTGCATACCGGAGCTAGCGAATGGACTAGCAGGCAACACAAAAATTACAGACAAAAACGGTAGACGAGCAGACGTTGTGGGAAAGGGTGCAAGGCAGGAATGTCAATTCCCTAAGGAAGGAGTGAAGGATAAAGAATCACCAAAAGGAAAGAGCAATGAGCAAGAATCAACCGAAACGGCAGAGAGTACAGGGAGGAGAGACGGGAAGGGGAAGGAGGCACAGATCAGATGTTTGCGAATGCACTATAAGTCCAATGTAATTGGCTCCTTCCTTTTTTGCAATTTACCTGCACTTGGATGCGATGCGCGGACGGCAGGAACGAAGAGGCTCATAGGAAACACGGAAGGAGCGATGAAGGCATCGACTGACATTGGCGTCACTCTGCAATTACCATTTCTTTCCCGTCTCCATTTGCACAAGCATCCTACTATACTTGTAATTTTAGTGAAGAGTCATACTGAAGCCGAAACGGCAGGCGCGACGAGCAATTTGCCTCCTGCCTGCTTTTGCAGGCTATGACTACAAGATCAGATATATACGGGGCCATATACGCAAGAGACCACTGAATGCGCCTGAAATTCTTCTTATCCTTCTTTGCGGCTGCTTCCAGCACACACATGGTTCGCCGTCAAGTCTCCAACTGTCTCCAAAAGCACATCTCCTGTGGCCGATGATCGGAGGGGCTCCACGCCTGGTCCGGTGGACGGAACTGTGGCCCATAATTGACCTAATTTTGCTGTTATTCCTACTATTTCCTAACATTGCCTAGTATTCTCAACTTTTTTTTTATCTATTTATCGCTCTAGTTTACGTTTTCTTTTTTTTTTTTTTCGCAATTTGATTAATGCCTCTGACGAAACCGAGAGAAACGCGGGGATGGCTGATTGAGAATTGGCACACGCAGATTGGTCCGTGATATACTAGGGGTATTTTTTTATCGGCGGGGGTCGGCAGCGCATATGGCAGCACTAACAGGCCAACAAGCCTGGCCAGCAAACCAGGTTGCTCTTTAGGAAAACGCGGCTGGCTAATACTCTACTTACATCTGCCTGAAAGTGAATACCATATCTGCTCTCTTTCTGAATATGGAAAACGCCGAGATAGTGACAGTTGTCTGCTCGTGATTGCACTACATGTCGCGTCATGGAATCGCAAAAGGGAAGGAGCAACTGTCACGTCCTTGCGGATCGTATCTTACGGAGTGCATACGATCGCCATCTGATATGTTCCTAAACAAGGCCGGTCTCGGTCTCGCGACAGCTTGCGACAAGAGTCTGTCAACCAAGTTGTGGTTATATTTGAAGATGCTGGCTTAGCTCAAGTGACGTAATCAGGGTAGTCGCATCTATATCTATGTAAATCTAAATCTGCTCGTAAATCTAAAATCGCAAGAGATCGGGCACAAGCATGAAAGATGCACACGTGACCATTTCGACGGAGATTTGCATCACCATAACTCCGTAGACGACCGGTGACGGGGTTTGGGTGCCCGCGTGGGCGACCAGAAGATGGAAACCATCCTGCCAGCTTGTATATTGTTGCTTGCACATTTTGTGAGGAAATGGCAGCTCACATGGAATGGAAAGAACGGACAAGAAGAGGGGATAGCCCATTGATAGTCGTTGGTGTGATAAATAAAAGCGGGTCTCGTGACGAAAATACGAGAGTGCAGAGAAGATATTGAAATAATATTGACGTAAGAGTGAAGCATATTCTAAATGCTCAGTCAATTTTCAGTATTAAAAAAGGACTTCTGTAGTGCGTGTTTAAATGATATAAGTTTCCCGGAAGAAGTTGATTTGTGCTTCGTGTGGGTTTGGTGTATGATAAAGTAAAATAAACCAAAATTTTTTTTTAAAAAAAAACCATTTTTAATGAGTAGATTTTATGTCTATATACTCCAAATCACACTGCAACGTGTCGTTGCCCGACGGGCGTGCCCGAGAGTCGCGATGAATTAATAAACAGTACTTTACACAAACCAGCAAATAGCAAAGGAGTAAATAGCCGATATGTAAAGGCGAGAGATTCGGCAGTCAACTAGTATGCACTCTCGCACTTTGTAGACAGGCACAAGGACAAAAGGACCAAGAGCATGGACTGGACAACGGCTTAGGATAAAAAGACTGGCGGTGATGCTGCACGTCGATCCTTGGGCTACCGGGTGGACCAATAACACCCTAGTTGCATTCCAATGGCGGCGATATATGACCAGATGGGATGGATGTATTGTAAAATGTAAATTCAGACTGCAGAAATATATCAAAAGCATAACGTATTCCGTACACAAGTAGAAAGTACTGCGGGTCACAGCTGTCGAACAGCAAGCCTCTAAGCCAATGCGAAGTGTTTCAATGCGATTCAGTATTTGCCTCTCAAATCCTACGCGGCGGTATCGGCAGGCCCTGTACGTGGACGGTGGCTCCTTCCCCACGACTGATTGAGTAATTATGTAATTGAAGCAAACATGCAATATTCAGAAGCGCAAGAAGAGAAGAAGTTAGACGGTCGCAGGGGAAAAGAGAAACCAAAGCACAATAGCTCAAACAGCTCAACAACAGATAAGATAGTATGGCAAGATAGATCAAGACAGATAGCTATCTTGGCACGCAAGCTCTGTCGACCCAGGATACTACTCCATACAGCTCCCCTGATAGCAGATCATCATGGACGAGAATGACGAAATCAAAGAAGACAATAAACGGAAGCAAACCATATGCTTTAGACTATACGATGCCTTCTTCCTTTTGCATCTACATACACTCGTCTGCCGGATTACCGCATGCCCCCTCACTCCCCGTTCTTCTCTTGTTCTCCCATGTTGTATACAAAGTACATCGTCAAACCTGTGATGTCTGATAAACTGCAAAAACGCCATTGGCTGCTTGAAATACCGACTTCTCCACAATCTCGGAGGAATCAAGGAACCAAAAATAGAGAGTTGGAAAAATTTACAGAGTGAAAATAAGAATAGAGAACTGATTAAACCGCACTTAACATCCCCTTTCCTTCTCCCATGTACTCCACTGCGATATCGGCAAATTAGTAAAGCTGATGATCAGCCATACAGCTCCAAGGACGGAATCATGAAGAGCAAGACATCAATAGTGCAAGAACCAAGGGATGAGGATCGCATAGTAGGCCTAAACCTGAAGCAAACGACCCAGGCTCGTGCTACCTCTTCAGTCTGCCCCCCTTCATTTACCAACCACGAATAGCCGATACTATCATCGGCAAGATTTTGAACGACTACACCACGATGTAGAGTCACACAATTGATTGGTTTTCGAAAAGTCACACTGGATTTCTTTTTTGTTGGTTGTCTTCTCATTGCTGCTTTGGTTGGGTGCTTTATTGATCGTCTCTGAGTCTAGACGCGGCCATTGCTGTATCTCCGAAAGACGGAGAGAGCTCTCCAGCATACTACCCTGTTGTGTAGTCATCTCCACGTTTTCTCTTCTTCCGACAGCCGCACAATGCTATCTTGATATAGCTCCGCCCCGTAGTACACGTCGAGCTTGGCTTGGCTATTCTCATCTGAATATACTGCCATCGACATTCAGCCTTGTGAGATGTCTGACTAATGCTGTTGATAATATCTCGTCATACGCAACAGGCCATATACTGGCAATAATATGATATCATATACTCAATTATAAATACGTTTTAAAAAGACTATAATCCAAGGACAGTACTGATTATTTCTGCTGTGAATTGGAACACCACCCCGAGCGCCACAAGAACCCGAAAGACCACCACGCCGACAAACACCAGCGTTACCACAAAACCGCCTGCAAGTATAATTAATAGCCCATCGGGTAGTGTCAGCCGGCCCGTCCGAAACCGCGCCCGCAGTTTTGATGTGCTGTCGAAAACTGGCTTGACATGCGTGTAGTAGCGGGTCATGATCGCAAACGATATTGTCCCCGCATTCTTGACTAGATCGAACAGCGCCTCACTGCCATTGCTGCCACCTCTGTTGCTGCCTTTGCTGCTGTTACTACCACCACGGCCGCTCCCGCTGGCTGACGATGACCCAACAGGTTTTCGTCGGATTTGGTTTGCCGCAGCTCCGGTGCCGGCCCGTTTCTCATGTGGCGTTGGCTTTGAATGTGTTTGTACCTGACGTTGCTTATCGCTCTGACTCTGACTATGCTTTGTGTTCTTTGATCGAGACCTGACTTGTACTTCTGACCGCAGACCCGACCCCAACTCTGGTGACAGTTGCTTCTACCTTTGCCGCCCTTGAGCATGGTCTGGCCTTGTATGTAACTCCTGCATAGCATGTGAAGCATGTATAGTATGTACAGCATGCGCAGGCTTGCCGCCCGTACTTGCATGGCTCACGCCTTCCGTCACTTCTCGTCTTCTACCACGTGAATGTCCACCTATTTTAGTACCCATCCCTGTCCGTGCTACCGCCATGGAAGCTGCCCCTAATGCCATTTCCTCCACCGAGCCGCGGTACACTTGCTTGAATGGACAATGTTTTGTTCTTGCCGGGTGGTAATGAAGCGGTATCGGCTGGGTTATCGACCGTAATAGTGACCGCCGGTCAAGCTTCATCATCCTCTTTGTCGTCACCATCTTTCTTGAAAATGTAGTAGCGTCCATGGGTATTTCTCGAGGTGGCACACTGCCCCTGCTGGAATTCCCGTCTTGCCTCTGTTCCTACTTCGGCAAGATGCTCGGCCGCGGACTCGGCAGGAAAGACATCGAACGCGTTCTCATGCTGTGAGCTTGCAGCTTTAATGTGCCAGCGTCTGGCTCCATCACTCCGTCTAGGCCCATTGAAGCTTGGCTCTTGTCTGATCCAGTAATGATGATGGTGGGTATGGAGGCAGACTTGATTGCATCTCCGCTTCGACTTTGCTTTGGTATTCGGCTTACAGGTCTGACTGGGGCTGGTTTCCGGAAAATTGATGTCTTTGGGATATGGGCACTCTCTACCTCCTTCGTAATCGATGGTGCTGGCTTCGGGAACGGCTTCGGTAACATCGGTGGGTCGGATCTTTGGGTCAAAGCCACCGGCTTGCTCTGGTGGTAAGGCCGATGGTATGAATTTTCGGAATGGACCTGTGACGGGCGAGATAAATCAGCTGTCAACCCTTGGTCGCTGATGGTTCGCTTTTGCTGCACACCCTTCATACCTTTTGTATGGTGTGCACTTTCCATCTCGCAAACAAGTCCACCCGACGCAGAACCCCAGTATAGATCTCCTCGAGGATCAGGCTTGCTCAAACTTGGGCGCGGTAGAAATGCTCGTGGCTCTCCTGATTCGGTACTCGGTTGTCGCTGCATAAGAATGTAAAGATCGTCTCCGTGAGCATCCCTCGTTGGACGAGATACTTTGTGATTCTGCTCCCGGGAATGGCACTGTATTTTAAAAGAGTGTGCAGACCCGGCAGATGGAGTAGTGTGCGCAATGGTTCTGGACGAGGTATGACTGGCATTAACCTCGGTATCAATATCAACACTGACAAAGTTGGGCGGAGCTGCAACAGATGACCACTGGCCGGAATCCTTGCGCCATTGAATAAGTCTCTGCTCCTTCTCCGAGTATCCCTCGCCCATCTTATGTTTGAGTTGTCGTTTCATAGAGTGCTTGGTGCCTCTTGAAGGCTTGCTGTTGAGCGTGCTATTTGATGTTGTGGTAGCTGTGGTAGGAGTTACAACGTCCAGCTTCCCCGTTTCTGGATTAATGCCCTGTACACCCAGATAGTCACCGCTTTCCTTGAGGCTTCTTCTCTCCCGACGAGGGTCCTACTCCCTTGATGTCGGTCTGTTGGGCTCGGGCAACTCTTTGCCGAGTGCTGCTGCTCGTAAGCTTGACTCTGTCAAGTAATGGCCCTTTTGGACTTGGCGTGATCTACTTGAGTCTGACACA
This sequence comes from Ophiostoma ulmi, assembly GCA_029298715.1. NCBI lineage: Eukaryota > Fungi > Ascomycota > Sordariomycetes > Ophiostomatales > Ophiostomataceae > Ophiostoma > Ophiostoma ulmi. The sequence continues at coordinate 2,597,626 of JANSLN010000002.1, read as the reverse complement.
GTCTTGAGTGCGACGTGCTCGTCTGGGGCGAAGGGCCACCCGCCCGGCGCGGTCGGGATACTGTCTACCCTTTCACGCCGATTAGAATTTGCGAGTCCTAGCTGATTTGCTTCGCAATATTCTGTCACCACCTCCGGGAACCCAGGTCTCTCCTAAACGCCGTGTTCGCGTAGTGTGCCACCTCGCTCTGGTTTGTTGCTTGGAAAGAGTTTTGTGATAAAGACAGGAAGCAGAGACTTGTGTTCCGTGCTGGTTGAGACGTCTTCTGACCGCACTGACCGCCGCTGTAGACGTCGGCAACTGTTTGAACTTGGGGCCGAGGTTGTTCTCTCTGCTGCCTGTTCGCGGTCAGCTTGCCTCTTTTGCCTGGCCCAGTTGTTGGCTGGCATTAGGATAATGAAACAAGGAGAGATGAGAAAATGGACATCATATTTTTCGATGGCGTCGAGTTGTCTTTGATCTTGGACCGGAACTGTGACACACAAGGATTAGATGATAAAATATATACGAGGTTGACAAGTAATGAAAGTAATGATAGGGCAAAAAACAAGCATCGATTAGCTGGATAAACAAGGGGTAATGCCGGGTCTGAAGGAAGTATCTGAAGCATGCCCGGGACAGCCAACAAACATGTGATAAATAATGGCGTAGACCTGGAAACTGGCCGTACCTTCCCATTATAACTGGACACGTATTGAGCAGGAGCAACCTGGCTGTGAGACAATAGAGCAGTGACGGTGGACGACTTCTCCTTATGTGTACGCTTATGAACACAATGACACATAGAGGGTAAGATGTGAAAGCAAGCAAAGAAGACAAAAATGAAATTAAAAGTCTAGCTAGATATGTATAGTTGTATCAAAGGAGAAGATAAGTAAAAAAAAAAAAAACCAGAACAAGAGAAGACCAAAAATAAGAGCTACCACCTGGAAGGAAATCTCTCATACTTTTGTGTATTCGGTCGAGATTTAGCAAAGGGGTTAAAGGGAACTGGCGGTGATGACAGCTCGTCTGGCCGGAAAGACGTTCTTGTCTCGGTCCCTAGAGCAGTCTGTCGTTGTGACTGCTGCTGTGCTTGCTGTGGGTGCTGAGCTCTCAAAGCGGCCTCCTTTGCTGGCGTGGCGGCCCGTCTTGACATACGCTCAGCTGCTTCGCGCTGCTCGATTGCAGCCATCTCGCGTGAGTTACGTGGCGATGCAAAGCCTCTGGGGCCAATGTCGTTCATACTGATGGCTTTCTTGAGGGGGGAGTCGACGTGACTGTAGATGCCCATGTTTCCTCCAAAATTGGTCGTCTTGCTCGTTGGCAGCGCAGATAGTGGCTGCTTGCTGCTAGCTGCGGTCGCAGGTGTGCCGGCCACGTTAGCTAAAGTTGCCACGGGTGTTGCTGTGACAGGACCAGGAGGACCTGCCGGTGGCACGCTCTGACGGGCCCATGTGTTACTGCTGTGTGCAGGCGTAAACGTGTCCGAGTAACTAGCTGGCTTGGTTGTAGGTGTAAGCATACGTGGTGTATCAGAAACCTTAGGTTTGTTTTTGTAATAGGTGTTGGAAGCGTTGGAAGAAAAGTTGTAACTGGTGCCGCTACTGGTGCTCGCTCTGGCGCTGGAGCCGCCCGAGACAAAGTCCGGGTCGACGTGTTTGATGTAGTTGGCGTTGGGGTGTGTCTGGAAGCTGCGGCGGATCAAAGTCGTGGGTGTGCCAAATTCAACCGATCCAGATACGGATCCAGGTGTAGAACTCTCGTCTGGACCAGCGCCAGTGTCTTCCATGGACACTTGTGTGCCCATATCACGCACAATAGGGTGCAGGCGGGGCTGTACAAACTTGGTATCGTACTCGTGGAGCACTTCTTTTTGAATAATGGCGTTATCACGCTGGCGCTGGTCGTTCTTCTGCTGCAGCAAGTGCATCGTGGCCGAGAGGCCGACCTGCAGGACAAGGCACTTGAAGACGGCAACGCTGGGCCGGGGCTCGAGCTGGTCAAGCGGCAGCTCAAACATGTAGACGAGAACATGGAGCGGGCTGAAGTAGGACAGAAGTGAAAGTGTTGCAGGGCGTGGGTCCCAGACAGCGAGCTCCCACACATCACGAGTGCTGTCGGGGTGGGCGCGTGACTCGGCAGAAGAGTCGGCGCCGATAAGGAGACGGAGAGGGGAGAAGGAGCCGGCGGCAGTCGAGGACTGGACGCGGACACGGTTGGCAGAGGGTGTTCCACCGGGTCTGGTATCGATGTTGGCCTCAAACAGGCGGTAGTGGCGCTTGCGAGTAAAAACAAAAAGGGCGTTGACGACAGAGAGAATGAAGCCAGCCCAGACAAGAAGCTGAATTAGGTATGAGATCCAGCCGGGGCCGGAGCCATCGCCAAAGACATCATCGTCGGCAGTGTTGGAAGGGCCGAGATTAGCGCGGGCGAGCAGAAACAAAAAGTTAGCAGCGATGCCAACCTGACTGCCGACGGTGGAGGAGTCAAGCTCACGGGTCTCGATCTCTTCAGACAGCCAGAGGAGAAAGTCCCACGGGTTGATGGCGGCTGAGAGACGCTGGTACAGCGTCTGGCGCCGAACGAGGCGGGGCATGATGGAAGTGGTGGTATATGTATCAAGATGGGCTCGTAGTCGGCTGGATTGGATGATACCTTGAGACTTGTATGAGATGTCGTGATGGGGGTAATAATCTATGGGTTGCCGCTGGAAGGATGAGACGGACCCTAGATCATGATTTGAATAAGCTGAGAAAGGGGTGTTGTCATGTACAGATCAAGTATAAATGCACATTGTCGGATATTTGTGAACAAGCTGTGAATTCGAGCCAGACGCGCGGGCACCAAGGACGGAAAAGAAAAAAAGACGGGCGTAGTGTAAGATCACGTTGGTGCTCCTGACTACATTTCACCTTTGCCTTGTTTTGTTTATTACGTCCGTTTTGGGCTGGTAACCTTAGCACCACGCTATCAATAATTACATAATCACAAAAGTGGAACCACCCATCTAGGTGTGCTACAAGTGCAGCCTATAGTGCTTTGTGGACAGTCAGCTATTATCACTACTTGCTAGGGAGAAGTGAGCCATTAACCAACCTACGTCGTCAATCCACCCATCGTTCTCGACGTACTGCCCTTCCGTCCACTCCCTGCACCACCACCACCACATCAAAGAAACAAACGACATAGCTTCTCTTTGACAATACCGGCACAATGAGCTCAACTGCCGACTTCAAGGACCGGCAGTTTCTTGCTGTTATCGGCGATGAGGTACGACTGCTGCAGTAGACCAGTCCCTCGAGCCTCGACTATCGATCAATTAGCTGACTTGAAACTCATCAGGATTCCGTGACAGGTCTTCTCCTAGCCGGAATCGGCGTATGTTGTCCCATTCCCATCAGTACTCATAGCCCTCTGAGAGCTCTACATTTTGTAGCTATGCAGCCATACTAACCTGATAGCATGTGACAACCGGCCCCGATGCCCAAAAGAACTTTTTGGTTGTGGATAACAAGACTGAAACCTCTGCCATTGAGGCCACCTTTGAGCGCTTTACCACTGAGCGCAAGGACATCGGCATTGTCCTGATCAACCAGCATGTACGTCGATGGAGGGTGGGCGAGGAGGAATCAGGGAGACGAGGGGGAAGGCTCAAACATCATAATAAGGAGACGAGAGGAGACGAAAAGAGACAACAGCAGAGCCGATACTAACCAATACAGATTGCCGACCGGATACGGCACCTTGTTGACACTTACACAGCGGCATTCCCGACCGTTTTAGAGATCCCGAGCAAAGATCACCCATACGACCCCGAGAAGGACAGCGTTTTGCGGCGTGTCAGACGGTTGTTTGGCGAGTAAGCGGACAACCACATGCCATGACCACGACTGTGGGGAGGTTGAGGGGGAAGATAGCGAGTTGGTTAGAGGCTTGCTTGTCAATGCAAGATAGCTAGACACCTGCCGGAGAATTGCATTTCTATCGTTTGTTCACCTGTTTACTATATATTGCTTTGGAATCTAGTTATAGTTCAGCCGGTTGCCAGATTAAAACATATATGGATTACTTTGGATACTGCTAAGGGCCCGGAACACATCTGAAAGCATAAAGTCTATTTCCTCTGTGCTGCGGACAAATAAGTGCCAACCTCAACAAATATTACTACATAGCTCAAGTAACGGCAAGAAACATATCCCTGTCGCCACACGAGGGGTGAACAAGAGCAAAGGAACGATACAGGTGGCAGAAGGATAAGAGCAAGTTGCGAGACGAATGCAGGACGAATTGAAAGATGCTATGCATGTAGAGAAAAGAAGAAAAAAAGTATAAAATGTGAAGACGCAAGATAAAGAAGACAATATGATGGTCATGCCAACAACATAGAATAACAAACGCAAGCACAACTGGCAATACAACATAGGTAGACCAGAGACTATTGGGACAGAGCCCGGTGGTCGCCATTATATGATATCAAGCCGACCAAGACAAGAAGACATAGCGACATTTGGTGCAGACGTCGTCACCGCTTACAGCTCAATACCAAAGACGCCGGAGCGGTCAAAGACAACAGTGGCGGTCAGGCAGGTAATGGGCTCGTCATCGACAGTGTAGACGTCGGCTAGGACGGTGTACTTGCCAGGAGGGATCTCCTTGGGCAGCTCGACCGACTTGACGATGGAGATGGCGCCCTTCTCAATGGGGCACTTGAGGTCGACGTTCTGGACCTGCTCGCACAGGTCGGCCGTGGTCGTAATCAGACGGATCAAGCCATACTTGACCTGAAGATTAACGTAGGCACCCTCGACGATTGTGGAGGCAACGTTGCCGGTGGCCTTGATGATGAGGTCGGTACCGCTGGGAGAGTTAGCAGGGCGGGCTTAGAGATACAGAGATTCACACGATAAGACGGTCACTTACGCCAGGGGAGGGTTGGGAGAGAGCTCCACACTCTTAATAGTGAGGACATCCTTGGAGTGGTCGGCGGGGCAGAACTCGAGAGGAGACTTGCCGGGCACCTTGAGGTCCTCACGGGAGCCGACGGTCTTGTCGCCGCCAAAGAAGTTGAGGCTCGCTGCCGAGGCCGTCGAAAGGAGGCCAAAGAGGACAACAGAGGCACGCATGATTGCAGTGGGAGAATAGAGTCAATAGAGTGAATGGAGTAGAGGTAGTTGGAGTAGATAACAAGAAGAGACAGAAACAAGAGTGTCCGACAAAGACGGTGTTGGTTGTTGAGTGGAGGAGAGACTAGAGATCAGAGATGGGGATGGCGAGAAGATGTGAGTCGACTTGCTTTGTTTTTTTGTTGTTTACCAGACATGCGTACCGCTTTCCTAAAAGAATAGATTTCTTGGATACAGAAGTAGCAAACGATGCTGGGTATCAAGGTGGCAGGTTGATGAGAGAATTTGTTGAGAGGAGGAGAAGGAACGGAGTTGATGACGAAGATGGGCAGACGGTAGGTGCTTTGTAGCACAGCGGCCAGGCTAGGCTAAGCAGCGCCAAACAGCACCAAACAGGGCAGGAGAGGACCGATAGGCGGCGGTAGCAGTAGCTCACTCTGGCACGAGAGACAAGAGAGATAGGGACAGAGGTTGGCGTCATGGGAAGGGTGAGACGGTATGTGGTTGGCTGGACGCTATGCACTAGCCAACCACATAGGCTCTGGGTCTAGAAAGTGGATACAATGTGGAGGAACGAGAGAGAAGAGAAGAGGCAAGAGGATGTGTTCATCGCACCTTCCATATGCACAGGTGACAGTCGAGTGAAAACGAATATCTTGGCTCTTTGGAACACTACAATGCACAATGTTACATAATCAAAGTAATGCGTGCATAATATGTAGTTAACTTCACAATACTACGGGTCAAAATTTGATGGTAATCTAGTAATACTCCGTATATAACTAGCATGCGGCCGAACCCTGCCCATATCAACGAGGCACAGACACGTAGCGAGCGTATCTATGTTGTATTACGCGACTCGCAGTAAAACACATCAGCTGTATGTAAGATATTTACTGTTGGCATATGATGTGTGGCGGTGCACGTGAACAGTGTACAGTGAATTATGGACATGCCTACTCTTATCTCTTTATCTTACAATAACACTATGTAATACAGGCTCCAACAGGCAAGCTGTGACGCAAGGGAGCAGTCTTCAAAGCTAGAGCTATCGATATCTGGTCAGAGAGACGGAGAAGAGTAGTCTCGCAGATAAGCGCCAGCTCTTATATAGGAGCTGTGCTGGTTGTCTGTGGCCCTTTGGCCTCATTGCTACCCTTAGTGAGTTATGAAAACGCTGAATCATAGAGCCGTCGCATTTGCCATCCTTATCACGCTCTGGTTGCCACCCATTGTCCAGTCATGACGAGTGTGTACCTGTTTGCGGTTCAAGTAAGAATAGAGGCTTGCCGAATTCAGCATACAGCAGCACCTGAGACCTCGTCACGCCTTTGAGTCGCCTCGACAAAGGCGTGAAATACACTGTCTTCTACTCACCTGGTTGCGAATGCGACCTCTCATAGAGCACCGCAGCATGCCAGCACGCCAGCACGCCAGCACTCTCAGGCAAAGACTCGCCAAACCAACTACACCAGCAACTCGACAAAGAACGCTTTCCTACTGGGCAACGCGGTATCTAATACTGGGCCCAGCTGCCACGCTAAACAAGTGGAATATGATCGAGACAAAGGAATCTCTGGCTGTCTGGAAGCCTGCGCGACCTGCATGTACCGATACATGCAAGGATGTAGGCTGCAGTCTCTCCGCTTCTCTGGCTGTCTGTCTCCTCTCACGACTCACTCCTCCAATTCCCCGCCATTCTGGTCTGGCCCTCTGCTCTACCTGCCCGCCTAATATCTTACCTTTACAGTGCCGATGCTCCTTGTCATATCTTACAATATGATCGCTCTTATTATGCAATTTATAGCCCGGCGATTCAGGCAAAACAAAACAGCCCGCCTGCCAACAAGTCAGCCTAGTCCTATTGCCGCCCTCATTCTCTAAGCGTCATCGTCCCTCCGCCATTTTCATTATTTTCCAATATTTTCAAAATGATATTTTTTTCTTCAATTCTTTGCGTGTGTTCTCTTTTCCTCTTTTCCGTCACCATCAGATCATAGCCAGTCCACGCTCGGGCGTCGCTCATCGCACCTCGTGATGGCTTCATTTAGTCTCAAGAGAGGTCTTTTCTCGGCCACGTTTCTGAAGATGGACGATATATCTTGCAGGATACTCCATGAAGCAACCTCCATCTGGCCAACAGATCCATGAGCCATCGTTTACAAAAACATATATAAAGGTTTGTATAGGTCTGCTATATCACCTGGTGCCAGTACTACTCATTATGTGCATTTCTACTCATTTCATTTTTCACCAAGCAAAAGCAACCATTCTACTGCTGGTTGAGTTGCAATATCTTCACTTTTATCGCTCGCACCCTCATTTTCGATCTTCAAATTCTGCCAGCAAAGTCAGCACTTTGCCTCGGGCACATTTCCTGGTCGCCTTAATGCCTCAGGCAGCAAGTTGCTGATTGGCTCAGGTATCCAGCATATCCCACACGCCCATCGAGTAAGTACCAGTACATGGTATTATGTGCTCACTATCCCACCCATTTCCACTTCCGCTTCCCTCTTGCTTTTTTTCGCTGTCCCTCTGTTCTTACTGCACTAGAAGAATGCGAATGAGACCAGGGGAAGCAACACCGCGCCAGAGCTACGCTAGTTGAGCCTGTCGGTCGCTCTTGCCTGCTTTCCCTCGTCGCTCGCTCTCAACTTTTTTCCTTATATTTTTCTTTTTCCAAATTTTCTGTGTTTTTATTTTATTGCCTCTCTGGGTGGAGAACCACTCGCGCTTTCCATTGGCCAACTGTCCGCTCTTCTCCCCCTTCTTTCCCTTCGTCTTTCCTTCGTCGTTCCCCGAAGGACGAATCCCTATAGCGTGTGGCTGCCCTCTGATGGCCTAATACTCTCCTCCTGTCTCTTTTCTCTTTTGGCTTTTCTGGCTTTTCTGGCTCATTTGGCTCGCTTTTTGGCTCTCCCCGTTCTTGTTGTTTTGCACCCCCTCTCCCGTCTTCTCGCTTTTCTCTCCTCCCATCCTCCTCCCATCCTCCTCCCCGTCCACCCTCGCTCTTTCCTTCTTTCCCCTTCTCGCCAAATCTCTCGTATCTTACCTTGTCTCCTTCCCTCTTTGCCTCCCCTCTCGTTCGCTCTTTCCTCGATCAACTCTTCGACCTCCTTCGCTCTTTCCTCGAATCCTCCCTCGACAGCCACTCTTCGTCGCATCCCCCCAACTCAGTCCTCCCCTCTATTTTCATTCGTCTACTCTTCTGTCGTCGACAGACAATCTCACCACTTTGAACGCCTATTTTTGCATGCTTCATAAACGTAAAGACAAGACCGCGAGCTATTCTGTTTCGTTTACTATTTCGCATCGACTTGACTCAACTCTTCTCTCGACTTTGTTTCTCTCTTCGATTGATCGCTTCCCCGAGTCTCTGCCACGACCTCCTCAGTAATCGCGCTGTACTCTTCTCACGCCCGACTCGCCGCCATCATCTCGAATCCCTTGTTCACATTCTTCGAGAGCGCATAACTGCCAGTCTTTCAACTTGCCGACAGAACGCGCTCGACCATTCCGTGCGCATCTCCAGTTTGTCGACAGGTCCGAGACTGAGCGTCAAGCACATTCTCCGTTGACGCGACACCTCCGTTCTCTTTCGTCTTCCAAAGAGAACTCAGAGGACAACTTTCTCGTCTTTGCTAACGTCTCCGTCACCTTCACCGCGTCAACATCAATTACTACAGCGCCTTTTTTGGACTTCTGCGTTGCTTGATCTGCTTCATTGACGACGGCGACTCGGCGTGACTGCCCAAGTAACGACGTCTCGCGTCTCGGTCAACACTGGCGTCACACAACCATGTTATCTCAATTGAAGAGATAATCTCCCAAAACAAGCATCTACACTCCTAGTCACTTCGGTCCCCTCCCCCCATGGTGAGGTCTCTCTTGGATTATGACCGAAAAGCACCCGCCGCCGTCGACACAGGCCGCGCTTTCAACACAAAGCCTCCCCCCTCTCAATCCCGTATCTTCCGCGCCAATCCCCAAGGCTATATTTGAACAATATAGCTCTCTTCCTCCCTCTACCTCCGTCGCTCCCAATCATGGCGGCGCCACTTCTGCACACTCTCGCGATGTCGCTATCACCAAGGAGGAGTCAGCCACAGATGAGGAGCCTTATACCATAAAATGCATCTGCAGATTTACAGGAGATGATGGAAACACAATATACTGCGAAATTTGTGACTCGTGGCAACACATAGAGTGCTTTTACCCTAACAACAGCGAGGAAGCAACACGTGAAGAGTTTGCCCACGCCTGTCACGATTGCAAACCACGGCCGCTGGACTGGCAACGCGCTCAAGAGTACCAAAAGCGGCGGCTACAAGAAGCATCCGCAGAAGCCGCCGTAAGCCAGAAACCAAAACGACCGCCATCCAAAAATCAAAGCCAGAGCCACAAGAAAAAGTCAAAACCCAGCGATATCCAGACTAACGGACACGGCCACTCATCATCAATGAGCGACATACCAAAACATCCCTCATCAGCCCACGATACCACCCACAGTACGCACCCCAAGAAGTCTTCCAAGCCATCACACAAGTCGAGTCAATCCGTTGGCGGCTCCCATACCAAGAGGAGTCCATCTTACTCGGCCTCGCGAGCAGCGATGCACCCTGGCCATCCTCTTAGCCCGGCGACAACACCACCAGATCTGCCAGATGGCGCTGACGCTTACTACTCCCCCGACTTTGTTTCATTATACAACAATCACCAAGTCCCCGTCAACTTTGTCACCACCAACACATTCGTCAGCCTTGCCGTGTCCAACACAATATCGATATGGCCGCGCGAGCCTGAGCGTATGCTAAACGAGACGGGTCACAAATACGACGATGTGTTCCAGCCATTGCCCTCCAATGCCGACGCTACTCGGAGCATGCCTAATGTGGAAGCCAAGACGCGCTCATTGGGGCAGGGCTCAACTGCGCAGTTGATGTGCCTGGCCAGCTCCGTGGCTGTCGATAAGGACGCGCTGCTCTTGGAGCTCAATGGTGAAATTGGATTCCAAAATGACTACTGTGCAACTCCTGCAAACCGATATGAGGAGCTGTCCTGCCCTCTCCCTTTTGTGTTCTTCCATCCCCTCCTCCCTCTCTACATCGACACACGAAAGGAAGGGAGTAATGCACGCTACGTTCGTCGGAGCTGCAGTTCGAATGCTATCCTAGACACCTACCTCACTGTCGACAACCAGTACCAGTTTTGGCTGGTAAGCGATCGCCGGATTGCCCCAGAAGAGCAAATCACCCTTCCTTGGGACTTCCGTTTGCCCCATGGCGCCAAAGCGCGCATCCTTCGGCTCCTCGGTCTGTCAGACGAGGACACACCAAATAATGAAGACATTGATATCGATGAGGACGAATACAACAATATTGCTCGTTGGATTGCGTCAGTTCTATCTCGTTACGGTGGCTGTGCCTGTGATCTGGGCGCCGATTGCGCGTTCGTTCGCTTTCAACGTCATTATGGCGTCAAAGCCCAGCAAGCGCGCAACGCTCAGAGTACACCCCATGCCAGCCATCCCAAGAAGAAGGTATCGCGCAAATCCAAGTCGCACGCCTTGTCGCCGACTAGCACTGGGTATGCTACAAATAGCCGTGCCGCTAGTGAAGGCCACTTGGATGAGTTCTCTGAAGCAGACAAAATGTCAGCATCGTCTCGCAGCAAGCCACCCAGTCGCGATATGACCCCGGCTCCGCGCCAGGGGTCGTTTGACACATTGGGGATATTAACGGAACCGACCGATCGCGACAAAAGAAAGGTTGCCATGGTTGAAGACTCGTTCAGACGGCTGGAGCAGCAGCCAAGAAAGAAGAAGCGCGTCTCTGACGGAATCACCACGACTGAGAAATCGTCTTCGTCTTCAAAGCATAAGTCTAAGAACGGCTTCCGTCACGGCGGGGACGAGATTGATCCGACAAACACAATTTCTAGTAAGCGCCAATATGTCGATGCAAGCACATCGCGCTGCAAGTCGGGATCTCCAGACAGCTCAGTTTCTCCTCATGTTGCATCTATGCCCAGCGCGGTCAGATCCGCATCTAGTGTATCAAGACACACATCCAGCGGCCCGCCTCCGACATACTGCGACGTCAGCACCCAGACCGATGCTGGCGAAGATGCGAATCCAACAGAGCCGGAATGGTGGTTCAGCGATATTCCTCCCACGTCACGCCCCAAACGTCGCATCGTGTCCCTCGCAAAGCGTCTTCTTAATAATCGTTTCCGTGTGACTCCTGCAACTTCGCAGGTACCTCCTGTCCCGTCACTGCCTTGTTCAATGAATGTGGACAAGAGTGATGCCAAAAAAGAGGAGGATGGAACAGTTGAAGCTGGCAACCCAACGACCTCTTCTACCGGCGCCCAGTCCGTGGACGAAGACACAAAAATGGCCGATGCGCCCATGCCACCGCCGGCAATCACCAAGACTGAGCCTGTTTCTGCCGAGGGCGTGGACCCGAATTTGCCTATTAAGACTTCACCAGATCTACGGGTCCAGCTCCCAAAAGTGCCAGCATTTGTGGATGGTATTCAGCCTGCTGGCGCTACGGCAACGCCACTGTCAGCATCATCAATGGTGCAGTCCCCCTTCGCCTTGGGGAATTCGAATCCATTTGGATCACCTGCTGTGACGCCGAGTCCTATTAAGAAGAAGATGAGCCTGAGTGACTACACTAAGAGCCGAAGAGCAGCTCGTCCTTCTATAAGTGCTGGGACTGCGTTGAAAACTGCGGCATCTACCGTGGAAGAATTGACATCGACAACGACCTCTGATGGTGCCGCTAGTACCGATACACCTGCTGTTACTGACAACATGGCCGACACCACTGATGCATCTCCCAGTGACATAGCGGCACCGGGAACGACAACGCAGTAGTGGTTCTGTGCCACGGCATGATCCATGCTTCTTGTTCAAGCATTTACTGCAAAAAATACCCTTTCTCCCTTCTCTCTCCCCTCGCCGTCATATATGACATTCTTGTGAGATGCTTTCATGTACAATTATAAATTCCGACACGCGTCTCTTTTCTCTTGGGCGATCTACCCTCCCCGGTTCTTCTCTTTTAATGACACTTTATGTCTTCTTCTTTATGTTCTCTTCTTTTTATAACCTTTTTAAATTACTGTTCCTTTATCGATGGGGGCAAGGGTTGCCCACGGCGTTGAGGCTACTTTTTCTTCTTTTTCTTAGCAAAAGCGGGAGGTTGTCCGTTACTTTCTATCTTCATACTTTTTTTACTTTTCTTTATTTCGATTACGTATGTTATTTCTGTTTTCTTTTTTATCTCCTTGGGTGAAAATGGGATAGGTTCGGTCACGGGTTTGATTTTTGTTTCTATTTGAGCCTAGTCGGCCAAATACCAATATACGAATATGGGACTATCTTTGAGCCTTGCCTCTGCGTCTGCGGCTCGTTGTTTGTTGCTACGGTGGGCACAGGATCTACACAACGATGCGGATTTGTCCTTTTGTATCGCCAACAGACTGCCCAATCCACGACGGAGCCGTGATTCTCAAATAGACTCGCTTCGGATTTCGTTATACCACTTTTTTATCTATCATATGAATATGATCATAAAGCAGTGACCATAGATATCAATACCCGACTTGGCTAGTGACTCAACCGCTGGATATAGTATCGTGATGTGGGCATGTGAAACCGTAGACACATCGATGTACAAGCTGGCATAGTGGACTTTTTCCGTTCCTATCTGGGTATATCTGCCTCTAGATCGCTTCCAATAAGTTAAAACGGCCTCCCAATGACCTCCAAACGCCCGAACGCTATATATGATACATGGCCGATAATGTGATATATGGATAAGAAGAAAAGAAGAAAAAGAAGAAAAAGAAGAAGAAAATTAGAGCACATAACAAGCACACTAATGTAGTTGGAAATCACCACCTTGCGCCTAGAAGCCCGTCCGACTTATACACATATCAATCTCGTACTCCCTCCTGCTAGCTCTTCGTCGACCTTATTTCGTAATCGGCAGAGCATATATCATGCTTAGTCCAATGTATTAACCAAAGAAAAATCGAGGGAGCATCCCACGAGTGAGTTATGAGGGAACAGACTTGAAGCCGGGGGCAGCTAGTATCCAGCGCCTCCTAGGTTATCCTCCTTAAAGATAAGTAGGGCGAGTCGGTGCCGCACAAAGAGGCCAAAGAGACCGACAAATGTCTGCATAATGACAATCTCGAAAGCAAGACGGTCTTCACGCAAGGGGCCACGCCACACAAGCCACAGATTGAGGATAGTCATGTTGGTGGTTTCCTTGAACAGGCCATTCTCGTCCTCGGTGAGGCGGATCAGGTGCAGCTGGGCGAGAAGACGAATGGCCCAGGCAATGGGTGGCCTAGGCTGCCGGTCCGGCGTCCAGACAGTCACAGATGGTTCGAGTAGGCCAGTGCGGGCAATAAAGCGCGGCATGCGGTGACGCGGGCACGGCACAAGACCAAAGATCTGTGGTGCCGAGTACAAAAAGTTGAATATTTGCGGGATGAGCAGCAGAATGAGCGTCTTGGAGAAGTGGCCGAGGATGCTCACGACAACAAAGACCATGCCAGCAAAGTAGCAGTAAGTGTCACCAACAAAAACGCGTGCAGGGTACCAGTTGTGCGCCAGCAGAGCGAGGGAAACACCCAGGAATGGTAGCAAGAAGTAGAGACTGAACAGATGGCTGTCAGTGGCTGGGTGTGGGTAGGGACCAGCCAGTAGGTAGAGGGCATCGTTGAACACAAGGAGCGCAGCGATTACGACCGACTGAGCAACCTCGATACCGTTTATACCTGCCAGAATGTTGATACTATTAGGCGAGAAGATAGCAACGGCAGTCATGTAACAGTAGTAGAGTGGGCCAAGGTCAAACAGCTCACTGCCGATAAATGGTTGCAGCAGGGTGGGGACGACAACTGAGGTGACGCCAAAGTCGACAAAGTAGACAACAAGCAGTGGGATAGCAGCAAAGGCAGGGATGAAGAACTTATGGCGCCAGCGAATGTCAAACAAGTCGTCACCAAGGCCAAGCAGTGTGATTGACTGCAGTGAGATGATGGCCGACAAGAACGAGGCAAGCTTGGAGTGGGGGAAGAGGTGCAGCAGGCGACCGCGCTGGACGTGCTCGGCCTGCAGCACAACATCGCGATTGCCGCCGCCGCTGGTAGCAGCTACAATGTCTTTGTAGAAGGGAACGGGGATGAAGACGATAAGTGCCAGCAAGTAGACAATGGCACACACGGCACCCATGCACTCGGGCAGGGTTTTCCGCTGGAGCTTGTTCATGTCGGCGCCCTTGACACCGATGCGAACAAAGCTAGGACCAAGCCAGCGAATCATGGCATAGCATGCGGAGAAAGCAACGCCACTAATGGCAATGGAGGCTGTTAGGGGAGCACCATCATCACGCCGCAGGGTATTAGCCAGTACGGTGGCACAAGCAACAGTGATTGCGAGGAGCGTGGTTGCTTCAGTCGTAGAGAGGGCGCAGGGCACACCAGCAGCCAGGGCCTCGTACTCGTTTTTGGGTTTGACAAGACCGTTCGTTGACGGCGGAGAAGCATGTGTTGAATGAGCCGAGGTCGACGATGACAGTTCTGGGGCATGACCGTCGAACGAGGACGATGCACCGACTGCCGGGCTATTAGAGCCTGAGCGGGCGGCAGACCGGCCCCCAGAGGCTAACGACATCGTGGTGTAGAAACCAAGTAAATTTGAAGTTGAATGGAGGTCAAGTTGAGGTTAAGGTAAGGTCGAGATGTCACCGGGGTGAGGGGCGTTGCGAGGCCCTTTAATGAGTGGAGGGGGGTTTCGAGCTTATGAGGTGTTGTTGACGAGGTTACCGAGTTGACCAGCTGTTCTATAGAAAAGCGCGTTTTTTTTTGCAGTTGAGAGGATATGCTAATGCTGCTTTGTAAAGGTCAATTGACGGTCAAAGGGCGACTGCCGAGGTTGTTGAAGAAGTGCGTCAAGGAGTGGTGATGCAAACGCACGGTTGAGTTGACGTCGGGGAAAGAAACACTCTAGAAACATGCGCGCAATTGGACACTTTGCAGCTTTGTACGCGTCCAGGCGTCCTAGCTTTTGTGGGGAGCTCATAGGTACGTAATTCGAGCGCCAACGTTGGCTGATGTAATTAATGCAATTAAATATATGAGTGATTTTAATAGAGAATCAACAGTCTAACGGCCAAAGCTTGGCTACGCTTGATTACAAAATGGAAGCAACGACCCTTCGTCACTTCCTCGTCTGTCGAAACGATCCTAACAAAGCTGCCCTTCCGATTTTTAACATTACTAATCCGACTATAAACCAACTATTGACAGGCATCGTTCACTGGCTCGAATATCCTGACATCTTTGATTGAAGATATGAGATGAATTGACAGCGACCCTGACGAGTCCATTGTTCTGGTGTAATGACATCAGGTTGACTTAAGCTTCGTGCATGTGGTACGCTAGCATAGACCGTAAACAGCATCATATGCTCCGACGCCCAGCACGTTGCAACTCAGCTCTAGCTATATCCTTTCTTGTTATCTTGGATATCGTAGATGAATTATTATTACACAGTTTATCTAGGATCGCATGCACTTTCCCAACGTCTGCCCATATCAGTCGCTTCAACGCAGTCCACGGACTAGTTCATGGATATTCCGCGGTCGACGGAGGAGGTAGGGTGTATAAAATGCTTATTTTGTCCTTCTTTACTTTTTAATTTAATTTATTTTTTAATATTGCACTTAGTTGACAAGGATGTCTCACTGGTCCATTCAGCCGTGACACCCTTGGTTAGGAATTTTACTCCACGCATCTATCTGTACGGCATAAGAACACCCGGGCCTAGCTTCTTGTAGGCAAGGATGAATCTGGGGGCTAGCTCTCTCCTCTTCTCTTTCTAGTCATAACTCTTAGCAGAATTCAGGGTATCTCTACGCAGTATTGCCCCGGTAATTAATCTTGAATACAGAATTCATCCAGTGTTGGCCCTTGACTTTGATATATTTCTTCTCCATCTCTTGATGCTCATGAACGTGATCGCAATGCTTGTTCCGCAGTCCGTGTAATCTGTAGAGAAAGAAAGGAAGAAAAGAAAAACCCTAGCCGAATACGATAAAAAGGTCATCAAAGGCTACGCCAATCTCACCTGTCGCCGTGTGTAAGTCAACCCGTCTGACCCCGGCCTGGGTTGCATTGTATGCTTGCCTCCTTCCTTGGCCTTTCTTTCCGTCTGCCTTTGTCTTCCTCTGGGTTCTGTGTTGGGCGGATCCCACTCGCTTGCTCCGGTGACTAGGACCTGCGTTTTCCCGCCGGTTGATTTTATATTTTATCTTAATTTATATTCTTTTTTTTTTTAACCTCTTCCATATTTTTTATTCACGACTTGCCATTTCCTCTTTCAGCTGGGTTTCTTCTCGTGCCTTTTAGACTTACTATTTATTATCTGCTTCTCCCGCCGCTACTTTGTTGTTTCCATCACTCTCGATCTTCGTATTTTTGTTCTTCCTCTTTGTTGATTTATAATATTACTCGCCTGGCTTGCACACAGACAGCTATATTCTTCACAGATAGCTGAAATCATGACGGTAGACGACAACAGGATGGCAGCTGGCCACCCAGGACCGGTAGATACAGATGCCATTCCCCCCACTGCGGCTCGCCCAGCGTCTCTCTCCGGTTCATCAACACACGTCGCCATAAGTCGCAACGACGACGCAGCAAAAGAGAAAAAGGCCGAGGCCAGCATAGACGACACCGATGAAGCATCCATTGAAGACGACGGGCTCTATGTCGCATCAGAGGTCGAACAGATCGATGACCTATCGCGCGCCGAAAAGGGAGCTGCCGGTGATGAAAGTCACGGACATAACAACCTAGCCACCGTTATCTCCCGCATCGTCAGCAACGCTAGCTCAACTCTCGGGCGACGGCATCAAGAGCACCACACAAAGCTCGATCATATTGACCCAACTAAAATTCCCATAAGCGATCTCGACCATGGCATCGTAGGCTGGGAGTCCGAGGATGACCCGGCCATGCCTATCAACTTTTCACCGCGCCGGAAATGGACGATTATCACTTTTCTGTCGTCAATGACACTGATGACACCCTTTGCCTCGTCAATTCTGGCACCGGGCATCACCATGATGGATGAAGAGTTTCACAATCATAGCCTGACCCTCGGCTCACTTGCCGTGAGCATTTATCTCTTGTAAGTGAGGAATTTGAACTTTAAGTCGTCTGTCTGAACTGCCTAATTTCATTGCTGACCGCCCACTCCCATGCGTGTACAGAGGTTATGCTGTGGGGCCCTTACGTGAGTTTTACCTAGTTTACATGTCATTTTATCCTTCTCTCTCTCCTGTTTTGCCAATTTGTTCGAGAGCTTGCTGACCTATAACCCTCCATAGTTCTCGCTGGTCTTTCTGAACTCTATGGCCGCCACATTGTGCTCACCATCTCAAATACGTTCTTCTGTGCCTGGCAGATTGGATGTGCACTGGCACCCACCCTCAACTCTCTGATTGTGTTCCGATTCTTTGCTGGTATCGGTGGCAGCGCGTGCATGACCCTTGGCGGTGCTTGCATCTCGGACCTGGTCAGTACCACCTACGGATGATCAGATTCCACCTTTGATAATTACTCTTTTCTAACTTTTTTAGTTTCCCATTGAAGAGAGAGGACTTGCCCTATCCCTATGGACCATTGGTCCTTTGTAAGTCTGCCTGCCTTGTATCACCATCGTATTTATCTGCTGCATACAGTCTCATCTACACATTAATTCGTGCATCCCCATCGTCCGGTTTTAATCATCCGCCTCTAGTCACCGCCCTTGTCCCCGCGTCATGTTTCTCATTTTTGTCAGTCAGCTAATAACTTAGGATCGGCCCGTCTGTTGGTCCCCTCGTCGGAGCCTGGGTCGCCCAGACAATCGGTTGGCGCTGGGACTTTTGGATCGTGCTCATTCCCGGCGCTATAAACACCATTGTCATGGCCGTGTTTAGTTCTGAGACGAACCACCAGGTCCTGATTCGCCGCAAGGTGCAGCGCCTTTCGAAAGAATTGGAACGTGATGACCTTCGCAGCTGCTACGATGACCCAAACAAGCCTCGTGTGCCCACGCGACAACTGCTGCTTCAGGGTCTCATGCGGCCAGTCAAGCTGTTGTTCAAGTCGCCCGTTCTCTTTATTATATCGTTGTATGTCGCCTTCGCGTACGGTGTCCTCTACCTGCTCTTTAACACTATCCCCATGGTGTTCCAAGAAGGTTATGGCTGGAGTACGGGCATCACAGGTTTAGTGTATATTCCTCTCGGTCTCGGATACATCGTCGGCCTTGTTGTGTTTGCACATCTCTCGGACAGGACAGTCGTCCGACTCACCAAAAACAATGGCGGTGTATACGAGCCCGAGATGCGTCTTGTCGACTGCATCTACTTTGCTTGCTGCCTTCCCATTACCTTTTTCTGGTACGGATGGGCTGCAGACAGACAGGTCCACGTAAGTTACCGTATTCTATCTGTTAGTGAACTCATCTTAAGATACTAATTGACAGTGGATTGTGCCTGTCATGGGCCTCTTCCCTTATGGCTTTGCCGTACTCGGCATCTGGCAGCCCGCACAGGCCTTTGTCATTGACGGCTATGGCCAGTATGCAGCCAGCGCCATTGCAGCTTTTACTGTGTTCCGGTCCATTGTGGCTGCTTTTCTTCCACTGGCTGGCCCATCCATGTACGCCAGCCTCGGTGTAGGCTGGGGTAACAGTGTACTCGGGTTCATCTGCATCACTCTGATCCCCGTGCCGCTTCTGCTTTATCGGTATGGTGCAATGCTGCGGAAGAAGTACCCATTGGTGTTGTAAGATGTCGATATGCACTAATCAATGTTCATGTCGGATGTCTTGTCGAACGGATCTAGGTAAGTATAAATTCTCAAATCAGACAGGCCAAAATAAGACGTTCTTTTCATTAAAGTGCAGATTCTAGAAGTTGAATATTACAGTGAGTCCCAAAAGGCCTGTACATTTAGCCAAGCTATAGATGTAAATCGCAAATTTAAAATAATTAGAATCGAAATCCATACCAAGGCAACATAAATTACAAATTAGAGTTTGCTCTTCTGAGCAGGCGTCTGCAGATGATCGTACGTCATTCGTGAAAGATGGTCCTCGGGCACACCGTTGGGGTGGCTGCCAAGCGACCGCGTGTCGACCAGATCTGGGCTCAGCTCTTCAATATTGCGTGCACCCAACAAGCGCATGTCCATCTCCAGCTCGTCCTTGAGCAGCGACATGGCCCTGTCAACACCCTCAACACCGTATGCCGACATGGCGTACAGAAATGGACGTCCAATGCCCACGCCCTTGGCACCCAGACAGATGGCCTTGAGAATATCCGTCGCACGCCGCAGGCCTCCGTCGATGTACACCTCAATGCGCCGGTCCAGACCCCGCGCCCGCAGTATAGGCATTGTTTCAGCCAGCACTTCCAAGCTCGATGGCGCAAAGTCCAGCTGCCGGCCGCCGTGGTTCGACAGTACGACACCGTCAACGAGGCCGGTTTCGGCGGCACGCACAACATCCTCGACACGCTGTACACCCTTAAGAATGATGGGCAGGCGTGTGACAGACCGGAACCAAGGCAGGTCGTCCCAACACAAACTCGGGTCGATGAAACTGCTGATGGCGCGTGCCGCACCCTGTGATGTATCGGTCGAGTGCCCCTCCTTCTTTTGCACACTGCTGCCGCCGTCGCCGAGCGCTGTCGCTTTGGCACGCATATCCTTCTCGCGACGGCCAAGCTGTGGTGCATCGACAGTGATGAACAAGGCGCGACAGCCGCGCTTCTCAGCATGCTGAATGATGCGACGGGTAATTTCGCGGTCTTTGTTGACATAGAGCTGCAGCCACTGTGGCGGGTCGCCAGGACCCTCGGCGGCATCCATGATTTCATCAAAGGAGCACGAAGCGAGAGTCGGTATCATCTGAACGACATTATGGCGCGAGGCGGCCTTTGTGAGACAGGTCTCGCCGTCCGGGTGGCCGAGACGGCCCAAAGCTGTTGCAGTAACATAGAATGGTGCTGACACACGGCTACCGAGCATGCGCGTGGACAGGTCAACATTTGCGACATCGATAAGGATACGAGGACGGAACCAGACACGCTGGAAAGCTGCACGGTTCTCGCGCAACGAAATCTCATCGTCAGCAGCACTCGAGTAGTACGCCCAGGCACCGCGCTTCATGACACGGCGAGCAACGGCCTCGAAGTCCAGCAGGTTGTAACAACTCTCGACAGGGGGCATGAGTGCGCGAGCCTCGGCAACAGCTTCAGCTTCACGGGCCTCGGCCTCTTCTTCTGGTGTCTTCACACGAGTCTTTTCTGCTTCGGCGACGGCTTTGAGGTCGGCCTTGTCAATGGCACCAAGGTGCTTAGACTTGTCGAGGTACTTGTCGAGGGTGTCTGGCGGGTGAACGGGGTCGAAGGCGGCAGTGGCATCGCGGCCGGCGTACTTGAGAATGATCTTCTCACCGCCAGGATGCTCGGGAAGAAACTCGGTCACATCGTAGGCACTGCCGTGGACAATGACCCAGCACGACTCGCGGGTGCTATGCTGGGC
Source organism: Ophiostoma ulmi (assembly GCA_029298715.1). Lineage (NCBI taxonomy): Eukaryota > Fungi > Ascomycota > Sordariomycetes > Ophiostomatales > Ophiostomataceae > Ophiostoma > Ophiostoma ulmi. The sequence continues at coordinate 2,576,897 of JANSLN010000002.1, read as the reverse complement.
GATTTCCTTTGCAGAGAGGCCCATGGTGTGTGTCGTGTGTTGATGTATGGTGTAGATTGGACGATGTGGTGATGCTATAAGATGGAACAAACTCCGTACCAATTGAGATTTCTGACTTTCTAAAAGAGAAAAAGGGGAAAATGACGATGATGAAGAGAAGAAATAATAAAAGGAAAGTAGAAGATGAAGAAAGAATAGTGAAGATTAATAAAAGGAGAGGCCAGGGAGTAGAAGACAAGAAGATATGGAAATAGGCTGGGCAAGAAAGAAAATGGACAAGCGGAAGCGGAAGCTGGTACCGGGGTCACGAAGAATGCAAGCTGGCAGCCTAATTCATCCGGGGGGCATTGGTGGCTCGTGGTGGACTCGCCTGTTCGCTGTTCCGATCCGCAGCCTCCCTGTCTCCTATATTCATCTTCCCATCTGCAACTGCAACTGCAACTGCAACTGCTATGCCCATATTATCCATGATTCCGGCTGCTGCTAGACAAATTAGGACTTTTATAAAATAAAACAAAAATATAACGAATCCCAATTCTTATTTCTTTCTTTCATATTGTCAATGGTATGCTTGCCAGCTTGCTGCTTGCCTCTCACGTTGATCGTCTTTTTCCTCTTGTTTTGCGGGGAATGACGCTGCCCGGATTGACATGGAGACACAGGCAGGTGAGTGGGTCTGCTACCCCAATAAGTCGAGCAAGCTTAGCCACCCAAAGCGCTTCAATTGGAAAGCCAGTGGCAGCACTGAAAGGTATTACACACTCCGCTAATAAATGCCAATCTAATGGGGTAACAAGAACTTGTAGAGTAATCATAACGACGGATAGTGAATTACTATCACAAGCACGCTAATCCTGAAGCGGAAACATTACCTAATTCGTCGAGTGCCATAATAACAGATTGGTGAGTATGACGTTAATGGGCATTCTGTGTGTGATGAGAGCTGGCACCATATTCTGTGAATGGGAGATATAAAATCCAGAATACAGGGTTATTAATATAGTAGTGATATGTGATGAGGTTATGGCGCTGATGAGTTAATACCAGCAACCTAGAAAATATAATAATGCCAATGTGTAATGCCAAAATAAAGTCATCAATATAGATTGTCAAGATAAAAGATATGAAGGACAAATAAAAGAAAGAAAACCGCTCAGAACGGGGTATAAAAATAATAATATCAAAGAAAGAAACCAAAACGGCATGGCCGTAACCGAGGATGCAAAGACAAATCAAAGTCCATCCAATACACAAATGCCAAAATACAGCCAAGAAACCAATCCATCAAAGATCAGTAAAAAAATAGATGAACAATAAATACACCAGACTACCGGCTGGACGATGTTGAGTGGCTGGAGATGCTCATGGGTCTCCGTGCCGGTGCCGGTGGAGGATTGTTGTTGCTGCGAAGACGCGAGAAGAACCCGCCGCCGCCGTTACTGGAACTGCCGCCGCCACCGTTCAATGTCGGCACCCTCTCATGGCTTACGACACTGACAACGCTGGACTTGTCGCTCCCAGGCGAGGGCTCCGTGAGCGAGTTGGGCTCAATATGCGACTGTGGGAAATAGCCCCATTTTCCCTTGGAGTTCATGCCTGCCCAGCACCAATGGTCGGGATGGGACCCTGTTTGTTAGTTATGTTCATCCATCTCTAACCCACACTTCTCTCAATAGCACTTACAAATAATATCAGACACAGTCTCATTCTTGTCCAGTCGAAGCCAGACGCTGTTCTTGTATGTGCTAGTGGTTGCCCACTTCCACCGTGCTGTCGCCCTGAGTGAGCTGGGCGCTTGTGCCCGCATCTCGTGTTTTGGCGGCGGGTCAAGACGCACAGACTCCACGGGGAATGGGCCGCGGATGTTATCGAACCAGCCCACCGCCCATTCGCCCTTGTACTTTGCAGGGAACTCAATACCGACAATCTTCGAGCCAGCAGGGAACTGGATAGGCATGGCGCTGTCAAACGGCCGCCGGAGTGTGCCGTGCGACTTGCGGAATGTTTCGATAGCGACCGCTGTAGGCAACCGATCCAGCTCGGGGCGGATACCAGTGAGGTCGGAATGTACAGGCGGGTTGGTGAAGTGAAGGTCGTAGTTGTACCGGAACTCGGGAGGAGCTTCTTCGCCGTCAATCACAGTAACACCGGCAACATTAGGCAGTGGCCGCGGATGGCGTGCCAGATGTGCAAACAGCTGGCCCTGGCTGAAGAATACTGTGGCATCACTCTCTTCGAGCGTGCAGCCCTCTTCCAAACAGAACAGGCAGGCGTACAACGGGTCGTCGACCTGCTTGGCCGGGAGATGGCTCTTCGACAGGAAGCGAAGACGGAAGGCAATACCATGCATGCGATAGTTTGCGCTCGCTGGCAAGTTAGTAATATGCTGCATGAATTCTTGGACAACTGATATTACGTACGATGGTTTTGGCGATCCTTTTCAACCTCGGACCACTGTAATTCATAAAGACAGTGTGTGCACTTGGCAGCATACGCGCCGGAACCACTATATGACTAGAAAGTCAGTTTAAGCCCTTCTCAGTATATGAGTCAGTTACGCTTACCAATTTTCTGATCTGGCGCACGCCGCGCTCACCACGCTGCACTTCTTTGGCACCCTCACAGAATCCCTTGAGGAGATGGAATGCACTGGCAGGGCCAATGGTACAGTCCGGTGTGCGGTGAACCACAAGCTCATTGGGAACACTGGCTCTTGCCGTCTGGGTCGGGCTCTCCACGGGAATTAGACCGGAATCAATGACCACGGGCGGAATATTAATCGATGCCGGGGGCTGCAGTACTTCCAATCCCGCATTGTTGGATACCGAATTTTTCTTGGGGGCCGGAGGAGGTCCTCTTGACAGTCCTGGGAATGCAGGCGCAGGGCCTGGCGGTGACTGTGCACCGCCCGAAGCAAAAGAGGCGAGAAGTTGCGCTGAGAGGCCTTCATCTAGCGGCGATGATGAGATGGGGCCTGCAACGGGGCTGAGAGGATCAAGGGCAGACTCACGTGTCGCGATAGGGTGGTTGGAGTCCGTGCTGAACACTGATCCGTTGGTTGTCGAGCTGACTGTCGAGGCGGTGGCCGTGCTTATCCGGGACTCGCGCGAGCCAACGTATCCTATGTGCAGAGGCTGGTTAGACTGCATGTGCTGCATGGACTGCATCAGAGGTTGCGAAAACGGTCCAGATATGTGCCTCGAGGGCGGCATGATGGAGTATCGGGGAGCGGAGATGATTGGTGTGCGCGGAGATGTGTTGCTAGAGCGACGTTCCTCCCAGTAGTCAGAGCCCTCATCATACCGTCGCGGAATTGGTGGTGGTGGTAGTGGTACAACAAAACGGTCGCTTTGTTTTAGGATCTCGCCTCCGGGGACTGCAGGCAACGGGACTTCAGGTGCAGCCGACGTCGGTGACGGGATAGTCGGCGAGTCCGGCCGTGATGCTATTGAAATGCGGCGGCGGCGGTCCAATGCATCAATCTCACCACCCTCAACGTCTTCCTTGTCACTAAATCCAGTGCTGTCGTCCACAGTCTGGCTATTCACCAAATTTCCGAGCTCGTCGTCCTCCGTAATGGTCGAGACCGAGGGTCGTGGGCCAACCTGCCAGGGGTTTGTCGTCGGTACAGGGGGTGGTGGCACGGACGCAGCAGCAGGGGCAGACGGTTCTGGGATAGAGGGCAGTATCATAGTGGGTGATGAGCCAGCAGAGTGCCGCAAAGAATTGACGAGCTGGGAAGTCGGAATGGCGGGCACTGAAGGCGGCGGGCTGGATCGTTGCTGACGTCCGTTGTTCCAGCCCAAGTCGGGCCCACTCAGAGCGCCCATTTGCGGCATCTGCTCGGCCTGGGCGACGGCGGCGGCGGCAGCTGCGGCGCCAGGCCCTGATGCCCATGCATTAATGAGCTCGTCACGCTGACGGTCACTGGTGTCAGTATAGACGCTGGGGATACTGCCACGGCTGTTGACGCGCATGACGCCCGCGGGCATGATGGGCGATGCGACGGGAACGACAGCAGATGCAGAAGCCTCGAGCTTCATCCGCCTTAAAAGAGGCACAATGGCCATTGTTGTCTTTTGTACGGCCTTTTGGTACTCCTTGAATTTTTCTACGTCGAAACTGTCGGGCTCAGTATAGTCCTCGAGGTCATAGATGAGGGTGCTTAGCTCGTCGACGGGGTCAGTGATGTCCCTAGCCTCGTTGAGAGCTGAAATGAAGTTTTCAGCGTATGTCTTCAACTGGCGTTGTGCGACGCCGTCGACTGTCTTGCGCCCGCGCTCGCCTTCCTTGAGGAGGCCCTGAGCCGCCTTGAGCATGTCATCGTCGGCTGCTGTGCGCGCATTGTCGATAGCAATCTGTGCCTTTTCAATAATGTCCTGGAACGGACTGAGCAGGAGGAACTCAATCTGCTCGTCCATGTTGGCGGTCGAAGAGAATATCAACTCGAGATGCTGTTCCACTTAGGCAGACTCGAAGTTGTTTTCTATCCTATCGTCGTTTGCTCCTATGCTGGTGTTCTTATTGTTGAGTTGTGCAGCTAGAGTTGTGTGCTAATTGTCTATGCAAAAGAGCTGTCTGTGCAACTCTGTAACAGCTCTGTAGCTGTATAGCTGTCTCCAGAGTACAAGCGTGTTGACAGTTGTCTTGCGGTCTCTTTCGGTTGCTCTCCTGTCTTTATGGGGCGTGGATAGGCGGCGGGGGCGGGGAGGAGCCAGCGAGTGGGTATTGTGGTGAGTAAGGGTGAAAGGACGAGAAAACAGAAAAGAGGTAGGAAGAAGAACAAAATAAATGAGAGAAAGATGATTGTGGAATTAAGGGTAGAGACAGATTGGAATATAGTGTGTTTGTATACAAAGAGAGTGTGTGTGTGAGAGAGAGAGAGAGAAGGGAAAGAGAAAGAGAAAGAGAAAAAGAAAGAGGGTGAGATGACGAAAAGGAGCGTGTTGATGTAGACAAGAAACTAGACTGATAGAGTAGGCAGAGTAGGCAGAGTCGAAGATAGAAAGGAGAGAGCTGTTCAGTCGGTCGGCCGCAATTGCCATCAGCTATAATATCAGCTAGCCGCGCCTACGGGTAGGCCAGACCCACCCCCGACTAAGTACAAGTATTGTCTCGAGTGGATGATGGGTGGAGGGAGTCAGACAGACGCAGACGCAGACATGCAGAGAAGAAAAGGCCCAAGACGAGTAAATACACAAGACCCCCTGAAGGTCTATCAGTCTAGGAAGGAAAGAGCGAGATGTGCACCGTGCAGTGCCTGCCTCCTTTGAGCTTTGTGCTTTCTCAAATCGATTTACTCTTTTTTTTCATATATTTATTTAAAATACTATATGATAAAATACTATTTAAAGGTTATATTCATACCCTCAATTAGAATGTGGCCGTTGCTACCTTCAAGGCAGGTGCGAACCACAGGGAAGGGCAAGGCCCGTTGAGGATTTGCCTGAGACCAAAATAGGCAGGCGCTATTAGTATCAGCATCAACTTCAATATTGCATTTTCAACTATTTATTGTGTTTTGTAATACTTTTGTAATTTAATCATCGCATCCTTCGCTTCTTGTACACCGAGCATGGCATTACTGTCTACGGTATACTTGTACTGTGACGCCAGGACGCGGGAGATCAGCCAGCCAGGATATACGTGCAGAATGCAAAGTGAAGCATAGAGGAGTATTCGGGAATAGGGGGGCAAGAGATGAGGCTGGAAAGGGAAAGAGCGAGGCGGAGTGGGAGAGTGGGAGAGACAAAAACAGAAAGAATGACAAGGGATCGGAGAGATAGTGAACTAAGACCATGAAGGGAAGTGGCGATGGGCAGGCGAGCTAGACAATGGAAGTAGTAAACACGAGGCAAGAATTAGCAAAACAACTGCAGGAACGCAATGCAGGACTAAAGGAGAGAAGGAGCAAACATGCAGCACTGAAGTACGATATGCCGGGCGAATATTTGAAGCACGGAGCAACCAAGTAGGAGTCAAATGCGATGCGGATGAAAATAAATTGTGAAACTGTGAAATTCCAAAAAGTATAACCGCCTTGGCCTTGATGCTGTTGTCTCGTCTTGAGACTCGGAGTACATGAGTTTCGTGGTTACTTTAATAATTCAAGGAGTAGTTAGTACTGAGTAGGAGTCTGCCTGACTTGAGATAATAGAGAAGACAAAACAAAGACCAGAGCGTTGGAGGAGGGAAGAAAGGTAATTCATATGCGCCAGTGTATCAGTATTCTTCCTACGACGTTAATGGCCTTGGACTTTAGCCCATGCGAATTATGCGAGACCCCTTATCTGTCTGCAGTTTTTTTTTTTTAAAAAAAAAACCCAGAAAAAAAAACCCAAATAAAATTGGTTCTTACCAGAGTTCATAGGTTTGACTTGTTGCCTGATACCATTGCATCGAGGTGTGCGAGCGGTAGGCGAGTCCGATCAAAAGTGGGAGATAATGAGCATACATGATTGAGGCATGTTTAAAAAGTCGAGAGGTAACTTGAAGAATTCCTGAAATCAAGGAACAGTGACTACATTGAACAGAAAGTATGAACATCAGGATATGAAATTGACACGGGAAAATAAAGCATACTTGGAATTTCTTAAATTTAAATATCATCTTTATAACGCACGACATAAAATGGGAGTAGTGAAAAATAAACGAGTTAACGAGTCAACATGGAGCAAAAAAAGACAAGGTATTAGGATGCGTCCTACCTCATCGTCTATTCTAGGATACACCTCACGCGAGCATCGTTGCCGTTCAATATATAGCTTAGTGACATGTACCACACAGCATTAGGCGTCCCTCATATGTTACCAAGTATCTCCAAGTTGCAGCTACGTGATTTAGTCCTGAGGAATTCGTGTAGTTCCTGGATTGAGAAGATGCACATTGCACATCATTACGAAGAGAGGAAGACATCATTATTTATGTGCGCGGAGTCCAAACGACAAGTTCTGAGAAAAAATAGATAAATCAAATTCATTGTCCTAGTTTGAATAGCTTAAGAACATTAATATCCCAGGGCCCACCTGTCCCTTTAATGAGCGTTGGAACTTAAAGACTAGTTTGGGATAATAAAATATAGCCAATGATAATTAGAGATAGAGATGGGGATTAGGCAATGGTGGGACGACGGTTTAACCCACTAGATGTACATGTAGATACACAAACGAGACAAAGTCGATGAGATGCTTCGTACCTGTGGAAACAAAACGAAAGGAGGAGCAAACCTGGTCCGTGGGATCTAGTTGGACAGGGGCACTAAGGAGGAAGGCCAATGATTGTATGAATATGGTACGGAGGAGGGTGATCGCCGAGGATTGGGTATCATGTGATAGAGGATCTTGTATTACTTGTACGGAGTGCATAGTTGCAAGTTAATAGGCATAATTGCAAGCATGCATCGTAAGGATATGGACTGGGAAAAGAGCAATTCTACATGAATTCACTCATATATGTAAACACAAAATCGATAATCAGGATGGCAAAGACCAGGGAACGCACCGTGCACAGGACGGTGGAGAGAAGAAGCGAGATAGGAGGGGAATAGAAGAAGTGATGTAGAAGAAAACGGTAGAAGCAGGATCGAGAGTAAAAAATGCTTGCCCTGGAGAGGCCTGACCCGAGAGAGGGGAAATGCACAAATACACAAAGCGCTTATTAGGTGGCGTCTAACTGCGACATTGACGAGATAGCACCGTAGTTATCATTGATGGTAGGAGTTGGTAATGGGGCTGGAGATAAAGAATATGGAAGACAAGTTTCAATAGGAAAAAGAAGTAGAAGAATATTAGAAGAGTAGAAGTGTAGCATGCATTTGATCAAGATTTTGATGACAGTAGACAGATGAGTTTATCCCCACGCATACACGCATATCGAGATATTCCGAAAAGAATCGTAAGATACGTCGTATGGGGCACAGATACAGCGCTCAGATACTTAATGGGGAACGCTGATGCAGAAAGACGAAAAGAACAAGAACGACTGGGGATACAAAGATAAAGGAGTGGAAAAAACAGTAGTATGGATAGGAATGGCGCAGGTGGACGTAGATATTAGAGTGGTAGTGGCGCTGAAGTGAGGGTACTTGTGATCAGAAAACTGGGGAGTCGTTAGCTCCCATTGTTAACGGTAAGAGCCAACAGCCTAATACATACTACATAGCTAGCAACCCAATGGACAAGAGAGGCATCTGCCCTACTATCTGCCAGTACTTTCAACGGCACGTGAATGCATCGGCTGACGTGCGAGGCTGTGCCCAATGAAGATGTTTGAACAATAATAGACATGGGCATATAAGCGACGCGAATCCATTGGCACTGACTTTATAGATGATAGACAGATACATATTGAGACGTTGTTGGAATGACGGGTAAGCATTGGATAGAGAAACACATCTTTGGAGGGCGACACACCCTCGCTCTCCATGCCATTTATCAACTTACCATGAATACTTCTGCTATCATCAGGCAGGGCATAGCCAAGTCATGCATGTGAGACATGTAGAGTTGAAAGTACGGGCTACGTCGCACTCGAGAGACAAGCATCGCAGGAAGACCAGACGACAAGACGACAAGACAGCTAGACAAGCACTCGCTTGAAGGAATGATGCACATGGCTTCCATTGCCACTATCTTGTCTTTTCTTCGTCTACGCCCGTCTCTCTTTGCCCCGTTGCTCAGCCTCCTTGCTGTAATTTCTGGGCACCTCTGACTGGCTTGAATTAAACGAGGCGAGTCAGCCTTCCGCTATATTTATTCTGTACAAAATAATGCTGTAGAGAAACGACAAAATACACTAGAGACGCTGCACGCCCGCTAAGAGCCGAAGCTTATTGGCTTGCGTCTTTACTCTGCTTGCCGATGAAGGATGAAAATGGAGACAGTGGAAAACAAGAAAGTCAGTAAAGTCGGGGAAAAGGGACAGATCTGCAAGGCATTTGGAGGTCGTCAGTATGGAGCAGGTAGATGGCAGTGAATAAAAGCGCACCTTCTTCCGATAAAATATACAAGTGTTACATAACCTCCGTCACCACATGGCACCTAGAATCTATGTGTAAATCTACTCCAGGAAGGGATGCACATTAAGGATCCAGAGAAGCAGGGAAGTAGAAAAAAAAAAGGAATTATAATACTACCATGGACTGGACATCTTGTGTAGTGGTTCAATTGTCGACCCAGCTTTCAAGACAAGGGAGCTGCTGGAACATGGTTCATTTGATACGTCGTAAAGCCCACTGTTTTACTCTTTTTCTGAAGGAAGATACCTCTGTACAAATTTATGGGGCGACATGATGGGGCAGTGCCAGATAGGTAATGAAGTTACTTGCTCTTTGTACCACTGAACCAGCGGTCAGGTTAAACCAGGTAGGATAGGTTCACAGTTTATCAGGTTCATGAGTAACACAAGGTTAACAACCTTATTATTGATGGGCAAAAATACGAACAGACTTTGGAAATATCAATCTTCTATATAGAAGGAATGCTTTGACAACACTACGGGGCACCTTTAAACGAGGCATGCGGCATGTCAACCATGTCGTAGAATAGAGAATCATAAGGGGGTACATAATAAGTGTATGTAGATAAAGAATCAATAAAGGATACACACATAATTAACAAGGAATACATAAGTACAGAGTACCGAAAGTACAGATCGGAAGCCAAAGGTTTCAAAGGAATGGAAGCAAATAGAAGGCAAAAAGAAGACGCATGGAAAGAAACACCCGAGTAGAAAAAAGAAAGAGAAGAAGGAAAACAATCCATACTTTGTATACCGGCTCGGCCCAACAGTGCCTCGCTTCTGTAAAACCCCACTCTGCCACACTGCTACGCAGTCAATGTGCTTCACGACTGCGCTTCCGCCTCGGGAAAGACTCCGGTTCGTTCCAGTATTCAATGCAAAGTGCAAGGCAGATTGATGCTTGAAACCTATCGCATCAGTACAAACAGCCACACTGCAGATGCCGTTGTCGCTTCGAAGCTAAGCCTCGTTTATTCGGGATGGGACAGTGATCTCTTGACCACTTTTTGGACCGACTGTATCACATCGGTCAACTGGATTTGCTAGATCAACTTGATAACAATGACCACATCAGCCACATTGACTACAGGAGACGTCTAGCTCCCCTTTGTCTGTGCCGTCTTGGCCTCGAAATCAACAAACTCTGCGATCAGTGACCGTCCAACCTGCACAGACTCGGATGGGCCCCGTTGCCGAAGCCAAAACACATCCTCCGCTGTACCCTGGCCCTTGGTCGACAGTTCGCGTGCCTGCTCCTCCAGCACCTCGCGCGTAATCTTTTCGCCACCAGTCACGTTCGGCCCGATTGCCTTTTCGGCCTCGGACTCGCCCAGCGACTCTGCCAGCACCCGCTTGCGCAGAGCAAATCGTTCGGCCCGCTCGCGCTGTAGTCCGGGGCTGTCCATTTTGCCAATAATGTACCGCACAACAAGCTGGATTCCGTGGTACGTGTGCTCGGCAAATATGATGCTCAACAGCAGAGCCCAGGCCTGAATATCCCAAGGCGAGTGATCGGGGCCAAAGGTGTTGGAGCGGAACAAGAAAACTACAGCTGCGCTCGTGATACTGCCCAGCCACGACAGGAAGCCGAGGCTGCCCAGCCAGGGGCCAATCGAGTCACCGCGCCACGGGACCGGACGCTGACTATTGATGGTGATCTTCATAGCGTCAGACCGTGCCTCTACCCAGTTGTTCACCAGGAACGAGCAGGCAGTCAGCGGCCAAACAACCGAGAACAGAGACAGGTAGCCAAACTGCACAACCATCTCGCGGTAGTCAATGGTCACGTCGTACACGTCGAGATTAGCCTCGTTACGCACACGCTCAAGGAATGCGGCTTCTTCAGGAAGATCCTTGACCTGCTCCTTATTGACAAGATCTTCCGAAACATCTTTGACAGCCTTGAACACCTTGCGCTTGACGTACGGCACAATGGCCTCGGTCAAGAAGTTGACAAGCTGTGCAGTCACCGTAAAGTAGATGACCTGCCGTGTGAGACGGTGGGTGTTGACCTGGAAGGCTGCTGCCTTGTGTGCGATGTCATCGGTCTTGGCATCGCCCGTGAGGTGCTGTGCGGTCATCTGGAACACATCAAGGTATGGCACGAGGACCTTACCAAAAGGCACGTAGACAAATGCTGTCAGGAAAATCGGAAGGTATGACGTAATGCAGTTGATGACAAAAATCTTTTGCACAAAAGCAGCTTGATGATCATCCTGCGTCTCGTAGTTCTCCGACACGGTAAGCTTCTCGGCAACAGTCGTGAGAACACCCGTGAGAATCGGCATGAACACTGTAAGGAGAATAGTCGGCAGGAACGTAAGGTACTGCTTGAATGGGCCACCGTAGAGTTCCGTGATAAATATTTCAATCGAAAAGCAAGCTACAATCAAGCTACCCAGGACAGCCACGCAGGCCAGCGCAAAGGGCACCTGAAGTAGCTGGTAGATGAACCGCCGGAAGGGCGAGTACACCTTGACTGTCTCGCCTGTAATTGGGTCCTGTGCCTCGCGCTCAAACTGGAACTGCGACCGTGGCAGCTGGATTTTGGACACACCGTGCACTCCCCACTGCACGGCCAGATCAACCTCCTTCTTCTTCCAGTACTCGAAAAAGACCACTGACCAAAGACAGTTGACAATCGCGTACAGCCACGAAAACTGGCCAATCAGCAGCCACGCGCCAAAGCCAAAGGCCGCAGGGAAAAGCAGGAACTGAAAGTAGTTTTGCAAGAAAGCAAAGTAAAAGGCAATTTTCTCGCCAAATTTATCGCGGATCGCATCCAGGTCCTCGGCATCCAGCATGTACTTGGTACTCCATCTCTTGAGCCACGCACGGTTGAACTTGTGGTCGTGGAGCGGGAAAATGGACGCCACGTACTTGCGGTGTGCCTCGCTGCTGCTCACAATTGTACCCTCGGAATTGGACACGGGAGCAGAATCGTTGCCCCTGGTCGAAATACCGGCGCCGCCCTCGGACCGCGGCTTGGTGATTAACAGGTATGCAAGACGCAGACGCTCGGCCTCGGAAATGGGCTCATGGAAAAAGTAGTCATCAAAATTGACCTCGATGCCGCCTTGGTTCTTGCGGCTTGGGGGTGCTGTCGTGCGGATGCCGTAGAGGTAGTCCTGGAGACGGCTGCGGTACACCTGGGCACGGAGAAGCTTTTCAGATGCAATCTTGACAAAGACGAGGAGCGACGCTCTATCGCTGCCGGGACGAACCTCGGTGGCGAATCCGGCATTGGCGAGGGAGTCGACGAGCTGCACGAAAGCGGCCTCAGCCTGATTGCGTTCCTTGAGAGGGATCAGGTAGTGGATGACATAATCGACCTTGTAGTTGCTGTTGGTGTCCAGCTTGTCGCCGCTGGTGACGTCGGACGTGGCCATGGCAGATTGAGCTTGAGCTGCGGCGAGCTCAGTGTCTTGGTGGTCGCGTGTAGAAGAGGTGTCGGAGGAGTGGGCGAAGTCAATAGCCAATTTGTATTGCAACCAAAATACAAAAAAGAAGGCGTTCCAAAAGAACAGTTAAAAGAGGTCCAGGAAGAGTTTGTCTCTGTATTCTAGGTGAAAGAGTAAGACAAGGAGAAGAGGAAGAGGTAGTGGGCGACTTGCGCAAGGGGGGGGGGGCTAGGGCTCTTAGGTGGAGATGACTAGAGATGACGAATGGAGAGACAGGGCATATTATGTAGAGTTGTAGGTAGAGGGTAGAGGTAGAGGTAGAAGTAGAGGGATCACGAGAGAGATGAGGCCGTGATGTAGGCAAAAGAGGAAGGAGAAGAGATTATGTAGGCGACGATGGTGGGCGAAGAAGACGACGTCACTATTATGGAAGGAGGTTGTGTGTGCGGCCTTGGCAGTGACTGAATGACAAGGAAGGTGCACTGAGAAGAGAAGAAAAGAGGGAAGGAGCGATCAAGCGCGCGAAAACGTCACCAATACTACTTGCCAAAGCTTAAAACACAGCCTGTTTCTTCTCCTCGTAGTGAGCTAATCCACACCCAGTGCCATTTGCGTAGTTTTTGTGGCCTCTCTTTTATTTTCTACAGATACTACAGCACTACAATTGCCTATAAAAAAAAAGGCAAGCTGAAGATGCTTGGTGGGATGATGCCAGCTGAAAAAAAGAGGGTTTCTGGATGGAGTCCGAATTTAGCAGGAGCACTGGAGCAGCCATTACGTAGCTTCCATCGTTTAGTGCTTTCCGTCATTCCCTAGAGCCTAGCTTCTTCATGTGCGCGTAATGGCTTGGTCCGTGCACTGTGCGGCAGAAACAGCTTGGCGGCAAAATCGGGGAAGAAGGGGCGATGGGATTGGAATTGTAAAGACCTAATGGGGAGGAATAGGAAGGAGCTACACCGACCGATTTTTGACGCACGTGAACACGGCATAGGTTCCCATTGACAGTAGACGGCCGAGAAGGGAATGACCAACAATAGATAGACCATACTTAGATAATACGTTGAAACATGGATATCAGTATCAGTATTCGGCTACTTCTTCTCAAAATGGAGAATGGAAGCAATGAGTTTCACCGCAACGCTTTCGTGACAACAGCGTGAAACCATTTTCAAAGAGTTCTTTCTCTTCTTTTTAGATAAATTAAACTAGTTAAAGACTCTAATAAAATGTCCCTGCTTATGGAGCTTGGGCTGCTCCGGCAGGGTCCGTGGGAGGCGCCGACAGTCCTAGACCGCTTCCTGGCCTCACCCATCCGCGCTGCCGCACACTACCTATATAGCTGGATCGTGGCTATCCGCGGCTGGGCGTCGCAGAGAGACCGTTTTGATAAGCGCGAGGATGCCGAAGCAGCGCGAATTCTGGCGGGAACACCGGCCCAGAGCCAGGTAGTACGCGTCGTGTGCATCTCCGATACACACGATCTCATTGTACCCGACGTCCCCGATGGCGATCTCCTAATCCACGCTGGCGACCTGACCAACGAGGGCACGCCAGCTGATCTGCAGAAGCAGCTGGACTGGCTGGCATCGCTGCCGCATGAGCACAAGATCGTTGTATGCGGCAACCATGATAGCTGGTTCGACCCGGCGGCACGGGCGGCCAAGGGTATCATTGTGGCTGATGACGAAAAGGACGGACCGCGCTTTGCAGCCAACATGTACTACCTGGAGCGCAATAGCAAGACAATCGAGTTTGCCTGTGGACGGACACTCAAGGTGTATGGCGCACCGGACATTCCCACCTGCGGACCAGATCACTTTTCGTATGTGCCGGAAAAGATCCTAGAGTTACTTGAGAGGGAGAGAAGGCTAACTTTGACCATCAGATTTCAATATGCTCGCGATTCACCGCCATGGAAAGACACGGTCCCCAACGATACTGATATTCTCATTACGCACGCTCCTCCGGTATGTTGACTTGGCATTGGAATCATTGATGTTATCAATAATATTAAAACCAAGTATGATAGCGTCACCATCTTGATATCGGGCTCGGATGTGCAGGCATCCTTTCCGAGATCTGGCGTGTGCGGCCCAAGCTGCATGTATTTGGTCATGTGCACTGGGGCGCTGGACGACAGGATGTGTTCTGGGACGATATCCAAGCATCCTATGAGCACTTGGCTGAGGCTGGCGACGAGGACGGCGAGACCAAACCGGCACAGGTAGGCGGTCTGATTAGCCAGCTGCTATCTCTTGTTGGCATTGCCGCGGCGGCAGTTGTTGCAACGGCCATGATTCCTGTGTGGCTAGTAGCACCAGGTGCTCTGTCTGAAGAGGGTGCGAGCTGTACTGTCCTCGTGAATGCAGGCCAGATGTACGGCAATACTGGCAGGCTCGGAAACAGCATCCAAGTTGTTACCCTCTAGGCAAACAGAGCAGAGTTAAAGAGAGTAACGTGATAACGGATGACTATGATTCATGTATAGCGGATAGATAACAGACCTCCTCCAGAGACGTGAGATGATTGCCAGTTGGCGGAATATTAAATAAATAAAAAATTAAAACAATGTGAAAAGAGAGCCTATGATACAGAGACTGTCCAGGCCATCACTGGGTAAAGTTAAATATGCTTAAAAATCGAACAAAATAAACGCTGCAAATGCTATCACTATGCTTCTTTTAGAAATCTTATCAAACATTACACCATCAACCGACGAAGACCTTCGGTGCCTCCGAGGACACGCCGGCCTGTAACGGCACACCGTCCCTCGCCGCTCTCCCACCGGAGGGCCTTGTCGGCCATGAAAGTCTCTTGCTTGTCGTGTTGGCCCGACACCCATTTATGAATGCAAATATAGCAGTAGACAACGCCTGTTTGGCATGCTGTGGGCGTTGTAATGTCTTCCGCGCAGATTGGACACAGCCCAGAATCGCTTGGTGCTGGTACGGTGTAGATGGGCAGCAGCGATGGCTTGGCAATTGGTGCTGTGCGTGCTAATTCTTCTTCTTCTGTAGGTGCGTCTGCCTGATCGTCGGTTCCTGTACCCGTACCTGAACTTGAACCAGGTGGGTGAGCATCCTCTACCCGGCGCGCCGTCTCCTTCTTGAGGATTCCTTTGCGCCCAATGCTTCCCGTGCTCGAGGCATTGCCAGCAGTAGGAGCGGACGAGGTTGTGGAAGCCTTTGTAGGCAGGCCCGAAGACAGTGGTGGCGGCAGATTGAGATTTGTGGATGCCTTGAGTGACAGCTGCTTGGCAAAGTCGGACGCGTGCCACCACTCCAAGAATTTGAGAGCAAAGATGCTCGCAGGCAGCACAAACGACAAGCCACCGAGAGCTCTGTTGGCTAGTGAAGACGTCGTAGACGACGCCGCTGACGCCGCTTTTGCTGAACGGCGCTCTTGAGCCGCATCAATGGCCTGATAATCGGCACCCGTCATACGCCGCACGCGTGTGCTCACGAGCCACAGCAGCGGGCTTGCGTACCGCGACCCGTCAAAGAGGTAGGCGAGGTTGAACGCGAGCATGGCAAAGCCGTAGGCCGCGTGCACGCTCGGATAGACATTGCGTAGGAACCAGCGCGCTATGTGCCGTATACGGTCGCGCAGTGTCGGGTTGTCTGGCAACCGCTGGTATGCCGCGCCGAGACGGGCACGCGGTGCGTCGATCTCATAGGCGGCATCAAGCTTGCGCTTGAGATAGGGCACGCCGACAATAACGGCCAGGTTTTTCCACAGCAGCGCAGAGTTTGATCCTATCTTGAGGAACTCGCTGACGACCGATGGTGTGCCGGCCGTCGCGCGTGGCACTTCGCTGCTGTTGCGCAAGGGCGAGCCTGTTGCTGAGCGACCGGAGCCACCTTCGAGGACGCGTTCGCGCTTGAGGCCGTAAAAGTGTTCGGTAAACGTGCCGCCCATGCTGCGCAGGTAGTAGTGCTCGACGACGACCATAGCGAGTGCATACAGCTCGTCGAACGAGTTGAGCGTGCGCAGCAGGTAGCGTGGGTATCGCTGTGTCGCCACCGTCAAGAGGTACCGTAGAGTCGGCGGTAGCAGGCCATGCAGCTGTTGCTCCGAGAGCAGCTCGAACAGCGACGGCTTCTGTTCGTCGACCAGCGCCTGGCCGGCAGCGCTAACAGCATCCATGGTTGGTGGATCGTATAAGGCCGTCTAGATTGTCGAGAATATCGAGATTCAAATTGGATTAGTCAGGTCGCGTCGCAGATTGTTCGTCGAAACTGTTTGCCGCGATGGAAATAACAAGGCGAGAGGAGATGAAAGTTGGGTGCGGAAGCAAACGCGCGATGGAGATGGATGGACGTCGAGTTTTTGAAAGGCAGGTGCAACTGTAGGTCGGCATGTGGAAATTGGGTCTTTCCTTTACTCTGTATTTTCCTTATCTTGACTGGCGCTTCTCGTTAGTGAGCTGCCTAGCTCAGAGAAGCACGCATGGTTTGCCGAGGCAAAAGCTGGGGTTGGGTTCCCCTCAGGGGATGTTTCCACTAAATCTATAGCGGCTGCAAAGTAAATCTTACATAATCTCGATTTGCGGAGGCATGCCAACAGTAAGACAGCGAGACGAGTCAACGTCAACTCAACCACAGTTAATTAAGATATAGGTCTAACAATTTATATCAAGACAACTAATGAACGTATCTGAAGCTCTAATGCTGATGCATTATCACCTATAACAATAACCTACCAGCTGTCCTAAACTCAAAGCCGCTCACCCGCCTCAACGACATCTAGCATTCAATATCTCGGCATTGGCATCGCGATCGTCGACGGCCTTAAATTTATCTTATTCAAACAACTCAGCTTTCATCGAAGCCTTTGAAAAGCATAGAAGCCCGCTAAGATGGTACCGAAAATGACCAACTTTGAGCGCATCCGCAAGCTGCTCGATTTTATAAAACACCTCGATGACAACAACATGGGGGTATGTCTTGACCAAGAGAAAGACAAATCAGATGCCATCGAATCTAACTATTTAGGACTTTATGACACAGTTTCAGCCCCACCTCGAGCTGGTATCGGCCGACGACTACAAGCACGACGCCAGCCACCACGACCACCCGCACGTCGTGTTCGGCTATACGGTCCAGCCCGAAAACTGCAACCGTCTCGGCAACATGCACGGCGGCGCAACAGCCACTCTGTTTGATTTTTGTACTAGTCTAGCCTTGGCTCTGGCTGCGACCCCGGCACCAGGGTCAGCAAACGATGATACTGATCCCGACGGGGAGGAGGAACTGATCCAGTCGTGGCGGCGGCTAGGTGTATCACGCACTCTTGCAGTCACCTACGTGCGACCAGCACCGTCAGGGATGCAGGTCTTGATCGACTGCGAGCAGCTGCATGCGGGCAAGCGCATGTCCAGTCTACGGGGAATCCTTCGCCGGCGCAGCGACGGGGCTGTCCTTGCCACATGCGAGCACGGCAAGGTTGTCCAGGATGCAAAGTTATAGTTACATAGAGGGGTAGGAAGTAAGAATATATAATAGGGAAGCAAACGCCAATGATATGTAAATGTGTAGATATGTAGGTATTGAATTACAGAAACTACTCTGTAGTTTGCTCGGGCTCGGCGCCAGGCACAGTTGAACTCGAGCCCGAACCCGCAAGAGCAGCATTGACAGGCATGATCTGGAAGGGAGGGAGTCTCAAGTCGGGCATAGAATTGTTATTGTTGCCGTTGCCGTTGCCAACTGGGCCGTTGGTGTCATCGTTGGAATCAGTAGCAGCCGCAGCCGCAGCCGCAGCCGCAGCCGCAGATGCAGATGCAGATGCACTGCCTGCACCACCTGTAGCACTACTCGCCCCACCGACCGGGACATTGTAGCTCAACATGTACGGGTCGCTGTGAATCTGCTGGTAGATGTGAGCCTCCATCTCGCTGCGTATCCGATTAAAGTCGAGGTGGTGCTGTGCATTTTCGTGAAATGCGTCGTCTCCGTCGTCGTTGTCATTGACATGCGTATGGGCATGATCGTGATGGTGATCATGGCCGGCGTGGATGTGCTCTTCATCGTCGTCGTCTTCGTCGGCAATATGCTCATAGGGATGACCATGGATCCCACCAAAGTGATGCCCATAGTCGTGATACAAGTCATCATCATCTTCAAACCCGTCGTCTATATACTCGTCATCGCCGTTGCCGTCCTCTTCTTCTCCCTCGCCAGGCTGCAGCGGTGCACTCAGTGTAGCCACGTACTGGAACAAGGGCTGCGTGATGCTGATGACGACGTTGACGCCGTCGGGTTCCATAGTGTTGCTGAGAAACTGCGAAAACGCCTGGACAGGCTGGCCAGGCGCAGTTTCAGTCACGTTCTTATCGTACAGCTTCCAAAATACCGATGGGCCACAGGGCCCTTGAGGATCGTGGTCGGCACTAAACCAGTTGCCCACGACACCACGACCCGACCGGTGGCCGCCGATCTGGATACTCTCGCTGCGCCAGCGTACGCGAGAGTCAAAGATAGAAAACGTCGTCCAGTGCACTTGGCCTTGTGGGGTTGTGCGGACCATGCCGCGCAGCCCCGAGTTGGAGTTGTCGTCCCATGGGTTGTCGATAGAGTGCGACGCGCCTTCAAAGTAAACCACGGGGTAGTCGGGGTGGTCCCCGGGGCTGGGTGGGTCGATGCGCAAGACTTGCACTCTCATGATGATAAATCGCAGCTCTTCGCCTTCCGAAAAGGGAGAATGCGGCATGTTGTCCGGAATCAGTTGGGAAAAGTTCAGCCGCGAGAAGTCACCATAGTCTAGGAAGCACACTAGCCTCATCCAGGTGCCTGATACGCCATATGGGTCTTGGGCATCTATAGGCGACGACAACGAGTTGGATATGGACGCCGCCGCTGCTTCTACCTCTGCCTCTGCCGCTGCAACTGCTGCTGCAACTGCTGCTGCTGCCGCACTTGCTGTGTCTGCTGATGTCGGTGTTGGTGTCGGTGTAGATGTCGTGGTCGGCTGAGACGGGGCAGGACTCCGAATCATAGGCATATAGCTGTCGGGATAGCTCCCGAGAAAAGTATTGTTCCAATACTTGTTGAGTATAGGGAACTGGAGCAGGCGTCGCTCGCAGATGTTGAAGCGCAGCACAATCAGAATCGCCTCCAGCTTCTCCCAGTCGACCTCGCGGTCGCTTCCCGGCAAGAAAGGCCCCCATTCCGAGTTGGTCATATACTCGCGCGCGTCGTACGTCCGGGACACGGCGTACGGGTAAATGCGATCATAGTTTTGGTCTTCTTGCGGATACATCAGCAGCACCTTCCCCAGCAAGCAGTGTAGCTCGGCACTCATCTGGTAGCGCTCAACGGTGTTACGCGGCTTTAGTATGTACGGCGGTGCAACCATGTTGCGAAAGATAATGCGATTGCGCTCGGTCTCACTGTCGGTATCACTGCTGACGTCGCCATCATTGTAGCCCTCGGCCATGCGCCGCACGCGCCGGCGTTCTTTTCGCTCAGCTGTGTTTGCACGATCGGCTCGGTCTTCCTTGCGGAATTTCGATACTCGTCGCAGCCGATCAAAGATAAAAGATCGACAGAAGAAGGCGACGTGGTTGGACGGCGTGTTGAGGATGCGATTCAGGTGGTCGACGTTGCGAAACTGGCGGTGGTGGAACAGCGTGTCACTGTCGTCCTGCTTGACGCGCGCCGAATGGGACAGCAGGCGCTTGACTATGCGGTGGACAAAGGGCAGCTGTGTCGTCTTGCGCGGGTTATCGCTCGCACAGATGCTCTGCAGGCGCAAAAAGTCGTCGAGCTCCTGCTGCCATTCCAGGTCCATCTTTGGTGGAACATCCTACACTGTTAGTTTCTCATGTCCGATATCTACGGTAACCATATAGATCAGACATACAAAGTGGTTGCAGTATATAGCCCGGGCAAGCTGGGAATTGTTGCGGGTGCAGTCGTTGAGCCATCGGGCGGCTTGCCGTGCTGACAAGAGATCGTCAGGCGACACCCATCCGAGGATATTGCTGACAATCTCCACCGGGAGATCCAAGAGAGTGACCATTTCGAGCAGCAGCCAGACAGCCGTGAAAGTAGAGTGTGTATGTATACGTTGCTGTTTACTCGACTCTCGCTCACACACACGACCTGAGCAAGACCCGTGTCGAACCCAGGCCGCGGGGTCGGGCGGGCAGCGAGCAACGGGCAACAGAAGGGTAGTAGAGGTTTCTTAGTAGAAGAGGCGATCAGGCTTGGCGTTATCGAGTTGTCGTACAGGGTGGGACAATCTGAAGGATGAGTTGCAAGGTGAACTGTGTTGTGTGTGTTGTGTGTTGTGTGTTGTGTGGCGATAGGTGTAGAGGGAACAAGATAAGGTGAAAACGAGATAATGAGGAGACGAGGAGACAAGTCGGGGAAACCGAATCAGATGCGAGAGAAAGGTGACGATCTGTGTAGTGCGACTGGGAGTGTTCTGGAAAGGTGGGATGTGTCGATATTTAGGATATTTAGGATATTTAGGATTTAGGATTTAGGATATTTAGGATTATTTTTAGTGCAGTTGTCAAATCCCCGAGCCCAAAAGTAGAGTGCAAAGATGAGGGGAGACGCAGCAAACAGAGAGAATGCAGATATGAGGGCTGAAGTTGCACCAGACCACCAGTAGCTGGCAGGTAATAATAAATATAGTATATATATTATATATATATATATAAATTCAACCGGATATTCTCAGGAGGGAGGCACATCGTATGGTGGAGTTAATAGCTGTTGGCTGTTGGCAGCTGAGGCCTGGCTGCAAGGGTTGCATGCTCTGGAGGCGCAAGATAAATATAAGATACATAAGCACATGACACGCCAGAAGTTGTAGACTGCCTATGCCCCAGATTCCGGAGTGAGCGTGCCGGTGTCGCACGGAATCAATCACAGTGTTAGTGGGCATTCGGGCGTCTATGGCGCTTGTGGCAGCAGACACGTTAAAATATCCAAGTGCAGTAGCTGATGTAATCCACGCGTAATCCACGCGTATTATTGTGTATTGATGTGCAAATGAGGCAGGCTGAGGACTGGTTTTATTTGCGGGAAAAATGTCGGTCATAACGCTTGGAAGAAGTCTCCGGCCCTTACCTGGGCTCAACTAGGCAGCTCCTTCTGCATTGGTTAGGCGTGCCTACATGTGGAAAACCATACCGCTCTTTCCTTCGTTTTCCAGCTTTCTTGCTTTTCCCATTTCTTATTATTCGTTACCAAGCACTTCGCACTTTCCTTCCAGCTGGCTTATGCGGTATTGCGGGCTCCAGTCCCCGATGTATCCGCAAAAGTCGCCGAAGCCTGGCTGCTGTGCTATTGCCAGTGCCCACATAGCTACATCAGACTGATTTGTAAGGCTAACTGCAAAATAGTACACGGAGGTATTCACTAGAATTCAATTTGATAATTGTCGTGGTAAAATATAGAGAGCATGTATGTCGTATGATATATGATATAGGGTATATGGACATTATTAAACAGAAAACAAGCAAATACAGTATTGCATCAAATCAGTTTGCCGACGATAGAAACGCAAACATGAAAATGCCAAAGCCCTGGAACGAATAAGAAAAGTCTGTAAAAATAAAATGAGAAAAGGTGAAGAAAGAAAGGGAAAACATCAAAGTTTCTGACAGAAAGAAAGAAAAAATTAGAATGAAACACAAAGATATATGCATCCCAGCCAATCCCTCCGAATTTGATACCCTGATTGTCCATTCCTGTGATGTGCTGTTTGTGTTTTTATGCGCATCTTCTCGTGCTACCGCGTCACCCCTTTTATTTGATTTTTAAGTTTGATGTTGTTGTCTCTGTATCTTCGGTTCTTAAGTATCCTGCCCTTTCCAGGCATCTACCGCATTTCTCCTGCATTGAGCAGGATACAGTTGTCCAACAGATTGGCTCCCTCGTGCAGTAGCTGCCACCGTGCCCGGCTAAACGTCGCCTTGAGCACCATCAGCATCGCACTGTTTTTGTTGATGCCCTTCTTGGCTTTGAGTTCCTCAGGCGATGTAATGTTGCCGATTTCGTGCAGGTACTCGCGCATCTGCTGCACCTTGTCCTCCCACGATGTCGGCAACTGTGCGTCCACCACTGGTCCCTCGGTCGCGTAGCCGTAGCTCCACACCACAAGCGCCGCAAAGTACAGCACCCACGGGCGGTTCAAAAGGACATCGTCGCGAGCCGAGTAGGTCATGGCCTCTTCGTACAAGGCGCCAGATCCCATCTGCTTTCCATACCCAAGACCGTTGGCCTGTGGACTATTGCCCTCATTGCGCAACAGAACAGAGCACAAGAACTGCATCGCATAGTATGTAGCATCGCGGGCCTTGGCTGTCGGTGCCCATACATCCTTCATGCGTCGCTGTGCACTAGCCAGGTCATTGTGACCGATGGCGCGGCCCAACAGGCGTTTGGCGCGTGCATAGATCTGGAGATCGACAATATCCACATGCGTCGCCATGTGTGCTAGATGATGCAGCACAACACGGCTCTCAAACACCACGTTGACATCATTTTGCTCGTTGCTCATCGAGTTGTATGCATATGGGTCGATCAAGTTGCCGCTGCTGTCACGCCGCTGTAATGACTTGTCGTAATCGCTCTTCCACGAGTCAAATGCCCGTGTAAGCGTGCTCCGCCACTTATCGCGGCCGCCAAGTGCTTGAGAGCCACCAAGCGAATTGACCTGCAGATCTCTCTGGTTCATGTGCCATGACACACTAAGCAGTCCAGCCATGAGAATAGTGCGCCCAAATGCATTAGTCTTGACTTCATGGCCGCTCAGTGTCTTCTTAATACCTTCCAGGAATGAGATTGACTTGGTTCCCTCAGACTGCAGCTGTGCCTCAGCACGGCCAACATCAGCACCGCTCGATGCCTTCCATAACTTGTCATCACAGGGCAGAGGTAGGCGCATCTCGTGTGCCACCATGACAGTCGAGTGTCCAAACATAGTCGCATGAATCGAGTCAATGACAAAAGCTGCAAATGCGGTACGCCGCGTAGCCTCGTTGGTGATCCAGTTGTTCCACCAGTGGTCCTGGGTGTGCACTGCGCCTGACGTGGACGAGTGCCGCGAGCTGTGATCTCTGTCACTGCCGTTCATCCGCGAACTCGGGGGGGAATCAGCCGCAGTTCTGCCAATCAAAGACCGGCCACGGCGCATCAGGGTGATTGTCGTGGCGTGGTGAATGTGTGCGCGCTCGTGAAGTTCACGGGTCGAGTACATCTTCTCATATAGCTCTAGTAGAAGAAGCGTCTGGAATACCCACAGCTTGGCAGGTGGCCGGAAATTGGCGTGCATAAACAGCTCCCAGCGAAGGTGCCAGGCCAAGAAGTTGGACAGCTCAGCCCCAGCCTTGATAATCTCGATTTCGTGCGTCTTATCCAGGCATGCAGCTCCAATCGTCATCATGGCAAGCAGCAAAAGATTCGGTGCCCGCTCAGGCGAAAAGGTGGGTTTGTGCAAGATCGGGACCTGGTCACTAAAGTGCATCCAGTATGATCCAATGTACGCCTCCATCATTCTGCGGCTCAGCATATGTGTCTCGTCATTGCGGTTGCCGTCCGTAATCGAGTCATTGCGGCGTGACACCGGTGTGTGGCCATCCTCATGGAAACGGTCCTTGATCATGTCAAAAAGCTCGCTGCTCTTCTCCTCAGTCAAGACGTACGATTCAGGAAAGTCTTGGTCAAGCAAATTGGTGACAGACATGACTTGCTGTGGTGCGGGTGGGAAGTAGCCACCTTGGCCGGGATCATTGCCGGGATAAGTCGTTCCGTATTGAGCCTGGAAGTCACCGTAGCTTCCATATCCGACTTGGAGGGGTGAGCCCTCTTGTGGCGTGCTGTTGAAGAGGTAGACCATGAAGTCTTCGGGAAGTCCTACATGAGGCGACTTTTGCATAATAGAATCTGTCCCAAACATGGGCATTGTGTTGGGCATGGACATCTGGTCAAGCACCATCATCTCACTACCAGTAGATGCGGGCACGTCGTAGTCGTTATTGGCACCGGATACGTAGCCCATAGATGTAACCAGGGGTGTTGTGGACCCAGCAACAGTAGCTGCCTCTTCCTGTGTGACGGTGTTGGATCCGACCTGGGTTGCTGGCGGTACAAAGTTGGACGGCGGCAAGTCAAAGTTCGGAAAGTTCTGTGTTGAGACAAAGACCGTCGACTGCGGAGTGCCCACGGTATTCTGGTTCTGAAAGCCGATCTGTGTGATCGTAGGCGACATGACATCATACATGTCATTTGAATTTGCCCGAACTGGTGGGCGCTGCGTCATGGCTGGTGATTGGAACGGCTGTACCTGTGGCCGTTGGCGGGATGAAGGCGGCTGGCCATATGCCGGGTTTGCATTTCCCGCATCTTGGGGCAGGTAGTCGTTCCCATTTACCGATGCCGTATAGCCTTTGGTGTATGCCGTTGTAGGCGTGGCAGTCATGGGCGAGTAGGGCACGTTGGAAATGTTTGTGTTTGTGTTGATGTTTGTATTGATCTTAGGAGAGAAGGGCACTTGCATTCCCTGTGGTACGTGGGCATGTCCGTTACTGGGACCGTTGTTGAGTCTGTTGTTGAGGCCATTATTGAAGCCGCTAGTGCTATTCTGGTTACCGTACGCAGTAGCAGGCCGGTTGGTATCTGGTGACGGAGAGCCCGGACGAGCACCGAAAGCTGGTCGCGATTCTCGAACGGGAGAGACATGGGCAGGGAGGTTGTCTTTGCGATTAAGTGAAGAACCTTTGGCGGTATGACGATCTCTATGACGATTGCATAGGTCCTGTCGCACAAAAACGCGCTCACAGCCGGGGTAGTTGCAGCTGTAGATTTGCTTTGGAGTGTGGTTCAGCTGATGACGGTGCCTGTCAAAGTCAGTACGAGCATGTCTAGATAAGTTTGTTAATAAGTTAAAAACATACAGATGTTCGGCACGTGAATAGCTTTTCCCACAGCCCTTGTGTGGGCACTCAAACTTCTTGTCTAGGCCTTTGCGGCTTCGTCTGCGCTTTCGTGCTGGTCCGTCAGATTGAGACGAGTTTGCATCGTCGCCTTGGCCGTTGCCATTGATCTCGTCCTTGTCTCCGGAACGGCTGCGGTGCCGCCCACGTTCCTGCTGGTCATCTTCTAGCTTGACGTGTGGCGGGGTCAATTCCTGGACGGCGGACATGATTTCTGTTAGGGTCGATCTAGGCCGATGAGAGGAGGATGAAGCTGCAATATAAGAGGGGACAGACTCGGAACGATGAGAACTAGAGAGAGGCGGCGCTATGACAGACGTCATAACTTGATATTTCGGTGATAGTGAAGATGATACCGTGCGGAGGGGTAACGGATAAGGCGTGGGTGTGTCAGGCAAAAGTCCGAGCTTGAGGCAACACGAGGTTTCGTTTGTGTCGTGTAATGTACCTTGTGAATGCGGAGAATAGGAGATATGAGATGTAAGATCAGAGACGTGTGAGTTGGATATGGGATGTTTCTCCAGAGCTGAATGGGATAGGGAGCACAGCGTGAAAAAAGAGAGACAGCCGAGAAGTGTGACGTCTTGTTACACGAGCGTATAGGGGTGTAGAAGTGAGACCAGGGTAGTATAGAGGTTATGGTTGAGAGATGAGGTTGAGAGATGAGGCTAGAGATGGAAGGCTGAAATGATAGACTGTTCTCCAGATATAAAAAAAAACAGAGTAGATAAAGAGATCCAAAAAAGGAAATGAAGAAGAAGATGATGAACAGAAGCCGAATAATATCGTGGGGTATAAGATGCAAGATATAATAAAGTATAAGCAACAGATGAAAGAGGGGGGCAGTAGTAAGAGGCGAGAAAGGAGCAATAAAAGGAGTAGAGGAGGCGAGAAAGAGGAAAATAACGTGTTGAGTAGATGCAAGATGCAGAAGTGAGGTGTGACAGTTGATTGTGTAGGAAATGTGCAGAGTGCAAAGTGCAATTCTAGAGTAATCTGCAGTAGTAGTCGTCTAGTCTAGCTGTGTAGCTGTGAAAGCACAAGACTCGAGATATCAAGCCAGGCGTTCAAAGCTAAAAGTCCAGACGAGGCTTCACGTTCTCAGTCAACCCACTCCCAAACCAAGTGGGTGAGGCTCATGAGTGCATGGCTGGTGGTGTCAAGAGGTGGTCTTCCGCGATGACGGAAAGATCATGAGATGGGGTGGTCGCTAATTAGCCGTGCAGTTTTAGGGCAGCGGTCTTTACTGTGTTTCTGTAGTGATGTAGTAAGAAAAGGTCAGTCGTAGGCCAAAATACAGGAGAGGGTGAGTGGGAGAGAAGAGAAGGGGAAGAGAAGGGGAAGAGAAGGGGAAGGGAAGGGGGAGGAAAGAGAAAAGAGGAAAAAAGAAGAGGAAAAAGAAAACAAATCAGAATGGGATAAGGTTGGAACGGGATGGAAATAGACCCAGTGAATACAAATATGAGAATGTGAGAGTATGGGAAAGGGAATAGCAAAAGCCAGCAGGTGCGACGTGGGAAAAGAGGAGGAGCTCGAGAAGAGGAGGAAGACTGAATCAGATTGGGTGGATGGGGAGGCAGAATACCAGAGCATGCGCGCACTGGCGCAACGGGAGGTGGGTGTTATGCGGTGCCGCCCGTTGCGGTAAAATAGACTAGAAGGGGAGAGGAAGGAGAGGCAAAGTCGACGAACAGGATATGTAGAGGAGGCAGAGGCTGACAGACATGGAGATCGGATAAGAACAGCGGTTCAAGTCACTTTGTACATGTGGTCGCACCCGAGTCGTCTGGGTCGATGTCGCCTTTTGCGTCTTTGACGTTTTTTTTTCTCTTTTGTTTTTGCTTTTCTCTTTCCTCATATTTCCTCTATTAATCAGAGCATGGATAAGGAAGACTTTTGGCTCCTGCGGACAATACGGGGCGGGAAGAAGTGGGTAGATGATGCAAAGGGGCTGCATGGAGGGACTTGAAGTCGACATGTATCTTACCATGGAGTGTGTATTAAATTTAAAGCCGAGTGTAGTACAGAATAGACGTACGAAGTACACGAGAATAAGAGGGGTGGCGAGAGACTCGGGCGACCGAGACTGGGGGAAAATAAGGTAGAGAGAGACGGACAGAGAGAGCCAAATATTGACTAAAGGAAGTGGACCAAGCGCTGACACGAGTAAGCTAGTGGTAATATAGCGCGGCGCATTGGAGAATAGGGACGAGTAGAGGACGCAAAACACAGACGGGCAGACAAGAAGATGAGGAGCAGCAGCAAGAAACGAAAAGTAAACGGAAGAGTAGACGAGAGGAAAGTGAAAGTACAAAGGTGGTTTTTGCGAGTATGTGAGTATGTGAGTGAGTATGTGGAGAATCTTGAGAGAGCAAGAATAGGCGAGAGAAGAGTGCAAGGAGCTGTGAGGCCGGGCAATAGGTTGCAATTTTCTCAAGATACAATACGGTTGGTGTCTGGGGCAGTTAATTTGAGACCGAGTAATTCAGCCAAGCGCTATGCAAGTACAGGTGTGCAGAGTGCAAAGTGGTGCAGTCAGAGTGTTTGTTCCGACCACCCTTGGTCATCCGAGGATGTCCGTGAATTGTAAGATGTCGAAAATCAAATATTAAAATCAAATATGATAGAGTTGGGTATACAAGAAGCAGTAATGCCGATAAATCCAGATAGAACAGAGACACGCGATGGGCGGTTTCAGAGGACGAGGGATTAAGCAACGGGGGATGGTAAGATACAGGTGTACAAGGGGCAAGGTTGGGTTAAAGAAACAATAAACGAAATAATGTAAAATACAAGTAGAAAAATAAGCACAAGAGAAAGAGCACAGGGAAGAGAGATGAGAAAGTCGTGGAGAAAGAAAAGAAAACGAAAATAAGGAAAACGAAAAGGAACGGCGCCCCCGCTTGAGGACTTGTGAGCACTGCGTATTAGAGTAGCACCCTAGAATAATACTCTATATGAAATGTAAGATTTGAGACTCTCCCAAGGTAGCATTGGGGAGTGGGCTAGCGTAGGGTCGCAGGCTTGTGCCGTGCAGAGAGGGTCCAGCAGGCATGGGGTTCTTTGTTGAGGCCGAGCTAGGTACACGAAAGTTGAAGTGGAGGCAGTAGTACGAAGTAGGACTTAAAGAGGAAGTAAAGCAGTGAAAAATAACGTGAATAAGATCAGGGTGATTGGTGGTTGTAAACGGAGGGAATACCACCGAGTAGAGTATGAGAGAGGGATCAGGCAGTTTAAAAAAAAAAAAAAAAGACAAGATGGAGATGAACCTGTTGACAGGGATCTTGCTGACAAGCCTTGGCGACAAATACAAGCCAAAAGCAAAGAATCATGTCTTACTTACCATCTATCAAGTATTGGGGGCTGGAGCGAGTAGGCAATATTAAATAGCTCGGGTGTGATTCAAGGTAGGCCGAGGGGTAGATGTACTCAGTAGAGTCGGGAGCACACACACTTCAAGCAAATACGGTCACAAGTCAAGTGATGCCAAATAGGAGGGGTTGGAAAGCAATGCAAGGCAGGGTGCGAGTACGAGGGGACAAGAAGAGAAGAGACAAGTGTAAGACGGTGAGTTTCCCAGAATAGACGAACTACAAGCAACAAAGACTAGAGTAAGATTGGTTCTGAATTCTGGGGTTGAGAAAGCAATCCGGGGTGAGCGTGGGATGAAGATGGAGGATAGGTGAAGACAGAAGACAGAAGATAGAGGGGGCAAGTGACCAGGGAATGAAAATAAACAAGATGGCAGAGGAGGGTGACAGCACAGACAGAGGTGCAGGAGGTGAACCCGAGGGACCAACGAGAGACGTGAGAGAAGGCGGGGGTGCAGATGAGGCGTCAGTTGGTGGTGATATGCGGAGTATTGCGTCTGGGGGCTAGGCTGGGGAGAAGCGAGAAACGAGAAGAGATGAAGAAATGGCAGAAAGGTGAGATGGAGAGATGGAGAGATGGAAGAGAACAGAAAAGAATGAAAGAGACAAGAGACACAAGACATAAGACAAGAAGGAAGGGTGGGGGGTTCCTGTGAGTAGATGTAGACGAGATGTGTTGGTCGCGCTTTCCTTGACAACGTTAGATGCTATCAGGTCTTGGAAGGCGCAAGCGACTCAAGTTTAGAGTAGGGCGAAGACGGAGTAAGATTGAAGAGCAGTTGAAGAACTATGGACGTTCACTTTACTCTATGGAAGGAAGACACACGATACCCCTATCTACTGAGTAATACTCCGTCCTGAATTCAGAAAGAGCGGTGGGCACACACACAGAAGGGGAAGGCGCAACCGTGGAAATAACCTCGAATAACCTCGATTCAAATACCCCATACAAGAGCTGAGCGCTCATACGGAGCAGGCAAGAACAAGCACAACAGACACGACACTGAGACACTATTACAGAGTAAGACACTGAAACCCGTTGTGGATAGTAATTAATAGTTACTAGGAAAGAGTCCTTGTCAAACACGGAAAGATCGACATCGCGGCTCATTTTATTGAAATTCTAGGGGCATTTCTGGGAAATATCCAGGCTGTCCAGTCGCCCCTCAGGCACTTCCTTTCGGACAGCTCCGTCTGGTAGGGCGAAAATGTTCAAAATGGAAGGAGCCCGGGTTAATCCGAGTATATTCACTGTACGGCCAGAGAGCTTGAGTAAGGTTCAAGTTGACAGCACTGGATTGCTAGCAGCGCTGACTCTGTAGACTGGCCATAGTCGTCTTTGTTTACTCATTATTCGTTTTGTACATTGTTGCTTTTGCACCGACCACTGAATTTATTCTTTTCCATTATTCTTTTTATTTGTCTTTTTTATTCATTATAAATTATATTTCCCGAACCAACCTGCTGGGATATGGGGGTCACCTACAGAGTACAGCCAGCCAAACAGTCGGCCACCCGACCATGTGCTGTCTGCGCAAAGAAAGCGCGGGGGTCTTGCTCTTACAGTGTGAAAAAAGGAACTGGCTGGCGATGCACTTCTTACCTTTGCCTCGCAGTATCCTAGCATCTAAGCTACCCGCATGGCATCTCTCGGCAAGTGGGATGATATGGGGGTTGAGATCACAGACAAAAAAGAGCATGCCATGCTTGATTACGGAGTACGGAATATAATACAAAGGCTAGAGCCATCCCGCGTAATGATACTTTGGTACCGGGCGTGACCTGACTCGCTGATCGGCCACTGCTTTGTGGTATATGCTATTACGTACTACGTATCTTACTACGAATAATTGCTTTTAGCAGACTAATATATCCTAATTAGTTGTCAGCCTTCCACACCGAGGCTCGTATGAGCCCGTCTTGTCTCGTGCCTCGCCATATGCATACACATACACTAGAACTATTGACCTGATGACTTCCTGAAGAAAATGAACAAACTCGCTCTTCTTTCCTCCGAGGAGACACTGTCGAAAGATCAGCAACCAATGCTTGTACTTGCAAAACATGAGCTTGGGCCGACACCCGTGCGCGTAAAGATGCAATATATAGGCTGAAGAATTCTGGACAAGGGAAGATTTTGATTACTACATTATCTACAGAGTAAAATTGGGACGGCTTACTATCAGATACCTTGCCGGTGCCTTGCTCTAACTAAAGGTCCGACTTTATCCGTTTAGAAGCAGAGTGACATGTCCTACAATTCTCACTCTTGCCAAGGCTACAGAAGAATATATGTGCCAAGTTACGACCTAAGGAGTGAGAAGGAAGCATACCGTATCGAGTAGCACAGCAATACCTCGTACGTACGAGTAATTAATATGTCAAGGTCTACTCAAGACTTGTGTCCTCGACTCTAATGAGTACTTGTGGGATGCCCCACCCTCTACGTCTATTTTATTCTATTTCAGTTGTCACTTCTAGTCTTATTTTACCGTCTCTAGTGGCCTTCTAGCGGCCATGCTCTAGCTTTTCTTAGCTTTTCGCGGAATTATCAAGGATTTTCGAGGAACTAAGGAATCAAGGGATCAAGTCAGATCAGGTTCACAGGGCGGTGGAGAGATTCATCTCTTAGCCTAGTCCTTTCTTAGGCCTCCCGTTCCCGTGTGTATTATTGTTCATGTAGTACGAGTAGTATCATGAAAGTTTGTCAAATAAAAAGGACGACAGGATTGTGCATCAGTCTTGCTAGAAAAAAAAAAGCTGACTTTATTTTTTTTATATCATCACCACAGTTCATATTTCTTATTGGTCTGTTCTGGCTAGTATCAATCGAGTGATCTGGATAGCAAGGTTGAGTAAAAAACGCGAGGACCATGGTAGTTGATAGGCGTTCAATCCAAGGATGTTATCAATATCAGGCACTGATATTGTTAGTTTATGTGTACTTTATATATTATCATATATTTTTAGTTAATACCTATCATTCGACAATGGCGACGCAGCGCTCGTATTGTCGTTGCATTTCTCGCTGGTTTATATCAAGTCCGGTTATTATATAGAGGATACTACCTACTGAATATACCTCCAAAGAATAATCACAATCAAAACAAGACTAATACAAAAGGCTTTGCCAATATACTACGTCTTCTCACCGGTGTTGCAGTCGTAGTTGGTAGTTTAAAGACGCAATGCGGGCAAAGCTGAAGATGGATGTCACGTGTTGGTGGGAGGTAAACGAGATGCAAGACAATAAAAGGCTCGTCCGTCACCGAAA
Source organism: Ophiostoma ulmi (assembly GCA_029298715.1). Taxonomy (NCBI): domain Eukaryota; kingdom Fungi; phylum Ascomycota; class Sordariomycetes; order Ophiostomatales; family Ophiostomataceae; genus Ophiostoma; species Ophiostoma ulmi. The sequence continues at coordinate 2,544,881 of JANSLN010000002.1, read as the reverse complement.
ACTTTCGCCTTTGCCACTTTGAGTGACAGGTTGTCAAGCTGAAAAATGTGTCAAGTAAGAGGCAAACTGCCAGACTCGCCAATGAGAAGAGTGGCTAAGGGTGCGAGTAGTTGTCGGCCGGATCAATACTGCGAATGTACCTAGTCACTCCATATGCCTATAATCTGCCTATAAACTATGACCGAGCTTTTATCTCATTTCCAGGCTACCATTACTTTCTAGTATCGTAAGGTAAATACATACAACACCTTGTAGTGGGGTATCGCGGACCTCCTGCCTCTGCTATTACCATCGTCGAGCATATAGTGGTCTGACAAGTTGGCCTATTCAGACGCGGTCATGAATATAAGAACTAGAACAAAGAGCAACAAGCTTTCTTTTAATAAAGACACGAACAAAGTACACAAAGTTACACAAACGCACAAACCAAACAAAAACAAACCGTTTTGTAGAAACTGCAATCTTTAAAGGCCATACAAATTCTTACGCACACTTGACCATTTTGCACCTTTTTGATTTGACAGCCCGCGACAAAAATGCAAGAATGCACATAACTGCAGATGTACATACTTACAGGCGTACACGAGTCACACATGGTTTATGTGTACTCTTACGCTGCATCCTTTGCTGTCTGCATGTTGATCAAAGAGGATGCGACCTTTCTCTTACGTTCATGCTCTTACCCCCACCTTTTAAGTACTTATAGTTAGTTGTTTGACATCACACCACACGAACCAATGGTCATTAAGTTGATAGTAAATATAGCGAATGAAATTTACGGAATCAAAGTATGTGAGATATATAACTAGCTCACTAATGATCGCCTCCATTGGAGGCCCTCTCTTTCATACTAATTTGATGACCATTTCTGTGACTACCCAGTCATTGAAATGCTAGCTCGACAGAGTTGTTACAGAAACATTTTTTTTTTTCAAATGAACCATCACCGAGAATATATCTCGCTGATAGTACTTGCGACATTTTCCTAGGCAAAGAGACTGCGATTACGTAATCAACACGAAGTTGATCAAAGTACTAATCAGCTTACTTGCAGCCGTTATCCCGTCCCGGTCCGGGTACTATTTATCTTTGCAATGAATCTCGTTTTATATTTAACAGAGCTATCAGAGCTCTTGATATAATCTTTGGCCAATATTGATTTTAAAGTTGTTGATAGTTTTGTCTCCTACCAAGATGCGTTGGCCTACTGGTAGTTTGGTCTAGATAAACGGATAGTAATTCTGTGGACTTTTTCCAAATGAAAATAATTCGTAATACCAATTAAAGTGAGAAGTAAATAGACATAATACACATAGATATACTCAATAACACAATGCAGCACCAATGTCAATCACGGCGGGGAAGAGGGGAAACGAGATGCGCTTTCTGGAAATAAGACACTGAAAATGGACCAGATTGGATGTCGTTACCCCTCGTGTCAGGAGACTATATTATATAAGCTTCTTTTATGGAGACAGCCATGGAGGCATTTCATACACACAGGAGAGCCAGAGAGCAAAGGCGGAAGGCTGGCTTAGCGCCAAAATGGGGTCATGTGGACCCACTTAACGCGCAAAGATGGCAGAAAAAAGTGGCAGAACTTACTTTTAATAACAGAGGCACCAGACTGCCTGCCAAAAGAAGGGTCCACCACCCAGTGCCTTAGCTCGGCCCTCGCTCTTTCTGCCTGTCCTGGCTGGCTGTCCCTCTGACTCTCGTCTCTCGCCTCCCTTCTTATGTCTTCTTGTCTGCCTCTTGTCTAGAATCTTGCCAATCGCCTCTGCTATTCGTCTTCCTTACCACCTGCTATTCTTCTGCAACAGCTCCAATTACAATAACTCTACGACGCCACCCCTGGGCAAAGGCAGTTCAATCAACAGTTACCTCGACGCTCCTCTCTCTTCGACCCCTTCCCTCTAGTTCGCCCTGCCCCTTTGCATATAGAGTACACTCAACTCTAGATACTCGATTTTACAGTCAACTTTACTCTCCCAATAAACAAAACACAAACACAATGCCTCCGAAACCGCGTGCTGTTGCCGACGACGGCCACGGCGCAAAGGCTGACAACCACAAAGACAAGTCTGGCGCCAATGGCGCTGCCGTCTCGGGCAATGCTGCCCATGACCGCCCACATGCCACAACCAACGGCAAGGCTCGCAGAACCACGGCCGCCTCCAACGCCTCTACCACTGCTGCTGCTGCTGCTGCTGCTGTGGCGACTGCAGCCTCTGCTACAGCCGCTCCCACAGATAACCAGATAGTGAGTCTCTCCAAAGTGTTTGAGAACCTTTAAAAGTCTACATTACCAAGCCTAACTAATCAACAGCTGCAATGGCACGAGTTTGACCGTGGCGTGCTGCACGCATACCAGCGGGCATACGGCATCGACACCCCCGGCGCCTTCTCTAACGAGTTCTCGCGCTGGATACTGTCCCAGCCAGGCAGCGTCGGCCTCAACTCACCCACGTCGCTACGCATGAAGGAGATGCGCCGTCAGAGCAAAGCACAGCTCGCCAATGTCACTCGCAAACACTTTAACGGACTGGGAGTGCAGGAGAACGACATTGTAGTCGACTTCTTGCACAAGGTCCAGACGCGCGAGGTTGCACGGTTGCGGCGGCCTCGGCGACACGGCTCTAATTCGCGAGAGTTGGCGGGCTGAGAGGTACTTGTACCTTTTCCGCTATGCTATTTCTTATCTTTGCGCTCATCCTCTCCGCTGCTTCTGCTTCCCCTGCTTTCCTTTGTTTTTCTCCGGTGTTGACTGGCGTTTGGGTACATGGCTTGGCCAATGGCTGGCGTTTTACAACGACTCGAATCAGTACTTGCATATTCGTCGTTGGTGTTTCTGTTCTTTGGTAGGGGCATTTCTCTGCTTGTTTCCCTTCCCTTCTTTCTCGTCATCTTCCATTGCATTGGGAGCGCGATTTTGCCCACTACCCGGGCTTCTATCTGTGTTATCGCAGAGGCTTTTGTTCATGATACCACACCATGCGCTATATCTTGCTGCACACTCAAAGATAGATCTGTATATTTTCTATACATCTCATCATGCATCTATGGCAAGAATATTGTTAAATTGACATGTGACATGCGGCTGTGACGACGAGGTTGGGACGAGATACAGGCAAATGAGGCAAGAAAGGCAAGAATGAGATGGGACGTCGTTTGCTCGTTCGCTCTTTTCCTTATCAACAACAATCGTGTGCCCACCTAAACTACGATACCGGCTGTGAACCGTTGACCGCCCCCCTCAGACAGACGGCTCTAGAAATTTCGGGAAGGCGCGTTCAACATGCAAACAGTGCTAAAAGTGCCAAAAAAGTGGATTCTGTACTGCTACAAACCTTTTAAGCCGAGCCTAGCGTCGTGCCTGAGGCACCAAAACTGGCCAAACCGCCCGCTATTGCAGCCAGACCCGTAGCCAACGACAGTGCAGCAAATACAAGAAACAGCTCCGAAATTGTAAGTGTGATTAAACTTTATTGAAATTTAATTGCTAAAACGGACCCTCTATCAAAAATTTAGAGAACATGCCGAAATCTTGACGTCTTTTTACGATACTTAACAGCGCACAGCTGGCAGCAATAGCACCCTTCCGCGATTCTTCTTTTCTCCTCTTCCCCTTCTCCTCCTCTTCCACCGCCTTATACCTGCTATATCTGCATGATGAACTCTTCCAGTCTGCTCTCCAAGGCCTCGGCTTTGTCCGCCCGCCCGGCATTGGCTCCGGCCTCCCACGTGTGTCTTACGTCGGCTCCCAAGCTGCACTCCCGCCAACACCACCACCTGTCCTCGCGCCCGACTCCTTGTCCTCGTTCTATCTCTTACAAGTCCACATTTTCAATATGCGCCAACCAGCGAGCTGCACACCTCTCCTCGCATTGCCGTCCTTCACCATCTACACCATCCGCAACACCGTCGACATCGTCGACATCACCAATGACCCAGCGGAGGTCCTTCCATACCACAAATCGTAATCTCGCCGTGCCCCGCGATCCTTATAAGACTCTCGGCGTCGATAAGACCGCCAATGCTTCGGCTATCAAGAAGGCGTTCTACGGCCTCGCTAAGAAGTTCCACCCCGATACAAACAAGGAACCCACCGCCAAGGACCGCTTTGCCGAGATCCAGGCTGCCTACGAGCTGCTGTCCGACCCCAAGAAGCGTGAGACTTTTGATCAGTATGGTGCCGCAGGCTTTGATGCCAACGGTGATGTCGGTGGTAACCCCTTTGCGGGCGGCGGTGGCGGCGGCGGCAATCCATTTGCAGGCGGCGGCGGCTTTGGGGGTGGCCAGGGCGGAGGTTTTGGTGGCGGGTTCAATTTTGAGGATCTTTTCCATGCATTCTCTGGCCAGAACGGCGCTGGTAACCCCTTTGGCGGCGCTGCAGGCGGCCGTCGTGGCGGCAACCCGTTCCAGCAGGAAGTCATGGTGGGCGACAACATTGAGGTGCAGACCAACATTTCGTTTATGGAGGCTGCCCGCGGTGTAACCAAAACCATCAACATCACACCTCTGGTGACATGTAAGACGTGTACCGGCAGCGGTGTCAAAAAGGGTACAAAGCGCAGCAGCTGCTCGTCATGCAACGGCACAGGCACGCGCGTTCACTTTGTCCAGGGTGGCTTTCAAATGGCCTCGACGTGCAATGCATGCGGTGGCACGGGCACTGCTATCCCGCGTGGCTCCGAGTGTCACACGTGCAGTGGCGATGGCGCTGTGCGCGAGCGCCAGACCATCTCGGTCGATATCCCCGGCGGTGTCGAGGATGGCATGCGCCTGCGTGTCGACGGCCAGGGCGATGCCGCACAGACGGGCCGTGCGGGTGGTGCTGATGCCCGCAGCGTGCGTGGTGACCTGTACGTGTTTGTGCGTGTTGCGTCCGACTCCAAGTTTACACGATCTGGCTCGGATATCCTGCACACAGCCACTGTGCCCCTGACGACGGCCATCCTCGGCGGCGAACTGACGGTGCCGACGCTGGACGGCGACGTTAAGGTACGCGTGACCAAGGGAACCAACTCGGGCGACAAGATCACGCTGTCGGGCAAGGGCATGAAGAAGCTGGGTGGCCGGCGCGGTGCAGTGGGTGACCAGCGCGTCGAGTTCCGCGTTGCCATGCCCAAGTACCTGACGGCAAACCAGCGGACGATTGTCGAGATGCTTGCCGACGAAATGGGCGACAAGACAGCCAATCGGGTGATGAACATCAACCGCAATATCAACGACAACAACCCGCAGTCGCACGAGAACGAGGGCTTTCTCAAGTCGATGTGGCACAACCTGACTAGTCACCCGGCACACCAAAAGAAGGATGGCTCCGAGGGCAGCGAGGACGAGAAGGCTGACGGCAAGACTGATGACAAGAAGAGCAACAACTCAAAGTAGACGACTCATTCAAAATAAAATTAAATTCATATATCGAGATAAATCAAGACGACTAAACAACACTCCCCCCTCCGACACGATCCCCCGATTTTTCTTCTCTTTTACAATCTATCTAGACTATGCCGGCGATTTTTTCCTACCATGCTTTGTTTCTCCCTTGATGTTTCTGTTTCTTCTATACTCTTTTTTTTTTCTTTTTTTTTTTTTGCTTCTCTTCTTGTTTGTTTTCTTGATATAGTTTTTTTTTTTTGGCATCTGGCGGTGTTCAAAAGGGGGTGTTATTGTCTGTTGCCCTTGGCACCAGAATAGTGTATTATAACGAGGTCGATGCTCTATGCTCGATATGCTTTAGACATTACAAATGAGAATCTCTATTCAGCATAAACAAAAAGTGTACGTATAGATACCGAGAGTCGTGAGACGTAGGACGTAAGGCGTGAGTGTCGTAATGAGTAAGAGATGACCAATCCAAATACCGTGACCAATAAGCCAAAGAAACCAAAGAGCCTCACCATAGACTACAAGAAAATATGACCATACTGAACAAAAATTACAAAACAAAAGACATAAATCAATGAAAAGTAACAGGTCATCCGCTGTGACTGTACATGGAGCCATAACTGCCCCCGCCATTCCCACTGTCAGAACCGCCTTGTCCTCCTGATCCCTGTCTGCCCGGTCTGCCATTACCCTGGCCTTGTCCTTGCCCTTGACCTTGACTCTGATTCTGACTTTGACTTTGGCCTTGGCCTTGCTGGCCTTGACCCCGACTTTGAGTCTGCGTTTGAGCCTGACTCGGGCCTTCATCCCCATTGCCATAGCCGCTGCTATACTGCCCCTGCATGAACAGATTCCAGTCCACCGGACCGTTGAGATTCATCATGTCAGGGAGTCCCATGCCCATCGGCTGGACAGACACCATGCCGTCGAATGAAGCAGGCTGCTGTTGCTGCTGCAGCATATGGGAAGACGGAGGTATGGGCGTTGCATACACCATCGGTTGGTGCTGCTGGGGGTGGTGTGCCGCGGGCGGCGATGATGTTGTCGACGATGTTGCCGATGGATGCGGTCCCTGCGCCGCCATCTGCTGTTGGTGTTGATTTTGGTATTGCGGTGGTGATTCTGCCATCACAGTCCCTTCTTCTAGCGGTCGGCTTATGTGTTGCTGCTGCTGCTGCTGTTGTCCTCCCCTTGCCCCTCTGACCCCCTCACTACTACTACCTGCTACGATATGTGGTAGAGGTCGCTGAATGGGTACCTGGTCACCAGGTGCGGGCTGGCCGCTCGCTTGTCGGGCTTGCTGGCTCGCAGCAAGGGCTGCCGCTGCTTGCGGATTGATCTTGTGCAGCGTAGCCTTGAGCAGCTGAATGAACCTGGGCGTCTTGAGCGCCTGCCCGGTCTGCTGCAGCTCGGCAGCTACGCGTGCGTCCCATGCCTTGATGAAATGTGCACCAAAGGCGACGTGGACCGGGTTGCGTAGGTTCCGCACAAGCCCGCGGCGTTCGTGGTTTTCGCAAATAGCTGTCCACGCACGCTCGACAAGACCGCCTGTGCGACGGCTGCGCAGCTCCATCACGATGACCATGTAGGCCGGGAACGGGAAGTGCAAAATGGTGTACCAGATGAGGCCTCGTAGATTCTGGGCGCCCTGCACAATATTGTCGTACTCGACCATATTGATGGCCTCTAAGAACATGGCATCACGGTCTGCTTCATCCATGTTTGGCGCAAGGCTTGGGCCCGTGCGACCTCCTCCAGACCCGGCAGACCCGGACTCGCTCAGCGGACCGGCCACGCCGGGTCCTGGACTGGGACTAAATCCGGAGCCGCTTATTCCCATGCCCATACCACCTATGTCCATGCCCATCATCCCTGGGCCGCCGCCGCCCATCATCCCTCCCATAATACCTCCCATACCCATCATTCCTCCTCCGCCCATTATACCTCCCATGCCGTCCATACCACCCATATCACCTCCTATGATGCCGCCCATAATACCGCCCATTCCCATCGCTCCCATCATTCCACTAGGGCCTATCGAGGCAGCAGGATGGCCACCCAAGGCTGATGTAGATGGAGAGGAGCCAGGGACGGCAGTGTCAGAAGCGGCAGATTTGCTACGCACAAGGAGGTTGACCATGCGCAATTTGGCTAGTGCTTGACGGGTCATCATAAGCGTGAAGAAGTGCAGAGGGATCTTGGTGTCACAGGACTTAAGATAGGTGTTTTCCATATACTGGCAGTGGCTGTCGGTATCGTTCGGAAGCAAATGGTGGGCGACGTGGGTGACGACGTCGGGTGAGACGGGGTTTGGGAAGTAATGGAACTTGCGTGCGGCAGAGGCTACATTTGAGGCGGCGGATCCAGGTGTAGGATCACCAGTATTGCTCGGCCCTGTAGACGTGGAGTTGCCGGGGTTGCTCGCAGTACCGCTGCCGGCGTTGGCCTTGGCAGTGGAATTCCCACTGGTGTCCTCATGCGATGATGAGGATTGGTTGTTATTGTGGCCCCGGGGAGCGCACATTTCAATGCGGGTGAGACAAAAGAGCATCTCCGTTGGCCCAGCAGAGGGTGTAGGGGGGTCTTTGGCATCGACGTAGAGGTCGGCGTCATTGATATTGAGGGGAAACTTGGTGTCACCGTTGCTAGAAGAGAGGGCTGTGACGACGGAGCCAGTGATCTCGGCAATGCGCTTATCAAAAATCACAATTTGCCACCACAACCGGCGCCGTAGTTCGACCTCAAAGGGAGGGAGGCCAAACTGCTCGCCATCGCGGTGCAGGCCCAGTCGTTGGGCTATGCGCACCGCAATACCAATCAGACAGAACAGCGAGCGCGGGTCGACATACTGGCGCACACACAGCTGCGACTGTTGGTATGTGGGCAGCGCGAGTGGAGTTTAACTTACAAGGTAAAGGAAATAGGCCTGCAGGACCATGATGTCGGGGCTGCGCATGAAGCCTGCGTTGATGAGGGCCTGTTGACTGGCGCGATGGAACTTGTTCAGCAGTCGTGCCTTTTCTTCGTCAAAGGTGCTCTGCACCTCCTCCTCGGTCATCGACGTAATGGCCATAAAGTAGATGCTAAACATGAGCGCCTCGAGCGGACGCGGAATCTTGGACACACTTGTGCCTGCTTCAATGATCTGCGCCTGGAGGGAAGGAGTGTGTGTAATTTTTAGGAGGGGGTTGACGTTGGTCAGGTAGATCTGCCACAGCTGGAAAATCTGGATGCCCGGTGGGTGGTGCTCGGTGACCCGTGTGACCGAGCCACCAACGAGGAAGGGGAATCCGTCTTGGTTGTCATACATGCTGTCAAAGGCATGATGGATGGTCGAGTCGCCAACCTCGTCATCGGACGAGTCCCGGAGCGTGTCGTCATTGTCATTGGAGCGGTAATCTTTGTAGGAATTTTTGTAAGACTTTTTGTAGGCTTCTTCATGATGGCTCGACGACGACGGCGACGTCTTGAGTCCGCCCAGATCGTGCTGTAGCTCGTCAAGCTCGTCGATCATGGAAGAGCCCCCCTGACCGTTGTCATTTTTGAACTCGTGGGCAATGGGGTCAAACGTAACGCCATGCTGGCTCAGAAGCGACTCGTACTTGCGCAGACGGTCGACCAGCTCGCGCTCATGCGGCTTCTTCTTGCGGCGACGCGGGGGCTGGGGCGGTACAACACGGCACTCGACCTGGGCCTTGACGCAGTTGGCACACGGCTTGTTTTTGTCACAGCGGACTTTGCGCTGCTGGCAGAGAACACACGAATGGCCACGAGTCAGCTTCATGACCGAAGACTCCGACATCGCTTGTGGCATGCTCGGGAGGCCATGTGAGTGTGGGTGTACTTGTGGGTGTGTTTGTGCTTTGACAGATATTTGTGGAGGTGGAGGTGAATGAGGCATGGGCACACCGGAGAGCGAGGAGAGCGAGGAGAGCGAGTGACGCGGGTCACCGACGACTTGCTGGTGGGAATGGTGGTGCGTGTATTGATTTTGATGGTGCTGCTGGGAGTAGTGCTGCCGAGAATACGGCTGCTGCGGGGAGTACTGCTGCTGCAGGGGTTGCCCTGATAAATTGGAAGACGAGGATATAGGCCCAGAGGATGGGGGCGGACCAGACCCGGGCCCGGATAGGCCAGGAGGAACCGCCATGGATATGGGAAGAGGATGGCCTTGTGGATATCCCTGTGGATGTCCTTGTGAAGGCGTACTGCTACCAAAAGGATCCATTTGGTTGGCTAGCAAGTGACTGGCGGGGCTAGAGATCGGTACTGCAGATAGATTTGTAGCAAGCAGACACCATAAAACGACGGCTCGAGACAGACTGAAAGAGACTATGGAGAAGATATCGGATTAGCTGGTGTTTGACTTCGGATCCGAACAACAAGACATGAACCCAGACTGCACGTGGTGGCATAGGCAGTAGGTAGGCAGTAGACAGACAACAGATGCAGACAGCAGCTGGGTCCGTTGGGGAAGCTCTGTCATCTTGCAGTCTTGCTTTATTCACGCGTCTGCTATCCACATAAGTGGCACAACCCCCTCGTGTATGTAGATGCACAACAACCAGGGGGATGCGGGATGAGGCTCGCCTTGTCGAGTACGTCGTACATAAGTCTGATTCATGATCCATTCGATACACCCATGGGATGGGCAAAAAAAAAACAGTACATACCTCTTGTTAAGGCGGCTCAGTGAGCTGCAGCGAGTATTTTTGTCTTACAAAAGACACACCACCGTTGTCCCGATACAAACACAAACACCAGAACACAAGATGCAAGACAGCGTGCAGTGTGTAGTGTTGAGAATAGAGCAAGTGGGGTAAATGGAATTGGTGTAGATGGAAGTGTAAAATGTAGACGAAAGTATAAAAAGGAAAGAGGAGTATGAATAAAAGCAGCAGATCAATGATAGCAGGACCTAAAGTTGAGAGTAAGACTAAAAATGGTTTGAGCGACGTTGCGGTTGGGGACTGGGCAGCTCGAAGCCCTCCGATTATGAATATGGGAGAGCTTGGGCCCTGGCTTCCTATGCATCTAGAAGACGGTTACGTATAGTAAGGGGTACATGAGGTTGTAGTTGAAATTCAAAACGAAACAGACTGTACAACCGTATGGATAAAATTAGATCAAATCAACGAGCCGTACAGTACAAACCGTGGGTCTATCGTGTGTCGATACCAGAAGACAAGGCAAGCTTTGGCGCACTACATATCAAGTAAGTAAGGGCCATGTCTATTCCACGTGAGACAATGGTAGCATCAATGGCAGGTAGCATCAGTTCTGTCATTGCATGGCCATGGAGGGAAGAAGAGATGGGGAGAGACAAGACTGGGTATAAAAGAAGGGGCGTAAAGGGGGCAAGAATGGAGAAGGGACGGTTAATGAGACTAGAAGTTCAAGCATATGGCACTTTTGGATAGGTTGAAGAATCGCAATAGCCGGTCAGGGGGTGGTATTCCGCGAAGTACACTCCAGCTGAAGGCAGGGGGTTGGTAGATGGTAGATGTAGGCTCGCTTGTGAAGCGTATGATGAGAGGGGATGATGTATCACTAGTGTATAACCGCTTTTTTAATGGCATTGTTGATGTTGATGAGGCGGATATGAGACATTCGCAGGCAATACACAGACGGTTTAGAATGGGATAGGACAGTAACGATGTGTACATAGTACAATATAAGGGGTGGAGTGATATCGAGTGCAATATAGGAGGAGCATGAGGGGTGGGTATGAGGGTATGGTAGGGAACGCCTGGGTACTAGTCAGTGAAAGGGTAGTGGAACGATGATGGAAAACAAACATAAACTAAGATACATCAACCAGAGGAGGCAGTACATAGTGATATGGGTATGTACAGAGGAGGGGAACAGGATGAGGGCAGGTCATATGCGACAACATGGGCCAGACGAAACGCATATGCGAGCATCGGCGGAGCTACTGTTGACAGACAGACAGACAGACAGGCTGATCAACAGGCAGGCAGTAGCCTCGATGCCACAGACACACAAAGTCAAGCAATACTTACTACACTTTGCTTTGGTTGTCCTTGGCAGGTAGCCTTACAGAGGTTGGCTGGCGGCTGGTGGCCGTGGGTGTTCTTTGGACGTTAGACATGAAACTGCTCCTTGACACGTACGGCTATCAGTTGACTAATCTGTACTGACTACTCACATGTTATTTTGTTGGTTTGATGTTCTCGGGTAGCAGTGACGGGACCGGCGTGGCGGTCGGCATGCGTTCGGGGCGGTCTTTCGTTTGGCTGCTTGGATCTGTGGCCGTCAGAGTTGGACATGGGAAAAGTCCGTACTTCTGATTGAGAGGGGGGACGAGAAAAGAAAGCCGCAACTACCGGTTGTGTGGCTTGTGCGTAGGAACAAGGAACAAAGAGAGCCCCCTTCGCTGTGCAGCAGGCTGTAGTCTCTGGTCATGGGGTTACGCAGTAAGAAAGTGGGTCCAGTTCGGTCCAGACGGGCGGTTGATTCGGTCCCGAGCGACGGTTTCGCATGGCCGGATAGAGGTGGGGCACGTCATCTAAAGTGTAGATTTAAGCTTAGTCAATAGCGTATGTAAGCAGCTACCAGTATAAAGTTAGTGGTTGCTCCTTCCCAGTTGAATTCTTGAGAAGCAATGGTTTTCTGTATAAAATAACTAAAAATTAGTAATTAATAAATAAAGTTTTTAATTGGTTAATAATAAATACTTATCTCTTATAATACGGAAAGAGAAAGAACTCCTGCCTTTATATCAAATAACTGCCCTTTTTCTCGAGTCTGCACAAAAGTTCCACTGAACGACACACATGGCTGTTGCAGCAACGCTAGTCTATATATGGACTAGTCATATTCGGTTATGCTGGCTATTTACGGATCCGATGGGGAAATTCGACCTCATGTAAGTCCCCATTTCGACAACCTCTCAACCTATGGTCACGATGAATGAGCCGTATGTAGCAATAGGGAATTTCAGAATGTCGGAGACTCTTAGTTTCTGGCACCGAAATTTGCTTATTTATACTGGGTTACTGTCTGGCGATCCGTCGGGAACACTATCGAAGCTGATCATTGCAAGAAACGAACGACTTCAAGAGGAAGTGATGGTCAGGTAACCCCCGAACGAAGGACGATGATTAAAGTACATAAAGTACATAAATCACAGAAAATAGCTTGATAAATAAGCAGCATGCAGGACTGTATCTACATCACGGCTGTAACAACCGCCGACATTCCGCATACTAGTGATCTGCCAGGCCGAACAGTATCATCAGCAACGGCGTAGATATGTACACGATGCCGTCATGTTCACCATATTATCGCATTCACCGTCCTGTCAAGTCTGGATCTGAGCTGTCATTAGAGATAGATGCACATGTATGTCGATCTATTCCGTTTATTTTTTCTTGCAAGTTTTATGCGATGACAAGATCGCAACATTGTTAGCTAGGCCAGTTCTATTCTCGCCGTCCGGAAAAATAAGGAATGTATACGACTATACGACGTTCATTGTTTCTTGTTGCTTATTTCTACGCAGCGTATGCAGATGCATGTCTACCGCATCCGACTTCACTTTCTGCCGGTTTTTGGCTACTCCATTATGCTTGCTTATGTTGACAATCTTAAACGTCTGTAGGCTGTCTCACACATCTCCAAGAGCCCAAACAAAATCCAAGTGTACATTAAACTTTATTAAATCTCTGACCGATACGCGTCTATAGCCGTGTGTTCAATCCTCTAAGGCGGCTTGTCAGACAAATTTTGTCCTACTCCTGAAGTTGGATGCTATCAGTACTTAACTGTGTCGACACCTATCCTTTATCTTGCTTCTATTTCACCTATTTACTCCTTTCAAAAAATATATGAAGATAATAGATACATTCAGCCTCTACTCCGTCTCGCTTCCTACTGGTGGCTAGCATCAACTCTATTCTTCCTATAGTTAGATTATTTCAGACAGCATTGTACAGCCTGCTAGGGACAAGTATTCTGTCCGGCAATATGGCTATTCTAGCATTTCGTCCTATTACTATTACATTTACTATCCCTGGAGCCTATATTGTGTCGTCTTGATAACTCGTTCCCGGACAAATTGGCAGGTTCTAGTCCCCCCACTATTCTTGCAATTTCTCAGCCAAAAATGGCGACTGATCCATCACAGTCGTCACCGTCGTCAAGCAGCGGCCAGGCAATAGATGTCGACTGCTCAGATCATGATCTTGGTCATGCTACCGAATTGGAGAAAGTGCTTACTATCACAGACAAAGCGCCACAGAAACGAGAGCAAGAAAGAGATCAAGAACGCCAACAAAATCAACAGCAACGCTCACCACAGCTCCCACCACAAGAACAACCATCATCTCAAATATCACAGGGACCGCCACTAAATGGTCTGTTCCGACCCAAGAGTCTCAAGTTTTGGATGATTCTGCTCTCCAATTTCCTCGTCTTGTTCCTGGTTGCCCTCGACCGCACTATTGTGGCCACTGCGGTGCCACGTATCACAGATGACTTTCACAGCCTCGGCGACATTGGCTGGTATGCATCGGCGTACATGCTAACGACGGCGGCTTCACAGCTCCTTTTTGGACGCATCTACAAGTTCTACCCGATGAAATGGACATTTCTCCTTTGTGTTGTCGTGTTTGAAATTGGCTCCGCCATTTGCGGTGCGGCCCCTTCATCGGTCATCTTCATTGTGGGTCGCGCTGTGGCCGGAATGGCATCGGCCGGGATCTTTTCTGGGTGCATGCTAATTATGATCCCCATGATTCCATTGCACAAACGACCCATGTTCCAGGGCCTCTTTGGCGTCGTCTTTGGCCTTGCTTCGGTTATTGGGCCGCTTGTCGGCGGCGCCTTTACTAGCAGCCACCTGACCTGGCGCTGGTGCTTTTACATTAATCTTCCCGTCGGTGCCTTCACCCTTGTCTTCATGGTCTTTTTCTGGAACCCGCCGCCGCGCAAGCATGTGCCGGCGCCATTTTGGGCGCATGCCAGGCGTCTCGATCCGCTCGGTACGATATTGTTTTTGCCGGGCATTGTGTCTCTTCTTCTAGCGCTTGAGTGGGGTGGCGCGACGTATCCGTGGAAAAGCTGGCGCATTATTCCATTGTTTAGTCTTTTTGGCGTACTCATGCTCGCCTTTGCCATTGTCCAGATTTCGATGCCCGATACAGCCACTCTGCCTCCACGAGTCGTTCTTCAGCGTAGCATTTTGTCAGGTGCCCTCTTCACATTTTTCTTGTCGGCGGCCATACTCATGCTCATCTACTACGTTCCGGTATGGTTCCAGGCGGCAAAGATGGTCAACCCTTTAAATTCTGGCGTCTACACTATCCCTCTTGTTTTAAGTCTCGTCGTCTCTAGTATCGGATCGGGAATCATGACACAAAAAATTGGGTACTATATACCGTCCATGCTACTCGCGCCCATCATCATGTCTGTTGGCGAGGGACTCATGAGCACCTTTACGCCATCTACTGGCTCATCGCAATGGATCAGTTTCCAGTTTCTCGCCGGCTTCGGTCTCGGCTTTGGCATGCAGATTGGCAATCTCGCCGCCCAGACTGTCCTCAAACCCGAGGACATCTCGACGGGCGTGGCCATTATGTTCTTTATGCAGCAGCTCGGCGGTGCCATATCCACGACCGTGGGTCAAACTATCCTAAGCAATCTACTTGTGTCCCAGCTGGGGCATATCCCGAGCATCGATACTCGGGCTATTGTCGACAGCGGTGCTACGGAGCTTGCAAATGTTGTGCCGCCCGAGTTCTTGCCGGCCGTTATGGACGCCTACAATTTTGCATGCACGCGCATCTTTTTGACTGCCATGGGTTTGTCCTTTGCAGCACTCGTCTGTGCGTTTTTTATGGAGTGGCGCAGTATCAAGAAGCCTCCTGGTGGCCCAGGTCCTGGCGGCTCTGGTAGTGCCGGACAACTGCTACGAGGACCTGTGTCCGGTGGTCCCAGTGGCCCTGGTATCCCACGCGGGCTCGGTCGGTCACATAATGCCACAAGTGACCCAAAGCTGGCACCATCACTTCCAACACACACCGGCACACTCCTATCTACCACAACTATTGTCGCCAGTGAAGATGTGGTCTCGGCAGCTCCCAAAAAGGCCTCATATGAGCAGCAGCGGAAGTCATTTTCAAACAGAGACTCTACTCGGTCTATAGCGCTACAACCAAGTATCAAGAGAGATAACATGGACTCTAAATCTGGAAAGGCACAACGAGATCAGAGGAGCGGAGAGAGTCCGATCTCAGCTACACCAAGCCAAGGCGGAACTCAAATCGATTGTCCAAGAGTTCTCGATGTAGCAGTCAGGTAGATTCTTAATTAGTTTATTTGCCGGGATTTTTTTTTAAAAAAAATATTTATTCAAGTAATAACGACGGCTAGATTTGCGCTGTTAATTACTTATTGATTTAAATTGGTTCAGTCAAAATGTTCTCGTTGAGCTGTGCGCAGTGTGGACTTTATAATTGCTGCTAACTCGGCCAGCGATCATCGGGCGTGTAGCTCAGTGGTAGAGCGAGGGATTGCAGATCCCTAGGTCGGGGTTTCGAGTACCCCCGGGCCCTATACGACTTTGGTCGCATTCTTTTTGGCTTTCAATATTATTTACTTTTGATAAATTAAAATTCTTATTGCCCTCTTTTTTTACCTTTTAGTTTTGGTGATTTCTTGTTTATTTTTCTGTCATCTTTTTTTTTCTAGAACCCCCAAAATAAACAACCAGACAACAACAAAGAACATCCTTCATTTTATTTACTTTCAATTACATATTTACGCACTGAGAATTTAATCATCTATTCTTTAAAGCTCATAAAGTTGAAGGTTAAATTTGAAAATTAAAGAATAAAAATAAAATAAAATAAACACAGAAGCTAATAATAAAATAGAGAATCATTGTAGTGTTTTATGGATATACAAATAAAACAATTGTAGGCTGGAATGTGTCGCCTTTCAAAGCTGTGCGAAAATACCGACAAGATATGCTGAATATAGAGGAGAACCGCTCAGACAAGCTTCCATGAACAGATGGCCTGCATTGAGTACGAGCACCGGCCCAGTCGCTTGCGTACATCGGCCATGGTGCGGCCGCGCATGTCGCGCCCATCGATTGTCGTCATGGCATAACAGTATAGCACACTCCCGGGATGGCCCAGGTCGCGTCGGGGAATGTCGGCCCAGAACCATAGCGGGTTGTCATAGTCAAACTCGACATCATACATCTCGCCCTTGCGCTTCTCGTCCTCTGGCACCACAGACTGGAGGAACATGGGGTACGGCGACAAGCCATGACCTGGCGAGTCGGGGCTCCAGTGCCGACATGACCGGCCAAAACGGAATGCAATCCGCTCATGGGGATCGCCCTGCCGGACATCAATCTCGCCCGCCTGGGGCTCCATTGACTCTTGCGCAATAAACTGCTCGGGACCGTTGGAGTAGAGAATGACCGGATCGGCCTTCACCTTGTCGACGACATACTCAGACCACGACACGCGGCGGCCGTCGGCGCGGAAAAAGTAGTCTGGATTCTCGGGAAAGTGGCGCTCGCCAAACGTTTCGTTATCCATGGTAAACATCTTGGGCGTGAATTTCTTTTCGTACCGCTGAGCGCGCTTGTCGCACACATTGCCTGCGCCCCAGCACGCGTCCAGCAGCTTCCACTCGCCGCCGTCAATACGTACGGCATTCCATGCGTGACCTGTAGGATTAGGCGGCGGGACCTGGTCACCTGGCCGCACGGCATTGAAACCAAATCCCTTGCCGTGGCCA
This sequence comes from Ophiostoma ulmi, assembly GCA_029298715.1. NCBI lineage: Eukaryota > Fungi > Ascomycota > Sordariomycetes > Ophiostomatales > Ophiostomataceae > Ophiostoma > Ophiostoma ulmi. The sequence continues at coordinate 2,527,709 of JANSLN010000002.1, read as the reverse complement.
CCGACAACAACACACTCAAGGCCTGCAGCCAGTGCAAGGGCCTCGTACACACGGGCATAGCCTTCACACACGGCCTTTCCCGAAAAGATGACCTCAGTCATGGTCTGGCCACGGGGAATGCAGCCTCCAAAGAAGCCGTCGACGTCGTAGGCGATGTTATGGTGACACCACGTGAAAATGGCACGCGCCTTGTCTGTTTGTGAAGGAAATTGGTCGCATAGATTGTGGGCAACATAGTTCACTGTGTTTTGGCGAGGCAGGCTGGAAATCGGGTACTGAGCTGCTACTTCATCAGGGCCAGAAAAGTCGCGGCACTGAAGGCACTCTTCGTCCTCGCTCTTCTTGGGATAGAACCCTTCTGCGCCAGTATTATTGCCGGCACCACCAGCCGCAGGGCGTGGTCGAGTTGGCAGCCTAGGGCGAGACAAGGCATCATTGGCAGCACCCTTGGCAGCGTTGATAGCTGCGCCTGTGACTATCCCTCTCACAGCGTTGTCAATCTGACTGCGCGACGGCCGGGATGACATGGGCAACGGTGGTGGGCGGTCTTCATCGTCATCGTCGTCATCGCGGTTGTGCATTGTTATCTGGTGAACCCGCTGCTGGAGCTGTTGCCCATGGGGTGCAGCCCGCTTGGATAGCTGCTGCTGCTGCCTTGCATTAACACTGCCACTTCCACCAAAGCCCATCTCCAGGGCAGACTTGACTGTCGGCCGCCGTGTTGGAAGTGCTGGTGGAGGAGCTTCATTGAATCCATCTTCTTCCCGGTTCGGGTTTGTCATTGATGGCCGCGGACGGGGCGGCAGACGAGGAGGCAGAGCTGGTGCTGCTCCATTGTTGCCCCCCGAAAGATTTCGTGATGAACCCGGGCGACTTGGCAGAGCTGGTGTCCTCTCCGCAGCGGGTTCTTCTGCAGCAGCGTCTCCCCCGACAATCCCTAGCTCTTTGGCCTCTCGCTCTTGGCGGGAAGGAGGCAACGGCGGCAGCTTGGAGGCGCCAAAGGCCGGCGGCAGTTTCCGTAGGCTTGACCCGTCAGACGCTGATGTGGCGGATGACACGCGGCTCAAGGTTGTCGATGTTGTGGCTGCCGACATGTATGAGCGGACAGAGTCAGATGATTGTCGACGGTTGACAGCCAGCGTTGTGGCAGCTCGATGTAGCTGTAGCTGTTGATTGGATGGCTGCCGCGGAGGGAGTTTCGGCGGAGGTCCGAGTGGCTTTCCATTATTCGTTGCAGAGCCCGTTGTGACCGTGCTTGCGTTACTAGATACACTAGCCGTCCGGGAAGGGCCTTTAGGGACTGGTGGCGGCGCGGGTCGCACAGCGAGTGTAGACACAGTCGGAACAAAGGGTGCTGAAGTAGAGGATGGTATGGGCGGGGGCGGACGGCGCGCGGCAGGACGAACAGGTTGGACTGGCGCTGATGGTATCGATGGTATCGTTGGCGTCGAAGGAGCTGGGCCGGATGAGTTAAAGTTTTTTTGCTTGTTGAGAGCGGCGATCCGTTCAGCCAAAGTAGAGAACTGGGGCTCTTCGACGTCTGCCATGGTGAGGAGGGGAAGGGGGGGGGGCGTATAAGTGCTGAAATGAGAACGAAAAGGGATATCACGATGAGATGTAGGAAGCCAATCTCGATAATTAACAAATATACTAAGAAGGACAAAATTTACAAATTTGCAATAAAACAAGACGGCCAGAGATAAACAATAGAAAAGCAAAAGATGTGGAAATGTGATAAGCCGGAGAGGAGGAGGTGAGACGAAGAGGCTGACGTTGCAGGGGTGGAGTTAGGTGCGAGAGCCTTATGTCCATCCCTCCTGGTGAGCTCGTCTGATTATGTCTAGTATGTAGGACGCTGGCGCGCTTGGCACGCCTTGTAGTGGAGAAAGGAGCGGCACAGCGTGCAGCACTAGGGCGATAGCTGCTGGGTATTACAATGGGCTTAGTGACACGCCATATCTTAGTCATCCGGTTTTTAGTGCCCAGCTATTAGATCGGCAACGTTTGTCGACTACACAGATGATATCTTATTATTTCACAGTAACACATTAGAGATACTCAACAAGGTCCCACATTATCTGGTCCAAGGCTAGTCTTCATTTTGATATCTTATTTTGGTAATTTACCTCATACTTGATCCTTTGGTACATCGGTGGTACGGCCTCGCGTTGCAAAATATGTCCTCGATGTTATGTCGAGGTCGAGTGCTGTGACACCTTGTGTCTATGAGACTTGCGGTTGGTGTGCCTAACATAAGTAGATCGTCAATTAGAAGTTTTGTAGAGTCCAGCATTCAGATTTAAGCTCAACCTTAGATTGCTTATATAAGCGAACTATATCAGCTAAGCCGGACCTCTGCCGCTCGCGCAAAGCGACAAACTTCTCGAAAGTAATACTAGAGCCAGCAAGTAAAATAGTACACAAATCGATGTCTAATAGCGAGTGACATAAGAAGAGGCTGTTGACGCTCGGTTGAGGTTGGCATGTCAGCAGCGCGTTTGAAGTCTTTATGACTTGGAGCGAGACGACTTTCATAGTCCTGACCCACAAAAACCATCATAAGCCTTCGTGTTATTCACCTTCTTGCCCTTTGTGGCAAACTGGGACCCTCCCGACCATTACACCTGCCTTCTCATGGACAGTAGCTTGGACAACTGCCCTGGTGATGTGTTATTACCAGGAGTAGAGTCTCCGAGGACATCATGAGGAAGGTGTGATGGGCCGTAGACCGGCTGGCCGCCTTGCAAGGATTACGCGACAACATTTACTGACTGCCCTTCCCGCACACTCGCCCCCTTTATTCTCCTCCATATTAACATTCCTGTCTCTTCAGCTCGTAAACACTAGCAGTTTCTTATCCGGACTCGAGTATATCTCACAGCTCATCTTCATGATTTCTTCTCGCGGATTGAGCAAGCACATCTCTACATCTACTTCAAACGTACATTACTACAATATACGCAAAGCCCTATTGTCAACCTGAGCTGTCATGGCCGACTCGGAGCCTCCAAGGCCTCAGACAGCAGTGGCTGCAGCTTCGTGGCCAGGTACCCCCTGGAACCTACCCCCAGAGATTGCACGCACGATCCTCGAGCTTGTACGTTTCCTCTATCGTATTCTTCACCTTTTAGCTATGGCACTTATCTGACCTGATCTTTAGTGTGGCGATTCATGGGAGGAGATCATGCAGGTCAACAGGGCTTTTCATGGCCTTACATCACAGCTCAGGTACAGGGAGGTAGAACTTGCGGCAGAGGATCTTCATCATGGCTACCTTCAGAGTGAGACGAAGTTCAAACTGCCCAGGTGCCTGGATACGCTCGCCAACAGCTCCCATAACTATGCGCAGTATATCGAGAGTTTTGCTCTGGAAGAGGTAGAAGGAACTGGAGCGTACGGGAGGACGAGTGGCTGTGCATGCAGTTCGTACACTGGGAGCTACATCAATGCCCTTCTACCTGCGGTGCTGGCCAAAGCTACAAGAATCGAAACATTCAGGTGAGGCCGTCCACATTTGCTAATTGCCATTTGCCATTAGCCATGCTGTGCTGACTGTATACTCTGTAAGATGGGATGTCCGCATCAAAATCAGTGCGCCGCTGTATAAGATTTTGCATGGAATCGAAACTCTGTCTCATATCACTATTCGGCTGCCCAGTTTACTCCTGACACCAGCCTACAGCCTCAGTAGGTTGCGCCACATAGCGCCGTTGAGTCCCCCACTGCTCTCCGGTTTCAAGAACATCAAATCTCTCAGTATTCTTAATGTCGACAACCTCGAATCAGTCCCAGAGATCCAGGCCTGCATCTGCAACTTACGAGAGACGCTTGAGCACCTGCATCTCTCCATGTCGATCTACTGGGTGATAAAGATGAATATTGAAAGAAACGCCAACGGCCCAGAAGTACAGCCGAACGAGGCGGCTGTTGGGTATGAAACGGCTTTGGCATGGATACTGGGGTTTGCAGGGGCGGACAGCGGCGAGCCCGGAGCTACCGACAAGCCCGATGACGGTGCCAACACGGGCAATGGCGAAACCGAAGTGATACACAGTGGAGACCCGGGCCCAAGCACGGGCACAAGCACGGCTGAGAGTAGCAGAGCCAATGCCGTGCAGAGTGCAGAAATGGACAATGAACAAGAACGCCCTAATCAGAAAGATCAGCTCGCCTCCCAAGCACCGACTAAAACCGCAGACACAAATACCCAAGCCTGTCCAAATCCCAAACTCCACGTCAAGACTCTGGGCCTTCAAAGAATCCGTGTCACCACGTCTGTGTTCTCCCGATGCATTGACATAGACGCCCTGACGAGCATCACTCTTCTAGATATTGGCAGCCAGGTGCCGATATGGGAGTTGCTTGAATTGCAAAACGAGACCAGGCCTCTCGCTATATCATCCATTCATACCAACAACGTCACCGCACCATTTGCAAAATTTGTGTCCAAACTTCCAAAGCTTTACCAAATCTACCTCGCCAACTCTGCAACTTGCGATAACCCAGGAGTGGAGGGCGACAGCAATCGCCAGGAGCCGAAATGCTCTCTCGACGATATCCGTCGGTATATTTTGAAGCCTCATGCTGCCTCATTGCGTGCCATCTCCATAAGCGAGAAAGTAGGCCTAGACTGGTTATTAGACAGCCAGACTCTGATACTGCTTACACACAGATGCCATAATCTGGAGGAGCTAACCGTAAGCATGGAAGCGCTCATATTTTTTGAATTCCTGGTGCTTTTGCCGCAGTTCAAAAGCCTTGTTGGCCTCCATATCCCCAGCATCCACGACAATTCTCCTACTGGCACAGTGGCAGTTGATGTCACACAATCAATCCTTGCTACTCTCTCCCACCACCCGCACATACCCCTCAAATACTTTTGGCACGACCATTTGAGCCCTTGGTATGTGAACCAAGTTGTCCGTTCTGATGGGAGGCAAAAGTGGCTTGAACGCATGGCCGAGGAGAGACAAGACTACCGCGATGAGACCTACGATCCACAAACCGGGGGATATGACTATGTCGATGACAGCCAAGGCTTCACTCGAGATGACTTTGAATATCAAGGGCCTCGATATGTGTTTAGCGTACGTCTTTTGTTCATTACGAAGGTGAAGATGTCCATATTCTCAAAGGACATTATTACCATGTCTCTATGATGAATATTTCGGTTGTCTCTTCCTCTGGTTGTCTGGTTGTCTGGTTATCTGGTTGGTTGTCTAGCTCATGCCAAACAGATGAAGGTTTGGCTGCTAGAAACTATTAACTTGCCAAGGGACAGTGTATGAACAAAACAGTACTGTATTAAGTACTGTATGCTCTAGTTAGATAAGCAAAACAATTTACCAAACCCCACGTGATCTGAATCAAGTATATGACTCAGCTTAGGGCTTGTCCCACTTATATCAACCGCCCTCTTTGGTGGGGCCGGTGAATAATTGCTGCGAATTTTTTCGTTCTGGCGGCCCCCTCCAGCCAGTAGCGCCCAAGAAAAAAAAACCACGAAAAGAGGTGGGTGGGAAAACCACTTTTTTCGTGGTTGGTGCGTCTCCTCCGTCTCGAAAGAATAGCAGCCAGGAAACTTTTGACATTTCTCACGACGAACCCGCATCTCACGACGACATTTCGACAACCGTTCGACAACCACCAACCACTATACCCTTAATCGCCGTTTTTCGTGCAAACCCCAACACAAAATCGCAAACATGGCTGTTCCCGGTGCCCAGATGTACGTTGCAATTGCTTTTGTCGAATAGCAAGCCAATCGATGTAGAGGAAAGGGGAAATCAATGTCAGCCAGCATGAAGATGGAGGGGAAACAGAATGGGACAAGAAACGATTTGGTCAAAGAGGAGGAAGCATCGACGATACCAAGGCCAGCGTGCTTCATTGTCGTCATTGGCAGGATGGCATGCTGGTTCGAGATACAAATCGGAGGAGCACAGACGAGGAAACTGGGAGACACTGAAAAGCGGCTATGGAAGATGGAACAAAGACAATACAGCATACAGAGCGGCTACTAACATTATGACAGTTCTAAGCGGAGAAAGTTCGTTGCTGACGGTGTTTTCTACGCCGAGCTGAACGAGTTCTTCCAGCGCGAGCTTGCCGAGGAGGGTTACTCCGGCGTCGAGGTCCGCGTCACCCCTACCGTCACCGACATCATCATCCGCGCCACCCACACCCAGGAGGTTCTCGGTGAGCAGGGTCGCCGCATCCGCGAGCTGACCTCGCTCATCCAGAAGCGCTTCAAGTTCCCCGAGAACAGCGTCTCCCTGTACGCCGCCAAGGTCCAGAACCGCGGTCTGTCCGCTGTCGCCCAGTGCGAGTCCCTCCGCTACAAGCTGCTCAACGGCCTGGCTGTCCGCCGTGCCTGCTACGGTGTCCTGCGCTTCATCATGGAGTCTGGCGCCAAGGGTTGCGAGGTTGTTGTCTCGGGTAAGCTCCGTGCCGCCCGTGCCAAGTCCATGAAGTTCACCGACGGCTTCATGATCCACTCCGGTCAGCCCGCCAAGGACTTCATCGACAGCGCCACCCGTCACGTCCTGCTGCGCCAGGGTGTCCTTGGTATTAAGGTCAAGATTATGCGCGGTTCCGACCCCGAGGGCAAGTCTGGTCCCCAGAAGACCCTGCCCGACTCCGTCACTATCATTGAGCCCAAGGAGGAGACCCCCGTTACCCAGCCCATCAGCCAGGACTACGGTGCCAAGGCTGCTGAGGCCCAGCGCCTGCAGGCCGAGGCCGCTGCCGCTGCTGCCGCTGCCGCTGCACCCGCAGAGGAGGAGGCTGCTGCCCCCGCTGAGCAATAGTATGCTCAAGGGCGCATGGAGGGTGGTGAAGTTAGTGGCAGTGGTGGCGCCGGTTCTGGTTCTGGTTTCGGTCTAGGTCTAGGTGTCGGTGTCGGTGGTGGCGGTGCTGCTGGTAATCCCGGCAGTACCTCGTTTGCGCCTCAGGGAGCATTCCCCCTCCTCCAGACGCAGGTTGGCCATGTCAACAGCATGACCCAGAATAACCAGCCTGTTTATCCCCAGCAGCACCCCTTGCGGCCTGGTGATAGCCAGGCTTCTGGATACGGTTACTCTACCCACTACGGTGATACCGTCCTGGAGTAGGGGCTCTCATGTCTATGAAAACAAAAACCAGAAGACAACCGCCAAACCACCGGCCATACAACATCTTGACGGGAAGGGGACACTAAAATTGAGAGAAAGACAACTACTGGATGGGTAAAAATGGGGTTCTTATGTGTTTTTTCATGGCTTTCTAATCTTCCTCTTTTTTTCTTCCCGCGGTCCCCGACTACACTTATTTTTCCTTTGTTTATTGTCTTGTTATTTTTTTCTGCTATAAGTGTGTCCATCGTCAGATATGAATCATGAATCCAATCTACGACGTTGTTCCCCAAGAAGAAAACCCAACACAGAATCTGTCGCTTCGCGCCGCTACCGAGTCACTCCCCAAGGAAAAGGGAAAGGATAAAAAAAATAGCAAAATTGATCTATAAAAATTTACATCCGAGGCGTGAAATTGAATGATCGTAGCTTGTAAGATCAATATCATGAAGAGGTCATATGAGTTGAGCAAGAAGAATGATTTATAACAAGGCAATGACAACCATGACCCAAGAATATATATAAATATACACGCCGGTGAGAGCTCAGCCGTTGCCGCCCGACCAACAGTCACTTCGCATAACGAGTGACAAACATATGAGAAAAACAAAAGAGAAATGAGAAAAACAAGAAATAAAAAACCAGAAGACAACTGTAATGCCAACAGCCAAAATCCAAGAACCAAAAGCATATTAATAGCAATGTAAAAACGCCGAAATGCTGAACCCTTCTCGCCACCCTTGTCCTTATCCCCCCGTTCGTTACTGTTCCTACTCGTTCATTGTATATTTGAGGCTCAATGGCATCTGCACACCCCAAGACAAGGTGTATTTGTTAGTAATAATATATGGTGGCTGTGGTGGCCCGGACGATCTTTGATTTTTTGAATGCGTGCGTGTTAGATGTAGACGCGGTGTCGAAAAAGAGAGACAATGCCGGGCAAAGAAAGAAAAAAGAAAGTAATGGAACAATAGAGTGAGCAAACCCAAATGACAGACACCATGTAGTCTAGGAGGGAAGTATAAAGGATCCAAAGAAACGAGAATGGTGATAAATCAAAGTAGGAGAGAGAGAGAGAGAGAAGAGAAACAGATGTAAAGGAACACCATGAATGCTTGGTGCCGCTTTATCTATAAGCAACGCATGCTGACAATGTGCCAGAACCAGACCCGGAACATAGAATAACAAAAAGAGATAAAGAGATAGATAATGAACAGAGTGTAAAAAAAGCACAAATCAAAGACACATCACCGGTGACCCGACTTTGGCTGCTCTACTTCTCTTGGGCGCTGTCCGCTACTCTTTCTACTCTTCTTGTGTCCGTTGGCACTGTTATGGGAGCCATTCTGCAGACTGGGCGACATGGGCAGGGTGCCGTCCTCGTCCGTGTCTTCTGTGAGATCGGTCAGGCCAAAGCCAGCTTCCTCGTCGTCGTATGCGCGCATCAATCCTTGGCGGTCAGCTGCGTTGCTGCCGATGCTGTGGCGGCTGGGGCCGAAGCTGCGGCGCGTCTCCATGCTGATGCGCGTCTGGATGCTGGAAATCATGTCGGTGCCCATAGCATCGGTGCCGGCACGGCCGCTGAGGCGCGTGCCGTTAGGGTCGGTACGCGAAAGGTTGAGCAGGTAGACACCAGTGAATGTGATGAGGAAGCCGCAGATCAAGGACAGGGTGTTAATAGTGTCGGTCGTGTTGAAGCCGCTGAAGAGGATGAATGAGGCGCACAGAGTGGCTGTGGTGAAGGTGACGTAGTAGAGGGGGTTGACACTGGGTTGTTAGCAGGGATCCTGATCTGCATTATCTGCATAGTTGCATATATCGGGATTTCTGTCTCCTTCTCAATTTAAAAAAAGAAGACGTACATATTCGTGGGGAATTGGCTTAGGGCCTTGTTGAAGTAGTTCATCTGCGTCAGGATGCAGACAGTGGTGATAATGATGAAGACGTAGGTCGAGGGGTGGGTGAACTGATTGTTGCCAGCAAAGGTGAGCTTGAGGGCAATACCGAATGCCTTGACGGACATGACAGAGATGGAGCCGACAAGAGAGCAGATGCTGAGGTAGATAAGCGGGTTCTTCTTGCCATAGACGGGAGCGATCTTGTAGATGGCGACGACAGAGTAGGCGGTGACGGCAAGAGAATAGAGCAGGAAGCCTGGATGGTAGTTAGCAATTGCTCAGTCAGCCAAGCCAAAAAGGGCATCCTATGGGGACTTACCAGGCTGGATAGCGTCGTGCAGAATCTCATCAATGGTCTGGATGTCTTCATCGGCAGGCGCATGGAGGACGATGATGACGGCCCCGATGAGGCAGATGGCACTGCCGAGCTGTCCTAATATGCCGAGGATCTCATTGAGGAAGTATGAGCCGAGGACGGCACCGACGAGGACACTGAGTGCGCCGAGCGGGGTGACGAGGATGGCCGGGGCGAAAGCGTAGGCGGCAAAGTTGCAGATCTCGCCGATGACCACTGGACGGTTAGCATCTGTTGTGAGGATAATTGTTGCTCGCGGTCTGCTTACTTGTGGTGATACCAGCCCACCATAATGGACTCTTGAGGTAGACGAAACCATCGCCTTCGAAGCCGTGTCTCTCTTCGGCGTGTAGCAGACCCTGTTGTGAGATTGTCAGTCACAGTTCGTCGTTTATTCGTCGCTTATTCGTCGTTGAAGGCGACCACGAAGGGGGCCATGAAGAAGATCATGGGATGTGGTCTGGTGTATAGTAGGGTTCGAGATTTCTGCCGTACCTTTTTGGTGATTACGAAACTTATACCTAAATAAAGAATTAGCAAGTGATGACGAGGAGTTGATGAGAAGTTGGCAATAGTGATGGCAACTTACCAATGGCCAAACTGGATGACATGGCCAGGGCGAGGCCAACGTATCTGTAGAGCTAGTCAGTGGTTGATCTTTGGGGGAGAGCAGGCCAGGCGTTGAGTCGAGTCAGGCGACACCACCGAGGGCAATGCCAAGACATGGCATGGTGGGATCCGGGGATGCGTACTTGTCCTCGAGCATTGTGACTGAGGTGGATGTTGCAGTGGGCAGGTGTAGAGAGTAGAGAGTAGAGAGTGTAGTGTCGAGAGGGGGAGGGGAGCGCGCCGGCTCTTGTCGTGATGTATGCTCTCTTGCAAAGTGATGTCTAGTTTGTTGGCGATGGAGCGTGCGCGGCTGTATGCGTCTAGCAGAGACAGACAAAGGTGAAGATGAGAGGGCGCAGGCGCGATGCAGATGTAGATGCTATAAGAAGGGTCGAAGGATGACAGGCGGAGACCGAGATGTGCGCCGTTGTCGCTGAAGACGCTGGAGACGGAAGACGAGGGATAACGAAACAATGACGATGGCGGGAAACGATGCGCAAACAACAGGCGCTGCTGGCAATGCTGGCGATTCTAGGAGGCGAGGTAATGCAGGAGGAGCGAGATAAACGAGTGTATGGCACAGGACGGATTTGGATCACGATTCGAGAGAGGGAGTGGGCTGGACTGCGTTCGTCGTCACAGGGAATGGAAAAATAAGAGAAACTAGGAAAATACAGAATACGGAGTATAGAATAGGGTAGACGATGCGCGAAAGAGGAAAGGGGGCTGCGTAACAAGTGGCGGGTTGGTGACAGCGTGTGAAATGGCAGAAAGAGGAGAATTCTGTAGTGGACAAAGTGGTAAACTTGTAGACTACTGGTAGCCAGGGACCGCGAAGAATGGGGGTCGGAAAGGACAGAAGGACAGAAGGACAGAATCGACAATAAGCTGGCGAGTCGTGTACGCACTGTATTACTCTGCCATAGACAAAGCAGACAAAAGACACTAGACGGCCTGGAGATGCGAGGTTGGACACGGAGAGGTCCTTTTTCCTTTTTTAGTATGATTTTTTTTGAACCCTATCCAGTGGCGTCTTGGCTGGACAGATAGACTGTATAGTGTTGTCCGATGTGTTTCCAAGATGGCTGACGGTCGAGGAGTGATGGCGATGCAAGACGACGATGGAGGACTGTTCTTGTTCTTGGTTGTATTTCTGCGTGTCTGGCGTGTGTGTCGTATTACACAAATGAGATGATAGTGCACTGTGTAGTGGATGTGTGCTGGTGTATTTCGGGGTTGGGGTCACGACTCAAGTCGTTGTATGCTCTTGAGCGAGGCCAAAAGATATCAAAAACAAGGCCAAGATTGGATGGTGATGTCTGGAACCAGACAATGTGGCTTGTTCCCTCTTTCCGTCTTTCCCTCTTTCCCGATTTTATTCTTCAAGTCTTCTAAGTTTGGCATTTAAAAATACAATTTATGAGGGGAGGTTCCAAGACGTTGGTGGAGGCAGGTGTGTTCTTGGAACATGCGACAGACTAACAGAATGGGAAAGAGCGATGGAACTACTGCGTAATACACATGAGAAAGGGGAGGAGGGAAGGGGGGGTATTTCGTTATTGTCATTGGAGCTGTTCAAGGTCTCCCGCGCGTGCACGGAGGAAGGAGCCAAACAGCGGCAACGCGACACAGGCTCACAAACTAAAATGTGACGGGACGGGGAACAAATTGGCAAGAGCCACACGGACACGAGAAGTTGGTCCTACGATGTCGCACGGTAGAAAGCTCTGCCAGTGTCTCGCGCCTTCCACAAGTAATCCCATGCAGGTCTTGCTCTTGCCATCTTGGATACTGAGTATATGAATGCAAGTTGCACTCTGTAATCTGCAATCTGGTCAGGTGCGACCGACCATTTGCGTCGTTCCTTCCTTAAAAATCTTCCAGTTTTGTTTCGGGCGATCATCAGACATAAGTGGGCCCTATAAGTTACCAAGTACAGTGGCTCTTTGGCTCTCTATTTTAGTTACTGAGTACTATCTTTTACTAGTACTGTCTTTTACTAGAACATGAAAACACTCGGCGCCGTACGAGTCCAAAACCGTAAACGACAGATCGCCCGTAAGAAGCCCCCTCTCCCTCACCAGCAAACGCAGACAAAGGAGAGCACGTCGTCACCTTCATTTGCTTTCGATATACGATTGCTCCATATGTTTTTTTTGTTGTTGTTGTTGTTGTTGGAGATTGTAGATTATATATTTGAAGAGGATCTCCTTGTTGTAAAAGTGTATTATGTAAGATGGATGTCGTAAAGACAATCTTATTTGCGGTGCATTGCTCTTGCAAGGAAGGTGCAATCCAGCGTCTCCATCTTTTTGTTTCCTCTTTCCTCTCTTCTATCTCTTCTATCTCCTCTCTCTCCGCTCGCCCTCCTCTCCCTCCTCTCCTCTCCTCTCCGCTCTTTCTCGTTCCCTGTCTCCTCCATCCTGGTATCGACTGTCGCAAATCATCGTGGCACATGCCCTCAAGTCTCCTCCCACTCATTTCATCTCTGTTTTTCCACCCCTTGGTTTCAGAGCTCAGGGGTGCCCGTACCTCTCTACCACCAAGAAAGCCACCCCTGGCTAGTCTGGCTCTTGCAAGTTTGTACGGATTTTAGCGCAAGGGGAAACACTGTGCGAATATCATAGGTATTTTAAGAAAATGTGAGGATCAATGGTTTTTAGTACTCCATATCGGAGTACACGCTGCAAACGAGGCCTAACATTTGGGTGTAAAATAGTGGATATCAACTAGAGTACAGTTTACACAGCCGCACAGTCGATACCACAGTGTTAATCTATATCAGGAAGAGCCTATTTTAGAATTTAGTGCATCTTAGTCGCTGGCCAGACTTGAGCTAGCACGGTACGAAGTAGGAACCAGATGAAGTGCCCCATAAAACACATCATTCCTAGACAATTACGCAACACTCATTAACGCGTCTTTGCACAATTAGATATGGTTGGATGCTTTTCACTTTTGAGTACTAACGGATTGACATCTTGAATGTCTGGATTTTTGGCCTTGCTGCTGCCGGAATGTCACTCACGGACTCGCTCCCTTGCGGAATCTTCGGCAGCAGCTGCGCCTCATTGTCAAAACGTGCCCAAGAACGCTGATGAGCTGGCGATCTTTCAATCTAGCGATGATGACGAGAGGTAAGATGAGGATGGGTAGAGATAGGCATAATGAATGTGAACATGTTTACAGCAGTGTGGGCGCGAGTTCATTGTGCATTCATACAATCCATAATGCTATCAGAGTAAAAGTCATGGAAATGTGCTACATGGCGTGGAAGAAAACTTGACAGGCAACGACGGAAATTCAAATTCAAATTCAAACACGAAAACGAGCCTGTCAAACTCCCACAGGCCGAGGTATACGGAGTACTAGCCAGTCACAGCATGATCTTACGTTGCTTATATAAGTATACACTATGTAACGCCGGGAGTCTATCGGCCTCGGACTAGCCCTGCCATCTCGTTTTTTCTTGGCCGTTTCAACCTCGAGATATTGCCATGTTTAGCCGAGAACTCGATTATTGTTTCTACATGATTAAGTAGTGATCAAGAATTTATGGCTTGGTACTAGATAACGGTAGGCTAGGCCAAGGCATATATCATGAAGGCAGCAGCCCGGCGTGTACACGCCATAAATACGGTAGCATGAGATCATGAAATGGACAAATTGACAACGAACTGAGTAGCTATGATAAATTATGGAATGAAACGCAAAACAGATTCGCAGATTGTACGCTCGAAATGGCAAGAAACCGGAAATGAGGGAGGGCGAATAGCAGAAGAAAGCTGGGAATGGGAAAGCATGAACTAGCTACATAACCACCTAAAAGAAGCCATAAGAAACCATAGAAAACCATACGAAACCATCAATAGGAACAGAAACCTGCAGTTCCTAAGCAGCTCTGCTCAGGACACTCACTTGCTTCGGCCTGCCTCCTTTAATGACAAAACACCGTCGATTCGTCCAACCATAACGCCATGGAACATCCTTATTTAAATAATTAAATAAAAACAGAAAGAAAGAGGAAGGAAAAAAAAGAAAATCAAAGAACCAGTGTGAGGGTAGGTATTGAGAATCTCCTCGTTTGGTCTTGATGCTCATCGATACTGCAAAGGACACACTGAAAAGAAATAACGAATGGTAGGTTTCTGGAAATCAAAACCAGACTAGAGGGCTATCCAACCGGTCCCCTTCCATGGTGGTGGCCATTATGGAGACATCACTGCAACCTCTGACTGAAGCATCTGTCTCGCGACCTTGACCTCGTTGTCCTCGCCATGGCGATGTAGGGCGGAAGTATATACTGTCGACCAAAGGATAACCGCGTGTTGGGTCGGGACATCACAAGTGTGCCTATGGTTACTGATAGAAAACAAAAGACTTACCTCTCAATCTTTATTCGTCGGCATGTAGTGGCAGTGCTGGCCATCGAGAGTAGGTTGCTCCGGTGAGTGGTAAGTCGTATTGGTGTGCTTTGCCTGCAGAGTCCGGTCGATTTGGGTCGTCGTCATTGTTGCTTGGCGTAGTAAGGGTAGAAAATGATAGTGCGCCTGCAGGCTGGAATACTCGAGAAAACAAAGGGATAGAGAAGAAATATAAAAAAGAAGAAGAAAAAAAAAGAAATAATAGTAGAAAACCGATACTGAACGGCGAGCAGAGTCAACAAACTCGATGGGTATAAATGCGAGGAAAGATCGTGTGTGAAGAGTGAGGAGCCATAGCCAACTCTTCAGCTTGAATGAGACAATAAGACTTTCAGCAGCTGGAACTTGATGTGGCGATCTTTGGACCGCGCATAGGACCGCTGAGTATCTAAAGGGACGTATCATCAGCCCTTTGACGTTTGAATTCTGTACATTGTTAGTGTCTGTACCATACATAGTATCAAATAATCAAATGAACTTGGCGCTTACCTGGCTCGTTGTCAAGTAAAACATTGTCACCAGGCTCCTCCACCTCTCTTGTCCGTTTTATGGATCCTGTCGTGGGCGTGGCTTCAGAGTCGTTCGTGAGATTGGCAGCGTTCTTAAGCTCGACATCCCAATCAATCTCATCTGCTACTCCCACATCCATAGACACAGCTCTCTGGTCGTTTTCTATTTCGTTGTCGTTGTCGTTGTCATCGTTGTTTATGCCGATCTCGCCATTGTTGTCCTCGTAGTCGATCTCATCATGATCCAGAGTGGCTGTGGCACTTGTGCCCAGGGACGCGTTGGCCTCCTCCACAAATACATTGTTGGCATCGCTCGTGTCTAGTGCGTCTGCAACCAAGGCACTACCATCGAGGTCGCCGGTAAGGTCGTCGCCGAGGTCCAGGAAGTCGTCATCTTCGTTGGCAAGAGCCGGCTCGTCTGTTGCTTGCTGAGAAATATCCTCTCCTGTCTTGCCCGCGAGGTTGTCCGCGAGGTTGCCCGCGGCGTTGATGTCTTCCAAGAGGTCCAGCTCGTCGTGTTCTTCAACACTAGCCGCATTATCTGCATCGACCACGCTGTCTCTGTTATCTGCTTCATCTGCAATATCTGCCAAGAGGTCGCTTCCATCGCCAAAAGCTGCCTCCTCTACGAGGTCGTCCGCATTGGCTGCTGGCCCATCAGGAGTGGTGCTTTCCGCAGCAAAGAGCAAGCCTCCTACAGCCTCCTCGCTGCTCTCGTCATGCTCTTTCTCTTCCTCTCCATCGTAGTTGTACGCGGCAAACTCAACCTCGTTGACGCCATCCTCGATCTCATCATCATCGGCATTTGGCGATTCTTGTTCTTCAAGATCACGTTCTTGGTCCTGGTCTTGGTCTGGGTCGAGGACGCTTGGCTCGGCATCTTCGTGAGCATTCTCGCTTTCGCCGCTGTCATCACCTGCCATATCGATATCGATACCCTCCTCATCCTCATCCTCATCCTCATTGTCGTCACCACCTCCTTCATCGTCTTCAACTTCATCTGCATCGTGATGATCTTCTTCATCATCGTCCTCGTCTGTGACTTGGACTTCAAGCTCAAGCCCGCCTTCAAAGCTTCCTATTGAAGAGTTTTCTGAGCTGTGATGTGTTGTCTGGAGGTCAGACAAGCCCATTCCTTGGCCAGCACCACTGACAAGATCCTTCAAACGCAGCAAGCAGTTCGGCCGGGTGCCCAGGGTTATGTGAACGCCCTGGATCTCCATCGAGTCCTCATCTTCGTTCTTCACAAGAGTAGTATGTAGGGCTAGTAGGTTGTGGAATGTAACTTGCGACAGCAGAGCCTCAGTAGTAGTCTAAAATATGTTAGTCTCTGTACGATGGCGTGAAATAACAAAATATTGAAATTGCAGCTCGATAAAGTAATCTTACCTCACCAAACTCGAGGCCTAGGCTCTCTACTCGAATGTAAATCTCATCCGTCGTAACAATGTACGTGGAGATTTTGTTACGGATTGCTTGCAGGAATTGGGACAGGGGGTAGTCTAGGACGTCACGGTCCTCGAGGTAGAACGAGTCCGGGTCTTCGGCATCCGGTGTCTTGAACAGCGGGCAGACATCGTCACCCCATGTGACCACCACATCGAGATTGGTAGCCGGGTCAAATGCTTGTAGGCGGCCGATGCCCGAGTTTAGCGACCCATACGGGCTCGCACCGTAGCGGTTATCGCCCGCATTTTCGGCGTCCTCGTCATACTCTTGGCCAGAATCGTCGCTATGGTCCTGGCCAGCCTCCTCGGCGTGGATGTGGCTCATATCTGCATCTTCTTCCTCGCTAGTCTGGTTGTCATTGTGAGCCTCATTGTGATGCTCTTTGTGGTCCTGATCATGCTCCTCATAGCCCATGTTTTCGTCGTGGTGGTCCTGCTCGGCGTCATTGCCAGCATCTTCAAAGCTGAAATCAATGTCGTTGTGTAGCTCACCAGTCTGGGTTTGCTCTAATTCAGACTTGTGCTCTTCGTGTGCGTTGACATCGAGGTCGGCCGTCACTTCGGCACCTTCTGCAGCTTCAATTATCTCAGCCGCACCATGAGTGGCTTCTGTAGTGATGTCTTTTGCGGAAGTCAAGTCCAACTGAGGGGTGGAAGCTTCGTCTATGTGCTCGCCTTCTTCTTCGTATCCGATCTCTTCAATGTCGAGGGATAGCTCCACAGATGACTCGGCAGATGTTTTGTGTGGTGCGACTTCTGTTGTAGTTGTCTGCACTTCGCCAGCGTCGAGATCGAAATCAAAGTCGTCGGCTGCGTTGTTTGTTGCGATGGGCAGTGTCTCGCCGAGCGAAAAGTCGACGTCCTCGACAACGGGCGCGACGGACGCATCAGCCACAACTTCAGCCATTTCTGACAACTCAAAGCTGTGACTATACCTTGAGAAGAGAGAGCTCTTGTCGGTCTCAACACTCTGTATCGCGAAGTACCAATCTAGTTGTTGGTCCTTTGGCGTCCTTCTGATGATGTTCTTCGTGTGCTGGACCTGTGCAAATAGCAAACGAACGCGCGTCTCCCTTTGTGACGGGCAGTAAACAGTGGTAGAGTGAATAGTTGACAATAATAATGGTGAGCGCCTTATCGAGAGCGGGCGCGTAATTTTCGAAATGGACGGTCTGGATGACAATATAATAGAAAGAGAGAAGGTTGCTTGCCAAATAGCCCGTAAACTCGCGCTTCAGGTGCAGGTGGGATGAGGTGAGCGGAGAGGAAAGTGCAGCCTGAAAAGCAAGTCTCATCTTTGGGCAGGCGCGAACAGATGGCTGTGTGGTGCTTGCCGGTTTTGTACTAGCCCAAATGAGCAGTGTAAATATAGTGGTTTGTCAGAAATGCACTGTCTGCGCACGGCCAATGACACGGGCAAGAAGGGGACAACTATGTGAAGTGAAAATGGGCCGCCCCTTATGAGGGGTGGACACCGAATTGGTGGTGCTTTGGCGACCTCACCTTTCGACCACGAATCCGACTGTATCGAACACCACGACGCCCACCCCCATCACGCCATCTCCGACTACCCGGACTCCAACAACTCTCACCCGTCTTCATCTAGAGTCAAGCTTCAAGATGGTACGATAGCTTCAGCATTGTAGCTGCTGGCCTAGCCGCTCCCAGCTCTCCTCCACACCTCCTCCCTGAAGAGAGCTCCCATCACCGGACCATCCAGGCTTGAGCTATCCATTGAAGCTGTAGCTGACCCGTGTTTCTCCCCCCCCTTTCTATAGGTTGTCCTTGCAGCGTCTATCTGCACCCGTGGCGGCAAGGCCGTGCTTTCGCGCCTGTTTCGCGAGATGCCCCGGTCCCGCGTCGAAGCCCTCCTCGCTTCCCTGCCCAAGCTTGCCGACTCCGGTACCCAGCACACGACGGTCGAGCAGGACAATGTCCGCTTTGTCTACCAACCTCTCGACGAACTCTACATGGTTCTCATCACCAACCTTCAGTCCAACATTCTGCAGGATATCGACTCGCTGCACCTGTTTGCACAGGTGGTGACGGGCATGTGCCGGTCGCTTGACGAGCGCGAGATCACCAAGAACGCCTTTGACCTGCTTAGCGCCTTCGACGAGCTAGTCACGCAGGGTTACCGCGAGAACCTGACCATATCCCAGATCAAGACATTTATGGAGATGGAGAGTCACGAAGAGCGCATTCAGGAGATAATTGCTCGCGTACGTACACCGCCTCTCGAGACCGGGCCACTGAGTCTCCTTGTCCCCTTACACATGCTAACGTTACCGCTATATAGAACAAGGAACTCGAAGCCACTGAAGAGCGCAAGCGTAAGGCAAAGCAGCTGGAGATGCAGCGCAAAGAGACTGCACGGAGAGGCATGGGCAACGCACCCCCTCGCACTCCGGTCTACCCTACCTACACCCCTCCTGCCCAGACATCGACCGAGACCTACGACTCGTACGAGGCAGAGAAGAAGAAGTCCAGGTATGTTGTGACGGATGAACTGCAAAGACTGTGTTGGAGCAGTGAACTAACTACACACTTTGTAATATAGACCAGCTACTACCCTCAAGGGCAAGGGCATGCAGCTTGGCAAGAAGTCCAAGACTACGGACATGTTTGAGCGTGTCCGTGGAGAGCTTGGTGCCGAAGCCGAGATCTCCGCCGCTGCCCCAGCACCTGCTGCCGCCCCGGTTGCGGAGCCGGCCGGCCGGCCATCAACCACGTCGGACCACGACGCCATCCACATCATTGTCAAGGAGTCGATCAATGCCAACATCTCAAGAGAAGGCATTGTCAATTCGCTGGCTGTCAGCGGTGACCTGAACCTGCGGGTGACGGACCCTAGCCTGACCAAGATCAAGCTGAACCTCAACGCTGAGCCTACACATGGCGCTCAGTTCCGGACACACCCCAACGTGGACCGCAACCTGTTCAATTCGAGCAAGATTATCCAGATGACCAATGCAACCAAGGGCTTCCCTGTGAACCAGTCGGTGGGCGTGCTGCGGTGGCGGGCAACACCCAAGGCCGATGACACATCGGCACTGCCAATTAGCTTTACAGTGTGGGTGAACAAGGACGGTGCCGGAAGCTCGACTCTGACAGTGGAGTACGAGCTGACGGGCGGCGAGGCTCTGGACGACGTGTCGGTGTCAATTCCGTTCTCGGTGGAGCCGACAGTGTCGACCTTCGACTCCAACTACGAGGTTGCCGGCGACAGCCTGGAGTGGGCCGTCGGCACTGTGGACGAGAGCAATGCCACTGGCGCCTTTGAGTTTGACGCAGCGACAGATGACGAGAACGACTTCTTCCCGATGCAGATTCGCTTCTCAAAGTCGACGCCATTTGTGTCTGTCGATGTAAGTTCCCGCCGTCATATTCTTAAGTAATTGTTATGTACAACTACTAACTGTTTAGGTCACATCCGTTGAGCTTGCCGAGATGGGTGAGGAGGTTGCGTTCACAAGCGAGATCAAGTCGTCAGCGGAGAGCTATGTTATTGAGTAAAGGGTCTGCCTAGTATATTGAAATATGAGGTTCCGAGGGCTTGAATTTTGATATTCAGGGGTTTTTGCGTATGTTTATCTTTTACTTGGTTTTCTCTTTCTAGTTATCAGCTATCAGCTTACAGACATCAGCTTGTCAATGAGTGTGTTTTGGTGATATAGGCGGCGTATGGAATGATACAGAGGTGGCCAGCCAGAGTTGAGACGGTAAAATGGAAGAGATAACGTGCCTGGCGTTTGCTCAATTATCATTGATTCTGTGTATTTACTTACGTCGTCTGTCGCGTGCCTTGCCCAAAGAAAATTATTAAATATTTGATAGAATATGATCTTTGGTCTACTACGAGATACGTATGCATGTGTTAGAAGCCATTGAGTAGAGGGCAACATGCCGTCTACATATGGATTATGTAAGTTATTTAAGAGTAAGCTTTCTCCTTATGATACTAATTATCGGTTTCCATAACAAAGAGAAAGAGCTGCCGACATCATGCTTAATTATAGGCGAGGCTACAATTAATTAGCAGCTTATCGGGAATGACTTCAACTATGTGTATGAGCCTTGTTACCAATGGCGAAATGCGAAAACGATACCTTGTTCATTCGGGTAGTTTCTGTTCCGGAGAGTATCGGACTACTTACTGTATGGAAAATCGTTGGAGTCGGTTTTATGGCAATTCACTATGCGGGGGTCATTCTTGTCTTTCTCGCCTTTCTTTGCTATTCGTCATTGAAGAAACCCTTAAATGGTAGAGTGCCAAAGCCCAAGATCCCATTTCCATACGGAGTATCGAGGACATCGTAATGCCAAACATGGGGCGTTTGATAGACAATGAAGAATATGATTGGCTGTTGCTAACCACTGTACTGATGTAGTTGTAAGCTGCAATGAGGAAGCAGCAAGGTCAAATGACAGCCAACTGGCCTCCCGAAATCCTTCCAAGTCACCTCCAAAAATGCCACAAAAAACATATGCCTTGAAGGTTGTACGCACACTGTATCGTGCTACCAGAAGTTGCATTACATCCCCAAAACAAACCAAATCGTAGGATCTTACAACCTCAACGGGCAGTCGTTATTCCGCCAGGCAGGCTGGCCAAGCGGGGGATATGGACTAGTCTGGCCGTATTCGCTTTGCAGTATTATGCAACTAGCAAGCTGCAAGCAGGTATTAATTACATGGCCGAGGCGAAGGCAAAGAAAGGGAGACTGGACAGCAACCAAGTAGGATATGCGCATAACTATATATAACTGGGGACGTCTTGTTGGTCCTCGTTGTATCTCTGGGGAAGATCTTCTACTGTGTCTCTTTATTCCTTTTTCGGTTTACTTGACTTCTTCTCCTTCTTTCTTCTTAGATTTGCTCTCACTCTGACACTATCAACAACAACACATCCATCATCACAATGTCGTCGCCGAAGGTTACTCTCCACTGGTAAGCAATGTCGTCCAGCGCATCCATGCCTTTACAAGACAATCCATGCTGACAGCATTTTTTACAGGCTCAACGCGTCGCGCGCCCAGCGCATGCTCTGGCTCCTGCGTAAGTAGTCTCCCTCTTTGTGGCTTTTTCACCTGCTAGCAGTCGCTGGTCATCAGTGCGCCAGTCTCAGTCTATTAACATGCGTCATAGTCGAGCTCAAGGTTCCTTACCAGCTTGAGATCTACCACCGTGCCAAGACTGCCTTTGCGCCCCCCGAGCTCAGAAAGGTGCACTCTCTCGGCAAGTCGCCAGTTGTCACCATCGAACTGCCCACCCCCGGCGCCGAGCCTATTGTTCTCGCCGAGAGTGGCTTTATCACCGAGTACCTGTGCGAGCACTGGGGCCGCAACACCAACCTTGTGCCTAAGCATTGGCAAGAGGGCAAGGAGAACCAGCTCGGCGGCGAGACTGCTGCCTACCTGCGCCACAAGTACCTCTTGCACTTTGCCGAGGGTACCATGATGCCCTACCTCGTCTTCTTCCTTGTCACCTCCAACCTCAAATCGCCCCAGGTGCCCTGGTACATCCGGCCCATTTCGACGGCCATTGCTAATAAGATCAACTCTGGCTTCCTGCTGCCCAATGTGCGCAGAAACCTGGAGTTGATTGAGAACTTTTTGACCAACCCCCCCTCGGCGGAGGACGGCACCGGTTACCTTTGCGGTGATCATCTGACGGCGGCGGACATCTTGTTGAGCTACCCGCTAATCGCGTCGCGGATGCGCGCTACCGCGATGGGCGACTTGGCTTCCGAGTTCCCCAAGACGTTTGAATACATCGAACGACTGGAGAAGGAGCCTGGCTACCAGGCATCGATCAAGAAGATTGAGGAGATTGACGGGAAGTTTAGCCTCCTGCCGGACGGCAATTAGGTAGTTTTTTTTAGTTTTTTTTTTTAGTTTTTTTCTTCAAAATTTCTCTGCTCATCAGACTGCATCTATGCTATGTATAATTATCTAATCAAAACCTTCATCTTATGCATCAGATACTAATTCAAGGTCAATACAGTTAAGCATGCAAAACATATGATTATATAATCATTTCGTATCATGTCGTTCTCACTTTCTCTATTAGTCCATGACGTCAGCCGATAGATCGCACATGTACTGAATTGGCCACTCGCAGGAGCCAATTGCGAACTCTAGTTTGAGTACCAAATTCCAAGACATTTTGTGCTTCGCATGGAGGTGCCCGGTACCTTACAGTAGTGTATGCTTCAATGCAAGATCCGTAAGGATTCCTGGCGGCTGCATCGTGACTTCCGTCTAAGATGTAGCAGTCGACAGCCCCTTCCGATCCAGAAAATACTTTGGGAGCGCATTGGCATAAAAAGGAAAGAGCAATGCACCTGCTTGCACACACACACACACACATATATATATATAAATAGGAGAAATGACTGTGGAAAAAGGGCAAGGCAGCAACGCAAGCACATGCAAATTTATGCGTTCCTGTCTTATCTCATCGTCACCAACCGCTGTTCTTCCACTTCTTCTCTCTTTTCTCTCCATTCTCGCTCTGATCTGTCTCTGCAAAACCTCACTTTTGATTGTCGTATCCCGCGTTTCAATCGGCATCTAGGCCTTGTGTTCATCAGGTCCTATATTTCCCACCCCGGATTAAGCACATTATATTTCTCGTTATTTATATTGCATTTCCTCTCTTCTTATCCTCTCTCAACGCAACGCACGCGGCCAGATCCAGACGATCCTGCCAGCAAAGCAAACCCGCAAACCCGCAAATCCGCCTAGGCTGCATCAACACCGAACGCCAAACAGAGAACGCTTGAAATATCGCACTCTTATTCGTATCGGGCCGCAATCTACCTTTTCCCCAGCTTCATCAGCACTTGTGCATCGTCGTCAGCCTCTCACCGTCAGCAGCCCTCTAGCACAGAACAGCAGCACGTAATAGAATCATACTCTCCCAGGATTTTGGTAAGTCTGCGTTCAACCACCTCGCAATTTCACTGTTTGTTTTCCCGTCCATCCTTCCGTCCCCCGTGTGTTTCTCACTCTTGCAATTTCCGTCTCGGCTCTCCTCTTATTATGGGTTATGTAATCATCTTCTTACCGTCACTTGAACATAACCTCCTCATTTCTGCCTCTCGGCATTCAATATGTAACCTTGCATTAGCTGTCTCGTCCGAATTTGTTAACAATGAAACGCACTTCTTTGTCTTCTCGGGGCTCTTCTCGGACTCCGCCTGCCCTGACTCCTTACGTAGCCAGGTAGCTTGCCGCCAATACCCAACTGCCCGCAACTACTCCTAGCTTCGTTTGCATTGTTACCCATCAGTCAGTTTTTGTCCGTCGCAGTCCCTTGGTGCTCCTTGAATTTCGTACTATTTTTGTATTTGATTTTCGTTTCTCAAATCCCCATGGCGGATTGCATGCCACAAAACAAACTGCACAGGAGCCTACCGGATGCCCCGGGCTCTAGTTCTTCGACACCTTCTTCGATTTATTTCTTCTCCATGTTTATTTATGTGCTTTACTACTTTCCTTCTTCCTTCTTCCTTCTTCTCTTTCTCATCCTTCTCTTCTTCTTTTCTCTTATTCTTTTCTTGCCTCATATCATCTTTCGATTCCATACTTGCAGCTTGCTAACAGACCTTTCGACTTCTAGCCGCGTGTCGTCCGAACCACCAAAATGCGCCATCTTTAGTAATTCGCACAACCCTTATATGCTTACCACAATCTCGAAATTACTCTCTCGTCTCACCCTGCTCATAGCACCCGCGGTCACCTTGCCATCTATACTTACGCTTCGATATACCCACTGTCATTCCTGGTCTCTGATCGTCTGAAAAAGAAAAAAGAAAAAAAATGCAAGACAGCCGCCCCAGCACCCAGGATCCTGGAAATGGAATCCCTGCTCTTGTTACCAAGGACGCCGTGCCTGGACTTGGCACCCCGGCCGATTTGATATTGCCAAGACCTGTAGTCTCCGATAGTCCACAGAGCAGTGCGCAGGTTGACGATAAGGCTGTAGAAGACGACCTCATGGAATCAGCCTCAGATTCCTCCCCAGATGCGTTTGTCGACGATGGAAGCAGCATATATGGTGGCGAAGATGACGCCCAGTCGTTCATCCAGCCTGCCATCAGCCCTATGGCCTCACGTTTGTCGTCGCCGAGGACACCTGCTCTCGAAAAGGCCATGGCCATGGACCAAGTGCCAAACAGCACAAGTGGGAATGGGGTTTTGGATGCGTACAAGCCACAGATCGCATCACGACTGCAAAATTCAACGCCGGCACCAAGCTATGTTCCGGCTCCTGCCCCTGCTCCTGCAGCCCAGTTGTCAAGGCCAAGCGCCATGTCATCAGTCTTTCAGTCAAGTACGCGCCATGGTAGATCGTCATCGGTCGGCTCGGACGCCCTCAAACGTCTGTCCAAGGCATTGCCCTCAATTTCATTTCCCAGCGCTAGCTCGTTCCTTTCCAACCGCAGCTCGACATCTTTTTTCTCGTCAAACAATGGTAGCAGCAACAATACCAGCTTTTTCTCCCAGTCTCCAAGCTCACCACCGGCCAGCTCCAACTCTAAAAAGGCCTCACCACGGAGCTCGCCCATGCGAGGTAGCTACCAGTACACACATGCTTCACACCAACAGCAGCAGCAGCAGCAGCAACAACAGTCAGAAGCCCAACTACAACAACGCCCAAGCTCGGGGCCTAGCCCTAGTCCATATACGCGACGTCAATTACCAGCACTAGCCGCGCCACGGACTGCACATGCTGCAACTTTCCCTGCGGCTGCACATCGTGTCCCGCCAAATCGTCCACCATCAGCTGCCTCGCGCCGCTCTTATGTTCTACGCCGGTCTACCTCAGATGACTCCATGCTGTACCACACACTGTCGCGTGTTCCGTCCCACGGTGATGAGGGAGAGTTTGGTCATATTCACGAGCAGGTCAACTCCCGGTTCAAAGCTGTGATGGATAGTTTTGACCGTCCAACTTTCAAAATGCCACAACTCCCGAGTATGTGCATAACTATATTCTTTAGCGCTTTGTTATATGCTACTAACGAGTAAGGTTTTTTCCCCGATACAAAAAGCAACACCACAGTAGTTTCGCGCGAGCCACTATCCCCCTTGGATGCTGCTCTGGAGTCACTGACGGGCGATGTTGTAGTTCTTGGTGGCTACCGCGGCTCCATCTTAAGATCAGCCGAGCCGCCGCACCGCCAACTATGGGTTCCTGTCAAAGTTGGCCTCAATATCCGGAAAGTTAACATGGAAGTCGGTCTCAACGACGAGGATGAAGAGAACATGCCCAATCATATTTTCCCGTCAGGCATGCTGAAGCACATTGGGCCTGTTGATATATCTCGGCGGCTGTTTAAGAAGCTGCGCGAGTGTGAAAATGCTCGCAAAGGCTTGCTACGGGTTCACGACTACGGATACGATTGGCGCCTCAGCCCTCATCGGCTGTCAAAGCAGCTTGTCGAGTTTCTAACGAACCTTCCATGCAATCAAAAGAATGCAACAGGTGACAAGCGCGGAGCCGTGGTCATCTCGCACAGTCTTGGTGGGCTAATCACGCGTCATGCTGTCAACCAGCGCCCAGAGCTGTTTGCTGGCGTGATTTTTGCCGGCACGCCACAACGCTGTATCAATATTCTTGGTCCCTTGCGAAACGGTGACGCCGTT
The DNA here is from genome assembly GCA_029298715.1 of Ophiostoma ulmi. Taxonomy (NCBI): domain Eukaryota; kingdom Fungi; phylum Ascomycota; class Sordariomycetes; order Ophiostomatales; family Ophiostomataceae; genus Ophiostoma; species Ophiostoma ulmi. The sequence continues at coordinate 2,501,698 of JANSLN010000002.1, read as the reverse complement.
CTTCTCAATGAAAAGGTGTTGACGGCCCAAGTCCACTTTTCCCTGAGAACGACATTTGCGTTTCTACCGGAAGATGGATTCTGCTTTATTAATAACAAGGACCCTAGAGAAGAGTACCGGGTCGACTTTTACGACGTTAACGAGTGGATCAAGCATCGAATTTCTCCGTGTGCAGCACCACCTGCGCTGCCAGCTGCCGGTAGCGACAGCTGGGGTGGCGGTGAAATGCCGGCCAAGCGCAGCAGCACAGCCAGTTTTGGTCGTGCTTTCCTCGAGGACCTATCAGGGAGCCTTCCCTCACTGCCGTTACGCAACCGCCTCAACAGTACTAGTCTTCCGCCGGCATTCTCCACGAATTCGGAGGCGACAGGTGCAACCAAGCAGGCGGATGAAAATTCTTCGTCTTCACCTCAGCCTTCCTCACCCGTCTCACCTGGCAGAGATGGTTCTGGCTCAGCTGCGCAAAGCATCGACCCCGAGAAATCCCTCCACCTGGAGTATCTCAAGCGTACACTAGCAAACACAAAACGGTTCCGAGCCGAGCTTGCACATCGGCCAGAACACTCTGCCGCCAATGTGTACCCGCCACTCGCAGCTATATACGGAAAAGGGACACCAACAGTCTATGCCGCGCGTGTCAGTAGCCGTGAAGCTATTGCCACCACAGCCGCCTACGACGATCTTGTTTTCAGGACTGGTGATGGTGTAGTGCTGTCCCGTGAAGCTCTTCTTCCTCCTGGCTATCACTACGTGCGAGGTGGATATGTCAGTACAGACCGTGGCCATGTGGGAATGCTCGGCGACCTCAATGCTGTAGGCCAAGCACTAGGCGCGATCATCCGAGGACGGCGCAAGGGTATTGGTCTGGGCACAGCAGTCGCCTCGGATCTGCCATCCACCAAATCAAAAACAGCTGCCCCAGGTGCACCTTCAGTAGTTACTAGTTTGAGGCCTAATATGCTCTCTGTTTCTGCTGCAACTCCTGCCACTTCTGCTTTGGCCACGAGTTCCATTTTTCAAGCTACATCCTAAACCAGCATCAAGGCGGCCACTGATGTCGATAACATCAATATTTTGTATCAGACGACATATAACTTGTGCCATCATATAGATTCATATTAGAAATGACGTCGCGTTTTAACGTCTCATCATATTTATAAATTTATAAATTTAAACATTGACATTTTTTGTGCTATATAGATTGCACTAAGAAGTGATGTCTATGCTAGCTCATCCAACCACGGGATGGAGTCTTGAGCGCCTTTCCGCTGTACGGTAATGGCCGATGCCCGGTTAGACTTGCGCACGGCCGCCGCGCAATCAAATGGCTTGCCTTGCGAAGACGCGTACACGGCCTCCAAAGCGTACTGGCCTGCAAATGTGTCGCCCGCGCCCGTCGTGTCCACGACCTGCTTCACCTTTTCTGGCGGCACCAGCTCACCCACTTCACCGTTGCTTTGAGCTGACGTTGTCGCCGTTGCATAGTACACACCCCGGCCACCCAGCGTCATGACAATGTTCTCGACGCCAAGGCTCAAAAAGAACTTTGCCGCACGCGACAAGCCCGCAGTTGTGTCGAGATCAGGAACTGTCAAGCCAGGCACAAGCGCAGCCGTCTCCGTCTCGTTGAGCACTAGGTGTGCAATGCCCTTTTCGCCAGTATCTCTATTGGCAGCGAAAGCGGCCTCGAGCTTGACCCGGGCGTCTTCAGTGGCCGGTGCCGGTGCCGGGTTGAGCAGCACGGGGATACCCAGAGCCTTGGCCTCGTGCAGAGCGCGCAACACAAGGGCCAGTGGGATCTCGAGCTGCAGGATGAGAAGTTGTGTTTGTGGCGAGATCAGGCCGCCGCCAGCAACGCCTTCTTTCCACGAGAATGCATAATTGGCGCCCGGCGATAGGATGATGCGGTTCTGGCCGGTCGGCTCATCGACGACAATAATGGCAACACCCGACGTGACGGGATTGGTGCCGTCGTGGTCAAGGACCTGCACACCGTCGACATCGACACCCTGCTTGCTCATATTGGCGCGCAGGGCAGCTCCATTGGCATCGTTACCAACTGCGCCTACCATGGACACGTGCGCCGTGGCCGACGAGTTGTCTGCTTTGGAGTCCTCACCGGCAATGCGACTCCGCGACAGCTTTGCACAGGCGACGGCCTGGTTGGCACCCTTTCCACCAGGTGAAATGGCAAATGCGTTGGATGCCATGGTCTCGCCGGGCTCGGGGTGGTGCGAGACGTAGGACACGAGGTCCATGTTGAGCGAGCCAAGCACGGTGATGTGCGGCAGGCCGGAAGAGCCAGACGCGGAAGAGGCCATAGTGTGAGACAGACAAGGTGTGTATAAGTTATTGGAGTCTGTATGGGTGTCTGGCGCAACTATGTGGTGAGAGGATGCTATGAGTTTTTGACTTGTTGATGAGGTAACTATGAGGGGAACACGAGACCATCTAATGGGGAAGGTGCGGATGATCTTATTCATGAGGCCATAATGGTTGGTCTCCGTTGGGAGTCCATTATAATTAAGCTCCAAGACCGCCCCAAAACTATGGTGGGGCTCCTGTAATAGTGGCTATCACCAAGACTATAGTCAGCTGGTCTCTGTAAATTCCCCTCTAATGAATTTCGAAAGATAATTACGGCGCCCAATTTTCATCCTGTTTTTCAGAGACATCAATACGCATGCATTGTAGTAGTGTTATAAACACGCTCTTACGAGCTTTCTATTAAAATATATACATATAATCTTTTCCTGTGAATAGACAGCGTTTATAGCAGCTATGTGGTATGTTGCCTTTGTCGGCGTCCGAACTCGTAGGTTCCATTAAACGCCGTGTTCTGTCGTATGCTCGCATACTAAACGATCCCAAAGAGATGAAAACAAATAAACCGAAACCCTAAATATGGCGTGGTATCATGCAATAAACCGAAATCCAAAGGAAAGAGTACTAAAAGGAGTGTGGAGGTAGAGGTATTAAAATATGGAATAAGGAGAGAAAAAAAAGAAGAAGAAAAGGAAAAACAAAAAGAAAAACAAAAAACAGAAAAGCAATGGTGCCATGAAGACAAGTAGATGTCAGCATACGATGGAGAAAAATATCAAAGATGATGGCAGTCTAAATTCACTGCCCAGTGGTCTTCTGCTTCTTTGCGGCGCCGGCGGCAATCTCGCCGGTCGCAGTGCGCTTGGTCTTGGGCTTGCGGGGCTTCTTGGCCGTGGCCTCGTCGCCGACGAAGTGGTTTTTCTCGACCTGGTGCTGCTTTAGGTTGTCGGGCCGGTTGCGGTATTGGCTATTGCAGCCGGGGAAGTTGCACTTGTAAATAATCACTTCCTCGGAGTGCTTGGTCAGCCGGTGCTTGAGCATCGAACCTCGGAACCACTTGGGGTCTCCCTTGGGCCGGTAGCCGCAAAGCTCACAGCAGTCGGGGGCCTCGGCCTCGACCTTCTTCTCGTTCTGGGACGACTCCGCATCATCAATGGGTGATTGCGGCGAAGAGTGTGGTGAGTCTTTGGAGCTCGCAGGCGTGGCTTCGGCCGTTGCTGAAGACAAGTTCATAGACGCGGGCGATGATGAAGACGAAAATCCCAGCAGGCCATCGGCTGTCATAGCCTCGGTCAGCGGCAGGTCGAGCTTATCACTAAAGAAGCAGAAGTCGACTCCAGATGGCAGATCGCCAGAAAACAGGGATGAGTTTATGGCAGAAGTGGGAGAGGTCGACTCAACATCCATATTCTGATGAGCAGTCTTGCAGCAGACGAGGTTAATGCGCAGAAGAGAGCAAGCAGCATCGTAAAAGACAGCACGCGACGGAATAGAATCCTTGTTGACCATGTAGACGGAATCGCAGAGAAGTGTGACCAAGGGCACAAACTTTTCAAAGTAAGCAATAGACGGGCCAAGGCTGGCCTTGCCAGCCTGGAGCAAGCTGATCTCAAGCCATCTAACATTTGAGGGCGTAGCAGGGTTAGCCATCTGGTGACGGATCGTCTCCAGTCGCAGCTTCAAGCCAGGGGCATTAGAGAATTCAGGAAAGTCGGGGAAGCCAAGCAGCAGGGTATCCAAAATGTTACGCTCCTGCTCAGAAAGAAATGTGCATGTGGCAATGTTCTTGTAGCCACCAAAATGCATGGCAAGGAGGCTCGATCCCTTAATGGTCTCAGACGTGGCGGTCGTGTTAGTAGGTGACGATGCTCCGGGATCGAGGATAGCAGCCATTTCGAGGTTGTCCAAGAAGGCTTTGATTATACCGGCAACGACGCTGTTCGCAGCAAGGGAGGACTGGAATAGGGGCGAGCTGGTCGTGTTGTTGCGGCATTGACGGAGAGACTCGGAAAGATCAAAGGCAGTCATGCCAGCGGGCTGCCAGATGAGTGAGACAATCTCGAGGTAGTTATCGCGGTCCTGGTGGGATGTGAAGTTGCGGGCGTATTCAAGAGATTGGTAGAAGAGGGCGTACGACTTGAAGGGAGCCTCTGTCTTGTACACACCGAGCGAGAACGAGTAGACCAGGTGAAGGAAGCACAGGGTTTCAAAAGGCGGCATAACTTCAGTACCAGTGGCCAGGGCTTTCTGCAGAGAATCGACACCCGTATCCATAATTTTGCGCATCGACGCGTTCTGGAACGAAAAAGCGAGTGAGTTCTTGGAGGAGTCGATACCAGCTAGCTTAGCAAACGAAGTTATGACGTGGGTTGCCAGCAGATCCTGGGCTGAGGAGGCCAGGTCACGGAACGATTCGTCATAATCATGAGCAGAGGCGTCGTTGGTAGATTCCGGTATGTTGGGAAGAATTGGAGCAGCTGCGATTGGGGTGATAGGAGCAATAGTGGCAATAGAGGCAGCAGTCATGTCGGCAGACGCATTGAGTGTCTGAGATGCAGAAGTGATCGGGGCGATCGGAAAGATGGGGTCGTACAGCAAAGACAGGTCCATATTCATATCGTTGAAACTAGGGAAGTTCATACTAGGCATTTCAGTCACAAAAGAAGACTGCAGAGGGTCACATGTGGTTCCAGTCATAGTCGAGTCGGTAACAGTCCAGTCGTTGCTCAAAAAGTTGTCAAAGGCGGCTGTGGGTGATGCCAGCTTCGTTTGGGTGCCGGTCGGCCACTGGTTTGCAATTTCAGATATGGGCGAGACGATGGATGTAGTGTTGCTCAGAAAGCTAGTATCGCTTCCATCGCTCATCATGCTGTTCATGCTAATGTTGCTGACGTTGCTCGTAGTAGTGTCAGTGCTAGTTGTCGAGCGGACAGAAGATCTGTACTGCAGAGACTGGCTGTTGTTCGCCATTAGGTAATCCATATCAGTAAATGACTGCAGGGTTGTATCGTTGGCATCGGCACCAGCAAAGGGATCAGGTATGGCAGTATGCACAGTCTGGTCCCAGTTAATAGGGCTGTCCAATTCGGAGAGGCGCAGCTCAGCAGGGTCGACAGTAAGCGATCCGTCAACAGTCGAGATGGTGTTTAGTGTGGCCGTGGGAGGGGTAGGACATGCCGGTGGTGGCGGCGTGAGAGACAGCTCAGGAGCAACGTAGGCAGCATTGTGATAAGTCGGGGCCATGGCGGCAATGTCTCCAAGGAAATCATTAATGCCAGTTATGTCCGGCACAACAGTGATGGGACGCTGTGACTGGGACACGGGCATGTGAGACATGTGAGATATGTGAGAAGAAGTAGTAGAAGTAGTGCTGGAGGCACGCTGCGGGATGCACATGGGTGCTACGACGACGGGAGCCTCGAGTTCGGCAACAAGGCCATTCGAGTGGAGTTCTGAAAGGGTCAAGGCACTGCCGATATCCTCGTACCTTGGTGGTGGAGGGAACGAGGTGCTGTTAGCTGGTGATGCCGACGTTGATGAACGTGCGGAGACGTCCAGAACATCGGCGCCGCGGCGGTAGCTGTTGCTGCGGCTTGTGTAGTTTGTGGCTTCGCTTGCAACAGACCGGTTGCTGGCTGTACTGCGTGTGCTATTATAGCGGGTGTTGCTACTGACGCTGCTTCCATTGCTTGCACTCCGGCTGGGGCAATCACTGCCCAGGTCCGAGACACTGTGCGACGCGGGGGATGTGTAGTCCGATGATGCCCATGACTGCTCACCAGAGGCAGGAACAGCTGAAAAAGACGACGATGACTGGTTGATGACAGCCTTGCCCTTGTTGTGGCCGAGCGACGTAAAGAAGCTCTTGGCCAAGCTCAGCATCTTGCGGCGCTTCGATGGGTGACCGATGCACTTTTTGCAGCGGGAGTCATCGAAGCGCTCCACACGGTCGTGCTCATAACACCAGTATTCGCAGTCGGGTAGCAAATCGCAGGTGATGAGATGCCGCAGCATGGACTCATGGTCTGGGAAGCGCTGCTGGCATCGTAGTAAAGGGCACTCTAGGCGCTTCTCTGCCTTCATTTGCGAGCAGGCATTGCGACGGACGGCAGCCCATAGGATGAAGCGCTGTGTGGGACAGTCATCATTAGATGTATTTAGTGTTCTGGGTAGTTAGTACACGGGCGATACACATGATCCATATAGAATGATCAAGTATGATCAAGGAGTCCAGAGTGACCTACACGCAAGAGATATCGTTGGGAGAGAGAGGTCGGGCGGTGGAGTTGGTGGTCCGGCGGGGGCCGAAACGAGCCGGGGAGTTTGAGCGCGAGAGATGATACGGGTCGCGACTGATGAATGAGCGCGAGTCGTCCTTCATGAAGAAGGCGAACTTCTTGGGTTCCATGACGGTCGACATCTTGGGAAACGGCCGCGGAACCAGCGGGAGTAACCGTTGTCGTCGAAAGTACGGTGGCTAATATCTAAGGCGGAAGGCAAATCGAGACGGCACCGTTGGTGTATCGGGGGCGATAGTGAAGAAGCGAATACTCGTAGTATGTAGATGTGAGTTGGATAGTTGATCTTGATCGAAAAGTGGCGATGGCGGTGATGTAGAAGAAAGGTGCAGATGTAGGTTATAGGTGAGCGGTGATTGGGGAATATGCGGGAGTCAATGCCGAAGGTCGGGGGTACAGAAGAGGTAGGATCGAAATGAGGTAAGGGCGATAGGAGTCGCTTGGTCGTTCCTTCCCAGTCCTTTTGTTTGACTATTACTGGCCGATATCAGATATCAAGACACAGAGCCTTGTGGTCAACAAACAGCCAAAAGCAAAAAGCAAACAAAGTTAAGGAGAAGCTGGATAGAAAGGGCGGTGCCTTGCGTCAACGGACGGTTGCGAGATGCGATTATTCTACGACGTGCCTCATTGACGAACTCATAGTGGTGGACAGGGGGGAACAGACGTATTCCCCAGCAAGATAATTAAATTAAATGAGAAATTAATATAAAAAGAGTCAGAATCTCGTAGGACTTTTGAGTAGTGGGTCATGCAATTATGAGGAAAGACCGGATCTCTCGAAAAGCGGGGCCTTTGTAAGGGCTTAAATGGCCAGATTTGGCGAGAAAAGAGCGTTGGGGAGGGTTTCCAGTCTATTGTATGCTCAAAAAGGCAAGAGCGAGGGGAAAGGCAGGCAGGAATCCAGCTTCACAGACACTTGCAGAATCGTTTATTCGTTACTATGAAGTGCTGTAATCCAGAAATGCAGATATAATGTTCTAGGAGCTCTTGGAGAAGATTGGATGCGTCACCGCTCAGCAGATTCAACTGTCTTACTGGGTAAGTCAATGGTGCGGCAGAAAGATGGTTGTTGAGAGGGCTAATTAGAGGAGAATAGGGAGGGAAATAGAAAACAGTTGAGAGCAAAAAGGGAAAGAGCGCGCCAGGGGATCAAAGAGTCCTGCCATCGCCTAGATTTCTGCCTTGAGATTCTAGCCAATCAGAGAACAGAAAATGTAGTAAGGCGCACCGGATTCGACGACCCAGCCACGGCATCACGTCAGTAACTCGTACAAAAGAGGCCGCATTCCGACATGCTTTTCGTCACAGAGGTACGAGTCAGCTGAAATGCAGTGGCTCGGCGACGGAGGACTGTCATGGAGGATTGCGACGGAGGACTATGTATCTTAGGACTCACGCAACTTAGGCGAGGGGAACTGCTGATCTGACGTGAGAAAGCTAGATAAGCTTATCGGCTGAGCACGTGAGCTGACTACGTGTAAGTGCTCGATAACGTATATGTAAGCATTTGATATGCATATTGGTTGTGCATATATTATAAAGGCCCTTAACAAAGGTCCCTTGGGCGCTTAGCTTGATATAAGGATACGAGTAATAAATACACCGCCGAACCATATCTTAATCAATAACCTTCCTAAATTAAGGCCCCCAAGGTTATCTTTCTTTGATTAATTTTCTCCCTTTATATTATTATTATCATTCGCTCAGCAAAGTGCCCAATCCAGTGTGTCGTCGTTGTCGATGTCGATGCCTTGGAAATATTCTCATTGATACAAACAGAGGCAAAGGCAGTACTCAAACAAGCATACGCAACAAATTAAACGTATGCAAATCGTCCGGCGGTGAGAGCGAGACACCGTTCAACTAAGGCGGTGTCATAGCCAGTCCCATTCGGTCGACATGCATCTGTACGAGTATGGCCTGGGTCGAGTATCGTGGGTATATTAATATGCAGTAAACATGCAGAACGACCTCGATGGAGCATGAAATTATGCGAATGGCGTCTACGGATACAGTTAGCATCCGCATGTAGCTATTATTTTCCATTGTTTCCTGCAGTTTGTCCTCTTCTCCTCCTCTCTCCTCTTTTCTCATCTCCTCTTCAGGCCTCACCTCTTCTTCGGAGTAAACTTGGTATCCTTGCTCGACCCTTTCAAATCTCTTGCATCCGCCTATGTATTACATATCTCCGTGTTCCATGCTCCGTGCTCCGTGCTCAGCAACATGTCACATTGTCAAGCATGTCTGTGGCCAAGTGAATCCTTGAATCAAAAGGAGACTTGGGACCAACAGTCACTGAGGAGAGGGCTAATTTGGCAGCGACAATTTTGGCAACGCGACCGAGCCTAGCAGGCACTGCCAAGTAGAAAAAGAGTGCAACCGAGTGAATTTAGAGATGTAGAAAAAGAAGAAAAGAGCAAGTCACCGTCCTTGGCTGTCTGTTGTTTTACCTGCACTAGAATGGAGCACATTTATTCCGTGAAGATATCATACACATGAAAGAAGTCGAGACTTCCGATTCAGTTGATAGATGAACAAGACATAATGAGAAAAAAAGAAGCAACAAGCAATATGACGCAAGGTGAGACTTCTATTTGACTGACCCGCATTGGTCCATGCACTCTTCCTATCTCACCATGATGGTGTGTGCCTGGTGTGTGCCAGTCTCGGCCTCAAATGGCGCAGGATCAAAACCAACAGACAGACGGCACACCACAACGCCAGAAAAACAGGAGACTGAAGGATACTTGCACAGCGATTTTACGCTTTGGTGTGTACTTAGATGCCGGTCTCGGTAGCAACGCTCCTTGCCTCTCACCTGTTCGCCTTTTTTTTCCGGCTGTCGTTTCTGCATCTACTCCGTAATAGATGCTGCATGCAGGCTGCAGCTGCCCCCCGCTCAGTGAGGAGCTTTGTAGTGGTATCGTGCTGCTGATAGCCTTACCCTTCCAGATGTCTTATTTGCTTGAACTATCCACAGCCATAGACAGTGAAAACTATGGTCTTCGTACTGTTTGTATGTGATGCAACTTCAGCCAACACAACACGACGCTACCTACCAAACCAAAGTAGACCAGACCAATATTTGATTTTAGTCTTGACTCGCGCCGTACGCTATTGGACTGTCAGCCACTTTGGAGGATGGGGGTTGTGCATTGGCGCTTGCATGCTGCTCGTCCACCGTCTCATCGATTTGATCTTTATCCAATATTTTTATCCAATATTTAATTTGAGTTTCGCTCTGCATATCGCCTTCCATCCGCCCATACTTTCCACCCTTCTTCTTGCCTTCTAGTTTATTGATTTTCCCTTCTCATTGAGTAGTGATTTGCGGTGTTCATCATGGTATCGACAATCCACGCCACGCTTCACTCCACCCAACCAGGTAGCAAATCAGCAATACACCCTCACACCGTTATGTCGTGTGCTTCCAGGGAGGAGCCGCTTACGCAACTTGCTCCGTACGCATCTTGACGAAAGAATGGCAAGCAACAGGGGCCCCTGCTGATTGGAGCGTGGTTCTCGCGTGTTGGCGTTGGCGTTGCCGTTGTAGTGGTAAAATGAGATGGAATCTTTCTTGGCTCACTCTTTTGCTTTCCCATCTCGTCAGCGAGCCAGCAAGCCAGCTTATGATAATTTATCCATTTAATGTTTATCTTCCTTTACTGAGTAAAACTTGTATTATGATTTATCTTGTTCTTTTAATTTCTTGGGTTGCCACCCTCGGTTGTTGGTCGCCTCGAGCTTTTCTCGGGCTTGATCTGCTGGTAGTCGGGTAACAAGTCACCGTTATGCACTTCTTTTATCTTGTTGTTCTCAGTGTCTCCTGAGTTCCTGTACTGTCGGCCGTTCTTTTTTGCTTTTTGATCATCCCTTCTACTGCTTCCTCGGCCTAATACGCTGCTGCATCCCGTGTTGTTGAAGACTTAGAGAACTGGCCATACACAACCACATCTCATCCACCTTTACGGAAAGAGCACTTGTGTTTTCTCCCACCCTTGCGACAAGAGCAAACCACCTTTTCGCAAGTCGCATCCGACTGTCACCGAGCTATCTTGGCAGACACTGCGTCCAGCTCAATAAATAGGAAAGAGGTGTGGTCGTTCCTTTCATACCCAATACTCTAACACCCCAGCTCCCACCGACAAATCATATCATTACGACTTCACCCATCGCACTTTCCACCTGCAGCCATTCCCAGTTCCAGTCGGCTGGTTATCTTTCCTATTTTCCTGTTAACATCTTCTTCTTTTATCATTTTATTTTTTCTAATATTATCATACTGTCTGATACGGCCTTTTATTCACATCTGTCTCGCCTTGCTCTTTCCTCAAATACTTACCATATATCTCGCTCCTGCCCTCTTTTGTTCGGCCCCCTCTCCCATTATCCCCTCGTCTTCAACATCACTCTACTTCATCTTTGACCTCCTCTTCCCATCTCACTACATTACTCAAGTCATACCAACTATCTTGAACTCTCTCATCTCTCTTAATCCCCCTCGCTTCGCTTCCCCTCCTCTCTCTTTGCCTCATCTCTCCCCACAGCTCATAGGCGATGCAGCTGGTCCTCAACTAGCTTCATCCCTTTCTCCTCTTCCTTAAACCATCTATCTCCAGCCTCTAGGCGTTGCCCACGCGACCAGCTTAATCTCTCCATTCAGCCCTCCTTTATTCTAGGTTTCCACGCGATTTCAACTTAGTACCCCCTCTTTCATCATACGGCCCTTCACGATCTCTCCCTACAGTCCATAGAGGACTGAAGCCCCCAGCTGGCCATTTATCACCTCGAAAGGTCCGGTCTAGCCCATCTAGCCTAGACGCCAAACGCCCAGACACCTCGACACTTTTAGCCTGCCTCAAAGGAACGATAAATTTCTACCACCAACAGGTACAGACGAATCAAGCTCAAACAATAAAAGGATAGACGATAGACTACCATCAAACTACCACACCAATAATAAGCAACATATCAGAAGAGGAAAGGGTCGTTTATTTCAACAATCTGACCTCGAAAACAGACAGCTTGACTACACGGGTCTCGAAAGCAATATAGATAGTGGACACCCAGCTGGTTTTCTGGGTTCTCTCTTTCTTCTCCTGCTCATTTACGGTTTATTTTTCTTTGATTCTTTTTCCCCTTCACCACCTAGCTTTGGCTTATTGTCCAATGAGATGGACGCGCCACACCACATGGCAGCCATCATGGAGGTCGACCTGTCGGCCTGCCATCCCAACACGCTGGTCGATAGAATAAACGCAGTACCAGTCTTCAAGACAAGTGCAGGTAAGTCATAGGAAAGCTTCTTCTTCTTTTATTTGTACATTTTATCTTCTCGAACCTATCCGTTCTTATTCCCTCTTCCCCGTCGTTCTCTTTGTTTCTGTCGCGTGCCCTCTCTTGTTACGTCAAATTGCTCCGCTGAAGCTGGTTCGCACTGGACCTGCACCTCGTTTCCCGTCGTTTTCATCGTTTTCATCACCACGTTTCCTTACCCGCACTCTCTTTTGTTTCTTATTGGTGTCGGTTACCAACTTAAGATCTACCCTCAACTGAGCTTGTCTACAATAAAAGGATCTCGCTGTCCTCTTTTCAGAATTTATTCTTTTATATCCTGTCCTGTTCTGTTTTACTTCTATCTTTACTTGACCACTCTTGGCTTCGAGTCTAACGGCGATCAGCATTCTTCTCTTTTCTTCGGGCCAATCTTGTCCTCCCCCATTCAGAAATGTCGTCCAACTTCAACACCCCGGTCTTGGGTCCCATCGCCACCCATACTGTCGCCAAGAAAGCGACCAAGAACGCCGCTGCTTCTGTACCTAGAGGCGCCGATAAGGGCGCCGATGCCACCCTCGACGAGATTCCCCCATTGACTCTTGGTGTGCTCACTGAGCGCGCCGACAAGGTTGATGCTCTCAAGCTTCTGGCCGACAGCGTCGCCCAGCAGCGCCAGACTGCTTCGCGCAGCCTCGTCTTCCACCCGCTTAGCCTTGCTGGTCTCGCTGCCGGTGTGGGTATTGCCTACAACTACGTCCCGCGCCACGATCTTGGTGTCTTGCTGACCGTCATGTCCGGCGTTGTCATGAGCTACCTGGCTGCCATTCGGTACTTTAGCTCGCCTTACATTTTTGCAGCCGAAAGACTTAACTGGGCGTGGCTCACGCCGAGCGGTGAGGATGGGGATGTTGAGCCGGAGCAGGATACGGTCATTGGCGCTCGTTACGGCGACGACATGATTGGTGCTCTTGTTCTGCGCCTCGAGAGTCCCAGATTCAGCTCGGGGTCGTCTACCAATGAATCTTCCACAGCTGTTACACCTCGTAAGACTACCCGCGCCAGCACCAACGCTCGCCTCAAGGGTGGACATGGTTCCATTCGCGGCTGGACTACCAGACTTCGCTACCGCCGCCGCGGTGTTGGCGGTGGCCTGCTCCAAGAGGCCCTCCGTGTGACTCGCGAGCGATGTGGCAACGATGCCGAGCTTACGTTTGCTCCCGACCATGCCAACAACACTGTGGTTCTCTGGGACATGTTCAACGGTCCTTTCAAGAAGATGGAGATAATCTCGAACAAGGCGCTAGAAAAGGTCATTGCCTCCAACTAGAAGTTGCCAGCGGGGTGCTTTTCAGTTAATCGACTTTATTCAAATGCCTGAAAACAACAACCAAAAAATCAGAAACCCGGCCAGAAACAACAAACTAAACAAAACACGACACAACACTATACCCCCAAGAATAATACTATATAAGCGCATGTCGCATATGCAATCGGGACGGTTGATACGTTTACTTCTCCGTTCATGATATCATTCTCGATAATCATCGTCTCTCTTTGCTCTTCAAAGTATTTCCTTTTTTTTCTTTCTCTCTTTGAAAAGTAGTTCTCTTTACCATTTTACTTTGTTTAATACCTCAGATACCCCATATTACATATTTTCTCATCGCTATAATTTTAATCTATATCATACAACATTCATGCTGTAGTGCCTTTTGAGTAATGGAAATTGTATGTTTTGTATATTAAGTAACTGAAACCGCCAGGTGGGTGATTTTAACCTTAATATTACAATGTGCATACATCTAGATAAGCATATTATGACGTGCTAATTTTGAGTTGATGGGTATCAAACAGGTAGAGCTGAATGCATATGTGTAACATGTAACGGTAAGTTAGATGCAACACGGTAACATGTGAAAGTGTGACAAGCAACACTAAATATACGTGCAGCAAGACAGTGTTATTCTATATGCCAACGTGCGGTATCGGCTGGCCTGACTCTGCTGGTGAGCTGAAAAAAAAAATGAAAAAAATGAGCAATATTGCCTCGCAGCTCGTCATATGGTTTTGCACAAGAGTTACACGAAAACAAATGACAATTTAACAGAAGAGTCATAGACCAAAGCATGAGCAACAAATCTGAATTACTATAGGTATATATATTATTAGTGCGTTAAGAAGGGGTAATTATTAAAGAGACATTAAAAACCAAAGGGAATAGAAAAGTGCAAAAGGTGCAAAAGTACGAGTGTCAAAAGGTACCAAATGTAGCAGATGTAGCAAATGTATCAGAGATGATGGGAATGCCCAGCATGTGGAGCGTTGCCTACGAGATGAAGGTGGCCTCGGCAAACAGAAGGCCAGGCTCCGACACCTCGGGAGCATCGCCCTGCTTGAGCTTCAGCGACAGTTTTGTCTGCCGCGGGAAGTACTGGTAGATAAAAGGCTTGGTTCCTGCGACGCTGCCAGCAATCTTCTTGACAAAACCGGGCACCTCGGCCATAACGTCTATCCGGTCCAGGCGCTCCTCAAGACCGCCCTCTAGCACGGCCTCGACCTTGGTGCCATCCTTGGCGGTGCCTGACCACGTGTACTTGATCTGCGTCGGCTCGGGCCAGTCGTTCTCGCCGTCCTCCTTGGTAGCGACGTGGGTTGCCGTGGCGCCGGGGCCAGCCATGATAATTTCGCCGTCCTTGACAACACTACCAATAGTGACGGCCGTTGAGCCGTACGAAGGTGGGGTGATGAACTGCATGAGCACAGCAGAGTAGTCCTTGCCCTGGAAGTTGGCAAAGTTCCAGCGCGACGCCAAATGATGGGGCTTCATGCCCTGTAGAGCATGAATAAACTGGGCATGGCTGCCGGTGAAGTCAATGGGACCATCCTCATTGGTGGTAATGGTACCAGAGGCGACACAGCGAGGCCAGAAGACGTGGCGCATAGAGCCCCAGGGGTTCTCAAGGTCGGTGCCGAACAGGGTGCGGCCGTCCTTGCCGATCTGGAAGCCGGGGCACGAGCGGGTGACGGTCAGGTTAACAACGGCGCGGTCGTCAGCGTAGGACTTGATTGTGTAGTGGGTACCGTCCTCAGAGAGCTCGACGGCGCAGTCGGAGGCGTAAAAGGACTGCATGTCCTCGCTGAACTCGTGGTCCTTGAGGGTGGTAGAGCTCCAGAGTGTCTCCTTCTGCTCATCTTGGACGTAGAAAATCTTGGTGTTGAACTGGCAGGTAGTGCGGATACCACTGGACTATTAGCATTGTACTTTGATTTACTAGCAGGATCATGGTTTCAACATGGTTTCAACATGTATGACATACGCGACGTTGTTGTAGATAACCTGGACAAATGCAGTGGGGCCGGTCTCGGACGTCAGGTAGAACACCTGAGTCTCGACACAAGTCGAGTCGAGGGCTGTCCACTTGAGGTCAGCCGAGGTAATCTCGGTGTAGGGCACCTCCTTGGCCTGTTCAGCGACAGAGCGGATGGCGGTCGGGCCGTACTCAGGCTCCTGGGTGCCAGCCACATTGGCGAGTCTAAGCTGTTAGAGAGTGAAGTCTGGGAGGGGGTTTATGTAAGAGTGGTTCTAGGATGGGCGCACGTTTGCTTGGCCCAGTTGAACATGGTGAGTAGTCGAGTGATAAAAGTAGAGGTAATCAAAGGTCAGGAGGCAGACGAGTCGAGCAGAGGCGTCTAGGGGCGTGTTGAATCGTAAAGGGCCGTAGAGAGCCGTGGGGAGGTCGTGAAGGAGTGGGAAAGGGTTGGGGGGTAGAAGAGAGAAGAGTGCGTAAAGGGAAGAGGAAGAAGAAGAAGAAGAAGAAGGGGAAGGAAAAGACAAGAGCAGCGTAGACGGGTAAAGCAGAATCAAAAAGAGGAAAGAAGGTCTCCGCCCTACCAAGTAGTCTTGGGTCTTTCTTAGTTGGGCAGTTAGGTTTGTAGTAATAGTAGTAGTTGAGGCTGACAATAAGCAACGGCAAAGATCAGTACTCCGTAGATATCAGTTAGGGAGGTAAGGCCGGGAAATTAGAGTTAAAAAGACTTAAAAAAGAGTTAACAAAATTAGCTTCACCGCCAAAGAGTAAGATGATTCTGGCGACGAAAAGAGGAAAAAGGGACGACAAGTGGTGTGCTTTTCCATCTGGGCCTTTGCTGCTTTGCTGGGTCATGCCTACCCATTCTGTAACTACTGTTTGCCTCTGAGATGAGACGGATATAGCGCTGGTTGTGCCCCATAATAAAGGCACGAGAAGGGAAGGAACGACCTGAACTGAGCAAACGTCACAGTGGGCAGCTGCGTCTACAACTCCACGACGAACTGTGCTATAGATACTGCTATAAAATAATTGCTAAACTGCATCTGCTTTAGTCCATCGCGCAGTCTCTATTGCAAACGTCTAGTACACGTCTTGTCAAATTCGTCTCTTTACAAATATTCTCCTGGCCTGTTTAGCTGTGTGCTGCCCCTCTAGGGGAAGACTGCGAAAGGGGAAGGAGGGGCCATGACTGTGCTGCAGTTACATAATCTTCCACTAGTAATTGGGCAAGCGAGACACCCATTGCTTCCGGCAGATGCGCATGTGCCCTATGAAAGCAAATAAAAATGGGTACGCCTGAAGAGGCAGGCTCCACCCGGTTGTAGAGAGACAGGGATTGAGTAAGCTAAAGTAGCACGTGATTACTCACACATCATATCACAAATCTTATTGGCGATAAGCAACTGCCGCGGGAGCCCGCCAATGGGTGAAGCTTTTTTTCGGCGTTTTGCCGTCTCACGACATACATTGGCGGCGCAAACGGCAGCAATACGGCTACACTATCGACGGTGACGCATATCCCGACACCACTTACATCTCTCCCACTTCTACAACTTCACATATACGCCATGGCAAAGCGCTCAGCAGGCGCTGTCGACCAAATGGTCAAGCTGATTGTCGGTGCCGGCAAGGCCTCGCCCAGTCCCCCGGTCGGTCCGGCCCTCGGTAGCAAAGGTATCAAGTCCATGGACTTTTGCAAGGTATGTTTCTTATCTCTTGTAGTTTCATGTCCGAAACTAATAGCCCAGGAATTCAATGCCCGCACAGCACACATCAACCCCGAGACGCCATTACCAGTGCGCGTTATCGTGCGCCCCGACCGCTCATTCTACTTTGACGTGCGCACACCCCAGACGTCTTGGCTGCTACTAAACACGGCCGAGGTGCCCGAGAGCAAGGGTGGAAAGCGGCGCGGAGCACAGAAACCGGGTCACGAGACGGTCGGCACGGTCAGCCTGAAGCACGTATACGAGATAGCCAAGATCAAGCAGAGCGAGCACCGCCTGTCTGGCCTGACACTGGAGAGTCTGTGCCGGTCCATCATCTACCAGGCCAAGTCCATGGGTATTGCCATTGTTGCATAGACAAGCCCTGGTAATTGCCGGCATAGGTTTGCGCTTCCTTTTATATTGGCTAGTCGTTATTTGTTTTATTCTATTTCAGCTGTATATTTTCTTCATTGTTCTTTTTGTCTTTGTTCTTTTTTTCTTTCTTCATGTGTCTCATATCTTCGTATTTTCATTCTCTTACAATAATTTTTCATTGGCACGGCCTGTATGATATCTTTCACTATTTTAGTACCGTGTGGTGTATGAAGTATGATGCAAAACACAACCTCTCTCAGCAAGTTAAACTGCATTTTAAATGGTTCGTTTCTATGTTGTTTTTTTCGTTCATAGTGTTGTATTTCGTGCTTTTTTTTTTTTTTGTGCGTATTCTTCATACTCGTAAGTATTTTCTACTATCACTTTTGCTATTTTACGGTTCTAATATACAACAATTAAATTGCATAACTCATCACATTACAAAATTTTGATATTCCTCGGTTTTGGACAACACAGTTTCTACCAAGGTTATTAAAAACGACTTATTTAACACTGTTGATTTACGGCTAAATAACACCTGGCTGTTAGGTTTAGGTAAGGCAACAATAGAATAGCTTATAAATTTACAAAGTAAAAACATTCTTATATAAACAATTCTACATCCTCTATAAAATCTGGATGACAAACCACTATTTCGGTTGATATTATCTAAAACGATGTTAATATAGTAAAAGTACAAAAAAAAAAAAAAAAGAAACGGCTATGTAAATCTAAGTCTCTCTAGATTCGGTACCATGGCGTGCAGCTTACAGCTTGGCCTTGGGCTCCGAGCGGAACAGCACGTCCGAGTTCGGGTAGGGGTCAAAGACGACGTCGTTCAGAGGGTTCACCTCGGACGCACGGTGAAAGAGGTCCTCGTAGACCTTGCCGTCGTAACGGCCGAGCGAGCTGTCGAGCTGCCAGTCGGGGAACTTCCATGCGTCGACGAGGCGGATGGTGTGCGGGCGCACATCGTCGAGCAGCGCCAGCGTGCGCTTGGTCGTAGCCAGCTGGATCTGGCGCACTGTGGTAGCAGCACTGGTAAAGAACTCGGCACCCTGGTTCGACAGGTGGTAGAGGGCAAACAGCTGGAACAGCTTATGCAGAACGCCCTGCGCCGTCGCATCCACAGCGGCCTTGGTCTGCTCATCCTGCAGCGCCTCGTAAAAGTTCTTGACGACCTGGTATTGCGCAAAAGCAGTCGACAGGCGCCAAAAGTCAATCAGCAGGCTATTCCACGATTGCTTCTCCTCATCGCGGTGCTTAAGCGCCTCAAAGGTCAGGTAGGACACGCGCCATGCGAATGCGGCGACAAGATCCTCGTCACTGCCGAGGACGTCAAAGGCAGCGCCGATGTCGCGACGGCGGATGAACTCCTTGAGCACGAGCGAGATACCGTTGTTGCTACCCTTGCCGGCCAGCACAGCGCGTGCTGACTTGAGCAGGTAGCGTGCCACCTGCTGCGTGAGCATGTAGTTGTCACCCTCCCACGTCACGGTGGGCAGGTAGTCGGCGTACCAAGTGCCGATACCGGAGAACGACGAGTAGCCGTGGCCACCGCACGCGCGACGACACACCTCCAGACCCTCAGCAGCCGTCGTCGAGGCAAAAGCCTTGAGTGCACACGAGATGGCGTGCAAGTCGGCCAGCAGGTCGCTGCCGGCAGCTAGCTCCTCAGGGCCGGGGGCACGCTTGGCGTCAGGACCGGCAGCGCTCTTCTGCTGCGCCATGCGCTTCTGGTTGGCGTTGTAGAGGTTGATCATTGCACGGCCAGTAAAGTACAGCGCGTACGACGAAGCAAGCAGCGGCAGGATGCGGTACTGTACCATGGTGTAGTTAAGCACCTGGTTCTCGCCGACCTCGCCCTTGGGCGCGTCGTTGTCCTGGAATTGCCGCCGAACAGCGCAGTAGCGCGCAGCAATGGTGACACCACGCGCCAGGGTCGAGCCAGATTGCATGACAATGTTGGAGCGCACGTAGGTGAGGGTACCGTAGATGAGCGAGGGGTTGGCAGGACGCGTGTACTTGCCGGTCTGGGCATCAACACCCGAGAAGCGGTTGAGCATGTTCTCGTGCGGGATCTTGACCTTGTTGAAGAGCAGGAAACCGTTGTCCATTGTGTTGTAGCCAAACTTGGGGCCGATATCGCCGACGTGCACGTTGGGCAGGGGCAGGTGTGTCTTGGGGTCGCGCACAGGCACGACAAAGGGGTGAGGGCCGTACGGGCGGCCGTTCAGGACAAGCTGGGCGACGACAACAGCGTGTGTGGCGGCCTTTCCGAGCGAGCCGATCCACCACTTGGATGCTGTGAGGTGAGGCGAGTGGATCGTAAAAGTCTTGTCCTCAGGGTTCCACGTAGCGGTGGTCTCGAGACCGCGCACGTTGGAACCGTGGCCGAGCTCAGTCTGCGCGTAGCAGCCAATGATCTCGTACTTGCGCGCAGGCTCCAAGAACTTCTTGTGCTGTTCTGGAGATCCCTGCTCCTCAAGCGTCTTGAGGAACATGTATGCGTGCAGGCCGTAGGGTGTAGGCTCGCTGATGAGGTCATTGGCTACAAGGTCCTCCTCCTCGGTCCAGTTGTGCTTGACAGAAAGACGACGCAGGGCCTTGCCGCGGGCCAGAGCAGCCTTGAGCCGATCATGACGGCCACGGAAGTAGTTTTGCGACTTGTCAAAGACGGGGTCCTCTTGCAGGATGCTCAGGATATGCGCGTTGCGTTCGAGGTTCTTCTTGGTAAACAGAAACTCGGCCAGCTCGTCCACGTTTAGCTCCGACTTGGCTCTCTCGGCGGCAAGAAGTTCGGAGCCCTGGGGACCAGAGGGCTTGAGGGCCTTGACCCAGTCAGGATTCGAAGGAGGCATGATGGCGGTTGAGGTTGTGGATGAGTTTGAGAGGATGATGTGAAGATGGATGAAGGATGAAGTATTAAAGGATTAGGGGGCGACTTGTCGACACAGAAAACAGTCGTAGATGAGAGTCAAGGTAGAATTGGAGAGAATCAAAGCTCCAACAGAATCAGGGGAAGGATGAAGATGACAGAAATACAAAAGAAAAGAAGACAAGAAAGAAAGAAAGACAGAATGGCAAAGGAGAGACAGAAAAGGAAAACAAAGAATGTAAGTACCCCCGCAACCAACTGAAGGCAAGCCAAGTGAAGTCAACTAAGCCCCATGGGGATCTGCAGTTATTCCATATCACTCGCCACGTGAACCTCGGCTTGTCACAACAAATGCTCCAGTATTTGCAAATACTCGCAAATGCTCCTGCGGATGCCCCAGCAAATGGGCCGGTTAATCTACGAATTAATACACTAGCAATCACGCGTACTGGACAAAGACGCGAGAGAAGCTAGCTCCTGCCACTTTCTGCTTCGTGTTCATTAGAATTGACATGATATTATTCGGCACGAGACAGTTGATAAAGTGCTGATGGAGCAGGCCAAAGCCGGGGCAGATGGAGGTAGATGGATGTCGGACTTCGGATGATGGAGATGTCAGCTCCAAATCGTGCCGATCGTTGCATTGTCAAGTGCTTCCCCGAACAGACCTGAGCCGAATACTATGCTAGTGCCATTCATGATTTTTGCCGCTCTGGGCTTGGGGGAAGGGACGCTGCAGACGACGGCAGGCATGTGATCGTTGACGTATTTGCTATGCTAAGCGAAACGAATTCAAAGTAGCAGCAGAGGTATCTTAAATCCCACTGCGACATTCCGGCAGTGTCTCATATGTCTCACCTCTGACATTCCAAGCCGACGCTTGCACCTCAAAGTAACTAGCTGATGGAAAGAGCAGCTGCTGAATGACTGGATCATATGACACGATGCGATGCCATTGTTATTTTCAAATGTCGGCTTGATCGGAAGCAAATTCAAACGGACTATATATTTCTCCCGATTATGTAATCATCCAGGATCACGGCAATTGAGCCGACAATCCAGTTCAACATCGTCAACGCAATTGATCTAATCAAGCTGGTTCAATTGCACCCAGAATCAGATTCACTTTACCCTCCATCTTATTGACGATTTTTCTTATTATTTTTCTGTAATAACACTCTAGACCTGCTTGTACGCAATCTTAAACACCCAGCAATACGACTCGCTCGACAACACCTTGGCCGACACCTTGACACTAAACGTCGACACACCATCCACCTCCGTCACCATCCACGGCAGTGACGCTGTATGCTCCGAGCTCAGCAGTGTCACGATGTCGCCCTTGAGAACGGGAATCGGCGCTGCCACCGACACCATACCGTGCGCGTCCGGCACTGGCTCCTCCAGGAACAGCACGTAAAATGCATCCTCGGTCTGCGTGAAGCGCACGTCGGGTCCCTCAAGCAGCTCGCTCTGCACAAACCAATACGTCGTGTTATAGATGGCTTCGTCGTGTTTCTTGATCCATTTGCCTGCATTGCGAAGATGCGCTGCCTCGACATCTACAAGCGTGCCGTCGGCGCGCGGGCCAATGTCGAGTAAGAAGTTGCCGTTCTTGGACACCATATCTACCAGCGAGTAGATGATGGTGGTCGCATTCATGTACTCGTTGTCTTCTGTCGCGCGATTGTATCCGTAGCTGTACGGATCCATGCCCTGGTTGCTCTCCCACTTGCGTGACTGTGCCACCGAGAAAGTCTGGTACTCGGGTGTGTCAAAGTCGGCCGCCTCAGGAATGCCGCAGCGCGAGTTGATGGCCACGTGCCGGTTATCTGCACGCGCCTTATTCCACCACCGTGCCGCAAAGTCTGCTGTGCCGTTGGCCGCGCCACAGTCGCACCACATAATGTCCGTAGTGTAGTTGTAGGCAAGCAGGTCCATTTGCGGTACCATCACATCCGTAATAAAGTCGTTTACAGGGATCCGACCAGTGTATGGCTCCTCAATACCTGTATATGGGTTCTTGGCTGGGATGCCAGGCCACGATACGGTCGTGTCCGTATCGAATTGGTTGAATCCGTAGGGACCAAAGTCGGGATTGAACCACTCGGGCAGCGAAAAATAAGTGCCGCGCTTGAGACCAGGCTGGTACGTCTCAGCGGCGTCAAACAGCTCGGCTACAAGGTCACGCTGCGGACCATAATGCATGGCCGACCGGTTGGTGATGCTGCCGCTGTCAAAGAGGGCAAAGCCATCATGGTGCTTTGTCGTGAGCACAAAGTACTTGGCACCGGCGTCGGCAAACAGGTCAACCCACGCGCGTGCATCAAACGAGGCCGCTGTAAAGTTGTCAAATGTGTCGTCATAAGCCCATTCCTCGCCAAAGGTGCGCCGGCGGTAGTCGTAAAAGTCGGATCGGTCAGCCTGCGGGTGGTGTGTAGAGTACCACCAAAACCACTCGGCATAGCTCTCGTAGGGTGTGCTGTTGCCCCAGCCTGCAACCGAGTAAGGGCCCCAATGGATAAAGATACCGAATTTGGCGTCGTTGAACCAGTCGGGGCTCTCGTGCTTGGCCAGTGTATCGAGGTCAGGCGTCCATGCCTCGAGAAGGCCGAGCTCGACCTCGAAAAAGGACTGGCTAACAATATCATGACCGTAATCAAGCACGACACTAGCCGTGGTTATGGCAGGTTTCTGCCGCTGTTTCTTTTTGCTTGGTGCAATTGACAGCTTCACCGTCTTTTGGTCGCCGGGACACAGGCGGCGGACTGTGGCGGGCGATACCGTGAAGAATTCGGATGCTGTGAGTGAGACAGACATGCCCGGCCCAGACACACACATGGCGCCTGCATTGTTGACGGTAATCTCGACAATCTGGTGGCCAGCGTCGTCCCATTTTTGGGTCGGGCGAACGTCCTGGACACTGATGCCGCCCACCTTTGCACCTGTTCCAGACCACAGCGAGAGCGCAAACACATGCAGACGGCCAGTGGTGCTGTTGTTGGCGACAGGCAATGTAATGAACACGAGCTCCTTATTTGGCGGCAGCGAGGCGGTGCGCTCATAGATATGTGACGTGTTATAGTTGACGCTGCTGGCCGTGTAGCGATGCGGGAAGATGATCTCGCCTCGGTTGATGGTCAAGAAGCTGAACCAGTTGGGCGTGCGCAGCTCGTACTGCGTCGTCGACTTGTCGGTAAAGCCAAAGGTCACGTTGCCAAGCACGGTGTTGCTCTCGACATCGCTGCCAACAAGGAAGGAGGCCGAGAAGTAATGGCCCGGGTGGACTTTAATGGTCTGGCCAGAGCAGATGACATTGTCGGGTTTGTCGTTGGGGCCGGTGTAGCCAGAGAAGTTGTATTGTACGCCGGTGGTCGACGACACAAAGGCAGTCGTATCAAAGATTGGAACCGGGAATGACTGGTTGAGAGGGTCAAAGGCGGCTTCTCCGGGCTTGGAGCCGAAGGCCTTGTTGTTGAGCAGTGCCGACAGGTCGACGGGCACGCTGGCCTTGTGCAGGGGTGGGCTTGGCAGAGCATGGCCGACGACCGGCTGCAAAGCCAAGGCCAAAATCGAGAACAAAGGAAAAAGAAGCATGGCGGCAACTGTTGCTTTTTGCACTTTGTACTCTACAGAAGTTTAGAGATTTATCTGGTTTGTCGTCTGTCTTTATTCTCTAGGATATGACCATTGACTGTGCGCGGCCTTGAGACGGTAATACCCGGCCCATATCATGATCACTTATGCATATTTGCTACTTCATCGTCGCAATTGCATAATTGCAGTATTTGCTCTGATCTCCTAGAATCAAGACTTCATGTACAGATCATGCCCTTGTCCATACACACATAACCAATAAAGGTAACGTTGGGAAGACATGGGCAAACGTTGCTTTGGGCCCATCTTGAAGATACCCAAAGATATTGAGGATATGGGAAAGAGGAGACAATCGAGTGGCTGTCAGGAGATAAACCAAATAGTCAATCAAATAGATAATAAAGAATGTAAAAATAAATAAAAAGGAGACATGATATGAAGAAGCCTGTCAGATTGTCTGAAGCTTCTTTGCCGACTTCCGCGTCGGACTCCACCAGAACGACGTCATCCGGGGAAGTATTACAGATAGGATATCAGAGGCCCAGAGATACATCTACCGGGTGCCCTCCCCTTTTTCATTTCCCATCCAGAGTCTTATCAACGGTAGCCCGGAGTCGCATTGATGGTGTACCTGTCAAGAGTCACGTGGTTGACTATACCCTTGCTTTTTCTATTTCTACCAGGTAGTTTCCTGCGATCAACGATGTAGGTCGTCCCATCGTTTCTTGTGTTAGATTGTCTCTCACTATTTTCTAAGCAACTTCCTTAAATGGGAAGCTTGAATCATATTTACTACAGTAACGTTACGCGATGCAATATCGCGTATCTTGGTCTTGTTGATATGTTGATATATGATGTTTTGGCGTTGGCCTCGTTGCAAGGTGATATCAAGAATCAAGACTGAAGAGAAGAAAGAAAAAAGAAGAAAGAGGCAATACACAAAACAAAAACAAAGCACGGCTTTACCCGGCATAATACTGCTGCTACGATGCCACCCCAATGCCACCTACGACCGAGGGGCTAATTGACTTGTAATGGCTCGAATGAAGTCTGGTCTAGACCGTAAAAATGAAAAACTGGTTGATGATCAATTGATCTGTCCGGACATCGCGCCGATATCATAGGTCTATATACATATAGCTCTAGCTTCAGTTTGCATCTACTTGGTCGCATTGTAGATTCGTCAAGACAAAAGACAAGACACAATGTGGTCTCTCCTCTCCAGCTTCGGGCTGCTCGTCGCCGGCATCTCTGGTGCCACAGCACAGTTCAGCAACCCTGAAGGTGTCGACATCTGGTGCGGAAAGGCTTATCGCGCAAAGTAGGTCATTTATTTTATTTTATATTCTTTCGTTTTCTAGCTCACTGCTAACTTCAATCAGAGATGCATCCTTTAATCCTGGTGGATGGTTTGAAGAACCTACGTATTCGGCCGATCCGCTGCTCCGGCTCTTGGCCAAGCCGCGCATGACCATCTACCTTGCTTCCGACAGCAAAGCCTCGCTGCTTGTCGATACTGCTATCTCGCACCAGCTCGGTGAACCAATTGACAGCAGCTACGTTGGCAAATCGCAAACCAAACCAAAATATTCAGCTGTGGCACAGGCGACAGTGGTCATTAAGTCGGGAAACTCTGTGCTGGCGACGACCTTTGTCGATGTGGGCTCGGTCGGCAACGAGATTGCGTTTTCTCTGCACACTCTTGCTGCCCGCACTAAGACGTACAATTTGACTGTCACGGCGAAGCTGGGCAATGGCGCTGTCTACACGACGAGCACGGAACTTTACCATCTGCCGAGGCCCAAGGATAGCCGCACGGTCTCGCGCATTGACAATCTCTACGGCGGCCTTTGGTTTCAGCGCAACACCGAGACAACGTGGCAGCCCTTTTTTCCGTACACATACTATGGTAAGTCTCTGCATTTCCATTTATAAGATGCGGTCGGCTGATTCCATATAGTCCAATGGACGCTTTACTGGAACAGCAATGTCAGCACGCTTGACGAGTTCGCAGCCATGGGCTACAACCTCATCCACATTGTGCCTACTGGCAGCCTCGGCGAGTCTCCTTTCCCCTGGGCCGAGTTCCGGCCGTATCTCGACCGTGCTAGCGAGCTAGGAATTTTCTTCCAGTACGACGTCATCTGGACAGCTTCCAATGACAGCTCCATGATCGAGCAGGTCAGCACACTGCAGTCGCACCCCTCGATCCTGCTGTGGTACCAGAGCGATGAGCCCGACGGCAAGAGTGTGCCCATCAACTCAACGGGTCTTGCGCGCAAGTCTATGTGGGAGCTCGACCCGTACCATCTGTCGTCTCTGGCGCTCAACTGCTACGACTTTTACTATGCCGACTATGCACAGGGCGGCGAGGTTATTATCAACGATGTGTACCCCATCAGCACCAACACGAGCTGGTCGACGGTCTACGAGACGCCGTGCAATGCGACATATGGCTGTTGCGGCTGCGACGACTGCCACGGAGCATTTGAGGACATCTCGAAGCGCATTGACGAGAATACGCGTCGCGACGGTCTGCTGGGCTGGCAAAAAACGCAGTGGGCAGCGCCGCAGGCTTTTGGTAACGAGACGTTTTGGACGCGGTACCCGACGGCAGCCGAGGAGGTGGTCATGGCCCTTTTAGCAGTCAACCACGGCGCCAAGGGTCTCGTGGCGTGGGACTTTCCGACTACGGGTGAGCTGAGCGGCATCACCGAGAAGCTGGCAGCAGTTATGACGTCGTCGACGATTGCGTCCTTTTTGCTGGAGCAGCCCCTGATGCAGACACTGACGGTGACTGGTGGCAGCCGCGTAGATGCCTCGATCTGGGTGAACAAGGATGCCAAGGAGGCGCTTCTCACAGTGATTAACCTCAACTATGGCGATATATCTGCTGTAATCAAGGTGGCACTGCCTAGCAGCGTACAGGCCACGGCGGTCAAAGACGTGCTCTGGGGTGACGTCAGCTGGGCACTGGGCAGCAAAGGTGGCATCCTGGCGTCCCCGTCAGGCCTGTTGGGACTGCAGGTATCAATGGTCATTTTGAAGCTGCACTAGACGTAGCAAGTCCAAAGCAGCTATTATGAGAAGGGGTATTCTGAGGAGTTGGACACATGTAATGATACAAGAAAAGTAAATCAAATACATGAAGAAACATTACGACACACATTCATAGACACTCAACCAAGCCGCATTTTTGGGAAATTTTCAGTAGACTTTCCATTCAAGAGATCATCTACTCTGGCATCCAGGTTCGCATGCCTTACTTTACAAACCCATACATACTTTGATAGCCGTTTCTCATCTGATCTTTCCTTGTTCTCCAACAAGATGATGGAGTGACACGCAATCAAGGGTGCTCGCTGCAGCCGAGCCCCCGCCTTGATTGTCACGAGTCTAGGAGTGTCGACAGGGCTCTAAGTGTATGTTCGGCATAAGATCTCACATTGTCGGAATCCAACGTCTTTCTAACCTGATGCTGCAGTAAAACTCCCTGTACTCAGTGCTAATATTGACTATATACAAAATGTGGATTCTGACACTACAAAGCTACTACTTCACAGAATGACAGCAGCCTTAATGATGGTGACATCATTGCACTTTGAGCAAGAGGTTCAGTGCACAAAAATAATAAAGGCATTAAAATAAGACATTCATATCTCTCTATTACTTTCTAAGAAGAAATAAAGAAAGAATCTCGGTGCTTCCGTACTCTCTTCTCATGATAGTGCTGCAATGCTGTGCTTGTCCTCTACTGTGAGAATAGTCACCCTTGAAAATGCCGAAAATACCCAGCGCGTTAGTGCCCGTCGGAAAGCACCACCTTTCAAACATATCCCAGACTGATCTTCCCTAGACTAGGCACTCTCGTCGTCACTGGTCTTGGTAGCAACATCACGGTCCACCACATCCTCGAGAACAGTCATCCCATTCTTGCTTGCATCCAGACGCGCACGCTTGAGCCTCCGCGTGTCTCGCTCTGTGTGCCGTGTCACCCACCAGGTAATCAACGTCACAACAAGCCCGGCACCGACACAGGCCATGGCCGCTGTAAAACTCTCCTTGTACCGCGGGCCATACTTTGCACGGAAAATCTGAGGTCCGATGGCACCACCGATCTGGCCGTAGCTGTTGACAAAGCCAATGCTAAATGCAGAGCCCGTTGCATGAGAAGTAGTCTGAACCCGCCAGGGCCACATGAGCGGGTAAAATGCCGACACAAATGCGTTGCCAATCAGCGTCGCCGCATAAACACCCCCGTCGGACGGATAGGCAACCATGACGCCGTAGCACACAAGCACAACCATATAGACCATCAGAGGATACACGGGGCGTGGAAAGTGGCTTTTGTCGGCAAAATAGCCTGAGATGGCAATGATAATAATGCCTAGGATGGACACTGGTAGGTTGAGCAGTTGGGCTTGAGCAATGGTACTGGTTTTGTTAGCTATAAAAAGGGAAATAGGAACAGAACAAAAAGAACCTATATGGGGACATACGTGTATCCCAGGTTGGCGATGACAGTCGGTTGGAAAAAGGTGACGCCGTTGGTGCCGACTGTAAATAGGGCCCAGATGAGCGTAAACAACCATAGCCGAGTGTCTTTGAGGGACGACACAATCTCGCGGTAGTTAAAGTTGAGCTCGTCGGCTCGAGGAGCATTTGGGGGTAGGCGGGCCTGTATAAAGGCCTTTTCCTTGTCTGTGAGCCACGTTGCCGTCGGGGGAACTGCGTGTGTTTGTCAGTTTAATGCTGCAATATTCATTGCAGCTGAGGCTTGCCAATGGCCAGCCATCGGATATTAACATACAGTCTGGCAAGAAAAAGTAAACGACAACGCCCACAACGAGCGTGAGAAGACCTTCTGTCAGGAAAAGCCTGAGGTGGAATTAAAATCAGCATCAGAAAGATCAGGGAACCTTGGAAGAAGTTGGAGAGTCGGAGTCTTACCATTGCCAGCCCGACAGGCCCCTGTGACCCGAGGCATTATCAAACGCATAAGACAGCAAGCCGCTGATTACACCGGAAAAGTTTCCTAGACAGTCTTTCTGTGTTAGTCACAACGAGAGGCAGATTACTGCAAGAGAGACAGCACGTACAGAAATACAAAAGCCGAATTGACATCTCGTCTGGCCGGTACCAATATGTCATCTGCAAGATCACACCGGGGAACATGCCGGCCTCAAATAGGCCCAGCAGGAACCGGGTGGCGTAGATGCCGCCCTTGTTGCGCACAGGGATGTGGCAGAGTAGCATGACGCCCCACGAGATAATAATGCGGGCCTGCCAGACACTGGGCCGCATGCGCTTGAGCAGCAGGTTGGACGGAGCCTCGAGGATAATATAAGGAATCTAAACACGTCAGTCTTGGGTCTTAAGGTTCATCCGGCAGAATAGGAGACGGCACGCACATAGTATAAGACGGTCAGCAAGCTGTACTCGTCCGACGTCATGTGGAGCTGCTGCATTATATTTTGTGGCGTGCCCCTATTCATGATGCGCGCGTTGGAGATGTTGCTTGAATCCAGGTTCTTGACCAAGAAAATGACCGAGCACAGGATCATAATACGACGATCAACGCGCCGCATAAGCTTCTTCTCCTCGTCTGCGGTCAGCGCCGTCCGCGCACGCATGCGCTCTGCGTCATAGCCGCTAATGCCAACCACGGTTGTTTCGTTGTCGACTTCAACGTCGCCGCCGCGCTGTACAAAATGCAGTGTACCATTCGCGGGTGGTGCTAATATCGACGATGCGATAACTGGTTCTTTTGTTTCCGACATGGCTCGCAGCTGACCGTGTTATCTTCTGTCTTGCGTTGACTTGCTGGCTCGCTTTTCTTTTCGTATCCTGTCCCGAAACGATCTGATTTATGAACAATTTTAACTGTCCGTCGGATACTCGGCTCAACTATATCATGAAAACATTGCGGAGTGGTGGAATTGATGCAAAAAGCATACAATGCGCATTTCCGCTTCATTCACGCATTACATCATCATTATGGCTGGGGCTGGCTCGGAGGATATTATCGATACCCTCCGCGATGAGCAAGACGCCACTATTATGGCGACAGGCCATGCTGCTGTGGATTGCATCCAGCACAAGTCATGGTACGGAACAGACAAAATGTGTATTAAAGGAACTGCAGGACATGAAGACATAAACCTGGGGCATCTACCAGGGCCGAACGCGAATGCACAAAGATTGTGCGCAAAAAGACTCAGACAATCCCTCTCATACACACACCTACGTCACCGCAAACATGGCTGCTGTGCAGACGCAGACGCACCCTCCGAACAGTGTTGGCGCCCCAAACCTGTTCTACAAGCAGATCCCAGAGACTACACATGAGTGTATGCTTGCTATCCTTGGCCTGTAAGACAGATTTAATAAGATACTGATTATGATTGTAGTGAACTGGGCTGAACTCGTGACGCTTGACTTGTCCACGTTTGATACGCCGGGTGGTAAGGAGGCGCTGGCCAAACAACTCGAGGAGGCCATCCAAAAGGTCGGCTTCTTCTATATTATTAACTTCGGTCTCAGCCAGGAAGAGGTGGACC
Source organism: Ophiostoma ulmi (assembly GCA_029298715.1). NCBI lineage: Eukaryota > Fungi > Ascomycota > Sordariomycetes > Ophiostomatales > Ophiostomataceae > Ophiostoma > Ophiostoma ulmi. Next base: position 2,471,365 of record JANSLN010000002.1, on the reverse strand, counting down.
GTCAATTTGCCATTGGCAAGGCCGTCTTTGAGCTGCCTGTCGAGGAGAAGATCAAGTACCGCGCCGACCTTGAGCACGGCGGCTACAACGGCTACAAACCGCTGGGCCTTCGCGTAAGTGAACATTAATGACAAAATAAAGTGAAATGGAAATGGAATGGAAAAAGAGGGGGGGGGGCAATATATCAGAGGCTGAGACGTTTAGGAACTCACTCCCGGCATTTTTGACAACACGGAGATCTACAACATCCCCAAGTTCATCCCCGCCTACGAACAGCCTCACCCGGCCATCATCGTCGAAAACAAGCCCGAGATCGAGCACTTTGCACGCCACATCCACAATAATATTGTGCAAAAGCTACTTGTGCTCTTTGCCATTGTTCTCGAGCTGCCCGAGGACACCCTGGCGCAGCACCACCGCTACGACCACAAGTCCGACTGCCACCTGCGCTACATGAAGTACCACCGCCGCAGTGCCGACGTCAATGCGCGCCTCGAAAACGTCTGGGTCAAGGGTCACACCGACTTTGGCTCGCTGACGCTACTGTTCCGCCAGCCCGTCGCCGCCCTACAGGTACGCGGCGCCGACGGTGGCTGGCGCTGGGTCAAGCCGTTTGATGGCAGCATCACCGTCAACGTCGCCGATGCGCTGCAGTTTTTAACCAACGGTTTCCTCAAGAGCAGCATCCACCGCGTAGTCGCACCGCCACCCGACCAGGCCAACATCGACCGCCTCGGTGTCCTCTACTTTGTGCGTCCAGAGGATGCCCTGGAGCTGCGACCGGTCAAAAGTGCCGTGCTCGAGAGGCTGGGCTACACAGCCGAGACGGAGGACAGCGAGGCCGAGACAATCACGGCGGGCGAATGGGTCAAGGCCCGGGTCACATTCAATGTCCAGCGCAAGGACGATCCCACAATGCACAATCTCAGACAGGAGGTCGTCATCAAGGGCAAGACAGCCAAGTACTATGAGTAAGATAGATAAACATAGCAGATACAAACCAAATGCAAAGCAATCTCAAATCATGTGCAATGCGTCCAGTACATTTCGTGATTACAAGGGGGGGGTTGTGACACGCCGCTAAATCTGCACTGTCGCACTCGGACGGTTTCTAGTAGCGGCAACGAGGAAAGCTAAAAGTTGGGGAACTATCCGCCTATCAAAACATCCGAGCCAATCATGTCCGGCAGTATGTATGACATGCTCGTTGCTGCTTCGTCATTCCGTCATTTTAATTTAATCTTGCCGTCATAGTCGAGGATGCTCTTGCTCTGCTGATATCCAGGCAGACCAGACATCAGAAACGCCCAGTGCCCGGAAAGCGACAGCATGGGATCTCTGCCTCCCCCCAGCGTGCCCGCAAAGGACCCCTCGGAGCCGTACTACGACCTCGGCCATGCAGTGCTACCCCGTGTCAGCACGCAGTCAGACGCGGCCCAGGTCTGGTTCGGCCGCGCACTGGTCTGGACATACTGCTTCAACCACGACGAGGCCATCTTCTGCTACCGGCAGGCCGCCGCCCACGACGACACCTGTGCCATGGCCTATTGGGGTCTCTCGTTCTGCTCCGGCCCCAACTACAACAAGACCTGGGCTCTATTTGACGAGACCGACCGCCTACAGGCGCTGCGCAAGACGTATGCGTATAGTCAGGAAGCCTTGAAGCGCGCAGCCGGAGCTGCACACTGGGAGCAAGCCCTCATTACAGCGCTCGCCTTGCGCTATCCAGATGACAGCCCCAGCTGCGACACGGCGGCGTGTGACCGGGCCTATGCAGACGCCATGCGCGGCGTATACCAGCGCTTCGGCCTCGACAGCTTTGACATCATTGCGCTCTTTGCTGACGCACTTATGAACTGCGCACCCCGGAGGCTGTTTGACACAAAGACCGGAATGCCCATCCTGAGCTCGCCCGTCAACGAGGTACGAGCACTGCTCGAGGACACGCTCAAGCGAGACGGTGTTGAGAAACACCCGGCTGTTGCGCACTACTATATTCATCTTATGGAAATGTCGGCGACACCCGAGGCAGCGCTGCCGGCTGCTGACATGATTCGTGATCTCGTACCGGACACGGGCCACACCTACCATATGCCCGCACACATCGACGTCCTCGTTGGCGACTACCGGCGCGCCGTCGAGTATAACTACAAGGCCACCATAGCCGACGACAAGTATTTTGCGCGCAACGGAGGCCACACCTTCTACAGCTACTACCGCCTACACGACTATCACTCGCTTATCTACGCGGCAATGCTCGGTGGCAAATCCAAGGCTGCGCTTGCCGCCGTGGACCGCATGGAAGCCACCATTACCGACGACATTCTGCGTGTCGAGGTGCCGGCGCTTGCCAACTGGATGGAGTTCTTCAAGGCCGTGCGCGTCCATGTCCTAATCCGCTTCGGCATGTGGGATGATCTCAAGGCGCTGCGTCCGCTCGACGACGCGCACTTGTATTGCGTGACCAACGTCTTCCGCCACTACGGCAAAGCGATTGCTCACGCGGCCACCGGCGAGGTTTCCGAGGCCGAAGCCGAGCGCGTGCTCTTTCATCGGGCCGCTACCGTCGTACCGCCGACGCGGCTCGACTTCCCCAACAAGGTAACCGACATTCTCAAGATCGCGACGGCAATGCTGGACGGCGAGATTGCGTACCGAAACGGCAGCTACAAGGTCGCCTTTGGCCGTTTACGTGACGCCATTGCGCTCGAGGACGTGCTGCCGTTTGCGGAGCCGTGGGGTTGGATGCTGCCGGCTCGACACCCCTTTGCCGCATTGTCACTGGAGCAGGGTCTCGTCGAGCAGGCCGCGCACGCTTATGCGCAGGACCTCGGCCTGGAGCCGACCCCGGGCCGTACTCATCAGCATCCAAACAATGTGTGGGCACTGCATGGCTACCACGAGTGCCTGCAGAAGCTTGGCCGTGATGCCGAGGCCAACATTATCCAGCGGCAGCTCGTTCTCGCCCTTGCCGAGGCGGATGTCGAGGTCTCGTCGTCGTGTTTCTGTCGTGTGGGCGTGGTTGAGAAGACATGTTGTAGTACAGAGTAGACCAAAAATATCATGAATAGAAAAAAGCTTCGATAAAATCTGTTCAAAATACAAGCTTTTTTATTTGCTATCAGTATTCCGTTTTTCTTGGTGCACTTGTGTCATATTGTAAGTGCTTAGGGTGTATTATGTACTCGTATTCAATACCGGCGACTTCTCTTTATTAGAACTCTACCATGCCGTGTCCAGACACGAAGACCAGCATAGTCGTCATGGTTTCCGGTCGTCTCGCACGACGTGAAATCGAGCAACCCCGTCGTTTGCAATCTGCGCAATGAGTTCGTGCTCCCACTGAATATATGCCTTCATAGCCTCGCGGTCGTTGCCGGTTCCTTCGTATGGACGCTTGTAGACATCCACCGGCCGGGAAAGCCAGCGCACTTCAGTCTCAAGCGGCTGCTTCGCGGCTATCCATGCGGCTGTTCCGCCCTCCAGATAGAGCACGGGCCGTGACACGGCCTTGCGTGCATCTTTTAGGTTTGCTGCGGCGACCAGGCCATCTGGGCATGTAAGAACAACTAGACCCTCGCCCTTTACTGTTTGCAAGTCCCGGGCAAGCTCCGGGCCGGAGGCATGCCATGCTCCCGGAATATGGCCCTTGCGATATGCAGGGCTTCGGGCCAAATCGATGACTATTGCTTTCTCGAGTTTTAGTAAATCTTCCGGTACAATAGCATCAGGCGATGAAGACGGTGCCGATGGCCTAGATGGTATTGAATTAGGTGTAGGGATATAGTCGGGTAGCGTGTCCTCGTGATCAAAGACGGATACCTCCCAACCCAGCTGCAGCAGCCACGTAGCCGCCATGCGGGCGCGCACGCCGTCTGTATCATATAGGACGGCACGCGCACCCCGTACGCCAATCCACTCGTCCGTTGCCTGCACGAGCTGGCCGCCCGGGGCCGAGACAAACTGGGCATGGTGTCCCTGCGCATACTCGCTGGGATCCCGCACATCGAGAAGGTAGAGTGTTCTATCGTTCTGTGCTGCAATGGCCAGCAGCTGATCGGCTCGCACGATAGGGACGCCGACATGCTTAGCCCAAGAGACGGCATACACGAGTGCCTGGCGCACCGCATCTTCTGATGGCCGCGGGACCTGCTCTGTCTTACCCGTGTCGAGCTGAAGGCCGTCTAGCGTCCAACCAATTGTGCCGTCCCGGAGTGCGACGACCCTGTTAGGGATGCCGGCGTTTACGAGCGACTGTGTTCCGAGCAGACTGCGCGTGCGGCCAGCGCAATGGACAACAACTGTTGCGTCCGGAGACGGGGCGGCCGCAAAGATACGGTATAGCAGCTCACCGCCGGGGCAGCTACGGCCGCGCGGGATGCTCATGGTGTTGTACTCCTCAAGCCGCCGAGCGTCAAGAACAACGACGTTGCTGTCGCTGTCAATGAGCTGTTTAACATCGCGCGGTGCCAGCGATGGTGTGCCCCGGATCGCCTCGACTAGCTCACCAAATGCCTTAGAGGGCACGTTAACGTCGCGGTAAATCTCGCCAACGCGTGCGTAGGCGGCCAGGCCACCCTCCAGAATCCGCACATCAGTGTAGCCTAGGGCAGCAATGCGGGTGGCAGCGCGCTCGACGTAGCCCTCGCCGTTATCGTAGACGACAATGGGTGCCGACAATCGAGGGACAAGTGCGGGCAGCTTATGCTCGACCTCGGATACGGGCACGGTGAGGGCAAACAGCGGGTGTGCCTCTGCATACGGGCCCTCTTCGCGAACATCGAGGAGGGCTATCTCAAGGCCGCTAGTCCAATGGCGGCGGATTTCTTGAGGTGTTGTTGTCTTGGTCATGTTGGGTGCTGAGCATGTATGAGAGTGGTTTGCTGGCCGTGCCCATGAAGCAGGGCAGTCATATGTTATTGCATGACGTATCGTCTCAGCTATTGTGTAGATTCCGTGGATTGTGTAGATCAGTGATTGATAATATCTCGGATGGTTGTCGGATGGTTATCGGATGGTATCTGATCTAGTCAATGGCGCGATGGGCCTGCAGGATGGCATCTTGGGGGGCTGGTGTTACCCGCCAGTATTCATATACAAGCCGTAAACCCTCCGACGTCTTTCTCTTTGATTTTATTAATTGTTTAATATAGTTGTAATTTTATTATTCTATTTTAAATAAACTTGATCCGTTGATTTATTTACAAGTTTACAAACGATGCATACTCCTAGGCAAAAGCGTCAATCGTGCGAAGCGTGCCGTGAGTTATTTGAATTATTATCTCCAATATTGCCCATCCATGTCATCTGTCCATGAGTAGTTATGGCTAATGCTCGCTGCCAGGCACGCGTAAACTGAAGTGCACGGGCAATGGCCAGAGCTGTGCCCGCTGTGCGTCGCTAAACGTGGCATGCACGTATCAGTACATGGGCATACCGGGTCGCCCGAGCAAGGTGCGTCGACAAGAACGAGCCCGGCTGGTGCCTTCGGCCAGTGGTACTACAGGTGCAGGTGTGCATCCCCAGCTGTCCCCTATCGGACTGGCTCCGTCACCGCCAACGACAGACCACGGATCTGACGGCCTGGGTGACGTTGTCGAAGTTGTCGACGTTGCCGATGCCGTAATAGATCTCGGCTCCTTGCCGCTGTTTCCGCCCGAATTCGCCGGCACAGGTGACTTTGGCTGCATCCCGCCCGAGCTGCTCGGCCCATGCTACCAGGCTACACAACACGGTGGTGACAATGTTGATGTGCTGGATGCACGCCTCTACAACCCGCTGTCGCCCGACCAGTCGCGGGATTCTTTTCAGGAATCTTGTAGCTGTGCTAATGATGTGGCCAGGTTGATCCGCACACTGCGCCGCCGCGACATGTCACATGCCACGCTCCGCGATCTCCGGGCCGGTGCGAATCTCATGGGCCAACTGCTCGCGTGCCCCGGGTGCTACAACCTATCCAAGCCACCGCGATTGACAATCCAGAACGTTCTTCTCATCGGCCGCCTAATGCACCAAGTTACTATTGGCTACCGGCGGCACCTGCGCTGGGTGCAGGATACATGGGGCAACTGCACCGACAGTGCCAACAGCAGCCAGCGCGAAACTGTGCATATTGATCCGCATACGATCAGCAGCCGTGATGATATTGATGATACTGATGATACCGATACCACCATCCCGGTCGGCATCCAGGTCAGCAGCCGTATGTTTAGGGACCTCATTGTTGACGGGCTCCGGGTGGATGCCACACGGCTGACGGAGCTGGCGTCACGGTTCGCGCTCCGTCAACATAACCGACATCTAGTCGGCCACGAGATGTGCCCAGACATACAAGGACGGTGCTGGCGCGAAAGGTACGATATTGACACGGATCCACTAGACATATGCCCTAAGAGTGCAGCATCACGAACACTGACGCCGTGTTTCCGCATCGTCGATGCAGTGGACGCTGGCATAAAAATGTATGTAGAGGAAGTGGCCCGTGCCTGTCGATTGGCTGGAACGTAAAAAGTAGATCTAATATCTCTTTGTAACTGTTTAAATACCGGCTGGCTTTAATTTTTTATTTCTGTTGTTATTGTTTTTTCCTGTTTTTTTTTTTTTGTCTGATGGATCCTGTACTACAAGCAAGGGTATATAGATTCATCTCCATGCACAAAAGGTATATTGCGATGGGTGCATGGTCTAGGGGCATGATTTTCCCTTCGCATGGGAAAGGTCTCCGGTTCGAATCCGGATGTATCCAATTTTTTTTTTACTTTTTACTTTTTCACTGTTTTGGTTTTTAATTTTGCTTGTGCTTTCTATTATTACTTTTTCTTATTTTCTATTCTATTCTTTTCTTCTTAGTATTCAATATTCAATAATAGTATGCTTCACGCTTTCATGTTCGCAATTGAAGCCGTGCTGATCCCCTCGCATTGAATCTATTGATGCTCGGACTTCAGTATCTAAAATATCTCAGGGTCCTGAGTAGCTATTGATCTGCCGACCGTTATGTTTCTAGCTTGTCTGACTACAAAGTAGCTATTGCTTCTTCGCCGCCTCCTTCTGTCACGCAGCCCTGCCGTTGGTTGTTTGGACGTCACATAATTGCAGGCGTAGGATAAGATTTTGGCAGAGGGACCCTGTCTGTCATGCCTTGTTTAATGAGGGAAATCATTACAGACCTATGGCATATGGTTGTTTGATCATGTAATCATTTGCACGTTTGTATGTCTGTATGCCATTGTGAATAATCTCCGGTGCTGTCAAGCAACTGCCGTTAGCCGCGTGCTTGGTTTCTAAGCGTCGATATTGCCATCTCATAACTGCATTGACGCTTGAAAAACTGACATTGTGTCTGTTTTATGTTGTGAATTAATCTCTTACATAAAGCAGTGATGAGGGGGCCCGAGTTATGCGTTTCATACTACATTCCAGACGAACTCCATGCGAGACGAGAGGGTCTAATACGACGTTGTAAGTTCAGTGGGTATTTGCAGCGAATTAAAAAGATGGTGTACCGCATATCAGTCATGAATGTAAATACATAAAAAACAATTTAAAAAAAAAACTTTTACTTATCATACGTAGCAAAAGCATGAAAAATATCACTTTATATGCCACCAAAAAAATTAAGCTTGTGCTCCGATACGGGGAATCGAACCCCGAGCTCGACGGTGAGAGCGTCGGATGTTGACCATTACACCATATCGGATGATATGATTAGCTCATTTGATGAATATTTTACCGTTATTTGTATACAGATAGATAGTCCGGACTGCTACTAGCGCATCGCATCAGACTCAAGAGTCAAGCCTCGCCTTGCCCCTGCTTGTGCATAGCGTGCTGCATGGTGTGTGCAGCGTGCAGTGGAGTGTGCATAATGCGGAGCCAACAAGTCCTGATGCAAGGGACGGTGTGTAGCCTGTTAGCATGCTGACAGTCATAACCACTTGATTTGATATTTGACATGTTCTAATGCTTTTGGATATGATCATGTGGAAATATAATCCGGAGTTTATATACTAAAAACATTGAAATAATATACAGTGAAAAATCAAACATCATCAAAAGTTGACTAAATAGAAGTAATTTGAAATCACTTCCTTTTTATCGATAAGTAGTTCAATGAGTTATAAAAAAAAACCAATTTTACAAGAAAAATAGATATATATATAAAATATGAAGAAAAAAAAATTGTAGGACAAAAACAACAACAACAACAGTGAATAGAAAGAAACCCCCCTAAAATTATTTAAGAAATAAAAAACAACTTGATGCAACAGAAATCTAATAATATAAGCCGGCAAAAAAATTACGAAACTCATATTCTCCCGAGCCGAAATCGAATCGGCGACCTTTCGATTACATTGAAGAACCATTACAGTCGAACGTGATGAACCAACTACACCATCAGGAGTTATTGTTGCAGGCCCTAGCTTGTTTAGCCATATATATCCCACAGGGCTAGGCTCTGTCCTACCAATGCCGCGTTCTTCTTAAGTGGGCTCAGCTAGAACAATCAGTAAAAGTACGCTGTATTTAGAAGAGGGGTTAGCTTAAGCAATTAACCAAGGAATGAATACCCAAATGATGCTTAAAGGGGACCAAAGGCGGTGGCTGACAGAGAACAAGGACACACCCAAGAATGAAGACGACCAAAAGACGACGAAAAGAGAATCAAAAGGACCAATAGACAGCATGCCAACAGACAAACCGGATTGACTCGACTATGGACGTCAGTGGCATTGTGCATTTGGTAATTTGTACTGGGACCGTCATCTGCATCTTTGCGTGCTATACATTCTTGTGAGAGGGTGGTGTGCAGAGATACCATCTGGCTTCTCATGCCCCAGTGTAATGCGTAGCCGGGAGCATACAATTACGAAGATGGGGTTGATATCCGATAAAGTACCTGTGCTCTGTAAGGACCCGATGTTCTTAACGAGTTGGCCCTGGGACAGCGCACGCTGGGTATGGATACAGCACGCAGGGAGGAACTGGAGACACGGGACAGCACGTCAGCTTCTAGAAGATAGAAGCCAGGGGATGGCAACGATAAGAAACAATACACGTATGTGCGGAATAAAATATGTATTTGTAGACATTGAAGACTTAATGTATGATGCAGAGAGTGGATCGGTAATCAAACAGAGTAGTATCGTCTAAAAGGCCTGTCCAGTTTGTTTCAAGATGGAGTGTTAGAGCAGAGGCAGTATGGAGTAGAGACCCCAAAGCATAAATAAGATACGAGTGTAAAAACTGCAATACTGTAAATACTACTTAGTAAGTGCTAGCTCGAAAGACACGCCTTAATTTCCGAGCGGCCAATAAGACGTCGACCCCCGGACGGAGGACCACAAGTCATTTTACTTTGCAGTGTGTCAGTGCTAATCCTTGCAAGTAGAATATATTTAGATTGGGAGAGGAAGGGCATAGCAAAATAAGGGAAGAGAAGATTTTGATACTGAGTAGAGGTGACAGAGGTGAGATCAAGGCCTTGATGAAAAGGAGGCGAGACGTGCTGATGCTAAAGAACCGTACAGAACAGCGTGCAGACACGATAGGACAGCTAAGACATGACGTGGATAGACCTGATACAAGCTAGTGTCGGGCAGTCAACAACTGACTACGGAGTAATTAAGATATCTTACCTGTAAGCTCCCGCCGGCCAGGCCAAGCAGACACGACCAAGGTGCCGATCCATGGTTGAATCTAATCATCTACCACCTGTATTTGTAAGATACTAAAAGAGCAAATATTATCTGACTCAAATGTCAGCTCGAGATATTGAGATTGACTCAAATGTGTCTCTCAATGTCTTCTGAATCAGGTCGACATGTGCATATTCTGCCATCCCGATTACATAATCACCAAATGCAGGAAATGCACATGGCGTAGTCAACGGCATGTCTTACTTTGCGACAGCCTAAACTAAAAGTACGTTGAGCTGGTAGCTTCATTGAAGTTCCAAGATGGTACACCAAATACATTTGAACACATTTAGTTATTCTAATAATTGATGCATGCAGGTCTGAGATGCTCCTTGCCGCGGACTCGTGCATCGTTGGCAACGGAAGTTCTGTAAGAAGAAGAGCGAGTGCTTGTCTCAGACTGACTCCATATTATTAATCTGTAATCTGCAAATATATTGGCGCGTCTTCGTTTCTTCTTTCAGGATTATTATTCTTTGCTTTTTCAAGACGCGTGCTGTCCTCGTGCTGCCGATATGTCCCTTTTGGACGCCTCCATAATCATTCCAGGAAACTTATTGACGGATTCCATCAAGCCAAGACGGAGTGCTCACCTTAATTGACATTCTCAAAGATTATTAACTCAATATTCTCACTCAATTTCTGACATCGGCTTAGACTCTCGATATCTTTGTTCTGTTTCTGCCTTACTGAAGCTTGGATACGGAGGCTACGGCACGGCACATAGCCCAACGTCTACTATATCAATTTTGATTATGATACACTCTAAGCATATTCTTACCCAATACACTAATAACAGAGTCTATTGTAATAGTTGTTGGGCATCGCGTTTGAGACAGCTGTTAGCTGCCAGCTCACTCTCGGCGACACACACAATCAACCTCCACTACCCAACTACCCACTTTCCACTTTCCTACTTACTCTCTTACTAAGTACATACTATTGTCGTTCCCTCCAACCCCTGTCAACATACCCACTATATTCCTATTGCAGTTAGCCATTATCACAGCAACACAGACCCCTGCATGTTGTTATGGGCATCCTTGTACCAATGGTCTTTTCGCGTTTGTCCAGGGGTGTGCCTGTCAGAGACTCGTTTTCGAGTTTTCCTCTCTCTCTCTCTCTCGGTATTATCTCTCTCTTGCTCTCTACTGAGTACGATCTTGCCTGTTATCGTCGTATCGTCGTTACAGTGCCCACTGTACCTGCCCCATTGCGCTCGTCCCATAGCTCCTCAGTCGCTCCTTCCACTTTGCTTTTAACTTTCTTTTCGCTACTGCCCTCTTTCCTTCTCTCATTGCTATTTTCTCACATACAATGCTGATCTGCCCGGTCGTTCCTTCCATCTGTAGCTCTCCTGTAGCAAAACAACACCTAATGCAGCTGTAGTTTGGCTTCCCGGCTTCCCAATAAAATAAAAATTATTCCATCTATTTTATCTGACACCCCGTTTTGGCATGAGGTATCGCACCCTCAGTCTTACTTGCTTCGCCTTTCTCTCACACTATCTGTCTCTCACCATCTCTTTCTCCCACATCCTCTCTCTTCTCATCTTCATCTTTTCTCTCTCTTCACCCTATTTCCTTCCAGGCGCCCATTTAGCCTGCGCCCACGCCTGCTTTAATATTCATTTCATATCCCCATTATTCTATTCTTTGTTTATTTGTTTACCTCTTTTTTTCTATTCTTTTTTTTTCCTCTTTCCTGGTGGTTCCATCAGTAACAAACATATTTCCTTTTTTCCTATTTTCCTCTTCTTTTCTCTCATTTACGCCCCCCTTTACTCATACTCTCTACCACTGTCATCCTTCTATCGTATCGTCTGGCCTCTGCAAACAACTATAGACCCTCCAAATTGCAACCGCCTGTAACGCCCCAACCCATTCTTTTCTTCCCGGCATCCACTCCCCTCCCGCCCACACGTCTCTCTCTTCATTCGTCCACTCGTTGTCTCTCTTCTCTCTACCTGTGTGTAACCTCTCTCTCTCTCTCTCTACCTCCTCTCACCTCCTCCTACCGACGGTCTCTTGCATCGCTGCATATCGCCTGCCTCTTCGTCCTTTCGCCTCTCTTCACGAACTGGTTGTGCAAGGTCGATGTTCAATTTCAGTGTCTCGCATTGACCTCGTCTTCTTCTTTCTTGTCTCTTGTTTCTTGTCTCCTTGTGTACGCATCGACCCGGACGCACGGCGACAACAACCCCTACGGCAACACACACAGAGTACACACATAGACAAACAGCCTCACCGTGTGGTACGTCTCTTGTCTCTCGGATCTCACCTTTCGACCCGACTACTCATTTTTGCTGTTCTCTTTATCTCACTCTCTTTTCAACCCTACTTGACCCGTTCACCACTCTTTCACCACCACTCTTTGATAATTATCCTCTGACCGTCCAGCTGTTCTTCAACGTGTTGACACCACCTCATCCTCCGGTTGTGAGATACGATACGTTCATTCGATATCGACATCACAACATCCTTTCTCGTCAACAGTCAATAATGACGGTGCTGCTTCAATAAGGATACTTTTCGAGTCGGATTTCCTTTCTTTGCGCCCCTTTCGCCTCCTCGCCTGTCCTATCTTCACTTGGGTTCGCGCCTAGCTCCTCATCATGGCCGACTGCTTTTCTCTTGCTGGCTCGACGAGATGCCCGGCTTTCGCCTCGGCCTACATTTCCCCATCGGCTGCCGTTGGTCAATAGTGCGTCTTTTGTGTCTTTTGCCCTCTGCTCTGCTCTGTCTCCTGTTGACTTTATGTGCGCAAATCTAACAATATAGTAACTTTTTGAGCTACGTCTCCGATAGAGCCTCGTTCGACTCTGAATTGGGCTCCTTTGTTCAGACAACATTTGTCAACGAACAGTATGTCACCTGGAAACCACATCGTATCGTATGCATCATGATGCCCCAACTAACACACACCAGATTTGTCGCCCGTATTGGTTGCGAAGGCATCAACCTCTCAAACACCAGCAACATCTACCCCCGCTACCTGACAAGCACAATCTGCAACGCCATAGTCCAGTCATCCATTTCCACATGCAGCTTGACTTCCGCCAACTCCAAACCCCTCTGCGCCGCCTCCTGCGCAGAATACGCCGAGAGCGAGCTCTATATTGTCGAGGACCCCAGCACCTGCGCCAATGCCACCTCCGACGCCATCAAGCTGATAAAATCAGACTTTGTCACCTGCTCATCTCCCGACAACTCGCTGTCGAGCGATTGCATCTCCGGCAGCGACAACGAACCTGAGAATTGCGGTTATGGCAACAGTACTATCGGCCTCTGCTCGTACTGCTCGTCTGGCGGTATCAACTCGACCGACACGTGCTGCTACAACTCCGGTGCCGAGAGCCGTTGTGCCGGTGTGGTCCTTCCTACCATTACATCCACCCTGATCTTCACAACCGCAACTACCTCTCCCACCTCATCTGGGGAAGCAACACCTTCCAACGACACAGATTCTAAACATGGCCTGTCGGGCGGTGCCATAGCAGGCATTGTGATCGGTGTCCTTGCCGGCCTTGCTCTTCTGGGTGGCCTCCTCTTCCTTGCTCTTCTTGCCCTCCGCCGGAGGCGCAACGGCAGCCAGAACGGCAGCATCTTCAATCAGCCATCACCCGCCCGCAAGGTTCTTGGTCCTCAAATGACTCACACTGCTGCCTCCTCATCACAGGGCAATCGTCCTTTTGAGGTTCTCCCTGGTGGCCGCATTGCACGGATGTCTGCCCTGGAAGGTGACGAGGTTGCCGACTCTCCGACTTCACGCCCTCGTGGCTCGTCCAGCGCTGTTGCTACTGGTGCTATCTCTGCTTATGCGGTGGGTAGAAGTGCCAGCAGAAGACGCGGCGATGACCTCTCATCCTCTGATGGCTACAACGACAGCCCCGACTCAGAGAACCGTACCGGCATTCTCCGCCCGCCACCAACAACCAACCGTCGCCATGGCTCTCTGTCCAGCGGCTCTGTGCTTGCTGGCGAGGATCCCCAGTCGCCATCAAGCGCCGGCATGTCATCACCTCAGGCCATCACCAGCCAACAGTCTGAGCAGCTGCCGTTCTTCAAGGACTATTACTCCCAGGACGACATTCACCCCGGCGACCGCGTTGCTGTTCTTTGGGCGTACCAACCACGTGCTGCAGACGAGTTTACTCTCGAGCGTGGTGACATGCTCAAAGTTGTCGGTATCTGGGACGATGGTTGGGCAACTGGTGTCATGGTGGATGAGCGTGCCGATGAGTGGGAGGCCCGGCGCCAAGCACAGCGGGATAGCGGCGTGTCTAACACATCTGGCCGTGGCCGTGATACCTCGCCAACAGTCAGTGGTGAGATCAAGGCATACCCGCTTGTCTGTGTGTGTCTGCCCGAGCACTGGAGAAAAACGATTGAGGGCGACGGCTCGACGGAGACGGGATCAAGTGTGCACCCCGGCCTGTAAGATATAGACGGATACTGATGCGCCCGTGTTTTCTTTGCCTTGCTGCATAATGCCTTATGATACTGCAACTGCCTTTGCCATTTCTCTACCCACAACTACACCGACCCCGAAACTCGACCCTCAATACTCGACACTCGCAATATCTTTTTGACTGATTTCCATTTGTCTTTACAACCTCGTTCTTCGACGACGCAGCGATTTATTTCCCATTTTTCTTCACGACACTCCTTCAAGATACTTCAGCCTTTGATCACCCTCTTTCGATTTTCATCTCCGGTTTTTATTTTATTTTTTTAACCTTCACCCCTACTTCTTTCCAAGTCCATCCGACCGATTTGCGACGGGTGCATAGAAACAACCCGAAGCTTACAACCAACTCTCATTTACCGACTTCGCTCTTTTTGATCTTCAAATTTCGCCCTCCGCAGCTCTCTTTATTATTGCTATATATGTTGTTAGCTGTTAGCTCTTTGCTCTTTGTCGCATTTATCCTCGACATGTTACATCTTAATGTCTATGTTCAATCTTCACTTCTAGACAAGGTCGAAGCACACTTTTTTTTTATCATCACCCTCCGAGCTTCAAAGCAACACACATGCCCTTCCCGTCAACACGGCTGACTCTTTGCACACGGCATGTCCACATGAAATACACGACCCGAGTCGACTTTCAAAAACGACATTAAAACAACCATATACCCAGACACACAGATCGATACTAGTCGTCTCGGACCGTGTGTGCCATGTGTGCTGATGGTAATTTTGATCTCGGGAGGACGGGACTGGCTGTTAGTGTCTTTTCTCCACGGTGTTTATTCATCACAGTTTACTGTTATCTATTCTTTCATTCATTTCTCTCACCATTTCCGGCATATCACCCATTATACCCAAACCTCCATAGCAGAGACGTATGGGGTTTTTTAGAGTGAAGTCTAAATTTATTCGTTTTCACGCTGGTTTCAGTTCTCTTCTTTTTGTCTTTTGTCTTTTTGTCAGTTCGTCAGTTCGATTTCTTCTGTGTTCGATTTCCTACTACTTTCGCCATGTCAATCATCTTGACCATCTTAACATTGCCATCAAACAAGATGGATCAAACAAGATGGACAGAGTTCAAGTATATATAGCTCTAAAAGTATTTTACTAAGATCCTGCAAGTAGTGACCAACGATATCAAGTAGTAAAGTCAAATGTAGACTTGGAAAACAAACATCGGTATGATCATAACGACTAAACCTCCTCATCTATCCTGGGTGTCGTCGCGGCCGATGTAGACACTGAACGCCCAAAGAATGTCGCTACAAAACTCTTTGTCCGGCGAGCACGCTGACTGGGCTTGCGGCCGGGTTTGGAAGGGTTGGCAAGTTCGGCAATCTGGTCGGAGCTGGTCGGCTGAAGTGTAGACCCGCGTGTAAGCAGCTCGTGCATACCAATTCTACTCCCAGACTTGTCCGCCTC
Organism: Ophiostoma ulmi; assembly: GCA_029298715.1. Classification (NCBI taxonomy): domain Eukaryota; kingdom Fungi; phylum Ascomycota; class Sordariomycetes; order Ophiostomatales; family Ophiostomataceae; genus Ophiostoma; species Ophiostoma ulmi. The sequence continues at coordinate 2,455,773 of JANSLN010000002.1, read as the reverse complement.
GACCTGAATCTGAGTATTCTTTTGGGCCTCTTCATTTGTCGCAAAGACTCCCTGTTTCCCTCCTTCTTTGCCACTGCCCTGCTTTCTCTCCTTAAGTGACTGTTCGGGAATGACAGCAAGTGCAGACGTTGTCGGCATTATTGCCGTAGCTGCATGTGTTGCAGGTGAGATGAGCTTGCTGGGCTGTGTTACAAGTGTTGGCTCTACTGGTACTGTCTCCGTCACCTTGTTTGCCTTGTTCACCTTATCGGGTGACGGTGTAGGTGATTTGAAGGTGGACGAGATACCCTAGAGACTGATTAGAATCGTTTTTCTCTATCAACAAGTTACACAAGAGTTTACCTTAACACTGAGCTTGTGAGTTGTTTTGCACTTGCGACTTCCGAGCCCGCTGCTGACTGCTTGAGCCTGCGCAGCAGTCGAGGTTCCATCATCCACGTCCTTGACAGAGTACATGCTGCCTATGTGAAATTGTGCGTTGTGGGTATCGTAGGCAATTTCTTTCATAGCCCCTCCTTCTACTGCTCCATTGATGCTACCACTGCGAGCTAGCTCATCCAGATGACCGATAGTCGTGTTGCCGGCATAGGCGAGATTAGTCTCGGGGACAGGCACAAAGCGCAAATGGCCCCGTACGGGCGGCACCCCCAGGGCCTCTTCCATGTGGTTTTGTATGAGTGCCGCATTCCGCTTGTTGGTCGTCGGCTGCAGCTGCGAATGAAGCGCAGTGATGGACATGACGTAGGCAGAGTCAAACGAGCCGCCAAAACACATGCACTGACCGTGCTGAATCGTGACCACAATGGACGATAGAGGCCGGCTGTACCGGCTGGCAAGATGTGCTGATAGCTCCGTGATAATGGTAAACTCGTCACCCACATGCACATTGGTGCGTATTTCGGCTAGCACAAGAGACTCGCTGCGGATGCGCTCCTTGGCCGGGTTGTTGTCGCCGCCATCGCGGGCCGAAAAGATGTCTTCAAAGTACTGGCTGCGTTTGCGAGCGAGCTCGTTGTACTCCCCGGCGGCGGCGGTGGCGATGCTTTCCGAGAGTAATTTGCTGCTTCTCTTGTTTGCACTGCAGCTGTTCACCTTCGTACGCGCATTAGCATTTGCATTTGCATCATTGTTGTGGATGCTGGGATTGGCGCCTCTTTTGCTGCCGGAGAGAGAGAGAAGGGATTTGCGCCGTGGCCGAAGAATGGGAGGATCACCAGGCGGTGCACGTTCAATGTCACGCAGAAGACGCTGGTCACCTTGGACGAGCAGCGGCGTGGGTGTGCGATCGAGCTGAGCGGCTCTATGAGAGTAACAGAGGGGAGTTGTGGGATCCTGCTCCTGAACGGCGATCTTCTTCTCGACAGTGATACCGGGGTTCTTGGTAGTGTTTCCACTGATGTTGTTGACGCTGACTCCATGATCGCTCTCGTGTCTGGGGCTAGCGCGCTTCCTCTGGCCGGTCGCCATCTCCCTTGGGCCACGAACGGCCCCAGTCACATTGCCACAAAACTTTTCTTCCTTTGCCTCGCTGCTTGTGTCGTTTGACTTGCTGATGCTATCGATGGGTGGAAGCGTCCGTCGTCCATGCTGGCTGTGCTGGCCGTGCTGCTGCACCAGGCCAATGGTTGGTTTGGCGTCCATGAATAAAGATACAGATTGTGACAAGCTTGGAAACAGTATGACAAGTGTCGTTTGCAGACTCCAAAGGACAGTCAACCGATAACAGCTTGTTGCTCCAGGGAGGTGCCGGACTCGACGAGTACTCTGTGGTAGATATGGGTATGTGTATCTGTGTATATTAACTTGTGTCGTTGTGCTTTCATGCTTTTGTACTTTTGTGTATAATGTATAAACAGTGTGTTTTGTGCCTCAAAACACAAAGCCGATGTCATAAACAAAGCTATATGTCTTGAGGTGGCATACGAGGTTGAGCGTGGGCGCTGAGAGGACGAGAAATGAGAAGTAGGTAAAGAAGGAGAGTGAAGAAAATAGAGAGGAGAGTGGCAGATGACCACTTCAGAAGAGAAAGGAGATGAGAAGAAAAAAAGGGAAGGAGCCAGATACTGATAGAAAACGGAAGGCACGACTGCGGCGGAAGGAGCGATGCAGTCGTGCTGCTGTCACGTATCACAAGCACATTAATTTAAAGAATCAATATGATTTATAAACACAAACAGTAATATAAATTTACAAAAGTATTTGACAGCTGTTGGGTACATACAGAAGAGATACACAAGAGCAAACGAGCCTATTACTTTCATCTTGTCGGATAGCTAGACTTTGTTGCCGTCAAGTTTGTAGCACATTACCAATGCAAATAGAGGGCAGGAGCAGAGATTAGGCGATATGAGAAGAGGAAGGTGCGACTAAAGAAGACGACAATCCATTACTAAGTAAAACGTCTAATGACGACGAAGAGCTCTGTATATATAATAGCACGAGGTGATCATCATCTACGATAGCACGTGTGATTAGCTTTGCAGTTAAAATAAGAGTGCCGAACTAAAGTAAAATGCTTAGATATCCATGTCTTACCTATGCCTGTTCGGGCTGTGTGCAACCTGTTTAGTAGCAAGTGAAATACGGAAGACAGGGATAGCAGCCAATGATGGAGATGGTAAACACGAGATAGAAGGAAGAAGACGGCAAGGAGAAGAAGGAGAATGACAGAGGGAAAGAAATTAATCAATGGGGAGGGGCGAAACATAAAATAGCTTGACGGGAGGCTGCGTCCCTGGGTGGATGTACCCTGAATACGAGACGACAAACAGAATGAGATTCCCAAGAAAACAGAGCCTAGGGCTGCCATGGTTGTGGCTAGGTTTGGTCTCTTATGTTGTGCTATGGCTGAGAGCTGGGTTTGATAGATATCTCGGAGCTACTGTGTGCAGTTTAGGCGATGGGTATACATAGATGGGTGAAGAAAGGTGCGTCTAAGAGAGAAGATGAGAAAAGGTTTTTAATAGAAGAAATAAAAACAATATATTGAGAAGGAAAAAAAAACGCCAAGAAATGAAGAATGTCTAATGATAAGCCTGTTTCGTACCGGATGGCTACACTTCAGCTGCATATCTGCTACACCGGGAGTGACATGTATATGTTGAAACAGGGGGATGCAGAATTATAATTTATTTGTTAAAAGAGAGAGAGCAGTAGATGTACATAGACAGCAGTAACCAATATCACAACCAGTCAGCCTTTGACATGAACCCACCAGAGAACCGAAAACAACCAGATAATCCCAACAAACAACCAAGACTTTGATACCAAGTACGTAAATATCCGACCAAAATGACAAGAATCATGAAATGTAAAAAAATGAAATAGAAATAAGAAATAAGAAATAAAAGTGCAAGGCACCTCTATAGAAAGAGTCTATCTATGACAGAGCAGGGCTTGGGGTCTTGCGGGCATGAGCATAGGCAGCAGTGTAGCGCTCGACCTTGAGCTCCCAGCCGGCAAGAGCAAATGCAATAAACTCGACGGGGATGAGAATGACGGCCAGGTTGACGGCGGCATGGCTGGCCGAACAGAGGCTAGCAAACTGGGGCGTGGGACTGGCGGTGGAGAGGTGGCGCCAGCGGCAGCTCCAGCTGGTGAGAGTATCCTTGGTGGCTGAGGAGTCGGCGACGTAGAAGAGGATGATGGCGACAAGAGCGCTGATGAAGCCGACAAAGGGAGCGGAGAATGTAATGGGTGTGTGCAGGCGGAGACTGGTCATTTTGGAGCGAATCTATTGTATATTATTAGTGACTGGGTCAAAGGAACGAGAGGACGGAAGTGAGAATTCAAAAAGAAAAGAAGAAAAAATAAGATCCTTACAGTAGTGTAGTGACTTGTGAGAGCAATTAGGTTGGCAATGATGACGAGCGACGAGCCGGCGACAAGGGCGACCGTGGGCTTGAAATCAAAAGCAACGGAAGACGGCCAGGAAGATAGCCAGGGATCAGTGGTAGAGTGCGACCGGTTGTAGACGTATATGCTGTTGCCCGAGATACCAAGGACGACGATGCCCATGAGGAGGGCGAGGGTGGTGGCGGCAGCACGAGCAGAGTCGAGGAGACGGAGAGAGCGGACCTTTGACTGGAGATGGGAGTCCTGGTAGTGGACGTCAAACTCGGACGACGAGATGGCGCCGTTGTTCTTTTCGATGAAAGACATTGGTGGAAGGAGGTGGTGATGTTGGGATAAGAGAAGCAATGTTCACCAGGAACTGATAGTAAAATAGAAGAGAGAACAGAAGAAGAAGAGAGAGAGTGGAATATAATGCAAGAGGACGAATTGATAAGATTGTAAAAAAGCAAGAGCACAGGAGAAGTAGAAATATACTTGAAAATCAGAAATCACCGGGGATGGCCACATTCAAATAAGGTTTCGCTTTACGTCTGTCGTGATTAAATGTAGACTTAGATTGTCTTCCACGTCTTGGTCTTGGTCGGGAGAGACAAGAGACAAAGATAGACTGTAGCCGCCGGCCGGTATCTCCACTAAGAGGGTGGAATGGGATAGACTGTGGGCGATGGACAGGCAATCGGCGGCAGGAAAGATGACTAGTTAATCTTTGGGGTGGTGCAAAGGGCTGCGCGCCTATGAGCTCAGGTGTATGCAACAGCGTGCAGATCTGTATGCAGGTTAGGTTTTGAATGACTGCATGCAAAAGTTATCAGTATGCTACGCTGTATTCTACTCTGTAACATAGCTACGGAAAGAGTCCTGGGGATACCGGTGACTGTACGGAGTATGCCTGCATCTTGGCGGCTTGGAGGAGGGGGGAGACCGGCGCTTCGGTGCGTTGTATGCATACATAAGCTGGAGAAACGAAAATAGAACAAAGTTGGTAATTCAAATTAACTGAGAGAAATATGGAAGAATAGTAAATCATAACAGATTCTATTTCGGTAATGGACAGGCGTTTGGAGACGGTGGGAGTGGGATGAGAAGAGAGAGAGAGGGCGTCAGAGAGGTTGGATTCTAGCACATGATTGGCTAACAAACAGCCTCTCAGATCATCCAGGAAAGGGTCCACTTTCCCGGCGCTTACACGATACAACGACCAATCACATATTGTGGATCTCACGCTTGTAATTTGAGTTATGTGGGGGGGGGGGGGGTTGGCCGGCGGCAGCCTGTCGCAAGTTGCAAAATTCTTAATAATCACCAATTTTGACTCGAGACTACCGGATAGTCTATCAAAAATCACTTGTGGTAGTGGACAAGATAAAGGTTGTAATAATAATATGATATAGCAGAATAATAGAATATCAAGATAACAAAGCCACTGCCTAAACAAAAAGTGCTGACATCAACTGCCATGATCGACATTGCCTTGTGCATATATGAATAGGCCTATGCATGCTTATTCAGATCGCCTGTAGAAGAGATGCGGCAGATTTGTCTCAGCTCATCTGCCGCGTGTGCTTCTGTCGACTTTCTCTTAGGTTTTGATGTTTCGTTTTTGTTAGTATGTTGTTAGTCTTCTTTCATCCTATCTTTACCTTCACCCAACCCATCAAGATTTCATCGTAGAAACCCGGCAGATCATAAATAACTCCCACTAAACACTAGCTGTATCATTAGATGTAGGTTGGTTCAAATTTAAAAATGGTCGAGGTCGAGGTCAAGGCAAAGGAAAATCGACACAAAGAACATAAAATAAAATAAAAAAGCAAAGAGATATAGATGGGTGTCGGTCGCCTTGCTTCAAGAGGAGATGGCAGGCTTCACGTTGAGATGGCAAGAAATGGGATAACAAAAAATACACTAAACAAAACAAACTCCGGTTTATGAAATTAGCTGTGAGTTAACCGTCCTATGGCAAAAATGCAAAGATGCAAAAACAAATGATTTTATAGCGCCGTAATACAAATGATAATAATTGTAAAGTGGATTTCGTACGGTATGATGGCAGTTGTCATCAACATCCCTAAGTGGTGGATGGCACGTCGTCGATATGGGATTCATCCAGCCTTAGAGCTGGAAGTGGCAACTGTAACTGCCCAGTAGGTACATGAGATTGCTGTAACCCATTTTCAGCAAAAGCTTGCGCCCCGGCTTCGTACCGAGCCTGGATACGGGCTTGCGCTTGCGTGAGAAGACTTCGAGAGGACTGCCGAGCGAGCTCCCTCCGGCGACTGACTCTGTGCTTCTGGTCTCGTGCGCTACTTTGCTGTTGTCGGTCATGTCGGCTAGACACCTCATTGTCTTTGCCCTTTCTATAAGTGGCCTGCGTGCTCTGAATGCCTTCATCTTCTACACTGTCTTGAACACTTTCGTCGTCTGCACTCATACTGCACATACTGCCGACACTACCGACACTGTCCACACTAGCCACACTGGCCACGCTGCCCGCTGAGGTAGCTGCTTTGCTGGTCGTATCCAACCGCCGCCGACGCATACGTGGTTTACTGTGCACCAGATTTGCGCACCGCATTGCTACCTCGGACGAAAGGCGGTACCGCAGTGGCCCCATGTACTTGCGCACACCTTCCTGTTGGCTGTCTCTATTTCCTTTCTGTGATAGCGGATGTTCAAGCCATGATCCGCCCATCACACCCGGACCCCCAGACGGAAGCCCAAGTGTCAAAGGGTCTCTCATCTCGACATCCATATAGCCACCTATATCTGGCAGTGGTTCTTCATCTACAGCAGGCACTTCAGGAAGATAGCCTGCTTGGCGGAGCATCATCTCGCGCTCGACTTCCATATGGCACATATGAATGCGTTGTGACAGAGGTACGTGCCGGCCGTCGGCACTGCCATCTGATCTGCTGTTCTTTAGCTCGAGGTATGCTGCAAGAACAGAACCAAGAGTACCGTCAGTGCCTGAATCAGACGGAGAGAGGTCACATCGTGCTGCTTTTAGAGCTATAGGAGAGTCGGGTATCATGGCGGCATCAGGGTCGTAAACGCCACCGTCAATCTCATTGCCAGTCATGTCAACCTCGAGGTCAACCACGGGTGGGTTGGGGCCGTCTGCGAGATCCACCGGGTCACTCTGTTCAAGGTACGATGGTATTGGCTGGTGAGGCGTATGTACCCTCTTCAGTGGACTCGACCGTTGCTGATGCGTGCTGTTGTGTTTCCTCCATGGAAATCTTGCATCTGGCATAGCCGTAAAGTATATGCTGGTCATGTTATTGGCACCCAGTGTTCCCGCAACTAGACTAGGTGGAACCTCTACTGTGCTGCTCGACTCAAGCCAGCTTCTCATATCGTAGCTGGATAAAGGGACATCATCCTGGGTCGGGACATCATGCGACAGGGCTGGTGACTCGGGTGACAATGGCAGGTCTGTCGGCAAAGCAGGCGGCTGACTGGTACACAACTGAGGCCGAGGTTCTTCTCTTGCTAAAGTGTTGCGAGTACAAGGTAAAAGCAGAGCTGCTGCTGTGGGGACTGGTGTAACTGCCACCGAAGGGGTTGGAGTTGGTGGCTGTTGAGTGTAAAGCTCCGAAAGTGCTGATAGCTCTTCTGGAGAAGTCGTTTGGTGTACTAGTTGGTATTGTCTAGATGTAGCCAGTGCCATCCGGGACTTCCGCATCCTCTCCAAGTTTTGTGAAGTCAGGCTGCCAGGTCCAAATGAAGATGATGGCGAGCACGACGGCTGGACTTCCTGTGTAGCTGACAAGACACTCGGTGGCTCTTGTGCGGCACATAAGTTGCTTAACTTTAGGTCGGATACTGGTGCATTTCCGCCAAAGTCAACCTCTAGGTCAGATACTGGTGTATTTCCGCCAGCCCGAAGTCGAAGATCCGACATCTTGTAGTTAAATTTCTTAAAGCTGTGGCTACTTTCGCTAACTGGGCTCAAAGCACTGCGACCACCACTGCGGCGGGATGTCATATCGAGGCCATGTCGGCTGAAATTGTCGGCAAGCTGCTCAATATCTTTGAGAGATTCGGCAACGTTGGTGGGTGAAGGTGCCGAGGTTAGTGAGGAGGGAAGTGGAGGTGGTGAAGGGTCTGGCATCTCTGCTGCATCGGCATCTTGTAATGGAAATGGCCGTTGTCGTGGCCGAGACCATTGCTTTTGTGTCTTGGGAGGCTGCACTTGTAGAAATGACGAACCCAATGGCTCTATATGTGCTGAAGTCGGTGTTGTATTTTGAGTGGATGGGGGTTGGGCTGCTGATTTTTGCTTGTGAGAAGACGACTGTGCGTCTCGTCGCCGCATTCGGGGCCTTGATGGAAGGTGATGGTGCTGGCCGCGGGCGAATGAAGAGAATGACGGCAAAGGAGGTAGTCCTGATGGCCGTTCCAGCTCTGGATAATATGTTGCTTGGTCCGGCCCTGCCCCTGGCCCTGGCACGGTAGGAGGCGCAGAGGCATCGCTGCCATCACAGCCATGGTTATTGACGGTGTTTGGCAAAGACAACGTCGGATCTGCGGCGTGTTGTTGTCGAAACATTGTGTGCATCGTGGTTGAAGAAATGTCAATGATCGGCTGGCTATACATCCACAAGGGCTGCGATGTCGTATCGCGGTCCGTGATGTCTTAACGTCAATTTGCCATCGTCGGGGTTGTATATGTATCTCGATACACGTGATGATGCTATGTGACGGGTTTGACCGTATGCCTCGAAGAGAGATGTGGTGTTTCGACGAAATGCCAGAGGAGAGTTGGCGGCAGAGGTTTTCCAAGTGGCAAGATAGTTCGATAATAGAGAGAAAGAACGAGAAAGACAATAGCCAAATGATGGTCTAGGATGGTAAATAGATAAACTTGTGGAAACTGGATCGAACGTATATGGGAGAGAGAAATAAGGAAATACAAAGATTCTCAGGAGACGAGAGCTGGGAGCGCAGCTGAGCGTATAAATGGGATGGACCTGTGTGACGGGGCACTGACAGGGAGAGTACTGGTAGCCAGACTGGAATGCAAAATGAAGAGATGGGAGGATATCAGATTGAACGAAGCCCTGAAGGAGCGCCAGCATAGAGAAGGGTGGTTGCACGGCAAGGCGGATCGTGCACGACAAGATCGATCGCGGGACGAGGACGACAATGGAAGACGAGTAAAAAATGACGGGATCGACGTTTAATTAGTGTTTTGTATAATCAAGGGCACTGATGTTGAGCGGTGTTTAACAGTGTATGCTGAAATGCTGAACGACGCCAAATGAAGTTGTTGTTAAAGAGGGAGAGTTGGATTTAAGATGTATATACCTCCAGCAGTCCGTTTAAATTAAACAAACAACGAAATAGCACAGAAGACAAGACAATGTCAAATGAAACTCAGGAAGCAAAGCCAAGTTAAAATAAGAATAAAAATAAATAAAACAGAAGAAGAGAACAGACAATGTGACTCTGAACCAGGACGAGGAACCAGACTGTCGGGGGAAAAGCCCAAGACGGGACTCCACGTACGGTCGCCTGCTGCCGTACCCGCTTTCTTGTTGATGGGGCGGGAAACTAGCCAAGTAGTCTGACAAATGGAAAATGTGTTGTGTGGCCGTGTCTGGTCTTCAGATCCACAAGTCTCGCTTCTTCGATATTGCCCGGATTTATGGGTTGGGTGGACCTTTGGATTGTTCCCTGTGATAGCAGTTCGCAACGGTATCTGGGTACCTATCGGATAGGGTGATCGCCGGCCCGGGCTGCTGTTGGGCTGGGCCAGTCGGGCGTATCATGGAGAGAGCCGGGAGGTAGCCACGGCGAATTTTATGGTGACTGGGTCTAATGTTTGGCGTTTGGTTGTCTGTCTGGGAGCAGTGTCTGAGTCAATGAACAATTTGTGGATGTGATGCGTGATGGTCGCCGACCGTTCTTTCAGGAGATGGTCTCTGTTGTGCAGACGGCAGTGCTGGTGGACTATGAGTGCAGGAATGCAGAGTGAAGTGCAGGCCTTGGGCTTGCTAGCGGTTCTTTTGTTCCCGCAGCTGCTGCTATATTTCTTTTTTTTTCTTCGGGGAAACGCTCGCCAAGGCCAGTGGCAAATATTGAGCCCGACTCCCTCGAGATCAAGCCACTGCTAATGCTGACATGACCAAGGCAGCACGGCAAAGGGTCAATAACCAAATACTCATACCAAGAAAACCAAATGAGATGGGGATTTTTTTTTTTTTAAAAAAAGGGAAAGAATATTGACATAAATCAGGCAACACTAAGGAATATCAATCGCAGGACAGAAACAAGAAAAATGCGTGCCGTCGTCCTTTTTTGGTGCTATCTTCCAAATGATTCCAGGGTGGCCCGATATCAGGGAGAAAGGAGTGCACACGGAGTACAGGAGCCAGGCTATCACAAATTAGTAGGGTATGTCAACTGTAATTCGAGGTTGATTCTGGAGGCTGGGAGATTGGATAGCTGCAGGGAGAGAGCTGCGAGACAGTGGACTGGACAGGGGTCGGAGTCGAGGCACAGCGCGTGGATGCTCTGCGGGAGTGCGTGAGAATATGAAAAGACCTTTATAAAAAGAGGATATGATGTGATGAATGGCGCCGAGTGACGAAAACAGGCCCCTTTTGTGCCTTGGCAGCACAGAGGTTGTGGGACAGATAGGTTGTAGTGTGTATTACTTCAACGGCCTAGGATGCATTTTTGAGCTGCGAAGATGGGAGTTTATAAATCATAAGAAAAACATTGGAATAATGGATAAAGGGTGTCGCACCGGGAATGTGACGATCTTTGTGAAAGAGGGAGGATACACCAAATGAAGAAGAAAGGAGGCAGACGATAGAGCGATCTAGGGGATGCGGGAAGTAGATCAGGGCTGAAGTGGAGTAGGAGGAAGGCGCGGAGGAGATGGACACTGTTTGTATGCTATACAACACGACACCGGATGCGCCTTCCCTATGAGTTGTATTAGTTCCACAGTGGTCTGAGCAAGAAGGAAGTAAAAAAAAAAAATAGAAGAAAAAAAAAGAAAGGAAGGAATCACCATCTGTGTGCCGCTTGATTTGGAGGAGAAAATGTAAGTAGAAGGAGCAGGCTTACACGACAGGAAGGCATGGCCGAGCATGAGTCTTCAAGGTAAAGATGCATAATCCATGCATCTTACATAATCCCACAACCATCTATACTACTGCTTTTATTCACTTGAATCCTACCGGAAATCAAGGGATGCAATGTGTGGTCAAAACACCGCATTGCCTTTATCTTGTATCGTGCCTATGGGGCATGCTTATTACTGGAGCAGGATGCGGAACTTGCCACCCTAAATATGATTGTGAGATTGTGGATAGACATCACAGCTGGGGACACAGTGTCCAGGCACAAGGAAGCACCAATGCCAATCCTATGCTGTCGGGTACTATGAGACTGTGAGATTGCACGACAGTACGACAGTGAGACTGTGTAACGGCAGCGAGATGGCGGCGTCCTAGACATCGAGGCATTGTCGCCCAGCCCAGTATCAAATCCCAAGTCTGGGAAAGCCACGGTCTTGGCCAGAGGCCCATCCTTATTCTACGACCGCGGGCTCGGCTGAGGTTGCTATTTCCCCTTCTATTGCGAGATGCCTACAAGTGTGATTAGTATCTTCATAATGTTTGTATCATTATATTCATTCTATATCATCTCAGATATCCATCGTCACAGCTCGCCTATTCTTATGCTTACAGCGTCGCATACCGCGGACTGTTTATCTCATTATTCCTACCGTGGGATAGCAGAGCACACGGAGTGTAACGTCCAGCGGGAGGTGCGAAAAGCGAAGCAGATCGATGGCCAAAGCAAAAGAGTCCAGAGTCGTATGACGCATTGACTGCTAGTATCAGCCTACTGAGTAGGATGACCAGACGTGCTGTGTGGGGCTATGGTATATATAAGTGCACTTGTGATGCATGCTGGTCGCTCTTTCCCTGTTGGGTAGGATATCTCGATGACAACTACTGAGTAGACTGAAGTAAGATACTGATATACCTTGAAACACCCGAGACACGTTTCTCCGAATCATCAGACGACAAATGGCAACGAATGCCTGTTGCTTTATGGCGCTAGACCATGACGAGCGCCCGCGTTGTAAATAAACAGGAGGCGGCCAAGATAATCTGACCCAAATAAAATACTCGTGTAAGTTAGCACAAACGGTTTGCTGCGACGTGTTAAAACATAGGAAGGAACGTGAGAACAAGGAAAGAGAGGTGGACCCCAGCCAGTAAACAGAATAACACTTTATTGGCTGGTACTGAGCTACCCTGGTATATTATTTACTTTATACGGAAGGGACGCACCGGATTGAGAGTATTAGTAATCATATTTGTTTCTGGAAATGTCATTATTTCGTTGTCGAAGCCTGTTTCAAGTGCTTCCAAATCAAAAGTACATGACTGTGTGATGGGATTTGGAATAAGTGATCAGCAGCGCCGACTCAAGTTTATGGTAATATGCCGCCAATAACATATCTGGAGTAAGAGAATATGATAAAGCGCTTGTAATAGACCCACAAATTCTCTTTAATTAAATTAAACTTAAAAATAAATCACAAATCACAAATCCAAGCTACCCCTTTTCCAGACCGTGCCGCACCTTCCACGTGAAGATTGCTTTTCCCGATTGAGCTCCCTGTCATCACCACAACGACATCGACAGCCTCGCCAGACAATCGAGACATTGATACATCTCCACCCGCATTTTTATTATTGTATCAGGTATCGATTATTATTATTTCCGACCGAGCCTCGGTTTTTTATTGTATTTTTTTTATTGTTATCATCTTCATTCCTACAAAACTCCCTCTACTATGGCTAAAGACACCGCCTCGTCTGGCAAGGCCGCCGCCTCGTCTGGCGCTTCAGTCAAGAATCTCTACCTGACGGCCTACAACTTTGCCTCGGCCATTCTCTGGCTTACCGTTTTGGGCCGCACTGCTGGTGCTGCTTATCTGCGCGGCCCTGAGTTTGTGCCCATTGCCGTCGGCGAGTTTGTCCGCTACACCCAGACTATAGCCCTGCTTGAGGTTGTACACTCCATTCTGGGTAGGTCCTACAAACTCTTTTCTTGTATTATATGCCATACCCATTCAACTAACAAACAGGCGTCGTGCGTGCTCCGTTCTTCACCACGGCCATGCAGGTGGCCAGCCGTCTGCTGCTTGTCTGGGCCGTCGTTTACCCCTTCCCCAATGCCACCACCTCGAGCGTTTTCTTCACCTCGATGCTACTCGCCTGGAGCTTGACCGAGGTCATCCGGTACTTTTACTTTGCTCTCAGCCTGGCCCGCAGCAACGCTGGCTGCACCCCTGCCGTGCCCGACTGGTTCACCATCCTCCGCTACAGCACATTCCTCGTCCTCTACCCCATTGGCATCTCCTCCGAGGTCCGCCTGGTCTATCTGGCTGCTGTCACCCCGGGTGCTGCCAACTCTATCCACCCTCTGTACCCCTACGTCTTTTACGCTATCCTTGCTATCTACGTTCCGGGCTCGTACATTCTGTACACCCACATGCTGGCCCAGCGCCGCAAGGTTCTCCGCAAGCTCAAGGCCGATTCAACCAAGGCCCAGTAAGGGACCTCGTCTAGAGAGTAGAGAATAATCAAGTAAAAAGAGGGCACTATGAGTGCAAGGCTATCGGAAAACAACATACCAACTTCACAGGTGTTAGAGGGTGCTGGGGTGCACATTAAAGGCGCATAAAAAGCATTACAAAGAAAAGCATTGTCATTATCATCAACTAATAAACTAATAAACTAATAAACTAATAAACCCATCAAATTGATCCATTACACGCCACATAGCAGATAAATTATCCATAGCTATGGCACTTGTACTAGCCCGCCAGTGCTGCCCTCGTACCATGCAGTGCCCACCGTCCACTTGACCACCATATCCCGCGCGTCACCCAGTAGCTTGCTGTAGTTGGGATTTGTCGACACATCAAACATGGTCATGTGCGCGCCCGTTTCGTCTCGTGCCAGGTCGTTGACGGCTGGCTTCCAATCGCCTGATGGCGTCTGTCCGCTCGGCAGATTACAGAATGTGCGGCGACTGCTTGTGATTCCCAAAAGAGAGCCTGCCGCTCCGACTGGTGTCGGGCTTTTTCTTGCCGGTGCTCCCTTACCCAGCTGGGTGTACAGATTGCCAAACCCGACTCCCAGTTTCCGATTAACCTCGGCCACACGGGTAATGCGGGCCCGGAGTACCTCTCCGCGTGCAAGACAGTTGACAAACTCGAGGTGTGATGTTGCCCACGAAAAGCCTTCAGTGATGTGATCGCGGTTGCGGTAAGCTACTGTAGCAGCTGTACCTGCTGCGACGCTCGCAATGGCACCGGCGCCAGCATACAGGGCAATTTTCCCCCATCCCCAACCGCCACCGCCAGATGCGGCGCTTTTGGATGCGGCAATCCCGGCAGCGCCAGCCGCGGCAGCAGCACTACTTGCAGCACCACCGCCTGCAGCTTCGGCGGCTGGCAATGCCCGACTGGCCGCCTGCGCCGCTGCCCTGCCACCGCTCTTGGTACCCCAAAGAGCGTCCGTCAGCCCGCTAATCTGGGCAATAGCAGACGATGCTGCCGCGTACTGGTCCTCGGCACCATGTGCAACCACACCCGGAGCGATTCCCAAATAGGGCGTATCCAGGCCAAGAACACCGTGCACGTAGGGAAACATCATGGCATTAAGCTCTGTTGCGTCTTCTTCCTCTCCAATTCTTTGATCGCCAGCAAGCGCTAATAGAGCATCGGCAGCGACAATGCCGCCCATGGAGTGGCCAATGAGTACGCAATGAACCGACGGGTCGACGGTTGGAGACGGTGTGCCTGCAGCCACCTCTAGATCAATGACTTTTTCGAGGAGCCTATTATCGATTAGTGTCAACACTGAGGCACAAGTACGGGCTGAAACTCACCATTCGACAAAGCGCGCAACGCAGCTGGCGAGATCGCCTCGGGTATCGTAGGTCGGGTAAACGGCAACGCGTACATCGACATTGGGTAGTGCCTGTGCAACACTCTGGCGTAAATCTTTTGAGAATTTTGAGTCTGCTCCAAAAGTGTCGTCACCTCCCTTGAAGCCGTGCACAAAGCACAGCAGCAGCGTACGGCGCATCAAACTCGACTTGGGGGCCCGACTGAATGGGGGGGAATGTTGACGAATCGGTAAGGCGGCGGGATCGCAGGATATCGCGTGTGTAGTGTTGGCCACGTAGAGGAACACGAGCTAGTGGCTAGGAAGCCAAGTCGATTTTTGCTATACGACTCAAATGGGCTAAACGAAATAAATTAAAAAGTGATACAATGGTGGGTGGTGTGGCTAACGAGGTGAAGTTGCGGCGAGGCTGTGAGGCCATCCGAGGTGAGGCAATGTGATAAAAGCGGGGCATGTATTACTTAATGCAGGCAACGGTGAGGCTGTAGCAATTAGCCTACTACTACCTACTAACTAAGCCCAGTCACAGAATACACCAGCAAGGCTGAGCCATCTAGATTTTCATATTTCCGATTTATTTTTAATAAATAAATAAATTACAATAAAGAACTATAGCTTTTGTTGCATGACGCAAGTATAAAGAACAAGTATTAATCTATCGAAACGCCGTCCGTTCTATGCTCCCTATTTACAACACCTATACAAAATAAATATAATTGAACGTGACTAACTCTCCCATGGCCAGGACGAGTAGCTAAAATGGTGGAATGCAATGTATCCAAGACAAGGCAATGACTGTATAATGATCTAATAATCCTCTAGCCAGCCAAACACCTCGCTGATAGCTAGTGTGTTTGACCGCAGGCCGACTAGGCCGATAACGATAACCGCAATATCCACCATCAGCAGGGCCGCCGCCGCCAGCATAAACCGCGGGTTGAATATGCGGTATAACATCAGGTGGCGACGTAGGTGGCATGCCCAGGTCATCGTAGCCAGGGCCTCAACGGCAAAGTATGCCACAAAGCCGGCCAGAGCGCGGCTTGTTGGGGTCAACAGACCACCGCGACGGCGCGGTCCCGTTTTCCACAGCACAAGTAGTGGCACGGACGCAGCTGCCAAAAAGTGGCCGGGGAATGTGTTGGCTGCAATAATAAGTGGACTCCATGGATAGGTCACTGCCGTCAGTGGAATAAAGGCGCTGTCCCACTGGATACTGGCTAAGGTCGCCTGGTGCCCAGTGGTAAAGAAGTGGAAGTTGGCCAGCATTGCTAGAATGACGGGTCCAATAACGGCAACTGACGAGGGGGAGGCCGTTGTAGAGGTTGCATCGGTCGACTCCATATCCGCCGCAATAGTTCCACCAGAAGGCCCGTCAGCCGCAAGAGCAGCTGGCGTCTCCTCCTCCTCCTCCTCAATAGATGCGAGCATAGCGCCTCGACCGTTGCCACTGACAGGACCGCGCTCGGCAGACGAGCTGGAGCTGGGCACGGGCGGGTTGGACTTGAGCAGGTCGAGCAGCTCCAGGAGCGACATAATCTGCCACAGCATCAGCGCAAGAGCACCGCCGCCCATAGGCTTGGACAGTTGTATGCCTGCAATTAAGAGATTGACAACCAGAATGAGGTAGCGAGCACCGTGCGCGTTGGCATAGCCCAGGACCGTGACCTGGGCATGGTTAGTCCCGGGCGCAGCACGAGCGGTGAAGGACACACAGGGACCTGCCCACACAAACGCCACCGTACCTGCCACCAGCGACAGGCCCAGCACAGTCTGTGCTACATAAACGGAGGCTGCCTTGAGAGCACCAGCAGGCAGGGTGCCCGACCACCATTCACCATTGTCGGCAGCATCAAGGGTCCAGTAAATTGCGGCCATGAATAGGCCACCACGGAATACAAATTCAATCCACTGCGGCGCAAGGCCCTCGTAGGACTTGGTTGGTTCGTAAAATGAGCGCACAATGGTGGGCATTAGAAGGAAGACGGCAAAGGGGATAGCTAGCTGCCAGATGGCCGACGTGGATGAGTTGGCGGACGAGTAGTATGTAGACGTGCAGTAGGGCATCTGCTCGTCACGGCACAGCTTGGAGACAGATGCGAGGCGGCCAAGTAGAACAAAGACAACTGAGTGGTAGACGCCAAGAGCACGCTCGCCAGGACTGGGCAGGCGTAAGGAGTATATGGCGGCGACAAAACCAAACGTGGCCAAGAAGAACAAGAGAATACTGTCCTCCCAGATAGTATACGAATTGGAAGCGAAACCTACAGACTGGGAGACGGTGAACACAAAAGCCATCCAGCCCCAAATACTATTGGGCAGCAGGCGCCAGATACGACGCTTACCAATACCGAGAAGCTGTGCAGAGACAATCAGTGTGCTGGCCAGGACGGCATAGCCGGCACCGACGTACCACGGTTCGGATCCCTCCTTTGCGAATTTAACCCAAGCAAAACCACCGGCAAACACGGGGACAGCGCCTAGAAGGCCGGAAAGAACCAGAGAGCGATGCTGAGTCTTGAGACGATGTAGATCATAGTCGTCGTCGTCGTCGTAGCCGGCACCTTTGCCCTTCTTGTCGGTCGCGGCAGTAGGACCAGCAAGCTCAGTCTGGATCTCAAGCATCATTTCAGCAGCATCGAGAGTGGCGTCCTCGATCAGTGCTATATCGTCGTCCTCGTCATCGCTGGTGTCTCCACGGCGCGACGTGTATAGTAGCAAGGCAACAACGCCAGAAGCCATAATGGCAATGCCCAAGACCATGCTCCCCACATCAAAACGAGCCCACAGGTCCTTGCAGGTGCGCAGTGTCTCCTCCTGGTACACTGACAGAACAGCAAAGGCGTCAATGAGAATCTCACGCTTGATCGCTGCGGGTGCGGGTGTGCTCAGAACGATCTGCAGAGATGGAGGTACCTGGACTGAAGCAGCTGCATCAACAATACCCTGGGCCTCGGCGTAGGACGTTTGGTAGCGGTTAATGCCGGCGGCTGCAAGTTCGCTGACAGTAACGAGGTTGGCCCAGTTGTCGCCCTTGGGGCCGATAAAGGCCTCCTCAATGGGCCAGCCAAGGTTGTTGTATGGGATTGGAATACCCAGAAGAAGGGCAAGAGTAGGAACCAGGTCGATTTGGTTGACTGGACGCTGCTTAGCGGTAGCCGGAGGTGCTACAAACTCGGGGCTGGTACGGCCAAACAGAGGGCGCTTGGCATACATCCACAGAGCAGCCTCCACCTCGTCATCGCTTTCGCCACCGTGGTCACCCTTGCTGTCCATGCCGTGGTCGCCCATAACCACAAGAAGCGTGTCGTCGTCAATTTCAGCAGCCAGCTTTTTAATAAAAGCATTCATCTGCTGCAGCTTCTCGCGCATGGCTGGGTGGCTGGGGCCATAACGGTGGCCGGCATGGTCGACGCCCAGGCAATGGCCGATAAGCACATCCCACTGTGATCCCTTCTGGTTTCCGACGAGCGGGAAGATGTGTTCCAGCACGCCGTTATCGACAGTGTGCAGGTCCCATACGTTGAAGCTGTCGTAGGCATGGCTCACATTGGGCTCAAAGTAGCCAGGGAACAGAGCCGTCCAGGTGTCGTCGCCCAGGTGCACAATGGTCTTGCCTAGAGTACGCAGCTGTGACAGCAGGTTGTCCTCCTCAATGGCCGTGCCAGCAAAGTTGCTGCCCATGTCCATAAATGTGGGCAGGGTGCCGGTGGTGAGCCCCTTGAGGCGCTGGAGGGTCGTGGTAGGCGGGTCGGCTATGAAGGGACGCAGAAAAGCGTGAGTCGGGTCGGAGACAGCCATGTCGTAGAGGAAAGGGAAAGCATTGTGGAAGATCTCGGCCTGGGTGCCGGTGGTATCGTCGCTCGTGACAGGAACAGTAAAGTCGTAGCGCAGGGCGTCGATGAGGACAACGATGGCACGGTCAAAGGTCTTGGGGTGCCAACAGCCGGTCTCCGGATTCGATACGTAAATGCTGCCATTGCCAAGAGGGCTCACAGCACAGGTTGCCTGCTCATCAAGGACCAGCCGGGTAAGCAGGAAGCCTGAGGTGAAGTAAAAGATACCCGCAGCATGCACGGCGAGCAGCCAAACCCAGAAGCTAATGGTCCACAACCAACGGCGCTCGTATGCAGCTTTTCGTGCAGCTTCGCGGATAGCACGGCGCCGTTCCATAGCGCTGGCGTGGGTCTGTTCGGCAAAGATGTCTTTCCGGCCTGCCCGGGTAGCATCTTTGATCTGCTGTACCCGCTTAGCAGCTGCGAACTGGGCGACAATTGTCGTGTAATCGTCGGGTAGTGCCTTCTTTCGAGGATTTGGAGGAGCCATTGTGGGCAGTGTGAAGTTGTGGTATACTGAGTATAGAAGAGCTCTACGAGAGACAAAGGGAGTAGGAGTCGAGGTGGGAGGAGACTGGAAGGGGGGTTCGAGGTCGGAAAGGGGTTCTCCCAGCAGGGGGGTTCAGATGTGTATTCGAGATATAGATGGGGTAAATTCGAATCGAGGAGAAGAGAACGAAGGAGTCAAATAGACTATAAAGTTCAAAGACCAACAGTGAGCGTCAAAGAGAGTCCGGAGGATTAAGGTGATTATGTTTGAAAGAAGCCTCGTGAGGCAAAAGAGAGCTTCAGCATAGGTGCATGGCCATGTCTCTGGAGGTAGTGGTGACAATGACAGCAATGAGCTGGAGCTGTAACAAGAATGAAAATGTGAGAGAATAAATGAAAGAAGTGAAAGAAGTAAAAGAAGTACAAGAAAGAAAGAAAATAGTCGATCACCAAATGGTGTCGTGTTGCGATGCAGGACAAACCGAGGGTAGAGACTAAGAGAGGACAATCAGAGGTCCAAAGTAGACCACAGAAAAAAGTTGAGGTGCCTTCTGTCTTCTCCACTAGCAGGTGCTGTTAGGAGAATTCGACAAATCACAGCGTCTCCACTGGGTGCTACATTTAAGCTTTCTGGCCTACGTCGATTGGCAGGTGCAGTGGCCGTGCCTTCCTTCCCTAATTGCAGTGCTCGTTCATATGCTACTAGAGCGATAGAGAAGTCCCACTATAAATCAGCGCGATAGGAAGGCGCGGTACATCGTCGACCATGTTCATGGATAATCTCTAGCATATTCATTACATAATCTTCATGATTATATAACAAGTGAATAAAAGGCTGCTGATGTAATCGGTGATATACAGAAGGTTGAGGGAAGAATGAGTTTTTTTAAAGCAGATCTCATCGACGTCGGTGAATATCGTTGCCCTTGACCTATCCTTAAGAATAACAAAGATGGAAGATTGAAGAGCATATATATATACCTTTAAGCAGAAAAGTAGAATCACTAATAACACGTCACATACTACCAAAGCACGACACACACTGGGACAGAATATAGATGAATAATTATACAATATGCACGTGGTATATACATATGACGAAGTAAATACACTGGACAAAGAGGCCAGAAGTATACCGGCTGACCCAGCTTTAGGTATGCATCCCTAGCATTGCCCAGCATCCCGAGACAGTCCAACATGCCTCCAAAGACTCGATGGCCAATGGGTCAGATTTCCATACGCCCAGACGGAATCTGCCCAAGCAGACCTGAGTTAATCAAGACACACGCAGAGCCTTGTCTCCGAGACGACCCTAAACATCGAGATTATGACATTCCACCTCAACGGTGTATCGCGTGTCCTCGGCCATCCACAGCATTCAGGTCGTAGCTTGGTCCTTTCCGCAGTTCGGGTTGCCGGGCTGTCTCGGTCGACCCTGTCCCCTTGTAATTATACTGCGCCAATGACGGTAAAAGTGAAGAAAGCAGCCCAGAAATAAGATATATCAACCCAAGATAAGGGGACATTGGTAGAAGAGAAGAAAAAAGATTATGGTATAAATGGGTAATAGTAAGGAGTGTAAGAAAATTAAAGAGTCTTAAAAACGTATATAAAGAGAGAAAGGACATTAATAAAAGCGGGAAACCGTAAAAATAACCAAATAGAGGAAAAGCAACATCAGCATGGTTTCCCTCTTAGTGGTAGCTCCGGTAGTCCTTTTCCTTCAGACCGCCGATCTGGTCCATGTCAATGGAGTAGAACTGGGTCTTGCTCTCCTTCTCGTAAGCGGGCAGCTGCTCCTCTGCCTCGGGCACGGGCTCCATGCCGACAGCGTTGTGGTCGCCAACACGGACAACAACGACACGGCCGCTCTTGCGGCGGCCGGCCTCATCGTGCTCATCAGGGAAGGTGATGCGGATCTCAGGGACATTGTCGGGAGAGTAGGGGGGAGATTGGGGGTTGGCCAGCATAGGCTGACCGTCACGGTTGAAGACGAGAACAGACTGATGGCCGTTGGCAGAAGTAGTCTGGATGGTGAGGCCGTGGGGGTTGTTGACGCCAGCCTTAGCATTGTACTGAGGCAGGTCCATGGCGAGCATTTGCTGGCGTCTCTTCATGCGGCGGAAGGTGACAAAAGAAGAGACGCACAAAAGGCTCAGGAAGACGAAAGAGAACAGGATAATCATGCCAGTAACAGCACGGTCATCCACGTTGGAGTCGGAGTCGAGAAGAGACCGCACGGCCAGGTGGCTGCGGGTAGTGATTTCGGCAAACGACTGCATTGTGATATATTGTGATATATATGTGCAATGACGACAAGAGTAGATTGAAGTGGTGAGTAGGGAGAAGGCTGCGGGTAGGCCGGGATTTCAATAAATCTTCAAGTGAATGAGCAGCGTGGGGTGGTATGCCGATCTGTAAATTTATGAGAACATAGTCAGCAACTCGTATTCATGCAAACTAGTAACGGCCGATGCAATGTGGTCAGGTTGTGGTCAGTAATGATGGCCATGCGACCATGCAACCAGACAAGGCAACCCAGGCATGAGATAAGCAGATAGGAAAACAGAGTGACATCTTGGATGATGGTGGTATGCCTCGTGCGCTGCTCCTCTGCACGCTTCGGCCTCACTATGCAGCCCCACGACATGAGCATTGCATGAGCATTGCAGAAGCGGTTTGGCTTCATACTGGGCAGGCCTGATTAGCCTAGCCTGATAGACACTTGAAGGCCGCGAAAAGCCACCCAAAGGCCTCTATCAAAATAAGTGACCGCTAACCGCCATGAAGGCCACACTGCATAGGCAGTCCATCTGCCTCCACATCACGCATTCCACACATTGTGGGAGTGCAGATCCAAACCATAGCTAGAAATTCCGCCAGATCTGTTACATACCGTGAAAGATAACATACAGTTGCTCGGGCCGTCGGTTGTTTATCGGGAGACGAGACAATATTCGGTGAAACTGAAATTTTCGAGTTTTGTTTTAGGGAAAATGAATCAAGATTGAAAAAGAGGCTGTCATTGGGGACAAGTCGACGAGTTAACGAGACCTGAGGCGTTTGGTATGAATTGAAGTTCGGATTAGAGTATCAAGTTCGTGTGTATCGAACAGCGTTGTGATCGAGTAAAGAGCGTGTGGTTGTCGGTGTATTGACTGTGTATATGCGTAAAGCAAGCGAGTGTGTGCGTAGAGCGTGTGGGTGTAGTATTAAAAGATCGGAACGGGTCAACTTCAGAGAGAGTGATGAAGATTGGATCCTAGAGATGACGAACAACAAAAACTGGTAAAAAAGAGTGTCGTGCTGTCGAAACAAGCAAAATAGAAAACAAAAGCGAAGAGGTGAGAGGACTCGCGAAGGGGATGCGAGAACAAAAGACAAAAGAGGATAAAAGAGGGATAGAGGAGAGAGAGAAGAGAGGGAGGGAAAAGGACCAGGGGGTGAGATGATGCGAGGGAAATGAAGCAGCCAAGAGTAGTGAGCACAACGCTGTTGACCAGAACGGAAAGGGTGAGATGGGGCATGTGGGTAAGTAAACAGCAGGAACGGCCAACGGGAACGTCGGCAGCCAACCAGCCAGCGAGCGAGACGCCTTCCTACAGCACAAGGCGGTCCTCCCGCAAGGCTTTCAGTTGGTGCATTATTTTCCTAATTTAATATTGCATCTAATCATTTTATTTTTTATATATATTATATTTCTCGTTGTCGACTTTTGCTTCTTTCTCATATCTCACATCCATCATCTTCAGAACTCCAGAAGTGCCAGTCACTTTACCGCCCATCTTGCCCGTATTGTCCAAAAAATACAAAGAAAGGAAATTGCACTCGGCCATACCCTTGACCACAAAGGGCTCTAGGTACTTGCGCAACGTCTACGGAGTATTACATGCTCTGTCTGTAGCTCAGAGCGGAGGATTAAAGCACGACTAGTAGCGACTAGCTCTACAAGAATAGCTAGCCCCACGTCAAGTGCCAGGGGTAAAAAGAGACGAAAGAGCTCACGAGCATTTTGTCTATTTTTGACTATTTTTTTTTTTCCTTCTATTTTTCGCGCTTTGAGCCGCGCCTGTCCAATCGCAGCCACAATCACCTCGATCAGTGTGGGTCCTGTAGAGTGTAATTTAGAGCTTACCACAGGGGGGAAGAGCGATCCGTTCAAAAAAGATGTTCACGATGGCGGTCTGTGGCCCGTGCATTCAGGCACAAAAAGGTGGGATTGAATAAAACAATGTGCGAGTATGATAAAAGAGCGCCAATGAGAACTTCATGCGGTGGGTCTGGCGGATGGTACTTTGCACATACGAAGTACTCTTGTTTTAGTTTGTCCATCGCTCCTGCCTGCACAGGAGCAAGAGAGCAAGGAGGAAAGGGCGCACAGTCAAAGCCATTGCACTTGCCCTAGTATTCATTGTCGTACACGCTCTACGAACAGGGTCAGGGTCAGCACCCGGAACGGCAAGTGCACCCCAGCACCTGCACTTGCACTCGTAGATTTACAATACAAGCATCGGAGAAAGAGCATGGCGATGGATGAAGCTAGAGATGTGATAAAATGATGTGACTGCCGTTTTGAGAATAACTTTATTTGCAGACTCTTACTCAAGCTTATTTCTTGAAGTATTCTTACTGTTTTTACTGCTTTCTGCTTACTGTTTACTTACTTCGTATTCCATATCTTGATCCAATGGAGCTAGCTTCTTTTGCTTACCCAATTCTCCACTTTCATTGTCTCCCCCATTTAATGCTTTTTATTTATTTCATTGCTGCTACCTGAATGTGATGTCTTTCAGTCTACTCCGTAATTAATATCTTTACGCACAACTACATATGTAGTATTGCTGGTTTTTTGCTATCTTATTATTCACTCTACCAATATCTGTACCCGTTCCCGCTCCACTTTTAGCGATACACAAGTGGGGCGGGAACGGGTAAGGTCTGTTGTTGTCTACATAGTTTCTAGAGAAAAAAAATTGCCATTTCATTATCATTAGCAAAGCGGAAAGTAAACAACATGGCCTAGACTCGACGAACGCTAATATCAGCAACGGAGTATGCTCCCAGACGTCGTATTGATGCATGGTCCTAATGGGCGTATTACTAGTAGAATACATGATATTGTCGCTTTCTAGAGTCCGTTAAGCTTTGCCTGGGCTGTTCTTACGTGCATATGGGATGAGCCTTGACGGCAACAACTACTCATGTGTCCGTGCTCTGAGTTGAAGGCATGGCGATGTTGCTCGGCGAGGAGAATAAATATAAATGACGACACAAAGAGGTAGATACAGACAGAAATGCAAATTTGGTTGGCAATGACGATCACTTGCATATCGCCAGTGTCTCTTAAGAGTCAGGCGTTGCTGTGCCTTCAAGTCTTTTAACATACCAGTCTTATTCATGTCGTGTCTCTTTGTAGTCTCTAGACTTTCTTTAAATATTGTAACCGTTATGACCTTGCATTTCCTATTGGTCATGGTCTTGTAGTAAGTCCTGACACCAATACCTCTCCGTAAAGCATCCTCAACTTTGAATAGTTCTGTTTTGGTTGATAATATATAACGGGGCTTTGTCCAACTCCAGAACTCCTCCCAAGTCCACAACACACTTGTATATCGTGATACCTTGCACGACAACGCATGATATAAAAATGTTGGCGAAAAACAAATGGATATATGCCCTGGCCACTTGGCACTCAAAGTTGTGTCTAGGATAACTTGCCTAGCGCCGTGTACCCAATGATAGACACCAATAGGTGAACTTGATGTAGATGTTGCACTCTAGAGCACGAGGCGGCTAGAAGCTGCATACTCATGATATATTGGATTGTATCAAACCACTTGGCACACTGGCAACAATTCTTTGGAGTATTTCTCCCTCTCTGCTCTGCGTATCCTCGATACCTGCCCTGGCTCACTTTCTGCTTCTTTCATGTTGCATCCTTTCGGCCAGTCCCCGGCTTGCGCACGAGAAACCAGCTCACACAGCTATGCCGAAAGCCGATGTGCATGACATGACTTATCATATATCTTCATTGATGCGGTGATGTCTTTGCTCTGAACAAAAGTGAGCGTATGATATATATTAACTTCTCTGCCTCTTTTCCTTCACAAAGAGAAAGAATGAGAAGCTGCAAGACCAAAAATGCCAACTGTTATAGAGGCAAAGAGGCGAAAAAGCCAGGAAGCAAGACAATATAGCTCAAGTTGACATAGTGTGCGATACTATCTCGATGCTATGACTATCCAGTAGCCCATGAGCCAGTGCCTTGTAGTCCCATTGGAGCAAGTAGCACAGCATAACGCAGCACATCTTTGCCTTCCGCACATTCTATAATCGGCTACGCCCTTGCTATCCGTCTTTTTCCCTCCAAGCATGACTGTCTAATTGGTAGATGCTGTACTTTGTGCGGCTTCGCGTGCTGTAACACCGCGGTGGCGAGCAACTCAGATCATGGGGTTTTGTAGACGATGAGTGTCATGACCGTGTTCAGGACCTTGGGACATATCTTTTCGTAACGTCCCGGCTATAGAGAGAGTGTGTGTGTTAAACCATCAAGGGGATGTCTCAGGGTTTTGCCCTTTACCCAAATGAAGAAAGTACAGCGCTTGTTGGAAACCCGAAAGCTGTCTGCCGCAGCACATGGCGATATTCTCGCCAGTCTGCTTGCTGTTGTCTCTGTAGCACCAAAACTTGTAGTTTTTGCCGTTTGCAGTTGCCACCGTGTACGACAAAAGGCAGCGTACTTTGTGTTTGGTTAGATCCCCGCTCAAAGATGCTAGACCTGTTGCTTGTCAAGGGCCGTTTTGTTTCTCACCTGTCAAATGTTGGCGAGCTACCATGTTTCAAAACCACCAGTGTTATCACCACTATTCGCCTGATGAATCAGAAAATCTGCCGGCTCTCTAGCATCGCGTCATGGATGATGAAACCCCACGCACGAATACCAAAAGAGTGAGATATGTGCTAATCTGCTAGCACGAGCATGGGGCATTAGCCCTAGCTGGATGGTCTCATGTCCGTCTCTCATCATTTACTCGCGTTCCAGATGAAAATGTTGACACCTTTGGCATTGTGACGATGATGAATGCGACAGCATGTGGCAACACTTCTCAGTATACTTATAACGTCGAAGTGGCCGGTTGAATCTGCTCCTGTGCTATCTCAAGAAGAAAGAAAGAAGAAGAACAGAAATTAAACAGCAAAACAAGAGGTCTCGGCGTGGACATATGTGCTCTGGGGCCCCCAACATGTGTTAGTACCAGGGACATGAGATGTTCTTTGACAGTGTGGTGGCATGTGAGCCTGTGGGCTCAGGGGCGCGGTGAAGTAAGGATGAAGAATCTGATTATAAAATTGTTTCAATAGGCTGTAGTGTGCGACCAAGGTTGCATCGTGCTTCAATAAGCATTGCTTGTCACTCCTGTCTTGAGCCGTGGCTGCACCAAGGCCCCTGATCGTCCCGTTTGCTGGCCTGGCCTCGGTTTTTCGACATCCTGTCTAACTAGAAGTTTATCCCAGGTCGCAGAGACGGTCTCAATGCTTGGGCTTAGCATATTTTGGCATCGTGTACTCAAGATTCAAGATACAAATTTCAAGTTCACGGCTGACAAAGCTTCTTTCGGCGGTCATATCTGCTATCATCTCTGTGGCGGAAGGAGCAATATACAGTTCGCTCCTTCCTCTGGTCTGTCACAATGATCCCCTCTGGGCTTGGTGTGCTTTCCTTCCCCTCACTCCCCACAACCTTATTTCATCCAGTATTGGCACAACCCACTAAGAAACGACCTCAATGTGCTCGCAATGCCGTATTATTCAGTGCAATACGGTATCGATTGCGTGGCTACAAAAATATACTACTCAAGTTTTCCTGGTAAAGACACACCTTACGCGCTCACTAGGCGTGTCTATACATGATAATACACGGCTCCGTTCGCTCCTTCCTTTAAAGTCGCATCGATGTCGTGTCTTCTTCGCTCCTTCCCTCTATGCCTGCTTGCAAACTACCTGCTATACTTATGCACGTGCTTGATATTATAAGAAGACTCATGCGCCTAACCACAGAATGCATTACGTCCTACTTGTGACTTCTTGCTCATATATTCTCATTTCTTATCTAGACTTTTTTTAAGCAGACACAGGCCTAAGCCTGCCGTCATTATGGCCCTATATTTAAGCGCGCCTTGTTAGGCCAGTCCCATCTGCCGGAACACACTAATGATACGGGACGCGCTCCCGGGCTTGGTCACCTACACAGCTCCCCACCCTTGCTCCTTGCTCCTTGCTCCTTGCTCCTTCCCTGTTCTGTTCTGCTGTCGCTGTATTATGACTATTATTACCTGTGGCTTCATCGTTCCTTCCCTATCTGCTTCTCTGCCGTCTATCTCTTGCCTGCTTCGTTCCATCCAGGATAGTCTCGCTCGCTCCTTTCCTCCTTTTTCATTTGTCCTGATCCCCCTGAGCCTAGTCGCACCTTCCTCCACCCGTTTGTGCTTATGCTCCAGGCAGCTCTTCCCACTTTTTACACTGCACTTGCTTCTTACCCCCCCGTCAGAGGTCAGATAGCCTGTCTTTCCTCCTCTCCAGTCTGCCAGTCTCCCTTTCAATTCATCGATGCCCATACCCACTTCTTGCAAACCCCATTAAAATATAGACTTCCCAGATTTCGTGATTAAAACTCACATCGCAACGTCTCGACATCACCACTACAACACCCAACAACGAAAGGGACCTCTGCCTCGCTCTGCCCTCACCTTACCCGCTGCAGCAAGGCCATCTTGCGTGCACGCGACTTACGCTACAGTCTACTTCTAGACCCAGAGTGTACTATATTCGCCATCCTTTCTCAACCCTCCTCGACGTCCTCGATCATCCTCCATCGTCCGCGACTCTTCCATCACATTCGCCATCTCTTAGTCAACAACGCACATAGACCGTCATTTGTCGTGGAAGCACAGCACTTATCTATTCGGCGTCTTTAGAGCCCACTACATGTCTGCCAAAAGTCTGTTATGAGCCAACTACGTCCATCACCAAGAAAGTCTACAACGAGTCTACAACGAGTCTACCACTGAGTCTCGTACGCACGTCGCCTCCCTTCGTCTATATAAAAGGCTCATACCTGTTGTTTCGCATCTCCCACAGCTTGTCTTTCTACATATACCCAACTTTACTCACAAATTATCTTATCTCATCTCCATCCTCGTCACATTAGCCCTATCTCTCCTCCACAGATCGTACTCAATCGCGCCTGTCAGCTATCAACTATCGACTATCAACTATCGACTAGCCATCACCAGGTCAGCTCATTTCAGCATTAACCTTCATATTCAGCAAGCTTTCTCCTCCGCCAGAGCTCTGCTTATCATCAACCCATCATCCATCAGCCGATATTGCCAGCCCGTATTCAACACAAATCATGACCGTAAGTGCCTCATTTGATTAGCACTACTATCCAGCACCAATGTGCAGCCATTTTGCCAGACCTTTGCGACCGCCGGTCACTCAGTCGCGTGCTCTAGCATCATAATCGGAGTCATCTTGGGTGCAGCTGGGCGCCAAGCGTCATTTTCCCGAACGACTTGAACAAGCGCCCATCAAGCATTCAACAATTACTGACATATCCCTTTCCCCCATATAGAACGAAAGCAAGCCATACCTCGGTTCTTGGGCCAACACTGCCCGCTGGTCCACCGCAGACAGCACGCAAAACACATCACATCTTAGTTCACAACGATTTGCAGGTACATAGTCCCTTCTACAGTCTCGTCTCATTACGAGGCAGCTCGCTCATGATGGCATCATATTAACAGTATCTTTCTACAGGCCAATCCGCATCCGGGTCAATGCCCAATTCAGCAGCGAACTTCCAGTCAAATTCCAATACCTTCCAGGCCAACGCTGCCGACGCATCGACAATATGGTCTCAGCCGGCTTCGAGTTCGAGATGGAACACAACCGAAACTAGCCACTCGCTACGGAGAGCAGGAACAAGCCCGGCACCCAGTCGCCTGAACGGTGCAGTCGACCACTCCAGCAATCCCCCCAGTGTGAACCAGTCCCGATTTGCCACGGGGCAGGAAGCGCCGTTCCTCGGCCGTGCCAGAAACAGCCTCACCTCTCTTAACCTTGCACCCACCTTCAGACCCGAGGCCCGTACAAATGACATCTCCGATGCCTCGATCATGCGCCAATTCAACACCTTGTCACTCGGCCGGGAGCCAGATACGTACGAAACGCCATCCAGTGCTGCATCACGTAATGGCTCTGTTGCGTCCATCGGCGTTTCGTCCGGCCCCGCAGGCCTTCCCAGCACTACCGCAGCATCACCTTCTTCGCAGAGATTGCCGTATGCCACAACTACAGCCCCCTACAATGGTCACTCACAGCGTGCTCATCTCCAGTCGTCTACAGCGACAGCTTTCTCATCCCCAGGAGCTGGTGCCAGCGCTGTCCCCCATCACTTCTCTAACTCCCTAGCCGACAACTCGGCGCTTCCCAGTACGACTTTGGCTCCACAGGCCGGCATTGGAGGCTTTTTCGAGAGCGACCTGTATGGTTACGGACTCCCTCAAGCAACCGGCTCTGCTCCTAGCCAGCTCAACCCCGTGTCCGCAGCTTGGAATAGCGTAACGCCGCACACAAACGAATCCGGCAATTGGACACCAAAAAGACACATGATGGGTGCCGCTCAGCCACATGACCAGACCATCATTGAGCCACACAGCTTCGCCCAGGATACTGGCTTCTCCCAGAGCAACTATTTGTCTCAGCAACAGCAGGCCCAAGGAGGCTACAATGCAAACTTGACGGCGGCATTGCTCAACCGCGGACAGCCTGCACACTTTGCTCAGCCTGCCCAGTTCGAGGTCCCTAGCAACATCTCGGAGTATCTGCGTGGCGACTTTGATACCCAGTCGATTGCCCTCCGCGCAGCATTCTCCCAGAGTCGTCAAGTCGGACCAAACGCATTTGGCTCGTTCTTGCCGGCCAGTTTCATGGCTGCAGGGCGGCCGACTATCGCGACCCAATCCATACAAGAACAGCTGTTGAATAATCAGAGCATGTTTGTGCCTGGTGTGGTGCCTACACAGCACCCCGGCCTTCAATTCAGCCAATTTAGCAACCGGTCGATGAATGCTAGCGCAGCCGGTTCACTTCGGGAACGTGATCCTTCAAGATCTATGAGAAGCCATCTACTTAAGGAATACCTTGACTCCAAGGGCAACCGGAATTTCGAGCTCCTGGATATTGTTGGTCATGTTGTCGAGTTTAGCGGTGATCAACACGGTTCTCGGTTCATCCAGAACAAGCTGGAGAGTGCAAACAAGGATACCAAAGACATTATTTTTGGTGACCTGGCTAACAACATCATACCACTTTCCATGGATGTGTTTGGCAACTATGTCATCCAAAAGTTCCTAGACCACGGCAGCCAAAAGCAGAAGGAGTACATTGCGAAGCAGATGAAGGGTAGAATGGTGGATCTTTCGACACAGAGCTACTCGTGTCGTGTTGTGCAGCGGGTCTTGCAAAACGCTCTTCTCGACCAAAAACTTGAGCTGGCAAAGGAGCTCGATGGGCACGTCCTCCGCGTCGCCAAGGATAGCAACGGCTGCCACGTGGTGCTCAGAGTTCTCAGTGACATTGACCGCTCGCATCTCGACTTTTTGGTGGATGCTTTCCGCAACAAGATTGTTGACCTTTCAGCCCACAACTTTGGATGTCGCGTTGTCCAAAGTCTTTATGCGGATGGCCTAGACTCGGATCGGGCCATGATCGTGTCGGAAATCAAGGATCACATCCAGGAGTTATCGATGAGCAACTTTGGCAACTACGTGATCCAAAAAATCATTAAAGGCCAGAACCCAAAGCATAAGGCTCTGATGCTGGATGCTGTTATCAGCAAGCTCATCCCCTTGTGCAAGCAGAAGCAAGCATCCAACGTGGTCGAGACGTGTTTCATAGCTGGCACCTCCGCAGATCGGCACCGCATTTTGCGCGAGATTATCAAGGCGGACAAACCTGATGTCAGCATCTTCTACCAACTGATGAATGATCAGTATGGAAACTACGTTCTTCGTAAGTAACCCCCTCGTGAAGCTGAATTGCGTCGACAAGCTACTAACCGTATTTAGGCAAACTACTGGAGACACTGGAGGGCGAAGACAAGATTCTGCTTGCCAAGTACCTGAGTGTTCAAATTAATCTTTGCAAGAAGTCTGGGCCACTCACCCCCAAGAGTGGCATTGAACGCATTGCCGCCGCCCTGGATGAGTTGGACATCAAAAGTGAAGTGTCTCAGATGGTTCTACCAAGAACTAGTGCCGCAAATTCGCCCGAAAGCGCCTCTTCTGAGCCCTCCTCGACCAATTCCGGGTCCGCCAACAGCGCCGACGCTACACCGCCGCTGACGGAGACCCCCAACTCTCCAGACACCTCCAACCCACCCAGTGTGCATCTGGGACCGCCCGAAACTGATGTCTCCAAGTCAGGCGAGAGTCTGTCGACTGGCCCAGCAATCGCCCAGCCCTCTGACGAGTAATGGTGCATTTTATATCATGCCGCACTTCTTACCAACATATCTACACATACACATCAGATCAACCCACACTCTTATAGTCGCCGCCTGTTTACCGAATCTGTTCCCTTCTTCACTCACCCATATTATTTTAGTATTGTTTCTTTTCTCTTTTCACTTGCACTTACACGTTTTACCTGTTCACATTTGGCTCTAGGGAACACATTGCAGGATTCAAAGGACATAGCCACGGATTTTCCATTCCATTCTATTCCAGCCACTCAAGGTGGCAGCTTCAGCATACACGAGAGACACGAAACGTAAAAAAGACCATCCGCAGGATTTGCTGTCTTTTTGACTTTTTTTTTCATTTCTATGTAAAGAACAATAGGCGAAGGCGTTTATGGATTGGCATTTTACATTATAGCATCTTTTATCTGATATCAATATCAATCAGTCTTAGAACTTAAGTCTACACTTTTTTTTACTTTACACATATTTAATTATCACGTTTGTTTTCTTTATTTGGTTAACACTACTTCTTTGTCCGAGTCTTTGCCTTACTGGTGTAACTTATTAAATAAAAAATAAATAAGTAAACCTAAATACATCAATATTTAAATATTTAAATACTGAGGATTAGAAATTACCTTTGCACTATTCGCAACGTAGGACTTGATCAGAAGAGAATTACAGAATATGCTTCTTATGAACATCGTTATGTATCGAGATCTTATGTTACTTAATCATCGCTCGTACTGTATGTTCTACAGTGTATAAATATATAAAAACTGTACATATGCTTGTGAAACACGTGCCGGTACTGGCCGACTATATGTCCCCTTCTCTTCCCCACACCATACCCAAACGTGAAAGAGCACCCGCCCTAAATAAAGCCTTCTTCTGCCGAGAAAGCTCTCTGGATCTCCCACCCACTACATTGGAACAACGTCTACTGAAGTGAGCTACTACTTCTTCAACAATTTCCGTCCCAGCCACAGCCATTCTCCACGATAACTACCGACAACACAGACATAAAAACAATGCATTTTAATCAACATTAGAACACCGCCACAGCAAGACCAATCAATAAAGACTGCAGCACACATCCAGAACGAAAACGCACCCGCCCCCCAACACCTCTTCAAAAATGCCATCGGCAAGACTGCTCGCACTGGCTCCTGCGCCAGGCCAGCAGCTCTTCTTGCGCGGAGCGACAGCCTCAGCAGCGGCTGGCAGTGGAAGCGGCAACAACAACGACAGCAGGCTTGTTTACAGAAATGGCGGTAGCAGCGCTTCTTCACGAGTAGTGCGGTCTGGAGGCTGGTGCCGGTGCGCATCAACGATGACGACCCCGACCTTGCCATTCTCGCTTGCTCTCTACGCCCGTACGGCAACGCGTCGGCCAATTCCTACGGCTAGAGTGGCTAGCTTTGGCACGGCAACTCTGCCGAAGCAGGTGGCTTTCCCGCGGCATGGCAAGGCTGTCGAGCCGCTGGTGGTTGGCGATCATGGACGCGAAATGCAGTCGTCCTCTGCGAAAACCGGAAAGCGGCCGGCAAGGAAGACAAGCAGGCGGGTCAAGAATGGAACTGCAGCAAGTAGTAGCATCAAGGCCAAGGGAGTTGCGGTGGCATCAACTGTGGCTAATGCTGTGACAGAGACAATAGCATCGGTACCAAGCCTAGGTGCGGTTGATGTAGACGCGAACGCAGTCGAAGCTGAAGCAGCTTTCGAAGAGGCGGAAACACTAAACGCAAAGGTAGCAGAAGCAGCGGCAGAAGAAGCTGCAGCTGAAGAGGAAGAGGTAGACGAAGCAGAGGCGGCGGAAGATGCTGATACAGAGCATGCTACAACAACAACAACAAATTATCCAATGGCACAGTCAGCCCCAAAATCTGCAGGATTTGGCATGGCCAGCTTAGTCAAGGGGCCGCCGTCGGTTGCTGTTGATGCACAAAAGGAATTTGGACGCGAGATTAAAGACAGAACTGACACGGACGCAACACCCCTACCATCATCACCATTGGCGTATTCCGAAAACGTTGTCGGGCTGGCAGCAGATGCCGCAGCGGCAGCAGCAACAGCAGCCACGGCGGCCGAGCCAGCAAGTGTTGCTGCCGGCATTGTCAACGACTCTCTTGTCATTGAGCTTGGCCCTCCCAACCCTGGCATGGGGGCAATTTCTGGGCCTGGCAAATCTGACTCGTCGGCTCCTAAACAGCAAGAGCGAATCGCCCTGCCTGCTTCTCTTCGCCAGCCACTGTCACAAAAGCCGCCACCGCCACACCTTGTACCGCCACCGTACGTCCACCACTTTGACAGCTACTCGCTCGTGAGACAGCTCGAGGCTGGAGGCTACAAGCAGGAACAGGCAATAACGGCGATGAAGGGCGTGCGCCTTCTGCTGGCACAGAATCTGGACATGGCTCAGTCGAGCCTGGTAAGCAAGAGCGACGTCGAGAATGAAGCATACCTGTTCAAGGCGGCGTGTGCAGAGCTTAGCATTGAGGTGCGCAACAACCGCCGCCGCGCTGACGAGCAGATTCGGCAGCAGCGCACACTGCTGCAGAGCGAGGTGGACATTGCCGCACAGTCGGTCAATCAAGAACTAGTGGCGCTAACCGACGTTGTCAAGGGCCTCTTCAACGACCGCAAGATGGCTGTGCGCGAGGAACAAAAGGCGCTGGAGAGTGCGGTGCAGCAGCTGAATTACAAGATCACCATTATGCTCAATAGTGAAATGCGATCTGAAATTGAGGCCTTGCGCTGGGTGCTAATCCGCCGGTCGGTGCTGGGTATCATCTTCATGGTGATGCTAACATTGGGCTCGCTGCGGTATGTGAGCTATGTGAGCCATGAGAAGCAGAAGCAGGCAGAACAGGCGGCACGCCAGTCGCGTGAGGCTGAGATGCAGCGGTATGCAGACACTAAATTTGACTCAAGCTCGCCCCCCGACGCGGCTGAGATACTGGCTGCCAACTAGGCTTGCAATATTCTAGACATTCAAGGGGGCGGTGGGGGAGAATAAGGGCAGGTTATGGGGTATGAGATGTGGGATATGGAACATGGGACATGGGACAGTTAACAGGGAGGGTTACAAATGGGAAGCCCATGTCGGCACGAGAAAATAACGATACCCACGAGACGCAGTTATTAAACAGACGTTCATATAGAAGCAACTAAGCAAGCATCACAAACACTACGAGCAACGTCCAAAAGTTGAAAGTATTGGCCAGTACGTAATAAAATGCATCAGGTTTGACGAGTGGACCAGGAGAGAGAAGAGAGAGGAGCTCCATTCTTTCACTGATGCAATTATTTTGTTGAGTAGTGAAAATTTTGCCTTTTTGATTTTATTAGGACTGTTCAGACTGTCCATTAATGACTCCAATATTCAAGTATAACCAAAAAAGTAGAACTATATAGCGATAAGGAAACAATCGTGCCTCGTAGCCCAGAAGAAA
This sequence comes from Ophiostoma ulmi, assembly GCA_029298715.1. Taxonomy (NCBI): domain Eukaryota; kingdom Fungi; phylum Ascomycota; class Sordariomycetes; order Ophiostomatales; family Ophiostomataceae; genus Ophiostoma; species Ophiostoma ulmi. Next base: position 2,420,657 of record JANSLN010000002.1, on the reverse strand, counting down.
ACAAATAGCTAGAAGTGGTGGGTAGTGTTCGTGTAAAGGGCTTAATAGCTCTAGTATTGGGGAGCCATGAGCCTGCAAGCAGAAAACAAGAATGTATAAAGATGGGCATTAGCAACGTATGTTGTACCTCGATAGGAACGTAGTCGTAGTGCAGGTCGCTATAAAACAGATAACAAGATAACAATATAAGAATGTCGTGTCCGAACGAAATAATGTAAAAAAAAGAGAGAGGAATGAAGTAGAAATGAAGAATGCCGTGTATGTATGATGTGATATGCCTTTGTCAGTGTGAGTTGGATGTTTGTGTGCCGCTGCCCTGCAGTGCCGAGTAGGTGCTTATATCGTCAGACCTCAACCGTTCACATCTGTTAAGTGCCGCCGACGTCTGCAGCTGGTGCTGGTGCATCATCCCAGCCCCAAACCTTGGATAGATAGCGGCCCATGTTGACACGCTTGCCGCTCATCTCCTGGATCCACGGGTGGTCCATCATCCGCCACGGGGTTGCTCTCCGGCCAGGATCCTTCTCAAGACTATCCCGTTAGTAAGGCACTCAAGTTGAGTTGTTGCAGTGAGATGATTTATACTTACCAGCACTCAATAAAGTATTTGAAGTTGTTGCTCCAAGAAATGTTTGCGTCGGGCTCGTCCTTGAGCTTTGGAATCGGTTGCCGCACAATGTAGGTCAACAGGTCAATCAGACCGGCACGTGGCTGCATTTCCGTGCCGTCGGCCGGGAACGGGAAGCGGTGCTGGGCCACTTCGAGAAGGGTAACACCTGTTGACCACACGTCTGACGTGATGGTGTAGCTCTGGCCTGTGATACGCTCGGGTGCCATGTAGTAGCTTGTACCAATAAAGGTATTGGCCTCACCCTTGGTACCGAAATCACCAGAGACACCGAAGTCGCACAGTTTGACATCGCCGTTACGGCACAGCAGAATGTTTGACGGTTTGATGTCGCGGTGGATGATCTTTTTGGAATGAAGATAGGTCAGGCCGCGCAGCACGCCCTCGGCGATCTTGCCCAGCACTTTTTCGCCAGTGCGGCCGCCAAGGCGCTTGACCTCCTTGTAGATGCTGTCGAGTGAGCCACCCTCACAAAACTCCATGGCAATAGAAATAGTGGCGGTTGCAGGATCGACAAATGCTCCGTAATAGCGGCAAATGTGTTCCGACGCACACTCCTTGTTAAAGCCTAGCTCGCGCATAATCTGCTTCTTGATGTCTGGGTCGGGATTTGTTGTAATAATCTTCAGTGCGAAAACGGTCTTGCCGCCTTTTAGCTGCGCCCGTGTCACAGCACCACCAGCACCCTCACCGAGACTTCCGAGCTCAGAAATGCGGTTCTCCATGCTCGCAATACGCCAGCCCTCGTCATCCAAATCTTCCACGTCCAAAGTACGGGCCTTTTCTAGGGCAAGCTTGTCAAATGCCTCAAGGCCATGGAGGCTTCCTTCCCGCTCCATACCCACACCGCCGTCGGCGCTCATTTCTGAATAGAGAGAGCCAACGGCGGATACAGGGTCTGGAGTGCCATGGGGACGCGAGGAACCAATGCCATACTGACTGGCAAATGAAAGAGCGGAGTATTGCGAACCGGCAGATGTGGGGTTGCTAGCACGGCCATCGAGCGGTCCGAAGCTACCGGAGCGGCTGTGGGCTGCGCTACTTTCGCTGCCGCCAGATGCACTCTGAAGGGAAGATTGGCCGCGGCCGGTGGGTTGCTCTTGAGGAATGCTGGAAGTGCCCATGGGCGTTGCGAGGTGCAATTCGGGCAACGGGGGGCGTCCCGCGGGTTGGGGAGGGCCAACTGGCTTTATAGTGTTGGATGTAGGGATTGCTAGGCTAAGAGGGTTGGCCGGCTTATTCGGTTTGTTGGGGGCGTTGGTGGAGGGAATGGCGAGGCCGAGGCGAGGAGCCCGCGAGCCACCATTTGAACGAGCACCAGGAATAGCAGGGCGAAGAAGCGGGACGTTGGTAGGCATCATCGGGACTGGCGAACTGTTGAGGGAGAGATTCTGAATGGGGAGAGAGTTGACGGAATTGTCGAGAGACGGGTTGGTCACCGGATAGTGCTAAAAAGGTTAGAGATCAAGTCATGACGTTTGTGCGGTTTTGATAGAGAGGAAAGGAAGCCTTACAGACGATTGAGCCGCTCCGGCATTACCGTAGTTGTTGTGGTCAGACATTTTGCCAGTGATGTTTCGACTGGGGGGGGATCACGCAGATTGACAAGGGAACAAGATCCAGCAAGGGGGTATGTAGCCGGGGGTTGTGGGCACGAGGAAGCCAGGAAGAAGGGGAATCACGCTCCTTCGTTCAAGGCCCTGTCTGTGAATGGTGGCTATTCGGGCGATTGTAGTATATAGAATATCCAGACAAAAGGCAAGATGCTCTGGGCTGGACAGATACTTGGTGAAACTGCACTGTCTCAAGGTCGGCTGTTGTGCTGCCGTGATGAAAATGACTGACAAGACAGAAAATGGGGCGTGTCAGAGAGAATAGACGTAGGCAAAACGAGCTGGATTATACGGCGTATGCGGCGGAAGTAATGCAGCAAGCAATGTTGTGCAAAGACACACAAAAGATGGAGACAGTGGAGCTTGAGTAGAGACGGGAGGGGGGGCTTTTAGGAGGTCGTGCGTAGGCGCTGGCGAAGAGTAGTGTTGTCGTCGACGGTGGAGAGAAGTGACGATTAAGGCGGGGATACGAGAGGCGACTTGACGGGCTAGACTGGGCGGTTGTTGTAGGTAGAAGATGAAAATTGATATGTAGGATAGCAAATGGGTATTGACGAGGAGCAGAAGGAGAAAGAGAATATCGAGGTTCAAGACTGGCAGATTGACAAGATTGAGGTCGAAAGCGAGTTTAAAAGAGCAACAAATGCAGGACGCTGTACTGTGGGGTGAATAAAGCAACAGAGTACTGAATGAAAAATAAGAGTATGCAATGCAAGACGTGGCGAGTAACAGTAACGAGAGAGTATTGAAACGAGAGAAATGTGTAGAGGTCGATATGGGCGGCGATGTCCTGTGAAAAGGAAAGGGGAAGAAGAGAATAAGAGAAGAGAAGAAAGAAGAGGAGAGGAGAGGGAAGGAAGAATAAAGATGAAGAGCTGAAGACTATTGAGAAGGTGAGTAAGAAAAGGGACGTGGTGGTGGTGGGTGTCAGATGCGCCGGCGCACTAGTGTAGTGGTTAATGGAAGGTACGAAGGGGGAGCAAGGCGCACAGGAAGGAGGTAGGAGGGGCAGGCAGGCCAAGGCGAAACATCAGGGACAGAAGGTGCGAACGGCAGCCAAAAGCTGTGAGGAGAAGGAGCGCCTGGGCAGAGTTAGAGGAGAAGCTAGTTCCATGCAAAATGCAAATTCGAGTCCTGTGGCCAGGGCCTAAAGTGGTATGGTGTGGGGAAGCCGTTGTGGTAGGGCGGAGGGAGAAAGAACGAAGAGACAGGCCGTTTTAGGATACTGCTAACGGGAGTAAGCCGTTGGGTGGTCAGACATGGAAGGAGCGAAAAGAAAGAGCACAGAGGAAAGAGGAAAGAGGAAAGAGGAAAGCAAGAAAAAGGGGAAAGAACTAGGTCGTGATAGAGGGCAGTGAGCACAGATAGGCGTAAGGGCAGGCAAAGCGACAGGCTGAAGGGAAAGGAGCGGCCAAGCAATTAGTTGGCTGAGAACGAATAGGAAATGGGTGATGTGATTGATATGTGTTGGCCGCCAAATGAGGGTGATTTGTCCTTCTACGAGTAAGATGCTGTTGTGGTGGGTGACTAGCGGGCTGATTGGAGAGAGAACGGACAGCGGAAAGAGCGAATGACAGCTCTTTCCAACCAATTCTTCAATACAAAAGTTCAGCATAGGAAGGAGCGGTTGTCAGCGGCCCAGCGGTCCAGCGGTCATAGGAGCTTGCCAGGAGCGTGTATCATCAACGGCATAAGTAGAAGAAGGCCAACCAAACAGCCCATGCAATTAAGATACATGAGACATGCATGGCAATCCACAGAATCCACAGATGGAACAACGATCTGGGTGATTGACTTGCCAATAAATATACAGGACTGGTGGTGAAATGGAGAATACCTGGCCATTAGAAACAATACCATGCTGTTAAAGAGGATAAAGATGGAAACTAAATAATACTACGAAGATATGATGAATATATTCGAAATTATGTAAACCCAAATCTAGAACTATTTTGAAATGCAAGATAGATGGATATACATAGGTTGGTCGACATACCGGAATAACCAAGCATTTGTAGCAATTAACAATGATACACCGCCAGAAGATTGGGGGTCAGCAGTATTGATACATGCAACTGCAATGCATCACAACGATACATAAGTATCTTTGTACAGTATTGAATTAACTTCAGGACTTTAAGACTGCAAGGCTTTTCATGGCGTGTATATTAGAGCTTGAAGGAGTGTGGTTATTGTCATTGTCATTTGTTTAGAACTAGCTTAATGACCGCTCCTTCCTACTCTGTAGACTGGCAGTATCTTACGTATGCAAGGTTGCAACCCCATCTTGCCCGGCGGCTATTCTTGCTTTGATGCAAGGGCAGTACTAAAACACAACAGACAACATATAACATATGTAAGACGAAGGACAAAAGACGAAAGACGAAATGAAAGGGGCTAATGACTTAAAACAAGTCGGTAGACCGATAGACCGGCCAATAGTGGTATGCACCCATTAAGGATTCATGCGCGGAAAGCATTGCCATTCGGAGAGCCTGACGGATGACCGGCTGGCGGGATTCTGTGCCGCTCGTCAGTAATGCGGGCTCTTGATTTTGGTATCTTACTTGACTATGCTCAGAGTGCTGCTATTGCTGCCGTGACTGTTGCTTATTGTCAATTGAGTTGCTGCTTTTCAAATGTTCACCGATTGGAACAGTAGGATCGGAAGCAAACTGGAGAGCAGTCTTTATCTATCAATCTAGAAACATTTACAGACTCAATTACCAATCTAAAAAAGACAACATCGACATCAGAAGCACATAAAGTTTGAGTCTTTTGAACACCACACGTAATGTCGATCTTGATCGCTGTTAAGCGCCGTCATATTTCATACTAGGGGCAATTCAAAGTCTCCTATGGCTCGCATGTGCACGCGCACGCACGGATCGATGGCATTGCACACTCGCAAATGGGCCACCAAGACTTTATTCTGTCACTCATGCCTGTCCTTGCCCCTGTTCTTCTGTACCTTGGATATTCATCCTTGAAGACGTTATATAGAATCTCACATTCAAGTTCTCCTGTATCAGAACTAGGGAGTGCACATAATCAAATATAATCAAATACATTCAGATAGACATCATAACAGGCATTGCTCGTTTTTGCAAAGTGCAACAAAAAGGTAGAATCAAGTAGAATCAAGATGTATAATAAAATAAAAATAAACAGTAGAACAAAAAAAAACAAAAAAAAAACAGAAGTGCAAAAGAACATGTATAAAGAGTAGGAGAGTGACATCTCATAAAGTTGAAATTTACCGATTAAATACGAATGCTACTGCTAAATATCCGCATAGCTTTGATTACATCTCGAACTGTGATGCTTCAAGCGCGCGCGTCATGGTGATGAGCACGCTAAATACATGTGGATCAGCAGTGTGGATGACCAATCACCAACATATGCAGTAGAGTTATGCTCACCGCCAAAAAAATCGAGGTCCACATTAAATTTTGATGGTGGCAGAAAACCCAAATATGTAGATGCACACGACGAGAACTGCAACGGCGCAGAAGCAGGTGACGACGACTAGATTCTCGACACATCGATTGACCAACCAGACCAGCAATTCAAACCACCAAAAATAATATCCTTGCATACGAAACACCAAATTCCCACCTCTACAAAAAAAAATGTCTGGTCCCAAGGCAGCTGGAAAAGTGGTCCGGCGGGAGGATCTCGGCCAGGACTTTGGCTCGCGCACGCCTGTTGAGGATTCGAGCGGCGACGAGTCTGATTTTCTTGACAGCGATGAACCACGAAAGAAACGCCGAGTTGCTGGAGAGGAGCTTGCTGAAGAGGGTAGTGACGACAGTGAGGGTGATGACGATGAGGAGGACGACAGCAAAGACAACGACAGTGACAACAAGGACGAGGTGGATAGCGACGCAGAAGAGCCCAAACCCAAGGCGGCCCCAGTCTCTGTTTTCACTAGTGCCCCGTCCCGTGTGCGGAAAAAGGCACCGGTAGACACTGAAAAGGCTGCTGCGGCTGCTCAGAAAAAGGCTATTGACGATGCCGTTGTGGCACTCGCCACCTCCAGCGCCGCCCCCAAAGACTCTGCGGCCAACACACTGTCTGCACCAATCGACCCCAATGCCACCTTTGACCAGATTAACGTGCGTCCGTGGCTTGTCCAGTCGCTGTCCAACATGGCCATCCGCCGGCCGACGGCCATTCAGAAGGGCTGTATTCCCGCCATCCTCAAGGGCCACGACTGCATCGGTGGCAGCCGTACCGGTTCCGGTAAAACAGTGGCCTTTGCCGTGCCGATCCTGCAGGCTTGGGGTGCCGATCCGGGTGCCATCTTTGGTCTTGTCCTGACGCCGACTCGCGAACTGGCCCTACAGATCTACGAGCAATTCATGGCACTGTCGGCACCGCAGCCGCTCAAGGCCCTGCTGATTACGGGTGGTGCCGACATGCGCGCACAGGCCATTGCCCTGGCCAAGCGGCCGCACATTGTTATTGCGACGCCTGGCCGCCTGGCCGACCACATCCGCACATCGGGTGAGGATACCTTTGGCGGTCTGAGCCGCGTACGCTTTGTTGTTCTCGATGAGGCGGATCGCCTGCTATCTGCGGGTGACAACATTGGCGGCGACTCGCGTGGCGGCCGGACACCTGGCCCCAAGCTGTCCATCGAGAAGAACGGCAGCATGCTGCCTGACGTCGAGACATGCTTGAGTGTGCTGCCGCCGCCGGCCAAGCGCCAGACGCTGCTGTTCACGGCTACGGTGACACCCGAGGTGCGCGCGCTCAAGGCAATGCCACGTGCCGCCGACCGTCTACCCGTATTTGTGTGCGAGGTCGAGACACATGCACCCGCCATCCCGGCAACGCTGAAGCAGACGCATCTCATGGTACCTGTCACGCACCGTGAGCACTACCTGCACGCTTTCCTAAGTACGGCACAAAATGTTGAGCTGCCGGCCGTTATTATCTTTGTCAACCGCACATCGACGGCCGCATACCTGCACCATCTTCTGCGTCTGCTGGACCACCGTGTAACGGCACTGCATGCCAAGCTGCCGCAGCGCCAGCGCACGGATAACCTGGGTCGGTTCCGTGCAGCAGCAGCGCGTATTCTGGTGGCGACGGATGTGGCTGCTCGTGGTCTTGATATCCCCGAGGTGGCCCTGGTGATCAACTACGATGTGCCTCGCCTGGCTGACGACTATATTCACCGTGTTGGTCGTACAGCACGTGCAGGCCGTAGCGGTCAGGCGGTGACGTTTGTGGGACAGCGCGATGTGGACTTGATCTTGTCGATTGAGGAGCGTGTCGGCCGGCCACTGGAGGCATGGACAGAGGAGGGAGTCAACCTGGAGACACGGGTGACGAAGGAGGCACTGAAACTAGTGGGTGAGAAGAAGCGGGAGGCGCTATTGGAGATTGACGAGAACCGCGAGGTGGGTGGAAAGCGCAAGCGGGGCATGCAGAAACTGCGCGCATGAAAGAGTTCATGGAATGAAGATAATGGAGCAGTGTAGCGAGGGTGGCGATGGCGTTAGAGGAAGCGATATAAGCAGATATGCGTCGCAGAACAGGCGTCGCAGAAGTGGCGTCACAGAAGAGGCATGTAGAGGGGCGAGTTTGGATTGTTGTTACTGTTTGCGGGCATTGCATCACGGCGTACAAAATGATAGATTATTGTATATGATGTTCAAGCGAGATAAAAGCAATATATTGATTTTGCACTCTTTTTTTCTCCTATCTTTTTGATTTCTTCTGCTTTTTGTCTTTGCCGTTTCACCCCTCTGGTATCCCAAGATGCCATCACGACGTTACGCAAGAATAGTCTTTTGACTCTAAAAAAACACTGTCTCTTCCCGTCTTTGGAACGCATTGTAACTTATTGCCCGGAACAGACGACATCCATCCTACTTTTACAAATAATACAGAAACAGTAGCCCAAATTAGCAAACCTGTTGAGGAAGCCGTTAGTATCAGAAGCATAGTTCTTGACGAGGTCGGCGTCTCTTATTACAAGGACAGGCATTGAGGCAAGATGCCGTCATCGCTCAGTGTTTGTGCTGTTTATTTATCATTTGCCTACTATCTCCAACTTTATCCACCTACTCGGGACGATGGTTCACTCAGAGATTTACGCTCACTTGAATTACTGCGTGATGAAGCTTGGCACTTAGGAGAAGAGAAACACAGGATTGTCTCATGTCTCAGATGCCGTTAGGCTGTAGACGAGGGCTGAGAATATGACATCAAATCATGAATGGTCTATGTATGATCGATGGTCAAGGAACGGATGCGGCTGATCGTCGAATAAAGTGTAATATCGATCGAATCAAATGGGGGGAGGGGGGCAACGTTGTGTATGTTATATAATCAAATAACACGAGGAAAGGAGAAATCATAGCGATACTCGTTCTCACCAGGAAAGTCAGGCAAACCATCGTCACAAGCATTTCCAAGATATAGTCTACAACTCTGGTATTCCAGTGTTTTCCCCTTTCTCTTTTATTTTTCTCGTTTTTATTTGCTATTTTCCATTCATATTGACAATCTCTTTATTCACCTCTCTTTTTTACTTATCTCATTGTATGTGATTGCTCCCCCTTCTTTGTTATATCAGGTACAAGGAATGAAGGGTCAAGGGAGAAACTAAATGGCGTAGAGTACCAAAGAATCAATCATATAACTTAAAGAGTGAAGTAACAAAGTGCACATGACGAATATCAGCCAGCGTTTTGACAATCAAAACTAGTCAAACAAACTAGGTCTGGCCTCTCTGTTTCCTTTTCCTTTTTTCAGACATAAACATATCATTGATGCCATTTAGCCTATCCCGGCTGTCTGGGTCTCCTCTCTTGTTGCCTCGCTTCGGCAACCACTATGCGCTGTATGTAATGTTAATTCCAATAGAACCCAATGAAGCTCCTTTACGAAAGGCTAGATTTCAGCTGCGTCTGGAAGCCTTCGTGAACATCCCCATCTCATCTGTAAGTCTTGTCTTTTCTCCTATTTTGCTCTATTGGATCTAATGGATTCTCCTCCGTGTTTAATATTTTACCAATGGGAATTGACTCGGCTTAGACCAATCCATTGGTACCTAACATTGCCAATAACGGGTGGGAATATGTCAGGGGTAGACGAGACCTTGGTCTCACCGTTTGTGCAGCCTTAACCTCAATCATTTACACATCAACCAGCTTCACATCAGTGGCCGTTCTTGGGACCAATGCGTTGGTAGACCAATTTTATTCTTGCCAGCATACCAACTATTACATCCCGTCTCCTTTCAATTTCCTGTGCCTCCATGATTCTATTCTCCCTACCTACCCCTACCCCCTAACCCCCAACGCCCGTGCATGATCCTCAACACAGTGGATTGTGCCAACCTATCCCGTATCATTAGCAACGGCCACAAATAGTATACACTGAGCTGGAAATGCACATAAATATGCCAAAATAGCAGCTAATTGCTCGGAGTGAGTAGAGATCTTATGCAACGGGGTGCTGTATTTGTTGTGTAATAAGACTGTGACACCCCGTATTCACAATTAACCTGGTCAATACAGAGACTCTTAATATTTATTTACACTGGTAATACAACTCCAATATTCTATCACAGCCTTCGATCTTTCTATTTGGATTATTTGTGGCCCTGTAGACTCTTCTCCATTTTCCCTGTATGCTTATTCCAATCTAGAGACGTAAATAGTATTACTCGCGTCCATTGGCCAGAGCTCTGCCTTGTGCTCCGTTTTGATTGTGTCTTATTGATCTGACCTATTTTATCAATTTAGGGAGACGAGAAAATACTGACATCAGACAGAAACAAAACGAAACAATACGGAACAGCAGCACGACAGCTGTACGGAGTACATAGCAGGGACTATGCTTCATTAGCTTCATCGCGGTTAATAAGAACAGTTACCACCGTTTCTCATATCGAGTTGATACCCATAAATAGATGACGGAGATGCCGATACAATGGTATTGATACCGTAAACACCGATCGCGAATGTTGTTGGTGATCCAGTTCGATGGAGCTGAGCTGTGATATCGAGCCGAGATATGGATAGAGTCTAGTACGTTTGTAACGCTGTTGTCCAACAAGATTAGAAGAAGAGAGAAATATACATATTTCAGCTGGTAAAAGATACGATTGGCTGGTTAGCGACGTCCTTTCGAGCCTCGGCGTCTACTTTTGATAGTTTCCCACAGTGCTCGTAGTGCTATAGTGTCGCAAGTCGCCTAATAAAACCTTCTCGTCCAGTACTTATTTGTTGATCTGGTTCAGTTTTGGCATTCAACAGAAGTGAGCCGTTCGCCGTGGCAGTGGCAATCCCTAGAAATAGGCTCTGCCATTAAGTAAGCAGGGAAGCAGCAAAGAACAAAGACGTCACTGAGATGAAAGTATCGATGAAAGAGAAAATTATCCAAGAAATGGCATGTGAAGAGTGCCGAGATTATGGTTGACAGACACATTGACGGGCTACAAAAATACCGGAGTTTATATTGCTACTGCCGACACGTCCAAGCGTGTGATCCCATAGTCTCGATCTGATATATAGGCTGTGATCACTATGCCCGTTTGTAAGGACGATAACATCGACACCTCCGCGTCCTCGTGCACTCGCTCCTAGGTTTGAGATGTGATCTCGTGCAAAGCCCCAGACATCCCGAGTTAAACATATTTTATCATGGGTTATACAATGCCCCGGTAGGACTCGAAGGTAAATGTAGACACAAATTGCCGTTAATCCGACTTTGCTTCGCAGCCTCTCCCTTCGTAGTCGCGACGGCGACGGCTGACGCATAGAAAATCAATAAGATAACTTGGCTAGCGGGATCGTTCCGAGCTTGTTGACTTGCTAAACGCTACAAGCCGGGAATGTCGGAGTAATGGAAACTTCGTCCCATAATCGTCCGCCGATGAGTATTGTGAATACTTAGTTTGCGTGTTTATTCCATTATTATTAAGCACTGAGCACTACAACATGACCCTGCAAGATCTTTCCAAGCCTCTCCCCATGCCCACGAATTTGAGGAAGTTATGCAGTCATAATTGACTCCGAGGTTGAAGAGTTAGGCGAGAATGTGACAGGGATTATTGAGGGCAGGTGACTGCTAACAGCAGCGATGACCAGAGATAAAAAAAAGCCAAGTATCATACTTAAAAACTGACGGGATTGGAGTCATGGAAAATGCAGAGCGCATGGTATTGTCGGGGTTTCGGGCACAACGCAAGTGAACATTGGCCCGCGTAGAAACGGAGTCGCTAGTAGAAACGGTATACTCTGGCCAGAAAACGGAGAGCTTAAACTACACCCCCCCCAACGTGCTCTAGTAAATCGGAATTAAGAGCTCGCTCGTATATGTAAGCAAATGTTTTGTCAGAACGAATGTGTAATCGTCCGTCGCTCTTTCCATACTCGGCACTGTAGTCAGTCACTGTATCTTTGTCATCTTGTCACCAACCTCGAACTCGGAAACATCGCCGTTAAGGAAAGAGACCCGCGATGATGGTTCTTTTGATTGATAGTATTAGTTGCACTTCGATAGATGTTGGGTTTAAACTTTGTCTTTGCTTTTGAGCTTCCACCTTTATGCCTTTATGACCCTGACGAATAGTCCTCATATAGATAGAGAAATAGATAGGGGTCACAGATTCCTTAAGTTTCAACACCAGAGTATTGTGTGATTGGAAAGACAACATGATTGATCACTACAAGTAGCCGACAAGGTGCAGTGGTGTGTCGTGTCAGGTAGCCTGTGTCTCATTTTTACAGCCTCGCGAGTGCGTGTCTGTCTGATGATATCAATTGTCTTCCATAACCTTGCATTACAATACCCATCCTGGAAATGACCGACAAGTAAGGCTGAGAAAACGAGCATTAGATGAAGCCTGTATCTGCAACTAGTAGTAAATAATTATTACAGCATTCCTCATAAATGCCAGTTTGATCGAATGTGGCTGTACATAATGTCAGATGGAGATGGCTCCCCTTTGGGCATGATTGAGCGAGTGTCTACTAAGTAATAATGTCAAGCACTCCAAGGAAGGAGATTGCGGCGTTTGCGCAAGGGCGTCGTGTTTACGGTCGTTCCCCATATTTATGTCGAAAAGAGTGAGAGTATGTGAGAGAAGAGTCACATCCTTTGTCAGACTTCTCGACCTCGACTCCAAATCCCCACCCCTTCCAAGGGTGTTAAAGTGGAGGCGGTCCAGCCTTATGGTCAACCGGAGACGGAGAAAAATTAAAAAGGAAAAAAGCCTAGAGAGCCGAGAGAAAGGAATGGGAAAGAAGCGAGAGCGAATATGAGCGAATGTGAACGAAGAGTATGACTTGGAAAATTGTGACCATTATTGGCGGAGAATCGGACAATTGCAACAGAACATCATGACCATTGATGTAGCATGATCCAGATGCAATCCGATAGTAGTCGATAATAGTCGATAACTACAACCTAGCTAGACCAACACCGAAACCGAGCTGCCATCGCATCATCTCCTCGCATCTACCATGAAAGCCACATTGTTATTGCACAGCCTTCGAGGGGTAATCTTGGCAATAGCCATGGCTATGGTAGTTGGGGGTCGGATCATGACAAGCTTAAAAGATGCGAGATGCGATACTGGAGATATAAACACCGCGTAAGGCTGTCGTATTCTCCCTTGCCCTTGTTTGACGGGGGGATGCAAAAATGCATATTCAAGGGTGAAAGCGCCCAGGCTCGCTCGTGGCTAGAATAGCCGCGTTAGCAAAGGCAAACGAAGTGTTTACAAGAAGATTACAGTCGTAGGGGAAGGCTATGACGGAGACGGTCGAGCAAAGGGGAAGGATCAATTGAGAATGGGACGAATGAGTTAGTGTTAGGCATCAGGTATCACTGAGGTATCAGGCAATTGAAGACAACGGTCATAGATCTAGATGGTGATGCTTGTGTGTTGCGTGCTAGACGATATCTGAATAGGCATGCAACTATCTTTTCTTCGTCTGCACTGAACAAACTCTGGCCACATTGCGTACAACGACCGTCTAGTTTCGCTAAATACAGCCTCGTTCAGATTGTTTGTCCTTGAGACCAGCATACCTTATAGCTAAATTGACCAGGCTGCCATATTTGCCCTGCTCGTCACAATACGGAATACGGTAATACGCCGAATATGAAAACGCGAGTTGCTCATACAGTGGGTGGTCAATTGAAACACTAATTGCCAAAAACACGAAAAAACACGAATAAAATCGACATAATGTATTTGATTATTCTATAACGAAATATAATAATAATAACACGACAATAGTACCATTTAATAGCCCGTTTCTCCCTCTATCCGTACATATTCAATACTTAGTATACCAGCTATTAGCTGCGATAAGAGCCTCGATGCGCCTCGGCATTGAATCGATTAAGTAGTCGATTAAGTCGCTATTTAAATCTAACCATACATGCTGAACGGCATTCTATAGACGCTCTTCCGTAGCATCATTGTTATGGCAAGAAGCTAGAAAAGGATCGTATGTATGAACGCGCTGCTTAAGAAGCTTCCAAAGGTTCTCAATTGGGTTCATGTCAGGGCTATATGGCGGCCAATCTAGCTGTAGAAAGTGGTTTTCTTGGAAGTATGCTCCCACCACGCGAGCTGTGTGTACACGCGCATTATCATGCATAAAGATAGTATCTGGGTCCATGATTGACGGGAGAGTACTTTCGAGAAGATCGATATATTTTCTCGCGGTAAAACCGCCTCTCGCAGATGCCTCATCACCTTCACAAGGTACGATATCGGTTTTGCTGCCGTATCTAATTCCCCCCCAGAACATAGAACTTCTTTTTGCTTTCTTTGGAATGCCTTGGACATATTGAGGGAGTATAGCTAAAGCTTCTAGAAAGGAATATTAATTTACGGGCGTGGAAAGGAAAAAGAGGACATCGATTTTTCTTACTCTTGGGGCGGAATGCCCAGCCTCTCTTTTGACCTTGACCACGAGCGATTGAAGTCTCGTCAGTGAATAAAACGCGCCTCCAGAAAGAGAGCGGCTTCTCACGATATCTTAAAGCCCATTCTAGTCGATTTTGTGCATGTTCTATAGTTAGAAACGGGCGTTGAGCGGCGAGGTTATGGACGATGTCGATGCTTTGAAAGTATCTTTTGAGCGTTAATTTTGAGACGGGTAGATGTGCTTGTTCAATAATTTCTTGGACTTGGATGAAAGGGTTGTTTTCGATAAGTCTATTAATACTAGACTTATGTCGTTCCGAAAATTTAGTCGGTCTGTGGCCGCGTTCTTTATTAATACCATGGTCTTGATCGGAGAAGCGACGAATAATACCGTAGACGAGGCTGATTGGGATCGCTTCGATAATAGCGATTTCAGTCCCTTTTTGACCTGACGAATGTCTAGCATATACTCGGTTGCGTGTACGAGGCGTAGAATGTATAGCCATCGTCGTACGTCTTTTTTCCGTTAGTTGGTGATGTTTTTTGTAACGGGTAGAAAAAGTAGACGCGAAAAACGCGGTTGGCGATAATTAAAATTAGTGTTTCAATTGGTTACCCACTGTACCATTATTTATTGGATCTCTGTTAGCTTAGATTTACATAGGATGCCTGCTAAATACAATTCATCATCAAGCTAAACGAGACCGACTAGGCACCAATTAGACCAGGCCAGGGCAGCAGGAGTAATTACACTATTGGGAGAAGGGAGAGAAACGGAGTAAACTCGTGGCAGACGGAAGATTCACGACGGCGTGTCGGGTAGTTAAATCCAAACAAAAAAGGAAACAGAGAGTAGTCACGGGCCAGAAAATTCCACTGAAAAAGAACAGAGTTTTACCACAGCCTCACGTCACGCGTCTGCAATCCACAAGACAACCCACTCTATCCACCTTTTTAACATTTACTCTATTTTTCGTAAGGCGCTGACGAGGAGCTGTTTCGACTAAACGCTCGAACCGGCGATTTAGTTGTCCATTGGGAATCTGGACTTCGATGCGTGGTTGTCAGTAATGTGTACTTGGCATCGAAGCATTATTAATAGTGAACAAAGAATAGCAAAGTAAGATTGAATCATCGAATCATATAATGCAGTCAACATTGATGATGGTTTAGTAATATGCAACGTGGCACGGTGATGTGTTCATAAGATGAAATGCAGTCATCAATGACATATCAGCATCAGTAGAGTATCATCACCATCAACGTAAATAATTCATATCAGCGTCAGTACCAAGCATCCCAGTTGTTACCACGACTCACACCTCACACGCAAGGTGATATTTAGTAAGCACTGTGGAGGACAAGTGTGTCGGACTCTCGGAGTCAGGCAGTATGCCCAAAGAGGAACTTAGCATCCGGAGGAAACTGAGTGTAATTACGGTAGGCATTTTCAATGCAGAAGGGATTGGAAGGTGCTAGGCTGTCATGGAATCAGGTAGATTTGAAAGCACGGGTTTGTCAGACTCCGATGGACCCATTATTCCTCCGTTTTGACGGGCTGCTTATGTCAACGTCAAAGACACGACTGAGAAAGCCATCTCGCTTCCGAATCAATACCAACCAATAATCTAACTCGAACTTGATACTTTTGTCCAAGCAATAGATAATTTTGCCTATTGCTGATTCTGTTCGCAGCTATTGCTGACTATTGGATATGTGTCTTATCAAGCCATATCATTGCTACCCCGAGACATTCAATTTGACACGGTCCAAGGGAGTATGATTGAATGATTGAATGATTTGAATGATGGGCTGAGTTTGGGTTTGATTGGTATCGCTCTGGACGCCAATACATACCGAACTTGACAACATGTCAATATGCAGCGGAATTGAGCTCACTCATTGATACTAGTATGCTCAAGAGCTGTTTATGATGATCCGGAGAAGCTCTGACCGTTAACTCCTGTTACCGAATGAAAGTACCCTATTTCCAGGGAAGGTGCGGGCAGCCGAAACAGTCAGTTCTGTCAACAAAGAGCAACGGACGATGACGGCGATCAAGCATCGACATGGCCTGAATCTGAAGTATTATTCTTATTCTGAAAGCATGGGCTTGTTACACGTATGCTATGCACCAATCAATCAAGTAAGACACCCAAATGTGTGGAAATCTAGAAGCCTGGCAGTGTCGCATGGGCTGCAGCAAGGAGTCAACTCGTCAACTTCAAAGAAAGGAGTCGAAAGCGAAAATGAGACGAGCATCAGGTTAGTATGGCTAGTATTGCATATGTTTGGAACTATGATGCGAGTGTGACTCGTACGAGTGCCTGGTACGAGTGACTGATGACCGAGAAAGAAAGTGTTGGCGCCTCGTTTTCGCTCTTTGTTCGGTCGGCTACTTTACAACTCTACCACTATTGATGATTGATTGTCTTGACGACGACTGCCTATGTAGGCAGACGAATAAGAAATACACGGGGTATTGTAGAGTGCGGCGGTGTTTAGAGCGTCTTGGCCGTGGATATAAACGGAGCTCCGTTTTGATTCTCTACAGTAAATCTGATTGTTAGAAAAATTAGACACACCCCACCCTTACCCTTGCCCCGGCGTCTTGTTGGCTCGCTCTTTCCCTTTTTTTTCTTTACTTTAAAGAGAGTCCAGACGGACGACGGCTCGCTTCCAGACCTCAGGATCTACGCCTAACGAGGCAGCAGCGAATCCTCCGTTTCAGCCGTCGAAAAGTAATTAATAAAATTTTAACGACACCCCCTGCGGGCCTTGGGCTTATGCTTGGTAAACCCCGGCTGACGGAGACAATAGACAATCTATGCTTGTTGTAGTCCTTCTGCACGAAAATACGGTGAAATCGGTCGGGGCGACGCAACACCGCAAGACTGCGAGGAAAAGCGAAAGCGATCATTTTCTTATTTCCCATGAGCATCGGCCAGAGTAGTTAATAATGCCCTTCTGCCCCGACCCATTCCTCTTGATCTCTTTCTTTCTGTTCATCTCACATTTATACTCAAAAACACTCGAATACTCCGAACATCTTCCATCACGATCACTCCTGCCTTTTAGAGCTCACATCAACAATCTATCAACACCCACCCACCATCAACTTTACTCTATTACCTCTCTACATCTACATCTACATCTGCATCTACATCTACATCTCTACATCTACACCGTCCATCGCCTTACCCAATCCCAGCACAGTTATCGACACGAAGCAGCAACGCACAGCAAGCAACTGCTCCACTTATTCTCAAGCCCAGACCTCCGGCTCCAGAATAAAAAAAAAAATCCAAGAAAAAAAAAGAAAAGAAAAGGAAGAAGCATACAAAGCCCACTGTTCCGCAATCGGGTCCAGTCTTTCACCATAATTTTCTGGTCTTGACTGCTCTTTGAGTCATAGAGTCATACTCCATTGTATTAGCCATACACCACACACACCATACACACTATCCACACACTCCTCGGCATACACCTTGTATCTTATATATACTTTTTACTCGCCCAATATTTCCAGACCAATTTCTTCACAATGTCTACCACACTCCAAACTACATTTTCATCTCCATTTGCCCTCGCTCCCCAACGCAAGACAATGAGCATCACACAAACATACTTCTTGGCCCATAAGGCCCGGGCCAAGCTGTCCTCGCAGGCAGCCCGCCCCGATCACAATCTGCGCCTGCTCGTCGGCCACGCCAACCTGCTCGACACCCTGATGCTTGAGCTGGCCGATGCCGAGCGTGAGCAGGAGTCGTGGTTCAACCAGTCTGTCCAGCAGTCCTCTACCGCATCCGCACAAGCACAAGTACAAGTACAAGCACAAGCACAACAAGAAAAGGAGCGCCACGTCCAGTGGGCCGACACCATTATCGAGGAGCCCGAGGAGGACTGGCAGGCCGAGGATGCTGACAACGATTCCGAGTCGGATGCCAGCAGTGACAGCTTCAGCGACTCCGACGACGACATCTACGACGAGGAGGAGGATGAGGAGGACTACGCCTCTTCCATTGACGAGGATGACCTCATGGCCGACTCTGCACCCCTTCAGCGTGTCGAGTCCAAGGTTGTTGTCCAGGCTGTCGAAGTTGACGCTGAGACCGACGACGACGCCGAGTTTGACGACGAGGCACAAGACGTACACCTCTCTCTCACCCGTTCCGCATCACACTCTTCCATCTCTGCTTCTCTGCACATGTCCTCACCACCAGACCTGGTGATCGAGGAGGACTCGGATGATCTTCTTTCGGATGACGATGCCTCGATGCCTCTGTCGCCCCCAGTCATCTCGCTCCAAAGTTTCTCCAAAGACTCATCCAAGCTATCAACTACCACCGCCATTGTCCCGACCTCGCCGCAACAGCAAGATCAGGAGCACGAAGATTTTCACGACAGTCAAGAGGCACACTACTTTGTGCCTCCTCGCAACCCTGCACGGTTGGCTGCATACTAAGCAATTCTCGCCATCACGACCATCACAACACATTCTGCTTCTTTATGATCTTTGCTTTGCATAGCGACCTGGGCCGGCTTTGATTTTCACTCTATATACCACTTTTCTTTTCTGTCATCATGGGATACCACTAGAACGCATACAAAAGCGACTGGCGTTTTACATTTTATTTTGTTAATCTTTCATTTGTTTCATTCTTGGTTGGGATATAGATTACAGTGTCACCACTTTTCTATCATTAGCGACGATTTAGATAGCAATCTCCTCTACACACCGCACTCCCTCAGGGTTGAGCGTAGTGTCAATAAATCTTTACTCTTACTTTTCTTTTCAACGTTGCGACTCGTGACTCTAAATCGTGATAAACTTGCTAATAAGTAAACATCCACTGGAATGTTCTCAGATCGTGGCCACAAGGCAATCATCTAATTTCAATCTGACTTTTCATTCTGAATACTTTGAATTATTATATCGAGTCTACTTAATCCACTAAGTACGCCCCACTGCTTTCTCAGCTGCCTTGTGTTCCGTCTGCCTGTGATACGATATTTTACACCGACTTTCCTCCCTTTTTTCACCACCTTAATACCACTCTTAACCCTCAATCCTCCAAACATACCCCTGCAGAACACATAAAAAAAAATACGCTGCAGTGAAAAGACACTGATCGTATCAGACACTTTGGACTTATGCGCTTTGGACATCTTAGGACCGCCTTGGTTGGGCAGCGCATGCATGTCTCAAACACTGTTACCAGCAGCAGCTTACTCTAGATTAGATTTTGACCATTATTGTATTATTTCCGTGCGTCTCCTGTCGTATTCTCCCTTTCTCTCTGCGTGTCTTGTGTGCTCTACTTGGTAAAGTGCGTGCGTCGTGTCTCTCTCAAGAGTGTCGTCAGGGTATCAGTTGGGCTCGATCACATAGTATTCATGCATCCCGTGCATCTCATCACAGATCTGGGCTTTTCTGTGTTATCAACGCAAACCAGTAAAGTAGTATTGAAACAACAAATCTGCAGTCTGGACCGATAGCACTGCTGATCACTGATATGATCGTAATCACTGATGGTGACGATTGCGAATCCGGAACCGATAAGATACCATCGGTACATATAGGCGAACAATCAGACGCAGCTCAGCACAGATAAGCATAAAGTTGAAAGGTGCGATAAGCTGATAAGATACTGTAGTATTAATTAATACCTTGGGCGGCCGGAATCGGATCCACTTAACTGCCTGTGTAGCCTACACCTCACAGCCTGCAGCCAAGACAAGAAGAGTCACGGGCGCGTTATCCTCGGCCGTCAACTATTATCTATCTATGCGATACCATCCTACATATGCATGGTCTGAGGAGTAAGATTGGCTTCTAAGCCGGTCACCCGAAGCTGTAGCATATACACAGCCATAGCCATAGCCAGAACGGGCCGGCGTGTCATTGGCAAGTTGCCGTGAATGCCGAGAGCGAATAAGTCCGAGTATCAAAGAGATATGGCGAAGACAACAAAGATACCGACCCCTTGTCTACTCGAAAACAATGGACATCCTGACAGCAAGCACAGTCGCAATAACAAAGACAAGACAGATATAGACACACAAAGGCAAAGACAAAAAGAACACAAAGCCGAAAATCAAGCTGCAATACATCATTGCGTTGAATATGTCATCGTCAGAAAAGCTATTGTCATCATGGCAATAAAGAGCTATCTTGAGTATGAATCACGCCATCTACACCTCCTCATACGCATCGTTATCGTCATAGCCTCGGCCGTCTTTGATTACACATCAAGATGTATACTCCAAATACTGGGCAAATTAATTATCGGCTCTCGACAGTTCAAAGCCCCAAATGTTGCCGTCTGACATTCTGACAAATGCATGCTTTATTAGAAATGCATCTTTAAAATATTCGAATACACCTAAGATCTAGTTGATGCTTTCGCTCATTTCTTGCCCGGCCTTGTCAGCCTCCTAGCTTCGCTCTTCCAGATATTCTAAACTGCTTCTATCAATATAGTTGAAAGGAGTCAAGACAGCGTAATAACCACTGTCGTATTCTGGTTCACAGAGCCTTGAACGCCTGATACTGAACAATCAATGAATAACCCATAAAATGACTACCAAACATAACGCTCGAATGCCGATTTTGAATATCATACGGGCAACTATCGTTGAGTTCAATAATAACAGACCGAGATTTACTGTAAATTCGACTGATATGCCCGTACTCCATGTTCCCTTCGACTGCCGGAGAGCTCACCGTAGGTTGCATGACACTTGTATATGGGCAGCATTTCCGTTCTCCATGGAGTAGGATTTCGGGAGTCCAGACTGCTAAACTGCTAAAGGGATATACAGACCGAGGCCGAAGTAGAGTCATGACTGCGCAGAACGGAATACATTACTTATTTCCATTAATTTCTTTCCAGTGTACTGCCGCGTTTCGCATCGTACTCACACTTACACCGAGGAGGAGAAATACGTAGATATTATTTTGCTCGACAGTCTCATTAATAAACAGGTCGTCATTCAGGTCGTCATTGCAATTCCTGACAGGGAAGAAGCATGGGGAAGAGTATGGAAGGTCTCCGCTCGATCCGGACGAAGAGGTCCTGCTGTAAATAAATCGATGATCGATGATCATAAACTTTACAATCAACGTCGGGGTTGACCGTTTCAACCCTTGGTCTAGACTGTCAACCATACACAGCATCAATCGATCAATCGATCAAGCAATCAAGCAATCGAATGGCTCATGGATCGAGCCGTATTCGCCTCTCGCGTTGTTTTTTTTTACTCTGTAATCAATGCTTCTGCATGAACGCAAGGCGAGAACGAACAGCATATGTCTGTGACAGGGATGTTCCCAAAACCCGATTGAAATTCGTGGCTCACTTCAGATGCAAATCAAACAGACAATATTTACTAGCATAACGGTCATTGTCTCACAGGCGTAGAGTTCGACACGCCCCTCCGAACCAGAGCACGAGGATGGTGGAAAGAACAAAAGCAAGAGTCCGTCCGGCACCAACGGAAGAAAACTGAAGAAAATAACAAGGAACAACGGGAGGGGAAGAGAAATTGGGAGCAAGGGCATTGCAGAGTCATGAGAGCAATAAGGCTCAAATTTGCGTAGCGCAGCATTTCTGGTCACAAGCTCTCCGTCACCAAGCTATTCGGGTTGACTAGTTCTATCCGCTTCTTCCTAATGTCGTTGATGTTCTCCGTTTTGCTGGTTTTCTCCCCGTTTAATTAACTCCATAAAGAGGAGCCAGAAAACCCCAGTTCAGCTCGTCCACGATCAATACGACGATATTTTTTCAAGAAAAAAAAAAAGAGAACACTCGCTTTTTCGTCTCTAACCAGGGTCTAGCTTATTTTTTACTGTAAGGCTGCCGTATTTCCACTTTATCCCTCCAAGTGTTTTCACGTTTTATCTTTTATAAAACCCCGCCGGCCACCGGTTCTCGCGAAGCGCCGATGAACCGACTTCCTCCGAGTACTCTTCATAATAATCTGGGATTTTTAGAGGTCATTCATGCAGCCTGGCCGGCTACCGTCGCGTAGCAATGGAGCGGCGACTGTGGCGCTAGAAGGAATCAGAAGCGCTAAAACAAATAAACCCTCCTGATCTATGACTGGTTGTTTAAGCCAATGATTAATCTTATTTAAAGTAGAGTATCGTGAAATTTTAGAGAAATTTTAATAAGATGAACAGGGCGTCTCCGTTGCGGAAAGAGGCAAAATAGAATATCAACATACCACGACAAGCTCAAAATACTAGAAGGGAAAAGTAGTCATCAAACGGTCACAAAATGACAAGGCTGTATATCAAACCCAACGAAAGCCAAGCAGACTTCACCAGTCTAGACGTTTTTTTTTTAAAAAAAAAAAAACTTTCTCAATGGCTATAGATAACATAAAAATAGGGTGTCATCGTAATGTCATTTCTCCAAATGTGGCAGCTTACATTTTAAAGAGCTGTTATTATGCACTCAAGATGTCGTTTGTGATTACAAAATATTTTCTTTCGTCTTTCCAATTTTATCAATAGGCACAACGGACCACGAATCATATTATATCCTTGCCTGCATTTGACCTCCATGATGATAGAAAAGAGGCCGTAGACATGTGCCGACTTCATTGGCTGCCAAAGTGATAATACAGCAAGCGCTGTAAGTGACCCTGGACCAATGGTATCTATTTAGTCCTCGTTAGATCATATATCACCAGGCCTCGTTGGTGCTCGTAATGCTGCCTGTCTCCAACAAGACCATCAATAGATATGATAAGGATATCTTCTTACCTTTGAGATCTCTTTTGGTATTTTTAGAGTTTCCATGAGTCAATTTACAGTTTCATTTACTATATCTTTTGCATCTACGACACACAACATCGACCTCGTCACACCCAAGATGCCACGAGGCTGTCGATCATCTACTTCAGTTCACATCTTTGCTGCCGTCTGGTTTGGGCCGTTGCTTCTATATATCACGCCTAGTCTGTCACAAATGGTGCCGGTGGTATACTCCACAGAGACTCGAAAAATTAAAATATTAGCATGGGCAAGTGATATTGATACTGGCTGTCAAAAGGCCCTTGGCCACGACGAGGACGACAATTATCATGACGGTCTCCACTGGAGGAGTCGCGGCTTTGCTTCTCTCGGCGACTCATATAGTACCGGAATCGAAACGCATCTTGATGGCAACAAAGAAGAGAGCTGCCGTCTCGGCTATGGTGCATACCCGTGGCGGTTGGGGTGAGCGGGCACTGTGCGATCTGGTACAGGTACGACTAGGCGCTCCGGAAATGCTCTCCATGGCTGAAGTAGTTGCAATCCACAGCGATGATGGTGGCAGTGACGATGCCTCCGCCTACGGTGATGGCAGCTTGGTGGGTGAGAACTCCATGTGGTATGTTCCAACATATTATGGCAAGACGTTCCATCCTCGGTCCGACGGCCAAAAAACTATCCGCGATGCCGTCTATATTGCCTGGGAATAGTATGGCATTTAGAGCCGTTATATACTTGGCTTTTTTTAATATTTTTCTTTGCTTTTTGTCCTCTTGTTTTTACACAGCGCCTCTCCACGGTACCCTTTCAATATTCCTTAACGGACTGACACGATCTTCTATTTCCTAACAACTTTGACTGTATCTTAAATCTATTTCCTATTTAATATAATGCTATCGTTTATGACATGGTGTCTCATCCACTCTCTATATACTCGTAGGTGACAACCTTCAGAGGTTGGCCATCATCTCACGCAGGCACATGGTCGCGTAGTTACTAGATGACATTCGGAAGTTCAATACCACTGCAATCTCCATCTCCTCGTTTTGTTCGTAATCGACAAAGCTTTTGCGCCATGCAGGTGTTCTGTTGATGGCAGCCTTGCCATCCCTGGAAACGTCCTCTGTCGGCAGCGTCTTGAATAGATTTGTGACATTTGCATTTTCCGGGACCACAATCTCGGCTGTAGCGAGCTCACTCTGCTGCACCTTCTCTGCAGGAGCAAGAGTAGAAGCGTCTACCACCATGGGCTCGCCTGCGGTCGCAGTGGAAGAAACACCCACGACTTCGACTTCGTTGCTAGCATTGGTTTTGACACGTTTGCTGTCATCTGCTGTGGCGGCACCCTCAATCTGGGAGATACGGCGACGGCGGCTGCCGCTGGCATCTGTATCTGTACTGCCCGTGTCCTTGGTCGTTGCTAGGTTGGCTGCCTTGATGTCATCGGCATCTGTAGGGTGCATCTGCTCAAAATCGTGTGCATACGGCCTCACGAAGAACTGGGGAGTGGCTGTGAACCGGGCCATGATCTTGCGGTAGTGTCCGCTTAGGCTGAACTCTTTTTGCGGGCGGCGCATCTGGTGTGGACTCAGACCACCGTTTTCAGGCCGTCCCATGAACTCGCTGTAGAAATCACCAATGTCATTGGCCGGGTACAGAATGTCGTAGCCCGGCACCGGTAACACAACGTCAAAAATTGTAAAATTACCACTGGCGGCTTCTTCAGCACTCAGTGCGCGTGCTGTCTGGTAGAATGGCTCGTCATCTGCACCCAGGGCTTCGGCCGCATCAGGGTCCTGGCCGCCGTCACGGGTACGACCTGTGTCCTGTTCAACTAGCACGAGGTCACCCGCAATAACCTTGTCGCCGTGGCGGGACCATCTCTCGCTTGTGACCCAGTTCCACACCAGAGATTGATAAGCGTGGATGTATAGCACTCTCAGGCCACGAGGGATTCTGCAAAGAGCACCACAGTAGTCATTGCTTGGACCGTTCTTACGGCCCAAGTGCTGGATTATGGTCGTCTCGGCACTGAAGCGTCTCGGCATGATCTCTAGGGCAGCCTCTGACTGTCCTGTCTTCTGGAACATCTGGATAGCACGTGCACGATTGTACTCGTCGGGCTGAAGTCTAGCCTCGGCGTCTGGAAGCTCCAGAGCGGCGGCTGTTTCAGACTCAATGTCGAGAATGGCCTCGCAGGCGCCCTGAAAATCCAGGCCAAGAATTTTCTGACCAACTTCCTGAGTTCCGATAGTCCGTGTACCGAACCGCTGGAGGCCGAAGTAGTTGATGAAGCCGTGCTGCTGGATGTGGTCCATGGCAGACTGGACACACTTCTCAGTCATACGGAGGCGGTGGGAAATACTGCATCCCTTGCCGCGAACAAGCTCGACGCCCTTGACAACAATGACGAAGTCGTTTCCGCCGTGCTGACCGAGCTGAATCGCACTCGTGTTGCGTTGAAAGTCGCCAATCTTCACAAATTTGCTTCTGGCATTGATCCAGTTCATGTTCTCGGGTCCATGCGAGAAGACACTCACACGCTGGGTCGTAGCAGCACGACGGTCTTTGGTGCCGGCAAAACCAAAGCTTGAGTTTTTTATCTTGAGAAGACGGGCCAAGTAGCTGATAGCCTCCATGGTATCCTTGTTCTCCTTGAACATTGTGAAATGTATGTACTTGCCCAGTCTCTTGTCATCTTTGGTGTGGACAACATCACCGGGGAAAACCGCAGTGCCCGAGTTGCGGCCTCTGCCATCAGATCCCCTTGACTTTGTAGGGAGTCTGCTGTTTTTCGGCTTGCCTGCACCAGAAGCTGGCATCGCAACAATTGCACCAGTCTCGCTATCGACACGCGTTTCAAAGGTTCCCTTAAAAACACGCCGAATGCCCTCGTGGTAGCGACCTCTTTGAGAACGCTCATGGCAGGTAGCAATGACAAACTTGGGGGGGCGGGTGCCACCGCTCAGAATGGCAACATTTGCCTCCTGCAACTGCTTGGCGACCTCCTCGCCCACAAGCTCAATAAGAAATGCAACATCGGTAGCGGACAGGTCTTCAATGATTGGCTTGGGGGGTTCTTCAGGCATTGCTTCTGGGAGGATGGCCTTCTCTGTCTCTGTCTTCCCAGTCTGCTTTTTGGCTGCTTCGGGCTTTGGTGGCTTTTCTGCGTTAAATTCTTGTACTTGAGTATATCGTTGTGTGATATCAATGCTTACCTCGCGGGGTGTTGACTCAATGCTGCCATCGCGGTCTGTGAGATAGAGAACAGTGCCGTCCTTTTGCACTTCATGAACAATGAAGTCGGTGTACCTTGATAAAGTTAGCCAACGTTATCTAGCTGAAATACCAATTGTGTACGCCTAACCTTCTCCGGATATCGCCATGCCAGCCAAAATCGATGGGTGAAGTAAAGTGCAGAATACCCAGCTTCTTCTCTAGTAAGGAGCGGGTGTCGTTGGTGCGGGCACCTGGCTGCGCAACAGGGGTAGGCTCGGCCATTGTAGTTGGATTATCAAGCCCAGTATGAGCTGCACTCAAAGTAAATGACTGTGTTTCAATAGTGTGTATGCCAAAAAAAAAAGTTATAAAAATGGCAGGTGAGTAGGCCAGTATCTGCAGCTATGTGACAGAGCGGGACCCAACGTCAGTAGTTGGCCGCAGTTGGTCTTTGTTTAGATGTGCTGTGCCGTCAACCCCGAGATGCTAAGGTAAGGATTGCAAAGAAAAGTCTCTTGTGGCGATGCAAGCTGGCAAACTATTATAATCGATGTTGGTTTCGGAGTAGGCTTCAGAAAACGGAAATCCTATTGTGGTTTGAGTGGCTCAAAAAATATGTTATCACGATTGCTCCTGCCAGATTCATTTGATATTTTTTAGTGGGGATGCTGCCGCCTGAACTCGACGCAGCTATGTCTACCAAATTAGGAAGGCGGTGAAGATGCTATGTAAGAACACTCGTGACACAAGACTTGCTTATTTATACTTTGAGCTAGAAGGATCTTGTCGATCTTTCAAGTTGGAGTTACACTAGCGTATACTAAGTAGAAAGCGGCGTCAAAAGGTTTGATATCTGTAGGGACGTTTCTTTCCATATTGTCTGCCACGCTGTTTGCTACACCATTGCTACCTTTAATATCATTTGTATTCTACCCTAAGAACCTAGTTTCTGTTCTGTTTTATTTATATTTACTTCTTCCATACATACAAAAGAGACACTCTCTCCGGCAGCTTCGCGATGCCATCGAGTAGATACAAGAGCCAAGTTCGAGGCCCTTCATTTGCCGCTTGGAATTTGCATCTGGAAGATAGATAAGCTGATATAAACATAATGCATTATGTGGATTTGAATTGTCAAGTTCGAATATGTACTCGATTTAAAAGATATTTGTATTTGATATGTTGTCTTGATGTAGGCCTTCTTGGAAGACAAACACGAGGCATTCGACGAGATTACATACTGAAAGTGTTCCTCTGATTGACATCCAATACCCGATTATACCGAGTGGTTTGCCGTTTCACATTTCTGTCATGAGCTTGGAGACGTTTTATACATTTACATTTGCCCGAGTCTATCAAAGACACATTGAATAGCCTATGAGCTTCGACAGAGTCGTCAACCCTGAGATACCGAGCAATGAATAGCCGTCACTGTCAAATTGCCACAGCCATCCTACATTGATATAAACTACATTGATATAATTATACACAAACCTATACCTCCCTTGGCAGCTAAATATCTGTCCAGGCTACCCAAAAGCGTTGGCCGACATTATTGTAGAAGGACCATCGAAACATTCTATAGAGATAATAGCAGGTCCCAAAGGCGAATCGAAGATATGGGTCTGAGTGGGGATTTGTAAGTATGCTCAATATAGTATAAGATGAACTGCAATTAAACTGTTGATGTCGGGGAGATAGTGATATCATGACAAAGTTGATTTGAGAAATAGTCTTCAAAAAAAGAAAATTATGAAAATAAATAATACCTTGGAATGGTACACTTATAGAAAGTCTTCAAAGGGTATAGGCCGTTTTATATTGGAGAGAAGAAAAAAAATCCTGATGAGAAAGTTTTCAAAAGTTTACAAACTACTATTCTTCATAGTCTCTGATATCTAATACTACAGAGGCTGACTTGGCGATTCCGATTTGATATGCAAAAAAGCGGGGCTAATATCTTTGATGGAAGTCTTTTGAGGAACCCCCCCACGATACAAACCCTAAACTCACGACGCCCAGCTACAGCCTCAACTCAGTCCAGCCTCGTTTTCATCTTTGCTAAAGTCCACCAATTCAATATTTGTCAAAATGGCCAAGGGAAAGGCCGACAATAAAAAGGGCGGCGACGCCAAGAAGGGCGGTGACAAGGGCGACAAGGACGTCAAAGGTGCTCAGCAGATCAACGTCCGGCACATTTTAGTAGGTTGCCACTATATATGCAAACATGCAAGCAAACAAATACTATTACCAGGACTAATTGAATAGTGTGAAAAGCACGGAAAGAAGGAAGAGGCGCTGGCCAAGATCAAGGCGGGCAGCAAGTTTGACGAGGTTGCACGTGAGTTTTCCGAAGACAAGGCCCGTGCCGGCGGTGCTCTGGGATGGAAAGTGCGCGGCAGCCTCGATCCTGCCTTTGAGGCAGTTGCGTATGCACTGCAGGCAAGCACGACTGCATCACCTGTTGTTGGTGAGGCCAAGACTCCCTTTGGCTACCACATCATCATGGTTGAAGGACGGAAGTAGGCTATCAGTTTATCATACCAGGCTTCTAGGATTCAATTGTGGGCAGTTAAAGTCACAGTCTCTAAATTGTGTGAAAGGGCGAATCAATACGAGATATAGGAAAGAAAAGACACTATCGAGAAATTAGAGGGGGGGATTTCGACGATAGATTAAAGAAATAGGGAATCAAAGAATTAAGGAAATAAAGAAATCAAAACCGCAAGCTAGAGAGAGGGAGAGGAAGTAAACGACGGACTATCAAGTTCCAAGATTGCGACATCCTATGCTTGTGTCGGCCTGATGTCGTATGGCTACTATAGATAGGACAAGAGCCTCATTTTATCCGGAGCGACAGAGATATCCTCCTCCTCCTTTCTTTGTTGTTGTTCTTCTCCAGCCCCATAAAGAAGATCCAGACAGTAGTCGGGAAGGTTCTCAAGCTTGCGAATGTAAGCCAGCTAATTCGGCTTCGTGGCCATCATTGTGCTCGCATCCCAGGCTGGCCACGGCACCTTGGGAGCACGCATCTTGACTAATTCGGGGACTGGCTTGGGGTCGGAGGATTTGAAATTGCCACCGGCGCCTGCAATGCTGTTTCAACCATTCTTAAAGGCGGTGGCTACGCCTTGGTTGGCATAAACATTTAAAAGAGTTCCTCTAGGTAGCATCCTAGATATCTCGGTTCTCTTGGCCGGTCGGAGAGTCAGTTTCATCCGGTTCCCCCATGGATCTGGACTATGTATAGCCTCTCCAGCTTCTTGACAAATTCAGCATAGCTTGCGCCCGGATCATACTGCATATGTGCTGTAGGTACCGAATTGCGGCGCCTGTCGTCGGTAAACCGTTTAGCAAAATTCTTTGTCATCAAAGAGCAAGATACGCTGGCCACAGCACACTACAGACAAGGTGGAAGCTGTGGTGGCGGTGAAGGCATTCGGAGAATAGGGCGATGAGCTCGGGGTTGCTCAATGTCGTGTATTTGTGCCTCAGCTTCAGCTTTCTTCATATGTTCCACTCGGTGTTTCTTCTCTTCCCGGGCCGCGTTCAAGAATACATTCATGAACTCGGAGAACTCTGCACCGGCCTCACTCAAAATATTCTCACTCTTGGGAGAAGAACAAACGTGGGTCTGTGGTAGTGACAGCCATGATTTCCATGCTTCCTACAATGGATGAAGCTTGAGCAGTATATCGTCATCGAGGTTAACCGAGAATATCTCTTGGGAATCCGCGAGACTGATATTGCCTTCTGCCTCATTGAAATGATGTGCCTCTTTGTTGTCTTTGATGAGAGAAGACCCATCGAGGCATATCGTTGACATGTTTACAATGATATCGTAGAGTGATGGCGGCAGTGGTGTTGTTGTTTTATTAGTTTTTTGTGTCGAGTTGGTCGTAAAAGTAATGATGATGATGCCGAGTAGCTGAGTCGAGAATTGTTGTAAACCACATTGCTCCTATACAAGCAGCAGGGAGAATGTGGATTTAAGTAATTCAAGCGTGCAGATGTCCAGTTTTTTATTGTAGGTTCAGTGTGCTTTGTGTATGCTGAAGTTGGTGTATACAACCATAAAAAAAGCACACTGAACCCGCAGTGAAAGAACTAGAAACAGATGTAATTGAACAACAAGCAAGATAATACTTAAAGAAGTGTTGCCCTTGAACGACCTCTAATGAATCCAGGAACGACGAAACGGCATCTTTAAGACCGCAAGTGACTAACCAGGACAAGCTAGGACTGCAAATGTATGCCCGCTATAGATACTCCGTTCGTTTACCAATTTATGGTAGAGCAAAGAAACCAAGAGAATCAAAGAGGAATCAAAGAATCAAAACATTGCTTTTCAAAAAATTCCTATTATCGTAGTCCCTTCTCCCAATATCGCCGTTTCAGTCCAGAAAGACAAAACAAAAACAAAACGGTAGAGTGCAGAGTGACAAACAAAAAATAACAGTGAAATCAAATAGAGCAACAGAAATATAATTTAGAACACGCATATACTCATAACGCACCCGCAAAACCAGCCAACATTCCTCCATTCATCACCTAGACGCTCCCCGTTTTCAAAATATCAAGTTGAGCATAGAGAAGTACACTCTGTCTTCAGGAAAAGAGCAACAGTCTACGACCGTGCCTCTTCCAGCTCGAGCTCTAGCTGCCGGATGCGCTCACTCTGCTCGGAAGACAGAAGCAGGCGCTTCTTCAGTCCCTCGACCTCGCCGGTCAGGCTATCGATCTTGATGTTCTGGGCCTCAACAAGCGTTGTCAGCTTGGCCAGGACATCCGCGACATCGCCGCTGCCGCTCGAGGGGGCGGAAACCGCTGGCGAAGAGGGAGCCTGAGACGCCGAGGTTGGTGCACGGCTGACGGCAGGCAGAGTGGGCGTCTTGGAAACAGGCGGGGGCGAGGACACCTGCTCGGGTGCCTTGTAGGCAGAGGCCGCTGGCTTGGTGACAACAGCAGCAGGTGCCTGCCGAGGCTGAGGCCGGCCGACCTCCTCGAAGCTGGATGTCTCGTCGTCATCGTCGCTGCTCTCCTCCTCGTCGTCCTGGAACTTGTTGGCCATGGTCGACAGCGAATCCTTCTGGTCGCTGATCTTTGGGGGCGGGCCGGTGCGGACAGGGGCCGGAGTAGGCTCGGGCTCCTTCTTAGGTGGCGGTGTAGCCTTGACGGGCGAGACAGGGGCGGGAGCGGGGGCAGATGTGGTGGGAGTAGGGGCTGGTTTGTAGTCAGAGGCGACTTCGACAGGCGCGTTGCCCTCGTAGACGCTCTCGAGATCGATCTTGGCAGGCACACCTGTCTTGCCATCAATCCACTCCTTGGCAGAGACAGCAGGCTTGGTGCCGGTGGCGGGTGGGTAGATATCGGACTGGAAAGTCTCAGCGCGGCGGGGGACAGTGAACGCAATGGGCTCGATGTAGGCGTCGTTGACAGTCTTGTAGGCGCGCATGATCTCGTTCTCGTGGAGCTAAGAACAAAATGTTAGTAGAAGACCTGGTGATAGAAGAAATGACTGTACTCACGTTGACACCGCGTCTCGGCAGGAACGCGATACCACGCTGGGGGTCAGCGGATTTGTACTCGGAGAGGAACTCGAACTTGTCGTTTTCATATTCGTAGTAGCGGATGTTGCCGTCACCCTTGCCGGCAAGGTACAAGCAGTTGGAACCCTCGTCTAGAAATTAGTGAGTATTATGCTATTTAAAAAGTGGCTGTTTGCAAACTCACCCCAGAAGGGCATGAGGACACCAGAGATGGAGTCCAGGGTGTTGAAGCCACCAATGGGCTCATTCCGGCCGGGCTCCCACAAAGCAAGCTGGCGCTCGCTCATGCGCGAGAAACCGGTGGTAGCAAAGCGGTTATGCTCGCCCAGCCAGACGACGCGGCTATTCTTGGCGCCTGGATGGCCCTGGGCCTCGTGGACAGTTGAGCCGGAACGCACATCCCACACGCGGATGCGCTTGTCGCGGGAGGTCGTTACCAGGAGGTTACCGCTGGCGTTCCACGACAAGCTCTGGATGATGTCGGGCTGTCTCAGGGTGTTGGCAGCTTGGCCCGTGGTGACGTCCCAAAGCTTAACAGTCAAGTCGCCAGATGCAGACGCAAGGATGCTGTCGGCGGCAGGGTTGAAGAGAACCTGGCCGACCTTTCTCGAGTGGCCCTGCAGCTTACTGACGGGAGCGACGTCGACAATCTCCTCGGCATCGGTGTGCAGAGTGAAGTTATCGGGGACCTGCCAGATAAAGACACGGCCATCATCGGAAGCGGAAGCAATCACGTGGTCGTTGAAAGGGTGCCAATCGGTGTCGAGGACGGCTGCGGTGTGGCCGCGGAAGAGAGGGATCTGGTCGGGGAGCTTGCCGCGCTCCTCGAGAGGGATGACGGCGAATGCGCCACCGCCGCTAGCCTCCCAGTTGACGGAGAGGAACTCGGGGTTGGCCTGTCATAGTCATGAGAATTAGTCACGAGACATATTAGAGAGGTTGAAGCGAATTCTGCATTGTTTGTGGTAGGCGGAGCTCGATGTGATTTGATGCGATTTGATGCGATTTGATGCGATGTGGTGCGATGCTTCCCGGACGTTCCGCGCATCTGGCTAGGGAATTGAAGTAATGCTCAGGGTAGCAGTGTCACATACCTTTACCAAGTTTGTGTCCCAAGCATTGCGACTGATGTGGAGGTTGTCGTAGCAGAACTCTTTACGAGTTGGCTTGCCAAAGACATGGCCTGTTGGGTAAGGAGAAGCGCATTAGAGTAAAGAACGAGAAGAATGAAAATAACAAAAAGAGAAGAAGAAGAAAGAAAGCAAAAGAAAAAAAGAAGAAAAAAAAAGCGAGCAAGCACGTTGGAGATCGACAGCTATCCCTGCATGTTAGGGTAAAGTCGAACCAAGCAGATGGTGCGATGGCGAGATAATGAGACGAAGACAGAAAAAGAAAACATAATACAGGTCGGGGGAGTGGGATGTGGGATGTGACGAGAAAACAAGAGCTGTGTCCAAGCTTGCGTCATGACGTACGGTATTTGGAAGCGCGCACAAACCGGCCAGCCATTTGGTCGAATATGTAAGGTATGTGGTTGTATGGGTCGGGTAGGTTGGTGTTAGAGTGTCGACGGCTGTTTGAAGCTTGAGTTGAAGGAAAGAAGATAAAGATGTCGAGTAAGGCTCGTGAGATGGGAATGAGACGACTTGGCTAGAAGTCGTCGAAAAGGGGGGTGACGATAATCGGAGCTGCTCGACAGCGGATCGGATAAACAAAGGAAAACGGGGGGTCGACAGGGGGAGGAAGGCTGTTGGTAGTACCGGGATGCAACGGGGATTGTCAAAGGAGTTGATGGAGGTGGGCGAGTTGGGCGATGGGGGAAGACAAAAGGAGACAAAGGTAAGAAAGGAGGAAGCAAAAGGCGGGAGATGGAGCGAAGATCGTGGAAGTTGGTGAGAAAGGCAGTAAGAGCAAGTCAAGCTCCGCCACTTCTGGAAATAGCCCAAAATACCCCAAAATAGTACATTCAGGGTAGGAACGATAGCGAAGTAGCGCAGCGGCAATGTAGGCGTCAAGGCAAACAGGAATGAGTG
Organism: Ophiostoma ulmi; assembly: GCA_029298715.1. Classification (NCBI taxonomy): domain Eukaryota; kingdom Fungi; phylum Ascomycota; class Sordariomycetes; order Ophiostomatales; family Ophiostomataceae; genus Ophiostoma; species Ophiostoma ulmi. The sequence goes on along the minus strand of JANSLN010000002.1, from coordinate 2,386,940 downwards.
ACCCCGCAGGCCACCATGGCTTACCCACCAAAGCTCTTTCCCCCTGAGATTTAGAGGATTTGACAAAGTAATACAAAGTAATAACATGATTATTCTTATTCGTATGGAAGGAGCGAACGGCGCAGGTTCAAATAGACATATATCTTACAAAGACAACATGGGGCACGTGCTTCACACTCACTAGCATCTGCAATGTAAAGCTGCTTCTCGGCGGTCTACGAATAACAGCAAAGACCAAACACTGTTTGTTTCGAGTTGGGGCAAACGGGGGAAGATTGTGGGTGCGGTGTATAATTTAAAAGGCATGAAATAATCCAGCAAAAATAAGAGACCAACGCATGACCAGTAGCAGCCCGAAATACCTCGAATATGTGGCATTGAGGATGTTCTTTTTGTTCTTTTCAAAGGTGCTGCAGTGCTATTACTGCTCTTGCCTCTTTAGCGTGTGCTGTAGTAGTTTAGACATGCATACCCAAAGACCATAACACATTATTCTTTGATAGTAAAACAATGACAAAACCAACTCACCAACTTCAAATGGGCTGTTTAATCTGAGCAAGAAGGAGCAGGAGCAGAAGGAGCAAAAAGGAGCAAAAAGGAGCAAAAAAGAGCAAAAAAGAGCAAAAAGGAAAATTAAAGTCAGTTAAAAGAGAATAAAGACAACACGCAAAAAGTATGGCTCCGCTGGGGTTCGAACCCAGGACCTTCTGCGATCTTTGCAATCGCTTGTGAAGCAGACGTCGTAACCAACTAGACCACGGAACCAGCTATTTTCGTGTGAGGAATCTAGCTAGTAGGATTTATAGCTGGCGACTGGCACCGTATCCGATGAAAGCTGTCAACAATGATTTAGAAAATGGTTCGATGGGCTCAAAAGTTGAGTGTTTATTCATGTCTAATCGCATGTATTGTGATTTGAACAGGATATCAGTTTCTATATGAATTAAGCAACAGTAACACGGCATTCTGACATAAAAAAACATAACATGGAAAAGAAAAGAACCTCGAGAAATTTACATCTAAATTTAAATGCAAATCATAATGAAATAGAAAATACACGTATTGGCATATCAAATGTCTTGTGCATTTATTCTACTATAGAAACTCGGCATTTTATTTATTACGTAGGTAGCGAGAAGATCCCGGGCAAACGACACGCAAAAGAGACAAAGTCAAAAGACAAAATATAGACACACCAGGACACCAAAACCAAAAAAAGTACCGAGAATGACAAGGGCAGTAGAAGAGCGGAAGAGTAAAAGTGAAGATAGACAATAACGTGAAAATAGAATAAAATAGAAATAATGATAAACGCAGGCCTAATTGGAATAAATAAAACATGGAAGAAAAGAACTAGACAGAAAAGAAAAAAAGGAAGAAAAGAAATAAAAAGACAAAAATAACACACGAGAGAATACAAAGAAACCAAAATCTCTCGTGTGTCGAGCAAAGTTAAACCGTCCCATCTTTGTGTGGAGAAATACATGTTATAAATGCGCCAGTGTTCCGAAAAAGAAATGTGTTCAAGTGGTTAAAGGCCCGAGTGTATGGAGTATAGGTGTATTATGTGAGTGCGTGAACGTGTAATGCGTGCAGCGTCGTGAATGATAAAATGGTGTTGATCGAGATCATGGTGAGATGTCTTCAAGCGAGTGCTAGTCCGAATTCTACTTCTACTCCTCCTCAGTCTTGGATTCGGCTGCATCGCCGTTGGACGGCTTGCTGGCACCTACGCTGACCCCGTTGGATACCAACTTGATCTTGGGTAGTGGGTTCGCCGGTGCCGGTGTGCCGTTAGCAGTGGTCGGCACCTCGGACGACGCCTTGGTCGACGAGCCGGGCTCCAGTGCCTGCAGATCAGGGTGACTTGTGAGCTCCGATGCAATCTTTTCGTCAAAAAAGTTCTGAACATGTTAGTATCCAAGCAGCAGAAATAATGAAAAAGAACTAGGCCTTGTACAATAACTTACCTCAATGGTGTTTGCATCAGAGTACAGCAGACTGCCGTCGTCGTTGTATGTGCGACAGTTGTTGCACAACAGCTTGATATCCGCCTGCATGTCGCTCAGCTTCTGGTATTCTCCCTTCTTAATCCGGGCATTGATCTGGTTCATGCAAATTGGTTTGGCAATAATCATGTAGTAGTCGCCGTAGTCGCGCTTCGAGGGCAGCTTGACAAAAGGCCCAATGATGAGTCTCTTGGCTGGCTCCTCCTCGGGATCAGCCTTGTCTTCCTCCTCAAAAGGATCATCCACCTCGAGTGTCATCAAGCCCTCGTACAACCGTCGCAACGTCTCCTGCAGCTGGCCGCGCACCTGAGGTGTCATGCTGCCTTCTGCACCCGCTGCGCCAGGGACAGCCTTGGGCCGGCCGAGAGGACCGCGCCGCTTCTTTGCCGGTGGTGGCTGTGCAGGCTCGTCGGCATCGTCGTCAGCCTTGCGCTTCTCCATCTTCGTGCCAGGCTTCCGGCCGCGCTTCTTCACAGGTGTCTCGGGCTCGGGCTCGGGCTCGGGCTCGGGCTCCTCTGAGCTGGCCCGACTGCCCTCGGGCGATACTGGCTCGTTGTTGGCAATGCGTCTAAGACGGTTTGCTTCACGTTTGTCCTTGCGGGCCTGCTTACGAGCAGCAGCAGCTTCTGGAGAGTCTTCGTCGTCATCCACCGCCATGAGCCACTGCTCCTCTGTGAGACCATCGTCATAGTGAACCTTGGTGCGCTCACGAGCACCGCGGCCCAAGACAACCTCCTCAGTCTCCTCTACGATGCTTGTGTCGGCAAGGTAGATGTCGGGCAGCTCATTGTCTGCCATGAGGCGCGGTACCGCTTTGCAGCCGGGCGCTGTGCCGTAAATTTCATCGTGGCTCCGCTCCTCATCCATCTTTTGGAATATGGCCAACTCCTCGTCGCTACGAGCCAGAATCATGTTGAGCTCCTCGTCGTCCATCTCCTCCTGGTCACCCGTCTCCGCCATATCTGCCGTTTCCAGCAGTGTCCGCAGCATGGCATCACGATCTGTCTCGGAAGACTTGTTATCAAAACGACCGGCCTGGATGACTTTGCCATCCATGTCGAGCTTGTACCGGGCACGCTCCAGAATCTTCTCCTCAATCGACGTCGAGGTAATCAGACGCAGAATGCGCACCTCATTCTTCTGACCGATACGATGCGCACGATCCTGGGCCTGCAAATCCTGGTGAGGGTTCCAATCAGAGTCGTAGATAATGACAGTATCTGCCGTTTGCAAGTTCAAACCCAGACCACCGGCACGTGTCGACAGCAAGAACATAAAGTAGGGCGAGTCGGGGGCGTTGAACTCCTTCAGCAAGTCAGACCGCTCGTCAGCCTTGGTGGTACCGTCAAGGCGCATGTACTGGAAGCCACGGTATCTCAGGAAATCCTCCATAATGTCCATGATAGCTGTCATCTGGAAGAACATCAGAACACGATGGCCACTGGCCTTGTACTTGGGCAGAATGCGCTCCAGCAGCTCAAACTTGCCCGCGGTACGCCATAGCAGATCGTTGCTGACATTCAGGGGGTTCATCACCGTCTCAATCTCGTCAAAAACAAAAGGATGGTTACAGAGCTTGCGCAGCTGCATGATGACGTTGCTCAAACCACGGGCACCAAGCTTGCCGCCCTTGCCATCGCTGACAATGAGCTTGTTGTTGGTAAGCATCTCCTTGTACAGGCGGGCCTGCAGCGCAGAGAACTTGCACTTGATGACCTTTTCGGTCTTGTCCGGAAGATCCTTCTCCACATCCTTCTTGAGACGACGCAGCAGGAAAGGCTGCAGCACCTTATGCAGGCGACGAATGACGAGGATCTGCTCTTCTTCTGTCAACTCCATACGGTCCTGACCACCCGTGTTGGCAAACGGCGTGTTGAACCACTCGTCGAAAGTCGAAGCAGACTTGAAGATGTTGGGCAGCACAAAGTTGAGCATGGCCCACAGTTCACCCAGGTTATTCTGCAGAGGGGTACCCGTCAGAATGAGACGGAAGCGGGTGTGGTAGTACTGAGAAATGGTGAAGCTCAGCTTCGAGTTGGCGTTTTTCATGCGGTGACCTTCGTCGATGATCATGTGGAACCACTTGATCTTGGACAACAGAGGCCGGTCCTTGATGACATACTCGTACGTTGTGAGCAGCACCTGGAAGCGGCCCTGGCGAATCTTGTCTTGGTGGACCTTGCGGGTGTTGGGGGGGCCCTTGTAGACAATGCGCGCGATAGACGGCGCCCACTTTTCAAACTCGAGGTTCCAGTTGGTCAGAGTACTGAGAGGGACAATAACCAGGAAAGGTCCCGGCTGGTGCTTGCGCTCAATCAGGTAGCAGATCAAACTGATGGTCTGGATCGTCTTTCCGAGACCCATCTCGTCGGCAAGGATACCGTTGAGGTTGTTGTTATACAGCGAGATCATCCACTGGAGACCCTTGATCTGGTACTCTTTGAGCTTGCCACCGACCAACATGTCAGCCTGTTCCGTAACCTCTTCCTGGATACGATGAGCAACAGCATAGTAGTCAATCTTGCGGGTGCGGTCCTCGTCCTCAGACTCGTTCTCGCTCTCCTCCTCAACGACACGCAGGCTCGCGTCACCACCGTAACGCTCTGCAGCCTCGCGCTGCTGGGCCTTGACGGACGATGCAAGCTGGTGCAAGAAGCCGTCGGTCTGGCGCAGCAGGTGAGTAATACGGGTATCCTTGGCCTGGTCAAGCAGTTTGAGATAAGCTTCCTCATCGTTGGCCTTGAGGGCCTGCAGACGCTGCTTGGCAGTGCGCTCGATACGCTTCTGCTCCTCCTTTTCAATGTTGAAGTGCTGTTGGTACATGATGCGGCCGAGCTTCTGCATCTTGTTCCGCTGCGAGACAGCATTGTTCTGCATCTCTGCGCGGTGTTGGCCGACGGCGGCAAGGAAGTCGGTGTGGCGCTTCTTCTCGCGGTGCTCGCGGGCATCGCGCTGCTGCTTCTCGAGCTTCTCAGTGATGCGCGCTTCACGCACACTCTGTTTCTTAAGGCGGCGGTAGTTGCTGCGATTGGTAGTCATAGCAAGGTTGTCATAGTGAAGCATCTGCTTGCCAATCTTGTCGCGCAGGGCACGCTGGAGTGAGTAAAGACCCAAGCACTTCATTTCAATGTATGCCTTGCGCTTGATTGTGTCGTCGGGGGTCAGGGTGTTTGTGGCGGTGTCCCAGTAGCTGATATTGCTGGGCAGCGACTTGAGGTCTGCGTAGCGAGAGCTCATGCGGTTGAAAACAATCTTTTCACGCTCGGTACGGAGAGCCTCAAAGTCGATACCGGTGGGAAGGATGCCAGGGATGACGGGGCGGTTGATGCGCCGGCCATGGTCAAAATAGCTGATGGACCTTTTCAAGCTGCCAGACTCATATGGAGACTCGACTGTCTTGTACTCCTTGATGCGGGGACCGGTTGCGACAGGCTCCTGAGCGGCTGGCACGACCCCATTAACGCCCTGCTTTGCGGCGTCGCTCCCAGCGGGCGCGGCCTTGCTCGAGGTCGGAGTTGCAACGCCACCAGCTGCGGCGGCAGCAGCCTTGTTGGGGCCTACCAGAGGTTGCTTCTCGGAGACAGACACGTTTTGGCGCCGTGACCGCTGGCTGAAAAGGAGTTGTTGTGTCTGCATGGGAACGCCTGCATTTCGTGTGAGGTGCTTAAAGGCTGAAATCTGGGCTCTAAGCAGACCCAGTTGTTGGGCTGAAAAGTGACCTGGCGTCGGGGTGCCAGAAGTTGGACCAACAGGGGCGCTGCCCGGACCACCGGCACTTGTAGGGGTTGCCGGAGTGCCAGCAGAACCAGCGGGGGGGAGAGGGCGGCCTCCAGGGAAGCCAGGAGCCTGGCGACCAGCAGGCGTGTGTGGAGCGCTGCCATTAACAGAGCTTCCATTGGGAGCGGCGGGATGCTGTTGAGATTGCTGCTGCTGCTGCATCATCTGGCGCTTAAACTGTTGCTGGTGCTGAATGTTGACGAGAAACTGTTGTGTTTTGATAAAGTCGGGGTCGGAAGAAGGGACACCTTGCTCCTTCATTTGGCGGAAACGCTGGACTGTTAGATTGATTCACTTGATCAAAACATGAATCGCAAAGAAACCAGATCGAAAAACAACAACAACAGCAACAACGACAGTAATAATATTAACGCGTAAACATACATTATAGACTTCCTGGACCTGCTGAGGAGTGATGCCGTTTGGAGGCGCAGTACTGGCCAACGGCAGAGCCGCAGCCGAAGCCTGGACAGAAGCCATGGCGAGCAAAAGACTCGCTCGGGATGGGATAGGATGGGGTCGCGCAAGACGATGGGTTCGCTATGTGATTGGCGATGGACAAGGTGGCGAAACTGTTAAATTAATGCGAATAGCGCATAGTAGTTTTTATGCAGAGGTGTAGGTCGAGGTCGGGCGCGTCAAAAAACGAGTGATATGGTGCGGCCACCAAAAGAAGCGATGCCAGTAAAGACCAATTGAATGGCGAATCAATGACGATTTGAGAAATGCCGATGGTGCTGGCGATGCGATGCGCGCCGTGGATAAAGACTTGTCGGCGCGGCGCGTCGTGGCGCGGTTGGTAGTGTAAGAGCAAATAAGAGACGAAAGGTCGATGCCGGATTTTGGGGCCTAGGAGGCAAACGTCGAAAGGAAGACGCGAAGCCAAAGGATAAAAGTACAGACTTGATGGAAATAGATGGAGGATGGGATGATCTGATAGAAATACAATGCCGATTATCGAGACCGCGATGATGAAATGCCGGGGGTGGTGTCAATTGCAGGTCGGACGGAGGCTCGTGGTTGTGCGCGAAGAAAAAAATAATGGGGGAGAGGGGGGTGGTGCGAAAAGGAGAGAGAGTTTGGATAGAGAGAGAGAGAGAGAGAGAGGGAGAGACGAGATGGGGACACCAGGGGTGGAACAAGGGAGAGAGAGAGCGCTGAGAACGCTGAGAAGAGCTACTGGAGTCTGGAGCTGAGAGAGCTGGGGAGAAGAGAGAAAGAGAGAAAGAGAGAAAATGAAGGAAAATCAAGCGACAAAATCAATCGTTGAAATGAAGCCTCAAAAGCTCGGAATTGGGGTAGATAATGCTTTTAGAGTATGCTCAAAGGCTAGACGCGCGTAGAAAAACGCGTGTTGAGATGTCTCGGCGTATCCTACGATGGGACTCGATGGATGCAGACAGAGAAGGGGGGGGGTCTTCTGGCGAGTTTTACGATGCGCGTTGTCGCCCGTTGATGATGAGGTGCAAACATGAAAGAGAGCAGCACAGCGCAGCACGACAGGTGTATTAGGGGGTGCTTGGGGGCGGCAGAGGTGTCCACAGTAGATTTGAGAACGCCGCAGATGTTGCTGCCTAAGGCCACAAGAAAAGGGGCGTAAGAAGTTCAGAGCTGGCCAATCAAAGTGTGAGAAAGGCGCGTGCTAGCGTGCCGGGACCCGGATAAACAGAGGATGGCCAGTCAGAACAAAGACCTTTCTAGAGATAAGTGGGACACTTGACTAGTACGATTATATCATGCACTACATAGTGCGCATGACGTTTCATGACTTTCAACACTGTGTGGGTATCATGCAATGCTATCTGGCTGCAGCTAAGCTAGGCTAAGCTCTCTGCTCTAGACAAATCTGTCTGGAGATTCTTGAATATCGTGTACTTTTGTATATCTCTGTACATCTATCGTACATCTACCTTTGTCGTATTATTTACCGCTTCGCACGCTTCTTGTTGGGCCCCTCGTCATCATCGCTCAGCTCGGCATACTCAGTTACCGGCGCGTTGACCTTGTAGGCCCCTGTGAAGATGGGGTCGTTCTTGGCCACCTCGGCATACTTGAGCAGCTCTTCGCGAGGATCCTCGTGTAGCATGCTGCTCAGTGGGATGCTCTGCTGAATGTGCTTATCGTCCGGCCGGCTGTGCATAAACGGCGTCACCTGTGGCATATGAGGCCGGCGCGGATCGTACGACTTGCCCGTGTTGGACATGCCGTTGGTGCGGCGGTTTTGCTGCTTTGCGCCTGGCACCACTATGCTGTCGCCTGACATTCCCAACACACTCTGGTCCATTGTGAAGGAAGCGTCGTCGTCCACGTGCCGTTTCTTGGGTGCGCGCCGGATGACCTCGGCTGCGCCCTTGAATGACCGTTCTGGGTCATAGAGCACGCGCGTCTCGCCGTTGGCCGACCCCGTCACCACCTGATTGAGCTTGGAATGCCACTCGGCGACCACCAGAGCGCTGCCCGGTGTAACCGGCGTCACCACCTCGGGCCGTAGGTTTCCTGGGTTGAGCACGTGCAGGTCGCCCGACGCCGAGCCCGTGAGAATGCACATAGAGTTGGGACCGTAGCGAATGCTTGTCATGGGGAACTTGTCCGACGTTGACTCGTGCGCGACCGTAACTAATGGCTGCTTGAACTTGCGCATGTCCCATAGCTTGATGAACCCGTCGCCGCCGCGCGTCACCACCATGCGTCCGTCGCTGCTGATATCAATGCCGCTGGTGCATGTGTTGGGCTTGTGGGCCTCGCGTATCTCTGCTGCTGGCCGCGTGTACGGCCCGCCATTAGTATTGTAGAGCACAAGTGACCCGTCTAGTGCTGTTGCAACAAGAACGTTGCTTGCCGCCCCATTTCCTCCACTCTGCGCCGATGCGCCCCAGGCCACGGCCGTCATACGTGAACGCCCTGCTGCGCCGGCTGCCTTGGACTTGAACACTATAATGTCCTTTTGACTGCGCTTATTGTTGACATCCCAAATCCGCAGCGTGCTGTCGGCTCCTGCAGTCACGCAAAGGTCGCGGTCCGTCGGGTGCCATGCGCCTGTCGCAATCTCGCCTACGTGGCCCTTGGTATGGTGCATGTCGCGGATGTACATGTCGCCCTTGACAAACTCTGTCAACACCTCGCCGTCGCGCGACAGAATCTTGGCCTGCGGATGTGCTGTGACGCACAAGATGGCGTTGGCCGACTGTGGGTGGAATGCTGCATAGTTGACAGCGTGGGATTCCGACGCGGTGGACGTCTTGGTCTCCCACGGGTCAACACTTTTGAATGCACGCAGTGTTGTTGGTGTCATTGATGCAAAGTCGTACAGCTTCACCGTGCAGTCGCGCGAGCCTGTTGCCATGCGCATGCCGTTGGGATCGAGGGAGATGCTGGTGACGGCCTTATCATGTGTTTTGAAGATCAGCTCGTGTGATAGAGGATACCGGTCAAGGTCGTCGTCGTCGTCGTCGTCACCATCGCTATTACTGTCGCTGTCGCTGTCGTTGTCGCTGTCTTTATCGCTCACATCTTCCTTCTTGACTTTGTCATTCTCCTTTGCTGGCCTCCATACTGGTCGTCGGCTGCGCTCAATCTGAGCTTCAAAATCGGTATCTTGTGTCTTCTTGCCAAATTCTGTAGGAAGATATGAGCTAAGAAGCGTATCCTCGCCGGGCCCCAATCCCTCAACCTCGTAATCGTCACTGTCGCTCATTTTGGGGTATCAGGGTTGTTTTTTGAGAGTATTGAGACTTGTCGACGTCGTCAAGGTGTGAGAAGCTCCGCGAGGCGAAAGCCGCCTGTTGTAGAGTGGATCCATCCGAGCTTAAACTTACATAATCACCAAATATACTGCATGTATCTAGGTTTGTGTTGTTTTATTCCCACGGGCAATTTGACTGTGAATGGCGCAATTAAAATACGAGCCCGGCATTAAAATACAAGCCCAAGATCGTCATCACCTATGTCAATATTCGGTCACCTGGTCTAAGTCTGTGCAAGCAATACGCTTCCAGCTGCCGCGCTGTGGTCAAGGCTGCTGCTTCTTCCAAAGCAGTTGTACGATTTCAGATTAGAACCGGAATATTTTTATCTGAACCAGTAGGAAGTACCACTAAATATGGTACACAATTAAAGTGGGAAAACACATGAGTCGTCACTACAACAATAGCCTTGCCCGGGCTTCGTATTCTGATGCACCTATCTAGGCATTTTCTCAACGGCATTGGGCGCGAGCTTTCAACACAAAATTACCCTTGATCTTCTTTTCCCGTTGATGATGAAAGCTAGACATAGGTCTCGTACGATAAAATGACCGTCATGATCTATGAGCTGATGTGCTGGTGTTGTCGTAGAACTCACATAAAGGTGGGTCTAATAATCGAGGCTTCGCACTCACGGCCAAACGAAGATAGCATAACGAGAGAACGAATTCATTAGAGGAATAAATTAATAAAACTGGATAAAAACTTAATAAAATAAAAATTAAACCGTGGATATAAGTCGCAGAGAAAGCGAGTGGGTAAATTTTCGAGGTGGTTAGCATCGTGATGATGCCAAGGTGACAGCCTCGTGATGACGATGGGTTTGGGTTCTGATATTGCACACCAACAGACCAACAACATGTAAATAATAATATTGAGCTATACAAAAGTGAAGCTATTACCGAGATCGTTATTCAGTGTGAATTTCAAAGCTCTCTGACTAGTTTTGAATTAAATATTCGCTGCAACAGCCCGCAGCCTCGTCTCCCCCCTCCCTTTCCTCACATCTGCATTCACTTACACGCCTTAGCCAAGGTGACACAAGCCCACATATTCTCTGCAGTCTCTGCAAACTCTGCTCTATGCTTTATATACTCCAAATCCTTGCTGTACTTCCATCGACGGGCACAGCTACAGTGCTCAAGGCCACAATGCCGTGTGCCTCTTTGGCCTAGTTGGCATTGTAGCTGTGCCCGTCGATGTTTTCGGCAGAGAGCTCTCCGACTACCCCGTGTACGTAAACGACCAACGAACGCACGCGTTCGATTTCGACCTTCGCCAAAAAGTAAAAACCCCATCGGGGGTTTTTCGTAACCCAGCACACCTCATCGATTGGGATGTAGAGCACCTAAGAGTGCTACCATTCCAATGATCGAGATGCTGGGCGAGCTTTTTGCCAATCTGACTTTTGATGCTTCTTTTGCCGCAGGCTCTTGCTATTATTTCTTTTGTATGTTAGAGCTACGCGACCTTGTGAGTATATTAATGCTGGTTGCCTCGACACCACATAGTAATGCATAAGTTGTCGAACTGGACATTAACTTAAGTGTATATAATTCAACAGCGTTTGCCATTTCCAGAATGAATACCGACAATACAATCTTTGCTTTAATTTTCCCGGCAGATCCTCGTCGAACCCCCTCTTAACACCCATCACTCTCACGCCGCGACCTTTACAACCCCTACACCTGCCGCCGACATTCCGGCCAGTGCTGCCGCTCGACCAGCGCGCCGACCAAAGACAGTACCCGATGTCAGGCCAGAGCCACCGGGGTAGTTGCCATAGAAGAGACCACCAACCATCTCGCCTGCACAGTACAGCCTGGGAACTTGTCGATGACTGGACGAGATGACTGCTGCCGTGTCTGGGTCGATAGCCAGACCGCCAAACGTGAACGTCACGCCGCACGCGACTTTAACGGCGACAAATGGCGCCTTGTCGATAGGAAGGGCCCAGTTTGACTTTGGCAGTGCCAGCCCGCCACGACTCGACTGCGTTGACACGCCGTCCTTGACTGCAGGGTCCCATTTCGCGTTCGGGTTTTCGTCCTGGAACGCGTGGGCGGCAGCATTGTACGTACGTATTGTATTTAGGAACTTGCCGGGCGCGTTCAACCCTGCTTCCGTGGACAGCTTTGCAGCAAGCTCTTCGAGACTGTCGGCATGGATCTTAGACACTATACCATCACGGTACTCCTCCTCACGCAGCCAGGGTGTGCCATAAGCATCCCACACCTGAAAGGCCACTCCGTCAGGTTGAGCGAGAATGGCTCGACCAAACTTGGCATACGTGTAGTTGCGTAAGTCAACACCCTCGTCGACAAACCGCTCGCCGAGTGTATTGACCATGACACCCAGTGGGTAGCCGGACTTTGTGAACTCGTTGGATATCTCACGGTCACCACTGTTGGACGGTGCGTTGGCGTCCCAGGCAACAGAGTGGCAACCGGACCAATTGCCAGCTTCTTTAGCACCCACGTCACGGACTGCAAGCTCAAGGCAGTCTCCAGTGTTGTATGGGGTACCACGAACAAGAGCAAGGTCCCAGCCAGGACCCAAGTACTGTGCACGCATACGAGGATTTGCCTCGAATCCACCAGCTGCGAGAACGACAGCTTTGGCAGAGATAGTGACTATCTTTCCGTTGCTCTCAACGTCGACGCCTGTAACAGCACCGGTATACGGATCAACCACCAGTTTCTTCGCCATTGTCGAGTAGTACACTTTGATGCCAGCATTCTCTGCAGCTTGTCTGAGATCCTTGACCAGCCCTTTGCCGCCGTCCTCTGTCTTGAGTGCCAGACCACCCCAGAACTTGAAGCGGTCATCCACCTTATATGCCTGACGATTAAAAGACAGTTGGAATCGCACACCATGGCTATGGAGCCACTTTACAGCAGAATTGGAGTCCACAACCAGTGCGTGGCCCAGATCAGGATCAGACCGACCAGCTGTCACTCGGGTGAGGTCGTCTTTGAAATGCTGTTCGGTGTATGCTTCAAGGTCGACCAACTTTGCCGTTTCGGCATCGACATTGTTCACAAAGGGCAAAAGATCCGCCAGGCCGTCATGAACAACTCGAAATGCTCCGGCCGTAAAAAAAGTGTTGCCGCCAGCCCATTCCTCAGGGCATTTGTCGATCAGGATGACATTTTGTGCTGCGTTCTCTCGAGCTGAGAGCGCTGCCGAGAATCCTGCATTACCTCCGCCAACGACCAGAACATCACAGGTTGCAAGTAGTTGCTGTGATTCTACCATCTCTGTTATTTGGTGTAGCTTACCTTTGACATGGTTTCTTTGAGCTTCAGACACATTTTTTTTCTTTGAAAACATCTCGATGCCTCTGTTATCATATTAGGACGGAGTATTTGAGGCCGCGCTGTGGAGCACTTACAGCGATAACGCGCTAAAGCGGACGGCTAGCGGCCGCAGTTGACACTTCCGGTATGCTTATCATGAATGCGCAACGTCGGGTGCCAATGCTACAAAACTACCAACTTTCAAAGCACAATGGTTTCTGCTTGATCGCATATCGTCTGTATACTATCACGTGACATACTTTATTTGGGCTATGCACTGTAATAATCATGCTGAGGAAGGTACGGAAAGATGTGGCCGGCCGGTGACGGTGCATTGCATATGTCTCGGTGCGCTGTGATATCAGCGGGGGAGAGGGGATACGTTTGGAGTGTTATAACATTGTAGACTCCAAGAATGATACCTAAGTTTTCAGAAACTCTAGAACTGATAGTAATCGTCAGCGTACATGGTTCATATTCTTTCTCTGGACCGTCGTCATCGAAACTACATATTTGTGTGTAAAATAAAGTGGAACCATGTGCCAAGACGGCCCGCTTTCCAATCTCGACTCCTAATCTCGTCTCTCATCTCCTCCGCTCTCCGCAACAGACAGCCTCGTTCCTAGTTAGAATGCAACGACATTTACCCGAGCCGACTGGTTTAAAAAACACCTTCAAATATCCCGCCGAAAAGTGCGGGTATCAAAATGGTTGCACGGGATGCGTCGGCTACACCGGCTATGCCGCGATCCTCGGCGCGGTCGTGTCAGTTCTGTCGCAAACGCAAAATCAAGTGCGATGCGGTGAAGCCGACTTGCACAACGTGCAGACTCAGCAACCGCACCTGCAGCTACCAGCACGGCCCTGCAAAGCCTCGGCCATCTACTGCATTGCTTAATGCCGCACGTGACGAGAAAAACGAGATGGAGCGGATACTAGTTCGCCTCAAGATGGCTTCGACACCCGCAGAGAGAGACGCACTATTGAGCCAGATCGATGTTGTCAATGGAAAGGCCAATGTTCGCAAAGGTCAATCCTTCACATCATTTCCCGTTCCTCAGCCTCCTCATGATACCGACTCGACAGCAGCAGCTGCAGCAACTTTGGCATCGCTGGGCGTGACTGCTGTGACACCACCGCCATCCCATGCTCGTTTTCCTCGGATTAAAGACAGTGAGAATGAATACGATGGCCAGGGAGAGCTACCAGGGAACAAGAGTGGCGATGGAAGCTATAACCACAACGACGAATACGACGATGGCGAAGATGACGACGACGACGATGTTGATGATACAGAAGCAGCACACGACGCATCTATCACCTCGAAAACATTTGAACAACGCGGCGACTTGGGACCGTTTGTTTCCCCATCTTCAGCTTCGATAACTACTCCTGGTCTTACTCCGTCATCTATACCTCCATCGATGCAGTCCCAATTACAGCCCCAAAGCGCACGGGAACCATTGGTCAACCCAAGCCAAGGCACTGCAGAAGCCGAGTCTTTGCGATACCAACTCATAGCCAACGCAGCCATGAGCAGACAGCAGGAGTATCGTCTGCGCTTCTTGCCCTCTATCCGGGGTGTTCCTACTGAGCTGGCTCTACATCTCCTGGACCTGCACTGGAACCGTCAGCACCATACATACCTCTTGACATACCGGCCTGTTTTTATGCGAGAGCTGATTGAGGGCGGCGACTATTGTACAGACTTTTTACTATACTCTGTGTTTGCGTGTTCGAGCAAGTTCTCTGAGCGGATAGAACTTCGGACAGACTCCAGCGATCCCGAGACGATGGGCCGGCAATTTTTTGACCAGTGCGAATCAATCATGGCCCGAGATGCAGTGCTGGGGCACTCTCGCATACCCACCATCATCGGACTACTTATGCTGGGATCGACATACAATGCGCGCGGCGACACATCAAAAGGCTGGCTTTATACGGGCTATGCCGTACGCATGGTATATGACCTGGGCCTGCACCTCGATAACAATGGACCACCCAGGACCATGTCGAGTACCACCACCGCGCCCGAAGAGCTGGAAATCCGACGGCGTGTATTCTGGGGCGCCTTTATCTGCGAAAAACTACAAAGCATATATCTTGGCCGGCCTGTGACGATCCAGCTGCGTGACGCGCATGTGTCGCGGGACTTCCTAGATACGTTTGAAGAACTTGAGCCTTGGGCGCCATATGTTGATCCCAAGTCCCAATCAGACGCATCTTCTCTTGCAGCATCGGGTGGGCGATGGACCAATGCAGTGACACATTCTGTTTCCGTTTTCCAGCAGCTTTGCCAACTGGCTATCATAATGACCAACATAATCAACAAGATCTACTTTGCGACTGACAGAGCGGCCCGCAAAAAGACGGCACGGGCTTTGCGGGAGATTGACGATGCACTCATTAACTGGTACCGCGAAGTGCCTCCTCAAATAATGCATGAGCCCTGGTCGGCAAACAAGAGAGGAGGCAACGATTCTATGCCCATGCCAGCAACAGCCGTGACACCAAACATTACCATATTACATACAACCTACCACTGCCTCGTCATCTTGCTGCACTGCCCCTTTATCTCATCAGGCACCGAGAGCGACAGTGCACAACAAAAAGAGTCTGAGGACGAAACACAAAACCACCAAACGGCGACATATGCCTGGAAGCGCTGCACTACGGCGGCGCGTAACATTACGAACCTAGCACTAGCTTACCGCTCTACTTATCCGCTGCGCAGGTCTAACTACATGCTGAGCTATGCCGTCTACGTGGCATGCACAATACACGTCCATAACGCCGTGGCTATGGCAGGTACCAGTGCCAACGCAGACGGTGAACCTGTGGGGGGGACTGTCACAAGTCCGGGCTACACTGCGTCGACACTCCCATCCGACCCATCACTACTGCTGAGAGCGAGCCTTGTGTGCTTGGATGAACTGGCAGTGCCCAACTCGGGTGTCGCCGACACCGCACGCATCATCCGCAAGCTCATGGCTGCCAAGGGTATCGTTGAACACACCGGGCCGATTGGACCTGGACCTGGACCTGGAATTGGTATTGGAACTGGAACTGGAACTGGAACTGGAACCGGGGCTGGGGCTGCACCCGGAGCAGCTTCTGATCGCGGACCAGGTCCGCGATTTGACCCGCAGTATATGCCAACTCCTAGTGCGAACAATACGAGCACCCAAAATGGCGGCAATACTGTTAACAATGGTACGCTTCCAGCTGCATCTGCTCTTCCGTTCAACTTTGATGCCTCGTGGCAATTATTTGACGACCCGTCGCCCGGTATCGGCTTTGAGCCCTCAACGCAGCTGCAGTCCTTTTCTGATTTTGGGTTGACCGGGAACGGAGGCCATGATCTGCTGTTTGGATTCATGGACGGCAATTTCTTACCAAACGACTTTATGGGGGAAACGTAACGCCGTGGACTTAAGCCCCCTAGCTATAATGTATATAAACTCGTATAATAAAAAGAAAGTATAAATACGCACGCGGCGTCGATCCGCGTGGCGCTGATGGATACAATGTACATTGCATGAGCAGATATGCGACAGCTACATTAGTCGGGTGCAAGCATCGCGGCCATACACCACTATTTCAAAGAAATACCAGCAGGTCGCCGCCCTCGGATTAAGAGCTAGCCCCAACTAGTCTCGGCCGACTCTTTGTGAATGTATCATACGTGTTAAATAGATCAAAAAGTATGGTAAGATACGTATACATGCGGGAGCTAACGTGTTGGCTCCATCGCTCTCAATCGCTTCGGACATAGCACGAGCCAACTATAAAGTATACTATAGTCGGACCATCGCACTCCATCGCGACCCCTTGTCGGTCAAATCGCTTCACTTCTTTATCATTGCTCTCGTGTACTGTTTTATTCGCATTACTGTCGACTCATAATGGCTCTACGAGTCCCAAATCTCATTGTCGTCGGCGGCAGCTATGTCGGTCAGTTTCTTTCTTTGGCTCGATTTGTTGCTGCTGCTCGATCTTTAACGGATGTACGGATATAGCAGGACTAACATCACAGGCACCAATGTCGCCCGACAGCTTGCTGAGCGTTTCCACGATCGTTTCCGTGTCCTCTTGATTGAGAAGAACTCACATTTCCATCATTTGTTTGCATTCCCCCGTTTCGCCGTCACCAATGAAGGCCGCACCGAAAAGGCATTCATCCCCTATATGCCAGGGACTTTTGCCACGGCACCAGCTGGCGCCGGCACCGTTCTTCAGGCCAAGGTACTCGACATCGAAAACTCCTCAGTTAGCCTTGACCGTCAAGTGTCTCTCGATGACCAAAAGATCGACCGTATTCCCTTTGAATTCTTGATCCTTGCTACCGGTACAGACGCTGTGCCACCCTCGCGCATGCCATCTGCCGACAAGCTCGGCGGTGTAGCTTACCTGCGCCAGCACGCAAGCACAGTGGCCCAGCGTAAGCAGATTGTCATTATCGGTGGTGGTGCTGTCGGCGTGCAAATGGCCACCGATCTCAAGGACTTGTACCCCGAAAAGTCGGTCACCCTCATGCACTCGCGCGAGCAGCTCATGAACCGTTTCGCCAGTGGGCTCGATGCCATTGTGAAACAGCGGTGTGCCGAGCTGGGAGTCAACCTTAAGCTGGGCTCGCGCGTCAAAATCCCAACTAAGGGCTACCCGACCGATGGCAGCGTCGTGGACGTTGAGTGTCTTGACGGCACAAAAGTCCCTGCCGACATGGTGGTCGTTGCCAATGGCCTCACGCCACAGTCTGCGATCCTCAAGTCTCTATCACCCGAATCGATCAACTCAGAGGGATTTGTGAGCGTCAAGCGCACGCTACAGATCAGCGACTCTCGCTACCCTAACATATTCGCTATTGGCGACATCGCAGCGACTGGAGCTGCCAAGGCTGCGCGACCGTGAGTTTTGGATGCTTAAATTAATCTTTGGTCAACTATTCTGCTTCATTTCACTTTCTCTAACATTTATAGTGCAGCAAAGCAGGCTGAGCTAGTGGTCGAGAACATTGATCACATCCTCAAGAACGAGCCTCTAGAGGAATACGACAACTCCGACCCCCATGCTATTCACCTCACCCTCGGCATTGTAAGTGTAGACTCTAGCCCAAATGTTTAGGAAACTATAGTGCTAACAACAGTTCAGAAGAAGAATGTCGTCTTCTGCAACCCGGCTGCTGGTTCTACCGATCCCTTTACTGTCGACCGAGATGACGGGTAGGTTGCTCCAAAACTGTTTAACTTTATAGAAGTTGATGATACTAACAAATGTCTAGTGCTCTGGACATGAACATTGACGGTGTCTGGACGAGAAGGGGTGGCGGCGGCGATGCCAACCTGTAATCAGGTTTTCTTGATCATGATTTCCTAAGATCAGCTTCTTGTCATCGATCCATATAAGCGAGACCAGGAATATAGTGTGATTAGTTTTATCTGTAAACATTGAACTATGCACACTACTATTATATATTATATATTGTTTATCACAGCTTGATGCTGGCGCCTTGTAGCAATTGTCGCGTCCAAACTGACTGTCGAATTAGTCTTTGAAATATTTCCAGACTCGATTCACCTCAGCCGTACGTAGAGAACACAGCAAACAACAAATCCTTATTGCATTGGCCGCTCGCCGTGTAAGTGAGCTGGCATACGGTATAAAGTGGGCCGAAATATCTGCAGAAAAATTTGCGGGCCATTGGTCTCCAGCAGCAACATCGCCCAAACCTGGTCCTCAATTCCTACGTAATTGGCCAGTAGTTTCTCAAGAATTCTTTTGATATTGATTTTGACGCCTGGTAGAGGTTGTGCTCAGATTCTTAAAAGACGAACAAACAGCATCTTTCCCACTTCACCTGAAGATACCTCACGTATCATATCACCAGTTTTGTGAATAACTTCAAATACCTTTTTCTCTCTTCACATTCACACATTCTACTGTGTCTGCCTCTCTCTTACACACACACAATGGGAAAGTCAAGACGGAGCAGATCTAGCACGGCCGGTCACCGTGCAGATCCCATCAGCGGTCCTCCCAAGCCTGTCAAGGAGCCCTCTGACCCGGCACTGGCTGCCCTTCGCAACGCCAAGATTCTGCCCGTCGTTAAGGATCTGCGCAGCTCTGACCCCAAGACACGGTCGACCGCGGCTGGTGCCATTGCTAACATTGTCGAGGATGGTCGCTGCCGCAAGCTTCTGCTGCGTGAGCAGATTGTGCATGTCGTTCTCACCGAGACTCTGGCTGATGACGGCATCGAGAGCCGGTCTGCAGGCTGGTCGGTTCTCAACGTCCTGGCCCAGCACGAGGAGGCCGACTTTTGCGTTCACCTCTACCGGTGTGATGTGCTGACACCCGCAGCGCTTGCCCTGACTCAGATCCGCGAGACACTGGCTGGCAGTAATGTCGACTCGGCCAAGCTGACCAAGGCGCAAAAGGACTTTATGTGGCGCATCACATCCTCGATTCTAGACCTTGTCGGTCAGCTGACCGAGGCGCGCGACGAGATCCTGACTTCGGTGGCGGCCAACACTGACATTACACGGGCACTCTTTTCCCTGGCTGCCTCCAACAGCAGCTTAGATGTGCCATTTGAGATCCGGTGGGCCGCTCTGACTACCCTGACGCGCCTATGCGAAGACGAGAAGCAGCGGGCTCTGGCCGAGGTGCTTGTGGACGACCAGAAGAACGGCGGCCTTTACGCTGAACTGCTTAAGCTACAGGCTGCTGGCGGTCCCCTGGCTGTGGCCGCTACAGCTCTGCTGCACGCCGTGTTCACCACTCTCGAGTGGTTCGACCACAGCCCTGGCCGTGATGGTGTCTCTGACGCGAGTTTAGTACCTACGCTGTCCAGTGCCATTGAGAAGCAGCTTGCACAAGACGGACCTGTGGCCAAGGATGACAAGACCACCGACGAGGAGCGGGACCGCTCGACCGAGGTGCTGGGCCTGGCCTTGCAGACCCTGGCCATGATTGGCACCACGCTCAGGGCATCGCTGGAAAAGGCCAACAAGGACGATGCTGTGTGGAACGGTATCAAGGACGACGATAACGACAACGGTGCTGCCGGCGATGAGGACATGGTCGATGATGACGAGGCAGCAGACGCCAATGATGGCGACAAAAAGGTTGACAATAAGGGCAAGGCCAAGGTCAAGGGCAAGCAAGTGGTAAAATCATTCGGCGACAATATGGAAGTCGACATGGAGGATGCTGCCGAGGATGACGACGAGGATGATGGGGATGACGATAATGACAACGATGAAGAGGATGACTTTGACCTCGACCAGGATATGGCCAAGGTAGTTGCATTTGACGACAACGATGAAGATGAGGACATGACAAGTGGACTCGAGGACCTACCTACACTACGCAGCCTGATCGACGACGCCATCCCGCAGATCATCCTCCTCATTAGTGCACGGGCAGAGGATGCTGACGAGGACTCGGTGGCCATTCTGCTGGACGCTCTGTCAGCACTGAACAACATTGCCTGGACGGTGTCACTCATTGATCTCAAGGACGAGGGAAACACCTCCATCCTGCAGTCTTGGGACCCCGTATCGCGCCGCATCTGGCTCAAGGTGGTGCGCCCGCTGCTGGCCAAGGAGCTGGTCGACCTCGAGATTGCAGATCAGGTGGCCGGTCTGGCCTGGGCCCTGGCTCGTGTCATGCGTGGCGAGACCCCTGTCCGTGCTGGTGAACCGGCACGCTTCATGACCCTGCGCGACACGGCCGCAGCAGCTGCCAGCAAGAATAGCGAGGCGTCAGCATTGACCGACGCTGACCCCTTCCAGACTCTGGCTGTCAAGTGCATTGGTGTTCTGGGCCAGATGGCTCTGGAGCCTGCAACGACTGAGATCAACCGCCAGATCGGTCAGTACCTTCTAGGCATTGCCACGGCTCTGCCTGACAGCAAGGCTCCCCCTGCGGAGGTTGTCGAGGCGCTTAACCAGCTGTTTGATATTTACGGTGACGAGACGCTGGCCTGTGACAAGGAGGTCTTCTGGAAGGATGGCATGCTGGCACAGTTTGAATCGCTGGGTCCCAAGATCAAGGCCCTGGCCAAGGCGGTCGACAAGCGCACCTCGTCGGAGCTGCGTATGCGGGCAGACGAGGCCATTCTGAACCTGAACCGGTTTATTCAGTACAAGAAGAAGCACGCTGCATAGTTGTGTTGTCATGGAGTTACGGCGTATAAAAGTTAGTGTTAATAAATTAAGCATTGGCCACTGAAGTTTGGTGTCTTGATATTCTGGGTTGTTGTCAATGTCGATGTCTTGATACCTGCTCAAGCTGGTCATTAAAATGGTATAATTTATGATATTATTCATTAGTCAAACAAAACGCCAGTCGCCACCGTAGTCAACCTTTAAGACGGTAACCCGTTGCATCGCCATCTCTGTCCCGTCTCCGCCCTAGCCGATCGGCTTGAGCTTCTTCTTTTTCTTGATGCCTCCATTCTTGACTCCAGAGCTCGAACTCTCGCCGCTAGACTTGCCCTTTTGAAAGGTCCGCCAGCTGTTGATACGCTGGTCGCGTGTCGCCTCCCAGTCCTGGTCGTGCTGCCGTTTTCGCTTGCGCGCCTCCATTTCTTCTTCCTCGCGCCGCTGCTCTCGGCCCTCCTCCTGCATCTGTGCCTTGAGCTGCCGCTGTCGCCGCTGCTCGTTGTCGATTAGCACATACTTTGTCTTGTCGGCCCACTTGCGCTTGAAATCATCTGTTTTGGTCTCGGGGCTGTCGGCATTCCACTTGTTGTCGCGCATCAGGAGCATGCGCGCGTCAGCAATAGCTTCATCGAGCCGTTCGCGGTGCTTCTCGTCCATCAGCTCCGTCTGGGCTTTTTTCAGGCGGTCAAAGGCATCGGGGGCCCGCGGGTTGCGCGTCTTGTCGGGATGGATCAGCAGAGACTTTTTGCGGTATGTGATTTTGATATCAGACTCGGTAACACCGGGCTGCAGGCCAAGCACGGCGTAGGCGTCGAGGCGGAACGCTGCCAGGATGCGCTCAATCTCGTCATCCTTAACAGCTTCTTTGTTTTCCGACTCAAGAATATCGAGGGCGTCGCGGCCATCGTCGTCGGCCATTTTGGCAATCTAATAGTTGGTTGTGTATATGGTATGTACGGATATCGACAAACGACGACGTCAGGAAGCTCAAAGTTGGCTGTCTCTCGAAAGCGGTAAAGTGGGGCGTCATTGTTGGCAGTCTCGCATTGGTGATCAAGGAGGGCTTATCGGAGTATAGATAAGATAAGACGCGCGATAAGAGTATTTTCAGAGGACCCGCTAAAAAATTATGGCAGAATTCAGTGCTCCGTATTACTAGGAAAACTTTCGATGCACGTTTTATAGAACATAGACATTGCAGCTTAGCAAAACGCAAAGCACAATACCAGCGTTACGAAACAACAACCACCGCTCCAAATACGAGCCAACACGATGGCTTATAGACAGCCGTCTCCGACACCGTCGGAAAACGAGTTTGATATTGCTGGCTCGCTGTTTGCCAACGACTTTGACGGCTTCGGCAGCGGCAGCGGTAGCGACGACGACAACGACAAGAAAAGCCGAAAGAGAAAGAAGATTGCGACGCCAAAGGAAGATGATCTGGATCTAGCATCAATTCTGGAAGGCGGCGGCCTTGGTGAAAGCAGAAAGACGGAGGCTGCCACGGGCAAAAATGCAAAGGGCCCGCTGGCCACCAAGAACGGCCGCGATGGCGACGAGGGCGAGGATGACGACGGTGATGCGGCATACATTGCGCTGCAGCAGGCAGCGGCGTTTCGCAGCTCAGCCAACACCAAGGGCACCTCGTCTATCAAGGGCGGCGGTTTCCAGGCCATGGGCCTCAATTCGACACTCCTTCGGGCCATTACCCGCAAGGGTTTCTCCGTGCCGACTCCCATTCAGCGCAAGACGATCCCCCTCATCATGAACCGCCGCGACGTTGTTGGAATGGCCCGTACCGGTTCTGGTAAAACTGCCGCATTCGTCATCCCCATGATCCAACGCCTGCGTGCCCACAGTGTACGTGTCGGTGCGCGTGCCCTGATCATGTCGCCTTCGCGTGAACTGGCTATGCAGACGCTCAAGGTCGTCAAGGAGCTTGGCCGCGATACGACCCTCAAGACGGTGCTATTGGTCGGTGGTGACAGTCTGGAAGAGCAGTTCTCGCTGCTTGCGTCCAACCCTGATATCATCATTGCCACACCCGGTCGTTTCCTGCATTTGAAGGTGGAAATGTCGCTGGACCTGTCCTCAATCAAGTACGTCGTTTTCGATGAGGCCGATCGGCTATTCGAGATGGGTTTTGCCGCCCAGCTGACAGAGATTCTGCATGCTCTGCCCATGTCGCGCCAGACACTGCTATTCTCTGCCACGCTGCCGTCGACGCTGGTCGAGTTTGCGCGTGCCGGTCTGCAGGATCCCAGCCTGGTGCGTCTGGATATTGAAACCAAGATCTCGCCCAAGCTCAAGAGTTCCTTCTTTAGTGTCAAGGGTGCAGAGAAGGAGGGTGCGCTGCTGCACATTCTGCACGACGTGATCAAGATCCCGCTGGGTCTGCCGCCGGCCGCTATCAAGGCTCAGGAGGAGGCCGCACGCCGCGGTATCAACGTCAACGACGAGTACGACTACGAGGGTGTCGACGACAACGAGCGGCCCAGCCATGGCAACAAGCGAAAGCGCGCTTTTGGCGGCTACGTTTCATCCAAGGTGGCACCGACTGAGCACTCGACGATTGTGTTTACTGCCACCAAGCACCACGTCGAGTACCTCGCAGCCATCCTGAGAGAGGCCGGTTTTGCCGTGTCGTTTGCCTATGGTTCGCTAGATCAGACGGCGCGTAAGATCCAGGTCGAAAACTTTCGCCACGGCCGCTCCAACATTA
Source organism: Ophiostoma ulmi (assembly GCA_029298715.1). NCBI lineage: Eukaryota > Fungi > Ascomycota > Sordariomycetes > Ophiostomatales > Ophiostomataceae > Ophiostoma > Ophiostoma ulmi. Next base: position 2,363,222 of record JANSLN010000002.1, on the reverse strand, counting down.
TGGTTGTGACCGACCTGGCAGCCCGTGGTATTGATATTCCGGTTCTTGCCAACGTTGTCAACTACGATTTCCCGCCCCAGCCCAAGGTTTTTGTGCATCGTGTTGGTCGTACTGCCCGTGCCGACCAGGAGGGTTGCGCATTTAGTCTGGTGCAGGACACGGATGCGCCGTACCTGGTGGATCTGCAGCTGTTCCTCAACCGCAAGATGATCATCGGCCGGGACGAGGCACAGCTCAGCGGCGCCGAGCCCAAGTACGATCTGACGCGCGACATTGTGGTGGGCTCGCTGCTGCGGAGCGCTGTCGAGCTGCACGTCGAGTGGGTCAACACTCTGCTAGGCGACGTGCACGATGTTGAGGTGCTGCGCGGAGTTGTCGTCAAGGCACAGAAGCAGTACTTCCGCACGCGTCTGTCGGCATCGAGTCAGAGTGCCAAGCGTGCGCGCGAGATTGTGCGCAGCCGTGGCTGGATGCAGCTGCACCTGATCTTTGGTGACACTGCGGCGACGGCCGACGAGGCCGAGCTGGACCAACAGCGCGAGGAAATGATGGCCATGATTACAGGCTACAAGCCGCAAGAGTCCATCTTTGAGGTGACGCTACAGAGCAAAAAGACAAAGAAGTCGTCCAAGATCGATTCGGCACAGGTTATGCGTACGATGCGGAAACGCGCAGGCCCCCGACGGGTGCCGGGCGAGAAGGCAGCTCTTCTGGATGCCGATGCTGCCGCCGCTGCTGACCACGACGATTTGGAAGAAGGCAAGTCTGCACTCACCAGCGCTGGTGTCGGCTCTGACGACAACTCTGACGCCTACGAGGATGACGACGATGAGGAAGAGGAGGACGATGACGATGAGGCTGTCGCTGAGGCGGACAGTGACGACGACGATGCTGCCGAGGTCCTGGAGGATGAGGATGCTTGGGCAGTGGGTGACGGTGCTTCCAAGGGCGCATCGTGGGTGGACAACTCTGTATACATGTCGTACACTCCTCGGGCCGGTCCCAGCATGGATGCACGTGCCATTGAGGAGCGCGGATACGGCGTGCACGGCCGCGGCGGCGACGAAGACGCCTCTTTTGGCTTCAACAGTTTTGCTGCAGCCGCCAAGGATGCTACCATGGACCTCACCAACGACGACACGGCCAAGGCCTTTGGCGTGCCAACGCAGTCCAAGATGCGCTGGGACAAGAAGAGCGGCAAGTACGTGGCGCGTGCCAACGATGACGACGGCAGTCGTGCCCAGGCTGGCGGCGGCGGCAAGATGATCCGCGGCGAGAGTGGTGTCAAGATTGCGGCGTCCTTCCAGAGTGGCCGCTTCGACAGATGGAAGCGCAGCAACCGTGTCGGTCGTCTGCCGCAGGTTGGCGAGGCAGAGCGTGCTGGTCTGGCTCGCCAGGTGGCAGTCACACATGCCGGCGCCGATGCACCCAACTTCCGAGCGGGCCCTGGTACTGGCCGGTTCATGCACAAGAAGGAGCAGGCCCCCAAAGAGGCAGACAAATTCCGCGACGACTACGAAGTGCGCAAGAAGCGCGTGGCCGAGGCCAAGGAGAAGCGCATCGGCCGTTTCCAGGATGGCGAGGGTAGCTATCGCGAGGTCAAGGGTGCCGACGACATCCGCAAGGCACGCAAGGAGCAAGAGCAGCGGCGACTCAAGAACGGCCGGCCAGCTCGCGATGGTGGCGACAGTGGTGGACGTGGTGGAGGCGGTGGTCGCGGTGGCCGGGGTGGAGGCCGGGGCGGTTCCAGAGGTTCTTTCGGTGGTGATAGCGGTGGTCACGGCGGTCGCGGCGGTCGTGGAGGCGGCCGTGGTGGTGGTGGTCGGGGAGGCCGGGGCCGGGGCGGTGGTGGTCGTGGCCGGGGTGGTGGCGGACGGTAAAACGTATTTCCATAGGAGTTTAAAATTTGTTGTACTTTTATCATCTTGGGTAGAGCGACTGCATAGATTTAATATATTGCTGTGTAATCATTTGGAACTGTTGTCAACGGCTGATATGTAGGTTTCTTTTTCTTTTTTCTTTTTTCTTTTTTCTTTTTTCTTTTTTCTTTTTTCTTTTTTCTTTTTTCTTCTTCTTCTTCTTCTGCTTCTTCTTTATTAAATGATATTTCATCTTCATTAAAACCTAGCATTACTTAGTAGACATATTTTTCTCAGAATTACTATCATTTTATCCAGAGAAATTCTAAACAAAAGTTGATTCATTTATTCTTGGATTTTAATGTTCTGATGAAAATTCAATGTTATTAATGCTATATTAGCATAACACACATCTCACACTAGCGAACTCACCCCATTGCACAGCCTACAGCCTACCGTTTCATCCAGCCGGATAGAAAATAATGTTGCCTTTTTGGCACTGTATTATGACTTTCAGATCGGTTATTACGATAGGGCGCTAGCTCTCCTTTACCAGCTCCCTTCCTGCCTCCACAGCTTCCCCGCCCCCAAAAATGATCGATCTCTATTAGACGATGATGCGCATCAAACGAGTGCTGAGATGTGAATATGACTTGCAGAAATATCAGGAAAATTAGGTAATAACCAAGGGCCATCAAATTACAGCTGAATAAGCTCGAGTAGTCAGTTTAATATACAAACACTAAAATAAACGAGCTTCATCTCCCTCATAGGCGGGTTTGGTGCTCTCAATATCCCCTCTTACTATCTTCCCAATCTAACAAAACACTCTATATCCGATCATACTTCGTTGGAACCGCCATCTCTATAAGGAATTTGTCCATGTCTCTAAGCATCAAGTCGAAAATATAATGCTTATCTTGGGATGCAAATGCCCTCCCTTTCTCACTCGCCCAACAGCTCAGCTCATATCACCGTTCCTTCCATATCCAGTTGTGATACCGCATGCGACCACTAACCTCCTTCCTCCCCTGACTACTATCTGACTAACCCATCAACGTCACACTCTGCCAGGGCTGGCCCCTTGCTCCCGGCCTCTGTCTCCTCTCTCATAGTAGTTATACTACACCAATTGCTTCCTTTTTCCTCTTTGTCCGCTACCTTCTACTACACTCTATTGCACCTGTTCTTCGCCTCTACTAGACCCTTGCACAATTTGGCAATGATCGGCCATTGGACCTCAGCCTCTTCTCCCGTCTAGACCCTCGTCCTCTTTCTTTTCAGCCTTTATTTTCAGTCCACGCTTAGGATCTGTCTTACCTCTGAATGGTTAACACTCGATTCTTGACTCGGCGTTTCCTCTCAATTGTCCCATCATCTTACAACTATACATCTACATCTGAGTACATCTTGGACAGCCAATTTATCCCATCTTTATTCTCCACTGCCAATCCCACGATATACGATCCAGCGTCATTGTCGGCCTTGATCTAATATTCATATCTTTGGAAAAGCCTTGGACGACGACCCGACGGCCCGACGACCCCGACACCAACCAGAGCAATCCAGAGACACGAACCACAACGATGCCTACCTACCTCTGCCATGGCTTCCGCTGGCATCGCCCCGGTATTCGCACATTTGTCATTGTCCAGAACCTCGACGATGTCTCGCCCGATTGGATCGCCCGCCCCGGTACGACCCGTGCCTTGATCGACACCTTTTACAAGCTGTTCCCCTTTCTGCCAACACGAGATGTCGAGGCCGATGCCGAGGCAGAAGTGGCTGCTGCACTAGCTGCCCAGAAAGAGGCTGCCCAGAAAGCTATTGCCGCTGCTGCCGCAGCCGAAGAGCGTGGTCGCCAAAAGGCCGAAGCTGCCGCCCTGGCTGCGCGGTCCAAGAGCAAGTCGCGCAAGGACAAAAAAGTAAAGGAGACCAAGGAGACAAAAGAAATAGAAGAAATAAAAGAAACAAAAGAAACAAAAGGGACCAAAGACACAACGGACGAAACCACAGAGGCGCCTGGCATGCCCCCCATTATACCCAACAGCCCGGGCGCAAACGCATTTATTGCGGCCGCCTCGGCCATGCGCGCCAACATCGAATCGACACCTCCGGGCAAGTGCCCCATGCCCGTCATTCCTGCAAACTTTCCCATGCCCGAGCAGCTCGGTGTCCCGCCAGACGGCGTTGTGCGCCGCAGTGACGGCCGCGATGACCTGCTGGCGCTGCAGGAGAACTCGTGTATCAAGCTGCTCGAGGAGTACGACTCGGACCGTCTCGGTGAATGGACTCGCCCGTACGCATACGTCGCCGACTATGCCATACGTATTGACCTGTCCGTGTCTATTGTCGACGAGATGGCCCGCTACGAGCGGCTGCAGCAGCAACGGTGGCGGCGCGAGGCAAAGACCAAGGACGGCCAACCCTCAATGGCGGGACCGGCCGATGAGGGTCCCGCCTTTGCCACCCTTGGCGGTAGCCTGAGTGGTGGTAAATCAGAAGGCGGCCGTGCCAACACCCTTTCCAAGAAAAAGAAGAATTCTGGCTGGCTTGAGATTGTGCGAGATCAGCTGCAGCGCGGTGAAGAGATTCGGTGGTACATTGTCGTCAACAACGATGAGAAGCGGTCCTTTGGAGATGACAATGACAAGGCCAACGCGGAAAAGAAGGCAACTGGTGACCAAGTCGTCAAAGGAGAAGAAGAAGAAGAGGAGGAGGAGGAAGACGAGTTTGCCGAGGCCGTCTCAGACGGCCAACAAGACGTTCTCAACCGCAACGCGGAAGCCGAACGCGAACGGGGGCGTCGTCAGCTGCGCTTCGAGCTCACAGGCGACCCTGATATCCTGATAGACGACCTATCCGAGGGCGAAGCGGATATGGACAATGACGACGACATGTTTAAACAGAACGACCAGGCAGAGAGCAGGCCCGGCACGGCCATCGGCACCGGCATGACACCCAGTGCCAGCAACAACACAGTCGCCACGTCAAATACATATAGCACCACCACGAGCGAACGGCCCACGGCCAACATCGGCCGCCCACGTGGGACAACAACGACGTCTACAGCGACGGCCACCACGACAAACACGACAAACACGACAGACAACACCCCAATAGTCTTCCCGCTGCCTCCCCAGCAAGAGCCCAGACGCCCCCATACGTCGGCTGCAGCCAATGGCCAGATCAATGCAAGCTTCCTCTCCGACTTCCCCTCGCCACCTCAGCTCGTCCTGTCATCACCGTCAAGACAGCTACCCCAAAGACAGTCCCAGACACCCAACTTTTCTACCCCCCACAGCCCGCCACCACTGCAGCAGATCCCCCCCATGCCTCCTATCCCCACATCGCCCCCAGTATCTCCCACTCCGCCACAGCTGCGCAGTAAAAAGTCGTTTGACTTGCGATCCAAATCATCTGGAGGAGGAGGATTCCGCCGCCTCTTTGGCCGGTCCAAGCAGCAGGAAAACTAGGTTGGGGTATACAAGCTTATTAGTATTTTTTTAATTTTTTTTTTTTTAAATTTTTGTTTTGGTTGTTTTGAGCAGGTTTGGATAGTAGGATATGGACGATATTACATGGGCATGTATAACAGACGAGACTATGATTAATGACACATTTGAGCCGGACTGCTGCTATTAAAAACAACCGAGATGAGAACGTATTTGAAGTTGATTTTATTATCTAAACAAAATTCGACGCAATGCTTTGGTATCCCCATCGTGTTATATGCTAATATCAATGCGCAAATGCTCCCCTCTTCAATTCTAATCGACATCCGTATTAGACATTTTCCGGCCAAATGACTTGGTCTTGACTGGCCCAGCTGGTCTGGATGGCTGTGAGTTTTCCGTCGTCATTGATGCTGTTTTTGTCGGCTGCTTGCCAACAATCTTTTCCTTCCAGTTCCATGACGATCCCGTGGACGATGAGGGAGATGTCGGCCGCGAATGTGATCCTCCTCCAGCTGCAATAGATGAAGTGCCTCTGCCTTTGCCTCCACTGTTGTTGTCATCGTTGTAGCTGTTGTTGTTGCTGACACCGAAACTGCCCGAAAGCAGATTCTTGAGTGGCGAAAGTGGCCCTGTCGTGGTGCCACTCGTTGCTGTCACAGACACTCCAGATTCTGATCCAAATGTATTGGATCTTTGGCTGCGAAACTGTTGCTCATGACCGTGACTGCGGTTGCCAATAGGTCCGTCGCTGTCGTCGCCTGTGTCGTTCCAGTCGCGGTCACTCCACGTCACACTCTCTCCACGATCACTGCCACAACCTCCTGCAGAGACCGGCCGCGTAGACAGCGGTGAACGAGACCCCGTAGGTGCAGCAGATGATGTCGGTGTAGTCGCGGCCATGCTCAATGTTGTCGGCAGGTCTGTTGCCTGATCTTTCGCCTCGTCTGCGTCTTGTAGAAATAGCGTCGGGATGTCGTTGGGTGTCATCGGACTATATGGAGTGTCGTCATCTTCATTGTCGCCATCGTGGGCGTCATCGTCGTACTCCACAGCTCCGTCGCTCTTGTGTGTATTACTCGGCGATATCTTCCTGCTCACTGACCGACCGCGCTCACTCGCCTTGGACTGCCCTGCCTCGCTCGCAGCCTTCTTCTCCTCGTCGCGCATCTGCACCGCTGCAGCGTCACTAAAGTGTGCATCCACCATGTGCTTCACAACCGGCCAGCCAAATGCGTTTGCAAACGTCCGCCGCACAATCATGTTGTTGTGTGCATCAGGCTCGAGCTTGACAAGCACCTTGCGCCACGACAGTCCGCGGTGGTATGCTCGAGCAATCTTTTCCTCCACCTTCATGTTTGCACTGTCCACGATTTCATCCGGCTCACGCTCCCCGTTGCCTGCATTGGACGGGTCGTCATAGTCTAGCGTCGATAGAACAGAGTCTTGGTGCTCTACGCCGCAACTGGGCTTATCGGTAAACGGCGACGATGCACCTGACTGTGGCGTCTTGGGCGCCTTTTGCTGGAACGAGAGACGGCGCAGGGCCAGGGTGCCGGTCGGGCGTCTTTTTAATGGTGGTGCAGGAATGTCGGATGGGTGGTAGATGCGGTCGTGGAAGATGGCCCGCGGACGTTTGCTTGGGTCGATTAGGAACTCGACCGACGGCAGCTTGGGGTTAATAATATCGGTTGCCGACTCAAAGAAAGATGTCTTGGGTGGTGCAGACACTCGCGTGTCTCCAGTGATATTGTTCATCGCCTCCTCACCCAGCTCTTGGCCAGTAGTGACCCGTGATCCGCTTGAGCCTCCTGATGTTGATCCTTCTGCCAATGATGCAAAGCTTTCGGGACGCAGTGTCTGGCTTCTCTGGTAAATTTTGTTTCGCTTGCTCAGGGGTGCCGGGCTGTGTGACGAGGTCTTTTTGGGATGGCTTTGTGTCGGAGACCCAGCCGGAGACTCTGCCTGGGGCCCATTTCCACCTGCTGATGACGAGGCTGCATCACCGTTATTCTTAAACAGGTTATTGAAGAAATTGCTGATCGGGTTCGAGTTGTTTGTAGTCGCCGTGGAAAGTTTGCCCGCATCAGGGTGGCCTGTTGGCGACGGGAGGGGCGATTCTTCGTGCCTAAAGTGTGTCAGAGGCACTGCTGTTGGGCCTTGATGGTCGTCGTCTTTCGTAGCATCCGTTGGCGGCTGCGGCACTTCGTGTGAGGCTGTACTGGACGGTGCTGCTATACCGGCTTTTGAAGATCCATTATGATCACCGTCATCTCGCTTCTTGCCGTCTTCCGCATCGGCTTCTACTTCAGACTCTGTATCCAGCTCCCATTTATCACCGCGTGGCGTCGTCACATTGTTTCCCACCAGCTCCGACCAACCAAAGCCCACCACCGTCTCGACCAGGCCTGCCTCGCGACGAGCCTTTTCCACACGGCCTAGGCCCTGCCAGTCAAGAAACAGCAAGCAACTGGTTCGCAGTGGGACAATGCCGTCATTGACCACGTTTGAGTAGACGGTGCGGTTGCGGAACTTCTTCAAGGCAATATGTGCTGGGCCGGTGGGCAGAATGCGCAGGAGTGGCTTAGACTCTGGTTGTGCTTCTCCTAGCACCTTCTTGTGCGCATTCTCGCCCAGATTGCCCATGAGAGAACTCCAGCCGCTGCGAGCAATTGTTGGTGCGCGCCAGGTTAAGCCCAGATCTTGGCCAGTGCGGCCAACGAGGCCAAAGTCAAGGGCAAACTTGACATACATTGGATTCTCGTGGTTGAGACCTAAAAAAGGTGAGGCCATGGCGATAAAGTTGATGGGCTTGATGAGGTCGAAAAATTGGGGAGAGTGTTTCTGAATGTAGGCGACGGCGTACATTTGTACAAGACCACCAAGCGAGTGAGCGATAAAGCTGATCTTGGTAAACTTGTATTGACGGTGGCTCCCAGTGGGCGAGTTTTGAATAACGCTCTTTTTGTGCGATAAGCGAGGCGAGCTGCCTTCAGCAACATCGGCAGAGTTTCCGCCATGCAGAGCCACAGACGCCTTATCAGTCACAGCTTTGGATGACGGGAGAAACGGCTGGTCTGGGTAGGTGGTGGACAGTACGTATCGCGCAAGCCGTTTTCCGAGATACTTGATTCCACGCTCAGTCTTTGTCGCATTTCCAGAGTAGCCGCGTACTATGACTTCTTCGTCGTCATCCTCGTCCTCGTCCTCATTCTCATCTTCCTCTGCCTCTTGGTCTTCTTCTTTGCCCCTCTCTACAGCTTCGGTTTTGGCCTTCTTCCGAGCCGCAGCTCGTTCACTGCGTTCTTTGGCAAGCCGTGCTTTGCGATCGATTTTAGCCTGCTGCACGGCCAAATCGATGCTCTCTTTAATATACAGCATATCGCCTCCTAGATTGCTGTGCAAGCCGTGTGTCAACACCACGAGATGAACATTCTTAGGCTTCCGGCCTGGCTTTGGTGCAGGGATTGTTGAGCGTGCCTGCTGCCGTGCCTGGCTCTTACTTTCGTTGCCGTCCTCGAGAGTCCTTTGCTGCTCGAGTTGCTCTTGTTCCTGGTTTTTCTGCTGCTGGCGGCTCTGTTCGGAGCCGTACGTGCTACCACTGGGCAGCTCGACGGATACTTCCTTGCCGATGGTCCTGACACGCACCGATGATGGTGGAGTATCCCATCCTGGGAGTTGTGGCTTATTCCACAGAGCACCTGTATCCTCGACCCGTAGCTGAACAGCACGCGTGAAGACACCCTTGGGCTGGTCTGGGTGTCGTCCGTCACGGCCACGTTGATAGTCGCTTACTTTGCCTGGTGCAAGAAACTGGCCTTGGGCTGTGCTGCCAAGGCTACTCTTAGTGGACGAGCCGGTTCCCTCACCGCTGCCTGATCCACCGCCGCCGCCGACCCCCAGAAGCACTGGAATACCTGCTGTGATGCCACCGCCAGTCTCGAGTGACTTGGGGTCGCGTGCTAGGAGCACCTCATAATGAACAGCTGCAGAGGTGGAGAATATAACCTGACTGCTGACATTGATAATCCAGCTTACACTCGGGGGTCGTTGGTACTCTCCAGAGCCGCGGCCGCCACCATTGCCTGCGTCCAGTCGCACACTCTCGGGGATCAGCAGACGGCACGTCCAAGTACCACCCGCTTTAAGCATGGGTTCAAACTCAGGCACGCCATAATGACGAGGCTGATCCAGTTTTTGATTGGGGTCGAAATGGGCGGGGTAGGCGTCGACATAAAGTGTGTATGGACCATGAACAAACGCGGCGCGGAGGGCGCTGTTGCAGGTGTTGCGGATGCGGAGGTAGAGATGTTCGGGTGCGGGGAGGATGCGATCGTGTGCAGGTGTGTATGTGACGGTATAGCGCACAATATCGCCAATCTTAACGCTGCCAATCTGGTGGAGGAGCAGCATCGTCGCAATAGTCGAGGTAGATGTAAATAAAGGGGTAATGTCGAACCGGGATCACGGTCTCAGCGTCGTCGTCGGCGTGCTGCTGGCAGCTGGCTTCGTCACGCGACTCTAGGCGTCACGACGCAGCATTGCACGAGCAGAATATTGGCGTGTGTTGATCGTTGTGCAGAGCTGCAGTGACGTCGTGGGAGGTGAAGGACTGGCAAAGGGTGGGCGGTGAGAGCTTCGCCGGTTGCTGTTGTGGCTTGTATTTCTCCGGATGCTGCCTATGTTAATACCTAACACAATGCATGCGATGTTCTCTGGCTGTAGGTGGAATGAATAAAGACAAAGTACTGAGGAAGGTGCGGAGCGTTCGGGAATGCACAAGGAAGGTGCGAAGCTACGCACTATGGTAGTGACTGCCGTTTGTTGGGAGAGATACTAAGCTCCTTTTAACTTGTAGGCGGGTGGAGCACCACCCTCGGGCGAGGATCAGGGAAGCAGAGGTCCGATTACAGTGGGCCACTCTCCGTAATTAAATGTGAGCCAACCAAGAAGACAGAACGGGAGCGAGCCTTCAAGCCTAGACCGCAACAGCCCTGTAATTACAAGTGGTACTGGGTCAAAGCTTGACGCAGCCACTGAAGCGATACCGAATAGCTATGACGTTTACAACTCGGCATCGTGGCAGCTAAAAATAGCCTGTCTAAAAGAAGCTGTCATCAATATATGAAATAAGAAGATATAAAACTAAGTTGTACATACAATAATTAACATGACCGAAGCAAGTTTAGATAGGTTGGCCACAAAATAGGAAGAGAGAACACTATAAAGTAGGCATTAACGAAGTAGACACAATGAAGATGCAACGGACAAGAAAAAGAACATGAATCCGACATGAAGAGAGGAAAGAAAACTCCATACCCAATCGGGCGTATGCTGCAAAGTATATAATGTGCTGGCAGACGATGCAGAGTGTGAGAAATCAACAATATGTAGTCCAAGAAATACATCCAAAAACTAGCCAAAGAAACCCGAGAGATATATATAAAAAAAAAGATAGTGACTAGTGACAAATTTAACACCACTACTCCTCTGGCAGTTGTATTCATGTTGCTTCGACACTGCTGGCGATCGTGCTAGCTTCCTCAGGAGGCTCTCTGCTGACGTATGCCATCCACTCAGATACGCGGTCCATGCCCCGACCAAAACCGCCGAGTCCGGCCATCTCTGACGGCTTCACCTGTTGGTTTTGCTGGATATCTCCTCTGCGTCGCATCCGGCGGTTCATACCACCGCTGCTCGTGTATGCGTCCGCATCAAAGCTCTCATAGTGTCGGTTGGAGTCGGTGAAAGGCACCTGGCTGCCTGGATACATTGCAGCCAGTTCTGACTGGGCATATGGACTGTCTTCCATCACATACGGTGGCGGCCTCCCCATCCGCATCCCGGACATGTGGTCGACGGGGGGCAAAGCTGGCATTGGCATCATTGCCATAGGATGTATACTTTGCGGAGGCGGCGGCATAGCCTGAGGTCCCATACCAATCATTGGGGGCATGTGCGGTGGCATAGGACCCATTAGTGCTGCTGGGGTGGCAGTCATACCCATTGGCATAGAAGTTGACATGGTTGCTGTCATTGATGCCATTGGGAGTCCTTGTGCTTGTGAGGGTGGCTGCTGAGCTGATCGGTGCATAGGGCTAGGTCGTGGATCCTTGTTGAAGCGACCTGCTAGACGCCCAACATCGGAATCAACATGAGCAGCAGGCCTTTGCCGAGTAGGTGTTCCATTGTAGAAGTCACCTGGGTGTTGTGATGGGGTTATGGGCTGTCTAGGGCGAGGCTCAAGAGGTTGAATATGCTGCGGGTGCGGTGGGTGCTGCATGTGCTGCATGTGTGGCGGCTGGTAAGCGTGCATGTCCGGTTGCGGCTGTAGCATAGGTTGGTGTTGCTGCTGTTGCTGCTGCTGATGTTGCGGGTGCTGCTGGTAATGGAATTGTTGCCGGTGAACTACTACAGACTCAGCCTGGGCCTTTTGCTGTGGTGGTGAAGGGGGTGCAGGCGGCGGCTGCGGCACAGATGGAAGAATATCTGTTTCTGCTCTCTCAAAGTCATCGACTACAAAGCTTCTTCTCCGTCGGGGTCGGATAGCAAAATCGTCCTCCGCACGAGTCCGGCTAGGTTGTCTGCTGCGCTGTGTATCAAATCGGCTCTTATACACAGAGCGTGTATAGGCCTCTGTACGGGCATCTTGGTCATCCTCATCCTCATCATTATCCATGGTCTCGTTAAAAGCCCGGTAGTCCAGCCGGCGTGAAAGATCCTCGGCTCTACTAAAGTCGTCGGCTCGGCTCCGAATCCGTGACTTCTCGTCGAAACTATGCGCACGAGAGCGCATTGGTCTGGCCGCTGAGAATGGCCACTCACTGCTCTGATTTCTGCTGCGTATGTCGCGCTGGGTCGCAGCCATGGATGGAGCTGGAGCTGGAGCTGGAGCTGGAGCTGGCGCAGATGGTGTGGAGGCATACCTGTCGTGGCGAATGAAATTCGTCGCAAACTGGCCATGGCTGTAATCGATATGCCCCAACTCAGGTAAATCATAGTCAAACACTGGACAATCACAGTGTCCCCATCTTCCACCACAAATCATACATGACTCTGTATGGCATTGTCCACTGCAAAGCCAAACGCGCGGTTAGACAAGCTTCAATATTCAATTTGGATAGGCACAGCCAAAGAATGTACATACCAAATAAGATGATTGCGGCCATCAGCGTGCTCAACCTTTGCTTTGCACTTGTGGCATTGTTGCCGGCCCTCTTTTCTTAGCTTGTCCAGGATGCGCTCTGTTTTGAGGTCTGAAGGGCAGGTATTCGAGCCGTGTGCCTTGTGGTGACAACGGACACATAGTTTCGTGCGGCATCGTCCACACTGTGCAAGCACTACGCCATTGCTTTCACGGAACCGGCTATCCGAAGACACCGTTGATCCGCACTTAAAACAATACATGCGCTTATTCAAAGAGACTTCATAGTGTCGCTCATTCCAATCACGCTTGAAGATGGCTTCGAGCAGTTTATCCACGTGTCTCACGGGTATGGGATTCGTCGTGCAGCAAGTGGGAGGCATTTGCCGGGAATCGGTAAGTGACGCCTTGAACTTATGCTTCAGGCAGATAGTGCATAGCCAGTGGCCACACTCCAACTGTGTCATCCGTGACGGTAATAGCTCATCCTTGCAGATAAAACATGTGGCTCTGTAGCGGGAGTTAGTATATCAATCCAGTATTTAATCTTAACTAATGGATGTATCACCCAAAACCAAACGGTACTACCGGGTCGGGTACGAGATGCACGAGATGCGTTTATATCCAAGCAATCTGCAAAGGCTGCCACCAAGGTTTCAAACATAGGAGGGAAGCAGCATAATACATGAGTGCATGTGCATCTTGTAAACAAGACGGAACAAGACGATGCCCAAAGTCATGAAGGGGGCAGGTATGGAATCAAGTATGATGTGCGGCATAGAGGTGCACATGTATACGCATGCAGCTGCATGCGGCAGGCAGTAAGCTACATTGTATAAATTGCATACATGGTCTGCATGGTCTGCGTGGTTTGCATTGTATGGACAGAAACTTACCGTTTGCTGTGTTTTTCTGCAGTGAATACATAAGATCCATTGTCGAGAGGGCTCTCAAACAACGAAGCCGGGCGCTTTGGTGAATCAGTGATTGAAGACGCATTTACGTGAGAGGCCGGCCCATGCGTTTGGGCTCTCCGTAATGTTGCAGGGCTACCGGTGTAGTCAGGCACTTCCGTCTCACAGTACCGTTTCGTTGGACTGCTATGTCAGTTTTTGGTCCCACCCATAGTTCTCAACAAAGAAATAAAAGGTTTAAGAGAATAAAAGAGAACTCACCGTCTTGATGATGCTCGCGGATTGAACTCGTCCGCATCCCTGGCCCGCACTCGGCTTTTACTACGAGAGGCACCCCGGCTCTCGGTTGGATTTTGGGAAACAGAGCGTCTCGTGCGGCGCGGCGGTGTTTGTTGGCGCCGGGTCCTACGCCGCTCTTCACTATAGTCGTCCTTGTCCATCTCCGTATGAGCATCGGCTTGGCGTTCCTCGCGCGGAGTTTCTTCGCGGATGGAGTCCTCACGCCTTAGTCCGCGAGTGCTGCGGCCGCGAGAGGGATGGTGGTATGAATTGTGATAAGGCGGTGTAGGATATTCGTGCTGTTGAAGAATGGACGATTTCCGATCTCTTTCGCGCCCACGTTCTAGGTCGTTTTGTAGAGTAGCTTCGTCAGCGTCGTCGTCGACGTCAAGGTCAGCAAGCGCGTGTTTCTGCTTGGTTTGATTCTTCGGCTGCGATGACTTTTGCTTGCGGGTTGGCTTGTGCTGAAGTGGGGAAGAGGAAGTAAAGTCTTGAGATGAGCGCTTGGTGGCACCGCCGAGGCGGTCGCGGAGAGACGGTCGTTCGGCAAATACACTTCGAGCCGGACCGGCAAAGTCGCCGTTTTCGTCTTCGTCTTCTTCGGGAGTGGGTCGTGTGAGGTCAGTCTCGTTGTCAGACTCGCCTAGGGATGAACGCATAGATCGCCGGGAGACAGGAGTAGAGCGATACAGGGGGCTGAGGTCTCGTTGGGAGGGAGCACGACGACTGCCCGACGGAGACCGCTGGTATTGTTGGTATTGTTGGTATTGTTGGTGTTGTTGGTATTGTTGTTGTTGAAAAGAAAGCTTTCCGGTAGGAGCAGTTGCTGCCCTAGGGATCGACGGTACGGCCGGGTACCGACCTAGGGGTGGGGTATCAGGGTTGTGGTGCCGCATGCCTGATGGCGAAGAGAGGAGCACAGAGGCACAGCGAGTCACAGCCGGGCGCTGACGTGAAGTAGCAGCAGATGAGGGCGCGGCGTAGGCTGATTTGGCGGGTCTAGGTATTGGATCCCTACGACGACGATGAGGCGATGGGCGGGATGGAGGAAGTTCCATGCGGGACCAATCGTTTTCTTCTTCTTCATAAGACCAGGAGCGGCTTTGACCACGATGCATTTTCCCCCAAGAACCGGAGTCACCTGCCTCGTAGGCGTTAAGTTGCGCCATTCGAAGGGGCGTCAGCCTTGGATCAAGATATGCACATGAGATGCGGGCGATATCGATATGGGAACAGCGAGCGACAGAAAAGGCAAGTGGCCTCTATCGCTTGCAGTCGGTAGTGGTGGATCAGAACACGGGGGTAACGATAGCGGTGATATGGTTCTGTGCAGTGCACGTTGGCTGGCTCTTAGGTACTTGCCTAATTTAATCGAGTATATCGATACAGGGTAAGAGGGAGCCCAACAAAGGTGATTTCCCAGGCCGAAAGTGCAGGTTCCTTGTCTTCTTCACAGTATCGCTGGTCGGCGTCACTCCAGCCTTCAGAGATTTTGAGGACTAGAAGCGAAGGATCTTTCCCCTAAAGCAAGAGCGTGCAGATATGGAACACGAGTGGACGTGCCAACTGGTTGACCGTGAGTGGCCTGGTGGGATGCACGGGGCTTGTTAGTGTTAACTGGACCAGGCTCAGCTGCATGATGGCCAATGTAAGGCCGTCGTCTGGGTCATCTCCAGGGATGTAGGTAGGGGTGGGGCCGGCGATTGTGATAATAATACTGAGTAGGAGGCTGCTCTGTGAAGTAGAGTTGCGAGAAAATGGAGCAGCAGGTGAGTGTGTTGGACGTTGAATGGTGAGTGGATGGATGGGGGCAGAGCAGCAGGAGTGAAGCAGGCACGCCTTGGATAACAGAAGAGAAGAGGACAGCCTGAAATGAACATGGAGTATGTAGGTCGGAATAGAGTGTAGAGTGACTTGTGTGTTGAATGCAGAACGGTGTGCAAATGCCTTAGGGCGTAAGGTGCATGAAGCCTTAAGCCGGAGCAGCGGGCATTTCATGCAGGTGAGAAGACGAAGAAGAGAAAGTATCTTACCTTTCTTTCCAGGAGCCCAAAAGGCAATAGTCGGTCGCAAAATGAACGTTGGGCAGCAGTGGAGTCGAGCCAGGAATGACTATATACCTGATGGGGTCTTAAGATGGAGTAGAAAGAAGAGAGAGACAGAAGCGATGCAGGTGCAATGATTAGCAGCAATTGACAACAAATCGCGGCTGGTTGACGGCAGATTAAGAGCGATGGCCAACGAACAGAGGTCGAGGTCGCGGTTGCGGTCGAGGTCAGGCCGAAAGGTGAGCAATAGCACGTTGGCAAGCGGTCAAAGGATTCAAGGCGTCGATTGCAAGGATGGTAAACAAAGACGATGCAAGACAAAGACGAGGAGAGGAGTAGGAGATGAGATCACAATGCGAGAAACAAACGAAACGATGTCGCCAGCGACGAGGTGGAGAACCCCAAAAGGCTCGTGTTCCCGCGAAAGCGACCCTGTAGCCAGGAGCCAGTGGCGCCTCTTACAGACAGAGCGACGCTGCAAGTTCTGGGTTTGAACAGTGTATTGAGGGCGTGAAGTGGTGGAGGCGCAGTGTGTGCTCGTCACAGAATGAAGCCCAAATGTAGCCAGAATGCAGCCGAAAAGGAGGCAAAAACAAAAAGTAGGACGGTTGGCCAATATAGGAAATATAAGGCTCGAATTAGATAAAGGTCCAAGACTAAAATTCAAAACCTTGAGGGACTGAGACTCAGACAAGGAAGGCGCATCCAGAGCAAAAGTACACCCAGCCCATAAGTGGCAGGAAAATCAAATGAAGCCACAGTCGTGCCTTCCTCATCAGCCGCTCCAGCCGTAAAAGGTCGCCCTAGAGAAAGGAAGAAGGCGAAGATGGCAGGGAAAAAAAGGCGAAAAGAGCACATTTGATCTCACGTGATGGCCAAACAGATACAGTGATACAGCGATGCTTATTACACGCAATTTTAGCAGAGTGGCCTGGAAACACGGTCAAGATGGATCATTGTAGAGACGGAGAAACAAAGAGGGGACGATCCGAGACAAGAGGGGATGAGGGGAGGAACGACCGAGCGACATAATCGACTCAAACGACAACAAGGCAGGCGCGGCAGTGTCGTAAATCGAGTTTCTCAAAAGGGCAAAGAGGGAAGGAGCGAAGCAAAGGAGCGTAGCTTCCTAGACAGGCACTGGGGTTGACTATACAGCCTCATCGCGACAACTTTCGGCTTCATATTGAAACTGAAAATTCATTTGGCATCACACAGATAGGTGCACATAGTAGAGAAGGCTCTGTTCGGCGCAACAACCCTCCGCGGAACTACCAGGCCCCTCCCCAAAAGATTAAAACTTCTTTCTGATTATATATTCTACATTCTACACGTTACCTGCTACCCTCCACTACAAACAGGCGCAATGGCATAGTGTCGCATTTACTGTCACCCGCATCAAGCAACGCACGACTTTATCAGATGCATCGTGATGCCCGCCTAGTTTTCTTAAAAAGAAACATGTATGTGTAGAGTACGGCATGATTGTGAGTGGCTGATGGCAATAGTGGTGTTCCATGACCTAGTATTTCTTACAGGTGCAGCATCAATGCCACGTCGATATCATATCAGTCACTTTTTGTCGTTCCATCTTCTGAGATTCATACACTCAAGATATAAATCAACTTGTTAGTTCTTGTCTCCTCTATTGCCCCTCTGACAGTTATGCTAAACAGCCGGCAGCTAGACCCGTGCCGTCCAGTACTTTTGTTTTATTTTAGTTATTTTATTTATATTTATTCTCTTTATATTATCTTTTCAACTTCTTCCGTCTTAGTATCAGTGCCCTTGCTGGGATCGTCTGTAGTCTGGAAGCCCAACATCAACTGCATATGCACAGTGATACAGAAGCGACAAAGAGAAATCGAAGAACTACTCTGGTATTGCAATGGAGGGGATGCTCCAACAGCTATTGGACAGCAAGTTGTCTAGTAATATAATCACAGGTCAGAGGACAGCCCAACGTGTCGTCACTCCAAAGAAGCGAAATAAGGCCTAGCCGGTCAGCCAGCCACCATAAAGTGACATTGGACAACTCATCTCTTCTTTGCCATTTGCTGCTCTTGCAACAAAGACAAGGGTGAGGCTCCCAAACTGGTTGGTATTGGACTATTGGGCAAGAAAACTTTGGCAAGTATAAGGACAAAAGGTATGTCGAAGAGTTGCAGAGTTTATATCGGGGGCCGAAATGCAGTGTCCGTCATATGTTGTCGGAACACGTGGATGTTGTAAATATACAATCAGGGCTGACATGCAAAAACTCGGGAGAATCTCACGCCTCGGGCAAGATGAGAGTGGGGCTTATTTTTCGTATTGGCCGTAGTCGTTGTATTTTTGATGCAAAAGAGTATTTCCTGGAAAATTTTCTGTATTATTTGTCAAGTATTAATGTACACTCGTTATAAAAAACAGAAAAAAATAAATCGTACAAAATAATGCACTAAAAGAATAAATATCATATAGTAATAGACTTGTATCGAATAAAATGTGTATTGTTTTGATGAATTGAACATAAAATGTGTGTGATAGAGAGTGACATATCGAAAATATACCAGTAGTGTTAAGTATTCAGATATGCTCGCCGACGGACTTCTGCTTCTCGTATAATCTCTGCGGCCAGCCTTAGACTAGGTGCTAGAGGTGCATATCGCTCAATCTCGACTATAACATCGGTGAATATCTGGTCGAGAACATCGCGATGTGGAACAATTGTGAGGAGAATGCTTGATAGTGTGGGCGACATGGATGCACCCATGACAAGAAGTGTCTGGGATACAATGGACAGAGCTCCTTGCCAGAGATAGGGCATATGCCCGGCGTGACTGTTGATTAGTATCAGTATAGAAGAAAGAGATCAAGTAAGGAAAGAATAAGAAAAGGTAAGAAGGATAATAAAAAAGCCAGGAAAAAAAAAGGAAAAAAGGAACATACTGGGCGGTAATGTGCTCGAGTTGGCAAACGGCTGCTTCGAGACACTTGCGACAGCTTTCCTGCAC
Source organism: Ophiostoma ulmi (assembly GCA_029298715.1). Classification (NCBI taxonomy): domain Eukaryota; kingdom Fungi; phylum Ascomycota; class Sordariomycetes; order Ophiostomatales; family Ophiostomataceae; genus Ophiostoma; species Ophiostoma ulmi. The sequence goes on along the minus strand of JANSLN010000002.1, from coordinate 2,344,527 downwards.
GGCTGGGTCAAGGCCGGCCTGCTCATTATCAAGCACAGCGAGGATATAGGGCCTATAGATGATCGTGCGACAGGCAAAAAAGCGCAGTCGTAGCACAGTCTGCACAGGGTCGACGAGAAGAGTGCGCGAAAAGGGGAACTGGAGGGCCGTGGGTAGCGACTCATACCATTGGGTCAGCTGATAGTCGAGCTCGTTGACGACGGGCTCGAGGCTGGTGGTCGATGCCATGGAGTCTTTCGAGTAGATGAGCTGGCTCACACGGTTGAGCAGGCGGCGTAAGGCGATCTCGGCCAGAAAGTACCACAAGTCATCGCGACCGACGGCTTGCTGCTCGTCACCCTCAAAACCGCATGGCAAACCGACATTTTCCTCAAATTGCACAACGCCCGAGTGTGGCAGGTCCAGCTCGGCCAGCAGGTCGCTTTCTGATAGTAAGGCATTCCAGTAGATGCGTTCCGTCAGCTCACGCTGCTCGGGAGGCACCCGGTTAGGTGACATGAGTAAAAGCTGAAGTTTTGTGCTCGTCGTGCACAGGAGGTTCCAAGCTTCGAGGGGCCGCACGAGGTAAAAGAGATAAGCGGCTGCTAGCAAGTGACACTGGGCAGCTAAGACGCTATTGGACGTCATCATACCGGGCAGCAGAGACCACGCGGCCGTAAAGTATTGTAGGCCAGGAGGGTCTTCCGAAGGCACGATGCGGGATATGCTTCCGCGCAAGCTGGCCTGACCGAGGGCGAGAACAAGAAGCACGATGCAGCTCTCAGGGCCTTCGCGAAAGCCATTTGAAAGTGCGATGCGGTAGTGTGAGCGCCATGTATAGGGATTGACACAGGCATACCACATGTTGACATAGTCAAAGTACGCCTCGATGTATGCGGCAGTGTTGGATAGGTCGACACAGGGTGTCTTGGTGAGCGAGTGGAGGGGTTCACGGGCCATTTCCAGCTGGAGCATGATCTGAGGATCATATGGCCGTGATACTAGATCGCGGATCATGGGCCACTGTAAAAGATGAAGTGCAGCATTGGTGTGAACCTTGGGCATCGTCGAGATGTTGGTGCCGCTGGTCCATGTGCCGATACCACCGGCTGGGATGACTGATACAAATCCAGTCGCAGCAGCTGCAGCTGCCGCCGCCGCTGTCTGCTCTGACCACATGTTGGTTCCTACCGTGCCGAGACCGCCGAGAGAGATATGGCCGCCTGCCACACTGTGCGGTCCATGACTACCTCCCGTACCGCCGGCTCCAGCAGACGTCAAGACTCCGCTGTTGCTGATACTCGATGGCGAGCCTTCGGCAAGGGATAAGCTGGTATTGTGCCCTGAAGCCAGACTTTTCTGTAGCATACCCTCGATGCGGCTCAGTCTTTCTAGAATCAGCTTGTCGCCTGCATCAAGCTTGATACCCGGCTCGCGATACACACAATCTGCGCCCAGCTCTGTGCACAGCTTGCATTTTGGTTTTGTGCCGTCACACCGCGACTTGCGCGACCGGCAGACCTCACACTAAATAGTCAGTATTACTGGATTGCAGAAGGAGGACTTGCGCTAAACGTACTGCAATGGTTGCCCGCCGTCGTGGGTAGTCTACACTGCCACCAACATCAGTGTTGCGCCGCTTGAGCGGGTTGATGCCGTCGTCGGCAGACTCTGCCATCATGTTGGAGGTGCTTGTACTGTTGGTGTTATATGATGCGCTGGGCTTTGGATTAGCTCCTGCAAAAGAGGCCGCTGTTGGAGATAAGCCACTGATATTGCCAATGTTGCTGGTATTGCCGCCGGTCTCAAGTTTATCCTTTGAATCTGCACTTGCTGTCCGCTGTGTCGTGTCGTGTGCTGCCCGAGCCCTTCTTGTGATGTTGTCGCTCGGCGACGATGGCACTTCGTCTAGAGAATCAAGATTACTAAGAGAGAAGCTGGTCTCGTGATGCAAAGGAATGCCGACAGAAGAAGAAGAAGAAAAACCGTGCGGCAAAGTTGCCGTCATGATGTCGATCTGGGTGGCGGCAGTGACCGTTTATAGTCTTGTCTCTTTTTTCGCTCTTTTTGTTTTGGCCGTCTTTATATAAGGTGTTCTGGTCAAACTCCTTCTTTGCCTCTACGCCTCTCTTTTCGTCTTGTCTTTTCGTCTTTACTCTCGTCCGATCTAAGACGATCGTGTGGATCTCGGCTGTGTGAGGTTCGTCTCAACTCTTTTCTCTTCTCTCCCAACCTCTGTCTCTCTCTTCTGTATCTATTCGAGTTATGCTCTGTCAGTGTGGTTGTCTTTTTCAAAGATGATCCTCGAACGCGGGCAAAGGCGATCCGGGCAGGGGTTCTGTCTCAACCACGCGCGTCGTTAATCGGTAACGCGTGCCTTGGCTGTTGTCGACCAGACTCGAGGTCGGGCTGATCCGTCTGATGTCGTCGGCCGCGGAGTAATGTTAATTAATGAGATGAAGCACAAGAACCAGAAGATCAAGATGATAAAGATGCGATGATGCAAATAAAAGATCAAAACTGTAAAGTTTGAAAATGAAAAGAAATCTGGGGTTTTGAGACAGAACCTGGGGTAAGCACATGGAGTAGAATTAAAGACATGGGAGGGGGTATGATTCAAGAGTTAAAGACAGAGTTGAAAATAGGACGAGTCAGCGGAGAGGAGACGCTACCCCATATTCTGTTCTACATTCGGAAGGCATAACAACACCGCTACTTGCGCGTGTTATCTCTTGTAAAATGTAGTGTATGTAGAAATGAGAAACTGCTGTCAAAACCATCTCTGATTTACATTTCTGAATAAGCTTAATCCTGCAAACTACAGATACAAATATTAATATCACAGAAATATCACAGGCAAACGCAAGAAATTCACTGGAGCATGGTGCAGGACTCGGTGGCGCCAGGGGGTGGAGAACGCTTGGATGTGAAGATGATGGACTGGGGAAGCGAGGGCTCAGTGGGAACAGTGGGAAGGTGACGAAATGCAATGTAACGGTGTGGCTGAGTTGCCAGTGATTATTTGGTTCGTCCAAAGTGGTGCTCATGTGAAGTGATGTGTTACTTTCTGTATATGTATTCGGGATGAGCTACCAAGACGAGACTGAGAAGCAAGATGGCGAGGAGACCGGGATATGTATGAGGACGAAGCCCAAGGACAATAATATACGATAATATACGACGATTGTACAATGAGGATCTTAAGGAAATAATGGGCAATAAAAATGAAAGACTGCTAAAGACAATAGGGATGGCGGACATGGCAGATTCAAGATATTGTCAAACTCCACTAGAGTCATCACCGGCTAAATGGAACACGCCTCGACAACCACACGATTTAGCCCAGGCCAGCTAACATTTCACTCACGAGGCTCTATCATAAAACTTTCATAAAGTAATACGGGCCAGAGGCCAGAACTAAGTTCGTCTTGGCATTCAGGTGCATGTTTGAGCGATAATCATGCCAAACCAGACGTGGACTTCAACCGTTGTCATCTCTGCTGATCCCTACCCTTTTGTTTTGTCTTCCTCATTCTTTTATACATTAGCCATCCATATTAACCACTCTGAGAACGGACAGCTAAAAAGAATGCCCGTCTTGGGTGCTGTAAAATACAACGTCGTGCTCTTCACCCAGGCTTTTGATTTTGTGGTTGTCTCTTTTGAACTCGGTTATATTGCTAATAGATTACGAAACAAATGGTACAATTTAATGGCCTGCTTGACTCGTTGACACCAACAATGTTCCACAATCACATACACGAGATGCACTAAACAAAATGAAGGAGAGTAGCCTATGCAAAGTTCAGGACATGTTTTGGAGTGTAGAATGATAAAATGATAGCCTGGCATACATGGAGATAACCGGAGCCTATGAATATATGAAAACGGCAGCGGGCGGCAAACATTAGACGATGCATGCACTAAAGCTGCATAGCCACGGATATATATATGCATAGACATGGAGTGCGGACACACGGCCTGCAGGGCTCTCCTCGGTATTACACCGAAAGAGAAGACGGATGAAAGCGTCGTCCTAGTTTCCTGAATTGGAAGAACCTCTTGCATGCCCGCTTTAGGTATAGTCTTGCCTCTCAAGATTTGTCTTGATTTTATCACTTGACTACTCTGGAGTAATAAATATAGAGGCGAACACGTCATGCACAGCTCAAACAATAGCTCGTATCGGCCCTTTACTGCTATGGTGACAGATCTCATTACTGGACTGTCGGGATCGACGTCGTCAGAGCCAGTACTGTCATCTGCCATCACCTGTCCAGGTTTCACAAGTTCTTGCCAAGATGGGACATGCCGTCAATACAATTGATCTCAAGAGACAGATATATTGATATATTGTCTATGCTGGTACCTGAAACCTAGTTCTTGCCAAATATGGATGCCTGACGATGCCCTACTCGTCAAACACAACAGACGTTACTTGTCCGGCAATACCAATGGCCCCAGCGAAACCCGTCAGCTTGCCACTCTGGGTATCGCGGTTGATGAACACGACTCGCTCAGAGCCCTGAGCACCCACGCCCAAAAGTGTGCCCGCCTTGTTGATGGTGAACTGCCGTGGGATCTGGCCGCCCGAAGGGTACAACTGTACCAGCGACAAGCTGCCGCTTTCCAGATCTACCTTGAATGTCGTGATCGAGTCGGACACTAGTTGTGTCGAGTTCGTCTTGTCAAAGTTGGTAATGTTAAAGGCGTTGTCGCTGCGGGTTGACACCAGCACGAATCGGTGGTCGGGCGACGTGATCACCTCGGCGGCAGTAGCGCCAGATGGGACCGTTGTTCCGGGACCGTGGGTAGGCGAGGTAAACACTTGCTTAAATGATAGTGAGCTGTTGTAGCCTTTGGTGTAGCCTACCTCGTAGCCAGTGACCGTGTTGGTCAGCTCATTCGTGAGATACATGTATGTCTTGTTCTCTGTCACAACAAAGGATGCGTGGCGAGGGCCAGAGCCAGGTGGTGTCACCAGTGGTGCAACGGGTGTCCAAGTCAGGTTCTTCTGGTCGATGCGGAAAATGCGCACTAGATCGGCGCCCAGGTCAGGCACAATGAAGAAGTTCCCGGTGGGATCCAGAATGACCTCATGTGGGTGCGGCGCCTCCTGCCGGTTAGAGTTGGCACCAGGCTGCGACAAAGTCCAAGTAGCCTCCTGCACCAATGCGAGGCTGCTGGGGTCTTTAAGGTACGTAGAGAACGATCCGCCGGCGCTGTTTATTAGTGTCTGTCTTCATGGACCTTAAATTTTATGAGTCTTTGTTAAGCACATACTAGTTGGCAACAGCAATACCGCGATCATTCTTCCCATAGATGGTGGAGGACACGGGACCATTGGGTGTGGGCACACGCTTGATCTGCTCAAGCACACCGTCATGGCTCGTCTTGTAAGATGACAGCGAACCATTGGGACCGGCAAAGTTCTCGTCGAGGCAGTAGAGGATGTTGTTAGACTTGTCAAGTGTTAACCACGATGGTTGTGGTGCACAGCCGGTATTGACAGCAAGTTGCTCGATCTGAGCCTGGGGTTGGCCGGCGTTCCATCCGTGGCCTCCGGCCGAGAGTGTGAGGTTGAGGGATGTGAGCGTGCCGTCATACGATGTGACATAGACGAGCACGGCGGCTGCCTGAGGAGTCAAGCCGAGTGCGAGTGCAGCCGTACCGGCACGGAAGAGGGAATTGGAGTTCAACATTATGATAGAGGTGGGCCAGTCAGAAGAACAAGAAGAACAAGAAGAACGGAAAGAACAAAGCAAACACAGAGGTCAAATCCAGAAACAAGAGAGCGGCAGGGCGGTAACTATTTATAAAACAACTAGATAAAAGGAATGGTAGAAAGCCCGAGACACCGACGATCTGCCGTGGAACAACTAGCAGCTAGAATGTAACAGGTAGGTGTTGACAAACGATACAAACAAGATGAGATGAGGGGGAATTGCAGAAATGGCAAAAGTCATAGCAAAGCCGTAATAGCCTCACCTATTTTCCAGCAATGGCTTGACGTCTACACCGATAATCAGAAATCAAGTACCTGTGCCAAGAGAATTCACCATGCAAACATGTAGTCAATGGACACGTGGTGGAGACAATCGGCAGGGGAACGGGATAGCAAGAGGTAAGCTGTAGATAGACACATACAAGTAGAGTCCAAGCAGGAGATGGAAGATGCAACTGAACTGAATGCGATGCATCCTGGGGAACGGCGACTCGGCTGCAGGCAGATGATATTTGATGGCTACCCGTGCGTTCCTGGGGTGAACTAAAGAGTTGAGATGGACGGATCCCTTGGGCCCTTGGCGGATCTCTTTGCCGGACATTGGTCCGATTCAGACGGCTCCAAAGTACCAAAGTGCAATATACTCCTTAATTTGCGTAAAAAGCCGATCTCATGGTTGACAACTCTGGACTTCTGTTCGATAGAGTGCCCCGGGTCGTTCTGGAGGTCCGCCCGCCAAGAGCCCAGGCGTGTAATAACTCCATTTTGAACTTCAGTTGTCCACTCATCCCGTCGTTCCGTGTGCCTCTAGACAGGCACTATATCTTGATTAAATTCTATGGTTACCGCTGTGCCAGAGTCCTTGATCTTCCAGTTCCATGATCCGGTCAGGATATGCCTCATGGAAGGGGGAAAAGCGTGCATGGATCGGAAGCCGAACCTATATCTGTGTATTTCGGATTGCAGTACAGGACTCTGTGGGCAAAACTCTAGCTCTCTAGCAATCCGGAAGAGAAGGATTATTGGTGTCGATCTTAGCTGGGTCTCCGATATTGGCGGTGTATTGCTGTGTTGCATTGATTCGGCGTCGATCCACCGACAGGGCGTCGAAAGTTGAGACGATTACGCTTTGTTCCTAGTAATAATACTCAGTAGATAATCACTCCTCTCTCCCATCGCGAAGACGTAACGTATCTTAGGAATCCCTACCGGGCCGGTATACTTAAAGCCATTTCGCAATTATGTGGTTAAGTAGCGGAAGGATGACGCTAACAATAACATCCAATTGGTAATCAACCGAGCAAAGCAACCAAGCAAACTAAACGAGAATATGGTGGATGAGCAAGATAAAGTAATTGACAAACGCTTCACCATGACAAACCAAATAGTTTCCAGTATATCAGCTGATGAGATACCAAGCAGACACCCTTGTGTCCTGCTTATAACGCCAACCGAGAGACAAGAAAGCCTCGGCTAAATTGTTACTCTTCATATGTAAAATGACCTGAAAAATTAGGTAGAAAAGCCGCGAACAATAAAGTACAAAATTAAAATAAAATCCAGAATGCACATTGCGGGATATAAGGCTAGAGGAATAAAATAAACTAAAAAAAAGAGATAGACAAAATAAATGGTATGAGATCAAGCTGACGGAGGGATATATCAGACTTCGCCAGACTCGATATTCTCGAGCCAGGACCGCACTGCCTGCCGTAAAAGACTCGGCTCTCCGTCGTCATCTTCCACAGCGCAACTGTCTGTATCGGTATGGTTCCTGCCCTGTACCTCATCACGCACGATCTCCTCGAGTGCCGACAAGATGACTGTCTTGCACTCTGCACGCGGCACTTCCTCGAAGCCCAGAGGTGTCAAGGGTAAATACGGCGTTGTCGGAGATGGATTGACTTGACGTGGTTGTGCAGGTGCAGTATGCAGCTCATCAGGGCCAACAGAGACACTCTCGTGTCGTACTCGATGGATGCTAGGCGCCCGAGAAGAGAGTCCCGAATCGTCCGTGCTGATAGCGCTGCTGTCGACTGCGCTTTCACCGCTGGTTGGAGGATCAAAGTTGACACCGACATTAGCACCCATGTCGCCTGAGCCTGTGCTCGTGTTTGTGCCCGCATTTGTGCTAGAGCCGGCCACACCTTGCGCGATAACTCGCTCAATGGCCTGGCTAAGAACGTTGTCCGTTGACAGGATTTGCTCCTGTACAAATCGTTCGTCAAGCTGATACATATCCTGAGAGTTGACAGTGGCCGGTAATGGCACACCGGCGTGTGTTGACGAGCCACCACCGTTTGTCTGCGGGCTGGATATCTCGGCTGTCGGCTTTGGCTTCACTAGGCGGCTGTAGTTAATCCGCGTGATAGTCAGCTTGTTTGCATCTACGATCACAGCGCTCGCAACATCCACCCATCGTTCGCTGTACGCCTCGGAGTCAAAGGCAAAGCCTGATGGCAAAGGCTCGCTGCGTAGAGACTCCTTTATCTGCGAGATGACATTGCTTTGTGGCGGGACTGCCTGTAGACAAAAGTCAGGATGAAAGCTCTGAAGCCATCCAGCTACATTGACTGGCAGGTCACCATCGACAGACACACGACACGACTGCTCGAACGAATCTAGACCACTGCTAAAGCCCGGAGTCGACAGAAATCCGCTACTGGAAGGTGAGCTGACTGCAGTCTCGAAAGACCGGATATACTCTGGGAACGCCATATCAACGTCGATAACGCCATCGTCTGCATGTATTGTTGTCTTCACGGGAGATTCGAAAGCGCCCTGGGGATCAGGGATTCGGTGGAAAGAATCGCTCGTCGCAAAGGTCCCGGCTGTTGGGTTCGGACTATCCTGTGAGAGGCGAGGGGTGTGCGGGTCAATTCCTTCATCTGAAGATCGCGCAGTGATGGACTTTCCGTTGCTGCTTGATGTCTCTCTAGTCCTGTCCGCATCTTCCAGCGTCTGGCTGTTGCCCATCGATGGTGGGTACCGCAGCAGTGATTTATCCTGCTGCCTTGAGTCGAAATTTTGCTTGATTGGAGACTGCGGAGGTGCACCTCGTCTGCCTAGAGGATCCCACGATGTCAAGGACGAGTTTCGAGCATGGCCTGCACCAGTATTGCTGGATGTCGAGTCTCGACGTCGACCGCCGAGGAAACCGGTAAACATGTTACCCCATCTAGGAGTCTGGTTCCTAGGATCACCGTCCGCATCGATAGGCCCCAGGCCAGCGCTCCCAGGCAGAGGGTAAGGAGAGAGGATGCTATGCTGACTTGTGTTGCTGTCGCCTCTCCGTAGAGTCCGCAGTAAATCATCTGCGGCGACGCTGCTAGCACTGCTGTTGGGACGTGCCGCAAAAGACCCTGTTCGCTGCAGAGTCGCAAAGTGTGGTACCGTTGTATCTGAAGTGATAGTAGTCATGACGGCAGCACTGCTCTTGCGGGTTGCAAAGTCGCTTCCAGTAAAAGGGAGATTGGCGGTCCGGATCGAGGATGTGTCTGAAGGTCGTCGTTCGTGGCGTCCACGATGCGCGTTCAGATGTGCAAGAGGAGCAGGGACTCCAGTAACTGACATGGAGGCAGAGCGTTGTGTTGGAAAATTGCTCAAGACTGCGCCACCCTGGAGACTAAGGTTGCGTGAGTGAGACGATCGGCGGGCATTGCCGTTCCCAGGTGCACGCTTGTTAATCTTACGACGTAGGGATTGCTCCTTAGCAATAGGCACAACAAACGCTGGAGGGGACTGAGAAAGAGCCCCCCACGAGGTCGAAGTGCTGGGGCGGTGGACACGCACACTGTTGCCGATGCTCTGTGCTGCAGGGAGGAACGCGGATAACATAAAAATGATACGTCGCGCAGCAGCCTTATCTCGGGACACGATAATCGTCCTGGCAGTAAGCGCATCGTCGTTTTCTTTTGAAGAGTGCAGCATAAGATGCCGTTTGCGATACTTTGAAGGGCTCAGAGCTTGGAGCCAGTCGGTGTGCGTAGACAAGAAGGCCGTCAAAAGATTGAATAGGAACCTGTCTTGTGTCTGCTGGAGAGGTGGTTGGAGCATCAGCGACTGCAGGTTTGCCGGTGCTTGCCGCGACTTCTGCTTTTGTTCACGAAGAGTTGCGGCCCAACGCGACACCCACCGGGCTTCGTCGCGCCAGATACCCCATCGGTTCTGGCCAGTGACAACTCTCAAAGCACGCAGACCGACAGCAATGCGTGTCCTGGCATTGGCCACGTCTTTGATTAACTTTTCAGCGTCCATCAACGCATTCGGCATCAGCGTCACAAGCTTGGCATTTGATTTTGGCACCTTAAACGAGCCATCATCTCGCCGTCTTCCGAAGGAGGGTGTCCGATTCGAAGAAGCTGATGGCGGGTATTGGTCGGGAGACGAGATATCGACAGTCCGCAATAGAGCAAGGATAGTCGACGAAGATGCGGCCTGCAGCTGCGTAAGTGTCCGCATGACAATGTCCCAGTGCTGCGTGACAGGATCCATCCGTTCCTCCAGATCCGTCATGGCACCTATTGCTCCACCAGACACGGCATTGACGCCGGCATGGGAGTCGGCCTCAGGTACGTCAATTCCCAGGCTGTTACCGTTTCCACCACCCATGGCAGCGGTGGCAAGTGCCCATCCAATTCTTCGCCCGGAACCATACGAGGATGGAAAAGAATCTTGCTGCTCCGTGTAAGAACCAGGCCCACGGGATGTATCGCGTGATCCAGAGAAAGACGGAATTGGAGCGGGAGGAGGTTGCGGAAGGTTGACGATGAGTGCAATAGCGTACATTGGTGTACGTTTCTGTTTGAGTTGGGCCTTGCGTTTTTTCTTCAGCAAAGCTGCGTCATCGGATGATAGAGGAAATGGATAACTCTCTTCGCCCTGACGGCCTTGTGGTTGGCTGTGCGGGGATCGCTGGCTTGCATCATCTTCGGCCGACAATACGACGGGAAAAAGTCGTGTGATGAGGACCCTTTTTCTATCTGTAGATCGTGAGGCTGATGCTGTTGGAACATGGTTTGGAAACATGCCCGCAGATTCAGAAGATAATGACTGGGACAATTTACTGGATCGCATGCTGGATCGACCTAGAGAGCCCCGGCCGTCATAGAGCATGGAGGAAGATGACTCGGCACTTTTTGACTCTGATGGAAGAACATGGACTTTGGTAGATGTGCCACGGTATGTCAACACTTCAGAGCTGCCAAAAATGCAACTTGCAAACACAGCAATCTCGTCTGCATACTCGCGGTATGCGCGCTGGGGTTCTGTTTCGAGCCTGGAGTGGCTGCGTGAGTGGAAGGACGGTTGGCGGTCAAATGTGGAATTTTGTCGGAGCTGCGGTCCATCTGGTTGGATGCCTACTGGACGCGTACCATGCCCTAAACTTGACTTTCGTGGTGATGGAGGCACTCGTCTCGATGTATCCTGTATATTGAGATGTGACATGCTGGCCATTGTCGCGGGTCGATCTGGGACGGTAGGGGCGAGCTGCGGAGGCGGCGCCTGAGAGTCGTATAGTAGTGCCGAGGGAATGGAACTGACGCCGTCTTGCATAATGAGAATGCGAACATCACGCATATCTAGATCGATGTCGGCATCGTAATCGAATGTAGATGTTGACGCTGCGGCCGCAGAGAGATGTGGGTGGTCGGGGAGGGGAAAGACCTGGTCGTGCTGATTTTGAAACAGAGCTTGCTCATCTGGATAGAGCAGGCTTCTTGTGTGGAGGTCTTCTTGTACTGATTCCAGCTGCGACACTAGTTCGGGTGACGCTAAAGACTGGTCGGTCTGGGAAGTGGCACCATTGCTGACGCCGGCGCCAGCCGTAAGGTTAAACAGCTTTCCCAGCATGGCCGGCCAACGAAAGACTGAACTGAAGTGTTGCCAGACGCGGTGTTGATATTTGCCGATGTTTGATGTTTGATGCTTGATGTATTTGTTGCCGTCCGGGTTATAGCCTTAAAGCGGAGGGCGAAAAGAGATGCTATCTAGATGTTGTCTGGTAAAGTCCATTTGCCTGGTATGTAGTAAAAGTGCGTCCCCAGCAATGATCCAAAGGAAAATATCAAAAAGTTATGGTAAAAGAAGAATCGAGTAAACATAACAGTGTGCTCAGACAAAGATGAGCTCGGGCTCAAGTACACTGTGGCAGTCAGAGGTGACACCAGTGCACAAGGCCAATAATATGTATCTGCTGACACAGGAGCAGGCAGGGAGTGTAGTGGTGAGATAATAAGAGATGGCAGTTCAGAGGCTGCGTCCGGTTGCGCCTGGTTGGAGCACAAGGTCAGTCAGAGGTTGTCTTGTGTGACGCGAAGCGGCTGCAGACGGTATCTTGTGTGCCAGCTCTATGCCTGCCTTGATTTCTAAGGGCTCGCGGCTGTGGAATCTGGATACGTAGTCAAAGTAGTCTGAAGTGATCTGGCGTGATATAGAGGTGCTATATGTTTGCACACTGTATGCAGTATATCTTCAAGCAGCGGTTAGCTTGCTTATGTGTTTCTGGTGCTTATCCTGCTGTCCTCCGGGGCACAGCAGCACACAATGACATGAAATGCCATACAATGACAGAGTAATGGGTAATGCCGTGCCGTTGTTTTCCAACGTTTGGATTATTGAAGTGGCGATTCGGTGACAGGCAACAGGAGCCGGTAGAGCGGAACGATGGGAACGCAGGTGACGACGTAGAATAGAATGGGTAAGAAGTGGCGCATAAAAGGAGTCTGCAATCCGATATTATATGGCTGACGATCGGTATTGTATTTGTGATTTGGGTGATGCTGGCTGGCAAGCAGGCTGTGTTGATATTGGCAGTCGGAGAGCGTTACGACTCGGCTGTGACTAGGATGCTGGCCTGTGTGCATGCTTTGATATCCGTATGCTGAGCTTGCTTTGTGAGTGCGGCAAGCTATTGCAATCTAGGTGAGAAGAAGAGGGACGGAGGTATGTGGACGACAAAGGCAGCTGGAATGATAAAGAAAAGGCGAGACAAGCAGAGAAACAGGCTGGCTACAGTCCATGTCATGTCCACGAGACGTAGGATTTCGAAAGGCAAGTAACGCGAGAACGAGGTCTGAGATACTCCGTGCAGTGCGATGCGGAACGTAGTGTTATAGTTGCATGATATACTCCGTACGGTATATGGGCGGAAGGACGGGAAATATGGCAAGCCAGAGAGAGGAACAACAGGGCGGGAAATGAGTGGCGGGCGATTGGCTAGAGTAATAGACGTGATGGGGCCAGCTGAAGATTGTTGTTGCTGCAGTGGTTGTAGTTGAGATGAGCCACGGGGACGTCAAGGCACGTCAAGGGAGGAGGAGAGGCAGAAGATACGGTGAATGCTGTCGATAGCGGATCGAGGGGTGATGCGAGGGCGGTAGAAAAGTGGCAATTATATTAAGAGATGTAGGAATAGAGAATGACAGAGCGAGGGAGCAGAGGTTGATGAAGGTGAAGGGCGAGTTGACGCTGGCTGGCGACCAGACTCGAGCCTGTAGAATGGGAAAAGAGGGAAAAGAAACAGAAGAAAGGAAGTCAACAGACAACTACAAGCAGACAAAGACGAAGACAGAACAGAAACCAGTCTGCAGAGGAAAAAGAAGCCTAGTAAAGACAAGCGCAGAACCGTCGAAAAGACCAGCGGGTCTAGCCTCAACCGACGAGTCAACGGGTATGGAGGAGTCTCCTCGTTTGCCTGTTTGAATGTATGCTTAGACCGGCTTGCGTGAATCTGAGACAGAGTCGTCGCTGACAGGCACTCCAGCTCTATGAGCCTGGCAATCAACAACGGCGAGGTTCTTGAGCTAGATCGAGATAGCTACATGCCACACAGGCCTTGGAAACGCATTCCGGACCGAGACAGAGATGGTAAAATACGGAGAAGACAAGAGACAATAGCAAAGGCAAAGGCAGCGACAACGACAACGACAACGTAGCGTGAGCGGGGTGGTAGCAGGGCATGTGGGAAGAAAAGCTCCGATATGTGATATGGAGAAAGGGCAAAAGATAAAAGATGTCTGTGTTTTTTACAGATGCGATTCCAAAGGAGGAGGTTCACAAGATCTCTTTGCATATTGCCATATTACGTACATTGTGGCATGCAACTCGATCGTTCCTTCCATTTTTAGGGGGGGGGGGGGGGGCTTTCGATTATCTAGTTCTTTCCACTTTTGTCTTTGTATTGCCGTTCCTTCCCTCTTTCCCGTATTCAACTCAGATGTTCCTTCCTTATTCAATTTGGTGGAGATGTCTAGCCATATCACTTACGAAGTTAATCGAAGCAGATAGGCAGATAGAAGAGCGGCGGTGAACAGCAAAGAGTAAAACCGCCACCATGGCCTGGTGGGGTGGACGTTAGTACGGAGTAGCTTACTGGGTTACTTACTGTCAAGGGAATACGGGTACCCAAGTAGGAGGAGAAGGGGTGGGAAAGGGTAGGGGAAAGAGTTATGTCACAGGGCTTGCTAATTTGGGATGAAATCCGAATTGGGAGGTGCGATGGGGGCAGCTTCGGAGTGCCAGAGAGGGCGTTGGATACTTTCCTTTCTTAGTCTGTTAGCCCGCTTTCTAGTCACTGTAGGCCCGTAGGGGCAAGGCGCAAGGGCGGCGCCAGTGCACATGCACCCTAGCATGGACGAGAATGGCAGCCACTAGCGCGCCACCACAAGAAACACTTCCAACCAGAATCAACTGGAGCACAGCGTCCCGGGGGAAAGGTTCTATCGGACCCTTTAAATCTTCAGACCGCGCCCCATCCAAGAACTCTGTACGTGCTCCGTTGTGCCTATCTGTACTGCAATGATCCACTGTATTAGGTAATCGCTTTACGTTGATGAGCTGGAGAACTTTTTTCTTCTTCTTCTTGAAAAAGGAAGAAAAAGAAAAGATGAACAAGAACAACTACCAAATAAAAGCCTCATTCAATACTCTTCAACTCAACTCACAAGGCAATGTAGTAATCCTGGAGAAGAGTAGCTCATGGGAACTCGAGCATGGTACTAATGTCGCATCCAAAACGGAGCTGGCCAGGCCCGTCAAAGACCGAGTTGCCAACGCGTTGTCGTCGCTTGGGCGAGCCTTGCCTTATGGGCAGACGGGCCCCTAATGGAAGTAGTAGAATTGAAGCTTCAAGGCCTTGGTCGGCTTTTGAAGTTGTTGAAATTCGAACCACGTCACTGGACCATTGTTTACCTGCTGATCCACCGGTCCAGGTCTGCACACAATCTGGCTCTTGGTACTTGCTCTTTCATTTTCTTTCATTTTTTTGTCTTTTTTTTTTGTCTTTTTTTGTCTTTTTTTCTTTTGCTACTTGTGGTGTTGATATACCCTAGCCACCGTTACGATGTGGTGTGACTAATGTACAGTATAAACGAAATCATCTGGCCAGTTCTTGATGGAGACAGCCATCTCCGTCGAGCAACCAACCGACTGACGGCCAGCGAGTCGCTTTGATTAAGATGAAAATGCCGGCGGCACGAGCTGCCTAATAATGACTACTGGCAATATCAATTTCCTCAAAAGTAACATGACCCGTGTCTTTTTATTACTGCAATCTCACTAGCCAGCCCAGGGATCCAAGACGCCAGAACACCCCCCGGCAGCCGTTGGGCTTCAACGCTAGAGACTCATTCAATCACATGGCGGTGATGATACATGAATTTCTATTTTCATTCTAATTCTGGCTGGAACCATGGGTATATTAGACGTCCGATATATCTGGAATGGCCGTTGCTAGTGATACATTAAAGGCCTGAACATAATGTACAGATACTCGACAACTCAAGCACTGACCGCCAGAGATTGGGAAGTCATGGAAATATGGAAATTACAAAAGATACAGGATACGAGAATACAAGAGTACAAGAGTACAAGAGTACAAGAGTACAAGAATACAGGAATACAACTGCACACCACCAGTCTTTATCGCGAATCAATGTACAGGTTGGCTGCTCAAATGGTCGGCTCGAGCCTCCCGAATAGACGAGGCCGCACGTTGCGGTGAGACCTTTTGGCGTCCTCTTGCAAGTGTGTCACACCTCACTGCATCCAAAGTACTGTACTCTAAACATGTTTACTTTGTAGACAGAAACATATTACTCATCCATTGTCCACCGGTCATGTATGCACACCACCATAGATATAAACGCGTATCCTGGACCAGAAATTGCATGCGTATTCACTCGTGGATACGAGATATGAGATGCATTTGCAAGTATGTTGTACAACAGCCAGTCTCTTTGATTTTGGCAAGATGAGAGTCCAATTCTCGGTGGAGTAAACCAGGTATCATAACGAGCTTTGATATAGAAGCCATTAAACAAAATAACAAAATAACACAATCGAAAGGGTCAGTTGAAGAATAAAACTGCCCTCAACGACAAACAAATAAGGAAGATGAGTACTTCATAAACACATGCAGGTATGCCGGCATGAGTCAATCCATATCTTTTATCAAGACTCTGAAGATTAAGACGATCAACAAGGTTGGCAGCAGAACGAAGCGGTCAGGGGTTATAAGCATCTTAGTTTCTTGATTTCCTAATCTCGGCCAACTTATCTACCCGTTGGGTTAAGGTGGCAGCTCGATTCTTTGACTCGTCCAAATTGCCCGTCTGTTATCATGATGACTTTGGTATTGAACTTTTGCTTGTCATGGTATCCTTGTGTGCAACCTTGTATCTGGGCGAGTATATTTGGCAGCCTCGTATTTCAATAGCTAGTTACTTATGCACATATGGAGAAAGAAGATGAACAGCAAGTAACATAGCATTGAATGGCTATTTCAAGCGTAACCACCTCGAATAATCATGGCTTCGCAGAGCTGTGTCGACGACCATGTAGAGTCTCAGCCAACGGACCATACCAGCTGCGATGTAACTTGTACAAGGCTGCCTTACCAAGTGTCGACATACTTGACATCACACGCTTGACTTACATCGGCTCTCTATCCACTGCCATCCCCCACATCCACTGCTTCGTGCGGGTTATATACCCACGAGCTTAGCAAATGTCTCGATGGACTCCAGTAGACTGTGGTTGTTACACGTAATAAAAGTCAGTCTTCCAAAAAATTGCCTCTATTGCCCCATATTGGCCGTTTGTTATTACACTCGTGGTAAGTATGCTCAACAAAAACTTAAATCCCTCGCAATGACATGAGATCGACACAATTGACACAACAAGATATGAAGCGACACAAGAAACCCAACACAGCCCCGTAGCGATCTCGTCAAAGACTGGAGACGGTCCCGTCTTGATACTGGCGTAACCGCCACATCCACGCCTTTGCGATCACATCAACTTGCACTGCTGTCCTATATGATCCCATATGACTCCATACGATTCATATGATCCATTAGGTCCATGGTCCATACAAAATCATCCACATTCATATCCATATACAGCGTGCCATATGCTCGTGCGTTCCTTTTCCTCTCAGCAGCCGCCATAACTGCCACTTGTTCGGCAGCATCCATCTACCTCTGCGCTATTTGCAGCACATGAGGTCCTCGCACACGGTGCCGCACTGGATCTGACAGCCGCCCACCTCGGTCCGCCTTCTACGGATGACCGAGACTGCATTTGACGGGCCGCTAAACATATTCCTAGTGCCACTGCTATTGCTGCTCCGGCTCCGGCTCCGGCTGTGGCTGTTTGGATTGCTCCGATGGCTACGGATGCTGCGATCATCGGAGTGTACATCGACGGGCTCGCCTGGCACATTACCACCTGACATAATTGCCCGGGACAGCAGCGTACCTTCATCTCCTCTAATAGACACTGTGCCAGATAGAGCTGCCTGAGATGCAAATGACAGCTCCGGTTGTAGAGTGGCCGAGTGCACACCGTATGCATGCAAACATTCACTAACTGTGCGTGCTTTATCCATAAAGCTAGACACTGTCTGGTCAGAGACCACCAAGTGGGCTGAAGCAATCGCCTTTTTCTGATCGAGACGCCAGATATGTAGTTCATGGACCGATTCGATTCCCGGGATCTTTTCGAGGTCGTGCTTCACGTCCTTGATTTCTACACCAATTGGAGCACTCTCGAGTAGGATAGTACCACTGTTCTTGACAAGGGGGATTGATGACACAAGGATCATCACTGCAATGCCTATGCTGACGCCTGGGTCAGCGTAGAAACGGCCTGCGTAGTGAGTCTTCCAGATGACGACTGCCGAAATCATCACACCAATGTTGTTAATGGCGTCTCCAAGGACGTGGATCATAGCACCCAGCATGTTCAGATCACGGCCAGAGTTCTTTGACTCCGCGGAAAGATGCCGGTGTTCGGCGTGTAACGCATGCAACTATACTGTCAGTATCGTGATAGGTCACCAGAGTAGAAGCCAACCTAGATAGACTTGAAGCTTAAGCTTACCGCAATGTCATTCTCGATATGTGCGTGGCCATGTGCAGATTCCTCGTTGGGGGCATGGTTGTGTCCGTGACCGCTGCCGTCAGCATGATCATGCTCTGTGATATTAGCGAGCGAACAGAAATGAATAAACCGGATTTTTCTTACCGTGCAAGAATGCGGCACTGACGACGTTGAGGGCAAACCCAACACAGCCCATAATGAGAACGAGCTTGGGATTTTCGACCTCTGAATGTGTCAGTAAAGAAGATATGATGATAGTTACTGTAAACAAAACGTTTGCATAACTTACCCTCAAGACTGACAAATCTTTCGATCGACTGGAGGAAGACACTAACACCGAGGGCCAAGAGGAAGACGCCGTTGAAAAAAGCACCCAGCAGGCGGGCCCGCTGCCAGCCAAACGAGAGCTCTTGGGGAAAGTCGGAGCGCTCAGAGATCTCGGGAGTTAGTTATATGCAATGGTGCGAGAATGCTCATAGCTTACAATGACCGCGACCAAAGCGACAATAAACCCAATAAGATCGTTCATCTAAGATATTAGCTGGTGTATTCGATCTTGATTTGGTTGATGAATCAAGGCGTACGTAGTGAAATGCATCAGCTAGCAGGGCCAGAGACCCGGTCATGAAGGCGACTATATATGTCAGTAACTTGAAGACAATGACGACTGATTGTGGTTATATATTAACACACCAACAATCTCGGCAACAAAAAAGGAGAACGAGATGCCAATAGTTGCCATCAGGCGCTGCTTATGTGTGATTTTGAACACCATGTTTGCTGATGTCGATTGCTAGGTGTTGCATTCGTGTTGTGTAAATGTAGAGATGGGGCGGATTTCTAAAATCAAGAGATAGTCTTGTTGGCAGTCTTATATAAGGCTAGACTTGATAGTAGTTTTGGTGGTAAATTAAAGGAAAAGATGCACAAAATTCGAGACGGGCTGGCCGTTTGAGGGTTGTAACAGAATAGATGCTGGGCGGGTGGCAACTTAAAACGGTAGAAACGGTCGGAACGGTTGATGGATGGCGAGATGATGACGGTGGAATTTCGGTTGAAGAATGCAGATGTGGGGGGCTTAATAGAAGGAGGTGTCAGTCACAACGAGGCTCGAGGAGCTTGTGCTGGTAGAGATCAGGTGTCGGGTGATGATGGGCAAAAAAGCTGAGATGGTCCAGAAATCCCAACTCCCTAAAACAGGAAGCGTCCAAAAGTCGAAACTCAATGCTAAGTTTGAAGAGAAAAATAAAAGACAAAAGAGGAAAGGGGTGTGGTACAACTTCTGTGGTTCGTGGGACGCTCTTGCCGTTTGGCGATGTGTGGTCCTGGTCGGAGTTTATGTAGAGATGCATTTAAGGAAAAAGCAACTGCACACTGAGTGAGTGCCTTCCTATTCCAAAACACAGTGACACGCTTGCGTTACATAATCACTTACACGTCGTTTGCTTGTCACAGTTTTCGGTATTTTGCAGACATCCCTTAGTATTGGTTTATTTTTCAGTCATACCTATCTTCGTTATGTCGTCGTACGCTTGGAACCCCGGAGAAGGCGAGAACGGCTGCTAGTCCAGGCTACAGCATTCTCCTAGTGCTGGCTTGCACTGTTCTCCCCTGGATAGTTACGAGGTGTGCACTTTTGCTAGAGATAATAGAGTTAATTAATGTACCACATAAAAATCCCACGGGTCGTATGGGCTGTAATAGCTCTTGCGTTTTATACACTCAATCACCCCAAAGAGGCACTTGTCCTGGTCTTATCAACACCGTTTCATTGCGGCACCACGCTTGGCTTACCTATGCTACTATTGTTGGTCCTACTCGTGCAATCACAAACAGGCCACAACAGCAATACAATAATATGAGATCGAAGAGAAAATAAAAACCGTCGATTTTGTGCGATGATAGAGTATTCGTCTTAGGGCTCAGAGACTTATGTTGGCAGCTTACTGACCAGACATGGCCACACAAACCCGTTTCGCCAGACATCTTGTGCATCATCAACTCAGAGTAGTGAAAATAATGTGTAGTCACAATATAATATACAAAATATAATATACAATACAACCGTTCAAAGCCAAATTGATCATGATTGCAAGAACGCTTCAATGTTATGCTTACGTGCATTATGTAAGTGACCAAATCAGGAAAGCGGTGAGAATAGCTAATACACATGACTCCACATCTGCCATTCTGCCGCTATCGCGAACTCCCTTCCAAGAACATAACCAAGCTTCAAGCTATGAGCGATCTGGCTGTACGTCACGCAATCACGGTGACTATAGCAACCTCGCCGCGCCTACCAACAATTAAAACTTTCCAGGTTATTCTGGAATCCCAAAGGTGGCCCTCCTGCCGATGACGCCCCTGCTACACCCTTGCCTGCGATGTCTCGCAACGGATTCTCCCCGGCGTACTCGCGCAAGAACCAAGCATCGCGATGGTCGTCCCACTTACGCCAGCCAAGCCGCAATAGCTCCGACGATGGCATCATAAATAACGACCCAAGCGGTCATGATGGCCAGCATCACTTCTATAACCGCTCCAATGCTTCCTCAACACCCCCCCGCGCACGCTCGCCCGATACAATGTCTAGCAACTCGACTATCCGTGAACACAGCTTCTCCAAAACCCCCCCTCCAAATACAGGCCACACCTGCACAGTTACAATCAACGAGGCGTATGCGCGCGATGAGGTTTTGCTAAATCTCAACCTTTTTGACGACAGCATCCAGCCGGGCCAGCTGATGGCCATTGACGTGCTTCCCGACCAGCGCGCAAACTACAACAGCATGCGGCGGTCCACAGCCACTGGCCGCAAAGATGATTTGTCATCTTCTGTCATATACACGGGCTCGGTTGGAAACGGTGGTGACAACGCAAGCACATATGCCGGGTCCACAAACGCCGGGACGGACACAGCCAGCAATGCCGGACAGCCCGAACTCGACTCCGGCCGTCGCTATTTATTCATTGTCAAGGATATGCCAAAGGAGACCAAGGCCCGGCACTCCACGGTGCAGATATTTGTGGCTAAACGTATTGCCGACGTATTTGGTATGAAAAAGGGCTCGACAGTGCTGTTGACGCATGTCGATGCCAGCAACCCCGCCGTCGAGGCCTCACACGTCGAGCTGGTGTTCAAGGACCAGTATCTTTCGCGTGCCGACATGTGGCGTCTAGCCGTCTCGGAGCTATCTGAGCGCACAGTCTACCGTGGACAGATGGTGCTTTTCATGAGCACGATCAAGGCGACCGTGACACATGTCTTTGTCGATGGCAAGCAGGTTCAGTCTGCCTTCTTCGGCAAAAACACGCGGCCCATCTTTCGAAGCGAGTCGGCACGCTTTGTCCTCTTCATCCAGATGGCGCGCGAGATGTGGGACTTCGATTCTGATTGCTCGGGCGAGATCATATTCAGCAAGGTCGTCAACGGCCTGCTGCCCGCCCTCTTTAAGAAATGGGCTGCTCGCAAAGTCAAGCATCTCGTGACTATTGTCCTGTTTGCGCGCGTCGAGTACGACACGGGCCTCACCTTCGACTTGTCTGAAGCATCCATGCAGCACGACTATTACACTGGCGTACAATCGCTCGGTAACAGACGACCCTACAAGGACTTTTATCGTGTCGTTGTCAGCGAGATGTCGAGCGGAGAATGGACACGCATCCTATATCAATTGAAGCGTGAGTTTAACATCTTTCGACGCGACATCAGTCTTCACCACCTGTCCCACCTACGGCCCGACACCTCTGCATCGACATCAGATGACCCGTATAAGAAGCCTGCGAACCACCAAAAGAGCCAGCATATTCAAGCAGAGTCGTCGTCGGCCATGCATGGAAACGTCCTAGAGGCCATAAACATGGCATCCACCCTTTTCTCCCACGACTATGTCGACCGCGACCTGATGCGCACTGGTATCTCCGTTGTAGTCATCACACCGGGATCGGGTGTGTTCGAGGTCGAGTATGACGCGTTGCGGAGAACGACGGAGGCCCTCATCGGCAATGGTATCGGCATTGACCTGATATGTGTGCCACGCGTCCCTCTCCACTACGCGCCACTCTTTCGCTTCCGGCATCCTCAGTTTCTTGAGCGAGACTTTATGAAATCCCGGGCCTACAGCAATACCAGCCATGGAACAAGTCAAGGGGCCAGCCAACGCGGCAGCCACGGCGGACTTGGCGCCAACATTGGCGGCAGCATCCCGAAACAGACGACACCAATCTATGGCAGTTATTCTAGCATCGGGGTAAGCTCGTTCTCGCCGGGAAAGTCCGAGACACAGCGTGCATACGAGGCCATGTCTGCCGACCGTTTCACTGATACTTGGATCTACGCTCTTCCACAGTGGCTGCATGTGTCATACTGGGCCACCGAGCCAGGTGAGCTGCTTACACGCCAGGGTGTTCCGCCGCCCCCAATTCCTCTCGAGGGCATGGAGCCCGGAAAACATCTCGAGGAGTTTGCCGTCCGTTGCCGCATGTACGACTTACAGATGCGCGGTGTCCTCGAGACCAACGAGATCGAGACGACACCACTGCACATGGACCCCCTATTTCCGCGCGCAGCCTTCAAGCCACTATCGAAATCGTCCACAACAACACCGGTCAGCACCAATGGTGTCTTTACTATCCAGAACAAGATCCCTTCCAATGTGCTGTACGATCAGGTGTTTGGGTTCAAGTCCTTTGGCGAAAAACTAGCCAAAATGGATAGCAAGTCGATATGGAAGCAGCTTCAAGACTATGACACAACACGCCAAAAGCTGCCCACAACTCGCCGTGGGCCGACTCATGCTTCCTCATACAGGCGCGAACACGAAGAGGGAAATTCTACAAGCGGTCTCATATCGGGGCCAAGCACATTACGGAAGCAGAACTACCTAGGCGCGGGGGGGCCAGGTGCACTTGACTCTGGAAACCAGTCTCTGCATGTTGACCGACGCTTATCAACGGCCGGCTTCATGTCGGCAAACGGCCACGCAGGTCCTAGTATTCTTATACATAATGTTCCCGGCGCACAGAGCACAGTCGGGCCCACGCCCACTTCCGCCCTGACATCCAGTCGCGGTCTCGCGTATAACAAGGGAACGCGTGATGTCAACCGATCCGTGAGCTTTGACAAGGTGAGCATAACAAGCTCGCACTCGGCCTCGTCCAAGATGCCCAGGGCTATGCGCCAGATCAGCTTGGGTAAAAAGGGCTTTGGTATTGCAGCACCCAAGGCGGTGGCAGCCGAGGTCAATGTGCAAGCCGTATCTGCATCGGGCCTCAACACCACGTCAGCACTTAATGTGTCCATGCCGTCCAAGCCACCATCTACCCCGAGCAAGCAGTATCCTAGTACCTCCACGGCTATGGCGTTTGCAAACGATGGCAGGTTCTCGCCAGTTACAACACCGCAGATCGGCTTTTCGTCAACTGATCGTTCATACCGCCAAGGACGCAGTATGGGTGGTGGTGGTAGCAGCACAGACCTCCGCAGACTCGCAGAAACTCCGACGCGGCCTATTGCCATCCGGGGCCCAGACGGCTCAGGCCAGATGGTGGCTGGCTCATTCCTAGGTGCTGGCCTTGCAGGTCGCGCCGACCGCGGAGCAGACACCGACGAGCGCGGCAGCCGCTACACAAATGCTGTCCGTGTCGAGGATGTACAGCGCGTGTACAACTCAAAACTGCTGGCCGAGGCTGTGCCCGAGGTGACTAAGGCACTGTCGCCCATTGCAGCCATGGCACCATGGCTGATGATCATGAACCCGTCCAAGCCCGAGGTGAACAAAATGGACTCTGTCACGTTTAACAGTCGCTGGCAGCATGTGTTCCCTCGGCCAGGCGAGATCAGAGCGATGCGGTGGAAGGTGATGTGCTCGCCGGCATCCGTTCCCCTGACGACAGAGTACTTTCCGACCAAGGCACAGTTTGAGACGGAGTTCCAGCAGCAGCCTTACAGCGTGTCACAGGCCGACGAGGACCTGTTACCCGAGATGCCCCAGACACGCGACGACCTGCTGAGAGAGCTTATTAGTCTCCGGCTCTCGCAAGGTTTCCAAGTAGTTGTTGGCCCAGTTGTAGCCAAGGCCTTTGGCCAGAAGCAGATGAAAATTGCCGATATCTTCTCTACGGAGCAACCTTTTGAGGACGGCACAAGCATCTTCATGTCAATTGGCAACACAATCCACCAGCTGTCATTTGCCAACACCTCTGAGGTGCAGGTGAATATCTACCAGCGCAAGACGGACGCTTTCAACGGCGGTGTGCGGCCGCAAGGGGACGGTATTGGCGGTACTGCGGGGACCACCAACAGCAGCGTAGCGCCAATGTACCGGCCGGCGATTCGGACACTGCTAGACAGAGACTACAACACTACGACTATTGACATTTCGGCGCCGCGCACTGAGCGCAACTGGAACTATATTGACTCATATCTAGCAGGTCACGGCGAACAGCTGACAGAGAGTCTGCGTTTTTGGCGTGCACGCTTTGTGTTGATTCCCATTCCGACACCCAAGTCGGCCAACAATGCCAACCTGGCGTCTTCTACTTCGAACAACGCGGCCGCTAGCGCGGGTGCGTCTACCAATGCCTCGACAAGTGACCCCAACCGGCCCGGTGATAACGATGAAGAAATCCGCATCGAGGGTATCCGCAAACTGGGTCAGCTGTGGCAGAAGCACCGCGTGATCCCAGCATCAGAGCGCAACTTTTTGCAAACCTCATTGTCAGCCCGGCAGCCCCGCCGCTGGCATCGCGACACAAACCAGAATCCACTCGATGTCGTCTACAAGACCGAAGACCCGTCGCTCGTCATCGCTGCAGAGCTTGAATCGACACTGCCTCTACTAGACGGCAGCGGCGGTATGGTGCCGCGCAACAAGAGCCAGCTAGTGACAGACCGCAACCAGTTCCGCAAGGACAGTCTTAACCTTGCAGCACTCGCCGAGGCAATTCAGCAGCCAGTCGACCAAGGCGGTGTACGCATGCAAAACCGACGCTGGCATCTACGGTTGCATTACAGCTGTTTTATCGGCTCGGATATGACTACCTGGCTCCTGGACAATGTGGAGGACTTGGAGAGCCGCGAAGAGGCTGAGATCCTAGGCAACTGGCTCATGGTGTCTGACAAAGACTCCGCGGCTGGCAATACAGATGGTGCTTACGGGACGGGCTTGGCAGCTAGTGGTTCATCATCTGGCAGTGCTAACAATACTGCCAAAGAACCAACCAAGGCCCAGGGCATCTTTGTGCACGTCGAGCGACGCCACCCATTCCGTGACGGACAGTATTTTTACCAGATCAGCAGCGAGTACGCGCGGCCACACAGTGGTGGTGTTGGCAGCTGGTTCAATGCGAGAAAGGCAACACCAATGACACCTCTACTGGATGCACACCGTGAAGGAGTTGCGAGCGGAACTAGTGGAAGTAATACTGGCACAGGCATAGGAGGGGACAACTCACGCGTACCATTATCGCATCCAGCGTCTGTGCACGAGGACAGTAATATCAGCGGCGTACCTCTATCGGGTGCATCGACACCCGTGATGAGCGCCGTGGGTGCGAGTGGGATCGGCGGCAGCAACGCCAATACGTTGAATGGCCCCAACAAAAATAAGCGAACGCGGGTGACACTGAGCAAGATGATGAAGTATGACGTTGACCACCGTAAGCGGTCGTACCGCCCCGAACGGATCGATCTGCACTACGACCGGCTGCACAATCCCGACAACTGCTACCATATTCGCATCGAGTGGATGAACGCAACTGCCAAGCTGATTGAAGATGCCGTTGAAGTGTGGGCGCGTGAGGCGTACCAACACGGCCTGCGGCTGGTTGAGGTCCCGATTGCTGAAGCCTCGGCCATCTCCGAGGTCAACCCGCTGCGGCGGCCATACAAGGTGCAGCTGTCACGGGCACCGCCGACGGAACGGCCTGCAACATACTTTGACGCCAATTCGCTGGCACCCCAAGCCCAGCCCGGTCGGCATTTCTACCAAAAGGCGATCTTACGCAGGTTTGGGTTCGTACTCGATACAGAGGCAGCCTCTAACTTCCCGCCGAGTGTGGATGTACAGTACTCATGGGGCCGGCCGTCGTACAAATTTACGCAGTACATTCACCGGTCGGGTGTGATTCTTGCGCAGATCAACGACGAGGGCAACTTTATTCTGCTTGTCAACCGACTCTACAGCAACCGGTCCGTGGCACCCTCTGCACGAGACAATATGCGCAGCAACAACAATAGCGAGCAGAGCCAGGCCCAGGTCTCAAATCAGAACTCAACACAGGCCCAGGTTCAGGGAGTTGGCGATGCCAACCCTCTGCAGTCACCCATGGTCAAGTCGAGTCTGTTCAACTCGCCACGGCTGCGGGCTACTGGTGGTTTGGATTCCCTGAAGCAGGTAGGTAGTTCTAGCCTGCTCAACAAGGCTAGCAGTGCTGCTGGCGGGCCTGGACCTGGCACGAGCCCCATTGTCACTAGCAATAGCAACGGCAATGGAGCGGCTGGTGCAGGCGTTGCAGCAGGGTCGCTTGGTACAGCCGGTGCTGCCGGTGCTGCCGGCAATATGTCTGTTACTGCCGCGTCTGCCGTTCTGTTCCCCATTACGGCCTTGGGCCTTCCGCCTGGGGACGACCCCGAGAGTGTTATGGACGATCTTGAGGCGTTCTGCCAAGATGGCGATGCATTGGAGGCATTCTATGCAGAAGTGCTGGAGAAACGCGCGGCTGCAGTGCGTGCTGGTGCCGGCGTCACGGGTATCCCTGGCCCAGCACCCTTCTCGCATACTGGTGTTGCTAGTACTGCTGGTGCGGGCAGCAGCTCAGGGAGTACACCGTCAACACGTGCCTTTTCGGGCTCGACGCCAACGCTATTCGCCAGTGGTAGCGGGGCCAACCCAACGGCACTTGCAGCTGCAGCAGCGCGTGCAACGACTGAGGTGCCGGACACCAGCATCCCAGATCTAGGTCTGCCACCTGGTTTGCTGAACAACTCGGGACTCGGCAGTTCGAGGATAAGTGCCAGCGGTAGCTCTACGTTACGGTCACCGCCGCCTCCGCTGCACCACCACCCTCATCACCCGCAACACTCACAGCACTCGCAGCACACACACAATGCACACCACCACCAACAACATCAATACCATGCTTTAGGCGGCGCGCCTGCGACACCAATCCGGACAACAAGCCCAGGCTTCCTAGCATCTCGATTATTCTTACGACGCGGAAGCGTAGACGACGTTGCACTCCAGAATGCACAGCATGCGCAGAATGGGCAAAATACGGAGAATAGGCAGAACGGGCAGAACCCACCACCCAACGGGCAAGATTAGTGCTCAAGGGCGTTTTTTGGGGGGGGGGGACTTTTTGAGATTTGTTGTCAGGAGAAAGGGAATAGGGGGATAATTTTGCGTCTTGGATACGTAAGAGTATCTGTTTATTTTGGACAATTTTGTTTTAATATTGTGCGAATAATGATGGTATGCTACTGGTTTTCGTCTACTGACATTATCTTGCTCGAATTGGTGTACGATTATCAAATGAGTGACACATTAATCTACAATAATGGCGGACATTGTAATTTTATTAATTTATTTATTTCACTTTTCAATAGTCGACTTTGACATAAACTCATCTTGTCGATGAAATTTAACAAAATATTTATTTATTCAAACTAATGAATATATTTCTTTTCTTGGTGGTGCTTCTATAATATCATGTCTTCTAGGTTTTTTTCCTCGTACAACGTTGTTCGGCATGTTCCGATTTGTTGACATGCAACCTGATAGGACGCATGATGCCGCTCCGATGAGGATATGGTCACTTTTTGGGTTATTGTTGACTTGACCTCCGAATGCCTTAAAATGCTGCCTATTCGAACCGTGTCTTTGATAAAATATGCCAACACAGAAGCGCAATAATGCATTGTATGCCATCAGTTGCGGTGAAGCACGACCAGCGCAACACCTCCTAGGATCCCTTACCGCCTTCGCCAACAGTAAGACACATGATACAGTTGGGCCGATATCACATCAGATCCGCAATAGTATGGTGCCGAAGCCGAGTGCAAATTTAGTGTTAATATGTCTGCATAGATGGACAGACATGCCCGTATGTTCTCGTAGTGTCCAGGGAAATGCCTCTATATTGACTATATTAGATGCGAGGGAATATTGATGATATATTGATTATTGGGCCTATTCAACTCACAATAGATACTCCATCAGGCGCATAGCCAAAAGTCTATTACTAACATGACTATTACCAACATGACTATTCACCCTAGGCATGGCAGGACAAATGAAGTCACCATCTTACTCATGACACAAAGACACCAACTTCAACCGTACGGAGTACTAATCGAGACTAATAATCTGCTTGTCATCCCAACGGATGGCCACTAATGGGCCGTGTTTCAGCAGGGGTAGTCTGCCATTTCAGTTGTTTAGGATGCCTTACTACGAAGTAGACATGAGGAGAGGCCTCCAGTACTCCAGTGGACGCGCAGCACCATCAATGATCAGTGCTCAGTGATCAGTGGCTTCGATAGACGAGAGTCGATTAGCCATAACCGCGTCTTGTGTAATTACGTATCAGATCACACTATGACAACACTTTCTTATTCGACGGTGCGATAGTCAACGCTCATGCGTGGTGCCACGAGGGCTCTTTAGCATAGGGTTGTAATAGACATGCCTATATTCAGTACTCGGATACTGGAATCGGATCAATCAGATCCATCGGTTTTATGCACGGCAATTACAGACACAAAAATATGATTACTGTTAGAACTTTTTAGTACACATATTGTGTGTGTTGTCGATCTGGCTCTCTTTGGATATTGTTTTACCTGTAGCGTACAAACTCATGACGTCGGAGCAGATCTCAATACCCCCCGAACGTCCTCATGTTTTGCTGCTCTTCAATCTCTTTGGCTACTGCGTAGCTAATCTCCTTCCACCCCACTGGCAATGTGTCTATCCGCCAGAAAATAGCAAAAAGCTGCCGAAAAACACGTATGCATGCCCCTAAAGTCATAGATCGATAGGGGTGCCAAGACTATCTAACTGTTTCGATACTCTTATTTGCTTCATTATTCAACTTTTGGGTTATATTGCCCGCATTGTTTATATTTACTATTTTATTAAAGTCAAGTTTTATTCACCAAGCCACTGTGGCTCTCCTTTTCTTCGACTGCCTTTGCTGTTGGCTCGCTATTTGTCTCCGATGCAAGCCTGAAGTTTATTCTCAGCGATTAATTGCCGTGTATCATTGGCCCTCTTCCAAGTGTGATTTCCTTTTATTGTCTCCTTGCATGCGCTGCATGTCCGTCGCAGTGCATCGCTTCCATCTTCGCTTTGCATCGAGTGACGTCTAGATGCGGTCTGGAATATGAAATCAAAAGTATTATGTCATCATTCGCTGCCAATGCTGCAAACCCGATCGCCCCTTCCAAGAATTGCTTGTGTGCACTTGGCTTCTTCCTGGTGTGTTGGCGTCAGGCTTGAAACGGAATACCAAGGAGATACCAAGCACCTGTAGAAATCTTGTTTCAACACCAAGTCTTGGCGCTGTTGGCTCGACCACTATTTGTTTTGCGCTCTTGTGTTTTGATTTCTTTTGCTTTTTCTATTTCCAGTAATCCGTCTTTGTTAGCCCATGCCTGTCAGTGTAGTGCTGTGTGTAGTGCTACATGTAATATCAATAACAGCAAATAGCAGTAATAGTTATTGCTCCTGTCGCACCTGCCTGTCGCATCATGTCACATTCTTCGTCCCTTCCTTTCTAATTCTCCTTTTGGTTGTCCTTCACACTCTCTTGCCTTTTAACTCTGCATCGGAACACATCGTGCCTTCTATTTTCGTCCTTTGTTCACATTGCACACATCGGTCGCGCCTGCCGACAAAAGAAAACATCTGCTCTCCAAAGTACGTACGTCCAACTGCACCAACAAAGCCGCGCAAGGAAGGCGCAACACGCAAACAGAACGCGCTGTTTGATCCCCTTTCCTTTCTTCTCGTCACGGCACATTACACTTTGCCCACTTTCCGGCAGCTCGTCACGGTTGTTCTTTCCTCGAGTTTATATGCCCTCCCACGCCATTCCTTAGTATCTCCCGTCGTCGCCCCCCTTCTCCTTTCTCATCTTCTTCTTCTCTCGCCATATCATCACATCGCCATTACGATATCCTTACCACTACTGTCAGGCTGTGCATATCTATTTAGCTCAGGCTATAGCTGTCCTTGGAAATCGCTCTCGCTTTTGTGCCGCAGATATCTAAACACCGCGTCGCCTTTTCGTCCCTCTTGCTGTGCCTTGCTTTCGCGTCCTCTGAGCCTCCAAATTAACACCCAATTCCCAGATATCAAATTAGGCCCAGGGCACTACAAGGTTGACTAGACCTTTTCGCCTGCCTTTAGCTCCGTGCATTGTCTCTTTTCGCCCTCACTCACAATTTTATCCAATCCAGGTATAACACCCTTTCGTTTGACGTCAAATACAACAGTTTGCACCGACCCCCTTTCGCCAAACTTCATATTTCTTCAATTGGCATCCTTTCTCCGGCATCATCCATCTCGAACTCGCGTCCAAACGAGTTGCGAATACCTATCCGTCATTTCTACACAACCAATCAGCTTGATCCTGCCCAGCTCTCCTTGACATAATACTGCAAAGGCAGACTCCAGATTTAACTACAATGTCATGTAAGCAATTTTGACCGACAAGTCGATGACGACCCCTACCCCGAACACAATGACTACTCTCCTCATTTGCACTCCATCAGTCGATCACTCTATTACACCATATCATACTCTTTCCTTGCCTGCAAACCCCGTTTACCATTGTTGCCCGCTGCTTTCCACTATTCACCACTGCGCCTCGTAGCGACACGCATTGGATCTTGTTCTTCTCCATCAGCACTAGTTTTTGCAGTGGGCAACATGTCGAAGATAGAGGTCCTGTCAGGCACATAGCGTTTCGTTGCACAACCCACATGCGATGGCTAAGCGGGCATCAGGTTATTCTAGGCTTCAAGTGGCTGCCTTCGTCTGTGCAAGGCCCCTGTTCAAGCGCCACTGCTTTCAACTTTAACCTTCCTACTTTTTAAAATTGTTTTGTTGTTGCATTGGTCGTATCTCGTATTCGTTCGACATTTGGGCAGCTCTCTTTTAGTTATTGTCCTCCTTCCTTGTTTGCTTGTCTGGGTTTTCGCAAAGACAACGCCCAATCTCTTCCACCTCAATCATCACATATTTGACACTGAATCCTTGCTGATATGGCTCCAATAGTCAACGCGTTCAACATCAAGAAGGAGGCTCATCGCGAAGGGCGGAACAGCGGTTTCAACCCATTTGGTCACATTGCGTGGCGCGACAACGGTAGCAAGAGAAGCAGTACGTTTCCCCGCGAAGTTGATGAAGAAGCTGGCATCGACAGTGCTACCAGAGGAGTAGAATCCAGCTATCGGCTCGGCCATGTTCAAACCGCACCTACCGGCTCGGCCAACTCCAAGAGCCCCCTAACTAGCAACTTTGCGAATGGCACAAATGGTTTTGCCCCCAACGGCGGTGTTCTCACAGAAGGCAGCGAGGGCGTGACTCGTGGTGAAGATTCCATTGAGGCAACACCGGAATCCCCAACAGCGACGCTAGCTGCCGATGGCGGTCTGAAGAACCGGAGCCGTGGAAGCGGTGCGGATTCGAGCGAGGGACGCCAGGAGCCCGACGACTCGCACAAGAACGAAGATGAGAAACCCAAGAAGACCAGCATGTTTAAGCACATCGAACCCAAGGAACCCTTTACCGTCGCCAACCAGCTGCAGCGCACGTTCCTTAACTCGTACATCAACATTCTCCTCTTTGCTGCTCCCGCCGGCATTGCCCTCCACTTCACCAACGTCGACCCTATCGTAATCTTTGTTGTCAACTTCATCGCTATTGTCCCATTGGCGGCAATGCTCAGTTTCGCAACGGAGGAGATTGCTCTGCGCACAGGCGAGACTCTTGGTGGTCTTCTTAATGCCACATTCGGTAACGCTGTCGAGCTGATTGTTGCTATTATGGCCTTAGTCAAGGGCGAGGTTGTCATTGTTCAGACCTCGCTGATTGGCAGTATTCTGTCTAACCTGCTTCTTGTCATGGGCATGTGCTTCTTCTTTGGTGGCCTGCGTCGCCAGGAGCAGTTCTTTAACACCACCGTTGCCCAGACCGCAGCCAGTCTTTTGGCCATGGCTGTTGCTGGCGTCATTGTCCCTACCGTTTTTGACGCTGCCAGTATCACTTCGACCAAGGATGTCGCTATGCTCTCACGCGGTACCTCTATCATTCTGCTTGTTGTTTACGCCGCATACCTCCTCTTCCAGCTGAAAACTCATCAGGCCGTCTTCAGCGAGGAGAGCCAGAAAGTGCCAGCTAAGCCCATGAATGCGAAGAAATACTTTCAGAGACACCGCAATACCGAGGTCGTTGAGGCTGGGCCCGTGGTGATCGAGGAGGAGGAGGACGAGAGCGAGGAGCCGCAGCTGCACTTTTTCGTCGCCATTGCTGTTCTTACTGGCTCGACGGTAGTCATTGCTCTCTGTGCCGAGTTCCTTGTGGATAGCATCGATTACGTCACGACAAAGGGAAATATCAGCAAGGAGTTCCTCGGTCTTATTCTTCTCCCTATCGTCGGAAACGCTGCTGAGCATGCCACTGCTGTTGCAGTCGCTATGAAGGACAAGATGGACCTGGCTATTGGTGTTGCTGTCGGCTCCAGTATGCAGGTCGCCCTATTCCTGATTCCTCTTTTAGTTGTCATTGGCTGGGGCATGGGCAACGATGACATGTCACTGAGCTTTGACATATTCCAAGTTGCCGTTCTGTTCGTATCTGTCCTGCTGGTCAATTACCTGATTGGTGATGGCAAGAGCCACTGGCTCGAAGGCATGCTTCTGATGTGCCTGTACTGCATTATTGCTGTCTGCTCATGGTGTAGGTTTCACTCCCCCATATTCTATTTTGTCAAGTGTCAACTAACATCATATTTCAGGGTACCCCGCATAAATCAGTCGCTATGGCGAGTGTCAGTGTCTGAATATTTACAAAATCTTTGCTTTCAATCAAATACCAAAATTGGTTCTTTTGTTTGTTTTTCACACATCTCTTGTCAAGTTTTCTCAAAAACACCGAGACACCTCTATCTCCCTTCCGGGTTCATTTGTTCTCCCTTCATAATTTCTTTTCTGTAGCATACTTGAAAGATCTTCACATGTAATATTATACCATTTGTTTCGTCTTTGAAGATTTTTAGCTCTCTTTTGTATCAATTCCTGGGTGACGGTCATCTGTTATTTCCTTGCGGCGTTTTGGCTTATTTGAAGCATGGTATTTGAGAGGTAGGAACTATTTATTGGACGGCTTGTCAGGACGTATACACATCAGTCTTTCACGAAAGGAAAGAAAAGTTAAAACCCAGTAGTTTTCTGAAAAATGACGGCTATACAGTACTCGCTATACATAATGGATAACATGGCATGTGCACACATCAAGTTTAATCACGGTCTTCGTCCAACTTCTCTTCCGCTCTGCGGATTGTAGACACGTTAGAGACAGATGTCGACGAAGAGGCAATGGTGTCTGATCCATGTTGAGCAGCAAGCCTGCGCGATGTTCGTCGACCAGATGAGGCATTGGGGGTGTCTGTCTCGGAGCCTTGGGCCTCTGAGAAACTAGATGTTGCAATAAGAGGGACAGCCTCGGGCACAGCTGCTTCTGTTGCTGCTGCGGCCGCCTCATTGGGAGAAGTCTCGTCCTTGCGGCCAACGATGACATTGCCGGCCACGAGCATGGCAGCACCGAGCCACCACAGCGGCGGCAGCGATTCGGAAAAGATGGCAAAGCCCAACAATGCCGTAAGCACAAAGTTGGCCGACGTGTTCATGATGGACACCTGGGTGGCAGAGTGGCCTCGCGCTAGTGCACGAGTGAACAGTGTCCACATCTATGCTGTCAGTACAGTACTTGGAACTGGATTGTGAAATCCGGAAAGCGAAGAACATACAATGCCGTTGAAGACCAGGTTAAGCGCGAAGAAGGTCCCACGAACAACAATCTCAACATATCCTTCTGCTGCATCAAGGCCGACAAGACTTGCCACAGCCTCTGATAGGCGGGTTGTCAGCTCAGTAGTTGTCAGCTTGGCAAAGACGCCGTTGAAGGCGGCACAGGCTCCACTGGCCAATGCAAGGCCAACCCATTGATTCCGACCAAGCCAGGTAGAGGGAGCTGCAGGTTTGCTCTCGGTAGGCAGTCCTGGCGGCGCCGGCGGTGCATCTTCCTCAAATAGCGGCTGTTGTTCCAATGTCGGGTCAAAGTTTGGTGACGCCATGGCTTTCTTGCACTCGCTCTTGTTCTTGATGTCCTTGCTAGGCTGTATGCTCAAAGCTGCTAGTGATGCTGATGGTGATGTTGGGGACGATACTGGGTCAAGCTGACGGCGCTGTCGCAGCATGATCGTCAGTTCGTGGAGGGAATGGCCGATGAATTTCAACAAGGGTGCAGTAAAGTTTACAAATGTGGCGTACTGTAAACGATACAACTGAACGCGCCGCGTGTTGATGAAGGTTGATGAAGCTCCTACGTCACATTCCGATATAGTGTGATTACCGCGGTGATTACATGATTGGTCGCAGGCGTACCCCTGAATCTACATAGACCCATAATTATTTACCACCAATATGTGCAACCAAAATAATGGAGACATTACGGAGAAGCATGCAGCTTTAGTTGCATCGACATCGAAGATGATTAAACAATTAAAAGATACAGCAAGTACTTTATTACTTTATTATTGCTACTTAAAGTTAAAAATAAATTTTTTTCATGCTCCCCTACAAAGAAAATCAAATGCTTGCCTGGAAAAATATCATCGTTGCCCATCATGTGAAATGCACATAGCCATTGAATTCCATAGGCTCGAGCTGTGGCATATCTGCTGCACCAGAATCATCAAAAACAACACAATCAGTTGCAATGATCTCCGCATCGGGTTACCTATACCATGAATATCACTTTTCATCAAACGTATTGGCTGCATTTCGTTATCATTGGATGACTAACTTGGTCGAGGTCGGAACGCTAATCTAGCAGCTGCATCGGTCGCTCTTACCTCTTATCTACAGTCCGCCAGCTACCCTGCTGCACTTTATAGCCAACCATTACACATACAAGACAAAACACTCGGAATGCTGATTGTTACGCATCAAAGGTCATGGCTGCTCGCGCAGGCTCATCACAGCCACTCCATCACTCAGTGACCTCCAGCGCACAAGGTAGTATTCATACCTATGCTTAACCCCACCTTCCGGTAGATGGCCGCGATCCCGAGTGCCGGATGATCTTCGGAAACGATCCGCAAGAGCGTGAGTTGCCCGCTCTTTATTGCGGACTATTAAGTTGGTTGGTCCTGATACAAATCAGCTGTACCGAGTGTCGTCGTAAAAAGGGAAAATGCGACGGCTAATCGAGGTGCGGTCGCTTTACGCGACGCCACCTTTTGTGTCGTTATGGCACGTTCATATCTTACCCGAAAGCCCCAGCTGTAGATACAGGATCTAGATCTGGCCCCAGAAATTCTGTTTTGCTATCTGCAGAGGATCAGTTTCAATGCACGGAGAAGATCTTTACGCATTGTCTAGTGGGACGACGTCTGGGCGATGACGAATTTCGTGATCTCGCAAATTCAATACCCGATAAGCCTCTTCGGGACGACTGTGACCACGGCAAGTCTCACACCTCAATTTTAGGGACTTACATAGCGACAACGACACTGGGATCAGCAGTCCCAGCTAGGCCTGTTGTTTCTAGCACATCTTCCGAGAAAAAGACCGAGAAACCATGCGACAAGGACCTGTTACTACACAAGTTGACCCACCGATTGGTGTCTGCTATCGAGGAAAAAGAAGAGCTCGACACCAAATAGAGCAACCAGGTTACCAGAAATGAGGGCAATGAACATGCTGTCGATAGTGCGGATCAAAGACCTCGCACCCGGGCTCGCCAACATGCTTCGCGGCGTCTATCACAGCGACTCTCTAGTCGGCATTCACAACCACACACACATCCTTCCGATGACTCCGTACACATGGCTGCTTTGGGAGCTGCACTCAACGCGTTTCCGCCCCGCGAGATAGTCCTATTTCTACTCGAAGTGTTCTTTAGATATACCCAGACCAGCCTATACTACATCGAAAAAGCTTGGGTATACCGATCTGTCGACCGCTGCTATACTGAGTCGCCAGCTTCGACATATTCACCTCAAGCTTCACCTTGCACCAGCACTAATTGTGTTGCAAGCGATGGCGGGCGAGATGCACTTCTCGTACCTACCGTCATCTGACCGGGACAAGAACAACAGGGTCCTCGCTGCAGGTTTGGGAGCACTTCGCCTGGCCCATGAGTGCGGCGTCACTGTGTGCTACGGTTCCGATCTTCTTGGGCCCCTGGACGGTACCAGGCCGACGAGTTTGCCATTCGTGCTCAAGTCCCGCCGGCTAAAAGTATCCTGTAGAGTGCGACTATCAACCCGGCGCGTATGATGGGTCTAGACAAAGTGGCTGGACAGATCGCGACTGGCTTTGAGGCGGATCTGATTGTTCCTGGATCTAAACCCTCTCGATGATATTACCGTTCTTGGCCGGGTTGAGACTGGGATTGTGGCAGTTTTCAGGTCTGGTCGTATCGTCAGAGTCCAAAAGGGTATAATTAGTGATGGTCTTCTGGATAGTTTTGCAAACATGTAGTTGGACAATTTCACCATGATCAAGACCATCAGAGGCTTGTACCAACGTGTGCATTTATCTGTTTCTAATCTAACGATTTATGGTCATTTCAACGCCGCTCGTAGTGCACCAATGTCCCGATCGGTGGCCTTACAGCAGCCGCCGACGATAACCTCAGACCAGTAGCCGCTGGCTGCAGCAGAGCGAACAATATCGCTCAGCTGAGTCTCCCATGCAACGGCCGGCGGCGCGACACCCGGAGGCAGTTCCCACACTTGTGTGGTAGTGTTATAAACCTCGCCGTTGGTGCCGTCGGGGTAGAGGACGAGAGCCGGGTTGGGACTAGACGGGGATGCGGCCAGGTGGGCTTTGACGGCGGTCTGGTACTGTGCGACAAGCGCATCAAGACGGCCAATCTTGGTGCAGTTAATGCCGATGCCCCAAGGCAGCCGGCCGCCAGGAACAGGGGCTAGCATGGCAGAGACAGCATCAGTAACAGCAGTACCGTCAGGCAAGGCGTCGTCGGTACCGGGGAAAACACACGATATCCAGTAGGGGAGACGTGCGAGAGCCGGGTCCATGTGCTCAGATGAGGTATATAACTGGCGCACGGCGCAGATTTCATTCAGGCGTGGCACAGTCTCGAAAGCGAGAAAGCGGACGCGGTCAGCAAGACGTGGCACATAGGCAAAAAGGCGCAGCCGGTCGGCGTGCCAGTGACATAGAGCTTTGGTGTTGCACATATCGGGATCATAAGCACCCGAATATTCCGTGCTGGGGATCATACAAGCGCCATAGGGGCCAAGCGAGAGCGCAATGCCAGGGGATCTGGAGGACCCGAGGGATGCGGGACTACCTTCGGTATTCGCAACGGCATCCGCAATAGCACCCTCGGCGACGTCTACAGCACGCGTCAAAAAAGCATTGGTGTCGGCAGAT
Source organism: Ophiostoma ulmi (assembly GCA_029298715.1). Lineage (NCBI taxonomy): Eukaryota > Fungi > Ascomycota > Sordariomycetes > Ophiostomatales > Ophiostomataceae > Ophiostoma > Ophiostoma ulmi. The sequence continues at coordinate 2,306,746 of JANSLN010000002.1, read as the reverse complement.
GAGACGCCTGTGAGCGCCAGCCCTGCTGCCGACACCTGATACGTCGCTGTCTCGAGAAGATCAGCGCCAGCGCGCACAAACTTGGCCTGGCAGCGGCGCAAAACGGCGGCCTGTGCATCGTCGATGAGCAGGTGTGACGACCACAGCGGTGTGGTTTCGGCCGAGAACTGCACGTCGTAACGATCTTGTAGGGCGGTACCAAGGCCGCCGTCAAGCAGACGGATGGGGCAACCTGTCATTTTGAGGGTGTATGGTGTTAAAGGGGGAAGTGGGAGAGGTGGTAGTGGCTCCGGCGCATCGGTAGAGTAGCCGATTGGGTTAGTGGTGCTATGTCACGCTAGAGGGGGTACCAAGATTGGCAGCGTAATCCACCTGTAAGAAAATGATCACTGTTTAAAATCTCACAAGTAATTGATTGTTTAATGCTTTCCATCTTTCATTCTAAAGCGGCATCGATCTCATCTGGTATGAGTAATTTCTATATAGAGAACCCATCCGCGATTGGGTCACTTTCTTCGCGGACAAATGTCATAGCGCCAGTGTAGATAGCTTCACCTTCAACCCAGACGATAACACCCTTGGCTGACAACTCTCTTCCTCCCGGGATATCAACTTCTTTAACATTTGTACCGATAAATGTGCCCCGTCCACTCGTGCGAGTATCATTTGAGACTAAAGAATGGAATGCTCGACGCTCGTGGAGCTCTGCGATGCCCTGGGCATGGGCCAGGGCCATGCGTGTAGCTACACAGCCACCCGTTGGAGATCGATCAATCTGCTGGCCAGCGAAAAAGCAGAGACCGGCCTCTGTATGTGAAACGGTGCTTGCATTATTATTTGGCATTGGTATGAGATGCTTGGGATCGGAATCAACAACCATGATACCATAGAGGTACCATTCAATACCCGCTGGAATAGCAATCTGCGCCACGAGAGACGGAGTGTCGACAATGTGATTTTTTAGCATGTTCGATGCATGGCCGTATCGTAAAAGGTCAATCTGACCAGGTTCTAGGCCTTTGAATCCAAGCTCATCAGCAGTGGTCATACAATACCAAGTCCCACCAAATGCGATATTGACAGTCACCGTTGAGCGGCCCGCTGCAGTCAATTCAGGCCAGCGCTTCTCAAGAGGAATGTCAACGGCTAAGCCAAGAGCACCAGCGAATGAGGGTACAGACAAGAAAGACACGGACTTGGACGGATCTGCGCAACAGCCATCTGGTGTTGTCGGCACACTCAGTAGGTTGATGCCGCAAGGGGTATGCAGGCGTACAGTCGTGATGCCGGTCTTGGGATCAAATGGGAGCGAGTCTCGTAAAGGAAACGCTGTTGCATCTTGTGTGTCGACGAGAAAGCGGCCGAGTGCAATCGCAGCATGGCACACATGAGCGAATAGCCCTCGTTGTGTAGGTACAGCACTGCTATGTCTGCTTCACCAGATGTGATGAGTTCCGAGTCGCGCACCAAAAGGGCACCGTACATGCCGTCGTGTCCTCGAGGCTCAAGCATGATCTTGCGGCGATATTCATCATGCTTGATACGGTAAGTCTCGCGCTGTTCTAGAAGATTTCCTTGTAGCTCCGGGAAGCCAGACAGCACAATGCGTGTTGCCTCGCCTGTTGTGTGCATGTCTATGCATCGGATCGGAGAGAGTGACGCATTGTTTTGGAGTGACTCGTACAGATCCATAGCGAAAGTGAGTAGAGGTGATTTTTTTTTTTTCATTAATATCATATATTCACAGAATAACAGGGTAATTTTTCATATATAACCCGACATAAAAACGAAAAGCTGTCGATGAGACACTTAATGGCAAATGCCAATCTATGATGATAAGAGCTCCGGCCCCGTCACTCCATCCAGTAGCTTACAACGGCTAGTCGCGGGGCTAGGGTGGGATCAATAGTCGTGGGTATATGGACAAGCACCAAAGCAATTCCTAGCTCTATAACCAAACACCCTAAACACCCTAACACCGCAATCAATCAGACAATCAAATCAATACTGGTCGGGCTTCAACTTATCTATCATAATGTCCCTTCACATCCTCTCTGATGCAGGTGTGCGTTCCGTTCTGGCTGGTGTCAACAAGGCGGCACTCAACACGTTGTGCGATACCCTCGGCTCGGCACTCTATTCTTACTCCAACAAGGGTGAAAAAAAATACCAATGCCATCGCCAGGGTGTCACGCGGTTGGGAGGCTCAACTATGCTGTTTATGCCCGCGACACTGGCAGACGGATCATCGGTGAAGGTCGTCGGTGTTCCCCCGCCGGCCCCTGCCGATGTCGGGCCAGCCTATACGCCCAAAGCCATCACAGGTGTTGTCATGATTACCGATGCTGACGGCAAAGCAACTGGTGTGCTGAATGCAGCTGCATTAACAGCTTTCCGCACATCGCTGGGTGTCATTCTTCTGTACCGCTATCGGTCTGTAACCAAGGACATTGTCGTGTTTGGTGCTGGCAAGCAAGCCCAGTGGCACCTGCACCTATCCCTTGTGCTGCGACGCCCTGATATATCTTCTATCACGATTGTGAATCGGTCAGCAACGCGCGCCGAGTCTTTGATCACCGAGCTGCGAACAATGGCAACAGACCCGAGCGACCTGGCACACATCAAGTTTGCTGTTGTCGCACCGACTGAACTTGCGACTGTCAAGGCCGCCATTCAGCAGGCTGATGTCATCTACTGTACTACCCCGTCACTAGATCCGGTGTTTCCAGCGGAGTGGGTTGACTGTGAGATCGGTCGGGCAAAGACACGGTTTATTTCGGCCATTGGCTCATACAAGCTAGACATGCAAGAAATCGACCCGGCCCTGCTGCGGGCCGTTGCTACCGACAAGACATACCCGCAGACTTACTTCCCTGGCAGCAGCGGCATCGATAGCGACGGTGGTGTTGTTGTAGTTGACAGTCGTGATTCCTGTGCCGCAGAGGCTGGTGAGCTTGTCAAAGCCGACATACCCAGTACTCACATTTTGGAAACGGGAGAGCTTTTGAAGCTGCAGGAAGATGTTGAGAACGACGCGGACAAGAAGCTCCACCTGAAACAGTGGCTTTCACAGGGAAATGTCATCTACAAGAGTGTTGGTATTGGTATCATGGACCTCTGCATTGGACGTGCTCTGCTGAAGTTGGGTGCTGAACAGAACATTGGCACCACCATACCCAACTTCTAGGTATCTTGCTAATTTATACGAGCCATGCATAGAACACGTTCTCTCTGCACTTTGTTTAGTAATATCAAGCCCATTGTGGTAATATCTACCCAGTCGGTGCAATAAGTCAGCGCAGCAATAACCACCCCGCGACTTGTAAATTTATACGTAGCTATGATGACCTACACCCACCTCCAGATCACATCTGTGAGACTGAGTCAGATGGGGAACTGTTTTAGACTATTAAGAATATAACAAGTTGGTCAGACGCGGAGCCACGGGTGTGCTATCTTTTTGTGTGTATATGTTGATTAAAAAAATGAAACTTGAACAGGAGGTTACACAATAAATGCCTCCATCGACAAGATCTAAGGATAGTCACGTCAGGACAGTAGACCCTTGACTCATTGGTAAAGCGCAATGTCCACTCTACAACGTTTCGGGCGGTGATTATAATTCATATTTCGGAGTTTCACTGAAACGGAAGGCACTATTAGTTACGGCAAGAGCGACCGGCTGGTTTTCAGGCTTACACTGTGGAAATATAGGAGAAACAGTAATCTACCGATCCGCTAGTCCTATTCTGTCAAGCCATGTGGCTTTGTAAGCGCGTCTTACAAATAGACGAACGTCATCTTCAACACCGACATGCAATTTTGATTGGGAGACTTCGGCAACCAATGTGAATCATGTACACAAGTCTTTTTCATATATTTGGTGCCTAAAGAAAAGACTGATCGGTCAGATTCTAGCCCGAATATGATAATCTAATAAGAAGAATAAAAAATATTGAGTAAGTTTCCCAAAAAAAGAAAAAAGAAAACAACAAATGAAAATATTAAGTAAAAATTCAAAACAGATACAGGGTACTTAATGGGAACCAGTATGAAGAAACTTGCAGTTTATGGCTGCTATTTATTTATTTTTTAAAAAAAAGAAAGACGAGAAAAAAGCCGATGCTGAACAACAGCACCTCAAGAAGACAGCATCATTCTATTTCTCGTGCTTTGCAAATTGGAGCCCATACGATTAATGATCAGAAATATAACTTCGCATGCTGTGCTTTACTAATGAAACTTTGTATTTGTAACGCGTTTCTCCGGCCAGTACTGTAAGCACTACTGCAGCACTCACTTTTCATCCTGCATGGCTTTTCAGCTTGTGTTGGGCTACATAAATGTTTCATCACCGCCGAAGCGGTGGAAGCTACCCATCTCATGTTATTGTGCGGTCAGCATCTATGTTGCAGTTTATCCATAGATCAGCCAACGTGTATCTCTTTGTGTGTGCAGACAAATTAATAATTTGGCCGAAAATCAACTGTTAGTCAGAGTGCAGAGAAGACTTGAAACATGAAGAATTAAGAAAGAAAAAGGCTAAATGAGAAAGTGACAGTGGCAAGCATTATACGAAACAAGAACAACAGACTCCGTATAAAATAGAGAGTAGAAAATAGAATGAAGAAAGAAGGATCTGGAAAAAGCATGAAAACTCACTCATCTAAAAGGAGACATTACCATTTGTAAGGTTTAAACGCGACATGTCCATACATCTGTCACTGTCAGCACAATCTCACACATTGCTCATCTTACCTTTCAAGCATATGACGTGGAGAAGCCCAAAGAAAAGTTTATTCTAGTGCCAACCTTTCTATCAGGAATTTGTAAACTGTATTTCGAATCCTCCGATACGTTCAAGGGCTTTACAAAGCATCTCTTGACGTAGAGAGTATATGGAATCAACGACAAGTACCGTGATGGTTGTGTGTTTGCCGTTGAAATTTCTTGTGACCAGTTACACGAATCGAGAACCGTTATTTATTTATTTTATTGTTATTTTGGACTTCCAACCTCCGAAGTATTTATATAGAAGCAAGCTGTCCCATTCTGAGACCCTCCCGAGTTTGAATATCAGAGTTTGAATATCAAAAACTTGATATAGCTCGATTCTGTATACTGTCATACGGACATCCCCAAAACACATCAACTTTTCACACCGCATCCTACACAACAATGGCAGAGACATTCCGGGATACCGCCATCGGGACGATTATCCGTTATTTCTCTGGTAACCGTTATCTACAGTTCCCCGAGGAGCGGGCTGATTTCAAGATCCCCGAACTATGGCAGAAGATGCTCGATGGCGATGTTGAGGTATTGGATGAAAATGGCGAGGTGATCCAGCCGTCAGAGAGGCCGGTAGAGCAGCGGTCCATGTTTGACGTCCGCCCCGACGGCGAAGACACAGCCATCGCATCATCTGACGAGGAAAACATCCGCCACATTGACTCTGACAAGCCAAACATCATCAACGACGACGATGTCAACGATATCAATGCAGACAGCAGTCCTTATGCGGCTTTACGACGTGCTACTACGGCTCACTCCGATGTTGGCTCGACTGCCCATCCCATCAACTCAGTCCAGCACACTCGTTCGCGCGAGGAAACTCTCCCATACACCCAGGACCGACTATACGTCGATGAGCTGCATGATGCTCAGCGGACACAGTCCACACCAGTTGTGCCTCGCCTTGTCCGGACACGTACGGGTGCCACAGGAGCTACAGGGGCAGGTGAGAAGGTCGCCGAGCCCAAATTTGAGACGGCCATTATCGTCGACTGGTATACCACCGATGACCGCTCCAACCCCTTGAATTGGTCCACTAGCCGTCGCTTTGTTGTCGCCCTAATTATCTGGATCTACACCTTTGTCGTGTACATGTCCTCCGCCATCTATACCAACTCGCAAGAAGGTGTGATGGAAACGTTTGGTGTCAGTGCAACCGCATCGTCGCTGGGACTGTCCATGTTCGTCCTGGGTTATGGTGTCGGCCCACTGCTGTTCAGCCCACTCTCTGAAATCCCCTCCATCGGCCGCAATCCTGTATATGCTGTGACAATGGTCTTCTTTGTCATATTCTCGCTGCCCACCGCGCTTGCATATGGCAACTTGGCTGGAGGCTACAGCAGCGGCAGCTTTGGTGGTCTGCTCGTTCTACGCTTCCTACAGGGCTTCTTCGGTTCGCCTTGCTTAGCCTCAGGTGCTGCGTCGCTCGGCGATATCTTCTCGATGCTAAACCTCCCATACGGCCTCGTGGCATGGGTCTCTGCTGGTTTCAGTGCCCCGGCACTAGGACCTCTGCTTTCTGGCTTTTCTGTCCCCGTCAAGGGCTGGCGTTGGTCTTTGCTCGAGATTCTTTGGGCTGCTGCGCCCGTTGCTGTCATTATGCTCGCTTTCCTGCCCGAGACCTCGACTCCCAATATTCTGCTGCGCCGTGCGAAGCGCCTTCGCAAACTGACTGGCTCCAACCGCTTTCAGGCACCGTCCGAGATAGCTGCCTATAACGAGAAGATGGCCCAGCAGGCCAATGGTGAGGTTGTCAAATCAAAGGCCGTCGCCATTGTCATCGACGCCTTGATCAAGCCCCTTGAAATTACAATCAAAGACCCGGCCGTTCTTTTTGTACAACTGTACACTGCCATCATCTACGGCATCTACTACTCCTTCTTTGAGGCTTTCCCGCTCGTATACCCGGTGTCCTACGGAATGAGTGCCGGTGAGGTTGGACTGGTGTTCCTGTGCATCCTGGTGGCCGCCATCATTGGCATTGTCGTCTACTGCACATATGTGGCCCTCGTGCTGAACCGTGGTATCCGCAAGACTGGCCAGTTCCCTCCAAACGAGGACCGTTTGATCCCGGCCATGTATGCCGCCTTTGGTCCCACAATTGGTCTTTTTATCTTTGCCTGGACTGCCAATGGGGCTCCCCGTATCCCCTGGATCGCACCTACGATTGGTATCACGCTCTATGGCGCCACCGTGTTTGTCGTGATGCAGTGTGTCTTTGTGTATATCCCCCTATCCTACCCGCAATACGCTGCCAGCCTCTTTGCTGCTAATGACTTGTTCCGTTCTGCCTTTGCCGCTGGCTCTATTCTTTTTGGCCGTCCGCTGTTCATCAACCTCGGCATCGGCCGTGGCGTTTCGGTCCTTGGCGGCTTGTCCACGATTGGCATCGTCGGAATCTGGCTGCTTTACTTTTACGGTGCGCGTCTGCGGGCCATGTCCAAGTTTGCTACCTAATAAGAGAGTGGGCGGGTTTTGGATACTGCAAGAGAAATATCCAGTCATAGTTGATGGATGGCGGGGGCGTTTGGGTGTCGCTGTTGTGGCAGAGAAGTAATGAGTAGACTCTCGATTTTCAATAGAAACGTTTTCAGTTTAATAGATTATACACGGCACGGCTTTACCTCTGCAACATTCAGTAACAAATAATAATGTACTTTGGCTAGGAAAGTATCATTATGCAACTATCTTTTCTCACGTAGCCTTTACTAGCTCTGCTGCCGCCGTAACACGTCGTACATTTCATCAGTCATCACTCGGTTACCATACGCATCTCTCCCATTTCCAAGTCCCAGGCCAGCACTCTGGTGTTGTTGATTGTTCTGGTGCTGTTGGTGTGATTGATGCTGGTTTTGATGTTGATGTGAGTGTTGTTGATATGGCTGTGTGTAGTGTTGTTGTGCCTGACCATGCAATGTATGCTGCTGTTGTAGTTGTGCTTGCCTTTGGTATTCACTACCACTTCCCAAATGATGCATCGGTGCTGCTGGAGCCGCTGCTGACGAAGTCCCTTGCCCATAGCCTGAGCTGGCCGGCGGGTGAGAAAGCCGGTCTCCATACGCTGCCACAGGTGACTGTGTCCGTGCCTGTTGCTGCCGGTGCTGTGCAGTACGGGAGGTGGACTGTTGTCCCTGTTGCTGTTGTTGCTGTTGTTGTTGACGCTGTTGCAACAGCTGGGTATACCCAGCGTCACTTGGCCGTGAAGAAGCGCCATATCCTACAGGCGTCGTCGTCCGCGGTGGCTGCTGTAATTGCTGTGGTTGTGGCCCTCGTCTCTGCTGTTGAGCCGCATGTTTTGCCATGTACGAGTTATCAACATTTGTCGTCGGCCACTGATTGCTAGTTGAATTAGCAGCAGCCATGCTTGTCGCGCCCGTCGTCGATGTGTTTCCGCTGTAGTTGGTGGAGCTCGTCCGGCGCTGATAGTCATTCAAATATGTGTCGAACAGGGGCTGAGCGGTCGTTGTAGATGGTACCTGAGCCGTCATAGTAACGGCCGCAGCCGCTGTTAAAGCGGTGTTTTTGCCGGTGCTGGCAGCACGGCCATGATTGTTGTACTGAGAATAGTCATTTCCTGTACTGCCTGTGCCAGTGTTAATAGCTCCTACAGTACTTGGCTGGCTGTATGGTACTCCGCCTACGTGTTGTCGGTTGGAGGACTGATATGAGGCCAGACTAGGCGCCGCTTGTTCTGCTACTGCCATAGGAGGCGACAGCACTGCAGATGTAGTGTTTCTCTGCTCACCAGATGCAGACGGTTGGTGTGAGTACTGCTGCTGCTGTGACTGATGGGGTTGCTGTGATTGCTGCGTGTATCTTCTGTAGTAGTCGATCGTCGCCTGTTGTTCTCGGCTACCTGTAGTATACGCTGCAGCAGAGCTTTCCGGGGCAGCTGTAGTCGCTGTCTGCTGGGCGAGACCCGCTGCTGGCAGCACATTAGAGTCGTCCTCTTCAACTGGTATTGTAGCTGCAGACTTTCTCTGGCGTGGTGCCCTAGGTTTCCGAGGTGCTCTTGCAGGCTTGTCAACTATTGCGGACACAGGAGCCGCAGAAGGTGCAGGGGTGTCGACAAAGGCTTGTCGGGGGTAAGCAGTTGCGGGGAGAGGCACTGGGCTGGCCTGAGCCTCCAGGGAAAGCACTTGGCTCTGTACTGGTGTTGTAGATGCTGCGGTTGCACTCGACTTGCGTCTTCCACCGGCCGCAAAGGCCGGTGGAACTGCGTTCTGCTGTTGCTCCTGTTGTTGCTGGGTTTGCCAGCTGGACTGGGTGGTACTCGGTAATGAAGCAGTAACATTGCCGTCATGAAGCCCGGTTAATGAGACTGTAGTGTTTTGTGCGGTAGTTGTTGTGTGATCTGGGGCTGGGATAGGTGTTTGAGTCGCTGCTGCTGCTGCTTTGCTTTGCCTCCTTTTTGCGGGTTGCTTTGCAGCTTCTGACTTCGCAGGGCTACTTGTGGGCAGTGCTGGTGCTGGTGCAAGCACTGGTGTCACAACAGGTGGCGATGCATGGGCTTGATGCGCCGGTTGTGGTGTGGTAGAGGCCTGTGCCGAACCATCTCCGTTTGCAGTAGGAGCAGGCGTGGGTGCCGGCAACTGGATATCGGAATTGGATCCGTTAGCAGCGGGGACGATAGCCAACCGCTCCGCACCATAGTGAGCAAGCAGTTCGAGTGATTCTTTCTGCAATGCGGGTGCCTGGTTAGAAAAGGTGCAGAACTGCTCGTGCGTCAGCGTACCAGGCTCAACGCCACGCTCACTCAGCAGCTTGATGGCTGTGGCCTTGCGCGTATTTGATACTTCGGCTTCCGTAACTAGCATATACGGTCGAGGTTGCTCTGTTGTGTTTCCTAGAGTCTCTCTTGGTGGTGCTGCTGTTGCCACTGCGGCTTGGTCATTTGAAAATGTCTGGCCTGTAGTAGGAGCAACGGTATATGGCGGTGATGTTGCTGCTGGTGCTGGTTCCCTACTCGGCTGCCAGTTTGCTTCAGACGCGTTCGCATTATCGGCCAGTGCATCCATCATGGCCGCTGCCGTCCCAGTGTTGTCCTCTGGGAACTCGTGGAGGTGCTGCAGCAGGGCTTCTGCGACTTGGGCCTCGTTCAGGTCAGCGTTCGGGTTTACGTCGATGCCTAGGTCCATCATTACATCAACAGCAGCTGCCGCAATGTTTGTTGCACCCTGGGCTGAGCTGGCCTCTGCAGCCGTCGCACTGCTGTCCGTTGGAGCAGTCGCAGCATCCTTATTGCTCTTTCTCACATACGACTTTCTTGGTTTCTTTACTTTTGTGGGAATCGAAGCTGAAGTTCCATCTTGTTGGATGGGCCCCGAGACCCCGCCTATCCTTTCTGCTGTGTCTTCATCTCCTGACATTGCCGCCGCCGATTTCCTCGGCCTCTTTCTTTTAGGTGCAGAAGCTCTTGCACTCTGTTCTGCAGGCTCAGAGGTCTCTGCTGCCGCCCCAGCCGTCTCTTCTGCTGCAGCTTCGCCTCCTTGTGCCGTCGCCGAGTTCCTAGGCTTCTTTCGCTTGGGTGTAGCACCACTCTCGTTTTGTCCGTCCTTTGAGCGCTTATTTGTCGATGCTGATGCTGATGCTGATACTGGGAATTGCAGTGGGGACGGTGGTTGTGGAGGAGGGAACAGCTTGACGAGATCAGACACGGAGCGGTGAAAGTTTGTGTGGTCGTACTTTATAACAACCGAGCGGCTGAAGCGCGAGAATGTGATATTGACAACACCTCGACAGTCAAAGGCCGGCCGGGCTAGACTTTCATAATTCATCATATCGTCAGTTGTGGATAGGCCGATGATATGTTTCTTCTGTCTTGTGTTCCCCTGCTTCCAACATGCCATGGAGTGCTGGCAGACGTATGAGACTGTCCACCCCTGGGTCGTGCGCGACGCCGACTGTACACCCCATGCACTGCCGTCGGCTTGGCGTACATGCATCATGAGGAATGCCGCCACAGCCTTTTGCGCCAGCGGGTCCGTCTCGGCATCTGGCTGGCTGACAACAACTTCGCGCACTGTATAAGATTTCCGTAATATGCTCGACGCCTGGACGGCGTTAACGTCAGGGTCAGGCACGGACAGAGTTGGGTCAAGCGACACTTCAGATAATTTGAGCACGATATCAGCCGGGATTTCGAAAGACGCCGACACCCGCTCAGCCCTTGTATCCGATACTTTTCCTCCAAACAGCAGTGCGATTTTGTTCTTCAGCTCGCCGGCGGAGCGACACTGGGGTCCATCACCACTGCTGCCTCCCAGTGCCAGACCTTCGCCCGCCTCCCGCAGAAGCGCCTCCATTTCTTTCAGTCGTCTGGTCGTGCCGTAGTATCACACGCGCATTCTTTGATCGCATCTAACTCCTGTGTCGGATTGATGATGCTGGCGAGGTTGTGATTGTGGTTGTTGTGATTGTGGTTGTTGTAATTGTGTCTGTAATTGCTGTGCAGTGCGCGGAATATATTATTGAGATAAAATCGGATATCCAGTGAAGTGATAAAGCGCACGCAGAGTATTCGCGATCGCCGCCCGAATGTACACTGGCGCATGTATCGCGCTGCTACCAGGAGATGCGATAAAGTGTTGATCTCCACCCAAGCGCGTCTCATGTGGTAGTCTTAGGAAATTCTAGTGATTAGTCATCATATTATATCAGCTACAGAACTCTTAGTCCAGGGTCACCATCATCTCACATTATGCTAACCTAACTCATGCAAATGGTATATAGTTATTGTAAAAATTGCTGTTTATTTTTCAAATAGAATAGTCCTTAACGTTATAGCAGCGGGAACGATAGCCAACCGCTCCGCCCCATAGTGAACAAGCAGCTCGAGTGAATTTCATCTACAGATTTGCATCTGTCCACTGCTCTATGCGCTCGATGAGGTCGGCCTTGCGGCCCGAGGTGGTCAGACTCTTACCAGCCAAAATTTCCTTCAACTGAGCCACTGACATTGCAGATAGCTTTTCGTCCTGGACTACCTTACGCAGCTCCTTGTCAGAGATGTTGGCGCCACCTGCGCCTTTGGAAGCGGCCCCTGTTGTCTTAGGTCGTTTTGCAAGTGGTCGTGCACCACCACTACCAAGACCATCGTCATCATCGCCTTCGCGCTTAATTGCCCGCATGGTCTGCAGCTTGACTGCCTCTTCTTTGATGATCTCGTTGAGGTCTCCCAGACTAGCGCCTACACGCTTGACAATGGCCTTGTACTTTGGCAGTGTCAAGTCCTCACCTTCCTCCGGCACCTCATCTTCGAGCGCCATAGCTTGCAGGATCTTGTAGTGCCACTGTAGCGCAGGGTTGGGGTACTTGGCCGGATTGTATGCCATCTTGGGCAAATACAGGTTTTCGATAATTGGCTTCATGATCTCGGTGAGTTGTTGCGAAGACCGGATTGGCGTGCGGCCATCGTCGACACGGCGGATGTCCTCGGTAAAAGGTAGCGGGTACAGCCAGAGTCCGGCTGGCAGTTGTGCAATCGGGTTTGGCTTTGCCGTAGAAGATGGTTTTGCGCTTTTTTCTGTTTTGACAGCAGCCTCACCAGCCTCACCAGCCTCACCAGACTCACCAGCCTCAGGAGCCTCTTCGCCTTCACTCTCAGGCCCTCTCGAAGGGATAATGGCAACTAGCAAGGGGTTGGCATTGATGCGAGGCACAAACCATGCAATAGCCACCTTCTCGGACTTTGTAAGCTTCTGCCACAGGGCAGAGAAGACGCGCGTCGAGCCGACATAGTCTTCCTCACTCGGGTAGATGAATGTGGACCGCTTCACGGAAGCCCATGGCGGAATGAGAACACGAGGCTTGAACCCAATAATGCGCAGTCCTTTTCCCTTCCAGCCCTCTGGGAATGGCCACTGCTTCAGGGTTTTGAGCTCATCGGGCGTGAAGTAGACGTACTCGCCACCAAACTTGTATGCCTTTTTTATTTCGCCAGCTTCCACTGTGCGGGCGGAATCGTCGTCGACACGGGTGGTCTTGCTAGATGCTATTAGCGGCTTTTCGCCGTCAATCCACACGTAGCATGTACGTGCCGGCTTCTGGCGGTTGAGGAGAATATAGCCTTTGACCGAGATGTCGAGACCGGGAGCAATCTCGAAAGTGAGATTTGAAAAATAAGATCGCTTCGGGGTGTGCTTTGCACTGATATTGGAGATGAGAGACGACAAAAGAGTCAAGCCGTCGCCAGACCTGGCCGACACGACTCTATCTGAAGTGCCAGCCTCGGTGTCTGGGTCACGGTAGATGATGTCGTCGTAGAACTTTGTGAGGTCGAACTTCTTATCGCCGCGGCTGATGGGGAAGAGCTCGATGCCAACGCCCAGGTCATAGAGATCCTTTGCACGTACTGCGGCCGCCGAGCGAGCAGCCTTGTCGCCCGAGTGTGGGTCATCGTTGTCGGTGATGATAAAGAGCCGCCGCGAGCCAAAATTGGGCGCATTTGTAGTGAAGATCTGGTTGGCACAAAATAGTACATTGGACATTGCGACGCCGTCGGATGGAGACGACGCGGGCACTAAAACCTCGTCTGGGTCCTCACCTTCTTCGACCAGGCTTTTTAGAGCGCGTACATCATCGGTCGCGGGCACGTCCAAGTCCATGAACAGGTAGCAGTGTGGGTATCCCAGTCCATGCCTTATGGTCAAGCCTCTGGCATCGTCCTCGTTTTTTTCGTCTTCTCCGGAAGATTCACGAAACTTGGACTTTTCGGTGCCAAAGAACAGAATACTCATAAGGTCTTTGGGCTGTGCAATGATCCGCTGCTGCATAATCTGGTACGCACATCTCAGGGCAGCCGAGACTGCGCTGTCCTTGTCGGCCTTTTTGGAAGTGCTCGGCGGTGGCCGCTCGAGCATAGACGCACTGATGTCAATGGCGAGGATAACGGCATCCTTCTGGGATTTGTAGTTCTGCCATGTTAGCAGGCTCATGGCGTTTATAATGAAGCTTTCCACTCACAAACTCGTCAAGCTCCTCGTCAGCCTCGTCTTCGTCCTCACGCTTGTAATCGGCCATTGTGAGTAGTTATTATTCGTCCTGAGAAGATAGAATGACTTTAATTGCAATCATTCAGAAAATTCAAAGTAAACAACACTCTCGTAACAATCCAATTTGGCCGTCCTCGAAGAATGTCTGTTGTCTTGATATCATCAGACCAAACAGCTGAAGTGGGCCAAGCAAGTAGGCAGCTGTGCGCCCTAGTGGTGAATGGAGCTGTCCAGGCAGGCGGGCCCACTGAAACAGAGAGAAGGCGCGGCGCGGTCAGCACACGAATGACGCACCTTCCCTGTCGATTTGTGAAGAAGTGTGTCGCGGGGTCACGTGCCAATTATGAGTATCAGACATGCTGTGATTGGTCAATTGAAGCTCCGTCTGCCTGTCTCGGAGCCAGCGAGCTCGTGTCTCCGAATGGGAAGGTGCATCCACCAAAACTCTGCGGCATGAGTGGCAATGTCGTCGGCGGTCGCTGTGGGTCCGCTATGATGGGCAAAGCAAAGAAAATGTCCAGAATGGGCCAAGATCGGACATTGGTCGGGTTCGTCTTTGATTCCTCTTATTTTCGAACTGTATATTAATTGACTTTCTATTGGATTGGATTGTCCCTGATTAAAGTTCCTCGGTGTCTCAGTTAGCTGCCTGCTTATTATTCTGGCAATTGTGCTCTGAGCAAACTTCTCAAACAAGTTGCTCCTTCCCCATCTACAACACCTGTCCTCCCGCATCGCTCGCTGTTGCACCTGACGTCAACATCACAGCTTTTCATCGTCTCCGGCACACTGTACGCTTCTGCGAATACTCGATCCAGTGTCTATCCGTGATTCCTTCTTGCTGCTTTTCATTTTTCGTGCTCTCAACGTCACCTCTGCTCTCCACTTCACAATGGCGGCATTGCGGCAACCTGTCCGAAGCCTGCAGCTGGGCTCACGGGCTTTCAAGACAGCCCTGTCAACCTCCATCACCCGCTCTGCAGCACCCATCACATCCATATCTCCTTTCATACGAAGCCTTGCCACGACAGTGCAGGCACCTCCAGTCACACAGAATGCGCACGGCTCCAAGGGCCCGACAGCCATGGTCTTCCTCAACATGGGCGGCCCGTCGACAGTAGACGAGGTCGGCGACTTTCTCAGCCGGTTGTTTGTAAGTTCTCTTTCTACTTCTTATCTTGTTTCAGCCAATACTAACTACTCAGGCTGACGGCGACCTCATCCCTCTGGGCCGGCTACAAAACTACATCGGCCCCCTCATCTCGAAGCGCCGCACTCCCAAAATCCAAAAGCAGTATGCTGCCATTGGCGGCGGTTCGCCCATTCGCAAATGGTCCGAGTACCAATGCGCCGAAATGTGCAAGCTCCTCGACCAGATTTCCCCCGAGACCGCACCCCACAAGCCTTATGTGGCCTTCCGCTACGCCAACCCCTTGACAGAAGACATGTACAAGCAACTGCTTGAAGACGGTTTTGGCGGTGGCAATGGCGGTCGCGCTGTTGCTTTCACACAGTATCCGCAGTACTCCTGCTCAACAACGGGCAGCAGTCTGAACGAGCTGTGGAAGTGGCGCCAGAGGCTAGAGGGTAAGAAGAACGGTGCTGGCGGTGCGTCGGCCACTGGTGATCTGCAGGGTGGCTCGATTGCCTGGAGCGTGATTGATCGGTGGCCGGTGCACCCTGGTCTTGTCGAAGCGTTTGCTGAGAATATTGAGGCAAAGCTGCTCGAGTATCCCGAGGAACGGCGCAAAGACGTTGTGCTGCTGTTTTCAGCACACAGTTTGCCCATGACCGTAGTCAACCGCGGCGATACATACCCGGCCGAGGTGGCAGCAACCGTCTACGCAGTGAACCAGCGCCTGGGCTTCTCGAACCCGTACCGGCTATGCTGGCAGTCGCAGGTCGGCCCGCAGCCGTGGCTGGGCCCGCAAACACAGTCGAGTGTCGAGGAATACATTGCAAAGGGCCAAAAGGATCTGATCTTAATCCCGATTGCATTTACATCAGATCACATTGAGACGCTGTTTGAGCTGGATGAGGAGGTGATTGGCGAGTCAGGCCACGCAGACACAGTGAAGCGGGCAGAGAGTCTCAATGGCAGCCCAACGTTTATCAAGGCGCTTGCCGATCTCGCACAGTCGCATCTGCAGAGCGGCAGCACATGCTCGGCACAAATGTCGCTGCGGTGTCCCGGCTGCAAGAGCGAGCGCTGTCTGGAGTCGAAGAAGTTTTTTGCGGCGCAGGAGTCGCGGGTATAGAGGCTGCTGGTTGACAGTAGATTAAAACTATTCCGGTATGTCCCGGCACGAGGCATGCACGGCAGTCTTGTTTTGTCTGTGTTTCTTTTAAAAAGTCCATGTCATGTTCATGTTATGATATCTCATTTTATTCATGACATTATGGGTCCCCTACCCTCCTCATAATATTATCTTTTCATTTCTCACTCTTTCCACTTTACGACATGCAAGGTAACGAGGGCAGCTCTCGGCCCATTGTTCTGTCAGTTTTCTTTTCTGTAATTCACCATTTGCTATTGCGTTTTTTTTTTGTCCTCAACTGTGTTTGGTTACTCTAGCCACTGGCGCAACTGGGCATAAACATAATTTGCATAAGAATCATTTGGAATACACTATCTTACCTGCCGTGCATATGGAGCCAAGTTGCTTTACATCAACTTAGTGATGTCACCTCTATCTCGTCTCCCCGTGCACGGTCAGGTATCTTTCTTGTTCCCTTTGGCAGTCAGGCAGTCATACAGTCAGGCAATCAGATATATGTAAACATACAATAATGCAGACGGATACCGCATGCGAATGCAACAGAGAACGGAGGGTTGACAAAGCCCGAGCTCGGATCGAGATGGAGGTTAATAATAAACATGACTGAAATTATGTTGTCTTCGGTCATTACTCTTTTATTTCTGTTTCAAATTGTGGCAATTGAAGGATATTAATTCATCAGACATAAGTCGTCGACCTTTTTTTTTTTTCCTTCTATTATTTATCGATGTGATCACAATAAGAGTAATTGTTAAATTAGTAAATTAATATAATAATAAATTCAAATGCACATAATCAGAATCAGTGTGATAATAATAATTGTCTAGACACAAACTGGGATATTATAGAAATTATATATAGTTATGCACAAAATAGTAGTTATATTCAAACAATTTAAATTTAATAATATATCCAACCTCTTGGAGTTCTAATACTTTACACTGTCGTTCTGCACAACAGAATAGTAATAGGAGCAGCGAATACGACCAGATAACGGTGAAACAAATACCCCCCCCCCCCCAAGACCCAACAAACTCCAAAATAAATAAGACCCCTACTTTTCTGTCTTGTCATCCTCCCGTCCTGTCTCTAATTTTGTTTCTGTCTGCCCTTGTCTCGTCTTCAGTTTTTGTCTTATATCTGCAGCTGAGATCTGACAAGCTCTGGCTATTCCGCCACACGTGTGCGTCCCCGACGAAGAGATAGGATGAACAAACCTCGATCCCGAGTGAAATATAGTCATTGAAAGTCAGTCAGCTTACAAGCAACAGTGTAATCGTCAACCAGCCGACGCCGGCTCGCAGTATACTCCGTAGCTTGCGGGATATCAGCGTAACTCAACTCATAGACACCCAACACAACAACGTACAATAACACCACCTGCTACATGGCCATTAGCCAAAGTCAGCGTTCAAATAGCTGTACTTCGTAAACGTACGTATCCGCCCCATTATTGTGATATGCTACAATCCTTCAGTCGAGTCTTATCAATTTCATCATCTTTTCTTCTCTACTTTGATGATCGCCATGCGACCCTGATTTCTACCTCTGTTTCCTGCACCTGCAACCACAAACAGGGAATTTTCCCGTGCTGCCACATCTCTGCAATCTCTCCGGCCAGACTCAACATGCTGTCTGCTGCCGTAGACGAATAGCTCGACGAGAGCTCTGAGCTTGACTGTCTTGACGTTCCAGTGCAGCAGAGCCCTATCGTGTGGCATGGTCTTGGCGAAGCCGTCCTGGGAGGATGCGGGAGGGCTCCAACGGTATGAGATTTTAGATTAACGGCTGTGCCCTGTGCTTTCATCTTGGTGTGGAAATATGGCTATATTAAATTGCTAGAATTGCAGGATTAATAAGATACTCTGACAGCATATGCACACACTGTATATAGTGTAATTAATGGTAGATAAGTCTATGATTCAGTCTTGCTCGTCCTTGCCTGTTTCGGCAGACCCATTCCTTCTTTTCTTGGCAACATGGCCAGGATAGCCATGCGCCTTGGCCCTGATAATACCACGCGTGTGATTTATCCCGTCTCTCTTCTTCTATTTGTTGATTTACAACAAGCTTGTTCTTCTGCAATGGCCCTTTTGTCTTGATTCTTGACTTTGTTTTGCCCTAAGTATATGGCTTAGACGTCTTGGTATTGATGGTGTCTTGGTGTCTTGGTGTCTTGGTGTCTTGGTGTCTTCGTCTTGGTAGGATATTATTGTTAGTCGGGTTGACTGTCCATCGCTCCTTCTACATGCAAATGTGCTCCTATCGTCCCTTCCAGATTTGCGGTTTTTTTGGCACTAGAATTGCATGTGTCTTGTGCCTCTTGCCTTCTAAACGGTTATAAATCACGTGAACGATTCCGGCTGTGTGTGCGTCAATTAAACCGAATAAGCCGGCACAGGTGGTGTTATGTCGGCTGAGAAAGTAACAATAGAGTCTGAATAGGGATTGAATCATGATACTGGATACTGGCTGTCAGAGACCTTGTCAATCTGGCCAGTGAGACATGGAGCCAACTGTAATTGCGATTTTCTCGTAAACACAGGACCACCTGGCACTGTGCGCTATGCACTGAGTAATACGCACTGAGCACGCACTGAGCACTGAGCACAGAACCCGGAAAGAACGAAAGTGCTCCGCTTCGCACCTTCCCTGTCTGTCTCGATTGCTTTTAGTTCTCAAGCTGCGTATATCATTTCCACCCTGCGCGCGCTAATTCGGAAAACACGCACTAGCGCAACCACATGTGTATACACACTGTCATCCGCTGGTATTTGCTGATATCTATTTTTCTCTCTGGTCTGGCCCGGTGTGTCATCATGTCCTGTGCTCCCTAGATCGACCCTTCCTTGATCTTTCCATCTGCATTTGTTGTTGCCGGTCGCTCCTCCCCTGTCGTCTAAATATATCTGGGTTGTCTCCGTTTTGGGTGGCTTTCGTCCGTGGCTCCTTCCTTCGTTTGTTTTCTTTGTCTCCTATTTTTTCTCTGTCCTCTGAGCCTTTCAGCTCCCTCTATCTTTGTCATCGCCATCGCCTCCTTTCTCGCTTCTTCTTCCTCTCTCATCAGTATTCACCACCGCGACAGCATCACGGCGCCGCGACGACAGCCTGCACCAGATCCGTTAAATGTTGAAGCAACTTACTAGCCATTGAGCACGCTTTCCAACTGGCCTCTCCACCGTCAGCTTTACTATTTCCCAGCTGCAAACTTACCTCAACCTCGGCATACTATCTTCATCTTCAACCTCGCTGGCGTGACTCGCTCTGCATTTCTCGCCATCTACAGCCTTACTACCTCCAACTCGCCTCTTCTTCTCGGTCACAATGGTCCCCGTCTAACAGAGCCAGTTGGCTCCGCATCGGGGTTCTGCATCCCGTCCAGGATTACTTGACCTCACCTTTCACCAGCCGCTACTCTTACTATTTGTTCGACTCTTATTTTCGACCTTTTCAAACTACTTCTACTCTTGATTCTCGTTGGCGAGTTTTGTCTCTTCAACACCTTGTCTTGGATTTCTTGGTTACCGAATTGGGACGGCGTACGCCAAGACTCGATCCACGATATACTTTGTAACCTCTCCTCGCATCCTCCTCATTCGACGAGCATAATGGAGAGTTGCAAAGATATCATCCTTGGCCAGCTTAAGGCCCTGCGGCCGTCATTCCTGACCAAGAAGCCACATTTTAACTTTATCACTTCTCATTGTAAGTTTTTTGCACTATGAGAATGGCACTTTTGTCTTGGCGCTCATGATCAAATCAGCTTATCTGCTTACCTGCGCATCGCCATTGCCATTGGCCCCGCCGCATTGCTTTGCTAACATGTGCACAACTAGACTTCTACATTTTGGGACTGGCAATTATCGGCTCTGTATTGATTTATGCCCCTGGCAAGGGCAATATCCGCTACATTGATGCTCTGGTCTTCTCATCCGGCGGCGCCACCCAAGCCGGCCTCAACACGGTTAATGTCAACCTCCTGACCACATACCAGCAGGTCGTCATCTTCGTCATTGCCGGTATCGCCAATCCCATCATCATCAATTCTTTTGTCGTGCTTCTTCGCCTCTACTGGTTCGAAAAGCGTTTCCAGCATATTGTTAACGAAGCGCGCTTGCGACGCGGCACCATCACCAAATCAAAATCTAAGGCTATGGGCGATTTGTCTCGTCTGGAAAACGGCGTCGCTGGTCGGCGCATTACTGTCGTGCACAATGGTCCCCAGTCCCGGTTGGCCAACGATGGCACCTATCTGGGCCCGATGGCCGCTGCTGCGACTGATGGAGCAGTCAACACTTCTGCCAACGATGCCAATGGCAATGCTGGTGGCGCAAATGACGTGAATGACGCAAATGGCGCAAACGGTACCAGCGGGACTCTGCCACCCACGTTTACATTCTCCGAACCGCTTGAAGCTAGAAGACCGGAAATCAAGTTTGCGCCTACGGTCAAGCGTAGTGACGGCCTCGACGACGACTACACAAAGCTGCCGCCTCGCCCAACTGACGAGGAACACATTGCGATCCTGCAGCGCCAGCGGAATATCACCAACGATGATGAAGTTCTGTACATACCGGGCCCGCGTGATGCAGAGCGTGGTGTTCTTCCTAGCCGTGTTGTTCGTGGCGAGTCTGACGAAGACAACGAGCCAGGTTCACCCACAATGGCCCGGACCCGCCAGCACAGCGACGACTCTGCCAACTCTATGCGTCTGGCTACACCGTCCTCTGCTACTGCTAATGGTAAGAGCAGCCAAAACGGTAGCGACGGCGAAAAGGACATGGACGGCGAAGATGGCGAAAGAGGCCGGCCTAAACTGCCACAGGCCATTACGATTCAAGAGCCCGAGAAGCCATCGCGGATAGATCATCTTAGTGAGAATGCCGAGGCAGCAGCTCAAGTCGCAAGTTCGCTCCGGCCCCGACTGCATCATCTATACGAAAAGAGAAGTAACGGCCAATCGAGCGTAGATGAGACAGGCAACCTGCAGCGAACTGCCTCGGCGCGCACTCGTCGCCCAACACTGACAAACCTCAGGCGGGCGTTTTCACGGGACAAGGAGGAAGACCCTGCACCATACATCAGCTGGGAGCCGACAATCGGTCGTAACTCTGCATTCCTTGGCCTGACGGAGGAGCAACGCGAGGAGCTTGGTGGCATTGAGTACCGGTCTCTCAAGACGCTGGCTCTTGTTCTGCTCGGATACTACTGGGGCTTCTGGCTGTTGGGTGTTGTCTGCCTCTTGCCATGGATTCTCAAGACGGACACCTACGGCGCCATTGTCACGGCTGCTAGCCAGAGCCGTGTCTGGTGGGGCTTCTTCACGCCTCACTCGGCGTTTATGGATCTGGGATTCACTTTGACACCGGACAGCATGAACTCATTCAACACAGCCATCTTCCCCCTTCTTCTCATGTCTTTCCTCATTGTCATTGGTAACACGGGTTTCCCTGTCATGTTGCGCTTTGTCATTTGGGTCACGTCCAACATTGTGCCGCATGGCAGTGGTGTCTATGAAGAGCTCAAGTTCTTGCTTGACCACCCTCGTCGTTGCTTTACCCTTTTGTTCCCATCAGGTGCTACATGGTGGCTGTTTTGGCTCCTGGTAGTGCTCAACGGTATCGATCTGCTTTTTTTTATCATTCTCGACGTAAGTTGCATCTTTCCATCTTTACTCTGTGATCATTTGCTGACCTTTTCTAGTTGGGCAATGGCCCCATCTACGCCTTGCCCCCTGGAATTCGTATTCTGGATGGCCTTTTCCAAGCCTTTTCCACACGGACGGCTGGCTTCTCTTGTGTGAACCTTGCCGAAGTGCACCCGGCGGTGCAGGCATCATATATGATCATGATGTACATATCGGTGTTCCCGATTGCCATCTCGGTCCGTCGCACCAACGTGTACGAAGAAAAGTCGTTGGGTGTCTACCCTGGCAGCGACGTCGAGGAGCCTGCAAACGGAACAGATCTCGAATACGTTGGTGCCCATTTGCGCCGTCAACTGTCTTTCGATTTGTGGTTCCTGTCTGTCGGCTTCTTCATCCTGACAATTTCCGAGGGCGGAAGTTTGCAGAACAATGACTTTTCCATGTTTGCTGTCCTGTTTGAGGTTGTCAGCGCATACGGCACCGTGGGCATGAGTCTCGGCTATGCCAATGGAAGCGAGTCGCTCTGCTCGCAATTCAGTGTTGTTGGCAAGCTGGTAATTATTGCCATGATGGTCCGTGGCCGTCACCGTGGTCTTCCGTACGGCCTCGACCGTGCCATTCTGCTACCTAGTGAGTCTCTCAACGCAAAGGAAGCGGCAGCGGCCGAGATAGAGCTTGCACGGGGTGTATCCTTCATGACTGCTGCTACTAGGCGCAACTCGGGGGGATCACTTCCGACACATGCTACCGGGGTGCATAGCACTAGCATGAATCGGGACCATCGCCGCAGCCGTAGTATCGACCGGGTCAATAGCAACATATTGACACAGTTTCTGCACCCCGGCCCGCCCAAGCATAATAGCATGCACGTACCTCCACCAAGCCGGCGGTCACTTAGTGATACCGCGCCAGTCGATGAGAGCACGGCGCATGCAAGCGGCATTGATTTTGCGGAGCAAATATGGAGGTCGCGGTCCCAGCAGCCGAATACTTGATTCTCGTCACATTTTTGGTTAGCTCTTTTTCAACGTTTATCCTTTCTTCTTTTTATCCTAATATTTCTCTTCTTCTGTTTCTTTTTTCTTTTCCCCTTTTCTATTTTCCTTTTCTATTTTCCTTGTTACTTTTTAATACTCCTTACTATCTGTTCGGCGCGCTCGGGCGCATTTTAGACACATGCATTAGCAAATGGGGGCAGCGAAGCGGCCAAGCCTGGTATTGTTTCAAGGCTGCTACACTTTGGAGTTTTATAGATGGGATCATACACGGCGAATATTGGTGTATCTGGGCATTGTCCATTGCGTATTTCAGTTCTTAGTATTTTAGTTGTTCTCTTGTTTTTGTGTTATATTGTTGATTTGCTTGTATTCGATTCTTCCAGTCAGACTACTATAGTATAATCTCTATACTGCTGACTATCGTGGCAGATCACCACGGCAATGCTCTTTCATTCTGCTTATTGTCTTCTTTCTTATGTCTATTCAGTTGCTCGCTGCCATCATAGATCATAGGCTTGTCAAGTTGGAATATACCATGATTTTGGTTGGCTATTTTACATGCATATAAGAGTGCGCTCTACCCCTCCCGATCACTCTGCATCATTCCATGCCCATGACCTCGCTAGACTCTGAAGCAGCTACAGTGCTTTATTGCTCTCTTTTTTGATAGTCTACCTCGTCTATTTTTTCTTGGATACATACTTTCTCGGACCGCTTGCCTTGGCTGCCGCCGACTTGCCGCGCAGAGCATTGCGGCCACGACGCCAAGTCTTAACAATGTCCTCGACAGAGCCCCGGTCGTGTTCGGGCTTGCGCATGTACGTCAGCTTGGCGCGGCGGGCACGCTTGGGGCGGCGCTCGATAATGTCAATTGCAGAGACGGCACGCGAGTAGATCTTGTACCACATCTCGACACCAGTTTTGGCCAGCTGGCCGCGCAGAAGAATGGCCGTCTCAATGCCTGAGCGGCGGATAGCCAGGCACACACCAGCAAACCCTTCAGCACCGGCCTTGCTGGGCGTGACAAGTAGGACATCGCCTGGCTTGGCAGCGTCAGGGTTCTTGCGTGAGAAGAGCAATGTGCGGGCACCGGTAGGGTCCATGCGGCGGATCTGCTGCTGGTCGTATGCAGAGATGACGTGCACCTTGGGTGTTTTTGTAGCAGTTTCTGTTGATTCTGAGGTAGTGGTAGCGGCTGGTGATGATGGTGATGGTGATGGTGATGATGTAGATGTCTGGGGTTGTGCGGTGGTCGTCTTGGAGGGGGGTGCATAGACGGCAAATGCTGACCGAATGTTGGCCTTTTTGTCGAGGAGAGGGTCTAGACTGTTAGTATTGTATGTGCTTCTCTATGCAAATGTGTTTATCATCAAGATCAGTAGAGAGAGTACGTACGAAACTTGACAGGTCCCGAGGTGGTCGCCGTCGCTGTCGAGGCAAAGCGGTTCCAGGTCTGTCGCGTGGCCGCCTGGATGCAGCAGCTCAATGGCCGCCGGGCCAGGGGAACAGCAGCATTCATTTTGTATGCAATTGTTGGTCTTTCTGACTTTGTTGTCTAGAGGAGTCCCCGTCGTCGGAGCTTGAACTGAGGTCTTCAAAGTCGTCTTCGTCGCCGTCGTTGTCAGCTGCGCCTTGCAAACAGTGCTGGTGATCGACAGTCGGAAATAGGAGGAAATTTGCTGATGGAGGCTTATGGAGGCTTATGGAAGCATGAAGAGCCAAGAAGATATGCCTGCTTGGTTCCTTGGTTGTTCCAGCCGTGTTTTTGTCGTCGTCGCTGTCGCTGTCGTCGTCGATCAATGTTCACTGAGCTGTCGGTTAGTCTCTTGTTTTTTTTCTCGCCTAGTGGGTTCCCGGCCGCCCATTCCCCCCGGTAGGATGATTCATAGTCGGTGATTGGCCAATGTCTCATAACTGCTCACCGCCCGGCACTAACTTCATTTTCAAGTGATGAAGGCAGGCACGACCATGGCCCCTTCCAGTGGGTAAAGGCAGAGAGGTAAAGTGGTAAGTGGGTGGCCCCTGCCGTATTCTGGAACAATAGTGATGCATATCAAACTTTTCCCCCCACGCCTTGCGGTTTTCAAGACGACGTCGTCTCGAGTTTTGTACTCCGTCTTCCACCACTTCTCGACGTCAACCACCACCACCACCACCACTACCACCAACAACCGGACCCCCGTCGCCCGCCTCAGCCTCTTCGCATAAGAAACATTAATGCGGAAATTTTAAAAGAAGCCAGAAAGCGACTAGAAGCTGCCCGGGGTCACTCAGCGTGCACAATCGAGTCCACCCTTTTTCTTTTTCTTTTCTTTTCTTTTTCCCTTTTTGTTGGTTTCGATTTGACTTCTTTTATTCGGTTTTAACTCTGTCCAGCTTGGTTTTCTTGTCAGTCTACCCTGGGTTGCCCGGATCTATCTCACTTCCGGACCCCTATATCGCCCGCCTCGTCGGAGAACGTCGGAACATCTCTTCATCTCTTCATCTCATCTGAACGTCGCGCATCTGAAGTCGTCTGTTGTCTGTCGTCCGTCTCTCTTCACTCTTCGTCATACATCCTCTACCCTTTACCCTCTATCATGTCGCGCCACTCGATCCGCCATGTCCTGAGGACATCCGGCAGTGCCCTCCATGGCAATATGACAGCCGCCTGCCTTCGGACCACCCCCTCCCCCTTCTCTCTCACTTCCTCGTTTACCTGCTCTTATTCCACCACCACCACCACCACCTCCTCCTCCTCCTCCTCGTCGCGCCCATCCACATCTTCAGCCACGGCTCGCGCCAGACGATCGACCACGCCCTCCTCCACCTTGTCCCAAGCTCTTGCCTCGCGCCTGCAGCCTTTGTCATGCCAGGGGCACGTTAGACTACTGTCTTCGACAGCGCCACGCTTTGGTTCGTAAACCCCCCTATCCTGTTTCTCTTCTTTTTTTATTTGATTTGTCGTCTATCTGTCACTTGTCATCTCTTTGATTGCTTGGCATGCCTGATTTGCCGCTATGCATGCTTCGTTATGCCCGACTTGGTCTTCGGTCGGTATCTCCGATGCCTGATGACGCTCTGCTCGCTCAAGGCCGTCTGCTCATATACTTGCCCGTCTGCCCGTCTGCTCATCTCAACAGTCTCACTCTTCTCATTCGTTGATTCGGCTTTCCCACCCCCTATACTGGGGCATCCATACTCGCCTAGAAGTTTCTCCCGGTATTCCGTTCCTGTGGTTCGAGTAGTTCATTATGCAGCTCCCTCATCTCATCTTCCAGCTGGCGTCGCCGGCCTTCTTGCATTACAGGTCGCGCATTAAGCCGGTTGGTATTACTATTATTGCTCCTAGTCTGACATGGTATTATAGTATCAGAGTATTATAGTATTAGTACTATGATATTACTATGATTAGCACTAGGTGCAAAATTGGGAGCCAAACATCAGCAGGGGTCATGGATAAAAATAAAGAGTACCTTGAGCTTACCCTTTCCAGCTTGCCAAACAAAAGGGACGTCACTGGCGTTGATATCCCAGAGAAGTGCAAGAGACACTGGTCAATGTATACAACAAAGACCCAAATGAGCTTGACGACCGAGATTGAACCACGGAACCACAGAACGACATCGACAGATCGAGGCAAGACATCAGACGAGCATAGCAAGCACTAGCCAGCCAGCGCATACCAAAGATTAGCTCGACGCTCGCTACCATATAAAGGACGCGACTTTCGCAGCAATCAAGCAGCAAGCGGCAGACAACACACAGCAGACAAACCTCAGAAGCTCGAGTATATAAAAGCTAACTTTGGGCCCTTCCGCGCCATTTACCATAGCCGCCGACATCAAGTTCACTCCTTCGTCCGACCCGCGGCTTGAC
Organism: Ophiostoma ulmi; assembly: GCA_029298715.1. Classification (NCBI taxonomy): domain Eukaryota; kingdom Fungi; phylum Ascomycota; class Sordariomycetes; order Ophiostomatales; family Ophiostomataceae; genus Ophiostoma; species Ophiostoma ulmi. The sequence continues at coordinate 2,280,177 of JANSLN010000002.1, read as the reverse complement.
TCCAACCTCGAGGAAGTCTACACAAAGATCATTGTGCCATCCTACCTGAATTTTGAGAGCCGCCGCAAGATCTACAACTCCAACTTCAAGGAAGCTCTTCGCATCAACCCAATCACTATCGAAGTGGGCGGCGAAGAGCACCGCTTCACTTACACTGATCCCATGCAAGAGCTACCCAACGTCCGCAAAATGGCCCATGAGTCCATTGGACTCATGAAGACGCCTAGTGATTTCCAGAACCTACCGCGTCTGCTCGAGGGCTTGCAGCGTGCTGGCCGCCGCCTCAAGCCCGATGAGTATGCTCGCATGGCCCGTCTGGCCGGCGAGCAGGGCTGTGTCTACACCATTATCGAGTGCGCCCGCTCCGTCCGCCGCACAGGATTCCGTCTTGACACGTCCGAGATTGTCTCCCAGATCCTCTACAACCTGGAGATGAAGGCTGTCGACAGCAAGTGGGACGAGGCCCAGACCCGTCAGGCTTTGGCATGGTCTGAGCAAGTCATTGACCTGCTACAGGACGAGAACCACGGCCGCCAGCACAAGCCACTAGGCGTTGGTTCCATCGGCGCTACTCTACCCGGCTCTACCGCTGCCGCTCCTGTCCATCCCCACCCACCCCAGATCACCATCCCGCTTTCGCGTGACCCCCAGATCCTGGCATCGCGCCTGCATCTGGCAGCTGTTGTCGCCGACAAGTTCACTGACGGTGTCGACACCGACGGCAAGGTTTCACGCTATGCGACGGAGCTGGTCCAGCTGTGGCCTGCAGGCGGCAAGGGCCTGCGGTCTCTGCATGCGCCCGAGGCCTACCAAGTGCGCCGCGGTGAGATGAGCTACCTCAACGACGACAGCAAGTTCCTCGGCATTGCTGCACCAATTCTGTACGGCTTGGAGACGGCCGTGCGCGTGCTGGGTGGCAGCCAGGGTGATAGCGCCGCCCTGGTTGGTGAGCTCCAGTCGCGGTTGGATGCTGTTAAGGCCGAGGTCGACGCAGCCCTGGCCAATGTACCAGGCCGCCGCGGCGCTGCCATCTACGCCAAATACTACGGCAAGCAGTAGAAATATACGCGCAACAAAAAGCACAACATGACTTTTGATTTTCATATTGGATTTATATCGCATCTAGACAATGAGGATGACGTGTGTATCTGATGCAAGGCCGCAACAGACACACAAAGCCGAGAAGATGACACCTGTATTTTATTTTATTTCATGTTTTTCTATTCACCATCTCACGGAACAAAAAACGTATATTCACTTAACATGTACAACAATTAACACTGCCTCTTGGAATTGCTTGATCGCTCTTAGTTGTTTGGATATCTGGTCTATAGTTTATTGAATTTGGTGTGATTTATCATTATATGTTTGAATTTATCTATGGCAAAACAATATGGTGCTCCAGCTCCTTGGGAATGGCGCCGAGGAGGCCCTTTGATGTCAGCCACTTGCGCGAAAACAGGCGGTCCGCGTACCGGTATGCACCATCGCACAGAATCGTCACAACGGTGTGGCCTTTGCCCAGCTTCTGCGCAACCTCCTTGGCCGCCACAACGTTGAGCGCAGAGCTTGCGCCCAGGTACAAACCCTCCTCAGCCAGGCAGCGGTACACCATCTCAATGCTCTTCTCGTCGGCAATGTTCAGCGACCCGTCCAGAAGATCGATATCGGGCTGTAGGTTGTCAGTCACACGGCCCTGGCCGATACCCTCGGTAATCGACGAGCCGGACCGCTCATTCAGCTTCTTGCCTCCGCTGCTGATGTAGCCATGCAGAACACTGCCAGGAGGATCGGCCAGGAAGCACTTGACCTTGCCGCCCGAAATGTCCTTGAGGTACCGCGTCGTACCGGCCAGTGTGCCACCTGTGCCGGTCGCGCATGTAAAAGCATCCACCTTGCCATTAGTCTGGTTCCAGATCTCGGGGCCGGTCGTCTCAATGTGCGCGCGGCGGTTGGCCGTGTTGTCGAACTGGTTGGTCCACACGGCATTGTCGAGGCTGGCGGCGTGGCGGGCAGCCTGATGGTTGTAGTTTTGCGGATTGTCAAACGCAACGGCGGGAACGGGGTGCACCTCGGCACCCAGCAGGCGCAGAAGGTCAATCTTGCCCTGCGACTGTGTGTCAGGCATGTAGATGACGAGCTTGTAACCGCGCGCGGCGCAAACGTGGGCCAGGCCGATGCCGGTGTTGCCTGCAGTACCCTCAACGACAGTACCACCAGGACGCAGTAGACCACGCTCCTCAGCATCCTTGACCACGTACAGAGCTGCACGGTCCTTGACAGAGCCGCCGGGGTTGGCGAACTCGGCCTTGCCCAAAACCTCACATCCCGTCTCCTCCGAGATATGGCGCAGACGGATGAGTGGCGTGTTGCCGATAGCACCAACAAAGCCGTCAACGACACCGCCAGCCTTGGAAATACCGATTGTATGTGCGCTAGGAGGCTGAGGAGCGACAGCAGCTGTGCTGTATGCGGCAGACGAGGCAGAGAGCGCTGCCGCTCTCAGGAAGCTTGGAGCCGGGGCCGCAGTAGCGATCCGACGCACGCTTGTCCGAAACATGGTCGAATTGGGAGGATGAGTCGAGAGGGGTAGCTCGATATCGTAGAGGTATAGGTCAAGGATCACAAGTATCGTGAACTGACAATCTGCGAGAAAGACAATCAATTCGAAATGACGTTAGTACTCCGTAGGGCCTTATTAATCATGGATTATATGTGACGAAGGGCAAGTGCGGGCGGCCGTCGGTCGAAATCAGTGGGGCAGGTGCGGACGTCAGAATCCTTAACAAGCCCTGTCAAATAATAGCATGCCGGCGGCAGAATGGCGCAATTGCCGCCCTGGGTCAACTATCGTCTAATTATTAGTGCTATTACTGCTTTTGGCATCGCATGCTGGCACAATCGCTTTAACGATTCGAGATGCAAAGCATTACATTTTAAAGCTAATAAATAAACTAATACGAAAGACAGAGATGAAACGAATACTTGGGCCTCTGAATAAAATATTCTTATCTGGAGATATCACAGAATAGTATGATGCATACACATAACATGGCAAGTTTAAACGGCCGCTGACTCAGTAACGGAGATGAGAGGAATCCAAAGATGACATCTTGAATAATCTATCCAAAAGTGAATACGGCAAGTTATGTAGCATTGAGTGTCATTACAGTTAAAGTAACGGTTCTTACTACCTTTAACGCCCATGCTGCATAATGCGTACAAAGCCACTGGGAAACAGTCCCTTGCGGCCCATGTAGACTCCATGGAACCATTCGCCGTTGACATCTTCAACTTCGCGAATCTCGGCATGGCGTGGGAACTGAAGCTCGTCGTCGGCAGTTGCTTCATCACCGTTGCTTGCTTCTGGATAATATGCCCATCGTGCAGTCGCCGTGTAGCCCACACCACCGAGAGGCGGGAAGGGCTGGCTGACGACCGCGACAGCTGCGGCGGCACTGGCACTCATGACGGCCCCCGACGATCTTGAAGCTTCCGCATTGGACGAAGAAGTGAAAATGCCAGCACCCATACGTACATCGCGTGAGACATAGCGCTCATACATTTTCTTTTCGGCATACCAAACATACCACGACTCAAGGTCGACGCCTCTTTTCTTGGCCTCGATTGCAGCCGGTGTTGTCGTGGACACCTTTTCGGTCTCGAGCCGATAACCGCCGACAAGGTCTTCCAGGATAACACGGCGTGGGACACCGCCCTTTTTGTCTTCGAAGAATGCCACAACAACCATACGGTGACCGCCAGAGGGACACCTTCGCCAACCGTTCGGGCCGTTCTCGGGTGCTACCGCCGGCCGATTTCCTCCTGGGGATGGAGGCTGCGCAACGATCAGCAAGTCGTAACAGCCTTGGCAGATATCATAGTCGCCAGGGCGTGTAGCGGGGACAACATTGCTTTTGCAAGAGTAGCAATGGAAGCGTATATTATTTGGTGGAATAGAATTTCGGCAAATGTCGCATGTTGTTGTAAAGGCCAGAGGACGGAAACGCCCTGTTCTAGATACAGAAGCTAACGGGGTCTCGAATGGTAACCCTGGAGGCTGGAACAGCGCCGATGCTTGTGGGCGCGGTGGCGGTGTTGGCAGATGAGGATGATGCTGATCGCATTGGGACTGCGAGGGTAGAGGGGCTATTGGTTCCTTGTGCGGTGGCAGATATGTCAGTGGCAACAATGGGTGCGTGCAGGAGAAGCCCTGGTTGACACAGTCGTTACAGAATCCCCAGTCGCCCTCGTTGCAGACATCACAGCGCCAGAAGCAGCTATTTGCCCATGCATTGCATCTCGCGCAAAAAACACCGCTCTGTAGGCGAGCTTGAGGATCTTCAGTTGTCGTGCCATCAATACCGACAGGATTGTTTCGTGGTACAAGGTAACGGTTGGCTGTTAGTGTATGAAATGGTGGGAAAGGCACCCCGTTGGCTGCTGCGGCCGGGTTTTCAGACCGCCATTGCGCAGCTCTCTTCTCCCACTTGCTCTGGGCAGAATAGCCGAATCCAAACCAGTGCTGACAACCCTTGCCTGCCCGGTAACATGTTAGGCAAATGTTCCAGTTGCCTTCACTGCAGGTGCTGCAATTGTAGTGCACCGCATACTGGATTCGCTTGTGAGCACATCGCGAGCAGTGAATATCAGGCTCCGAGTATACGACACTCTCTTGGCGGTGACGCCAAGACTGTTCTTGCTGGTGGTGGTGGTGGTGCTGGAAAGGGTGTGATGTCGGGGATGCGAGTGCGGGGAGCTCGTGTGTTTCGGCTACGATGGGTGACATTGCTAGGTGTGAAGCTACCATGGGTGATGGCTCGGGGCTGATTGGGGCACGCTTGACACGAGTCCGGCTTCCATCGGACGCCGTGGGTGATTCGGGTGCCCTGGAAACTGGGAAAGAGTTGTTCTGATTTGGTAGAGTGGGAAGGCCCATGGCCAGTGCTCGTGCTTGGAACGACGCTGCCGCACCAGCTGAGGGCGACGAGTTCTGATTAGATTGCAACGACGAAGAAGAGGATGATGGCGATGGCGTTGGGAAAGATGAGGTCCGTTCTTCAGACGGTCGTATAGCCACTCGTGAAGCAGTCAGAGGCAATACAGGGGGTGGCGGTGAAGGAAGCTCAACAGGTGCAACGCTGCTACCAGGAAGTTCGACGGGGCGCAAGGCTAGATCCATCTGAGAACGTGCAGCACTTAAACGACCAGCAGAAGGATCCAGACTTGTTACTGGGAGGCTGGTGCTACGACCCTCACTAGCAGTGCGCCTGCGCTGGTGATGCCGTCTCGAATTGTCACAGACTTCAAGATGGTGGCTGGACGAGGTCGAGGTCTGGGGGCGGGCAGCTGAAGCTGAAGATGCTGTAGGCACAGTAAGGGTTGTAGTACTCGAAGCCCCATTAGTTGTGCCACCTGTTGACGATTGGGAACGGTGTGAAGACTGCGACTGCGAGCGGCGGCGGCGGCTGCTTGGTCGAGCTGATGAGGACGGTGGGCGGCTAGCTGTGGCGGCTGCGGACACAGACAGCGTAGGCCGGGCGGGAGAACGCTCTGTCTGGGAAGTGGCAGCCGGGGTTGCACCTGATCCAGAGACTTGTGAGTGGTGCGACACGGCACTCGACGCCCTGTGGCGGTTGGTGGTATTGCCGTCGTGCCGCGAGCCGTCTTGTCGTGAAACATCGCGACGACCCCCCTCATTACGCCCCGTGTTGTTATGACGTGTTCGACCCCGTTGACGTCGTTCGAATGCTTCCGCAATGCGCCGATTAAGCTCATCATCGTTGTTGATGTCGATATTGTCAAGATCTAATCCATCCAAAATGCCCTCTTCCTCGATCTGACGAGCGAATGATTCAATTTCCTTTTCGATATCGAGTGTAATGCCAGAACTACCCGAGAGATCTTGAGAGCTACTGATTAGAGAGCGCAAGGATGACTGGTGCCCCACAATACGCGGTATAGAGTTATTTGCGACATGGCGCCGCCGCACGTCTTCTTCGGATGAATCGCCCGCACCCGTTCTGGTCCGAGATGTCGCAACTCTTTGTCGTCTTTGAGCTTCGCGAGCAGATGGAGCACTTCCGCCGCTGTCTTCTGCTGATTCTGCTGCAGCAACAGCTTCCCGACGACTGATTTCTCGGACTTCGTCAATCATCCGCTGTTCAGCAGATTCGATGCGCTGCTGCTCGGCCGAGCGTGTAGGGATGCGGACTTTGGGAAGAACGTTATCACCAGGTCGGTACTTGCTGTCCAACTCGGCCTTTTCATTTTCGGGTTTGCGCTTATCGGGTTGTGTCGTCATCAGCATATCGAGTAATGTGACGACAGTTGCATTGTGCTTTGTGCTACGAACAGCATCGCGGCATGACGGGCAAGTGAATATCGGGGCTCCGGGCAGAGGGGGGGTTGGGCTGTTCTCGGCGGCCAGGGCCTGCCAGCTAAACCATTCCTTTAGGCATGCGCCACAAAATGTGTGGAGGCAGTCGAGCAGAGTGAGTGGTTGATATAGGATATCAGTGCAGATCTGAAGGTTAGCAAAGCGGGAGCGGGACGGCAAAGAGGGGAAGAGGGGGTATAAAGGTCGGGAAAGAGGTTGAGAAATTCATACCGAGCAGGTGAGCTCCTTTTCGAGATCCATTGCGATACGGCCAAGCCTGCAGTTGTAGGAGGGAGAAGTGAGACTGTAGCGTTTATAATGTTTATCACGGAGAAGGATAATCTGGGAGTGTCAGGCGTAAGAGAAGGGGAGGAGGGAGAGTGAGGCAGATAAGGAATGATGACGATGGCCAGCAAACAACTGCGAACATGCAAAGACAGTGACTGCCGATTGTAAACGGGGGGGCACAAGCACAAGCACAAGCAAAACTCTCAGCATTTAGCGGTGACCATGCGGTGAGATCATTCTGTCGTTGTTTGCTGGGACTTGAGGCTTCAGGCTTCGATGCTGTTTGGTGTTTGCTGTTTGCTGGGGCGGCCGAGTGCACCTGATGCTGGTTGACCGCCTAAGTCGGACAAGTGCAGGATCGTGAAAGACGGAAGAATGAAAAGGCAGAATGTGGATGAGAAAAGAGTAATAAAGGGAAGAAGCAACAAAGACGAAAGAAAAGGCGAGAGCAGGCTATGGAAGTAAAAGAGAGCGGCGGACCTAGGTTGCAGCTCGCCGCCTTGCGTCTTTGGCGCCTACAGTCTGGGGCTGTGGCAACTTTGGCGGTGGCCCCGTCGTCTTGGCTGGTGAAGGTAGTGGTGGAAGTGGGATGTGTTGAGAACCAGCTTCAAAAAGGTAGGAAAATGGAGGTGAAGAGAATGACTATGAATGAAATCAAATGTAAAAAAAGGGAGGAATAGGAAGATGTGAGAAAGAATCTGCGCTTGGAATTAAGAGGGCAAGAGTACGACGTCAGTCGGGCTGCATATGGGCTGCAGGCTGCAGAATTGGGTATCTTATGTTGCGTCAGTGGCTCCTTCTTAGAATAAATAAAGGAACATGCAAACCGGCGACGATCGACAAGCTCCTTCCGTTTATATAAGCTTCGGGTTGTACCTCAGTGCCTTGGTCTCGATTTGGCAAGACCACAGCTCGCTCCTTCTTTATTTACTTTTCCATTTGTGCTCCCTCCTTGAGCTATATAAGATAGGGACAGGCCGCTGTCATCCGTTGGCTTGGGCAAGCCTTTGCAACCGCCATGGGGGACTAGCTTCCCCCCAGCTCGTATCCCACGCCCCTCAGTTGATAAGATGCGAGAACCACCACATGGCCGGATTAGGTAATGCAGACTGAAAAGCGAGTCTAGCAAGACAAAATATCTCAAGACGTGATGAGCTGAGTATATATACAGCCAAAGACATAATTTATTCAATACCCCAAGTCTCGCTTGCGCGTAGTCATAGAATCGGATTATCGGCTTTGAGAGACCACCACCACTCGGCTGTCGAATTCGCCTGTACTACAGTAAGACACTTGACTCGACAACTAGACATCACTGCATCGCTTCATCATGACATCGTCTTCCGTCTCATTTCGTCGCCATTATAAAGGATATCTTGTGTATTGTAGTCGTAATCTCATCAGAGCATAGTATCCGCCTCCTACTCGTGAGTCCATGTTGGCTTCTGCTTCTCGGCAAACGCCTTCATGCCGATCTTCTGGTCTTGGCTTCCAAAGATGCCGTGGAACACGCGGCGCTCGTACTCGACACCGTCCCGCAAAGGTAGGTCCTGGCTCTTGTTGACAACCTCCTTGCAGCCCAGAATGGCCACCTTGGAGTAGCGCGCAATCGTCTCGGCCGTCTTGAGCGTCTCCTCCATCAGCTCCTCGTATGTCGCAAAGACGCGAGCAGCCACACCCCACTGGCCAGCCTCAATGCCCGAGAAGGACTTGCCCGTCAAGATAAGCTCCATGGCGCGTGCCTTTCCGACGGCGCGGGTCAGACGCTGGCTACCACCTGCACCAGGGATGGTGCCCAGCTTGATCTCCGGCTGCCCAAAGTTTGCCGATTCTGTGCAGTAAAGCGTGTCGCACATGAGTGCGAGCTCACAGCCGCCGCCGAGGGCATGGCCAGACACGGCGGCGATAATGGGCTTTTTGACGCGAGTTGTCGCATCGGACCAGGACTCAATAAAGGCGGTTGTATAGGCCTTGCTGAATGTAAGGGGGGCCATCTCCTTGATGTCGGCGCCGGCGGCAAAGGCACGCTTGGAGCCGGTCAGGACAATGGCAAGCACGCTATCTGACTCGTTAAACTTGCCGAGCGCCTCGTTGAGCTCGACAATGAGAGGCGTGCACAGGGCATTGAGGGCCTTGGGGCGGTTCAGTGTGACTTTGTGTAGCCGGTTAGTGGTTGTCTTTGAATGGTAGCACTAGCATTGGAAATTCTACACACCCTGGCCGACACCTGGCCGCGGCTCCGAGACCTCAATGTACTCATAAGAGCGGATGGCAGAGGCTGAGAAGCTGCGCACAGAATACCGGGACATGGCCGGTGGGCGTAGCTGGGCCGCAATGGGCTGAAATCTCTTGAGGGCGTTCATTGTGAACTGTGATGACGTCGATGGGAGAGGAGGAGAGGAGGTTTGACGAGAGGAGGCGATGACGTCGGTGAGGAAAGCAAGACCAGATAGTGTCTATGAGAACGAGGATGCAATTGCAATGAACAAATAAATCACAAGGTTAACCAGAGACAATCAGAAGCTTCGGCCACCAGCTCGAGAGACAAGCATGGGCAGCCGCTTCCTTAGTGTAAGCCGTCCAAAGCCGATTTACCGAGGGTCAGATAGCGCTGGAGGGGACCCCAAGATTCAGGTGTTATATTAGAACTGGGGTCAAGGTTGGGGAGTTTTCAATAATGACTAATCGTAAACACCAGCCACGCATCAGCCACTTTGAGCCACTGCCCCTGATCGCTCTAAACTGCAATCACATGATTGGTCCCGAGTCTGTAGCGTGCAGCACGCTAGGAAAGCGGCCAGATTACACTGACGAGACTTGAGCCCGCCGAGACCGCGTACGCACACGTGTGTATAATAGCAGCCATAGCAACTATGCGCCACAAATCCGTCCTCTGGCCACAGCACGAAATAGGCACCATTACCACCCGTCGCGAATTTTCCACATCACCCTACTCTGTAATTACTCCGTACCAGACCTATCTTGCCTCTTGCCTCTTTATCTCCTTTGCTCTTGCTTCTTTCGGACTCCTGCAACCTCCCCTCTCTGCCCACAACCCCCTTTTGGCGCATCGCAGCCTTGTCTCCTCTCGATCTCCAATCCCCCCGTCATCTACCTCGACGTTGGTCTTCGACCTCTCTACACCCCCGTCTACCATCTTCTATTATCGCCGACGACGCCGCTTTCGCCTCTCCTTTTCCACAATGAACGCCGGCGAGCCCGATCAGACGCCCTTTGAGGCTGTCTCCATCCACACCTCGCGCCTCCAGAGAGTAAGTCTTTTCAACGGCAGGGCGTGCGTATTCTGCTTAAACCGCGACCAATGCTAACACTCCCAGCAATACCAGGCCCTCCTCGACCAGTCAACACCTCATGTCCTGTACAGATGGATTGGCACCGGCGCCTTTCTGGTCGTCTTCTTCCTGCGCATCCTCCTTGCCCAAGGCTGGTACATTGGTATGCCCCATGCAACCTCGATCGCTTCAATTCTAGTTACATCAGTAATGCTAATCCACCCCCAGTCGCATACGCTCTCGGTATCTACCTGCTGAACCTCTTCCTCGCCTTCCTCTCGCCCAAGTTCGACCCCTCCAATGATGCTCTCGACAACGAGATGGAAGATGGCACGGCTAGCGGCCTGCCCACCAAGCAGGACGAGGAGTTCCGCCCCTTTATCCGCCGCCTGCCCGAGTTCAAATTCTGGCACTCAGCCACCCGCGCTATTGCCATCTCTTTTGTCTGCAGTTGGTTCGCCATCTTTGACGTGCCTGTCTTCTGGCCTGTCCTGGTCATGTACTGGTTCATCCTGTTTGTCCTCACCATGCGCAAGCAGATCCAGCACATGATCAAGTACCGCTACGTTCCTTTCTCGTTTGGAAAGGCCCGCTACGGTGCCAAGAACAGCTCGTAAGCTGTTTTAGATATGCTGTTATAGCTGTTTTTAGGATGGGCGGGTGGCCATAGAGGCACAAAGTCGCCTCAACCACATCCACCACCCGACTCAGCACGGTTTCGGGCGCTGTTTTGCGCTTTGGAGTACACCACGTCTAGTCCCTGAGTCCTCTACTATCATGCCGGTTAATATTCCTTTTCGGCACATTAAACCGGTCATGACTTAAGGGTATGCGGAAGAATGGCAACACTAGACGCTCCCTCCAAACTCTATCCCACAGACACTGAGCTGTCTACCAGCTGTCTGCGAGGCTGTATACACTCATTGGTGTGCTCCTCGTCCAGTTGGCCTTTCTCTCAGACTCACTCTCGTCCTGCCTTCCCCTACCCTCTCTCTCGGAGCGTCCCGTGTTTGCCTTCGTTTCGTCTATTCTCAAATCGAAGTTTTTCGTTTATTTTTTTTAATGGGAAGGAAACTATCAGCTATCATCTTCACTTTGAATTATCTATTCTTATTTTCATCTTTGTTCTTCTGTTGTGCCTTGGTCTTCTCCGTTCAAATGTGTCTTCGGATTTCTCTTCGTCTTTCGGTGTCTATTCTCTTGGGGGCTGCAACGGTCGCGGGCATCTACGGAGTTTTGCAATTTCCTACTATCCAAACACTGCATGTAACAATACGAGATAACAAACTCATCTGTATTAATACCACAAAACAACAAACTCAGTCAAAGGTTGACGTTGTCGTCGATAGCTCTCAGCGCTATCCCTATTGAGCTCCGGTATCACCTGAAAGAAGAAGGGCTCCACCACGAACGGGCTGGATTTCCTTCAATTAATTTAGTATTTAATTTAATTCCCTTTCTTTTTTGCCCGTTCCTAGCCTCTTCTCCCTTTCCAGCAGCCAACACATCGACCGCTTCAAGAATAGAGCTCCAGCGCGACAGCGACCATCGCTACCATCAATATTCCAGCTGAGCCCATCGCCGCGCTCCTCGGCCACCCGCTCTCTCCTTTTCATCCCACCAGCAACTATATCTTAAATTACCTGAGCGATACCCAGCCACCATGTCGTCGTCTGCATCGCGCGGCGGCGCCGAGAGGACCGTCCATCAGGACTTCATTGCGCGCATCCGCTACTCCAACACCCTGCCACCACCTCCCAACCCACCGAAGCTGCTAGAGATCCCCAACACTGGCCTGGGCAGCGGGTACTACACATCGTCTGCGTTCGCAACGCGTCTTGCTCGTGAGCAGGCGCTCAACATTGAGGTCGACGCTGAGCTTGGTATGCCGCTCGACCTGATCGGCATGCCAGGTGTCTTTGACGGCGATGACAGCTGTAAGTTTTCTGCGATACACTCTGTTTGAGGTCTAGGGGCAATTTTTAACCAACTATCCAGCTATCCAATCCGATCCTAACCCACCTGCTATTCACCCCCACGACCGCGCCCTGCTCAAGCCTCTCTCTTCGCTGGGCAAGCCACGCCCGACCGAAGCCGCCGTTTCCTTTTTACGTCGTACCGAATACATCTCGTCTGTCGGCGCCAAGAGCGGTTCGGGAGCTAACCCTTTCCTCACTGCCCCCAAGGCCCGTCGCATTGAGAAGCGTGCCTCGCCAGAGCCCGATGCTGGCACTCCAGCGTTTGTCAAGCGCAAAATCGAGCAGAGCTTTGTTGCCGCCCAGAATGCCTCGCGCGATCGCTACAGCCGCGTGCGCCATCCATCCAAGAAGAACCTACGTCTTGCTGCTGCCTACCCGCTGCTGCCAGACCTCGGCGCGTTCCCCGACAGCGGTGCCTACGTGACTATAAAGTTCAGCCACAACCCCGTCAATGCTGGCACAGGTGTCTACGATACGCGTGTGCTATCGGGTGTGTTTCGCCCCGTCAACCAGACCGAAGAGGAGCGCGCTGCATTTGAGGCCGCCTCCAAGGCGTACGAACGCGACCCGCGCCGCAACCCGCGCCCGCACAACCAATCACACTATGAGTACTACCTGCCCGAGAGGAAGACTACTGGCGAGAACTTTCGGAACACCTTTTCAAAGGTCGATGGTGAGGATGACGACGAGAACAGCGACGAAAAGTACAGCTTTACCCGTGTGCGCGCATACGAGTCCATTGAGGAGAAGGAGTTGGGGCACGCTACCAAGTACGCCAACGAGGTTCTGCTGGCGTTCACCGAGGATGCTTTGGTGTCTGCACCCGATCTGGGCGGTCCTGTGGCTGGCGGTCCTCGGGCTGCACTCTACTACCCGGTCATGCTGCGCAGTGTTCTACGGAGCCAGCGGCAAAAACCATCGGCACGTGATCTGGACGATGAGAATACCGACGGCGCTGACCGGCCTGTTGACCGGCTGCTGATTAGCGTCAAGCCCCAGTCTGAGGAAATGCGCGAGCACATAGGAAAGTACCGCACTGATCCTCTGCAGCTACTAGTAGAAGAGCAGGAGCAGGATGCCGAGCATGAGGAAGTCGAGGAGCAGGAGTCGCGGTCACGGAGCAATGCCCAGCGCCGGGGCAACCGCGTCGACTCGGATGACGACGATGATGAGGTGGCTGAGCAAGGAAGACATAGCGACGACGACGACGACCAAGACGACCACCACAATGGACGGCGCGATGGCAGCAGCAGTCCTGCACCACGCCGCAGCAACGGCAGCAAGCGTTACCGCGGCAGTGATGACGAGGATGACGACGCCGAAGGCGAAGAGGTCGAGTAGAAGAAAATCCGTCGTGGGATTTTGGAGAAGACTTGGCCGGCAACGTTTCATATTTACCGTTCTATCTTGTTACACTTTGAATTTATTATCAGCGGGAAATTGTCATTTTCATCATATTGCTACATCTTGTCTTTGCAGACACAACATGTAAAAACATCAGGTTCACTAGTGTCACTTAGAGTTATGGGGATGGGTACATAAAACAAAAGAGATTTATAAAATTAATATCCAAACACACATAAACGCTGATCAGAGTGGCGTGAGTGGTCATGATAATGGAATACAATTCAAAAAGTAGAATCAAGAAATGCACTTTGTAATAACGCCGCTATCTGTAATATGTATGTGCCATCCAGAGAAAACAAAGACGAGAAACATCAAAATGAGAAGAAAAGACAAGAACGTTAGACAGAGAATCCCAGTGTCTCACGGTCGTCGTCAATGACACGGCCGTATCTAATTTGTCAGTATCAGTAAATCAAAAGCAAACAAAGGGGATAATGATATCACTCACTCTAATAACAGGCGGAAGAACCACGCCTCAAGGTCGACATTGCGCACGACCTTGTTGGCCCAGTCGCGGCTTTGCAGCGCCAGGCGCTCGGCCTCGTTCTTACCCAGCGCACCGTCGCCAAAGAAGCGCACAGCTTCGAGAAACTCGTCGCCACGGAGGCTCAGCGGAATGTAGTGTGCCCACGGCTTGATCCACTCGTAGTGCCACTCACGGAAAATAGCCTGCTTGTACACCAGACTGCGGCTCTTGAGGAACGCATAGAAGCGGCCCGAGAACGCATTGCCGTCCAGGTCGACCAGGTACTTGTACTTCCATGCCGCCTGCTGGTCAGCGTGGCCCTGGATAGTGAAGAACTGTTTCTGTGCCTCGCAGTCGCCGTCATCGCACTGGCCAACATGCGAAAAGTACACGTTAAACAGGTCCTTGTATTCGCTGCGGGCCACATCGCGCACCTCCCAGTCCTGCTCGCCGCCTTCGTTGCTCGCCGCCCGGTTCTCCAGCACCTTGGCCTTGTCGGCTGCGTTGATCTTTTGGACAAACCGCTGGCGATGCTGCCGGCGCCAACCGCCATCTCGGCTGAAACCGCCCGTGGTCGAACCGCGCCAGTACAGCTGGTCGGCCTTGTCCTCCCACTTGTAGTCACGCTTCTCATCATAGGCAACCTTTTCATACCAATACCAGGGCGATGGGTACAGAATGTCGGCATACGACGACACCTTGGACTGCGAGAAAATGGGAAACAAGTCGTGCACTACATTATAAGCGTTGGGCCGATCAAAGAAGCCAAAGGTCTCGCTCAGCGACGGCGTGTAGCAAATGTCAGACAATGCTGTGGCATTGTACACAAATCCCAGCTCGCCAAGTCCGTATTGTGCCACGTCGTCGCGGCGTTCATCCTCCTCCAGTGCCCGTGCTGGGCTCTCGGGTGGGCACGACATGCGTGAGTGCGTCCACGTCGGCTGGTGCGCAAACACATTGAAGCGCGTCACGGACGACGCCTCGAATCGGCTGCCACTGTTCAGGCCATACACATGCTTGGTGAACTGGTTGCGCAGCGTGCCTGGTGTCTCGGCATTGGCTCGCGCCTTGGCCATGTTGACGTCCTTGCCCGTATTGACGAGCCGCAACATATCCTCATGCGGCACTACCACACGCGGCTCATCGTGGATGTTGAAGCACAGATCCATGTCCGGCAGGTACTGGATAAACGGCTTCAGCATGCCCTGTGTAGCTTCGCGCTGCCAATCACCACCGCCCTCAATGAGTGAGACATTGCCGTTGCGAATAGCCAGGCCGAGCAAGCCATTGCCAAAGCCCAGGGCCTCCTTGGCACGTGCGCGGATCGTGGCCGGCTTGAGGCCCCAGAAGGGAGTCAACAACTCGTGGATCGTGTCAAACTCGTCCACAAGCTGCACATTGTTCTCCTGTGCAAAGGCAAACCACTTGTCAAAGTGCGGCGGCGGCGCAATGCCGTAGCGTCTCCGGTACTCGGCAACGGCTGCCTTGAGCGTCTTGGACTGCTTGCCCTTGATTTTTTCGAGGTTACTTTCTGCAGCGCTGATCAGAGACCACATGGGGTGGGATGTCTTGGACGCTGCCTTTGGCTTGGACAGAGGAGGGAGGAGTTCAGGGAGCGGTGGCGTAACATGGCCGACGATGACGTCTGATGGTGGCGACGAATCTGAGGCTGGAGGAGAACCGCCATGGAGTGGCAGAGCTACGCTTAGCCGACCCTTGTTCTCGAGCTTGGTGATGGAGTAGAAGCAGACAACAAAGAAGATGATGCCGCCAAGGATTGTAAACTGTCGGGACCTCATGATGTAAAGGCGGTATGATGTGTCTTGAAGACGAGACAATAAAGACAAAAACGTGCGACGTTGAAAGACGTTAACGCGCTAGAAGAGGCGCAGGCACAGACGATGCTCGCCGGTAGAGTGGTGTGCCAGATGTCGTCAGATGTTGGTGCGCAAAGATAAAGATCAATTGGATCGAAATCACTGTCAATGGGCCGCTAAGAGAGCACTGTGCAGAGCGAAAAGAGCTCTGGTAAGCACAGTTAGTGCCACATAGATCTCTACTCGTGTTGGAACAATGCGAGACAGCCGCAGATGGCAAAGGTTTGGTAAAGAATCGGCAACAGGATTGGTTGTGAGATTGGAGGATTTGGAGATTCGTTGCGCAGATAAACAGATTTCGTGATTTGGAGTACAGCTGAAAATAGGAGGGCCCAGTGCGCGCAAGAGCCTGTACTTGCAGTGGGATGGTTGTCTGGGCGTGCAGCGACTGCCCTTGCACAAAAGCTGGCACGCTGGATACTTCAAGGCTTGGCACAGTGTAATTACTAGTGTATTAGTATGGAAGGCTATCAATCTCAATAAATACTACGACAACAATGCGGCAAACTGCAAATCACCCCTGATTACTAAGACGGTATTTACAAGGATCACGAAAGGGGCATTTATGCCATTCAGCTTGTGCCTTTCTTCCAACCCAAGTATTACATTACATAACCAATTAGCATCAGACAGCACCAACCTATCCAGCTTCACATAGCAAATCACAATACACACAAATCATGTGGGCAAACACGCTCTTTCTTTTGTCTGTTGTACGAAGGGAATTCCCTTCGTTTATAGATTTCAATTGAATCGTAAAGACTCCGGTCGTCCTTTTTCCAGTCCCAAAACGCCGAGAATGCCCAAAAATGCAGCCCGATCACAGCGAAACCTTTAATTTATTCATCAACTGTGTCTGCGCCCGAAGCTATATCTAGCATACACCATTGGTAGCCTCTGGCTTAGTAGAAGAAGCCAATGATCTTGCCAGAAACGTGCTTGCGTCTCGCCTCCTCGTGGTCCATGATACCGGCCGAGGTGGTCAGGATGATGTAGCCGAACTGACGGGCAGGCAGCAGCTTGACAACCCACTTCTCCAGATCGGACAGGCGGACGTTGTAGCGGGGGGAGATGACAGCGGTCTTGTTCAGGCGGCCGTTCAGCTGGACGACAATCTTGCCGGAGCGGTGGTCGTCGACCTCCTCGAACTCGCCAATGTAGCCTGCAGATAGAAGAGTCAGTTGGATGTTGCGAGGGATTAAACGTACTAACGTCATGTGTAGTGGCTAATAAAAGCTCCGAGAAACGTGTAAGGTTCTCTCGCATGTTGTGTATGATCTATCGGCAACTTAAAAGACTTGAGTCGTAGGATAGCGAAACCGTCGTCCAGTTATCATGCCGAGTAGGGGAAGGGGGACACAGCATGCGATCTTTCATAGCCACTCCATGATGAATAGTGATGAAAAGTGAGAGTGGAAGGTGTGAAGACATACCGTGCTTCTGCATGACGCTCAGGAACTTGACAATGACCTTGGAGCTGGGGCGGATCAGGACCTGGCGCTTGCCAGCCTTCTCGGCGTTGTTGATGCTCTTAAGAGCATCGTGGAGGACGGAAGTGCGGACCATTTTGTCGGTTTGAGTAGTTCTCTTCAAAGAAAAAAAATACAAGTTAGTATATGAGGCTCTGGAGCGTGGAGAGTGCCCTTTGACGGAAAAGAAGATAGGATCTTTCGAAAGAAGGGTTCTGCCTGCTCAGTGCTGAAGGAGAGCAGCGTATCAGGCAAGGCCATGTTTCCAAGGCTTGCCTGATTGCTGTCTCCAGCCTCCCGGGTGATTGTCTACGAGAGACGCTCGTTCGGTCTGGTTTTTCAACAACTGGTGTCTTGCAACTTGAGTAGCTAGACTGGCTATAGACAAAAAGGTTTTCGCCCGTCATCTATACCATCTGCGCCTCCTCATGTCGCCATGATATATTGATCGTGTGTCCTCCTCATGATTGATCTCGCGACAATTGTCGACGACAACCCTGTTCCTCCTCTTTCGCCTGTCTTTCTCGGTTCTTTCTTCTTTTCGCGTGTCGAGGCACCACCAGTTGATCAATGATGATCAATCATCGTGGAGTGGTACGGGTCGACCTACCTTTGGGGTGGGAGAAGGTGGTTGTCGTGGATGATGAACTGACGGTTGAGTTGAACGAAGCGAAGTATGAGAGACAAAACTTCTCTCAACTTTTGTTAATTCGGTAGCTCTGCTCAGAATTTTCGCCTGCGGTCCACTTATTTACCGTCCAAAAACTGCTTCGTGTGGCCAGAATGGACCTCGGAAAATGTTTCGTCCGGAACCGTGCCACACAAGAAGAGATAAATTTGACCATATTTGTGGTGGACCCTAAGGATCAGCCAATACCGTAAGCGTGTTTCCACTTGCCTCTGGCTTACCTAACCGTGGGTCCAAAAAAGTTTCGTTCACACATTTTTTGCTGCCCCTAGTTGGTAAGCACGCAGCCTCTTTTCTGGTCTCCGAAAGATGCAACGCAATCTTGTCCGAGTTCTTTTCTCTTCAACAATTACAAAAATTATCTACTCTTCGAGGATCGTATCGACAACTTCAAGACAAATAAACCGCAAAGATGGTGAGTTATACCGTCCAACGAACGCCTCTCTCAAATGTCACATTCCCGCCTTCTTGACTTTTTGTTTTTTTTCGTCTGCTCGCCATGTCTCGATCATCAAACCCCTCCGCCATCGGTAGCCACTCGACCATACCCGAGAATTTACCTTTAGAATTCTAGACATATGTCCATTCCAACCCCTTTGAATATCAATCCACGTCCTGTGGCTATGGACACTGTCTAGACTCGGCAGGGATCGGACTTCAAGATGCTGGGGTGGTAGGCAAATGACGAGACCACGGACAGACGACAGACGAAAGACGAAAGACGATTCAAGAAGCCGAATTCGAGATAAAGCATAGAGCAGGCGCCATCAAACTACCCAACACAAGAACCAACACACTAACATCTCCAGTCGGACGTAGAAGATAACCAGCCTGAGGTCGTCGTCGAGGATGTTGAGGTTTCGGCCGATGCTTCCAAGGGCCAGATGTCCGTTCTGGACGCCCTGAAGGGTGTTCTCCGCCTGTCTCTCATCCACGACGGCCTTGCCCGTGGTCTCCGTGAGGCTTCCAAGGCCCTCGACCGTCGCCAGGCACACATGTGTGTCCTGAACGAGGCCTGCGAGGAGGATGCTTACAAGAAGCTCGTCATCGCCCTGTGCTCCGAGCACAAGATCCCCCTGATCAAGGTTCCCGATGGCAAGCAGCTCGGCGAGTGGGCCGGTCTTTGTATGTTCTTCTCCTTATCTCCCTATGTCTCTATTTCCTTATTTTTACGTCTCCAAGTAAGCACTTTGCTAATAAAACAGGCGTCCTGGACCGTGAGGGCAACGCCCGCAAGGTCGTCAACTGCTCTTGCGTTGTCGTCAAGGACTGGGGTGAGGAGTCGCAGGAGCGCTCTATCCTGCTCAACTACTTCCAGACCGAGCAGTAAGCGTATTAAGACTGTTTTATGTCGGCTTCACAGCTGCATAGACTGTCTTGACCGCTTGCGGATGAGTTTTCGGTTTTCATTTGTATCAGCATAATGGGAAAGGAAAATAAAACGGGCACGGCATAAGTTTTGGGCAAAAAAACTAAAATAAACTCTTTCCAAAAGTCAAGCATATAATGAACTGATGCGATGTAAGAAGTGATACAATACAGTAGTTGCTTCGATTATGTAATCATACCAGTTGTTTTCAGAATCATGTCTGATTTTCGGATGCAGCTCAACCTCGATCGTAAATACAAATAACACCACACCACACCAACATTTTATGAGCCGATTTTACACCTATTACCATGTTATATTAGTATACCAGATTCATGATACCATTTCAGACTTTTACTTTTTTTGATCTACTCATAAAATAGCGGAATATATTCCACAGCCAGCCCTTGATCAAAACAAATCATGCGATGCGAAGAGCACATAAAATCAAACTAGGCTTCATAAAGGAACCTATAGCTATATCCTGTGCGCTTCTACTGCATTTCATTCAACCTCACGATAGAATCAATACAGCGTAGATACAGACGCACCACATCAATGAGTTACCTACCGTATTAGGCCAGCCAATGTGTTAGTGATCCCGAGCTTCTTTTGCACACGTGATAACCCACATAATCCAACGAATCAGGTATCCGTTTTCTCCAGTGGCAATGAGCCCCGAATTCTCCGCCAAAAAGCAGATCTTGCTTCACTTTTCACCTCTGCTCGGCGACGCGCATCAAAGCCTTGCAGCACGTCTCTCGGCCAAAAAGTAGACTCAAATTTCCTGCCAACTTGGCGATTGACCTAAGCACGCATCGACATACATATCGTTACTGTTACACGAACCTCCAACATCCGACTATTCTCTCGAGCATTCTTTCGACGCGTTTTCCAGCCCTTGTTGATATCACGACACCACCTTTGCCTTCGTTATACCCCCAACAAACAACAATTTCGGGTACCAGACATTGGCACCCATGGACGCCCACATCTCATAGGCATTACGCATCTCTAATTGCATCAACTCAACGCCTTACGCGCTGCCAAACTACACAATGGCTGTCAAAGCTCTCACACCCGCAGAAACAGAGCTTGTTAGGTAAGCTGCAGAACCACAGCCTGTCTCAGGCCCTGGAGAACGCATTGATCGCAGTATAGCTGACTAGTCCCTTTCTTTTCGCTTATACAGCTCACTTACGGAAGATGACATTCCTACCAAGCTTCGTTGTGCCATCTGCAGCAAACTGGCTGTCAACGCCTACAAGCTTCCATGCTGTGAGCAGCTCATCGATGAGTACTGTGAGTACCTTAGGATACCGGCATTCTTCATATATACTCCTACTAATGGCACACATAGGCCATGCAACTCTACCCTCTACATGCCCCGTGTGCGAACACACACCGTTGTCTGCAGCCGACTGCAATCCCAACAAGGTGATGCGGTCCACAATCCGTGTATTTATCAAGACCGAGCTCAAGAAGCGTGAGACTTCACGGGCCAAGCACACCAAGGAAACTTCGCCAGCTGAGCTGGCGACTCCAGTGGAGCCCCCCGCGACAAGTGAATTATCACAGTCGACAGTGACAGATGGAGTGGCAGCTATTGCGGTGGGAGAAACTCAGGGCGCAGGAACTTTATCGTTTTCTTCAAAGACTGTGGATAATGCTCCGTCTGGGGTAGAAAACTCTCAAATGCAAGACAATGGACACACAAATGCAAGACAAGAAAGTGTTCCAGCTAGCCAAGGCATCGGCAGCAACAATAGCAACAATGGCATCAACACCAGCAACGTCGACATAGACACAGGCACCAACACTGCCGTTAACGGCACCAATGACGACAGCAGCGCCAATAACATCAATGGTGACGGCAACACAGACACCACCGCAGATGGCGGTATAGCTTCTGAAACTCAACATGTTCGTAATACTCAACTTTTTCATTTGCATGCTGGCCTTACTTTGAAACCCGGGGAAACCCAATGCCAGCGGCGGTGCTGACCAAACAGCATCAGTGACAGTGCTGCTTGTCTGATATTTAACTTTTTTTTAATGACGCGGGAACCATCCATTTGCTAACGATATTGTAACCATAAAGGCAGCTGATAGTATTAAGAAGACAGACGGCGATATCGCCATGAACGACGCCCAAGTCAACAGCGAGCAGCCCATTGCAGACAGCGATGCATCAGTCGAGAACGGCGGCGCCCCCAACGCTGAAGCTGGCGAAGGAGTTGACACCACAGCTGATGCCACGCTCACCAACAGCGAGGCTGGCATGACTCCAACTGGCGCGTACCCAAATACGAATGGTGCCGGTGGCGATCTCACGCAGATGCAGATGATGATGGCCATGCAAAACGGAATGATGCATAATGGCTTTAATTTTCCAATGATGGGTTAGTGCTCCTTTTCCAACAGAAAAAAAAGAAACAAATACAACTAGTAGCCCAAAGTTTTCAGCATCTAACTCCGCAGGTATGCCTGGTATGGCTATGGATCCCTCAATGTTCATGAACGGAGGCTTCCCAGGCATGGGCATGAACGGCCCAAACATGATGAGTGGCGGTTTTGGCGGAGCAGGCAACGGCCCGTGGAGCAGCGGCCATGAAAACTTCAATCATTCTAATGCAGGAAACGGGGATTATGGTACATATAACTCGGGCTTCCAAGGAGGCTACAATCAACCGTTTGGCTACCAGAACCAGTTCAATAACTACCGCGGTTTTGGTCGTGGCAGAGGCCGTGGCAGAGGCTTCTACAACAACAATTATGGTCGTGGTGGCTACTTCAACAATAATAGCAACTTTGGAAGCGGTGGCAATGGCTTCGGATCCAACGGCATGAACAGTCCCCTAAACGGCAATTTCCCGCACCAAGATCAGTCCTTTGGGTCTCAGCAAGGAGGTATGGATCCCGAAAACTCCGGACAACAACAACCCGGCATCAATGGAAACACCACCACCACCAACAATGATGATTCTAACATAGCCACAGATGGCAACGATGCTTCCAATGGAGATGATTTCGCCACTGGTGCTGCGGAACCCAGTAATGAGGAGAGCCAGGATGGAGCTCCTATCCCTGTGCTGGAATCTCAGGAACGTAACGATCTCCCTCAGAATGGTGTTCACCAAGGCGGATTTAACCCGCGGGGCACTAATGCTATTCCGCTCACCGCCACGGGCCCGGCTGCTGATGTGCCCTTTAATGCGCCATCAGAGCCCAAGGCCATGCGTCAGGGTCTGCCCAACACTAGCCTGTACCACCTCCGTGCGCGCGGCATGATTGGCGACAACAACCGTCACAGCAGCTTCAACGGAACTGCCAATGGAACTGCCAACGGAACTGCCGATGGATCGGGTCATAACAGCCCAACAGCCGAGCACGACAGCCACGGCCGCTCTAGGAGCAACTCTGTCAGCACCAGACGGCGTGACCATGACAAGTACCGCGACCGGAGCCGGGATCGCAGTCGGGATCGCGGAGGCCGTAACAGCCGTCGCCGCAATGGCCGCAACGATCGGGAAGAGCGTAGCGACCGCAACGGAAACCATGGCCACAAGCGCGACCGATCAACTGAGCGGGAGCGTGGCCGTGACCACGACAATGGTCATGGACATGAACGCACACAAGATGATGTTGCGATGCCCGAGGAGAAGCGCCCACTTGCAGACCAAGATCTTGACTACGATCGTCACGATGACTGGGACAATGGCTCTCAGGATGGTGACTTTGACGCTGGTGACCGGGACTGGACTGGCCATGCAAACGGCGGTGAAGACCGTGGCCGCTCAGAGTCTCGCTCAAGCCGTGGACACAAGCGCGTACATTCTGAAGACTCTGCGGCGGCTGGTGTGGACCACGCAGATGAAGACGGCAAGGGTGTTGATGGTACGTCTTCCCGGCGCAAGAACCGCAGTGGACGCAAGCGTCGGCGGAGAGGTGTAGATCGCCAAGCTGAGGCTGGTGGCGAGGTTGTTCGTACCCGTTCTATGTCACCTGTCGACGATTCGCGGCGGAACGGTGGCCATCGCAGTCACCGCGAACGCGATACAGACAAGGACAAGAAGCGCGACAGAGACTACCGTGACCGCGACAGAGAAAAAGACCGTGGCCGAGGACGCGACGATGACCATCACCGCAGATCCCGCCGGGACGATGACCGCGACAGAGACCGCGAACATCGCGAGCACCGTGATCGCGATCGTGGCCGGGACCGTGAGGACCGCCGCGACCGTGACAAGGACAAGGACCGACGAGACAAGGACAAGGACAAGGAACGCAGTGGTCGCAACCGGGACCGTGATCGCGAACGGGACCGGGACAGAGACCACGGCAGATCCGTTGGTCGCGACAAGGACCGGGGTGACCGTGGCGGCAGTGGCAAAGCATCTGATGCCAAGGGTAGTGCTGCAGCGGACAGTGCCGGCGACCCCTATGCAGCCGAGCGTGAGCGCAGAACACGCGAGCGGGTTGCAGCCGAAGCACAGAAGCGGGCTGGCATATCAAGTCTGGCAGGCTCCAAGCGTGGCCGTGATGACTTTGAGGATGGGCCAGGTGGCGGCGGAGGCAGCGGTGGCCGGCGGAACAGGCGCAAGGGCCGGCGTGGTGAGGGCGAGGTTGATCGCGATGGCCACCGTTAGAATCGGGAAGGCCAGAGCGATACGACGCAAGAGCCGTGCCACGGACGGACGAGCAGATCTATGCGACTGTCATTTACCACATGAAGCCAGTACCATGCTGCAGTTACTATACCCTAATAACTCGGGATTTTGATCTCCCATCTTCTGCCACCAAGATTTGAGGCATACTTGGATGTTCAGTTCTTTTGCTTCAATTTTTCTCTTATAATTTTCATTTGTTTTGCAAATCTTCTTTCAGCATCTACAAAAGCAACGCCATAGGACATTGGGCGAGGGCACATAAACATTTGGGCGGCATACTTTAATTTCAAAATCAACAGAAACCGGGATGAAAGACTAGCAGTTTAATGTATAAAAAAAATCATCGTCTAGTAAACACCAAAATGAAAAATAACTTGACCCTCTCCAAGTACAAGTAGTCTCAGCAAGCGTGATCTGGTGATGCGATGTCCAGCAAGAGCCAAACTAGTATGGGGTCACACGTCTCCGTTCAAAGTTTAAACAGCTGTACAAAAGTGGGTTCTTTGCTCAAGGGCGCGACCCCAAACGGGAAAGGCGGGGTCTTTCCACAATTATCCCTTTATACACTACCACCAGCCCTGGAAGGAACGGCTGGTCTGTACGACGCTCCGATAGGGAGGTATCTACATACTGAGTAGTACGCCATTTGGCAGCCGATATGGCACGACTAGCTGTTGTTACGCATGTCTTACCTTTTTGGGAGTCTGAGAGCGAGAGAGGGGAGAGAGGAGGAGGGGAGGAGGGAAGGAGCTATCCAGGGCGCTTCCATATTACACTTGCCACACTTCTTCAGGCAGTTTCCAGTTCTGTGCAGCTGTATCTCAACCTTGACCCTTGCACCTTCCATGTATCTCTTATCATATTACTCACATATTGTCACAACTTGACCTTTGAATAGCTTCACTTTCTCTGCATACTCCTACCGCGTATGCACTCCAGAAACTCCCGTATCTTACCGAACACTACCCTATCGCCCTATCTGCATCCTCTTCCCTCTCTTCCATGTTCTCTTTCACGTACTCCTACTCTTCGCACATGTAACCTCTCAGCCCCGAGTGTGTGACGGACTACCCTATTTTTATTCTTTAGTACGTCGTTTCGTCGACTCTTCCGTCCTTTGTCATCTTGGTATCGTCTCCAAATATGCGCCCGTCTGACGCCTTTGTGCGTCCCCGGCCTGTCACCGCCGTAGGTTCCGACGCAACGGCGACTCGCATCTCGAGTTGTGCAAGCGGGCCTGTGGGGACCACTATCAACGACATCATCAACGGTGTCAGTAGCGACATCAGTATCAGTGGGCCAGGTACCTTGACAGCACCTATGATGACCTATTTCCTGGCGGATGAGAATGATGTGGACGCAGCTCTCGAGGCAGCTGGGCGGGATGCGGAGAGCTTCAAAAATGCTATTCAGAATGCGCGGCATGTTTGCAGCAAAACAGCTGCGCCAGCACACCCTCACGCTAAGAGCGCAGTCCTCGAGCAAATGCCGACACAGACACCCGAGAGCGTACAGCTCGACCAGAGTCACCCAGTTCCAACTTCAGCTGCAATTCAACCGTCGCGGCCATCTACACCCGAAGCCCGTACCCGCCTTGGTCAAGCCCAAGCCCACGTCCACACGCGTTCAACTTCGAGCATCTCCCACCTGGCCGGCCTATATTCTTCGATTCCTCCGTCATTCTCTCCCATGTATTCACAGTCGGGCTCGACAAGTCTTTTCGGTACACCCGGCCCGGCGTCTTTGTCGGCTATGAGCAGTAGATCATCTAGGCGTAATTCACTCAACAGCTCATTCATGATCGACGATCACCTCAGCAGCGGTGGTGGAGACGAAACATACAATCGTGATGGGGCCTCGGACTTGGCGAACAGTGTCGAGGCCGGCGGGCTGATTGGAGGTGCCAGTTTCGGCCCCAGCCTCGGTACCTCTAACGGCGCGGACAGCGGTTCTCAGTCACCGTCGCAGGTCGATACGGAAGCAGCCTCTTATATACTATCATCCTCTTCGGCTGGTCTTTCAACAATCGAGAACAGCAGGATGATGGACAGCGGCAGCGCCCCGCAGTTAATCATGCCCAGTATCAAGATGCCGAGTCGGCGACCATTTACGGAGATGGGCAAGAACATGGGTCGGCTCAAGGTGTTGATTGCCGGTGATACGGGTAAGTCCTACGATTATTGCTTTTTTAATACTTCCATTGCTAAAGTGATCATGGCATTTGCTAACAATGGCAGGCCTCGGCAAAACATCACTCATCAAGGCTATTGTGCAGTCTTGTCCTCATATAGTCCATGTCGACCCAATATCGGCAGGGTCTCTTTCTCTAGGTACAAGCAGGCGCTCATCTGCTGTCACAGTTTCCAACACAGCGGATGTCAGCCAGACCACTATTCACGCTCGGCACAAGCCGTCTCGGTCAAGCCCGCCTAATCTGTCTACAGCACAGATATCCGAGATATATGCCAGCACCAAGCCATACCCGACATGGTGGAATGAGATATCTGATGTCCGCGGTCAGCGGCGGCAAAAGAGTCTTGGAGACAATGTGCTCGACCGAAACATCTGCTTTGTTGATACCCCGGGTTTCACGGGAAATGCATCGGTTCGTACACTTTTCTGCCACATGGGCTTTTGTTCATACGCGTTATTTTGTTGCATGTTTGCTAACAGATGTAGCCCATGGATACCATCATTCCAATAGTTGAGTATATTGAGGGCCAACTGCATAGACTCTGCTCAAACTCCCTAAACGATGCTGATTTCGTCGGCCTCGTTAGCGGTGATGGCGGCACATGTATTGATGTGGTCTTTTACATGGTCTCCGACAGTCTCAAGCCTACTGATATCGATTTCATCAGGCGCCTCACACCTCTGACAAATGTCATCCCCTTATTGGCACAGGCGGATTTCCTGCACACAGATAGCGAAGTCGCCGACTCCAAGGAGAGGATTGCACGGCAGTTACATGAGGCAAACATTAAGCCCTTTGTTTTCACAGTCCCTACAGAAAACCGCGAACTCGCTCTCGCACTTCCAACCTCGTCGGGACTTCCGCAGCCTTATGCAGTGTCCAGTGCCAATGGCTCTGACCACAATGTCATGGATGCTAGCCTGCTAATGAGTCCCGACTATGTCCAGCCCCTGGTATCAACAGACCTTTCTCTCCTCGTTGAGCAGGTCTTTTGTCCAGACGGCATTTCTCGTCTTCGGCATGCTGCGGCTCGCAAGTTTGCCCAGTGGAGGAAACCATCCGTCGCAGAGAATGGTGATTCTAACTCTGCCAACAACAAGTATGCTCCTCGCCCACGGAGCCTTTACCGTCCGTTGAACCTTGGACGGGGGGGTGGTCTGAATGAACTAGGTATATTTGCGAGCTCGCCAAACACTCTCGCTCCCGGTGTCATCACTGCCCCACTAGGAGCGCCCTCGTCGTTTGCCCTGGCACGGATCACAGACCACACGCAGCGCGAGGAGCAGCTTGCACAGATCCGCCTCGCAAACTGGGCAGCGGAGCTTCAACGCAGTCTGGATGCGGAGCGGGCTCACTACGAGAACCTAGCACGCAGCGACCGCGCCATATGGCTAACTGAGCGGTTGGGTGAGTGTGTCAAGAACGGCACGTTGGTAGCTGTACCACCTACTGCGATAAATGCGTTCAATGCTGCCAATATCATTCAACAGCAACAAGCTGTGGAGCACGCTGTCGCAGTCACAAACAAGAAGCAGGAGACTAAAAAGGCGAGCAAGAGTGCGAGGAGAAGCATGTGGAAGGGCACATCGAGCACGCCCCGTTCTTCCAAGCTTTCTCTGTCTACTTCCTTTTCACATGAAGATCCTCTTGGTCTGCTTGAAGTAACAGCCGGACTCAGGGCCCGAAGTCTGTCTGTCCTTGAAGCTCTCGGGGGGCTGGGCGTCCTGGGAGGCGTTGCAGTATGGATGGCCAGCCATAACTACCACGTTCAGCTCTACGAGTGGGCAGTTGTAGAATGGGCCAGGCTGTGGAACGGCGAGCACTAAGACCTGAGGCCTCACTATGTCGACGAGTGACCTACGATGTGACAAGTACTCCTGTCATCTTTGGCTTTATTCATTCTTATTTCTCATCATCATCATCATTATTATACCATGGAATAGGCATCTCTAGCGCTTTTATGATCTATTTTTCATTTTTATCGGGGTTTATTTTACTATGTTTTCTTTTTGTCTTTTCTTGTCTTGCCTTTACGTTTTCTGTATTTCTTTTATTTTTCTTTTCCTTCTGAATTATCTTCGTTCTCTTTTTTTTTTTTTTAAAAAAAAAAAAAAGAAACACCCATCAAGCAGTTTTGGACATCTCACTTCTTTATTGTACTTCTGCAAGGACAATCCCATATCAACAATAACAGTATTAATTTACAACCCAGCAGCGTAACAGAGCCACGTATCTGGAATCAAATGCAAAATGAGGCTGTGTGGTATTAATTTCGCAAGCGAATTGGTGATGAACCGTATTAGCTAAGATATGTTAGCTAGATGTACCCATGCAGACCCAGGTGCCCTCTTGGGTGCTGCCTTCCCGCTATTCCAGATCCCCCGGGTCCTCCTTCCCTGGTAGGTGCAGTAGTTTGCACTAGCGTGTATAGTGGGTTGCCCCTGGAAAATCTAGCCTAAGAGCCACATCGCTCTTGCCGTTATTGTTAAAACGCGGTATAACTATTTGGATCGTGTTCGAGCTTTTTGGGCCTCTTCTTTCCTTCCCTTAACACCGTTCTCTCCTCCTGCATCTCCAGCCATCACGACCTCATCACCGCTGTCGAGACTCGCCCCTTACACCAACTCTTACCATCCTTCCCGAGTACATATTGTTGCCGCATTTTTGCACGCACCCTAATCTCTATCCTGCGCTTTGCGCCGCTGCTAGGGCGCCTTTGTTTGCTTCGCTTCCTTTTCATTTTCGGCTCTTTCCGTCCTCCTCGTCCGTTTACCTTTTATTCCTGGCATTCCATACACTGTTTTCTTTGCCATATCGTCACCTTTGCATCATTAGTTCATCTATCCTCGACTGAACAAGATTGGCTTGCGTACATCGGTTCCCAGTCCAGGACACCGATCCCACGTCGCTCTCTTTCACCAATCGGCCACGACAACCGAATCATCATCGCGTTGTAACCCGAGCTTCCTGCTTGTTCGACGCTCCGCTTGTATTATATTCTTCGACTCCTGCACCATTTCTAACATCTTTCAACAACCTGCCGCCCCTTAATTATAATCTACCGCCTGATACTTCGACGCAATTGCTCTTCTGATGCTCGGCAGATAAACACGGCCTCTAAACACATCAAACAGCTCCATCGATAACCAGTCTCCCAAGGCTGAAACAAGGCGCTCTCTTTTCTCACTTGAACCAGCTTCAAAGAAAAAAAACTCCACGCTTCCGCCATCATGAATTTCGAAAAGCAATACGGTGTGACGCCGCCGCTGTCGACAGAGATGCCAACTGAGGAGCAGCGTCGCGCCACCGACGCGTTGCTTGAGGAACTCCGTAATCAGGGTACCTTTGAGAGCGCAGCAGAGACACAAAAAAGGTAGGCCTTTTCTTCTTCTGTTCTTTCAGTGATAACCGCAGAATGCTTACAAGTGCTTCCTCTGCAGATACAAGGTCCTCGAGTCTCTAGGTGCTGTCGCCAATGCTTTTGTCAAGCGCGTGGCAAAGGAAAAGGCACCCGATAACCCAACTCTCTCAAAAGATGCCATTGCCAAGATCTTCACGTATGGCAGTTTTCGCCTCGGTGTCTATATGCCCGGCTCCGATATCGATACTCTTGTCCTGGCGCCCAAGTATGTCACTCGCGAGGACTACTTCAAGTACTTTCCAGAGATGCTGCAGTCCATGTCACCTCCCGGTTCGATCACAGATCTGACTGCAGTTGAGGACGCGTTTGTTCCCATCATCAAGTTCGAATATTCAGGCATCAGCATTGATCTGATCTTCTCTCGAGTGTTGTTGACTCAGCTACCAGCCGATCCCAACTGGGGCCTGAAAGACTCAAACCTTTTACGCGGCCTCGATGAAGCCGAGCTACGGTCCGTCAACGGCACTCGTGTCACGGACGAGATCCTCGCTCTCGTTCCGGAGCAGCGGACGTTCCGAGATGCCTTGCGTGCGATCAAGCTCTGGGCCCAGCGTCGCGCTATTTACGCGAACATTATGGGCTTTCCTGGTGGTGTAGCCTGGGCCATGATGGTAGCCCGTGTGTGCCAGCTGTACCCCAAGGCCACAGGTGCAGTGATTGTGTCAAAGTTCTTTGGCATCATCTTGCGGTGGCCCTGGCCCAACCCGGTCCTTCTGAAACCGATCGAGGACGGCCCTCTGCCTGTCCGTGTGTGGAATCCCAAGATCTACCGCGGCGACCAGTTCCACCTGATGCCCATCATTACGCCAGCATATCCGTCCATGTGTGCAACCTACAACATCTCTCAGTCTTCGCTCAGCATCATTAAGCGCGAACTTGAGCGCGCATCCGAGACGGCACAGCAGGTCATCGGTGGACGCCAGCCGTGGAAGGATCTCTTTACAAAGCACACCTTTTTTACTAGCGACTACAAGTACTACATCTCTGTCATCTCAACTAGCACAAACAAGGACGACCAGAACACTTGGTCTGGCTTTGTCGAGTCCAAAGTGCGTGTCCTGGTCCAAGGGCTTGAGAGACACCAGTCGATTTCACTTGCACGTGCGTTCAATAAGGGCTATGAGCGCATGCACTCCTGCAAGAACGAGGATGAGATGAAGTTGGTGGAAGATGGCAACATGGACTATTTGAAGAAGGACGACGCAGAGTCTTTGGGCGAGGACAAGGAAGTTGAAGGGTTCAAGGTCTACACCCTGACGCACTACATTGGTATCGAGCTTGTTACAGGTATGCTTTCTTCTCTTCTTCGGTGCCCCTTTGTGAGCTTGTTCACAAGAAGCTAACAAATCTAGGAGCCAAATCGCTGGACCTGTCACACGAAGTCCAAGAGTTCAAGGAACTGTGCAAAGCATGGGATAAGTACAAGGAGACACTTGAAAAAACTTGCTCTCTTAGCATTCAGCATGTTCGGAACATTCACCTGCCTGATGATGTGTTTGAGGCCGGTGAGGTCAAACCAGCGAAGCCAGTTCGCGCCCAACGCCCTAGTCGGCGCAACCCACCAGCTGGCACCAACGGAAATAAGAGACGCATCGTGTCCGAGGTATGTATTCCCAATATACACTCGACTTATAGCCTTACTCCGGCGTCACGATTCAACCTTCTAACACTCTAAACAGGATGCCGCACCCCCCTCCAAGCGCCAGCAGTCGCAAGCGCCTAACCACAACGAAAATGGGCAGCAGCAGCACCCCAGCGCTGTTGCGGCAGCGGCTGGTGGCTGAGCTAATCTGCACGAGTGCTTCCGACTAGAAATACGCAAGCATGCCGAGCCGCTAAGACCTACCATTTTTGTCTTGGGGAAAGATCATTGTTCTTAAAACCACCAGGAATGACTATGCCCGATTGACGACATGCTATGCAAGTGGCCAACGAGGCTAAACCAAGACCCAAGAAATAACGATGCACAGCTCGCTCCCATTCACACGGTCAAAACCGGCGGCCCTGAATCGGCCTTGCCTCTTGCCCAGGCCAGAGACACAGATGCGGATAAGCACACCGTCGGACATGAACGAACAGCTTGCTCACGGCTCGCTGCTTACCAGGCACGAAAACAAGAGACTCCCGAAAAAAAACATGTAAAAGAAAAAACGAAGAAAAAAGAGGTTGAAAACGATATCAAGCACGACACAGCATGAGAGGGTGTCCCCCTTGCATAGCCACACCGATACTTACAAGAAGGAGAAGAAGCCAAACCGAGCAGATATGTTTCGAAGCAGCGCCCGAGACAACACATTTCACTGGTTTAAGCTAACCAGCAAGCTGCTCTATGCCGTCCGGAAAGTCGTCTGAAAAGTACCCGCCAAAAAGATCTTCAAAGCTATCATCACGCCCAGCCGAGGACTTCCAAGATCAGCTCAGCCGTCACACTTTCGATCGCGAATCATGATGTGCAGTTGATTGCGATGCCGTTCATACCAGGATAGTGCCATTACAAGGCATGGTTGGTGGGACGAGAATGAACCATTGCTAGGCATCATCAAGTATATCTCGTCCTAGCACATTTTTAGGAGTTCCTCATCATCCCACCCCTTCCATATCACCATTTTTATACCTTGTGCATTGCTAAACCACAGCGCCAACATGATCAGATGTGAGAGGGAGTCGAGTGCGTCTTGCTCCCGCTCTCTCGTTTCTTAAATGATCCCTTCCTGCCTTTTTGCTTCTTTTTGCTCAGTCCCCCTGTGCACCATCACCGGCGTTTTAAATAGTTTCCCTGTTTGTATTTTCTCAAGTTCTACTTTACAGCTAGATATGCCACTTCACTTGTCTAGTAGCTATAGTGCTATTGTAAGTAAATCGGATATGTATATCCTCGCATAATCAAATCACATGATGAACAGCATGAGCATGTATAAGGTGAATGTGCGAATGAAAAAAAGGAAAGAAATTTTACTGTAGCTGG
Source organism: Ophiostoma ulmi (assembly GCA_029298715.1). Classification (NCBI taxonomy): domain Eukaryota; kingdom Fungi; phylum Ascomycota; class Sordariomycetes; order Ophiostomatales; family Ophiostomataceae; genus Ophiostoma; species Ophiostoma ulmi. The sequence continues at coordinate 2,247,712 of JANSLN010000002.1, read as the reverse complement.
TATGGTATACGAGATTAAAAAATACTCAAAATAAGAAATTACTCTTCGTCGTCGCCATTGTCGCTTCCACTGGACCAGCCGTCGTGGTAGGCATCAGCCATGCCAGCTAGATCGTTGCTAAGGGCCTCACGATCCTCGATGCCGATCGCCCAGGCAGCACCGACGGTCACAGTCGTCCGCAGAGACTGGAGACGGTCAGCCACAGCGCGGTCAGTGGCCAGTGCTGTTGTGACGGGGACGGATGACGTGCTGTCGGTCGTCTTTTGGTAGATGTAGGGGAAGCTGTCGAGCAGCGGGAAGCCAAGGTCGGCCTTGTAGCGCTGGCTGACGGGCTTGAGGGCGAAGCGGCGGTGCATCATGGCTTGGCGGTCAAGGCCAGTCTCCTCGTCCTCGTCATCGGCATAGTCATCCTCCTTCTTGTCGCCGTCGCGCGTGACCACAGCCTGGCCAAACATGCGTGGTTTCTTCCGATGCAAGCGGGAGGTCCTGTTGCTGACAATAGCCGACTCATCCTTGGGCGCAAAGTCAATGGGCAGCTGAAGGTCGCCGCTATCGTTCTTGGTGTTGTCGCCATAATCATCTTCATCCCAGCCAGCAGCCTCGCGACGGGCGCGCGCATCCTTGACGACTTCCCTCCACGGCTGCACAACGCTCATCTGCAGGTTGGCAACAGTCTGCTTGCCGGTCGCGTTGAGCAGGTCAGTCAGGTATGTGAGGTTGTTTCCATTGTGGGACGCGCGCAGACGAGCAGGCATCATAGCCGTCTCAATAGCGGTGGCAAGCAGTGCTGAAGTGTGCCAGGTTGATGATGGATCAAACGTAGATGCAAGAACTGACTTGAGTGGCATAGAAGGAACTGACAGGGGGATGACGAGCGAGGCTTGGGCATAGGCGTCGACGAGCGACCGGGCCTTGTTTGCTAGACGTGTGATGCGTTTTTCCTGACTGTCAGTAGTGAACGTTGTTTATTTATATAAAGGAGATTTTACAAAGCAGATTATATAAAGGAGGTGAAAAATACATACCCTTGGGAGGCGGGATACGGGCTGCTGGAGAGCCCATAGCCAGATGGTGGACTTGCCGTATTCGTCGCGCATCCGTTCGAGGTACCGCGAGGCAAACCCACCCCAACTGTCGTCGACGCTCGCAATCACCTGCAGGCCTTGCATTTGATCGGCCTCTTCGACAAAGGGGCGCAGGTCGCGGTCCAAAATATCGTGCTCGCGGTCAAGGTCTGCAAACAGGGCCTCGCCATCCGCCCAGGAGTACTCACGGGGGGCGGTGACGGTACCCGACCCCGACCCCGACCCCGACCCCGACCCCGACCCGGCCGAGGCGCCGTTTGCTGACTGTGGCACGGGAGTAACCTCTGGCTCATCACCAACCTCGACCATAGACCGCGGGTGGTAGTAGACTCGGTTATAGTCAGACCAGTATCGCACAGTCGAGGGGTTCAGCGGCTCTGTTGGGGCGATGCCGGAATCGAGGCTCTGGGTGTAGGCACTGGGCTGGATGGGTGTTGCACGCTGAACAACGGCAGGGCCACCCCATAGACTGTTTGCAACAGCCGCCGGGAGGTCTAGGGCCGACTGTTGCTGAGTGCTGTCGGCCTCTTGCGAGTCATACAGGGCGTTCACCTTGCGCAGCGAGCCAAAGCCGCCTTTGCGGTCATAGACGACGGTGCGCGGCAAGTAGGTCTCGCTACCGTCGGCACCTATGCCAGCACGCCAGTGAATGTCATGGTCAATAGGCGATATGCCATCATCGCCATATGTAAAGTACGATTCCTAGAGTGTCAGTGTTGCCGTCCGTCCGTCGAAGATCGATTCGAGGCATCTTCAAGGCCGCTTACTTGGGCATTCCAGAAATGCGTGGCCACGTAGTTGCTCTGGCGGCCAAGCTGGAGTGTGATGATCTCATGCATTGCAGTCGTTTAATGTACACCGAGAACTGTATCGAATTGCGGGTGTTCTTGATGTTCTTGATGTTCTTGGTGCCTTGATGTGGCACTGACTGTTAGAATGAAGTGAGGTTTGACTAACGCCGAAACTTGATGATAGTTGCATTAATGAAAAATACAGCGGTAGCAAAATATACAAAAAGTGATAACAAAAACCACCAAAAAACCACAAGAAGACAATTGTAGGTACTAGATATTAATAAAAATACCCCAAGAAATATACACCACTTCAAAAGTGCGATGTGTTGCTGAGTAGAATATCGAGTGACGTTTGAACCAGCCACTGACATCCCACCAAAAGCAAATTTGTAGTGCAGAACTACTACGTGCCACTCCAGGCTAGCTGGAACCAGCTGGAAGAGCTTTATCTTATCACAATCCTATTGTAAAATGATGGACCAACTGCATGAACAACATCCCTGATTCACACCGCCCCACAGTTTATGCCATATTAACCTGTGCCTTCCATACTGCGAACAGGGCCATTCGCGACTTCCAAAATAGCCACGGATCACCACAGTAGCACTTTCCGGGTTATCTGCGTTTTTTTCGAGCTCTTTCTTCTTTCTTCTTTTTTCTTCTTCTTCCTTCACGTGCCCATGTTATGTACTTGATCGTACTTGCCTTTTTGTACTCGCTAGCTTTATTATATGGTGAACTCGAATCTCACCGTCATCTCCCATAGACACTCGAGCAACCAGCCATAATCATCGCTACCCGACGAAACACTCGCACCAATGATGGCAGAACAAGCTCCCGCAGCGGTTCCCCCGACCCCTACGACTCCTACTGGTCCTGCCGCTCCTCCAGCAAAGCCGCATGTTATCCCGCCCCCCAAGGTCGGCGAGGCGGCACCCTTCTCGCCCGAGCTCAACCTGCCGCGGTCGAAACCGACTCTGATAGTTTTTTTGCGCCAATGCGGCGATCCTTGTATGTATTTATCTACTATATTCACAAACTGAATATTATGCAGCATTTATAATTACTAACGATCCAGTTGCGGAGAAGACGTTTCGCAACCTTGCGGCTCTGTCGGACCAGCGCCGGGAGCTGACATGCATTGCCGTCTCGCAGGCAGCACGTGAGGTCACTGACAATTGGGTGGCCGAGATTGGCGGTACGTGGGAGGTCGAGGTTGCAGTTGACCCAAAGCGCGACATGTATGCCGACTGGGGCCTTGGTCTCAACACATCGTGGCAGATGTTCAACCCGCGTGCTCTGTACGCAACATATGCCCTGGGCCGCGACGAGGGTATATGGAGCACCATGTGGGGTGGCCAGAAGAAGACGCCCATCCACAAGCCACAGCCGGCCGATGAGCACGAAGGCTCTGGCGAGTCGGACGCTGCTGCACCCTCCAACCCGGAAGTGACTGGTAACTCCTTCAAGGGAAACAAGTGGCAGATGGGTGGCGCGTTTGCCGTGGATGCTATGGGTATTGTGCGGTGGTCACACGTGTCCAAGGCGTCCGAGGATGTGCCTGACTACAACCCCATGCTGGAAGCCTTTGGCATAGCACCGCTGCCAACGAAGCACAGCAAGAAGTCTGTTTCACCCGCGCCATAGCCGACTACCGACGGGTTATTAATGCATGGTACAGGTAGCTCTTGCTTGCCACCCTGTACTTCTTCCATCCTTTCCCATTTTCGTGCAAGTGTGTATAGATACACTTGTAACTCATCTCTATTTAGCCTTTTGCATTTGTTGGTTTGGATACTGCTTCTTACTTGTTGGACGAATACGAATTTAATGAGAACCCTGGCCACGTTGTCTTTGATGTGGCGGAAGAAATAGTGCGATTTTACAAATATTATTTGTCTCGTTTCACCGTTTCCTTTCCTTTCTTTCCTCCCTTTCCTCTCTGTGTTTATGCTTTAAGCTGACTAAGATCTAAACGTACGTGCTCTGACGACATAAATTTGACGCTGGTTGCTCTTTTCCTTGCTCACGCTTCTTATGTCGTCGGCCCTTTCAAGACAATGTATGCTTGAGATATCCAGGCAGCTGTTGGCCTTGGGAATCCGCCCTCGATCGTACACGACTTTATCAAATTTGTGATCTTCGTGCTCGTCTAGACTGGCATGCTATGCCTTCCCTTGCAGCCTTGTTAATTCTATAAATTGATTACAGCGCAATTGCTGGTGATTGCTATCCCTTGAGTGTTGTGGATCATTCTGTAGCGCGCCAGCCAATCATAAGCCATAAATCACGCCTGGAACGCGACCTTCCCATGAGATTGAGTTTTGTGGCTTTTTCCCAAAGAAAAAAAAATACGAAAGAAAAAACATTTAAGGCAGATCGCCCGTTCTTTCCATCATCCACATGCCTGTCCATAGCTCCTTCCAATAGTTTACAGTTCAACAGGACATCTACCTTGACAGTTCTTTCTAGAAATAAGCTACCGTGCGTCACACGTGCGTGACCACAGGACCTCTGGACCAAAAGACATAAATAATGAGGAGAGGCGAAAAATACAATAGCAAATCACAAAGGACAAATCATATGGCTGGCGCAACAAAACAAAGAAGCCAGAAATTAGTCTACAAGTAAGCACTGTGGCACTGTCAGTACTTGCAATTGCTGGTGAATTCTGGTGGCGGGGCTAGTATACACACTGTATTAACACGGTACGTAATTAAAGAGAACAGGGCGCGAGTCTCAAAGTGCAACTGCGATCGACCAAGAACAAACTACTGTAGATACATTGTCATGATAGGTATGCTTATACGTGTCTAGTGTTTACTTTCCATTAACTACCGCCTATGCCGAAGCGTGTATTTATGACGACAGTTCACGTACTTTGCCTGGTTCTTTTGCCTATTCGCCTTCTGTTTCATCAACCACAGTGTATATTTAGAGTGTTAACTTGCGGCATGTCGTTGTGTTTTTCTGTCCTTGTCTTGAATGGGAAGGAGGCAGATATTCGACGATATATACAAGGAAGGAACGATTGAATGCTCTTGCCCTTTGTAGCCCACCTGACGACTCGTATCTCCTTACTTCTTTCCATTCCTTCTCGCCATCCATCATCTGTTTTCATTTCTCTTTTCCCACCAAATTGTCGCCATCTCTCGGCTTCATCACCACCCATCCACATCACAGCCCACCACCATTCAGCATCGTTACCCTTGAACGGCCACGAGCTCGGATCGCCTCCATAACCCACTTCAATCTCCATCTGCACTCCTCCCCTACCGTTTTGATTAATTGTCGTATTGGGGCTAACCTCATTCTTAAGATACCTTGCGGCTTTCTCTCTGTCTCTGTCTCTTTCTCTCCCTCCTAAATACCTTTTCTCTACTTGTCTGGTTCTGCGTCGCCCACCTCTTTACGTGCGTTCACTGGCACTCTAACCAGCCCCCTGTTGCCGTCTACTCCATACCGGGTTTCGCAACTATACGTACTGCAAGAAAAATATAGCCCAGCCTGCCGATTAATCTCTTGATTTCTGGTGCTCAACGCCTTCACGTCTACAGATCGTCAGCCCTACTCAAAGCAAAGTACGAACGGCCCGAGACCGAAAGGCCGAATAATAAAATAAAAGAACAATTGCAGCATTGTGCATTGCTTCTATGTGAGTGTGATAAGTATCATTCTGCTTTTCTTTCACTTATTTTGGTGTATTTTCCGGCCTATTTTCACCCTCTTTTTTCCCCTCAATTTTTTGTATTATTTTTACCCCCTTGGTGTGGTGGTCGGTTTTATATTACCCACCAAAAAAAATACGAATCCCACTCGACGCCCGCTGTCTGCTCTTAACGCGCCGCGAATCTCTGCGCTGCCGTTCGCTGATAGCTCGTGGAAAGCTCGAAAATCAATATTGACTTTGCCTCGAGAACCCGCCCTTTTTGCGCCATCTTTAATACTGTCTCTGTTTCTGTCAACCACCACAACATTATCCCCTCCCAGTCCTTTGCTCTCCCTCTCTTCAATCTTCCTTTTCACACATCCTCATTTGCTGCGCTCGGCTCTCTTCCTCCCTGCCTTCGAGTGTCTGTGTCTGTGTCAACAAATCTCTAGACCATTAAACCTCCAAAACCAATCGATACCTGTTTCTTTTTGCGCGACCCTGTCACTACGACGTGCTCCGTCTTCTGCACCTTGTCCCCTGCTCCCCTGTCTTCTCCTCTCTTTATCTCTTACCAAGGCTCCGTTTTACGTCGCGTCGCATCCTCGCCACACACCAATCTGACTAAAGCACCTTTCTAGCAGCGACGTTTCTGCATCTCTGCATATCTCTGCATCATCTGCCTGGCATCGATCCTCACTCGAGTCTTTATCCATCTCCGCCACCACTACTTTCTTGTTTTATCTGCCTTTGGTTTTTGCGATTGGGATTTCATCGCCAATCATCTCGCCCTGTGCTCTTTGAGCAAAAAGCCATCTCGGAAACCCACCTTGCTTTCTTTCTCACCAGCTTCTCACCTTTGACACCTCTCGCATCTCGCACATCTCACACTCGACGATGCCTTCCCCCCGGAAAGCTCAGCGGCCTCGCCGCAACTCTCAGATAAAGGATGACGTGACTGAGCGTCCCGACGATTCCTCTCCATCACGGCCTGCAAAGCGCAGAAAGCACGTAAGTAACATTCAGAGCATGCCTATTCTTTGAGCTGCTTGTTAGGACAACTTGGTTAGCCTGTCGCGACATGCTTACTCACATGCTATCTTGACTCTAGACCGAAGATGCACCCGCCGACATACCCGAAGAAGACACCTCCAGCATCGTTGCGGACAGCTCTGCTATCGCTCCGGCTGACGACAGCCAGCTTGTTGCAAAGGTCACCGAACACCTCCACTGTGCAGATGTCGCTGTTCGTGCAAGCCAAGTACACGCCAACTCCATCCACGAAGAAAACAACGAAGGTGTTCAGGCCTATGCAAAGATTGCCGGACGGGATTGGACTTTTTATGTGACAAAGTTGTCCGTTAACATTGGCCGTGCACCTGAACCAGCACCGAAGCTGCCCCCGACATACAACCCTGACAACGACCCCGAATTCCTCCACATTGACCTGGGCCCTGCCAAGATGGTTTCACGTCAGCATGCACAAATCGCCTTTAACGCTGCCACCGAGAGATGGAACCTTATCGTAAAAGGCCGGAACGGTGTCAAGGTTAACCAGGTCGCATGGCGCCTAGGCCAGTCAAAGCCGCTTGAGAGTGGTGACGTGATCGAAGTTGGTACCATTGAGATGATGTTTGTCCTCCCTCTGGAGTCTCACTCAATCCAAATCGACGATGAGTACCTGCAGCGGGCTGGTATTCTCAAGAAAGAAAGTGAATCGGCAAGCGCCTCGCGCACCCTGCGTGCCACCACGCCACTTGGCGCTGCTGACTCTTCGCCGCGCGGAGGTCGCAACACACTGCCGCGGGGCCAGCCGACACCCCAGGCAATTGCACCGGCACCCCCAGACTACAGACGGCCTGGCACCCCCCCTTCTGCAAAAAGCCGCGCTTCTGTTCCGGGCTCGCAGCTCAGATCTCCCTCCTCGTACAGAGACAGCCCTATGATGGCACAGCACGATGTTGACCTGAGCCTCGACGAGAACAGAAATCTCAAGCCTCAGTACAGCTATGCTCAGATGATCACTCAGGCCATCATGCAGACGCAAGAGGAGAAGCTTAACCTGGCTGGCATCTACAACTACATTATTCAAAACTACTCATACTACCGGCACCAGCAGGCTAGTGGTTGGCAGGTAAGATATAGTCGGCTTAGTTTTTCTCGAATCCTGCCTAACACGCATCCCAATATTTTGTTTCACTTGCATGCTTGTTTGCCGTGTATGGACTGACATTTGCCCCCCTTTTTTCAGAACTCTATTAGACACAACCTATCCCTGAACAAAGCTTTTGAGAAGCTGGCCCGCTCTACGGAAGAGCCCGGCAAGGGAATGAAGTGGTACATTTTGCCCGAGTACAAGGAAGAACTGGTCCGCGTTGCCTATAGGGGTGGTCGCGGCGGCCACCGCGGCTCCTCGAACCCATCATCACCCAACCAGCTGAGCTACGTCAATCAAGGTCCCCGGGACCTCGCTGCAAGAGATTCCGGATCTGCCCGCAAGAGACGCGTGTCTCCTTCAGGCTCTCCCCAGCCCCGTTCTAGTCTCCGTGACCTTCACATGACACCTGATCGTAGTTCGCGCCGGCTCCTGCCAGTTGAAGCGCCTGCGTCATCAGACGGAAGTCCACTGCCTCGTTATCGGAGAGGCACAGCTGCAAGTAAAACGAACACCACCAGCACACCCAAAGTCGGCACGGCAGCTGCTAATGATGCCTCAGTCAGCGGCGCAGCCGACGAGCCCACCCCCCGCTCTCCAACACTGACGTCGACTTTTCTCCAAGACGACATCAACTCCTCCTTTGTGACGCCAGCGCCGCACCGCGTAGAGCTAAAGTTGAATCCCCCCAGCACCCTGCAACGACCCAGCCAGCACATGCCAACAAGCTCGCCTGCCCCATTCTGGAGATATGCCGAGATCGGTAGCACCCCTCTGAAGCCTGCCCCATACGACTACAGTCCTTCGAAAGCCCTCGGCCTTAGCAGCGGCCCGAGCACCGTCGTTATGCCTGCTAGCAGCAGCCCACCACCGGTCAAGAGATCTGGGAGTAAATCCCCCATTTCTAGTCCCACGCGCCCTTCTCGCAATATGGACGACGAGACCCCAAAACAGGAGCGAACTACCGGTCTTCGGTCTTCTGCCGCTACACCCTCTGTGCCTACAATATCAACCCCAGATCCAGCACCCACCTCGACCATTGGGTCACAACTGCCTCCTCCACCCGTCGAGGAGGAAGAGGAGGATGATGCTGGCTTTGATCTCACAAAGTAAGTTGATCTTGAAGAAGTAACAAGCAAATTTGAAACTCGACATTTATTAACATAATAACAGGGGCTTCCAGAGTATTGGTTCTTACCATGCACCTGTTCAGCACGGCTTATCAGTGCCCAATGCTATGAACAGCAGCCGTTGAATCGTGTGCTTTTTTCTTGCTTTTGGTTTCGAATTATCTCTTTCTGTGTTTTTTGGTGAATTCTACCTCGGTTGACTTGGAGTATTTCCCCTTGGGAGTTCATCTTCTGGTATCATGAATATGTATTATTATTGTTGTTCTGTTTCTGTGTTACCCTGTTATATATTGGCTGGTCTTTTTTGACTGAAGTCTTGTATCATGCTATGTTTTCTCCTGTTCGATATTTGAGCCTTTTCTTTTTATTAATTGGCTTGGTGTATTTGTATCAAGGCTTGACTCCAGTCTTTTGGCCGTTGGTGTTTTGTTTATTTGAAATCTGGTCGCGAGTCTTCCTAATTTTCATATTGGTTGGTGGTGTTTGTTTTAGCCCATATCCTGTCCTCGCCACTATTTCTGTCTACCTAGCCTTTATTGCTTGCAGAATAGCCGGCTCATACCACTTTTGAGTTTGAACATATCTTGCCACCATGTTATTGATATTTTACTCGGCATATTGTCTCAAGCTACGAACCCGTTGGAATATAACGTACCTGTAGCAGATAAACTTACACTGGTACTTGCAAACCATCTAGTGAGGATGTCGATTTGAAGCCTCAAGATGCTCTTCAAGTTAGAAGTGAGCAATTTGCAAACCCGGCATCTCGAGTCTGTCTACACTGCGGCTCTCGCATTCCTTGCCTAATCACCAAACAGGCCCAGCACTATCCATTTCAGGGGACCCCGGAACCCCAGAACCCTGAAAACAACAAGTCAATAGGACCGGCGGTCTCTTACAATTTTTGATAGTGGCTGTTCACTGGCTGCTCTCTGGCGGTAGGGTGTTGATGTCATGGTTGATCCATTCGCAAATGAGCATGGTGCTCGACAATGTTTTGAGGCAGGAGGGCTATCCGGGACTCACGAATTGACTTGGCGGCGGCCTAGCGCTGGTTGGGACAGCGCTTTAAAGAAAGTCTTCCATACATCACCGAGAGAATTGTATCACTGGCATATTTTCGGGTCTGGGGTCGGGATATCTCTGCGAGAATGACCGGTAACTATAGAACAAAGAAAACTAACAGACGCTAGAACTGAATGAGTTTTGGTCTGTACAATGACTCAAAAGTCGCATGCAGCAAAGATCTGGTCGGCTGGTTTCTTGGGGACCAAGCCAGTTAGCTAGAACTTTAGGCAGGAGGACTCGTCGCCATTATTTGCTATGGCATGAATGATACAGTGTTCTGCTCTTTATTTGCGTGTCGAGTCCGAAAAAGAGGTGGTGGTATCCGGCCCGATAGCCACCGTGGGTAATCGAGCTGATCGTTATTGCCGGAGGCCCTATGCTACGCCCCGGACACGCAAACCTCATCATTGCCGGCCTGGACATGTTAAGAATATGCTTGAAAGCAGAAAAGAAACCACCCATGACACAGGCCGAACACTCAATCAAGTGGCCTGCCATGAGCGAGCCAACAAGATCATCGATGCATTCGTGGCCCTGACCATGCCTCCAGATAGCAACGGCGATCGTCAGCGCAGCGTCAGCGACATTTCCGAAGATGACGAAATCCGCACCAGCACTGAATGCTTCTGCAACACCACAGTGCCAATGTCCAAGTTGGTAGACTTTCTTGCCCCTTTGTTGGGATTATTGACGTGCCCATTTCCCCCTAGCTCACCGATTGTTGACTTGACTTTGAGTGTAAGTTGGCGAACCATCTTCTATCTGTGACTGCCCAGCGGATATTGTTATGCGCATCTTACTGGTTGACTGGCGAAATGACTAGAGTGCTACATGTGTGAGCAGTGAGCTTTAGGTAGAGAGAATTGTTTTTTTCTCTTCTCCGCATTTTGTTCTCTCTACTGCAGCCGAGGTGGTATTGGCACAATGTCAAGCTACCTTTTGATCGGCATCAGATACTGAGTTTGTGTTTTTGTGCACTCTGGCTGGTAAATCTACTAGCTTCTCTTCCAGATATGAAGCAGTTACTATGTAAGAATTTGGGGAAGAAGGCATCACGGCCATGATTCACATATATGGCTGAAACTAGCAAGAGCAATGTCGTTCTCAAGAGGGAAGGCACTGTTGAGTTGCACCTTCTCCTCAAGATATAACCCCGCACGCTAGAGTGGCCTGGCCTTCTAGCGTACAACGGGGTATTTTTAGCGCTCCCGAGGCTTAGGGACAACACTTTACTACCCACAACTGCAGCACCAAGTCCCCATTTTCCACTTCTACTCAGCTAACCATAGCTTAAGTTGCCCTATGCTCGCACGACGCCGGGCTATCCTCATGACTCCGGACACGCTTGATTTAATTCCCGGTGATCGGGACAGCTCCTGCCATTTTTGGTAGCGGGCTCGCAGGAAATAAGTGAGTGGCTAGTTGATAGGAGGAAGAATGGCACACTGCTGGATGAGGAATAAGCAAATTGGTGCCAGCCCTTGTCAACCCTTGTCAACCCTTGTCTTTTTCCTGACTGATACTCTTGGATGGCTCCTGTCATTACAAAACGAGCATGGAGAGCTTGTTTATCAGTCTCAAACCCGTGAAGATATCAGAATAGATAGCTGCTCCAGAGAGGCAAAGAACAGAAAAACATGATCCTCGGCCGGTCATCGAAACCGCGGTCGCGCGCGTCTATAGCCTGCGCTGGATGTCGAGCGCGGCGTACCAAGTGCATTATCGCTGAGGGCCAGTCATCATGCGAGCGGTGCACGCGGCTCAACAGGACATGCATGCTGCGCGACGACGATGAACGCAAGAGGCCAGTTACAAAGGCGCAAGTGAATGCGCTGATACAGCGTATTGGGTCTCTCGAGCAGCGCCTGAGCGATGCTGGCCTTGATTTACCACCGATGCTTGAGAGTGCACCACTTCTGAAGCTGTTCAACCATGCATCCGGGGCTGCAGAAAGCCGGATGATAGCACCAGAAGACGGCGTGAACTTGAGCACAGATAACGTTCAAGGAAACGGAGCTGCAGTGTCAAGAGACGATGGGTCTGAATTGCATTCACTCGACAATCTGGCCGAGGCCGCAGCTAGACCAGCATGGCCGCCATCAATACCGTCAATGCCGCCAGCCCAATCTACTCCGGTAGTTGAATATGTCGGACCAATAAGCTGCGGTAACGGGAGTATCGGCAGTGCTGGCGGACCTGCAACGGAAACGGCAATGGACCATGCCGACTCGTCACAGACGACTCCCGCAACATTGATATCTGCATCTGACCCTGTACCATCACCGGCCATGCACTCCAACAACTTCAACTCTGGACATCAACTGTCCACTGGCTCGATGCGTGTCTCTGGTGGCCACTCTCGGTTTGTCGGCAAAACAGCCAACTTCCACATGTACTCCAACATGTACCATGCCGAGAAGGATGAGGTACGGCTGGAATGCGACAAGAGTGCGGCCCGTACACGCAAGTTCTTGTCCAATATTCCATACGAGGCCCACCACCACCTCATCTACCAGTTCTGGAACTGCTACAACTCCATCATCCACATTGTGCACCGCGGGGCACTTGAGACCGACAGCGGAGACCCTATCTTTGGTGCCGGCCTTCCTGGACTGGGTGGACCAGAGAGCGGCAGTTATTACACGCCATTCCTCCATGTGTGCATGCTTGCCGTTGGGTTTCGTTATGCCGATCGCACGCGGCCTGAGATCCAGGCTTTTGCAACACCCCAAGGCGAGTCGCTGCTGCACGATGAAGCCAGGATTCTGGCCGAGAATGAGCTCAAGATGCCCGGTGGTGTGCCTTCGGTGCAGTCACTGCTACTGATGGGTGACCTAGAGTGTGGTGTTGGGCGGTATAACACGGGCTGGATGTATGCAGGGATGGCGTGCCGACTTGTCTTTGACTTGGGTCTCAATCGGCAGTGTGACCAGCAGCCCGGCCAGTCCCGACTGGACATGGAGGTAAAGCGTACTGTACTCTACGCCAGTATTGTCATTGATAGGTAAGCTCTTATATCTGTCCAGCGAGATATGCCACAAGCCGGAGCTTCGCCTGCTAACCATCCAAGAAACTGGGGTCTCTTCTTAGGCCGCCCGACATGCATCAAGTATGCCGACATCTCTATCCCCAACGGACCCAACAAGCCACATCAAATGCAGGGCTGTCTGCCAATGGGCCTCGAGTGCCGCTTCGAGACGGAAATTTACGAGGCACTGATAGGACTTACCGATATCGCTTCAAAACTGACAGATGCTGCTCACCGTCAATACACTGTATCTGACGCCAGTTCTTTTTGTTTTGTCGCCAGCTTGGAACGCGAGACGCGTAATTGGTACCGCCAGCTGCCACGCCATTTGCGTTGGACACCAGAAAACTTGGCACGCAACCCGCCGTCTGCCTTTTACAATTTGCACCAGCAGTACCATACGTTATTTATACTCTTATACCGCCCTTTTCTGCTGACTGGAGAAGATTCACCACCTGGGACGCACAGCACCGGTGGATTTGTAGGAATAAGCGACAAAGGGCACACTGAGAGCCGGATAACTGCTTATAGCGATGAAACTGACGACGCCGACAACACTGACAGAATCGACAAAATCGAAAATGTCAACGATATTGACGGTGAGGCGGACCATGGCAGTTACATTGTTATGCACTTGGCCCGCAAGACCTGCTTTTCACACGCCATTGAGATTGCTCGCATCTACGAGGCATTCTGTACTCGCTTCCCATGCCGCACAATGTTTGTTACCGGCATGCAGCACGCGGCGACGGCGGCATTTGCTATCGTGGACGGCCTCGAAGCAAAGGCGGTTAAAGTGACAGACAAAGCCAAGCTTACTGAGACCCTGCTGCACCTGCAGAGCCTGGCCGAGTCACTCCATGCGTATGCAAGTGTCTACTACCCGGCACGGGTCATGACGGGAGTGTTGTTCCGGGTAATTGCAGAGTACCGGGAATCTCAGCAGCCTGAGCAGCAAGGACGGTACGAGCGACAAGAGCAGCAAAGACAAGCTTGCGTAACATCCCGCTGGCCTGGAGTGCAGCCGTTAATACCCCAGACACAAACACATCAGTACATGGCGACCCACATAACTTATCAACATCAATCCTCTGCAGAATGGGAAGGCTTCATGTCCGGCAGTGAAATTACGGACCCGTTTAGGATGCTGGGCCCTGCAGCCAGCAATCCGGTTGATTTCATTGGTTTTGAATTTGACTCAGGCATCTGGGACTCGATCATGACTACACTGTCACAGCCAGTAGCATATGGTGTATAGATATATATGGTCGACAATTGAATTGGGCAAATACACTAATGTATGAGTTATGCTATGAAGCAATTCTTGATATCATACTACTTCACCTCTACTTGTGGTGAAGCTTTTCCTTAATCTTGTCTCCAAGACTCTTCTTGTCCTTTGGCTCGTCGAAAGAGCTTTCGGTGTTGGCGCTCGTGCTGGTGGTGGTGGCAGCCGCGGTAGAGCTGCTAGTCGGCTTGGTCTCGGACGGCACATCATGGCTTGCGGATGGCTTGGAGACCGAGATGCCCTTTTCTTCCAAGAGACCTGATTTGTTAGTTTTTATACAATCTGTATCAGACATTGATATGCTGCTACACAAAAACTTACGGTCTGCCTCGCGGCCGGCACCTTCACGGGCGGCATCAAAGTCGCCACCGTCAGCCTTGAGGCCCGTGCTGCGAATGTATTTCTCGCCGGTACCTTCACCCTGGGAGTTGGTATGAATCTCACTAGTAGCGTTGCGAGCAGGAGGTCCACCAGCAGCGCTGCCCGGTGTACCGACACTGCCACCGCCGGCCACTCTGCCGCTGGCAATGGAAGCGTTGCTGCTCGTGGCACCACCACTGGGGTTGTACGAGTCACGGCTGCCTTCTAGGTTGGTCTGGCGTGCACTGCCATCGTCAACAGACGTGTTGGGAACTCTGGAGTTGTTCAGACCAGCAGCACCCGCAGCCTCGGAGGTGCCTGCAGGATTCTGATTGTTGTATGTGCTAGAGTTTGTGTTGGTGCCTGAACTGGCATAAGCGGCGCTATCACCCGATGTGTAGGCGTCGTTACCGCCCGAGAAGGAGGATGAGGTGCGATTGGCCTCAAGGGCAGCATCTTGCTCAGCCTTGTTGCCGGCATCATAGGGCTCGCCTCTCTTGGTGTTGCCAAGGACACCAGACAGAGGCTCCTCGGAGCTGTCTAGGTGCGACGTCGACCCGGATGTGGTAGCGCTGTCGTAGGCACCTGTTCTAGGCGCAGAGCCAGCCTGGGTCTGGGTGGTAGTAGTGTTGCTACTAGCGTAGTTGCCAGTGGTTGTGTTGCCGGTCTGCTCGTTTGTGCTAGGCCAAATGGCCTCGGCTGCAGCGTTGACGGCGTTGTTGATGGTCTCCATTGCGATTTATGTGTGATTGACAATGGTGTCTTGGTATATGATGGATGTTTATTGGGGAGACAAATCAAGGAGACGAAATCCGGTATAGATAGACAGGTCGAAACATGATATATATACCCGTCTGCCAAAGATGGGGGTGAGACATGTCCTTTGTTATCATGCTTGTTTCTCCTGCGCCCGCGCCTGTACTCTCTGACGTCGATGGTACTTTTTACTTATTTCCAAAAACAAGCATCCCCAAAAATATTGGCGAGCTATCACTAACTAGTCTGACCCAATAGATTTCCTGAAAGAGCATAAGATAAATTAAAAAGGAAAGAAAAGCTATAAAAACAGGATGTGCAAAAAGAACCAAGCTTCGACCCATGCTGCCATGTTCATCTGGTCTCCGTATTCCCACCCGAGCCACCCTTCCCGTGAGATCAAGAATTGGATCGGCAACACTAAGAGATATAATTACGAGACTATCAAACCCATTGAAGTCTTGGTTGACTACTTTGAAACTGTCCATTGGGATGTCTCCCTCGATGGCGACATGAGCTGACACGGTGACATGTCGTGGCTCATGAGCTCATCTCACACCGATGTGCATAGATCATTAGCTTCAGCAGTATGACAAGTCTGACCTGCGAACTGCACAGATACAAAGGAAAGATAATACTGTTACAGAACGTCCCGATTCATGTATGTAATGCTTGTGGATGACGTCGATTGCAAGAGGCAGTGATTACACCATACGTCATTGGCATGTCTCTAAATTGTGGGTCCACCCATGCCTCCCCACATTATTCATCTAGATCGGGCGTATCCGAATATTAAATAAGCATTTTAATCATATGCGGAAGGACTCATGGAGAGCAAGACACAAAAGGGAAAGAGCTACTGACAGTGCAAGTCTGAGTTGTATTACTCATCCATAGACGACATCAGATACAGCCAAGTGAATGTTCAAATATTTCAAAATATGTGCTAATATACATTAATGCAACAGTATTAAGGAGAGTAAGAATGACATTAGACTGGTATCAGAGAGAGTGAGACTGTTTCGTTTCTGATCCTCAAAGATTTATAAGATCTCGAAGCAGTTTTAAGAAAAGGATGACGTTATACAATTACAAAGACATCTCCATACACCTTACAGCAGCATGGCGGCGGCAAAGATACTAGCAGCAGCAGCCAGAGTACTACTCAGCTTGACAATGGTAGCACCAGCAGTTACGATGGTAGAGCCTGTGGCAGATGCAGTAGGTGCATAGGTGCCACTTAGAGAGCCGTTCTTGCTAGCTGTGAATCCGGCCGAGGCACCAGTGCCAATGGTGTAGAAAGCAGCTGCTGGGGGGGTGTAGACGGCAGCGACGGTAGTGACAGCGGCTGAAGCAGCAGGGACAGTGGCACTGGAAGCAACAGAGCCACCGATAGTGGTGAAAGCAGTCGTGGTGGAAGGGAAGAAAAAGGTATTAATGATGGGGGTCGGGCAGGGAACCAGGATGATGACATCAGTGATAGCAGCAGTAGTAGCGGCGACTGATGCAGCAGTCGTGGTGGTGGTCTCAGTGGCAGTGTTGCCGCCGTTGCTGTGCTTGTTGGTGTAAGTTTGGGTGACGGTGATGGTAGTCTGCATGGAGGCAGGGCAGTTGACGACGGTGGCCTTGCAGCTGGTGATGGTGTAAGTCTTGGTGGCCAGGACGGTCGAAGTCACGAGGCCAATGTCAGTAGCAGTGGCCGTGATGGTAGCCTTGCTGACGCTGGCGGTGGCAGCGCTGCTGACGGAGGAAAACGCAGCAGACGATCCAGCGGATAAGGTGGCGGTGGAAGAGGTAGATGAAGAGGCAGATGAAGAGGCAGTCGACGAGGCAATATGCGAGCCGAACGATAAGCCAGATGATGAGCCAGCAAAAGACAGTGTAGAGTTGCCAAGGTGGACACCCTTGCCGACGCCAAGGCCAACAGACGCGGTGGCGGTAGCAGATAGACCAGCAGTGGCGGTTGCACCGACGGAGATGCCGGCAGACACGGTAAGACCAGCAGACAGACCAGCGGAGATGGAGCCAACTCCGGAGCCAGAGCCGCCACCAATGACGGAGACGACATCGCTGACAATAGCGCCGATGCACTGGGTGGCAGTGGGCAGTGAGAACAGAGTGGTCGAGACGGTGGGAGCAAAGCCAAAAGTATTGTAATCAATCTCGATAGCGGCACGAGCAAAGGCACCAACATTGAGGTCGATAAACTCGCGGCACTGCAGACCGCACTTCTCAGACGTCTCAATGATAGTGACAAGCTCAATGATGTTGATGTAGACACCAGCAACGAGACCAGCACCGATAATGACAAGATCGCCCTCGACACCGGTCTGGGTGCGGAGACGCAGATCGCACTTGAAGGTGGCAGTTCCACTGGAGACAGTCACAGGCAGGGTCTTGGCCGAGATGCCGGTGAAGAAGGAACCGCTGACCTCACCCTCAGCCAAGCTGGACTCAACGTAGGCACCGTCGGGAAGAGTGACGTAGAAACCACCACCCGAGATGTCAATCTCGGCAGACAGGTAAAAGACCAGGTCGACGGCAAAGATGATGCCGCAATTGATGCCTGCAACACCAAAACCGATGGGGGTGTTGGAGGTAAAGAGGTTGACAGTGTAGGTGGCGGAGTCGGTCACGGCAACGGCGAGGTCGACATAGGCCTCGAGAGCAGAGAAGTCGATGCGCAGAGAAGGTTTGAGCTCCTCAAGGTTGGTGATGGAGGCACCAATGGAGCCCTTGGTGTAGCAGGTCTTGCAGACGACATTAAGGCCGACGGTACCGCCCTCGCCATCAGCGTACTTGCCATCGAAGAGGGTCTCGCCGCTCCAAGAGTGGCCAAGATCAAAGGTGGCTGCAGTGCGCTTCTCGTTGACAGTGCGGGCATCGACGAGCATGCGGCGGCTCTCAAGTCTTTCGACGTTAATGGGAGAGGCAGCACGCACGACGGCCAGGTCAGCCAGGCCAACGGCTGGGGCAACGGGGCTGGCACAGACAGAAGCGGCCAGAGCGGCCAGGCCTAGAGGGTTGATGAGCTTTGAGAAGAACATTTTTCTGTGGCTGTGAAGTAGGATATAACGATAGTGATAAAAAATAATGACAATAATGACAAAAAAATAGTGTGTTAAAATAACGACAGTGTTGATGAACAAATATCAGACTCGCTAGGAGATATCTGTAAGATCAGAAGTGAAAGAGAGGGAAAATAGAAACTAAAAAAGAAGAAATAAAGAAATAGAAAAAGAAATGTAACGAATGACTTGGTTTTCTGAGAAACGAAGATGGAGGAGGAGGAGGAGGAGGAGGAGGAGAAGAAGAAGAAACAGAACAGTTTAAACATCGAGGGGGTCGTGATCTTTATGTCTGTTGACGAGCCCAAGGTTTACAACGGACAATACATGTGAAATAATAGTATAAAATAAATCATTACTATATAAAATATGATAATGGCATATCAGAGGGGGGGGGAGGAGATGAACCCATCTTGAACATATCCCGTGTAGGGCCACTTACATGAGAGAATGGAGATATGGGGCTCCTGAGAGCATAGTACGTAACAAGCTAGGGTCGAGGAAAGCGAGCTAGGAGATACAAATGGGGAAAAGAAAAGAAAGATGATAGTGTTGATATCCCTGTCTGTAAGTTGGGAGAACTGTGAAAAGGTACATGTGAGTTTGGGTAGTTATCTGGGGTGGGCAGTAGCTCAACAGAGCGGCAGGGGTATGTGTATCTTGTACTCAGTATTTGCTCTTGAATTTCTCTTGTATCTTTCTCTTGAAATCATATTGAGGGGGGTAGAGTGAGCAGAAGGAAGGGTAAAAGGAGGGGGGGTATGGATCTGAAAACGCCAATAGGAGATATATAATCATGACTAAAAAAAAGACATTCAGAAATATTGAACACTTCTGTGATCAAGTAAAGCAATATGCAGAAGAAATCATGTGAATATCAAGATAGAGTTGATCTGATGTCGAGACGACTTAAGCTTATGTGCACGAAACTCGAAACCAGATGTGCTCGCAAGAGGATGAAGGAAGTGGATTGAATCTAACAAAACAGGAATAGAAAAGAAACCGAGACACGAGACATTGCCAACGCCCAAGAGCAGCCTCTGTTTCAACTGAACGTTGGAGAGGCTATTCCCCTCCGCCATGCCCTCTTGGGATAGTGTCCTGTGTAAGTGAGTGCAATCACTCGATAATACGGAGTAGGGAATCGGACGAGAATAGGACTATGGTTACTCATGTTACAGTGTCGTCTGTTTCGCCTTATGTGTATATGTTTAGGATATACTTATATTTATTCCAAACGGTTCCTAGTTGATTTTATCTTCGTATTCACAAGGATACTCTGTATGACTACTGATAATGTAAAGATCTTTTCGTGAGAGGAGGGAGGAGAGGAGGAAGACGATGTAAAAAAAGCAGAGTTGCAGTAAACTTACAAGTAAAAACGGAAATTATTTTCTCAAAGAGAACAAACCTCGCACAAACAAGATGAAACAATGAATTAGACCAGAGCTCTAACGGTGAATGAATTGCTAAAGAAAACGTGCCGTGAATGAGCATGCCATATACGAAGAATGAAGAAAAGAAAGCAAAAAAGCATGGGCATATGTATCTACGTATTTTGCTTCATCTTGGGCGAAGACGCAAGAAGCCGGAAGCAGTTGAGATGTTGGCTCTAGCCAAAGATCCCGATGAATAGCATCAGAAGACAGATAGTGTCCAGATGACGACCCGGACGATTCGGAGACTCGAGGTATCCAGCCAAAAGACAGTTTGAGGTCTGCTCCAGCAATAGATGCACTATCGACAGACAACTGGAACTAGCCTTGCCCGGCTTGATGCCATTTACCCCAGTATAAAGATAGTATGCTTGATGTTCTGTTTTCGCCTTCGGCTAGCCCACGCCATCCACGAGGGGGTATTTTGATGTGAGATAAACAAAAGTAGATTAAGATGGCAACAAAGAGTAGTCCATGCCCAGTCAGTATGCTATTAGATACGGGGTGATATCGGCAAGCGGCATGAAGAAAGGCACACAACATTCGAGGTTCTCAGTAAAGGCACGTCGTTTCCTCACTTCTGTGATGCACGTTGAGGAGATGGCCATCTGCCTATGTAGGACAGGACAAAGAACCCTCACGGCGAACAGAAGAGGGGCTTGTACCTGGTTAGCACATATTTTAGCCCTGTAGATATTATACTAATGTCGTCGTTCCCGAACCAGGGGCAAGAGTGTGCCTGACCATATGCGCAAAGACAATAGGAGCAAAAGAACAAATGAGCAAAATAAGCAAAGGAGCGAAAAGAGAGAAAGGCTTGGCATTCAGGTACAAGTGTCGTGTGTGCTTTCTTATTTGATGCGTAGAGCTTCCTTATTCGTAGCTGTTCGCAACTATTAGTTGCTATTTGCCGCTGGACCAAGCACGGCAATGAGGGTGCATTTAACGGAGTTCCGCTCGGGCCAGTTGCAGCGTTGCACTCTATGACGCTGGGACTCGAACACGCCAGGGGGCGAAGCTCACAAGCCACTCTGCCTCTCATGCGAACACATGCCAACAAGGGGCACCAGATGATGAGACGACGGCGAGAAGTGTATGTGGCAGGATGTCTGATGAGTCTGACGGTTGCTTATAATTGCTGTAATTGATTGCCATCTTGGACTCTGTATCTCTATTCGCTACTCCATGTCCTGCCTGTCTGATTAACTCTAGGATAGGAAATGAAAACAACAAATAGGCAGAATGGTGATTGATTAGTCAGCCTATAAATTTTGTGTTCTCTTAGGCTTGCCATTATGCTATCCTCGACACATTTATAATATGAAATTCAGAGAGTTACTCATCTACACAATGATGAGAAGAGAGTACGCATCGTTATTCCTTAGACGTTGATCGCTGCTCTGATCCCTGTCCTGTGCCGTTGAAAAACTCCAGGCCCAAGTTATTTTTGGTCTTTGGCTTTACTGCTTTTGCTTTGATTCTTGCAAGGATCTGCTGTGGAAATCGAATACACAGAGTCTACCAAGAATATGATAATACCAAGACCACAAAACAACTGCTGGTATACATATATAGTTAGACAATTACGACGGGGGCTACAAAGCGTAAAAACCACAGAAGCTGTATGCATTTGGAAAATACAACAGACGTCGCTACGCTACTCCGTACGTGCTACGTATAACGTTATATCAAGAGCGATTTTTCCACATGTGCGTCTGTGTGCTGATCTCACCTCGGCACCATTCTACGAAGTACCTCAGCAGATCACCAAATCACAAACCCGAAACTAATAAGATACATAGCCGGCGAGAGAGCAACGTCCGTGGACAAGGTGAGATATTTTTTGATGTAAAGTAAGCATGCGAAAGCACTACTTCTTTGTTTCACTGTCCTATCTGCATAGCTACTTTGAAGTAGCGAGAGACTACATACATGTGTTTTTCTACCATGTTCTACGTTCGGACCCGCAGAAGACACAGACAAGAGAAAATGAGAGGAACCAGGAAAAGGAAAAAGAAAAAGAAATCCATCCGTCGCCTGCTGTTTGAAATGCAAGACCCTTACCCACTAGTACTGCCGTTCAGTGTACTTGGCGATAACCGCAACATATCGTGGCAGATGTAATGGGCTAAATACACATCGCCAACGCCCAGGAGAACTAACTAATGAATCAAGCCGGACGAAGCTACTTTGTCTGGAGAAGATGGGCGCGTTGTTTCCGTCTCGTTTCATGCTGCGACTTTATTAGTCCGGTGGCAGTCTATCTCGCATTCGCTTTCCATCGTTTATCAGATAGTGACAGTGTAAGTGTAGATGATATGACAAGGCTGATGATTATTTCCCATTTTATCTCACTCTTTTACACATAAAAGGTGAGCACATCGTATCCGGAGATGTAAGATACTGCCATACGAGCTCATATTACTGATAAGCATGCCACACGGGCGCAGATATAAAAAGCACGTGCCAACGAGTCAATAGAATAGAGACATCTACTTGGCAAGAGGCTGCGATTAGCTATTTTTCTCATTTGGTAATTTTACTTGCCTGTGCTTCGCCGCACATGGCGTGTCTCCCTGCCTCCGTCCCATCACGTAGACAGCATCGATCCTATACCATAATTGTAAGATGTAGAGCTTATTATATCGATGGCCCTGAAACAGAGTAACTCGGATCATAATGACCGCCATGACCAGCACCATTAGCCTCAATGTGTTAACTAAATTTAGGCATAACAAAAACAAAAATAATCAGACTCGTGCACCAGCACACGCAGGAGAATCTCGCCAACGGACAGCATCATTCATGTTTGACCAGTTGTTGATAATACATTGTGTCAATGTTTTGTTAAGGGGCTGCAAACGATTAGATAGATAGGTGGCAGGACTGAGTTACGATTTACGATGATATGATGCAGTCTGATGACATTTCACAGATCCTTAAAAGTTCTTGGGCCCTTTGAAGTCCTCAAACTTGGACCTTTCCACCGGGTAATCCTCCGAGGAGCTGCTTGTTAGTACCGCCGTGATACTGACGATTATCCCTGGAGCATTGCGGCTGTTCAGCTTGGCGCATCAGGATTCATTATGTATACAAAGCATAAATTTCACCTCGTATATATCGTTAACGATGCACTGGCCAACCAGTGACCTGGCCTGCAGCATTATAATTAAACACGTAAAAGGAGCCCATCGTAGTCCAGCAATGACCACAGTACGCGGCACACAGCATGGACGCGATAGAAGTGGTTGCCTCGGGTTCAGATTTGTTAAACAGATTACGTGTATTCGTCTATCCTCTATCCTCTCCATATGCATGAAGAACGAGCAGTGCATATGCTAGATATACAAATGTACTTGTGGAAAAAGCGAGTATAGAGAGAGGGCTGACCGAGTCAAAGCAAGGATGCAAGCACGGTGACTAGCATATAGCAGGCATCGGATACATCACCCATACGAGAAACAGTTTGAGCAAAAGCAACCATCAGACGACAATGCAGAAGCAGATCAAGGTGAAATCAAAGGGAATAAGCAAAGGGCTCCAAGGACGATGGTTCACATGGGTCAGTCTTCTTATGGCAAAAGACTGAAAGAAAACCGAGTGAATTGAAGTAGACGCCAGGAAGCAAAAGAGGGTAGGGAATCATCGGCAGCAAGATATGAAGTAAACGAGCAGCTTTAAAGAAGAAAGCAGAAAAGCAAACGAGGGGGGGGGATGCAGAAAAGCAACTAAATCCGAGGGAATAAAGAAAAACAAATAGGAACAACTCCGAGAAATAAAGCAAGGAATGGAAGATGGCAAACGCGGAGATCGCTGAGCTTAATAGAAACCCCCACAAGCATGCAAGCTTGGATGTACTTGTGACCCCGCTGAGCAATGTATGCAGAGAGCCACTGTCAGCTCAGGCTCGATACCAGGTTCACCACTCAACGCTGTCCGTGTCGTTAATTAACCTGGCACAACAGCTCAGCCTCAAGGATGAACTTGTTCTCCTTGTACTTCTCCTGGGCTTCAAAGGCCTTGTCGTACTTCCAGCCGACAACCTCGCTACAGCCACGGCAGGTAATGTCACGGACAATGTGCTTGCCGGTGGTCATCTTGCGTTCCACCGGCGAGCACGTGTCGACGTTGACAACGTTGCCGAACAGGAATGCCTTTCCGTGTTGGCCGCGGAAGTTCTGTTTATTTTTATTAGAGATCAGGTACCATCTTATCATCTGCGTGCAAATTGCAACTCACTCTGCTAATCAAATCTTCGTGGTTGGAAAGATGGGCCTTGCATGTGCGGCAGCCGTAGATCTTGGTCTGGCTCTCCAGGTAGGTGTTGTACGTGAGACCCATTTTGATGGTTTTTTTGTGAGGCTATGATTTCAGCTGAGAATGTGAAAGTTGAAAGCTGGCGAAGTTAGCTGACTGGACGCGGTGTACGGCGAGTACGAGTGGATGCTGGGTGGATGCGGATGTCGAGTGACGTAGCAAAGGTGTGAAAGGTGTGATGGAGATGGGAGATGGAGTGATTGCGGATAAGGGGATGGTACCGTGACAAGGTGGTTGTCGTGAGGTGATGGATGGTGGGATCGTGGAACAAAAACCAAGTTGGTAATTGAGAGAGAGAGAGAGAGAGAGATAGAAGAATGAAGAGGGGAGAAAGAAGAAAGAAGAAAAAGCACCTTCTTTAACAAATCGTTGTAGTAACTGATTTGGATGTCGTCGTTGATGGCGGCAATTCACTGCGATAAGAACCGGAGGCGGATAGCGTGGTGTTTAATGGACAAAGCGGGGACTCGAAAGGCGGTCGGGTGACTGTAGTGTGAATAAGTAGACGAGAGAAGGTGGCGAGCGAATATCTCTTCTCAAAAGTGAGGCAAGGATATCGAAAGGAATAGGTGAAGTTGGGCGAGGTTGAGTAGATGTAAATGTTGACGATAGTGGATAAATTAGGAAGGTGCAGATGGGAATGGAAAAGACAAAGAGGAAGGAAGAAGAGAATCAAACGTGAGAAAAGAGCGAGGGAGAACAGGCCGTAATAAGCAGGAAGAAGAGGCTCAACCCGAATTACCACGTTAATTTAAGCATAGCATTTAATTATTTAAATGCCCTACACTACAAAGGGTGATGACAAGAAGGTCCAGAGGCCGGGCCACCCGTAAAAGGCAAGAAAGAGGGGTGGAGGGGAAGGTGCAACTGCTGTTCAGGTGACCAATACACTGCGAACGGGGCACCACCATGCATCCATTCACCCTTTGACCACTAACACCACAGGCAGCATTTATTATGACCGCCCAATAAACATAAGACAATGAGATACAATCACTAGTCATGAGTACTGTCTTATATCTGCACATTCACTGATACGCAAAGATTTGTTTCACAAGCAGCGCTGCGTCAAACGAAAGAGGCAAGAGGGGTCAATGTGGCGTTAGCACGGAAGACGTGAGAAAGCTTTGGAAAGCTTGAGGAGAAAAGACGAGGAGAAAAACGCAGAGGAAAGTAACTCGAATGGCATGAAAGAAGAAAACAGTCATCAGCAACAGCTCAAGGATGGCAAATAAGCTGTAGTTTCGGTTAAGTACAGCTTGTTCGCCATTTACTCAGCATGTGACGAGCTGTTGGCAGCAAACAAAGAAGCTGAACTGACTAACTGCAAAATAATACGTGTACACGTGAGCATAGAGCTTGAAAACAATACTGAAATCAGAAGTCATGAAGAAAATATGTTGCAGATAACAAATGGCATTGAGACAAGCATGATATTGAACATGCTGACATGAGATTGCTTCAGTAGCGACTGACGAGCATCTGAATAAACACAAAGGAAAGATAAAAGAAGGCAAGAAAAAGAAGACGACAAATAATAAAAGACAGAAGAAGCAACATAAAGTTGATACCCAAATATGTACATGAGAGAAAAGAAGTAAAGACTGTGTGGGGGAGGCCCAAGCAGCTCACCGACCAGGACAAGAGAACAAAAAGAAGAGAACGAGCAAACCAAAAACGAGCAGGCTCACGGGAAAGGACATCTACCAAGAAAATGCCTCCTCCACAAACTCAATCGAGCCCTGGTATTGCCGCTGGCGCACACCGCGACGCACCTCGTCGCTCAGCGCGCCAGGACCGCAGACAGACACACCTAGGGTGCCCACCTGGTTCTCCATCTCAATGCCCAGCAGTGTGTCAATGTTGGGCCGGCCGGGGAACATCTGCACGGTCGCGCTCGGCGAGTTAATCTCCTTGGTCGACCGCGGCCGGCTGACAAAGAGCATAATCCGCAGCACTTCGCGACGTTTATCCAGAGCCAGGATCTGTGTCATCCACGGACGGATCCATTCCAGGTGCTCAGGGCTCTGGATAATCCAAACCAACACAATCTTGCGAGTGGCCACCGTGCCGTTAGCATAGCCGGCCACCAAATCGCGCACATGTGGCACCGCTTGCGTCACACCCACACCGCCGGCAAACAGCATCACCGTGCCGTACGAGTGCATCGGGTGCAGGCCACCGTAGGGACCCTCAACAAGACACTTGGTAATGTAACGACCATCAGGCTGCGCTGCAGCCTTCTTAAAGAGGCTGCCAGTCATACCAGTACGGCCACGAATGACAAACGACATGGTGGTCTTGCGCATCGACAGGACGTCCTGGCGGTTCATGGCCAGCTTCTCAGTGTCCAGCGACTCAGCCTCCTCACTCCAGGCAACCGAGAAGGGGTGCGACTGCCACAAACCAACCGATGGGAAGTACAGGTAGGCGTGCTGGCCGGGCTCAAACTTCCAAGGGCGAGCCATTGTGACAGTGACACGGCAGGCGTTGCCGGGCAGAGCCTCGACCAGAGTGCGGGTGCCGCCGCTGCCAAAGTTGTGGTAGGCAACGCGCAGGAAACGCATGGCACGGTCACCCGCCCACAGACCAACAACGCCAAACAGGTACTTGATCTGGGGCAGGTCCTTGAGACGAAGGTGGTACCAAACACCGACAATGGCGACAGCAGCCAAAATAATGTGCAGAATCTTGAACGTCTCGTAGAAAGCGTGGCGAATGGGGCTCATGGCCTGGATCGAAATAGTGACGAAAGCAATGGTGCCGATGAAGCCGTACAGCAAAAAGGGAACAGTGACCGTCGTCTGGAGGGCAGCGGCCAAGCCACTGGTCATAGAGCTGCTGGCCAGGAAGATGAGCGTGTGGAAGAGCGCCTCAACAACGACAATCCGACCGAACCAGCGGTGGATCAGGTTAAAGGTATCAAAGGAAACGCCCAACAGGTTAATGAGCGGGTTGTTGCGGCCGGCCATGAGAAACAGGGGCACCATGTTGACAACAGCAAGAATGCCGCTGCGGTTGCGGAGCTGGCTGGCGGTGGTGCGGAAGTTGCTGTGGTACTGAATGTCGATGAGGCAAAAGGCAATATTGGTGGCAAAGTAGCCGGCAATGAAGACAAGCTGCATGCGCGACGGCAGGGTACCGATGTTGATGGCCGAGCTCATCTGAATCTCGCGGTTGTGGCGCTTGCTGAAGATGGGGGCGTAGACAATATTGCGCTTGATCCAGGACAGACGGGTGTCCTCACGGGCAAAGTACCGCTGGGTGTCATTGTTGAGCGAAGAGACAGTGCGCACGTAGCGGACAATAGTGGCAGCGATATGGTGGACAATGATAGCGGCAGCGGTTGAGCCGCAGATGAGCATCAGGTAGTTGGCGAGAAGAGCGTTCTCGGCGTCAGGGTTGAGGACGCCGTTAGAGGACGTGGCACCGCCCGCGGCAGTGCTATTAGATGCTCCTGAAGACATGGTAGTTGTAGTTGAATGTGATATCTCCCGAGTATCTCAAAGAGAGCGTAGATAATACAAAGCCGGAAACCTGCCGGCGGCTGAAAAAATGATGTAGAAATGAAGAAATGAAAAGATGAAGAAAGTGAATAAATGGAATGAGATAATACGTCGACTGGGGAGGTGCAAACCGACGATGCTGTTTTAATGAAGGAGGTCTTGGCAGCTTCTTATATATTCTCTTGTGCGGATCAATTGAGATGTCCGATAACGAAATCCTGTTTACTGTTGTATTTCGATAGGCTGTGCTGTTCAAGTCGATGGTGTTGTTCAAAAGCTTTTCGGATGCAGCTCAGATGAGGCTCAGATAGTCGACTGTTCAGATGTGTGTAAGATAAATGATAGATGGTCGGTCCGTGTCAAGGGATCCAATCTCCACAACAAGACTGTACTGTTTGAAGTGACTGATGACTGATGACTGATGACTGGTGGATGAGGACAGAGGTGATCGTGAGACGGAAGAAAGTCGAAGCTTTTCGGGAAAGGGCGTCTTATAGGCGGGAAATGAAGACGATGGGCACGGAAGGGATAGATGAGAAATAGATGAAAAAGAAGAAAAGAAAATATAAAAAAAGATGAGACAGAAAAAGGTCGTAAAAGAAGTAAAAAGTGAGATGTATCTGGGGAGTGAAAGGGGGAGAGAATGAAGAAGGAGATTGTGAGAATATGACAAAGTGAGACCTGCCTGCTCGTGATATGCCTTCACAAGGAATGGATGAAGACTCGTCGAGAGTGAAAAGGGAAGGAACGAGGATGAGAACAAAAAGATGAGAAAAACGAAGAAAAGGGAACGCACTGTAGACTGAGTGCGATTTAAGAAGAGGAAGGAAGGAAGGAAATACGAGTAAAATGAGTTGTGGAAAGAGTCAAGAGCAGAGGATTGTCGTCGGTACCTTCCTTCTAATAGGCCTGCTGGGCGGGAAAGAGCGACTGAGGTTGTTGGCGTGCGAATAGGAACACGCAAATCATAAAAAGCACGAAAAAGCAGCAAAAGAAAAGGGCTAGGCAGGGGTGGTTGAGGGCCCTGCCTTCCTCTTTAGGATATTTTGCCTATGTAAATACTTTTATCGATTTAATCCATTAATAAGTATACTTCACGATGCATATTACATATATATACCCACACCCCTCTTTCCTCCCCTGGCGTCCACGCCACCCTTCCCTGGTGGTGAAACCTTCGGGCCTGACTACGTATTTTGGTACTAAAGTGCTATACAGTACAGACTGTAGATGTTTGGCAAGAACCCCGTCGTCGTACGTCGCTCGCGCTTTCCTGATCTGATGCCAGGATATTACCAAACAAACAGCAAACAAGCTAGCAAACAAATGATCTTCAAGTCCATAGGAGGAAGGAGCAAAGATGATCGCGTAATCCAGGAAGCTTCAACATCATGGGAACAACTTCACGGATTAGAAAAGCAGAGGAGATAGGTTAGAGGCGGTCATTACAATATACGTACACAATTTTCCCGAGGAGCTTATCTTAGCACGCTCGAAGCAGAGTTTATTGCACCTGTGCCCACCCGCATACTGCTTTACTGCTGGATACCGTGTTTTGTCCAGATTGGCCGGCACTGGGAACCAATGCCAACGACGACAGCGATGACAACGAGGCGACCACAACAACGAGGTTGCCAGCAGAAACAAGAGAACGACAAAACAGGCACGAATTGATACTGCATCCATGTTGTCTTGTCAGTCTGACGGAGAGAGGCCGTGTTGCAGTAGGTGCATTCCGGCAGAGTGTCACCGTTTGTTTCATTGTCTTTCTCCTTTCCTTCATCTTCTTTCACTTGATTTTTGCGTCTTGCCTGTATTTATATATTTCGTCTATGCTTATTGTTATCGATCCTATTGGTAGTACGGTTCCAAGCTTTACAGTTTTCTTTGACCATTGTTTCTAGTCGCACTTCACAGATCACAGCCTCGCAACATTCCAATGCTGTTTTTTTTCTTATTTTTATATCTGTTATTCTACGGACTATTTGCCTTGTAACCACTGTATTTTTAGATCTAGACATCCTCACGTCTTTTTTATACTTATGCCATGTTATGCATATTATCTATGTCTGTCCTGTGCAGTGCCATCATCAGTCGTCATCCGGTCGTTTCTGTTTCTGTTTTGGTCTATTTCTGCTTCTCATACTTCAAACACTGTTACTGTAAAAAATACATGTCCAGTAATATGCATTGAAAACTGAGATACATATTCTCTGGCTCTTCTACAGACTGCTACGCTGCGTCGTTAACACCGACTACGCCCCGATCTGGACCTACAACAACGTCGTATCGCCTGGTGATCGCCCAGCGTCAGTGGCTTTGGCTTCTCTACCGTGCCTCCTTATAATGTTCCACCTATATTTGCTATATTTCGGCCTTTCCTACTGTGTCTTCTATCTTAATACATAGTACGGTCCTATCTTACAAATACTTGTCTCCTCTGATGCTTGCCGATCGCCACGATTGGTACACCCCTGCACATATTGTACGAGTACAAAAGTACCTTTTCTCATGGCATGCACCCTGAGTATAAAGTACTTTTCTGCCTTGATTTTGCAGAACATCTGAGTTTTCGCCAGGCAAGGAGTCAGCTACAGTAATAAAGCCTATTCGCTTCGCTTCACTTATCTTTGCTCGCTCGGGTTTCTTGTCGTTCGTATCGTGACTCCAAGAGCGTCTATCCCTCGCATGTTCGGTGGTGGCGTTTATTGTTCGGGTGGAAAACGCCCTTGATCAGGGATGCCACAAGAACGGGTAACGAGGGCTAAAAAGAAAAGGAAAAGGCAGTCACTAGAAGAAACAAAACAGAACCATTCTTACGTATGTCCACATGCATAGGCAAACGATTTGATTCAGAAGTGGATGGTGAGCAGATATATCTATGCCTGAAAAGAGAAGACCAAAAGACCAAGCCGCCAAAAGAAATAAAAAAGGAGGAACAAGGCTATGAAACACGCTAGCCACGGTCAGTGCCCTCCAAAGACAACGAACGCAGTACGAAGTAGAGTATGCGCACCAAAGGGGAGCAGTACTAAGTAGATATTAGAGGCAAACAGAGCTCTACCCTGAATAAAAGGGGCATTTTGTGGTTCTATCAGTGATGACCATCCCGATCACTGAGCCCTCTCTCCACTCTCTCGGCCTCCAGCTCCATCCCAGCTTCAGCCAACTTCAGCGAGCGGACAACAGCCAGTGGGCAGTTGTGGACAGCGCCTCGTCTTTCTTTACATGATCAGCTTGATTGGCTGCATGTGTTGGACAACATGAAACATATATAAACAGCCGTCGCCCGTCGACGAATCAAAATTCGGTCCCTTATAGATATGCCAAGCAAGCACCGTCAACTATGTATTGTCCCTTTCTCATGTCTTCTTGTTTGTTTGGGTTGTCAGCCTCAGATTCTTACGAACCATATTCTTGTGTTTTATCCACGGCTTTATTCTTGATAATTCCTGTTTATTGTGTCCTTCATACGGAGGAATCACTTCATCGCCAGCTAGATGTCAAAACATCATACTTTGTACAGTCGACGTCTCCCTTTACAGCTCCCTGGCAGCAGCAAGGGATAATCTGCGTGATTGATGGAACTAATTCTCTTCACATCTGGGATACTGCGTTATATATATATTAACTCCGTTTACAAGCCCAATGTAGGAATGCAGGAACGCTATATACGAGACAAGGAGCAGAGTGCTTTCGTACTTTGTAGGACACGCCAATATACCCCAAGCTCCAACGACGCAACGGGAATATGCTCCGGGTCGGGCTGCTGGATAGCATTAAAGTCGAGATTGCACAGGACCAGCAACATGCAACATAAATTGTCGAACTCCATATTGGCGTACAAGCATCTTGCCTCTGACTGGGGTATGGCCCGGGCATGCAAAGTTAAACAATACCAAGATAATCGATTTCTTTAGATCAAAGAAGATGAATCATATTCGATCAAACGTTCTCCCCAGAGTCATAGGGCGGGTAATAGGGCGGATGGGGTACCAAGCCCGCTCAAGTATCAGAGCTTCCATCATCTCTCCTGTCGATACTAAGCGCGACCCCAAGCGATATTACACTACAGACACGACGTGATAGACTACTTACGAGGAAAGATTTGTTGGTTCACTATTGGTATCAGAGGTATTTTCCATCCCTTTTATCTAGCTGGAATTTATTTTGACTTTCTGATTCTTTACAAAGTATTATGGCTAGCTTGAGAGAAACTGCATTGCGGTGGCACTATATCGCGGATTACATTCCCGAATAAATTAATCATATAATATATCCTAACATGCGTTCACCTACCTCGATGACTTATCAATCCCGATTTAATATCATCTTATGTTGCAAATATATTAATTCAAACTACCCCTATGCCGCCGGTCAAGACTGTGCGAGCGAGTCAATATCCCATAAATATGCAAAAAATACACCCTCCCGAACTCTCCTAGGAGATAGCAGGCCTCATCGTCCTCCTCGTTATCTAGGCATATCTGTTTGAAAACGCCAAGAGGTAAGGGGTGTGTAACTATGTCAATGGTCGATCAAGCACGCGTAAGCCATATTCATGTAAACGGAGTATGTTCTGTTTCTCTTCTCTGAAGATGTTTATTATCACCGCTATTAACAGGTTATGTCTCATTCGGTGAGATGGTGGCAATTGCGATGAGGTTGTATTGATGTTGAGTTACTGAGATTAATGGAACTCTACAAGTATGGTGATTGAGAGTAATGAAGAGGAGGAAAGGAAAGGACCAGAAAAGACAATAAAAAGAAAAGACAGTGACCAGAGACATATCCATTGCAATTTACTACAGCTTCACAATACGACGGATTTCTCCATATGTAGTTTCTCGTAACCCTGTATGTCGCATCACTGGTATTTATTATGAAAATTTTCCAAAAAAAAAAAGAAAGAAAGAAAGAAAGGAACCCAAGCCAGGCTATGAAATGAAAATGAAAGTATTATCAAAAGAATGAGATGAGCTTTGAAAAAGACAGGGCCTTGATGATGCCAAGAGATTCACTGGCCGGCGTCGTCAGTCAACCGTCACCGATGAAACCACAAGTCCGTAAGTTGACAGTAAGCCAATAGCCGACTTTTGTTTATGAGCATTGCAAACAAGATGACGACGAAAGATGGAACTGGTTTTACAACAGACGAGGTCCAAGTGTCGATAGATTAAATTCAACAGAACAAACAAGAGTTGCGCAGGGGCAACGTATATGTGGTAGAAATCAAAGATGTGAACAAGCAGCGTTCAATACATGCAGCCACAGTGCAACGAGTTAGACAAACTAAGAAGAGAGTAGTCATTACGTATATCTAGATTAGAGCTACGGCTCTAGGGGCGGCTATGGCAAGTAGGGGTGATCAGTATCAAGCATTGAGTGTAAATTATCTCAAAATAGTAGTCGATAAAAGAAGGAATGGTCAAGGCGAATGCCTGTACGAGAGAAGATGGTGTGAAGTAAAGTTGGAGCCCGATTTGTGTCATCGGGCGTTGACCACTTCAACCTGGCGGATAGCCGGCCTGGAAGCTTCAATACTGTGGCGACTGATTCATGACCGGCAGACATGCAGATAAACACACAGACACTACAGACAGGCATTCTATTTTGTACACATGGCTGGCAGTGACAGATGGTGCTCGACGTCGAGATAGTCTCGTTCAGATGATGAGTCCGAGTCACTCATACATCTCACATGGACAGGTCTGCCACGAGGATACTTTCCAGTTCACATCCTGTTCGTTTTTGTATTGAAATGTACATTGTTCGTATGCTCTTAACGTCCATTCCCAAGCCTGCCGTGTTGCCTTTTTACCCGGAATTACACATTGCTACTTTATTGCCTCTCCTTCGTCGTCCTTGATCTGAATCAATGACATTCATCCATGCCGTCACCTGTAACACATAGATCAAGGAGATGAAAAGATTTGCCAGAGAGCACCGCCAGAAACTGCATTCTCTCTATCTGACTGGTGGAATACTCTGTACTGGTAATATCCTTATTCTGCACTTGACACATGCAGGCTCGGCTAAAGCACTGGCTGGGTCTCAGCATCCTCCGTGCTATCGTTGCCAGTGCCACTTCGTGGGGGTGTGCCCTCATCTATTCAGCTATCATCAATCCATTTTAAACCGTGATGACCTCCCAAAGCAAAAGAAGACTCTCCAGGCAGCCACACTCTTCATCCTAGATACACAAGGCACAATATTGGGTGATCCAGCATCCTGCGCCGGCCAAGTGCCCGAGCCCCGATCCTGTCTCGCTTGATGGTACATGTCTAACCCTGCCCATCATTATTTCAGCAGCATATCAAGACGAGACAGTCTTTTTGGATGTAATGAGCGAGCTGGTCAGCGTTCGAATGTTGCCATTGCAGAGTCAGGCTAATCAGGGGTGTCAGAATCGTGCTATGTATGCTGCAAAGGCAAACCGAAGAAGCAAAGACTCATCTAGCTCTAGTATGCCTACAAGTATCCTAAGAGCGCAAGGATACAAGAGGCGAAATATGACAGGCGTGGAACTTGAGTAACGGCGTGGACGCTAAGCGAGTGTGCATTCAAGTTCTCTTCTGTCTGCCCTTGCCATCTCAGGGTATGACTTGTCTTTTCACGTAAAATAATCCGTAGTACAGCGATACAGAGTATTTTCACAAGTAGGACTGCGGAGAGAAAGGCAGTACCGCATTCGATGTCGTATGTGATATTGACAGAGACAAAATCATAAAAGTACAGGGCAAGACACGGGGTAGTCTAGATTGGGCGAGAAATTGCATAAAGTGGGAGTAGACTGACGTGATGGTGGCAGACGGCAGACGTATTTGATGATGGGTAGATAGATAGACTCACAGAGAAGCAAAAATGAATACAAAACAATCAGAAGCATGGAGGTAGACGAAAACAGAGGCCCACCCACACGATACACACTCAAGACCTGCATCCCAAGCAGGGCATCCATTAATGACAACGTCCAATCTGCAACCTGCAGCAATCTACCAATACATCCATCCAGTGTTCCTATCTCTTCTTTGCTTTCTTACGGGGTCCTTCTTATTTCGGGTCTGTGAGCCAAGAAAATCAAAATAAAATACAACAGGATGGGGGCAGTTGCAGAAATACAAAAAGAAAGAAAAGAAAAGCGTACAACGGAGTAATCGACAATTCGGCAAACAAACGAAACATGCTATCAAACACACCAAAACGATGATATACCATAAAGCAATCAACATCTCAGAGACATAGATTTAACTATTCATAATCTGCCAATAAGGAGACTCCAAAAGTAAGTATTTGTTAAACAAAAGATACCAGAGCAAAAAGACAAAAAGACAAAAAGACAAAACAACAAGGTCATGACCCGGCCAAGCGATGGGGCGCATGTCAAAACAGTACCAAGTCAGAGGAGGCCGAGTAGAAAACCCAAGTTCTAGAGCCCAAGCTCGTCGCCGCTGGATGCAGCTTCAATTGTTGTCTCTGCGCCACTTTTGCTGCCAGTTCGCCCAGCCCCAATTGACCGTCTGGCATTTCCAACATTTATGGCACGGCTAATCAATGGGGCTCGTGCAGTGGTGCTGCTCTTGGCACTCTTGACACTCTTGACACTCTTGACACTCTTGACACTCTTGCCGTCGGTGCAGAGACTGGCTTCAAACTCATCTTCTGCAACATCGTCAGATACCAAGTCGAGAATACTCAGGCTCTGCCGTGGCCGGGACAGTGCTCGCACACTACTTCCCTCTCGGAATGCAGGGAGGCTTGCGCGTTTGGCAACCATGGTTCCTGGTCTCCTTCGTGTCCCGGCCATCCAATCAGAGTCTGATGAATAAGGGCAAAAGTCTGACGACGGCAGACTCTGGCAGGTCGCCCTCCTAGGCCGGCCCACACTGGCGTTGACTCTCCTGGCTGGCAACTCAGGTGATGGAGTTGCATGGTCGCTTGTGTCGCCTGTGTCGCTATGGTCGCTGTCACTATGGTCGTCATTTTCGGCTTGCTCGCTCTCCTCGCTACTGTCATCAAATGTCGCCCCAGTAGCCCCGATGTTTGAAGACTCCCGCATAGAAGGTGATGGTGTGAGGTAAGGCATTGGAGTCCGTAGCAGGTCGGGTCTCATACCTGCCACACCACCAGCCTCCCCGCCCCCCGGTGTAGAACCTCCAAACTTGACTGAATCGGCGGATTTAGGAACCGCATCTGCATTGGAAACTGCGGATACAGGAGTGGAGATGACCCATTCGCTGATACCCTCCTCCCACCGGTACCCTTCAAACAATCCCGGTAATGTAGTTGCGCCTATTTGTACCCTTCCTAGTGGTGTTTCCATGTTCCTCAAAGGCGCTGGTGTGGATATACCTCGTGCTTCTCCGGGCATCGAAATACAGTTGAGACTAGCTGCTCGCTTCATACTTCTGCCCAGGCCCTCTGCAAATGCAAGGTCTCGGAGGTCATTGCTTCGACTCGCAAGAAGAAAGGCTGAATCGGCAAGCAATCTCCGAGACAGACCCTCGCTCGATTCACACTCGACTACGCCGCTCAATCGTTTTGACAGGTGCTGGCAAATGTTGCGCAGGTAGTCTCGGACATCCGGCGCGCTCCATGTGGTTGACTTTGAGCCACGTCCGCAATTTTCTGCAACAGATGTAGCGAAGGCCACGGTCACATCGTACAGCTGTCCCTTCACGACTTCATCAGCTTGGATAAAACTCTGTAATCTGTCGTCGTTTTCGTCGTGGTGGCACATTCCGACATCCAAGACACACAGGGCTAGTTCTAGGAGATAGCGTCGTGGGAAAATGCAGGCCGTATTGGCAACAGAGGGCCGTCTTTTTCGGCGCCCAGGCTCGCAAGTTGTCTCTGCAAGACAGTAATGGAAAATGTTTGCGAGCCGCTTTGCCACTGCCGGCTCACGCAGGGATACTGAACTGCATCCCTCAGATAACGCTTCTTGCTGAAGAATACTTATGGCGCACAGGGTGCCTAAAATGCTGACTATAGCATGATATGATGAAGAGGAGGACAGGGGACATGCGCGATCACTATTTCTTGGACTGGCATGAAGGTTCTGCGGCTGAGTGTCGTCTTCTGGTCGAGAGGTTATAAATGCTGAGAGGGCGGACACCATAAAGTCGACAAGTCCGGCTTCGTTGCAAGCCGTTGGTCCTCGACTCGAAAGAAGGCGCGCCACCCTGTGCCATACAGAGGTCAACGCTGGAGTCGACAGCCACGAAATATGCAAATGCCTGCTCTTGAGTAGACCCGTAATCAGGTGCAGAGGGGCAGAGGTCCGTCCAGTCTCGCGAGAGTATTGGATGACCAGATTGAGTGAGGAGGATGCTCCGGTCGCTTCCGGGAAGTAGCTGCTGGTATCGGTCGGCTGTGGGAAGAGGCGCTGGCCAGCTTGAGCACTTTGCGTATGCACATCAAATAGCACCACCATAAGAGCTTCCGCTTCGACGTATGCTTTTGTATTGATACACAGCCGCACCAGCAGACGGATGAAGGCAAAGTGGAAGAGCCCGTCGACACAGGCCTCCCTAAGTATGTTCAGGGCGTGCTCTCGGACAACCACACGGAGATGCTTCCACCCGCCACCCGCCCATCCCATCGACTCGAGATCGTTGTAGATGCCCATAGACACATTCGATGTTCCCATCTCTTCCTCTTCAGATCCTTCGCGGTCCGCGCCTTCGCACATGGATATAAACTGTGGCACTTTCCGGAGACACATGGCCAGCAGCGACGTTGGCTTGCTACTTGTCTCACGAGCGTTGTCCGCAGTAGCCCGAAGAATTGCTGCAACGGTGCGAAAGACTGCTTCGTGTAGAGCGTGGTACTCGGTAGGCGTCTCCTTTGATAGTATCGCCCATTCTTCATCGGCCGGTGTCTTGATGGCCGCATTGCCTCCTAATCGTGGAGCACGGCGATAATAGCCAAATCCGGGCATTGCCCTCTCAGCTTTTGGTTTTGATGCACCAGATTCCCTCGGCCGCTCTTCGGTTGC
Source organism: Ophiostoma ulmi (assembly GCA_029298715.1). Lineage (NCBI taxonomy): Eukaryota > Fungi > Ascomycota > Sordariomycetes > Ophiostomatales > Ophiostomataceae > Ophiostoma > Ophiostoma ulmi. The sequence goes on along the minus strand of JANSLN010000002.1, from coordinate 2,210,072 downwards.
CGGTGTAGCCTCTGTTGTATAAGCGAGGGGTGACGATGGGAGGTCCTGAGGATGCTGGCTCTTGCGTGCTCGACTTATCATCGGGGTCGCAAGCACGATTTCACCTGGCGAGAAGGAGCGCTTTGACTGCTGCTTAGCCGGCACATATGTTGGCCCTTTGGTCGTCGTTGGCTGGTCTGGCGTATCGAGAGTCGACGGGGTTGCGCTGGGTTGGCTCTTGCGCCGCCGCCCTATGCCCTTCAGCGAGTATGTGTACCGCAATCGCTTGCGGTCAGCTAAATCGCTATCATTTGGAAGACGTTTTCTGCTGTTGCAGAGAAATCTTGAGTCGTCGTTCTTCTTCTTTAGCTCTGCGGCGGCCCGCTCTCTTCGAAGAGCCGTTAGGTGTGCCAGAAGAGGTCGCAGTTGGCGGTGGCAGCGCGTCGCCGTCCAGGGTTGCTCTGCCGCTGCAGCCTCGCGCTGTGCCCGTGCTGGTAGAATATCTCTATTTCCATGGCGGTAGATGGATGGGAAAGATGTTGGTTCTGTATATGATATACTGTCCATCGTGCCTGTCCAGTGGTCATCCTATCTCGTCATCCTAAGTTTGTTGCTTCCAAGCCGCGTTGCCAGCTAAGCCGAGGACGTAGATTGGTTTTCCAAATTCAGATTCCGAGATGTCAAAGCTCCAAGGCACAGTTACCAGTAACCAAAGTCGTTAAAGCTGGTCCAAATGTCGTCAAGTTGAGGTCGACAATAAGCGATGCTCCACGGATGTTGCAACCGTAGTGCTGCGCAGGTAGATGGGTATGACCGAGACTTCGTTTAGGAATAGTGGTAATATCAGTATAATAGTAGTAGCAGATGCATCAGATGTGTCCTAGTATGGTATGTAAGCGCGCGAAGAAAAGGCGATGCTAATTAGGGTGAGGGTGAAGTTAAGATGACCAAAATGGTGATGTAGTAAGCTACTTTGGTACAGGGAGGCGTTTGGAGCTGTTTACAGATTTCCTATTTTGGCTAGTGTGTTTAAACGCGACCTCGCCCGAGACTGTTCAGGGCGGTTCTTAGTCATTCTTCTGATTGGCCAGCTTTAAAAGTACGGATTAATTTCGCACAGTGGCGATTGACCGCACGAATGCCGTTTTTATGGATCTACTCTTTGGCCATTGAAAAAGAAATAGCCAAATAAACTCGAAATAAAAAATCAACGATTATGGCAGGAGCTGCGAAAGTGAAACTGGAAGGAGCGAACAGTCGACATCATAGATAGAGAATAGTATCAAGAGGTGCACAGGGAAAGGATGGTAGACAATGCAACTGCCCGTGTTTGTAAACAGCAGGAGCGACCGAGATCCAGACGGCCAATGTAGAGTTAAAGACACATCGGGAAGGACCAAAGGACTGACGTGCCAGACTGGGAAGGAGCGAAAGCGCGCAGCTGCCCGCCCCCCGCCCCGGCCGAAGCACTGTCGACACCGCTAGAGACATAGTGGCAGAGGGGAGGATCACTCCTTCCCCAACAAGGCCTGGTAAGATCCGTCTCTTTCCTCGGCTCCCACACAAGACCAGAGTATCACCTTATACACCTGAATACTTGACCCCAAGTGGGTAAGCCGCCGCAACTCTCGGGTCTGCATTGGCTATAATTTTTTTAGCGGTCGCTTTTTCATGTTAACCCGAAAAAAAGTTTCTCACGACCTCATCCAAAACAGCCAAACCACACACCTTACACACCTTACACATCATCTGTCCACCACCGCCATTACTCCGTCTTGGGCTGTGACACAATCCCAGCTGTGTAGCTTTTCTTGTCTCTATTTATTATTCTGTTTGGGAGGTTTTATTAGTCTTTTAAAAAGTTGGTACCCCCGCTGTTTTCTCGGTTGCGTGATCTTTTGGTTTCCTTTTTGCATTCTTTTCTTCTATTCCTTCATCTGCGTCACAAATAGGCCATCGGTCCTCCCGATTGTATATTTGCACTGGCATTGAAGCCCGGTGTTGTGCTGTTTTGGTGCTCCCATTTCTTTGCCGCTTTCCTGCTTGCCCGCTTCCCTATGTTGATTTCTGTCTTTGCCGTTTCACCGGTCTTTCAACTTCGACCCCGGCCTCGACGACACAGCATCATCATAGACATTACCGTACCCGGTCAGCTCCTCAATTGACCCCAGCTAACCCTACAGGTTATTTTTGTTATATTTCCACCCTCTATCCATTTTTTGTTGCCGGCTATTGTGACCAGCCGGCAGCTATCTTCCCACACTTCGACACCGCAAGATGGCCACTTCCGAGGACCAGACCAAGGCCCCTCCGGCCGGTAAGCAACTCTGCTTGTGCTTTTGTCAGCTTCCAGAGTGTCAATGGCTTGCTAACTACTAGTAGAGGAGACTAGCAAGACTGAGAATGCCGTTGCCAAGCAGGTTGAGGGCGGCGAGGGCGTTGAGGGCGACGAGCCCGCTGCTGAAGGTACGTCACACCCCGCGTCATGGCCATGTATCATTGACTCGCTGGCCATTGGCCATTGTGCATTGTGCATTGAGTATGGGTCTAGTGTATCAATCCAGCTAACAGACTCGCTACAGAGACATTTGTCAACTTCACCATCATCCTGCCCAACTCCGAGACTCTGACCGTGACGGTAAGTAGCTTACATGGAGCTTCCCCGAGCTACCGCCACACCTGTTTGACACCAATCTAACTCTACTCTACTGCAGATCCCTCCCAGCGAGCCTTTTAGCGAGGTTCGCCAGATCATCAACGAGTCTCCGGCTGCCCAGGAGTACTCATGCTTTCACATCGAATACGACGGCAAGCCCGTCAACGAGTTCGGCCTTGTCTCCGAAATCCCTGACCTGACTCCCGAGGCCGAGATCCGCGTCGTCCAGGATCCCTACAACGAGAAGGAGGCTCGCCTCCATGTCATCCGGATACGGGACTTGATTGGCGCTGCATCCTCTCGCCCTGACGCCACCCAGGGTGTCCTGCCCGGTCTGTCCATCTACGACAGTATCAACGCCGAGGCTGTCGCAGCCGCAGCTGCCGAGGCTGGCCCTGCCGAGTACGATTTCAGCACTACTATTGATGCTAGCATTGTCCTGCCCCGTCTCACCGCCGACGAGGTCAACGCCCCCAAGACTGTCAAGGCTATTCAGATCTCTCCCTGGAACCCGCCACCAGCCTACCTTCGCCAGCAGGGCCACCTGCTCTACCTTACCCTCACCACCAATGAGGGCGAGCAGGTTCAGGTTACCTCGCATGTCGGTGGCTTCTATGTCAACAAGTCATCCAACGCAAAGTTTGATCCTTCGGCGCGCACCGTCCCCAAGCCCCAGTCTGCCAACTCGCTCCTCACCCTCATCCGCCAACTCTCGCCTTCATTTGACGATAGCTTTGCCAAGCTGCAGGAGTTCAACTCCAAGCGCGACCCCTTGTCCGTTTACCAGATCAGCAACTCTCTCCCTGCTGCTCCTTGGGTGGTGCCTTCCCCGTCATCGCCCTCGTGCGCTCACAGTGCTGATCTGACCCGCACACAAGAGGCCTATCTGATCTCCGGCACCGACAGCGTCGACAATCTGCGCGATTGGAACGAGGAGCTGCAGTCTGCCCGCGAGCTTCCTCGTGAGACCGTCCAGGACCGCATCTTCCGCGAGCGCCTCGTGTCCAAGGTCTTCGCCGACTACAACGATGCTGCTACCCGTGGTGCTCTTCTTGTGGCCTCTGGTGAGATTAACCCTCTCAACCCCACCGAAGCCCGTGACGCTCAGATCTTCGTTTACAACAACATCTTCTTCTCCTTTGGCGCTGACGGTGTCGGCACTTTCACTACCGAGGGTGGCGACGAGGCTGCCCGCGTTGCTACTGGCAAGGATGTTGCCGGCGTGCGCCGCGTCAACCAGCTCGACATTGAGAACCTGTACTCTCCCGGCACTGTCGTTGTCGACTACCTCGGCAAGCGCATTGTCGGTCAGAGTCTTGTCCCTGGTATCTTCAAGCAGCGCGAGCCTGGCGAGAACCAGATCGACTATGGCGCAGTTGACGGCAAGGACGTTGTTGCAGCCGACGAGCGCTTTGCTACGCCTTTTGCAAAGCTGTCGCAGTCTCTCAACGTCAAGCCCCATACTGTCTGGGACGGCGAGGGCAAGGCCTTCAAGCTCGAGGCCAGTGTTGAGACCAAGGGCCTGATGGGCACTGACGGTCGCAAGTACGTCCTTGACCTGTACCGGATAACACCCCTGGACGTTCAGTGGCAAGAGGAGAACGACGCGGCCGAGAAGGCCGGCGAGATTGCTTACCCTCACCGCATGACTGTCCTGCGCCCCGAGCTTATCGAGGCCTACTCCCGCTTCAAGCTGCGCGAGTGGCTCGACGGCGAGCTGGCCAAGCGCACCAAGGTCAAGGAGGAGGCCGAGGCCAAGAAGGCTGCAAAGGAGGCCAAGAAGGCCGCCAAGGCCGTCAAGGCCGCCAAGAAGGAGTCTTCTGATTCCGACGATTCCGACGATTCTGAGTCTGACGACTCTGAGGACTCCGACGAGTCTGACTCGGATGAGGACGACGACGACGATGAGAAAAAGGAGGCGAAGCCCGAGCTCGACGATCGCATTGATGTCTCCAAATTCAAGTTCTCGCTGAATCCCGATGCCTTCAGTGGCCAGGTTCCCCAGACTGGCGAGGAGAAAGAGGAGATGGCGGCTGACGAGAAGGACGTCCGCGCTGTCGGTGACCACCTTCGCCTGACCGTCATCCCCGGTTTCATCCGTGAGCTGTCCGAGTCCGAGATCAACTTCCCTATGGATGGCCGTTCCCTTACTCATCTGCTGCACAAGATCGGCATCAATATGCGCTACCTTGGCCGCATCGCCAAGGCCTGCGAGGGCGAGAAGCGTCTGGTGTGCCTGGAGACTATTGCTGTGCGCGAGATGATTGCCCGTGCATTCAAGCACGTGTCTGCCAAGTACCTGCGCTACCTGCCTCTGCCGCTGACCTCTGCCTGCATTTCGCACCTGCTGAACTGCCTGCTAGGCGCTGCTGTTAATGCTAAGCCAGAATCCGACGTCGAGGCGTCCCTTCGTACGCTATACAGCAATGCCGATCTTGGCTTTGAGAAGGTCACCCCCGAGAGCCTGCGCACGGATATTGAGACCGAGGTTACTCGCCGTTTCCGCTTCACCCTGCCGGCTAACTGGCACACAGGCCTGACCGGCCACCTGCAGCTCCTCCGCGAGGTGTCCCTGAAGCTCGGTATCCAGGTTCTCAGCAAGAAATTTGTCTTTACTGCTGAGCAAGCAGCATCGGCCGCTGCTGCTGCCACAAATGAGACCGTCCTGAATGGCAAGACCAATGGCTCTGCCAACGGTTCCGAGGGTGGCAAGAAGAAGAAGAACAAGAAGGCTGCTCAGAACGGCTCGGCGGCTGGCAGTGATGCTCGCCGTGCTCTGCACACCTTTTCTACTGAGGACATTGTCAATGTGGTCCCCATTGTAAAGAACTCTGCGCCGCGCAGCACTCTTGCCGAGGAGGCGATGGAGGCCGGCCGTATTTCGCTGCAGCAGAACGAGATCAAGATGGGCAAGGATCTGCTGCTCGAGTCTCTGTCTCTGCACGAGCAAATCTACGGTATCCTACACCCCGAGGTCGCACGCGCATACAGCACGCTCGCCGCCATCTACTACCAGCTGGAGGAGAAGGAGGCCGCCATTGAGCTGTCACGCAAGGCTGTCATTGTCTCAGAGCGTGTCATTGGCCTGGACAGCTCGGAGACTATTCAGAGCTACCTGAACCTGGGTCTGTTCGTGCACTCGCAGGGTGACAGCGCTCTGGCGCTGGGCTTCCTCAAGCACGCGTATAAATTGTGGCAGCTCGTGTACGGCGTGGACCACCCCGACTCGATCACGACGGTAAACAACGCCGCCGTCATGCTGCAGAGCCTCAAGGCGTTCCATGAGTCGCGCCGCTGGTTCGAGGAGTCGCTGCGCTTGTCTAACAATCTGTTTGGCGAGACGTCTATTAACTCGGCCACTTTGCTGTTCCAGCTGGCACAGAGCCTTGCTCTGGACAACGACAGCAAGGCGTCCGTTACGCGCATGCGCGAATGCTACAACATTTTCAAGGCCGAGCTCGGCGACGAGGACAAGAACACCAAGGAGGCCGCGCACTGGCTGGCCCAGCTGACCTCCAATGCCGTCAACATCGCTAAGAACAACAAGGACGCAGAGGCCAGACGCCTCCGGGCGAACATGAGCTTCCCTACGCGTGCCCCAGCGACTGGTCTTGTCGACCCTGTTGTGCGGACTAAGGCTGCCGGTGCTGGTCTCAAGGACGACGTTGACTCTCGTAACATTGATGAGCTCATGCGTTACATTGAGGGCTCCGACGGCAAGAAGAAGTCGGGCGGCAAGAAGCAGAGCAACCCCAAGAAGAGAGGTGGCAAGGCATAGGGGATGAAATAGTAAAGGTTGCCGAATCAAAAGGCAAACAAAGAAAAAAGAATGAGGAAAACAAGAAGACAGCGTGAGGGTTGGGAGTTTTGCAGTCTTCGGATGCGTTTGCCTTGCCTCTCTTTTTACATGGGTGTATCAACACAACAAACGGAGGGAAAGTATCTGAAAAAAAAGCATTAACAAGCATTGTTTTCTTTTTGTTTTTGTTTCTCTGGTTATGCGGATTTCTTATTATTTGCTTTCTTTTTGCATATTTTCTTTCGTCTTGAATTCTTGGATTCTTTTTCAGTTTTGGTTCATTCTCGCACCACCTCGAAGCCTCTCCTTCGTCTAGCGAGTCTGAAGTGAGGTGAGAAGCGGTGCTATTTTCTTTTTATTCTTTCTTTCCGCGGGTATAGATAAAAGGTTCGGATGACTTATGCGCAAGAAAAAGAAGGGGAATGGGTCGGCACGGGTACAGGACCAGCATTGTATATATACACTCTCCAATCAACAAATATCAGCATGCTTTACTTGTGTGAACCATATTTATTCGATGAAAAGCCGTTGATAGAATAATGGCCTTTTTCAGTGAGAACAAAAAAAAAACAGGAAATAAAATAAAAGAATTCCTAAACTAATTCAAGGTTAGTTGAAGACATCTCGATTTATTATTTCCTGAAAGAATTAAAAGTTTTCAAAAACAACAAACAGCGTTTAAATTTATCACAATAACACAAGTAGGCGTGCCACCCTAATAAAATATAAAAATGTCTAGAATATTATAAAATTAAAGGTATTTAATTATTTCGATGCTCAATAGGGTGACGTCGTGATGGCTGTGATTAGCGACATCTGATTGGCTGGCTGACTCACCTTTATTTTCAAGCAAGCTAGGCGATAATTACAAAGCCGACGACGCCCATGACTAGACTCCGGGATCAGCAGACAGTCCATTCATAATCAGAAACAATTTTTACTTTATGAAGTCCAACTTTCCACCCGACGGCCAATGAATACACCATTACAAGTTGTTCCGCGCTTGCGATCTGCCGCAGCCCGGCCGGCATCGGCACTGCGGCCGTCGGCACTACGTGCTGTGCAGTCTTCAACCGCTGTTGTTTGCCGAGCTTGCCAACAATACAGTACACGCGCTTATAATACACTTCCTGTGAGTGCAGGATTCGCATCGCTGGCATCCCGGCGCCTGATCTCGGTGGCTGGTCCGGATGCGGCAAAGTACCTGCAGGGTGTGGTGACGGCGAGCATCTTGCGTCTGAACAACAGCAGTTCTGGTTCTGATGCTGCGGCAGCGAGTCAGAATGGACTGTATACTGGATTCCTCAGCGCGCAGGGCCGTGTGCTCCATGATGTCATAGTGTACCGTGATACGCTGGGTGCAGCGAGTGCCAAGAGCCTGGCCGCGGCCGACAATGGCGAAGACGGCGGAGCGTTTCTAATCGAGGTCGATGCCGACGAGGCTACAACTCTTACAAAGCACATCAAGCGATACAAGCTGCGCGCCAAGTTTGACGTCCGTTTACTGGATGCTGGCGAGGTGACTGTCTGGCACGGCTGGGGCGCTCAAGAACATGGAGTATTGGCGGAGCAGCTGCGTGCCGCGACAGAGGGAGGCGCCATTGCATACAACGACACACGTGCGCCCGGCCTGGGCTGGCGTTTCATATCGGCTGTAGAACCGCAAACTGGCCTGAGTTTTGTCGATGAGGCACATTACCGCGTGCACCGTTACCGGCTGGGCGTGGCCGAGGGCCAGCGCGAGATTATCCGCAACACGGCTTTGCCGCTCGAGAGCAATATGGACCTGATGGGTGGCATTGACTACAAAAAGGGCTGCTACGTGGGCCAGGAGCTGACCATTCGCACAAAGCATCGGGGTGTAGTGCGGAAGCGGATTCTTCCATGCATTGTCTACCAAGACGGCGACGATGCAACGGCAGCTGCAGCCACACAGGCCGCTGCTTCGCTGCAGGGTGAGCTCCCTCTGTTTGACGCATCAGGAATGGCGGCTAGTGTGCCGCCCGAGACGAGTATTGGTCGTGTCGGCAGGAAAGGCCGCAGTGCTGGCAAGTGGCTCAACGGCGTAGGCAATATCGGCCTCGCGCTGTGCCGCCTCGAGACGATGACAAATGTCGTGCTACCCGACGAGGCCGCCGCAGCATCTGCAGGGTCGACTTTTGACCCGGCGAGCGAGTTTTTGTTGACCATCAAGGCTCCAGAGGTCGAAGGCGAAGATGTACCCGCACCGAGTACATCCCTCCCTGCACTGAAGATTAAGGCGATTGTTCCTGCATGGCTTCGGCAAGGACTGGCACCCAAAGCCACCTAGGCCACATCGACAATGTTATGGTATATTGCAGCTATCAAATTGTATAAAACTTAAATAGACACTCGCAGCATAAGCAAGCTTTTGTATTGTCCGTATCAAACGGATGGGTATCGTTTCTATATATCGTGTGATATTTATCGTGTGTCGCCTTCCTATCCACATCCTTCGTAATACCAAGCCCCCGAGTCATATTCTTATCCCTTCCATATTCGTTTCCGGCCCCTCCAGTGACACGTATCTATCCAACCGTCTCCATCGGAATATCACCTGTCGTCGAGGCAGAGTCAAACTTGGGCACACGGTTGATGAACTGGCTGACCTCTGGGTCGTCGACCGCCTCCCACTGCGGCTCAAAGAGTTCCACGACCGAGTTGTTGTCACCAATGTCGGTGACTGGCTCAACTGTTGTTCTCAGCTCTGTTGCTCTTGGGTTGGAGAGGACGGGTGTTTCTTCGGTAGACAGTGTAGATTCTGTGGACGGTGCTGCCGACGGTGTTGGAGCTTCTGTTTTCGTGCCCGCTGCGGCGTCCTTTTCACGTTGTCTTTGGGCTCTGCCCGCCGCAGCAAGACGGGCCATTGTCTCTACAAACAGCTTTGAATTCCGGTCAACAACTGGCTTGTCGCCACTGTTTGTCTTTGACATGCCCTTTTCCACCAGACGCTTCCATTCTGACTCGACGTTTGTCGCCGGTGGCTTGGCGGATGCTGGCTTTGAAGTTGTAGTTGAAGCTGCTGATGACTCTGCCGGTGCTGGTGCTGGTTCTGGCGCCGGCTCATCGGCCTGCTTCTTCTCTGCCCGCCGCTTTGCCTTTTCCTCCTTGTCGCGCAGGCGACGCTCAATCTCCAGGATCCGGTCGTCCTCGCGCTGTCGTGCAATATCCTTAGCTTCTTGCTCGCGCCGTGTCCGCTCCTCTGCCCGCCGCCGGCCTGCCTCGCGCAGTTTGTCGTGCTCCGAGGATTCTGGCGCAGATGTAGTCGAAGGCGCACCAAACGGTGTCAGGCTGGTCGATGTACCGTGTGCCTTTTCCGCCGCCTCCAGCTCGTCCTTAAACCGTCGACGCTCTGAGCTCATCTGCTCGCTCGCCATCTTCCGCTGTGCCTCGGCTGCACGGCCCGTGTCGTACACTTTGCGGACATCGTCATCAACCAGGACGTCGCGCGCCCGCATAAACCGCTCGTAGATTGTGGGATCATAGTTTTCGCCGGCCTTGTCGGGATGATACTTGAGACCTTTGCGGCGCCAGGCACGGTGGATGTCATCGCGCGACGTCGAGCCATCCACGCCCAGCAGATCGTAGAGATCGATGCCAGACTTGGCACTCTCGCGTGCAAATGCCACGAGTTCAGCTTTATCATCCATGATCGTGTATAGTTTGTGCTATGTCGTGAATATTCGAGTTCCTGGAGGGTTTGATGCAGATGTCGAGGGTCTTTCTTTGTTGAGTTTGCTTATGTAGGCTGCCCAAAAATAAGATATCTTATCGCGTGTTTTAACATATACGTAGATGCGTTGAGGGGAACGCAAATGCGCTAGGGAGGGGCGCCTAAAAATATAAAGTAAGTACTGCCTACAGGTCTTTATCGAGCCAAGTGGGCGGAACTCAGCAATGAACTACTACGTCAGTGTACTCCATATCACAGGACACAATATCAAAGGCCTCGCCAGGCTAATTTGCTTGCCGCTCTTTCCCGAATAGAACACCGCTTTCCTTCTCCTTCCTTAAATGAGAATTCCCACTCGAGTGAATGTGGGACTGCCATAAGGAGGTATCATGGCCAGCCGTACCTTCCTCGTTGCACAGCACTCCGCCTTGCCACTCCTCTGTTGCTGCATCAACATATTATTACAGTGGAGTTAGAGGGTGCCGAATGCAGCGGATGTCAGATAGCATGCCGGCGGTTGACCACGACGGCCGCTCTGATTGTTTCTCAATGTAGGTATATATGCATTCAAAAAATCCGAAATAATTCAGACACTTAAATAGTTACGTAAATACTGCCATAATACTGATATAAATACCATCTGGACTGAGAGAAGTAGAAAGATTGTAAAACATCGCCAAATGCGCCGAGATGCTGAATTACAGTGGATTACAGAGGGCTATAGGGGATGCAGTGGAGTGTGGAGATTTGGACGCTACGGCACAAGACAGCTGACCGCACCTTTGCCTCTTACACCAAAATCGCCGTTACCCGGTCAACACAATATGACCCACATGATGTAAACATCGTCGTTAAAAAGAGGCCGAGTCTACCATTTTGCTACGGCTCGATTCTGATTCTCTCTCTCTTCTCTTCATCCTCATTACCTCTTTACTTTCCTAAGCCCCGCTTTTCTGCCTTTCTCTTGCTAATCAGCATATACTCATAAAAGCCATAAAAATTGTCTTGCGTCCTTTTGATTACAGCACAGTTTATGAACCTTTTTCCCGTCCTCTCATCACCAGCGTCAGCATCTCACAGCTGAACTGATCTGTTGGATATTTCACATATCTCACTCTACCTTTTATATATAATCCCACATTCACAATGGCATCCGTGTCAGTATCAACCCCCATGAAGTCCCATACTGGGCTCTTCTCTTCCCGGACCGCTGGCGGCCGCATGCCCTTGACTCCCTCTCCTCGTCAGCGCAACGCCCCGTCCAACAACTACAACTCTTCTCCCTTTACACCAGACCGCCAGGCCGCCAACGGTGCCAACGGTGCCAACGAGCGCATCTGCACAAAGTCCGTCTACGGAGGCAACCTTACCTCACACTTTGCCCGCGCCTCCAAGTCTTCTCACCGTGACTCCCCCAAGTCCAACATTGTTCGTGGTGTTCCCACTCCCCGCAAGGCTCTTGAGCTCGGCGTCTCTGATTTTGCCCTGACTGGTACTGGCCAGCAGGTTAAGACCCCCGTCACCAAGAAGACGACCAACATCCGCCCCAAGGGTCCCAAGACGACTCTGTCGTACTCTGGCGCTGATCGCTTCATCCCCAACCGTGGCGCAAGCTCTGCCATTTCTCACGGCGGCTCCGGCAAGCTTGAGCTGTCTGACAAGCAGCGTCCCTCTAGCCGCACCGGTGATGCTTCCAACGTTCTGTCTTCTGCTACCGATGATGCTTTGGCTGCCCTAGAGGCCCTGAACTTGGATGACCATGCTGATGACGACGCTGGCAACTACATCCGCCCGTCTCCCCAGTCTATCGCATACCAGGACTCTCTGGCTAGCGCGTGTGGCGTCAACATCAACACCCGCATTCTGCAGTTTAAGCCCGCTCCTCCTGAGTCGTCTAAGCCCATTGACCTGCGTCAGCAGTACAACCGTCCTCTGAAGTCTGCTGGTGCTAGCTCAGCCCAGCTTCGCCGCCGTATTGCCACTGCCCCCGAGCGTGTTCTTGACGCCCCTGGCCTGGTTGATGATTACTACCTGAACCTGCTTGACTGGAGCTCTGGCAACCAGGTCGCCATTGGCCTCGAGCGCAACGTCTACGTCTGGTCTGCCGAGGAGGGCAATGTCAGCTGCCTTCTTGAGACTAGCCCCGACACCTATGTTAGCAGCGTCAAGTGGTCTGGCGATGGTGCCTACGTTGGTGTTGGTCTCGGTTCTGGCGAGGTCCAGATTTGGGATGTTGCCGAGGGCACTAAGGTCCGCAGCATGTTTGGCCACGACTCGCGTGTCGGTGTCATGGGCTGGAACAAGCACCTTTTGTCCACTGGTGCCCGTAGCGGTCTCGTCTACAACCACGATGTCCGCATCGCCGAGCACAAGGTTGCCGAGCTTGTCTCGCACACTTCTGAGGTCTGCGGCCTGGAGTGGCGCTCGGACGGCGCTCAGCTGGCTACTGGCGGCAACGACAACCTCGTTTCGATCTGGGATGCCCGCTCGCTGGCTGTGCCCAAGTTCACCAAGACCAACCACAAGGCTGCCGTCAAGGCTCTGGCCTGGTGCCCCTGGAACATGAACCTACTCGCCACTGGCGGTGGCTCGTACGACCGCAACATCCACTTCTGGAACACCACTTCCGGTGCCCGTGTCAACAGCATTGACACTGGCTCTCAGGTTACCAGCCTTCGCTGGAGCACCAACTACCGCGAGATTGTCAGCACTAGCGGCTTCCCTGACAACTCCCTGAGCATCTGGAGCTACCCGACACTCGTGCGCAACGTTGAGATCCCTGCCCACGAAAGCCGTGTCCTGCACAGCTGCTTGAGCCCCGATGGTCAGATGCTGGCTACTGCTGCCGCTGACGAGTCCCTCAAGTTCTGGAAGATCTTTGAGAAGAAGGCCGGTGCCGGTGCCAGCTCAGGCAGCTCCGGCGCTTCAGGCAAGGCCGACATGGTCAAGCAGATGACTATCCGCTAAGCGCGATGCAAAATCACGCACTCTACTAACCTCACAGCGACAACACTCGACACCTTACTAGCAAAATGCTTGGTTTACCACTTGTCCACTTGTGACCAGCAACGGTAGGTATAATCAGAGTTCTGCGGACTCATCGCCCTCCCAGTCTCTTCTTTTTATACTCGGATTCACTTGGGATTGCAGTTTTGTTTTACGTGTTCTTTCGTCTCTCTCGACAAAGAAGTACACTGGTCGTTTTGTTTCAGCGCGGAGTTTGGGCTTGGTTTGTTCACGGTATACCACGAGGGACAGCTTGGCCGATTGTTCGGATAACTTCGCCAACGGAAATGGATTTACGAAACGAACTTATTTGTTTTATGACGGAAGCAGAAAACTGTGTTTTCTAGTCTTATTATTACTCTTTTAATGGTGTTCTCTTTAATATCGGTGGCCCTGGATGGCCGGATCGGAGTTGGTATATTTGAATCAATTTTTAAACATTTTCAATTTCAAATTGGAGGCAGTTGTGACTCACGAGAGTGATGGAAAAGTAGGAGAGTGTGGGTGGTAATAGCCGGCTGGCAGACTGCGACCGCATGGGGTTGATGAGATCGAGGCTGTGGGCTGGTAGATGATGCTCAGGTGCTGCGATGATGGGCCGCCTGTGATTAAGCGGCAGGTTGTGATGTGATGGGGTCAAACATGGGGGTCATGTGACTTATACAATAGCCAATTGAATGACTAAGCAAAGTGGGAGTATTTAATGCGGAGCTCTGCCTAGAATGCGAACTCGCCGGAAACAAAGCACTGTTTTAGTGATTCATTTCATTTTTGGATGCAAGGGCGTCATTTCATCTGCATCTCTGACGACCTCTGATCTTGCTTAACTGCGTATCTTATTTGGCATCGGTACTCTGCGACCTACGGCCGGTTCGCAATTGACCCCGACATCCCGCGACTCGAGGCTCTTCCCAGCCGAGTTCCGAGCTTCGCGGTTCCAGCTACACCTGACGGCAAGACTGATCTACGATTTGACTGTGTGCGCGACATAAACTGAGCACTCTCTACACTACGAGACGAGTCAAGGTAGAGTTTCAAAGCAACTGTATTCACCAAACCCTCACCTCAATATTACGTCCGCGTGACCACTCGACAACCAACAATGTCCAACCAAATCGTCGGTCCGGTGTACGAGCAGATCATCGAGGACGTCATTTCCTCGTCGCGCGTGGATTTTGAAGAGAATGGAGTCGACGAGGCGGTTCTGGAGGATTTGAGAAAGGGATGGCAGCGGAGGCTTACGCAGTTCAATGTGGCACAGTTCCCATGGGACCCCCGACCAGAACCTGAAATGCCTACAGAGCAAACGTCAACGGCAGCGGCGGCAGCAGCAGCAGCAGTAGCTTCGCCTGCGCCGCCGTCGACAGATAATGGCTTTTCACAGGCAACTCTGAGTCCGAACTCGCAGGGTCTGCCGATGCCTAGCCTTCCCATGCCGTCATTTGACAACGGCATAAAGGCAGAGAAGGGCGGCATCAAGATGGAACCAGATGCCCAGGGTGGCCTATCTGGTGTCCCGAATGCTACACCTGTACCTGCGCCCAATGTTCCCTACCAGATGCCGAGTGGTGGTAGCGGTGCTGCAGCACGTGCTGCGCAGCAGCTGCACCAGACATTTGGCCCGCGCGCTGCAGCTTCGATCAATGCCATTCACTCTGGCATGAGCCAGCAGCCACAGCAGCAGCAGCAGCAGCAATACCGCCAGAACGGAAACAACCTCGGCAATGCACAGAATGACGGCGCCAATGATGACGACATCGAGGGCCGGTATGAGGGTGTACTGCTGCAGAAGAAAAAGGCAGGCCAGCCTCCTGTTGAGCTCGGCCGTGTTGAGATTGATCGTCTGATGCATGAGCAAATTGCTGCCAATGCCAAGCAGATGGAAGGCGGCGGCCTTATGATGCCCATGACGCTGATTCCCGGCGGACGCGGTGCCCCTCTCAGAAGCCGCAGCAACAAGCGCAAGGCTGGTGGTAAGGCTGGCATCTCTGCAGCGGCTGCCGCTCACCTTGGTTTGAACGAGGTGCAGGTCAAGTCAATGGGGTCTTCCATTGTGCAGACAGACGGCCCAGGTGACGATGACGATGCCGAGATCGACGACGAGGACGCAATCAACTCTGACCTGGATGACCCTGATGACAATCACGACGAGGACGAGGATGACGAGGATGCCATGAGCCCCATCATGCTCTGTGTATACGACAAGGTGCAAAGAGTGAAGAACAAGTGGTAAGTGCTCAGCGATGAAGAACAGTGAACAGATGGCCAAGCAGTACTAACAATACGCAGGAAGTGCACTCTCAAGGACGGCGTTCTTACTGTTAACGGCAAAGAGTACCTTTTCCACAAGGCAAACGGCGAGTATGAATGGTAGAGTGTCCGCAGACCTACTGTCTCTTGACAAAACTAGTCGAATACGCCAGCTATGGGCTAGATTATTGTGCTACCACTTCATCACCTCTTACATAATTGCCTACTTGCTATTTCTGTAGCGAAAACGCCAAGACGCATGTTCTGGCCCAAACAAGGGTGTTGCTCGGCTGATGGCAGCTCCAAGCCACATCTATGCACAATTTATTGAGTTTCTATCACGCTCTGCCTTTTCATGTTCTTTTTTACTATCTATGGGACGCCTTTGGATTACCACCAAACCGAAAATAAAACATGCTTTGATTTAAATTTGAATTTACCGGCCATTATTATCCTTCTTAGGCTTAGTTATCATTTCTTAGTTATCATGTTGGTCAGCACGCTCATTAGTCGTCAACTCTTGTCATTGCCACCGCATTTATGTCCTGCTACTTTTTTGTGTCGTTTAATTTATAGAGCGGGCTAATTTGAAGATAATGGGATTTAGTGGCACGAGAAATGCCATCAGAAATTATACAGAAAAAAAAAGGTTATCCTGTGATTATACCTTCTTTCAGTTGTCAACTCGTTATAAACTAGTTCTGAAAAGACTGTAAATTCGAGACTATGTTTCCTAATTCCTATAGTGGAATAAGTTTATAAAATCCACAGTGGCAGCTCAAGGCAATTTTTGGACACTCCCCGACACTCCCCGTCGCTCAATAACGACACTTTGACTGGACAAAGTCTCACGATGTTTCTCTCTCTCTTTAGTGACGTTCACCGCTGTAAGATTTCAATCCCGAACGCTTCAGATAGGAGAGTATATTTAGATAGTTGTTCTATGCAAGAATCACCCCTCAGAGATCAATACGAGTAGTTGCATGCTACAATACTGTCACCTGTTTATTCCCCCCCCTCTATCTTCCTTCAGTTTCCTAACTTTTTATTCGTTCGTTCTTTTGTTCTAATTTATCCTTTCCACCACTGGTGATTGTTTCCCATACGGGGATAGCCCAGCTTGTGCCCGCCGGCTATATTCACAGCCAACCACCAACCCAAGTCGAGTGGTACTTTATCTACTCTCTCCTCTTCCCCGTCTCAGTCTCCAAATGTTCCCCCACACTGCTCCGTATTAAGAGCTAAGATATATTGTACATCTACATATTTTAAGCCACAGCACCATCATCACCCGATCAATGCCGCCCACTCTTCTTTCGGTTTATCTTTCTTTCGTTCTTTCGTTTTTGTTTTATTTTATTTTATTATTTTTTTTTTCAACTCTGCGTCTTTTAGCCTTGGCAAGCCTCCCTTTCAACATCGGACCGCTTGAACAGAAAACGTTGAAAGCATCGTGCTTGTGGAGTGGTGTAGAAAGCTGTGATAGACGATAGACCCTGTCACACACTAGACAGCTAGACACATTGTTTTCATGGATGATACTCGGAGTAATGCTACGCGACATTCACGTGGGTGTTCGATGTGGGAATACTAAGGGCAAAACGGGGGGGTGTATTTCTACAGCTAGAGGCAAACAGCGGAAGGTGGGAGGAGTGAGTATAAGACTACTTGCAGAATGTGCCACCTATCAACGGGAAACACCGCGCCAGCACTACAGATCCCCCGACCCCCCGACGAACGGAGCTCTTGTTTTCACGATAGTAGGAAACCCCGCACCGCTCGTGCCCATCAGTCTTGTAACGTGTACTACAGAGTAGTCTGGCCAGGCCTCGCCTCTTCCCTTTGACTAAGATTGGCTTAAAGTAGTCTGGTAATTAAACAACTTAAATCGATTTTGAGTCAAGTGACAACACCCAAGAGAGGGAGCTGGTCAGATATATAGCTGCCCGACAACCCGCATTCAGATAACAGTGTTGGAACTTCCCCTTCTCTTTTTGATTTCTTGCATCTACGTTCTACGGAATATATATACGGCGTCTACATATACATACTCCGACTCCCTTAAGAATGTCTGCATTTGTGGCACCAACAAAGCCCAACATTGGCGTCTACACAAACACTGGTCATGACCTGTGGATCGCAGATGCCGAGCCCAAGGTCGAGAGTGTAAATGCTGGCGAGGGCCTGAAGCCAGGCGAGGTCACCATTGCCATTCGGAGCACCGGTATTTGCGGGTGCGTATCAAAACACCTCACCAACAAATGCATACAAAACCACCTAACACTTCTCTCTCGCCCAGATCCGATGTTCACTTTTGGAAGCATGGCTGCATTGGCCCCATGATTGTCACTGGCGACCACGTTCTCGGCCACGAGTCTTCCGGTGAGATCGTTGCGGTCCACCCCGGCGACACATCCCACGGACTCAAGGTCGGCGACCGTGTTGCTGTCGAGCCCAACATTATCTGCGGCAACTGCAAACCCTGTCTCGAGGGTCGCTACAACGGATGTGAGAGCGTCCAGTTCCTCTCAACACCACCCGTCGATGGTCTGCTGCGCCGTTATGTCAACCACCCGGCCGTCTGGTGCCACAAGATTGGAGACACCATGACCTGGGAAGAGGGCTCCATGCTTGAGCCGCTCAGTGTTGCGCTTGCAGGCGTTCACCGTGCCCGTATTGAGCTCGGTGACCCCGTCCTCATCTGCGGTGCCGGCCCCATCGGCCTGGTAACGGCAGCATGTGCGCGGGCGGCTGGTGCTTGCCCACTCGTCATTACCGATGTCGATGCTGGCCGTCTTGCATTTGCGGAAAAGTTTATCCCCGGAATCAAGACTGTCAATGTTGGCGGTTCGCCGCCCCCGGCTGCCGGTGAGCTAGATGCTGCGGCCGAGGCGACCTCCAAGAAGATCCTTGAGGCGTTTGGCGGTGTCGAGCCCTTGTTGGCGATGGAGTGCACAGGTGTTGAGAGCAGCATTGCCTCGGCTGTGTGGACAGTGCAGTTTGGCGGTCGTGTGTTTGTCATTGGTGTCGGCCGTAACGAGATTCGCATGCCCTTTATGCGTGCGAGCGTGCGCGAGGTTGACCTTCACTTCCAGTACCGCTACAGCAACACATGGCCACGCGCTATCCGCCTCGTGCAGAGCGGCCTCATCGACCTCAAGCCTCTCGTAACGCACCGCTTCAAACTCGAGGATGCCGTCGAAGCCTTCCGTGTCTCGTCCAACCCGGCAACGGGCGCCATCAAGGTGCAGATCCAGAGCTTGGAGTAGAGGGCAGGGTTCTTTTATTTAAATTGTGAATCTCGAAATGGAGTTGAAAATAGAATTGTCAATTATGTGTTTAGAAAGGTGTACCTGTCAGTAGTGTCAAAAGATGTGTGTATATCGATGCAACAACCATCTTCATCAACACTGAAGATCTTCTTTATGCGATCTTTAATAGAAGAACTAATTACCTCATATGGCTTCAATTGATTCTAGCATCTGGCAATCACGTTTTCGTACTTACCGGTCGCTCCTTCTCTACAAGTCGGGTTCCCACAAGCCCCATCAATTGGCGCGATTCTATTGGCTGGACTACCGGATACACACCACCTGGCGACATCTCCCGAGCTTTCCTTGCTACAAGATGCTCTTTTTTTTTTTCAGTTTGTTATTAACTAGTTAACAACTTTACTGGGGCTTGTTTCTATTCGGCACGCCGTTCGCTCCTGCCCGTGCTTTCCCTACAGTACCCTTTTTCCCCTTTGCCCAATGCCCCTGCCGTCTGAAATTTCCCTCTCCCTCGTTCCTTCCTTTCCTCTTCCACCTCTTCGACGTTGAATTGACGACATCCCGTGATTCTCCTCATTTACCTCCAATCTCGGCTTCATTGACCTCGCTATCTTTCGACCTTATCCCGACATTATTTGACTTATTGTGTCGCCTGCCTCTGCACCAACCTCCTATACGCCCTTTCAATTTTTTACCGAGGGCCCTTGTCCAATCGCTAATCGCGCGTTTTTTTCGTTGCTTTGGCATTTCGCGATATCCAAACCTCGACATATCGAACTGGCCTTGTCACTTTCGTTAATACCTCAATTTTCAATCTCGAACCTTTCCCTCCACAACCCTCTCACACAATGTCTGCTATCCGCACCACAATAGCCGCCCCGGCGCGCCTGGCCCTGCGCCGCTCTGCTCCCCGCCGTTTCCAGTCTACCTCTTCCACCTCCACAACAGCCACTGACGCCGCTGCCAAGGCACGGCAGGCTGCTGCTGATGTTAGCTCCAAGGCTGCCGAGGGTCTGTCGCGTGTCCAGGCAGCCGCTGGCCCCGCTCTGGCCGCTGCCGGCCCTGCTATTGCCGGTGCCGCCAAGGGTCTGACCACAGCCCTCGGCCGCGTTGGTGGCCGCACCGGCAAGGTCATCAACTTCATCGAGAGTGCGTACATATGCTTCTATAGGTATCAGCTTCAGCCTTGCTTACTTCCTTTTTAGGCCAAACTCCCTTTGTCGTCTACTACTCCCGCGTCGGCCTTGAGCTGTCTCGCCTCGTCTTCCACGCCCAGAAGATGGCTCCTCCGTATGTTTATTGTCTGCACCCATCATCTATATTTTACAACGGCGCCTACTAACAGTCTAGCCCCTTGGCTACTTTCCAGACCGCTTTCGAGAGCGCCTTTAAGCAGCTCCAGAACCCCGCCAAGCTCATCCAGTCCGCGACCACCGCTGTCAAGTCCGCCCGTAGCGTGACCCCCGCCCAGCTCGCCGCTGGCGGTGTCCTGGCTGCTGAGCTCCTTGGTTTCTTCACCGTTGGTGAGATCATCGGCCGCTTCAAGCTTATCGGCTACCACGGCCCCTCGCCCGCTGCCGCCGCCCACCACTAAGCCATTCTATTTTGCATAATATCTGTAGTATCTGCATAGTGGAAAGTTGTGGATGGGAGAAAATGTAACAATATCAGCGAAGAACGGAATGTCAACAAGAGACTATAGGTGGATTGAGCAGGGGTTGTTTTCTTTTTTGTAGGAGGAACGGTTGTCCATGAAGCACCGGGTGACAGATGAATAGCTGGAGAGGGGAGGACGATATCTATGGTGCCCAAGGAACACCCAATCATTACTCGGCTTGTTCAGGCCATCCATCATTTTATTTTGTTTTACTACCTTTTCTCGCTCCTTTCACCTTTTCTTGTTTCAACTTATTTCTGTGCTCTCTTGTTTCCCCACCCTCTTGTCGACCTCGACTCTTGTCTTTACCTGCCTCTGTCTTTTTCTTCTTTCTTCTTTTTTCATGTCATATTTTATTGGTTTACCCTCTTTCTTTAATTCCTGTTTTCTTTTTACATCTTTTGTTGTTTTCTTTTCCTATGTACAAATTACCACCTAACCACATACATGTACATCAGCAGTTGCATAAGAGGACTTGATTATAAGATCAAGGCCATGGGAAGAAAGATGGGCAAGATAGAAGAGCAGAATTGCCGAGGCAAAGTGAAGTTTTGGGAATTCCCATTACATTAATATATTATTTTGAACAATTGCATGTTTGCTATCATTGTTGCTTTCGCTACCAACATATCGAAATTTTAATGGGTATTGTATGCTAAGTGCTAGACTGTTGCGTCGTTGTAACTTGGCCGCATCACTGTCCACACGTACCTATATAAATATTACTATCTATCTCATCCTATTTCTACACGGCCCGGTCACTCAAATGCTTGCATTGTGCAGTATACTGTATACGGGGCAGTAGCGAGCTCGTTTCTGACGTCCGTGATTGTCTGGTGAACAGAGTCAAAGTTTGAAACCAAAGCCTGTCACCTCGAGAAACGGCCGCAGTGACAGCCCCCCAATCCAGTCGTCAAAGACACGCGGGAAATTGTCGTTGCAGTTGTCATATATTGCGTTGTATGGTAACATATATGTGTCTTCGTTGGCGTTGGTAAAGCCGGCATGGTAGAGGGCTGAGTGCGTGGCTGCTGAGTCGACGCGTGCGGGCAGATCTACAGCATCCATGCAGTCGTAGAAAGACCGCACCCAGAAAGGAAAAACTGTCAGTGGGAAATATGGTGCTGGCCCGACATCTTTGCAGTTCTTTCTTTTCAAGTCGGACGGTGTCGTGTGGACCACAGGTTGCCAGTCGATCTCAATGTGCTCAATGTGACCAGTGCCTGGGATCAAGCAGTTCCAAATGTTCTCGTACAGCTGATGCCAGTAGGCCACAGCTCCATACATGCAGCGTGCATGAACAAGATCCCACGACTCTATGCCGAGCCCTTCCCAGGCGTCTGCAATGTCCATCCATTGGAAATTAGCATACTTATACTGAGGTAGATGGCTGCTTACTCTCCCATCTTGATGGCCCATTTTCCACTACCAGTGCCAACCTCAAGGATACGCAGGTGATCGCTAAGTCGGTCCAGAGGTGCAGAGTGGGCATCACGAACAGCAACGTGGAACAGATTCATGCGTTCCGACTCGCGGTGGTTACTAGGAAACATGAGGGTGAGCGGAGAGCGGGATACACGCCATTTCAAGTCCAGTGTAGACTCGGCCCTTGTCTATAAAGTTGATATGTTTGTTATGTGATAATCTTGGTTCACACCGTATATTCATCAAGAATTCCTTTTAATGCCATTTTCAGAGTGTAAATAATCAACAAGCGCAGCCTCCAGACCGTATATAAGACCGTCACATCTGGCGGCTATGATTCGGAACCAATAGATCGATATTGCCGCGAATCTGTTTTGATTTCTTAAATTTGATTTTAATTCTGATGTTTGTATATCTTTCTGTCAAACAATGACCCAGTGAGATTTCCACAAAATAAATCGGTACGGGAGAACAAATGGTCGAAACATGCAAAGGCCGTGGCCCGGGTCACAACGTGTTTACATATCCGGGGCACTGGCATCATTATACCAACAGAGAGAAGCTTTCCCTGCTTCGGCATCGCGGTGCACTCCCACGGCGTCTGGTTCAATATTTTGTAGATTGGAGTCTAAAGAATACTTAATACGCACACATATTTTACTTATTAAAGTTAAAGAGAAGGGTAAAAGTGCTGCGTGAATCGCAGATTAAGAGGCAAGGTCGAGTCTCAACTCGTCAAGTATCGTCACCTTCCTTATCGACGGTCATTCTTTCCCATTCGATATCACCCCGCCTCTATTGCCAGCTGAACCACGTCGGGAAGATTCCGGACTTGAACTATCGTATTTGTGAAGGAAGGAAACGACGTCGTGCCTGCCGAATGGGAAGATCGAACCCCGGAGAGGCACGCGACACGTGATGTTTACTAATAGCACGTGGAAGTATATGTATTATCATCAAGGGTCACTATTGGGAGGGCATAACAAGAGCTAGCCTCTACTAACTAATATAGCTCTACTGCCGGGCGTCGACACTGACGTGGCAGGCCCTTGCGTGTATGTGGTTGTATGTGTGTTTATAAAGTTTAAAAAGACCGAGAACGAATAGCGAGAGCGAGGTGGGCGGTGATGAGGCGTGTGGAATTGAAATCGCAATAGGAAGAATCAGAGAAATCAAAGAAAGGGGACTGGTAAAGCAAAGCAAAGTCAAGGTCAAATTCGAGTTTGCAGACTTAACTGGGAGGTGCCATGGCACATTCATCAGACACGATGGCTCTGCAAATCTTCGATCCAGAGTGGCAAATGTTGGGGAAGCTGATATCCGACAGACAGATGCGAACAGCAGCTAATAGAAACAGATAGTTCAACGAAGATGATGGACGGGCAAGAGTAGTATCGGGGAGCTATTGAAACAATCAAAGAGATTAGAGATGGGAGAACATCGTCATAACCGGGATTCTTCATCCGAGAGAATACGACCCTGATGAAGCTCAAAATTTTGATTAATGACCAATGACGGTGCAGGCAACCGACGTAATAATTCTGCGGTGTACTTGTATACACATGCTGCTATATGTGTATACGACTCAAGTTTGAACTTGGGTTTTGTGGCTGGTGCCAAGTGGTGACGTAACGGATCAGGCAACCTTCACTCATGTCTTTTTTTCTTTTCTTGTCGATCCCACAATTCGGGCGTCGACGACTAGACTAGAACACTAGGCGCAGAGGTGCATCAGGGGGTGATAAAGATTCTGGTGATATTTTTAGCTGGACGCAAGAGTGCTCATCCTGAGCTGCTAAAATCAGATAATCAAATTCACGATAGTCGGTAGAATTCTATCGAATTTTATCACACAAGTACCTTTATACCAAAATACAGTGCAAATATACATCGTAATGTCACCGTTAGAAACCGTTGACGGAAACGGTCCATTTCAGTGCTAGTGCTTTTAAAGTATTATTATATGAAAGAAAACAAAGTCCAGTTATCCAGCCATCTGTAATACTACACCATCAGAGCATCAGTAATCAAGCGGCCGTCTTCATAACGGTGTGTGCTGGCAACAGCATTCTCCTCGCAGCTCGTGTTTTGTGTGCTGTTGTACGTAAACTGTGGCTTGGAAAGGTACAGGAAGGGCTGTCGCAAACAGGGAAGTAATATGATTGAATAATATAATAATAACCAAAAAGAAAGGAGACAAAAAAAAAAGACAGATGACGTTGCAGCCCGTCTGGGCACACCACCCCTGCCAGTGACGCTCTGTTTTTCGTTCTCTGTATTGCTTACATTTCCACAGCTTGTGTGCTATTCTTAATCAATAGTGTGAGTCCTGCTAGGCAAGAAAAGAAGGCTGCCAAGCATCCACTTACACAGCCATTGCACAGCAGACGTCGACGACTTCCAACTGGGCACAGACACTTCCGTGCAATGTAAGATGATCTGCAACCTGGGGAGCCTGTTGTGTCTGACGTCGTGTCTCGCCAGCCGTCTGTGTGCCGTCTCAATGTCTTGTATCTTACATGATTTATAAATATATGGCTTGCCCTTACTTTCTTTTTGACATTCATCTCGTGACACTCATCATAATTATACCATCTCACTTCACCATTCTCCTTCTCCTTCTCCTTCTACATCGCATCCCATACCCTTTCACCACCACCACCACAACAACAACATCTACCACAATGGGTCGCACCGGCTTCTTCCACCATATCGGCAGCTTCTTCCTGCTCGCTGCCACCGTCCTTTTGGTAGTGGTTTCCATCTCGGCTCCTGTCGTCAACGACATTGCCCTATTCAAGGTCAACCTCGTCAACGCCACCGATGACCACAACACAGCCCTCAATTTTGGTACCTTTGGCTACTGTGTTGTCAACACTGCCGCTGGCTCCGATGTCTGCTCTGGCAAGCACATTGGCTACGACCCCGTCGGTGAGATCCTGGACGTCGACACCAACATCGACGATGCCTTTTCGAATGCCAACACCAAGGTTGCCAAGGCTCTCACAAAGGTTATGATCCTGCATCCCATTGCTGCCGGCATTGCTTTTATTGCCTTTATTCTCGCTCTCGGTGCCGGCGTCATTGGCTCGTTCCTCGGCTCGCTTGTGTCCCTCGTCACCTTTGTCGTCACCGCCGTCGTCCTTATCACCGACTTTGTCCTCTTTAGCATTCTGCGCAGACATGTCAATAACTTTATCGACACTATCGAAAACAACTCTTCGACAACTCACGCCAAATACGGCGTTGCCATCTGGCTACTGCTGGCGGCTGCCATCTGCTCGCTCATCGGCACTGTCGTCGTCTTCCTCACCTGCTGTAGCTCGCGTCTGCACAGCTCGCGTAACGTTTCACACAGCAAGGTCGAGCCGGCCTATGTCGCCCCCGCCCGCACTCGCCGCCGCTTCTTCTAAATTTGATGCTTGTTCGAAGCCCATTTAAGGCTCAGCATTGCCAGAAACCCCCTAAATCTCACGATCCTTAACGATTCCCTATTTGTCTCACGGCTTACATTTGTCGGCCTCTATACCATCTACATGATATCCCATTCCTTTACTTAATTAAATAACTGTATTATACAGATAACCTTTCAATTTTATTTTCAATTCTAGAAAAAATGAAACCTAATATACGATCTCGCAATGTCTGGTTGAGACCCAAATAGTTTTCTCCATGAACTCAAACTCAAAATAACTGAATATTACCAAATCAATGCTATAATCAATCGAAAGCCCAAAGATTAGAACCAATAATCTACCAACACTGTAGGTTCTGCTTATTTACAATGGCTCATCAGAGCCGGCCGTTATTCAAGTGGTGCGGCCAAATTTTGTCAAATTCTAAAAGCTCAATCAAAATGCACCATAGCACGAGACGTTAGGTGGCGGGGAAGCATCGCACTGTAGGCATAAGCACGCGTTATCAGGGCTTACAGGGGCAATGATTGGCGTCAACAGCATCGCTTCTCGACGCTGAATTCTTCTGTCGCATCTTACTTGCTTTCGAGTTGCACCCCCCAGCGGCTTACATATAAGCAGGGCAGTCTCCCCCGGTTATTACTTCTTTCCGCTGCCGCCTTGTCGTCGTCGTCAGCATCGCTGTCCTAGCTCGATTTTCTGACATCGAATGCTGAGTGTATAATTGAATATCCCGCAGTCATCACTTACCACCATCATCGATATCCTCTACCTCACCTCATCCCATCTCACATACTGCGTTAGCCATGACCTGGTCGTTCTCTGTCCATATATATGGTCGCTTTCCTGACTCCTGGAACAAGCCCAGATACCATCTCGCCCAGTCCTACAAGCACAATCTCCACGTCCTGCGCAATGCCCCCCTTGCCGAGATCTCGGGCGCTCTGGGAGATCTTGGCACCCTGCTGCCCCTCATGACGGCACTTGCTCTCCAGCACTCTGTCTCGCTGTCATCGACACTCGTCTTCTCTGGTCTCTCCAATGTCACCACCGGCCTTTGGTTTGGCATTCCCCTGCCGGTCCAGCCAATGAAGGCCATAGCCGCGGCCGCGATTGCCAATAATGCTTCCTTGCGCGACACCGTGGCTGCCGGTGCCCTTGTTAGCATGGCCGTCTTGTTCTTGGCCGTTACAGGTCTGCTACGCCGCCTGGCAGATGTCATTCCGAGCCCCGTAGTTAAGGGCATTCAGCTCGGTGCCGGCCTGTCCCTGGTCATCTCGGCCGGTGGCAACTCTTTGCTAGGAGGCGATCTCAGCTGGCTACACCATCCTTCACTGCTCGACAACCGTATCTGGGCCATTGTCGCATTTATCGGCTTGCTCGTGACGCAGCGTATGCCCATCCCAGTCAGTTCGCTCGTCCGAGAAGGCTCTGATGCAGTCGCTTCGGTCACCGGCAGTCGCCGCTCTATTTTCCTGCCGTATGCCCTCCTTGTCTTTACTGTCGGCCTTGTCCTGTCCTATTTCCGCCAGACCATCAGCAACGGTGGCCATCTGCTGCCACACTTTTGGCTGTGGCACCCACATCTTTATACTCCCAACTGGCTGTCTCCCAATGCCTGGGCCATGGCCACTGCTCAGCTGCCCCTCACCACTCTTAACTCGGTCGTGGCCGTCAGCGCACTAGCTGATGAGCTATTTGGGTCTGACCCCTTCCCGTCGCATCTGCCGCCTTCGGCAATCAAGTCCGTCACGGCCTTCGGATCGAGTGTTGGCCTCATGAACCTCGTCGGCTGCTGGTTTGGCGCTATGCCCGTATGCCATGGTGCCGGTGGCCTCGCAGCACAATACCGCTTTGGTGCTCGCAGTGGTGCAAGTGTTGTCATTCTGGGACTCACCAAGGTGACCCTGGGCCTGTTTCTCGGTGAGACACTTGTCGACCTGCTGCGCTCTTTCCCGCGTAGTCTCTTGGGTGTGCTCGTGTTGGCCGCTGGCCTGGAATTGGCAGGCGCGGTTGCGTCTCTCAACGAAGGCTCAGGTAGCCACTTTTCCGCTGAAGAAAAGAGGGAGCGATGGACCGTTATGCTGATGACTGCTGCCTGCCTACTGGCCTTTAAGAACGACGCAGTAGGCTTCATGGCCGGCCTGCTGTGTCATGGCGCATATCGTCTTGCCGACCGTCTCGAGTCCCACGGCAATCATAGCCGTCTTCACCGTCATGACCACGGCGAGAGACAGTCTTTGCTGTCATAATGTCTATTTTTTCACGTCTTTGTTTTTTCCTGTGTCTTGCTCACTTTTTTCATGCTGCCATACGAATGATGGCACCTTCCTCATACGATACCACGATATATAATTACATAATACACCAATAAATGCCACTGTGCCTTTTACTTTCAGTTCTGCTTACTTGATCCAATATATATGCACATTTGGATATCGCATCTGTTCTATCTCTACTAGACCTTTTCCTATTCACATTTTATTTAAGAGAATATGCCTAGGAGATACCCTTTTCCCCATGCCGACCATTTGCAAAGTTAATACTTACACTGTCCTTTTGATATGTATTACATAATCACAACTTTCTTTCCCCTTGATAATCGACTCATCTGTGCATCTTTCATCTTGCCACATAGCATTTGCCAAGGCATCATCGTCGTCGCCCATCACGAGTCTCAGCCTTACTCAGGATCCACACTACACGGCTGCCGCACAGGCCAATCCATTAGCCGTCTCACACCACATTCGACCCATCGTACCGGCTATCTCCCACTCTTTCCAGCTTACTCAAAAGGGAAAGCCACAGTTCACTGATACGCCACATGATTGGCTAGTACTGCCTTTATGGGATCCACTTTGACATCTTTTTTGCCAGCCAAAATTTTTTTTAGGCCTTGCCAATTCAGCCAATGACATGGCGCCGAGCACACCGCCCAAAAGGGACGTCGGCGTCGCCAACCACCACCTTGAAGTCATCAATCAAGACACTCACACGGCCGTGAGACGGTTTTCATCGATCAAGTTAAATCCCCTCGTGGTCGATTCTTGGCACCGATAACCAAGTGACCTACTTCTAGCTATCGAGAGCCCAGCCACAGCTCCGGAACGCTGCCTTCTTTCACACCCTCCTCATCGTCCTCAACATTCTCGCCACTTCGATACCGACGCCTCGAAACCCACGACGCCTTCAAATCCACGCCGATTGCAACTGGGGACCAGGAACAAGAGTGCTGTTGCTCGTTTCTCGACCACTTTCAATGTCTGCCTGGGAGACGGCTCTCTCAGGTGTTCGACTTTGTACTTCTTCCGCTCGAAAACCAACGACGTTTGCCATTGCGTCTTTTCAAAATTGCCATTGATATCCACAACGCCTCCCAGCATTTCTCTATCTCTCTACCTCTCTGCCTCTCTGCCTCTCTGCCTCTCTGCCTCTCTGCCTCTCTGCCTCTCTGCCTCTCTGCCTCTCTGCCTCTCTGCCTCTCTGCCTCTCTAACTGCCAGCACCTCGGCATCTCAATAGTAGCCTAAGCACTCTCACGCAACGCGTCTGGATGAATATTTCGGTCATCACTCGAATACTCTTTCCAGTCCCCCCTACTATTCGTGCCAGGCGCAAAAGAAAGCAGAAGCAAAAAGCACCTGTGCTGGCACAATTGACCACATAGCCGCCACGGACGGCATCAGTGTTGTGACCACTCCCGGCCGCAGCCTAATCCAAACAATATGGCTACAATGATGGCCGGCTTAGCCGGCCCAGTCGCCCCAAGAATGGAGGATTCTCCCATGATGTCCCAACCCCAGGAAGCCAACCCTACTGGTGGTGATGGCAACGCGTCTGACTCGGTCGAGTCTTACGAGTCTGACGCTGCTAATAACCCGCACCACAATGGAAAAGCTATTGGTGCCATGGAGCCAGGATCAACTTTTGCTCTTGATTCCTTTGCCCGACTCGTATTCGAGGACGGCACATTCCACATGAACAGTTTCGAGGTCGTCATTGGACGTGATATGGCTGCCCTTAGACAGGCACGGGCTATCAAAAAAGCCCGCGATGCGGCACAAGAAGCACAAGCTTTGCGTGAGGGCTTTGTTCCTGACGCGTCAAACAGCCTCGCTGATATCAACGCCAATGCCTTTGCAGACCCCTCCAATAACCTACAAGTTTTCGCCGGTGGAATCCACCAGATCCCCGGCTTCGGCACATTTGATGACTTTGGTGATTTCAGTGGCCCTGTTGGTAGAGCTGAGAAGCTTGCTGGTGATGAAGACCGGCCACAATACAGCCAGTCATACTACAGCGAGAAGGGTGGCTTTCTCGGCCCCTCGGGTCCAGCCACATGGCAAGGAGATGCCAAGGCACCGTCCGCTACATCCGACTCAAATAGTGCATCCGGTGCCGCCGGTGGCAGTGCTTCTGCTTCTGCTGCCGCCGCTACTGCCGGCTCTACCGGTGCCGGAACTGGTGGCCCGTCCGGTGCAGCGTCTGTCACTGGCGAGAAGGTCTCTGGCTCAACGGGTGCCGATCTGCAAAGAGCCAGTAACAGCGACCAAAAACGTCCCGAAACACCACACCAAGCACAAACCGTCTCCGACCATCTAATTCCTCACCGCGAGTACGTCTCACACACACCCGATGCCGCCGCCGTCAATGCCATCCAGCACATGCCACGCCCAACTCAGTCAGTCTTTGTCGGCATCCACTGCCCCGGCGACCTGGATCAGATGATCAGTAATACTCAAGCGATCTCACGTATCCATATGAAGATCAAGTTCAATTCGAAGCTGGGTGTTTTCCAGGCGCACCCGATCCATAGCAACGGCTTCTTCATCGACGACATTCACTACAACATGAAGCCTGTCACCCTACGATCTGGTGATGTTATTCAGATTAAAGATATCATGTTCAAGTTCTTCATCAGTGGTACCCAGCTGGGCCTGTCGGGTTCACCAGAGTACGACAAGAAAGTCAACCTCAAGCCGCTTCGGAAGCCCAAGAAGCTCAAGGGAAACAAGGAGATGAGCTTTGTTTTTGAAGACCGCCATGGTGATTCTGGCGATGCACGCGACACGACAAGCGATGACCAAGCTAAGGCCGACGGTGAGGACTCAGACAACGAGCAGCCCAAGAAACGAGAAGACCCAGACATGGCTGGTAGTGCGTCTCTTGGTGAGAATTTGCCATGGGCATCTCTGTCTAGCGACGCCGATAACATGAACAGCAATGGACAGGCTTTCGCACAGCCGTCGCAGGCCTTGATGGCAGCAGCAAACTTGATGGCAGCAGGAGGCACGCTCGAAAATATGGAGATGGCGCCTCCGCCACAAATGCCACAAGATCTGGCACCCGCCGATGCCATGTTACTGGCAGGTGGTGGTGTACCGCTGGCACCTGCACCGCCAATGCCGCAGCCAACAGGTGCCTCTATTGCCCCTTCAGCAATAATGGGCGGCCCTACAAGCCCAGCAGGTATCCCAACAACAGCGGATGAGGGCGTGGCACAGGCGGCGGCATCGGCAATGGCGGCGGCCAACATGTACGCCAACCCGAGCATGGAAATGCAGATGACTGGTATGGAGAACGAGACTCCCGAGAACATGATGCACAGCACGCAAGGCGCCCCAGCACCTAAGAAGCCTGCACAAGACAGCCCCGAGTTCCAGGAGATGATTGCCAAATCCATGGAGATCATGCAGCGCTACGTCAAGAAACCTACCGAGGATGTTGCTGAAAAGAAGCGGGGTCCGGGTCGTCCGCCAAAGCTCGGTCTGTTCTCCGTGCGCGAGATGCGCCAGATCCTTGAATACCCAAACATCACGCCGGAGGAGAGACAGCATGTCCAGGCGACTATTCAGGCCGTGCGCCAAAAGAACCGGAAGCCTAGCTCCAAAGAGTCCAAAATGTCCAAAGACGCCAAAGACGCAAAGAACGCCAACAAGCGGCCACAAGCCGAGCAGATGCAGATGCAGATGCAACACATGCAACAGCAGCAAATGCATGCAAACGCAGCTGGCGGCGAGATGCACCCTGACCACCAGCTACATCACCTACAGCAGATGCAGCACCAACAGCAGCAGCAGATGCACCATCAGCAGCAGTTCCAGCAGGATATGGACTGGCAATCCCACATGCAAATGCAGCAGCAGCAGCACCACCACCACCAACAGGGCGACAGCTCCATGCACGACGCATCCGGGCATGCTCAAGCCCAAATGGCTCATGCCCAACACGAAGAGCGGCAGCACACTGCTGGCAACACACAGCAGCATGGCCCTGCAACGCATGAGGGCGGCGATAACATGGTTGAGAGCATGCTGTTTGAGCACCTCACTGCCGAACTTGCAGGTGACCCAGGTTATAGCGGCACCGGTAATGCGGCGTCTGCAGGTAACGGCAATGCAAGCGGCAACAGTGCCAACGCCGAGGTCAAGACCAATACTGCGGGTCACGATACTACAATGTACGACCAGCATGCGCAGGGACAAAATGCTCAAGTCGCCGGAGGCAACGGACAGATGGATGATGCTGGGCAGATGCTCAAGTACCTCACCACATTTGGTGAGGACCAGGCCCACGGCCTGCCAGGTGTTCCTGGAGCAGCTCGCACCGATGGCAGTTCTGTCTATGGTCAAACACAAGGAGGTGCTGAGGGACACATGGAGATGGGCGCTGACGGCGTCAGCATGGGCATGTCTATGGGTATGATGCCTCCGACGCCAACGCAAGCCAATGCCGGGCTGATGTCGACGCCCGGCACTCCTGGGGTCGCAGAGGACGGCACGCCTCTTAAGCGCAAGGTGGGCCGGCCACGCAAGCACCCACTGCCTGAAGGTGCCGAAGACCGCAATGGCGACAAGCGCAAGTATAAGCACCGCAAGTCTAGAGACGAAGACGGCATGGACGATGGGCTTGGAATTGCCAACAGCATCGAGGGCGATGGCAGCTACATTGGCGATAACGGTGTGATCATGGGCAGCGGTGGTGGCAGTGTGACTGGTGATGGCCGCCAGGGCAGCAGCAGCACGATCGGTCGGGCGCGCGCCAACAGCGGTGCCGGCCGAAGCAACAGCCAAGAGAAGACATCCGAAAAGGACAAGCGGATGGAACGCCACAAGACGCCGCCTTTGCACCTGAACCGCGAGGACTACACTGAGGATCAGGTGGCCAAGCCCGGCAAGAACTACAGTATACTCATCGACGAGATTTTGCGCGAGGCCGAGCCATGCGGGCTCACACTGCGGCAGATCTACAAGCGCATCCAGATCAAATACCCCTACTTTTACTTTAGTGTGGAGACCAAGGGCTGGGAGAGCAGTGTGCGTCACAACCTTATCGGGAACGATGCCTTCTACAAGCCCAAGAATAGCAATCTGTGGTACCGGACAGGCGTGGAGCTGGATGCAGGCAAGAAGCGCAAGGGTGGCTCGCCGGAGCGCATAACGCACGGCAACCACTTCCAAAACTTTGGCACGCACCAGGTTGGCTGGCCGCCTCAGCAACAGCAGCAGCAGCAGCAGCAGCAGCAGCAGCAACAGCATTACCAACACATGCAGTTGCAGCAACATCAGCAGATGCAGCTCCAACAGCAGCAGCCGCCTCAACAGCAGCAACCTCAGCAGCAGCAACAACAACTGCCGGTTGTCGACGCTAATGGAAATACCGTCCAGCATGGCTTTCCTCCGCAAGGCCAAGGCCAAGGCCAAGCTCAAACTCAACCCCAAACGGTGCAGCAGGCTCAGCAAACACAGCAAGCTCAGCCCGGTCAGCACTCTCTTCTTCCTCAGTTGCCCCAGCAGCCTGTTTCTCAGCAGCCGGTAGCCTTTGCCCAACAGCAGCAGTTGCAGCAGCAGCAACAGCAGCAGCAACAGATTGCCGCAAACGCTGCACGCAATCAATTTCCGGCCCAGCAGACACAACAGGGACAGCAGCAGCAGCAGCCTCGCATTTCGCCTGCTGGAGGGGTGACTGGAGCACCTACGAACCCCATTGCCCTCGCACAACAGCAACGCCTGGCACAGGCAGGAACAGTAGCAGGCCAGGCTGCAGGAATTCCTACTTCTATTGCACCCGAACCGCCGCGTCCGACCCAGCAACCCCTGCAACCCCAACAGGCATCTCAAATTCCTGGTCAACAAGGCCCACCTGGGGCGTACCGCGCTCACGGGGCCCCTGGTGCTGGCGCAATGCCCCAGAACAGAATGCCTATGGCGAACCAAAACCAAGGCCAGCAGGCGTTACCCGCTGCACCGGCTTCTCAGGCAGCAGCAGCTTCTACTCAACAACCATCTTCATCTGCGGCACCTGCAGCCGCTCCTGCAACCCAGGGCGGAACTTCGAGCGGCTCAGCTACTCCGGCCCCCGTGGCACGTCGTGCAGTGTCTGCTAACCTCATTCACCTCGTCGAGCACTTTAAGTCGCAGGTGATGCAGCAGGCAAGCGAGCTGATTGAGGACACTGAAGAGACGGTGATGATTGTGGTGAATCGCGGTCTGGGCCTATCGGAGATGACGGTTCCCAACAACCAAAAGATTGACGATGTGCTGTCCGAGGTGTTCCAGCAGGCCAAGAAGAAGATGGGCCAGGCGCTAGACCCCGACCTGCTCAAGGAGCTGCACGCGTTCAAGAAGGAGTTCAAGACTATCATGAGCCCTGTTATGGACAGCGACAGGTCAGAGCGGCTTGTGCTGTCGGCAATTGACCAGGTGCTTGGATTCACAAGCCGCAGCATGATGCACCCATCGACGGAGACGGAGCGGCAGGAGATGGACAAGGCGGAGAAGCTGCTGGTGAACGAGGCAGACCGTGTTGTTAAGGCATACGAGAAGCGTCTGTAAGGGGATGGTATATTGTCCTCTGAGCCGCTTTCTTCTTGGCGTGCTTTGATGGTTTAAGCGTACTCTGTTCTGCTGGCCTTGCCTCTGGTCCTCATACCTATGATGCTCACATCCACCTGCCGACATTGATCCATATCGACATATTCCTCAACTTTCTCTCCTCTCATCAACCCATCAACCCGTCCTCCCCCCTATCTATTCTCTTCTCTTTTCGTCTTCGTTATCCGCAAAATTCTCTTCTTTTATTTCTTTCTTTATTGTATTTTTTCACTGTTGTTTCCTTGCTCTCTTATTGCCTATATATCTGTCTCGTCCCTCATGATCCGTTACGATTGATCACAAAAGTTTAGGTTACACAAAAGTGTCTATTCCCTGCGTTGGTTCTGTTTTCTTAATCTTTTCATCTTTGTCATTGCTAGTTTAACATTCTTCTTCTTATTGTATACGCGGCTCTAGATGGATGGGTTTCCTTTCAGAAAGGACCACAACCCGGGCTTGGAAATGGGTCTGCTTTGTTTTGTTAGTCAACAGGAGACGGTGCTACATGGCGTTAGGGTTTGTCGGAAATAGCCTATCTTTTATTGTTTTATTCTGTTCTCGTCTTCTCTTCTTCTTTTCTTATTATTCTCTTCTTTTTTCGTTTTATTCCTTTGGTTTCCGGCAGCGACGGGAGCTTCGGCGTCTGCGGTGGAATATGGTCTTGTTTACACTATTACCTCTATTCTCTTATCTACTTTCGATTTCATTCATGTTCCATGTCTGTGTTCTCTGTTACTTTATTTATCATGTCATCTGACCGTTGTCTCATGTGCGGTGTGATTTGCCACCACGCTGGTAAGATTGCAGGTTGCTTGTAGGGCACTAATTTCACTTCTACTCTCATTTGAAATGTTTGGTGTAATCGGCTTGATTGCGATACTGTACTCGTAATATTCTCGGTGTAATCTGGCGATACTAGTGAAACTCTCGTGATACTCTTATGATGCATGGTAGATATGATTTGATATTCGATAGATGTTCTCTAAGCAACAAAGACAATAAATCTACCGGCATGGCACGCGCGTGCCGAATGGCTGTGAGCCGCCGCCTAACATGCTGCCGTCCTTAACGGCATCATTCTGCTCGGCGCCTCCTACAGCTTGGCCGACTCTGTAATGGTACCGACCTTGAGTCGCTCGTTGTACTTCTCGAGAACCTTTGCGCTGTGATACTTCCAGAACGGCTTGCTGGCGTCTTTGCCGGCCATGCGCTTCAGGATCTTGGTGCCGCCGGGGTGCTCCTCAACAAAACCTATCGTGTCAGTGGTGATCTTCGTGCATGCTCTCCATTTATACCAGGGCCGTACCTGTGATATCGTAGACGCCGCCATCGATGATGGTGTAGAGGCCAGTCTCGTCAGTCTTGTGCTTGGCGACCTCGGCCACGGTAAATGATTTTGACATGATGACGGTGTATTGGAGGTAGATTGGAGGTAGACGTCAAGTTTGGATGTCAAAATTAGGCGGAATAATTGCGCGATGACGAGGCGAGTCGAGTAAGTGGTGGATAAGACGTTGGATAGAAGCAAGGAAAGAGTAAAGGCAGGTTGAATTAATCCAAAAGGCAGGAACGCGATTTCTTAGATAGTTCCTTCCGTATCATCTATCATCTATGCTTATTATTCCCTAGCATGCCTCGGCTTGCACGCTAGACCGCCAGCTGCACTGTAGCTGTTTAATTACAGTACAGTGGAGTGTAATATATTTTGTAGTGCACATCGCTCTAGAAGCGGCACTATATCAAGTTGACTCGCTTGAATAATAACGAGAAAGGCGGTGCGCGTGCGGGGGAAGGAGCTAGTCGGTGGTGTTTCTGTAAAATAATTACCGGGGAACGCTGGCCAGAGACCAAAGAAGGCAAATAGTGGAGATAAATCGGTATGGAGAAAGATGGTCATGAATTGCCGAATTCTCTCGACGCTGATGGGCTGGGTTTGTTTTTAGTATTTTTTTTCTTATTTAATTCAATTTCAGTGATTCGCTCTTTCCCTGTATGCAACTTCCCCAACCTTTAGTATCGGTTCCTTTCTCTTTCTTCTTTGCTCTTTCCTACTTTGTCTTTATTGTTGCATTTTTAGTATTTTATCATTTAGCTGACTGGATGTCCCGTCCTTGGAAAGAAGTATGACGTTATCGCTAGGTTGTTGTCTCACAAGAAGCACGTGATTACAATCACTTCCTCAACATCTTCACATCATGCTTTTTAGAGGCTTTATGAACAACGACTTTGGATCTTATCGATATACAGTTACTGTAGCTTAAGTAGACATGCGGTAACTGTTATATTGCTGTTTTGTAAAGTAGTAAGCATGGCATGTATTATTAAGAGATTATTATGGAAACCAAGGACGAAAGGCAGCCTGGAGGCCTTGTGTGTAGACCACATTCTATCCGTAACCATCTAAGACCAACCCAGAAGTGGTACCAGAGTAAGAATCTAGAAATAGGAAATAGGAAAGCAAAAGAAAGCAAAAGAAAACAAAAGAAAACGATTAAAAAGTGGTAAACCAATACAGGAGAAGAGAGTATCAAGTATCCGCAGAGGATGACGCAGTTGACGCGGTTGACACAAGAAAAGCACAAGACAAATTCAAACCATTCATATCCCGCTGCCCAGCGAATAAAGTAATAAAAGCAATCATTAAAGGGTGTGTCAGGCCGAGTTGTGTATTAATCGTCTCGAGTCGGGCTGAGGTCGAGTCGAAATCAAGTTCAAATTATATATCCAAGTGGGATAACAAAGGTGGAATAGCCAAGAAGTAGATGAGGGTAGCCGGAACGGTTTCGGGGTCTGAACGGTGCCCGCCATCCATCCATCCGATGTTTAATCCGACAAATCGATCCAATGGATTTTGGACGCCGGTAATCATAAGCCGACGTTTTCAAACTCGCGCATCATAACGGCCATCTGTGCCCGTTTTGCTGCCTCGGCGACGAGTGTGAAGTCTTTCAAGAAAGAGTCTGTCGTAGATGATTTGGCGCCCTTTGGTGGTGGCGGCGCAATCTGGCCATTGGAGAGTAGTGTTGACGACGAGCCAATTGTCGCGGCCGAGGCCGTAGAGTACTGTTTTGAAGAGTTCATGATGTGTGAAGACTGTGAGACTGTGTTAATGCATGCATTGAATAGCAGATATGGCCGGCCGCGAGAATATCGGCCAGGAATATAGCATTTGCAGAATACGTGTTGATAGGATAGACAAGACTTACATTGTAAGATAGCTGGATGCCTAGAAAGATGCTTCAATAGTGACCTAGAGCGATACGACGCCGTGGAAGACTAAGGACTGGGATAAAGCCGAGAAGAGAAACAGGCTTGCAGTGTTGTAATATTGAAGACGAAGAGAAGATGAGGTGTCGAAGTCAACAACTCAAGACGTAAAATCTTAAGGATCTGACTAAACAAGATGTTGTCAGAATGCGAACCGGGACACTTTTCTTATGTAAGACGGAATGCTGCTTGATCGGGAGTATTGCAATCGTATAGTCGTATTAGTGGCTTGTCGGCTTGAGAGTGCGAGACGACAAGATGGATGGACGGCTGTATATGAGTGTGATGTAGGAAGAAGGAGAGACGGCAGAGACGGTAGGGAGAGAAAATGACGTGGGGGTAAATGGCGTGGTTGTTTGTTGGAATTGGAGGAGATGGTGGCAAGCTTGTGATGATGCTGAGGAGGGCCGAAGGTAGGTAGTACAACGGATGAGGGAGCCGACGATTCTGTGATGATGATTTGAGCCGGTGCGATTTGCTATGAGATGGATGAGATGGATGAGATGGAGATGAGGTGTACAAGATTGATGACAATGTCAAAATAAAATGATGTTTAGATACAGAATCAAACGAGATTGGAATATACAGAAGAAAGAAGGTCGAGATAAAAGAAACCGGCCAAACCTCGGAAGGAAAATTTGGAGAAAAACATTAGAAGCGTCCTGGCGTCCTAGATATTAGAGGGTAATATTAGAGAGTGCATTAAATTAATTAGTAAATAAATAGCACTAATTAATCACAAGCAGATAGGGCAGCGTAGAAGGATGGACTTTGGACGATATGAGTTAGCACGATCTCGGTCCCGCGAGGAGAGAAAAGGAGAAATGCTCGATGGATTCTTTATTGTTGTGAAATAGATGGAAAAAGTGATACGGGATGGACGGATAGGGTGGATGTCGTCAAGGTTGAAGTTGACCGAAAAAGACCAGAATTTTTTTTTAAAAAAGGCTTAAGAGAAAACACAAACAATTAAAGGCCAAAGGCAAACTAATACAAACTAATAATAAAAATGAAATCGGAAAGAATATAAGAAGTTACCAGATAGTTCAAAGACAACATGGCAATAATATTATCTCCAAGTCACTACAGTTTACACGGATTCCATCAACTCTATCAAAAATCAATTGATAGAATCAATCAATCAATCAACAATTCGGAACCCAGTGTCCACGGTGAGAAGAAATGAAGTCTGCGATTACGGAGTTGCTTGTTGATTCGGCTTGCCTAGATGCGCTAGGCCCTACACGTCCTCAACTCGAGTTTATCAGTTAAATATTGTATTTTATTTAACTGCGCCAACTGATTACCGTTGTTAACAACCAAACAATGACGACGATGAGACCCCACAGTGGAGGAGGACCCGTATTCTGTCAGCAAACACATTGTAAGGAATAAACTGAGTACAGTGTCTCAGCGGTACAGACTGTTCCTCACACGGAAGGAGTCGGGACAACCGAGGCTAACACTTGGATTGATGACTAAAAACACTTGTAAGTCTGCCTTGTTATGGCAGACACCATTGATGTAGCCCAAGTCGATGCGATCAGAAAAGCGTGGTACTCCTGATCATCGCATGCGCAAAAAAGCGAAACCATGATGGGCCGACAGGTTAAAAGTATCCTCGACCGACAAGCGACAATGGGCCCATGCTGACCGACAGCACATAGCCTACACGGGATAAGTAGGATGGCAGATGGATAGGGTTGCAGAGCCCTTGGGAAGTATATGAGATATGAATCCAATCAAGCAAGTAAACCGTAAACCGTATACCGTAAACCGTAATATGTAGAAGAATAAAGCACCAAGCTTAGAACAAAATGGCTAACCAACAAGCTTGAATGCTTGCCGAGCATGTATTAAGGCGACAATCAAGGGAAACCGGAGCTGCATCACGTTGCATCATAGATGAAGAGTGGTGATAAGCAGAAATATATATCATATTAAGCATTCAATATACAAGACTACACAAAATATAAAATATAGCAAAACATAATAATAATTAGATGAAGACCGGGACGGTGGTCTTTTGTGCCATAAGCTCAATGAATGCAATATCAGACACAGCACACCTAAGCCGCATGTGGGCATCCGCAACACCGACAGCACCGACAACACCGACATCATTGACAGCATTAACATGATAATACGCGAGTCGTCTCTTACGGTATGATAAATAAGCTCATGCTGAGTGCCCAAGAGAAACCTTGTGCATTCATTGTTGCTATTTAGCCTGTGATATATGTTACAGTTCGGATCATCTTATTACAAGTGAATTAGGAAGGAGACAGCGGTGTGCGACGGATTATTTGATAAAATGTGTCCAATCATCAAAATTTAAAATGGCAAGACCGCTCTTCCCTCCGTATATGTATCTCTCATTGCCGTTCGCGCCTTCCTTGCCAGGTCCTAGTCCAAACACGGACTGCGAATCAACATTATCCTCCGAGGTCACACGGCGACTGGACGCTTGCTACTTAGAGTAGAGTTAATAACTAAGATACAAGTGAAGCCAATGGCCGATTGTCACTCTACCTGTGAGGTTTATGGATGGAATTATCGTTGATTGGTTCTATCTAGCTAAGGGCTGTCCGTGGCCAGGGATAGGATATTCCCGGAGTGCACCGTGTGGGTGTACTGTATGTCGGACATTACATGCACTGTCTGACAGTGGCCCTGACAGAAAATGCGGCGTCCCGCCGTATGGAGAAAACGAACATGAAGAAAACGAACATGAAGAAAACGAACATGAAGAAAACGAACATGAAGAAAATGTACGAAATTTGTTGTATAATTTGTGTTAGGAAGTAAAATATCAATTAATGAATGAACAAATGTATGCCGCGTAGAAAAAGACTAGGTTTTTTTTTTTTTTTTTTTTTTTATAAAAAACGAGAAAGTCACTCCGGTAGTATATTAGTTATAAGTAAAGATAAAAAGGCTTGTACGGCGGTGCCGGCGGCGGCCAGTGCGGCGCTGTAATGTTAGAAATTTTCTTCGTCTTATCGATAAACGGCTAACAATACGAAGAACGAGGCGCGTATATAATCTATATCCGTCGTAAAGACGTACGGCGTAAGAGTTGTTAAACGGTAGTGAAGGAATTGACGCAGCGCGGAACGCGGCTATCGGTCGGTTTCGTAAGCGGCTTCGCCTACGTCTTAGTATGCGGGCTATGTAGGTTTATAAACTTCGGGTTATACTAGTTCATTATCGCGATTGTTATCGTTAAAGAAAAGCGGTGTTTAATTATCGTTATAGTACGCGAGATAGTTAAGTAGTATAAGTTTATTATTAAGTTATACAAGCTAAGCCTCGTCGTTAAAAAAGTATAGTGCGCGATTTTATTCGTCTTCGTTTGCTAGTTATACGGGTTATAGTTGTTTATTGTTAAAATATATAAGCTATGCCTCGAGTTATGCCTAGTTTTATTCGGTCTATAAGTTGTAAGCGGCTATACGGCGGTCGGCTAAGATTTAAAGTTTTTAAGTTAGTTAAGTGTTTAAGTTAATAACGACAAGATTTAAAGTAAGATTAACTAGTAGTAATATTATATTCGAAAAGGCGTTATATAAACGGTTAAAGATACAATAAATACGGTTTACTTATAACGCGCTATAAATAAAAAAGGCGTAGTAGTTTACGACGTAGTAATATTTAAACTTAATTAATTTAATTTTAAATTTAGTCATCGTTTTAATAAAGGCTATTTTCGTTAACGATATATTTACTGTAAATACTTTAACGACGGTTACGATAACGGCGTAGGACAGCTTAAAAAAGTCGCTCGTATTAAATATATTATAAAAAAAGTGTTATAAACGTTTTTTATAACGGTCTTTAGTTAAAACGCCGGCGGTATTTATTAACTAACGTTTTAAATATTTAATTAACGTTACGTTATTTATTATAAAAGGGGCCTAAGTTAAAGTAAAATAAAAGATATTATATACGGTTTTATATTATACATTTAACGACGATAGTTACCTCTATATCGAATAGTATAGTAAGTAAAACGGAAAGTAAGGCGCGTTTAAAGATATCGAAGATAACGGGCACGAGGTAAGAAACGTTTACTATCGGGTATATCCGCTAAGTTCAGGGTAGTTCGAGAGTATAAACTTAACGGCCGACGCGTTTAAAGATTCGGAAGGGGCCGGCGAAGCGGAGCGCGAACTTATATAGCTTAATTGTTTTAGGCTAAGTATATTTTAAGTATAACTTAAGATAAACTCGGTCGTTAAGTAAAAAAAATTTAAGCTCGTACGTCCGGTCGTAGTAACGCTTAGCTATTAATACCGCGTATATTAAACTATCTACTATAAGACGGCGGACGAAAGCAATATTAAACGGTGCTAAACTAATATTAAGTAATAAAAGTATATCTTTAAAACGGAATCTTAGTACTATCTCGTTTAGTAAAAAGTTCGTAACTCGGTAACGGCGGTTATTATATACGAATTAAAACGATACGAAGTATCGAAGCTATAAAAAAAGTAAGCGTTAAATAACGTAGCGTAAAAAGTTTTAAATAATTTATATAAGTCGCTCCGTCTAGCCGTTTATTTAAAAGTAATAGGTTATAAAGTACGATAATTTAACATCGAGTCGAGACTATAATGCTATCTACACTTTTAACAAAAACTTCGGGTTACGGTCATTAATAATTTAGTACGGTATGCCTTAATTATACCGTTATAAAGCGTCGACTAGTTTTATACCTTAAGTAGTTACGGTATCAATTATTCGGCCGGCGATAAAAATAAGCTGTTTCGTTAAGTAGCATACGATAACGAGAATAGCGTTAAAGTCATCCTTTACTAAAAATAAGCTTAAGATAAAATCGATAAAAATTATTACGTAAAACATGTTAAATATAAAAAGTAGTTATAAAAACCCGTATAATTTATATCGTAAAGTCTAATTCCGTTAACAATCCGAGCAACCTACAATATATCGAGCGAATAGCCTATCTATTCCATAAATATAAAACTATAATAACACTAGTCGCAGTACAACGATGCTTAAGTATATCTTATCGTAAGCTTCTACAAAGATTTATAACGTACATTTCCATAAGATACAAAGTTTAAAAGGTTGGCCGCGTTAGCGGTAGTATAATAAGTCTTATTAAGTAAAGAAAAGGAGTTTTACCGCGTTTTTTTTAAGGTTATTATTATCGCAAACAGTTTAAACAATTTTTACAAAAAATAAGTCTTCTCGGTAGCCGCGGATAAGGTTATTATAAAATTCCAAAAATAAAAACACTTATAAAGCGGGGAATACTATATAAAACAAAAGGTTTTTTACTATACTTTAGTATATAACTTAGTAAGCTAACTAAACGACGCGGTCGACGGTGTCGAGGCCGCTTTATTAGTCACGGCTATGTTATTACGGAATAGCGGACAGTCGTAATAAAGCGTCCGGTATAACGTGTTATTTACCGGCGCGGTATTAAATATTAAGTTTAAACAAGCTAAGAAGTTCTATAACGCGAAGTAGTCTTTTATTTTATATACTTTAAAAAAACGTATTAATAATATCGGTCTATTTATATAATACTAAGATAAAGCTATAATTTATAACGATCGTAACGGGCTACGTTATGCTACCGTTTACTTATACTCGGTATTTTATTAAGACTTAAACAAAGCTTAATATTTCTTATTCTGTAAGTTAATAGTAGCGTTTTACGTCTATTAATACCTTAGAAAGAAAAGAGATTATTTAAAGTGCTTTTTAAAGGTATAAGTCTTTACCGTTAACGAGGAATTTAAAGTCGATATAGTAAATATACGCGCCGATACCGTGCGCGGAAACGTCGATATTAATAAATAACCGGCGCCGTTCGTCGTAGTAGTATAAAAGGTAATTATCGATAATAACGGATTTTAAATCTTTAAACGTTGTTTATTATATAAGTATGTCGGTAAAGGTTATAGAATTAGTCTACTTAAATCGTACATTCTTATCTTTATATAATAGTGCGGATTAAAGCAGTTTCGTCTTATGCTATTATAAAAAAAGGATATGTTAAACGAAGTTACGAATATTATTTTAAAGCTATGTCGTTAGCTTAATAAAACTTTTAAAGTCTTTAAAATTAATCGGAAAAAGTAGTATTTTAACGGTAGCGATTCTTTCTTCTATAATAATAAACGAAAAACCGTTGACGTAACGGCCGAGTACGGTCACGCTCGGGAAAACGACGAAAGATTTTATAAATCCGATAAATATATTTACCGTTTTAAAAATTATAAAAAAACGACGGAAGTTAAGTATATATTTATTAAAATTTAAGTTAATAAATACTACGTCGTCGTAATATAATTAAGTACTATCTAAGTCGCCGAGTAACGTATCGACGTGTTTTTAAACGTGCGAGTTTACGCTTTTATATCTTATTATAAAGTAGTTAAATATATATTATCCGTCGGGTATATTAACCGTAAAAGCCTATTTAAAAGAAAAGTAGATTCGCTATTAATAATAAAAAAAAAGAACGTCGAAAACGGAGATATATCTAACGTAATATTTAATAATTATATTAAAGATCTCGTCTTAAGTACGTATAAAGTAAAAATCTATAAAAGTTATTTTATTTAAACTTTGAATATTTACTATTATTCTACTTTTAGTTTTACCGTTAACGGTTCGCTATACGACGAATACAAAAAATACTATTAAGGTCGGTTCCGTGGTTCGGCGGACTTTGCCATTAAGTTTTAATTTATATATTATATCTACCACGACACGAGCGGATTTAAAGTTTAACGGGTAGACGCGATTATATTTAAAGACGAAGTCTTGCTAGTTAAGTTTAAGTACTACTCTTACCTACTGCTTTTATAGTTGATTAATAAATCTTATATTTTAAAAAACTTGTTTAAATTCTATAATTAGTTAGTTAAGAAGTTTTATACGACGAGGGTACGCGGGATCGTCGTAGATAATAATACCGATAAGGTAAGTAATAAAGTTTATAGTATCGACCGTTGTTTTAAATAAATCGATTACGACGTAGGCGGCTAAAGCTAGCCTTTAATAATACTCGTTTATACCGGGTTCGTTATATAATTATACGAGTTGTATTAAGTCGGTAAACGAGGCGGCGTGGTCGAAAAAGCGGTTTTTATAAATAATAACTAAGCGAGATATTGACACGCACACTATGTGATTACGTACGCATCGGTCACGTGTCCCTACGTCAGTAGGGTCACGTGTCCGTCGACGTGACTATACGTCGTCTGTCTAGAAGTAGACCTCGAATACGTACCGT
Source organism: Ophiostoma ulmi (assembly GCA_029298715.1). Lineage (NCBI taxonomy): Eukaryota > Fungi > Ascomycota > Sordariomycetes > Ophiostomatales > Ophiostomataceae > Ophiostoma > Ophiostoma ulmi. The sequence goes on along the minus strand of JANSLN010000002.1, from coordinate 2,165,500 downwards.
CGCGACTAGCGACGGCTGACGTAATCTCTACGGGATTAGTCACATGTCCTATACGACGTCGACAGTCGACTATAAATTAGTCGACTGTCCGTCTTCTTTCTAGTAATAACTCTCCTTTTAATTCATCATCATTCATTACATACAATTATCATATCCATCTTAGGTTTAACAAGAAGTAACCAGGACGGCCGTGACATGTCTGTACACACCATGCTTCCGCATGCTTAGTTGCATACCATCCCTGTATACGATAGCTTCGCGCTCGTAACAAATGGTACCAACTCTTTGTTTTTGTTTTTTTTCGTCGGTCGAGGGACTCCCGGCACCATAACCATAACCATACTTCTCTTCTTTTGCTGCTTTAACTAGCACACCATACCCCGTTTTTCTTCGCTTCTTTTTTGCAGCCTCACGGCTCACCATACCGTTTATCCAAACCTTTTGTTGCCTTCGGGCACGCCATACCGTTCCCCCGTCCTCAGAAGCCACCGCACAAGCTCGTGCGCACCCGGCACTACCATACCTGCAAATCAGCCTGTACGCGCCCGACGACTGTCCGCGTCCTAGCAGGCTAAACTCCCCCCCCTATCCCGACCCTTCCGAAACCTTCCGATTATTCGACTTTTTCGACTTTTCGACTGCCTTTCGTTTTTTTTTTTATTTTTCCTTTTTTCCTTTTTTCCTTTTTCTTTTCTTTTACCGACCGGTCTATCGACTATCGTATTGTCAAGTCGTCATGTTGTCGTCGCTGACTGTCTTGTCAGCTGTCGTCGCCGATTGATTTGTCAGCCGTCGTCGTCAATCGTCTTGTCAGCTGTCGTTGTCGACTATGTTGTCAGCTGTCGTCGCCAACTGATTTGTCAGCTGTCGTCGTCGACTGTGTGGGTAGCAGTCGTCGTCGTCCGTCTCGTCGGTTGTCGTCGTCGACTGTCTTGTCAGCTGTCGTTGTCGACTACGTTGTTAGCTGTCGTTGTTGACTGATTTGTTAGCCGTCGTCGTTAATCGTCTTGTTAGTTGTCGTCGTCGACTGTGTGGGCAGCAGTCGTCGTCGTCCGTCTCGTCGGTTGTCGTCGTCGTCTGTCTTGACAGCTGTCGTTGTCGACTATGTTGTCAGCTGTCGTCGTCGACTGTGTGGGTAGCAGTCGTCGTCGTCCGTCTCGTTAGCTGTCATCGTCGTTGGATTTGTCAGCTGTCGTCGCCAACCGTCTTGTTAAATTGTCGTCGTCGACTGTGTGGGCAGCAGTCGTCGTCGTCCGTCTCGTCGGTTGTCGTCGTCGACTGTCTTGTCAGCTGTCGTTGTCGACTGTCGTCGTCGACCGTCTTGTCGATTTGTCTTGTCGTTTGTCTTTTGTCTTTTGTCTTCTACCTTTTGTTTTTTATCTTTTGAAAAAGAGTGGTCGTGGGGGAGATGACACGCACACTATGTGATTACGTACGCATCGGTCACGTGTCCCTACGTCAGTAGGGTCACGTGTCCGTCGACGTGACTATACGTCGTCTGTCTAGAAGTAGACCTCGAATACGTACCGTCGCGACTAGCGACGGCTGACGTAATCTCTACGGGATTAGTCACATGTCCTATACGACGTCGACAGTCGACTATAAATTAGTCGACTGTCCGTCTTCTTTCTAGTAATAACTCTCCTTTTAATTCATCATCATTCATTACATACAATTATCATATCCATCTTAGGTTTAACAAGAAGTAACCAGGACGGCCGTGACATGTCTGTACACACCATGCTTCCGCATGCTTAGTTGCATACCATCCCTGTATACGATAGCTTCGCGCTCGTAACAGATATAGTATTAAACATAGGTATATATTTATTAAAGCCGTTAAAGAGTATAGTATAAATAAAGAGGGGGAGATCGTCGAAAGGTTCGTAAATAAGATTTTATATAGTTATAAGTAGGTATTTAATAACGATATTAACTTACGTGCTTAAGAAGATTATAATTATTTCGGCAGCGCAGATCTTAGCATATACTAATAAAGTACGGTTAACGACGTTAAAAAGTAATACGATGTCGCAACTACAAATAACGAAACGAAGTTTACTATATAGTATATCAAATTTCTCTTACACCATAATATCGTTACCGATAAAGAGGTTTAATATAAAATTATCGACAATAAAAACATTATAAATAAAAAAAACAAGCGTTAACGAGCCGTCAAAAGTTCTATAGCCCTTAAAAAAAAAAAGAAATTTAACGAATAATATTATCGAATAAGTTGCCTTATTAATACCGCGTAAGATAATAAACTTATATACTTAAAAGGTTAAAATATTATAGTATATACTAAAAAAAAATTTGTCTATAATAGACTAAAAGTAACCCGTATCGGTATAAACGGTAAAAGATATAGCACTACTAAGATTCGGGGTGAGTTAAATACGTAAATAAGTTGTTTTTATTATAAGTATTAAGTTTTTAAAGTCTAAGACATAAGAAAAAATGATAAACGTATTATTTTTTAATATATATTGATTTTACTTATTTTTTTAATAGTTGCTTTTATTTTAAGATACGATAAATATATATTATATAACGGCTATATTCTAAGAGGGATTGTTTTTATAATTTAAGGAGATTTTTAAGTCCAAACTATATAAAATGCCGTCTTTATTCGTAAAGTAATATTCTATCGCTATAAATATACCCACGGAGTCGTCATAGCTGCTTAATTTTTTAAACGTTGAGGGCGAATTTTGCCGTGCATTATACGCATATAGTAGAAACTTTTATTACGGCTAAAGAAAGTCTCGCCGTAATTTATATATACGAAAGGCACTTAGTTTATAATAGAGTATTCCTTAGTTATTGTAAAGAAGGCGACGTTATCGGTATCGTCGTCGTAATCCGAGTCTACGCCGTAATTTAGTAGTTTAAAAGTAATACTATTATAGTCTAAGTCGTCGTCTTTAAAACTATGTTTATCGTCGTCGTTTTAAACTACGGCGTATACTCGTTATATTTAAGGCTAGCGGTTATAATTACGGTTAAAGTTACTATAGAATAAACGGTTCGTTAGGGCGTTATTCTTTTCGAATAAGTTACCGTTGCTATTTAACTATAAAAAGTAAGTAGTACGGCGAGTATTATCGCGTGCGTCGTTTAAGTTAAGCACTAGTTTTATAGCGGTTTAACGACGAGTATCGTTTAGTCGGTATTAGTTCCGACCGGTTTAGTTTTAATTAGCTTAATTTTAACCGTAAAGTTAAGAAGAGTTTAGGCTGCTATACCGATTACGGTTATAGCGGTTCTAGCCGTACTACTATTACTATTAAGTATCCGCGAACCTTCCGTTCGATTAGTTACGACGGTTTTTATTAAAATTACTTTAAAGGCGCCGAACGAGTTCTTTTTCTATAGCGTAAAAAGTTTTTTATTTACGACGGGCGCGTTCGGCGACTTTAGTAACTATAGTTTTATAGCCCGTAATAGATTTAATAAAGTCGTATAGTATTATCGTTAAGGTTAGTTATAAAATATATAGTTAGATATAAGTGTCTAATGTAAAATAAGCCGCTTTAATTTAACCGGTAGTATTTATACTATAAGCTTTAACTTTAACGACAATAATATTAACGAATACTATAATGTCTTTACCGTTAACGACATTATAGACTATAAAACGGGCATTTTTAAAGTATTATAAATAATTTACTATTAAAGCGCGGAAACGTTTTATTAGCTGTTGTACTATATAATCGAGGTCGGTATTTAGTAAAATATAGCGATTATAATTTATAAATTCGACGTTAAACTATTTTAAAACGTCTTTAGCGAGGCATTAAGTCTATACTTTTAATATTTATTTTAAAAAAGTACTAGTAGCTATTTATTAAAAACGGCTAGTAAAAATATCGATATTAGTATATATAAAAATCTTACCATCCGAGACTATACCGATTTAACGAAGGTTTAGCTTAAATAAGTCGAAGAAACTAATACGCTTAAAGCGTAAAACGGAACGGTTTAAGCGAGGAGCGTTCGTATTACGGTTATAGTTACTGAAAGTACGTTATAAAGATTAGAATTATTCTATTGTAATAAAGTTAAAAAGCACGTCGTCGGGAATATAAGACGGATTGTTAATATTTTAAGTATTATTATCGTTTATAAGGGAAGCTTACTTATTGCTCGCCGAAAAACTAAAAAAAGCTATATTAAACGGCGTTATGGGTACTATAAGCGGGATAGTAGTGGTTAAAGGTTACGTTTATAGCTATAGATGTAAATATGTAGAGTTAAGGGTTATAAGTTTTATTACCGGGTTTAGTATTAGTATAGATTTTATACTAGCTTATTTAAGGTTTATAAGGTCTATTACGGGTTTTAATATAAAAGTAAGTTTTACCGTAAGTTACTCTTAAGTTACGTAAGTAAGGTTAAAGTATAACTAAAATTAAGTATAGTAAAGACGGACGCGTAAACTATAATTACCTCGGCCGCGTTTATTTAAGTTTAAATACCGTAGTTGATATGGCTGTATGTTTCGAGATTATACGTCTTTAACGACTAGTATAATTATATCGTTTAATTGTATTAAAGTAATAACTAAGACGGGAGAAGGGACGCGGGTAGTTAGTTATAAAGAAAAGTAATAGTAGATACGCGAGACGTATAGCTATAAGTTGTTAAAAGCTTATAATTAACGCGTAAAAGTATATAATAGCGCGGGGAAATTTATAAACGCTCCGAGTATAGTCTATAATAGAAATTAAAGGGTAAAACTAACAAGCCTTAAAATAAGTAGTATAAACTATATAAGTTATTAGTCTTAACGCTAGTACCGAAGGGCAGCTGTCCGAGATACGGCGCTTTATATCTAAGTAATATCGAAAATTAAACCGTCGGTACTCTTAATAAACTAAGCGATAGCGGCAAAAGCGCGTTATTTAACGGGTGTGAAGAGAATAAAATATTTAAGGGCGTAAAAGAAGAATTGTACCAGTTGGTCTAATAAAGTATAAACTACTTAAAACATATAGGGAGGGCGGGCGGCCGGGAGGTGAGGTAAGGTAAAGAGGAACGAACGAAGTAGATAAAATAAGGATAAGAAGTAGAAAAAACAAAGGTTAGGTTAGTTAGTGTTAATGCTGGTGCTTTAAAGCTGGTGGTTGCGAGAGGCTGCTACTATTATAAGGTTTATGGATGGAATTATCGTTGATTGGTTCTATCTAGCTAAGGGCTGTCCGTGGCCAGGGATAGGATATTCCCGGAGTGCACCGTGTGGGTGTACTGTATGTCGGACATTACATGCACTGTCTGACACTACCTTTGTTGCCGGACCCCTGTTATTTCAGAGTACAAAGTATACAATACGGAGTACAGAAGGGTTCTTTTCGTGGAACAATCTGAAACTCTCAACGGCACACTCTTTTACCGTAATACTGTACAGAGTTATCTTAGGAAGGAGCCAAGTAGGATTCACGTTCACTCCTCCCTTTTATGATTATTTGCTCTTTATTATTTTCCCGTTCTTTCCCGTTCTTTCCCGTTCATTGCCACTTATATTTATGATAGGAAAGATAGTCTTTGCTCCTTCCTTATGCTGTTCCCTTACTGGCAGCTCCTTCCCTTGACTATTAGCCACTATTTGCCTACTGAGGATCCTCCACGATTGCCCCATGATTAGCTCTTCCCTTTCACATCAAACCCACACGGTTGTCAACTCGCATCGCTCTTTTTAACGTCTTCTCAACATTTCCATCCTCACCCTTCACACTTTCACCTTTTTTTCTTCTTTTCTCTTTTCTTCTTTTCTCTTTTCTTCTTTTCTTCTTCTTCTTGCTCCACACCTCCAGTAAAAAAACGCCGTCATTCATCCTTCCACCCGCCTAGTCATGCCTATTCTGGCTTTCCACTCCCTGCCCCTCACTCGCCCAAACACTTTCGACCCCTGATGACGATCAACCCTGCGAGAATAGCCGTCCCATCCATCTCAAACATCTACAAAGTACTCACGAGCAGCAGGCGACCTTTTCGTCAGCCTGCAGGGGTTTATCAAGACTGTATCCATTTGAGATTTGAAATTTGAGATTTGAGATTATCCATTGTGTCCGTCTTCCTTGTCTCTGGCCCAAGACCCTTGGCTGCTCATCTTGCATCTAGAACATTTGAGCCAATCATTGCCATCTCGGGCTCTGGCAAAATGCGGCTCATCTCCCCATTGACTACCCTTTCTATTGCTCCCTTTGCAGCTTCTTGACGGTGAAAGCTCATTTGCCGCCTCCGTGATGCCGTGTCTTGATCGTCGCGTCTCGTTTCTGGCGATGTCTGTCGGCACGGATCTGGCTTCTCTGCATTTGCCACTATCCTGCCTTTGCCATGCATTTACACTCGAGATACTATGCATATAAACTAGGTCTGTTCTGCTCCTCCTTTTTTCTCAATCCTTTCTCGTCATATGCTCTTAATAACAGTCTACTGCACCGCGAGGCCTACCACATCCCCTGATGTTAACTTTCGTCCTCTCGGCGTTTCTCTTTCCCCCTTTCTAAGCATTTCCCTGCCTTACTTGTATATTTACTTTTGTTTCCGTTCCTCTTTTGATACCACACTATTTCTGATTCCTTATTTCTAAATTCTAATTTCTTACTATCAGACACATTACTCTCATTCTTGGTAGTGTCACTTGGAAACTTCGTAATACACACAGACCTTGTTTCTTTCTCGTCTTCTTTCTCGTCTTCTTTGCCGTCTTCTTTCTGATCTTCTGTGTATTTGCTACCTTATTAGACCACTGTTTGTTTCCTCATCTCTTTGCAATGCTACTTCACCCCTCTCTTTTCAACTCTCTTTTACACTCCTCATCGGACTTGTGAAACCAGTACCTGCAGCGTCTTCCTTGTCTTTTACACACATTTTCACTAAACCCTGTCTGCCAGCAGGGATCTGTCTGCGCTACTGCAACTCGCCCGTGCTCCTCCTCCTAACCTTTGCTTCTGCAACACAATCTTCTGCGCCAGTCTGAGATTCTCCACTATTAACACCGACATTACAGGATGCTCTCTCTTTTACATCGTTCCAGATCTCTCAGAGGGGGTGGTGGTTACAGAAATGGGAATGACCATAACAGTCCAAGCAGCGCAGCGGCGAATACGGCCACTATGGCCACTATGGCTGCTACTGCTACTGCCACTGAGAGTGTATCCTCCTTGGCGCCATCCTCCTCCACCCTCTCGCCTGCATCGTCCACTGGTACAAACGATACAAACACCTCATCGAATGCAAATGTACACATAGGTGGCCAGGCTAAGACGCACGGCCCAAACGCGCCATTGTCTCTGTCTCTCTTGTCGACTATGGTTGTACCATCAGCTGGCCCATCCGTTGTTTTGTCCACCGATTCCTCCGAGTTTGGTGTGGCTACTCTTTCTCTGTCTCTGTCTAGTACTTCTTCTTCTTCTTCTTCTTCTTCTTCTTCTTCTTCCTCTTCTTCCTCCTCTTCTTCTTCCAATTCTCTTGATTCTTCTGCTTCTTCAACAGCTGCGTCTGTGACTGCCGCTCGTTCTCTTTCTCCTCTTCCACATGTACATTCTCCTTCTTCAGCATTACAATATTCTGTGACTACTTCGAAACAGCCCGGTGCAAATTCAACACCTTCTCTATATTTAAAATCAAAACCAGCAACAACAAAGCCAATATCCTTATTCCCGTCATCTCAAGCTCCTATACTTTCTAAATTTTCACCCGCTGAGGCCAGCCTCGGGTCAGAACCCGTTCTGCAGACATCAACTGTTATCGGTCTTGTTGAAAGCAAGCCACGATTACCGCCATCTCCCGGTATCAACGGTAGACGAGAATGTCCATACATCAATCGCCCTCTTCCAACGCCTCCTCCACCCAAGAACTCTGCCACCATGCCGTCTTCTGGTCGCCTAAGCACGTCTGGGAGCAGACGTGCTCCGTCTTCTACAGAGACTTCGTCCCTCGCACCTCTCACCAAGCCAGCATCCATCAATAACAGAATGTCCCGGGATGACTTGTTTCTCACATCGCAGCCCAGAAGGGCTGCAACCTCTGACACCAAGAGAATGTCTCGTGACGATATGTTTTTGGGAAGCCATCAAGCAGCCGCCCACAAGGGTGCTTTCCACGTCCCCCTACGCAGCCAGACCATTGTTGAAGGACCTAGCCTAAGAGAATCACCACCGTCGTCTTTTTACAAGCGTGTCTACAAATCTGAGTCTCTTGCGTCTGGAGAAATCCAGATTGGCATGGCCCTCGGCAGCCCTGCTCACCCTCCTTCTTTTGAGGAGATCCATATGTTCCAGCAACAACAGCACACGCAGCACCGCCAATACCAACCTCACGAGGAACTGTCTCACGAGCGAGAGCAGCTCTTTACACATGCGCAGGCACCGCGTCAGCACACTCCACCTGGTTATGACAACCATCTCTCAGCCGAGTTCTCCAGTGGCAACAGCTCTCGGCCTTCAGCCTCAACACAGGCACAGGAAGAAACACACGCAGAAGGTCAGCCTTCGGCACCGGCACTAGTACCGGTACCGACTTTGGCAAGCAAGCCGACCAGCCCGCCTAGTTCGTCTATGCAGCGCTCTAAATCAACAAGACGAAAGATCTTTGGCTTTTTTGGCAGCAAAAAGCAAGCAGAGGCCAAGCCATCCATACCTGCACCGGCACTACCAAGGGCTTTGGCAGAAGCCAGCGATAACTCATCTGTTGTAGTATCTCCAGCATCTCAGACCCCTATTTCAACGTCAATAGTCGAGCGGTCCACTACAAGAGGCGCAAACCGCAAGTATCAGCCAATCGTAATTCCGGGTGAGCCCGAGCCAGCAGCAACAAGCACCAGTACAACGGTACTTGAAGCACCAGCCCCCCCAAGTACCGGCGTCAAGTCCTCGCCTAGCTTTCGCAGCAAACGGCCATTCTTGCGGTCCAAGGCATCCGAGCCCGCTATTCGCAAGCGACCTGATATCTCCAACCCTACCCCGGGTACTCTGGAAAACAGTTCGATGAGCAGCTTGAACTCGATAAAGGCGGTTCCAATCCATCCTACTATTGTCCACCCATCTGCTGCTAGCCCGTACCTCAATGTTGATATTCCTGAGGCCAGCATGGAGCGTTACAGCATCATGTTTGGCGGTCTGCTGAAAACTGACCCATCTGCTTCATCTCTCCTGGCCCGCCGGCAAGCTACACTCGACAAGCTCAAGACGATTAACGATGAGATGCATCATGATGACCTGGAGCGCAACCACGCAAATGCTCTTGCCTCTGACGCCTACCTACAAGTCGGCGGACTGCAACGGCGCGCAACATCACCACACGCCAGATCCCCTTCGTTTTCACTGTTCCCCTCCAAATCACCCGGTGTCGCAAATCTTCAGAACCTGTTGAACGTGAGCTCTGGTCCTCGGTCGCCCCGTCTACGGTCAAATACATCACCAGCAGCCACGCATTCCCCTATGCAGGCGGAGTTCAGTTTCACCACGCCAGCATCCCAGCGGGCGGCTTTGCGCGAGAACCCGACGGGCATAGCTCGGAAGGTGCCTACGGTGTCGCACATGGGACTTGCTATTTCGACCATGCCCTCTCCCGCCTCTGCCATGGCAGCACGTTCGGTGATCTACTTTGATCCCGACCAGTCGAGCCTGGTTTTCGACTCGCCAACTGAGATGAATCCCCCGATTGATGACCACAAGACATGGAAAGAGACGACACAGGAACTGCGTGTTTTTAAGCCTGTGATCCAGGAGCCTCAGTGGCAAATGGTTTCGCCACCAAGTGCCGGTAGCAACACCAGCCACAACAGCAACAACAGCAACAACAGCAACAACAGCAACAACAGCAACGGCAGCAAAGGCAGTGCAATAAGCAAGGCGGCCCGCAACATGGAGTCGAATATCTCCAACAGCTCCTCTCCTGCGACTGAGATGTCTGCTGAGCTCCAAGTTGACGAGCCTGACTCGGCTCTCAAGTCGGCCGTTGAAATATCTATTGCTCGGCAAATCAGCGTTTCTCGGCAGCAGCGCGAGATGCTTCGTCCACTCAAGACAAGCAACCCCAAGGGAATGTCGCCAATGTCTGCATCGCCGGCACTGTCGCGGTCGGCCACGCTCAAGCTGGGCCGCAATGAGTGGCTTCAGGAGACAAAGTCAGCCACACCTACGCTTGTTGTTCCGCCCGAGCTGGATGCCAACTACAGCTACAGCAGCAACAACGAAGCGCGGTCTCGGTCCAACACACTGCCACAACGACCCGGACGAGATCATAACGACCAGCAGAGTGCTCACTACCTGTCGCCGCGGTCCAACACTCCTGCATATCAGTTAGCACAGAATCGCAAGAGCGAGCGGGTGATACTCGAAGCTGCCTAGCATCTTTACTTCTCTTATTATTTTTCTTCCTTTTTCCTAAATCATTAGAAAAAATTATCTCTCTTCTTGCCTCAACTTCGGGCTGACGTACTCGGAGACCGGTCCTCTTTTGGTTACGCATTTTGACTCTTGTCATTTCACTTCATGCCCTTCATTATTCTTCTTTCTTCTTATACTCTTTATTTACACAACAATCTCCCGGTGGAGATGATCCCATTGCATTGTTCTTTTGTCTTTCTATTTTGTCTTTATCTGTTTGTCATCTTCACCTCTACAGTCTGGTACTTATTACTTTTACATATATTAGTCCACATTGGAACTGGCTGCTTTGGAATATATCTGGTATTGAATCACTGAAATATGGGATATAAACGTATAAGTTACACGTTTAAAGTACCGTGCGTTTCAAGAGTCATGCATAGCATGTCGGTTAGCCGCGATAGTGAAGAAGCATAGTCCTAATGTTTCAGCCTACCGGAAAAGAAAGGAGGCGGTGAGATGCAGCAGATGTCAATCATGTTTCGTGCATATTAATAGCATCGACAATGCCGTCTGGCGTAGTACGATCAGAGTTGCAGCAGATCACATTAATTTTAAGTTGTGTGAATTAGAACTTTGTACTTAGATTATAAAGTAGAAACACAGGTGGGAAAGACAGATTCGATCTTTGGAAAACAGCCTCTTTGCAGATTATGCATAGAAAAGGAGTAACAGCAGCAATCAAAAGTAAGACGTAAGACATTAAAGAAAACAAATCAAAAGAGCGAACGCCGACCAAATCAAAGATGTGGTATTCCAGGAGCACGAGGATGAAGAGATGTGCGTTATACAGACAAAACAGATCAACAGATTAGCAGAGCAGGGACGTCAACGAGCAAGAAAAGCACAAGAAAAGAAGCACATTCCCTGGCGGCACCAAGCTGTCAGCGCCTGTACCATACGTCTTTTTGTATTTATAGGGCGAAGAGCGACGCGGTGCTTGCTATGCTTGCTGAGCTGAAAATGCTTTTGTTGTGTGCTTTCGTCTTGTTCGCATCTCGTCTCTATCGGCTGAGCGTGGTGGTGTATCCAACACATAGGGCCGTGGCAGCTTCTTTACATGATTGTGCAGCACGAGTTCTGCTTTTTTGCTTGGTCTGATCTGTTAGTATACAAGCTGCAATTATAAAAGAACATTCAAGATTCAAGACTGACCGTAGAATTTTCTGGTGTGGGCGCTGAGGTCGTCGGACTTGGCCACGAGGTCGCCAATTTTCTCGCCACGGTTCAGCACGCTCTCAATGGTTTTGTGCAAGACGATCTTGGTCTCGTCAAGCTGTTGCTGGATCTTCATGATGCTGTCGGCCTGCTGGGGGTCCTGGTATTTGGCGAGGTAGTTCTTGAGCTCGGGGAAGGAAACGTTGGGCTTGTCACCAGTGGCCCAGGACGAGCGTGGGGATGCGGCAAGAAACTCGTCGACGATCTTGCCAAGGATCTGGTGTGCAACCAGGCTGTGGCAGTGTTAGTCGGTAGATCTAGCGTACTGGAATAGTTGTAGGAGATAGAGAAGACATACGGAGGATACTCCTGATCGGAGATGATGATACCGCAGATGCCCTCGCTGCGGCCGTAGGCATGGAAAGTCTAGGCTGTTAGTATCTCTCGACAAGAAAGAGAGCCAGATCTACCTACGTAAGACTGCTCCTCAACATCCTGGCGCTGGCCCGGCTTTGTGCGCTCTGCGACGGTCTTGGCGAACATGGTCATGAACTCGCCGATGCTGCCGCTTGTGAAGCGCGAGTAGCCGGCCAAGTTCTTCTCCGCAACAAGCTCGACACTCTTTCCCTCGCCGCCATCGGTGCGGATGATTCCAATGTATGAAAGCTTCATTGTGGTTGTTATGGAGGGGTTGAGTGAAGGGGATTGCAAGAGGCTTGTCTCGGAGGGGCGGTGTTAGAGAGTCGAGATGGTTCAACAAATTTGTACTTGGGTGTTGAGCGTTCTCAGAAGCCGAGCAAGCAGTATAGGCGGTGGCAGAAAATGGGATGCTTGCGTTGAATCAAAAGTAGTAGTGAGGAGACCAAAAGGATAGGACGAAACAAAGAGCGGGTGATGATGATGATGATGATGATGATGGCCAAGGGAAAGCAGGAGGCGAGGAGAGCGGAGCGAGAGAGATAGGCTTAAACCAGAAGGAGCCAGTCAGGCTGGTTTGCGTGGGAATAACGGCGTACCTGGAGATGGCGAGACCACAGTAGACAGTCTAGGCGTCAAGAGTGTAATAGAGGAGCACAGTGGAAGGTGGGGTGGCTCCCGCGGCTGGTCTAGTGAAGTAGTGGTTGCTGGTTGCTCTTTCCCCTTCGATTGCCTTGAGATTGGCCCAGAGAGCGGCATTAGCGCAATCACATGTCCCTCGATTAGTGAGTAGACGTACTTTGATTACAGGCCCAACTCCAGACAGAGTATTAATGCAGAGGAGAGGACAAAGGCGGTGAGTCCGCCCGTCACAGAATACGGATACGGGAGGTGAGCTGACAATTTTAAGTAAGCAGCATATTTACAGTGGGTCCGTCTTCATAGCCAAGGCAGTATTTTAGAGTATTTTAGCACTCGCAGTGAAAAGCTAAAACTCTTTCTTTCGGACACTCAACTTGCTTTCATAGTAAAGTTCAGAGACACTTAACACAACCACGACGAGCACGATGCGTCAATCTCATGTCAGCCCCGAGTAATCATTATCGACTCGGCGAGGACGGGAGGGACCATGAGGCCAACGACGACAGGATTGGTTTAACGCGTGCTCGTGGCTGTCTTCAAATCCTATCTGGTGTTGCTATTGCCTGTTAAGGCTGGCCCCGTGATCAACACCGCCACGACGACCTGGCTTTATGCCATGGTGACTGATAGCTCGCACAATGGGCTATCGGAGGTCTGTCGACGAAGGAGGACTTGTCCTCCTTTGGATGGCGGAGAACAGACCCGTTTTATCCAAAACCAGTGATCACGATTAAGCCGGAGCGTCATAGCTTATCTCTCTGTCCGCTGAAAGGCGGCGGGTGTATAGTTGGGGCTTGACTTTGTTGGTCGTACAGTTGTTTGATGCATCATTGATTAGAGTAAATTTGGAATGAATTAGATTGAATAACGAGTAACGATTATTTGAGATATCTAAACGCCTCGTAACGCCTTGCACCAGGGGAAAAACAAACAAACAGGGAAACAAAAAATAGATCATATGCTCTCACTACTTCAAGATTGTGTGGGCATTGCGCATCTCTAGGTACTGCTCAGCCACACCCTGCTGGAACCCGCGGATGGCATTGAAGACCTCGCTATTGTGGTATCGTAGCCGTGTCTTTGGATCCGTGTACGGCGCCGGCAGACCTGTGATGTCGCAGTACCGCCGCTTCGGTGCCATGCTCATTGCGCTCTCAATGTTGGTGTACGTCACGGCTGGCGCACCGCTGCCAAACACGGGCGTGCCGCTTGCCGTCAGCGGCTGCTGTATCTTCAAACTCTTTTCCAGCACGAGCTTGGACAGGCTCTGGCTTGCCTGTGCGAGGTTGGGTCCGCCGTTGCTGCCGTTGGCGGCACTTGCAGGTGTAGACTGGCCGCTCGTAGAAAGGCCGTCAGTGCCAGTCTGCTTGGGCGAGTTGATGCCGCTGTTCTCCTGTGGAGTAGCCAGAGCCGATGCCTCGCGTCGGGACGCGTCACCGAGGATGGTCTTGATGTTCTTGTTGCGCCGGTTGTTTGGCTTCCAGCTGGGATTGCGAAATGTCTTGTGGATTGAATGAATGTCGCGCTCTTCGATGAGGGCCTGGTGGGCGGCCTGAGCTGCCAGTTGTTCTGGGGTCGCCATTGTAAGTGTATATTGTCTGTATTGGTTGTGTATAGACGTCGTCGTAATTGCGAAGCGTGACCGTGAACTGAAGTGAGCGTAAAGTGGCAGCTAGGGAGCTCTTTGGCGATACAGTTCTGCCATATGACACCGCCTTCTGTGTTTGGATACATGCCCACTTATTTTATCGCACGCATTGTTGACGCGCATCGGCGGCCGCGTCCATCACGACGAACATCAACGACACTCGACAACACAATCACTGAAATGGTATGCTTATACACGCGAGATCAGGCTTGTATTGAATTTGCACTAACATTGTATAGGAGAGCCCTCACGAACACCAGCAGACCCTGCTGCTGTCGCGTATCATCACAAACGTTGTAAGTGCTTCACGAATAACCAGCGGACTACAATCCAAATAATGGGAAATGGCCGTCTATGTCTATTGCTGTGCCTACAGTGCTTGTATAGAGTATGCTGGTAGCTAACAATCCAAGGAAAAACTAAACGAGGCCGTCATGGTCATGAACAAGTCCCTGCAGGTGAGTCTAGTTATGATCTACACAGCAAGATGACAAGACAACGAGAAGTCAAGACACCAAGACATCAATATAAGCTTACATAAAAGGACATCAACATCCAGAACATGGACGTCGAGCTTGTTGCCCAGATGTTCAAAAACTACCGGTCCAACGTGCTGTTCCATCTTGAAGGTGAGTGAGTATCTGAGCAGACACGACAGCCAAGTTGCAAGATGCATAGAGCTAGTATGCTAACGTAATCACCACAGCCACGGACAAGCTATCCGAGCCATCATAGAGACAGCAGTTTCTTGGAGTTTCTTGTGCTTGTTTGAGTGCTTCTTTACGACTTATGATGTCTATGCGTTGGTTGGGTGCGTCTACGAGTACACCCGTCTTGTTTGGCTGTGTTTTCTTGTTCAATCTTCTTACATATTGAAACTACACAAAAACTTCAATCTGATCTACTATACTATTCTCGTCTGGTTTATGTTGCAATTGTATATCATGTTGTTGCCATCCTTTGGTGAGTGGCTGTGATAGGCGCCAACTGTGGGGAGGACCTGCTGATGAGCCGCTGTATCCCCCACCAAAATGGCCCTAGCCGAAAAAGTCGTTGATCGTACTGACATCACGCCTCAGCTTTCCAGCTTTCAACACGCACCACGTTAATTCACACACACACACACACACACACACACACACACACCAAACAACTAAATGTCTACCTCAACACTACCACCGCAATCCATCTTCCCTCCCATTCCCGCTCCTCTCCAGCGCCTCTTCGATCTCGTTCCCCTCGTCGTCTACCCTCCAAACGCTCTCCCCGGCGACAATGCCTACGACCAGATACCCTTGGCAGATGAGACAACATCTACACTGCCGACACTCTTTGTCTTTATAAACCCCGCCGACGCCGCCAGTGGCCGTGCCAGCTTCAACCCAACCTGCCTCAAGTGGCAGGCATACCTTCGCTTTGCTGGCGTCCCTGTGCGCCTTGCCGCCTCGTCCAACCACTCGTCGCCCACGGGTGCCCTCCCCTTTCTGCAGCCACCACGAGAGCCAGAGCCGCAGCCATCAGAGTCGTCAAGACAAAACTCGCGTCAGAGAATGAGACTGCAACCGCCGCCGCGGCCTGTTCCCACCAGCGAGTTTGCAAAGTACGTCAAGAAGACACAGACACAGCAGCAAAAACAGGCAGCAACGCTTCCGGTGGACTCGCTTGCTACCATTGACCCCCGGGCACCCGCCTATCAGGCTCTCCTCGACACCAGCCTGCGCCGTGCATGGCTACACGCCGTGTACCTGGATGACGACAACAACACCCAGGCCACAGTAGCATCCCGGCTCTACGCCGACGCGGCATCGTCGTCCATGTTTGTGCGTGCGTCTCTGGCCGGCCAGCTGCAGGCCGCCGCCGCCTCAGAAGTCTGGGACACTGCTACTACGGTGCCTTCTGCGTTTGCAGTAGCCCATATTTACAAGGATGCTGCTGTGGCTCTGTCGGCTCTGCAGTCCGTCCTGGAAGACAATGATAGCGAGACTCCCTACTTCTTTGGCAGCAAAGAGCCAACCATTTTCGATGCTGCAGTCTTCTCCTACACCCACCTTCTATTGGAAGACGGCGACAGCACGTCAAAGTGTCGTTTCCAGTGGCACAACTCGGTGCTGGCAGACCTGGTCCGCAGCTACCCGTTGCTGGTACAGCACCGTAATACCATTGCTGCTCGCTACTGGGGAGAGACTGGGCAAGAGGGGAAACCGATCAACACATCAACCGTGGCAGACTCTGTAAGCTGGGTTAATGTGGAAAACTAAGCACAACCAAGCAGTTAAACATTATACCTCTTCTTCTCTGTACATATATTATATATCTTTTCTATTCACATGTCATCATGTCGTAATGCTCATCATCTCAATCATCATCTCAATCATCCTCTCAATTAAGCTCTTGATACCATCAGAATCACTATAGCTTAAGTCTATTATAGGACAGGCGCACAAAATAAAGCAACTAGAGCCAGCTTCGACCTCAAGCAATGGCGGGAAACAGGAGGAAAAGCGCGGCAAGGGTGAAAAGAGCATAAATCGAAAGAGGAAAAAAAGTGAAAAACAAGTTAACTTGCAACCTCCCGCACCCCGGGCATAACAACAACCACAACGCCTGGAGACTATGATGAACGGGATATGAAATGCAGTAAGACGGTAAGGTAAGGACATGGTAACATAAAAAACATGAGTTGGGTGAAGGGGTAATACAAGCTAGCAAAAGTCGATATAAAGTAACTCAATATGTCTTGGGAAAGTCTTTGAGGATAGAGTCGACTGTGATGAAGCACCCTACGCCGCCAGACCGCAAATCATCGAGTAGCACCGTGGTCTGGGCAACGACGTTTTCAAGCGCTGAACGTGACGATTTGCCGAGAGATTCTGCCATGTTAGTATTGCCTGAATACACCTCGGACACCTTAGCACTGGTGAGTAACAAAGAGACACATACCCAAGATGGCAGCATTGAGCTCCTCTGCAACTGCAACGCGGCCGCGCTGGTCAACAAGGTGCAATACCTCGCTTTGCTTCAGGGGATTCTCGTATGCAAACAGAGAGAAGATCTCGGCCAGGGCGTCGACAATCACAGGATCCGTATTACCGGCGTACTGTGCCTGAAGAGACTTGCCATACTCAATGGCTTCCGTCGCCAAAGCCCGGCTCTCGCTGCTGTCGCTCTGCTGGTTATCGGAACCGTCCCCCACCATGTCAATGTCGTCAAGATCCATATTCTGCTGCTGGCTGCCCTGGCGTGAGTGCCCATTTGATTGCCTGGTTCCGTCGTCGTTAGATCCGGAGCCATTGCCGCCTGCAATGATCTTCAGCTCGGCTTCCCGACGGATAATCTCAGTAAATTTCCGGCATTGAAGACGGAACAGCATGTAGCCGTTGTTGCTCAGTACGCTGGGGTAGCTCTCATGGGTGAGCTCGAGAGCACGGTCAATGTCGCCCTCGAGGATAGCCTGGCGAATACCTATAGTATAGAGTCAGCAAACAAAAACCCAACGTCATATCGCTATCGACTCACCCTGTCTCTTGTGGGCATCATCGTCATCTGCAATGTTAATGCCGTCGATTCTCTTATCCGAGTCGGTACTGAGAGCCTGCTTCTCCTCCTGGATCTCCGCGGCAAGCGCTCGCGCCGTGTCCACATAGCCGTCGTGCTGTAGAAACTGCAAAACTAGCTGTTGAAGAAGATCCGTCTCATTTTTGACTTCGGGTGCTAGGGTGCGGCTATCGGTCTCTTGGACTTGCTTGCGGATTCTTTGCTGCTCGGCCTACAGATTGTTAGTATTTTTTTTTCACCCGGCAAACCGACAAAGCACATAAACCAGCTGTGAAGTACATATTCTTCCGAGTCTGGACATAATTCCGTGTTCTCCGGCTGATACAGCGAATCAAACAGCCCGTGACGACCATGGCGAGAGGGAGGCATAGGTTGGATGGGGTAGGAGCTACCAGCGTGCAGTAGACAATCAAGAGACACGTCGGGATCTGTGAATGCGAAATACACGGAGACCGAGCAGTCTCCATGACACGGACTGAATGCAAGGATAATAAAGTTGTATGGTGAAATGAATAAGGGCGTGGTAAGGTAGGCATGGCAGGGGGGGTTCACGGAAGACAGAAGAGGGAAATTTATAAACGAGACCAGCTAAACGGCCTTTAAACACACAGCGCAAAACATGGGAAAGATAAAATGATGGAAAGAAGCAGCAACGTACCTTCATCATGCCGTCGATATCAAATGCAAACGGCACCTGGCCAAAGTTGGCACGGATATGGTCGCCTTGCTTCTTGAGGCCGACAGTGGGAAAGAGCTTGTTGGCGGTCATCTTGCTGTCACGGAAGGCGACACCTGGTGAGCAGTGTCAGCAGGGCAACTGAAGATACAAAAGAGGAAGGGAAGCCAGCATACCAAGATACTCGCCGTTCTTTGTGAAAAAAGCTGTTCCTGTCAAGAAATTGATGCCGCAGCCAACAATGTCGCTAGTACCAAATGCAGGGCCATACTTCTTCCCCAGGGTTGAGCTATGTTCAGAGTATATATTGCCATCGTCGCCGTGGTAGCCCCACGATCCAGCCTCCCAGCCTGGGTGTCGCGAGAGGGGGGCTTTACTCCCAGAGAATCCAATGGCGATTTCCGAGCTGCGATGTTAGCCGAATAATTTACAATGATTACACATACAAGAACAAAACTCACTCGTCTCTCTTCTTGGATAGAATGGTGATCTCAAAGTAGTAGATGCCGCATTGTGGTGGCATATAGCTGTCTGCTCTGATCGCCCCGGCCTCCTGCTCGCGGTCAACGACTGCCTTGCCCGATGTGACCTTAGCATCTAGGTTGTCCGACATAACGTCGACGAGAGGCGACCGCTCAGTATTGGACCAGCCCGCGGGTAGCGGCACCAGCGGCTCTTCGTCGTCTGCGAAACCGTTGGCCCCGGACTTTTCAATCACATCAAAGGCAATGCCTCGGTGGGATCCAGGCCCGATCTTGCTACCTGGGCCGCCCGTGCCGGGGCTGCTGCTAACACCCCCAATACTGAATGCACCAAAGCCAGTGCCGCTGGTGCCGACATCAAGGTCATTGAGACAGTTGCCGACAGAACCACCAGCGGCGGCAGCAGCTGATGCTGCAGCGAGCGCCGAAACATGGGGTCCAGTTGCAGCCGGGCCGCTGTTGAGTTGCTGTTGCTGCTGCTGGGTCTCGCGAGCGGCCTGGATCCGCGCTTTGTGTTGCTCGTGAAGCCGCTGTAGATAGACGGAGTCAGCAAGGTATGAGGGTGTGAAGAAGCCTCTGTTGTTGGAGGCCGGACCAAAACCGTCGGGGATCGGGGTGTGGACCAAGGGCTCAAAAGCGCGCGAGTGCGTATGCAGTGGAGGCGGTGGATTGTTATACCAGTGCGCAAAGCTCTCTGATGCAAGACGCAAGCTCTCTTGGTGGTCGAGTGTGGGCCAGTTGTCGGCATAAGGCGGTCGCAGTGAACTGGAAGTGCTACTGGCACTATCAGGGTTGTTGTTTAGTAGCTGCTGGAAGGTAGCACCAGACCGGTTGAAGGGGGAAGCGCCTGAGGCGATGGAGGCATACGACGAGCGCCGGAATGAGTATCCAGGGATACCGGGCGATGGGTTTGCGGAAGCGTCGTCCCGCAGGTCTGATGGGGGGATGTGGTAGGGGTTCGACATTGTGAGGGTGTGGTGAGGGCTGATGTTCGATAGTCGAGTCAAAGGCCAAGAGAGAAAGGTCGAGCGTCGAGGGGTGTAGAAGAAGGGGACGACAAAGCCGTCCCAGTCGCAAAGATGGTCTCACTTCGAGAAGCCGGTGGCGGACGTAAAGCAGGTCGTGGTCGTGGTCGGGTGTTGAGAGATGTCGGACGAGATGTCGAATGAGATGTCGAATACAAGCAGTTTGCGTGACTGTCAGCGCAGATGTCGTTTGTATATATCTATAGCGAAAGACCACATCTATCGTGCAGCAAAGACGGGGGGTCTTGAGCTGCGTGGGATAAAAGCAAGTCGATAGACAATCGATCGATGGCTTAGAAACAAAAGTCGCGTCAAAGTCAATAGAAGGAAAAGCTGGAGCGGGATGCCTAGGTGCCAATCTGTCGAGGTCGATGGAGGGAATGACAAACGAAAGGCAAACTACGGCAGTGTGAGAGGGTTTCGGGAGTGTCAGAGGCGAGAGAGGCGAGAGAGGCGACGGTCTAGTCACAGGTTCAGCAGGGAGAGGAGGAGGTAGTGGAGCGAGGATAGGTGATGGGAAGCTCTTTTTGGAGACGCTAGGGCCTCTGGGGAGAGACAACAGTGGATATGATGGTGGTCTGTAGTCTGTAGTGGGTGGGTGAGGAATGACGGAAGACGCTGGTGGGCTGCGTGCTCGTGTGCCAACGTCAGATTAGTGTGCCCAAAAGGGCGATTTGAGATCCAACTTGAGCTCAACTTGAGGACAGCAATGAGGCAAGCTGGCGAGGCGTTGCTGCGAGGCGAGAACAAAGAGATCGAGGCTCGGATGAGGCAGAAATGCGTAAAATGGTAAAAGAACCAGAAGTAACAAACACAATGCCAACCAACATAGACGACTGATTACAGTAGGCGCCGAAGATAAGGGGCTGGTGAGTGAAGCTTTATATCCAACGGCAGCGGGTTCAGCTGGAGATCTTGTGTGGTTTTGAGTGAATCGCAGATGAAGCTAGAAAAAAGGAGAAATGAAGTAGAATACAGGATGCAAGAGAAACAAGACGAGGAAAGAGCTACAGACATCTATGAGAAAAGGGAAGGAGCGCAGTGTCGAAATGCGCCCGGGCAGGAAGGAGCAGTCGGCCACTGTGGTGATGTGTGGGCGCTAAGCAGGTAGGTGCATCCACTGTATTACAGGCGATAACAACAGCGATAACAGCGCAGGGGAGGCAAGTTAACTACTCAGTACGGAGATGATGGCATACACTCAACACGAGATCCAAAGATACTTTGTATTTTGTTTGGGTTTATATGACAATAGCCAAAGTCTCCCATAACTACATCATGTGAAGAACAGCGGGTTTGCTAGCCGGCCAGTTGGAAGGCACGACGTTAGCATCAGCTCGCCAGTACGGAGTAGGTAAGCCCAGCAATAGAAGCAATAATAGATGAGTCAACACGGTAGATCAAAATATGATAAAAAATGGTATTATTTAACCGTACAAACAAATGAGAGCAACCGAGTCGAAACCATGATCCACAAACGCCGCAGTCCATATAATACAAAATCTGAGGATGGCAGCATCCATCAGAGAAACAGTGAAGCAAAGAAGATAAAGAGAAGAAAAGACGAGGAGGAGACGAGGAGGAGACGAGGAGAAGAAGACAAAAAGGAGACAGTGCCGAGTACTGAGTGCTGTGACTATTTGCGTTTGAAAATAATCCTCACACGCCGGGGGACACCAACCTATGCGGCCACGGGCGTTGCTGCAGCCGTTGCCGGTTCGGCCGAGGGCGTCGGGGCATTCAGCATGTCAATGTCTGCCGGTGTGCCTGCTGCCCCAGCTGCTGCTGCTGCGCTATCAATCTCCTTTATATTGTCTTCAGTCGAGGAGATGTCGAGCGAGTGCTTTGGCGGTGCCTTCCAGCGCGGAATGACCCAGGAGACGCCTGTGAAGCTCTTGAGCCGGAAGCCGCGCTTGACCCATTTGCGGCACGGTTTTCCAGAACGGTCCAGAGCGCGCAGGCCGGCATTGATAGCGCCCATGCTTGCTTTTGGGCCCAGCTTGTGCGCACCGCCCGCGCCGCCTTTGATCTCAACCATGCTGTCGTCGCTGATTTGTTAGGTTCTATTCTAGTTTTCTAATTTCAAAAAGGAGCAGTAAATATAGACAGAGGGAACATACAGCTTGGCCTTCTTCTTGGGTCCTGGCTTGCTTCTGACGCGGGCAGCAGGTGCGGGAGTGTCGCCGTTAACGCTGCCTGGCCCGCCACTGCCGGTTCCATCGACACCGGCAGCTGCAGCAGACCGCTTGACACCCTTTTTCTTAAGAGGGCTATCGCCAGCCTGGCCGTTGGGCGGCGCCATGGGAGTGCCACCTGGAGTCTCAGCGCCAGTGGCAATAGCGCCGTGGTTACCGCTTGGTGTAGAAGGCATCGAGTCAATGGCAGACGACGCGACGTTGAGGTGCTTGTTGTCCTTGTTGTCGGGAGAGGGTGGCGCAGTCGGTGTTGCGACGTCGGCGTCGTGGTTGTCGATGGATGTAGATGGTAAGGGGGTGGATGGCGTCGGGGTGGACGTGGAAGATAAAGTAGTGCTCTTTGTGGCACCAGCACTTGTTTTAAAAATGGCGCGAAGCTTTTCTGGCGGCACAGTGAGAGTGACGATACCCGTTGATGACTTGTCAGACTTGCGGCGCTCTTTGGAAGACATAATGCGCGAAGAGCTAGAGGGCGAAAGAGGCAAGGGAGTCGAGGTTCAGTCGGCTCGACGAAGTGGACTTGATTCAGATCGGCGTGCGAGGATCGAAGTGGTTAGTCGCGCTTTGAGGGGAGGTCGAGCAAGGCAGAGATGGAGAGGCAGAAACAAGGAAGAAATGAAGTAGAAACGCCGGCGACTGATAAAGGGCAAGAAGGACTGGTCGAGGTGGACTGGTTTCGTGTTGATTGAATGGGTACGAGAAGCGGTTTGAAGATGCACTCGGCGTGAAGATGGAGTCTTCGAGGTGAGACTCAGGTCGAGAGATGGCGACAGTCCAGCTGAGCGTCTGCGGTAAAACGCAGTAGCCAGGAATGTCTAGGAGTTCTCACACGGCGTTGTTGGCCAGGTCTAGGCTGTTGTTGGGCGTTGCTTTCGTATTGGCTATGGCGATAGGGGTGGTGATAGTCGCGTTGACGCAAACGATGCAGGCGATGCAGGCGACAAAATGGTAATGTTGACGACGACCGTGGTGATGTTTGTGGTGGTGTTGGTGTTGAGGAGCGTCATGTGGGAGAATCATGACGATTCCAGAGTATAAAGGGGGAATGAAAGCATCTTGGGGCAAAGTTGGAAACAGAGCCGGGCCATTTCAGATTCTGGCCCATTCTCACAGCCAACGACAGAGAACAGCTACGGAGCGAGGGCGTTTTCACTCTGCGCGTATGATGTACAGTATATATGATACGTGTGTACTGATTAACACTGTGTGGTTATGTCATCCATGTTTACAGTAGGAGCAAAAACCAACCGCCTTGAAATAAAATAAAAATAAAAATACCAATTCTTTAAAAGATTTTAAATTTTAAATAATAAGAATCTATACATCAAAGGAAGTATGCAGAATCAAGAGAGCAAAAACTTAGCAAAAAAACGTACAGCAGAGGGTATTCGCTGGTCGTCACCGACCCAACTACTAATCCGCCGATTACTGGTTTAACTAGGGGAGAGCGGACGGGATCCCGTGCTTTCCAGTATCTATGGCCGTACGTGCAAGATTAATGTCTAGTGGAGTATATAAGGTACTACTGTATCTAATCTGCCTGTTCCCAAACAGGAACACCTACAATCTAGAAATAATTCCGAGCAATTAAGTTTCAGTTTCTAATATTGATTCCGACAAATATGCAAGGCTGACAACGCCAATAGATTATCTCAAGCTGCTTGCTCCGGCAGAGTAAATGATTCATGTGTCTCAGTATATTATTATTATGATATTAAATAAAGTAGAATAAAATATTCAAATATTCAAAATATATAATATAAAATATAATATATAAAATGCAATGCTATTACTTACATCTTACATATTTCTATTCGACACCAGCCCGACACAGAAACACAAACACAGAAACGGCATGGCTTGTAAGGCGTGCTTTTACAAAGCTATTTCTACATCGCGCAGTACTATGATTCGCTAGAGACAGCTTGAGTGGGTGGTAGTTGGAATAGATATCGATTAAAATTGATTAAAATAAAGGATTTGATTAAATACGAAATAAATGGAAATATTCGCAAAATAATCAAAAACACACAAAGAAGTCGATCAGAGAGCAGAAGATCAGAAGACCCGAAGCTTATTTTGCAAACGCCCAGACTCTCCTTCCACCTCACATCTACACACCATGGCGTCGGCACCCTCGGATCCAGCACCCGTGTCGTCGACGGGCTTGGTTTCCGTGTCGACAAGCCCCGACGTGCGTCTCTTCTACTCCGTCACACCAGCGCTACCCCTCAACCCGGCACGGCCAGTCATTTTGCTGTCCAACTCCCTGGCCGCAACGACCAGTTTGTGGGATGCTTTTGTCGCCGAGTTCTCGCGGTCGCACACGGTCGTGCGCTACGATGCGCGCTTCCACGGCCAGTCGCCACTCTCGTCTGCAGCTGACTACGAATACGCGAAACCGGCTGGCTTCTCCATTGACGATCTCGCCGACGATGTCATTGCTCTTCTCGACAAGCTAGAGATCTCATCCGCGGACGCCTTTATCGGCCTAAGCATCGGCGGCGCTGTTGGCGTTTCTCTGGCGGCGCGGTATCCCAACCGATTTGGTGCGTTTGTCATTGTCGGTTCGCGATCGCACGCCAAGCTGCCAGACGACGCCGATACGTATGCAAACAGAATAGCTGCCTACCGCGAGCATGGAGCGCAGACAAATGCAGAACAAACGGTGCTGCGCTGGTTTGGAGCCAACTGGATCGCTGCCAACAAGGACACCGCAGACCACGTGACAGCGAGTGTTGCGCAGACACCAATCGAGGGTATTCTGGCAAGCACGACCGCGCTGGCCCGCTTGGACCTGCGCGAGCAGGCCGCGGCGATTGGCAACCGGCATCGGCACGGCCAGCCGCGAAATGTGCTTTTTGTCATCGGCGCCAAAGATGCGCAGCAAGTCCGCGACGAGAGCCAGCAGCTAGCTACAGCAGCAGCGAGTCCTCTGACAGTGGTGCCTGACAGTGGGCATATTGTCAATGTGCAGCAGCCGGCGCGCTTTCACGATATTGTGCGGGCGTGGCTGACTAAAGAGTAGCTGGTCGTTCAACGGCATCCGCGATCTATGAGATTATGAGGTTTTAGAAGTATAGGGTAAAGAGGATTTTCTTTTATTTATGCGTTCTTTCTCTTCTATTTTGTTTTCTTATTTTTCCTTTCATTTTTCTCCATCATAAACAATCCAAGTACCTGAGCGTTTTGACCTACATCATTATCTATATACTCCCGATACTCTTTCTCGTTACTATACCTTGCATTACACTAATATGAAAAGTCAAAGAAGCCAAATTCTGTTTATAAAATTTCATTAATAATAAGATTCAGTCGCAATGCAGTCCGTACCGCCAGTGCCGGCTTCTTCTCCACGACCTCGACCGAGCACCGATGCCTTAGTATACCATTACCCAATTAGGCAATTATGGTGTTAGTGTTTGGTGGGCCTGCCGCGACAACAGAACCCATCCGAATGGCGTCATCCCGGGCCGCTGTAGTTATTTTTATTTATTTATTTAGTTTTTCATGTTCATATAGATACTATTCAAAAAGAAGCAACTATCCTAAATTCACCCAAAAATGATATCTCCCTCCACTCTTCATATATGGTCGATAGTCTCGTCGTTTTGCTTGACGAGAGCCTCCCACCGCCGGTTGCTGGCCTGTCCAAGACAGCCACTGACCTCAGTGCAATCGACAAAGTAGCCTGTATAGAATTTCTCAAGCTTACATCAATGACTGTTATGTAATGCCTCGTGGTCTCTCTTAAGCTCTGTGCAATTAACCGCTTTCCTCTCTGTTGACGGTATCCTTGCCAAATCAAAAGGCCTTCTGTGTCTTCAAGATCTCACTTCTTGTATGTTTTTAAAGTCTTATCTATTGTTTGAGTCTATAGAAAACCGGCGATCAGTAGCCGAGAAAGGGACTGCTATTAATGTGTCTACTATGATCCCACCGCTGGCTCTCACACAGACGCCAAACATCATATGCTATACGCATTCCGCATGGGTTCTATTTTTGGAGCACACAAGCCACGATCGTCCCCACTTTCCGACTTCCCTTTTTAGCATCATATCTACACTGTAATATTCCGGTTCAAAGTTATTATTCCCAGATCACATCGTACATCTTACACTTGACTGTGCTGTTATCTATATAGTACCTACTATGATCTATCATTACCAAAGACAGATCCGAGTTTAAACAGATTAGAGAATACGAGAGTATGGACTGACACGCCTAAATATGGCATCTAAGCGAGGTACCATCATCAGCACAGGCGCGGCATCTTCCAATCATCACCATTATTACGACCATTGCCAAGCACTAGTACGAAAGTGAGAGGGCAACGATTGAAATATATTGCATAAGTTAGGATCACTGCGCTTAAGCCCTGTTCTCTGGTGGAATAAACAACTGTGATACTGCTACTTTAGGCCCACCACGTTGCATGCCATATGGCACAAATTACTATTACAGTAACGCATCTCAGTTAATCATCGTTCTTTTTTATCAAGCTAGTAAATGAGGTATTTGAAATGTTTTTGATTATATTAATGTATATAGCTCTGGCATGGTCTGCAGGTCAACTTTCTCCCACCCACCCATCGTCCTTTCTAATACTCCTACTTGTTTCCTCGATCCAGTCAAGAAAAGTAGGCAAGAGTGACAGAAAATGTATAAATGGACAGAGACAACCAAGCCAGAGTAAGTTGGATGCACCTCAATGCAAATGTGCTTCATGCTAAGTCTTAGTGTGGCAGAAATTCCAGAATCTTGCCGCAAAATGAAAGAGATAAAACAAAAGTGAGTGGCGGCGAAGAGAGAGTCTTGGTCCCCCGTGTGTTGTCTTTTTAGTCATGGTAATGTGTAACTGACAGTAGACATCGTCTTGAAACGACCCGAGGGCTTGTCAAGAGGTGGGCTTGAAAAAGAGAGCGTGAGTCGGCCGGCGGCTACCGTCTTCTTTTTTGTGACCATTCTCTTGTGTCCCTTCCAGCATTTTCTGTGAAGTGTCATGCTCGTCAACCGTTATCATAAAGATGAAAGAAGAACAACAACAAGAAGAAATAACAGAATAGAAAAAAGACAGAGGTGCCAGACCAAATTATAAAGAAGAAAAAAAAGACAAGAGAAAAGAGAAAGTAGAGACACGGCTGCTTCCAGAACAGCACACTATAGAAATACAACAAGTAACCAAAAAATAGAAAGTAAAAGAACAAAAGAACAAAAGAACAAAAGAACAAAAGAACAAAAGAACAGAAGAACAGAAGAACAGAAGAACAGAAGGGCAGAAGGGCAGAAGAGCAAAAGATATAGTAACAGATGTCCTGAATGACAACTGAAAGAGTAAGCAGTGCAATGCATAAATGAGTATCCGTCAGTATGCCTGCAATGAAAACGAAAAAGAAACTCATATAAAACAAACCATCAAAAGTGTAATACCTTTTGATGCTCTTCCTTCCCGTTAGTTAACGCCTGTATGTGCCATCTTTCCATCTAAACCTAGTGAATCCAAAAGTAAAAAGTAGAAGAAGAGAATCAAACCAAAAAAAAAGAGAGATCAATAGTAATGAACCAAGCCGATGCACTTGCGTTCAAGTGCAGGAAGTTGAAATCGGACGTCGTGTTGGCAATGTGTCAAACGGACTTGGGATTAGATGACAGACTGGATAAGAGATGCTCGCCGTGAGGCAAAGCTTTCATCAGTACCACGCCGCCATAAGACCGTTTGTATAGAAGCGAACGGCCACTTGACCTCAAATAAAAGAAGCAGAAAAAAGAAATTGAAACCCCCAAACCCCAAGGGTGTGCCGGTGGGTGATGAGGCCTATCAGCAACACCCGATGCAATAACCTATCCCATGAAATGTATAGTCGCCGATGCTGCCCTCCCGAGAATGAAACAAGAAGATGAGGGGAAAATATGAAGGAGTGAAGAAGTGATGAAGTAAAGAATAGAAACAAAAGGGGGAATATTAAAACCGCAAAAAAAAAGTCAAAAGTTAAAGTCGTGACTGTGAGCCCAAAAGACCAAAGAGAGAACAATGTGTGCATGCTAGCCAATGGTAGGCAAGCAGCGAAAGGGGGCTGTTGCCTATCAGAGCGAGTCCGTCACAGACACCTTCTCCCATTGGATTCAGTCTTTTGCTTGTTCGCAAAAGAAAATGTCTTTGTTGTGTCTTTGGTAGTGGTGTGGTGAGGGCTGTGGGTTGCCTTACGGCACTGGAAAGCAGCAAGAAGGAGGGCTATGGTCCAGTGCAATATACAGCTCTAAACAAGAGCAGGCACAGTCAGTGAGGAGCAGAGCTTGCCTTTAGACGGTCGTGGCCAACAAAGAGATATGCAAGCTGGGAGGGGGAACGCGTGGTCAAGCCTGGCCTCTGGCGGAAAGAGTAGAGGTAACGCACCCATGCCCAAAATTCAAAAATCTCAAAAGGCGACAGGCTCCACGACCGACACCCCAGTACCAAAGACAAAACACTTCACCGGTGGCTGGAGCTGTGGTGCGAGTGTCCGCTGTAATAGCCAGAGTCTGAGTAGGCATATGCTCCTGAGCTGTATGAACCCTGTGGCGGCTCGGAGTGGTCGGCACATGCGTATCCAACCGGAATTGTTCTCTCTTGAATCCTGTGGCCAGACTGGTTATACGCAGCACACCGGTCAACGGCATGCTTGTAATAGACGCAGTTGCACACGGAGAAACGCTCAACGAGACGATAACACATCTTGATGGCTTGTTGAGAAAACTTGGGACTGAGTGATAATCGATGGGAGGAGGTCGCTGGTGACGGAAGCGGCGAGAATCAGGAGACAAGATTCGACAAAGGCGTTGACCGGTAGGAGATGGACGAGCTTGTGACTGTTTGACTTGTTCTTTGCGTGGCTTGGGGAGAGAGAAGTGTGATATGAAAGTAGGGAATAAGAGTGATTTTTAATGAAGGGAAATATGAAGATGAAGGGGGACGGGAGGATATATATACAACTTGAAGACAGACGAAAGAGTTGACGTAGTGTGGACAGACACAACGGATCGGAAACAAAACAGAAATAAAAGATTAAAGATCAAAGATCAAATAAAATATCGAGTCAGTCGGAGTAAGATGACAGGTCCAGTGAAGAGAAAGGGAGTGAAGGGATATCAAGAATAAAATCAAAGTCTGGTAAAAAACCACGGGGCGTGCATAAAATAAGAATAGAACGAGAAGAACTTGAAGTAGGCGAAATGAGGTGGCCAAATCTGAAGTTCTAGAATATTGACCTGGGAGACAGACAAGAGTACGGGATACAGATGGAGGAGGAGGGCAACGGCAGAGGCGGGAGAAGAAGAGAATATACTCAAGACAACACAAAATGCAACTCAAATGTAAGAAAGTGAGAGGAAGGTAGGAAGGAAGAAAGTAAGAGAGTGAGAAGAAACGAAGGCAACAATCCTATGACTGTTTTTTAAAAGGTAAGAGAAAAGCAAGGAACAAATGAAAAGTGCTGAAGAGGATGAGAGAGAGAGACTCATACCGATAATGTCATGGGGGGGTATCGCAGCCTTATAGTCCTCGGTAGCCTGGTCGGATAGCTCGTCATGAGGACATGGACCATATTGACGGTGTATGATGGGAAAGCTTATGCAACAGCAATAATTGGACCCGTAAGCTCGAACGGTGACTGAGGCATACTTTGCAGTGAGCGAGGAGGACGAGGATGGCGGGTGCTGAGTGACGACGGCCGTTGAGAATTGAATATTCAGTATTACCTGTACGTCGTATACTGCAGACTGCAGACTGCAGACTGTAGACTGTAGACTGTAGACTGTAGACTGCACATGGTAGTAGCCCTGTAGCTGGCAAAGGCGCAGCGCAGAAGTGGGAGGGGGTGTGGACAGCAGTGGAGTAGACAATTGAGTGGAATAGTGGTGGACAGTGTGGACAGTGTGGACGGTGTAGACAGACAGACGCCAGACTGCCATAAAAAGCAATAATATTGAGGTGTGGATGCGGTGGGCGTGTGCATAAGTGTGTGGATATTCTTGCAGTCAGTGGTATGTGTAGGTATATGTAAGTCCGACGGTAAAAAGAATAGTGAGCCAGCGTCAGCGAGGGAGGCAGATGGCCATGGACCATAATAGTCTACAAGGCTCACAGGGATTGTGCGAATGGAGAGGATAAAAAAAGAATCCGAAAATGGCTGACAGGGAGGTAATTCTGGGTGGTAGACGCCTGTAGGCGCGAGTCAAGTGGACGAGATGAGAAAAACAGGGCTTTGAGCTGGGTATAGAATCGAGATTCAAGCAATCTAACAGCAAGTGAACAATCAAAGAATCAGAAAAACATGGAGAAAGAGAAACAGTAAAAAATCACAAGAATTTCACCACCAATCCTCAAAGGAGATTCTCAAAGATCCAAAGCCATGGTCCATGGCATGGCACAGCGCGGGAGTTGCGGTCAACAGGGGGAGTTGTCGAACTGGGGGCCAAGCGGCTTGTCCATTGGGAGCGTGGGAGCGTGGGAGCGTGGGATCGCAGTCGTACACATCTAGTGATGTGGTGTGTATTGGTCTGCCCTATGGCCTGCATTTGCACTCTGCATTTGATTATGCGGGCGCCGTTTCTGCGACCGTGGTCTTCTGCAAGATCTGTCGAAAATCAAAATAGTTCCAATCAGCGACTATTTTCCGGACGGTACCCAATATGCACCTCCAACAATTGTCAATAGTTGCTTCTCAGACTCATCAGACTCATCAGACTCAATACGAGGCCAACCCCGTAATCCCGTATCCCGTAAACCAGTCTTCGGTGTCTGCCAACCCGGCCCCTCTTCGCCGGTAACCACTGTCGATCTGCAACTGATGCACACAAGACAAGTGAAAATAGCACTGCATAGCTCGTAAGTCGTAAAGATAACAGCACTTTGCCAGTTATTTGCGGTAACTGCCCGGTTGTGTGCCGACTCATCTCGCCACCACTGCCCACTCCAGGAAGATCGTCTGAAGTTTTGCAGTCAGGCTCCAGGGCCTCGGAAACTGACCAACGATTATGTCCTATATTCCAACCACAACTCATTGTCACCATCCTACCATCCTCTTATTCCAAACAGTTGCCTGGAAACTCGGCTATCGCAGATTGTTGCCTGGATGCCTGTTCAAAGCCCACCTTCTTTCTGTCTGCTTTGGCTCCCTCTGCAGTATGTTTGTCAGATTGTAGATGTCTTTTTTTCTATTCTTTTTTTTCTCCTTTTTCTTTCTTTTTTCTACTTTCTTCTTTTCTTTTCTTCTTCTTTGCTTCTTTCTCTTCTTCCCAACCCGTTTTTCCTCTTCCCCATCATTTTCCATTTCCTTCAACGGTAACAAGCCGCAGCAGTCCTCTGCTCACGTTTTGGTGCTAGTCCTCTGTGGGCTGCGGCTTGTGGCTGGTATTATTGTCTGCACATGTGCACCGATAACCCGCCATAATATGATCAGCAATAATACCATAGGCCATAGTCGCAAATACTCCACATGGATTTATCGAGTCTATGCTACCCTGGAGCATAGCTGCATTCAGGGCCTCCCGGGTCTCACTCTCAGTCTCCTCACCCCCTGTTGGGACGACCTCTAAGGAGGTGTGGCGCTCAACTAGATGAGGGTGAGACATTGGCACTGTCTGAATATAATGACCAAAAATGGCCAACTGATCAGAATAGCCAAAATGACTAGTATGGTCTAAGGCCATAATGACGCACGATGCAGAGCTAAGCACGAGGTAACGCTGACTATGCATTATAGGCGGTGGGAAGACTGGGGCCGGGTCGGGATGCATCGCGACGGCCTCCCCTCGAAGCGCTGGGTCGAGTCCCAAAACGATAGGGCTGGACATGTGTAGTGTAGAAGAGTCTCCAGACGATGAGACTACGACATGTGAATGTGTTGTGAGACTGCAAGAGGCCAGTCTAGATCCGTAGTTCCGTGAAGTGTATTTGTGTCTTGTTTTGTTTTCTGCTTTGTTTCTTGTTTCTTGATTCGTCGTTTTGTTTCGTTTCGCGACAGGGTTGCAAGATGGCACCCCCCTTCCCCGGACAATACACGTTGGGGGTAAGTGAGCTTTGAGTCCCTGGCCATATTAGTCTCTCGTGATTCTTTTTCAAATACTCCGAATACGCCGTAGTTGCTCGTACCTGTGATCTCTGACGCTCTGTCCCAGTAGAGAAGAGCAGTCATCTATCTTCATCCTGCAGCTTACGCCCGAACATTTTAGTCGAGCAGCGAACGCAGCTCGGCAATCAGGATCTCCGTGGTGGTCTCTTCTCACCCCCTTATGACTGCCATCACCACAGTCACCATATGTGTAGTATCCATGGCATTCTGGAAATCTGTCACATCACTTATCTTCTGAGATGTGATTTTGAACTCATCAAGGATACAGCAGGCACTCCAGGCTAAGCCCAGTATTGCAAGATGCATGCTGTTTGGGGCCGTTTCAGTATGTGGCAAATAGTTGGGATGATGATGGTGGTGGTCGGGGTCGGTGGGGGAAGCCAAGGGAAATGGCAATAGCCACCGCTACTTCTATTTGGGATATTTGGGAATTTTTGAACTTTTGTTGACATTTTTGACCCTTAATACGCTTGTATCCCGCTACAAAGGGAAGGTGCGCCCCGAGATAGTGCCCGCCGCTTCCTAGTTTAGCGCGAGACTGCGTCGCGCTTGCCTCATATTGAGGGCTTCTGCCCCTTACATTCAAAGGCCATAGTGATATAGTGCCACTGTGACCCGTGCCTTCCCGTTTCGGCGCTATAGTGCGCTGACCACCACTGAGTCGCTTCTCCCCAATGTGCTGGACCCTTATTATTACAGTATGCCGTCATTTGTTTCTATTCCTGTCTGCAGTCAACCTTGCAATAGTACTAGTGTGATAGAGGGCTGTTTCTGAATCCCGCAATATGTTTCTTGCTCTTACCTTTTTTGTTTTCAACACTCGCGTGCGATATATATTATCAATTGCCGCTGACCTAATCATTTCCTTTTGATGAATGCAACTATATTTGAACATTTAAATATATCGACTGACTTTGATTGTTGCACCCTTGCGTGCCATCTGCCATCCTAAATAGATATACTATCTATCCTACGCTGTCTCAGATACCAGAACCAGTTGAATGTCTCAGGTGGCCACCACATCAACACGGCATATCTCGAGGTGGTGGGCAATTGATTAGAAAAGTGTAGAGTTTGGAGAGAACGGAGTAGAAATATGGGAGGCTTGATGGTGTATTCGGGTAATTGCTGCAACTGCTGCAAGGAGCAAGGAGTAAGGAGCAAGAGGAGTGTGGTCCCGAATACACCGAGGCCAGAGATCAGAAATCAGAAATAATACAGTTTACTACGCACACGCCCCGATGAGGCTGCACAAGATAATCAATGCATGCCGAAAATGTTGGGAGAGTAATAGAGACAAAAATAAAAGAAAATAAAAAGGCATTCGAGAACCCTAGGCACTAGCCGAGGCTCAGCTTGTATCCCGTGACTGCTATGACTGTGATGACTGTCGGCTGCAGGACTTGTGGCTGATTTAGGCACAAGAGCAAGGCTGCGATACACCGAGGCTAGAAACAGACGAGACGACGTAGCAGACGTAGCAAACATTAGACGTTGGAAACGTTCAAGCCAGGGTTCGTCAGTGGATATTGATTCATTTGCTATCTGCTACTGGAAACAGCAAAACCATACCAATAATATCTTTTATGTTGTTCTCGCCGAGATCCTCCTGATGGTAAGTGATATAGTATCTCTGAAACATAAGTGCATCTTGTGGTCCTGATCCCGGAGTCCTGGGTCCTGAGTCCTGAGTCCTGAGTCCTGAGTCCTGTAGTCATAAAGTTCTATACTGACACATGGAACTCGGGATTGTGTAAACTCAAACGACTCTAGTACAATCTATCATTCTCTCTATTCTCATTTGTCAGAATCCGTTTCCTACCCTCCATTATGCTATGCTTGGCTATGATTTGCCAAATAAACGAGCCTAGCTATAGAAAGTAGTGCCGATAGTCTTCACAGTGTCGATAAAATAGCTCGTGTTTTGTTCTCATGAACTGCGCATATCATGAAACGCGGCATCGACAGACAGCTGCCATTGGACAAGATTGAAATTACTTTTTTCTTCATTTTCAACTAGTTTATGAAACAGAACTGTTGCCTGGTCATCTGCACGTATATGCAGGCTGATAGAAAGGCTCAATGGCGGGGGACCTTGTGGATTTGTGCAAGCAGCAGCCTGGTATCGGGCGTATATCCTTCGCACTTGGGTATAGATATATCAAATATATCAATTATATCAAATAGCACTCATGTGCCTGGAATGACTGTGTAGATAGCCGTTTCCTGTTTTAGCTGCATGTCCCGGTCAGCAAGCATCATAAGCATATTTGTAAGTCGTTTGAATAATAGTAATAGAAGTACGGAAGCACGGAAACAAAAACAAAAACAAAAAACAAGAAAAATAGAGTCTCGCTTGATGGCCAATCACAGGCTTCCTCAGCCTTAAACAGGATGTACGGTGTGCATACGATAATTTAATTGTTCAGATTATCCAAATAAACACTAAAATAATAAATGGAATCCTGCACCTACAGTCATTGGCCAACCAGCTGCGCCTCGCGAAGCAATGCAATGTTCGTCCATCGTTCTACATGAATGATCTACGGGCCATCTGCGTGCAGTGCTACTACTGACTGTCACTAGCCGTTCCCAGCCAAGTGGACAGGCACCACACCCAAAGGAGTCAGAACTACGGCGTCACCGGCAGATGCACCAAGGATGACAGGGGGCGTTGCACTATAAATCGGGGCTCATGTACTCCATATACAACTCCGTCTGACAACACAGCACTCATCAGAGTCGCAACGTGTTGAGGTTTTCATCGGTCTACAGGCTGTTTCTCAATTGTTCAAACAGAAAACAACCGGCCAACGACTTTGCATACACTTGTCTCCATTCGGAGTGACATATCTTTGCATAACTTGAAACGATGATATCACCGTCGGCCTCTCCCTTCTGACTACGACTCTCTCACTCAACGACTTTATTATTCTACTTTCTAGAACGTTGTTCTCTCCCATTCATATCCCCGGTTGTCACAAGAGCAACGGCTTGCCACCCCCGTGCATCTCACAGCCTGACTCATATGGTAGTATCTATGCATATGTCATTGTCTTGGGATGCCTCTTGTAACACTTTCTCTCTTAATTGCTTGATCCAGAACCAAAGATGGGATGAATCCTGCTATCTTTAGCTCGTAAATGTTCACTCTGCCATCCAATTCATCCATACCCTTGTCATATCTCCAGCTCTCAGCTTGCCCCGGTTTCCGAAGCCGTCCAAGTTCTATGCATGTATAGCATCGACAAATGTAGGCACTCTTTGAGAATGGGCATCTACTTTTTTTAAAAAAAAAATTATAATAATTATCAAAGGCAAATCAACAATCAAGATTGCTGGTGCCTGATTGTCACGGCCGCATGTGATGCAGGGGAGGCGGGCTCATGACAGCCCCGAATCAGATATGCAGCAAAGTGGAAACATGTTTTCTCGAAATTATTCAATAATTCAGATCTATCTGTATACAAGACTTACCGTAAGATGAGACGACAAGAAAGCCTTGCACACACATTTCCAAGTGTATTCTTGGGAATGCGGCGCCGGACGGAACCTCTTGTGGAGAGATGCATCCAGGAAAAATGCCTTGCGAGCCGGGGCATTGATTTATATGGGGGCACACATCTGAGTGTTGAGCCCAGTATCCATTACACTAGTCTAATTTAGGAACTTACGTTGTACGACCTGGAAATATGAAAATCATCATGGTGTTCGATGTGGTGATATTAACTGGGCAGCCCGACCTCCAGCACATCAGAGGCTCTACGTACGCAGACGAAAAATTAGAAGCATACAAGCCAATTGAATTAGTCATCAAGTCAAGATAACGACTTGACCACGACAGAGTAAGCATCTAGGTAAGATCAGAGAGAGAGATGTGGCGAATTCTAGGTTGTTCTGAAATTCTTTGTCATAGTAATGCTTCTGCCAGTATTCTTTTGCATCCCCCCCTCTCCGATCCGAATCCTGGTTTTTCTTTCATTTTTGTTCTTTTCAATCTACGAGTGTTGTTTTTATCTGCCTTGATCGTGTAAACCAAACAAACGACAATGTCGTAAATGGTCCTCTCACATCCACTCATTGGCTCTATAAACAGCACCAGCCACTTTTACACTCACTCTTCCAAAGATTACCCTAAAATATTACATACATACCCTCCAAGCCGAGAATGACAGCCTCCAAGATCGATGCACGTCTACATCTTGCGGTCCTTGTGCACTTTTAAAATTATGTATGTGATGATGCATACTACAGCATACTGTCTCGACTTCTGCACATTGCTGCAGACCTAGGCGGCCTCCTTCTGTGTCCTCCTTCTTTGCTGCCTACTCGTCCACTTGCTCTCGGTGCTTACGCCCTGCAGGTGCTTCTATTACACATTACACATTACTGCCCCTGATCACGCATCAGTAACATGCATGTCGTCAGAATGTCAAGATGAAGAAGAAATGCCCCTGGCGATCAATCTTTGTCATTCTTTTTTGGTAACGGTGTGATCATGCCCAATCTCTGCTGCCGCATCTTTTGTGTATTATGTTAGCGATCCCACAGCTGCCCCGTCATCCTTGTCCTTGTCCTTGCTTGTGTCATTATCTATCAATGTGGCTTCGTCAGTGAGGCTTGTTGCTTGCCTTGGTCAGCATCTTCTAGTTTTAGCCAAGCCTTGCCGCCATACATGCGGCGTTGGCCTCTCCTTCCTAGTTGGGTGGGCTCTGTGTTCAACAGGCAAGTGCATCAGTCACATCATCAATCATAGTAATTATCAAAGTAGAGCTATAAAGGAGTATAAGGGGAATAGAATG
Organism: Ophiostoma ulmi; assembly: GCA_029298715.1. Taxonomy (NCBI): domain Eukaryota; kingdom Fungi; phylum Ascomycota; class Sordariomycetes; order Ophiostomatales; family Ophiostomataceae; genus Ophiostoma; species Ophiostoma ulmi. Next base: position 2,128,391 of record JANSLN010000002.1, on the reverse strand, counting down.
ATATTATGTGCCGCGGCCCGCGGCGTGTATTAGATACTGTTTTCCGTGATTTTTCATGATTTTCATGGTTTTCATGATTTTCATGATTCGTTGACCAGAATTATAAAGAAAAATAAAAAGGATGCCACAATCATTGACACACCGTAGCTGCTAGATACGTCCCCGGAACAGCCACCTTCCAATCACTCCAAGTGTTTCTTATGGCCTTAGCCTCGCCGGGTCATCGCTGCCGCTGCTCCTGCTGCTGCCAGGTCCGGCTTGGACACGCTGCTCCCAAGAGTACCGCTACTCACCACACGTCCAGCTGCGCGAGGGAGGCTGCTTGTATTGCCAGAGCTACCATTACTGGCTCCTGCTCCGGTAGAAGCACTTGTCCGCTTGTTCATGCTCGATACCGTCGATGATGTCACTGCAGACGTCCGTCTGGATGAGCTTGTCGTGCCATTCATCGACTTGTGCGAGCTCACTCCAAGTGACTCACGCGCACCTCCGCTGCGTAGCGTCGGCACCGTACCAATCTTGCCGGCCGGTGGGTCGGGGAGAGGGCGTGGGCCACTAGTGCCAGAGATGGAGACAGCATGCTGCCGGCGAACAGGCGAGCCGTCGCGTGCGCCTAGTGTGCTGCGTGACGAGGGCGGCGGGATCACTGTCTTTTGACCAGTGATAAACTCGTGGCGGATGGCATCTTCGGGCTTCAGACGGCGGTCAGGGTCCCACCGCAGACAACGTGCCAAAAAGTCCAGGAAAGCCTCGTCATCGCATTTGATTACTTGCTGTAGCGTCTTGGAAGACGGCCGGCGCCGGCGGCCCTTGGAGGACACTGTGAGTCGCGGCTTGCCCATGCTGTCAAAGAACAGCTTCTTGCGTGTGCTCTTCTCAATAAGATGCTTCTCTGGAGGTCCAAAAACTTCCATAATACACGCTAGCTGCTCTTGTTCGTTCTCGCCAGGGAATATCGGCACACCAGTATACAGTTCCGCCAGAATGCATCCCAGACTCCACATATCAATAGGCATGCCGTACGTCATGCCCAATATAACCTCAGGTGACCGGTAGAAACGCGACTGGATATACGTGTACACACGCTCGTTCTCGAAACAACTCGAACCAAAATCGATGACCTTGATCTCAGTGTGCAGGGGGTGCCGAAGTAGGACGTTCTCGGGTTTCAAGTCGCAGTGGATCACCTTGTGCTGCTTGAGCAACATGAGCGAGCTTAGCATCTGCTTTGTAAACCGGCGAATGAGCTTCACTGAGAAGCCACGGAAGGCATTGGCCTTGATAAACTCGTAGAGGTTCATGTCCAGCAGCTCTGTCGAAATACAGAGATGTCCACGGAAGTAGAAACTGTGCGTGAAATTGACCATGCTGTGCTTGTTCCTGGGATCCCACTCACGGAGCTTCTGCAAAATATTGACTTCCACAAGAGCCTGCTGGTGGAACCGCTTCTTGTTCCGAATAATCTTGACAGCTACGAGCACGCCCGTCTTGTGGTCAATGCAGCGCACAACCTGGCCGAAACTACCCTTGCCCAGGAGATCGATAATCTCGTACCGGTACGCAAGGTGGTCGCCCGCAACAATCGCGTAATCGCCCCGCTCATCGTCGTACCCAAAGTTGGGAGTCTTGTTATTGTTGGGATTGCCAATCACCTTGGCTGCATTCTGAGTACCGCAAAAGTACACATCCTCGTAATCCACAATCTCGCCGCGCTCGTAGATGTTGAGCATTGCGATCCGCGTGGCTTCGTGTGCACTGACGCGTTCCTTGGGAGTGGCTCTCTTGCGCAACGCATCCAGTGTCCGTGCTGCGATACCCGTCTCCTTGCGCCGCGAGCCCATTTTCCGCATCTCATCTTCGGCGATCATATCGTCAGCATCCAGCTCGGTTGACCATACGTCGTGGTGATGGCGGATAGAAGCAGTTGAGTGCTTTGAATGGAGGATCTTGTTCATAACCGATGGCGCATGGCCTGTTGAGGAACCATTGGTAGCCGGAGCGCTATCTTTTCTCTGCGGGCGCTCACTTGCAGTCCAGGACTCCGTCTTGGGCTTGTCGTTCGAGAGTACTGCATTTAGGCTAGAGGCAGAGCTCTTCCGCCGTCTCGACTCCAAATAAGACGCAGAGCCCTTGGACGGTGTAGCGGTAACAGAAGCAGTAGCAGGTGTGGGACTCTTTTTGGTCGACGAAACATGGCTCATTGTGGCCGACTTGGGAATGCGTGGAGGCGGCGGCATTCCATCATGTTTGTCAATGCTCACGTGGCGGCTATGGGAATGGCCAGAGTTATCGGTCCGCCGTTTGCTATCCGTGAACGAGGGATCCGATGCTTTCTCAGACACTACGCTTGCCTGCATACTCAAACTTGACTTCGAGTTGCTCCGCTTCCACGACAGACTAAGCTTGCGGCGCAATGACGAGCCAATTGAAGACGGTGTCGGGGGCTCCTCAGGGCTCGATACCGGAGGTGGTGACTTTGATACATGAGAGGCAATGTTTGACAGTGGTGGCATAGGGTCCATGGCAAACAAGGTCTCTCCTGATGGAATGATTGTGCTGGCAGATTCGATCGGTGCGAACGCTCTAGAAGGCGTAGGAGCGGGAGCACGAGGTCCAGAGGGCTTGCGTGCAGTCGTCATCGCAGCCGAGCCAGGAATGGGAGGCGGGCCGGGCGTAGCAAAGGGGGTTGTGTATACGTAGTCCCTACCGTCGGCGGCGGGTGTTCTGGGTGTTTTGAAGTAGGACGGGTCCATGCCGCCAGCTTTGGGAGTCGAGGCAGAAAGGTAGGGTGAATTAGAAGGGTTCTGAAAAGACGATTTCTTGGAGACCACAGAGCCTGTGAACATCTCCGATGAGCTGGTGTCGTCGCCGTCGTTGGGGCTATCATTCCGTGCATGGTGGTGGACAGATGAGTTGCTGCGCAATGCAATGTCGAGATCAGCGCGGTCCTCGTTCCGCTGACGCGAGAAGAATGATCCTTTTGAGGCTGTCATTGGTGTCGTCGGGGTCTTTGCAATGACACGGGACGGAGGTGGGCTCAAGTTACGGTCGGGCGTGGCTGCAATCTGATCTTGAAGAGCAGCAATCTTTGCTGTAGTAGGTTTGCTCAGGGGCTGCAGGTTCATGGGTGGTAGGCGAAGTGGCTTGAGGTTTTTCTTGCTGCTGCTGCTGCTCATCATAGAGCCACCCGTGACGGTGTGATCCATCTTGTCCGAGTCCTTGGCCGTTTGCAAGCTTGTTTTGCGCTGGATCTTTGCCGGCGGATCGAGTCCAAGCTGATGGCTTCCTGTGATGCTGGCCGTAGAGGAGCTATGTGTGCTGCTAGCATCAAATGCAAGGTTGGATTTCCGCTTTTCGAGGAACGACAGCTCAGCAGGCGAGCCCTTGGGCGACTCGTAAGCTTTTGGGATGGCGGGCACCGGTGGCACATATTCATCATCATCCGCATTGGAAGGGGGATTTAGCATAGTCAGCGCCTTTGGTGCCGGCAAACGTGATCCTGTACCAGCAATTCCAGATCCAGTCGTGCTTATGTTTTGAGGCACGCGAGGCTGTATTGAGCCGGTTGATGTTCTGGCGGTATTCAAGCTCATTGTAGAGCCAACGGAGAAGCCTGAGCTGTAAGACTTCCGGTTCGGGTCAGGTGTCGTTCTGGAGGACGAGGGTGTCGATGTTTTTCTTGGAAGCATAGACGGCGAGCGAGATGAAGCACGGACATCGTTGGCTGTAGGCAGAGGAACGGTCGACGTCTGAATGGCATCACGACTGGTTGAAGCGCTGGTGCCACAACTAGCACTAGTTGGTAGGGGCATAACGGACATGCGCTTCATTCTCCTTGCGTCGGTCGGGCTGACAGTCCGAGCACCGAGGCCGGTCGCATGGGATGAGTGCAGCGATGGGGCCATAGACATGCGTTTTGAGGCGCTTGATTGGAGCGGTGTAGATAGCTTCACATTGCCGTTGGCACTAGATGAAGAAATGCTAGAGAAGTTGCCTATACTATTGCTATGGCTCACTGTTCTTGATGGACGCGCTAAGGCACCGACAGCCTTTGTCGGGTCCTGGACCGCGGACATGGATACTCTTGAAGAAGTGACGTTCTGGAAGGATCTCGCCTTGGAAGCCCGAGAGCCGCTAGGATTCCTCAGGTTCTCATTGCTACTGATTGCAAGCCGGCTGCCGTCGTCGAGAGATGAGCGGGAAGTACCTGTAGTCGAACGATCTGAGTTGGACGCCAGACTAGGGCGTCTTCTTGATGTTGTCCTGGATACACCCTCACCCGAACAGTACTCGGGCTCGTAGGTGCCGGGACCCACGGATTTTCTCGGGGGTTTGGCGATGTTTGTGTTGGAGACAGGTGGGTAGTGGCTTTGACGACGCTGGCGGGAGGACGCGGGGACGGTGGTGCTGTCGAGGATAGTGTTTGATGAAGCTGAGCTAGAAAGACTCTGGCGGGTGCTGATGCTTGGCCGCCGGAGTATGGAGTTGGTTTTTGAGAGGCGAGCAGAGCTGCCAACTGCGGTTGTCGTCGAAGACTGGGGTAGGCGCGTGTTCGAGTTTAATGCATTGCTTGTGGCATTGGCGGCTGCGGTGGCAGCAGCAGCAACAGCAGCCGGCCGCGCACCAGAGCAGCTGTCGCCATACGGCACATTAGATGCCTGCTCAACCATCTTGTCAACAATACTTTGGGGCCCGAGGATGTTACCTTGGCCGGACGGTGACGGGAATTGGGCGAGCTTGAACTCGGTGGATGCGGACTCAAGGCTGCTTTGAAGATCGTCGAAGCTGACAGAAGGGAGGAAGTCGAAACCAATAGTGCGCTCTGGGACGCTGTCCTCACCGCCGATATAGAGCTCTTCGTCGTTGCTGTCGTCGTTGCTGGTATGGATCACTGGTGGTGGTGGTTTGCTGCTACTGGAGGATGTAGCACTAGTGCCATTGCTCCGACCAAAGGAGAAGATGGAATGATTATTGGAGGATGAAGCATTAAGCATCGGATTGGTATTTTCGGGAAAAACGCCCCGAGATGGCGACTCTTCGAAAGGGGAGCAGTGGTCGCGTCACTGAGTACTCGAAAGGGTCGAATAGGGGGGGAGGGGGTGGTCGGGGCCAAAGGAGGGTCGAGCAAACGGGGAACTCGGGAGCTAAAGAAAAAGAGAGAAAAAATACAGAGAACAAGGAAACGTAGATGTCAAAAGGGGCGCAACGAAATGGCCCAGGGGATCTAGAAAGAGTGACAGTCAGTATGGAGGGCACATAACCAATAAGCTGGAAAATATTCAAGATGCCGTGCCAGGTGCTAGACAAGGCCAGGCAGAGCATGGCCAGATTGGAGCGTGTCGGAGCAACAGGCGGTGGAGCTTGGGAGAAGAAAGACCAACATTTGTAGGTGGTGCGGACCAGGGTACAACGGTCGCCAGTCAGAAGACGCTCAGCCCGACAAAGGACGTGAGGACGGGCAGTCAACTACCTCATTCCGTAGACTGTAGACTGTAAACTGTATATGTCCGATATGCAAATAGAGTTTTGGCGGCGATGCAAGGGAATGGAGAGGGGTGTGGCCAGAAGAGAAACGAGGGTCGAGGAGGATGGCCGAGGACGAGGCAAAGAGGTGGTTTTCGACGGGTCGAGGGTGGGGGGAGCGAGAGGTTAGAGAGCGAGCCGTTGTGGTGTCTTGTTCTATTTCTTTATTTTCTTGTATTTTTTTCTTCTTCTTCTTGATGTCCTCTGTTCTCCTCTATGCTCCTCTATGCTCCTCTATTCTCCTCTTATTCTCTCGAAAAGTCAGAAGCGGCCGCTTTTTAGGTGCGTGGAGATCGACAGGGAAGGGAGACAAGCCGACAGAAAAAAGGGCACGGTAGAGAGGATACAGAATAGGAGGCAGGCAAGCACGGCAAGAAACGAGCGATGGTGCTGGGCGCGAGACACGGGGCGAGGGCGCGGTGAGGTTTGGAGATGTCGCGGAGATGGGAGGAGGTGAGGATTAAGGTAAGGTAATGTTGGAGGTGAGTAAGAGTAGAGACAAAGGAGGTGGATTGCCGACTACAAAAGAGACTAAAGAGAGCAGCAAGAGCAAGAACAAGAAAGGAAAGAGAGGAACGAGAGATTGGCTGTGATTTGTTGATTGCGTATTTCGGGACTAGGGTGACCCTTTCCTCTTTCCTCTTTCCGCTTTCTCCTTTAAAGGCAGGCACAACCTCGAACATAGGGGGGAAAGTGGACTTGGGGCTAGTCGTTGCTGTTTTGGGGAAGACACAGCGACGCTGGGAAGGTGCGATGGCCAGTAGACGGCAGTAATAGAAGGAACAAAGGAACAACTTGCATTACAGGGTCGCTCCTACCAATAACAAATATGCAAGGCGACATTGCTAAAATAAAATATAAAATAAATAAATAAAAGCGACCCGTAATATTCAGCATGAGGTTTTAGCAAAATCCGTAAAACCCAAAACATACGAAGTAGTAATATGCTGTCCAAATACGGAGTAGAGAAACAGATGCACACTGCAGTCTATGCTTTGAATACTACGGGGAACCTTGGAGTCATTGGCTAGCCGGCAGGGCGCCCAAGGCCGATAAACAGTGATGTGGGGCGCCGTTACGGGGCACTAGTGGCGGTAGCAACCCTGATCTGTAGAAGCTACAGAGTATCATTTGGAAGGTGCTACTGACATGCGCACCACATGAAGGCGATATGAAAGAATTCGCGGACAAGGAGATAAGATACATCAAAGGAAGGAACGACTGGGTAATTGCCTAGTGACCTTGAAGCATAGAATTATATCAAGTTGGCACATTTTGAAGAAGGAGGAGGCTCACGATTACTTAGCAAGCATGTAGTCGGTCTCCCCTATGCTTGCACGCTTCATATGAGAGCTCACTCACCGTTCATTCCCCTTTTCAGATGCTAGTACCTACCTAGCTCCAAAAAAGAATAGTCCGCAACAGCACACCTCAAAAGCCAGCGGGCCCACCTGCGAGATTAGCAGCCATAACAAAAAGCCTCTATTCTAACATGATGACAGCAAGCCGGCTACTCTGAGTAGTTAGCCCAACTTTGTTAGTTATTTCAAGATTGGCGTGCTAGGATTGTTTCTCGGGGGATTTGTTATTCTCGTTTGATTAATCGCCTTGTCCGTATTGGCGATGGCGGTTGTTGCAACTGTGTCTGTTTGATGGCGCATCACGATGTGGCGTTGAAGTTTATTCGCCATGTATGCTTACGTATTGTTAGTATTATTTTAATTTATTTATTCAAGGAGAGCACGGGTAGTAGACGATGTCGAAAGAGTGAAACATTGCGAGTTCGGGACATCACGGGCTGGTGATAGCGTGCGCCTTAAGTATGTGCATGTGGACGGTTTGGTCAGGATGGTCAACAGCAAGGCAGGAGATGGCCCGTCATTAATGTTGATACCCAAAGTTAGTATCCAAACTTGGCATAATCAGGGGCAGCTATGCATACGGAGTTCAAAGTATTGTAAATACCAACCGTTGCCGGGGCTAGTGGTTGTCAGACGCATTAAAGTAGACAACCGTGATCGGCAAGTTGCGTACGGAGTATTGTAGAGTAAAAGGGGCATCTTTGGTGGCAATACAATCCCAAGCGGGCGGTAATGGTCTAGCAGAGCATTGTACGAAGTAAATAAGACGTAGCAGGGACTAATAGCATGCACTATGATACTGAAGAGGGATGTATGGCAATGACGATCCAGGAAATCAACATGGACGGCGAGATGAAAGGGGCCAGACGATCAAGGTTTCTAAGATCGAAAGGACTTCCTGGGAGCAGGTAATGTGCACATTTGAAGAAGAAAAAATTAGGTTCTCGTGTTTATATTTACCAAGTAATGCTGAGGCGATGAGGATATATGGACCGGGATATCCCCGTCTGTCCAGTCCGTGTTTACATGTTGTTGATATAAAAACACACTTATATGGCGGACTGGCCTCACGACATCAATGCATAAATAGTTGAAATACTGAGTATGCCTACATAGAATTAAACAAGCGGTAAGAGTTCTCGCAGCCAGTCATGGCGGTTCTTGAACTATGATAATATCAACAAACAGGGTGTTGCCCAGTCACGGCAAGCCCCAGGGCATTCCGGCTACATGTGAAGTAGAAATAGTAATGAATGTATCTCCAGTGGCTTCTTGTGTGTGAATTCAATACTCGATCAATAAAATACAAGTAGAAAGGCACAATGCCTGCCCGACATTCCTGATTCTCACTTATTACCTGCTTCATGCTTTTTCGTTATTGCGTTGATTTTCAAATCCCGCCACGCCAGCCAACTGCATGGTCAAGCTGCTGTCCCCTTCTGTGCGACTTGACAGCATGGAGCAATGGGTGTAGCACCGAAAGAGAGCGCCACGGGAAAGTATGGAGATGGGATGACAGGCCAGGCCATCCAGGGCTGAATAGATACCTATTCGGGTTCCTACATGAGAGAAGGCATGGCAGTTTTGATGTGCCAACAAGTTTGCCACTTGCGCTACTAGTAATAAACTCCTTCAATATAAAATAGATTAGACCCTGAGCCAATATTAGGTTCCAGCTATTAAATGGTGGACGCGTCGCGTCGCGGTATGTCAGGGAGGTGACCAGCACACGAAGGTCAAGCGGTCACAGTCAGGTAGTCAGGACAGCCACTATCAACCAGACAACAAGCTAGAAACACTAATATACTTGAAACATACTGCCTCACTAATAACACTCCGTGACACTATTGTCTGACCTCGATCTGTGCCAAAGACGCAGGGTGATCTCCCTCTAGTTCCATATCTGACCTGCAATCCCTGATATTTCGATAGCCAGTATTACTACCTACCATGCAGCGTTGGTATGGTAAGCTACCACATGCCTGTTTGCGAGGAAATGATCCTTTCGTATCAGCCACCGTTTGCCCAACCATATCAAACATGACTCAAGTATACATACCAACTTCTTACTCCTTCGTAGATAAAACTGTATTCATAGTCTTTACAATTGCTTCTTATCTGCTATAATTCGGTGTTTCTTGTCTTTCATCTTTTTGAAGGAAAAATGGACGGGAAAAAGAAAATAGAAAGGGAGAAGAGGGGAAAAAAGGGATTAAAAATAAAAACAGCAAAATAGTTTTCATGAACTATTCCTCATATTCTTCGAACGACATCATGTCGCGTACACCCAAATTTTTGAAGCCCCTCCCCCCAAACACCATATTGAGACTTGATAAAGCAAAAAATGACTGTACTCAAAATAACTTATGTAATTAAACAACTACATTACCAAACATCCAACAGCAGCTTTTCAATGTGATCACTTACAGTCGGAACTTCCCCGCAAATGCGCCTAGGGCTCCTCCCGCCACTAAAGTCCAGCTGGGAAGGTGCGAACAGAGGCAGGACTGCACATGCTAGCGCTCTTTCCCCAGGCAAGTGCTCACTGACGTCGGTAGCTCTTTTCCTGATAACAGGAAAGCATGTGACCTCCCACGCGGCCATTTCTCCCAGTTCCCAACAACAACGTACCCGGGCATCTCGGTTTCCATCTACAGCCTACGCGCAGTGACTCAACGGCGACTCAACGGCATCTGATGCCGTACGTATTCATACCCTGTGATCTTATCAACTGCGACCAATAACCTAATCTAGCCACCAGCTATCTAACGCTATGGACGAAATTGCTTACATGTTCCTCGGCGTAGGGGACGATGACGACAACGACAATGACAACGACCACAAGCCAGCCGAGGAGGAACAGCTGCTACCAACACCTACAACAACGCCGACTATTGTGCCCGGCGGCTACGGGGCCTCACACAGTGAAAGCACTGTCGGCTATGTGAGCCACCCAAAGATCGAGATAAATTCCGGCATGCATGCCGACAACAGAAGCCGCGTTGGCGATTCTTTGCGAGCTCCGTCGCCGCCTCTGTCGCCTGCACCTACAACGCCGAAGCGCCGTCTAGGCTTCCGCGACCTTCTCAGCAAGGCCAATATTCAGGACCAACTGCTCGACAAGTATGTTGGTCACACACAAGCTTGATGCGCTAGAAACGCAACTAACACCATTCAAGGCTATTTCAGCAGGTCATTCCCATTGACAGCAGCTACGCCGAAGACGATTTCGAGCTGAACTATGGCGACCCTTCCTTTGGAGCAGCCCCAACCACAGGTGACGGACCAACCGACGCAAACGGGCCCGGCAGAGCTACCTACGATGCCGACCTCGATGGCAAGCCGCCTAAGAAGGAACGCCCAGGATTCAGCGTCGCCATCATGTCCAACAACTTTCGTCGTTTCAACGCTCGCATTGGAGTTGTCTTTCGCTTTCAGAAGAAGATTGAGCGACTACTAACGTGGCGCCGTACCTCGCACACCGTGGCATTTTTAGGCACATACACCATCATCTGCCTCGACCCGTACATTTTGACTCTGGCGCCGCCTGCGGTATTGCTCCTGTCTGTCCTAATTCCCGGATTTATCGCGCGCCACCCGGGAACATCAACGACAAACACGCCTACGCTAGTGGTGCCGTCTGAATATTACGCGCGGGGCCCGCCGCTGGCACCACCACGCACAGTCAAGCCCGTCAAGGAATTGAGTCGGGACTTCTTCCGTAACATGGGAGACTTGCAGAATTCCATGGAGGACTTTAGTGTCGCACACGACCAGATTGTAAACACAGTAGTGCCCGCGACAAACTTTGCCGACGAGGCTTTCTCGTCAGCACTGTTTGTTGTGCTTTGTGGAGCCTCTGTACTGTTATCGGTGGCAGCACACTTGCTCCCATATCGCCTCATCTTCCTCGTGGGCGGCTGGGGCTTGATCTGCAGTCGGCATCCGGCCATTGCTCGCCTTATTCGCGTATGGAAGAGATCTCTAAATGAAAGCATGGCTGCAGCAGCTACCGAGGCGACGGGAGCCTCGCCCGACGAGAAAGACGCTGGTGGCGACGATAAGGCACCAGAAAAGCCCACGAGCAAGTCGCACACTGATGCGGCTGCCTCTCTCTGGAACTCGTGGGTTGCAAGCGATATTATTCTGGACGAAGCGCCTGAAACCAGAGAAGTTGAGATCTTTGAGCTGCAGCACCGGTCGTCACCAGACGCCGCCGAATGGGACCCCTGGGTATTCAGCCCGAGTCCGTTCGACCCCCTATCACAGTCACGTCTCAATGCCAATGCTTCGTCTCCTGGCACTTCTGCTGGGGGGTATAGTAATGGTCGGCCTACTGGTGCGCGGTTCTTTGAGGATGTGCTCCCGCCCCACGGTTGGGAATGGAGTGAGAAGAAATGGACGCTAGACCTCTGGAGCCGTGATTGGGTCGAAGAACGGATCATCACCGGCGTTGAGGTCGAGACAGAGGGCGAGCGTTGGGTTTATGATATGCTTAACGAACATGAGCAACAGCAACAGCTGGCCGCGGCTGCTTCGTCATCGAGCGCTAACTACGGGTACGGGGACAGCGATTACTATGCAGACAACAGCACTGGCCTACACCCTCCCCCATCTTCTTTCCGCCCACAACGGCGGCCTCTGGGCCCGAGCTGGGAGGAAGGCGAAGAGGGTGTTGGGCGCCGTGGAGAGTGGCGCCGCCGTCGCTGGGTGCGGATGGTGAAGCGGAGAAAGATAACTGCTGTAGCCTAAGACGTTGATGTTTTGTGCACTTTCGCCTACATTTGGTTTCATGGCCATGTTGCATTGTATGATAGTAGTGTTTGCAGTATTGACTACAAAATACAAAATATAAGTCACGAGATACAAAATAACATTTAGATAGCACTATTACCTCCCACATTTATGACTGCATCAGAAAAATATGGCATTGGATAAATTGACAGAGCGTCAAATGGCAATGTTGAATAACGGAAAAGTGCAGCTTGCGCGCAACATCAGGGGATATCCGGTTTGCGAATCTAGTAAAGAGCTGCTTGCCCACAAAGTATGACCAAAGAAAACAATGGGGGAAATAAAATAAATAGGAAAAATGAGAAAACACCGTAGTGTGATAAATAACGCCGAGACCAGAGATAGACAGAGAGGCCAGAGACAGAGACTGAGAGCACAATGGCGCAAGTAGAAGAAACCAAAAAGGAAAGAGAGAGTAGAGAGTAAGAGACAAAGCCTTAATTGATGACAAGCTTGTCTAGGATTGCATGAATAGCACGACTACGGCCCTTGCCCTCGTCCAACGCATCTGCCAGGTTACGAGCACGCGATGTCAAAATCTCCAAGACCTCCCGGGTGTAGGCGAATGACCCGGTGTGCTCCATGTGCGCGACGGCATACCGCTTGACTTCCTCGTCCGATGTTTTTTGCTTCAGAATGTTAAGCAGTTGCAAATTTGACGGACTGGTGCGGATGCTATGAATGACAGGAAAGCTGAACTTGCCCTCGGTCAGGTCCTCGCACATGCCCTTGTTCTGGCTGTACTCGGATGCCATCAAGTTTCGGTAGTCATCCTGAATTTGGAACAGCAGACCTAGCAGATTGACAAGGGGCACACAGTCGACAAGCGACCGCGACTCGGCCTGCATCAGCTTAATACCCAGCCGGAACAGGCCCCCCGTCTTGTGGCCGACCATCTCGAGGTAGTCGTCCTCGGTCGGACACGTCAGCGTGTCACGCCAGAACAGGTCCATACCCTGGCCGCGGTGGAGATTGCACAGCTCCTCGGCAAAGATGACAAGAGCCTTGGGGTTATGCAGCTTCTGCAGCTCCTGCAGTGCCATAAAGTAAATGTAGTTTGCACTGTTGATAGTCTGGGGCACGCCAAAGATATTGTGCGCAACCGGCAGACCACGCCGCAGGCTACTGGAATCCTCTACATCGTCCACAAGCAGCGAGGCTGTATGCAGCATGCCGACAACCCGCGTGATCACCTCGAGGGAGTCCTCGGGGACTTCAAGCCACCCGTTGAAGGCGCTGATCAGCTGTGTGCGGAACTCCTTGCCCCGCGTGCTGTTGAGGTATTCATAGGGGCCACACACAATGCGCTCCTTCTCTTCGGTCCACGTGCGCCGAGCACTAAAGTTAAAGTCCTCGGTGGCATAGCGGGACGGATCTGGCGGTGGTGTTGGCTGTAAGCTGTTGTTGAGGACTGAGGCAGCCGGCGACGCTGTTGCAGTGAATTGGCCCAGGTATAGCTGCTTTTGGTGAAGTTGTTGTTGCTGCTGCTGTTGCTGCTGCTGCTGCAACACGAGCTGTGGGGGTAGGGGCAAAGCCAGGTCGACAATCGGGGTCGTCCCGCGATCAGGCTTGTCGGCAGCGGCTAGAGATGCCATTGTGACAGAGGGCTTCCGTGGCCGACGGGTCGCAGCAGGGTTGTTCATCCAGTCACTCTCAGGGACAGCCTTGAGCATGTTTACTGCTTTGGAGGAGTTGGATGTAGAGGATGACGAGTGGTGGTGACGGTGCTGTCGGGGGGGAGCAGAGGGGGTAGAGATGGAGGTCGAGGCAGATGGCGAAGCGGATGATAAGGATGTAGAGGGAGCTGCGGGTGTTGAGGTGGAAGAAGAGGGGGAGGTCGAGGATTGAGATAGCTGATGCTGGTGATGCTGATATTGGTGCTGCTGGCTGGTTGATGAGCGTCGTGGTGGGATGGCATTGGGCGAGTGCATAAAGGGTGGCGTGGAGTTGGAGGTAATCATGGCTGCCGGCTCCTTCTCTTTTTGTTTGCTGGAAGACATGTGTGGTTCGGTTATTTGTTCGAATGGATATAGGCAGACGTGGCTCCGTAGGTAGGACTTTTGATGGATCGCTCCTTCTTATTCTACAGAGTATCTTAATTTAGTAGAAGACAGACTTTGGTTTTCTTAGCTCTCGTGTCTGGAGCGGAGAAAGAGGTTGACTAAAGAGGAGGCGATATGGGTTGAAGGGGTCCAATTGGGCGGAGCACTGGTTTTGATGGGTGGTGGACGGAAGCTAAGGCAGCGGGCAGATTGATGTTTGGCGCTGAAACTGGTGCTGGTCTACCGATGTCATGCGACCCCGATTGACGAAAATAGAAGGAACGTTCCACTGTGGTGTTACCGGTGGGGAAAGAATAGGCAGTAGCCTACGATTCTAGATGGCTCTTTCCTTTCCGATGGTGTTGACACCGTATTGTTGAAATGACATGCTCTGGTAAAATAGGACTTCTTCAGTAGTGACAGGGATAACACATTGAAACAGCTCAACATGTGCTAGTGAGAAACTGTTGAGACGCTCTAGGCAGTGAATTGTTTGTGTGTTTGGATGATGCAGCTGAGTCTGATTGGACTTGTGAGTAGTCATCTTGCGTTATGGTAGGAGCTGCAGCCGCACCTTCCATGCGATTATTCAGTAAACAGTGCGGGGAACTAGGTGCCGGTGGAATGGGAAAGAGGTAACGGGAATATGGAAGTCAAAGAGGAAAGACTTAATAGAAGCATATTGAGGACTCGGATCGTCTCATTGCGCTGCGAAGTGGCTAACTCTACGAATGTCTATCTCATTGTCATTATCTGTTGCCATTGGACATTGATACATGCCGGACACTGTAAGGTTTCACGTGGCCGGCCAAACGGCGAAGAGAGACGTTTCAAGGGAACGCCTGCATCTCAAGCTTCTAGAGACAGTGCCTGGGGTAACAACGTGATCCGCAACGCAGTCATATGTCATCAATGATTGGCATAATGACCTCGCGGCCGCAGCGAATACGAATTTCACATATTTATATGCACGTATATTCTTATGCACATATGCAATGTTTCGTAAAATACCTGTTTGTTTTGTTTGCTCGAAGCATTCCAGTCGCTCCTTCCTCGTTGTCCCTATATGTTGCCCCATTTGGTGTGTTAATCGTCGCAGTCAATGGGATTATGCGGGGGGTGTACTTTGTCATACCGCAGTGCGCCTGCCGGATCTGGTGCTTTGGTGGCCGTGGATCGCTCTTGCCGTTGCTGGGCCATTAATCGCCCAATCTGAGACAGCCAAACACTAGGCTCCGCCAGCACTATCTATTTACTATCGTGATACATGATCTGTCGTTTTATCTTCTTGTTCTGCCCGTCATTCTTTTCTTCCCAAGTGACCGCCTTTCTTTCATATCTTCACTGCTTCGCTTTGCTTCTCTCGCTTCTCTCGCTTCTCTCGCTTCTCTAGCTTCTCTGCTCGCTTCATCTCCAATCTCACCACTTTCTTAGTTTCTTCATTCTCACCAGCATCAAAACTCTTCATTGACGACAACGATATCCTCGAATCTACAGACTTTATATTCCGTTTCGCTTGTCGACAACTCTCTTCGAGTGTCACTCTCTTCTTTTTTCAAAATACAAACTCTCAGACAAACACACACATACACACACAATGGAGGCGCTCCTATCACTGGCGTTCGACAACCTATCGTCCTACGATGGTCCCAAGATCAAGAAAGGCCTGAAGCAGGTTGAGGGGCTCCTGGCACCTATCTGTCTGGCATCGGCAAAGGCAAAGAAGAGACAGGCATCTCTAGATGACGAGCAAATGCAGCAAAACCAGAAGCCGACGCCCAAGACGCTCGACGAATTAACAAACGACCCGGCGTTCTTTGAGTTCTTCAAGCTGCAGGAAGGCTTTGAGTGGAACATTGCACAACGGCTGCTGGACACGCTGGATCGGCTGCTTTCGCGTGGCAGTGATGGCCAGAATGACCTGTTGATTATGAGCACACTGGACCTGACGCAGGGCGTGCTTCTGCTACACCCGCCTAGCAAGGTGCTCTTTGCTCGGGAGAAGTACATGAACGCAAGTGGCTTTTCTCTTTTTTTTCACGTCTTCAATTTTTACTATTTTCAGATATATTCTAACTACAAAATAGCTTCTCCTCGACCTCCTCGAACCAGTAAACTGCCCGGCAATTCAGTCGGCCACTCTCCTGACACTCGTTGTTGCCCTTATCGACACACCGCAAAACACCCGCTCCTTTGAGTCCCTGGACGGTCTGCTGACAGTGACGTCCATTTTCAAGTCGCGGTCGACATCTCGTGAGGTCAAGCTGAAGCTGGTTGAGTTCTTGTATTTTTACTTGATGCCCGAGACGCCGTCCATCCCGCGTGCCGACGCGCGCGACTCGACGCCTGCGATGCTGCAGCGTAGCCCAAGCAAGCTGGCCAAGGCATTTGGCAATGGCCCCAGCGGTCGCAAGCGGCGATCCAGCGACGACGAGCCCGACTTCACGCTCTCGAGCGAGGAGAAGCAGGCTTTGCTGGGACGGTACCTCCACAACGTGGACGACCTGGTGCGTGACCTTACTGCCCACACACCCTTTGGCGGTGTCGTAGGTTAGGTGGACATCTCGCTAGGCTTTCCTTTCTTTTCTTTACTATTGTGACTCTTCTTCTCTTTGTCCCTGTTCTACCCTTCTCTTCTCACCTCACACCTTTCACTCTACTTTTTTTATTACCTTGCACCGGATACCATTCACGGCGTTGTAACGACATGCCTTTCCCTCACACGCATCCATTCGTCATCTCACTTCTATTTTCCGTTTATTTGTCTCTTTTTATGGCCTCCATTTTCTGCCTTTTTTTTTTACTTTTTCATATATTGCAATTGCTTTCCCGAGGGGAGGAGTACTAGGGGCTGGGATATAACAATATTGTTTAGCGTCTACTTTATGTTATCATGTTTCTACTGCTTCTCTTTCGGGCGTTGGGATCTACTACGAATTCAACCTGCCAGCTTTGTGCTTTTCATCACCTGCAAGCGTTGTTTTAGTTGACTTACTCATAGAGACGGCCTGGTAACTGACCCCGGCCCAGCTGTAACCGGTACTTGATTAATAAGATATGTTTATTCGATTGAAAACACTAAATTTGACACTGTAAAGCTACAACTATCGGTCTTCTAACGCCGGCTTTGCTTCAGTTGACCTGAGCCCTTGGTACCGTCGGCGAGTCACACCCCGTCTCCATGGGTGTCTGGACTGGTGACACCACTGTAGGATGAGTTACTGGGTCCTCTGCATCCCCTGCAGGCGTAACAGCTGGGACCTCAGAGCCATATAGCTCAAAGTGTTGCTGTGCCTGACATAGGTCAGACGTCGACTGCTCGTGGCCCTGCTGGTTCTGCTGGTACGACCCAAGGTTGTACTTTTCATGATTGGGGTCTTGGCCGGGCACTGCATTGGGAACGGCATTGTCACTGCCGTTCATATTTCGCTGGTTGGAATCAATCTCGACAGGCGCTACAATATGATGAGGGCCATCTGGCTGCATAGGTACGCCGGACCCAAGACCACCATGACCACCATGTGGCGAAACAGCCGAAGACGGCTCTGCAGTAAACGGACCCGGAACAGCGACTGGGCCAAAATAGTCCTGAGTCGCACCACCTCGCTCCGAAGCTGTGGGCATTCCGGGCGTGCCTGGCCCGCTGTTTGTGACTGTGTTGAGGCCGGTGTTGCGCCGGAAAAAGGACGGGCTCCGCCATGAGCGCCCGCCACCTGCCGACGTGGCCGCTTCGGATCCGGAACCCCCCCCTCGTCCTCCTGCAGCAAGACTCTGCTGGTACAGTCGAGGATCCTGGCGGGGGCCTTGCTGGAGATCGTCATACTCGTTGGTTGCAAATGACGGCGGCGGCAATGCAGAAGCATGGCGTGAACTGCCACCGGCACTGCTTTGACGTCGACGGCGGATACAGAGCCAAGTGGCAGCGCCGATGAACACACCGGCGCCGACGACAACACCGAGAGAGATTCCCGCCTTGGCACCTGCGGAGAGTGCGCCGTCGCTATCTTTTGTGGTCGAGTTGGTGACACCTGAAGCCTCTGCGCAGTAGACCTGGTCTGACACAACGGTGCACGTATGCCCCGTATCGCAGCATCCGCCACCAAGGCTACTGGCGCATGAGATCTGGCCGGTTGTGCAGCTGCTGGGCAGGGCTGAGATGAGCCCAGTCCCTGTAGCCGTTCCAGAGGCGGTATTGGCGGCACTTGTCCAGATACACTGGCTAGACGAGCCGCAGGTCTGGCCGTACTGGCAGCAGCCGCCACCAAAAGTGCTGGCACACAGAAAATTGCTAGTGGCCGGACAGTGTCGCGCACAACAGGCAAGGTAAACTGATGTGGTAGTTATGGTGGCTGTGATGGTCTTGAGAGTGATACCGGCACCACTCACAGTATTGGATGATGTGAGGCTGAGAGTGGCAGTGCCGGAAATAAGTTGGGTGTGTTTTTCAGTGACGGCCTTGGTGGTGGTGGCATTGCACTCATACTGGGTTTCGTTGCAAGGCGAGTTGCAGGTGAGGCCGATAGAGCAGCAGGTGGCCTGAAATGTGGCTGGGTCGACCATGCAGTAGCGGTCATTGGGGCAGCAGAGTGTCGAGTTGATGTCGAGGCACGAGTGGTAGCCAGCGTTGCAGTTGGCGCTGTCGCGACGCGCGATGGGAGGCATACCCTCCAGGAGGTAGCGCGGCGAAAGGCCTGGGTATGATGGCTGAAACAGGTCGATGGCAACGGCATCCTGGGTAATTAATGCGCCATGGACAGTAGCGAGCAAAGCTGCGCGAGTGGCGACAGTGGTGAGAGAGAAGCGCATTGTCGCGGTGGGGGTTGTGGTGATGTGTGCCGATATAAGTGACGAAGAACACCGCCGAGACGGCGCAGACAGGCGCATACGAATAGTATTCTGCCGGAAGTCAATGAAAACAATGACAACTTTTGTTAATTATTGATTTGATATGCAAGACTCAAAAAAAAAAAAAAAAAAGTGACGAGATCTGAGAGGATGGTGTTGGTTTGGTGGGAGAGTGCTGAGCCCTGTCTTTTTCCTCTGTCTTTCCCTGCCTTGTATTTCTCAGCTCCTGTTTTTGTCTTCAACTTTCTTCCGCTCTTCTATTACTCCTTCTATTGATTAAATAACTAAAAAAGTGCTATTCTTGGTGATCGACATGCGACCGGAAAGGTGTTAGGATGAAGGATGTCAATAAAATTAGTCCCAACAGACAGCCAGGGTGTGCAACAAAGAAATGCGAGATCACGCTGAGAGGAGAAAAAGCAAGGAAAAGGCAAAGACTCGATGAGAGTACAGATATAGGAGATATAGAGAGAGGAGTGATGAGTGAGACTGACGGGGTAAGACGACTACCCGAACACAGGCGATCGGTAATCCATCATCTGTGAACTGCCTTTTATTGCCTTTTGATCTTTCGTACGCCAGAGTTGTGCGCAGGATGGAGACAGGGAGGTAGGGACCTGGGTTGAGCTGCAGGGCTTGAAGAAGTAGCAGTACTTGTAGCAGCAGAAGTAGAAGCAGAACAGAAGCAGAACAGAAGCAGAAGTAGAAACGAAACCGAGTAGGACAGGCCGTCGAACCGTACGAGATATGATGTGTGGGAGGCTCTGCTCTGCAGCAGGGTACTTTGTATGCAGGAGCTACGTCGCACGCTCTATTCTTCTTTTTGACTCACGGGCCCTGCGGGTGATAGCGAGCAGTGGATGTGGTTGCATGGACTGCATGGCTGTATGGTCATAGTAGTATTGGGTGGGAACCTGAGAGGGGGAAATTCGCATGCAAGTGTGTTGGCAGCCTTGAGTGAGAGTGAGACGTGAGCAAGTAGTCCATTACGAGTGATTCAGTGATGCAGACTTGATGTGATGCAGTACAATAGTAGTGGGAAATGAGAATTGAGAAATGAGAATTGAGAATCAGAGCCAGGAGTAGCGATCGTCTAGATGACACGCTGAATTAGAGGAGGAGGGCAAAAGAAAAGGGAAAGGATGTCTGGAAGCTGTTAAGAGTACACCATTGAAAACGACCCAATAGATTATGCCTAGATTTATTGAGCAAAGGATGAGGGGATACCAGTGAATACTGAATCCTCAGCCGTAGGGCGATGGAGATGGAGGATCATAGATCATAGACTGTCTAGGTCTGATTGAAGAGACCACTGAGACGTACTGAAGACCGCTAGTCTGCTCATGAAGCCCAGACTGTGATATCTGTTTGAGTTGGCTCTCTGAGAACATTATCTGTAAACCTTATAAACATAGAGGCAGGATAGAGAACGGGGAAATCAAATACGTAGAAGTGAGAGGAGAGGAGGGGGGGCGCGGCGTGAGCAGTGAGATGTGAGATGGTAGGGTAAACATTGCAGTGGCTGGTGCAATGGTAGTGAGATGAGCTTCTCTCATGACAACAGGATAAATTTGGATAGCTCAATTCTTTTCTTGAATGCCTTCAATTTCAAATTTCAATATCTTTGCAGACATAGTAAGCGATTGAGGAATATAGGTGACAGTGCAAATATCAGTTACATCACTGTAGTTTACTAAGTACAGCTCGCTGTGGGAATATAGTATTACAGCTGTAAAATGCTAAATACACTATATACAACCAAAGAGACCATATTACCCACCCAACTCTCACCAAACACCCAACACTTAAACATCTAGACACCACGCTCCTCGCAGTATCGCGCAACCTCTTTAGTCAGCGTCGCGCTTTGCCGCGCAACCATGTCCATCATGTCGTCGACATCGGTGCCCAGCTTGCGGCCCTCAGTCTGCGTCGCGTGCGTGTAGATGGCCTCCATCTCGCGCAGCACGGCCTGCAGCTGGTTCGGCAGCCACGTCACAATGGGACTGCCGCCTGTGGCTGTCGGATGGGATGTGCGCTTGAGGATATACTCCTTGCCAAAGCACCAGTGCCGCCACCGAAAATCGCGCACCTGGTTGAGCACCTGCAGCCACAGCTGGATGCTCTGGTTCGACACGACCATGGCATCTGCCGTCTGTGTGCTGCCGTGCAGAGCAAAGTCCTTCAAGTGGAGGGCAGCCGACTTGGAGCGCACGTACGCTAGGAACTGGCGGTGGTTGCTGGGACGGTACTGTCTAAAGTCCTTGAGGATCTGTGTCAGCGGCGTGTCGGGCATCGGGATCTCCAAGAAGTTGTCCATCAATGGGATCATAGAGTCGTTGGCACCCGACTCGCCACGGAAGCTGAGACGTGTCGCACTTGCCGGTGCATCGGCAGCCAGCTCGATGCCATCTTCACCGACACCCTCGTACGCAACACCGTCGGGGAACATGCTCTGGCTAGTAATGCCAAAGATGAACGTGCGGAAGCTGGTGTACTGCTCCGGCCGCGACTTGCCCCACATTGTCTCCATGACGGCATTGATCCGCTGCAGCGAGGTCAGGACCTGGATGAGGCCGGCATTGAAAAGCTCGCGGTCAGCACCCTTGGTGCCCTCCCGACTGGCCTCGGCAGTGGCTAGGCAGGCACACGTGCCGGCCACTAGCGGGCCCGAGTTCTTGACCATGTCGACGTGCACCAGCACAAAACCGGCCTCGGATGACGTAGGGTCCAAGCCGTGCTCAAAGGCACGGATCAGACGCAGGTTGTTATAGGCAAGGCCGGCCTTGGGGTCCTCTAGGCGGTAGTTGAACAGTGCATAGCTGCCTGCATACTCCATAAAGGGTTTGAAGCCACACCTGAAGTTGTCAGTTTTCGAAACTTGATCTTCTATAAAGTGATTTTGGATGGAACCTACAGTCTAGCACAGCGGGCAATGGGTCGTGCAATACAAGCCGGCAGCACATCTCTTCCCAGACCATACTCTTCGCCGCGGATGAAGCGCATGTGGCAGGGCTCCAGCAGGAACGCCGACGCAAGGAACGAGTAGTCCCGGTACAGCGCGTTGAGCATGGGAAGGTCATGGCGGACGGTGTCGATGGCATCGGTAAGGTCGGGCAGTTCCTTGGTGACCAGGATGGCATCGCCCAGCTTACCCTCGGCCAGCAGACCAGGGGTGCCGTCGAGACGCTTGACAGGCATACGTGTGAGAATAGACTCGAGAGCAGCAAACGCCTCGGGCAGCTCGACGACGGGGTTGGCACGGGGCAGGAAGCCGCGGGTTTTGGATACCATGAACGCGGGCAGCGAGATATCATCAGGGCGAGCATCGTCGAGCACCTCGAACGAGGTCGGCGTGATGTCGTCAATAAATACGGAGCCCATTGTGAAGGTGAGGGGAATGAAGGAAAATAAGAATAGAGGTAAATACAAAGTGGTGATGTGGTGATGTGGTGAAGGGTGAAGGGTGAAGGAGTGATGAGATGATGTATTGAAGAGTCAAGTGACAAAAAAGGATATTTGAAAAAGCTCGGGGGATGGCAGACTACCTGATTTTTCTTGCTTTTTCACTGATTTTCTAGTGGTGCTGAGCTGCCCACCAAGAAACGCCGTGCGGACGGCCGTGATTATATATATCGTGGCCGGAATGATTCCGGCCTCACCACCCTGCCCTCATTCCGGCCTCGATGCACCAGAAAATTTCAAATCAACCCAAATCAAAATCCAACTATCTTCCCCTCCGCCCACCGCCACTTCCGAGTTTCCCCTATCTTTCCATGACAAACAGAAACTCGGCTACTTGTCCTTTTCCTTGGATTCTGTTGATTGTGGTATTCTTTTGGTTTCTTGCTCCCCCTTCCCCGCTCGCACATCCGAATAGATCATGCAAACCAGGGAGAATGACACTTTGATAGACTGGCAGAAGGGGACTTTATCTTGACCGAGACTTTTTTGGGAAAACCCATATATTTTTCGTTGATTTCAAGCATTTCTCACGGCATCGTCGTCGTCGTCATCGTCACATCGTCGGCCGACATCACGATAGTTTGATTTAGCTCTTATATTAACTGCAGCCACTAAAATCGCCTTTATTACGCCTCATATACACTACTTCCACTCTACGAATAAAATAGAAATTATTACCATTGCGTAGTGGTCATCAACCTCGTCGTCGTCGTCGTCGTCCTTCTGGTCCTCCCATGACTCCTCCATCCTGGCGACGCTCTAATTCCGGCCTCTTAGTCCACTCAACTGGCCCGCTATTTATGTGCTAGTATCCAATCAAAGATGGCCCGTTCATAACCGACACTAATACGAGGAAGAACGCATTAATAGACCAGAGATGTGATAATGACCATGGAATAATATACACGCAGATGACCTTGATAAAAGCCAAGAGACGACATCCGAAAGGGGTAGCAGACGGCGTAATTTTATATGTATTTATTTAGCTACCTCTCAATATTTCTATGTTTATTTTACGTTTTTGTTCTTTTTCATATTGTGAAAATAACTATTTATTTTATTTTATTTTATCTTTCTCCAACATGTTATCAGTTTATTCAAGTTGGCAGCAGCTATCAAACTTGCCGAAAAATGACTAATCTGACTCTTGATCTGCTCTCCTTTCATAAAGAAAAAAGAAAAAAAGAAAAAACAAGATTTAGGCCTGCTGTGCCATATCCTCACGGGCTCCGTGAGTACCCTTGCGCCAGTTGAGCTGCGGGTCGGCTGCCGTAGACACCGTCTTGGCCGTGCCGGCAGGGCCCCATCCACCACCACCAGGCGTGCACACGATGATACGGTCGCCCTTCTTCATGGGTGCACTATTCTTGGCTCCCAGGTTGATCTGTCGCTCCTCCATCTCGACCTCTTTGCTACCTTCTGCCTTGTCCTCGCCGATTCGCTTCAGAGCCGTCTCCCAGCTCGCCTTCTCTACATTGCGTACCCACAGATTGAGACCACACTGGCCTGGGTTACCACCTGCCATGCCGTAGGGCTGGTACACACGTCGCTCGCTGAGAATCGACACCTGCAGCGGCATACGGAACTCAATGTCCCGGATCACGCCGTCGCCGCCGCGGTGTTGCCCGTCGCCGCCAGACCCCTTGCGTAGAGAGAATTCCCGCAGCAGCACGGGGTACCGTCTTTCAAACACCTCCGAATCAGTAATGCGCGTGTTGGTCATGTGTGTATGCACGCCGCTGGTGCCGTCCCAGTACGGACCTGCTCCACTGCCTCCGGCAATCGTCTCGTAGTAACCGAAGCCCTTGACTGCATTGCTGCCCGCCACATTGCCGCCAAAGCCAAATGTCAGGTTGTTGCAGTCGCCCTGGCTCGCTGCACACGCCTCGAATGCCTTGAAGATGACGTCGGTCACGCGCTGGCTCGTAAGCACGTTTCCACCAACAACAGCCGCGCCGTCCGAGGGCGACAGCAGCGACTTGGGCGGGATCTTGACCGTCACCGGCCGCAAACAGCCCTGGTTGAGGGGAATGTCGTCAGAAATCAAACATCGCAGGCAGTAAATAATGGCACTGTAGGTAATGGCCTCGGGTGCATTAATGTTGCCATAGATCTCGGGCCCTGTACCGCTGAAATCAAACAGTGCCTCGCCCTTGTCGGCGTCAATCTCCACCCGTAGCCGGATTGGGCTGCCGTCATCCATGTAGTCGACTGCTGTCAGGTTCTTGCCCTCAAATCGTTTGCTGACTTGCTTGAGCAGTGTGCGCACGCACAGAGCCGCATTGTCCTGGATGGCCCGCATGTAGAGGTCGACCGTCTCCTCACCGTACTCTTCAAACAGTGTCTCAATGAGCGAAATGCCCTTTTGGTTCGCAGACACCTGTGCCTTGAGATCGTTGATGTTGTCTGCCAGGCAACGTGTGCCACTGCAGCCGGGATACTTGGCCGGCTGAACGTAAAACAGGTCGACGACAAGGTCTTCGTCAAAGCGGCCTCCCGTCACAAGCTTGGCCGTCTTGACAGAGGCACCCTCCTGGTACAGCTCGCGCGAGTGCGGCGGCATACTGCCCGCAGTGATACCGCCAATATCAGCGTGGTGAGCACGCGACGCGGCATAGAACAAAATATTCTCGCCCTTGCGGTCAAACGCCGGCATAATCAGCGTGACGTCGGGCAAGTGAGTGCCGCCGTACGACGGGTGGTTGGAGATAATGACATCGCCCTTTTCAAGACGGCCGCGCCAGATCTCCGCCTGCCGTCGCACACACGTAGACATGCTACCCAAGTGCACAGGCAGATGTGGTGCATTTGCCACGAGGGCACCGTCGGCGTCAAAGATGGCACATGAGAAATCCAGACGCTCCTTGACGTTGGTGCTGACACTTGTCTTTTGCAGCGCCCGGCCCATCTGCTCCGCAATCGCCATGAAACGATGGCCAAACACACTGAGCATGATCGGGTCCACCTCGCGGTCAACTTCTCCCGAGCTAACGGTTGCGTCAGCAGAACCCGCCTTCTTTCCGAGGCCATCTGCCTCAATGTCGATAATGACGTGTGTGTTCAGCTTGGTTGCAGACGTGCCGGGTGCCACCACGATTGTCTGTGTGCCGTCAGCCAGCATGGCCGGACCCGCCACCTTGTCTCCAATGTCTAGCTTCTCGAGCTTGAAGATGGGTGTATCAAGACGACCGCCGTCGTAGTACACCTGCGCGCTAGAGTGACACTTCTTGGCCAACTCGCCACTCTTTGCCTCAAGAAAACTGATCTTGACCTCGGCCAACTGCTCGTCGACAGTCTTCTCATCATATCGGAAGCTACGCCCAATACCACGCACGCGAACGTCGTCGACAATAATATCCCGATCGTCTAGAGTAAAACCAAATTCGTAACGGTGGTGCCGCACAAAAGCCTCGCCATATGCCCAGCAGTTGCCTCCAAAAAGTTCTTCTGCTTCCTGTTCCGTGGGCTTTATGACCATCAAGGCCGACTCGGTGCCGCGGTAGCGCATGTTGAGGTATTCTTCAAACACCACTTCGTCATCGGCGAAGCCCTGCTCGTGGAGCGCAGCCTTGGACCGCTCGCGCAGCTTGTCCATCTTCTCGCGCAGCTCAGACACAACAGTGCTGCTCTCGTTGTCTGGCACAGTATCTGTGACCTTGCCCCAAACCTTGGATTCGGGCTCCTGTTGCTCGTCAACTACATCAGCAAGAGCCATGCCGTAGGCTGAAAGCACCGACGAGTAGCGGTGCACAAGGATCTGCCGGATACCCAAAGACTGAGCAATGGCTACAGCATGCTGGCCACCTGCACCACCAAACGTCGCCAGTCTGTGCTTGGACGGATCGTGGCCCTTGGCTTCCGTGATTGACCGGATCGGCCGCGTCATACTCTCGTTGGCCACTGTCAAAAAGCCATACGCCACTTCATCGACGCTCATGTGTTTTCCTGTTTCCCGGTTCACTTGTTCGGCCAGGGCCTGCAAAGCTGCCTTGCTTGCTTCCACGTCCAGACCCTCATCCTCGTTCTTACCAAAAATCTTGGGGAAGAATTCAGGGAGCAGTCGACCGAGGTACAGGTTGGCATCTGTCACGGTTGCAGGGCCTCCCTTTCTGTAGCATGCAGGGCCAGGGTGTGCGCCAGCGGATTCGGGGCCAACAACAAACAGTCCGTTTCTGAAAAATAGCATCGATCCGCCACCAGCTGCGACCGTGTTGATGTCCAGCTGCGGCGACTGGATAGTGACACCCGCAGTTGTCGTCTCGAATGTGTGGTCGTAGCGGCCCTCGCCGTAGCGTGAGACGTCCGTGGATGTGCCGCCCATATCGAAGCCAAGCACATTGATCCTGGTCTTGGGGTCGTAGGACGTAATCGCATAGCCAACAACGCCACCAGCCGGTCCGGATAAGATGGCCTTGAGGCCGGTAAACTTGTCGACATCGACAAGGCCACCGTCGCTCTGCATAAACTCGCAGCGGGCACCGCGTTCGCTCGTGCTGTCGTCCGCTTGGGCTTTTTGCACACTTTTGCTGCCAAGACCGCCAGCAAAGCCCTTTTGAAAGCCGGAAATATACTTTTTGATCGCCGGTGTCAGATAGGCATCGGCACACACAGATGTCGCGCGTGAGACTAGCTTGATCATGGGCATCAGCTCCGAACTGAGCGAGATGTGGTTAAAGCCAATCTCTGTCGCGATGCGGCCAACTAGCGCCTCGTGGTCTGGGAATGTGTATGCGTGCATCAAGCACACTGCAATACTGCGAATTCCGCTGTCGTAGACAACCTGCAATTTCTCCCGGATCACTGTCTCTTCGGGCCGCTGCAGCACGCGTACGGCCTCTCCCGACACACCCATCACCAGCTCTGTTTCGGGTAGACTGGCCTCTGGTGTCCGGGAATGCACACGCGCCTCAGTCAAGTGGCGCTCTGGATCTTCGGCGTAGTCCTCAAGGGTCACGCGTTCGTCAATTTCAACAACCTGTTCATACAGCACGTCTGGCTTGCGGATAGCGAGGTCAAAAATCTTTGGGCGCGACTGGTTACCAATAGCCAGGCAGTCCTTAAAGCCGCGTGTGACTACCAGTGCAATCGGCTCGCCCTTTCTCTCAAGCAGCGCGTTGGTGGCCACGGTTGTGCCCATGCGGATGGAGTCAATCAATGTAGTATCAAGGGCCTCGCCGCGCGGGATGTCGCGCTTTGTAAAGTGTGCCATGATGCGGCGGATACCCTCGAGAGGAGCATCTTCGTAATTGGCCGGATCCTCAGACAGAAGCTTGATCACAATGTGCTCGCCATCACAGCTTCCGAAGCAGTCTGTAAAAGTGCCGCCGCGGTCAATGGCGATGGAGACCTTGCCTTGGCGAGCCGTAGATGCCATTGCTGGGGAATATAAGAAGTAGAAATAAAAATATGAGTTGTAACAATAGTATAGCAATAGTTGAAGTCGGATGACAAGAAAATACAAGCTAAATATGAAAGCTGAATATGAATACGACAGTCTTATATCAAGATCTGATAAGCTGCAATTTGCGATATCATGAGATGTCGAGGAGGATGGATGAGACGGTTGATAGCCGGCGATGAACAGACCGGAAGCTTGCCCAACATATATATTTATACTGTTTGTATTTGGGCCGGGATTAAACGGTATCTAATAACACTTTATGATCAATCGTGAGTTCTTCTCATCAACGGATTGTCCAACGTAAACGCTGTATGTGACAGCTTCCCAGTAGCTGCCCCGCAAAACCGTTTGGACGTACCATTCAGCCCAGATTATGTGAAGAGGTACAAAGCCAGTGTACACCATCATCTGAGCATTCCTTCCTTGATTGGCCTGATCGGTCATGCTCGCCGGAGCTCTTATCGGCTTATCCGTCTGCCTGCCCCTCCACTGGTTTGAGATGGTTCATAATATTAGTGGCTACTTCCTAAAGAGGCACGACATTCAAAGGTATCGCGTCATCACGTGGAATCTACCACTTCCTTCCTATTTCCTTGGAATCTTGGCATCAATTTCTTACCTCTTTGCACTTTCCTATTTCGTCGTTTTTACCCGTCGTTTTCACTTGCTTTCCTATATCGCTCTATATCACCTCAATATCGCAATTCTGACTAATATTGAAGCCTTTCGTTCCCTCATTTCTCCCACGATTTTTCTCTCACGCCCTCTTTACATGACCACCGGCCACCCCTCCGCGGCCAGCCCACCTCACCCGCACCCATTGGGTTTGTCTTACGCCTCGGTTTGATAACCCTCCTTCATATTACGCCCATTACGTTTCATCCCGGGGTCTGGTGTTATCTTGACCGATAAGCGCATCCTTCCTGTACGCCGCATCGCTCTCCGCACTCGCTCTATCTTGTGCTTTGTTGACTATCCCTCGGATACTTGATGTAGGTTTTCTGAAGTGATTGGTGATCTTTCCATCTTGCCTACATTTTATTGGACTCATTTGCTCTCTATTTTTGCATTTGCATGCGCATTCTGACTCATGCTGACTATCGGCAGCTTAACACCTGCGATCAAAGCCCATAGCTTTGTTTAGGGAGATATATATCGACAAAGGCGCTAAACTTTGGATATAAAAAAAACCAACAACGACCTCGGCACTGAAAATGGGCTTCACAGAAGAAGAATGGGAGTCAGTAACTCAGGAGATGCCAGGTGCCCAGGATGCGGTCATCCAGCAGTACCTCAACGGCCGTGAGAAGCTGGTGGCTGAAGAGCATAAGAAGCGCAGTGGTAGGGTTTTCTTCCTCACCAGAGCTTACTGAATCATTATCTAACAATGAATCATAGACTACGCCTTCCGCCAGGCACTCTCGCCCATTGCAAAGAAAGCATGTGCGATTGTGGACCGCATTCGCAACGAAGAGAGAACCACTGTCTGGACCAAGAGCCTTGAGGAGAAGATCGCCACAGGCGAAGGCGGCCCGGATGTTGGACGCGATGATGGTGCTGGCATGACCCTGTACCCAGGCCAGGTATTTACACACGCCAAGGGAGTCATGGAGCGCACCAAGCTGTACCAGATCGTTCGCAAGATTCCCAAGGGCTCTCTGTTGCACGCCCACTGCGACGCTATTGTCAATTACGATTTCCTATTCAAAGTTCTCCTGGAGACACCCGGAATGCATATTGCGGGCACCAACGGCCCCTTGTCCACGCCAAAGCAGCTTGCAGAAAACCTGTGCTCGTTCCCTTACCGCAAGCAGCCTCACCACCTAGTTACTGAGGAGGACAGCAAGGCCAGTGCTGGTTCAAAGACGGTAAACGTTGCGCCATGGGACTCGAATTACGTCCAGGGTACACCAGTTCTCTTGACTGAGGCGGCTGACGCATTTCCCGAGGGTGGTCGAGCAGGGTTTCTTGCATGGCTCAAGTCGCGCTGTACAATCTCTCAGCGCGACTCTATTGAGCAGCACCACGGTGTCGATCATATTTGGGTCAAGTTCTTTGGTTGCTTCGGCATGCTGGGAGCCGTGATCCACTACGAGCCCATTTGGCGCAAGTTCCTGCGCCAGCTGATGCGCCAAATGTACGATGATGGCATCATGTGGGTCGAGGTTCGCATAAAGTGGTTCCTCGACTACCGTCGCGAGGGCAGCGAGGAGCCCGAGACGGATTACCTGCACCTGTACGGTGTTGCCGATGAGGAGATCAAAAAGTTCCGTGAAGAGACGGGCAACAAGTTCTGGGGCCTGCGCTTCATCTGGACCGAGCTGCGTGGCTTCCCCTCGCGGCCCATCATGGAGGCCATGGACCACTGCATCACCACCAAGCTTGCCTACCCTCACCTGATTGCTGGCTTTGATCTTGTCGGCCAGGAGGACCTAGGACGGCCGTTAAAGGACATTCTGCCGGAGCTGTTCTGGTTCCGCCAGCAGTGCGCTGCCGAGGGTGTTAACATTCCCTTTTTCTTCCACGCTGGCGAGTGCCTGGGTGACGGTGACGACACTGATAACAACGTCTTTGATGCTGTGCTTCTGGGCACGCGCCGCATTGGTCACGGTTTTAGTCTGTACAAGCACCCACTGGTAATTGACATGGTCAAGGACAAGAAAATTTTGATCGAGTCGTGTCCGATCAGCAACGAGGTGTTGCGTCTCTGTGGCAGTATCCTGTCGCATCCTCTGCCGGCCCTAATTGCACGCGGTGTGGCTTGTGGTCTGAATAACGATGACCCGGCCATTCTGGGCCAGGATACCGAGGGCCTTTCACACGATTTCTGGCAGGCACTGCAGGGCTGGGAGAACCTGGGTCTGGCTGGTCTGGGCTCGCTGGCCGAGAACAGTGTACGGTGGTCTGCGTTTGAAGACGAGACCGACAAGGAATGGATCCAGCACATCAAGGAGGCGTCCCTGGGCAAGTCTATCAAAGCCAAGCATCTCCAGGAATGGAGCATCCAGTGGGAGCAGTTTTGCCTGTGGGTGGTGACTGAGTATGGGGAGCAGTACGGCGAAAGGTAAAACCCACGAGGTTTCTCTTGTTTTCTATATTCGTTCCTTGTCTTCTATTTTGCTATCTTCATCTTTCGTTTTAACATTTCTGGCGATTAGCATCACGACATCACATTCAACATCGGGATGTATTTCAACACGGAGCAATATCGGTGTCTAGCGAATTTTAACAATTATTTTTATGAATGAATTTCGATTTCTAGCTAGATATAAACTATTAAAATTGAGCACTACCGATGCATAAACTATATCCCCTCTGATGGTATCATTTTAGTGCAATAAAACAAATAACGCCGTGGTTGGGCCGCGTATTTACTGCTGGCGAGACTCGCGGGCTTCGGCCTGCTTCTGGATATCGTGCTCGGCGCCCCGCTGCTGAGTCTTGCCAACATCGTGCTGTTTCTGGAACTCAGCCTCGGCCTGCGTATTACCAGTCAGGTTGGCAAAGCCGCCACCGACAACACCCTTGACGCGGTCAGAGGCGCCCGAGACAAAGTCGCTGACCTGGCCGCGGGCCTCTTGCTCCTGGCCGTTAAGATTCTGCTCTCGGCCAGACTGCTTGAGGGACTCGGAACCAACAAGGCCGCCCAGCGTCTCCTTGGCAGAGCCGAAAGTCTGGTTCCAGTTACCGGCAGCACGGTTGGGGTCGTCGCTGGTGACAGCACCCGAGGAGGAGGCAGTGAAGCCGGGACCCTTAAGGGTGGCGTGGGAAGCCTCGTACTCCGCATTGGCGTTGGCCTTCTTGGCCTCACCGGCACCCTGGTCGGCGGTGCTGCCAGTCAGGCTGCCAAGGGCGCTCTGGACGGTGCCGACGGCGGAGTTGATGTACGACTGAGCAGTCGAGGGCTGGTTGTTGTTGTTCTCGGCCGACATTTTGAAGTTTGAGTTGATTGTAGTGTATTGTTGTGTGTGGTGGTTCGGAGTTTGTATAAATGAGTGGAGTGCGAGTTTAGGAGGTGATTGACAATGATAAAAAAAACTGGTAACTTGGTAGAGAGGCGAGACATGGTCTTATATACCTGTAAAAGTGGTGATGTTGGCTCTTTCCTCTTCTGTCATGTTGCTTCCTCCTACTTCTGTTTGAATCCATCTGTTACTAATTACGCAATTGAGGCCCATAATCACCGATCGTGTTTCCTATTCTGCATAATAGTTTGTTCGCAGCACGTGGAGACCAAGGCGAACGACATCATCGTGTTGTAAGTTGTACTGGTGGTTGCCAAAAGGGGAAATAACGTATGGGTGGATGATGTCATAGCTGTTTCCGGGAGTCAGTGCAGCCGCCAGGCGCTGGTAAGATAGGTTTAGTGCGTACTTTGAAATGATGTCAGTGTTGAATGGAGGTGTATTACACCGTGCCCACTGAAGGAAAGACCACAAATGGAAATAGAGTGAACGGCAAGCGCAACCTGTCACTGCAACCATGTGAGGATTTTAATTTCAAGTTCCTTCTTGTTTGGGGTGACTCTTGATCGCTCTTGCCGCTGATAGTTCCTGAATGTGCTAAGAGAACTTTGGCCTAATTTTGGATGGCGAGACTGGCCGCAAGCGTGTCGTAATTGATAGGCAAATCGTTGTCTCAGTTGCACGACAGGGCAAGGCTGCGTTCCTGCCAAGCTCGGCGATTTGCCATCAGATAATGGAGGACAGTGATGCCACCTATATCCGAATTCGCATTAAATCGAAGATAATCTGAGATTGCATTATTAACTAAAAATAGTAGAAAATACCAACGAAGCTGTGTTGAAGGAGAGAGTGCCCATCCGTAATAAGACAAGGCATAACAAAAAGATAGAAAAAGATCAAAAGCAAGAATAGCAGCAGCCCTGCATCGTATTAAGGAGGCACCACAAGAGAAGACTCATAAAATCAATTTCAGAAATAAAAGGTATCCCGTGCCCTCAATTCATAATACATTGCTACACTATCATAATATCGTTTTTTTAAAACATGTTTCGTGAAGTACTTTGTTCTGTTGTCCACGGCGAGTAGACTAGTGGGGAGTCCACTGGATAGTGTCAAGGTCGATGCCGTCCTGGACCAGCTCCCACAGCGGGCTCAGCTCGCGCAGGAAGTTGACACGCTCCTTGACAGCCTGCAGGACATAATCGATCTCCTCTTCGGTGGTAAAGCGGCCAATGCCAAAGCGGATACTGGAGTGGGCGCTCTCGTCGCTGTTGCCGAGGGCACGTAGGACGTAGCTGGGCTCGAGCGAAGCCGACGTGCAGGCACTGCCCGAGGACAGAGCAATATCTTTGAGGGCCATGAGCAGCGACTCACCCTCGACGTAGGCAAACGAGACGTTGACACAGCCGGGGTAGAAGTGGTTGCGGTCACCGTTCTGATTGGTGTGCTCCATGGACAGCAGGCCATTCAGCAGGCGGTCAGACAGGAACTTGATGCGCTTGGTATCATACTAAAGAGTTAGCATTATGTAGCTGTTTGGATGTTAAGAAGAATGGAAAGAGGTCTACGTACGGGAAGCTCTTTGTAGGCAATGCGGCAAGCCTCGCCAAATCCAACAACCAGAGCAGGGGCCAGAGTGCCACTGCGCAGACCACGCTCCTGACCACCACCGCTGATAATAGGCTCAATCCGGACACGAGGCCGGCGACGGACGTAGCAGGCACCGATGCCCATGGGACCATAAATCTTGTGCGAGGAGATGGACATGAGGTCAATGTTCATGGCATTGACGTCCAGGGGAATCTTGCCGACAGCCTGGGCGCCGTCGGTGTGAAAGAAGACCTTGTTCTTGCGGCATAGCTTGCCGATCTCAGCAAGGGGCTGGATAACACCAATCTCATTGTTGACGGCCATGATGCTGACAATGGCAGTGTCGGGGCGGATGGCGGCCTCAAGGGCGGCCATGTCGATAAGACCCGACGACAGGACGGGCAGGTAGGTGATATCAAAGCCCTCATCCTGCAGATGGCGACAGCTGTCGAGGACGCACTTGTGCTCGGTTTGGGTGGTGATGATGTGCTTCTTCTTGCCGGAACGGCCAAAGAAGCGGGCGACACCCTTGATGCTCATGTTGTTGCTCTCGGTGGCGCCGCTGGTGAAAATGATCTCCTTGGGATCGGCACCGATGAGACGGGCGACGTGCTCACGGGCGGTGTCGACAGCCTGCTCACTCTCCCAGCCGTAGGAGTGAGTACGCGAGTGGGGGTTACCGTAGATGCCAACGTAGTAGGGAAGCATGGCATCGAGGACACGGGGATCGACAGGGGTGGTGGCCTGCATGTCCAAGTAAATGGGACGCTGGCCCTCGTCGAGGAGAGTAGCCTGCTTCAGGACATCTATATGATTAGTATTGTGTTAAAGTGCATTTTTATTGTAAATGATGACACCAAAAAGTACACACCTGCCATGGGGCTGACCGAGACAGAGGCGCCCTGGTCGCTGAGAGCATTCTGAAAGTCCTTCTTGTCGAGATGGATGGCGGTCTCGATCTTGGGAGGGTCAGCGACCTGGGCGTTGTCGCGCTTGGATTCGGTCACGTAGGACCTCCGCTGGCTGCGCGAGACCGGCGAGACTGAAGAAGAGGTAGAAGCTGACGAGGCTGAAGTTGCCGGGGCTGCTATCCGCGTCGTCCGGGTGCTGTGCAACCGACGCAGGGCCGCGGCCGGAGCAGACGACTGCGAGGCCAGACGCGAGGCCTGCCTTAATAATAACGAATTGCGAGTAATGGAAGCCATGGTTGTTCACGATGGATTTCCCCTTGGCGAGTTGTGATGTCAAAGTGACGAATATGTGCAAGGACGGGCTGACAAGATGAGAGAAGGGAGGAAAAAAAGAGGAGGCGAAAAGGCGAAAAATGACTGGACGCCGTTAGATCGGCAATGGATTTGTCAACCACGGGTACGCAACGAGTTTGGGCCAGGATTTTTGCAGGATTTTTGCAGTAGATCGTTAATGTACATGTATTTTTGCTAAATTTATTTACTTTAGTATTTTACTGGTCATACTTCTTTCTATTGATATTTCATTAGCAGCTTAATATCCCGTTCTTTCCTCCTTTAAAAAAAAGAGAGACTTCGGTGATAGCATCGGAGGAATAGCGACGTCCGATTGGATTGATAGGGGTGCAGACGCCTGTGGATCACATTATCGATACTGTTGCTATTTTCAAGAAGTTTAGAGGCTAGAGGCTCGAGAGATGAGGCAAGAGGCAGAGAAGTCGCCCCGCCCTTGCCCCTCTGAACTATTATTATTGGTTCCTTCTTAAATAGGACTCCAACGAAGACGGCTAGCGTATATGTGATGACTAATGCTAGTAGCCAGGGAGGGAGCAAGCCGAAACCGAAACCAGACGAGCATGACGAGAAAGCAACCTAACAAATCATAGACAGCTGTGCTGTAGGTGATTGCGTGCGTGCCTGTAGCTTAGTGCATATTGTAGCTGTAGCTTAGTGAACGAGTGCGCTGACGTAGGGATTGAGTCACGGCAGTTAGTGGATGGGCAGCTGACCATTGCTCCCTCGTACCTGCCAGTAATCAGACAAGAGGCCCCGCCACTGCCACTGCCACTGCCACTGCCACGGCCCTGCGCCACGCTCAGTCATACATACTTGGAGCATTTGACCCAATTCAGTCTGGGTAGTAATAATAAAGGTTCCCCACAGGCTGCCCTCACCTGAAAAGCGAGAAACGTCATCAGCCCCCCGGGTGCTCGCCAAACTACAGAAACAGGCTATTCTGCCCACATTGGGTATTTTTGTCACGATTTTCCTATATTTTGTACTATTCGTATTCTGAGCTGTACATCGCCAGGCAGCCTCGTTTCCCAAC
The DNA here is from genome assembly GCA_029298715.1 of Ophiostoma ulmi. Taxonomy (NCBI): domain Eukaryota; kingdom Fungi; phylum Ascomycota; class Sordariomycetes; order Ophiostomatales; family Ophiostomataceae; genus Ophiostoma; species Ophiostoma ulmi. The sequence continues at coordinate 2,093,107 of JANSLN010000002.1, read as the reverse complement.
TCTGTGCGCAACGCAACCCGAATACAGTGCTGGTCCCCTTCTGGTGCTTAAATTTGTTTATATCTGCTTAAAAACAGCTTTATTCCAGCGAATCCCGCCTGCCGAGCTTATCCGTGAAGCGCCGGGCATCCCGATTTTTCACGCGTCATCCCGATCTCGACGTCTCTTCTCGTGCTGATACCGGCACTGTTGACTGCGCGACGATTCAATTCCCGACTACACGACTACTCTGCTCTCGACTACTCCTAATCAAATCACTCTCGACCTCTATCCTCAACTCCTCGCCTTCCATCACATACATCGCGACATTGCCAACACCACACAATCCGTCACGATGAGTTTCAAGGGCTTCCAGAAGACCGTCATCCGGGTAAGTCCAGTTGGGCCCAAAGCAACATGGATACGAGCAATACTCAATCTGACACTTTTCACAGGCTCCCCAGCAGTTTCGCCAAAAGTTCAACATTGGCGAGCAGACCAAGGACCCAGTATACATTGACGCGGAACGGCGGTTCCAGGACCTAGAGCTGCAGACCAAGAAGCTGCACGAGGAGAGCAAGCGGTATGCAGACGCCATCAACGGCATGCTGAGCCACCAGATTGAGTTTTCCAAGGCCATGACGGAGGTCTACAAGCCGATTAGTGGTAGCGTGTCGGATCCTGACTCTATTATACCCGAGGGCAATGCGGAGGGAATCCGGGCATGCGAGGAGTACGAGGCGGTGGTCAAGGACCTGCAGGATACACTGGCACCGGAGCTGGAGATGATTGAGAGCCGAATTGTGCAGCCGGCAGAAGAGCTACTGGAGGTGATTAAAGCGATTCGGAAATGCGCGGTAAAGCGCGAGCACAAGAAGCTGGACTACGACCGGCACCGGACGGCACTCAAAAAGCTGCAGGATAAGAAGGAAAAGTCTCTCAAGGACGAAAAGGCCATGTACAAGGCGGAGAGCGACCTGGAGCAGTCGACACAGGACTTTGAGTATTTCAACGACCTGCTCAAGGACGAGCTGCCGAAGCTGTTTGCACTGGAGCGGGCGTTTATTCAGCCGCTGTTCCAGTCGTTTTACTACATGCAGCTCAACGTTTTCTACACGCTGCACGAGAAGATGCAGCAGTGCGATATCGGCTACTTTGACTTGACACTGGACGTGGAGGAGGCGTTTCATAAGAAGCGCGGGGACATCCAGGAGCAGGCGGAAAAGTTGACGATTGTCAAGTTCAAGACGACAGGCGGCAGACGGCCGGGTGCGCCGTCCAAGTATGGCAACCGGCTGACACTCGAGGGGCGCAAGCAGCCATTAGCCATTACGGCCGGCTCGTCGTCGGGTGCTTCGCCAATCTCGCCATCTGGTACATCACCGGCACCAGTGTATGCGTCAACATCACCATCATACGGCCACCACAATACCGACGATACAGAACACCCACCGCCACCATACACGGCCGATGGATCCGAGGCGGGCGCCAGCGGCGGCGGATACTCGGGTCTCAAGTCCAAGTTTGAGTCCAAGTTTAGCAAGGCGACAAGCAGTCTCGGCGGCGGCGGCAGCTCTCTAGCGGCTGCAGCAGCAGCCAAGTCCAAGCCGCCGCCGCCAAAGCCCAAGCCCAAGCCGAGCGCGCTGAGTGCGGCCCCAAACGTCGAAACGGTGACAGCATTATACGACTATGCGGCAGCACAGGATGGAGACCTGAGTTTCAGTGCAGGTGACCAGATCGAGGTGGTGACACGCACCGACAACCCGAACGAGTGGTGGTCAGGAAAGGTCAATGGCCGGCAAGGTCAATTTCCTGGTAAGTAGTAGATCTGGGGATTAGAGGACGTCTGATTGTGGGAGGAGAGAGTGAGAGCCCAACTAACAATCTAGGAAACTATGTGCAATTGAACGGCTAGCACTGGCTGTGTTCTCGTGTTATCGTTTTTGCAGTTATTAGTCGTTATATCGTTACATTGTCTCATCTTTGCCTTGCTATTTTTTATGTCTTCAGCCTTGGTGGTATGCGCAATAGATATCACCAAACCAGCGCATCCTTTTTCCATTTTTTCTTTCTTCTGTTATCACTTTTCTCTCGCATCTTGACGTTATTCTTATTCCTGTTTCTGTTCTTGGGCCACTGATGTCCGTCGTGGTCTGATGTGTCATGTTGGGGCTTGCTTGCCCGGCGATGTAGGCGTGAGGTATTTTTATGTTGAGGCTGAGTTGTTTCGCAACCATATGAGCGGATTAGGGGTCCAGAACATGTCCATGATCGCAACCAGACAGATAACAAAATAATAATCCATCAATAAGACTGCCTGGTCATGAGATGATATGCCTTTCTTGTAGTAGGTTGTGCTGAATTGTGCATTATGAATGTGATGTATTGGGATTGTGTGCCTATATTGCACATTATTCAGAGGCCAAGACCGCAGAACTCTCTCCAATTCATGAAGTCCTTTCCCTCAAAAGTGCACCATTACGCCCGGTATGCCGTTAAAAATGCAATATGGGCATGAATACATAGCCCCAAGCGATCTTGTTTGTATCAAAAACACACATCACACAGCTCGCTTTTGATTACCAACCGGCAAAATATGCATCGCTTAATGACAGCAGTGATAGAAATGCACTACTGTTGACTATTTACATGATACGAGAAATCATAGCCACTGTTGATGGCGAGATAGGTAGGCTCACCCGTAGACGCCCAGGCGGGGGGCATATCCTCCCTTGTTTCTTCACTTTTTTCCTTCGTCTTGCCCTGCATTAGTCTAGGCTCACCGTTTTCCAAATGGCGGTCTCTCCATATTTTGAGCCCTGGTAGGCATAGCGTTGGATCGAAACTGACCATGACCACAGCACGAACCGGCTTCGGCCTGCTCGTAGTTGTTGACGTGGACGCAGGGGGGGGCATCTTGGTCGAGTAAACCAGTAAGCGGTCATCCCACGCAGAAATGACACTTCCGCTGCATCCAGGAGGAGTCAATACCGACCTGAGAAGGTCCTCAGCGGTCTCGTCGGAGTCCTTGGCAACTTCAGCATCGGCGCTAGGGTCCGCATCGGGCTTCTGTTGCTTCTGTCTCGGCCAAGTAACAACTTCCTTGGCCACGTAGGCCGTTTCCATTTCTTCAATGGGATACAGCGGGTGGTCAGTGGCTTGCCACGTGCTGGAATGTGCAGCTTTGGTCTCCTTGGGTGCTTGGGACAGTGTTCGAGAGCCCGCACGTAGAGCAATTTGTTGAGCACCAACAGTGGTGCCTTGTGCATTGAGATCCACTAAATCAAGAAACGTTGACGCATCGCGCGAGTAGAATCGGCCATGACACTGGCTGAGCGTCGGCGGGTCCATGAGCGAAGCGTTGTCGCCAAAGTGCACGTCTTTGGCAAGACGTCTTCGGGGCAGCAAGTCCGATAAAAGGGGCAACTTCTTGCGTTTCATTGCTGGATCGGATGGGCTGGATGGGCTAGTATAGCCAGGCCTGATAGAAGTGCAAGATGGGGAGGGGATATTGGCTTTGCTAGCCCAGTCTCTTTCTCGCATGTCGCTGGGCCAGACAAGCGGCTGCATATAGTAGGTGCGTCGGCTGTTGCTGCTGCCGGCTAGCCACTCCTTGCGCTGTTCGATAATGATAATCTCGCCACTCTCTACACTCTTTGAAAGTTTGAGCGTGGACCAGCGGTCGTCCAGTGAACCCTCATTGTTCCTGCGACGCCATCGTGACTTGAGTGTAGGCTGCTCCATGATGGGCTTGTCATTAGTAATGCGGAATCGGAAGCACGAGTAGTAGGATGAATTCCTGAATAGTGCAGCCCGCGTGCATGCGGAGCCGTTGTCAGGCTCGTCTGCTGCTTCGCTTAAAGTAGTAGTGTGCTCGGCCTCGGCGGCTTGAGTTCCTTCATTTGCGGTGTCGTTGTCGTTGTCATTGTCGTTTTCATCTTCACTGTCTGAAGCGCTTTTTTGCGAAAGCACGGGATTTATAAGTTCATCCTCGCTGTTATCACTGCTGCTTCTGCTGCTGCTGCTGCGCAAAGACTCCCCCCCTTCAACTAGACCGCTAAAATCATCAATGTAATAGTCCCCGTCTGTGAGATCTGCATCTATGCCGTCTTGACCAGCAGCATAAAAGTCATCCCAGTGCGGTGTAGACATGTACTCCAGCTGGTGCTCGTGGTCAAGGAACCGCTGTTGGCTAGCCACAATGTAAAAGTAGCCGTCTATGATTTCAAAACAGATATCTTTCCCAAACTCGCCGAGCCCAATCACATCGTCCAGCTGGTATGACTCAAAGTCACACCACTTGTTGGTCACCAAATCAAGGTGCCGTAATCGCCAGTGCCGGTGGTTTCCAGCACCGCCATCATCAGCAACAGTCTCAAAGTGGTGACTAGCTTGGGGAGGCTGAGGATCTTGAGCGGCGCCCTGCACATCTGGAGTGAGTTCTGCTGTTGTGATACGCGTACGCGCTGTAAACATACCGTAGACGAGATACTCCTTAGTATTGCGCACAAAAAGGCGATGGTGTGGAAAGGGGATTGGGCAGTTCATGCTCCAGCCTGTGTTGGGCCGGAAAAAAACAAGCCAATTCTCTTGAGTCGATCCGACACGGTGGTGGGCATAGACGCACGACACGATACCGGCAGCATAATGAAGCGGCTGGAACGAGTAGCGGGTGGTGCCATGAGATTCGGGCAGCGCGGCGTCAAGCAGAGCACGCACGTCCACGATTCTCTCAGACCGCACAGTCGTGTTGGGATTGAGATCCAAGATGCGCATTACCCGTTCGCGTACATATATGAGCGTATTGTCCATGTAGAGATACGCCTCGGCATAGGCCACGACAGCCGCCGCAAACGGCTCGAGATTGGCAATCGCATTCAGGCGTTTGGTGCGCGCATACAGGATGCGATCAAAACCGCCCAAAGAGCGTGGCCAACTCAGCTCATTAGCAAACGGGATAGATCTCTGTAGGTGAGCGCGGCAAATGCTATTGTCGCGTAAGACCCCTCTCAGCAATGAACAAACCGAACTCAGAGAGTAAATATCATCCGAGCTTAAAAGTTCTACAATGAGACAATATATCTCAAAGGGAAGATTGAGAAAGGGGGGTTTGGTATATGCGGCAGTAGCTATAGACGAATGCATGTTGCTTTCGCGTTAACAGTGTTTTGGTTGCGGCCCAAGTATAAATTTCAACAACAGCAGTACTAGTTTATCAATGTTTAAGTGTAGTGTATAGTCTTCTTTGTTAGGACGACTTGTTTGCAGAAGATGCCATGTGTTCGATTCGGGGGGTGATAATGAAGCCGAGGATGTTGTTTTGGAAACAAAAGCATTAAATATGAGAGGTACTAGGTTGATGATTTTTAATAGCAAAATCATGGCATCTAGATGTTTTGAGCAAGCGAAGAGCATAAGTGTATGTTGTATGAATAGATAACTGAATTTCAAGAAGGGAGAGAAGGAGAGACTATATAGAGGTCGGGGTTAGAATCGCCACGTAATAGCTATATATGTACAGAGCCGCATTATATATTATAAATTTTAATAAATATAAATTAATTTATCTCCGTCGCCTGCTTTCTCTCTTCTTTTTTATAAATTACATACATTTTTGGAGAGAGGTGTCCCCTATATTATAGTGGGACTCTAGGGAGTCTGCGTGGACCAATCAGGTGTCTGTATTTTGGGGGATTAAGGAGATTTCTTAGAGGATTCGCTGTAGACACAGAAGACACAATACACACGCACTTTTGCACTTATGGACAAGGGCAATTAATGTCTGACAATGTTAGGATTGGGATGCTATCTTACCTCTACTAACTCCTTACTCAACATAGCAAAGATAGCAGCTATCAAAGCCTTGCTTGCCACATCCCCCCACGATGCTACCTTAACCTCCCGTATCCATGCATTGCGCACCACCCCATTGATTCTGCATCTACGCTATGTTCTAAAATACTAAATTCAGATTAATGGCTGTACGAGTGATAATGTCTTCTGACTGGCTGTCGCGCTTATACTTTGGCGCCTTTATTCATCTCAAAAGCGAGCTAACGGCCTATTTATCTTGATAGCCGCCTGGGCTGCAGTCTAATGCACATGCCGTTATTCAAACTTTGGTAGAGAGAGGGGTGAGTGCATGAGTTTGATGCAGAGAGCTATATAATTAGCAACAAGAGCAGCAAACGTTGGATAAACACCATAGATGGAGAATATGTGAATGGAGATAGATATAATGAAGTAAAACGAAAAGAAGCAATAGTAGAGAGAAAGAGAGATTTAGAAGAAGAACAAAAGAGTGAAGAGAAAGAAGAGAAAGAAGAGAAAGAAGAGAAGAAGAAAAGAAGAAAAAAAAAAAAGAGAAAGAGAAAAGAAACAAGCAAGGAAGACGCAAGCCTATAAAAGATGCGGCTCAAGAGTAAAAGTGAAAAAAGAAACCAATTTATCCCTTAGACCGCCAAAATGTTACTTTTTTTTGTGGGCATTTGTTTACTTGGAGATACAAGACAGGACTAGAAAGAATCATGTGTGCTTATGTAACTTCTTGTAACTTGTTGATTTTCACAGGGGTTTAAACCAATCAAATCATCGTCCACAAAAAAAGTAACAATTTGGCGGTTAAAGGGATAAAACCTGGCACACATGCTTTCAGGCAACATTTATATTACAAAGACCTCATCTGAAGTCATCCTCTAGCATTATTAACCCCGTTGAGATTTACCTTAGCTGTGCTCAGCCTTTTCTAATCTCCTTCTGCGTCCTAGTCAACCATGGGAATCGTTGGCGAGTGGGTCATTCCCCTTTCTAGGAGCAACTATCTCGCAACTGATCCAAACCTAACATCACAGTGAGGATGACTATACATTCCACGGAGGTTTGGACAAGGCTGTGCATGGGTGTAAGTGCTCCTTCCTATCATAGATTGCTGTATGATCGATCTTGTATTTTGAACCTTGGGTCTTGGATCTTGGTTAATTATAGTAACTGTTGGTCACAACTTCCTTTTTGAGAATCAGCAAATGCTTACGTCCTAATCATAGACTGTGCATCTCATTACGCTTCGTGGAAAGCAGAGTTCCCCTCAGCCGCCGACCGTTTCCGTCCTGGAGGCTTTGGCGAGAACCTGGTTTTTGCCCATTTCAACAGCGCAACGTTCATATTGGCGATGTCTTTGCCGTTGGGGAGGACGGCTCAACAGGTGACAACTCTCTCCTGCTGCAGGTGAGCTTGCCTCGGCAGCCCTGCTTCAAGCTTAACCATCGCTTTTCGCTGCACAATTTTGCTCCCAACACATGGAAGACCAGTCGTACTGGATGGTACTACCGTGTGCTCCGGCCTGGCACTGTACAGGCTGGCGATGAGATGCGGCTCGTGCGACTCCCGAACCCGCAATGGCCTCTAGAACGTGTCCAGGAGTTTTTGCACCGAGACCAGACCAGAATGGACATGGTGGTAGAGCCGGCTGCCATTGAAGAGTTTGGAGACGAGTGCAAGAACCGGTTTCGCAGCCGTCTTGCCAAGCACGAGGCCCAAGAGCGGAGAAAGGCACTGAAGGGGAAAGGGGAGGATGAGGTCAAGTGGACGTCCTACCGAGTGCTGGAGCAACGTCGGCAGACGCCACGCATTATGTCTTTGATTTTTGAGGCTGCAAATCAGGAGGAGGAGAAAGAGGGGAAGGTAAGAAAGGGGGAGGAGATCATGCCTGGGTCATATGTCAAGCTGCGTCTGGGCCCGGACGGCAGTCTTATTCGATCCTATTCCATTGTCAGCAGAGGCATTAGCCGTTTTGAATTGGGCGTGTCCTATGACCCAGACACTTCTTCACGCGGAGCGTCACGCTATTTACATGACAGTATCAGTGTCGGCGACATTGTCCAGGTGGGCTCTTTTGCACCAGGTGTCCCTTTTGCCTCTGCCGCAAGCCATCACATCTTTGTCGCCGGAGGGGTGGGCATCACTGCATTCATGGCCTTGCTTGATGCAATGACAAAAATCAACTACAGCTGTGCTCTCCACTATGCCGTCCGCAGTGCCCGAGAGGCTGCTTATCTTGACACACTGACGAAATACGGCCCAGAAGTCGTCACCATCTACGACGCTTCTAAAGGCCAGCGTATGAATTACGAAGGAATCGTCAAGGCCATGTCGTGGAATGATCTCATTAGCTTTTGTGGTCCGACATGCATGATGGATGACGCCCTCTCAGCTACAAAGGCTGCCGGCGTGGCTGCTACAGACGTGCATTTTGAAGCATTCCAGGCCAACACGTCTGGCGATCCATTCCAAGTTATCGTCAGCAGAAAAGGCAATATTGAAGAGGGGGGGACGGGCGAGAATGAAAAAAGGCAATATTGAAGAGGGGGGGACGGGCGAGAATAAAAAAGGCAATTAGACGACACTTCTCGAGGTCAGCGCGGACGAGACACTCCTTCAAGTCCTGCAGCAAGAATTTGGCCTCGATGCAGTGGCATCATCGTGCGAAACCGAAAATTGTGCTACGTGTAGGATAACTGTTCGTGCAGGCCAGATAGATCACCGTGGAACTGCATTTTCTCAAGAAGAAAAGGATGCCGAGAACTGCATGCTGTCCTGCGTTAGTCGTGACATTGGGCGTATCGAGATCGAGGTATAGAAATAACCCCAATAGCATAAGTATACGTTAGTAAGAGGGGGTAGATATTATTTACAGCTATTTAAATTTGTTGCGGAGCAATGATGATATCTTACATAGAGTAGGGTATATGTACAAGAAAAAGAAGAGATAGAAGAGATATTCAACAAAAATGTTACAGATAAAATGCCAAGTAGTGCAAGAATGGCTTTAGGAGGCAAACATCTGCACAGCATCGAGGATCGAATGCTGAGGATTGCGCTTGAGAGTCAGAATTATGAGACCTTTAAAAAATTGGACTTCTTGGAAAAATTAAACTCGTATAAAATAGATGGTGCCCAACAGATCCTAGATTTTGCACATTCAGTGTCATCAAGGCCGCTTCTGACAACAGATATCAGCCTTGGGATTGGGCCACCATGTTAGGCATACGTCAGACCTCTACTGGTTTGGCTGCGCTGGTATAGGTGTATTTGATTCTGATGCCGTTGGCGGTACAGTCGTGAATCGAGTTCCAGTCGCCTCGGTTGGGCAGCTGAGCAGCTCATTTGTAGGTATAGGAAACCCATTTGGCTTTGGAGGTGGCTGTAGGCTGAACTCTCCCACTCCAATTACCACAAAAAACAAGCCGATTACACACCACAAACCTAAAACCCATGAAGTAGTTGACCAGCCAAAGTAGTCTTGAACATAACCTGCAACCAGACTACTTACCGAGCTGCCCAGCGCAAATGCCGTGTTGAACAGCCCATAACCTATTCCATAGACGCCCTTGGAGCCCCAAACACCCGGGGTCTTGGTCTCTATCGTCTCAATGACAAAGCCAATCTCGGCCATCAGCGGTACTTGCGAGAATGTAAGCATCACTCCCAGCAGTGCCAGTAGCACACCCAGTAGTACCTTCTTGTGGATTGTATTTTCGTCAACGAAGCGCAGGCAGACCAGAAGAGGCACCGATAGTGCAAATCCAAATGTTGCCAGCCACTTGGCACCGTAACGGTCAGCCATGATGCCAACGGGTGGTGCCAGAATCAGTGGCGGAATAAACAAGGTAAAGAAGATGAGGCCGGCTGCAGTCGACTTCCAGTGGAACAGATCTCCGACAAAGATGGGCAGGACAGTATCAAAAGCAGTAAAGACACCAGCATTCAAGGCGCCGGCTAAAAGGTTGGCCAAGAGCCGCTTTGAGCAAAGAAGAATCGTTATGCGCTTCAGAGTGCCAACCTCGGGCGGGGTGGACGGAAGAGCAGCACTGGCACTGACACTTGTATTGGCATTGCCGGCGGGGGATGCCTCAACTTCTCCTACAACTTCTGCGGGAACGATGAGGTCTTCCTCCTTAAGCCACTGGAGGGCTGTCTTTTTCTCAATAAGCAGAAGCCGCATCAAAATGTCGAGGCCGATAAGACCAAAGGCGACATAGTACACTGCATAGTAGCCAGCACCCGCATACACACCGCCACCGATGAGGGGCGCAAACAGCAGACCGGCTGAGATGGCTATCGAAGTATAGCCCATGCCGAGGCCAATATTGCGGCCCATGGTGTCTGCCAGCAGCGCCAGGCCGACACTCCACACAACACCAGCACTAAAACCCTGCAGAACGCGGCCGGCAACAAACACGGCAATGCTGCGGCCAAGACACAGGAGAAGAGTCGATGCGCCCAGGGCGACAAGACCACCCATGAGCGGAGTGCGTCGCGACGACGTGTGGTCTGCATAGATGCCGGCAATTGGGCTACCAAAAAATAGGGCAATGCCATAGCAGGCAACGAGAATGGTGTTCCAGCGCTGAACCTGGTCTTCAGCAATCCCGGCTCGCTCAGTCAGGGCAAAGGGCATGACGGGCACGATGAGGCCATAGAGGAAGATGTCGGTGAACGTAGCCACGCAAATAGTGCCGACGATGAAAAATGTCGAGGAGCGGTACTGAAGAAGGTATGGTGGAGGAGGCGGTGCAGTAGGAGCAGAGTTCGAGGCCTTCCAAGGCATTATCTTCTTTAACCCCATCTTGGCTTGATGGATAGAGACGGAAAGAGATAAAGAAAGAAAGGAAATATCTATAAGGAGATGCCCATGGAGTGACTGTGTAGAATATTGAGCCGGACTGAATCGAGACCAGGTTGAGAGGTGAAGCCGACTTATATACCACAAGCTATGCAGCTATGCCTGCTACAGCAGCCTGATGGAGTAGCAAGTCAATAGCTCACTGATTTATTCTGCTGTTTATGCGGTTGTATGTCGTCAATTCGGCTCGAGAAATGGGGGCCAAACAAGGCTCCGAAATAGGAACGAGAAGGAGGAGACTCTCGAGAAGGCGTGCGATATCAAGGGTCCAACCACACAGAATCCAGGACCAAGAATAGAAAAATAACTGGACGAGATATCAAAGAGTAGAAAACGTTAGCTGGGAGGAGGCCGGCCAGTATATCGAAGGAGTTTTTAAGGAAGACGCAAGGTATTATTGGTCGAGTTGGCCAGGGTTTGTATTTATAGACTGTGAAAGAGGAACAAATGTTAATATAAAAGCACTGTAGGAATCAAGCATTTAACAACATGAGGATGTCGGAGAAGAAGAAATATTAATAAAGTTTTTTTTAAGAAACAAAAGACCGGAAAGGAGACGGGCTAGCAGCGATTACGGTTAGCCAGTAGTCGGTTACTCCAGCCGGTTTGAGGAGCTTAAGTCGTACGACCAGTAGACGGCTATTACTATGTATTCTATTCTTCCCTGGTCCAGAGGATGATGGAGGATGTCGAGAGATGATAAACGAAGATTAAGCTTCGCGTGTTCGCAAACAAAGAAATAACCCTAATGAGGGGATTCTACCAATTCGATATATCCTCATGGTAAAGTCAATTACGTGCACAAAGGCGCATGCTATCAATGCTTAAAAAAGCGGTAACCGCTTCGGGCAGGCCAATACGACCGAACCAAGCCAAGCCGGCTTACCAGATGCCCCGTGTTTTTACTGTGCGTGGTCTGCGGAATGCGTACTAATTTCCCGCTTTAAGCAACGACCTCCCCAGTCTCGGCTTTGACATTCATGGCTACCTGTGAATGACATCGCAGCCGCCACATGAAATTTACGTCGGTTTTCTCTGATCTTGACTCACAAGCATGTCACCCTCGAGGCGAGACTGGTTGTGCTGGAGTTATTGCCGGATCTGGAGTTGCTTGACAATTATTCAAGAAAGACCTGGACAGACTGCCTCTGCGATTGCTGCCCGTATGAGTGATTCTGCCATTCAGCCCGAAATCGCCCACAATAATGTCGATTCAAGTTATTGACATCTGTGGCAGTTTGACTTTTGCCATTTTGACGACTGAAACGGGCCGTTGTCAACTGAGTCGCTCCTTCCCTTTCCATCCATGATCGTGCTAAAGCCATGTGCGGAAGGCTCCCGAGTACATGGTAAATGGGTCCATGGCCCACTCAATTTCTACCGCTTTCTATTGGCCAGATTGAACTACTCAATATCCACTTAAAAGTTTATCTTATCGCCCAAACTAGCTGAGAAAAAAGTGAAGGTCGCGAAAACTTACAATACAGCCTTGGCCGTCAACCCAGCAGCAATCGCCGAAATAATACAGCCACTTCACATCACCACCACAATGGTGTCAATACCAAAGACTATCGGAGAGTTCTCCGTCCTCCCCGTTCGGCTGCCACAGCTACCCTCTCTCACCCTGCCGACACCGGCCACACACTACCTCTATGTCCGCCGGAACGCGCCAAAGATCCCGACCGAAGACGACGACCGCAGCCTGTTCCTGTCAAACGTGCCCGCAGATGCCACCGAGGATCTCTTTCGCGAGCTCTTTGCCTCACTCGTCGGTGCTGGTCGCTTTGAGTCGCTCACATTTGAGGAGACTCGCCGGCAACGGCGAGAGTTTGGCAGCGACGACGAGGATGACAGCGAAGACAACTCGGGCTCCGATCTCGACGTGATGCCCCGCCACGCGGCAAACCTAAAGTCGCTCCAGTCACGCAAGCGCAAGCGGGAAGTTGGCAGCAGCAGTCGTGATGGAGAAGATAATGGAAAGAGCAGCAGCAGCAGCAGCCGGGCCCAGCAGCGCAGACAGTCCAAGCTGCCGGCCACATGGCCACGTACACTACGCCGCAGCGGCAGTACGGCTGTTGCGCTGCTGGCTGACGCTAAGAGTGTAGAGGCTGTCTTCAAAGCAATTGCAAAGGCCCACAAGTCGGCACAGTACCCGGCGTGGCCTGCTTCTTCTTCGACTCCGCTCGGCCCTTCGTGGCTGGCTGGCCACAACCGCATGGCCTATCCCAACCAAGACACACTCAGGGAATCGGTTGACAGTTTCTTTGCACTCTTCACTCGCAAGGAGGAGGAGGCTGCAGAGCTGGCACGCCGTCTGCGCAACGTGCCCGACGAGGACGGTTTCGTGACGGTGACACGTGCATCTGGTGGCCGCAGCGCACCTGCACGCCAAGAGGATGCCGCGTCAGCACGGGCCAAGCAACTGGCCAAGCAGGAGGCACAGCGCGCAGAAATGAAGACTTTCTACCGCTTCCAGCTGCGTGAGGATGCGAAGAAAAAGCAGTTTGAGATGCAGCGCAAGTTCATCGACGACCAAAAGCGCGTGGCAGCAATGCGTGAGAAGCGCGGCAAATTCAAGCCGGAAGAATGAATATCAGCAAAAGCGTAGCAGGTGTGTTTCTTGTCTCATATGGAATTATGTCGTTGTGTTTTATATGATTTTCTGTCTTTCATTGTTTTCTTTCTTGTAATATTGGCTACATGATGACGCCGCGGGGCCATCGAACATTGCACGAGACTGTCTTCTCATTGGGTTTCCTCTTGTAGAGACAGGTGCCAGTCTTTGAATGCCGAAGAAATCCGCATTAAACAATCTTCTCACTTTGTCTGAAGCCTTTTATTATCCTGGAAGTCTATCTACATTTTCCCTTTCCACATCTCTCTCCCACGCCTCCGTTCTGCCACCGACTCCTCAATGAATTACAAACTAACTCCAAATAAGACTATACAGTGCACATCCCATTACCCGGCTCACGGCGCCGTGAACCGCTTCATCTCATATTGAGTCAACACCGTCTCCAACTTCGGACCGCTTACAAAGCGAGCGGCTGGTCGAGGTGAAAGTGGCTCAAATTAGGATGCATCTTAAGCCGCAAGCCAGTCTCTCATGGACCACCAATTGATACCATATTACAAATAACAATCATGCAAATAAAATAGACAATTAGAAATGCAGCATGACCTATTAGTTCTCGCGGTCTCGATTACTTCGAATAGAGAGATTGTAATTATATTGCATCACGTGATGTCCCAGAAATGTGGGCTTAGTGGGGTCGTCCCGGGTTTCCACGGCAACCTTGGCGCCGGACCGTTGCGTCTAAACAAAACAGACGTTTAGAAAACAAGCGTGCATGAATCCCTATCTGTGCTGGAGAATTATGAGCACATCTTATCGGCAGGGGACCAAGGCAGCACGTTAGCTCTTAGCAGTCACGACAAGCCAAATTTTCACATGCAGGGAGGGGAAACTGGTCAGCACGCTTTTCATCACCTCCATCTCGACGCGAACATCAGCACACGACATCACACCGACAGCTTCTCGACAACTTCATCGACGCACACAAGCTACTGCAGTCATTAACAACGCTATCCATGTTCTGACATGACAGACCTCTCAAATCTACGCACAGCCTCGCTGTATATCAACAACCAGCTACTATCACGCGGCTTGCTTCGTGATGGTCATGCCCTCAACTTTGCAGACCCCTCGGGGCGCGACAACAAGTCGACAGACGAAGATGCCATTGACAACACGGCCCACACCATGGCGCGCATTATAAGTGTCATCAACGATTTGATTCTTAGGCGAGATGTACGATTACCTTGTGCTATTTTTTATAACAAGACCATCACGAACACTACTAACAAACTAAGCGCGATGCAGAACACCGCGAGTCCCTCTCTACCGCTCTGCGAACTGTCCGCGCCGAATCTCTGCGACAAGCCAACGATCTGCGACGCTCTCTTGAACGCCATGCCGAAGTGCAACGCCGTGCTGATATTAGCGAGGCCGCAGAGACCAGCTTACGAGCACAGCTTGCAGCTGCAGAGTCTGCAAACCGCAAGCTCCGTGAAGACGCGGCAAAAATGCGCCAGCTTGTTGCTCAGACCCGCGCATCGTGCGCCACCGAAGTACGGAAACGCGACCGCCAAATCGACAGTCTGAAAAAAGCTGTGACCGATGCAGGCCGTGCGCGCGGTGAGCGGCGAAGCCCGGCCATCACAACAATCACCATTGGCAGTGGTGACCAGCAGCAGCCGTCACGGTCCAACTTTGCTTCACCACGATCCATCCAGAGTACGCCGCAATCGCATAAGAGTGGTGCAGCCTCGGCTGTGGCTGTGGCTATAGCTTCTGCGCCTACTACGACTATAACAGCAGGCTCCGATTACAGCCTGCGCAGTGAGACGAATGCATTCCTCGCCGAGCTCGCGCGTGGACTCAGCGACGACAATGAGGTTCTACTCAGTCTAGTGCATCATACGTGCCGCCAACTGAAAATAATGAGCGGGTTTGTTGAGGATGATATCGATATCGACGAAAAGGCGACGGCAACAGCAGCAAGCGGCAGCGGCGGCGGCAGCGATCATAGTATACTGGTCGCCGATATGGAGGCCGTGCTAAGTCACCTACGAACCATTTTGACCAACCCATCATTTGTACCTATCGAGGAAGTGGTGCAACGTGAATCGGAAATTGGCCGTCTGCGCGACGGCTGGGAGAAGAT
Source organism: Ophiostoma ulmi (assembly GCA_029298715.1). NCBI lineage: Eukaryota > Fungi > Ascomycota > Sordariomycetes > Ophiostomatales > Ophiostomataceae > Ophiostoma > Ophiostoma ulmi. The sequence continues at coordinate 2,077,720 of JANSLN010000002.1, read as the reverse complement.
GGAAGACCGCTGGAAGGAGGCTGTTCATTTACTGGACGGCTGGCGTCAACGAATGGCTGACAGCGGGCGTTCAGTCAACATGGAGGAGATCAAGATGGGTCTCCGTCTGAGCCCTGTACGTGTACGGAGTGTCGCTGAGACAACTCAGGGCTTTGGCCTGCGCTTGCCACCGCTGCACGAAGCCTCGGGCGAGATGGAGGAAGAAGAGGAGGAGGAGGTAGAATACGACGACCAAGAAGACACTCAGGGCTATCGGTCGCTGGGCCGCTCACCAAGCCCGGCAGAATCGCTTCGTCTCGTTCCTGCACCCAAAGACTCTCGGTATGCAGCACATGGCAGGGATGATGATGATTTAAGTGATAGTGAATCCGATGCGAGCAGTGTCTTCTACGACGAGGATGAGCCCAATGTTCAAATCATTGAGCAGTCTGCCCTCATGCCGTCACTCGAGCCATCACCCGCGCCCGAGGCATTCTCAAGATCGACGCCATCACCATCGCCACCACCACCAGAAAAGCCTGTCCTTTCAAAGGTTAGCACGGTGGCATTGAAAGAGACCAGAGATGCAGTCCAGAAGGCAGTCAAAACCACAAGTGAATCAAAGACTGCACCCAGCTACGAAGCTCGCAAAGAGAATATGGTGGGCAAAGCAGCCCTTCAGCCATCTCGCACAGCTGGAAACCGGGGTGGCATTAACGCCCCAGTGACATCAACAGCAGCCCCTGTAGCACCAGACACAAAGAAGGAAGCCCATTCTGTAGCTGTACGCGGCCGTCGTCGGCCTGGTGAGGGAGAGCCGTCTGCGGTCCGGCCGACAGCACGGCCAGCAGGACCCCGTGCAGCAGTTACCACTACTACAGTCACTAGAACCAACTCGAAGAGAACGGCAGCACCCGCCCCTCGCCCGGCAACTTCAACTACAACTGCGGTCAAGCAGCCAAAGCTAGCAGGCCACAGTACAGTTGCAGCCACGACCAAGTCAGCTCCATCTACGACTACATCCGGAAGAGTAGCTCGGCCAGTGTCTACCTTGTCACGCCCGGCATCTGCCGCCTCGCATGCGTCGGAGGGCTCGTCATCTGGAGTGGCATCAGTAGCATCAGATCGACCCACAAACCAGGACAGGCTGCAGAAGCAGCAGCTTGCGAGCGATAAGACTGAGGCAAAAATCCCTGTTGCAGGACCGCCTACATCGTCCACCTCTCTGTCAGACCAAATGCAACCCCCCGCCGCCCCAGCTACAGCTGCACCGTCTACAAGTACAGGCACCAGTCGGGCTCGCAGTCGGTCACCCCTGAAGATTACCACTACTGATGGTACATCACGTCTGCCGCTACCAACGACAGGAGTGCCTCCAGCAAGCCCAGCACTCAATATGGCTACTATTGCAGCTAAACTAGCCGCTTCTGAGAGAGAAGCCGATGCCGCACGTGTTCGTGCTAAGCTCAAGGCTATGCGGGGCGGTCTTGCTGCTGGTACCAAGGCCAAGGGCCCCCAGGGAACGTCTGCATCATCCTCGATGGCATCTGCACGCGCTATTTCGGGTGCGGCCGAGACAGCTACCTCATCAGCTACCTCGGTATTGACCTCGACCGTAGCTGGCACTGAGTCTGTCGATCCTGTCAAGAAATCGGTCACCCCTGTCGACGCCGACCACGCGCCGGGCACTTCGATCAACTCAAACAAGAGCATGGACGACGACCAGAATCAGGCCGATTTCCAGCAGCAGCAGCAGCCTCTGCGCAAGAAGCGTGATCAAAAGGATAATCGCCGAGCAAGCAGGGTGGCATCACGGAGACGCAGCACGCTGAACCCCTGGGAACTCAAGACTCTAATGACGGGCAGCGTGGACTCTGAGGGTGCAGACCCGGCTATGGCGTCACAATAGGGGTCAGAAGCTACGGTGATACTGGGTAATGCGAGGTAAATAACGATATGAAGATGAGACTGGATGGGAGGCTTATGGCTAATTGGGTCGGTCGATCGGTGCTGGACTACTTCGGTGTGATAGGCGTTTGAGGGTGTTTTGAATTTGTTCTCCTTTCGTCATTGTGTTTTGGTATCGGTCCCTATACGGATCTGGCCATTGACATTGTTTGCACATATCACGACTTGCTTTTGTTTGATTTTATTTTGCTTATTTTGCTTCACTTAATTCAATCTGCCGTCTTAATCAGTCTCGTGGCGTCCAACGACTATTTACAAGCTTGTCTTCATTGACCCTATCGATACCAAGCCCAATTGTATGCACTGAATTTCGACTGCCTAGGCACCCGCCGCCTCCGCCGCCTCCGTCACGTCCTCCACCAGGTCAGGCCATGGGAAAACGGGCGCTCGTAACAGAGAATGTCCCCGGGGAAACCGGATCATTTGCTGGCCAAACGTCTCTTCCTGCAACTGCTCCATGTACCCATGCATGGGGCCGTGCAACAAGCCTTGGTAGACAGTGCGCAAGCGCATCTTGCTCCAGCTCGTGTTATCTTCCTGGTGGGCAATAGCTGCGAATCGGCGGACCAACTCCGCAATCAGCATGCCATCTTGCATCGCATTTTCACTGCCTGTCAACTCGGTCGTCTGCCACATGGGGTAGACAGAGATGCTCTCTGCATGTCGAAATTGCGCAGCCCAGTCCAAAAAGGGGCCATCGCGCATCATATGTCCAAGCATGTGAGGAGCAGCCGGGCCAGGGTTCCAGTCAAACTGGTGTAAGCCAACAGTGCGCAATCGCTCCGGGTAATGAAACATGTATGGCTCATTGCCTTGTACAAAATCCATCCCGAGAGATTCAGCAGGCAGCTCGATATGGGCAAGTCGACCGTCTGGGCCATTCAGGCTGGGTCGTATGAGATCAAACACCCGCTGCGGGTTTTCTTTCAAGGAAACGCAACGGAATGCTTCCAGCTTCTCAAAAGGCTGCAGGTAATTCTCTTGTTCAGAGATACCCCTGTCTGCACCAAAGAGAATCATTTCGGCAACATCCGGGCTTGAGCAGGCAATGTCGATGCAGCGCATGCCTGGCGGCAGCTTGGGAAATATAGAAAACATCGCATCCACCTGGCTTCCCGGGCCAATATGGAGCGTATGCAGTGACTGCAGCATACTGTTGCTTTGCCTTCTCTCGTCAACCGAGGGCTGGCTGGCCTGATTTTTAAATAGGATATTCTCCAGTGACAGCTGCTCGAGTTTCGGTGCGGCGGCACATATACTTGAAATGATGCATGGCTCAACAGCCTCAAAATGATTAGATGTCGTCGTGTTGCACCACACACCACCAATAGCCCTAAATACGCGTAGGCGTGGAAGCGAGAAGTCGAGAATCCCGTCGTAATTACCTTTCAGTTCGAGATGCTCCAGGGACTGGCTGGCCCATCCGATGATGCCCCTGATATCAGCGAGGTTGTGAGCCCCCTCATCGTGGAGGACCAGCTTGCGGCATCGGCTAGTTGTGGTAGCCGACTGCGACGTTCCATGCAGTGACCACACTGGTTCACGCCCGGACTGCGGCATTTTGGTGCCCCACCATGTTGACAGCTCTAGGCACTCGGCAGAGGCTCCAAAGTGCCGCATGGCCCCCTCCACAAACTGGGCGTATTGACCGCCCGGGTTGCTGTAAAATCGAATATTCAAGTGTCTTGGCCGCAGCCCAGGCAAGCACTTTAGTAGTTTACCAAGCCCTCTGAGCGGAGGTTGCCTCTGTGGCTTGCTTCGCAAGAATCTGGCTCCAGGCAGTCTAACAAGAGGCAGGCGTAGTCGCATTTGCCGCAGGGCAGCGGCCCAGTCCTTGGACACCCGGAGACAGGTCAGCACGTCTGTCAGTGATAACTGGTCGAAAATGAGCTCAGCTGTTTCTCGTGGGAGGCAGACAAGAAAGTCGCACTGGTTGTACTGGCGACAGCCGCGGGTGAGGTATCTCATATAGGGGCTCTCCGGATCACCGTGTTGGCGAACATTATGTCTGCCATGGTTGTAGATACAAAGGGCTTTGAATCGAGACTGTGGCTCCTTCAACAACATGACCTTGGCCAAATGGAGGTATCCCTGGGCTTGGTGTGGTGCCAGGTCTATATGCCATTGGCTCACTTCAAAGGCCAGGTCAATCTGGCCAAGCTGGATAGCAATCGCCGTCAGCCGGTCCAGTGTCTCTAGGTGATCAGGTAATGTGCATCGGGTACGCCCTGAGCCACACATGCAAGCTGTCCCGTTGGTGGCCAGAGTGTGTACGGCTGTTAAGTCGAGCTCACTTATTGCATATGAGCGGCTGTCAGCTTTTTTCAGCGTGCTCCGGGCTGTTCGTCCTGAAATTACGGCTGGTCTCCTCGTCTGTGCTGCTGCAACAAAGTCTCGACACGAACAATGACGAATGGGGTCTATTGACTCCAATGGCACACCGGCATCTTGGAACTGGCGTCGAAGGGAGGCATGGCACGCACAGGCTATGAGCGCTCGTTTAAGTAGTTTAAGCCCCTTTCCAAGATGGCCTTCTTTCACCAAGGCATTTGCTTTATCATAGAGAAGCCGTGTGCGTGTTGGTCCAGTCGGTGTGCTCTGGCCAGACATGACGTCCCTGAATGATGGCAATGAGGTTGCGGCTGAGTGTGCGGGCGGCCGTGCTGGGGCTGACGTTGCCGGCGTTGGTGTGGCTTTTGCTTTTGCAGCCTCCAGAGTAGGTTGTGTTAATTCTGACTTCTTGCTGCCGCATCCGGGCCCGGGTCGCAGTCGCGGTCGTTTAGCCGGTGTGGCTGTGCTTGTGCTGCCTTGTGCCGAGCTGCTCCTATCACCCTGACCCAGAGGCCTCTTCCGCATGGCTTTGGGGAGAAGCGCTTCTGCAAGAAACTTCTCCATAATTGTTTCTCTTGCTCTTGTTTGTGGTGACTGTAGTAATCGTGATAATCGTATTGATCGTAAAGTGATTTTATGATGTCAACAAAACGACACTTTCCAGATGGCATAAGGTCAAGTATGTGATTATGTAAGATACCACCCAAGATCAATTAAGAAAGCGCGACTGGCCATAAGAATCGCGAAGGACGCGCTCCTTAAGCGCGTTTAGTGGGGCTCGGCCTGGCCCGAAGAGATATGACGTCGATCACTGTTGGCTTGCCTGTAACTGACTCTGTATCAGGCAATTACAACAACTACAACTGCCGTCCATGCTGGAGAGCAGAGAGATACAACTGTCGATAGCCAGTCTATACTCTTTTCATGCCGAGTAAATCCCGTAGCTATTATTGTAAGGAAATAAACGGTGTATAGAGAAACGACTTTTAACATATATATTTATTAGTCTTTGTTCGTCTTTATTCATCTCCGTTTTAATAACGTTTATTTAATACTTCTTTAAATGTTACATGATTTTTTTTTTTCTTTTTTAAATTCTTCATTAACTTTAAAAGACTACTAAAAAGACGACAACTACTAGCTTTATTCGTTGTCAGAAGTATATACCTAGCTACTCTACTGCTGAATGCAAAAACGAGGTCTAAAACCATACGGAGCAGAGAACAAAGACGAGAGGATAAATGCATAATAAGCCCGCCGCCAAGTTCTGTTTAGGGCCAGGCAGTAATGAACAAAAGGAGAGAATGAATACAGCAAGTAGGTTGGTTCACAATAGCAATTCTTCATTTGTCCTTCAAAATTAGATAAACAAATTAGAAAAAATAGATTGTTGCAAAAAATAATAGCCAACACCAAGACAACACAATAGCGGCTCAATCCATCAAATCCACTGCGAAGAAGGCTGGCCTGGGCATTCATCATGGACTCGTCACTTCCATCGACACATCGTGCTGAGCGTCGTACTGTTGTGAATCAGCTCCCTGCACATCCCTTTCGGTGAGCTCTGCAGCAAAACCGTCTTGCTCAGCAGACTGGCACTGGTCGTTATTGTCTCCAAGATCGTTAAGCCACTCATCGTTTCGGACCCTATTTTCATCCTCTGGTTCTGGCAAACCAAGCGCCCTCAACATCTCTGGATCATGCGGCCAGGACAGGTCTATACCTGCATAACTATCGACGTATTCAGCCGCAGGCTGCTCTAAACCTTCTTGGGGGGGTGCTTGGGACTCGGAGGGCTCCAACAGGTTGACGTCTTTGAGAGCATGTGCCAACTCGGCATCGACATCTCCACAAGCTCCTTGAACTGACGCCTCGGAACCAGCCTCAGTATTGGGATCGTGGGGCTCCGGCACACTGCTACTCATGGCACTCGCAGGAATATTGCTCGGCTCCGCGGCTGCTTCTTCAGTCAAGCCTGCCGCCAACACAAATCTGGTGATTGTATTGGCGTCAAAGGCGCCATCCTCTCCTTGGTCATGCGTATAGAGCCCTTGGTCCTCCCCAATAGTGGTGGTTCCCAACAGGTCTATACCGGAGACATTGTCCCTCTCAGCCTTAGTGATAGTATGCATTCCAGTCTCCTCAATGAATGCAGCATCTTCTTCGGGATCAGCATCATCTGTGTACTGCAAGTAAGAACTCAGCAGTTTAAGGTCGGCCACATGAATGCCTTCGTCGGCTTCACGATCGCCTGCATTGTCGGCATTATATTGACTAAAGTCCATATGCATGCCTAGAGGGAAAAGATCAGGTTGTGCGTTGTAGTCAGCCACGGCTTTGGTCATAAATGATGTTTCGGCGTCAACATCAGTGCCAACAAGGCCAGCTTCGACTCTTGCACCCACATCAGTACTAGCTGCTGAAACAGCGGCTGTACTGGCAGCATCGCCAATAGCACTAGAATCAACACCAACCGAAAGACCGGCACTCATGACCAATTCCAATGGAAACAAATTGGGCTGCGAGTTCAAATCAGCCATTGCTTCTTCCACTATATCTTTATACTCATCGTCAATCTCGTCTTCAGCCTCGCTATCATCGTCTCCAGTGATACTGAAGACGCCGAGGTCGAGCCCGGGAATAATGTTAGGGTTGAATGAGCCATTATCGAACTCGCTGGTGCCATGATCATAAACTCCCGAATCAAGTTTACTGAGATCCAAGGCACCGAGCTCAGGGTCAGTAAAGTCAGGGGCTCCAACGTCGAAGGGCCTGGCATTGGCGGTCTCAGCGTCAGTGGCTTCGATTTGGTTGGCAATATTGATGGAGTTGAGGGAATCGAAATAGCCAAGCGGGAATAAATTGTGGTTGCTGAATTCAGTCTCCAGTATGGACATGATAGATTTGCCAGTGCCGCAGGCATCGTCTTGGGCTCCTTCATCTTGGGCTCGAGTATCTTGAGATCCAGCATCTTGATTATCGACATTATACGCGACATCCAGGAGGGTGGGGGCAGGTGCAAGCAGATACGATTGACTTGTCGCATCAAGAAACTCGCCAAGTGCATCGGTGACAGGCGACGCCTGAGGCTGGTCACTAGTAGTGTTTTCTGAAACGGGCTGAGCGTGGTCTTCTAGGCCAAGTTGTTGGATCTGGCCTCCCAAGTCATCAGCATTGTCAGACTTCTGGCCACTCTGGGGACTCGTCTTTCCTTGGTCATGGGTGTACTTTTCAAGCTCTATCTCGCCTCTAAGGTACGCCTCGAGAATGGCTATCTCATTGTCTTCTACCAGCGGCTTGTCGTCCATCGATGCATTGACTGTTGACTGAGGGAGTGTCCGGGTGATCGGAAATGAGGAGGTAGGGGCACTACTTTGACGTGTGAACGGATTCGAGGTCGGCAATTGGAAGTCAAATGTGAATTGGATGGGTCCATGCTGAGTGGCCTGGGTAGTCTGGTTTTGATCATCAGTGTTGACTTCGGGATCAGTCTCGTCTTCGTCGTTGGTACTCTGGCCTTGCTCATCAGCGCACTCATTTAATTCGATGTCGCCTCTAAGGTATGCCTCGAGCTTGGCAATCTCACTGTCCGTTACCAATGGCTTATCGGTTGTTACTGTCGGAGACGCTGACTGCGGTAGAGTTGGGGAACTCGGGACAGTCGGGAGGGTTAGGACAGTCGGCAAGGAGGGACCTATTAATTTGCTCTGGCTTGTGAATGGGTTCCGACTTGCCAACTGAAGATCAAATGTGAACTGTGTGGAAAGGTGCTGAGTGGCTTGAACATCTTTATTTTGATCATCAAGTACCGCTTCGGGAACAGTTTGGTCTTGGTCGCCCGTGATCTCATCCAGCTCAATGTCGCCTTTAAGGTATGCTACAAGCTCGGCAATCTCACTCTCAGTTGCCTCTGGGACATTATCTTGCACTGCGGGGCTGGGTTTAGACGGCAGATTAAGAGGAGGCAAGCTTTCGTGCGCTTGTGCTGGAGTAGGAACTGGTGCCGGGGCTGGTGCTGGTGCTGGTGCTGCTGGGGGTGCAGGCATTGGCAAAGGGTTTGCGGGTAAATACAAAGGCGGCAAGGGCTTCTGCGCCTGTGGTGAAGCCGTTGTAGTAAATGCTGGAGGCGCAGGATCGGCTGGTAGGTATGGAGGAGGCAAGCTTTTCTGTACTGGAGCTGGGGTAGAGGCTGATGCATTGTGTCTGGCATTACGAGCCGGGCCTTTCTTTGCAATGTTAAACGCCCAGTCAGATGAAAAGTCCGTGTCCATGATATCCCCTTCGTGAACGATTGCATCTTCGGACTCATCGTCATCGGATCCACTATTAGAAGGTTCCGGGGATGTTCCAAAAAGTTCTCGCCAGAACTCCTTATCGTCTTCTTCAGAAACATTCCCGGTTGCATCACCACCGGAAGCAGGTGCTCGGGTTGTGGGGGCGCTGTTGGCTGTATCAATAGAAGACTCGACAGCGGCTTTGCTGGTGCTGGTGATCAGACCAGCGACAAGCTGAATACTGGGCGGAGCATCAGGCTGGGCAGGAGAATATGCAAGATCCTCTGTATGAATATCAGTAGAAATCTCAACAGGAGCAGCAAACGGAGCATCAGCAAGGTCTTCGGCTGATACGCCAGCAGTAATATTAACAGAAGCGTCTCCGAAGTCCCCGGCCCCAGTGCCGGCAGGTGCATCGGCAAGATCCTCAGTGGGGACATTAGCAGTAATTTGAGAAGAAGCGCTACTGAGATCATCTGCAGACGTTCCAACGGGGGCATCGATGGGAGCATCAGCCATATCTTCGTTGGAGACATCAGCGTGGTCATTGAGAGCAGCATCACTAAGGTCATCATCTGAGGTATCAGCGGGAACGCTGACCGGAGCATCTGCAAGATCCTCGTCAGACATATGAGCCATATTATCGGCAGGGGAATCATTAAGAGCAACTGTAGGAGTTTGGGTAGCGGCGGGGTTAGGAGTAGAAGAAGGGCCAGAAGAGGAAGCAGGAGCAGATGTATCATCCAGAACTTCAGTAGGAGCTTCCACAGTGGACTCCAAGATACTGGCACTCGGCTGAGTCTCGACCCGACGTCCACCGCGAGCACGGAGGGTCCAAGTCCTCCCGACACGCGAGTGGAAACGCCGGTAGATACTAGACTTTCTGCATGTGGCCTTGTAGGGTTGTCTCGGTAGAAATCTCTTAGGCCAACCATTCAAGTGAATGTGTTGCGGGATACTCGAGTATATTCTGTCGATCTCGGCTGCTTGCTGGCGTTTTCGAAGCTCTCCGGAATCAACCAAGGCACGGGCCGAAACATTGCGAAGAGCCTGTGCTCGGTGTGTCACTGTTCCATCTTTAGCAGCAGCTTTGGCTTGTGTTGGAGGTTTGGAACGCTGCTTCGGGGAGATCTTGGTCGGGAATGGTGGTAGAGGAGGCAGAGGTGTGTTAGATAAGGTTGGAGAAGGCGGCAGGGGGGGTAAATCCTCAAGCCGAAGACCTGAAAATGACTCCAAAGCTTTGTCAAAATAGTCAGCATCGATGTAGGTCGCCACCTCTTTCCCTTTGTCTTTTGATTCTGCGGCCTTGTGAGGTTTTCCAGTCGGTTTAGCCGCGCTCGAGGAGCCACTTGTCTTTCTGGTAGGTCTCGAAGACTTTGAAGTCCCGGCTAGGCTCTCACGCTCATGGCAGGGTTCAGAGACAGGGGCGGGCTTTGAAGGTACAGGTTTGGTTATTCCTGTTCCTTTGCCTTTGTCTTGTTTCTGGGTTGGTCGTGCCTGTGGGGCATGATTATCAACAGGTTTCGTCTGGTGTGGTTCTGCTTTGAAAATCTGCCTAGTTGGGCTAGGTGACGGCAGGGCTTTTGGTGCTTCGTTATCTGGGACGACATTGGGGACGGCACTGGGATCTGTATCAGGAAAAATGCTGTCAAGCTTCGTACGCTGCCGTCTAGGACGGGCACGGTGATGTCTGTACACATTTGCATGATCATCAATCACAGATGGTTTGCTAGCGCTGGTCAAAGAAGCCTTTTGCTCTGGGAAAGCAGGTCGTGACTCGGGGAAAGTGTACTGTCTCAAACGGTTGTAGATGGTGATGCGAGGGATAGGCTGCGGACTCGAATTTTGGCCGGCAATGCAAAGGCTTTTCTGGACATTGGACCACTGTGACTCGATACTCTCAGAGATGCGTGAAATAGGGGATGAGGGAGATGTTGGCTCTTGTGACATGAGAGCCAATGGAAGTCTGTGTTGCTGGCCAGAGGCGAGGTAAAACTCATACTTCTGAAATGTTCTCAGGTGGGGAGCGGTAGGATTTTGCTGCTTCAAAGCCAGGTAGTCGTCGAATCTTCGCAGATCGGGTTCGGCGTCAGCAGGTGTCCAGGCAATCAGACCACGACGACCTTGTGGGTGGCCGGTAGATGCATCTTTATGAATAGCGAGATTCAGCTGCTCGAGCCGTTGTTTCAGGGCAAGCAGTTTTTGTTCCTCTTCAGCCAGTGACTTTAGGACATACAAATTCTCGCTGCGGATCGCGTCGAGGGCAGCGTACTTCTTCACAGGATCAAAGGAGTCAATCTGTTTAGCTGTAGGCATGTTCAAGCCGGGACGGACACCAAGGCGGTGCCGCAAATTGGACATGACATCTTTGGACGCTCTTGGCTTGCGGTGTGGAAGGATGCGAGGGATTGACTCCATCTCAAGCACCTGGATATGCCGCCTTGCACCGGGGCAAAAGACGTTGACCCAGGTGGAGGACAGAAGCGTCTCACATCTGGCTTGAATAGCACAGACATTTGCGTCAGCTACTTCGGCCTGCGCATCCTGCGCTTTGATAAATGCAAAGATTTCGGCATTAACAGCACGCTGCTGGCTGGGATCGACGCTCTCTTCCGGGCCCGAACGCGTAAAAAACCAACGGCAGACAAGAATAAGAGCCAAAACGACCAGGATGACACGCATGTTGGAGACGAAGATATTCTTGGGATAGTAGACACTGGGCCCAAAGAAACGCTCCGGTACATGAACAATGTGTGTTCGGACATTGCTTTGGCAATCGACCGCAGCACGGTACACTGTGGATGGCATTGCAACGAGATTGGTAGCAACAGACCAAAGGGATGCTAGCTCCTCTTTATCCTGTGCTAGTCCTTCTCGGAAGTTGATAGAATCAAGGCCGTCATAAAATGCCTCGAGAAATGGCTCAACAATAGTCTCATGAGGGTCGAAGACTGCGTCAGCAAGGAAAGCTTTCACGTCGCTAACCACTGCTCCAGCCCAGCCGCCAGCCGCCAGTGCACACAGGATGAGAGGGGGGTATTTGTGGGTGATTCTCGTTGAAAGCTTATAGAAAACCGAGCTGTAGGCTAAAAGTGGGCAGGCAATAAAGAAATAACCAGGAAGAAAACTGTGTGCGATGGCTGTTGCCAACAGTGTCGCCGCAAGACGCGTCTGGGAGTATGCATGTGCGTAGCAGAGAGCGACCAGCGCCCAGAAGATAAGGGGAAGCATTCTTTGGTTGGATCTATAATAGAGCATGTGTCAGTTTCAAATGCTGTCATACATGTTGAACGCCATCAAGATTGTCAAGCAGAAGAGTGCATGGGGGTGGTCTGGAGATGTCGAGGCTTGGAGAGACCGTGGAGGGAAAACCAATGGCAAGATACATACTGGTACTATCAAATGCTGATGGTGGTATCAAAAATGCGTAAATTTCATGTGTATCTCTGATCTACAGAGACGAGGCGAAGTAGGGGAGAAGTAGAAGAGGTGAAGATGTGAGTAGAAGAGGCCATGGGTGGCGTTTGATGTGACGCGACGAAGGAGGGAGATGATTAAAAAGGAAGGAACGACTGAGAAGGCTCTCAGGCCGTTTGTATTGCAATGGCAACGGGGACTTAAATAGGAAACAGCGTGTAAGCTCACTCGCTCCTTCCCTCAATATGGTTGAGCATGTCATACTTCCCAATTAGGTAATTCAACAGTGGTGATGTGGACGTAAAGTGGGTCGTGACTTACACCGTCTGCCTCCAGCTCAAAGGCGCATAATCAAGCAAACAAAAGACGACTGTTACAGGTATTATTGGACTGCTTTGTCTGTATTTGTGTGCTTTATCTATGCATAAAATGCATCAATCACTCTTTACCATGGTTCTTTCTTGGCTACTCAAAGGGTCCATTGTCCTAAGAATGCATGCGTCTGCAGCACTTACAAAGAGAAGACAACAAAGACGGAAAGCAGGCTCTATCTCGAAGCATCCGATTACATAATCGGATATTGTTACTAGGGGGGCAATCGGATCCTATTGAGTTAGATATTCGAAACTGCTTTGACAAGATACAATACCTTGTAAGTCTAGATTCTACGTCTATGTAGCGGGTACTTGAGCCCATAAAGTGTCATTACTGGTCATCTGCATAGTGACAAGGCCATGCATAACCTGGTGTCACACAAATCAACCACCTCGTCATGACTTAGATCGTCACTTACTCATGCTCGTTCTTGGATCACTTCGCGACAGTTTGACAATAGCACAAGACTATCAAATGTTTTCGCCTTGATATACAGATCACACCAAGTAAAAAATATAAAATAAAATAAATTCATAAAAATAACGTAAGTTGAACCCTTAAAAATCATAACAAAGAATCATCGACCCAGCCATGCCGAGCTTAACATGAAACATAACGCCTTCGTCATCTGAAAGAAACAAATATATACAGTGCCACAACAACTTCCTAAACATGCTTACTTGCGTCCGCGTGCAAGCAGCTTTCCCTTGAGCTCCTCCAGCATCTCGACCCAGTAGTCGTCGGTCCGCATCGCACCATCCTTGTGCAACACCCTGGCGGATGCCTTTGACACACGATTGCCGATCCGCGCCGCCAAAAACTCGCCCATCTTAGCCGCATTGAATGGCTCACCGTATACAACGCGCGCCTCCGATGCGACCGCAATGCGTAAACCGCGTACACTCCCTACACTGCGCAGGTGCAGCGTGATCTCCACCTTGGTCTGCAGCGGTGCCAGCAGCATCTTGACACCAACTGCAAGCGAAGTGTCGGATGTTTTAGTAGTTGTTGTCGGGAACGTGAGGCTCAGCTGTCGGATTTGATTGGCTGCTTGCTTAGCAGTGTCCCAGCTAGCTCGTACCACCTTCAAAAGCTTGCCCGGGTGTGTGTCGCATTGGTGCAGGGCTCGCACGTGGTCTCGGATGCTTTGCAAAAAGAACTCTGCTTCCGGTGTGCAAGGCTGGGGATCGGTCTTGCGCGTGTGGCCAATGAACCAGAGATCAATCTGTGCGTTGCGCTGCCCAGGGCGGAAAGAAGCAACGTCAAAGACAAGCTCTATCTCACGACGATAGGCTAACGACAGTGTGGTTCCTTGCGCACCTGTCACGGCCCAACCGCTTTTCTTCTCGAGGGCATCCACCTGTGTCTTGAGGGATGAGATCTCCTGGTGGCTCCAGCTTCTGCGCTCTTCCCGGATTTTCTTAGCTTCCTCCAGCTCCTTCAGATACTGTTCCCGCTCAGCCTTCATGGCAGCAACGCGCGCCTTGCTTGCCTTCATCTCATTCTCCAACCGAGCCGTTTCGATTTTGTGCCCCGCAATGCTCTCAGTCAGTCGGCCCTTCTTGACACGCGCTGCAATGAACGATTCTTGGTCATCGCCCCCGAGCTGATCTGCAAACTTTTGGAGTTGCACGCACTCACTCGCCAAAGCCTCGTACTCGGAAAGGAGAGCAGGATACACAGTGTCGATCTCTGCGCGGCGCTTCTGCAACACCTCCTTGTCTTTCTCCAAATCGCGGAGAGTCTTGACCATACCTTCGTGCAGTCCCTGGTGCAGTTTTGCGCGCCACTCGTACCATTGCTTCTTGCTCTGCAGGCGCGCAAAGATCTTGATGTTTTTAAACTGGTTGTCCATTTGCGTGCGCATTTCGGGTGTTGCAGCAGTGTACTCACGAAAAATGGGCGGGTTGTCTTCATATGTCTCGGTTTCGATCTCACGCATAATCGATCTACCCTCCTCAATGTAGTTTTTGAGCTCACGGCAAGCGTGCTGGTACATCTCTAGCAGTGGTACTTTGCACACCTTAGTCACAAGCGACTCCAGTTCAGGGTCCTTGGGCTTGCCATCCTCATCCGTGGATAGCCTGCTGCCACCGTTGCCGTTGGTTTTGTTAAACGCGCCGGGGCCTTCAGTGGCTCGCCGTTTGGTTGTTTCCAGCTCCATGAAGTTGATGTTGGCCAGCTTCAGAAAGTCCTGCAGATGAATGCGCTCCGAGTCGACCTCGTCGTCGATATCGGCGCCGTCGCCGTCAACATTAGCCATAGATATATCATCGTGCTTAGACATGAGCGGCTCAGTATGTTTGCGCGGCGACGTCTGCGAGTCGAATAGCATGGGCGTCGCCGAAGGGCTTCTCTGAGAGCGCGATAACCGCCCAATCGTCTCCATGGCAGAGGGAGGTTGCTGCAGCCGGATGTTTTTGACAGGACTCGGCTCGGGTCCTTTGAGTCTCTTGACAATCTGCTCCGTGTTGTCATTGTCATCTTCTTCGTCATCGTCGTCCAGCTCATATGGCCGCTTGCCCAACAGTCCGCGGGCACTGCCAATATGCAAACTCTTGCGCCCCTTAAAGGGGTTTTTCTTTGGCGAAAGATTGTGAATGAGATCCTTAAGGCTCCGGGTATCTTGCGGACCAGAGTCCGTCACTTCAGCCTCAGGTGTGCTCTGGCGTGATGGCATTTGGAAAGCAACAGCCGGGCGGTCTTTCTGTGCTGATCCAGGCACAAAATTTGTAGCCGCATCAAGAAGGGAGGACCGGCGGCTAAAGATTTCGGTAATCTTGGGAGAAGCCGGGCCAGCATCCGCAAATGCGGACTGCCGGGGACGACCTTGAGGAGTGAGGACGACAGACGGCGCAAAACGGCCAGCGGTAGAGGTAGGATTCTGTGTGGAAAGAGACTTGGAGAGCTGTGCTGCCAACTTGGGCGAAGATCTTGGCGTCGTCGACTTTTGCGCTGACACTGCCTTTCTCTTGGGTGATTTGGATCTGCTGCCAATAAAGCGTATGGGCGGAGCTTGCTGGGGAGTAGCCGGCTCAGGTGCCTTGCTGAGTGTTGCGATAGGCTTGGCAGCTGGCTCGGGGAGTTTCTTTGCAGAAGTCCTGGATGGTGTTGTCGCGAGACCGCTGGTCGCTGACTTTGCAGCATGGTCGGGCGTGCGCTGAAGACCCCTTCCGGTGAAAGCGTACAGTGGCGGGTTGGCTTGGGAGGCTGGTTTCTTTGGAGATGTTGATTTCATCCCCGCTCTCGTCGGAGTCTGCAATGCTGTCGTTTGTGCGGGGAGTGTTTTGTGTTTGGGGGATGTGTGTATCTCTGTTGGGATAGTCGTGTTGGCTGTTGATGCTGGCTCTGATAATGAAACCTGAGCTGGCTTGATGATGTTACCGAGTGCTGTTGTGATATCCATACCCATGGTCATATCCATCTCTTCCTCGTCGTTGTCGTTGTCATTATTGTTATTGTTGGTAGCAGTCGCTTGTGGCATGACAGTATCGCCAAAGATCTTTCCAACACTAACGGTGATGTCCATTGGCGAGCCATCGTCCTCGTCACCAGCAGCTTCCTTTATTGACGGTCTGCGGCTCAGCCGGCGCGCCTTGTTCGCTCCAAAGGATGCACGTCCAAGCACACCACCCAAAACAGTAGTAAGCTCCATCGACATGTCTTCAAGACCGTCGTTGTCAACAGAGTCAATGTCCGGGTCTTCGTGATGATGGATAGCACCCAAGGCCGTCGTCATATCCATGGGCACATCTGCGACAGTATCATCGGGCATGATCATTGGACTGCTGGCAATAGATTCGAGCTCTTCAGCAGGCTGTGGCAGGAGAATTCCACCGTAGACGCGTGTGACATCCATGGACATCTCATCTTCCTGCCGGCCTGTTGATGGCTTGATGATTCCACCCATGGGTCTTGTGATTTCCATATCAGCATCCATGTCCATATCCATCTCCATGGATATGGCTGTGTCCTCATCCCGGCTGCTTCTAGGAGACTCCGCATGCTGGGGCTGGGGCTGGGGCTGGCTGGCCTTCTTGCCCCATCCGATGAATGCCGGGATGACTTCCTCGTCGTCCTCGAGGGGGCGCCGGCGACGAGACTGGTCAGCCTGCGCGCCCGCATGTTGGGATGCCATGCGCAAAGCCTCATCGATATCAGTAGTGGATTCGATAGGAGAGGCGGAGCGCATTGATATGGATGACATCATGGAAGCGGAGGTCATCTCGTCGGCGTCCACGGTGACCATAGTAGCTCCATCGCCTTCGTCCGAGTCACTATCACTGTGACCCGAGTCGGAAGGAGCATCATCCATATCATCCTCCTCCTCCTCCACACCATCGCCGTCGGAGTCGTACACGGTTGATGTGATGGTGTTGTCGTCGACTGTCGGATTCGGGTCCCTGAAACTGAGCATAGATGCGCCGTTCGAGCTACGACGACGTTTATTTTGCTGTACATCTTGGTGTCTATCAAGGGGATCCAGCATGCGCGATTCCCTCTCGGGCTCGTCGAAAGAAATCAAAGGTGATTCAGGCACTTCTGGGGCAGTTTGTAGGCCGAGCTCGGCATCAGTAGGCATGTGCGGGTCACTGGGTGCCGGTAAGGATGCAGCGACAGACGAGGCACGGCGAGCTGATGTCGACTCGGTCGAAGTTGTCGAGTCTTGGGCGTATTCAATCTGGAAGGTGTGCAGTGTGGCCTCGGCAGCAAAAGAAACACGGCGGTTGGCGAGTGACTTGCGACGCGCTTCTCTGTGGTCCTTGACTTGCTTTTCCCGCGCTGCGCGCTCACGTTCTTCCCGTTCGCGCTCGCGAGCTGCAGCCTGCTGTTCTTCTTCTGTGCGTAGAGCCACCTTCATTGTGTTGTTGTTGCTGTCATCGCCGCGCACGGGTGAGCCTTTACCTTTACCCTTAGTCTTCAATGGCGGGATATCGGGGAGAACGGGCATTGTAGGCTTGAGAATCGATCGTGGTAATGGTCGTAATGGGGCAGCGAGGGACTGTAAGAGTCAGTTAGCTTTCTATTCTGATAACTCATATTGGAATAAAGACCCGAAGCACAGGTCGGGTTTGGGCGACTCGGTCTTACCACGCGGCGGTTTCCCGATGTGGATTTGAGAGCATCGATGCCGCCTGGACCCATGCTCTTAGATCTGAGCTTTCGTCTACTGGCGGCGGCCGTCGAGGCAATAGCTCCCGAAGATCCAAAGTCCATCGTGACGTTTTCCTTGTCAGTTGTCTTTGAGGGTGAGAAACCAGTTGTTGATTTGCGCGTGCGCCGCGTTGCCGGTAGCGTTGTGTCTTGTGAGGGCGCCATGATGTGATGTGAGGGGTCAGGCGTGTGTTAGTGATAGCTGTGGTGAGATTGTGATGAGGTGGAAGAGGCAGTGAGAGTAAGGTAGGAAACGCGCGCACAGCCGTAGATGCTGTAGACGGAAGAAACGCGACAGAGACGAAGATGGTAGTGGGAGAGTCGTTCTTTCCTAAAATGGAATTAAACACACCCTCCATGCCAAAAGTCGCGATCTCAGTGGGGTCTATTTAGAACGACCGTGTTTACTTGAATATCTTTTTTGATTGGTCAAAATGTTGGTGGGTCCAATGTATTGCTTTTGTTGGCATAGCAACCCTCGTATAGCAGGTGCGAGTGTCTCCACGTAAATACGGATAACTAATCGAGGAAGTAGACAGCCTTGCACCTTCCCAGCTTTTAATAGTCTGCAGCCTCAACTGATGACTGTCCATGAGGTCATATAAGTTCGTAATTTGCGGGGAAGATATAAAGACTTTAAGCCCCGGATTCATGACAGCTTGGCACATCATCCTCGTCAAGTTTGAGTTGTTGTATTGAAAGTCTCGGACTTTGATCTGACGGGATTGTTTAATTTATTGATTGATTTTATAAATAAGCGTGTTGGTATCTTTCTTTTTGTCTTCATTTTAGTATTTCGTATTCGTCGTTCAGTTTAGTTGAATACTTTTTTATTTCTTTTTATTTCATATTTTTGTAATTATAAGATAGTTTTAATTTCATTCTATACTAGACTTTACTATCACTAATATCAAATACTTTTAGGTAAAGGAGTTCTACTGCTTCTTCAAGTCACCAAGTCTCACGTATGTCATTGATTTAGAAAGCTCCCAAAAAAAGTTTAAGAAGCACCATTTGAAATTAAATAATGAAATTCCTCATTGTAGCGCTATGTAAGTTATACGACAGATAAAAGAAAGAAGAACAACCAGTCTTGAGCCTCGATGAATAAGATGCTCCAGTATAATATACACCAACACCGACATGAATACCAACACATGGCACGACTTGCTCTTGCAGTGGAAATGTCTTTTCTGATTGTCCAGCAACAGGGAAAGAGGCAGAAGTCCCTCAAACACAAATAGACGCCGCAACAGCTATCGTAAGCGACCAACTCCAGGGTCATGATTAGTTATCCCATTCGTCATTCCGCACGCCACCGGTAGCGACCGTCTTGTTTTTGGACGGCGGTGGCGGCGCACCGTCCTCGTCAGAGTCTTCTTCGTCATCGTCAGAGTCCTCATCCTCCTCCTCCTCCTCCTCCTCCTCCTCCTCCTCGTCACTGTCCTCCTCCTCCTCTTCATTGTCCAGGGCCCGAGCAAGGTCATCCGGGTCTTGCATGCGGGCGTCGGGGTCAACGCTGGCATCGAGGTTGTGGTGACCGTCGGAACGCTCGGCGGCAAAGAGGTGTTCCTGCTCTAGAGTGCCGTCGTCGGCACTGACAGAGATGCCGCGGGAACCCCACTTGGATGCGCTTTGGCTGGCGCCGCGGCGTGGGCCACCGAGGGCTGGTGCACTCTCCTCGTCCTCAGCACCACTGTGGTTGTCGTGGTCCATGTGCTTGCCAAAGATGCGGCGCAGTAGCCAGCCCTGGCGTATGTCGTCGGCATCCACTACACCGCCATTGCGGAGCTTGACACGCTGGCGTGTCCAGTACACCCAAGCAAAGTCCAGGTACAGGAGAGTCTGAATGATGCCGAAGACAATGGACAGGTGGTTGGGCAACTGGTCGTTGGGATCGGCGGCGCGCTCGATCCAGTTGAGGATGTAGAAGCCGCGGTAGCAGCCGAGGGCGAGGAGGTAGTAGGAGTCAATGACTGTGGGGATGGTCGTCTGGCGCAGGAGAAGCAGCTGGGGGAGCACGGCGACGGATTCCAGTATCTCGGAGAATGACCAGAGCCACTAGAGTTAGGAATTAGCATCAAGCAGATAGCACGAATAGATAGAAACAGAGCAAAAAACATAGTAAGGAGGGACATACCACCATAAAGCCCCAGTCCAGCTTGTCGACAAAGATCATCATGCCAAACGGTGAGAGGAGAAGCGACCCGGCTGTAATGATACCGCCCATCTTCCAGGCCAGCTCGAGCTCGCGCGACCGCGGGTAGACCCAGCGCATTATGGCGATGATGTAGAAGGAAGTTGTGATGTAGAAGACCTTGAAGAAGATGTTCCACTTGAAAAGGTCTTGGAAGAGGTTAAGGTAGCGGGTACAGAAGACCAAGGCGTAGAGGACCTGTGTTATGAGAGAGACACCTGTACTGTTAGCTTTGCTCGTAGACTGTATCTCCTGGCGATGCGGTCTGCCGGGATGCTGCCTACCTTCGGCGCTCCGATTCCGGTGGATGGAGAAGATGAGGATGCATTTCGACGATAGGTGGAGGCAGTCGCCAACTATTCGGAAGACCTGCAGGACAGAGTTAGCATAACGTCACAGCTGCTGTATCACATTGACCTGCCGCTTCTCAACGAGCTCCGCGATGTGCTCAGCTGTGCTCGTTGATCACCAGCTGAGCTATTCACCACCTGACCACTCACGTTCATTGCCACCATGGTTGCGGCTTGTGCGTTTGTGTTGAATTAAAAAAAAAAGTGATCGCTTATCAATAAATTGGTTCGTCTGACGTGAACTATCCGCTTTGTCGTCGTCAATCGTTGTGGTTGTTGTCTCGTAAAGCTTGTTCAAACGGTGAACAGCTGGCCTGAGAGAACAGAACGAAGTGGCTGGAAGTGGTGGCCTGGCGACGACTATTACTGAGGAGACGACTCGTCATAGAACTAGTGCTTTTGTAGCACTCAACGTCCAGTCTAGGCCAGCTCCGACGGCAGTCTGTGGCAGCTCCATTTGCGGCGGTTGCTGTTTCGTAATAAACCCCACTTTTAAGCACTATCAGGGTCAACTATGGAGAATGTCTGTTACTGCACGTGACTATACATGTGAGCACTTTGCAGCTGCAACTGTCAAACTGTCGCAATGCATGCACTTCCGCAGTCGAGACTCACACCTCTAGACCGAAAACATAACCAACTTATCGCAAACAGACTCGCTTTGACCACTCATTTCCAGTTCTAATATCAGCTTCTAATCTTCTCCCTAATCTTGAACGGAATGCGTCTCAGATAACACGCCGAAAGCGGTCGGTCTATCAGCTATGAGTCACGAAAAGCATCACGTGATGACGTTATCTTCTTAATCGCCCTATCTACACCACCACATTGTAATAATACCCCACTGTCCTAGCCTGGTCCTTCCCTTTTAGTTCGTCTAGTTCTTTAGAATATTACCTGTGATTGACCATCTCTGTTGCTTCACTGTTTTCCTGCCTTTTGGCTCGCAGCTCTTCCGCACCATCTCCCTTTCGCTTCCATTTTCTCACCATTCTATAGCTCAACTCTCACGACAGCATCACAACGTCGTTTCTACGCCCCCGACTTGCAACTTTGCTTGCAATCCGCCTTACTGCCCCTCACCCCGCTGCGCGCATCCAACGCCTTTTCTCGACCTCCCCCTCTTACACCATGGCCGAGACGCAGAAGTGGACGGGCCTCAAGGTCCGCCAGACTTTCCTGGAGTACTTTGAGGAGCGCGGACACACCATTGGTGAGCTTCTTTCTTCCCTTATGAGTTTGAAAGGAGATTGATACTGCAAGTTGCTAACCTGACTTTGATAGTCTCCTCATCCTCTGTCGTCCCTCACAATGACCCGACACTCCTCTTCACCAACGCCGGCATGAATCAGTTCAAGCCCATCTTTCTCGGAACCGTCACTAAGACTGACCCTATTGCGAACCTGAAGCGTGCTGTCGACACCCAGAAGGTGGGCGATCCATGATTACTCAAAAGCCCGACTCCTACTGACACACACTCTCTCTACAGTGCATCCGCGCCGGTGGCAAGCACAATGACCTCGACGATGTCGGCAAGGACAGCTACCACCACACCTTCTTCGAGATGCTAGGAAACTGGTCTTTCGGCGACTACTTCAAGAAGGAGGCCATTGAGATGTCCTGGGACCTGCTCACCAAGGTCTACGGCCTCGACCCCTCCCGTCTCTATGTCACCTACTTTGAGGGAAACCCTGCCATGAACCTCGAGCCCGACTTGGAGGCAAAGGCCTTGTGGCAGTCCGTCGGTGTTGCCGATGACCACATCATCCCCGGCAACATGAAGGACAACTTTTGGGAGATGGGTGACCAGGGCCCTTGCGGCCCTTGCAGTGAGGTCCACTACGACAAGGTTGGTGGCCGCAATGCTGCCAACCTCGTCAATATGGACGACCCGCTTGTTGTTGAGATTTGGAACAACGTTTTTATCCAGTTTGATCGCCAGGCCGACAAGTCGCTCAAGTCCTTGCCCGCCAAGCACGTCGATACTGGTATGGGCTACGAGCGTCTGGTCTCTGCTCTGCAGGACAAGATTTCCAACTACGCCACTGATATCTTCACTCCCCTGTTCGACCGCATCCAGGAGGTCACCGGCGCTCGCGACTACACTGACAAGTACGGCAAGGATGATGTTGACGGAATTGACACTGCATATCGTGTCATTGCTGACCACATCCGTCTCCTGACTTTCTCCATGGCTGACGGTGCTGTTCCTAACAACGACGGCCGTGGCTACGTCGTGCGCCGTGTGCTGCGGAGAGGTGTCCGCTACGCCCGCAAGTACTTTAATGCCGAGATTGGTTCGTTCTTCTCCCAGATTCTGCCCGCCCTAGTAGCGCAGATGGGTGGCCAATTCCCCGAGATTATTAAGAAGCAGGCCGATATCAAGGATATTCTCGACGAGGAGGAGGAGGCTTTCTCGCGCACTCTGGACCGCGGTGAGCGCCAGTTTGAAAAGTACGCGGCTGCCGCTGCTAAGAGCGGTGCTAACAAGCTGTCTGGTGCCGATGTGTGGCGCCTGTACGACACCTTTGGTTTCCCCGAGGATCTCACACAGCTGATGGCCGAGGAGCGTGGTCTCACCATTGACTCTGAGGAGGTCAGCGCTGCCCGCGAGAAGGCCCGCGAGGCTAGCAAGTCAGTTAAGGAGGCCGTCCAAACCTTTGCCAAGCTCAACGTGCATCAGATCGCCGAGCTTGAGAACGAACACAAACTTGAGCGCCCCGACTCCGAGGCCAAGTACCTGCGTGGCGACATCATCAGCAACGTGCAGCTGATCTACACTGGCACTAGCTTTGCCAAGTCGACTGCGGGCATCCCGCTCAACACCCCCATCGGTATTTTGCTAGACAAGACCAATTTTTACGCCGAGTCTGGTGGTCAGGTGGCCGATACCGGCCGCATTGTGATTGACGACGTTGCCGAGTTCAAGGTTCTGGATGTCCAGGAGTTTGGTGGCTATGTCCTGCACAACGGCTACATGGAGTCTGGCGAGCTGAGCTCTGGTGACAAGGTTATCTGCGAGTTTGACGAGCTGCGGAGACAGCCCATTCGCAACAACCACACCGGCACTCACGTCTTGAACCACGCTCTGCGTGAGGTTTTGGGCGAGGACATCAACCAGAAGGGCTCCCTTGTCGACCAGGACAAGCTGCGTTTCGATTTCTCCCACAAGAATGCCGTTTCGCTGGCTGAGATCAAGAAGATCGAGCACATGTCAAATGCGGATATTCGCAGCAACCTGGGTGTCTTTTACAAGGAGGTTGACCTTGCCAGTGCCCGCGAGATTGAGGGTGTCCGTGCTGTGTTCGGCGAGACCTACCCTGACCCAGTACGTGTCGTGTCGGTCGGCGTGGACGTCGATGAGCTGCTCAAGACGCCCAAGAACCCCGAGTGGCGCAAGTACAGTGTTGAGTTCTGCGGCGGCACCCACGTCGAGAAGACAGGCCAGATCAAAGATCTAATTGTTGTCGAGGAGAGTGGTATTGCCAAGGGCATTCGCCGTATCGTGGCCTATACTGGTGATGCTGCCCACCGTGCCCAGCGCGAGGCCACGCAGTTTGGCGAGCGCATCGACGCGCTGGAGAAGCTGGCCTTTGGCCCCGAGAAGGAGACCGAGATCAAGACTGCTGTGCAAGAACTGAACCAGCTGGCTATCTCAGCCGTGTCCAAGGACGCGCTGCGTACACGTTTTTCCAAGGTGCAGAAGGAGGTTCTGGACGAGCAGAAGAAGCGCCAAAAAGCAGAGTCGAAGACGGCTGTTACGACCGTGACCGACTTCTTTGCCAAGGCGGAGAACAAGGACAGCAAGTACTTCGTTGGCCAGCTGCCCATCTCGGCCAACGCCAAGGCCATCTCCGAGGTCATGAACCACTTCCGCAACAAGGACAAGGAGCGATCGGTGTACATTTTTGGCGGTAGCCCATCCGATGGTATTGTTCATGGTGTCTACGTCGGAACTGTGAGTTTTACCCCTGATTTATTCTCATACTTGTTGATATTTATATGTGCTAACTGTATAGGACCTGGCTGCCAAGGGTGTGACTGCCGAGCAGTGGTCGACTGCTGTCAGCGAAGTTGTTGGTGGCAAGGCCGGTGGCAAGGAGCCCGCACGGCAAGGCTCGGGTACCAAGCCTGAGAAGCTGAGCGAGGGTGTTGCGCGTGCCGAGGAGTGGCTGTCCGAGAAGCTCAAGGATCTGAAGCTGTGAATTATATAGGGACAGCATTTCAAAGATTAAAAAAAATATCAAACAACATCAAAGAAACATAAATAAATATCAATATAAAAATATAAACTTGCTACGACCTCTTTGTGTCTAGACAAGGGGGGTGATGAGCCTGTTTTGTGATCAGGCATCGTTCTATATTCGTTTAGATACTTCTATGGGAAAATACATTACAAGACTAGATTGTCGACATAACACTAGCATTACTGTACCAGGTCAGAAGTGGGTTCTCACCACTCTGTGTTGCCGTCTTGTCGATTTGTGCCCAGTGGCGCATAAACTCTTCATGCGACACAACCCGTGATAGCCTGCCCGTCATGGCCCGGTAGATGGACTCGACCACCTGGAAGTCGGTGGGAAACATGATATCAAAGTAACCCTGGTGCACAAGTGGTGTCGTCACAGGCACGGGCCGGCGCTGGTACCGCGTCTGAACAATAGGAGCATTCAAGCCCTTGATGGCATCGGGTAGAGTGTGGAAATCACTCGTAACTAGGCGGTGCGCGGGAAAGAACTTTTCGAGAATGCCAAAGAAGGACATGAGGCGCGTTGGCAGGTATTCGGGCGGGCTCAGATTAGGCGCAAAGGGCAACAGGTTATGCTTGAGCGAGCGCATCAGCCGGCTCTTGGGATAGGGGAGTGGGAAGCTGCCATCTGTCGCGGCATTGCGCACGCGTAGGAAGCGTGCGACCAAGGGGTCCAGGTTGGGCTCGTAGAACTCGTACATGTCGCCGTTATCTCCAATGAGCACAACGCCCTGCATGGGCTGCTCCGTTTCGAGGTCGTAGCGCAGACAGTCGTGTGCAAAGTTGTCAAATACCTCAAAAGCCAGGAAGAAGCAGGGCGACGGCTCGCGGATGTTCCAGTCAAAGATGGACTGGTTGATGATCTCGACACGGTCGGCATGTCCGCGTGCAGCAGCCGCCGACGCTACTTCGGACGCACCCTCTTCTGCTGCTTTGGATGCACCCTTGCGCTTTGCAGCAGTCGACTCGCTATTCTGGTCGACATAGAGCTGCCGTTTTTGCAGGGCGGCAAGGTTGGACGAGATCTCGATAATCTTGTACTGGGTCCGCTCATAGACGGCTGGCTCGTGCTCACGTAGGTAGTCGAGGATGTTAAGCATGAGCGTGCCGCGACCGGCACCCATCTCATAGATAATCATGTCATGATATGGAAAGTTTGTGAGCTTGTAGTTGGCCACGAGATAGCGAGCGACGGCCTCGCCGTAATGTGGGCGGAACAGCTCTGTCGGTGTGTACCACAATTGGCGTGTGTCGGACGGCTCGCCGCCCTGGGCCACTGCCTCGGCATCTAGCTTGTCCTCAAAGTCCGAGTAGCGCTTGCTTAACACATCGTGGAACATGGGTTCGTCCCGCATCTCGTGAAAAGGGAACGGCTCGTTTCCGGGAGAGAAGATGACGACCTGCTTTGAGAAGTAGCCGTAGTGCGGGTTGTACAGGCTGTCTGTTGATATTAGTAAACGCTTTTAAATATGAAAAGAGAGCAGATTTTACCCTCTATAAAGTCTCGCATTAGCATCTTGACCCGCCGCGGCCGCTCTCGCCGCTGCCGCAGGTCCTGTGCCGTAACCATTGGATACTGGGCATACTCGGCCGACATGTCCTCGGGGTACAGATCTGTGCGTTGCTGCCAGTCACTCTCATTGGACCGGGACATCCGGCCACCACGCCCGACTGCATAGCTGCGGATCTGTGTGTGCTGCTGCAGCTGCCGCGGTCTCTGTCGCATCGAGTCTCGTGATGATCTGGCGCGTTGCAGCGACGACGTGAGACGGACGAAATTGCGCCGTGGCTGGCATGCCGAGTGACGGAATAGCTGCCTAAACAACTGAGAAACAAGTGGTGAGTCCATTGACGGAAAATGAACACGCGCTGGCCAGATATTGCGCAATTTTGTCGACGTCGTGAATCTGGCACAGGTGAAAGTTGGGCTTCTTCTGCCTTGTGTACTTGAATCCAGGCCCGCTTATGGAATGCGCGACTGCTGGTTGGCTGAGCCTCAGCTTAGCTTTTCAGCTTTTTAAGGCGGGCCGAGCTTCTGAGGCTTCTGCCACTGCTGACAGGGGTCCCGCCGCCCCTCTGCGCCGCGAACGGCAGGTGC
The DNA here is from genome assembly GCA_029298715.1 of Ophiostoma ulmi. NCBI lineage: Eukaryota > Fungi > Ascomycota > Sordariomycetes > Ophiostomatales > Ophiostomataceae > Ophiostoma > Ophiostoma ulmi. The sequence continues at coordinate 2,051,328 of JANSLN010000002.1, read as the reverse complement.
GACCATCTAGCGAGCACGCACTATAAAATTTTAGACGAGGGGGAAGGAGCGACCATGTCGTCATGGCATATTGCCGAATGTGATTTTCTTTAAGAATAATAAATAATATGACAAATTATTCTTAAAAAATATCATTATACAAAATATACTAAACCCCATCATGTCCCTACAGGACCATCCGAGGGCGTATGGTGTGGCCGCATTGACATTCACATTTGCAGCGGGCATTCTGGTCACCCTGGGCTTCAAAGACTTGTATCCCGACCTCGAGCGGCGGTTCCAGGACAGTCTTGCCGACAGCAGACAGCAGCGCAAGAAGGCGGCTGCACTCCGCCGGACAAGGAGCAAGCATGGCGAAAGCAGTGCGGGTGGAAGCTTTCTCAGACGGTCAGGTACAGCGGGATCGACTGCTACGGGGAGCAGCAAACGGCTGCCCATCAGACAACAGAGCAGCGCAGGGGACAGTACAAGTGGCGGCGTGATTCTCGAGGACCATGAGTCGGATCTTGTATCATCAGATGACAGAGATGATAGAGATGGTGAGGATGCGGATGACTGGTCTATGCTGGCTGCGTCCAGCGAGCTGCCCCATGTACATGTTGTTACTGCCCCGCCCGTGGCTGACGGTATCGCAGGATGCATCGGCAACACACCACTGATCCGTATCAAGAGTTTGTCCGAGGCTACGGGGTGTGACATTCTGGCCAAGGCCGAGCTTTTGAACCCTGGTGGCAGCCCCAAGGATCGTGTGGCGCTGAGCGTCATCCGTGCCGGCGAGGCCAAGGGACTGCTGGTGCCCTACCGCGGCGACACAATCTATGAGGGAACAGTTGGTAGCACAGGCATTTCTATTGCTACTCTGGCGCGTGCTCTCGGCTACCGCGCCCACATCTGCATGCCCAACGACCAGAGTCTTGAAAAATCACAGTTGCTGCGCGAAATGGGTGCCATTGTGCAGCGTGTGCCCGTTACACCGATTGTTGACCCTGCCCACTACGTTAACCTTGCCAAGCGGCTGGCCATTGAGCACGAGAAGACACACAACGATGGTAGTAAGGGATTCTTTTCCGACCAGTTTGAGACACCGGCCAATGCGGAAGCACACCGCCAGACTACTGGGCCCGAGATTTTACGCCAGGTGGCTTCGTATGCCGCCGACCACCGGCACGGTAGCGGCAACGGAAGCGGCACTGTTCCACACAGCATCGCACACCCACAGTCGCCCCTGGCTGCGTTTGTCTGCGGTGCAGGCACTGCTGGTACACTGACGGGTGTTGCGCGCTACCTAAAAGAGGACGCCGGACTGCGCACGTCGCTGCGTGTTGTGGCTGCGGACCCCCAGGGCTCGGGCCTGTTCAACCTTGTGCGCAACGGTGTGCTATACGCGGCCACAGAGAAGGAGGGAACACGCCGCAGATCACAAGTCGACACGATTGTTGAGGGCATTGGCATGAACCGCATGACGGCGACACTGGAAGCTGGTCTGCACCTGATTGACGATGCTGTGTCCGTGACAGACAGACAGGCATGCCTGATGGCCCGCTGGCTGGTCGAGAATGAGGGTATCTTTGCAGGCAGCTCGTCGGCCGTGAACTGTGTAGCAGCCGTTAAGACTGCGCTGACACTCCCACCTGGCAGTCGTGTTGTGACTGTGCTGTGCGACTCGGGTCTCCGTCATCTGAGCAAATTCTACAAAAAGGTGGAGGAGCTCAACGTCAACACTGAGGATGACGCAGCTGCTGAGCGTAAGAGCGAGCAAAACATTGATCTGCTGGGTGTTCTCGGTGTGCCACCACGCAAGGCATAAATGAATCCATGCACATCCAATGCATATTGATGACGTTTGTTACACCGTAACATAATGCGGCGTAGATGGTTGTGAATAATGAAATAAAATAATAAACCAAAACAGTTATTTATAAGAGAATAAAAATAAAAAAACCGCTGCCCCCCTTTTCCTCACAGACTGAAGATGACAAATATTACTCAATGGACAGAATAAAAAACAATAAAGTAAACGATATTAAACGTAGTAAACGATACACATTCCGACAGACATACAGATCAGGCCTGTAGTCTAAGAGAACTGTCAAGTGTTAGCAATATGAATATGGTCATAAAATAATTAATAATAGGAGCATAGGCTATCTCTATCGATAGCCTGGGATTGCCTTACCTTCCACCGGTGACCGCACACGGTACACTCGCAAAACGTAGTCATCGGCTCATCGGCACTACGCGTCTGTGCCTGCGTGTAGCTGACTTTCTTCTGCTTGCACTTGCCGCACGTCAGAGCGTCACTGATCGATTTTTCTGTCATCGGCACCTGGGCCTTCTTCATGTTCTCCTTGGCCAAGTCCGACTCAAGCTTCTTCAGGTGCGCCGATTTAAGCTCGTCTGATGACATGACGACAAACGAGTTGGCCGCAATCTCGCCAGACACCACGCGCTTGGCCAGCGCCGGGTTGGACCGGTTCTTGAGGTTCTGGAACAGGGATCGCAGCTTGGAGCGGTAGTCAGCCGTCTCGCCCTTGTACGTAACAAAAGCGGCCTTCTCGACCTCGATGGCCTTGGCTAGAATCTTCTCTGATGGCTCCGTCGAGCGGAATGCCAGGCCGTTGTACATTAATCCTATGCAGTTGTCGCGGCTCTGGATGCCTGTTCGATTGACGTCGACACCGTCCGACTCGTACTTGCGCTTCTCCGGGTCGCCCTTGAAGGCAGTGCCACTGGCGCTTGCTGGTGCAGGCGATGCCGTCTTGCTCTGCGGCGTACTTGACGACGGCGATGTAGTCTTACTTCCGGCTGGCGCCTTTTTCTTTTGCGCCTCAACCGATCTGCGCCACTTGGTCACAATCTCGGCGGCCATGGACTTGACCTCTGTGTTTGTGTTTTGGCGAAGCTTGCCCACAACTTGACCAGCTTTCGTAGACTATGGATAAGAGTTAGTTACGTTCTTCCCCAATTAATAAAGTGAATGTGCAGTGGTTTTGCAGCGAGTTTGTTTGCGTACTCTTAGCATATCTTCTGGGGGAGAGGGCCCCTTCTTGAGCGTCTCCAATATGGCGATGATGCTGGGCGCAGGCTCATCAGCAGTGACAGCCTTGCTCAGTGCCTTGATGCGCGTCGCAAGATCACGCTCAAACGCCTTATCAATTTTGTCAGACATGGTGATAGCTGTGGTTGTTGTTGTCAAGGTGGTTGTTTAGGTGCCGTCAGAGATAAAGGCAATCTGTTGATCAGCCGAGGCAAACGCTGAGCGAACCAAGATTGAGTCGGAGCCGGGTCGCTATGAATTAGAGACAATGCGACTGGGGTGGCGATGACAAGGCTGAGGTAAAGTGTTGCGTCAGGCAAAGATGAGCAGGGCGAACAGACGGGGTAGAATAAGTCGTATGCGGAAATATGTCGTAAGGAGAGAAAACGAAAACAAGAGGTGAACCAGATAGGCGACCAAGATTAAGAGGACTGGCGATTGTTGGTGATGTCAATAGAGAGAAGCGATGGTTGTCGAGCGCGGCGAGATGCGATCGAGGAGCTTCTAGAACTCGATGTTGCGCTGCTCCTGCAAACCGTTTTCCCAGTGTGGAGTCGAGGCTGTTGTCGAGTCTAGCATCACGTGCTTTGTTTGGGCAGACACGTGCTGAGTCTCATGGGTCACGTGGCGCATTTACACGCGACAGAACTGCCATCACTGACTTCACAGCTCTTGCGGCATTCATAAGCCTGCACAAACTCATGATTCCATGGTTTCGTAATTTCATGAAAATAAAATCATAAAGTATCCATGGTGATGAGATTTGTTCCTGGCCTTGTCGGCCTGTCTATATAATATACATTTTATATACAAAGTTGCGTCAAGACTTACCTACGACTCTGCCGCACCTGTTGCACCGGCTACAGTTGACCGCAGAGCAAGGTGGTATGTCCGGAACTGATCGGACGTTATCTTTCCCGGGCTCTTTACCGAAAGATCCTCGCCCTTCATGCTCTTGGGAAAAGCGATAACATCGCGCACCGACGTAGTGCCACTCAGCACTGCCGTCAAACGGTCAAAGCCTAAAGCAAAGCCGGCGTGGGGAGGACATCCAGCACGCAGAGCATCCAGCAGATGTGAAAACTGGCTCAGGCCACGGTCACTCATTTTCAGGATGTCCCGCATCACAAACTCCTGGACCTCGGCAACGTGAATACGCCGACTGCCGCCGCCAAGCTCGACACCGTTGACGACAAGGTCATAATGGTCTGCCTTGGCAAGCAGCGGGTCGGTCGCAAGCAGGTCAAAGTCTTGCTCCGTCAGTGGGGCGGTAAAGGGGTGATGTGTTGCCGAGAACCCAGCACTGCCGCCCTGTCCGGGATCGCTGTCTGCAGTTGCAGGCGTAAACATGGGGAATCCAACAACCCAGAGGAAATGGAGGCTGTCGTCACGGGGTAATAACTCTTGCTCGGTAGCGAGAGCATATGTCTCGATACGCAGTTGGCCCAGAGCAGTCGAGCCGCCGGCAAAAGGCTGGCGTTTGCGGGCCTGCAGGAACAGAATATCGCCATCCTCAAAGTCGGCAAGCTCTGCAAAGTCTGGATTCTCACCGCTGGTGAGCGAATCAAAGGCTTCGTGGCCGAGTGGTGCCAGACCACACAAGGGCTTGCTCGAGTCGTAAATCATAATAGCAGGCATGCCATCGGGGTTCTTTCCCACAGCCGGCGGTAAAGAGTCAAACAGCTGCTTCACAAACTCGCGGTTCTCGGTAGGGCTGCCTTCCAGACGGAAGCGGCAAGCATCCACAATAGGATCTTCCAAAGAGGTGATCATGCTCGTGAAGCTTTGGGGAAGGATATGGTCCAGACGGCGGATCTAAAAGGTCAGCCCTACTCTTCTTAACATTGTGTCTCTATATCTGCCAAGTTCTCAAAGCATACCTCGCCCGGTATCCGCAAATCGGGCTTGTCGGAGCCATACTTGGCCATGGCCACATCATACGGCATGCGCTGGAAGGGCTTGTCGGAGAGTGTTGTGAAAGGCTTGGATTTACTGCGCGGGGATACAGCTGCCTTTGGTGTTGGAATGTATTCGCCATCCACAGTGGCAGTCATGGTGTAAGTGCTACCAATATAGGCGACAAGCTCCTTGGCATACCGCTCTACGGCCTGCATAACGTCCTCGCCTGTGGAAAAGGCCATCTCCAGGTCCAGCTGTGTAAACTCTGGCTGCCGATCAGTGCGCAGGTCCTCGTCGCGGAAGCAGCGGGCAAACTGAAAGTAGCCGCCAGCAACACCAGATGCCATGAGAATCTGCTTGAACTGCTGGGGACTCTGTGGCAGAGCATAAGCATAGCCCTTGCGACGAGTCGGGACGATAAATTCCCGCGCACCTTCTGGCGTTGATTTGAACAGTACCGGCGTCTCAAATTCACGGAAGCCTGCACCCGTCATCTGGTGTCTTGACCAGTTGGCAATATCACTGCGGAACGCCAGACGGCGCTGCAATGCTTCCGAGAAGCGCATCTGCAAGTGGCGTACAGTGGCAGGGAACTTGACACCCTTGGAAATGATAATGTCTTTGGGGAAAGCATTGAGCACCTGGATGCTGGACAAGCGCAACAGAGCATTGGTGGGCGGACTTGCGCTGCTGTCACCAACCTCCTCGACCTGGCCAGTAATGGATACTGAACTGTTGGCATTCGTGGCCTTTAGTTGCAAATGTAGTTCATGCTCAGGGCTGCCTTCTACTTCCCAGGACGAACGGACCTGTACGGGCCGTAGATGGCCCGGGTGGACAACGTCGAAAAAGGCAATCTTGGCCGAAATGTCTCGACGCTTGCCAAGAAATCCATGAACCGTGACCTCTGAGCCAATCTCGAAGCTCTCCTGAGGTGAAGCAGGTGTAAAGTGAACTGTATCGTTAGCACACGGTAATCCAGATGTTGACTTGTTTAGAGCTTCTTCATAGACCAATCCAAACAATCAACCAAATCAACCAAATGAATTGTCAATACTCACAGCTCTGCTTGTAGTCACCCCAGAGTTTTTGAGCAGCTGCCACCTCGGCCTCTGTTTTTGGCTTATTGCTGTCCTTTTTGCCCAGTGAGCATGTGCTGGCACTGAACAGCCGCCCACATGCCTGTCCTGGCGCGAAATGTGTCTTGAGACAGCTTGCTCGTGAGGATGCAGTCCCCCGAAGCGAGCTCCGGGCTTGGGACAAGACGAGTGTCGACACCCCACGGCGTTGCAACGCTGCTGAAGCCATCGCTGTGTGGGTTGGATATATAAGAACCCTGCAGTGTTATAAAGATGAAGACATTCTGCAACCCACTATCTAGTTATCCAGCTTCGTGATTTCATGAGTCGATGTCCGGTGGAGTGATGTGTGATAAGTCGGAAAACAGCTACAGCAGTGCGTAACGTACTATATACTGTGTATACACACAGTAATCCAAACACACGCAAAAGCTGCCGGACCAATTACGACCCGCTCCGGGGCCCACTCTAAAACAAAATATCTAGAGCTTCGAGCTCCAAAATTTTAGACATGTTCTTTTCTCTTTTCTCCTTATCCTTCCATTTCAGAAAAATGTGAGTACTACCTTTGGCGCGCTCTATGCCGTCCCTCTTTTCTCCAGCAAACAAAAGAAGCACGTACTAACTATTGCAGATGATGAAAGCCAGCGTGTATCCCTAGATGATGCTCACCAGTTCTCCGTCACAGGCAACTCTCCTTCTTCGGGAGGCTCAAGCGGTTCCTGTGTGTGGCGGGCTGGGGATCCTGAAATAAGCGTCCGGCACACCCGACCTTGTATAAACGGACGCGATGACGGCACTCTGACCCTTCTGGAAATCGAACATTTCTTCTGTTGTGGCGCTGTTGTACCTCGGTACCTCTTGGTGTTGAGGACGTTCAATAGCAGTTGTCCAGCAAGTCTCACCCAGCGATCTTTATTACTCTCCCCGCACACAGACGCTTCATATTTGCACTTGCCCTTCCCTCGCCTTTAGCTTGCGGTATTGTGTTGCATTTGCCATGACTGCAGCACCCAACTGTTGTTGCTGCGGCCCAAAGTTGGAACCCGTCAATCATGGCATTCGCAATCCTTTAGGCCTGCATTCGAGCCTCTATTCTTTATTTCCTGTTATTCGCATTTCGATTCATTTTTTATACCCATGCTTTTTGTTTTGATGGACTCCAGCGGCCCGCGACAGAATAATATATTAGCGAAATAAAATTAATTTCAAAATAATAAAATGAAATGTTGATGATTAGCTAATCATTTCCTGATCGCTGCGCTGCTACGGCGTGCCCGCTAGAGAATGGGACAAATGGGATGGTCCCGCTTCCACATGAGGAAAGAGCGGACCCTTAGCTTGTAGCTGCCCGATGATAGCATTGTTGCGCACTAGCCTCCTGTATTCCAAGCATCAATAGCGCACCTTCCACGTAATTTTAACGAACAGCTTTCCTCGATTGCTCAGTCGCGCCTTCCTTCTTCACGAATAAATAAATGTGAAATACCAAACACAATAATACACACTAACAGAACGTGCATCAAGCATCCTCCTCTAACTGCCACTCTCAACCCTCACGACGTCCAACGGCCCCCCAAACTCAGCCGCCAGCACGTCGTACTTCTTTGCCAGGTTCCTTCTCCAGGTATTATCTCAGTATCTCAGTATCTCAGTATCTCAGCATCTCACTACCTCACTACCTCACTAACGCCCTAGCTCGCCTTGTAGCCAAGGGCACCTAATTCCCGCCGCCGCCGAACATTCCCACCTTTTCCACCAGTCACCAACAGAGTCGCCCAGCCCTCTTCTTTTCGTCCTTCCGGCTCCCATACCTGCTTTCGAGATCATTAGCATTCGCTACTACTATCTATTTTCTCTCTTTTTGTCGCATTGCGCTCTGCGTCCCTGTCGGCTGCATACCCAACCTACCTCGTTTATCATGGCGCTGCTGCCCACAACCGCCATCACTGTTTAATCACCCCTATCCTTCAAGCGACCCAATCTGTTTGTCTCTCTCCTCTCTCTAAATACCAGTCTACCGCCCAACGACGCACACGTCCTTCTCAACACGGCCACCCACGTCGTTTCCGACACTCTGTACTCCTTTCTCTCCGGTCCGCCTCATCTATATTGCGCACCCCCCCCCCTCTTGTGCTCCGATAGCACCCCTCTTTCAACTCGTTCAACGTCACGGCGTCCAACGGCTATTGCAACGGCTATATATCTAAACATCTTTGCAGTCTGCATCTACCAGTCAGCGCAACTTGACGTCCTGCGCATCTTCACCCACCCAACGATCGACGCTACTACCTATCCGCAACAGCCCTCGACCTAGCCGTGGGCACCGTTCTGATTGACAATTCTTATCTTTTGAGCACCCAGGTAGTATACCAACTACCGACGCATCGACTCTTTAAAGCGAGATCACCGACTCGTCACAATGGCGAGCTCGTTTGAAAAATCCGTCAAGGGCGCAACTAAGGTCAAGGTATGCCGCCACTACCGCTTCTTCTCTCATCTACTGCGCCGCTCTGCTAACACGGACCCCACAGCTTGCGCCGCCCAAGACCAAGTACATCGAGCACATTCTCATCGCAACCCATGCCGGTGAGGCTGGTATCGGCGAGGTCTTCCGCGCCCTTCAGTACCGCCTGCACGACTCGACATGGACGACCGTTTTCAAGAGCTTGATCACTGTCCATTTGATGATCCGCGAGGGTGCCTCCGAAGTAACCCTAGCATACCTCGCCAAGCACAGGAACCTTTTAGCACCCATTGCCATGAATGATGGTTTGTAGACCTTATATTATCCCACTTGTCTGGCACAATGACGTACTGACAAAACAACAGCGCAAACACAAGGTCGGAATATCAGACACTACGCCACCTACCTCAACGAACGGGCGCGAGCCTATCGCGATACGAAATGCGACTGGGTCAGGTCCAAGGAGAACCGTTTAGAGAAGCTCTCTGTTGACAAGGGCCTGCTTCGCGAGACTGAGGCTGTTCAGAACCAACTTACAGCCCTCCTCAAGTGCGACGTCCTTGAGAACGAGCTCTCCAATGACATCACCATTTTTGTCTTCCGCCTCTTGGTCTTGGATCTGCTAGCCCTTTTCCAGGCTCTCAACCAGGGCATGATCAACATACTAGGTAAGCTTTGAGTCTATTTTTCTATCTCGCTTTACAAAATCTAACGAACAGGCCACTTCTTTGAAATGTCAAAAGTCGACGCCGACCGCGCAATGCACATCTATCGGACTTTTACCCGCCAGACCGACTACGTCGTGCAGTATCTAAGTGTCGCTAGGCAGCATGAGCACCAGACGCGTGTAGAAGTGCCAAAAGTCAAGCACGCTCCTGTCAACCTGGGCCGCCAGCTGGAGGAGTACCTTGGCGATCCGGATTTTGAGGTCCATCGGAGACAGTACCTGGCCGAGCTCGATGCAAAAAAGAACAACAAGGGCGGCTCGAGCAACGCAAAGAGCAGTGGTGCAGGTGTGTCGCGCAGTGCAACCACAGCTGCCAACTCGGCTGGATCGGCAGCTTCAAAGTCGGCCGAGTCAAAGACGACCACCACCACGGGTGGTGGTGGTGGCGGTGATCTTATTGACTTCTTCGGCGCCATCGAGCAGACCCAGACCACGATCCCATCACAGCCCATCCCTCAGCAGCAGATCATGCAGAACACAGCAGCTACGCCCTGGGGTGCTGTCCCAGCCAACAACGGAACGTTCACCGCACAGCCCACCGGCGTGTTCCCCCAGAACGGCTTTGCTCCCCAAGCCACTGGCTTCCAGTCCACCAACCCATTCCAGATGCAGGCACAGCAACCTCTTCAGCCAGCATACACGGGCATGGGCTTTGGCGGTTTCACCCCCCAGCCGCAGCAGCAGCAGACTCCCTTCCAGCCGACATCTCTCGCGCCGATACCTCAGGACTCTGTCGCCGCGTTCCAGCCGCAGCAGCAGCAGCAGCAGCAGCAGCAGCAGGCACCACAGCAGCTGGGTGTACCTACTGGCCAGCAGGTGACGAACCCTTTCAGACTGTCAATGATGGCAACGGGTAACATGAACCAGAACCAAGCCCAGGCTCAGGCGCCGGCACCCCTACTTCCCCAGCAGACATCGACCAACCCCTTTGCCCGCGCCTCGCCTCAAGCCAGCCAGCCCTTTGGTACCCCGGCGTCTTCCAACCCGCCTGCTCCGGCTGCTCTCATGCCCACAAAGACAGGCACCAATCCCTTTGCCCGGGACTACGGCGGCACTCCCCCCCAACGGCCGCACACTGCAGGTGGTGTCAGCAATAACACACCTACCATGGGCGCCGTGCCTCTAATGCCACAGCCTACCGGCAGCACCAACCCTTTCCGGCAGTCACAGTTTGTTAACCAGCAGACCGGCATGGGCTGGCAGCATAGCCAACAGAACACTGGTCTTCTGGGCCAGCTTGAGACGGTGCCAGTATTCCCACGGCCCGCCCAGCAGGCTCCGTGGTGAGGTATGGGATTGCTGCTATGGGAGGTGGCCTATCTACAAACCACATACTGTTTTCTTGTCTTGTCTATATGGCTAGTCAATCCAGCGAGGCGTTTTTGCACGGGTTTATTTCGTCTTTCTTCTTGCTTCTTTCTTCTTGCTTCTTGCTTCTTGTTTCTTGCTTCTTGCTTCTAGCTTCTTGCTCCGACTTCTTAATCCAGCTTCTAGATTCTACACATTTTACTTATTTGTCAAAATATTCATGCTAGCTTTATTTATTCCATTTTACATAGGCATTAATCCCACACATATTCTAGGCAACATAAGGTAATTATCCATGACGGAAAGCATAAGAAAGAGATCTTAATTTATCTTGACATCTAATAAATTGCACTATATTTCCGCCGTCAACGCCATATCCACGTGGTACGCAAGCCATGACCTTAAACCTAAACAAATTACTCCGAAACAACCTTGACTATACACCTAGTACACATCGACCTCCATTTTGACCACATTTGTGACATCTGCAGGATCTTTTGCTGCCATGGAAGCCCCCAGCGTTGCAACGGCTGCTGCAGATGTGCCCTCGCCAGTTTCCTTGTCATCATCGATAAACACGGCAAGGCCAGAAAAAGCATCGAACATGGCGCGCGCGCAGTACTCGTGCACGTCGTAGCCACCCACGATATGGCTATTGTGCTCGCGTGCACCTTCGAGCCAGGGATTCCGGTAGTCGCCTTGCTGCACGCGATAACGCGACGGTGCTGGGTCTAGGCCCTCGAATGGGTCATATGGGCCGTCGCTGGCGGCAGAAGCCGCAGCCGCCTGCTTCTTCTTGTCCTTGAGACCACGGATAGTGAGTGATGGATCACCACGGATGCCTCCACTGAGTGTCTGCTCCTCGGCAGACAGCAGGCCCTCGCGCTGGTGCTGACCACGGCGACGCAGCAGGATCTTGCCAGCCGCCACACCGCCATCGTTGTCGGGTGCATTGACAAGGCTGTCGAGGTCGGCCTCGCGGTCTCGTGCTTTGGCAAGCTTGTCCAGTTCATCTTGGCGTCTTGCTTCCATTCGTCTAATCTTTGCTGCATCCTTCTCTGCCTCCATGAGCCTCTTGGTCTGCTCATCGGCACGCTCACCGCGACGGCGGTTCTTTTCGATATCTGCACGGTGCTCGGCCTCCCATCTAGAAAGCTCGGCCTCGGCAGCACGCCGGGCAGCCGGTACTGTACCAACGAGGTCCATTGTCAAGGACTCGACCTTTTCCAAGTGTTCATTGTAGTCGTCTAAGCTCTCAAAATCGTCTTGGCCTTGGTTGAAGATAGCGGCCACACGACGACGGATATCGACCTCACGTTCGACAGTCAGATCATCAAAAAAGGCTTTGCGGAAATCTTTTCGGCGCAAGGTTTTATGGCAGCCCGCGTACGGGCATTGATTTGGGCCTGTGAATAGCCGATTCACACAGTTGGAGCACATTGGGTGATAGCATTCCGGGTTGATTAAAAACACCATGTCCTTGTTGAGGTAGCGGATGGTCTTGCAGACAGGGCAGATGTCGTCGATGCCGCCATTTTGGGTGCCGCCAGATGTGACGAGCTCAGTAGTGCTAGAGGTATAGTTGGTAGTAGGTGGAGGCACAGTGGCCGGCCCACGGCCTGAAAACTTTCGTGACATATCCTATTGTATGTGTTGTGAGTTGTATTATATAGGAAAAGAAGCTGTCGAAGGGTGACGAAGATGAGAGCTGTCGAGGTCGAGGAATTAAGGGAGGAACAGCTAAAAAATCACAACCCTCGGCTTTACGCCGATAAAGTTGAGCCCGTATAAAACAGAAGCCTCGGTGTAGAAAGTTAAGTCTATTATTGACTGATCGCCAGTATTGATCGTTGGAGCTGTAAAGTGCTGATCAGGGTAACTTTAGGTGATGCTGAGAGCTGAGAGCTGCCATCAGATGTAGTGGGATTAGTCATTGGTCAGGTTTACGATGTGCTCAAATAGGCAGGGGCAAGGCTGGGCTGATCGAGCTAAAGGCTGCTGTGATTGGCTGGCGTGAGTCCCCTGGAAGCTTTATCATATAGCGGGGAAGGAACCAACTAGAACATTAAAACGTGTGCTACAGAGCGGGAAGGTGCGATGGTTTAGCGGGGGTTGCTATATTTTGTCAGCCTTTCGACTCGCACGACGTCAAGTTGAGCACGACGTCACCAAACAACAAGAGACAAATATTTACAGTCGAATTTTTTTTGATAAATACAAGATCAGACACTAGCGATTCACCAAAATGTCAGACAAGGGTGCGTTTCGTATTATTTAATACTGCAAGTCATTTTATCAGGTGAAGCACTGGGTATTGTCGTGGTGATGTTGTGTCGAGGAGGACCAAAAAAGACTACGCCGATAGCCACATCACAAAAGAGAAAGAAGCAGGAAAACTAACTCTCACAGAACTTACTCCCGCCGAGGAAGCGGCTCTGCGCGCCCAGGAGAAGGCCGAGCAGGATGCTCTCCCATACCGGTGGACTCAGACGATCGCAGACGTGGATGTGTCTGTCAACATTCCGGGCAACCTCAAGGCGCGTGATCTCGTCGTCGAGATTAAGAAGGCGTCTCTCAGTGTCGGCATTAAGGGCCAGGAACCGTTTGTCAAGGGAGACCTCTTCCAGACAGTGCAATTAGATGACTCGACATGGACACTGTCGTCCAACCCCGACGGCACCAAGACCATCGAGGTGCACCTAGACAAGTCAAACAAGATGGAGTGGTGGCCACACGTTGTCAAGTCGGCACCCAAGATTGACGTTACGAAAATCCAGCCCGAGACATCCAGGCTGTCGGACTTGTCGGGCGATACACGGGGCATGGTTGAGAAGATGATGTTTGATCAGCAGCAAAAGGAGCGCGGCCTGCCGACGTCGGACGAGCAGAAGAAGATTGACATTCTGAAGAAATTTCAGGACCAGCACCCAGAGATGGACTTTACCAACGCCAAGATTAGCTAGACGGGGCTGTCTGGCTACGGCGTAATAGTATTCACATATGAGTATATCAGATCGCAAGCATCATGCTTTTGTCATTCAAAACAAGAACAAAAGATATGAAAAAGTTCTAGGTTACACGTATTGCGCCTTTAACAAATGCTATATAAACTCCGTAACCACATGTAGTACCTTGAATCCTTGAATGGATGGATTGGACAAAATAGCAAAATGGAAAGGATCTATGGGTTCATAAACTGCTGGCCGAGGCGGGCTGCCTTGAACTTGCTAATCCGCGGACCACCGTCCTCTTGGCCCACAGACACAACGGCAGTCTCGCTCGCCTTCATAAAGCCGCCCTCCTTCTGGATCAGCCGGTTGCGAGTACGGTGGTACTCTGTGGCTGTCTCCTGGAATACAAGGTGGGCATCGAGCTCGTGCGGCTCCTTGGGCTCCGTGACGGCCTGGCGCTCAAACACGTCTTCAGAATGGGTCTTGCCTTCTGGCCCAGAGGGCGCGATAATACGGTCTACATCCAGGAACCGGACGGGTGCTTGGTGCGGTCCCTTGGGGAGTGCCGGAGCTATGAGTGCTGCGCTTGATGGAGTGCTGTCCTCTCCGCGGGCCGCCTTGAAGCGAGATACACGCTTGGGCTTAGACTCGGAACTGGGAGCTGTTGCTGACGAAGACTTGGGTGCACTGCGACGCTCAATAACATCACTCAGAGGGTCCACAAACAGCTCGGTTGGGGCACTCTTCTCTGCTGTTGCCACCACTTCTCTAGTCGTTTCCTTCTCGGGAGCAATGTCCAAGCCAGAAGCAAATGATACCTTTTTGCCCTCGCCGCTGGATGCCTTGGCCTTTGCACGGAAGCTTGGCGTCGGCTCCTTGAGAACTGAAGTGGGTGCTGTCTTTGCTTTCTGGTCGGCTGCAGCTTTTGTACCCGGGCCCAGGACCGCGGCGTCTGCAGCAGAGATACGAATCCGTCCAAGAGACTCTGCAATGTCTGCGCGGTTGATAACATTGGGGGTGGGCACGATAGACTGGTTGGCCAGGGGCTTCACGCCTAGCTTCTTTTCCAGCTCCAGCATCCGCTCGCGATACGCCTCGTCAATAACGCTGTACTTGGACCGGCCGAATTGGTCCTCGTCGTCCTCGCCTTCGCCTTCATCGTCCTCGTCATCAAAGAAATCATCGTCGTACTCTTCGTCATTGAATCCTTCGTCATCAGAGACTCCCTCTTCAATGTCTAGCTGTGCAACAATAGGTCCGATCTCCGACATGCTGTATTCGAGCATCTCGCGACGCAGAGTGGCCTCATCGTCATCTTCATTTTCGGGGACGACAGCGTTGGCGTCCACTAGAGATTCTTGGTCCTTAGCGCTCTGGATGATCTTTCCGAGACGCTGTGCAGCGAATGTTTCTTGTGGTTCCGACGATGAGCCCTCGGCATTGGCGCCGCCCGTTGCATCATCAGCAAACGAGACGCTCCTCCGGGGCGTTGGCTTCATTGATGAATTCCGGGGTTGTGTCTCTTTTGGTGCTTCTGTAGCCTCTACTTTTGTTTCAAATTTTGCTGCAGAAGCCGGTTCTGCTGCGGCAGCGGTGGCAGCCACCGCCGCTGATTCGTCTGTTGCTGTCTCTCCGACTTTACATGAGCTTGCCTCGGCAATCGATCTCGTCTGGGATGGCCCGCCAGAAGGAATCTCATTGACGCCCGCCTTCTTCAGCGCCTCCAGCACCTGTGTTTGTGTGGTTGATGGCGTGTGCAGCTGAAAGCTGACCACATTGTCATCCTCGTCCAGCTCCTCCATAATATCAGTGACTGGGCCATAATTGTCGTCGTCATCTGCGGCACCTTCAAATCCCGAATCCTCGGCTACATCGTCGTCGTCGCCAACTGCACCAGCACCAGCACCGCCGCCGCTGCCTAGCGCTGGCATAGTTGGCCGCCTCACAACCTGTGCTGCTGCCAGCTTGTTGGCTGCCTCTTCTACCTGTCTCTTCAAAGTCGCAGTGTTCTGCTGGACATAGTCAAGCCGCCGGCCAATAGCCGCGGAGATGTTGTCGATGCTGCGAGTGATGGTCTGGCCGAGACGGGCGCCAAACAGCTCGCACACTGTCGCATGGTCTACCAGCTGACCGTCAAAGTCGCGGCGGATGCGCACTAGTTCTGATTTCTGTTCTTTCTCTTCTGCGGGGTCAGATGATGCGTTGGGGAATCGTGTGCGTGCCTGGTGTACTTCGTCGCTGAGAGCCTCGTACTCGGCCTCCCAGAGTCGCCAGTGGTCGTGGTTTTTTGTCAGTTTCGTCACTTCGGCCTCGAGCCGGTCGGTGTGCCGGTCGAGGTCGGCGAGTAAGTCTCGTGGCTTCTGCTGTGGTTTTGCCATGGTGCTTGCGACAATGTAATATGGCAATAAGATAAGTGAAAAGAAGAAAATCAGAAAAGAAATAAAAAAAGAAGTAAGAAAAAAAGAACCTATATTACTAAGCCGTGACGTCGAATTCGTGAAGAAGCTTCGGTGGGGGTCAAATTGCGATAAAAGATAAGAGATAAGAGATAATACACGTGACCTATATATAAGTACAAATACCTAGCAAGCCCAGTAAGACATTATTAGACCTCGGTCTGCGAGCTTCAGCGGGGTAGCGCCATTTGCCATTTGTTGGGGCGTTTAAACCCCCGTTTGGATCCCTTTTCCATTACTCTCCACGGCGGCTCTAACATATCAGTCCTAAGCCTCGCGAAACACGTTGTTCTCCATTACCGACGTCAACGCAACGGCATGCTGTTGTAGATCTAGTCCGTCTGTATTCTTAATGTTGATAGAGCCAGTCTAAAGGGTACTCAATAAATTGGGCACTTAGCTGCTTATTTACCATATATCAACCTGCATGCCAGCCTGCATTTTAACTGCAAATAGATATAACCATGCAGCTCCTTCTTTTGTGAATCAACTCTTCCGCTAGTGTTTCTTGGAAGCTCTCTTCAGAGCTCTCCTGTCCGCATCAGTCCAGCTCAGCCCTCTTCTCATCCTCTTGTGCCCGTCCTCTCCACCCATCTCCGCCTCTCAGCTTTGCATCTGCAATGTCACAGCCCTCGAACTCACAGCCAGCTGCGTCCAAAGCCGACATTGATTCCGGCCAAAGCAGTCATCTTGGTCTCTGCGATGACCTCAACGGCAAGCCAGACCATTGTGGGGAAATTGACTATTTCCTGAGTGAGCCATGGTGCCGCGCCCATCTCCGTCCGGCTGAAAATCTTCCCGACGGCAGCGTGGCTCCGACTGTGCGCATTGTCCACCCCAGCTTTCGTCGCCGCAAGCCACTACCGCGGAATCCAGATGGCACCATCACAAATAGTCCCGCTGGCATGGACAATGCCTTTTCAACAACACTTAATACAGACGATACCATTGGCGCCTTTATTCTCTTTTATGAAGAGCCAGCACTTCCGCCAACAGCCCACCCAGACTACCTCCCTCCTATTGTTGGGCTCAAGGGTTTCATGCGGCTGGGCTCCGGCGTCAACGGCCACATTGGCCTGGCGCATGGCGGTATCGTAGCCACCATTCTCGACGAAGTCGTTGGTCTTTTGATCCCTCTCAACCGCGGCCGCTTGCAGCTCAACAAACAACTTGGTCTCGAGCTGCCACAGCCCGAGGCAACATCCCCGGCTGAAGTTGCTGCCGCCAAGTCTGGCCACATCACCAACTCGTATGTGACGGGCTACCTCAACACGACGTATGTGCGCCCAGTAAGGACATTGGCCACGGTGCTTGTGACTGCGCGTTACACGCGTATGGAGGGAACGCGCAAGTTTTTTTTTGAGGGTGGCATTTATGACGAGAATAACCAGCTGCTGGCCAAGTGTGAGTGTGTTTTTATCACACTAAAGGGCAAGTTGTAGTGTTGGTCCTCTATGTATTTTCTTATATTTTGCTTTCTTTTTCTTTGCTGCCATAGATGTTAGGAGTTTGTTAACTGTACCTAAAATCAGCCATTTGCTTTCCGTTCAAATCAACAGTTCAAGATATGCTTGAGTATATCCAAATCGTATTCATAAGCAGCGCTATCATTAAATGTTATCGAAACAAAAAGAGAAAAATATAAAGGCCACCCTGCCTGCTCTTCCACTGTGTCCGTCCCCTGTAGTTATTAGTATGGTTGTGGTGGATAAAAGAACAAGGGCTAAACGATCTTGCCACATAAAATACATAAATAGGTATGATATAGAAAGAGTACACCAAAACGACAAAATGATATAACCCAAAAAGACAATTCAAACACGCTATGCTTCCAAAATTGTCAAAAAAAAAATATGCCAAATAGATATCAGTGAGAGAGAATGTAAGACCAAAGAGAAATGATAGAAATGATATCAAAGAAACATCAAGAAAAGGGACGCTGTATCGCTGTGGGGATTGTGTGCAGAAAGTACCAGATTTATCTCACGCGCTTTCCGTCCAGATATCTGGGGCTTCTAGTGTCGTAGTAGAGGTTGCGTTCCTCTAGTTGCTTCCGCTGCTCATAAGCAATGCGCTCATCTTCATCCAGCGTAAAGGCCTTCTTCAGCCAGCCAAAAGCACTCCGTTTCTTCTTTACTACCGGCTGCCCCTTGGAGTCTTGAGTCATGGCAGTCATGTTGCTGAGCATGCTCATACCCATAGACGAAGGGGCATTGCGCAGGTGATTTGGGCGGGTTAGTACTTGGCCTGCAGTGTGTGGTCGTTGCTGAAGGGGTGAATGTGGGCTTGCTTGGACAGGCCGGAAGTACTGTTGGTCGGAGTGAGGAGAGGGGATTATGTTGGGGAACGACGGCGGTGAATAGTCGTGACTGCCACCCGTCATAGGTGCGTGCGTGGGGTGTGTGGGATGTGTGGGAGTGACTGTATGAGTGGCTTCCTGGAATGCAATGTTTGCCGTGTGGTCGTTCTCGGTGCTGTGGGCCGAATCAGGGCCCGTAAAAGTGCGGTAGTTTTGATATGTCTGCGGTGAAGCAAACACTGGACGATGCAGCGCCGGTGCGTTGGGTGCAGGCACTTGTATGGAATCTGGCGGCGTCGTCCGCAGCGATACTCGTTCTCGAATCGATGTCCTCTTCTTCGGAATGCCATTTTTGAAGTCCGTGTCGACAAATCGCTCAGATGGCACCGAGTCTGCTGGCGACACGACACTGGAAGATTGTCTGACAGTCGAAAACGACCCGCCGTGAGAAACACTTGACATTGGCGATGTAGGGCTTCTATAACTTTGATGTGACTCGGTAGGCGGAATATACAGGCGTGGTGATGGGGCTGGAGATACACCGTCTCCCCGTGAACGAGACGGCAGCCGGACTTCGTTCGGGGAAGCCGACTTGCCGGTCTCAATAATTCGGGGAGAGGGCAACGGTGTAGGCGGCTGGGGCGTGTATGTCCGTGGCTGAAGCAAGAGTAGCGTCTCTCCGTCGTCCTTCTTCTCTTGGGTCAACATAGGCCCGGTCGGTGTATCAGCCGAATCCGAGATATCGGCATCAGCTTCAATGGGGTCCTCGTTTGCAGTGTCAACATTGATGAATAAAGGGACCGGCATGTCATCGCTCTCAGTCGTCACGTTGGCAGCTGGTTTGGCATCTCTGATAGCTATCGACTGCGATCTGGCGGTTGCGACGTCTGCATCTTTTGCACTCTGGGTTGAATATCCCGGTGAAGGGGGTGCAGCGGATGCGCTTCTCTTTTGTGACGGCTCAGGTGTGTATTGGGTAGGACGAAGAGTTAATTCAGGTGCTATTTTTTGCTCTGAGACCTCGGCTGGAGGCGTGTATTGGAGTGACGGGAGCAGTTGGTCAGTGCTGATAGGACGGTTCCCGTTGTTGTCGAGAAAGGTTGTCGGTGCCAGGATATCACCCAATGCGCTGAAGCGAATAGATAGTCGAGGCGGCATTTGTGGTACAGTATTGCCAGGCGAAAGTGGTGGCGTTGCTTCGTAAGACTGAAAGGATGAATCCTGTGAGTCGTGTGAGTCGTGTGAGTTGTGTGAGTCCTGTGAGACACGACTTGTAAGTTCTGGCAAGGTGAAAGGCTTGATGCTAAACTGTTGCATTTGTTAGCGAGATAACATCAAAACAAGAAAGGGGTTCCTGTCTGAGAAATCCTTATGAGGGGCTAAACTTACTCTTGTTCGCCGGCTGACTTCACCGGCACACCGGTCCATTTCCGTCACCATGTCGGCCAGCTTGGAAATTAAAAGATCAAGTGTGTTTGTCTTCTCTTCCAAATCGGCAAACGCGTTGAGCCAGCCTTCAGCGTTACCGCGCATAGCCTCAAAGATGTCTGTGACTTCAGCCGGGCGCTCGACACGCCATGCGCCGTGTTCTTCAGCCGAGAGGTAAGTGGTAAACTCCTTTGTTGAGCGCAATCCTTCTGAGACATCGTCTACTGTCTGTGTGAGCGCGGTCGTTGTACGTGAAAGAATGTGCTCGATGCGGACGTTGCCTTCGACAATGCGCAGACGAAATTCGCGGTCCTCAAGCATCTCCTCAAACGCAGGGAGGTTGCCCAAGGGCAGTTTGAGGTAGTCGAGACGAGTGTTGAGGTCCTGTGTGGCTAGTTTCAGATCCTCCATAGCAGTCTTGAGAAAATCGTCCACTTCATCGATATGGCCTTGAAGAATAGCAACAACTTGAGCATCGCTGTTGGCCATTCCCTTGAGTAACAAATATACACCAAATGCAATCTGTGCGAGAAGTTTTCGCAGCTCATGACAGTTTTGTGCTGGGCGCATGCGCCACAAGGATTCTGGTGGTGGCTCAGACTTGTCTTGGTCGAGGAGACGGTCACGGCGGATCTGAGGGGTATCAATACGCAGTTTGGGCTTCATGGAAAGCGTTCCGGACGTAACTTCAGCCAAAGACTCTGCAAATGCCTCTTGCATAGAGGGAATTGGGTGTCGTGGGATTATCGGTCTCTTTGGTCTTCTGCGGACCGGGATCGGTATTTCGGGCTCGGCTGCGGGAGACATGGTGTATATATTGTTTAAAACTGGGTGGGACGAGAGATGAGTAAGAGAGCCTGCGGGCCTGCAGGTCGGGCAGCTGCGTGCAGATCCAGCAGCAAAGTGCACCTAGTAGTCCAGGATTCAATTGGCGGCAGTAGCCAGGCGATCGTCGGGGAGAGTAGGCAGGTGTTACTTGAACGATTGGAGTCGATTCAAATGGATGATTGTGTCTCGTAGGTGCGAGATGTGTTGTACAAAAGACGAAAGTTGAAAGAATCAAAAGTCGAACAGACAAAGGTAGTGTCAATGGCAACAGGCAAGCCAGCAGATGTATAATCGAGATAACAGCTCAAATGAGGGCTTCCAATATCGAGTTGAGAATGTCGACTCGTCACGAGTGGTGTACCACAGTCATGACGGATGTTGAAAAGGCCGTCTTCAATTGACACAAGAGAGATGAGTGCAACACCAGACCAGAGTTGTCAGGGATATGTCCAGTAGATATTTGAGATATTTGAGATATTCCAGATATTCGAGATATTCAAGATGTGTGCGATGTGTGCGATATTCGCAGTGCTATTAAGACGAGATGGAGCGAGTTTGGGAAGAGGTTGTAACGGTACGAAAATCAAAGGGACGTAAGATAACAGGAGCTCCAGAGGTCGTGACTAGAGAAGATCGACAAGAATCGGTGGACAAGGTAAGGCGATGAAAGACAAAAAACGAAAGGAGACGGGCGAAACGGGATGTCGAGGCTGTAGGCTGCGTGCGGAATGGCGAGTCAAGAGCGGGCGAAGTTACACAAGTAACCAGGCAAGGCAGACGGAGCGAATAGAGTGGGCGTGAGTCGAGGGCTTGAAGGGAGTCGTCAAGAGTGATTCTACTTGTGGGCGAGGAGAACAAAGGCCGAGACGGACCAAGACCCTTCTTTCTTGTTTGCAGGAATGGGAAAAGGGTATTCGTGCTGCAGAGTATGAATGCAACAATTTGGGGGCGGCTGAAAGGGTGTGGACAAAGAGAAGATGTAGACAGATGTAGACAGATGTAGACAGACAAAGAACAGCGAGGTTGGATGGTGTGAGTTGGATGGTGGATGGTGGATGGTGGTGAGAGTAGAACGAGAAAACGACGAAATAAGAAAGGACTAAAGAAGAGATGGACAGCGATGATAGACAGACTCTGAGAAGAGAAGAAAGAGGAGGGGAAGCAGAGACGGGAAAAAGCAGGCTAGGAACAGCCACAAGGAAGAAGAAGAAAAAGGGGAGGAAGATGTGCGTGAAAAGGGCAGGAAGGGGATAGCAGGAAAGCAGGGAGGGAAAGAGCGTTTTGGCGAGATCGAGAAACTGGCAGGCGGCCAGGGGAGAGAGATTGCTTCCGGAGCAATAGGCTGAAGCTAAGGACGCTGCGAGAGAGGAGACAGTGTGGCCAGAAAGAGACGAGCCAAGACGAAGAGGGAAAGAGTCACCCACACAGGCAAGTTATCTTGGAAAGTCCACATTGGATAATAGTTAAGGGCGACCGACCAACTCGAAGAAGTGAGGCAGGAGCAGCAGGCAAGAGGCACGACAAAAGAAAAAAGAAAAAAAAGAAAAAAATACTGAAAAATAATCAATAAAATGCAGCTAGAGACAGGCCGGAGGCCCAAGACTGTGAGAAAACGGGGGCAGGGTATGGGGACGACAAGGAGATAAAATCGTTAGCGCGGCGCAGACTACGGAGTGGTGTAGTGGTCCGTGAATACTATTGATTTTGATGTGAAGAATGCACGGATATATTGAAGGTATTCTGCTTGGGTAATTTTATCGAGTTTTTTATCAAGTATTTTGAAGATTTTCAAATTTTCATAAGTGGTTAGATATTTTGGTAATATACAAAACAAGTATAACTTTGCAAGGCAAAGGGAAGGTACATGGCAATCACAAGGAAAGTGAGAATATGCGCAAATCAAAAGGGAAGGCGCAGCTGGCAGCTGAATTATGTCTTGACTAGCTCGTGCATGTTACTGCGAATGGGTCGTAATATTATGTTGTGCGAGGCTGGCTACATGTGAAGACTGTCACTGGATGAGTTAAACTGTATTTGAATCGTATCTTATCTTCCTTATGCCGTGTATTGTGCATGTGTGCGTTGAAGTTGATAGCACAGAAGCACGTTGAAGATCAGGGGTATAAGATGCTATCTTACAGGCACTCGTGGGAAGGGACGACCAGGACCCTGACCCTGAAAGGAAGGAGCGACTGCAGGACTTCGGAAACCTGTTGCGCGGTGTTTGGCCATCAAATATCAATCTTTGCTTTTAATAATAATAAAAAAGGAAGAAAAATGCAGAGTGATGGTAGGAGTGGACACGCAGGATGCGACACTAAGTGGCTCAGTGGATGTGTACCTGGCATAGCGTCACTATGTAGCGAGTGTGTGGATAAGACACAATAACAGTCACAGATATCTTATGAGTGTAGTTAAGAGAACGGCTACGTATAGTTATGCAAGTTGTCATCTCTTGTGATCTAATCAATGTCATCTATTAACCCAATAACTAACGAGGAAAGAGCTAGGGGCGTTGAAGTAAAAACGGCAAGCGATTTGTACGACTTGGACGATCCGCCATTAGTGGATACAGTTCTACTGACCGTTGAAAATAAGGGATGAAGAAGTGGCAAGTAGGGCGCACAAGCGGATTTACATATTTCTTAGTAAACTAGATAGCCGTATCAGATATATCGAATAAACCAGGAATGACAACGGATCTACACAAAAACAATATCTTCTATCTATCTACTTGTATGCCCATGGCACCAAGTGCAAAGCGCAAAGCGCAAAGCGCAAAGCGCAAAGCGTAAAGCGTAAAGCGGGAAAGAGTGGGTGGGGCCTGGGGAGCCTATCCACATGTTGCTTGGCCTTGAGTGTGTCATAAGATACATGCAGGGCCATGATTTCTCTGTGCGCATAACAAGCCGGAATAAGCTCGTTGCTCGAGCCACGATGTTGCTTTGTCATTTATATTTAGCACTAGGGGAACAACTACAGGATACGGGACATCTGTTGTGGTCATATATGTGCAAATAAGGAATATGGTCGAAATAGGAAAGAACGCGTATTAGTTCTGATAGCGTGCAGTTGGAGCGATGAAGGAAAGAGCGCGAGCAGCTCCTTCCTCATGTGCGATGCATACATCAAGACAGAGCCAGGTCTGGACCCCAGGTTCAAACGAAACAACTAGAGACACAGCCAAGCAGGAAAACGATCCTATCACTGTCGATCAGGTAGACGCTCCAGGAAGGCCATTTGTGGCAGGAACAGGCAGTGATTGACTCGCCTTCCCCCTCTTCTAATGGGGCACGTTTTGCGCGAGGGGGTGGTAAGGGTGAGGGACGAGAGAAGGTGCCGGGGGTGTGCGAAACGTGCCTTCCCCCCCTCCTACGGAGTCCAGAATTGAAGATGTGTCAGTCGTTCTTTCCAGTATCAGACACATGTCAGTGTTTTGCCAGACATGTCTTGTCTTGTGCGTAGCTGTTGCTAATTCATCTTCAAAATAAGGATACTCCCAAGATACCTAGCAACCAAAATTACACGACACTTCTTCACGTTGCAATATGCAAATGAACGTTATAATTAAGGTTGTATTTCTGTATTTCTACTCAGTAACAGTGTTCCCGACTCTCATCCGTCAATCGTGGCTGCTATTTCTGGGCAGTGGAGTCTTGACTGTTATTTAGGGAAGGCACTGCCGCACAGGGGGTCCACGGCGGGAAAAGGGGCACTGGTGTAGTCAGGGATAGTGATTAGAGTTTCTACAGGCAGATCAGTGCCAGTTGCGTATCCAGTTATGGAAGGTGCGCCCAACACGGCTCGATAGTGTCTTGCATTATGCATTGATAAGAAAATACAGCTTACTAAATGAGTTGATAGACTTGATAGACTTGATAAGATATGATGATTATGAAGGCGATGGATCTAGACCACTGTTATACACGCAACAGCTACGCTTTAAATTAGAATTCATTTACGCCGACAGTTTGCATGCAAGAAACAGGAATAGTTCTCAAATATAGTAAATGGGGGCTAGAAATGACTGGGTTGTGAGGAGTACCCGTTAATGTGTTGTTTAAATAGCAGAGGTGGTAATATTATTGTGACTTATAAAGACCTGTTGGAGCGGTAGAAAACAAGAACATAAAGGAGGAAATGGGAACGGTGAAGCTGAAGGAGGAAGACTAAAGATGAGAAACAAAAAAAAAAAAAAATAGTAAATCAACATGAAAATGTCTTCACGTCATTCTGCGAGTTGCTGATGTTCTCATGCGCTGCTCATGAACCCATGTCCTTATTCATATCCTGCGAGGCTGTCTGTACACTACCCAGGTACACAGTTGACGACATATCTATCCATGGGGAGATGATTAGAGTCTGGATACTAGAGACGAGTAGAGGTGCCATTCGCATCCGATCCAGCATACAAGTCATACAGGTGATTGCAGAATATATGATCATGGGAACTCAACTAAGGGGCTTGTGGTGCCGAGAGTGCAAGCTGAACGACAATCGGCAGACTCGGCTAGAAATATTTATCTACATCTAATTGCAATATAACTATGTACTCCGTACGGACTGTTTCTATTTTCATGTCTACATCGTAGAGACTGTCGACGGTCAGCGTGTATTCAAACAAGACAGCTCGACATCGCACTCAATCCGTGCGTGATAGACAGATGGACTTTGACGGATATAAATATGGACAGAGTAGAAAAAGGGAAAATGCAACAGGCAGCTTGGCAAGACTAGCACGAGCTAACAACCATGAGTATTACGAAGTAGTGTGTCCTACAATTTCCCACAAGCCTCCCAACAATGTGTTTTGACACTGAATGCAAACTTATTGACAAGTTTGAAACACTGGACTGGACGAGAAGGCTTGCCAGAGTCCGTACGATCGAGGGAGATCAACGGGAAATAAAAGAACTGTTTATATACAAGCAGAAATAGAAACAGAAATAGAAACAGAAACAGAAAGGCCCGGCCAAGCTAAGTGAGACCTTTAACTACGATGATAAATGTCCGGCAGTACTTTAAAACACCGTCTACCGTCTTGATGGTCTGTGTCGAGATGTGTGCTTGCCTTCTTGACTAAGGTTGATGTGGTACTATATATTGAGTTGTCCGGAAGTAATAAAATATCTATATTAAAAACGGTGATGGTGTCAGCAACATATCTAGAGTCAGCCTTCCCTTACCCAGTTCTTAATTTAGCTACTAGCTATCATAGCTCGCGATCGTGAAACAATTTCAGGGCCCGATGGAGTTGAGCTTCTTAGCTCCCTCCGTTGTCTACAAAGGTTATCAACAACGCCCAACATGCATGAACCTAGACCCATACATCCGCCGTGGACTGCCATTTAATGCTTCGAAACATACACTATCCCTGAATACAGCCATGAATGCAACAGAGTTGGAATACGAGCTACATGAGACGTGGCTGAGTAGGCGTGCGAGTTGCTGGCTATCTGCTTGGTGGTGTATTGTAGGAGCTTTGTGTGGATGTTGCTACTCTGAGGGTTATGCTGTTTCTGTGCCATAGTGCTCACCGACTTATTTATTTCTATTCTCTTTATCCATCGGTGTAACTGTTGCTATCCATTTTACTCTTTGACCTATTCATTCCTTATTTGGAAACTAGCAGCACGAAATGCCATAATTTACAGCTTGCTTATTTCATGACAAGCATGCCAAGATTTGAAGACCAAATGTAGATTGTGATATTGAGGGTTCGTGACATGCTTGCTTTCAGTACCTGTAAAATGTGAGCAATATTACATAGTCCTTGAAGTAGAAATTGAATACGTTGTACATTGAAGCATCTGGCATACCAATTCGTATTATATTCTTGAAAAAAATGATAGTCTACAACAACAACAACAACAAAAAAGGGCTGTAAAGATAGATGCGATAGAGATAGGGTAGCCATTCCTAAAAGTGCCTTCTCGACAAGTCAAGGCAGTTAAGATCTCAAGTATACATTAGGAGATCAACCGGATCAACCGGCCAAAGTAAAGAAACCGCTTGGGCGCTGACAACCCGTATCTACATCTACCAGCCACCACAGTCATCCGACATCCGAGCATTACAATTAACAGTAGTTCAACTAGACACAATTTAGCCATAACCACAGCCGGACTCAACATACCTCAAGCATGCCTAACACCACCTGATACCTGTCGGGCATTCGGTAGAGCCGATGCAATTCCCATAATGACATCTACACGCAGGTGCTAGCCTAGGCTACCCGATCCCACATCCCTAGTATTAGTGCTGCCGAATAATCCATTGGCATGCAGGAGGCAAATCTGTACTTGTAATACGTGTGCTACCTCTGATAGATATCATCTCACATCAGCACTTTCTACTACAGCCTTGCGGCCAAAGCAATATACGGAGTGCAGGCAACTTATGTCAGCATATTTGCTCAATGTCCGAAACGTGCAGATATTGGCAAATAGGGAAAGAAGAAAGAAGCATGGGCGCACTTGCCAATCAGTGTGGCATAATGCTGGCTGCGCCACGCCACGCGTTTAGCTCATACTATGTGTGTTGTGTCAAGATCATGTCAAGACCGTGTCTGATAATATGCCTTCAAATGACCCTTGATTCCGCAATGTGTTTGTACAAAACCATACTAGTACTTTTCAAGATAAATAACGAATAGTAATGGTTCATTGGTTGCTCGAGATAGAGAGGCGCACACAAAGAGAAGAGAGGCGGATGAAAGAGGCAACAAGACGCAGGGCTAAGTGCAGTGGTATGCCCTGCTCTTTGATTTTATCTCTCCTCTAATCCATCTTGTATTTATATTTTATATTTTATTTCTAATATATCAACTATTCGCCTACCAGAGTTCCAAACAGTATCAATACTTCAAGTATTGTGGCGTGTGTGGTACTTTCTACTTGCTAATTTCGGGCATACTCCCCTCGTACACTTGGAGTCTACTCTACTAAAGTCGCCTCACTTGTCGTAGAATTTCTTCGTTCTTCGTCATTCTTTCTTCTTTATCTTTTGCCGCACATGCATCCCCTGGCCTCTCTTTTCTTCTTGAATTTTCCTACTCTTTGTTGATCTATTCTTTATTGTCTCCGTCTCCCGTTCGCTATGGGGCGTCACTCTTTTCAGTCATCTCCACGATTTCATCCTCCTCGATAGAATACGTCCACCTTTTAATCAAGTGAAACCATCTCACTGCTTAATATCTACAAATCTAAAAATCTACATGCTTCGCAACCCTTTCGTCCTGGGCCGTGACCTCTCGGACCCGTCCCACCGCTTCGAGACATCGTGGCTGCTGCCCCCCGTTGTCCTCGGTGCCCTGCGCGCCCTCTTCTCTCTCTACATTTTTGTCCAGCTCGTCTTTGTCCTCGTCTGGGAGTGCCGTCACTCGGAACTCGGTGGCTGCTATGAGGCCCGCGCCGAGTTCTCTTTCTTTACTGTCCTGACCGACTGGGGCATCGCCTTCTACTTCTTGGCCTCGGCCGTCCACACCCTGTCCTACGCCCTCGGCAACGGCTCTGCCCTGCTCGACAGATTTCCGCGCTCTCTCAAGGCCCTCCACAGCTTCTTCTACACCACCATCACTGTCTACCCCTTTGTTGTCACCGCCGTCTACTGGGGAAAAATCTACAGTGGCCCGTGGTTCCCCCTCACCTTTGACGCCTGGCGCAATGTATCGCAGCATGCCATGAACTCTGGCTTTGCTCTGTTTGAGATCATCTTTGCGCGCACCACCCCCCAGCCCCGGATCCATGCCTTTTGGCTCATTGTCGTGCTCGCCCTCTATCTTGGCCTGGCCTATGTCACCAAGGCCACCAAGGGCTTTTACGTCTACACCTTCCTCGACCCCAGCCAGTCGAGCAGCCCCGGCCTTGTTGCCGCCTACGTCTTTGGCATTGCCGCCGGCTGTATTATTATCTTTGCTCTTGTCCAGGGCCTCATCTGGGTGCGCCGCTGGCTCACCGAGACGAAGCTGGGCATGACTGGCAAGTTTGCCCACAGCGACCACCACGCCGCTGACTTTGTCGACGTCAACGCAAGCAAGGCCTAAGATGCAATTGTCACACATAGTATTAGATATACAAGGATATACAAGGCAATAAAACAAATAATAATATCATAATCATAGTCAAATCATCATACTGAATCAATGCTTCGCTATGTACTACCATATCCAAGGCCAAGTGTCTCAGAAATAATTACAAACATTAATTAATATTCTTCAAATAAAAAGAAAACATTAAAATAATCAAGAGGACTCTTTAAATAAAAATAGCAAATAAGCCAATTAGCACTTTAGTGAGATGCCACGCCGCAGCTCAGACTGCCGGATCTCAAACATGACCTGCACACCAACAAACAGTGCACCACAGGCCGTGGTGATGAAGACCAGGCCCGACCAGTCGTGCAAGATGCCCTGCAGGATGCTCTGCAGACCATCCAGACCCACGGCAAAGCCTACGAGGTTGGCACTGATCATCATCAGCACGTTAATCACGGCGCCCGCACAACAGAGCATACGGTATGCCGTCGGGTTCTTGGCCCATTTGCGCTTGGGGAACAAAAACGCCGCCAGCACTTCGGGCACAAAGAATAGGACAATCAGCCAGCCCCAGATAAGCAGCCGCAGCTGGATGTCGTGCCACAGTGCAACAAATGTGAACACGAGCATGTACGTCAACAATGACCGTGCAGCGCCCACCCACGACCGGAAATCAGAGCCGCCAAGGGGAATCCAAATATACCGTACAAGCCATCGGTTGTATGACCGGTGCCACGCGCGCCAAAATGACAGCGTGCTGTAGTTGTTGCTGACACAGCGCAGCATGTTCTCGGGAGGGTCGATGCCGTCCAGCAGCGCCCACAGCCGGAAAAGCCGCCACGGCAGCAGCAGCTTGAGCCAGATAATGTGCAGGTTGAAGAACGAGAGCAGCGACAGCTGCGCCGGTGTGTACGAGCCCCAGTTGGGCGACGACTGCGAAATGGCGCCGACGTAGTTGTAGTGAAGTACCAGCTCCATGGCCAGCAGACACAGGACAAAACGGACCCCATAGCGCAGCGTACGGCGACCCTCGATAGTGGCTGCGCGGTAGCGGCTCTGGCTGATAAAGTCGTTGAAGGTCACAATCGGGCCCGTAAGGTAGAGGGGCGCATAGATGGCGTAGGCGACGTAGTTGCGGAAATTAAAGTCCTGGGGCTGGGCGGGAATCGTGACGCGGTCGCGCTCCGAGAGACGGGAGGGATCCAGCTGCTTCTTCTAAAATCGTTAGCACAATGACATGGGAGAGGAGTCGATATTTAGGAGACTCACCTCCAGGCTTGTTCCACGCTCGCCGTGGCTCCAGTAGCAGTCAAAGTTGAAGCTGATGAGCCGCAACACAGTCAGGTTGAACAGAATCTCCCATCGCGGCATGATACCGCCAAAGCCGTCCAGCCAGTCACCCCATTGAACAAGAAGGCCCTCGTGCTGGTCGTTGGTTGTGGCGTGTGCCAGCGGTTGCCAAGTGCCATTGGACAGAAGCGAAAACACATTCACAAAGTGGTAGCCCCTGGTCAGCTCGTTGGCAAACAGGGTGCCAATGTTGAATACCCAAGTTGCCACGGGTACGTACTTGCGCGGCAGCTCTGTCGCCAAACGATAGTTGATGTAGAGGATAGACAGCACCTTGGCCGCCGAGATACCGTGCAGAGCCACGAGAAAGACGAGAGCAAAGATGTAGTCGAACGACAGGCGCTGTTCCAGACGAGCGTCGGCCTGCTCGGGTGTGAGTGGTCTCTGCGGAGACGTTGAAGACGCTGAAGACTCTGAAGACTCTGAAGAGGACAGTCTTGGGTTGGGCTTGTAGTTGTTCCAGGCCTTGCGTAGGAGGGGGTGCAGGAATAGGAGGAGGGCCATGAACGGCAGGTTGGAGCGGAAAGTGTGGTATTGCGAGTCAGAGGTATCCTGATGGTCAGTATTGTCCACTATTGGCCAGTGATGTCTGCACAACGAAGGAGAAGTCGCTTCAAGGACTTACGACTTTGCGACCTGGGATCCAGCCAGGGGCGAGCTCGTGGGCAAAGATGTGGTAGCGAGGGTCGGATGCTAAACAATTGGGTTAGCCATAGGAACTTAAGCAGTCATGTATGAGCAGCGGCACTCACGCCTTGACACGTCATAGGCGACCCAGAACATGTACGGCACGACGACCAAGAAGACGAGGTAGTAGAGGAAGAACTCGGGAGTCCGCCACTTGGACGGCTCGGCGCGCTTGCTAATCTCGGCTGCGGCGTCTCGCCGGGAGTCTGCACCGCTCAATGCACCATTTCCGCGGTCATTCTTGCTAGACGCAGCCTTGTATGGGACTGTCGAGGGTGTTGTGAAGCGCGTGTCGAGAGTGTCGACGTCGTAGATGCTGCGGAGGAACGTGACGAACGACATGCTGGCAGCGGTGGGATGAAACAGAAAGAAGCAGGAAGAAAGACTTTCAAACCATGGCGAATCGCAGGAGACGGCAAGGTGTAAACGGGCGGCTGTCTGGTGGTCGTGGTCGTGGTCGTCGTGGTCGTAGGTTGGCCAGAACGTCCTCGTATTACAGAAAACGAGGTTGAAGACGTCACGCATATATTAACAGACACGATGCAGTCCGTTGAGCCCCTGTGGGAGGGCGCGTCTGTGCTAATTACAGCAACTAACAGCAGGTGCGACCTAGGACTCTACAGTATCTAGAAATAGAAGCTGTGGCAGTCGCACCCCACCAGTCAGCGCGGAGGCTTTAGATCTCCGCCCATTGAGTCCAGTGTCAAGTGATCCTTCCCCTTGAAATAGGAGAATAGTGGGTCCGCACCGTCGACGCGCTAAATAGGACAGTGATAGGTCCTAATAGAACTAAACATCGCAGCTCTAGTATCTAGCCGCATAGTGCCGCGGAGGACCAAGACGCCGAGTTGTGCATTTCTAAAAAGTTATTTGACGCATGTTGGGTGTGAGTTTGAAAAACTTGGGTTTTACTGACTTTGCTACTTTTACTGTTTGTAGTTCAAACTAATACAAAATATCGGTATGTAAGACGGCTGACGGTGTAAGCTCGCATTTGGATGTCCCAAGGATACCGATAGGATGCCGATGGCGAGGAGAGAAAAGACTAAAATTAAAGACTAGATGGTCTTATTGGCGTGAGAATTAAGACAGATCGAGGGATCGAGTAGTAGATAAATTACAAATAAATGGACAAGCATCGGCCGAGTGTGCAGTTTCGATGAGAGAGGAGCCGAACACGACGGCAGGATGCCAAGAAGCCCAGAAGATAACATCCTTAGAATGAGTGAGTGACAAAGATCAGCGCCGAAAGCAGCCAATAGCTTGTTTGTAGACATCCTGCGTCAGCAGGGCAATGTCAACATCCAAGTGTTTCTTGATGGAGAAGACAAGCTGGACACTGACGATGCCAGACAAGACAGAAAGGAGCAGGGCACCCATGATGAGCTGAAGCATAACCCAGTCGGCCAGGGAGAGCGACGGGAACCAGCGGCAGGCATAAGAGGAGCAGCGGTTGCAGGTAGTCTCGGAGTTCGGCTCCTGCAGCGGGCTATTGCGGCCACAGTTGGACTCCGCCGGTGTCGTGGCCTGCGAGTTAAACGGCGAGTTGAGCTGCGAGCCACTGGCGCTGGACTTGAATTCGTTCTGGCCGAACACGCGGCTCATCCGTCTGCGGCGATCAAAGAAGAGCATGGCAGTGATGGGCGGTAGTTCGAGATCTAGATGGCCCAGTTGACTCGTATGTTTGTGATGTTTGCGATTGTGATGTTCGTGATGATGGATGACGAGATGGAAATTGATTTGGATGGCAAAATGATAAAGGTTATGACTGGAAATGGGACCAGCCTACTCGAATCTGAATTTTGTCATATCACGAGGGCAGCTGAGAATGGTACTATTAACAAAGGTGGCAATGTATTAGTAGCCAACTATTCAAAAAGACATCTAGTCGTCTATCCAGATGTAAGCAATGTACCACACAGAAAGTCAACTACCAAAGAGCAAAGAGAAATAGCAAAAAAATGATGATTAAAGACCAAAGAAACCAACTCCTATATAACCTAGAACAGTGATATATCTATATCTATACCTCACTCGCCAGTGCCGTAGCTTCGCACACGGCTAAAGAAAAAGGGGCGATAATTCTTCAGGCCAAACTCGCTCCAGTCGTCGGTCATGCGGTCATAGCTGTAGAAGCCGCGCCAGTTGAGCTTGTTGTTGCGCGTGCCCTTGCCTGCTGTCCGGAATCCAAGCTCCATCCGGTAGTAGTACTTGCCCACGCCCTCGGTCTCAATCACGAGATCGCTCTCGGCCTCAATGGCTGCTGCAGACGACGAGAAGGGAGATGGCGGGGCAGAATTCTCGTCGAGGGTAGCTTCTTTGCCCTTGCTCTTGTTAGTTGATCTGTTTTTGGCACCAACAGCTTCCTCATCATTCTCCTTATTCTCCTCCTCATTTTCCTTCTCCTCTTCCTTGGGACTGGGAATGCCACTCATCCGCCAGCGGCCACGGAGTGCATTCTGCATCACGGCTGAAGGTAGGTGTGGCATGGCACCACCATGGTGTAGTGACACGTGGTCCTTGGTTATAAAGTGGATGACATCTGTCGGCTCTGCCGTCGTCAACAGGCTGATAAGTGTGCCATCGCGGTAGAAACGCAGGTACCGAAAGTACGTAACAATGTGTACCGGGCTGTTCCACGTTACCAGCGTAGCCGATGGTTGACCAGCACGGATGTAATTCACTGTGCTAATATAGCAGCCGTTGAACCGGATGCGCGGCCGTAGGCGGAACATGCGCTGCCACGATGGAAACACGGGAGGAAATGCAGGGATGCTCGAGTCGGGTGAGTTAGCCTTGCGCCCCTTGCGCAGCAGCACTGTCGTCTCAAAGCTCTCCTTTTGCGCCTGCTTCTGCCTCTCCTCGTCGCTCGGCTTCTCGCCCATGCCTTCTAGTGTATATCTCTCGTCCTCTTCATCAGCAAGCTTGCCCCACGAGATGGACTGCTGCCATGTCCGGTGCATATTGCCAAAGCCAAACTTGGCACCGGCACAGACGTGGCCCCAAATACCGTCTTCTGTTGCCACGAGGAACGCCAACTTGCGGCATACTTGAGCCAAGCGCACAAAATCACCGACATCGTCCATGGCAACATCGCACAGGATGTGTACCAAAATCTCGTCCGGCAGTTGGCCAAACGGACACGGCGGCTCCGGCATGCCTTCAATGGGCGGCGGTGCTGCCTCGATCTTGAGTCCGGAGAATGACATGATGAGCTCCCTAAGGGTTGGTGGCGGGCCCTGGCGGATAGGTTTTGCAGGCACGACCGCCTCTGTTGCTATAACTGCAGGAGCAATCTCGGCCGACGATGAAGCAGACGCAGCAGGCGCAGCAGGCGCCGGGAAGTGCTTGTTCTTGTACTTCTTATCCACTGCGCTGTCCATCTGTTCTGTTAGCTTCCATTCTAACAGTCAACAAGATTATAGAAGGTGGTTACAAAAGACCTACTCGGAAAGCTTTACGGTAATGTTTTAGACTATCGCCGAGACTACCCAATTCCTCCTTCTCGACAGCCTTTTCATAATGCTCAAGCGCAGACTGTGGCTCCGTCTTGATCGCTAGCTCTAGTTCGCCCTCATCGCCCACTGGGCCCGATGCAGAGGCAAGCTTGGCGGCCTTGTTTGAAGATCCCGTGCCGGTAGACCGCGACAGGACTCGGCCATATTCATCGACAATCTCGTCAAACGCCCGCGGCTGCGCATAGTCGTCGTCAAACTCGGTAGCAAGAAGCTTCTTCCCAGACGAGAACAGCTTGCCCGAGCTTTGTATATCGTTGGAAATGCCTCTCCGGGGAGCGGTCCCGTTTGGTGTCTGTGCATGCTGCACATGTTGTGTGTGCTGTGGTGGCTGGGGCTGACGGAGCCGGGCTGACGGAGCCGGTGTAGAAACAGCAGTTGCTTCTGGCAAGACGGATGAAGGTGGAGCGGCGGATGCTGATATTGAAGCTGCCGCTGTGGAGGACGGCCCGGCATTGGGCTGACGGTTGCCGCCGGCTGGTTTCCGGGTGCCGGTTGCAGGTGCTGCGGGAGCAGTCTTGGCACTAACTTCTTTGCGCCATTGCTGCCGGAACGACTCAAGCTCCGAGTCATTGGAGCTCGGGCCGGCTCCCGAGGGGCCTGGCTGTGACATTGTGAGGATTCAAGGCGTCGTATGCAGTGAGGCGACGTGTGCAATCCTGAAAGAGAGAAGAAAGTGCTGAAGATCAAGATGACAAATGCAGGAAAGGGAAGGTGCGATGCAGCCAACCACGGTGTTGCTTCTATCCCAATGCAGTCGGTGCTTTGTAATCGATGCTGATGTAGGAATATTACTTTTGTAGAAACTAGATAGAGAAGAAAAAAAAATAAAAAGAGAGAAAATAGATCAACTATTAAAAGCACGCAAAAGTAATAGTGGCAATGATCAATGCCGCCTCAGTGCTGTGATGAGATCGATGGCTCTTATCCGGAGTTGAGCTTGCACATGGTAAGCTATGAGATAGTGGGGCAATCAACACTGACACTATGGCGAAACAGTTGTAAAAGTACCCGTAAGCACCTCTATGCACTGTACACCGCCAATGTGATATTACCGGTGCTTATTATGCTTAGTTGTTTAATAGCTTTTGAATAGATATATATGTAGATATTTTCGTACATTAATCATGATATGCTAAATAAATCCCAGATAAACCGTACAGATTCCAAGTAATTCAAAAAATATTAATTGATAACCGTTAATATAATAAATCCTATAACCATCTTCCACGGACATCTGTCCAAGCCCAAACGCCGTGCTTTTGCTCTCAAGTGCTACCGGGAAAAGAAACAACTCTGCACTGAATCTGAAAACAATTCTGAATAATGACTAGTACTACCCAACCATGCTATGAGCTTGATCGTGCTACTGTCCAGAAAGACTCAAGCTTGGTCCGCTTCAGGAAATCGTATGCCTCGCGGTCCGTGTCACAGATCTTGCTGGACCACTTGTGAAATACTCGCCCCTTGGTCTCGCCGTCAAAGATGAGCCGGATGCTGTTGTTGGGCAGGGTCTCGCTCTCACTGGCAAGCCATTCACGCGGCGGGCCACGGTTGCCGTCGGGAATAGAGCCAATAGCAGATACGGGGGCTGGCGGTTGCATCGTGGACGGCGTGTTTTGAGTCCAGTCAATACGGTTCATCATGAGGTGGCGGTACTTCTTGATACTGTATGCACCGCCCTCCACCACAACGAGGCATGCCTTGGGATGCATGACGCATACTCCAGTCAAAGCCAGCTGTTCAGCATTCATCTTAATCTTTAACCAATGCAGGCGGTTGGCGAGCGTTTCGATGCGGAAGATGAGCATGTGAATACCCTTCGCAGCATCCTTCTCCTGGTTTTTGACCAACTTTTCGTGCCGCTGTTCCTTAGTGAGTTTGCGCGCTTCGTTGACCTCGGAGTGCTTCTCAAACCGGCCAGCAATCTCGCGGTTGACACGTGCCTCGACTGCCGTGGGATCTTGCACGGCTTCCTCGCCCAGCACGCGCATCAGGTTGGATCGCTTCACCTTGGGCGGTGGTGCTGGCTCCAAGCCCAGACGGACCTTGGCCTGGTGGTCCTTTAGATCTGCCATGCGACGCTGTCGTCGCAGCTTCTTTTGCTCCTTTTTTGTCAGGTAGTCGGCTTTTACCACGGGTATCAGTTTGTCCTGCGGCGGCTCAATAGGGATCGGGTGCTGCACAAGATCGGTAATAATGCAGTCCTCGCCATGACTGGCCTTTTTCTCCTCGCCATGGCCCTCGCCGTGGCCCTCACCCTCGGCCTCAATGCCCTCCATACTGTCCGCCTCGGTCTCGCCACCCTCTGATTTTGTCAGCTTGGCCGTGAGGATAAGGCAACCGGGCGTGCCCAGATCGTCGTAGGTCTTGCCTTCGGCAAAGTAGCCCTGGTCGATCCACTCGATATCTGGCGGTGCCTCGACAGCAAAGTTCTTGTCGCTCGGGATTTCGTCCATGCCGGCCTTGCGTGCCTGATCGGCAATGCGCTTCTTCATGGCCTCAAGGGCCGCCTGGCGCCGCAGCGCAATGCCCTGCTGAATGTATTTTCCCTTTTCATTGAACACTAGCTGCTTCGACTGTCGTGACCGCGGTGCCGGAGCTGTGGGTGGTGCAAAGCCTGCTGCCGCTGCAGCTTCTGCCTCGCTGGTGACAACTTCGGCATCGGCACCAGCCACTGTTGCTGGGCTTGAATCGAGATATGGGTTGGCGCGGCCCTTTTTGTTTTTGCCGCCAGCGCGGCTGAATTTGGATGATGCGGGAGTGAATGTCGAGTTGAGGTTTTCGAGTGCCGGGTGCAGTGGGACATTGAGACCACCCGTTGGCGGTAGACCGGTCGTCCGTTTGCTGGCGAGATCGTTGCCGAATGTGCTGTTGCCTGCATCCTGTCCCGGTCTCTGATTGCCGCCGCCGCCTGGTGCGCCGCCGCTCTGACCACCATTGACTGCTGCTGCCACACGCGCCCTGAGGGCCGCCAGCCGTTCTGCCGCCGTAGACATGGTGATGCACTTCACGCCGCAAACCGAGAACAGCCGTTGTCAATAGGCCAATAGGTTGTCGCGTACAATGAATGACAGTATAGCACGTGGGTATGGAATATCCCTAGGCTCGGCGTCCTATGTCGGCGTTGCGTGATCGTGATAGTCGCCGTGGTGCAGCTGATGATATCGAAACAGGAGCCTTTTTGCTGCCTTTGCTAGTAGTGATTTTACTGTAATAATGTCGATTACATAAGAGACCCGCATCAATTCCAAGCTTGACCTTCTCCACGTGACTACGCGCCGATAGCGGGCGCTATCTTATCTGATGCATAGTCATACTAGCTGCTTACAATGCTGGCCTGTGGGGCGACGTCACTGGAAAGCGGCGACTCAAAGTGCCCTGGTGCTGCAAGCCTGTAGCTCGGCTCCAGCAAATTTTCAGTGGACACTGCCTTTTTGCCTCGCAACTCCGAAACCGTTTGGAGCCAGAAGCGGCAAAAAGTATATGGCTTGCGCTGCGCTGTATTTTATCTCCGCAACCGCCACCTGGATGATCAATCGACGTCAACAATTCCTTATTAACACCCAACAACTACGTCAATTGCAAGGCCCCGACACTCTTTTTGACGGCAAAATCACCAGACAACCCGAAGCCAGTGCTATTTTGTCATTCCTTTCGAGGGCTCATTGCGAGCTGCTCGAATTCCAGCCGGTCCTCCTTGACGCTCGGCATATCATTCTCCTCCTCGTCAACACTCTTCAACACACACTCTTTAAACAATAACCCCCTACTTATACGTCACAATGGCCTCCAGTCAGTCACATAACGCCCTTGCGCAGAACCACGAGCGGATAGTACACATGCGGCAACAGGACGAAGGTGCCGAGACCATGCCGTTCACGCCGCCCGTCATGGCCGAGGGCATCACCAGCACTGCCTCGGCCTCAACATCACCACCACCCTACGACCCTCCAGAGATTACCGTCTTGCAAAGAATGTTGTCAGCAACAGCAGGAAGTTTGCTGACCGGCTTATTAGGTATATCTTTGTTCTCTTTTCTTTTTTTTTTTTTTTTGTCCATCCTGCAGTCTATAGATTTGATGCTAACAGCCTAGTCACACCCCTCGATGTCGTCCGAGTTCGCCTCCAGTCCCAGACTGTCTCCCACCCTGTAATCGACTTTAAGAACTTGCCAGCCAATTTTCAAAAGATTGTCGCCACTTCTCCTGGTGCTTTCCGACCCCGGGATATCGGTGTGACTGCATGTTGCCGTGAGGTGTTCTTTATGAATGCCAGCACCGAGATCTGTGTTGCCGGTCCCAAGGTCGCCGAGGCTGCCGCTGCTGCCTTCCCTGACTGTGCCGTCGAGAAATACCAGCAAAAGAACATCAACTCGACCATTGACGGTCTGCGCAAAATTGCCCGCAACGAGGGTCTCTTTACACTCTGGCGTGGCCTGTCGCCGACGCTCGTCATGTCTATCCCAGCCAACGTCATCTACTTTACCGGCTACGAGTGGCTGCGTTACAACCCCAAGAGCCCCATCAATCGCAATGTATCAGACCCATATGCACCCTTGATCGCTGGTAGTTTCGCGCGCATCCTGGCTGCGACGTCGGTTGGCCCCGTCGAGCTGTTCCGCACTCGGCTGCAGGCGGCCAAGAGTGGCTCTGTCAGCGGCCCGGTGCGGGATACCTTCCAAGACCTACGCAACATGGTGAAGATGCACGGCTACCACTCGCTGTGGCGCGGTCTGACCTTGACGCTGTGGCGAGACGTGCCCTTTTCGGGCATGTACTGGCTGGGCTACGAAACGGTGCGTGCACAGCTGACTGAGGCCCGCGAGATTCGCCGTGGCCGGGAGCGGTTACTCGATCTCGACGGTTCACGGCGAGTGCGTGAACGGCGGCGGTCACAGAGCCGCGAAAACCACACGGATACCTTTGTCGACAGTTTTGCTGCCGGCTCGTTGTCTGGTGCAGTAGCGTCGATTGCCACCATGCCCTTTGATGTTGGTAAGACGCGCACGCAGGTGTTCCGGGAGGCACGCACGAGCTCAGGCGGAGCAGCCGTGATCCCCGAGGAGCAGAATATGGGCCGCCTGCTATGGCACATCTTCCGCACCGAAGGCGTGGCAGGCCTGTTCAGAGGCTGGATCCCGCGGACGCTCAAGGTAGCACCAGCATGTGCAATCATGATCAGCAGCTACGAGGTCGGCAAGAAAGTGTTTAGCGGCATGAACCAGCGTGCCCTCGCAGAAGAGTAAAGTCAATATCGCATGTGTCATGTCTCGCGCCTCACGCATCTGTCTTTTATGCATCTGCATTTGTCTTTTCTTGTTTCAAACCATAGCATTGGCGAGTTGTTTCTTCATTTCTTCATTTCTTCATTTTCAACCCCCCCCCCCCCCCCCCCAAATATCTTTCGACTCATCTTCATTTCATTTTAATCTCATCTGTATTATGGGCGTTTAAAAAGTTGACGGTGGCGGGCTTCTTTTCTTGTTAACATTACATTTTATGATCCAGATAGTACTGATTCTCCCTTTCTTTTCTTTTCCCTTTTCTTCTCATTCTCTTCTCTCATTCTCTTCTTGCATTTTGGTTTACTGGCAGACAGGCTCAAAATTACATATAATGCCGAATAACACTATTATTACTTTTAGCCAACCCATAAATATGAGAGAAAAACTGAAGCCTACACTATGTAGACCATGACGTGGAGGCAATGATCAACACGACTATGACCGCATTCTCCATCATGTCTAAGATCTAAATACGAAAGGACGCTTCCGACAATCGCTGTCTAGATTAGGTAAGCACTGCGAGGTGCTGAATAAAATGCGCTAAAACCCCAACGCGAAAACGCGAAAATTCGCGTCAGGGGCGCGTTCTCTTAAAGTCTACCTACATGTAGTAGCGCGACATCGCTCCTTTCCCCTGCACGCACTATCCGTTTCAACCATGGAAGGTGCGGAACGACTCTACCAAAAAAGCGAAAATGCACAGGAAAAAGGAAAGAGTGATTCAAATGTGATTCAAAAAAGGAAAGAACGTAGGCACGAAGAAGGGGTAAAGACAAGGTAAAGACCAGATAAAAAGGAAAGAACCAACCACCTGCCATGCTGCCTCGTCCCTCCTACACAACAGTCTTAGCCATGGCTTGGTCTTTCCCTGTTTGTTCAATTTAGCTCTTGCTCTTGCTTCGTATATCGCGTAGACAGTAAGAACAATGACCTTATCTCCACAGAAAGATAACTCTAGCATGGCTAGCCATTTCTCCCCTTGACGGTCGCGACGGTCGCCTGGCTCCTCCTTTCTCCGCTCGCAGGCCCGGACCCTGTAGATATAAGTACAATATTCCCCAGCAAATAAGAGACGACACAAGGTCGATTTTGCCAGCTCCCCTTTTTCGGTTTCGTTGTTCCTCTTTATTTTCAATTCAGTATATTCATTCGCCATTTGCTCCGCCAACCTTTTTCTACCCTTGACCGAGAATTCAACATCAACTACGGGTGGTACAAGTGCATCAGCGACGACGACCTCGACTACATCGACTATCTTGATTACCTCTTCTATCCCAACTACGTCGACCACCTCAAAAACACGACTACATACATCTCTACGCGATGTCCTCATTGAAACGTAAGGCAGGTGTCGCCCAGGCAGCCTCTGACACTAAGAAAGCAAAGCAAAGTTCATTGATGAATTTTTTTGGCGGAGGCAGAAATGGCGCGTCCAGCTCTCATAAGCCCCCGACAGTCCCAACAGCATCGCCAGCTTCCAAAGCGGCTGCTGCAGCATCGAGACCAGCATCGACGCTCACCAAGACCAGCGCCAGTGCCAAGTTTGACAAGGCCAAGTGGGTTGCAGGCCTGACCGAAGAACAGAAGCAATTGCTCAGGCTTGAGATCGACACGCTCGGCGAGAGCTGGCTTGCACTGCTCAAAGACGACCTCACAACGACCTCATTCCTTGACCTCAAGCGGTTCCTCTGCCGCGAGCACAATGCCGGCAGAAAGATCTTCCCTCCACCAGAGGACGTCTATTCATGGTCGCGCTACATTGCCTTTGACGACGTCAAGGTCGTCATTGTCGGCCAGGACCCCTACCACAACGTCGGTCAAGCCCATGGTCTTGCCTTTTCTGTCAAGCCGCCGATCCCTG
The DNA here is from genome assembly GCA_029298715.1 of Ophiostoma ulmi. Taxonomy (NCBI): domain Eukaryota; kingdom Fungi; phylum Ascomycota; class Sordariomycetes; order Ophiostomatales; family Ophiostomataceae; genus Ophiostoma; species Ophiostoma ulmi. Next base: position 2,010,114 of record JANSLN010000002.1, on the reverse strand, counting down.
CACCGCCATCTCTCAAGAATATGTACATTGCCCTCCAGAAAGACTATCCTGGCACGTTCCAGGTACCCAAGGGCGGCTCTCTGACGCCATGGGCTGAGCGCGGCGTGCTGATGCTCAACACATGTTTGACAGTGCGCGCACACGAAGCCAACTCGCATTCGAACCACGGCTGGGAGCGGTTCACGCAACAGATCATCGACCTTGTGGCCCAACGGCGCCAGCGGGGTGTGGTCTTTATGGCCTGGGGTGCACCGGCAGCAAAGCGCGTCGTAAAGATTGACAGCAAGCGGCACCTGGTGCTGCGCAGTGCACACCCGAGCCCGCTGAGTGCGCACCGTGGCTTCTTTGACTGCCACCACTTCCGGCTATCCAATGAGTGGCTGATGGAGCGTTACGGTGCGGCGGGCGAGATCGATTGGAGTCTGGTGCCTGGCACTTCGACTATTGAGGGTCTTAAGAAGGCGCCCATTGAAGAGGAGGCAAAGGAAGATGCCGAGGAGACGGAGCCCGAGACCGAAGTCGAGGAGAAGGAGGATGAGGCGGAAAAGGCAGAAAAGACGGAAGAGGTCGAGAAGGCAGAGAAGAAGAAAAACGATCAAGAGAACAAGCCAGCTGACGATGACGATGACGATGAAAACAAGACGGACGTCGAAGAGGACGAGGCTCCTACCAAGGCGCCGGCCAAAGAGAGCGGCGTGACGAAGGCTGTCGCCAGCGAGGACGAGAAGGAGAATGTCAGAGGTGTCGAGGCTGCCGAGTAGGTCTGCTACCATTTATTTGTTCACATGCCATCTTTGCATCGCATATATACGCATTTTCAGCCGTGTTGAATGTCGATGGATATTATCAGCATTGCTTTGTATTATCTCTTCCATTACCTCTCTTATTTCTACTTTTTCTTCTTTCATTCTTCCGCATCTACTGTCATAGGGTCTCTTTGTTCGGTGTTAGGCTACTCATCCGGTTATATGATATTTGTCTATCTAATTTGCACACCCATTTTTGTCTAAATGCCCACCTTCATGATGACGTTGCCCTATCAGAAGCAGCCACACCAAGTACCATACCATCATGCCTTGTATCTTGGATCGACTTCAGCAATCATGCAGCCCACTGTTCTCGGTAGAAACAAAAGAGAACATGAGTCTTGCATATGCAACGGACAACGGGCGGCGTCGCAAGTGTTTCACCACGGGATAGCCCCCTTCTCTTGCACATGTCCCATGTACTGAGGCTTTTCCATTAGCTCGGGCATCTACGACCCAATGGCCTGGAAACAGAAAGGTTTGCTCTGCCATTATGCTTCTACATCCATTCCTTACTTATTTCTTGTCTTCGTTGAGGTATGGGCCGACCTAGCATTGCATTGCATCTCTGCGCTGGCCATGCGCATCACTCGGCCGCCGATGGCCTCTGTGTTTCAATTGTCCTCACCGCTGTAAGCTTTAAACATATTCTATGCTAGAGACCTCAGACATAGCACTCCGTATATACGACTGATCGATTTATGGTATGTCTGTGGACTGACCTCAACACACAGACCACAGACAATGGCACCAACCACGTCGTCGATCATTCAGCCCAGGACAGCCCCGTGGGCTCTGCTCCGCTGGTTTTATTTTATGGATTTTATGATACAGTTCTATCATCTATGAGCCTTATTGTCTAACCGAAGAGCGGCTGTATGACCTCATTCACACATTTTTAGTTTCTTTGATAATCGGGCAACTTTGGCACTCACCCACAATGTGATCTCATTAACTCATTATCGTTTGATATATTAAAATAAAAATCTTATTTGCTAGATCGATATGTCTTCTCTACTCACCTGCCACGAGGCGTATCGGTGATGCAGAGGCTTTCCGTGCAATCTCTTAAATGATTCATGGACTTTCAGGTCAAAGGATGTGAGTCGAATAAAATTGGATACAAAAAGTCCTTTTGTTTTAAAACTATATTGACTTCTATTATTATTCTCGCGCTGCCTCGCTTTGTAAATCTTCTTCTCCAATCATCTGCGTCTCATCTGCCAGCTCATACTTGTGCTGCGTTGGCAAGCTGCCGACAACATCCACCCATGCCCTTTGGGTGTATGTGGCTGGCATACAATCTTATCTTATATCTCATATCTCATATTTTATATGGCATATTTAGCAGATTTATCTCTTCTGGGTTAGATTCAAAGCGACCCCTTTACCACGCCTGGCTTCGGCATTGATGCATGTAGTGCTTGCTGAGGTGTTGTACTACGAAGTACTTATATTGCAGTCGGTTTTCCAAGTACTCTCGTAGTCAGTTATAAAAAGTAGCTTACAGCACATGCATGCATAGAACCCGAGAATGCCATAGAGTGTTGATATAGCTTAGATGACATATGGCGATTCTTGTGAATGGACGCTTACGTAAACATATACCGAAAAGAGCCAAAAATAATTGTCAATCGACCGTATTGGGAAAGAGCACTTGCTGCTTGTCTCGCCACATGCTATGCATATGGAGGCCAGCTGGGATGCAGTGATGCAGTGCAGTGATGCACCCCGGGGCTGAGAGTTGCATCTGCGGGTGCGTGTGCGTTCGTTTTCTTTTGTTTCATTTATCCTTTATCTGTGTGTACCAGTGCCTGGTTTCTCAGCCCAAGACAATGCCACCTTGGAGCCTTGGAGCTGCTTGAAGATGTCGTCAACCTGAAGCGATAGTACGACCAAAGACCATGTGCATACATATGTCGTATGCGCATAGTACCCTGAGCACATACCATATGATTATATCATCTTGGCTATCGAATGTTGTATGCAATGCCCCGTGCCGTTGTGTATTCGCTCACCTGCAGACTAACTGCAAATACCGGCGAACGTCTCGGGTGAGAGCATTTGTGGCGGCCATGTGGAGGTGAAGCTGTAGCTGTAGCTGTAGCAGCAGCTTAAGAGCAGTTAAGAGAAGAGAGTAGACATAGAAGCTGCATTGAACAATATCCTATCGTTAGCCGTCTCATGATACTCGTCCGACCTCTGTCCTTTGTTACTCCATCCAGAGTACAGGTACAGGCACAGGTACAGGTAATAGTACTTACAGACAGACAGACAGACAGACACAGTACAACGGTCTATTAACGGTCGGTCTAAAACGCACGGTCTGGTCCTGTCCCGTAGCTGCTCCACCGCCGCTTGGAATGAGATCAGAGGAGTATTACGGAGTAGAGCAAGAGGAGGAGGCTAGCCGTTGGACTCGCGCTATCTGTATTATTCAACTTTGTTAAAATTAGACGTCCGTTTGATCTAACGAGACCTCTTTGTCCTAAGCTTGTTAGCACTGCCTTTAATTGACTTTGACGACAGTCTTCAGTTCTGTTTTCAGTCTTGCTGTCTTCACCGAGTCAGACACCGTTGAAAACATTTGAGACAGGAATATGATGATGCTAGTGACGGAGAAACAGCTCCAAGGACAGGCCTTTGCTAAAACAAGAGGCAGATACAGTAATAAGCGCGGGCTGCTGGTGCCAAATCTATACTCAGTACGTCCCGCGTCCTTGAGCTTCCATGTCGTCATCCCATCGTGCAATGGAAAAGACCAAACAATCAGAGCATCGATGACATAAGATACCGTACCAGTACCAGCCCTATTACGTTAGCCCTGCCAGCAGATGTGCCAGTATTGTATTGTCACATCGGTGGCTGTCTTGCCGGAGACATGCCGTAGTATCGTCGTACTTGGTCAGATCAGACAGACAGACAGGCAGGCACACAGATCAGTATTAGACAGAATGCTCCGTATGGACATGTCTTGGTAATCAGATTTCTAATGGGAAGAAATCGACCGCTGCTCCTTCCCTTTCAGTGCATTCCAATCGTACTCCGTATTTACTTTCAAGATGCGATTTGATATCTTACACTAACGACTGCCCAGTCGCGCCTGCTGTGACTGGCATCACTTCAATTTCTATACTCCGTAAATTTTACCGAGTATGGACTACACTCCGCGCGCCTTCCTCCTGTAAATCACTTCCAGCTCAGGATTACGGCTCGATGCACCCATTGCACACACACACAGGCGCGCTCTATCTGTGCTGGCAAGTCGCACCTTCCCTCCGTTCACTTTCACAACTTTACTGCGCACACGCCCCTCTCCCCTTTAATTTTCCCCGTTCACCTACCCCCATCACTCTTTCCTTCTCTACGGACCACCTAACAACACTCAACAAGCACACTTTCGCAACACTTTTGCACCAGTCCAGCCTGACCCTGGACCCATTACCCCCCCATTTGGCGTTCCCCCTGAATGAAAACATGCCGCTAGCAGGGTCTCAGTAGATGTAGTCCAAAAAGGAAAGAACGACTCGTCCAGACGTGAGCGACTGTGCATTGCTCTTTCCCATTTCCCATCGTCTCGTCCCTCATTCTTTCCCAATCTGCCTTCTTGCCTTTTGCGTTCCATTTTACCTGGCCCACCCCTTTTTCATTAATTGTTACTTTTTTTCCTCTTTCTTTAATTAATTTTTATTTGCAGACTCTCTTCACAGACTCTCAGACTCTTGTCTCTCTGCCGCCTGACCTCAGACGTCCCGTGTTTCTTCACCCACTCTCATACACCAAACATCACCACTTCGCTTCTTGTCTTTCTTTAGCTTTTCCTCTTAGTATTTTTTTTTTTCGTTTGTTTTATACTTTCGCTTCCCACATTCCTCTTTTGATTACGGGCTATCCTTTGTTTTGGCGCTGCAACCTCCAGGGCTGCGACCCTCACTTATACTGGTCCCCTTTATTCTGACCCTCTTCATCTCTGGGTCCTTCTTTTGCTCTGCTACCTTGCTTTCTTCTGCTCCCGTCCGGCCTGTTACCTTGACAAACGACTACCGTATCAACCCCATCAATCAGACCAGACGCACAGTGCACCGCGACACACGTTTACTCACCCGCCGCTCTCCCTTCTCGGACGAATTCTCCGACGATGGCCAACTTCTTTTCGCGCCTCAAGGGCAAGGACGGCCCCGCCAAGTCCAAGAACAAGAAGAACGGCGCTGGTCCCGAGTCCGGTCTGGTGCCGACAAAACCCCGGTGGGAGGATGCCTATACCCGCACAAATGTCGACCCCGAAGAGATCCACGAGCTGGTGAAGCTTTGTACTGAAGAGCTCAAAGCCAGAGGTGTGTGTCTTTCCTGCCTCTACCTTGTTTTGATGTGTATTAATCTGTCTGAATTTAGCTCTCGATATTCCCTTCCTGCTTCTTCCCTTCCGACCTACATCTGACCCCAGTGCCGTCCGCTCATTTGTGCGCAACTTCTTTGATCAGAATGCACGCGTCACAGGCGACCTTCTTCTACAGGAGCTGCGCATGACCGAGCCAATGGTATGTCCTACTTTGGGCTTTTTCTTTATTGTTTATACAATATGGTTTGTCACATATAACTAACTAGCCACTACTAGGTCATCTCTGGAGTTGTCAAGTGGTGCTGGAGCAGACTTCAGGGCGGTATCGTCGGCTGGGATGCCTACGAGCTGTTCAAGATTGGCGAGCAAGGTAATCACATTTGCACCCCTTGGCCATATATATAACCTACATGACTGACTCTATAGATTCAAACGGTGCGCGCGACTCCTTCACAACGTTCATCCCCCTGAGCGTCGACAATGCTGCTCGCTCGACGATTGTCTTTAGCTTTTTCGATCTCTTGTCCGCCATTGCTGCCCACGGCAAGGTCAATGGCTTCGGTGGCCGCAAGCTCTCGCGTATGGCATCTTGGTGGGCTTTTGAGACTACTGACACTGGCAACGGCTTTGAGGGTGGCTACAAGGAGTGGCTCAAGGCCGCCGACGCCACTAGCCATCTATTCTTCGCCTACCTCCGCTCGCTGTCTCCCCAGTCGGGCCCCGGCAGCTTTGCCACGCTTCCCATGTCTCTTCAGAAGCTACTACAGGAGACCGAATACCCCCCACAAAGGCCCAGCCTGCTGCAATCCTCCACCAACAAGGTTATTATGATTGTCGACACCGTTTCGCCCACGCCCTTTACGCTTCTCCGCCGCAGCAGCCACTTCGAGTACCGTGATGAGGACCGTGCCCTGCGCGAGTTTTCTGATTACGAGGATCCCGTTCAGGCCTTGACAGATGAGTGCCGCAGAGTTCTTAAGGCGATCTCTGCCGCAAATCAGACCCAGGCTGTATCGAGCTCGAAGCACTCTACCAGTCTGCGTGATGCCTCTTGGTCTCGCTTCGAGGATATCGGCTTCGGAACAGTTCTGGAGGAAGATGATGATGATGAGGAAGCAGCAAACAACGCGAACCGCAGAAACCGTGGTCTGCGCACGACCCCAGCCTCTGGTGGCGATGGCCTCAACCGCCCGACTACCCCTTCGTGGGCCGATTTCTTGTCGTCTGGCTTTGTCGACGATGGCCCGAACAGCCCCACCAACATGCTCCTCCCACCCGACAAGGTGCTGCCGCCTATCGATACTCAAATCCGCCAGCGGAGTTCGCAGTCACACCGCCCTCGCCTGGAGACGGAGCGTAGCTTTGAGCCGGGTGAGCTCGCCAGCATCAGCCGCTTCGACCTGGACGACTCTTTCTGGTGGGTGTGGATGACGTCTCTGGCCCCCGAGGAGACGCCGGAGCGCAAGTCGGCCTTTGGCAGATGTGCTGTGATTGAGACCCGCATCCGCACTGGTCGCTGGCTTGTCATGGAGGAGATTCTCAAGGGTGCAGCCGCAGAGCCTGATGCAGGCGCATACATTGCTGAGAAGAAGGGATTCTTTAGCTGGACTCGTCGCAACAAGGGCATTTCGCGTAGCAAGTCGACTGCCGGCAAGGCGACCCTGGACCGTCACGGTCTCTTGGCGCCGAGCAATGCGATGGGTGTTAGCAAGACCAGCATCGCTGCAGACCAGCAGGCCAAGATCCAGGCTGCCGCACAGAAGCTCCAGGAGAGACAGAAGCAGGAGGACAGAGATCAGGCATCTTCAGCTCTGACCAAGCGCGGACGTGTTGAGAACGCCGCGGAGAAGACCAACAGCGTCTTCACTATCCAGCCTGTGATTGTGAGCGAGGCCTCGCCTGCCATGAAGTGGGCCAGCAAATACGACAAAGAAGCGATCCGGGAGGCGTACCTTTCTAACAGTAACGCTGGACGCGGTAATGCCGCGTCGGCGTCGTCGCCCGCGATCCACCTGAACGGCATGTCGAGCACTGATCTGAGCGACAAGCCGCTGCCCAATGAGAGCGCCCGCAAGCCTGTTCCTGCACCGGCAGCATCGGCCCTTACAGCATCTGCCACGGCCCCTCTACTCGCGCGCACCAATGGTTTAGCTGTTGACGTTTCTGAACAGGCGCCGGCCACCACCCAGCCTGCTGCGATCATCGAGGAAGCGTCTGGCCGTACGTCGCCGCCAGTTCCGCCAAAAGACACCATCTCGACTGTGTCTGCAGCTCCTGCAGCTCCCGCACCTAACCCCCTGGCTCTTGAGGCAAGCCCTGATAGCAAGAAGGCCGCCAAAAAGCTCCACAAGGAGATCAAAGACGAAAAGGCATCTCTGCCAACGTCGGCCTCTGGTGGTGGTCTTCGCAAGCTGTTTGGCCGCAAGAACCGCCATTCCAAGCTTCCAGAGAACGCTGCTGCCGGTGTGAACGCGCTGCTTGCTGCCGATGCCACCAGCTCGCAGGTCAAGTCGACCTCGCTGACTCCTGCACCTGCTTCCCAAAAGGCTGCCTCCATTGTATCTGAAGCGCCCCCCGCAACGGCCTCTCCGGCTCTCAAGGCCTCCGAGGTTGTCGAGACTGTTGCCCCTGCTGCAGCACCAGCCCCTCTCCCGATTACCAAGGAGGCAGAGCACACTGAGCCCCCAAGAACTCCTACTGTGCCTGATAACATCTACGCTGCATCAACGGATTCGCTTTCGCGTGTTGGTACTGCCGATGAAGAGAATGCTGCCAAAGAGTTCTCCCGCTTCGACCAAGGACCTCTCGCAGACCAGCCTGCTTTTGTCCCCGAGTCTGATAACGACGACGATGCCATCCCGCCGCCTATTGCCCGCCAGCGGTCGCCTGTTTCGCCGACGACATCCGAGTCTGTACCCAAGGCCAAGATCAACCCCGCTGCCGTCACAAGCGACCGCTGGGCCCAGATCCGCAAGAACGCTGCCGACCGTGCCGCCCAGCGCCAGGGCGAGGAGCCCCTCCGGGAATATGCTCCCAAGCCGTCGACCGATGCTGACGATGACACCAGCGGTGAAGAGAGTATGTATCATCTGAACACAACTGTACAGAACACATTAAAGAATATAAGCTAACTATCTAGCCATTGAATCACGCGTTGCGCGTATCAAGGCCCGCGTTGCAGAGCTGACTGGCAACATGGAGGGCGTCAACGCCCCCGCTGCCCGCGGTCCGCCGCCCGTCCGCAGACCCGTGGGCAAGCTGGCCGACCGGCCCGAGTTCCACTAGACCTGATATGCGTTGTCTGAACTAGTTCACGGCATCCTTTGCTCTCATCTCGCACTAATATCGCTCCAACCCTCGCCCAATCTTTCTTTTGCTTCGAAATATCCCAAGTCGACATATTTTTCACCGATCTACTGTCGCTTCCTTGTTACTTTCCATTTTGATTTATCTCCTTGATCTCTGGCTTTGATATATGCCGTCTTGCAAACGTACTTGCTTGCTCTTGTTCCTTTTGATTTCACAGTCTTGCTTTGTCTTGCTCTTTATATCTCAACAGAATTCTACTCTCCTTCCTCTCCGATTTCATCTTTCTTTTATCCTTCCCCTATCCTACCCTCGCCCCTCGTCTCTCTAAACTCAGCTTCCTCTTCTTATACCCCTCCCCAAAAACGATACCACCGAGAGGGAAGAGGTCATGGTTCCTCTCTCTTTTGCTATGTTTGTCCGTTGTCTTTGTCGCCTGTACGGTTGTTGCAGGGAGAGGGCAAACAACTGCACACACCGACAAAGCCAGAAGCGAGCGAGCCTATTTTCTTTCATAGTACTAATTACAATCAAGATTTTACACTGTACTCGGACATTATATGATCACAGCAATCTGATAAAGCAGAGTAAAAATAATGCGTTGGAAATTCAAACACCCCAATGATATGCCGCGACTGATGGCTTTTGTAGTGAATAGAAGACGTTAAACATGAACGTGAATGTGTTTATGTAGTTGATATAATAATACTCCCATCCCACCTTTTTCACCCGACTAGTCAGTCATACTTTCTGAGAAGCCCTGGCTTGCAGTTCTTGCGAGATCAATAAGTTTGAAGTAGTTTCAAAAGTCAAATCTGACTCGACTTAATCAAAATCTGTGCGACCGCTTGTTGGTCCGCCATGCGGTGTAGCTAATGTAGCCGCCGGCGCAGACGAGGCCAAACAGGATAATCTTCATAAAGAACCAGGTCCATGTGCCACTCTTCTTGGACTTGGTGGTGGTCATCTTATGGTTGCGGCTGCTGCCACCGGCGTTGTTTGTCGAACCGGCAGGGGGGCCGTACAAGCTGCTGACGGAGATGGAGATGATGTCGTGGTTGTCGCTGAGCTCGCCGGTCTCGGCGCTGAAGCCGAGGTAGGCAGCCTGGGGCAGGGTCGGGGGGTTGTTGACTTCAAAGCACAGGATCCACTCGCCCTCGTTCTTGTACTGCAGCTCCAGCTTGAGCGACTTGTCCTGGAAGTAGGTAATGCGGAACATGCTGGGAACGTTGGCGCCGCGCAGGCCACGGGCCGAGCAGCCGGCGAGCTCGTTGGTCTTGCCATCGGTATTCTTGTCGTAGTAAGTATTGCCATCGCCAACCATGGCCATGACGTAGGGGAAGACGACACCAGGACGGTTGTTCTTGTAGGTGTCAAAGAAGATGCCAAGACCCTCGAACTTGTCGACGCTGCCAAAGACGGGGCCGGGCTGGGCACGCTCCTTGGTGAGCCACATGGCGAAGCCGTCGCCGAACAGGTTGTTCTTGCCGTGGACCTTGAACTCGGTCTCGATCTGCCAGTTGGTGGCAGTCAATGGCACACGCGACCAGATCCAGCCCATCTGCGAGGGACGGTCGGCTGTCAGGCGGATGTATCTGTGATTGTTAGCTTCGAGTTCGTTGAGATGAAACCGCCTAGTATAGGTAGGGCGCCGGCGTGATGACTTACGAGTCAGTGCGGATGATGGCATCGCCGCCAAAGTCGTACCACCGGCTCTGCATGTCGGAGTCAAGGTATGGCTGGCTGATGGAGTGAGTGCGAAGCTAGAAGAGTCAGCAGGACGAAGAGACGAAGAGCATGGAAGCTGGATGCTGGATGCTGGATGCTGGAAGCTGGAAGCTGCGTGTGGTGGCTAGTGAGAGGACATACATTGATGCTTTTGAAGCCATCCTCATCAGCGGCCCAGGCGCAGGCGGCAAGGCCCAATGCCAGCAGGCCGGAGAAGAAGCGCATTGTGTCTGTATTGTCTGATCGAAAAGGGTATGTATATGTGTCGAGGGTGTCGTGCGACCAGTTCGAGGTCGGGAGGTAGAGGTCGAGGAGAGGGGGTTGCCGGGCCGGCGTAGAGTCGTTGAAATGCGCGTGCAGAGTGTCTGTCAATGCCGCACACAGCTGAAAGTAGCAGAGACGAGGGACGTGAGGCTGGGCCGGTAAGGGGGGGCTTGGGGAGTGGTCCCTGAAAGCTCAAGGCGAAGAAAAGGAACAAAGGGGTGACAAGGCGTCGCAGTAGTATGGTGGTATGCCCCTGGCAGTAAGTGTGTTAAAGCATAAACGAATGGAGAAGAAGAGAACAAGACACCAGGTTCACAAGCAAAAAAAAAAAAAAGGTAAAAGGTTAATAGAAACAAAAGAAATAAAAGAGAAAAAAAGAGACGAATAAGCCAGTTGGAGGACGGAGACTGTCTGAAGCGTGTCTAGGTGTGGCGGCGGAGATCTGGGAGAGCTGGCCTTTTCTGAGACCTGTGTATTATGGGTCGGTGGCCTCCTAGCTGTAGCTACTGGTAGTCTTACTGAGCAGTTGATTCTTGCTGACTGGGAAGGAGTTTAGATGGTGGATTTCTCAGAGATGTGGAGACACCTGTAGAAGCACCAAGTAGAAGGATCGAAGAGGAGAAGGAGCGATCGCCATCACCGATAAGATAAGATTGGGTCCAGTTTTATTGTCCTCCACAGCAAATTCTGTGTAAAGGTCTTGAGAGAGGAGCAGCGACGACACGACGACGACGACGACATCATAGCCTTTAAACAACAAGCTACATTCCCACAAATTACTCAAAATGGACAGCGAGTCAGTCAAGAAGTCTGTGATCCAGCAGGTGCTGCAGGAGAACAACCAGGCCAATGCCAGACTTCTGATGGAGGTGCGTGCTGACGAGGATGACGATGGTATTAGCGGCGGCGACGACGACGACGACGACGAGAAGAAGAAGAGGATAACGCATTACGAAACTAAATACTAACTGTATAGAATGTGAACAAGAACTGTTTCGATGTCTGTGTTTCCAAGCCCGGCAGCACTCTGTCGTCGACCGAGAAGAACTGCGCTGTGCAGTGCATGGAGCGGTACGTGGCGGCATGGAACGTCGTGCACGAGAGCTACATGACCCGTGTCAAGGAGCAAGTCAAGCAGTAGAGTTAAAGATCTACCAAGACTCAGATACGGAGAAAGAAAGAGAAGCGTGTTCAAACACGATACGGTCGATAAGGACGCTGAGCGGCGGGCAGGCCATGGCCACTCACCAGCTCAAGATACAGGATGTAGCTGAGACAAGGAGCATGAAGCTATGAAGAATGCAGATATGCAAAAGCTACACGCTATGCTGTACTATACACTGCGGACAGACCATGATTGTACGATCAAAACTGGAGATGGGCCTTGGCATGGCATAGAGCCCGGATATATTTGCTTTATTTGCAGTTTGAGCGAGGCACACAGCCGAGCATCCATCATATAGAATCACCACTGAATGAATTTGATATTATGATAAGTCTGGTACATCTACATGTGTAATGTGTATATCGTATGCAAGAATCTACCCCTTCTTCGCCTCGGCCTCGGCCCGCTTCCGCGCCAGGTACCGTTCTTTGGCACTGGAAATGTCCGCCGTGGTCTTGCGCGACTTGGCTGCTATCTCGGCCGCCCTCGCCTTTTCCTCTTCCTCATCGCGTGCGCGCTTGAGCGACTGTGCATACTGCTCCTCGAGCATCTGCGACTGCCGGTCCCGCATGGCCTGCCGACTGCCGCCGTCGAACACGGCCTTGGACCGACGCGCGTCGGCAGCCTCCCGGGCACTGCGTTCCTTGTCGCGTTCTCTGTCGCGCCGCTCCCTCTCCTTTTTTCTCTCCTTTTCGCGCTCCATCTCCGTCTTCTTGCGTGCCGTCACGTTCAGGCCACTCTTGAGCAGCTGCCGCTTGTCCACTACCTCGCCGTCGTCGTTGATCACCACATTGCCGCCGCGCGCATTGATATCGCGGGCCCGATTGTCTTCCTTTTCGTCTTTGTCTCCGTTGTCGTCACCGACCTCTTGACCACCAACCTTGACCTGCTCCAGCGCCTCCTGTATAGCAGCCTGCCTCTGCTCGTCGCGCACCAGCAGCTCCTTGTAGAACCCAGTCATGCCGCCCGTCTCAGCTGCCCGTGCCTCCTCGGCCGCTTCGCGCTTGCGCTCTTCTTCCTCCAGCTTGCGGTTCTCCTCCTGTTGTTTCTTGTATGCCTCCGTCACAAACTTTTCCTTGTCGGCAAAGTCGTCGCCCTCGGCCTCGCGTTCGCGCTGCATCTTGCGGTCCTCGGCAATGCGCCGGTCGCGTTCGCGCACCTCGGCCATCTTGCGCAAACTCGTCATGTACTGTGACTTGCGCCCGCCATCTTCGTCGCCGTCGCCGTCGCCGTCTGTCGCGTTAGACACCTTCTTCTTCCCTGCCGCCTTGAATGCATCATAAGTTGCGTCGTAGTCGTAGATGGATGAGTCAAGTGCCTCGGCTGCCTCGACGTGCTTGCGGGCTGTAAATGCGCTGGCCAGATCGCTGCCGAACTTTGATGTCGAGGTTCCCACCGAGGCTGTATCTTGCGACCTGTACTTGCTTGGCGGCGGTCGTGATGGTGGCGCGCCCTTCTGCTGTGCTTTGTTTCTTCGTCGGTGTTTATCGTCGTCGTCGTCGGCTACTGTCGCCGCTGTGCCCGCCATGAAATCATCGCCGAGCTCTGTGATAGCCTCGGCCACCGGCTCAGCCATCTTATTCTTCACGGGTGCCGCGCTCTTCTTGCCACGCGCAAACACGCCGCCAGCATTGTCATCGTCGTCCGAGTTGTTGTCATCGCCACCGCCAAACACGGGCTTTCGTTTTGGTGGTCCACCGGGCTTTTGAGGGCCAATTTTTTTGGTGCTGAGCCCGATTCTAAATGGCTGGCTCATTGTGATGGCTGTATAATCCTTTTAATTATGATCTTGATGTCGACGTTGTGCTTACCTGTCGGCGTGTCAGTGCTTTGGATACTGTACTTCAGGTCGCTAAAGGCTTGAAAGCTTATCGATAAGAGCTATCTGCCAAGCCCTGTTAATACTTCATGCCAAACGACGTCACCTGTCTATCAAATCCAATACATCGATGAATTTTTTACTGTCAGTTATTCTATATTTTTTGTATTGTTTTTTGTATTTGTTGATACAGATTTGAGAGATATTCATCATGCATCTACCAATCTATCAGACACTGCCAGCGATGCCATACTATATGCCGAAATGCCGTACATAGCACTAAAGACCATGCTAGACACCCGACTCTACAAGTGCTTGTTGAAGAATACGGCAATCTGCTCGTAACCCCGGGCGTACTCCTTGACATTCTCAGCATCCGCCAGGTTTGACCGCGCGCCCATCCAGCCGTGGAACATGTTGCCATACGTTTCAACCTCGCCCACCTTGCCGGGCTGCGACAGGATCGTCTTGTACCTGGCAACAACAGCAGCGTCCTCGTCCTTGGAGGCCAATAGAATGTGCGGGGCTGTCAGTACCTCGCCATCCTTGGAGTCTAGCCGGCCAGGGTGCGCTGTGCCACTAACATTGAACCGCCGGCCGGGTCCCTCGTTGCCGGCAGCCGTGGCCAGCACACCGATCTTGCCGCCCCAGCACAGGCCAAACACACCTACATGTGCGTCGACAGCCGGATAGAGCTTGGCCAGCTCCTTGCGCACCTTGAGCAGGGACGCCACGTTCTTCTCATAGTCAGCCTTCTCGCTGAAGAACGCACCGAGCGTCTTTTGTTTCTCCTCGGAGTTGGCGGGCAACCACTCGGGCTTGGCGCCCTCGCCCTCGAAGAAATCCGGCACGAGCACCAGGGCACCTGTCAGAGATGACAGCAGATCAGCACCCTGCAGTGTCTGCGGCCAGATGCCAAAGATATCATAGACATCGATAATAGCCTTTGTAGCGTCGTCAGGGCCGACAATGTCTGTAGTGAAAGATGTGTCAGCACCTGCCGGATCGGGCAACGAAGAGACTACTTACAAGTCTTGAGACCACCGATTGTCTCATGACGGCCCTGAGTCTGGTAATCGACGGTCAGGGGGGGACGTCCTGCACATGCGCGGCTTGCCATTGTAAAACTTTTGTGGCGGTAAAGATGGTAGAATCCGAAGAATCTGTAGTAGCAGTGGGAAGGAAGCTTGGTAGTTTGAGGAATACACATGCGGGCTGCTATAGCTATATATACGGATAAGATCTAAAGTGTGATTACTAAGCTTTACATAGGAGGGAACTGGGTGAGAGATGAGAATACTGCAAATGTATGCCAATGATAAAAGACGACCGAGGACTTTCTAAAACCGCCTACAGACGCTTTCCTGTTACACATACTAGCTCTATTTGAAATATTCTACTTGAATGCTATTCCGACGAGACCTACCTCGTCAAGTGCGGCATCTTCCTGCTTGGTATTAACCATGGCGTTAGCAGTAATTCGAGTAAAGTCCGGTACTATTGCACGCCCTTTGAGACAGTTCCCTTGAGCTGTTCGTTTTTCTGCGATTCGGCACCGATTAGGATATGTGAGATGGGTGGAACTACCCCGTAGGCTATCCAGCAATCTGAGCTCTGCAGTCCACCAGGTGGGCTTCAGAAATCGGCATCAAGGGCATAGTCACGCAGGCAAGCTAAGATGTGATAAGAAGAGGTATGATAATCCAAGTATCGCTTAAGAAATGCTTTTATACACCAATGTATAGTATACGCCAAATGCTACCATGCCATCCATGTCCGTGCCCATTGTTGTACAAAGTAGATGTTTTAAGAGAGGGAGAGGTTAAAGATGAGAGGGGAAGATTGAAGAGATAGAAGAGATAGAAAAGAAATGGAGAAGAATAACTCTACACAAGAGCCTGGCCCATGTACATGCTCTCGCGTACCTCTGCCACAATATCCCGCCGGTCTTCTCTGCCCACCAGCACAACACCCCGGCCACGACGTCCCATGCGTCCAGCACGACCCAGACGGTGGATAAAGTCAATCGTCGTGTGCGGGACATCGTACAGCACAACGTGACGCACGCCCAGTGTGTCAATTCCGCGCGATGCCAGATCCGTGGCCACAATAACTTTGGTATTTTGCAGCATACGGCCACCGGGGCCACGTGGCGGCAGACTCGACGAGTCCGATCCCGATGCCGACTTCGTCTTAAGTAGCGGCGACGATGCCGTCAACCGCTCAGCCGACATGAACACAGCCAGGGTGTCCGAGTGTCGGCTCTCATTCGAGTCACGGTGCAGCGCCACGGCGTCAATGCCCTTGCTGCGAAGGAACTCGGCCACCTCGGCCGCCTTTTCGCGCTCATTTACAAACACCATAATGCGCTTAATGTCGGCCTCGCCGCCGCTCGTGGCAGCCGGCTCATCGTGCGATGTGTCCTTGCCAATCGACCAGATCGCGTCTGCACACGCCAGGTTCTTGTTGTTCTGGTACGGGTCTTTGGACACATCGATCACACCCAGCTGAACGCGACGCGGGATGGCGTGCAGGTTTGGAGTTGTAATGCGCTGCATCTTTGGGAAGTGCTGTACCAGGTACTGGTCCAGACGCCGCGGGATCGTTGCCGAGCACAGAATCAGCTGCTTCAGAGAGGGACGCGCACGGTCAAGAATGGCCGTCGTCGCCGGCGAGAAGCTGCGGTCAAACAGCGAGTCTGCCTCATCAATCACAAGGTGCGACACGCGCGACAGAATGTTGGGGTCCGAATCAGCTATCGATGCCAAAAGGTGCGGTGTTGCGATAATCATATCGATGCCCATCGGCGAGTATAGGTTGCGCTCCATTGCCTTGGGCGACACATTGGCCGAAAGCAGGTCTGTCTTGAACTTGACGGCGTGCGACAGAGACTTGGCCACCTGGCCCACCTGGCCCACCAGCTCTGCAGACGGCACCAGAATAATCACACGCGGCCGCGCCGTTGACGGGTGCGGCTCCAGTGACCCGGGCGTCATCTTCTTGTACCGCGCCTTTGGGTCGTTCTCACGGCGCTCCTTCTCGATGGCCATCCGCTGCTTAAAGGCAATAATATCCACATCCGCAGCCTCTGCACGCTTCAGCGCATCAATCACCGGCAGTAGGTATGCCAGGGTCTTGCCCGAGCCAGTCTCGGCCGCCAGAAGAAACTCGCGCTTGTCTTCCGGTTTGTATTGCCGTGAAGCACGCCGGTCTACAGCTTGGCCCAACAGCGCCGGAATTGCCAGCCGCTGAATCGGTGTCGGCTTGACCTCCAACAGGCCCCGCAGCGCTTCCGACTTGATACCCTCTTGCAGGGCAGGCAGCAGCTTGAACTGCTCAAACTCCTCCATTTCGCCCATGCGTGACTTGATTTGTGTCCGCTGGCCGTAGCCAATCGTTGCCAGCGACTGCTGCATCCGTAGTGCCTTGAACGGTTTCTTTCTGTTAAAGGATGATCTGCTGCCACCGCCAAAGCCGCCTCTGGCATCACTCTGGCCTGTCTTTTGTTTTGATTCCTCTGCCTGTAATGTGCTGCTGCGTCCTGTCCTTGACGGCGTCGCTCTCGAGCCGGGCTTTTCGCGAATGTTGGCTACGGTCCGATTCATGCCTGACCACGGCCCTGCTACCCTCTTCTTTGCCGGTTCTCTTGCTGGTGGTGGCCGGGAAACTGTGTCTGAAAGAACCATGCGTGATGGTGTCTTGCGGCGTGCAATGCTGCCCATGGACCGTTGCTGCAGCTGTTGTGTCTGATGTAACTGCATCATCGCCGGAAACGCAATGCTTCGCACTTGGCCACTCGGACGGACCGTCGTCCGGCAAACCGGACATATTGATGTAAATGCCGCCCTTAACATTGTGTGTGCGTTGCCTGAGTATAGGTATGAATATGGGTAAGTGTGTGTTGGGTGTCTCGTGTATAATGGGTGCACTTTCGCCTCACAAGGCCCTGGCTAGAAAATCCGTTGGAAAAATGCCTACAAGATTTTAAAGTGGTTCGACGCTGTTAGCGCCCCTCCTCCAACGACTTCCATTGACACCAGTACACGTGATGGTGCGACTATCAACCTTCCCCATATTATGTTGCTGTCGACTGATAATTGGACTGATAAACGGGTCCACTTCCAGCTCAGTGATGTCTTTCTTTACCATTTGCACGATAAGATGCCCGATAGCGATTGCGATTGCAACAGTGGAGGCCGGTGACGTATTCTAATACTCTAAAAACAGGACCCCCGACATCGAGATGAAGATGTACAAAGAACTGCAGGCGCAGCCCGCTAGTTTGACTTGAGCGGGGAAGGAGCCATGGGGTATTATATTATCACATTGTTGTTTTGGGAAGCTGGCTTGCTGGACGGAACAAAGCCATTCCAATACAAGTAGACAAGACTATGCACATGCAGACAAGTGCCTATGTGAGGAAGGAGCATACGGCTATCCACTTGCATCTCTTTCCTTTTACGATATAGATTATGTTGCTACACGTAGGGTAAGGTGATGCAGATATGCATGGCACTATCTAAGGAAGGCACGCATGACGGTTAGTATTAGTTCTTTCCTGACACTGTCCTTTATTCCCAACACGGCCAAGACATCAGAAGGGGCGATGGGTCATTCAAGCAATTCAAACTTTGTGCTGGCAAGGAAAGAACGATGATGCATGCCTACGTGCACTTTCCTTGTCAAGCCTGTACATAGTAAAACTGATATCATACGGGACCGTTTGCTCCGCGCTTGTGGCTTAACCACGTAAACTGCTCCAAAAGGAAGTTTGTTCCTTGTTTGATACTGCTATTACTCAGTTGCACCTGTTCTCTGATGTCGCCCAGGCGGTCCTTTTTTAGCGGCACAGTCCTCACACCACATTCAAAAGACAACATATCTTACGTCGACTCGCCTCATCTCCCTATTTGCTCTTGCCTGTTCGAGCGATCCCATCTCCTCCTTCCCCAACATCGCTTGTTGTTTCGCCCTCCCTTTTCTCCTTCTGTCCCAAGTCCCATCTTCCGGTCGGTCCTTCCCTGGATACAAATATATATGCCCTTCTCTCCTTCCATTCTTGTATTATAAATCTGCCTCATTGTCTTCTGTTGCACATCCCACATTCCCCTTTCTTTGGACAATACTCTGCCTCACTTTTTACCTCATTTTCTCCCCCCCCCCCCCCCCCCCCCCCCCCCCTTATGCTACTCTGATCATCATCGCCCCCTATTTCTCCCGTGTCTGTCGCTCCTACAGCATTGTAACATACTTTTCAATCTCTCTTTTCGGCAGCATTTAGCTACACCCCAAATTTTCAACCCTCCTTCACGCCTTTACGCCATCTCTCCAAACGAGTCCAATCACCCCAGATTTTCACATAACAGTATTCTCGCTCCTTCAACCCCCCCCCATTTTGCCGTGTCCTTAAACAGACATTGCGAAATCGAAATATATCGGAATCGCATTCTACCACAGCTAATATCCGGGGTAGCCCAGATTCCAGATTGGAGCCTGGCAGTCCATCAACACGGGACGAGCCAATACACATGCAGTCGTTACATGTGACGTTTCGACAGATATATATAGCCCACCGGCTCGACTACCACCGACCTTCGACCTAAACTTTACTCCTTAGTTTACTATTTGTTCCAGCAATCACCTGCAAATCTGGAAATTATTGGAGTAATAGCCACCTGGTTTGGAACAGCTTCACAATCACGAATCACATTCAACAGCTAAAATGAGCAACAACACATCCAATAATATTGTCGACATGAGGTATGCCAATATCGGTTGCCTATGCACAGGATGATATATATAGACATTCATCTCTAACACCATCATTAGCCATACTGTTGAAGGACCACCCACGCCTCCTCCCGACTCCCCCCTAGCAGCACAGTCTGCCTTTAAGAGAGCCAAGATGGCCCCTCTTTTTGGCACTCATACCCCGGACTTTGTCCAGACGACCCTTGAGGTGGCCGATACCGCGGCACAGATCGACCCAAGAATACCAGAACCTGTGGTCTCTGATAACGAAGCCGGTACAATCGGGTATCGGAGGCTGTCCTCTACTCCCATTACAGAGGTGGCCGCTACAGCTGCAGAGGTGGCGGACGTGGCCGAGGAAATCGATTTTGACGAGATTGATGTACGTCCAACGATAAATAGCTTGATATTTTTACTCTATGTGCACTGCTAACACATCATAGGACGTCGAAGTAGACATTGGCCCCGACTTCTCCCACGAGCTTGCCGGTCAGGAAGACAACGGTCAAGATGAGGCGCCAGTTTTTGCCTATGAATTCGCCGGAGTTGGCTTTGATAGAACTCAAAGCTTCTCTGGTAGCGAATACAGCCCGGGTTCATACCCCATACCTGGTCTAGACGACAGAGGCGATGGCACAAGCGGCGTCAAAGAAGATTTCGATCTCAAGGACCCGACGCTCGAAAGATTCCCGTCTAACCGCGAGGGTATTTTCCAGAGAGTGCGCAAACTTGAAACCGGACTAACAGAGGACATTCCGTTGTTTGATGGATTCCCCGCATCTCCAGTTGTGAGCGCCGGGCGCAAGAGCTCTTCTGATCTCAACGGCGAGTCTTTTTCAATTTCGCCGACGACAGCAGCAACACACTTTACCAACTGGTCACAGAGTAGTGGTAATGGCGGCAGCAGCTTCAGCCAAGAGTCTCGGAGACGATCAGCCAGCAAAGGTAGTGCCGCTGGTGCACCATCACCCTCACTACACTGCATCAATGAGGAGAACGCACTAGCTGAAGAAGACGAAGACAACAGCACACTGCTTTCGATGCCGACCCATAATAAGAAACCTGTGTTGGCAAGTCTCGGCGGTCCCCTCCAAAATGCAGCCACACCACCTCTTCCTCCTATCCGACACACGATACGTCCAGACGAAGCCCCGTCGATTGTTGTCCACAGAGCCAAAAACACCACTAGTGCCAAGCGTACTGGTAACAGTGCTACAATTTCTGATTCCACCACGACGCCTGCCATACCCGGTGCATTCCCCAGCAGCAATTAGAAATACTAGCGGTTAGGCTGCTTTTCCTGCACTGTGGCAGAAGACTGAGAAGCGCATCAATTAAAGAAGTGGACTAATTGAGACGAGATTAACGGCAAAAACGCCGGTGAGGATACTAGCTGAGAAATACGGCATGGCAAAATTACAACGGGTCCAAGAACTCGGACCAGCTGTTTCTGAACTGAGATGGGTTGCTGTCTTTTTTTTTTTGTATTAGATAATCATTATATCACTTATTTGTTTATGCAAATACAAATATGCTTTTATCACAATTTGACAGCTGAGTCGTTGGCACGTTTACTTATTTGACGAGATATGAAAAAAAGAAACAAAAAAAAAAGAAAATGCTGTTCAAGCTCCAAGAACTGCAAACTGAATCCAATGACACCAAACGCCCCGATAGAATGTAGACTCAGAAAAGGCCAATGCGAAAACAACAATGAAAAACTGATGTGAAAAAGAGGGAAGAAGAATAAAGAAAAAGAAAAGGAACAGAAGAAAAGGACTACAAGACCAAAGTGCATGGCAATCTACATGACTAAACATGTCGCTGTCCGAGCCCGTTGCCGGCCAGCAAGCTCGAGCTCAACTTCATCATCGCCCAACTCAGCCTGTCCTGCTAGGTCGCCAGCATGTCTGAGCTCGGCCTGCCGCATGCGACGCTGCCGCCGGCGCTGTCCAGCCCCTCTAAGATCAGCTTCATCCGATGCCTGCATGTAGTTAACCCATGTCTGCTCCAGCCGGTTTGCTAGGTCGACCTTGCCCCGTAGAACACGCAGCGTATGCTCGTCGACTGTTGGCTGCCAGCGGTAGTAGCACTTGAGCGATATGACTTGAGTCGAAGCCGCGTTTCTAGCCAAAAAGGCAGGCTGGATTGCGCTGCTGTTCTGCGACATGATCTCGCGCACACCTGACCAGGTAATGTTCTGGCAGTCAAAAATATCCATCAAGAGGCCGACATAGGGGGCTCGGCGGAAGACGCCACTGTTGTGGCTGCATGGCGTTGGTGGTCTTTGGCGCACAGCATTGCTTGCCTCGACCAAAGTCAGGTTCGTGACTGCGGTGTTGTCAAGCCGGAGGGTCTCAAGATTGGAGCATGCGCGCAGTACAGGCACCAGGCCGTCGTCAGAAATGCCTTCACAGGAGCTAAGTGAGAGGTGCTTTAAGCTCTTCGTGGCACATGGTGCAGTAGCAATACCGTCGATCAAGATCTCGTCAGTCAGCTGGGAGAGATCATCAAGCTCCAGCGTTGTCAGGTTTGCAGCCGAATCAAGCACAGGCCGCAGACCGTCGTCGGTGATATGCCGAAGTCCGGACAGGACTAGGGTTTCCAGGTGAGGTGCGCAGTGACCAACAGCCTCGAGAGCATGGTCAGTAATTAAAGGGCAGCGGCTAATGTTGAGGTGCCGCAGAACTCGTGGTTTTGTGAGAGGCTTGTTACTGAAGACATCGCGTGGAGGATCGACACCGTGCATCATGACGGCCAAGGCCTGATTAGTGAGGTCCCGGCAGGCGCTTAGGTCTAGGCGCTCGAGGCGGCCTTTCTTGAAAAACTTTTTAGCCGTATCAAGTCTCCCAAAGTTTCTGATTTCAGAGACACGGAGGTCGCGCAGCTTGCGGCACGACTCGAGGATGACACCGACAGCCAATGCATCGATATTTTTACACCAAGACAGGTCAAGGACCTCAAGCTTATGACAGTAGCTCGCAATGGTTAAGCAGTTGCTGTTGACGACAGTGTTCAGTCCTCGTAGATCCATCTTAATGAGATCCTTGTTGGTTCTGAACAAAGCGTCAAGCTGTTCCGTGTCTATCTGGGACCCTTCGAGCGTTACACTGACAATGTTGGTGCATCTGCTGTTTATGAGCGCCAGTGCATCCATGTCCCTCACCTGGACACAGCCGCGCAAGTTGAGGCGCTTGATAAACGGTCCAGCCTTGTTGAGGATTTGTTCGAGCGATGTTACGGGGATCTTATCGTAGAACTCAACTGCGTCGAGCGTTGTCCAGAGCTGTCCATCAAAGCAAGCCCCGTACATGTCGCGGTTGATTCGTGAAGCCCGAACAAGGTCTTTGTGGGAGAGGAAACTGAGCACCCTGATCTTTACTTCAAACGGCAGTAGTTTCCATGACTGTGCAAACGTTCTCGGGAGACGTGTACGTTGGCGCAGCAGAGGCATCGATGCAGCCCGCACCATGTCGGCGGGAAGAGCAGATGTGCTCGGTTCTGCAACGCCCATACTTGTGAGGTCAACCTTGCGGATAGCATTACTACTCAGGAATCTGTCGACCGAGTGAGGAAAGGGTGGGAAAGGCGTAGTGGATGGCGACTCGGGCCGCGAAGAGGGCGAACTGCTGGCCGGGGCGGCTGTGGTGCCCAGGTCGGATGGCAGTGCATTAGAACTCAAGGAAGACGAAACATATGGCGTAATTGAAGGAGAAAGGCTGATGCACGAAGGGCCAGCACTAGAGCGGTAGGGAGAGCTATTGGATCGAGCACGACCAGAAGAACTACCAGAGATGCTTGCAAACGAGGAGCTGCGGGAAAGGCGCTGGAGTAGGCGTTGGCGCATGGGTGTCTTGGTGGCTGGTCCATCAATAACGGAGGTATCCGGGGTCTGTGAGAAGTCCTGATTCTCTCCAACGATGGCAGTTGCTTGCACAACTTCTGGGGTGGCATTGATGTTAGCCATAGGGCCAGCGACCGGGGTTGGTCCATCCATTGTGGTAAATGAGCTAGGTTTCCGGGGTATAGAGGTCTGGGGACGGCCCAAAAAGAGAAAAAGAGTGATGAGTGATGAAGCTATCCAAAGCCACCAATACTATTTAACAAAATAAAGAAATAAGAAGAAGCACGGAAAATACAGCAATGCTATTAAGCAAAACGGGAGCAATCAAAGCCGGTGCACTTCATGGAGCCAAAGATGGGAAGCTGAAGAGTGTCGCTGGGTCAAGATAGCTGTCCAGTTGCAATCCAGTTGCAGTCTGGTTGCTCTAAAGGATACAATAAAGGCCAAGGATCAGAAGGTTCCAGTGCTTTCAGCTTGGATTGGGCGGCGTTGTGGGATGTCGATTAATGATGAAAATGGTTCGAGAACAGAGCAGAGATGAAAGAGCTATACAAGTGACGAAGAAATGTAAGAGAGGAAGAAAGTAGGGAAATGAGGAGGCCAAAAAGAGGAGAGTTTAATGAGATGGGAGGAAGTTGTAGAATCGAGCAGAGCCAAGAATAGAAAGGTAAAAAGAGACGGAAAGCCAAAAGCCAAAAAAATACAAACTACAAACACCAAAAGCAAATAAGCTTCTGATAGAGTATGAAGGGAAGTGGCACTGGCGCTGGGGGCCGCGCGTGGGGTTGCGGTTCTTTGTAATAATGAATGGTCACTTGTGCTGTAGTGCTGCAACTTTACAAGCTCAAGGACAGCAGCAATGTTGAAGTTCAAATCAAGAATCATGCAATGGATCTCGAGGGTGGCCAAAGAATGAGAGAGAGTGAGCCAGCCAGTTGCACGCAGCCCGTCGAGTGGTGCAGTTGTTATCCGATAGCAGTAGTTGATGGCTGGATACGAGAATGTGGATAGGCCGGGCCTAGACAAGCAAGGCACAAGGCTAGTGAAGTCGAGGTACAAAGCAGGAGAGTATGGAGTAAGGAGTAGTGTTTTTGGAGAATTGTGGAAAAGGACGTCGGCGTGAGCGAGGAGTTTCGGGGTGGGCTATTCCGGTGGTTGTTGGTGTGAACAGATGTAGTGGCTGTCAGATGTAAGCATGCAGATGCAGGGAGCAGCAGTGGCCGTGTCTGTCTTGCTCTTGTCTCTGTTTCTGTTTCTGTCCGTCGGGCTGCTATCGGAAGCTTTCGAGGTCGTGGTTGAGGTCGAGGTCGAGGTCGAGGTCGTGGTTGATGATTCTAGGTATACCAAAAGCACAAGCTAGCTGTGCATGTGCTCATTCAGGCTTATGCGAGTTGTAGATTTGTTGCAATAATTGAAGTGGCCAAGTTTATTAGATATTTTGAGTGGCGAGATTAGGCAGACAAGAGAACTTGTGATATGTAGGGTAAAAGAGGTTGAGAATGTCAGCTAAAAGGAGGGAGATGAAGAAAGAGATGGGGATCGAAGTAAGCTCGCAAGGAAGGGACCTAGAGTCGCCTCGTGGGATGGACACGTTGGGAAGGAGAATACGAGGGTAGTAAGAAATCTGAGAAGGTGCGACCCTTTTGAATGCACAAAGCAGTCAATAAAACAAGTCAGATACATCAAATAGTAGATGGATAGATAACCAAATACAAGCCACAAAGAAGACGTCAAACGGGACAGGAATGGCAAGTACGACGAGCACTACTTGCTACATTGGTATTGGATGGGTGGATAGATGGATTCGGAAATAGATGGGGGAACGAGACCACAACCAAAGAGGAAAGAGCAAGCAAACAGCACGAACCCCGCCAGTGGCGGTTCTTATCGACCATTATCAGCTGTTATCAGAGGCCGAAGCAGGCGCTATCGGCCTTAGACAGGGGTTGTATCCCAGCTGGTTCAAGGTCTTGAGTGGGCCTGTCCTCTGTCTTTATCGTTGATGGAAAGCGGTGTGGTGGGGCAAGCACTACGGAGCATTTAAGGCGAGTGCAGATGAAGAGTATCTGATCACGGATAACTCTGGTGAAGAGGCTGTATGTAACGAAATCTAAATATCAAGGGAAAACGATAGGGCGAGGAGGGACGAGAAATACTTGAAAATGGAGGCGAAGTACTGAGGTAAAGATGGGGAGACGGATGTAGCGGAAGTACAAAGAAGAAGAGGAGAGCAGAGTTATGGGTACAACTAAATATATGGGTAGAGAAGAGAAGGCGGGAACGAAGAAGGAGTGGGTTAGTAGCATGGTAAAACTGGATAGAGAGACAATGCGATAGGTGAAGGAAGAGAGAGTGGACAAAGGACGTAGAAGGAGTTGAAGAAGAGAGAGGGCAAGAGATTGATGTGTTGTATGAGTGGAAGATGCAGACCAAACGACTAAGGAATGGTATAATGAGATAACAAAAGAAGAAAATTGCCAAATGCAACGGTCAACTGGTCCTGTTCTCGGCAAGCGTCAAGCATCTCGCAGCAGTACACCATCACATCATCAAACGAACAATGGCAATCTTTCTCGTTTGGTTCAAGCTTCTTTAGTTTGTGTCGTTCATGGTTATTTCTGTGTCATCCTCACAGATCCGCCTTATCTCCTGTGGTCGTCTGCCATGGTCACACCGACAGTCGGCAGGTCGCGTGCTGTCGGCAAGTAAGACAGTGTGCAGACACGGCGGCCTTGCGTGATTGGTGAGATATGAGTCGTAAGATAAGAGGAAAGACGAGCGATAGAAGACAGAAAAAAGAGACACAGAAAGAGAGACTGAAAGATAGGGAGTTGTAGATAAAGAAGGGTAAGAGATAACAGAAACAGAAACAGAAACGGAAACGGAAACAAAAGAAACATGAATTAATTTTTTTTAAAAAAAAATACCGTTGATATTCGAGAGAAGGACACAAAGGGACGCTCGACTGGATCCGATGGAGACAAAGCGGTGTTCCACGGGTCCTCAAGTGCGGAGAAATATCGGTCTTGCCCATCCAGGGTCCCTCTTGCTTTTATGCCGGCCGCCTTGTAATTCAATGAATATTAAGATCATGGCGTCGGCCCATCCTACTATTTAACGGCCATGAGGGGGAAAAGGACCAAGAGCCTCCAATAAAAAACAGCATAACAACTAGGAGGATGCAGATTATATATATGTACTGAGTAGGTGCAAATGGTCATACCGCCACTATCTATGGCTGAGGGTGCAAAAATCGGGCCGAGAAGCAGAGACAGGGACAGGCTGGTGTGATTATGCAGCTTAAGCCGATGCACTTATTCTATGCAACCTCTTTCCTAATGGCGGTTCTAAAGGGTGTCAGTCAGCAAGCAGTGTGCCATCTGGCCAAGTTGGCCAGCCATTTGAGCACATATGACTGACCAGTATTCTGCAACCAGGAATGTTGATCACCGCAGTCTATCTTTTTACAATCAAAGTGTCCACCAGTATTGCCATATCTGATTTTACAAAGTCATTGCATAGTCCTGCATCTACAGTCTAGGCACACATGGTGAAACTGCCAATAATCGAATATTAAATACACATTATCAAGACAATGCTGGGCTGAGCTGTCTAGGTCAACAGACAATCAGCACATTGATATATTGACTATATATATACCGACCAATCCTCAATATTTGTGCATGTCTTAATGTCCTCATGCAGAGGGTCTTGGTCAAACGAGTCAAGAGATCCCCGATCTAGACCAGCCACCCGACTCCGACACGAGACCCTTATGTGCTGTATTTTTTGGCAGCGACAGGCACCAGGCACCTCCACCTATGTATGGCCTGAGACAGCTGGACCCTGCAAGGTTCAGAGTTCTGCCGGCCTGTCATCGCATTCTTTGTCTCTGGTGGATGGTGGCCGTTCCCACATCCCACCACCTAGCTTATAACCGTCCTCTCTTTTTCGCCGACATACTATATTCGCCTTATTACTCCCAATATCTACTTTACACAACTGTTTCCTTATCACAAGGCTCGTTTATTGACACCCAACTTACAGCCTTGCGCCGCCTTATCCCTGCACCAGTGACCCCATACACACAGGACAGTTAGCTACCCCACTGCCACATGTTTCAAGCTGGCTCCATACTTTATTTGCTAGTTTACTTTGCTATTTATTTTAATTCTACTCAGACCGGACAAGCCTCGATATATACGACCCACCGAGACAATGGTTTGCCGGTGTTCCGTGTCGTGCTGCATTCGCGCCTTCCTATTCGGCGTGATTCAACATGCACCGATTCAATTAGATAATCAGCATCAGCTGCGGCCATTACTATGAAGAGATGACAGCCAACCGCTCAGCTCTACATTGATAGTCCATTTCTTCAACTTGCTTATCCTGCTCGCCGAGCTGTTTCTCAAGCAGCTGTCCAGCTCAGAGAATCAAGGTGTAAGCTCGGGTCTAGGCACAATAATGTATGCTATAGTCCCCTATAACATTATGATATGTCTAACTAGCTACTAGAATAGTAGTGCAGTCTCAAGCAATCGATGCTTCTCACTCTTTCCTAGATTGATGCTACCTCGTACACCTCTCTACCATACCGCCACCATGTTTGCTAATTAATTGCCTCGTACGGGCCCCTCCACGGCGCGGGGCGCTCGTTGCAGTTCACACTGCAACCATACGGATGCGAATGCGTAATTCGACCTGGTCGCCTAAATATATAGTAACGCTTGTAATACTTGTAATACATATACTCTACACAGGCAGTCGGGTTGGATCTTGCATCCCGTCAGGATGCGAATCGGCAATTTACAGGCATATGTGCAGGTATATCCTGTCAGCCACTACGCAGCATCTACTCTGTACAGGGTTTCTACGCCTGTCATTTTCACCATATCACCCTACTATCAACTCTTTATTCCGATTCAGCCAATGCTTCTTCATTCTTCTGTCCCAAGCCTCATTCGTACCTCAGCTGTGTTAAGCTTATTTTGACAGCTAACTGCCATACTGCGTTCCTTCCGTTTTCATATTTTGTCATATGCTCTGCAGTCTGCTTGTTGTCGGTCGCTCTTTCCTCACGTTATTCTTCTTATTCGCTGCTGCACGGCCCCAATTGCTTTTCACATGACTCTATCCCGTCCCGCTTTTCTTACGTAAGATACTCCTTCTCACTGTCAGTATGGGCAGTGCGGGCAACAACATGCGCTACCGAGATCCTGGTTTTTGGCATTTTGCTGTCTTTTGATGGCCCTCTACTGGCCTTATCTCTCTATTTTGCTATTGCTCTATTTCGTCGATTGGGACACCAAATCGTATTTCGAAGTTCATTTAGCGGCTGGCGACTACTTTGTATGACGACCGACAGCTATAATGGTCATACCGCCGTAGTGAACCTGCCAAAAAAAAAAAAAAAAAAAAAAAAGGAATGTACCCCACCCCCAAAAAGGTGACGCTTTTTTGTGCTATTCGACCTTTTTTTCGCGTTCGTTCCTTCCGTGGATGATGGGGACAGAAACAGGAAACTGTAAACGTCTCCTCCTTCCTCATCCCGCTGATTCACCCTCGGTTCCTTCCTAACCCCAGAGCATCCTGTTCTTTGTCCATGTTTCCTTCTTCTTTTGGTTCTTCTCGTCGGAAAGTGAACATTGCTGAGATTGCCATTTCCTCTCCAAATAGCTGCATCTTGGTTTCTGGCCTTTTGCAGTCAACGTTTTGCCTCGCTTCTTTGCCTCTTATTTTGGGCTCTTTGTACCTCTGGTCACTTTTGTCCCTCACCTTGCCGTTTCATCCACCCCAGCCCGGCCGTGCCTGGCGCGTCTTTCCTTTGTGATTCGCATTGGCCCTCGCTGTCTGTTTCCGTTCTCCAGCTCCTCGCTCTTCTTTCTGTTCTTGTGTTCGTGTGTTCTTGTGTTCTTCAATCTTCAATTTCGCATTTTCTCATTTCCCCGTTTTTCCTCTTCTCTTTACCTACTTACTTTCCTCTCAATTTCACGCGTCGTCATCTTCTTCTACTTGTCGACTTACTACTTCTTTATCGTTGGTTGCTGTCGTTTAGTAGACTCTCCAGCTAGCTAGCTGACTCTGCATTTTTTTGCCTTTGCGTCTTCAATCTGTCGGTCGGCCGTTTAGACTACATTCATTTTGCTCTTGGAGGCTTTGTGTCTTTCGCTTGCCATCGCTCTCGCCAACCTCTCATCATTCTCTTTCGCGTCGTCTTAAATCCACCAATCCATCGATCCATCGATCCATCAGTCCATCAATCTATCCGTCTTCGATTACTCACCCATCGTCACGCTTAACCCACCTCAGACGCTACCTTACCCAACTCACTTAACTTCATCCATCCGGCCAGCTTTAACCAAACTACATCCAGCCACTTTATCGCAACATCTCGACCACCTACCATTCACCATTCAGACAGCGAGCACGGCATCTCCCTGCTCCGGCTTCCGCCTTCAGGCTTCGGGCTTTTGCTCCCCTCCCGGCCTATCCTTCGACTCACCCCGGGCCATCTGTCATCCTCTTAGCTATGCTCCATATCTACGACACAATCCCTTCGGAGAAGAGTGCCCTCGACCAACATGACAGTACAGACGACGTCGCAGCCACCACATCCATCGACTCTCCCGATACCGTCAATGCCATCCCGACAATGGACCCTCCAAAGCTTGCCCGCAACAGCAGCAGCTCAAACTCTGTATCGACCTCTCCTCCCATCTCCAATCCAAACCAGCTAGCTCTGCCCCTCCACATTCCCAAAAACCGCAGCACTGGCAACCTTCTCCTCACTGCAGATGCTCCCGACAGATCTCGCATACGCTTCTCTTTCGATGCCAGCACCGCCGCTGCCGAGTTCGATGCTCTCGCACGCTCCCCCATCGTTACCGACCACGACAATGGCCTCGGTCTCTCGGGCCTGCGTCGCATCCGCCAGCATGCCCCTCCCATGCGTGCTCCGACTCTCCCCTCCGATCAGGCATCACGAAGCCCCTCCTTTGTCTCCTTGCCGCGCTCTGTCTCCATGGTCTCCATGATTCAGCCCAGCCCGTCATTTTCGTCCTCATTTGCCGATAGCAGTGGTCCTAGTCCGAGCGCGGCTCCCATCTCGACTCCCTCGTTCTCGGAGGACCTGAACCGCTTCCCTTCAGAATCATTGCACTCCTTCTCATTTGCTCACCAGTCCGGCGACCTCCTCCATAGCCATCAAGCTGTTTTTAAGCGTTCTGTCGACTTTATGAAAGATCGCGGCTTTTCTGCTTCATCATCAGCAACGTCTACCACCGCCGGCCTGGCTAGTGCCCAAGCCCGCGCCTCAGGCGATATTGAGACACAGAATATGCTTGATTTGCTAGCCCGTGCCCAGCTCGTCAGCGCAAATAACATTGGAGGGGGTGCAGGAAGTGCCCATAATGATGCAGCTTTTGGTCCGTTGACCGGCCCACCTACGCTGTCGCCTGGCGACAATGTCAACGTCTTTGAGAGCACCTTCATTCCCATGCCTCGGACTGCCAGCCCGGAGCTACTTTCGGAATCTGTTGCCGAGTCTGTCGCATCTGCATCCGAATTTGACTCCCCTCTTCTGATGGCAAAGACGATGCCGCACCCTCGCGAGCCGTCTATTCACCTGCTCTCCGATGAACGTCCGAGACTCACGATTTCGGGGAGCCCCGACAGTGACGCTGTTACTGACACCCCAAACGACTCGGTAGAGTCGTCACGAACACCAACAAATGAGAGCGGCAACTCACAGTTCACTCAGCTCACCTCCCCACCCATCTCACGCCGTCCCAGTTTGCTTCTCCGCCGTACCTTGACTGATGTCACGCCTGTAGCTGTGCAGCAGCGTCTCCTCGATACTCTTGCGATGCCTTATGAGTCTCCTCTCCCTCCCCCTTCGATCGCTTCTACTGCATCAGTCGCAAAGACTACCGTTGTGGGCGGTGTATCACCACGGTCCATGTCCGTGGCGACAGATGGCGACACAAGTACTCAGCGCCCCCCTTCTGCCACTAGCCAGTCGTTTGCTTCGCCCACCGGACTGCCGAGTATGTCAATGCCACCTGGTCAGCAACACCCCACGCGCTGGGTGCCCGCTGCACAGGCCATCTTTACAACCGAGGCGAAGCCGCCATGGACCATCATTGCTGCCAATGACTTGGCATGTCTCGTTTTCGGTGTGACTAAGGCCGAGGTTCGCAAAATGGGCATTCTTGAAGTTGTGCAGGAAGAACGGCGGTCTTGGCTGGAGAAGAAGCTTCTACATACCGGCCCCGATGAAGAGTTGTTTTCTACCAGCCCTACGTCTGAAAATACGCCTCCTTTTCCTCCTCCTCCTCCTCCTCCTCCTCCTCCTCAGATTGCACAGCCTACTCCGAAATCGCCAACAGTCAACACGTCCAGTCTGCTGGGTGCACGCGGTGGTGGTATCACAGCCAAGCTTTTGAGCAAGCCCAACTCACGGTCGCAGACGCCTCAGCAGAGCAGCGGTCACCAAAGTCCGCAACAGATTGCAAGGCGTGCGCAAACTGTCCACAGCGGTATCGCAAGCCCGAATGTTGCTAGCCCCGGCAGCGAATCACGGTCAACTAAATCGAGTGCAAGCAGCCATCACCACAACAACAAGTCGCGCGGTGTTCTGCTGTGTGGTGACGTTGTGCCCATCCAGAAGCGCAACGGCCTGACAGGTTCGGCCAGTCTTTGGGTCAAAGAAAAGCGCGTTGGTCTTATTTGGGTCCTGGAGGAGATCCACGAAGACGTGGCAACTGTAACAATCGATGAGGAGGGCTGTGTCACCTCTGTCACCGGTTCCATGGTGCCGATCTGGGGTCAAGAATTTCCTCCAGAGCAGCTTTCCGGCCTCGATATCGGCCGTCTTGTGCCTCGCATATCGCGCCAGGGCATTGACCCTCGAACCGGCCCCGTTGACTTTGCCGAGATTGCACGTCGCAAATTCTACACGTGCTGCAACTCTGATAAGATCAGCATCCCAGCGTCTGTGGAACCTATCCATATAAAAGGAAGCAGGCAGGGCAGCCAGCCCGGGCTTCGCATATCGAGCTTCCCACATATTGCAGGTATTATTGTGGTTTCGACGCAGACTCTAGCAATCAAGAGCTCCAACTCGGTGTTTTGCGGCGCGTTGTTTGGCTATGCGCGACCCAATGGCCTACCAATCACCCAGCTTGTTCCTGATTTTGACAAGATCCTGCAGACACTTGTAGAGGTCGACCATGTGCACATGCATGATGGTCTTGTGGTACCGGAACACAGTTTCCGCAAGGCGTCGGCATTTCTGGCGCTGCGCGAGGGTCGGCCTGATGCAGGCTCGGCGTTCTTGCGGCCAGAAGGTCTACCGGCACGGCACCGTGACGGATCGGAGCTCAAGATTGACGTGCAGATGCGGGTTGTGAAGAGCGAGAAGCAGTCGCTGCGGGAGGAGGTGATTGAAGAGGCAGTGGAAGACTCTGAAGATGCAGCAGCTAGCCAGCCAGCAGGTGGTACTACTCGGCGCAAGTCCAAGGAAGCACCCCGGCGAAAGAGCGGTGCGGAAAAGCGCGACGGTGCAGGAGTCGAGATGGTGTATGCGCTCTGGATTACGTACTCACGCCATCTGCATGCCACACGCGGCAGCCTAGGTGTTGCGTCTCCCCATTTGTCTGGTGCAGCGACACCGATGCACCAGCCCTCACCCGGCCAGACCCCCATTCATGCAGCCCACGACTATAGTCTCCCTGTGCCCTCGGATGATCACCTGGACCTACGGGATAGCACTAGTGGTGGTATAAAGCAATCGCAGTCGCTCACAGCTCTTGTATCGCCGCGGCTGCCCCCACTGCTACTGCCAACGTCAGCAGTGTCTTCGTCACTAAAGGCGCCCGTGTCGACTGCGCCCGTGTCAACCACGGCTGTCGGTGCCCCGTCCACGGCAGTCCCAATTTGGAGAAATCCAAGTTCACTGAACACCTCGACAGAAATGGCGGCGTCCTCATCATCGCCCCTCCCATTGTCGCAGACCGAAAAGGCCACGCAGTCTAATCAGGAAGCAGCACAGCCTGCAAAGGGCCCGGCAGCGGCACAAATAAAATTGGCAGCTAGCAAGACGCAGACGACTACCGCGGTAACATCACCGATGCCTCAAAAGACTGTGGGTAACGCAAAAGCTGTCGATACAGCGGACAAGAAAAAGACGATCGATGACTTTGTGATCCTCGAGGAGATGGGCCAGGGTGCGTATGGCCAAGTAAAGCTTGCGCAGCAGCGCGGCACGAACCACAAGGTTGTCATCAAGTATGTGACAAAGAAGCGTATTCTGATGGACACTTGGACGCGTGACCGCCGCCTGGGCACAGTCCCTCTCGAGATCCACGTCTTGGACTACCTACGCAGCAAAGACAACGGTCGGCTGCGGCATCCCAACATTGTCGAGATGGAAGATTTTTTCGAGGACGATGTCAACTACTACATTGAGATGAAGCCTCATGGTCTGCCGGGCATGGATTTGTTTGACTATATTGAACTTCGCACGAACATGGAGGAGCGTGAGTGCCGTAGCATTTTTGTGCAGGTTGCGCAGGCCGTGCACCACCTGCACACCAAGGCGCTCGTAGTGCACCGCGACATCAAGGACGAGAACGTGATCCTGGACGGCGAAGGTAACATCAAGCTGATTGACTTTGGATCTGCAGCCTACATCCGCAGCGGGCCTTTTGACGTGTTTGTGGGCACGATCGACTATGCGGCGCCCGAGGTTCTCGCGGGCCAGCCATACCGTGGCAAGGAGCAGGATGTGTGGGCGTTGGGCATCTTGCTGTACACGATTATCTACAAGGAAAACCCATTCTACAGCATCGACGAGATCATGGACCGCGACCTGCGTATCCCGTACACGATCAGCGACGACAGCATCGACCTCATCCGCGGCATGCTGGATCGGGATGTCAACCGGCGGCTCAACATTGACCAGGTGCTTGAGCACCCGTGGTGCAAGCCCGACCCTCCCGAGGAGTAGTTAGGCCACCACAATGGAGACAGAACACGACACAACTTTAAACACAAAACACAAAACGCAACAGAAAAACAAAAACAAATCATAGCAAAACAAAGCAAAACAAAGCAAAGCAACGTGCTCTGCACGACGACGACGAAACGAATGAGCAATGATTTGGCGGGTTTGGACGGTCCGTCCCATTTTATGTGATTCTATACCATATTGTTGTACTTTCTATTTGGCTTTCTTTCTTTTGTTCTTATATAATTATACCAGACTTATTTATACCAAACTGTTCCTTGTAATTTGCTTTTCTCTTCTTTTTTATTCGTTCTATTGCATCTTATATCATAGCATGTGGGCATTCATTTGGATTGGTTAGGACTCGTCTCTACAGACGGTATTCTAGAGAACAAAAAATGCAGTTAATTTCTTATTATACTATAATCTGTGTACTGGTCCTGTAAGCTGCATCATATCGGTGTCTTTTTGTAAAGTGTATTTAGTCATCTCTCCTTTTATTTTGTGTTTGTTTTCTTCTATTTTTTACAAAGTTTTCTTCTCTAAATATTCTATTGTAATTGAGACGTACTTGACCAAACAATTACACAAAATCACAATAAAATAAACAATATCATTGACAACTTCCAAGTTATCCCTTGCGCTACACACGGGTAATATAAAGTAATACAAAACCAAAATGATGTTGGTCGCTTGACTGAATAAATATCGAAGAAAATGAGAATGGCGAGTGCACTGTAGTGTATTAGTTAATCCATCGCGTACTACCAATCACATGCCCCACTATAAACACGTGCTGCTATTCGACGCCGAGGCACGACTCTTCAACACCGACTTCCACACAATGTCGACATACAAACTCAAACGACCACCGATGTCGGGATCTCAAAGCTAGAATACCTTTTTAATTCTGTCAGATCAACGGATCGTGATTAGCGAAGCTAATACGGCTGTTGTTCAGAGCACTCATTCATTAGAAACGCCACGCGGCATCCCTCGCGTCGCCCCTTTCGGCACATCATTATGTCTCTGGAGTACATCTATGTAACACGGCACGGGGTAATTAATGGACTGTCTTGACTGTGGAATGCATTGATGATTGTGGCTGACACATGCATCTAGTTCCGGTCCAATTGGGTCGTTGACCCGGCTACTGGCGACTACAAGGCCAACTTCCCTACGCCGACTGGCATTGCAGCCGACCCGGCATTGACTTCGCACGGCGTCGACCAGGCCCGGCAGCTGGCTGCACACTTGTCACGGCGTGATGGCGATGGCAGAGGAGGCCGCCCTGTTCCGGTGCCTGTTGAGCGGATTTACTGCAGTCCATACTACCGCTGTTTGGAGACGATCCGGCCGTTTGTCGAGACGGTGCAGGATGCCGAGACCGAGGGCGGACTGATGGAATCGCGAACGATCTTGCCGTCGTTAGCATACCCGGACTCGCGCAAGTCATGGTGGGCAGTGCGCTGCGACCCGGGCCTGGTGGACTGGTTCGGCGCAGCACCATTTGAGCAGCCGCAGCCAGCGCCGGTGTCGCTACTACAGCAGAAGTATTTTCCTTGGATAGATTTGTCGTATGATCACTCGGGGGTTGTGCCGCTGCGCAAGGGCGAGACGATGGCACAGTTGCACGCGCGGATGGCGGCAGCGCTTAGTCACATTATCCAAGAGTGTGACCGGGACGGGGTCCGTGCGATTGTGATCTGCTCGCATGCAGCACCAATTATCGCCATGGGCCGTGCACTGACGGGAGACGTGCCATTTGAAGTCGAGACTGAGGACTTTGGTACATTTACGTGTGGTTTGAGCACGTTCCGCCGGCGGAGGTGGCAGCACCAGCACCAGCACCAGCACCAGCACCGGCATCAGCCAGCTCAGCAAATCAATACGAACAGGAAGAAGCCTGGTTTTAACGGCAGGGACCCTAGCCACGTGCTGCCGTGGGACGATCAGTTCCAGACACTGCGCAATGAGCCGTGGACGGGCGGACGCGGTGTCGGCGGTGGCTGGGACTGCGACGAGAACTGCGACTGTGGTTTCCTAGCAGGTGGTGAGGAACGCGGTTGGTAAGTCTGTTTTTCATTTGTGGCGTCTCACTTTTTCATATATTCTCTGCACCCCATTTCTTTGTTTCTTTTCTCCGCCTCCGCGCTGCCTCTGTTTCCCTGTTTCCTTTTCCCTTTTCCTCCCCCCCCCCCCCCCCGCGTCAATGCATCTTTATTGGTTATCCATTCATTTTGCTCAACGCCTTTGCTATTCTACATTTCATTTTCACCTTTACTCATCCACTCTGAGTACTTGTGGTGTCTCACGATGTCTCGCCGTGTTTCTACAGCTGGGGTGCAGCTGGGTATGATTTCTTTTGATTTCTGTTGGTGTTGATTCTTTACCGAAGTTACCCTGTCTTACACCTCACGATGCAGCCAAGGATGCAGTCTTCCAAGTGGATTCGATAAGAGTAGAGTGGGGAGCAGAGACCGAATACCTGAGACACCAAAGAGTGAGACATTACGCTCTGAGACACAAATGCTGAGTCACTGAACGACTGGCCATCTAATTACCAAAACTAAAACAGAAGCGATTTTGGAGGAGGGTGGCCAGTCAAGCAAGTGAACTTTCCCTCTTTAAAACATGCCATCGACCCTGTTATTAGTCTAGACGGAGGCGAAAACAAGTGATATTTTATGATCATATTCTCGGATGTATGATTTTCAGAATATTGATATATCAGTATTCTTGCGTTTAAAGACTTGTGACTTTTCGGAGGAGAGGAAATGTCATGGTTAGTGACCAACATAGCCTCGCCAAAGTCAAGTCTAGGCCACGGAAGATATCCGCTGTTGGCAGGAGTTTTTTTTCTTTTCATTTTTCATACATGAATCTATATACTAATAATATATGCAGGCGGTTTAGTGGCGACGACGAGTCGTTTGCAGGCTCAAAGCAAGCTAAAGCCAAGGGCCCTATTGTCGACTCTGGTCTGGAGCTGGGAACAGTGGTGCAGGGGCGATCGTCGGAAACGCGGCTTCTGCAGGGGGCTCAGGAGAAAAAGGCAGAGAGGGAGGCAAAGCAGGCAAAGGAGCCGCAAAATGCACAGGAGAAGAAGATTGGAAGTGGCAAGGACGAGGTCAGTATGAGGGAGGCGTCAGCAGAAGCAGATGCCGGCAATGGCAGCAGAGCCAGCACAGAGAGCATAGAGGGCACGGTCAACCCAGACAGCACGGACGGGGCAGATGCGGCCGCTGCCAGCCACGCCGAAAGACCAACGCCCAAGCTCTGAGTTGCAAAGCAGGGCTAGACATAGCTAGACAAGAAACTTGAAGAGGTTGAAAAAAAAGTTGAAAAGACACAAAAAGACAAACAGTCATGGGTGTCTTGCATTTGCATTTGCATTTGCATTCACATATGTGTAGTATTTCAGCAACGGCCGCGGTAGAGTTTGAAAGGACCGCGCGGGGTTTCAGATTGGAAATGTTTGAGAATAAGATTGAGTACTCAATGGTCTGGCTCAAAGGTCACTGTTAAACGATAAATAATGGGACTCGCCAACGAAGCATGAATAAACGTAGCGATACACAGGCAAAATGTGTTTTATTGTCTTTTAAAAATCGGAGATTGATTACTATTCTAAGAAATAAGAGCAGAGACAAGACAGACTGCCGTTAGAGACATACCTGCACTTCTGCATGATATTGGCCTATTGATCTGGCCCGTCATGGGGCTGTTGTCGATACAAAAGGACCAAAAGGACGGCGAGTGAGACATTCAATGAATATTGCAGAGTGCAGTAGAGTGCAGATGACTGCGGAGTGTGCGATGACCACGATGGTCGACTGACTATCTGTGACTGCGACTGCGACTGCATATGTCGTATTGATTGCATGGAAGAAGACTGCCGGATGCATGCCGAGGCCGAGTTTTTACCAAGTCTGCAAATCTCGACTCAGAATACGAGTCAGAGTTAAGGTCAGCCAGCCAGTCTGCCAGTCGATAAAGGCTGTCATCTCGAGGATATCTAGATACTGGCTGCATATTATTCAGCTGACATGGCTTGCTGCATCTGCGTCTGCGTCTACTTCCCACAAGTAGAGCAGGGAGGCAGGCAAGTAGCAGGCGGGAGA
The DNA here is from genome assembly GCA_029298715.1 of Ophiostoma ulmi. NCBI lineage: Eukaryota > Fungi > Ascomycota > Sordariomycetes > Ophiostomatales > Ophiostomataceae > Ophiostoma > Ophiostoma ulmi. Next base: position 1,971,960 of record JANSLN010000002.1, on the reverse strand, counting down.
AGCACGCCTGGCATGGATGCTCTTTTGGCCGGCGTCATGCACAAACCAACCGTCTAAAATGGAAATGGTCGTAGTCATAGACACAGCATCATAGCATCTAGCATCATGATCGTTGAGTAGAGTCTGTCCATCTGCCGACCTTTCGATCTGGCCAGCTTTGATTCTCCCTCCCATCGCTGGCATCTGACACTTTCTTTCCTTTTCTTTCTTTAAATGTAAGTCTCCTTGTTTTTCGGATTTTCGTTACTTGTTCTGCATATCTCTTTTCCTGCTTCCTCTAGCTCGCCTTTTGGCTTGGTAACCTCGTTTATGTAAGTGCATGCTTAGAGCATGCTACTGCAGGAGAGATGGGTCTATCCATCACATTTTGTGCTCGTTATTTTACATTATCAATATTTGCACAAGGCTCACCCTCATACTACTGGTGCAGTGCTAACATAACTAATGCAAGATGATGCAAGGGCATTATGAAACCAAACTGTTGTATATTAGTGCAGCCTGGTAGTCTGGTACTGCTGCCTTGAGTATTATATTTACACCACGGTTAGTATCTATGTGAGACAAGCGTACCTCGTATTCTGTCTACAAGTATTACTCCTGCACAAATCAGAGACATGCTCCGTAGAGTCCAGGAACCGACTCAACCAGAAGATCACTAGAGATGATGATATGATGATATGATGATATGATGAGATGGGGATCAAAGGATTACAGAAAGAAGACTAGAGAACTGCAGGTAGAGACCAGAGGCCAAGAGATGAGACGGCTAGCTGATGGAAAACAAGGGTTTCAAAGACAAAGCAATATGGCAAATGAAAATGACTTTCCATAGAGGATGATGAAGAGGGATGAGATGATCAAGAAGATCAACAGCCATGAAAGAGAAAGCGAGAGAGCGAGTAATGAAGGCAAAGCAAAGTGGGAAATTGGCCATGGTAGGTCAAAGACTAGACACAACGTGCTACTGGTGCACTTCTTTGATACAGTTGCCATTGCGTGGCAATGCAAATCTCCATGTCCACCGCACATCCTGGAGGCCTAGCTGGACCCTATGCCCATCTTTGCCATGCAGATAGATATCGAGCTATTGAGCTATCGAGATTTCGAGATTTCGAGCCATCCTAGCTGGCAGCTAGCTGGAGTGATTCAGAGTGAGTCGTCAAGTGTAAATAGAGGGGTGCAATATAACCTGGAGACCTTTACTCCTCGAATAGACGCATGTCTGAGAACCTATGTGATTTGGGAAATTAAACACTGCACTCAAAGTAGACATAGCCTGTCAACTGAGAGACAAAAGTAATTATCCAATCATGAAGAATAAAAAGGTACAGCATAGCATTGCTCCGTCATTGTCTTGGATGAGGGGGGCCATCAATAACCAGCACAAATACGAGGATCTGATTAAATAGTTCAATAATAGCAATAGCAACAGCAATAGCCATAGCAATGGCTATGAAACCAGCAACATCTACAATAACATTGAGTTTAGCAGTGACAAATTATGCAATACTCATGTTGATTCTGATGCTACGGAGAGCAAGCTGATCTCTGATCGGTTGTCGGATGGCCAAGTGCCAATGGTTTATGGGGTTTAACTCTGTTTATCGGTGTCCTGCTTATTCCCATCTCTGTCAAGTGCTTACACGTTATCTTGTAAGTGCAGTGTGTGTGTGTGCTCTGGTGCTCTGCCAACTGCCTATCTATCCTTCACATGCCCGCTTCATCCTCCACCTAGCAAAGTCTGCCAGCTTCATTAACACCAACATCTCGATTGGACAAAACCAAAGTACTTTTATTATTCTGTAGAATGAAATACACCTAAACGGTCATCTCAACAGCCAATAACCCATTACAACAGCCAATATTCAACAACACTAAATGCGATGATATGAGGCAATCGGACATTGTCCCGATAGAGTACAAGTGAGACACCGCTAAACAGCAATGATGCGCAGCCGAGTCTGATTCTCTCTCTCTTTTACACACACTGTAAATTGTACTCTAAATAGCAAAATCTACTGCAATTTGCTCCGTATGGTTGCATCGAGGTCTCACATCTCAGGGGACTATGCAAGGGATGTCTTGATAATCAATACAAACTATCTTACCTGACTACTGATTACTAGCAGCAGTACACACTGCTACTACCACTAGATACACTCAACCAAGACATTCAGCATGCACTCAGCCTTCATGAACCAGGAATAACACTTGACCTCTGTCGCCGTCGCCGCCTTGAAGAGGCGATGCAGTATATTTGTCAACTCACCATCCTGACGTCACCACCAAATTTAAATCCCATCATTCCATCTCGTAGACCCCATCACATCATATCCATGCCAAATTTTCTTGTTGAATCCTCATCCATACTCATCTTTGTCAAATCAAATCAAATCAAATCAAATCATCATCTCCGTCATCTTCTTCATATCCTACCCGTTGATCTGGATACGATACTCCAAAATGCATAAGCATACTAATCATAGATGTTCCTTCCTTCTGTGGTTTTCTCTGCCTTTTTCTTTCTTCTTTTGAATCCTTTGGCGAATGATCGTCTCGGTTGTTGAATGTTCACCCCCAACTCGAGTGAATAAGAATAAATAGAGCGTCTCATCGCCGGCTTACGTAATTCTTCACAACTCCGCCTGTCTGGGAACGATCGGGCAGGTGCGTGCCACAGGAGCTGAGCTTCATCTCTCGCCGGGTCAGGACCCATTTATGTGGTGGCTCTTTCTATATCAGTTTATCTATGGTACCCACTTTCATTTAAACCAATAGGATCGGCTCCTCAGCATGGGGTAGTCTGGTCTCAGCCAATCGCATCTCATATAGAGAATAGACCCCTGTCCGGTCTTCCAAGTAGCGCTACTTGTTTTCCACAGCAAAGCACATGGTTATGCAAGTACCAGCACATCATTTGTCCAGGGTACAATTAGCTGAGCCCTGATACGCAGCATGATTGGCCAGATGTCTCCACGAGGCTAGCACACTAGCGCTATTATCTCACTAGCTCTTGAGCGAACTAGCCTGACTAGCGCCGGGACGTCAGCCGCGCCGGCCTTCTACTGGCCAATTTCTACCTACGCCGGCTCTGCAAATGTGCAAATGCTGCTACTTGTGTGTGTAAATGTCTCGCACTCCACCGCACATCATAGCTATCATATTTGCTACCTCTACTCACATTTGCTGTGTATTCTTGTCTGTGTTTGTTCGTCCTCTTTATATACGCAATAGAAAACCCGCCAGTCTGTCGTCTCCTCAGCCCCCTCAATGATGACCCCCCCGTCTAGACCGGCCTATTACTACATTATGCACTTTTCTGCGTATGCACCTGTATGCCGAAACTCACCTCACCTCGAGGCTAGCACGTTTCCCATCTCGGGCTGTTTTCTGTCTTCGCACATCTCTCATATCTCTCCTGCATATGCACTTGTGCTTACCGCCTTGTTCACATTTTTCTTCTCTCTGTTTTTTAATGAAACTTGTTTTTCCTACATGTTCGGTCGAGCATCGCTATGCAATACAGCCTATGCAGTCTATGCGGACTATGCAGGCACATGCAGGCACATGCAACCATTTGTCATTCAATTTTTTTTTTTTTCATTCCTCTTCCCTCTTTCGCCATTTTCTGATTTTTCTGATTTTTCATCATACATTATACTCACAGTTCCTCACCTGATATCGTATTTGTGGCAGTCTACACCGAAAAAGCCCCCATCTGTGCAGTGAGGAGGTTGGTTGTGTATTCACAACTTATCCAGCCTCGGGTAGGATAAAGGCGGTACACTTGTACTACCAGAAACGTTATCTGCATACTACCGATATCGATCGACTCTATTGCAGATGCTCTCCCTTGCATCGGTTTCCCCTCGTTCCAGTAGGTTCTCCTACAAATTCGTAGTTGATCACGCTTAAAATATGATAATGACGAGGGTGGCTGTGGCTGTCTCTTCTCTAGTCGTTCCTTACTCGTCATCTTTCGTCTCGTCTCATGTTTGACTACTCTACTAACTTTTTTTTACCCTTTTACCTTTTTCTTCTTTATCTCTTTTCATCTTCTTATCCCTCGTTTGGACTATTTCCTCGCGTTGTTCCTTCCATAGGACGACCCCTCTGTTGGTCTGTTTAGACCCTCATGGATTCACTGAACCCGGCTCATCGGCATCGTCCGGTATCTAGACAGGCAATACTCCGTGCTGACTCCGTCGATTTGCACTCTGTATACTCTTTGTAGAGAAAGAAGTAGAAGTAGATATAATAGTGTATGCTTATGCAGCCTGGGTTCCCTCCCCCCCCAGCCACTACTTCCCGAATGCTACTCTACACCACATTGTCGGATCTTTGTCTTTTCTCTTGTTATTTTTCCTCTCATTCTTTGGCTATCTAGTTCATCTTCATCTAGTTCTCGAATATTACCCGTAGTATTACTGGCTTTTTCCACCACTGGTCGCCGATTGCCCGTGCCTAGTCTCCTCTAGCTACTCCCTACTCCGTAACCAGCGGCCCTCCACTGCCCACTGCCCCTCTTTTCCTGACTATACCCTAGTCGCATCTCGTATCATAATCAGCACCTTCTTTAGTGAGTCGATGGAGGTAAATCTCTCCAAGTAAAGTCTCTACTTTAGGTTTTGCCCTTTGCCCTTTACCCTCTTCCGTTTACCCTGGACACCCTTTGCTCCCTCATAGACATCACATGGCGCCTATCAATACGCCTTAAGCACTGCATTTATCGGCACATCACCGTGTCATATGGTATCAGTTGTTCCTGGCTATCTTCTTCAGCGAGTGAGACCGGTAATAGGCAATCACAATAGCTATCATCGAATGCAATTTGATACGCAATAGCAAAGATTGGAATCGCCATTTCATGAAAACAAACAAAGCAAATGAGTCAAATGCAATACAACGTATATACCAAGTGTTAAGCAAGCACTACCAATTAATAAGAATCAATAAGAATCAGCAACGTGGATCAATAGGAGTCAATACAAAAAAGACCAAACCGTTCTTCAACCGGTCAATGGGCAAGGGAGAGCCCGAGTAAAAGTCCTGAAATGCACAAGTAGAAGAACAGCATCCGCGGCAAAGTGATTCCGCATAGTCCATCCATCTCTTTGCAAGATGTGCAGAGTAGTGTTTGCGCAATACTGCTCTAGCCAAAATACCCGTAGATCCCGCGGATGGGCCGTCATGACCCGTACATAGACCGTAGCCCGTCGACAACCGGGCGTTTAGTAGAGTTAAAATCAAACAAGTCAAATGTCAACGTCAACGTCAACATTGGCTACGGTCCGGTCCCGCATTGCAAACAAAGTACGTGGGTAACAAAGATGAAAAACCAAGAGCAACTCGTACTTCGTACTAAATGGCAACGAGAAAAAAAGACACGAGAAGCTAGAAAGCTAATGCACTGGAACCTAAGAAACAGAAGCGAAAACCAAGATTGAACCAAGAACAAAGCTACTGAGTAAGAAGACAAACCCAAAGACAAAGACCAAACCTCCAAGGGAGACTCTGTAACAGCAAGGGATACGATGGGGTAATTAGCTGAGTTACAGCAATCAGCAAACGCACCAATCGATGCGTGTTATTGTGTATCCTGTCATGTATTATGGACATGGGCATGGGCGGAGATGATAAATTATTAATGTAAATAAATACGAAATTCAAAGCAAAGAGACAGATCACAAGCAACGCGAGTAACGTCAATATCTCGTAATATCACAATAATTATAGTAGTTATCATATTTCCAGGAAACCCGTAGCGAGCTGAACGGAATACGACTCTGCGCTGCAGCGCACTTGTATCTCAGAACTGGTTTCTAGCCAAGTAGTTGCTGTCTCGATACGCGAGGTAGGTAGCAGTGAAGAAGTAGCAGTGAAGATTCAGGGAAGAGTTGCGAGTCTACAGTTGTAGTAGAGATGTTTCAAATATCTATTGCTGCGTGGTAGTACGAAGTAGTATCAACATATTCCTCCGTATGATATCAAGAGCTTATGATAGAAAAAGGGCATCGCTCAATAATCAGAAGAGAAGACAAATAAGACCATAGACAGGCAAGGACAAAAATGCCGATGTTGTTCGCAGCCTCCCTTTCAAAGACTACTGCAGAGTGGCGGGTCTATTGATTTTCGGCGATCTGGCGGGTAGCGAGAGAGAAGGTGTACGCTGCGTTTGATGGAAGCTATTTTTGAAGCGGCTGGAAGATACCAACAAACGACGCATAGCATACGATACAAGATATGAGATACAAGACATAAGATACAAGACACAAGATAGACATGGACATAGACATAGACGACACGAGGACGGGTGATGGACAGGGACAGCATACCCAAACAAGACCACCATGTTGAAGAGTAGCAATGCAACGTTAGAATCCTTTGAGAAAGGGAAATTGATAAAACGGAGCGCGTGAAATTCATACATAGATCTATATAAGTGGCCGGATCAAAATAAATTAATCGATTTTGAATCTAAAGGTATTGTGAGAACGACGACGATAATATCAACATGAGACAATACAAATAGAAAAAGGGTAGAATGATAAGTTGGATAAAAAAACAGGTCGGCGAACTCTCTCTTTTTTGATTATTTAATTTCTTTGCTTTTCTAAACCTTGTCTTTTTCTTTTTTTTTTCTTCTTTTTTCATAGTTCCTTTTTTCACTAAATATACTACCAATGCACCTCGCTTCTTATTACTCTCTTCTCTCCCTCCATCACGGAATACTGCCAGCTAATATTTGGAATACAGCTGGCTTGGTGTGCTATATTGCTTTTTCCTGACCTGTATACAGTCGTTTGTGATCTCTCACATTATTGTGTATTTGGTATCCATGCCACTAGTCTAATCACTGCTACGACTACTAGCAGCTGCTGCTACACTGCTCTTGTATTGTAGCGCCGATTCAGAGAACCCAGCTTAATCCGGGCATCGGGAAGAAGATGTGATTTATCTTGGACGATGCTAAAGTATCATCAATCCCAATCTCTCCTCTCCCCACTTCAATCTTTGATTTTTGGTTCTATCATGACAGCATTATGCAGATACTTGATGTCTTTCAGAGATGGTGCATCCAATAAAGCTACCTTTTGTTTCCTTGAATACCAAATAATATACCGAATACAGCAAGCTAAGCAATGCTGGATTATTCTGATGGCTTTATGCTGCCATCTGTCAGCTGGAAAGTCAATTGTGCTCGTGCCTTGGCGGTGGGATTGTAGCCGTCATGCAGGTGTTATCTGTGTTGTAAAAATAGTGTAATGTCTGTCTATGTGCATCTGTCTGCCTTACTGCCGGTCCTTTCTACCCCATCTCCATCTGCACCTCTCATTGTTCTATATCCGGTGTTGCATCGTAGAATCTATTATCATCTTGATTTCATCTCATCTCATCTCTCTCATCTCCATGATTTTATACCTTTGCCTGTCTTGCTATTTTAAATCGCATTCCAATAGTTTCACACAGACGTTCCATTGTCTGAATCTTCAATGCCATGGTGCTCTTTTACAGATAATAATGGTGCACTCCAGTGTTGACTCTTCTTTCTTCTTCCATTTGAGCTGTTTGATTGTCTTGGTCTTCTTTCTTCTTCTCTTCTTCTTCTTCGTTTGCTCCAATATTCTGCCTCCTTTCTCATGAATGCCATTGTTTGATTACTTGCTTACTTGCACTTGAGTTCGATGTGGTTTCTTTGGTTTGTTAAAGTCAATAAACACATTGTTGGCCTCTCTTTCTGCGTATGCCACCGTTCGTCCCGTATCTTTCTTCTTTTTCTCTCTTCTACCTCTTTCTATGACTTTTCACCTCTCTCCGTGACGCTCCTTTATCACACACCTGTCATCTTTCACGTACATGAACTACAACTACTCGTGTACGAACCATACAACGAAAGTACTCGCACATCCAATTGACATTTACTCGAGCTGGCCCCAGACACGCCACACACACACACACACACACCAAGTGTAAACACGATTATCCCTCTCCTCCTTCCAGCCCAGAGACCCGTCAACATCCCCACTCACATCGACGATGATCGGCAGACAAGAAACGCACACGCCATCTCTAGACTAAGCATAGAGGCGAGTCCGCACGGAAGGTAGACATCTCTCGCTCAGCTGAGATCCCCGCCCTCTTTTGACTCGTTGGGTCTGGATACTGGACTCTGGTTCTTGGGATTTGTCAAGTACCCCTGTTGGTTTTCACTCCGTTGAAAATGCAAATACAAAAACAAGGTATATTTTATTTACATACTCTGTAGATAATAGAGGGTAAGAGATTAACAAACGGGAGCATTACTCTTTTGGTCGGCTATCGACGCTGATGGTAGAGCTGTGCTCATTGACTTGACCAAACCGGATTCAGTCTGAGCAGACTGACGATTGAAGAGACCCTAATTGCTTGACAGATTGACAGATTGACAGCTTGACAGATTACTGACTACACTCGATAAGGCAACTAATACTGCAAGTATACGGGAGTCATTGGATCCGGTATTATCAACCAAGCCTCAGTCAAGAGTAAATGATACCAGAGTAGTCTCATGCATGTAGGGTAATGGAGTGTTAATTTGTTATCATTGTTAGTCCATCTAGTTCTAGTTCATCCATCTTATTTAGTTTGCTCTATGTATCTTTTATCTTCTCTGTTTGCCTCCATCACTTGGCTCCCTTGCATCCATCTCACGACTACATCCACCTTGCGTCTCATGCAGGCACGCCACGCACTGAAAACTCTGCTTAATTTTTGTATTTTGCTATTTATTTTGCTACTCAAATTTAAACTCATATACTTTGTCTTTGTTTACTTGCTCTTCATCTTCTCGATTTACTGGCTAGAATAGCCCGTATTGGCGAAGAAAGCGTCCTTCACTGAGACATATGTCAGGTACACTGGAGAAGATTCAGGGGAAGTCAAAGTCAAGTCAAAGTGAAGAGTCAAGAGAGAAAAGAGGTATAGTTGAGCGAGATAGGGGGGATGCATCCTTGAGGAGAAGCAAAGTAAAATAGAGAGGTAGATACAGAGAACGGGGAGTGAATGAAGAGACATAGACATGGATGGATGCAAGACAAGAAAGCCACGACGGGGTCGAGTAGGACAGCATGTGTGTATGACAAGGCAACACAACGGGGAAAGAGGTCAATAGAGCGTCTAAAGTGACAAGTACTCGACTGACATAAGCATAATACTGTACAATAAATAGAGCAATTTTCACAAGGCTGCGGCTCATCCGGGACACGGTATAACAGCGGGCCGTATTTCGTGTGTAACTGGGTAGCTGGGATATTGAAGTGTATCAGCTGTCAATATCACCCAAGATGTAGAGGAGGCAAAAGTGAATATAGCGACAAAAGGAATAGCAAAAAGTAAAGAGATGGTAGAGTGAAAATCAAACAAAAGAGGTGGAATAAGAGAAAATAAAAATAAAGAAAAATAAAGAAAGAAAGAAAGAAAGAAAGAAAGAAAATTAAAAAAAAATTAAACTCAAATAATCCAACACAAGAACACATCCCAGATCTTGATATATGGCCCTTGTCTAGTTGGAGGCCCATCTGCATCTCATCTCATCTGTGTGTGATGAGATGGTGTACTAGATGGTGATCTTTCAGAAGAAAACAATATGAATGAAGTTTTTTATTCATTCTTTTATTCATTCTCTTATTCATTCTTTTTATTCATGCACATGTATTCTTCCTTCTACATATTTCAAATCATTCCCAACTTATGCACGGATAGTAAATACTCGCTCTCTCCATACCCAGCCATGCCCATCTCTCCTCACATCCATGTGCATCGGAGCAGCACAGGTTTGGAAAGCCACAGCTGATCACGGCATCTGAATATCAACATTATTTCAACTTGGCTACTGCTCAGTATGAATCTTCCAGAACCGATCGTCTGGCTCATATTGTATGAGCCGGGCTGATCCCATCCCTGCGTGACCCTGAATGTCTGCGTGTCTTCGTGTCTTCGTGTCTGCGTTTGTGTTTTCTTTCTTCTTTCTTTCTTTTATTCCTCTTCTTGATTAATATCTTGCCCTGCTCTCGTTAACCACAGCCCGTATATGCCTCTATCTACCTCTCATCTGCCTGTTATGTATGCTTGTATGCTCAACGTAGCTGCTTTCCGGCCTCACCATATCCCAACTAATACTTCGCCGATAGACCGATACCCCCCCCCCCTCCTTATTCCATCTCACCGGTTGCTAAACTGTTAGCTTCTGGGCCATCGCGACTCTTTCTCTTTTGTTGGTAGGTGTATACATAGGCATAGCCATAGGAATAAACACACACACCTGCTCTGCCACTGTTTTTGCTACTTGTAGGGAACCACCTAGCGAGTCTACGAGTGGCCTCTCTCCTCTCCTCACCCAGACTTCTACCCTGCAGACGTCTGCCTCCGATCTTCAGACTCAGCTTGCCGAACCAAAAAAGCAAAGAAACTAAAGTGATTTATGATATCTGCTAGACTCTACTGAGTAGTACGTAGTGTCTTATAACCAGTACTTGGTACTTGTAGCTCTTTTTCTTTTTTCCTTTTCTTTTTTCTTTGTCTTTTTCTCCTTTTCTTTTTCCTCTTCTCTGCTTCTACCTTGCCCTCTACCTCTACCTCCAAGATACACCCTCAGACCCTCCTTGTCGATCCCGACCCATCTGATCTACCATGCCCCCCCGTCGTTTTGTGGACCATTTCTCGTCATTCTCTTGAGACATCTTATTTGTTTTATTTATTTCTCTATTTCTCAATTATTATTATTCTAATATTCCAAGAAGTTGGAACTCTATTACTCTAATATTCTTTCTTTTCATCATCTCACCCCCATATCTGCTTTTTCTATTTCACTCCAATACTACCACCAGATCGTACATCCTCACTCTCAAAGTCTCAGCCCTCGCTCTGTCTGGCTCTGCCATTGTCTCTGTCTTGCTGTCTCGTCTTCATGATTTATATTCAACGCTCTCCCCGTCTACTTCTCCCTTGACGTCCATCTTCATTTCTCATCCTTTTATTCTTGACATTCTTCATCCTCTCTTCCATCCACATACTCTACTCATTACACACTGTCTTTACCTTGACCATCTCTACTCATCATTCTTATATCTTTGGATATCCCAGACTCCAACGTTTCTCTCCCTTCCCGCGTCTCGCCTGACACATCAACATCAACATCTCATCAGTTTCATCGTCAACTCACTACATCAACTCCGCCAACACTCAACTCACACTCAACCAACATCACTATAATGGCTACCAAGTCTGTGGCGGCTGCCCTTCAGGGCCATCGTCGTCGTCTCAGGAAGCGTTCCTCATCCGCCAAGGTCTCAAAGATCTCAAAGAGCTCAAAGCACCAGCCTAACCGCCTGGCCGCCCTCAAGATTGCCCGTCTTCAACAGCAAAAGACCAAGAAGTCGTCGTCTTCCTCTTCTACCTCCTCCTCAGACTCTCACTGCTCCCGTGAATCTTCCCCCATCTACCAGACCCGCCCCCAGATCATGACCCCAGAGAACCGCCAGATGCTCGAGGAGCTCTTTGGCCGCTACAACGACGAGGAGCGTCACGCTGCCGATGTACTCTCGTCTCTTTGCAAAGCTGGCCTTGTGCGCAAGGTTGAGTCTTCCTCATCACTGTCTTCTTCTTTCTCGCTCCCAGAATCCAAGAAAGTCCTGGCTCTGCCGACTATGCGCCAGACCACCCACATGCTGAGCAGCTGGCAGTCCGTCGTCGCCGGCAGCCCTCCTCCCACAATCAAGGTTGATGATGCCCATGTCGATGACTGCGACTCGGACTCTCCCATGACTCCCGAGCTGTCCTTCTCTGCTTCGTCCAGCGCTCGCTCCTCTGTCTCCGGCGGCTCTCCCTTGCCCAACTCGAACGACGATGTTCTTGGCTCGCCCATCCTCCAGTATGCTCGTCTGTCCTCCCCCAGCGGTCCCCCACCGCCACCATACGACGCGTGGCGCAAGAGTATCGCTCTGTCTGATGCATCGCCCACTCTTGGTCCTCGTCGCCAGTCGTCGCCAGTCTTTACCAGCTCTCGCCAGTCTGCTACACGCCATATCAGCACCCAGCAGCAGGCCAACCCCTTTGCCAAGTTTGAGGAGAGCTACTTCAAGACCCCCTCGTCGTCTATCAGCGAGGATACGCAGATCGCTCGCACTGCTGGTGACGACAACGGCATGCCATCACCACCCCAGTCCCCCACTGATGGTGGCTGGTCTAGCAAGCAGTCTGCCCCTGCCCCTGCTCCTGCTATTGCCCCTTCCTCTACTTTGCCCACTCCTCCTCAGTCGTTCACTCCTTCCATGCAGTCCCAGACTCAGGCCCAGGCCCAGCAGTACCAGCCCCATGCCCACTACGCTCGCCACAACCAGTACGGGCTGCCGGCTCCGATGCCTAGCCACCGCCGCAACACACACACTCACCTTGCCGAGGACATTGCCACTACCGTCCTGACCCTGCCTGCCCACAGCCTGGCCCGTGACCCCGTGGCGCCCATTTCTCCTCTGAGCCTTCCCAACGCCTTTGGTCGCCGCTCTACCTTGCCTCCTCTGCACTACCAGGGCTACCAGCAGCAGCAGCAGCAGTCCATGCACTCGCAACACGCTCAGCACGCTCAGCACCACCTCAGCCCTCGTATGGCTGCCAAGATGACTGCTCGCAAGGACCGTGTTTCTTCATTCTCTGCCTACCCTGGTGCCTCTGCTTCCTCTTCCTCTGCCTCTGCCTCAGCTTCTGCCCCCACTGCCTCCCCCGCCAGAAAGTCTTCGTCTGTTCCCAAGCCTCACTGCAATGTCAAGTACGAGACTGCCGAGCTCGACTTTATCATGTACGAGCGCACCACCAAGAACCGCCCCTGGGAGGATGTCACTGCCTCGTTCAATGCCGCTCTTCCCCATCTGCGGCAGTACGCCGACATGGACTACATGCGCACTGGTGGCCCCGGCGCCTCGTCCCTGGCTGCTTCTGGCTCGCCGTCGTCGGCCGACATGAGCAGCAAGGCCACCATGGACCGCTACCGTGCCCGCCCTGAGCGCACTACCCCCGGTCTACAAGCTTCGTACTACCGCCTCCGTCTGGCCCTGCCACTGCTTGACGAGGCTGGCAAGCTTGTCTTTGACGCTGCCACCAACAAGCAGGTCTTTACCGAGGTCATGGTACGCGATGACAAGAGCCGCAAGAAGAACCGTCGTCTGTCGACCGTCCCTACTCCTGCCGCCCCTTCCTCTGCCACTTCCTCGGCTACTCACCCCAAGCCCAGTGAGGACTCGAGCGTCCACCTGGTGCTCTACTTCCCCGAGCGTGTCACCTACTACGACTACTGGTTCGTGTCCCAGGAGGACAAGGCCCTTGCTAGTCAGCGTGCCTACGAGCGCAACATGCAGCGTGCCCAGCGCGGCCTGCCTGCATGGCATCCTGGCTGCGACGACCCCGAGTCCGGCATCCTCATCCGCAACAAGGACTAGATTCTTGGTTCTTGACGCATTTATGACTAGGCTGTAATGCCATATGTATTACTATCACCTTCGATTCTTGTATTTTTACCATTCGTTTTATTCCCCGATCTCTTTGGGTCATTGTCTTTTATCTCTTTCTTCTTCTTCCTCTTTCACTTTTTCATTTTCTTCACTTTTTTTCTTTCGGATTTGCCAGCCCTCTTTGGCCCTTTTCTGCTCCCATTTTCTTCTTTTGTATCTTCGTTTTGTCCTTTTTATATGTGTATGATGAATGGCTGTTTGATTTTTATTTCATTCCGGTTAATTGCTTTATTCTGTTTCTGTTTTCTATCCTGTCCTACTGTCTTTCCATGTTCTCGCTGCTGCTTTCGCCTTGGTTTTAACCGTCTTTCCTTTCCTGCCGCTTCCGCTATGGAAACACAGCGCAGAGCCACTCCCTCTGCTGTTATGTAAGATATGTGTCATGGGAGATGAAAACGAAGACTTGTCTCGGCACTTCTTCTTGTGTATTTGTTCTACTGGAGGCAAACCCGTTTCCTTGTTATATAGTTTTTGATGAATACGAATATGATGTTCATATAATACAAGTCCTGCTCGTGGTACAGATAATCTAATAGCCAAGTGAGAGACAACAAGACGTCAAAAGATGACTAATAACAAAAGTGTCTACCGAAATAAAAGGAGCATCTCGCACCTCATAGATCACCGGGCTTTGTCAGCCGAACACTCAGCGGCACGCCAATTCCGAAACTGCCATCACCGCCGTCTCCTTCGCCCTCGCTGTCCTCCTCAAACTCCTCCATGTCCGACGCATTGCCGTTCCGGTAGTGGTATGCATCCCGGTCAAACTCGTCATCCGACGACACCTCGTCTTCCGGATAATCGTGCGTGTAGTAGTTCTCCGCGTTCTCGTCTTCGTCGTCCTCAAGCTCCTCCTCGCTGTCCTCCTCCACGCCGTAGAAAAATTCCAGATCAGGCTCATTGTCAAACACCAGCAGACCAATCGTCGCTGGCATAAGACCGCTGCCTGCCTCGCTTTCCGCTTGGGCTTGTGCCTTGGCGGCCTCATGACCGGGGATGCGCACATAAGTCTCTGTAACATAGTCATCATCGTCCGTCTCGCTGCCGCTGACCATGTCGTCGTCTCCTTCCTCGCTGCCCTTCTCGTCTGCCTCATCCGTTCCATCTTCTTCCATCGTTTCATCGTCATCGGTCCCCTGACAGCCTGCCCTCGCTCCTGCTTGCCGTTCAGAGTACCGTGCACCGGGCTTTGGCTTGTACTTAGCATACGCTGCCTTGCGTCGTGCGTTTGCCAATCGTGACATCTCGCCTCGTTCGCGCTCTGCATCGCGTTGTGCATCGCTTGTACGTGCCGTCTGTTCCATCTGTGCCAGATTGCGTCCAATAATCTCTAGAGTATAGTCGTTCATGTCGCGCGTCAGCTGCTCCATGTCCGTGTTCCACTGTCGGTGGCTGAGTGATGGTGGTAGCGCAGGAGTTGAGCTCGATGTCGCTGTCGCATCAGTCTCAACCGCAGTCTCGCCGCTGCTCGGATCCGTGACGTCGACATTGTCATCAGAAGTAAAGGTGCTCAAGTTTGAGGCTTTTGTTGCGAGGCGCCGGCCGGGTCTCTTTGGCAGAGGTGCCAGTGTGGCTCCTGGTGCAGCCGAGTCGTTTGCACTCGAGGGCAGCGTCACCCTGTCGTTAACAATGGCCTTGCCAACACCAGAACTGCCTCCACCACCGCTCGTGCTCTTCTTGTGCTTCCGTGTCCGGTGCTTGCGCTGGCTGCGCTCCACAAACACGGCTGGCTCCGTTGGGTTCTGGCCGCTTGCCGCATACCGTGCCCTCTTCCGAACGCCAGCCATGTTTGCACCCAATGCCAATCCTGCTGTGGAGATACCGCCTGGTCCTAGACCTGCTGCTGCATGCGCGGCCAACAGTGAGTGTCGAGATAGGTGGAATCGGCGAGGTTCTGCGATCGGCCTTGGGCTTGGGACTGCTGGGCTTGGCTCCAAATCAATTTTGGGGGCTGCCGTCGTCAAAGGCTTTGTCGGAGTTGGTGGCGCATTCTTGTTCTTGCGCTTCTCGTCGCCCGGCTGCGATGCATGGATTCGAGGAGGACGAGCAGAGCGTTCGCCTAGTAGGCTGCCGTTGGCCTCAGCTTCGGCGGCTGCGCGCTTTGCGGCCAGCAGTGTCGCTGCCTCGGGGTTGTGTCGCCGGTAAAGAAAGGCATCACTTCTGTGTCTCTTGGTTGCGCTCTCAATCTCTGTTAAACCATGTTAGTTTGAGGGATGCGACCCTTCAAAGCCCAAAAGACAGGAGAACTCACTCAGAAACGACGGCATCGGGCCCTCTTCCGTCCGCTTCCGCTTCACATGGATGACCTGTGGCGGGAGAGACATTGTGGGCGATCTCGAAGGGGTCAAAGTTCTCCTGTCTTGTGATGCAAAGTAAATACGACGAAATCAGAGGCTGTCGAGAGCCTGAAGTTGTCAGTCGACGACTAGTCTATCTCCAACGTGGCTGAATGTAAGGAGTGCCGGATGTGGATTGTGGGGGAGATTTGGGAAGCTTTTATAGCGGCCCAAATTTTGCCATGGCGACCATGAAAAAGCGGACAGCCTTGTGAACGACTCTGTAAGATGGGTCCCACTTTTCCTTTATGACATAGTTAACTTCATATACATACAACACACAACCACATCACTACGGCGTGACAATGCCATCTATAGAAAGTCGCCTCATTAAATGCAATAAAATTGTCATTGAGACCCCATGAAATTAAAGCAAATAAAAACCTCGTGGTCCAGAAACCCATACAAAATGGAAATTTATAGCTGCAACAGTGCCAACAGCTCATTCCTTGTCGCCAAAAGTTCGCTTCAGAGGCTCTAGATCAAACACTTCGCTGTTCATCCGGTTTGCCGCTGGCCGGTTCTGGTCTGACGGACCTGTTGTGTCTGCAAGTGGATCAACAGAGTCACCCAGTGACGATTGACCTGCCGAGTCACCAAATAAGAAGGCATGCCGTGTGCGTGTGGCTGGGCTAGGGCGTGGTGGCCCGCTCTTCTTTGCAGGACCAGGGGCAGACTGAGTTGAGTGACCGGCAGACGCGGCCGCATTGCTGGCACTCGTAGAAACACTTGCTGGTGTGTCGCCAGGCTCTAGCATCCATGAAAACGATGATTGTGCGAGAGATGACCGCGTAGGAACTGTGTGAGCTTCGCGTATTGTCTCTTTA
Source organism: Ophiostoma ulmi (assembly GCA_029298715.1). NCBI lineage: Eukaryota > Fungi > Ascomycota > Sordariomycetes > Ophiostomatales > Ophiostomataceae > Ophiostoma > Ophiostoma ulmi. The sequence goes on along the minus strand of JANSLN010000002.1, from coordinate 1,955,256 downwards.
GTCTCTGCTTTGGTCTCTGGAAGGCTGGCCTTGGCAGGCTTGACAGCAGCCTCCTTCTTGATATCATCATTGTTCTTGATGCCATCACCCTCATTTAATGGTGGGATCAAGCTGACATCAGTGTCAGTAGCCTGTGTCTGCATGAGTGGTGTTTTGGGTAGCGGCTTCGGCAGTGCTGTCGTCTCTTCCGCTGCAGACTGAACAGCCTCCACCGGTGGAGGGAGACTAACCCCGGCCTCGTCTTGATCAGGTGTGATTATTCTGGGTTTGGATGTAATTGCTGGTGTATCCTGAGCTGCGAGGGGGGCTTCTGTCGATGCGTCTACTGGTACCTCTGCTGGCACACTTGCAGGATCTGCTTCTGACTCAACCACAGGGAGAATCAGAGTTGGGTCTTCAAGGTAAACCTTGACGAATTGCACCTTGGCTGCAGCTATCTCAACTTCTTCAATCCACTGCTGCTGCTTTACTTGTTGTAGCCCCGCAACTAATTTTTCATCTTCTTGTAAGTCGGTGTCTTTTAGTGGTGGCTTTTCGGCTGCTGACTTGGCGGCTGCTTTGAGTGACACAATCGTTTCATCCAGCATTGCTGCCAGCTGCCGGTTGCGCTGCTCTATATCGAAAATTGTGCGCATTGTTTCACCATACGAAAGGCGCCGTTTTCCACTAGCAGCAGATGCTGAGCCAAGCAGCGGCGACGAGAAGCCCGACAATTGGCCCTGGGCACGGCTAGGTGTATTGCGCTGTGCTTGGGCGGCCGCCTGCTTGGCTTCCTGCAGACCTTGGGCCACGTTCCGTTTGATTTCACCCATTGCATCGCGTACGGCCTGGTTAATGCCAAGCTTCTCGCCACGCTCAAATACATTCCTAGCGCCTTGAAATAGCGCCTCTACACCTTCGCGACGCTGAATGAACCGAGACGGCGGCAAGGCTGCATTGGAGCTAGAAGGACCAGGCTCTCCAGGGCCCACTGAGAGACTATCAACAAATCCAGACCCTGGCCGTGATGCCCGCAATGGCGAGCGTGCCATATTAAGGGTGCGGCTGCGCAGGCTTCCCAGGCCAGCAGCAAATGCTGCAGCAGGTGTTGATGGGCGCGCGCTACCAGAAGACTCACTCGACGGGGAAAATTTGCGGGCTGGTGGCTTGCCAGAATACTTGAGTATCAGCTCTGAACCGCCAGCAGAATCTAGATGATCACGGAGAAACACAGCATCATCGACAAATGTTTGTGGGCCATAGGGCGGCTCAGGTACCGGGTACTTTAAGAGTGACTGGAGTGCCACAGAGTAATCTGCATCGATGACTGTAAAAGTTAGTATTTTCTCCAACAATTCTTTTCAGATACATAGGGGATGCTTTAGACTCACGCTGCCAACGGATGCGAAGTAGCATGGCCACGCATATCAAAGGAACCAGGTTTAGCTTTGGATCAAACGCAAAAATGCTGTCCCAGAGAACGAGATGCTGCTCAAAGGGAAACTCGCGGCCAAACAAAAGCCGAATCCATCTGATCAGGAAGATCTGTGGTAGGATCTCAATATTCTTGAGGTGAAGGGCCAGCTCTGGGTCAGCCTTCATTAGTGAACCCTCGTGGATCTCCTTGCTGAGCTCAACTATAGTGCTCTCCTCAATGGCCGTGGCGACAGGATTGCCAGACACGATGGCAGGGACAAGAGGTGGTGAAATAGCCGGCAGGAGCTCTGAAATTGACAGTGGCAGTGTATGATCAGTGGCCACGAGTGTGCCTGATGTCGTGCTGGCATGGTTCGCCGTTGTGGCAGGTGCGCTGCTTGTTTCATAAAACGACTTTGCTCTGCTCATTACCTTGGTGAACAGAGCGTAAGCATCGTGCTCGATGGAGTTTCTGTCCAGCATAATCTTCATATCGGCATCGGCATCGCCAGATACAGAAGACAAGCCTGAATCATCTTCAATAGCATCCTCATTCAGCACATATACCAACGGTGCGAGGAGCTCGTGCATTCCTTGGCGGTACCCGCCAACCTCGGGATTCTCTTTGCAGAAAATAAACAGAATGTCTAATATCAGTGTCTGGATCTCTTCCTGGTGATAAAAAGGGTCATCCGGCAGCCGGCAAACATCCTGCAGAATCTCTGCGCGGACAACCTCGTCGTGCCTATACGCATCCCATGGCGACTATAGCAATCTTGGTTAATATATAATACACACATGTTAATGAGTTCAAACAAGAATGCTTTATTACCTCTGGATCGTCGGCCAGCGGATCGACAGTCAGCTCTGCCAAGAGCTCAGGGCGCTTGATAAATCGCAGATATCGTTCGCGCAATTTGTCGTAGTCCTCTCGGGCCTTTCGAAGCACGTAGTTGCGGTCTGAAACCGGAATGTCACGAAAGAGAAGAAACACCTACATGGTCAGTATACAGTTGTAAGCAGAGCGAAAGATCTAGTGTTCACCTTCCAACAGACAGAGCGGCATCCATCCTCGCATGGGCTTGAGACGTCGCTGGCCTTTACAACCTGCTGTAGTGCGACGAGGCCGCTATTTTCCTTGAACGTCTCGGTCCATCGCTTCCTAGTCATGATGTTAGAGCTTGGTTTAATGGTTATATACATGGCAGATGGCAGATGGCAGATGGCAGATGGCAGATTGTATGCGCTTCAAAGTGGCTATGGCCACCAAGCTAGAATGTTCCTATCCACTTGCGTGCTTCCTCGAGTTTGTTACGGGACTGTTCGTACCTGCTCTCATCCAACGTCCTCATAGCTGCTGCGTGTTTGAGAGAATTAAGAAGGAACCACCCGCACGCGGCCGTTGGCAGATGTTGAGCCTATTGTGCCCTTTCGTGCGAGGTGTCTGTAGATATGGAAGGAGCTAGACAAAGAGAGCCAACTGGCAGTATGACGATACGGCTAATGAGGCAAGAGCAACCGTTGAGTGGTGACGACTTGGGACGGGCAACTGCTTTCTGTTGTATCTTAGCTTGTGTTGAGACTATACGCCAGTTGCGGTGGCGGGGGCTACCAGTATTTTGTCGCTTGAGCCTGCGAGCCTGTAATGGTTTAGCGGCGTCCAGGCCCTGACCCGTTCCTATTTCTGGGCTGTTGCTTCGCTAGTAGCTACGCCGTGACCAGCCTATCAGAGACTAAAATTAGTCAATTCCGGGAAAGCTCTCATCGTGCCTTCCGTGTTGAAAAGTTCAAGACATCCGATTTTTTAGAAAATAAATAAATAAATTAAAAATTGAATTGGTTTACTTTAATTTGGCAAGAACTATGTATTGGCACTCGTACTTTTCATGGTTTGGATCGATCGTACTTTCCGATTTATACGTACTCGATATCTGTGACAAAACAAAGATAGGAAGGAGCATCCGATGTGCAGTTATTGTTACCAAGTGACAGTTCCAGCTACCTGCCTTGTGGAACCTCTGTCCAAATACGGGCGCACGTGCCCCACCCTCACGACATTCCATCTCACTGGTCAGCTAAACATTCAAGGCCACCGTCTCATGCTAAGCCCGCCACCTCGTCTGCCTTTTTAATTTAATTTTCGGCCTCGTCCGAGCTATTGGCGGTTGATACTGGTGCACACCGGCAGGACACTGATTTTGTGTATTTGCATCTGCATCCTATCGTCGCCGAATACTATTTGGCCTCCTCGGCACAATGTCTGCGGATCTCTTCGCCCAGTTCGGCTCGTTCTCGGGGGACAACAGCTCCGCGTCAGGTCAACAGCAGAGCCAGTCACAAGGCCAATCTGGACGCACTACAGCACAACAGCCAGCCGACGACCCCTTTGCATTTCTCAGTACAGCATTCTCACAGCCGCCGAAGCAGTCACAGCAGTCGACTCCTCTACCGGCGCCGGCATACACAGCACCCGCCCAACAACAACAACAGTCGTGGTCAAATTTTGGCGTGCCCTTGGAGCCATCACGGCTAACCCAGACTCCTCTGCCTTCACTGGACTGGGGAGCTGCAGGGACATGGGGTAGCTCAAATACTGCAACAACAGCAGCAACTGCGCCGACTACTCAGCCGGTTGCCGTCAATGACGAGGAAGACGATGGATGGGGTGATTTCGAACAGGCATCACCGGGTACTCTAGGCCTGGAGGCCCAGGTACAACCCACGCCTTCTAATCAACTTCAATTTCAGCAACCACAACTCCAACCCCAAATTCAGCCCCAGACACAACCGACAGCACCACCGCCTCCGCCGACACAGCCACCCATCCGGACCCGCGTCGTACGGGCACCGACATTGGATTTATTGACAAACAACTTGATAAACTTTGGTGATTTTGCACTGCCAGCCAGCTCTACGCCACCTCCACCTCCTCAGAAAGATCCAGCACTTCAAGGCCCACCGCGTCAGCCTTGGATGAACGAGCCAACTCCGCCCAAAGTGAAGAAGTCTTCTGATCCCAATGTTCTGTTTGACGCCGAGGACTTTGATGAGAACGAGCTCCCAGACGATGACGATGACGATGACGATGACGACGATGACGAGTTTGGAGATTTTGAAACGGGACACACGTCACCACCAAGGACCAACGTGGCTTCAAGTCGAGGCATTGCACAGGCGGTGGCCCCTGTAGCTACTATAGCCTCTGCACCTGCAGCTGCAACGTCCCTGATCGATCTATTGTCTCTGTCTGACCCCGACCCAGTACCAGCTGATTCATCACCATCTCTTACGATGGGCCAGTCATTGTCCGGCCTAGGCTTTGGCCAGCAACAACCATCACGGGCCCGCCACCATGCAGCGAGCCATCTCTCACCTTTGAGCTTTGGGAGCACAGCAACATCCGGGAATTTGCCACAAACTCCAAAGTCACCTTCGTTTCAAGAGCGCAATCCCTTCCCTGGCCTGGCAGTCACTACGCCACAGTCAGCCCAGTTCCCTACACAGAGAGTGCAGAATAGGACACCGTCACCAGTTACCAATTGGCCGACTTTTAATTCTGCCCCCAGCTCACCAAAGGAACCCGCGCCAAAAACCAAAAAGGTTGCTGTTCCGCAAGTCACAGAAGACGACTGGGATGCCTGGGATGTTGTCGACTCTGCTCCCGCAAAGCCTACAGTGAAGTCTACCAAGCCTGCTAAGAAGTCCAAGTCCGTAGCGAAACCGGAACTGGTGGCATCTGACTGGGACTGGGGTGTAGATGAGAATGCAAGCAAAGATCCGGATGCGTCTGTAGACTTGCCGTCGGGTATAAGCAGTATGCCCGCAGCAAAGGCGGTTCCGGACAATGCACCTCCACCTACAAACGTCCCACCGCCATCCATACTGTTGTCCCTTTTCCCCACGCTGATGGCATTACCAGATGAGACGCTGTTTAAGCCTACCGCGTCCCAGCCGGTAGAGGTGCGCAACCGCATTCTCAGTCACCCCAAGACGATTGCGTTCTTGCGTAATTATTTGCAGATTATCGTCGTGTCCGTGCGCGTTATTGCTGGTCGAAAGCAGCGCTGGCACCGCGACAGGTTTCTTTCACAAAGCATGTCCATCTCGGCCGCTGGTAGTAGCAAGGGTGGTGGCATGAAGCTTGCAGGCATCGACAAGACACAAAACCAACGCGAAGACCGCGAGGCTGCCGATGTTGTGGCTACCTGGCGTCGCTATGTCGGCAAACTTCGCAGTGCTGTTGCAACAGTCAACACGGCTCTCTTAGCAGCCGAGGCAGCTGATCATAAGCACTATCCGCCGCTAAAAATCCCCGAGCTCCAAAGTGAGACTGTGTCTGTGACCACGGCTAAGCAGGTGCCGACGTCCACCCGGCCGTGTGTGGTATGTGGTCTAAAGCGGGATGAACGTGTCCGGGGTGTCGATGGCGATGACGTGCAGGATATGTTTGGTGAGTGGTGGGTTGAGCATTGGGGACATCGAGCATGTCGCAACTTTTGGATAGAGCACGAAGCAACACTCCGGTCGAGATAGGGCTGTGGTCTTGATGTACAGCTTACTGGTGTGGACATATCCGATTAGATAAGCACAAACATAGCACTTGAATATAGCAGTATATTTCACACTTAAGTTGCTTCTTTATCAATCATATATAATACGTAATCGAAGACAAGTTGTGGTCATTCACTCAAGCTGGCCAAGGATTGCATCGCGGATGAGGCAAGTCTTGTACTTCACTCCATTCTATCCAGGTCGGTCACCCCTCGACGTTGACAGCATGAGATGTCGTCATCCTGGCAACGGGCTAATTTTATTTGGGGGAAAGAGTAACAGCTTTTAGCAACAAGCCCTGATTTAGTCTTTAGCAATTTATATATTCGTAAACACACCGTCAAGCAGCATCACAAACAAGCAAAGCAGGAGGTAGGCGTAGTGGGGCTAAGGTTCGTCCAAGTGCATGGTGATGAAAAACGGCTGAAATAAATGCGAAAAATGGTCTAATTTTGCAATCACATTGGAGATATCAAACTATCCCCCCCCCCCCCCCCCCCCCCCCAAAAAGTGACTAATTACAAAGCCCAGCTGCAGCTTCAACTCGCAGAACCAGAAGCCAGATAAAGTGTGACAGTGCATATGCAGGAATACTAGGCCTTTTCTGTGCGAATGACTGATCGCTCCTTCCCCCGCGACATATCCTTCCTTTTCACTTCCTATTATGTCGTTCGCACTTGATATTTTCAATAGTTCCATACTACGACCGGAAAGTGCGTGAGAGAGCGTCACCGTCTGCACCTTCTCTCTAAGCGATTGGGCAATGCAGTGTAAGATGCATGTAGCATGTAGCAGGAGGATGGAAGAGGAAACAAAGCATTACCCCATGTCTGATCATACAGCACATAGGCCTGTCTGTATTCCGTCCCATCCGTCTGCCCTTTTTTTAGGTGACTGATGTGACTGATTAGCATTGCTTGAATTTACAATACTATATGTCCTGCCTATAAAGCTCGTTATTTCCTTCCATAACAATACTTTCTTTTCATGGCACCTTCCTGGTGCCTGTTTGAAGGTGTATGTACCTGCCGCAATCCTGCTTTCCTCGCCTGATTATCGGGTTGCTCCTTCCCCAACTTGTCCTGTTTTCTTTTGTTCCCACCAAGAAAGGTACATTTACTCAACATTATCGTTTGCTCCTTCCTCGCCAGAGACTACGTACCTACTGTTCTGTTACCCATTCTGGAGATTGTTCCTCATAGCACTTTCCTTCCTCTCCTCGCTTTCCTGTCCCGTCTACTGTCCTCAATATTTTCCTGTTGTGGTCCCCTTTATAATTTTGCGTTTCTCTTCTCCTCCAATTTATTTCTCTTCTTTCTTTCTTTCTTTCTTTCTCTCCTCTCTTCTCATCGTTTCGTCCGTCATCCAATTTCTATCATCTCCAGCTCCATTTGCTTCTCTTCCTCAACCCCCAAACCTCTCTTTCAACCCTTCTTCTCTCCCGGCACTCTTTTTATTCTCACCACTTGTCTTCTTCTTCTCTTTCCACCTCCACTCCCGTCGTACCCGCTCTCTCCACCAATCCTCCTCCAGCTCCGCTCAACTCTTCCCCAGCTCGCCAGTCAGCTCCTCTTCAGCCTGACGAATTCGCTTGGTCTAAAATCCAGACCCTTGCCGGTTGTCTTTGCCATCAATCGGTACCATTCTCTTCATCTATTGTTTTGCAATAGCAAAACGGCATCTTGTCTTTGCTCGCAGTCTCACGCAACAATAGTACAGAAGTGGTAAGTATCTCGTTTTAGTGGCTCGGTGACTGCGCAAGGGCCCCTGGCTTTCTGTGTATTCTCCCCTCTAGCAATTGCTAACGCATGAGTCGTGCCATGTGCTTGTAGTCCACTCACTAGTGTTAAGAGCCCGAGCTTCTAACTTGCCTCCTAGCAATCCGGGGATTTTCTTTTCACACTGCACACTAAGTTGCGCTTCCTCTCCAGGCCAACTAAAGCTAGTACTCTGTAAGTGTCTGTCTATTGAGTTGATAGGTTTCACAGGGTCCTCTCTATCACTTGTGCCCTTGTCGCCCTTGTCCAGTCCCTTGTGCTATTTTTGTTGTGTTGCACACTACCCCGCCGTCGGCATGAACAGGCACTGAAGCCTGCATGTGCCCGCCTGTCTGCCTACCCCTTCGCATTCTGAATTTGATGCCGAGATGCTCTTTTTGACGTCTCACTTCGCCTCTTCACCACTTGTCACGCATGCTAAAATACATAAGTATGTATGCATTGAAGAGAACTTCTAGTGGAGCGATGTCTTGGGTTGTCGGCTTTTGTCCCTAGTGTTCCGTTTGGGCCAGGCCTAGTTGATCAGCATATGCTCTCCACTCTTGAGCTCCCTTGCAAGCCACTGCTTTTCGTGTTAGCTACGGCTTCTGCAGCTTCTTCCAGGCGCACCTTTGCCTCTCGTTACTGCTTTTTCATTAATTTTTTCTTCTCTATATAATCTTTTTGCATTCATGTTTCTTTATTTCTTAATCAGACACCTGCTGCATTAACCAAGACCCGGCTTCATTGCTGTCGAACCTCTGTTGACCTGATGCGATTTATGCTCTCCAGCCAATCAGGACCTGCAGCTAACCTCACTAGCTGTTCCGCGCGTGCACTCCCCCACCACCTAAGCGTCGCAAATTCATTCTTCCTTCGTCCGCAACGAAAAGGCAACAAAAATCCGCCCCCTCATTCTGCTGTCTGTTTTTTTTTACTCCTCTCGCCCACCCCCCCCCCCCCCCCCCTCCCCCAAAAAAGCTCCCTCACTCGCCCGGCCTAAACCGCGTCCATTCATCCCAACGCCTCTTCACCTTCAACCCATCCTCTCTTCTCTCCTTCATCACCTTTCTCATCCTCCTCCACCACCACCTCTCCTCCTCCTCTCTTCTCATTCATTACTTCTTTAATCCTACCACATTTTCTCTTCCTCTTCTCCCTTACTCAATCCGCTACCGCCCCTCCTCTTCCTCCGCTCTCTCCACCCATTCTCCCCAGCAGCTCCTTGACCGCCTTCCTTCAAGAATACCTCCTAAAAATATCGAAAATGTCTGCTCAGGATATCCCTTCCAACGGCAACGATGTTGCCGACCTCGACCACATGAAGGACGACCTCGGCCCCGACGGCGAAATCATCCCCAAGACTGACGAGGAATACGCCCAGACCCAGCTCACTCTGCGCGCCATTGTCTCCTCCAAGGAGGCTGGTGTCATTATCGGCAAAGCCGGCAAGAATGTTGCCGATCTCCGCGACGAGACCGGCGTCAAGGCTGGCGTCAGCAAGGTTGTCCAGGGTGTTCACGATCGTGTTTTGACTATTAGCGGCACCTGCGAGTCCGTCGCCAAGGCGTACTCTGTTGTTGCCGCTTCCCTCTTGGAGGGCGTTCCCACTATGGGAATGGGCGGTATTGTTCAGGGTAACGGCACACACCGTACGTTGCGTCACATTCCTGCTTCTCCTTTGTTTAAAGCTGCTAACTTTCCATAGCCCTCAAGCTCCTTATCTCGCACAATCAGATGGGCACTATCATTGGCCGTGGTGGTCTGAAGATCAAGCACATCCAGGATGCTTCCGGTGTTCGCATGGTCGCGCAGAAGGAGATGCTGCCTCACTCGTCTGAGCGCATCGTGGAGATCCAGGGCACCCCCGAGGGTATCCGCTCCGCTATCTGGGAGATCTGCAAGTGCCTTGTCGATGACTGGCAGCGCGGAACCGGTACTGTTCTGTACAACCCTGTCGTCAGAACCCAGGGTGGCGCTGCTCCGGCGACCCAGGCCACCACTAGCACTGGTAGCTCCTCCAACTACAACTCTGGCAGCCGTGGCGAGTACAGCTCCAACTCCCGCGTTACTCGCACCGGTAACGGCGCCGACTTCAGCAACAACAGCCCTTCGCGGTCGGCCCCTAACCGCAGATCTGACTCCGAGTCTGCTCCTCACGGCTCCGGCGGCCCTCCTACCCATGACGAGCACGGCAACAAGATCGAGACCCAGAACATCAGCATCCCGGCTGACATGGTTGGCTGCATAATTGGTCGCTCTGGCTCCAAGATTAGCGAGATCCGGAAGACGTCGGGCGCTCGCATTTCCATTGCAAAGGTGAGTCCTACAGGCTCGATAATCAGCATGGATACAGAACCAAGCTAACTCATGTATCTAGGCTCCTCATGATGAGACTGGCGAGAGAATGTTCAGCATCACCGGATCGACCGTCGCCAACGAGACTGCGCTTTTCCTCCTCTACGAGAACCTCGAGGCTGAGAAGATGCGCCGCAGCCAGGCTGCGCAGTCTGCCGAGTAAACGGCAAATCAATCCTCGCCTCCGCCCGCTTTCCATTCGCCTCTATCGACCACACCACCCACCATTGCACAAAACTGGAATTATGATGAAATCTGCGTTGTATCTTGTCGTTTTCTCTGATAATATTTGTTAATATGCTCCGATTTGGCAACCCTTCGACTGTCAAAGGACAACCCAGATCTTGCTTGCCGCAAGGCTAAACTTTTTTTTATTGGCGATTTCGGCAGGCGGTGCGCAAGTGTATTACGACGGACTATTCGGGTGCAATCTTGTTTTTTCCGTCCTTTACTTACTTGCGCTTATTTTTCATACGCTCTGTTCTTATTCGGGTCTCGGGAAAGGAATGTCTCGTCGGCGTCTTTTGTGTTCTATCTTTCGTTTTCGCCATCTCCGTCGAGTCTCTCCCAAATATCTTCATCGAGTTCATCTCTACTCTCATCTCTCTGCACCATTTTCCTTGCCAAAGAGGCACTTCTGTTTCACAGCCACACCACCATATTGTGTCAACGAAGCGATGCCATCTTCTTCCTTGTGCTAGTAATGAACTGGCCTTGGACGCGCGGCAAAGTCGGGGTTTTTCTGTTATCTGCGTTTTATGTTACTGCCTTTTCTTTGTTCTCTATTTGTCTCGGCCATGATTTATGATATCTTTTTCAGAAAGCAAAAATGGAAAAAAAGCAACAGGAACAAGCTCCCACAGGAGCCCAATATTCAAACCACACCCACACTCCCCCACGACGTCTTTTCTCTCTTTACCGCCTCGCCTTTCTTTCCGATATTCTCAACCCCATGGCCCTATTAGTCGTCAAATTTCTTCACAAAGTCAAACACAAAACATCTCTTCAAAACAATCGAGAAACGTCCCAATCTCGTGTCTCAGTCCGTCCTGTTCCCATATCTAGACCTTTCTCCGCAGACTACGCATACACTCTCTCTGTCTTGCTCATCTAGGAGGCAGTTATAGCCTGGGATCTTCGGCTTACCTTGATTCAAAATAGTTATTAAATTTTTAAGATTTCTATCCTTTTTTCTCAATATGCAGTTTTACAGTGACAGATGCGTATGTGTGACCGTGTGGCCTCGTAGCTTTGATAGTGGCTATTCTATTTGCAAAGCTTAAGACGTATGCTTAATTGGTACCATGCATCACGCTAGCAGCACCCTAATTCTACAACCGGTTTTATAAGTCACACCGCCTTCTACATCCGGTACGGAAGGGCCACCCTGTTCTTTTCTGCCACCAAGGTCGAGCCAGAGTGGCAGCTGCCCGTCCTCCAGTCGCGAAGCTTACCATCATATTCCCCAGCAGTTGCGCATGCCGACTAGTCTTTCATTGTCATTTGTTTTTTCTCGCACACAGCCGCTCATTTACACGCATTATATACTGTTCTCTTTGCTTTCTTCTTCGTTCGATTGATTTTCTCACCACAGCCGCTGGCGGTAACTGGACTGACACGACTCATTCGCGAACATGGCACGGACAAAGCAAGTAGCGCCCATCCGGCGCGAACCGTCCTCAGAGTATGTTAGCAAGCATGACCGCGAGGCGGCAATTGCTATCAAGAAGCAGGAGGATTTGGCTAAGACAGCCCCTGAAACTACTCCAGCAACAAAGACGGCGGTGCCAAAGGCCGCCGCAGGTGTCCAGCAAGCGTTGATTGCCGTGCTTGGCATCTACGGTTCATTGTAAGTAGTGCACCTAATCATCGAGCACCCACCACATTGTCCCAAATGCTAATACATTCTATAGCTTGACCTGGGGCTATCTGCAGGAGAAACTCACGACGACTACCTACAAGGCAAACGCCCTTTCAAGTGAGACGGAGGTGTTCCACTTCCCCGTCTTCCTCAACACGGTACAGTCGTCGCTGGCCGCCATAACGGGTCTCATCTACCTCTGGGCTTCGACCCCTGCTGGCACCCCCGTACCGCCTATTATCCCGTCGGCACGTCTGCTGCTGCCGCTTCTCCTCGTCGCCATCACATCGTCCCTCGCGTCGCCCTTTGGTTATGCCGCGCTCGGCCACATTGACTATATCACCTACATTCTTGCCAAGTCGTGTAAGCTGCTGCCCGTCATGTTCCTCCACGTCACCATCTTCCGCCGTCGCTACCCTCTGTACAAGTACATGGTCGTTGCCGCCGTGACTGCTGGTGTGGCTGTCTTTACTCTGCACACGGGCAGCCACAAGAAGAAGTCGTCTGCCTCGGGTCAGACGTCGTGGGGCATGCTGCTGCTGGCCATCAACCTGCTCTTCGACGGCCTGACCAACAGTACACAAGACTACATCTTTGAGGCATTCCAGCCCTTCACAGGCCCGCAGATGATGTGTGCCAACAGCCTGATGCAGACGGCCGTGACCAGCGCATACCTGCTGGTCATCAGCCCGTTTCTTGTTCACTCTGGTATCGGTGCATGGCTAGGTGCTATCGACGAGGTTGCCGCCGCGTCGCACGTTGCCGCTGGTGCTAGCACTGGCGTCTGGGGTCTTGTCGGCAGCGGCGAGCTCGCAGCGGCGCTTGCCTTTATGCAACGCCACCCTGCCGTCTGGCAAGATGTGCTGGGCTTTGCCGCCTGTGGCGCCATTGGTCAGATCTTTATTTGTGAGTTTTCCTGTTCTATTATCTAGTATTTACGTATTTTTACGTATTTTTATCGTATCTGAACTAACAAACAGTCTACGCCCTCTCTACATTCTCATCCGTGTTCTTAGTGACCGTCACTGTCACACGCAAGATGTGCACCATGATGCTGTCTGTTGTTGCGTTTGGCCACCGCCTATCGAGTATGCAGTGGCTTGGCGTTGGTCTTGTGTTTGGTGGCATTGGTGTCGAAGCCCAGATTGCTCGCAGCGAGAAGCTTAAGAAGCAGGCTGCCAAGATGGCAAAGAAGCAGTAGGTGAGGTGCGGTCGAGAGAGTTTGCGCACAATGGGAAAGCTCATCTTGATTTCACATGAGTTACTTCTCACATATTACAACCTGTAAATAGTTTCTTTCTTTTTCACTTAAAGCCATCCATATTGCATTTGCATTATATGCTTTCATTGCATCATTAGAAGCTATTCAGTCTATGGTTTCACTTAAACATATATTTGTAGAATTAATTTTGATTGGAATTATTGTTTTAGTATGCTATAAAGTATGCCAGGGATGATAGGGTGATAGTAGTACAGGAACCAGTATGGTCATGTTTTGGTCTATGGACTCTGTTGATGCTTTGCTGTAACACGAAAAACACAAACCCATTTCAGATGACAAAACGGCAACTCAATGTGCAAAGCAGCCCTCAAATAAGCATGAAAGAAACTCAAACGTGACAGAAAAGGCTACATAAGAAACAGAAAAAAGGTATCGAGGTTATAAGGTATATTCATATACTCTTTGCTACTCGTGTGGATATAAGATTAAACAATGAAAGATGAGGATTGGGGGAATAAAAAATAATGGCAGATTCCCTTGCTTGCTATATGTCCAATTACATTAACTCGTCAATAGAACGCACTATAGGCGTCTCGCCCTTGGTAGGAGGGCTTCGTGGATCGGCAACCTGTGTAGGCCGTCCAAATGGGTAGAAGGGGTCACGCGGGAACATTGACTCGCGCGGTGAGAACAGTCCCTCAGTCGGTGTTGGGGCCGTCTCGATAAACTGCATGCCAGACATGTTGGCCAAGTTGTCGTGCAACGGATTGTTTGTCATTGTCTCGGCGCGGGGCGACATTAATGGCTCTTCCACTTGGTATGCTGGGCGGAATGAGACGGTGTGCGTCTCGTGTACTTCGGACTTGCTGCTCGGTGCGGCGCTTCTGCCCATGCTTGCAAACGACAGGGGCTGTAGTGGCGGAACTCTAGAGCTTAAAGCAGAGCCAGATCCGTTCATGTTCTGCGCCAAAATACTATCTAGGCCACCACTGCAAGAGCTGCGAGGTCGGGGGAATCCAGGGCTGTACAGGGGTGAGGCCGATGAGGCTGTGTTGTTCGAGTTGGTGTTTGAGCTCGAGCTAGCTGAGCTAGAGCGGGTAGTGTCCGTGGGAAACTTGCCGAAGCGATGGGCAGCAAAGCCAGGTGAGGGTGGAGGTTTGCTGGGAGCGTCTGAGCCACGGCCAGGCAGTGACAGGGTCATTGGGCGCAGACCCGGCGAAGGCGGAGGCTTGCTGTTGGACTCCACTGGCAGAAGATTAGGGCGCAGACCTAGGCCTAGTCCGAGCGACGGCACAGCAGACTTGGGCTTGCCAAAGGCTTCCGTTTCGCTTGAAGGCCACGCTTGGCTGCTGGGAAACATGGCCGGTGATGGCGGAGGTTTTCCAAAAGCCATTGACTCGTTACCAGGCCAAGCCTGGCTACTGGGAAACATGCCCGGTGACGGCGGGGGTTTGCCAAAGGAGCTTGATTCACTACCAGGCCATGCGAGAGCGCTGGGGCGCAGTCCGGATGGCATAGGCTCTAGCTTTGGTGCCTCGCCCAACTTCATCGGGAAACTCGGCTGGGGTGCCTCCGTCAACCTAGGTGGCTCAGGTGGCTCAACTATGGATGAGAATCCGAAATCAAACCGGCCAAAGCGCTGCGGGTCTTGAGCGTCTTCCGGAATATTCCAAGAGAAGGCAGAGGGTGCAGATGAAGGTCCTGGTGAGATACCATCACGGCTCTGTGGAGTCGAGTTGCCGCGCGGCCGCATGGGGCTTCGCTCGGGGCTGAGAGTATTGTTCATGGTGTTGCCGTCGCTGTCTTCAGCTGGCAGAGGTGCAGAAAGGGGCTCCTTGGGAAGGTCGATGGCGTCTACCGAAAGTGCAACGCGGTGCTTGGTAGGACTACGGCCGGAGCGTGGTCGGAGAGCAGAGCTTGACGGCTGCCGCTTCTTGCCCATCTCCTTCTGAAAGTCCTGGAGGCAGTACATCAAGCGCATATTTGGGCTGATCCATCTGCTCTTGGACTGGGCGGCGTAGTATGCGTCGTTGACGCTCAGCTCGGGATTCTGCCAGATACCGTATGCAATGATAAGACTGGCAGATCGACTCGCACCCTGCTGGCAATGGATCAGGACCTTCTTACCGTCTTTTGTCATGCGCTCGATCTTCTCGCACAGCATAATGAGATCCTGGCTAATATCGGTGTTGTGGTCCCAGGGCATGTGGATGTACTCGGGCTCCTTTGGGAGAGAATTGGCCTTTGGTGTTGTCGGCGTTCCCAGGTCCTCGGCAGTAGCCTGAGACTCTGTCGAGTCCGCCCGTGTCAAGGACAGCATTGGGGGTGCCTTGAGCTTGAGCTTGGATGGGGCAGGCTCATTGTGCGCCGGCTCAATAATCACGGGCGCGGTGATATCATTGTGATTCTCGTCAGCAGCCTCCGGCTCGTTCTCCATAACAGGTGCGAGGGCTGGTACAGCTGCAGCTGATTCGCGCCGCGGCTGGGCCTGGGCATGGGACTGTGCATGGGCCTGTGATTGCGGTTCAGACACAGACGGCGGTGTTTGTGCTTTGGGACCGGCCCTGAAGGGGTTATTGACCTCACGCGCAACATTGATCACAACGTCAAAGCGCGCAGCTTCTTCGGCGGTGGGCTCCAGGTAAAGGTAAACATTGTCGCTGTAGATGGCAATGGGACCATCCGGGTATCCAGGTGTCTTTTGGTCTTCGTTGTTCTCGTTCTCGTGGAAAGGCTCAAACTCAAAGGCGGCACGGCTTGCGATCTGAGTGCGAATGGGTGAGTCCTCCTCCAGAATTGTAGAGTCGTAACCACTGACAGGACCAGCTGTCAGTTTAGAGGGCCGCAGAAACTCGGAGAGGCCAGATTCGTTGCGCTCGAGAACAGTACCGAACGACATACCACCCGCAGGGCCAAAGGTCGCCGACTTGAGAGAAGAAAGGATGTGAGGTGATGAGGTAGAGTGCTTCAGCGCGCGTCTTTGCATAATGGGAGGCATAGAAAGGGTTGTTGGTGACTGAGGAAGCTCTGCTGTGGTCGTTGTGATCAGCTCGCGCGTGCTTGTCTTCAAGCTGAGCTGGCTTGGCTTTCGCTTCATGGTGGGAATTTGTGGCTTGATAAATGAGGGCGAAGTCGGCTCGGAGCCTTGGGTCGAGGACGTGGGGGAGACAAATGGTGGCTGAATAGAGAGCCCCTTCATATTGCGAGCTCGCCGCGGCGACGGAGACGTCATTGGGCGCTGGAGAGGTGCGTTGTTGCTAGCACCGAGACCCATGCCAATACCATCGACGCCATTGTTGAAGCGGAGGCTATTCGTGTTGTTGTTGGAGTTTCCATCTACTGAGAGAGATGCCAAACCGGCGGACATTGAAGGAAACACGCCGAAAGAAGGACCGGGGAATGCGGCGAGTGGGACCAGGTTCATGGGAGAATCTGGGGACGAGGAGGGGGATGGGTCGGAGAGAGAGGATGAGTCTGTGCAAGACATTGTAGTTGTAGGTGACGAATCGGCAGACTCGAAAGCCTGAGTAGAGGTGCTTTCGTGGTGGCGGTGGGCGTGGTCGGCGGCAGCAGTAGAGGACGGATTGTTGTGAGGTTGCGTGTGGCCGGCGCAAGGCTTGCTGTCAAAGTTGGAGCCTGAGAAGCCTATTGTTTTGGGATCGACAACTGTAACAGATTCCTGATCGCCCATAGTCTCAGAGCCGAGATCGTAGACGGACATGAATGTCGGTATCTGGTCCTCGTATATGCGTCGCGCTGTGGCCGAAGGCATGATTGTGAGGAGAATTGGTTGTGGAAGAGTAGAGGAAGTAGTTCGCGCGGGATCTGGGGGTGATACCAGGTTGCCGTCGCCGCTGTCTTGGTGCTCCAGTTTCGCTCGATGAGAGAGCCCGTACACAAAACCGCCTGGGTAGGTACTGGGACGTTTAGCGAGACAAGACGAAAGGCGAAAGACAAAGAAGCGCTTAATGGTGGCGAGGAGAGAGCCGCCGATGGTGAGGATGAGGCAGACTAATTAGATATGGTAATGGTACAAAGGAAATGTGCAAGTCGTTGAAGGAACAAGACTGCAAGAACAAAGTAGATTGAATGCAGAATGCAGAATGAGACGAAGGAGAGGAAGACAAAGGCCGGCCGATGTGAAGTAAAGAACACAGATGTAAAAAGATATGAAAGGAGAGAAGAGAGAAGAGAGAAGAGAGAAGAGAGAAGAGAGAAACAGAATATTTGAAAGCGAAGAGGTGAAAGCAAACGGGGGTCTTTGGAGGAGATCAATGCATTGTCGGGTCGAGGATTGGTAGGGTTGTCGACAGTTATGAGGCAGTGCCGTTTAAAGAGTAATCAAGAGTCAAGAATTGAAAGTCGCGAAGAGGATTAAGAGAGGAAGAGAAAGAGAAAGAGAAAGAGAAAGAAAGAGAAATGTGACGAGTAGAGTGAAGAGGGGGTGACAAAGCGATGAGCGCAAGTCAGTACTCTTCAGCGCGACAAGTGACGATGATTGAGAGTTGAGGAATGTAAAGGAGAAAAGGGACAATGTAGGCGCGAGACTTGAAGGGAAACAAGGAAACAAGAGAATACAAAACAGAAGAGAGAGGAAGAGAGGAGGTCAAGGTCAAGTGAGAGGAAGTGTAACAGAGAGGGCAAGAAAGGCAGAGAGGGCAAGAACGTCAAAGAAAGCAAGACGAAGCGGGAGAAAAGCCAACAAAAAAAGAAAGAGCCGAAAGACGACGCAGGGAAGGAACAAGGGAGGGTCGGGGGGGTGCGATGTGCAAGTATCTCACACCTGCAGGTTAAGACGTCAGTCAGTAAATACAGGTAGTTACAGAAGGAACAAAGGAAAGAGCCAAGCGGATGGGGTAATTATTCGAGACGCCGATGCCCCATAGCCCCCAAAACAGCAACACAGCCTACGAGTACTGCGAATCTTTGTTGTCAGACTCGTACAGTGAGGAAGGAGCGACTGTACTTGTGCATACAAGAAAGCAAAAGCATTGGTGCAAGGCAGAAACGGCAGGGGTCTGCCTGGGAAGTGAAGGAGCCCATGAAGACGGGGGTGTTGATTGGAGGGTGGGTGGGTTATATGGGGCGGATCCAACTGCTGAAGACTGGGAGAAAGGCCCTCAAATGGAAGGAGTGAGCGTCTACCACTGCAACTGCATTCTAAATATATGCTACAGTGCCAGAGTGGGAAAGTACTTTAATGTAAACAAAGACGGCAGGAGCGATGGGCACATTTGGGAAGGCATTCAACAAAAAGATAAAAAGACAAAAAGACAAAAAGACAAAAAGACAAAAAGACAAAAAGACAAAAAAGACATAATATGGTCTAGTGAATTGGAATAAGCAATCTGCAAAAGGCCCGGAGTAAGTACAGTGGCATGCCTGGAGTCGGGATGGACTGATGAATACTAATTCATACTTGTGTACAATAACAATATGATGCGAGAATTTCCTATGACAACTCTAAAAGGTTCGCTTGCGACAGCGACGATGGAAGCGGGACCCGCGTGGCTCCTTCTTGTTTTGTCTGTTTCCTTTCGTTCTATCTGAGAAGGCAAGTGAAGGCTCGTGAATGCCCTCGGTCGCCCCTGCCTTTATGAATACTGACTAGTCGTACGCCTTCAATTTGACCAAATAGTCCCTAAGCGATGTCAATAATGTAATACTCGTAAAAAGAAATAACTAGAATAATAAGAACATTAAACCCAAAGGCAAAACAGAGCGAAATACGACAACAATTGACATCCATCTGAGCCATCGTAAAGAGGAAACCGCTGTTGGATGTGCATGCAGCTCAGGTAGGGCGCCCCACCCAGATCCCTAGTAGGCCAATCACCACACACTAGCAAAGCGTCTGGAACACCCACCCGCAGCGAGCTGGCCAATCATAGCGCGGCAAAGTGATGAAGCGGCGTTTCGACTGGTTCTGGCGCCTACTAAAAATAGAACTGTTGGCCAATGAGAGCAGCCTCTCTTAAGTTGACTCTCGAGGAAGTGACGGCCCTCCGCTCTTTCTTTTTCTTCTCTTTCTTTCTTTTTCTTCTCTTTTTTCTTTTCTTCTTTCCCATTTCTCTCCTTCTTCAGCTGCAAGTGCGGTCTTTTTGCCCCTCCCTACTGCGTTCTGTATCGTTTCGTGTTAGTTGTGTCTTTCCCTTTTTGTCATTATTTTCTGCAGTCACGTTGTACGAGTAATACTCTACTCATAGTATCTTATTGCTTCTGGACCGTTGGCTGCAAAACTGCCTGGTTTTAGCGCCCGTCGCTCTCTTCGTCCCGACTGGCCGCCCTTCTCTTTCCACTCCCTTCCTACTATGGCTCTTTGGCTGCTCTGCCGCCTTAAGAGCCATTGAATGTCATGACAGCGGCTACTGCTCTTTCTATTTTCACATTTTTCGTGCTTTCACTTATTTGAAAGTATTAGTCAGCACAGCATATTCACTCACTCAACCTCACTCAATCATATATATCTTACTATCTTACTATCAACTGTCACTCACGCGCGAACCGATGTTTTTCCACCTGTGACCCCTGAGCCCTGTTCTCTTACACTCTGCACATATGGAGACATTATGGACAGGCCCATAGCGTTCGTTGCAGGCGCTCGAGGCGCAAACACCCCCTGATCGGTTGCCACAGCGGCTTTGCCCTCGGCTCCTCTTCCTCCCCTGCTTTTGTTTCCTGTCTGAGCGGGTGTGATCAAATTTGTACAAAGTACGTAGTACAATTTCTCCATTTCTTTATGTTTTCGGTCTCTTGTAATTCTATATTTTACGGCGTATTCCGTATGTATCAATAACTCTGCTCGTCTCGCCTCCCTTCATCTTCTTGCATGGTATTATTCCCGGATTTTTCTTTCTTTTCATATTCTACTCTTTTCTACTTTGCAGTAGTTTCTCCTCGCGACCCAGGATCAACACACAGTGGCCCCTGGTCCCCGTAATAATTTCAGTCTATTTCAGGCCTCACGCAGAATACAGCATGCACATGCAGGATACAGACTGAGGGGAAATTACAATGACAGACACGCGCATATAGAGTAGAGACGGGTCACAAAGGCAGTGTACTGCTGTATGGAGGCTGAGGACATAGGCGAGGCGAGGCGAGGCAATAAAAAATATCAAGTGCAGAAAGAGAAGGAGAAGAAACCGAGAAAACGAAGGAAACGATGAAAACAGAGAACATCAAGCAGTTGACTCGAACTATGTTTAATGCTGGATTTTACACTGTACTGTATCACGGTAAGCAAGCACTCCATTGCTCATTGCTCCAAGCATAGACGTCAGACTTGAGCCTTTGTAACACAATCAGTGGGAAACTAGCTCCTCTCTGTTTACATTTACACTGAATCACACACTACATACTACATACTAGGCTTCGTGCCTGGTATGACTCTGCGTGATCTGTCTTCTGACACAAAACTCCCCCGACCAATACTTTGTTGAGGGTTTGAGCTGTTGTCTGGGGATGGCGCTCTGCCACTCTGCCACTTTGACACTTGTATCTTGGGTCCTGGAACAAACGATCCCTCATCCCAAGTTGACTGTTTCGTGTATGGGGCACTCCGTCGGCGATGCACCTTAACAAGCCTCAAAACCCTGCCACCTTGCTATCGACACCTCGCCACCGCAGTTCCCAAGGAACACGGTTGCAAAGAACCATACCATTTCCTACGAGGCCGTGCCGTCGTCATGGCTGTTGCTGGGTCAGTATGTCATCCAGGTCGTATGGTAATCGTCTGTTCAATGTTTCTATCGGAGCAAAGGCGAAACAAGCAACTCGTTGTAGACAGGATGCATTAATTGTATCGATTATGAATTAAGAGTGTATTTGTTGTAACATGAGTTGGAAGCATAAGTGGAATCTGACCGTGATTCCCATACTTGCCGTATCGCATTTTGGCCAGATCGTCTGAATCCCGACTCCTCCTTGTCAATGCTTTTCAGGGAGCCATATGGGACGGCCAGGGTCTTGTGACGGTGGACAAGAGAGGCACATGTTATTTCGATACCACGAGACACCACTCAGTAAGACATAAGACTTATCCTGTCCATCATTGATCGTTATTTGGTAGTGCTCCTATACAAGAACGATGTGCAGTTTACGACGGACTATGTTGATGGATGGGGTAATAGAATCAGTAAGAAATAGAAAATATATTAGAATAGAAATAGAAATAGAAATAGAAATAGAAAATATAAAGGACAAAGGTATGTGCTTGGACAGGACGACGCCGTGGACACGGGCTTCTATTTCAGACCAGAACGCGACATTCGTCTTTAAATAGCGGTGTACAGCGTAATCTCAGCAGACATTAGTGAACGATTATTGTGAGCATTAATGGTTTAGTAGTGTCTTTGATGAACACAAGAGTCTATGCGTTCAGGTATTTTCCATTGATTCCAGTATTTCCAGTATTTCCAAGTAATACGTTGTAGAGTCTCAGAATGGTGGTGGAGCAGAGATCCTTGACGAGCAGGAAACATACGTCAGCCATGTGAGTGTAAAAATAAGATCTGGAAGTAAATAACGGGTCGATTCATATATATTAACAGGAGATAAAAATCAATCAAGATCAAAACAGTCAATGTCAAAGGAAAATGATTTTTTTTTTTTGTTTATACTATCCTTTATTACGGAGAATTAACGTCGTGGACAAGTGACACTTGAGAACAGAACAGGACAGCAAGAACATTCATAGTAAGATAATTTAGCATACACAAAGACAAGATCAATCAAATACTACGTAGAATAATAATAGATCTTGTCAGACCCGTTCTGCAGGCCAGGTTTCCCCCGGACAATATCTGAAACGCTCCAAATTTGGCCACTATGGCCTAGTGGGTAATAAGAGGATTTAAATGGCACGGACTAGCTGAGTACTTGTTGTAAAGTAGACAAATCAATAGTCCTTGTACGAGGAAGTATGCCATGCTGTATTGCTTGCCTTATGTCTACGAGATGCTCGTGCTCACCAAGCTTGTGTTGGATAAAGTTGTTTGTTTACTTGTTTGCTGATGCCTTGCGAGGAGGACGTTTCACTCTTCTTGTCTTCTTTCATATCGTCATTGCTCAGGTAATTAAATACCGTTGCAAACTGAGAATATGCTAGGCATCATCAGAAGATATCAAAGATGGTATTGCGGCGGTGGCGGATGAAACACAGCAAGGCAACAACATAATAGATATAGACAGTAGGCAGCCAGCCTGGAATACAATACGTAAATACTTATGATGCTGTGTTATAAATAGGTTCAAATAATAGCAATATTTACACGAGGCTGTGGGAGCTGATCTTCGCATTGGCTGTTTGGTTTTATACAGGCTCATAAGGTATCGATAAACTTGACTTGGCTTTGGTTTCTTCTGGTTTCTTCTGGTTTCTTCTGGTAATCCAAAGTTGTCTCTAGAGTTGAATTGTTTTTAGTTTATTTTAGTAATTATAAAGGTTATATTTTGAAGACTGTGGTTATTTTTGAGCAATACACAAAGTGATGGCGATATCTAAATAAGAAATAGAATTGGCTTGGAACATCTTATGCAACAACTCCAAACCAAAATAAACAAGTAAATATCCCTTGTCCTAAAGGATACCAGACTAATATACTTGAAGGTATGTGACAGTAATTTTTATAAAAAGGTAGCCTAGATAGCCGACATGTGAAGTCTTTAAACGAGGCTGTGATGTATCACGAAGGCCAAATGACACAACTAATCAACATTAATATGACCGGGAGACACTCAGATTAGGTTTCAACTTACCACAAATATCAGACTATATTCGTAACAGTATCGCAATATAAAAACTAATGCAAATTAATAGCAAGGCGGCCCTGCCTCCGGGACTGATATACGCCAGTCGCATCGAAACCAGCACTCACCACAGCACCGACGAAGAACAACAACGACAACAATAACAAAGTACCCAACGGATCCTATAGAATGTTTACGATATACTAAACAATATATACGTGCTCAATTGGCTACCGGAATATCAGCTCCAGCCTCGCTGGGCTTCCTCCGCAGATCCCGTCTTCTATTATCCGTGCCTGGCCGGCCGTGTTGACGTTCTAGATACAGCCTCATCTACTCTATACAAGTTATTAGAGACTCTAAATTAGTTGGTAAGGAGTATATGAGAGTCGGTCATGCTATAGTATTGAAACCACGACGCAATTGATGATAATACGTTTCTTGATAGTGACTCGTTATGACATCAGAGTATTCAGCCGAGCATGTTCATAGTCCAAGTACAATAACATACACCACATCGTCTACTACAATATCTAGTTATAGAGAGAGATAATTGCAAAGACACAATGCATGAAATTCAAGAATAATTGTTGTCATGGATGTTGTTGGTATTGTGATATACCTAGTAGCAGCTCTACCAGCAAATAAAGTGAAAACCCTTAACGCAGTTCTAGCTAGCCGTATGAAAACATGAAAAACCGTAAATTAGCTGCCCAGAGTTACCAGATAAATCCCCATGACTGCGTCCATTTTAGATGACGAGTTATGTGCCCGGGAGACGACAAGATGTTACATGTCATACATCTACAACCCGAGCTCTGACGATGCAAACATCCAAAGCGACAATACTTTGAGTCTACCAAAATTTATCGGCACCCTCCGAGAGATGAGAAGACTCCTAAAAGAAGCATACAACCTGTATGCAGACTATACGAGACTTGCTACTATCTAGAACAAGAGCTTGACGCCACATTGCTGTCCTGGTTGTTGCATGACTGGCATATGCCCTGATATACTTGATGTCGATGACCACATGTGGCTGGCCAAGGACGCATATGGACAAGGGAAGATAAGATGTGATGCAAAACGCTCAGCAATGAGAAGCTGTGCAGCAGAATGCATCAGGCCAGATTCAGTTTGCGACCAAGGCGAGACGAACTGTAGTGGCGATGTTTGGTTTAACACAGCCATGATGGATGAAGCAGTGCTTGTGATGTGTCTGCACCTGCAGTCGGATACGTTCACCACCGTCGCGGTATCATCAACTACAGACGTAGTGCTTTGTTCTATGCCGGTGGTTCTTCTTAATATCCCTTAACAATAAGCGCGGTCCACGTTTATATTCAAGTGTTGACCCCTCACAAGCATGATTCATATGATGCCTTATCTGAAGTGCTGGAGCACTGCTTGCACAATAGCAACGAGCCAGACGTATGTACTCTGAAGTATCGTTCGTGATATATAATGTTTAGTTTATTTTTGATAGTACTAACATCCTATGCTATTGGCGCTCAAGCCTTCATCCGGCATCTCTACATAGACGTGCCATGCTGACTGCGTACACAAGTAAGGGAAAGCTCCAAGAGCCTCAAAGTAGATATTAAATCCATCCAAGGCAGTGCTACCATACAATATGCATCTGCTCTACAACACTCCCAAACTGCCCTGTGACCTTTGCTCATAGAGTCCAGAGACGACAACAAGGCGAGGCTGCAGTCACATGGAGAGCTCCCGGCATATTTGTCGATTTACGACGAATACAGCATAAAATGACATAGATGGTTTCTCAATACAGTTATATACCGTCTTAGATCGCTTCTGGGTGGTTCAAAGTTGATATAATGAGTTTGTATAGCAACCAAGACCGTTGAATTGCGGCCAGACCAGATTTGAATTAGATAATCGTACGAGAATTGTTCAAAAGAGGTTGCAGGAAATGAGGCTCATAACAAAGTCTCATAGAGTCTCATAGAGTCTGAGAGCAGGTAGTATGTCTACTTTGTTGAAATTGTACATGTACAACTTGCACGGAAGGTAATCTCGCGGCCACTGGCTGCCACTAACATCGTGACCTCGTGATATTTTCGGTTTCAAGAGCCTATCAACTCGGCTACGGCCCGAGGAAAGCGTTACGTCCCGCAGGCCATGTATGCTGACAGAGAAACGTCATACCATCGCTTAGAACCCCTATCCCCTGTACTCCTCGTAGCTACTTCGTCTGATCTTTTTCTTGGGAAATACGGCGTTGTGACGGTTTGTCGTTGCTACCGTATTACGCAATACGGAGCAGAATACCGGCAAGCAAAAGTTGAAGAGTATCATAGAATATCTGAGCTCAAAAAATAGAAAGACGAGACAGTAACAAGAAACAGAACGAGACAGATAATGGGAAAACAACCTTGCCACGAGCTGAATGTTTTAAAGGTGTCTCATCGGCCGAGTCTATCGGTCGAGTCAATTGATCATCGATTGGGTTTGCCACCGTTTTCCCTTGCCTCGTTTTGTGTTTCCCCTTGCTTGGATCAGCGTCTTGGTGGTCTGAGGGTTGGCAGTCTGGCAGTCTGATAATAGCGATGTTGGCAAGCATTGAGATCAAAAGCAAAAGCAAAAGCAAGCTGTCAATAATGCAGACGACATCCCACATCATATCCAACAATGACAACAGCTTGGTATGCACGACATAGGGGCTCTGGTATTGATTCATTATAATGATACTCTGGCAATCTAGCAGGATTGCTTTGATACTATCAATAGTGATGGCGTGCATATGAATGCGCAACTACAGCCCCTAACATAATACTACCATATACGAGAGACCCTGGGATACCTTGCTACTCAGTAGAGCATCCATTCGGTAAAAGCCCATGGTTCCCTGCAATTCCCACTTGTTTACCCGCGCTCGTCCCCTTCATTGTTTGAGGTGTTTCCGCCCCGTTCTTCCGTCTATTCTTGTCTGTCGCGTCTATTCGCCATTTCTGATATTCCCCGTCTGGCAAGCATATCGGATTATCAAAGAGCAGCAGTTGTTTCACTTGATACGCAGCAATACAAGTAGAGGCAGCCATGTCTTGAGTGCGAACCACCGTTGAGTGTCTCGGTCTGGTCAGGATCAGAGAGATGGTATCCGTGCACGTCCTCCGAATACTAGTCACCCCTATTCCCAGCCACTAGAATCCATTCATAATTCTAGTAAATGAGACCAGAATCCACGACGTAGACTCCCATACTGAATAATACACAGAACAATTACACAAGCGGGGGTTTTATTGCGTTTTGATGTGCTGCCCGTCCAAACGTCAAGACGATGTAACTGTGGGACACTTGGGATAGAAAGCAAGAGGAAGGAGAAAAACGAGAAGACGAGCGCTGTATATTGTCCATTTGTCATGGTAACGGCGGGCACGGGCGTCAGTGTGTTGATTAGTTGGCCTACTTGAGTAAGGAGTACTTGTAAGTACGGAGAGAATAGGAGATGGTGGATGTATTCAGATGAGGATGTAGATTATCGAATAGACGTGTAAGATATATTTACACTGTATGAGTTGTCGATGTTGCTACTGTCGATATTGCGATTAATACAGGAAATAGAGCTGCTGGACTGATAAATACGGTGGCTTGGGTTGTAGTGAGGATAATAAACTAGATTAAGAAAATACGACGTAGAGAAAGAAGGGCCCGTATGCAGAGAGGGGGTGAAGAGGATTAAGTGAGTTGCTTTTGATTGTTTTTCTTTTCTTTTCTATTCTATTCTTTTGTTTTTTTATTTTACTTTTTTCTGTTTCTTCTTCGTGCTTTCTTTTCTTCTTTTTTTTCCTTCTCTTTTTTTCTTCTTCTTTTTCTTTTCTTTCTTATTGCATGTCTGCATGGCTCTTTGATTTTTTATATCTATGCTTAATTGGCAGCCGTTGCCGCGTCATCAACAGTTATGCATGGTTCTTTTATGCTGCGTGTAATCAAAGAGAAGGCTTAAGGCGTTGTGCTTGAGTTTAAGTAGTGAGGAGTCTAGCTGTAAGCGAGGATGGAACAAAAACAACCGAAACCCCGTATGCTAGTAAACTTTCAATATAATATATCAACAATTCAATCAAAAATCAAGGAGTTTATTGGCTTGTCTAAGGTTGATCTCGATGGGCAAAAGGAAGATATCGATAGAGGAAAGAAGAAAGAAGAAAAGGAAAAGGAAAAACGAAAAAAGGACAACAGAATAGAATACACCAGACACAAAGATCGACTGTTGACAACCCTCCTTGCATCTCCTTGCGTCTCTAGCCCCATGGTCCGTGGAGACGCCCCTATTTTGACTCGACTGATTTGACAAACAGTTGACTGCCAACGTTTTGCATAAAGATACCTTGTTCAAGTACTCAGTACACAGAGCCTGATAATACTCCGGGCAGCGACAGCAACGAGTGGGTTGTGGGTGTGTGCGTGCCTCTACATGTGGTTCATGCTGATCTACATATATATGTTTGTGCATCGACTGAGTCTGTACTGAGTACGGAGCAGTGTAGTCTACTGAGTAAGCTATCTTATTATCTACAGAGTACAGAATATGCCGAGTTTATCAGTCTTCGTTTCGTATCGATGATGCCCCATCTATCGTCGTTTCCAGTCTCTTATCACATCTCTTGTTCTCATCACACCTGTCTGACATCCGTTGAACCAACCGCCTGAACTGTGCTTGTAAAAGTAGATGTCTAAAGATGAAGGCATGCCCCTATTCCCAGTTTGTGAGCCCTGTTTGTTGTTCTGCCTCTGCTTCTGTTCTATGTTGAACCCTGTCGTCCAATCTCATCTGCATCCGCATCCGCATCCTCATCATGTCCCTGTTGCTGTCTACTCGTATTTTTATGATTACCTGACTACCTGACTACCCTGCCCTGCCAGTCCCTGTCAATATCTCTAGCGTGTTAGAGTGTTAGAGCTTCCTCAAACCCAACATCGATAACATTGCAAAATCAGGTCCTAAAGAGGAAAATAAAATACACTCTTCAGATGAGAGGGGATAGACTCGAGGAGGATTGTCAACTTCAAACCCACCGGAACCCACTGCCACGAACAACGACCAGGGTGCCAGCACAACGCGAGCATACGTCGTAGCTGCAGAAGAGGAGACTTTTTTCCCGTCTATTCTGTTTTCGGTTTTTGTCGGTCTTGTCTATTGGCGTGTCGTGTCAAGCGATCGCGAATCTTCAACGTTGGGTTGAGTTTGTTTCCGGCTTGATTCCTGATTTGTTTACTTGCTCTCTGATTTTCTTGATTATTATTATTTTTCTTTCTTTTTTTCTGCTCTTGATTCATCACGGCCTCTTGTCACCCACGTTCTTTACCTTTTGCTTTCTTTCCGCCTCCTTTACCGGATAGCTGCAAACAAGTTCCAAGCTCTACCGTTGTGCATCTACACCTGTAGGCTTGATAACTTCTTGATATCTTGATAACCTCTTGATAATCTCGACAACCGCTCAGCCTAGAAATACTTTAGCTACAACGGAACCAAAACACGAAACATTACTGAAAACTAGACCAAGCCACGATAATTATCCTCTCTCACAAGATCAAAACAAGCACGGGCTCCTCAACTCCAAGCATCCTTGTATGCATAAGCATAAACACGACAAACACGACGGTCAAGACAAACATACACCGCCATTCAAGCAATTGCCCACCCAATACAAGGGAGCTGACGGCTTTATAGCTTCTGTCCAAGACACCAGCCCGGCCATGCCTGCACCGGCACCGGCCTCGTTTGACGGTCCCAGCCCGGCATCGCCCATAACACCCCTCTCTTCGGCAGACTTTGACCTCGCAAATCAATCACTGTCTCAAGAGTCTAAAGAGTCTAGAGAGTCTGCCTCTACCTCTACCACCCACAAGCACCAGCTCAATCACAGCGCGTCCAAGCTGCCGGCCTTTCACTTTACCGACCTCAGGAAGGATACTCTGGTTCTACCATCGCGTCTGCAGACCATGCCGCCATCTCCTGTGTCACCGGCAGAAGTACAGACCGACACAGACACGCACACATACCAAGACTTGGACAACCGCTGCAACAACGAGACCGAGCCCATATCACCGCCAGTATCAGTCTCCGCTGCTGTAGTATCCGCTGTACTTGTATCAGACCCTAGGCCCGCCCGTGCAGACCCACCTGCTGGTGTTGCAAGTACAGCTGGCACTGCTGGTACTGGCAGTGGCAGTAACTGCGCACGTGCAGAGGCACCCGACTCTTTCTCTTCGCTCTCCCTCGCTCCTTCCCTCCCTGTCCCTGACACTTCTTTCCCTCCTGCTCCTCCTGCTCCTCCTGCTCCTGCCTCGTCGTTGGTCGCTCCTTCTCTCTCTACTATCCTCTCTACTCGCTCTACTGCTGCTCCTGCCCCCTCTCCTGCGTTTCAAAACCCTGCGCTGCAAAGTCAGCAAGAGCAAGTCCCTGGCCACCAAGACATTCAAGTCCAAGTCACCCAAGTCCAAGACACCCAAGTCACCACCCACGCCCAACACCACATCCACCACCAATCATCTCAACAATCCTCTTCTTTTCCGTCCTCGCCCTCTACGCCCTCCACCGCCATCGCCATAGCCATCACCGCCTCTTCCCAGTCGCCCCCTCAATCGCCCGCTCATATTCTTAATTCAATAGAATCTGCATTTACTTATTCTCAACCTACTCCACCTTGTATCACTGCCGCCTCATCCGCGCCTTCATCACCATCATCACCACATTCATCATCTTTAGCCTCACTTTCAAGGACGACTGCAAAGACAAAACCAAATTACACCTCGCTCTTCCACGACTCACCGCCCAGAGTCGTCATATCTGCTGCGTCCTCTTTCTCCTCCCCGGCCTCTGCTCCGCCCGCAAGTCCTCTTCAATCGCCCTTGTCGCCGCGCTTTTTCGGAGCTCCTCGCTCTCCTTCTCCCCGGTCTTCATCACCGTCTCCGTCGTCGCCCCCGTCGCCCTCGTCACCGCGCCTGCAACGCACTCTCACCTACCCTAGTCCAACACGCAAACGCGCGGCCTCTACCTACCGTCGTGCTCCCGCTTCTTTTAGCACCAACAGACCTGACTCGGCACTAGCCTCGTCCCGTCCGCCTTCACCTTCTTCGCCTCCTGTCAGGCCTTCATCTGGTCTCGCAACAAAGGAATGGGCAAAAGGCCAGCGTGATCTTATCCTCACCAAGGCCAATAAAACCCACAGCGCCCACAATCGAAGCACCCAGAACACTTCTCCCGAGGCTGCCACCCCCTCGTGGCCGCAGCATCATCAGCACCAATCTCAACAGTCTCAAGACTCGCAGCAATCACAGCAGTCTACACAGTCCACCTCAGAGTCCGACTTGCTCCCCCTCCAATCCCAGCCGCTGCCCGATGACCGGCGCAAGACAGCCTCGCGCCCGCCTGTCTCCTTCCGTCGCCCACGCAACGACGGCGGCTCGACCTCCCGCAACAGCTCCATTGGCTCCGTCGGCTCATCATCCTCCCCCACTACTGCAACTTCTGCTACCTCCGTCTCTGTCTCCATCCCCCCCATCCGCTCCTTTCGCTCCTCCGGCTCGCGCAAGAGTCTTGGCCTCGACAGTGCCACTATTATGAGCCTCCGCTCTCCCGGCGTCGGCGCCGCATTTGACGATGCCGATACCGTCGATGGCGGTGGTGTCCTCGACCCGCGCCAGCGCGACCATACTCTACGCGCCCTCGAAGGCCGGCCTGACGATCAAGGTCTCACCCGCACTCAGGTCCACACCCAAGTCCACACACCGCGTCGTCAAGGCGCCCATTACTACAGCCACAGCGCCAGTCACGGTCACAGTTATAGCCACAGCCAAAGCCAGAGTGCTTTGCGCTCGGCCGACCCCGACACCACGGCTGACATATTCATGCGTATAGCCCGTGATGATGACCCTGCACTCGTGAGTTTCTTCATTTTTTTGTCTCTTGTTTACTCTCTCTTTCTCTCTCATCCTATGAATATGACGTTACACGCGTGGCCGACCTCGCAGAAACACCCCATTCATGTCTCATCTGCCTGCAGCTTGCATCCTGCATCCTGCATCCTGCAGCCTCAACCCGTTGTCTCATCCACTCATCGACATGGATTGTCATCTTCAGCTTCGTTGCTTTTTCTGCCTCTCTACCTCTGAAATCCTGTTTTATTCGTAGAATTGTCATCGTCTTTTTATCTTCATCGTATTCTTGCTGACCAAAAGTCCCGCATCTCGCGCCAGGCGTCCCAGCGTCGTCCGTTTTCTGCCGCAGTTCCCACGCGCCAAAACTCCCCTCCTCCTCAGATCACCCGTCGCCTCTCTGACCAGCGCGATACTGTCCGCCAACGGAGATATGCTGATGATCAGGTCGTGCGCCAGCCTGCCTCGACTGCTTCTGCAAGTACTAGAGACGCTGCGCCGCGTATAGTCCCCGGCGAGCGCATCACCTCCCTTCGCTCCTCTGCCTTGCCACACCGCCCTGAGCCCATTCATACACGTACAGTGGTCAACGCTACTCGCCCATCTCCCACCACGCCGCGCACGTCGGTGTTTTATGACACTACGTCTGAAGTCGGCACATCGTACTCCCGTCGCCGTCCCTCTGTCGACACAAGCAGCGGCAATCCGCCACTACCCCCACGGGCGTCCTCTATTAAGACTGCCCACAACGTTTCTCGCACCTACAACTCGTCTCCGCTCGCACCCCGCCACATTGACACCCAAAGACAAGAAGGCACAGACAACGGCAGCCACGGCAACACTTCTGGCGGTGCTGCTATCTCCACCCCTGTCACTACCAACGGCACAGGCAACACGACCGGCACTGGCGCTGCACTAGAAGGCACTGAGTCTTCTGCATCGACAGCAGCGCCATCCACAGTCTGGGATGAACTAGACGATCTCAAGTCGCGTATGCGCCGTCTTGAGCTGACCGGTAAGATCCCCCCGACTGCAGGCGCCGCCATGTCGCGTGTGTCTGACGACCGGCCACGCACCGCCACCACGAGTGCTACCAACATCTCGGGCTCGCCCAAGCGCGCCACCAACAACGCTGGCAGCCAGGTGGGTGACCACCGCAGCACGACCTCGTCTTCCCTCCGCCAGCAGCAGCAGCCTCAACATCAGCAGCAGTTTGACCAGCAGCCTCAGGTTTTGCAGTCACCCAAGCAGCGCGACGCCCACCAGTCTCATCAGAATCAACCCATCCTGCTGTCTGCTCTGAACAAGGCGCGGCCCCATATCAACGATGACATCTTCAGTGCAATCGAGACTGCTGCCACAGAGGCCATGTCTCTATCGCAAATGGTCGGTGTTGCTGGCCAACCCGGTCCCATCTCAAGTGGTGCCAGCAGCATTGGAACCGGCATGCCGTCCACTGTCACCGACAGACAGCTTCGTCGCAAGGCCGAGAGCATCTGCCGCAGCCTGACCGAGCTTTGCCTAGCTCTCAATGACGATGCTGCCCAGCGCAAGGTCAAAGCGACCACGGCTGCTGCCGTCGCTGCCGCCCATGCTAACGTGTCTGCTGCCCAACCACTGGTAACTCACGCACCAGCACAGCAATCTCACCAGTTTCAATACCAGCAGCAACAGGCACAACAGCAGCAGCAACAGCAACAGCAACAGCAACAGCAACAGCAACAGCAACAGCAACAGCAACAGCAACAGCAGCAGCAACAGCAGCAGCAACAGCAGCAGCAACAGCAGCAGCAACCGTCTCATCAGAAACAGGCTCACACCCCCTCTTCATCCTCCTCACAACTCGCCACTACGTCTGCACCTTCTTCAGAACATCCGCTGCAGAACACTCCCGCACACTCCCACTCCCACTCTCAACCCCTGCAGTCGCTTCAGATCCAGACATACCAGTTGCCGCACGACGACTCTGGCCTGGTCAGCCCGACGACTACTACCAGAGCGTTTGCTTCGCTCGCCAGCTCCCGTCGCGCTGCCACCGGCATGGAGCAGCCCGCTGCACCCAAAATCCAGCAGAGCAGTCCGCGTGCCCTCACGCGCCACGAGGATCGCCGTGCTTCCTTCTTGACGACCTCGACTCTGCCCATGCCTCGCTATGCACTTGCACCGCCCGTGTCCAGCGAGAATGTGGGCCGCCGCTCGTCTCTCATGATCAACCGCACACGTCGTGCCGCCTCTGAAGAGCCCGATGATCAGCTTGTTCAGAATGCTGCTGCCGCTGGCCGTCGGTCGTCATTGCTAAGAACCCGTCGTGCGGCTACCGAAGAACCCGAAGAGATGTCTGGAGTCGGCCGCAAGACATCCCTGCTTCTCCGCACGCGTCGTGCCGCTGTGCTGTCTTCCGAAGATGGCGAGGACGACGATCAGGATAATCGTGGTGCAGCAGTGAGTTCGCCTGCACGTGCTGTCACCGAGGTGGCCACGCTTCGCACTGCCCGCGAGTACCACCGCCACCAGCCGCGCGAGTACCTTCCGCGCGAGTACGCAAGCACACGCGACTATGCTGCGCGCGAATATCCAAGCCAAGTCCTCCAGACCTCCCGCACAGCACCGCTGCTGTCGTCCATGACCAACGGCAACGGCTCCGCCACGACTGTTCTCACCATCCCGTCTAATGTCTCGACTGTAGGCGCACCTACCTACGATAACAACACCTATACCCCTTCTTCGCCCACTGCGACCTCACCCAATGCCTCATCCAATGCCAACAACCCCCTTGCATCTTCTGCCCTACCGCGCCGCCGCATGGTGCCCTCCAGCCTTAACTCGCGCCTGGTGACGCCACAGGCTACCACGACTACGGCTACCACTATGACAGCCGCGGCCGGCTCGACCTCGTCGCCCTTGATCACAAGCCGTCGCTTCCTCGAACGCTCCAACCCCGAGCGCAATAGCAGTGAACGCGACCGCGATGTTGGCGCCTCCCTCGCCGCCGCCGACAGGTATGTCGAGGAGCGCCTGCACGAGCGTGTGCAGCGCCAACTGTCTATGGGCCAGGCGGCATCGTCGCTGATGGGCCGTACAGCCAATGCCAGCCAACCTACAGCCCGCCGGAACATGGCATCGGCCGCCTCCCAAGTGGGTGGTTACCGCTAAATGTTGCAAGCCATTTGATGACAACACGAACGAGATGAAATAAAAGCGACATCTTGTTTCCTATCATTTTCTGGGGGTTGTTTCTGTTTCTCATGTTTCTTTTTTTATTGTTGACTTCTTGACGCACCTTTTAATGTCTTTATTTTGCTTGCGTTTGCGTATGTTTAACTTTCGTCGTTTGCCTGTCTATCCGGACAACCCTATACCTCCTTGTACTATTATATCTCGCCCGGCCTTTTCTATCTTGATTCTCCCGTCACATATTGTCACATCCACTATACCTCGTCTCATGTCCCATGTCATACGCCGGCGTTTCTCATTCTCATCTAGGTTACTTCTTCGTCCTACCCCCTTTATTATTATTCGCAGTCTACTTTTCTCTTCTCCTTTCGTCTTCACCGACTATTGTACTTGTATTACGATTTTATTACTTCATTATTTTTTATTTTAGTTACTTTTATTGCTCACTGCCGTTATCGCTTGGTGTCTCTTTGGTCTTACTTAGTTGAATCTTGATTTATTTTACGACTGCAGGTGGCTGATTTCATTCCTATTTCGCCTTGAAAATATCTTCGTTTTGTGATATTTTACATCATGTAACGTCAACACTAAGTAGCTTTAGATTACGCGTACTTATTGATAGTTGTCCTATTACCGTAAAAAGTCATTATATCCAAGTCCTATTACCATTCTAAGTCTCTTTCTAAAAACACACTTTTATATACGGCATCAACCAAATTCTGCCGTGTGATATAGTGGCACATTCATAGATGTGTGCATCAATGGGCCACCGTTCGTCGTCATCATTCCACTACCATTCGCAGACAAGTCCATATTACTGTAGGACGCGTAAATAGGCGACAACGGCGATGTTGGCAATGGCACTTGCGGCTTCGAGGACAATGACGAGCTCATTTCACCATCCACCGGCTTTGCTCCCCTGCCAGATGATCCTCGCTCACCGCCAACTAAATACGCCGATACGTCGTTGTTGGCGTTCGCAACATACGCAACATTTGCGATAGGAACAGACGGGAAGTTGCCTTGCTCCGCGACACCTCTTCCCGCAGTCGCAAGAGATGCCGTTCCAACCATGGAAACACCGCTTGTGGCTATGGCCATTGCTTCTGCACTACCTGGTATGGGCACGCCGCTATTATCGGGCCACTGCCACAAGACTTCGAGATCGAATCCTTCAGTTTCTGTGCCCATGGAGTCGGAACCGTCTGGGTTACCCGAGCCTGTTTTTCCGCCTTCGGGCATCTGTTGGAAGTAGCTTGTGGCATTGGCTGGAACATTTCCACTGACACCTCCCCCAAAGGAAGGGGGCCCGTATCCGCCCCCGAATGCCATACTCACGCCTAGACTACCGCCGGCGCCACCACCTCCACTACCACTTCCTGCATTACCTCGCCCGGGACTGTAGGATATACTATGAGATTGGGCCTCATATGGTGGTGGAAGCACAGGCGGGTGCAGGTTTGGCGAACCACCATTATATTCTGCTGTTTGAGAGTGAGACTGAGAGTGAGATGCGGTCTGAAGCTGAGGCTGACTAAGGACCAATGAAGACTGGTGCTGAACTGGCTGGCTTGCGGTATCAGCCGATGATATGCCGATCAAGCTACCAGGCTGGTTGCTTTGAGTATATGCTGCTGCTGAAGGGGTCTGGGCTGTATCACCCGGCCCGTGGGAATATGCGAGTCCCACATGGCCCTGAGAGGGGTGAATCACTTGCGAGGAACCACCCGCCCCCTTGTCTGAGATCATTTTGTTGCCATTGCCATCACTGTCAGACACCTGAGCCATGCCATGTTTCGAGGCAAAAGAAGGCAAACTTCCCGTATATCTATGTCCTTCAAAGAAGAGACTGATGGGGTCGCGAGGACAGTTGATAAGGTAGGGGGGATACGGGTGCTTGAAGGTTCTCTGGCTTGGTTCCGATATAGTGTTACGGATCTGGATGGTGCTTTGTTTTGATTGTGCGGCGACAACCTTTTGCAGTTCTCTGAGAATCCAGAGCAGGCGTATGCCCTGTGAGTCTGTCTTTGAAAAATACTCCATTATGGAGATGGCGTCTGCGGTAAAGGTTGCGTAGTCTGGGTGGTAGAAGAGCGCGACAAACTCGTTGCTCATAACTAGTAGGGCCGCTGTGAATAGAAAATACATAACAAAAGGGTTTCGTCTGGGCAAGTACTTTGAGTCAAGCGCGGATTTAATTATGGCGATGGTGTGGTAGGATGCGGCAACGCAGACCTCGGAGAACATATTTGTGCGAGGGTTTGGACGCATCGCTCGGCTCGTGCCAAGGTGTTCGGCGTGGATAACGTAGAGGAAAAATGGGCGCGTGAGGAGAATGACAGAATGACAGTAAACAAGGTTGACATGCAGGATGGCGATGCTTTCTGCACGCGGAGGCTGTGTGTGCTTCTTGGGCTTGGGCAAGCTGGTGTCTGCTGACGATGTTGAGGGCGCTCTCGGATGCCAGCGGAGGCATTCATGCAGTTCCTTGGTCCACGTCCTACACTGCTGCACGATATCTCCCGTGGCCCGAATCGACACACGGCGTCGTGCATATAGCTTCTTGAGGGTGTTGCCAATAATACGGCAGCTGCGCACAGTGGCATTGACACCAAGCTCATGAGCCTCTGTGATCTTGAATGCCGGGTTGTGGTGGCTGGCGGTTGAGCCATTCCAACCTTGCTGGTGTTGATTTTGTTGGTGGTCTGAGATGGGAGGAATATGATGCATGAAGGCATCTTCCAGTGCAGCTGCGGTGCATTCGTCTTCATTGATGGCGGAGGGCCGACCAAGCGAAGCAGCAATAAAGCGATCGAGCACATAGAGACTTTTCCAGATATTGCGGCGAGCATTAAGCTCGGAACCCTTGAAATTGGCCATGGCTTCCTGCCGGTGCAGGCCTAGGGCAATGGCAGATCGAACGGCCATGCTGTGGTATGCAAAAGCAGCATTGCGCTTTGAAACAGCGAGCATATAGATGGAGATGAGGCAGAGAGCCTGGATAGACCAAAAGTCGGCATCTTCGAGGCCGCTAAGAGGGTCACAGAGACACTTGGCACTGCGAAAGAAGAGCTCAGCCTGGTCGAATTCCTTGCTGTCGAGACTATGGACTATGGCGTATTCTTTTGTGTCGGGCTCGGGGGTGGCCATGACGAGACCGATGGCAAATGTGAGAAAGAGGAGGCAGAGAAAGTGGTTGTTGGCTGAAAGTGGGCTGGCATAGCAGGCGTCTAGTTTGGCGAGGAACTCGTGGCGGTCGAATATTTCCACGAGACCGCTGGTCTGGTGTTGTTGGAGAGTTTGTTAGATAAATTCGGTAGAAGCAAAGGACTTTAGGAAAACAACAGGGGGATATAAAACGGATAAAAACACACATTGGTAAAGAAGGACTCGACGAGGACGTTGGCTGTCTGACGGTCGGCTAGCATACTGGGAGGACGAATATGAAGAGGCAGGTCGACCACATTCTCAACAATATTGCCCCTGCTTGGGTCCGTTGTGAAGTCGGACGGACCACTGATGCTCTCGATCATGCGGCGAAGCAGATGAAGGTAGGCGAGGGTGGCCGAATCACCAATGTACAGCATGCGGCCAGTTTGGTCCTTGAGGAGTCTGGTGGTGTGCTCGAGAACGGCCTCTTCTTCGTTGCCACTGGTAGTACTGGCTCGTGTGTGGTCCTCGAGGGTCTGGTCGTTGGCGGTGGTGGTAGCTGTGGTGGTGGTGATGGTAGTCGTATGATGATGCTGCTGCTGTTTCCGATGATGATAATTATGATAATCTTTGGGGAACTCCAGCTCGAGCTCAAAGGGGACGTTCTTCTTACGGTCTCGGTTGCGCGACTTGGACTCGCGTTCGGATTTGGGGGCATTTGACCGATGAGATGAGAGTCTGGCAGTGGATGCAGCCGCCGTCGCTGCCGCAGCCGTGGCACCTCTCGTCGACGACGACACTGAGGACGATGGACCTACACTGGGATCGTCTGTTATGTCTGCATGACGGCGTTTGGAAGGCGAGGCAGAAGTAGAAGATGTGGCAGATGCGTTGCCGGTCGTATATGTGCAGCTGAGGCTCTTTTTTGCACACGTCGAGCACGGATTCACCCCATTACACTAGACAGTCAATACGATATTGATATGTAAATAGACCACAAGGTAAATAGATCTTTTGATCACTAGATGGATGGGTAAATGGGTAGATGGCACAAGATCAGGTAGCACCAGTACGGGCTTGTCCTACACGCGGACAAGACTAGATGCCTATTTTTGGTGAGAGCACAAGATGGACGTGATCAATGCACACGAGCTGCATGCGAGACATTTCAGAGATCTCTTGTATGTGACTGCATCTGAGCGGTTCACGAGGCTCACCTTTTGTTTCCGGCGTTTGCAGTAGTCGCACGCTTGGGCAGTGCGTTGACGCTTGTCGTCTGGAACCTTTTGACGGCTCATCCTAGTACGGTTGGTGGCTTTGAACACCAGAGAATTAGAGAAGAAGGGAAAGTTTTGGTGGGCGGATGAATGGCGAGGTGACTTGCTGAAGAGATGAGAATTGAGAGAGACGGAGATTATCAACGGATATGATAGATAAAGGGGGTAGATATGTGAATGCAATAGGAAGGAGCAACAAATATAATAAACGGGGAACAGGAAAACAGAGGAAGGAGCGTGTGACAACAAAATGCAGAGAGGGAAGGAACGAGGGACAGCAATCGAACGCATGCATTTGGTAAGCTGTTGCTGCTGCTGCCCATTCTGGTGCAGCCTTTGCTGCTACTACTGGAAGAATGCGTGACTAATATAGACTCAGCGCAATGAGAACAGAGACGAGGGTGCTGCAAAGTATTATATTGCCATCTTTCCAGTTCATTTTTACATTGTAGAGCTCTAACATGCGGTTAATCTGCTCGTGAGACGATATATTGTACAAACGATCAAGGTGTCGTTGGACAGACGAAAGGATTGAGCGTTAGAACATGATAGCTAGACTTATGAACAAGAATAGAAACTGCACGACAGATCAAGTATCTCGGGGGTGGTCTATGTCTAGCAGTTGACAAACTGCTGTTGGTAATAATGTACAGAGAAGAGGTGAGACGGTGATTGTTGGAAGTTGGGTGGCTTGGGGTTGTCAAGGGATCAATGCCGTGGCATGAAGACCTGAAATGGGGAGAGACTACGGGGCACATACAATATAGCACAAGAAGATGATATGAATGAGAAAAATAAGTTTCTTAAGACAACTGTGGTTAGACATGAGAGGGAACTCAGAATATGGGAGAACGAGCCTCATCATAGGCAGAGGAGGGGGGGGTGATGAGTGATGAGGTGTTGGCGCCTGGGGCGGCAGTGGTGACAGGAACGCCCAAGCCTTTTGCAATTACACCGGTATAACAACAAGCAATTAGTAGCACCACGAGTGTATCCGGTGTTCAAAAATCCTACAGTGTGGTGGGATGAATGGGACGTCCAGTCTCGAGTCAGTTGGGGTCGAGGCAGCTGAAGGAGCAGAAGCAGTGATCAAACGCGACGAGACAGCATACATTGTGTTGCTGGATGCTCTAGACTGGGCTGTGTTCTTTGATTTGTGTTTGCTGTCTCCTACGTAAATCTCGGCATGTCATTGGACTGGCTGACCAGGATGATCTGCAGATGGGCATTGGGACGAGCAGAGAGACGGGCTCTCAGACGGTCAAGCAGAGGCACTGGAATACGGAATAATAAAATGACGGAATCCCATGCACTCGAGACATTGGGTATGAATATAGCTTTTGGCTAGTTATCATTGATTATGGCATGGAGACTCGACAAGAATGAAAGTGCAGACTCTACTACATACTTCCAAAATTAGACGGCTCGTTAATGTAGGCCTTTCATAAGCCCATAACAATGGTCAATAAGACATACAAACGTGCAGCAACAGACTGGTGAAGACGTGCAGCAAGTAAAAGCGAATAATGTAGAGTAGAAGAAGCGGTGGGAGAGCTGATATACTGGGTGAGGTAGAGACGAGGCAGAGACGGAAGAAATGTCACTCCGATTCTGCTGGCTTAAAGACAGGCCGATGATTACTGATTGCTTGTAACACGAATAGTTATGTGATTAGTTTGAATATAGTTGTGCTGTTTGTTGTCAAGCTTGGCCGAATACTCTCTTTTGTTTAGAGAAACCAACAGACGACGGTTGGGATCTAGGAGCTTGTTTGATTTTATTGAACTCAGATGCTCGAATTACGACATAGCACTGGCAGCGAGTTGTACTCTATATCTTACAGCATTCCAACGAGGTAGCATAGAATCAAAATCTGGAATTGGGACAGGTAGATGTGCTACTTTGCGATGGCCTGGTCTTGTAGATCAAGCTCGAGAGTTCGCCTAGTAGAACAGGACATGGGAGAAGGAGCAGTTAGCATATGCAAAGAGAACAAAAGAACCGTACATAGGTAGGAAGTGCCAGTAAGAATAGAGGACTGGGAATATAAGAGAAGTGAATGGTGCATGCTTGGAGTGTGGACTATGGGAACGAGGTGCGTGAGGCTGAGATGGACTGCAGCCATGACAAGGGTCCAGATACTGTACAAGGAGCAGCAAATAATCAAGGCTGGACAGTAGAGTATTCTTAGATTTGGTTTTCAGTAGTGATATATAATCAAAGCTCGAAAAGTACTAATACTTTTTATCTTCTAGAAAAGCTTTTCTTTCAAAGAGAACATCTGACAGCATTCGATTTTATCAAAACCAAATTGAATTCTGAACTATTGCATTACAACACCCCTGTGCGACCACCTGTTTCAAAGACCAGAGGCGCATATATCCATATAGCTACCAATATCTATCGTTAGATTATTGCAGGCTGATATCACAGGCCCAACATTCTATCAAGTTCACCACGGCCCAGTCAGCACACAAGCATAAGGGAGTACTGGGTATTAAGAGGTGGTTACTACCAATGCATTTCTTTCCTGTCATCATCACTACATCGGCATCTCCGTTAACCAGCTCGATGAGGTTGCCCTTTAACGAGGTTGCCCGTCATCGGCGTAGCGGCAAACAGCGAGTGTACCTAGATGTACAAGGACAACAGATATAGAAGTTTATAAGAACTACCATCTGCAGCTACTTTGGGACAAGTCGAGATGAGGCTATAAATATAAGGTGTCTTGCGGAGACTCTCCTCCACCTGGATTCGGACTATTTCTCGCTTGCTTGAAGTTGGGAACAGATAACTGACCTGTTCCCTTTGATTTTTGACCCGTTTATGACAGGCGAGAAATAGTCTAGAGCATACAGCATACAAGGTATACATGACAGACAGGGTTAACAGATAAACATAATGTGGAGAGGTAGGTAATGTAGAGAGACAGAGGGAGGAAGCAGAAAGCATACTGAGACTTGCAACGAGGGCATTTGCCGTCAACGGGTAGCGGCCCTATCCGACGGCATGTATTAGTAGGCAATAAATACAATAGACAGCTAAGGTGCACTACCCGACAGAAGCGTGCCGACTCCCCCTCCAGTCACAACACTTCCCCTTGATCCCGTCATCCGTCATGCTGACACGTCTAGGACATTTCAGACGTTGTATTCGACATGTAACCAACACAAAAACCCGATAAATCACGCGCCATGTACGGCTTCGCCCGGTGTTCAATTCCCAACCGTCCTCGACACATCATCCGCATGCTCCTGCCAACATGAACATCCTCTTGGCAATGGGCATGAACAGACAAGACGAGACAGCCGGGCCAAAGTCTAGGCAGACTGAATGACCGACAGATAGATAGACGACCAGACAAAGCACACGCAAACAATGCTTTTGCGCAATGCATGGCTGCTGTCGACCCACCAACCCCGGGTCGTCTCGTTCGTCTCTTGTCGTATCCTCTCGTCTAAACCTTCTGTCACTTCTCCCTTTGTGTCTGCATTAACACGTCTTCTCTGCCTCTCCTATACTTGCCTATCTTTTGCCGTTCCTCTTTGCTAGCCTTGCTATTTCCCACTCTCTTCCTGACACTCTCACTCCATAGCACTGCTTCAAAATGTGATAGAAAAACGTAGATAATGAAATATGATATAAAAACTGAACATGTAAAGGAATGTCTATATTATAGCGTAGCCATGCTTCTC
The DNA here is from genome assembly GCA_029298715.1 of Ophiostoma ulmi. NCBI lineage: Eukaryota > Fungi > Ascomycota > Sordariomycetes > Ophiostomatales > Ophiostomataceae > Ophiostoma > Ophiostoma ulmi. The sequence goes on along the minus strand of JANSLN010000002.1, from coordinate 1,913,164 downwards.
GCTCTAGCGCCGACAAGCTTCTAGAGTGCATAGTACAGTGGTTGCTTGGCTGTATTTTGATAAAACCACCAACCTACCATTGTATCATGCATCCCCTCGCCGCGCTTCAAACTCAAGCTCAAGCTGCCCCTCTTCCTCCTCTTTATCCTTGCTCTTGCTCTTGCTTTGCTTTTATGTCGCTAGAAAATGCAGATAGGCATCTTGTGAATGTATGATACAGGTTGTGTGAAATTGGTGATTGTCTTCTCTCTTTCGTTCTCCTTCTTTCCTGAAGAAAGGAGTTACAGAACAAGCCGGCCGGGCTCGTTCTCGAGAACAACCTTGAGCCGCTCAAGGAACACCTTGGCCCGCTTCTCCTCCGACTTGGGAACAGACAGCGAGAAGAAGTTGATACCCGTAGAGACAGCCGGCGGCTGGCGCTGGGCTGCTGCGCGGGCGGGAGTAGTGGCCTTGGCCTTGCCCGAGAGAATGTCGATAACATCAACAGTCTTCTTGGCCTTCTTGGCGGTACCAGAAACCGACGACGGCAGAGCCGAGATCTGGGGACGGTAGAAACCACGCGACAGCGACGACGAGACACTGCTCTTAGAGGCCTTGGATGACAGGATCGAGTCGAACAGAGCGGCGGCTGACGGGGCGGGAGCAGGCCCAGCACGCGGCAGGGCGTCGTTGGCCACCTCGGTTGCGCGCGACACAAACGTAGACACGGGCATAAACACACCCAGCGAAGACTGGATCTTGTCCTGAGCGTCAATCACGGCAGCCAACGAAACAGACAGGGTGACAGAGGCGTTGGCCTCCTTGACTGATGCAGCAGCAACAGCCTTGGCAGCCTTGGCCTCGACTGCTGGCGCAGCATTGGCCTTGGGAGTCTCCTTGATCTTGATGTTGCTCAGGTCAAGGTGCGATAGCTTATCCAGGCGCGTCTCCAGCTCCGTCGGGTAGTTGGCCGACACCTGCCCCAGGTATGCCAGCACGTCGCCCTTGAGTAGACGGCCACCAGGGCCTGTGGGGGTCATGTCGCCCACGACTGCCTTGGGGTCCAGGCCGTTTTGCTTGATCAGGTGCGAAACTGAAGGATACAGCGGCCAGCGGGCCGCGACCTTGGTGGCTTTTACGGGTACTGAGGAGGAGGAAGCCGAGGAAGTAGAGGTAGTAGAAGTAGTCGGTGCTGCTGGTGCTGGTGCCGCTGCTGGTGCCGGGGCCTCCGTAGCTGTCTTTGCTGCAGGCTCATCTGCCGGCATCTCGAGCGTCGCAACATCGTCGTCCGCCTCGGCCAGCACGGCAATCCTCTTGCCAACCTGCACACCCTTGCTGCCGTCGCCCTGCAGGATCTTGAACACAACGCCATCCTCCTGCGCCTCAACGTCCATTGTTGCCTTATCCGTCTCAATCTCCAGCAGAACGTCGCCTGCAGAGAATTTGTCACCCTCCTTGACGCGCCATGACTGGATGCTGCCCTCAGTCATTGTCGGCGACAGGGCCGGCATGGTGAAGTTTTGGGCCACCGCTACCCGGGAAGTCGTGTTGAAAGCTGGGTGTGTTAGCTTTCTGTACACTCAAGTTCTTGGATTCACTCTTGGTCTTTACTCCAAGTTCCTCTACCCTTACTCACCCCGCGACTGCATGCACCGGCCCGCCAGTCTCATAGAGAGACGGCCAGCTGCGGTGAAGCTTGCCATTGTAGATGTGTGTATTGTTTTCGTCAGGTTGTTGTGAACTGATCGTCGTGTGGTCTCGTAGTCGTCGTCTTCGTCGGCGGCGTCGTCGTCGGCGTTGGGCTTGGCAGTTAGAGGATTGGGTTGAAGAGCAATCTAGATGCAGAACTGGAGCACGTCTGGTCAATGGTCTAGTCGTAAAATGACAACTTGTACCTGGTAAGACCGTAAAAACCTCAATTGGTGCCTCCTATCTCGGGGTTGGGTTGTTGGGGGGGGGGGGGGGGGGGGGAGATGGGAAAAGATCGGGGCAATCTTGGCCGAAAAAATAAATACAAATAAAACTGCTAAAATATCAAATTCAATTCCGAAATGGCGTTGCGCGGGAAAGTAAGGAAAGACACGGCGCTAGCAAAGGCTAGTTTGGCAGAGGCTAGCGACGGCGTGCAGCGGGACATCAGCAAAACGACCCCTGAAACTACAAAATATAGCGCGTGGAAGGAGCAACGGCTGACCAGCTCTTTCCATTTCTGCTTGTACAATTCTGCGAGCTCCGTTGGGGGAGAGCGAAAGAGCGAGTCGGGCTACGTTCTCGCTATACAGTGTGGGCATAGGACTTTGGAGCCATGCGCACTCTTTACACTGTGAAGTATCACCACTTGTCACCGAGTCAAGTATTACTCTGTATAACACAACATCATAAGACAGCAAAATATATATACTTTACTCTTGATAGAGATACGCTTTATTTACAAGTCTGTCCACGCTTTTAAATGAGTAAACAAAATAATTATGAGCAATAAACAAATTAAGCAATGCTGAGTAAGCAAACGATTCAACAGATTGCTGTCTACAGGATGTATCCTCCAGTAGCAACGCTGCTCCAAGGCCGCACTCCCGCCGATTCTTCAAGCTCAACACACCACCACAGAACCTCCTTGGCCTTCTCCAGCTGACCGCTCTCCTCATGTGCGCGCGCCAGGGCAAACCACGCTTCGGCGTTGTTCCATGCGCTGCCAAGCTTGGTGAGACCTGTGAGCAGCGCGTACGCACGATCCCGCGACGCCAGACGGTCAATCAGCGGCAGCGAAGTGGCCTTGTACGGTGGTGGTAGCTGCTCAGCATCAGACTTGGGTCCCAGTGGTTCTGGCGCCTTAATAGAACTGAGGTTGAGGCTGGCAAAGTCTCTGTCAATCACAGGTGCCGAGAGGGACGGCGACGACGTCTGTGTTTTGAGCTTGACAGAGTTGCTGACATCTGTCGACGGGCTCGATGCAATGCCCAGGGGCCGTGACGGAAGCGTAGCCACGATGCCGGCCTCTTTGTTGCTAATATCGCTCGCGGTCTTGGTCGGCGGGAACATGCTGCCATCAGCCAGCTCGAGGCGCGGAATGGCATGCGGCAACACAAGCTTTTCGCTGTATATATCCAGAAGAATGTTGGACAGGCCAATGGTTGCTGCTGGGTGGTCGGCAAAGTGCGTCAATGCCGTTTCGAATTCAAGGCGCGCCGTGTGCGCATCACCCCTGTCAAGAGACAGGTAGCCCATCTAAACAGTTAGTATTGGCCATCACTTTAGCAGAGTTGTAAAACAGATAAAGCAGAAACTCACCTCGGTCCACACATCGCCCCAGAGTTCATCGACAGTCTTCTTGCCCACCCACGTACGGTTGCGCGTCGACGAGCCGCTACCGGTCGTGCTACGAGCAACCTCCATCTCCAGTTCCTGCACAAGCTTCTGTGCCTCGGCCGCCGATCGCTCAGCATCGTCAAACATCTCGGCGCGACGGTAGAAGCCTGCAATCATCAGCCACACCTCGATCAGGATCGTGTTGCGCCGACGCTTTTCGTGCTCCTCGGAGAACTGGATCAGGGGCATCAGGGATAGCGACGTCTCGACACCCTCGGGGGCCAGGTCAGTTATGGCCGTCGTCGACGACGTAGACAGAGAGGACGACGCGCCTGTTCTTGATGTGGCCGCGGCAGCCGTCAAGGAGTCCACCTGAGACGCTTGCCGGCTGAGCGAAATGGGAGGCGCTGCGACGCCGCAGGACAAACGACGCCGGCTAGAGCCCGTGGGCAGCGACGACGCCGTGGCTGAGGCCGTCGAGAAAAAGTCGCCGTTGCCGCCAGCATTGGCTTCGTCAAAGGGCGTGAAAAAAGCATCGCCATCAACAACAGTAGGAACGTGGGCGCCGCCGCTGCTAACAGCCCGCCGCCGGCTCCCACTGCTGTCGCGCTTGCGGAGGCTGTTGCGCTTGCCTGACTGGCTACGGCGCTCATACGTAGGTCCAGATGACTTGCGTGTCCGTCTAAACTCGTCGCAGTCCTTGGTCACCTGGATTGTGGGTGCACCACCGTCGCCGCGGCTGCTGCCAATCGTCTGTGTTGTCGGCGGCCGCGACGTGGCAGATGTGCCGGGGGGGTTCTCCGAAGCATCCGTAGCACCCGTAGCACCGGCACCACCAGCCTTGGTGGCAGGACGTCCCGAGCGACCAAAGATGCTACCCTTGATGCTGCGAAGCGTGCCTGCTGAGCTCGTAGGTACGGTCGCCTGCGGTGCTTGCAGCAGGTTGCCATTCTTGGTGTTGCCAGACTGGGGCGGGCCAAACAGGCGAGCATACAGGCTCAGCAGCTCCAGACTGGCATTGACAGCGACCTTGGGGCTCTCGAGCAGCTCAACAAGAGCCAGCTGCGTCATCTTGACCTCGAGGATTCGCTCCTTTTCAAAGTCCTCCATCTCGTCGACAAGGCCCAAGGTCCAGTGGCCATTCTTCTCGTCCATCACCTCAGCTTCGTTCAAATGCTCACTCCGATAGGCGTGCTCACTGCCAAACAAGGTCGATGGATCTTTAAACTGCTCAAAGGCGCCCTCGCAGGCTCGGGCTGCCATGACATAGTCTTGGCGTGCGCTCAGAAGAAGTGACAGCAGGTGCCACAGCGGGATCATGGCCCGCTCACGCCAAAAGGGGCCATTCAGGAAATCTTGGTCAGCGTCGGGGGTTTTGCCAGACAGCAGAGCACCCTTGACGAGCTCGATGGCTGCCCCGAGCTCTCTCTGCTCTGCAAGCAGCAGGCCGAGAGAGAAGACTCCACGGAGATTAGCTGTGCGTCCGTACTCTTGAGACAGCGACTTGCGCAGGCACCGCACAGCCTTGGCTTGAATGGTGGTGCGCGATGTCGAGTCAAACGACATGCGCGACCACTGTGCGAGGGACAGGCCGACTGCCTGCCACGCAAGAGCAACAATGCGCAGCGGCACGTCGGTGCCCTTTGTCTTGGCCACCAGTGTTGTCCTGGGCGGTGTCTGTGCGGCTGGGTTCCCGGCCTCGTCATCATCGTCTTGCTCCGGAATGGCGCCGTGACTCAGCTCGAGCAGGCACTCTTCCAGTTCCTGGCCCAAATGGTACGCCTTCTCAGCACCCTTGCGGTCACTGTAACGGCACAGTGCCACAATACAGAGCGATACTGTCTCCAGCACAATCTCGTCTCTGTCGAGGCTGGGCTCGTCCTTGCCTGTCTTAATCACGCGTGCCTTGCCCTTCTTCACAAGGCTAAAGTACGAGTCAAACGCTTTGAATGCCAGGTCAAACTCAGCCACAGCCAGATGAACAGTAAAAAGATACCGCAGGATAGCAGTTGAGTGGTAGGTCTTGGTCGAAGCCCGGTACAGAATATCCAGCACACCGCGGCTCGCAGACTCCTTGCCTCCCTGACCCAGATCAGAGTCGCGCCAGCCGCGGCCCTTGAGCACGGACCAGTTCTGCATGACGAGCCGTACAAAAGCCTCGACCTCCTCACGCTCATCTTCGGCACGTGGGAACGATGTCTCCTCTAGGAGCAGAGTCTCGTAGATGGCCTCGACCTTTTTCAGCTCCACACGCAGCTGGCTTCGCGTAGACGTCTGCTCTGCACTGCCGTCAGCGGCTGCTTCGCTGTCAGGCGCCGGCACAGGCAGGTCGTCTTCAAGGAGAGAACTAAGGACAGAGTAATACTCGAACCATATCCGCCGGCGCGGCACAGATCCACGGAACCCGGAACCACCCGCCTGAGCCGACCCTGCGCTGCCACCCCAGTACTTGGCCCATGCACGCAGGCTCACGAGGCAGTTGGGGTCCTCAAGAGTAGTCTCACCCTGCTCAAGTGTGTGGCTCTGGAGCATGCAGTATTCAGTCAGGAATAGCTCGGACCAGTACCGCAGCTGCTGCCAGTGCTGCTGAGCAGTGCTGCTAAGTGTGATGCACGGCAGCTCGGACTGGAATACGGCGAGGGCCTCATTTCTCTGGGATTTGCGCGCGAGACAATTTGCACGCAGGTAGGCCGACTTGAGTGCGCACACTCGCGTCCAGTCTGTTGCCGTGGTGCTGGCAGCGTCATCGCCGTTCTCGTCAGTCTTCGCCAGTTCGTCGTTTAGGTTGCCGGGCAGTGTGGCCAGTGCGTTGTCGTAGTCGCCGGCCACCCAGTGTAGCCAGCCCATGCATACACGGGCCTGAAAGCGGTCCGGCAGGAACTGTGTCTCTTTGTCAATTGCGGCCTGCAGCTCAGGCAGGAGTCCGACGACATCGAGGCCCTTGGCTGGGGCAGAGGCGTCGGCCCGAGCAGCGGGTGCGTTGCGGGTGGCCTTTTCGATGGCGTGTTCGGTCTCGGCAGTCAGAGTAAGGCCTGTGCTTTTGTTAGTATTACATACTTTAGATTGCATATTCTGAGATAGTACTCACAAGCCCGATTAGGTGCATGCTTCCTGACTTTGCGTACAAACTCGGGAACTGCATCCCAGTCACCTTCACAACGAGCTCCGTCGAGTGCCAGCACATACTGCGCTGCCTTGGGCGCGGAACGCTGTTGATAGAAAGAAGAGCTGGTTAGAGGGACGTTGCAACAGAGAGAAGACATGATGTGATGTTGGTGTAGACATACACTCATCTAGACGGCTCCAAGAGAGGTAGAGAGGTAGAAGTAAGTTGAAGGAGGTAGTTTTATGTATGTCGTAGTTATACCCGGAGATGTGATGTCTCAGATAGAGTGTGCTGTCCTTTTAGTGGCTGATAGCTTTGGGCGCATACTCCGGTAGTTGGGAGGAAGCAGAAGCGGACGTCGATGCTTCGAGGAGGAGGATGTCAATAGGGTCGGGGTCGGTGAGCTCGAGGCAGCTGGGGCACGCCGGAAACGGGGAATTGAAATAAGAGAATTGCTTCGCTGGATAATGGAGGCAAATCAAGTCGCTGCAAAACCAACAGAATGGCAGTATTGTGTGGCGTTATCGTCGTGTGGACGTGTTGTCACAACTGGCGGTCGTAAAGGGGGGGGAAAGGTTGGTTCTGTTGGCTTTTGCTTAACTAATTGCTGCGTTTCATTAGATAGCCCACTGCGTCACCTCTTTTGGGCTGCTGCCAAACCTTGGCCAACGCGATTGGCGCTAGTCAGTCGAGCTGTTCTTGCTGGTGGTGAGCGCAGGAGGGTACTGCCAAAGGAGCCAATTACAGCCTACGAGCGACCGACAATTGCGCACACCGGCAGAGTCAACGATTATATAAAAACACAAGTAGCGGGTCGCAACTGCCCGTTCTGCTCTTGAAGGTGAGTGGATCCAAGCTCCCCTGGCTCCTTCTCTCAGAAACTTTATTGCAATTAAAAACTAATTAAAAATAAATAGAAAAACTAGTAGCCAATTTTCAGATGAATAATAACGATTTTCATATGAAAGACTGAAGAAAAGAGACCCTACCTACGGTAACTCAACAACAGGCCAGCCTTGTAGTCTTTATCCCTGGGTTTATATATACTATTTAGAAGCCAATCGACTGCTCGGTAATCAGATACTATTATATCTGAAAATATAACCTTTTAGCCTCCGAAAACGCACTTCATAGCACATCCGCTTCATCGCATTCCCTTCACCAAAACACATCACGACGACAACTCATTGCGCCATGTCGTTCCCGCCCGATCTCAAGGTTGTGTGCCGCAAGATTGCTGCGGCATCGCCTAGCGAGCTCCCTTCTATGTGTCCTGCCCTTGTTGCGCATGTTCTACGGTGCAGCGAGCCTCTGTCCGTGTCATCTGAGCAGCAGGGTAAGAACAAGACTAGCGAGACATCGGTACTCGTTCACAAGCTCAAGACGCAGGTTAAGACTCTGCTGCAGGGCAAGACTGCACAGGGGCGCTTTTGCGGCACCGTGTTGGCCAAGGCCATTGTCGATGTCGGCGGTTGGGAGTGTCTGCGCACCGCCGAGCCCTGGGTCCGCTCGATCCTGTCCATCCTTCAGAAGCCCGATCCTGTAGCTTCCAAGGAGGTCGCCGTTGTCACCCTGACCCGCATCTACACCCTGCTCCAGCCCTTCCCGACTCTTGTTCGCGAGTTTGCCACGCCCACCCTGCCCGCCTTTGCTACTGGATGCCTGCAGCTCATCCGCGCAGCTGGCTCCGGCAAGGTGCCCATCAGTGTTGTTGAGACAGCCGTCCGTGCCCTGTCGGCACTTATTCCTCTCTACCCGACGACACTGCGTCCCTTTGCGGCCCAGATCCGGACCGCCATCACCTGCTTTATTGCGCCCACCTCGTCAGACGACTTTGTGGTTCCTCTGTCGCTAAGACGCAGTGCCCGCCAGCTGTTGATTCTGCTGCATTACACTGCCGCCAAGAACAGCAACTCGGATGAGTGGCTCAAGACCCTCAACAGCCTCATCCGCGAGGCCCACGTGACTGCCGACCAGGTGTTCCGTGCTGTGCGTGAGGCCCGTGACCCCAGCTCTAACTACGAGCCGGGCCAGGTGTCCTTTGAGGGCGAGCCCCATGCTGGTGGCAACGGTGAGAACCCCGAAGAGCTTCCCGCCTGGTCGGGTCTGCAGAGCGGCGCCGAGAGACTTGCGGGTCTACTCGAGACGATCATGGAGTTCTTCCACTGCTCGTCAAAGCTCCCCGTTGTGGTCCCCATCGGTATCATCTCGGGCCTTGTGTCTCGTATCTCAGTCATCCTGGCCCCGGCATCCGCGTCCTCGGCATCGGACGCTGTCCAGGAGCGCGATTTGGCTTCGTTTATCAACCCCAACATTGGCCGTGACGAGCGCGAGGAGCTGTGGTCTCTGCTGCCCAGCATCCACATTGCAGCCCTACAGCTGCTATCAGGCATGGTGAAGCGCATGGGTAGCAACATTGTGCCCCTAGTGCCGGAGATTTTGGAGGAGGCTATGCGCATGTTCAAGTCAAACCGCCGCATCCCCAGCATTAGAAAGACAACGTTTGTGCTCGTCAGAGATGTTCTGCCGCTCGTTGGTCCCTCTATGTCGAAGCTGTCTGTGGACTCGCTCATTGCTGTCATCCGCGCATGCTGCCAGGACATTTTGGAGTCGACTGGCCACCTTAAGCCGCAGAAGAAGCCCGAGGAGAAGCCAGTGCAGACGGGCACAAACGGCGCCAACAGCCGCAGCAAGATGACCGTTATTGCCAACGCCGACCTGTTTCTCAAGCCCGGCGTGGCCCCCAACAGTGCCGTGCAGCCCTCTAAGACGGACAAGCTTGAGGCTGCGCACCTGGATGCAGCCGAAACCCTGCTTACGGCGACTCTATCATACGTGCCCCAGCAGCACGTCAAGAAGGCCGACCGAGCACTGCTGGACCGCACTGCCATCCTGAGTGCCAACAAGGGCGCCATGGTTTCGAGTGTTCTGCAGCCGTACGTTGACAACAGCGGCCGCTACTTTGCTAACACGGTGCCTTTCCTGGCCCGCGCGTACCCCCACGACATTGATGTGGAGGTTCTGCGCAGCAACCTGCGGACCGTCCCTCACTACTTTGGCAACATATTTTCGAGCACCATCCCCGGTGAGGATGATGAGGACGACGATCAGGAGGATGATGAGGACGAGGATCTTGAGCAGGCTGCTGCTGACGAAGACGAGCCTATGCTAGAGGCGGACGGCACCGAGGCCAGCAATGGCGATGCCAAGTCTGCTGCCAAGGGCGGATTTGGTCAGCCGGCAGTCTTTACTGAACGCAGCAAAGCTGCTGCCTCTGTCGCGGCTGCGGCTGCGGCTACGTCATTCCAGCCCCTGACTCTGAAGCGCAAGTCGGACGAGAAGGAGGCTGCTGTCGACGGTACCCCCAAGAGATTGGACACTAGAAAGGCGCCGGCTGTAATCCCTGCTGCTCCTGAAGAGGATAGTGGCGATGAGAGCGACGGTGATGTTCAGCTTGAGATGGTGTTTGACGTTGATGATGAGAGTGGCGATGAGAACTAGTCGCTCTGGAGAGCCTTCAAAAGTATATAAAAGTATAGTGTGCATTTTAAGCGTTGGATAGAATAATAATTGCATAAAAATAGTTCCATGGAACAGGTCAACCAATAGGTACAGGTACAAGCATAGAGATCAAAAACAGATGGCACCACACTGGATCCAGTACCAGATAAACTCCAACCCTTCCCGGGCAAACTCCAAAATACCAAGAGGATACAAAATCAAAACAATAAACGCAACCCCCCCCCCCCTTTTTGAATAAAAAAAAAAGAGCAAGTAAAAGAGGGTCTAATCCCGTAGCCATGCACGCCGCTTTTCTTCCTTCTTTACGCGCCGCTTTTCCTTGAACGCTTTGAGCTCAGCTTTGGTAGGCTTCTTGCCGCTGCGTTCTGCCTTGAGGCTGCGGCCGTCGTGATCATTGGTGTTGGCTGCCACGTCAAAGTACGCGTTTAGTTGCCTTCCTGTCTTAGCCTCGCGTGTGTACCGATGTCCACCACCAAACTCCACGTCGGGTTTGCTGCCACGAAACGTCGAGGGGTCGGTGTTCTGGATGGCTGCTGCCGCCGCTGCTGCCGCTGCCGCAATGGCTGCCTCATCGATCCCTGCCACTTCCTCTTCAGGGGCAGCCACGCCGCCTGTCGCATACCACGCGGTTGGATCGTAGTCGCCGTGGATGGCTGGGTTGTACCCACCGGCTGCTGTCGACGTAGCTGCCGCTGATGCGCCGTCAACAGGCACGCGCGGGTTGTCCCATTGCGTCTGTTGTGTGATGCGGTTGTAAAAGTACCAAGCTTGGTGCTCGTCGCTCCACATGGGATCCCATCCGTCATCCTGCTCTTCGGGCAGCGGTTCGTCAGGCAGAGGCGGTGGCGCGGCTGGACTTTCTGTTTCTTTTGCTGTGTCTTTTACTGACTCTTTTGCCACCTCTGTGTCTTCTGCGTCATCTACTGGTTGGCCGGAAGATGTGGTTTCGGTATCAGAATTGCTGTCAATGTTTCTCGTTGAGGATGATGTATTCGATAGAGATGTTGCAGACCCCGAGTCTTTTGTTTGTGCGCTGGGCAGCTCTTCTGGGGTTTCATCTGGGGCCGGCTTTGTCATCTTGGAATCGACAGTGGGTGTCGCAGCCTTCTCGACAGGCTCTGCCACCGGTGATGAAGACATTTTGTGCGCGCTTGCAAATGAATGCGTGCAAATTTTCAAGGAGGTTTAGGGCTCGCACCCCCTGTTTGAATATGGCGTGCGCTGGTGTTGTTGTCGCGGTTCGCGCAACCGTGTCGTCGGCTTGAAGGAGGAAGTTGGAGAGCTGGCGTCTCTTGAAAGTATGCGGAAGCAGAAGCCGAGTAAATGCAAACTGTTTGAGTAGGCGACGATCAAGTACCGCGTCGCAGGGTCGGTTCTAAATGCAGGGATTGTGTTTGGAGTAACGTCGGGGCGGCTGGTGGTGATGGTCAGAGAAAAGAGTGTAGATCAACGGCAGTCTCGATGCAGGCCCACTATGATGCAGTTCGTTGACACCCGGTCACGTGTATGGTCATTGTTATATAAAGGGCGGTGGGAATAGGTTATTTGAGAGCACCAGGACTATTTGTAGCTCGACTATATCACGATCCTTGGCCGCGAACGTTTCTTCTTGTTCAAGCAAGGCAAACGAGATAGGTGAATTTATATACATTTCACTAGATAAAAACGCATTTACACTCTACTCACTTCTATTGGCCGAATACAGTTGCATTCAACTCGGTCCCGTCCTCCAGTCTGACCTTGTCGGCGGCGACCATGATAAAAGCGATGCGACAGGTTTCCTCGGCGCGGTTCTTCCATGCATGATTAGCTCCGCCTTGGATGATAAGCTCGCCCGCCTTGACTGTCTTTTCCTCTCCATTGTCTAAACTCAGCACGATCTGGCCCGACATGACAATGGCGTAATCGATCGTCTCGGTCCGATGCATGGGTGCCTCACCGCCCGGAGGTACGTTTGTGACAGTAAAGAGAACGCCGCCTGGGGGTGCACGTGGAACGCCACTGTCAATACTGGTGTTGACTGGCTCTTGGTTGTCAACGGGCACGGACCCGCGAACGTCTAGCACCGAAAACGATGAAGCCGCCGGCCCGAATGGATATAGAATCTCGGCGGGTTTGTCGGAAGCAAAGACGGAAGTGCCATCTTTTGCATGTGTGGTAACAACCACACGCGGGCCACTTTCAGAAGAGGGCATGGTATGTGACAGTAAGGGGCAGTTGAGGGGGTAATTGAGGGTAGGAGACTGGTTGAATGTGAATGTTGGCGAGTATATGATGATAGCTATTCTTTAATGGTGTTTGCAATGAGAGTATGCACGGCAGATGAATGTGTAGAACGTTAATGTTGATGGTGAAATTCGAGATGATTTGGCAAGGAGAACAGCAAGCGCAAATATGTTGTCCAGAGACTTATTTAGTGTTTAGAGCTCACAAGTTAAGCCAATCCTTAATCGCGGCACGATGTAACCGACATAAGCCTGCTTCGTCTCCTCGACGCAGTAAGCTAAGCATGGCACAGTATCTTTCGCATCTATGTCAGAGTACGATCAGAGAGCTGCTCGACCTTAGCTTTGGAAAAGTATACATGATACCAACTAGCTTGCTTTTATATGTCCAAGTCTTTGTCTCGCCTACCAGCCTGTATGTTCTTCTATTCCCACACACTTGCCGTCCTCGAATCAATACATACCCATGATCACCAGACATGGCTAATATATGCGGAGTACCGTACACTGACGGAGACCTCATGCACTGATTAAGTTATTTAACTATGAATTTTACAGAAGTCGAAAATACAGTCTTGGATCTACCTACAATCTCGAGTACTTCGTCTCTCTTGTTGTCAATAGTCTGTAGGTACGGACAATCCAAGAGTTGGTAGATATTCTATAAAGCAGTCCAATAATACGTCTTCTATCTCTACCTACTTTGATCTTTTCATGCGGTCCTGTGAAATGCGTAGCCCTAAATATACACTTCATATCCTCATCCTTTCATCTTCAACTTTAGGCTAATCCACTGGGAATAGGATGGGCTCGTCTTTGCCATCTCCAATCGCCATGAATTATGTGTTCTGGTATCCGTTCTGTTCTCTGGGTCTGTAAAATGCAAATCAATTAACAGCAGACAATTCCAGTACGATCCACCACCAGTTCAAATTGTTGTTCTTTCCATCACCCGGCATCTGAGCAGATCGTCGATATCTTTCATCATCACGATCATCCAATGATCATGGCAGGCCGGCCACTATCTCTGGCCTCTGCCCTATTTATTTTGTCTGCCTCAGCCTCTGCTTCTGCCTCATCCAAAGATTCGAAATGCGACTATTTTGTGTCCAATGGTTCAGCCCCTTCCTGCTTTTCACACCACACATTCTTTGACTTTCGCTGTCTCGGACAACACCAGAACACACCCGGGCTGCAGCTCGACCCAGACTCGACAACAACAGCACCGGCCACCAGTGACTACTTTACGTCAGGCAGCTTTGCCTCGTTTTGGCAGATCCAGAATTGGAAGACGGACCCATCCGACCAGGACAACAGCAACAGCAATAGCAATAGCAATCACAGTTCCACAATTTTGCGAGCCAACTCCCCGAACAATATCTATGTCGAGAAGAACATTGACCCCAATCCAGCGTTGGCGACATGGCTAACTCTCCGCACAGTGCGGCAGAGCACGTTCCAGTCGACGGCCGAGATTGCAACGCAGTCCGACACGTACCAGTACATTTCCATGCGTATGATGGCACGGGCAGTCGGTACGCCCGGAGGCTGCCTGGCCATGTTTACATACCGCGAGGCACCAAATTTATCGTCCTCTTCTTCTTATTATTATTCGTCATCGATGACATCAACATCATCATCTACAAGAAACAGTACGGGAGGTGGGAGTAGTGCATCATCAGCCGGCTTGCAAGAAGTCGACTTCGAGATATTGACAAAATACCCACTGTCCAATGTCCAGTGCACCAACCAGCCAGCACTAGGCGAGAACGGCCAACTTAAACCCGAGGCCACACAGAACACAAGTCTACCAGACAGTCTCGGCTGGAACGACTGGGTCGTGTACCGCCTAGACTGGACACTGAGCCGCAGCACTTGGTACGTTTTTAACAAGCAGATTGCCAGCATCGAGTTCCAGGTACCGCGGGACCTGGCGCGCATCCATATCAGTGCATGGGGTGATGGCAGCGCATGGACGGGTGAGATGGATATGAACCAGGGGGCTCACTTGCAGATCCAGTGGTGGGAGCTGCTTTACAACTTGTCGTCGTCATATCCACCCAAGAGTGGCTATGACGCGGTGTGTAGTATCGACACTAAAGGGGAGGCAAGCCAGGCAGTAGTATTGAGCAACATCACCGAGGCATCGGTGGCAAGCCCGCCTCCATATCTTGAGTATGTCCAGCTGGTACCTGTTCTGATGTCATTTTTGTTTTTATGCACACCTTAATCAATATCTTCAGTAGAGAGTCTTTGAAATAAATGTATCGGCCACAGTAGCACAACGAACATACGCGGCAACCGTTTATAGCCGTGACACGACGTTTAGAGCCCCTTTGATTTATTCCATTTGACTGTCGCGAGTAATAAATATCATAGAATTTGTTTGTGGGAGTTCATTTTCAAGAAGACCGAGATGACTCAAGTTCCGGAGGTCCGGTAGTAGTGGTAGCTGAGTCTAGTTAACGTAAAATATTCAACTGTAATTGTATTTATTGGGAGCAGGAGGTGGATAAGAATCAGCCTTTGCAGAAGCATAGATCTTGACAGAGCGATGCAGCAGGGACTGGATCCAGAGTTGGGTATGCAGGTCAGCAAACTCGTAGGAGATGCGCATGCAGAAGCCAAGGCGGTAGGGGCCCATGACACCGCCACTGAGCTTTTCAAAAGACCGGTAGATGATGTGGCAGAGAACACGATTGGAGGCATCAAAGGGCATAAGAGCGCCTGGTGTTTCTGGGAGTGCCTCTGGAGATATGGCTATTGTTATTGTAAGTACAGAAGTGCTTGCATACGATGGCGACTCCGATGATAGTTGCGGCTGCAGTTGCAGTTGCACCCGATCTTCAGATTCAGGCCTCGATGCTTCCACCACAACAGCCACAACTGCAGCCTTTGCGGCTTCTGTCTGAGCCATGGAGCACTGGTTTATGCAGTCCTGGATGATAAGCATGCACGTTGCATAGCTGAGGTATACACTAGCAATCCATGGGTTGTGGTAGGTGAACACAATCGGACAAGGCGATGGTAATGCATCGTCGGAAACGCTTGATGGCACCCCTTTAAAATTGGGATCTCTCATAAATGGCTTGCTCTCTGTGAACCAGCCTGCAAATAATGCGCGCAGGTTGTAAGCACTACGCCGCAGCATGGCTACCTGGGCAACATCGATGGGCAGTCCATGCCGACGAGCTTCACGAATAGCCTAACCGTGACGCATGACGCCGGGAACGCAGGCCATGTGGGCAATATGGCGGTCGACGACTTTGACAATACTCGCGGGCATCTCTTGAGCAGGGTTAATAACAGCCAGGTCGCTGATCAGGATGCGCTGCCACTTCTTCTTTGCCAGGAAACAGTCTGTGCCCGGGAAGATGGAGTTCATAATAAGCAGAATGCGAAAAGAAAATAGCATAGCCTAGTCCCAAATCGTTTTGAAGCCATCAGTACCACGCTGCTGTATGAGATGAGCGACGGCGCTCGAGTGCTGCAGCCAGCCGGTGGATGCGCCTAAGGTATCAGCAAACAGCTCGTAGAAGCACAGGACCATGGCAGAGCACAGTGTCTCTGACGAGCGCCACTCGTGATTGAGGGCAGCCTGCAGCTCGGCAAGAGATTGGCCGTAGAGGTGGCAGCTCTGCATAACGAGTCCATCGTCGGCGCGCGACTTGCCCAGCAGGTGCATGGCAAACGAGCAAACAGCACTATCAAGAGTGGCTTTGCGGCCGAGACGGTCAGGTATCTGGTGGTGCCAAGATCCATAGAATATCTTGTTGCGCTCGGGGCCGTCAGTGTTGACCATCTGGAAGATGGTGTTGATGTAGGTGGCACGGTCAGCTCGTGGGTGGCTGGGGGGGGGGGGGGGGGGGGGGGGGTATAGATATAGGTATAGATATAGCTTGCACTGCCCCGGGAGTTACGACTACATCACTTGTGCCAGGCGTGTCGCCCGCCTCTAGCATGCCGGCGCGCTTCCTTTTCAAATGGTGCCTGCCGGTGACAAACTTGAGAGAGCGGTCGTAACACGGGCAGTCGGCGCCGTAAATATGGCACTTGGCACACTCAGGCCGACCCTCGTCACAGCGGACACGGCGCCGGACACATAAAAGACAGCCCCGGCTTCGAGGAACACCGACCACACTGCGCTTTAACGGGAATTGGAATTAAAATAGGCATCAGAAGATCAGGCGATGGAAGTTTTCTAATTACAATCACAGGAAATAAAAAAGGAGTGCCGACGTCGGGATACGGAGCAAGTGGATACTATTACCCCAACTTATCTTGACGCGGACTTGCCGTTTTAAACCGTAATGGTAACGGTGCCACGTGATGTCGATATCGGTCTGTGAATGGAAGGCACAGAGATATGGATGAGAAGTATATTGTAAGAGATAGGAGGGTAGATAATGATGGATTCTACTTTGGTATTTGCGTAGATATGTTTGTATTTATTTAACAAAGTTGATATAAATCCATTTACTTTTGTACGTATTTGGTTATATTCTTCATTTAATTTACTCTTCCTTTGTATACGACATCTGACAAATATCATTTTGTTATTAATCAAGAAATTTCTAAAAAAAAAAAAAAAAGAAATAAATGAAACAATTAAAATAAAATACATCTTAGTATCAGTAGTTAATCTAGAATACCGTTTGAATTCCTTCTCTATTTGTTTCATAATTATTGATCACTTAATACCAGCATCCCGTTAATGCATACCATTGCGCATAGTTCAACGTGAAACAGTGGCAATCGAAAGGTGCTAGTGATAAATACCAGAAGCAACACCCTGAACTAAGAATCATAAGCATTAATTGTGTATGCTTGTTTATCCTGACAATGCCGTCTCGTATTAGCACAAGCAAGGAAAAATACTACTTGATGTCAAGTCCCGTACTCACCGCTTCTTATGGCGGCAGAGCAATATATGTTGTATCTTCTTCTGTATCTTTCTCTCTTGAAGTAGGCCAGACCAAGACACCAACTTGAAGAAGGACGACGTAGTATTGCGAGTTATGTGATAAGATATATACTACGAAGTAGTCAATCAGGGTCAGAATGCAAGGAAGGGTCTATGCCAGACTCCATCTGTTGGTATTATCTCGGCTGCTCCCAGCGTTTCCTTGATTCATCAGTCTCATATCCTGATGCTACACTTGGGTGGCCATCATATTAGTTGTTGTGCTATCTATAATCTACGTAGAATTTGCCCTTTTACAACTCTACTCTTTATGAATTGAGATGCACCTATATGCGGTATGTGCTTGTCGCCTCATGCATGTACAACCTGCTTATGCAGCCAACGGGCGTTCTTGGGGCCCCGTTGATGACTGCCTTTGTTGCACTTGTCGCCTCTTGACCCCATCCTCCTATCACGGCGCACCCTGTCGTATGACGAAGTATATGCCCACGCTTGTGCAGGTGTGCAGGACTACATGTACATGTATGCAGGTAGGTTGCATGCCTTGCAGGATAGAGGCTAAAGCTGCGTTAGAGTGGCTAAGGTTGGATCGTTTTAAGTAGTGGCTGTATAGGAGTAGTTATTCAAGAGGATTTATGAGAAATAGTATAGTATTGGTTGCCCCTCATTGACTTGACGAGCCGTCGGCAGCGACAAAACGTCAAGAAAGTAGGATGTAGGAAGACGCTAGTTATACTTTTCCAGACTATTGATAATAGTTGGTTGGAGAGACTGGGAGAAGTGAGAAGAGAAGAGGAGCATTCCAGTCGTCATGAGACATGCATAAACATTTATATCACTCGAGAAAAGACAGGGAGCGGAAGTTGGTGTAGCACTGCATGATGAGGGGGGTGAATGTTGAATGGTACTCGAAGAGAATTCAAAGACTAGATATTGCAGATATTTTGAATAAGTCCTCAGGATATTTGGCTGACGACATATAAGCATTTAAAGAAGACACAAAAGAAAATAGAAGGACTTTGGAACAAAAATACAAAAATACCTTACCCTGCTGGAGATAGAGACGAACAAAATGGGAGGCTGGCAGACGATCAAGGGTTGTTGAAGACATGCACATTATGGGTGACAGAGTGTAAATATGTTCGTTGGCGTTGACTAGCTGCTAGCTGATTTTGCTGATGTACGTTACAAAAGGCAAGACATTGAGGCAGTTGTCTTATCTTTACTTATTTTGATTAATGCTTGTCACATCTTCCCCGTTAGATTCACTATAATCAACGCTGACTCGAGGGTAGAAGTAGAAACAGAAGCAAGCACACCCCCCGCGTGATTCCAGCCCTCGGCGTCAGTCCCGTTTTGGGCTGCTTGTGCACTATTGCAGGTTTATTTCATATTTTGTGCATGATCCTGTCGGGTTGCAGCGCACTACACCGTACTTTCGTCTTCTTCTTCGCGTCTTCTTTTGGTCTTCTTTTTGTTTTCTTGTCTCCCGTATTTCTTCTTCCTCTCTGCATACGATCGGATCTATGATCTCCATAGAATGGAACCGTCCTTTTATAAAGCAATATCTGGAAATGTGTTGTATCTGCGAACCGTCATAGCTATGGCGTAACTACGGAGCAAGAGGGTCGAAGGACAGGCCTTTTGACGGGGCCGAAATACAAGTAAATCTCTGAACCCCTTGCTTGACTATTATGATGGACGGCGAGCAGCAGCAGTCTTAGAGACAGTCTCGGCGGAATAGTAGCAGCGATAATCAAACCAAATAGTCAGAGACGCGAAAAGTGATTTGGATTCAAATAAATTAACAGAATAATTAAAGTATAAATAAATAAAGCAAAAACAAAACTCGGTGAGGTGAGAGATCTGCGCCAAAGTACGTCGTCAGCTGCCTGGATCGCGAATAAGATCCTACTTGCAATAATTGAGATGGAAAAGCCAATCAATTTTGGTTAAAAAAAAAGGCACATCAACGCGTCGAGGCGGCTTGGACACCACAACACAGGTTAGCAACCACAAGCCTGGCCAGCCAGCACAAGACTACCATTCCCACGTCATATTACGCTGCCGGGAGCCGACCAACTCTATTTGTCTAATTCAGTAATAGTTCAATAATATCTTAGTTCAATAGAGCATCTACTCGCTGTCTCACTCCCACTGCGACGCCCACCGCCCGTCTCACTTTTATTGATCTACCCGTATTCTTTTCCAGCACATGCTCACAAGGGCCACTTATATGCCTGTGCTCATCTTGCCTAAGCATATTTGGAGAGCTGCTGTCTCAGGCTATCAGTTGTCCCTTGACCGTGTTTCTCTCTTCCTATTTGGCTATCACATCAGCTCTTATTCGGTCTCGCTCGTATTCTGTGGCTTATCATGATCAATACCGTCTTTGGGTTTTCGTAGAGGGCAAGTTTATCTCCTCCTGTTTGGATGATTTGCTGATTTTATTTTATTTTATTTATTTATACTCAGTATCTGATTTCCTTGTCCCTTGAACCCTACTCCTGCTTTGGTCAGACAAATCCACGGGTCTTTCCACCCACAGACAACCAAGACCAGCGCACAGCCTTTGCTTATTGCTTATTTCCTTGGTCTGATTTCTACTACTCGTGCCTCTATTTTATGTTGCTCTTTCGCATTCAACTCATTTTCTAAATTATTTATTTGATTATTCTATTTCTTTCTGCGGATCTCCTCCTCCTCGCGTCCCCGCTCTCGTAACATCTTCTTTGTCCTCCCTGCCAGTCTTTACTCGCAACATTACTTGTAAACATATGTCTGTCCAGGTACAACACGGACCTCTTTGTTGACCCGTATTCCGTGCTAGAGCTCAGAACCCTAGTAGATCGGTTTCGAAGCCGCGCGATCTGCCCCCTTTATTTTTTCTTCTTCTTGTGATTATGCAAATGTTTCGACCTCGGGTCTCTACAGGAAATTCAAAGTCTTTTGTATATTTTCCCGAGTCGTTTCCAGTCGTTTCCGAATTTACATCACTGTTCTAAACGCTAACCGTCAGTTTCCCCACGCTCGATATCACATATCTCGAATTCCAATCTCACCTTTTATCTTTACCTTTAGTTTAGTCTCTCTCGACAACGTAATCTGTCCATGGGCATGCCAAGATCTGACTGCAGGTTTGCTGCCGTCTCGTCTATCTTTTAGTAGACTTGACCCTCCATTCTGTCAACTGGCCATACAGAGTAAGCAGAAGCATAAAAAACACATTCCTCACCTGAGGATTGATGATTCAAACTGGGAATGTCAGTAAGACACCGCATCTCCCAGTCTCTCATCTCAGTAAGATATCTGGCCGTTCTCTCATAAGCTGAACAACCACGGGGATAAGTTGGCACCGTGCTCCCGATGCTACCGCAACAAGTAATTACATTGCAAGCACAGTAGCACGCGTCCACTCTAGGATCCATTCATGCCACTCTTTCCATCAACTTTGTCCACCATCGTCGATCCCTTCCGGTCGAGGTAGAGCTCAAAGTTATTCCAGTATCCAAAGACTTCGGGCTAGTATTTGGGCCAGTACTTGGACCCGTGTTGTCTTACAGGGTGAATCAAGGAACGGTTCATTAGAAGCATCTTTAAGCCCTTTGCTCAAAGAGGCTTCTATTCAGATACAACATCATACGGAGCGTGGAGATTTAGCATGCATGTTGACGGGGCACGGAGTATTAATACACACTCGACATAATGCATGGCACAATACACATATATTCCACTTGAATACTCGCATCTGTTGATAATGGAGATGATTCTGATGTATTCTGATATGTGACCATTTGATAGTATGCTTATGGCTGTTTGGGTGCATGTCGTCGTTTTTCATCTGTCTAGTTGCGAGGCGCTGCCCCTATTGCTGACCTGTCCAACAATACAGTCAACATAGCTCTTCTTTTGGTATTCTGTTTCGGGCCATATGTTTCTGTGATCATCCATCTTGGACTTGATTTTCAATACTTTTATTCTTTTTCTTTTCTCTTCCTCTCTTCCTCTCTTCCTCTCTTCCTCTCTTCCTCTCTTCCTCTCTTCCTCTTATCATATTCCAAACTACAATCATACATGCATCTACACATCATTGCCATACTCTACTACCAAGTCAATCATAATATCATCGTTTATCAGGGGCTATGAGCTGCATCGACGAAACCGCCAGACGGCCTCGTTGCCCGTTTTCGTGATTAGCGTTCTGCAACTCCCAGCATTGCTTACGCTTACTACGTTGGTAATAACTGTAACTGTAAATATACAAGGAAATAAGGGCTTGGAGACTGTAAAAATGGTCTTTCCTCTTTTGTGCCCTTGCATCACACGCTAGCAAATCTACAGGGTCGCTCTTTCCTTTTCCTGAATCACCCTCTTGCCTCTTTCCTGTTCCAACTTCTATCGCTAGTCGGCCGCTACCGTGCCGCCCGTAGGCTCAACTCCGGCTTTCACCCTTCTGTATTTTAGTGCACTTTACGCTATATATTACCTATCTTGACTATATTAAGATACCGCAACCCCTAATCTGGCCACTGATAACGAACATCTACATATAGTGATTTAGTGCTCTAAATATACACGCCCCACCCGTCTCTCGGTTCCTTTGCTTTCTGCAGTTCTTTTGTCGTGTCATGGTCTTCTCTCGGTGCTCCCCTATTCCATTTTGCTAGCTCCTCGTTTTCTCGAAACTACCTGTATTAGCGCCTGCTACTTCCAGCTTTCACTCCTCACTAGTTAGCTCAACCAGTCAACTGTGTCGACCGTGTCGCTCTTTACACGCTGGGCTTGTGCTCCATTGCTCTTTCCATGACTGTCGTTTGTGCCTCTCTTGTCGGTCGCTCTTGCCTCGCCCTATGCTCTTCCTGCCCGCTGTGGGATTTGATCTAGGCCGTCTCTGCTGCTCAATATTGTCTCTCTGCCTTCCTTGCCTTTGTAGTCGTACATCCTCCCATTTATATCACCACCTCCTTTTTGATGCCTCTCTTTTGCCTCACATTCTGCATCTCAATCTCTCAAAATATTCCTGCATTTTCTTGGGATTTCCTGTATTTGCGCGTGCGTGATCCTTAATTCTGCTCTTGCCTTTCTTCTCAATACTGAGTATATCCGTCCCTGTCTCGTCTGACCCCAAATCACTGTCAGGCAATCCACCCCCCTATCTTATCCCACCTCTCACGTCGCTCGTCTCCATTCCCCGTCGTCCACACAGCCTGCTGTAGTCGCAGTAGCAGGTTGCATTCTCGCAGCGAACCCCATAATTTCCCGTATTTACTGGCTTGCTTTGTCACTCGCCCTACTGGCGCTCTCGCGCTGTCTCCTCTCACTGTACTCTCTACTCCATCTGTATCTGTGTCTGTGTCTGTGAATGTCTCCGTCTCCGTCTCCGTCTTTCTGTCTCTCCTCTCCAATGCCTTTCTACCTCTCTACCCTAACACTCGTTTCCTCCTGTCCTTTTTCTTCCCTTGTTTCTGCTTCTCACCCCCTCCAACGCCGTTCCTCGTCTCTCATCGCCGCTTCTGTTCTTCGTCTTTTGTTCTTCGTTTCTCGTTTCTCGTCACTCGTCTCTCATCCCCCTTCCCCATTTCCTTTCCTTGTCTCCCCTATCTCACCACTATTCTCCTAGTCATCGTTTCTACTTCGACCTTGTTCGCTCCTACCCGTCCGGTTGACTCTTCCATCTCTTCTGTTTCTTCTGTTTCTTCTTGTTTCTTTTCTCATCGTTTCGATCTCTCTATTCTATTTTTTTTGGTCTATTGTCTTGTCTATTGTCTTCTCGTTTCAGTTCAGTCTTCAACCTTTTCTTCTCCGTTCTCGCTTCTAATCTCGACTCTCGTTTCCTCTCTTCGCCAATTCGCCTCGTCTCAGCCTTCTCTGTTTGTGCGTCTTTAGTTATTCCAGCGTGTTCTATCCAGTCATTTTCATCTTTGCTTCTCTTCCATCTTCCACGATCCATCCTCGATTCCATATTCGATCCTCGAATTATCCTCACGAGCTACGATCTCCTCGACCAGCATCGAATACCCTCGTCCGGTTGATTCTTTACGTCTTCTTCCATCCGACCTGTCAGTTTGCTCCAATCTTCCTCGACCCTTTCATTTACCAGCCTCTACCCCCTTATCCGTCCGTCATATCCCAATCATCACAATACTTGACTTCCCTTTCGATCACCTTGCATCTCTTGCCTGGACAGACTATGTCAACTACGGGCTGCAGCATCACAACTGCATCTTGTTCTACCTCTTGTGGCTATTGGAAATTTACCAGTGTTTGCCTGTCTCCCAACAGATGTAGCCTGCATCCAACAAACATCCGATTACCCTCTACTCTCCGATCCAGCCTTGATTGACGCCTCAATCCAATCCACCCACACGCCCGAGTTCCGAATCTGTTGCTAACTTGTCCCCAGTGCCCCAACTCACCCCCTTCTTTAAACTATGGCCGCTTTGGTCCAAACCTTTCCTCAACAAACTGGCTCGGTGGCCATGATCCAGACACGCCCTGCGTCTGCCAACGACATGCTTCCCGCTCAGGCCCAGTCTTCCTCCTACGCTGTCGGCCAACAGCCACGCAACAACTTCTACGGCATGCCTAATAATATGGGCAGCGCTCCGGCCCTCTATCGGTCCTCAACCGCCCCGATCCAACCCTATGCGTTCACCTCCACCCCAAGTCTGCACGCCACAAACGGCTGGCAACAGCAACAACAACAGCAACAACAGCACCAGCACCAGCATCAGCACCAGCAGCATAACCAGCAGTATGGCCAACAGCATAACCCCCCCCGGCCCGCCGCTTCCACATCCTCCCTTCCCAGATTGCAGAGCTTCGACGCCGTCAATGTGAATCGGAACAACCGCATGCCTGGTAGCTCCTCCATAGCTAACATTCCCAACGCCAACCCTTCTACCGTCAGATACGTTGGAAGCCGCGATGACTCTTCCCTCCCCAATGGACCAGGCATCGGTGTTCGTCGAGTCTCGGCCGCCCCGCGTCCCCAGTCTGCCTTCTTACCTGGCACTGCCCCTACACCACAACTGTCATACACTCCGGCTGCTCCTGTTCGCCCCTCTCCCGAGAGATATAGACGACCCTCTGGTAATGCCGCCCAGGCCCATACCCAGAAGCACCAGGCCTTGGCTCCTCCTTCCAGCTCTGGTATTGCTAGTGTCGGCCACCTGTACGCTCTCAACAGTGGTAGCAACAGCAGCAGCAACAGCAGCCTGCCCGATCAGTCAAAATCAACGCCTCGCACACAAGCGGCACATTTTGTCGCCCCGCGGCGTGCTAGCTTCCATGACTCTATGCTCTCTAGCGGCCTGGCTGCTGATGATATTCAACTCCATCGCCAACTTGTCCACGAGGACGCAAAACGCTTTCGTCGTCGCAGCATACCTACTCTGGATGGTGCCGAGTTCCTCTCTGCTGCTGTTGTACAACGGCCAATCCGGAATGCCGCGGAGGTCCAGCAGCCTGCCCCTAAAAGCCCAATCGCGGATAAGCAATCTACTCTGCAGAAGCCTGTCGGCATGCATGCCAAGGCTGGCAGTTCAGAAAGCGTTGCTTCTATGCGCAGCAACGCTTCTCGCCCATCTGTTAGTAGCCATTTTTCGTTGTCTCTTTCACGGTCTACTTTCTCAAAGTTTTCTACTTCCCGAGTTAATTGAACTAACAATCTGCAGTCTACAAGCCGGAACGCTACTGTGCCTGCATCTACTGCAAGTCTAGTGTCTGCGCAGGCCAAGAGCGAACCTACCGCCGATAAGACTGAGGAGCCTCTGCGGCTGCTGAACATTCCACCTCGCGTGTCTTCTTCAGATGCGGCACTGTCGGCAACTAAGCAGGAGACCCGTGATGACCCCACTTCCACGCCGTCTGCCAGCAGTACTTCTGTTGCTGATACAGCTGCACCTATGTCGGCAGTAGCCCCTAACCACCTGGAAAGCCCGGCCATGCGTCACCTGTCAGCTATCAACCAGAAAGGCGGAAAGCTGCGGAGTAAAACATCAAAGCTCCGCCGTGCCTTCTCCTTTGGCAGCGCTGCCGAGCTACGCAAGGCTACAGAAGAGGAGGCTGCTGCTGCGGCTATGCCACCACCTAGCAATCTGCAGAAGGGCCCGACCAGCCAAGAGACCTACGATGCTGAACAAGCTCGTATTGCACAACAGCAGGAGGAGGGCGGTATTGGTAACAGCATTTACGCTGGTGCGAGAATCTTTTCAGGGTCTACTGATAACCTGTCCATTTCCTCGACGGCATCGTCAGCATCCATTATGATACGCAAGATGGGTCGTGGCATGAAGAAGAGCACCCGTTCTCTCGTTGGCTTGTTCCGGCCCAAGTCAATTATTGGCGGGTCGGGCTCCGATACCAGCCGCCCTGATACTAGCGGCACTTCTGCTCCCACGATTTCGACCGCTGAGGCTACTGTCTCTATGGTTACAGTTGAGGCCGAGCGGGAGCGCGTCAATGTCCCCGCCGATGTCCACGCACAGGCTTCTGGTGGCACCAACTTCCCTCGCCTGGAGAGAAACTCGGTTGATGCATCTAGAGAGGTTGGCTCTGAGCGCCTTGGCAGCTCTGGAGTTGACAGTCCTGCCCAGCGCATGACTGTTGCCGAGGGTGATCGGGAGCGTGCTGAGGTTCTAGCTGCTGTCAGAAAGGGCATCCTCAAGAGTGAGTCAAATTCCGATAACCATACCGCCATCCAAGAAATCACCACTAACACTTTACTAGACACGAGTGGTTCCAACAGCCCAGTCCGCAGCCCGGCTGACATTCGCACCCCTCCCTTTGAACTCCACAACCCTCCTGCCATTAGCGAGTCTCCTGCATCTAGTGCGCCCAGTACCCCTAACGATGATATGCAGAACCACAAGCGCTCGGGTTCGGTGGCAATTGGCGGCGAAGACTACTTTGTGTCTGCACTTCGCCTGCGCCAGGATAGCAAGAGCGGAAGCAGCACGCCGCAGGGCTCTATGAAGAGAAACGCGACGTTCAGTCCCCGCCTCATTTTCCACGACACCTGGCCTAGTCAGGAATACGACCGCCGGGGTGAGATTGCTACTTGCAACCGGTTGACCCCTATGCTTGCTCAGCAAATCAAGGAGGAGTTGAACACCTTCAAGATGGAGATGGAAGTTCATGAGACCTCCAAGATCTACACCCACTTCTTTTAAACCACTTACGCGGCCACTCCTTTGCAATATCGTCCTTCTCCGTTTTCGACTCTTACTGAGATCAACTGATGCTGCTTGGCCAAGTGGGCAAAGTGGTAGCAAGTTGCACTGGTATTCTTTCGAAATTTTTTCCTTTCTATATGAGAATCTTTCTCCATAAGCATTTCACGGTGTCTAGGCGTTTTTCAGCATTGTCCTTTTAAAAACAACCGTCGACTGGAAACTACGACATTGCATCAGATATTTAAAGAAGAAAATATCGAAACAAGTGGGAAGACTACATTATCGGCAATCATAAACACCATCAACCATCAATCGAGAGCAGCACTCGTCTTGAAGAGACACAAGACGGGACTGCCATCACCCTTTCCGGCGCCCGCAAAGAAAGACAGAAACAGCATCTCCCGGGCTGGCAGGAGCAATTTACTTTGTCTTTTGCCATTCACACAAGCCCGGTTGAAAGACATACCAGAAACCATTTGAGAGACGAACCGACTAACAAAAGCCATTGGATATCGATATCCGTACCGGCTTTTTGGGGTTTCACCTTTTTATTTCATTTACCTCTTTATCACCCTTCTCCTTTCTTTGATCTTTTCGTTCACTCTCCTCTTGGGTTATTTTTTGCGATTGATCCCATTTCCATCTTTTGTTTCATTTTCATTTTATATTATCTTGTGTATTGTCCCTTTACAGTCTCAGTCATGGCGACCTTGTTTCCTTTATTTGTGTATTCTTTCTGTTTATTTCCTATGTTTTTTTTCCTTTTGTTTTTGCGGCCTATGCTTGTCCTGCACTCTCGCTGTTTCTTACCTGCTGCAGGCAGCTTAATTTACGTGTGTGTGTGTGTGTGTGTGTGTGTGCGTGCGTGTTTATTGTCCAGTTTAGTAGCAGCTGAGGAAATTCAACAGACACCACGGTGCAAAGAAACCATCGTGAACGATCAAATATCTTGTGTACCTCGAACATATCTTTACTTTGTGTCTGTGCTTTGCTATGTGTGACAGCGATGCGCGCTTTTGTTCATGGTTGTTTTGTGTGCTACGTAACGCTTGTCATGGGTAGTTGGTAGTATACAGTGGCTCTTTTGGTATTTGGAATCGACTGTGCATGCTATTTGACGAGTGGCTAGAGATGAGTAATACAAGCAGACACGTTGAGTGCATGTCTATGTAAGCTGGTTTGGGGTTGGCCCAGGGCAAGGTTAGCAAGGGTCTAACTTGCGTAGCAAAATATATTGAAATATAGCACATCCAAGGACTGATATATGCAGCGTTGTAGTACTTTTGTACTGACCATGGTCAGTGCGGTCCCTTCCTTCAGAGACAGGTTGCAGCTCACCTGTGGGTGACACGCTTACAAAGAGAAGAGCAATGCCACCGTTTCCCACTCCGTCTTAATGTACCTTGGTCCCAGATATAACGTCACCATTGTGGAGAGTGCGTACCCACCCAAATAGGAAGGTGCAATGCACACTGTGAGATCCATGGCAAAAGACGGGGCTGAAGCGGGTCCAAATAGGTGGTTATTGAAAGCCAATCATATCGCGTTCCTCTACTAGCTTTGTTTATTTTCTCAGCCTTGCACTAGTCCCCGCTCGGGTCAGGCAATCTTGGCAGTGGCATTGTCTTATCACGATAAGGATTACAAAGTTTTTTCTCTATTATGTTTCGACTACTCCTTCAATTCTATACTCAGCCCGCTTTACACATCTAGCACATCAAAGCCCATGCTAAAGTACGATATTTGATTATTCTCTTAGCCCTCTATCCATTCCCGCCCTCAAATCTGGAGGCTCGCATAGTTCGTCCCGTCTGGGCCTGTACCGGATCGGGTCACTATAACCGGTTGAAGCAGCTGCGTCTGTTTCCAACGACAAATTCCCTGGCGTCACCCTTCTACCCACGCACATACAGCCGCTCCATTCCGACCACCATGACCGAAGCTACAACCATAAAAGAGGTACAAGAGGTGCCTGTTGCTGCTGCTCCTGCTGCTCCTGTGGAGACTGCACGCCCAAAGAAGCTTCATGGCCGCGCCTTTTACGAGAGCATCGGCAGCCCCAAGTATGTCGTCGCGCCCATGGTCGACCAGTCCGAATTTGCCTGGCGCCTGCTCACTCGCTCATTCCTCCCAGCCAACCAGCGCAAATCTGTTCTCGCTTACTCTCCCATGCTCCATGCCCGACTTTTTGTCGATAGCCCGCGCTACCGCACATCCCACTTTGAGGCTATTAAGGGTGTTGATGTCGCCGAGGTCGCGATGGGTGATAAGAACAATACCAGCCAAGACCTCAAGCCCTTCCTGGATGGCAATCCGGCCATTGACCGTCCCCTCTTTGTCCAGTTTTGCGCAAATGACCCCGACGCTCTGCTCGGCGCTGCCAAGCGTGTTGCACCCTTTTGTGATGCCGTTGATCTGAACCTCGGCTGCCCCCAGGGCATTGCCCGCAAGGGCAACTACGGCGCATTCTTGCAGGAGGATCCCGAGTTAATTGTCAAGCTGATCAGAACACTACACGAAAACCTTGACATCCCTGTGACTGCCAAGATCCGTATTCTGGATACCCCTGAAGCGTCGCTCATGTATGCCAAAAAGGTAATTGCTGCTGGTGCAAGTATCCTAACCATTCACGGTCGTCGCCGTGAGCAAAAGGGCCACCTGACAGGTATTGCCAACTGGAAGATGCTTAAGTACCTGCGGGACAATCTGCCCAAAGAGACTGTGCTCTTTGCCAACGGCAACATTCTGCAGCAAAAGGATGTCGACCGGTGCTTGGAAGCAACTGGTTTTGACGGTATCATGAGCGCCGAGGGTCTGCTATCTGACCCTGGCCTGTTCGTGGCACCACCAACGGAAGAGGAGCAAGCTTCTGCTGAAGAACAGCAGCTTGTGACAGAGTCTGCTGCTGACGGAGAGTTCTACTGGCACAAGCAAGACCCCAAGCGCGAGTACTGGCGTAGCACTCGCAACAGCAAGCGTGGCGGTTGGCGTATTGATGCCGTGATGCGGCGTTACCTGGACATTCTACACGTCTACTGCCTCAACAAGAAGGCACCACCAGCTCGTCGGCCTCTGTTTATCGCCGGTGATTCGACAGAGTGGCTTAAGGAAGAGGATGCTCCATTGGTGCCTCAGCAACCCGATGGTGAGCCTGCACGCAAGAAGAGAAAACGGGACGATGGCCACAAGAAAAAGAAGAAGGATAATGATGACGACAACAACGCTGCGGTATCTTCTATTCCAAAGGAGACGCTGTCCTCACCCAACTTTGTGTCTGTGCAGGGTCATTTGTTCCACCTGCTGCGTCACGCAGTGGCCAAGCACCACGATATCCGGGATGCACTAGCACGGTCGCGCAAGGGCGATATCGAGGCTTATGAGCGTATTTTGGCGGCACTGGAGAAGCGTATTGCACATGCTCTGGCGGCTGGTGAGGATGAGGAGATTGTGGAGGGCGAGCAGGAGTGGGATGAGGACCTCGATGAGATTATCGACAATGAAGAGTCTTCGGCGGAAGCAGTGCGGCGGTGCAAACGGCCATGGTGGGTTGTTCAGCCGATTCTACGCCCGATGCCTGCCGAGGCTCTGGCCAAGGGTGCTATCCAGCTGAAGAAAAAGGTCGCCGAAGAGCTGGAGAAGGAGAAGGAGCAAGCTCCGGCAACAGCTTAGGCGGCAGAACGAACGCTCACTCCTCAGTTGTACATATAAAGTATATTATACAAGTAGAACTAGTACCAAGGCACTTTGCATACAAGACAGTGAATCAAAGATGAACCTTGAAATAAGCTAAGTCTAAGTGGCTATGTCATCGCTAGTAAAAGTACAGTAATAGTAAATAAGACAAAAGTCGCTGACCGACAACAGTAAACAGTATGAGTAGCCTGTAGGCGAATAAAAGTGTGGTTTCTGGGAATTATGTATGACTGGTGATATCGGTAGAATGGGCAAGAAGATCAATACTGGTAATTTAAACGCCTAAAACATGAAGCGTCAATTGAATGATCGAACAAGCTATGCGCGATACTTTTCGCTGCGCGGGTGTTTCTTCGGGGGTGCACCGCTGCCGGCACTCGAGACACTGTCGTTACGACGGCGGCGGCGGGATCCAGAGTGACCGCCTGCATCCGAATACACACGCTTACTAGGTGCAGGCGATCTAGAGGGTGATCTAGACGACATGGATGGGCTTCTGCGACGACTGCCACGAGCACCGCGGGCAGGGCTGCGACTGGGTGGCCGACTCACAGACCGACTAGGCGATATTGACACGGCGTGGCCCTTGGAGCGAGCAGCGGAAGGAACAGCAGCAGGCTGCTTACCCTTTTGGGCATCTGCAGGAGGTGCATTGGGTGACAGCGAGCGCGAGTAGTTTGAGCGTGAGTGGGATCTGGATCTGGATCTAGATCTGGATCGAGAAACGGATGCATACGAATGGCTGCGGCTGCGGCGCTTCGCATTCTTTGTGGCTGTTGACTGTTTGCCGAGATTACGACGAGGAGCGGGGGAGACAGAGCGCGTCAAGGACCGGCCGCGGGCGGCAGTCTTTTTTGTTTTCCGGCTGCGATCAGGCGTCGGTGACCGCGAACCTGTGTAGGACCGAGACCGAGACCGAGACCGGGAAGGTGTCCGAGAAGGGGTGCGTGAACGGGAACGGGAGCGAGAATACGAGACAGAGCGCGAGCGAGAACGCGACTGATATGATTCCCGACGTCCTTTACGGGCCGGGGACCGAGAAGGGGACCGTGAGTAAGACGAGCCGGTGTAGGATGAGTAGCTGGAGACGGAGCGAGAACGAGAGCGGTCGCTTGCCGCTGCTGGTGGAGCAGGCAGTGCAGGCTTAGGCAGGTTTTGCAGACGCTCGCGCATATCCTCGGTCAGTACACCCATACCAATACTGGTAAAGTAGTTGATCGAAAACCGCAGGTGGCGGGCATCGTCAACGGGGAACAGGCCGTTGAGACTGTCGCCGAGGTTCTGGGCGTTGTCGCCGCGGAAGCGGGCGGTGAGCTTAGCCATACCAAGAGCCTCGGACATCTCCTGGAAGAGGATCTTGATGAAGATACGACTGGCGCTGGTCGTCTCGTCCTCATTGAGGTGGATGGCCGATAGCACGTACCAGCCAATAGCGTCGCTGGCAAGAAGGTGGCCAAAGAAACAGGCAATGTTGCGCAGCTTGTTGGTCTCGTAGCGGTGGATGGTATCGTAGTATTTTGTAAAGGCCTCCTCAAACATGGTGGTCCAGCGACGGTTCAGCTTGGCGAGACGCTCACCGATGAGGCCAAAAAACTTTGAGTATGTCTTTTCCTGAGAGCAGCACTCGACGATCATGGATGGGAGTTCCGTCTCACGGTCCTCGGGCAGATCGACGGCAAGCAGCTTGTGCACGGCCTCGTCGGCGTTCATGGAGCTCTGGATGGTTAGGTAGATGGTGCGGCGTAAAGACACGAGGTCAGCATTGGTGCGGTCCTTGATATCAATGGCCTTTTGCTCTTCATCCTCGTCGTCGCTTGAGCTATCGTCGTCCGAGCCGGAGTCGCTGTCAGAATCAGAGCCCGAACCACCCGAGCCATCTTCACTGTCACTCTCGTTCAAGATCTCGCGCCGCAGCTTGGCATACTCCTTCTCGTTGTCCTCCCAGTGCTCGTCATATCGGAAGATGTTGAGTGTTGCTTCGTCCTCAAACTTGCCGTTGAGTTCCAAAAAGTGCTTGATTTGATCCTCCTCTTCGATGAGATCCAAGTCGTCGCGGATGGCCGGGTGGTCCTTGAACTGGTCTTTACGGTTCTGGAACAGAACCTCTATGGCATACTGTGTACGCTTGTCAATGTCGGCCTCGTTGAGGATATGATGGAAGCGGTCAAACACGACAACGAGAATGGTCGGGTTCATCGTCTCCATGTAGTTGCCAACCTCACGCGTGAGGTTGACTGCGATCTCGACACTGTCGTCGGTCGGGTTGTGGAGCAACAGCATGAGCATCTGTGCGGCAATCATCTCGTCGGCGACCTGCGTGTTGACTAGGTGAGCAATAAAGGTGGTGGCACTGCGGCACACAGCCTTGTCATTACGTCGGAATCCCTTGCGGAATCGCAGCAGTAGACGGCGCAGCAGCAGCTCGCCGACAGCAGGTAGCTTGCTGTTGATGCAGGCGGCAATGCAAGCGTAGACGGGTGTGAAGGGCAGCGACGCGTACTGCGCCTTGACCAGACTCTGTGCGAGCAGACCGCGGCCGCGAATAAGATTCTCGCCAAACAACTCGTTGATTATTTGGCGCATGTTTCCGGCGGTAGCCTTGTTGACCATGCCGTTGATGGATTTCTTGAGGGCCTCCCAAGCCATCCGCTGGTACTCCTTGGACGTCTTGTCCTGAACTTGAGCCTGGAGGGCACGGAGGCGTGCGGGTGGAACATACACTCCACCAGAACGCGCATTCAAGAGACGGTTGTACTCAGCCTTTGCGGCGGCCTGCTTTTCTTCGTCGGTGGGCTGGGGTGGTGGTGTGCGCCGGCGGCCGGAGCCGTTTGCTCTGGCATTCCGAGGGGGTGAACGGCGTCGCGAATGGCCGCTGTCGGAGGGTCGAGCTGGAGAGGGCGAGCGACGCCGAGCTGGGGGTGCTGCTGATAGCGGACGAGATGAGTGTTGTGGTGGGGGAGAGCGGGAGCGAGAAGGACGGGGAGAAGGCGAACGGCCGCGCGAGTCTGCGCGGGCAGGAGGCGAGGCTGGGCGCGGCGATGGCGAGCGGGAGTCACGGCCGCTGCCACGAGATGCTGACCGATCGGACATGCTGTATAGTATCTCTGTAGAGCAATCGTGGCTAAGAGTAATAGCAAGAGGGAGATGAAGAGAAAGAGAAAGAGTCGTGATCAAGTTCAAGGCCAACGTCAACGCGGTTGGTATGCGCGTATGCTGCTGTATCGCTGTATCGCTGTATCGTACTCCCAATCAAACGCAAGTTGTGCTTGGCGTGTGCTTCTGAAGTGGTGAGATAGATGGTGGCGATCTGAAACAGGGCAAGCCGGGCCTGGAAAAAGGCGTCAATGAGAACTGGTGATGTCTTCACGTATGGTGACCAGGTTGCGCGCCATAGGGAAGGAGCGCCAAAAGTATTAGCAGGCAGAAAAATCAGTGGCTTGTAATCACTGTGGCGTCGGAGGCAAAAAAAAAAAATAGGGAAAAAGGGAACATGGGAAGGAGCGAGGGAGCAGAGGAGAATAAAAATGGGACCAATAGCTATGGCTGCCGACTCTATGGAGCGACGCGCCTTACCGCTTTAGTGTAGGTTGAGCCAGGGGTGCTGAGGTGCTGTGCACTGTCCCCTGAGAGAGCAAACTGAACACGATACTAACTTGCAAAGCTGGAGAAGACCGCGTCTGACATCACGACACGACAACGTTTCTTTCAACGTCTACTTTTGCAACTCACCACATTCAGTCTTAACTCGGGATATATCTACGTCTACTTTACGACTTGCTGTGCGACTTCTCTGCTACCGTCTTCGACCTCAACCTCTCGACCTCCTCGACCTTCGACAATGGTGAGGTCAAAGCAAAATACACAAATGACACCCGAGCTACAATGCTTGGTGTTTATACTGTATGCAAGGCTAATTATCTAGTTTGACAAACTCGTGGGCCTCGCCATGCTCGTGGCTGCTTCCGTCGTCTTCCTCTACTACACCATCTGGACATTGATGATGGTAGGTCCTCTGATGATTATCCCTACGAATATATATCTGTACTAACCGTTTCACCGTTAGCCATTCGTTGATGCCGACCATCCGCTGCAAAACTTCTTCCTACCGCGCGTCTGGGCTATCCGTATCCCCGTTGTCCTCCTTCTGCTCGGCTCGGCCGTCGTCGGTACGTTCCTCAGCATGGTTATGATCCGCAGCAACCAGAAGAAGGCCGCCAAGGCTAAGGCTGTCGCTGCCAAGAAGAAGGCGTAAATGCAATCTGCTCGAGATATTGGTACTGGAACTGCGGAGAATACTTCGTTGATTATGCCGAAGGTTGTTTAGGCGCACCGAGCGGGCGGCTGGGCGGTCAGGAGCAGGCAGAACATAGGGAGAAGCCTATATATACAGGAAATCCTCGGGCTACATATAGCAGGCAGTTGCAGTTATTGTGGCAGTGGCAGCAGGAATACAAAAAGGGAATACCGGAACTATATAATACTTGCTTTCTGTTTCAAGTACATTCACATTCATATAAACTGATTATGTAATCACTGGCGTTTATTTGGGCCATAGTTAAAAGGTTGGCAATCATGGTCTGCAGCAAGTAAAGTGTGAGACAAGATGAAGTAATCTAAACCAGGTAAAGTATTGCTGTTATGCCAGAGCTGAGTATGGGTTTGTGGTATGAATGCAATATGTAGCCAATGCAACGCGGAAATGGAACAAAAAATGTAAATGAGCAGTGCAGTGCATTGTAGTGCAGTACAGCAGTAATAACTAAGCCCGTGCCAACAAAGGAAACAAAAGAGAACGATTCATGTTTGTAGCAGTCTTGCAAATTGAGTCTCCGGGGCGGGAAGCAGGAAGTAGGAAGCATAAAGTAACAACAGAAAACAGACACGCGGATCACACCCTCTGATCAGCAAAATCAAGCACCTCGCAGTCATCCTCAAAGAAGCCATTCTCATCATCGTCGTCGTTTCCTCCACGGTTGCCTCCCCGCCGCCGCCGTGTCGTCACCACAATATGCTCATCCTCGCCTTGCTGGAAGACGCGCTCGATAGCCGACGCTGGCAGTGCTCGTGTATCCTCAAAGCTAATGTTGAATGACTCTTCCTCCGACATGGGCGGGAAGCCGGTATCCACTAGTGTAGACAAGATTGGCTGGCCAAAAGCCCAACTGGTGTTCTTGGGCTTAGGCGCAGGCTTGTCGGCGTCTTGCTTGGGTGCGAAAATGGTTGGAGTAGGCACAGCGGGAACTGGAGCGCGGGTTGGGGAAGCAACAGGTTCCGGGGCTTGATTAAGTATGGCTTCATTGACAGGCTCTGGAATAGCACTATATTCAACCTCGATGTTTTTGCGTGACTTCTTCTTCTTCTTCATTGACGGCACAGGCACAAGAACATCCTCGTCAGCCACAAAGGTGGCAGGAATTACTGTGGGCTGTGACGAAAGCGTCATGGCCGAGAACTCCGATGTTGGAGGCTCGTAGTTTGTAGTAACGGGCCGAGAGGCAACTTCGGGCGTGAAAGCATGGTTACCATGAACTATATTCGGCTGCTGAATCTGCCGCTGTTGGGGGTTGTATTCATACAACGCAATCCGCCGGTCTGTGTGGAACGGCTGGTACGGCGCGCTGGACTCAATCTCGGCGTGCGGGATTGCTGACTGAACAGCGCTCAAAATGCTATTCTTGTCTGCAGACTGACGCCGTGCACGGCTGTCGAGAATCATCGTATTGGAGCCAACATCGTTGAGCTCGCCAATATCGGGATACTCTGTCGGGTCCAAAAAGTGCTTGACGGCTGGTGCCAGTATGTCGTCCGGTATTCTAGGGACCTTAAAGTCCCTGTTCGGGTGGAGTCGAATTACACGCTGCCCAGAGGACCTCGTCCGTGTGCAACTGGAAAAGTTGCGTACAAGACCATCGCCGATCACAAAGAGTGAGTGGTGGCGCTTGCCTGCCACCCACACTGCACATGGTGCTCCTGGGGCCAGCGGCCCGTTTGGCAACGACACGCGATTTTCACCAGTATGCCGCAGCTGGTTTATAGCATGGCTTGTCTTCCCCAAGGAGTGACTAATGCCTGCAGCAAGCATCTTGCCACCGTGGCTAGCATGATCGGCAAGAATCGCACCCGTAGACTGCGACACGTTGGCACTACTTCGGCGTGGCCGTGCCAGCAGTGGCCGAGCCGCATCAAAAGCAGTCGTCAAAGCGCTCGAGGCGTATGAAACTGCATTCGATGCCGCCCTTCCACCGCCTCCTGCACTTCCACTCAGTGCCGTGTCATGTCCTCCTCCTCCAGTCCCAGAACCAGCTACGCCGGCCTCTGATGCTTTGGATGTGCGCCGGCGTGGTGGCGGCCACATATAGGCACTGGACGGGAGGTCAAGCAGGTGCACTGTACCACGCTCGGTCACCATCGCTAGCCGCTCGCCGTTGGGCTTGGCCCATGCCACGTCAACAATGCAGGCCACTGTCATACGGGAGAACTGGGCTACCTGTCTCACACGGTGTCCTGCTGGTGTCCCGGGCATACTATACGCCTGCAGAGGTGACGACTTGGTATACTGAATCCTGAAGAGGTCCCATACCGTTTGCACATCACCCTTGGAGCTTGCAGTAAAAAGCCACAGACCGGTAGGCGAAAACGATAAGAAGCTACATCCCAGTGGTGGCACATATGTAGTAACAGGGTGAATTACAGATGAGTTTCCCACGGTCGTAATGTCCAGGATCGACACAAGGCCTGGCTCCTTGAGAGCCATGGCAGGTGCGGAACTGCCATGTGTTGGGGGAAACTGGCCGGCATCAAGGCGACCGGATGAAGAATATCCAACAGAGGAAGGCGGCGATCTGGGAGTCTGGGGAGTTGACAGCCCGGCTGATCCTTTCCAATAGTTGCTAAACGCCTGCATTCCCTGCTGTCCAATCCATTTGGCACCGGAAATAAACTCTTGTGTAGCGTCGCGCATGATTTTGTTGACCATGCTCTCGGCATGCGGGAGATCAAGCTCAGCGGTGACGGATGGTGGATGCGGTGGTGTCGACGACGAAAACCCAGGGACACGTCCATAAGCCGCCACTGGGACGGACGCGCGCAGTGAAATGCTGGATGAAGGAGCGGCTGGGCAATAAGCCAAGTACTTTCCACTCAGCGACAGAATAGGCTGCTTAAGCCCGAGTCGCGGCGGTGTACTCGACCCATTCGACGTTGAGCGCGTCCGTTCGCCATCGAGAGCTGGTTCTCCATTCTGATTCTGACTGCCCCCCTTGAGCGACTGCTGTAGTGTTGTCCATACTTTGGCCACAAACACAAATGGCAGATCACTTGTCACGGTGAATGGCATTTGCCGGTACAGCCAACACTCGCCACTGACTGCCGATGAAATGACAATATTGCCAGCATCTGCCTTGATATGGAACGCACCCGAGGGGGGCGGGGCCTGGAAAACTATGCTTGTCACGCTCGTCTTTAGCTGTATGTTTGGTGCCTCAAGAAGAGTGCACACATGCCGGTTCAGCTTAAGAGAGTATATCTCGACGGTCGTTTGGTAGTACTCAATATGAGCAGCGTGTGCACCGCCAAAAGCAGAGCGCCCACTGCCAAAGTCGGACCGCTGATCAATCTTGGGAGATGTCTGAGTCTGAGGCTTGGCATCATGAGCCGACTCCGGTCCTGCACCGGCATATGAGTCGGGCCCAATTCCAGGGCCGGTCCCATTAGTACCTTCTGAGTCACCTGCATCGGCATGCCCATTGACAGCATTAGGAGGTGCCGCTGGCAGAACCGGTCCATGCACGACTACAGCAACAAGCGGGTAGGCGTCTGCAGCCACAGCACTTGATGCAGTCCAAGGAAGGATCTTGGCGTTGTAGACACCACCTCTCAAGCCAGTCAGACTTGCAAGTGCTCCCAGTCCATTTTTCGAGACGGAGTAGACTTCCAGTCCGCCCTCATATCCAACAGTGACGACAGTTTCCGAGCTTCCACTTGGGTGGTGAGAAGAGGGCAGAGTGTCAAAGGAAAAGTGATAGCCGCGCTGTCCGGGTTTCATGCCGGCCTGGCGTTGCTGTGGGTCGATTTCAATCTCGGGGGCACCGTAGTAATGTGCCTGTGGTTGATGAGGAAGTGGCGGGTTCGATGGCATCACCGTAGCAGTGGTAGATGCCATTCCTCGGGAGTGGGCATAATGGGAGTGCAGCGAGTGCATCGAATCCCGCCGGTTGCTCGGCGATGCAGCCATGTGACCAGACAAAGCATGCGGGGATACCGATAGCGCTGGGTAGGGAGAGGTCGAGTCCATCTGGAAGCTCAAGGGACGTTGCCGGGACATCGCACTGAGATCTGCCACGCCGGGAGGCGAGACGGAAGAGCTCGTGTTATGGCTACCATAGCTGGCGTGGCTAAGGTGGCTTGTATGACTGGTGTGACTTGTGTGGCTGGTCCCGTATGGCCGGGGCGATGACCACCGGCTTGGTGGAGACTCTCCATTAAGGTTGATGAGGTTGCCGAGCGAAGTTCCCAGGCTAGCCGAAATGCCGCCACGAGAGGCCCAGTCGGCCATACCGGGTATGGCTCTAGGGGCCGGAGCAATAGACTGGGGAATCGCCGAGGTAGGGGTGGGTTCTAGCACAGGCGAGATTCCGTTGGAGGACGGCGTAGCTGAGGGCTCAAAGTTGGGGGAGTGGGCCGAAGAGTTGGACGTGTCCGAGGCATCACCAGCGGCGTTGCCATTGCTTCTAGATTAGTTAGGATGTGAAGATGTAAGAACCAATAGGAACAAGGTGAGTAACTTACATAAACTTGCCCGACGCATGCTTTGTCACCGCTGCGACAACGCCGCCGGCCTCTTTTGCATCCTTCTTAGACTTCTTTGCACCTAGAGAGAGTGTGTCAATACGTGTCATATTACGGACCAATGACGTTGGTCGAACGTCAGATGGAAGCTCGAGACTGGAGGAAACTCGGACGATGACAAGAGTCATAGAACCCGGGGGGATTATGTCCTTACTAGGCATGAAGTAGAAAGGCCCACCGCCAGGCGGACGGCGGAAGGGAGGATGGGGTCCGCGAGGAGAGGGGGGGTCCGAGAGACAGCAGAAATAGGGGATAGAAGTCCTGAAGCGTGATGTCTCTATTAACGGTAAAGCCGATTCAGTCGAAACGATGGGTATTTAAAAGTCGAGATAGATATCAAAGGGTAAAGAGATGTCGACAGATGGAATCCAGAAGCTTTGCGTCGTTCTGGTAGACAAGGTATAGCTGATAAAATATCGTACGTATCCTCGCGGTGGACAGCAAGGAGGTTCGTCAGAGGACCGAAGGTCAAGCGGATCGAGCGTGCTGTCGAGATAACGAGAGTGAATAGCTATGCTGTTGAGAGAGGAAGATGAAACGCGTTAAAAATTGGGTAAACAGTTGAGCTGTGAGTTGGGTATGATGAATAGTGTGAATGAATTAGAAGAGAGCAAAAGGAGGAAAGGAGAAGAAAGGAGAGAGAAGAGAGGAGAGAGAAGAGAGGAGAGAGAAGAACGAGGAAGAGAGCAAGAGAGAGGCTAGAGGGGGATCCAAAACAGAAGAAAGGAGCACAGCTGAGCAATGACGATGAGTCGACAGTGGCCGGCAAATACAGGCGGGGAGCAGCAGGTCTCTATGGCTGGCCTCTCTGGCGGTAGAGTATGATGAGGGGTGATAGGTAGATGGGTGTTAAAGGTGCAATAAGGGTGCAGGTGCAGCAGAGCAAGGGGAGATGAGATGTGACTGGACGATGGCGGGACAAGATGCAGGAGCAGTAGCTTCAAATGGGGCAGGCATGTGTTAATGGGGTAGAGCGACACGAAGTGACGGTACACAAGGTGGATGCATGCAGTGATCTGGTTGGATGAAGGGGAGGAAGGAGGAGAGCTGGAAAGGAAGGAGCCGGGTAGAAGGCTGCTTACTAATAGTAGTGAATGGCTTGCTTGGTGGTGAGCAATAGATATACTTTACAGTGAATACGCGGTCGCTCTTTCCTTGTGATTTGATTCTTTGCTTATTTTGTGTTTGATATTTGGTTGTTTAATGAAGGTGATTGTTTCGGAAAGCGCGATGGTCATGGTCGAGGGATGGTCTCAACAGTCACAGATGTCTATCTTATCTATGCGATAGAGGGGGGGAAGCTTCATTCCGAAGGCAAGTGGCGGCGCAGCGTTACGTAGGTAAAGGACGGTAGGTGGGTCAGGGTCAGCTATTTACGGAGTATTATAGGAGTATCATATGGTATCTTGGGTGACGGATAAGAGGGTAGGTACATGAAGATACGGAGACACAACTGGAGACCAGGGAAGGCGCGTTTGACTTGTCGTTTGCTCTTGCCGTCAACAGACCAAAGGGCCAAAGGACACAAAGACACGCTAGACACTCTAAACACTTAACGCGACAACATGCCTAGCTGTACCCATGCCAGCGGTTTAAACGGATAAAAATGTTAGTTATTAGACGCAATCCAGATTATCCAGATTCGCTTTCAGGTGCTCCCTGCACTTGAGACGGCGCAATCTACTATGCACATGACGGCACCACTAGGCCATCAGCGAATGCCAGGTGACCTGTGGCCGTCGTAGGTCAAGGAAGGAGCGCTGCCCACGGTGCGGGGTGGGGGGTAGCGTTATCGAGTAGCGGACAAGTACAAGTGTAATTAGTTAATTAGTTAATTAGATGTCTGTAAGCAGTTGAGCATGGCCGCAGGGGGGGGGGGGGGGGGGCGTGCAGCTAGCGTGCTGGGACGGAATGGGAGTGTCATCTCGATAGATAAGGAAGGACCAGGCCAGCTACAGTGGCTCGGTGCTGAGTGCTGAGAGAACTGGTGCTCAAAGCCAGCTGCTACAATGCTTACGTGCTTACACTGCTTACAACGCTCATGCTTGAGTTTCTATGTAGAAACGTCTCGTCAATAATATCGACATGGCCAATACCACAGTACATATCTGACAATGCCCTTGCAACAAGGTAATGGGAATGGCCTCACATGACCATTAATTGGCTTTCATAATGAGGATACTTGTTGGAAAGCGGTGAGGTGGCTGAACGCCATCTTTGCCGCCAAGGAGTCTTCTTTGTATCTGGTTGCCGGCTTTGTTTGGTTTTCTAGTTAACGAATCATTTCGATCGGATTTAATTGCTTAATTGGATATATTTATTGTCTTTCTTCCTTGCTCTTCGACTAGAATAGGGGTCAGTTGACCCTTGGGCCTGGAGAACCAGGGACGAGTTGCTTGCTATTGGGGCAGATGCCTGGCGTTGCGGTTGTCCGGCAGAGAGGCAGTGTGAATTATAAAAGGGGTCAAGGTGAAGCAAAGCAAAGGCAGCACAATAAAAATGAAAAAGAGAGCAAAAGACTAGGCAGTGGCTGGCGAGGCTGGCTCGGCTGCTTGCAAACAGATTCTCCTTTAAGGCCGTTGTGGTGCAGCACGTGGCATTCGTATTAGTCATACAATAGCATTTTGAGTTACAACCTATTCCTCCCCCTGAGTCTCCGGCGAACAGTCCTGGGGCCATGCAGCGGTGAGAACGTGTCCACGTTGCGCTTTACAAAATCCTCGAGGGCGTCCATGTCGACATTCGACGCCCTTCTCTTGGACCCACGCTTTGTTCGAGCATTGAACTCTCGCGGCTCTCGAGAAATCTCCCGGCCAGTTGTATATGACACACCGTCACACTCAAAGAAGTTGGGTGATTGTAGCTTATCTTCTTTCCGTCGAGATAGTCACATATGCCCTAGATGCAGGCCTTCTTCGGTGTCGAGGCCACCGTGGTGTCTTTTGGAATTGATAAGGTTTGCTAATCATTG
Organism: Ophiostoma ulmi; assembly: GCA_029298715.1. Lineage (NCBI taxonomy): Eukaryota > Fungi > Ascomycota > Sordariomycetes > Ophiostomatales > Ophiostomataceae > Ophiostoma > Ophiostoma ulmi. Next base: position 1,871,412 of record JANSLN010000002.1, on the reverse strand, counting down.
TAGAATTACTAAGTTGTCATTGATACAGTAGAAAGGGCTCTGAGCACATTTGTGCTGATTTATATTCGCAACACAGTTGATCGGCCTTGGTGCGAGGCTATGACGTCGTTTGTTGACTTTCGCGGCCCACTGTTGTATGTCTGCAAGACAAGGATCGTGTCTGATCTCAGATGCAAGGGTCGATCGCAAGACAATGAGCTCGATGGGTTATTGTGGTAGCAAAGGCGAGAAAGAGAAAGCAGACAGATTAAGGATCTGAATCAGATCATGAGAACAGGAGAAGAAAAAAATAGCAGAAATCAATGATATCATGAACTAGGAGCAAGACAACCCTGAAGACAGCCCGACTAAACAGTCTCTACCGGCCCGAACCCAATTGCAATAATAACAGAAAAGGGGGGAAAGAAACAAAGACATCAATATACCGCCAAACAATCTTACATCTTCACTCCGCGGGCACTCACCTCGCCCTTCTGCCCAATATTCAGCAGCACCCGGCAGTCGGGGCAATACCACTTGGTCGTGCGCGCCGGCACCGCCTCCAAGTCAACACACTCGAGGTGAAACCACTCCTGTTTGCAATTCTATATAGTTAGCAGGATGTCATTCAGATAATCATTGAGATGATCATTCGGTTGATAGATAACTTGAGATTCGAGACTAGACTCACCTCAACATTGTCGCATTGGATCATAAGGCCAAAGCTAACGCGATTGCAGAGGCAGTACCGCGGCTCGTTAGGATCAATGACATTGCCATCATCGTCCACTTCAATTTCACCGCCGCCAACGCTGCCACTGCTTCCTGGCGCCTCGCCCTCTGCTGTAATGCTGCGCCGCTGCTGTGCTGCATTCGACCCGCGCTTCTTCCTAGTCGCAGCCTTCCGCTGGCCCACAGCGGCACTACCACCTGAGCTTGTGCGACTAACAACGCCAGGCGCGGGACGCTTCACGCGTTTTCCTGCAGAGCGGCCTTTTTCAGTAGCCGGTACACATCCTCCTCCTGCTGCTGCTGCTGCTGCTGCTCCTGCTGCCTCAGGAACCGGTGTGTTCCGTACTGTGCTTGCACGGCGCGGGCGCTCGGCGATCAAGGTGGAAGCCACAGTCGTGCCCGTTGTTGCTGCTGCACCTGTACCTGCCTCTGTACTCGGCAAAAGAGAGCTCGTGCCGGGTGTCAGGGCCCGTGAAGACGCACGCGATGTCCGTCTGGGACCAGGGTGCTGCTCAGAGTCGCCATCGTCGGCATCAGCTGTAGGTGGCTGCAAATGCTGCTGCTGCGACTGGTCCTTGCGCGCCGAGTCCCGAGCCCGAAGCTCACGAACAGGCGGGTGGATGGGTGTCGTGGATTTATTCCGGGGCGGGTGAATAGGTGTTTCTGCAGGCGGCTTGAGAGGCACCGTAGTAGTCGTAGTAGCAGCAGCACCGATAGTAGTAACACCAACCCCGGATGTCGTTGATTGACCCGCCGTAGACAACGGCGAGGACATGGACGTCGACTGCCTCGACATTGTCGCTGAGGCATTTGGGTCTTGCTGCGATCCTGTACCGCCGGCAGCAGACGCCGGCACGGGTGTCATGGAGTGACGCATGCGGTGAGGGTGGTTTGCTGCCGAGCCCGCGGACAGGCCATCCGCAGGAGGCACGGACCCACTGCTCTTAGCAGGCTGGGGAATCGGCACTGGCGTTTCTGTCTTGAGTCGCTTTTCGGCCTGCAGGCCTTCGCCACCCTCCACGGTATCGGCAACTGCTTCAGACGCTGCCTCACGCTTGCGTTTCTTGTTTGTAGCGGTGCCGGCCGGTGTTATAGGTGCCGGCGTGGTAGCGGGCTTACTGCTGCCTTCTCCCCCGGGGTAGGACATCATGGCGCGCGCCGCTTCCACCATCTTACGAGTGGATTCTTCTGCTTCTTGCGCGGCCAGTTGTGCCCACTTATTCTTTTGCTTTTTGGCTTCATTGAGGCGCACACCGCGGTTCGAGTGATCGTTATCCTCGGCCGCAATCGCCGCATCCACGGTCAGAGCCCCCATTGACACCCGTGCAACACCATCCGACTCGATAGTCGGCTTCGGGAGAGACCCATCAAAGAAGAGGCCTTCTTCTTCGGCCACCTTTCGCGCTGTGTTAAAGGCATCAAGGTTGCGCCCAAGGTCCTTCAGCTCCCGTGCAATCATAGTCTCACTAGGCGTCCAGCTCGCGTTCTTCTTCATCCTTTTCCTCAGCTTGGCCAGCTCATATGGTGTCAGCTGCAGCCAGGGGGCATCAGAGCTCCCTTTGATCGCATTCTCAGGTGGCGGCTTGAGTCTAGCAAGTGCCGAACTTGTCGAGATATATGGCTCCTCACCAGACAACCGCGGCTGTCTTGGCACTCGTACTTTGGGGATTTTGGGTGTTCCAGCCATATTTGGTGTTGTGCCTAGGGGGGCCGTACTGGCTACCGCTGCTCCGGCTCCTGGAGTTGCTGGAACGCCCCCACCTACAGCTCCAGCCGTTGTTCCTGCTGCCAAGACCGCTGATAGTGTAGCTGCTGTTGTCAATCCGGCTCCAGCGGATCCCGCTGCTCCTGCGGTTCTCAAAGCTCCTTTTGGGGCTTTGTTGCGAGCTGCCCCCACCGTCGCTCCTGCTCGCCGCATTGTTGGTGGTGGCGGTGGTGATTCGTCGTCGGATGATGGCGAGCTGACGTCGCTCTCCCCAGTGTAAGATTCATAAGCGAGGTCATATGGTGCAAGGACCTCGCCCGGCACAGTGATGCGCGGAACTGTTTGCCGATGGATACGCGGCTGAGCTGTCTTCTTTGGCTTGCTTGCTACTCCTCGCGATTTTTGCTGCTCCTGTTCCTTCTCGCGCTGTTGTTGCTGCTGCTGCTGCTGCTGTTGCTGTTTTTGCTGCTGCTGCTCCTGCTGCTGCTGTTCAGCCTCCGGGTAGTTCTCGAGCATTGTCTGCAGCTTGGATAGTATTGTCTTGGCGCGAAAATAGTGGCGATTCACGTTCTCAGCCATGCGCAGAGCCTCGGCGTGTGCATAGACACGCGAGCTCATGCCTTGGTTCAGGCGTTCCGATATGTCGGCGCGCAGTTTTGTAGGCTCAGGCCGAGACTCGATGGGTACATTGGGTAGCTTGCCCCAAAGGTCCGTCAGCTCGTGAACTTTGGTTGATGCGTCAATGTATGACTGGTCGAGAGTCCCCATCAGCGTAAGGGAGCGTGCCATGTCGGAGGGTAGGTACTCAGTAAAGTCGAGGAAGTCGGTCACGGTAGCCTGTGCATCGGGGTCTGCACGCAGGCTGAATGAGTCGAGGCCAGCCCCATTGCGCTCCATGGACGGGAAAGGTTCTGTCGCGGCAGCTTCTGGCGACCCACCACCGTCGCTGCCTACCGTCGTGGGCCGCTCCTGGGGAGAGACATTGCCATGAGCGCGTGCCATATTGACTCCCATAGCCTTGTGTTGATGGTCTTGTCTTTGATTACTGTTTCTGTGCTTGATCTCGTAAGCGTCGTAGGTGTTCGGGAGACGCGCGGACGCGCTGGCAAGCTGGCTTTGGTTGCCTATAGTCTTATGGTAGGATGGAGATTCACAACTGTAGTAGGTTTGCAAGCTGTTCCGAGGTTGGCTCGCGCTACAATGCGCCCTCAAATCCCATCCTAGCAGCAAGTCGGTTCGGGGTGATGATGGCGGACGGGGTCGAAGTGATTCAACTCTTAAGGCGACACGAAGCCAACTGGGCGGCGGCAAGATAGGTAGTGAAATAGTCTGGCCAAAGATGTAGCTGTGTCGGTCTCGTCCTAAGAGCGCGGCAAGGTCTATAGTTGTCGCAGATACGCGGGGGGCGAAAAAAACACGTCGAGGTGAGGTCCAGAGTGAGGTTCGACGGCGTTGCTCTGGGGCGCGTTTTAGCGTTGTCGAGACGCATGTTTTGGCGACAGGGGCGATGCGCCCGCATTGAGCTAGTCTCGATAAGGGATAGTGTAAATTATACTGAAGATTATATAATATGTTGATTACGTAACGTATAAAGTTGTGATTTTATATTGGTGTAAGTAGGCAGGTAGGCTTCCAACGCATATGAGTTTGATTCTCAGCAAAGGATATTATCTAATAATACAAAACATGGATACAAAAGTAAGAAATTATACAAAGACTCAACCACATTCAAGATACCGTACAATCGCTCCAACGAAAGAAGGTGGGAAAAGGGAAGAAAAAGAAAAGGAGAGCGAGATAACGAGCATGCAAGGAAACAACAAAAATATACAGAAATATAGTGTCGAGGAGAAGAAAACTTCATAGAAAGACAAACATGATAGTTACAACATGAGTTTACAAGAACGTCAGGAGTGATAGGTCGAGGAGGCTCTTCTGCCTAGAACAACGGCACTTGAGCTTTGCCAGAGTCCCACCCTAACCTAGGCTTCTTGGTCGGTATGGCGGATCATCTTGGCACCCCAGACAGTCTCGACCTCCTCGACTTCATAGTAGGAGTTCTCACCAGCCGTGGTGACAGATGCGTAGGCGGTGAGATTCTTGCACTTCATGTAGCCCTGGATGGTGACGGCACCCCACACCTCAATGTCGCCATTGACTTCAAGGTGGCCGTTGACTGTCAGCTTGCCAAAGATCTTGACCTTGCCACCGCAAAAGACATAGCCGGCAATATCTAGGTTGCCAAAGGACTTGATGCGGTCGGTGCAGTTGAGGTTGCCGCTAACTTCAATGTTGCCGTAGGCCTCAATTTTTTCACGGACAGCAAAGTCGCCGTAGAAGGTAACCGTGCCCATGCTCTTGACGGACCCGTCGACATCCATGGGCCCCGTGAGGTTGATGCTGGAGTTGGACTTTATGCTCTTTTGTTTCATGAAGGCCGAGTTGTTGTCCATGGAATGGTCCTGGGTGTTGTAGTCGATGTCACCATCGTTAAAGGTGAGAATCATCTCCTCGTACATTGCCATTGGGGCGGGTTCTGGTTGTTGTTGTTGTTGTTGATCTTGTAGTTGTTCAGTAGAAGAGGAAGATGGATCACCAGTTGAATCAGAGGTAGTCTTTGAAGGAGCAGGGAGAAGAGTGCGCTTTGATCGGCCCTTTGGCATATCTTGTGGAAAAGATAGATGTAGATGGGATGAGATGGGATGAGATGGTAAGTTGAGCAGAGGAGTGATATATTTATAGTATTTTGAAACTGTAAAAACAGTCACTCAGAAGGCAGAAACCGGTATGCTTGTGAGCTTTAGAGTGGCTGTAGTAGTAGAAACAATCACGAGGAGTAGTCGTGTAAGTCGGTGGTTATGCCAAATCAGGCAGACGTTGGCAATATGGAGACACTATGGGGAAGGCCAGGCTGGGGTACAACGTAGAACCGCACGACTGTCGTGAAATTGTAGAAAAAGAGTTGGTAAATGCAAATTATGTCTGGTAAGATCTATGTGAATAAGTTTGAAATAATTTTGAAGTTTTGAAGTCTTGCAGTATCGATGTGACAGATGCCGTGACGCTGATGTTGCAGTTGGTTGTATCCAAAGTTGGTTCAAATCAGATGTCTTTGAAATTGCAAACTAGCCAGAGCAGTGCAGGTATTTCAAAATCAGACTAAAAGCAATAGGTCGTTTATTTTTCAAATCAGTGTGGTAGGGAGGGCAAAGAAAATGTTGAGCTAGACTGATATCAAGATCGAGGTGTATGGAGGGAATGGAGGTTTTTTATATCATGTTATGACTATGTATAGGAGAAGGCACTTTGCATCATGCCACCAGCAGCTTGACACTGTCTTAAAGAGCCGCAGTCATACTCTCCCACACACACTTTTATGGTAGTCAGCCCTTGTGAGTATCTCGACCTTAATACAATACACCTTGCAGCCTCATATTCAGGACTTGTGACTAGCCATCGGACTATATGGCCGGCATATCTTTGGTCTAAATGGTCATACGACAATACTTCTGTCTTATGCTTGACATGTAGTCGAGTGGCGACCAGCTCATGGCAGACTCGGCACTTTACTGCCTTGCATTGGGTGTGTATCTTTTGATCACAGGGCGGTGTATGATGGTCTGTGTAATCGCGGCGAGAAAAAAGACAAAAGGCACAACGTGCAATGCTGCCTTGTCTTAATATTACTATATGCTGGTCTGAACACATGTTGATGAATGGGACTGATAGGAGTAGAAGAAGTAATTGATCAAGTAGACCAAGTGCAAGGGTTCTTCCAGATCTGGGCGAGCCTCACCTAAGCATTTTGGGCGTCGGTGGCGTACTAGGTAGAATAATAAACCGACAGCCAGTTTGAGACAATAGGGTCGACATTGGATAAGGTATGAGGTGGGCGGGATAGGAGGGTATACAGGTTAAAAAAGTAGATATTGGGTTCTCAACAGAGTAAGGGAAGCCGCTGGGAGAAAAGACAGAGGAGAGAAACATGAGGTCAGATAGGAAGTGAGCTACGGTTGTGCTGTCGGACATGAATAATCTACGGGCTTTTTCTTTTCGTTAACTACGGATAAATAATCTAAACAGTCAGCGGCAGCCTGGTCAGGTGGGATACCACAAGACCTGTCAGAAGCAGGCTACAATGTTATATCGAGAAGACAAGCCTAGTCGTATTCCTCGTATGACGTTTGATGGGATGTAAAGTGAATGCATTAACGAGGTTACAAAATAAAAAGAAGAGAAGAAGAAACGAAAAGAGGTCAGTCACATCGAGAGAGGGGGGGTGTGCTGGGATAGATGGGCAAGACGTGCTAGCTGGGGTATGAGATCAGAGGATAGAAGACTGGATCGGAAACGGAAGAGTCAACGGCGTGAAATGCGCATTGCTGACAGGTTTTTTACCATCCAATAAAATAAATAAGTGTTCCACTTCCCATAACTAATGCTACTTGATTTCATCTATTATAAACCACCAACAGCTTCGTCTGATTTTCCACCATATCTACAAAGGTTGCTTATCTTTAAGCTCTGCATATCCGTGCTCGGTATCTGGTTGTTCGGAGTTCCTATAGGAATACATATAAAGAACGCCTAATTGGTGGACTTTTCAGATACGAAGACGATGGGATAATGGGCTAGGCAAATATACATCAGAGTTAGACAACCAGCTAGTTTGGTGTTAGTCAATCAGCTCAGGTCATGTAGAACATGACTTGAATCGAGGCCGGCCAATTATGCTGAGATGGGCTCGGTGAATACATTCAGGCAGAATCAGACTAATCAAAAGACATATATTCTTTCTGTTTCGTAAAAATATTTAGATTGCTAGGTTACCCTTCCACGATATATTCCCTTGATGTTCTTCCTTCTTTCTCTTTCCATATTATTAGGCAAGCCACAGGCAGCCCAGGCAGACGGCGGTGGGGTCCACTTTTTTATCGGCATTCTGACTTACACGCTCCGCCCTACTGTCGACATCAGGTCTTATTCGGTGTGCTTATTCATTTCAAGGTCAATTCAAATTATATCTTGTTACTTTGCTATATCATTCTCGATAATAAACCAAGACATAATATGAATGCTAGGAGCGAGGCGCAGTTGTCGTCTGATGCACGGCCCTCCTTGACGCCAGTGCAACCAATATGTAGCCATATCAAGCAAAACAGTATACGTATGCTAGACATACTGGTAATGACCAACAGTAATTAAAAAGAGATAATCTAGACGCAAGGGCTGCCGTCGGTGACAGAGCCTCGATATTTACTTACCGAGTGCACTAAGCTTGCGGTATTTGCAGCCTCGTTTTGACGGTTGACGGCGTGGTAGGTGCACCATGTGTGCCTTGTCGAGGACAAATGTTACAGTGATTATATGGTAGCTTTGTCTCACATGTCTGTGATTTATTTCACCAATTATGCTAATCCAGCATAGATGCATGTCATGATTACATCTTGAGGTCCAGTCATTTCGCTGCTGACTAATCGCCAAGTAGGTATTTTTTTAACTGATGTCTTCCTGAACTGTGCTTGATAGAACCATAACAATAGAAGAACACAAAATAGAACGAGAAGAGAGAAGAGAGAAGAGAAAAAATATTCCGGCCATCATGTCATCGCAATATAATATCACAAGTGCATATCAATTCAGTACAAACGAGGCTCCCTGGCAGCCCTACAAGGCAGCTCTGGACACACCACCCTGCACAACATCTACTGCTATTCTAGTGTAATTAACAATAATATAATGTACACAATCAATCAAATATACTGTACATACTTTGTACATGTTTATTGTCATATATTGGGATAATATATGCTGGGATATATTACAACGAGCGCCGAACCTCCAAGCTTGCCCTAGCGAAGCACTAACTGCTTATTGCTGCACATAAGCATGCAGTCAGATGACTATAATCTGCATTCATGCCATCACATCACATTTTTCCTCTTGTAGACTTGTCTGTCAAGGTGTATCTTGTCATGATTCGCCAGTCTTTGTATGTAGCAAACGTGCACCACGTATATACGTTCTATGCGCAGTTCTAGAACTATGCAATATTTGATATAGTGATTTTACCGATGCAGATACTTTCAGTACATTCTCCCAGGCTGCCACTTTTTGATTCTTGTCTTGTTATACCTTATTTCACAGCACAACTAATACGAGCTATGCGCGAGAGGCCGTGTGCGTGTGATGCAAAAGAGCAAACTTGTGATTTGTTTGTTTGTTTGTTTGTCATTTGGTTATCTATTTTTATCGGATTCGTGTTTACAACAAGGTCGGTAGTATACCGTCTTGATTCTCTCAGCCATTGATATTTATTCTCAAGTATTACACGAACCATAAACTATATTGATTACTAATCATATTTCATTAGGCCGGGTTAGCCTTGTAGATCGCCTTGCCTCACGCTTCGCGCAGGAGTAGCTCTCAAAAGCGGGCACTTGTAATGCGTGTTATTAATGGGCGGGTACTCATATGGATTAATGATGTATTACTGGAAAAAGCAAACAGGACGAAAAAAAGTGAGCTCCGAGACTCGCTTAGTCGACAAATGACCGCCTTCAATCCAAAATCAAGCACATCGGCATAAAACAACCTCGCTGCAAAAATAGAAGCACTTTGCGGATACAGTACACGCCCGTAACAAGACAAAACCAACTGTTGAAAGCATCTACAGAAACGAAAACGAGGCCATATAAATACCAAAACCAAGCCAACAGAAGCAAAAGAGCAAAGAGCAAAGAGCAAAGAGCAAAGAGCAAAGAGCAGAGAGCAGAGAGCAAGAAAGCAAGAAAGCAAGAATCCATCCATCCATTAACCAGCCTGCCAACCCGTGGATACCTAAAAATAACAAAACAGACCGACTGACAAGGCCAGACGCGTTCATACATCAAGTATTACCTCTTCTATGCAAGACCCTACAAGCCGCCAGCTGTCTTTCTGTGACTATGCTCAGAAAGACACAATGTAGCCTAAAACAGAACCGACAATGAGCGGTGAAAGCGCCCACACAATATTGTAGAGTGCGGCGCCAGTGGCATCCACACTATACACACCCGTAAGGCACCGCACGAAAACGCCAAGGCTGACGGCGGCCGATGCTGCCAGAGAGCGCATGACAATGGGCTTCATCACAGCAAGGCCCTCAGTGTCCGTCGGGTTGTCGAGGCGCTCAAAGATGTATACCCAGGTGGCATACGCACACACGGTGCTGATAGCAACAATGCTGGGGCTCTGAAACAGGGCAAACACAACGCTGTTTTGGCTAAAAATTGAGCTCCAAGTCACAGGGTAGGCACGCGCCGGCTCGACAGTCGAGATGCCCGCGAAGTGCAGGATCAGCGCCTCGGGCAGGTAGATACGGCACGCCTGTACAGCCATAAAGTTGTACAAAACCGCTGAGAATACAATAAGAAGAGCCCGCACGATGGGGTCATACACGGCCGCCAAAGAGCCAGACTTGGCCTTGTTGCCAGGAGTAGACGGTCGAATCCACTTCTTATAGGCCAGGACCGGTAGAATATCCGATGCAACGTCGAGCGACTCGGAAAGCAGCGAAGCGGACAGCGGCACATTGTAGAACACAGACAGCAGATAGACCTAGGGCGGTTTATTAGTGTAAGTTGCAGTGTATGTTGGGGCTGATGGTAAGCTCACCATGGGTGCTGAAATGAGTACATTCAGTGCAAAAAGCGCATAGATGTCATTCCATCCGACAATATGCTTCACGCTGCCACCGTTAATAAATGACTAGACTTTCATGAAATGAATGAAAATGATCGCTTGTGAAGACTCACGCTCTGGCAGTGATGGAGGCGGCCAAGGCCCAGTAGCCCTGGACGGCCGACGTGCGCAGCAAAGTGTCCCAGCCAGTGCTGTCCATGAATGATGGCGTCGAGATAGCATACTGTGTCATTCCGTAGCGTGCACCACGCGAAAGAGTGCCCGAGGCCACGGCAAACAGGCCCGCCTCAATCAGGGCACTGGTCGTGTTGTCCACGTACGGGGACAGGGCGCCCGGAAGCCGCCACGAAGACAGGGCATCGTCGTTGTCAGTGATTGGATCGAGAGCCTCCTTGAAATTGACCTTGATAGTGTCGCGGGTCTCCTGCTTTTCAGCATCGCTATAGACGGACTCGTCGTCATCGAAAACGTCTTTGTGTGTCTTCTTCTTGTCCTTCTGCTCCTTCTTCTCCCTTTTTTCTTTCTTCGCCTTCTTTTCTTTCTTTTCCTTCTTAGGAGAAAGTTCAAGGCTAGAGCTGTGCGCAATATCCGACTCGGCAACTGCGGCGGCGGCCCGTTTGGCGCGTGCCTTTGTGGGCAGCGGAGGTGGCGATGCCGACTTCTCGGGTGACTTTTCGAACGTTCCCTTTTTGCCCATTTTGACGATATATATTGAGATGGGGGTTTTGTTCCGTTATGTAAGTTGTTTGTGGTGTGAGATTTGAAATTTGATTCGTTGCGCAAACAGTAATTGCGTAGAAAGGTTTGGAATGTGTGGGTGACTTGGTGATGAAGAGAATTTCAAGAGGTGGAAATCAAAGGTTTAGAGATTGTAATTTCCAAGTTTGGAATTGCAAGTTTATGGAGCCAGAAAGTAATTAATCTAGTCGTGTGTTGTGATACCAGCCCTACCTCTTTCCCTCTTTACTCTTTACATCTTGACGTCGTTGCCCCTTGTCTCCCTCGTTCCTTCCTGTTCCTTCCTCCGCATTTACACGTCGCTCATTCCTAGACTTTCCTAATCCGCTTATTTTCGCCCTGCCAGCCGGCGTCCACATCGCAATGGGTCTCGGAGACGACAGGGGGGTAGCTTAGCTCAGTAATACGGAGTAGTGACGTCGTTTGGCTGCGCTAGGCGAGCCCCACCTCCCACATATTATTGCCCGACAAAGACGGAAAGACAAAAAGACGGACGACGCTCAGTCATCAACTCACCAACTCATCATGCCCTCATAATATCGTATGTCTCAATGTACGATCTGCAACCTTTCTCTATTTTCATCAATCAAACCATCGACCAAACTGATAACGTATGATTATATAAGCAGTGCTAAAACCAAACCTGTAGCCAAGTTGATTGCATACTTAGCATGGTAAAAAGACAAAAGACGACTCTTTCCTCTTTTGTTTACTACCAGATAGCGATAGTGAGGTGCTATCTGCAGAGTATTCCGTGGTTATGCGTGTGTTGTCTAGCTCTATCTCTTGCCTTGTGTGCTCTTTTGCTGCCTCTGTTGCCTCTGTTTAAGCCGGTCTAATCGAACAGTCGCGCTTGTTGTCCCCCTCCCGTCGCTCCTTCCTTGTCCCTCGTCTTCCTGCCCATTGCTCCTTCCATATCCACGCAATTCTTCTATTTACCCTCTTCCTTCCTTTTCTTTTTATTCCCCTTGTCCCCTCTTCCCTCTTTATCCTTTCATCTCTTTCCTCTTTCCTCTTTCCTCTTTTCTCTTTTCTCTTTCCCCTTTCTTCTGCCTTTTCTTTCCCTATTCTCCTCTCTCTTCTCTTTTTTTTCCTTTTTTGTTTTACACCAATGCCATTTATTGCTGTCTTCCCATCACTCTTTCCTTTTCATTATCATCTCTTTCACAGCCAAATTCGTCAGTCTGCCCACTCAATCCGCCCAAATCACTCACCGCCTTCTTCTGCTCAACATTGATAACTGCCATCTAAGCAACCAACACTTGAATTCACTCAGTCATCCATCGACAGTCATCATGGCGATACTTGAGTTTTTCGATTCAACTATACACTCTTTGACATCAGTTTTATCTCTTATCCATCATCAAAAGAGTCGGACCTTGCCGTCGAGTCCAGACTCCCGATCATGCACAGTCCACATATATGATTAGTCATCATGGTGACTTATGTGATGCATCGCCAGCCCATCAAAGACATCGACCGTAGATGAAGCCATCTATTATAATGTCTAGGTCTCCACTTTGTACTTTTTTTGTGTCACTGCACATTACTTATTTTATTATTGGCTTCCTTGCCTGTTTGCTTGTTTGCTTGTTTGCTTGTTTGCTTGTTCGTTTGTTGTTTGTTGTTTGTATTATGTTATATGTACAGTGTTTTCATCTTTTTTTGATGCTATACAAATCAAAGACACTGCTCGACACCTTGCCAGCTCTCACTTTAACCTCGTGGCGTCTTGACCGTCTATGCAGACCATGTCCTTATAGACTCTCAATGTCCACTCTTCGGTGCTGAGATGCTGGGAGGCGGAGCGACCCTGTCTATGATTTTATACAACCAGGGCCAAAGACTCCCTTTGCAGAAAAGAATTGCGCCAATGGCTCATGGGGAGCATGATAAAAGCAACGGAAGATCTTTCAAGTTGGAGAGTCCCAAGTGGGAGATACAGTAATAAGGACAAGTTGAATGGTATCCGCGAGATCTTGTCCCGCTCAAGTAGCAGGCCGTTTAAGATAAGCGGGCGGAAATGATATAAATAGAAATGTTTGAGAAAAATGATGAGGGCAAAGAAGGATAATGAAGAGATATGGTGGTCATAAAGTCGTGCTGTCTGGTCTGTCGACACCGCAGAGGTATGTTTTTTTCTTCTCTTTCGGGAAAGTAGAGATATCATTTTCTTCTTTTTTTGAAGTGGCTCACAGCTAAAGTCACTGCTTGTTGTGTTTGGTGATGGAGTATTGCTGTTGGCGATATTGTTACTGATTTTCATCTTTTTTTGTCCACTTGTCACTAATTTCCAGAGCCAAGAGGTTTTCGCAGATGTTGGGTATCCAGATTGCTGTATATTATATGGTGGTGGTGATTGCCGGTATTGCTGTCGGTACTGCTGCCGATATTGCTGACCAAGTCGATCCAGTCGATACAGTCGAAGTTTTCGAAGGGTATTGGTATTGACCTGACTCTCAGCTGTGATGCGGTAGTGCATCTGACGTCTACTCCTCCATACGGCCAAAGACGCCATCCTCGTCGTCGTCACTGCGAGCACGCGACATCCGGTCTTCCTCGTCCTCGCCGACGGTGCTACCATTGACACTGCTGCCCTTGCGAGTATCGACAGCGCTAGAACGGTGGTGATCACCACGGGTGAAGCTCTCACGAGCACCACTGGGGAAGCTGCTAATGAAACCAGTATCGCCAAGGGGGTTCAGGGAGTGAGACTGGGCCAGCGACTGGTGCCGCGAGTATGGGCTCGCGTATACCTGGTCAATGTACTGAGTGGGCACGGAGGGCACGGGAGGAACATGCTGGCCGGCTGCTGTGTGGGTATGACCAAGAGAGTGACCGCGATCGCTGTTGGCACTGCAACTAAGCATGCCAAGGCCCTCGGCCAGCATGCTGTCTTCGTGGCCAGTATTGTTCCGGCCAGACGACGGCGGGCGCATGCCATCCTGACTGTCGTGGCGGCCATGGGTATACGCAACCGACTGGTACGACTGCGAGGCCAGCTGTCTGGGGCTCAAGGGCTCTCCAAAACCGGTAGACCACGGGCTGCGCTTGATGGCGCCTTCGCTATCAAGAGTCATGGCACCTCCGCTCGCATACGCAGGCAGAGGTGTTGTGGCAGCCGTCATGTCATCAAAGTGTGGCGCATCCTCGTCGACGATGGATGCAGGGCCGGAGTCGGGTGGAGTGTCCGCAGAGGGCTCGTCATCTGACTGGTTGTCCGGCTTAACTTGCATGCCTACCAAGACGGACGCTGCTTCCAGCAACTGTACTTGCTGGTGCTTGGAAATTAGAAGCCGAGAGGTCAGAGCCCATTCGGGAGTGTGCTCCCACAAGTGCTTATTCAAGCAGCTGCTGTGCTTGTAGGACTTGCCGCACTTTCTGCAGCGCAGCTCCACGCGGCTGCCTCTACGACCGTCACTAGCACGGCGGGAAGCCCCAGCACCACTCGCAACAGCGCTGGCAGGATCAATCTCGCCATCCGACATATCGTTCAGCTCGTCGTCAATGGCGCTACCGTCGGCTGTGACAAAATTACGACTGGGCAAGCTCGCTGGCGGTGACGGCAAGGGGACACCAGACATGGCAGCTGCCATGGCGTTTGTGCCGCGGGGGAAAGCACCCAAGGAGCTGCTGACAGTGTTGTTGTTGGTGTTGTTATTCGCAGCCTTTGGCTGGGAGCCACGCTTGGCAGCAATATAAGCAGCGGCTGCAAAGGAAGAGCTATTGATGCCATTGAGGGCACCGTTGTGGAGAAGGCTTGGATCTTGCATGACAGCCGCAACGGCGGCAGCAGTTGTTGCATTGGTGCCGTTCATGATACCGTTCATGCTCTTGCGACGGTTGACACGATGGGTCGAGTTCAGGGCAGCCCCGATGATGGAGTGGGCGTGGGTGGAGCTGTTCCGGGAGTGCGGCGTGCGGCTTGCAAGACCCGAGCCCGCTGCAGCGTTGGAGGCGCTGGTCGACAATGGTGTAGAGCCATAGCTACCAGCGACATTCGAGGAAGAGGACGGCGGGGCCCGGTGGGCAAATGGTCTCGGTGACGATTGCAGCATATCCTGGGAAATGTTAGCAACCCGACGACAACCGAATCCCGGTGCACCCAGTGCAGCCAGTGCAACACTTGGAACTCTTCAATTGCTCGACTTTCTCAGTTTTCGATTGTGAAACCTCCTTGTTCTCCCTATCGTCCCCTAATCACTGACTCACCCTGGATGAAGCCATTTCGGGCGATTATTCGGTGTTCTGCAACGAGCAGAAAGTGTTCTGATGGTGGGATTATGCTTGTCACGACAGTCTAGGACTGGTCTAGGGCTGGTTCGGCTGGTATAGGATGTGTCGATATGGATATTGGCGTGTTGGATTTCGGGATCCCGTGGACTTTCGGGTCAGTCTTGGTTTGGTTCTGATTTTGGCAGACAGTGTCTGTTAACAAGTTCTCGTCCTGATGGCTGTTGCTGTCGCTGCTACTGCTACTACTGCCGATGTGCTTGGCTGTTGTGGTTGCAATAGGAGGTAGGGTGACGAGCGAGTGGGCGGGGCTTAAGGTCGGAAGAGGGGATATGAGCTGGCGGTGCAAAGGTCAGAATCCGTGGGAGGTGGAAAATAAGAAAGAGAAAGATGAAGCATAAGAGAAGTGAAAGAAAAAGTGGCGAGAATGGCGAGAGGAAAGGGGACGTGAGGAGAGAAGGAGGAGGATAAGATAGGATAGGACTGGATCGGCTGTGTGCGATTGTGTGATTGTGCGATCTGTCTGTCTTGTCTCTCTGGTGGTTTAGGAAGGAACGAAATCAAAGAAATAAAAAAAGTTTAAACCAAAAAGTTGTAGGATATTGAATGGTTCCTAGGAAAGACTAAAAAGGAATAAAGAGAAAACAAATAATAACAATCAAAAAAGTATTCTGGTAAAGTGGTGGTAGACTGTCCTCCCTGCTTCAACTTTTTTATTTTATTTTGTGTTTCTTTATTTCGTGTGCGTTGGTGCGTGTGTGAGTCTTTGGCTCAGCAGTAGTCTTTGACTCCTTTGCCTTGTCCAAAAAAGTGTGGGATTGTGTTGTTGACAAGTGGACTGTGGGCTCTTTCCTTTCTTGTTGTGGATAGTGTATTTTTTTGGTGATTATTGTGTGTATTGGTATGGCCGTGGGCTGCTGCCGGACGAAAATAGGGGGGGGGGGGGTCTTGCCTCAATAGAAGGTGTAGATGGAAGATAGGGAAAGAAGAAGTGGAAAAAGGCATGCGCGAAGAGAAGGCGCAAGGGGGTGGGGGTGTGGACGTTTCGCGGAGTGGATCGCGGTTGAAGCTGGTATCTTGGAGAAAACTGTGAGGTACACAGACGGGATATGGAAGGTGCGAGCTGAGAGTGAGAGACAGAATGGGGCAGTGAGGCCAGAGTGAGGCAGGAGTGAGGTGAGAGTAAGAGTAAGAGTTGGAATAATAGGAAAGAGCGATGCAACTGTTGGGAGAGGCAACAGGCAGAGTGCAAGGCAAGGGAAAATCAAGACACGACACAAAAGGCACCGAATGGAAAGAATGATGGTAGTGTGGTGGCAGGTACAGACAGATGACAGATGCGAGACAATAAAGAAAAGACGCGATGCGCTATGAAAGGGGAAGGTATTGATTCAAAAAAAAAAAAGTTTAAATAACGAACCAAAACAACCAGGGAGGGAAATAAGTAAAGAATCAGAAACAAAATGGGAAATAAGAAATAAGAAACAATAAAAGGGAAGAAAACACAAAGCCCAGCCTAGAATAGGCTGCACTTTTCGCTTGTAATATCAGTTTGGTTTCCAGTTGTCATTTCCTTTTAATTCTTTTGATTCTTTTGATTCTTTTGATTCTTTTCATCTTGAATCAACTCATTTAAGAGCATTTTGGTGGTGGTGCGGCGCGTGGGTGACAAGGCCTAGCCATGAAAGCCCAACGTTGTAAGTGTACTTGAGTGTACTATGTATGGAGCAGAATAAAGGAACAGACAAGAATAGATATCCAATAGGTACAAGCGATATATTATGGGGAAGGGGTGTGGGATATTAGAGTAGCAGGAATAGCAACAAGATGAGAGAGGGAACGAAAAGAGGAGACGCGAGGGAGGGAGGGCAGGGGAGGGGTGTGTGGAATGGAATTGAGAACGAACCTCTTTTTAAGCAGGAGCGAATATCGGCAAGTTGGGGTAAAAGGGTGAGTAAATGAAATTGCGATAGAATTAAATAATAAGATGTATTGTATTAAGGAGAACGAATCGAGGAAGGAACGATGGTGATTCAGAACAACATCATAAGGGTAGCGAGGGTTAATAGAAGGAAGAAGCGGGTCGATGCAATGCCGATTTGTGAAGGAGCAGGGAAACAGCAGGATGTGCATGAGCTTAAGGGCAAAGAGCGATGATATATATTGGTACACCAAAAATCATAGCACATGCAAGGGCATGAGTTAGATGGCATATTATCACAAAAGAACCTTCTACTGGTAGTATCTTATGAATAATAACAGCCAAAACATAGTCTTGCCACGGCATTGAAATAGGGCACGTAAGTATATTTTTGGATTGGGCCAAGGGCAAGGGCAGCATCATGATAGAAGAACTGCCTTTGAACAACTCCTTTTTGTGTACTTTAGGAAAGAGGCTGCCTGGTTTCTTGAATCCACTGACACTGACAGAGGCAAAACTAGCATACTGGAATCATGATACAGGCACCTGTCTCGAAACATCGCCTCTAAAGACAGATCGCAACTCATAGGCCATGCCTTCAAAATAAGTAAAATAAAATAAAAAGAATAAGAATGAATTAGGAAACTACATATTTGAGTTGGAACCACATTGTTTCTATATTGTCTTTGCAGAGTGCCGCGTTTTATGGCTTCATCTGATAGATTTACGTGCACTATATTCACTATACATCAAATACGCGCGTGACTAGAGTGCAGTTAGCCACCAGGTATGGAAAAAGATGGAAAAAGATGGAAGACTAAGGCGCACAAGACGACTAGTTCACCAACAACGTCAGACAGTCGACAGTACAGGCAGGTACCCGCATCTCCCTTACTATGTTTGTGGCCTTTTTGAGATCTTTTTTTCTTTTTTCTTCTGTTGATATTTTCTGGGTTCGGAAAAGAAAGAAATAGAACAAAACCAAACGAAAATACAACTAGGACGAATCGTTCTTTGTCTCGTGGCCGCGGAATGATTGTGAGAACAGATAAAATAGAATGGAGGGCGACGAGTGGCAAGGCAAAGAAAGTGACACTCAAGGCTCAACACGCCCCTCTCCGCGTAAGGTGACCTGGCCAGCTGACGCCGTAGGTGTTGGGCGAGAGGGGTACAGTATCTTTACAGTTTATACACTGTATACATGTAGCCAGCTTGTTCACCGTCGTCCATTGCCTTGTAATTACTACCTGATTGTCTTTCTTGTAATAATCTAGAACTCCTGTATCAGTCTCCTGGCGGCTCCATAACCCGTTGGCATATCGGAAACCAGGACACACCGAACCTGACAGCGTCGTATTTGTTAATGTTGTTTGTCATGATACCTGGGCCTGCTTTCTTTTTCACAATCATTGTTATTATGACCTGCAGCCAAACCAACCGACCTTCAAGGAGGGAATAGCGGGCAATCAGCCCCAGTTTGTTCTGTGCAGCCGACGGAATACGGACTCTGTAAATCTGATATACGGATTTGAAGGATGGGGAAAAAGGAGGGACAACGATAATCAGTGGTTCGACGTCGTACTGGGTATCTATGCCAATGCCATGTCGGTATGCGTGTATACGGATGACTGCATCTCATTGCCAGAATAAGAATTTGTATCGTGCTCCGATAATCAGATATTGGGTAGTATTTTATCAATAGTTAACAATTAGGCCCTTTGAGAGAATCAAATAATACAAATTTTAAACAAGCAGACTCTTCCAGCCTATCAGCAACGTAGACACGGGATGTGCAAAATCGTAATGCAGACAACTCACAAAATAATACAGGATATCGTTTCATGCGTGAGGAAACAACCGAGTCGAGAATACGAGTACAGCATTTGAATATTAAAATACTTGGGATATTCAAACAACACGGCTGACACAACCGTGTACACCTGCATTGAGAGACATTTGTCGGCAGCACCTGCACTACATTTGCATTGCATTGGCCAGTCGGAGGAATTCATAGGTTGTGGGTGAGGTGGTATATGTAGTGGCTGTGGACAGCAGATGCAGGACGACATTTACAGAGTTGCGGAATGTATTGTTGTTGCATTCGTGGCGGGATAATGAATATGAACATCATTTTCAAAAATAAAGAGAGGTGAGTGTCGACAAAGATTAGCTAATACAGAAGAATGCACTGTAAAGTACATACAGTGCCAGTCTTAGTAATCTCCGTAATTACACACCCGCCCCATAGCCGCGCGGAGGGTTCTTTCCACATAAAAATCACGCTTCCGGCGATCCCCCGGATCATGGCACCTTATTACGTATAGTCTAGAATGATAGACATGTTTCCATCATGACCTTTTTTTTTTTCATAAATAAAAAGGAAAATACTAATGAAACTAATTTTCATGAGAAAAGTTCAAGGACGCGACACATCCGCACAAAAAGTATTGAGGCGCAGCCGGAACCGCGGGGTAAGCAACCTACACAAGATGAATAACCGGCGGCAATACCAAGCCAAGTGCTATCCAGCTATCTTACGAGACTTATGTATATTATCGTTGTGTTCTGGATTTTTTTAGAAAAGGGACGCCGTTGCAACAGACACCGACATTCTGACAAAGAATAAGCTGTCACGGGTCGCGGCCACAGTCACGAGTCACGGGAGAATAAGAAAATAGAACAGAGGAAAGGCGCGGGCGCGGAATCGGATTAAAGTATCTAACCTCGGATCAAGTTACTGCCGTTAACAAAATGGCTGCCCATGCGCTCTAAACTCTCCTTTTACAACGTGGGCTAAGCTCCAAGATGCTGTCGAGACGGATCTCTATCTCGGATGCTGATCATGCTTCCGGACACCACATGGATGGGTGCATGATGTTTTATGCAGGCTGTTATATCTGGACCATCTAGACTGTGGGCATTCGTTCTTCAATGAGTGAACGTAGATGCACGATGGCTAAGGGTGGCATAAATGTATGCAAGGACAATGACGATCACCAGAGGAAAAGAGGAGCCGAATAGAGGATAGATATGGAACGCACTATTACTGGCGCTCCGTAGGTTACTCAAATCGAGTAAATCTGGAGTCTTGACTATCTTGACTACTCCGTACAGCGGCGCCTTGATTACTCGACGACTCTCAGGCCTCGCTAAGGCTATGGAGCGAGGGTCTAGAGATTAGTAAAGAGAAGAGGAATACGGAAGATTAGTAGCGACAAAGGAGGCCATCCTTGATAGGCCGTTGTGATACTTGCTTTTGGTATTTGAGATTGAGATTGATACCGAGCTGGCCCTTCATTAATCGTCTGCTGTCCTTGCCATAATTTAGTGATGATTGACATCTCCACTGGGCTACTAGACCACCAGACCACGCGGGGTGCTAAGACAGGCCCGTTCATATTGTTTCGTTTCCAAAATATGTGGAAAAGAACAGAGTGCAAGATACAAGTGGAGAATAGGAATGGGAAATGGGAAAGAGTGAGAATAAAGGTTAAAAAGAACAAAAAAAAACATGCAGGCTCCGCTGCCCCATATGGCATCGACGATGGCGTTCTCATGATCGTCACTGATAATTGCCTCAGGATGCAGTGTGCTGTGTTGTAGAATGTGTATCGTATGGTGTGTGAGCAAAGAGAGAGGGGCAAATAGAGAGATGTGAATTGATTAAAATCAAACACATCTCGAGGATGTCACGGTATCAGATAATCTCTTTCATGCCTGGACTCCTAAGATGTATTTACAGATATTCACCAGAATATGTGAGATGATGTGGCCGTTTGAAACGATTTCATAGAAGCAGTATCTTGATCTGCAATCCCGATAAAAAGATTGAGATATCGATACGATATCGATATCGATTAGGGTTCAGCTTGAACCTTGGTTTTCTCTGAGACTTGCATTCTTACTCTCAGAAAATATTTGACTTTCTTTACTTTTCTTCTTTGACTTTTCCCAGCCGGCCTTGGTCGGTAACTGTCGATCTCGGGGAAATCCAGGAGTGGACTTATGCTGAAAGTACTACTCTAAGCATACTCCGTATTTTCGTAAAGTCGATTCCGCCTACTAATTGCGATACACAAAAAAGTTTAAATTATTTCTCTTTCGATTTTCGTCGACTTATTTAGGAATTATTTTCGATTTAATTTTGGCAGCATATATTCAATTTTAGTCCGATTAGTTAATCATATTAGTCTTAGTGCGCCGAACACGGCAGTCTTGGCAATTGATAGTGGAACTGCCCCCCTCCTTCCTATCCGTATCTCCCCTCTTCGTTTCTTATGTAATCACTGCCACGCAACTTCAACAAGACCGGTCTTTTCGTTTCTGCTTCCCACTGCGTCCTTGTACATAATACTTTTACTCATCAATAATTAGCAATGCCTACAATGGTAGCAATAGCCAAATATAGTAGCAAAACTTGTAATAGCACATAGACGGTACTATGAGCATTCTTGGAAGAGGCAAACAATAACGAGTTATGCAGTATTATTAAAGTGTGACGACTATGAGGAACACTAATAAAGCCTGACCCATCATCACTTTCAATGCGTTGAGATTACCTTTTTTACACTCTACCCAACTATTGCGTCAACCCCTCAGCTGACTGACTGCCTTGGACTACTTGACTCACACCAACCAACCTCCTGTTCTCCCAGTATCTCATCGTCATTATTCCATTTATTTATCTTATAAATTAATATCCATTATTTCACAGGTGCGCCTACAATCGCGCAATAATACTCAACGGGCAAGTACGGCGGAGCCCTCGTGCGCACCTTCCCAACGACAACTCACGTTACACAAACCATTTAAGCATACAAGGAAACAGGCAAAAGAGGAAAGAACAACCATGTCGACGGACCACCACTTCCGTATCGGCCGCGGTGGTGCTGGCAATTTTTTTACCAAGAAGGACCTTGAGGAAGCTCAACAGAAGGTGGGTTCTCTCATATCGTATCTTATATAGTTATCTCATATTTATTACTTTAGAGATATAAGTTGGTGCAAGGTGGATACTGACAGAACAGGACCTCGAGGCACAGAACAACAAAGCTACTGCTCAGCCGCCAGTCCCTCCTCAGCCTCAACAGAACCCCTACACCCGTGGTGGCCGTGGCGGTGCTGGCAACTTTTACGACTCCGCTGCCGTAGCAGCTGCCGAGCGGGAAGAGGCTCTCGAAGCTGCCCGTCTCCAGGCCACTACGCAGCACTCACAGGCCGGACCGGCCACGGCAGACTCGCCGGCGCTGGTGTCGCCGTCACAGCCGAGAGCCAGTGTGAGCACGAGACCCATGATCTCTGGCCGCGGTGGTGCCGGCAACTGGGCGGCCTCAGCAGCAGCAGCCGCCGAGGCCGACGAGGAGCAAAAGCGCAAGGAGGCTGCTATTGCTGCACAGATCCAGCAGGACGTCGAGACTGGGCTGTCCATGCCGCCCAAGACGTACCACCAGGCCCCGGTCACACGGGAGCGGGAGAAGTAGGTAGTCAAAAAGATAGACCTGTACAATAGTCATGATACCAATAAGTGCATTCGTCACTGTCACCATCATATGTCATATATAACTCCATAAAAATTGCATAAACAATAAGTGTATAATATCAGTCAACGTAAATGTGAGTACGCCAGGAAACGCCAAACCCCGCAAGAAAGCGACTATGTGACAATGCGACAAATGAAAACGAAGAAAAAGGGGCCCCTGATAAACTTTTTATGGTCCGTCGCAAGAAAATGTCGAAGATGCAAGTGGTGGGAGTGGAAGCGGGAGTGAGGGTGGGAGTGGCAGCGCAAGTCGAAGTCGAAGTCAAAGTCGAAGTCGGTAACGGTGACAGCCGGCTCTCAGGCGTGAGACGGCGAGACAAATAAACGAGGCAAGCCCGCGTATCCCTGACTGGCATACAGTAGACCGAGAGATGCTGGCTATGTCTGCAGATGTTGTTACCCGTCTGCATGTCGAACTTAACATGTCTCGTGCAGTCTCTATGACACATGGGTCGCGGGAGCCTGCTGCTGTAGTCGCTTGTGCCGTGATATACGTCGTTATCGTCGTCGCCGTCATCCTCATCTCCCTTGCCTCCATAATCACAGCCAGGTCGCCTTCATTTAGTCCATGTCCATATCGTTGTCCGAGCCGAATCCGTCCGAGTCGCCATCAGACACACCGCCGCCAACCTCGGCCTCCTCCGAGACCTCCACCCGGCCGTCTGCCGTGATGCGCTGCCGCAATGCTCTGCGTGTCGTCGTCTTTGCCTTGGACTTGGATGCTTTTGTCTTGGCGCCGTCCTCGGTGATCTCCTCTTCCTCGACCTCCATGCCGGCCTCGGCCTCCAGTGCTGCCAGCTTGGCCGCAATAGCAGCGCGCACCTTGGGGTGCTTGGGCCGCTCGGGGCGGTCCTGAAGCAGGTGGCCGTGCTCTGCCACCAGCTTGCGTGCGGCCTGCAGGTTGCGCTGGCCGTTGCCACCCATGCGGCGCTTGTAAAAGACACGCTCGCGACGCGACTTGATGGCGGCGATGCGGTCCATGGCAGCCAGGGTCTTGAGGGCCAGTTCGCGGTTGTAGCGTACAGGCTCGTTGCGGCGGGCCTGGAACAGTAGAGTCGAGTCGACAACCATCTCCTTGCCAGCAGCCTTGCGGAAGGCCTTGGTCCACTTGAGCTTGCGCGGGTTACGCTTCATCTTGAACTATTGTGGTGTTAGCTGCTGTCCACTATCCTCTCTCTAGTCCTAGTCTATACATACGTTCTTGTGGCACTTGCTGCGGCAGAAGCGGAAAGCCTTGCTGTCGTTGCGGACGAACATAATGCCCTTGCCCGGGTAGGTGGGCCTATAAAGTCAGTATTCCATTTTATGTTCCGTCATCCTGCATCTGCAGTTCTTTGGACACAAATCCGTCGTCGTCTCGTGGATGGTGCGCATCATCAAGTCGTGGGTTCGTCGGGGAAAGCATACCGGGAGCAAAAGTAGCATGTCTCAATTCTAGGTAGAGTCAGCAAAGGTTCAAGAAAATTCAACACCTAGCACCCAATATTCAATAACCAGCATAGAGAATGATGATAGATGTGATGCTGGAGAGGAACTGGCAGATGGGCAGCATCAAGGCTGTCACGGGCTATGCGCACCTCATATTGACGGTATAAAAGGCTCGGAATTATTAGTGTTGTTGCTTGTCAGTGAAGGAGGTTCCGTCGAGCACCGGAAGATTGTCGTGAGTGAGGATATCGGTTGTCGTTTCGTTTCGGCCGTGATAGAGTGGTATGTCTCAACTATCACTAAAAAAAAGGCGGCGAACAACTTTTTGCCAATTTTTTTCTTTTCCCTACAAAAAAATCTATTTGGTGGGCCTTATCGATAAGCCATGAGCTTAGGCAGTCCCTTGATTGTGGCTAGAGCTGTGGCGTAGAAAGTGCTAAATATGGGTGGCTAGAGTAGTGTCTATCAACCAATCAAATGCCACCAAGGCTGTAGTAGCTGCTCGTTTTTTTTTTGGCTTTGCGATCGTCACTATTTCGGGCGTGCTCCAGAAAGTGGCGCGCAGATTTTGAGCTGGCGATAGCAGAACGGCTTCTTAGATACAGAAACGACTTGGCCTTTTGAGTTTTCGACAACAAATCCCAATACCCGCCAGTCACACCCCACACACAAAATGGCTTCTGCTTTTGCTATTGGTGCCGGCCTGGCTGTCACTGCGTTCCTGGTATGCCTCCCCGCAAAGTCCCGACGACAGCAATTGACCACGCCTCGAGAACTGAACATCATGAACACTATGTGGCAGACCATATATACTGACTTTGTAAAATAGGGCCGTGCTGGTCTTGTTGCTTTCCGCCGGTCTCGCGGCGGTGTCGGTGCTATTGGCAAGGCTTTCTACAAGGGCGGCTTCGAGCCCAAGATGACCAAGAAGGAGGCCACTCTGATCCTGTCGCTGAACGAGCGCGCAGTCACAAAGGAGAAGCTGCGTAAGGCACACCGCACCCTGATGCTGCTCAACCATCCCGATCGTGGCGGCAGTCCATACCTGGCCACCAAGGTCAACGAGGCCAAGGAGCTGTTGGAAAAGACAGTATAGTGTAACAACACCGACGACGTCGACGTCGACGACGACGACGACGACGCAAAAACAAACACAAAACAAAAGGCGGACACTCTTCACATAGCACTGGCGTTTAAGGATATCATTTTTGTATTTTGTATTTTGTATTTTGTTCTTGTATTTGTATTTCATTTATTTCACGACTGTACTTTGTGTTTGGCCGGCATGGGAGCCCGGCGTGGCACTGGGTATCATATATAAGACTACCACAACAGCTCTGTACAAATGATCATCTCCATTCGATTCTTCTCTTCTTGTTACCGTCTCTTGGCCTTGTCCTTGGTACCTTTTTGTCTATCCCTTGTCGTGTGTCATCGTGAATTCGTAATGGGCATACGCAGAGGCCTACAGCTTAATGAGGTCCTCGGTGTGATCGCTCAGGGCCATCGTAGATAGGACTGCGGATAGGCCTTCACCAAGTCGCCGTGGGCTGGATACTGACTGTTCTTCTGCTAGAACACCCGTGCTCTTCTTCTCCGGAATTCCCCTCTCGTCTGGCTTTGCTTCGTCATCCTTGTCTCCAGCATGGCCGCCGTCGCTGCCCTCGCCCCCGGACGCCCACCCCTGTGCCACAACGTCAGCATCCAAGACAAAGCCCGCCTCCAGTCTCTCGTTCTGTCTTCGCAGACTATCCTGTCTCTTCGCAATGACAAGGCTTAGCATGGCCTGCAGTGTGTAGACTGCATCATTGCCACCATTGTGTAGGAACGAGTGATCAATTTCGAGGTCATTCAAGACCCCCTTGAGACCCATCTGCCGGCTCCGCATGCGAAAATGCTGGTGGATATCCTGCGTGTCAAAAACATCAAGGAATGTTTCGGACGTGGCAATGAATCCAATCTGTGAAATCATTTTGATGTCGCTCTGGATGTCATGGCCCACTAGAACCACCTTTCTTGGCTCGCCGCTGGCCAGGCGCGGCTGCAAGATACCAGTGACCACCTTGAGCACATCGGCGAGCTTGACAAACTCGGAAACTCCAAAGTTGAAGTTATCTTCATTGCCAGTCACATGTCTGCGGTTGACCATGGCGGCATGCTCTTGAATCCGAAGGTGGCAGGCCTGGATCCGGTCGAACCAGCCCTGGCACTGGATGCCAGGCGCAATATTGGCGATATCACGCGTATCCAGGATACCAAATCCAATCTCGGTCAGCATGTTGTGGTTAAACTCGTACGATTCAATGTCCATCGACACGAGAACAACACCTTCTTCCAGTGGATATGGCGGAGGCTGTGTGAGGTCGATCACGCCCGGGGACGGAAGCTGGGCCTGTTCGGCAGCCCTTGGGCGCAGGCCAAGGTATCTCTGGGCACGCTTGATCTGCCTTCCCACGTTTTCCCGCTCCATCTTGCGTTTGACCCGATTCTTCTCCGCCTTGGCATTCTTTAGATCCATCTTGTTGTTGCCGTAGTCAGTGAGCAGTTTTTCGACCTTTTCTGCGTAGTTTCTCCTATTCAGTGGTAATAGGCGGTCGATGCTATCGCGAATGTCCATCGCCGGCATATTTCGCACAATGGCGTTATATGCCTCTTCATCGGCAGCACGGCCCAGAAAACGCGGCACCGGTGTCTTTTTCTGGCCGAAATACACCCGGAACTTTTCGCCAGCAGGGCCCGGGGGGATGATCAACTGGATGCCAAGTGTCTGGTTGACACGGTTCATGAAATGTTGGAACTGATGTGTAGGGACAAGCAGCACGTGGCCGACTGGCGTATTAGTCGTCAATTGGGTCTGTTTGTCCTTTTCGTTCAGGGCCGGCCGCCAAAGGTAGCAAAAGTCCCAGGCTTGGGCCTTTAGGAGTGCTTCCTTTTCGAAATAAGGCTTGATGCGCTCGCTATTTTGGCGTCCAACAAACCAGAGATGGTAGTTGGACACCAACCTCCACGGGCAAAAACTGACCCGAGAGCCGGGATATTTCTGTCCCACCTCGGCCTTGTCATTTGGGTTGCCGTTAATACCCGCGATATCAGCAAGAGGCTTTGGTGGGTTTCCGGCCTCAAAGACAGCCATGTTCGTGCTTTGGGGGCAGAACGGCACAGCCGTTGCTGACAGCTTTCTGGCCTTTGGTGTGCTCTGCGATGCAGCCGAGTCGCTGTGTGTTGCTGGCGGAGGCTGCTCATGTGCTGCAGCTGCTGGCTGAGTATACTCGCCATTGCGGACCTTGCGGCTGTACGCAGTTGTAATGATAATTTCGTCGTCCGACTGGTCTTCCGGGTCAAAAGGCACACGCACACTGTTGGCGTTTTTCAGAGGCGCCACCTCAATGTGAGCTGCTGGAGGCGGCGGCGGCGACGCTTCAGCAGGCTGGGCTGTACTTTCATTGTAATAGTACTGTGTAGGATGATTCGTCAACTGAGCGTGATTGAGCTGGTCATTGTTGGCAAGGCTGTTTCTGGCATGCTGGGGGCGGTGGGAAAACTGGCTCGAGGTTTGGCTGGGCAAGCTATTGGAACTGTAACTGGGGCTACTGGGGCTCTGGGGATGCATACCACTGGTATTGAATCCTCCATATGCGGTGCCAGAATCTGTTACTACCGACCAAGGACCGCCATAATATCCTGCTGCTGGGTTGGACATTTGGGCTGGGATGCCTGGCATGTTGTTCCCAGCAGCGATGTGGCCGACGCCGAAGGAATCGATACTGTTGACACCGCCACTTCTTCTCTGGCCTCTTCCAGCGGCTGAACGGCTGAAAGGGCTAGAAGCTAGATTTATCAGAGCTTCATCCTCGTCAAGGCCGTAGGCAGCCCGGACGCGCTCGTACACATTGCGCCCACTCATGGTGTGGGGATGAGAAGTGTGAGAAACTCTACACTCGTGGTATCTTACTATTATTAGTAAAGCTTGTTCAGATACGGGAAAGTGTTATTGAATATAGAGTACGCGGTGATTCTAAAGAAGTTCAATGAAGTCTTACTTTCGATGTTGATGCCGATAACGACGTTGGCAGTTGCTAGGTTTCCGTTTGTAGTTGTCTAGTGGAAGTAAATATGTTCAAGTGAGAGTGGGAAGTAACAACAATATGTGTCCTTGGTGATGGATGAGCAGTCCACCAAAGACTTAAAATTGAGGCCTGACCCTGTATTTGGGTTGGTATTTAATGGTTTGAGGTGAAGGTGAGTTAGAGAAGCGGTGCATGATGATATATATCTTAGTCGCTGTTTGGGGGAGCACAAAATGGAAGGAGCCCCGCTTTTATGTTTGGTATCAAGGAAGGCACAACAGAGGCAGACTGCAGTATTTATTTATCTATTTTATTTGTTATTGATTTTATTATGTATTTATGTTGGAGATTAAGTTGTCAGTGATGCCTTATTATCTAAGCATTTAAAATCGTCACTAATGTCGAGATGTAACGCCTAGTCATCAACATTCATGAGCAGTTTGAAGTCACTCCTCGCACCTAATTACCAGTCACTGTGCCATCGCCACATTGAATCTCAAACTTGCAGTATCAACTAAGCAATAGCTTAGTAAGCCGGTTATATTGGCCGTTGCTCTGAAACAGAAAATTGTGTAAACCACAGGGAATATTCTAGGCTTTTGTCCGTCTCTTGCTAAATCTAGATACCTCATTTGATGTACCTAAACTGGTACATAGTTAGCAAAAGAATAAATGGCAAGGGGGAGATTGAGAATAACAACACCTACATCTTGTGCAGCTTCGTCCGAGACGGTAGACTTGTCCGCCTCGCTCTTGGAGATGAGGCCGAGGCCCGATGTCCGGATAACCCACCACATGTCCAGCCGCGGCCCGCCCATCTTCTCATCGACGAGACGCTTTTTAAAGTTTGTGATAAAGTCATTGTAGATGGCAGGCTCTTCGAAATCAATCAGCTGCTCACGCATGACACGCATGTTCTCGGCTGCGCGTGCATAGTTGACGTCACCAAGGCTGGTTGTGACAAGAGACTCGATGATCTGGCCCATTTGCTCGCTGAAGCCCTTGATCTGGTCGGTACTGACGGAGCTGCCGAGGGCCTGCTTGTACTCGGGAATTGCATTGTTTGGTGAGATCCGCCGCAGCTCGTCACCTTCTTGCTTGATGACTGGACCGCCGTGAGATGCCGCATTGTCGCCTTGAGCACTAGCATTCCTCCCAAATCCCAGCAGGGAGTCGATATCAAGGCCAGATATCGGCTTATTATTCTTGGCATCGCGGCCTGCACGGCCCTTTGCCTTAGGCGGCACCTTCTTGACGCTAGCGACCCTGACGAGCGACTCGATCTGGGCTTGTGCACGCTCAATGAGCTCCGGGGGTGGGTGATCAAAGCGTGAAACAAAGTCGTTGTCGGTAGCGACAAAGGAGTCGGTAGGGTTGACGGCACGAAAGGCAACGGCCTTGTTGACACGGTAGATGATGGGCGAGTAGTTGTCAGTCAGCTCGGCATACTCAGTAGGTTGGCCGTCGCTGTCTGTGCCAAATGTGGATAGATCCATGGCATCGACATAGTTGCTCATTGCCTCGTTAAGATCGTCGTCAGGCAGCAGTCGGTGTTTAGTAAGCACAGCACCGGATGCCGTAACCACCTTATCCAAGGGCGGGAAGGGATATGTGCGGACGTCTTCGGCAAACGGCAGGGGCACATCGTATAGACAGACGACGTCGTCGGTCACAGTCGGCAGCAAAAGTAGCAGTTGTGGCTCCTTCATGTCTTTGGCCACAAACCTAGCCACGGCACATGTATTGGTCTCCATCATGCCGTGCACGAGCGCGGAAAAGGCCAGCTCGTCTGTCTCACTGAACCGCTGCGGCATGATGGTACAGCTCTCACCCATGTTCAGGTACGGCTCAGCCTACACAATTTGGTTAGTATTATAAGCTAGCAGTAGAGATCAAAGATGGACTCACGTTTTGCCTGGCGATAAATCCGATAATGGAAAAGTCTTTTACTGTCTCAAGCTGTGTAATGCTCTGGTCAGTTGCGCTGATATGCACGGCAGCGCGACCATATTCGTACCCCTTTTCCAGAGCATCAAACTCCACCTCGCGTCTACCGCCGACCCGTGTAGGGTCTTCAACAGTGTATACCCGAGCACTTCGGACTGCTGTGAAATCAACATTGCCCATCTCGACGTCGTCAGCGCCAACTGTGTGTGTGGTCAGAGTACCCTCTGCACCATCGGCACGGAGTACAACCGTTGTGGCTGCTGGTGGCCGTGCCAGCTTGGTCATAAAGTAGCGCTCGATATTGATAGTCAAGTTGCTTTGCGGGCCGCCCAGGGTCAACGGGCCGTCATACGTCTTGTACGGCCGCGTCGCCTTGACATTGGGCTTTTCCAGCTCATCAAGGGCCTCGGCTAGCGTACCTAGAACACCACCGGTGCACTTGCCCACCAAAGTTTGGAGCAGCTTCTCGTTGGCTGCTTTAATCTTGGGTTTCTTAGGCTCGGTATAGCCGTAGTCGGCATCATCGAAATCTACGCCACTAATCTGTTAGATTTTTCAAGATGTTGCCAAGTGAATCATACTAAATAAACATGAAAAAAGTGCACTTACATGACAACCAGTTGGATACCTAGCTCGTTGATTTGAA
The DNA here is from genome assembly GCA_029298715.1 of Ophiostoma ulmi. Lineage (NCBI taxonomy): Eukaryota > Fungi > Ascomycota > Sordariomycetes > Ophiostomatales > Ophiostomataceae > Ophiostoma > Ophiostoma ulmi. The sequence continues at coordinate 1,840,794 of JANSLN010000002.1, read as the reverse complement.
AAGACAAGTCGTCAAAGTCGTCGCCATCAATAAGTCCCATGCCGTCGGTGACGAGCACGATCTTACGGTTGTACTTGAGTCGTTTCGGCGCGGCCTTGCTGATCATGTCGGTGGCCACAATTATGGCCGAAACTGCATCACCCGTCTTGCTCGTCTGGCTTGGCTTGATCTTGGTCTGCAGCTTGCGTAACGATGTCAGGCTCATAGCCTCGACTTCCTGCAGCACCTCAATGTTGTCGTAGCCTTCCTCGTCCTCCTGTGAGTTGCGCGTCACATCCGACCTCAGGCCCAGCACGCCGATTGTCCATGTCTTTCGCGACGCAGCAACCGTCGTGCAGATCTTGTCCCAGACGTACTTCATCGCCCAGTCAAGCTGCGACTCGGAGCGTCCGCCATGGCACTCGGCCATGGTGGCGCCGAGGTCGACAATGTAGACGGTTGCTTCTTTGTCGGCCATTGTTAGCTTTGGTTTAGTAAAACAATTGCTGAATGCTTTACAAAGAGAGGATATTGAAAATCAAAACCAGTGATGTTATATATAACACTGCCTTGTCGTTGACTTAAGGTGGATCGATGGTAGGCAGCCACAGGGGTGGAGCACCCGCAAACATGCCTGTGCCTTTGCAGGCTGCAAGCTCGAAGGTGTCGCGAAAGCACGTGATGCCGTTGCAGGACTATTAGTCTTGTTCAACAAGTTTCGACACTCTATAGTTTTCAGTTTTCAGGCTCCCTTTTCTATTTGCTTCATATTCTACATTTTTAATTAAGCAACACGAAAATAATGGTGGTCGAGACAGTTAGCGCTTCGTACAAAAATCGCTAGTGTGTCGATTATGTAATCATATGTCTCGAGTTTAGCCCTGAATCCCGTCTGCCAGTCATCCCGTCACGATCCTTAGACAGCACACTTTGCATCAACACCAATCTGCATGGATCTTGTTCCTTGACTTTCTAAAGATATATCAAGTACCATATTGGCATCTTCATAATGCCAGATTCTTCGGTTCTCCTCTCCCCTGCTCCTTACCATCTCCTCTCGTAAGTTCTCCAGGTGTTCAATGATGATGATATAATGGCATCAACGCCGTCAGGAGAAGATAATACTAGAACAGCCTCGGCTACATCGCCTGGCTTAGATTATGCGTAGTGTTTGTCGAATGTATTGCTAACTCGGGCAGCTATGGAACTCTTTTAGGCACAACCGTCTTTCACGTAGGTCTATTATTATGTTCTTGAATACTATTCATCTTAGTCTGATATCAGTCTTCATATCTCGACATCCAGAAAATATACTAATCTACAGTCGTTCATCAATGGCTTCGTCATGTTCAAGGCGCTTCCGCGTCCCCAATTCGCCACTGTGCAGACTCGGCTGTTCCCCATCTACTTTGGCATCCAGTCTTTCACGCCCTTAATCATGGCTGCTACCTATCCTGGCGGTGGACCAAAGGTCGATGCTGCCGGTATCACGGGCCTCCTTGAAACACACAACCGCTGGGGCTTCCTTGTGCCCACCATCGCCATAGGCGCAAGCGGTCTCATGAACCTACTGGTGCTGCTGCCGGCCACTAAGAAGTGCATGGCCGAGCGGTATGCACAAGAGCGCAAGGACGGGAAGAAGAGTTACGACCCGGCACCTCACTCGCAGGAGATGCTGGCCCTCAATCGCAAGTTTGGCAAGCTGCACGGCGTCTCATCGCTGTTCAACCTAGCGGCATTCATCGCGACTGTAGTATACGGAGTTACTTTGTCCGGGCGCATCGCGTAGGCAATCCACAATCATCGACAATTATCGTCTCATGACGATGTCTTTGGATGGTCTCACAATGGCCTACATTGACAGTACTAAACTTTTCCGCCAGTACTATCCCCCAGCCAAGCAAAGTGTATAGTATATAGGAACCCGCACGCTTCTTACTTTCATAAACGATCTTTTCGGTATCAGCATTTCAAATGTTAATAAGCTTCAAATCACTTTCAGCTTGATTTATTTCTTAGGTCTCAAGAGACAATTGCATTTGATTTAACAATTAATCAAATAGGTATCGTTGCTGCCAAATCTATAGGGTATCATATTCCAGCCCAAAAGCCAACTCGCTCTCCAAATCTTCCAATTTCAGTTCACCTTTCCATCGCTATGCTTATCGTAGTCATGTTGTAAAGTGAGCCTGCACAGCTCTACTTCTTAGGAGTCTGCATAGAGACAAATGAGCGCATGAGATCATCCTTAGTGTCCTGGAAGCGCTTCTTTGTTTCCTCGCTGGACAACTGGACGACGCGGGCGTCGCGGGCATTCTTGCGCCAGTGATTGATGGACCACGGGAGAGGCTCGCGGGAGAGGGCTTCAGTGAGATCGAGCTTGCCCTCAGGCTTGGGGTAGATGCGGCTCATAGGGTCCCCGGTGTGGACACGACGTGGGCGAGGAGCAGGCTCGGAAGTTGTGGTGGCGGCAGTGACTGCCGTCTCCTTGGTGTCGAGGGTCTCGACGTTTGGTGTAACACTGGAGGCATTGGAGCCACGCCGTGAAGCCTCGGCAGACCACATCTTGGTGTTGTGCGAAGCAGTAGAGGACGAGGCCGACATCATAGGAGCGGCGAGAGAGGGCATGGGCGAGCCCGGACGGGGGGTGTTGGGAACTTCAGGCATTATGATGGCGGTGATGTGTTGTAAGATGGTTGATATTAATGATAGAGAAAGGTGTTTGGAAAGGATGAGAAAGAGATAATAGAGAATACTGAACGAAGAGCTATAGGGGTTGGGAGAGAGCTCTTATATAAAGGAGTGAGGCGAAATAGAAGTCTATTATTTATCCAGTATACTAAAAACTAGTCGATGGAGTATTTCTGTGGCGCGATGCCGCACCATCGCCGCTTTTAGCAGACTTCTGATATGTACTTTGTAGACTTAGATGTATGAGTCTATTGCGATGATAGAAATTTTATTCTCTACAATATTGTATGAGTTGACAGGTATCTTTTCACGAGCGAGAAATATATGTAGTCCGTCAATACGCCTACCAGAATCAAAAGTCTACAAAATATTTTAGCGTGCAAATGCTAGGACCCTGAAAATAACAAAAGTAGTCATGCTAAGTATTAGCATGCACAATTACAAGGCTATGTGGAATTCATGTGAGAACAGACCTCGGAGAATGGTCGGCTTGGCTGTTAGAAAATACCACCAAAAGAATCATATTAAAAAGGTAATACAGTGTCAAATTCAGCTACCAACCATTCAGACATGCCCGGGTGAACACTAAGCCAGTCTACTGCACATAGATGTTTTGTCATCAATCTCTGACTCTTTGAAGTGTCGTAGTTGGAAATTTAGCCCATCCCAAGGAGGCGAAAATTATCTGCGAGCGGAGTTTTGCTCGTTTGAAATTCCGAAGCCCGGCGTTCATTCTAGTCGGTGGCGAGTCTTCTACTCTACCACTGCGTGCCCGCGAGGCCCGCCCTTACCGCTGCAGGAACATGGTTCGATGTTTCCAGAACACGACTATATATTCTAGATCTGGCATGGATCTTGTAACCGTCAAGTAAACACGAATCATGCTACAGGTTTTACTACGGGGTGACGGTGGGTCCCACTAGTTTCGGTTCCGCAACACCGATGCCGACACACAAGTAAATAAAGCATGAGGGCCAGAGAGCAGGGATGGAGTTAATCGATGCTCTAGGCTGAAGGCTACAGCTATGGTCAGAAAATGGAAATAAAATATAGAGGAGGGTTGCAGTAGATAAGAAAATCGAAAGCGATTGCCCCGGGTTGGACATCATGTTCATAATGTTAACATACAGAACTTGGATGCGAAGAATTTAATGTCAATAAATACGACTATTGTCTAGAGAGTACTGTCTAGAAAAGTAGTTTCGTGATGTGATGTCGTTCATTTGTCAGCCCTACTGCTCCTTCCTGATTCATAATAGAACAAAAGGCGTGCGGAGTCAAGACTGTCAGTCGTTCCTTCACTTTGTGGTGTAACTTATGCACGTGGCGCATTTCTATATATAGGTTGTATTAACCTTGTATTTTATAGCGTTGCCAGGTCGATGTTGTACTACCTTAGACATGTGGCTCGTCACCAAAATATTCTTTTATATACCAGCAGCCTTCCACTTTGCACGCTCACTTTGTCTTCTTTCTCACCCTAGTTTGAACATGCACTCTTTTACACCTTCTTCTTCTCGGCAAGCTCGCTGGTGCGAATCACCTTGGGCAGCGGCACCTTGTAGCCCGAGAAGGACGTCGTTGGCACAAACATGTTAACCTGCTTCTGATACGCCTTATACTCGGGGTACTTGCCAGCAGTGATCAGCTCAGTCAGCCAGGTCGAACCCTGGAACAACATAATCAGCACACCGGCACCAGCACCGAACCAGCTGTACGGCGTCGAACTTGCAACGCAGCTCCACTGGAACAGGGTGAACCAGATGGTCTGCTCGGCCGCAAAGTTCGGGTGGCGACTGTATGCCCATAGGCCTGTAGTAACGAAGCCACGGTCCAGGGCCGCCTGAGTAAACCCAGCAGGTACCTGAGCAGTCTTTTGGTACTTGTACTTTGCTGTCTGGAACACCCACTGCTGCTGGTCAGCAAACCATTCAAACAACACCAGACTCAGCTGGATGACGGTGAATGCAATATCCATGGACGTCAGCTGCGGCTCGATGGTGCTTGCCAGAAGCAGTGTGTATGCCGGCGCAGCAATTGCGTACAGCAGGACACTCTGGAAAAAGGAGATGAACGTGAGGTTGAGGAGGTGGAAAAGCCATTTCGGGATGGCGTTTTGGACAATTTCCCTTGTTTGTTAGCATTCGCTGCTCACGCAAAGCATGTTGTTCTAGTGAGGGCTATATAACTTACCATCGGTAGTCTTCCGAGCCCACGCTATAGCCACCCTTGCGCGCGTAGTTGAACGTCAAGCGAACCTAGTTGTCAGCTTCGAACAGATAAAACAACGGGATATTAAAACAAACGAGATGGCAAATGAGTGTGTTTCTATGGAATTTGGCGCAATGGCTAACCAGCCAGTGGGAGGGTCAGACTTACACTCCAGGCCACACCGAAGAGTAAAGCAGCATCCAGCTTCTCGGTCGACAAGCCGTGCAGGCGCGCCCACAGGTTAAAGTGGGCAATGTACAGAGTCGGCAGCAGACTCCAACAGCGGTCGACTTGAGAGTAGTTGCGGTTGATCTCAGACACGACCAGGAACACGGCGCCGAGGGCCAGGGATATAGCGAAGCCAGACACCAGCGGATTTGTGTGGATGTACAATCTAGCAAACGGCTGTGCGGCCTCGGATGCAACCTCGCCCAAGGAGTTGGCCGAGAACGCATTGGCAAGGCTCGCGCGTGCGGCCTCGACGAACTCAGAGGGAAGGGCGTAGAGCTGGTCGAAGCAAGGCTCAATGGCCTTGACGTAACTAGCACACTCGGGCAGCGAGTGCACGATTGGAAGGGCCATACCGGTTTATTTGTGTGCGGTTGTTGAGTATAATATGTGGAATTTGAGTATATTGGAGATTGTGTTCGGTAACGAGAAGAAAAGAGACGACGCACGCTGTGAAGAGGAGACGAAGAGACGAAGAGACGAAAAGATGAGGAGATGAGGGTCGAGGTTAGTAATCCCCAAATCAATCGGGTAAATCATCATTAAGATCCGGTCGCACCTGCCGCGCCTAGGATTGCTCGATCATACCCTGTATTCATGATCTGGGTGGCTCAATAGGAAGAAGAGTGGGTCTCTAGGTTCAAAGCTCGATTGCTGCAGGGGATCTGGAGCTTTGAATCTGGCGTAAAGACCCACTAGAGCTCACTTTTCACAGACGTGTAAAGTGGATTATGTCATACTATTTTGCAGCTCAAATGTTTACATTGCCAACCCACATCCCACCAACGCTGAGAGACGCTTAGAGACAGAGTCATCGCAACGGTCAATTAGGGAACAAGAAAGGCGTTTTTCACGCGTCAATAAGTAGGAATGCTTTTTCGGTGGTAGTCGATGCTTTGTGGGATCCCAATTTCTGGTATTGTGTCCATTCCTGACGCGACTTGTGACTGAGTATCGTCACTGTCAAGACGAACCCGGAGAGGCAGCGAGCTACAGGCGACGAAACGAGGTGTGTATACCCAAGGCTGCATTGGTGAACTTCTTAACAGTAGAGCGGCCTACCAAGATGACCAAGATCCTCTGTGTTGCGGAGAAGCCTTCAATTTCCAAGGCGGTCGCAACTCATCTTTCAGGAGGGCAGTTTCAGACAGTGAGTCTCTTAGTGTTTTTTTCTTTCTTTTTCTGCAGTAACCACAGCCTGCTAACTCATACAGCATAATACTCAGTCCAAGTACATCAAAAACTATGTCTTCACATTCGATTTTGGCCAGCCTTGGGGCAACTGCGAGGTCACTATGACCTGCGTGACCGGCCATATGACGACGCTCGAGTTCACACCCGAGTACAAGGACTGGAACTACCCGCCACCGGACCGACTGTTCAATGCTCCCGTGCGCACAGTGATTCCGGAGGACAAAAAGGCGCTGGCCGACAACATTGCGCGGCAGGCACGATATGCGAGCGCACTGTTCATCTGGACGGATTGTGATCTCGAGGGCGAGCACATTGGCAGCGAGATCCGCGATGCCGCACGCAAGGGCAAGCCAAACATCGATGTCCGGCGGGCACACTTTAGCAACATTGAGCGTGCACATATTCTGAATGCAGCTCGCAATCTCGTCACGCTCGACGAGAGGCAGGTCAATGCTGTGGCGACACGCTCAGAGCTCGACTTGCGTATCGGCTTTGCCTTTACGCGGTTCCTCACAAACAACCTGCGTCCTCTTGGCGGTCCCATGACCAGACTAACATTGAGCTATGGTGAGTCTGGTCAATTCTGTCAAGTGCTTGTTTGTGCATATAAATACTAATTCTCAGGCTCGTGCCAATTCCCAACATTGGGCTTTGTGGTGGACAACTACTTCCGCGTCAAAAACTTTGTGCCTGAGCCATTCTGGAGCATTAATGTCAAGCACACAAAAGGAAAGGCGACGGCATCATTCAGCTGGATGCGTGGCCACCTGTTTGATCGCGCCATGACCGTCATTCTCTACGAGCGGTGTCTGGCCGCACGCATGGCCGAGGTTGTCAAGGTCCAGGAGAAGCCGACCAAGCGGTGGCGCCCATTACCGCTCACGACCGTCACACTGCAAAGTATGGCGACGCGCTTCCTACGCATCACAGGTCAGCAGGCCATGAAGCTGGCCGAAGATCTGTACAATAAGGGTTTCATCAGCTACCCACGTACGGAAACAGACAAGTTTGATAAGGGCATGAACCTACAGGCCCTGGTGCAGAAGCAGACACAGGATACTTCGAACCGCTGGGGGCCATTTGCACGAGACCTACTAAGTAACAACAAGTTTGTGTGGCCACGAGCTGGTACACACGATGACAAGGCTCATCCTCCCATCCACCCGATTACCTTTGCGGCACAGAGCGTACTAGGAGCTGACGAGGGTCGGCTTTACGAGCTCGTTGTGCGGCGGTTCTTGGCGTGCTGTGCTGACGATGCCAAGGGTATGGCGACCGACGTGGAGATTGTCTACGGCAGCAGAAGCCAAGGTGTAGAGCGGTTTCGGGCACACGGCGTGCACGTTCTCGAGCGAAACTTTCTCGATGTGTATCCGTACGAGAACTGGACGGATACGGCAGAACTGCCGGCGTTTACAGTGGGCGAGCGCTTCGAACCTACAGAAGCACTCATGACACAGGGCAAGACATCTGCGCCAGGGTACCTGACAGAGGCCGATTTAATTGGGCTGATGGACGCCAACGGCATCGGGACAGATGCCACAATGGCAGAGCACATTCAAAAGATCCAGGATCGCGAGTATGCTCGAACCGTCGAGTCGTCGGCCCAAACAACTAGTAGTGGTGACGATGACGGTGATGATGATGATGGAGGAGGAAGAGGAGGCCGTGGGGGGCGGGGAGGTCGCGCTGGCCGCGGGGGCGGCCGAGGGGGCAGGGGAGGTAGCCGTGGAGGCGGGCGCGGCGGCCAGCGGGTGTTTGTGCCGACACAGCTTGGCGTGGCACTGATTCAAGGGTTTGACCGAATGAACTTTGAAATAAGTCTGGGCAAGCCATTTTTGCGCAAAGAGCTAGAATTGCAGATGCGTGCCATTTGCGAGGGGCGCAAGACCAAATCGGCTGTCCTGCAGGAAAGTCTGCACCAGTACAGCGAAGTCTACGAGCAGTCGTCGGCGCGACTAGATGTGTTGAAGGCTGTAAGTTGCCATCATGGCATGTTCTCTATAATTTCACAGGTCACCATTCTAACAACATAGTCCTGCAGGGAATACATATTTGGTGGCGTTGCCTGAAGGAAGGACGGCATATGCGGGCGTACCAGCACGGCAACAAATAGACTTGTCTCAGAATCTGTCTCTATTTGGGCCCCGAACGGCCGTCCAGTTCAGCATTGTCTTGTACTGTGTCTTGTTGGGCTTTGTGCACTCTGTCGTACGGTCCTACTGTTTTGGGTGTGCGCCTCGTTACTCTCTCGGCCTATATCGACCTCTCTCTTTGCATCTCTCTTGGTCACCCCTCTCATTCTAACCACTTGACACCAGCATACCAACAAGAATCAGGCACATTTCGGGTGTTGATCACTTTCTCCTTTCTCCCGCAATCACCGGCGTCGGCGATTGACAGGTTGGCAACATTGCCAGAGCTGGGTGTCACTTGTGACTCCTTCAATTTACCCCGCCTGAAGACATTAATACAGGTGCACCCCACGCTTCGATATTGCGCATTTGATGACGATGCCTTGCAGCCGAGATATTGGGTACGAATCACATACGAGTGTATGAGAGATATATTAGACGGCATTGGACAGCAGTGGACAGAATTGGACATTGTTCGACAGCATCGGACAACCGCTCTGCTCGGTACTATCGCAGGGGAGCTTGAAGCCAAGTCCGGAAGCCATGGCAGATAAGTAAAGCTCCCCCTCCTCCCCTCCTACATTTGTCACATCCGTCAGGTTAGTCGCATTTGTCACTTTGGCGTCCCGCAGCATACAGCTAAAATGTACTTTATCTTTACACTACATGAAGAGGGGAGCAAAATATACAAATTGACCATGCAAGTGGACAAAGGAGGGGCTAGAGAGCAGCAGCAAAGGGGTGGATTGCGGATGCAAATCCTATGGAAGATGAGGACGAGAAAAAATACACTTTAGCATACGCCCGTCAAAGATATCCCACGATGCATTCATGGGGGGTGCGGTGGTTCGGGAAGATGGAGACAGTTGTGTTTCTCCATTCGTATTTTTAACCATCTCAACATTCGGATTAGTTGTGCGTGGTATGACGCATGAGGATGAAGATGACGAAGAGACGATTAGACGCTATGGCTATTTTATTCCAAGTCAATAATGTCCCATGTATATTGATTTAATTTGACGGCATGTTCAGCATCTTGATAGCCACGAGTTTGACGTCTTGATAATGCAGATGTAGATGTTGCTAGTTTGTGTAATGTTGTTAAGGGCTTGGATTGTGATTCTTGTTTCGCATCAATGACCTTTTACATTACAATAAAGCGGTTAAACGGTGTAAATGCAAGTGTAAATCAGATTATAACCAAAAATTGTAAATATTTTTGAGATTTCTAACTTCTTTGTAGAATATATTCAATCAATTTATCAGTGTTTATGCTAAATAAAGGAATAAAAACTAGGGCAAAGCAATGCAATAAATTAAATTCAGCCAGTACATATATTTTTACAAATTCAAAAAACCCTGTATATGATCACCCATGGCTCGTGTCGAATGTAGACGTCGACAGTAAACCACAGCATATGGAGAAGCTAGAGATGGCGATCAAAAAGTAGGCCAATACTCATCTACACATCATGTAAGACGATGACATAATCGGTTGTGCCAAAAAGACAGCCGCCGGGTGGTCTCTCGTTGCAGCATGGAACAACGTGGGAAAATCATACTGGTTGAAGGGGAAGGGGCCAGCGGTGCGGGGAAGGCTGTGTAGTGGTAGTGTGTAATTTAATAATGACAGTTCCATATTAAAGAGAGAAAGAACTTCTGGAAGCAATGGCTAGAGACGCTGAAGACAAGTCAGCTGGTCTGATAGAGCCAATGAAGAGAGGTTGCAGGCCCAACGTGATTGGCCCGAGATACAGAGGGCGAACTCGGAAAGAGGGACTGGCAGCTTGCATCCAAGACAACCGAACAAGGAAACAACAGTCCGATACACAAAGAAGACGATAGAAAGTGTAAAATAATCTAGAGAATGCACAGCACATGACTTTAGGGCAAGTACGATCAATAAAAGTGTAAAGGGAAGGAGCGAACGACTTTAATATTATATTTATTTCAGCATCGCTCTTGCCTATTTTAATCAAATATTTACGAGGTCTTAATCAGCATGGAAGCAGTACACTTAACAAGGACATGACGTATAAGTCGTTGCTAATGTCACGATAGTTATCCAAAGTACATCGCGATCTGTCCAGTCTCCCTTGCCCGAAGCGGCAATGTGCTCACTCAAAGTACAAGGAAGTGGAACCACAGAGTGCGTGCATGTAAAACAGGCTAGGTGGAGCTAGGTGGAGCTGCGGGAAGCACAAACACAAATGGATACATTAGAGGACGAGGACGAATACGGGCTTTTGACGGATTGCTAGATGAAGCGATAGTTGATGTAAACTACGTCGCCTGCAGACTGTAAGCTGTAAGCTGTAAGCTGTAAGCATAGTATTTTCTACATGTGAGTGAAGGCGTGTAAGAGCAAGGAAAATATAGCCGAATCAGGAAGTTTGAAGAGGCAGCTCATAAGGAAAGAGCGATGCATAGCGGCACAGTATGCCATGCTGCTGACTGATCTATGTTTTAGGTGCAAGATGATCTCAAACGGCAGTAGAGAATATCATATGCAAGACACGCACAACACTGGACAGCTAGGCACAACATGAGACTGATTCCCTGCATGTGAAGCTATGTAACATGTGCTACGAGCGATGCTGTGTCTGACACTGACAGCGTTTCCATGGTATTTCGTAGCTGACGCGCCGATGCGCCGACGCTGATGACAATGTGATGATAAGATATGCATTTGTTCATTCCCTTTTGGAACAAGCGAAATGACTGCAAGACCGACACTGATAAGAGACAGACATACCAACAAACAAATCCCTCTTTTTGAGCAGCACTGTGCGTTCATGGTGCTGAAGTCGTGACATACACCATTTACTATTGACAATACCCTAACGCGTCAAAATGGTCCATATTTTATTATATTTACATACTAAAGTCACGGTTCATATATTCCGTTTTCTGGTAGATCTCCATATACCATTTAGATATACATAGATACACACTCTAATCTACGATCCAAACGCACGCCGTAGGCTAATCTAGCGCTGCGCCGGACCATCGCACAAAACGAAAACAAAATCAAGGGATTGGGACGGTCAAAAATACATAATAGAGATTCATATTGAGATGGAGTATGGAGAATGAAGCCAAAGCTGTGCACTCTAAATATATCCGTATCTTATTAGGCCCTTCGTTGCTCACCAGCTTCGGCTCCGGGGAAGGGGGGGGTGCAATAAGCAACAAGCAACAAGTCATAGTCAATAGATGGGTTGACTCAGAGACGGCAGTGGCGACCATGCAGTTCCTTCTTGTTTTTTTTTCTTCTTTTCTTCAAATAATAAAACTACCTGTCATGAACAAAGCTGCTTTGTGCCTTGTGCCAAACGCTCTTTCCGAAACCGACACAGTTTGCCTCGTGAAGTCACAGAAACAGCAGGAACAATCGCTGGCAGCTGCCTAACGTGAGTCCAACTACACGACGTCAGAGAGGCTGTTTCGGACAAAGGGCCCATTGTGTTAGCACCGGGCCACCGAGGGGCTAGCACTAACAGTTACGACGCTAAGATAGAGGCAGAGAGGATAGTTAGGGCTATGGGGTACCAGCTGCTAGCACTAACACGCTCACAGGCAACCCCGTGGCCTCGTCTAGTGGCTGTTCTTTCTCTAATTAGATCTTACACTCTAAAATACACAGCAAGCTATTCCGAGGGTGAAACCGGAAGGCAGGAACGCGACACTATCCTAAATATACAGAATACTGATATGGCAGGCACGATGACGGAAGTACATTTCAGCATGCAGCGGCAGCCCTAGGTACTTGCTAGATACAACAAATAAATACACCCCCCTCTTGCCCTCTTAGTGTGATTATCACTAGGGCAGATGCCACCTGAAATGAGATGCGCCTCCCTGCGAGTACGGACATTGTAAGATATCTCAACACCCAGCCAGTCGCAACAGCCAGGCGACACTAATTCCTCTCCAGCAAGGAAGGCGCGGCCCACAAACACACGCCCCTCGGTCATACTAAGATACCACCACCACCACCACCACCACCACCACTACTTCGTTGCCCTTCTTCCCTCCTATCCCAGGCCATCCTATCGAGCGTGTGAGTCTGATGTCTGAGTGTCTGGGTGACTCTTTCTCATTCGGGCTGTCTCCCACCTTCCCCTTCATAACTGATGATGCTCCCTCCTCCTCCTCGTGTCTTCTCTTCTCCTCCCTCCCCTCCTTTTCCTTTCTTCTTTTCTTCTCCTCTTCTCTCCAAAGTAATCAACAACAACAATTCTGCATCCAACGTATTAATCATCGAGAGTCATCTCCTTGTCACAGTACGATAATCGCCTCCCAGTTCCTCTGCCTTTTCGTCTTCGTTTCTCTCCTCGTCTCTCTATCGTCCCTCTATATCTCTCTCCTCTCGTCACCAACTCTGACGTACGCTTCACGCTCTACGTTTATACTACTCGCAACTCGTTATCCTGTGCACACTATTCATAGTGCATACTGTTCTATCATCTACGCTCGCCACCTCGTTATCAGTTTATTCGCCTGCCAGGATTCCTCTTGTTTCTGTGAGTGACTCAACTCTCTATCCTCCATCGCCCATCTGTCTGCCTTTTGTCCCTTATCACTTGCACTATCGCCCACGCGCACCACTCGCGCTATACCGCCTCCCTTTGGATTCCGTGGCCTGCCTCTATCACCTCGCCCATTTGCTAGCTTCCCGCTATATCTCTCCCTTTAAAACCCCTATACCCACTGTTATCGGCCAGTTGAGACAACGTCATATCAGGGTCAACCGTATCGCGACTTTAGCGATAAAGTGTTTTCGCATCTGCATCCTCTCCTTTGATTCTGATCTTGGATCTTGGACGCCTGGAAGCTCTATAATATCTATATGCACTCTATTGTTGCTATCGCAACTGCTCTATCTTATCGCACCCCTATCAAATCCCATTCCACCCCGGCAGTTGTCAAATTACCAAATTACTCCTCTGTCGCATTGCCACTAACGTGCATCATCAGCCACGAAGCAACCCCTTTAACGGATCCTTGTAAATAAACAAAACAACAACCACAAAAAATCAAACGAGCAACAGCAAGCTAGTCTACCCGACAGACTAACTATCACGAGCAAAACAGCAAAAAGAGCAAAACGACACTGAGAGACGTCGACATCAACACCCGAAAACGAAACCAACATACCACGAAACAAAAAGACATCAAGACTTCTGGCAATCATGGCAGCTGTAACTGGACGCGATATCCATGCGACCTCCCCCCGAGACTCCTTCACTGGTGTAGCGGCCCGGAGTGTCCCTGTGACTCGAACCCTTCCTCATCCTCTTCCAACTCCTCCCAACTCTATATCACCAGCGCTGCCGCCGCATGGGCTGAAGGCCCAGTTACAACAGGCTGCGGCGGCCGCTGCCAAGTTGGAACCTATCGATTCCGACCTGGACTTGCACGACGCAAGTGACGACGATAATAACAAGCACCACCTGGCTACCGGCGATGCGACTCCTACGGTGGCAGAAGCGTCGGCTCCTGCCCATTTTTCTGCTGCTGCTGCTGCAGCTGGCGCGCGTGCCGCCGCTGGCAAAAAAATTGGTGGCGTGCCGAGTACCACCAAAGTCTGCGGCTTGGAGTCGCTTTCGTCATTTGAGTCTGCGGATGCGATTACGCCTACCATGCTTGCCAAGTACCATCTCCCTGATATTTTGCTGAACCACGGCCCTTTGGCCATTCGGTACATAACTGGTCACTTGACGGCCTCTGTACCTGGCTTCTCTTTCATACCGCCAGCAAAGTCTCGGAGATTGGTTAACGCAGCACTAGAAGGCAAGGGAAACGGTGCAGAGGGTGGCATTGGTGGAGTGGAGGGTGAAGTGAGGTTCCAGAAGGTGAGCTGGGGAGTTTGGGGTGCCAGACGGCTTACGACCTCAACAGGGTCTACCGCAACTGCACCGCAATCGCAACAGACACCCGTGAGGTCGTTTGGCATTCCCATCTCTAGCGTGAGTGGGATCGGGCTGGGAGCTGAGAGGCTGCGCCAGCACAGCAAGGGAGCCGGTGCTCTTTATCGAGATTCTACTGGCCCCATCAACCACAACCACACGAACACCGCCCATACTAGTGGCGGCACCAACAACAACATCATCATCAACAACAACGGCAAGAATGTCATCGAGGACGAGGCTGACAAGATGTCGTTGGACAACGATGATTTGGACGGTCCGGCCTACGCATCATGTTCTGAAGCACCCGATGCTGATAACATGAGCATGGACGATGATCCTGACAGCATGACGGACGACGAAGACTGGGGTGCCATGGGTGCCGCTGCGCTGCGCGCTGCATCATTCTCCAACTCTGCTGCGACCGCAGGCCGGTTCGGCAGCCCTGGCTTCCAGTCGTCTTTCCGCTACGGCTCTTTTAGCAAGCACACCGGCACTGCCGGCACTGCATACACCGCTGGCACTGCTGGTAGCATCCGGCACTTCTCATACGACGCACGGGCAATGAGTCCGTCTGCGTTTGGTGGACGGGACACCAAGAGCCCGCAGCACCACTTTAATGTGCGGGCCAACAGCCCGCTCAACGAGCGGTCTTCTTCAACATTGGCCGCAACCGGCTTCTCATCTATGCAGAGGGCATCGGACGCGCAGGAGCGTGATGCCATTGAAGCTCTGCTTAGTCTGGGATCTGTATAAATAATATCTCAACACGAATCATCACGGAAGCATATCACGGCGTTTATATCATGGGACGGGCACTTTTGGCGGATTTTACTTTTGCATTTTATATTATGTCTATTGTACCTTTTTTACTGCGTTTATTTCATCATACCCCCCTCCACCCATTTGATTTTTTTTGTTACATACTTTAATTATGGGCTCATCGGCCTTTTGATTGTTATTTTCACTTCTCTACTTTTCTGTCTGCCTTGATTGGCTTTGGGGCACTCATGATTAACGAGCGGGAAGGAACGGACGGATGGAGGAGATTGGGAACGGGAAGGAAATTGGGCTTGGAGAAGAGCTGCTGGCGAGAGATACCCAACTTGGACAAGAGAGAATCATGAAAGCAAGAACAAACCACAAACTACAAACCACAAACGAACAACCACACCATTCTGGATCATGGACACAACCTTTACAAGGAAGGAGCAGCGATAACTCGAAACGCTATTGCCACGTGAAATACAATTTGCCAGCACCATATGGGGCTTCATACTGATTTTCAAAAGGAAGGTGGAAGCTGCATCTTCATGCTCGCGCCTGCTCTTTTGGGCACTGGACACTGGTCACTGGAGATACTGGAGATACTGTGAGGCATCAGTCTTCATTATACTTTCCTGGTTTACTGGTTGCTTGCTGTCTCTATATGCCGTTCTTGCCATTTTCGTTCTCTCTATTTTTTTTGCGGCACATGGCCTCCTCCTTTTGAACATGGACGTCGACCACTTCTGGATATGGATATCACCACTGGACTCGGGCTTTGATTGGACGTCTTCACTCTTTACCGCATAATTGCACACATACTCTTCATTCTACTCAGTATATATACCCATTACCACATACTACATATACTCACGTACATTTAATCTTACAAACATTCAAACATAAAATAATTACAAACAAATAATCAACAAACCATCCCGACTCTGCTAGTAGTTATGGATAGCGATGTAGACGGTGTTCGCCCTGGCTATAATAGAGATAGAACGGCTATTCTCAAACCGCCCTCGGGATAGCTGGCAGTCTTACAACATAAAAAAATGGTTATGGATTTGGATATAGCCCGGCTGCATACATCTACTCCGTACAGGAGACACTCTTGTAGCCATCCGTGATACGCGGGGCAAGAAGTTGCCCCCTGAAGTCACCAGAAACTCTGGAACGGCTTTATTTCATATTTGGCTAATTCCAATTCTATGAAATCAAAAACACACCATTGCTACGAGTTTAACATAGATTGTCTCGACACAATAATGGCATATTGATGATATCACAACAAGAAACGGCCCAGACTCTTGGTCATAACAAGAATTACTCTTGTTTTCTCTTGTCTGGACTCTAGTAAAAATAGAAGCTGTTTGTTTACTTGTGCCATGCGGCCTCTTCGGTCCCTTGAAACTGCCCAGGCTTTGCAATATTTCTGGGAAACCGCTGATGAGTTCACCTTTCTCAACTGGATCGAGAGGATCAACGGGAGGTAGGGGGCACGGGGACAAGACGAAACAAACAGCACAAGGCCAGCGTGTAAGGACGTTGTGAAGATAAGGACCCTCGGTGTCGCTCATCCCCCAAACTTTAATTCATTCCTTGGCCCCCGTTGGTTTTTGGCTGATAGAGACAATATGCCAAGAAGGGAGTCGTGTCTTGGCAAGATAACTCTGTGCGTGTGCCAGCCGGTGGCATCATAGTCTATTGCCCTTGGCATCGCACACACAATCTCAACACGTGGTTCAACTGCTAAGAGGATGATTGTCATATGCTGTAGATTGAGGAGATGGAGGCAAAATAAAGAGAAAAAAATAGAAGAAAAAATAACCAATACAATCAGAAGAGGATGTGATGGCAGTGTGATCTGCAGTGCTAACATGCTATCTGAACGAACGACAAAGAGGATGACGGTGTTGGCTTTAGTTGGTTAATGCAATATCAAATACAGTAACACAAATCAATTGTTAGTGCCCAGCTCATGCCTTGTCGGGGTATTGGCAGGAGATCTGTCCGTCTTCTTTTGTGTTCCAAGTCCGGGAGTAGTGGGGAGGGTGATGTCTCGGGCTGCCTGGCATCTTTGTTTCTCTGCCCAAGTTTAAGCATAGACTCTTGGCCTCTGGACTACAATGACAAGAACGACAAGACCTCAGAGACGTCCAGCGCTGTGGCTGTGAAGTCTTGGTATATCCTTGGCTAGCTTGGTCCTTGGCACACTGTCCCTTTTGGTCTTGGCTTCTTGGCCAGAAAGCCTGGGCGGGCCTGGAGAGCCAAGTGCCAAGGCCTTGGTTGAGTTCTTAGCATTCAAGTGTCATTCAAGTCGTCTAGGTCGTTCTGTGGTGTAAGTAACAATGGCACATGGCCAAGAGATCGGTCTTGGAAACTATTCGGGGAACATGACCTTGTCAGCTAGACCAGGTTGGTTGACAGTTTTGCCATGTCTTGGGTCTTGGGTCTTGGGTCTTGTGCGTCTGTGGTGGTTGTTGGTGTGCTGACGCCAACGATGCTCGGTAGGAGTTGATAGAAAGGAGTGTTTGGAAATTGCAAAAGAAGCAGACATGTTAGATACTCCATACTACACACACTTTTAATATACACGAAGACGAGGGCCCCTAAAACGGAAGCAATGGACTGGAACATGGCAGACAGGAAGAAAGAAAAAAGACAGCTATTGGTCGGAGAAAGAAGGAGAGGTATTCATGGATAATATGCTGATAGCGTCGCAATACGCAACAACAGACGATTTTCAATGATAAGGCGCATACGGCATGGAAGGTACAAGAAGCTGGTAAGTAGCCGTAACCAACATGCAATCGTTATATAAGCCACGCCACCTAAAACACACCCAAAAAGTAAGAGACTGGAAGCGAAAGCGAGTATTAGATTCAGAATACAGATTGAGAAGGAGCGACACAGCAGACGGTAATAAAACGCAAGAGGAGATATCGCCCAGACACGAGAGGGAAGTCCCAAGACCGCCAAGCACAGTTTGCCAAGGAGGCTAGTCAAGAGGGAAGGAGCAAAGAGGAGATCAGGGCGAGAAAGGAGAAATTGCCAAGCCGCCAAGAATACTGACAAAGAGAAGGAGCACCACAACATGAGAGGGCAAATGTCCATCAGGTGGAGCCATGCCAAGACTCTCACGAATACGCCAAGTCATATATAGACTTGGCGCGCCTTGGCATACAAGTACATGACTGCTTAGTACGGCAGTTTGTATGGTAATTGGGAGCTATTTGCGCCTAGAAAGTGCACCCATAATTATCAGTACATTGCGAGTCATCTGTTATAATACCAACCAATAAAACCATAGTATCTGAATCCGAGCCCCAACTTGCCAAGCCTGCCAAGATGTGCCAAGCCCAAAATAACGAACGCAGACCCGAAAACAAAATAGCAAATTTAATAAGAAAATTAGAAAACAATAGCAAAATAGTCGGAATGCGTGAGGCAAGCCAGAAACGTAGAAGCACCACGAAGAGAACAACGGAAAGCCATGCAAGAGAGCAAGCAGTATCACAGCCAGCGAAAGAATAGAAAAGAACATTATGGCCCCTTCCTTTTTTGATTCCGTTGTTTCCTTTTTTTGTTTTCTTTCCTTCCCTTTTTGATTCCGATATCTTCTTCTGCTTCGTTCCTGCCTCAACAAACACAGTACTATTATTTGTCCTATTTACCTATTAGTCTAATCGTCTATTGTTCCTTCCTCTTCGGGCAGTACATCACCAACCGCACATCAACCTCGTGTCTCAGCCTTACCTTCACAAGATCTTCAGTTTCTCGGCCATTGCAAACCCAACGTTTTGGCTTCATCTGTATCTTGTCGTATTTTATTCTTAATTTTTTTTTCGAAAAAATCACACAAATACTACCCGCCCAACACCACACTAGCTACCGCGCGTGGCAATATATAACAGACATAAAAGAGACCGGTTCTTCCCCTTTCAACCGCCGGTTGTCTTTTTTATAGAAGGCACGACTTAGTCAGCAACATCACACACATCACAAAAAATGTCTTCAAACGATCGCTCGTCGACATCGAGTGGCAACACGCCGGTGCCGGCCAACTCCACAGCCACCACTACACCCCAATCCTCGTCCTCGGTGCCTGCTACTGGTAGCGCCAGCAGCAACAGCAGCAACGATGATAACCTCGTCTGCCGCTGGAGTCAATGTAACGAGCGCTTCACTACTGCTGAGATCCTTTATGTAAGCACTTATTGCTCCTTCCTTTTCTGTCTGAAGCATGACTAACAGCATAGGACCACATCTGCGAACGCCATGTCGGCCGCAAGAGTACCAACAACCTCAACCTGACATGCCAGTGGAACCAGTGCCGCACCACTACGGTGAAGCGCGACCACATCACTTCGCACATCCGCGTTCACGTGCCCCTTAAGCCGCACAAGTGCGATTTCTGCGGCAAGACCTTCAAGCGGCCCCAGGATCTCAAGAAGCACGTCAAGACCCATGCCGACGACTCGGTCCTTGCGCCGCGTCCCGGCCAGGACCCCACTGGCGGTCTCGGCTCAGCATACCGCGCGCACTCCAGTAAGTTCTCGGTCCCCGTCTCTGTCTCTGTGAGCCCTGTTTGCCCTACCCTTTTTTGTCGACTGCGATTGTTCCTAAGAATCTACTTTGCTAACTTGTTGTCCAGCAACCTCGAGCTACTACGACCACAATGGACAGATCCGCACAAATCCTTCCGCCTTTAACCAGTCGCACCAGACCGGTGGCTACTACGCCCAGCAGCAGGCCTACGGCGGCGGCATGTACTTCCCTCCTGCCCTAAACCCCCGCAGCGACGGCTTCATTGGTGGCCACCACCACAGCCACCACCACCAGCAGCCCCAGCACCACCACGCTGCTGCCCCTCCCCCAACTGCTCATCACCATGCCCAGCACCCCCACCCCCACCACGCTGCTCCCCAGCACCACATGGGCCCTGACGTCGGTGGCCACGGCGGTTACGGTGGTGGCGGCTCGCGCCGCAACATGGACCTGCTCAATGACTTTTTTGGCTCGCTTAAGCGCGGCAACGTCGACCCTGCTTCCTACCACCAGGTTGGCCGCTCTCTGATGCCTCTGCAGTCTGGCGGCGGTGGCGGCGGTGTTGCTACGGACTATGCGCCGCAGCCGCCCCATCTGCTGTCTGCACCTATTGGCCACAACCCCATGGCCCAGCACTATTACCTGCCCCCTATCCCCAACCTGCGCACCAAGAACGATCTCGAAGAGATGGATGCTCTTCTGGAGCAGATGCAGACCACCATCTACGACAACTCGGGCGCTTCGCCGACCCCCAACACGCACGTCTTTGACCAGATGCGCCACCACAGCAACGGATACGGAGCCAGCTCTGCTGCCGCCGCCGCCGCTGCCGTCTCGGCTGCCCACATGCCTTCTCCCATCACTGCCATGTCGCACTCGTCACAGAGCGGTGGTTCGCCTGCCGTGACCCCACCGTCCAGCGGTGCATCATACACCTCGGGTCACTCTCCTAGCGCATCTAGCACGGGCATGTCGCCTCTGACGCGCCAGGCTCCCTCCATCATCCCCACCTCTGTCGGCGGCAGCATTGCCTACCCCCAGCTGCCGACGTCGGGTGTGAGCTACCACGGCTCTGCCGCTCCGGCGACACTGGGCTCTAGCTTCCCCCAGGATGACCGGCCGCACCGCGGTGGCATGCTGCAGAGCATCAGCCGCAAGGTGGCCACCGCCAAAGCAGAGGAGGAGCGCCAGAGAAGAGAGAGTGCTGTGACCGCTGCGTCGCCGTCGGCTGCGTCGGATACTAGCAGTGGCAGCAGCGAGCCCGAGTCGTACGACCAGTGGCTGAACAACGTTCGCGTCATCGAGTCGCTGCGTGACTACATCAAGACTCGCCTGACCCGGCAAGAGTACGATGCGGCTCGCGAGCGTGCCGATGGCCGTGAGCTGCCGCCACCATACGCCGGTCGTGAGGCGCCCGAGTCTTCAGGTCCAAGCTCGTCGACCCGTCTGCCGCCACCGGCGTCTCTGTACCCTACGCTGCGCATGTCCGAGTAAGAATTATGTCATCTTTGTAGTTCATTTCTTTGTCTTCTTTCTTTTATTATCTTTGTACATTCGCAACGAATTATGTCTGGGGGTTTGATTTTTTTTTCTTTCAGGTTTAGCAGTTCAGTTTATATCCCCCTTTATGCTGTCCCGTTTCTTCTCTTCTACTTCTACTTCACTCTTACTGGGGAAAACAGGTTGGAAATATTTAACTGGAGTTATCGAGAATCGATTTATATTATTTTTATTCACTCAATAATTTGGTATCATATGTATGTGACTTTGTGACAGTATGACAACCGTACATGCATGGCGCATGGCCTATGCCTTAGACTCGTTCTGGCATCGCTGGCACATGCACCAGCCACCCAGACTGCCGCTTGCCCACTCGCGCCGCTCCTGTACTGGTAGATCAATGTCGCAGTAGTGATTCAGGATCTCCTGGTTTGCCTTGATGCCACCCGGGCGCTTTGGTACGTCTTTGTCTCCTGTCAGATTCACCCGCTCTTCCCTTGCCATCAGCACCATACGACCACCCCATTCCCACGCAACGTTTGGGTCGCAGTCGTGGTTTGCAAGGCACCACAGCGGGTGCACTGCGGCCACATCAGGCCGTCCATCGCGCCGACTTTTGCGTGCAGACGCCGTGCCGCGGAACTTGGCGTACAGCGTGTTACACACCCACACATCGTAGACGTCTAGCTCGGCAAAAATGTCGAGGTCCATCTTCTCGAGAATGTGCAGCGGTGTAGCAATGTTAGCCTCGAAACTGAAAGGCAGCGTGGTCTCTTTGCTTTCTATAGAGCTGAAATCGCCCCAAATGTACTTGACCTCGTCCACTTCGAGTGGGTGCGTCTCCTGGTGTGCGGCCATGGCCAGCAGACGTGCCAGCAGCAGCACATACAGTGCATCGTCAGCATCGCGTGCGTTCTCGGGGTCCTTGGCAATAGTATCGACGTCCTTGTCGCAGACGGCCGGGTGGTATTTTTCCTGTGCCCGTTCGTAGCAGAACTCGTCACAGAACACGGTATCGTAGCACTCGGGGCAGTTGACGGCCTTGTCAATGCTCGGTAGTCCCATGCCACAGGCGTCACAAGCCGACTCCTTGAGACGATTGTTGGCCGTGAGCAGAGAATATTCACGCAGCACGGGCTCGCCGCCAGCAATATCCTCTTTGGCGAACACGCCCAGCTGGACACATGTGGAGACAGTATCTTTGTCTCCAGCAGCAGTAGAGGCATCATCGAACAAGATGGGCAGCTCCGTTGCGCGCACTTCACACTTGGGCGCAGCAGCGGCGAGCAGCTCGTTCAGGTAGGCAAGCGATTCGGGCGACGACCGGTTTGGCTCGTGTGTGTTCCATGGATACACTTGGCGGCGCACAGTGCCACGGTTTGGTAGTTCCGAGGGCGAGTACTCTTCACTGCGCCCCAGCTCCCGCAGACGTCTGCGTGCCTCTGTGTCAATCTTTTCTTTTGTCTGCAGCAGCTCCTTGTCCTCAGCCAGGGCTGTAGCAGCCAGTCCACGCTGGCAAAAGTCATGGGCACTGCGCAGACAGCCGCAGAGGAAGGAGTTGGCAGCCAAGATTTGGTAGCATCGGATTGCGGCGACACGGCCCATTCTTTGGCACTCTTTGAGGTCGGGATGATCCTCATCGTCTGTGTCTTCTTCGGTTGCTTGAGTCTCTTCTTCAGCAGCGGGAATGAGATCTTCGACGCCCAAAAGAATACCAGGCACAGTCCCGACGTACATGGACATGGCCTCGTACGCCTGTTCATGGTACTCGAAGCTATCATCGCTGATTTCGTCGGTCAACAGCAGTGCACGGTAGGCGTCGCCGCAAGCAAGGTCTGGGTACTCTAGCTCGGCATGGACATCGGCACGGCGCAGGTATAGGATGATGTCATAAGGCGAGTCGGCCAGAGCATCTGTAAGCTGCTGGCGCTGCTCGAGGAGTTCAGGCACCTGAGCAGCGGCCTCGGTGTCGCCCATTTTAGGGACGAGAATCGGCGGTCAGGATGTTTTAGACCTGGTGCAGAATATGTGATGAGGGGGTGGGAAGGGTTTAAGCAGTGGCAGATGATCGGTGTGGTATCCGAATAAAATTCTGAAAATCTTTAAATATTTACAGAGTGTATGATGTGTTTATTGATGAGATTCAGCACTGCATTCGTTGTGTGCGTGGTGGGGTCGCTGTTTGAAGTGTTGTGGTGAAGCTCTACAAAGAGTTTTCAACGAGGCAAATTTTTCTATCTCATACTTGGTATTAGTGGGTGTAGCGCTGAGTATTACACCAGCGCCCAGCCTTTGTTTACACTGAGGTACAATGCAATTGATGCATGATCTTTATAATTTATTTTTGATTTGTATCATCATTTTGATATAAATCTTTTTATTACAATTTTGATTCTTAATTGTATTTTTTTGTATTTTTTTTGTACTTTTTATTGTTTTATTTATTGATAAAAATCAACATATCCAGAATTCATATACATGCTCAATGAACAATAAAGTAGCACACTGCTCTGCAACTCACAGTACAAGCTACCTTTATCAATAGAATGTATCGCATTGATCATCCATGGACTCTATTCTATTCGGATGCTAAATTTAGCCAATATACGCCGTCTAGTTGCTGCCCCCCCGCAGATCGCTCAGGCCATTGACATAGTACGCAGGAACGGCCGGTGCATCGGGCTTCTCCCAGTCCTCCTTCTTGTTGACACCGGTAAGGACAGCCAACGTGCCGCCCAGATTGCCCTGCACACCGAACTGGATGTCCGTGTTAAGACGGTCACCAATCATGCACGTCCGCGCCCGGTCCAGCTGGAACTTTCCCTCGACGGCGTCCAGCATGGCCTGACTCGGCTTGCCCAGTGCCAGCGGCTGCTCGCCAATCATGTTGCTGAGCGCTACAACCGACGCTGAACCGGCACCGGGGAAGAAGTTGTGGCACATGGGCAGCGTGCTGTCAATGTTGGTGGCCAGGAATAGGGCCTTGCCGCCGTTCTTGGCCGTGGCCTTGTCCTCAGCGCTCACATGGTTGCCGCGTAGGTAGCCATGGGCATGTGCCAGCTTAAAGTAGTTAACATGAAAGTCGAGGCCAGCCAGGACGACGCCGACGTTGGGATCGAGCGTGGCGCCGCTGGCAATGCCTTCAAAGTCCTCAGTAGCCATGCCGAGCTTGCGGTAGGCCGGGTCTGTGCCACCAACATACTCGATGCCTTCGCTCTTGAGCTCAGTTTCGATACCGGCCTCGCCCAGGATAAATACTTTGTTGCGCGGCGGCTCAAGCTTGAGAATACGCGCAATATAGATGGCTGCCGAGTAGGACGAGCCAAAAATGTCCTCTACCTGGCACGGGATGCCCTTGGCGGATAGTTTTGCGTGGTACTCGGCACGCGACTTGGTCGAGTTGTTTGTCACAAAGACCGTACGCTTGCCTGAGAGTGTCAGCTCTATCTTCGCCTGATAGTCGCCTCAAAACTCAAGACTCAAAACTCAAAACTCAAAATTCAAAACTTGGAGAGATACTTGCCCTTGCTCTGGAGAAACTTGATCGTCTCAGGAACACCATCAAAGACGTGGTCACCGGACCACAAGACACCTACACTCATGGTAAGTATGCGTCACTGCCTCATACCTTGAAGACTATGATTCTCACCATCGCAGTCAAGGAGGAAAGTCTAGAGTATTAGCCGAGGCCGATGCTGACCATATATCCCTAGTACAAAAGCTTACATCAAACTTGTCGAGGAACTCGTTCAAAGCAGCTGCGTCGCCGGTGAGAAACTTTGGCTGGGCCATGGTGGCTAATGTCTTGACGTAAAAGTTTGACGTGTATTGAGTAGCATAAGCAAGAGATGAGACGAGGCTGCCAACGGGGAATATCTACAACGACTATTGGGTATCAATTATGGCAACTGCGAGGAACTGTGAGTCGAGCGTGCTTTCTTGTTTAAGATGCTCCGCAATTTCGCGCGTGGCCGATTGCCGCACCTCTCTCTTCTTGGCCTGGGCCGACAAACGTACCCCTCCAAATCCGTCACCGTTGATAGACGAAGTGAGCCAAAGATGATTAATAACTGCTCTTCTTGAATTATCAGATAATAAAATAACCACTGTCCAGCGATACTCTGTTGAATGAGACAATAGGAGTAATGAAGCACAATAAAATATATATATATATATTACATAATCAAGATTAAGATAGGGATATTTACGAACAGCAAGAGCGACCAGACGTTTCGCACAGGATGCTGCAACAACGGCAAGAACCTGTCTTACATAATCACCAACAGGTGCGCGCTTAAAGGCGTCTTGGAAATTATAATGCTTCACTTACATCCGGTGTATTAGTGACTTCCGTTGCGGCAACTCGGGCTGGTCGGTTCACACCTGAGTATATTTTGCCGTGGCCGGCGCTTTGGGAGGGGCAAACTGATTTTTTATAATTTCAACTAAGCATACAGTAAAATTAATGACGGGCAGGCTATGACGCAATAGCGCGGTGACAGGCAAGTAGCGCTATCGTCACAGTGTCAGGGTTCGCTCTCGCCTCATCGATAGCTGTCGGTAATGTTTTACTCTCAACTTTCAATTCTTTGTTAGTTTGGCAGAGGCTGTATGTGGTAATTGAAGCGAAGCTTCTTTGGTCCTCACTTTAGTGACTGCACGTGGGATTACACCACTGGATCGCGCCTTCTTCTGTCTCGCTCCTTCCGACTTGGAAAAATTAAAGCAATAAGATAAAAAACGAGGATGACGCACTCCTTCCCCGGAAGATCGCCCACAGTGACTGCCATAATATTCGTATCTATATAGCCCGATTGGTTGATATATATCTGAGCTCACTGGGAAGGAGCGATGAAGCCTTTCCTTCTTGTTGTGTGCGAGTATGTTTATTTTCATCTTTTTTTTCAGTTTCATATCTCCTCCATTTAGTACTTCATCTGATTCTCGTATTTCGTCCGAATTTTGTGTCAGCATGTCTTATTTAGCAGCAATCCAGCTTCTCAGTCGATCTTGCAAGTGCAAACAAAGAACGACATCTTATCAGAGGAGAGGGGTCTAACACCGAACGGTTCTTCAACTTGGTCGGCTGAACCAAGGTCAATGTAAACACGCCTGCCCGTGGCGCCTTCTGTATGTTGTCCTCTTTAGAGAATGGTGAATCGACACGGATATCAAAGAGGAAAGAGCAGTCCGCAGCTCTGCACCGCACCTTCCTCGCCCTTTGGTCTCCTGCCTGTCTGCCGGGCCTTTTGCTAGACTACAATGTGACGTATCGCAATTGTTAAGAAAAAGTCATTTATTATTAATTTCAGCCACCTTATACGCAAGTATCTTATGATGTATATCTACATGTGTGTACAGTCAAGGTTTCTTCTTTGGGCAGCTTGCCGCTCATGTAAGACCACCAGTTGATCAGTAGAAGGGCCGTTCTTCA
The DNA here is from genome assembly GCA_029298715.1 of Ophiostoma ulmi. Classification (NCBI taxonomy): domain Eukaryota; kingdom Fungi; phylum Ascomycota; class Sordariomycetes; order Ophiostomatales; family Ophiostomataceae; genus Ophiostoma; species Ophiostoma ulmi. The sequence goes on along the minus strand of JANSLN010000002.1, from coordinate 1,814,191 downwards.
TTATCCAAGGTAGTGAAGCCGATGCCATTCCTTCCTCTTTTCATGCACAACTTTCCCTGCACAATTGCCTACTTTTGCCGTTTTCTGGTGGTTACTTCCTCTTTCCTACAGTTTGTATGCCTTTCTGCCTTCCTAACTTTCTGCCTTGCTCTTCCCTCTCTCCCCCCCTCTTCTTACTCATTAGATGCTCATTTAAATTCCCTGATTTATTCACTGTATTCTTCAACCACTCCAGTGAACCCCGTCGCAGCCCCACTTGCCATTCCTTATCTTTTTTTTTTCTTCTTTGACCACCCGCTACAGTAGCTTCTAGCACCTACCGCTGAATTCACCACCTATTCACCACCCATTAGACAGGTCCGTCTACCCCCCCATCCTCATAAGACCTAACCCCCCCCCCCCCCCCAAATAAGACTGAGGAAGCACCTTCTCTCGCGATTTGAATAACCTCACCTTCCAACCGCCTTCTTTGAGCACTACAAACAACGCAACAAACGGCTTACCTTTTGAACAAATCAATTAGCAGTTACTGCTCTCTTTTAAGCAGTTAATTCGGCGAGTGAATCCATATCCATTACCTTGTCTACCCTTTCCATCGCCTGGAATATTACGAGACATATTTCGACATATCCCAGCAAATCTTACGACTCTCGGCCATCCCATCTTGTTGCCTCGCCGTCCCCCCAACTGCACGCATATCTCACCATCTGCGCAGTCAAAAGCCAAATCATTGCGCCCTCTGACTACAGTCTTGACCACGTCACTTGTCAACATAATCGCCGCAATTCTCTGATTCTCTCTGACCATCTGAGGCATTCGAGCGCCAAACTGCGACCTCTGGAACAAGGTGTATGTTCTGTCTCTATATCTCCCACAACCTCTCCACAGTCGTTTGATATTGTATCAGTGCTAACTTGCAAGCCGCCGTATCCATAGATACTCAATACCCAACACACCACACCAAAAAAAACAAAAACACATACACACCGTCACAATGGGAAAACAAACAAATCTTTACGCCTTCAACGACGTTGCAGCCCTGGCCCCGGCCCTGCGCACGTACGTCATCCAGTGCCAAAACGCCGGAATCCTGCGTCACGGTGTTTTCAAGGTTGCCGTCTCCGGAGGCAGTCTGCCCGCAACCCTAGCCAAGGCCCTGCTTCTGCCGGGAGGCGAGGCTGGCAGCGAAGATTCTCTGCAGTTTGACAAGTGGGAGATTTTCTTTGCCGACGAGCGCGCCGTGCCCCTCGACCACGCTGACTCCAACTACGCCCTGCTCAAGTCGGAGCTGCTCAACAAGATCCCCGCCAGCTCTGGCACACCCACCGTGCACCCCATTGATGTGTCCGTGCTGGACGACACACAAGAGCTTGCCGACAAGTACGAGCAGGTGCTGGTCGCATCGTTTGCAAGCCGCGACAGCGTGCGGCTGCCGATTTTTGACCTTCTGCTGCTGGGCTGCGGCCCCGACGGCCACACTTGCAGTCTGTTCCCCGGCCACGAGTTGCTGCGCGAGACCAATGCATGGGTCGCGCCGATCGAGGACAGCCCCAAGCCGCCGCCGCGGCGCATCACTCTGACCCTGCCTGTTGTGAACCACAGCGTGCGGGTCGCCTTTATTGCAACGGGTGGTGGTAAGAAGGAGATTATGAAGGAGATCTTTGACGAAAACAGCGGCCTGCCGTGCGCACTGGTCAACGAGGGCTCTGGCGACCGGTGCAGCTGGTTTGTGGACAACGCGGCCGTCGAGGGCGTGACCTTCCCGAAGCGCGTCTTCAGCCTGTAGGGAGCGAGAAGACGCCATACGCTCAATTCAAAGACAGAATCAATCGTGGCGACCGAGCCCCTCTGAGTAGGATATACGGACACGCTCACGGAATTCGAGGAGAACGGACATATACCTAGGCAGTGTCGACGCTGCAAGTTCGGCTAGACGATGATGACGATGATGATAGAAGAGGCAATGGGATCTGGTTGGGGGGTATTTCATATTTGAAAAGATACAAACAAGATATCAGAAGATATGGCTACATGTGGGAGGATATCACATTGATTTATTGCCGTCTGTTTACTTGCCTTCTTCCCTTTTTATTTTATTCTCTTTCATTGCTTTATTTCTTTATTCTCTCTTTGCTTTCATATATCTCACGACTTGACGGCAGCCTAGTCTTTCAACTATTAAACTTTCAGAACTGTGCCGTAATTATGACAACATATAACAAACCCCAGAGCAGAGCAGGTATCCTTTGTGTTCGCAGCTAGAATAGAATAAAATAATAAAATAAAATAAAAATGTTATTCACCTCTACTATGGATGGCCTGCACACCATAGTAGTTGGCTGCCAGACGAGCTCAACACCTCTAATTGATCACAGAGGATCAGCCGGTTGTCAGATGGACCTGGATGATAAATATGTTGGGGTCGTTGATATGAGTGTATCGGACACTCGATATCAGCCTTGATAGCCATCATCTATAGAATACATATTGGCTTTTCTTACCTTCTCAGAAGCATATGGGCTTCCCGACTACAAGCCCCATCGAAGAGGTCAATGCCGAAGGCGGTATGAATATTACGGGGACGCATAGACCGTTTCCTTTCTCAGTCCCAAAAGGTTACTGGCGGGTCTCATCTTGAAGGACATGTCTGGTTGAAGGATAACAAGGGTACGTTCTGGCATTGACAGTTGTCATTGTGCGTGCTCCTCTCCATATCATCGTCGTTGTCGTTGTCGATGCAGCACTTGTAGATGCCTAGATGATGCGAGCTACACGCCGAGTCTAGGGCTTGATTTATGAAGCTTGGAGTTTGAGAGTCAGGTACTCGATACTCTCAAGCTCGAAAAGGGACAGGGGGGGGATGCAACTGCCATAGTTGGGAACATTCATAATAAAATCACATGGTCACGGACTAGTCAGCCAAGTTAACAGAGACAGATGCCGTCTCACAATGTAAAGCCAACGTTGATTTGGAGAGATTAGCTAATCAACTGGAATTCAAACGAAAACATATCATGTGTAATTTCGACTGACTAAAGTTTTGATTCTGCCAGCAACGACATTAAAGTAACGGCATGCTCATAGACACCGTTGTCAGATACTATCTAGTATTAAAGAAAAGTATGACGACACAAGTTCGCCATGTGTGGGCGAGACAGCTTCTCTTATGCATATGCTGGCAGCCCCCACTGGACAATGCTCGTGGAGACGTAGATGTGCAGCGATTTTGCTATTGATTATTTATATCTTTTGAAACGACCACACCACCACGTTGAAGATCTACATTGCTAATTTGTCGTCTCGCGTTGGCTTATCAACAGTTTGCCTTCTTCCCCTTGGCTTACACCGTGTCTCGCGGTTAATAACAGTGCTGTGATGACTAATCAATAAATGTGAACTTGGCCGAAAATTGGCAAAAATAAAAAATAAAAATAAAAATAAAAATAAATAAAAAAGTAGACATGAACCTATCTATCCATCGACCATATGCAACGTCAATGATACAAAAAATTGATCGATCACGGGATCGAACCGTGGACCTGCGCCGTGTTAAGGCGCCGTCATAACCAACTAGACCAATCGACCGTTGATGACCTGGATGTCACACTCGATGAACGGAGCGATGGAGAAGTAGATTATGTAGTCGAGACGAAAAGGACATGGCATAGAAAGTTTCGATACAGGATGTAATGTAGACAGAGCAGTGTCAGAGATCGCAGTTGGTTCGAAGCCCTGCTCTTGGCACACCAAGCTTTGTCGCCATCTTTTTATTGTTTATTTTTTTTTAAAAAAAACATTCATATCCAGTTTAGTATTTTCCAGCATTTCCACACATGATACTCCCCTGATCAACCTCGCAGGGCTGCCAATACATAGGATGGGGCACGGAGAACGGAAGAAGTCTCAAACACGAGCCATCCCAGAGATGGGTAATCTGATGGAGTGCATTTCGTTGTAACCCGCTACAACGGCGTACTGTAGGGTAATACTGAGTAGAAGCGAAAGCTAAAATAGTCATAGAAAAGTCTAATACGGTGTGGACTGAGATAGAGCGCACTGACACAATGGCAATACTACACAGTCAAACTTGATCACGGCGATGCGTGGAGCTGTGAGGAGCTGGATGTGCCAGTGATGTGAGTAGCTAACCAGGCTGGCATATTTCTCATCTCGTCCTTTGTCTCTTTCGTTTTTCATTTTTCGTCACAACTAGAAACACATCTCTCGCCGCGAATACGTAGGGCCATCTAGCAGGAATACGGAGTATCTTACAAGTCCGCCCAGACATCCGCATCACACTTGCTCATTACCGACGCGACGGACGCGTTTTAGGTTGACTAGTCAGGTACAGACGAGTCAGGTATCTTTTTTAGTTTTAGTTTTAGTTTTAGTTTTAGGTCTATGTCAATGGATTCGGTATCTTTGGTATTGATTCGAGTGCTTGTATTCTCTTTTTGTACCCTTCAATCGGCTATCAGAGGGAAACTCACATGGAAGAGAGACACGCGTAAGGTATTTCGCAATAAATCAATAATAACGCACGGATGGACAATTTCAGGGCGACAGAGACAAACCACTGAGAACGAATACTGCGAGAAAATCGGCTTAAGAATATAGTGACATCTCTCAGTATAAAAGGACGTTGCAAATTACCCCTGGCCTAGAGTTTGGCCCTTGGGACTTTTGATCCTTCAATATGAAGTCGGTCTTTATTCAACACATTCTGGACTCGTTGACGTGTTATTTTCATCTGGACGGTGAGTCTGAGTATATATTGCCATGATATCGTGATATGTATTAGTCATCACGATTGAGTCGTTGTGATACTTTACTTGATACTGTCTAATGCTGTACCACTGATTATTTACCTCGATCATTTTTTAAACAACAACCGCGTATAGTCGCAAATGTGAGAGCCACTTAATTCGTGTATCGCCCGCCATTTTAAGCATACTCGGCATGCTCTACCAGTCTTCCTCTCTACCTTTGCTACTCCAGCTACGTGTTTCAGCCTTTGGTCCGGGGAACGTCGACGGCATGAAAGAATGCGACACTACGACACAAGAGGCAAAGAATTTTCTCTGTATTTATCATGTGCCAATCGACTCTGAATGAGTAGCGACTGGGCCAAAACGACCCAAGACCCAAGACCAGCCGACAGGGGTTACAGGCCGATCCAGCCAATTAGAGCGTAGTGTTGAAGTCGCAAAGAGGCAGAGTCGTAGGTTTAGCGTGTACCAAAGTACCTTGAATTCTTGGGCTTGGCATCGCTGACGTACTGAGTAGGCAGACTCCGTATTAAGATGATGAAAATAGCAAAGAGGCAAGAACGGAGGCCGCGGAATGTCGCAAGGCAGGCGCGATTGGGATGAAATAAGCCTCCTTCTTGTTTCTGTTCTTCGTCTCTTATCTAGTATTGCAAAGGCAGGCACGGAGTTTCTGAGAACACGCACACACCGAAATAGGGCAGGTCCTTCTTTGCTCCTTTCTTCTCAAACACTTAACACCAAACTCTGAATTTCTCGTGGGATGCCCCCTTGACATCCTTCCTAGACATTCTGCTTTCTCTTCCGCTTCACCCTCGACATTTCTCGCGCCCTCACTCGTGTCCTCCGTCCTCCGTCCTCCGTCCTTTCTTTTGTTTGATTTTTCGGGTATTTGGATACTTGGATATCTGATATTTGATATTTGATATTTGATATTTGAATATTGTTCGTCTCGTATCCTTTCTCATCCTCCCCGCTGCCTCTCGTCATCGTTGTTCGACTCACGCTCGGAATAAATACTTTTATTTCCACTTGGGTTTCTTTGATTTACTACTCTATTCTCAGCTCTATTCTCATACCTATTTCCATAACTATATATACTCTGGCATGCTATTCATGCCAAGTTCCTTTATATACTTGTCTTCAACGCGGCCCGCAGGCATAGCCTACCGGACCACATCTTCTTTGTTTAGTTCTTTTGCTTTGCTTTTCTCTTATTATCTCATTTTTATTTTTATTCTCCCTTCTCTCCTTCTTCCCTACTTATTTGTGCCAATCTTGTATTATTTGCGCATCCCGTCCTGCGCATGCGCGTTGCATCCTGCATTGATTAACTCTCTTGGCCTCGTCTGCCCGATTCACCGCATCGACCACATTCGTTCCATACCTGCCCACGCCCACGCTCTTTTCGCATACAGAACCCATTCGTTACGTCTCGCGCCTTGTATAACATCTGTACATTTACTCTCCTGCGCATCACCGACTACAACATCTGCACTTTCTGCACTTTCTGCTCCTGCATAGCTTACGACTCGACTGCCTTCATCCTGCCCACGCCACGAAGCTGTGATTCGATACGCCCAAATACGCTCTCTCCCGCATCTGTCTGCGGGGACACCACACCAGTCTGGGGTCTTCGGAACACTGCTTGATCGTGGATATTGCACGTCTTATTACTACGGTACTAATAAGATTGCTCTACATCTCGGGAAGCTCCAAAACAGGGCACATCCTTGATTCAGCCGAGAGCATCTTAGTAGCACATCTACGCAACCCATCTCGGCACGATAATAGTAATATCTCATCCTTTTACGCCTCTTTGGCCCCTCTGGCCTCTACTGCCACGCAGCCGCCCGCCACGGCCGCCTATCCTTCTTCCCCATCCTCGTTCATGCCCTTATCCGGCAGCACAGACGGCAATATGCTCAAGACCATGCCCTTGTCTATGTCCAGCGCCATGTCCAGCAGACCAAATATCGACACACCTTCTTCCCGCGCAAAGCTGTCCAAAGCCTTGCCTGCGCCACCTCCCGCGTTAGACAAACCCGTTCCTGATCCGTCTTCCAGCTCGGACAGTACTCCCAACCTTCCTCCGCTGCTCCGGACATCCTCCTCTCAGCACCCTGCCATTTCTGCCTTTGGCATTGCTGCTCCAAACTCTTACAACTCATACAATGCCACGCAGCCTGTCTTGACTAAACTTACAAAAAAGCCCGTGCCGCCCATGCGAAAGATGCCAGGAACCATGACCTCTGGGCGGCCCTCACCCGCATCTGCTCTTCCCGAAGTCCCTCCACCACCTCCACCGCCAGAGAAGACTGTACAAAACACATACTCACCCCCGGCGCAACAGCAACGGATAGAACAGCCCCAAGTGCCGTCGAAAGATACTCCCAGCCAGCAAGGCCCAATTTCTCCCTCTTCCATTGGTCCAATACGCCGCCGTCCGGTGGGCAATTCCTCTTCTTTAGCAACAAGCAACGACCAAGCCAAGTCTCCTCGTTTGCCTGACTTGCCCAGCTTTGACAGTTTCGGAAGCCTCAGCAGTCTTCCTAGCCAGGCCCAGTCCAATCAATCCAATCAGTCTGCAACCACGCTTCCTTTGGTAGCATTCTCACCGCAGTCTGGAGATCGCACCGACGCAGCCTCAGACACCCAGTCGCAGACCAAGACGGTGCGCCCATCGGACGTAACTGAAGAGGAGGCAGATAACTCAGATTACCCCGAAAACGCGAGAGTGACTTCCATCTCGAGCATCCTGTCCGCGTACTCGCAAGACTCATCGGCCTACCCCGGCTTGTCATCGTCAACTTCTGATGGTACTATCAGCACAAATACCTCGTCATACATGTCCCAGGGTATTACCCTACCTGCACCGCTGTCACCAGGGTTGCCACGGTCTCCAGGAATAGATGAAAACGAGCAGTCGGCGCTGTCGTATCTGCTAGACGGATATACTGACGACGACAAGCCCGACTCTCTGACAAGTGCAGTGGCCAGTCCCACGAATCTGACGACACCCAGTCTGGTTAGCCCGATGAGCCCCAAATTGCAGGAAGACGATTATGACCCGTACTCTGACGACTCGTACTACAACTTTCAGCGGACCCTGACAAAGCTGGAACTCCAAAACGCCACAAGCAGCAGCGACGGTAATAAGCGGATGTCCGACGTTACACAAACCCCAGAACACAAGGTACAAGAGCAGACTCAAACAGAGCAACCCCAGTCACTGCGAGCAACACCAGGAAGGACAAGTCTGACACCAACAACTTCAAGTTCGACAACTCCATCATTTTCGACGACCTCAACAGCTCTTCCCCCACGCTCGACGTCTCTTGTTCGTACCGCGGACGGTGTTTCCACGACGCCAATCCAGACGTCAGACGCACCCTCTTCTGACCTTTTTGCGCGGCGGATAGGAGGGGCATCAGCGGGCCTATCAATTCCTGAGCTGAGACTGAAGCCAACGTCAGCTTCTGCAGCTGCAGCAGGCGCAACAGGCGCAGCTACATTTAGCACCGCCGCACATGCAGCTGCAGCTGCTGACGCGGACAACCTCCACCAACAATTGCAATCACAATCCCAATCACAAGCACAACCACAAAGACAGGCAGATAACGCAGAAAACAAGAGCGATCTGGCCCCCGTTGCACCGTCCAAGGACGAGGGTTACGTCCCATTCCGCCCGCCCACGAACCCGCCCCCCCAGTCTCCTTTGCCTACTCTGCCGTCAAAGGCTAAGGTTGATCGCGATCTCAGCCCCAGACTCGATCTCAAGCTCGACCGCGACCAACTCGACCTTGACCCGCCGCGACCGCGTTCCAAGTCCCCCCCTCAACGACCTGGCCTGTCCCTCGCCGTGCCAGGTGGCCTGCCGGGCCGTAATATCCGCCCTTCACGCCAGAACAGCCCCGCGACGACACCGGCGACAACGCCGAGAGCGACAACGCCCAAGGTTAGCCCTGGTTTGGACATTGCGAGCGCAGTTTCTGGAGCAGGCGCATACCCCAATGCCGATTCCCCACTGTCAACGACAATGGGCACCGGCCTGTCAAAGATTGAGGCCAAGATCACCTCGAGCGTGAAGCGTAAGGAAATTCCCTCGAAAATACAGAGTCTAAAGCAATCACAGCCGCAGTCTCAGCCGGAGCGTCTGCCCACACCGGAATACGACAATGACCAACAGAACAGCACCGCCCAACTCAGCTCATCCGCAGCCAAGAATGGAAACGCAGCCGGTGGACTTCCTGTTGTATCAGCCGCCCTGTCTATGCCGGCATCCAGAAGTAGCTCGGCCACTGCTGTCAATGCACCTGCATCTCCAGAGGCATCGCCTACCCGGTCTTCTGCCGAATCTATTACACCGACCGCACCCCCTGCTCCAACTGTAAAGGATAGTATCAACAGCCCTCTGCCAAAGCAGGCTGCGTTTGGTCTCGTTGGAAGGGATATCCGGCCCGTGAAAAAGCAACCCGAGCAGCCCCAGCTTCAGCCTGAGCAGCAACAAGCACAACAGCATCAACAATTTGCCCCGCGGACCTCATCACGGAATGTACCTGCTGCAGCTATAGCACCATACCCGGAATCAATTCCCGCCGATACCAGCAGCCAAGTGACCATTAAGGCTGTCGCCGACAAGACCCCGACCATTCTGTATAACGGCCAGCAGCAATCGCAGCAACAACAAGACGAGCGTCGACTGTCTAGCCGTGGCTCGAATGATGGTGCGCCTCTTGCCCCGGGCATGCCTCCCGCGTTCCCGTCTTACACGGTAACGGAGCCGGGAGTGAACGGCAGTGCCGGCACATCCCTGGTGGTCACACCGGACACCGTATTCACAGCACCATCGCCGTCGCCGATGCACTTTAACTGCATGCAAGGTCACCGCGGCATGTTCCGCGACCTAAATATGAACTACCCGCTGAGCTGCCAGACATGCCAGACGTACGAGCGGTCGGTGCGTTGGCGGTGCAAGTGGTGTTACGTACGGATCTGTACGGGCTGCCGTGACGTGCTGCATACACATGCGAACCATGATCTGGCGAAGCTAATGCAGTTTATCAAGAACCCAGAGTCGCTCCAACAGGTCCAGCAGCAGAGTCAGCAGCAGCAGCAGCAGCAGCAACAGAAAATGCAGATGCAGATACAGATGGGCGGCATGGATTCGAGCTATGAAGGTGACGGCCGGATGAGGTTGCGAGGCGGATCCTCGACTGACCTCCCCGTCATCCGTGAAGCATGATCCTTGGTATCTTTGGTGTCTCAGATATCTGACTCATGTTGATGTCTCTTTTGACGTCTTATATCTTTACGTCTTTACATCTCATCTTGGCTTTCATTGGTTATAATGTCTCATATCTGAAGATACCATTTTCTTTCTTTTTTTCACTTCCTGTCATGTTCATTCTAATTTTCTGATTCTTCTCTCCATATCATGTCGTAATTCCTTTGTCTTTACTCTTCATGACGGTGATACGCGGTCTCTACACGATACACACGAGCTCGAGATAATTTGTGTCTTTTGTCTTTTATTTTTATTTTTATATCTCATTTTCATTATTCATCAAAAGTGTACTTTATATAGGTGATCCATACAATATATCATTATTAGTTTGATCAAGTACTAGATATGAAGCACAGTGAGTGACTATGCACATCAATACAAAGAAGCGCAAACGATCGACATTGCTAGTTTATAGGTGCTAGTATTGGCTGTTGTTGGTTAGTCCCCGCAATAACTGCCATTCGTAGTGCTTATCTTATCACACCTGGCGTATAATTGAGCCAAAACAAAGAGTGGACCAATGAGGTCACTTCCTTCCCCAGCTACCCTTTGTACCTGCTCCTTTTACAATCATCACAGCCTCGCGACTTTTCGTAAACGTCCTTGAATCTTTGAGTCTTTGGATCAAAACCAAAATGCCAATACCACAGCCATCTGCACAGCAGAGGAAGACTGCTGTGCCGTCAGCAGCAGCAACAACGGGTCTTTCGCGGACGCGTTCTCTGCGCCGGCCACAAGCCACAGGACTGCCAGGGGCATCGACAACGACGACAACATCGACGACGACAGGTCCATCGGCGACATCATCACGAATGCCTAAAAAGCTGTCATCAACGCCTTCCCCGGCTAAAAACATATCTTCCACACGCCTCCCATCCAAATTGACACGAGCTATACTATCTGCCCCGACACGTCTTCGCCCTGCTGCCCCAACATCAGCAGCATCAGCCACATCTACCACGTCAACATCACCAAGAACCGCGAAACCCCCATCTTCGTCGCGTACACATCTTATCGGCCAACCTGAACCACAAACAGCGCCGGTATCGGGTACTACGACTACCCGCCGGCCTTCGTCGTCGAGTGGGCGGCCTTTATCATCGGGCGGCGTGTCTGCATCATCGGGAGGATCACCGGGAGGATCACGAACGACTGGGGTATCGGATCCAACAGCAACAAAGATACGAGGCCATGCCCGCACTCGCTCAACGTCATCAGTGACAACATCTGCAGCTTCGACATCACCTACGCCACCAACACGGCGAATTCAGCCTGGACCTGGAACTGTACGCTCAACACGTCATCCTCTCACATCAGCACCTGTGCTGCGTCCGCCATCGGCACAGTCAGCGCAATCTTCATCTGGAGGGAGCAGTTCTGGCGTGAAAGCAGCCGGAACTGGGCGAGCACCATTAGGCACAGCTACAAGTACAACTACCACGGCAGCAGTAAGAGCCTCGAGTAGGACTCAAAGGGAAGCTCCCACTGCTACGGCTACTGGGCGGCCACGGACACGAGACGGTGTTGCTGGAAAACCAGCCTTTAATACGCTACAGCAGCACTACTCACCAGCCAAAAATGCTGCACCGAAACCACGCGTGGCCGCCATCTTGGCACCGCCTGCATCCCCCTCCAAAAAACCAGCCAATGTTGCACTGTCGGCCGAGACAAGCCGTCTTCAGACACACCTGCTGCAACTTCACATGATGCATAGAGATGCCGTCGGCGTGTCTGCCGAGTGGCATGCGTCGGCACGGCAGGTCTTGATCGGTACACGATTTGCAGCCTTGGCCGCTGACCATGCCGAGCTAGCTCAAATCACAGCCAAGCGGGCTGAGTTGGCCAATGCGGCAGCGTTGCAGGACTGGGCATCCTTCCGCGGAGACAACGGCATGACCTTGGAGGAAAAGATTCAGACTCTGGACGAAGTACTAGCCGGCGTGTGGTCTTTCGCAGGTGATTCTCATTCATCTCATTCGTCACAACCTGCCGGGTACAGTCGGTACGCGCAGCTAGTCCGCCGATTTGAGCGTTGGGCACAGAAGACGGCAGCACAGGTCGAGGCGCGGCGGAAGATTGAATCTCTTAACGACTTGGGCGACCTGGCTGACGACGAAGGAGCCGCTGCTCTTCTTTTGTCCAACGAAAAGGAGCCTCTGCTGGACGCGTCGTGGCATGAAGAGTGTGGACAGCTGGTTCGGCGTCTTCAAGGATGGCAGAGCCAGCTAGAAATACTTAGTCGTGGAGTGCTTGATACAACAACAAAAAGTGACTCTGCAGACGGAAAGGCCCAGCCCAGCCTAGTCCGGGTGCTATCTGGGTGTACTGGACTGGTGGATGGCATGCTGGAGGAGCTGCGGGTGATGCAGCAGCTCGAACGCGAGGCTGCCGAGCAGGAGCTGGCATGGGTGCGGCGGATTAACGCAGTAGCAGGTGTCAATAACGACAGACATACTGAGAGTATCGATGCAAGCAAGACCCGAGCAGGCGCCATCTGGCGGACAATTTAGGAACGGTGTAGATCCTGTCGACACGTATGGCAGCGCACATGAATATTACGTAATCACACAATCATGAGTTCATTTATTAATATTGAAAGTAGCTCGTAAGGAATACACATGAGCATTGCTTCGTAAGTAGTGCAAGAGAAAAAGAAAACATGATCACACCGTGTAAGACACAGTCATTGACTTTTGTAGATAGTCCAGCACGCTCCGCGCAGCCTTTTCGCGTGCGGCCTTTCTAGTATATACATCCTGTACCTCGCCGACGCCGGAGGGTAACACAATCACAGGTGCAGTGCCGTCTTTGCCTTCTTTGCCATTTTTGGCACCCTTGTTGGGTATCAGTGTGATGCGTCCGCTAAAGATGCCCTCGGCACCCTCGTTGCCTGGCTTGAGGTCGTCCTTGGGGTTGCCCACCCTGAGCAGTCGGCATAGCATCTGGAGACGGTCCCAGTTGGTTATCTCTTCAAAGTTGGCCGTAAACCGGTCTAGTGGCGGCTTGGCCTTAACAAGGGCGTGACCGCTGCTATTGACTCGTGGCGCCAGGGGCTTACCGTGGCCCTGTGTCGGCGTAGTTGTAACAGCAGTTGGGTTTTCTCCTCCTCCAGTTGGTGGGACTGCAATATTGCGATCGCTGCTGCTTGAACTTATGCTGCCTCCGCTCCGCGGGCGCTTCCACGACGCCATGGACTGCACATGAGCCTGCAACGATGACAAACCGGCTGACGGATCGGATGTGGTGTAAAGCGAGCCGAGAGTGGGCATGGGTTCTGCTCTATGCTGGGTCGGGAGCAGTGCTGCCGGTAGCGGTGGTGGTTGTGGGTGTTGTAAACGCTGCTGTTGTGGCTGGATATAAAGCGGCAGCGCCGATTGTGATGACTGTGGTGGCGATGGTGACTGCGGCACGGATGGCGGCAATGAGCTCATAGGTGACTGCGACGGTAGCTGGCCGAGGCGGCCCTGCTGTCCGTGAGGCATCTCTCTAAACGACATCTCGGAAAAGGGCCGCTTTGACGGCAGAGGCTGAGGGACTGCAACTGGCCCTGGGACTGTGTGAGATGTCGGCCTCATGCCTCCACTGAATGGAAACGTCACCGACTTGCCGTCCGTGGGCATGTAGTTGTTGGCCATGAGCCACTTGCACGCACTGCGAGCTGCATACTGCCGGGCATCCTTCTTGCGCACGTAGAGGCCCGTGTCAGACCGTGCATCATAGGTAGTGCCGTCCTTGGGAATGTCGGGGAACCACTGGTCGGGCGCCTCGCGGATTTGGCAGCGGTACCGCCACAGCGGCGAGTTGCTGTATGTGCGGGCCACCTGCTCCTCGTCGTACTTGGGCGGCACATGCACTCCCTTGTGTGTTTGTGTGTACCCTGCCTGTTAGATGAACTCTTCACTTCATTGGATATCAGATGAGATGGATGTGACTTACGCATGAGCAAGCTGACCCAATCCGTGACCCCAAGGTCGCCGTCATCTGGAGGAGGCGCAGCTCGCGTCGGCTGCTGTGGCCGCGGCACTAGCACTGCCAGAGCCCTGCGCTCTTCATCGGTCAAAGGCGCCATCAGTCCATATTCTCGCATATGCTCTTCCTTCTCGGCTATCCAGGCCTTGAGCGGCTCAAGCGACACCTCGCCGGCCACCGATGCAGGTCGACTGGCCATGGTAGACGGAGCCTATGTAATCTGTGTCTTATGTCTCTTCTGTGTATCCCTTATGAATTCAAGTTTTGTGTTTCTTTCCGTTTGGCCGTCCCGTTCTTCGTCTCGTCTACACCAGAGTGCGCCCAAAAGTTGACTTTACGCTCATGTCGTTGTTAGTTGTGAGAGACGCGGTGCATTTGGTGAGTTGGTGTTAAAGGCAGTTGTGTTGTTGTGTACCCCACTTTGTACTATACGCTCAGAGTCGTTGCAAGGCACACTTGTGGCTATCACCACCACCAACACGGCATAAACGTGTACTCTATTGGTAGACTCTTTTTAGATACATAACACTGTATAACACTGTATAACACTGTATGAATAGTGTAGTTATGTCTTCTTCATGATAGTATGTATATTTAAAACACTTTCTGTGCTTTTTTAAGGCGCCACTTCCTATGGCGACAGTGCTGCTTTTAATGCTCAACAGCTGGTATCTAAATGACGACGACAAGCCAGCCTTTCGAGTTATATGCGTACAAATAAAAAGTGAGATGGGCAAACAAATAGAAGAAAAAAAATATGATGAATATAACGTCAGTATTTGACAGTTTTGAGTTCCAGCATCTGGAGTGCTACCCGGATGTGTCCTCTAGGCAGAGTAGATGGTAGAAGACAGCAAGGCAGCCTGTCAGCATAGAGCAAGCCGGTGCTCTCCTTCCGTCTGCAAGTAGTCCGAGACCAAGCTGCCCATGCATGCCCTGCGTCAAGAGAAACTCGGGGCGCCGTATAGTTTGGTGAATCGTTTTGACAGTCAACAGCCTCTTACCCCCAATCACTCGCCGACACCCTCTGCCGCTCCTGGGCTTCTACTCCGGCTGCGGCGAGCTACCCGTCCCCCTCCTGGTGGTCCCCGTCTTGATCTTGACTCGCTGCGATCCCGGTCACCGCCACGACCGCCTCCGTCACCTCTGTCGCCCCTGTCGCCTCTGTCGCCGCGGCCCCGGTCACGACCATCCCTACCATCACGGCCCTCGCGCTCGCCACGGTCACCACGTCCCTTATTTGGTGGTGGCCGCACAAAAGCAAAGTCCACAGACACAGTCTGGTCCAGTAATTTTGTGTCGTGCGCGCCGTCAATGGCTGCCCGGGCCTCCTTCAATGTCGGGTATTCGATCAAACAGTAGCCCTAGTATATTAGTTTAACTAGTTCTCAGGTCAATGAGAATATACAAGCACAAACCTTAGCGTAACCGGTACGACGATCCAGGTTCAGGTGCATGTTTTTGATGTCGCCAAACTCGGAAAACATATCGTGGAGAGCCTCCTCGTCTGCCTCTTCGTGTACATTTGTCACTATGACAATCCAGCCCTCGATCGACCGCACAGCCGTTGCCTTTTCGTGTGTTTGCATGTCTGCCGTCCGCGGGCCAGAGGCCGCATCTCCATTGTTGTCCTCCTGGCCAGGCGACACAACGTCGTCGATCTCCATCTCGGCGTCGGTCATTGTGTTGTAGAGTTGGGTCAGGGTTGGGGATTGCTCTTGTAGTAATTGTATCGTATGAGGTGTTGAGTATCTTGTCAAAAAAGAAGGACGTGTGTCATGTTCGAGTTCAGATGTAGGCGTGCAAGATATCGCGAACTTTTGTTTGCATACCAATCGTCGTCACAGCTCAATGCGCACCTGTCTTTCACTGCTTGGGCGTACTTACATTGATGGCGCGGCGCATCAAAGATTTTCCCCCGCCGCCGCGGTCGCTCTTCCCCTAAAATCAGCCAGCAACCCCCCGAACTGCACTGCAAAACCTTAACTAGAAGGCGCGGCCATAGCTCTTTCCGCGCTAAAATGTGTCTTTTACCAGACCGCTGGAGAGCTAGGGCGGGAAGGCACCCCCACTGCCCCACTGTTTACTTTCGCGCCGCTCACCCCAGACACGGAAGGCGCGTGTTGACATTCACCTCTTTCTGGACGTAATCTCAGTTCGACGACACACGACCTCAATCGCAGAGTCAAAATCAAACCGTCGCATACACATACTCATACACCATTCATACTTATATTTCCATACCAACCCAATTCTACACTTCATAACTACTCAATCTACCCTCGGCATACAACAATATGCTTCGCCGCCCGCCGACTGTCCTCGGCATCACCGTCGAGGACATTGCCTCCTACGAAGACAGACTTAAGAGACAGCACGAGCAACAGCAACAGGAGCGCATTCGGCGAATGCAGCTGCATCAGCAGCAGAACCGTATATTTGGCCAAAATCAGCAGGATATGCTGAGTGCCCAGCAACAACAGCAGCAACTCCAACAGCAGCGCATTCTCGGTGGCGGTGCCGTATTTAGTGATCCTGGGAAAGCGCTTGGCGGCGCTGGCAGCTCATCTGCTACCGCACTAGCCTCTTCGCAGTTCCTTCATGCCGGAAATGGGGGTGCAGGTGACAGCAGCCTCGCATCTCAGACTTCACAGCCATTCTCGTCCTCGTCATCACCACCACCACCGCCGCCATCGACAGAGGCATACCATTACCAGCGCCAGCGGCACCACATGTCAGCTGCAGCCATGTCATCAGCCGCCGCAAGTAGAGCAGCATGGCGCTGGGCACAGCAGCAGGGACAACGCCACCATCAACAAGGACCGTTTTCAGCTGGCTTCAATGAGGAGGAAGAAGATGATGAAGATGAGGAGGAGGAGGAGGAAGAAGAAGAAAACGACGGCCGGGAGCAGCTTCTGGGCCGGCAACCTGGTGTTCATCATCGCACACAAGACGACGGGTTTGATGGGGTTGCAAACGAGCTTCTCCTAGACTCAGACGATGGCGAGATGGATGTCGAGTATCACCAAGGGGAAGACGCGCAGAACCAAGCCCCGCCACTCGCACCATCTCGGATACGACCGCGAGGTGGGGCCTTAGGTACCGCACCCGCGCCATCGGTCGCTTCTGTATCTGCACCTGCTTCGGCAGCGACAGCACGGCGGAGAAGAGGTGGTGCAGGTGCAGCAGCAGCAGCACCCACATCAAGGCGAACTGCACCTGCGTCAGCGTCTGCCTCGGCTGTGCCTCCTGTCCGCACGCCACAACAGCAGCAGTTGCAGCCTGCACATATGATGATGACACCGCCCAATAACGGTGGCAGTAGCGGCAGTGGCCCTACCATGACAGGAGGACAAGCACCGCCGCCTGTCCACCACCCTTCATACCAACCGAGACAAGTAAGCAATGCAGGTAGCGCTGGCAATGGCACCAGCACCAGCACCAGCACCATCACCAGCCAAGCCCATCTCCAGCAGCAGCACCCTACATACTACCCGGGTTCCTCGGCGCCAATGGGGCCACCTCCAGTGATGCGCCAACCACATGCCAGTGCTGCAGGACCCGGATCACGGCAGCAGCAGCACGCCAACACGACCCCGTCTGAGGGTCGGGTAACGCGCAATCGCGATGATCGGACAACAGGGACAGGCTCTGGCGGTGCCGCAACTGGTCGTACACGGCGGTAGGATCTGTGTTGACAGATCTACTGGTTTTGAGATGTATATACGATATTACAATGATAATGAATTTTGAATAAATATCTACTTGACCTTGTCTTTCGAGCTTCTTTGGCTTATTTTGAATCGGTGTACTACGCGCATGGACAAGGCACACTACTATAGGCATCAAGAATGTGAATATGAGCATATTTGATTTAAAACGCTCTATCAGGACAGGTGATAGAAAACAACAAACTCCGGTTTCATGGATGAAGGAAGAAACACATAAAAAAAGCACGCTTTCCAGGGAGACAAAAGAAAGAACGGCGAGTAGTAAGAAACAGGAAATAGAAAAGCAGAAGCACACCAAAAAGGGAATAGACGGCTCTTTTCTTGATAACATCTTGGGACGGAAGACACAAAGGATATTCAGTGACAAAAAAACATGAGAATAAAGAGTAGAGGAATAAAAGAATAGTAAATAAAAGAATTAAACACAGAAAAAGAAACAGCCAAGGAATTTTTAGACAGAAGTAATGCCAAAGACCCGGAAACCAGCCACCCACACTGCCCTGTACTATATGCGAATAATAGGGATATTGCCGGTACAAGTAAACGATTAAACAGGAAAAGAGGGTATGAAGATGAAGATAATTATAGAAGTTTGAGAGTATGAAAAATATGAGTGGATGTGGTAGTGAATTAGGAAAGAATAGTGCAAGTTTAAAGAACCACCTTTTCCTATTTGTTGGCTGGCTTGGTCTTGAATTTAATAAATATGGGCTTTGACGCGGGCGTCCCCGTGGCAGGCTTAGCAGCAGACGGCTTGGCCACCGTCGACGGGGTAGAAGAGCGAGGCGCAGGAGTTGAGATTGATGCCGACGACGAGCTTGGCTTGTCAGACTTCTCAGGTCTCTCGGACCTATCAGTTTTCTCGATTCTCTCGATTCTCTCGGCTCTGTCAGCAGAAGACGTAGGCCGCGAGCTGGCACTAGCACTCGTAGAACCAGGTAGAGGCTTGCGAAGTGCCGATGACAGCTTCAGTGACGACGACTTGCTGGCCGATGGCTTGGAAGACGATGCTAGAGTAGACGAGAACGGCGACGACGCCGTCTTCTTATTGTCGGGCGTTGCCGACGACCTCCAGCCAGATGAATCGCCTTTGAGAGCAGGTAGCGTCACCGATGGCGAGGGAGTAGGCCGCTTCTGCTGGTGGTGATGCGACCGTTCTTTATCCTTGTCCCTGTCCGAGTGATAATGGCTGTTGTGGCTGTTGCTGCGGCTATGACTGTTGCTCTGACTGCCGTGGTGCTTCGATGACGAGCCGCTTGGCCCTGGTGTGGCCGATCCCCGCTGCTTATTCGACGATGACGATGACGACATCGGGGTCGACGACTTATGGAACGATCCCGTGCCCGCTGAACGAATCGTATCACCCGATCCCTTGGATGGTGAGGTGCGGCCGCTCAGCCAGTTGCTCGCACGCGAGCTCAACTTGCCATGGTAGTTAGCAGGCAGCTTGATTTTGAGCATTTTGCGAGGCCGACCCGGGCTTGCGTCAACATCTTCCTGCCGCTTTCGCTTGTTGGGGGAAGCCAGCGACGCCGAAGACAGCGGAGCCAGCGAGGGCAGAGGCGACCGAGCCACTCTAGAAGCCGCTGCCGTACCGTAGTCTCCAAAGTTGGTTGCCGGTGTCGGCGACTTTGCAAAGCTGGCCACAGATGATGACGACGACGAAGTCGACACTGTACCAGTGCCGCCAGTACTAGCAGTTCCATTTGCTGCTGCTGAGATCTTGCGCTGCACTGTGGGAAGCACCGAGATCGAGTCGGCCACTGTCTCTTTTGCCTCCTTTGACTCCTTCTTGACGGAAGGGGCCGGCGATGGTGCCGGTGCCGGAGCAGGCTTTGCGGAAGATGCCTTGACTGGCGATGCCTTGGCCGGAGAAGGCTTTGCTGCAGCAGGTGGTGCCGTAGATGACTTTGCCGGTGCGGATGGTGTTGGAGCACGCGGGTGCACAGACGCAGATGATGCTGCTACAACGGCAGACGGCTTGCGGACGAGGATAGGCGTGCTCGCGCGGCTGCCGCCTGCTGTGCTGCTACTTGCACTGGGCTTGGGGGCAGGGGTGGCTGTAGCAGATTTGGCATTTGTGGCAGCTGTGGCAACAGATGCGGACGTGGACGCAGCCGAGTTTGCCCCAGAAGTCGAAATCGAGATTCGGCTCGTCTGAAGCTTGATCTTTGGCAATGTCGTTTTCTTGGGTGCAGAGCCAGGAAGCGCGGTCCGCTGCCCGAATGTCGGTGTACCGCTCAACTCTGGAAGAGCGGATGCGGACTTGGGTGCAGCACTAGTAGTTGCAGCAGACACAATCGTTGTTGCAGCTGCTAGTTTCGGCGTTACTGCTATTGAAGATGTAGGAGCGGCTGTTGTGATGCTAATCTTGTTCGCTGACGATGATAGTGGAGGTAGCGTGACAGGTCCACCACTGGTGACAGCGGCACCACCACCAAGTGTAGCTAAAATCGGAGCTACAGCTCCTGTGGGAGTACCCGGCACGACTGCAGCGTCTGGTGGCGCCTTCTCCTTCAGAGGCCGCTGGAACTTCTTAAAGTCGATAACACCGGTGCCGACACGCCTAGTTGCCTTCCACATCGTTGGGTGCTTCACAGTCAGGAGGAGGGAGTGATCGCCGTCAAACATGATCTCAAGGAGATCCAGCAGATTGCGCTTCTCGGTACAGCCCGTGAGAGGAGAAAGCGCTGCCTCCCAGAGAGCGGCTAGCAGATCCTTGTTCTCTTTGACAGCGTCCCGCAGTGCAGTGACGGCAGCGTCGATGCTCTCGCGACGTGCGTGCTCTTCCTGGTGCTTCTTAGTGACTGTGTCGCCCTGGACAATTATCAGACCACCCGTGTCATCGTCGTCGTCGTCTTCCTCGTCAATATCCATCGCGTCACCGTCCTTTTTCTTGGCAGCTTTGGCCGACTTTGCGTTAGAAGAGCCAATGACACCGTTGGCCTTGGATACCTTGTCTTTGCTCAGATTGCCTTCGTGCTCACCAAAAGCAATCGATGCCAGGCCTTTGCAGAACAACTTGAACAGCTGGTCACGGACAAAGGGAGAAGAGTGCCTCGTCATGGTAGCCAGAAACAGCTTGAGGATGGTAGGACGCAGCATGAGACCCAGCTCGATCAGCGCCTCAAAAGCCTTGATCTGAACAGTGTCCATAGTGCCGTCCTGCAGGTAGCGCACGAATTCGAGGGCATCAATTGGGATGACACCCGTTTTCATCAGCCGCGTCTTGGCCTCCAGTGCTGCGGTCGTCCACACGTTTTGGTATGAGCCAGTCCACTCGTCCATGCGACGGTATCTCTCAATCTCCGACAGCGCAGAATCCAACAGCATGCGGTCCTCTGTATCAATCTCCATGCGCTCAATATCCGCACCAAGGTTGAAGTCATCGTCGCCATCGCTCATTGCGTCGTCGAAGGTGAGCACCATGTCCATTGGCTTGCTGCGGTTGCTATTTCCGTTGCTGTTGCTGTTGCCGTTGCTGTTTCCGTTGGTGGCGGTTTGAGCCTTGCCAGTCGGTTGAACGGCGCAGAAGCTGTTGGCTAGGGCGACCAACAGCTTTGCAACAAACAGGTGATCCGAGAACAAGTTTTGCGAATTGTTATTGAAACGCAAGAGATCGAGCAGGAACTTTTGGGCCTCCCGCGGTCGCTTGTCTTCGTAGCGCACGTTAGACACGGCATCAATGATGGCCGTCTGCACCCAGTACCGCCGCATATCTGAGAAGTCGTTAGGCTTGGTTGTCGCATCGTCGTAGCAGTGCAGGTGACGGAACACATGCATAAGCTGGTCCAGGCCGCGGTAGACAATGTCAGCACCGGGCCGATCATCACCGTTTCCATTTCCGTTACGGGCATCTGCGCCGTCACCGTTTTGGGCACCATCACCATCGTTTCCACCTCCATTTTGGGCATCATGTGCCTTCCAGACCTGCCGCGCAAGGTTGTTGGCAGCCATTGTCCGGAGGCCGTGGAAGTACCGCTCGTCATAGAGGGTGCGGGTAAGAATGGTGGCCGACATGGCATGTTCACGGATGCGGGACAGGTACAAAAGAGTGTCTTGCTGGGCAACAATGTCACGATCCTGCTGCAACTGCGAAAGGTACATCCAGGCCGGCATATTGGTGTTCATCCTACAGAGCCACTCAAAGTCGCTGTCGATCCGGATCCATTCGTAGGACTCCTGGTCCATGTTCTTTTCATCCTGCTCGGTCCAGTCGATGAGACCCCAGCTGGCCATGTCGTCTGGCGTGTCAAGCTTGTCGCCCAGTGAAAAGACAATTGCATCCTCACCGCCTTCAGTGTTACCGTTCTCATTATTTGCTGCTGCTGCTGCTGCACGTTCCCGGTTTTTGCGGTTTCTCTTGAGCCGCTTATACTTGGTGTTGTACGGAATGTCAAACTTGGCACCACCAGTAAAGGCAGCATCCTCGCGAATCTCCACAATGTGCTCGTACGGCGTGCCGTTGGCTTCGTGAATGCGGATGGTCATGGGACCCGTGAACAGGCGCTGCACCTTGCGTGAGTACGTACCATGGCGCTTCTCCACCAGCTCTCGCCAAAAGTCCGAGTGGCGCATAGGCCGCGGCTTTGAGAATACAGTCTCCTGTGTCTGATGGATGCCAATCTCGACACAGAGTCGTTTTCTGTTGAAGCGTTGCTTGATACTCAACCAAGGACAGCCGGCGCCCAGCACCCACTGGTCCCAAAATTGCTCCAGTTGGTACTGACTTGTTTTCTCGCACACGCGACGAAAGGACTCGGACGAGATGATTTCGTTGTTGTTATCACCCCAACCAGATGTGTTTGCCTTGCTAATAATCTTTGAGATCACACGTGCAAGGCTCGCGCTCGCCGAGCCTGCTGCTTTGGTAAGCCGCTTGTCGAGGATGAAGAGAACGAGTGGCGCCTTGAGGGCCATGAACTCCATCTCAAAGTCGCCAAGATAAGTATATGTGCCGAGGTCGTGTAGTGAGGGACGGTTGCGGTCCTCCTCGGCCAGAAGGTCGGACATCTCCTTCATGCGGTACCGGTAATCGTTGTTGCCGCAAAGCTTGCTCAGGAAGAGATCGGTCATGTAGTAGGCAATGCCCACGGTTAGCCACATCTCAGTGCGCTGATTGGGCACAATATACGAGCCGAAGTACTGGTATGCGAGTGAGTGTACCAGTTTCCTTGTGACGTCAAAGTCACGATCGACAATGTCGTCGGGGAACAGCAGCCGTGTGCTGCACAGAGAAAACGATAGCAGGGGCGTGGTCTCCGACACCATGTCGTCGACGAAGCAGAGCTTGAAGCTATCGTATGGGTAGCGGCCATAAGTCATGGCAAACTCGTCGGCCGCCGTTGTGAGAGAGACACAGGTGTTCTGGACTTCCGCTTGCCGCCCGGGCAGGCAGTAGCCATGAATTTTGAGCGCGCTAGCACCTAGCTTCTCATCGTCCTCTTCAGTACGAAAGCCTGTGAACAGATCGACATGCTCAAAGGGGCCGACTGCAAATCCGATATGGCTGGCGGCAGCACCGTGGTCGGTGATCTCAAACGTCATAATCTTCTTGGACTCATCGTGGTCGTCGATTTTCTCACCAACAAGGTTACCGGAACAAACAACAGTCATGTCCAGCAGCTTATCCTCCTCTGTAAGCTGTAGCTGACGCTCACCACCGTTGCCATTGTCATTGCTGCCCAGCTGTGCACTAGTATGGTTACTGTTGAGCAAGACGGGGCTGTCTTGGACCGCCGCAGCATCGTTTGAGGTCTGGTGCGACGCGAGAGGCTGCATTAGAGCATCACCGAGTGTTCGTGGTGTCTTGATATGAATCTTCCAGAAGCAGCGCGAGCCAGGGTCATCGAGACAAGGGAAGATGCATGCAGCAATGCCGGGTTCGGGCGAGTGTCGTGTGTACACATGTGGGAAGCGAGTGTCGTTGTCCTCTACGCCAACAAAGTGCAGGCCGTCGCGGATGTGTGTCGTTCGGAAGGGAATGATAATCTCGTAGACGCCGTCATTTGGCGCGTCAGCGCTACTACTGCCGCCGATGTTCTTGGCTGTGCTGCTGCCATTTGCACCGGATGTCAATGCCCCAGACAACCCAGCAGTCGACACACGGACCTTGAGCTTTGGCAGTTGTGATTTCGCAGCGTCGGCAGATCCTGCTTTTGCCGCATTCCGGGAGGGTGGTGGAGGAGCTGGAGGCTTAGGACGCAGGCCTACCCGCAGCGACCGATCAGCCGGGTTACAGCCAGTCTGTTCACGTTTTTCGCAAGGCAAGTCGCGTCGCCGCTTAGGTAGTAGGTTTCGCATGCGGTTCTTTAAGACGGGAAAGTTGGCAGCTGTTAGGTCCCATGATGGAGGGAGGTCAAGTGCTTCATAGGGGTCTCGATAAGTGGCACGGACAGCCTTGCCGTTGACGCGGATCTTTGAGGTATCAATTTCGCATTGCCGGGCATCCAGGGCGACTTCGTCGGGGGGGTCTGATGGATTTGTGAGGTAGATTGTGATGCGGCTCTCGCCTTGGACGCTTTGGTCGCGGAAGTTGACCTCTATGGACACTTCCTGGTTGACGACGACAAACTCCTCAATCGGCGGCAAGCTGTCCTCGTTGGAGTCGGAGCCGTCCACCGAAGCATCGGATGCTGGCAGAGCGCCATTTGTTTGTAGTATGCCAGGCATTGTGGCAGATGTGAAAGAAGGGTGAGAGGGAAGAGGCGATCGAGGATGGGAAGAGTTAATGAGGTCGAGAAGATGGCAAAGATGCCGGTGTTTGGGGCGCACGTCGGGCAGCAAGTTTTGTTGAATGAGGACCGTGCCGTACCGGGAGATGAAGATTTATGCAGCTCCTAAACAGGATGCTGGTCGACAAGGGCGACGACCTAGTTCTCAAGCCGTCATGACATGGAAGGCGGATGGGTAGTTCGAAGTGTGTGCGCAATCGTAGACGTAGACGGCTGCCCGATGATGTCAAGCGAGCTCAGTAGTCGGCCGCTGCGAGCTGGCAGGGGTTGCAATCAAATAGTGCGTGGCACGTCGTGTTGTATTCTATGCCAGTGTGTCAAGCCGTGGCCAGGCGAGCGAGGGTTTGTAGATGCTCGAGTAGCGGGTGGCAGATGGCGACGATGGAGCAGGGAAGGTGAATCGCAAATCGTCTAGCCAGCACTCTTGTCACTTGAGCTTGCTGTTTGCTGCGCTACCAGGTGTGTTCGTAGGTATGCTGTGATATAATACAGTCGAGAATATGTGTGTTGAAGGGAGGAAAAGAGAGGGGAGGAGGAGGAGGAGAGGAGGGGGGCGCGAGGAGGAGAACAGGGTGACGATGCTGGCAATGCCGGGCACTGGGATTGATGCTGTGAGGGAAGGCGCGAACTAGGAATTTCGAGGTAGGGAGGTGCAAAAAGGGTAGGAGCAGCTGGATGGATGGTACGCGACGACATGTGGAGAGTCACGTGTTTATGGCAAAGCTAGGTTCTCCACTGTATGACGGGCTCCACACAATAGCACAATGGCAGCATTCAGGCACATTCACGGCAGCTTCGACTTCAATCAAACGATAATCAAACAAACGGGTGAGCCCAACATGGAGCCAGATGCCCCTAACTCTTATTGAAAAGTTACAAAAAACAACTGAACAGCCTAGGTATACACTTCCACAAAGTGGACAAAATTGACAATAAGATACAGCATGATGTGGCTAGCAAGATCAAGCTTGCTTCATCGCAGCCAAAGAAGAGCAGACAACAGAACAAACTGGGAATAGAACTCCAAACATGCCAAAACCAATAACAAAACAAAACGCTGATAAAAAGAGGCAGGGAAAAACGATATAAAACACAGAACAGAGCCAGAGACATCAGCCTCACTTTTTCGCCGAGCGGGCACTGCCTCGTGTGCGACGGCCAATCTCTTTCGACTCGGGCTCGGCATCCTTGTCCTTGTCCATGACCTCACCGGGCAGCCTAAACTCGGTCTGAGTTGGTTCGGGTACGGGCTGCCCCCAGGCCATAACTGTGCGGCCCTTCCGGCGGCTCCGACTGAGGGCAGCCTCCCGCTGGTACGGCTTTTCGAAAAAAGACTTGACCTCTTTCGGTTCTTTGGCCTCCTTGAGCTCTTCTGCGAGTGGTGGAGGATCATACGGCGACGACGCATCCTTGGCAGGCGGCGGCTGCTGTGTCTTGCGACGTTTGTTGGTAGTCAATACTGACGGCCCTTGGCTCAGCTTCGACGCAACACGCGACCGAGCCAGTGCTTCTTCGCGAAGCTGAAGAGCAATCACTGCGTCAAAGTCGCTCGAGTCTGGCTGGCTGTCGTCGTCGATGCTCTCGTCATCACCATCGTCTCCCGTGGTAGCTCCGACTGCCGCTGCTTCGTCACCATCGGTGTCGGCTGGTTCGCTTGTATGAGCTGCCTCGTCGCGTGCGCTCTTGGCACGAGCGCTCTTTTTGTTCGGGAGTTCTTTGCCAGACACACGTTTCCGTGATTTGCCGCCAACTGTATCGGCCTTGGCCTTGTATTTAGCACGAGGCTCGGCAGTAGCAGCAGAAGAAGCAGCGGCGGCGGCCTCGCGAGCCTTGACCTCTTCAGCATGAACACGGTCCTTTTCCATCTTGCGTCGCTTTTCTTCCAAGCTCCAGGTCCGGAACTTGTCGAGAATTGTGCGGCATCCTCGGATAAAGTGATCGCGTGCCGGCTCAAAGGCCTTCTTCTTGCTTTCAGTTATACCGCTCACACCCATGGTGCGCAGCCAGTCAGGCCCCTGTAGCCCGTCGAGCAGACGGATGATCTGGTCCTTTTCATGCTGCGCACGCCCCTTTTCGGTGTTGCGAATGGACCGCTCCATGCGCTCTGCACGCCTATGGTTGGCTTCAAAGCAAGTGTCAGGGAGCGGGTCAACGGCTCCCTTGTTCTTATACTGACTACCAAGAAAGGTAAAGTCGAGGACATGCGAGTCAAACACGTCATAGAACAGCTTATCGCCATAACCCTTGACTGGGCTGGGGGTAGCAGCCATGTAGTCACTGCCGCGGAGAGAAGCTACCAGAGGCGCCGGCAGTGTGGGCGGCGAGTACTGTGCCGGATGGGCAGTGCTTTGCTCCACAAATAAGATAGGTGTGTCCAGATTGAGGACATCTAGGGATTGGTTAGATTGGAACGTCGTTATACTGAAAGCACACAGCAGGTACATGGATAGTGACTTACGCTCTTCCTTGGGTTCGTTGCCGATAACTTCATCGTACTCGGGAAAGTATGCCGATAGCTCGCTCTTGAAGCGGGTAGCCTCCTGCGAGCGCAGTTTGCGGCCGCCTTCGCGCGGAACGCTGGCCGTATCTACGGCATCGGATGTCGTGAGCTGCAGACTCTTGAGCTCATGCTTGATGCCATTGACGAGCTTCTCTTTTGATTTAGATGCCGGGTGGGGTTCCGACTTGGGAGCAGCCTTGAGAGCACGAGGCTGTGTTGTTGACGTGCCAGCTGCAGCTGCAGTCTGGGGTACAGTAGTGGAGGATTCAGCCTTGTCGCGTGCCTGTTTCTGGCTGCCGATGGGGGGGTGCTGCCGGGTCTTTGGCGTGGCAGAAGCGGCTTGTTGTGTTGAGGGGAGAGATGGGGTTGTGTTTGTATTTTTGCCTGTATTTGTAGAGGACTTGTTTGTGTTGTTGGCGGCAAGTGACCGCAATGCTGGGGGTGACAGTGGCGATAGTGGTCGCGGGTGTGATGCGGTACTGTGTTTTGATGTATTTTCAGCCTTTCCAGCGGGTTTTGTCGCCTGTGACCCCTGGCCCACTACGGTGTAGTGCTGCTGCTGAAGTGTTGTTGGCGCTTTCGCGAAATCGAGAATCTCGACGGCCAGCCGGGGCCGTTTCCGGAGGGCCTCTTCCAGACTATCATCACTGACGATGACACCCATGATGGCGTCGGTCTCTTCTACGGCGGATACCGAGCTGAAGCCACCTGAAGCCGGGGCAGCAGCAGCAGCAGCAGCAGAAGCAGCCTTTCCTCGCTTCGCAGCATCATCATCACCACGCGCATCCGCGTCAGCATCGACAGCAGCTTTGCGTTTGGGACGAGCCGAGCTCATTGATTCCACATGGTCGGTGGTGTCGGAGAGATTGCGCGTCGGGGGCGAGACGGCGAAAGAAAAGAGCGTCTGCTGTCGGGATGGGGGTGTCGTTTGTTGCTGTTTCTGCTGTTTCTGGTGCTGTTTTGGGGCGGCGGTAGGTGTTTTGTGCTGTTGTAGCGCCCTGGGCTGCCTGGACGGTGCCTGCAAGGGCGGGTGCGAGAGCGGGGGACGCGTGGAGGATGCAGCCCCAGGGGCCTGCTGGCGGGTCTGCTGCAAGTGCTGGTCAAGCGTGGTTTGGCGCTGTTTGGGCTTTAGCATCACTGGCGTAGCGCGGTGCAGCACGTCTGTACGCCGCGACCGAGTGCCCGGAGCCATTGGCAAAATTGACAATGTCTCAATCATTGCGAATTGAGCATTGCCACCGGACAGGGCAAGTGTCGAGTGTGCTCAATTGATGTTTGATAATGTGTAGATAGCGTGTAGACGAAGATGACGTTGGCTTAGTAAAGAGAGATGATGGATTTAGACGCGTTTTCATCAAGACGGGCAAGAACTTGGAATTCGCGTTGGTCGCCAGTCCTGTGCTGAGGAGCCTGTATTTTTTTTGTTTTGTTTTCTGCCAGTCGCTCCTGGCGTTTTGGAGCCTGTCTCTCCTCTGTTGACCTTTGCCTCAAAAAAGGAAGGAGCAAACACTCAGGCTGGCGTGCGGTGTGGCTTGTTATGTTTTCTTTCATTTTTTCTTCTATTTGTTTTTATTCCCAGTGCGTGCCTTCCCTGTAATTCGCATTTCTCCTCCCCACCCCTCATCGCTCTGCCTGTCCCGCATCAAGACCAGTGAATAGGGGAAGCTAGATGACTAATCTTCCTAGCTCCTTCTGTAGCACTAGACGCTTGCCTCTGGTACTATCTTACCAACTCAGTAATTGTAGGCATTGTCCTCCCCAAAGTGGCTTGGTGCCACCTGTATGAATGCGAAACGCGGAACGCGGAGGCCAGCTTGCAAACGGCAAGAGCCAACTCCAAAGCGCGCCTTCCTCATACATATTCAGCTTCACCTCGTTACTGAGCTGGGACCTTCTTTATCTAGTCTTTATCTAGCTATACTCACATCTGCCTGTAATAACATATTTTTTGTGATCACTTCCTCTCGTTTCTCATTAAGCCGTAACGTTGACCACACTTATACTTGGCCCATGCACGTATTTACTGCCGCTCTTGTCAAGATTATCTTTCTAGGAGCTATATAAACTCCTGCCTGCCCTTTCGTCCACTTTTTCTTGTCCCCTCCTCCTCTCCTCTTCATTTCGTCATCCTTGCTGCAACAGCATCGTCATCATGTTGAGTCTCCTCCAGGTATGCTTCTAACGCCCGTTACGTCCCTTTCGTTGCTCTGCTCCATGCTCCGTTGATTCTACAATTAGAACGCATCCCACGACCTTACCATGACCTCCAGCTAACATCACAGCGACTTGCGCGGTTCCTCGACCGCCCGGCCTTCCCTTGGAAGCGCCTCATCATGGGCTTCTCTCTCGCTCAATATTTCCTCGAAGGCTTCCTCTCCCTCCGTCAGTACCAGGTCCTCAAGAAACCTAAGCCGCCCAAGGTCCTCGAACACGAGATATCCCAGGAGGTCTTTGACAAGAGCCAAGCTTATGGCCGTGCCAAGGCCAAGTTCGAGTTTATTAATGGTGTTTGGAGCCAGCTGCAGAATGTCGCCTTCTTCCAGTTCGACCTCCTGCCTAAGCTCTGGTCTTGGTCCGGCAACCTGCTGCTGCGCTGGGCACCTGCTTACCTCACCGGCGAAATCCCCAAGTCCATCGTCTTTGTTCTCTCGACCATCTTGCTCAGCCAGCTCCTGTCCCTGCCCGCCTCCGTCTACCATACGTTTGTCTTGGAAGCCAAGTTTGGCTTCAACAAGCAGACCCGGCGCATCTTCATCACCGACCAGTTCAAGAACCTCCTGCTCATCTTTACGCTCGTGCCGCCGATTCTTGCCGCGTTCTCCGCCATCATCCGTCGCACTGGTGACCACTTCTTTTACTATGTCTGGATGTTCGGTGCCGGCCTACAGGTCTTTATGATCACCATCTATCCCATTGCCATCCTTCCCCTGTTCAACAAGCTGTCCACCCTCGAAACCGGCGAGCTCAAGACGTCTGTTGAGGGCCTTGCCAAGAAGCTGTCGTTCCCGCTACACGAGCTGTATGTCATTGATGGCAGCCGCCGCAGTGCCCACAGCAATGCCTATTTCTTTGGTCTACCCTGGAAGAAGCACATTGTTATCTACGACACACTGATTGAGAAGAGCGAGACCCAGGAGGTTGTGGCCGTCCTGGCCCACGAGCTGGGTCACTGGAAGCTGGGCCACACGACTCGCCTGTTTGCCATTTCGCAGGCACACTTTTTCTACATATTCGCACTGTTCTCCGTATTCATCAACAACGGCAGTCTGTACAAAAGCTTCGGCTTCACCGAGCGGCCCATCATCATTGGCTTTATGCTGTTCTCGGATGCTCTGGCACCCATGGATATGATCATCAAGCTGCTGATGAACGTGCTGAGCCGTCGTTACGAGTTCCAGGCCGACACCTTTGCACGCAGCCTGGGCTACGAGCACGAGCTGGCCCGGTCGCTGCTGCGTCTGCAGATCCAAAACCTGAGCACCATGGATGCCGACTGGCTGTACGCCAACTACCACTTCTCGCACCCCATCTTGACCGAGCGCCTCAAGGCTCTCGACTGGACCCCGACAGAGAAGCTTGCAGAGAAGCCTACTGTCGAGAAGGAGGAGGCAACAGTCGCTACCGGCGTGGAGTTGTAAGTCATTAGTGTATTTTGAGTATGGATTGGGGAATGGTCCTCGTTAAGGGGAAGCACAGAAAAGACAAAGGGAAAAAGACAAAAGAAAGACAAAAGACGCGACAGTGTTTCTTTAGATTCCGCCATGGAAAGGCTGTTGGATGCAGTATTTTTTTTTAATATTATCAATTATCATCAACTCAAGTCGATTCGAGTAAGTACATTGTTAAACCACTTTTTTATTGGCGTCTCGAGTGATTCAAGTGATCCCAAATACGTGACGTAAAGACTGATATCGATAATAGACGAGCGAGTATCGTCGGTATGGACCCATTTCCCCACACCAGCCAATAGAAACCTGCCAATCGCCGATAAGCTACCTTTGGCTCTAAACGTGACTGAAAAAAACTCTAGACGAACAACCTCAATCCGACAATCCGCCCACGGCCACGCGACCGACAACAACCTCAACGACGCCACGACAATTAGCAGCACACCTGGTGAATTGCTTTTTTCTTCCTCTCTTTTCTTCACCACCTCTTGTGCCCTTCTCACAACCACACAATGTTCGCCGTGCGGCCTGCTCTGGCCTCTACGGCCACCCGCTCAGTCTGCCGAGTCGCGACGACCATCCAGACTCGGTATGTCTACGATTGTTATCGATAATAATGACTGAACAGTGCTAACGGATAGCTCCTTCTCTATCCTCCCGCGCCTGCGGCCAACCACCGCGCTCTCCTTCTCCTCCAGCGTCTTCCGCTCCCAGCTCCAGATCACAGCACAGCCCGCCGCTTCATTATCACCAGAAATATCAGCCACAGCCGACCTCGTCAGCCCCTCGTCCATCTCGCGGCACCCCGCGTTCACAGGCTTCGCCAGCCAAATTCGTTGCGGTCCTCGGCCGACCATGGCTGGTGCCACACGACTTGTGCAGAAGCGCCGTCACGGTTTTCTGAGCCGCGTACGCACCAAGAACGGACGCAAGATGCTGGCACGGCGGCGCGCGAAAGGCCGCAAGCGGCTGTCGGCCTAAAGAAGAGGATAATATGAGAAATAGGGGCATAGCGGCGGCTCACAAAAATCTTGTACAATATCACAGCGACACAATTTGAAATCTTTTATATATTTCATATATCTCACCAATTCAAGAAGAACCTCTCACGCCAGAAAGCACAAGTCAACGACGAGCATGTACTGCTACTGCCAAATAAACGAACTGAAGAAATAAGATAAGCACGAGGAAGCTTGGGAATCAGAGTTGCATTCCAAACTGAAATTGAAACTGAGCGTGATATTAGGCGGGTGGCACCCAAAATTATAATAAATATGTACAAGAAATATAAGAGTGTCTCCAAGATACAGAAACAAGCTCCTTTTCAGCCCAACCACCCTTTATACTTTGGTCATAAAAGACATTACTATTGCTTTACCTCACCAACATAAACTTAAAACGGGCCGACAAGACCGCTCACACAAGTCAAAGTGTCAGTGTAACAGGCAGTGTACAGCTGGTCGCTGGCCTCGCCCAACCAGATCGTATACCGCGTCTTGCTGGGCAGGCCGGGCAGCAGCCAGTTCTGCTGCGTGACATCCCAGACACTCAGATCTCTGCGTGTCAGTTGCAGGTTCAGCGTGCTCGAGCTGCCGGGCGCCAGCGTCGCCGTCTTGGCAAAGTCGCGCAGCTGCACGATCGGTGTGTCGTACGGGCTCGATGCCGGGTGCTGCAGGTAGGCCTGCACGACCGACTTGCCGCCAATCTTAGTACCCTTGTTAGTCACCTTGACAGACAGAGCATAGGCAACCTCAAACAAAGCCGGGTTACCACCCTGAGCGCCACCAGCGTCGGTGCCAGCCTGCTGCGTTGTTGAGTAACCATCTGGGTAGGTATACGAAGTTGAAGCGGCGGCCTTGATGGCAGATTTGGCATCCGACTCGCTGATCCATGAGTACAGGTAGCGCCAGATGGTGTTGAAGCCGGAAGGCATAAGTGCCTCGGACACGGACGGAATGGTCAGGTTGTATGCAGCCACAGCCAGCTTACTCGGGCGAGAAGCAGGCAGGACACTGGTCAGGGCATTGCTGACCTTGATGGCAGCGCTGCTAAAGGTGAAGTTGGTGTAGCTCAGGCCGTGGCCGAAAGCGTAGCGGGGGGTGATGCCGTTCTTCTGTAGGTAGCGGTAGTCAATGTACAGGCCCTCGGTGAAGGTGTTCTGGACCTGGCCAAAAGCGAAACCTTTGATGTTGAGACTTGACGGATAATCAGATTCCGCCTTGGGGATCGAATACGGCAGGTGGCCGCTGGGCGAGACGACACCGTACAGCACATCGGCCAGAGACTCGCCAGCCTCCTGGCCGGGAAGGTGAGCAACCAGCACAGACTTGACAGACGGCAGATCAATCCAGGGCTCCATAATGATGGGGCCAACAGTGTGCACAACAACAACAACATTGCTGTAAACGGCGGCAGCAGCCTTGACGAGGGCATCGCCGTTGTGCCAAGCGATAAGTCCAGAAGCATCGCGGTCACCGTGGTTTCCTTCAACAGTGTCCTGATTCTCGCCAGAGTCGGAGGTGATGAAAACAACGGCAATCTGATCGGCGCTGGGCTTGGAAGCAGACGAAGGGAATGAGTCGGTGTTGTAGAAAGTGACACCACCGGTACTACGGTTGCGCAGAGCAGTGATCGGGTCATCAAAGTACGGGTAGTCGGCGACACCAGAACCCCAACCCATACCCAGTGTACCCGTGTTGCAGGCGCGGCTGGCGCAAGCGTTAGGGCCCGAAGGGTTAACAGCAGCATCAGTACCAAAGACGGCCAGGGGGCTAGAAGTAGACAGGGGCAACAGAGAGCCATTGTTCTTCAGCAGAGTGATGGCATCAGTAGCGACCTGGCGCGCAACGACGGCGTGGTCACCCTGCACATCGACATACTGGTTCACAACACCGCTGGGTGAGAACAGAGCGCCCGGGTACAGCAGACCGGTGGCGGCAGCGGTGTTGGACGAGAAGTTTGGTGGTGGGTAATCCTTGTCCTGGCCCATCTTGTACCAGGCGGCGACAATACGGGTGGCCATGTCGTTGAGGCGGTCCATGGGGACAGAGCCGTTAAGAGCAGCCTTGGTGAGCTCGTACATGAAGTAGCTTGTGCCCAGCAGAGGGACCTGGCCATCACCAGGCATGCCCATATCCAGACCAGCCAGGGAAGCAGCAACACCAGACATCTGGCCAAGCCAGTCAGACATGACAAAGCCCTGGAAGCCAAGCTCCTGCTTCAGGATGTTGTTGATCAGGTAGCTATTTTGTGAGCATGCAGAGCCGTTGACGGCGTTGTAAGCCGACATCAGCGAGCCGGCACCGGCACGAACCGAGTCGGCAAAGGGCCAAACGTAAAGCTCATGCAGAGTACGATCGTCTGAATAATTAGCTAGAGGTCATAGCAATACATAGAGTCAAATTTAAAAAGGACTGCCTACCAATATTGGAACTGTAGCCAGGCATAAAGACGTTGTAGAGACGGTACATCTCCTGCTCATAGCCGACAAAATGCTTGACGGTGGCGATAACACCCTGGGACTGTACACCCTGAATAGTCAGGGATCCGGCAATACCCTGAAGAACGGGGTCGGAGCCGAAGCCCTCCCAGTTGCGACCACCACGGGGCTGGCGACCCAATGGGCCAATTGTCGGGCCCAGGTAAATATTGACGCCCTTTCCGCGGAACTCGGCACCTATGGCCTCGGCACGCGCAAGAATAAGATCCTTGTCAAAGGTGGCACCGGTGGTGATACCAGCCGGGAAAGCTGTGACATTGTCGGTGCTCCGGACACCCAGAGCACTGTCCTGCAGACAGAGATTAGGAAAGCCAACACGGGGAGCACTGCCGGTGTTGCCGACACAGGGACCCATAAAGAAGCCTGTGCCAGCTGTGATGTTCGTCTTCTCGGCCAGCGTCATGCTAGACACCAAGGCGTGGGCCTTTGTGTAGGCATCGGCCCAGTCCGAGGTCCAACCACCGTGGGGTGTTGGATAATAAGGAGCAGCCACAAACTCTGAGGGCACGGAGTCACGCTTGTACATGGTACCGGCAGCTGCTGTCTGGGCAAAAGCCGCCACAGCAGCGACGGCCACACATGCGGTGTTCACCATCTTTGTGGTGGTAGAAGAGTATGGCTTTAGAGTCGGGAGGGTCGTGTGTTGACTGACAACAAGGATGAACAAAATGATATACAGACTGATGGGCATGAGGGGGGTTAGTCCTATATAAGGGAGCTGTCAAATGCTAGACAGATCTAGAAATCTGCAACCCTGATTCAGGAATATCGGGGGAAGACAATAAGGAATGCGAGCAAAGGGGTACTTGTAGACGAAGGATGCAGAGGAATGCAAGGGCACAGCTCAGCAAGACAATAACACCAGACACGGGCTTGTCACCTCGGAACGGCAAGAGGCCGATCTATATATATGTGAATATATACCTACGTGTTATTCTAAACATTGTCGTGACTCGGCGGGTAGCAGCGCTGCATGTCTTTTTATATCTTCATATCATATTACTACGTCGTAGTATGTACGAGATAACAATTAAAGCCCGCTATATGCAACCCGACGAGCTGATCGAGCACGTTGGGATACTGCTTCTGCTATTAGTGCCGGCTGCTGTTATTAGCGTTACTGATGTTAGTTCTCCTCCGCTCGCTTGTTGTTTGCGCCCAGGACGCCACGCTTGGCGCAAGGGGGATGGAATGGGGATCATCGGTGCAGGGTTTTGTCAAGAGATGAATCGGCCTCAGATCCAGAATGCACGAGAAGACAACAGACATGAAGTGGTGGAAAGGAGAGGCAATGGAGGACAAACACTGGCAAATGCGAGCAAATCCAGGCAATGGCAAAATCAAAAGAGGAAAAATCAAACAATCAACCAATCAAACAATAAAATAGAAAAGGACAATCGAGTACGACCAAAAGACCATTCTAACTGTGGTTCCAAGACGTGAGCGATTGTCGATATCGGCGAATCGGCCGGTGTTTGTGTCATTGCATGCGAGACAGGTCATGAACGGCACGAGCTTGTGATATATTTTGACCAAACCCATGGGGCACAATGGGTAGAAAGGGGCAGAAAAAAGACAGACAGAGAGCACAGAGGTTGTCATATATAACATTCAGAAAGCTCGGCAAAGGATGGGAATGCCCAGAAAATGTAAGCATAGGCACGGAATGCACATGAGAATGAGCTCTAGCATGAGCTTTAAGTTCAAGCAATGATCAGACAAACAACAAAGAAACACAAAAACACAAAACGATCAACAGATGCAGTGACGGGCACGGGCTAGAAGGGGCGCACAACCAGACGTGTAAACAAAGCCATTGCAACAATGACAGCGGTTAATATCTCAGCAATAGTAGACCATGTGGCAATGCATGAGGGGAAACAAAGAATAAAATGAGACTCTCAGGTACAAGCGTACGTGATAGTGTGGCATGCCTAAGCTGAGCATCCAAGTATTCGTGTATTTCTGGCGGCGGGTGCGCCAGATGGACAGTGCAGGAAGCCAAATCACAAGAGCGGAACACAAGTGAGATAGGCAGTCCGATCACAGGGTGGCGTGCGGAGTAGTGTGATGTAATTTTAAGCATTGGAGCTGGCCACTACAAGCTGACCTTTTAAGATGAATGCCGGGGGCTTTTGCAGTCAAAGCGGCTGCAGTAGCCAACACTTGTCAGTTTTGATATCAGACAATGTTGCAGTGGCCATACGAGCAATAAGATGACCTGAACTCACAATTTCGTCAGAGCAAGTCCGGCAAGCTTTGCTCAAGCTACTTCGTGACACCAGTATCCACTGAATCGTACTCAGTAGATGTATAAGTGAGGAGGAGTGTGTGGATTTGTGCCGGTGTGTGTGGGGCGAGCGGAGGTAAAGCAGCAGCAAGGCAGCCAAGCTTATGGGTATTGGCCGCGGGGGAAACGGACCTTAGTAAATGGTACAAGACATATCATAGTTAGAGAGGAGGTGGTGGGTAGATTTGGTGGAGGTCGACGGTGGGCGAGAGGGCAATAGAGGACAATGCCCGACGATGATCATGAATGCATCATCTGATTTTTCATCGATCTCTTCTTTTTTTCTGGTTTTGATTGTTTGGCGTTTGTCGTTTGAATTTAACTGTCATGCCCAGCCGTCAAGACCTGAACTTGCACAATGTGCCGGACGCCCGTGACTGACCAAGATATTGTAAGCTCAAGCGCAGGGGCCGGGATGTTTCGTGCCCGATATCAGAGCAAACTAACCCGTAGTAAGTAGTATGTATGGATATGGGTCAACATAAGCTCGAAGAAGCACATGCTTTGCCGTTGTAGTGATCCTTTGGGCTCTTCTTTGAAGCCCCATCCTTCAAGCACTTCCTCTTCTTGACCCTGGCCCTAGCCCTTTTCAGCGATTGGTTGTCAGCCCATTGACCCAATCCAGTGCAACACTGATATGGGCTGCAGATATGGCTGGCATAAGAGACGTGGACTGCAGAGTCGACGGACATATTGTCTTGTAACGGGATCACTGCCGGCAAGCAAGGTAGAGAAGTAGAAAGACGGCAAAGACGATGGCAGTCAAGCATGTCTTGCCTTATCGAATTCTCCGAATGTATAGAATGTCCGTTCGACGTCATCCTACCCGCCGCATGCTAACACGGCATCTCAACTCAAGCACAAGCAAGACGATAACTAAAGTCAAGAGGTGAGAAGAGTGCTTTCACATTTCACTCTCTCTGTTCGTCTCGCGTTCTCATCAGACGCCTCTCATTATCCTCTCTTTTTCCTTTTCCTTCTCGTGTCCTTGCTTTCGCATTGCAGGTGACCACGAATGCGACCGGACAAGGGGCTCAAAAGGGAAGAGCCTCGGGAAACGTGCCATGATCGACGTTGGGGAGAGTTGTATTAAGCTTGTGACGGCGATTTATGCACAGACTGTGAAAATGAAAATTGGAATACAAGGATTACAAGAGATGGAGAGAAAAAGAAGGGGAGGACCCGTGATATAGGCGCTGTGATCTTAATAGAGAGGTGATGGCAGGAGATACGAAAAAGGTGCGAGATTAGAGTAAATGACAGAGTCTTAGAGTCCCAGCGAAATTGTTAATATCGGCCTGGAAGTACAACCCTACATGCCGTTATCAGCAACACATAAGAGGCATGAAAGGAAGGTGGGAGACAGCTCCTCCCTCGAGAGTCTAGACGAGAGGCTCTGTTCTGTCGTGCTGACAGCAAGAGCGACCGTTCAAGAATCGACAACAGAAAGAGGTGCAAGCTGCTTTGAGGCAATAGCCAATATTAATTATGAAGGGACGATCGGGGACTCTTTCCTTGTGAGAGGTTGAAGAAACAAGGGTGATCCGCAGATTCTTCTCTTTACCAACACTCACGTGCAACGCGTTCTATTGCTTTCTTCTTCTTCTCGCTAATTGCAGCAATTATCTCTCTGTCTCTGGCTGGTCACTTCATCGACAATCATCGCATCGCACGTGCGATCTGTGCACATTTAAAATTTGCATCACCGTCGATACTCCGGTCCGGCCTCTACGCTTTATTACACCCTACTCTCAGCCCCTTTCCAAATCAGCACAAGAGCTGCCGCAGGACAGATTCAGGATCCGAATAAGCGACGAGACCGACGACTCTTCTAGTTGCGCTTCTGGTCGCGACGATCCGATGATATGATCATGCTGACACAATGACGCGACGCCATTCGCGGGACCACTGTTAGTACAAGGTGTACAAGTGTCTGCTGGGTCTGCATAAGTACCTGCTTCTGCAGCTGTACACCAACCTCATAAGATCAACAGGGGCTCCAGTGAGTCTGACTGTCTGAATTGGCTAGATCGGAGAGCTGGCTTCACTGTCGAGCAGCATCAGGGCGCTTGTGTTCGTGATACCGGGGTCGCGACATCTTCAGCTGCTATTGCCGTTGCCATGACTTGCTCATGCCTCATCAGCAACGTGCTGCTTGCATATAGCTGGGCATCGATGGCAGCCTCGCAGTGTGTGTGCAGATTCATTTGTGAGTAGGCTTTCATCTTGCTTGGTTCTTTTATTTCCGGGACACAACTAAGATACTGGCAATCAGACAGGTCTAGACATCTATAACTTGGCAAACGCTCGAGTCAGTCAAAAGGGTCACTTCAGTACATGTTTCAGCCCAAGTCTCCGAATCAAAAGACACAAAGGCATTACTTCTTCTGGCTGGCTTACACTAAAACGGGTGTAACGGTCGTTAGTCGGTACTTTTGTATTGCTGAGACAGTCGGTGCTAATGCAAGGTCATCTACAGAGTATGGTGCGAAATCAGAGCAAATCAGAGCTTGCTCCGTACACGACTACATGGCACTGCATGGGGAAAAAAACTACCACGCCAGGGACCAGGAGCGACGATACGATATGCAGAGGCTGCATACGACTTTATTTGTCTGTGATGGTGTCGAGAGGTGTGGCAGGTATAATGTTCGCCCATCCGCGACATGAATTGACTTTGACCTGACTATCATGCACACATTAGCTTATGATGTGAGGGGAAAAGGCCATCTGATCGGGGTACTGCAAGCTACGACCGACGGCGCTTATCAACGCAATATAAACTCCGAACTTGATCCCAAAACGTGCAAACACCCAAAGTTCAGGAGGTAGTCAGGAGAGCAGCTAGGGATTATCTGGGTTACGATCGGAAAGAGGAGTATGGGGTCAACAGACGGGTAAAGACTCAACGACGCAAGAGAGGACATCCGGCAAAAGTCAGAAGAGTGCCGGCTGAAACAAATTGGTGAATACGATCCGCAGAGTTGGGGAACGGGGCCGTGCCGCTTTCACATGTGAATGCCAGGGTGTGTATCTGTGTGACGCAGGTCTAAGAGGAAGATCGCGGCATCTTGATGGTGGCCATGTCGATCCGTGGCCGTTGATCGGTTTGTTGCCATGCGCGTCGTTTGGCTCGTTTGGCAAACAAAACATAGCATCGGTTCGCATTCTATTCAAGATCAAATCACGATATCTTGAGTACTGACTTGCTTTCATTTTGACTGCTATCTGTTTTGCCTATGCTTGGTCTTTGGGGCCATATCTTGTGGTCTGAACACACGACTGTCTATGACTGCCGTGTTTGGTTGTGGGGATCCCTGTTTGCGTTACCTTGTGCGTTACCTTGTAAGCCGGGTATCTGGCTGGTTTACTTCTTGTTGTGTGTCCAAATAGGTTCACCTAGCGAGATCGTGCTCACATCCTTATCCCGCGTCTTGATCTCGTGGGAACCAAAATAGACGTCTTGCTGCTGTGACATACAAGCAGATATGCTATTTGAATCAATAGCTGCCGGACATCTATCCCTCTTGGGAAAACTCGCTTCAATATTGGGCGTCATCAGATGTGATCGGACTTTGAATAGGAGCCAATAACCCGTCCCACACGTCGAAGCAGTTCTAAACTGATGCAGAGATTCAAAAGAGCGGTGATGATGTTGGCTTTCCTGGGGAAAGTCGTATTTCCCCGCATATCGCATGAAGAACAGGAAGAGGAAGAACAAAAATAACAA
Source organism: Ophiostoma ulmi (assembly GCA_029298715.1). Classification (NCBI taxonomy): domain Eukaryota; kingdom Fungi; phylum Ascomycota; class Sordariomycetes; order Ophiostomatales; family Ophiostomataceae; genus Ophiostoma; species Ophiostoma ulmi. The sequence continues at coordinate 1,774,017 of JANSLN010000002.1, read as the reverse complement.
GAAAACCAAGGCGAGAACAAGAGACAAGAGGCGGAAGACAAGAGGAGCGGACGGAAAATTAAATATGGTAGCAACTTGGCAAGTGAGGAGAAGAGGATTAATGAGCAATGGAGAGGAGTAAGAGGAGAATCAAGTGAGCTATAAAGAGAAATCCGGGTGAAAGCAATGACCTAGAACAAATCAGAGAGGGTAAATTACAACGATACACCGCAGAATGGCCGATGGTAAACTTCTCTTTCATTATTTTGCTCGTTTCTGTCGATTCATTTTATAGCAAAACGACCCTGGAAGCGACTCTATGACTCAGTCCGTCTTGCGTACGAGTACTCTCCTCACGATAGAAATAATGATGTGCAGTCTTTCTTGGTGATATATGTCTAGCCACGGAAATTTTGAATAACGAGTCGAATAAGGGTAAAACAACGAGATAATCGAGCTACGAAGGATAGTGTACAGATCCCGTTCCCGTTCACAAAGCCGACTCGTCCCAGTCTTTGACTATGGTGTCTTAGCGTGTACCTCTCGTATCTAAGTCGCGTTCCTCTGGTGCCTCTGATGTGCCTCTGGTGTGCCTGTCGTGTGCTTGTCATGTGCTCATATGCTGGGGCCACACCTCTTCAGTTTCAGTAGCTTCCCAGCGGCTCAAGTCGCCGAATCAGATGCCAGGCCTTGCCTGTCTTTGGGAAACGAGGGTGTCTGGCGGCAATATGTTTCACTTCAGCTTGTTGACCTGTACGCAGACGTGCCTACAGAAACAAAATAAGATGAGATCAGAATTGCATATTCTAGTTTTTCTGTGATACAGATTCACATTGACTATCGTGTCCATCAGCACGCCCATCTTCACATGTGCACTGCTACTTCGTACTTTGCTTAAACTCAGATAACTCAAATACTTCCTTGATACTTTATTATTTCTACCCTTCTGCAGATCCAATGGTACTTTGAGTCCTACCGTAACTGCATGTCGTTCCGTCGCTCCGATTCCGATAGAGATGTGGTATTCGTCTCTCACTTCAGTCTTCTCTGCTTTCTTCTCGATTTCTTCTCCTTTGGTCTACTACCTCTTCACTTCTAATTTCCGGTTACTCTTTGATCCAAGTGATTACATGTCTCTTATATTGCAATTAGCATGTTGCGGCGGCTAGCAAAGTATCTTGTAGACTAAAGTTTATTGGAATTTAGTATCTTTACCGTTGTGTATCTGATTTTGTTTTGCTTTTGCTTTTGCTTTCAATTCTTTGCTTCTTCTTATTTGTCTTCTTATTTGTCTTCTTATAAAACATATAGTAAAGAAAATTAATTATTCAACTATTTTCCTTTTTTCCCTTCGCCAATAATATCCACGTTACCGATGTGTGACCGTTTTTCTAAATCCACAATGTACCGTAGCCTTTTATCCAGCATTACTCAGTACTAGCACTTCTATTAACTATTTATCTTCAAGATAGCTTTGAATAAATATCCGATAATCTTATTTTATGTCATGTTCTCATGACCACTCACTGCAACCCTATGCTTGTCGCAGTTGGACCATGCATCTGCCGTGTCTTGTCAGTATATGTTTTCTTGTGATTCTTGTGATTCTGGTGATTCTGGTGATTCTGGTGATTCTGGTGATTCTGGTGATTCTGGTGATTCTGGTGATTCTGGTGATTCTGGTGATTTTTGTTCTTTAATTACTTCAACCTATTCCGATCTTTTCTGTCGAGTTGTGCAAGAGCTTGAATGTACCTATCTTACCCTGGTCCTCGAGATCTTCATCTTTCTCAGCTCAATCTCCCCAGTCGTCTAGCCCCCCTAGCTCCTTCTCTATTTACACTTCCTTTCTCGTATGACAATACTCCGTGGCTTCCTTCTGTATTTGTCCACTGTTTCCTCAATGATCCTCTAGCCCCTCTAATCTTTTTACACTCTGCCATAATGTTGGTGCAATGCTGATCAAGATTTTCTGTTCTGTTCAGACCAGCCTCTCCTTCCCCTTTGAGATGGCCACGCTATCACTTACACCCGGCCGAACACGACCCTGCTCTGCCGTGTTCGGCGGTTTGTCGAGGCGACTGAATTGTGTTATTATATTTGTATTTGTAATTCTATTTTATATGCTGTCGTGATGCCGTTGTACAAACACGCTCTTTCTCGTATCAGCTACGTTGAGCACGAGCTGATAGAGGCAAGATATATAAAATACAAAATAAAATAAACAAAAGAAGAAGTGAAGCCGCCCTCAAAAAACCCAAGTTTGATCCAAAATTGAAAACAAAATAAAAGAGTAATTAACACAAAGGCACTCGAGATAGCATTCATTGCCTATACCCGCTGCTATGGCTCCACTCGCGGCATCCCTTCTCTATTCCTCTTCTGCTCCTCTTTTCACCGGTAGGTGACTGCTCCTCTGCTATTAGCAGCTCAACAAATTCAGGGGATTTACTGCACTTACAAACTGGTTGAGAACAGCGACAAGACTCGCAGTGTTTTTCTGCCAATTTTGCTTCAGGTTTGACAGTTGTCGCAACGATCGTGTAAGCAATATCAGTCTTAATAGTGACAATGGGATCTACGGGGTACTTGTTGGTGCAAAGTTATTAATAATGATTCAGGTAGGATCGGATCTGGGTAGAGTATTAAGTTAAGTGCCAAAATAAATACTAAAATGCAAGACATCGCCAACAGCGAGACAAAGTAGATATGCCCATGTAGAGTACATGCATAATAGTCTAGCAGCTACTAATCTAACAAGCTCTCGATAAATTATCTAGCATCTAGCAACTGTGCGTGTCGATCTTGGCCATCCGCATCTCGGCCATACTCTTGTCAGTCACAAAGTCGTATCTCTACGAGCACGCCTCTTCAAGTACACAGAGTACACCTACCTCGAGTACATCAAGTACACCTCCAGTTCTCCCACAGCCCATGGCCCTATTTTGGCTTTGGTCGCGGTTGCTTTGGCTGGTGTTAGTTGGAGATGAAGTTGGAGTTGGAGCTGCAGACTGAAGACTAGAGCTTGGGCACGAGTGCTCGTGGTCGTGGGCTCAAAGAGATAATAGTAATTTAATATTTAAATACTCCTATTAACTAAAACGAAGAAATAGCACACTGAATCTACCATCACAAAGAGTCAAGAGGGAAAAGGACACATGAGGAGGGGGACACATAAAGAAATGGACCACGAGGAGAGAGAGAGGAAGGGGGAGGAGGGGTACGAAATAGAAAGGAGGAGGGCCTAGAAGACTGTAGACTGGAGTAAGAATAAGAGACAAGGATGAGACGAGAAGAGGCATAAAAAAGCATATAAGATCGTGGTCTCGTCTTCATCTTTTTTTTTCTTCTTTTTGTCTTTTTGTCTCATCTTCTGTCCTTCTTGCTTCGTCTGTCCTCGTGTCCCGCCTGCCCATCCCTCATACTACCCCATACAACGCTCCTACTTTATCATTTTTTTTACATTTTTTAATATATCCCATAATACCCCCCATCAAAATCAACAAAATGAAGTTCCTCATCCCGGCCCTCCTCGCTGCCTCGGTGGGTGCCTCCCCCCTGTACCGTTCTGGCAAATCAGTCGTCGAGACCCGGAGTAAGTCAACCAACCAAACCATTGCTCCTCTGAGAAAGTGTGATGGGAGAGTCAGGCGTATTTTCACCTTGTTCCCCTATGTAATAAATAATTCAAACAATTATGTTTCTGTTGTACGAGCAAAACAATCAAAAGCAAAAACTAACATCCTCCAGCCGTCGCTGTCACTTCTAGTGATATCAGCACTTTTGCCCTCTACGCTCAGTGGGCTGGCTCGGCCTACTGCAACAGCGAGGTTGCTCCTGGCACCCCCGTCGCTTGCTCGGAGTTTATTTGCACTACCCCCCAGGCCAACAACGCCACTGTCGTTGCCAATCTGGGCACAGACACCTCCGAGACTGACGTGGTTGGCTACGTCGGTTACGACCCCGTCAAGAACCAGATCGTCATCACCTACCGCGGCTCCAGCTCCATCCGTAACTGGTTGACCGACCTCCAGTTTGCCCTGGTTTCCTGCTCCAAGTACCTGTCGTCCAGCCTGTCATCCACCATTGGCAGCGACTGCAAGCTCCACGAGGGTTTCGGCAAGGCCTGGGCGAGTCTAAGCAACGACACCTTCAACGGTCTTACCAAGGCCCGTGCTGCCCACCCCACGGCCGCCATTATCCTGACTGGCCATTCCCTGGGTGCTGCTGTTGCCACCCTTGCTGCTGCTGAGCTGCGCTCCAAGGGCTACACTCTCGATTTGTTCACCTACGGTAGCCCCCGTATCGGCAACTCTGGCCTCGTGTCCTTCCTCTCTAGCCAGGGCCCCGTTGGCTCTCTCGGCTCCAGCAGCACCTCCAACTACCGCATTACCCACATGGACGACCCCGTGCCCCAGTTGCCTCCCATTGAACTGTTTAACTACTACCACACCTCGCCCGAGTTCTGGCTGTCGGACGCTGGCGTTCCTGCTACTCCCACTGAGGCAGGTTACTTTGAGGGCAAGATCGACTATGCTGTCTCGGATATCAAAATCTGCACTGGCTACTCAAGCCACGAGTGCAATGGTGGTGAGCCCTCGCTCAACATTGCCGCTCACCTTTCTTACTTCCAGCCCATCAGCGGCTGTGGCAGCGACATCATCTCCTTCAAGAAGCGGGATCTGGATGCCATCAGTAGCCTGCAGGCCCTTGACCACCCTGAGATGGCATAAGTTTAGGATGAGAACTGACAAAGAGCATCGAAGAAAGAAAAAAAAAGAAGGAAAAAAAAAGGGGACGTCTCTAACCAGAGACCGGGACAGATAGGCTATGTTCATCTCTCATGGCAGGATGCATGAGTAACCCATTGCGGCGTGATGACATGCAACGATTTATGACTTATTGTATATATTCTTACTACTGAATATTAATATCTATTACCTATTGCATACCAACTACGCATGTACTATTCTTCCATTGACTTCAGTTGTATTTAGAGACGGGTTAGAAACTGGTTTTGTCCGACGAGAAAACTACAAAGAGAGGGATCGAATTAAAATACCAACCATCCAGGATGAGACTATTCGGCGGGTCTATCTACCATACCTATAAGTTGTGCCGGATCTCGCACTTGAGCTGTTGGCTCTTGGGATTCATGCTCTAGGATTGGATAAAGCCTACGAGTTGCTCTACTCAAAAAGGTACCGGATGACCTGCCACATTTCTCACCATAGGTCTAGACCGGCACTTACACAAAGCTTGAAGCTTAAATTATTCATTCACGCGCCGTCTTTTGTAGTTCCCGTCGCATAGCTCCATCTACGCTGAGAATGTTGGCCATCATTGTGGTGCTGATTTTGGAGATTGTAATATTCCCATTACATCTACTCTCCATCTCTTCGCCTGGCTTGCTTTCCTAGACGCGATCCCGTAATTTGCCACTTCCGCTTTCCTTTCCCCCTCATCCCCCATCATTCATCACGATTTCCCAGGTACTTTCTTCGTCATCTAGTACAGCACCCCTTAGTCTATACTACGCTATTTATCAATCTTAACACGAGTTACCTCCAGCGTCTCCGTATCAATCAGCACCACCTCGCGTGACAATGCAAAGGACGGCACACACACTAGGCGCACTTGCTGCCCCTCCCGTCCGGTAATCATGCGTGTCCCAAACTCGGGCTGTGAACCGGCAAAGTACACGTGAGGGCATTCGTCCAGCACAAACGGATCGTCCTCTTGGAATGGGTAGCTCCATAGCGTATCGGGCGCAGTCGGGGCACTGCATCGCCACCGGCACGTCGCCTCCAGCATGTCCAGCCGGTCGCTGCTCATCACATACTTTTGGATATCCTCAATTGGCTGCCCACTCGTACCCAGAAACCGCCAGCCATCAATCTCGCCCTCCCATGGGTTCGTCACTGTATCCAACCAGCCCGGCTCGGCCGCTGCTGCAGCTTCCGGGTTGCTAAAACTCGATGGCGGGAGTGCCGACGCGAACAGGCGCGCATTTGGGAACATGGCTGGGTGGATGGGCTGCTGCGGGAGACTAGCATTGGCCGAGTCGTTAACGCCTGGCATCATGGTGACCGGCATCGACGGCAGTAGTTCGGACAAGAAGTCATCCAGCAGCCGGCTCGGTAGCGGGTTGTAGTTGCTGCTGTCGTAGCCGTACTTTTTGTACGAATTATCTTGATCTTGCTGCTTTTCTGCCAGCTCCTTGAGCGTGGCGTCTTCGGCACTCATCGCTTCTGGGTCATGTGGTGACACAGTCGAGTTGCCCGCAATTATCAGCCGGCTGATGTGTGCCGCGTCGCGCTGCAGTTCGGGTGCCAGAGACTCGCCCAGCAGGTACTCCAGTAGCAAGTTCTTCTCAACAGCTGTCGCTCCGTGCGGCCCTGAAAAGTTGAGGCCCGACACAATAGCAATCTTCTTGCCGCCATTGTGTACCTTTCCTGCCGTGCCATTTGCTGCCGCCGTGTATGCATCTGCGCCTGCGCCTGCGCCTGCGCCTGCGCCATCCACCTCCATATCGACGTCACCGCCGTTTTCAATCTTAGCGCGCTTGCCTGGTGGCTCTATCGAGCCGGCGATGCTTTGATTCTTGTCCTTGTTTTTGCTCTTGCCGTCTAGTGGCCTCGACTGTTGCCACCGCTCCGGCTGTGGTGGCAGGTCAGGGAACATAATGTCGATGACCTCGAGCTCGCCGTTTTCATTCTCGGTGCCCATAACAGCGATAATGCAGCCAGTCACCAGCAGCACTTTACTGAGTGCACTGCCCACCAACCGAATCCGGCCCGAGTCATCCTCCAACATAATCGCCACGCTGCCGCGACCCTCGGCCAAAACATCGTCAATGTCTTCGGGAATGTATTTCTTTATTGTCGATGGTTCCGACAAAATTTTCTGCTCTGTTAGATCCTGCATACTGATGTCTGCAGTCGCATCATAAAAACTCACATCTTTTGCCACGTCTTCGAGAATGCTCGGCTTAAAGGGCATGTCCATGTAGACGGTACCGGTCACCCAGCACAGCTCACCTTGCCGCACATCTAGCACCCGCTCGACCTTTGTTGCTGTCTCGCCGCCCACGATGATCTCCCGGAACGCATCGACTGCCTGCTGCTCGACAAATGGCTTGATCTTGGTCAGCCGCAAAAAGTACATGTCACTAAACTGCTGCTTGTACGGGCGACTCGGCTCCAGCACGTAGCGGTACAACGGCTTGTATATCGTCTGGTCGCGTTCTGGCAGGTCAGCTGTTTGTCTGTATAGTTAGTAAAGTTCTTCCTCTCCTTCCATCTTCATCTCACTTCATCTCATCGTCATGTCGTCTTCTCGTTGTAGCCCACTCACATTGGCTGAGCCAACAAGCTCTTGGCGACGTCGAGGGATACCATTTTGCAGTAATCAAGTTTTTTTAGGCTTCTGAAATAATTATGGCCGAAATGTTGTAATAATCGAAATGTAAATGGAAATCAAGAATGCTATAGTCGAAGCTCGACCTTTCTTTTTCCAGACGCGCCAGCCAGTCGAGGGGTAGCTGTTGACGCGCCTGCCAATCGCGTTTTTAGGTGTCCCTTAAGTGGCCAATTTAAGCGGTCTGGCCCACTGCACAGCGCATTTTGCAGGCAGGAGCAATCGCATATTATCATTGGTCACTCAGAAATATTGCGGGGCAAGGCTGGTACAAGGCTGAAATCGCTGTCCCGATAAGATAAGCCAAAAAAAAAGTTGATGGCAATAATTTTTAATTCAAATATAATTAGTAAATTTACCAGAAAATTCAATCCACCCAAACAACGGTGCTCTTTGAACAGCCAACCTTCAACATCACGACGACGCCACTACGATACAGATTCGGATGCAAATATCACAACAGTGATTATTTTTAGCATCGTATTCTCTCGTTTGTGACTTTTTTCTCCGGTTTTCCCCTCATCAACCGCTCCAATGGCCGCCATCTACGACCAGGTCTCCGACGAGGCCCAGGTCAAGGTCGTCTTCACCACCACCGAACCCGACCTGCAGCTCCCCGAATCCAAACGCCAGCTGATTGTTCCCGCCGATATCCGTCGCTATGGCCTCTCACGCGTTCTCAACTCCGAGTCCATGCTCGACACCCCAAACCCTATCCCATTTGATTTCCTCGTCGACGGCACCTACCTGCGCACCACCCTCGAAGACTACCTGCGCGACAACGGTATCTCGACCGAGACTACAGTGACTCTGCAGTACGTCCGCAGTCTGGTGCCCCCCGTCTTTGAGGCCAGCTTCCAGCACGATGACTGGGTCAGCTCCGTCGACATCTCACCCTCTTCCTCCTCCCACTCCAACGGCCGCCTGCTGTCCGGTTCCTATGACGGTCTGCTGCGTCTGTGGAACGCTTCTGGCCAGGTGACCACAGTCTCTCCTGGTGCTGCCAACGGCGGCCACATTGCCGGTATTAAGGCTGCCCGCTTTGTTACTGCCACGCAAATCGCCTCGGCCGGTCTTGACCGCACCGTGCGCATCTGGAAGTACGGCACTGAGAACGACGAGGAGGCCGACATTGACGAGGCTGCCGCCCCCAAGGTGCTGAAGCCTGTCCTTGAGCTGTACGGCCACAAGGGCAGCGTTGACTCCCTGTCCGTTGACAGTGTCTCGAAGCGCGTGCTGTCTGCGTCCGTCGACGGTGCCGTTGGTCTGTGGTCTGTCTCCAGATCAACTGCTCCTGCAGCCCCCGAGTCTCTGCTGCCTGGCGCCGGAGCCGCCGGTGCATCCGCACCTAACAAGAAGCGCAAGGTTGCGGCTGCCACCTTGGAGACGCCTCGCCGTGGTGCTCTGGCTCTCATCCAGGCCCACAAGAGCGCTGCGACGGCTGCCGTTTTTGACCCCCGCGACCGCACAGTCGCCTACTCGGCCGGCCAGGACCACACCCTGTGCACGCTCGACCTGACCACAGGCATAGTCGTCAGTACTGTGGCCACATCGCACGCTCTGCTGTCGCTGTGTGCCATGCGCGCATCCGGCTCCAAGCTGCTGGCGGCCGGTAACTCGGCACGCAATGTCGTACTCATTGACCCCCGCGCCTCTGTCGCCACCACAGCCGTCATGACCCTACGCGGCCACGTCAACAAGGTTGTGGCTGTTGCCGCTGCCCCAGACAACGAGTACTCGCTGGTGTCTGCGTCGCACGACGGCACATGCCGTATCTGGGATATGCGGAGCAGCCGCAAGGCAGTCGACGACACGGATGCCGCTAGCGCAACCACATCCATTAGCGATGCTGTGTTTGTGATTGACCGTGAGGGCCGTGAGGGCAAGCGGCGGCCACTTGCGGGCGAAGGCGTCAAGGTGTTTGACGTTGCCTGGAACAAGACTTGGGGTATTGTCAGCGGTGGTGAAGACAAGCAGGTGCAGGTCAACCGGGGCCGTGATATTGTGGCGGCTCAATAGTCGTTATTGTGCTGAATGGAGTCTAAAAGTGTTGTTATTTACCATTTGTGGCTTTTCTTTATATCGTCATCTCTTTCTATTTTGGCATTTAGTTTATGCATCTGACTGTACGTTACAAGGAGTTTATATTCAATTTTAGAGTAATTATTCTTGAGTTCAAACTATTGTGACTTGCTGTGATTTGATAAATTTTGTTGGTATTATGCTGAAACAAAATAAAAAGTGACAATTGTAAACAATTTATGCTTCATTACCGAAATAACTATTGATCGATAATTTGAATTAAAATCCTAACACAGCAATGATGCTGAAAATGCAGTAAACGAAATAGATCTTTATATATACTTTAACTGAATCGTATCGAAAGATGAAAATATTAAACTTGAAAGACTAGCCCCGAGTAGATGTTGGATCTGGGGCAGCTAGGTCATAACCGCACATTTTGGCCAGGCCGCGATATTTGCTTAGCCGGATATTGTGCGGCAGCTGCTCCATCAAGTCAGTCTTGCACCGGTCCTTATCATATGGCAACTTCTCAAGCTGTATAGTACTTAAAACATAGCCCACGACTGTGGTGGTCTTGAGTGGTGGATCCCGTAGCATGGCTGCTATAGCCTCTGCGTTGAGGTCCGTATTGGAGTGCCACAGGTGATAGGCTCGAAGGGCGGCTGCAGTGACCTTGACGGGCGTTACTTTGACTTCCCGGTACTGGCTCATCCACTGGTGAGATGCGACAAGGCGTGTATCGGTGAAGCCCTTTGGAGTAGCTGGGGCTCTCGGGTTCGCCGGGTACTTTGAGCTTTTAGCATCCGTTATATCGTCTGTGTTGTCCGCAGATATGCTCTTCCGCTTAGTTGATGTCGGCGAGCCCTTATCATGGCTACCGTCTCCATTAGTATCCTCTTCGACTAGAAGGGTATCCTCTGCATCGGTAATATTATCTGATGTCAGAGGCGCTGCTTCATCTTTTGATCCATCTCCATCCTGCACTGGCCGTTCAGCATCGTCGATGGCGTCTTCTGTCGCAGTGGCCACGACAGCACCACTGGCCAGCTTGATTGGCTTGTTTAGCTCGGCAAAGGCTGGACGCGGTGGTACCGGATCCAAGCTGAGTCGCTTCTTTTCTAGGACGGCAAAGAGCTGGACGGACGCGTATGCATCAGAAGCGGAGTCTATTGGATGATTAGAGTGGTTATTCGTAAGGCACATTGGATGGACAACGAAAGGTAACAATTCAAACTTACAAATGATTTGGTCCATGCGGAGTGGTCTGGACCAGTTGCCAGCGCGCACATCTTGGCCCTTGAACATGGGCAGCTTCAGGTTCTCTTTGACCTGATCAGCAAGAGATACAAGCCGCTTATTGATCAGATGATGCTCGCCCGTCCTGGAATACTTGACCAGCCGATGCAGATGGCTCAGCTCTATAAGGCCTTGCATGCTGACTGCCAGGTGGTTGAGCAGGCGGGTGGCATCGCCCTTGATAAAGACGCCGGTCTTGATGATATCTGGGCTTTCGAGAATTTTGCGAAGGGTTGGTGTCATAAAGTCCCGCGTAGGGAACAGCGACAGATGAAACAAGCCGACACGGCTGGGGCTGGACAGTTGCAGGAGACAGACGTTCTTTCGAGGCCCTTCCCACTTGGTGGCATTCGCCATCCATTCTAAATCGAAGCCCAGCATCGGCTCGTTGACAAAGTACTCGGCGCAGACACGCTCAGTTGTTTCCTTGCTTTTGCAGTAGTGGACCTTGATGCGTTCGCTCTCTTTGGCAGAATTTGTAACTGATGAGTACACGCTATGTGAGGTGCTCGTCACGCTCTCAGTGTCTGACGCATTGCCATTGTCATTGTCTGTGGCTTCTGCCGGGGCTGCCTTTTTGCGGTACAGTGCATATGACCAGTATGATTCGGGGGTACCTGGAGCAGCATTGCGTGCCTTGTCGAAGAGTGTCCTGGACATTTTAAAGTCCAAGTCGGTTTCTGGAGGCAGGTCCTCAGTCTCTTTAGCTGGCTGAGAGGGCGTTTCTAGTTTCTCTCCAGCCTCTGCAACCTCTTCAATTTTATCTTCAGCCTGGCCAGTCACAGATTCCACGGAACTTGTAGTCTTGCGTCCATCCTTTCTAGCTGTTGGTATTTGTGGCTGTGATTGTGATGACTGTGAGAATTGTGACTCCTGCTGCTTTGATGAGCTGTGAACGAGCCGGTTCTTGTTTTGACTTGAGAATACAAACGTGGGCCGGGCTGGCTGTGAGGAGAAAGCATGCCGTCCAAAGGGCTTCCCAAACGATAAAGTCGAAGACAGCCCTAGAGATGATGCTGAAGGCTGACTAGATGACTGTATTGATGTTGGAAATACTGGTGTATCAGCGGGTTGTCCAAAGACAGGCGGCTGTGAAAGCGATGGTAGCTCCGGCGTAAAAGCGGTTGCCTGTCCAAAGGATGAACTCTGCCCGAAAGTGAATGGCTGCCCAAATATGGAAGCTTCCTGACTCGATAATGTATTTCCAAAAGAACGACCTCGCCCAAACGGTAAATTTCTCTCAAAAGGCCGGGCCTGTTCAAGAGATGATGTGCTGTCAAAAGAACGAGTCTGGCTAAACGACGATGTGCTACCAAACTGTTGATGCTGGCCAAAAGAGGGAGCTTGTCCAAACGTCGGGGCCTGCCCAAAAGACGGTGCATGATCATATGAAGGAGCCTGGCCAAACGGCAAAGATGACTGCCGGCTAAAGACTATTGGCTGCTGTGCAGAGGATGTCCCATGCTGTTGATATACCGAAGTAGATAAAACAGTCGATGTAGACGACGTAGACGAGGTTGATGACGAGAAAGACATGCCCGCTGCTGGCTGAGGCGCCGCAGTGAACACGATGCCATTCTCCGGCCGCCAAGTGGTTTGGGGTGCTCGTTGTGGATTTAGATGAGGCGGTCCGCCGCCGTTCGGTAAGGGTGCGTTGAAGCCCATCCCGGAAACCAATGAGACCAAAGAAGACGCTGTACACAAAAACCTGTGTTGACACAGCAGATGAAGATGCGCAGATGAGCCTAGAGAGCGTATAGACCCTTTGTAAGGACGAGTACAGAAACGCCCGAGAGGTGACACGCCATGCTTGCTCATAAGGGGTGGTGTAGGATGTAGGATAAGACGACGGAGGGGTTACACAGAAGGGCACAAGTGGTGAGAGACAGTCCAAGAAAGGCAAAGCGAAGAGAGAAGAGCAGGGATGCTGTCTTGGCCGTAAGGAGGGTAGTATGGCCAGCGGCTAAGGTGCCGTCTGGTTCAGTTTTATATATCTATATATATATATCTATTGCTGAAACTGCACCACCCTGATCTTGTCGTTTTCTCGGTTCGGGTCTCGCCAAAGAGCTAGTTGGATTGTATGTGTAGGCAGCCGGCGCCTATTTTGGAGTACTATGCAGAGCGCGTTTCAGTGGATGTTGAGTCGTGATGTGTGGGTGGAGAAGACTTGCCTTAACCAGGCAACCCGGGCAGATACAGTGTATGGCTCAAGTTGGAAGGTGCAGATTAGCTTGTAAAGAAGGCACGACTGATCACATCGCATCTAAGAATTGATGCTTGAAACTCTAGTGAAATAACAACGACACTGAAGAACCAGGGCAATAAAAGATTTGGTCTTTTTTCTTTCTTTTTTCTAAACGACCAAACAAAACACGAAGACAAAAAAGCATTCGGTATTACGACGTTTGACCATGTTGAACGGCTAATTAGCTCACAAAGTATCCACTAGAAGTGGACTATATATGCCATCTTACCAGATTCGATCTCAACAACGTGACAACGATTCACGGGCGTGTAGCTCAGTGGTAGAGCGAGGGATTGCAGATCCCTAGGTCGGGGTTTCGAATACCCCCGGGCCCTTTGAATAGTCTCTTTTTTTAGTTCATTTTTTATTTTATTTTTATTTTAAATTATTTTTATTTTTTGCCTGCATCCTGTACCGTCTATTGTTCAGCTATTGAGTTTCAAATGAGGTGCTTTATTTTTAATCTATTAATATATCAACAATATCTGACATTCTGTCATACTTTGTCTGCTTTCTGTCGTGTCAAGTCCTTCCATTTGGGCCTTGTATTGCGGCCGGTCTGCTCATGCTTGAGTCTTTGAATACTGCCCACCATTGCCCGCTCCACTTTACTCATCCCTACTGTGAGCCCATTGGCGGGGAGCTTTTCACCAAGTCTCGTCGCTGGAAACACAGCTCAGCTCTCAACTCGCATCGCGCATCAACGACACACGACACCTAGCACAGCCCACGAGCAGCATTCATCACACGAAAACACACCATATTAGAGGCCAATATACAGTCTCATACATAGTGAACTACCTGTGGACCTGCATAGCCCCCCTATTCCTCGTCTGTCTCCTCACCCGCGTCATCAACCCCCGTCTCCCTTGGCCGACACAATGGCTGCTCAGCTTCTTCCCCTCGGTATGACTGCAGGCGCCTATATGATATCATACACTCTAGTATTCAAAGTACTGACAAGCAAGAACTCATCGACAAGTGTGTCGGCTCCCGGATATGGGTCGTCATGAAGGGCGAGCGCGGTATGTCATCTCAACTGGGCTCAGCTCATACTCTTTTTTATTTGACCGTTCTGGCTACACTGTTTAGAAATCTTGGACTATACAAATACTAACTTTGGAATAGAATTTAGCGGAACTCTTGTCGGCTTTGACGATTACGTCAGTAAGTAAAAACCAGAGGCGATCTCTTCCTACTGCGTACCTCATACCAACAATGTGCTTGACCTCTCTGCTAACTGAACGATAGACATGGTTCTCGAGGATGTCACCGAATTGTTAGTATCAAACCAAAAAAAAAAAGAGTTTCTTCAGTTAGTATTTGCAAAACGTCATTCTAACAGCTTTAGTGACTACACTGGCGGCCAGTCCAAGCTACCCAGAATTCTCTTGAACGGCAACAACATATGCATGGTAAGTTTCAATATCATTTCCTTTCTGTCAGTATGATCCAATCGAACAACTAACGCATTACAGCTTGTTCCCGGCGGGGAGGGCCCGGTATAGATGGATACGCGGGGTGGACGACGATATGACTATACAACAGGTGTCTACATAAGAAGAGACGCCTTGCTACTTCAACTAGCCGAAACGGAATAGAAGGTTACGGAATTGATATTGGCATTAAATATATATGCCTAGTAAAATACATCACCATGTGCCATGTAATATGCTTGACACCGTTGTGCAATGGAAGAGGTAATCATATTAAGAAAAATAATGCAACTAATGCACTGGGCGCCGACCGTCTTAACGTTAACAGATGAGTGATATAAAGCAATCCAAAAGGGTAAACATTAACAAAGGAAGGAAGAAAAAAAGCAAGAGAAAAGCAAGCCAAGCAGTTCAACACCGATCTAGACCGAAGAGCTATCAAGTAGAATGGCGGGAGGGCATAATGTGATGACGATGGAGTACAAATGGAAGAGGTGTGTATAGGAGATTGAGAAGATGGGAAGTTAACCAAGTCAGAACAAAAACTGCGGCTTTTAAGGAGGGAGAAGAGTCGAGCACAAGAACAGTCGTTAATGCAACTGCCACAGCACGAGAATGACAGACAAGTCTCCAACACGGCCGCCCATAGACACAGTTGTATATTGAGCAAGATAGAGAGCCTTGATCACTTTGTGTCATATGTAGCTATTGATGTAGCGGGTTGAAATCAGGCCCGGGGAAAGGCTGAGCATGAGGATTTAAGGCTCCTGCGGTGACATCATGGTTGTTGGTAGCGCCCGCATCAACAAAAGACATCATGTTATTGCGACTGAACTGGTTGTTAATACCAATACCTGGAAATACGCTGGGCTGACTATTTTGGTTATTCGTACGGGGGTTGTATGCCTGACCGTAGAAATGGGGGATGGATGTTGCCGGGATGCTCTGGACTCTGTCGCCTCCAGGACGTCCGTAAGCAGTAGGGATTCGAGAAAAGTGACTGGCGTGCGGGACAGTGTATTGGGCTGCTGGAACAACAGGAGGGTTCCTTCTCGAGATGTAGCCCTGGCCGTATTGGTAATTGAAAGGAGCCGGGGCAGGGTAGCCCACCGGAGCATGGTGACCCCTTGATGCGTGGTAGCCCGTCGCTGCGTAGTGGTTGCCTGGAACACTACCCTAGTAGTTGTCATATGACGGCGGCTGCTGGTTAACAGAAGATTGCTGCTGGTATGTGCCGCGAGCCTGGTTTTGGAGGATAGCCTGCTGGGCAGCAGCCATCTGGTGCTGCTGCTGCTTTTGCTGCTGCTGCTGCTGCTGCTGCTGCTGGATAGCGGCGGCCTGCTGGTGGTGGACCAGGTCGTTGAACCAAGGGTGCTGGAGCGCATCGCTGGCACTGACACGCAGCTCAGGGCGGAGCTGCAGTAGCTTGCGCAGCAGATCAATACCCATAGGGTCGATCTGAGGGAGTATCTGGTGCAGGTCTTGAGCGGGATACCGGGGCACAGTTGCCTTGTACTCGGGGAACTGGCTGATACCCGGCCACGTATGCTCAGTAGGTGTGCCCATGATGCGGAAGATGCGCAGCATCTGGTCTTCGTTGGTCGTACCCGGGAACAGCGGACGGCCAGAGTACATCTCCGCCATGATGCAGCCAACCGACCAGATGTCAATGCTGGTATTGTACGTGCGGCTGCCGAGCAGGACATCCGGCGCACGGTACCACAGAGTGACAACCTCGTTGGAGAATGTGTTGACGGGGATGCCAAAAGCGCGAGCAAGACCAAAATCTCCAAGTTTCAACTGGCCCTTACTGTTGATAAGCAAGTTTTGGGGCTTCAAGTCGCGGTGGAGGACCCGGTTTTGGTGGCAGAAGTCGACGCCCTTGAGCAGCTGGTACATGAACGACTTGATAAGCATGGGCTTGAGCGCACCGTGGTCACCGTGGGTATCCATGTACTTTTTCAGATCGCCATCCATGTACTCGAACACGAGCATCAGCTTGCTCTCAGTGTGGATAACATCGTGTAGTGCGACAATGTTCTCGTGCTTGAGTTCCTTCATGAGCGATATCTCGCGGATAGCGGTTGATGGCGTGCCCTCTTCTGAGTCCAGGTGTATTTCCTTGAGAGCTACAAACTCGCCCGTGTGCCGGTTGCGACCTTTGAAGACCTAGACTGTTAGTTCTGGATATTGTGAAGAACAGAGAGAAAACTTTCAAAGAAAAAGGTCAATACGTACAGTAGCGTAGGTGCCCTCACCGAGCTTTTCGAGCTGCTGGAAGGAGTTGAGTTGCCGCTTGCCGTCCATCTTGGCTTCTTTTGCTTTGGTCTCTGCAATGTATTCCTTGACGCCGGTGACGGTTGGGTAAATGCAGTAATGCGGAACAGCGGGGGGTTGGCTGGGTAGGCCAAAGGTGGTTGTGCGAGAAGATGTTTTCTTGCGGTAGATGTTTGAGTAGAAGCTTGAGGTTGGCGTGCGGTCGTAGTCGTCAGATGCGTAGGAGGCAAAGCCGGAGGGTGTTGGGTTTGTCGAAGACGTCGAGGGAGGAGAGGTAACAATAGTCGTCGTCGTGCGACTCGGGTCAAAAAGAACGTCACTCGGAGTCTCAATGTCAGCGAGAGCAGAAGAATTTGTGTCGAGGAAGTCGAGTTCGTCGTCGACAACCAAAGGTTGTCGGGATATTGGCGCCAGCGTAAGAAGCGTAAAGGTTTGGTTGACTGGGAGAAGGGGGGGGGCAATAGAAATGAGACAGGCCGTTAATGGAATGCTGAATGCTTGGTGGTATGCTAGTGGTATGTATGCAGCGGTAACGTAGAGATGATCAAGAGGCGCGGGGGAATCAGCAGGGAGGTTTTGGACCGTTTAGAGGACGGCAGAAAGGCGTGTGTGAAAGGGTAGGGAAGAGAGGAGTGGCCGGTGAGACAGAAAACTGGGGACTTGTTGTTGATAGGCGGCTCGTAGTCAATGTGATAGGCAGGCGCAGTGGGAGCAAGATACAAGATGGGTGCAGAGGAAGGAGCGATGCAGCTAAGGTCGGTTGCTCTTTCCTGAGATATCTTGGGATAAAACACAACAGAGGTAATATTCACAAGAGGAAGGGATGAAAGGGAGAGTTCAAATTGGCAAGAGTCAAGGAAGGGGGGTTTACATTAGCATAGTATTTCACTCGATGGGGGGGGGGGGGGGGGGGGGGGGGGGGGCAACTGTTAATACGGGGTATTACTGAGTGACTGAGTATTAGTCTCGACAAGCTGGTGGGCATATACTGGCTTAATGCGGGCCTTGTTTGGCGAATCGTAGCCCCGCCATTGCGCAGGTGGCTACCGGGCAAGCCCGACTCATAACACAGTCGTGGTGCTGACCTAATGCCTCTATATGAAATTATTATAGCATTATTTCGATGGCCTTAGTTAAACTGAGGTCACTTACTTTTAGCACATACAATCATATAGAAAATTGGCGGTTCTACTATTCTGTAATTATGTGCTGAACCTCTAATCCAAGATCTGGCGACAAATGAGACATAAAAACAAGTAAAAATACAGATGAAGTAAGATACAGAAGTACAGCAAGATGGTAAAAACATCATGATATCAGCATATGAAGATATATGAGATAAGGCATCCTCTGTGCTATATGCTGAACAGATCCGTTCCAATAACCGCCATGACCAGCTAGTGAAAATAAAGAGTACAGGTAGTGAATTGATACAAGTGCGACATGCAATCCGTTGTCGCATGATCGATGTTATGAACTATATAAAATAAGATACAAAGGGAAAAATACGTAAGATGTAAACAAAGTAAGTGAATGGACTTAGCGGTTCCGTGCCGACGATGACATAAAGTTTTTGCGTACATCGTCCATGGCCATGCGCTCGGTGAGACTGCGCGGCGTGCCTGACATCAGGTTGAGTCGCTCGGGGCCCGTGAGACTTGAGAACTCGGCCATGGTAGACGGCTGGTGCCCATCGTGTATACTGCCAACAAACGAGTCCATGTCACCAAGCTGGGCCGCCTGCTGCAGCACGCGGGGGTCCTTGACAACGTTGAACAGGTCAATGTTGCGCCCACGGTATGAGCCCACAGAGGCGCCCAGAGGTGGTCCAGGCGGCGTCGACGTGCCAGAGGAAGACAAGCCCCTGCTGATGCCGCCTTCGTTGGTAGAAGCGCCGAGGATCTTACGATGGTTAAAGGCTAATGCATTCGAGTCGAGACCGTCGATGCCAATACCGAGTGCTGCCTTTTCCTTGGCGACGAGATCTGCATCGTTAACCGTAGGCTGGGCTTCGGTTGAAGTCTCTGCATGGTTTTCGTCACGGTCTTCGGCATCAGCATCAGGCTCATTCTCGGCGTCACTGTGATCGTCATGGTGAAAATCGGTGTTGGCTTTAGATGTACGCGAAAGGGGGTAGCCGATAGATAACTCGCCCTCGTCTTCAAATTCAAAAAAATCGGCGTCGTCGTCGTGGGTGGCTGAAGCGGTGGACTTGGCCTTAGAGTCGCCATCGCCAATGACGCTATCGGCAAACTGAACCTGCACCGGCTTACCGATCGAGGTGCTCTTCGTAGGCCGCGACCCGTCAACGTCGACAACATTTCCTTGGCCTGACTCTTCAGCAGCCTTGCCGTTGAGTGTTGCAGCTGAAGTTGCTACTTGTGCGTCGGGCCTTGGTTTCTCTGCTGTTGGCGATGACAGAGAGATTGACTGCTTCCGAGCCGGGCGCATCGCGATGAAGCCTTCGTCGTCGTCGTTGTCGTCGTCACTACTACTGTATCCATTGCGCGTATCGACCTCTTTCGTAGCCTGAAGCTGTTGAGTATCTTCGACTTGTTCCACAGTAGGCAGCTGTTCTTGCTCCTGTTGCAACGATAGGCGGCGCTGGTGGTGAGTCGAAATGACGTCGGTGACGGACGGCAACGCGTTGTCGCCAGAGCCAGCAGCGCTAGACGATTGCGGATTGACTACAGTCCAGATCGAGGGGTCTTCAAGTGGCATTTTGGAAAGTGCGCGCAGTCGATCAGAAGAGGAAATCTTGCGCGCCAGGGGAGCAAAGTCGTATTCGTCGTCGTCGTCGTCGAGAATTTTGCTGCCTTGGCGACGAGGTTGAGGGCGGTCTGTGGATGACGAGGAAGATGGAAGGGGCGAAGAGGTCGTCTGAGTCTGACTCTGGCTGGGATCGCTGCTAGTGTCAGACTTTGGGAGGGCGGCAGTGCTGCTGTTTTGCACCAACAATCCTGATTTGCCGCCCTGCGGTGAGCCGTTTGCCTCTTGCTGATCGACACCCCAGCCACGTGCTGCACTTTCAGGTCCGTGCAGCTCAGAGTCAAGCGAACTGTCAGCCGCAGACAGCGAAGAAGCCGAAACTGACTCAGGCAAGCTGTCCTCCACCAAAATCTCAGATTGGATATCATCTTGGATATAATCGCGCTGGATCCCGGCATTCTCGTAATCCATGTCATCGTAGTCGCGATTGCCGTCGTCGTGCATCAGCCAAGATAGGTCTTGCTGGATTGGCTTTGGCGGCGACGCAGTAGGCAAGACCTCTTCGCCTTCGAGTGAGAAGCGCACATGACGGGTGTTGTCCGAGGGTGCTTTGATCGTGGGCGTCGAGGAGCGCGACGAGGATATGCTTGATGTGCGGCGCAAAACGCCTTTCAGCTTGGGCTCTGGCGGTGGTGGCGGTGTGAGCGTGGCAGCACGAGCTGCAGCTTCTTTGACAGCAGTTGCCTCTGCAGCGGCAGCAGCCGCACCAGCAGCAGCTTCTAGGGCTGTAGCTGCATCGGCATCGCTTTGCGCCGTGCTGCTTGTCAGTGATCCATTGTACACGCCATCTATGCTCTGGGGGCGGCGTTCATAGGATGAGCTGTCAAGAAGAGGCAGGAACGGTGGCGTAAACAGTCCCTGGACTTCCTCGTCGCGGCTGTGTAATGATGATACAGATTCAGACGCCAGAGGCCGTCTTGGACCTTCTTTGGGAATACCAGAAGTATGGTAGAGGACCGGCGGGGGTGAGATTGTGCGCCGGGCCTGGGCGCGAGACGGTGGCGGCGGCGCAAGGATAGACTTGTCGTCGCCGGCATCTAGAAACCCGGGATATAAGGCGGCAAAATCCTTGGAGGTACTTGAAGACGAACCTTCAACAAGATTGGCCACCTCGACGGTGACATCGTCTGAGACTGACTGGAGCAGGTCTGCTGCATATCGTCGGAATTCGTCGGCTCTTTCACGACGGTAGGCGACTACCTGAGCATCCAGTTCGGTCAGCTTCAGCCGTAACGCGGCAACAAGCTCGTCTCGCTCGGCATCCATAGTGTCGAGATCGAGTAGAAGTTGGAGGTGAAGAGGGTGAAAGGTGGCAGAGATGAGACAGCCGGGCAATGCCGCATAGAGCCAGTCGAAGATGGTGTAGAAGTTGAGGAAGAAGTTGTTCAAGTTGGCTGAAATATTCGATGGCGGGGAATCGGCGCCGAAGAGTCCCAGAGGGGAATCTTGTTACTGGGGACTGGAGAGATTGGCGTGCTATCTAGATAGTCCTAGGGTTGAAAGCAGAGTTGAAAAAATGTTGTTTCTGCGTCTCGCCGAGTCCCGTGATTGCAATTGGGATAGATGTAGTATTCAAGAAGAGGAAGCAGTCGACTGGTAGGTGTGCTGGTAAGGTATGAGGTAGCAGCAAGAGACGAGGGGTGTCTGGCTCTGATTCAGCTCGAGGAGGAGGAGGGCAGACAGAGGGCAGTGCAACGCTCGCACCAGGCCAATGCAGGATATATCGATGCTATTTTGTGTAAAGCCAATATTGGACAACACAGAGAATACACAATTAACACAAATGCACGAGACACGACTCGCAGAGGGGAAGAGAGGGAGGGGGTTGGAGAGAAGAGAAGTGGAAAGTGAGGTCTAGTCGTCTAGTCTAGTCTATCGAGAAAAATATAATGTACGAAATAATAGGGAAAATAGGAAATAGAAATAGAAAGTGACAATATACAGTGGTGGAGATCCTAGGTTAGTCATATGACCCATGCGGCCAGATGCAGCCAAGCTACAGCCTACAGTTCATCAAGCGGTCGCACCTGCCCCCGGAAACAGTAGTTTTTTACTGGCTCCGCCCGGAAGATAAAGCCAACCTGGTAACTCACAGGGCGCAGGTTGGCTTAGTAGCGACCTAGGATGGCCTATGAGACGCTGTCAAATCCTGCAAGGTCCTGCTGAATGGGTTGAAGCGAGCCTGGGGAGAAGTTCTAGCCCCTGCACGTTGCCCATCGCACCTTCCGTCTACGGCACGAATCATTGATCCACACTGGGTCCAGAGCGCTGGGAACAGCCACGAGATACCTGACATGTTATGAGTATTTCAAGTAAATGTCATATTACATAAGCCATGACGTCGGCTGGATCACACACATCACAGCATGTCTTTAGATGTGGACGAGGTTACATGAGGCAGATTATATTTCATTTTGGATATGATGAGTAAAGGATGATTATGCAGAAGAGAGATAAATCGGCAAAAAGGTTTTGATTCTATTCAAATTCAAAAGAAAAGAGGCGCAAGCTTCTCGATGCAGCTCAAAGGTGAAAAGTGTGGGTAAGAGTAATGAACTGAGGTATTCCTGCAGTGAACAGGGAACTGATAGCTGTTAATACGCTGAATATCTGAAAAGACAGGCTGAAGGCGTCATAGCTCAATTGTTGCTTTGTTCTTACTGCTTTCTTCTTTGAGTGTTTCAGATGATTACCTACAGTGCCGGCATTTGTTGATCGAGCAAGGAATTGAGTTTGCTGGTGTAGTTGCGTTCCTGAGAGTGAGACATTGCTGTTAAACGCTGCTTTTGGTATTCGGTCCTGCATATGTTTTACAGTTTTAGTGAGGAGTTTAGAGTAATAATGATTAACGACAATTCATTTTTTTTTTAAAAAAAAAATACTCCGATTCATAATTTATAGTGCTTTTTAAAAGGATTTGAATTGAGTTCAGAAAAAGAATATTAAATAGATTGAGAATAAAATGCTGCGAGTTAAGAATAAAGTCAAATAGAATAGTTCAGTGCTGTAGGTCAAATTGTTGTGCAATATGAGCTGTCATTTTGGTGCTTGAGGCTCCCCCTCCTCCAGCTAAGTTTAGCAGACATAAGCAAAACTATAAAACGATATCATATAGATTAATAGCGCCGTGAAAATAAAAATAAAATAAAAAGACAGTGTATAGCAGCGGGTAACTACATCCCCGAAAACACGTCGGCTACCGTCTCGAGGACCTCCCGGACATTTTCCTGTGCAGTCTGCATCGTCTCCGTCACCGTCCCGTCGGCCTTGCCCACCATGCAGCGGCACTCGTCAAAGAACATGCTAAGAAGAACATCAGGATGCACTGTACCATCGTCTTGCGAGCTGGCAGGCTGGCCTTGTTGAGCCCCTCCCAGTTTCGAAGGTAGCGATGCAGGTATCACATTGTCAATAAAGAATGCAAGCTCATTCCGCGCCCGCTTCTCCATTTCCTCATACATCGCATCCTTGTACTGGCCAACATGCTCGGCCATGGAGGTGCGCATGCGAGCCAGACACCCCCTTCCAGCCTCTTTGGCACACGAGTCATAAATGGGGCCCATCACCGCACAAGTACATGCACGCGGCTGCTGGATGGTGGTCTTGCGGAAGGCTTCAATGTCTTTGCCGGCAGTGTGCACGGCGCGCTGAAGCTGGTACCGCACGTTGCGTACAGACTGCAGTAGAACTTGGTATGTCTGCTTCTCACAGTATTGCTTCATCTCACGGTGGAAGCGTTCAACAGCCTTGTCCATCTGTGTCTGGTATGATGCAAGGGCAGCGGGTACCTTGGTGTTGAATGCAACCGTCCATGTTGGCAGCAGCCCATCTAACAGTGTGCTGATGAGTTCGTCGGTAAAAGATCTGCTCGTCTTGGAAGCCGTCTTGTTGCCCTTATTACGGCAGATGGCACGGTAGCTCTGCCACATAAGGCCGCCTTTGCTCCGCGGACGAGCCCACACGGCAACAATTTTAGGAGCTTCTTCCTGCGACTTTTGCACCAGCTGGTTCATCTTGGCCAATACTTTGGTATCCATGATACCGACCAGGTTGCCGATAAACTTTTCAGTAGCTTCAGAGAGGCTCTATATTATTAGTCAGTACGTATCAAATGAGATTAAACAAGAAAAATGCTATCATCGGCAAGCTTACCGCTCTGAGCTCCAGAAATGACTTGTTGAGCAGCAGCTCTCGCTCGGGTGTGAGGTGAACTTCGATGCCGGACCAGAAAAAGTTGACTGCATCGCCAAACTCGCCGTCACATCCTGCCCATGCAGACAACGATGCTAGTAGCTGCAGCAAGCTCTGCAGTACTGAACGGCCGCGCCCCAGCTCGTGCTCAGCGCTCATGTTCCTGACGTGCTTCTGCAGCTGTGGGATCTCTGTCTCGTCAACGTGCTGCATGCCCGAGATGATCGATGACGAGGACGACGAAGACGAATGGCCGTCATTCTTGATGGCCTGCAGTGCATTGTACGCACGGCTGCTCACACAAAACACGGGCAGCTTGTCGGCCAGCTCGGCATAGTCCCGTAACGGCTCTTGGATTTTACCTCCGCCACGCTTACCCTTGGCACTGCGGCGTCTCTTCTTCTTGCCCGATGCTGAAGCTGTTGTCTCTTCGTCGAGTCTGCCAGTTAGTAGTTTTCTTCGTGACAATCCCCTCTGCGAATATCAACCTACTCTTTCTGGCCTTGGGCGAAGTCCTGTTTGATGCGTTTACGTGAGTAATCATTCCGCATCCGCACGCAGACCAACCTGACCTCACTATTTAGTGCTTCCATATCAGCCATTTTTGCAAATTTGTTTTTTTCTATTGTGGCCTTGCGTTCTCGAAGGAGGGCCAGCTTATGGGACAGCCGATCCCTGTGCACTGTCTGCTGTTGCAGTCTCTCCCCATAGTCGTCAGTCGTGTTGTCAGTCGCTGTATTAGTCGCTTCATTGGCAGTATCGACGGTCGTGTCGCTGACCATGCCGTTGACCTTGTAACCAGTTTCCCCTTCTACAGTCTGATCAGTCTGGTTAAGCCCATCAAGGAGGGAGAGGCCAGCATTATCATCTTTGGTGGGCTCTCCATTTCCGACTTTCGCTCGTTTACCAGCTGTGTTGTCGTCTTCTCCCTGAAAGGCTTCTTCCGCGCCTCTCTTGACCTTTTCCATACCCGTTTTGTCAACACTTCTTTCCTTCAGCACCATCTCTTGAAGCTTCTTCTCGGCTGATTCTAGCTGGATCACGAGCTCAGGCTCCTCAACTTGCATGGCGCTTATCTTGTCCGACTCGGACTTGACCTCATGGCCAATAAGTGCAACTTTCTGGTAGATTATGTTGACGGCATAAGCAGCACGGCCTATAGATTCAATCGTCTCTCTGACATCAATGTCATCCGTCTTTGAGCACACAAATGTCAGGTTGTTGATTGTTCCGTCGAGCGAAAGCTGGCGTTTGAGAGAGCGGTCGAGCAGCGCACGGGCTTCCTTGTCGTCGACGGCGCGAGTGATCGGACTTATAATCCATAGAGCAGTGCACTGCGAGAGGTAGCCGTCAGCAATGGCATTGCGGGCCAGATTGGAATCTCCGAAGCCGGGCTATACTGTTAACAGAACTTATCAAATTCTATCAGAGTCTATGCAAATGCAGTTAGTTTGAACATACCAAGTCAACGAGAACAACGCCTGTCGAGAGGATATCAGCCTTGACATAGATGTGCACAACATCAATCAGTGGCCACAACTGCATTTCCTCTTCCTCTTTTTCTGTATCTGCTGTGGACGATGCCAGCTTCGCCATCCTGGATTCCACTCCGGAGAGCTCTCCGCCATCACTGCTACTGATTACTCTGGTGTCGAGGTACTCCTTTATCTGGCTGTAAAAGGCCTCAGCATCAGCTTCTCTCACAATTTGTGTAGAACCGATAAGACGGTTGACTTTAGCATCGCGCAGCAGAGTTTCCACGGTACAGTCCCCAGAAAGTATGCTTTCCTTTCCCTTGATGTGATGCGGGAAAACGGAACGCAGCTTATCGAATGCAATCTTGCTTTGTGCATTGTCATCGCCGTCGCCATAGCTGTCACTTCCATCACCATCCAACTCGTCTTTGAGGTCTTCGTAAAGACGTTCTACGTCTCTTTGCCACGCCTCAGGCTGTACAAACTCGATTTCGGCCATGTACCGCTCCTCGGGATTGTCTGAAGGGTTCCAGGCAATTTCGGTCACAACGGCCGTGCATGCACGCACTCCATTGGTCGGTAACACACGCCCCTCATCTAGGACGGAGTTGATTATAGATGACTTTCCGGTGCCTGTACGGCCAATGACGCCGATAACCAACCGTCGCGGTGTACTTGTTGTTGCATCGACGGTCTGTGTCAGCTTTTGAATGCGGGCTGCCCATTCGCGGAGCATACCAGTGCTGGTGCCATCTCCGTCCATATTGCGGTTAATAGTCTCCGCAAGATTAGCTAGAAGAGGACGTGTGGCCTGCAGAGTCTGTGCAATAGCTTGGGCAGACCCGGACTTAATGATAGTCTCGAGGTTGCCCCATTTCAGAGATGTCTTGTCTACCGTTGTAGAAGGTGGCACAAGTAGGCGGGACTCGATTTCCGATTCTGAGTTCACTTTTGGCTTAGTCTTGCGGATTCTTGGGGCTTTTGAAGTCTGGCTCTGGGCTGTTCGGGCTTCCTTTGAGTTCTTTGCAGGTTGACGAGGTTTTGTGGCTTTGCTAGCAGCAGGTTTGGATGTCTTTGTTGCAGCCCGGCTTTTTGGTGGTGCCTTAGTCTTTGGCTTTAAATTTTCAGGCGCAGTCTCTTTCGCAGTAGCTGCAGTCTGCATTTGAGCCAGAGCGGATGGGGTGCTGCTGCTCTGTCCATCTGTGTTAAAAATATCCCGAAGACTAAGCAGGCCCATGTTTTCACTCTCTGTATGACCTTCTGCCACAGGACTTGCCCGCAGTACCCTTTGACCTTCACTTGAAGGCAGCGTGAACAAGTCATTTTCACTTGTGTTGACATTGGAGGAGTATTGAGGCATTGGCCATGGACTCTTGAATGAAGTGGTGTGTTGAGCAACGAAGAGATTGTCCTCGTCTGGCGAGACGTTGTCATCTCCACCATTCACTAATTGAGACGACATTGACGGGAACAGGCTCGAGAAAGAGCTACCCGTATATTCAGGCAATTCAGATGATGGGGGCGGGAAAGAATGGCTGAAGTTGAGTGGTCTCGGCTGGTAAGGTAAAAGTGGTGCGGGCGGTTGTGGTGTCGATGGGGTTTGAGGGTTGACTATTTGGGCATGGTCCTGTCCAGCACTCGGTTCACTTGATTGAGGCTGGACTACGGACAAATACACGTTACCCATGTCGTTTGAGGTTGGCAGTCTTATAATGGTGAAGCTATAAGGAGCATACTTCACGGGGACGATGTGGTGTTAGTGTTATAAGTAGTGAGTAAGAGCTTTTGCCGTGAAAGTTTAAGAGTAAAGCCGATTAGGAGTGAGATCAACTAATCCCAAGATGACGCTCACTTAATGTCACAGTAATACAGTGCTTATGCCATGAAGCCTACCTTACTCAAAGTGCGCCCTCTCTGGGCTCGGCCGTGCTTACATTTGACGTCTCTGAGTAAGTGGTGGTAATATGCATGAAAGTTTGGGAAGAGTTCACAAATATACAAAATTGTTATCTCGAGCCTGGCAGTCTCTGATGAAGTCTGTCAAAGTCGAAGATTTAGAGTAGAACAGCCAGACATATTTTCATGGGACTTGAGAGAGACTAGGCCAAAGGGGGGGGGGGGGGGGGGGGTGCCGACGAAGCTCAGGTGATACGACGTGAGCCCCTTTCGTGATATTTGATTTACTCTTCCATAGTTTCGAACATTCTAGATGACCGAATGGGCCATGAAAGCGCAGAGGAAAAGGCATAAGATTCATAATATACATTCTACACGAGCACACATCGGATGAAGTTAACATTGAGAGCGTCTAAGTCGAATACTACACTCTGATTGGCTGAATAGAGACGTAAGGGTAGCTTTCACCGCCTTCCATATGTGGAGCTATTTCTGCCAACGTATCCACCACGAGCCTCTTGTCTGGGGCGCAAGTGCGAACCAAGAAGACCAGCTCACCCAGGTCCAACCAACATCACAAGAGTCAAACGAAAACTCCCACCCAACCCCAGCCTAACAAAGCCTGCGAAGTACCAAACCTGTGGCTAGAGACTCACTAATAGAGGAAGACCAGAGCTTGCTTTGTGAAGCTTGTGCTCTCACCCCCCTCTCCAGACCTTTGCACATTGCAACATCGGCACATCGACAACAACCTCATCGTAGACATATCTGAACAGCAGAAATGTCAACAATCACGGGCAATGCTCTCAAGTCAGGGCAGCCGCCCATTATGCCATTGTCGTTTAGCGCCAATCAGCCCAAGACGATCCGTCTGTACCCGTTGTCCAACTACACATTCGGCGTCAAGGAGATGCAGCCGGAGGAAGACCCGTCAGTGGTGGCGCGGCTGCGGCGTCTTGAAGAGCACTACAATCTGCATGGTATGCGGCGTACATGTGAGGGAATCCTTGTCTGCCACGAGCACAACCACCCGCACATCCTAATGCTGCAAATTGCGAATGCGTTCTTCAAGCTGCCGGGCGACTACCTGCAGCCAGAGGACGA
This sequence comes from Ophiostoma ulmi, assembly GCA_029298715.1. Taxonomy (NCBI): domain Eukaryota; kingdom Fungi; phylum Ascomycota; class Sordariomycetes; order Ophiostomatales; family Ophiostomataceae; genus Ophiostoma; species Ophiostoma ulmi. The sequence continues at coordinate 1,745,902 of JANSLN010000002.1, read as the reverse complement.
CGAGGTGGAGGGGTTCAAAAAGCGACTGGACGAGCGGCTGGCGCCAGTTGGAAAGCTGGGCGAGAACGAGGAACCGGGCGACTGGGAGATTGGCGAGTGCCTTGCGCAGTGGTGGCGGCCCAACTTTGAGACGTTCATGTACCCCTTCATCCCGGCACACGTGACGCGGCCCAAGGAGTGCAAGAAGCTGTACTTTATTCAGCTGCCGAATTCCAGTAAGTGTTTTTTTTTGGGTCATTCAAGAATAGATGTACGGGAAATGACTGACAGGCAGAAATTTTGAGTGTACCAAAGAACATGAAGCTGCTGGCGGTGCCGCTGTTCGAGCTGTACGAGAACACGGCGCGGTATGGCCCCCAACTGTCGGCCATCCCTCACCTTCTGAGCCGGTACAACTTTGAGTTCTATGACGAGGAGGGCAATGTTGTGGCAGCAACACCCGGTGGGGGAGCCAACGGAGCTGTGCCACAGACAAAGGTGCTAGCCTCGGGCGACGACGCAGACACTGACATGAACGCGGGCGAGAACGGCACCAACTAGGAACTAGTGGACAAGTGAAGCCTAGACATGTAGGAAGAATGGATGGAAGGAGTGGTTAGCCAGGCTTGGTCGTGTTATCAAGCACGGGCGATGGATTCGAATTATGGCGTATAATGAATGTATCACGGAAATCTTGTATGATGCCGTCAAAGACGGATTTGATAGTTTTTGCTGGATTTTTTTCCTTGTTTGTTATCTACGTTTGCTTTTGCTTGCCATATTGTTATGTTGCTATACTGCTGATACTCATGTGTCGTGCTGCAGTCTCAATATATGAAAAGTTGTCGATTCGCAGAAAGTATTAGTCATCACTGGTTCAGACAGGGTATAGCGCATTTGCTTCGTTTGAACTATAATAACAATCTCTCTTAAAATTTCTCGCCCTGAATAGTGGCCACGACGTGCCGTGAGTGCTTGCGAGCGCGGAACTCGAGGTACCAGATACCCTGCCAGGTGCCCGTTGCCAGACGGCCGTCTTTGATAGGGATGGACACACTCGCACCGATCAACGAGCTCTTGATGTGTGCCTGCACTGTTAGTATCTCTATGACTATGAGAGAAACAATTGAAAACCTAAAGACTTACAGGCATGTCATCGGGTCCCTCGGCGTTGTGTTCGTAGAGCTCCTCGCCATTGGGGCCGGCAGCCGGAGCAATGCGGTCCATGGCCGCGCTCATATCGACACGCACATCACTGTCCCAGTTTTCGTTGAGACTCAGTGCGCAGCTTGTATGCTTGATAAACAGGTGCAACAGGCCAACCTTGTAGTCACCAATGGCCGGCACTTCCTTCTCGATGATGTCGGTGATGAGGTACGAGCCACGCGAGCGCGAAGGCAGGGTGAATTCCTTTTGAAACCAGGACATTACGGTGGTCGGCGGGAGTAAATGTTTGCGAATAGAATGTAGAGGAAAAGAGTTGTGACGGCTCTAGCTTGATATGTCTGCAAGTTTTGTAATATATGTAGTCGGCGAGGCTGAGAGTGGCAGTCGCTGGCTGGCTGTGGGGAAGACGTCATATTTTGACTTCACATGTAAAGCATTAGCTGGCTGTCCACTGAGGGGCTGCCCATGCGGCGCATTTCCACTATCAATATCTTCCACCAACTATCGGCTATCAACTGCTCATCAGCTGCTGGCCTATCAACTTGATAGATTTATATTGTATTTGCTATTAGACCCTACTTGAACTTGTGAATTTTACGTAAGCTATCCGAGTTATCAATAATCCCGAGAGAATCTACAATGTTTAGCTGGCTCTGCCTTGTCCAAATCACTTCCCGTTGGCCTCATCTATATATATATGTTGATGAACCGAGATACAATATTTGAGCAGTTCCATATCTTTAAGAGTAAGCTCGACTTTTTCCAGTCAGCATAAACCTACTGTTGCATATGGCCGCAGTTATTGGGGCCGAAACGCCTGAGACAACTGCAACAGGACAACTCTTTTAGCTGCTTCTCTATAACAATGCCAACCTCACTCGTGCCATCCCACCTTATTCCCATATCCTAGCTACTACCTCGTGATTGCGTAATCCTTTACTGCCACTGCTGCCAGCCGCCTCTAGACCGCCTCTCTGGCAACTCTTTTCCCTCGAGTCATGGCTTACAATTTCATGGCAACTGTAACCTTATTGCCTTGTCTTATTAATAGATTTCATTTTATTTTGCCTGCCCTACGCTTACCAGTTTTCAAGCAAACGACACAATATGTTATATGTTATATTCTCACTGTCCTCCACAGGCAGTAGCTGTCTCGTTTGGTGTATTAGTAATACACCTGCCGAATGGCGGTCTTCCAATCTAAACGTTCAGCTCCTGCCCAGCTCTTGCCCTGGCTAGTCGCCTATGCCCACTGCTGCGGAGTCTGTCTCTGCATAGATAGTGCTGTGTTTCTGCCGACCCACCTGCGAGGTCCCCGCAGTGTGCCGGCATCGCTGCTCGGCCTCCCCATGGCGGCCTAGTAATCTTCGGAAAGAGCTCGCTCTACGACCAAAAGCGTGTCGTAATACCAAGCTAACGGAGGCAGTCTTTACTGGTTGCGCTTTCCTTAAAAGAATTGTCTCATCTTTTCCTCTTCTTGGATGCAGTTTTTTTTTTGCTCCTAATTGCCAATTCTTCATTCCATTGAACAGTTGCGCTTTCCTATTTCGCATTATCAATAGGCTGCTAAACTGTAAATTCTACACCTTTACTCACGTTCTGAATCTAAACGAAAAGAGCGGCCAGGAAGCGTGCATCGCTCTTTCCCTCTCACCCATCGTTATTTCACCAGTCGTTTAAGCTTCGGCTGTTTGTCCGTAGTCTGACCCTCTTTTCTCTTATTGTTCTTGCCATATCTTTGTTATCGGCTGTTTGTTACCTTTGATTTTCTCTTACCTCCGTTGTTGTTTTGGCAGGAGGCGCTCCATTTTCTGGGCCCGGTCCTCTTTTCTGTATTCGGCCTCTAGCCTCTAGCCTTGGTTCTTTTTCTTTTTCTTTCGTCTCTCTTCTCTTCTCTCTTCTTTCTTTATTGTCTCTTTACTCCTGTTTCCTCTTTCCCCTCCTTTCCTTTTGCTTCTCTTCCTTCTCCCCTTTCAACTACACCGGTGCCCCGACTTTGCATCCGTGTAAGCTACAAAGGAATCATCAATTGTCTGCACGACCCAACCGATTCCCGTCGACCAAGAACGTCGGGTACGGTGCACATTGCATCAGCTCTGCTTCACCCGCCGGCCATTGGTAGCTACCCAATCGCTACGGACTGTTTTGCATCTTACGCGCTCCCCATTCGTTCATCGATCATTCAACCTCTCGCCCTGTCCTGAGCTCTTCTAGCTATTCCGTGGCGCTTGCGCCGTCCACCAGCTCCCGTCGAATCACGACCCGTCTACAGCTACAATTATCTACACCCATCTTCTATTCGCCATCATGGACGACGAGACTCTCTTTCCCGTCTTCGGGCTTGACGGCCAAAAGGTCCTCTCCGGCTCCTTTTCCGGCATCCGTCCCGTGATGCAACTGGGTGGCGGCTATCTGCGCGCCTCTGCCGATGCCGACCAACCCTTTTGTCGCGACATTGAGGGCTGGGGTCCCATGAGCCCCTTTCGCTACGACTTTACCCCCTGCTTCCTCGACGTCTGGGTCGCCTCCGTCGCCGCTTTTGGTGTCCTGGCCGGTTCTCTTGCCCTCTGGTGGCTGATCACCAAGAAGCCCTCCAACGGCGTCGCCAAGGACTGGATCTTCTGGGTCAAGCAGAGCATCTTTGGCCTCGTCATTGCCGACTTTACCGCCCAGCTTGTCATCCAGATTATTAACTACCCCGGCGTCTGGCTTTCCGACTTTCGGGTTTGGACCACCGTCCTCACCATTGTCTCTTTCGCCGTCGTCTTCGCCATCCAGTGGATCGAGTTTCCCCGCGTTCGCAATGCCAACGGTGTCGTCCTGTTTTACTGGCTCTTCCTCATCCTCGTCTTGACCGTCAAGTTCCGCTCCCTCATCTCCCAGCAGATCTACACCGATAGCCTACCCTACTTTATTACTTATTCCGTCGGCTTTGCTCTGGCCACTATTGAGTTCCTACTCGAGTGGCTTGCGCCGCGTCGCCAGAGCGAGTACGACGCTCTCGAGGACGGCGAGGAGTGCCCGGCCGAGTACGCCACCGTTTTCTCGCGCCTCACCTTCTCGTGGATGACGCCCCTCATGCGCTACGGCTACAGCCAGTTTCTGACTCAGGAGGACCTATGGGGCCTCGTCAGTCAGGACCGCACTGCGGTCACCGGTAGCGCCTTTGAAAAATCCTGGAACGAGCACGAGATGAAAAAAGCTACTGGTCCCTCGCTCTGGATCGCCCTCTTCCGTGCTTACGGTGCTCCCTACAGTCTGGCTGCGCTGTACAAGATCGGCAACGATCTGTCTGCTTTCGCCCAACCCCAGCTTTTGCGCTACCTGATTACCTTTGTCAGATCCTACGAGACATCCCTGCCCCAGCCCGCCGTCCAGGGTGCCGTCATCGCATTTGCCATGTTTTTCGTCGCTACATTCCAGACCATCATGATCCACCAGTACTTCCAGCTTACATTTGTCAGCGGTATGCGTATCAAGGGTGGTCTAGCCTCGTCCATCTACCGCAAGGCGCTCAAACTGTCCAACGAAGGCCGCTCTAACAAGACCACCGGTGACATTGTCAACTACATGGCCGTCGATGTCCAGCGTCTGCAGGACCTCACCCAGTTTGCCCACCAGCTGTGGTCTGCTCCCTTCCAAATCTGCATCTGCATGATCTCTCTTTACCAGCTCGTCGGTTGGAACATGCTGGCTGGCATTGGTATCATGCTCGTCATGATTCCCCTGAACGGCATGATCGCCCGTGCCATGAAGGGTCTTCAGAAGCAGCAGATGAAGAACAAGGACTCTCGCAGTCGTCTAATTGCCGAGATCATCAACAACATGAAAAGCATCAAGCTCTATGCCTGGGGTGCTGCTTTCATGAACAAGCTCAACTACGTCCGTAACGACCTTGAGCTCAAGAATCTGCGCCGCATCGGCGCTGCCCAGGCCGGTGCCAACTTTATGTGGAACACCACACCCTTCCTTGTCTCCTGCTTGACCTTTACCTCTTTCGTCCTCACCCGCAGCGAGCCCCTGACTACCGAGATCATCTTTCCCGCTCTGGCTCTTTTCAATTTGTTGTCCTTCCCTCTCGCTGTACTCCCAATGGTCATCACCTCCATTGTTGAGGCCGGTGTTGCTGTCAACCGTCTGACCGAGTTTTTTAACGCCGAAGAGCTTCAGTCTGACGCTGTCACCACTCGCCCCGCCGCCGAAGAAATCGGCGAGGAGGCTGTCAGCATTCGCGAAGGTAGCTTCTCCTGGAACCGCCACGAAGACAAGAACGTCCTCAAAAACATCAACTTCTCTGCCGACAAGGGTGAACTGACATGCGTCATCGGCCGTGTCGGTGCCGGCAAATCATCTCTTTTGCAAAGTATCCTTGGTGACCTCTTCAAGGTCGAGGGTGAGGTCAAGGTCGCTGGTAATACTGCCTATGTCGCTCAACAGTCCTGGATCATGAATGCCACCGTCAAGGAGAACATTGTCTTTGGCTACCGCTTCGATGCCGATTTTTACGAAAAGACCGTCAAGGCCTGTGCCCTGGTTGATGACTTTGCTCAGCTACCTGACGGCGACGAGACAGTTGTTGGTGAGCGTGGTATCTCTCTCAGCGGTGGCCAAAAGGCCCGTGTCTCCCTTGCCCGTGCCGTTTACGCCCGTGCTGATGTCTACCTGCTTGATGACTGTCTGTCTGCTGTCGACTCGCACGTCGGTCGTCACCTCATCGACAACGTCCTCGGTCCCAAGGGTCTCCTGCGCTCCAAGACTCGTATTCTGGCTACTAACTCCATCCCCGTACTTGCCGAGTCCGAGTCCATATACATGCTGCGCGACGGTGAGATTGTTGAGAAGGGTACTTACCGCCAGCTTGTCGCCATGAAAGGCCTTGTCAACGAACTCATCAAGACTGCCAACCAATCCGAATCCGGCCCATCGTCCGCTGGCGGTGCTACATCCCCTGCAAGCACTGACTCTAGCAGTGAGACTTCCACTGTGATCGAGTCTGGCTCCCCTCTCAAGGATGATGAGATTGAAGAGGCTCAAGAGGGTCTGTCTACTCTTCAAGGCATCAAGCCGGGCCCCACTCCTGGAAACAGCAAGAAGAAGCGTACCGAGAGCATGGCCACTCTGCGTCGCGCTAGTGCTGCCAGCTTCCGCGGTCCCCGTGGTAAGCTGACCGACGAAGAAGCCGCCGGAAGCAAGACCAGACAGGCCAAGGAGCACGCTGAGCAAGGCAAGGTTAAGTGGCAAGTGTACATTGAGTATGCCAAGACCAACAACGTGTTTGCTGTCATCATCTATCTCATTGCCCTCGTGTCGTCGCAGCTGGCCACGATTGGTGGCAGCTTCTGGCTGAAGAAATGGGCCAAGCACAATGCCGAGACAGGCCGCAACGATGATGTCGGCAAGTATATTGGCGTTTACTTTGCATTTGGTATTGGTGCAGCTCTCTTGACTGTGGCCCAGACTCTTATTCTGTGGATTTTCTGCTCCATTGAGGCATCGCGCAAGCTGCATGAGCGCATGGCCACTGCCATTTTCCGTTCACCCATGTCATTCTTTGACGTCACTCCGGCCGGTCGCATTTTGAACCGTTTCTCCAGGTATGCCTTTCCTATTTTTATTTTTATTTTTTTCAACAGTACGTGCGTATGGAGGTAACTAACAATGTAGTGATATCTACCGTGTCGATGAGATCCTTGCTCGCACATTCAACATGCTTTTTGTCAATGTTGCCAAGTCCGGCTTTACCCTGGCTGTCATTTCCATCTCGACGCCTGCCTTTGTCTCATTAATTATTCCTCTTGGTATCATGTACATTTTCATCCAGCGCTACTACCTCTACACTTCACGTGAGCTCAAGCGTCTTGACAGTGTGTCGCGGAGTCCCATTTTTGCGCACTTCCAAGAGTCCCTAGGTGGTGTGCAGACGATTCGCGCCTACCGCCAGCAGTCACGCTTTGAGCTGGAGAATGAGTGGCGCATGGATTCCAATCTGCGTGCATTCTTCCCCTCAATCAGCTCCAACCGCTGGCTTGCTGTGCGGCTTGAGTTTATCGGTGCAATTGTGATCCTGGCAGCTGCAGGCTTTTCAGTGGTGTCAGTGTCTAACTACAGCGGGCTAACCTCGGGCATGGTCGGTCTGGCCATGTCATACGCCCTCCAGATCACGACGTCCCTCAACTGGATTGTGCGCCAGTCTGTCGAAGTAGAGACCAACATTGTCTCGGTCGAGCGTGTTCTCGAGTATGCCGCGCTTCCGAGCGAGGCTCCTGAGATCATTGCACGCAGCCGCCCGCCTGTCAGCTGGCCCGTGAACGGTGAAGTTGAGTTCCGCAACTACAGCGCGCGGTACCGTGAAGGGCTCGACCTGGTGCTCAAGAACATTTCCATTGATATCAAGCCACACGAGAAGATTGGCGTTGTCGGCCGCACTGGCGCTGGCAAGTCGTCGCTGACGCTTGCGCTGTTCCGCATCATTGAGCCTGACACTGGCCACGTCCGCATCGACGACCTGAACACGTCTACGATTGGTCTATTGGATCTGCGCCGGCGCCTGGCTATCATTCCGCAGGACGCAGCTCTCTTTGAGGGTACTGTTCGCGACAACCTGGACCCAGCACATGTGCACGACGATACAGAGCTGTGGACAGTTCTGGAGCATGCACGCCTGAAGGACCATGTGACGTCGATGACTGGCGGTCTTGAAGCCAATATTAATGAGGGAGGTATGTATCTGCAGTGTTTGTTTCGTTTCGCCCTACTTTGCTTTTTGTTACGATTTTGTCTCGTTTTTCTTCTGCGTTTGCCTGTTTCTGAATACTTTCTGCTCATGGTTTGTTCATTCAACCTTCCTATTTCTCGTCAGTGCATGTCCGTGAGCGTGACACGGCCTTTACGAGAATTGTGCAGACATGCAGAGTGTGCAGTAGTCTACAAGAATATGCACAGATTGATCTGCTGTGTGATGATGCCGTCACCGTCTTTTGAGACCCAGCAGCGCCAGAGGGCAGTGCACAAAGAGGGGTGTAGAGACCACGGTGGTGAGAGACATGTACGACAGAGGAAGCGAGATAACAACACTATAAGTCTGGGAGACCAAGTAAATGCACGAAAGCAATGCGGTGCATAACTGAGGAAAGAGCAGTTACATATGAAATATGACAGACGTCGTCATGTTCAATTGCCTCTTACTCTCTCTAACGTTTTGGTTTTCATTTGTATTTCACAAGAGCACAAAGCACAAAGCACAAAGCACAAATACCAACAAAATACAGAGGCTAACATTTCTAGGCTCCAACCTGTCACAGGGACAGAGGCAGCTTGTTTCGTTGGCGCGCGCACTGCTGACACCGTCCAACATCCTGGTGCTTGATGAAGCGACGGCTGCAGTGGACGTTGAGACGGACCGGATGCTGCAGGCGACGCTGCGGTCACCGCTGTTTGCGAACCGGACGATTATTACGGTGGCACACCGAATCAACACGATCCTGGACAGTGACCGTGTAGTTGTTTTGGAGAAGGGTGGCGTAGCCGAGTTTGGCACGCCCGAGGAGCTGATCGCGAGCCGCGGTGTGTTCTATGGCCTGGTAAAACAGGCTGGTCTAACCGACTAGCAAATCTGATGACGACTGACACAAGTTGGATGCTATCTGGGCTTGTTTACTAATTTACGTTTTTTTTTTGCTTTCTTTTTTTTTTTTTTTTGCTAGATTGGCCATCACGGCTGCTACAACAGTCGAGATTGCGTTGGTTGAAGAGAATGAACAAACTGGAAAGAAAAGACGAGGTTGGGGCATTACAAAAATTTGCAGTTTATTTTGGCGTATAGCAGACCAGATAGGATAGATTGGTCACAGTTCTTTGCGTTTACTTATCAGTTATTGCCATATATCGAATACATTATTAGAATAGCACAATAGCACTGCAAGACAAAAGTGAAAGAGAGAGTGATTGAAAAAGGCCGGACATAAACCATCTTTTATGATTATGTCATCGACTATATCCACTACAGTGCAGTTGCAGTTGCAGGCAGTCTGGAGATGGCAGCGGGACGATCGACAAAGGCTATGCGGCAAGTCATAGCCACCAGAAGGGTCCTCCTAAACTGTAACTTTGCAAGGTGGTATGTTTTGTTATATCGCATACGCGAATATGTGTGGCACGAGTGTAACCTGGTCGTAAAGAGTGTCTTCAGAGAGTTTTTGTGAAAACCGAAGACGGTGCGAAAGTTGATGAAAGACAATAAACACCAAGAAAGAAAAGGAAGGGGGAAAAATGAAAAACATCAATATGAAAGGACAGCACAGACACGAACAGGACAACGGCAAGCTCGGCTATATGGCTGACTAGGCTGTGCTGTTGGATGGCAAAAGGAGAATATGTCATACGGTTTGCATGTACGAGGATGCTGGTCCTGTGTGTGTGCAAACAGAAGACGAGAGGCGGATAGAGGGAAGAAAGAGAAGAGAAGGACGTACAGCTGCCAACACACAAGACCATCAGCAAAGGGTGCAGCTAGAACAGCTATTGCAACGCTAGAGGGCTAGATCCATTCAATCGGCATCTATATTTGTTGGTTATTGGTATCGACATGATGCATCAGCTATCAGCGACGCAGTATCGTATCTAGAACCATAGCAGATGACTAGATTGAGATACAACATACGGAGAAAAGAATAACGAAGAAAACTGCTAAATGGAGATAACAGCTGTGATTGACTACGGTGTGCTGAGAATGATGGAAGAAAGGCGAAAGGCGAAAGAAGAAACGAAAAAGTAAGAACTAGTAGATACAACGATGCTAATAGAGGAGAAAATAAGAGCTAAAAAACTAGACAGCGGCTGAGGAAGACTGCAACCGCATACGGCGTGGCTGCCAGGGGCATCTATATTTGCAATGTAAGAGGTAAGATATATGCTATGGTAGCATTAGGGCAAACCCCGTGTGGGTTCTCCAGTTGATGATAAAATAACGAGAGGCAGATGACTGAAGAGTAAGAGGAAGGGGGATCATGTCGCCAGAAATCCAGATAGAAACCAGCGGACAGGGTGTGAAATGTTTAGTGCAAACAAACGAAACAGATAAAAAATGGAGGTGCTGGAGGTGCATGCTTGAGTTGTCGTTGCAGAGGAGTATTTGAATTTTTATTTTATTTATTTTTAATGAAAATAGGAATTGCTGAAAAAGTAAATACAACAGATAAAAAGGATGGCATCCTATTCGACAGCGTCTGCAAAGGACTGGACTCCGACTGCAGATCTGCCGTGTGACGAGACAAGGGAAGGGACAGAATAGCAAAGACATAGCAGAGATACAACAGATACAAAATACACCACGTAAGATATGTCCCGTCTTCTATGCAGTACACCCGTACGAATAAGGGCATATTCGGTTGCTCTGTAACATGCAACAACTGCAGTCTTTTTCATGGGTGGATATGCCGTGGGGAGCAGACTGCTTGTCTGTTGATACTGAACTGTCGCTTTTCAGGCTTTGCACCTCTGTGATCGCCGGGCATGAATCACTAGCAATGACGGTCAGGAACCAGAAAGCGAAGCACTCAGACTGTTACCCCGATAACCACGCATACTAGGCTAGGGGCAGACATATCCAGGCATAGCTTGAACAAGTGGATGAAGACTTTAATAAAAAGCAAGGGCCAGGAATACAAAAACAGAGCGGTCAACATCCAATATAGAGATGAAAAGATGTAAAGTTGAAGATATGAAGAGACGGCCAATGGCTCAATAAGACGGTGAGCAAGATTGACTCAGATAGTGGCTGGCCGACTCCTTTACGAATTGGTCTCGATCACTGAAAATAATTGCAATTATTAGTCTGACAACCACTCAGGAAACCAGGACTCTATCTCTAACTGGAGAATGGCTGGCGCTGCGGGATCGTTTAGCAAACGTCCCACTGCAACGGCGCATGACAGGGGCATCCGATATGTATTAATGATTTGTATGTTAACAGCGACTCTGAGTTCATCGAGTTGTCATTTGACATTTCTTTCTTTCTACTTTGTTGTTCCTTAGCAGTTGTTACTCTGAATCCTTCTCCCATTGTATTGAACAACCACGGCCCGTTGTTCGACCCCGAATGGCAATTGGCTTGCTCCTTGCACGGCCATCTCGGTAATACGTATATTTTGGGCCCTTTCTTTCTATATGTACTTCGTACCTTTGTCTTTGCTTTGCTTTGCCTCCCATGGTAAAAAGGCAAAGCGGCTATGATATACAGGGGTTTTTGCCGAGACTCCAGCCACAGAGCACGGTGCGTGAGCACAGGCCGTGTCCGGTAGTATATGAAAGCATACGGAGCATGAACACTTCACAAGTGGTAAGTCGCAAGTATCAATGTCACTTGTACATGATGAAACATAAGACTGTCTCGTTTACTTAAAGAAATTTCCATTCTAAAAATCAGAGAAAATACACGTCGACTGTCAGGATCGGGATACAGACGGGAGTGTGCCACTGCTACCGTGTACTGGAGTATGAGCGCTCTTTTTCTATTTGGATGAGTATACATCTTCCCTTCAAGACGTCGTCTAGCCGATCGATACGTGCATTGACAAGTTTGTATACATATATTTACGCCTTGAATGGAACTAAAAGAAAAACACGAGGGGGGCAGAGAGAGTTATGGCATTGCGTGTTTTAGAAAGGATTGCCACTCGCTTTCCCATCTTGAGCCACCGTAAAGAGACCCTCCACAGGTGGTATTGTTTTGATAATCTCAAGAATTCTCCGAGAGTATCACCCCGTAACATCGGGCGGACGAACAGCGTCAGACCAAGACATAGAGTCTTGGGTTGTGTCGGTATCGCAAGTCCTGTAAGTCCTTGTTCAGGTTTAGTCTACAGAAATAAAGAGAGTTATTTATGCTGCCTGCATGCACTGCGTGCGTGGCCTGTTTCTGTTGAGACTATGAGACGAATTGGTAAGATCGAGACAAACTCAGCCAGCACATATATTCCATATTCAGTAATGTACTCGCCCAGCGTTACTCTTTTTTTTTTTTTGTGCGTGGCATCAACATGTGGCATTCTCTGAGTGATATTAAGCTTGTGGGATCTAGAGTTTTGGTGGGAGATTTGATGGGAGATTTAATGGGAGTTCTGTCGAAACCGAGTGCGTGAGATTGACTGCACACCGTTGTCATTGAGTACCATGGGGCTGGGGTCTATTACTGTGTGTTGGTGATGCTGATGATGTTAGACTTGGCGTTGTTACTTCTAACGGTCATGAAGTTTCATTGACGATGACAGGAAAGAAAGGGGCAGGATTCGAGGATTCGTCAAGGGGTTGAAATCGCATCCAACAGGATTTTGATCCTATTGCAGAGGGTGTTGAACCAGACAACGGCAATGTCTGGGTGGTAGTATTGTTTGTTATTGATGCTAGACTAGTCAACTATTCGTATCATCAGTTGGTACTGTGAATAAATGAGCTAAGCTGTTGCTGTCGATGACGACTCTCTGGCGACGATTATATTGCCGAGGTGGCAATGATAATGTTAGCAATAAAGCCGATGAAAAAACTTGCACTGGATACACAAAATATACTTATCAACGGCTACTTCCGCATAGCCGCCGTATTGGCAGTGCACGGGGTTTTGCACATTTACGGAGCAAGTTCTATCGAGTCTGGGGATATCATCCCATATGCCCTGGATAGGCAAAAGTCCAGGGCAGGGTTGCCTGCTATTGTACTCAGTATGCTGGACAAATCCCGGAATTATATATATATATATATATATATTAATAAAGATATATATTCACACCAGGAGCCTGTATCTGGAAATAGGTTAATACCGGATGGCGGCAATATACAGAGTAAATCTCGTCCTGTCAAGGGTCATGAGGGTGGCGACTTGGTAAGGGTGTCGTATCCGGCCACGTGAACGCTTTGACTGATTCTGGACAGTTAATCACGTCGTACAATAGAGTTTCTTTGGGTGCCAGACAAGCCAGGTATCGTGGTAGATAATCATCCCTGAATTGCCAGGTTGTATTTGAAGAGATTGACAACCTAAATCTATTCCTCAGAACAACTAGCAGTACATGCTTGGACCTAGTAGATATTTAATAAATGATCAGTTCACCCGATGATAACAACGACTCAATGATAATAACGGCTGCAGTAATCAATAGTCAATAAGCAATAGTAATAAGCAATCATCAATAAAGAAGGACAATCAAATCTACCAAAAGCATCCAACCCGTTTTTATTTCGCCCTAACCATGGTTTGGCTCAACTTGGGTTTTGATATATTAGTATCGGGCAGAGACCTACCTATGTCTTACGCCAGTAGTTAGTTGCTTTTTGACGCACAACAGCATGGCATTGTAAGCTCCCCGAGATGGCTCAATAAAGTATGAAACCACTTTGTACAGTTAAACGCATATGATCCTCGAAATACAGACGTCAGACTGTCTAGTATTGTTGCTCTTTCGAGGCTGCAGTAATAACGATGCAACGTATTATTTAACAAAAATATAAAACATAATACGTAACAAATAACATCTTTCGGCAGTCCGGCTTGCGGGGAGAGATTGTCAGAAAGTGAAATACGTATGTAGAGCAGATCCAGGAACATCCGTGAGCATAGGGTAGTGCCACCATAGCAAGAGCCGAAGAAAGGATAGAAATAAGATTGAGAAATGATAGATAAGGCAGATATCAGATACATGTGGAAAATAATACACTACAAAATATATGAAAATAGCAGAAAATATAGTAGACAGAGGTTGACCCCCACAAGTGACAATAATTTGCTTATTTGAATGAGTACAATTTGATAGCCGTGATATTGCTGTACACTCATCTGAACATTGGTGTTATTGTCTTCTCAATCACTGTATCCCAAAGGCAATATCGCATCTACAACATGTCCAACAGCTTTATTTACACTTGTATTCTTTATCACTTCATGTCTTGGGCTGATTCCTCCCTCTTATGCATGTCTCACCTGTGATATGGTTTCTGCAAATCTCACCGTATCATAAGGTCTAGAGGGTATTTGATTTGCCTCTACTTTCTTTTCTCTCACTCCTGGCTTTTTTTATATAAAAAAAAAACAAGAATAATTTTATAGTAAAAATAGTATTTCTTTAGAACCGTTTATTGTCCTTTCGCATGCTTTCCTTTCCCTGATCCCTTCTTAAACACAACCATCTCCCTGCTGGCTCGTTTTTCTAGTTCTGTGATATTGTCTGCCGGATCTTGCTTTTTGTCCCAAAACGACACAGATCCCTGTCCCGTCACACCTGTTTCGTATGTCTCTTGTCTCTTGGTTCTTGTCTTCCCCTCCTCCTTTTCTCACCCTACTCTTCTCCTCTTCTCCCCTCCATGTTCATGACTAGTTTTCATGTACGGTACTTTTGTCCCATCACATCGCTTGATCATCTGCAAGAATATCTTCTAGAAACCATTGTTATGATTTTTTTCTCTCTTTCTTCTCATTGATTTTTTTCTCTTCTCCTTGTTATCATTTGTCATTCATCCCATTACTGCTACTTCCCTCTTCTTCTTTCATTCATATCTTTTCACGTTTGTGCAATACCGAAAACTCGTAACTCGACAAATCCTGCTTACTGTAGCACTTACTTTGGACTGTTCACTTTTCCCGCACTGAACCGCGCCGCTTAAACACGATCTGCCATGCAAGGTGGAGGACGAATGGTCACCGTCAACTCTTGGCCGGAAATACCACCGGACTCAAAGTCGACTTCCTCTCTGCTCTCAAGTTATCTTTGACGACCTGCCTGTCTACCATTTTTTTTGCATCTCATATATATGCGCATCTCCCGGATGCTCTCGGGGATTCGTGTCTGATGTGTCTGGTGTGTATTATGTGTTGGGCAAATCAAGGTGACGATCCCACCCATTGATTGGCCCAGGCGGCTTTTTGACTTGGCTGCCACTGTACGAAGTATCTAAGCTGTAACTTGTATCCTATTTTATATATTGAGTTGATCTGCTGTCACCTTGGTCTTTATGTATGTCAATATGAAATAGATTTTCACTTGATAAATTTAGGGTCTTAATTTATCTGTTTCTACTCCGTATTACCCTGTACACACTAGACCTAGACACCCCGGTCTCTTCTCCGCCTCTTCCCAGATGTCGTTATTTCCTTTGCCTCCCCTGTCCACTTCCTCCATGCTCATTTGGGCTTTTCTCCTCTTTTTTTCTATTATTTCTATCCTTTTTCATATCGGCTTCTCTCACCTCTTTTTTTTTTTTTTTTTTTTTTTTTTTTTTGGACATCTGTCTGCTTGTATGTCTCTACAATACTCTGTACTTGCGAGTGTTTATCCTTTTGCCTCTGTCTCGTTTCTCGGAAACTTGACTGCCTCAACTGCTCTACTTGACACCAGCGGTCTGGGAGGTGACAAGTGGGACTCTCACTCCTTACATGCACGAAGTCAAACCTTTCCGAACTTGTCCATTCTTTACCGAGTTTGTCGAAGCATGAACAAACACACATTTGGGTTCTATTTTTCTTCTTCTTATTTTTCTTTGGTTTTTGGACAATTGAGATGAGCTAGAAATATATGGACAGCTATCTGTTGACTATCCACAGTAAATAACCTTTCCATTATAAGTAGTAGTCTCACCGACACTGACGTCGCCTGTCGACCTGTTATCAACTCACCCTTACCCTAGACACCGAGATACTGTCCCAACCGGCACAGTGCCGTTGACAGCCGATCTATATTGCGGCTGACCGGTAGCATACAGTCAAAATAGAAGCATATTGGCAGAATACATCAACATAGTCATAAACTACTTGTACTCATATATATTACTGATCAGATAGATGGATGTGCGACTTGAGAGCATCACGAGCACCAAATCAGAGATACTCTGTACGGACTCTCTTCCTGACGCCTGTCCAAGCTGTCCCAGGTCAATAGGGGTTTGATAAGCTACGCCCGACATGGTCAAGACCCGAGATGTTCTAGCCTAAAACGACCTTTTGAGACACCTGAACCGGCGAAAGGGCCTCTGGATGACCGCTCTTGTAAGATACATCTTGTAACCAAATTGCTTTCTTTTGGTTGGTTTGACTCTTGCTTCTAGATTCAATTTCTGGTTTCGCTCCTGCGGCAAACGTGTTCGATGGACATGGACAAATTATCAGCTTGACATTGAGCTTATATTTTTATTATGCTTATTAGACTTAAAAGCACGTAGTACTTAGTCGTCGTTTCTATATTTACACATGTAAGGTGAATCTGGACAAGGCAAGCGGTGCATCAAAGCTCCAAAATATATTCGTAGGTACTTGCTATCCCGACCGTCTGGCTGGCTGTCACCGAATGTCGTTTGTCGTTTTGTCGTTTTGTCGTTTTGTCATTTTGTCGCTTTCAGTATCGTCTTTCCATCTGGTGTCATTTTGTGTCATTTCGGGTCAGTTGTGTCGTTTTTTTTCTCTGCCGCTTCGTCATATCTCACTGATATTCTGCTGCGCTTCACCAACCTTTTTGTCGATCATTCTTTTTTTTACCCGACTTCGTTCAGTCTAGCAGCAACCTAATATTATGCTAATATTATGGAGAGGTTGGTGATGTCCATGCTGATGTTTGCCAGATGAAGAGAATATTAAGAATGACGATATGAGAGTCGGCAAGCAAACAACGTGTCGGGCCATGTCCACGTCGTGTTTGTTGCTTGTGAATGGTTGGCGTTCTTCAGAGGCGGGGAGTGCGATAATTACAGTAGCATATTGATCAGTTTGATAGAGCTAAGTAAAGCAATAGTAATTGCGCTTTCGAGACACGAATATACAACTGAGATAAGATACTTACCAAGCACCAATAATACCAATGAAAGGACATGGGAAACCAAACCGGCAAGGAAATAAGCTCTTGGGTGTCTGGGGGAAACATACAAAGAGCTGTCTACGTCTTTTGCGTGGCCTTGAGCATTTAACATAGCTGGAGCATTTAGTTGTATAGTAGGGTGCAAGGGTGGAACTTAAACTTGAACGTGACCTTGCTTGGAGCAGGGTACGCGCTGCAACCCACCTATGTGTATGTAATCGCTCCGTGCAATATATAAATATACAGAGCGAAGACTATTGTCATATCAACCAAGAAGGAACGACAGTCTAGAGTAGACGTCTAACTGCCTGAGATTAGATCCGGAGTCGGATGCATGTCTGACATAAAAGGAGCCTGAAGTCAGATGTGAAAGGAATGAGATTACTCTGGAGATACCTAAATACAGCGTACACGCATAAGTTCCTATGGAGCTATTGATCTTGGAAGCAGGATGGTGGATAGTTGTCAATATACGAGGCGTTATTGATTGGTGAAATAGGAAGGATCGCCATCATACAATTGCCTGATAAAACACAGATAGGAAACAGCCTGGCTAACTTGGCCTCCTTCCTACGACCCGTTGTTCCTTCTTCCAACACCAATCGTAGCCAACGGAAAGAAAAGGAGAGCCACGGCCTCTTTCCTCTGTGTGTCATCCATAGATAGCCCTGAACTGTTGAAATTATGCTGGGGCACTCACTCCCAGATGCCGAGCCATCCAAAAGAAGGGCCCGTTTTTCACTATTAGATCCACTTTTGCCCATAAACCGCTAATCCTACGTCTGGCCTAGCTGCAGACTCCGTGCCCGTTTTTCCCTTTTTCTCGCTTTGTTTCGCTTTCTTACTTACTGCTTGTTGGCTGCTACCAGACATGCTAGACATCCAGGCTACGACGTATTTGCAACTAGCTACCACCAAGACCACTAGCTAGTAGTAGCTGCGACGCATTACCTGACTATTCTTCCGCTCGCTCCCGTCGCGCCCGCTGCCCAGCTCACTGACATGTCGTTTTGCTTCTGCTAGTGCAATGGCCCAAACCGACGTGGAATAGCCCGTCCGCTAGGCGCTATTTCCAACAACTTTATTTGTGTATTTTTGCAGTCGATATTAAGATACTATTAGCTTTTCGTTCTTCTTGTTATTTGCCATACATGTTTATATCCCGATATTCAGAAATTTACGAGGATCCGATATTTGCCTCTGAATATAGGCGCCGGTCGCACCTTCCCTTGACGTCGACCTGTTCCTTCTGTGCCTTTGGTTTTGTTACTATTTACAGATACGCTTATTCTAGTTTGTGCCGCCCTCACGCTGTTGATACATTCTTGACGAGGAAGGTGCCACGAGAGATGACGATCGTGCCTTCCCTTCTTATTCGTACGGCGCCCCGAAATGTCATGCCTATATTATCTCTAGTTAAGGGCCCCAGAACTCACTTGTCAATTTTGAAAGTAGAAGCCGATACCTAATAATCAAACACCAAAAACCAAGAGCTCGGGAAAGAAGGCGCCTGCCCACAGCCCCGGCTTTAATTTCTCAAAAATATTTTGATTTAGGTAGAAAAATCTACTTTGTCCACGGCGCACCCAGCATGCCGCATAGACGGTCTATGTTTGACGACGGACTGGGCAGACGGGCAGAACAGTTCAACTCTCAACGCAGGGAGGATAATCTACACTGCAAGCATACGCTGCAGGCCTGTTCTGCATACTCTGCATACTCTGCAGGTTCGCCGCGTGCGCTTAAGAGGCCTCGCTGTCGACACTTGTTATATTTCGAGTTGTGACCGATCTTGCAGCGCTCGTTAAGATCACCACGGATTATCTCAACTGATCTCAACTGCCACTTTAGGCCGCACCTTGAGTCTCTACGAAGTATTTTAGAGTATGATTATCTGTTCTCTTCATTTCAAATCAATCAATACAGACTCTGAAGCTTTCAACTGGGCGTATTTTCTGTGGATACTGTGTGCGGATGCAAGCATACGACGTACTCAATATGGACTGGGAGCCCATACCAAATTCAAAGACCATACGAAGTAGACACAGACAACCTGGCCTGGGAGAAGAAGGGAGTGGGGAGGAGGGGTGTGAGTGGAGGAGGGGGGAAAAGCAGTCGAGCGAACAAGACCCTGGCCTGATAGGTCTTGTTTGAGTATGGCGTCGCTGCACGCGAGAAGAACATATGGAGCGAGTGCAGTAGCACTTCATCCCCCCTTCTTGCCCATGGTGGCTTCTGTATCCAGTCCGACACGCCCATTTGCTGAACGAAGACCAACAGGAAGATTGAACAAGAGGGAAGGAGAAAAAAAAGAAGAAAAAAAAAAAACTCAGAGTGCAGACAACAAACAGACGGCAGAGAGGTTGAAAAAAAGTGCAGAGGAAAGTGAAGCAACTAATGCTTCTGAAAATGAGGCCTCTGCATGTCACTCCCGCTAGTACGCACATCTACATACCACATCGCAGATAATTATAGGGGAGGAGAAGAACCAGAAGAAACAAAAGAATGACAGAGAAAAGAGAAGGAGACAAAAATAAGAATAAGGAAGCAAAACGGCACACCGCACAGGGTGGAAGCAGCAAGAAGATCACGAAAATCGTGAAAATCAGCACCCAGAAAGAACGTCGCACCGGTCAAGCATACCACCCACCACCCACTAGCCCATCTCCAACCAACCCAGACCAGTCGTCCACAAACACAATCAGACAATCAGATCGTTTGGGCAAGTTTGTCGTTAAAGTGTCATCCAACTCTGGTTCTCTGGTTTCTTTGGCTCTCATCGTCTCGGGCGCTTTTCAGCTCTCCTCCCGGTCATCAACTTGTCCTACTTTTGGGATAGTAAGATACTAAGTAAGAGCTTGCTGGTAAATATACATGGCACATGCTTTATATTAACTGTACTTTACGTGTATTTCGCTTGTATTTTGATTTTATCTCTCTGGTGTATCTTGGCGGCACATCCTCGTCTCGGCCAGCCAACAGTAAGAGAGTGCGCTCTGAGTGCATTTCCACCATCCGCGGCCTCCTGCATCAAGTCCCCCGGGACTGTTCCTGGACCACTACACCCTGGACGCAACTGGAAAAATCAACTGGAAAAACGACAAAAAAGTGACGACGGGCCGCCCATCATCTTAGCCAGCCACTAGACAGGCGCTCCAAACGCACCACTCACAGCCGCTGTCAACTCCGGAGCTGTTGTATCTTCTTATTCCTGAGACTTTACGAGTAGTTATTCACCCGCTACTTGCTCTGCGTTTTCATGTGTTTTTACCCACCTCACACTTCCTGGCAGCTTTATTTGCTTTTCCTTTTATTTCTGTTTTCTTCTTCTCTTTCTCCAGTGCGTCTCCGCTCTCTAGACACAACTGGGCCCTCCACCACGCCGTATTACAGACAGAGCAGAAACACAGCTAGATCTCACTCCCGTACACGGCGACGTTTCCTCCTCGCTTGCCCTGTTTTCACCTGTCCCTTGACTTCCCAGGTCTTTCTAGAGTTCTCCCATTCGTTCCCGTACGAGGTGCCAGGGTGCTCGCTCTTATCTCATCAACACCCAGTCAGCCAAACCGGGACAAGCCAAACCTATTCCTATTTTCCTAAGCCGAAGTTTTGCAACTATTGACCACGACTGTGTATTCTGGTAGCTCACCTTGCCTCTTCTTGCTTTCCATCATTGTCTCGGACTTTCGTCGAGGCATCTGTTTCTTTTATCTGCTTTCTATTTTCCGTTTTTCTTTTTATCAGTTTCTGTCTGTGACATCTCGTATCATACCCACAGCTCGGAATCACAGCTCCTCTTCTCCAACACCTTTAAACAGCTTCTTTGATAACCGTCTGCCGATCACAACTCGATCCCTTTTCCCAGTCCCTTATCCCAGCACTCTCCTCTCTGCGCATCCATGTTCTTTGTCTTTTGACAACCCTACTTTTTGATTGACGACATCTCCCAACTTCAGAGCAGTCCAAGCAGCCGAAACAGCTAGGTTCTCGCCATCTATCAGTCATCTCAGTCTCCAGTCCCAGTCTCACCTTTTCACATTTTAGCTTCTCTATATCGCAAGCTAATTACTCGGCGTTGGAATATCTCCAGTCTACCTGAACCAGGGACCAGCGAACGACTGTCGGCTCATCCTTTACTAGCACAAGAAGATTTCCCGGCTCAAATACTGCATCGCCGTCTTCATTGACAAGTGCCCGCCCTCATCTTGCAAACGCTGGCACCGCAAGCAACTCAGCTCGCTTGAGCGACATAGCACCTCTTGCCTTCTTCTCACAACTGTTACTCCGTCTCGGCAACACACATCTGACTGGCGTTTGCTTACTGTCATACTCTTCAGACTTTGGATTTCTGATCTCTTGTTTCCTGTTCTCTCCATGAACCGACAGCCACGGACATTAACCTCGGCCACTCATTAGGTAGGTTACATGTCATCTTTATGAAATCTTATATCTTCTGCTTGCCTCATTCCCCGATCCCATATGCCTCTCGTGCGTTATTGCCCAAGCTTTACCGTCGTACCTCTCTCATGAGAGCACTCGATTGCTTCAAATCCTCGAGCATGTTCATTGCTTTTCTGCCCCCCTGCCGTCTTCAATTGCATCTACACTACATTCTCCTACCCACACGCCATTGGGGTTTCTGGTTCGGTTGCTCGTACGGAAACCAATTTAGTTGGCTGCCCGACCCGTTTCGACTTGCGTCCTGCTACCTCTGGCCTACGCTGTGTGCCACCTCTCATATCTGCAGATTTGCTGATAGTTCATTTGTTTGAACCGGTCTGTACGATGACTGCCGGTCACAGAGTGGGATACAACCCCCTCTCTAAGCCTTTACGAGCCCACCCAGACACAGTCAAGGCTGTGTTTTCCGTCTCTAGGCTTAGACTTAGGTTCGGGCTCTAGGCGGGGCTTCAGCTGTATCTCTCATACTATTTCGCATACCATTTCCCATACCCTCTCTCATACTATGCGTATCCTACTGTCTCTCGCCTCTCCTTCAAATACTTTAAGTGACTGAAAGATGACCTGTCGATTTGGGAATGCCTTATCCTTTCATCTCACCTACCCTCCCTAAGCCTAAGAAGTAGACAGCAACCGGGCTCGCTTCAGCCCACAAATCCACCCCAACAGTCCCCCTCCCATCCGCCTTGCCTCAAATTTGACTTCATCTTGTCATTCTTTTTGATTTCTTCCCAACCAGACTACAACATCTGAGGTCGGTGTCTGGCTACCAAGTGGAGACATCTCAGCCACGACAACGAGATACAGAAGGCGCCCCTCTTCGTATATCAGTGTTTGTGTTTGTGTTCGTACTTGTGCATGGTCGTCTTCCTTTCCGTCGCCTCCCCATTGCCTCTCCGACGTCTCACAGTGTGTTCCCTAGAGTCCACGGAGTACACTACATTGTGATGGTGTGTCTTTTTCTTCTTCTAATTTCATCAATGTCTTATTTCTTTCCCTTGTCTGTTATTACCTGCTGTACGAAAGCCACCTCTGCACGGGAGCAACCTGATCTCCGTCATATACTCACACCCCTTCTCTTCCACTCCCCACTCTGCACTTTACACCGTTTGACACCCGTTTTAGTCCTAAGCCGGTGCTCTCATTCATCTCTTGGAAAAAACCCCCGCCTGGCTTGCAGTCTAGAATCAATCCACTTTTGTGTTTGCTACAGAGACTGACAATATACCTCCCACAGCCCGTCTCGTCTCCCGTTTACCGTTGACCTCTTCTTTCGAGTGTCGGTTGTCTATTATCAGTGTCTTGCCTACTATACGGAACCTTGACAAGATAGATACTCGTCGACAAAGCCAAGAAACAGAATAAAAATAAAAACAAGCACGGACAGGTGTCTCGTTTGATCACACAGACTCTCGACTGGCCACTCTATATTCTCTCGCTCTTCTACACGACAGCTCGCCAAAGCCTCAACAAGCTGAGCGAGTTACATCCGCGACTTGTATCAACCCACAACTTGTACCTTCTTGCCAGCAGCGTTATTCCTTGTCAACTGGCTTTCGACGTCGTCAGTGAATCACTGCATCACTTTCCGTCACCCTTGCGCAACATATGCAGAAAATACTGGCTTGTTCTTGTGTACAAGGATTTTTCTCTCCCTCCTTATTCTCTCTCGCCTCGCCACTTTCTTCAGCCAACACCTCTGAAGTTTACCCTCGCACATATACCACCCACTGCAGCCACTGCATACTGCCCGGTGCCAGCCCTCTGCCCTCGCCCTAGCATGCAATAGACGAGAAGCGGATTCAACTGTATATGCTGCGTCTAGTTTCCTGATTCTGCTCCCACCTCCCGGACACCCACTTCTTCCTTCTTCGACAAATTTGGCTTGAGACTCCTCACCTGTCTTTGTTTCCCCTTCTCATCTACGGTCTATCCCAGTTCGCCGCCAGTTCTGTCTTTTTTTAACACCTCTCTTTCAACTCAGAGAGTCAAAGAAACCGATAGCCTCAGTAATAACGATACGGGCTTGCATTTTGTCACTTATCTGATTTTCTCACCGTCGGCCTTGCCTTGGATTGCTGCGAAACAGCTGAAAGACTCTCATCTTACGAGCTTATGATATGTCCACTGCATAACAGCATTATCCTGGTCTTCTCTTCTGGGGCAGAAAAAACAACATCTCCTTCTTCTCATATATATGTGAGACTGAGGGCCTGTTTCTTTAACCGTTTTACGACATAGCCCCTTCTTCTTCTCGGCCGTGTTCGCCAGCACAATATTCTCTCTACATCACGAGCGGTCGACGACAGCACCGAATCACTTTTATTATCACTTGTACGATTTGTCTACTTTTTAATCGGATTCGATACCCTCCTCCCTTCATTCATTATATCATCCAGGCAAATTGATAAGACTTTTGTGGTTTCCCTGAATAAGCAAACCATGGGTCGAGACTACTATCTACCGCGCCCTCCTCAGTGGCAGCCTGACCGGCTTGGTCAGAACGAACATAGTTTTGATGGCAGTGCTCCCAACACCAGTGCCAATCCTAGCATGGCCAGATATCATCATCACGAACAGCCCAGTGATATGTCACGGCCAATGGTTAGTTTTACGCATCATATATTGCGAGCGGCCTCGAATAGCAAACCAACTTGCAAGCATACTAACATGAGCCTAAGAGTATTGAAAAAGCTCTTCGTGAACAGTGCCGGATCCCGGCTCGGTGTTACTTTGTTTCTGCTATCCTTGACAACGGAGAAACTGTCACCTTCTCTGGGCCAACAGAGTTCAAAGAGCAGATCCCAGAGTTTTTCAATGTAAACCGCTGGATGCGGTGCGTTACCGGCGAAGCACCCACAGGTGAGTAACATATGCGTCTACAACTATCGTGTAGACATATAAGTTTGCTGACAATATGTATCAGACCTTCTCGACGATGCTGAAGCTGCGTACGAAGACCACTATTCACATCCGCGTTCCCGCTCTCGTCAAATGCAAAACCAAGGACCTGGCCAGCTTGGGACCCAAGGGATGGGACACACTGCTACCTTGGAATACGAGGGCCGCCGCGGTTATGACCGCCGTCGTGCCCAGAACCTCGACGAGCCGGACGAGGACTCCTTCCGCAATCGTAAACGGATAAGAGCAGCTGGCTCTCGCCGTGCTGCCGACATACCCGAGGATAGACCGGTACGGGCCGTGCAGCCAACAAAGTTGCCTATCCGCATTAACGAAGCTGAGCGGATCTGGCACATCTATGACCTCCGGTTCCGCGGTCTCCAGCAGACTGCTTGCAAGCTTATTGCAAAGGCATGGGTCAAGCTTGTCGAACCGAAGAAGCAGTCGACTCACCCATACACGGGAAGCGACGAGAAGGCTCCTGATTGGTGGCCCAAGCCCTGGGGTAGCACCCGTGACGAGAAAGTGCGGCACAAGGAGCCAGATCATCTGTACAAGAAAGGTAAGGGATTCATTTGCCACTGAGATATGCGTGACAGGGCTTAATAGCTAATTTTTTAATAACAGAGCGTGTGCACCTATTGAAGCACATTCTGCGTATGATCGTGCTGCCGAATGCTGAGCAACATCCCGACATCCAGAAGCTAAATCTTAACGTTGCCAAGCTCGAGGAGGCCACGAACGAGGTGCTGTCCAGTTTCTTTGTGGACAAGGACGCTCCGAACAATGCTAAAAAGCGGCCATACCTCAAGGAGATCTTCCTACTGGCAAAGAACGAAGAGCGGTTCAGAAATGGAGAAATTGGTAAGTGCATCTTTCCAAAGGTCTATGCAAAGTATGTTTTGCAGAATCAACTACTAACAGTATACACCAGACGGAACGACCAATGTGTATGTCATGAGCGAGGATAAGATCCCCGACAACTACCAGTCAGAGAATGAGGAGGGCAGCCCTGCCAAGGACGAGGAGGAGAACGTGCTGCGCATGTCTACAACGATATCGCCGCACCGGTCTCATGCACAGGCACTCATTGCCCCGGCGCGGCCGGCAGCAGCAGCCATGCCGGCCAGCGCACCGGTGTCAAGCCACAGTAGCAACCATAGCCCTAGCGGCGACATCCAGCATGGAGCAAATCAGTCCTTTATGAGCGACCTTCCGCACAGAAACCATCCGACATACCCGCCGGCGCCACTGATGCACCCTGATATTGGTAGCGACCACCACACAGGCTATGTAGACAACGGTGGTATGAATGTCGGGAGTGGTTCGAACTTGACGGAGGGTCATGGCGGCGTGGCTTTACAGCAGATGGTGACAAGCCAGCATGAGAGCAGTCGGCGATCGTCGATTTTCAGTCCGACAGCCGAGTTCAACAGCACGCCGGCTTCGGGTAATGTGTACCAAACATGGCAGCAGGGCTCGAATGCGCCTAGTGCCTCGCCGATGTATGCATTCCCGCCGGCTGCGCCGCAACCAGCCCCGCCACAGCACAGCTCTTTTGTTCCACAGAACCCCGTAGCGATGCCGACTCAGAGCCATAGCTACATGGGCTACGAGCCGTTGGCGCGCAATACGTACGACTCGCCGCATGACACTATGTTCCGGCAAGGAGCGGTGCCGCCACCAGGGACAGTGAACCCACAAGGCGGTTACTCGATGCAGCTGCCTCAGCACGATGCACGAAACCTATCCAGTCATGGGCTCAAGGTCGAGCCGACCAGCCAGCGCGCACACCTCCATTGAGTACCTGAGTATAGTGACGATGTTTGTCGCTTTCCTTAATAATTTGTACCCTCCTTCTATTATATTATTGCTTTTAATAGTCTGGTCTACTCTCCTTTCAGCGTTTCGGATTTCTTGCAGTATAACCACCCCCCACCTTCACTTCATCCCCGTCTATCGTCCCAGCATGTTGGCGTTTTCATAAAGTTCTCCCCAAATTCCCCTATCTCGTTGTGAGCTTTCATCTATACAAGCATGTTTTGGCGGTGATAATGTCTACAGAAAAGAATGAGTTTGTTATTGGACAGGACAGGACGCCTAGGAGACGAGCCTAGTGTTTTTGAAAAGGCACTCCTGGCGAACGGTGTTTGTTTTGCGGCTAGTCTATAGCATGGTCAAGTTTGTCTAGTTTTTGTCTATTTTTTGTTTACTTTTGTCTATTTTCTATCAATGTTTCTTACTATATCTCCTTGCTTTACTTTTCTCTCAAAATTGCAGTCTCTCTCTTGTCATCGGTGGTCCCCTGCCTGTCAGTGTCTCCTTTGAGCTTCTTTACACTTTTATTTTATTTTGATTTCTAGTCGTGCAATGTATTGCGTGCCTTGTATCCTGTTATCCCTTCAATAGATGCTAAACTGGATATCTATGTTGGCTACTATATCATCGGATCGCCTGGCTTGTGTTGCTTGTTTCGTCTGTTTCCTTGAAGTTTCTTTTTTTGCACCTCTATAGTGGCTCTTTTAACGACTCTTTACGACAATCAGTATTAATCAACTAAGAATCAAATATATTTATTCTCTTACTATTTTTATTTTATTTTATTTTATTTTATTTTATTTTATTTTATTTTATTTTATTTGCATATGACAAGCGATATGTTTCTTTGAAAACCGCAATCCTTTACGAGCCGTGTCGTTATGGGCGGGCTGACAAGTAAATATGATTGCTTCTTTCGTGTGGATTGTCGTTTGGCATGCCATATATTCTGCATGGCCAAGCAGGCATCTAAATCATTACTGAGAGCATGGAAAATGGCAAACTGATTAGGCAAAACATTAAACGACGCGTGATCAGTACTGAAAATAACAAAATCAATATCAAAAGCGTTGCCACTGTGGCATGGTATCTCTCTATATATAGTTCTTAAAAGTCTTTTAGTTATCATCACCGCTGTCGTCATCGTCACTGCTCTCGGCTCGGATTCGCTTGCCCTTTGTCCTAGGCATGCCGGCGGGCCTTGCGGGTTTTGCAGGCTTTGCAGCTGGCGTTTCGCCCTTGCGCACAAACACATAGCTGCGTGAAGCCCGGTCCTCGCCCTTCCAGGCACTCTTTGACTCTTCCGCCGACGCGCCCTTGCGCACTACACCGAGGGTGCGTGCATGGTGGTAGCCCGGGTATGCGCCAAACTGAAAGCGGAAACTGCGTTCGACCTGGAGGCCGGCATGGCGTGCGAGGTCGCGAATGTTCCACAAAGTGTAGGGCTCGCCCTCGAAGAGTGTGACCACAATGGACCCTGTGGGTGACAGAGACAGCAGAGAGCGCTGGAAAAAGGCGACTAGCAGTTCCTGGTTATACCGGACCTGGCGGTTGACGTCTGTGCTCTTGCCGCCGACATGGGGAAAGTTGAAGAGTATGCGGTCGAACTTGCTGGCTCTCTTTTCCGCCAGCCTCTTGGCCTTGAGTGTTTCCTCATCATCGCTTTCTTCCTCTTGCTCTTCTTCCTCGTCTTTGTTGTCGAACTCTACTTTGTTGGGAGGCTTTGCTGTCCGGCCGTAGGGGCCCATGGTCTTGGCATCGACGCCAAAGAGGACGCGTGCACCGGCAGCTTCGAGAAGGGCAATCTTCTCGACGGCATGTGGATATTTTTCCACCAGAGCATCGCGGCTGTCTTCGTAGACAGTAGCGGTCAAATAGAGGCAGTTGTGGTGCTCGGCCAGAGAGGCGGCAAAGCTGAGGTCGCCCTCGCCGACAAGTAGGATATTGTCGTTGGCGCGGAAAGGAATGGTCGGTGCTAGTGATGTGTTTGGTGATTTGGTTTCTGACTTTGATTTGTTGTTGCCGCCGTTGTTCTTGTTGCTATTGCTGGGGCCACCGCCGCCGCCGCCGCTTTTGAGGCCGTTTTGCTTCTGGGGGACGGCGGGATGGGCCGTCTTTTGCTTCTTAGCCGTGTGGACGAGCTTGCGCTTTCTGGACATTTTAGATGATAAAGTCTATGCTAGACTGCAAAAGACGGTAGATGATAGAGGGTTGACAGACGATATGGTATGCTGTGCTTGGGCGATGTCGTTGTTGGCCGACGTAACGTGCGGTCAGGCTGTGGTAGACGAGGCTGGCAGTGGCTGGTCGTGCCTTCCTCTTTCTTCAAGTATTTTTTTCAAGTCTTTCCTTTTGTCGTTCAGTTTTGTTAGTCTCTTTCCCACAGTGAAATGAAGGATAGAAGCTAGTCGGGCGGGGAGGCCGGCTGGTAATACTAGGACCGAGAGTGACGGACTAAGGTGTCTAAGAGCCAATCAAATTGTGGATCCTACAGAAAGTCATGTTGATGAGACAGGAACGGACAGGAACGGACAGGAAGGTACCAGGTACAAAGCTTGTACGGTGTAATTTCTAGCAACTATAAGATTAATGAGATTTCTGCAAGGCAAACGGGAACACAGCAGTGAAAATGTAGACAATCTGATTGTTCTTCTTGTCGCAGGTATATGTGTTATCGTCTATAGAGTATTGATTATATTTTCCTTTCCTTTTTCCTTTCTGGTGTCTCGTCAAATTTGAGGTATCTTACTTGCGAGACGGCGCGGCAGCAGCAGTAGCAGCAGAGGGTGCAGCGTGGCATCGACGCGTCAAGGCAGCATGATCGGACACAATCAGATACACAGTAGTAAGATACTAGGCTAAAGACAGCTTGTATATACCCTATATGCAGCCAGCTTAGACGCAATGCAGAGAAATCATATAGTCATCACGCAATGGCATTGAATCCCATACATTTATATACTCATGTTTTAAATGTTTATATATCCTACATTGAGAACTATGACAAGCTGCATCGTAATCTCATCAAGATAACAAGCATTGTAATGCAAATATGTATAGCAATCGGGAATGGAATGGGGTTCGTGTCTAATCACTCTTATTACTTACTAGGAACTATTAGGAATATATCTTGGCATGTACCTGGTACTTGTTATCGAAAGACGCAGTTCTGGGGGCGCTATGGAAGTTATGATTGGTCCGCATCATAGATCAGCCGTAACCGAAGGCCAGTCAGCAGCCATGATACATGCTCTACAGTACCTAAATCGCGTGCTGGGCAGGTACCTGGATCCCTATGGTCTGTCCAGGGAAGACACTTACATTTACAGTGGGTCGACCCGCTTTTAGGTGCGGCTGCTTCGCTGGTATTAGCAGTGTTATTGAGGGAGAGGATAGGGAGAAGGAGACTGAGAGACGGGGCGAGGAGCGAGCAAGGCCAGAGACCAGACAGACTCCAGACAGCAAGACAGCAAGACAACGCAGCCTGCCCAGCCAAAACTTCTCGTCGTGTAGAGTAGTAAACGTCGTTTTTGGCCCTCACCTCTGTTTTCGCAAACACCAGCCGCCAACACCATCACATCACAGTTCTTTGCAAAGACACGCTGCACTCATCTCCAGAGGCTGTTGCATCTTTTGCATCTTTTCTTTTTTTGTTTTTCGCTGCCGGCTATTGCAGCTCGACGTTGCCAAATCCTGCATCTCGAGGCTCTTTATTAATTCTTATTTTTTTTCCCTTTCTTTTTGGTTTTCACCTCACCACGTCTTATAACTCGGGTTTGCATCTGTCTTCTTTGCCACCTCGTTGCTCACTTTCTCTCAATCTTACTTTAATAGCCGTCTTCCGGGCCGTGTGGTGTTTGTGCCTTTTGGTCTTTGTCAGCTTTGGTCATTTCTGTCCGTGCTGCCAACGGCCTCGTCGTCGCCGTCTTTTTTTCTCTTGTCTTTTCTGTTTTATGGGCACTTTACCTTGTCCTTTGCCTTGTCCTTTTCCATCCATCTCGCCTTGCTTTGCCTTGTCATCACCTCCCATCTCTTATTCGTTCCACCTAATCTGCACTTGATTCCTCTCTATCCTCCGTGATCTCTGCTTCTTTGCTGGCCGTTGATTTTGCTCGGCATCTCATATCTATCTCCATTCCCCCTTTCGAGTTTGATCTCTTTCTCACCCTCTCTGCCATACACCATCGCGTCCTTAATCTGGCCATCTCATCCCCTCCATCAAAATCTCATCCACCTCATCTCACCGTCTTCCAATCATCACGGTTTATATTAGCTACATCTCTCGTGTTGTTGACTTGCATCGCGTTATTATCCACTGGTCTGGTTATTTCATACTCTCACACTCACACTCACACTCACACGTTTGCCACTCTCATCACCCCCCTCTCACACTCCCCCTCCCACATATAATACACAACCACCACATGGCACAATGAGCGAGCCTTCCGCTCCTACACCCTCATTCCGTGGTAGAGGCCGTGGCCGTGGCCGCTCCCAGGCTGTCCGCGCACACGTCGCCCGTCTTGCCCAGGCCCGGAAAGCCGCCAATGGCCGTCGCGGTCGCCAGAAACTCTATGACCATCCCAAACCCCAGGCTGCATCCGAGCGTCTCAAGGAACTCAAGGCCGCCTTTTCCACCGTCGCCAACGCCTTGCGCCCCGCCCTCGAGGACCTCGCTGACCGCAACCTCGATGCTCTCAAGCCGCCCTCCAATGCCTATCGCTCTGTCCCCGAGTACGACGCTGTTAAGTCGTTCCTTGACTCTCGTTTTCAGGACGAGCAGCACATCAACGACAGCCGTCTGCTATATGACACCCGCCTCAAAGATTACATTTACGAAAGCTCTAGCTCCATCACCCGCGAGGGCTTTATTGTATGTCGGCCAGCACATTGCCAGCTTATCACCACCTGCATCGCAACTTCATAGTTTGGCACATGTGAACCGTACCACTGACACTGCATAGCGTGATATTGAGGATGCCAAAGACCAGTTTGTCGAGGCACAACTGCAACGACTGGATATTCTAGAGCGTCTGCACGATAATGAGCTTCCGATTGACGTGAGTATTTTTTCCCTCTCTCTTTTTTCCTTTTTTCCTTCTTTCCTTCTTTTTCTTTCGTATATCGTATACTACAGGTCACATGGCCTGATCAGATCGGTATTTCTCATCTCATACAACCTCACATACAACCTTATCGACTCTCATAGTTCTCGTCTGACCTTGTTCAATTCGTCTACTAACACCGCACAGATTGTCGATAACTCGTGGAACTTTCGCGAGATCTCAGATGAACGTTTCCTCGATGTCAAGGCATATGTCGAGTACCGCACCGATATGCCATATCATCCCGTCTACGGCAACAAGGTCGAAGTCCCTTGCTCAAAGATCATCACTGGTCCACGCCTTGCCGGAAGCGACAGTGCCTTCCACGCCTCCTCCAAGCGGAAAACAGAAGACGAGGCCGATACCATCCCTGCTCCCAAGCGCCTTATTGGTGGTGCTGTTCCTCGTCACATCAGTGGCATTCTCTCGGGCGTCCCCGCTCCTGAAGAGGATGACGAAGATGAAGATGCTGAAGGTGCTGGCAGTCCTGGCCCCGATTCAAAGCGGCCATCGCCAACGCCCCAGCTTGCCGACGAAGAAGACGATATGCTTGATGACGACGACAACGGCACGCCCGCTGGTGATGACGATGGAACCGCTCGCGTTAAGCCCTCGGAGCGGTTACCACCTCTGCCCAATGGCGCCTCGGAGCCTGATGCCTACGACGTCCGCCTCATCAACAAGCGCCGGACTGCAAATTTTGACGTGTACAACCGTATTCTTGTACCGTCGCTCTTCGACTTTGAGCCCCATGAGATCGGCTTCAGAGATTCCACAAACGACAAGTCGCGTGGTGCTACCAAGATTAAACGTGGTCGTTTTCTCGGCACTCCCAACTCCAACACCATGCACTTTGATCGCTCGCTATGGCAGTACGATGCTACCACCTATGACGAAGGCGAGCTCGACGAGGAGCTCATCAAGAAGCACAATCTCCACCCAAAATACGGTCTTGTCCTCCGCTCTTCCACAAACGAGGAGGAGCCCCCCAAGAAGCGCTTGTCCGGCAAAAATCCCATCGTGTTTTACACTCCCAATGGCCGCACTCTCAACAGCTCTCGTTCCATACATATAGCAAGATTGGAAGATGGTGCTGATGTGTCTTCCCAGAGGCCAGCTATTGCTGCTGCTGTCGACAAGTTTATCGAGGAAGAGGGTGTCCCGGCCGAGGACGTCCGCGTGCCAGCCAATCAATTCAAAGACTACCGTGAAGCGCAGCTCAAACTGTGGTTGGGTCCTCGCCGTATCGTTAGGGACGATACAGAAGAGCAAGAAGAAATCGCGGAGGATACTATGGAGCTGGAAGACAATGCCGATGGACAGTCGGCCGTTGCCACCCAAGACGCCCAAGACGCCCAAGACCAGGACGAAGACCAGGACGAAGCTGTCCAAGACCGGCCCGTATCTGCATCTGCATCTGCACCTGCTCAAATTGAAGATGATAGCCCTGCCAACATCGAGGCTGTAAAGGACATATTTGGCGCCCTGCTGGACGCTGCAAGCACTATCAAGACCGAAGCCGTTGGCGACGACTTGTCTCGCAAGATAAACCCTAGCATTGAGGCCCACTCTGCCATCACTACTTCCTCTGCCTCGCCACCACCTCCGCCGCGCCGCGCCGCCTCCAAGCCATTTGATCCCGTCAGGGATGTATTCATGAATGATGCGCCGGCTACTACTGATATTGAACAGCCCCGCCGTGGCAGCACCGACTTTACTCCCGCTTCAGACACTCGGCACGATATTGCGTCTACTCTACTACTCATGGCGAACATGGCCTCGGAGCGTGACTACGCTCCCACATACAGCCGTAACCACTCGCAGTCCTCTCACCCCCCCGTTCCTCCTCCTTCCAATTACCCCTACCAACAACAGCCACTGCCCCCGTCACAGGCATCTATGCGGTATTCATCTTCGCGCGGCGGCTCTCAGGAGTACGCTCCTGCCGAAGCAGGCTCTTCCGCCTACCCACCCCTATCTCGGGGAATGTCCATGGACCCTCCCCAGCCATATCACCAAGCTCCTCCCCCTCCGTCTCAGGCACAGTCACAGCCACAGCCACAGCCACAACACGAAGCCACTCTCCTGGACCCGCGACTTTTTGGCGATGCAGTACACCAGCAGCAAACCCCCGCGCCCTCGAATCACGCGCCGATTTACAGCTCGGGCCGAGAGCCGAGCACCAGCAGCTACAATGGAAACGGTTACTACCAACAGCCGCCATCTAGCTATATGCACTCCTCCGGCGTATCCACTGACCTTTATGGCCAGCCAGCACCAGAGCGTGGTTCGCAAGGCTACTACATGTCCCCGCCAACGCAGCACCAGCCGCCTTCTTCCCAGCACATGATGCACCCATATGACAACCAGTACGGCTCTCCTCAGCCGCCGCCGCCGCCTTCTTCGGCATATCCCAGCCAGGCGCCCTATGCCAGAAGCAGCAGTAGGGAATATCAGCAGGCACCCCATCCATACAATGGCAACGGAGTGTCTAGCAATGGCAATTACCCGTACGGTCACGACTTATTGAAAAATGGCATTAACGGCAACCATGATATCAACGGTGCAGCCACTCATATCAACGGTGACATCGATAGGCGTACTATGAGCCCCCGTCGCTCGCCTGGTCCGACTGCAGCAGCTGTAGCAACATCAGTCTCGCCTGCGCCTTCTGCGGGCAAAGAGCTTCGGACAGCCCCTTATGACTATGACAAGGCCAAAGAGTATGTCAAGGGTAACGCTGCGCCAGTCAAAGTCGAGTCCACCCCGGAGTGGGACAACCGTGCACTCGCTACGAAGAGGTCGACGACACCCAATGGAAGCATTGATGAGAAGCACAAAGAGTAGCAGCTGCACATTTGTTGTCGGTTCTTTGCTCGCGTTTCAATCCTTTTTTTAAAGCGTTTTACCTTTTTATTTTCAATTCTCCCTTATCAACTTTTTTGTATTTAGCATTACTGTACTTATCACAGCCTTTTGTACTTGTTTATTAATTTAGCATCTTTAATACTATCGCCTGGTATAACCCGTTATTAATCAAGCATTTGTGAAGTAAGTAATGGGAGGAAATATCGGCTCCAACGCTATGAAATATTCATTCAGATAACATCACTTAATAAATCACTTGGGTGTCTATAGTTCAATGGCAGACTCAAGCGTGGCTATAGCTCCAGTTGTTACCGGGATTGCTGCTGCTGCCGGGTCTGCCGCTGGCGCTACACCAAGCAAGCTGGCCGATGCAGCAGCCGCCTCGGCGGTGGCGACCTGAGGAGCAGTCCGCAGCAGGTCACGGCCCAGGTTTCCATCGGGGTGCAGCGAATACACGAGCGACTGCATGGCCTTGCCATCAAATACCGACAGGTTCTGAATCGGCTGCTGCTTGCGGCTCAGCATATTGATGACGTCCTGTGCCAGCTGGCCGCCGAGTACAGACACAACAGGCGAGATCTCGCCCATGTCAACGCCCTGCAAGAACAGGTCAATTGTGCTTTGCGGGACCTCGGGTATGCCCAGGGCCTTTTGCTTCTCCTGTACAAGAGCTGCGAATTCGGCAGGCGGCGGGGTATCACCGTCGACGTGGTCTTCCTGGTAGGCCCATAGAGCCCGCAAGCACGGCAGGATCGGCGAAACGTTCCGGAGACGCCGTGGCGAGTTGCGGATCACAGGCGGCAGGGGGGCCGAGTCGGCTGCCAGGTACCAGGTCGAGTACACCTCACGCTTTGTCACCGTTACTTTGGAGAACTTGCCGCTGCTATCGGGCTCGTGTGCGTCCATGGCAATGACTCTGCGCGTCCGTGTCTCCTGCACGCTCTGGTTTGGTGCGTTACTCTGTTCGCGCACAATCTGGAAATCGTGCTCAATGAGATCGGCAAAGATGAAGCCGCACATGCCGTACGAGCTGGCGACGTAGAGGGGACAATCGGCAAATCGTGTCACAGTGTTGATGAATCCAAGTGCCTTGGACGGCAGATCTGTGGCGATCACAATGGTAAACTTTTGAAAAAAGGCAACATCCTTGGCCTCGATGCTTTCTGTGTCAATGTTGATCTTGACACGCGGGTTGAGTGCCCTCAGCTGCTCGCTTGCCGCCTCGGCGCGGTTCTTGCCAATGGCAGCCTCTGCGCCCGGGCCTGACGGTGTGGCCAGCAAGAATTGTGCGCCCAAGTCGGCCTCAGTAACGGAGTGTGTATCGCAAATGGTCAGGGAGCCAATGCCAGCAAGCACCAGGTTCTTAGCGACCTCGTTGCCCAGTCCCCGAACGTTGATCAAGAGGACCTGGGCCGAGCGAATTTTTTCCTGAGCGCCCATACCCCAAAGCCGAATCTGACGGTCATAGAGTGCAATTTCATCTGGTCAACCCGAGTTAGAAGGCAAAAAACAAAACAAAAAACAAAGAGCGAAGGAGAGACGAGATATCGTCAACCCAGAGCGGAAGCCTACCTTCTGTGATCACCGAGTTGGAGGAACAGTTCTGTGTGTCGTGAACACCATTTGTTCCATTGCTGATAGAAGCCATTGTCAAAGCAATATATAACACCAGCTTCTTGGTGTATTGAGGTTGAGGTTATGTGTCGTAGCTAGGGCTCACGGGTGTGTATGCCGTCGTCTAGGGTGGCCGCAAAATCTGACACGATACTCGCTTCTCTGAGAGGTCGTTCACGAGGGTGACGAGTGTCAGGTCTACACCTTCTTTGCGTTGTATATTATTAAGCCCACGAGGTATCTCGCGAAAAAGAACCAGCAGGTAAATTCGCTTGCTGTAAGCACTGAATTTTAGTGCTTTAGATCGAAATTGGAGACAGAAGATGTGAAAAGAAGGGCTTGTTGCGCCTCGGGAGGTGGCCTGAAAACGATGACGACAATAAGGATAGCAATGGTATGAGTATAAAGACAAAGCCGTGGGCCAGGTTCGGGGTCTGCGCGGTCCAACTGCAGGTTGGTTGAGGTGGACTGTATCGTGCCAGGTCGAGGCGATGTGAGGGTGATCACAAGGTAAGTAATGGGATGTATGGAAGCGTGTGCTAAAATCGATGCGCGTAGTGAATGAGGTCACTATAGCTTTCAGCTAATTACTAAGGCTGTACAGCTACCAGCCCCACAACTCTACTTAGAACCGGAAAGAGCGAGCCATAGTCCATTCATCTTTAGGAAGGCACGGCCACGGATCAGTCGTGTCTTCAGAACTGTATTAAATAAGCTGTACATTCGTTCTTAATGATTTACATGGAATTCCGACAAATACAAAACACTCAATACAATGATTATAGTCTAAAATTAGATATCAGCCGCATGACCACTCTGCTGTTGCTTCACTCAAGAGCATACTCGATAGGCCAGGCCCAACTGTGACCATGAATGGCCAGTCCTGGTCACTCTATTAGGCAGGAACCAACACTGCTACTTCCTCTCCACTATTGCCACATGCTCCTTCCACAAGTCTCACGGCGGCACTGTGCTTGTCCTGCTCTCACTCGCACCGTATAGCGATTAAATGCATCGTGATTCCACGTAAAGAGTGCTGTAATGCGTGCTCTATGTGCTGTAAATGTAGTGCGGATCACTGCTAAACGACTGTCATCCAATCTCTAGCTCTCTGGCTCGCCACTGTGCTTGCTTGCTTTTGGTCCTTCTTCCCCAACGCTCCTTCCCATTCTCTAAATTGAAAGTTGGTCTCTCTTTCCTTCCTTATTTCTTCCTCATTTGAGGTTGCTTCCCTTCTTGGCTTTGCCATCATCTCGACCTCATCTTCAAGTACCATCCTTTCCTCTACTCCCTCTTCTTCTCTTATCTTTCCCCTCTCCCTACACTTTTCTCTCTCTCCCGATACCTTTCACCACCTACCTATACGCCCCTCCACTGCGTGTCTCTCTTGACAGCCATTTAGCCACCGCCCATTCAGCCCTCCCTCGCATGCACTGTCCGCACCATCTTGCCCGCACCAGTTTCCCCTCGCCGTTGTCGCCATTGTCGCTGTTTGCCACTTTTTCCGCCTCTACTATTTTTACTCATTGCTAGGCAGCTTCTTGAATTCCTGTGCTGCCCGCTTGCTCTCCGCTCAAGCATTGCTCGAACCACCAGTGGCCATCCCGCAAACAACAGCTCTTGAACTCAATGGTAAGTTTTGAGCGAATGGCGTTTGTAACAACTAGATGTATTCAACGTTTTCTTGCCCTTTTCAACCTATATTCTTTGTTTGCACGGTTCGGCCCTAAGCTGCACCTCACTATCATCTTGCGTAGGCTGCCAGCCGCCTGTGTCTGATATCCTGATATACTGATTACCCGATATTTTAATTGCCCACTCGCCTACATCAAGCTTCAAGCATCTTGATCTCGGTCATTTTCTTAATCTCTTTTATGTTTCTCCATTATCAGCTAGCTAATAATCAGTCGGCCAACCATCGGCGGCGGCAATTACGCAGGCAGCGTCATTCTAGTGACTACGCGGATGAACCCTATCACCAGCCGTCACTCTCTGAACGCCCGTATCATACTCCATCTTCTCAGACTCAGAACAGGTCTGGTTCCCTTCATCAGCAGGTGCCTCTATTCACACCACCCTTACAAAACCGCTACGCCTCCATACCCGGCGAAGGGCCGGCCTTGGCACCGCTGTCTTTCGAGCGTGCGGCTGACACGCCACAGCAACCACTGCCTTCCCTCCGGTCACTGAACGCAGGCTTGCTACCTCCCACGTCTGGAATCCCTTCGCATCCGCAATCTCAGCTGGGCGCTTCCCAAGAGACCAACTCAACCAACCAACCATCATCGTCAATCTACTCCCGCGCTCCATCACACACGCCAACTTCCAGCACGGGCACCAGCCTACCGCCCTATAGATACAATCAGAGACTTTCTGCAACTCAAGACTCGAGACTGCCTCCTATTCAAGGAGCTACCCGCATGTCAGAAGCTGAAATCCGAACTCGAAACATAGTGGCCAATATGCCATACGACGGGCTATCAAGCTCAGTAGGGATGTCGCCATATGCTGGGGGTAGCTCCAGTAACCGGCGTGAATCCCCCGCGCGATTTGAAGACTTTGGTCGTTCGAACAAACGTCGCAAGTTGGACTCGGATAAGATCAGTTCACCTGTGCACAAGGCCTTCCAGTACGGCCGATATGGCCAGGTTGAGCCCGGTGCACTCAAGATGGAAATTGCCAGCTGTGATGGTGGCTTGTACACCGATGGTCTATCACATGCTCAGGAGAATATTCTCAAGGCCGACGACTCGGTATATTGCACCAAAAGCAACCGTTGCAATATCGTATTGCAGCACCAGGGCAATACCACTTTTAGCTTGAAGGAGCTCATAATCAGAGCCCCGACAAGGAACTACTCTTCCCCGTGAGTACTATTTTTTATTTTTTTTATTTTACAATTTCATTGTTGTATCTGTTATCTGCGTATTGTTATATTTATACAACTTGGGGTCTAACTAACAATTTTTGTACCCAGTGTGCAGCAAGGCGTTGTATTTCTATCCATGTCCAAGGATGAGCTCATCGAGAAGAACCAGTATCATTCAGAATCCCACCCTTTCGTCAACGACTTACAAGTCCACAGTCCTACCACGTCACTGTTTGACCAAATTAACTCATTTCGGCAGCGTGCAGCCGCGCACTTAAACGGCTCCGGTGGGCAGGACGAAAACTCCGGCATAGAAAGTCAAAACGATATTCCGGAGGAACTTTACCGGCTTGCACTGAATCGCTCTATGACTACGAACGCCCCAAGCGCACGGATTGCGCGGAATCCACGGAGTGCACGGAGCACACGCGACGCACAGAACCCCTCAGCCAACCTGCGCGACGACATCGAAGCAGAACTTGACAATGCGGTGGATGCCCCTCGATTCTATCTGGTGACGGAACACAGCGATGACGACGAGGACGTGACGAGCACTCGGCCGGGACATGAGAGAGGCTCTGGGTGGCGGCCGGCTCCAAGCAGATGGAGCCCCACACCTATGCATCTGCGGAACCAACAAAGACGTCAAGTGGCATATGACAACGATATGACCAGCGATAACTGGGGACTCAGTAGCAACTATCCCGGAGACGACGATAACGATACCGAGCTATTCGACCCGGATGATGCCTTGATGTCGTCGCCCGACTCTGGACCGAGTGGCGGAGAGCCACTGCGCAGTTGGCGGCCCGCTCATCTCCCGCGGGAGTTTTATGTCCCTACAGGACTGTTGCGCGATGTCAGAGAATCGTTGACGCCGCCTTCCATTTTTGGCGGTCGCAGTCACGACCCAGACCACAGTGCTAACCAGGCATTGCCAGATGCGAAATTCCACATGGAGATGTACCATAACAAGTGCACGATCCGCTTCAACCCGCCTGTGTCGGCGCGGTACATCCTTTTGAAGATGTGGAACCCCAATTCCAATATCAACGGCAATATCGATATCCAGGGGATAGTTGCCAAGGGGTTTGCGGGACCGCGGTTCTTCCCGGTGAAGGAACTGCTGTAGGTCTGATGGATTTGGTTGATTCTATTTTTTTTATTGCGCCCCGGAGTTTCATTATTATTTCGATGTGTTTTCTGTGTGTGTGTGTGTGTCTTTGTTAATATACCATAGCGAGTCTTATAGTGATGTGGTATTGGGATTTTTGTGTTTTTTTTTGTGTGTGTGGTTAGGCATCTACATCATCTACTCATGGGAGTTTCTAGCTGGCTATTAACATATATTCTTGATCTTACAAATAGCTCATTTTTTTTCTTCAAGGCACACGAAAGATGTAACTTGATGCTATTGCAGGCATTACGTACATACTGGATTTGTAATACTGAACGGTTGGTTGCGACCTGGTGTTCCAAATCCAGAGCCAGATTCAGTTGGAGCTTGACTTTGCAGATTCGGAGGTTTGGCAGTTTGCAAATCAATTATTGGTACAAAGCTTAAATGGATTGTTGTGGCTATGAAATAGCATACACGGATGAGATGGTACT
The DNA here is from genome assembly GCA_029298715.1 of Ophiostoma ulmi. Classification (NCBI taxonomy): domain Eukaryota; kingdom Fungi; phylum Ascomycota; class Sordariomycetes; order Ophiostomatales; family Ophiostomataceae; genus Ophiostoma; species Ophiostoma ulmi. Next base: position 1,705,679 of record JANSLN010000002.1, on the reverse strand, counting down.
GCGATGAATAAATAAATTATATAATCAATTATATAATCAAACTAAATTAAACCAAAAAAATCATAGCAATGACGGGCAAAGTGAGGTCATCTTCAGCCAATGTGATGTGGATCCACTTCATTAGACCGGCGAAGAGACTCATTATGAGTAGTAGTTGAACCAGCGTGCACAGTGGTCACAATTGTCTCCACTATTTAGTGGTCTCAGCCTCGTGTGAGTCAGAGATCCCTGCTGTGATTAGCTGGTGCTGCTGTATTACAGAGGAGACAAGATTGGAAAGAGTCACGCTTTGGATGCCTATACCCAAAAGCCGGGAGGCGGCGGGGTCGTGCTTACAGAGCAGGCTCAGTCAGCTAGGCCCAAAGCGGTGAGGGGCGGCGGTGCTGGAGTTGAATTTTTTCATAGACGGGCGTCTTTGCCTGGTAAGCTAGTTTCGCTATTTTCGCTGTACTGCCAATGGAAAGCGGTAAATGTAAACGGCAAAAAACGTAAATGTCGATTATATCTACTAGGTGTATTATCCCATCTTGAGTCTACTGAAAAGTTTACCGAAGAGTCTACAAAAGTTTACTGATAGATAGAAAGAGCACGAGACCAGACTTCACTCGACATAGTTAAAGAACAGACTCCCTCTCCGTCTAACCTGGTATCTGTTTCGCATTGTATCATCAGTATCCAGTCTCTGATTCTATCTAGCACCAGCTACCCCTCTATTACTGCCTCCTCTTTTTCTCTTTCTCTTATTCTCTCTTCCTCTTTGCTGAGAACTTTTTTCTTCTACTCCCTCCACCACCTTCATCCCATCTACACCTCACTACAATAACCAGCACATCCCTATAATGGCGGTCCGCGCGCAGTTTGAGAACTCCAACGAGTAAGTTGATGTCCTTTTTTTTTGCTTCAATTTGCACTGCCTGCACTACTTGCTCTAATACTGACTACCTAGGGTCGGCGTCTTCGCCACCTTGACCAACACTTATGCGCTCCTGGGCATCGGCTCGAGCGAAAACTTCTACGGCATTTTCGAGTCCGAGCTGCAAGACTCTATCCCCATCTGCCGCACAACCATTGCCGGCAGCCGCATTGTCGGCCGGTTAACAACCGGTAACAGCAAGGGTCTGCTTGTTCCCACTACCACCACCGACCAGGAGCTCCAGCACCTGCGCAACTCGCTTCCCGACGAAATCAAGATCCGCCGCATCGAGGAGCGCCTGTCTGCGCTTGGCAATGTCATTGTTGCCAACGACAAGACCGCGCTCGTCCACCCGGACCTGGAGCGCGAGACTGAGGAGATCATTGCCGACGTGCTCGGTGTCGAAGTATTCCGCCAAACTGTTGCCGACAACGTCCTGGTCGGCTCCTACATGGCGCTGTCCAACCAGGGCGGTCTCGTCCACCCCAAGACCAGTGTACAGGACCAGGACGAGCTGTCCAGTCTGCTGTCGATTCCCCTGGTGGCTGGTTCGGTCAATCGCGGTAGCAGTGTCATTGGTGGCGGCTTGGTCGTCAACGACTGGCTGGCAGTGACTGGTCTCGACACAACGGCAACAGAGCTGAGCGTGGTCGAGAGCGTGTTCCGTCTGGGCGATGGCCACGGCCCTGGCCAGATCAACACCTCGATGAGAGACACAATAGTCGAGTCGTTCTACTAAATGTAGATGTCTCCTGTTATGCCTTTTTTACGAAATCGTTCTCTGTCACTGTCTTCCATCTACCCTCACCTACCTCATATACAAAAAAAAGCTGCACGGTCGTGGTCAGCAACACGGCGTCTTTCACGTGCAGTGGCGTCTTGGGCGTTTTCTTTCAGTATTCTGACAATTGTTTATGTGTTTTATATGGCGGTGGGAACCATTAAATTACTAGTCTAGCATCCTACCCATTGGGCAAGCGATTTAGTTTTATACCGCGCTTCTGGGTTGTCGGTGATATATTTGTTCTTGTACTAGAGATGACATTACTAGACAAATGCATTGATACTATAATATTTAGTAGAACCAAAGCATATATTTATTGCTTAGTAATCACGGTGGTCTAGATGGCACCAGGAATGAAACAAGACAAGAGCCTTTATTAGGAAAAGAAATAACAAGAATGAAGATGAAAGAAGGCCGTCGGTCCATCTTTATCTCGTTATAGCCGAGACACAAAACACTCGCACATGAGCAAGCGATGAGAGACACCCAACGGCAGGTCGTAGACACAATCTGGACTCGGGCTGTGTGCCTGTGAACTCGACTATCATTGGCAATCAGATGAGAGAGTATCCATATAGACGAGCAGAATGCGTCAGGATATTCCAGACTCAAACTCGGACCCAGTCAACAAGACAATTGCTCAACTGCAAGCTATGAACATAATCGTTGTGTCCGTCCTGTTGAGCTGAGCCATCGTGGCAGCTGGCAGCACGGTACCCTATCATTTGAGTGTTGCAGTGTTCTTCGGCGTTTTCTTTTCTCCATACCAATAGGTACAACAGTTCTTGCTTGTACTGTTTATCATGCATAGTTTGGTCTCGTATTGATGTAAGCTGAGATGCAGTGTTCTTATTCTTGTGATGCATTTGTTAATCTAACATTCAACTTGGTGTTTTGCTTAGTTTATTGATGTTAATTTATGCATCTCACTCTAATTTCTTTGGAGAGAGAGCCTGATTACCACATGAAGAGTATATGTATTTTATTTTATTAATTGTCTCCTCATAACATTTTTATTAATTAACATTCTTCTTCATATTTTTTTTTCATATTCATATATTTTGAGTTTTCTTCATTTATTTTCCATTGACTATTACTTTTCTTATTGAAACAAAATAATCCCAAACAGCCCAGCACGATGTAATCTAATTATCTCACAATGCATTCTTCAAAAGCAATCAACCAAGTCATCAATCAATTTACCAACAATATTCACTCACTTATCTACACCTTTGATATAGCTGGCCGCCATTCTTCTGTTAGCGCGCTCCCCTGGGCAACCACGCCTGCGCCCTACCTCTGTTGACATTGGCACTTCGCGTGTATATTATTAGCAAATGCTACACATGTAAGACATGTTCTGGCTGGGCCGCTTTGCCAAGTTTCCTCAGCTGAACTCCTTTTTGTCCAGTGTTTTTGACTATTATTTTTCGATTTATTTATGATTTTATTAATTCAAGAAAACAAAATCCAACTTCTCCCTCGCTCTTTCCCTTGTATTCACTGTCCAGCTTCTCTTATCGCATTCTCACGGTCGCACCTTCCCTCTGCCGTCAACTTCCACCAGCTGAGACTGTGATCCCTACCGTCGACTGCTTGACTTGACTGTTTCGGGAACCGCCAGTTCATGCAACCAGCCAGGCTGTGCCGTTTCTCTACATTCACCAGCACCCTTGTGTAAGATAGACCCCCTTTGTCCAACACACCCGCATCCGCCTGCATGTTTGTTTACTCGCACCGCTGCGCTACCACACCAGACCCGACAGAGTAGAAGCCACAAAGCATGTGCGAGGAAGGAGCAACCGTTGACTTTTACTATCATACTGTTTTGTTCCCAAATTTGCGATTACTAACTTAGAGTGCAGCGCTCTTTCTCTTTTCGACTTCACTCCTTGACTCTTTCCTTCCTTCCCCATCAACCTATATCGCACATTTTAAGACGACAAGACAAGAAAGGAGCAAGTCTGTTTCACCAACGACCGGTTGTTCCTTCTGCATAGTCTTGACTTTCCCACTTCTTTCATTTTCCCAACTGCCAGCCTCGACTCGGTCGGCCCTCTCCTCTCTCTCTGCCTTACAGTGACTCTTTCGCACCACTCGTACCACCCGTGCACCCACAGCAGCACTGCGCATCCCGTTACGCATTAACTGGCCATGCAATAGGGCCCACTCCCAATCTATCAACCACCATTTGACGTTTGACGTACATGCTGTTTCACGCCCAAGATGAATGTTTCTCCCTCACCCTCGCCTCGCCAGCTACAACGCCAGAGGCCTGTTTCCCCGCTTGCAAAGACTCAGCCACGGACCAACGACGACTCCAGCGTCGAATCTATCGGCATCACTACCAGCTCTACCGGCCATACCGGTGCTGGTGACCAGGGCGGATTCTACCAGGTTTCGCTCTCGGATGGCCCTGCACTACCGCCGGTCAACCACCCCAGAAGCAACACCTCCTCAAAGTCATCATCCCCTCTGCGCAGCTTCACGCACAGCTACAGCCAGAGCTACAGTCATAGTAGCGACTACGAACATCGCGAACGACAGAATCGCGACAACAACTACGGATATCGCCCATCCTACAAAGACGACACTAGCCCGGCTGCTACCAATAACATCAACTCTAGGGCATCGTCACCTCTCCGGCCGGTACAGGAATACCATAACGCCTACTCGCACACTGACGACACCAACACAGTCCCTCTGGACTCGCCACTGTCCTTGCCCCCGCCACCATCCGCCTCAGGTTCATCTTCACAAACCTCAAAATTTGCGACTTTCTCATCGGCATCAAGAGCTTTCCTCGAGCACCGTCGTAACCAGTCTATCCCCAATTTGATGCCAACTATTTCATCCATTGGCAGAAACCTCGGGCGTGCAATCTCACCAGAAAGACCACTACAGCCCTTCCAGTCAGCACCCAAGCGCCTGCCTATTCCAGATTACAGAGACAGCAGACCCGCACGCCGGGAATCCTACAGCGGCGACGAAGACTCTGAGGTCGACGACTCTGAGAGCGCAAGCAGTGACGGGTCGTACAGTGACGACGACGACCGAGACAGTGAAGACGACAGCGAAGACGGCAGTGAAGACGACAGCGAAGACGACGACGAACCTAGACACCGCCGTAGAAGTATGATGGCACCGTTCACCGGAGATTCTCGCACATCAAGACGTAACAACAATACAAGCACATCCCCGTCCCGCAACGACGACAGACAATCAGACACTGCGTCAATAGCTTCTGGCTTCACCAACTGGTTCTCCGGTGGAACTGTCAAGGCAGCTAGTCCTGACCGTGCTTTATTCCTCACAAACTCACGAACCACTACACCAGATCCTTCCATAATACCTGCCAGGGGAGGACCGGGCCATTCCCGTCGCAGCATGTCACTTGCCAGCAACGCATCTCTGACTCCGAGAAGCACAGTGTTGGGAACCTCAAACTCACCATCTCGCTTTTCTCAACTAGCCACTACCATGTCGGCCACACTATCTCGCCTGACCCAGCAGCCACCGGTTAGCCCCCAGTCTGCTGGCGCAGGATTCGAACGGGATGAGCTTTACCACCTCAATCTTGAGGATGCGCTATTTCCCGCTGGCCACCCATCAGAACGGGACGTCTTTTCTCCATCTGCCTTTAAGAACCTCGAGGCGAATGCCATCGGCGCACTGCGGCGGATGCAACAAGCCTACCGCCAGCGGTCTATAGCTCTCCGTGACATGACTGCGGAAAAGAGCGTGGGCGACGAAGAGCTCGAGGAGGTGGAGACCCGCGCACAGCATCTTAAGATGCAGCTGGAAGGAATGGCTCGACGTGCAGCTGACCAGCAATGCGAGATGGATATTCTTATGGAGGAGCTCGCCGCCGAAAAGAAAGCTCGTGCCCAGGAACGTGCCATGCTCTTAGCGGGCATCCCTATGACGCCGACGGCTGCTTCAATAAATGGCGGTTCAGCGGGCAGCCCACTACGGGAGCGAGACTACGACCAGGCTACATCAGTTGCCATGTCTGAGGACCTCGATGTGGATGATGCCCAACGGCGTAGAAGCTACAAGTCAAATGATAGCAGTGTCGACGATACCGACGACGGCGAGTACGAGAGTGGCTCTAGCATGTTCTCACGGTCTCGCAGCCCAACCGTTGCACCGAGCATCAGCTACAGCCTGGATAATGGTGCTGCGGGCCATGGCAACGACAGCCAGCACCAGCCACACCACCCGCGCGTAGCGGCCCTGGGCTCTATACGTCTCAACAGCCGGTCGGTGTCGTCGTCTTCTACTGCCACTGTTGTTTCCCAAAGCCAGCCCATGTCAAAGTTCCAGAAGCTCGTGAAAAATGTTGCGGCCGCCATTAAGGACGAGGAGCCTGATATGCTTGGCATGGGCACGACGAGCTGTGAAAACTGCCGTGGCCAGGATGTCAGCTTTGCGTGGAACACTGTTAGTGTTTTGCGGGACGAGAACAAGCACCTGAAGCAGCGCGTGGGCCAGCTCGAAGTCGCCGTTGAGGGTGCCCTGGACATGGTCAACGGTGTTGGTTTATAGTGCTTGGCACATTTGACATTTCATCGCCAGCATCCTCTCCTTCTTTGCTTGGTCTTTTTTTTTTTTTCTTAAAAAAAAACTTCTCGTGATCATCGCCATTTCTATCTAGCCTTGCTTTTGTGTATGTGTTTTGGACTTGGTTGGCAAAATTGCTTAAGATTTGTAACTTATTCATATTTTGGTTATTCTTTGGTTTATTGGATTATAGAATAGGTTGATATACATGACAACCACGGCGGTGTAATACATTATCATATGCACCCGGCCTAATAGCCACACCGATCATATCAATGTACTTTACGTGAGTCACTTGTAAATATGCTTTAATGTTTATGCACTTACTCTCCCATACACATCTGTGTAAAACATACACCGCAGCATGCTTTTTATAACTTTTTGGTATTATTTAGCTTGTCTATGCAATAGCCGCCTTGGGCTCTGGTGATGCTTCTTATCCCAGGCACAGACGCATCCTAGTATAGTATGTACAAATCAATCGTAAGATGTAGATCATCGCGGCTCAAAAACGCTCTCCCTCCTCCCTCCTGTCTCCCAGGTTATCGCTTAGTCACTCAGTGGTGCTCCTCGCCATGGCCGTGGCCGTGGTCCTCGCCGTTCAGGAAAAAGTGCTCATAGGCGCAGTAGCCGGCAAACGCAACGGTTGCGATGCCGAGGCCGGGAAAGCCCGACTTGAACCGGTTCCAGCGGGTGAAGATACCCTTGTACCGCCATGCCTCACTAAACGGATTAGATTTTGCTGGATGCCGGATAAATTAAAAGCTGGGCTATTGACTTACTGGGCCTCCCACGGATCGTACCGAGGAGTGCCGCTGGCCTTGCGGAGGGCGCGGATGTCGAAGCCGGTAATGTTGGTTTCGGGGCCCTTGGCTGAGCGTAGTAATCTGGACAGTCAGCCACCTGCTTCATAGTATGTCTAGTGCATTTGTAGTATGCCGTAAGTCTGGTGCCATATTTCCTCATCCACCAACTCCTCCTCCTCCACCGGTATCGCTGTTGTCGTTGGGGATGTCGTCGTGTTGAATTGTGCTCACCTTGTCGGGTACATGATGGTCAATTGAACGACCGGGATCCAATTGAGTGTGTTTTGAGGGTATCGGGTGAGTTTGGCTATTCCCTCTAAGCGATAGACAGGTCGTTGTGGTCGTAGGTCGAGCTGTAGGCGGTGATACCTATTGAGGATGTGACGGGTTTCGTGCTGGCCCGAAAACAACAAGAACCGCAAAATAATCGAGAGCCTCGGATTGGCTGGCTGAGCCATACGTATCTGGATGACTAAGAATTAAATTTGGGATAGGGAGGCCGCTACAACTACAAGGCAAAGAGCGCTGGAACACGGTCCCAGATACAGCTCTCTCCAGGTGTAGCCAGTATGTTGTCGGATAATCCACCCTCCGCCGTCCCGATGACAGCGACCCGCTATTCTTTTGCGAAAGGCTCGCCCAGACACCACTGAGAAACACGGGAAAGAGCCAATGAAACATGGACCTCCCTCGCTCCTCCCTAGTCCGGCTGTACCAGGCGCTTGGACAACGATACGTGCGTTCAATCTTCTTCCCTTGCCTCGCCCTACGCCACCACAACACATCTACGACCACGATCTTCCAATCACATCCCTTTGACACGCAGCACCAGATATAGTATCTTAACCAACATTATTTTATCTGCTGTTTGGCTTTCCGGCTACAACTAGAAACGACCATTCGCGACAGTTTGACCGCGATCTTATCAACATCTAATTTTGGGTATCGTCGCCCCTCGGCCTCGTCACCCCCCGACATCGCACACCAGGTACGACCTCTGACGACTGACCAAGAAGCTTATGGGTGTGCTATTCCACCTCTCGTGACAGACAAGAATCGCAATACTAGCTGTTTGCGCCGTCTGTGCTTCGCGTTGAGTCCGGGGTGGATGTCACTGCCCCTCGTCATACATCATACGTTGACCTAGAAACTCAAAGCTAACAGATCTGTGCCAGTAACATCATATTGCACCTCTACTCAAAATAGCTGTCAAGACTTCTGTTCTACAGCACTTCTCAACACCTAAAACCGGCCTTCACACACTAGGATATACCAAAATCACAACCACCAAAAAAAAAAAAAAAGAGACGTGAGGTTTTCGCGCTCCTCCAGTAACTTTGCTCAGCTCCCGCTTCGGGCGAGAATTTCCTTCATACCGAAAGCCCTTTCTCGACATTTTCAGAGAGTGCCATCCAATCTAGTCGAGCCAGCATGCCTCCACCGGTGTCCCGGTTCCAGAGCGGACCGAACACAATATCGCCATACCATCAACAGTTCAATGCACACCCCCAAGCCGGTCACCCAGGCGCGCAGCACCCGTCACTCGGCCAGCCATCTTACATCAACCCAGCGGCTGCAGCACAGCTCAACAACTTTGGCGGAAATGCAGGCTCATTAAGCCTTGCGGCAATGAACTCGCAGGTTGCGGGCTTTGGTGTTGGCGTTGGCGGCTCAGAAGGACTGGCAAGCCAGGCTGCCCGGCTGGGCTTTGCCCACGGCGCACAGCTACAACATCACCAGCAACAACAGGTCGTGGCTGCTGCAGCAGCGCAGCACCAGCAGCAAACACACCAACAGCAGCTGCACAATCAGCAGGTTCAAGCACACGCTCAACAACAACACAACCACCATCACCCTATGCACGCGGCGATGGGAGACCCGCATCCGGGCCGTATGCCTGCAAAGAACCGGATACGAGATGTCTGGAAGCACAACCTGGTAGAGGAGATGGCCGCCATCCGTGACCTTGTGGATAGATATCCTTATATCGCCATGGTACGTATTCTTGCTCAATATTTATATATTCCTTCTCTCATACCTTGTACACATCTAACTTTCTTAGGATACCGAGTTCCCTGGTGTCGTCGCGCGTCCAATGGGAAGCTTCCGTGGCAAGAGCGATTACCACTACCAATGCATGCGGACAAACGTGGACCTGCTCAAAGTCATCCAGATTGGCATTACTCTATTCAACGAAGATGGCGAGACCCCTCCCCCGCGGCCTGTCTCAACCGACTCGGGTGAGCTGGGCGGCCCCGTTGGCGGTCGTCGCGGCCAGCAGGGTGGTGCACTGCCCTACTCTTGGCAATTCAACTTCAAGTTCTCCACCAAGGAAGACATGTACAACCAGTCTTCAATCGACTCTTTGGTCCACGCGGGCATCGACTTTAACACCATGGAGCGCGATGGTATTGACCCGGTCGATTTTGCTGCCCTTTTAATCCCGTCGGGCCTCGTCTGTTTTGATGATGTCCACTGGATCTCGTTCCACGGTGGCTACGACTTTGGCTACCTGACTAAGCTGCTGCACTGCAAGGCCCTTCCCAGCGACGAGATCGAGTTTGACCACATCATGAAGCTGTACTTCCCGTCCACATATGACGTCAAGCATCTCATGAAGTACGCCATTCGGCTGCACAACGTGGGCCAGCTGACACCAAGCGATCCCTCGGCGGTGGATGTCCTGGCCAAGTTTGAGCACAAGTCTGGTCTGGAGAACATTGCCGACGCTCTAAAGGTGAAGCGTGTGGGCTCTGCTCACCAGGCCGGTTCTGACAGCTTGCTCACAGGCCGTGTCTTCTTCCAGATGCGTGAGCGAATCTTCCACCAGGAAATCCCGCACGACCAGATCGGCAAGGTCTGGGGCCTAATGGTCCCCGACTATGCACCGAATTCTCATAACGGGCACCCCGGCCACGCACAACGGTAAGCTAAAGCCATTTTTACATTGGCATCAAGTATTAAAGAGAGAGGAAGAGCGCAACTAACAGTGGTTAGGGGTGGCAACACCAATGGCGCAGGTGGTGCCAATGGCACTCCAGCAAATGGTGGAGCTCCGAGCACGCCTCAAACGACGACTGCTGGCCTCGTCAACACTCCGGCAGCAGGCAGTCATAACACAAACAGCATGGGCATGGGCCCGATGACACCCGGCGGTGGCGGCGGTGTCTTTGGGAACTTTGCGTATGGAGGAGGTCGGAGTTAGGCACCTCCACTTCAAAAACACCCAGTCTATACTTCGGCCTACAGCAGATCTTAGGAACCCGACTACGGACCAAGTAGAGGAGGAAACCGGGCGCTAGGAAATAGGCGGGTGCAAACGCAGTCGTGCTACGTGCCACCCCACATGCCATATAACAGGGAGTCGGCATACGACTCATACATAACGCACCCTATGATGATGCCACCTCCCATGACGGCACCGACGGCACCGCCACGCGGCTCAACATCCGGCCCCTAAAGGGTTCGCAGCTTCAAGTAAAAGACCATCTGTAGCCACAGCTCAGATTCTCGCTTGGATCTGCACTTGCCCTGCTCGAATTCGCTATCTATATTGTTCGAGGGACTCATCCTGAAACCCTCGCATTCTCAACCTACTTTCCGTTGGCTATCTTGGGCTTGATCTGGGTTTCCATTCTATCTTTCCACACTTTTCCTGTCTTTACACTACTATCGACTCCTGCGTCCTCCTGTAATTATCCCCATGGTTTTGTTTTATTATTACTCTGTCCTATTATCGCTTTCGTGTTCTCCGTTCTATGGTTGGCTTGGATCCGGACTTGGGTGTTCTGCTACTGGTATCCCGATTTATTTTACATTGCCTTTTCTCTGTTTCCTTTACTCCTCTCACGTATGGCAATGTGCATATGATTATAGTAACATGTTCTGATATGTATTATTGTGATAAAAGTTGAGCAAAACCTGAACGTGCGAAGAAAAAATCCAGAAAACTAAAAAGACCAAAAACCCAAAATACTACGCCAGTCCATGCTGCCTACTAGAAACACACCAATAACAGCAAATAGTAAAAATAATAATAGACATTCTAAGTGGAATGTAGCAAGTCGTGAGAAAAGCAAAAGGTATAAACAAGGAGAGTTCAAGGCAAAAAGCAGAGCGGAGAAGGCGCAGGACATATAGGTCTTATGTGATGTAAACCTTTTTCAGTTGGCCGACTGGGTACACGTCTCCCGTCCGCAGGTCCTTGATCCATCCGGCATCAAAGTTGGCCTTGTGTGCATGGTCGTCTAGCTGTGCTTTGCTGTAGACCCGTCCATTGGGCAGCAGCACTAAATCGTTCTCGACGTGGCTCTTGCTATGATGCGCATAGGGAACGTGGCGTGCCAGCTCGTTGAGCTCCAGTGAGCAAATGGGACACACAGACGCCTCAACACGAGCAGTGCCCATGGCCAGTGATGGAGGAGGTGGTGGCATGGATCCGCTATGAACTTTGCCCTGTTCTGAGGATACAATGGGGTTAGAGGCATTACTGTACCCGTTATGAACACTATCGTCTGTCCCGTTTGTGCCATTTGCCCCCTCTGTACCACCTGCGCCATTTGTCGTTCTGCTCGACGATATTGCCGAGGCGCCGCCGTTACTGCTGTTTGTAGCTAATGAATATGCCTTTGTTGCGTGGCAGGCAGGTGTCTTGAGAGCCGACAAGCCCGAGGAAAGTGCGAGATGAAGAAGCGGTGCCGAGGGCAACGAAAGGAGCTGGTAGTGAGTGCTGGTGAACAAGTCAGCCAGCATTGTCCAGCGTTTCATGTCCCAGAGCTCGGCATATGCGGGAGGCGCCACGCCGTTGGAGAAGCACATCAGGATAGCGGCCTGGCTACACTCATTGGGAAACGTGCTATGCATGGGGGTCAAGTATTTGCGGGCATGTGCAATGGCATCCGCGAGACGAGAGAGGTTTTGTGTGCGGACTAGTTCAATAAACTGCTGAAACCGAAGCATGAACTCGAGCTTGCTATCCATCTTGCGTAGCTCCTTTTTGTTGTCGACACACCACGCGAGGGCATCCGTGACGCTGTGATCACGCAGCAGACTCTGGCGGATCTGAGACATGTTTTCAAACGTGTCGATATCGACGAGGTCACGTAGTTTACCAGACGAGTCGTTGGACACAAACTCGCTGGCACTGTTGCTGTATCCATGACGCAAGAGGTAGTCGACAAGCAGGCGGTCGAGGCGGCGACGGCTCCATGTTTCGTAGGCCACATCGTCAAGGGTGTGCATGCTGGCCAGCTCGGAGAGGTGTGCAGTCCGAGCCTCGACCTGGGTATAAATCTTGGCCTCTTCGTCGGCATAGCCCTGGAGCTTACGCTTGACGCCGCGCATGCGGTTGATCATGGTATCGAGGTTCTTGAGGATATCATCGGGTGTCTGTGTGCCTTTGAGGCCGGCAGTGGCTGTTTCTTTTAATGAGTTTTTGACAGCCGCACTCTCCTTCTCGACAATAAAATGGGCAGACCGAAAGTTCTTCCGGAGAAGCTCATAAGGGAGCCGTAGCAGAGGTTGATCCTAGAGGTGATCCGTAGTTAGCATGAGAAGCCGTGTGGAGCTAGGTCCAACAGAAACAGCGCGAGACAGCACGAGACAGCGAGAGACGATGAACGGGTCACATACAAGAAGCAGGTGGTTTGCCTTGTCGATTTTGGCGGCCTCATGGTCGGCCATTTTGCCTAGGGTTGTGCCAGCAGAGGCAGTGCTCAGGCGATCAATGCGTTATGAGGATGGAAGGATAAGATTCTCGACAAACGGGAGGATACTGCCCGCCGTGTCCAGTGATACAGGATAGCAAAGAGGCGACAGGCAGCCGTGAACTCGAGAACTAGAGAGCCTAAGAGTCTGATTGTGGGTTGCTGATGAACGATGACGAGCATCGACAAGTGGCAATGAGTCGTGCCTACCGGGAACGAGGTGGTCGAGGAGCGTATTCTAGAATTGTCCTTCTAAGTCAGGGCGCTTTGTTGGTTGGCTGAATGCTGAATGCTGTGTACTGTGCGCTGTATGCATATATCTCCTAATAATGCTTGCAGTCGTATTCAAAGGACAGAAAGCTAGACGGTCGTTGCTGGTGGTGGTGGTAGATGACGGGGTGCTTCCTGCCGCAGCTGACCGCTCTGCTGCACAGGCGCACCTTCCCGATAAGACATCGCTGTATTATCTGGCTGTCGTACAGCGACGGAAATGCATCTTCTCCGGTTCCGCCAGCTGAGTGGGGCGACGTGCAGCTGTATTGCAGGTGGTCAGGCCCACAGGTGCCGTTGGGCAGGACCCATTCGAGCTATTAGCTATTATTAATATTGGTATCTTAGCTTTATGCAGCTATTAAGCATTATATCAACGTCAGTTGATGTTGGTTTGTCGTTGTCTATTCAGCTCTACGGAAGCACGGAATGTACTCAGCAATATACACAAAAGATACGGCTGAGATCAGTTTGCGACAGTCAAGCAAGAAATTGAAACAGCGACTCACAACGCCGTAAATACAGTGCCAAGAAGTAGCAACAATACTCGCACTGTAGGATGCTACTATCAAGCAAACTGGCAGACTATCCTACCTCGACCTCGCCAATGGCGGCTGTGCAATAGACTTTGCCACTACAAATACAACATTTGAACTTCGTACAGGCTGCTCAGCTTGCAATTTTTTACGAGCCTTGCACACCCCTACGGCGATCTGGCGGGTCGCTTCGCATCAAGACGGAGGGTTCGCCTTTTACTTCACAGTCCCGGGGGGGGGGGGGGGGGGTTTCAGGCCTCAAGACGAGGAGTATTATACGTATAGCAATAAAGTATAAAAGTATATATACTTCGTAAATTAGTCTCATGACCACCATTTGCTAAACCTCTGGCTCGCTGCTTGACGACTGTCTCACTTAGTGGAGGGTTGTTGGACCAGTCACACCGCGTTCTTTACATATAGACCCATAATTATATATGTAAACTGGGCCCAATGTTCCTACAATGGAAGGTACAATTGGCTGACGACGAAAGCGGCGGCGAGCACGGCTACATCACGAGCTGTTTGTGGTTGCTAATAAAGTAAATAATCAAAGAAAGAGCCTCGTAGGCGCGGGTCAGAATAAAATGGCAAGAGCACGAGCCTGGTTTGATCTAGCCCGGCTCGAGCCTCCTTCCCAAAACAAACAGAAGAAGAAAGAAGCAAGAGGAACGAACGAGGGCGCAAGGCAGCAAGACCAAGTGCCACGAGGTTGACTTTGTTCATATAAAGTGAGATAGCTGAAAAGCCAACATAATGTTAATAGATATTCTGAATGTAGGGCTGCTTCTGGATCTGTCTGTTGTCGAGACAATTCTCCTCTCATATTGTTGATGACTACAGCGTGGACAGTACCTAATTCGATAGCCTTTCAGTCATTCAGCGACCAAGATTCCATCTACCAGTCTTGAGATCAACCCCCCTTTCTTCTATTCACCTTGGAGGTTTATCCGAAACTATCTTACCTTTGCCTCTGATTTCACTTCTCTTCGGTGCTGTCGCTAGTTGCGCCAGTCTACACAGAGAGACACTTCCAGTCCCCTCCCTCGCTGTGCTTCTTCAAGCCCCACACATACTCAATATTAACCAATCACAGACTGTTATATGTGTCCATAGCCCCGCCTTCTTGTTTCTTGTTCGCCCTTGGTGCTGCCGTCGTCTGCCCACCCATTTTCCTTATATTTCACGAAACCCCGTGCTTTCCATCCACGTGAGTTTTTCTTCCTTTCTCCTCTCCCAAATCACCTGTGACCTTCTCGTGAAGCATCACCTGACATTGACTTTCTGCAGCCAGAAAGCGTGACCGTCAACATCGCAGATACACATCGTGCAAACTTGCAAATAAAAAAGAGGTATGTCATTGATGCTTTGGATTCACTAAGAGCTTTTGCTCAACTCTCGGTTGCCGTCTATTATGATCGTCCAGCGCGACGTCTCTTTACCCCCAAATTCACCAAAAATTCATCATACCGTCGACTGCAGCCAAGCGCGTCGGTAGTGCATCGATGTCAGGCAGTGGTGGACGCGTCTTTTGCTTCAATCTCATCCTCTTCTGAATCCGATTCATGCGCGCACTCATTCCGACTGCGTCTGTCACTATTCATGTCCCAAAACACCAAAACATACGCTGGTGATGTGGGCACATCTCGCGATGCGCCATCTGACTTGGTCTATCCTTCACCTTTGCGCCACTGCCCTTTTCACACTGTTTCTTCAAACTGCGCAGCATATCTGGTCATGCGCGCATACTTCCCAACCAGACTTGTTATGTACCTTCTTTCTCATCACAAAATATCGCGACGCGTTGTCAAGTGACAGCTTCCAAAAGATAGCCCGCCTCTCAACAGCTTGCTTCTCTTACGCAATCGAGCTTGAGACCCCGCTTTTCTCACTCACACGCGTTCTGCGCTTCAACCTTCAACTTTCAACCTTGCCATCATAAATCATATACACACACAGCATGATTGCAGTTCACGAGCGCGGCCTAACATTATAGATATTTTACAATGGCCGAGACACAACCAGAGCAGCAGCCGGACCTGGCACCGTCTAGCCCGACTCAGAAGCGCAAGCGCGGCCCCGAGTCTGCTTCTCCCGATGCCCGTCGCTCCAAGCGCGGTACTTCAGCCGGCGAGGTCGCCCAGCCTATCGAGGCCGCTGCTACAGCATTCATGGAACCCTCGGGCGAGCAGGGATTGTCCACGTCATCCGAATATGCCCCCATTCCTACTACCGTTGGCACTCCTTCCAACCCCAGTCTCAACAGTATCGCATCACCAAATGGGCCCGACCACGCTGAGGCGGCGGCGGCGGCGGCCACTGCAGCGGCTGCAAATGCAGCAACAGCTGCAGCCGCTCTGGGCTCAATGTTCCCACACTTGAATGTGCCGACGTCAACCGAGGAGTCGTTTGCCAACCAACAGATCGGCGACGAGCAGCAGCAGCAGCACCAACAGCAGCAGCACCACACCGACACTTCTGCCTACAGCGCCGCAGAGCTCCAGCAGCACGATCTGTCTGCTGTTGACGTGTCGGGCGGCTCACCCGGCAATGGTCTCCTGAAGCGGCCCATGACCGGCATCCAGGTGAAGCCAGCTGTGGGATCGGATGAGTGGCACAAGATGCGCAAGGACAACCACAAAGAGGTCGAGCGCCGCCGCCGTGAAACAATCAACGAAGGTATCAACGAACTCGCAAAGATTGTTCCCGGCTGCGAGAAGAACAAGGGGTCGATTCTTCAGCGCGCCGTCGTCTTCATCACCCAGCTCAAGGAGAATGAGACTCAGAACATTGAGAAATGGACGCTGGAGAAGCTCCTCACAGAACAGGCCATCGCCGAGCTGTCTGCCTCAAACGACAAGCTCAAGTCTGAGGTCGAGCGGGTGTACTCTGAATTGCAGACATGGAAGCGCGTCGCCCTGAATGCCGGCCTACAGCCGGAAGAGAAGACAGAGTCCAGCTAGAGGCACGGATATTAGTCTCCTTTTTCGACTCTCTTTGACTCTCCTTTTCATATCTGTGTTTTTTTTTTCTTTCTCTTTCTATACCGGTATAATGTTCTTGGGGCTACTGTCTTCATCTTTCTATTCTTGCGGTGTCTTCCTTTCACTCCCACCTCTCTTGTTGTCAAGCCCAAGGTATACGACAAAAAAGGCGGGAAAAGGCAAGGCGACCAGGCGTTGGAATGCTTCTTTTATTCTTTATTTTTATTTTCTCAAAACCGTTTCGTTTCGGGCAAGCTTGTAAGATGGAAGGGAAGGGTGATGCGTTTGTGGACACACTCGCGTTGGATAATGGGAGTTTTTCGCGTTTGCGCTTTTTTTTTTACTGTTATCTTTGTTTTGTCTGTGGCTTTCGAAAGTTTTCGGATCTTTACTTTAGCCATGAATGAAAATCCAGAAATATCTTTGACATAAAATTGTCCATATTTGACGGTGTTTGACAATGTTTGTCGGTGATCGTCGATGCTGTTTCGTGATGTGGTATGTGCATGCTCGTCCTTCGCCAGAGATAGTCCGTCGGGGTTGTGGTTTATAGATAGGCAACGTTCCCTTGGTCAACCCAGGAAGGACTTGCCCAAACGAGCTCTTGATCTTCTTCCTTCTTCCAAACAAGGCTGTTGGACGCGGCTGATCACTGCATCGCTACATCGCTACATCGCTGCATCGCTACATCACGCTCGGCCTTTCATCTCTTGTTCTTTCCCTTTTCATATATAAGCCGGTCATAGCCTGGCATCTCGTGCAGCTCTTGATATTATGTATGAACCTTCGCGTCTCGCCCTGTCGCATAGACCTTCCCAGAACTGCTAGGCGCGTTTCTACGTCGCACCTGACTTTCGTCTCGGCATGGCAGCTGTGGCAGTTTCCAGCTATGGCAGCCGTTGTTAGTGGAGATGATTGCCACGATAATATCTGAAATCTGTACTCCGTCGTACACCTTGGACACCGCAAAAGGCAAGAGCGTCCCAACAAGCCGCGCCTGGGCTCATCTCCCTCTTCCTTCCCTTTTCGACTCGCCGCCGACGCCGGCGGGGTATCTGCTTTATCACTGTCAACGCATCTCCATCTTTTTCCTCTTCCCCATAACATTCATTATCTTTACCACATACGAATTGCTTATTATTTGTCTTGGACAACTGCTTTAACGCACTTTCCACACCAATATCGTATTAAAGTTTATGAAAGTTGTCCCTTTTTCTCTTCCGTAGCGCTGTCTCTTTTTTCTTTATCCGTTGTTTTGGGTGGACATGGCAGGCGCGATTGGCAGTGATATCCCGATTGGGAAAGTCCATCCGGCCTAGAGCCCACCCCGCGCTTTTAGCCCTCTTGCTCTCCTTCGCCGCACTCGCTCTTGCCGCCTCGCCCTACGGAGGCACGAGCCAGCCAAGCTGCTACGGGTTATTGTGCCTGCCACGCTACGTAAACGATTGCCATATCCGTATTGTAATCGTTGTTGTTGGTCGCTCCTGCCCTGCAGAATCCCCAGTAGCCTACCCAGTAGCCTGGCCGATAAGAGGTGAAGCACATGTTCCCACCTGCTCTTTCCCCCTCTATTGTCTCTCACTGCAGCCCACATTGGCATCCACCCCAATACAGTGGTTCCTTCCTCGAAAAACAGTAACCTCGTTATCAATCGTACTGCCTATATTGTCGTGATCTGTATATGTACACTTTGCTACCCGGTCGTTCCTTCCCCTTGTCACTTCTTTTTCTTCTTTCCTTTTTTCATCTTCCCCAGTTCAGTGGATCGCCCAAATCTGTCTGTCCTTCCGTCTGGTTCTCGTCGGCTCGAATAGCTGTATTGAGCAGTCTCGCCTCGCTCTTCTCATCCTTTGCCTCCCTCATCTAGCCTACTTCACCCCCTCCAGATTTTTGTGTTTTTTTGTTTCTTTGTTTTCATCTACACGTCACCAGTCTCCCACATCTATATAAACAATGGTCGCCGCCGTTCTTCGAGGCACTCGCCACTTGGCTCGTTCTTTCATTAAGCCAACTTCTTCCTTCTCATCTTCGCTCTCTGCCTCATCTGCTTCGCTTCGTCGTCCAGTCATCTCCCCTTTATCCTCCACGTCTACCGTCCACCGCATCATGAGCTCCGCCTCTATCTCCTCGGTCGACCAGCTGTCGACGCTGCTGGCGGCTGAGCCCCAGGCTCCCTCCGTCAGCACTGCTGTCCCTGGCCCCAAGGCCAAGGCCATTGCTGCTGACCTGGACGTCGTCTTCGACACCCGTGCCCTGAACATGGTCGCCGACTACCGCAAGTCCCACGGTAACTACATCACCGACCCTGATGGCAACGTCCTCCTCGACGTCTACGCCCAGATTGCCTCTATCCCCGTTGGCTACAGCAACCCCGCCCTAGCTGCTGCTGCCGTCAGCGACGACATGGTCCAGGCCATCATCAACCGCCCTGCCCTGGGCAACTTTCCCTCGGTTGAGTGGAGCGAGATCCTGCGCACTGGTCTGCTTAAGGCTGCTCCCCCCGGCTGCAACCAGGTCTTCACTGCCCTGGCTGGTTCCGATGCCAACGAGCTGGCTTTCAAGGCCGCATTCATGTGGCGCCGCCAGCAGGAGCGCGGTGGTGCGCAGGTTGAGTGGACCGAGGAGGAGCTTGCTACTTGCATGACCAACGCTAAGCCTGGCTCGCCCGATCTGTCTATCCTGTCTTTCAAGTCTGCCTTCCACGGCCGTCTGTTTGGCTCTCTGTCGACCACCCGCTCTAAGCCCATCCACAAGATGGACATCCCCTCGTTCGACTGGCCCCTGGCTACCTTCCCCCAGCTCAAGTACCCCCTGGAGGAGCACGTTGAGGAGAACGCCAAGGCTGAGGCTGCTTCTCTGGCCGAGGTTGAGGACCTGATCAAGAACTTCCACTCGCCCGTCGCTGCCGTCATCGTCGAGCCTATCCAGTCTGAGGGTGGTGACAACCACGCCTCCCCCGAGTTCTTCCGTGGCCTCCGTGCCCTGACGAAGAAGCACAACGTCCTCCTGATCGTCGATGAGGTACAGACTGGTGTTGGTGCTACTGGCAAGTACTGGGCTCACGAGCACTGGAACCTGCAGGATGCCCCTGACATGGTCACCTTCTCCAAGAAGGCCCAGACTGCCGGCTACTACTTTGGAAACAACGACCTGCGCCCTAACAAGGCTTACCGCCAGTTCAACACCTGGATCGGCGACCCGGCCCGTGCCATCCTGTTCCGTGCCATTAACGAGTACATTGAGAAGAACGACCTGGTTGCCCAGACTGCTCGCGTCGGTGACTACCTCTTCGGCAAGCTCGAGGCTCTGGCCGCCAAGTACCCTGGCCAGTTTGCTAACCTGCGTGGCAAGGGCCAGGGCACCTTCATTGCCTTTGACAACCCGAAACGCGATGCTTTCCTGGCCAAGGCCAAGACTGTCGGCATTAACATTGGTGGCTCCGGTGCCAACGCCGTCCGCCTTCGCCCCATGCTGATTTTCCAGGAGAAGCACGCCGATATCCTCGTCGAGGGTCTCGAGAAGGTCGTCCAGACTCTGTAAATCTTCACAGGTACAGAGGTCTGATCACAACTAAATAAAACAAAATCATGAAATTTAAGAAGGATACTCGGCAGGGAATTGGGAACCACACTATGCATTACCATTAGGATAGCGGGCGGGGCGATATGATCTTTTGTTTGTTACGAAGCCATAATTTGGCCATTTATGTTTGTTTTGGAGTTTTTATAATTGCTTGAATTATTGCTTTTATTTACATTATTTCTCTTTTGAATATTACCAACGTTTAATTGGATATTCGATATTATAAATGAAGATCTATATTTTTGACATTCTGTGATATGCCGTTTTCGTATTGCCCCCAATGACTTTCTTTGTTGCTACAAAGTTGGAACATAATTGGAAATATTGATAACTAGATCGCGATTACATAACCAACATCGTTTGTGTGATTCCAACACAATATCGATAGCCAGCCTAGAAAGTAGCAGATAACAACTCAACATCACATCAATATGAACCAAGTGAATGCACTGTCTATTTGACGCCACATCGTTCCAAGCACACAGAGAGAACAAAAGTGATTATGAAGATATTGAAAATCAAAATAAAACAGAAAGGACTATATTAATAATGAAACCGGGAAGAAACACAACAGCCGGGATTAGGCAGTGTCCCGGGAAATGATGGTAGAAAGTAGTAAAGAAGAAAAGAAAACAACAAAAGAAACAAGAGAAGACATGAAAAAAACAAGACAAGACAAGAGTTCTGCGGTCAGGACCAATTATTGCAGACTGTAGACAACTGCCACTGTGAAATATATTTGTCATACAATTCGTACGTTGCCAGACCAAGATGCAGGTTGCTACTATTGCTCCATGGTGTCGGTGGTGGCAAGGCCCGTATTTTTCTGTGGCTTGCTTTTCTCTTCAAAGTCGCGCATGGCCTCTTCATTCTCGCGAATGAGGGCTTGCTCATCCTCGTCGTGCTTCTTACGCAGAGCAGCAGCTTGAGGGTCCTTGTATTCTTGGGTATCGGCAGGAGGCGGTGGTGGCGGCGGCGGAGTTGGCGGCGTCGAGACCCCGGCGTTATCTTCATCTTTGAGGCGCTTAATTGATGGCGTCTCAGAGGGCGTCACACTGGCCGAAGCCATGCCCAGAACACTGTCTGCTCTCTTGCGTTTGCGCTCCAAATAATCAGGGGACTGACCGAGGGCGGCTGGATCGTAATCGTCGTCGTCGTCGTCGTCGTCTGTCAAGTGCACGTCGCCAAGAGATGTGTCATTGGTGTTGTTGGTGCCATCTACTTGGCTACTGGTTGCTGGCGCACTTGCCCCTGAGCCGTTGGCAGAGTCTAGAACTCCGGCTAACCTTTTTGCGGACACTGAAGTCGGTGATGCTGTGCCGTCGCCGTGGCGGTCATCGCGGCCAGCCTTTTCGTTCTCGCGCTTTTGGAACCTATCCACAGCGGATTGGAAGTATTTTCGCACATGCTCCCTAATCTTCTTCTCCTGCTTCGGCGTGATGACAAAAGGATCCTGAACCCGGTTGTGTTTGTAGTCGGACGAGACTATGCTCGAGCTGATTTCCTTGCCGAGCCTTTTAAGTTCCGACTTGGGTAGCCGTTTTCCAAAGTGATCAATCACGGACTTGATACCTGGGTGTATCTATTTCATATCAGAATACTGTTTATCTCGAAACTTGATGAACTACTCACTGTAATCGCATAGATCTTTTGCTGTTTTTCGATAGGGAAACTCTGCCATGCCGGTTGCTTGCTCTGCTTCGGCGCCGGTTCGTGCGTGGTTGCTTGCTGAGGTGCATGTGTCCCAGATGGGCGAGGGGCCGGTTTCGTCAGAGTGTTAATGATGTCTTGCACCGCTTCCTTGTCTTGCTGTGCTTTGGACGGCACCTTGGGAGCCGGAGCTACCTTCTCAGCGGGCAGTGTTGGCCGTGTCCAAGTCGTCGCACCGTTTTTCGTATAAAAGTAGACGTTGCCGTTTGGATCGTTGGCAGCAAACCAGCCGAATGGAAGGGAGGCGTTCTGGCTACTTTTTTGCTTTCGCTGGTTTCGCGCCAAGTTGCCATTGCTATTATTGAGACCATTGCCCATCATGTTGCCGTTGCCATTTGCATTGATCAATGCATTGTTTCGTTGTGGGATATTGCTCTTGGGGCCTTTGGGAATAACCATGCCATGAAGTGGTGAAAGGGGGCCTCGTTGACGAACAGAATTGCTTGTTGGCTCGTCATTGATAGCGGCATTTGGCGTGTCTCGACCGCGACGGTTATCAAAGATTGTGGCTGGTGCGTTGGGGTCGATCTTTTTCCGGGGAATTCGGTACCCTATCTCTAGCTTACCCCATTCCTCCAATAGCCGCTTTGATTGTGCAGCTACATCCTCATGGTCAGAAGACACAAATGTCTCAACCGTCTTTTCGATGTTGGAGTCGGATATCTTGTTCTTCGTCACGCGTGGGAACTTGTACAAAATATCAAGAGCCTGCAGTACCACATTGTTGTCGTCCTGAAACGTTGTGAGGATGGACCGGAGAATCTGGTAGCCGTGCATGTGCACAACGCGATTAAGCACGCGCTCGTCGTGCCGGGCTGACTGAATACGCTTGAGCAGCTTGACAGCAATCCACTTCTCCTTGCACTGCATAAGCGCTGCCATGACCTTGGTAACGCCGTCCTCAACCAAGCCCGTCTGCTCCAGGCTGTTGACATACTCCTCATCTTCCTCGTTGGGCTTCTTCCGGCGTTGCTTCTTGGAGACTGTTGTATCCCAGCTGTCGGGGTCATCGATACCCAGGGCTTCAATCGTTGCTGCGGACAGCTTGGTCGCCCGCTCGGTTTGCGTCTTGCCGCCAATGAAACCGGTGCAGTTCGGTTCGCCGCAGTAGCAGGGCTGCGGGTCTGCTCCATATCGGTCGACATTGTAGTCAAACACGAGCTCTTCACCGGCACGAATATGGCGACTCGAAAAGATGCCCATACGCAGCTTGTCGCCGACCACCCACTTGTCGACATAGCAGTTTGGATTGCACGAGTGGTTGCAGAACCGGCCGAGGTTGCCCTTTCGTGTAGCATCCACAAACTCGCTCTTGGTCAAAGACATAAAGTAGAAATGCTTGATACCCTCCTCGTCGTACTGGATCATCCGGCGGCGGAAGGCTGGCTCGTTAATCACCTCACCGATATACTCGAAGATGAAGTCGTTGGGAGCAAGGTCGGCGTCGGTTCGCAGGCCGTAGCCTTTTTTTTCAGTCTTGATCACAGATACACGGGCATACTCTTTGCGTTGGAATCGTTGGTTTTGGCATCCCTCTCCGCACCGGCATTCGCTGTCCATGCACTCCATCTTTGTCGCCCGGTTAATACAGTCGCTGTCTTCGCCACATGAAAGGTTTCGACCATCACCTAGAAAGAGGGGATAATATTAGAAAATGTTAGAAAGGTCATGATAAGGGAGAGCTGTTCACATCCTTGAATCAGGGGGAGGGGGGGGGGGGGGGGGGGGGGCACATACGCAGCTCTTCTGCACAGTCACAGTCGAGGGCGTCATTGTCAGATGAGCCCATGTGCTTCGAGCCATATAGACAGTCTGTAATGACCTGGAACTGGCTTGTAGCCTCCGCCGTCGCATCTGGTAGGTGTTCGAAAGTGGACCGGTTGCCTCGTGATGGTGTGTTTGAGCCGGATGCCTTTTGCAGAGACGAGGCTTTGCGGTTGAGCTTTGGTGCTACTGCGATCGTGTCTGGCGTGGTGATACTGTCGCTAGGGGATAGTTTGGTGTCGTCGGGTGATAGGCTGCGTGAGGCTGTTCCGTCTTTGGACTCATTCGATCTGTTGGATCTATTAGATCTGCTAGATCCATTGGATGTGTTGATCGAGCTGGCGGCGACTGTCTCCTTCTTGACAACCACGCGCAGGCCGTTTGTCCGGGAGGGGACGGCGGCCTGCGCGCCGTTGACTTTTGTGCTGGATGCAGTGCTCATCTTCTTTACTCCGTCTGCGGCCTTTGGTGTGCGCGCACCATTGTCCATCTGCGTGTGGTGTTATCTGGTTCGCCTCACTGTCTGGCCGTTATGCCCTTCTCATGTGTGTTGCGACCAAGGCCCCAAAGCTGGCTGGCTGTATGAAGACAAAACCAGAGTTGCTGCTGACAAAAAAGTTTA
This sequence comes from Ophiostoma ulmi, assembly GCA_029298715.1. Lineage (NCBI taxonomy): Eukaryota > Fungi > Ascomycota > Sordariomycetes > Ophiostomatales > Ophiostomataceae > Ophiostoma > Ophiostoma ulmi. The sequence goes on along the minus strand of JANSLN010000002.1, from coordinate 1,681,440 downwards.
GACGAGCCGGTCGAGCTGGTCGAGGTCGTTTCTCTGGACTAAGCGAGGGAATCGGGACGTAGGCGAAGTTATAGGGTATATCGTTCTAGATGGAGACGCGCTGCTGTGGTGATTGCGCAAGGTGACTTGAGGGTGAGGTTGAGGAAAAGTCGAAATGAAGTCGAGAAAAGGTTAAAACAAAGACCAGATAAAGACAGGTCGAGGACCGAGTGAGGGCGACAACTGGGTCTAGAAAGCACCTAGAAGACAAGCCAACATGCGGTTGGAGACGGCGTGTCACTCTAAAACGCGACCAGCTTAATCAGAAATTTCGCCCACTAAGAGGGCCTCTGATTCGTGCTTAAGGGCACAGTGTCTCGCAGAAGCAGCCGTGTGGTGGGCGTTGATAAGATACTGTGGAAATATCGCTTATTAGTATAGTAACGAAGCAGCTTCACGGATGGGTTTGCAGAATGAAGAGAATAGGAGCTGTATCTGAATGGATTGCAGATTGAAAACACAAAGGTAAGATAGGTGATGCACTATTGCAGCTATTGCTCCATTGCTCTTTCCTTTTTCTCTTGCGGGCTTCAGGTCAGGTCTTTCCCCCAGCGCCTGGGCTTGGGTCGTGCGGCGCGTGGCGCTCATTACGCGTGAGTATGGTTTCAGCGCCCCTATCCCTATCCAGCTAGTTGTAGCCCGCTGTAATACTGTGATCCCCAAGTGTTAGCGCCGGCGTCCGTTACCGGATTAGCTGTAATTGCGGGCGCCGGTATCCCGCTCCTTCCGTTACGTCGACGACGAGGAGGACGGTGTCAAATGTGAACTTTCCTGTAACCTTCCTATTCTATACAATTGGGCTATATTATCACGAACAAAGCAAGAACTGACCTATGCCTCTTTCCGTTTCTATATTAAAACTAGTATAGAAACAGTAATCGTCATTGCCGAGCCTCCAGATACCATAACATAGAATATTGTCTATTTTGTATCTTAGCACCATCTCGCGATCGAGGCTGGTGCCTTCTTTGCTTCTTCCAAACCGGGAAATCAACTCACACGACTCGTAAGTCGGACTGTCGAGGCTCATGGTATGGCGGCGCACTTCTTTCTCCCATGATAAATAGCAACTTCTGTATTTGTCAATCGCCAACGGGCCCCAATGTAGAAATATGGTCCACCTTTATCCGACGACGTCCCAAGCAATCTCGAGTGCGAATATGCAGTGTGCCGGATATGAAAGCAGAAACCACGACGCTGTTTGATTCTTCATTTACGAGGCGGGCTACTGTCCCCATCCGGCAATATATTAAGAAAATAAAGCTTGTCATATTTGGAGATTCCCACGTGGTAATAGTACCTTGACAGTATTTTGTTCTTCTCTGGGAAGAGTCAGCCCACTTACACCAACTTAAAACTCGCAGGCATTGTTTTCTATTTCGTTTGATAGTAGATTGGCTTTACAGCTAGACCGCTTTTTTGCCAGATGATGCTAACCCCGTCAGCTCTGGTGCAATTGGGGTTGAAAAGAATGAGAAAAAAAAAAGAATGCAAATCAATCAGAAAGATAGACAATTAGGAATAAATAAGCAAGCTGAGATCTGCTGTCGACGAGACTGTCGTGGGTTTTGCGCTAATGAAAAGAGAGTGCGAGATTGCATCCGAACCAATGATAACGGACCTAGTTAGTTCATGTATGCGCTGGTGTATTTTGCACATATGTGATGGCTAGTATGGTGTATGTATAGAAACCAGATCCTCTCTGGTCAGAATAATGGCATTCAATTAAAGAGCGCAAAGTACGCCGCCCGCACCATCTTTATGAGCACTTGCAGCAGGCTGTGGGACGGCAGCAAGGGCATTGGCGCACAACATGGCCTGGCCACAATGCAACTAGGTGTGTCGTGGAAGCCCTGAAAAACCGAGGAGTGGCGCCCAACCTGTCGGATCCTGTGATATAGTTAGCCGTTGCTTGTTTAGAGCAAGAAAAGGTGCCGTCTGCCAACGCATCGTGCAGGAATTATGTGGAGAAATGTCCAAGCAGTAAGAATCAATAATAGAGAGGCAAAACAAAGCAGAGTACGAAAAGTATTTAAAGTATGAAAAGTGAGGGTAATGATGCAAAGGAGCGGGAGCCAGGGTGGACAGCGCAGAGGCAAGGTGGGAAGGGGGGGAATGAGTATAAATCAACGAGCCTCTGTCAACCCGCCCACTTGGGTCAGCTTGCCGCTTTCTGAAGTCTTTCTCTAGAGTTAAACTTTGGCTCTCGGATATCTATTACGATGTCAGGGCCTGTTATAGCCAGACCCACCGCCTCAAAGATTCAAGACGGACTAGACAATAGACGAATCGAATCAGCTTGCTCGATAGCCATCTTCTTTCTCGCCTTGAACCTCATCCCGCAACTTGACAATAAGAGGCCTGTCCCGGAAGAACAGTTGGTGCGTGCTTCCCCTGGGTGCCGAGAGGTCGGCGCGCGGAAGCAGCTTCTGGACTGCCATTGGCAGATGCCGAATATCAGACGAGCCATTCACGCTTCGCAGCGCATTCGGGCGTGAATTCGGCTGCCACTGGCCACCAATACTGACCGCCTGTTCCACTTTTCCACGACTGCGACATGTCGTTCGATATGTCGTTTCGCATTCATTGTTGTACGTCGACTTGATGTTGGATTTCCAGATGCGCCCGTGGCGGGCAAAGGATAACCAGGAGCGGTCTCTGTTTGGACAAGATGCGACTGAGAAACGGAACCAGCGAGCATATGCAGGGTCAGAGACGTTCTACAACGACACAAGACATGAAGACGAACAAGTTGAAAGTAATGGCACTCGACGACATTGATCGGCACTTTCCGTCCTGTGTGACGCCTTGACGAGCGTTAAGACTGAAGATGAAGACCGAAGATTGAAGACTGAAAAAGTGCTGATCGAGATGCGTTGATTATCGGGGTCCATACTATATCAAAGATTGGGCATCGATGATGGGTGTGATAGGCTCACTGCTAGCATCCTTTCTTGAAAAGGACAAACGCCACAAGCAACTCGAACGCACAAAAAGACGGGACGAAAAGGATGGGGGAAAAGAGAAAGAAAAGAAAAACCCGTCGATGGTTAGAACATTCACCAAAAAGAGAAGGCCGGAAGAGAAGGCCCACCAGAAGCACGACCAGAAGCTCGAACATCGGCAAAAATAGGCCTCCGGGCTTGAAGACAGTATTGGACGGATACGAAAAGAGACCAGCGGAAAGAGAGTCGACTCACGCACAAGGTGTGCTGGATGTATCAGGCGGATTAGACTGGGGGACCGTCATTGGCCAGCTGTACAATTATACAGCTGCATGCACATGTTGCATATGGTTGCATATGCAGGTCGTGTAAGAGGGTGCGCTCAACTGACCACTTGATTCAGTTGCTGTTCCTCAGCTGCAGCCAGGCGACAAATGGCGACAAATGGTGACAATTGGCGATGCACCGCTGCAAGTGCAGGCGAGATGGTTAGAAAGAGAGTCAAGATGGAGGGTGAAACGACGCCAGAGACAGAAGATGAGAAACGACACGACAGGCGACAGGCGACAGGCGACAGACGACAGACGACGGATAATGAATGATGGATGACGGACCACACGCACAGACTGACGATCGGGCCTAGAAGGGCAGAGGCTAGGGTGGTAGTGAAGTGAGAAAGAGGGCAAATTCAAGTGAATAAAGCTGACTTCTTTCAGCCATGCTGTTATGCAAAGAAATATTTATCAGTAATAGAAAACACAGCCCACTTGACGTCGAGTGACGTCCGGCATATTTTCTGTTCCAAATTTTGGCTGGCGGTCTGTGCTATGCTTGGTGCAGCCTCCCGGAAGACGATCCAATTTGCTCGCTAACATGCCCTGTCAAGGAGGGGCTCGTTAGCTCTATTGGAGATCAAAGATATGCCACAAGGAGGCCTGCGTACGCAAAGAGCAAAGAAAGCAATGGCGAAAGATAAAAGATAATGATCATAACAGGAGAGAAGCTAAAGCACGGGACGGTGGAAAAGAGAGAGACCAAGGAGAGACGCGGCCGATTAATGCTGTATCGCGCTCACGGAGGGTAAGACATGACAAAGAATTTATTTGACATGATCTTGAAAGGAAGAGCGATATGAAGAAATCAAATAAAAGAGGTAAAGGATAGATGACAGACGCAAAGCTCGCAGTTGGGTGAATACGGGCGTCTTGCTAGACAATCGGCGCGACCAAGTGGCGCCTGTGGATATCTAACGATCGCCGCGGTAGCAGCGGCATCTTTATTTTTATTCCGCTCATCTTGCATGACTGTTCTCGCGCCGCAGCTGCATAGCGCTGGATTGTTGCAGCATTGCATCGTTTATGCTTGTTGGCCTAAATGAAGCCATTTTGGAGCATGCTAAAAAGACAAGGCAAGCATCGTGGCTGGATGTGCACAGTATATCTCACAAGAGTGAGAGGAAGACCAAATGAAACGGAAGGAGCACAGCTCGATTGTAGGACGCAGGCTGGCTCTTTCCCTTGCTACGCACACCTTTTTAGAGATGCGACAGTCAGCAGAAATAAGAAAGACTGCTCCTTCCTTCCCTGTGGGGTAGCCACCACCCGACCTGCATTGCATGTATGCATATTATGCTGGCGGCAGAGTGCCAGCCGTTCCTTCCTATTCTGTCGCGACAAGCCTTTTACTTTGTGATTTTTGTCATATGTTTGGCCAGAGCCTTCCTTCTCTTTCTGGCGGGGCTGCGAGTTGATCACCACTGACGCCACTCTGCATACTATTGACCTGACAGGAGCGATACGATATGTGCTGAAACGGGAAAGAGCAAAGGCAAGAACAGTGCTGCTTAAAGGGCAAGTTATAAAAAAAAATAGCAAGAAGGAGGGTGAACACAGAAGCGAAACAGCAGGTGCAATCTTCGTGCCTTCCTCTAGCTCGTTTTGGTGATTTGTTGCTACTCTTTTGCTATTGCTACCACTCGCACCTTTCTTGTTTATTTTTCTTCCCCCTTTTACACTTTTCCTGCTTACTTCTTGTGATATCGGACCTCTCGTCTCCTATGGCATCTTTTGACCTCTTTTTTCCTCTCATCGGTTGCCTCCCACCAACGCTCTTGTCATCCCGACGCCGCTGCCGACGTCGTTGCCGCTGTCGTCTCGCAGCTTTATGCCCCGACCCACCTCTGGCTCCCGACGGCGCGATATCTTTCTTCATTGCACACTCATTGTGGCGTCCTGCAAACCGGGAGGCAGAATTGTTTGAAATCTGTCCTCGTTTTCGTCGGCCGCTTTATCGGCTTCTCAAATACCCAGATATGTAGGATCAACTCTCACATGCCTCACACTCTCTTCTCGCGTTCTAAATATCGACCGTTGCCAGTCAGTTCTTTCGAGTCCCATCGACAGCCTATATCTATTTCAGCTTCTCTGCCTCTCCCCATAAACACATTCCCTGACGCTCTTTACTTCTTTCTTCTTTCACCTTCGGACCCAGCCAACCAGCTATTTGATTCTCAGTGTTCTGATCAATAACCAACGACTTGCCCAGCGTGCAGCCTTCATAGGCATTTGAGTCCCCAGTGTCTTTCGTTCCCTGTCTACCTGCCCCCACCCATCGCCAACAGTAGACCTTCATCGCCGAGAAGCCTGACCCCGGTCCTGCTCTATTTCCAAACTGTCACCCCTTATAAACCCAACTTGGAGCACTCAGAGCACAGTCGAACACGGCTACATCATCTCTGTGCTGCTCGCTTTGTCCTACGTGACGGCACCCTTAACCGACATTTTTGCTGTCCCTTCGGCTTCTCATTCCCTCTGTCTGTCCTGAATTTCACTGCACTGCCGGCCTCTCGCACTCTCGCAAAAGACAGAAGACAAACGAGAAAAGAGAAAAAACGCGTGCTTGCTCCCATTTTTGCGTGTCTGTCTTCGGCCTCCTACCCCAGACACTACCAATCTTCGCCCGTAACAGCAATAGCACCAGCACCCAGGCACCCCTCGTCATCTCCTGGCCTCTCCGTGCCTCTCCTTGACCTCCTTGTCAACTCGCCTTCTGACACTTGATTCGCCCACTCAGTTTGGACTACATATCCTGTGAAGCCGCCTCTCCCATAGTACAACCCACCAAACAGGCAGGACGGTCGACTATAGAGTGAAGGAGCAAGCCACTTGTTTTTGCACGTCTCGACTCTTGCTTCTTTTTGTTTCCTTCGTTTTTACGTCTTTACGTCTTTTTATCTTTTTGTCCCCTTGTCTCTTTTCTTTGAATTCCGTTGCATTCGTACAGCCTGGCCCAATCCCACGGGCGTCTTGTCCTTTCGTTCTTCAGCCTCGATAGCCTGGTTTACTTGCCTCTCTGCTTCTGTCTCTCTTGGGTTATTTCTGCCCAGTTTCGCTCTGTATTAAGTTTCTCTCTCTTTCCACTTTGTCCTATTTCTCGGCCCGTCCCTGCGCGGTTAGCTTTTACGTCGTCCACATTCCGTTCCTTTCTATTATTTTATCTTGATGTCTTTATATTTGTGGCGATATTAACTTTCTCTCAACACCTACAAACTACCTGGATCTGGATCTGGATCTGGATAAGGGAGTGGTCATCTGAATCGTCAACGCAACACAGCATCTGCACCTCAATGTATTGCTACTGGCCACCTTGCAATTCCGTGTTTTCTATCGCTCTTCTTGTTCTGGCATGAGGGAAGCGTCATCGCCGATGCGCTCATACTCAGGATGGACCATTCATTTTCTGATCAGGAAAAGGTAAAATGCAAACGCAATACAATACCAGACATCATCATACGACCTTGCGACACGCACAACTAACACTTTGATGCAGCGCTTCATACTTGCGGAAATGCTCAAAGCCAGCCAAATAGAAACCGGCGCCGTTGTTGAATTTATTCAGACCCGGCATATCTCCCCCAACTGGATGGAGATGGAGTTGCCTCGAGGTGCGTATATCAATTCATCTTGCTCTTTATTAATGCAATCTTGTTTATTGCCATCTCTATCATGTATCACACATTAGACGTCAGATCAACCACAGTCGCTTTTGTTGACAGCTCTCTTGAACACTAGGTCGTACCATGAACCAATGTTTGCAAGCCGTTATTAATATGGGCATCGCAGCACCACCACCTTCTTTGTCTCAACACCACTCACAGCCCCGACAGTATGGTTCTCAGCCGTCTACACAGCAGATGCCACAGCAGCCATTGCAACATCAAGTACAACACCAGCAGCAACAAAAGCCACCACATCTTCAACAGCACTTGCCACAGCACCGACAGCACCTACAGCACCTACAGCATCAGCACCACGCCGAAGAGTCGTCATTACCTGTTTCTCGGCCGGTCCCATTGGCTGCCAAGCGTAGGCCTTCGACGGACTCGGGTGAGCACCTAAGCAAGCGCGCAGCAACTGCCTCCGCAGACGCCTTGCACCCTGTTTCACAGCCTCGGACAATTCAACCACGACCAACACATAGTCCCTTGCCCAATAGCCCGTCCTTTACGGCGACCGCACCACCTGCTGGACGGCCTTTTCCCAAGAAGAGGGGTCGCCCCTCGAGGGCCGAAAAAGATGCACAGGCACGAGCTGTTGGTAACTATCCACTGGCGTTTATCGCACCAGCTTCAAGCACGATGGCCCAAAATGAGGGCTCGCGATCAATATACCAGCCAACTTCCACTCGAGTCACCCCCGAAGGCCCTGTCTCCATTGCTGATCACTGGGGGCACCAAGGGATGGTATGACGGATAGTGAATCCTATTAGTGCAAATATGGTATTTTGCTAACCATATCCCAGCGGCACTCCACCGATCCAGGTCCACAACCAATTCGAGAGCCGTTTCCGGCCCCAAACGAAACCCCTACAGAGTTTGCAAAGCCCGAACCGGCTCAAGACGGCCAATCAACCTTGCCGGAGCCCGCAGCTGAGCCTGCAAAAACACACAAACCAAGTCCTCCTATGGCGCCCGGCCCGCAACCAAGCTCCCGGCTTGCAGTAGCGGATCTTTTAAAGGCTACTGGTTCAACAACCATAACCACCGGCGTCTAGGTAATCATTGTCTATCCTATTTCTTTCTCCGAATTATTACATGTATTATGATTGTCCCGGTTCTACATTGTGGGTACATCATCCGGACTTGTCATTCGATTTCTATCGGCGCCTGGTATCCAGGCGCATTATGCTCATGCCATCATCTGCAAGCACTACTGATGCCACACAGACAGCTAGTTTGTTTTCGCCTTACGGCCATCTCCTCTTTTTTGTTCTGATAATGTGTCCAAATTATTACTTGCGGCGTTAAAAGGTTTCCTGGCACATGCATTCTCGTTATGGGTGGCTGGACCGACTGCTGTCTTTTGTTTTCTTCTCTAAACAGATAGACTGTATGAGTATAGGCTTGACATCACTGATGTAAGATTTTAGATGGATAACATGGCGTCCGTGTAATAGATGAGAACAAACAACTTCGCAAAACTAGTGGCAAATGGCTTTTATCTTCTAAAATGCCTCTAGGATTATGAAATATTACAAAGAAATTTATTTAAGTAGATGAGGAGATGAGTAGTTAATAAGCAAAAAACTCCAGGTCCCTCCAAAGGACATATTATGGCAACCTAGCATCAAAGTGCTGGTAAATAAAATATACAGGGAGAAGGAAAATATGTATAAAATTGGCGTGGTTGGGTATCAGAAAAGAGACAGAAAGAAAAAATAATAGAAAGTGGTCTCTTATTGATTCTTTCCGAGACTTTGAAGGTTGACGAGCTCGGCGTACCGGCCGTTGCGGTGCATCAGCTCAGTATGAGTGCCCTTCTCGACAATCCGCCCCTGGTCAAAGACGTAGATAATGTCCGCCTTTTGAATCGTGCTCAGACGGTGAGCGACGGCAATGGTTGTGCGGCCCTTGGCAGCCTTATCGAGGGCAGCCTGCACCACCTTTTCACTCTCACTGTCGAGGGCAGAAGTGGCTTCATCAAGGAGGCTGAATTGTTAGCATGTATTCATAAACTTGTAATTGTGAGACAAACAAGAGGGACACAAAGATAAACAAGGAATAAAACCTACAGAATCTTGGGGTCGCGAATAAGAGCGCGAGCAATAGCGATGCGCTGCTTTTGGCCACCACTCAGGAGAGCACCTCTGCTGCCGACAAGAGTGTTAAAGCCCTCGGGCAAGCTCATGATAAAGTCGTAAATGTTGGCTTCGCGGCACGCAAACTCGACGTCGGCATCAGTCACCTCCTTGTCATCACTGGCACCAAGCAGGATGTTCTCCTTTATCGTGCCCATATACAGCGTGGGTTCTTGTGAGACCAAAGCGATACCTTTGCGGTACTCATTGACGTTCAGAGAGCTAATCTCCTTGCCATCAAGATAGATACCACCAGACAGCGGGTCATAGAAGCGCTCCAAAAGAGCAATGGTGGTCGACTTACCGCAACCCGAGGCACCGACGAGAGCGATGTACTGGCCGGGCCGGATGGTCAGATCCAGGCCACGGAGGACAGGCTGCTCTAGACGTGTAGGGTAGCGGAAGTGGACATCACGGAACTCAATGTTCTCGTGCGAAGTGACATGTTCGCCAGTCTCAGCCCATGAGTCGATGACGACCTTATTGTCGAAGAGCTTCTTCAACTCGGCACTAGCCTGCTTGGCCTTGCCCATATCAGGAGCAAACGAGAAGATAGTACCAGCAGACTGGGCACCGAAGATAACAGCCTGGAAGACAAGGAAGAAGCTGAACATAGTGTAGGCACCCTCCGAAAGCAATTTTCCACCATACCAAAAACCGAGAGCAAGGACAAGGAAGGTCAGAGACTGGGAGGCGGCGTACAGAGTAGAGGAACGTAGAACAGAAATGGTTGAAGTCTGCAGCTGGTTTGCCAGGCTCTCACGGTAGTGAGCCAGGACGTCCTCTTCACGAGTAAGCGAAGCGACAGTACGGATAGCAGTAATAGCCTCGGCGGCATAACTGGCAGAACCCTCATAGGCACGTTTGGCACGGCGCTGGTAATGGGCAAGCATCCAGAAGCGGAAGAAACCGCATCCGAGCAGGAGAGGGATAGTTGCAGTGCAGACAAGGGCCAGCTTCCAGCCGATAATAATCGAGAGGGTCAGAGCAGCAACCAGAGTCGTTGTGACGGTCAAAATAGTGCCCAGCGTGGCGCCGCTGAGACCAGCCACGTGGGTGACTTCAGTGGACAGGAACGACGTCAGAGCACCCGAGGAGTTTTCATCCTTGTCAAAAAAGGAAATGTCCTGGCGAAGCATAGTACGGAAAGCTCTATCACGGGCACGGTGCACTAGTCTCTCGGAGCATCTGGCAAATATTAGACCTTGGATGGTGAATGCAAAAAATTCGACAAGACCTAGCATCAGGAACATCAGACACCAGAAGTGAGCATCGTGGCGAACCTGGGCCTTGTTATCGTCTGTGATGACGACGGACATGACGCTGATTTCTTTTGCGAAAAAGACAGCCTGGGTGGGGTTACCACCACCACAGATGACAGAGAAGAAAAGAGCAACCAGCACAAGCTTCCACTCCTGCTTGTTGAACGAGGCGATAAGCTTGACAAGGGCACCAAGACCGTACTTCGTTTCCTCTTGGGGCTTGCGGGCCTGGGCAGCCAGACTGGAGACAGACTTTTGTGTGTTGGTGCGGTTCAGCTTCTCCTGGATTTTATCATCGGGATCAACAGTGAGAGCAGCCTCGAGATCGGCGGCATTTTTAGAAGAGGGGCCGGTAGGGTTCTTGGAAGACATTTTGCGAACAAGCTGGGCGTCGAGCTCGGCATCAATTTCATCCTGCTCTTCTTCAGTAGGACCGTTGACAGTAGCAATGCTCTGAGCGCTGACGAGGTTGTAGTATGCGCCACGCTTCTCGATCAGCTCGTTATGAGTGCCCTGCTCGACAATACGACCGGTAGACATGACGACAATATTGTGGGCATCCTTGATAGTACTGAGACGATGGGCAATGGTGATGGTGGTACGGCCCTCAGAGGCAACATCCAGGGCAGCCTGGACAACACCCTCGGAGCGAGTATCGAGAGCAGAAGTGGCCTCATCCAGCAGCAGGATCTTGGGGTCGGACACAATAGCGCGAGCAATAGCGATACGCTGCTTCTGGCCACCAGACAGTAGGAAGCCACGCTCACCAACGTTGGTGTCGTATCCCTCAGGGAGCGAGGTGACAAATTCGTGAGCATTAGCCTTCTTTGCGGCATCCTCGACCAGGGCGGTCTTTTCTTTCTCATCGGCATGCTCGTGCTTGCTTCCAATCAGACCGTGTGCAATATTGTTGAAGATAGTTGTGCCGAAGAGGACAGGCTCCTGCTGGACGAGAGCAATGTTCTGGCGCAGCCAGCGAAGGTTGAGAGTGCTGATGTCGTGGTCATCAAGGTAGACTTTGCCTTGGACAGGGTTATAGAAGCGCTCGACAAGGCCGACAATAGTGGACTTGCCGGAACCAGAAGCACCGACCAGAGCAGTGGTCTTGCCAGCGGGAATGACTAAAGAGATGTCCTCCATGACGACGACCTCGGGGCGAGAAGGGTAGATGTGCTTGATGTTCTCGAGGCGGATGGTACCGACGAGGTTCTCGATCTTGCCACCCTTATCGGATGATGGGTCGAGGCAGGAGACGCGGTCGATGGTGTTGTAGATCTTGGCAGCAGCAGCAAGACCGGTGGAAAAGGCCTGTAGGTTGGGGGCAACATTGCCGAGGTTGAAGGCACCAATCATGACAGCCATCATGACAATCAGGACCTTGGACAGGGGAATAGCACCGTCAAGCAAGAAGTTGCTGCCGACGTAGAAGGCAAGGCCGTAGTTTAGGTAGAGGATAGTCATCATACCAGCGATCAGCATAGCCAGACTAGCCTTGAGGCGGAATCCGTACTTTTCGGCACGGGTCAGGTAAACATCGTACTGCTTAGCAAGGCGGTCCTGAGTGCCGAAAGCAACACAGTTGCGGATGGAGCTGAGAACCTCTTCAGCGACACTGCCGCCCTCGGCGTAGGCACCGACAGACTGCTTTCCGTACTTGACAATAAAGCGCGAGCCACCGCCCATGATGAACATGAGGGCGAATAGGGTGGAAAGGAGGATCAGAGTCATCTTCCAGTACTCGACAAAACCAATGACAAAGGCAGTGATAAAGGTAGCAGCGGCAGCCAAAGTAAGCCCGACCTTTTCAGAAATACCCTCCTGAATCAGGTTGGTGTCTGCCGTAATACGAGTAGTCACTTCACCGGCACCGAGCTTGTCGAAGAAGCCAATATTTTGGTGCATGCAGCTCTCGAGGTAGTGGGCACGGATCTTGGAGCTGATGTGCTCGCCGGTATAGATGAAGCCGACGGTGGAAATATAGGTAGTGACAAACTCGCCAATAGCGAGGTAGACAAAGTAGAGGACGAGATGGGACATGGTACTCATAAACTCGCTCTGGGCCAGCTGGCCAGTGAAGAAGTCCTGGAAGCTACCCTGCAAATTACCGAAAATGATGGTCATAAGGGGAAGAGCAGCACCCGAGGCAATGGCGCAGACGGCCGAGACGCACAGAATGATAATGTCTATACGTGTAGCATAGCGGTAAAGCGACGTGAAGCCAATCTTGACGGAGGGGGTGTCAACCTGGATTTTGAGAGTAGCGGCCTCGTCCGCAGGCAGGTGCTTGAAGGGGTCCTGCTTGTCCTCTGGGGAAGGCTGCTTCATAACCTGCGAGTCGGCCTTTACAAGGGCAGCAGAGGTGTCTTTGTTGCCAGCATTGGCGGTCTTGTCGTCTGAAGAGTCGTCAGCATTGCTAGAGGCGAATTTTGAGGCGGGGACAGTCGCAGGAGCGACGCCGGGGGCGACAACCGCAGCGGCTCCCGACGCCTTTTCGGTAACATCGTTGGCGCTCATTGTGGTGATGTCGGTTGATTTTTTTTGTTGCATTCGACAGTCCGGGATAGAGATAAGAGCCCCGAAGAGCAGGTGACTGGCAAGAAACAACCAGGCTGCGAATGGTTATATGGCGTCGAGAAGCTGAGATGTGGGATAGAGAAATGTGGGCAGAAGAGTGTTTTTGAGGGGGAAGTAAACAATGGCCCTCACAACAACAACAAATTGTGTATATCATGAAGCACTCTCAAGAGTGTGTCGATGGTGAGGAGAGAAGAGAAGCCGATAAAAAATAAGAAGAGAAAATAATAAGAACAAAGAACAGAAAGAAAAGAAAAAAAACAGAAGGAAAAGAGGGAGAAAGGAGGCAAGGACTAGGGCCAAAATAATATGGTGACGTTGGGAGACTTTTAAATAGACAACATGAGAAAGCCCGAAAGAGGAAGGAACGTTGGCGAATAGCTCGCAGCTGCCTTGCTTGTAATATTAGGAAATAGTAAGCAAAATAAATAAGAGTAAAATATAAAGAAAATGCCCAGACTACTTTCCAATGGTGACCATAGCGGGACACTCCGTCTTTGTGGAGGAGCCCTGGTCGCGGTTGCCGTACTGATATGTATCCAGGATGCTGGGATAAGGTACTTGCACGGCAACCGAGTAAATATAATATAATAATATAATATTATTTGATCATTTGATTACCCGGTCGAGTCGTATGGGTGGCGGACTTTCGTAAGTCGCAACTTCCCCCCCAAACGGGAACGGGTCAGATTGGAAATAGGGCACTTAGATGTAGAGAAAGGAAGACAGGAAGACGGAGGTCGGAGCTTAGAGACTGGCCGTTTCAAGTATATTACCTGCAAGTACGGTGTTTTTTACAATGCATCTTGCTCAAACAGCAGGCACGACAGACTACACAGGTCGCACCTGCATCTATAAAGAATAATTAACGACAGCATCTTGGATTGGAATATAACGAGATAGGCAGGAACGCCCTGGCACCAGCCCGACTTGTCCCGTTTCTTGCAGTTTCGAGAACAGAGGAATAAGCATCTGCAGATATGGCTCGGTTAGTTGTTGCCTACACAATCCCAAACTAACACGTGTGTGCTGATTCTGTCAGCCGGGGGTCCTTCTCCCCGACCCTGCTCCCGCAATAATTCCATGACAAAATTCCATTACTTTGGCAGAATAGTGTAAAGGTATATGAGATATAGGTGTAAAGTGACTCAGGAGAGAGAGTTTTGGAGCTCCACTCTCTACCAGATTTTTATTTTAATCTAATTATTGACAGCTATCTGATAACTAATCTTGGTGGGCATGGAATCAGGCACGAGGTAAGATCCATCGATATCCTGACATATGGTCGGCACGCCACCGAACAGTGTGGGACTGCCGCATCCCCATTTGCTCCTTCCCAGCGCAGTCATTCGCCATGTACTGAGCATTACGACGTAATAGGAAGGACCGCATACATGGAGAGTCAAACACAATATGAAGGCTTAATGTGGCAAGTGCCAGTTATCAACACTTTTCGCGGGGAGACGGAGGCGTCGAGAGCCCGACTGCAAACACGCAAGGTTGCCTCCGTCTGTACAGAGTATTATGTTGCATTTTTGTGTCCAGTAAATATCTACTGGAACAGTATTCCCCTTTTGCCTTAAAGATTGGGCCCCGCGACCGTAACAAGCTTTTTATACGCGTCGAAAGGGGAAATCGACCGCCGCATCGCCTGCTGGCGGTCAGCCCCTGAGCCCACTAAAGCCACTAATAAAGCCCTTGTGGCCCCTCCTTCCATTCGTGTATTCATTGCAAGATACAAGTCGGAAGTTATTAAAATGTGGAATCGCTTTCACTTTTCCGCGTATTCAATTATGACTAAGCATACCCACGGTCACTCAGCTAGCCAGTCAGATACCTTGAGATAAGTAGTAATTCCGTTTGATGATTGCTGATGATTCTGATGATTCTGAGTGGCTGCAGCAGCCTCGGTCTCGCTCCTGCTCAACCTGGACACATGCCCCATATTTCTTTCGGATTCTCTACCATCCGTGCTTAATGGGAAGATTCAGGCGAGGTTGTCTTGGATTAGCCATCGGGTGAGAAGTTGTATTTTTCTTAGTAGATCCGATTTATTATCATAGACACGGTAGGAAAATCCTGCATACGGGATATGCAGCAGAACCAAGAGTGACCGTATTCTGTCTCTCGTTCATTTCCTTCAAGATTCCATCCTTTCATGATCATGTCCCACGATTATATTGCCAACACCTACGCCCGACTTTTGACATGCACGGCCCCAAAGTCCGAGAAGCAAAGCGGGCTCGGACTCGGAATCGAAATCGGGGCTAGGCGACGGGTGTGATTACTCCGTAGATCTGTGGTAGATAGCTACGTTGTCGGTGAGAATAGATGGACATTGTTCATTGTCGGTCGTTTGACTCGCTTCCGGAAAATGATATCCACGCGTCGAAAGCAGGCGCATCAAACCGTCATCTACGACTACGAGTAATGACTTATGACGACAATGAAACTAACTGAAATGACAGGCATGATCTAGCGCAAAGGAGTAAACGAGGCGCCACTTGTACCACGACGTCTTATTCCTATTTCTACTCTAGCTGTCTGCCAGTGAACATTAATACTCGCTTGATTATTCCCGCCCAATGAACCTAATCGGGCCAGCACCGCTGTAAATCCACCTCCCACGGCCACCAAGTTAAACGCGGAAATGAGAAAGATAAGCGATGTATACAACAAATACGGAAAACTAGGACGGGCCATGTTCCGTCCCTATTCCCCGTGCGAAATCTCCTCCGTACAACAGCTTTTGTAAATAGCAATCTCGCCAAGCCTGCTGCTTCTAGAAGGTCTGTCTCTTCTATGATACTTGGAATTTGAAGGAGTCAGAAAAAGAAATGAGAAAATCCTATACTATATTACCAATGTCTTGGCCTTTGAACAATGACTAATACACATGGCGATGGATCACGTGATTATAAAATGCATGCAAGGCAGCAACAATGCAATCCGCCACTATGAGATTGCCACCTGGCCAAACTCTACGCAAGAGCCTCAGCCTTGTTACGAAATGGACAAAAGGACAAGAACTTTGCATTGAGTCTCACGCCAGCTGTCCACTGTGTAGTTGTAGTTAGACTTTTGACAGGTTTTCTTTCAACTGGTATTTTTTAACGACCTCTGAATCTCTGCCCTGCACTGCACATCGCACAAGGCTGAGTTGGGCCACAGCCGCATCACCTGAACGAAGATCCCATCAGTCAGACTCAATCATTGAATCATATACAATATGCATTTCAGCCCGCAATCTATCCTGGCCGTATGCCTGGCCGGCTTAGCTTCTGTGCCGTCAGCCGCTGCCGCTGCCAGACCGAAGAATGCAATCCTTCTGTCAAAGGTATGTCTATACTATATCAGCACGAACTGCATGTAACAGATATATAATATGTCCAATATATATCTATATATCTATATATCTATCAATCTATCAATCTAATATATAAAACCCTGATAATGTTCTTGTAAACTAACAGCCAAGGTTCAATCGCTCACTCTGCGTGATGGCAAGATGACAAGCCATCGCCGCGTGCCTGCTGTCCCCCAGCTTAAGTGTACGGCCAGCCCCCAGCGCATCTGTGACCTCTACACCATTGACACTATGCGCTGCACCAACCAGGGCAGTGGCTATGATGATGAGGATATCCAGTGGTCGTGCACGGCTTCTGTCCCTCCAGAGCTCAAACTCGGCGGCACCGAGGTCGTCTGTGAAGGCTACAGCTCAAGCGATGACCCATATATTCTCAAGGGCAGTTGTGCCGTCGAGTACCGTCTGATGCTGACTGAATATGGCGAGGAAAAGTACCCTGATCTCGCCAAGGGTGATGGCCTGTTTAACAATATCGGCTCCAACAAGTCGGCCTGGCTGTTCTGGGCTATCTTCATTGGTATTGTGGCATGGATCATCTGGGGTGCCTCGCGCGGCAATAACCAGAATGCCCAACCTGGATGGGGCGGCAATGGCGGCGGGTTCTGGGGTGGTGGTGGTGGGGGGGGCGGCTTCGATCCGGGCAACGACCCTCCACCACCATACCCAGGCACAAAGCCATCGGATCAGCAGCAGCAGCCATGGCGCCCGGGTTTCTTCAGCGGCCTGGCAGGTGGCGCGGCAGCTGGCTATGTGGCAGGCAGTAGGAACGCCAACTTCCAGCGAGGCTACTATGACCGGAATAACAGAAACTATGGAACTGGCGGCGGCAGCTGGGGCGGAGGAAGTGGCTCGCCAGGACCATCTACACGGCCCGTGTCCTCGGCACGAAATCCAAGCACCGGTTTTGGCTCTACTAGCCGTCGCTGAGTGCAAACAGATTATGTATCTAAATCTATACCTATAGATATAGATATTCAAAAGAGAGATCAATAAAGTAGCCAGATCCTGCATGTCATATACTAGATGTATTGCTGAGTTCTCACCTCAATCCCACAATGTTGTCAGCTAAAAGTACATACATCCCAATCCATCCAGAACGCGGACCAGAGAAGTAGGAAACAGAAAACATATGAACAGATAAACAAAAGGAATCGCCGGATGAATAGATACCAATTGATAAATACGCAAGCACACAAATAACAACAAGCAAAAAGTTACCATTGAGTTTGTCTTTTAAGGTTTGAAAAAGGTATCGTAAAGTACAGGCCGGGATCCCGGAACTTGCAATAAAAGAGAAACTAGTAGACAGGCGTGCGGAAAGAACAAAAGAACTAACACAAGATGTGAGGCAGAACAGCGAATAAATCAGAAGACAGACAAAAGAAAACAAGCTAAGCCCGACCGAACAAGTAATGACAGAGACAACCCGAGCAAAGATACTAAAGAGTAATAAAAGAATATATGGAATACAATGAGGTTTAGAATGGAATGGATTTGTGTATGTCAGTGTGTATTTGTGTGTATGTGAAATGCCGATGCCAAGGGTGATGAGTAAGTGTTTCGAGGGTGTTGTGAAAAAGAGGAAAGCAGCGCTGATGATGAAGGAGTCATTATACACCACATCACTAGTATAAAGAGACGTGTAAGGATCACTGTGTCGACACTTAAAAGTGCGCCGTCATGACGTCCATCTTGTCAAATGCCTTGTTGCATGCTGGGCACTTGCGCATCCGGTTGCTGAGACGAGCATCGATGCAGCTTTGGCAGAAGACATGTCCGCACGTCTTGATAATGGCATTCTTGAAGTCGTGCCGGCACACAGAGCAAAGTGCAAAATTCTGTAAGGTTAGTCAAAGTTTTCTCTTCATATGAAAAAAATCATGAAAAATCATGAAAATCACAATCAAACTTACTCGGAGCATGTCCTCTTCTTCCGACGAGTTGGCAAGACACTTAGTTTTCCAGCTGTCCCGGTCTTTTTGCGCCGTCGAAAGACGCACACGGAGCTTCTCGCACTCGGTCTCTTGCGTGGCTGCGTGCTCGCGCAATGTCGCATTCGCAGCGTCCTTAGTCTTGACCAGGTTGGTCAGTTCGCCAATTTGCGACTTGCTCGATTCGAATCGCCGCACAGCATCGGCATTGGCCAGCTTGAGCTGCCGGCTCTCCTCAACAAGGTTGGTGTTGGTTTGCCGGAAGTCGGATAGCTGTTTCTCAAAGTTGCTCAGCACCGATCTTGCTTGCGCGTCGGCGTCCTTGAGAGACGCAATGATTTCTGAGCTCTTGCTGTTCTGGTGCCGAAGTGCCCGGATTTCTGCTACACGAAAGTCCATATCTTTCCGTGCTGCAAAGTACTTTTGGTCCGCCTTGGCCTTTTCTAGCGTCAGCACCGCCACGCGCTCCTCCAACGCCGCAAAGTCCATAACCTTTTTCTGCGCAAAGCTGATGGCTTTCTTGTATGCCTTCTCAACGGACGGCATTTCGTTTTGAATCAGCACAAAGTCCTTCTCCAGCTTTGTAAATCGTTCGCGCAACTCTTCTATTGATAATGCCTCCAGCACGGTGCTTGGTGTCGAAATGTCGGTGCCTTCTGCAGGTCGTAAGCGCTGTAGTTCGCTCTCCAGTGCTATTAGCCGGTCGTCTTTTGCTGCAACCAGTTCTTTGAGCTGGTCAAATGCTGTCCGTTCCTGGTCCTGACTGGCCTTGCGAATCTGAACGTCGGCCAAGTACTCGTCCCGTTGCGCCCGGATCCGCGTCAGGTCATGCTCCTTAGCCTGCAGCTGCTCCTCCAACTCTCCAACTGAAGCTGAATTTTCAGCGGTCTGCTTTGTCTTAAACGTTGACCGCTCGGACTGCAGTTTTTGAATCTCCTCGCGTAATTGCTTGTTTGATGAGTCCAGGTGGTTGGCGCGCTTGATCGCATCTTCGGCTTGGCTCCTTATTTGCTTGAACAGGTCGGTTCGCGCATAGTCGTCGTCTGTGGCCGAGTCCTTCTTTGCACGCAGCCCGCTGTTTTCTTCTTGTATGGCCTTAATCTCGGCGTATATCCGGTCCATCTGCTCCTTCTGCTTGTTGATAACTGCCAAGGCTTCATCGTATTTCCCTTGCAACTCGCTCAGGCCTGCGGAGCTGGCTGCTGGCTGCTCGCTTTCGTTGTCTGCTGGTGTCGGGCGCACTGTGACATGTGCTAGAGCCTTCTCCTCCATCTTCTGGACCTGTGAGCTCTTCATCCGGTCCATGCGCTTTTCTGCCTTGATGTAGCGCAATGTGGCAGTATCGAGTTGTTGTGATATATCTTCCTTGTCGGCCTCAAGACGCTCTAGCTTCACACTGGCCTCCTTCTGCTCGGCTAGCAATGTCTTTACTTGTGCCTCCATCTGGGCAATATCCGGAGTGATGCCTTCACGAAGTGACGAAACACGATCAAAGATAGACTCAAGCCTTGTCTTGACCGTCTTGGCCTTCTCACCAATGTGTTTCTGGAAATCGCGACTGTCCTTGAAGCCCAATGCCGATAGGTACGGAGAATCTGTTGTGTCTAGTCAGCCATGTCCATGCATATACGCAGTTAGGTTTGCTATCTAAAGTTACCTTTGGAGCCGGGCTTGGTGGAGATTTTGCCTTCACAGAGCAATTCGATTTCTTGAATCACTTGTAGGAGCCATGCATCAATGATACGGATATGGTCATCGTGGTATGTTGAGCGCTTAAGAAGCTCCTCCACCCTTGTTTCGAATGTGGCAGCTTGTCTCTTGTAGTCGTTCATTTGGCGGTAGATAGCATCTTTTTGGAAATCCTATATATATATATACGTTAGTTCACGTTTACATATCAACAGGATATTGGGTATATTTTGGTCGCATGCGGTCCCCCGTGACAAGAGATATGGCTTGCGCCACCATAGTAAGCAACGCGCCAAGGCACTATGTCTGTATGCCCGTTCTGGATGGACACGTATGAAGTTGATCCAAGGGTCGCAAGAAATGAACAAGATGCGAGTATGTGAGGGTGTCGCGTGTCGCGTGAGTGGTACCGCGCGCGCAACAAAGCGCAACATGTCTTCTTACCTCGATCCAGGCTTCGTCCCGGTATTCGCCATTATCTTCCTTTGTCTTACTTGTGCCACCGTTGGTGGCCTGGCGCTTGTTGGGCGGGGCATAGTCATCTGTGTCGGCGATGGCCGGCCTCTTCCGGTCCTCCATCTTGACGACGGGGGACGAACGAGTCGGCAGAGCGGAGGGTACGGTGGCCACCGGCATGTGAAGAAGGGCGGCGATGCGTACAAAGATATGAAGTCAGGGGCCTAGAGAAAGAGTCGCGAGAGGTAGAGGAGATTTCGGTGTAGATGAGAAAGGGGGCGATGAAAAAGAGAGAAAGAGAGATCGAGGGGTGTGGTTAGGCGAGAGATGGAGCGAGATGGAGAGAATGCCAAGCCTGATGAGTGATGAGAGCGATGATGAGCTGATAGATGACAAATGGCTTAGAACAGGACGAGAGAGGTGATGGAAGTGATGGTAGCGACGGTCTGGTCTGGATCCAGGAGAACGCGATGACGAGGCCAAATGGTAAAGACACGACAGGTCAAGAGACGGAGAGAGGCCTGGCGCATTCAACCAGGAAGCCAAATGGACGCGATCATAGGTCGTAGGGGTCGCGTAAGTGGGTGTCGATCGTCCCAGAGGCAGTACACTGGGTGGTGGGCGCCGTGCGAAGTTGGTGATGAAGAGGGGGGAGACTCAAAACCTAGGATGAATCGGCCGAGAGAAAAGTCAAAGGCGAAAACCTAGAAGGAGCGTAGAGCAAACACTTGGGGATGCTAAAAGCGGGTCTTCAACTAGGATTGGCCATAGGGGCAACTAGTCTGGAAGGGGTGTACGCGATTGCAAGAAGGACAACTCTGCAAAGGAAAGTACGCTGGGGCGGAACACGAGAAGACGAGGAGACCAGCAGCGACAGCGGCTTATCATAGTGGATCATGCATGCACAAGGGCGATTCAAGGGGAAAGAGCGCTCCGCACAGTGCACACCGCTTATGTAAGTTTCCCATCATACAAGAGTGATGATAATGGTTGGCGATGCATGAAGTCGGGCGTGGCAAGCCTGAAGCTGGTTTTTGAAAATGCAGACGGCGCTCATGGGTGGCAGCAATATCAAGGCTATAATAAAACATGCCGAAATGCAAATAGGACAAATAGTGTAAATAAGGCGGAGGGACGTAATCAAGTCACGTGTAAAGACAATGATTATATAATCATGTCGAACAAACTGCTCAGTGCATGCGGACGGAAGTTGTCGCCAAACGAAGACATTGCAGGAGACCAACTATCTAGAGTCTGAGAATCAGCACAACACATGCATATGCGCAACGAACGAAGGATCGTATGCAAGTACCCTCCCCTGCAATCTACAAACTGCAATCCAAATTCCCGCGCGTGTCGTGACGCTTGTCCGTTCCAGGCACTGTGCATAAGTCACCGCCCTCCACAATAGTTCCGGCAAAAAAAGACACAGCCAAAAAAAAATTACGTCCCCCAAGGGAAAGAGCAACCAGCAAACCAGTCCATCGCCCACCAGCAGTCGTCCCCCACCCAATCGACGGCGCAACGAAAACGCATCGTGCGCATTGAATCGCCACACGCTCTCAACAACAAGGACTTTAGCACGATAGCATACAGCACGATACTACACTCGCTGCACCCAATTGCCCACCATGAGTTCCATGTTTAAGAAGAAAGGCGGCCTCGCCTTTAAGCCCAAGGCGCCACAGCTACGGCGTCCTGGCGCTGCGGGCGCGCCTCCAGCTTCAACTCCTGCAGCAACGACAACATCTACCATGAGTACTGTGACTGCTGCAACATCTACCTCCACTCCTGCGCCGCCTGTGCGCGATGCGCCGCCCGCTGCGCCCGCACCTACCCCGCCATCCACAGCATCGGAGCCCTCCCCAGCCACGTCAATACAAAAGCCTTCGACAGCAGCACGAACACGGACCGGTCACGTCCCAGAAGCTGCACTATCACAACAAAGCAACAGCAACAGCACACAGGCATCAATAGCAGGACCAGCTCTTCCACCGACGCTAGAACCCACACAACCACGAGCACGAGCACGAAGAACGACCACCAGCCAGCAGGACGCGGAACCTGTGGCAACAAGTACAGTAGCTGATGCTGCTTCTGCTGTAGCACAAGAGTCATTATCATCTCAGTCCCCAACAGATGTGTCTGTGCCCTTGACAACACGTCGGGGCCGGCCAACAGCTGCCGAAAAGGCTGCCGCTGCTGCCGCTGTCTCTGTGACAATTGCAGCACCAACAGAGACCGCACCCGATGTTGTCCCGACCACAGAAACAGAAACTACTGCTACGATTGCCGACGAGGCACCAAAAAAAAGAAAGTACACGCGGCGCAAGCCAATTGCTGAAGGAGAGGATGGCCCCACAACCGCTCGCAAGCCACGGGCCACACAAGGAACACGGAAACGGGCTGCCACATCAGCGTCACAGCATGAAGGCGCCGCAACACCTGGAACCGAGGGCTTGGAAGGAACACCAGTTGGAACACCCGCACCGTCTGCGCCCAAGAGGGCCCGCAAAGAACGCTCCGTCACACCCGAGGATGCAGAAACCCGTGTAGTCGACCACCGCGAGCTCAAGATGGAAGATCTGACCAAGGATCTGCGTATTGGCAAAAAGTTTAGTCGCCACGACGAACTAGTGGACCGTCTGCGTGAGAAGCGGCGGCAGTACCGCAAGGACCGTTTACAAACAAAAAAGAATCTGACCGAAGGAGGAAACCCTTTATCAGCAAACACCAGCCGTGCTGGGTCGGTGCTCGATAGCGAATTTGGCGATGCAACTGCAGGCGCGGGTGGGGTCAATGTTGTTGACGCCGCATCGGCGGCAGCATCGGTTCTCGCAGCTGCCACGGCCGCAGCGGCCAAGATCAAGTCGTCTGCGTCGTCTTTGGGAGCTGTAGCTGGTCCCCAGTTTGAGATTATTGACGGTGCCATTGTGGTCAATCAGGCATCGCTGGTGCACGACCGTCACGCCGCTGCTGCCGCTGAGGCGGGTGAGCTGGAAGAGGTTGAAGAAAACGACTTTACTCGCCAGACGACATCTAACACTTACCTGAAACCGGGCAAGCTGCGAGGGCCGAATGCGTGGACAGAGGATGAGACGGAGCTGTTTTATCGTGCACTGAGCATGTTTGGCACGAGTTTTGATCTAATTTGCAAGTGGTTCCCGGGCAAGTCGCGGCGGCATATCAAGATGAAATTTAACCGTGAGGACAAGCTGCGGCCAGATCGGATCACACAGGCACTGGTTGGTCAGAATAAGGTGGCCATTGATGTCGACGAGTACATGGCGCGCACTGGTGTGACGCTGTCGGCCACAGAGACAATAGATGCCGAGTATGCACTGCGGCAGGCCGAGCACGATGCCGAGCAGCAGCGAATTGTGGATGAACAGGCCGAGGATCTGCGGAAGAAGAGAGAAGCCCTCTTTGGACCGCGCAATGGAAGCAATGCCGCCGGAAGTGCTCTTGATAAGGGAGGCAATGGCAACGGCAATGGAGAAGCCAGCGGTAGTGGCAGTGGTCTCAGTGGCCCGTCTATCAACCTCCGGGATGACGAGATTGACGAGACCGATCTTGTAGACGGCAAGGGCAAGCGTGGCCGTGGCGGTCGCGGCGCTGGACGCCGTACGGGTGCAAGTACTCGGGCCATGGCCGGTGGTTTTGGCGTCTGATTGTCTGATTAATGTATTTTATGCTTTCACTTCTTTACGCTTGGGTATGGATGGGACATGGCGGACGATGGGAATAACAGTACCGGGCGGTCTGCGGCGTTTGGTTTAATGCCGTGTTTATTGACCCTTTATTGTGGCTGCACATTTGTGCAAGGCTTTTTTGTTTGGATGCGATACCCGTATGTTCTAACATTAACACTTGATTTATGATTGCCTTGCCAGCTTGGTGACCAAGCTGGCATTACTGGTGTTTATTCGTATTATTTTATGCATGTCACGGCGAACAGTGGTGAGACAAAATTAATGAATATTGATTGGCCGCCGAGAGATATGACGGCCTTTGTTGTCAATTCCTCCCCCGTATCATATGATAGTGAGATATTGTACTGTGTAACTAGTAAACTTGAACATGAATAACAAAAACCGACCAGACCAGAAGTAGGCAGAGTGAATAAAAGTAGCAAATCAGACAGGCATAGTAGACATAGTGGACAGCAGGTAGCAAATAGATATGGGATCCCCAGCCTCCAATAGCAAACTAAAGAAAGCAAAAGAAAACAGAACAAAGCAAAACAAAACAGAATAAAGCAAGGCAGAAAGTTGGTGTCATCTGTCCTGGCTACAGCACTCGCCGAGTCAGATTCATGAATATGGTAATTTTGTTCATTTTCTCAATGTTGACAGGCTTGACTCCCAGTCTCCAAGTCATGATTCATAGATTCTGGCGATCCTCCTCTCGCCTGCGCCTCCCTCCTACTCGCCACGACTGTAATGGGTATTTCTCGCCAGTCTCTTCCTCGTATACTTTTCGTGTATCCCCAGGCCTCGGCGCCGCCCATGTTGTCAGCATCGTAAATGATGCGCAAAACAGTGAAAACTATACTCATGCAATCCCTTTGTAAGAGAAAATGAGCTGATGTTGAGCTTGAGTGATTAAGCATTCAGTTGACGGGGCCATCATCATCGGGCTGGTCGAACAGGAAATTCGCTGCCAGCTCCTCATCCTTGTCGCAGGCAAAGTAGGCCTGGATGGCCTGATCACGGTCGAAACCAAGCCGGCAGAGCTATAAGTCAGTATTTTTGGTCATTCCGTTTTATCACTTTATTTAATATAGATTCGGATCCACTTACACGTTCGATAGCATCACGCTCCTCCTCGGTCACCGCAATAGCCTGTGCGCCAGGGGGTAGTGGGGCGTCATCGTCGTCACCATCCTCACTCAATAGGCTGAGGAACTGGTCGGGGTTCTGGGCGATCAACTGAGCAAGCTGAGGGTTGCCGGCACCAAGCTGTTGCAGAATAGGTTCAAGCATAGTCGGCTGCTGCTGAACAATCTGGCGGAGCTGCTGGAATTGCGCGTTGTGGCGAAGGAAATCCAAGTTGCCGAGACCCTGGCCACCGGCGGCACCAGCGGCTGCGGCTGCGGCTGCGACTGCTGCCTGGTTGGCAGCACCGCTACCACGGCCACCACCCTGGGCGTGCTGCTCAGCGAGGTCGAATAGGTTAACGGCGTCGGGGTCCAACTCTGCCTGGTCGTCAAGGTCGGCCTCGGTATCTGCGCCTGTTACCTCCTGGGCTGCCTGCTGCGGCGGTTGCAGGTTGTCAGGAATGCCCTGTTAGAAGTTAGTATATATTAATAGAACGCCGTTGAAAACGGCCGTTAGAACGGTATGTACGCACAGTCAAGAGGTATTCCACAGCACGGTCGGGGTTGTTGAAGGCTGCACGCATAGCAGCAGTAATCTGGCTGCGCTCGAAACCCATTGCCTCCATGTTGGCAATGGCAAGTTCCAGTTCGGGTCCGGCCGAGAACGAGTTGGCATTGCTAAAGTTCCCACCGGATTCGCCAGAACGCTGGGCAGGAGTCGGGGTTGCGGCAGCCACGGCGGGTAGAGGAGCAGAGGGTGCTGACGGAGCGGCGGGGGCAGCTGGTGTGGCGGCGGGGGCAGCGGCGCGAGCAGGTGTGGCGGGAACAGCGGCTGATGAAGATGAGGCGGCGGCGGCAGCGGGAGCAGCAGCAGCAGCAGGGGAAACCTTGGGCTTCACATGTATGTTAGAGATTTGTAATAATAGCAATCGTACAGCTCAGGAACTTAGATGAACATACCTTATTGACTACACAGACAACAAAGCCCTTTTCCTCAATCTTGTACGACTCGACCGTCTCGTCATCTTTCAGGATCTTGCCTGTGCGTTGTTAGAGAGTCTGTTGGAGTTCAAAGATGTGTGGTAAAGTCTGGCAAAGAGACCAAGTGAGGCTAGCAAAACGTACCGGAATAGATAAGTTTTTGCGATTTTGATTCCCAACCACGTTCGTCGAAAATCTTTTGCTTGACAGAAGCAATCTAAAAAGCCAGTAAGAAGCGGCGTCAGTTAGTTCCTAGTCACCAATAAGCAGTGCAGGAGGTAAGGCAGAGGTAAGGTGCAGGAAGCGCAGAGCAGAAGGCGGGGAAGCAGCAAGAAACAGGTCGCAAGGCAGATGCTGATGTGGCATTGGCCTGTTTGCTAGAGAGTTGCGTTGCTCTGGTTTCTAATTCCGGCTTTTGGTTCGTATTGATTCGTCGTCTTTCTTGCTGGGGGCTTGGAATGGCCGATGCGACAGTCGGGTTGAGGGCAGATGTGTATTTTGGAGTGTATTCTAGATTGTATTTTTTGGGAGTGGATTTTGGATGTACGCACCGTCTCGGATGGATCGACTTCAATGACGAACTTTTGCTGCTTGAGGTCCTACATGGTAGAGAGTTAGTATTTAATCGCTTGAGATGCCGTAGATGCCGCGAACGCCTCAGATGCCTAGGCCTGTGCTCGAGAGGAATCAGAGTCGGGGCTAAAGTCGGAGTTGAGGCCTACCTTGAACGTCACCTTCATGGCGGGCAACGGTTGGCGGAGCGGGGGGTTTAGTGGTTAGAGGTAAAGGTTGGTAGAGGCGCGAAAAGCGAAGAAAATGCGGGAAAGCGAAGAGTAGAGAAGGGGAGCGAGACAAGGCGGGCTCGAAGTAGGCTGGAGATGTTTGTTGTGAGTGAGAAGAGAGAAGGAGAGATGTCGATGAGCCTGGTAAGTGAGAAGGGAAAGAGGACTGGAGAAGGGAAGAGAGGGAAAGAGAGAACGACGGAAGACGCAGAAAACGGAAAGTGGAGGTGGGTGTCGAGGCTTGGAGAAGGCAGGCGAAAAAGGTCGCCAAAAAAGGAAAAAGCGACTACGAGAACTACTACGGGAGTAGGTCACTGTACAGCAAATGCGAATGGGAAGGAGCGACGAGCAGTAGTGGATGCAGCATGTGGCGACCACAGGTGGAAGTGGAGAAGCTTGTGTGCTGGTGTAAGCGTGTGTGTAGCTTAACTTCCTGTAGGCAGGACAGACTGACTAGACGGCGGCGTCACAGGTAGCTGCCTACACACGCAACGGCTGCCCGTGACGTGGGGATTGGCGCTAAAGCGCCTAGCTGTCTAATCGCATATGCACATAGCGAGGCATGCTAACAGCGACGTAATTAAAGTGTGCCGTCTATTTTTATTTATTTATATTCAACTATTTAAAATGATTCACAATGATTCACATAGTTGGGCATTTTTGAGAATGACACTGGATTTCCTTTAGGGTTATATATATATATATATAAACTGTTCTAGTAGTAATCGTCATCGACACACGGTTAATAGCCTCGGTAGGGAGGAAGAAAACGACAAGAAAACAGTAAAGAAAAAAGAGGGAAGATATAGGAAAGTCGATAAAGATAGATATCCAGGTAGTAGACCAAAATGAAAGAATGGTATAGAGCCTTGTCAAGACGCCTGGTTAACGCCGATGCCCGACCTCGTGAACTCGTAGCTAAACATAAGAGACATAAAAAGAGATGGAAAAAAAAGCAGATCGGAGAGACAAGGAAATGTGAAAACATAATAAAAGAGAAAAACAAAGGAAAACAGAAAGTGAAGAAAATGAAGTGTGAAAAGAATGTAAAGCCATAAACGTAACATCGCCATAATAATCGTTACGTGCATCCTCTAGGGAGCACCATCTTCAATGCGCACCTTGCGGCTTTGATAACCCGACAGGCTTGTCCGCGTCCCTGCACTGAGGATCCAGTCGGGAATGGGCGGTGTCATCTTCCGCTCAGGGCTGCATGTCTGCCCCAGCCGATCGGCTTCGTCTGTAGAGTGGCCCTCGCCGTTCTCGCCCTCCACGCATTCGCGACCTCTGGTGTTTGGCCGCTCTGCAAGGGCCATGCCCCGCCGAAGACCAAAGTCTTCAAAGCTGCCCTGGCGACTGAGAGGGCTAGGCACGGTCGGAAGGCTGCCGCTGCGCATACGACTCAACGTACGCAGGCTTTGGGCATCGGATGCCAACATTCTGCCACCATTCGGTGCGGCAACCACCACAGTTCCAGCACTGACAGCCGGCGGCGGTGTCGGCGAGTCGGAGCGGAAGAGCGGGTGAATATGAGCTTCGTCAGGTAGAGGGGGTGGAGACCGGGACTGGGACTGGGAATGCGACCGCAGGTGCGAACCGTTCATGGAGCGCATAGACGGTGCGGGGCTATAGCTGCGACTTCTCCGGCGCGAGCGAGGCGGCTCAAGGTCAAAGGGCGCACCCGGACTCGGGCAGCGACTGACTGCAGGGCTGGCAGGAATAGTCTCGAGGGACCGGCTGGCAAGACCGGCAGGCGATGCAGTTCTTTCTAGCACAGTCAGTCGGTTTTGGGGATCTACGGCTGATGTGTCCCAGGAATCAAAGTCTTCAATGCTAGGCCGCACATCACGCTCGCGGGATGCATACGTGTTTGCCGGCGAGATAGAAGATGCAGCTAAAGAGGAAGGACGCCATGCCGACGAGCGTTGGCTGCTTGTTCCGCTCGCATCGCCTGTAATCAGACGGGTCTTGGAAGTGGTAGGGCAGATGACTTGCGACAGCGATGAACGAAGAGAGTGCACAGTCTCGGTCACAGAACGGCCGCTGCTAGAGCCAGGTGGTGATAGGACAGCTGCCTCAGCGTAGGCAGAGTCTCTGTCTCTTCGTGACAAAAGAGACGACGGCTTCTTCTCTGGCTTGCTACTATTTGCCGGGGCACTGGTCTGCGTATAAGGGATAGACTTGACTCGGATAGACGTGCTGGGTGTGCGGTTCTTCTCCCGAATACCATTCCAAATGCCACTGCCGTTGTTGCTGTTGAGTCGGGCTGCAATGCCGCTGCCAGTCTCTGCGAATGTTGGCCGTGACAGGGCGTTGGACAGGTGGATGGTAGAGCCACGGGCGGCAATGAAAGTCACAATAAGGAAGACGAGCTGGGCAGCATAGGATACACCCAGAATTGCAGAAGTGGTTGCCAGAAATGGAATGACGCCAGAACCAAGTATAGTGTCTGATGTGTTCACGGACTTGCCCAGGCTAGTGAGAGCAGCTACCGAGATCGCGGCGGCAGCAGTGCAAGCAACGATACTCAGCCCAAACCAGAGTTCATGCCTCGATGGCCTTGGGGGTGATTGGGATTGCGAACTATGCTTGTCTGTAGCAGATGCATGCCTCCGCCTCCGAATGTGCACAGATAGATGCGCTGATACAATGACAAGAACGGCCCCCTGTGATATTGAGGAAACGAGGCAAATTGTGTTTGTGGAAGACGAGGACGAAAACGTGCTAACGAGGTCATGGGCCAAGATGGCATTGACGGCGACGAGGGCAGATGTAGTGAAAATGGCGAACGAGCCTAGCACTGTGGGTATACTCGAAGATATTGCCATTGTGTGTGGTGTGTTAGGGTTTGCCAAAAATGCGTTGTAAAGAGATGAAGTAGAGTGGAGGCTATCCGTGGATGGTGGTTGATATCAGTCGAGGGAGGAGTGGTCCCGTTTCCGGCTCTTGTAGTCGTTTGAACTGCTGTCAGGCGACCCCAGACCGTGCAGGTTCTCAGTCTGTTTGATGTCGTTTGTTGCGGGTAAGCTGGGAAGGCAATGCTGTCGGGAAGAGCCTCTTGCGCTTATTGTTTGTTTGCTGCAGTAATGAGTCTTTGACTGTTTTAATCTTTCCACTTCAGTATGGACGAAGGCGGTTGTAGGCTGAATATGGGAAAGAAGGATGCGAGAATAATATCGAGATAATAGCGAGAGCGGGAGAAACAGTAACGAGACAAATCGAATTAACTCTGCCGTCTCTTGGGGAATGGCTATCCTTCTTATTTCTGTCTTATTTCCAGGTGCAATATAGCATGACGACGGGAACCCGATGAGCAGGGTTATGAGCACACACAAGTAAACAAGAGCCCCCCAAAAAGATGGCAAAATAACAAAATAGTAAATAGTTAAGATGGCAACAATTTGTGAGCGAGTGGGTAAAATGATGGGGAATATCGCGGTGTAAGTGGGATATGAGACAAGACAAAGAGAAAAAGAGAATAGACTGAGAATGTTGAGTGGGTGTCTTGCATTAGTTAATCAATCGAGTCTAGGGTGTTGTTCGCCTGGAGATTTGATGTCGATGTTGACAGAGCGTGATTGAGACGAGAGCTGAGGTGAAGACGGAGGTGAGGTGAGGTGAGAAAAGGAGAAAACGAGAGGTAAGAGTGACGAGACGAAAGAAAGGGAAACTCGATGAAGAATCGTTGAGAAAGAACGCAAAAAAAGAAGAAGGAGCAGAGGGCAAGGTAAAAATAACTCGACGAGGGCCTGGCCTTCCCTGTTAAGAAGAGCGTGTCTTAAGCCAGAGGATGTATATAAGTGGGAGGAGCGAGGCCATTGGACAAGAACGCGTTGTTTCCTTTCTTTCCTAATCCGTCACAGAGTCTGATTGTGGGATATTATCTGCGATATTTTGTGTTTTGTTTTATTTTTACCTTATTCTGTTTAGTCTTCGAGATATGTTTGCACAGGGCACAGAGCATATGGTGTGTAGAGATCCAGATTAGGAGTAATTACATTGGATACTTGGCTATGGGTGATGTAAGTACTGTCAGGAGACAAGGAAGATATGTGAGATACTTTACATGTCCTGCAACGGCTGGACAGGCACGATCGGACTCGCGGGGCAGACGGGCGTCGTAGGAGCAGAAGTGGGCTGTGATCAGACCTTGTTTGGCTTATGAAGAGGGAGAATGATCCTGTCGTGCTGAAATTGCTGTTGTATTCTTGCCTTGATTACTATTTGCCCACTTGAAAGGTACCTTGCATATGTCAGGTTATATTGAGATCAGTCCGTCGAGTTCTTCCACCAACATTGATATCAGCATCAGATATAGCCTCCCAAGTAGCCATCCACCGTAAGATACAAGATGAGGCTGGACCACTAATGATGGTGTATCGCTGAAGTGTGTTTGGATGTCTCGCACTGAAATGTGACTGCCTTAAGTATCAGTCAGTCTCAGACAAGCATACATTAGTCAATTATGAGATAGCCGGCAGGACGGATAGTATTTCCATGCAAGGATGGCGGAGGCAAAGAGCGGGACACGAGGACATGGCATCTTATTACGTCGTATATTATGGTGGAGATGAAAAACTGCACAGTTGCTAATTCCAGCTCTCGAGCTACTCTGTACTTTGGAGTGTAAATTTCATAAAAATAATCAAGAGCTCTCCGTAACAGGGCAAAAGTCAACAAACATTATGTGGGCAGTCAGCTAGTGAAACAAGTTTATGAATACAGGATGCTTTGTAAATATGTCAGTGCAGCGGGCCAGGCACAGCCGGCGTCTGTCATATGTCTGTCAATCATGTTGAGAAACTCATTCTTCTGCTACACTTCAACATCCGGAGTATGAATGAGTGGTAATGCTGTTTCATCTCGGATGTTCTACAAGTAAAAACAATTAATATGAGTTGTTGATCTAGATCATGAGACATTGCAATCACAACAGATGAGAAAAAATCAACTGAAGAAAGCGAGAAGAAGAAGAAGAAGAAAAGACTCGACAAGAAACAGATCTCCGAAACAATCGGCCAGGATTTGTCCGTCTGCGACACTACAACGTCGCGTCATTGCACTCTTGTTCCCTGCTCGCCCAGAGTCCAGAACGTCAGTACGCGGCAGAGGTCATAGAGTCGATCGGCAAAAGTAGAAGTGCTGCTTTTTTTTTCTTTTTTTTTTTCTCTTTCTTCTCTTTCTGTCATTTTCCCCCTTCATATCCTTTCATTGTTCTTCTCTGCTTCTTTTTGCTCTTGCTCTTGGTGTCTTTCTCGCTTGCTTCCCGACACTTTGTATTGACACTGTGTGATGTCAGTTCTGTAGCACAGCATCGGCTGGATAGCATGCCTCCGATTTCAAATTGTGCGATTCATATTTAATAGTCGTCTCATTAGAGTATCTTATAGTAATCCTGCTATTAGTTAAAAACCAATGCAGAAGTAACTGCAAGTATCTATCTACCATCGAGGAAAGAATATATGCCGGTTGGACGTTACCATCGGCGCTAGTCCCAACGTAGCTATAAGTCAACAATATAGTTGACAACAACAGCGCGTTCTTGACGCGCCAGCCCCTCATTTCCATTAACCCTCTAACAGAAGAAAAGTAAGACTAAAGAAATAAGAGAAATAAGAGAAATAAAGAGAAAAGAAAAGAGAATGAGAATACAGCATGCATGATACGAAATTACAGGAATGGCGACTAGCAGGCAGCCTGGAAAGCTGCATGCATCGCCACCACAGCTGAACCGTGGTACGGATGCTGTCGGGCTTGGAGGCGCGTAGCACTCAATGCGAGTTGACTCGGTTGGCTTTTAGTAATCCTCGAGTATCTGGTGATATCATATGACAAGAGTATTGTTTTTGTATCCGATTTCTTCGTTATCATGGCTGTCTGTTATGCAGGCTGACTAATTGTTTACACAAAACAAAAACAGTCGAACAGAAACAGTCGAATAAACAGCAACCAGCTAGAAACCAACATAATCAACACAGCGAAGAATCAGCATGGTGCTTCATTTTATTCTGCCCCTTGGGGCTCACAAACATGGAGCTCACTTACATAAAGCCCCCACAAACACAACTCTAGCTCCTCGTCCACTCTTGAGGCCTAGAATCAGGTTGCACAGGTCCACCTCGACGGTGGCACTGTCGCACTTCTAAAGATATTGATGATGATATTGGACAGACAAGAGCAAGACTGTCTTCTTCAGGAAACTACGTCGTATCCAGCCAGTGTTTACAGTCTTTGACTTTACTCCATACAGATCCCTTCCATCATTTCTCAGATTCTCAGAACGGATCTCGTTATGGAGATGCCGAACATACGGAGCATCGAGTATTTGTCTCGCTTCATCGGCGCCATCGGGTCATGGAATCTTCTGGGGCTGGCTGAGTCTTGGTTTCCGGGGTTATGATTCAGAGTTTTCACTGTATTTCGCCTTTTTTCTTCTTCTTCTTTTTTTTTTTTTTTTTTTTGTTGTTGTTGTTGTTGTTGTTGTTGTAAGATACAGTTTCTGGTTTGGCCTCTGTAAGTAGATGTTTATCTCGAAAATCTATCAAGGACCAGGATGGTGTCGCGTGGGCATCTCCACCAGGGCATGGTTAATCGGAGTCTATTCCTTTGGGCAATAGCTTTGCTGATCGATGGCGCTTGCTCCTTGTTGACTACATATGTATCTTGGCTAAGGTGAGAAAATGAATATAAGCATACAGGCATCTAGACAGGCATGCTGGCATGTATCCCATGAGTAGGTCAGGTTGTGCCAGGGGTAGGGCATTGGGGGTAAGCGGAGGCAATCTTATTTCTACTTCAGGCTCCAGTTGAAGAATATTCTTTGTGAAGAATCACTGCCTTGCTATTGTCCTTGATCTAGTCATCAATGAAGCACAATAATACGCCTAAAGCGCTTTGTTTTGAGGCTTCAACTATCTTAACTATAAAAGTCAAATAAGCCAGAGCTTGATACTGTAGCGGTACCAGATCCTTGTCTACAGCGGTGAGCGCGTCCTTGCAATTTCCAGGTTTCCACAAGTAGTGAGAACCCTTTCATAGCCCTGTCCCTGTCTCCGGAAGTGCTGAGTGGCCAGTTTGCACGCTACAGTTTCGGCCAAACGGGTCAGCAAAAGTATTCACGCATAGCACCATAATATTCTTGAGATTATGCGAATACTTTTGGCTACTCTTAAATGTTTGATACTTTAATAATAATAATAATAATAATAAAAACAATTTCCTTAAAGTAGCTCCGTTGTAAGCATCATACCCCAAGGTTAGATGAGCCGCCATAATATAATCGATACCGTTGGAAGATATCAACCGATGCAGCAACGGCAACGCCAACCGTGTAAACGTTTCCAAATATGTAAATCAGTGTCAAATATACGCAGGTTTGCCCGTACAAATCCAAAGTAGCCATGTGATCAACGGAAATCGGAGAGCTGCCGGCCGTCAATTCCCCGATCTCCAAACTTAGCAATTGGCTTTAAACCATGCAGATATTAGGCCCAGCCCAGACACAGCAGTGATCAAGAATACTATTCACCAGCTTAATTAAAAGCAAAAAAAAGGAAGCAGTGACCCCATGTTCCACCGCACCCGCATCTTTATTTGCATTCTTGAAGTGGTGGAGTTCCACGAGGTCGACCATAGCGAGGTTATGAGTTCTAGACAAGAATGCAGAGATCATCAAAGGAGGTTAGATTAGAGGTTGAAAAAAGAATCAAACTCGAGACAAAGAAGTCCGTTGCGGTGAGCTTAAGAGTATGCACTTACACTGTAAATGAGGCCGAATGTAACCACCCCCTCATCTTCATATGTTACCGAATATCGTCAATGGGCAATCCCGGCTAAGGGGATGTCTCCCCGCCGTTTT
This sequence comes from Ophiostoma ulmi, assembly GCA_029298715.1. Classification (NCBI taxonomy): domain Eukaryota; kingdom Fungi; phylum Ascomycota; class Sordariomycetes; order Ophiostomatales; family Ophiostomataceae; genus Ophiostoma; species Ophiostoma ulmi. The sequence continues at coordinate 1,646,602 of JANSLN010000002.1, read as the reverse complement.
CTTGCCCATATTCGGTCATTGATATCACGAAGCCGAACTGTAAATGAACGTATAAAGATGTATAAAGTCGTACAGTTTTGTCGGCTTGACAATGGGTCATCCAAAAGCAGTGTAAGTCGTCTTATCGACAATCAGAATGAAAACTATATGGGCTTTCTTCCTCGCCGTGGCTGTTGCTTTGGCTGCCGCGGCCGGGCCTGTCTCGTGGGACAACTTCAGCCTCAGCATCAACGGCACTCGCGTGTTCATACAGTCTGGTGAATTTCACTACCAGCGTCTACCTGTACCGGAGCTATGGCTAGATGTTTTCCAGAAACTCAAGGCCAATGGCTTCAACACTGTCAGGTGTGATGAGCACTATCCCATTTTCCAGATTCATGCTCTGTTCATACTAACTGGAAAGCATCTACTTTTTCTGGTCATACCACTCGGCTGCTCCAGGTGTCTTTGATTTTACCAGCCCGGGCAAGAATGTGCAGCTTGTTCTTGACATGGCCAAAGAAGCCGGTCTATGGGTTATTGCACGTCCGGGTCCATACTGCAATGTAAGCACCCATAGCCATCATCTTCATCTCTATCAATTGTGGCAACAGGCTTACCATATAGGCAGAGACGAACGCCGGAAGTCTCGCACTTTGGGGCTCGGACGGAAGCATGGGCAATCTGCGAACAAGCGACGAGACATACCACCAAGCGTGGGAGCCCTGGATGTAGGTTGTTTGTGAAATGGACGCAACACACAGAGTCAAGATCTAACAACTAGTGCTGCAATTGGTGAGATTATTGCCAAGAATGAAATTGGCAATGGAGGTGTAAGTCAGTTTGTATCTCCCTTTGAATATTGATTTCATGCTAACTGAAAAGCCCGTCATTCTTACACAAGTTGAGAATGAGTTGACCGAGACCGTCCACTCGGCCACCCACACACTTGTTATCTACATGGAACAGCTCAAGACTGCTCTCCGGGCTGCCGGCGTGACTGTGCCCTTCACCAGCAACGAAAAGGGCCAGCGTGGCCAATCGTGGTCTACAGACTACCAAAATGTCGGCGGCGCCGTCGATGTCTATGGCTTAGACAGCTATCCAGGTGGCCTGTCGTGCACCAACCCCAACAGTGGCTTCAATGTGGTCCGGAACTACTACCAGTGGTTTGCGGCATATGCCTTCTCCCAACCCGTCTCGCTCCCCGAGTTTGAAGGAGGCTGGTTCTCAGCTTGGGGCAGCACGACATTCTATGACCAGTGCACATCCGAGCACTCGCCCGGATTTGCCGATGTGTACTACAAGGTAATCCCAAATTCTAGCTGTATGTACCAAGTGTGAGCTATACTAACAAGCAGAACAACATCGGCCAACGCACATCATACCAGAATATATACATGGCATATGGAGGCACCAACTGGGGACACTGTATGTAATGCCAATCTGCTTGTGGTGATAATAGCTAACAACCTAGCTGCTGCTCCTGTTGTCTACACAAGCTACGATTACAGGTATGTTTCTATACTCTGCACTTTACAAATTTATTCAGCTATCTGACTTGCAACTCAAAGTGCCCCAATCCGGGAAACGAGACAACAGACCACCAAACTGTTCCAGACAAAGCTCATCAACCTCTTCTCAACATCAACACCAGACTTGTTAAAGACAGTGATGTTCGGCAACGGCACTGGCTTCCACGTGTCGTCACAGAGTATCTTCACATGGGTGCTGCAGAATCCAGACACCAATGCTACCTTTACTGTTCTGCAACAAGCGACCTCGTCCTCACAGGCCAATGTCTCGACGTCTGTAAACCTGACGACGAGTGCGGGTACGTTTACTATACCAACTGTTGAGCTGTACGGCCGCCAAAGCAAGATCCTCGTCACCGACTATGTTCTTGGAAGAGGCCAAAGCACCCGCAACGCCCTTTACTATTCCTCGGCAGATGTTGCCACCAGTGAGACTTTTAGCAACGGCGACATCTTGGTTCTTTATCTTCAGCAAGGCCAGACCGGAGAGTTCGCTTTCAAAAATCTGTTGGCATCCAGCAATGCCAACACCAGATTCAAAGTCTACGGTGCATCAAAGGTAACTCCTACGGCACGAGAGTCATCTAGCGGTCAAACAGTCCAAGCTTTCACCTATACACAGGCGTCCGGTATCACAGCTGTGCAGTTTTCAAACGGCGCTCTCGTCTTGCTTCTCGAGCAGCAAACGGCATGGCGCTTCTGGGCGCCAGTAGACGGAGACGTCACTCTTTCCAGTACCCCCGCGAAACGCCTATTTATCCTCGGACCATACCTGGTACGGTCTGCTCAAGTTGACTGGGTACACGGTGTTATTAATGTTCAGGGTGACAATGATGTGTCCAAAACCCTCGAAGCTTTTGTCGGAGAGCCTAGCCGCAGCCCCAGATCGGTCATCCGTACCATCATATGGAACGGCAGGCCCTTGCCGGCTACTCGAACTGCCTATGGAAGCTACACTGCCGTTATACCGGGTGGCAAAGATATATTGAAAGATGTCAACCTCCCCCTGGTGCTGCAAAGCAACGGGTCAGAATCTGCCAATGTCAAGTGGTTCGCTGCCGACTCCCTGCCCGAAGCCGACCCAGCCTATGACGACTCGCGCTGGACCGTATGCAACAAGACCACTACCCGCAGTCCCGTGCCTCCAGTCACGCTACCTGTTCTCTTTAGCTCCGACTATGGCTACTATACTGGTGCCAAGGTGTACCGCGGACGCTTTGCATCAACGGGAAGCCCTGCCTCGGTAAACCTCACAGCGTCTGGTGGTCTTGGTTTTGGGTGGACGGCTTGGATCAACGGCGTACTTCTTGGTGGTATTCCGGGCGTGGGCACAGATGCAACAACGTCTGCGGTTTTGAATTTCCCCGAGGGCAGTTTAGTCGGAGGGAACGGCACCAATGTGATCACAGTGCTGGTCGACTATCACGGCCATGACCAAACGTCGACCAAGAACGGACTTGGAAATCCGAGAGGACTGCTGGGTGCCCAGCTCATTGATGCTGATGGCAGCACTACGTCTACCAAGTTCATATCCTGGAAGATTGCTGGCAATGCCGGAGGTAATGCCAACATAGACGCAGTTCGCGGCCCAATGAACGAGGGTGGATTTTATGCCGAGCGGCTCGGCTGGCATCTTCCTGGGTTTGATGCGGCCGAGGACAAGGCATTTTCGTTGTCTGCTCCTGGCACCAGTCCACTTGACGGTATCGAGGGCACCGCAGGTGTGCGGTTCTATATCACGCACTTTTCTTTTGGGGGCAAGAGCGGCACTGGCACGGCGATCCCTACCAATATCGATATTCCACTGGGTATTGAGCTGTCCGCACCCGCCGGGACTGTAGCTCGTGTTGAGCTGTGGGTGAACGGCTACGAGTACGGCAAGTATGTCCCCCATATCGGGCCCCAGACAGTGTTCCCTATTCCTCCCGGCATCATCAATACGGGTGCCGGCGAGACCAACACGTTGGCACTAAGTTTATGGGCAATGACGGATGCTGGTGCACACCTAGACTATGTGGCAGTGGTTGGCTACGACGGCAATATAGCCTACGATACAGGGTTCTTTGCTGCCAATGCGGCCAATGTACGCAAGTGGAAGACAGGCATTGCCGATCTGCAGCCAGGATGGACAGACCGAAGCCAGTTTGCTTGAGCGACTTATTACTGTCTGATAAAATAACTCAACAACTCGATAAATACAGCTTCAACGCTACAAAATCTGCCTCTGCGCGTTTTGTGTTCTCTAGCAGCCTGTCTCGTATTTCACTGACAATAATACAATAATAGATGAGACCTGCGTAGTATTTTATGTCGCGCAGTGTTCCCCTTACGTTGCATTATTGAGTCTTATTTTTATATCTCTTTTCAGGGAACTACAACTTACTGCAACCTAGCCCCTTTACATGTCTTGACAACCTCCTTTCACAGCGTTTATCTATCTAAAACCATCTTGATTTATTGCTAATATTCTGCACAGTATCCGATGTATATGTAGTATCATTCGATGACACTCAAGAAGCTGCTCCATCTGCGGAGGTTATTCGGAGTATCTGGCTTCGAAAAGGGCTATGGACACATGATTAATGAATGGCGTTGTCTTCCAGGATTATTAGACTCGATGCAGGACTGTCTCACTGGCCTCGAGGGCCTCTTATCATCTGATGTTTGTGCAAACGAGCAAGTTTGTCTCGACTTGGAAATGCACTGGTGATGTCTCTTTGCACTTTAATGCCGGATTGTGATATTTCTGCTATGTTTTGTCTGCTCCTGCCAATCCAGATACCCTTTGCTTAAACCGAAGAAATACGAGACGGATTCTAACCGCAAACTTTGAGTCTCTTTTTCTATTTCGTCACGAACAGCTCTATAAATATAGGAGTGAAACAACCCGGCCCACATCCGAGCTCTTTGATGATTCCGTATGTTTCCTTGTTTTCGATCAAGTGTGCACGGGGTAAGTATTATGTCTTCAGGCTGGTTGATTGGACGTGGGCATCTGCATTTTTATTACTGTCATTACTGAATGTGTGTGTGGCGATGGGATTTGATTTTTCTTTGCGTGTTCTTTCTTGTTTTCTATTCATTCGATAAAAGGTACACTCCAGCTGGTGATATTCTTTTTTTTCTTCTTTTTTTTTTCTTTTTTTTTCTTTTTTTTTGCTGCATTGGTATTTTACTCTTGGGTTTATCAGGACATCTCATAGTATTTTCCCATTTCCCATTTCTTTCTATTTTTTTTTTAAAAAAATATATATTTATAAAATTAATACCTATATACAATTATTGTACTGTTTGTTTCTTAATCATTAAATAACTCTTAAATGTTTTCTTCTCGATATGAGTTTCGTGACCTTTTAATTAAATCGATAAAAAAGCTAAAAGACACGTTTGATCATCGGTTCAAGCCAAAATATAGTATATCCATTTCGACAACAACTGCCATCAACGACGATGGAATGCTTTTATCGCCCCAAAGTCATCGTGCGATGCATGCTTACATCACCAACCAGATACATCAAATTATGTTCTATTAGTTATTGGGAAGGAGTTGCATTACATAAAAATTAGAGTGTTACGCTACCTGTTCTCTTTAGTTCCGACTATGGCCCCCCTGCACTTTCACCGTTGAGGGTGTGGAGCTAGGCGTCCACCTTGCCTGTTCCAGTGCTCGACGCGCAGGGCCCATGTTCTCTGTTGTTCTGGGCTCTTCCCTTGCTTGCTAAAAAGCCGGGATCGTAGCTGTAAGTGAGGAAGGAGCAGACGGACAAGGGCTTGCATCTAACTGCATCAATCAATGCATTTTCATCCGAACTGGGAGGCACAGCAATGCCAATATCCATTGCACCTTCCCAAAGAGACCAAGACCAATAGTTACACTTTAGCGGTGGGGTAGGAAGGAGACGCAGGCACTCTTTCCACATTAATGTATTCACATACTGTAGATAATTTGGCAAGTGCGACCGGTGGTCTTTCCGTTGATTTGTCTATGCTGAATCATCTGATCTCGGCGCATTTTCCTTTACAAAGTGAAATGTTACGTCTTTGCAGCTTTCCGACTTTCCCGTCCTATATTATTTCGTATCCTATTTAGCCTGCACCCATTTCCTGCGCCCAATACTCCGCGAAATGGGGTCTCATTAGAATCCGTTCCTGCATTGGCTTACATGGTGTATGGGGCACGCCGGCCAATTTGCTTCCCACTGACGCAAGTACGGCAGAGCAGATGAAAAGATGCAAGACACATGTTAAGATACAAAATACAAGTTACAAGGTACAATAAGAGATACGAGGTTGATGTCTATACCTCTATGATTTATCGGACGAAAATACAAGCACGCTGAGCTTCTGTTGACAGTCTGACCACACCAGGGGCCCTCACGAACGACATCCCGAGCTAATATGTGCGCCCTGTAGGATAGTGCTCATATTCGGTATGATTGATCTATGCATTTTCTCTTGCCTTCATGCAGGGATTGTCTTCTATTTTCCATGAGGCTGACGGGGCAATTCTAAAAGTTCAGACGATCGATGCTGCTGCTTTCTTTGTTGGACACGTTATGGGACAGGAGATGAGCGATGGAGGATCGCAAGAGATCACAAAGAGATCACAAAGAGATCAATCACAAAGAGATCGCACAAACGTTACTAGCATGGATACCAAATGTGCACCATGGGCCAGAGCAGTCAATCGTCAGGCTGAATTTTTCCAACTACAACCATACAATCATATGCTAAATTTGACTACAACGCAGCTGGGAGATAGCGCTTGCTCATCTAAAGATACAGCACAATAGCTAATAATGGAAAAGACAGGAACAGAAATAGATAAGTAGTAATCGAAATAAGGACGCCGAATATTGATTTTATTATTATTTTTAGCTCGTCCATCAGCACCGGCCTGCAAAAGATCCATACTACGCCGTGTTCTCAGTCTGTCAGCCTCCAGAAGGATAGCGGCGGACTTGTCTCTATCGTTGATGACCGTTGGAGAAGGGGTAGGTGCTACTGCGACATGGCTTCGTTAGAACACTGTCGTGCGCGCTTTTCTCCGGCTCCCACTGAACATGTTTTAATACTTTTAGATTATCTCAATTCGCCGAGTCTTTGCTCTATCAAAAGATGAAAGACTCTTGAAAGGCGTCTAGCCAATGTATTATGGACCAACACCCTGTCACACACGTCTTACACAACAGCCCTACTCTGTGGCCCAGCAGGTCGACAATGCTCATCTCCCGCTGATGACTAGAGTTATGCGAGCTCGGGTCTGGCCCCCTTCTAGACCCTAGTCTCCATGCACTGCCAAGCCGCCATAGCGTGACATAGATCAGAAAAGGAAGACCATAAAAAAGCAAAAGGGAAAAAGACAATCATCACAAACAGACCCCTGTTGCCTTTCCGTTGTATTGGCACCCTTATGAGTACAACATGGACTCAACTTGCCTCTTTTAGATCTCGCTGCTCGTCCAAACAACCTCTGAGCCTCGCTAATGGAGAGGTGTGTCTGCCCCTGTTGCAGTGCTGTCCATGGCCCACTGCATTGCATCCCAAGAACATCCTCAAACTCCAGAATTCTTCCAAAGATGGCCGCCATGGCCGTGCTCGTTGTCTAGCATCACTTTGTGACGGCACCATCGTGTTGGACTGCCTAGTTGACTGCAAATTCTGTAATAAAAATTCCTTCCCTTATTCTTGTTCTGGGTCTCTTCCCCTACCGGCTTCTCCTCTTGTCTTTGCCTCTCTATTCCGTAGCCCATCTATATTGCTCGCTAGTATCTGCTAGACTTTCTCCCCACCCCCTCCTCTGTGAGCCGCCATGCTGAATGAAGAAGTTGTACCAATATTACGCAGGCAATATCACCCCGTTAAACTGGCATCTGTGCTGAAGTATCGCAAGCTTATTGCACAATACTCTTAATCTATCACTCCGCCGCGTCTCCCTCTTCTTTGTTTATTCCTTTTGATCATTTTACCTTTCCTTCTTCTCTTCCACGGTCACCACCTACTTCGCCTCAGGTCCTATCCTCTCGTTCATTAATCTTAATTATTCAGTCACTCTTTAGTCTCCTGGTTTCGGTGCTAATCGCTTCTCCTCTCTTCAAGCAACCGGCATTGTCATCTATAACAACTCCTTTTACCCATATTGCCCTTTCACAGAATAACGAGCAACTTGTCAACAAGCCCGTTTCCAGTTTTCTAACTCTCGTCTTGGATATTATAGGACGGAGTTCCTATTCTAATAAAATTCATTGAGTGCTTGGCTGCATCTCAAAAAAAAACGTGTTCTTGACTGAGATCTCGAGAACAGAAAAACAACAACAACGCAAATATAATTGGAAAACAACACGCCCACGGCATCGATCACCATCTTCAGTCGATTGTCGCTTTCACCGGAATATCACTCTGTGCCTTTGCACTTAATAACCCTCTTTCTGCCGATCCGCGCCCAGAATACGACCATTATTCGCTCACGACAGGAGCTCACCTATTTATTTCAAATCTCCTTCTTTCGGCGCCTTCGACTCCAAAGAAATTGGGAATTGCCGTTTTTTTCTTTTTGATTACATTCGATTATATTCTTTATCTTTCTGTCATTCGTCCCGAGTTCAGCTCCAAATGATGTTCTACAGACCCTGGACTTCCAGCAGATCATTCTAGACTTTGAGATCGACATTTATTCCGCCGCTACACAGCACTCCACGCTTGCCGATCTTGAACAAAATGGCTTCTGTATCACTCCAATCTCCCCGGACGCCATCATGGCGCCGTATTGTGGTGCCATTGCTCGCTATCTGTGTCTCTATTCTTCCCACAACGGCTGCTGAGCCGCGCAATGTTTTTGCTGCCACAACACTCGTCATTCCTCAAACAACACAATCCGGCAACCTCCCCGCCGCTACACTGCTCCGGGATGACCGGATTCCAGTAAAGCACAATGGTCACTGGTCGTATATGCAGAACGACGAGATGGAAATGGAGATAGGGATGGAGGCTGAGCTGCGTAAACGAGCGGCCCACACCGACACTGAGACGGACAGTGATACCGAAACTACCGCAACAACAAAAGCAACAACAAAAGCAACAACGCCACCAACGACTACAAAGACAAGGTCGACAGTGACCATCACGGGCACGGGCACGACGACGACGGGCAAGTCAACCATCACATCAAAGACATCCTCGTCGGCGCTGCCTAGTATCTTTGACGGTAACCTGGCGTCCAACTTCTCGACTGGCACATCATGCCCGACATTTATCAGCAACTTTCTTGCAGACGCTACATTCAAGAAATGCTATCCGTTCTCTATGCTTCTCCAGGTATGTCTGCTAGTCACATCTTGAATCATTTAGTAGGGCCGAAGTTCTATCTCAATACTGACAATAAAGGGCTCGAGATCAATGTTCAATGCTGAAAAGTCGCTCGTGTCGGTGACCCAAGTCCTCGATGCGACGTGTGCGGCCAACGCCACCTTTTGCACTGGCTACTTGAAGGAGCTGGCAACAAACCTGACAAGCGCATCCAATTGTGGTGCCGACTACAAACTGGGCAATTCTGTTGTCGTGCAAGCCTACCTGGGAATGATGGCCTATCAGCCCTTGTACACGGCATCATGTCTAAAGGATGCCGAGACCAATGCATACTGCTTTGGTAATGCCATCACCAACCTTACCACACCCGCAAACGCCTACTTTTACTTTTTGCCCTTGAACATTTCACTTCCAGGCAGCTCGGTTCCGTCGTGCAACCGGTGCTTGCAGCTGACTATGGGCATCTACCGGTCCGCCACTGCAGACCGGTCGGCCTCCATTGCTAATACATATCTCTCGGCTGCACAGCAGGTCGGCGCAGTATGTGGGCCCTCCTTTGTCAACGACACACTACCAGAAGCTATATCTGGTGGTGTGTCTATGCAGGGTCCGGCGTTGGCCTGGCTGCTGCCGACAGTATTGCTCACCGTTGCCGCTCAGATAATATTCTAAGTATGCATTACTATCCCTTGTGTAATATTTTCCCCCGTTCATTTCACATTTTCTCTTTATAAAGCACCACGACTGCTTAGCTTTCTTTTCTCATTTTTTTCTATTATATCGACACTGTTGCGACGGTTATCTGGGAATGTCTGCTGGTAACGCAGGCATTTAATTTTGGGATTTGACATATACACATACGGCACCGGCGTTAGACACGATACCCACGCTATTTTTCTATCTTTCTATCTTTCTAGTTCTCGATATTTCTTCTTTCTCCCTCTCCTTATACCGTATTCTTAAATTATAATCACCAACAACGGCAATATGGCGTCATGCTAACCTGCCTCAGACCAATAATATAACCCATAAATACAAACTTCAAGACAAGCCTTTAATTATTCAAACCCTAGTAAAGCAAAATGTGATGTCCGTCTCACGTAAACTGATGCGTGTACACAATACATCTACCAAATCAAACAAACTTTTTGCAATCCCATGCCAAAACTCCTATACAATGAAGACCCAAGACGATAGACAAAAAACAGAACCGAGAGAAGAGATAGACACCTATTTGCGCACCAGGAAACCAGTGCTCTTCGGCTTGCCCACACGCTTGCGAGCCATCATCTCTCGCCGGGCGCTGGTCGAGTGTCTGTGGGACTTGGGTGCAATCGTCAAGTTCACCGTGTCCTCCAGCACCCGGAATGCAGTTGTGCCCAGCATCCGGTCCTTGGGCGCCTTTTCTGGCCGCACGCGCTGCCTTGGCTCCTTTGCCTTGGATGTCTTGGCCTTCTTCCGTGCAGCCACCTCCTCCTCGTCGTCTTCGCTGTCAGACTCGAGGAACTCGAGCGGCAGAAGCTTCGACTCGGCTTCCTTGACCTTGGCAGCGACGGCCGCAGCCTTCTTTGCCTGTGCCTTTGCTTCATATGCCTGGATCTTGGCCGCAGCCTCGGTAGCAATCTGGGCCTCGGCGGCCTCTTTCTCTTCACGCTCCTTGCGTGTCTCGGCCTGAGCCTTGAGACGGGCATCACGCTCCTGACGCTTGCGCTTCTGATTGGCAGCACGTCTATACAGTTAGTTATGCATTTAACAAAGAAAAGCTCAGGATGATAACCTACTCGTCTGCTACTTTACTGGCACTCTGGGCGGACTTGCGCGTCGCAGCGGCGGCCTGTACGGTCGAGATAGCCTCGGGGGCATCGTCATCGCTGTCCTCCTCACTGTCGTCTGAGTTGTTCTCCTCTTCCTCTTCCTCCTCCTCCTTGGCCTGAATTGGCAGCTTCTGGCGCTTGGAAGAGGGTGTGTGGTCGCCTGTTGTAGTCGGTGCTGTCTCCATCTCAACATCCTCCTGGAACTCGCTGCCACCCTTGCGATTGGAAAGGAGCTTTGCCGCGCTCCGTGTCACAGGCGAATTCTTTGCCGAAGACATTGTGTGTGTATAAGTATGAAGCTGTCGTATAAGAATCGCGAAGCGTAAGAATTAAGGTCGGAGTCGTCGGGTGCTTTGCCGAGTTTCGTAGTCGATTGAATTGGGCGATTGCTGGATTAAAAGGACCGATCTTTCATATAGTAATGGACTTGTATGTAATGCGCGTCAAAATTTGGTGTAAAAGGTCTGAGATGTTGAACAATATCGTGCATTGGCAGTGAAAAGCCGGTTGCCGCCAAACAGAAAAAAAAAAGTTCAAAATACTGACAGTTTGCGATAAGGTTTTTTCTTATCGCAAAAACAGTAGAAGTTGAATGATTGGGTAGACAGCTCACAGACCCGCTTTATATATAGTATGTCAAGAAGCATTGGTATTCAAAGTAATCACTCTTGATAGTCTATAGAATCTTCTTCATTTAAATATGATAAATATTAAGAAATATTAAATTGAGAATAATACAAACACATCAAGTTGAAACGATTCCTCGAAAGATGTCTGCAAAGCCGGCTGCTGGAGGGTCAGATCTTATATATGACCCACTTATATACGATCTCAACCAATAGTATCAACATATACTCATTTCAATCAAGCCAACCTAATTTTCAACGTCACTCATGAAGGTACACCACCGAGACGCATTGGTACCCGTTACAATTATCGGCACCGTACACAACTTGGCACAATGAATTCAGCCTATAGACCGATAGCATCACTGGCTGCTGCCATGCCACTCATCACCAGCCGGCCGGCAGTCCGGGTATTACGCCAGACAGCTCCATGGGCTGTAGCGGTAACCTCGATTGCGCCCTTGATGATGACTTGCCAGTGTGGTGGTGGCGGTGGTGCCCGGCACTTATCGGCCAATGCCAGAAGTAAACCAAAAAAATCACCAACTGTGAGAAATGCAGCACGAAGACAGCGCGAGCAAACACAAAGGCAGACGCAGCAGACACTACAGACTGGCATTGGAAGCGGCGGGCCCATGTCATCCAGTGTTTTCCCAGAAGACCCATCCATTTTGCTGCCGGCCCTGGAGGCAGCATCGGCTATGCTTGGCCCGATCTTGACTGAAGCCGAGTTTCTGAATGTCGTTAGTTCTGCTGCCAAGATTGTCGATGCTCGTCGGCCAGTGGCGGAAGCCCAGCTAGCATCAGGTGAGCCGCCGGTCCTGCTAAACAAACCCGAGAATATATCCTAACAGACAGATTATAACATCACACCATACCAGCTACATATGGCGGCTGTGGCAATACTGACTGGAAACAAGGCTGTTTTGGATTATGTGCCATCTTTGTTTATTGCCCTCTCGCTCATGCATCTAGCTACGGCATCGGTCAAGCATCGTGGCGGATACCTCCCGTCAACGCTCACACTCGTCAACATGATCGGCGCACAGTGGCCACAGTCAAGCGAGCAGGCTGAGGCCATGCGGAAGACCTCCATCTACAAGAACGCCGAGCGCCAGTTTCTTGCCTACTTGAACAAGAAGAACTCGGATTCGGATTCGGCGGCAGACGGCGGAACTCTTAGTGCGGAAGATGCAGAAAATGACATGTCCTTGCAGGCCGATGCTTTCACACTGGCGGGCGTGCTTGCCGAGGCATCGGGTGAGCCAGAACGCGCACTGCAGTGGTACCTAGCAGCACGAGAGCTGGGCAATGCTAGCGCTGTCGTTGTTCAAGAAAATGAGGAAAGCTCAGAAATGGAGGCGGGCGAGAAAAGAGAGCAACGCAAAATTGAGCGTGAGGACCTGTCTACGGAGGATATTGAGACCCGTGACATCAAGTGGAACTGGGAACAGCGGTGCTTGGAAGGCATCGGTCGCCTCTATGCAGATGAGATGAAACAGGCAGCAAAGGCTGATGGCGTCAGCAGCACTGATATCAGCAAGTTCATTGGGACTGAAGAGTACAAGGAAGCGCGAATGTCTCTGCTCACAGCTGCCAAGGCTCTGTGCAGTGGCAAGGCGGGTTACTTGCTGGCCACAGACTACGCCACTGCCGAAGACTCGGGAGAAGATCGAGACATGATGCTCTATCTGGCTGCGATCCACAATATCCCAGGCACATACGATGCCTTGGCAAAGCGGGAGGCCACAAAGGCGTCTGTCCTGCGCGGCCTGAATTCGAGCAAGGTCACAGAAGACGCTGATTTCCACCGGATGCTGGCTGACGAGTGGCAGACTCTCGCAGAGGCAGCTAAGCCGACAGCCCCGTAAGCTGAGATTGAAGCAATTGTGTATACGAGGTGATTGTCACTCAATAATAATAACAACTAAAACATGGCAGAAGATGACTCTGAAACTATTTACTGTGGACATCTATCTGACTGCCAATAGCCCCAAACTCCAAAATCCAAGTCCAAGTAACTACCCTCCAAGTCCCAAAATCGTAGTACCAAATATCGATAGATGAACAACCATACAGTGATTCGCAAAATAAAAATAAAATCCACAGTCACCGCTTGATACGTTTGCGACTTTTAGCTAGGCCATCACCCTCATCGTCGCTATCATCGCGGGCGTGCGCCGCACTAGTCTTGTCGTTGCCCTTCTTGATCGAGATGAGGCAACCCTGCTCCTTGAGCCGTTTCGTCAAAGCCGTGCTGGCCTGCATTCCAGGAAAATCTTTGGCATTGTACACGGTGAACGCATCGCTCATGACCGTGGCCATTATAGGCGATGACGAACCAGGCCGCATACTAAGAGGATCGAGCACAACAAGCGCAAACTTGAGCCGGAACGACCCTGGTGTGCGGCACGATAGATCCGGAAAGCAGAAGAAACAGCCCTCCTCTCCATTCTCGTCCTGCCCAACAAACGGGGACGACACAAGCGTTCCCATAAGGCGGCGTTGTTGGCGGTAGTCTTCAGGCATAGCGGAAAAGTCTTGATCGCCAGCTTCGTTCCAAATGGAGCAGTGCAGGACGGTAAATTGGAAGCGAAGCCGCATGCCGATCACTTCCGGAGTTGCTTCGGGGTCATAAATACTGAGCTGGACGATCGGAGGCGGATCGATAACACGCCGGTCACGTTCGCCAAATCCACATGATCTTGCAGCCAAGGGCTGTTGCCGTACATGGATGCGGTACTCGGATGACGGAAGTGACTGTGCAGGGCTCATCATGAGTGTCTTTGCAGTATCAGTAGCTTGTGGCCGCTGTTGAGTAGAATGCTGAGGTGCTGACTCTTCGCTTAGAAGACTGGTAATCGACATTTGTTTTGTTTCTGCTCGTGGAGACACAGAACGAGCTAGAACTTGTGCAGGCACAGCCTGTGGGCTTGATGGGTGGATGGAACGACTGATCAGAGTAGGGTATGGCATAGCTGCCTTGCCATGGCTTAGATCTGCACCAGGAGGAGACGACGTAGGTGGTGGTGGTTGATTATGGTATGGCAGAGGCTCGTGGCTGTGGTATCTAGCAGCAAATGGCCGGGAGTGCTGTTGGGTAAGCTTTTGAGGATGCCGTGAAGGTAGAGGAGGATCGAAATCATCTGATCGGACACTCGAAACCGGAGAATGTCCAGGAGAGAAACGAAGATCTACTGCTGCCCGGGCAGCAGCGCGGAGAGAAAGTGACCCAGACTGAGGCTGAGAATGGTGATCGATTCTGGGGGCCGGTAGCTGTGGCGGTGTCTGTCCCATCGGAGAGGGAGTCGCATAGTCGCTGCGAAAGGGCGCGGGGATGGGAAGACTTATTCTACATGGGTTTGGCGAAGAGGTTGGCCGAGATGGTGATGATATTGAAGCAGAACCAGCAGCGGCGAAAAGAGCTGATGGACCCGGAAGTTGGATGCGGGATGCTGAGTAGTGAGGTCCTGAGCTGGTGCTCTGCCTAGAAGTATAGGGATCCTGGTTCCATCCGTGGTGAGGTCTCGCCATAGTGCCACCCATGGGAAAGGCAAATGAGCGGGTGGATATTTCAAGGACTGTAGACATGTGTAAGGAGGTAGAGGAGCCGAACGAGGAAAAGAGGTAGACAAGAGGCTGGCTAAATCCCCAGAAGAAAAGCCCGGCAAGTTATCGTAGACAGACGCAGTCGGTACGGATATGTTTGTTTGGTGATTTATGCCTTTGGAATCGTAGCTCGCCTACTAAAGCCTGAGCACATGTGAGTATGCGTGTGTCTGCGAGGAACCGAACCGGGTTGGTGGGCTTTGCCTGGCTGCAATGGAATCATGGAAGAGCCACTTACTCGTTTGCGTAAACAAATAATTGGACGTATCGGCAGGTATTCTTTGGAGTTCTTTGCAACAGCAGCTCAAAAGGCGGAGAATGCAGAGACACAAAGCAGAGACACAACGGCCTCAATGACACAAGGACGCAAGGCGTCAACCACAAAAATACGCAACTGCAAAAAGACGTAACATGTGAGATGCGGAAAGTGACACAGCTGTGGAAGCACAGGATGATGCGGCACAAATGCAACACAAGAGGAAGCACAAGGACAACGGCAAGTAAGTGTCTATAATGCTCGTTTCTAGAAAACGGCGCGTTGTGCAATTTGAGATGCGAAGCGTGCGAGGATCTAGTTGGTGATGACTCTCGGTTGCAAGCGATGGTTGCACGGCGGTAGTGACTCGGGCTGTGTTGATGAAGGGCAATGGCCTAACGGCAAGTTGCATCCCATCGATGATGACCGTTGCTTTGTACTTTTGCGTATGTTTTGGATCCTGTGATTGTGTCTCGTGTCTCGTGTCTTGTGTCGTGTGCCTGATTAAAATCTAAGGAGCGTGTGAGACGTGTCTGCGTAAGAAATGCCTCTTTGGACCACCAGGCGATGTAGAGAGACGGTAGGGAGTAGATGAAAATATGTATATGAATGATTTATATCAGATAAATCAGAAGCGAGAAAGAATTGAGCTGCTAGCTGCTATCCGTCCCGTTGAATGGGTTTAAACATGGAGAAAGTAAGAGAGGAAGAGACAATGTCAGGCTTTTTGAAAGATTCGAGGGTATGTGGGAGGGGTGGTTATATGAACATGTACCGAGAGCCGGTGCAAGACAAGTTAATGTAAAGGATACAAAGAGCACAGGTGGGGGGGGGGGGATATTAAGCAAGAATGTGCTATATGGCTCTTTGCATGATCCAGCGAGCCACAGAGAAAAGGAAAGATAATATGGGCAGGGCTTTTATAATGTAGGCGATGCTGGTACGGCAAGACCGAGCTGCTGAATCGCTGGCAGTCTCGTTCCGAGTATCTCTTTGTCTGTTGTTAGCAAGTGAAGCGCTTGAAGGTGATGCCTGGACGGAATATCGGAACCGGAAGGTTATTGATGAGCCGTGACCCAGGGCTGGAAAGATGTTGTCATCATACAAGAACGTTGGTCGAGAGCCATAAGCCAAAAGGAGCCAATGTAGATGAGGTATCAAGGTAGCCCAAAAAATAATTGAGAGAAATAAAAAAACGGGATAGACGTTGAAGAGGCGGTAAGAGAGAAGGAGAGACAGAAGAGGCAAAAGGCAAGCTGAGACACAGCCTGTGAGGTTCAAGAGAAGCTGGACAACTGTTGTTTCGGCAGGGCTCCAGTGGTGAAAATAAATGAGAAAGAGAACAGCAGTGGTCTCCTGGCACAGGTTTGAAACTGGTGATAACAGGAAGAGATATGGCATGGTGGCCATGCCAGTGCAATGTAGAAGAGATGGGAGGGCAATAAATCTGAAATATGGAAGGGGCAGGAAGTGTGACACTGTAGAATAAGAAAGAGGGTATGGGTGGGCAAAGGGGCAACGAGGCTTACATAAGTCTAGTAGATATAGAACATATAGAACATATAGAGCATGTGAAAAAACGTGTCAGAGATTCACGAGGACAAAGGTGCATCTGACACAACGCATGATCGTTGTGTGGTCATAGAAGGAGCAGGTATGAATACGGGGATGAGGTCAACCAGAAGGAACGACCGACAGGTACGGCATACATCGACTGCAGGCCAGTTAATCACAACGTTTCATTGTAGCAAACTGCGATTGGCTGGTAGGAAGAAAACAATAGCGGAAACCACTCGACGAAGCTTTGCAGTGAGAAAAGTGCTTTGCCGTCAAAATAAAGTAGCCGTGCCGCGGCCATGATAGAGGCTGGCCTGACCACTGCCCGAGCCAAAGATTGCCAGGTCCATCCCTGTCGAAAACAACAACAACAACAACATGAGATATGCCTTTGCTCAAAAGCTACCATATGCAGTAGCCGGTAAATGGGTCCTGTGCTCGATCATCTTGCCCGGCTTTACTGTCCAGATGAAAACGATGGAGGATGTGCGTTTCTAGTGGGATATAAATCACGCGGTTTAGACGGTGGAGGAGGAAGAACATAAGACGATAGGAAGAGAAAGGGAGAGAAAAAGAAGAAGGGAAATGGACCCCCCCAAAACCAGAAGAAACAAGAATTGGAAGGCTGATGGAGGCTAATGTTGCTGCGCACCTATTGATGAAGGTATCTGGTAGAGCACGCACCGTTGCAATATCACGACATGCCAATATCCCGACCACAACCTGACCACAACAAACCTTTTATGGTTGCCCTTGTCAGAGCTCGCAATTATTACAGACGGTATCATTCAGATTTTTGCCAGGGAGACACAGGTCAGCAGTTCTTGGCTTTTGACTGTCTGACTGTCTTGCTTTCTGGCCTGTCGGGCTAACAATACGACTCTACGTTGACAGGCTTCCGCACACACAGACCTCTAAACCTTGTTACCATTTTTTGTACGCCATGTTTATTTGGCCTCGCTGAACAAAGACGGGTTGACAACCCTCTTCCCCAGACTCTCAGATATTCCTGGAAGATAATTTGTAGTCAGCAGCATGCAAACGCCATGACATATGTGCACGTTTGCGCATCATGCTGTAGGGGTAATGTTCACTGCACCAACACCAATATTATCTCTTCAGGTTCTTTCTTATTGTCTCATTCCAGCCTACATATTATTGTTTTATTGCAGTGCATGCATTGCAACCCCGGTTCCGGGTTTTTGAGGCTCATGTCAAAGACTGCTAAGTGTCGCCATTGCTGATTAGACGAGTTCATATTTCAAGGCCAAGTAGCTCTCCAGCTCCGAATTCATCGGAGCCGAATAGTACGCTCTGGTCCTGGGATGACAATGGTTGATTTAGAGCCTCTTCAATCCCACAAGAGCCAGAGGCAAAGCTGCTTGGATCTGATGCAGAGCATACGCATATGCCTGAATTACGCCCCCTTCCTTCTGCTGCATTATTTTGATTCTTACGGCAGAAAAACATGCCGCCGTTGCAATAGCAGGCCCGAGCTCGTTTGTAAACCTGGGGTTGTCCAGTCCATACTTACAATTGTATCTGTGTTTACGGGATACATACAGCTCTCCTTTGCCCTTGTGATTTCCCGTACAGTTCATTGCTACCCACCCCTGCAAGTCATACAGTCATTCTCCGAGTTTACATTGTCTGTTTTGATGATGGGCGCCTTGAAAGAATCTTAGTCTTAGAGTAGATAGGCAAGGGAGAAAAAAATCCAACAATTTCGGGAGAACAAGGTTCAGTCGGTATGTTGCTTACTCAGTCCTGGAATCTATAAAAGGGGCGGTACTAGATGATATTGTACCTCATCGACTGCCATCTACCCTTTTAAGATAAAAGAGGAACTATTCTGGTCGATTAACAGCTACGAAAAGAAATTACAGAAAAAAAAGTCCATAAAGAATGAGAACATCAATCTCGAAAGAATAAATAATGAAATACAAGACGATAAGAAGCCTTTGATATAAACCAAATATCAAATACTGTGTCCTGGTTTCGTCTGTTCACAAGCCCTAGTAAAGGATCGTGTTATAAGCTTAGAGAAGCCCAACAACAAGACAAATTAGTTGGAGTTAAGAATTTACCAAAGTTAGGTGAGTGTACAAAATGTACAAAATATTGAAAAGGGCTGCCGTGGCTTGAGCTGAACGGGGGAACTCATGAATCTAGAAACAAAATATAAGCGGCAGCAGACGGGCGCTGCATATGAAACGGCGGCTAATATCATACAAAACCACTGTGCTTGATCTTGACATTGGATGATATGAAGGACCTTCTCGAAGCTTTCGTCCCAAGTGTCAACTGCCCAGTCTGGAGATATACAGCTTGTTGACTTCAAGTGCTCGGACCTGGAGTATCCGTAAATATTCAACTCATAAATAATAGGAAAACCATTTACAGAAGTATGTTTGTACACTGATCCAGCTTCCTAAAAGAACTGGCGTCAGTCCTTATATGTTACCCGGCACCAGTACAACGGCCATATAAACGCATATGAAGTGACCACCGTTTCTTTAGTATTCATAAATTTACTGGGTCCGATTGCGACTTTATAGATGCCCTTTAAGCTGACCAAAAAGTGTTATATTGACATACCAACCGCCAGGAAGAATTCAAGAAGAAGGCTTACTGCCTCGACTGAGTGACTTGCAACGTTACTGTCCGACTTAATAAATATTCAGCACAGATTTCATACACTAGGCTAATCTTGATATCAACGATTAAAAGGGGCCATATAGTCTTGCTATATCATATATGGACTGTACTCAACACACCTCCATGCCAGTCTTGTGCGCATGCTGTGATTAAGTCATCAAGCATCCGGGGCTGCCGACGTCAAAAGAGTATTTAGATACTCCTGGTTTAGCATATAGACGAGAGAGATAAGAGTTCGAGCTAGAATGACTAATCGCATTGCTCATGCGACGAGCTGATTCGGAATCCATACTTTCCTGGCCCGGGATGTGTCTACTAGCTACCGGTATCTGTTGTCATGTTTGTTTCCGTGTTTCTGAAGTTTAGCCTTTGGCAAGATACAGCTCTTGAAACCATATTGGCTTCCGTTTACACGCCCTCTTCTCGTTAGCTAGGCTAATATAGTACACAATAAAACGTATTTAGAATTTAATGTATAATAGTAAGAGTCTATCCCAGTGATTCATATCCTATGTCTCAAAACGCCGGGTTCCAATGCCAATAGATCAGGTTCATGTGTAGCCCCCCCCCCCCCCCCCCCCCCTCCCCAGACCAAAACATCTGTAGTTATGATTAAGCAGAGGGGAAATGTGAAGAGCATGTAAAGAAAGCACATAAAAGCAAACAAAAACAAACATAAGTACGACCAGAAAAGGCCAAAAAAAAAACCCTCAAAGCGAGGCAGGGCTGGGGTATCTAAGCTAAATGTCTTTATGTTTCGTAGATTTCCTCTCTCGGTGTGTAAATGTCGACATGATCTGTGCGGGTACACGCTGTCTGGTGAGTCAATCGTCGTCTTCGTTCGAAAGAAGGATGGCGCGCTCAGTCCGGACTGGGCGCTCATCTGATTCTCCGTGGCGGTGCGAAGCAGAGGATGTAGACTCGGCGTGCGATGTCGTGTGGCTCAACAGACCTTCTTCCTCTTCATCGTCATCTCCGTCGTCGTTGTACGCCGGTGCCTTGGACTCGTCGCTGTCAAGCTTGAAGTCTTTCATCAGCAGGGCTAGAAGCAGTACTGGCACACAAAATGCGACGGCAACCGTAAGCAGGGTTGTCATCGATTCTTGATACGCGCGAATAATGGCCAGACGTTCCGGGCTGCCCCACTCATAGGATGTGGCAACGACAACACTCGAGTAGATGGCAGTAGCGTTCTGACGTGACTCCTCAGGCAGGTACAGAACCAGCTTGGCGGGCACAAGGCGGCCCCAGAGAGCACCTGAAATGGCGGCACCAACAGCAATGCCTGCTTCACCCATAGTGAGGTAGACAGCGGTGGCTGCACTGACAAGACGGGGCGTGCTAGAGACACTGGCTTGGATGCCGATCTGGGTTGGCACACTCATCAGACCGGCACCGAGGCCGACTGCAACTTGTGTAGCGACCAGGCGAGCAGTGCCCGCATCGGCTGTACGGTACAAGAGCATACAGCTGACACCAGCAAGGTAAACGCAGGCACCACTGACAACAAACACTTTATAGCGGCGAATATGGCGGATAGCGATTGAGGAGCTGACGGCGGCAATTGTGGACGTGAAGGAAAATATTTGGGTGATGCGGCCGGCCGTAGTGACAGATTTATTGTGTGCAACTAAAAGGTACGAGTAAAAGTAGGGCTGAACGGACAGATAGAAAACGGTGAAGAAGAAGAAGCATACACCACAACCAGCGCAGAATGTGACTGAGCGAAGCAGGGCAGGTGGAACGAGAGGATGGGGGGCCCAGTCCGAACGAGCTTCCCAGGCCGGGAAGACAAGAATTAGAAGAAATAGGCCGACAATAATTGACGCTATGATGAATGGGTTGCTCCAGCCGCCTTTGACCTTGCCGGCAAGGGTAAGTGGTAGCAGAACCATGGAGAGAGAAGCACTGAGAAGGAGGATACCAACGACATCGAGATCCTTTGAGAGCTCGCGAAAGTAGGCGATTGCCTTGTTCTCGGCCGGGTGGTTGTCCCCGCGGCCGACATTATGGAGGCTGGAGCCTGGCTGCCCGAGACCGGGGAAAACATCTTCGTCGTCGCTATCAGAGGTCTTGGGCCGCAAGAGGCCGAGACAGCTCCGGCTGCGTTGCTGGCGGAAGGAGCGCGACTGGTACGCGCTGACGGCAAGAGAGCCTCCAAGAGGGAGGAACGCAATAGGGAGGATAATGGCCCACATGGCATACCCCCAGCGCCATGAGGAGCCGTTCAAGATGGCAGCAGCGATTGTTGGGCCGATCCAGATGGTGGCGAGGAAGGGGGTATCTGGCAGACTGGAGAGGAGAGCACGATGACGGAGATCGGAGGTATCGGCAACAAAAATCTGCTGCAGCACCTGCAGACCTGTAATACCAGCAGAGTACATGATTTGTGCAGCTGCAAAAGTCTGCACGTTGCGCGACAGGGCCATCTGGATGTAACCGATGACACAGAGGATGACGGCACTGAGAAAGGCTTCAAAGCGGCCAAAGACGTCGGCCATCTTGGCCATTGGTGGCTTGATTACAGCATTGACAACACCCTGGACGACATAAACTGTCGACAGTAGCGAGTGGTTCTGGAAAGAAGAGACAGCAAAGGCGGCGAGAGGCGCAGTGACCTGTGCCTCGAGAGAGGTGGTGAAGGCGACGAGGAGGAGACCGCAGTAGGCAATGGCTAGGCGGCGGTTGGAGCCGCTCAGGAAAGCAGTCTGGGGCGGCATAGCGTGGTCCAAGCCGGCATACAATACCGGGTCGGTGTCGAGTTCGGTGTCGGTGTCGGGGTCGAAATCGGGATCGAAATCGGGTTTGTACTGTGATTCTGAAAGAGATGTGTTTTTGGTGGTTCCGGTGAGTTGGCAGCTCCCCTCAGTAGAACTTATACGGCCAGAGGCTGGAGCAGCGTCATCAGGGCCTGTGTAGGCCACAGTGCGAGGGGCTAAAGAACACGGGCGTGCGGGACTAGCGCCTGCACTAGAGTGGTCAGCGACAGCAATAGCGCCGTAGCTCCGAGGCCGGCTGGTTGACAGTGTCGAAGAAGTGGTAGAACGGTCGAGTAGAGGGCTCTTGTCGTTGTTTCCAGTGTTGGCAGTGTTGTCGCTGCCGCCACGAATTCTGCTGTAGACAGTACTACTTGGTGTAAGATCGGTCATATTGAAACTGTCGGAGCCAACGCCGGCGTTAACGGTACCTTAGTGAGGCGTCTGTCTCAAGGGTCGATGTATGTTGCAATGCAGAGGACGACGAATGCGAGACTGTTGAATATGATCGGCAGGAGTGTAGTGCAGAGTGTAGAAGGACGTAGAGAAGATGAAGACAGAGTAAAAATATGGTGAGGATCGAGAAGTTGGCGAGACTGTCTGGAAACTGTCTTGCTAAGGTCAAGATGCTTGGTTGGCGCTGCTGGAGGTTGTGTGCGTCAGAGGACCAGCCCGGACTCGTGACAAGGTATAAATAGCCGATCAAAGCTGTGGCGTTATCGAAATGGTGAGGATAAACCGGAGAGGTTGACAAAGAGGCGAGAGCGACATTAACGACGAGTGCGTCCAAATAAGAGACGAAACCAAAAGCAGGAAGTAATGCAATGGTAAAAAGAAGAGTGGTGACAGGTTGTAAAATAGAAAAGGCGTTGCGTAAGGACAAACGACATATACTAATGCTAATCGACAAAACAACAAAATGACAACAGATGGGCTCACATGCGCTCAGCTGGGCATCTTCTTCACACGGCGGGACCCCTATGTGTGAATAATATAGTGTGAGATATAAGATATAATTTATTTGATCTGATTTGTCAAGGCAGCAACAGGCAAGGCGAGCGGCATGGGGGTGCCTGGAGGGGGGGGTGTCTGGAGGGGGGGGTGGGCTGAGAGTGTTGAGGGATCTTGGCTGCTGGTGATCAAGGATTGGGGTGGGTTGGATGTCTGAGGTGGCGGTGCGTGTTAAAGTAAGCAAATGGCGAACGGTATAGTGTAGTAATAAGACGAGGGAAGTCTTAAGGAGAGTGAAGAGAGTGAAGAGAGAAGGGGAGGAACAAAAAGAGAGAGGAAATGAAGATGCAAAGAGATAAAAAGACGAAAGACGAAAGACGAAAGAGGAAAGAGTAAGATGAGGATGTATGGGAAAGGAGTCAAAAAGAGAAGAAAGATGTGCCCAGACAAACTAGGCAAGAGGCAGACCACAGCTCCTTCCTGTGTTGGCGGCGCCAGGCAGCGTGGGCTGGAGACGAGACGAGACGCGAGGAAAGAGCAAACAGAACACGTCGTAATACTGCTAATATTGCGCTGTATTTACGGTGAGATCTCTGGGTCAGGCCACCCATAAGCAGGCTGTGTTCACCCGCATTCAAGTTATTTAAATACATAGACGACAAGCAGAACAGCAAGCAGCAAAGCAAGGCGAAAAGAGATGTAATGCAGCACAAACCGGCCACCCGGATCGTGCCTTCCCAACCCGGCCGGCAGTCGGAAGCTGTCCTACCAGCAGCTTTCTTTACCTGCTTACGACGGCAATCGCAACCGGAACAAGAAGGAGCGGGTTGGCAAGATGATACTACATGTGCCTACATAGTTACGGAGCTCTGAGTTGAGCGGAAGTGAGGAAGAAGAGAAATACTGATGCTGAAATGCTGAAAATGGCAGATACAAGACTCAGAAACTGGAAAGAAAACAAAACGGAAGAGTGAGCACACGTTATATTTCCACTTAGGTTTCCCTCTGCTTTGACTGCATACACAGCATTTGCTTTGCTTTTGGCTTGCATGAGGATATAGACTATTACTGTAAAACTCGGCAAACTACGCCGATGATTTCTCGTGAGAATAGTTGGTCATACAGTCTGCGGGATGATCCCATCTGGTATCTTGTAGCCATTGTTGTAATCGCTGCAATGTGTTGTTTTTGATACAGGTGACATGCAGACAGGCCCTAGAAGCACAGACAGGTGGCCTCTGGTGGCCTCTGCACGTATTACGGAAGTAAAACAGGAGGGAAGAAGCGAACCCCAAAGCTCATCCATCGCCCCATATGAAATACGACCCCAGTTTTGATTATGACATGACGGAACATGGACGAATACAGAAAGCACCGCTAAAGGCCCTGGTAGATCTAATACTCCGTGGTCGACTGTTTATTCCCCTTTGAATAAGACCATCTCAACTGCCAACTCAGATAGCTGCTAAATATTGTAAATTAAACATTCTGTGGCCCCGTAGTCTTGCTTGGCTCTTGTTCCCGCTGCTGCCCGAGCGATCCCGTCGGCAACATGCAGATATACAGAGGAGCGGGCATAACAGTGTAATTGCAGAGTTGATTAACGGGGGAGTTAATGGGAAAGTATTTTCAAGGTACTCCAGGCCATAATTGTACACCGTTCTCGCTGTAAGTTACTTCATTTTATAATATGACTAAAAATTAAAATGGGCGAAACTAGGCTGCCACTGAAGACTATCACTTTACGAGCATGCAGATTCTCACTGTGATAGCGTATCAACGGCAGAAACGAAATAAAAGGCCCAGTATTCAAAGACCCTCGTGGAAAAAGAGGAAAACAGCACGCAAGACACTCTATTCCGTACGCTCAAACACCCTGACGCCCAGGACCTTGAAGAGCAACACAAGCGTAAAAAAGCTTGGAGTGTTTAAAATGGGACCCACAACGGCGAGGACCGCAGCTCCTTCCACTATTGTATTCTTTACTCAGTACGGGGCAACCTATGAAGAGTGGACCGCAAATAGCCCGCATACTGTACAGACCCGCTTTCTATCATTTATTAACTACGATTGGTTAGAGATGATCTGATAAAAGCGATAATATTTTCAAAGTCCTCTGCACTGTACTAGAAAGCGCCATCTTCTTGGCACCCTATTTCGTAACTATCGTGCTTGCTTTAACGGTTGAACTATGTTAAGAACTTGTCTGATCAAGATTTGTCGGTTCCTATTAATTCGTCAGGTAGCGCATTTCTAGGAACAGTTTTAATACAAATTAACACCGCCCAGCAGCCATATGCCGCGGCTGCTTGACACAAGGCACTAGAAGACAGAGACTAGAGAGAGACAGCGGGTAGAATAACAGGACGGTCTGATCAGGAATTCGACAAACCGTCACAATAGCTTGCTGCAGAGTTGCAACTGAAACAATATCAGGAGTAATATGAGAGTGCTAGAAATAACGCACCAGAGGAAAGATCTACCCATTACGAAAGGAGGGAAAGATGATACAAATGCTCCACATCCAAGCTGCCCTAGCACTGTCTGCTATATTAATGCCTCGGCGAGGCGGTGGTGGTTGTAAACAAGAACAAAGTTGGTGGTGGTAACCATTTCCGCGTGTGAGATCCAATTTTTAGACTAGCTATATACAGACACTGAAGATGTACATAAAAAAATGTACAACGCAATAGGTAGGTGGTGATTGGGAAGCATAACAAAATAAGCAAAGAAAGCAAAGAGACA
Source organism: Ophiostoma ulmi (assembly GCA_029298715.1). Taxonomy (NCBI): domain Eukaryota; kingdom Fungi; phylum Ascomycota; class Sordariomycetes; order Ophiostomatales; family Ophiostomataceae; genus Ophiostoma; species Ophiostoma ulmi. The sequence continues at coordinate 1,620,811 of JANSLN010000002.1, read as the reverse complement.
GCCAAGATAGTATAGATAAAACTAAATACAAAATGACAAAGCTGTGGTATATCCTCAATATGGGCCTCGGCCTCCTTTTTCTCCCACCGGGCAATATCAGGGCCAAGTAGACGAGCCTTGTCCTTGACCTATCGTGCCAGAACAAATAGTACATGTGATATGCGAAACAGAAATCCAAGAACATAAACCCGCAAGATGTTGTTGATCATAAAGGTGAAGGTAAAGAAAGATAAAAGTAAAGGGTACGGGTCCGGGTCCGGGCAAAATGTAACAAAATGAACGCTACCCTTTGTTGCAAAAAGGTTATGAATCAAGCATGCACAATCTGGCATGGAAAACAGAATCATGACTCTTCCATGATGCCTCCCTCACCGCCGCCCTCTTCGCGCCATTCGCGGCTCTTCTCCGTCAGCTTCTTAACTCCCGCAACCCGCACGGCCCACAGGCTTTCGATCGGCGAGCGGAATGTAAACGCCCGCTGTGAGCTGATCACGCCAATGGCTTGCAAAACTGCTTTCCGGCTGTCGCGGCCAAATACGGCTGGGTGGTTAATCCACTCCAAGCTGGCCTCCAGCTCATTGTCCAACGCCGCCACCGTCTTGGCGTCAATGCCCGCTGTGTTGCTCATCGCTACGCCTATGGCGTCGTTGGACCGTGACCGCGACAGCATTGCGTTCGAAAGAGGAAATCCTGCCGCGGCCACTGTTACTGATGCAGCAGATGCCGTTGGTGACGGTGAGTGTTTGCGCTCGGGAGTGCCAATCTGCATAATAGGTGATCCGTCACCGCCGGGGTGTGGTGTTGAAGGGTTGGAGTGGCCCTTTCCGTTAGGCAGGGGCGGCACAGGTGGCAAGCCACCCTTGCCCAGTCCCTTGAGAATAGACCGCGTCTCGTTGAGCAGGGTGTGCGCACGCTCGTGCTGACCCCGGCTCACAAGAGTCAAAGCTCGCGTCAGCATATCCGATGTCAGCAGCTCCATCCGACGCTGCACAATACTCGGGTGTGGAGGAATAGGAGGTGTATTTTGCCACGATCGGGACTTGTGCTGGTTCGTCCCGGGCAGCATCGTAATCGCCAACAATGATGGCCGCGGCATTTGAATAACGCTGCCGTCCCGAAGGATATCACCCCAGCTCAGATCGGCCTGGATAAGAGGCACCTCCTCCACCGAAACAGCACGGGGCTCATCCTGATCCATGGGACCTCCGAGTGCTTCCAGGCCTGACACAATCGTCTCCCATGCATCTTGTGGAAGCTGCTCCTGTGAAGTATTGTCCGGGAGAATAACAAGCTGCACTAAAATATCACGCTTATCGCCAAAGCGCAGATCGCCCAGCAATGCTTCAGCATCGCGGCCAGTCGCACGTTTGGTGATTTGAAGAGCACCACTAATCTTGTGGAATTTGGCAGGAGAGCCTTCTGGTAGCTTGAGCTTGAGTCTCACATTCTGGTGCGACAGTGTTTGCATGGCACCAAGGCAGCCAGCCAGGCACTCCCGCAGCATCATCCAATCCTTAACATAAGTGTATGATGCCTTGGTCCGTGTTGACAGCTCAATCATCGTGTCAGGCTTGTGTGTCATGCCCAAGCCAAACGAATGAATTGTAATCTTGGCAGCCTCAGCTCGCGACACAACAAAATCAACGCTATCCGCATCTGATGTCGATGCGTCGCTAATCAGCAGGATGGTAGCAATAGGATTGTTGTACTTTCTCTGCATGAGCAGATCCATGGCCACATTAGCACCCTCCACCACATCTGCGCGGTGGCTCTTCTGGCCCACGGGCTTGATAGAGCTGAGAACGCCACTCCAGCCAGGCCACGACTTGGTAGTCATGCCCACAAGTGGCACACCACCACCGCCCGAGCCAAATGTCACCAGACCCATGCGATCACGCTCGCCCAGTGTGTGGACCATGAACCGCAGTGCGTCGCGCACGAGGTTGATTTTGACGCCTTGCATCGACGACGAAATAGGAACAACCACGACGACATCAATCGGAACGTGCACTGACGCAAACGGCAATGGCATGTTGGTCGGGCTCTTGTTGTAGTTTGTGTATTCTGTCGGGGCTGTTGTCACAGACTTATTGCCACCGAATGATGATGCAACAGAGCCCACGCGGTGCTGCCGTCCGCTTCCTGGTGTCCGCAGCCAGTCGTCTTCGTCCGCCTCGGAATAGTCTCCGCGGTCATATCCAGGACTGCGGATGGGTGAGTTGTCGACGGCGTATAGGTCAAGAAGGGCTTGCTGCCACAACTTGAGTTGATTCCGGTTATCAAACCGAAGATGGAATTGGGGTAACTCATTCACAGACAAGTTCAGTGTCAGGACATTCTCACCCACTGAACCAGTCTCGGACACCTCATTCAAGTGCTTTTTGATCAGGATCGAGCCCTTGAGTGTACAGCGTGTCTTGCGGATTGGCGAGCCATTGATGTGGCCGTTACTTTGGCCATTGCTACCGCCATTGGAATCCTCCCACGGCTGCTGTTGTGATGCAAGCGAAGAACCGTTGGCGCCCTTCTTCTCCTTGACGCAAATAAGCATCTCTGCGAAAAGAAAACACTCCAGCTCCTGCCATGAAACTTTGTCTTTGCCGACACGCAGAGTGCCATACAGACGAAGTTTTCCGAACCGGCCAAAATCAAGTCCGTGCCAGTTGTCGACGCGGCTGCGAAGATTTTCTGTCATCAATTCCAAAACCTCTGGTGACTCGTATGGAATGAACCGGGTTGGTGGAGCACACATAGGGGACGTCTGGCGGCCAAAATTATCGTCGTTGTTGACGCCGTTAGGATGAGGCATTTGAGAGGTTGCAGGTGCCCCAAGTTGCAGGTCATCTGGGTCTGCACGCCACTTGCAGTCAGGTACCTCGATAGTCACCAGGCAGGTGAGGGTCTGTTGCTGTCGTGACCGAGTGATGGTAGGAAATTCGGAGCGCACAGTGACGGTCGGTGCGGGTATGGGGTTGCGTGCTGATAGGCGCGGGCTGCTCACAGTCGTCTCCATAGCTTGCACATCGTAGTCATGGGCACGCCGAGGGCCATCGCTTCGCATTGTCTCAGGATAACCTCCTGTAGAAGGAGCGCCGGTTGCTTCACTATCGTTGCGTGCATGCCTTGAAGGAGTGCTTTGGTAGCGGTCCTGAGACCGCTCACGCTCACGATAACCGCCTCTGGTGACAGAGCTATCGCGGGGATTGCCGTTGGTATGGTGGCCATTGCTCCGGCCTCCGCTGCCTGTGCTAGCACCACTTGGCCGAGGGTTGGAACCCCGGCTCGGAGGGCGAGCTGACTGTTCTTCCCAATTCGCTGGTGTTGGTGTAGCTGCGCCCATGGAGCGATTGTCGGCGACAGACACCGACCGAACCAAATTGGTGATTTTCTCTGGAAGAGTTAGCCTAGCTCTCTGGGTCTTGTAGCAGTATGATGTAGATATCATAGAAACTTACCAATGTCGAGAACGTTGCCACCCCGACTTGTGTCGAGATGGAGAGGAGCATTGCAGGTTGGGCAGTATTGTGATTCAAATTCACGGATGAATTCGTAAAAACATGCTTCGTGAGACACGTGTGTGCAGGAAAATTGGAGGATGCGTTCACCACGAAGAGTGTGCTCAAGAGGTTCTTCGCAAACGGCGCAGACACTTCCCACAAATGTGCGTTCCCTCCGGGAACGAGTCCGATCTGACGACATACTAGTATGCTGTGTGGCTGCCGTAGTCTGGGTCGTGATGGTCGGTGTCGTAGTCGACGACCGATATGATGGCGCACTGAGTGTACGACCCGATATAGATGAGTCTAATATTAAATTAGCAATTACTTCAAATTATATTCATGTGAGGAGTCAGTTCAGTGTAGACATGAGAAAGAAATAGCAATCAGGTGTAAGACGAGCAGCAGCAGAAGCAGCAACGAGACTGGATTCGCAAATGTGGCATATATGAGAGAAAAGGAGATGATTAGAAGATGTCGCCTTACTCTTCTCTGGATATGTCGATGTTGTGGTGTATGAGTTTATCGACCGTTCACCGCTCGAGTAGATAGGCCGGCGATCAAGATCGCTTCGCCAACTCGAATTTTGATATGGCCGGGGGTTTGTAGGACTGATGATGCCCAAATCGTGAAGGGCTGCCGGGGAAATCTGATGCTGTTCTCTTGGGTGTTTCTCCTTGGATGACCGGTCAAGCCTGTGTGATCGAAAAAACATGGCCGAAAGTGGTAGACTGAGAATTGGGCAAAGGCAAAATGGTATGAACTATTCAAGCGAGTCGATATAGGCGAGCTAGATAAACAGGAGATCCAATGCGCGAGGCGGTAACAAATGTTGAAATCGGGTGTATTGGTTGTTTAAATTGCTATGATGTTGGTATGCCGGTTCGATACACGCACGCTGCTTCTGCTGATGCTTCTTGTATTGGATATATGGTGAAAGGGGCAAAGAAAAAAAAATCATAGGTTGTAATGTTGTTGAAAGAAAAACCTCACCGTTGGGGTTTCTGGGAGATCCAGGGCTGGAGAGTCCTCTTATTAAGCCAGTGTTCCGGTCCGAGAGGGCGTGTGCTTTCTTGTTCGATTATGCTCTAAATTGCATAGCTTTCTTGTTCGACTAGGGGGGGAGGGAGGGTGGTATCCTGGAGTTGGAGGTTTGTGCGCACACCCGAGGCGACTTTATGCGCGGGCTAGACTGATACCACTGCACAAAGGTAGAATCCCACCATATGGTGAATCACCAGTGGCCAGACCAAGTTTGCGATTCTGTTTTCAAGGCGTCTGTTAGGCTACAGAACGGTCAGCGAAAGTTTCTTTTTCGAGAACATTTAATACTTTGATACTGTCTAACTTTGGCAGTGAGAGATCGGTGAAAATAAAAACACACCAGGTGGTAGGTGGAGAAGGAAAAAGAAAACAAAAAAGCAGCAAAGGCCCACCGTCACATATATATATAGATATCAATACCAGCGCTTGCTGTATATATCACGAGCTGCGAATATGTGGAGAAGGGGTTCGTCAAGACGCCAAAGAGAAGAACTTTCAAGTCGCAAGATGTTGGTGAGTTGCCGTAGAAGGATAGTGTTTCAAAACCTCGGTGACGGCAAAGCTGGGCCGAAGGAAGAGATAGCTAGCCACAAAAGTGACAAGAGTCAAGTGCGAGATAGGAAAAAGCAAGTCAGGCATGACAATGGCGTGAATCAGTCGATCATGATCAGGGTAGACTATGTTGGTGGCGGCATCTTTTTCTGGCGAGAGTATGCATAGACAAGTTTGTGGCCCGTTCATATGATAAACCGGTCAATGAACAAGACATAAGAGTCTAGTATGAATCTGGTAGAATTCATGGCAGTCTACAGGTCGGGGTAAAGACTGTCGATGCATCTTCTGGCAGTTTCTGGGGCAGCGGTAGCCGACATGAGGAGAAGCAATGTAGAGGAGTCGAATGGGTGTAGATGGGGGACCGGGACGGCAGCAAGTGTCTGTGTTGGTGCAGGTATGTGGTCGTGCGCGCATGGGAACGAGTATGTGCGCCTGCGCTTACAGGCAGGCGTAGGGCGAGAAGACGGGCCGTTTTGAGGCGGTCCGCCTAAGCGGGACAGGGCAGATGGTAGAGGTGGCAGGATGCCATGCTAAGCAAACAATAGAAACAAAGTAGAACCAAAAAAAGCGTGAAAATACAAGATCAAGGACAAAACTGAGGATGAAGCGAGGGGACGGAAGAGGTCTGGAAACAAGACAAGAGGCTGGTGCGAGAAGCGAGGCGTTGGTGGTCAAGCGGTATAGCAGAACAGTATTTACAAACCTTTGGGAAAGCCGAACAGAGAAGCAACCGAAGCAATAGAAAATGCACAAGGTGAAGCGCGAAAGCACAAGACGATGATGTCTGAGTTTGAGTCTGAATCTGAGTCTTATCCTGTCATCTGATGTAGGCGGAGAAAAGAAGGGGCGCGAGAGATAAGAGGGGCGTGGTGTCTTGGAGCAAAGATTGGCGCGGCGAGAGCTGGTGTAGGTCGTGTGCGCCGGCATGCGCAATACGGAGCGATAGAGGGTGCGATCGTGAGGTGGGACAAAAAAAAAACGATGACTGTTGTGAAGGAGGTGAAGCGAGAAAGCTGAAATTGCGAGAGGTATGAGGAAGAGAGGAGAAAACAGGATGACAGGCAAAAGGCAAAGGTAAAAAGGCAAGAACAATAGGCAATAGGCGATAGATGGAAGGAATAGGAAATAGAAAATAAGGAGAAGGGGAAGGGTAAGGGGGGAAAACAAATCGAGCTACAGGGAAGGTGAGGTGAGTAATTAGAGTACGAGAGAAAGAGCGACCGACCACGTTACGAAGTAGAGCGAACTAGAGTCGACAAAGAGCCAGGCGGAAGGCAAGAAGGACTATTGGGGGAAGAAGAAACAGGGGAAGCAAGGAACCAGGGCCAGAAAAGAGCAAGGGACCCAAGAGAAAGAAGGAAACGGAGGCAGGAGATTGGCCAATGGCGTAGAGTACCGTAATATGCTAGGCCAAAACGTGGGCCCTCCTAGGTGTTAAAAACGGCACCAGCGAGACTTTTGGCGTGTTTTGGCACCGGCGGCCGTTGGGCTGGGAAGGAGGAAGGCAAAAAGACATACGGTCCGGTTGCACTTTCCCCTGGATAGCTTGAAGTTGGCATTGGCAAGTTGCGCTAGAACAGGCACGAACATTTTAGCGCATAGGCGATGTCAAGCAAGAGCAGATAAGATAGTCAGGGTGCTAAACGGAATAAGCAATTTTGCGGCGCACAAACTATAGACGACTACGGAGTAGAAGAGTTCAACTTTGGAAGGTTCGAAGCAGCAGATGCCACGAGGGTTCATGCATCAATAGATAAAAGAACAAGACACATTGGGCGATGCGGAAGGTGCTGTCTAAGTAATATCTGTATCTCAAGATCAAGATCTAGCATCGAGTATCAAGCATCAAGCATCAAGCATCAAGCATCAAGCGGGTAAAATTATGGTTCACGGCAACCAGCAATGAGCATATATCAGCGTTGTCGGCCAGTCCGGCCCATATACATATACTAGACAATGGCGATAGCGGCTCCCACCATCTCAGCACTCACCGGCAGCCAGCGAGACAAAATGCTCTTCCTCCAGCACAGACTCTGTTCCATAGTCACTTTATGAATCCGGTTTCTCGTGTCTGCGTTAGAGTAAGCTCCTGCGCGCTTGGAAGTGCAGAGTCAGTTTCTCTTGTTCTACGTGGTATACATGACGGTTGCGATAATACGACGTCGTTTAATATGCAAGCCGGGGCGTCTGCTGTCAGACCAGACGGCGGGCCAGCTGCCAGATACTGTGCACTGGATCATCACAATTCACCCGCACATGCTCGTAGATACCATGATGGACAGAATGTATATTGGATATAATTCGGTAAGATAGTAACAGACGCGGACGTCGTGAGCTGAGTAAGGGCTGAGATGTTGAAAGCTGTGCCTCCCTCGATATATTTCGATAACGACACATTCAGTTTCTACTGAGTACAGTGGCAGAGTGGCACCGCAAAATGGAGGCCAGGCCGTTTTGATATCTTATGTACTTTCTTTGCAGGGTTTGGGTTGAGAAAGACCCCTGGCCAGAATTGATTTCCCGGCTGTCTTCTCGCCCCCTTTCTCTCCGCTATCCCCACTATGCTTGTCCAAATAGTCCATAGTCATAGGAATGTCCACATTCGCCCATCTTGACCCCTGCAGGTACACCGAGGAGACAGAATTGCATTAATTGTTGCTACTTATTAGGTTTTCATTAGTTCATTGGAGTGCGAGAATTCAAGCAAGTACGTTTTCGCGGAGTGCAGTGTCGTACAAAGAGAAGCTGTGTACAATTCCCTCATTCATTACGAGATTGTCTGTATCGTGCAAGGAAGGCAGACATAAAGTGCATAACACCAACTCAAGGGGTTCAAAGATGTGCTTCCATATCAAGACGGTCGAGATCGTGCAACTCATGCAAGCCACCGCTCGTGCATAGCTAGAGCACCGTATCTTCCGAATGTATGCAGGCGGCGCGGGGTGAATCCATTTATAGTTTGGCAATGGACTGTTTACTTGTACAATCCGAAACATCAGTCGGAATACATCAGTCAAGTCAGGTTGGACAAGTCAGGTCGGACAAGAGACTGCCGACAGAGTTTGTATAGCTGGGTGCTTGAGCTTAAATTTTGCACAAAACAAAAACACATATGCGGTAAAATAAAAGCAATTGCTAATGAAAATAGATTGACAACGAAAACGGACGAACAAAAGGTGCACGAAAATCTCAAAATAATAAAAGCCCGCTCAAAAACATCAAAGAATGGGAACTAGATATGAGATAGACATGCACATTAAGCTGTACACTCATATCGTTGTCCATATCCATATCCATATCCGACTGCGAGACTAGCAACGTATCTAAATCATACTAATGCATGGACATGCTTCTGTAGATGTTGAGATGCTCTTGATGCTGTGGCCGGCCGAATGAAGAGGAATAATGTGTCGTGAATCGAGCCAACAATACCCCAAGTAAATATATGTTTAACTGCGGAGGAGGATGCGAAACACTTGAAGAAAATTTCTATTCCAGTAAATATAAACTCTCTCCGTACTTACATAAAATACTATCAGTCCAGTGAATAATCTTCCGTCAGGAGCATTATGCACAGTCAGAGCTGTCGATCCTAGGTGGAACGCCCCTCAGCATGTGCTCCGTCGTATTCCTACAGACCAGGCCACGAGCAGACTCTTGAACATCCCTTCCCAAGAAGGAATACATAGCATGATAGAAATGGCCATCCAAGGGGTTGCGTAGTGTTTGCAGCTAAGCCCTATTTCGGCTTTGCTGTGTTCCTTCTTCGTTCTCTGCTTCATCTTGTGAAGATTTATATCATGATATGCGAACTTTGGCTCACATCGCTGCTTTGCTATCATAGGATACATGTGCATACCCAGTCTATTCAAAGGTCCCAACAAAAGAAGATACAGAGCAGTTACCTTACAATATGTTTATAGGCGACATGTGGTCTTCCCCGGGTCTGCTCGCAAGTGTCACCATATCAAGCCGTTAAGTCGTCGGGTACCCGCTACCACGAGGATAACGGATACTGGTTCAAGACGAAGAACAACGAATAATCCATTTTCTGATTCTAGGGATTAGGCGAAAACGTGATTTGATTTCCACCGTTGTTACCGCGTACATGGAACAGAATACTAACAAGCGACCGATTGCCTACCAGTCTGTCGATATTTTATTAATTCGGGCGGAAAAGTGCCGGCGTAGTCTATTAATACCGTCCTCGTTATCGCTAGGCATAATGGAGATATATCTGCGACGACTCCCAGCAAGGGTTAAGATGAGAAGAGGGGGGTCAGAATAATATGGGATGGCCATGTGGCTCAACATCAACGCTTGTGTGTCTTCGGCTACTGAAGTGAACGAATATACTGTCATGCAATTAATTACACAGTAAATAAATATTCGTTCTCTTCCATAGTCCCCCAAGGAGCCATACTCGTAATATTCCAGATGACAGGTAAGTACAAGGGCAAAACTGCACTGAACCATGCCGCTAACAAGTATCTTCGATTCCTTCTTCAGCCCCATGCATCGCAGCACTATCCACCGTACCCGTTCGTCTCCGTTCAAGTCGGGTGTAATGGTAGTGCTAATTTCTTTACATGTTAGGTAGGTATCTTATGAACCAAATATAGGATAGGAAGCTGGCCCAATCTAAAAGAAAAGGATGAAAAATATAAGCCACGAGCCTGCCATGCGGTCTCCTTGCTTTCCCCCACCCCCTTTCTCGTTCTCACCTAGAGCATCTCAATATTTCCTCTTTGTATCTCACAATTTCACCACTTGTGTCCCCTCTTTCACCGGTGACTAGATCCCTCTTGATACTATTTCTACTCTGCCATACGCTATGGTAGTCTCGATCTCGCTCAGGCTTGGACACTATCTCTTCTACAGCACTAGCAAGTTCAGATTCAAAACTTACCCAAACTCCGTACAAGTATATTTAGTTCGCAATTCGCAACAGCCTGATGCGTGCTGTGCTGTGCTGTGCTGTGCTGCATGAATATCACTGGCCAAAAAGCATTGTGGCTATTAAGGGTCTCCGTATCAAATTATGTATTAGGCGCAAGGAGACGCAAGAAAATGCAAGGAGGGAAGAGAACTATGAAAGAGTAAATTTCAGGGGCAGTAGCAAAATGACCTTTCACAAAAAAAATGAAAGCTTCCATCATGTTCTGTTTTTCTTCGCTTCCTTTTCTTGTTCTTCTTTCCTTCTAAGCTTGGCCAGACTTCCGCAGATGCATACTAAACAATTAACGTCCGAGCGTGCATTAACACGTTGAATGTCGGCCAATCCCCTTTGGCAGCGCTCACCTCACATCACAGTAAGCTCTGTTTGGGATAGTGTGAGCTTCTGCCTTTTTTGTAGCTCTTCGAAAGCGCAACCACCTTGGATGCAAAATATTCGTTTACATCACGAAAAGGAGAGAGAAGACTCCATCTGATAGCTTATAATTATTTGATCAGAAAACCAAAGGATGGCCGGGTTCTGAAGAAAGAAAGAAAGAAAAAAAAAAGGGTTGTGTCAAAAGGAGGTCGGGATTTAATGCACTCGGAAGAAAACTAGCCGGCTGAACTGACAGAACAAAAGTACTACGAAGTAGAACCACAAGAACAAAGAATAGAGAACATAGCTTGTACTAGGATACAGCTTAATGGGCACTAATACCTGACACTACCCGAGCACCCGTCACTTGGCCAATTTAAGAACAAAAGAGGTAATAGGAAAAGAGGAAAGGAGAAATAGTTCAGACAAAAAATGATCTAGGTCAGACGGCAATTTTAGCATCCTGCTTCACATTTACAAAAGGTCAAAGCAAAGCAGCCAATCTCAATGAGGAGACAATATTAAATTTGAAAGGGCAAGATACTCCGTAAGTGTGCCATTGATAGTCTTCGTGCTGATCTCTATTGCATCGATCAATCACTACAATTACTCATCTCTTCGTATGAGTACGGAGTATGCAAATCTCAAAATATAACGGAAAATATACGCAAGGCGAGTACGTGAGAGATGTCCGGGAGCTTGCATGGGCAAAGGGGGTGGTCGTGGGTGTGTTTTCTGCAGGTCCGTCTCAGTATTTTCTTGTAATCCTTGTAAGCCCTGTGGTTTTCTGCTTCTAGCTTCTACTTTACAAGCTCACTGACATCTGCACGTCGGTATGTCTCCCTGCATGTCTCAGAAGCAATGTCTTGACAGTCGACTCGGTGCCAGTATTGACCGCTCTTGTGCTACTTGAAGCAGGAAATCAGAAATCGATATCATCAGAAGAATGTTTCACAGAGGAAAATACAGAAAAAATTATATTTAACAGGTCAGGATTCGCATGTCTCATACCAGGTAAAGGCACGTTCCTCATCTTATGGTATATTAAGATACATACGCAGATATCAGCCTATGCGTCGTACAGAGTATTATTTTACCTGCAAGGTGTTGTCTCTCCCAACGAGACCGGCAGTAAGCCAAGCTGTAAACATACCCAAAAGCACTTGTCCAGTGTTCCTGATAACCCCTGATGACCTAAACACCAGTGGGCATGTTCTTTAAACGGGCTAGTAGAGAAAAGAGAGAGAGAAAGAAGAAGAAGAACAAAAGAAAGACAAATATGAAAGTACAGGTTAACACAAGGCTAGGGATCTCAGTAAAGCCTGGCGGTGGTAATATTAAGATGCACTACGGAACATTAACTGGGCGAATTTCGCAGGCGTACAAGTGCTCGCTGTAAAAATAGCATACAGGTCAATACATCAACATGTTCTGTATTACTCCTTACGACATGGGCATGTTCCAGTCACAATTCCATGTGCTCGAGCCTCTTTGAATCACCCGACAGACATCATGGCCAAACCGGTATGCATATCTACTCCATGCACCTACTAAATAGTGGCCGTGTGAATTGTGGTCACTTGACAGTCTACAAGCCGCGCCTACGACGTAGAAAACGCCACACAACGCTCTCGATCACTTAAAACATGGCAAACAACGTGAGAAAACGAAGCTGGTTCAAATTGGCCTGACGTCTGGCTTTGTCCTCTCAAGCATCCAAGATAATAAATTAAACAAACAGAGGAGACAGGCACACGCTGCCGATCGTCACAATTACGTCGAAACGCCTCGTATGCAATCCTCAGTGCTTCAATGTATCCTAGTATGTTGATCATTGCCTTTCAGGGACTCACACTGCATCACTGCAATACTGCATTACTGCATCTTATCACTGTATCACTGCATCCATGTATCTTAAGTTGGCTTGTGACAGTCAATGGACGTCGTCCGACATATGTATGTGACCCGGTGTGATTTTGAGACTACTTACAGATAGATTCACGGTCTGCAGTGATCCTGTTACTATAATCCCAGCATCATCGTCATGCCCTAGGTCTCCCAAGCTCACTTCGGCCGTTCCATGTGCAGAACTTGAGTGCATTTTCATTAAGCCTTGTCGTAATAAACTATGCAGATACATCTCTAGATCGTAGGCGTTACATTAATATTGCAGAAAGTAGACTGGAGTGCTCCGTCCGGTCCACCCTTTTACCTCCTGCATGGAGACACGCAAAGTACCATGCAGCGTTGCACTCAGAATGGGATCTCAACATACGAAGTAGCCCGTATTAGATATTGCTGTTTTGTGTTAATTTTTTGTGTTTGTTTTTGTTTAGTAGCTGTATTTGTTTACCTGCGGTTGGTGCTCATATTCCGTTTTCCCGTTGGTTGAGAAACTAAGACAGACGTCAAATTATTTGGTAATACGATGGCTCCGAAAGGGAAAGAGACGGGCCAAGCCGATGAAAACTCGTATCTAGTAAGATACATTCGGGAGGAAGGGGCGGACAGAAGTGAATAGCACAGGAAGGTGCAATCTACTCAAGGTTGTTCCAAAGAACCCGAAAGGAAAGAGCGGCATTGCATACAAGTACCACATAGACAGCGCACTCTCCAATCCACGGACTGCGCGGGAAATCAGTCCTCTGTGGGTTGCCTCTAGCGAGTGCGACACAATTGGGAAAACAAATGGTTTCAATGAAGCAGGGTTGCGGAAAGCTGTGGCCTGTTGCCGGAGTCTGGTTCTCTCGAACGCCTCTGTGGGCGAGCCAAGCAAGCAGCCACCGAATATGGAAGGAGTGTATAGTAGTGCAATACTAGTGCCATAGAAGGAAGGTGAAGAAGCGCTGTTAGTCGGGCTATAGTGCGCTGTATTGAGTGTATTAGCTATTTGCGATCATTTGCAAGTCTCAGTATTGATACAAAAGACAGGATAAAGAAAACCGGAAGATGCAAGACATGCAGATAAGCTACATCAGCATCTCCTCAGCTCTTCAGCCGGTCTTTCTCTGTCCTTCTGGAAGACCTCCATGGCTTTGATATTTGCATCGATAGGCGCACATATATGTATGCATGGTACTATTGGGCAATACGTTTTTTTTTTCTTTTCAAAACTTCATGGCCGGACCTCGTATCCTGTTGTTTTCATTGTGATGATCATATTGAGACTGTTGAGGCGTTGACATGTCTATCAGGTGTGTCACCTCGTCTACCCGTACGTCTGTATGTCTCACTATAGGCACCTCGTTTAGAACGTTGCATCTGTATAATTTTATGTGCATCGAGAAGAGTTTTGATGAGACAGGTCGATATATGTTCACTTCTCAGCAGTTTATGAAGGTCTTATATCTACTATATCACAGTATATCGTAAGTCGTATCGCAACAAATCATGAGTTCCAGATTCAGCTTCACTTAAACAAACCCCCACGTCAACCATCCTTGTGATGTGGGTGGTATTGCTGGCTACTCCCGCAGAGCCAAAGCGCACTTTGACACATGACCTCTCCCGACTGCGCCGTATGCGCCGTGTTGTATGATGTACTCTAGTCAGCGCCGGCTCCAGTCTCTCTGGCTTCTTGCCTCTGATATTTTGTCTTTTGCCTCTTGCTGCTTGTCTTTTTTATCCTCTCAAACACAGGCAATTATGCATATGTATGCATGGTCCAGGAGAAAAACTTCTGTATGTGTTGTAACCCCCGTAGTCCTCCAATGACTACATAACGAGCATTTGCATGCAAATGATACCGCACGGCCGTTGTCGGTTTGTTGCCTCGTTGCAACCTTGGGGTGGCAATACTCCGTCATGGTTCTCATGGGTTGATAGAGGTAGGCTGGGCAATTTGAATTATCTAAACGGTAAATATGAAATATACCGATCAGAATAATATGTACAAACAGAAGAAGGTGGACGAATTACTCTGGATAGGGAAAAGAGTCCAGATACTTCCTCTTGTTATTTTCCGCAAGGAACGATCGCGCCTTGAAGAAAACGTGCGACAGACTCAGCATATGGAGCATCCAGAACTTACCTCACCCATCAAATCGGGGCATAATATCATCTTGGCAAGAGGTAATAAAACAAATTTCTGCGTTTGCAATGATACGAAGGTATTGAGTGATAACATGAAATTAAATAAGCTGGTCTTTGCCAACCTTGCACTATTGACTGCCACGCAAATGCTCAAACGTTCAACCTCTGCAGACCCTGTAATCAACAGCTGTCATCTCTTAAGCGATGTAATGCGACACACTATTGGTGGCAGGGTTTATGGAATAGAAGACCGTAGCAACGGAGCGGAAGAAAGGAACGAAACCAAGCAGAGGGTGGCCAGCCCCTTGGGCCGGTAAAACAAGCAGTGGACATCTTCAATATCTCACAGAATATATAAGATATATATTTTCTACTCTCAGACGGCTACCGGCCACTGGCTACAACACCTGTTGACTGTACTGTGTAAATACAACAATATCGTGCTACACCACCAGTCGGGCAAATACTACTCCTTATCAAGTACCAAGTACATGGTTATTTTCCGTGAATACAGAGTATGAATTGTTTATAAGCCCCAATACAATACGACAATGCTGAAGGAGCAGAGACTACATACATGCATGAAGCCGGTACTTGCTATAGTTTGTCCATCGAAACAAATAGCCCCTGGCTGTTCTGTCTGTTGGTTTCATGATCGGCTCCGTTGTCGTCGTTGTTCTGCAAGATGGCAGCTTTCTTCCCGCGTTGCAATAGCTTTTGTTGGTAGACTCGCATGGAACAGAAACACGGATCGCTCCCAATGATGCTCCGATGATGCCAGCCGTACCTCTGTGTGGCTGAGTAGTTTCTGATTTTTCGAGTGGCACCAACCGCCTATTGTCTATCATAGATTATGTCCACAGCCACGATAGTCCGGGTACTGATGATCAGTGCATCATTTGGAAATGCACTTGTAGATATACTTGTTTCAGTCTCTGGTCGGGAGACCAAGTGTGGATGGGATGTTGCTGCCCGCTCGCTGCTGGTCTATGCGTGGCCGGGCCGTTGTGTCATTGTACCATTTGAGGCATTGTTCACTCTAGCATCTGAGCAGCAGACAGATCCAGCAGGCAGTCTTAGGAGTGCAGTAGAATGAGCGTGGTGTGGTGTTCGACAGAGTAGTGGGCTCTTTGTGTTGCGATAGTCATACCGAAGTATTCGTGATCATAGTTTGTAGTGTTGGCACTGATCAGTATGGTAGCAGTACTTGAATGCGAAGTCAATAGTAATGGAAAATGTGCAATATTTTGCAGTGCCATTATATGTTTTAATAGAAGATTAGTCATTGATTGATCAATTTTCTACTGGTTGTTTTTATTATTTGCTTTTTTTTTGTTTCAGTTCATGATATTTAAAACTTAGCAATTGAATCACCATAGGAATATCACTATTACACATTTGAAAATCACGGAAACAGTATCGTGTTGATCTATTTTATTCATTAAGATAGCCGTGAGAAAGAAACGGAAACGAAAATAAGCAAAAAATGATAAAAACGACAAGGAAATCTCTGCTGAAGGCCCTTCTCATCGTTCCCATCAAGTAATTTTATGTACATTCCTGCAATTTGTGATCGTATCCAGATCAGTCCTCGTCCCAGTTGGGGTTGGGCCCTGGCGGCTTGGGGCCACCGGCTTGTCTAGCCACAATGATCTGGTCAACCGACAGCACAGTTCTTGCCGCCTCTGTTGCCAGCTTGATGGCCCAGCTCTTGCTTGCCAGCAGATCCAGGAGACCCTCGTCCTTGGCGTCCAGGGTGCCAGTGCCGTCGTCGTTCTCAACGTCGACACCGTATGTCCACTGGTCCTTCTTGTGTGCAGATGCGTAGAGGTGGCTCAGCACCTCGGTGGCATCCAGACCGGCACTCTCGGCCAATGTGCGCGGCACGACCTCAAAGGCCTCGCCGTACTTCTTGATAGCGTACTGGGCCAAGCCTGGCGTTTTCTCGCCAAATGCCTGCAACCGTTCCACCAGCTGGATCTCTGTCGCACCGGCACCGGGCACCAGGCGAGCATCCTTTGTGATAGCCTTGACAACATTGACACCGTCGTCGACGGCACGCTCAATGTCATCCAGATGGTTCTGTGTAGCACCACGCAGCACAATCGTGGCTGTGCGCGTCACCTCGCTTTCCTGGCGGAAGACAGTCACGCGGTCACCACCAACCTCGAGGGTCTCAACAACATCGATAGTACCCATCTCCTCGGGCATAGGCGCACCCAGACGGGCCAGCGGTGTGGCACCAACAACACGGCATATCCGGCGTAGCTCAAACTTGCTGAGAATGCGGATAACCAGGATGCCGTAGCGGTTGAGGTAGTGCATGGCAAGCTCACCGACAGTAGAGCCGGCAACAACAACGCGCAGGCCGACGTCGTACAGCTGCTTGATGCTGGCCTCGAGCTGGGTCTCCTCGCCCTTGGTGAAGTCCATCATCTCCTTGGCGTTGTGCAACAGGACAGTACCCTTGGTCTCAGTCTGGCTCGTGTCAATAGGACACGAAAAGACACCGACCTTGGCCTTTTGCACTTTCTTGACGGTGCCATCGGGGGCCTTTGGGAAGACCATGCCGCGCACGACACGGCTCTGGTCCAGGCTGCCGCCCATAATCTTGACGACACGGATGTTGTCGACGTTGAACAGAGCAGGGTTCTTGGGTAGCACCGCCAGTACGGCCTCGGCCACAAGCTCGGCAAGGAACTCTTCGTTGCCGTTCTGCTTGCTGCCAACGACGGTGCGGATAGCCTTGCTCAGCTCCTCCTGCGAACGCACATCCTGAACCTTGTCCACGACAAGCTCCTCAAGCGTCTCCAGGGCAAATTTTTGTGCACGCTCGTAGCCCGTAACGATATCAGCAGTCTTGAGGCCCATACGCAGCAGGTCCTCAGCCTTGCGAAGCAGCTCGCCAGCAAGGACAATGACCAGGTTGGTGGCATCGCCCATCTCAGCGTCCTGCTGTTGGCTGGCCATGACAAGCAGTTTAGCAGCGGGGTGCACGACGTCGAGCTCGCGCAGGATGGTGGCAGCATCGGAGGTCAAGATCATCTTCTGTAGGTGGTTGATGACGACCTTGTTGCGGCCGTAGGGACCCAGAGAAGTCTGGACAGTGGACGAGATGGCGCGGCATGCGTCAATGTTGCGGAGAACAGCGCCATCTTCAGAGTCGTAACTGTGGCTGTTAGTATCTGCTTCCTGCTGTCTACTTTCTGTTTTCTGTTTTCTGCTGTCTGCTGTCTAAACAGTCCATGCGGCAAACGTGCACCGAGGGGAAAGGGGTAAGCTAGGCGGCGGTGATGCCTGGCAGCTAGTAACATACTTGTTGTAGCCCGACTTGAACAGGTTCGCGTTGGGCGCGTTGGGGATATTGAGAGACATGGTTGTGAGTTGGCCGTGATCAGAAACCGCGGGTCGAAGCTTGTAGGTGGTCTCTTCAGTCGCCTCGTGGTTGTGTCGTGATGGCAGTGGTGGTCTCAAAAGGAGCTTCACACTACAAATCACTGGGACTCTAGTGGGGGGAAATGGCGGCCAAAAAAAATAGTTCTGGAGCTTTCGAATGCTGAAGCCTTGGGGGGGGGAAGAGTAGTATTGTGGGGCGGACCTGGAAGGCTTGTAAGGAACTTGGGACATACTGCAACAGTAGATAGGAAGGCAATAGGGGTCTTATCGATAACGCTAGACGCCATTGATTGTACTCCGTTGAAGTGGCAGAGTGGCAACAACGTTATTCCGCTGCCCGGCGCGTTAACGGGCAGGTACGACCCAGAGCTGCTACAGCACTGATGGGCAATCAATAGATCGCGCGTCGCTAGTGCCCAGCCAATCCATCCCATGTTCGGCAGCTGCCATTTATGCCATACAAGTGAATAGCCTCGTTTCGACACTCTCACGATACCCACAACTTACTCAAGCATCGACCATCAACCACACCGCGCATCTTTCATAGCACCGCCTATTACCGCGTATTCATTTTATTCTCATCAAATCAAATCATCACCTTTGAGTCTACGACACTCTCTATATTATCCGACGACAGACGCAATCGTTGCGAGATGGCGCCTGGTACGTCACCCGACCTATCTATCCCTTGGAGCAAACAGCCTCAACTTGGGCCGACTTCGACCTCAAATAATCAAACGATCTAACAGTTTCTAGCTACATCGCCTGGCGTCGCGCCATTACCGCCTTCCGTTGAGGAGGCTTACCGCCGAAAGTGTGTGCAACTCAAGAAGCGCATGGCCGAAGTTGAAGAGACAAACGATGCCGCACGCATTCGCCTGTCGCGGTTGAAGCGACAGGTAGAGAAGCAGCGCTTGGAGCGTGCTTTTCTCCTTGAGCAGCTCGCCAAGCGCACCAGCACGAATGTCGAAGACTCTGACGGCAGCCCTAGTCCACCTCCTACTGTTTGTTTTTCCACCACTCTTTATGCTGTAATGCTGTAATGCTGTAATGCATCAGGGCGAAGTAGTAGCTAACATCCAACAACTCTAGCCTAAAGATAAGCCTCTGCGTACAAAGCGCGGACATAGGAAGGCGTCGCTTACCGGCGCCGAAGGTGGCCCCGGGGCTAGCTTTGCCAGCCAAAACGACCAGATGTCACCTACATCCGATACATTCAATAGCCAAGCGCACACTCAGGAATCAGGAGCCAGCAGAAGTGCCCGCGCACCCAGAAAGCCCAAGAGTGGCGACGCGAGCAAAGTCAAGGGCAGCGATGACAAGGACGGTGATGCCAAGAGCGGCAGTGGCGGTGCCGTCTCGTATTTGAAACGCCCTGGCAACGGCTTTGAGCTCTACTGTGAAGAAATGCGGCCTGCTTTGGCTGAGAAGAAGGCGGCCAAGACCAAGAAGAAGAGTGACGAGGAAGGTGACGTGGACATGGAGGATGCCGATGCAGGCGCAGAAGAGGACGCCGATGCCACCGAGGTTAACATCGACGAGGAGCTGGCCCGCGGCTGGACCGATATGGAGCAGAACGAAAAGGACGAGTTCGAGACACGCGCCGCTGAAGAGCTAGCCAAGTACAAGAAGGCCAAGGAGGCACGACAGCAGAAGGAGAAGGAGGCCGCTGATGAGAAGGATGTCGAAGAAAAGGAGGCGGAAAAGGACGGCGCCATAGCAGAGAACAAAGCCGATAAGGCCGGCAAGACCGAAAAGGCTGAAAACACCAACAAATCCGAGGATAAGCTAGAGGGTGCCGAGAGCAAGGACAAGACAAACGCAGAGCCGGCCACCAAAGAAGACGCGCCGCTAACCAAGGACGACGACGTCGAGATGGCCGAGCCCGAGGCCGAAGCTGCCGCAAGTGACGACAAGGAGGCGTGAGTAGCTGCGATGCCAGCTGTTCCTCTCCTTGCGTCTCTTGTATCTACTTGCTCATCTCTTTTGCGTCTATTACTGCTACTCCTCCTTTATGTTCCTACTTCTTTGCTTCTTGTCTTTTTCATTGCCGTCTTGCTTAATATCTGGGAAACGGGCTGCTTTGTTCGGCGTGGATGTAACTATTATGTATTTCGCGTGTTGCGTTTGAATTCTTTATTTGCAATTTTTATATCTTACTGGTTCACATTTTTATCATCCTTCTATAGAAGATCGCCTCTGACCAATACAACAAGGGCGATGGCTATTATTCACTCACTTTGCAACTCATATGCTGTGGCTGATTGTCTGCTTACATATTGCTGGCATCTGGGTCGCGCCTTCCTTCCCTGCTCTTTCTAAATACAGCAACTTGCTAATACGTAGGTAGAGTACTTAAGAACGTCTCTGGGCTCTATCTCCATTGAGATACTTTTTTTTGCCTCAGTTATCCTGTCTTTTACAATCTTTCAACACTAAAAGTGCCTACCATGGATGTCCCGAAGCCGTCCGAGATGGAAATTTCATCGGACAAGTTCCCATCGAAGCTGGCATCTGTAATTACAACAATTGCAGATGCTAGGTTTGTAGTTATTGACTTGGAGATGTCTGGCATCAACCCGCCGGGTGCCCCAAGACTCGCGAACCCGACGATGGACGAGGTTTATCACCGCGCACGAGAGGCCACCAAGATGTTCCGCACGCTTCAGGTTGGGCTTACCTGCATTACGCAAGACGATACAGGAGATGATACAAACGGCATCAAGATGATCTCGCACAATTTTCACGTCTCGCCCATGTTCAACGACCTCTGGGACAGGTATTCCAAGAGCCTGGCCCAAATAGTGGACCGCACCCTGTCCATCTCCTACGACACGCTCATCTTTCTCAAGAAGAACTGCGTGCGCATCGAGGATGTGTACTTGAGGGGCGTGACCTATCTCAGCAGAGCCGAGGAGGCCGCTATCATGCCTCGATTCTTTCCGTCGTCCAAGACAGCCACTAACAGACGGGACGGAGTTGATATTGAAAATTCCGATGCTGAGACCAAAGCGTTCTACGAGTTTGTCCGGACCCGAATCAAGGCCTGGGAAGACAGCCATGACAGCGTTAGTAAACTCCGTTCTTTCAGTCATTACTCAGCTTTCTAACTGTTATAGTCATCCGACAGCTTCTTGAACATCTCCAACCCTCATGGAGAAACACTAAACCGTTTTCAACAGCGGCTTGTCTACCAGGTCCTCGAAGATAACTTCCCTGACAGATACAGTGCATTCCCCCGCTGCAATGTCTTTATGCAGATCCGTCACAAAGACGACAAGGAAGAGGCGGCGGTATGTAATATTGCAAAAGCAAAGCTGTGATATCTTGAACGCTTGAGCCCACACTGACCACCCATACAGCACCGTTTAGAGACAACCAAGAAGAAAGAAATAGCACTTTGCGAACAGCGTGGTAAGTTTAGTCTAATATATGACTATATAAGGCTACTACAATACCTAGACACTAGCTAACATGCGCAACGATAGGTCTTCGATACATCATAGAGGCTGTGAGTTGTACATCAGTATCAGACCTACTTGATGGAAAACAACCGCTAATAATTAACACATTAGCTCGTTGGAGGCGACTTTGCCTCTGGTATTGAGGTGGCCAGAAAATCAAAGTATTATGGAACTGATGAGGATATCGATGCAATCAAGTCGGCAGAGCAGAAGCTCAAGCAGAACTGCCCAGTGCTTGTTGGGCACAACATGTTCCTGGATCTCTGCTTCTTGTACGCAACCTTCATTGGTCCACTGCCGGAGACCCTCGATGCATTCAAGGACGAGATTCGAAAGCACTTTCCGCAGATCATCGATACCAAGTACATTGTGACACTTGGCGAGCACGACATGATGCCGGCAATGAATCTGGAAGACCTCTACAAGAGAGCAGAGAGTGATGGAATCAATGGCATCTTCTCTCCATTCAATCCCAGCGGCATGAAGACGCACACCAGGAATCATCACGCAGGCCACGATAGTACGTCTCCGTATCTGTCTAGATTGTCCGGTGCGACTTATATTAACTGATCTTCATTATAGGTTACATGACGGCCGTTGTGTTTTGCAAAAAGATGAAGGAGAAGCTTCAGGGTGGCTCGCCTAGTATTGTAGAGACCAAGACCAAGCTTACTCCCGAGGCCGACAGAAGGCTCTCGAGGATGCTCATGCAGTGGGAGAGCGATGCTTGCGTGCAGCTGTCCAACAAAATTCGCATCGGCAAGAGCGGCATCCTCGACCTGAGCCAAAGTTACCATGGCGATGCGCGCACAGAGCATCTAAATGGATCAAAGACCAGCAGATAGTTTTATATATTTGCTTATTCTCACGCAAGAGAGGTATTTCGAAAGGTATCGCTTAATTTTACACTATACATGCATTTGTATACAAGATGCTATCAATGGCCTGAGTTTGTGCCGTCCTATATTTTCTGACCCGTCTCATAAACACACCGTTTTCCTTTTGATTTTTCTCTCAATGCATTATGCTTTGGCGTTATCATACACTCGCGGCGTTGGGGCGTTTACTGCGCAGCAATGGCGTTTTTGACGCCGGCATAGTAGTACTTTGGCAACTCAGTGGCCAGCTCTTCCTTGGTCAGCCACTTAAAGGCAGTGACACCGAGGATGTTGTCCTTGATATCAGCCTGGCCGGCCATGATGCGACCCTTTATAAAAAAGGTCTTGGTGCTGGTAATGTTCTTCTCCTCCGTAGGCTCGACAGGCCGTACAAAGTGGGCGATGGGAACACGCCCGACAGTCCATGTGTTCATGTTGACACCGACAGACTCCTCAAGAGCACGCTCTGCAGTCTACAAATAGTTAGTGATAGCTCATAAACACGGGAAATCAGTAAAGTTAAACACATACCTCATGGAGAGCCTCGTCGCTGCCGACATCGGCAGTAGGAAAACCCCATGTGCCGTCCTGGTTCTTTACAACCAGATACAGGGTCCGATCCATCTTACGGTCGAGCCGCTGGGTGTCGTTCTTGGCATCAGCCTCGGTCTTGCGCGGCTGCGGGCGCTCGACACGCACACGATCCGACTCACGCAGCTTCTCGCCGTCTTCACTGACACGCAGATCAGCATCCGACATGATACGCTCGCGCAGCTGGTCCGGATTCGTCAGCATCTCAGCCTCGGCGTCGCCAATCTTGGCCTCGTCATCCCACGCAACGGCTGCACCATGGCCGCGGCCACCCTTACCACCCTCGTAATGGCCGATATCACGAGCAATAGTGCCCTTGCGCTCGACCATTTGCAGTCGCCAGTCCAGAGCGGGAGTGGTGTCCTTCTTGAAAAAGGCTTTGCGCTGGAACGGGGCAGTCAGACGCTCGTTGAGGCGCTTCTGGTAGAGGTAAAAGGAGGATTCAAAGGGTGTTGGATCTTGCGTGAGGAGAGGCGCGCGGCTAAGCAGAAGACCCGCACGGATGGTGTAGTTGGGCGGCCGCGTGGCGGGAGATGGTGGCGCTGATGTTGCCGAGGATTGTGAGGAGGGGTCGGGAGATATGGAAGAGGCTGTGGAGGAAGAAGAGGGTATGGCGGAAGCTTCGGCGGAGTATGCACGGCGCTGTAATGATGGGGCGGCAAATGTGCGGAAGAGAGGAGACGCAATGCGGGGTGTCTGAGAGCATTTTGAGCAAGCAGTCGTTTGTGCTATTGAATGTTAAAGACGGTTCCATGTCGGTACAGCCTGGCAACTGCTTGTATGTCCCCGTGATATCACGAGATTTCACAAAATGGTCTCAGAGGGAGGGGGGGCTCACCCTTCAAGAAGACCGACATGACCTGACCACCTCGTCTTGAGGTTGCCATATTTTCTGTGGTAGTAGATGGAGTTCAACGTGTATGCGAGTAATTCTGCGAAATATATATGAGATATGCTGGTAGGCCTGACGTTTGCTATATCACGAGGCGTGCTCCGTGATGATCGAGAACGAAAGCTCGAAACTTTTTTCGGCAGGGTGTTTTCCCAATGGATCCTTCTAGCAGTTCTAGCCAATGAGATGGCGTTTAGCTAGGTGTAGTGTAGTTCTTCAATTGGAGAAGGAACGGCTTTCGCTCCTACCTGAACTCTACGCCAGCATTCGTTAGCCTTAGGTAATACAGCTAGCGGCCGGATCATCCCAGCAGCCGACTTATTTCTGGCTCCCCCATTTAATAAAATTTCCCACCGCGTTTGTCTGGCTCAGTCCTCTCTTCTTTCTCTTCTTTTTCTTCACGGCATAATCCTTATCAGGAAGACTCGCACTCCCTTTGTTTTGGCCTCTCTGTCTCTTTGGCGACGAAGAGTGCCAAAAGTAACCTCAAGTGTGTCCTCCTCATTATTACTATGCCCAGAAGAACCTGCCAGAGCGTCCGATTTCGCTAGCGGCTCCTCACGGATTTTCTACCTGGAAGCTGTTAGATAGAAGATGTTCACATTCTTAACATGGGCTATTTGTAGATGTAGATTTTTTTCGCAATTTTTTGCAAATAATATAGATGCAGTGTCACGCTGAAAAGTTCCTCTTAGGTTCCACGTTCATCTGGCTTTCTAGTCCGATTGCTCAATCCATCGGTGTATGGCAAACGGACTCCGTGGGATTTGCAATGAAGAAAGGCACACACGCGTGCCCATGGCATCTGTCCTTAGATTTCAAGAGATGAGATTAAACCTTGACCGCCGTCGAGTTTCCGAGACAGCCACGCGCTTCCTTGCATATAGATACGAGCCTCTGGCCCCAGGGATATCTCGCGATAACCGGGATTGTTTCGGTGATCGGTTGGCATCAAGAATGGGATATTACAGTTAGATGTCGATTATAAATAGTTCAAAACTGAGAAAGTCAAGAATATCGAGGTCCATACTGTGTTGCAAATATAATCCACGTATACTGAATGAAAACAGCAAACCAAATACACCCAGAGGGGTCTGTTGGCGAGGCAAGACTAATATCAACGATACGATAATCCAATCCATCGAGACTTCGATCAAAAGCTGATAGAAAATCAATGCATGGTAGTTGTGAAAAGATAAGAATAAATGGAAGTAAAAACTATACATGCAAAGCTCTAGACATCTTATCGTCGCACATATATGTACATACATAAAAACTAATCTCGGGCATAAACATGCAATGGTGATGAAAGCAAATGACAACAGGTGAACTGGAACGGGTGCTGTGCAAGGACATGACAAGAACTAGAAAAAAACAACATGAGAAACAAGGACAGGCACTAGAAATCAGAATTAAAAAAAAGAGAATCAGAAAGAAAACAAATCAGAAGAAATGACAAACACAAACGCAAGATAAGCACAAAAAGGTCACAATGCC
Organism: Ophiostoma ulmi; assembly: GCA_029298715.1. Lineage (NCBI taxonomy): Eukaryota > Fungi > Ascomycota > Sordariomycetes > Ophiostomatales > Ophiostomataceae > Ophiostoma > Ophiostoma ulmi. Next base: position 1,595,651 of record JANSLN010000002.1, on the reverse strand, counting down.
GCCATCATGTATCGCTTCCCAAAGGGTATCTAAAAGCATCCTAGATGCTGCCAGTAAAATAACGCCATTCGCAAATAAAAAATAAAAGGGGAATCATGGCATATTTTGATGCTCTGGATTGCCCATGTTTCGTTATTCGTTGGTGGCCATGCTTCATGCCTGCAGCTCGGCGACTGCGCGGGCTACTTCCCGGCTCGCCTTCTGCTCCCAGACACGACGCATATCGCCGCTTGCAATGGCCGGGTTTGTCACCTCGTCGTACAGCTTGCGAGAAACGTCGCGGTTGATGGCCGCGTACTGGTCGGCCGTTAGATGGTTGGATTTCCAGTGCGGCTTCAATGCAGTGCGCACAATGCTGCTAATGTTCTCCTTCATCTCCAGTGACAGCGAGTGGCGGGACGGCGATGTGTCTTGGGAGCGCGCCATGGAAACCGAAGGCATTCTCCGGGGGCGTGGCTGTCTAATCTCGACAGCTGAAGGCGACCGGTGGTTGTCGCCGCCGCTATTATTGCGATTGCGGTTGCGGATGTTGCGAGAGTGTTCGTCAGAATCGCTGTTTTCACCGCCACTGCCTGGGCTTGCCGCAGACCGTGTTGGCGAGTAATTAGCAGGCGGGTAAACGGGCAAAATATGTGAGCTCAGTGTCGTAGGCGAGCTTGCGCGCAGTGTTCTATGAGGCGGCGGAGTTGTGGACATTGCGCGTGGGCTGCTCATGGCAGATGCTGCTGGCGATGATGCCGCTGGCGACTGCGGGTCGGCGTTCGCTTGGGGAGCCTCGCCGAATAAGCAGCGGACTGTGTCGTCGTCGGAGGGTGTGCTCATCTCGACTTCCTTCAAGAGCGAGGACAAGAACGACGGTTGGTCGGGGTGTGGTGGGGGAGATCGCATAGATGGTGCAGAAATGTTGGGTGTAATGATTGTATTGCGTCTCGAGTACGCTGCCGCCGGTGGCGAAGAAGGCGGCGGTGGGGATGAGGCGGACTCTGGCGAGAACACAGAAATAGGTCCGCGACTGCTAGTAGAGGTTACAGCAGCCGATGTAGGTGCTCGGTCAGCAGGAGCAGAGGTTGATGGACCAGCTTCGCTGGGTGCTCCAATGCGGCGTGTCCGAGGGCGCTTCAATTTGCGCTCGGGTTCTGGCTGTGGTTCGACGGGCGATCCGGTGGTCGAGCGCGACTTGCGCTTCCTCGAGTTGGACTGTGCGGGCTGGTCCCGCTCTCTCGCCCTCTCGAAATCGCCCCATGCGCGGCGCTCTTCTTGTGATTGCTGGGCCGTGGCAACCGGTGTGCGCGTATTGGAGGATGAGCCCCGTGGTGAGCTGCTGTGACGCGAGGCATGCTGCAGAATCGCGCTCGGGATACTACGCTCAAAAATGTGTTGGGCCCCAAGCCGGCGTGCAATATCCAGGCGCTCCTGCCAGCGCCGAAACTCGCGCTGCTCGTTATCACGACGGCGCTCCACCCGGCGAAACTGCTCGAGAGCGTCGTCCTCGTCGTGGTCCAAATCAATGTTCAGAGCATCCCAGACGTGACCAGTGATCTGACCCCAGGCACCCTGCCACTGCTCGGACCGGGCGCGGCGATCCACACGACGCATCGAGTGTCTGGTGCGGGGAAAGAAATCGCGACGGCCGCGGCTGGTGCCTGTTCTGCGGCTAGCATTCCTGTTCAGGCCAGCAGCAGGCGGGCCGTGTGCAGCAGGCTGGACCACAGCATCGCCAAAAAGCGAGACGCACTCCATGCAAAACCAGGCACCCTCTGGCACGCTTTCCAATCCAATACAATGTGTATGGTAGGCGGTGTCACAGCCGTCGCACAGCAATAGGACCTCTTCATGGTCGTCACGACCACAGACCGGGCACGGAGTAGAAATCTCGTCATCGAGGTTTTCGCCATAGTCGTCAAAGATTGCCTGTGCGTCGAACTCGGCGACCTGTTTCTTGTCCTCGACGGTGTATGTGGATAGCTGTGTGCCTGCGGGGATGGAGTGTCATGTTAGTCAGTGAAGATGCGACTATGAATATAACGCCGGCAGATTAAAAGAACAATAAAGAACAAAAGAGTAACGAAAAATGAATAAATTGCAACTCAAACTCATCGAAACTTACCTCCGATCTTGTCGTAGACCTCGACGAGGTTGAAATTCTGGCGGCAGATAGGGCAGCTGTTGGCCTTGGCGGTCCATTCTTTCAGACATGTATTATGCAGGGTATGACCGCATATCTGAATAACGGCAACGTTGTCGTCTTCGAGGGACTTGGAGTCGTTGCTATAGATCTCGCCGTTGGCCAGTACAGGCTTGATATCGACCTCGTCCGCATCGCGACTCTCGAGCTTCACCACAGCAGCATTGCCGGCGCTGCTTGGTTCCGGGGCGGCAAGAACGTTGAGGGCGGTGGGCGGTTCGCTCTTGCCACTATCGAATGGAACGAGGGTGTTGATAGTAAGCACCGTTGTGGTAGCGTTGGCTGTGCTAGCTGTGCTGGCTGTATCGGCCGTAGTGGTTGTAGTGGTTGTAGTGGCTGTAGTGGCTGTAGTGGCGGCGGTGGATGTACTGGTAGCGGTGTTGCTGGGGGATCCGCTGTCATCTGGTAAGGGCGGTGGGGGTTCTACAGCGTGGAGCAGGGTGTCCAGGCAGACAATACACTGTTCTGCCATCTTGTTAGGGGCGCGTAGGGACGTTTCCTTCGCATAAATGCTCTAGATAGGAACGCGTATAGAAAGGGGACTAGGGAAGGTAATTGAAAAATAAGAACAGGAAAGTGTAGATGAATGGCACGCGCAACAGAATATGATAAGATATTGCGAGATTGAAGTGGTGGTGATGGAAACAAAAATGGAAGAACAAAAGCGATGGAATATAGGTAGTAGAAAAGTAGTGGAAATGTGTACGTGAAAATGTGACTGGAAGGACGATGGGAGGGAAGAGTGGAAGGAGGAGAAAGTAGTCTTGTAGGGGCAAGAGAAAAGGGAAGAAGGGACCCTCCCGGATGCACGGGCCTATACTTCACGTGATACGTGTTTGTGATTAACCCATACGCGCTTGCACGCCTATTGACGTTTAAATACTAGACTTTCAGCGTAACTATGCTTAACGCTCGAAGACTCCAAGGCGGTAGAAGGCGGCAGAATATCCACCACTAACGCCTTTATCAATGAAATTTTCTGGCGACCACACTTCTCTCCCTCTTTTCTTCTTTTTTTTCTCTTCTTTTTTAACCAAGACCACAACTATCAAATAACTTACTCAAATCATCGCCAGCGCATAAATCTTTGCTGATATCCATTGCCTGACGATTCCGTTTGTGTGTCGAGATTAAACTATCCCTTGTATAAAACCATTGTCACGAGGGCCGCCTTTTTTGCGCTGGCTTCCATGATGCGGCGATGACCTGAAGCAATTGGACACTCACTCTCTTATTATACCATTTATTATATGCTATTGATATCTGCACTTCTGAAACGCCTGTAAACGCAGTGGTGTGTGGATCAGTGCGACTTGCTGCGGCCATCTTCTGCTGGTGCCTGGAGCATAGAGCAACGTAACTAAACCGACGTGGCCTGGCAATGCTGTCCGATAAATAATAGCCTTGCTCTAGTCTATCGTTCTGCCGTTTCGGTAAGTGTTATCCGCCATTCACATCCACCTCCTTCTCAGACACAATGATGAATATATACAATATCATCTGGTAATCCCACTTAGCCCCTTGCTGCAAGCTGCCACTGGGTGCCTCAGCTTGTGCGGTTGAGAATGCCGAGACAAAAAGGCACACGTCTGACTACGAATGGGAAGGATTCACATGCACTGCAACAGTCTTTTTCAATGGTTATATGTCTTTATGGCAGCTCAGCTAACTGGCTTTGACTACTCCAGATGGTCTGTTGATTTCGAACGGTAATAATGCATTTCTGTGACGCTATATATCATCCGTATAGATATATGTATGCTGGGTATACAGGATATGTATATACAATTACTTGTGGCTTGCATATCTGTCTATATGTCTACGAGGCCGGCGCAGATGCTGCAGCCACAACCGCAGACTCCTCCTTTTGTGCTGCCTCCAGACGCTCAACCTCCTGGTCGATCATCTTGAACGACCAGTTGTCCCACATCCGGGGGTACAGGAACGGACGGTGGTCGAAGCGGTTGTCGTCGGGTGAGTAGCTATTTCGTCAGTATACGGTGTAGCATTGATGTTCGTATAATAGTATAAACACGTACCTCTCCATGTGGACAGACGGCGTCATGGTCGTCATCTTATGGCGGTTGATGGCATAAAAGGCAAAGAACTTCTTGACCTTCTCGGCCACCTGGCGGGGCTCAAGACCACGCTCCTCCTTCCAGTCGTGGACGAGCTTCTGAAATGTGTAGTACGGGCCTAGTTGCGGTTTAGTCACTGCAGAGCAAGGAGCATCACGAACGAGCAAAAGAAGGAGACTCACCAAGCTTCAACTCTTTCCGCAAAACACCAAACGTCGACACTATCATATTAGTAACAGTTTTCTCGCAAAGAGTCACAATATGCAAAATGAAACCATACAGTCATCGTATGTCATGCCCATGTCTGCCTCATCTGACTGCACATAATCGCCGGTGATGGGTTCGAGCTCGGCCGTGGGAACGGCTGTCAGGAACTCCTGAAGGATGGGCAGGTTGAAGGCACCTTCACCCCACTTGATGAATCGCTTCAGGTCCTTCTTCGAGATGGAGCCGATAGGGTTAATCTGGTATATCAGCATGTGCAGAGTTTGTCAGAATAGCATGGTATTGTATTACGCACATCGGCACTCGAGCAGTCGTACTTCGTAAGGTAGCCGCGAAGACACTCTATATAGTGTTAGTATCAGGATCAGTCAGTGACATAAGGTCACGCCATATGGCTCTTACCATCAACGTTGGCTGATCCAAGACTAGGAGTAATATTAGCTAGGTTCATAGAGACATACGACACAAAGTAGACTTACACAAGAAGGCCACCAGCGCCCTCGCCGAAGCGAACAGTGGGCAGAAGCTGTGCAAATTCGTATGCAGCCACCATGCGAGATCTAGCTTGGATGTTTTGCAGAGCCCTATCAAATGTTAGACATGGTAGAGAGGATGTGCTGAGGGAGACGGTCCGTAGCTTACAGGTTCTCGGTGTTTCCGCCGCCATAGACACGGAACTTGGGCTCAAAGCCCGTAGCGCCAGAGAAGAGACCCTTGAACGAGTTGAAAGCATCGTCAATGTCGATATCGGTGTGGTAGCTGCCAATATTGCGGGCAAGAGTCTCGGCACGCTGCCGCGTCTCCTTGCTGGACTGTGTCTTCATGCCCATGTAGATAGTCTTTTATTTAGTACACATTGAATATCTGCTTTCGCAAAAGCAAGGCATTGAATCATAAACTTACATGCATGATAATGTTGCAAAACTCTTCGGGGGTCTCAGGGAATGTCTTGGCGTGTCGGCAGAGTCTCTTGACATCGGCAATCACTGTCTCGTTTCCTTCCTTGACAGCTTCCATGGCCAGTCGACACATGCTAAAAATGATCACAGCAGTGGAGCAGCTGTCAATGCCGCCACTAAGGGGCAGCAGGAAACCGGCAGCGCCAGAGCGACGAAGATAGTCGAACAGGTAGCAGGCAGGTCCGAGGGCAATCTCCTCCTCGGGCAGATGATACCGCGGTGCCTGGACCTTGGTGGGAGCGAGGCCCAGCTTGTCCTCGGTCAAGTTGAAGTCAATCTCAATGCGCTGGTAAGCAGGCGCCTGCATAGCCTGCATGCCACGCGACGGCGTAAAGCGGAACGAGCGGACCTCTTCCAGGTCTACAGTAGCCGTAATAACCTCGACGTCTTTCTTGTTGGAGTTAGTACGGCGTCTTCTGATATAGGAAAAGTTGTGATATACGTACCAAAGAGAACTGGCTGCCTTGGGCCACAATATTACCGTTCACTGTTTGTCAGTATGACCAGAATTGAAGGGCTGTCGCTTCTGGCAGGTAAGACTTACCGACAATCATAGAGCAGCCATCCTGAAATTGTTAACCGTCTGTGTATAGTATCAATAATCAAAATTGATGGATACTCACATAGTAGAGACGCTCTCCACCAGCACCACGGCAGTTTGAGTACAGATAGACACCGCCGTTCTTTCTCGTAGCCTCCAGGATGAGAGATATGCGAATGTCAAGCTTACGCAGGTTCTATGAGTGGTCAGTACGGGTTTGCGAAAACTCTTCAGACATATATCAAATGGAAACTTACGTGGTGGGAGCCAGAGCTGTTTGTAAAGATCTCTGTTCCAGAGAGGCCCATGCCAATGTGAGGGGAGTTGGGCTGGAATTGTTAGTAAATCTTGTGAGTTTCCAAATTCTCCTTTCCAAGAATTTCCAAATCGAAAGGGATTCTTACAGTGAACAGCTCCTCGCAGGTCTCGGCACCGAGACAAGTATCTGGTGTGCTGATAATAGCGTCACCAATGGGAACCTTGATAGAACCCTGAAGATCCTGCATCATGGGTGGCAGGTAGTACTCCTCGACATGGCGGGGGCCGTGCCAAGCGATGAAGTATCTGAAGAGTTAGAATATCTCACAATAAACAATGCCTCTTCCCTTCCAGAAACCCACCTGTTCTCTCTGTAGTTGCCATCAGATGCAAGGTACAGCTTTGGCCGGATCATGACAATCTTGCCGTTGTAGGCAAGCACGCGGGCATTGAAGCGGTTGCCGCGGTGCAGCACGGGCATGCCCTATTTATGAGGTCAGCTATCAGGTCAAGATGGCGATCATCAGGCATAGTATTAGGACTTACGATATCCAGGAGGATGTCATAGCATGACTTGTCCGTGAGAATGCGGTGCATCTGCTGCCAGCAGTGCAGGTAGAGGTCACCCTACAAGTTGTTAGCCATCATCAATGCATAAGCACCTGTAAAATATAAGAAGAAAAAAATCAATAGTGATTACCTCGAGGAAGTGATCGAGACAGTCATAGCCTGATATTTCCTATGCTCAGTCAGTATGCTTACATGCCGGTAGCTCCGTCAGACCTCGGTTTAATAGAAGCTCATATGAGCCCAAACTTATATATATCCAGTACTCACCAGCTCAGGGCCGACACGGAGCTTGGCACCTTGCTTCTTGGCCTCGTAAATGCTCTGGATGATGCGGTTTGTGTTTCCCTCAAAATCCAGCGCCCACTGGTTGAGGTTGCACGTACTGAGCGTGACGAGGTGCATTGTGGCAGTGGTTGTGTGTGTCTTGGTTGTAAATTTGAACAGACAGATTTGAACATCCAAAAAAACTAACACTGGGGGTTGCGTGTGATGTTTTTCTGTCGAGCATATACGCGATCTCGTGTGAAGATGACTGATTGTATTGAGTGAGGTCTTCGTCATCAAGTGTGGGGTTACGCCGATAGTCCTCCACGATAGCGCTATATTTTGGCTATGGGGAGAAAATAGGAAGAGAAAACTAGATTATTACAGAAAAATGGGCCTTGAGGTTCTCATACAACTTGGCACATGACTCGCCTGTGAATCCAAAAATATCACCATAGTAGACAACAAGAACTGCGGCTAAATGTGTCTCGCTCGTAAACATGAATCTGATAGAAAATAATTAATGTAATTAACAGTTGACTGGTGGTTTCAATCATTGAAAATTGTGTTGCACTGATGTGATGTGGCGCAGATTACATAAGCCATTCGGTGAGGAAGACAAATTGATATTTACTAAAATGTAGGAGTCAAAATTTCGATAGTTTAATAAAATAATACTAGAAAACGAGAACCAAGAAAAACAGACAGTAAAAATACAACTAAAAAAAAAGTGCTAATACATTATAGAATCAACACAGAGCTGGACTGGCGTAAAGACGGCCATTACTTAAGTCTACGACAATTTGTGTGATTGAGTGTATAGGTCCATAGAGCGCATAGATTCGATTCAGAGTAGACTCGATTATATTCAGCAAGGAGAAAAGAGGATTCGCATAGCCAGCACCGTATATAATGGTTGTTGGTAGTCGTATGGAATACAAGCAAAATACAAAGAGCTGGTAGCAAGAGAGAGCAAGATAAGTGCAGCCGAAACTCAGCCCCAGTTCTCACGGTGCGTGTGATTGCCAGAACAAGTCTGCTACGTAATATTGACCGGTCTATTTCGTTATAGCAATCTCCTGAGAGCTGCCGTGGACTTCAGAGTTGGGTGGCAGTATGATACTGGCACTGAAGCTGCACCGCTGACATATTCATACTTTACAACGCAGGCAGGAAGATGACGTTTAAGTCCAACAAACAAAGCACAAAATCCAAAAGGTCACATCTCAAATCAATCACAAAGTTTTGAAATTTGTTAATTTTTTTTTGTTTGCATTTGAAATTTTGTCGTGGCTTCGTCCGGCCCAGGTCATGTCCGGAAAGAAAGAGTCCCAGAGTAAAAAAAGAAAACCGGTAATCCATTTATTTCGCCATTTTGTTGATTGTTGTGTTGATTTTGATTTGTTTTGTATCCCGCTTTTGGTTTAACAAAAAAGAAGAGTATCTCGTCACACAAAAACCGAAAGACTTGTATAAATAAACAGTCGGGACGGAAATGCGCTCTCCCCTGTTATAATGACCCTGCAATCATCCCAAGAAAACTCCCAACCTGCATTGCACATTTATACCTCGGCAATCTCGCGCAGTCTCCGGAGAGTAGAGCGAGTGGCAGCAGCAGCGGGGGTACTGTAAGCATGTTAGTATTTGTGTCCATGAGAATAGTAAGTTGAGGGTCGAGGTGGTCCAGTGTCGTTGGGCGGTGCTGCTGTGAAGCACCCTCCAGTGGACGATCGAATGAGAAAGAAAAGAACGACCAAATCCATGGAATATATACGTACGCCAGGGTGTAGGCACCGCCAGCTGCAAGGAAGTTAGTAATATGATCAGATAGACAACAAGCACATACGTGCAGTCGAAGAGGCAGATGAATACATACCAAGAGTCTTCTTGCAGGCCTTGCACTCCCAAATACCGACAGAAGTACGCTTCACGGTGTTCTTGGCGCAGAAAGTGCAGGTGTACTTGGCGTGCTGGGTGATTTCGGCCTTCTTGATCTGCTTACTGTGTGGTTGTTAGACATCGTGAGAGGTTTGGGGTTCGGGGTGGCGAAGGCTGTTGCGTCGTCGAGTTGATTTAACCAGCCAACTGAGTAATCAGTTGGTCGAGAAGTCGTGGTACAACAAAGTCTCTCTCCCATGGAGGAGAACTTACCGCAGAGAAGCACCGTATCTGTGTATGAGTTAGCAGACTGTGTCAGAAAGAAGACTAGCATGTGAATAGTCGTGGCTGCCAAGCATAACGTAGGATAAAAATAATTGTGAACATTGTCGTAGTCGCTTTGGCGTCGTAGTAGGAGGATGGCTGAAGAAGCGAAGTGCGCTTTGATGATATTGGCTATGGCGGTTGCAATCATGCTGATGACTGTTGAGTGAAACGTTGAAGGCGGCGCTGCTGTCCTGTAGTGTTGGCCACGGGTGTGTCCCTCTTTGGGTCCGTTTGGTGTCCCTCCGTCGATGATCCTCCCCTCGATTTTGCCGTTGGTGTTCAAAAAGATTCTTATCCAGGCGAGATGTTGTTGGCTTGACTATGACGAGATGGACAGTTCTTACCTGGTACCGTAACGGCCGGTAACGCCGACTTTCTTGGTGCTAGAAGAAAAGCATTATTAGTATTTTGTTGTCGTGAGATCGCGGCTGCCGAACGATGTCCCTCTTTTGGTCGACATAGAAGACGAATTCAAGACGGAAGACGATCGGCGACAAAAGACTCTGTAGAGACAACAGTGGCCGTATAAAAAGTTGAGATGCCGGGTTTCGTGATACATGGTTCAGCGACCATCTTGTTTCTGTATCGTCGTCTTTGGCTCGGTTTCCTTCGTCTCCCTCGTCTCCTTCGTCATCGCCTTCAAAATCGAAATTTCGCCATCGCCGTCGAGAAAAAGAGGAACGTCGTCGGGCAGTCGGTTATTTGAATTATCGGACAAGGGCTATTCATACTGCTTGGTCATTTTGGCGGTGGTGAGAAGGTTGTTGTTGATTGAACAGAATTCTCTTGTGGTGATGGCGAAGAGGGTTGGGTTCGTGATAGTTTCTCTTTTCCGCAATGGCAATAGACAAAGAGGGTCCCTAAAGTTTTTTTTCCTCCCACCTTTGCTCGATTCCAATTTTCCCGCCCTAGCACGCTGAGTTTCGCCCAATTGGTCTGCCCACAAAGCTCAAGCCGAGAAAAATTGCTTCGGACGGAAATACCATTTCTCCGAAATAGTCATGTGATACCCATCCAGACCTAGAAGGCTTAGTGAGTACGGCTTAGTCAGTATATTTTTAGTAATCATATCAAACTATAGTAGAATTTGTTAACGCGTGGCCTGCCTGTTCAAATTCTTTTGATTGTATTAACAATTTCATTTGATTGTCTGCATTCTCAAGACCGACAAAGCAGTTTCCTTTTTCACAATGAAAGACATAGTATAAAGGGTGTAATAGAACACCACATAATGAGCGATGAGCGATTATAGTGTCTAGAAAAGCGACGAAGAGATAGGAAGGAGCGACACAGCAGTATTACCCACTAAAAGGTGCGCTGAGACGGGTGCGGGCAGAACAGCTATGAGCAGGAAGAACTCGATTTGTACCATATGTTAATAATAATGTCTCAAACTGAGTAGCACACTGTCGATGTTGTGATTGATGATTGATCTAATCTTGCTGTACTACCGTTTCATTAAGAAGGCTCTTTTCTCTATGGTTCCACATGCTCTTTCCTCGGCCCATCTTGTCAAGTCTGGTCGCTCCTGCACGTTCTCTCCCCTTCTTACCCCCCCCCAAATAGCTTAAGCTCCTAAGCATATATCCTAAGATACAAGCTCCTGACTTCCTGCCTTATCAGAAGGAAACAGAGTGCTATAGTAATCTTACTGATATCCCGGCAGCGTTCTGTCACAAGCTGACCCCACACCGACTAGGTTGAGAGCCTAGGCACGTAAATACATATTATATTCTCCTCAGATCATGACATTGCACTGATGATTCATTTTTCTGTCTTTAGCAATACATTTCTACACATCGATCAAAATGCCATTCAAATCACACGACCGGACCTATGACCTGGTGCTTTTTGGCGCTACAGGTAAGCATTCAAGAGATAGTGATGGAAAGCCAAAGATCAAGGATGGAGATGACATCAGACGAGATGAGATGGGATAAGATGCAGACTGGCCCTTGATTTCTAAGATCTAAAAAAATACAGTATGATGTGCTTAGATCGCTGCTGCTATCTATTTATTGGTACAGAGTGATTCGACGCATCCATGCCGTGCCATGCGCATCCTCCGTTCTGCCCATTTCAACCTCAGTGCTGACATTGTCCAACAACCAACTCCAGGATACACGGGCGCTTACACTGCGGAATACATTGCTAGAGGCCTGCCCACCAACTTGAAATGGGCCCTGGCCGGTCGTTCCCACGATAAGCTGGCCAAGATTGCCGCCGACGTCAAGCAAATCAACCCAGATCGTGTTCAGCCGAGTGAGTTGCCTTTGACGTTGCTCACCTCAATTGAGCCACTGAAACTAATAACTAGCTATTGAAATTTGCAACGTCGACGACGCCACGACCCTGGCCGCATTGGCCAAGAAAGCATTTGTCTTGATTTCCACTGTTGGTCCGTATGCTGCCTACGGCGAAGCAGCCTTCAAGGCGTGTGCCGAGGCCGGCACACACTATGTTGATGTTACCGGCGAGGTCCCCTTTGTGGCCAACATGATTAAAAAGTACGAGGCCGCTGCCAAGGCCTCTGGTGCGCTCATGTTCCCCCAGAGCGGCATCGAGTCCGCACCGGCCGACCTGGCTGCCGCTGAGGTTGTTCGCATCAACCGCGAGGAGCTCAACGCCAAGACAGCCAACGTCACGGCTGCTATCCGTATGAAGGCCAATCCCTCGGGCGGCACCATCCACACCTTTCTTGGACTCCTCGATAACTTTTCAATTGCCCAGACCCGCTCGTCCCTGCTTCCGTATGCCCTTTCACCCATCTCGCGTCCCGACGGCAACCGTGGTTCCCAGCCTCTACTGTCGTACATCACCGGCGGCCGCTACGTGCGCAACCTCGGCCAGCTCACCACGTCCATGTCTGGCGCAATCAACTCGGCTCTGGTCGAGCGCACCTGGGGCCTGCAGGCAAGACTGCAGGGCCGTGACGTCAGCTCGTACGGCCCCAAGTTCTCTTTCTGCGAGTACGGGTCAGTGCGCAACTGGTTCCAGGGTATGAAGGTGCACTTTTTGCTGGCCATCGGCACGCTGCTGCTCACACTTTCGCCGTTTCGCAATCTGGCCAGGCGTTATGTCTTTGCGCCGGGCATGGGTCCCGACCGCGAAGAGGCCAAGAAGGACGTCATCGAGTACCGTGCTGTGGGTGTCCCTGACATTGAGGGCGAGCCCGTACCGAAGAAGCAGGGATTCACCCGCGTCATCTTCCGTGGTGCCCTGTACGACCGTAAGTTTCTTTCCAACTCTATATACTTGTCCAAAAAGACTTTCAAAGCATTTCCTAACCAACAGTCACCGGTATCTTGGTTGCCGAAGTTGCCAACACCATTCTCCAGGACGACCTGAAGCTGGAGGGCGGCATCTACACTCCGTCATTTCTGGGGTCCGGCTTCATCGAACGCCTGGGCAAGGCCGGCTTCCAGTATGAGTCCAAGCTGATTGAGGCATAGATGGGAAAGATGTTGGACCATGATCTTACTTTGATCTTTGGCTGTTGTTTGGTTTTTTCTGTTGCCTTTTTTTTCTATTCCCCTATGCCCCGGCCAAGTTATCGATTTAAAATACATGTCACTGAACTACATTTCTGCTCCCCTACTTGGTACACTGGGACATACTCGGTTCTAGTCTTCTGCTTGACCTTACTATTACATCATCCTGATAGCCATCAACGAAATGCGTTGTTATCAGATAAGCTTCTCGCCATACGGCAAGATGTCGTATAATCAAGCTTAGATAGATACACCATCAAAGTTGAACCTAAATCGCATACGAATGACACTCAGACACCAGACGGGCTGCATGCAGAATATATCTACATACCTGTTCTCCATGTCTCGAATGCTATGCTCCGTAAAGCGCTGTGACAGCTAATAGCAAGGCGTGCAGCTGGATCCACAACACTGTGTACCAGTAAAAGCGGAGCCGGACCCATGTGGTCGGTCAGGAATTGGTTCAAAGGAATTGGTTCAAAATGGGTCGAACTGAAGAGATTTGGCTATTTGGGTACTTGGAGCGCGTCTGCAGGCTGCAGCTGTACTAAGCAAAACGTCATTAGGTCGCTCCTTCCTGGCAGAGAAAAAAGATTTGATTGACTCAGCTTCCCCATACAGACAAAGACGCAGAGCAGACACGCAAAGGCTCAAGCACAAAGAACCAGTCCGCACCTATTACTCAACAAGGCCGTTTCGACTCCTCTTTGCCACAACAACATCCCGTCATCATCGTCTGATGCCATTATTACGAACCTATTCAATTGAAGGATAACGTCCTGCCACTTGTCTCGCGTGCTTCTTTCTGATTGCGTTTTCTTGGCCGTCTCAAAGCTCGGCGCGGCTTTTTTTCTTCTCTTGCTCTCTTTTTGCCTCCTCGACGACGACGGCTTCGACATTGATGATAAGCATCTCTATCTGTATCTCTATACTTATGGCGTCAAGCGTCCTTTTTCATAACTAATCACCACACCAACCATAACATTTTATACATACTCACAGAGCTCCTATACCAGTATTAATACTGCACGCCACAAGACGATACAGCTCGACAGCACAGCACTGCACTACACAGACCTGGATCATCTGCCGTTACACGACAACTGCCTCGTGGGACAGCAATAATGGCTGAACCGGGCTCTCAAACGCCGTCTGAGCACTCACCGCTGCTCTCAATTGCCGTTGCGCCATCGACCCCCGACAAATCTCCCAAAGGCTTCGGACCGCCCTCGTCGCCATCTGCTCTCGCGCGCCCAGGCAGCGACGGCCGCTCAAAACCAACTCGAAATGTCACATTTGACCCAAACCCAGTTACACGAACAATAGAGGCGTCTCCTGCAAACTCGCCCCCAGTCCAGAGCCCTCTCCAGCACCCGCGGACCCGCGGCATATCATACTTGACGCCGACAAACATGCCGCTGACATCTACACCTCTCTCGTATGGCACAACATCGGGTGTGTCCACAAGCCGGTCGGCCATTGGCGGTGTACCAGCTGGCCCAGGTGCAGGTGCCGTAGGCGGTGTTTCCGGCGGTGCACCCCCAGTGCTGACTGCTATCAACAACCGTCTGCGTCGCCGCAACAGTCATGGTGCCGCCCCTATCCAACAACTGCAGACTCAGGTCCCCAAGATGGGCCCCCAGCGCAGTACCAAGAATGCGCAGAAGCTCAAGCTCCTGCCAAACCCCGACTTTGGAGAGGAGGGACCCGACGAAGAGAGTGGCCGTGACGTGTACAGCCAGTACACACGCATCAAGGACCCGACAGCACGGCGTGATGCAGCGTTGCTGGGAAAATCAGACCGTGCGCGCCTGCCTCGTGTTACAGCATACTGCACCGCAAATCGGTATGAGATGGAGGGCCTCATGCGCTTCCTAAAGGGCCGAGGCAGGACTCGTGGCGGCAATCCGAAGCTGATTGATGAGTGCATATACACCCCATACGACTACGATTTTGTCAAGAACGGAGACAACTTTGAGAGCAACGGCAGTAGCAGCCGTCGGCGCCGGGCTCGCAGCCGGGTGAGCCACCACAGCTATATTGGCGGTGGCGGTAACTCTGGCAACGATCGTGCCGCAGAAGCAGAGTCACAGCAACCGCTGTCCCAATCGCAGACTCAACCACAGTCACAATCCCAGCCCCAGGAATTTCAGAATGGTGGCCTGGAAGAGGCAGAATCAACAGAGAACGACGCATTGTTGCCACCGTCATCGTACTACCAGGAGCGGCGGCATTCCGCGGGCGAGGTCGACGCCGATTACACACCGCAGCGGCCCGATAAGCTGATTGACATAGATGCAAACAGCAGCAGCAATGAGAACAGCAGTCGCCACGACACGACTATTGACGAGGTCATGCATGACCACTCCCAAAACATCGACGACAGTGTCTACGGCAATGGTGAACAGCATAGCAGCGACTACTATGGCAGCGACAACCGCAGCCAACAACAGCAGCAGCACGAGTCCCAACACCACATTCACCAGGTCCACCGCCACCAGCGCCAAGCAGAAGAGGCGGTAATGGACCTGCTGAACGGCGACGAGCTGGATCGGCAGGCTGTAGGCGACAACCCGCTGCAGCTACGTGACGAGTTTGAGCAACAGCTGCGTGGCGAGCGCCCCGTGGACTTTGACACCAAAGTGCACACGCCCGAGGTGTTTCTCTTCGACTATGGCGTTGTTGTGATATGGGGAATGTCGGAGCTGCAGGAGCAGCGGTTCCTGAAGGAGCTGGCCAAGTTTGAGCTGGGCAAGTTGGGGGTTGATGATGTGGAGGCCGAATTCTTCAACTTTTACTACACGCGCGAGTATCAAGCACGCATCTACAACGACTTTATTGCTCTTAGTGATAAGAACAACTACATGACCAAGCTGGCTATCTCTCACGCTCTGGCGCAGAGTGTCAAGACATCACTCTTCGAGGAGCTGATCACGTCGACCATTGATACGTGCAAGGACATTCCGACGCAGATCGCGACTACGGGTAAAATCAACCTGACTCGTTCGCAGATTAACATGCAAATAGGCGAGCTGTTTATTTTGCGCATTAACATCCACCTGAATGGCTCCGTGCTCGACACGCCCGAACTGTTCTGGGTTGAGCCGCTGCTGGAGCCCGTCTACCAGGCTGTGCGCAGTTATCTCGAGATGGATCAGCGAGTCGGTCTCTTGACGCAGCGCCTGGATGTCATAGCTGATCTTCTGGCGGTGCTGAAGGAGCAGCTGAGCCACGGACATGGCGAGAAGCTGGAATGGATTGGTAAGTTTTTGTTTTGTTCTTAATACCGTTGACATGACACTCTGCTAACCTGTAGTCATCATTCTTATCGCTGCTGAGATCCTGGTGGCAGCAATCAACATCGTCGTTGACCTGTATGCCGGTGGTTAGTCTGATGGATTTTTAATTGGTTTGTATCTTGTTGGCTGTTTATATTCTCCTTCTTATTATCTACCTCTTTCTCTTGTTTACTTGTTGGCTTGTTTTGTATAGTATATCCTCATCATTGCTTCGAACATTTTGCATAGACACTCCCTAGGTGCCTCGCAGCATCTAATACACACGATACCATGGTTCTTCTGTTCTCTCTTTTCCTATATTATGCTTATATTCTCACCCTCGTACATGCCATCGAAAACACAAATAATCGTTGTCTGTTGAATGCAAAGTCGTGTTTCATTTCCTGATATGTCGCAAACCCTAAAGTACACCGAATAATATATATACAGACGCATGGCAGGGTGTTCTACCACTGCTCTCCAGGCTTCTCTGCCCCATCTATCCAATCCATCACATCTACACCTTCAGGCCGTTGCCATGGTATGGACTCCAGACACCACGCACAGAGGCGTTGATGCTGCTGACAGCCTTGGAGTACTTGCGGTCCTTCTCGCCCGTGGCATTGCGGAGGGACTCAGCTTCCTTCTGCACCTGGTTGGTGTCCAGGTTGCGCACATTCGCCATGCGTACCTCACCGTTGATAAAGTGGCCGACAATGAGCGGGTGGCGTGTTGGTCTTGGCGAAACGGTAAACTCGATCTCGGGGTTCTCGGCGGCAAACTTCTTGAGTCTGTGCTTGATAAAAGCGCTATTGATGTTAGAGTTTGCAAAGAAAAACAAGATGGCCAACACAAGGTAAAACTTACTTCATGCCCTTGGAGCTACCGGCCCAGTCACAGTAGTGAAAGTCCAGCTTGCGGCACTGGAGGATGAAGGCGCCGAGACCATTCTGCATGGTTAGCAATGTTTTTGCAGTATTTGTTGGTGTTAGAAATAGAAGAGACATACCCGGCCAACGGAAACCTTTGGTAATGCTTTTATTGCCATTTTGCGCGGTCCAGCAGCGGTGGTTGTCGTCGGATAGATGAGCTGGGATGCTGGCGGAATCTTCAAAATTTCAGTCTCAAGCATCTTGACGTTCGATGCTCCACTGGGCCATACCGCCGCATAGGGATATTGTGGAGAGTGCGTGAAAAGTCACGTGCAAAAGCGTCAGCGTAATTAGATACCAGCGCTAGCCTACTCTGGTCCACGCACGCTATTTTTTCGAGGCGTGCATCCCTGTAGTATTATGGTGTATTGTCTTGAGGTCCTATTGACTTTGATCTATGCTGTGTTTTTCAAGCTTGACTCCTATCCTGCCATTAACACCCCGAGCTCATCGAAACGTCCAAGTACCACTGGACGAGCGCTCATTAAGTTAAGCAGTTCTTCTGGAATACAAACACAAACCCAACAGGACTGATTCCTAAAGTTTATCACGCGATGACAGACAAGCTCCCCCATCAGCTTCTCGCGCTCTTCGCGCCGCGTCCTCCCCTGCGCTGGGCACCACCTCCCGACCATGCACCCGAACATCGCCATACTGCCAAGATTTCCGGCCTGGCCCAGTTCCTTCCAGCTCTGAGCGAGTACAAGGACAACGATGGATTTGTGCCGACAGAGAGTTGGCTGCAGAGGCGCGACCGCAAGGCCGCCGAGCACAAGCAAGAGGTGGAAACGAAGCTCGTCGAGGGCCCTAAGAACTGTATGTTTTATTATCTGGAATTTTGGCTGCTTGAACTCATCTAACCATGTAGACAAACCCACCGAAGACCCCAACATCCGCGGCGACGCGTTCAAGACGCTGATTGTCGCACGGCTGAGCTACGAGGCCAACGAGCAGGATCTCGAGCGCGAGTTTGCTCGCTACGGTCCCATTGAGCGGGTATGTCTGCAGAGTCTGAATATACACCGATATACACTCTCGGTGGAACACTGCTGACAAGACTAGATTCGCATCATCAAGGACACGCATGCCGACGAAAAGGGCAATAAGAAGAAGAAGCCGCATCGAGGATACGCCTTTGTCGTTTTTGAACGTGAAAAGGATATGAGAGGTAATGATCAACCCGTGTTATGAGTACCCCTTGCCTTTTCACTTGCCCTTCCCCTACTACTCCCATACTTCCACGGAAAGGTACGTTTTTGGTGAGGCTGGACTAACAATGCGCGCGTTCTTTGCGCACGCAACCCAACAGCTGCTCTCGACTCTTGCGATGGACTCAAAATCAAGGATCGCCGCATCAAGGTCGACGTTGAGCGCGGACGTACGGTCAAGGGGTGGAAGCCCCGGCGTCTCGGCGGTGGCCTGGGCGGACGTGAATATACAAAGGCTGCTGTACCGCCTGGTGGCCGTGGTGGTTTTGCTGGCGCCGGTCCGGGCGGCCCTGGTGGCGGTTTTCGGTCTGGAGGATTCCGTGAACGAGGTGGATTTGGTGGTGGCCGGGATCGCGGCGATCGTGGTGGCAGTTTCAAAGGTGATCGTGGCGGCCGCAACTTTGATCGCGGCGATCGTGGCGATCGCGGCGACCGTTATGGAGGATCACGCGGTGGCGACCGGGCGTTTGGCGATGGCCCGCCGCCGAATGCGCCTGGTGGCCCTGGCCTAGGACGCAGTGATCGTCGTGGCTTTGGAAACGTTGGCGCGTATGACTCGCGCGACAGTGGTCGTCCAGCATATGACGACAGACCGAGCAGCTACCGGGAGCGCGACTACGACCGCGGCGATCGTGGCGACCGTGACAGAGAACGGGATAGGGATCGAGACAGAGATCGGGTTCGTGACGACCGTGGAGACCGTGACAGAGATCATGGCAGAGACCGCGACCGTGGTGACCGTGATCGGCGTGACCGTGATCGGGAGCGCGAAAACGGCAGACGCACAGGCAGCAACATGGAGCCCGTGCGGTCGCGGGACAACGGTGGGTATCGCGACAACGGCCGGGACTATGAGCGGCCACCGCGCGACGACGACTCGCGAAAACGTGCTTACGACGGCCCGCCCCCCGAGGAAACACGAAAGCTACGCCGGTATCAGTAGTTGCGGCAATGAGTATCAACTTCTAGCTATCTGGATATCTTGGATATCCTTTATAGCGGCTGATTTCAGGCAACGAGGTAGCTTCCTCATTTTCTTAATTTCTCCTATTTTACCTTATCTTCCATTCTTTCCTTTGCCCGCCTGTTACAGTCTACCTCGTCAACGGAGTGCATGGCCAAGGTAATGAGCAGACGAGGTGACTTCACTTGTCTTACCTGATCAGCCCGGCTTCACCAGTCACCAACCTCAATTTCACTCATTTTGAGCGCAGTACGGCCATCTTCATTTTGATAGAGTAAGGAAGGTTTGCATAATCAAGAAGATGGCGCTGCATGCTCTACCGGGAGAGTCTCTTTACTCTAATGACAACACATCAACACCACTTCTCTACCGCTGCCGATATCGATGTCACATGAACGACTCAACTCATCAGCTATCAAAACACCAATGACACATGCACATGTTGCATGTTTTCAAAGTAAGACAAGGTTTACATTCAGATGCTCATATCTTGCCTCAACTCGCCCCTCTCAGTCTCACGACAACGTTATATCTTCCCATCTTTTTTCACTTTTGTTCATACATGTCATTTTTATTTTATCACTTTGTTTTTTTGCCATAATCTTTCCCGTTTTCATTTGTTGTTCGCTTCTCGTGTGGCCTGGCCACAGCTGTCTTAACACTTGTCTATCATAAAAGCACTGTATTTGCCTTAATTTGCCTTGTTTTGTATTCTTGTCGTTGTTTGCGTTTGCATTCTTATTGCGGTCACCGCCATTATCCTTTGTCGCCAGAAATACAAGGCTAGATAGGCAGAGGTAAGGAAGCTGGAGTCTTGCCCAGTGACATAGTTTCTAGGTACGGTATCGTTCTATAGGTATAATTAAGTAGGTAAAAACAACAGGTACTTGAGTATATTTCGTAACAATTGTAGATAGTGGCATGGTGAACGAGCCTATTGATCAGACGATGGTAGCATAATGACATGTAAATGCGTAATCAAAACTTTTCAGTCCTGTAACCGAAAACGCCAACTAGATGAAACAGAAGATGAAAAAAAAGAAAACGAACCAAAAATAGGTAACAAAGACATAAAACAACAAAATAAAGCCGTCTGGCCGTGTCATGATCGCAATACCGAGACTCAACCTCGTATAGCCAAGTATATCCTCTAAGCAATCTATGCCTCATCAGCATCTTCTAACGCCTCGTCCTCGCTGCTCGCGGCGGCGGCGGCAACACCCTTGCCGTCCGGCTTGCGCGAGGGGGGTGCCTCGAGCTCAGTGACCTCGCTCGATGCTGCCGACCAGTAGGCCAGAACACCGATGCGGAACTCGCTTAAGCAGATGCCAAACAGGCGCAGCAGGCGTGTCTGCCGTGCGTCCAGGGTCTGGCCCTTGCGGCAGATAACGTAACCGTCGGCAGCGTCGTTGACGTGGCCCTCTTCGTTGGCAGGCGCCTCCTCAAGCACGACCTTGCCGCGCAGCAGACGCACCGGCATACCAAGACGGCGCAGCTCGGGCTCCAGAGCAACACCGATGGGCACGTCGTCGGCTTCGGGGACCAGGCCACCAGTGCTGTACAGGACACCGCGCGGGATGACGACATCACGATCGGAGACGGTGCCGGCGCGGGCAAAGTCGACGGGGCTAAGGCTTTCGAGGTACGAGCGGACATCTTCCGGCTTGCGGTTGGTGAAGAGAAGGCCAACGACACCCTGAAGGTAGCGGGCGGCGAGACGGTCGATGCCCTCGGCGAGGGCGTCCTCAGGGGTGGTGCCGAGAGCGCGGGCCATGAGCTTGGTCTTGCCGAGGAAAAGACTGAATTGTTAGTATCATCTAAAGTATCTCTGTCGGGAATGGTCCGTTGATGTCCTCTCCTCTCAGATCCATAGCATTATACGCATTCTCATGTGATATGGTATCCGATATTCCTCCCTGGTCCCATCCTCTCGTCTCCTAGATACATTGAACAACCCAACCCAACCCAACCCCCTCCCTTTTCCCGTCACTTACCGGCTGTCAGACATCTCCTGGCGGACATCCTTCAGGTGCTGGTTGCGCATGTTGTCAACACGCACGACAAAACAGTGCTCATACTCGGGCACGGCATCGCGGATGTTGGCAAACAGGCGATCCTTGTGCTCACGGGTCTTCTTGTCGACCTGGGACAGGTGGAGGAGCTTCTCGCGCTTGGACTTGGGCATTATGGCGGTTGTGGATGAAGACGTGTAGAGGTGTAGATGTGGTTGTAATAGATAGAATTATAGGGTCAACCTGATTTTATCAATGTCGAGTGTCGTATGCTGCACTGCAATTTTCTTCTTGTTTTTCTTCTTACTTTTCGCTAACCTTTTTTCGCCGCTTTTCTTAGTTGATTAACTTTTTTTCTTATCTTATCGGGCGGTGTACACCCTTTGGTGGTAGTCTCGTTATTTATCCATTTAATTAAATAAACAAAGTTAATACTTTATTTAGTACAACCCCCGCAGCCAATGGCAGTACTCTTGTAATTACATAATCAGCTCAACAACAGCCCTAAGCTACCAGTCAGATTCTCAGATTCTCAGAATCTAAGTCGCATCTACGACTACAGCATCATGCAATGTATACATAATTACCCTCTTCACGATCCATGTAGTCCTTCTCAATGAGCCTAAAATGTTAGTACGGTACATCCTGGCGATGCACAACAGCGACAATGACAAACTCACTTCTCAATGTTCTGCTTAATCTCTGCAGGGTCAAGCGCACCACGGCTCTTGGTCTGCGTGATGACCTCGGCCACCAGCTGTGCATGTGGCAGTGTCTTGCGGCTTTTCATGATGCGCACAATGGCCGCTTGTGTCTCAAACTGCCGGTCGGCCGCTACCCGCTCATAAGTCGCCGTGTTCTCCGCCTTGGTCTCCTTGTGTTGAAT
Organism: Ophiostoma ulmi; assembly: GCA_029298715.1. Lineage (NCBI taxonomy): Eukaryota > Fungi > Ascomycota > Sordariomycetes > Ophiostomatales > Ophiostomataceae > Ophiostoma > Ophiostoma ulmi. The sequence continues at coordinate 1,573,595 of JANSLN010000002.1, read as the reverse complement.
CTGGTTGATCTTGATGCGGAACTTGGGATCCGTAAACGTTTTGTTGACTGTGAATGTGTCCGTCTCGCCAACGTCGCGGCCCTTGGGGTGCTTTGACAGCACGCGCACCTTTCCGCACGCCAGCGACTGCATGGTGCGGTTTAAGTCACTGTCCTCAAGACCAGTCGCCTCCTTGAGCTGTGAGTAGCTCAGCACCTGCTTATCTGGTGCCTCGCCCTCGACGTCGTTGAACAGCATGAGCACGGCTGCCTGGTAGCTGCTGACAAGCAGCTCCTTGACGCCTTTGTTGAAGCGTGCACGCACCACGCTGTGGCCCAGCGAGTGGATCCATGTCAGTTTACGGCCGCTGTGCTTGTTCTTGTAGTAGCTATCAAACATGTCGGTTTGGTACAGCACGTCGGCAGGCAGGCAAAGCTTAGTCTCCGTATAGGTTGGCCATGCCGCTGCCGAGAGCACGCTAACCTGCAGGTCCACCTTAAGAGCTACACGGCGCTTATCGTCCTCGTGGCTGTCAGCGGTGGCGGCAGCAGCGCTGCTCCTGTGTCCTGTGCTCTCCACCCACTGTTTATACGACGCCACCTCGTCGCGCGACAGCTCCTGGTCACGGAACATTTGTTCCAAGTTGTGTGTGAGGCTGGAACCACACTCCGTCTTGAGCTTACCCAGCATATTGCGCTCTGCGTCCTCAGATGCGCTGCGGCCCATCAGGAGACGCCGCGCAAAGTCTCTCTTGTAGAACGCCTCGAAGACATCCTTGCCATGGATGAAGCGGAACAGCTCGATACCCTGGTCCAGCTGCCGGTCCAGCTCGGCATCCTCGTCGCCCGTACTCGCCTGGCCACTGCGCTCTGCATCTGCGCGGTCCTTTCTGTCAGACAGCAGCGCAGCCGGAAGCGTCTTGAGGCCACCGCGCAGCAGCATGTCAATGTACTTGGCGATCATCTCGCCGACCTTGGATGCACTCGACGACCAGGCCGATGTGACATTGCTATCGTTGATAAAGTGTCCAAAGGCCTCACGCATGGCATACGTAAAGCTGGCATCGCGTGAAAAGGCGTCGCGCACCATAATGTCGAGGTTCCGCCGCAGAAGCAGCAGCCGCACAACCATCTCGTCGCCGCGCTTGATATCCATGACTATATCAGAGCCCGTAGACTCGATGTACTTTCCCCAGGGCACGAGCAGCTTCTTGTGCAGAGTCGCCATGTGCTGCAGGTTGTAGAGGGCTTTCATAGATACTGCATTGTTATCGTCGAGCAGCTTCGAGACTGATGTCTGGTCAAGCAGTTTGTGCTGACGCGCAACGATCAGCTCGTTTTGGGCTGCTTTGAGAAGCATGGCTTTAGTCGAGCTATCAAAGTTGAAGGTATTGCAGCGCGTGACCTCGCGGCGGATGAGCGAGTCGGCCGCCTGGATGTAGTTGCGCAAGTCTGCAATGCTCTCGGCCTCATGGGCAGTTTCCTGTAGGTACTTGGCCGACGTCTTCATAAACAGTGGCTCAAAGTACGAAACATAGACGTTGAACACATGCACCATGCTGACTGCTTCTCGAAAAAGGTTGGCATCAAATGCAGGATCACTGGTGCGGTCCTGCTGTGCCAAGTCGCACATTCCCTCTAGCACTTTCTGTCCCAGCTCACTGTAGAGCCGAGGAGGCGTGCCAGGCAGCGTAGTAAAGGTGTCAAAGATGCTACGGCGGAAGCGCGAGATAAGCATATCGTTAACGTTGGGCATGGACCGCACGCCTATCAAGTATGCGCGGTCCAAGTAGCTAAACGTTGACCGAATAATGACCAGCTGCTTGCCCCAGACCAGCCACTCCTTGTGCACCTCTCGTAGCACATCAATGTTGGACACGCCGCGCGTGTTGGCCTCGATGCGCTTGACCACCGTGTCGTTCATGTGTGCCTCGCATTGTGTCTGTAGCTTCTTTAGCAGCTGCTCCGACTGGCCCTGGATGCACAGATCCTCGACGCCACGGTACAGCCGCTCCAGGGGTAGCCGTGGGGTCTTGCCTGCAAAGATATCGGCCAGTGCCGTTTCGAGATCTGTCCATGTCTTGTTGTAGTACACCTGCGTGTCATCAGGGCGCTTAGCCGGTACACGCAGGTTTTTAATCACCAACTTCTTTGCGCCCGCCAGTGGTGTAAAGGCACTGGGAGCGGCTGCACCCGGCGCAAACACTCTCCGCCGTCCCGCGGATGGTGCTGAGTGGCCTGTTAGGTCCACCGTCTCCGACCTGCCCTGGTACCTAGAAGCCATAGTGGGATTGGATGTGCGGGACCGTTTGCTATCCGGTGCAGTAAGCGAGACGGGCCCTGGAAAACCAGGCGGGTTCGAGTCGACTCGTGGACGACGCTTTGGTAGCAGAGAGCTAGACGGATCCGTGATGGCGATAGCAGGGTGGTGCGGGCGAGAGGGGCGGTCGTCAGGACGCGTCGGAGGCATCGACTGGTGACTGGTAGTGATGGGTAGACAAAGAGAGTTGTCCACCAAGTCGGAATTGAGTTCAAAGCAGTTGTGTTGGCTGTTTTGTAGTAACGGCAATGGCGAGCCAGGTCGGCTGAGGTCGGTTGAGGTCAGTCGAGGATGACGGCACGGAGGGGTCCGTTGCCGAGGCGGATGTGATAAGATGGGCAAAACAAAAAGGGCATAGATGTGCTTTAAAAGTCAAGGGTATTCGTGGGGCATCATGTAAGTTAATAGAAGTCGTCGGATGGAAGGTGTACGAGCTTTGAAGTTGGGCTGGTTTCGTGAGAGGGGGATTGCATTTGCACTGGATAGCTGTAGTGGCTGTAGCGGCTGTAGTGGTGATCTGACTATCTGCGCAGAGCGACGCCGGCACGGCCAGAACACGCTCTAAACTCCGGGCGCTATAACTTGGTAATAATACCCCGCTAGGAGCAGTGGTCCCAATATCGCTTTATGTCACCAACAATCCATGAAAGATAGGCCTTGAATTAACTAGATAAGAAGATCTCTGGTAGTTTCAGTTTTCTCGTAGATTTTTAGCTGCGGGTGAGCTGTGTCGTATAGGTTATTCTGTTTGCTTATGTTAGCATCACGACATAGGCGCGTCTTCGACATGCCCATCAGATATGAGCATGGACTTTGAGGTTGTAACTTGGATTTAGATTCTTAAGGGAGGAGTCTATTATTAGCTTGTGATTATTTTTGCGCTTTTTTATTTTTTTTTATTTTTTTTAAAAAAGAATAAATCATACTCAGAATAATGATAACTTAAATCAAATTGTTTATTCTCAGATTTAAATTATCTTGCATATAAATGACCACTCTAAAAACAGCCAAAATAATAAAGGTACATACCTATAGCAATCTCTATAAATTATAAGAGAATATAAGACTATAAAACCAAAATAAAAAAACAGACAAAAAGCAAAGAAAAACAACAGCAAAAAAAATAAAAAATAAAAATAAAAATAAAACGTACAGCAGAGGGTATTCGCTGGTCGTCACCGACCCAACTACTAATCCGCCGATTACTGGTTTAACTAGGGGAGAGCGGACGGGATCCCGTGCTTTCCAGTATCTATGGCCGTACGTGCAAGTTCTAAGGCTAGTAGAGTATATAATGCACTGTGGGCTCATGGTTCATTACAGAATACCCCCTCTTCCCTCACTCAAGGACTTCTCGCAACGATATCATGGATTTCGATGCTGCTATAAAAACCACTTCCGGCTTGATGCACAGAGTAGGCTGAAAACACCTTGAATTCTTCCAGCTGTTCTCAATTCCAAGCTGCCTCAAGAATATCCTCTTGAATTTCTCCGCGTCTGTCGCCTTGGCCCTCTCAGAATCGTGCATCTCCCCCCCCTCTGCACCTCTGCACCTCTGCATATTCTATTGTTTCTACTTGGCCCGTATTGAAACTTCTCCGCATGGCCCCGTACTATTTAGCGTGAAGTCTGGGGACAAGCTTCCAACTCGATATACAAGCTCCTCACACCCGTCCGAAGCCGGCGGGTCGACGTTGTAGTCGTAAGCATTCCTCGACTATCGAATTGCATCTCTTTTATTGGGCCCATGTAGCTAGACTAGATGACGTACGGAAGCACGTAAGATCCGGGCATACAACGGCATACTTATGCCCGAGTGCCAAATATCTTCTCTCAAATGCAGTATATAGTCTGCCACGACCGCTCTTGGACCAAGACTTGCAAAGAAGCCATGAATTGCCACTGCATTTCTTGCAAACAGCATCACATCAACACAATTGACGCAATAATCAATAGGTGAAATGTCCTTCCCAGGGATCCCTCACCCGGATACGTCCAATTCCACCACTGTCCAGGTCGGCGCGGACCTCGCCATCAACGGCTTCATCAACCCGTCCACCAATATTGCAAACTACCTTGGCATCAAATTTGCCTCCGTCCCTGCACGATTCCGCCAGTCAAGTCCAGTCGCCCTCGATTCCAACTCGTTTTCCAGCAAGCTTGATGCTACCGACTATGGCCCTCGGTGTCCGCAGCCCCCCGACAAGCCCAGGATACTCCGGCAGCATCTCTACTCTCTCAACAGAGACTCGGCCAGTGTGCCAGAAGACGAACATGAATGTCTCGTTCTTAATGTCTACACCCCGCCCAACGTAGAGCAGCTCGTAAAGGAGCGTGGCAAGTCTCTTCCTATTTTTGTATGGATCCACGGTGGCGGATGGACTATTGGTGATGGTGGCCCCGACTATGACGGCAACTGGCAGGTTGCCAAGTCTATCGAGCTGGGCAAGCCTTTCATCTTTGTGGCCATCAACTACCGTCTTGGCTACTACGGCTTTTTGTCAAGCAAAGAGCTCAAAGCCGAGGCCGACCAGAACGGCGAGACGTGGTATGCCAACCCCGGCATCTATGATCAGCGTCTCGGTCTTGAATGGGTGCAAAAATATATTCACCATTTCGGCGGCGACAAAGATGAGGTGACTATTAGCGGCGAGTCTGCCGGAGCCTGGTCTGTTATGGCCCACCTGGTATCGGATGTGCCTGTCTGCAAGCGCGGCTTCATTCTGTCTATGCCCCTGCTCGAGTTCCAGACGGTTGACGGTGCGCAATTATCATTCGATGCCCTTGTTGAACAGACTGGCACGCCCGCCTCCGCCACCGCCGAAAAGAAACTCGCTGCGATTAGACGCCTGTCCAATGACGACATGATAGCAGCTCTTGGCGGCAACTTTGCTAGACCTAACTGGGACTCTACCTTTTTCCCCGACCTCGTTCCAGGCACTGCTCTCGACACCATCACGTCTCTCCCCAGCTGGGTCAAGAGTGTCATTATCGGCTCGACCTTGCATGAGGGTGTACTCTTTGGTATCCCCTTCCGGCAATGGGTTGTTACAGATCTTTTTGCCCTGCTCGATCGTATCATTCCCAATACCTCCTTGCGCTCCGATGTCCTCTCAACCTATGATTTTGATCCCAGCGCATCTCTCGATGACACTCTCCCCCGCATCTACAGGCTTTTGACTGACAGCATGTTTGATCCTGCCCCGTCTCTGATCGGCGAGCTGTCTTCCGACGCCCAGCCCATCGCTGTCTACCGCTTTGACCAGACTGATACCTTCCCCAACCATCCCTACCACAACACATCCTACCATTCTCTTGACAACGCCTTCATCTGCCGTCTCCCCTCTGTGGCCTCGTCCGTGGCGCCTCCCGAGATGCAGAAGACGGCTGACCGTCTGAGTGAGGCCGTGGCCACGTTTGTGTACGGCAGTCTTCCCTGGGAGCCCTTCCATAAGGGTAAGCCAACATATGTGTTCAATGGCTCAAAGTCAGGCTTAACTTCGGACCCTCCATTCGGCGAGGAGCATGCCTGGCAAAAATTCAGAGACACGGAGCAGCGCTGGGCAGTCTTCAAGACCCTAGGCTCTACCCTTATAAGAAGCAGAAAGTTGTCGCAGTAGATTAGCAGTAACAACTGATGAATAATACAAATGAATAAGATAAACTGATAAATAAATCGCTACTACTATATAGTTCGACGCTAGATGCCGTATAAATAAACAAAAACGAATACGCGCAGATATTCTAAACCAGTCAATTAAATCAAGCATATGCAGCCCAGCCAGAGTATAACACTGCCAGATTCCTCTCGTCTGTGGCCTGGTTGATCAGATCGTTGACTGTCGCTTCCACACTCAGCGTCTTGGACAGCTTCTTGCGCACAACCTCCAGTGCACGGTCGGCCTCGGATGGCTCGTTGACAACGGCCTTGCTACGGCCCTCGGCAAGCGCGTTGGCTCCATCGCCTGCCCCTTCGCCCGCCTCATCGGTCCGCGACCGCGCATCTTGCAGCTTGGCCAGCCGCACCGGCGAAATCGACCACGAGTACAGCGGATCGTACCGCAGCACATCTAGCACCGTCATAATTGAGTACGTCTCTTCGCGCATCGCATCCAGTGTGAACTCGCAGCAGCGCCGGAACACGCCTTCCGTGCCCGTGATTCCCATGCCATCGACAATATCGCGCGTCATTCGGAATGGCACCAACTCGGGCACCGGTAGCACACGGCCCATTTCAAAGGCTACTCCTAGATCAATGTGCACCACCTCTCCCGTCTTTGAGTCGAGTAGAATATTGTGTCCGTGACGATCGCCTAAACCCAAGACATGCCCCAGCATCGAGATCGCTGCCGTTGAGCGCGTGTAAGCCAGGCGCCGTCCAAACCATTCGTCCGGGTTCGGAAAATATTCGAGGAAAAAATACCGCATCACCGGATGAAACCGGTCCGCTACTTTACGGTACGCGTTGATGCGTGTGTCCACTGGCCGCGCCTGAACGCCAGATATCTCTTTACGACACTGGGAGGCTTTGTAGTCCTTGGGGTAGTAGCGCTCGTGGGCTGGCATTAGGTACTCATGCAATGGAATTGTGTTGGGTACGAATTCAATCAGGCCCGAAGACGCCGTCAGGGGCAACACCTTGTAAGTCCGGATGCCTAGATTGCGCTGCCTGCTCGTCCGGTGCAATTTGAGCAAATTTGATACAGCCGCAAAGACCTGCTCCATGATGGCGTCCTGTCGTAGGTCATCGTTACCACCCTTGACGAGCTGTCTGTATCGCACACCATTGCTCGCGACTGCCGTCAAGATTTTGGGCGCACTTACACCTGAGGCAATGGACATCGTTGGCTCAAACCGCACAATCATTGGCACTCTACCAATGTACTGCTTGTCGGCTTCCAGGGGAATGTCCATCGTCGGCGGCGGGATCGGATAGCGTGCAAGGCTTTGCAAGAGCCCATTGCCTGCTTGCGAGTCTTTGAGTGTCAGCCGGTGTCCGGCCTTGAACTGGCTGTCCTTTTCCATGGCAAGCATGTGGTAGCATTTGCTTGTCTTGTCGATTGCTTGCCACACTGCTGCAACACCCGATTCGGGCTTCAGCAGTTGCTTGGCCACCGTCTCCGTCGCCTTTTGCCGTAGCTTTGCAACATCGTCCGTCTGGTTTGGCCGCGTGCGCACGCCCGACCAGATTTGGTACATGCCGTGGTACGGGTGGTCAGAACAGATACGGTAGATGAGTTCAATTAAGAGCTTTTGGAACGGGTCAGATCGAGCTAGCAACCGCGACGTGAGCTGGTTCATCAGCGAAACAAACTTTCGCGTTGGCACCTTCTTGAGGTACTTGGATACCGCGTCATTGGTGCTGTCTTCGTCGGACCGCTCGAGCCACAGAGCAGTAAATCGCAGAGCATCATTGTTGTGTTCATCCGAGGCGCTCAACGACAAAAGATAGTTCTCTAGACTTAGTTTGACAAACTCGTTACGTGTCTGCTCCACGCGGTGAAGCTCTTGCTCGTCAAGATCTAGCCATTGCTTGGCCTTGTTGAGATGACTCGTGTATCGATGGCGCACCTGCGAGTCTTTGGCGCCGCCAATCAACTCTTTTAGCTGCTTGACCTCGTTGCTCTTTCCCTCTCTCAAATTTTGCAGTCGTGCAAGATCTTCGAGTCCGTCAGGATTCTGTAGCTGCTGGTCGCAGAACATGGCAAACTGGTGGAAAACCCGACCGGCGTCTTTACCTTCATTACGTCCCCTGAGCTCTTTCAAAGCCGGCTCCAGATACTTCTTCTGAATTGCGTCTGCGCTCTCAAGTCTCGCAACAGAAACCTGGTAGCCAATCTTTGACAAAAGGTCAGAGCGACTGACTGGTATCATTTGTTTCTTGAGGGATGAGTCGCGGTCGATGCTTTGCAGTACTCTGATAGAAGCCACCATCTCACCATGGTCCCAAAGCGAGCTTGCCGTCTCCATCTTGATTGCAGCATCGATGCTGAGACCCAGTGCCTCACTGGGGACGATGAGATCCGACAGAGATGTCGCAACATTAAGCGACTCTTGCATCGCACGGTGGAAGCGGTAGATGCTCGCAGACAGAATTAAACCCTTGATTTCCACTAGGCGCGCCTCCGACGGTGTCACTTGCATGCTTCCTCTCACAAAATTCTGTTGACTTATAGTGCTTAAAGTTGTCTCACGGTACGAGAGCAGCTGGCTCACATCCTCGTATCTGTGTAAAGTTAGTAAATATAAAGGAAACGTATGAGTCTATCAAGACAGCTTACTGCTTGTTCATCATCCATTTGGACCGGCCCTCAAACTTTTCCAGCAGTTTTTGCAGCTCGGATGCATTCGTGACATTCAACACATCATCCAGCTCTGTCAAAGCAGCTAGAACACCGAGCTGGTGTCTGAGATCAGAGATTGTTGAGCTATGACTCGTGATCTGCTTCATTGTATCGCCCAGGCCTTCATAAACTGACAGTCGCGCGGTTGCGAGATCAGTGGCTTGGTGTACACCCTGGAATGCTTTGTAGATCGTCACTGCGGGATTCCCTGCCACAGACGGGACAGGCAAGTTCCACATACCCAGTCTGCGAGCAGTTGTGAATGTGCTGTCTAGAGACGCCGACGAGCCGTCGACGCTTTGCTGGGTTTGAAGTAGAGAGTGCGATAGTCCAGATTGGCCAATGCTACTCAGCGCCTGTACAAGGGCCAAACCATCACTCGCAGAGCTTGGGTTGTGCCGGCGAAGATGACTATCATACTGCGCACCGCGGAAAGCTAGCGTTTTGTTGCCGTCCTTCTCATACTCAAGTCGCGCCAAGACGCTCGACAGACTTGGGCTTTGCGGCAGTCCGTAGTATGCATCTGGGTCGTCAATGTTCTCGTAGATGTCTAGCAGTATATCCGTGTGTTCAGACGCTTCAAGGTCTCTTACTGTCGTGACACCCGATGACCGCCGCGAGGGTTTGGCAGCTTCGGACACTGCAACTTCGGCAAATAAAAGAGCGATCTTGAACATTCCACATCGTGATGATGCCGCCGCCGCAACTGATAAGTCTACATCTAGCCATTTGTGTCTGTCTGCGATGGAGGCCTCATTGGGGAGTGCTTGCATCCGTAGGTACACAATGGTGTTAATGAGCAGCTTCATATTCGCTCGAGCAAGGGGTGCGGAGCTCGATAGCCAGACTCTTGCTGCTTCTGAAAGATTACGCTTAACAGTTTGCTGCTTCTCCAGCTGGAAAAAGAGCACGAGATGGACGATAAAGGGAAAGGCTCGTTCAGCAAACCCCTTGGCAAGCAGGAGGATTGGAGGAAGAACACGGAGAACAATATCATCGGGGATGCACCGAGCTAGGTATACGGCCAAGTTCTGTGCCCAGTCGGGCTCCTCAATATGATTCGCCCTAAATACATCCATCATACCGTTGACAACTGGCAGTGTCTCGTCAAAGTCGGAAGGGGGTGTGCGGTACTGACCCCAGGCTGACGAGATCAGGAGTGACTCTGACATGCTATTCTGGCAAGCCAGCGCGAGTGTGCTATCGCCCGATATATGTGCTCGCGAGACAACCGTTCTCAGCGCTGACTCGGCCGCTCCCGCAATGGCCGATTCGGCGTTTGTAGTCAACGTTTCAAGGAGTCTGAGCAAGCCCTGCTCGGAGGTCGTGTCTCCGGTTGTGGTGCGATAGTATTGGTCGAGGCGTGACTCGCGGAGAAGATCATCGTGTATTGAACCTGACGCAGCGAATGACCGCCCTACAACGCGTCCAGCCCAGATCAGGTATTCTTTGCTGAGAGCCTTGGCACTGCAGCTCTTCCATACAACCGAACCATGGTCTTGAGCATTCTGGTCCGTCTCAATAATATCTGTGCGTGTGAATTGCGGCACATGAAAATCACTGCAGAGCATTCCCAACACAAGGTCGCGTGAAGAGTCGTCAAGAAGGCGTGATTCTTGTTCGCCGTCTTTAAAAATCTCCAGTAGGAGCGTGCTCTCTGGTGTTCCCTTTTCGGCATTACCCGATGCTCTGATTTGGGTTGCAGACTGCGTTATGGACTTGAAAGCTTGACGCTGGACATCATTCTTGAACGAAGGAGAGTCGTATTCCTGCAAATGCTTTGCGAACCAGATATGGAATTTTTGTGCCTTGCCCATGGTCGCTTTGAACTGACTTTCCTGTGTGGTGCTTGCCTGGCTGGACTCGAGAAACATGCGTAGAGATGCAAGCATAGACAACGCATATCCGGCATAAAAGGAAGGGAATTGAGTAAGATGCCCTGCGCCTCGGGTGATGAGGTACTTTGTGATGCCTAGGGCGTCATCGGCGCACTCTGCATCCTGCACATATGGTCGGATCGAATGAAGTAGCATCTCTAAGGGATACAAACTGTTGACTTGATCGCCTGCCAGGCAGATCAAAACGCGAACCTTCCTGATGACAGAGCAAGCATGTAGTGAGCCAAGGGCAGGGCGGATAGTGTTGAACAGCGCTCTTGCCACTGAAACCACAAGAGCCGGGGTCCAAAGAGCGCTTAAGTCGTACTCTGTCCGGCTGCAAAGGTAGACAAGCTCTTTGATCAGAAACTTGGCCTTGAACATGGGCTGTTGGTTGGGCGGGAGAACCACGGCTGAGTGGTCAAAGGACTTGATCTCAGCCATGATGTCGGCAGCGTACTGGAGGTTTGGCTCTTTGGCAAAGTACTTCTCAATGGGATCCTCCTGGTCGATAATATCGATGAGAATGGCCACAATGTCGGCAAGATTGTAGTAGATGGCCTCGACGAAGCGTTCCCTTCCAAGTGCCTTCCGTATGCGACTTTCCGAAGTTATCTGTGACTTGTCTTTTATCATGGCAATATCATGTGCCACACTATAGGCCATAATCTTGGCAAATGAGTCGAGAATAAGGCTTACGGGTTCTGTGCCTAGTCTCTTCGCAATATCAAACGCTGCGGTGTCCTGGCCACGCATCAGCATGAGCGCAGTAGCTTCGGTCTGTGCTTGTCTAATGAGATCGTCAAGACTCGTGAAAGCAAAGATCTCAAAGGGAATGTCGTCGATCGTGTCGTTTTCGAGCCATGTATATAGGAGCTGAGGTGCAAACAGCTTAAATAGATCCCGCGGGGACTCCAGCGACAGTGCCCCTGCTACCTTGGCAAGGCATCGAGTTGCAAACTTTGCACATTGCTTGAGACGACCAGGCGTCTCAAAGATGTGATAGATGCAGCGCCGGAGAAGGGTCGGCCACGCACAAGCCAGCTCGGCCAAAGCCAACAACCGGAATGAGATACCCTCGGACCAGCTCGGGTCGGACGGCAAACTCTCGAGGATGTCGACAAAAAGATCATCATGCACCTTGAGCACATATAGACCAAATATCCTTTGCAGATCCATACCAAGACAATACTTGACAAAGATGCTACCATTTTGAAGGATTGACAGCAAAGTTGAGCGGCACGAGGGAAGTTTCAAATCACTGCCGTAGGATGAATCGACTTCAAGCAGGCGGTAAAGGAGCTTCGACATAGTAACTTGAGCGTTGTCGGAGAGCGAGTTTTTCGGAAGAGATTGCTGAACAAGGTAGGTGTAGAGGTCGCCAATTCTCGCAGAAACCTCGAGTTTCTCGCCGGGCCAGATCGAGACAAAGCTGTGCATGGTTTCCATACAAGTTGTGAGTGCGATTTCACAGCACGAGTATTCACCCAAGCCAATAACGTCGCCAATAACTTCCACAGCCTTGAGGGCATCATCAGGAACAATGACAAGATCAGACCCGAACAAGTCCTTCATGAAATTGCTACAGAGAAGGATATCCTCGTTTGAAAGCGCCAAGAACCGGTCAAGGAAGTGCCCTGGGAGAACGCCAATGCTGTTCTCGGGGTCCTCTTGGATGAAGAATAGCAAATGCAGCCGCTGTGAGACGTTAAGAAAAAACGAGCTGGAGCTCGTCGTCAACGATGCTGTCTGTCTGGGCAGCACCACTACCTTTGGAGCCAAGCTGCCCTGACTGACAGAAGAATCAAAACCGTCGTCGATCTCCATAAAGTCATTCCTAGAAAGAGTGGACTGCTTGGCATTTTCGTCCTCGATAGCCCGCGACAGCAGGGCGATGATCTTGAGAAGGGACGGCTGCTCCTTGACGAAATGCTCAGTGTCCGAGGATGTAAGTTGGGGCAAGTGTGCAGCGATGTTGGAAAGCCAGACTTCAATAAACAGCCGGCTGTGATCAGTGGTGTGAAGGGCCTTGAACGTAGCCTCGGCCATGTGCAACATTGCCGGTTCGAGGTTTTGTGAGGCACTGGAGTTGACAGAGCTGAGATGAGGTATAACTCCTGCGCACACAACACAAAATGTTACGAGGCTTTGCATCCGTTGATTTGATATCTGAGCTATGTTCTCGCCACCTTTCTGATTCCACTGCTTAGTTATTTCCACAAAGTCGTCCAGTATTGGCTGTATGAGCTCCAGAGTTGTTTTTCGAGGCGTATTGGAGCTTGCAGGATCTCGTGTCTGAGACGAAGAGGATGTGGCTGATAAATGCTGGCAGATGACGCGTTTGAAGTCTGTTGATGAGCTGGGTGGAAGAAGAAGCAGATATCTCATCATGGCATTCGTCTCTTCATGGAATTTCCAGGTTTGCAGGATGGGACCGCCAAACATCTCAACTGGATGCGAGACCTTGGGTAAGGGCGAGCCATTACAGGCATTTACGAGGTTGATGACATCCAGTGCCGTGATGTGATTGGAATAGAGCGATGAAAAGCCAGGCTCTGCTGGCCTCCATCGTGAAAAGAGCCATCGAATAATGTGATTTGACGTAGTTTCGCTGGCGCTGGGAATATTGGCGTTGCGGACGTAGAAAAGATGGAGCATCAAGACGAGAGAAGAATCCACGAGAAGTGCTGGGCCACTAACTTCGGCAGCAGTAACAAGGCTGTTAATGTCGTCTCCAATGACATGGTATGGGATAAGCTCCGTTTCCAAGATTGTATGCAAAAGAGCACAGGCTGCTCGACTAGTAGCAGGAAGAGTCACGGACCGAGCCGCCATTTGCCACACTTGGCTCCAAATGCTAGCTAGCTCTGGACTCTTTGCATGACTTTGGGTTGCACAACTAAAATGTTAGACTTGTAACGTGGGATACTGAATACAGAGAGAGAAACAAGATATCATACCTGGCACAGGCCAACATTGCCCATGAGCAGACGACGGCCTGTTTGTCAGTGATGAACTGGCCAAGCTGCTGTAGAATGCTGAAGAGATCATCGGCCGTGACGTTGATCATCTGAAGATAGAACGGCAGCACTTGGAGAGCCGTCAGCTTCGTGCCTGGGTCAGGCGAGTTCAAGTGGTGTCTGATCCTGCTGGGTCGTTCTCCCACTCGTCTGCGTTTCCGAGGCTGCCCGTCGATGGTGTCACCATCCTGCTCAATGGGGTTTGTGTATCTCGCAAGAATTCCTTCGAGGAGGGCCGTGACTTGTACAGTCGCCCAACGCCGCTCCGCAGAAATGTCGTGAGTAGCAAGGTTGAATATACGGGCATCAAAGAAACTGGTTGGTGACTCTGAGAACGAGAGATCGACAAGTTGGAGTCGCGTACGGTCATCACGCTTTGAGTACTCCATCCACAGCTTGTCCAAAACATCCTTGACGTGATCCAAGATGCCACTAGAGGGAGAGTGTTCGGCTAGTGCCTCAATGTGAAGCTGGATCGTGTAGATTGTCCGCAGAATCTCCTCGCGGATGGAGTTGATGGACTCACTTTGCAGGGCAGATGACCGTGGGTGCCACCAGTGGCCGAGAAGAGGCATGATCTCTCTGACGACACTTTCGACCAGAGACACGTCATCACCTTGGAGGTGTTGGACAATGCACCGGATTGCGGCGCAGGCGGTCTGCTGCAAAGTACCGACTCCAAGATGACGCATGTGGAGGATACGGAGAGCTGAGTGTGCAAGCTCAGAAGCCTTGGGCCCAAGAGGTGCATTGGAGGCACTAACCAGGCAATAGATGCCCTGCACCAGCGTCTCAAGTATTTTGCTTGAGGGTTGAGAAGCAACTCGAGATCTGGAGATAGCGCCAGACCTTGTCTGGCCAGCCGAGAGAGATAGAGAGCTTATTCCTGGTGATTCCCGAGACGAAGCCGTTGCATTGAGCGCGTCTCGGTCGGGCGCATCTGAGAAGTGCTCGATGGCATCCACAAAAAAGTCTGCACATGCGTGCCAGCCCTGTCCCTCAAAAGCGCCTAGCTGTTCAACATTTGCAGGGTGGCTCAAGAGTGACACTAGTGCCTTGGTATAGTCCAGCAAAAGAGGCTCGACAAAGGTGTGGTCTCTCATGGGGAGTGTCTGCGTGATATGGTCGACGATTGCCCGGGCCACCTTGCGCTTCAGACTAGACGCACCATAGTTCACAGCAAGTCGTAAGGCCTCTGCACTAGCCATGAGCCTCGCGTCGCCCGTCGCCTTTGCTGCCTTTGTGGTCTTCTTGTTGCTTAGGTAGCTTTTCTTCTCGGAGAGCGTGCACTGGAATAGAGCCTCGATGAGGCCGTGGTATGCCTTGCCATCGAGTGGAAGTCTGTTATATTAGCAATATGAAAATAAAGTATCTGTATTCTGATACGGTTTAGTACTTACTGCGTTGAGCCTTGAAGCTTCCTCGAGAATAATGATATCAAGTCTACGAGTATCAGTGGAAATGCTTACCTCACTATCTGGGTCATCTGGGTAGAATTGCTTACCTTGGAGTGCTTTCAACCGCTCCGTTGAGTTACCACCCGCAATCAGGACTGATCAGTTAGTATACGGCTTGCCTTCGATAGAAATGAAAGACTCTCACCCCGGATTGTGTCGGCATCGTCAGTCGTAGGTGCCTTGGACCGTGAAGGTGGCATTGTGTCGATTGTTCACTGGGGGTCCGCCTACGTACTGAAGTAGCAGTAAAGTGTTTTTTTGGGAGGAGGGGGGGGGGGGGGGGGGGGGTGTCTAGGAGAGTTGCTTCATGCCCCTGTTTGCATCCATATGTTGCCTTGGTTTATGTGTTGATATCTTGTGACGGCTATGTTGTTTGCCAGACTGAATGAAACCCAAACTTCCGCTATTGAGGGTAGCTTGAGCACTCATGTAAAACAGAGCAGTTGCACCAAAGATTAGTAACTTAGATATTGATGCTATGAGAGTATACGCTTCATAAATGCACCAATAAATGCCGAATATAGTGACGATTCTAGAATTGAAGCCTGCAAAGTTCAGGGGATGTCGTGAGAATCGTGGGAAACATGAGAGTCTGGCATTGCTACGTTGGGAAAGCTCAGCTCCAGGGTCAGTCGCTCTTGCCTCCGTTGCCTGGTCGCGGCGCGTAACTGTGGCCGTATAGGCTCTAGGGTCGTTCCTGCCTTCAGAAGCAAACAAGCTGGGACGCCGGCAAAACCCACTCACCGCTTTTAAAATACAGGCCCTTATTGGAGGTCGTCGCGGACTTGGCCCCACCAAGGGAGCTGTTGACGGCCCAAAGCTGCCTCTAAAGAAAAAAGGCCATCGCCACTAACAGCCAAAGCTACGCGATCCTCGAAAAAACGGCTTCACTTTCGCGATATATACAAGTACCTTGCCACCGCAACGATCACTGCAACACTAAGACACGATTGTCTACGCACATCATTTCGAATATCGAATCAGATACCTATCGCGATATAAACCCACGCTACTTGAGGGCATCACAGCACCTCGCCGTCCGCTCTGCGCCTCTAACGAGCTACCGACTATGATCGCGTCGTCGACTGCGCCCTGAGTTCTGAGTTGTTCATGATGTCGGACCCGAGCACGCTAGAGGATTTGCAGGCTCTGCACAGGGAGCTGGTGGCAGTGTCGGAGCACAGATACGAGAATCTTGAGGCGTTGGATGCCGGTCTCCAGGACCATAGCGCCCAGTTCCAGAAGCTGCTCGACAAGCGGCCGAGAAAAGCAGAGAGCAGAAAGGCAGTTGAGTCAGGTAGGTAACGGGTACGCTGGCAGAGGGAATGAGATTTGATAGGCGAGCGTGCTAACTGTATAGGCAAAATCAATGTCGGCGACGAAGAATACAAGATCAACAAGGAATTTCAAAACTACACATTGCAGCTTGCCGACGAGCTCGACCTGGATGAGATCGAGACGGCCAAGATCCTGCTTGATGCGGAAGACGACATCGCTACCCTCGGACGGCCACTTCTCAAATGTGGCTTGATCCGCTTCCACCAGCAGCGCAAGTACCTCCTAGACTGCATGCGGCTGTGCATTCAGCTCTCAGATGACGAGGACCTCGCGGGCGAGCTTCAGACCGTGTTTACCGATTATGTATCCGAGAACATATACAAGATCCCAGCACCCGGTGCTCCAGCAAGCAGCCGCGAGAATAAGACGGTGCCTCGGTGCATGGCTGCCATGCAGGGCATCCGCACGTGGCTTCACAAACTGGGCGAGCGTGCGACGGCGGCCTCTGTTATCCAGACAACACAGCGCGACGAGGCCAAGGAGATGCACGAGTTTGCACGCACAAGCCTAGTCCAGCAGCATGAGAGCGTGGCCATGATCCTGCGCGGCGCGGTGGAGAAGCGGCATGTCGATGTGAATGACTTTAAAGACTTCCTTTCCCTCTTAAAGAAGTGGGATCGTTACGACACGCTTCTAGGTATGCTGTTTTGGTTCAACATATTATACTTGACAATTATGAAAAATGCTAACAATGCAGTTCACTATTTCCCAACAATGGCCTTATATATCCGGCTGTTTGGCTCACCAGACGGCTTGAGCGACCTTGCCCAGGCCAGAAAGCTGAATGAGTTGGTCAGCAAGCGTGAGGACGACGGCATCTGGCAAATACCATCTCTACGTGCGGCACTGCATGCCTGGTGGATTTCAGAGTATAGCGGATGGTACATGGACGACCTCGACATTCCGCTCGACCACATTGATGTCGACAAGGAGGATGGCGAGAGATCTGACGCGTTTTCAGAGTGCCTGAAAGAGGGTGCCCTGGACCTTATTCTATCTGTGTCGTCCGACGTCGAGGTCAAGGATTGGCAGGACCCGACCCCGAGTGGTGTCCAGCTTTGGATTCACCGCGCATGCCCACCATTGTCCTCGGACTCTGTCCCCTTTTCCGACTACTTCAAGGTCGCTGTGCTGGAGCAGCTCGAGAACTTTATCGACGCCTTCATTTCCAACCTGCCTGACGTCATCCGACAATTGCGTGTTAGTGAGGATGAACAACGCCAACTCAGCCAGGCTCACGAACAGAGCCTCGAGCTGGAACGTTTCCTCCTCGTTATCTCACATGCCTACGAGGGCCGGCCGGATGCTGGCGAGGCATTCTGGGCCGACCCTGAGAGCAACTTGTCTGGTTTCATGCAGTGGGCCAGCCACCGCGCATCGACGCCCCTTGTCAGCGCATTTTGCGAGATGCTGCGGTCAATCTCCAGCAATGAGGCGTCTGCCAATGCCGCACACGAATTCTTACTCGACGAAATCAACACCACCACCAGCACGGGCCGGATACGCAAGTCGCAAGCCCTGACCTGGACCCAGGTTGTCAAGGAACTTGAGTTCTTCACAAGCCGCATTCGCCACCATACAAACGCCGTGCCTGCGATTACCTACCGCAATGCCAAGCCAACCGACGACCAAGAGGAAGTCGAGCCGGAATCTGCCATCATGCTCCAGTGCTACCTGCGCCTCATTTCAAGAATATGCTCAAACAGCAGGTCTGCCCGCGAGTGGCTGCTGCAGAGCAAAGAGTTTTCGCTCGTAGGAACTCTCTTCCAGCTTGCCAGTCTGCCTGTCCCAAGCCCGTTGCGGGCATGTATTTTCTCGGCCCTGACGTCCCTTCTTTCCGACAAGATTCTCGAGATCAGTCATATTATGTGGTCCTGTCTCGACGACTTCATGGCCGGTGCGTACGTTCAGCACTCGCAGCCTATGCAGCTCAATGCCACGACGCCTGCTAGCTACATGGAGGGCTTCCTCGGCGAGATTGGCCAGGGCTTTGAGCAACCCTATACTTTTGTCCAGTTCTTGCTAGCCTTGACTACCCCGTCCATCGACCAGTCGACACTCAACGATTCCCTCCCTTTCCTCGAAAATCTTGGCAGCGCGACACGTATGCCGGGTATCGAGCCGTACGTCGACTTTGTATTGGAGACTGTGCTGGGTAAGCTGTCCAAGAGCTCTAGCAACAAGCAGCAGCAGCAGATCATCCGCCTAAGCACACTGGATTTTGCACTTACATGTCTCGGCACCTTCAACGAGGATCTCATCCTTATCGCCAGTGAGACCCCGATCCCCGTCGACAGCATCATTGCCACATCTGATCTTGCCGTCTACGTGAAGCTGCACCCTTTTGCTCGCGTAATGGAGTGGATGTACAACCACAATGTAGTCGAGGCCATCTTTGCTACCATCCACGAAGACCCATCAGAGATTGGCAATGCTGCACCAGACTCTCCGCTGATTCTCGGCATCGTTCGCGCCGTGGAGCTCATCTCCAAAATTCTCGACCTGCAGGACACGTATCTCGACCTCGTCCGGCAAGTCATCCGTATCAAAGCAGGTGACCAGAGAAAGCCAATTAGCTCGACATACAGTTTCTTCGAAGAGGCCATCTCAAACCACCTCGACCTAATTGTTGACCTCGGCAACTGCTGTGGTCTCGGACACCCAACTCTAACACTGGCAGCCCTGAAGCTGCTTGAGAAGATTTCCACTTCCCCCAAGGTCATCTCAGCATGGAACCCTGGCCCGGGCCGGCACGCACACCGCAACAAGGCAATTGTTGCTCTGGAAAAGGACAACGAGGCCGAGGTGATCTCGGGCGTCTTTGTTGCTGAGATGATCGCCCCCCTTGATCTGGGACTTGAGGTCAGCTCACCCAACTACAACATCAAAACCTATATCCTGGACTTTTTGTACTCCTGTCTCAAGGCATCACCCGAGAAGCCCACAATTGCCCATCTTCTCCTTGGCTTCAAATGCGGTGTGGACAGTTTGAGTGTCGAGGCTGGCGGCGCGTTCGGCGAACGCACTTCGCTCTTCCACAACCTTTTGCGTGTGCTTCTCGAAGCCCCGTTTGGTGATGACAATCTGGGTATGCGCCACTGGCTCATCTCGCTCAAGCACAAGGTGATGCGTATTTTCCAGGTGCTATGGCGCTCGACGCTGTCGTCGGCGATAACCCTTGCCGACCTACGCGAGAATGACTTCGCTTTCCACTTGCTGGTGCGCGAGGTTGTGCTAAACCAAGAGATGCTGTGGGATGGCATCTCGTCGCTCGCGCCAGAGTTCCCGACCACTGACGCTTCTATTGGATTTATCGAGTTCTGGTCGTTGCGGGCAATGATGCTTGAGTATGTAGGCATCGAGTTGTGCAGTGTGTCGCAGAACAGACTGCCAAGCCTTAAGAGACGTATCTTTGACGCGTTAAACGGCAAGGTGGTTGACGATAGCAACGAGCCGATTGACATCCCGACCGTCTTTGACCTGTACGACTTCTTGTCCAGCACCAGCAGCACATCCAACTGGGACCTCCCGACGCCAACCTTTAAGAAATTCGCCGATATTGATTTGCGGGCTGCCATGGACGAGACACCGACGGGCGAGACCCTGTACGATCTTGACAAGGCCCGTGAAATTGTGCTCTTAAAATCGACTGAACTCACAAATAACTCGACTGTGGCAGACCGTGCGTTGGATGAGATGCGCGACGAGCTGAGCCGCGAAGAGTCGTTGATGCTCGAGTACCTTTCGTTCCTGAACCGGCAAAAGCAGCTGGGAACAAACCTGCAGGTCGTCCTCAAGTCCTGGGCTAAACTTCTTCTCGTTATGTTCGAGGCGAATGAGTTTTCTGGTGCAGCACAAGTATCGTTCCTTCTGCAGGCGCTGCAGGCAATCCTACCCGGACTGGAAGCATCCAGTGCCGAGAATGCAGAGCAAGCGTCCCAGTTGGCCAAACTATCCGAGGTGCTTCTATTCAAGCTGTACTCGGAGAAAAGTATCAACGGCGGTGACGACAAGGAGGACCAGCAAATGAGCAGTCTTGTAAGTGACAAGCTGTTCCAGCTGTTTCAAATTTGTCTCTTTGCGACGTCCAAATGGAATGGAAGCCCTGACCTGCGCTCCATCTACTACAACATCTGCTACCGCTACGTCGCCGGTATTCTCGACGAACACAACCGCGGCTTCCAACCGACAGGATGGCACAAGGCCAACAAGGCTGTCAGCGTGTGCGGCGAGCGCGTGCTTAATGTCATCTGCGACGACGCCTATAGCAGCGACTCGCCCACGTGCCAAACTGCCGCGCTTGTGCTCTTGAGCACGCTGGTGCGTCTCGGCGAGCACGAGCACGACACGCATGTTGTCGAGGCCCTGAACCGGCTCAACTTTATTGGTGTGCTGGTGGACTCGCTGAAGACGACACTGCAGGATGGCCTTGCAATCATCCAGTCGGGCCGCAAGGAGCTTCGTCTGGCACTCGATGCAAAGCTGGCTCTTCTTCTCCAGCTGTGCCAGACACGAGACGGCGCGAAGTACACGCTACACGCCAACCTGTTCCGAGCCATTGAGCTGTCGGGTTTATTTTCGGCGGACCCTGAGCTGCAAGTCGACCCGTCCGACACTGTGGCTCTGGTGCAGCACTATAAGCTACTGGTGCAGATTGCGCGCCTCATCGGCGCAGCTATTGTCAGCCGGGGATCCCACAACATTTTGCAGGGTCGGCGATTCCTGACCGAACACCGGATGCTTGTCATGCATGTACTCAAGCGATCTGCCGGTATTGGGCCGGTATCGTCGCAAGTACTAGATGAGAAGGTGGAAGACCTGGCCGAGGCGTTTATGGTGCTCATTGTAGCAACCGATTTCCTCGAGGTAAGTTTTTGACTAGATTTCTGTTTTTAGTAATACTGATAACAATTTGCTGACACATACACAGTTTGAGGATCAGGCACCAGTGCAGCCACAAAAGAACCCAACTCGGGTTCTGTTCCATTGATGGAAAAGGGAGGAAGGGTGAGAAGAAGATGATTAGCGGATGCATTGAACAGGATAGCGTTTCTTTTTTTTTATGTTGTTTTGATTTTGTGTTTTTTTCTGATATTTATGGATTGCACCATTTCATGTATATTAGGACGTCGAAAAGCACGGGAGAACTATGTTCAATCGCGTAGAAGTCTTCTACAATAATGTCTACTTTGATTCGCAACTATCAATGGTAACAAGATGGTTGCAAGTAGAATATATGTACTGTCCTCACCTGGGTATCAAAGTGAAAGAGAAAACAGAAAAGAGAAAGAATATACCATAGCCTTGACACCAAACCCGAGATCCACCTGCATTTGCAGATGCCAGTGACACCAATATGAAGACACATCACTCGAGAACACTAAAGAAAACACAGAGTCGTGTGCATTACCGACGCATGGGCTGTTTCCCCTGCCTGTTGGTAGACCGAGTCTTCACCACCAGAGGAAAATAGGACCGACTGTGCTTGGCTGCCGACATACCGTCCACCCGAAGCTCGAGTTTGGTTCTACATATAGGACAGATTCTTCTATCATAACTCATAGTCAGAGATGAGTGTAGACATTCGCCACAGAAGAGGTGGCCTATTGCGAGTTAGTAAGCGTATACGCCGGTCGGTTATGAATAAAGACATACCACAGTGTGTGACAGTGAGATTTGTCATTTCATCCATGCAGATAACGCATTGAAGCCCCGAGAGCCTCACAAGCGAGGCCGGCTCTGGTTCCGGTTCGACTTCGGGCTCCGGTGCGGGCTCAACTTTGAGCTGTGTCTCTGGCTCATCCTGCGCGGCTCTTGGTCGGTCCACGTCGACGAGGTTGACCACCTCGACACCTTCGTCGTCAGACCCAAAAAGATCGTCAATAACGATGGGGTCTTCGCGTCTCAGTCTCTTCGGCGATATCTGTGGTCGTTGCTGATTGGCTTGGCTGCTGCTGCTGCTGCTGCTTCCACCTATTGACTCTAGGAGTGATGATATGGGGGGCAGTACGCTTGACGACGGTCCTGCAGCAGGATATGACCCTGGGATGACCTCTGCATCAGGACTGCGATTTCTCTTCGAGGGAGTTCTCTGGCTTGTAAATGGCTGGCTGTTTCCCTGTTCCTGGGTAGGCTGGCTTGACTCAGGCCGGGACTGCGAGGCAGAAGCCTCTCCTCTTCTAGTTAAACGCATAGCTTGGGCTCTGGTGTCGTTGAGAACCCACTCGGGTATAGGGGAGTCCTCGCCGGCTGCGCGAAGAAAGACCTCTTCAAGGTCAATGTCGTCGGGAATGGAGCTGCTGCTGATCCCGTCGGCAATGTCAAGATCGAGATCGTCGATGCTATCGTGGTCGTGGTCGTGGTCGTGGTTGTGGTTATTGTTATCTCGGCCACTGTGTACATCGTCGTTGCTAAAATCCTCAGTCACTTCTTGGCTGCCGCTGTCGGTGCCTTCGGCTTCTTCGTTACTGTCTTGTAAGCTGCCTTCAGAGTCTTCAATGGCACTGCCTTCTTGGGCCTCGGCGATGTTGTCGTGATCTTGTTCGCTGCCGTATTGATCTTGATCGTAGTTGGAGTCCTCGATAGCCTCTTGACTCTGGTTGCTGACGTCGTCCACGTTGCCTTCTGGGATGGACTCAACGGGACTACCCTCGGTACTGTGTCCTTGGTTATCCCCGGAGTCGCTAATAACACTCCTCTCGATATCGCCCTCGGAGTCTTCTGTATCACTGTCCTTGATGCTGTCCTCGATGCTGCCTTCTGGGCTATCGTCGAAGTCGTCCTCCGAGCTGTCCATAAACTCGGTGCTACAGCGGCCGATGCTGCGTGCAGGGTGTTGATGAGATCTATTACTGCTTCTCTTGCTGATTTGGCTGTATAATAGGAAAGCGCGCTGGTGAGCTCTGGCTGAAGTGAGGCTGAGGCATGGGCAACAACAGGATGACAGCCTCACGTATTCTATTAATCATCATTAGAGAACATCATGTGACATATCACGTGTATATCCTGCTTGCAAACACCTTTAGTTGCTGTCAATATGAGTGAACAAGAAAGTGAATTGAATTCTCTACAATCGAGGAATTATGAGTAAATGTTACATGCTTCTGTTTCTACTGCGTGGCAGAAATACCAAAGCTGTACCAAGTTAAGTTGGCAACCCCATTTTCTCTTATCATGGCTTAGTCAGCACTGGGCACTTTACATCAAGACACAACGACGACACATGGTTGAATTTGGTGCTCAAATGGCTCATTTTGACTAATTTGGAATGTATCTCGATGTGAGATCTGGCCAAAATAATGGTCTTGTGGTGCCAGGCAATGCCTGGTACAAATGTCTCAAAAACAATTTACAAGTGGCTGTTGACAATGTCGACGACTAGAGCGAGCGTTAGCAGGGTGCTTTACAGCGAGGAGTGCGTGTATTATATAAGCAGACTTACAACCGGGCTTCAGGCTGGCACCGCCAACCAGGAAACCGTCAATGTCAGCCTCCTTGGCCAGCTCCTTGCAGTTCTTCTCGTTGACACTGCCGCCGTACAGGATGCGAGTGGCCTCGGCAACCTCGGCGCTGACGTTCTCCTTCAGCCAGGCGCGGATGGCAGCGTGGACCTCCTGGGCCTGGGCAGTGGTGGCAACCTTGCCGGTGCCAATGGCCCAGATGGGCTCGTAGGCAATGACAACCTTGGCCCAGGCGGCAGTGGAGGTGCCCAAGCTCTCCTTGAGGGAGGCCAGCTGGCCAGTGACGACAGCAACAGTCTTGTTGGCCTCACGCTCCTCAAGGGACTCGCCGCAGCACCAGATGACGCTGAGGCCGTTGTCCAGAGCGTACTTGGTCTTGGAGGAGACGACGGCGTCGGTCTCGCCGAACAGGGTGCGGCGCTCGGAGTGGCCGAGGATGGTCCAGTTAATCTTGCTGTCGAGGAGCTGATGGACGGAGTTCTCGCCAGTGTAGGCACCGTCGGGCTTGTCGAGGATGTTCTGGGCGGCGACCTCAACCTGGCCCTTGAGGGTCTCGCGAACGAGCAGCAGGTACAATGCAGGGGGGGCAACAACAACCTCTGTGGAGTTAGATGTCTGTAGACCAACGATACAGCTAAGATAATGGCATAGTTCGGAGCAACGTACCGGTGTTGGAGTCCAGGGTGGCGGCATTCAGGTTGTCGACAATGGCCTTGATGGACTTAGCCGTGCCGTTCCTAGCAGCCCGTTAGCACTGATCCGTATGCAATCATGGCTTCTTGCCGTAGAGCTTTCCCTCCACCGAATTCCAGACACAATTAAAAGTGCAGCTCAGCTGTCGGTCCAAAGGATGTTGTTTCTCGGAGCTGCGGGGTTTCTGTGCGCGCAAGAAAACGAGGAATAGTCCGCGACGATGGCAGCGGGGTAGCTCTGAGAGGACTCACATCTTGAAGTTACCACCGACAAAGAATGTGCGAGCCATGATGGGTGGTCTGTGACGGGTTGTTTGGGTATCTTAAAAAGGATGTCGTGAAGTTTGAGTTTGTAGAGGAAGAAAACAAAGCTAGGATTAGTCGAGGAGGAGGATTCTATTTTAGTATGGAGTACGGGATGTGGTGGGTGGTGAGCTTTTTTCCCGCTTTCAACTCGGTAGTATGGACAGACAGCGACGCTAGTCGTCCCTTCCCGACAGCACTATGCCATACCTGCCGACAATGGTTATGGGCGACTAATACAGCGAGCACAGCTGCAAGTACTGAATGAGTGTAGAATTTGGTGTAGAAAGTAGTACCACCGGACAGCCGAAATGGAGCTTGGCAGTAAGATATCTTACAATGTGCTGGGCCTGGCCAACTGGCATAGACCCTGCGTTGTCGCAATGCCGCCGCCAGCCATTGGTCTGTGGTAAGAGCGTGCGATGCTTGTCGTAGATCACAAGGCATATCAGACAAAATACCTTGAACCCAAGCAGGAAGAGAAGGCACGAGGGAATGCACGTGGGGCACATGCTATTGCTCACTTAAAAAACTCACTTAAAAGAGTATTTTTTTTGTAGAACGGAAGGTGCGCATCTTCTATCTCGCAGAAAAGGGAAGCATCCTTGCGGTTGGGCGGCGAACAAGGAAGGAACGATCGAATCTGTCGAGAATCTGACCGGGCAGTCCCGAGCATCGGACCAGGAATTGTACGATCCGGCAGGCGCGCACACGAGAGGTGGCACCTGGCATATCCTGCCTCAACGCCGTTGGACCTTGGGAAATTCAATAGGCCTAGCCCCTCAGCGCGTCATGCCCTGCAGAGCTACTTGTACGCGTAATATAGCGGCCGCTGCAAGGGACTGGCTCGCGCACCAATCAAAATGCGGGCTGAGTACAGTTAATTTAAGTACCAAAATAAAATAATAAAATCAAGAAAAATACTAGTGCGGGTGTGCATGTAATCGCAAGGGAGGGCTTCTTGGGCAGTACTATTAAGACTCTGCCTGGCTTGATTATGCAAAAGCGTTCATGAACAACAACATACAAGTCACAATTACTACAATCGTTCTGCTCTATTTGAGTACGTGAAACCCATCAGATCTCTGGACTCTTTTATAAACCCCTCGACACTGTCCCACGGCCCCGGCCCGCATCGGGCCCGGAGCGCTGCGAACCCGCGAAAAGCCAATCTTCAAACGAACAGTCACTCGACAACAACCACGAAAGCTCAATTATAATGATGCGCCCTGTTAGAGGCGCAATCTCTCGAACAAGGCCGACAACATCATTATCTCTTCGGCCACGCAGACATAATGCGCCGCGACTAGTTCCGGCGTTCGTTCGGTGGGCATCTGTGAAGGCCGAGGATCGCAAGACCCTTGCATGTAAGTAGATAAGGGCTATGAGGGACTACATCAAGCCTGTCGGAGCTTCAGCTAACTGAGTATGCAGTGCCATCCAAAGCACGACATAACGAGATCGGTATCCAGCACGTGAGCGATCACATCTTTCGGCAAATCTTTCCGCAAGGCAGCCAACCGCCATCGCCGGAACTAGTTGAGCTTGCACGCGACCATCTGCGACGACATGATCTACTTGGAAAGAATACAGACAACACAGACCCAATTGCATTTGATGTCCCACCACTGCAAGGCAAGACTCTTGACGAGCACTTTTTCAAGCTCGGCAGCGATGCGGCCGAACCCTTTCTCGGCCATGCGAAGCAGCTTGCGCGGGCCAACACACAGCCCAAACCCCGGAAGTGGGTAAGGCGCAGCGGCTGGACAAAGTACTACCCTGATGGCAAGACTGAATCAGTCGATGCGCCAGACGAGAAGATGCTGGTGTTTGATACAGAGGTTATGTGGAAAGAGAGCCCATATGCCGTCATGGCCTGTGCGGCTAGTCCGACGGCATGGTATGCGTGGCTATCTC
This sequence comes from Ophiostoma ulmi, assembly GCA_029298715.1. Taxonomy (NCBI): domain Eukaryota; kingdom Fungi; phylum Ascomycota; class Sordariomycetes; order Ophiostomatales; family Ophiostomataceae; genus Ophiostoma; species Ophiostoma ulmi. Next base: position 1,546,889 of record JANSLN010000002.1, on the reverse strand, counting down.
CGTGGCTGCTGGGCGAGACGGAAAATGACTGCAACCTGATCCCGCTCGGAGACCCGACACAGGATCGTGTGATTGTGGGACACAACATTGGCTATGATCGCGCACGCGTGCTGGAAGAGTACGACCTGGTGCAGTCACGAAATGCCTTCCTAGATACCATGTCGCTACATGTTGCGGTCAATGGCATGTGCTCGCGGCAGCGGCCGACATGGATGAAGCACAAGAAGAATCGCGAGCTGCGCGACCGCGTAGCCAAGGAGTCAGAAAACCTCGAGCTATCGCAACTTCTCCAAAGCAACTTGCTCCATGCCGAAGAGGAAGAACTCTGGGTTGACCGCAGCTCAGTCAACTCGCTGCGCGATGTGGCCAAGTTCCATCTCAACATTGCCATGGACAAGTCGGTGCGCGACGAGTTTGGAGGGCACGACCGTGAAGAGATCTTGGCACGGCTTGACCATCTGCTTGACTACTGCGCTGCTGATGTCGTGGTAACGCACCGCGTATTCCAGATTGTGTTTCCTAACTTCCTCGAGGTATGTCCGCACCCGGTCAGTTTTGCAGCGCTGCGCCACTTAGCGTCTGTGATTCTACCGGTGAATAAGTCATGGGAGTCATATATCGCCAATGCCGAGGCAACATATGCGCGCCTATCGGATGCGATACAGGAGCGCCTAGTCGGCCTCACCGAAAAGGCGCTCGAGATCCGTGGCGAACAGAGTAAATGGAGCACGGATCCATGGCTGCAACAGCTGGACTGGTCTGGTCAAGAGATCCGGATGGTCAAGGGCAAGAAAAAGGGCGACCCGCCGCGGCCGGCGCTGCGCCAGAAGAAGCCAGGTATGCCCAAGTGGTACAAGGATCTCTTTGCCAAGGACGATTCGCCCATCAGCATTTCCGTTCGGACCCGTGTTGCGCCGCTGCTACTCCGCCTTTCATGGGATGGACATCCGCTGTTCTGGTCGGACAAATATGGATGGACGTTTCGGGTGACAAGGGCTGAAGCCGAGGTGTATGACAAGCGTTTAATGCCGCGGTGCGATATGTCGGATGAACCGGTGGAGCTAGTGAAAAAAGACACGACGCACATTTACTTTAAGCTGCCTCACAAGGATGGTCCGACAGCGCGGTGTGTGAGTCCAATGGCCAAGAGCTATCTTGTCTACTTTGAGAACGGCACCCTGTCGTCTGAATATGCATACGCCAAGGAGGCATTAGAGATGAATGCGTCTTGCTCGTACTGGATTAGTGCACGCGATCGGATCAAGTCGCAGCTTGTTGTTTATAATGAACAGCTACCAAGCAGCAGCACGACCACCGAGCAAGCGACAGTCAAGAACGGCCAGGGATTCATTCTGCCTCAAGTGATTCCGATGGGCACAATTACACGGCGCGCCGTGGAAAATACATGGCTAACTGCGAGCAATGCCAAGAAGAACCGTGTTGGCTCTGAGCTCAAGGCCATGGTAAAGGCGCCGCCGGGCTACGCGTTTGTGGGTGCGGATGTGGACTCGGAAGAGCTGTGGATTGCGAGTGTTGTCGGCGACGCGACCTTTGGTCTGCACGGCGGCAACGCCATCGGATTCATGACACTCGAAGGCACCAAATCACAGGGCACGGATTTGCACTCACGTACAGCTGGTATTCTGGGCATCACACGCAACGACGCCAAGGTATTCAACTATGGCCGGATCTACGGTGCCGGCCTGCGATTTGCAGCGCAGCTTCTGCGGCAGTTTAACCCAGCGCTGTCTGAGGATGAGACGATCTCAATTGCAACAAAGCTGTACCTGGCGACCAAGGGCACGCGCACGACACGACGACTGCTGTATAAGCGACCTTTTTGGCGCGGCGGTACCGAATCGTTTGTGTTCAACCGGCTGGAAGAGTTCGCCGAGCAGGAGCGGCCGCGGACACCAGTGTTGGGCGCGGGCATTACGGAGGCGCTAATGAGCCGGTTTATCAACAAAAACGGGTACCTGACGTCGCGGATCAACTGGGCCATCCAGTCATCAGGACAAGACTACCTGCATCTGCTGATCGTGTCCATGGACTATCTAATCCGGCGGTTCAAGATCCAGGCACGCTTGGCGATTACTGTACATGACGAGATCCGTTACTTGGTGCGTGATGAGGACAAGTACCGTGCAGCCATGGCTCTGCAGGTGGCCAACCTGTGGACGCGTGCCATGTTCTGTGAGCAGGTGGGCATCCCCGATCTTCCGCAATCGTGCGCCTTCTTTTCAGCCGTGGATGTGGACCATGTGTTGCGCAAGGAAGTGGACATGGACTGTGTCACGCCGAGCCACCAGGAAGCTATTGCGCCCGGCGAGAGCCTGGACATTGAGACGCTTCTCGCACGCGGCAACGAGGCCTTTTTGGATCCAGCGATTATACCAGATGCACGCAACGCGCCCAACTTTGAGGGCATGGTGTACACGCCACGGAAGCCGGTAATGGAGTCTTTACGTGAGGCCGATGGCAACATGGCTGATACTACATTTATCCGGGCACAGATCACGGCGGACGAAGGCGAACTGAAGACGATTATGGCTGATAGACGCAATGAGGTTACGCTGTCAAAGCCATCTCCTTTATCGGGACCTTCATCGGGTTCGGGCAGTAAAGCGGCATCGACCTCGTCGACTAGCAAAAAGCCAAGAAAAACGCCAGCCAAGCGCGCGTCGAAGAACCAGGTGCTCCCATACCACTCGAGCGCAGTGCTGATGCCTATGGAGGAGCCTATGCTGGTGAAGGATGCGTACAAGTACAGCCACAGCCACAGCTACAGCAACAACAATGGCAATGGGAATAACAGCATCAGCAGCCCGTATCCTTATGGCGGAGGTTTCAACCAAGTCGTTGACAGCAGCGCTGATGAGTTTGATTTCATGTCGTCACCGACTAGCCAAAGCTCTAAGAGCAACTGGGGATGGGCAGCCAACGGCGGTAGCAAGTACGCCAAAGCACGCGGCTCTCATGTGCATCGCTAACATCCCTTCGTCTTCTTTATCGTTGCAATTTCCCCTCCCTATCTTAACTTCTTATCACGATAATTGTGATCCTGTCGGTGTGCACGATAATATTTGTTTATACGGCCGTCTTGTATTTTTATGGTTTCATGGTCGCTGTCCGTATTTTATATTCTGTTTTAATTTCATGTTTACGTTGATGTATTTTTATTGTATAGCATTTGGCCTGGCATGTCAACTATCGGGAAAGGTACGAAACGGCGGAAATACGACTTTATTTTTTTTCTTCTCTTTTCTTTAGACTATATTTATATAAATAGTCGTGACGTCCGTAGTGATGCCATGGCCAGTAGGAAACGGTTACACAGCATCCACGACGTGCGTCATGCATCTGATATCCTGTGCATCGATGATAGCGATCTTTAGCGCAAATATAGAGCTACACTTGGGATGATATGATAGTGTTGAATGACAGTGACAGAGTGACAGAGTGACAGAGCCAAAAGAACACAGGAGCGAGAGACAGAAACAAGTTTTTTTAGTCATCCCAGTGGATTCGATAGTACGGATGGGAAGAAGCAGTAATTTCAAGTGGCAGGAGTAATGATTGCGATCGATGCTCTCCTTTTGTGTTGTGTCACAACGATGACATCCCCGACTTTGGCCAGCTAGTGTATTAAAATACTGATTTTGATTTTCATGGAGGGAGCACAAAGTGAGGAGTACACTGTTTGCTCGCCCTATCGACAGAAGAACAAGATTGATGAGATCCTAAGAGAAGGATATTTACAACGTATTACATGTACATGCATCATTTGCAGAGATTTTTTCCTTGGTCGCCAAGTTCTTGGTGCTTCAGCTGGCGGTGCTGATCGAGTGGAATGCTGAAGACAGACAAAGACTGCTGTAAGTGTAAGCTCAAGTATTAATACTGTATTCAATTATTCACGGGCTATCTTTGGTAAGAGGCAACCAGGCCAGTATATATACTGATCGACAATACAAGAGGCGGGTCCACGAGCCAGCAAATCGAAAGATATCCTTGGGAAGGGCATCAATGAGAGCATACTAAGTATTGCAGGACAGAGCAAGATAGGACTCAATACGTCGGGCCGAGGTCAGTCGAGGTCAGTCGAGGTCAGTCGAGGTTGTCGCTTCGCAGGTCGAGACGGTGCACCCTGCCTTTTGCCTCTGCTTTCTTCTACATTTATCTCGCCAGCTCGCGTTGCGATATTGAAGACGAGCTATGTCCGACTAATGTCGCCATGGAGTTTTGGGGGGGTTTTATAACAAGTACAGGGTACTCCGTGAGTGTTTTCCCGTCAACCAGAATCAAAATGTGTATCGTTACTTCGTTCTTAAGTCTGCCTATGTTCTATCTAGAGCCACTCGTCCCGTGCAGTGAAACAGCATAGAATCTTTATTCGCTATCGTTCTTCGTAGCATTACCGCCACTCTGTCTATCTTAGCCTAAAGGCGGCATGTTGGTTGAAAGGCAGAAGCGGAGGTGAAGACGAAAGGGTCATCTTGAAGAACTCTGAAAGGATCACAATGTCTGTACTTTGTACGGCAGCTTTTGTATGTAGTACATAATACAGAGTATATAAGTAGGTAATAACCTGCATAATATCTTACTCCAAGCATAGCCAAGCCCCGTGTGATTACAGTAATTAGATTTCACAGTGAGCAAGTAGCTTAACTGAATCCCTACAGCATCCATTTCCAGCTTAAGCATAATCCTTATTCAACTTCTTATCCATATCCTTATCCATATCCGATTTAAATTCATGATTCCATATCACAACCATTATTGTCACTAACTAGCTTGTATCTTATATTTATTCTTTTGATCGTTATGACTTCTGGCCTGGCTTTGAAGACTGCCAAGAGCTGTCGTCCTAGTTGCGCATCTGCAATATGGCACCGCCTGTCTCAGATGCGCTGTCTGTCATATCAAACAAAGACGAGCATATTTCGCAAGTGAGCATACTAGCATAACATGGGGGTGACAAGAGTGACCATGGAGAGTAGTTAGTAGTAGTTGATTAAGAAGGCCCGTCTGTTATTATTGCAGATGCAATGCAAAACTGCTGATGAGCCTCGACCCTTGGGTTATTATTTTCGACCTTTGGTTATCTTTGCTTTTGTACGAAATATTTGAATATCCATGGCTTGATTATCGTGTGTTGTTTTTCTATTTTCTGACCTTGTAGTTACTATTACTCGTTTGTGCCGGGCCGTGTTTCTCTACTTCTGCGCCTCAGCTCACCTGTGCTCTCGAACCGATCGTCCTTTTGTTTCCCCCTTCCGTGAAACCAGAGACAAGCCTAGTGACAAGCTAAGTGACAGACAAGCCACGGCGCTATGCCCTGACTATTTTATTTGCGTTTGTTTCTCAGTTGTTTCCGACTTTCAAGTTCGAATGATTTGGTCGTGGTCTCTCGAGGTCTCAGCGCTCCTTATTTCCACTGCCTTGCTCCAGTTTGTGGTTCAACTGTTGCGGGTGGCGCTTCGAAACAAATCTGACGGTCTGTGTGCGCCACTCCCGCATGCCTATGTGCCATCCTACATCCGATGTGCCGTTGTCAATGCCGTCCACAGAGTATCTGAGAAATTCAGCTTAACGCAAACAGGAGATCACACAAGGACTCCGTTGAAACAAATACAAAGGAATAAGAATAGTCAAAAGACGCAGTCAAGGCGGCTGTGTACATCTCGCCAGTTGCACCATGCTCTCTAAATTTCTTTAACCACAAGCAATAACATGCCAGGACTCCACGCTGGACCCCGGCTCCCATCCTACGTCCTCAAGTTAGTCGTTCCTCTCTTCTCTTCTCCGTAGCATCTTAAAACTGGTAGCTCCTAGCTTGACTGCTATCCGGATGAAAAAGAGCGACTTGTGGAAATACAGATGAAAAATACTTTGGTACAATGATACCTTAATCATAAAGAGGAGAGTTTCCTCTGTTAAATAGCCGCCGCGTCGAGTTTGTTTCTATTTTGCTCTTTAGCTTATGACTTCCTGTTTCCTTTGCACTCTTTATGTTTTCACCCTTCTTCTTTTTTTTTGTATTTATTCTCACCCATCTCACCCATTTCATCCTATCGGATTGAGCATCTTTGACATCGCACAGTGTCACCGTTAAAGTGCCTCCGCTGTCAGTCATTCGGTGATCTTGTGTTCACTGCCGTCCGCCATCACCAAAATCGCCAAAGCTAGACCTGTAAGAGAACACAAGACAGACACGGCATCTGCATACGCAGAGACGGAAGCATTACACAGCAGCACATCATCAACACGGAATTACAGCAATAATAGCATATTAACATAATTGAAAATCAACAATATAACTAGATAGATTTAGCCGCCATGGCTGTTCCCAAAGAGGTACCGGTGTCGCTATCCTCAACTGACCCTATCGATGCCGATGGCCTTGAAAAGAACAAAAGCGCCCAGGATGGCACAACTACGAAACAAGTATCATGGTTTGCCACCTTCTTTGCTTCTAGGCGCAAGACAAAAATGGCTCTCATTGGTATCCTCATAGTCGGCGTCATCGCTGTTGCTGTTGCCGTGCCCGTTACAGAGTATGCCAAGAATTCGTCTTCACACAGCACAACTGCTATCAATCTGGTGGCTGGCACGACTTTGTTGATAGACAATGATCTCACGGGTGCGGCTTCAAACAGGTCCTCCCTCATTATGCTGGGCCCACGCACTTACACCGATGCCGATGCCGACTGCAAAGCCCTTGGTGAGGAGTTATGGGGTGTGCAGGACAGCTCAGATACTGCCGTCCAAGGCATCCAGTCGTTTCTTGACTATCTCACTTATGAAGGTTATGCTGGATCATCTACGCGTTATTGGATCGGTACGGTCTCTTCCGGATCCTATGGCGCTTCTAGTGCGGCTCCGGCGTCCTCGTCATGGAGAACAATCAACTCCGGCGGCACCATTGCTGCCTTCAATAGCACAAAGAATATCGACACTGTTGACATGGCACTATCTGCCTTTTGCACTCAGTCCGCGCCCTACTCTAACTCGACATCCGTACTAGGCAACACGGCGATGAGAGTGCGTGTACGTGCTGCCGCTGACCGCTACACTAATGGTGCCCACGGTGTGGCTGAGTACGTTGGCAACCGCGACCACAATTCGTTCCGTTTCCTCGGCATTCGCTATGCGCCTCAGCCACAACGCTTTAACTATTCCACTCCCTACTGGAACAGTACCGCCAGCAAGGCGTTCAACAGCGCAACGTATGCAAACACAACGATCCTGCCGGTCGTTAACGCCACCAAGTCGGGCTCTGCCTGTGTTCAGCGCACAGGTGGCAGCGAGGACTGCCTCTACCTCAATATCTTCACCCCTTACCTGCCGCCCCAGTATGGCTCTTCATCCACCAACGGCACTACCGCTCTCAGGCCTGTCATGTTCTGGATGCACGGTGGCGGCCTCGCAGGTGGCAGCGGCAGCGACATCTTGTATGACGGCGGCAATTTTGCTTCGCGCGGTGATGTTGTGGTTGTGACCATCAATTACCGCCTTGCCACGTTTGGCTACTTGGCACTCGACAGCGACCACGGCGGACTCAATGGAAATTACGGCCTCTCTGACCAGATCCTGGCTCTCGACTGGGTGCATGACAACATTGCCTCATTTGGTGGTGACCCCAGCCGTATCACGATTGCCGGACAGTCGGCTGGTGCGGCGTCGGTCCGTGCAATGATGGCGTCTCCTAAAGCTAAAGGCAAGTTTGCCGCTGCCCTGCTCATGAGCAACCTCGGCGGTTTAAACTACGGCAAGACGTTCTCTGAGTACTACACCATCGAGCAAGGAATGAGCCGCACAGGTCTCGAAATCATCGACCAGACTAACTGCACTGCTGGCGGCGCCAACAGCACGGAGGGTAAATCCACTGCCGATGCAATTGTTGACTGCTTGCGCGCCGTGCCTGCCCAAACAATAGGCAAGCTCGATACTGTCGCACGGTACCTCGTTGTTGACGGTACTTTTCTCGTCACGGACCGCCTCGAGCTCAATGCCGTTAACACCACTGCCGAGAATACGCGGGCTCCGTATGCCTTGATGATGGGTATCATGCGCGATGACGGGGCGTCTTACATTGCCTACCCAGAAACAAAGTACACCATTGCAACCGATGATGCATACCTTGCCACTCAGGGATACACCAGTGTATCGGATACACTATTCCCCATCCCGACAGGCTCATCCGACGTGTCACGCAACCTCTATAATATGAGCTCACGGCTATCTACCGACGCCCAGTTCCGCTGCGTCGACGAGGCTACCGTTTATGCAGGTGTGAAAATGGGCATTTTTAGCTCAGCCTACTATTATGAGTTTGGCCGCTCCTACCAGACCACCGGCTGGCCCGGTGCCGGTAGTACCGTCTGTGCCCCAAATGCTACGACTGCGTTTCCCCATGGCGACCTCAGCCTGCCCTACTTCCGCTGCCATTCTGGCGAGCTGTACTATGTCTTTGGCAACCTTGCCCGCAACAATCGGCCCATGCGCGACACTGCTGATCTTCCTTTCATGCAGTATGTGCTCGACAGTTTTGCGTCCTTTGTCCGCACACACTCGCCCAACGCACCGGTCGACTATCTCAAAGCCCGCGGTTTCACAGACTCTCTCAAGCTCTTCCAAGCGAGTGACAATTGGGCAAAATCAACAGCGTCAGGCGCCATGACTGTGCACCAGATTGACTGGCCCAAGAGTACAAAGGCCGATTTTCCAGAACAACCTCAGTGCGATTCTCTCGGACTGGGCCTAGAGTACTATCTTTCGTGATCTTGAGCTTGCTAGTATATTAGGCGAGAGATCCCTTATGATTTATGACTTGATACCATACCTCGTCTGAAATTTCTCAGGCTAAGGATTTGACTAGTAAATAGCAACAATAGATTTGATTTACACAAGCGATTCAAGCATGCACTATATTGTGAAGATTAAAAGGTGTAAAGGCAGTGTATTGAGGGGCGGTGCGTCCCGCGCCGAAGACCAGAATAGGAAGGAATGCCATGTGTTTCAAATGCTCGGTCATTCTTTCCTTCATGAAAACTAATACCAATTAGTAATTCCGAATACAACTTATGCCACGATGTCGGCATATAAATTAGTAATCAATCAACATCATGTCGACCTACATTTATTCTGGCCAGCCATATCTCGATACTGTATTGCCCAACAACGTATTACTCATCCAGGCCAAAATAGTCAAATCGTTGTTCTTACTTATGTCAGCCTACTACCAACAATCATTTATGCAATAGTTGTAGCAAATGACGCATAATGTAGAGAAGACGCCCGGATGTGGTCGCTCCGTTTATTCAAAAAGAAAAAGAAAAGTAAGGAAGCATAGGGACAAAAAACAGCCCTCGGCATATGCAATGTAAGCAAACCCCGGGTAGGCTATACGGGAGCCTTTTTATTTGTCTTGTATGGCAGATGTCGTAGACGTGAGGAAAACGCCATTTTAAAGAAGAAAGTAGTGAGAAGATCTGATGAAAAAAAAAATAGGAGGAAAAGAGTAAAAAGTAAACAAAAAGGCTGATAAATGATAGTAGAATAAAGCGGTAGGCAACTCTACACACCTTCACGACGGGCATTTCCTCCGTCCAACAGACACACACTCTGACGCCAGCTCACAACCAAGCCAGAATGGGGAAAGGCTCGTGGCGGAAGCACAACCACAAGCCGTCTGCAAGGGAGCACAGAAGGAAATAATGAAGAAACCTAGAGTGATGACAAAGAAACGTAAGACAGAAAATAATGTACGACGTAGAAGATAAAAATATGGAAAAATATGCATCTACTTGCCCCAATTATTCTTGGTTTGTAAGAAAGGGCTGGCTTAAAGTCATACCCATGTCCAGCTGAAATGAAACTCTGCGATGCAGCTATGAGGAGTAGTTGCTGTAGACTAATACTGTATTGCATATGCTGGTCATCTAGAATGCCGTCTCTGGTTGAAATATATTAATTATGTACTCGTGTGTGAGTTCCTTATTCGTCCCTTATTCTCTCATCTCTCACATATCACTTTTTTATACGTGTATCCGTAGGGTGGTTCTATTGTTTTACTCTTGTCTATGTGTTCGCTACGGGGTTTCTCCCTTTCTCCTCTCCTTTGCTCGTTTATTTGTTTTTCCATCTCGTGCCAAATCTCCTTTTCTCTCGCTCAGGTCAAGCGTAACTATTCCTGATTATTTATTCGCGGCCTCGCGCCACATAATTATCCTGATATTGAACTCAGATTAGATATTGAATGATATCATCTAAACTTGGCTGCCAGGCATAAAATTGTTGTCTTGTCTCAGACACATTCACGCCATGGATGCGGTGAAGGTATTCGAAAGTACTGTCTATCTTTGCTGTTCAATAATCTCTCCTCCAATGGCTTCCTCTCAGACTGTTTAAAGTATTGAGTGCACGAGGCAGGTGCTGGTCAATGTCTGTCTTTCTGTGCCTAATATTCTGCACAGATCACATATTACATATATCACATATGGCTGGGGCATTGCCCTCCACCCCCACAATTCTACAACGGCCGTTGATAAGTAGAATTGTATCTTAGCAAGCTTAGATAGATTCTGGGATTTTAGTGCCCACTGAGCCATTCAACCACTGCAACTATCGTATCTTGGCAGTCTCCAGTGTGAGCAGTGACCAGTAAGTGATAAATAACCTTGCAATGACCCTTGCTGAGCAGCTGGAAAACGGAAGAATAAGAATAATAAATAACGACCAGGCCCATCTGTTGTATCTGTCGTATCTGGATCTAGTTATTGCTCTGTAGTTTGTGATGCTCTCCTTTACTCTAATTCCTCAATTTTATTTGGTTGTTTTCTAGCGAACCTCTAGACGTCTTTCCTCTTGCTATCTCGCCCAGCACACACGACAAGGGCTGTGGAGGCTCGACCGCGGATATGTCTCTTATATATTTGCACATATGGGGGAAAAGGCCAGGAGGGGACTCGGTTAGAAAACCGGCCAGCTACCACGTTCTCCAGGGCAGGGCAGGGCAGTCGGGTGATGCCGATATTTATTACAGCACGTATGTTAGTTCAGAGAACAAGTTGAGGAGCTGAGATGCTACCTCCTATCGCATCACAGCAAAAACGAGATGACGAGACGAGAATGAGATGACGATGGACGATAGATGGTGACGATGGAAAAGTGATGACGATGTGCAATAGAAGAGAAAAGAAAAGAGAAAAGAAAAGAGAAGCGGTGACAGCAAGACATACACATCATACCGCATGCCCAATTGGCACAAAAGTACGGGCGTGCAGCGTGGTCCTCTCGAATCCAGGGTGCCCTGTCTCGAGTCTGTCTTACCTACCTGTTCTCCATGTACATGCTTCATGCTCCATTTGCTCCGACGCTCTCGTTGTCTGTGTATTCTCTGCTCTTCTTCCTTTCTTCTTATCTCTTCTTCCGTCTCTTGCTCACCATCTCATTCTCTTTGTCTTCTTCTATTTTCCAGCTCCATCATCTATCCCACCATACTCGGTGTCTGCTTTATCTTCGTTTAGTCCTCCCCGCTTCATCGAAAAAGCTGCTGGGAGTGACTAGATCCCATCCCCCACCTATGTCAAATACAAAGTTGTACTCCGTACTTGTAGTTGATTCTTTTCTGCTCTGCCCTCATCGCTCATCCCATGCACTCATGCAATGCAATCACAAAAGGCATCTGTCTCCGAGCCACTCTGTATCCCGATCCGTTCCCTAACTAGCCTTGCCTGCTCCAGATGGTGTGCCAACAGGAGGCTCTACGATGCAGTGCATCTTCTGCTCTCGTGTACAATACAAACCAAGCCTCAAAGTAACGCTGTTGGCGAAACCACGGATTACCAATGCGCCAATTTCTTCGTGTCCCGCCAGCGTGCTGATTATTTAGCCTTTTATTATTATATCCACATGATGCATTGATAAGATACATATGTTAATTCACCTAGTCTCTCGAGGCCGTTGAAACGATCCTCAGATCGACGGTCCGTTAACGCTTTGCGATGGGCACTTGAACATTTATACCAACTATATCTGGCACTCTATGAAAATCATAGATGAAAAGAAAAGGAAAAAAAAAACAGCCGCAATAGTGAAAATACTCCGCTAATATCGTGGATCTTGGTACACAACCTATGTGAATGTAACTGCATTGCATTTATGCAGGATCGGCGACTGTCGATGCCATCTTGCGTTCGCGATTTACATCCGTCCTGCTCCCACGGAGTATCATCGTGTCTTTGACAAAGCCCTGGCGTGCTACTGTCGCTTTCCTGTTGTTCTTTAAAGCCCCCCCTCCCCAAGTCGTGTGGTTGCATCTACACTAGCACAACCTCTGTCCTCACTAAACTAGGCTATGGATAGCGTATCTCACTGCCACAAGTGCGTACTGTCTGTAGAGTCCGTACTATCTATCTGTATGTATGCATATATCGGATCTGTTCCGTAATTAATCTTTATCTCTTTTTTTATTCAGCTATCTCTAGAGCGCCTCTAAAACGCCTCTTCTCGTCATTTTTTTGTCATCCCCCCTCTCCCTTTATCAAGCCAAAGCCTTTTCGAGTTCTCCTCAATTATGCATTTTCATAACGCTCCCCTCTATACAATCTACTTGTCAATACGGAGATACCTGTCAATTTACATGTCCTGCGAACTATTTTATATTTTGCTTTGTCGTCTTTGATTTCTTTTCTTTTCTATAATATTTTCTTCTTTTTGCTCCCCTCCCCTCTCATTCGTCGACCAGATTACCCACAGGTACAGTGTTACACTCTGATTCTAAAAAGGGGGGTGAGAGACACTGTCTAACAAGCGACACACAGAGGTCCCGAGCCCCGGCCAACTAGTGTCGTTTGTCATTTGTAGTTGCGTGTTGGTTTGATGTATCCTATGCAGCTGTTTGCCGTTTGCTTGCTTGGTGCTGCTTCTTGACGGTCTCTTGTTCTATCATTTGTCTTTCGTCTAGTCTTTTAGTTTGTCCTTTTGTATCTTCGTCTCTCATCTTTCGTCTTTCGTCTCCTCTTGTCTTTGTCTTGACCCTTCACCTGTCCCTGTCTTTATTCTGACGTTGACTTTGACATTGGCACCTTTTTGTTCTTCGTCATCTGCATATCTGCTCCATCAGGCATTCTTTGTTGGACTCGAACCTGGGCGTTCCAATTGACTGAACAGACGACTTGACTCGATACTTGATACTCAAGTCTTGATCCTCTTTGCGACTTACGGCCTACCTGCGAATACTCCTCGCGACATACTCTACGCCGCCATGAACTCGATGCCTTTTGAAATGTCGTCTATGGCTGATGGCAGCACTGCCATCCTGCCCGGGATGTCTGTCGCCGGCGGCTCCATGGCTCCCGGCCCACCTCCCATAACAACTCCGCTCTCTCTCCATGACCATGACCATGCCCATGCCCAGCCGCAGCTTGATCATGCCAGCCAGATCAACCACATCGACCAGATCAACCACATCAACCACATCAACCACATCAATCAAATCAGCCAGGCCAGTCAGGCTAATCACGTTAACCAAATCAACCATGTCGAGCATCAGCCTCTTCTTTCCAACAGCCGCCCATCATCTGTCCCCAACTCCGGCTCGCCACCCCAGCCATCTCCATATGCCTCCAGCCAGGGCCAGCCAGTAAACTCGAGCCCGAGCGAATCTTCGCCAGTGACATCGGCCGATGGCCTGTCGATCAACGGTATCCCTATTGCAGCCGTGCCCACAGCATGCCTGGGATGTGTAAGTCTTCTTTCACGCCAAAGTATATACGAAGTATAAATGCCCAGCGCTAACACCTGCAGCGCGGAAAACATCTGAAATGTGATGGCCAAAACCCTTGCTCGCGCTGCAAGATGGCCGAGACTGAGTGTGTTTATATTGCCTCACGGCGGGGCTATAAAGGCCCTCGCAAGGCCAATAACAAGCGCATGCGTTCGTCTTCGCCGCCACCGTCATCGACACTGTCCCTTAGTCTCGGCGCTATGGGAACTGTTGCGCCCGACAGCTGCCCCATGCTTCTCGGTGCACCGCGTACGACAATGCAGGCGCCTAACAGCATGGCCGTTACCACAACAGGATACCCTCAGCCCATGGGCGTGTCTGCCGTGGGCACCACAGGTATGGGCATGGTGACCACGGGTGGCTACACCACAGCCAGCGCCATCGGTTCGCTCCCGGCCGGCCCCGTCAGCTTTTCCGGTGCACCTATTGGTACAACATCTGCCAACCCCTCGCTCTGTGCCGTACCGTCCGTGTCAGCATCCCATCTCCACTTATACAAGAACCCGTATAGCAACAGCAACAGCGGGTACCCCGGCAGTAGTGCTCTGGCCATCAGCGACTCCAACGGCAACATGGCCGTCGGCATGGCCCATCCACCAGTTATCAGCCTTGCTGATCGATGCTTCGATGCATTCTATCACTTCTTCTTCACGGGACACCCATTTGTGCTGCCCAAGGATGTGCTCTTATCCCTGCTCAAGGACAGCCCCAACGAGCTGGGCCATCTTGTGTCTGCCATGCGGTATATTGGCTCGCTGTATATCGATGCCGGCCCTGCGCGTGCCATGTTCTTTGACGAGGCCATGCGCCTCGCATACCTGCCTTCCTGCCCCCAGGATGGCTTCCTTGTGCAGACTTTGGTCATGCTGATTGTTGGCTTGGACGGTAACTGTGACCAGGCGCGTGCGCGCGATCTGCTAGCCGATGTGGAGAGGATTGCCGTGGATATTGGCCTGCATACGCGCGGATTTGCTGCTGCAAACGGCCGCGGAAACCCCATCATCGAGGAGAGCTGGCGTCGCACTTGGTGGGATCTGTTCGTCGTCGACGGTATGGTGGCCGGTGTGCACCGCATGACCAACTTCTTGCTCTTTGATGTCCCTGCCGATGTGGCTCTGCCCTGTGAAGAGCACCAGTACCTTGCCGGGAACATCCCGACGCCTGCGTATATGGAAGACTTTGACGATCAAATTTTCACGGGCGAGGAGCGCGAGTTCTCGTCGTTTGCCTACCGTGTGGCAGCCGCCCAGATTCTCGGCCGCTTTATGCGCTGCCCACCCATCCAGTTCCCCAATGACGAGAATCTAGAAAAAATCGAATCGCTGCTGTCTAACTGGCGTATGCACTTGCCTGCCAGCAAGCGTGATGCTTTGACCAAGCACTGCCAGCTCGATGAGATGATGTTCCAAGCCCATTTCATCAACCATGCGTAAGTTCTTTCATCTTGGATCTGAGAAGAAAGAGGAGAAAGCAAAACCAATCCTTGAATAGCAACATGCTAACAGACTAGGTGCACGATATTGCTGCACCAGCCGCACTCGCAGCTGGACTCGTCGCCGACCCGTAGTGTCACGTCGTGTGCTCCGCACCGGCATATCCCGACGGGTGAAAATTTTAACACACACACGCGGCACACTATCACGGCGGCTTGTGAGATTAGCAAGATGGTCACGCAAGCTGTGCCACTGTTGTCGCACACGCACTTTTTTACCTGCGTCATCACGCTGTCGTCAATTGTTCATCTTAGCAAGTGGGCGCTGTTCTATATCCAGGACGAAGAGGACCTGCGCCAGCAGATTCGTCTCAATATTGGCGCCTTGCAGAAGCTAAGTGACGTGTGGAAGGCTGCCAACACAGCTAGCGACCAGGTCAAGGGTGTTGCGCGCGAGATCTACCAGTCCAAGAAGGCCCAGCAGATCAACCCGACGTTCTGGGTCGGTTTCACCCAAGAAGAGATGATCAACAGCATTAACACTGACGAGGGCATTATGAATGACTTTAACACTATCCTGCCCACCTCGACTCAGTAGGTGTTAGTTTTGATACTTTGACTCTTTACTTGTTGCTGTTGTTGTTGTTGTTGTTGTTGTTCTTTCCTCTTCATGTCGGTCTGTGTTTATAATGTATAGTCTTATGTTTGTGTTGTTATGTTTGTGTTGTAATGTTTGTGTTGTAATTTTGTTTGCCTATTTGTCATTGTATTTGACTTTTTTGGATATATTTCGGTCCGTGTTTAATCATTTGGGTATGGAGTGGCCTGACTATTCCATCAGGAGTATCAGTCTTGTTGGCCAGGATTTGTTGGAAACGGGTGCTGAAGGAAAGTCTGATGTTTGTGATTGCTCCCAGGCGAACAAATGCAGTATAGTATAATGGTGTTTAACGAATGTCGGCTCCCATGTAAATAATGGCGTGCTATGTAAAAGCATGCAGTGAAAGAATTGCAGAGCATCGGGGATCGCTATCATATATACAAGAAAATACTAATTACAAACCAATTGATATTAAAATTAAATAAGTAGCGAGAAAGTGAGAAATGAGACGGGCCAAGACTGAGTAGTATACGAGGAGCAAACTATGTGAATGAAAAGTCGGGAAATAATTTGCAAACCTATAAATACAAGCAACGTGCATTAAAGGCTTCAAATCGATATGTATTGAAACCTTCAAGAACATCCCCGAGCACTACCCCAGTAACTGAGATCGCCGAAGTCAAGCCAGTCATAGATCTGTTCTGCTTGATGTCTTCGCCGATTATTCCACGTTAGCCCCAAACTATACGCCGTATGGGGTCACTAACGCAGGTGGACAGGCGAGGACGGCGACCACCATGGCCTGGCCTAGTCACAGTAATATGCGTGACCAAATATATGTTTATGCTTGCACTATTACAGGAATGCAACCTTGGCCTGCTTGATAGCTGTTCGATCGGGCTCCAGTATTTACTACTCCATAGCTATTAAAGGCATTATAAGATGCCATCCATATCTAAGCAACGTATTGCTTCGAATGTGAACCGTGTACCTTGACAATGTCGGTCTGCTGGACGATTGCCGACCAACTCACATGATATCGGCGATCCAACAATTCAAGCGTAGTGCGTTCTCGTGCGTGCTTATGTGGCCAGTATTATTTACATTGGTATTTTAGCTGGCACATGTTGGCCTATGTACACACGCAACGCATATAAGAGATACGGAGCAGTGACAGCTCGATTTGCGGTTTGACGGTGACTTGCCGTTAGCATAGAACAAGCCTCGCGTTGTAACTCGGTATATGGTACGATTCGTGCCATGCAATTGTAGTCATTTAGATTATTTTTAGGCACGGGACTGTCAATTACAGTAAAACACACATATAAATATATGCCATGATAGCAGATGCTCTTATATTACCACCCCCTCTCTAGTAATCCTTTACACACCCCGCCAATATATTGAGTTATGTTGGAAAGAAAGATCCTACATGTTCCAGACTGCCGTTATGCTTATTCTGACTGACCGCTTAGTTAGTGGCTGCTTGAGCTGTCTCACTCCTGACTTCTCGATGAAGCCTGTAGGATGATACGCCGCATCCCTCGTTGGTTGTAGCTTGAGTACATGCAACAGTCACATCATCTCTGAGTTCTACTCGGTGAGCGGGGACTTGGCTTGTGTGGTATCTCCGGCGTTCATTTAATGTTCTGTCTTTGAAAATATATGTACTAAATATTATGACCAGTGTGTGCTAATATATTATCACTAGAAGCTATCATCTCCTACTTTGAGCAGCCTTGCTTAAACACGTTATACTTTCTAAAAAAGCCATCCATAGACTCTGCAGCTATAGCCTCATTGGTCTCTAGTGCAAAGTGACCCGAGTCCAACCATTGCAGCTCAAACCGCTTCACGTCTCGGGAAAATGCCTCGGCGCCAGGAGGGATAAAGCATGGATCGTGCTTGCCCCAGAGAGCCAGTACTGGCGTGTCAGATGTTCGCAGCCATTCCTGGATGTGTGGGTAGAGAGCAACATTAGTCTGGTAGTCATAGAACAGATCAAGCTGATGGCTTTTGTTGCCCGGACGGTCAAGCAGTGCCTGGTCAAGATGATATGTCTCTGGCGGCACATCTTTGCCACCGTTCGGCGCTCCCTCGACGTATTGATACCGCGTAAAGCCAAGCCCAAGTGCAACCTCCAAGTTGTTGCGTGCCTCAAAGTTGGCATCTTTGGTTGACCCAGAGGTCCAGTACGCCTTGATCGGAGCCCAGAATTCGGCTCCGAGTCCTTCGCTGTACGCATTGCCATTCTGGGTCACTATAGCAGCAAGAGAAATGGTATCTTTGGCCTGCTGGTTCAAGGCAAACCGGAACGCAGTCGGTGCACCATAGTCAAAAATGTAGACGGCAAACTTGCAGCCCTGTGCACTGAGGCCTAGAGCATCCGTAAATGCACCAAAGGTTGTAGCCAGGTTGGCAAACGTGTACTCGTAGTTGCGTTCAGCGGGCACCTCGGTGAAGCCAAAGGCTGGCAGGTCTGGAGCGACCACACGGTAGCCACGCTGCGCTAGTAGCGGTATGAGGTTCCGAAACATAAATGACGAAGCAGGAAATCCGTGCAGGAGAACAACCGTGGGTGCAGCAGCAGCTGCCTCGGGAGATGTGCTGCCGGTCGGGTTGGAGTATCGGTAGAAAACGTTGACACCGTCAACCTCAACGAAAGCCTGATGAGTGGTAGGGGAAGACATATTGAAGAGATCTAGTATATACTAGGAGTGTTTTGTAGTGCTTGAACGAGGTAGCTGCGGTAGCGATGTTGATGTCGATGCTGGTGCTGACGCAGAGACAAAAGCCATGACTGTGTCGTTATGGTCTTTATATATTTATTTTTGTGTCAATTCTTCATCCAGCATGATCTTCTTCGCGTCGATTTCCCTCGTAATATCTTTCCCAATCTGGTGCTTTATTGGTCAGCGATGTCATCAAGGTAGCAAATAATGATAGCCCCGATACCGCCAAACCCAGGCTGCTGTGAGAAATGTTATTTAGTTGATAATACGATGCGGAGTTTGCCTGACAAAACAACCTCTTCTTCATTTACAACACATCTCGGGCCAATGGCTCTTTCCTATTTTGTGTATGTTTTTGCGAGCACAGCCTCGTGCCTCACATCTAAGCTCCTCATCTCGACCAAAGTTTCCCAATTAGGAAGTACTGCGGCTCGCTAAACATGGCACGCACACCTCGGCTTACAAAGCATCCGCGCCCTTCCAACGACCGTCTTCAATCACAGATGTTCCGCACCCTTTCCATTATCAAGACACATGCATGTTTTCGCCATGTGGTTGAATGGGTACTTTCACATTTATTTATCTAACATTAGACATAAGTCAAAATCCTCCGCTCGCTCTCTTTCTTGATGGGACATTGGCCTTTCCAACAGTCATCTTTTGGTCCTAGGCTGCGGGTTGGCTGCCCTTCTCCAATCCTCCATCCTCTTAGCACATTATACTTCCGTATTGCCAGATGTTTTGTGTAGTCGTAGTCTTCGTTGTATTTGTTGTCTTTGCCGCCAGTATTGCGCTCCCTTCTAAATTGCCATGCCATCCAAGTCTTGATCATAGCGACTCCTATGATGCGCTGCAAAGAACCAGGCCACCAACCTTCTTCTCTAGTGCTTCCCGTATCTCCAAGACACCCCGATCTGTGCTCAGAAAGAGGCACTCGCCCACGTTCAAGCCAACAACCTGCCTCGAGGGGAATCCACGTGCCACCCGCTCCAGCTCCTTTACACTTAAAGTCACAGGCCGTTTGGGTGTCGTGTATGATTTCAGCTTCTTCAGCACCGGTTCGTTGTTCCAGTACTTGAGGCCGAGCCACAGACGCCGGCTCGCCACGTTGGCTGATGTGACCTCCTCCTCAATGTGTGCGCCCGTCAGAAGGGCTTCTGGTGCTGGCGGTGTAGACCCTGCCCGTGTGACTGATGAGATGAAACCAGCGCGATGCAGAGCAAGTGCGAGCTTTAGGTTGTACTTGTTGTTTGGGATGGATGTCAGGCCCAGGCGAGCGCGGGCTGCGTTCTGCAGGTGCGAGCAGGCGTTGACAACGTTCGCGATACCCATTGTGAAGTTGCAAGTCGTTGTGTTTGTAAGAGTAAAGTAAGAGTAAATTTTGTATGTCCGTTTGTATTTGAAAAGAGCCCACAACAGCTTCCGTCAGGGCAACGAATCACTACGGTCGATCAGTCAGTCAATCGGATATCGTCGAGGGTGGTGATCTTGTGATGGCAGCTCTTCGCGGAATATGTGTGACCTAGTGGTAGGTTTTTTTCGGTATGATCTGTGAAATCGCTCCGAATTCGTGGGTCTGCAGTGTGAGAGTTTCTTCAGTGTATCCGGCTGGATGTCGTCAACAGTTCCGGCTTCAAAATCGTGAATCGAGCTTCCCAGTTACAATTTTTTGGGGTCGCGGAAAATCGCACAGCAAAAGCGGACCAGTCATGTGATTGGTTCACACTCTGTATGATCCACTTATTCACACATACGGTGGTCGTTAAACTATGACTAATCACGGCGTATGGCAGTATATTTGACATTGAATATGATTCTCCCAACAGCATCAGATGCTAGAAAATGCATTTAATATAAAAGCTTATGAATGTACCGCCAATCACTTTAGAAACTACTACAACTGTTAATGTGCCATTCTTTTCTGGAGATCTCATAAGATCTAACACAGGCGGAGAGACTCTTTCTATTGCAAAACATATCTCGCGCGGTCGGCGATGTCTTGGATATTAAATGTAATTATCATTCGGAAGTCATACTATATTTACGTTTCTTTAGATCCATAACTGATTTCTGTTCTTTGGGTATATGTCGTCAGAATGAATGCAAGATTTAGTTAGCATCGTGATGGTATTAGGTCACGTGATCCCTCTCAGATTGAGAAGCTTTGAAAATTGGACCTCAAGTTAGGCCAGCCAAACGATGCTTTGTCAACCTGTGTGCATGCCAGAGTTGCGCCACATTATTTTTATATTGTCACATCAACAACCTGTGCCGAATCCCAACTATGGTTTCCTCTATCGTCGCCTCAGCCTCCAGAGCCATGGTGGTCCCGACCCGTCTGCGAGCAGCCTCAATGCGTCATTCTCTGCACACAACTTGTTCCCGCGTCCAGCTCACATGCCACACCTCAACGCAATTTCAAATAAGGCCAGCAACGGCTGCCTTGTTTAACGCAATGCGGCTCTACTCTACAGGTGCTTCAGATTCCCCGTCCAGACCAAAATCTGGTAAAGCAGCTGTTGCCTCCCCGACCGCCGCCGAAGTCCTTGAGCGGTATCGCAGTAAACTCGAAAAACAGGCGAAGCTTGATGGTGTAGCAGATATTGAAGCACTAAAGGAGACATATGCAGACAAGATTAATGCTTTGCGTCGCCGGGATGCAGTTCTACCAAGGGGCGCCACTACTGGAATGAATCCCACGGAGGCAAAGAAGGTGGAAGAGGCCGTGGAGGCTATCGCTCAGGATCTCAACTCCAACGTCTCATCAGAAGTTTCCAGTCCCGCTGCTTCCTCTACGAGCACACCCGCTACATCTTCCCCGTCTTCTCCCTCCTCTTCGCGGTCCGCATCCCCTAACCCTGCCGCTGCCGCGTCTTCAGACAGCCGTGGTGCCCGTCCTCTGTCGAGCTTTCTTGATCTCGAAAAGGTCCGCGCACTTCCCGTCGAAGAGCTGACAGCCATATGGCGTCTCCGGTTTGCCAATGACCCGCTCTCTCTATGCGCCGTCATCCCAGCACAGACATATGCCGCCATGGAGGCTGCCGCTCGCGCACGCCCGCAGTTTGTTCTGCCTGTGCCGCACCCGGAGAAAGGTGCCGAGATCCACTTTCTGCAGTGGGGATTTGATGCTCCGTATGCCGGCTCGCCGCCGAGCACAGTTCTCTTTACACAACTCGCCGAGTACAAGCTGCGCGGTGAGTATGCGCAACCGCACACTACAGTGACCCACTACACAGACCTTGCCGTTGACTGCGGTGTTGTTCTCATGCACGGCCAGGTCGCCGATGGCCGGGGCGTTACTGCGGACCATGCACAGTGGCTAAGCATGTGCCTGCAAAGGTTCTATGGCGCTTGGGCTATTCCTGGCACTCCCGGCGCTTCTGGTGTTGATGAGAATGCTCGTGCGCGCCGTCTGCTTCTTCAGTGGTTCGCAGCAGGAGATCCCCAATTCAGCATCGATAAGCTCATGGAGGAGGTTGAGAAGCTGGTCTAGACTATAATCACGAGTAATACTCTGAAAGATAACCAAAAGTTAAACTCTATGTAGCGTATAAATACGATGAAAACAGTTACGACACCAGAAGACAACGACACCACCGTGACTCTACAACTTTGAAGAGCCTGCCTTGCTTTCTTGCCGGGCCTGGTCGCGCAGCACGCGTCTCAGAATCTTGCCACTGGGAGACTTTGGGATCTCTTTTACAAAGCGCACACCTCCACGGAGTTTCTTGTGGGGTGCAGTGCGCGATGCCAGCCATTCTGAGATCTCCTTCGCCTTGGCAGCATCCGTTGGCAGACCGAGCTTCAATACCACATATGCCCGCGGGACCTCAGTCGCCTGCTCTTTGTCCTCAACACCAATTACACCAGCATCGGAAATATCTTTGTGGCCCAGAAGGATACCCTCGAGCTCTGCTGGTGGTACTTGAAACCCCTCTATATGTGTCAGTGGTCGTTTCCACACAGATTTCAACAGTGGGGCCGATACTTACTATACTTGATCAACTCCTTGAGGCGGTCAACACAGGTTAAGTTGCCGTGCTTGTCCACCACAAAAATGTCGCCAGTCTTAAAGTAGCCATCGGCAGACATTGTCGCAGCCGTGTTGTCTGGGAGGTTCAGGTAGCCCTGGAAGACGTTGGGACCCTTGAGCCAGAGCTCACCGGGCTTTCCTCCCGCAAAGACCTCCTCTTCGGTATCGGGGTCGACCAGCTTGGCCTGCATGTTAGGCAATAGCTTTCCGACAGACCCCATGAACTTGCCCCATTCGTCCGGTTGCTGGAGGGTGGCAACGGGTGACGTCTCGGACAGGCCGTAGCCCTGCTTCACGGCAATCTTGAGGCGGTCCCACAGCGATGTGGCAAGCTCGGGGGTCAATGGAGCCGCACCGCTGTGCAGCATGCGCATAGATGTCAGATCGTACTTGTCGACAACAGGATGCTTTGAAAAGGCGAGAATGACTGGTGGTGGAACATAGGCAAAGGTGAGCTTATGCTTCTGAATGAGCTGGCAGGCACGCTCAATCTCAAATCGCGGCATACTGACAAGCTCCCACCCGATGTAAATGAACGCCATGACGCAGCACACCAGGCCGTAGATGTGGAAGAATGGTGTGATGCCCAGACCCTTGTCGCCTTTGCCATCAGTACCTCCATAGGGATGAAAGTATAGGGCATCAACCGTGGACATTTGGAGAATGTTTGCGACTACATTGCGGTGCGTAAGGCAGACACCCTTTGGGAGGCCGGTTGTACCAGAGCTGTAGACAAGAAAGGCCAGATCCTGGGCCGGGTTAACGGCAACTGCTTTTCTGTGGCCAGTGGCTTTCGGGCTCTGGATGTCGGAGAAGTGGCGGAACTTGCCGGATGGGTCGCGCTGATCACCCAAGAGAATAATGCGGTCTTCGGATATGCCTACGGCTCTGGCCGCCTTGCGGGTTATCTCGAGATTAGCTAGCTGAGTCGCAACGGCCTTTGCGCCAGAATCACGTAGCTGGAATGTCAACTCGTGTTCGGTGTAAAGAGGATTGGCAGGCGAGCCGACGCCACCCGCCCAGAGGAGTCCCAGCATAATGGGAGGGGTATCGATGTTGTTGGGGGTGTAAAATGCCATAACATCTCCACGCTGCCAGTTCCATAGCGACTGGATGCCATTGCCAAACTCTAAGGACGTGCTACGCAGGTCGCCAAATGTGTAGCATCGCCCAGTCTCGCTGTCGGTGAAGATTTCTATCATGTTAACACTCTGGCCTCTTCATAGACGTAGTCGGTCTTTGAAGTGTGCTCACCTTTGCTGTCTGAAAACGACTTGGACTTGCGCTCGAAGAGAAAGGACCAGAGGTCAATCTCTAGGATCTCAACCGGAGGGTATGGTGACTCAAAGGGCATATTTGTATATTTGTTGAATCAAGGATAGTATTTGCGTAACGAAGATGGCGACCAGATACACTGATATGTGGTGAAAATGATAGACAAGATCGCAATACTTCAGGGCAAAAAGGAAGTTTAAAATAAGATAAGGCAAGATTTAACTTGCAGTCAGCAATATGGAGTAGTTCATTTGTTCATATATACTGAGCTACAAGTAAAAGAGCGAGAGGCAGGCAGACAGCTGTGCCTTGCTTGGTACGGAGAACGGTCTCTTCGGGGATCATTTCTTGTGGGGGAGACTTAGTGACGAGTTCAGTTTAGCTTTGTACTTCCCCCCAGCTTCTGCTCATTTCTCCCTCGCACCAAGGAGGTAAATGCCAAGACTGAGTCTTTACTCTGAACTCTTAACTCATTAACTCATTATTGTCCAGCTGGTTGCAATGATCCTTCTTGGCTGTCTTGGCTGCAGCCAATCTGGTTTTAACCAGTTACTTCGTAAGCTCGAAATCAGTCACTCACTAGATACGTTGTGCACTTTTATTTTCATGGCAGCATTGCCGTGCAAGGATACTTGTACTACTTGTACAGTGAAAGTGACTCGTTTACCTGGAGGCTAGTCAAATTTGTTCGCAGTGTTCATTCAATAATGCCGCTCCCTGCCGATCGAGCGGCAGCTGGCGAACACGGTGGTGCGGGGGAAAGAGTAAAGGAACGGTCTATTCCCATAATGACGCGCCAAGGTGGGCTATCTAGCTTCTGGCCGAGGTTTATTAGATCTTGGTCAAGTAATTAAAGGGTTTCTGTTACGATGCGAATGGCCAAGAATATCGAAAGGCAGATCGTGACGTTTGATTAGAATGCGATAAGATGTAAACAACATGCTATGGTATTGGCTTTTGAGGTAAGATATTTGATATAGTGTTTATTTTGTAAACTCCTTTGATTTTCTCTTAGATTTTCTTTTATTTCAATTTTATCCTTTATTTTTCTTGTAGAAAACAAACTCTCTTTGAGTTTATATGTATAGTCAAAGGTGTCGGTTTTGTTTGAGAGTTCAGTGTAATGTAAGATAGTTTTAGCTGTAATTTAGAGCTTATTCTACTAGATTCTCAATCTGATGCCAGACAGGGTAAAGCTGAATTTGCAAATTGTATGTCCAAGACGACCTTAACGAGTGACATCGACCAGTTTATGCAAGGCTGCCGTTGCCTATCACTCTTTCCTGCTTTCGCATGATTCCAATTCGTACCTTCCAATTGCTGACATGATCCAACCCAATGACGCGGAACTGAGCAGCCGGTTCTGTCTAATAACGCGTACCTTCCCGTCAAGTGATATAAGGTGAGATTTGACTCGTGCCCTGTTTTGACGTGTTTTGACTAACACGCACTTACACAAGGCTGCTGACAAATATTGGGCTGTATATAGAGTTCAAGCTTGTTCGTATCGACTCGGCTGGAGATGAAGATGGAGATGAACTATCTCTAATTTTTTTAATTGCTCACACACGCGACGGGATTGCTATGTAACTGTAATGATTTGCATAGGCGCAGCCTGGGTACACATCGGTTCGGACGAAAAATAGCATGACCTCTGCTGCTGCTACAATGCGTCGCTATTGATTGTTCTGATCCACCGTATACGAGGTTTGATGAATTCTACTCTTTACTCAAACACAATGAAACAGAACACTGTGACATCTATGTTGTCATGTATGGTGTCACTTTCACAATAAAAATCGATCGGCTTTAAATGGGCAAGATTAAGAGAAGATTAATCCATCAGCAGCTTCCTACTGGTACAAGACGACAACCCCCGCTCAAAGCAAAAAAAAAAAAAAAAAAGAAAAAAGAAAAAAAAAGGAGGCCCGGGTCTGCGACGATACCCGAGACAATTTCCGCCAGGGTCCTTTTCTGTGTATTTGGAGAAACCCATTCTACAAAATTCTCATATTCTGCTATTATCTTCCCTTTATTTCCCTCCCCTTTCTCAATTACCCCGTCTCCTTAGCCTTTCCCCTTTGTTTTGCAATATTTTGACCGCTCCTCGTGAGCCTCCTGGAGATCCAAAAGAGAGCCCGAGCTGCCGTTGCTTACCCTTCATTTCACTTCGTCCCATCGATTAACCCAGTTCATATGACACCTCCCTATTTCGGACTGATGGTATTTTCGTGGCACTTCTTTATTGTTGTTGCTGTTGTTATTGTTATTGTTGCTGTATGTTTGTGATCGGCATAATGAACGATGCTCCAGGAAATCAAAGCAATGCGTTTCGGAGCTTCAAACTCGCTCATCCGCAGGCTGGATATTGGATCTGATACCACCCATTGACAGTTGACCGACGTCACGTTATTTTGGTTGACTTGTTTGCTGGTGCACTGGCTTGCGATGATGTGCGTTCTACCAAGATATGAGCGGTCTTGTCTCCGAATGACAAAAGCTTAATTGGTGTCAAGCCAAGCACTAAAATACTAAGCCTTTGCCAAGCCTCAGCTTCGGTATCTGCATCCTTCTTTTTCTGTTCTTTCCATTGGAAATTGCATTCTTTTTGGTCTTCCAAATTTCCCCTTCTTCTCGTAATTCACGCTATTTTCATGTCTAACAGAGCTCCTTATTTTCGGTTCGACACTACGATGAGACGTCAGCTTGTCGCTAATGGCTTGGCACTCTGGCAGCGTTGCATCGTGTCACTGGTAAGATCTAGTCAGGGACGTTGACGAACCAGACTGAGCCTTTTCGGTGATTGTCCCCGTCATTTAGTTTATCACTCCACGAGGTGTATCACCTCATGAGCCTCTAGCAGAGGGACCCCCTTCCGTCCATAGTCGTCCATTATATCGACCAACTACGTCAATCATCAATCTATTGAGTATGGGGGCCTATTGTGCCCCAAAATGCATATAAGAGCAGCTACTCCTCGACTTGTTTACTATTTTCTTCTTTTTTCTTTCTTTTTCTCTTCAGCGGCCATCAAACATTTACATACCTCTCTCTTCTGTGAAGACTTCTTTCTACAACAGCTGTGCTGTTCATTATTTGTCTCTCTTTTAACACTCTTAAACTTTTTCACTCCCACCTTCTTTCATTCTTTTTACAATTTCTTTCTTATTTCTTCCCAGAACTAAACCATCAACCGCAAACATGTTCTTCGCTAAGACTCTTATCCTTGCTTTCGCCGTTTCGGCCCTGGCCCTGCCTACTGGCGAGAAGCCCCAGAAGCGTGCCGGTGTCCTGACCGAGTCGTCCTACGCCGACTTCCAGGTCTCCGACGGTGTTGCCGGTAACGCCCTGGCTGAGGTCAAAGCCAAGTTCCCCATTGACTTCAATAACCTGGCCAACGTTGATTCTGGTGACCTGGACATCATCAAGGCTGCCCGCGTCACTGCTGAGGATGCCGAGACCAACACTGGCGGTTTCAACGACGCCATTGACGCCGCTGGCGATAACACCGCTGCTGGTAAGGCTTTGCAGGTTGGCAAGATCAAGAACAAGGTCCTGAAGCTGGAGCTCGAGGTTCTGGGTCTGCAGATCGACCAAGCCCAAACCGGCAAGGACAACTCGGCCAAAATTACTGCCGAGCAGACCAAGCTGAACAACAACATCAAGCTCGACACTGCTGCTGCCGGCGAGACCAGCCAGAGCGTCGACTTCTCCGGCGACGACAGCGCATAAGCGAACCAAGCATCAATATACCGGCTAATGAATATAGCATGTATAAGGAGGGGAAGGTGGTGTCAATCGATGAGGAAGAAAGAAAAGCATGCGAGGCTTACTGAATCTCATTCCACTTGCTATCTCTACGGGCTGGAGCACATGGTGTGATTGTGGGGAACTGTATAAAGCCAAAGATTTAGAGTATGAAAGAGAGTACACTTAATTTCTTTTCTCAATATTTCTCTATTTTTATTGTAGATGATGGGTGACTGATGCATTGTAACGTATTTGTAGTTGGTGAATAATGAATGCGATAAAGGCCGTTTAAGATAGAAAGAAAGCCCCTATGTAACATCAGTAGATTATCAAATTATGATTGGTGGTCCATTTAACAACGGCAAACATCTATTGAGGAGTGGTCTACATAGAGACTACTCATCAAAACATGTTTACTCGCAATATGATCCACAGATTACGACGTAGATCACCGGGCATCACTTGAACTAAATCTCGATATCACTCAAGCCAATGTGTTTTTTTTTTTTTTCATTTTTTTTCATTTTTTTTTTCATAATCGTTTGCATTGATAAATATCAAAATATCAAGAGAACACCGGATTTCCCGAGTCGTTGTATCTATACAGAGTCGTGAAAGCAAGATACACCCAAAGAAAGCGAAAGGTAAAAAGGGTAATGGGTAATAATAATAAGCCGTACAGGAACGATACGAGGACAACACAGAAGAGTCATCCTCCCATGACTGAACAACTGGGACGAATTAAAAGTTAAGAGGACATTGAGCTTAGAATTTGTCTCTCGCCCCCTCGGTATCGACACCGAAAGACAGACTGCGAAGCTCAATGTGACGAATGGTGGTAAAGTGTAACAAAATAAAGTTGGATATAAAAGAAGATGTCGTCGAGCCCATTGCGGGCAGCAAAGAACCAGACAGGAAGGGCAATCATATAAAAAGCAGGATCAGAACAATACTTCAATTAATGTATTAAACTATTAAGAAAAATAAAAATAACACATTAAAATCGTATTGGATCATCTCCGTGTTTTATTTGATTAGATTGTGATTTTGATTTGGTCCAACCGCTGCCCGTTTCGGATCTGGAGGGGGAGAGGTCGACGTCAGGCCAATCCAGCAGCCGAGAATGCAATGGAGGACAATGACATAAGAAAGGCAACAAGCGAGATGCAGGAGACAAGAGACCGATATATGAATGTATCGATTACTATCTCTGTCATTTCGAAATAGAAATCAGCCAAATGACTGCACTTATGCCAGAAGGGCAATTGCACCAGCCAGGCCACCAAGGAGCAGGCCGCTCTGGATGAACAGGGTCTGAGCGCCGGAGGTAGAGACGATGGAGGAGGTGGTGGCAGCGGGAGCAGTGGTGGCAGCGGCAGGAATGGTAGCAGAGGAGATAGCGACAGAGGTGGTCTTGAAGCCGCCGGTGGAGGCGACGTGAGTGGCCGAAGTCTTGTTGGAGTAGGTAGTGGGCCAGGCAACAGTGCTGGTGTTGGAGGCAGGGTAATAGGTAGAGGTGGTGGTGTTGTGGCGAGTGGCCGGGCAGTTGGTGACGGTAGGGTTGCAGCGGGTGATGGTGATGGTCTGGGTCCTTGAGACGGTAGAGGTGGTGGTGCCGGAGATGGCGGTCTGGGCAGAGACCATGGCAACCACGAAGGCCAGGAGGATCATGTAGAACTTGGCGAACATTTTGACGGTTGGATGATTAGATCAAGGTTTGAAGTCTAGAGTTGTTAGCAGGTACTTTTTTGCAATATATACCAGACACGAAGGCGTTTGACAGCATTGGCGAAACAAACACGCGACATCGACAGACTCCCTTTCCACACTATCGCGTAACGGCTCTGTTTGTTCAGGGTGCATCGACTTTTGACGCGTTTGAATGGAGGGCACCGTCTTGGAATGAAACAGGCATTGTCTGCACTGTTTGCGAAAGGGATGCCGTCATCACCATCGCGACAATAGCGTGGAAGGGGTACAATTGCCCTTGAAGATATGTCATGTGTCAGGGATATCGATGATGATCATGAAAACAAATTCGCAAGAATCATGTTCAATTCGAGATATGACTTGACCATAGTCTATCAGGGTTAAGTCGAGTTCGTGATGATATTCGAATAGGCAGTATCTGTGACACGTAGAGAATGAGGTATGGAGAGGTAGACTGACTGATTGCGAAAAGTCGTTGGACGATTGAACGGAATGAAAGGGCTTGGATATGTAAATGAATGGAAGTCAAGAGATGTTGACGAAAGAGCGACTGGTAATAAACGAATGTGAGGTCGAACGAAGTTTTCGGGGTGAAGAAGAAAAGAAGAAAGAAAAAAAAGAGAAAAAGAAAAAGAGAGAGAAAAGAGAAGAAAAGAGGAAGACAGGAGAGAGAAGAAAAAAGAGAGGAAGAAAAGAGAGCGGGAAAAAGACCCAGATACGACGACCAGACCAGTCGAACCTCCTTTTGAAAAGAAAATACAAATTACAAGAGTAAATACAGCCTGGGCGATCCAGATAGGGGGGGGGGGGTCTAAAGTGATGGTACTACGTGTACAGGCAAATACGGTGATGATGGCTATGTTGGCAAAGTACCATATTGATCCTAGTATGTCTAGTTGCGCCTAATAGCACCTAGTAGGCAGCCCCCATGCCAGAGATTACGCATCAAAACAGGGTTCTTATTTCCACATCCACATTCTCTTTCGTTTTCCCTTTCTCTATTTCGTCTGTTCATTTGTTTCTTTCTACCGCAGTGGAGCAGTCGCGATGTAATTAATGCGCCGACAAGGCGCTGTGATGAGATGAGTACATGCGTTTGTATGCATATGTGAGGTACTTTCTTATTCAGGTCTGTGCATGGATATTGCATGTACCTCGTCACAATATTGACTGTACATTAGAGTACGAAGTACAGAGTAGATATTATCTTACCATGCCAGGCCCATGTCCAGATTATCGACATCGATGCTGATACGTTCGGTCCTGTCGATGGTCCTGACTCTTATGAGTAATTTCGGAGGACTTGTGAATGGGGTATATTCACGACAAAGTGTTTACTTAGTTTAGTGTAGGTAATTCGTGTGCTGTCGCGATGGTCTTGATTAGACCATGGCATATGATAAATGAATTGCAGGCAAAGAAAAATGATTAAAGAGAATTATAAAAGGAAAGGGAAACCACGAGAAACAGAGAAACTACACAGCTAGCAGTGTCGATGCCACTTTACATCCGTGTCACGACAAGATGTTGTCCAGAAAGACAATAGTACGCCACGCAGTCTGTCAGGGGTAAACCAATAAAAGTAGACTGTTCCTGGCAAGATGCGGATCCAGCGATCATCTGAAGATATAATAAGTCAGGTAGGTTTAGTGCAAAATGTGATTGGCCGCTGGCTAGAGTGTGCCTGAGTGAAATAGGGGACGCACGAGCAGTCAAGAAGAAGAGAGACAAATTGAAAGAAGATACGAAGTAGAATGAAGAGAGACATGAGCCGACCAGGTTTTGCCAAGATAAACAGGTTCATGGCTTGCTACCCCCAAAATCGTACTGAATACGGATGGTGATTGGTGCAGGATGACAAGGAAGAGAATGATAATAGCAGGGGTTGACGGAGGTTTCACAGAGTAACACTGTGTGATTTAGCAATGTGACTGGCTGGGCGTTGAGTGGTTTCTTCGTATATGTACAAAGTATATTGGCCTATATCAGGCTCACAGAGGAGTGCAAATTCTATTCTTGGTCGAACGGCCTTGATAGGAATCATGGGATTTTATTATGAAGGGAGTGAATTAATGAGAGGATCAAAGTGATGTATGACAAAGGAACAAAGGGTGACAGGAATAAGAGGCAAAGTAAATAAAGTCGAGCAGAAAAGCCAAAGAGAAATCAAAAAGAGAATCAAGGAGAAAAATCAAACGCGAAATACTGTCAAGACTCAGAAGACAGCGAAATGGAATAAACGACCTCATTTTACTGCCACGTCAGGGAGGTCCAAGCAGACACCCACCACGTGTGGTTAGTAGTGATAAATGTAAATAACGACAACAAAGCATTCAGGTACAAGCGCAAACAAAGTACAACAAACGGCGGCCAAAAGCACGGGAGACAGCCGTTGTGGTAGACTACGATTTAGGTTGAACTCTGTTTACAAGTAGTGATGCAGTGGCAAGGGATAGGGAAGTCTGAGGTATACAGCAATTTCAGTGTCCTCCCTCGCATGTAGTGATGTACATTGCCCAGAAGATACATGTACTAGTACATGTCAAGTGGGTGTTGGCTGTTGACCTCCTCCACCCAAGATCCATCTATTGTCGCGTGGGTAGCGTGGACCAATGGCTTTTAGTCAGGCCAAGAGGACTAGGATGGGAGTAAGTGTAATAAGAAGTTGTGGGCAACAAGAGGCCAGACAGGGATGAGTAATGAAATGAAGGGATCGTTGAGACTTAAACTGAACTGAAAGAGAGAGGGGGAAAAGAAAGAAGAAAAGAAAAAAAAAAAAAAGAATTCCTAATTACATTGGAGTTGCGTCAGCTTGGTGCCGGGATGCCAAGAGACCTGGACCTTATTGAAGCATAAAGAACACAGCCCAGATCCATCGTGACATTCTAATCATTGAAATGGGGTATGAGTTCATGAATTCAGATTATGTGAGGTATATTAAACGACGTCCAGGATCACGAATATTGGAGGCGGAAATATACTCTGTAGTTGATTGGGGTTGAGACGATTTCGCATAGTCTCATATTTTGGCCCTTGTATGTCGTGATATGCCATGAGATCGTTGGATGAGTCTGCCCATCTAAAAGGCGGGGGTTACGGGCAACAGCTGCTTTCACCATTAGCATAGCCTCTGCTATGAGTTGATAGTCCGTACAGTGTATCTCGGACATTTGGTACTTGTAGGAACGGGATCTTGATGGAATCTAAATACGTGGGTCTATGTTGGAAGAGGTTCCGATCAAGAATGAGAAACACAAAGAAGAAAACGTCCCTTTTCATATTCGGTTCTTTATCGATGGCTTCTATTTCTTATGGTTGTTCACTTTGATTCTTCTTTTCATCCTG
Source organism: Ophiostoma ulmi (assembly GCA_029298715.1). NCBI lineage: Eukaryota > Fungi > Ascomycota > Sordariomycetes > Ophiostomatales > Ophiostomataceae > Ophiostoma > Ophiostoma ulmi. Next base: position 1,514,219 of record JANSLN010000002.1, on the reverse strand, counting down.
TTCGGAGAGTTGATGACTTATTGCCCTATCTTCTCTTTCTTTCATGCATTTCTATTTCATTTTATACCCCTTCAATGTGGTCGCTGTTGAGGTCGCGCATCTTTGCATGGCGCCATCCATACATGCGCGGGAGAGCGATCTATCGAGCGCTTTCATTGTACTTGTAGTTAATTTCCACCTTCATTCAGTCATTTTGAAAGTGGTCTCCAAATTACGGCTTGCTTGTACGAAGGTATCAGGCATACTCCATCAATAGTTACATTATTATAATACTAAAGGTACTTGACCTGGTGCGCTTATTTACCCCCGTAACCTCAGTACGTGATATGATCTATGCGTCTGCAATTGTATATGGGATTGGTCGTGTAGTGGTTGAAACACATCTGGTAAGGATGCGAGTCGGTTGTTTTCACTATATCTTTTCATCTCAAAAAAGAAAAGAAAAAAACCTTTAAAGGCATTGAAACAATACTTGGACTTCGGATGCAATTGATTCCATAGACTTCTCTCCCCGCGGGCAATCTCCAAGTGCAATTCCCGCAATGCTGCCCTCAGTACCTCATCCATGAAGTTCGTTTTTCTGTCCACGTACGTACGACAGCCGTTGTTTCATGCTATTGTGAATCACATGCATTGGGGATGTGATAAATTGACTAGACTGGGCCTTATTGTATACTGAATAGATTGGTCGGGATATCAAGCAGAGGTGCATTGTCGTTGCTGTCTCGGCTAATATGCCTTGCCATGATGTCTTGATGTCGTGGTCAGGGGAGGTCAGACAACAGACGGCAAGGAGCATAGAATGTAGAATGCCAGAGTGCTCATGTCTCTGGACACATTGTTGTAAAGTATTGTCTGACCGTGCAATCTTTTATATCCAGTCCTTTGTTCGATTCGTCCCATGTTGTAGAACAGGGCGTGCTGCCACAACAGGACGACCCATGCCCGCTCACATCAGCCGTATCAGTCGTATCAGCCGTTTGGGCTGTGAGCCACAGGATGCATAAGTACAGGCCAAATGCTGACAGCCACACAAGAAGCAAATTGGGTGGAGGGCACGGGTGGAAAGGCTCATAGTGCACATAATGCAATAGTCGGCTCGATTCTTAAGCTCCGGATGGTGCTCAATCATCGCGAGACACCATCAGTTGGGAGGCATAGCACTCGTAACTAGGCACACGACATTTAAATATGGACTATGACAACCATGGAGACCAGAGGTGTCAACTTGTCTGAAAGCACTTCGGATTGGTACATCCACATCACTGGCCGGGCATCGGTCGTGCGTAGCAAACTATCCTGATCAAGCGCCATGCACCTCTTCGACGTGGCATATATGATACCTGGGGATAGACCGGAGTCTACCCGAGGTTGAAGTGGACAGCATGACTGAGTCTAAGTGATAGACGCTTGACATCGTGATACGTATGCCGGGCGCAAGGCAGCACGCTTGTGCATACAGGCCAGCGCGTGATCCCCAGCAGTATTGAACCGCGGTGCCTCGACAGGCACGAATTCCGACAGGCTTGATGCATGGCACCGCAAACTCTTGCGCTAATGCCGCCATCCGCTTCATGATGATTAGTCATCATACGGGCCTGGGAATGTGCGCCGTGGTCACCGGGGCACTCCGCACCGTAGTCTCATGCCGTGTGCGGCTTGTCCTCAACGGAATGGTGCCAGTGAGAAACCCTCTTTACGCGCTCCATATTGGGTTGAACGGATGCGGCAACGGCGATGATACCATCTAGCCTTCCGAGGATCAAACCACCTATAGCCTATCGTATAGCAGCATCCTATATCGCACCCGAAAATCATGACTTCAGGACCGGGCCGTATCGCACATTGGGTCTTGGTGGGCGATGCGTAAGCGACAATACACCAAAAATGCGTCAAGAGTCAACCAGAAACACCAAAAACACGACAGAGATGCACGCCAACCACTCTGCAGCACTAGCACAGGGCGACAGCATTTTCAATTTCCATTTGACGGTTTAATATCATTATCTGCAAGTCTGTCTATCTCTGCAGCACCACCTGCATACGCCTGTCTGATCGTATGCTATCTGTTGGCCTATCTGGCGGGTTGTCTGTTGCTTGGTTCAGCCACATATTGACCACACTTCGAGAACCGTCGGACTTTTCCCGACTTTGTTACCATGTCGGACGGTCCGACTGGACGGACAACAACGCTTATCCGACGCTAGGATAAATGCGCTTGCTGCCCGCTTAAACCTCGGTTTATGGATTATGTAAGCAAGCAATCAGCCAAGTGATTATTACCAGGGCCACTACTCAGTACTTGCTTTGGGTTGTTGCGGAGGAACTCACGGTAGCGTGTGCACAGATACGACGCCCATTCGGATTACTCCGCAGGCATTTGCAAGCGAGCTGTAGATTAGCAATCCGATCGGGTTTACTTTCTTTTGTAGGGAAGGAGGCTGGAAGGGTAGCCGCGACTAATCACATCCGACGAATGTCGCAACAGTTTCTGCCGACAATTATATAAGAAGCGGCAGAAGACATGACATTCGATCATTACGTGGACTGCCGTGAGCGCCTCCCGCGTGCAGTCGTGCAACGCACTGGCAGCCTGGTAGCACAGCTTCCAGAAATACGACTGTAACCACACCTGTGGCGGGTGGCTAGTGATGCGATGTGATGGTTGAATGGGGATATCATGACAGCATAGAATGGGGAGTAATACAAAAGAGGAGAGATGGGGAGCACTTGAAAGATGGGGGGCTCGACAAAATAGGCAACTTTTCAAAAACGTTAGCCGACCGTCGGCCTCTGGTGTGGGCGAACCGACGCTTGTATTTAAGTAGAGGGCAAGATAAGTAACTTATCAGCTCGGGGAGAGCTTTCGCGCTATTGTGCCCTAGAATACGTACTCGTACAGTTTCATACCCATACCTGAAGCTTTGTGTGCTTGGGGATTAGCTATCGGAGCTATTGGTCGGTGGAGCCCGCTCGGCGTGGTTTGCAAATGAGACAGACGGCTTTCTGACGCTGTCGTGCTCTCGGCGGACTGGTTCGGGGGCCCATCGGACTCGAGAGCGAATCACCAGCATGGGTGACTTTCTTTTTCTCGATTCCTTCCCAACTCCAACCCTTTTCTTTTCTTTTATGCTTAAGCCAAGTATGAAGTATGCTATCTGTTGGCTGATCTCACAGCTGTCTTGCAGTTCTTTCCTATGCCTGTATTCTGATTATGTTTAGATATTCTCTTTCCATAGTAGAATAAGCCTGGTCACTTCGGTATTTACGCCGCAAGTATAAACGAGCACACAGACTCTACAAGTGACGGCATAAAATGCAGGGATATGATTAATGGAAACCAGCCGACTCCCCCGTGCCGACCTCCATTATTTCTGTCGTTATTACTTCGTAGTTGTGTCATGACTTTTTCCTCTTCTCCCACCCCTCGGGCGACTATATTCCCTACTCAGTATTTCCCATTTCCAATGGCTTATTTTATTTTATTTTATTCTATTCTATCTTTCACTCTGATAAGTTGGCCGTGAGTCCCCATGCCGCGGCCTACGCACAGTATCCCTCTTTTCCATAAAAGAACCGTAAACCAATGTTACCTACAGAGTCGCATATTTTGTATCTATAGGTGCTGTATTCCTTGTATCTATGTGTCTGTGAATCTGATGTATCTATTATATGTACTATGTTGGGTATCTAGCTAATATCTATCTAAAAATCCGTATCTGATATACCTTGCAAGATTACGTTTATACAGACACAATGCGCTGTAAAAGTCACGCCGCCAACATTGCTCATTGCGGCCTAGCCGTCGGCATGCGATACGCCGCCCCCCTTATCTTGTTTGTCGTGATCTTCCGTGATAACTGCTAAAACTACGCAAGTAAAAGGCAGAAAAAAAAAGGAAAATGCCGGGCCTCACTATCAAGTTCTCCAACACTTTATCTCCGGTACTCGCCACGAGGTAATAGGGCCAGCATGGGGTAGATTGGCTTGGACCAGGCAGAACTAGGACCATAACCACCACGCGATGTCGCCGGTGCCCTCTTGGCCTACCCTTGTTTTTGCCTTTGCCTTTGTCTATGCCCGGCTACTCAGAATATTTGTAGCTAAAAGTCGAGTCCAATGCAAAGTAGTCGAATAGTCATACTTACTCTCTCGTAGGTTTTAGAATAGATTATAGATTATAGATTATAGTTTATAGATTATAGTCGAACATTAAAAAACAATACTCAAAACTCGAGGGCCCCGTCTGTCTACTCCGTCCGTGGATCTTGCATCATCTTTTCCCACAATGTACTACAGCCTTCCTCGTGTATCCTTTCCCGCTTCCTGGTTTCTGGATTGCCCTTCTGTGTTCATCGGTCTCTGAACTCTGGTCTGCCTCTGAGTACCGGGATCTATACCAGATTCACATACCAGATTCACATACCAGATTTACATACCGCACTTATATACCGAATTCCGATTCCAGATTCTTGAACTGAATTCTGATTTATTCTACCGGTCGCCATGCAAGACCCAAGATACCCGTCGTACTCGGCCATGGGCCCCGTGACAGGCTCGGCTCACAACGTGGCTGTTGGCGACTCCATCACCGTCGCACCGGCCTCCTACCAACCAATGGATCCTCCGTCTGCTGCCCTGCTCCGCCTGATGCGCCGTCGTGTCCCTCCGGAGAAGAGACAGCGCACAGAGATGAGTTGTGACTGGTGCAAGAAGAAGCGCTGCAAGTGCTTGCGTGGTAATACTGTCGACACCTGCCGCGCCTGTAGTGAGATTGGTCGCCCATGCACTACAACAGAGCCTCGCAAACGGCGTGTGTACGGCAGCCTCTCAACAGCCTCTGTATTATCAGCTACATCAACATCACCAACAGGCTCAAAACAGCACCAGCAGCAACAAAAACAACAGCAACGGTCAAAGCAGCAGAGGACGTCGTCAGTATCCTCAACAGGCCTGCCTTCCAATATAGCGGGGATCTCCGACACCGACCCATTTGCTTCATCGACAGCTTCCGCCTCGGCAACCTCTGTATCTAGCATCAGCCAGCCTCTTTCTCCCTTCAGCCTTGGCAATGGTATTGACAGCCTTGACGACATGTCTCTTGACGTATCCTCGACTGACCCGCGCCTACTGGTCCGGCCTTCCGTGCTACGTGATAGCACGGGCCTTCCCTTGACGGTTTCACCCCGCGATATTATTTCCTTTCAAAAAGACGACCTACTCTCGGCGTCGACTGTTCCGTCATTACCCACTCCTTCCACTTCGACATATTACGAAAAGAAGCAAGCTGGCGGTGAGCACCTCTTTGAAGATGCTCTCGGCTATCCCCGTTACATTGGCCCACTGGGCTCATACACTCTGCTAGGCAAGCTGTGGGAGGTCATGTCTGTTTGGTGTGCACCCAGTATGATAGCACAAGCACCTCAGTGTGTCAGCACACAAACAGAAAGCCATTCCCAAACTATGCGGCCGCGCTTTGGCAGTACGAGCAGCATTAGTGACAGCACAATCATGGACGGTGCAGACCAAACAATCCACCAACGTAGCACTGGCCGCAATATCGACCTACCACCACGTGAGGTTGCTGACGTCCTCGTGGGGTTATTTTTTGACAAAGTCCACTGTGACTTTCCTATATTTCATCGTGCTCTGTTCCAGACGAGCTATGAGAACACCTGGGCATCACCTTTATCACCCTCTCAGTCGCCCCACCAAATAAGCCAACCAACAACAGTCGGCCCCGAAGCCGAGCCGGCGTGGCTGATGTGCTTGTCCATGGTGTTCGTGCTGGGGTTGGAAGCTGCATCTGCACAGAGCAGCGATATTCGCCGCCTTGTTGGCAACACGGCACACCGCGAGGCGCTCAAGGCTCGCTACCTAGCCCAGGTCCAGGAAGTATTGCCTCAAGTGATTGCTGGGTCTATGCTTGTCCATGTCCAGGCCCTGATGTTATACTGCCGGTATCTGCATATTACGCGCAGCCGTAATGCATGCTGGAACCTGACAGGCGCAGCTATTCGGGTTGCAGTAGCCATTGGTCTGCACCGCAATGGCGTGCACGGCAAATGCAGTCCGGCCGAGCGTGAGCTTCGCCGTCGGATATGGTGGACACTCTACGCCTTTGAGCGCATCGAATGCTCGTCACTTGGACGCACATCTGCTATAGACGATACCGAGTGCAATGTCGGCGTGCCAAGTGAGGACTTGCTGGACATGGGCGATATCTCGCCGCGAGGCTATGTCAGTGCCCATGCCGGGCTGATGCGGCTTCTGGGCTCCATTTGCAAGCAGCAATACGGCAGCAGCTACAGCGACAATGGCGACGAAGAGACTGACAACGGCGAGGATAGTAGCATCTCTTCCAGCAATCAAGTCCCACAAGAGCAAGTCGAATTTGCAGCGGCGACAGCAGAGTCACTCGACCTCTGGTACGCACAGCTGCCTCAACACCTGTCGCTACCTCCCATGACGGCCGACACGCTCAAGTCTCACCATCGGGCCATTCTTCTACTGCACGTGCAGTACCACTATACAGTAACTCTGCTGTGCCGGCCCTATTTATTAGCACTCGTGTCCAAGAACAGGCCTGGATCAGCCGCGGTGGTAGTCAACGAGGAAGGTGACTCTTCTTCATCCCAGACTCTCCTTTTGTTCGCCCGCAAGTGCATCGAGGCTGCCAAGTCGGCGGTGGCTGTGATCCAGCGCCTGTTTCGTGCCGGTCTTTTCAACTCGAAGACGTGGTGGGACGTTTACTTTATTGAGGCAAGCTGCATGACCCTAGCCATGGGCCACTTTGTGCAGGATCAGGACTTGCGCAACGATGCTAGTATCATCAACTCTCTGCGCACTTGTATTCATATTCTTAAGGAGTGCAAAGAGTTCTCCCCGACAATGCAGCGAATTGCCCTTGTGACAACGGACTTTGCCCAGATATTGGTGTCGAACAACTCTGCGACACAACATGAGCAGGGTACCACCAGAAAGGAGAGCCAGCACCAACAAAGCCAACAGTATTTAGCCCAACAGCAACACCAAAAATATATTCAACAGCATCAAAACATGTACCAAAGACAAGGCCAGTATGATCTTGAGCGACAGCTTCAGAACCTTCAGCAAAATCAAAGTCAAAGTCAAAGTCACAACAGCGTTCACGAACAACAACAACACAGCCCGGTTTTGTATTCTGAGAACCAGACAATCTCAGGAAACTCGGTACAGTTGGCACAGGACCTGGAAGAGTTTAGCGGCGAAATGAGGTCGAGATCTGCTTCCAGTCAGTCGGGCAGCAGCCCCGATGAGTCGTTTGTCCCCGTGGCCCCGGGCAATATCTTTGGGGATACACACGACACTGTAAGTGCCAGCACAAGTTCTTCGAGCGGGATCACACACGATCCATTCTCGATACCCTGGAACATGGCCGATATATCACAGCTTTGGGGTGACTGGGCTGAGCCGGAGCACTGGTGGCAATCGTCCACATAGAAAGAAGATGATGAGAGTAGACAAGACGGAGAAGGGGTAGAGTAAAGGAAGGCTGATTCATGAATGGGTTTTATGATTTTTTTTTTTTTTTTGAATGATACTCGTATATGAGAAGCATGACAGCGTTTATGACAATTAAAACAGCCCACGAGACATTTATTTTTTACCCCCTCAAAGATTTGTTTGCTTGTTCTCGAGACCCTTTAACCAGCGCATCAGGGAGTATATGAATGCGCTAATCTTCAGCCATCCATTTCCCCAGATCCATTATCCGCCTCATCTGCAACTTTTATCCGATAGATAATAATGTAAGATAAAGATAGAGATAAAACGATAAAGATGATATTTCTTCGTAGTGATGAGACTGATAAGACGATAAAGGCAGGCTTGAAGTCTGTTAAGGAGGGATGCCGCCTTTGCTTATCCATGTACAACACGCTATTGGTCAATATTCCTAGACGATTGTACATTGATGAATGATGATTGTTCAAGAGGCGATGACGAGATCTGGGGACGAATGAATGTCAAGACATCGCCGATAATTGATAGTCAGTGGATATTTGTGCAGTCTTACAGCATCAACGACCTTCCTATTGGCAGACACGTGAATATTGGGGTTTGGTGGGGATGCATGCGGGCAACGTGCTCTGCCGTCATGGGAAGGTGGGGAAAGCCTACAAAAGCTACTCTTGAATGAGGCAATAGGTGACGGAAAGAGCCCTCGCCCTCAGCTCGCTTAAACTCCGGCAGCTTCTTTGTCAGGCTCACAAAAGTGCGTTGAGAACAATCTGATACCAAGAGGCCATCGCTCCTTCCTTTAATCATCGCATTTGATATATTTGTTTGCTACTTCTTCATTGGGCATGTTTGCATCACGTCTGGTTACATCGGCTCTCTTTAAAACCACTTTTCCTCGTACAGAACTCACCTCAACCTCCATTTTACGACAACGACGTCTTAAACACAAAATGTCTTCCGATGCAGCAGCTGCCCTGGAGGCTCGCAACCTCCATGAGGCATCTATTAAGCGCAACCCGCACCCGGATTTCAAGTCTGTGGAAGCCTCACGACCGGACTGGGAAGAGTCCAGCACCTGGCACTACACCAAGACGCGCAGCCCCGACTGGCAATGGGGCCAGGGTGGCAATGACGGCGGCGAGTCCCTGGTCAAGAAGCATGTTGGGATTGACCCTTACGAGCCTGGCCGTCCGGCCGTGTTCAACTACAAGCTAATGATCTCAGCTATTGTGCCGCGTCCTATTGGCTTCCTAAGCACCATGGCCGCCGATGGCACCTCGTCAAACCTGGCTCCCTTTTCCTACACCAACATGGTCTGCCACGATCCACCCATCTTTGCTATTGGTATCTCAAGTGGTATTGCCACGGCGAAGGACACGCTGGCCAACATTGCCTCCAGCAAGGAGTGTGTTGTCAATATCATCTCTGAGCACTTTGTCGAGGCAGCTAACTCAACGTCTGTCAATGCCCCGTACGGCGTCTCTGAGTGGGGACTGAGCGGCCTGCACCAGGCACCGTCGACGGTGGTCAAGCCGCCGCGAGTCCAAGAGGCCGTCTTCTCTGCCGAGTGCAAACTCTATAGCCTCCAGGAGTTTGATAGCAAGGCAACCCCAGGAAAGAAATCGGGTACGCTGGTGCTCCTCGAGGGTGTCAAGTTTTGGGTGCGCGAAGATGCCATCAATGAAGAGAAGAACCAGATTGACCCTGCAGTATGTCCCTTCTTTATTACACTGGCCCTTGACAGAGTACAAAATACTAACAACACTACACAGGTCCTGCGTCCCATCAGCCGTCTCGGTGGCATAACATATGGCCGTACAACCGGGGTCTTTGAGATCACTCGGCCAGACTTTTCTGCTGTTGGCAAGGCCCCGAACAGCAATGAGCTCCTGGAGAAGGCTTCGAAGCCATAAGTTCTGGTCAGAGATGATATTGGATGATCTTAGATCGATAGATGACTGATTTTGATACACCAACTTGACATAATTATTGTCTGCTTAGTTGAGCATATTCTTTACTTAATTACTAGTATATCAAGCAGTAGGAAAGAGTTGGCAATGTGCTTCAGAAATACAGAAATATCTATTTTTTTTTCAAGGACTTTTTTCAGGACTTTTTGGCGTGCTTTTTTTTTTCATCGTCGGTACCGTATCATTTGGCATATTCTACTCTCACAGCCTAGCATTAGTCACCAGCTATTATCCCACAATATGATAGCTATGATCTATGCCGCCTGTTACAGGTCTGATATTGATGGATTGAATCGGTGTCTTGCAATGCCTGATCCAAGTTATTGCTGAGTCAGCACGCAAAACGCACGCAAAACTACAGCAGGCCGGCATAGATCATCACTCTGTCTTCTAGACCATGCTTTTTCTTTCTTGTTTTGTTTTAGGAAATAGGCAAGTAATAGAAACAATCTAGTCAACATGGTAGCAAATCGTACATATGAATGCCTGTGTAAGTCTTTGTTTACTTTTAGTGCGCCACCCAAGATTGTGGTGCCTGGAGCTAAAACGCAAACGACGTCAGAGCCGGTGTAAGTCCTCTTTGGGGCTGTTTCAGGCGGTTCAGGGCGTGATAGACCCACGTGATGGCCCCTAAGTTCGTTGATTTGGGAGGGGGGGTAATAACACAGGGGTAGCAAGGAGCTCGACATTCCAGACAGTCCGCGCATTGCACTTACCCCGCGACACTGCTGCCCAAACACACACATCTTCACTACCAAACGACCTTTACATATCTCTGAACAGCGAGCGACTATATCATCCGGCATCCTACATGGAAAAGCCTTTAACTCCTCCAAGTATCTATTAGCAACTCTCCCACTTGTTGGCGATCCAACCAAATATAAAGACACCATAATGACGACCTACGCAACCGATCCCGCCCTCTACATCTTCACCTCGCTTACAGCAGGCTCCTCTCACATTGTCACGGCTACCTCGCGTCTCGAAACTATCCTTCGTGCCAACAAGGTGCCGTTCAAAGCTGTCGATCTTTCTACCGATGACAAGGCCCGTATGCTCTGGGGCCGCCGCGCCGGCAAGGATGCAAACGGCCGTGCGCGCAAGCTGCCCGGTCTCGTTCAGGAGGGCACCGTCCTCGGCGACATAACGGAGATTGAGGAATGGAACGAATACGGCGAGCTCAAACAAAATGTAAAGCTGTTCTGGGATGACTTTACAATACCACCAATCAGCCAAAAGCCGGCATCGCCGCCCCCGAAGCCAAAGCGCGCCGCACACCCCATGGCAGCAGCTGTATCCGCCGCGGCAGGTGCTTCAAAAGCACCCCTCAAACCCTCCACGGCCCCAAAGGGCACGGCCAAGACTACCGGCGCATCCGGTGCTGCTGGCGCCAAGAAAACCTTACCTGTGCGGTCCATTGCAGAGGAAGCTGCTGCTAAAGCCAAGCAGGTGCAGCTGCAAAGTTTACGCGACAAGGTGTACGGCAAGGGTGGCAAGCCCGAAGATAAGCCAACGGAGGTAGTAGACGAGAAGGACGAGGAAAAGGCCGAGGAGAAGGATGAAAAACCCGAGAAAATAGGGACAACTGAGGAAAAGATTGAAGAGAAGGGACAGAAGGCAGAAGTTAAAAAGGGAGATAAGGAGGACGAAGCCAAGTCTGAGGAGAAAACTAATGGCAAGGCCGAGGAAAAGACTGAGGGAAAGACTGCGGAGAAGGTTGAGAAGGCTGAGAAGTCCGTCGAGAAGAAGTCCGATGGCAAGAGAGTGGAAGAGAAAAAGGCTGAAAAATCTACAGACAAAAAGACTGCAGACAAGAAACCTGCCGACAAGCGGACTGCCGATAAGAAGGCAGCCGACAAAAGGGCAGAGGAGAAGAAGGCTGCTGACAAGAAGCTGGCTGAGAAGAGAGCGGAGGAAAAGAAGGCCGCCGAAAAGAAGGCAGCAGAGAAGAAGGCCGCCGAAAAGAAGGCAGAAGAAAAGAGAGTTGCCGACAGAAAAGCTGCTGAGAAGAAGCTAGCTGACAAGAGAGCTGCTGACAGGAAAGCGGCGGAGAAGAAAGCTGCTGAAAAGGCTGCTGAGAAGAAAGTGGTCACAAAGAAGACGACTGACAAGAAAGCTGTCGACAACAAGGCGCCTGCCAAGGTGGCCGACAAGAAGACGTCTGATAAGAAGTCAAGTGAGAAGAAGGCTGTCACTGTCAAGCCTAAAAAGAAGGAAGAGGAGGAAACGAAAAAATCGGATAAGGCAGACGAAAACGCAAAGGTGGAAGAGGAGTCTGAGTCTGAGTCTGAGTCTGAGTCCGAGTCTGATGATGATTCGGATGAGGACATCGATGAGGCGGACGAGGAGGAGGTGAAGACCAAGGGCAAGGTGGTAGAAGCAACACCGAAGGAGGCACCAAAGGAGGCAAAGCCCGCCGAGACTTCGGCCAAGGACGATAACAAGGATGCTACCAAAGAGGAGTCTGACGATGACTCTGGTGACGACGATGACTCGGAGGATGACGATGACGATGACGATGATGATGATAGTGAAGACGAAGACGAGGAGGCTGCAGAGACAAAAAAGAAGCCGAAGGCAACAAAATAGTTGAGCGGGAAAACTGCAGTCTTAAGAAGACCAATGTCGGTATGCATATAGTCAAATGTATATAGCCCGCGCCTGCTTACCTAGTCGTTATATTGTATACAAGTTTCTGCCGTCTATTAATGGCTCCAATGCCAAGTTTATTTTACAATGTTATGCATATATGCTGCCAGAACGCACTTAAATATGATATGTACTTTCGAAATATATAATGTATATAGAAATGTAAACCAGACTCTCGGTAAGCCGTGATATCGATTTGTTCAAAAGGCCAAGCTCAGTGCCTAGTCGTATAGATCCTCGTCATCGCTCACCCGCTGCTCCTGAAATGCAGACCCGACAGGCGCCTTGCCTTTACCCTTGCCTTTACCATGGAGAATGACACTTCCGGTATCGTCATCATCGTCGGCCTCGTCCTCCTCATCGTCATTACCGTTATCGACCTCGACAGCCTTGCCCTTGCCCTTGCCTCTGCTTGTAGGTCTGTTGGCAGAAGACTGTGCCATGGAAACGATTGATGAGAAAGAATTTTGTGGTTGGAGGTGAGACTGGCTATGGAACGGGGGCTGGGACTGAGCCTGAATCTCAGCCTGAACCTGAGCCTGGAACTGCTGCTGCTGCTCCAGCTGCTGCTCTCGACGCGCCTTCTCTTCCTTTTGCTTCTGGCGGTTGCCTTCAAACGTCTCGCGCACCTTTTCATAGTGCGACAGCTCGCCAGCACTGATACTGGGGATCAGCTCGCGATTGGCATCTAGGAAATCCTGCTCCGTCACTAGAACAGCAACGTCCTCAGGTGTCGCGTAGTGGTCAAAGTAGTATGAAGTCGACATTGGCTTCTTGCCGCTGGCCGCCGCCATCTCTGCGATCTTAGCATCGACGCTCGAGGCTTGTCGCGTGACCGCCTTTAGCATGGCATCACTGCACAAAGCATAAAAATCGGCACCTGTGTACGTGAACGGTAGCTGCTGGGCAATAGACCGCAGCGATAACGACGGGTGAAGCGTGAACCTGGATCAGTTAGTATGTAAAGAAAGACAACGAAAAAGAAATATAAGAAGTAATAAAATTCAAGAGACTCACTTTCTCGTCAGTGCCTCTAGAATACGAAGCTGCTTGTCGTGCGTATCGGAAACACCAAGGTACAGCATCGTATCAAAGCGACCAGGACGCAGCAAAGCTTGATCCAGCAGATCGGGACGGTTCGTGGCGCCAATAACGAATACGCCACCAGAACCAGATCCCTCATCATCATCGTCGCCACCGCCAGACATGCCGTCCAGCTCGGCTAGCAGCTGAGACACGATACGGTCCATGACACCGCCGCTGTCGCCCTGATTGCCACGCTTGGGCGCGACCGAGTCCAACTCGTCAAAGAAGACACAGCAAGGCCGCGCATCACGAGCACGCTGGAATACGCGCCGCACATTGGCTTCGGATTCTCCAATATACATGTTGAGAAGTTCGGGGCCCTTGACACTGAAAAAATTGAGACTATACTCGGTGGCAATAGCCTTGGCCAACAACGTCTTGCCCGTACCCGGCGGGCCGTAAAACAGGATACCCGACCGCTTCTTCATGCCCTTAGCAAATAGCTCAGGACGCTCCAGAGGAAGCTGAATTGTCTCCATGACGACATCCTTAACGTTATCGAGACCACCAACGTCATTCCAAGTGACATTGGGAATCTTGGGAGCGCCAATGGCATCGGCAAAGTTTTTGCGCGCAGCGTCGACAGCGGCGTCAAAGTCAGCCTTCGTCAAACCCCGTACAGCAGCACCGCCGGCGACCTGTACATCCCGCAATGAAAGGACTTTGACATTGGCCTGTTGCTCGGGATCGAGGTCCGCAGATGGCGGCGTGGACTGGTCAACAACCAGTTTCTCAAGGCGCGATTGGCGGCAGACTAAAGCACGCTCGACAACATCGACAAGATCGCCAGCGACAAGCGCAGCCGTCTTGAGAGCGACACTGCCCAGGTCAACCTCGGTGTCGAGCACAATTGAGCGGTCGTTGATAATATTGCGCAGGATGTTCTGTCGCTCAGTCTCGTCGGGTGCGCGCATTTCCATCTCGTGCGTGAATAGACTCCGTACACCATCCGGAATCTTGTCGGGCTCGGTTGTTGTAGCAATAAGGACGCGGACGTCCTCCAAAACTTCTTTCATAGAAGACACCATGCGGTCAGCGGTCAACGCCTCCATGTGGCGGATCAATAAAGCACAGCACTCGGGGCCACAGCTCATGGCCAAGCCAGCGCGTCCTTTGAGTACGCCTTCTGTCTTTGCATCACCACCGCCTGCGCTGGCTTCGTTGATAATATCGTATGCATCAATAGTAAAGGTGTGCAAACCCATGTCAGCACATGCATTCATCGCAACAGTTGCCTTGCCAATACTGCGCTGGGTTGAGACGAGTAGTATGGCCACAGGGGGCATCTTTAGGTGAATAGCACGCTTGCTTGTTGCAGCAGCTACTAGATCACGCAGTTGCCGGCGCAGGGGTGAGACTTGCTTTCTATCGGGATCGGAAACAGCAATGGCAGCCTTGTCTCCATACCGCCGGGGTGGTTCTCGGAGTCCTAGGTAGTACGACCAGTTGCTATCCTTGGTACCGGGAATTCGCGAAGTTGTCGTGCCCGATTGCTCAAGATGGGCCGTTGAGATGTCAACGCACGCTACCGTCGTACCCCAGGTACTCTCTTCCTCCTGTTCATCGTCACCTAGGAAGCTGCGTTGCTGCTGGGGTTGGGGTTGGGGCTGAACATGCGTCACCTTGAACCAGGCGACTTCATCGGCCTTAAGCGTCGGCTTATTGGCCGAGGGCGGTCTTCCCACGGGCGTAGCGGAAGAGGCTCCGTTGCTGCCTGTCGTACCGTTGGTGCCATTGGTAGTCTGTGCTGGATCTTTGATGCCACCGGTGAGGGACAGAATATCCGTAACAGCTGCATTCTCAGTAGAGAGGAGCATATCGTTCATAGTACGTCCCAGTTTCGCATCGATGGGTATGGCAATGTAATCACCCGTCTTGACAACGCGCAGCTTCTTCTCGAAGTGCCACTTTAGGCCTGCGACGACAGCCGTCTGGACAGACTTTTCAATAGGCACGGGTGTGCGGATCTGCTGGATGATGACCTTTTGTGCAAAAGGCGGCTGCGAGGTCGCTCCCATCTTGGTGGAAGAGCGCACTCCGTGCCTAGAGAGACTTGACGCAGATGACTGGGCACCGCGCAGTGGAGACAGGCGCAGATACGGCGTGCTTTGCATATTGGCAAGAAGGATGGGGGACAGAAACGCAACAGGGCTGGACGGGCGCTGTATCTGTGACTCAAAAAACGACAGCTTGCGGCCGCCTTCATGCTTTGAGCTAGGAATGCGTGTAACAGGACGTTGCGAATAGCCCTCGGGCAGGCCAAACACGCGGACAGGGCGCCAGTCCGGGTCCTCACTTATTGGCTCACCAAAGCTTCCCAGTGCAAACCGGCCGAAGCCATTAGCAGGCGGTTCCTCCGCTTCTTCAAGGCGGACCCAGTCGCCAGAAAAACAGCCGATGCGAGTCAGGTTGTTGATGTCAACATAAACGCGAGCCTCATCGTCATCGTCGGCACCGGGCTTAGGGTGAAGTAGCTCTGGTGGAATGGGTGCCGTCAAGCCTTGAGCCTTGAAAAGACGCCCGCGAGGCCGGTCCGGACGAGCTGTAGTGGCAGTATAACTGGAGAACACAGATCCTGGGGTTGCAATGCCGTTCGTCATCCGTCCACGGCCAATCGTCATGGGCGAACCCGGCTGAAGTGTAGACACTCCACTAGCAAGAGTGGCCGGGAGCGTTGGTGCCTGGAGAGAGATCATCTCATCCATGGAGTCGTCAGAAATTTCTCCGTCATCCTCCAGCAGGTCGTCATGGTCCACAAGTGACATGTCTGCCTCGGATTCAGTGACCTCAGAGTCCTCCGTGGCGGCATCCGTCTCTGTCCGGGCACCCTCCTCAGCCGCCGAGTAGAACTGGTCGTTAGCCGTGTCGTTGCCCTCGTCTTCGGATACACTATTCAGCTTGCGGCTGGGTGGGATGGGCGAGAGGTCCTTGTTGCGGGGTCCCTTTGAGTGTAGTCGACCCCGGGACAAGATGATCTTCGTAGTAGGCGACAAGATGCCCTGTGCGACAGGCTCGCAAAAGGTGACCTTGCCCGGGTTTGGCGGGACATGCGTGATTGAGTGAGGAGGTAAAGGCAGCGGGAACAGGTCACCTGAATGGACGACTTGTAGTGTGCTGAGAGCAGCACGGAGGGCCGTTGTCAAGCGGTCTTCAGCAGATGTTACTGCATTGATGGTCTTGGCACTCTTCGCTCTGCCGGCGAAGTGAGCAGGAGCAGACGGGTGTTCGCGAAAAAAGGTGCCCTCTCCAGACTCGAGACGCTTGACAAGGTCCTCCTCCAGGCTGACAAAAACGGTGTCCAGCGAGACAGCCTCCACATCGAGGAGCAGAATCTCGATTCCACGGCGGCTGCTGTTGTTGAACTTTGAGGGGGCTACTTGCTGTAGAATAGATGCAAAGCTTTGCAATGCGAGCGAGGATGGCGAGAACTGCACGGTCGAGGACGCGAGGGCCGATGACTTTGCTACTGGGACAATGGTCCAGTCGACCGATTCAGGAGTTGCACCAGGCGTCCATGGGGCCATGGCCACATGGTAGATATCGGGTTCGGCAATCGATGAGGCGTTTGTTGAGGCAGATTTCGCGAGAGAAAGGGAAGACCCAAAGCCGTTGGCGCCTGCGAGGGGGGGTTAGCTGCTACCCGATGGAAAGCGCGGGCATAGTGCCGATGCCGCTGACACTACATACCAGTATCTTTTTGCTGCTGCTCTTGTTGGTGGAGGTGTGGAAACAGGTCGGCAAAAAGGTCTTCAGACAGAATGCCAATGTCGCCACGGACATGGTCGTCTAGCACGAGCCGCGCTGAAAGTGCGGGTTTGTCTTGCCGTCTACGCCGAGGGCGGCGGCGTCTAGGCCGTGCTGCAATGCCCGGCTGCGATGATACCAGGGCAGCCATTGTGTCTTAACCAATAACGAGTTTTGCTCAGCTTCGTTAATTGAGGTAACTCGAATCAATTGCAAGAAAACGGCCGTGTTGCTTGATTGAATCGGCCCGCGTGTAACAAGCTATCGAATCCGTTGTCGGGTGTCGGTAAGCAGATATACAGATATACTGTCAGTTTTGTTGTTGTCCGAGTTGTAGAGTCGTCGGCTGACGTTGCAGGTCAATGTGCTGCAGCAATGCTCGTGACAAACGCAATGACTCGAGACACGATGCTGGGTCGTCGGCTCTTGTGGAAGGTCCCCAGAACGCGGAGTTGCTAGTTACTAGCGTGTGTCTGCTGACCTCTTGGACGCTCTTTCCCTAGAGCTCTATTCTAGCGGCGATTATTAGCAGTGCTCACAATTTGGCCTCGGCTCCTCGCGCCAGATTCTGGGGCAGTGTCCCTCGGATGCAATAATGCAGTAGCGTCACGTGATGGTCCACATGCTTTGATATCAACTTCTCCTAGACGAAAGACTATCGTCACCGCAATTTACATGCGTAGGCCAAAATCAAGGAAATTCGCCCCTTGAAGCATACTCCAGCCATTGAGCCACAGAGCTCTTCTCACCAATATAAGCATAAGTGTACATCTGCTTTGCCTGTGTCGCCTGTCTACCCGCTAAATTTAGCCGTCTATGACGCCACTGGACACTACTAGTCCATGCATCTCCTGTCTGCATGCCTCTTCGATGGCGACCGTCTCCCCTTCTTCTTTTCTTCTTATTTAAAATATCATAGGCCAATGCACTCGCGACTCTACGTGTACGATATTTATATCCGGGAACAAGCACTTTGATGTGCCAAGCTTTCTTTCTAGCGCATATTTTGACGTTTGACGTCGAAGAGACGCCCGGCCTAGCCAACCATATATAGTGACATCCCGAACTTTTGACTGCTCTCTTCTAAATATTCTCCAAAAGTTTTGTTTTTTGTTCACTTGTACTTTTGGAGATCCCATTCTTGTCAAAATATTATTCTTGCATTTTTGAGCATTGACATAACATCTGACGGCACTTGTCAAAACAACTCTAGTGCTCCGCGTTACCGGTCCTTTTGTCCTTTGTCTTTGCATTCATCGCGCACTACCTGGAACACCTTTCAGCAACATTCCGTCTCAGTTGGACTCTAGAGTGGCAACGGAACATTTTGGATATTATATATATATTACGATTCTTTGGCGCGTCTTGTCTCCCATGCCTTCCAACGATCCGTTTGAAGGTGCAAGCGCACGACATGTCGTCGACAACATCGAGGACACACCAGACGAAAACATAAACGAGAACGTCACCACTGATTGGCCACAGCGTCCTCATATCAGTATTGCCGAGGCTGCCGTCGCCTATTCCAAACACGCCGAAAAGCTCTCCCTCCAAGGTCTAGACCACCAGGTTGAAGACCAACCTGTCGATATTGCAGTCGAGGCGCGCTTCATTACGCCACAAGATCCCGTCATTGTTACATCGTCAGGAAACAGACTGCCACCTGTTCCTCTGTCAGAGGCTCACAAACTCAACATGCTCAAAGATGACCTCCATGGCGGCAAGCCAATGGCCGAGGGCGCAAAGAATGCCTACCACCAGTCCAAGGCTGCCGAGTCGTCTACCAGTCATACCAGGCCGGGCACCTCAAACACCGAGCCGGCATCGTCGGGGCAGACACAGACTGAAAGTCAGTATGAACAGCCTCAGTCCCCTGGCAAGTACAAACGTTACTTTCCATTCTTGCAGAAGTCCGCTGAGGGGTCCCTTCAAAAAGCAATGCCGCCATCACACACCAACCCGCTGTTTCCCCCACTGCCGCTGTATGGGCCTCCATCGGTATTACGAAATTTGCAGAGCACAACCTTTCGTGTCTCATCGTTCTTCCTCAGTCTTTCTTTCCTCGGCGTCATTGTCCTAGGCTCTATGTTCACGAGCATACCTGGGGCCATCCGCCGAACCGCATGCCACCTGACGCTCCGGGATCCAGATGCAAACCGCCCGTTTTACCTAGAAGAAAAGCGCCGCCATGAGATGCGGCAAGAAATAGACCGAAGCTGGAAGCGCCGCCGTCTTTCCGAGGAACGTTTAGTAAACCAGGATCGAAGTAGCATTGCCATGGCTGCCAGCGCTGCTAGCGCAACCTTTATTGAAGACAACGAAGCCCCTGCTGGAGCAGGTGTTGGCGATAGCACATACAAGCCTACAGAGGGCGGTCCTGACCCATTACTACCAGATGTGGCACATTACGCCCGACGTGTCGGTCTGGACGTGGAAAAGTTTGAAGTTCAGACGGAGGATGGGTTCATCATTGATTTGTGGCACGTCTATGACCCTAACGAGCATACGCCTCAGCCTGCAGATGCCCGCAAGAACCGCGGCCCTGGCCTCTTATTTGACGAAACAACATCTGAAGAACGCGATGGAATTCAGCAAAAGATGTTTGATGAGCGATCTGTCAATAGCAAGAAACCAAAATTTCCCGTCCTACTCGTCCACGGACTTCTCCAGAGCGCTGGCGCATACTGTGTCAACGACGATGATTCGTTGGCGTTTTACTTGTGTAAGTCTGGGTACGACGTATGGCTCGGGAACAACCGTGCTGGGTTTCAGCCAAAACATGCCGTTCTCAAATCGTCGGATCCTCGCATGTGGTGCTGGAATATCCGCCAGATGGGCGTATTTGACCTACCAGCGCTGACATCACGGGTCCTGCGTGAGACCCGATTCGCTCGCCTCGGTTTGGTGTGCCACTCGCAGGGTACCACCGAGGCACTGGTAGCACTCGCCAAAGAACAGCGGCCAGAACTCGGCCAGGCCTTGACGGTCTTTTGTGCACTTGCACCGGCCGCATACGCCGGACGCCTTGTGGAGAAGATGTACTTCAAATTTATGCGCATCATCTCGCCTGGCATGTTCCGTATAATGTTCGGCATCCACTCCTTCATCCCGCTCATGATGCAAGCGCACCAGATGATCCCGGGCCGTGTATACGGCTGGATGGGCTATCGCGTTTTTTCTTTTCTCTTCGATTGGTCAGACTCCCGTTGGGACCGCGGGCTACGCGATCGCATGTTCCAATTCGCACCTGTCTACGTCAGTGCAGAGTCTATGCGGTGGTGGCTAGGTCGTGAAGGCTTCGCACGGCACAAGTGTATCTTGTCTACCAAGGAGGAATGGCGTGCAGAGGAGCGCGAGGAAGAGGAGGCTCTGAGCAGGCAATCGGCCGAGAAGGCATCCAATGAGGGCAGCCGCCCATCGCTTAACGCATCTGCACCCTCATACCGGCGTCGGCCGCCAGGATCCACGGCCTGGTACGATGAGCGAGTCCCACCATTTGCTCTCTGGGTTTGCGGTCGCGATGATCTTGTTGATGGAAGACGCCTTCTGAAGCGTTTTCTCCCACACCCTGCCTTTTCAGCTCTCGATCGCGGAAAGGGCAGCAGGAGTACGAGCAGTGGTATGCAGCGAAGCTCTCGGGAACCCCACGTCCGTGTGGTACATGCTAAGTTGATACCCGAGTACGAGCATCTAGATGTGCTTTGGGCTATGGATGCCGTCGATGAAGTCTTTGGGGAGCTACGTGAGGTTCTTTGGAAAACCTGCACTGTGCGAGAGTATTGTCGTACCCCCAAGGGCTGTGAAAGTGTGGAACAGTGGCAGGACCCCAAGTATCAGGATAGCGAACCAGAAGACCACGTTGCGCGTCCTGGCACTACACGCACTGTTTCTGATGATGGCAATGAGAGTAGCAGCAGCGAGACAGATGCTGCTTGATAACGAGTCTACGAAATATGCAATCATGTTTGATGAAGTCGGTCTCTATATATTCAGCAAGCGGATTTTGTATAAATCAAAATAATAAACAAGCTCAAGTTTCCCTTGTTTTCTATACCACAAATGCGATATGAAACATTATGCCAACTTCTGGGGCTCACTCGCCATCGCGTTTTTTGAGATTATCGAGGCCTGTTTTAGTTTCTGTATGCTCTGTTTGCAGGCGTCTCTGCTTCACAAAGATGCTTGCAATGAAGGCCACACCTGCAATCGCTGCATACATGGTAAATATGTTACGAACACTGGCGGCAAATGCCTCTTCAACAGCACGTTTCTGGCCCTCGTCAGCGATGGACGCTACGAGGTCGACATTGGCAGCGGCCTGGCTTCCCGTAAAGGCAGCCAACGTGGTAGAGTTGAGACCTGCGGCCACGAGCGAGGACTGTTCCTTATCCATGCTGTTCTGCAAAATGACACCACCGAGAACAACAGACAGTGCCGTGGCCACATTACGAAGGAAGCCCATGGTAGCTGTAGCTGTAGCCGTTTCGGACTGGGTAACTGTGTTCTGGACAGCCAGCATTGGCGACTGAAACAGCAAGGCAGTACCGATGCCACCGACAATCTCACAGCCAATAATGGTTCTCACAGGTGTGTCCGGTGTGAACAGAAGGTACAGACCCGTCCCCAGTGTCATCAAGGCTGTGCCAACCCACATCATCTCGCGATAGCGCCCAGTGTAGTGAATGAGAAGACCAGAGATTATATCGACGGCAGCCTGGGCGGCCATCATGGGGACAAGCATCAGGCCACTTTGAAAGGGTGTTGCCTTCTTAGCGCTCTGAAAGTATAGTGGCAAGTAGAACTCGCATCCAATAGCAACCATGTTGTGTGCAAAGGACATGATGCAGATTGTATTGTTGTGCCAGTGGCCAAAGAGGCCTAAAGGCATCAGTGGGTACTTTGCGAATTTGGCCTCGCTGTACAGAAAAGCGCCCACCATGGCACCTCCAACAGCAAGAAGACAGATGACTTTGGGGCTGTCCCAGGGAAACGTGGCACCGCCAAAGTCGAGTCCCAGAAGAACCATGAGTGTCACAGCCAGCATAGTGACCGTGCCCAGCCAGTCAATGGCCCGAAGGCCGTCGGACATTTTGGTGCGAGGGTTGTGCACATCAAGGAACAGCACAACAAGCAAAATCGACAGGCCACAAATGGGCAAGTTGATCCAAAAGCACCATCGCCAGCTCACAAGCTGAGTAAACGCGCCTCCGACCAGGGGACCCGCGGAGCCAGCAACTGCCCACACAATAGCGAGAAGGCCCATAAACAAAGAACGGCGGCGCACGCTGAAAAGATCTGAGATAGTGATTGTCACCAGCGGGAACACGCCGCCTCCAGCCACACCCTGAAGTGCACGGCCGGCGATCATCATGGGCATGCTGACACTTGTGGCGGCAATGACACTGGCCACAGCAAATAGTACGATAGCCGCAATGAGTGCAGGCTTGCGGCCCCAGATATCGCTACACCGGGCCCAGATAGGACCCGCGGCAGCGGTAGCAAGCAGGTATGCGCCACCGACCCATGCATAACCTTGAGCCGAGTGCAGAGACGCCGCGATTGTAGGAATGCATGTAGCAACTATAGTTTGGTCAAGGGCCGCCACGAAAAGGGAAAGCTAGCTAGTTAGCTGGATTCACACTACAGAGATCAGTAAAAGGTGGCCTACAAACAGAGAGGCGAGGATCGCGTACAGCCGCCATCCGGTGCGAGCAGTTGCCCCTTCAGCAACTTCAAGGGATTCGATAGGCGCAAGAGGACTTGTGCCTTCCAAATCGGCCACCGGCAGCGGGCCGACGGAACTAGCCGTGATCGGTGTATTGACGCCGTTTGGAACGGAAGGGGCGACCGTCAAGACTGTGCCAGACTTGGCAGGTTCAAAATCGGCCATCCGAATGTCTTTCAACTAGGCTCAAATACGTTTGGGCAATCAACTGATGAGAAGAGATGTATAATGATGAAAATATTGCTTCGTTGGCTAGATTCCATGAACGTCTTTCTTGCTTTTAAAGGCAGGCGTACGCTCTAGTTCTAGCCCCTGGTCGTTATTCTCCGCGCCCTTTACAACCGCTTTTCATGTTGCAGCGCCCTTTGGCCGACAGCCGCAACCAGTTCTGGGAGACACATTCGTAATTTTTTTTCTTGGGGAAACTCACCCCATCTGACTCATTCCCCGACTTCTAGTACTCGTGGCATATTTCAATTACATAAATCGACACCATGTTGCGAGCCATTTGTCGAGACCATTTTGCATATTTCCAAGATCACAACACCAGAAAATTAGATAAAGACGAGCTACGATGACCAGTTGGAGGTGAGATACATCATGACTCTACCTGAATGCAACAAGACTGCGCCAAATATATATCAACTACGTTTTGTAAGATCAAGATTATTACAGCTTGTGGCTTCTGCTTTCATCCTCTTGGCCGTTGTTAGTTGACGTCGGCTCGGTAGGCTTATTCTTCTTATCAGTCCAGCACTTTGTTCTTGGCTGACGAGCAAGCAAGCTATGTGCACCAATACCGATAGAGAGCAGGTAAATCCGACGTCCACGGGCAAACAAGCCTCTTGTTCTTATCAAAGTGCCCCTCCGGCTATCATAGCTTCTTAGCCTGCAGCGTTTCCAACGTGCATACCCGACTTATCACTACCAGATAAGAGGTATAGACATGTAATTGCATCGGCATCGGACCCGGCCGACTTCGCATCTTGCGATAGCTTGTCTACTTAATAAATTTTTGCACCTCTTAATTATGGGGATAGAAGGAACGAGGGCAACAAATTCAAATTTCAATCCCATCGTATCTCATTAGCATCACAATTTACCTTATCACGATAACACACCATGGCTCGTACATTCCGCATTGCAGCCGCCCAGATGGGCTCGACGCATTACACAGATTCCCGCGAAAAGACAATTAGACGCATGCTAAAGCTGCTGGATGAAGCGGTTGAGAAGGGAGCCAAGGTCGTGCTGTTTCCGGAGACTGCGTTTGGGACATTCTTCCCTCGGCATTTGATATCTGACCCTGTTGAGCTTGACTCGTTCTTTGAGCACGGCGATGTTGTCACCCAGCCCCAAACAAAACCCCTGTTTGACCGGGCGCGCGAGCACAGCGCCCATATTAGTGTTGGCTACGCTGAAAAGACAGACAATGGTGAGGCATTCAATGCCTCTGTGTTTTACGATGGCCAGTCTGGCGCCCTTCTCAGCAAATACCGCAAAATTCATCTTCCTGGAGACGTCGAGCCCTTCGGTGACCCAGCGGCTCTGAACCAGCTCGAAAAGAGATATTTTAAGCCTGGTAATTTAGGCTTTAAGGCGTTCCGCGTGCCAGGCCTAGTGGATGCCGATGAGGCAAAGGAGCACGGCGACCCCATCTTTGGCATGATGATATGCAATGACCGGCGGTGGGCCGAGTCGTGGAGGGTTCTGGGCTTACAGGGTGTCGAGGTTGTTCTCTGTGGCTACAATACGCCCGGATTTGCACCGCACCTGTACGGAAGCAACGGCACGGCGATAGCCAGCGATTACAATGCGTGTCGTGCTAAGGCGTTGTTCCATCACAGGCTTGTGATGCAGACGTACAGCTATACAAACTCATGTTTTAGTGTCAGTGCGGCTCGGGCCGGTCTAGATGACGGCAAGTACGAATTAATTGGCGGCAGTTGCATCACGGGTCCCGACGGTGACATCCTAGCCGAGGCTACCACAGAGGAGGACGAGGTCGTTGTAGCCGATATTGACCTAGCCGAGTGTCAGCCCGGAAAGCAGCGGACCTTTGACTTCAATCGCCACCGCCGCATCGAGCACTACGGCATAATAACCGAGCAGACAGGCGTTATCGAGCCCCCACGTCTGGAAGCACCCGCGCCAGTTACAACATCACCGGCTGCGGAAGCCCCAAAGAAGATCCGCATCTTACTGGTCAATCCTAACAGCACAGAGTCGATGACGGCTGATTGTTTAGCGCTTGCTAAGTCTACACTGCCTCCAGATGTCGAGCTGACCGGCTTTACTGCACCTAGACCGTCACCGTCGGCCATTGAAAGTCACTTTGACAACGTGATGTCGGCGGCAGCGGCGGCACGAGCTGTTGTGCCCCTTGCAGCCACACACGACGCCGTGCTCGTTGCGTGCTACTCTGAACACTTTCTTATCAAGATGCTGCGTGAAGAGCTGCCAGGCCACCCAGTGGTTGGTATCATGGAGGCATCGCTTGCCGTGGCCCGCACTTTGGGTGGCCGATTTGGCCTAGTAGCAACGAGCGACCGGTCTCGTATCAACCACAGAGACACAATCCATAACATGGGTCTGTCAAATTTCTGTGCTGGTATTGCTAGTTGCAAGTTGGGCGTGTTGGACCTGCATGCGGATGATGCAGAGGCACAGGAGAGAGTCAACAAGGCCGTGTTTGAGGCGTCGCGGGGCTTAGTAGACCAGGGTGCAGAGGTTCTGACGCTGGGCTGTGCGGGTATGCTCCCGCTGAAGATTGCCGTTGAAAAGGCAGTCGGGCCCAACGTGACTGTTATCGACGGTGTTTTAGCTGGCATTCACCACCTTACAGGCATTGTGCGGGTGGGTAGTCGGACATCCAAAATTGGCATGTATCGGAGTACTGCTGTGACGCGCAAGGCCCGCGGCCAGGACTGGATATAGTTTAGCAAAAGTCATATGGCTATTGACGCACACAGACATCTATGTTTCATTGGGCTCCGTACCAAGTCTTTCATATTCGGTCCTCGCCACGTGTCCCGGAATGGTCCCGCCGCTTTCATGATACAAATAAGCAAGTGTCTGATCCGATCTGAATCTATCCTGTCGCTTGTCACTGTCTATTTCCTGCGCAATCTTCTTCTTTAATCGTTTTAAGGGCTGCTTTTATCTCCCCTACCCAGCAGCTCACAGCGTCAAGGTAATCTTACGAGCTCTGACTAGGTCTCTGTTTAGAGCCAGTCTAGGCCAACAGTACTCCTCTATTGACCCATGCATTAGTGGCTTGCACAGTGGCTACTTTGCTAGAGGCCTGGCCAGCACATGGTGAGACAAGCCAAGGCACGCCGGTCACTCTAGCCCATGTCCAATCTATCTTTTATTTGAGTAATAATCTCTATCTCTATCTCTATTTCCGCACACTAAGCCACAAATCGGTATTTCCGTGCTATTAACTGGGTTTTCTCCGTCTACCACCAAATTTGTGTCCTCTTAAAGACATATAAAATAAAGATCAAGAGGAATTTAGGACAAACATCCTTATTTCATTACAAAATATTGGATACATTATGCCTTCCCATCAATAGTCCCTACCCACACTCGTGCTCGATGTTTACTTCTACGTCTATCAATATAGTGAGTAATGCTCCGCCCAATATTATCTCCTGGCTGAATATTGCGGCTTGACATGTTTGTGCCATGCCATCTATGCTTAAGCCATGCTATATGTTGGTGTCGATCATTTTCTTGCCACAAAGGGACCAGCAATACTCTGTGCTAATTTCAATGGAATAAGGCGACACGGTGAATAGAGTGCTATCGGGGTTATCGTTAGTCACACAAAAGAGTACTGGCGGAGTAAAATAGTCGGGAGCACGCGTGGCCGTAAGCTGTTTGTATTAGTCGTTTTGTGGGTCAGTGCTAAGATACAATGTGAGTAACAATGTGGCATCTTGTACGTTTATTTCGTTGATGTTGAGATGTCCATTGAGGTGTTGATAGCTTCTTGACAATGTGTTTATATATATATATATATATATAGCACTAAGAATAAATATCTAATTTATTGAGATTTCTGATTGTTTTTGTTTGTATTTGCATGCTTTGTAGTGGGGGAAAAGTATCATAAATTCAACAAGGACTACAGCAGTTCAAACGAATCATTGCTATCCTGAAAGTCAAATTCTATTCATGCTGGGATATTTTGAAAAAAAAAGTCAACACTATTATCGCAATACACACTTATGTTTTGAGAACATTATGTGCAATTCTATACCCAAAAATAAAACGCCATGAAACGAAAAAAATCGGAGCTGCACAAGAATAACCTACAATGCTGCAGCCTAGCTTTCTCAAAGGCCAAGCAATGCAGGCGGTGAACAAATTCACTTTTCAATAGAGCAATGGCTCCTGAATAAACTGTGGCTGTGGACTAGTTGTTGGTTGTAATGCGTCTAACTGCAATGCAGTTTGTATGCTGACAGCCGCTTTACTGAACAGCATACGCAGCACGCAGCACACAGAGTGCCAACATGCTCGGTACAGGATGCTTTAAGGCAACAACCACAGGCCGGGAGCAAGGTTGTTATGCTAATTCTGTGGCCGAAGAAAGGCGCCGGCGGAATGTTGGACAGCTGCATGCAACAATGCTGCGGCTATTTTTTATATCATTCTGCAGCATATATTCATCATGCAGTATATTTATTGGCACACTGCTTCAAGTGATGTTCATTAACTAGCCCTGCAACGCGTGGTCGGCGAATGTTGGACGTGTTAGACAAGGCTTGCAGTCGAGGGTGCTGCCCCCTGGCTGGCTTGTACAACGTCCTTGGTCACCAGAGTGTTGCGAGAGACATTGCCATCTTATGCCCATTGTCTCAGTATTTGTGTTACGATGCGCATCCCAGACAGCATCTTCTACGGATCGTAAGACTGTCTTGTGGCAATGGTGATACATCGCGAGTTCTTCGCCGAGCTTCGGTGAAGAAAGACATACAGATCACGTGAAAACGCATTTGCCGGCATAGATCGGCGGCAGAGGGTGGAGCATGCACATCAAATGGTTGGTCATTGGTGGGTAAGAGGACAAAGGCCCAAAACAAATGGTAACAATAGCTCGACAGACAGCGATCAGGCGGAGTAACAGAAGCGATAGGCACTGGTGGGAAGGCGCGTTGGATGGTGGCAGAGTGAGAGAAGATACGATAGGAAGTGCGAAGAATAACAAGCAAACCGAGCAAGGCAAGGAAGAATGTGTGTGCGCGAAAAAGATGTTAGCATTGGAAATAAGAAAGAGCGACTGCGGCGAGATTAGCATATTAGGAAGTAACCCTTGGCGCTCGTGTATAAAAAGGAAAAAGTTTGATATTACGAAGAAAATAAACAATGATAAACCAATAAACCAATAAACCAATAAATGGATAGTTTGGGCTTTGATATTATATTTGAGCATGTAAGAGCATTATATAAATATATAATATTAATATGCGCGATGTATCCTGTCAGAAAGAGATAACGAGATCTGGAAAGAGCGACGGAAGGAGTGGAGATCCGAAGTCGAAGTATTACTGAGTAAGTGAAGAAAGAGCAAACGGCTGATGCTGAGAAGAGGAAAGAGGAAAGAGGACCAGTCGAGTCTGCAATACGTGGAAGGAGCGATCGGTAGCGACACGCAAGGAGAATAGGAAAGACAAGGTAAGATAAGGAAATATGGAGTGCATTTGCTATTTGAAATAGGGCAGAGGCAAGAGCGATTACAATATTTACGTGTACCTAAGAAGGAACCAACAGGTACAATCCACAAGTGGCGGGAAGGGCACCAAAACGGAGAAAAGAATGAAACAATTCGGGCGAATTGGGCTGCAATGGGCCAGAAAGAGAAAGTGCAAAGTGCTAGTACTCTTCTGGGCTGATGAAGACAACCCAAAACAGAAAGAGCGATCGAAACAATCTTGCCTTATTACAAAAGCTCGATGAAACATAGGAAATAAATTAATACATATAAATTAAGAGAAGACACAAGAAGCACAGCAAATAAAGAAATGAAGGCTTGCGGGGTGGGAGTACCGCTGCGTGCTCGCTCTCAATGAACCAGTCTGCCTATTTGCAGCTTAGCGTGGACCACATCCACCCGCCTGGCCCGGTTTTTGGGATTTGGGTCGTCTCCAAACCCCAAAGAGCCAAAATCACTAAATTAGCTAAATAGGCACTAAACGGTATGAGCTCAGAAGACCGGGAAGGTGTCAGACGCTGGAGGGCAGGAGGGGCCCGCCAAGAGCCACACGCACCCGTGCAAACACGCCCTCACGCTGTCGAGGCAGGCGTCTTTGAGTAAGCACTGAAAAAAGGAAAGAAAGAGCACCGCACCACCAGTCATAGTGGGACTATATAGAGTAACTTTTCCTCTCTGTAATACTCCGTAATATCCTCTTACAGCCAGTCTAGGAAGCTACAACCCAGCACAAATTCACAAAAAGTCCCCAAAAAACACACAAAAGCACGTCCCAGCCCGTTCGCTCCTTCCCTAGGATACCTACCCGGCCCCCAAATATCGCATAGGAAAGGAACGACCTGCACTTGTAACTGCACTCCCTGTCCGCTATTGTTACATAACATTTGAAGTAGAGCTTGTCATCTGCGCGTGTGCAAGTAGGCATCGCCCTAATTAACATTAACCAATCCCCAGCCCGTCCTTCTCGAAATCTCACCGAATCCTCCGCCCTCCTCTTCGTCTTCCCTCTATTTTGACTCCGACACAGCCTTTCCTCTCCTGGCCACTCATCGCTCTCCTGTCTTTCTCTCTGCCTTTACGATAATACGATACATTCCTCTCACTCAACGACATCCTCCTCTACACGCTCGCCCCTTTGCCTCTCCTCCTCGTCCTTTGTGATCACTCAGCTTGCTCCAGATCATTAAACCGGTATTCTTCGTGGTCTCTCATCTCGGCCTCTCAACAATCACACCCCGATTGCCTTTGCGCTCTTTTACTATATATACGCTGTCCATCTTTTGCCCTTGCAGTATCTCTGCGGACTGCTCGCCCCCTTTTCCCGCCCAAATGCCGTCCCCGCGACCCGCGCATTGAGTCACTTACCAGGACCACTATGGTCGGTGTTCCGGGTCGTTCCAAGGCATGCGCGACATGCCGCCGGCGCAAGAAAGGCGTAAGTCCACCTCAATCAGGCGCTGCCTGTTTGAATAACCGCATTCCGTTTATATTGCACCCCCCCTTCCTCTCCTATGCACGTTACGTACGTTAAAGGGTGTACCGTGACAACAGCCTCATCATTCCTTTGACTTGGGACATTGTGTTCCATTTATTTTTTGGCCATATTTTTGTCTTGGTTCTTGGCTCCCTGGTTCTTCGGTTCTTCAATCGGGTCTTCAAGTCCTTTAAATCGCATTTGCCATCCTGTCATCACGTTGGGGGCCGCATTGCATCGCCGCAATCCAGGTACCTTGCGCCTCTTGTGTGCCCTGTGCCGGCTAGTCGGGATGGGCTAGCACAGCCCATCCAAGGTGTTTGTTTAGTCTAGTCTTCGGGGAAGCATCTTGTGTTTAGATCAATCAGAGATCTAAACCTGCTTGGTACTTTCTGGCGTTTTGGCGTTCTTGCGCATCTCTGGGGGTTTTTACTATTATTATAAAGACTTCCCCGGTTCTTCTGCCTCGTGGATGTACCGCGCAGGATGTTTCCACATTGGGGCACTCCTACTGCCAGCCTTTGCGCTGGTGCTATGCGCCATACCCAACCCGACGACATCTTATTCAGATCGCATGTTGTTTGCGCTTCAGATATTTCATGTTCGACCTATCATGTCGCGCATGTTTTCCATCACATTTGAATATCCGCCTGCTGGACATGCCACTCCACGTTGACAACGCAGAAGTCTGCGCCGTATGTGGTGCACACACCCATTGTCACACGGGTGGGCATAGATGCTGCAGCAAGGCTGCATCTCAAACGGTTTTGTGCCCGGCTACTATCATTGCGGGCCGGCAACGGCTCCGTGGTACCGGATCGAGCGCTTCTTAGCCTTGAAATGTTTTACCGATTAACAAATGCTAACCCGGTATAATCGCAGTGCGACTTCCAGAGACCCTCATGTACCCAGTGCCTACGCGCAGGGCTAGAATGCGGCGGCTATGAGCGCGGCCGGATCTTTGTTCACACAACACAACATCGGCCATCAACACTCGTTTCGGTGCGCGAAAGCACCCCGGCTACTAGCAATACAAGCAATACCAGCGCCAGCGCTTCTGGCGGCAGTAATCTTATTCGCAGCCGCACAACATCTATATATGCACCGAACCTAAATGGCAACACAAATAGTGCTCACAACACACACAACACCCACCCTCCTCAGAATGGCGTGGAACCGATCCCAGTGCACGGCGCGCTCGATGTCTCATACAATGCAGAGTTCAACGGCGGTTTCACCGGGAACTTTAATGGACCGATCGATGCACTCATCACTACACAAGCTGGTGGGCTTTCCGGGGCAATAACAATGACAGGCCCAATACTCAATGCACTATCTGTGGTTCATGACAACAACGGCAATGTCGCACAACACCCACCACCAGTGCGCGTCGGTTCCCCACGTCTGGCGAGAAGTAGCCCTGGCGGTCGACGAATGTCTGAACAGCGTGTCATACCAATGCAGTTTGCCGCCGGTTTTCTGGGACCACCAGGGGCAGATGGTATCCTGCTCGGGACAGCACGGGAGGACTCTCTGCTGGCCACATTTTGGCAGTCCTACTTGCCAAATAGCAGCTTGTTCCCCACGCATGCTGTTGGATTTGCCAGTGGGGGCTGGACAAATGTCGTTCAAGACCTGTACCGGAAGGATCCCGTATTACACTATACCCTGATGGCCAACTGTTTTTCAGCGGCAGCACGCATCGGAGACTCGCGGAATATGGCGGAGCAAAGCTTGCGCGCCCATGGCCGTGCGCTGCACGAGCTGCGCCTGGCCCTAAATCATCCGCAAAAAGCGAGGAGTGACAGTGTTTTCTCTGCGCTGCGGCTCATGATTGTGTTTTCCATGTTCTTCTCCGATAGATACGAGGAAGACCGTAAAGCTCGTGCGCGAGGGTGGAAAGAACACAATGCGGGCGTGCTCGCACTGCTTCGGGCCCGAGGACCTGAGGCTCACATGCACGGACACGGACACCAAATGTTTGTGGACTGCCGTTTAGCACTGGTAAGTCGCAGGTGGATATTCTCCACACCATCATTGCTTGACCTAGACTAACACTGAAAGATTATTACGTCGATCCGCCTACGAAAGAGATCACCGCTAAACAGTCACCAATGGATGACTGTACCTTGGACGCATGTCCCCAAGACGCCTAAAGACACACTTATCGATATCATGGCTGGACTTCCCTCCATTCTTGAGAACGTGGACATGTTGGAGAAGATGCCTCACGACAAAATTCGCGAAGACTTTAGAACGAAGATTGTCGACACTTGCTGGAACTATGACACTCTGCTGTGCGCCTGGTTTGAAGATAACATCCCCAAAGACCGCCTGCAGTATGTGGAGGCCATGATCATCAACAACCCGAGTTTCACCGACAATGACGTGTTGTCGACAGAGGACCTTTCCATTGTTTATATCATGAGTGTCTTCCTCTCCGGTTGTGTGCTGCTCTATAGCACCATGCACTCCATCTATGTGCCCAACCTACCCGAGCGGGCCAATGTCAGCATGTACATGAACAAGATCGTGGCATACCTCAAAGTAGGATTCCACCCCAGTACAGGCCAATATGGACTGGAGATGACCTCGTTCCCCATTGGCCTGTGCCTCCAGATTCTGTCTTCGGAGTTGCCGACAGGCGGCAATGTGAAGGAGGATCGCGAGATGTTCATGCAGCTGCTCGAGACGACACGAGGCCGCGAGATTCGTGATTTCTTGCGCAGTATGCTCAACACCAACGTGACGACACAGCCGTGAAATACACTGGCATAATCGCACGAAAGACTTATACCACTTTCTTTTTCATATTTATTCAGCATTCCCCTTTACTGCGCAATCTCGCCGCTTCGATATCATGTGATTTATTTATCAACATAACTTTCCCCTCCATCTTTCCTTTCGTTTTGCATATTATATCTTGGTTTACTATACTTGGTCTTTAATGCTGATTCGGAGTAGCATTTGGTCATGTATGTTATGCGATTTTCATATTTTTAGGACATTTGTTTGTGTATTTTTTTCTGTTTATTCCCAGGCGTTACTTGATTTCCGAGTGACGTTTTCTCGTCTCATTGTTCATATTTTATAATTTGGCGCGTTTGTAATTATGGCTCGTATCCAAGGTATGGATTTGGATCAACCATGAAATCTGGTAGGCTTGGACTTGGAAGAGACTTCGGCGGTCAATGGTCTATGGATAAGGCATACCACACTGTCAATATGCACAAAATGGAAGAAAAATAATATGAATATGTTTTTATAAAAAAAAAATACAAAAAAGGAACAAGAAAAGGCCGAGAGGGGACCTAGTGGCACGCAGCACATCTCGAGATCTCGTCGGTTTACACAATCTATTGCTATCGGCTATTATTGCCTACTCAATTCAAGATTTATTTTTACACGTGCAAATATTGATTTGGGTCATTGATGATGTGTCTAAGTACTACATTTGCGTTAAAGGTTCACAGTCAAGGAGAGCAGGTTTTGTGCATGGGCTTTGCATGTTTATATTACGTTTATTTGTTATAATAATGTCATTGGAGTAGAAACAAGAAATTATCCAAACAGTAGCGAGTAAACTGATAGTGGAATCTGTTGCGAAAACAAAAACAAAAACAAAACGAGTCAAATCATCGCCGCTTCATAGACCACCAGTTGCCTGGGGGAAGGGCAAAGGAAAAGGGGAACTGTTGCTTGTCTACAAAAACTTACAGCGATCACAAATTTTCGGCTCTACTTGCCGGGGCCGGAGTTGTGGCCCTGGTCGTAGCCCTGGATAGCCCTGGTCATAGCCCTGGTTATAACCAGAGGTTTCGCCATTATAGTCAGTGTAGGTGTAGGTCTGACCAGATGTGTAGGTGGCCTGGTCAGCGGCCTGCTGGTAGTTTTGGTCGTTGTATTGATACTGCATGCCCTCAGGAGGGGGGAATGCCGTCGCCTCGGCCATGGCCACGTCGAAGGATTGTTGGAGCACCTGCTCACCGTTGCGCTGGGCATCGGCAATGCCGGTGTTGACGTATTGCTGGCGGAGGTCTGCAAAGTTTTGCTGGTCGTCGCGCCAGGCACCTATAGTGATATCAGTTTCGAGCTGGGAATAACCCGGAATGACCTCCTGATAATTAGATTGGTTGTTGTTGAGGGGGGGGGAGCGGTAATGCTGTGGCATTTTGTACAAACAATCTGGGTGGTAGGACCGCGGTGCATCTCCCGAAGGGTCGCGTAGCACATACGGCTACCATCGCTTTGCGAGCAATAGATGACACCGGCATGGTACTTGATGGGCTTCTTAGGTCTGCAAGTGCCGCAGATGGTGTTGGCGTATTGGTTGCGACACATTGTGACTGTTTACCTATTTATTTTGGGGAAAGTTGAGGCTGGAGTTGAGCTGTTGAGCTGTGTAGGGATTGTTGTTGTGATTATGATGAGAAATGAGAGAAAAAACATGAATAGACGGTCATCTAGGACATATTTATAGTGTTTAGATGAGCCCAAATGTTGGAAAAGCTGTTCATTTTCGCGATGCTCGTGGTGTCCATTTTGGCATTATGGAGATGCTGTTCAGTAGATGATGAAGAGCATAAAGGCCCTGTCCATCTGGGGGCTGGATGCTTCAAGAACATCCAGGAACAATTTACATCTGAAGGATATCGTTTGCAAGTAACAAGCACAAAAACCCCAACGACCCAACTGAACGAGCAAATAATGAACATAAACAATCAAACGACGTCAATGCGGTGAACGCAGGGAGACATCAAGGAGGAGGTTGCACATCAAATCATTTTAAAAAAAAAAATCATCTAACGAGGACTACTGGCTTAGTCATGTGCTTCTAATTCTTAGACGAGTTATAAGTGTCTAATTATTTGTCTTCTGAACCGGTATAACATGTCAAAGAGTGATTACTACATAATCAGTGATGCCGTTTGATCTGTCAAACCAAGGCGGCCTGGATGCCATCATCGGCATTTACTTCACTGGTATGAATTGTACCAGATCAGTATAAAGGCGGATAGTGCCTTATTTTTTAAGGAAAAAAACCTTCCGAATACATCTATCAGTCAAACAACATCTATCAAGGCCAGCTCAAAGCGACCCTTGCAGCGTGTCGACATCAAAATGTGTCTGACATACTACCAGATCAACTACTGCGACGAATGCGTCTCCTATATTAAGACGTATGTTCTCGGCACCGCCTTTTGTGATGATCGGCGGGAAAAGAAGGCCTGCGAGACTCGAATCCAGTTCCAAGAAATAGGATGCCCGGGACCGTGTGCGGCTTGTCGTCAGCCTGCCCAATTGATTCGGAGAAGCCAGCGCATCCGATCAATGGGCAGTGATATTAACTATTTGGATGAGAGTGAATATGAAGACGAAAACGAAGAGGCCGAGGCAGAATAGCAGATATCCGACTATTTGCGGGTGTAGTCTAAATGAGGCCAAGTGATGATGGATGCACAAACCAATGTAAGCACATTTTCACCTTGGTAGGCAAAGTAGTATTGGAATGATTGCTGACTCCGTATGCAAAAGATGACCAATGTGAACGAGTTGTGATTGTGGCAGTTAGATTAACAATAAATATAATAAAAAGACAGAAAGCCAGACGGACGACGACAATCTATTCCGTCAACAAAATCGCAAATCAACGAGGATATAATCGACCCAACAAGAGGACATGCACTCAAAAGGATGAAACAGAGATAATGAAGAGGCACCTAAGCCTTTAGACTTAAAACTTCCACTCGTCGCGGCCGAGACGGACAATGTCAGCAACTTCGACGTCCCAGTACTTGGATGGCGCATTGCCCTGCGACGCCAGAAGAGCCGCGTGCACGGCAGCCTTGGCAATCACATCGGCATCCTGGGCTAACGAATCCTTGATTCCCGGGGATACGGCACCAAGGCCGCGTGCTAGCGCCTTG
This sequence comes from Ophiostoma ulmi, assembly GCA_029298715.1. Lineage (NCBI taxonomy): Eukaryota > Fungi > Ascomycota > Sordariomycetes > Ophiostomatales > Ophiostomataceae > Ophiostoma > Ophiostoma ulmi. The sequence continues at coordinate 1,478,422 of JANSLN010000002.1, read as the reverse complement.
AAAAGACCAGCGCCCTGGTGCTCAACCTCGCGGTCACCTAGAATCAGGCCCGGGTGCAGGATGATGGCCTGGTCGAAACCCAGCTCCTTGATGGTGGCCTCAACGCCGTTCTTCATCTTGGAGTAGGGGAGCTGGCGCGAGATAAGCGAGTGCGTACCTGCACTGGAGATGAAGATGAACGTGCGCACACCGGCTGCCTTGGCGGCACGCGCGATCTCGACATTCAGATCATGGTCAATTTTCCACTGGTTGGCGATACCGCCAGCCGCAGCGCGCGTGGTGCCAAGTCCGGAAAAGACAATGGGCTTCTCGGCAGCGGCAGCGGCAACGGCCTCGTTGAACTTGGCCACCCACTGCGCAGTGTCCTTTTCGACAATGGCGTTGAGCTTTTTTCTCAGGACGGCATCGGACGCTTGGGGGGGCGCACGGCGGGTGATGGTGTTGACAGCACCAAAAGCCTCAAGGCCGAGCAGCGAGGTGACAATGTGTCCGCCAACAAGACCCGTGGCGCCAAAGACAGTAGATGCGATGGGAGTGGAAGCCATTTTGAAGTTGTGATAAGGGGGTTGCAAGATAGAAGATGGAAGATGGAAGGTTTAGACTTTCGAATAGCTATTGATTTCTGTTGGATCTACAGAGTGGAGTTATAGGGAATGCCGAGAGGAATATGATTATATTTACAAAAGCCGGATAGTTTGTTTAGACGGAGTCGGCTCGAAAGTGGTGATATTGACCCGAGCCATTTCGTCATTCCAGAAACTGCCTCTGTCACACGTGACCCCCTCGCTCAAGCTGACACCTGTAGATCGCATTCCAGTTAGGAGCCCACCTGCGTAGTTTCCTCTGTCAGATCAGACTTAGTGGCGTAGAATTTTGTGGACAGCGGCAGAAGAGCTCCTACAGTTGGTGCTGCGCCGTTGCGTCAACACCCACGTTGCCTAGCGCACCCGCCTCACGGTTTCCTGACGGTGTTAGCTCCCTTTGCACCTTCCCCGCGCCGACGCTGGAGATCACCAATCTGCGACAACGCGCTTCACCTTTAGAGTAACCTCAGCTACAGCTACAGCTACAGTCAAAATGGCTACGCAATACGAAGGCTTGTAGTCTCTTTCAAACCACCCCCCACCCTCTATTAAACTAACATTCTAGTTGAGCACAATATCAAGCCGTCATCGGCACCCCGGCGGCGGCGTCAGATCGACATGTCGACGTTCACAGCGCATCTGAACAACGTCTCAACCGCCAACGCCGAGGGAGCCGATAGAACCGATAGAAACACCCACAATAACCCACATGCTACGCCTACGCCCGTCGACGTCGCTGCCGTATTCCGTCTCGTCCAGGAACAGCTGCTAACGCTTTTGCCCGACGCACCCACCGACGCCAACCGCAACCTGCTTGAGCAGCTAGCTGGCCAGCTCGAGCACCAGATCGCAGACCCGCCCAAGGAGATTGCGGGTGTTCCCCAGACATACCTGGACACGCTGGACCGTGTGCCGCGAAAGCGCCTGGCCAAGGACGAGTCGTGCCCGATTTGCGTCGAGCGCTACCTCGACGACCAATATGCGTTGGTAGTCGAGCTGCCCTGCCATGCCAGCCACCGCTTCGACCTCGAGTGTGTCGGCCCCTGGCTGCTCGCCAAGGGCAGCTGTCCGCTGTGCCGGACAGACCTTACGAAGAAGAAGATCACAGTGGTGGTGCCAAACGATGACGAAGAAGAAGAGGAGGATGGCGGTATGTTTGGTTAGGCTGTGGCTATATTGAGCATACATGCTAGAAATAGGGGATCTAGTTGGGGCGTTATTTTGTTGGGCTGCTTGATTTCTTTTTGCATTTGATAACCAGTGGATGCATGTAGGTGAGCGAGTTGGCGTTATATTTCTAATCGTTCGCTTCAGTTTCTTCATCCATGTTCTTAGTGGTCGGTGACCAGAGACGATGCAGATGTAGATGTGATGCACGATGCATGGGTATGATATACGAAGTACGAAATACATAATACAAAAAAAACCTTGCTGGGTGTCGAGCTAAGATGCACTCTCCGTGCTCGTGCTTCTGAGTGTCTGCCGAGCGGGTGCTTTCGGACGGAGCGTTGCCGTATTGCCGCACTGACTCTACATTGTCTCGACAAGTCTATCACATATATCTCTTTTTTTTTCCAGCACTGCACTGGTGTTCACCTACGCCCCGCCGGATATTGACCTCCTTAGAACACAAATGCTGCGCCACATGGATAAGAGAATGCAATATTAGACGAGATGACGACAAATGTATAGTTTCTGTACACCCGTGCTGGCCGAACGCCACATTGTAAGATTGCATCGGAAGCACAGTCTTGTGATGCAGAGACTGCAACCACAAAACAGGATTTCGTCTGTCTATTTATTCATCGATTCAAGGTATGGGGTATGAAGTACGAAATACGTAATTATTCGCAAATATTGGTTGTCTGAAAGTACTCCGTCTCTCCCGTACGCCGTATAGACCGAGACATAGGAGTCGGTGCACGAGTATCGAGCACTTTGACAGACCAAATTCACGCTCATGCTTATGCCCTTTTCATGCTTTTCATGCTGTGTCTAGTCAATCATAATGCAAGTTACAAAAGAACTCAGTCCGCTGTCCCATAAAAATCCCGGAATTTGATACTTTAGAGGACACGATACTATCCCTTTGACCTTTTACCTAGATCCTTGCTAGACCCTGAGACACATGGCAAGCAGCATGGCAAGTGGCATGACAAGTGACGGAAAAGCGTTCTAGAACGGGGCAAAGGGGTCACAGGACTTTTGTAAGATATGATCTGGCCGATACACTAGGATATGGACACAGCTTCTAGAAGGCTTTAAAGCAAGACAACATATCAGAATAACTTATTTTGATATTTAAACTATTTTCCTTGTGTGCGTACGGACACTCACCGAGTTGAATGTGTGACGGAAATAACAAAAAAAAATCAAAAGAGATAGGGGAGAATGGAGAGATGGAGAGATGGAGAGATGGAGAGATGGAGAGATGGAGAGATGGAGAGATGGAGAGATGGAGAGATGAAGAGATAAAGACGGCCAGAATTTTGAAAGATACCATGCAGGAACTGATAGTCACGATAACGAAATGCAAGCCACGTGTGCGACTATCAGCCAATGTACCTACACGTAGGCAATGCAGAAGTAGTATCCATGATTGAGGAGGCAGAAGAAAAAGAAAGACCCAACATCACAGCACGAAAAGCAAGACTAGAAAAAAAAAAAGAGAAGAAAAGGAGACCAAAAATGAAATGCGAAAAAGGAGAAGGAGAACGCAAGCATCTATCTGCAACTGTCTACCTATCACAATATTCAAATTTCGACTTCATCTATCAAGGGTCACGATATCAGCCTGCGTATTTTCCTCTTCTGTATTTGGACGTTGTACTTTCTACATATCGTACACTCTCTCGAAAAATGGCAGTACAGGCACAACAAGCAGCATGATCAAGGCCGGGTAAGAGGAAGTGCCGGAAGCCTCTGGTCGCGCCTTCTTCACCTTCCCGAATTTCCACGTGGCGACCCGCTTTTCTACCGCTCGCTGATATGTCTCAACCATCCCTCAATGATGGAGATGCAAACAAATAAACCCGATCCGAATAATAAAGGAAAAAAACCAAGAGCTTACTCTGTGACATAGTGCTGTTTGTTGTCCTGTGCTAGATATTAGTAACACACACTATTGTTATTCGTGGGTATACGCGTGGCACAGGAAATTGCAATGGATGCATCCTCGATTTTTTTTTTCTCTTTCAATGACGCCGTTTGGGTAGCGTGATAGTCCTCGCTTGCCAGCCTTTTTTCGTTTGAAAAGAGAGATAGATATGAGGTCTTTCGTTCTCCTGTTTGCATGCTTGCAGTTATTTTGTATCTAGCGATATACCCCCTTACGGACACCATATCTCCACGGCCCCCGTAAATCCGGCTTTGCATCACGCTCAGTCCACATAGAGTTGACGCCAGTGTTTCATTAGCACGATCTGATTTCGATAGGGTCTTGTTGGTTTGTCTAATTATATTTGCACCTGTAAATATAGAGGTTTGTTTATTTATACATTTGCTTGTAAATATTGCTTTTGCAATGGAGAGATCGTTCTCGCTCCCCGAACTTCTGCTTCCTTTTCATACGTTACGCATTCTACTCAGACAGACGTATTCCTTATCTCTATCTGCCGCGTGTAGCTTATCACACGTGGGCTTCTACAGGGGTATCCGTCTTATGTTCACAAGAAGCGACGTAGAGTTGAAACTGTGCCTCAAGTTGGATGCTACTCAATCTTCCTTAAGATAGTGGTTCGTCTCGCACCATATAATCTTTTACTAGAAGAAGGGAGCAATTCCAAACGCACCCCTTCATATCTTGGGTCGTATTAATTATGCAGCGTCGTATATCACCTGTCACTGTGTTCCTGTTACTCCTGTTTGGTTTGTGTTCCTGATATGCTGGACACCGATAAGCATGCTATCATCTATAATCCTTTTACCTATTTCGCAAGTACTGCTCTTACTTTTTCATAACTTGTTAATTGTTATAAAGGCCCTCTTTTTGATAAATCGGTGTTTCTCGTCCCTGTCCGTCATCGAGCCACAATCCGTGAGCTGAAATGTATAAATGGGGTTGCATAAAATAATAATTTCTTTGCTTTGTAAAACTCTGAATAAATTTTCAAAGAATGTTTACAAATTTAGTACTTTTGTTAATATCAACTACCCTTTCCCTTTTCGCACTTGCCTGCTGTTTTGTTCTTTATTATTCTAGAACATCGGGTGCCCTATGGGACTTTTGGCCCCCAAACCCCCAAACGACAAAGCCGAGCAGGCATAGCGGATAACGAAGATGGAGACAGGACGGAACTGGGAAGATGGAAGAATCTCTACAGAACAAACGAAGGACTTATCGAGCACCTTAACCGGTGTGACAGAGTAACAGCCGTGTTAGCGTTGAGGCGTCAAGCGAAGCCAAGATTCAAGATTGCATTATTATAAATATAGATCCTATATTGAGTATCCGCGGTAGTATTTTTGGACAACTATACCCCCCAAAACGTATCCTAATTAGAGAAAATAATAGATTGAGAAAGACGAAGAAAAAGAAGAAAACAATAGTGGATGAATTTCTCGGAGACGCCGTGGCAGCAGGCTCAGCGTGCCACTAACAATCCCTAGGCCTTCCGAAAACAGATTGAATTCCTTTTTTATTTTATTTCAAATAGTGATACCTTGCTGATTACTACAAAGTAGCGTTGAAATTACGGAATACTTTATTCGTATGAGTTGCAGGGTTGCAGGGAGATGTTCTCGTGCCACCAGGTAAGATGGTGTTCACCGCCTACGGTCTCTCGGTGACGTTTGTCTTTAACTCGTCTCTTAGCAGCGCACAGATGCCTTTTTGTGACGTCTCTAATGCCACATAATGAATGTTATGGAGTGCTTTTCTCCTCCTCCGAATTAGGCTCCACGCTCAGTTTTGCTCTACCCGCTGTATGCGCTTCGCTATTCAAAATGGCTTTGGCAATTTTCTGTCTGTTCAACTATTGTCACCATACACTATAGTTACGTGCATTCCCAAACCCATTACCACTATGCCCCATAGAACCTGCTTCTCCAAACGTTCAAACAGCTATGCATTCGTATCTAGGCACAAAGTGACACACCTTGATAAGAAGTATCATTCACCCCGTACCAAAATGACGACCTGCAGCCTGTGCGGCTCATCACACCCATTGCGCAGTGCTGAATGTGTATTAATCATAATTAAAATTGTTCATTTTGTGAACGCTCCTCCTGGCTGGATCCTGGCTGTCTACAGCCATCCAATCGCCTTTATGCAGCATGTGAAAGACGCCTATGGTATACAAAGTACGGTGTAAAATGTATTACAGAGTGATAACTAAGCGGAGTAAGAGCACATAGCTCGCCCCACACCACCTTCCCTGTAAGATACTTCCCCTGATGCAGTCCTGTCGAACCGACAGCACGCCGTCGCTGCCATCTGAGCATGTCTAGCCAAAGAGCCAAGCTTTGCTGTTACCTAGTATTTATTTCTCTTGTTTTAGGGCTTAAGTATCTTACTTGATTAGACACTGTTCGATGTTGGCCAGGCCCATTATTAACACCTCTTTCGAGCCACTTTTAGGTCATCCGAAACGGCTGCAACCACCTGTTTATGCACCTGCGCCTTATTTCTATTGGTTCTAAGATACCATTTTCATCAAGTGATCGTACAAATAGCTATCTTACAGTAGTGTGCAACGCCGTGCTGCTTTATGAGTGGCAGCGTAGGCGTAGAAGTGGATGTGGAAATTAGTGAGTTTACTTCGTAGGAGATGGACAGCAAAACGACAAGGAAGGAGCAGGGAAGCACCGCCGAACGCTCTTTCCGCCTCTGTGGTTAGCCGTTCCCCGCTCTTTTGCTTTTTATCGCGTGGCTTCCATGCGCCAGAAATGAATCAAGATCACACGGAATAAGCTGCATATCAGTGTTCAATGGTAATTGACTAATCCGCAGCTGCGAATGCTAAACGCTGAAAGCTGAAATGCGAGAATACTTTAATTAGAAGAAAAAGCAACAAAGGCCACAGTTTTCAGCCTGCAGCTAGTTGACAGTCAGGAGTCGCTCCTTCCGATACATCAACAAGCCCTCCTCGCCTTCTCTAGACATGATGGGATGTGTGCCTGCATTGCGAGGCCCGGAACCCGCTCGCAACAGGAAGGTACGCCCGGTGGTGCCTCCTGGTTTTCGCCTCTTGTGGTCTGTGTAAGATGCCACTGCATCCAATGTGCGCCTTGCATACATGACTGAAATCAACAGACAGGCAGACAAGCAAACAAAATAAGAAATGGGAATGGCACTTGACCGAAAGATTGGATTTCCTCATTCTAGAATTATTTCCACATCCAGACATGTAAACTGAAGAAGAGAGTTGCTTCTCGTCCGTCATTAGTGTACGAAGTAATAGTCGTTAGTCGTCTGTGTGCTTCGCACCGTAGACCATTTTAGGCATATTTGCGAATCGCGCCTTCCTCCAACTCTTAAGACTCCTTCGCACCTGCCTCCAACCAACTGCCTTCCGTTATCCTTCTTTGCTCTTGCCTCTTTTGCTCGGTTCTCTTCTGTTCCTTCCCTTCCCATGGATATTCCTCTGGTGACCTATTGCCCATTTCAACCGCCTCCTTCATCCTGTTTTCTTCCCATCTCAAGCCCTTTACGGGCCTCACTTTCAACTTCACCCCTAAGATCCCTAGAATAGATAGACTATATACTACTCCAACTACCGCCCGCGTACCTCGTTATTTACCAATTTCCTACCTCTGCCTCTCATATACATCATCATTGCCTACACCGTATACTATCTACGTGTCATTATCTCTAAATTTAAGCTCTATTCGGGCATTTTGCTACGCTCAATCTGTCTTCTGTTCTTCATCACCCCCCTAAACCGATCGCTGCTGCACGCCCCACCGCAAAAACACGTTTTTCTGCTTTTCCTGCTTCTTCCATGTGCCACTCTACTGTGCACTTTCCACCCTTTCTCGAATCTCTCCTCAGCTTCCTTCGCGTGCTGCCCTGCTTTCATCGATCCACCTACCACGTTTCTACTTCCCGGTGTCCCCCCCTCCTATCCTCTCTGCCTCTCTACCATATCCTCTCTACCGCTCCTCTACCGCTCCTCTACCAGTCCTCTGTTTCTCTAGTCGTTCTCTAATCGTTCTCTCCCCTCTCCCACCATCCTACTCCGTAACCCACCCAGCTGCCACCCGCCCTCTCCGGTCTCGACCCGACCAATTCATTCAGCCTACTATATTATCTCCATTTTCTTCTTCCACCCACCCCTTTTGACACTTCTTATTACTGCTGCCCCCTCCCCTCCTTACTACTTTTAGTTCTTTTCCTTATTCTCTCCTTTCTCCCTTTCTTACTGTCTTGTGTTTCTTTGTTGCTATCTCTACGCATACTTTGACCGGTTGTCCCTCATCCTTCCCCATCATCTCCCTTGCGAACTTCTTCAACAAGCAGCAATCAGAAACCTGCAACGGCCCCATCTCGATCTTATTTTATTTCTCAACGTCCTCAGCCGCCTCAACTGCCTCAACTGGCAACGTTCGACCAACGCCCTATCTCCGTTGCATCCCGGCTTGAAACAACAACCTGCAAGTTCCAGACCGACACTTTCTTCCAATCCGCTTTATCGGCCTCAATCTACCCAATCTACCAATCCATCTCTCTACGACCACCTACTTCCTCATTGTCAGATCTGTATCGTACGAGCACCTTTCACCAATAACGAGCTCAGAAACGCAAGCAATTCGCACCCCCGGGCTATCAGACTACAAGCCGAGCCGATCCACCAGCTTTCACTGCAGTTCCGCATGCCTTCGCATCCAAGCCCAGAATCTATTTTGTCTCCATAGAACGCTGCGGACGCCCGTCAACAATGCAGCTTTGTTCGACTTGATCAACTCAACATATCTCATCCTCTCTAGCATCCTCTGCACCACACCGCATATCACCTTCACCATCACAGCAGCACCTGTGCGCTGTGCTCTTAATCACAATCAGACATGGGCAACGGCCAGGGTAAACTGTCTGACCTCAATGGCGAAGGTGAGTAGGGTGGGAACCAGGTGGCCCATTGTCCTTGGAGAATGGGTATAGCACTATCTTACAAACGAGATTTCCGACTAACAAATACCAGCAGCCAACTTGAACCATTTCCGCCTGCTGCGAGTCGTCGGCCGTGGTGCCTTTGGCAAAGTCCGCATCGTCGAGAGAAAAGATACCGGCCTGTCGTTTGCTCTCAAGTACATCCGGAAAGATGAAGGTGCGATTATCATGCAGCTGAACCATTTATGCCGAAGCAAATATGAAGCTAACACACCCTCTAGTCGTCCGGTCTGAGAGTGTCCGCAACATCATCCGTGAACGGCGCATGCTGGAGCACGTCAACCACCCCTTCATTTGCAACTTGCGATACAGTTTTCAGGACATCGAGTATATGTACCTCGTTGTCGATCTCATGTCTGGTGGTGACCTGCGCTTTCACATCTCAAGAAAAACTTTCACCGAAGAAGCTGTGCGCTTCTGGATTGCAGAGTTGGGATGCGCCCTCCGCTACGTCCACGGCCAGGGCATTATTCATCGTGATGTGAAACCCGACAACGTCTTGCTGGACGCTGATGGCCACGTCCACTTGACTGACTTTGTATGCTACACAAACCCCTCGCGTCCTTTTTGATTCTCTCCTTTGACCCCTTTACCTCGGGCCCTCTGCTAATCGTTGTAACAGAATGTTGCATCCGACACCGTCCCCGGTCGCAAATTAACTAGCAAGTCTGGTACGCTGGCATATCTCGCACCAGAAGTCTACTCCGGCCGCGGCTACGATATCCGCGCCGACTGGTGGTCGCTCGGTGTCACCTTTTACGAGTGCATTTACAGCAAGGTATGTTCTAGAACAGTAACAAACCGGTGTAAAGCATTATTCGAGAAATGCTAACAAGACCCAGCGCCCATTTGAGGGCAACTCCGAGTCCTCCCTTAGCGCCTCTATCCAAGCCGCTTCCCCCAATTTTCCCATCACATCACCACCAGTCACTCTCCCTTGTCTCTACGCCATCCGCGATGCTCTGCAACTAGACCCTGATAAGCGTCTTGGCTGCACGTGGGAGAGCTTTATTAACCACGAGTTCTTCGCCCCTATCGATTTTGAGGCTCTTGAGCGCAAGGAAATCGAGCCCGTCTTCATTCCATCGGCCGACAAAACCAACTTTGATGCCACATACGACCTGGAGGAGCTGCTACTGGAGGAGGCACCACTGGAAGCCCGTGCCCGTCGCCAGAAGCCCCGCGAGCGGTTAAAGGACGACGCCACCGACAAGGAGATTCGTGAAGATGAGCTGTACCGCATGATCGACCGCGATTTCCGTCCCTTTGACTACACTATTGCTGCATACAAAAAGTACGTCCCATCCCTCTTACTGATATATGCAACTTGGATACTAACAGTGCAGAATGACCGGCGAGGCCGAGCAACAACTCTCCAACGCCCAGCAACACCAGCCCCTCCAGCCCCAGGCCATCACTACCGACGAGGCCCTGCCAGCATCCCGGGCAAGCAACAGCATCACCGACTCAAACTCACAATCTCCTGACCTCGGCAACCGGTATAATAGCGGCAGCCAACGAGCAGCCTCGACAGCTGGAGCAGCAGGTAGACACGCGCACCCGCCACCTCCGTTGCCGCCATATCCCAACCCATACACGAACTCGGCTCGTAACAGCAACATGCACCGCTCTAGCCGGAATCTTGTTAATGTCCCCGGCGGTAGCATTGTTGTCGGCAGCCCCACGGGCGGAGTCCAAGTCCGTCTCGACGGAACCAGCAACTGGTCTGAGCTCGCCCGGCAGGATAACACCCTCCCCGCGGACGCAGCTGCTGGTCACCTGCTTGACGGCGAAGGTGCATCTGGAGGCAAGGACTCTTCCAGTGGTGGCGTGTTTGGGTTCCTGAGCCGCAAGAAGGGCCGTGGTAATAGCCCCAAGCCAAAGGAGCGCGGTGTTCTGGGCAAAGAAGGTGCACGTGTCGTGATCAGCTAGGACCAAATACGACTCTGACGCGGACTTTGATCCGTTTTGGTCTATGAACACGTTCATCTTTCTCTTTTTTTCTTCTTTATATTGTAAACTCTCTTATTTCAAACATCTATCATCACGACTAGCGAAGAATTGGCAAATTGTTTCATACAATCCGGCGAAGAAAGGAGACAACGAACGCGATATTGCATATATACACCGGCGGGCTTTTTTCTGGGGGGTTTTTTCCTTCTTATATCACTTCTTCCTATTTTGTCTGTTTGTTTCTCTTCCTTGGCTCTCTTTCTTGGTTCTCTTCACCCTTTTAATTTCTCGTCTTTTGCATTCTTGCGTCTCATACTACCATGATTTTTCTTCATATTTGTGTTGTTGAATTCTTCTTGTCTTGCTTATTTGTTTTTTTAAACTTGGTTTTGTAGTACTCATATTACATCTACGAGATAGCGGTAGAGAACGAGGTTAATGCATTGGCTCTCTATGAGGTAGTAGTAGGATACCTTTTTCCTCAAAATCGATCCCTTTCATTCATCGTGATATAAGTTGAAGCTCTCAAGATAGTGAGTGCAATAAAAGAAGTGCTAAGCGTAAAACATCTTGCATTGATTACATGGAAACAATATAATTAGTTACAAACACGTTTGATTGAAAAGCAATTCGAATACAACAGCCACTACTAATTGGCTTTCTGAGTCTCTGTGACGCCGTTGCCCTTGAAGAATTGAATAAAAGTCAGGCAAACAAGTATAGTTTAAGAGTAGAAAAGCAGAAAAATAAATAGCAACCAAAACTGAAGTAGTAAATAATGCACCAAATCAAGTAGTACAGATCAAATAAATTCAAATAAACTCAAACCATGAAAGCGACCTGTCGACTGGACAAAGGACGCACGCGTCAGTGATATAACCGTGTTGATCAAATAATTCCCCCATATCCTCAAATGGGCAGGTGTTGATATCACCCTGGGATGCCCTGTTTCCTTATTGTGCAATTTTTTGGTTGTTTTTTTGGTTGTTTTCGTTGTGATAGCTTCCCGCAATATCTTTCCGTTCGCCGATCGCCAATTCGCCGCCGCCGTATAGCGACACGTAGGAATGCATTACAATGATTTCCGAATGTTGCCGTATATGCATATTTAACTCGTTTTCTCTTCGTCGTCGTTCTTGTTGTTTTTTGTTGTACAAGTTTTCTTCATATAAAAACCCTCCTATTGCTCATCGTACATGAAAGCATGGTCGTCTGCTTTCTCCTTGACCCTCTAGGATGCTCAAGCTTTGCTGCCAGTGATACCCGCAATAAACTTGTTAGAACAGTCGGCACCACCATCCTGATCCTTGTCAAGGTACTTCTTCATGACGTTCTTGAAGTCAGCCTCGTCAACAACGGCGCCCGAGCCTGAGCACTTGGCCTTCTTCTGAAGGTCGGAGCACAGGCCATCAAGATCAAAATCGCCATTCTGGACCTTGGGGCAGTTTTGAAGATGTTCCCTGAATTGTTAGTATTTATAGATGTGCAATATTGTTAGATACTCGTAGTAACACGTACCAAATCTTGTTGCAGGTGAGCATTTGTCCTTCAGCAGACGGCGGTAGTGATGCTGGCTTGGCGCCTGGTGCTATGAGGGACGACGAGGAAAATTCACCCTCCTTGGCGGCGTCTATCTGAGCAATCAAGCCACCCGACTTTTGGGCTTGGGCTTGGGCTCCAATAGGGCTGAGGGCCGTGTTGAAGGGGGTAGTGAAATCGACGTCAAGAGCATCGTTGAAGAAACTGTCATCGAATCCACCGCTGGCGAGAACATTTTCCTGCGGCTCGCGGTAGTCACCGAACAGCTGAGGATCAAAGCGGAAATTTGTCTGGCTATTGAGCCAGCTCATATCGTTGATGTCGACATTGGAGAAGTGTGAAAAGTCTGTAGTGTGGTTAGCGCTCAGTTCGATGACGCCTGATTGAGAACCGTCATCTTGAGTGTATTCTGTGTCTAACCTTGTTGTTGTGTGGTAGTCACCATATTGGCAAATGTGGTGGGCTCCTCTCCAATAGTCGTCAGGGTATCAACGGGCTTGAAGCCCATTGGTGACTGGGAGTATGGTTCAGGTGAGGTGCCGCACGACGAGCTGGGCGCCGTGTTGCTATGAGACGAGGCCGAGGGCGAGCTGGTAGATCCCGAGTCCATACTGCCACGGGCTGGATTAACGGTGTTGCCATTGGTTGTAGGCGGTGTGAAAGCATTTGACAGCTTGGACAGGTCATCCTTCGGGGACGCCTTTCTGAGGCCGTTTGTCTGCTCGACCGGGCTGTTAACTACACTCGTTGAGGCCGTACTAAGACCCGGAGACGTCATGGTGTCAGCAGAGGACAACCGTTTACCCGCGGCGGCCATGTGTGCATTGTTGCTGTTGTTTCTGTTGATAGCAGAGCTTGTGTTGTCCATGGGACCCGGGAGCTGGCCAAACTTGGGAAACTCAAACTGGAAGTTGACATCGTTGATGTTGTTAAGGATGGGATTGCCAAAAACCGGTTGGCTGGTCTGGATGAAATTGGACTTTTGCTTGGACATGAGCGTCATGCGCTTCTTGTACTCATTGAGCTCGACAGTCATCTTGTCGACCTGGGCACGTAGCACATCGTTTTCGCTGTTGGCAGCCTCGGATGCTTTCTCAAGCTCAGCAACCTTGTCTTCTAGGTCCTTGAGGTGCTTCTCCTTGCGCTCGCGGAAGGCCCGCTGGGCAGCTCTATTCTGTGCCTTGCGCTTCTGTACAGGTTGGCCAAGAGTCTGTTGTTAGCAATTAAAAGTCCGTTAATTATATTCTGTTGCTCTAGAGGCTGCATTGTGTGATACACAGAAACATGGAAGTATCTCCGTTCGGAGAGAACGGAGATAGTGGAGTTCATATGTGACTTACCGAGACGGGCTCTGATGTGAGGGGCTTGCGACCGGGCTTCTTGGCGACCTTCTCGGTGCTCTCTCGCCGCTTTGAGGCATTGGTATCGTCGTCGTCATCATCGGGGTGACTTCTTTTTTCCGGCGAATCGTTGCCGTCATTGCTAGGGGCAGACTCCGTCTTGGTGTCGTCACCCTCGGCGGGGTCTTCGATGAAGTTGCTGGCGTCAGCGTCGGCAAGAGAGAAGTCGAGGCTTGTATCGCCCTCGAATGAGTAATCATAGTCGAGGAACGAGCTGTCGTCGAGGCTGCTAGTGATAGCTGAAGGTTTAGTCGCCGGCAGCGGGTTGCTCACGGCATTGGGTGCCACAGTGAGATCGCCATTGGTGGTGGGAGGAAGCCGGTTTGCATTGAGAGCGGCAAACAACAGCTCCTGCTGCTGGGGAGTAAGGAGGAAGTTGGGGTTGGAAGCCATGTGGACGGTGGCAATGGGGCAGGCGGAGATGAAGTGAGAGTGGGAGTGGAAGTTTGTTGAAGAGTTATGAGAGAAGAGGCTCAAGAGACACAGAGGGGAGGCGAGGCGAGGGTTGAAGGAAAAGGTCGCCTCCCAGAGATGACGATGCTCAATCCACGGAGGGCAGAGCGAGAGTAAGTTTGTATCTCAGACAAGAGACAAGAGACAAGATACAAGAGACAGTAGACAATAGCCGAGTCGTGAACAGGCCAATGCGATGATGCAATGGTCTCTTCAGTGGACGAATATCTCCAGATGATCTCCAGATGTAGATATGAACAGAAGGGGGGGGGGGGGGGGGCTAAGTACAATGGCGACGATCAAAGGCAATGAAGCAAGAGATGCAAATGGTATGTAGTTGATAGAAAATGGAGACTCGGACAAGAATAGCAGAAGGATATTGTGACCTGAATAGCAGTGGACGATTTTCGTTTATGCCTGGGGTGGGAGAAGAAACGGGGGAGGGTCGAGGAGGATGGTGAGGGTCTGGGGGAGGCAGGGAAGTGTCAGAGCGGATGACGAGCGGGAAGAGGCCTTTAGAGTGGCGAGATAAGCCGAACACTGCTAGAAGTACGTAGGATATTTCTTTGTCTGTGTGTAGTAGGGGTGTCTACAGTATTGGTGGTCGCCTGGCTGGTCTGGTGGTTGTTGGTATACTTCATGCGTTCTTCCTTGCGTAGTTGCGCTGTAAGATTCAATGTTGGGTAGTGCTAGTGCTGATGAGAGAGAGGTGGAAAGAGAATCAGATGGATGGGGTTAGAAAAGAGGGGCTCTTAGAAAGATCTGTATATTGAATTTGTAAGCTGTCTAGAGCGCGGACAAACTGGCGCTCTTGCTCCCCTAGCCTAGCCTACCCCTGCCTGCCTGCCTTATTGGGACATCTTCTGGGTTCTTCCTTCCTTCTGTCAGTTAACACCACCCCACCCCACCCCAGCCATGCCTGCCTTGCCTGTCATTATGCGCACGCAGCAGTAGCATAGTGAGTGTTTTTACTGCTGGCATGGTGTATCACAGTGTTGTCGCAAAGGAATGCGCGGTACCAAAGACGATCGTTTTTATCTTTTCTCCCTCTAGGGAATATGCATTGCACATGGAAGGAACTTGCAGATGTGGAGAGCAGGAGTGATGCTCCGTACAGCTGCGAAAGCGGTCAGGTCACGGTGAGCCACTCCTTCCGAGTCAGGCACATCGTCAACTTGCTATTGATTCTAACTGCCTCACACAGTGCATCATCGACTTGTATCGTCAAAAGTACACTGGGATACCTAACGCGATTGTTGGCCGCACTGTTTAACCTTTACTAATACATCCAAATACACAAATAAGATACGGCCGATAAAGTAGTCTTCTCGTCTGTTTTACTGTGCGGTGTCTAGACTAGCTCAGTATATGTCTAGACAAAGAACAAAGAACAGCCAATCGGCGGCTAGACACGCTTCGACGGAGTATCTTGTATCTCGGTACCTACTTTCTAAAATGGTAAAATGGCAAAAGGAAAGAGCACGAGTCGTACCTTCTTCCTATTGCAATGTAAGAAACCGATTGCACGGAACAATCACAAGGCCATACATAGTCTTAATGGGAGGCCAAGTCGGTGTGGAATCTGTCCAGCCAAATCTAGTGTTTTTGGCAATGGAGGGATTTGGCCGGCAGAAATGGTGCTCTTCCCTTTACTAGTCTAAAAACTTTATGTATGTAAAGCTGCCACGCCCTATGCCATTTCGTCATTGCTTTATCTGAAATTTGTTCCCGACAACCGTTCGTTCTTGCCGCCGACTGCCACTACTTGTGAAGACGCAAGATCACATGACCCAATCCGCCAAAGCCAAACGATACATCTGATAGCAGCGATAGCGAGTATTTCCAGGAATGACGCAAACGTTTGGCCGCGCTCTGGATGCGGTGTGTCTCACACTACTAGACCACTCAAGGCAAGTGACCCCAATGGGATTACAATCGCACAGTCACGGTACTTATTCGTGCTTTTTTGCATGTGGTGGTATCGTGTCAAGTGCATGTCTGTTTGGAACAAGATGCAAAACAGAAGCAGCAGACAGGCAGGAGCGATGGATAGGAGACATGGTCGCTCGCTCGTTCCACATATCCATTAATTAGATTTATTAGTAATTATACTCTGTACACACCCTGTCCACAATACTGAAAATGACTAAGCATGCCCCTCAAGCCAGGCCCAGAAACCCAACAAGTCTCGGCGAGGAGTCTCAGTGCTGTTAGTGTGCTATCAGTGTGCCAATAGGGTGCTATTACTCCTGAATGCAGCGCTAAAGTGCTCGACCGGAACCCACATGGGGTATTAGCAGCGTCTCTCCATCTGCTAGCTATCTCACTTGAACGCAACCTCAAACGTGACCGCCTCGCAACATCCACCAACCCAGTCGTTTGAATTGTTGACAGCTCTTCTCAACGACACCTTTGGTTCCTTACGTACCATCGGCAGTTCTCAAAATATTTGTTCTCTTAAGCAACTACACAGCATTTCCGTCGTCTCCGGCGTCGTCTACCCCTCTCCGCCCTCCTCGACTTTCAGCCGCCTTGAACCCCCTCCCCGCTTGGGCCAATCTGCCACCATGGATCTTGCTTACGACCACATCACCAGCCAGTCCCTCCCGCAGGACGAGGAGGGCAAGAACAACACTACCGAAGCTGGCCAGTCTTCCAACCAGAACAGCAACACCTTGAACGCCGATTTCCAGGCTGCTTACACGGCTCTCTCTGCCTCCGCCAGTCCGTGGGCCAGCCGAATCGGCGGCTTCTTCGGCAATGTTGTGAAGCAAGGCGAGAGCGTCTACCGCGAAGCACAGCAGGAGGTTACCGCTCTGGGTCAAGATGCGTCCAAGGGTCTCACTGGTCTCCGCGAGACGCTGACGAGCCGCACGCGCGGCCTGTCTTTAGCTACCATTACTGCCCCCAGCGCCAGCGCCAGCGCCAGCTCCTCCACCGACCCCGCTGGTGAGACCACCCCCACCGCCGAAACCTCTGGCTCAGCCAATCGTGGCGTCAACGCTTCTGGGGAGGACGAGGCTACTGTCCTGACCCGGATCAAAGGCGAGGCTGCCAAGCGTCTCCGCGATCTGCAGCGGGCCGAGGATGCCGCCGACGAGGCCCTCATCAAGTTTGGAACCAACCTGCGTGACTTTTTGAAGGAGGCTATAACCATTGCCCCTCCGACAAGTGCCGCCGGTTCTGCCAGTGGCAGCAGCGGCGAGGCCAGTGCTGCTGGAGCTACATCGGGCAATGGCGCTAACACTGTGCTTTTTGAGAGCAAGGACGCCCAGGGAAAGCGAGTGATCCATACGTCCCGGTTTGATGCTCAGCTGCATGTGATCCACACGAGCACCGACAGCTTTTCCAAGGACCCTTCAGCGAACAAGGAGTTTGCAGCCTGGTCGACGACTTTCAACATTGATGCCAAGACCGAGGACATTGCTACCGACCTGAACAAGTACCCCGACCTGCGCGCAACCATGGAGAAGCTTGTGCCGGCCACGATTCCCTATGCCGACTTCTGGAAGCGGTACTACTTCTTGCGCCACGGCATCGAGACCGCCGAAGCCCGCCGCCGTGACCTTCTAAAGGGTGAGTCGTGCAATCTTAACAACCTTTCAAACATTTAATTTAAGAAATTAATATTAACCGTATAGCTGCTTCTGCCGAAGAGGAAATTGGCTGGGATGAGGACTCTGAAGATGAGGAGGAGGAGGAGGAAGATGATGACGACGAAGACGATGACGATGACGATGACGACGACGACTCTGACGACGATAACTCTGACGATGATGATGACGACTCTGACGATTCCGATGCTCCCACAACGTCCGGCAAAGGCAAAGCAGTGAAGCGCCCCGGATCAGTTGAGTCCTCGAGAACTATTCAGCCCCCCACCAAGACGACGACTGCTAAGGCTGCTGCAGCACCTGCTGCAGCACCTGCTGTTGCTGCAGCCGCCGCTGGCAATCTGCTGAAGCCGACTGCTTCTCCTCGCAAGTCGGATGAGAAGTCGGTGGCCGACAGCGAAGCTAGCTACGATGTTGTTGGCACCAAGTCGGGCGCACCAAGTCAGGCGGCCAACAGCCCGCAGCGGGTTGAAGAGGATAGTGAGGAGGAGGACTGGGAGTAGGAGGATGGATGTTAGACTCAACGTCGATCTTGATAGTTGCTGATTGCTGATATTTTGTTTGATTTGTTGTTTGATTTAACGACATTGGATGTCGTGGAGTTGCTGCTGCTGTTTTTGTCTGCTCTATTACCTGCACACTTTTACTTATTATCAGGAATCTGTTCCCGCCATTTGTTTCCTTTTTTTCTGGCCTAGCAGCTGGCGTTCTTCAGGTTGTCTCTTTTCCTTTTAATATTTACCCATCCTGTCTCTTTCTTTTGACTGCCATTCACCACTCATCATTTTCCATCCTTTATTTACTATTCACCCTTTACTCTTTTACACTACAGTTTTACGCTATATAGCTCAATATCACCGCACTGGTCTAAAACAAAATTGAGAAATTTTTAGGATACTAAACTGAACAACTTTGGTTCAAATTGGAGTAAATTCAAGTAACTTTTAATGCCTCCTCGAACACCGTTCCAGAGAAATGCAATCAAGTGTGAGATATATGATATGAAACAGAGAAGTAGAAAATTGAAGCAAACAATAAGAAAAGAGGGAGCAAGACCAAACGAAACAAACATGCCAAGCCGTATCTAGAGACGCCTTTATACTGCTACCAGCGGATTACCGCTTCTTTCTAGAGACGGTGGTGAAGCCGTCCTCGTCAACCTCTGGTAGTGGCTTGTCGCGCGGCTGCTGTGCATCCACCAGGCGTGGTGCCTCGTCCATGTTGGTATCTTCTTCATCGTCATCCTCGTCATCGTCACCCTCCTCATCATCGTCGGTGCTCCAGGCAGTATCATCATCGGGCGCCTTACCCGCCTGGAACTGACTGCGCACAGACTTGCCCCGAGACGCCTCCCAGCGCTGGCGCAGTGCATTGCAGCTGTCAAACTGACCGCGGCGGCACTGTGTCCACAGGCCAACAATGTCGTTGGCAATATCAAAGGGGGTGCCGTCATCGACAACAGTGCCAAACTCGTCCTCCATAATCTGCAGCAAGCGGGACTCGGTGTCCATCAGGTAGTCCTCGGTAATGGTGGAGGCAATTGGGCCCGATGCCAGGGCGTTGCTCCAGGAGTCTTCGTAAAGCTCGGCCACGGCGCCGGCGAACCAGTCGCGCTTGTCGGCACCGTCGCCGCCGCCAAGATTGTTCTCGACGGCAAACGACAGGGGTTGCCAGAGCTGGAGGGTCATGGCGACGGCGGACTCAAAGTTTTCCTGGCATTGTTCTAGTCTGTTAGCAATAGCTCGTAAATAGTAGCAATCATCTCAGCAGTTTCACAAGGGAGTTATCGATGCCTGTGAAATAGCCCGTCTTGGGTGGCAATTCTTACGCCGAGAGGGGGCTGCAGAAGCCATATTGGGTGTATTGTCGGTATATCTAGGAGGTCTATGTGCAAAATGTTTCCGCGAGGATACTCGAAATCGAGGTGAAATCAAAGTGAGCGTCGTTGAAGTTATGAGCGCACACGTAGTAGAATTGCAAAACCTAACTGACCTAGATGATGCCCGGTGGTCGTCTGGATGTGCCGCCAAAGATTTTAATATTTTTAAAGTGGGCCACCGTCGGCGACAGCTAGCGCAGTGTATACTTTATGGCAGCGAAGCCATAGGAGAACTGACCAGACATATTTTCTGTTATTTTCTGGCATTTTCCCCTAACAGCTCATTGACAATTACATTGCACTAGACCAACGACTATTGGTACTTGTCTATTGACGACCTTCAAAGTAATAAAGCATCAGGGTGTGGTTCTTAGCCATACGATGTAAGCCAAAACGAAGACAGATTGCTTTAGCTGCGAGTTTGATCGGTTATCGACTGTATGCAGTGTAATTACTACAGTATAGATGCTACTAAATTCAACATAGGACGAAGTCGACAATTAACATCTAGAGTTGCAAACGATGTCATTGACGTAGTGTCGATGTCCTGGCAGCGCGGATTTGGAAGGGTAGTGCCGATAAGATAAGGACTTAAAAAAGCTCATCATAACGGGCCCCTGCCATCGTGCTGATCTAGGCAGGTACGGATCGGTAGATTAGCATACACTTTTGCTGTATTGATAAGCGGGCTATATTGCAATAATCTGAACGATATTTAAAAGAAAGGAAATGAAATACAACAAAGCACCCGTTAAAAATAGAATAATTACATGCAATATTGCCGGAACGCCCAGAAGAAAGAACAAAAATGCAAGGTAGATATCCAAGATTGTATGTTATATGTATGTGTCATTGTTGCCGGGCTCGCTTTTTACAACCCTCCATGCTCTTTTATTTTATAGAATTTGGTTCTTGGAGAGAAATCATATCTTTCCCTGGCTGCCCTATGCCTCATCGACCTGGGGACCGGTGTACTCGCTTGTGGGGTGAGTCGTCTCCAGGTAGGCCACCATGTCCGAGATGGTGCACACCTTAAGACCCCACTTCCGAGCAAAAGCAATGCAGCCGTCGCCCCGGAGCATTCCGGAGTTGCTGTGGATGGCCTTGCCAGGCACGGGCTCGCCGTCGTCGACCAGCTCCGAGATGACACCGACGCGCCGCTTGCCTGCAAGTCGGCAAAGGTCGACGGCAGCCTCGGTGTGGCCACAGCGCTCACGGACACCGCCCGGGCGGGCGCGCAGGGGCAGGACGTGGCCTGGACGGCGGAACGCAGCAACAGCGTTGATGGGTCCGGCAGTTTGTGTCTCCTTGGCGGTAGCGGCAACAACGGCCTCAAGCTCAGCATCGTCCTGGGCAAGGCGGCGGCAGGTCAGGGCACGGTCGTGAGCGCTGATGCCTGTTGTAACAATCGAGTCGGCAGCGTCAATAGTAAGGGTGTATGCGGTACCACGGGGGTCTTCATTGGTGGTGACCATGGGTGGCAGGGCAAGGCGATCAGCGCGGGTGGGCAGGATGGGTGCACATATGATGCCGGAAGAGTGGCGCACCAAGAAGGCCATCTGCTCAGTTGTGATATCTTCGGCAGCAATGATCAGATCACCCTCGTTCTCGCGGCCGGGGTCGTCCATGACCACAACAAACTCACCATTGCCTGTCTGTTAGCTGTGTTTGTGGAAGAGGGGGGTGTTGAATTGTATGACAGAACGTACGGAAAGCCTCAATGACCTCCGGGATGGAATTGAAGCCCGTCAAGGGTTCTGTTGAGCTAGACATTGTGTGTGTGTGTGTATGTGTGTGTGTAGACAAAGAAGAGAAAGGAGAATAAAAGAGAATCGTGTTGACCAAAGTAATCAATTGGTCGTGAATGATGTCGGGGCTGCCTCGGTAATCGACGGGTGTCGCAAGAGTAGAGTGAGATGCGCGTGAGAATGGATGAGTCAGAATCAAAATGAGCTGCTGTGATGCCCAGAGGAGTCGCAATGCGAGCAATGCAAAGATGCAAGTGTAGTCGTGAACGTGGGTGGTCTATGGGTGATCTGTGGTGGTCTGGTGGTCTGGTGGTCTGGTGGTCTAGAGAGAGCGAAGAAGAGAGTCTGCGAGGAGCGGCGATGGCCGGTGGAACTTGCTTGTGATGGCAAAGGGGTCCAGTGCTGAAAGAGATATAAATAAAATAGCAAATTAAAAGAGAAATAGTCAACAGAGTATTTCTCAACGCTGGTCTCGAGACCGAAAGAGAGCAAGGCGTGATGCTCTAGTAATTATGCGCCAGTATGAAGCGGGGAGTGGTCGTCACAGCTAGTCCGCGTGCAGGAGCAGACTTTTGCTTTGTATTTGTTTTGTTAGTTGTCTTATGTAACGCTGTATATATGTAAGGCAATACTAATACACTAGAGCATGCTAATATATCCGTCCGGGCTCGGGCTGACGCTTGTACCTGCGCTGCGCTAATTCATGTAGAGGTACATGTGTGTGAATCGCTGTATTGCTAATCGCTACATAATAATGCGTCCTGGGCCGAATGGGTCCAGAGAAGCTCACAGAAGGAAAGAACGAGCGACCTAGCAGTTCCAGGCAATTGCGACTTAAACGACGGCTCCTTCTGTTTTGGGCGCTCCGTCCTATCAGGTATCTTATTCTTACACCTCGTGCAATTCCTATGCCGGAGCCAACTTTCTACTACTGGTGATTTCACAGAGCCGGCACATGGAATATTTGATTGCATACTGCGACGGGGAAATAATATATCTTCAGCCACAACTTTTTACCGTGTTTGCGACTTTGGGAGAGTATCGTAGGATCGAGCAGCCGGCAAGATGATATGAGTGGGATCAAGTGGACATTTCGAATTAGGAAAGAGCGCTCTCGGGATGCGAGGCAAGAACCACCGAGGTGCAGAAGCAAAGACCACAAACTAAAAACGCTCCTAAAATGGGGTCATTTGGCATTTTCTTTGGCCATTCAGACCATTTAGCTTATGGCCTCCTTCGTCTCCTCCGTCTTCTCAGTCTAGTTACCCCATGATACTTTGGGATTCCTTCGGTTTCCATTTCCGTCGTGCGGCTATCGTGCAAAGTGACCCTTTAAAGTATATGCAATTACAAAATTCGATGCCGGATGACATAATACATCATTTCGCCGCTTGACAATACTATACAAATACGGAAAGCGGTCAGTACCGGCATAATAGCTAGGCTCATGGAGACATAACCAGACACCATCACGGGCCTTTTTGAAGCTCCAGAGCTATGATCTGTTATAGACGGCTGTTCGCGTAACCACCGCACCGCCACCCCACCATACCATCACATCCCATGGCAATGAAAAGCATACGGTCTGCTGCGCCAACTCTGCGCCAGGCTTGCCGACAGCGGCCAATTCAAACATCACAGCGTCTCACTTCGTCTCGGTTAGCGTCATCCACGCTCACATCTACATCTACATTAATACCGGCTTCTATAGCTGGTTTCCGTTCCCGGTCTCATTCGACTTCCTCCTCTGCAACAGCGTCTACCTATGCGTCTACATCCTCTGTCAGTCCCGATGAGGTTGCTCACTTTAATGCGCTTGCTGCCACGTGGTGGGACCCTTACGGCTCGTCCCGCTTGTTGCACCAGATGAACCCGTTGCGCCATGACTTTATCCGCCAGTGCGTTCAGGACGGTGCATATCTTTCACACCCGGAAGCGTCTCCTTCCACCCCCATTGAAGATTTGCAGCCGCGGCGGTATCTTGATATTGGGTGTGGTGGCGGCATCTTTGCCGAAAGTGCAGCACGTCTGCCGACGACGACGTCTGTCACTGCCATTGACCCGTCGCCAGAAGTGCTGGCTATTGCACGCAGTCATGCCCGCCGTGATCCAGTTGTCTATGAGCGGCTCACTTATCGACAGGCCTCGATTGAGGACTTGACGTCGTCGCCCGAGTCTACAGAGCAGTTCGATATGGTCTCGCTGTTTGAGGTTATTGAGCACGTGGCCACGGACCCCGGTGCATTCCTGGATAGGTGTGGCCGTCTACTAAAGCCGGGTGGCTGGCTAGTGATGAGCACCATGGCCCGAACATGGACGAGCTGGCTGACGACCGTGGTGGCTGCGGAGGACGTGCTGGGTATTGTTCCTCGAGGCACGCACGACTGGAACAAGTACATTAACGCAGACGAGCTATCTGCTCACTTCACACCTGGATCACCTGCATACAAGACTGCCACATGGCAAAATGCACGGTTCCAGGGCGTGGCATATGTGCCTGGCATTGGCTGGAAGGTTGTGCCTGGCGGCGAGAAAGTCGGCAATTACTTTTTCGGCATTCAAAAGGTTGGCAACAGGGCGTGAGAATTGGGACGACGAGTTTTATTTATTTATTTCTGTACTTTTAAAATGTTTATATATTCATACAGTGGCCGATAGAAATGAGCAAACGCACAACCGATATCACCTTATTGCGACATTGTATAAGTAAAAGCAATGAAACTACCAAATAACCAAACAATGATATAATGAAATAAATGGACAAGAATCATGATGAAACAACGGCGAGAAAGAAAAGAACTGTTAAGCAAGATTAAACTCGGCAGTGTTGACGGCTGTTGATAGTTGCAGACAAGCAGGACTAAATATATAGAGAAGATGAAATCCGAACAAAGATTGATAGCAAACTAACGAGAAATATCAAGATATAACATGAAAGAGTATAACATAAAAGAGAAAGCATGACCTGGCACATAGTAGCTATAGGGAAGTCGTAGAAAGTCGTCAAACTGAAAGCCAGTCAATAGCACAAGAGTCAAGAAAATAACAACCAAGAAAATACAGAAAATATCAAATTGCAATGACGTATTGAACATCTACGCGCATGCCACTTATGCAGTGTGGCTATGCCTCGGCAGCGTGTTTGCGTAATGACACTGTGTGCTCTGGTGACTGTCATGGGTGTGAGTGCTGTGATGGTTGGGAGGGCTTTGGGGGTCCAAGGAGCTGGGGGAGCTGGAGGAGCTACGCGGGCTTGGCTGGCCATAGGAGCTGTGCTGGTCAAGGGATGGCAGTGATGGGCTCGAACCTTGCGAGCTTGAGTGAGCGAGAGCGACCGATTGGGGGTGAGAGCTGTGTCCCACGGAGTTCTGGTCGTGAGAGCAACGACCCTGCTGGCAACATGGCTGGTACTGACCCATGCTCTCAGCCGGGTGGTTTCCTGGAATTGACTCGGGGGTTGGCGGGCCCATGTAGTAGGACTGATGGTTATACTGAGGGGCCGGGAGGATTGGCAAGGGATACTTGTAGATTGAGGCCTCGTTCTCAGGATAGGTCTTGTATCTTTCGTGGTAGGAATCGCTGGTCTCCGGAGATGACTCCGGGGTAGCGGTGCTGCGCGCGTGTGTAGACGGGTATTGCATGGGGTGGGATACGGAATACTGAGGAGAATAGTCAAGCTTGGGCAGCTGCAGTTGGAGTTGAGGCAAGCTTGTGGCCTTGATATCTGGGTAGGGCAAGCGTCCATAAGTGCTCTCGTATGCGTACTTGGACTCTATGCCGGTGTGACCGTGGTGGCCGTGGTAGCCGTGATGGCTGGTGTGGCCGTGGTGACTGTGGTGGCCGTGATGGCCGTGATGGCCGTGGTGGCCGTGGTGGTGCCGCTGGGGATGGTTGACTCTGGACTTGCGGTTATATTTGAAGACTGCCCACTTCTGGAACTGCTGGCGGTATGCACGTTGGCTAGGCTGTTAGAAGTCTTGTTATGTATTCAAATGCATTCTTATCTTGTGATTACTCACGATGCTTGAAAGCTGTGCTCGGTCTTCATAATCTCCATAACCGTCTTCAGAGGGAGGCCATCCTTTTGGTAGTATCTGAGGATGCATGCTTTCTTCTCGGCCCAGTTTTTGGTCATTTTGCAAATGAGGGATGGGGGTGGCAGATATTCGGAATAGATGATAGAGGCAGAGTCTACAGGGACACAGATGGGCAAACAGCCCGTGGTAATTTGCTGAAGTGTGAATGAATGTTATGTAAGGCAGGAGATGGTATGGAGGTAGAATGCTGCTGTAGGAACGGAGCAGAAGAATCTATTCAGGGAGAAGCACGTGTCATATAGAGGAATTGCGAGTACTCTATATAGAAAAAAGCGAGGGCTTGATTGTTTCTATCAAAGCCGGAAAGACGATGGTAAACAATAAGGTATGGGGGCGTTCTTATTTATACATGAGTCTCAAGAGAAAGGCTGCGGATGCTTGCCGGCCCTTGTGCTTTACTGCATCTGTCCTCGCCCAGCTCAAAAGACTTACAGTCTGGTTCTAGTTTTCTACTTTTATTGCAAGCTGATCAGCCCTTCTTTTGGGCCCTGCTTCTTCAAGCCACTCGAGTCTCGAGTCCCCTCCTCCAGTCCATTCATCCGATTACACCTGAACCTTGCTTTGCTGTCTACGACTACCGTCCATGTACACCACCATCACCCCCCAGACAATATTGGGGCTTCAAGGCTAAACATGCGGGCGGTGAGAAGCCGGACATGATTCAAGCTGGATACAACAGAAATGCGAACGCTTGCGGCTCAACATGCCCCAGCTACTTTAACTGATTAGGTTGTCATTATTCTATAGACTAGTAATAACTCCTCGCCTGATATTAAGTCTTGCTTATCGTTACTTCAAGTTTGGTTTTGCTGATCTGCTGTAGTGTTAGCAATGTTACTATGCAGCTGCATCACACGCTTGTCATGTCCCCTGCGCCCCCAATCCCTCCTCTTCTTCCCGTGTTCCTTGGCTCTTTCATCCAGCAACATGTGCTATCAAATGTATCTGACAACAGTTTTATGCTCCAGACTGAGCTGTGATTACAGTAGAAAGAGTTTGTCACTCCTGATGAACACTCAACCCTCCTACCGCCGCCCGAAATATGCTTTTCTCTCAGTATGAGGCTGCCAATTCCAGTGACAGTGACAGTTTGCGGGAAATCTCCAGCTTAACAACTATACACAACTATCCATTGGGTTAGTATGTCTTATATTCTCTTAAATACACAAGTAGGTTTGCACTGCGTTGTCGGGCGGCAGCACTAGCAAAAAGAAATCACAAGAACAGGAATTTGTGGGTGACAGCGAGAGAGCGAGAGAAGAGCGGTAGAGAGCAAACTGAAATGTATTGGCCGATACGATCTAGCCTGGTTCAGTCAATAGAAGAGCCGCAACTCTTCATTTGTCTGCCCCCCCTCCTCTCCCTGCTCACCCCCCTCCATCCCCCATGTCTGTCCATGTATGTGCTGGCCGCAGTAACTGAAACCAATGACCAATATCTCTAATAACTGGAAAGGCGTCTAAACTGGACATAAAACATAAATATAGGTATTTAAGCATAAATGCTGCAAGCTAACGCTAAGACATACATCTGCTCACCATCCTCTGCAAGATTGAGCTGGCATTGCTCGAGTCTGGCTGCCTCGGGAAATGTGAAAAGTGCATCTTCCATCGATACGCCTCGTTAACTTTCTTCGCGACTTTGTCGTTGTGCTATTCTTTTACTGTCTTTGTTAGTCTTGGATACGTCCAAATGTTTGTCTTGGCGAGAGATGCACCTCTGATATCGTTGTTCACTGAAATCTTGTGCTCTCAACTTCATTTTTAATCTTCTCTCGCCTTGTCTCCTTGCGTTTCTTCTGATTTGAACTCTTTTAGTTGTATCATTTGATTTCCGACTCTTTCGGTATTTATTGATTCACTTTGACCCCTACTGATTCTACCGAATCAGACTTGATAGAAAACGGTCACACCATCTTCCTTGCTCTACATTAGCTGAACTTTGTTGCTTTTGGCTTTCCGGGTATCTATTCTCCTCATACATCTTACCGCCACATGTTGTCTCTGCCATTATTACACACCTCTCCCACATACCGCACTAACATCATCACATCTTCACAATTCACAGTCACGTTGGATGAGTACTTGTGGTGTGAACCCACTTCTGAATATCAATGTAGACATGTAAGATGCATGCAGTCCCAAATATACTGCCCTAGATGCTGTGCATACTGCTTGTTCTGATGTAATACTCCCTCGTTACTTGTAGCTTGTAACTTGGCTGTCATGAGCGCATCTACCCCTGTCAAAGCTGACTACCCCCTCCGTTCGCTATTGATATGATCATTCTTTTTTATTCTCTTTATTTCCTTTTTATCTAGAC
The DNA here is from genome assembly GCA_029298715.1 of Ophiostoma ulmi. Lineage (NCBI taxonomy): Eukaryota > Fungi > Ascomycota > Sordariomycetes > Ophiostomatales > Ophiostomataceae > Ophiostoma > Ophiostoma ulmi. The sequence continues at coordinate 1,450,726 of JANSLN010000002.1, read as the reverse complement.
TTCTTTCTTGTCATGTTTTATTCTTCTTCTTTAGCCCTTTCCCTCCCCGCCAAGACCAACAAGTCGCAACGCCGCGCCAGACGCCGACGATAGCTTTGCTCTTGGGGAGGATGTACGGCACCCCACGGGCCACGACCATGTACACAAGTATAATTGTACATATAAACAAGGCTGCGGGCTGCAGATAAGTCAGCGGTTGGCGCCTTCAAATATAACACGGCAAAGGAACATTCCTTACGCTGCAATGCGGACTTAGTCGTTCGCACACCTGCTGATACAACAAACCAAACTGGGGAACTCCCGTCAACGCTACCCGTCTTGTGTCCTGAGCCTTTTCTCTGTTTGTACCTTGCTTCATTCGTTGCACTGGTGACCTGCTTCTTGTCGCAGTCTCTATCCCAACCGTGATTGGGAAAAGGCTATGCTGCCCTGCCACATGCTGTGTCCCAGGCTCCCAGGCAGCTTTGTGGGCTGTCTTGTCTTGAGAAAGTGGTCTACAGAAGATGAACCCGAGGAACAACGGCGCAAGGCTTTCTTCAAGGATACTCCGTAACAAGCCTACTTAAAACCATGATGTGCTTCGAGTATACTTGTAGATGTGTATCCCTGTTCTGCGGCCTCATAATTGTGCATCTTTGACACTATCGCTATGATGTTCGCCTATTTTGGGGGGCCGCAGTCGACACAGAAGACTGCCTGTCTTGGGCATATATATGCACACCGCGATTCAGGCCGTTGGTAATGGACGCCTTTTTTAGCGGGCTATGCCTTTTTCTAAAATCTAGGCCCGGACCTAAAGCCAAGTGCTTTATCTTTATCACGATTTGTTTTCGGGTCTCTAGCGAATAAGAGTCCAAAACAGAAGAAAAAAGAAAGAAAAAAAAAGAAAAAGAGAAAACATCAAACATCAGGTTACCTTGTTGATTGATAAATACGGTGAGGGGTGGGTGATCAGGCAGCACCTCGAGCTCAGGCCCAAGTGCAGATGGACTGTATACTCATAATGTCAGATTCTAATACCACTGATATTCAGTCTCCATACGCAATCTAGTGATTGCAGAGCCGCACCATAGTTTGTTTCAGAAAAATGTTCTGTCAGAAAAATGTTCTGTTCGATCTGCTTCGTCTAAACCCCATTCAAGTCTCAATGCAGACGCTTTGCTGACATTCGACTGGATCAATTCGAGGACTGTAAACAACAGATCTATGGGTCACTCAAGAATCAATATGCTGGGCACCACCTCTGCTCGAGTCCGGAGTAAGCAAAGCAATCACTGAATTGAGACAAATGCAGCATAATGTACAACATATGCTAAACGAACGCCAATATTAAAACCAAAAAGAAAACTAGCAATATATATATTAAGGAATATACTTATAAATGACTGGATTATAAACTCGTCTGCTATCAATTGTGACTGGCCAGCGAATAACACAAAGTATATATTCAATCGAGAATACAAAGACTCAAGCACAACAAACGTCTGTCCTCATCTGAAGCAGTAAAATATCGGTGATAAATCAAATATGTATTCTTCTTTTTGAATAAATCAACTGATGAGAACAAGGCTGGCACGATCCAGCTCGAGGCCTCGAATCAATATAAAGCCAGACAAAATGAGGGATCGCCCCGTTCTGGCCATATCCCTATTAAGGTAACCCCTGGTTTAAGAACTGCACATTTCCTCCTTCAGTGAAAAGGCGAAGGAAGACATATTCGTAGCTCACAAAATCACGCTCTTGCGTCGCAGTATGTGTTGTCCTTCTACAGAATCTCCCGGGTAAGCATAGTTGGATGCCAATGTCTCAGGCGTGCAAGTTGTGCCAATTGTTTGATATCCTGGTATGCCGATGATTTGATTGGCCTTTCCGTCTCGCCGAGAGACTAGCTATCTCGTCGTTTTCTCCCTTCAGTCGTGACTGATTTCACACCCTCCATAACCGCCTTGTTTCCGACAAAGGCTTATGAAGGCTGTCGTGGCTAGCCTTGTTGTATTCACTGTCATGGTTGGCTGGTGATTTTGTTGGGACTGGGCGTAATATTGATATTCTTGTATTCTTGTATTCTTGTAGTGCATCATTGGTAGACTGTAGACTGAAAACCGACCCCAGCGCGTGTTTCACCTCCCAACCTCGCCCACTCTATCTATCCGTAGTATTGAATATGCATCGTACATGTCACTCACCACACACCGGGCGAGAGAATATCGAGCTGTTCCGAGTTAAAATCAAAGGAAGGCGACGCATTAGACACCGCCCTCTAGGCTGGAGCATGTGCTTGTGTCGCGGTGACTGCAGCAAGCTTGGCCAGTCCGGCCTCCACGGCTTTATCAGAGGCAGCTGCCACACCGGCCTCCTGCTCCTTGTGAGTGGCAGTTTGCGCTGCAACAATTGATGGCGATGATGTGGTAGGCAAAGAGACTGCAGGTGATGCGGGCGAATCGATGGCAGGTGACTTGGGAGCAATCGGTGATGCAAGCTCTCCAAATTTGGTGCTGCCGGCAGGAGACGCAATTACGGGAGACGTCGGTGTACTGATAGCAGAGGCAGGGGCGGCGTGCGCTGAGCCCGCAACATCCTTGATGATGTAGTACCACTTCTCCGCATCGGCGGCGCTGTGCGCCTTGAACTGCAGCTCTGAGCTTCCGGCCAGACGGCTTCCCATCGACTTACCCCGGTCCTTGCCCTTGACGGTAAACTTGTCACCACTCGGCGATGTAACAACGGCGTCCGGCAGATAGATGCTGAGTTCGGGAACGGGATCCTTTCTAATGTTGTCCGAATCCTTGAACTCATGCAGAAACCGCGACGGTGTCACCACATAGTAGCCGGTCGAGGTGCCGAAGCTCAGCTTGTTGCGACTCTTGCGCTCGAGGGTGCCCTCAATGACAGCGTGTGTGCTCTGGTGGTCCTGGTTGGGGAACGTAATCGAGTCGACAACGCGTGGAGGGTCCTGAGCGTTGACAAGGATATCGCCAAACCGTTGGCTGAAGCTATTCCACTCAAAGTCACCGGGGATGCGCTGGGCCGTGCTCAGCATGTCGCCATACAATGTACTGACGCGCTCTGCCTGCCCACCGGCGAACAGGTTAAAAGCCTCCATGGCCTGCTGCAGAACGCTGATGACGTGTGCCTCAAACGTCTGGAAGTTAGCCTGCACGGAAATGAGGTCGTTGCGGTGGTTGTTCTCCTCGAGAACCTGCTTATTCAGCCTATGTAGCACGCCACGTCCAATGACATAAGGGTCCTGGTTCGAGTCCAGCTTGCCGCCGGTGGCCTCAAAGGCTGCCGTGTTCTGACCCAGCAGCTCGATATGCTTTTGGGTGGTTTGACGGGCCTTCTCAACCTCCTTAGCACCCTTTTGTGCTCCGCTAGCCAGCTCCTTGGCCTTGTTCTTGATCTCCTTGTGCAGGCGGTCAAGCACGGGCAACACTGAACCCTTGATGTTCTTCTCCGTCTCCAGGTTGGTGTTGATTAGTGCTTGTGTGTTGGCGCGCACATTCTCGAAAAAGCCGCTCACACCACCGAGCTGGGTGTCAAAGTGTTGGCCCTCGCGTAGTGGTTTTGAGATAGTCTTCTCATTAGTACACCAGACACCCAATACTGTTTGCAGGGTTATTCCCACATACCTTGAGGACCTTCTCATACTGAGTCGCCTGGTCCTTGTGCAGCTTCTCAACGGCACCGATATAGTCCTCGAGGTAGCCGCAGACGTGCTTCCATGCCTGGATACGCTCTGCAAGGAGGCCGGCGGTCTAGCAATCGTTAGAATCTAGTTCTCCATGGTTTCCATCCCCTTAACAGTTAATGGTGTCGAGACAAATGAGACTGCTTACGCTGGTGGGGTCGGCATCGGGGACGGCCTCGTCGGTGAGGCTCGTCATGGTGGTGAGGCCAGTGCCTGCACGGCTTGGAAGCTCATGGGGTTGTGTCGCAGCCATGGTATTTGTTTGTAGTTGTGTGGGCGTGTGGGTGTGTGAGTGTGTGGTAGTTGTGGAAAGAATCGAAGAGCGGAAGTCGCGGGGATTCTATCGACAACGTCAAGTCCAGTGTCAGTGTCTGTACCTGCTGATCAGAGATAGTGGGACGCCAGTATATGTAGATATAGAAAGAATGAAACAAGACAACGAAACAAATGACAGAACAAGGGCTTGTCTCGGCGAGCGCAGCAATAGGGAGAGAGCGGGGTTCCAGCCCAATCGCAATTCGAAATCGACAAACGGGTGACGACGAAGGACGTGCAATAATCCAGTAGAACGAAGCTTCAACCCCTCATAATGATACTCTTTCTTAACCGCAAATGCGAAGCCAGACCCATTGTGGTTTGGCTACTGAGTGGTGAGGGCTGGAGGTGGAGTGGGGAGCTTGCTGTCCTGGCCCCTTTTCTCTGTTCGTTTTATTCGTACTTTCGATCCTATTGTCCTGTTGTCATTTGTGCTGCAGTGGGACGCAATCTGAAAAGAAAAAAAAAAGAAGAAAAACAAAGACAAACGCGCAAGCATGCCAGCCGGCGAGCTCGGATCAAAGCAATTAAACTTTGACATTGGCAATATTAACTGTTGTACATTCCGTATCTTACGTCGCCACGGTTCGACATAATATAGAAAGACTCACATTGAGATTGGACTGGACGTTGCGAAGAAGCACCGGAGGGGCGATAGTTAGCTGGTCCAGGGGCCAACACACGTGGGGTTGTAGACGTTGAAGGCCTTAAGCCTTTTGTTTAGCGAGGAAAGTCTTATGAAAGAAGAAAGAAAGAAAATAGAGACAAGACCCTGAAAAGTGAAGCTAATTGATTAGGTTGATTAGTTGCAGATAGAGAAAAGAGGGCGATGCAATGATATAGAAGCAGAAGGTATGGGGAAAGAAAGAGAAGGAGGAAGGGTTATTAAAATTGGAAAGAGATGGCCACTAGGTCAGATATATAGGAAGGAGCGAACGTTGTGCAAAATAAGTGAGATGGTGCGATGATTACGATTACAAGGAAGAAAGATGCAAAGAACCCTTTCTCGGCCGTCAATGATTTGCTCGGCACGCAAGGCAAGAGCAACCTGCGAGCACAAACGATGCAGAATATGAAGCCGGAAATATGACGTCAGCTGCGAAAAAGGTGCAGTACCACTATATAATAGAAAGGATAGAGTCAATGGAGCACCTGATTCAACCAAAATGTCTGCTCCATCAACCAAGAATCCCTGTGTAAGTCTACGAAAGTTAAATGACGCTCAATAAATAACGCAACCTAGCAGAAAAGAAAAGAAAAGACGACGACCAAATAGAATAGAGAGTAAAAAGTATGGTTCAAAAAAATAAAATAAAATAAAATAAAATAAAATAAAAAACGATAAAACAAACAAAAATATATAGCAAATCAAGGGTCCAAATGCAACAACTATACGGAAAATTGTTCTGTATTCAGCACACTTACTCTGTCGATTAGGTCAACTAGAGAAGCCGCACTCCGTATAATCAATTATTTTGCTGCCTATCTATCATTCCATCCCCATGTCCGTGGCTGTCCCGGTCGATTTCGGTGTGACAGTTGATGTTGCAGAAGATGCGTAGGGAGACTGACGAAGATGCGATGCACTCGCGTGTTTAAATTCCGACGCATCTGTGGTGCATGTACATACTGTGTATTACTGCATTTCGTAATGTATGTGTAAGTTGTAAGGTTACAGGAGGGACCCAACTAGGCCCAACCTAGAACCATCTCGCACGACGGCGTCTAGACGTTCCGTCCCATCTTTTCCTATCTTAGTTCGCGGTGATAGGCGCAGCAGGCATCCAAGGTTGTAGAATTGTTTTTCATCTTCCTGACTTGCAATTGCTATTTTCCGGATTTGCTCAACATTTCGTCTCGTCGTTAGAATGTCTTTTGTCCGATGTTCAGTATTGCTAGGTCGTTTATGCGATGCTTTGTTATGCCGTGCCCAGTGATGTCACACATGTGCACGCTTGCGCATGTGCTCGAGGCGGCGATTCACGTTTCCGTGTGCATCGTTTTAAGCTTCTCCGTCTGTGAAGCACTCGTGTAACTGCGTCAAACATAGATATGGATCTGTTATTAAAAAATGTCCAATTGCGAGGGTATAAAGTGTACTATGTAAAGAAGTGAAAATGTGAAACGTAAAAAAAAAGTGATGTCCTATATATCAATGTAGCCCAAAACGCCCTGATGCCGTATTCCAAAAAAAAGTAAATGCGAAACAAAGTCTAAAGTCGTAAAAGCCGAGATGATGAATTCAATAACCAAATGAGAGTGAAGAGTACCCAACTCCAAGTTGGCCATGTGTAAAATAGTAAAGGTAAATGAAGTTGTGGGAATCTTGAAACTTGAAACCCTAAGAAAGAAAAAGGATAGAATTGGCCATGTTCAAGTTGCAACGCGGCCGCGCGATCCCAGGAGATGCAGCCAGCCGGCAGGCCGGTCTTCACCGTCACCGCTTTGAGAGCTGCTGCTTGGGTTGTTGCTGTTGCTGCGGGAGTGCAGGAACGACACGCTGCTGGAAAGTGGGCGGCGTCGGGGAGTGTGCGATCCCGATGCACTATCACTTTGAGCGTTCTGTACGTTCTGGAAGCTCATGGACCGGTTAATGGGCATGGGGCGTTGGGAAATGTTCATAGTGATCTCGTCACCACTGTTGGAGTCCTCGCCACCCGTCTCCTGAGGGGCCTCTGCAATCAGAGACAGAGGCTCGCTGGCCATACCAAGCGGTGTCTGGGCTCCATAGTAGCCGCCGCCGACAGATGCGGATGAAGATGTTCTCGACATGTTGGGACGCAACGCTGCCGTCTGATAGTCGGGAAGTTGAGAGTTGTTCGATGGACCAACCCTGGTGCTCTTCATCGCCGTTCCATAGGATGGGACCTTGTTAAGCTCCTCCATGTCCTCAAACTCATCTCTGTGCTCAAAGTGCTGGTTATCCATCTGTCCAGTGGGATGCTCCTCACTGCCGTGCGACTCGCTGCTGTTGCGTCTTGACGGAACTGTTGACTGAGCAGCAGACTGAACCGCGGACTGGGAAGCCGAGTGGGGTGCAGAGTGCGAAGCAGAGTGAGGGCCAGAGTTGGGCTCGGTCTGCGGTGCTGAGCGGCTCATAAACGTGTGAGGCATATGCATATGCGTGAAAGGGGTCGTCATCTCCGAAGATGAACCGGGCGGCGTGAGCACTGTCGAGCTGCGGTTCTGCCGAAGTGAGGCTTCGCGCGGCGACATGGACATGGCCTGCAGGCGTGATGTCAGAGCAGCAGGGTGCACGGGAATGCTAGGGTTCATAGCAGACAGGTTCTCGCTTGACCCGGCGCGTGAGAGTCCATACATGGGACTATGCATAGCAGACATGGGCGCCGGGGTCTGCAGATTATGAATCTCGACATCATCATACAGCTGGTCCAGGATGTGCTCGCCGTAGCCAGGAGGTGCAAGGTTACCCGGGGCGGATGCGGAGGCCTGCCCAGGCGCCGCTGCAGCCATGTTGCCCTGGTCATCGAGTGCAATGTTGGGCGAGATGAAGATTGCCAGAGGCAGCGTTGCCCGCAGTTCCGAGATATGACCGTCAGGGTTCTTGAGTGCGACGACCATCTTGAGCTTATGGCGAACCTTGATGCCGTTGATATTAATATCTTGAACAACCCTGCCGAGCTTGCGAGGCAAAGGCAGCGTGGCGTTGACGACCCAGCCCTCCTGGCCGGTATCCTCAATCATCTCCTGCCAATGTTCTTCACGCGAGACACTGAGAGTCCAGGTGTCAACGGTACGCTCGTTCTTATACTCCCTAGCGGACAAGTTGTAGTTGCTCGTATTCGTGGCAGGCGCAGATATTAGTTCATGCACCTCCTGGAGGCGGACAGTAATGTCGCCAAGCTCGAGACCCTTGAGAAGCGGTGTGAAGCGAGAATTCAATGGAATCTCGCTGCCAAAGACGACGGCCTTTTGTGGCACAACGATCGAGTACTCGACCTTGTTAGGCCATATATTTTCAACACTCATAGCGTGCAAGAACTCGAGGGCTGACGGCTCGAGCGTGCGAATAACACGGACATGCTTGTAGGTGTGCATATCATAGGCCAACTTGCCGCGGGCAGCTGTGGCCTTGAGCTTGTATGTGACGGTAGCCTCACGCAGGCCCTCGAAGCTCTCTGCAGTCTCTCCAGGCAACATAAGCTCAAACGGGAATTCGTAGTTACCCTTTTCGAGGACGGAACTCTTTCCAGGAGTGCCCCAAAGAACAGGCCATTGGTGTGTGAGGATAGTTGACGTGCGGTCGACCTTTGTAGAAGTGAGGCCAGTGGGTGTGACCTTGGGGTCGGACCAGGCGAGGCGCTGGGTGCCGGTAAGTCGCAGATGGATGTCTTCAATTTTGATGGGCGCGGGATTACAAATGATAACGCTTCCCTTTAGCAGTTGACTGGATGCTTCGTGTTCGCTGCCGCGAAACACGATAAAATCATTTTCGAGACTGAAAACCTTGTTAGTTCTGTTTCCCTCGACTCATACTTTCCCTCAACCACCTGACAAGGCGAGAGATGACGTACCGAATATCAAAGAGTGTAAAGTTGTTGCGTCCAGACATGGACGTCAACGATTTAAAGGAAGGCATGGCTCTCAAATGTCTAGGCAGAGCTGTATCAATCTAGACGAGCGGAAACCAAAATAAAAAGAATGTTTGAGTGGGAGAAGAGCAAACAAAAGAGCAGGAAGAAGAGACTGCACGTGGGGTGAAAGTGGCAGTGATTTCGTATATGAATCAAGTAGCAAAGCTAACATGCGATCAAGAATTGAGGAATCGGCTATGGTTCGGAGAAGGCGATCGGGAAGGTTGCTTTATCAGAGGGCGTAGCCTAGCAGTGAGAGACGCGGGATGACGAATAGTGTGCTGAAGATTTGGAGTATTTGCTTGTGATAAACGACCAATCTGGCGTGCTGTACTTGTGTACTTGTATCTTAATACTGCGGGACCGAGGATGCTGGCCTGGCTGGCAAAGGTGTTCTTTGGTTCTTTTCTTTGTATTTGTTTAATTAAAAAAAAAAGTATGAAAGGACGTTCGGTGCTAAAGAGTAGTTTGTAGCATGGGCACGGCCTAATGTTGATGGGGGACGGGAGAGGCGCTGGTAAGCTTATAAGGTGAAGAGACCAGGGCGAAAGCGAATAATTCCAAAGGAGAGCAGTTTTGTGAGTAACTAGAAAAGAGGCGATTGTTGGCCGCGAATTTGGTGGAGATGAACAGTGGGAGTAGATGTGCCTAGTTTTTCCTTGTTTGGCGAGCCGGTAGTGAGCAAACTCGTGGTTGAGGTAGAGTAGGTGAGGACGGCAGAAGAGGAAAGAGGTAGACGGATTGCGAGGAAGCTGCAAGGGACAGTTATGTAATTGATGAGATAAATGGGCGTTTATGAGCGTCGAAAGAGCAGGCGCGGGTCAGGGCACATGCCAAAACGGGACGATTACAGACAATAGACACAGATCGAACGCTCAGGTGGTGCAGTGTACCATGTCTTGCGTGTGGGAGATCGAGGAGAGATTTAATGACGAGGAAGGAGCAACCGAGACGTAGGTGTCAGGTGTCAGGTGGCAGGTGCTCGAGTGATCAAGTCGGAAGGTGAACTCGATGAGGAAATAAATCCAAACATTCAAGAAAAGAGCAGAGAGGAAATCAAGAGGTCTAAGTATATTTGGAAGAGGATGCACAAACGTATGGCATGATTACGCAGACTATAGGGGACGGGGCACGCCTGCCTTTCTGGGACAGCAGCAGCAAAACAGCAAGGCAGGGCAGGTACAATACTTCGTATGGAATACAGAAGGCGGTGCCGGACCCTCTTCTTTGTTCCAGATTTTGCAAAATGATCGGTGACGGGCACGACAATAGGGAGAATGATCAAATCGATTAATGAAAGTAAAATGATGAGAGTAAAAACTTTACAATTGCGATACGATAGATAAGTAGCCTCTCGTCCGGTGTAGTACTAGTCCGAGACGAGCCAGGAGGGGCGTGGGAGGGGGGTGCGGTATCAAGGTTCATACTTCCTAGACGTATCTTAGCATAGCCGCAGAGCAGAATGCATCTAACCAGCTATTGCAGGTCAAGTCCGTAGAGATAGAGATGTAAAAAATATAGGAATATAGAAGCTCTGTGGTATGTAATGAAGACGTAAGATAGAATGCCCGCCCGTCCGAGTTTTCACTTTTTTTCTTTGACGGGGTATCTCGAATAGGGAAATGGGCTTCTTCTCTTTCTTTATACTTTTTTATCTTTATCCTTCTTACTTTCTTCTTATTCTTTGTGACCCGGTTTCAAACGGCGCCAGGCGGTCGTTGGCCGGGAATTAAAAGCTGGTTCACATGTTTATCGGTGTACTCTACTGCAGATTTAGTATGCGGAGTACAAATATATACCTGCTTGCTCAAGTCGCTGCTGTTGACCACTAGAGAATAAAAGAAATATAAGACCTTTTTATTGAATTATTGAAGTATTGAATTATTGAAATATGCAATCTTCATACAGTTGGTCGCTCCTTCCTCACATGCTCCTACTGTTCAGCCTTCCCATGCCGCACACGCGCTGTAGAGCAGTGACTGCTTTCTCTGATCATACGGAATAATAATACTTCCATCTCAACGGCACAAATAAACTCCGGGCAACCAGAAAACAGCAGCAAGAATGATACGAGTGTCAGACGTCACAACATGTCGTGCTCACAGTAATGCGTAAGAATGAGGCGCGAGTCCCTGCGAAAGCGGCGGGCAAAGAAAAAAAAAGAGTGGGGGAGGGGTGGTTTCTGGAAAAAGCTCGGAGCTTGTTTCGTTCCTTCCAGTATTTTGGTTGTCTTTGAAGGCCTCATACCATGCAGGTCTACCGGGTCGAGGGGATCTTCCCACTGATACAACTGATACTTGTGTTTTTTTTTTTTTTTGGGGGGGGGGGGGGGGGGGGGTCGCATCTTACTCAAGGCCATATCACAAAGCAGGGCACGTTTCAATACAGCCAAGTTACAGTTAGACCACATACGCTGATGGACATATGAGATGCAGCTCGGTGAATAGCCTATTGTTGAGAGACAAAGATACAGACTCATGTGTGTTTGTTTAAGAGACGCTATAGGAAGTACTACTGGCTGGGAGATATAGGACCAGTGGTCTCAGATAAAGGTAGCTTGAATAGACGAGCTACTGATACATGAGAAAGGGTAGAGAGCAGGACAGCAGCCACATGGCGTCAGAAGCTGCCGCGCGTGCGTGGGGGACTTCTTGACTGCTGTTTGTCGTCGACAGCTTTTGCTCCCTGGAGTCCGTCGACAAATGTATCTTGTTCAAGTAAGCAAGTCGCAGTGACATGCAGAATATATAAAGTGCTTGCCAATGATGATGGAAAATATCAGAAATATCAGAAATATCAAAAGTTGGGAACGGTGGTTCCGCTGTTTATCCGCAGGCCAGCCGAGTCTAGCCATGAGTCCAGCCATCAGCCCAGCCCAAGTAGAAAATAGGTAGAAGCAGGGCACTTGGAATTAAGAGGGTGGGCTGCACAGCGCTATGTAAGGATGCCTGCAACAGTAGATCAGCCGCCAGGGCTTTTAGCATATATCGCCAGGCCTGGCTCTTCAATGTCTTACCCGTCGGGAATTGATGCGGTTTTGTGTCGTTACGGTCCAGCGATCAGGGTACTCATGTGTCGTCGCGACACAAAGTGGCCTCATGACTACTGTCAACGTGGACAAAGTGCCCGATGACCGGATAGGCGTTGTCTGTACATGATATTGAGAATAAGAAAGAGAAGCCGTCCACTGCTACCTCAACTATGTAACAACCCTTTACCTCTCTCATTAATAAGAGACTGGAGAGAGGTGGAAGATAGGGGTTCGTCACTGTGCTTTTTAATGCCCAACTCTATGAAAATGCTCACGCTCTTCATTGCAAACGCGTGACAGCTTCATCGAATCGGGTTCTCAAAAGCTGGATGATTCCTAAGCATACAAACATCAACTCTATATCAAGCTCAGCCTCGTTTCCTGCCTATTCCCTTACCAACGCTTACGACGTCATCTCTGGGCAGCCCTGGGCAGCTCTTGTACAGCTCTTGGGCCCCAAAGATCCGGATATAATGCAATATATTAAAACATGTATACAGAAATATAAATAGTAGGTACAGTTAGTTAGAACTCACGATCTAGACACCTACTGAGTAAAACCTGCCAAAGTGGCACCTTCTTCTCAAAGTAGCGGACAGCTCAGACGGGGTGGCAGGTGGATATGTCGGGACCGGGATGGCGTTCTACGCGGGAACACAAAACTCATACTTAGCTGTACTCAGTACGTGTCGTGCTTGTAGTACACCGACATTTTACTTCCCATAATATCTCCTATGCGCCTGTGCCCGTGTTTCACGTGCTTTTCTCGAGCACCGCCTAGGCATACATGGCATGGTATAGTCTCTACACATATGATTCATGGGCTATCTTGACATCATTTAATTTTGAAGAACTTTCGCATAAAACAGCCGATTTTAACATTTGGATGTGTACAATCCATACAAAAATGGGAGGGAGTAACCTGGGACACTACATATACATGATGCTCTTTATTCTACTCGCCACAGGCGACGGTAAAGACTCGGAAGAGCTCAACAAAGCCATTGACTTTGCCACTGGCTCTTCGTTTGTGTTTCGTCTATCCTCCGACCCTTCTTCTTCCGCTCTTCTAGAAGACAAGCCGTCGCTGTCTCCTTATGGTATTTGTTGGTATTTTAGCTTTTTGGCCCCTTTTGTCGTCTGGTGAGTACGTACACACACAGGTACGAAGTACTCGACCAATGTATACAACGTTCTATTTCTGGAATGGCCTTCAAATGTCCAACTTGTTAAGTGCCGGGCAATAAGGTACACGGAGTAGCCTCTTCGGTAAGCCCCTGACCATATTCTGTCGTTGGCAAGATTTACCTGTGATAATGTTTTCCTCTCGTCAGACTGTTTTGTCGCCCTATTGGAGTAAATTCAAAATTCAAAATTCAATACAGAAAAGAAGCAATATTTGATTTTGACACAAGTGTCGCATACAAACGATGCAGAAAATGAGGGATAATAAAATACTGCCCAAACAATGACGACAAGGGAGTAGCAGCGAATATATCAACGAGAAGGCAAATTGTGATATTCGATGTAGAGGGTCAGAGTAAAATACAACAGGTTAAAAGCAGGCTGAAGTGAAAAATTCAACATTCACTTTAGTGCTCCGATACTGTGCCCCGTTCAAATCCATATGTTAAGATACAAGTATGCCGTAGTCACAGTGGCATACGGGAAGGGTTCAAAAAGAGGAAAAACAACGACCGAGAAGCAGAAAGACAAGAGTGGAATAGGAATGGAGTTGGCCACGACTCGGTATAACCCGTAGCGAGCCGGTAGAAAACAGCGAGCTGATAAGAAGCATCCCTAATGTGAGGAGTCACCGGCCAGAACGAAATTGAACAACATGTTCGCTCTCGCGGTTCGCGCTCTCTGAGATTATTCTAACCCACTGCTGATCGTAAACTCTTTACCAATCGGACCCGGCTTGCTTACAGCAGGAATCGTGCAGCGTGCATACGTATCCTACGTCGCAAGATGGTAGGCATGATTCATACAGGCACATATATGTACGTACACGTATTGACATGTAGTGCCCCGGCGATCAGGTGGCTTGTTTCGGGATGAAGTATCTTACTATGCAGTGTGTACCTGAACGTTGAGGTAGTTGTAGTCGTGAAATCAGCGCGCATAGTTGGTCGCCGTTGTTCACCGACATTTATTTAGACTTGTGGAAACAGGGATATTTCGGGTTGTTTTATAATAGCCATTAGAAACCAAGCCAGATTGAACAAATACATATAACTTCCTTTGTCATGCAGGGCTGAAGAGCGACAAGATGGCGGTCGTTGGGTGTTCCAGATCTCGGTATATCGTGGTGTTCTGGCCTGGTCTATTTTCGTAAAATCTTATATTGCTAGCCAAGGGTAGATGCACTAGATATTGATCAAGGCGAAAATAAGAGCGTGAAATCAAACACATTGCGTTGAAACTCTCGCTGCCATATGTAGTAGGCTAGCCCCGACCTGCCAATAGTCTGTCGTTCTAAGGCAAAGGTAAAGGCGCAACAAATGTGTGTGGGTAACAACGTCTCAGATTCTTTATTCGCCCAGTCGTATGAGCTCATGAACCCACGTCGTGCAGCAACCAAAGCGTCAGTGGCGGCCGTGCGTTATCTTTGCAAATGCTTTTGTGAATGAAGAAATACAGCTCGCGCTCGCTCTAGTTCTCTTAGTCTCCTTACGTCAATACGTCAATCCGACATTCCCCTGCGTCTCTACGGAGTAGATACGATACACTGGCATACAATAGACCCTAGAACGATCCACGCCTAGTTAGCCAGACTGGCCACTTATAGACCACGATTAGTGTTTACAATTAGAAATTCTACTTTTACAACCTTGTGTTGGGCATGAAGTATTGTTGGGCAGATATAAAAACAAAGACACTCCGAAACGATACCACGCAAGATATGCAATGCTCCGTACAGAGCAATAGGCAAACATAAAACACGCTCCTACAGCAGAGGTTTTATTTCACACGTTTATTATCGAGGCCCACCGTCCCGCTGGGGGATGAGAGCTTAAGAGAAAAACAGAGAGTGAAAGGCAAAAACTGAAGAGAATATCCACAGCGGGAACAGTCGTTGAAAGGGGTGTGCATAGTATCTAGGGAAAGAGGCCCATAGATATGCCCTTCTAGCCGTTGGTCTAACAAGGCCGCATTACGACATCAGAACGTATTTAACCGTACAAGGCTGGTGCGGGAACAATCAGACGCTTTGTCAAGTTTACATATAGCTGCCCCATAGATAGCGGACTGTGCATTGTTAGTCTGGTTGGAGCGATAGAAAGATAGTGTTGGTCTTCCTCAACATGTGAAGCTACATTAGTACGACGTAGACAGCGTCGTGCGAGAATGCGTCCGTTGAGATAGACCTGAAGCGTAGGAGAACAATAGGTGGAATTAGGACCGAATACACTGCAATAGTAGAAACCACTACTGAAGCCGAGTTTATATCAAAGTGACATAGCTAGACGGAGCTTGATGTCCGGGCAGCTGGTATAAGAGCATAGAAGCACAGGAGATGTAGCAGCTGCAACAGCAAAACGTCCCAGACCCTCGATGACTTATCATACCACGTCGATGCTCTGTAATTGGTGTTGGAGGTATAAACCTATCTTCATATCCTTAGCAAGGCAAGGTACTATCAGCCTATATTGCAACCCCGAGGTTGGCAAACATTGAGAATGTCCCTTTATAGGCGCACAGGTGTGCTTCATAGTAAATAATAATATTGATGCAAGACCTGTTGTACACGTTCCAACAGTGAGTAACAGGCAGAAACAGAACAAAATATTACCAGCAAAAAAACAATTCCCAGAACAAATAACAACAAAACTTGAAAACGAATATTACCAAACTGGTGCCCAACAACGGTTATAATAGACACTTATTTTGCTGCTGCTAGTACTGCCTCCTCTGGCACCGGGCTTGCATTGTCGGTTGGCCGCGACCAGGTACGAATCAAACCTGCTCTTCATTAGCACATATGTCTTGAAAGCCATCGGTTCATATTAATTATGACTTACCCATCTTGCTACTGGTGATGATGGCCGTTTCGGTGAAACCGAGTCCGGTCACAGGGTCCTTGTCAACAATCTTGGACTGTTCAGTTAGCACTGCTCGCACCTCATTGTACGCAAATCCAAACGCAAATCAAATGCCATAATATGCAGGCACACTTACACAAACAGGAGGGAGCATGGCTGTTGTTGACCTTGGCTCAACACCGTGAACACGCGCATCACTAGTGCTGGCTTCGTCGACCATGACAAACCCGTCCGTGTCATCACCACTGCTCTCACCGGCCGACTGCTGCTTCTTCGTCTCAGATTCGGTCCCTGACTCGGACGCCATGTGGATGTTGGAGCTGCTACTGGTTGTGGTCACCTTGGGCCGAATAAGCATGCCAATGTTGAAATCCCACAGACACAGACGGGCGTCTTCGCCAACACTGCCGAAGCGGTACACACGGTCGTCGCAGCGCCAAGGGTCAAAGGCAACAGACGTGACCCAAGAGTGGTGGCCCTGGCAGCGCGCAACAAGCGTAGACTCTGCCACGGACCAGATGGACAGCAGGTCATCCTGGCCGCCCGTTACAATATACTTGCCATCTGGGGACCAACACACACAGGTCAGACCACCATAGTATGCGTAGAAAATGCTCACAAGTCTATAGGGTCAGTACATCGTCATGCACATAAGACGGAGAGACATAGGTTACGATGGCAAATACGATAACACAAGGGGAGAAACGTACTCTTCCTTGAGATAGTCAATGATTCTGAGAGACCCGTCCTCTGACACGACTGCAATGAGATGCTGATCACCTGGCGCAAAGGCGAATGAGTTGATACGCTGGTTTGAAATCTTCCAAAACGCAAATGGATTTGTCTTGGACTGAGAACTGTAGATGGACCGCTGAATTTGGATCTGCAGTCGCGCATCGTTGCTGTTTGTAAGCCGTTGGCGGTTGGCCTCCTCTTCGTTGAAGACAAAAGGCGCGTCTTCTTTTTCCTTGTCGTAAATAACCATAGAGCCGTCCATGTAAGCCGCCATAAACAGATTTTCCGATCCAGGAATCCAACGGATTTCCGAGACGGGCGTGCCGCGAATAACGCCATTCTTATTCAGGCGCGTGTACTTTTGTGCAATCGGTTCATACCAGATGATCTCACCGGTCGAGTACCCCATGACCATATCAATATGGGTACTGGTCTTGGACAAGTTGTTGGCATCGTGACACAGGCAGTGCGCCTTTGTGAAAAGCATCTTGGTCATATATTCTGCTTTTAGCTTGTCGTCGGAAGTATCGAGCCACTGGAAGCCGCGGTTGATGTTGCCGAATAGGTACAGGGCGGTCGGATCGCGCTCAGCCAGGCGTTTGGGCAAAAAGTCGTGCAGGATGCCTCTTGAGATAAACGACGAGTTGCTCTTGGTCACATTGTTCTTAGGCTTGCGCTGCTTGTTTCCGGCCGTTTTGCTGCCACCCATACCCGCAAACCCAGCAAATGTCTTTTCGGTAGTAGCAACATTGTTGTAATTAGCCGTAAGGAGGGGATTATAAGGGCCCGCAGGTTCTGTCACAGCTGCTGCGGAAGCCGCTGGTGCATGTGCTGGTGTGATTGGTGATGCCAGAGCAATGTCGCTACCTCCGGATGTGGCGCTCGGTGTGTTGAAGCTGAGGCGACCAGTCGTCGAGTCGGTTGCCGCACTGCTTCCGCCAGCGCCGTCGCCGTCGACGTGCTCCTTGAGTGTGGCAAATTGCGATCCTGATGACGCCGGCGGCTCTCCCGCGCCTGCTGCCGCTGCCGCTGCCGCTGCTGCCAACTTCTCGGCTTTGGCATTTGTCAACAGCTGCTCCAGCGCCTTTGGCCGCGGGCGGTCGACGATGGAGATGAGTGTGAGTTTTGTGCCAGCTGTAGCAGGTAGCGGTGTGGTCGCAAGCGGATTGGGGTTGATAACCGGAGCTTCGGAAGGGTGTGGCGGCGGTGTAGCCAGCAAGACTTCGTCTTTCAGTACATACAAGCCCTCACCGGCTAGGAACTGACAGTCCGGGCCCGTGGGATGCGCCAAGCTGTTGTTTGTTTCCACTAGCGGCATCATTTGTGTTCCCATGTATCCGCCGCTATACATCATCTGCGTCGGATACCGAGGCGGGGGCGGGAGGACACTGTAGATCAGTATGTGTAGTCTGTATTTTTGAAAGCAAAGGATGCAATGACACTTACAACATAGCTGCGATAATAACGGGCAAGATGCCCCGCACTGCTAAAGGCTGGTGGTACTTTCAATGAGGTGTCAATGTCGTCTCTGGACGGTGTTCGGTGATCGGCAGATGCGCCGCCGAAATGCAGGTTGCCTTTGCGAGGCGTTTATCGGTTGGCTTGGAAGTCGTCGCACGGTACACCCGAGCCCCTGCTCTTGTCACACTCTTTCAATGGAGTTGCCGTTGTCTTTGGTGTCGTCGATGATATCGGGACTACCGATCGTGAAGCTCTGTCGTTGTCGAATTGTCTCCGCTCTGTGGAGGTATAGGGAGGAATTGATCGGCTGTCTGTCTGGCGGATGGACTTTCTGGCTGTTGGTGGCTGTAGTGTGCGTGCGCTATGACGTTGAGCCGTGAAATGACGGGCAAATTGATTAAAGCGGTATCAAGAGAGAGCGATGAAAGGATGACGAGGGAAGAGAGCACGTCTGGAGATAGAGAGGAAGTTATTACTGGGGTGATCCCCGCCTTCTTCTTTGGTCGCTTGTCGCTTTCCACTTTCCGTTTCGTCAAATGCGCATTGGCATTCAGGGCAGCAGTCAGGGTTGCGCCTGCCTCTTCCTCTCACTAGTTATGTAATTACTGTCTACGGCGGGTAACTGGATCTCGGCAAGGCGCCCGCACTTTAAATAGGCAAAGCGTGAGGAGTAGATAATATAGTGCGCGTGCCACTGTGCGTGTGTGATAGCCACCAATAGTAGCTGGCCCAGTCCACAGTGTTGGCGTGAAAGAGGGGAATTGGTGCAAGCTAAACCTGCCAATAAATGTCCACTGTAACCTGTAATCCATAAGCTCACACGATGTCGATGCGAACGGGTAAACAGGTAAGGGAGTGAGAAGAGAATATTCAGGATTAATATCAATACCTAATGCATAGTATGCGAGGGCTTATGTACGAGCTACAATTGCATAAATCGCCCAGGACTGAAAATCAAAGGGCCAAATGACAAGAGATAAGACGGGAATCCGACATGATCGGATGAACTGAAAGACGACAACAGAGAAGTAATGGACAGAGACTGGTGCCAGAGTTGGGTATCATAGAAGCCACAAAAAGTGTGGTTGATTAGGGATATTGGTATATATAGGCAAGGTGACGTGGGAGGCCGTGGGATGGTGGGATGGTGAGATGGACGGTGATGGGGAAGGGAGCGGTGGCTACATTTGACTGGTTGAGCGACGCCAGCTGGTCTGTTAGTCAATTTGCATGTCAAAGTTCGAGTAATTACAGTATATAGGACGTACATGATGAATGCCGCAGCAGTGGCACAGGCTACCGCGCCGAGTGCCACGTACAGGCTCGTGCGGTCGGCCGGTGGCTCCTCGCTCTTGGGGAAGGCAAGGCTAGGCGTCGTGGCAGCCTCCGCAAGAGACACAAACAGCTCGTTGATGCTTTCCCAGGTGGCGCTGACGTGCAGTGGCGCACTCATCCGCAGCGCCGCTGTGTACGCGTCCGGTTGCTTCTCGCAGCGCTGTGTCGTCTTGTCACGGTCGGCTTTCAGGGCGGCATACACTGCCGGCACCTCGTCGAGCATGTGGCCATTCCGTTCGCGTAGCTCGACAACATGCCCAAATGAGTCCGGATCGGATGAATCGTAAGCATAACACAGCAGATCGCACGCATCGAGCCTGACCTGATTCTCGAGTACGGCTGGCTCTAGTTCGCCTAGTTCTTCGAGAATCAGATAACACTGCTTTCCACCCTCGAGCTCAACGCTGTTGACAGCACGTCGGGGTCGTATAGTAGGCCGATGAAGAGAGCTGAAGGGTCGGCCCAAAAAAGCATCCAGTAAAGTGGATTTGCCTGCACCCGGTGCACCGACGATATAGCATAGAACAACATTGCGGTCAACGCGGCCCGGGCGCCGCCGTCTCTTGCGCGGCTTTGTAATCTTGAGAGCAGCCGTTGGCCCAGCAGCAGGACCCCTGGCACCAGGCGCCTCAAAACCGAGATAGGCGAGATATTCGAGCGTCGTCTTGGGCTCGAGGAATGTCGTCATGCTCCACTGTGCCAGCCATCCTTGCAGTGTGATGTGGCCTGCTTCGTTGTGCACCGTCGACCCAGGGAAGCCTGTTTCGATCCAGGAAGCAGGCAGTCCAGGAGTCGGCGCAAACAAGGCCGACAGTTCTGCATCGTTGAGTCCGCCATCGTTGTCCTTGTCAAACAGCAAGAACAGGTCCATAAAGAATCGGTAGCCAGCCGGGCTTAGCTCGGCCGATGAGTACTCGGGCACATCGAACCGCGGCCGCAGGAAGCTGTCAGCCAGACTCAAACTGTCCGTATAGTGAAACTTGCGCAAAATCACCCACACTGTTTCGTGACGGCCTTTTTCTGCATATATCCGGTTCAGCTGTAGGAAGCCTGCGAGGTCGACACCGTGCTCGAGCAGCTCATTGGCAGAAGCCGTAGATGCGGCAGCGTTAGCTCCACCAGTAGGGCTTCGGCTGCCGCTACTCGAAACTGGACGACTTCCTGTTGCTGCAGTCGAAGATGTGGCTCGTGCATGCATTGCCGCAGTAGGTGATGTGGCAGTCCCGGCTCGGCGCAAACTACTGGCATGCGATGGTGTTCCGCCACCAACGCCGTTTTGACCGTGCCCGCTCGGTCCTCTCGCCTTGGCCAAGGTCATTTTGATGCTTGCAAGATCCTCAGGGGCCAGAGGACGGTTAAAGGCCGTCTCCTGGAATGCGTGCATCTCCTTGTCGTTGAGGTAGCCATCCTGGTCTTTGTCGCATAAATAGAAGATTCTGCGTAGGGCCGCAACGCAGGCAGGCTTAAGATTGCCCTCCTTGTAGTCGAACAGAGGAGCAATAGGATGTGTCACAGCCTTTTGGCAGAGATGAAACACCTCGTTAACGTTGCGATGCTTGCGCGCACTAGTGCGGATGCACGAGTCGATCTCACGAAACTCTTGCATCACAGGCACCATCTCTTCCTCGAGAACCTGTGCAACCTGGTGATCATCACCGGGGCTACCGACGCCACCGGGTGTACCGACACCAGACGATATCCCAAGGGTAGTTCCAGGTACCCCTACCTTAACATCGCCGGCATTGACCAAGTCGGATTTGTTGGCGCACAGAACGACGGGCACGTTGACGCCAAGTGAGCGGAAATACGGCATCCAGAACAGGGCTACACGCTCATAGCTGTAGTGGTCTGCATAGGCGAGAAGGATGACATTGCACTTTCGGATCTCCTTGCGAAGCGTTGTGCGGTCCTGCGGCCGGGCAGAAGTGTCTACAATCGTTGTCGTGACATTCTCGGGTGTGCCAATGTTGGGCGGGATCGTGATAGCTGGGAGCACGGCCTGGATCTTGTTGGTGATAAATACATCCTTGACGAGGGACGCAATCAGGCTCGACTTTCCCGTGCCCTCGTCTCCACAGACGCAGATGCGGACCTGGGCCATGGTAGTATCCGAGATTTGTTGCTGTCGAGAAGGTGTTGCCGACGAGGAGGAACGCGCCGGACTAAATGATAGCCGGCCAGAAGCGCTTTAAAGTTAAAGACTTCAAAAAGTAAAGAAGCCAATTAGCCCGGTTCGTCCGCAATTGTGCAAATGCCAAGTTTTCAGCATAGACTAAAGACTCAACGAGCTGCAGAGCTGCAGAGCTGAAGCTTAAGCTGTCGGTGATGCCTAGCTGGAGCTGGTAATTCGAAAATGGAGTGGCCAGGGGTGGAGCTGCCTGTAAGAACCCCACGACGACACAGAGGACCATAATGTTGGGAAGATGCCGCTTACCTTATCTTATCGGTCAGTTCAACGTCATTTCGCATATGATTGGTCAGCATACCGTCACAACCTGTTCTCTTCTCATCTCACCTTATCTAGATCAGCACATCTAATTTCGATAGATATTACATTTTTTTTCTTACTTTACTTTTATTAGCTTCAGGTCATGATATATGAGGGTATCTAGTCTCTAGCATTCTCATGGGCTCGTATCTCATTACCGCGTCCGCTGGAACCGCTCGCGCTTGACAGTCCGGGCCACGCTCTCGGCCCGGCTGGCCTCCCGTTTACTCTGCGTCGCGTCAATCTGGCTGCTGCCGATGACCACGCTATCAACATCCTCCACACCATCGCCTTCAATATCCGAAGTGTCAGCGGCCTCGTTACGCCGCCGCTCCATCTTCTGGGCACGAATAATACGCCGCCGCATAACAATGTCCTCCGACATTTGTATTCCGACAAGGACCTATATATCGTTAGTAGATGGAAGTTGAAGAGAAGAAGGGAACAGTAAAGAAAGGCAAATGTAGAGACTTACCTTGTCGCAGCCAGTCTGGGGGCACATTTTGGGCCCCGACTTGAGAAATTCCATAATGGCCGTCCGTTCAAAGACATGCTTACACACCGCACTCTTGTACGGCTCTGTCATAGTCACCAGCGACAATGGACACTTGAGGCTGATCGTCTCGCGCTCCACCACAAGATCTTCATCGCTATCGTCGCCGTCGCCAGCAGCAGCGCCGGCATCTCCAGTTGCGCCATGCTCAGTCGGATTGCCGTCGGCATCGAACCACGTAGATGCATCAGGCACGGGCACATCATCGTCCTGGAACATGGCATGGTGCCACGTCTGCTTGAACATGCTGTAGTCGTTGTTCAGCGCATACTTTTGGTGTGCCGTCATGGCCGCGTATTTCTCAGCCCGGCTCGTACGCTCAGCGTTGAGGGCATCGACTGCACTGACTGGTGCCGGACCGTCGTCTTCGTCGTCCGTCCGGTCCTTGTCCTCATCCTCACCATCTTCATCGCCTTCACCACCCTCCCCCCCTCCATGCTCTCCATCTTCCCTCCTCCGTTTCAGAGACGCCCGCTCTGCCCGTGCCGCTCGGCGGTGTGTAGCTGCGATTTCCCGCTGGGCTTGCCGGTGTCGGTCCTCGCCCTGCCGCGCCTCGAGCTGTCTGGCCACCCACTCTAGAGCTTTGCGCTCGTCCTCCAGCTCCATCTGCTGATCAATCGCTTTGCGCGCACCACTCTCAATTTTCTTGGTGAGGCTTGTCACTGGGTCTGCCAGACGCTCCACAGCCTTGCCCAGCTCCAGCTCCAGTTCGGTGGGGTTAGGGCGGCCTCTCTGCTCACGATTCTCGATCCTTTCTGCCAGCTGAGATTTGCGCTCAGTATATGTTTCGTTAATCGCACCAATAGCTTCGCGGAGCAGGGCATTTGCACGTTTGAGGTGTGCTTCGTAGGATTTGGTCGTCGACGTTCGGTTGGCGATCTCTTGAATGGCCCGTACAGAGGCTTCGTTTAGAGGTAGTTGCAGTGGTTCGTGTGGTGGCAAGTCGCTGTCATCTGCCAGCTGCACTAAAGGTTCTGACGATCTTTGGCTCCGGCTGGGTGTCGAGGGGCCGTCCGTCTCCCGCCGCCGGCTAGGCTGCATTAGCAGCGTGTGCCGTGCAGACATGGTGGGAGTAGAATCGTAGTGTTTTGATGACTTTGAATAAGCTACCTGTCAAGGCTGATTTTATCCTCAGTCTAAGTAAATTTGTCGTTGTGTGTGTCGCCGTGCACGTGGTAGCCGTTGCAGTATCGCCGTGTCGTGCTGACAAAGTGTAATACCTTGCAAACGCGTCGCGGCATATTAAGCTTTAATGGAAAAGCGTATGTTTATGACTAAGCTTCCAAAGCATGTACAGTACGTACACTGTTTACACACAGTACTTTCTATGAGTGTTGGCTGTGATATGCGAATGCATTTTTGGAGCTTCTAATTCAGATGGTATCTGTGGTTTTTTAAGCATAAATGCTCGATATGTTTATCATCCCCCAACTTTTCGACGGATGAAATATCCCATGCTTCGCGGTGGCAATAATCCAGCATGTTTGCGATGCTGGCGAGTCGCCGCCGTCACTTAAGAATCACATCATATGTAGAAGCAAACGACTCGATTACTAATGGATAAGCAAGGGTAAGTTTTTCTCAGGGTGCAAATTCGAGTACAGTGCAGTAATTTGGCCCAAGCTCCGATCAGTATAAAGTGACTCTCCTATCTCTATCCTGTCCAGCCTACCATGCAAAATGTAACAGAGGCGCTGAGTCCTCGTCTAGTCAATATCAGTCTTGCGGCGTATCTGTTTGTTCGAGACAGAATGTGATAGGCAAGTCTTTTTTCAGCATGAGACCTGACAGCCATGCACCTTTTTTTGGTAAATCTGATCGTAAGAATCTGAACCCTGTACGCTTTGATCGGATGAGATTTTTCGAGAAGTCGAAGTGTGTGATTGTTTCGGAGTCACAATCCCATCACCAGAGTTGGCCCCCAGAGAGGTAAGATCACTTGACAATCGTATCTCTTGACTACCGAGTTGAGAAACGGCAGCCTAATGGACATGATCATCCCTAGACAAACGACGCGTCGATGCAGCAAGCATAATACTTTTGACACATCCGTATTGAATCTATCCAGTTCCGCATTCGCTTCGAATCACGCTTATCCGAGTGTCTAAACGAGGTGCCATTCAGTTTATATGTCTAATAGAATGGGAGACTGCGCAAAAAGGAGGATTGTGCTTGGTATGATATAGGAGGGAATAATCGGGACAGGCCGCTTCCGATCTATAGGCTAACTTCAGATCGTAGGTCCCCTGCTTCATAAGCTCGCGATCGGGCGCTGCTAATGCCAGCCAAACTCTGAAGATCCCTAATCATCAGCTTGACAATAATAATGCATCTCGCGATAACTTTCAAAAATAAAAAAAAATTATAGCACTCGTCGGTTCATGAAAATGCAGCCGATCTAGTAGTGAGTCAGTTATATTCTTTGAAAATACTATGTCACGTGACATGTTTGCAGCAACATCGACGGTAATGCAAGCTTTACGACAACGACCTGACAAGATGTTCAAGACGTTTGTTTTATATATTGATCAAGAAGAGAGCAGCACTTATGTTGAATGGCACGTTTCGGAGTTGCGGCGTTGGTCGCACCGTTGTCGACCGTCTTTCTTTTTTTATTCTTCTCGGCGTCTTCTTGTCTTCTTTTGCTTTCTTTTTTCTTCTTTTTCGTATATATTTTGAGGCACATTCTTCCACAACAGAGAAAGAGAGACCAAATAAGCATTGATAAGAACAGTTTCAAATTAGAATAAACTCAAAAAAAACTCAAGACCCTTTTCATTGCGTCACGTACTACCCGAATCTACACGCATGGCTAACCGACAGATGCTTCGTACTTGATCCATTCACCCGCTCTCCTCCTCTCCTTCCACTGCTGCTTTGACTCTCCTGCATCGACTGTCAAACTCAAATTCGATCTCCTGGACTCAGCCATTCTGCTTGGATCAGACAGCTTTGATTAGCTCCAGCCCTAAGGCCCGCGCCCATGTACCTAATACTCCACAAGACGGCAGCCTTATTCTGCGCCTACTTGCAAACACATTGCAGAATATGCTTATATACGACTCTAGATCTGGTTAGATTTCACATCGCTCACGTACCTTTGATCATGTGCCACCATTAATATTGCTTCCTCTACAGTCTTGTACTCTTGCAGTTCCGTGCAAGTCGTCATGAAGCAGCAACGACCGTATGATCAAACGCCATGCTAGCTGAAGTGAGAACCGATGCAAAGAACAGGAAAGGTTTGAGTCAAGGCGATCTGCTATGAAGAATTATACTTCTACACAGTACTACCTTGTAGCCTGTGTGTGGTATGTTTATGCTCATGCAGTCCTAGTCTTCTTGCGTGAGATCGTTGGACCACATCGCCACTCTCACAGTATCCTGGCAGATATGCAAGCTGGCTTGATTCTAGCATATGTCTTTGATCGGGCATTTATAATGTTTTCTACAGACATCGGGGTCATCAGGCCCGCACACTAGCCAGTGACCCGAGTACTTTCAGTTGCACGCACACAGCACCAAGCTTTGTTGTACTTTACTTGCCTGTACTAGCCAACTCACCAGCAACTTACCTGCTACTTACAACGGTACTGGCCATCGACGATCCCACTTACATTGCCTGTCGGCTTAGATCGAGAAACGCTGCCACAAACCATAGCTCCCCAGTCTTTTTTTGATTTATGATGTTATTCTGAAGGCTAACTTTAAATCCTTTTTATTTTAGATGTTTTCATGGTTTATTTTCATATCATGGACGATAATGTGGCTAGGATCGTTGTCTCTTCAGTATTTTGTGCCAGGAACCCGTTGGGCATTGGACATTAAATAACAAGGAGCTCGGGCGAGATGGCAACTAGGCCAAAGCACTCAAAGCGAGTCCAAGAATTTAAACAGAATCTGCAAGCGTAGCTGCGGCGTGTCTAGATCGGATGCCCACTTTACATCTATATTTTGTTTTTATATGCACATCGAGATCGCCCCTCCCCCGTATAATACTGTCTTGCTGCCAGGAATAAAAGCAAACGGTATGCCACGAGCTTTGAAACTGATACCTGATTCTAAGATTTTAGTTCTCTTCATCTCATCTTGCCCGATATCGCTAGTTTTTGTTTTCAGTTTACGATACCCTTTGCTTAGTTTTGCCTCGATTATATTCTCTCCGACCAAACCCACCAGGAACATAACATAATACCCCGATCAACCTACATGCACCCAAGTCGCCGTCCTACCTCCAAACACTAAATCTTCCACGCAGAATTAATTCCAAGCACGCAAATACAATCTTCCATCATGGCACCGATGACATACGCAAGCGGTGGCTACTATCCCGAAATTGAGTACGATAATGGCGGTCACCAATCTGCCTACAATCAAAATATTCTCTTCTACCCGGGAATGTACTCCCCAAGCGGCTTTGACGTCATGAAGATTTTGGTGGGTCAAGACTCTAAAACTCGGAAAATCAAACGTACCAAAAATCAAAGACTGACCAAATAGTACCATGTCGCAACTCGCCCAAACCCCGTCATCGACTTGGGCCCCGTCGATGCATCCTGTCCCATTGTTCTGTGCGACCTATTTTTGCCCGATACGCCCATTGTCTACGCATCAGACTCGTTTTTAGCCGTGACAGGCTACACCAAAGATGAGGTTCTAGGCCGCAACTGTCGCTTCCTGCAGAACCCACCCTCGAGCAGCAAAATGGCACCACCACAACTGCCAAGCATGTCCACGTTGTCGTCAACCTCGTCCATGATAGCCTCGTCTGTCTCGTCTGTCATGTCCCCTTCATCCAGCTCGTCTTCCTCGTCTTCTTTATCAGGGCCATCCATGTCCTACTTTTCCAACTCACCTATGCCCTATGGCCACCCCGAGCAAGGCTGCAGCGACTACGACAACTCATCACAACAACCTAGCCCGTACGTGCCGGCACAACTGCGCCAGCTGCTACACTATTCGGTTTCGCACAACAAAGAAGTACAGGTGGAAGTCACCAACTTCCGCAAAGACGGCTCGCGGTGGGAGAACGTGCTGTCGATTGTTCCTATCCACTGGGACGACGACGCACGACAAAAGAGCAGCAAGGGCAAACGCAAGAGCCATCAACGGAGGTATCGTTACTCGGTCGGCTTCGCGTGCGATAAAATTGCCATGGGAATGTGATTTAATCAGTCACTATGTCTTTTGTTTTCTACATATCGTATAAGTTTTTTTTCATATTTTATTTGGATTGGCATATGGGTCTTATTTTCTGTCTAGCAAGCGTTGATGTCAAGATACACAAAATTTTACTGTCAAAAGAGGTTCTCATCAAGAGTATTGTTTTCTGTTTTCTATCGCCCCTGTTTTCTTAATTGCTACTACCAACGACCAACGATTTATGAGAAAAAAATGAAGTAAGAAAAGTAAGAATGTGAAATGCAGGAAATCGGGGATGAATGAACAAATTGTTGAAAGGTAGTCAAAAATATATAAATCTGCTCACTATCAGTCCCGGCATGTCATCTATTTGCGAGTTTAGGAGTTCGCAGCAAAGGTCGAGTTGATGGGGCCGAACTTGATGTTGGCTGGATGTGTTAGCTTTGTCAAGAGTCAGGGAGTTGCAGATATATAACCAATAACTCACAGAAGATGACAGTGTCGCTGGCCTGATTCTTCTCAACGTCGGCGGGAACTCCAGAGCTGATGGGACAGCTGCCGCGAGCCTTGCCAGGCGTTTCGGGGTCGGCATCGGTAGGATAGGTCGAGTCCAGCCACAGCATGTTGGCGTAGTGCTATTCCGTCAGTATATGCCACATGTCACATGTTATCTCTCACATTGTATCCAACGACTTACATCATCCCACAGGGACATGACCAGAACCATAGGGCCAGCAACAGCCTTGGTGAACTGCTTGAGGCCACCCTTTTCGGCAAAGTGGTCGTCGTCGCCAAAGGCGATCTTCTGGGCCTTGCAGAAAGACTCGTTGATCTCGTTGCCAGAGGTGCCGGCAATGGTCGACTGCGAGTTGGGAATGACCTTGCCGTTCTGGACGTAGAAGCGGCGGATCGACTCAAGGTTGCCGTCAGAGCCCTTAATGAACTGTGTCACGACGGTAAACTTGCTCTTGGTATCGACCGTAAAGCCGGGACCGTAAAAGTCCTTAACACCCTGACGGTACGAGTTGAAATCACAGCCGTCGGGGTCACACGTGCCGGCATAGCGAGTGCTGGAGTAGGTGCCACCGCAGCTATCACCGTTGCAGCGCGACTGGCCGACCTCAGTGCAAGGGTGCGGGGTGTAAGCGGTGGAGATGGAGTTGGCCTCCCAGATATCCATCTCGGAACAGCACGAACCGTAGCCACCAACACCGGCATTCTGGTCGTTGGACGACGGGTTCCATTCCGCCGAGTTGGCCTCGCCGTTGATAAATTT
This sequence comes from Ophiostoma ulmi, assembly GCA_029298715.1. Lineage (NCBI taxonomy): Eukaryota > Fungi > Ascomycota > Sordariomycetes > Ophiostomatales > Ophiostomataceae > Ophiostoma > Ophiostoma ulmi. The sequence goes on along the minus strand of JANSLN010000002.1, from coordinate 1,422,061 downwards.
GAGATCACGGGGGCACTGGGCGTCACAGTAGCCGGTACCGTACTTGGCACCAGCCTTGTTGGTCGGGTACTTGCTCAAACCGCCATCTTCATCCATGGACACAAAGTATAGAGCACCGTTGAGGCCGCAACCCACCTTAGACACGTCGACATCAAAGGTAAATTCGTTGCCCAACAGAGTGAACATTTCGTACTTGCTGGCACCGTTCAAGAGGTAGAAGCGCGAGCCAATGTTGGTGGCATACTGGCCCTTGGTCACGAAAGCAATGGAAAGAGCGTCGCCGCTGGTCGAGGCACCATAGGTACCCGCATAGTCGGCGCCTAGGTTGTCAACATACTCTTCGTCCCTCAGATTATATTGATGAACTTACCATCGAGAGCACAGTTAGCAGCACAACTCTTGGCATCCTTGCAAATAGTCTCGTTCCATTTGTTGCCGGTGTAGCAGTTGGTGTAGCCGTCCTTGTCGTGCAGCCAACGCCAGTTGGAATCAATGGTGACCTCACCCTGGACCGTCGAGCACGAGCCGGGAGCAGTGCACTTTTGCCAGTTTAACTTAGGGTGAGTCTCGGTGGTTTGGGTACCGACTTGCTGGCCTGCCACAAGGGCTACCAGAGCCGAAAAGGCAGCAACATTAGCGATCATGTTGCTGATTGATCAGGAATTGAAAGATTTTCTAAAACTGAAAGGAACAAATGAGAGAAGGATAATGTCCTCTGAGCTCGTTGCGGGTCCGGGTTCTGAGGATGAAAGTAGGAGATGAGCGACAAACAAGCATTGCAAAAAGGGTGGTGAGGTGCCTCTTTATAGAGAGTCGGCCACTTATATTGAGGTGAATATATGGGATATGAAATACTAATTCATAGAGATTGAAGTATGGGCCAACGTATGAGACGGCTAAGCTTCTGTACATCCTTGATTTAGAAGCCTGCTGTCCACCAAAAGGAGCCCATTGACTTGGAGAAAGTCCTCGATCATTCCTAATCCCAATCCACTGTCATGACTCGCTCATAACGGTGCAGAGGACCGAAGTCCGGTCGGAGAGCATATCCCTTTGGGAATCTGGGGATCGGGATTGACGATCATGTCTTGCAGAGGCTATGTTCGAGATTTACAAAGAGAGGTTAACTTGCGATATAGTGTGCTATAGAGTGTGGTTTTAGGTTAGGTATCTTAATATAATACAAGTAGATTAAGGGGAAGTGGTCAATGACTGTCTGTAGTCAACATATTTGGCTCAATACGACTATGAGCGAGTGCAAATTCGATCCGGATGGAGGGCTCCGTGGTCGCAACGTCAATATGTTATCGAAGGCAGGTTATCTGATGTTGGGAGTTCGGCTCGACGGGAGAGTCAATGGGATACCCATGATCAGATGAGTAGATGCCGGGAGTCAAGACAAGCAACCCGGTATGCAGTAGTCGATGTGACCTTAAAATTGAAGACAGTGGCGATTGGGTTTGTTAGGGAGGAAAGCATCTGGCACGCCTACTTCGTAGTTCAAAGTCTTGCTCGTGTCGCATCGTATCACCTGTCGACTTCAAAATAGTCTCCTCAATGTTTTAATCACGATGCCAATCTTTCAAGCCGCCATGCCAAGCCAGGGACCAGTCAGCCGTATAATTTGGCAAGGCACCACGGGACGGAGTCCGGGTATAGAAGATGTTTATATGTACAGTTGATGTTTATATGCTGCTCGCATCAAATGATTTTTTTTAACGGTTACACTGCATGTGCGGGGATCAATCAAGCTGTCTGTGAAGGAGCAGCTGGGTATAGAGAAATGAGGAGTATGGAAGAGGCGTCGTGCGGAATACCCGTTTCCGCGTATTTCCTTATTGAGACAAATCAACTCAAGTGCCGAATTTAGGCAAATCAGTGTTAAAAAAACTTAACAGCTGGAATGATCTATGCGACATGGCATAATGAGCCAAATAAAGGCAGAGGCAGGGGTAAAGAGTGACAGGGTAGAGACGAGGTCGTATCATATCTATAGATTTGTGGATAGGACTTGTGTATGGTGATACAAAGCACCATCTATAGGTTCCTAGGTCATTTTACTACCGAGTCAGTCTAGTCGACCGGCGCCGGGCCGTGTCGACGATAGGCTTCTCGTCCGTCGGCGTCACCTTCATCTTGGCCTTTTTGCCCGTCGCCGTTACAGTCTTGCCCGTCTTCTGCAGCACAACTAGAGTTTCATCGTCCTTCTCAGCCTCCACTTTCACAACACCTCTCTTCCGTTTTTGTGCCGGGCCGGGCTTTACATCTTTTTCTTCGTCCTCTTCATCTTCCTTCTTTGATTTTTTGGCCGTGGTCCTCTTTGCTAGCGCTGCCTTCTTAATAGGTGCCGCCTTCTTTGCCGCAGCCTTGGGCGTCTCTTCCTTGATGATGACAGGATCTTCCTTGATGCCAGGTGGCAGATTGCCACTCCTCTTTTGCAGAGCCGGTGCAAAGCAGCTCGTGCGTCCTCCGACCGTTACAAACGACAGCTTCTCGCCCGACGGCAACTGCGCCACTTCATTCTTGCTACCCTTGCCCCATCGGTGACGGAACAGCCAGTCTTCCGGGAACTGGTCCGAGTCGCCCAGCAGGTCGACGGCTGTGCGGCAGACATACAGCACCGATTCGTACAGCGTCTTCATCTGGGCCGTGCTAAACTCGTCGCAGTACTGCTCCGGGTGTACGCGGGAGTGGAAGAGAACCTCGTCACCAACCCAGTTGCCGATGCCGCTAATAAAGCCTTGGTCGAGCAGTAGGGCCTTGATGGGGACATGACGCTTTCGCAGCCGCTCCAGGAAATACTCTTCTGTGAAGGTGGTGCCTGCGTCGACGACTGGATCTGGTCCATTTTCGACAAGAGGTGTGTGCTTGCGGATGCTCTCTCCGGGGCAGTCGATAAGCCGGACACGACCAAAGCGGCGCGGGTCGGTGAAGGCGAGCTCGACCTTTGGGCTGCTGTCTGTCTCGAGCTGGAACTTTGTAAACTTTGGCGGCCACTTGTCAATCTCGTCGGCTTTGAGCTTGTTGTAGTAGTTTGTGTAGCCCGTGCGCATGCCCTTGATATGGATCCAGCCTGGGAGTGTCAGTTAGAAAATAGATGGAACTGGTAGTGCTTGTAAAAGTGATTTTGAGCACATACCTGTCATTCCAAAGTGCATCACTGCATGAGGTGGGCTTTCCAAGAGCAGCCTTTCTCTATTAGCAATCAACTAGTTCAGTATAGCTTTATATCGCGTCCGGCTTACCAAAAATATTTGCCTTGACTACCGGCGCCGACGACCATCTTTCCTTGGAATGCTGCAGCCACTGCGGCGCCTGTGGTGCCGGCCTTGCCAAAGACATTTACATCATCAATAGCTGTGGCCGCTTTGATTCTCTTACCCACCAGATGGGTCCTAAGGAAATGCACGATACGTGCAGCTATGCTTGTCAACGCGTCGTCCTCGAGCGCGGCTATAGAGGTCAGGATCAGGAATTATACATACCTTCAGCGATCTCGGGCATTTTGAGTTGGAATAGCAGCAAATCTTCAAAATTGCACAGACAATAGAAATAGTCCAATAGATGTATATAAATATGGGAAATAGTGACAACGAAAAGAATATGGGCGGTTCAGAGGGCGTCGGGGGGGAGTTGTCAGCTTAATATTAGTCACGCTCTCGTTTTAGGCTGCAAGCCGATTTTGTGGATACTATTCGGGTGGATTTACCACAGCATCTACAAAGTAGCCCCTGTTTTAAATTCCATACAATGTCTTTAGCTACTCTATAACTATCTGATGCCAACAGCTCTGATTGAGCTGTTCTATCATAGATGCCGCTCACCAATCTAGTTCAGGCACAATCACATTATGTTATATGGAGGATGTTTCTGGTCCTTAACATCAACACTGTGCGTTGAGCAGTTCCAAAAGTCATCATAGTCAAAAGTCAAAAGTGATATTGGCAAAGGAACAAACAGTCAGGACACAGCATGCGACGGGAAAAAATCGAAGAATATGAGGCGGAAGCTTGGTGCGAAATCAACGCGTGATCACGTGTATATCTATTTCTAACATTCACGTGCAGTGTCACACACTATTAATCACCATGTGCAACCTTTGCATACAAATAGAATTACCGCTGCACACCGCCTATTATGTGGCCCCGCTTTTAAAAAAATTCACCAAAAAGCACACAGTTCGAAAATTTCTCCTTGAAATAGCTCACTTCTTCCTTCTTTATTCTTCCTCATATCTTCAAGCATATCGCGCATCCATCCTACCATCTACCACCATTGGTGGTGTATATTCGGTAAGTTTTGAGACACTACCTCACCGATGCTTCGTGCATCTTGCATCTCGTCATCTTTTAGGCCTTCCGCCCTGTTTTCATGATGACAAACTCAAACCGCATACAAACTAGAGTCTTTGACCTACGGGAATGAAACTGCATTTTGTCACGTCAGTCTGATACGAAAACAACAAAAGAAGCTTGGCTTCCGAGATGCACTGTGTACTTTATCCCAAGAGTAAGCTAACAATCTCAGGATGGATATCGATATGCTTGCTTGGTAATAAGCAATACCGGCAGCTGGTCTGTTGGTAGAAGATGGGCAATCGTAGTAGCTTCTCACACGCAGACGGCAAAGACGGTAACAGTGTGCTTCAATGGTATGCCTCTCCCTTCGCACTTTCTCCCCTACACCTCAACCCGCATTGCTCGCAATGCATGCACTCTGATGATCTAATTTTGCTTCGGCAAGTTGGAATTACCGACTGAAAGCCTCCTGGCTATCTGAAGAAAACAACAGGCTGTTTCTGATTGTGCACATCCATTTTACATATTTCTTATCATGATTCGATTATCAAGAAAAACCCTTCTAACAAATTCAGAATTAGTATAGTAGTCAACGGTACATTACTCTACCCACCCGGCGCACTGCATAGATTTGCACTATTGCAATTGCACTCCGCAGCCACTCGTCGCTGGATGGACGGCATCTCATTCGATGATGAAACGGCACTGGGCTCCGATTAAAAGTCATGAGCAGATATGCCACTTTTGCGACAGGCCTAGAAAACCTCGTCCACTGAGTCATTCCAATCTTGAACTAAGATGTGGTTTGCGAGATGCCGTCTGGAAAGTTTCGAGGGCAGCAAGCACCTGTCAGGCAATGACTAACGCCATTAGATGGCATACAATGCTGCTCTTGATACCAATTGTATCCTGCTTCCATCACTGGCCAACTACAAGGTAAGCATTTATTGCACTCAACATGCCCACACCTCCAATATGATGATATTTTTAGATGACGAGTCTTATACGCGTTTGCGATGCAGACAACATAACTTTTATACCATTCATGCAATACTGATTTTGGTTCTTCATTTGCAATTAATTATGCCTGTTTGTGCTGAACTCCGCTAACATTCATCGCAGTGTCATGACTGGTGATTTTGGATTGTCGAGTAAACGAGTGTTTGCTTTGCTATGCTGCTCTGCTCTACTTCTATCCGATGCGTATGTATACCTCCATCTCTGCACAACACAACACATATTCCAAACACCCAACAGCCGCCTCTTCAATGATGATCTGACTTTACCAAATGACAAGCATATGTCAGAGCTACGGCGACGATGAGAACTGTCCTGTCTGAGCTGGCTTTGCTGTTCCCTTTCACTTCACTCCATCCTCATTCTACACTCTTGTGTTCAACTTGACAGTATTTCTAACTGTTTAGTCATTGATATATTGGTGCAACATTGCCACGATTGACGACACGACACGACACCATTGTCAGCTGGGTATGTTTTCCCAATGCATCTCCCCTTTTTCCTGCTTTGATGATGATTTTAAATTTATCACGACGGTCTACATAGTTTATACTTTGATGACAAACGCCTTTGACAAGGCACGAATCCTGATACAAAGCAATCATTTCTGTTGATGTGTACTTGGTTTCTTTCTGAACCTCGCTAACAGTTTAGATTTTTTTTTTTTTTCTTTTTTCTTTTCTTCATAGCAATATATGCTTCTTGCTCTTGACTACTTCCACCTGAACATGTGTGACCTTCTATGAAAAACTACTAAGACACAAGCACAAATCAAACAACGGAGGATGTGGCATTAGAAGTGCTACGTATATTACATGGCTCGGCCTCATCTTTGCGATCTATATGCACACATGAGCTGAGATACATCGCACTATGTCTCGGATGAAAGACTACTTGGTACCATTACAGGAAAGAGCACTTCAAAGATATCGATCTCCGACTTGGTATCATTATGTTGGCCACGTGCTCCGGTTATCGTGCCGTTCCGGTGGCTATTGCAGAAGGCGCAGCCGAAACTCTTTCTGTATTTGTAGTTAGACTCACTGCACATAGCAACGAGATCTATTTCGTTATAAATCAGCATCATGATATTATTATCGCCGGCCCCATATAGCAAGTAATTATTCGTTTTATTAAATATAGAGTTTTTTTTTAGTAATATTGAGATCCTTCTTTGGTTACTGACAACAATAATCATTGAATTTGTAGTTCCTTTCGAAAAATAATAACATTAATCGGAAAATATTATGAGCTGATAACACATTTGTTTTCAGAAAAAGAAAAAAAAAACACAGATTTAAAATATACAAAGAAAACTGAGATTGACGATGTATCTGGAAATAAATATGGACTCGCAAAGGTTGCCAGTTGTAATTAATGTCTACAATCATGAAAGACCGTGGACACGCCTTACTATGTGAAGCTAGTGTGTGTGCTTCCCCAGGGGGGCTACAGGTTTCAGCTGTGGCACCCTAGCCATTGGCTGCAGAAGTTTAATTGCACGAAGACGACACGGACGGCGTAAAGATGTGTTTTGATCTTGGTGTACATTTGCCAACTTTTTGATATAAGTGATGCCTTGGCATGGATGCATCGTGACATCTGCCTCATCTGCCGCCTTAGCGCATTCAATCTCTGAATAGCCTCACTTGGACTACTGCGACTACAGCGCAACCTGAAGTCTAATTACCCACTACACCATGTCGGACAACGGTCATTCGGCCACCGATATCATCACGTATATCGGTGTGCCGCTGGCCGTGCTCGGTGTTCTGCCTATTATGTACAACACCTTTTTCACCCTCGTCAACGCGTCCAAAATCAAGCGCATGCTCCGCCACAGCCGTCTGACAGCCCTCACCCGCAGCGATGTTGTCAATCGTGTCATTGAAATTGAGCTACCACGGTATGCTGTGACGCCGTGGGATCGCTTCCAGCACCGCCAAGAGTACTGGCAGGTAGCCCGCAACCCAAGCTCTATTCCCGGCGGCAGTTGGACCACCTTCAACTGGAAGACCAATGCCATTGGCTTCAAGACCCAGCGCGTCGAGTATGCTGACCAGCTGCGCCAGCCACAGGTCGAGGTCAATTTTGACGAGTTAATCTCTTATCTGTTGGACTTGGGTGCCGTTCCAGACGCCCACGGCTGGCGGCTGCTGCGCTCAACCGGTCTCTGGACACCTGTTGGCTGTACGCTGATGAAGTCACCCGACGAGCATAGCTCTGCACTTGCGCTTGCGCCTCTAGACGACTCTGACGGCAATTTATCATTATCAGTCACATGGCGGCCCGAGTGGACGAGCCGGAACTTTGCAGACCTGCCACCGTACTGGGTGAGCCTGCCTGCGCCACCGCCTCCAGATTACAGGGAGCACGAACGTGAGGCCGACGCACAAGATAGCAATGGAGAGCCATCCTCGGCGTCATCTCGCCCGACTACAGCCGTTGGTCATGATACCAAGGCAGACAGCAAGGAAACTGAAAAGGGGGTGCCGCGAGAGTCTCTAGATTCGGCACTTCGGGTTGGACGCGCCACTGCCACCACACCCATCACATGCCAGATCTCGGTCGACGGTATCATTACTGCCCTCACTGATGAGAAGCGCCGTGCTGGTGGTGTCGCGCGCAATAATACAATGGGTGCCGTGAGCACCATGTCAGGCGCCACGCGCGCACCGGGAGGCACCAGCTTCCCGCTTACAAGTACCATCAACCTCGATAGCCTCTACATTGAGCATATTCGCGTACGTAGCGGCGTAACTGACGGTGTATGGTTTGCCAGTGCTGCAACGGCCTATGGCACAACAAGCCAGACAATCTTGTGGAATTATCGCATCCCTGAAGACGTTCTGGCTTTTGCACGCCGCGAGACAGTGCCATGTGGCGTGCTTGTCTTGCTCGGTGCCGCCAACGAAGACGAGACTCCCGAGTGGGCGACACCGTACCCCCACGACCATTTGCAGTCCATCGACCTCTTTACGCAGCGCAACCAGGAACGCCGCATGGCCATGCAAGCCGAGATGCGCCTGCCACCCAACCAGCGCGACGCCGCCCAGCGCGAACGCATGCAGCGCGAGAATATGCAGCGCATTAACGATATGCGCGTACAGTCCCAACGAACACAGGAGCGCAACGAACAGCGCGAGATGGAGGCTCTGAACAGTGCAAAGTGGGACACGCGCCTTGTTGCCGACCATGCGCTACGCTGGCTGCGCGCAAATAAAAAAATTGACAAGACGCTCGAACTCAAGAGCGTCGCAGGGCATATCCTACATCGCATGGTGCGCGACGGCCAGTTTGCTGCACAGCTGTGCCGCATGCTGGACCGCTGGAAGGCGTGGTCGGACTTGGGCGGCATGAAAAAGGCAGACTTGCAAGCCCTGCGCGACCAGATGGTGATCTTTTGCAATGCCACCCTCCTCATGGCCCTGATCAAGGATACCTCTACAGCTCACGACGGAACTCTTTCCGTCGATCTCCAAGAGTGTATGCGCATGTGGCGGAAAGTGCGTCTTGGCTGACCACGTTTGGCCTGTGACGTGTGATATATGTTATAAATACCTTGTATACCCTCAAATAGATATGTGACTGATATATTTTAGACTGCATTATGCCATACAAAGACGCTACCAAAACTACACCTTGTAGAAACAGAATGCCACATAAAAACCGGCCGCCTCCATTTCCTCCTTACTAACAAGCAAGTCACCCGTGTTCCGGTCGCGCACTCCCATACGCTCACTCAACGGGCCAAGTGTGCGGTCGTCCTTCTCCGTCTCCCACACCTCATTAAATGTCTTGTGGTACTGCAGCTCCAGGTTGTAGTCCTCGGCCAGCGCACGGAAAGCATGCCATGGCACCACATACTCGGGCACCTCCTCCACAGCCTCGTTAAGGAAAAAGTTATACTTCCATCCGAATGGTGGCCGGAACACACCATCCGCTGGTGTGTCGCCCGGGAAGCGCACCCTGTAGATACTATTGCCCCACTCGGCCGTCTTCTTCGTCGGAACCTCGCCTTCTTCGGCTGCTGCTTCGCCATCCACATCTGCCACCGGAATTTTCTCCGTATCTTGTGGTGCCCCCCGGGCTTCCTGCTCCTTTTGCTTGATGTGGAAGCGCTCAACCTGCTCGCCTAGAACGTCCGAGTTGGGAATACAGCCGAGAAACCGGCCGCCCTTCTTCAGCGACATGGCCACGTTCTTCAGCATGATGCGAGCCTTCTCTTCCGACTCAAAGGCGTAGTGCATACAGAACATCATGCTGACAACGTCAAAGCCCTTGCGCGATAGCGGGTTCGCATCAAAGCCGACGTCCTGGATAATGTTGATATCTCCAATGCTCTCGCCAAAGCAGTCCTTAACAAAGAACCGTGCATCGAACAGTCTTGGTGGCGGTCGGCTGTTATAGCCACCACGTCCACCCCGACCGCCGCGACCACCGCCTCCGCGCTGAGACATCTCGCGGTACCGGCCGCGTGCCTGGTCAATACTGACATCGGCCGGATCCAAACCAACATACAGTTGCACCTTTTGTGGTGCCTGGTTCCATTTGCCAAGATCGCCGCCCTTGCCACAGCCGATATCCAGCACCAAAAGCTCGTGACCACCACCACCTCCTATGCCGCCGGCAGACCGCTCATCAAAGTCTTCGTCAGGACTAAACTTTTGGATGATGCAGCTCTTGACCCAATTGTTCATCGATCGCAGGCCTTTGATTGTGCTGTCCGTCTTGCGCCACTCGCGGCCACGCTCAGGCACTGCATTGTAGTGCGACCGCACCACATCATTGATCATTCCGCGCTGCTGCTGGGCTTCCTGCCGCTCTTGCTCTTCACGCATCTGGCGCTCGCGGTCTAGGGCACGCTGGCGAATAGCCTCGCGTTCTGAGTCTGTAATGCGCGCCCGCTGACCTGGCCGCTTCGGTTTGCGAGGCTGCTCAGCGCTGCCGCTGCCGCCTGCCTCTGGTGTCCTTGAATCAGCACCGCCTGGTGACCGGGATCTTGCGCGCTTCTTGGCGGGTTCGAGCTTCCTCGCGTCAAACGGTTGGGGCAGTTCATCGTTGCTGCGCCGGGTATAGTCATCCTCACGGTCGCGAGGCTCATGCCGGTCGCCGTCGCGACGAGAAGCATGGGGTTGGAGTCGGCGCTTGGGTTGGCGGTCATCATAGTTCTCGCGTCGGTCGTTGTAATGGTCTCTGCCGTCTCTTCTATCATCTCTTCTGTCGTCTCTGCTGTCATAGCGACGATCGTCCCTTCTGTCATCTCTGTAATCTCCTCTCCGATCATCGCGCCGCGGCGACTGGGACCGCCGGTTATTGGCCCCGTTGCGCTCGTATTCTCCAGCCATATTGTGTTTTGACGCTTCGAAAAGCGTATGACGAAGTCGAGTCGAGCAGAATTGAAGCAAAAGTGAGGGTAAGCTTAAGCTCAAGAATAAGTGATTAGGTTGTGAAAGACTGGTAATAGTATATGAAAAGGCAGGATTTCCTAGAATACCGAAACAGGCTATGTTTTGTCGTCTTTGTAGTGGACTATATTGATTGTTTGTTGAACTTCGCAGATTGAAGCAGGTCAAAGGGAAAAGCTAGGTGCATCCCCAAAACGGCTTAGTTTCATCACATCGATTGATTACGTAACTAGCGCTATGATTTCTTGGGGCATGGATCAGGGACGCACCTGCCTGCTGAGGTGGCCCCAGCTATAGTACTGTCTTGGGAAGGTACGCGTGCTTGTCTGCCGCCTAACAACCTAGCAGTTGCCCCAAGCACCAAGCACCAATCACCGCCCACCACTCACCACTCTATCGTCACCAGCCCTCAACTCGCAGCCGCTCCCGCAAAAAGATTCGATACAGCTCCAACTCAGCTTCAATCCGCGATTGCTCGTAAACAACAGCAACTCTACGCCTGCACCACATATTGTCTCTGCAAGACTAGATTCAATCTTTGCTATTATAAAGTCCGACTTCCTCTGACTTCGGCTACACTTGGACCCCTCCTCCCTCGCTTAACAACTTCTACTACATCGACGACCACAACTACACCACGCTCACATCGTCATCATGGGCTCCGACCCGCAATACACAAAGTGGCCGCTGCTGCCACTGGCCCAGCAGGTCTTTACCTTGACCAACCCCTATGCCAGCCGTGCGGCCCAGACGGCCGCCGCAAAGACCGTCCAGGATGCCATTTCCGAGCACAAGATGGCGCCACTCTACCGCTACCTCGCACATCCCATCGACGGTGTTCTGAACACTTTCGGCGGTGACTCCTCGACATCGGTCAAGCCTGCACCTTCAGCCACGAATGCACCTCATATTCCACCCGGCAAACCTCTGAGTCGCAAGTCGAGCGCTGTTGGCATGATTGCCAATAAAAACCCAACTGCCACGGCTGCCCTGACATGGGACGAGGCTCTTTACCAGACTCTACAGACGGCCAACGAGGAGGAGCTTGCTTCTCTTCAAAAGGAAGAGGATGAGGCTGTCGAGCAGGCCGGCGACACAGAGATTCAGGCTGTGCGTGGCAAGCGTGCCGAGTTCTATGCCCGTGTGGGTGATAAAGACAAGGCGCTGGCTGCATACGAGGCCATTCTCGAAAACACGGGCATTTTGGGCTCCAAGATCGATGTCACCCTGGCCCTGATCCGTGTCGGTCTGTTCTTTGGTGACAAGTTTCTGGTCCAGAAGCTGATTGAGCGTGCCACATCGCTTGTCGAGGCTGGTGGTGACTGGGACCGCCGTAACCGTCTCAAGGCCTACGAGGGCCTGTACCTGCTGACTGTGCGCTCCTACAGCGTTGCTGCACCTCTTCTGCTGGACAGCTTGTCCACATTTACGAGCTACGAGCTGTGCACGTACAGCCAGCTTGTCGTGTACGCCGTTCTGGCCGGCTCTGTTAGCCTCAAGCGTGTTGACTTCAAGGCCAAGGTTGTCGATGCCCCCGAGATCAAGGCTATTCTGGGCGACGGCCAAGACAAGTTGCTTGCTCTGTCTGGTGTCATCTCGGCTGGTCCTGGTGCCGACCCGACAGCGGACCCCGCCCAAGCAGGCACTGCTCCTGGTACTGCTGTTGTTAACCTGACTACTCTGGGCACGGGTGCCGAGCAGGTCGAGGCCGAGGCTGCTGTTGACTTTTCGCCGCTGGCCCAACTGGTGGCTAGCCTGTACAATGGCCGCTACAAGGAGTTTTTCCAGGCCCTGGCACAAGTGGAAGAGCAGTTTCTCAACCAGGAACGGTACCTGTACGAGCACAAGAGCTGGTTTATCCGTGAGATGCGCCTGCGTGCGTACCAGCAGCTTCTGCAGTCGTACCGTGTGGTAGGCCTAGACAGCATGGCCCACGACTTTGGTGTCACTGTGGACTTTTTGGACCGGGACCTGGCCAAGTTTATTGCCGCTGGCCGTATCCCGTGCACCATCGACCGCGTGTCGGGCAAGGGCGTGATTGAAACCAACCGGCCAGACGACAAAAACAAGCAGTACCAAGATGTTGTGCGGCAGGGCGACCAGCTGATTACGAAGCTGCAAAAGTACGGGCAGGCAGTGCGGCTGCGGGGAAGCGAGCGGGCATAGATGCATATAATCATATAATCGTCCGTTTGGTGATATGGTGGATGGTTGATGCTTATCTGTGCTATTCGTCTTGTCTTTTGTTGCCGCATTTACTTATATTCGAATTCAAACAGAGAAATATAACGCTTCATGGTAAACTCTTCATGGTACTATATGGTAGAAGCACAGCAGGATGAACTGATAAGAATCAAATTAAATGTTGAAATAAATACCATGGTATATCCAGACAAAAATCGTAGTGAGTGACGGTGAATGAAGGCAAACGTATGCTCGCATTTCAACGCTTGATCTAGCAAACAAAAATAGACGGACGATAGAACAGTAGAACAGAAGTAATAAAACCAAAAAAAACAGTGTATATCAAAAGGTATAGATAGTCATCCGATCTCCCTCTCTCGTGTCCTCTATCTGTACTTGTCCATAAACTCCTGGTGGAACTTGACAATGTTGGAAACCCAGTCGGTGCCTGGTGCCAGGAACGTTGTACGGAAGTGCAGTGTGTTGGGCTTCTGACCGAAACCGCTGCCGGCAACCACACACACGCCTGTAGCCTCGAGCATCTTGAGGCAGTAGAACTCGTCTGCCTCACGGCCCTCGGCTGCAGCGGCATCAAATGCCTTTTGCGGCAGGGTGATGGTAGGGAACAGGTACATGCTGCCCTGGGGCTCGCCGCACTCGACACCCTCCATCTGATCAAACGCCTTGTGCAAGGCAACGGCACGCTCACGCAGACCGTTGAAGATGTGGTTGTACTCCTTGTTGTACAGCTCGTAACTGGGCTGACCGGGCTTGGGCGGGTTGACCATCAGCTCAACGAGGCACTGGCCGACAACGGGTGCGCAGAGCATGATGCTGACAAACTTATAGATCTCGGCCTGGACGGCAGGGTCAAAGCCGACAAGCTCAAAGTAGCCACCGCGGTGACCACACTCGCCAACCATGCCCTTGGACACGGAGTGCAGCGATGCGAGCTCGACGGTGTCGTACTTGCCAGGGTTCTTCTCCTGCATGCGCCGCAGCACACTCTTGAAAGAGTAGAACTTGCCGACAAATACGTTGGTCTGGTAAACCTCGTCGGCGAGAATAACGAGCTTCTCCGATTGTGCAAGGTCGATGACAGCCTCAATGTCGGCCTCGGATAGCGAAGAGCCGGTGGGATTGCCGGGGTTGATGACAACAACAGCGCGCACATCGACACCGTTGGCACGGGAGTCGGCCAGCGACTTGCGCATTGTCTCTAGGTCGGTAGCCCAATTGTGCTTCTCATCCAGGTAGTATGGCACGCACTGGGCGTTTAGTAGTGACAGCGATGCCGTGTACAGGGGGTACTGTGGGATAGGGACGAGGACACCCGAGGACGGGCCAGCGCAGATGACGTGCAGCAAAGTGTTGACACCAGAGGATGCGCCTGCCGATAGGTAGATGTCGGCCTCATTTGCAGGGTAGCCATCGCGGCGCTCGAGGAAGTCGGCAATGCTCTGGCGGATGGCAGGGGCGCCGTTGCTGGCACTGTATGCGCCAACGGAGCCGACCTCTGACAGCAGCCACTTGGCACGCTCAATGACGTCGGTCTTGTAGCCCAGATTGTTGATCAGAACGTCCTCGTGTTGCAGCAGTAGCGGGTTCTCAACGAGACTCAGAACCTGGCGGAAGAAGGTGATGGGCTGCTGGTCGAGCTGCTGTGGGTTGCCGATGTTGGCGGAGATGACTTGGTCAAAGGGCAGCTTGTCGTCTTGCTTGGCAAGACGCGCGCGGTACTCTTCGGAGCGCACAGCAAGCTCACCTCTCACGGCATACTTGGCGGCCTTGACATGAGGGTTGATGCTGTCGATATTAAGGGCGCGCTGGGAAGTTGACGACATGGTGACGACGGGGGAAGAGGAGAAGGATCTGCGGAAAGAGGTAGTTGAAGAAGAAGAAGAAGAAAAAGAAGAGATTGGCGAGGATGTAGTAGCTATTAAGAGTCACGACTGTTAGTGGGGTTGGGTTGATAGAGGTCGAAAGTACGTTGTGGTTGGCGAGGGGAGAAGCCGCTAGAGGCGCTGTACGGCGTATAAGAGGACGAGGTCGGGCGATAGTGCTGTAGTATGGGAGGATTGCCGAAACAGGCAAGCAACTAACACAAGCTAAAGCTGGGGTGTGTATGGGGGAAAGTGGACTATCAGGAGAAGGTGGAAGATATCTGATATATCTGATACAAGTATAGTTGGAAGGAGGCAAGACGGATGATGGGTAATAGACCCAAGATGTTGTCTTATATTGTCATGTGGCAAGGTGTAAGGCAGGGGCTAATGGGCAGACCAGCCACGGCCGGAAGGCACGATGTAGTCCATATGAGGCAATTAGTAGACTTCTCAGGAAGGAGCTCCCTGGCGACATAAGACGTATACAGTAGGAACGATACAGACGTCTTGCCGGGTGATGCTGGTGCTGGCTGTTTGTGGGGTTGCTTTCCCCAAACTGGGCGGCCCGCACTTGCCATGTCTGGCTCTATTACACCAGATCGTTTATAATTCTCTCATGACAGACACAGGTAATAAGAAGAAAAAGGCTGTGCAAGGTGCCCAACGCTCTTTCCATTATTGATTCGCTTTTGATTTTCTTACTCCTTTCTGTTCGTGTTGCTGCTTCTTCTGGCTGAAACTTTGGTCACTCTTTCCACTTGGATTCAAGATAAGATAATGTGATAGGCCGATACCGGATAGTTGCTAAAGACCTCAGGCGCAACAAAGCCAGCGCATATAGGGAAGACATGAGGGATGAGCGGAAGTGGAATATGACGAGTGAGGGCATAATGAAAATGTCGCATGGGATGAGCACGCGGCTCACCCATCAGACGGGCAGATGGACAAGCAAGGTTTTCGAAGGAGATGTCAGAAGGAGGGGGAAGGAGGCTGCGCGCAGTAGAGCGGCGCAGACCAGCCAAACAGGATAGAGCAACCAAAGCAAATGAACTCACCCGACAAGAAGCAGGCCAGAAGTGGGTCAACATTCTGGACTCGTGGGGGAAGGAGGTGTATTCCTGTTGTCTTTACGGTGCGCGATGAGGCGGTTGCGCCTGCCAATCTCAGGGTCGCCCGAGCGCCCTTGTTGCGGGCAGGGCCCAGTGTAGTTGCGAGCATCGTGGTGTAAGGAGTAGGAACGAAGGAACACCGCACTGCAGAGAGGAGAAGACGGCAAAGACGGTCAAGACGGTCAAGACGGACGATCGTGATGTCTAGTGGTGACGACAATACTGATAGTTTTGCACCAAGCGTGTCGCTGGCGGGGAACTGGTATTTATAAGATTACGATAAAGTCAGCTACAATTTGTTGACCGCCTGTAGAGTGATTGAAACAGATAAATCTCTTTAAAAAATGGATGGTTGGCGGTGACGCATTTAGGTCATACATATAAAATAAAATAAGCAAATAAAACCAGATAAGTCATAGAAATGCCAAATAATCCAAAAGAAATTTGAAATAAATCTAAAATTCCAACCAAAGCGGGCAAATAGATAAAGAGATGAAAACCAAGACGAGGAGTCAGAGGGCGGGACTGAAAAGAGGGGAAAACGGGGCGGTCACAGGAAAAACGGTGCAAGGTCCGGAACGGCAGGAGTAGTCTGACGGTCAGTGGCAGGTAGGAACACGATGTACAAGGGAAGGTGCTTTGCGTTCCTGAAATTTTGTGCAAGCCAACGCATTCTACCAAGAGACCCTTTGTATTACGGCGGGTGAGGACAGGGCCATTATTAATAATAGGGTATGTTATGGAGGGATTCGAGAGTTTAACAAATAAGAAAATAAAAAGTTAATGTATGAATGCTTCAGTATATCTAACGAAGGCGATAAGATAAGAGCTTGATTGAGTGCCTGTTCAAGATCACCCATGATTGGTTCATTCTAACATGGGACCCACTCTACATCGGGAGACCAGTTGGCGCAAAAGGTTTTCGCGAATTGCTTCACTTTGAGGGCGTGACCGACAGCTGCACCCCAACGTTCAACCCCCCGCCACCACCACTCCGCAGAGCAACCGCAACGATGGCCAAGAAAGGTACAGAATCTCAAGAACCGGATCATCCGAAAACTCACTCACATACTGACCCCCTGCAGCAAAGTCCCGTGTCATCTCGGTCCGTGTCCTGTCGATGGCCATGACCGGCTTCTTCTACACCTTCACTCGGCCGCGCACCTCGACACCCCTCAGCTTCCTCAAGTATGATCCTGTTGGTGAGTATATATGGCATACGATGCTACTCCGTTCCTTTTCCTTCGTCTCCCCCCAGCCAGGCACTGTTACTAACCGCCACCCCTTCTCTTCAGTCCGCAGAAAGGTTCTCTTCCTCGAGCAGAAGCGTAAGGGCGCGAAATAAGCATGGCATAGGAATGCCGATACGACACATGCTGAAACGCCAACACCACAAACAAGAAAAACACTTACGAAACCATCTATATTCTGCTTTATATCTTTTATTATTTTGAAGCACTTGTACAAAAACATGCATGATCTTTTCTCATAGGCGTTTGCAGGATTTGGGATAAATACACCTCGCCGAGCACACGCAGCTCTTGGCCGACATCTACAATAAAAAATTTACTACTCCATCATTGTCGTCTTTCTTAATTTCTGCTTCTGGTTCACATATGTTCCATCTTGATAAACGAAGGCGGCGATGTGGAAATGTCGTCTGACATGCCATCATTCTGAACGGCATTCATCTTGACGTGGCCGTGATCCTGCTTCTCCTCTAAAAAGTATGCTGATTTCTGCAAGTACCGCCGCTTGGATTCTGGCTTTAGATCTGGTATGCCTGAATCACCCCGATCTGCTATGGTCGACGTTCGTTTCCGGCTAGACTTTAGGGATGCTCGGTTTCTCATCGGGCTTCCAGTGGCGTGGTTTTCGGCATGGGCCACCGCTGCAGCCGGCCATCTTCTTCTTTGCCCAGCACGTTGGGGTATTGGGCTGGAGTTAATATCTGGACTGGACTGGATATTGTTGCCTTCAGGCTCAAGTGCAACAACAAAGGTTCGGTCATTGTGCACCGGGGGCGGCTTCATGCTCGAACCGTGCTTCCGAGTAGCATTGGCCGGGGTCTGAAGGGAGAAACTCGGAGAATGCTTGGCCGTATTGCTGCCCTCCACCTCATCCAGAAATGTAGACAGGCTGGGAACCCGCTGTTCATGATCGTCGTCAGATGTGCGGAAGAAAGGCACGGGCTGCCCCTGCTCTTTCCGGCCGTCGTTGCGGGCGTTGTATTGTTGGAGAAGTGCTAGCACGCTGTCAATTTGCTCGGCCTCACGGATTCTGGCTGTTGCCGCACAAGACTGGTCAATTTGTCCTATCATTTCAAGACGTGATCGTATGGCACCGATATGGTTGTAGTCCTTAGCCCAGCTCCTCAAGTGCTCAATCAAGACATGCATCTTTTCGTCGTAAGCCTCCATGCTGCTTTGAAGATTTGTATAGTCTGTCTCCTTGTTAGCTAAGGCTGCCTTTAGCTTGGCTATAGTGGCGGTGTCGCGGCCGATCTGAGCATCGAGTGCCCTGGCCCGTTCCTCGAGATGCTCTGCGATCGCCTGGTTCCCGAGTTTGACAGAATTTAGCTCCCTTTGAGCAATTTCGTGGCACTGCTGAGTACGCTTATGGCTATCTTCCAGCACGGAAAAGTCTTCCTTGGACTGCCGGAGGTCTCTCTCTAGAGTCTGGCGCTTGCTGCGCTCGTGCTGCAGCTCCTTTTGTGCTTCATCTTGGGCCTTGTCAAGGCTGCGCTTCGCCTCTTGGTTGGCAAGGCTTGATGCTTGGTCTAGAGCGCGCCGATACTCAACTTCTCGTTCGCGGAAGGAGCTGGAAAGTTGGTGGATTTCTTTGACAAACCCATCTGTTGCCTCAATAATGGATCCGGTTTGCTCTTTGCAAGCTCTCTCCAGTCTGGTGATTTGAAGATCCCGGTCTTTGATGTCTGACTCGAGGCGAGCCTTTTGATCCTCCAGTGACTTTATCTTGGCCACCATCACGGGGTCTTCTTTGGGTGACTCTTCCAGCTTCTGAAGCGAACAGAGTATGTCTTGGACGTGGTGGCCTTGCTCTTGGCACAAGACTAGCTGATCATTGAGCTGTGCTGCGAGAGCCTGGCTTGCGATCTCTTGCTTATCACAGACACTAGCCAAAACGTTGTTTTCTCGACATATTTTGGAGATGGCATCAAGAATACTGCCCTGCTGACCTTGCAGATGTTTCTTTAGAGTGTCAAACAGACCTTGCAGTCGGTCCTGGAAGCTTGAGTCGTCGTTCTTTCTCTCGCTGACCGACGCCTGGACGGTACGGAGTACCCTTGGGTATGTCAGTATGAAATCCATACCAATATCACCAAGAAAGTTATACTTACTGCTCCACAACTTCTTTGCTCTCTTTTCGGGACGAGACTAGCATCTCAAGGTGTTGTTGCGAGGACGTTAGCAGCCCATTGAGGCACTGTACCATGGTCCCATGCCTACCCGCGTTAGTTGTTTTAATTACTCAGCCGAACGAGTACGAACTTACTTTTCCTGGCTATGCTGCCTGGCGGATTGCTCTCTCGTGAGAATTTCGGCCTTGGAGTCGTCCAGCTTTTTAAAAATCTGCTTGACACAAGTGCTCAGTGCTTCGAAATTGCGTTCGGGGATATCCTCGATTCTCTTTGCAAGTTGGAGGTTGGTTTGTCTTTGGGACCCAAGATCAGCTTCTCGCACCTGCAACTCAGCCTCCAAGTCGGCTATCTTCTTTTTGGCTATCTATAGTCAGAAATTGTTCTATCAAAAAGAGACACTGTGCTCGGACTTACAGGCGTCTATAGCTTGACGATTTTGGCTGACCGTCGTCTGCATGATGTCTTGCTGCTCTTTATGGATATGCTCTAATCGAGCCTCCATCTCTGTGATGGTCTTTTGAGCGACAACGAGAGCCCTTGCATCCTGCTTGGCTATTTCTTTGCTCTTGTCAATCTCAGCCTCTAGTCGTTTCTTCTCTTCGTTTACCCTTTTGAGATCATCTTGATACTTTTGAGCGTCTGCCTGATGCTTGGACGCTTTGCTGACAGTCTTGTTTAGGCTTCGCTCGAGATCTTCGATTTTTTGCTTGAACTGCCTCTTTTCTGTCTCGAGTGTGTCGGCGGCCATGTTTGCATCGTTGAGTGAGAATCTGAGCTCTGTGATCTGGTGCTCTTGAGAATCAATTTGCTTCTCAAGATCTTGAAATTTGACCGCAATTGCATCCTGTATCCCTCTGTACCCCGAGTCTCCCGCTCCTGGCTGTGATGCACCACTGTTTTGACTTGCCCGTGCCGACGCCTCATTATCCCATTGCTCACTGTGTGGCCGGCCAAGACGCAAGCTATAACTGGGCCGCTTGATAATGTCGCTAGAGCGCCGATGGGTGGCTTTTGTTGCATTTGTTGGTGGATGAATCTGAATATTGCGGTCGGGATGATCATGCCGCTGCGTGAGTGCAGAGAAGTAGGTGATTCGCGAAGGGCCTTTGTCATTCTTATCTGGCTCCAAATAGGTAGACAGTCCCTGTGGTGCAGGTACCGACACTTGATGCCTACTGGAGGAGCTTTTCTTTCCTGCATCTGTATGAGTATGTGGTTCACTTGCAAGTAATTTCTGATCAGCATGCCCTTACTGTGAGCTGCCGACACCGTACTAGCTGTATCGATCTTGAGCTCTCGCTCGTACAGACCTGCCGGCTTGAACGGCTCTGACACTCCGAGACCTGTGATGTCTACACTGGTAGTGCTGTCATACGGATGAAAGGGGTCATTTTGAGCCATAAGAGGCGTGTCGGGAATGCGAAAGCTGTCCATTTCTTCTTGTGCTTGTCCTTGGCATGGTGTCGTAGGGAAGAGGCAGACTGATAACCTGGCCCCTAAACTCCTGAAATATCCGGAAATATAAGCTACATAAACATGATAGTAATGGAAGGCACGATGAGCATGTTTATGTGATCTTGCTAGATCCAGTAGTTCTTTCCTTTAAATAAAATATCTGATCTGAAAAGGAAGGCACGTCACGATACTTGTCCCAGAAAGGAACGAAGTCAACATCTGCATGTGAGAATCAAGAAGATTAGTCAGCATATAACGACAAGAGACTTTAGTATCACGATATTCAAGTAATATAGAAGAGTTTCAATCGTGCAATTAATCATTAAAAAAAACATTCATTCAGTACACAGTTGTTATCGATAAAGATGAGCTCGTCGTAGGACAATACGACCGGCGAGTACATATGTAGCGTGGCGAAAGTGTGTTGTAGAACGGTGCCCTTGTAAGAGTCAAATATATAAAGAAAACGGAAAAAATAAAGAGTTGAAATATAAATTGGACACGGCACCTGAGCATGTTCCTGGATCTAGCCCCCAACACTCGACGGACATAAAATATGGGAAAAGTAAGGAAAAATCAAATGGCAAAAGAGACGACAGGAAAGAAGGAGACATCCGAGTGATCAAAATTTATTAGATCCAAGTAGAAGATCGCTGTGCTGCATTGCACCCTGTAGACCATTGAAAGTCATCACTCTGTAGCCGCCGAGTAATATGCTGAGCACAGAACGGTGTAGTGTGATTGGCTGGTTGGCTGTGAGAGACAAATATACAGACCTCCCGTCTAGCTAATACTGGCCAAAGGGGACGTGGATGGAGACACCCACAAGCTTTCGGCGCTTGGTCTTACATGGGCTGGGCCAATAAAAAGACCACATCCCCGACTGCACCCCTGCATTTCAGTGCCGAGTCGACTTGTAGGGCCGCGATACGGGCAAGCGACTAGAGGCATTGATCGTCCACCCAATGGGAAAGGGCGTGCTGGGACGAGCAGGGATATGAAGAGACCAGTGCAAAGTATGGGAAGTGTCAAGTGTGAAGAAGTGTGAACAAATGTGAAGAGAAACAGTCATATCACATCTGTAACCTCAGAAAATGCAGTGAGTCGAGGGGAAGAGAAGGGAACCAGTGGCTCGAAGAGAGAGCTGCAGAAATGCTGCCTGTTTTATGGTCCAGGCCGTCTGTCATGCGAATCACAATGAAACAGGCCTGCAGCCAGGGTAGTGGGCGCAACGAGTGCTGCATGGTGATCATAGTGATGACAAGCCTTTCTTAGTGCTGGTAGTGACTGGTGGTGACTGGTGGTGACCGGAGAGGTGCCAAGACCAAACAGGAAAACCGAAAGCAGACGGTGTTTGACATGAAGCAAATAATAGACCAAATATATAAATAGAAATAAATCAATAAAATACAAACGAAAGAGATACCTATATACTGAGGACCCCCCCTCTGTCTCGTGCTTTTTCTCAAGGAGAGACTTCGTTTGTTGATTTCCATTCCATCCATCCTTACGACTGATACCCAACACTCACGCTGGACGTGCAACTCTCACGATCTGGAAACAGGAACTTACAACAGTAATATAAGGAGTCAATCAACTCACCAAAGAGAGCCAACGGAAGTAAAAGAAGGACAATACCCAGAACAACACAACAAAATGGCCGACACAACACAAACAGCAGACTTCCCGCTGGCCTCTGAAGGCTACGCGGGCAGCGACAGTGGTGGTGGCTCGTCTGTTGACGACGCTGGTGGTGCGTCGGGCACCTCCTCAAGCGACTTGGGCATCTCGCACGGTGCTATGATCGCCATCATTGTCGTCGTCGTTGTCGTTGCTGTCCTTGGAAGTAGGTCATTTTATCTTCTAGTATTCACAACCATTGCTGTGCACTGCTAACAGACAGTTACATCTGCCGTCCTGTTCTACCTCGCCAAGAAGCGCGAGTGGAAGATCCGTGAGAGCATCCGGAGGTCGGCTCGCAAGGTTGTGACCGCCCTGACACCCCGCCGCTCCGAGTTTCCCAGATCTGCCAAAGAAGGGCGTCCAGCATCCCGGGGCCGTGTACGCCTGGACGATGTGCCACCAACACCGAGACTGCCCAAGGATTTAGAAAAAGGCCTGAATGATCCCAGCCAACCTGGAAAGAACAGCATCAAGATCAAGCTGTCGACGTTCTCCCGGAAGTGACAAGCTGGTAATGAAGCTGAAAGAAACTGAGAGGCAAATATGATAGGAGATGATGCGTTGCAGCCTGCGATACCATGGGAATTTTGCTGGGGAAATATTGGCTTTTATTGGCGCTTTGGATGATGCTTTGAGGTTATTCCACGTTTTGTTCCACGTTTTGTTCCATGATATATTTCATATTTTGTAATATTAGCTGCGTATATACTATAATTGAAATTGCGAGCTTGTTTGCCGTTACCAAGCTTGGTGTCTATCGATCTACTTCTGACCAGCGCCCTAGTTCTTGAGGTTTCTAAAAGTGTTGCCACTGGCACTTCTCCGCGCCCGGTTGTCGCGCTTCGGTGCCTCGGCAGCAGGTGCCTCCTCTTCCTTCTTCTTTTTGCTTGACTCGGGCACAAACGTGACCTGCTTCTCACCTACCGTGCCGCTGCGGCCACCCGCCAGGTTGCTGCGCTTGGGGTTGGCAGCGTTCTTTTGCACACGCGCACCAATCGTGCCCCGGTTACCCCATTTTTGGCCTGACGAAGACATGTGCATGACCACATCACCTTCTTCCGGTGCAGGGTAGCGGATTGGGCCATCCTCGTCATTGTCGCTCTCGGCATCGACACGCTGGCGTGCAGGAAGAGCATCCGACTTGTTCTTGTCCCTGTTGTTGTAGTCCACTCTTGTGCTCGGGTTGAGAGCGCGGAACTCGGCCGTCGTCTCATCGACAGCAAAGGAGTCGTCCTCGAAGAATGCACTGAAACGGGCGTCGCCAAGCGCGCCAGCATTGACGTCCACCTTTTCTCTGCGCTCCTGCTTCTTGAGCAGCAAATCGGCCGTCTTCTGGTTGACTTTGACCTTTTTGGTCTCACGGATGCGGGTTGCCCGCTCCTTCTCAATCTTCTCCTTGACGCGCTTCATGCGCTCCTCCTCGTAGACGTGCGGGTTGGCAATCAGACGTGCCTGGTCGTACAGCTTGCTGGCCACAAAGTAACCGTGCATGTACGGCCGAAGCAGATTCGTCTTTCCAATCAAATGCGACAGACTGAGCGACCGCAGCTCGGGCAGCGTCAAGAACTTGTAGTTGTCGTACGTCGTCGTCGATACCTCTTCGGCCATCTCGTCCACCAAGCGCTCCAGGAAGCTGCACCACTTGGGCGCAGGACCCAGCATGGGGATGAACCAGGCGTGCTGCTGGCGGCCTTCGTTGGCACTGAGAATCATACCCGTGTTGGGGCAGTGTGCAACAAAGTTGATGTCTACCTCGGGCTCAATGGTGGCCCATGGGTCGCCTGTCGATTCATCAAAGATCTTGATGGCGCGCTTGTCGGATGCGAGCAGCATCTTCTCATCAGATGCCGTGGTCATGTGGATCAAATTCTGAACAGGCGAGCCAAAGCCCAAGTCCTTGGTTAGTAGTGGTGTTGGCCGACGCATGTCGTAAATCTGCACCATGCCGGTGCTCGAGCCAGTCGATAGAGAGAGGCCGGACCGTGAAAAGTCTAGTGCTGTGATCTCGCCGTCGTGCGACTGCAGCGTTGCCACGCGTGCTCTTGACCGGGTGTCCCAAAACTCCACTGTGCCGAGCGATGTACCAAAGGCCGACAGACCATGCGACTGCTCCGCAATTGCTGCCGTATTCACGCAACCCACGCCGATACTGCCCTGCAGACCACGCTCAATACCTTCATCCTGTCCAAGCTCAATCTGGAATGACTTTTGGAATCTTCCGAGTTCCTTTGAAGTTAGTATCGCATACAATTTATTTATAGATAAACATCTGCAGTATCATACCAGATTCAACCGAAACACTTCACCGAGACCGTCGGCGTCTAGGCCGGCTGCTGGGACCAACACTTCGGTGGAACGGCGGTCGTAGACGATGTCGCGACCGAACCGGGGAATGCGCACTTGGTAGTGGCAGCCGTTTGGCGTGTGAAACTCGACTCTGCGGTCTTCTTGCAGATGGACTAGATAGTTAGCACGGTGATACGGTGCTGTGTGGTATAAAGAACAAGAGTAAACGTACTCGACTTTGAATAGTCTGACGAGCAAAGGACAAACTTGTTGTTCAGGGAAATGGTGTGTCGGGAGTATGAAAGTGACATCTGGTAGAGGTTGTGGACATGCATTTGGGGCTATACTAATGTTAGCAAACTATCTCTGAGTATACATAGGATACTTTTTAGCACATGGGACAGCAAAGACGGGACTCACAGGAAAAGTGCCAGTCGACATCAGCCAGTCGCCATCCTCGGAGACGCGCACGCAGGCACTGGCGCCCGAGAACTCAAAGTCCTGCAGAAGCTCTAAGCGGTTGGCAAACTCGGGATCGTGCTTCAGGTTCTGCTTCTTCTTGCGTGCCAGCCAGTCAGGCAGCGCCCGCGATGACGGTCCCGAAACCGTGTAGACGGCCGCGGTGCCGACGTTGGAGAGCTTCATGGCTCGAGGAGTATCGCTTGATGGTCGTCGAGTCGAATATCCAGAAGGCTCTTATTGTTGGGTTTAACAAGTGCAAAATTTGCGCGCAAGTCGTCGATCCAGCTAGGGAGTTTCTTTTGCCTGGGTGCAGATACTGCAGTTGTTAGAACTAGAAGAGCGGCAGAAAAGACGATGCAGGGCGAAAGAGCACTAAGAAAAGTTGGCGATCAGGTAGCGCGGTGAAAAAAAAAGTTACAAAGCTTATCTTATCGCTTATCGATAAGAAATTACCAGAGTGGATACTGACCTTTGAGGCCGTCCAATAGCACGTGATGCAGTTTGTTTACAAAGATCAGTCTACTACCCTCAACGATCCAGCCCCACAAAGTCTGTTACAGCCCCTCTCCCAAGCTCTTTATATGCCTGACATCATCACATTTCTGCATTCAAACTCTGCTCCTACTAAACTCCATTTCTCACAATTTTACGATTTAACCATTTTACAATTTTAACATCTGTAATACTCAGCCTAAATTACACAACTATGTCTCGACACCAGGCATTTCGTAATTACGATTACGACAACGACCTCGACGAGTATGACGGCGACGAGGGACAGGAGGAAGAGCTCAGCGCCGAAGACCAGGAGCTCATGCGCGATGCCACGGCTAATGTGCGCACAGTCCTAGGCGATAGTGCGCGCATGGTCACTACTGCGCAGATCCAAGAGTCGCTCTGGCACTACTACTACGACATCGAGAAGACCGTCGCCTATCTCTCCAAAAAGTTCATCACAGCTCAGAAGAAGGACCCAGCTGGTAAGTTTCTCCTTCTTATGATTGTTTTATTTTCTTGACCTTCATTGCTGCTTTGCCACGTCTTTTGCACCTGTAAGGACTATAAGGGGAGGGTAGAATCGTTGACGGCCGATCAAGGAAGCACATCATCAGTACGCCCGTGGGGTATGAGAAATCCACTACCACCATCAAGACCGGCCTCTTTCTCAGACATGCCTTGGCTCAGTGTTCCACCAGAGAGAAACACTCTGTTTGTGCCGCCTGTTCTTCCACGCGGCGGTCTCCTAGGTGGTTCAAGCTTGACGCCCAAGATGTCCAAGCTGCAGCTTCTAGCGGCGCAGCGGAAGAAAAAGGCTGAAGAAGCTAAGCTGGCGAAGGAGGCAAAGGACATAAATGAGGCAAATGAGGCCCCAGTGGAGACTGAAACACAAGATAATCAAGAGGCTGGTGGCGCAACTACCCAAAGGCCGCGTGTGGACGTGCTGGAGCTCCGATCACGGGCCGCACGACTCACATTGAAAAGTCCAATCCCGGTGTCTCCATCTGCACAACCAGCCTCAGAGCCACCTACAGAGAAAGAGCTGATGGATGTGGTTCCTGGAAAGTCTGATGGTCAGATCAACGTTAAGGATTTGATTGCTCAGCCGTCGGGGTTCGCCCAGGTCTTACTCGGCGCCCGAAAGCGCAAGCGCACAGAGAAGCCCGGCAGCATGGAGATCCCATCACACGCCCTAATGCCCCCTTCTGCACATGCTGCTTTCTTAGAGCCCTCTCCGGATGATGTAGTACTGCAGGCACAGGCAAAAGGCTGGCGGCAGGGCCATTCAATGAAGACCACCAAAAAATGAGACACTCTTATGCTCCAATACTCATGCTAACTAATCAGCACCACCAAAAGCAAAAGCAAAAGCAACACCAACACCAACAAAAACGACTCCAGCCTCTACACCAAAAAAGACGAGTACCAATAGCAGATTGGCAAATTCTGTGGCTTCATTAATCAGCGACGTCGACAACCTCAAATTTGACTCTGCACCATTGGCGAAAAGCAAAAACCTCGACGTCCTGAGTGAGTATAGCCGGGTGAAGAAGAAGCATGCAAACTTTGTCGTCGTGGGCCACGTCGATGCCGGAAAAAGTACAATGATGGCGCGAATGCTGCTTGATATGAAGGTCGTCGACCAGCGGACTATCGACAAGTATCAAAAAGAGGCCAAGTCGATCGGCAAGGCGTCGTTCGCCCTCGCCTGGGTCCTTGACTCAAGCGAGGATGAGCGGAATCACGGTGTAACAATCGATGTTGCAACCCGCCACTTTGAGACTGAAACTACAGCCTTTACTATCCTCGATGCGCCCGGCCACCAGGACTTTGTCCCCAACATGATTGCCGGTGCGAGCCAAGCCGATTATGCCATCCTGGTGGTCGATGCAAAGACAGGCGCGTTTGAATCTGGCCTTCGCGGCCAGACTCGTGAGCACGCCGTCATTTTGCGCAGTATGGGTGTGCTACGTCTTATTGTCGCTGTCAACAAGCTCGACACGGTCAACTGGTCGCAGGAACGGTTCAATGAGATTGTCGCCGAGGTGCGCAAGTTTTTGTCTGAGACACAATTCAAGCTGTCTAATGTTAGCTTTGTGCCTGTCTCTGGTCTTCACGGAGACAACATGGTAAACCGGTCCAACGACCCCGCTGCTTCGTGGTACAAGGGCGGCACCATTCTTGAGGAGCTCGAAAATTCACAGCCACTTCCGCGCGCACTGCAGAAGCCGCTCCGCCTCCCCATATCCGAGGTGTATAAACTCCCTGGCGGTACCATTAGCCCATCTGGTCGGATTGAGGCAGGCTCGTTGCAGATCGGCGACGCGGTTCTGGTATCCCCTGGCAATGTCAAGGCACATATCAAGTCGATACTATGCGATGATCATCCCGTCGATTGGGCTGTGGCTGGACAAAATGTCGTTTTAAACCTGGTCAACGTCAACCCCCTCCACGTGTACCCTGGTGTCGTGCTGAGCGACCCTGCCAAGCCGTCTGGGTCCTTGGATAGCTTTACGATGAAGGCGC
This sequence comes from Ophiostoma ulmi, assembly GCA_029298715.1. NCBI lineage: Eukaryota > Fungi > Ascomycota > Sordariomycetes > Ophiostomatales > Ophiostomataceae > Ophiostoma > Ophiostoma ulmi. The sequence goes on along the minus strand of JANSLN010000002.1, from coordinate 1,393,867 downwards.
TTGCGTTTGAGTCCTTGGTGCCAATGACAATCGACGTGCACCGCGGCCGCCTGAACGAAAACGGTGTGATTGAGGAGCTCATCCAGATCATTGACAAATTCACGGGCGAGGTCATAGACAAACACCCTGTCCTAGTTGGACGCGGTAAAGTCGCGCGAATCCGCGTCAAGCTGAACAAGAAGCTGCCTTTAGAGGCTGGACAGCGCGTGATTCTTCGGGCAGGAGGCAAAACTCTTGCCGCCGGCCTCATAGAGTAGGCGGGCGTTTATCACATCTTTATTGATATTCTTCGTTTAGATTTTTCTGTGTCTCATTTTCCGTTTCTCATATACTCTTCAGGACCTAGTATACACATGATTGAGTTGGCGTAGCATAAGACGGCTTGATTTAGATACCACATGATTTCAATCCTTTTCCATTCCCATTATATTGCCAGTCTCCTCCTTTACCGTTTCACAGAGGCACTGTGGCATTGTAAGTGATGCATCCGCCATACGAGGCCAGCGATGCCGTGCTGTTGATAATGTTTCTGCCCAGCTCGCTAGTGCCACAAGTAAGGCCATGAACAAAAGCCCCGGCCATGATGTTGGCAAGGTAGGGCGATGTATGTGTGTGGTCATTGGGGTAGTTGGCGTTGACAACGGTGGCACCGAGGCTCTTCATAACCTGGGCTGCATATGCACCATGAGGAACAAAGTATGCACCTGTCTTTGTACCTCCTAGCTCCTCTGCTGCAAGCCTGTACGTGTCAGCATTTTACCATATCGTTACTTTCTAATAAGACAAGAAGTTTTTGAATCTCACCACGAATAGTAGGCAAATCGGTCTGGGCCCCAAGAGTATGTTCCTGTCTCCCAGACATTGTTGGGCGTCGGTGATGAAATGACAAGCTTTGCCCCAGCGGCAAGGAACGCAGCACCGGCTCTCTTGAGGTACGTCGGGTAAGTCTGCACTATCTCGCTGACACCGTTGTATGTCGTTTGGCAGGTTTCATCACCGGCCCCATAACAGTCCGATCGGCCATTATCGTTGGCTCCGGGACTACCGCCATCATTGTGGCCAAACTCAATGACGACCCAGTCGCCAGGCTTCACGACCTGGAGTACAGCATCGAAACGGCCTTCGCGTGTATAGCTGCGAGCCGAACGTCCTGCCTTGGCGGCGTTGTGAATGGCAAAGCGAGCCCGGTCGAAGCTGTAAGGCAGGTATTCACCCCAGCCTTGAATGTTACCCGTCATCAATGCCGTGGTGCTATCACCACATAGATGGATGGTGGTCACAGCGTTGGCGACAGCCGCTGCGGCGAGAATAGTGAGTGTCTTCATGGTGGTGGTGGTCTGGATTCAAGCTGGAGATGCTTGTTCTTGAACCGAGCTACACCAGGACGTGGCTGTCTCTTTTTATAGTTTTCAGTCAAATGCGATGACCCATTATTATAATCTTCGTAGCAACGCAATCTATCCGGTCACCCCCGTGGAATCGGAATCAGCTCACCGCCAATAGAGGATTCTCATTTCTATTTTCTCGTATACTTTGCAGGGGCTATTATAAGCCGGGCAACCGGCCGAAATAAAGTATGTAGATCCCAGATCGATATATTGATCACTATCCCGGCACTGCCTTGTTTCTGATAGATGAAAATAATCTAGATTGTGTACAATATTTAAATTCTATAGTGTAAATGTAAATACCCATGATGCAACATACTCCAACTCGCCAAGTCCCATGTCCCTCGAGATCCGCCATCTCGTGATCTTAACGTCACTCCACGGTAAAATTCCCCCCAATCATATCCAAATTAAGCTTTGGCTTCCCCTCAAGCTTTGCTCTTGGCATCGGCATCGGCAGAAGTCTTGGCCGCTGCGGCCTCGTCTTCGGCCGAGAACTTGAGGCTGATGCTGTTCACACAGTGCCGCTCGTCCGTGGGCGTGGCATACCCCTCACCCTTGAAGACGTGACCCAGATGGCCGCCACAGTTGGAGCACACAATCTCGGTGCGCTGCATGCCCAGCGTGTTATCCACATTGCGCTTCACAGCACCCGGGATGCTATCGAAATAGGCCGGCCAGCCGCACCCAGACTTAAACTTGTGCGTCGCCTTGTACAGCGGGGCCTCACAGCCCGCACAGTTATACACACCAGCCTCGGCAAAGTGCTTGTCGTAGGCACCGGTGAAAGGAGCCTCGGTGCCCTTTTGACGCAGGATACGAAATTGCTCTAATGATATTAGTTTGGTATGTATAAAGAGGAGTGTGTGCGCACTCTGACTTACGAGGGTTGAGGACCGCCTGCCACTCAGAATCGGAACGCTGATCCGGAAACGACATGTCGTCAGATTTAGCAGCAGCAGAGGACGAAAAAAGGCTTCCGAGAAAAGGGATTGATGGCATGGAGCGCAGGACGGCGCGAGATGTGGCAGATGGCGGCGCTGGTGGAGGAGGGAGGGAGAGAGGGAGACGGCGGAAGAATGAGGTACCAGCAGAGGCGGAAAAAGCAGACACGGAGTGGACGAGGGTAGTAAAGCGTGTAAAGCGTGTGAAGCGTGTGAAGCGCATAAGGGGTGTTTGTGGGAGTGTATATACGTTTTTACTTTTGCAGTAGTTGAGAAACAGCGTCGTCGTTGCCAGTATATATAGATGAAAGAGACGTTGATGGTTGATTACATGAGATGAGACGGTGGCGAGTATGTAAGTATCCGGCGCAAGTCCAGCAGGTGCGCCTGCCTGTTTCAGGGCGATCGGATGTGGAATCCAGCGCCACCCCTCCTCTATTGCTCCCCGGATTACGTGATTATCTCATCCCCATTGCCTAATGTGGTGGTTTTGATAACTTCTGGTTGATGATAAGCGGTGCTAGTGACTGCTTCCAAGTAGCTACCCATCCTTCAGACCCAGATTGGGAAGTGCATTGAAAACGGAAGGAGCAACCACCTCTTCTTCTTCCTATGCTTACAAGGATAATTGGAGTTGGTCATTGTTCTTTCCTCTTTTGTATTGTTGCCTATTTACTATGTCTCTCCGCGTCACTATTATCTAATCATGCAGATGTATCACGTATCGTCTTCAAGAGCCGACTCTAATGCATGTAGACACGCACAGTAATTACAGCACCCGCAACAGCGTACATTACACACAGTACTATAACGTCGCACTCCAAATGCACTGTACACATGTCCCTAATGCCCCACAATATTTGACCACTTGTCTATCCCTCAAATTACAACTACCACTCTGTACCTCCTTTCCAACCCAATCTTAACATCACCACATCCTGATTAAACCACCACAAAGGCCTTCTTTGCTCTACACACCGCATCAACATAGCCAGCAACCAGCTATTCAACAAGGCACAGCTGCACTGGCTTCACATCGATAGCCAGCCCAATTTCGACCCTCTCCCCCTCCTCATCTCGCCTTCACATCTCCGTCGGATCCACCATGTCAAGACGAGCTCCGAACCCGGCCGCTGAGCGCGCGGCGCAAAATCAGCAGACCATCAAGAGCCTTTTGAAGCTCGAGTCAAACAAGATATGCTCCGACTGCAAGAGAAACAAGCGTGCGTTGGCCTTTCTTATCACAAAATCCTGCCTTTTGTGTCCCCTCCCTCACCCTTTGACTCGGGTGCCCAACATCTATTCAGACTGATAGCTAACATGTGACAGATCCCCGGTGGGCCTCTTGGAATCTCGGCGTCTTTATCTGCATTCGTTGTTCCGGCATTCACCGTGGCATGGGCGTTCACATTAGCCGTGTCAAGTCGGTCGACCTCGATACTTGGACAGACGAGCAACTCCAGAGCGTCCTCAACTGGGGCAATGCCCGCGCTAACAAGTACTGGGAGGCCAAGCTGGCTCCTGGCCATGTTCCCTCCGAGGCCAAGATTGAGAACTTTATTCGCACCAAGTACGAGCTCAAGCGCTGGGCAATGGACGGCCCCATTCCTGACCCGGCCACCCTCGACGCCGACGCCGATGACGACATCCCCCTGAGCATCGTTAAAGAGAAGCAAACCATTGATCGCAAGGAGAGCGTCCGCAAGGCATCTGTTGGTAAGACTAGCAGACCCACCGCAGCAGCCATTGATCTGATCGGCGGCGGCGACTCTTTCACCTCATCTACACCGCCACCCCGTGCTAGCACCATCAGCCCGAACGCGGCACGTGTTCCCCCAAAGGCCGAGCCTGCACCGCCCAAAGCCACAATAGCGGCCCCGAACAACGCCAAGGACTCCCTTCTCGGTCTCGACTTCCTCGGTACCGCACCTACCGCCCCCGCACGGCCATCCAGCACAACTGGTACTGCTACCGGCTCCGCCCAATCGCGGCCCGACCTCAAGCAGTCTATCCTTTCCCTCTATGCGACTGCACCCCGCCAGCAGCAGCAGCCCCAACAGCAGCAGAACATAGGCGGCTTTGGTGGCATGCAGTCACCCGGTCTGTCTCAGGGCTCCAATGCCGGGTTCACGGATGCGTTTAGTAATCTGAGCTTCTCGTCCACACCAGCTCCCGCACAGTCTAAGCCTGTCGATGCATTTGCAGGCTTAGGCGGTTTCAGCAGTGGCAGCAACAGTGCTCGCTCGACTCCCGCTCCGGCTGCTGTGGCCTCTTCGTCTGGCTTTGGCAGCTTGGGTGGAGGCAGCTTCTTTGACGCCAAGTCTTCCTTCTCTGCCGCGCCCGCACCGCTGCCCAAGCCCGCCACCTCGTCTGCATTTGGCGGTCTCGGTGGTTTCGATGCTTTCTCTTCGTCCCCTTCGCCCCCTGTAGCATCCAAGCCTGCCGCCTCTTCTTCCAATGCTTTTGGTGACCTGTTCGACTTTGGCGCCCCTGCACCTACGCCCACTGCCACTGCTGCTACACCACAGCCTACCGCCTCTGTTTCGAGCCCGCCTCCTGGCATGAACTCCGTCTTCAACTTGTCTGCGCCGGCTACGGCTCAGTCCGCCAAGCCCTCAAGCCCTGCTGCTCCTGTGGCAACCAGCCCCATGGCTGCCGTGAGCGCCAACTGGGGCAACTCGGATGTCTGGGGCAACGATGGATGGGGTGCACCAACTGCTGCCGCCACACCTGCTGCTGCTCCCTCTACGACAGCAAGCTCCGGTGGTTGGGGTAGCAGTGCTACCGCGAGCGGCACCAACTCCTTTGCTGCCCAGAGCATCGTCCCGGGTGCAACTGGTGGATTTGTGCCTGCACCCAAGGTGGCTGCCGATGAGGAATTTGGCGGCTGGGCTTCGAGCACGCCTGCTGCTCCTGCAAGCAACAGTGCACCAAAGCCTGCTAGCGGATTCGGCGGCGCAAACGAGGACCTGTTCTCCAATGTCTGGAACTAGGAGACAGCAGGAGTATAGCGCTTTGAGATTCTGTGTTTTGTTTTGTTTCCTTGCGTTTTCTTTTTGCAAGCAACTAGAGTAGTGACGGCTGTGTCCTTTTATATTGTCGTTTGCGTTTGCATTTGCATTTGCATTTGCATTTGCATTTGCATTTGCATTCCTTTTTCTAATTAAAATATGATGTTTGGATTAACGGCTGCAATAATTGCGAAGCGCACTTTTACTAGTTGTTAGGTTTGCAACATTCCACGCTATACATAATGATGAATAAAATCAAAATAATTTAAAACTAATACTTAAAAAGACGAGCATCGATTCCCAGAACGCAAGCCGAGTCTTGCCAACCCGTGCTGCCGAAGCATTTCCAAATCAGATATCCAAACGCCGTGCTATGCCAGGTATAATATCATATCGCAGTTGTGATTGCGATTGCGAGTTTTTTCTAGGGTTTTCTTTTATTTCTTCAAAAGAAAAGACAAGTCAAACATCCGGACTGCTTAGAAGATCAACTTCAATGCGTAGTACAGGAAGAGGAAAGTGCCAATGATGATGCCGGCCAGCTTGAGGATGGCAATACGATTGCCGGATGCTGCCATGCGGGTGAGACGACCGGCCGAGCCCTTGATCTGCGAGGACATAGTTGAAAAAGTATCGTTGGTCGAGTCAATCACATCCTGTGCACGCGCATTGTCGTAGATGTCGATGGTGACGCCGCGCAGGGCCGACACCTTGGCCGATAGCTCCTCCAGGCGCGAGTTGTTCTGGCGCTCGCGATCGTAAGCGTCAGACATCTTGGCGATGTAGTAAAGTGGTAGATGGAAAGAAGATCAAAGTGGGCAGTGGAGGCCGAGGCTGAGATTGAGGTCGAGAATTGAGGGTCGAAATCGAGGGCGTTGATGCGATCGAGTGCAAAGTTCAAAAAGAAACAATGGTTCCACTGATAAAGGTAGATTGGATATTGCAGTGGTTAGCAGCGAGTGCGTGTGCGAAACCGCTGGTAAAAGCGAAAATGTGGGAAATGGAAATGGGAAAAGGAGGTGAAACAGTTGCATGAATCCAGAATGCTGGCGATGACGATGGCCCGCTTCCGATTTCAGTGTGTCGAGTGACCAGTTTCTGTGGCTGGAGTCGACACCGCCACAAATCAAGTCTTGTCTTTCAGGACCAAGTCCCAAGTAGCTAGCGCCGTCCAATCACGCAGCTCTTCCCTATTTTCTACTGGCAACTGTCGATACTCAGCCCCTCCGTTACTTCCGTCCGACCCAGGCGTCAAAGGCAAGAGCAACCCGGCGTCAGAAAGCGAAATGCCAGAACCAGAAGGCTCAACTGACACAATTATCGTGGCTGTCTTATTTAATAGTTGAAGGGAATGTGCCCTATGTGCTGACCTAATATCGCCAACCGCATCTCCTTCTTTTACTCCCATATATATCTTTTTTAGGCACCTTTTTACTTGCCGCAACAGCACTCTTACGCCACCCGCGCCCACCGTAGCTCCCGCAGCTACCCTGCTGACCAGTCCAGGCGGATCTCAATATAAGATATCTTGTCTTGTATCTACAGTATTGCCTTCATACGCGCGGCTACCACCACATCGCGGGTTCCCTCCCATCAGTCATCCTCCTCGTAAGTTATCTTGTTAGGCTCTGCTGTAGTGCGTCTGCCTGTTCTGCGTCTATTTGAGAGAGCTGTGATCTCAAGATCTGCTTTACTTTGATTCTCATATATCCTGCGATACCTTTTCTTCTTCCAAGACTGCCGTGTACCGTCCACTTGGCACTCCACCTCGAGCAAGGTCGGCCTTCATCAGCTGTCTTCTGGCATCTTGTCTCTGTTTCTTATGGTCTTTATCTTCTTTCGAATACACAAGTCTCTCCAAAATTCATAAAAGATACATGTCCTACGGCTTTCTCGCCTCATTTCGACCCGACGTCGACCCTCGCCTTGACGTCGAGAACATACTTGAAGCCGACCAGGAACCACTAACGACGCTTTAATAGGCATCCACTTCTCTCCAGAAACCCACCAATCTACGGCTACTTGGCCGCCAACCACCTCGAATAGCTTTGTCTGCTGCTCCGCCTAGACTCTCTTAGCCTGTGGCACTGTGACGCTATTGCACATATACTCCATATTACGACAATCGTCGCCGTTGAGCAATCTCAGGTCTTACGTTCCCCTCTTCAACCGCCTTTTCTCAGCCTCTTCAGCAACGTTATTTGACAACGATCACGCAGCCGATCGACAACCCGACCAACAACCCGATCAAGCGCAACCTCTTCTCCCTTGCTGTCGCAGTACTCTGTCTACATCTACCCCTCGCAATGGGTCTCAACAGTCCCCTACCGTCGTCTATGGCGTGTAAGTATTATCCAGCCCGCTTACGTCGGCGCTCGGAGCTTCGTAAACGTCGGCTAACATTCTCATCTAGCGGAGTGCAAGAAGTGCAGCAAGATTCTTGCTTCCTTTATTGACCCGCGCCAGGCTTTTGGTCCTGAAAAGGTCATTCCTCCCTCTGTTCTGGCAGAGGCCAAGGTATGCACATTTCGAAACCCGGCTACCTCATAGCTTTTAGAGCCCTTTGTGGTTGCGCCCGTTCTAACAGCTTTTTTCCAGGGTCTTGCTATTCTCACAGTCATCAAGGCCGGCTTTCTCGGCTCTGCTCGATTCGGCAGTGGTCTCGTCATTGCACGCTTGCCCGACGGTAGCTGGAGTGCCCCAAGCGCCATCGCAACCGGTGGTGCCGGCTTCGGCGGCCAGATCGGTTTTGAGATTACTGACTTTGTTTTCATTCTCAACGATGCCCGCGCCGTCAAGACATTTTCGCAAGCGGGTAATCTTACCCTCGGTGGCAATGTGTCTATTGCTGCGGGCCCTGTCGGTCGCAATGCCGAGGCTGCCGGTGCTGCCAGCCTGAAAAGTGTGACGGCCATCTTCAGTTACTCCAAGACCAAGGGTCTGTTCGCCGGTGTTTCCCTTGAGGGTTCCGCCATAATTGAGCGCAAGGATGCAAACACAAAACTGTACGGCCGCCCGATCAGCGCACGCGAGCTGTTGTCAGGTGTCGAGCGCCCACCCCACGAGGCTGCCCCACTCCTCAACATCCTCAACTCGCGCGTCTTCAGCAACGGCCGTGTCGGCGACGATGCGTACAACGATATCCCCGTGTATGACCAAAACCACGACAACGTTATCTGGGGCGACCGCCGGGGCAATGCTTATGGCGAGGGCCAGCCTCGTGACGGTGGCCGGGACTCCTATGGCGCCCCCAAGCGGGCATCAACGACCTCATGGCGGGATGATGCGTACGACGAGCCCCCGCACCAGTTTGGCAGCGGCTCGCGCTCTAGCACATTCTACGACACCGGCGCGAGTGCACGAGATGCCGGCCCCGGCAGACCGGCTGCACCGAAACCCAACTTTGCCAGCAAGCAGGCACTGCTTAAGAAGAACGAAGCTGTGGCGCTGTTCACATTCGAGGCGGACCAACCTGGCGACCTGGCATTTAAGAAGGGTGATATCATCACAGTCCTGAAGAAGACGGACAGTGACAATGATTGGTGGTACGTATGCCTCTCTTTAATGCTCGAGACTCTAAATTCTAACTGTTTTTTTAGGACTGGAATGGTTGGCACAAGACATGGTATATTCCCCAGCAATTACGTCAAGATGAAGGAATAGACTTGGAGCTTTAGCATCACTTTCAAAAGACGACTTGTTATGTTTAAAATCTGTCTATGGTCCTTTTTGGGGGGCTTGATTTGTTTTTCTTCCCTCTCTTCTCTTTTTGCCTGCATCAATTTTACCATTATTTTTGGGGGATATCCAGCTGCAGAGCTGTAGGAGACTGTTCGTTTGGATTATTTTTATGACCTCCTTCTCCCTTCTTATAGCTGCATGCGCTACCTTTGTTTTCAAACTTGTTATTGATGGTCGTTTCACTTCTGATAGGTATATCCCAATTTTTATTTTGATTATATTTGCCTTTCTTGTCAATTCCTCACTTTGGATTAAAACTTGATTGCTCACGATCGACTCTCGCCGACCCCTCCAATATAACGGAAGAAGACACGGCTCGCCATGCTCCGCCGATATCCATGAAACGTCATGAAACGGTGCGCATCAACCACACATCAGGCTTGGGGGGCGACTGTCCGTCATAAACGACGGCAACGAAGACAGCCTCCGCCACTGTTGATGCAACGTCATGCAGACTGTTCTCTCATCAGTCTTCCACCGAGGCTCGTATCGAAATACCTCTCTAGTCTAGGACGGGTCGTCTCTTCCTCGTGTATGGCTCCTCTAGCAATTAATACTTTTATATTAAGCAATCTATTCACATCACATGGCCAATATAGTATATTCTCTTACTCACTACCGACTTACTCATTTGACCTCTTGCTTCAGTCGTTTCCAGGATAACCTATTCGACATACTTTTGCAGCCAGTTGTCCACCCTCCTCGTCAAGACTATCAAATTTACAGGTGCTGCCCAGATATCATGGCTGTAGAAAGCAGGCCGTCTGGGCCGGAAACTGTGAGTCCGCAGCAGTCTTTCGGGTCCTGTTTTCATGTTGATTTAACTATATCTATATTGCAATGCACATTGCAGCTTTGGTTGTATAATGCAATGGGCTTCGTCTCCTCTTTTCCCCTCTCACTATCACGCCGCAGCAGAATATATAAGAAGCCGATGAACGTCCATCTTGGCAAAGAAAAATCGTTCATCTCGACATCTACACGCCACGATATTGCAATATCTCTCTCATTTCATCTAATAACCCTCACCCTCACCATCAGAAAATACTATCAACATGCGTTTCTTTGCTCCCCTCCTTGTGGCGGCTACAGTGGCCGAAGCTCACTGTTTGTCTTTCCCATAATCTTCTTGATTTGAGTTTGATTAATAATATTATTTGCAGACACTTTTTCTGGCCTCCTTGTAGACGCCAAGACTACTGGTGACTGGACGGCTGTCCGCAAGACCAAGAACTGGCAGAACAATGGCCCCGTCACAGACGTCACTTCTGATGATATCCGCTGCTTTGAGCTGAGTCCCGGCACAGCAGCTGAGCTGACGGCCAATGTCACGGCCGGCTCAACGATTGGCTTCCAGGCCAACCCAGACATCTACCACCCCGGCCCGCTGGCATTTTACATGGCCAAGGCTCCGGCGGGTAAGACAGCAGCAACATTTGATGGGTCGGGTCCCGTGTGGTTCAAAATCTATGAAGAGCAGCCAAAGTTTGGCGGCCAGGCGATCTCATGGTCGAGCAACGGACTAAAGACGCCATCCGCCACAATCCCGAAGTGCCTACCCAGCGGTGACTACCTGTTCCGTATTGAGCATATCGGCCTTCATGTGGCCCAGAGTGCTGGAGGTGCACAGTTTTACATCTCGTGTGGACAAGTGACTGTCACGGGCGGAGGCAGCAAATCTCCGACAGACCTAGTGGCGTTCCCTGGAGCTTACAAGGCGACAGACCCGGGTATTCTCATCAACATCAACTACCCAGTGCCGACATCTTACACAAACCCCGGTCCCAAGGTGTTCACATGCTAGAGGCATCGATTTGTCTAATTGTGTTTAGCTACAGTCTCTGGTATTAAGGCGCTTTGATAACCTTGTGGAAAACCATGTAGCAAATTGAGATCAAATACTTGGGCCACCCATTAGAGAGCTCTTGGAAAACAGCCCTGCCCTTTGTGAACAGATTGCCAAAAACCGAGTTCTAAACTCAATAGCATAGCAAGCGATAAGCCGCGCCTCCTCCTCTATAAAACCACCCTCTCCAAGTCTTCTGGTAGCATCCATACACTCTTTGAGCATCTGGTCTTTCAGACTTGAGAGATCTTGGAACGCCTCCATTCCGGCCAAAAATGCTACCTCGGGCTCAATAAACGGTTTCTCTGTCTGCACTTCCTGCTCTACCATTCCGAGTGGTTTGGGTGTCTTTGGTGTTGCAGATGTATTGGCTGCTGTACTTTCCGCTTCGGTACTTGATCTCTGACTTGAGAGGCGAGGTTGTGCGAACGCATCGCTTCCTTTTCAGTTAGCGTTTGTATAAATTATAAGAAATCACGACGCAGAATACTTGCCATTGGCCTGGCTTGGGGTCCGAGATATATGTCTTTGAATGGATGCTGGCAGCTCTCGTCTCGGTGGAGGCTTCTCCGGGGTTTCTATCGCTCTGGATATGTCCTGTTGAACCTCTGTAACAGGCAATTTTTCCTGTGGGATACTGCCTAGCCTAGAGACACTCGGGGACGCACTTGATAGGCGACTGCTTGGCAGACGGCTATGGCTGCCTTCTCTTTCATCCCCATATCCAGTCAGACTCGCCCACATGGAAGCCGCCCTGTCAACAGGCAAGGACTCCCGCCGTGCCGGGCTGGGTACACCTACATCATTCATGGCTATGCTTATTCTGTTCTTTGGTGCATTAAACCCCTGGCTCACTTGCGCCATGTCTGTATAAGTGCGTTTCGATGCATTTGACGCATTTGATGCTCCCAAGGCATTGTACAGTGAGTCGCGGCTGACAAATTCTGACGGGCTCTGAGTAGGCGGAAGTGGTGAGTAGGATTGCACAGAATAAGGGGATTCCCCTCCATACTGCTGGCTATGTGCTGGGCTCTGCGCTCCATATTCGGGATATGGACTGCGAGCTGGAGGTGGTCCCAGTTCTGATGGCCCAGAAAATGGAGGCACAGACGGTGTCCTGCTCATGGAACGGTTGGCGGTCTTGAACTGTGTCTTACAGCGAAGCCCCAGTCGTAAGAACGCTTGTGATGCTGCTTTGAGGTCTCCAAGACTGTGGAAGCACAACTTGAGGAAGCAGTTCTGTTTCTATATAGTTAGTATTGTTTACTTTCATGAAAAGAAATATAAAAATAAACTTGGGCCTTGCATTTTGAGATCCTGTCTGAGATTCATCCTGCGAGACGATCTGAGAATGTAGACGGCTAAGTGATTCTCTAGTGCTCGGCTGGTCCGGATCCAAGTAAAGAAGAGTTGCCCGGGTAGGCGGCACGAGGCGTATCTCATGGTCTCTGGCGAGGAGCTTGGTGATATCTATGGTTTTCTTTGGAAGTTAGTCAATATTCCTATCTTCGATATATTGGCCACTTACAATGACATCTCCGCCTAGAAGGATCCGCAGAGTATAGGATACGGGCTGCACGGCCGCTGAGCCAGCCATCGGCTTTTTGCCTGCCAGTCGAGCCTTGAGCCTCATTTCACGCACAGATGTCGAATGTGTTGTGGCAGACGAGGCTGCATTCTTGTCGAGGTGTAGTGTCAGTGGGTTTGTTGCTGTACGTGTTGCCGTCCTCTGCTCTGTGATGGCTTCTTGAAGGTCCCAAGGTCCACCAGGATGAGCCATCTTGATGTGCGTTATGCTCTTTGGTGGGTTTTCAATACCTTTTGGTGTATATGCTAGGAGGCAATGAGAGACGATGAGAGGCAATGAGACATGATCAGTGTACAATGGTCAAGGCTCAACAGCCTGGATCCATGTCGGCATCATATTGGGTCCAATCCGGAAGGTGCCATGGCCGGGGGTATTGTCGATAGCCATCAGGCGGCAGGAACAGCCATGCATCTGTGCTCTTTCCGTATTTTTGAACTACCATGATGTCTCCTTCCTGTTTTGTGTTATTTACTGCTTGTCTTCACAGCATGGCTTTTGAAGTTTCTACAGTGGCAGGAACGCTCTGATGAGACAACACCGGCCACCACAAAGTATTCAGCCTAATTCTCAATAGTCTTAGGAAAAGAACGTCAGTTTAGCTAAAAGTTGACTTGGATATTTATCTGGTTTTTATTATTCTTGTTCAGTCAATCGCAAACTGCCAACCTCAACACGATACCAAATACAAAGTGTGGTGATAAGGCACAGTAGATAGCACAGATAGCACAGTGCTTTATGGCTTTATGGGCAACTGCAGCTTTGTTGTGGCCCGTCAGCGCATGGGGTAGCGCATGGCTTACAGGGAAGGTGCGGCCCTGCAGAATCTGCACTTTCCCGGTGACGCATAATTAAGCAATTGTTCACTCATAAAGAGAAGAGGTAACGGGCAGATGCATTATAACGGCCACATCTTGGACATGGTATCATCCCGAATAGGAAAGAGGCCAGAGCTCCTTCTTTATCAATTGAAATGGACGGAAGGAACGGTGTGTGCAGGGACAGTAAAGTGCAATGAGCCGCAGAACAAACAGGTCACTCCTGCCTCGTCTTGTCGCAGATTTAGGGTCTTGCGCCGCTCTTTGTCTGCCCCCGAGCCTGCCTCACCTGGTAATAAAGTGCTGACAAAATGTATTTTACCACACGTTCCTGCCCAATCCACGTCCCCTCCCTTCGCCAATCACCGTCGCGCCTTCCCTCATTTATCCCACACAGGCACAAACCGGCCTGTCGCTACTTCCCAAGAGTGACCGAACCACTGAACGGTCTTTCTCCACTCTGCTCGACCAAGCCAGGCGTGCCTAGAGAACCAGAGAACCCAGAAAAGCCAGAGAACCCCCTCTTCACCTACAATTGGGTTTTTTTGTATTTATTTTTGTAATTTATTATTTTGCCTTTCTTGCACTTCGGTTCCAATTTCTCCATAATATCATTTTCCCTTTTTTCTCTCCTCTTTTACCATTTTCTCTTCTCAATCACCATTCCACCTCTGCCACCACAGTCTCGAAAAAAATAGCAATTGTGCCTCTTCAACTCGTCTGCATCTATCCGACAGCTTTACCAACCCATCACGAACACTCACGAATTCATTATTTTCAGCAGTAATTCAGTTCGTGCTCTCCGAATACCGTCCTCGTCGAACCAACACCACCTCTGACCGACCGCTATCCGCCCACGTCCAACAACAGCTCCCCTGCCACTTGTCTCTCCTTGTCCACCGTGTCTCTCTGCCTCATCTGTACCTTCACTCTACCTGCCGTGCCTCTGTTGGCTTTCACCTCTCGGCTTACATCTTCCGCAACTCAATCCACGTTTCCATCCTCCTCTTACTGTTACATCGCCACATCGCCACATCTTGGCTCGTACCTCCCCCCCTCGACCGTGATCGAGCTCGGTGCCGTCTCCTCAGCTAGACTCTTCGTTGCACAAGTCATTGAACCGTCATCGTCACGTATACGGCTTACATCCATCCACCCTTGCAGCCAGGCAATCACCACAGAGACTTCTAGACTTCCAGCCTTCGCTCCTCGCTTTGGCCTGTCTTTGCCCGCTAGCCTACATCTACCATAACCGTTTCACTCGTCACATCACGTCATCTACGTTATTGAAGCCGTCTGGTATCTCTGGCTGCCTGGCTTCCAGCCTGTTTTTGGATCCCCTCTCACTATCTCGACTGAACACTCGTCTGTGTCTGCTCTCTCATCCAGCTCCCACGTCGACTACTCTACCCAACTATCACAAACTCTCGCGACCACATCCATTTCCACATTCGCTCCATATCATAGACAGCGTCGCTCCTTTGGTCTCCTTCTGCACTTCTCTTTCTTTGTATCATTTTATATATTTCTCTATCTTTATAATTATTTTTATAATTTCCCCCCAAAAAGTCAGACCTCATGGACAACACTCTGTACGGCCGTCGCACCAAGTAAGTCATGGCGCCCTCTTCCCTTATTTTTGCTGGCAGCCTTGCACTAAATCTAACACCTGGATTTCCCTCAGCTCCACCAAGCTTTCTCTTTCAACAAGCAACAATACCTCCTCCGGTAGCAATAGTGACATCCCGCAATCGGCAACACGAAATGCCACTTTCCCCCGGCGATTTGGCGGCGACAGCTCGTCCCACGGAAAGCCGAACCCGTTGAATACAGCCACAACACCCGGTGGTAGCCGCATTATGAGCCCTGGCGGCCCTGCCTCGAGTGCTTTTGGTCTTGGATCTGGCGCATTCTCTAGTTTCGGAGCACCAGCCAAGACGCCCAAGTCAACATCAAATCCATTCGATGTCGGTTTCAAGGCTGCAACATCAACAGGTGCGGCGCCGGGGACTGGCAGTCCGGCTGGCGACAAGACGGCAGGAGTAGGAGCTGTGGCACGCTCGTCTACAGTCACCGCCTCATCCTCTGGCGCACAGGCGGGTGCTGCTAGCAAAGACAAGGCGCTGCGGTACCTCTTGCGCACTGAATGGGTGTTCTGGTTTCGCCCACCTATCAGCAAGGCAAACGGATACATTGAGTACGAGAAAACGCTTCATCCCATGGCATCCGTTAACTCTGCCGAAGACTTCTTCACCGTGTACACGCACCTGAAGCGCCCGTCGACACTTCCCCTTGTCTCTGACTACCACCTTTTCCGCAAGGGCATCCGCCCGATTTGGGAGGACGCCGAGAATCGCAAGGGTGGAAAGTGGATTGTGCGTCTTAAGAAGGGCGTTGCCGACCGGTACTGGGAGGATCTTCTCTTTGCCATTATCGGCGACCAGTTTGGTGATGCGTCGGACGAGGTGTGCGGCGCCGTTCTCAGTGTCCGTAACGGCGAAGATATTCTAAGCGTGTGGGCCCGCAATGACGGCGGCCGTGTGCTTAAGATTCGGTACGTTTCGTCCAAGTTGTTCTGCTTAAGGTTTAAAGTACTAATTTTTTTTATCAGCGAGACAATGAAGCGAGTTCTCAACCTCCCAGCAGATACTAAGCTCGAGTGGAAGAGCCATGACTCGTCGATCCAGCAACGGTCTGCTCTGGAGGAGTCGCGCCGGGAGAAGCCCAATAACCACCATCACCACAACAATAACAACCACAATCACAACCACAACGGTAACAACGGTCACCACCACAACAACAACGGCAACAACAACAGCAACCATCACAACCACTCACAACACCATCAGTCGGACCGGCGCGCAGGAAAGCTGCCATACACCAACACACGGACAAGTAACGAGGACCAACCTTCTTTTGCGAACAACAGCACGCCATAGAGGAGACTGTGCATGCAGCAAATCGAGCGACAAAAGTCGTGGAAATCGATAGATGGGCTTGCTACCCAAGCCGCGCCAAGCCATCGCATCCACAAGACATGTGGCTTAGAATCATTAAAGATGGAAGACTAGAACTGTGAATGACAAGGAGTCTTGAAGGTATAGGAAGGTTTTGGAAATGGCATTTTTTTGTATTATTATTGTCAGGTCTTTTGTTTTGTCGTTTACATTCTTGTTTGTTTGCCTAGTATCTTTATTTGTATTGGCATCATAGCAATTTTGCGACAGCGGGCTATTCATTTTATCACGGTCCATGTCCTTTATCCATCTGTTGTTCTGTTATTTAAGCTTTTTCTGTTTTTCTTGTGTTTTTACGGGTGGTGGCATAGCTGTTGTTTATGGTATTTGATGGTGTTTTGTACTGTTAACATGGTGTATAAGTGTATTTTAGCATAGTCGAGGGGTCCAGCAGCAGGGGCACGAGGTGATTGCCTCATATTCAAACAAATATAAATCACTTTACAGATATTCTGATATTCTAATATATTCTAATATATTCTAATATATTAATATGATATACTGTGTTTCCTACTTTTTGCTTCCGTTGACAGGGAGAGTCTTGCCCTTGCCCTTGCCGTTCGTGGCGGGCGGTGCAGGCCGTTTGCGCCGCTCCCAGATCTGAATGTAGGACTCAGCCAAGTACAGCAACTCTCCGGCCACGGGCTCGACAAACAAGTCCTGGGCCACGACCCATTTGTCGGCACCGTTCTTGTCCGAGTTATCCGACGAGTCTTCTGCTGAGGTCGCGCCAGACCGGTCCCGCAGCTGGACTTTCCATGTCCGCCGCTCCTCGGCAGAGTCGACAGCGACATCGTCGCTCCGTGCGCGCACGGCCTCGTGCACGACATTGGCTACGAGATCGTAAATCATATCGTCTTCGTCTTCACTGCTTCCAGAAAACTTCTTGAGGCTGTTGCCCTTCTCGTCTTCCACATACGGCCGCATATCCAGGCCGCGCGGGTCAAATGTGACAATAGTTGGGTTGCGTTCAGTGACAAACTTGTTGGCCGAGAAGCGCTTCATGTGCAGCACGAGGTACGGCGGCAAGGGTCCACGCAGACGGAAGCGACGGCGCACATCGCCCTGGTCGCGCGACGACTGGCCATCGTATTTCTCGAGCAGCGTCGTCAGGGGTACCTGGGGGATGATGTTGCGCTCCTGTTCGTCCTGGAAGAGGGGTGCAGGGGGCAGGTCGAGGGTCAGCAACAAGAAACGCGAGACATCGGGGTCCGCCTTGGGCTTTGGTGGGATCGACGAAGCCGGCTTGCCACCGGCTTGTGCGGAAGATGGCGTTGCGGAAGAAGAGGAGGGCGGTGGCGGTGGTGGAAGAGAGCTGAACGAGTTCAAAGAGCCGGTGGGAGGTGTCATACCCGGTGCGCCAGAAAAGGAAGGAGGCTGCATAGACATGCCGGGTGGTGGCGGCTGACTAAATCCAAAAGCCGCCGAACCATTCAAGCCTGGCGGCGGAGGCATCTGTTGCCGGACAGGAAGCTGCGTATCGATCTGCATGTTGTTTGAGTCAAATGGGTTGGTTGAGTCAACACCGTTTGCTGTTGCTACCTCGGCCGCCGCCGCCGCCGCCGCCGCCGCTGCGGCACCAACAGCTTCGAGCTTCTCGGACGTGACCCGCACGCGGCCCTGGAAGACACGCTGGATTATTGACGACCCTGGGCGAGTACGACTTCCGCCGAGGCCGAGGTGGAGGTTGTTAAGAAACCATGTGAGAAAGTCGACCGGGTCGGACTGGGCCGTGAGCGTGAATCGGCGGTTGGAGCGCAGGGCTACTTCCTGCAGCAATTCGTGCGGCGACACGTGTGCTTTGAATGCGCGCGGATTCCAGATCTTTCGGACAAGCAGACCGAACCGTTTTACCAGCTCGGCGTTTGTGTTGTTTGTGTTTTTTGTATTGTTTGTATTGTTTGTATTGTTTGTGCTGTTTGTGGTGCTGCTAGAAGACGCAAACTCGTCCAGCAGAAGAAAGTTGCGCAATGGCGGCACGTGCGCAAGGGCCTGCACTACAACGTTCAGGTAGTCGTTCTCCTTGATGTTGTTCATGCCAACATAGCCAGGCGTGTATGGCTTGCCCACCAAAGTATAGCAAGGCCGGCCCTTGGCCGCAATACTACCGCCGTGGTCGAGCCTCGCCACATCGGCGCGCGTATACCGCGGATCGGCAACAAATTTGATGTCATCCAAGGACTTGCTGAGCACTTCGTAGCCCTCGGGCAGGACATAGACGCGTTGGGTTTGCATGTTGATAAACACGTGGTGGTCCTCGTCGAGGGCGTGGAAATAGGCGTGCGACTTGAGACCGCGGCCCTGGTAGTAGCGGCCGCAGACGAGACAGGCGTAGACGTTGATGTTGGATAGCGAGACGGAGCACAGCTTCTCAAAGTCAAAGTCAAGCACGTGGCGATCGATAGAGTCGAGGTATAGGTCGTCGTAGCCGGCAGTTGGAGCTGCTTGGCGGACCGGTGCTGCAATGCCAGGGACGTCGTCGTCATCGCTGTTGTCGCTGTTGTCGCCATCTTCTTTAGCTGATCGGCTTGACTTTCCATTGCCACCCCCTTGCGGCGTCAATGCGCGCATGTGCTTCTCCATCTCGGCCATCCGTCCCTCCAGCGTCTCTTCGCTGTCGCCTCTAAACTTTTTGGGCGCTGGCGACGCAACATCCTCCATGGACTCGAGGTCCTCTGTCGCAGGGCGTTTGGACATGGCGCGTCTTTGCCGTTTATCAATCAAAGCTGTCGCGTTTTGAAACGGTAGATAGCTAAATAATCGAATAGCTTTTATTTCGGTTGTTGCGAAAAGCTCTCTTGTCGATGTGCTGTTGTGATGTGGTGCTGTTGTGCTGTTGTCCGAATGCTCTGCTAACACTGTTTGGTGCTGTTTTTTCTGCTAGCAACGGCGCGTTAGCGTAGCCTTATGGTCTGTGCTAGATACCAGCTTATTACTGCCGTTTTCGACCGCCTTCTGTATTTGGCACTTATGATATCATTAGAGCACCATCTGTATTTCAGCCTGTCTTCTTGAATGTCGAGCCTCATTAGATGCATTCAAATTCTATTTACAAGTCATAGCTTAGTACGTGAGTCTACTAGCTATATGTGATTTACAGAGATTTTTAAACGCTTTCGCTTCTTCAATCTTTACATATTTAGCTACAGTCTTGGTAAATATGATTTATTCTGAAAAGTCTCGTGAAAGCTGAACTTGATAAAATAAAAATAATATTAAACTTGGCATCAACGATATACAAACCAAAAAAAGTTGGTGAATTAAGAAACAGAATTAGTTAAAATAATGAAAGGAGACCAAATAGTGTAGTAAAACAGTGTGTATCAAAAAGCCCAATTATCGCCGTCCCACCAGTCCATGTAAGAGCCAAATATAAACCAAATATACACGTCCCGTGTGGGAGCCTCAGTTCTTCGTCAAACTTGTAAACATCAAATAGATAACCAAAAAGAGATAAAAGAAATCACCACCTGATAGTGGTCTTGCGGGTCTTCATATCATGTCGTCCTGCCGCCAGCCCGCGTGTGCCGCATTTCAGAGTCGCCGTGTGCTCACGCAGGTCAAACTCGCACGACTTGACAAGAATCCGCTTCTCGGCCGACACGGGCCGCTGGATCTGCATGTAGTAGGGGAGGGCTTCATTGACTGACCCAGAGGACCACAGAGGGTTGCGCATCGATGTCGTGTGCAAAAGGGTGGCCTGCATCGCCCGTTGCTCATCCCAACGCGCGTTCCCTCCAGGGCCTAGTGGGGTGTCGCTGTAGTCAAGGTTACCTACGAGTGCCGTTGCTTGTTCGCTATTGCTCTCAGATACAGACGTGTGTTGGTGCGCATGTGAATGCGGGTGTGGAGACGGAGACGGTGTTCCAGCATAGCCAGTGTATCCGCCAGGGCTGCTGCTGGATGCCGTCGAGGCGTTTGGTGCTTGTGCATGCGAGGATGACATTGAGCTGGCTGGACTCGGGAGATTGGCAATGTCGACCAAGTTCACATTGGGATCAGACCCGCTGCCAACGCTGCCGGCACTAGTCATGCCAGCACGATGCTCCCGTAAGCTCTCTAAAAACTCCTGTTCCTCTCCCTCTTCCTCAATTTCGACTACCCACATGGCAATACGCGCTACAAGCTCGCTATCCCACATGCCCTCACGCCGCGCACTACTGCGAAGAAGCTGGATGGCTTGGCGCCGTAGCACCCGGTCGCGAGACTTGGTAGCCACTACAAACAAAGGCGGCACAATGCCAAGATCGGCACTGAAGCTAGCTTTGATATGACTAGGCGGACGCTTGAATCCCTTGTGGTAGTCGCTGGAAAAGTCGGTGCTGTGGATGTTTGCGCCGTGGCTGTGGTCGTAGTAGCGGTGGACACATCGTGTAGGATCAGGGCAGCGCACGGCTTCTGCACGCCGCTCTTCATCACCGACAACCTCGTTGGCTAGGTCCACAATTGCGGTAAAGTGTGACTGGAACTCGTCAAACATCATCTCCGAAGTGCTAAAGGTCATCAGACACAAGATCAGTGCCATGATTTGGAACATTTTGAGCACGGCAATGCCTGCCTTTTCTTGGCTGCTCACGCCCAGACTTGCCCGGTTGCGCAGGAGTGGATCAAACGCATTTGACCACGCTTCAATGCGCAACTGAAATACATTGCCTTGAGCAGACAAGTGTTGTGGCAGTAAATTGGGCGGCCCGTTTGCGTTTTGGAACATAAACTCCATCGATCGGAATATAAGCTCACACAATGTATCCCACGACAACCGGGCCTGGCGCAACGACACAAATTGGGCAGGAATGGGATCCTGGTGCATCAGAACACGTGAGCTGATGCCGGGCGTTGCCGCTGACGTCGCCGGTGACGGCCTGCCAGACCATACAGAGGCGCTAGCTGGAGGGACGACTTGTGCGGCGCTGTCGGGTAGTAGTCGGATGACATATGGTTGCGGAAAGTGAAAAGCCATATCATACGACTTGGCTTGGATGGCTAGGCGCGCAAACATCTGCGTCAGCTCGTCCTCGACTGGCTCTGACGACGTTGATGAGCACCGACTCCGCCGGTGCTCGGACCGGACACGATCGAGGAGCCGCAAACCATTTTGAATTTGGATGATAGCCTGCTTGTGGTCACCAATAAAAGAGTCGAAGCATGCCAGCAGCACACTGGCCATTAGCCGTGTCCGTTGCGTGCGCGGGTCTTCGCCGACAAGAGCATATGATGCGGTGCAAGCGCTCGAGTATTGCTTCAACGCAACCTCCCAGTGCCCATAGGCGCTGTCTCTGTCATTCTCACACTGCCTACCCGATGGTGACGTTGGCGGTGATTCGGTCGTCTTCTCCAGTGTCTTGTAGAGCGCACCCAGTGCGACAACGGCGTGTCGAATTGCAGCTTCAGAATGGCACTCGACAAGAACAGACCGAGACCAAAATATGTCGTCAAAAAAGCCAGAGAGCTCGTTGGCCGTCTGTGTGCGGAACAGCTGAAAGTAGAGGCCCTCCTCTTGGCTGAACGACAGCTTGTTCGATGGGTGGTATCGTAGAGGGGAAACGGCGGGAACTGCGACAACAAGAGCACCTGATCCGTGCGGCGCCGCGCCTGACTGGTTGTTTCGTCGCTGCGTAATCTTTTGTGCTCTGCGCGGCGCGAGCTGTGCTGACTGGTGGAGGTGTCTTGGGTAAGGCGGTGCATGATTCGGTGGTGTAAGGGCAGTCTGCTGTCGTAAAGCAGGCGCGAAAGACGATGAGGAGGCGGAGGAGGGTGCAGCGGCGCGCAAAGGTGCAGGCGCAAGGCCAAGTTGCGGAGCTGCGGCGAGATGTGATACCTGGCCAGGTTTTGGTGCGATTCGAATCTCCCCATAAGGGCGCGCGCTTCGGGATGGCGGCGGGTAGCCGGTGCATTCCTTTTTGGAGCGCTCGCAATGGGTGCACGCCGGCCGTTTCTCGTCGCACTTGATCCTCCGTCGTCTGACGTACGTTAGCGAGCTGACGTGCGAAGACACCTAGATGATGATGGCGCAGATTGAAAGAATGCTGGTGCTCCTGGTGCAGCTATACATATATTTCTAAAATGAGCTTTGTCGGGGTCGAACCTACTTGCAATTGCTGCAGCCCGTCTTGACCTTTGGACGGCTGGTCCTCACCCGCCTCGACGCATTTGCATCTGCGGAGGAGGCATTGGTCTCGTGCGGTCCTGTAGATGCAGATGCAGACCCAGACGCATAAAGGGCCATATTCGGGGGTGAATTGAGCTGGCTTTGGAGATTTCGATCCATGTCTAACGCGGCCGTGGGCGGTGATTGGACAAGAGGTGATGTGATGAGATAGCAGGGCTAGCACAGCAATTAAAGATGCGAGCCTCTGCAGCTTCGCAGCTATCAGCTCTCCAGGCCTTTAGCTCTTTAGATAGGGATGTATGTGAGCAAATAGAGGCGAATGGAATCAATGGGTCCGGTTGAACAGTCGAACAGTCGAACAGTCGAACGGTTGAACAAAGGCGAGGCGGAGATTGAAGAGATGTCTGTTGGCCGGAAAAACCTGCGAGCTTGTCGAAGTGAGAGTGTGGAGGAGAAAAGGGAAATAGACGAAAAGAGACGAAGAAGTGCGGCCGTTGTGTCACGGCGTCAAGCCATGGGAGTGTTGTCCTATGTACATGCAGGTATCAATGCCAAACGCAAATGTCCAGATGCAAATGTCAAATGACAGTACTTGTACTTGATATTGAAAGGTGGGAGGTTTGATGGTTGGGAAGGAACAAACGACTGAGCAAAGACGACGGAAGGAACAGGCCAAACCTAACGGGAAGGATCAAAAAGGATGTAATGTAGAAGAAGAGGAGAAAGGAAAGAGCGAGTAGAGGCGCAACACGTCCCAGAAACGGAGGAAAATGGTAATGTAAAAAAGGCAAAAGCGAACAAGGAAGACAAGAGTGAGAATTAAGCAAATCGATCGACCGTTGGGGAACTGTAATACAGCGTACTAATTAAGTTGCCTAGGCAAAGCCGGCGTGCAATGGTGACAGGATTGCGGGGATCTGCACTGCGAGGGCGAGGATAGCTCATCTGGATCGCTCCTTCTTAATAATACGTCGTACAAGTATTACAGTAGTAGCTGATGGATGGGCTGTAGGAGCCGCTAAGGTGGAGTGGGGTTGAAGCTAGTTCGCGGTCTGCTATTGTGCTGTAGAGCCTAGAAGGAAGGTATCTTTGATGAACTGAGGCGAGGCCGTTTAGCAACTGCCGTTTCCGTTGTATTTGCGACTACAGTAATATTCGTAGTGGCCGTTTGGTGGAGATGCTTGAGATTGGGTCGAGATTCAAGTCGAATTATGCTTACTTTGTAGAAACTAGGGCGCCTGAATGCCAAGAAGGTAGTGTCGGTGCCACTATTTTCGAGTATTTCTCAACTGCAACGGTGGCGATTTGTCTATTTGCTGTCTTGAGGTTATCTCGTACGGACCCCCAAATCTAGGGTGTCGGACCCTTTTGAATTTGAAAGGGCGAATATGTTGCTGAAGAAGACGGATTGACAAAGGAAGCTCGAAAAAATATGGTTAGATGTGAATATGAAGAGTATGAAAGAGTGTCAAAGAGTGAATGTCGCGCATATGGACACTAATGCTTGTCGTAGTGTTGGAGATGGAGCAGGCAGGTTCGCGCACACGAGATGGAGGCTGAAAGTCTTGAAGCCCCGACCAGACGATGATTAAGGAACCAATAACTAATAGAAATAAAACTCAACAGGCAAAGGACGTGACGACTGAGTGGGTAGTTGAATATATATAGAAGAATATGATCATATGGATAGCCGAATGTGCCTGGAGGATGAAGAAGCCGTTGATTGAATGCCTTGGGTTAGGAGCGGATGGCTTGATGGGAGACGACGCGATTTGTAAAGCAGCGGCAGCAGTCTGAACAGTCTCAAGCCGAAATAAGTATTCAAGGATCTATCAAGAAGAAGAATAAATTGCGATAAAAGTCAGGGAGACAAGGGAGAGAAGGAAAGAGCTCTGGCTGGGCGACAGCGATATGTGAGCCGTGTCTTGTCGTATGGCTGGGAAGACGAGCTATGAATGGATACATGTGTTAGACGCACGGGCGGTGAATCAAAGAGATTGAAACGCAATGCAAGGTAAAAGCGCAAAGAGTAAGGTGCAAGAACAAAAAAGCAAAAAGCAAATAGGGGGGGCGTGTGAGGGTGAGGATGGAACAGTCAGCAAAGTCGAATAAAACAAATGAAATCTGATGAAGAAATAAACAGTAAATCAAAAGAGAAAGGGGCAAGGGGCCAGGCAGAGGTTGTATTTGAGAGACAGTATTGCCTCCTTTTTCTGCCATCGCTTCTAGGCGTTCTTTTTCTTTTGATTCCATTTCCTTTTGATTACTTTTGGTACGTTGATCCGTCCTTGCCGCATATCAATTTCATTTCTCCTTCATTTCTTCTTATCGTCTTCTGGTTTCATCCTTCACTTGCTTTTTTATTGACCATATCCAAAGACTGCACCTCGTCTGTCTATTCCGAGTGCAATTTCTAGAATGGCAAAACTGGCACACCTGGAATAAACACGACCGACCGAAGCGAAGTAGGCGAGACATTCTTAATGCTGCATGTCTTGGCTCGTTGATTCACTGAAATAGATAAACGGAGCAAGCCCAACAAACTAGTAGTAGCTCAATTTGAGGACTGCAAGGGTGTTGGCCGATGCTTCCATGCAGGAGGATAGAGGATCTGGGAGTGACCAAAGAAACCCAGGAAGCCAGGAAGAACAAACACACAGCGGGAGACGATGCAAGGAGTATGCATAAAATAACGTAAAAATAACCAAACACGAGGACGAGAGGAGAGATATCAAGATAGAAGCGGTAGTTGGCAAATCACAACAGTAAAACAATTCTAGGGACTCACCACTTCAGCTAGAAGGAGAGAGTGCGTCCAGACACTTTCGGATGGGGTGAACTGTGACTTGATGAACGTGGCGTTGTATTGCAAGTGACGGTTCGGGGGGAGAAATGCCGACTTCAGGTGGAGGAAACGGTAGGTAGTGTCTTGAATAGGAGTAGCCAGAAGTCGAGCTGATCTGGTCAATTTGATATTCAGAAGAGGCACGTGCGAGTATCGAGATAGAAGTGCAATGATCGACGGTGGGGAAGCAAAATAACGGTGAGTTGGTAGTTGGTTTGAGGGTAGTTGGTTTGAGGAGGGAGTTGACAGACGAAAAGTCGATATAATGAATACAGAAACGTCAAGACAAATACACCAAATAACCGATAAAGTAAAGAAAGGAAGAGAAACAGGGATGGATAGGCGAGGTGGCCGAGGGGATGTTTTGGAATATATAAGGATAAAGAAAGCGACCAGGAGGAGGACGACAAGAAAGAGGGAGGGGACATATGACACTTGCAGAAAATACACAACGATAAACAACTTACCTAAACGGACCGAAACAAGAAATGAGCTTGATTAATACACTGGTAAGTCAAAGTGCGAGAAAAGCAACAGTCTGCTGGTGACTTGGCTGGAGATGAGGAGAGTGGGTAACAGAGAGGCCGATGATCGAAGCTGTGGACAGAGGCACAAAAGACACAAGGCAGCACGAGGCACGAAACACGGAAGAACAATAACAAGAAACACGAAGACGGCAAGTAGATGACGAGTAGATGACAGCGAGACAAAGTCGTTTATAAAAGACACTGGCGCACACAAGACACAGAGAACACAGGCAGCCATGCATATGCATTATATATTTTACATGCACGCATAGAGGGCTTGAAGGAGCAGAAAGGAGCAGTCTGCGTTATACACATGCAGGCATGTGCGTATGCAGGTGTGTGACAGTCTGTAATAGAGTGAGGGTAAAGGAGGGAGGCCAAGAGAAAGCGCACTGCCGTAGGATGCCACCTTTTCTGTAACACACCATCCTACGATAGCATCAATAAGCGGCTGCTAGGGCATGCAAGCATGGCTGTGCTACACCGCTGGAAGATAGAAGAGGTAACACAATAAAGGCCATTAATGAAGATAAATGCCAGACAACGTGACAGCAAATACAGCATAGCCGGGGACTATGTAGCTGCAAGTGCCAGCACTGTCCAGCTGAGGTTATTACCCATGACTGCCTCATCGACTGAAACTTCGCTGGTTTTGATAAAGTGTCTTGTATGCAAAACCCAAAGTCAAAGATACGATACTTGATGATGCGATGCCAAATCAATGCAGATTGCGTTGCCAGGCCGGTATCGTTCATAGTCGAGGGATTTGGCGTAATACAGGGTGGACTGCAAGGGTACACAGCAGATAGCCGCTCTGCTCTGTGAATGTTCTTGGTTTTCTCTTCCTTTGTCATTTCCTCTGATTGCTTTGCATATCTTTTTTTCTTTCTTCCTCTTCTTTTGATTTCCAGTACTCTTCTAGACAAAGCACACTGGCAACATCCACCTAGTAGCAAACATCGGGCACGCCGACTTCTAGACCCCCGAGAGGAAGCATCGCGATACTGACAAGATGCGATCCAACGAGACAAGAAAATAGATGGGAGATGCTGCAGCACTAGCTTAACACTAGAGCACTAGATCATGGCAGTGCCGTCTGATTTGCTCTCTCGTGCACAGGCGGACTGAATGGCAGACTGACGGCTGCACCTATGTAAGCTGGTGGATGCAAGTAAGAGTACCTTCTATGACATGGTCTGGTCGGGGAACGGGGACCCTCCCTCCTTTTCAGCCCTATATGAAGCATAAATATGGAGACTGCCTAGAGAGCGAGCTGCTGTCAGCTGGCCCTAGGGACCATGCATTGGTATCCCATGGGACGAGTTGCCTCCATGGATGGGTGGTGGAAGAAAAGGTTGTGTATGCAATTGTGTTTGTGATTGTGTCATCTGTGAGGAGAGGCAAGCCGGCAGCAAATATTTAACAATTAATTATCCACCAAGGATGACGCGTCGATAGAATCAAGGAAGGAGCAATGGGCGGTTGCAGAACTAAAGGGGAAAATAAGAAGTAAGTCTATTACAAAACCAGCAGGAGCGATCTGCCACTGCCGGTAACAGAAACTCTAGTACAAATAGTGATCTCGAGATCTGATTGGTGTGTCACAATATTTCCAAGGGCTTTTGCATATGCAGCTTACAAGCTACACAAAAAACTAATAGCACATTGTTTTACTGTAGGGTCAGCCCTACGTGGAAAGAGGTTGCAGTAGGGCGACCAGTGCATCAGTGAGAAGGAGAGGAAAGCGGAAGGTGCGATGGAACAGTAAGTAAGCAAGCACATCAACAACATCAAGACAATTAATTGGCTTGGCGATTCTGGCAGTGCGCTGCAGTTGATTCAACTCTCACACTGAACATTGATGAATGCAAATGGGTATTTAACCAAAAAGACGTCATATGATTTATTGATACGCACAGCATTGCTGGTCAGCGGCCGAGGGCTAACACTGCCACCTTGCATGGACCGGCATCGCACTGAACAGCAAACCGGGCTATGCTCACAATAGCTTGCAGATGTCTGCAAGATAGTTCATATCATGTATTATTTACCCTTTGGTTTCAAACACACCCTCGGCATCTCCAGCCATCAGACGGGATGTGATGCTGCGCCGGCATAGCGGAGAAAGGACGTCATCATCAGCGGTTTAGAGCAGATTGGAGTAAATCAATGATGACTCTCCATCTAGCAATTATTGACTGAGTGCAGCTGCAAACTAAAAGAAACGTTACCCGATAATCTTTGGATGGCTGTGCACCGCGCACCACACTATACAGCAGCTCTTTGGATCGTCATATTGCTTAAACAGACGGATTTATATTATTCTATTCTATTTGACTGTCGGGTACGTGGCAATTACACTGAGAACAACTGTAAATAGAAGGCGCTAGCTGATAGCGGGCCAGGCCCACGACCTGCAATTGCTCGACGTCACCTAAAAACTCAACCTCAAAATTTCACTCTCAGAATCAAAGAATCACAAAATTCAGAAACTCGCGTAAACGACAAATCTCATCCCATACTGTCGATATGCCGGACGAGGCCACGGCAGACCTCATTTTCGCCTCGGACCAGGCCAACCACAACTTTGCCCGTGTCCTCGGCGACTTGCGCCGCTCACACCTGTCCATCGCCCACCGTCTACGGTCGATTCGCCGCGATGCCGCCTTTGTCGCCGCCGTTGCTGAGCAATACCCTGGCTTTGCCCTGGTCGCCAATGAGCGCTGCGGCAGCTGGTACATTCCATCAGCAGGCAAGGATGCTGCTTCCATGAAGTCGCTCAAAACGGGCTCGGCCTACTTCAAGTCAACCGACGGTCACACCGGCCAGTGGTCCTTTAGCATGCGCCGGCTTAACCTCCACCTTCTACCGCTGATATGCGGCCAAGCCGATGACTCGAGCAATGGCAAAGGGGGTGGCTGCATCCTTGTGGACTCGACACGCCGTGGAAAGCGGATGCCCGATGCACTCAGCAAAACAGTTCCGATGTGGTGTTGTGTGCTGAACCGGGCCCTCTTTGCAACCACTGTAGATGCCGAGGAAACACCAAGCTGCCAACTTGCAGAGGATATACAGGCTCTCTATACACCACCCGGAGTTGTGTCTGCGTCAGAAAACAGTCAGATGCTTGCCCGTGTACCAGCCTTTGTTGAGGGCCTACTTCGGCTCGGTGTCCTGGGCCCTGACGTAGCTGTTTGGCGGCGTAAGAACCTGCCTAACGCCAAACCCCTCCGTCCTGTCTGGATTACCCCGGATATGCCATCACCAGATGTCCAAGATTTGCGTGATCGGTTCAATGTCGTTTTGTGCTGCACATCATCTCATGTTCCGTCGACCAACGACAGTAACGACAACCCTGCAGGCGCGACAGATGGCTACTCGGCCGACTACATTCAGGGCGCTGCTGACGACACGGAAAACTGGGCGCATGGCTTGACACCTGAAGTATACTGGTCGCACTGTGAGGAACTGCTGGCTACATCAGAGGCCGACCTACCTGAGCTCATCATATCGCTTGTCAAGTCGGCTACTACACACATCCCTGATGACTCAGGTAGCGCAGTGCACCCATTCGCAGATATTGCCATCACACCATATTTATCTGCTGGTCAGTGGACTGGCGCTGCGGCACCTCCTCCATTGCCGCTGGATCTACCCACCAATACAAATATATGCCAAATCATCTTTGTCAGGCAGACCACTGATGCCGAGTCTTGGGTCAAAGCACCAAACCACCTTGAGATCGGTCTGGGCAAGCAGGACAAGATTGCCGGCCGCACACTTCGGTATGCACTGCCGAAAATATGCGAGCATGCTGCCAACTTTCTGGCACGGTGTGTTGATAAGAACGCACCGGCTAGCATTCGTGTTCTATGTCCTACTGGTCGAGATATCTCTGTTGGGACAGCATTGGCACTGCTGTGCTACTGCTTTGATGAGACAGGCGACCCACGGACGGCAAATAAGTCACCGATTGCATCGGCCATCTTCAACAAGGATATAATTAGGGTGCAGCTGGGCCGTATCATGGTTGCTATGCCACATGCAAACCCGAGCCGGGCTACGCTCCAAAGTGTCAACAGCTTCCTGATGGACCTGCCAAGATGATGCAAAAGTTGATAAAGATCTGATTGATCTGATTGATTTGATTGATTTGATTGATTTGATGCATAGAATATGATAGATCTAATGAATAATGACAATGATGATATATATTGGTAATTATGATAGCCCAAGGTTTGTATAAACTGCATCTTTGTACGGGGCAAACGAGCTTATTGCTATCATCTGGAAAACAAAGTGCTGATTTGCAGGCATCACTGCTGTCTCGAGTGTTGCTCTTTCTCAGCTCTTGTCGTTTATTTTTTTACCTTTGCGTCGAAGCCTGCTCGAAGCCTGAGATAGAAAATGTCGCAATATAGCAAAGAGAGGAAACAACTGAAGCACATTGTCGCCGACAGAATGTATCTGAAAACAAGTGAACGGAAAATATCCACCCTCCCTTCACATCATTCTTAATTTGAGAGCTTCTCAATCTCGGCCAACTTTGAAGGGAACTCGTCCCAATGCTGCATAATAACAATAGCGCCCGCGGCGCGCAGCTCCTGCTCAATCGACTGCTTGCGGTCTTCCGGGTACGGGCCAACGTAGCCAATCACCGGGATCTTGGCGCGTGTTGCGCTGAGCGTACCAGAGCGACTATCTTCAATGGCAACACTCTGACTGGGCTCGACTCCGAGTTCCTTCATAGCGTGGATGTAGACGGCAGGGTCCGGCTTGCTCGTGGGCACAGGCAAGCTTGTTGCCGCCGAGTAGACGTGGTCGGCCGCAAAGTACTTGTCAAAGCCCACCACCTCAAGACTAACCTTGACACGACGCAGTGCGGAGCTAGACACCACAGCAAGAAGATGAGAGCCCTCCTTGGACAGCGCGTCCAGCTGTGGGACAACACCGACGCACGGCGATAGGCTCTGGCGCAACTTGGCAATCACCACGTCCTCCTCGCTGAGCACGTACTTTTCAACCTCGTCGGCTGACAGAGGGAAGCCGTAGCGTTCCTGTAGCGACTTGAGCATGCCACGGAAGTTTTGGCCGACAAACTCTTTGATGAGAGTCGGGCCTGTGAAGTTGGGCGACGGGTCAACGCCCTTGCTGACACAGATCTGATTCAAGAGGTCGGCACAGCCCTCGAAAGCCAGCTCTTCCGATAACACGAGCGTGTTGTCGCAGTCAAAGAGAATGGTGTCAATCTTGCCCATTTTGAAGGTGTTATAGCACAAAGGATGGATGAGAGTAAAGGCTAGGGAAGAAAAGCTGGGGAAGATGGGTAGATGGAGATCTGGAGAGATAAAATGCAGGGGAAAAGAAAGATGGAGAAAAGAAAGGAAGGAAGAAGGAAAGAAGAGCAAGAGCGGCAGTGGTGGAAGCAGGGAAGGTGGACGTTTAAGAAGAAAACTGGGGGGTAGGGAAAGAGAAACTATCTGCGGGCTGGGCCTTCCCTTTAGCCAGGGAAAGGAGGAATGGACATGGTCAAGGTAGAAGCTAAAAGAGCAAAAGCAGTGAGCGAGAGGAAAGAGCTATTATGGGGGTGGAATGAAACGACTAAAGTGGAGATAGATATGAGAGAAAGAGGCACAAGAGAAAGCTGCCCGAGATGCTTCTTTCCTCTTCTGACAGCTTCAATATCCAGTCACAATTGCCATGGCACTGCATGGTTCCGTATTTAGCTGTATACATTCTCTATTATTATGTACTCTGCGGCAATTCTCGCTGCCAATTTCCCGTGGCATCGGTCGTTCCTTCCTTATTTCCCTGATTCTTGTCTTGCCCTGTCCCTCACTCTTTCATTTTTCTTCCTCAGGACCCTCATCTCGGCCGTTCTTTCCTTTGCCGGCCCGGGTACGTTGCATTTGCCTCCTGCTCCTTCCGTGCCTTTCCATTGTCCCGTCTATCCACCGCCAACAGCGCGACGAGTTATTATTATCTCGTTTCCACAGTAGGTTCATAATATGCTCTTTCCCTATTCAAAGAAAGTAGACAACTGTTATAAAAGAGCTCGACTGTACTTGTGTAGGAACCCCGCTCAGTGTCGTCATAGGTGGGGGATTCGGTTCCTGGGCTGCAGCTACAATGCACTCGAGTTACACGGCTACGCTAATACAGGCTGCAACCCCGAAAAAGCGAGATCCACAATTTGTTCATGGCATCAAGTGCTTGAGATATCATGAACTTGGCATCCTAAATTTCATGATGGCTCGCCTTGTTACTAGCTATGATAATTTTAATTTATTTTGCAAACTGTGTAATTTGAATCCAAGGTTCAACGGCCCGAGGAGACCAGCGCCCGACAGAGATTATGGAGGTGCTGCATTCTAGAAGCCAGCTTATGTAGACGTGGCGAATTCGCGGTAGCTAGTTCATTAGAAAAGGCTGTATAGGCAGCAATGTAGGTGGCAATGTACATTTGTAATTACAACGCCATTATGTAGCCGCTATGTATAAATGCAAAACAAAACATGTAAAAAAAACCGGAACAGAATATCAAACAGGGAGAAATGTAAAAAGTAGATCATAGAGGAGGCACCTCTTCGCGGCAAATAGGGCATTGTAGGCGCTTGTTCAGCCATCCGACAAGACACTTTGTATGGAAAATGTGTCTGCACGGCGTGGCCATGTACTGCCGCCGCGCAAAGACACCTGCCACGCCGCCCTCCGTCGGATCAGTAACGCCCGCCCGCACCAGCGGCACATCCAGCGTCTCGCAGCAGATGGGGCAGTCCATAGTCCAGATGTTTGTCGTCGTCGATGCTTCCAGGGGAAGGCTGCCGGCGACCGGTGTCTTGGGCATGTCATCCGCAAAAGTTGGCACAAGTCCGATAGGAAGGCCACCTGTCTCCAAGTCGTCCTCGCGCAAAACACGGTGGTAGTCCCAAGCTTCCGATACCCAGCTCTTTCGGATACCGTAGCGCGGGCCCAGGGCATCCTGGAACGCCAGCACAAACAGTTGTATCCAGACCCAGGCAGCCAGGACAGCAAATGACACCCCGTCGGTTTCGGCAAACAGGATATTATCCGATCGCAGGTAAAAATAGGCAATGGGCATGAGGCGCAGGGCAGACTGCCCAATCATGAATCGCCATGAAAACGCGCGGCGGCTGTTTCGCTCAATGTTGCGGACAATTTGCGGCACCCACATTGACAGATAGATGAATCCAATCATGTTGGTGTAGTATGCACGCGCAGATGCCCACCATGACGTTGCTGCCAGACTCAGAAACAAGAGGACAACTCCAATCAGCGACATGCGGGCGACAACAGTAGAAAAGGGGACCGAATGAGGGGTTGTTGCTGCCGTGCCCGTACTGGGAATAGAAATCGGCCTTTCTGCCGTGGCTGGAGCTGGTAAGAGTGGTGCTGCGGTTGTGGCCGACGCCAATTCGTTTGCAGCAATCTCTGCATCAATATCCTGGTCGGACGGCACAATAATCGGTACAGCCTCAGCACGGGCGGCGCGAGCGGCATGATGCTCTCTAAGGCGATCTCGCACACTCTGCTGTTGGTGCTGGACCTGCTGTTGGTGCTCACGTTCCCGCCGACGCCGCTCAGGCTCTTGCGAGCCGTAGATTTCAGACAAAAAGTAACCGCCAGCAATGGTAGATGCGAAACCGGCAAATGTCACCGTAAGTGCAGGCAGGAAACTGGCTGACGCAGTCAACGACCAGGTCGATGCGATGGCGAGCACCAGTCCGTCGGCCAAAACCATGGAGGCCATAGTATAGAAGCTAATGCGGCCAAGAGTGGAGGGCGTGGACGTTTCGCGCGCCTGATTGAGAAACAGCTGAATCTGGCAAAAGAGTACGGCAGCGAGCGCAATCATCCACATCCGCGCCTCGTATATAAACTCCTCCACCTTTCGCCCTCGCAAGTGCTGGAACTCGGACGGGCCAAAGTTTGGCGGACCCTTGGTCTCAACAAAATATCCACAGTCGGGCGAGAAGAGGACCGCCGACATTTGAATTTCAGGCACGCCGTTGTGAAAGATTGGGGCACCAGTAGGGAACCGCAGCTCGTTCTCAATGCCTAGCATAATTTGTGTCATGTCGTCCTGACTGTAGTCAAAATTTTCGGGGAGGGCTCGCGATTCCAATGTGCTCAAGTTGCCAGAGGCGTCTCTGGCTGACAGTTCAGCGGCAGGATTGTGTATCTTCTTTTGTGGAAGAAACTGTGAGGCATCGAGGGGATGAATCTGCAGGTACATGAGGTACTCGCAACGGGGAATCGGCGTGAGGCCGTCAGGGATCGCATCAATTGTCGACGACCATAGCGGTGTCGAGAGCGCTGGGTCGGGCGCGCCAAACGATCTTGCACTCTCACGCTCTTTGAGAGCTTTGTCAAGGGTGCCTTTGAGCAGACGTTGGCTGGACAAGAAGTACTCTGGATCTGGTGTGAGATGGGGGAGGCCAAAAATACCAGAGAATTTGTCACTGGTTGTTGTGAGGAGCAGTGTACCCTGTCTTGGCCAGTGTACACCGTACAGTTTCATATCGTATGCGCTGCCTGTGCCCTCGACGTCCTCAATCGTCACTGTGGCTGTAGCTGACCGGATCGATCCGCCCGTGGGAGGGCCAGTGCTTGCAAAAGACTCCTCGGGGAATGTTATCTCGTCGTCTTGGTCATTGATGCGAATGATCATCTTACCGGAGGGTCCTGTGATGTTGCGGCCCCAGTCCATAGTGTTCATTGGAGAGAACACGCCAGACTGTGTATCTTTCATTTTGTCTGCTTCTGAGGCCTTATTTTGCGTTTCATCTTTTCCGTCTTGCTCGGCTTTCTCGTCTTTCTCGGCTTTCTCGTCTGAGCCGTCTGAGCCGTCTTGAGCTTCGTTGTCGCTACTTTCCAGTGTATCATTGGCACCGTCAACACCCCGCCGTTGCGAGGCAGATGCCGTATCGGAAACATTGGTCCCGTGCCCAATATCCTCAGTTGTATCGAGCGACATAAGAGATGTCAGGTTGTAGCTAGTAGCATAGCGTTGATAAGAAGCCGGGCTGCGCTCCCATGTCCCAGACACCGAGCCCGTGGCATTCTGCCAGGTGAGCATGGTCAGGCCCTTGTCCCATAGGCTTACACCGTTCACAAACGGGTAAGCATTGCGGCTCCATTCTAGACATCGCCGGCGAAAACGCCCTAGATCGCCCCAGACCAAGCCGTCCTCCTTTCTGAACCCGGTGATGTTGAGATACTTGCCCTCGGGACCAGCTTCGGTCTTGTTGGTATTGCCGGAATCTGTCTCCGAGTATGGCGTTGGTGCAAAATCGCCCCATTGTGAATTCTGCATGGTGTAGTAGGACATGCGTTGTCGTTGCACCTTTTCAAGGATGAGCGACGGTGCGGACAGGATGCCGCTCGTCACCTCATTGCTGGTGTTTAGCCAGAGAATGAGCATGACAAGCAGGATGAACCTGGCGTTATCCTGTGGCTGCGGCATCTTATTCGTTTATGTATCTTTTTTCGCAACTTCCGACAATGACCTTGTGCTAGCGGAAGAGTATGTAGGTGTATTATAGCCCCGTGAGGGTGGGCGGTAGTTGGCCGTCAGTTGACTCGGCGAGTGCTACCGATAGGGGACCATTGTTCGGATGACGCGGAGGCGATGGGCGTGATGAAGCTTTGCAGTGTTTGCTGTCGTCCAGTTGACTTCGGCTGGGCAAGGTCAGAGCGAGGCTACGGCGGGGTGTTGTGGTTGGGGAGTGGCGTATATTGATTCCGGCTGAGGGGCGTCGACGGCAGTCGCGGTATAGAAGGGGGTCGCGACTCGGGCTTTTGTTGCTCGTGCTGTGTAGCTATCAGTAGAGGC
Organism: Ophiostoma ulmi; assembly: GCA_029298715.1. NCBI lineage: Eukaryota > Fungi > Ascomycota > Sordariomycetes > Ophiostomatales > Ophiostomataceae > Ophiostoma > Ophiostoma ulmi. Next base: position 1,358,180 of record JANSLN010000002.1, on the reverse strand, counting down.
TGTACGTGTGTTGATGTAGCAGAGTCCGAGTTGTTATGTCAGCTACTAAGCTGTCGTTGTCTAGAAAGACAGATGGGAAAAGGTTTCGATGTGAGTTCTGGAAGTGCGATCTGGTGATGCTGGTCGCACCTGTCTAACTTCCTGTCAATTACGTGTGCGGAAAGAAGCCCAGGTCGCTCTTTCCCCATACATCCGTAGACACTGGTCCACCTATTACTACTTATGGCTAAGCGAAACCAACCTTGTAAAACATGCAGAGACCCATAAAACTTTGAGTGTAAGTCGGGCGCAAGACAGCCTCGACTGCATCTCGACAACAGCTAACAAAATCACCTGCAACATGCATCAAAAGATAAGCCAGGGTGTAGAAAGCTTGGGAATTTTTTGATGGTTCTTTTTTACACATATTTAGGTGCTGTAAGTTTGTATTTGAGCCAGTATGAGCACGCCATCTCGAACTGGCCACTGTCTGTCATTGTTTGTCCGTCGTGTATGAAGCTATTCTTTTTAATAAATTTGCCATCTACTGCCATATATCATACTATGACTATGATGCCCATAATTCAAGTTGCCTTTCTTCACCAGTAATAACTAGCGCATGCCTCTATTTATAACACTTTCTTTCACTCTTAAGCAAAATAAATGCCATACCAAGAATGCTTTTATGCTTATGTTTTTTCAACTTGGTCACCGAAAGGTTGTTGGCGGCAAAGTCATTACAAGTACTACGTCCACAGAAATATGTACAATATAAGTGCAATTAGGGCTTGCAACTATGGTAGAGTAGCCAAGGGTTCACTTTTGTTTTCCTTATGTCATCCCCGTCCCTCTTCTTCATCGTCGTCGTCTTGTCTTTCTACTTGTCATATCCTTTTTTTTTCCTCCGGAAGAGCACGCAAATTCAAACTCACGAGAAAACCTACGATAGCTGTACTACTTCACCAACGGCTGATACCATCACTTGCACACTTCTACAACACAATTCATTCGGAAAGAACAAAATTGTCAGCAGTTGGCGTCTATGCCGGCTGAAAACCCAGCACCACTCACGCTAGAGAAGCTTCCTATTGATTTGGTCTTTATGATCTGCAATTAGCCCAGCCTCAATGCATCCGACAAGTTGAAGCTCGTGAAAAAATGCAGGCGGTTGCGTGACATCGTCACACAATATTATGCTGTGCCACTTTTGATTTTGTTACCCGGTAGTGATGCCGGTGCGCCTATTTCTTTTATGAGATGTTTGTTTTTTTATGGCTTCACTCGATAGTCAAAGAACAAGTCTCTTTCACAGTGTACCATCACTGCATGACTATCCACAACATGAAAAAGCACTCAAAATACAGATTGTCACCAAAATCTGAATGGGCAAGACAATATGCCATGTATATTATGTCCGACTATCTCGCAAACCAAATGCAAGTAGGAGGCAGCCAATGATTTTAGTAACTAAACGGCGCACCGACGCTCCCGCGAGCATACTTTTGTTCAACTCGCTTTCAAGCACGCGAAGCTGCAACAAGAAGATACACAGTGTCTCAAAGGCATTTATGGCTATACCAAGATAATGTTGGAATGGGGCCTGCGGCCGGTGCTGGAATATAAATCCAAGCCCATGGCAATTTAAACGCGAAGGACAAAGGTCTTTATGCTCCAGTACCCCAGAATCACGAAATATGATAAAGGTGTGCTGCACTACCTTGTTAAAAGTCAGTACCTCCTACGAAGTTGTCAATGACCTGACTCTGAGCCTGATCGGCAAGCACGCGAGGGACAAGTACCCGAGGAACAAGCACTGCCACTCAAATCAAGCGACATTGTTCATACCAGCCTCTGTCCTCATCATATTATCAGTCCTTGGGATCCGCTGATTTACGAGGACGATGAGGATTACGAAGCAGCTGAGTTCAAGGGGCGTCCTTGGATGGCCTATGGAATATTTTCTGCGGCAGTTAAGAGCATTTGGTGCCATACCAAGTACTGCACACTGCCCTGATTTCCGCACCCGAAGTCGGAGCCGGAACTAAAGCCATAGCTCGGGCCGCAGTCGAAAATGGCCTTAGATCCTCTTAATATTGCATCCTACGCCGACAACCTCATCCACCAGACATTGATCGACCCTTACTCGACGCGGCTGGGAACCTGTTGCCACATTACTCAATAGATATTCTTGTCGGCACCAGAAATAATGGCCTGGGATTGTGGATATACATGTGGCGCGACTTTCGGCCTTTTTTTGACCCATCCAGACTCTATGGGACGCGGGATGGCTCAGATGCTAGTGATTTGATCTATGGACCCTACTATGGAATGAATTTGGGCGACGAAGGCATCGCGGCCTCGCCCAGAGGACAGGGTTACAGGGTCAGGAGACTGTTTGAATGCACCGAGCTTGAAAATGAGAACGATGGAGAAAACGCAACCCCTCTCGATCAAGATCAAATATCTCCAAAGATGCAAGAGTATAAAAGGCAGTTCAAAGCCTTGTCCATGAGACTGAAGCATAGCGTCCCTAGGGCTATCTTACATTGGCCTTTTTCTTGTACTATGCACTTAGAACATTTATAATATATATATATATATATATATATATAGTTAGATTAATCAAGTCCTAGAATATAAGTCGCATGCGTATGATTGTGTTAGTTATATCGTGATATCACGCATTCATTCATAGATCACGTAAACTATGTCTAACCTTTATGTAACTTTTTTAATAAAATTGATAATCATCGCAAAAATACTCTAGATTAGTCATCTATTAATGTTTATTTTTGGGATAAGTTCAGCTCAGTTCATAAAAAAAAATCAATTTCTTATACAACATAGGAAAGCGTGAATAATGATATAAATCAAGAAGGCGCGGACGAGAATGTTGTTTAAGTAGATGATGATGGTTATGTGGGGCACTTTCGAGGCAGCGAATAGAAGAACGCCTTGCCTGAGCCACGATAGGTCCCTACAATCGCCTGGCTTCCTTCACAGTGCACAGTTCACACGCTCACACTCATCATCGCATTCTGCAGACCGCAATAATGTCTTCAAACAGCAATAACAACAACGACTCCAGCCAGACGATGGTAAGCCCTGCATCCAAATGCTCGCTATACAGCACTAAGCGCTAAAGGCGCGCTCCGACTGTCTGACTAACGCATGCCTAGTCGTCCGACGACGCCCGCGCCGACCTCACAGCCCAGCTGGACGACCTTCTCAACACCGTGTCTAACAAGTTCGCTGGTGTTTCGAGTGAAATCTTTGCCAAGAGTAAGTTTTACTAGTAAATCTAGAAAGTTTGATCGAGATACCTGTATCTTCGACTAACCATTCAGTGGACGAGATGTCGCGGCGCCTAGACAACCTCGAGTCGGCTCTGAAGAGCAAGGAGGACGGCTCAAAGCCATAGGTTGAGCATGCACCTGGTTGTACATGACCTCCCTAATGATACCATTGATACACAAGCCTCTACTATATCTCTTTCATGGTCACATTTACATCCATGTTCATTCGTTATCCACTGTTGAGACTACTCGTGATATCTTGATAAACTTGTTGAGTTATAATCAGTCAAATTGCATGCTTCATTATCTAGAGTATATACTTGGTAGAGCTGTTTAGAGTTCTACCTCTTTAACGGTGGTTTTCTTGTTATCGAGGCGGCTATTTTACAGCTCGTCCTTGACGTCGTCGTCGAGGTTCTTCTCGGCCGGCTTCTCGGTGAACTTGCGCAAGATGTTGGCCTTGCTGGTCAGCTCATCGATCTTGGTGGCAACAAGGCCACCCTTGCCCAGAATGCTCTCGAGGCGAGCCAACTCCTTGGCAACATAGCCCTCGTTGGAAGTCAGCTTGTCGAAGACGCGCACGTAGTACTCGGCAAACTTCTTGCTAGCCTGGCCTTGCAGGACGTTGGCGGCCTTCTTGACCTCCCTGGCAGCCTCCTCAATGTTGGCACGGCCAGCAGCAAACTTGGAAACAAGTAGGTCCAGCTCCTCAATGGTGCCGGCCTTGGCGTCAAGACCGCCACCGACAGTGCGGTGGGTACCAGCCTTGCCATTGATAAAGGTGACAAAGTCCTGCTGATTGCGGCCGCCAGTGTACAGCTGGGGCTCCTTGCTGCCCTTGGGGAAGTACTTGATGGTAGGGTACGAGCTGACGCCCTGGTCCTTGGCCAGCTGCTTGGAGTTTTCGGCCTCGGCGTCAACCTTGGCAACAACAACGCCACTCTCGGCAGCAAAGTCGGCGGCAACCTTCTCCCAGACGGGAGCCAGGGTTTTGCAGTGGCCGCACCAGGGAGCAGTGAAAGCAACCAGAACGTCCTGCTCGCCACCAATGGTCTTGTCAAAGGTCGACTCGGTCAGTATGACAACTTCACTAGGGGCGGCAGCCTTCTTGCGGGCCTTGACGCCGGTCTTCTCGGTAATAAAGTTGGTCAGGCTGTCAATGTCGCGGCCGCCCTGGTAGTCAACAGGGTCCTTGCTCTTGCCATCAAAGAACTTGAGGGTAGGGAAGCCCTGGACGCCGAAGCGCTTGCCCAGGCTCTTCTCGGCATCGGCATCGACCTTGGCAATCTGGACGGCGTCGGAAAAGGCAAACACGCCGGCGAGATCCTCGTAAACGGGGGCAAGGGTCTTGCAGTGGCCGCACCAGGGAGCAAAGAACTCGACAAGAGTGGGCTTGCCAGATTTGAGGACAACGTCGTCAAAGTTGGAAGGGATGAGATCGAGGACAGCCGACTTGGCAGCAACCAGGCTGGCCAGGCCGGTGAAGGCGAGGAGGGAAAAACGCATTTTTTGGTGTTGGTGGGTTTTTAAGAGGCTGTAGAGTACCAGTTAGACAAGCAAAGAGAAAAAGATTATCAACTAGTGATGAGAGAGGGGATCAACAGGGTGGCTGGGTCGAGGCAGCTTCAGGGAACTTCAAGCTATCGCGAGATTGATAAGACGCTCTAGACTGGCTGACCAAGCAAAAGACACAAATCTGAAAGGCAGCTATAAAAGAAGGACGAAATGCAAGACATTGACTGGAAGGTGCAGATGAGATACTTACAGCACTGATTGAGTCCTCGGGGTGTGATGTAGAAACAAAGAATCGTCCGTACAACGGGCGGCTGTAGGATCACTTGATATGGCTCCATAGAAGATGCCACTTTGCAGCTAGACCGACAAGCTGTTACAGCTCCTGGGTCTGGAACTGACGGATTATATCAGCAGAAATACCACTAGCCTTCTTTAGCCAGCCCCGTTATTCTTTCTTGATTTTATCGCCGCTATCGATAAGATAGGTGATATTGTCTCTCCACTTTCTCCAATTACTGCGCACCGCGCCACATTCCTACGCCACACTTAATGATTGGCTTACGGGTTTTGTAACGCACAAATCCCAGCGCGCGCCTACAAATTTGGAAAAAAATTATCTAAGCACGAAAAATTTCCCACCCCAGGTGTGGATTGTGGTGGTAGGCTTTTTTGACCCTTTTTGCTCTTCCACTTTCTCGATTCCCTAATCCGCCGACGTATTTCATCTACCGACAACCACGACACCACCTTTGCCAATCGACAACCCCCGTCATCCGAAAAGAAAAGAATCGTTCTTTTTCGACACACACAACCGCAATCATGTCTCACGAGTCTGTTTGGAACTCCCGCCCGCGTTCGTACGGCAAGGGCTCTCGCCAGTGGTACGCTTTACACCAATCCATCCCCAAGACGACGACATCACGATGAGAGGAGGACGAGGGCACCATGGGAAAGAGGAGGATCGATTGCTGGGATATTGTTATGTTCCAGTTATCACTGGAGGATCTATGGCTGATTTATGGTCAATAAAGAAACGGGCGATGTGGAAGGACGGGAAAGACGAATCGCTCTTCTAGGAGATCGTCAAACCCAGCCCAAGAAAGAATCACACATGACCAGAGGAAGACATAATCCAGGATGGACAATCCAGGAACACACAGCACATCTCACACAGAACACAACTTCAAACTTGTACACAAGGAATATCTGCTAACAAAACAGCCGTGTCTGCGCTCACCGTGCCGGTCTGATCCGCAAGTACGGCCTCGACATCTGCCGTCAGTGCTTCCGCGAGAAGGCCAACGATATTGGCTTCGTCAAGCACCGCTAAATGCATCCCCCAATCTAAGCTCTAAAACCACAAAAATCCAACACAAAAAAATGTCACTCCAACGTTCCGAAAAGCCCGTCGTCGCCGACGGGGATACCACACATCACACTCTCCGGCAAGCGACGACACAACAAGGATAGAGGGTGGACGGGGTTGTGGGAGAATAGAATACGCGCATGGTTTTTTCTTTCTTCTTGTTATATGTTTGGGAAACGAGGGACGGAAATACAAAAAGTTCAGCAACACTTTGCGGCAAGGAGACAACGGCGATGGGTATTCTATTTTGATTCCTACCTTTTATTATATCAATATTAAAACGTTTCTTCAAATCATCCGGACGGACTACAATCTAGGCCGACACTGTGACTACGGATGTTCCAGGCAGCCTCGTGCTGCTGTCGTCTGAGCACAAATGTTGGTCAATCTATCAATTGTCACACCACACCGACGTTGAGGTACAGAAGACCATGGCTCGCGATGAATTGGGTAACGAGTAACTCTCAGCGGATACTGATGCATGTCTTTCCGAAATGGAGTCATAGCCACTGCCCTTCGTATAGTATGGAGATATGAGCCAAATCTGACAACTGTGCGTGAAGTGAAGTATCGCGACTTTGTAGTGAAGATGACTAATCACACTCTGTACTTTCTGGACTTTGAAGATGAATAAAATATCAAAATGACTAAACATATAACTCACTTATGTACTCACACACTCACAAAACAAATCACCTGTAACTTTTTAAATTGTAATATACTTTATATTTTACAAGAGCGGTGAGCCTTTTCCAGAAATTGCATACCGAGGGGAGATGGTGGGAAATAAGAAGAAAAAAAAATAGATACATACATATGCTTGTCCGTAAACAGCACAACAGCGAGCCACAGCAGATAGAAACTGCTGTGTCAACACCAGCAGAAGCACGACAAATTTCCGGGCCGTCCTCCTGTCTTTGCGAGCCTGGCCGGGGTCTTGGGCATGCCAATGCCGACATCGATCCCGTGGCTCACCATTGGCAAAAACTTGTAGAAACTAACAATAGAAAAGATGGTAACAAGATGTAGAAGAACAAAAATATAAAAATAATCTTTCGGTTTCCATCCCAAATTGCCATTCGCATTTGCATCTGCTTTTATATAAACCCCCTTCCCATATATTGCCCCCATTTTGTCATGATGTGTTTTGTGGTTTTTTATTTTTATAATTTATTTTCTTCATCATCCTTGATTATCGGCCGACAGCTTACTTCAGCATGCGGGTGACAATGCCAGTGGCGACAGTGCGGCCACCCTCACGGATGTTGATGCGCTGGCCAACATCGACAGCCAGGGGCTGGTGCAGGGAGACAACCATCTCAACGTTGTCACCGGGCATGACAACCTTGGTGGCAGCATCCTCGGTGCCCTCGGGGAAGGTCAGAGCACAGGCCTCGTCGGCAGTGCGCAGGAAGATCTGGGGGCGGTAGTTCTCGCGGAAACCAGTGTGACGGCCACCCTCGTCCTTGCTCAGGACGTAAAGGGAAACCAGGAACGACGAGTGGGGGGTGATGGTGCCGGGCTTGCAAATGACCATACCGCGGCGGACATCCTCGCGGCGAACACCACGCAGCAGCAGACCCGAGTTGTCACCAGCGACAGCCTCGTCGCAGGACTTGTTGAAGGTCTCAATGTCGGTAACCTTAGTCTTGATAATCTCAAGGCCCTTGCCGACCAGCTCAACCTCGGTATCCTTCTTCAGGGTACCGCGCTCAACACGGCCCGAGGCAACGGTACCACGGCCAGAGATGGAGAAGACATCCTCGATGGACATGAGGAAGGGCTTGTCCAGGTCACGCTGGGGAGTAGGGATCCAGCTGTCAACAGCAGCCATCAGCTCGTCGATCTTCTGCTCGCCAATATCGGGGCGCTTGCCATCCAGGGCGCACAGGGCCGAACCCATGATGACAGGGGTGTCGTCACCCTCGAAGCCGTAGGTGGTCAGCAGCTCACGCATCTCCATCTCGACAAGCTCCAGCATCTCGGGGTCCTCAATGACATCAATCTTGTTGACAAAGACAACAATCTTCTGGACACCGACCTGGCGGGCCAGCAGCAGATGCTCACGGGTCTGGGGCATTTGACCGTCAGAGGCAGCAACGACAATAATAGCACCGTCCATGTTGGCGGCACCAGTGATCATGTTCTTGATGTAATCGGCGTGACCAGGGCAGTCGACGTGCGAGTAGTGGCGGTTGTCGGTCGAGTACTCGATGTGGGCAGTCGAGATTGTAATACCGCGCTTACGCTCCTCGGGAGCCTTGTCAATAGAGCCGTAGTCAAGGAAGCTGGCCATGCCCTTGTCGGCCTGGCGCTTGGTGATGGCAGCAGACAAGGTGGTCTTACCGTGGTCGACGTGACCAATAGTGCCTGATAGGTGTCAGTCTTGGTCTTGTTCAGCATTTCAAAGATATCCGAGTTGATATTCAACTCGAGAACTGGGTGTGCCTACCAATGTTGACATGGGGCTTGTTGCGCTGGTAGACGGCGTAGTTGCGGCAGAAGGCAGTGACCGGCGAAGGCTTGGCGGCCTGGCGCTGCAGGGCAACCAGAGGGCTGGTGGTGGGCGACCGCATAACGACGCGGGCCGTCCGCATGAACGGCGCCAGCGTCCGGAGGGTCGAGGCAACCATTGTGGCAGGTGTGTGGTGAGGTGGAAGAGAAAGAGAGTAGAGGAGAGCCGACACGGGTATGTCGGAGAAAGTGAAAGGCTCAGAAACTCAATGCAGAGGATACAAAGAGAAGAGGGAGGTGGGAGGAGGCGAAGCGAAGGGGACGAAAGAGAGGCTCGGGATAGTACGATTTTCACGCAGCGCAAAATTTCGACGTCGATGGGCTTGCTCGGGTTGCCAGCAAAATTTATGGAGCTTTGCCGCCGCTGTAGACCGCTCAGAGCAGGAAGGTACAGGCCTTGGTTGGCAGGAACGAACGGTGTGTCTAAAGAAGCGGGGTCCACCCACGTGATACTTAGGGATATATAATTCATACGATTGGTCAATTGGGCCAAAGACTTACATGCGAGGTGTGGGTCTGTCAGGCTCTCACTCTCGCGCATTAAAACTTGAGAATAAGGACTCCAATGACACTAACAATCGTCAACCGAATAATCAAGATGAAGTCCTGTATATATTTAGGAAATCTCTAGGAAAATAATAGTATGGCTGATATAAATGCTTCGCTAAGTCGCCCATGAATAACGCCCAAAATGACATCAAATATAGAAAGTAGAAAGAAAAAGGAAATCAAGATAAAGATGAAGAGAGGTGAGAAAGGAGAGGAAAGGAATGTCGGCGGACCAGGTGACTACAGATTAAAGACGTCAACTAGTACCGCGGGCCACGTTGAGACTCGACATCATTGCCCCAATTGGAACCACCGTTGCCGGCACTGTCATAGGTCGGCCGTCTTGGTGGCAGACCGCGCTGGCCAGGTCCTCCAGGTGCTGGCGCAGACTGTTCAAAGTAGGAGCTATAAGAGCTGTCTTCTGAAATCTGCTGCCCGTGGCTAAAATCGCCAGTGCCTAGGTTACCCCCAAAGTTGCTGTTGCCACCGCCAGGGACGCCCATCTGTGGCATAGGCGCCGTCATGTTCCGCTGTGGAGGGCCGTACGGTGAATTGTTGCCGTTGAGGCCAAAATTGCTCCTCTGGCCAGTGGGCGTAATGCTTCGTGGCGCATCCATGTTCGGCTGCGTAACACTCCGCATTGGCGACATCATTCCCCGCGGGCCGGGACCAGGGCCCATGCCCAGAGCCATGCCGCCGTTACCCGGACCGAAAGACCGTGTAGACGGTGCTGGGCTGGCGCGTCCATTATTGTCGTCAGGCCGGAACGGCATGTAGCGATTGCTTGATGACGAGTTGCTTGGGTTGTGGCCATTAGGACCGTTGGGACCGTTGCTATTGCTGTAGCCATTGGGACTGCTTCCGTAGGTCGGTGCTGTCATTGAACGGTTATCGTATCCCGCAGGTGCATGGGTGGGCTCTGGAGCAGCCAGCTCGGCAGATAATATCATGGGACTTTCTGAGTAACCGTTGTTTTGGTAGTTGTTGTTCTGGAAGCCATTATTCTGGAAGTTGTTTCCATTGTAGTTGTTGCCGTTGTTGCCGTTGAAGCCATTAGGAGCATTGCTGTTAAAGGCCATGGATCCGCCTGTGTTGGCACGGTTGAGCTGCGGAGGACCGCCAGGTCCAAAACTACGAACAGAAGCAGCAGTGCCAGAACGAGCTAACGACTGGCCATAGTTATTGTTTATGTTGTTGATATTGTTGCCGTAGCCAGGCATGCCCATATTGCCACTATCCATTTCTGACATATTGGTGAGCGATGGCGCTGGTGATGCTGACCGGCCAGGCTCTGCGGCGTAGTTGAGGAGAGGCGCACGAGTTGAGAAGTTGCCCTTTTGGGGTGCATTTCCCATGCTGGACATGGATGCCATTGTGCCAGAACGCGTAGGCTGCATGGGACGTGGTACTGGCGGCTTCTGGTCCATGTTTCTGAGCTCAAACGTGTTGCTGGCCGACGTACTGGGACGCGATGTGTAGGGTGGCAAAGTGGCCATGGTATCGGTGCGCTGGAGCATGAAATCCTTGCCACCGGCAGATGAGCCCGCAGTCGGAGCTCTTGCGAGCTTGTAGTCAGGGTCAATATTGGGAATAGTAGCAGTTTGCTGGCTGGGAGGGAGCACGCCGGCCTTTTGGGCCGCTTTAAGCTCGGCCTTTTTCCGGCGACGCTCCTCCTCCTCAAGGGCAGTGTTAACCTTGGTGGATACAATCTGCATAAGCCGCTTGTTAATTTTGCGCGAGCAGTAGCCAGAAAGACCACCATCGGCGCGCGGAATGTAGCCCCAGAGGAAGAAGACATAGAAGGCAAAGGCGAGAAGCAACGACAGGAAGGAAAAGACCCAGATGACAAGTGTGAAGATCATGCCACTGATAATCAGTACTTCCTGGGCGTTTTCTTCGGCGAGATCACGTAGTTTGCTGAAGAAGTCGAGCAGTGTATTGCCGACGTCTTTGCCGCCGGCGACAGCCAGCTGGGCATTGTAGACGGACAACAGGGTCAGAGCATTAACAGCCTGGCGCGGGCCGGAGCAAAGCAGTACACGAATCCAAGACTGAAAGCTGAAGTAGGTGAAGAGAGCAATGTACTCGGCGCCTTTTTTACTCTTTGTGAGCTCAGCAAAGACGAGAAAGCGCTTCCAGCCCTTACCCTTTCCCCAGCGAATAGACTCTAGGCGGACAGCGAGGTTATCAAGAAAGGACTCGGCAACACTTCCACGGCGCATGATGATCTGGGCACGAATGTGCTCGTAGCCAATATTTAAAAAGGACAGGATGATACAAATGGAGAAGATCCATTTCGATGCTGTAAAGGAGATGAGCTGAGTAGGTGAGATCTCGGACGACCAACGGTTGAAGACGAGCAGGTTAACGGCAGTAAAGGTATCGACAGAGTAAACGGCTATAGACAGGGCGAGAGAAAAATGCAGGTAGGCATAGGCAAATGGGGTGAAGCAAGAAGTCGATTTGAAGTCATTGAGTGTCTGGTTCGAGTTGGTTAGCTAGGTGTGTGATATAAATGCAAATACAGTCTGCTGATACTCACAATGTAGTCCCATTTTTGTTCTGGCCGGACCTCGACTCTCTTTTGTCCGCCAAAGAGGCCCATTGTGAGGTATGTGTGATTGGCTGAAGAAGATGGATGCCGGTGGTGGTTGTACAATATGTGTACAATGTTCGTAGGAGGTAGTATTACAAAAGAAATCGGTATATATGGCGTGAAATCGATGGACAGCGCAGTTGGAGAAGCCGGCTCGATGCAAAAGGGTATTCAGAGACAAGAAAATAAAATAAAAATTAAAGCAGATGGCGAGTCGAGAGAAGTTGAACGTCGAGAAGGCAAGTTTTGAAATAAAATAAAAATAAAAATAAAAAGCAAGAAAAAGCAAGTGAAAATTGAACAAAAGATGTACCGGGCCGGCCGTCAGAAGAAGAGTGCGTGAAAGAGGTAGAGAAGAAATAAAGAAAACGCAGTCGCCAGCGATGGTTTAGGTTGAGAGAGTTGGTGGTGGAAAGCAATCCTCGCGTTCTCTTGTGGAGAGACGGGATGCTGTTGTCGTCGAGGGTCGTCGCAGTCGTAGATAGTCGGCAGTTCACTCACTCGCGGATATACGAGGGTATGGCGATGTGAGAGAGTGAAGACGAAGGTGATGAGGGTGGAGAGACGAGTTCAAAGATGAAGATCAAAGACCAAGAGAGCCAAGGAGAGAGAAAGACGGAGGATGAAGGACGGAGAATAGACGGCAAGTAAGAGGATAGCAAATGTGGGTAGGACAACAGATAGCAGAGACGATGAAGGAAGAACGGGCATACGACAAGAGTAGACCAGGCCTGGGCACACAGAAACACTAGGGGGGTGAGCCAGGTGCAGGACAATGCTGGGACCCGTTGTAGAGTTGCAGACCAGACCAGGTAATAGAGCTGGAGACTGGAATGGAGAAGGGTGGTAGTGAAAGAGGAAAACCAAGAAAGACAAGGCAGAGAGGAAGACGCAAGAGAGGGAGGGAGATGGCAAGGGCTGGCGTGTCTCGGTAAGATCAAATGGCCAGCATTCACGCAACCATACGAGAGAAGAAGAAAAAAAAACCAGGCTTTCGGGCTGGAAATAGATGGTACAGTTGGCAGATAGTTGCAGCGCACAGATATCAAATATGTGGTTCTGTTAATGCGTGCGCTTGTTGTTTGTTGAGAAAGGTGAGAGAGAGAGAAGAAAGGAGAGAAGAGGAGTGACCAGAGAGTTGAGTGTTGAAGAGGCCGGACGAGGATGTGCGCGACGGATGGTGTTTGATCGACAGAAGGGGGAGGACGGCTGCTTGGACAAGCCGGTCGTAGGGCGAGTATTAGGTATGAGTGTACGAAGTAGAGCAAAATGAAGGCGAATGAAGAAGAAGAATAATGAGAACGGTTATGCTGTGATATTCTTATTCAAGATTCAAACGAGGACAATATCGATATTGAGAGTCGTGGGGGACAAGCGCCGGTAAGGATGAGGGACAAGAAACAGGTCAGACGGCGAGACGATGAGACCACAAAAAGCATAAAGACGATAGATATCCAGCACAAAGTAGACGGATCGGCGGCGCAAACAAGTAATCCAAAATTCAAAGCAAAGAGTGTTTGGCTGGTGTTGACCGTTTCGGAGAGACAGAAACAGAGATGAGATGGAGATGACAGAAACAAGAGGACAAGCGGGCAAAGACAGCAAGGAACAAGGGCGTCTACAGCGTTTGGACGAACATGTCGGCGGCTGGAAGGACCATAAGATTTGAGGATATCAGAGGTAGGAGTAGAGAGCGCAAAGTGAGTCTAGAAGAGTGGTATTGAGACTGAGAGGGGGGGGGTACGAGAGGCTACGGAGCAAAGAGAAGGACTATTGGACAGAGTAGACAAACCGATGAGAGCAATATGAAAGGCTGGCACGCTATGATGGGGAATGCATTAAAAGAGGCAAGAGGGTAGCCGTTGAAGAGGAGAAAGGCAGATATGGAGATAGAGATGTAAAATGTGAGGATGTAGAAAAAGAGTTGGATAGAGTCTAGAAGGGGGGGGTCATAAGAGGTCATGAGAGGTAGTAATAAGCATAGAAAAGAGAAAGGGGTGAAGCGTACGAAGTATTACCAGGAAGGAAAGAGCAAAGGGCAGCAAGGGCAGATGGCACGGAATAGAGAAAGAGGAAGGAGGGTCACTCACGGGCCATTTCTCTCTTACGACCCGTCTACACACCCCTGGAGTCAGGGGTATGTAAGATGTAAGTATATATTTGGGTATTTGTTAGATATTCGAATACAAGTTGGTGCAAATATATATTCATGCTTGTATGCGTGCATTGAACATCTGAGTGCTACGAGGTTAGCATACGACGTAGCATGTATGTCGGCGACAGTGGGATTAGGACAGAGAAGTGGTGGAAGGAGGTATGATCACGCCTTCCTGTTCAGATTATGATACCGAGTGACGGCAGCTTTGGGTTGCCTTTATTAGTCAGTAACTGAAGAAATGATGTGAAGGCATATCAGATATCTGCAACATAATAGGGGAATAATAAAGAAACAATAATGGAAACAACCAAAGGATATAAAGAACAAAAGAACAAAAGAACAGACCAGAGACGAGAAACAAAACAAGCAAGACAAGCCTCACAAGACGGATGCCGCCGCATTTGGTTTGGGGAGAGCCACGCTTGAGCTGCCAAGAAAGAAAGCCATGATAGAGAGAACTGTCTTTCGTGCACGCAGAGAGACTGAAAGAAAGCCGCTGTCAAAGAAAGTGCAAAATTGCAATGAGTGAGAAAGGCGCCTGTCAGATGTCTCAACAGGTCGCTGGCTCAGGAAAACAGAAACTAGTCAGCTAGTGTAAGATAGAGTAGCGTTTCTGCAAGGGGCAGGTGAGAGACACTAGTCTTGTTTAGGTAAGGAACTACTTTTAGACAGGCTACTTGTATCTGATAGGCCAGCGGCAAAAAAATACCCCTGGCGTAAAAAAGGGGAGACTAGGAAGCCGTTTCATCACTCGTCAATTCGGTCTTCAGACAGCTGCATATTACTGCAAGATCTATATACAAACAGAGAGCCGCCGGCGTCGCGCCTTGCATTTTGAAACACAAGGGACAAAGAAAAGACTAAGAATATGGCAAAGAGCGAGGGGGTAAAACATGACGAGGCCAATGAAAAACTACTTCCTAAATGAATAATGGTAATTGTTTTTAGTATTATTAAATATTTGATCTCGAGATTATATAATCAACACACATCGGACGAGATCTATATTTATTTCCCGACTCAACAAAGTCAAAACACGAGTTGACTCTTAGGCTCGGGTCCGAATGGCTCGGGTTATTAGAAAGAGCGACTCCGCGAAGCCAGCGAAATTGCTCGTCCCAAAATGTCACTACCAAACCCTATCCAGCGTGGCATTAAGCATATGAATAGAAGCATTTGATAATCTCAGTACGAATGGTAGACTTGACAACCAAGTGCTCTAATATAAGTAAGATACATCAGATTGTAAGCATAGATTGTGCTGTCTTGGCTTTGTAATGGGGCTGGCGGAGTCGAGCAAATTGCACTGGATTTTGATTTTGATTCTATTTCTATTTTACGAGAATTCATTCAACTACTATGTATCTTGTGTCTTTGTCTTCAATATCTTTCTATCGGCTCACGGCATAATCTATGAGTCTATCAGCTCTGTCATTATCCCTGCAAGCCTCGTCGTCTCCTGGTCTTCTTCTTCCACTTGCATGACAAAATCGCGGCCCTCTCGAATAGTCGAATAGGACTAGATGAGCGATCGTCTGCTGCATAGTGATAGTGCTAAACTCTGTGATCGGCCGCCAGAGATTACCAGCCCTTTGTAGTGGTCGTCCTAATATATCCCATGTTTGATACTCTTACTCCGTATTTCTGGCACTCAACGCTCTCTGGCAGTATTACACTGTAATACTCTCTGTTCTCTACAGACAAAATACGGAGTAGATACACTTGATGACCAGATGACCTAGGCGGCCCTCGCTTTCGCCTCAGCTTCGGCTTCCCGCTTTTGCGCTGTCGCATAGTCGTCGGGGAACTTGCACATCAGATCCTCTTCAATCTGCTTGTTGAGCTCGTCCGTCAAAAAGCAGTGGTACGCCAGCTGCAACTCCATCAATTCCTGCTCCGTCAGGCCCTGTGCTGTGCCGCGACGCCGCGACCAGCTGGCCGCCGTCTCCTTGAGGGAGGCGTCGGCGTCGGCCCCAGTCGGGTCCACAAACTCGTATGCGCGCCACTCGGTATTCTGCCAGCCCGTGCCTCGTGTCGGCACCATGCCGTCGTAGTCTTCCGTCATAAAGTGAAGAAATCCGCCGTGCGTCACAACGGCTATCCGGTCGTCGGGGCCCAGGTCCTTGGTGAGGTCACGCAGAATTAGCCGTGCCGACCGGCCGCGTGCCTTTAGCGTATCCAGCTCAACGGCGTAGGGACTACCCTCACCCTTGTGGTTCCAAGCTGGGTGCACGCGCGACAAGTCGACCTTGTTAGCGGCAAATTCCTTCTCCAGTACCGACCGGTTCGAGCCCACATCGGATGGCAGGGCCGATACTTCCTGCAGCTCGGGCAGGCCCAACACGACAAGGCCACGGTCCGAGGCAGGTGCAAAGGAGTGCAGTGCTGTCTGTAGTGTGCGCCGCAGCGGCGATGCTACCAGCATCTTGACAGTGTCCTGGTAAGGGTAGAGGGCCTTGAGGGCCTTGCACTGTTCCTCGCCGAGGGGAGTCAGATTGGGGTCGGGCAAGGTCCAATTCTCCTTGCACAGATTGTGGTAGCCCTGCGCATGGCGTATAAAGTCGATGACAACCATGATGTGTATAGGTGTATGTAGGTGTCGCTGTCGACAGATGAAGCTCGGTCGATGACGTTGGGGGCTATGGTGGTGGGGTAGTCGGGGTTGATGCCGGCGTAAGAAAAACAGTCGAGCAGAGGTGCTGTTTATACTTTAAGACTCAATTGCTAGATCATGAAAGACGGTTGCGACTCATACAAATCACGCGAAAATTAAATAACCTAATGGTTATACCGAATAATACATCATCGCCAGAGTCACAAAACAGCTGCGTTCGCATTGGCAAGTTGCCCCCGCATTATGGATGGTCCGCACCTGCCCCGTACTGTCGCCACGTGCTGTGTGAGTCAACTGAATACTCCAGTATAAGCCGCTGTAATTCTATCGCAGTTTCCTGACTCGGACTTTCCGCATTCTTTCTCCTGCATCGCAAGTTGTTCCTTCCTTTTTGTTCCGTTTGAATTAATTTTCCGGTCAAATTTGGATTATATAATATCATGTGACTGTTTTTTACTATATAAAACTGTCTACATATCTCAACCAGCATTCAGAAATAATGGAATCCTCTGACTCAACCGAGCAAGACAAAAGATGACCTGTGACTCCGGAATTAAACCGCGCAGTATTGCAGCATGATCGGCGCATTCGTGCTCATTGCTGCATACAGCATGCAGTTCTAGCCCCGAGTACGGTAGATATCTATCCGCCTCGGCCTGCTCTATTCCGAACCCAACTCCTCTCTACCTCTTCACTTGTCTGCATGTCTACCTTGTGCCGTTGACCAGTCACTCAGCTGCCATGAACCGCTGCCGCAGGAGGTACCCGGCGAGCACGCGCTGGGTATTGTGGGTGCGGTTGCGGCGGAGTGACTGGTCACTGTTTATTTCAAACTTGCTCTTGATGACACGGAAACTGGGCCGATAAATGCCAGTAGAAGGTCGCTTCATACTAAAGCGGGCTGGCAGCACAACAGCACTTTTCGTTCCGGTATCTCCACGACGCCTTGGTAGCATGTCCTTTCGTCTCGTTTTTGTGGTCTTTGTCTTTGGAGTCTCGTCTCCATCCCCGTAGTCTTCGGGCCGCGGCCGCCGGTGCCGAAAGAGTGTTCTGTTGACGCCACCGTCCAAGCCTTGTGTCAACGACATGGGTGCCGGTCGAACATCTCCAAGAGCAACGCGGCGAGCGCGGTCCAGGAGCACCATTTTGTGGCCGACGACAATATCGGGCGGGTTGGGGATGTTTGCAACTACAAGGCGGGCATTGTCGATGAGGCGGCCGATATCACGGTTGGTGTTGGCCAGCTGCCAGTTTGTCGTTGTAAAGGTAGCACCAATGTCGTCGTCCTCCTCCTCTTCCTTTGTAGCATTGTATGCACCAAGCAAAGGAATGCCACCCTTTTCAGTCCATTTGTCGAGAAAGCGGCGGGCGTACGTGGCCGTCTCCTCGTCTTCATTGTTGACTCGTGGCTTGACGATGGTCGACCACTCCAGCTCGTCGTTCAAGGTGATGTTGAGTTCACTGCCCATTTTGGTATTTTGTTACTTTTCGATAAATTGTATGGATTTCTGTAACAATAAAGGTAGATAAATCTGAAGTGTCGCAAGTGAAAATATATATATATATATAAAACAATTACGAGAAAGGTTTTTAGTCGACTTAATATGATCAAAATTCGGATACAAATGAAAAGGCCATCAAAAATTCAGGATAAATCAAGTGATGTTAAATATTAATGAAATCAAAACAAAGACGCAATGTTGCATACATAATGTGGTAGACAAAGACTTGTGTGAGGATGTTGGATGGTTCGCCCAATCCGGAATATCACCACCCTAATTATAGTAGCTGAAAAATAGCTGCAAGAAGCGCCATTATCTCCAGCACCTAACTTTGAGCTGCCGCCGCAGATGCTGCTGCACCGCCTGCCAGTTTACTGTATGGTACTGCTCCGGGATAGAAACTCGTGGGCACAGCGGGGATCGGGATGCTGCTGGACAATGGCAGCGTCTTGAGGTCGGCTGCCATTGTCGGCGCCGACCAGCCCTGCGGGGCCGAAGTGACCTGAACAGTGGTCACGGCATAGCTCGAGTGTGATGACCCGCCCTTGAGACACGCGCCGTCGCCATAGGCACTGCCGCACTTGTAGATCTCATTGGACCCCGTTTCGGTCCATATGGCAAAATCGGACACGCGAATGTTGTAGCAGGGCTGGGTATCCGGACAAATAATACTCACAGGCGCGCGGCGATTACCGTCACTGCATGAGCCGTGCCACCCCGAGAACGTAAGATCATGGTACAGGATGCCGTCGCCGTCCGTCTTCTTGAGCTGTGACCAGTTGGAGTCAATGTTGAGCGAGTAGGCGTTGTGGTGGCCAATAAAGTTGCTAAAGGTGCAGTCATGGACGGCACCTGTGCCGCCGTTGGACTTGATCATGAACATCTGGTTGCTGTTGACCGAGTACACCTTGTCAAAACGAATATCGTAAATGTCAATGCCGCTGCCGCCAAGGCTGCCAATGGCACAACCGCCCGACCAGTTGCAGTATATATTCTCAATGAGCATGTGCTGCGACGGGTTCTTGATGGTGACGCACTCGTCGCGGTTGGACACTTCAATGTCGTGTAGCCACATGTTGGATCCGGACACGTCGATGCCGTCAAGGCCGCCCTTGTTGCCGCCACGGATGATGACGTTGTACACCTCGCCGTTGCTGACCGTGTCCATGAACAGATGGAAGAGGGGGGCTGTTATGAGCAACACGGATTTTGTATTTTTATATGTATAATAGAGAGACCTCACTTACAGTCTACAAGGGCAATATCGTGAATGGAAAAGTCCTGGACACGTGCCAGTCTCAAGATGCGGCATCCATTTGTGTTATCTAATTGTCAGTCTGTATTTCCTATAAAAACTAATACAAATATATACCCTACCTTTATGAAACTCATAGCCGTGGCCTTGAATGGCACCCCGGGAAGTGCTGCTGTAGATCTCAATGTCTGTCGTCTTTTGAATAAAGATCATATTGCCCCCGTCCGTCCTGTCTGTCAGCACATACTCGAGATATTATATTAAGCCTGTCTTGTTAATGGTGCCCAAGTAAACTGGCGACGTTTATAGACATCTATACTCACCCTGTTCGGTAGATGATGCCGTCAAGCTGCAGCGCCCAGCCGTTGCCTCCGCTCAGAGTCACCCATGTTGACATGCCATACTCGCCCGGCGGCACATACACAGTGCCACCCGTCTTGCAGTCGTTAAAGGCGGCAAGCAGTGCCGGCCCTATGTCAGACGACTTGCTGGCTTTGGCGCCATGATCCAGCACGCTGCACACCCGTTTGCCGCGCTTGCTAGCTGTGGATGTTGTAGGGCCGACGCGGCCTTGTAGCTGGGCATGACCAAGGCCGAACAAGAGAAATAAAAGAGCAGAGCAGCACAACAGCAGTCGAGAGCAAGCCATGATAACTGCTAATTGGATTTGTTTGGTTTTGCGCGAGGTCTTGTGGCCTTGTAATCTTCCTATCGAGTCATGAGCCAGATGGCCATCTTTTATACATCGAACAACTCGTGAATATTTGCTCCAGACCAGCTCTCCCCAGGTCCCAGATATACTATAGTATATAGGCAATCAATCGATATTGCGCTATATAACAAAGGTAATCTAGAAGCAGGAAAGACGGAGCCCTAGTCCGTGTTTTTGTACAAACGCCTGTAAGCATCTGACCTGGCACGGGGTCATCGAGACGGTAGACAACGGCTCGGCTAGACTCTATATGAATCAAATGCATACTAAATGATACCAACTATATTGTCACAGCCACATCAAAAGTATATTACGATAATGATGTTCACATTTGGCTGGGGTATGTGTGAGAGAAACCGAATCAAAAGACAAAAGTTGACAAGGGAACAGGGTAGGATGGACGGCAACGACAAGACTAGACAAGCAATAGAGGTGACAAAATAAATGGAGCATGGCAACAAGTAAACAGGAACAAAGCTACTCAGGAACACAGGCCCGCTACCACTCCAATCGGGCCGCATCCATAATCTATATTCTATCTAGGACAGATCAATGAGAGCTTCCTCGACTACCGGCTGCTGCGGCGCATGCTGCGGTGCCGAAGGAAAGCTCTCTTGCGCGTGTGAAAATCCATTATAGCCGTTAGGCACTTGTGGCCACGAGCCCTGCTGTACCTGTGGTGCTTGCACTGCCTGCTGCTGGTGTGCCTGCGCCTGTGGTGGTCCTGATGTATACTGCTGGGGGACTTGTTGGTGCTGTGCTGCGGGGTGTGACCAGTATGGCGCCGACGGGTTCTGCTGTTGCGGTGAAAGTGTTTGTTGCTGATATTGCTGAGGGGCAGTCTGACCGGGCGATCCAATGGGCGTTTGCGGCACGGACGCCTGGTACGACACGGGCTGCGCAACGTTCGGGTATGGCGAAGAGACGCTATCGGGCGGTGCGCTTGCCGTTGCCTGTGGCGCCTGTGAAGGCTGAGGCGGGGCAGGCGGTGCTGAAGGTGCTGATGGGGCAGAAGGGGCAGAAGGAGCAGAAGGAGCAGAAGCAGCAGATGTCTGAGGGGCTTGGCCGGGAACAGCACCACCGTTGTTATAGTAGAATGAAGCGTGAGGGTCGGCGGTCGGCGTAGATGCGATATGGTCAGGGGCAGTCGGTACACCTGGGGCACTGGGTGTTGCCCCGACCTCACTTCCCGGGTACCCCTGAGGAGCATGTGGTGCCTGCTGCGGCTGTGCATATGCAGGTGGTGCAGCAGCCGAGTTTCTCCAGCTGTCGGACCGCTGTGGAGGGCCGCCGTAGGGACCGCTGTACTGGGCTTGCAGAGGCTGCGGATAGTTGGGCTGTGCCATCGGCCGGCTATAGTCGATGGCCGGTGCCGCCTCTCCAGTGTAGAAACTCTCCGCCGATCCTGCCGGCGCGTTGGGCGCAGATCCATGCAGAGATGGGTATGGCATCGAAGGCTGGCGCGCGGGTGGCATGCTGTAGCTTCCGATGCTGTGCTGGTTGTATGCCTTGGATAGCCGCTCCTCCAGCATTCTGTCGTAGTACCGCACGACAGTCGAAAGTTTGGCGTGCAGATCGAGCAGAGTGTCGTGCTTGCTCATCGTCTCACCATACGTTCGCGCAAGCTTGGGCCGCAATGCGCTGATGCTGTCATAGAGCTCTTGAATCTGGGGTTCCCGAAGAATAGTGCCGGGCGGCTGTGTCTGCAGACGGTCCACCAGAGTCGAGAATAGGTTGATGTTTTCCGCTTCCACGGGTGTCAGTTCATAGTCGCTCTTCGGCAGTGCAAAGGGCGCCGCTGGTGCCGCATGGTTTGCACTTGCGCTCGTGCTGCCGTGTGTCTGCTCCTTGAGTGCCTGCGAGTGCTGCTTCTTCTGCTCCTCCATATCTGCCAACGATGCTGCAATCGCCGCCTTCAAATCTTCATCTTCCTCCTCCTCAGTCGTCGTGTTTTTCGCAGTGGTCGTCGGCGCAGATGTCACGGGAGGCAGGGTCGTTGGCAGTGTCGGTGTGTACGGTGAGTATGCCGAGGCCGACTTTCCGTTTGCTGCTTTTGAGTCATACGATGATTGCTGCTGCTGACTGGAGTATGCCCGCGAGTGGCTTTGCACCTCTTCCAGGCTCATGGCCAGTGCCCGCTTGAGGTCCTCATCGAAGCTGTCTTCCACCCGGGCATCGCGCGGCTGCATTGCCGATCCCTTGCTCGGTTGGTGGCCTTGGCCAAAGCTCGAGCTACCCCCACCCGGTGCGTCACCACCCCGCGTTGGCTTGTCTGTCAGCTTGAGATAGCAGCCATCATCGACACGAACAGGCTGCATGATTCCGAGGTGAGGAAGGGGGAGTGTCTTGGCCGAACACTGCTGGTCGAAGCAGTTGCCGCAGTTTCGGCAGTGGTGTTTGCGGTTCGTAAAGGTGAAGGCAGTGCGGCAGCGCATGCACACATCAGAGTCGATCCATTCCGGGGGCTATTTTGTTAGTAGGCTACCGCGCATACGATATAAATATACAAGGAAGAGTAACATACTGCGCTGCTATCGATCATGCTGCTCGCGACGGTCATGCGCGGGGGGAATTGAAAGCCCTCCTTTTGCAGAATCTTGTACACTTCGCCAATGTAGCCAAACTCGTGTCGGTTCTCTGTCGCTGCTGCCCACGTCTGAATAAGCTCAAGAATCTTGGACCGCACCTCCTGGTTTACGGCGGCCGGGCCAGCTGCGCGGAGAAGCGACGTCAGGTTGTCCATGAACTCGCGGGATGCAATTTCGGCAAGAAAGTGTGAGCCGCCATTCTTGACACATGTGTCGGTGAGCTGTTGTAGGGTTAGTGGTGTTTTATTAGGCGTTTGTTTTTGATCTCTATCTGGTGGATCATACATTGAGGGTGCTGAGCTGGGTGTTGGGATTTTTGTTGTCGATGCGCTTCTTCAATGAGCGCATAGCTTCTTTGGGCTGCACAGTCTTGGAGCGGATGATATCGGAGATCTCGAGGTTGAGGGCAATATCCTCACTGGATCAAAGGTTAGCAGTGTTCGTCCTGGAGGTAGACAGATGGTAGATGATGGAAGCCATTTCTGAGGGGATGACGTACAGGCTGCTGCTGGTGGCCTTTTCGATCTGCTCGTCTAGGGCGGTGTTGGCCCCGGAGGACCACCAAGACATCATCTTGTCGAGTTGGAGTACTTCTATATGGTATCGAGGATTGTGAGAGTGCGCGCAACAGAAAGGAGAGGCTGGTTCGGCCGGCGATTGTGGAAATGATGCCTTTCGATGAAGCTATTCGCGAATAGGCGTTTGCTGCGAAGTGGGTAATGGAAACGCTGGATAGCAGCTTCTTTACAATCACCAAATGCAATCAAGACAAAATACACAGAATCGAGGTTGGTCTCGGTACTAACAACAGTGTTGTCGACAAAGCGATGATGTGCAGAAGCAGAAGATGAGGTTAAAGCATGATGATGTCTGAGGGATTCCAGGCTATGCAGGCGGCAGGCTATGGAGTTCCTTCCTTCCTGCAAGGCGGATTATTGCTTGCTTGCACTGTGGGCTCGCCGATTGTTCCTTCCCAAAAGCATATCTTTGGTAATACTTAGGTGCTTGGGTCGCTATGGCGCCTGCCTACGAAGTGGATAGGAGGCTGGTCATTAGCACGGTAGCACCTTCCCGCGAGCATGTCCATCAGTCAAAGATAAGCTCTCTTATTGGCCAGAGCTTGGCTTGCCCCCCCCCCCCAATCTGGGGCCAACTGGAGACTCTGGCCCAATATGGCCTTCAATCTGGCTGCCTAGGCGCACCTGGTGACAGGAAGTGTTTGAACTCTGTAGAATGACGACGCTGGCGCCAGTCGTAGGTTTCGGGGCACGGCGCACTGCTGGGCAGCATTTCGAATCACCGTACCGCAATTGACAAACAGCAATTCAAGATGACAATTTTTGCCGCGCTGATTACATAAGCATACAACTTGAAAGGTTACACAGAGTTGCGACAGCTCCTGCCATAGTGGGTAATGTGGTTATTGACAATGAGTCGCTCCTGCCTACTCGCCATATAATTACAGTGGCGTAAACTTGGAAGGTGCCATGGCGGTCTACTTCGTAAGCATAGTGTTGGTCGCCCCTTCTGCCATTTTATCTTGCTACAGCGGCATTAAGCATTAAGCATTGGCCATTGCCTCCTTCTTTAGTTTAAATGTCTTCAGCCACCTTCTGCCTTCTTTCAAGCATTTGCCTCTCCCAAACCAAAGTGCCTCATCACGAAGCCAACATCAATACAACGCACGCTGTGCCTATCGCTTCCCTGTTGACGCAGTACCTTGGCACGCCCTAGACTGCTTTGGGAGTCCTTCTATTGCTCTTGCGAGGCTACGCTCCGCAGCGCCACCCCTCTCCAGCTACCCCGTGATTAGTCCGCCTCGACAACGTCGACACATTATTGCTACGACCACAGTGACTGAGAAGTCGACAGAAAGATAGACACATAGACACACAGCGGTATTGAAATTCTTGAGTCTCGACGGCCAAGAATGCTTGCGTGCACACTCGTTTCCCGCCAAGCTAGTCGCGCTCTCCCCTAATAGCTCCCCACTACCGAAGACCGGTGACTTACATCCACCCCCATCCACCCCCATCCGGCCACATCGACACATCGACACATCGACACATCGTCACGCCTACATCTCGGCACTCCTTTACCACGATTACCAATATATACCACAGCCAGCCCCGACACATCGCTGGCGAGATACAGAGTCAGAGTTCATGGACTTCCCAGCATCACCAGATCCACCCCTTGTTCCATCCGTCTAGGCTGTGCCGGGTGAGACCATTACGCGCTCCCGCCACCTCGTCCATTCCGACGAAGGTGGTGTGTTTGATCACAGCACAGTAAAACAACAGCAGCAAATAACTCGAATTTCGAATTTGAAGACGCCACCTAAGAGTCATAGCGACCAGACCGCATAATGTCCAGCGGCCATGCCTCTGCCGGGGCTGCCAACGGCGCACGAGGCGCACCCTACGCACACTTTGACGACATTAAGCGCCCCATCATCGAGGTCACAAAGGAAACACCCGTCGACAAAATACTGCAGTATGCAAACGACTGCATGAAGCAGGCCGACTTCCAAAAAACGTACGGTCGCCTGGACCGGGCATTGCAGGAGTACATCAAGGCGAGCACGGTCCTCATCGAGACCTTGCCGTCCAATTCGGCCTGGCTGTCCAAGTCATACAGCCACTCTGCAACCAAGGACCGGTACAATGAGATGCTGGCAAGGCTATACACCCAAGACGAAGAGTATATGAAGATCAAGCAGATTATCAGGGAGGACAATCTACGCAGCGGCGTCAAGGCAAAGACGAACGGCAACACCACGAGCACAACAAACGGCAAGACAAATGGAACAGCAAGTGGAACAGCAAATGGAACAGTAAATGGAACAGCAAATGGAACAGCAAATGGAACAGCAAATGGAACAGCAAATGGCACGACAAATGGGCACCGTTCTACCAAGTCACATGGGTTTATCAAGGCTACCTCGCTAAACGACATGCCGGTAGCGCCCAGAACAACCCCGGGCCCAGCACCAGCACAAGCTGGCTCAAAGGCGAAGCCGGCCATCCAACCAAAACCACAGGCCCTCCATGGTAACATCTTCAAGTCAGAAGCCGGGCCAGGTGGAGCTAAGCCTGCTGCAGACCTTTTGGCGGAGAGATTCGCCAACCTACGGCCGGGCGGGCTCGGAAGAGGAGGTGGCGGCTCCTTGACTGAGACGCAGCAGCAGCAGCAAAAACTCGTACAGGACCCTCGTATTCGAACGCAGCCGATCAACCACCCTGGCTTCCAGCAGCTGCAGCTGCAGACACAAGTTACACCCCCGCCGCAACAGATCCAGACACAGAACCAGCAACAAGTCTACCAGCAGTTCCAGAACATCCAGATGCCTTCCAAAAGCCTTGAATCACTCCCAGGGGCCGTACCCCTTGCTTCCTCAAACAATACACCCATGATGCACACACTGCCAGACCTGCCCAAGGTCCCCGATGCAATCTATAGCCCAGCACGGGGAAGCGTGTCGAGTCAAGCCACACAACTACCTACAAGCGCATCCCGAGGAAAGTTTAGCAGAACGAATTCTATGAACTCCTTCTCCGGGGCCACCAAAACAACACCTCAGGTGCCCTCCGAGGACTACTTTCCCGCTTTCAACCTCTCTCACTCGCGCCAGTCGTCGCGGCCTAGCCAAGATTCCACAAGAGCAAGAAAGCCCCGCGTGCCCATTCCCGAGGGTGACACGATCACTGCACAAGAGTTGTTCAGGCTCATACAAGCAGGGACCAAGGAGGTACAGCTTCTTCTGGTTGATATCCGTGGCCGCAGCGAATTTGACGACGGCCATATCCTGTCACAGTCTACAGTTTGTGTCGATTCGGACACTCTTACACGAGAAGATATTTCTGGTGACCAGATTGCTGAGAGCATGGTTCTTGCACCTACAGTTGAGTCACAGCTTTTCGACCGAAGAGCGGAAGCCGACGTGATTGTATTCTACGACGAAGACTCGGAGTATATCCCCAGCAAGAGCAACGCCGTGACGACAGCCGAGAAGAATGTTGTGGCTTTCTACAACGCACTGGCATACTACGACTACAACTCGTCGAGCGATAGCGACGACAGCAAAAAGCCAAAGCTTTTACGAGGCGGCATCGAGGCCTGGATTTCTCTCATGGGATATCACTCTCTTAAAACGTCCTCCACGGCGGGAGGTGCTGGAGGCTTGGGAGCGCGCCGGCCTGCTGCAATCACGCAGCGCCCTAGGAGAGCTACGTTTACGCGGCCGCAGTCTAAATACATTACTAGACCGATTCAGGATGCCGACGAGCTCAAGCGCTGGGAGGAGAACCTCAAGAATATGGAGTCGTCTGACTTTGTGCGGACAACCGACGACTTTTTGCGCAGATACCCTCCACCGTCGGCTATACAGGAGTCTATGACGTCGCCCGGTTCTGAAAAGGCTGAACTCGCTAGCATCGAATCACAATCGCCACGGCCTGGCCACTCGATTCCTATCCCTTCGCTCAGCTCAAGCGCCCCAGCACGGAATACGCTTACAAAGCTGCCGCCGTCAGCTGCGTCTACTGCGATATTATATAACAGCCTCCCAGTACCACCTACGCGGCCGCCACCGACCGTGCCGCGACAGACGCACAACGATGTTTCCGAACACGACGAGGATGACCATTACATGCGCACCAAGATTGCCAAGGCCGGTGTAGCAGGTGGTGGCCGGATGCGGCGGCACAAGGTCGGCCTGAATAATCCCGGAAACTGGTGCTACGGCAACAGCTCGTTCCAGTCGCTGTTTGCGTCTGGTACATTTGCTGAGGAGTTGACGACCAAGGAGTGGTTGAACAACTGGAAGGTTCCGATGAAGGCCGACGAGAAGATTAGCCACCCGCAGCTGCTGGCCAAGATCCTAGGTGACTCGTTTTACTGGATGCAGTTTGGTAGGTTTGAGACGATGAAGCCAAAGACATTAATGGTAAGTTTTTGATTGCTGTTTTATACAATATACAACACCACCAAAAACGGCCGTCGTAACTGACAACACAGGAATACTGCTACCATATCCATCAACGGGACTTTGATGGCAGTCTTAAGACCGACAGGAGTATGATCTTTGGCGGCCCGAGCCAGCAGGACGCACAAGAGTTTATTTCCTTCTTGCTCGAGAACCTGCACGACGAGACCAACCGCCTGCGCGACCGTACGGGAGAGGTGCAGCAGCCCGAGCTCGACCGGCGCAGCACTGCGCTCAGCAATGGCCTGTTGTACTGGAACGAGTACCGCAAGTACAACGACAGTCTGGTGGACAAGTATTGGCGCGGTGTCGAGGTGACTGACCGGCGGTGCCGCGGCTGTGGCCACCCGTCGCTGACGTACGAGCACTTTGACACTTTGCATCTCCCAATCCCACCCAACCCGGCGAGCACGGCAACGACAATGTCGGAGCTCCTCGCACAGTACTGCGGCGCAGACCTGCTGAGCGACTATAAGTGCGACGAGTGCCGCCGCATCAACACGACTGAGAAGCGCGTGCGGCTCGTGCGCATGCCGGACCTGCTGTGCATATCGTTCCGGCGGTTCCAGGGCAACGAGCACTATGGATTCCAAAAGAACAATACGGCTGTGGTGTTCCCTATTAACGGGCTAGATATGACACCCTACACGGTGCAAGCACGCGCGACGCCAGCTGACCAAGCAGCTGACGGCGTTTACCCGGATGGGCGCACCGAGCACCAGTTCTGCGGCCCCTTTATCTACGACTGTTACGCCGTTATTGTGCACAGTGGCACGCTGCGGTCTGGCCACTACCGGTCGTTTATCAAGGACGAGGGTGCGGCGGACACAAGTCAATGGCACCACTTTGATGACTCACGGATCGAGCCCGTGATTATCGGCAGCAACGACAGCCGCGATATGGCGAAGCGCCTGTACCGGGATAACAATCACGGCGGTGCGAGTGCCTACATGGTGTTTTACAAGAGGCGGGTGTAGCCTATTCTCTTGCATTGACATCTTCTTTTCTTTTCTTTTTTCACTTCTCAATCTCTCTCTTCGTCGTCTGTGCCTTCTTTACCTGCTTCCTTCTTTCCTATGATCAATTTGCGATGCAGTCTTCAACCTCACGATACCATGAGCGAAACTAAAGCGAAGCCTGTTATCTATTCATCATTTTTATTTTATTTCTTCAACTTCAAGTCGTCTTTTTTATTCAATCTATTTGCCTTCTGTCTCCCTATATCTTCTTCTACCCAATCTACTACATTTCTGTATAAGTACGTATTGTTTCTGTTTGGGAATAGCATTGCATAGCGTCGAATCACTTGAATGCAAATCAAAAATCAAAAGCAAACCAAAACGAAAGCATAAGTGACACTCATTAATCAATTGTGAGAAACATCAAGGTCAGAACTAATACATTAAATGGATACCAAACGCATGCCAATTATCAACATGTCCGAGGTCCAAAGATGTAGACACCAAGCCAAGGAGAATAGAAGAGAGTATAAGAAACGAGAGATGGGTGAATAAGAAACAAAGTTGGAGGTGACATAGGAAACATCGACGAGACGACAAAGACTGTATAATAACTTGTGATAAACAAAAGGATACTAGACCAAGACGGCTTGACAGCTCGATTACTTCTCGCCAAAGGCGCTCTTGACCTGGTCGGCATAGACCTCCTTGATCTTGCGGCGGTTGACCTTTTGTGTGGCGGTGACGAGACCATTGACTGGTGTCCACTCCTCGTCGACGAGGGCAACACCCTGGACAACCTCAATCGGTGTCAGGTTGGCAGCCTTGGCAACATTCTGCAGCTCCTTAAGCACAAGGGAAACGACCTTGGGGTTCTGGTGCAGCTCAACTGCACTATCGCTGTCGCTGTCGCCGACCGTGATACCGTTCTTAGTGGCAAGCTCCTCAAGCGCCTTCTCGTTGATGCACACAACAGCAATTGGGCGTGCGTGCTCGGAATCGCCGTACACCATAATGTTATGCACAGTCGCGGCGCCACGGTAAATGGCCTCGAGCTTCTCGAGCGCAATGTACTCGCCACCCTGCATCTTGATCAGGTTCTTCATGCGGTCGACGACGCGAATGTGGCCATGGCTATCAAACGCGCCAATGTCGCCGGTGCGGAACCAGCCGTCAGCAGTGAGGGCCTGCGCAGTCTCCTCGGGGTTGTTAAAGTACTCAGAGATGACAGAGTGGCCACGGATGAGAATTTCACCATGAGGGTCCTCGCCGCTGCCGGGCGCAGGGTTGGCGTTGTAGCCCAGATCAGGCTGACTGACCAGCTTAACCTCAATGGCGGCAGTCATGGCGCCGATAGCAGTGTTGGTCCACTGCAGGGGCGAGCCGAGACTGCCGTTGCCGCACGTCTCGGTGAGACCGTAGCCGCCAATCATGGGAGCAACAACGAGGGACAAGAATCTCTTGGTGCCAGCAGCAATGCCACTTGCGCCGTTGACAATGAACCGCAGACTGCCACCCGTGGATGTGCGAACTTTGGCAAAGACAACCTTGTCGATGCGGGACACGATGCTAGCGACGGGGCCAACCAGGAGGTTATTCTCCATCAAGAAGTTCTTCAGGCCAAAGTAACCCCAGAACAGCTTTTTGGCAAATGGACTGGCGTTCTCGACACCGCCAGCGACACCCTTGCGCACAGTTTCCCAGACCTGAGGCACACCAACCAGAATAGTCGGGCAGAAAGCCCGCAAATCGCCCTTGCAGCCCTTCTTCATTGAGCCGTCCGTGAGGGTGCGCGGTGAGCCGTAGCCCAGGGTAGCGCCAATAAAGAGCACAAGGTTCTCGACAACAAGCTCGAAAATGTGGGCAAGGGGAAGATACGCGAGGATGCGCTCGTTGGGCGACACGCTCTCGTCGACAACAGACAATAGGCCAGCAATGGCGGCGACAAAGTTGGCGTGGGTGACTGGGGCGCCCTTGGGCAGGCCAGTGCTGCCAGACGTGTACATGATGCAAAAGATATCTTCGGGAGCTGGGGCGTCGATGGGCAGATTTGGCTTGCCCTCAGCGTCAGAGCCTAGCTCGCGCAGCTCCGAGAAGCTGAGCACCTTGAGGTGCGGGTGGTCTTGGCGGAACTTTTCAATTTCTTCGGGGGCAACGGGCTGGTGGCTGAGGTCGTTGTAGATGACAAAGCGGATGGACTCGGCGGACTTGATAGGGCCTGCAGCGGTCTTGAACAGATGGGGGTCGATGAACATGGCGAGGGCTCCGGTCTGAGTCAGGGAGTGCTGCACTCCAGACTCGCCGAGCGTGTCGTAGGCGGTCACGATAGTCAGGGATTGCGAAGAGCAACCGTGGGCAATGGCCAGCCATTGGGGGCTAGTCGAGGCATAGACGTGGACCTTGTCGTACTTGTTGAGGCCGAGATTACGCAGGCCAGCGCCGACCTGGCGAAGCTGGGTGAAGTACTCGGCATAGGTCAGGTACGAATAGTCGGACAGCTCGAAAAA
Source organism: Ophiostoma ulmi (assembly GCA_029298715.1). Classification (NCBI taxonomy): domain Eukaryota; kingdom Fungi; phylum Ascomycota; class Sordariomycetes; order Ophiostomatales; family Ophiostomataceae; genus Ophiostoma; species Ophiostoma ulmi. The sequence continues at coordinate 1,327,083 of JANSLN010000002.1, read as the reverse complement.
GGACCACTCCTTGTCGACTTTCTGGACCTCGCCGTCGACGACCTTGGTGACCTGCTTGATCTCTTTGTGGATGCCAATCAATTTGCGGCTGCCAATTGCAGGTTCGTTGGGTTTGTTGGTAGCAGTCCGGTTGATCAGGGCAAAGAGAGTATCGACATCGGGTGCAGGGCGCTCCCACAGGCCGTCCTTTGCTTTGGGATGGCGCCTAGGAATGGTCTCGCCTGGGATAGCCTCGGCGCCGGGAACCTCGATGGAGAAGGGGGGCTGCTGGATTGCGCGCAGCGGGAAAGTGGCGGCAGTCTGCCAAGAGAGCAAATCGGAAGACATGCTGAAGATGAGGTGGAAAACAAGAGGTAACAAAAGCGAGAAGAAAATCGAAGAGAACGAGTCCGAGGAAGCTGAGGGGTAAGCCGGTTGTGCCGATGGCTGTTGATTGAGAAAGAGAAACTGCTGGTCTCGGTACAAGATATTAGGCGGCGGAGGAAAAGAGGCGAGGTCGCTGACGAAGCAGACGAGGTTAAGCTTGCCGTGAAGTCGCAAAGAAGGCGTGAGAAGAAGAATCAAGAGGAGGCACGAGAAGATAAGACTCGTGAAAAGGAGTAGCAGTGATAGGAGGCAGCAGCGCTGGAAAGACTTAAAAACACAGTCTAATCTCGCCGAGACTTCTTACACGCAAATCAGTGACGACACGCTGAAAATGAGCTCTGACTGGGCCTGGCCCGCTTTAGCTCTCCCGTCTAGATATTTCCCGATCGAAAAGAGGCGCTAGAAAGAGATAGCAAGGCAGATGGCCACTGGAAAGTGAGGATTCCGAGATTGTAAGCCAGTGTTATTGAGACGACTGCGAGCTTCTCTGAGAATAAATAGAGAGCAGATAAAGCTCGATGGAAACGAGATGTCGAATAATAGTCGTACAGGCAAAATGAGCAAGCAGAGAGTGTCAAGGGGGCAAACAGAGCGCTAGACACTTGGCTGGCAGTTGGGTACACTACTGTGTAGATAGCGTTGACACACAGCGGAGGACCACTCTGTAGACGAGTAGAAGATGCGGTAATGACGGCTCCACGCAGTGTGTTTTGTGTTTTGTGTTTTGTGTTTTATGCCTTTGGTGACATGTGCAAATGCAAAACCAGCACTGCAGAGCCTTGTCTTTGTTGCTGTCTTCTCCGTAGCCACTGCCTCTATGCCGCGACTATCCCGGCGTCTTGATCTTGATTTAGACTCGGTTGCCAGCAGCAAACATACAGTGATGCAATGTAGAATGCAGCCTGTGAGAGTTGCACGGTGCCTCGGCTGTAGTCCACGGCGGGTTCATTCAGAGTCTCTGCCTGTATTTTGGCTCATCTCCTATTCTCTTTTTCCGCGTCCTTTTGTTTGTACACTGATTCTTTTTTCGATCCTAATTCATAAGTCAGTGCGAGATACATTTGACGGTCCTTTCGTCAAGGTTCAAGTGTGAGAAAGTCGTAAAGGGGATAGCAAGCCAGAGCCACATCGCCGCTTCTCAGAATTCTGATTGCCTGAACCTTCCAGGCCGCTTAGACGATGCCCTTGACGATACCACAAATGCCAAGACTCGGCTGCCCGCTTCTGCTCGTTCTCGCAAAGACACTCACTAGCCTTTTCTCGTATCTACTTGGGAATCTTGGATGAAATTGAAATTGATCGCCGAGGCTCGTCAGCCTCTCGACTCGTCTCGTCTTGTAGCTTGCAATCACTCGCAGAGAAGGTAGTATTGCGGCCCATAGGAGTGCTTGTAACATAGGATAGCATAAGGTCGGGCGTCGGCAGGGAATGCTTGTTCCGAGGCAGGATTGTTCCTCAACTGAAGAGGAATGATTATGTGCACAAAGACACGATGAAAGGATGTGTTGGCAAGGAAGATGGAGAGGTAGAAAGAGGGTAAGGGGATAGACGGTGGGCAACTTATTATGGCCTGATGTTGCCCATTGCTCTTTCCTCAACAGATGTCATCCTAGGCTGGTTCTTTCCCTACGTTGCAGACCCATGATGGCACATCAGCGCATTCCTAAACAGGCAATCGTCAAGGCTGCATAGATACACATGAATGTAAGAGCTTTTCTGTGTTGTCTGAAGTATGCAGTTTATATACAGGAGACCGAGGGGAATCGACATTACGAAATCAAATGCTTAGTAAAGTACCCCAGAAAACAAAAGACAGAACAAACGCAGTGAATATCAAAACCAACCGCTATAATGCATGGCAAACAGAAAGCAATACAGTAGTCACATAGTCCAGTAAACAACTGAAAAACCAAACACGTAAAAACAATCAACACCTCTGAAACTATGCCCACTTGGGCTCGCCCTGCTCCAGTCTCGGCGTGCCCACTTCGTTGTGGTCGGCAAACGGATCGTCGTCGTCGTTATCGAGGTAGCTGTCGCTGTCCGAATCAGCGTCGGTATCACGAGGCCGGTTGCGTGCTGCCGAGGCTGCTACCATGGCTGCGGTGGGAACGGCCGGACGGAAGCCGCCCGATGACAGTACGGGTTTGGAGGTGGCCGAGGGCCGGGGTGGTGCAGCAGGGCGACCGGGCCGTGGCGGCGGCGATGCTGGTGATCTTGAGACGGGGTTGGTGGCATCGCCAAGGTTGAGGCTGGCGATATCGGGAGTTGGCGATGTCGGCGAACCGGGCTCTTTTTGTTTTTCCTGAATCACTTTGCTGTTAGTGCTATTCACTATTCAAGCTATTCGAAAATGGACAAGAATAGAAACTCACTTCTGTAGCGATGGGCCTGCTCAGCGAGATCGTCGTCCGAGTCACTGTCCGCGTCAATGGAACGGTCAAGCTGCTCAAACGTCATCAGCGCCGTGACAAGTTCGTCGTTGGCGTGCAGCAGGCTGCCAAGGTACTCTTCCGAGTTGACCAGGTAGATCTATCAGTTAGTCGCGAGTAAACCATCCATATGTACAAGGGAGAGACATACATAGCGAAGAATCTTGCGGCGCAGGAGCTTACACTGCTCAAAGCGGCGGATGGCAGCCTCGTTCTCCGAGATGCGCTCGACTTCACGGTTGATTGTCTGCAGCGTGTTCATCAGGTCTGTCGTGGCCATGGATGCATCAGCCAATGTTGCCTTCATCAGCGGCTTCTCGGCCTCGAGATTAAACGGCTTTTTCTTCTTCTTCTTGTCCTTTTCCTTCTTCTTGTCTTTGGAGGATGAGTGGGAGGATGTGAATGACTCGATGCGGCCAGTTGGGACCGTCTGCGTCTGCACTGTGGGCGCGCGCGACGGGCCTGCTACCGATGTCGAGGAAGAAGATGCGTGCCCCGGGTGTGTTCCCGTTGTAGACGCCTCCTGTTCGTCGTCTTCATCGTCGTCAAAAGGATTCTCCGTCTCCTGCACGACCTTGCTGCCCGCCTGCGTCACCACCTGCTTGCGCTGCGGCAGTTCCTTGTAGAGCCGCGCAAGACGTTCCATGCCGGGTGTGTTCTTGTACGCTGCGGCCCAGCTGCGGAAGAGTTCCGTGCACTTTTTGCGCACATCGGGATCAGAGAGGTCCGAGGTGCCGCAAACGCGCAGCCGCTCCAGCAGCATCTCGTCAGAAAAGGAGCGCTGGAAACGGGTCCCTGCATTCTGGATCAGACCGTCGAGCAGTGTGAGAGCGCGCAGCTGGCGGTGGACGTTGCCATACTTGAGCTTCTTGCGGATGGCGCGTGCGGCTTCGGTCGGGCCCGAGGCCTGGAGCTTGATGACCTCAACCAGGTCGGGGATGCCGCTCAAGTCGTCCTCTTCATAGGTTTCGCTCGTGAAGTTCTCGATGGTGACCGTGATGGCCGAGTACGGCTTCTTTTGGGAAAACATGGCGGCTAATGCGTCGTCGGTACCGGCGTCGGTATTGGCGTAGGTATTGGCGTCAGTATCGGCGTCGGTATCGGCGTGGAGGAAGAGGGACTGCTACTCGGAGGGCCTGCTTCTGCTGGACAACTTCGCCGGCAAGACGTCGGTATCTGGGATCGTGTGCTCGTCGGCGAGGGCAGATATATTAGCTGCTGTTTGTTGCTGTTTATTGCTGTTTGTGCGCTTGAGATTAAGACTAGGACCAAGTGTCCAACTGGGCCAATGGCTTCACAGTCTGCCACCAGACACTAGATAGCTGCGCCCAACTTAATCTTTGACGGCAGGCTGATGACGCACCAGCGTACAGATTAGTGACACAATCACCCCGCTTGTGGAGCGTCAGCGAGCGCTGGAGCAGCTCTCCTTGTGCCTGCCTTGTTGGTGTCCAGCACTAAACAGTCCGACTACCCCGCGCACATGTGATCATGCTGTTAACCAGCGCCCATGGACAGTTGTTATGTACTGAAAGGGAAAGCGCGACCGGTCATTATCGTGACTTTCCCAAACTGATTAATTTGGCTTCTACGCATTCACAACGGCCACTCAAGCAACCAAGTGCACTACAGCACTGCAACAGTACAACGCTGTTACGGTCGAGCTGTGTATCGAGATAAAGTGTGTGACACAGCCCCCTGCACACTGCATCGGCTCATGTGCCACCAGTAACACTGCCAATTTACACAAGCGAGGTCTGTCTAGTTGATAGCTTATGAGCTCGTCTCTCGTGTTGTCAGCTGGTCTAAATGTGATTATGTAAGCAATGAATATCACGCACTTTCTTGTCTTCAACGACTAGAATGACGTCACCACGAGGCTGCATCGACGACGACATGAGGCGGGATCAAATATTGGCAGTTTCTTGGGAGGTGCCTTTGAGGCTGACTATAGATGCCATGTTCGAGTAGTCGAGCAGTATCTACCCATTCTGTTACAGCAACCACAAGTTGTTGGCTGGTATAATGACAAGTCATGTCACGTCTGCAGACTATATTCAGATATCGACGCAAGCAATATCAGGTGTTTAATGTTTGATATCTAACAAGAAGACTATCTCAGACTCGGGCTGTTTGACTCGTCGTCTCATTTAGTGCAGGTTATCAATGTAGATCAAAGTTGTAGACAATCCCGGAATATCTACAGCTCGTCCAGTGTTTGGTAAGCATCGACGGCGAAAGACTGAGTGAGACTGGGGATTCTTGGAAATAATCAATAGCAGGTAAATGCAATAATCTCAAGACTGCCTTGGCTCAATCCAGGGCGGGTGAATGATGGGGCAAGGGTACTGAGTACAGTCTGAACAGCCTCGTGGAGCGGACATATCTGCAACCGGGAATAGCTACTCATATGGCCTCTTCTTTCAAATCTATTCTCTACTCCGTACTACGAAATCCAGTTGGCTCTATTAAACAATGTCAAAACGGTGAAAAGTCGGTGTGTCGACGGGACGGGAGCCAACAACGCATGAATTTGCTGTCGTAGCGAGGGACGTAGCGTAGCGTAGACAGGCGGAGAACGGCGGTGACGAAATTCAGCTGCAGGAGATATGCAGCACATATTAGCACATGCATGCAAACAGATAGAGAAATGATTCTGTGTTAGTTAAAGAAGAGAAATAAAGTCGCAACCCCCCACTCTCTATGACTGCGTGTCATGCATCCGTGCGGTCGCGTTGGTCATTCTTTCTCCCGTGGCTGTCTGTTGTCTGTTTGTCTGAACATCATTTGTCGAGGCAGACTGCCTTACTTTGGGCGATCTCTGCAGGTTCGGCAAAGTCAGATGTAGATTATGTAGATTATGTAGAATATAAAGATTATAAAATATGAAGCTGAGGCCCAAACGATCCAGGTGATCAAAAAGTGACACGCAATAAATAGGCCATCAAACAGACAAGGCACCTGTGGTCCTGAGAGCACTTGTTCTTGGCTTGTCCAAATTGCTACCGTTCTGTTTCTTCATTGGATACTCGTGTAGTAAATATAAATATAACCTTACGCTTGACTAAGAGACACTTAAATCGAATGGCAGCGGATTTCGGGCACACCCATCATCCCACGTCCACATCGACAACGCATCACATCCATGGATGATATATATAAAATATTTGCAGAATCATTAAGAGTAGAATTTCTGGCATATCTGCTGGCCATATTAAGTGTGTAGTCAAACGAGGATAGTCAGCAGTCAACAGTCGTCAAACATGTCACATTAGAAGTAGAGTTCAAACGTATTACGCAAGTTTTGGCTGGAAAATTTTATGATTTAAGATTTTAGGAATTTGAACAGACTTACATGCAACAAAAAAAGAGGGGAAAAAAATAGACAATCACCTCTGTTCACAATCAGTCAGTTGGGCCTACGAGTCTCAGCCATCTACAGCGGCTCTACGTTCACAACCTACACTGGCACACTGAAATCCTAATCATAGACGGGTGGTGGTGTGTTAGGGGGAGTGGGAAGGCAACACATTGGACACAAGCCAAAAAGCTCACGGAAAATGTTGTTGGGGCGGTTGAAGCCGCACTCAGTACCGCCAATGTTGCGGGCAGCCTGGCAAAATTGGAGGAGTTCGATGCCATACTGGTTGCGGCGGCACTTGGAGCAAGTGTAGTAAGAGTAGACACACATTTTTGTTATGTGTTATGTTTCTGTAGAGTGGTGATGAGACTGTTGTTATTTGTTGAAGCTGTGAAGACTGTTGTTGTTCTGGTGCTGATGCTGGTGCTGATGCTGGTGCTGATGCAGTGCAACAACGATGAGGTGACATTTATACATTCTCAAAACCAGCAACTGTTCACGACAATGTTTGAAATGATACTAAATATGCTGTTCACATGTTCATCTACTGCAGGTGTTGGACATTGATGATACTACGTTGAACAAACTTGCAGAGGTGTACACCATTTCCGATGCATCAATTTGTTCACCAAAGCAGCATAGCAAATATGATACTCCTACGCGTGTACAACCAACACATTAACACTTGCCATTGTTTAAAACTTTCAATCACAATACTACTGCTCCAAGAATTGGCTCTGTCGAGCTTTGTTCTTCCTGATTATTGTATACGAGAGCCTTGCCGTAAGTGCAGTTGTCACAGCCTTGCGTCAAAAACGCTGATCCAAGATGATTTATTAGATTACAGTTGTCATAATTAAGCGCTATTTGCTCTTATTCAAAAGTACATGATCATAGAAACGGCGGCAGAAGCGGATGGCCGCTACCGACAACAAAGAGCATCTTCAGAATATCGCCTCGGTGGCTCGTGAGCTTGGTAGATATGGCAACTTGTGATATATTCAAAATCAATATAATCAACCATCTATCGTTCAGCCTATTTACACAGGCCATGGCACGTATCGTCACTCTCTAGACAACGCTTATATAGTCCGACTGCTCTCTAGTTATTCTATAATTTTATTTTATAAATATCTAGATAGACTTTTATATTACACGCTTTGCTCATGATCAGCTGTGTATATTGAGGTTCATTCAATGGCTTTTACGCAGGGTCCTTTTTCACTATTCTAGCGTCCTCAAGCACCCGAAAGTCATCGATATATTGTCCTTGGTTTCGGCTGTCGCTTGCTTTGTTTTCTGTTATTTAAATATATAGATGCCATTACCCCACACATCCAGTCCTTCACGCCGGTCCTTTTATCCTTTCGCTTTCGTTAGTCGGTACTTTATTCTGTCGTCAACGCCGAGCTCCAAGATATCACATGCTTTTGGTCTTCAGCTGGTCCAGCTCGATGCTTCCAGCTCGTCCTATTTTAACACATATAGAAGATGACTGTTGCATCGACATCGCACCACCGGCAAGGTTGCTTGTTACAGATGCTTGTATATGGGTCACTGTTGAAACTGTCATCAATTACAAATACCATCAGGAGAAGCCCTCTGGCAACTGTCATATAAATATACTGTATAATCTGCGTTTATCCCGTTTACCCCGGAGTGCGTCCATTAGTCCGTATTGCCTGCCAATTAAGCACCTGCCGTTGTTATGACTAAAGTCCAACAACCACCCCTTGATCCGTTTGCGCAATTCGTACTCAAACGTACAGACAAAAGAACGCGGGTGCTCCAGGAGCCGCATCGAACCCGCGAAGAGGCCATAAGCACATACCAAGGCCCCCCGTCACAGTCATAGATAAGAGTCATGCAAACATTCATGGTTATTGAATAACGCTTTTGATTTTGATTTTGATTTTGATTTTGGTTGCTACTATTAGTGCTGCTTTTGCCGCAGGTAGCTAGCTCCCTGATGACTTCATAGTCTTTTGATTTTGGTTTTGCCGGTCCTCCTCTTTGCTGGCATCGTAGCGAATATCATAACAAGAACGAGGAACAAGAGCATTTCTCGATAAAAGATAATAAAACAGTAAAGTAATAGAATAACAAACAGCCGTGGTATCGTGAGAATTAAATGTGAAAATGAACCGTGGTCCAGAAATGCCCAAAAATGATTCAAATATAACAAGGCAGTTTGAAAGGCAGAAGCCACTTTTTAAAACAGAATGAGTCGGAAAAAAGAGAAAAAGAACGGCGCTGGTATGATATGTAAACAAAACAGATAAGAAACGCTAGAAATAATGCCGAAATTGGTTGGTGATAATAGTACAGTCGTGGTGGTGGTGGTGGGAATATAGAGATGAAACGATATGGAGAAATAAAGAATGGGTATCAGTTGACGAGTGAAGAAAAGGTGATGATATGGTGACAATGACCACAGGGCACGACGAAGAATATACGCAGGTGCTTGGTATTTTACCACCCCTTGGCGTGATAGCCATCAAACGCATCCCGGTTCAGGTAGTGGTCCCAGCTGCCCGTGTTAGCTTCGTTGTCGTTGGCCTTGTTCATGTGCACAGGGTCCGGGTATTGCTTCAGGTTCGCCACATCGTGAGACGTGTGCCGTCTCTTGAGCACATTGACTGCGTTGGCCGTCGATGTCTTTTGCGACCGTTCCCACAGCAGGTGCCGCCGCAAAGACTCTGTAAGTTCGGTCGACAGCATCATGCGCCGGTTCGTCCGCGGTGACCGTGCCACGCCGACTGTAGATGTCATGATAGGCTGTGCTGCAGAGCGCGGGATTTCGTTGATCGGCCGCAGAGTCGACTGCGGTCCACGGGGACGATGGCGCATCATCAGCGCAGGCTCGTCCGAGTCGTTGGGCGACGCTGCCAACGAGGGGGGCTGGTGCTGGCCACGAGTGCGGGGAAGACCCAACGTCGACTGCGAGGTGGTCAGGCCATTCTTGACCTCGTGCTCACTGCGCTGGATCATCAGAGTGATCAGCGACCGCCGCGACGGCAGGTGCAGGGTGGAGTCGACACGCTGGAACATGTTCTTCTCGTCCATGCTGGACCGCCCGCTCTCTTCGTTGGAATCCTCCCAGTCGGAGGAATCGTCGTCGTCGTCGTCGATGGCGCTCTCGTCAATGTCGTCAGAGTCAGACTCGTCGTCTGATACCACTGCTGGTGCAGGGATAGTCCGTGTCGTCACATGGTTGCTAAACGATGTCTGCTTCTTGGTGGCGAGCGAGTGGCGAGAAAGGTGAAATGCGCTCTTAAGTGAGCCCTCCTCCTCAGGCGATGCTCCCGGTTTCCGCTTCATCAGCTGCGACATACTCGAGTTGAGACCGCGCGAACGGTCGCTCATCGAATCCTCGCACGAAGACGAGCCGCCTAGAGCAAATGTTGCCTTCTTCGACTGCACCTGCTTGGCCTTGGGTGCGGATGTCGGCTCGGGAATGGCATCGTCGTCAACCTCGGCAGGCTGCTTGTCAGATGTGGGTGTGAAGATCTGGGGAATGGCGAGAGGCATGTGTGATGGCGAGAATCCACGGATCACCTCAGTAGTCGACTTGCTCTTCTGCAGGGGTGCGCCCGGAAGCTCCTCCTCGTCCTCGCTGTCCTCAATGGCTGATGTGTCCTCGGCAATGGTGGGGAATGCCTCGGGTGCGGACTCGGCCTTGTTCTCGACTACCGCTGCGGGGGCAGGGGCAGGGGCAGGGGCGGGGGTAGGTGCAAGAATCTCTTCGACAACTTCAGAATCTTCCATAGTCTGCTCAGTCTCCTCCGATTCCTGAGTCTCTTTGGTCTCTTCAGTCTCCTCCGAAGGGTAGGGGAAGGGCGAGATATCGCGGAAGGGCGCGTTCAAGCATTGCTTCTCCTGGACAATAGAAACCACCATCTTCTCCAGGTCGTCAGAAGTAATGTGCCGCTCGCGGCCACGGCTGCGGTTGCTTCCACAGGAGTCCTGGCGGCGAATGCGAGGACGGGAAATATCAGTAGAGCTAGGGTCAGAGGCAATCTCGACGGCCTCCTCGTCAGCAATAGACTCGACACTGCCCGAGAGCTGAGGAACTTCCTCGGTCGAGGGCTGGCTGCGCTTCGGGATCGACTTGGGCTTTATTGATGAGGCAGAGGACAGGTTATCTGAAACAGAGCCGAAAGAGTCGGCACGGTCGCCGGGAAGACGGCTGGAACCGTTCTCGACGCAAAAGGTCTCGCGGGTCCAGAGACGCCAGCTGAGGTTTTCCAATCTGCGGCCCTGGGCGACATTGTCTGCACAGCGAGCAAATACTAGTCTGTTAGTCATTGTAGACGGATAAGCGACGAATATATAATAAAACATACCAGTCCACATGCTGAAGAGATTCTGGGGATTGGAGGTGTCGACTTTGTGGATCACATTGGCATCCACCTGGAGGACAGGTGCATCTAATGTCGAAGGCATGTTTGTCGGTGGTGAGCGAAGCGAGCGTAGAGCGTAGAGAGCTGGGTATGAAATTAAGAAATAAGGGCGCGCGAGTGATGTCGATGATTGTAAAGCCACAGTTCGCAATGTTGGTTTCAAGAGAAGATGGCGAAACGTCGGCGCAGAATTGTTATGTTGGCAAGGGGTAGTAAATCGTCCAATCAATCGAAACCGGGTTCGAGATAGGGCGAGGTCGACACCGAGGATGCAGAATTGGGAAATACTGCGAGATATAGAGAGGATTGAGACGTTGGAGAGTTTAGAGTCAAGAGTCAAGTGTCAAGTGTCAAGTTGAAGAGAAACGCTGATTAATCCTGATTTTTATAGAGGCGGAGAGAAGGCGAGAGAAGGAAGAGGATATCGATTGGACGTGTATGGGATGTCGTCGAGATCAGTCGGTATTGAAGTATTATGGGTTTGTGGCGAGAGTGCGGTGCGGCGTGACTATGATGTCGAGATCTATGTAAAAGTATAAAGTATAAATGAAGAAAAGAAGCAGAAAAGGAAGTCGTGCAATATGTGTGGGGGATAGGAGAAGTAGATGTAGTCTGGATGGAATAAGAGAATAAAATATTATTAACTGCGTGGGTGAATCGAGAATGAGCGAAAATAACGAAAATGTGAGCGACCAACCACAGCAGGGGGGGGGGCGTGTTTTCTGGAGGGCGAGATGAGAGAGGGTGTGTAGGTATGGAACAAACGAGCAAGTGAGGGCGTGGGATATATGTGTGGTCATGGTCCGAAATAAGAAAGAACCACCCAGACTCGCGGTGAAGTGTGCACAGGGCCCAAAGCAAAAGCCAATTCCATGCCAAAGCCACTGAAGAGCGCCAAAATAGCCAAAGCAAAGCCAAAGCCAAAAGCTCAGCAAAACTCCACCCACCCATCAACCCCCTACCCTGAAGCAGTGTAAGATACTTGTATTTTAGAGAACATACCTTGTACGTAGTGGTAGCAGTAGTACAAAGTACAAAGTACCCTGTCCAACGGACAGGGGAAAGATGTTCCTGAAGAGAGTACCCCGTACCCCCGTATCTTTCTCCGTACAGTTGGTGGTGGTAGTCTCACAGTGTTGAGAAGGAACGAGGGAAGCACTAGCAAAAGCAAAACGGCACGCGGAAGGTACAAGGTGCAAAATGGAAGGCGGCCAGGCCACTTCCGGCACGGTGGATAGGAGTACTATCTCACCAAAATACAGTAGAAAGATACTTACACAGCCGGTGAGGGCTGACCCCGTGGGAATGGGGTGGCAAATTTTCAAAACGGAAAGAGGGGATTGGGGAGGCGAGGCGTGGTCAGGCGTGGTCAGGCGGTAGTTTTGGGGCCAGATTAAGTGGGCAAATACTCCATACTGTACGGTAAGAGGAACGGCTCCGTCTGACTGGATCAGAACGGAGCCTGTTTCCCAAAGAAGCTAGCATATTATAAGCTAGCCGCATTGGGACTGTGGTAGCCGGGACTACAAATTTAATACTCTCTTTTATTGAGTTGATACCAATAAGCCATTATTTCCTCGTGTTTTTCCTCTTTCCCCCTCCTGGTATCTGTCATGACAGTATGAGGCGTGAAGGGCCGATTCAACTGGACTTTGATGGCTCTTTGACTCTTTGTGCATTGAGATTTGGCTCACGTGCCGCGAGCATTGGCTGGTGTCATTGTGGCTGGTATACCTGGTAGAGTCAGAGTTCCAGCTACTATCTGGTTGATTCTGTCTTATTTTGCCAGAGTGAAATGTCTTGCTCGGACAAGGATAGATGGTCTCAATCGCCATGATTCATACTGTGTGTTGCAGTATATTACATTGAAATGAGACGACGAAAACGGAGAATATATTGTATTGCCTAAAAGGGTTAGCCTTTCTATATTAGGAAAAATCTCCAGGAGTCACAAGGGGTGCCACCGTTTCGCATAGCCAGTTGCGAACGAGAGCGACACGTTCCTATGGCCCCAGGCTAATTCCATTCTCTCTACAAATATAGGTAACTTGAGATAAATAAGACGAAATATAGCGCGCGGCCGTTTACATCCTCGGCAGAACCAATGGCCAGGCACAGCGCTAAGTGGAGGAAAAGAGAAATTAGTCACGCTGTCAGAATGTCAGAAGGAAGACCGCAAACAGTTGTGTGTTGTATGTTGTGTGTTGTCTAGACTGTCACAGGCACATTCCGAGGCAATGTATTTTTTTCGAGCATATGTCAAACTGAAAATGCCAACGCAGTGGTGAGCTTTCTAGTGGCCCCCTGTCCCTGCAATGAGTTGAAGCGGTGGCCGACGTGGAAGCACGGGCCACGGGGAAAGGACATCACGAGGCATCACGATATTGTAAACGTCTGTGTAAGATGTATTCTCGGATATATATACAAGATACTAAATGCGGAGGCTACAACAATATACTACGAAATCGGGCCCTCGTGCGCCTCGTCTATGTCGTGGCCTGGCCTCGCGTTGGTCCACCCGCGTCAATGTTCGGCGCAACTAGGTCAGATGTTGTGCAACAGCACAGGCGAGGTGATGATATTGATACTGTTGTTTGCTTCTTTTGCTGTATCATAAGATGAGATATACCAGGACTGTGAGCGGAGGATTCTCGTATTGGGATGCTGTGCGCGGCACGGGTCACTTTTCGCGTCACTATATTTATAATTCAGGACATCAACATATGGCAGCACGCTGAGAACTCTCTATTATTTTTTTTATTTGGTGCAGATAGCAATGACATCTACGGCGCTAATCTCCTCGTCACACTGGTTCCTAGCTAGTTGTTAGCGATTCGTGCTTTATTCTTCAATATTATAAGTATCTTACATATATTCTCTACTCTACTGCTATACTGCTCTACTACTATCTCTGGTGACTCGCTGAATCACCAGACATGAATTATATTTTACTTTCTGTCCAATCCGCGGCCGTTTGCAACTTTACTGTACGTTGCTCCTCCAATCGCAACGAGCTGGGAGGTGATCATCCTGTCACAAGTCCTATCAATGCAAATGCAATCTACAAATAGCACAAAGACAGAGCGTTCCTCTATGCCTACACCTTTACACCTTTACCAGAAGAAGTAGGGCGGCAGGGCGGTAAGGCCGCTCTGTGACTGGGTGCCCAGACTTTTTCTCTGTGACGCGGCCTGTCTGGGCTGATCTGGGACTGCCAATCATGTCAGCATTATAAGATACTAGTTACTTACTTGTAAATATATCAATGCCGGTTTACTAGTCTAGGCTCACTCAAAGCATCTGGCAGCCATAATCACGAACCACAAAAGCCATTCTGTAATTTTGCAGTCTTGAAGGATCATATTGCAGGATCATAACAAACAAAACAGGGCTTATTTCTTTGGATGACGGTGTTCTGTTCATGCGGGGTGTAGCGCATTGCCGCCCGGGTGCCATAATTGAGAGATAATTGTATCTGACTTTTATTTGTCTATTTCTCTGTACTTCTACAATATATATATATATATTCTTTTTGATTCAAGGAGATATCCGCCACCCCCGCTCAATGCAAAGGCAGAACACCCAGGTGACCATGTCCGTGAGCGTAAACGGCAATTAACCATCAAGTAGAATATGCAAACCTGAGATATTATAATATGACCTGCATTCACGACCAGGGGATTACGAGCAGAAGCCAGGCAATACTTGCTATGGCATGCGTTGAGCTCCTCCCACTGATGCTGCGTAGATAAACATGAATAATTAGCGGAGTAGTATTGCCACAGGCTGAATGCGCCCAATATGGAGAATGTCTAGAGTAGGAACAGTCATGTGTCTGATGACTGTAGTGGCTTGTGCCCTGAAAATGTTATCTCTGACTCTCGCAAATAAGAGCGTGCCATGTCTGAGTCCAGCGGCTGTTCGCATGTATGATGTCTGACACATGACTTGCAAAGCCATCCTTGTTATTCGGTGAACCTGCTTATGAGTCGTATTATATTACAGACTGACAATTTGATCTATCTTCACTCCCTTTGCTCTTCTATATTTGTCTGGGTGTGCCGGAAAATAAGCAGTTTACCGCAATTCTTTGATGAACGCGGACACCGTTTTGTCAGGTGAGCTCGTAATACTGCTAGAACACGGTTATATCAAAACAGTATCAACATACACCGGAGTAATATTCGCAAAGAATACGTACACTGTCCACACACAGCCAGGCAGTGGTTGTCGTGTGGGTATCTGGTGGACTCTCTTTCTCCTGGAAATTCCGAGTCTAAAGAATCCAAAGAGAGAGCTTTGAATCTAGTCGGATCTAGAGACTATCATTTAATCTAGACCTGAGGCTCGGGGAGTGAATCCCGAAAAACTGTACTCATTGAAAGATCTGGGACTGTCCACACCAGGATACTGGAGTGCCTGGTACAAGCAACCCGATCATAGGGTTAAATACTTGGCAGCAAGACTGTGATTATTAATACTTCGTACAAGTATGCACTCTGTTAATACAGGGAAATAGCAGGACATGGAATTGGAGATGAGCTTCAAACAGGGCCATATCTCCGATCGATTCATCTGACTCTTTGCTTCTGTGGTTCTTCTCCTTTGATTCTACCTCCCTGTCTTCGTCTTGTCCTCGTCTTTGTCTTTCTACCAAGAACGGCCTTTACACCGGCTATATTTGTCTTGTTCAAACTTTTCCCGGCCCTCTTTTCCTCCTAACCTCTCCTATTTTAGTCCAGTATTACGCAGCTTCTAACTCGTGGAGAAGAAGAAGAATAGAAGAGCGTAAAAACAAAATAAATAAAATAGCGAGAAATCCCCGCCATTTGTCGGTGAAGATACAGCCGACACAGGTGACATTCGCATTATTTAACAAGACGGTACACACTGCCAAAGAAATGACTGTTGTCTTTGTTAAGCTTTGATCTCGGAAGAACAAATAACCGTGAAGCCAATGTCGTGAAAGGCTCTTTAAAATATCTGTAAAGAATCTGCTTCACGAGCATAGATCTTACGTACTCAATCATAAGAGGTCAATATAGTTGGATCTTGATATCGTAGCGATATGTATGTGTAGTTTTATGTTAAAGACGGAATAAGATGCCAAAGTGAAATCATAACAAAATATTCGGGTTTAATTGTCGCTTCTTGATGAACAGTTTATTCACTTTATTCACATAAAAAGGTCAAGTATTGGAAGAGGACACTGTACTGTGAAGCGGGACCTACCGTTTTCTACTAACGGACACTGGGTCACCGTATGTTTACTCCGTTATACGACCGTTTCCCAGCCACCTGTTAAATTATCTTGGTATATACAGAAGGAATCATGACGCGCTTGCACCCTGCCAGATGATCCGGCAGGCTGATCTTCCAGGCTTCAGGCAGGAACAAGTAATGTTTCTCGTCCTTCTTTCTCTTCAAAACTGACAGTCTGACTGATGCATCGTCGCATCGTTGCATGGGGCGTCTTTGTCAGGGTAAACAACTTTCCCGCAGGTCCCCAATAAGCACAGTAATATCAAAGAATGAATGAATCAGAGATGATCAAGGATGAAAGAGCACAAGGCAAAGAAAGGTAAAGAAAGGCAGAGAAATGCACGAAAACATGGGGTAATCAGATATGTCTCAGACTGGATTGTAGACAAGATCGGACAACATAAATCAAACAAAGCAGCAAAGTGGCACAGTGGCACAGTGGCACAGTAGTCAGTAGGATATCAGAGCTATCAAGCTCATTGCCATCAATGCAGCCATTCACTTATCTCAATATCATACTACTCACCTTCTCACCTACCGATCTATGCTATTGTCTTTGGTCTTAGATGGTGGCTTGTTGTCTCATAGCTTCGTATCTGGCTGTGGCAATCAGGAAACCAGCTAATATGTTTCACTCAACTATCAGTTTCAATTTTTATCCAAAGACGGTGAAATCAGGCAGCTTCATTATCTGTCCTGATGGTAGCTCGATTTGCCGAGATCAGCTAATTGGAAAAAAAGCATAGATAATACAATGTGAAAACCAAAATACGAAGTAGACCACACACCGGCACAAAGGTAGATCGTCGTCGTCTGAGTAAGAGTCGTCAGAGGACCGGTTTATCAACCAGCAAATGAGACGGGGAAGCGGCCCGGAATGAGTATCGTCAACCATACGCATATTCACTTGCAAGTATCGTAAGTCATATCATCTCCAAATTTCTACCCTACTCACTACATAGTGGAACAGCACGACAGTAGCAACCACGACAAACCCAACACCACGGTTGTGGTCGCCACTATTCTGAATTTCCTGGAGGTCTGGGGAGTGAGGAGTCTGGCAGCAGGCCCTTGAGAAAATCAAGGTACTTGTGTTCATGCGTAGTTACTGCGGCATACCAGGTACCTCACGATGCATCATAAGCATACAGGAGTAGTCGCGTCTATCTGTAGAAAGCGACTTGTCATATTCCAAACAAGCATCCGTCCCCCTTGTTCGTATTGCAACATCTTTACGAAGTAATACTCATTTCTTCCATGTGTATTCTTGAAAATCTTAATTATTAAATATACATGGAATGGTATGAATGCAGGGAGACGGTGGAGGTTGGTCCTGTGACTGATTCCAAGGCTGATCAAAAACGCAATAATGGGAGACATATTCTTTTGGTTTCGTTTCCTGATCTACCTGTTTTTCCTGTTATCTGGGATTTCTTGTTTTACGTGGTCTCATAAAAACACACCACAAATCATCTATTTGATGCGATACGAATACTGCTTGACTGCCATTATAATACGCATTGACGCTTCTCTTGTCTGTTGTGTCCAGCACAAGCCTGGTGTTTAATGAAATTACAACAGCGTGGCATGCCAGTAGTACACCCGTACTCTGCTTGCACAGCCTGGCTGCACCATATGCTCGTCACGATACGTCTTAATCTACTGAGTCCAAGCAGGCTCAAGACTCCTACGCAGTAAAGTAGTCCCGATCCTTTGGGATCCAGTGGGGGTCGTTATTGCATTGGTATGAGGTTACATACTCTAGAGTAGATATTCAATAAGTTGATGGTGATATTTGCCTGAGCTGAGCAGTTCCTTTTTATGGTTTCAACTTTGATTCTTCATGCCTATGCAATATTGCAGTACAATGACGATACAACATGAGATGATAGACTGCTCCTACGCCCTGCATATCAAGTCACAACAGACCAATACCCCATAACCAACATATGATATTCAAAATAAAACGCATCAAGGGGGAGGCGAGGGTGATCTATCCCGTGTCAACAATGTCTCTTTATTGGTATTGATTGGCCTTGTGATGTAACATATCTGAGCGGGAGAATCGGGAAAAGCAAACAAGGAGGACAAAGTGAATCTTGGAATGCACTCAGTCAGGCAAGCAATTCAGTAATACTCAAATACTCAACGATATCAATATCAACATGACAGCGCGCTAATCCACGGCCCGCCCCCTAGAGCTAGCGGCCCTGCTTTGCGCTCTGATGTTGTATTACGGAGAGGTACGGAGACGTGGGAGAGTGGTGTTCGAGGTTTGGTCAGGCGGACAGCCAGAATGGCCAGAATAGGAAAGAGACATTTCCTTCTTTCCTTGGAGTTTCCTTTTTCTTGCTTCCATCAGCCAGGGGATTATTACTTCCATATTGCACACACAAAGGCCACTGGACACTGGACACTGGATTTCCAATAGGGGGTCCTTCCATGACACATGTGGGTTGTTGAAAAGGAGGGAACCTCTCTCAAGAGGAAGGCGGCCCCCACGCGTTGCCGCCAGGTGATCCAACGCACCTTCGGCGGAAGATTGAAGATTGAGTGAGAGTTTTGTGATTGCTGAAAAAGGAATCAGGGTCCAGCGCAGAGTAACACACAAACGAACAGAGCGAGACGCCCCTCTAGCCTCTGTGATTGCACCGCTTTGAATAGTAACAAATAAGACATGTCGGGCGACACCAACACCAACAGTCAATAAGTGCTGCGGTCATATGTTGTGAAATGGCAAAGGCTGAAATACCCTGTCATTTTCTCGTTTCTCGTTTCTCGTCTCTCGTTTCTCTCTATCTCTTTCGGTTTGATGATGCTCGTTTACACCTTTACGGAGCGCGCCGATGATGGCGGTCAATGCTTTCTTTGCTCATCTGGCCCTCGTTAATCTTTATCTCTTTTATCCTTCATCTCTCTGGTGACACCCTTCTTGACACCCTCCTTGAGAGAATAGAATTGCACATAGTAAGATATGATTAGTATCAGTATGTGTACACCATTGCAAACAGTCGCAAACAGCCGTGATCTTCACTGCGCCTATCAGGGGTCCGGAAGCCAAAGCGCGTTGCATCTCAAATACTACGTCGTAAAGACCATAAAAGATACAATGCATGTGCATGGTGACGGCATAGCAAAGGCAAAGGCAAAGCAATAGGGCTATCGTGCATATACTTGCTTTGACCTCTGGCTGTAGAATGGGATGGAAGACGAGACCCCTGCAGTAGAATTACGAATATCAAAACATGATACTGATATGATGCTTGGGTCTGGTGACGATCTTCCGTTTTGGGTGATATGGGCATACTCTATCAGACAGAGATGGAACCGAGATAGACAGAGATAGGCAGAGATAGGCATAAGCGATAGACAGTGATGGACACAGACCACCTGATAGGCGCTCCATGAAAAGGGGTTGTTAGCCCAGTATTACCAGCACAAGATCAAGTTTACAGGTCAACGATTATTACGGAGAGACTTTAAAGATTGCTTCCTTCTTGCCTTGTACGGAGTGTGCTTGGGCAAACGGTGAACAACAGTCAAGCGAATCTACGTATATACTTTGTACTTTCTTTACCAAATAGCCGGTATTGGTATTGACGAGTTAACGAGTGGAAAAAGCATTTAGCCGATCCGTTTCGCAGGATTCAATAGACAGGTGAGCGATACCGTGTAGAGGCTAGAAAGTATATGTAGAGAGTCACGAGCAAGACAACGGAGGGAGCACGTACCAGTCAGCAACGTGCTACCTGTAATTATTCCATATTCGTTAGTCTTCCAGATACTCCCCGAGCTATATTGTTCAAACAATCCAGGACAAATTGAGAAGGTATTCCGCCTGCCTCGCTACAGCAAACGGCTTTATCTGCTTTATGTTGTATGCAATGCATAATTGTACGGAGTACAGAGGGCTGGGGGTAGGAGGAAGTCCACTCGGTGTAGATATGTGGAGAGAGTAAGAGGATAATAGAATATGTCATGTGTTCTTACTGATGGAATAACGAAATAGATTCTGGAGAAATGGAATATGGAATATGGAGTGTATGGGGTCTACATGTGATGGTCTATCGTGACCGCCAGACACGGCATAACCATGCAACGGCTGGAGAGAAATAATATGCCGTGCTGGAATAGGGCCGACAGACCATACCCCGGATTCAAGGGGGGTTGACAGACGCCATGCTTGATACTAGAGATGAAGGCGAGAACAAAGACGCATTCGTCAACACTATCGATATGACTACTAGACTCGCTAGGCTCGCTATATTCACTAGATTCACTAGATTCACTAGATGAAATTGCTGAATATCAATTTTCAACAAAGCATAATCAAAACTCTACTCTCGGTGACTCGGTCTGATCTCCCGAAACTGGCGCTGGTCTCGACCACCTGAGCAGCAGTGATCACACTAGACAGGCCATCTTCCTGTTTTCTGCATTCTGCTGTATTCTACTGACCCATCTTTTCTACCTCGTATTTACTATCATTCTCTGCCCTGACCGACCCCGACTTTACCCCATACCCCATACTGTCCCGTCCTCATCCTGTCATCCTCGTCTATTACATCACAAGCATGGATCTCTCGCATCCTTCTGTAAACTTTGTTTGTTTGTTTATTGCCATCTGTTGACTTGGTTCATTCTCTTCTTCCTGTTTCCCCCTTCTCTTGAACATGGCTCCGCTGATGCCAGTCTTGTTCTTTGTACATCAAGTGCGGAGGCAATTTCGACGAATACTAGACTCTATATGTAGTTATTGCATCAGTCTGTTCCTTTACCTTTGCATTCTTTGACTCTTGTTCTACCCCGTGGTCTACTCTACCCTTATGTCACGGGCTAATCTCGGCTTGAATATCAGCCACAGCACATTGTTCTCCTCAGTCAACTTGCCTCCATAGGGCACTAGCAACGCCATTTCCCCGGACGGGTCGGTCATAGTATGCTTAGACCTTGGGTGCAGTAGACGCAATGAATGCAGTATGAAAGGAGTTTGCTTCTTCCGGAGAATTGCCGGATGGTTGAAGGAGGCAAAATAGGCAGATGACTGATAATTCTGACTGTTGCCTGCACATTATTTGTTCATTTTTGCCATATTCGCACCAATGAAGAAATGGAATAAGAAGTGTTAGGTTTGGTTTATTATTTTAGTTATTAAAATTCATTTATTTTGTCCAATTTCATTTTGTTTTGTTTTGCACTGTTTCTTTTATTTCTCTTCGATTAGTTCCAAGGCGTCTTAAGACATAAATGGTGGCCAGACCGGCTGTGCACTCTGTAGAAGCTATTCGGAATAGCAAATAAAAACGCGGAATAAACCGAGAACTAATTTAATAATTGATAATTAATAATTAATAATTAATATCAAATAGGTCCCTGCAGAATGCTTGGCTCGCCGCGGACAACGGGGTAGCCACAAGCAGGCGGTACTAATAGCGGTAGGCGAGGTGGCATCGTGAACCATCAGATGCACGATCTCTCCCTACCAGACACACCGTATCTTGCGTCGCATCTGCGGACTGAAGACTGCGGTCTTTGTACTTTTCGTGCTTGCTGAAGTAGTAGACATTTATTAACTGAGCGATAGCACCGACTGGTCGACTGCAAGATGACACCAGCCAAGTTCACGATGCGGGTACTGACGAAGATGAGGACTATGACTGCACAGCATACATAACAATATATCAAATATAAAATGACGGCATCGTGAGACAGTCAACACGAGGAGGCAGCGAGGCAGACGCCACCAAAGCTGATCAGTAACAGATGAGAAAGGATGAGAATGGATGAGAAAAGATGAGAAAGGATGACATCGTCGTGCGTCGTCATGCATAGCCCCTCGCTCCTCCCCCCTCTTTTTGCTCGTCACTTGCCTTTTCTGCTCTACTCGCTCTACTCGCTCTATTGGCTCTAATTGCTCTATTCTCTTTTGTGCCTCATGCATTTGGCTCTCCTCGCTCTTGCCTCCTACCGTCCCATCTCACCATTTCCCCATCTTTCAGACAAGCATATAGACAAACGGCCTCAACCGGAGTCGGTCCATTAGCCGCTGGAGGCGTCGCTTTTATGTTTTCTTTGATTTCTGTTTATTTTTGCTTTTTTATTTTCATATGAAACGGTACTGTAGTGTGCATTATCAATTCTTTTCACCTGACTATTACAGCACGTAACAACATCTACGTCCGTATCCCACGCAGTGATTATGCGATATTATTTATGTAGTTCACAAGACAAATGAATAAAATTAATGAAAATGAAAGAAAATAATAAACAGAATAGAACAGAATAGAACATAAATAACAATAGAATATTAGATCCCCCACGTATGTGTCCCCTACAACTGATGCCCGCCAGACTCTCACCAACGCCCGTGGTTGGGCCGAGAAGAGGAGGGGTTGGCTGCACATCTACAAACAGAAGGTGTGGGCGGGCGGGCTTAGCAGTTTCGCAGTTAGGAAAACAGGCAGAAAGGCAAACAGCCACTGAAAAAGCGGTCATAGGATTCAACAAACGCGGCAATGCACATCAGTAACTGAAGAAGATGTGAACAATAAAGAGCTATAACGGCAAGGGCCGTAACGAGACCAGGAAAAGTAAATCTATCAAGCGGTGAGTTGAGAGTTGATATCTCTGTCTATCATTGTCATTCTGGTCAGTCTGGTGAGCAGTGGCACTGATGAACAGTCGGCTGGAGTTGCTCAGAGAGAAGAAATCAATAGAGAAGAAATCAGGAAACCCAGAAATCAAGAAATAAACCAATAAACCAATAAACCAATGAACCAATTAACCAATAAACCAATGAACCAATAAACTAATAAACTAATAAACAAAAATACTTATTGGAAATACAGCCAGATATTCAGCCAAAACTGAAACCAATGGATCCTAGACACCAAGCTCGGAAGCCAAAGAGGCTGCAACCACCCACCTTGCTACAACCCTCCATCTACCCTCCCTCCATCTCTTGTCTAGTCGTCTAGGAGTCCCCCCATCTATCTCAAACGCCCTCTTCCACCCTCCATCCAGATACCCTCGCACCCGTAGAGGTGTGCGCCTCAAGATAAAAGTCAGTTGACAGTCCATTCCGTGTCTCACCCCCAATGCCTTCTAGATGCGTTTACACTTGCAGCACTTGCAGCACTTGCACCCTTGTAGCACTTGCACCCTTGTAGCACTTGCAGCTCGTATATTTTTAGTCGTACACTTGGCCGTTCCTGAATGGATCGATTTGAGCGCGTGAGTCTAGAGTTCTGTAATCACTCAAGGCTACTGAGACCTGCAGTAATCACACATCTTGGATATACACATGTAACATGGCACCGTGGGAAACAGGGCTGCTGTAGCTGTTAGCTGTCGTCATAAAACGATATCTTGTGAGCAAAGATGAGGCTGGTTGAGCAATGCAACATTACAGATAGCCCATTGCCAGCGAAGCCAGTTCGTTGGTAAAGTAGCAGCGAGCACGAGGTCATCCTCCTACTGTAATATGCATGGCCCTCATGCATCAAGACACAAGACACATGCTCAGACATCTAATGCTTACAGACCAGGTACTGTGCTTTAGCATCACGAGAGCCCTGGCTATTGCTGCCTGGTCGCTGTAGCTGGACTATTATAGCAGTGAAGTGGATGGGGCCGCTATCATGGCCGCCCATGGCCGCTGATGATCACTTAATGCCGATAATGCGCGCGATATGGTACCGAGACTGTTGCTTGCCAACGCAGAGGTCGCGTGCATGCCCATGGTGACCTGTTATTGTGGTTGTGGCTGCTATATTCGTCCGTCGTAGCTATCACATCCATCATCCATGACGTCCTACGAGGCTGCGATAGACATTAGGCTGATGTGGTTTGCCTTGCTATCTACCACATGTCATAAGTGACGACTACTACCGACTCAAGTAATTAGCAACGCACCTAGAACAGAATAAAAAGTGGCAAACATACACACTTGTCGTCTCGACCTCTACACGTAATGATATCATCCAGACCGCCTACTCAGCTTCGGTCAGCCCTGGGGAAGCACAACATACCTACGCAGGTCACGATGCTGATACGAGGTTCGCCGAGGCTCTCTTTATTTTCTGTCCTGTTGATCTTGTATCGATAGTCGATAGTCATATGTAGACATTGCCATGGATGTATGATACCGACGGTCAGACGGTCCGAGACCCTTCCCATCCCCATCCCATTGATTCACTTCATTGCTTAAAGCCAATATAAAACGGCAAAGAACCAAGCATCACGCGCCGCTTTATATTTTGTCAGTCTTCTTATCCCTATCTCGAGGCCTCTATTTTACACTACCCCAGATGTCTGTGGGCACGGGACGATCCATGCATTACGCAATATGGTTGTAATACATTTTTTTTTAAAAAAAAAAAACAAAAAAAAAACGGTCCGTTGTCGACAGCCCAGCGGCAAATAGAGACGGCATGCTTCCCCAGACTCTGAGTAAATTGACTTGCTTGCTCTCTGATTATCCTCTATTCCACGTGGCCGATACTATATTAATATCTGTTGATGTGTACATCTTTACAAATGCGGCATTTATCTGCATTTGGTTGTGCGTGCAAGTGCGGCCGTGGTGTCAGCATTATGTGTGGAGATGTAAACCGTATTATTGACAAGAAGGAATAAGAACACTCACGAGATGACATGCAGGGCACAATGCAGGGCACAATGCAGGGCACAAAGGCAAATAATCATGCCCAATAAAGGCATCAAAATACTGTATCACTTGTATTTTCGGAGGGCGCCAGCCTGAATTTATTTATATATTTTAATTTTTAATTTCAATACATAAACAACGCAGAGATGTGCTGGCAGGGCTGAGCAGATGATCACCGGCTGACGGGACACCGCTGGCTCTTTTGATTAGGCAGTTTGCGATCCCGGTATTGTCCCTTTGCTCACATCTGACTACTTCTCACAAGTCACTCTCACTACTCACAATCACGGAAGAGACTACACACGTAAGACGGTCAGCTTGCTTCTTGCATAGTACGAGACATGACTCTTGTCTTGGTTGTCTGATATTGCAAGAATCACCGGCAGTTGTAAAGATGGCATATAAGTAAAGATGGCAAATGCATTGTTATCTAATCCTAAACAGATGACTACAAGTACGAAATACAAATCGCAACATTTGCTCGACTATTCGAAGCAGACAACGGTACTGCTCTGGAATAGTAGAATGGCCGGTTTCCAACACAAAACACTCCTTGTGGCTGGTCTTTGCAGAGAGATGGGTTCAAGATGGCCGGCGCCGCCTGGACGGTCGCAGGTCTCGGTTCGCAACAGAACAGTGGCAGCCGTTGTAGAAGTGGGAAATGGAAAATGGAAAATGGAAAATGGAAAATGGAAAATGCTCCAAAGATGTATGCAGGGCTGTAAAGTGTATAACTCTCATTACCAGTGATGCAATCGATGCAGTCAAATTGACCCGATGCACCCAGCACAAACAATGTTCATATACACCCGATAGACCGCACACAATCAATATCCGAGACGGACGGGCTTCTGGAACCTGAACATGTAGCTGTGCACCTCGCGGCGTCTCTGCGACCGTTTCTCTGCCTTCTTCAGGTCGCGCGCCGTCTGGGCCGAGATGTTGTCCAGACCACGCAGGTTGCGTGCCTCGGGACGCGTCGATCTCACAGCGCCAGTCCGGCCAGACGCAATCAGAGCATTGGAAATGTGGTTGCTGCCAGTATCCTCGTCAATCTCGCCAGACTCAATCGCCAGCCGGATCCACCGGATCTTCTCCTCGGGCGTCGTGAGGTGACGCAGGTTCTGCTCGTAGTATTTGCGTCCAGAACGATGGCCCACTGCGCGTCCCGACGGCAGGTGCAGCTCGTGCTCGTCATAGTAGATGGCACGTGCCGGCTTGTGCGCGCGCGAGTGCCAGCCGTCCTTTTGGTGGTGCGGCCGCGGGTCCATCGACCGGTGGTGCGGGTTCTTGTCCAGACGGTTGTACTGGTGGATGCGGTTGTCCGCTGGCACGCCTGTGAGGTCGTTGGAGTCCAGAGACGATGCGTCGTCGTCCGTCTCCCAGCCATCGTCACCCTTCATATCCACATCCTCGCCATCCTCATCCTCCCACTCGCCGTCGTCGTCGCCCTCGTCATCAGAGTACGACGACCGGAAGTCGTAGTAGTCGCCAATCAGGACCTGCTCCTCGACAGTCATGTACGGAATCATACAGTGCGACTTATCGCGCATGTGTGTCTGTGCCGCATAGACATTGCTGCGCGGCTTACCACAGTAGATGCACTCGTTATACTTGCGCACCTGGTCCTGCAGATATGTCAACAGTCCCTCGAGGTCCACGAGGTACTTTTTCTCTGGGATGAACATGCCGTGAGTCAGCTCCATGTGTGCCACGTTCTCCTCAACCGACGCCGATGCAAGGTTGCAAAACAGGCACGACTGGATCGAGTACGGCGGCTCGTTGGACTTTTTAGGCGACTCCTCCTCCTCTTTGATATCCTCCATGGCCTCTGAATCAGCTTTAGCCTCAGCTTCAGCCTTGGCTTCGGCTTCGGGTGACTCGGCATTGGCAATCTTCTGTTCCTTGAGACGATTGATGACAATATCAAACTCGTCTGCCTTCTTGTCGGCCGCCTTAATTGTCGGCTCGCCCAGCGAAAAGGTAGAGCTCACAACAGACTTGGCATCGTCCACGGACTGTGTCTTCTTGTATGTGTTCTTGCGCTCGCCTGCCTTGGCCACCCGCACCTTGTGCTTCTGGCTCTTGATGTGGTGCTGGTATGAGTTGGGGCTCGAGAACGTCTTCTGGCACACTGTGCAGCTGCCCTGGTATGCTGCCCGGGTTGCCTCCTCGGCTGTGCCCGCCTGCGAGTTGGTGATCCGCTCAGCAAAAACAGACGCCGGAATGGGGTCCAAGTCTGCCAGGCGGCGCTTCAGGTTGTATCTGTGCCACTCGCCCTTCATATGTGCCCGCTGCAGGTCGCCCGCGCGGAATGCAATGTAGCATGTACCGCAACGGAACGGCTCCGGGGCTGAGCCCTCAATAGGTGGCAAGGCCAATGCAGTAGCCATTTCGAATATGATGGGATGCTGTCGGTAGAAATCGAGGGGTTCCAAGTTGGTGCGAAATGTCAGATGCTGTGAAATAGTGTAGTAGTTACAGTGAGTGGTAGTTGAAGTAGTTGTGTGCAATTATGATTGTATGTTTGGTGGGATGAATGATAGATAAGTATAGAGACTTGATGGAAAATAAAAGTTTAGAACCTGCAGGATTTGGAGGGGTGCTTGTGCCTTTAATGGTAAAAAACTAGAAGACTCTTATCGCTTATCAGAGGTATAATTCTGTTAATAGTCTACTTGAGTTCTACTTTTGAGTCTACAGTCTAGTAAGAGTCTACTGAGTCTATTGAGAGTCTGCCATTAGTCTACTCGGGGGTTTCTATTAATTTATCAACCCTTGACCTTATTCATGGCGAATTTCTTATTGAAAGTGTTGGTTGGCGGGTTGGTGATTGGAACAGAACGAGGCACAAAGTCTACCAAAGAGTCTTCTATTTCAAGATAAGATACTTGCACTTACACGCAAAATACTAGTGGTGGGGTGTACCGTATTCAACGCCTATGATGACAGACTTATATAATCTGCCGACCCGTAGATTATGTAATCGTATTAGTAATTAATCAGAACTCGGAGGTACGAGTAATTCATTAGCGCTGCGACTGTCCGCCTGTCTATTACCCGACTGGCCGTCTGGGGCTTGCTGATCAAGGCTGACACTCTACGCTTACTGCCTCTTGCCTCTTGCCTGTACCTCTTACCTCTTGCCAACTCATCGAGACACTGCACACGACAACACAACGGCTGCGCGGCGAAAAGCATCTTCCATCCACCTCTTCCGACCACCCATCGACTCTGATTGGGCTGCGCCACCCACCCGCCTCATTTTTGTCTAGGTCTCTCTCCGCCAGTTTACCTTTGCCGTTTGTGTGACGCGGCTGTCCCTTGCCACTAATAGCCTCCGGAACCACATCTCGCTTGCCGGCATCCAGCATCACGAGAACATCACAAGAACATCTCGACAGCATCACAACTGCACCTCTAATACATTACGACATACGACATTACGAAATCTCTTATCGCATCTTCTGCATATCGCACATTACATAATTTACATCGTCTTAGCACGAAACCCTAAACGGCCTCGACCCGCCCATCTGCACCTCCTCCCGACATGAGTTTGCATTTCTAGACTTCGCTAGCCGCGGATCTCAAACTATTTACGATGCCGACGGATACTCAGCGTGTATCATCCGGCACAGCAGTTCGGGCTGATTTGGGCTTGATTGCTGGCCTATGGGAGGAAGCACCCTTCCCAAGGCTGCCTCGTGATGCGCCACAGGAACTGCGGGATCTGGTTGAAGAGGTCGAGAACCCACGCCGTGTTTACGCGGTTCATTGTGCCAGCCGCCGTCACGGATTCCAGATTATTGTACAAAAGTACATTGTGCAGCTGCGCGATGGCTGCGGGGTCAGCACCTGCTGCACCCCGACCTGCCTCACTTGCAGAAAACGTATCGCCGGCCACGCCCCCCTGCGACGATACAATACCACAAGCGCTCGAACACTAGCCATTCACCTCGCTAGCCAGGACAACCCAGAGGCTGGCCTCTGCCCTGCAATCAAGCTGCCCAAGTCACCACCAGCGGCAATGAACTCGCTCGTCTTCGCACCCAAATTCGACACAGGCCCAGGCGCCTACAAGCCGCAACTCTCTGGTACACGCACCGACCAGCTACAAGATCGGTTACCAAAGCCAATTCCAATACCAGTTCCTAAAAGTAGATGCAAAGGACCATCTTTGGCCCAGCAGGCGAGTGCGGTACGGCCGAGTAGCAAAGGAGACGGGAAGAAGGGAAAGGAAGAGCAGGCGACGAGACAGTCTATATCTAGAGTGCCGTCTGGAGACAGCCAAATTGGGTCCATATCTTCTGACCGACGCGACGAAAACTGGATAGAACCCAACTTCACAGCTAGAGAAAAGACCCTGAGCAAGGACCATCGCTCGTTTGCTGCGAATATGTTTGGAACCGTGGCGTTCAAAATGCTTGAATGGCTTACGCCTGCAGGTGTCGAGGACATGACAGAGATGGCCGGAAGGCTGCAGGGCGGCTCATTACTTGCCGATGTAAAAGCACCTGCAAGCCTATTATCGTCAGGTGTATCGACACCAGAAGAACTGTCAATATCAGCGCCAACCGAATCTACAGTGGAAGGCGACGACTTAGCAAACGACGGAGTTGCTGGCAGACACGGCATTGATGTCCATGTTCACGATGCTGATGGTGATGCTGTTGGCACCCATGAGCAGGCAGTCGTCGGCAAGAGTTTGGATGACAGGGATGAACGGGATGAAAAAGGCGGAAGCGACGGGAAAGACGGAAACGACGACAGCAACGACGACATGTCTTCGACGATAGACCCCAGCGAGCCACAAAGCTCAGCTTCATCTCTTTCTGCCCTTCCGATTGGTCACGCTGCAGCTGCCAGCAGTGCCGTGCGCAACGCAAGCACACGCGTCCGCACCCCGGGTCCGACTAAGCGTCCCCAGCATATGCTGTCCAAGGAGCCGTTTGCCTCGGACACTGGCGACCTGCTACCCGCTCTGCGCTCTCCCCTGCTGTCTGCGGTCTCGACCGAGAGCGTAGGCCATAAAACACAGGTTACCAAGCCGCTCAAGTCGGCTACACCCACCATCCCCCGTCCCATATCGCAGCTGTCAAATGCTGGATATTTTGATGGCGTATCGCTCGAGAAGATGCCCCCACTCAAAGCATCAACAACAGCGGCCGACATCAAGTCAAACAAGGCGGCTTCGCGCTCCCAGTTCGACCTAACCCTGCGCAGCGGTAGTGACAGCAGCGTCCCGCAGTCGGTCACCTCTTCGTCACGCTCGCTTTCTCTTGACCGCTCCTCGTCTGATCGGTCTAGTTTGCCTCAGGATGCTGTAGATTCTGATTTTGATGCCAATGCAACTACTGATCTCGACGCAGACCTTGCCGGTCTTCTCCCACAGACGCTGACACAACTCAATGCCGACGTCATCGACTTAATCTGCGACGTTCTGCAGGATGATTACGACAGAGAGTATCACTTTCTGGAGCCGCCAGTGATCACCAAGTTTCACATCCCCTATGACGGCCAACCTCTGCCCCTGAAGCGTAAGAAGCATCCGCACTCCGGACCGCGACGGGGCTTTCATCATATTGACAGTCTCGACCTCGAATGGCGCATGTTCGTCGACCAGAGCCTGTTCTACGTCATGGCCAACCCGCAGAGTCTCTTACAGTCGTTTACACGAGACGGCCAGCTCTACGACTCCCAGACACTGTGGTACTGCATGCTGCGCTTGACCCGTGTAGCGCCGAGCCTTGTTCTGCATAGTTTGTGGATGGCGGCCGAGTCTCTGTTCACCCCCTCCAAAGCCCTGCTGGCACAGCGTCTGCCTAATGCACGGGTGTCGCCGAATATCCTGACAGACGTTGAGGCAGGACGGCTCATGGCTATTTGCCTGCATGCACTTGTCGGTGTGGCTCCTGTTGTTACCGACTTCAGAAAGCTCTATGACATGTCTCGTATGCGGTCGCAGGGAGTGAGCCTGTCTGGCAGCGCATCCATGTCACTGCAATCAACGACCCTCTGTCTACAGTATGACGACGCATTTTCTTTCGACCCGGCCATTCGTCTAGCCAGGCGGCTGTTCTCTGCAATCACTACGCGGCGGTTCTATGCCGGTATGGCCTCGGCTGCTGCCGTGCCAGACTCGACTGATGTGCTTGCACCTCTGTTTGAACAGCTCGACTTCCTCAACATGAACGCCGCATATGTTCTCAATTTCACCATGGCCGATCGGGCTCTTCACGAGACAAGAGTGCCGACGCTATTGTTGGACTGGGCCCGGGCCGTTATGCTGCAAGACTGGAATGGGTCTCCCATTGTGCCCGCTGACGGACCATTTGGCGGTTCGCTAGCTCTCATTGCCGCAATCTGTATGTTTTGTTTTGCTTTATAATTATTATTTTTTATTAAGATTCCTCGTACTGGACGTCTACTAACTTTACAGATGAAAGGAGAAAAGATCTCTTAGTAGGGGACACCCAGTTTCGGGTGGAATATTTTGCAGAACGTCTTCAGGACCTGGAGCTGCCCATAGCCTGGCTATCCTTTACGTCTACGCGGAAAACATGCCACCTACTAGACTTCCCGTTCCTCTTCAGTTCAGCGTCCCTTATTTCGTACTTCCGCGCCATCAACTTCTCGCGCATGAGCCGGTCATTTGAAGATTCGAGCTCGCTTCAAAGTCGCATGAATGCTATCATTAGTCCCGGCAGTCTCATCATCAACCCGTACCACAAGGTGGTACTCCAAGATCTGCTGAAGACGGCATCGGCAAAGTACCTCATCTTGGATGTGTCCCGTAAGACGACCCTTCTTGACTCCTTTGACCAGCTGTTTCGACGCGAACAGAGAGAGCTTCTCCGGCCTCTCAAGATCCACCTGGGCGAGTACGATGGCGAGGAGGGATTTGATTCCGGTGGTGTACAGCAGGAATACTTCCGTCTCGTCATTGCCGAGGCGCTGGACCCTCGCTTCGGCGCCTTTGTTGTTGACGAGCGCACGCACATGACCTGGTTCAACCCAATAACGCTCGAGGAGGACTGGAAGTTTGAGCTGATCGGCCTCATCTTCTCCCTCGCACTGTTCAACGGCCTGTCGCTTCCCGTCACATTTCCCAAGGCACTGTACCGCAAGCTTCTCGGTGAACCGGTCAATGAGCTTCACCACATTTCCGACGGGTGGCCAGACCTAGCCAACGGATTGACATCTCTTATTGAATGGAATGAGCAGGACGGTGCGGTGGAAGACGTGTTTGTCAGGACGTACGAGTTTTCTGTGGACATGTTTGGCACGCCGATTTCACGCGTCATGGGGGACTCTGAGCAGTGGCCTCAGATTCGTGATGCAGATGCAGATACGCTGCGCAACGAGAACCCGGGCGATGACGCACCCATGGTGACCAATGAGAACAGAAGTGCTTACGTGACTGACTACATCCGCTACTTGACCGAGGTTTCGGTGAGGCCTCAGTACGAGGCGTTTGCACGCGGATTCCGCAAATGCCTTCATCCCAAGTCCCTCAAGCTGCTCAACTCGACGATATTCCAGTCACTGGTGGAGGGTCAGCAAGACATTGTCGTCGACGAGCTCAAGGCAAACGCACGGTATGTCGGCTGGGATGCGACGCACCACACCGTGCAGGAGTTTTGGAACATTGTATCCAAGTTTGACGACCGCATGAAGCGCAAGCTACTCGAGTTTGTGACGGCGAGTGATCGGCTGCCTGTTGGCGGCGCCAAGAATCTGCAGTTTGTGGTGCAGAAGAACGGCGAGGAGGCTGGCGAGGGAGGCCATCTGCCGACAGCCTATACATGCTACGGTATCCTGCTGCTGCCCGAGTATGAAAGTGCCGAGGCACTGGAGGAGCGACTCTCGATGGCACTGGAGAATGCTCAAGGCTTTGGATTTGCATAGTTTTGGGAGGAAAGACAAAAGTAGCACATTAGATGTGCATTCACGATGAGCGTTTTGTTTTGCGGTTTTCAGGGCATATAGAGCATAAGCCAGCGTTATACTGTCTCCTTTTTATTACTCTTTTTTACATGTCTAATTAGATCTTGTCATGCATCTCTTATGTCACGAGAATGGTTATGTCTCGAGAAAAATTCTTACAGCAGGGCCTTATCGAGTTTTTATTATTATTTTCTTGCCCATCTCCACCTGGAGATAGTTGAGGTATATCATAGTTGATTCCAAACATGTCTAACTGGCCGCATAGCACAGGCCATTGTCCAAACGGCCACTCACTTTCCTTTTGTCTCTTTTGTTTTGTTTATACACGTAGACGCCGCCGCCCCTCAAAAAGAGGAAGAAGAATAAAGGGGTAAAAGAAAATTCAGAAAATTCAGAAAGAAGATTGAGAAAGACAAAAGACGCAAGGAAAAGAGACGAATTAACTGCTTTATTTGTTTGTCATCGTGACCTGTCTAAAAGTCGTCCTCGCCAGTGCCGCTGATGATGACGTTGTTCACCTTCAGGACCATCCGGCACAGCTGTGTTGCGAGCATCAGCTGCTGCTTCTTGCCAATGAGCGGGTCAATGACAAAGGCCTCCTTCATGTCGTTGGAGCCCAGACCCATGCAGTCAACACCCAACCGGCCGCGGGCAGCGCCATCCTTGGCCTTGATCTGCTGGCTCTTGACCTCGGCCAGAGTGGCAATGGGGTTCAGACCCGAGTTCTCAGCCAGAGCCATGGGGATGGCGTCAAGAGCCTCGGCAAAGGCGCGCATGGCGTACTGCTCGAGGCCGGGGGTCTGCACAGCGGCATCCTCAACGGCCAGCGAACAGGCAATCTCGGCGGAACCACCACCATAGACGACGCGGTTGTCGCGCACCAGGTTTCGGACAACGCACAGGGCATCGTGCAGAGACCGCTTGGCCTCGTCAATTATCTATAATGTTAGCTGTATTCATATAGTAAATATAGGGGATTTCTTTGGCTTTCTTCAAAGACTTACCATCTTGTTGCTGCCACGGACAAAGACGGTGACAGCACGGGTGTTGGCGCAGTCCTCAATGACCAGCATCTTCTCGCGGGTTGTGCCAAATGTCATCTCGCGGACAACACCGGCAGTACCAAGCTTCTCTGCTGTGAGGTCCTCAAACCGGGGAACGATGCGACCGTTTGTTGCAATGGCAATGAGCTCAATCTCGGGGCCACCGACCCAGCGCACGGCCGGGAGCTCGTTCTGGAGCAACAGGTGGTTTGCCTCGTCGTCAAAACCCCACTGGCAAATAGCCAGGTTGGCACCGGTGTCCTTGATCTGCTTGATCATCTCGATAAACTTCTCATGCTCGTAGTTTTGAAGCTTGCGGAACTCCTCGACCGAGGTGATGTCAAGCTTGTGCTTGGTCTTGGGCTTGGGGGGCTCAAACGCGCATGTAAGGATAGCAATCTTGGCATCGCGCACCTCAGAGGGCATCTGCGGGTGCGAAAAATCCTTGTCGATAATAACACCCTTGACCAGCAGCGAGTCCTCGAGGGCACCGCCCACCTTGCCGTCAACCTTGATCAGCTCAAAGTCGACATCCTTGCGCTCGAGATCGGCGACCGACATGACGGCGTCGACAGCAATCTTGGCAAACTGTTCGTGCGACTTGGACACGATCTTGCTGCCCAGACAGGTGCGGGCAACCTTTGTGAGGTTGGTGACGTCGTCGGGGCTAAAGGGGAGGATGTCGGCAATCTTGTCGAGCTCTGCAACAGCAATGTCACAAGCCTGGTCGTAGCCGTCGGCGATACGGATGGGGTGGATGCCCTTGTCGATTAGCTCAGCGGCTTGCTCGAGCAACGCACCGGCCAGGACAACAACACCTGTTGTACCATCACCAATCTCGTCGTCCTGGGATTTGGACAGCTCGACGAGCAGCTTGGCAACGTGGTTTGTGATCTCCATCTGCTGCAGAATGGTTGCACCGTCGTTGGTTACTGTGATGTCGCCGTCGGGCGAGATGAGAATCTTGTCGAGACCGCGAGGGCCCAGGGAGGACTTAACAATGTTGGCGACCGTCCGCGCCGCGAGGATGTGAGACTTGACGGCCTCGTTGCCGTATTGCCGCTTCTTCTTGCCCTGGCTGTTATTGTTGTTAGATATGATTCTAGCGAGGCACTGGACGGATAGTCTTACTCTCTGACCACAATAAAGGGCCGACCCTGGTCATCCTTCATGACCGCCGCTATTCTAGTGTTAGTAAACGGAGGTTTGGTTTGCGAGACGGTATGGCAGAGGAACAGCTGAAGAAGCTCAGCAACAGCAACGTCGGTAGCAGAATCTGCTGTGGACAACTGCTAGAGAAGTTGCCTTGCTCCTTTCAGCCTAACAACAGTGTATGCGTACCATTGGCGAGGTCGAGGTCTGTTTGCAAAATTGAGGTTAGCTATATGCATCTAGCAATAGGGGGGACGACGACCGACGACGACGACGACGACTAGGGAACGCACTCATCGCCATATTGAATGTGTAATCAGTCTCTGCGAGACAAGGAAGCCTTGATCTATGCTGGGACTGTCTAAGATTG
Source organism: Ophiostoma ulmi (assembly GCA_029298715.1). Classification (NCBI taxonomy): domain Eukaryota; kingdom Fungi; phylum Ascomycota; class Sordariomycetes; order Ophiostomatales; family Ophiostomataceae; genus Ophiostoma; species Ophiostoma ulmi. Next base: position 1,292,076 of record JANSLN010000002.1, on the reverse strand, counting down.
TGTGCTGACGAGCGTGGTGGTGTGTATGTAGATGCTCGAAAAGCTGCGGTGTCGTATCGTGGAAGCTCTTTGCTCTTCAGTCTCGGCCAGTTCAGCGTCGATGCCCTTCTAAGCAGTTCCACACATACAAACAGCAAACCCGCTGAAATTTGTTTTTTTTGTCTTCTGCCTGCCAGTGTTGCCCCTCGTTCTTTCCCGCTAACATGTTACCTACCGGATCCTGATAGGGGTAGAATACCTCAGATACGTCCAATGCGGGCCCTTCACGTGCCCCAGTTTATCTTATCGTACCAAAAAAAGTTTATCCACTCTTAGGTAAGCTCCCCCTGAACTCTGCAAAGAGAAGGCGCGAGAAGGCTAGGCTGAACTTGGCTGAACTTGGCCGAACTTGGCCTGATACTATGGACATCAATGCTAATAGCCAAACAGCCAGGCTCGTCTGGAAAGCGCGACCCGCCCGCCGCTGTTCCCTAAGCTGATTCGTCTCTCCTGCCACTTCTCCCCACGGGCACAGGTAGCGCCTTCCGTGTTAGGAACTCGGCTGACACATATACGACCTGAACACTGTATACTTAGTTACTGCTCAGTATTAGAGCGTCGCAATTCGTTATTCAGCATCGAGCCTCCCAAACATCGCCATCGCGCATCGTTGACTCTACTTCCGTCCCACAACATACCAACATCACCACCCAACAAGCGCCTGAATCGGCCACATTCAACGGCCATCCCCATCTCTAGTCATCTTTACAGCTTGGTGTCAACTTTAGCTGCAAATTACATTTATCCGACCTGGCGGCCTCGATCTCGCGCTCTCGATCTCGAAACGTTTTCGGCGACGACGGGAAGCTTGCCCTGCAACATCTGTACACCCCTTACCATTGACCGTGATTGACCGCGATTGACCGCGCCTCGGGCCAGGGTGTCTAGAAGGTGTCTTTCCAGACCGTAGGATCTCTGGCGATGGAGTCTAGTCCTTTCGCGACCACATCTACTTTTTCCACAGCTAGCTGAGCGACTCGACCGCATCAGAAGCCCCGGCTTCGGCAGACACGCCCTAGAGGTGAGGTGCACTGCATCTCATGCTTGTCTAGGCTGCTATAGACGTCGCGCCGCAAACTATTTCCGTCCCAGACGGCTAAGTGGCCGCCGAGCTCACGGCCGGCCTGGCGAACGAATCGCGACATGGATGCGGGCGAATATGAAACCAATACGTTGGCGATTGTGAGTGTCTTTGTCATAGCCCTGAATTGCTGTCTATTGCTAATCAACAGACCAACATTGCATCCATCTCATTCCGTGTCTACAAACAGGTGGTCACCCCGACAGCATCCCTCTATGCCTTTTCTCCCTCGGACGTCGAACGCACTCTACGAAATGATGGCCACATAGTCTTTTGCGACTCGCGACGACAAGGATTCTGGAGCTTCCGGCTACTGCGCAAAGATGGATCGGCCATTGGTTCATTGCCAAGGATGGGTGTCCAGACTATTGAGATTGGGCCACATAAGCTCGCTGTGGTCGACGAGGGCGCATTCGAGCCGAGCACCCTCGTCAAGGGACGCCCTGGAGCCCCCCACCCAGTAAACACCCCTAGCAGCTCTTCGTCATCCGGCATCTCTGCTGTTACAGCTGATGTTGCATCACGAGGAAGCCAGCCAGGACAAGGACCAGCAACAATACCAGGAGGCCAGACCATACAAGGAGGAAACGCGGTACAACCTCAATCTATTACCACCGGTGCCGTCAGCGCCATGGACACAGGCTCTTCGCATACCAGCAATGCGGCACCAGAGCCACGGCCATTTTCAGCCGTGCCTACCAAACTCGTCTACAACTTCTTCATCGCTGCAGTCATTGCGAGCATTTCTTCGTCCTACTGCACACGGGCCAACGCCATCGCCCTTAATAACAGGACATTTCTCCTGCCACCTCTCGATCCTCTATGGGACGGCGAGGAGAGCAGTCGGACAGATACAAAATCTCTCGTGGCCACGTTACGTGTCTCTCTCACAACCGCAGGTGCACTGCTAGTCACCCTGTCTCACTCCATCCTTCAAGGAATGGGCTGCTCGGAGTGGGCGTGTTACGCAGGCATCCCACCACCCGGCTCGACCGTGCTGACAGCACCGTGGGGCAAGTTTGCTACTGTACGAGGCGCGTATCCTTCGCTGCCCCCCGTAGGAGCTGTAGGCCACGTCTCGGGACAGGCAAAGCGGGAGCTGCCGCCCTCGTCTATACCACAAGCATGGAAAGTCTTTGCCGCCAAGATGTTGGAGATGCGAGGTACCTCGTCGTCGGTCCTGCATGACTCTTCATGGCTACGAGTCGAGTTTGTCCTCAGCGACGATGCACATGGTACAAAGACTGTCGTTATACTCTGGCCTTCGGTGCTTTGCTTCTGGAGCCTCGAGAGCTCTGTAGTGTCGGTGCCCTCCTTCCAGAGACTTGATCCCCTAAACGACCTACGAGTTGCATTTTTGGAAGAAGCACGAGCTGAAGAGGCTGCTTTTCGGTATCGACCGCAAGACGAGCCACAAGAGGACGAGGAAGACGATGTGGCCATGGAGGATGTGCAGACCGTCTCAAGCATAGACAAAGGACCGCTCCCCGACGGCCCGTCTCCTATAGGTACACGACAACAGCCTGGGTCACTTGCTGGCATGATTTATCCAACACCGCCAGATGGCATCATAGGCTTGGTTGGTGCTACACCAACATTCGATGGATCCATGCCGACAGACCTCGATTCGGCTGCAGCAGCCGACCATGTCGACGGCAATGATATGTTTGGTAATTTTTGGGGTAGCAGCAACGAGCCAAAGAGAGACGACAGTGATACGGAATTCATAGGAGAGCCAGACAATCTCTTTGGGGATATTGGCGGCGATATACTGGGAGACGATGTCACTGATGCCGACTTTAACTTTTTCGACGACAAGCAGCCCGACGGAATGCATCTACCCACCAACGACCTGATGGACCTGGACACGACGACCCGCCACGATGACACACCAGCATACGCACACTCGGATATGGATACACAACTTGATGCCAACACTACTCCTGGTGAATCAATATTTACACCAACGGCAGCACCCGAGACGTCAATAGAGACTTCGGATGCCAAAGGCGACGATGAGACGCTATCCAAGAAGCCGAGTTCGCCTGTATTTGCAAAGCCTGAGCTGAGGCATGCGCGAAGTAATCTTGGCGACATCAGCGCCAGTGCAACTAATGCCGATGCTAATGCCAACGCAAATGCAATTACTGCTGCAAACGGCATCAAGCGGCCCCCGAGCCCATTCAACGCTGTGACCGTCTTCAAGCGAGTGCGCGCCATGGCCGAAGCGAGCAATGCCAATAAGGTGCACCAAAACGATGGTAAACCATCACTCCTGGGCCGTCGTGGCAAACTATTCGAGGGCCTAAAATTTTCCGACTTTATGATTCAGAACAACAAAAAGTATGAGCAAAATGGTAAATTTGGCTTCCGCTGGCCGAACCCAGAGACGTTCAAGATGTCCAACATTGCGTCAGCCACATCGCCAACAGCTTTCCGGCGGCCGGTCAAGAAACAGCCGGAACTGTCAGACTCGTCGCCTGAATTTGCGTCGCTTATATCTAGCATAACACGTGGCCTCAAGACTAGCTCCCTCCATACGCCAAGCCCTCTCCAGATGGAGGACAGCGGGGATGCATCGTCTAGCTCGTCTAGCCATGAGTCATCTTCAGAAGACTCGGAGAGCGATGAGCCCCTAGCCAGCTCCACGGCACAGCGCAAGATGAAGGCGGCGCGCTCTGTGACCGAAGCAGCACCTTCACTAGAGGCAGCCACCGAGCTGTCCAAGGCCTACAGAGAGGGTGTGTGGGACATTCCGATTGCTCGCTACTTTTCCGAGCCCATGCCGTCGCCGACAGAGCTCAACTATACAGACGACGACATTGTGGATGTGGCGCAGATTGTTACACAGCAAATCACACGGGCGACGATCCGGACAAGCTTTGACGAAGACAGCGGCACCAATCTGCAAAAGACGAAGCTGCGTCAGACCCTGCTGCAGCGGATGCGGTACTCTGTCGCCACCCTACAGGACGCGCTACCGGCATGCCTGGATGACGCTCACAGATGCGGCCTCAAACCGTACCTCGAAGTTCCTGATATTCCACTTCTCATGCAGCCCAACCGGCTCAATCCACGCCCACCGCCCGGCTCCGAGGCGACACGAGCAAATCTATGGGCGTGTTCACCACCCAGTGTCGCGATCCGGCGCAACGAGTCCACCCTATCTATATTGCCTACAGCTATTGAGTTTTGGGAAGTGTTGGGTCTCGAGCCGCTGCATGGCACCAAAGATATTGGGGCTGTTTGTGTGTTTCCCAACTTTGAAGGCCTGTCTGATGAGGTAGCCGGCTTTCTTAGCCGCATGCATATCGTGTATGAATCGCTTCGTCTGGGATCCCACGATCTGTTGTCATCCAAGTCTAATGTCGTCGACGGCATGGTGGCGATCGATGTTCCAAGCTCATACGCGACGCCCTATGGTCCGGTCACCCCCAGATCCGAGTTTCCTGGTGCCGACCAGTTACACAAGCTAGCACAGGCGCTTGCGGCGGAGGATACGCCGGGAAAGAGTCTTGTTCTGTACTTTGTCTACTGCGAGGAGGTGACTACGGGTATCGTGGACGCATGTCTGGCATTCCAGCGGCTCTCGCACTTGTACGAGAGTGCTGTTGCCAGCCGCAACTCTGAACCAAATGATCTAGTTCTGCAGCTGATTCCTTCGAGCTTTATTGCACTAGAGACGTCACTGTCAGTGCCGAGTCCTTGTGAGATGCTCCGACTGTCGCTTGAAGTATACGATCGATGTGCCAGCCCTCGGGGCCCGAAGCCGGCACCGTCATTTTTGCTCGAGCAGCCTCCACCGCGTCTGCTAGACCTCAAGCTGACGTCGACGCCGCCCGTGGATGTACAGAGGGAGAATTCGTTTATCCATGTAGCATATACGTTTAGCGCAGACGGACGGTGGGTGACGGCTGCATGGACTGACAACAGCGGGTGGCGGCAGTTCAGCTCGGCATACTGGCTGGGCCGGAAAGACGCCGAGGCGAGCAACACGTTTGCCATGGTGGCGCAAGAAATATGGACCAATACGTGCGCAATCGTATCAAATCTCAAGGTGCACTGGCGCGCCGTGATTGCCAAATGCAGCCCTATGGAGCAGGAGGAGATTGATATCTGGCTGGAGCTGTGCAAGGCCGAGACACGCGTGTCAATGAGTGCGATTCTGGTCACAGTTGACACGGAGCCTGCACTCGAGTTGATGCCGCCGATTGTGTCTGCGTCGCCGGCCATTCTCTCACAGTTGTCGGCGGCCACACCGGCTCCGACGCCCCAGGCTTCCGTCTTTTCACCCGAACAGACCGGCAACCCAGCCACGCCTGTCGGCAGCACACCTATCAATGCGCCTACACCAGCGACACCGAGCGGGAGCAATAATGCCGCTGCCACCCCCAGCAGCCCGGCCATCCCCGCTAATCCTGCAGCCAATGTATCAAACAGCTCAGCAACCAATGCAGCAAACGAGGCCAGCGCAAAGCTTGCTGCAGCCGGAGCCGACCCCAACACAGTGGCTGAGATTGAGGGAAATGTAATGCTGGTTGACATTACGGATAACGCGTGGCTGGCGATTGCTGCGCACCGACTCAACACATCTACGACATGGGTCGATCCGCGGTATGCACTTGTGAGCGGTTATGTGATCAAACGCGGCGGTGTCAGCCGAGACGAAGCGCCCGTCGTCATGGAGGTCAATGTTGTCCGGGCGGAGGGCAACCCGCGGATGCACGACACTATTGCACGCGAGATCCTGACTGCGTACCGATCACTGGGCACACTTGCGCGGGCAAGGGGAATTCTTGACAATGAGCGAGACGTGCGGCCATGGCATGTGGCTGCTGCTCAGCGGTCTGCTCAATGCCTCTGCAAGTGGATGTAACGCATAACGACCTTATTCAAATCACACGACGACTGGTTAACAAAGCTCAAGTCGATACGAGTCACCCTTCAACATGACCTCATCCCCTATTACATTATACATCCACGGCGTTTTTTCTATTCTTTCCAGTCATGTCTTATTAATCGTTCTACTTTCTTATTTCCATCTTTACTTCTTTCATGTTTTTATTCATGCCAGCCTGTTATGTTTATTATTATTATTGCTTTACTTTGTTTCCCTTTTTGCATAACAGCATAACAACACCTTTGAAAGATATCTGCTCACTACACATTACGCATTACACATTACACATTACATTCTACATTGTGTCAGTACACACATGGCGTTTGGGCACACCACAATCGAATTACGGGCTTCACAAAGGCATAGTCACTATCTCGGCTCGCATGTTGAATGTGCCCTCTATTTTGTTCATGATCGTAGTAGCATATCTGGTGAATGGTCGCCGCTGTATAATTCAAGAAATCAACGCATTGCAAGATACCATTGTCTAGTCGTCTAATTCTCTAGTTCGAGCCAAAGAAGTTGGGGAACAGGTATTCGACACGCTTGATGGCCTCAGGGTCACGACCGGCAGGCTTGGTCATGAACTGCACAGCCATGACGGACTGGCCCTCAAGGTGCTTGGCCAGGATCAGGTCGCTGTTCTCCTTCTGGCTCAGCTTGTCCAGCACGGCACCGACCAGGTGCTTGGCATTGGCACTGTTGGCCTCCATGTACTTGAGGACCATGCTGACACCGACGTCCTCGTCACCCACACGCCAGCAGTCGTAGTCCGTGGCCATGCAGATCATCTGGTAAGCCAGCTCGGCCTCGCGCGCCAGCTTGGCCTCGGGCAGCACAGACATATTGATGACGCTGCCGCCCCAGCTGCGGTACATGTGCGACTCGGCGCGTGTTGAGAACTGCGGGCCCTCCATGCAGATAAGGGTGCCCTTGTTGTGCAGCGTCACGCCGTCGCCCTGCATGGCAGCCGCGCAGCCCTTGACAACCTCGGCGACCTGGCTGTCAAAGGGGTCAGCAAAGCCGACATGGCCAACAAGACCGCCCTCGAAAAAGGTAAAGGGCCGGACACCCTTGGTGCGGTCGATGATCTGGTCGGGCAGCACAAAGTCCATAGGGCGGATCTCCTCCTGCAGACTGCCGACGGCGCTGAAGGCAATGACGCAGCGCACACCAATGTGGCGCAGGGCGGCCATGTTGGCGCGGGCAGGGACCTCATGGGGGGCCAGCTGGTGGTAGAGGCCGTGGCGCGCAAGGAAGGCAATAGGCACGCCGTTGTGCTCGACAATCTGGATAGGAGCCGAAGGCTTGCCCCAGGGGGTGGTGATGTCGAGAGAGGCGACAGGCTCGTAGCCCTCGATCTTGCTGAGGCCGGTACCGCCAATGACGGCGATATGGACGGGGCCTGTAGGTTAGCATGACGTCGTATAGATCTTTAGAGAAACAAGAAAGTCAATAAGCGACAAGACGTTTACACTCACGGTCGAAGTGGTCGGCGAGAGAAGCAGACATCGTGGCTGTTGGTGTCGAGGTGAGGCGACGACGGTGGTGATGTACGAGTAAGAGAGACAACTACAGCAATTTGGAATCCCAAGAGGGTCGTCAATTATATCAGCTTTATACGTATTATGCGATTGCCGGCACGTTTTAAGACGCGGCGACATTTTGTTGCGGTTCTTTTTTAATTTAATTTAATTATCAATAATTTAATTATTTTTTATTATTTTAATATTCTTTAAAGTTTTTAATGCGCTGTATGCGACTGCGCTCTACTTTCTACTTGCAGAAGGTACCCCGCGATTGCGAAATCATTGCTGACGGCGCCTGCCGTCTATGGCATCTTACAGGCTACTTTTGGAGGGGCTACAGCGTGGTCAACACGTGCATACATGCCAACCAGCCAGTGGTCTAGTAGAAGCTGCCGGGTCGCACCTACCTGAAAGCAATACCTGTGCTGTGCTATCCCCGAGGACTGATCCCCTACATGCGCACTAGTAGGGGTGTCTTAACTGGTCCAGGCAACTAGGTTAGGAAGGCACTAGTTAGTATCAACCGCTGTATCGCACTTGCCTTGAACAGTCATTGCTCGCGCCTTCCGCCAAATCACAGGCCCCACCTAAGATTCTTCTAAAATATAACAGGCCCAATAAAATTTCTTGAATCTGTGGCAGTAATACTATTTCGGATTATTAACAACGTCTGGCCATTAGCTGTTAGCACTCAAAATCTGACATTTTGGCATTTTGGCAATTTAACATCGACATCTCATTCGCAATATCATTACGGCCTCGCCCTGCAACGGCCACTCGTTTCCGATCGAGAAGCATCCCACCTTATCGCATACCGAGGCCGGCCCTCGCGCCTAACCAACCCGTATATTTTTACTAATTGGTGCTGTTTTCGCTGAGCTGCAAGCCTAGGTAGTCCGGCACTGGTCTACGTCTAATCACGAATCCGTCGCAATCCACGGATTCGCGATACCTGTCTCGACAGCCTCCCCTTTACATATTCTCGGCGCATACACGCCAACATGTCCCCGATGGCCATCGGCAATGTGCCGCCCATCGACCGCATCAGCGGTCCGTCTGGCGACGACTCAATCGAGGAGGTCTGCTTCATCGCAGCCCTGATCTGTCTTGATGGCCACTTCGACAGCCTTCCGTCCATCCCGGGCCCTCAGACACAGCAGAAAGTGGCCGGCATGGTCGCAAGAACCCTCGAAAAGACACACTCGCGCAAAGACGTCCGCGAATCGCTCGCTCGCAATGTCGAGATCTGGGTCTACCTCACACGTATTTTCAACAATGCCATTGATAATCTCACATCACGATCTGTTGCTAGCATGTCCGACTCTTCCTACGACGACAAGAATGGTGACGGCCACAATGGCCATTCCAACGGCAATGGACACAATAGTGGCCATGGTCACCTGCACAGCTACCGCAACCACGACAACTCGGAGCTCATGATCAAGAACCATGCGAGCTTGAAGGAAGACCTACAAATCCTTAACAAGCTTATGCACATTGCGCGCAACCTGCTTGTCTGCACAGACCCAGAAGTGCCACAGGACATTTGTGCGGCTGTCAGCTTCGACGCAGTTGTGTTTCAAATCATTGTCCTGTGCGTCAACCTTGCAGGCAAGGGCTACCACGGAGAAGTCGCCGACGAGCCGAGCCGTGCCAAGCTCAACGAGATCTATGACCTATTCAAGAAGCTTCTCGTCACTTCCCTCCAGCAGGTGCACAATTGGACGGCCAAGAACGACCGCAACAAGACTGTCTTCTGGTACTATGTGTTCTTCGAAGACGAGTCGATGCCTGAGGAGTCACCGGATTCCATGTCGCACGACGGCACGGACTATCGTGCTGAGCTTTCGAAATTGGAGATGAAGCACTGGCTTGCACGTAACGCATCTATCTGCGACGAGGCCAAGAGCCGTCTCATCGACTATGCCAACACCCACCAGAGCAAAGCGCCTGGTATCCCATCCATCAACACCCCTCTTGCGCGCCTCTGGATTCCAGCCCACCTGCTCGAGCCGGAAGAGGATCTGGGCCTGAAGAAGGAGGATCACGAAGCATTTACACGTCTCGGCCGCTTGTCCAACGAGGCTGAGGTCTGGTGGCAGCTTGTGCGCGATCCCAACTGTCTAGGCTGGCGGCAGCCTATGCCCGACCGCGAGTACGGAAAGCGTCGCCAAAAATTCTTCTCAGAGATCCTCGAAAGTCGTTTTAGTTCCGGCTGGCGCCTGCGTGACGAGAACAGGGTTCAGGGCTACGGTGCCCACATGCCGAATCAGTTCTTTGGTCTGCTAACTCCGGCTCAAGAAGCAGAGCTGACCGCTGAGTACGGAAGCCATTACGCCCCCCCCATGTCTCATGACCAGCACGATGAGGAGCGAGTTGTGGAAGAGGTCGACGAAGATTATGAAGAGGATGACGACGACGACGACGACGACGACGACGACGACAACGATGTCGAGGAGGAGGAAGAGGAGATTGAAGAGGCCGACGAGGAGTACAATGTGCGTAACCAAGAGTACGGACACCGCCAACATCGCCGCGACGGGCACCCCTACGTCGATATGCACGGAGACGAATTCAATGAGGAGGAGGAGGAGGATGAGGAGGAAGAGGAAGAAGATGAGGAGGGCGAGGATGACCTCGACAACGATTCATACACAGAGGGCTCTGTGCTCGGTCTCTTGACAGAAATTCCCAACCTTCTCGACCCCAAGCAGATTGAGGCTCTCCATATGATTGTCAAGTCCTGTATCCTCGACTCCATGGGTAATGGACCGATGCCGAATGGCGAAAGCCTGCAGCAGGCGCGCTGCAAGATCTTCTTGGCTTCTGAGAGTGGTCGCAGTCTGCTGCGCGAGCTTCTCGTCTTTGTTGCCGTCTGGGACCAAGACGAGGTGGCTCTGATCTGGGACATTACCGCCCAGATTGTACAGGCCATCCACGATGCGTCTCTTGCGCCATATGCCTGGACCGAGCTTCGAATTCCCAAGGACGTAGTCTCTCCCGCTCAGGCTGTTATGCTGCGCATAATAACTTTCCTCCTCCGCTGCAGATATCTCAACTACGATCCCAAGGTCGGTAGAGTCCCTGCCAAAGCACGCACCGGCGAATACGACGAGGATGACGAGAATGACGATCCATCTGCGCCGTCGTCGCGCAGGCCGTACAGGGTCAGGGTCGATGAGCGCGATATGAAGCTCATCCAGTTCCTATTCACGTCGATCCGCTGTCGTATTATCCCCGAGTGTCTTGCATTCATGACCTACCAAGGCGATATCCGCCGTGGCGTCATCAACCCCGACAACTTTCCCGTTGAGACTTGGGATATGGACCGCGCAAGTGACGGTTTGAGCCAGGTTCTCGGATTCATCACCATGCTGTGTGAGATTGACGAGGTTCGCGCAAAGCTCGTCGAGTGGAGTGCTGCCTCGGAGATTATCGCGCTTCTCAAGGGCCTAGAGGACGCTGTTCCCAAGAAGCCTCTTGTTGACGCTACCCAAACAGCTGCAGCCAACAGAGCAGCTGCTGGTCGTGGTGCCCACCAGAATGGCCACCATGAAGGCTCGCCGCCGCCGACCGTGCCCCAGGAGCCGGCTTACAAGTTCCCCTGGGCGGGTATCAAGACACAGGCACTGACCATTCTTGCCAGCCTGCTGCAGCCTCCTCCGGGCAGAATGAGCCCTGGTAATGAGATGGTCCAGAACCAGATCATGGAGGAGAAAGGAATGGTGCCGCTACTCAATGCGTGTGTCTATGATGACCACAACCGCTTTGCTCGCGAACGTGTCCAGCTGTGTCTCAAGTATCTCATGGACGGCTGCGACGAGGCTAATCTTTTTGTTCGCGAGCTCGTCAAAACGGCACCACCACAGCGAGCTGCTCCAGGCGCTACTGCTCCAGGTGCCGCCGGCCCAGCCACAACCGGCCCACCAAACCCAAACACAATCACGCGCCTTCGCGTTGACGGTGTCGAGGGAGAGGTTAAGGTGCAAGTCCGGTCGGAAAAAGCTGCAGAGGAAAGAGCCGCTGCCATGGCCCGGGGCGCACCGGCACCTGCCTTTACCGAAGAGGATGCGCGGGCTGCTGCTGTCTACTCAACTGATGGACCTACCGGCTCGGCTTCAGGTTCCGGCCACAATGGACAGAACGCAGCGGCAGTCCCGTCGTCTGTTGCCAACCCGCCCAACCCTCCGCTCGGCACAGCACGTCAACGAAAGCAGCGCCAAAAGCGCCAGCAGCGCCAGCAACGCCAGAAGCTGCAGGAGGCTTTGGAAGCTCACGAGGCCCATCAGCAGCAACCCCAGTCAGCTCAGCAACAGCAGCAGCCGTCAGAGCAGCCGCAGGTCCCACCACCACAGGTCCCGTCACAGGTCTCTCACCCAGCCTCCAAGCAGGCTGAACAGGCTCCTCAACAGGCACCTATCCAGCAGCAGCCGCAATCGCCCGCACCGGCACTACAGAAAGCCCAACAACACTCTCAGCCGCAGGCCCCGCAGCAGCCACCCCCTCCCGCCGCACCCCGTGTCTTTGGTCCTCCGCCGCCGCCGCCCACTGTCCCCTCGCTCGCGTCGCTGGCTGCCCACCTCCCTCCCCTCCCGGCCGGTCACCCTTTTCAGCACGGCCACCTCTCCCCCACACATCCCTTGGCACAGCCCATCTTGGGCCAGCAGAGCCAGCAGCCCATGTCGGCAAAGACGGCCGAGGCTCTTGCTGCCCGTCGTGCACGCTGCGAAGCACTTCTTGGCGAGATCATCTCGCTGTCCGACCACACGGCACGTATGGCGTTGTCGATAGAGCGCGGCGAGATGCCGCCACTCCCTGATGACACTCTCATGTAAGCCCTTCCGTCTATGCTCTTAATTTTGCACTTTTTTTATGTTTTGCACCTTGAAAGTCTAACAATGTAGGAACTTTTTGAAAAGCCAAAAATTCCTGGAGCGCTGCCGTGACCGGCTTATACGTCCCATCAACGGCCCGCCTGATGCACTAGTGGAAGACGGCAGTAACTTGACAACAAGCATGCTGGCGGATCCCCTCGGCAGTCTCTTTAGCGGCCTTCGTGTGTCTGGCCCGTCGGGTGCTGGCCCGTCGGCCGTGCCTGTGGGCGCGACATCGCTCGAAGACCAGTACCGTCTTGTCGAGCAGGCTCTACTGTACTTGACCGAGGACCTGGCGAAAAGCTCTGAGCTGTCGCATCTCGTGCGTTAAACGAAGAGGCCAAAGAGCCTGACACTGGACTGCCTGTGTAATCTCACACATTGTAATAAAAGCAGTTTTTGGAGCATTATTATTTGGAAGCATTTACTTGGCATTTATAGATTATGTAATCAATATCTAGAATATATCTTTATTTACTTAGATATTTTCTATCTGAATATGTTAGCAACCATGGCTGGTGATATATTCAAACAAGATGTTGTAGACACAGTCAAGCTGGCCGGCGTTGGAACAGACAGACCAATGCAAGCGCACCCAGATTTATCTGGCTGTCAGCCTGAACTGTATAGGTAAACTCAGAGGCTCAGAGTTTATAGTACAGACTATAAAAGCATACAGCGTTTGAAACGTCAAATTGGTGCTGTTACCTTGGACGGATATTCAGTCCTGCTTCTGTCAGTATCACTTGCCTCTGGACTCTGTCCGCGTCGGACCAAGTTGGATAAAATCATGAAACACGAAAATAGCCGAGAGAAACTCACATCACTACACCTGCCCGTCTAGTTGGATATCACAATGCCACCCGAGTTCCATGTATCTGTGCCATCGTTGTTGACCGCCGAGCTCAAAGTACTGCTGCGGGTGTTCATTTCGAGGTTGGTCATTGTCACATTCTGGCTATGTGCCACAAACGTGTGCCAGAACTGCGCCACGCACCACGTTATACCATCAACCAGGACGTTGGCATCGCGTCAGATGATCAGGCTGGTCGATCAAGATCTAACCGTTTCCGTTGAACAGCATCTTGTCATGCCCGCGCATCAATATGTTAGGTCTGTCCAGCAGCCATGCTGTCGAGCGTCCAGCATAAACGACTGAATAATTGTGCGACAGCCAATACTGGATATTGTCGCCGCTCCGGACAAAGGTGCCCAGTATGCCGATCTTGCGGTTGCTGAGGCCTGTTGAGTGTCGCTTCTCCCCCTTCTCCCAGTTTTGTCACGGTACAGGCATTGCCAGTCCGCTGAACAGCTGCCGAACATAGTCAACAATAACAAGCAAGTCAAAATACAAGTCAAACAACAATACCAAAAATGAATATAAAAATATAAAAATATAAACCCAAAGCATTAATATGTATTTAGCTGCCGAGTTGCAGTTTGTCATAAGATCTTGGTCGTAAACATCGTGTTCTTCGTTGTAGTTGCTCAACAAAATTGCCCAAAAGGCAGAATGTATCAGAAATCCAGAACAAAATCTAGAATAATAATTCAAAAATAATCACCACAAGACCTAGCGTAGCACATTACTCCCACTTCCTCCATTCGGCAATCAACATCTTGTGTTCAATATCCTCGGTTGTGACAGTCGGCGGCAGACGGTGAATTCGGTTCGTGATATCAGTAGCAACCTCGTCGCGCTCGCGGAGTTTTTTTATGAGATACTCCGTGTCACTATTGTGGCACGCCTTCAAAAAGATTTCCCGCATGCGAGGTGAGTAGAGGTGGCATGCTCCCAGTGGAAGCTCTTTCGGCTCCTTGAAGAAATCACCAGCTACGGTGCGGTAGTTGTTGACTTGCGGGAATACTGCTTCCTGGAAGCACTCTTGACAGACGACAAAATCGGGCACCGAGCGCATCCAGTACCACTTGCGCCCCCGCACGGGAATGTCTCGCCTACACTCGTCGTAGTATCCAATATCGAGCAGCTTGTTGACAAAGTCGTTGACGTCGACAGGCCTATTGGTCGAAACGGCCTCGTTGTGTGTCGTCTCAAACACGTCAATGTATTTCCACAGCCGCTTCCGGTCCTGTTCAAAGTACAGTGCACAGATATTGGTCGTGTCGAACCGAGATGGGTCATTGTCTTGGAAGAGGCCCTTGAGTCGTGGAAATAGTATTTGGATGGCTGTCGCACACTGCTCGCACGTAGAGAACCGGGTTATTGCGCGAGCAGTTATGGGATCCTGGATAGTGAACCAGCGGCCCATGACCCGGTTCGGGCCTGAGCAGGGCAGTCGCAGGGTCTCGTCTTTGTCAAACATGGCCCGCAACAGGTTCAGATTTGTTTTTTTGTACGCCTCGATGAAGAAAAAGGCGACCCGGTACCAGTACATCGATCCAAAGGTGCATCTCGTCTTTTCGCTTGGATCGACGGGCGGAGCAGGGACAAAATCGTCTGCATATCGAGTGTATGCAAATGCAGAATCGTAGCACCTTGGGCACACATAGAAGTCGCGGAATGGCGCCAGCGTACGCCAATCCCTGTATCGAGTGCTGAACGACTGCCTTGGGCACTCTGGCAGGCCCTTAATCCGCCCATGGTAGACATCCTCTGCATATCGTTGATAGATGGGAACTAATGGCAGGTCAGTACGGCCCGAATCCGAACCCTTGGCAGGCACCTCTAGCGACCGGTCAGGAGGATAATCTGTGTCTGGGACAGCTGATCCGGGAACGTTTATGTAGAAAGCAGGTGGCTGTCGACCTGTTGGGGTCTGAGACGTACTCAGCGGAGATACAAAGACACCCGAGGCACGAGCTGGGTTCCCCGAGAAAGATGGGTATCCACGCGAGGTGTCGACGGGTGAGCGTCGTCTCTCACGCCGACCCTCTCCTTCCTCTCTCATAGAGACTGGCCCGCGAGATGGCATCGGGATTGGTACAGGGGTAGGGATCGGTACGGGGAATGACGATGTACGTGGCTGGACCGCAAGATGGGGGAGGGTTGGTAGTGAACTGGAGCCGCTGGTGGGATTGTGTACAACATTCGGCGCGTGTGCACGAGGTCGGGGCCCTCTTGGTCTGTCTCCTTCTAAGATTCTTGAGCGACTTTCTGGTGATGATGAGGGGGGTGAGGGGGATTCCGCCCGCCTTTCGTCCTTGGCCCGACGCTCTTCTCTGTAAGATTTGGTTGGCGAGGGAGGTCGCGGCTCGAACAGGGCTTTGGGGGGTGAGCCCGATATAAATGGGAATTGCGTTTGTGAGCTCTTGGGCGTAGCCAATGGTGTGGTACCAGTTGGCTTAAACCACCCATTGGTGGATGCATCACTGCTACCCGACGGACGTGAGGGGTCGGGATTGCTAGAAGCCTTACTGACAACGGACTCGAAGTCAGCGTTTGCAAATCGACGCCGTTCACTATTGCGGCGCCGCAAAGGAGTGTTGGCTGTTGCGCCTAACTTTGACCGCTCATCCGATGAGTAGACTTCGTCTTCACGCGCAACCGAGTCTCTCCGTTTTCTGTGGACCGAGTCCTGTCGTGCCGGTCGCTGGCGATCGCGATCTGTGCGATCTGTATCGACACCGCGGCGCATTTGCTCCTTCTCCCGCTCTCTTTCAGAATCACGCTCTGAATCTTTCTCCCTTTTCCTTTCTCGCTGCCTTTCCTCCTCTCGCTCCCGCTCACGTTCTCTTTCCCTTTCTGCTCTGTCTCTTTCGCGCTCCCGCTCCCGCTCCCGATCACGGTCCCGATCACGGTCCCTTATCCCTGGTAGCGAGGGAAGACGCCTTTCGGTGCGAGGATGAGGCGAATGAGGTGAACGAGATTTCGGCCGTGGTGAAGGTGATCGTCGGTCATTACGAGAGCCTGCAGTTTCGTCCCGCGATGGCCGCTTGTAGGCTGATGTATTTGACTTGTCATTGTCAGAGAACGAGTTGGCACGGCGGTTATAGTCCGGCTCGGCTGAAAATGAAGCTCTTCCATGGCCATATGGCCTTCCATCATCCAGAGAGGAATGCGCATCGCGAGAGCGGGTGCGATGACTGGGTCCTGTCGTTGCACTGGCAGATGCCGTATTTTGGTCAAAGTATGCACGGTCCCGGCCACTCGTAGAGTGCTTAGTGAATGCTGGTGATAGAAAATCGTTATCGCGGCGATCTGTTCTATCCCCGACTCGATTACGGCTGCCCTGCTCCGAATTAGCACGGTCCTGCAGCCGGCGATCTGATTGTGATGCTGTCCTTGGGCGGCCCGAGTTGGATGCCACATTTATCTTGCTTTGCTGATCTACATCCGTGTCCAAGCGCGGCAGGTCGACACGGCTTCTGCGTCTTTTGATCTCGGGTTCGTTCTTTGAGGATCCTGCCAGAGCTGCTCCAGCTGCTGCCGCCGCCGCCGCAGCTGCAGCCACACCCAGCTTTGCGCCATCTTTATCCAATCTAGAATTGGAATCTGATTCTTCTAATTTTGTGCGTCGGCGGTGGTCAGCTGGGTAGTCTGTCTCGCTAGCGATCGTGGAGGGCTCAGACGTGACAGATTCGGTATCTGTTCGCGGCACGAACACAAACTTTCGACATGTGTTTGCCTCATGTCCGGGGGAATTGTCGCTGGCTTCAGGACGGGTGTGCCCATTTGCAACCCCATCTGCAGAGGAGGGTGGCGTAGATAAGGAGCTGTTGGGAGTGGCATCGGATACTATAGACACGTTTACCGATGACGCAGTCCAATTATCAGCAATGTTTGTAGAGACCTCTTGGTGGCTGCTCGAGGCTTTGTTTGTCCGCAACTCTGTGCCTGACGACTTGTTACTAGCCTCCGAGAGCGCTTCAGCGGCACCTGGGATAAAGACGAAGCGACGTTCGGGGTTTTCTTCCACTTCGATCAAGATTGGAACCTGGTCAATTTCACCCGGAAATTGGATGTCGCCTGTGGCTGTAGTCGGGCCATGGTTCTTGCCTGGATTGTGTTCTCGCGCCAATGCAGTCGATTCGTCCTCGACAAAAGCGCTGAGAGTGTTGCTGCGCGACTTGCCACGTTGGATGTAGGCAGGTGTACGGGAGTAGTTGCGTTGTGAATCATACTCTGATTGTGTGCGGCCGTGGGATCGGTGTGGGTATGATTCGCTTGTCCTAGAGATTGAGAGTGTCAGTCGATGCCATTCCCATTGAAAGTCATTCAAGTGCCAATTTGAAAGGTGTGTGAGCGTCGTGTGCGTCGCTTGACTTGGCCGGCGGGGTATGATTGAATCGGTGCGAGTACTCACGGGTGCGAATAGCCACTGTCGTAGTATCCCGGCCTTGAGGAGTATTTGTGATCAAACCTGCTAGCCATTCTGGTCTGAAAGAAATTATGCGATCAGTTCAGATGGCCGGCGAAGCAGGCATTGTCTTTCTCGTCGGTGTTGTCTGTCTTGTCCCTGGCGCAGATGGAGGTGGAAGTGGGTGTTCCGGGGAAGTAAACAAAGTAGAGGGGCTCGGTGATGGCAAGTGCTAGTGGTGCTAGCAGCAGCGACGCGTACGTAGCTAATGGTGATAGCAAGGTGATGTCGATGTGAGGTTTGTTGTTTGAATGCTTGAATATGAATTAAAAAATGAGACAAGGAAGTGAGAAAGTGAGCAAGGAAGAACAAAAGCGCAGGTATAATTGAATGATGTAAGATAGCGCAAGCAATGCACAGCCCTCACTGGGGGGACACTGGAGACAGAAGGAGCAAAAGCAGTGACAAGCAGGAAACTCAGTGGGTCACAGCGGCAATGTTGTTAGAGATAGGGATGGATAATCAGGCGTAAATGATAGAGAGCCGGGAGTGGCCCAGTGGACGCGAGGAGGGGCGTGCTCCCATTGCATACAGGGGTGCAGCTTCACATTGGGCAGAGTTCCATGCAGACGCCCCAGACCAAGATCGGGAATATTCTGGAGCCTGATAGTCGGTTGTACAGACAGTGTTATCTGCGTTGGGTGTAATGTGGTGTTTGATGCAATAGACCGGGCAGCAAGATGAGAAGACAAATCGTGTATCGATTATATAAGCAGGATGAGATCATGATCATGGGGTAGCTAGTCTCTAAAGAAGAAGCCTGGAGAATGAAGTTGGCGAGAAGACAGGAACAAAGCAGCAAGGTCGGCAAGCCACAGGAAGCTGTTTTCCACGGCGGCGGCGACTACTGCAGCCCAGAGGAGCCAGCCAGTGAGCCAGTAACCCAAAGCAGGGCTTTATGCAGGGAGTCCACAGTAGAGTGATATGCATGTGAGACCAAAGTCGACTAAGGTGCAGGGTGGGCCAGTAGATGGCTCTGCGGAATAATAGTTAAAGCCGATCAACAAAAGGGTGCCTGCCGGTGCTCAGACGTCGACGTTGTATCGCCCTGTTTTGGTATTTTGGTCGGCCGTCGGTGCTTTGGCGAGCGGTGCGTTGGCGGGCAAATGCGGCCTTTCTTTATTGCGCGGTTATGTCTTCGTGGTCTCATGTTTTTTGGGCTCTGAATGACTGCAACCTCTTCGGCCCTGGCTTTGGCGGACTCTGACCCTGACCTTTTCCCCCGTTTTCGCCTTGTTTCTTGTCTGAATGTTTTGGTTCCGCTTCTGTTCCATCTATGTATCGGAGCGTGTGCTTCCCAAATAGTAGGCAAATTAGTGAGAAGAAGAGTCTTAGCCTACTTGCTGCCTGCTAGCCAATCTGTATGTGAGACATTGACGGGATTGTGACGGCAGAGCGCTGTCGATACGAGACAACAGTCGGAGGTGTGAATTGAGTCCGATCAAGCTGGCTCCTGCCTTTCTAGCAGGCTAGAAAGATCTTGCCGATGCAAAGTTTGTTGGGCTATCGGACTGGAGATTCTAGTCTGCTGTTCAAATGTTTCGCACGGTAAAGGGCAGCAGTGTTGGCAACGGCGACGACAGTAGTCGGCAGCCCCAAAGTGAAAAGTGAATGGAAGTGGGATGAGGCGGCAATCTCATGACAATGGGATAAAAGGGGCTTGATGGGGTGGCAGATGGCTCCTTCCGTGAACAAATAGGCATATATTCAAGTACCGAAGAAAGAAAGCACGACTAGGGCTCCTACCCGGTTTGCAATCTACATATTCGGGGCAGGAGCGACTGGTAACTACGATGGACTGATGCTTATTCACTTACATGACGGAGTGGATCTGTTCAACGTTATCTGTTGATCGCGGCGCTCAAAGCCATATCCGAGTATATAGAGGCACAGTAAAGAGACACACAGGTCAGTGTAAACTTCTTTGTATGGTTCTGACAACACATGCCTTTATCAGCCTACACTTAAAGTGCTCTGTATATTTGATGAAGATGCAATGTATCAGCTATTTGATGTGCTGCACATCGTCAGCACCTCGGCTGAAAGAGATGAAGCATCCAAGGAACCCAAGTACGCTGAAAAGAAGTAAGTATTATAACCTCTTGTGTGCTGATACTATTGCTTATTTTATTGTTAATATTTACTCCCTTCGTCGGCATATGGTCAGCTTGACCCGCAGTATGAGACATCTCGCATGTTTTGGTCTGACAGCATTAAAGATTCTTTCTCTGCGTAGTTGACTCGGAATTCTTGAATTATAGTGATTCGAGTGCCTTGAGTGCCACGCTTTCAAGGCATTTTTCGAGATAGGGTTTCATACAAAATAGTCACGTCATAGCTGCACCTCAAAGCCGTCCTTCTAGTCTGGAGTCTATGACCTTGAAGTAAGACAGAAAGACATGCAGATTACCTACTTCTAGCACGGCTGTTGACTAACTACTAGAGAACAGAGTGGTCTATTGCATGATATCTTGTATTGATATCACTGTCAATGGTATTTTAAATATACATGTGCCGACATTGGAAATTATACCCTCCCGGATTACCATGCTGTCATTAAGAGCCTACAACAAGTCAGCGCTGACAAAGCAATTTCTCATCCAAGGCGGCTCTGTTTTATGCAGTGGGCATGTTGGTGGCCTATTCGGGCGTTAAGAGTGATAGTGTTTGTCTTTTATGAGGTTGGCATATCATGACAGAGCCTCATGTTGTATAGATAAATTACGTAGCTAATTTTATTCATTGACTTTCTACAAACTGGGGCTTCTCTGTTCTCTTAATAATATTGCTAGTAACTCGTAAAAAGTAGTGTGTTTTGTTCATCAATTTGTTATATTAATTTGCAGACCAACATCCATCCCCAAGTCCATAAAAAGTAAAGACTAGTTGCACTTTTAATTAACAGATTCCTGGGCAGTCTACTACGACCTTCAAAAACCCAATTGTCACAGTTGTATAATCACACAATCAGTTACCAAGACATTTTTTTTAAAAAAAAAAACAGAGATTAAAGCACGCTCATTGTTGATTTCTAGTTTCCCGCTCTATGATGCCGATTTCCCAAACACCTTTGTGAATATGATAATATTAGTAAAGGCAGAGCATGAACTCGGAGATCCGCCGTTTGTCTGCAGTAGCCACTATTCGTCCACCAAGAATCTGATATGTTCCAGCCTTTAGAAGATAGCTTGAGATAGCTTGTATAAATTGGTGACCAATCGAGTGCAGTCCAAGAACACTTGAAAATATCCAAGGAGACAGCAGTTCCGAGCCCACTGCAGTGCAATAGAAGAAAAGATAAAAGCATAAAGTTAAATGCTAATCATCTAGTCCACAAGGAACTCCTGGATCTCCTTATCCTCCTCGTCCGCCTGCTCGTCGGCCAGCCGCTGCTCGTGTGCTTCCAGCAACTTGCGGAGCACCCGCCGCTGCCGCTTGCGCGCCGCCTTGCCCCAGTCGCTACCTGACACAGCACCGACGCTAGTCTCAAGCTCGGCACCGCTGTCCTCGTCGTCGGTGTCGGGGATGCCAATCTCAGCCGTCAGGCTCTTGGCTGCTGATGAGCCACCACGCAGATCGTTGGCCGACAGGGCGGGCTTCTCGCCGGCGGCAATTGCTGCGGCCTCCTCCTCGGTCTCCTTCTCGTCAGCCTCGTGCTGCTTCATCTGAACGCGGCCACCAAGCTTAATGATGTAGGGCCGCAGCAGCATGTAGGCACCGACAACGACAACGAGACGGATCCATTGCTGGGCAGAGAGGTTGCTGAACGAGGTTTGCACGTTGGTGGAAAAGCGCGACGTCACCATAGTGACGACGTCTGAAAGACCGGTCATATTGGGTGGCTGTGTGATGTTCTTGTTTTTGTTGAAGAAAGGGGAGGGATGTGCTCTGTCGCGTCTTGAAAAGATTCAGGATTCGAAATTTGATGGATTCGCCGGCTCAGGTTGTGGACTGCAGATGGCCAATATAAATGGCAGTCTGCTAAAATAAGATAAAAATAGAGCCTTTCTGCAGATTCAGGAGCGAAATCTGTCCTGAATACTGTTGCGGGCCGGTGGGTGGTGGTGTTGTATTGCGGGAGGGATGTTCGGGGATATTTGGTGATGGAAACAAAGGGAAGAAATTCGACGAATGTGTTTTATGAGGAGAAATAGGATATTATGCGCATATGGTAATTACTTAGTTTAGCGGATCTCGAAATTTGACCATCCCTGGTGGCGGGCTCGATTACCAAATGCCAGCACTAATTGTCAGCAAACGCCCTGTCAGATGATAAGAGACCTACACTCCTAGTAGAGTCTACAGAAAGCCGCTGGAGCTACCTGTGGGGGCCCGGGTAGGTCGGCCAAGCATCGATCGGCATTCGCCAGATTCGTCACTTTTAGTAGGAGCGAGCGTCGAATTGCCGATTCTGGAAGGCTGCTCTAGCGCAAGGACCCAACACCCTGACTAATACTAATACTCAGGGTCTTATCTGATAAGTATCGTCTTACACCGTCGCGTCTGCCGCAACATATCTTACATGAAGCGCGTCTCCACGATGACAACCATCACCAACGCCGTTTCAACAAAATGGCCTCCCAAGACGAACAAGAGGCAAGCTGAATTAGCCTATCATGATTGCCCATATCTATAACATTACTGACCGTATAGCTGAAATCTGCACTGTGGTCCGTCGTCAATGACATTGTCGACAAGGAGTCCATCAAGCAGACCCGGAATGCCACGCCGCAGTTCATCGGTGCACTGACCGACATGGTGTGGACGCAGATTGAGTCTGTCGCCGTGGACCTCGAGAGTTTTAGCCGCCATGCAGGCCGCTCCACAATTACAACCGACGACGTGCTGCTGCTGGCGCGGCGAAACGAGGACCTGCACGACATTCTCAAGGAGCAGGTCGATGAGCGCAAATCAGACCGCGTCAAGAAGGGCAAGCAGAGAGCATGATGCATCTGATGACTTTATTCATGGCAGGATAATGATAATGATTTCCATTATATAAATAAAAATGATATGCCTACTCCCAATCCCATCCCTACTTCAACCTGAATAACGCCTTGATAAAGCAGCCCATCTACGGCTTTGCTGCAACGCCAAGCCATAACAAAGCGGCACCACTGCAAAATAAAAGCGGCAAAGGTTCAAAAAGACACAATGGGGACACTATGCTCTTGCCTTACCCTTGTTCTTTTTCTTGTTAGGCCAAAATTTCTCCTTAACCACACGGTAGAAGCTCCACCCCTGCCGGCTGCCGTGGTAGACGTATCCCAGCCCAAGCGCTGTCGATATGCAGGCCGAGTCAAAAAAGCCCTGAAACAAGAGTGCTATGAGAAAATGGCAAAATCCATTGATCGACATGCCCATGGTCAAATATGGGATCCAGTAGAGCTTGTGCAGGTCGTCCACCGGTTGGCCGTGTCGCATGCGGTACGTCCACGCCAGCGTGCGCAGCGCCAGTGCCTCAAGATCAACCAGAGCCAGAGTCGTCACGAGAACCGCCGTGCACGAAGAGTACACCGTCGCCGGCAACCGCGATAGCATCGTGTCCGATTGAAAGGCCACATTGGCGTCGGGGTAGTACACGCCTCTAATATAGGTGCCACGTGCTCGGCGTGCTGGACTGAGCGGTCCCATCAAATCGCTGTCGTCAGCACCTGAGCTCTGTCGCAGCTCGGCCGACCACGCATTGGGCAGTTGGTCGCCTGCTTCGGCTGCCTCGACGTCAAAACTGATGAGCGTGGCGCTGAGCTCAAACTCTTCCTCTTCACTAATGTAGCCGTCATCCCCACCGCCACTGGACACGGTATTGCGCCGACGAGCCGACACTGGCGACCCGGGTGCCGGTGTGCCAGATCTAAAGTGTGGGTGGCGTGAACCGTGCTGCTCGTCGTCATCGTCGTCATCATGCTCTTGCTCTTGCTCTTGCTCGTGATATTCTTGGCTCGGACCTGCGACTGCTGATTCACGGTGGCCAGACTGCGCGCCTGGCTGTGCGGCCATGGTAGCCACAGCCTCCAGTTCTATCTCAGCTGCATGAGCCTCCATCGCATTACGTTGGCTGTCTTCGGGATCGCTGAATAGCCGTTCGTTCTCAGCAGGCGGCGGCGGGATAGAAGGCCGTTGTTCCCGCTCCCTCTCCCGCCCCCTCTCTCGTCCGCGCTCGCGCTCTCTTTCACGAGCCTGAGCCTGCTCCTGCTCATACCCAGTCTGGGGCCGTGGCCCTTGCGGCGGGTTAGGATTTTCTGCAGGCGGAACACCAGCAAGCTGTCTTTCGCCTGTAAAAGGAGAGTAATACCACACCGGCCGTCGTAATGGTGGGTTCGAGGGCGGGTCTAGCGAATCAAAGATGATGTGGTTTAGACGGTGGTGCAGCCTATCGTAGCACTCGATATAGGCAGCCATGAGAGCCATTGGTGCCAGGCAGAGAAATGTCTGGCCGGCCCACTGGAGCATAGACGGCCATGAGATTGTTTCCGGCAGCGGAGGTGGGCGGCTTATGGGCGATTCGCTGGAGAAGGGGATAAAGAAGAGCAGGGGCGGAAGCCACGGGTACTGGGGTGCAATCGACAGGCGCTGGAGCCACATATACGCTCGCAAGTGTGCCCGCACAAAGACATAGGGGAAATGTTTCCTATGTTGTTAGCTACCTCAGCACTAAAAAGTCAATATCTATAGAGAGAGAGAGAGAGATCCTACCATCGGTCGTATAAGAAAAACCCTCCATTATACCAAGTCTGGGTGAGCTGGCGCTCTATAATGGTAACAGGAAGGCCAGCGAGAATGTTTCCAAACATTGCTTGCATGCTGTAGTTCTGTGGGTAGCTCTGGTATGGTAGAGTGTCATCGAAGCGACGGAAGAGCTGGCCTGGTTAGTATAATCTCCTTAGTCCTTAAGACGTTAAGTGAACAAGAAAAAAACTCACTAGGACACGCTGGTATAGTGGCTTCAGAGCCCAGAGTCCAACCAACCCAGCAGTGCGTAAGGGAGCCCAAAACTTCCGGCCCATGTGGTCCTCGTAGTGCTGCTGCAAGAGACGGCGGTTGGTCTCGGCATCGGCCGACATCAGGCCGCCCTCGGGCTCGGCGACACCTATCACCTGCATCACTTCGTTGTGTGACCGCACAATATCACGGTTGATACGCTTAGTCTCAGCATTGACAGGCCGGCCACGTTCATCGTATTGCTGTCTCGGCGCACGAGGATTGTCCTCGCCCTCGCCCTGCACGACAATGTCGTATGGGGAGCGGCCCTATACTGTTAGGATCCGATTGGGAATGCATATTTTGAGAAAAAAATGACATATCAATAACGGTGCTGAAGATATTAATTCTGGGAATTAGATGGATGTGAAGGGGTGTGAAGCGATACGAAGTGATGAGATGGGATGGTATGAGGAGCTTCATGAGGCTAACGAGTATTAATCAACTTACCAACGCCTGTGACGTTAGCGGACCGAGCCTCGTCATTGTCTCGCTATATTATTCTGCCGTCTACGCGACATGGGGTCTGCTTCGGGAGTCGGAAGATGAAAGACGGGAGATGCAAGACGGAAGGCGGATGAGCTGCAGATCTGTAGCATGGAGCCTCGCAATAGAGACCGTAAGAGCAACCGTTCAGTGACCAGTAGTACACAGTGCAGTCTGTTGGTGTGCTGAGGCGTGGCCCTCTTAGTGCTTTCCTAGAATGGATATTGGCTCGAGAGGCAAAACGCCACACCTGTGGCGCAACATCTGACAAATATGGCGCTAAGATAACTTTATTTCCTTATCGCAAAAAAAGTTGCGAGTGGAAGAAAAGTTGTTGCAAATAAAGAAAGCGAAAAGAGGGTAGCGAGAGGGAATCCTAGCGAAACATCTCGACAGATTGATATTGTCGACGAACACACGCCACTTCCCCTGCAGCTACAATGACGACAAAAGCTGCATACAAGACGACCTTTGAGGTCGATGAGGTCATCCGGCCCATCTACACGGGCGGTGCCGTGGCCCTCGACAATGGCTCGCGCATCCTGGCGACGACGCTCGGCGAAGATGCTGTGCTTACCGACCTGGCCACAGGAAAGCTGTTTGCAAAGATTGAGGGTGTATGTGCATATATTCTGTCTTTATCTGACCTACTTCTGGTTGATCTACCTGCTAACATAGTCCCTAGGACGGCGAATCCATCTCGACTTTAATACGTACGCTCTCCTCTATTCCTACCTGCATCCTAGCCTCATGGCCTCATGGCTTCTTGACTTCATCACTTCATCACTTCCTGTTACCATGGATTACTAACATATACTTTAGTCACCCCCTCTGCCTCCCACCTTATCGTCTGCTCGCGCTCGCTGGCCATGCGCATCTACTCCCTCGCCGTTTCCGAAGACCTCGAGACCGTCGAACCGACTCTTATGCGCACCCTCAAGCCGCACGCCACACCCGCAGTTGTTCTCGCTGTCGACCGCACCAGCACTCTATTGGCTACCGGCTCGGCTGACGGAAACATCAAGGTCTGGGATATCCGCGGTGGTTACCTAACGCACACATTCCGCGGCCCCAGCGTTCTCGTGTCGGCGCTTCACTTTTTCGAGGTTGCAGCCACCGCTGCCGACGCCATCGATGCTGTCAAGGGCAGTAAGGACAGCAAGGACAGCAAGAAGAAGAGCAAGAAGAACAAGAACACTACCGTCGCCGAGACACCCGTTGTGGCCGACCCTTCAGACACATCGGCTCGGTTCCGGCTTGCATCGGGTAGCCAGGACGGCAAGGTGCGCGTTTGGGACCTGCACAAGCGCACAGTCATTGCCAACCTCGAAGGCCACGTTTCAGACGTCCAGGCTCTTGATTACTCGGCCGCACAGAACATCTTTGTCACAGCTGGCCGTGATCAGACTGTCACCTGGTGGGATGCCAAAACCTGGACGGTGCGCCGTGTCGTGCCCACGTTTGAGCTGATTGAGGCCGCTGGATTCCTGGCAGGAAGCCAAGATGGCGAGGGTAGCGACAGTGCAGCCAACGACGGTGCCATCACCTACACAGCCGGTGCTAATGGATGTCTGCGTTTCTGGGACACACGCACTGGCCGCGAGATCACAAAGGAGCAGCCTGCTCGGTCCGAGGAGGAGTCGTTTATTGCTGCGCTCTACCGGCCAGCACAGTCGACCCTGGTCTGCGTCCAGATGGACCAGACTCTGGCTGTCTACCCCGTCCCCTCTGCACACAATCTGCTGCAGCAGGTGGCTGCTACATCGTCAAAGACCCTGTCTCCTCTCGAAGCCGCTCGGCGCATCTCAGGCACCCACGACGATGTCATTGATCTTGCCTACCTGCTCCCCGACCAGTCTCTTATGGCTCTCGGCACCAACTCGGAAGACGTCCGCATTGTCTCGGTGGCTGACGCCTCCAAGAAGGACGGCTCCTACTTTGGCCAGGACGTTGCTCTGCTCAAGGGCCACAGCGATATCGTGGTGACCCTGGACGTCGACTGGTCCGGCCACTGGATCGCCACGGGTGCCAAGGATAACAGCGCCCGTCTGTGGCGCATCGACTACGATAACAATAACGGCAACAAGGAGTACTCGTGCTATGCCGAGTTCACCGGCCACGCCGAGTCTGTTGGCGCCGTCGCGCTGCCCAAAACTATCCCCTCGGAAAGCTCTCCTGCGTACCAGGACCCCCTCAACAACCCACCGCCTTTTCTCGTAACCGGTTCCCAGGATTTGACCGTCAAGCGCTGGGATATCCCTCGCTCCGCCCCCGAGAAGAAGTCTGGCCAGCTCCGTGCTCTGTTTACCCGCAAGGCCCACGACAAGGATATCAATGCCCTAGATATCGATGCGTCGGGCCAGCTGTTTGCTTCGTCGTCCCAGGACCGCACTGTCAAGATCTACTCCGTCCGCGAGGGTGAGGTGCAGGGTATTCTCCGTGGCCACCGCCGTGGTGTGTGGTCTGTCAAGTTTGCTCCTCTGCACACGCCCTCTCTGACCAGCGATGTCGGATCCGTAGCGGGTGGCAGCCGTGGTTTTGTTCTGACGGGCAGTGGTGACAAGACGGTAAAGCTGTGGAGTCTTGCTGACTACACCTGCCTGCGCACCTTTGAGGGCCACACAAACACGGTTCTCAAGGTGGCTTGGCTGGGTATCGGCGATGTGCCGGACACGAGTGCAAACGACGAGGACGAAGATGACGAGTACATGGACCTCGACGATGAGGACGACGAGGGCGCGCCCAGACGCCTCCTGCCCAAGAGCATCCCCAGCCGGGGTCCTACCCCTGTTCTATTTGCCAGTGCAGGCGGTGACGGTCTCGTCAAGGTCTGGGACGCCACGTCTGGCGAGGCCACCTGTACTCTGGACAACCACGAGGACCGTGTGTGGGCTCTTGCCGTGCGCAACGCCCCCCCTGCTGGCTCTGCAGGCACTAGCCAGAACGCTAAGAAACTGCCGCGCATGCTCGTGTCGGGTGGCGGTGACGCCACCGTCACATTCTGGCGCGACACTACCGCTTCCACGGCATCCGCTGAGGCCGAGGCTGCCAAGGAGCGCGTCGAGCAGGAGCAGCAGCTGTCCAACCACATGCGCCGCGGTGCCTACCGTGAGGCTCTGACGCTCGCTTTGCAGCTCAACCAGCCCGGCCGTCTTTTAGCCGTGCTGTCCCAGGTTGGCGACTTTGGCCAGGACAAGGGCATCGATGCCGCCCTGGGCTCCCTGACCGACGACCAGCTGTACACGTTGCTTCTGCGCGTGCGTGACTGGAACACCAACGGCCGCACGTCGACCGTCGCTCAGCGCGTTCTGGCCACAATCGTGCGCAGTTACCCGGCCGCACGTCTTGCTGGTCTAGCCAAGCGCAAGAGAGCCGGCGAGGATGCCTCGACTCCTGGAATCAGTAGCAATGTGCGCGGCGCCAACATCAAGGACGTGCTGGATGCTCTGATGGCATACACAGATCGTCACTACCGGCGCATGGCCGATCTCCTGGACGAGAGCTACCTCGTCGACTACACTCTTCAGGAGATGGATGCTCTCCAAGGGCCGGCCATTGCTATTGCTGGCGAGATTGAGGATGTTGCGATGGATGAGTAAACATCACATTTAAAAATGCTAGTAGTACAGGGTCATTGAAGGCGCCTTTTTAGGATTGGAATTACTGGAGCATTAGGTCTTTGCATGTGCATTCTATAATTCTTTTGTATTTAATTTAGAGAGTATCTTGGCTACCGTACATAGTTGCGCAATTTGTTTTATTTAAAAGCATTGGAATCTACCTACTCATTTTCATATCTACCACTCTAAATAAATGTACGTGCATTTTCGAGTCTATTTACTTCGATTGAGAAAAGTACTATGAAATAATTACATAAATATTCAAAGAGTCCCTCCAAGCCTCAAGCCTAGTAGAAAGAAGGCAATTTACTGCTCCATTAGAAACATCCATAACTCCTGTATCCGATGCGAGCAAGTTTGTGTCGTCAAGTGCAAGCACAAAATCATAAAATGCAATGAGAGAAAGACAACAAAATAACAAAAAAGAAACCTGACCGGCGTTAAACATGACATGAAATCAGCGAAGAAACCGCGCTCTGTTGGGTCCCATCAAAAAAAATTGTAAAGGTGGCTGATTAAAGAATCTCCTGGAGCTTCTGCTTCTGGGTAGGCGTTAACGTCGTCGGGAACTTGACATTGTACTTGATGATAAACTTTCCGCGCTGGCCCGGCAGCTTGGATATCGGCATGCCTAGTGATGGATAGGAGTCGCTTGAGCCCGGCTGTGTCGGGCCAGACTTGTCGAGATTGATTTGCTTGCCGTCGATGGTCGTGACAGTCCGCTTCCAACCAGTGAGGGCTTCCTTGAGCTCAAGATCAACATTGATGATGATATCATCGCCATCGCGAGTGAAGATGGGGTGCTTTTTCTGTTGCAGTTAGTATTTATAATTCTTAAATGGTTACATATAAAAGACTGGATGTTATGGGCTTACCTCTTCGACGATGAAAACGAGATCTTGCTGGCCACCCTCTTCCTGGTCACCAACACCCTTGAAGCGGATCTTGCTGCCCTTTTTGAGGCCGGCCTTGATAGGCACATCCAAGACAGTATCTGTGGTTGTGCGCTTTCCGGAGTCATCAAACATCTTGCGCTTGATCTTCATCTTCTTCTTGGTGCCGTTAAACATTTCCTCCAGTGAGACGGGCAGTGGCCGCTCTACTGTGGTCACCTCGGGGGTGTGATGTCTAGCAGGGCGTTCGTCGCCAAAGCCGCCGGCCCGTGAGGACCGGGGCATGCCACCACCCGGGAAGCCGCCGCCGCCGCCG
Organism: Ophiostoma ulmi; assembly: GCA_029298715.1. Taxonomy (NCBI): domain Eukaryota; kingdom Fungi; phylum Ascomycota; class Sordariomycetes; order Ophiostomatales; family Ophiostomataceae; genus Ophiostoma; species Ophiostoma ulmi. Next base: position 1,262,039 of record JANSLN010000002.1, on the reverse strand, counting down.
CCGCCGAAACCATTGAGGATATCGTTAAGATCTGCTCCGCCTCCGTTGGCGCTCATAAACGTGTTGTAGATATCGAATGGGTTGTTTGACTTGAAGCCGCCGCCACCGCCGGTGGAGAAGTTGAATGTGCGAGTGCCGCCTCCACCTGGCATGCCGCTGAATTTGTAGCCAGCACCGCCGGGACCACCGCCAGCAAAAGGATTGCCGCCAGCGTCACCCTCGGCGCCTTCTGGGTATGGCACGCCGCCCCGGAGTAGGAAATCGAGGCCATAGGTGTCGTAGGTTTTGCGCTTTTCGGGGTCAGACAGAATTTCGTAGGCTTGCGAGCACTCCTTGAACTTTTCCGAGGCGGTAGCGTTGTCTTTGTTCTTGTCCGGGTGCCACTTCATGGCCATTTTCCTAATTACGTTAGTTTTCATAAAATGTGGACAAGTGTTTTTGTTGGAGTAGAGTAGTGCTTACCGGTAAGCTTTCTTGATTTCATCTTGTGACGCATCCGGCTTAATAGCCAGCTGGTCGTACAACTTAGTTTCTTTAACCATTTCGATGTTGTGTATTTGGTTTGTGTAAAGTTTGGAGTCTTGGGTTTGGGAATTGAGAGTGTGAGAGTGCTGTTTGCACTGTCAAAGAGGAAGTGATTTAACTCGGAACTTGAACAGTTAAAAGATAAAGAGGGGTATGCGAGAATATGCGAGAACGTTCGGGGTGGACGGTGTATCCACGAAGTACGTGGCTGTGATCCAGATCCAGATGGTGAGGAATCCGACGTCAGCGGGTTATCTGGCGGTGACAGCGAGGTGGTCGTGTGGGAAATTGTGTTGTGTCAATCCTGCCACGCAGTAAAGCGAGGTGTGGTGGCAAAACCGGGAAACACGATTGAGTTGTGACAGTTGTCCAATGGCAAACGAGGCGAGCCGTCTGGTAGTTTTAAAATGTCGACGTGAGGTCGAGGAGAGTGTTCAGTGGTGATTGGTGAGGTGGTCGATAGAGACTATGTGTAGAGAGGAGAGAATAGAAGCACAGAATCAAGTGAGGACAAAAGAGGGGAGAGAATAAAGAAGAGCAGAGAGGGAAGAGAGAGAAGAACAACATAAGAGAGAGCAGCGGGAGCTAGGAAGCAAGGATGCCGGGCCGTCACTATGTATACAAAGTGGTGCGATTCCGGGTGAGGTCACTCACTGAGGCCAGGATGCTAGTGGAGGTACCTAGAAGCCGCTGGAAGAATTCGGGTCGCGTGGAGGGGTGAGTGCTGTTGAAGATTTGCCGGTTGAGAATTTCGTGATGCTTTTTGGGGGATTTTTAAGCTGGGGAAAGCTTCATCTGGGTTGAGGTATGAGCTGTTAATTAGTAATATGTTTTCATCTTGATCCGAATAGTGAAAAGGGAAAGCGCGAGCTGTTCGAGGGAAGGAGCGATGAACAGGGCGACAATGAGGCGGAAAGAGCGAGTGGTGCGAGTTATCACCACTGTTTCTTGCTGCAGCGCTGTAGATGCGGGGCGTGACGCCCTAGAGACGCTACAAAACGACCTACTGCCTACTAGATAGAGGGGCTACAAAAGACGAGAGGACGACAGAAGACAAAATAGTGGATCACTCATGGTAGGCACTAGAAGCTTCGACGCATGTCGGCCTATGACGTCGCTTTATTTGATCGTAGCATGGCCAGACATTGTTAAAAGCGGGGCCATAGTGTAAAACCACTATTGTCAATATCAGAGACCGCTAGCGACCGCTAACATCACTAATAGCACTTTAGCTGTACAGCACCAAGGCAAAAAGTCAGCGTGGAAATGCCGGCAAGGATATAATTGAAATGATGGATGTCATATCTTACGATGGTCACGAGGATATATTTGTCAAAACATACTGGCTATTCAATTGCTCCGTATTCCACCAATATATCGCGATCACAATCGATATTGTTAAAAACTCGATAACGGTATGGAGTAGGGGAGTTATGTTAGCTTTATCACTGATTATCTGAAGTTTAAAGGTTCTGAGTGTAAACAAACAGCATCGTTTTTATTTTGGAGGGGCTCACACATGAGCCTTCTCATCGTGGATGGCAGCTGGGAACTCGGCCGCCTTGGCCTGCTGCTCTTGCTGCTGCTGCTGCTTGTCTTTTTCAAAGAGGAAAGCAAGCTCTTCAAGGGTGCGGCCAGAGGTCTCGGGCCACAGCCAGTAGATAAGACCGGCCTCGACCATGATCCAGCAAGTATAGACAAGCAGGAACTTCCAGCCGATGCTCTGCAGACCGATGGGGTTGACGTTGGTGCCAAAGAACTGGGCGGCCTTGCCAAAGAACTGGAAGATGGAGATACCGCGCGCCCGCTGGGCATAGGGGAAGATTTCGACCAAATACGTGTAAGTGAGGGCGTTGAAGCAAGTATTGTAGGCCGGGCTATAGGCGTAGATCCAGAAGAGCGAAAGCTTGGCGGCAATGCTGGCTGACTTGGGATGGCTGACATGCAGCTCGTTGTAGATGGCCGAGCAGATGGTCCATGCAATATATACGGCAAGGATGGACATGATACCGGTGAGGTACATGGCACGGCGGCGGAAGCGCATGATGATGAGTGATGCACCAACACCACAGACGAGAGACCAACACTGATTGCCGAGGTTAAACTTGGCCTTGAAGTCGGCATTGGAGTAGCCCAGCATGTTGAGGATATCACCGAGGTAGTAGGAGATGACGACATTGCCCGACAGCTGGGTAAAAAGACCGAGCAGAGAGCCGATGACAACACGGCGACGGGCACCGGCGGACCGGAACATGTCAACCCACGACTTGCGCGAGTGCTCCATCTCGATGGCAATGGTGGTCTTGATTTCCTCCATCTCAGCCAGCACAAAGGGCAAGTTGGGGTCGCCCTCGCCGTGGTACTTGACAAGCACTTCCATGGCCTCCTCATGCTTATCCTTGCTGATGAGCCAACGCGGGCTCTCGGGCAGCATAAACACAAAGCCGACCTGGAGCAGCGAAGGGGCCATCTGGAGCAGAGACGGGATGCGCCATGCCCAGTCGGAGGTGATCTTCTGTGTGCCGAATGTGATGCCGGCGGCAATAATCGCACCAATGAAGTAGCAGGCGTTGAAGAGCGATGTGAGGATGGGCCGTTCCTTGGGATAGCCGAGTTCACCAATCAGGCAAGAGCCGGCAACAATAGCAAAGGGAAGACCAAAACCGATGATAGCACGGGACATGATGTACATGACGCCGTTGATGGAGAAGCCCTGGATAAGAGAGCCGATGATCATAAGAGTCGAGCCGAACATGATGCACCAGCGACGGCCGAAGCCATCGTTGATGTAGGGGATAAAGGGGAGGCCGATACAGGCACCGAGGGGAAGGGCCGAGGCCATGATACCCTGGTAGCCACCCTTGGGATGGTTAAAGTCTGTCCGTTGGGTTAGATTATATCACAACGTAGGATTCCATGCAAGAAGTGAGGCTCACATTCCAGCCAGGCCGGGACGATCTGGACGGCATTGATGATCTGGGAATCAAAACCAGAAGTCATCTCAATGCCAATGACACAGGGAAACAGGAGAAGGTAAAGCCGGCGTAGGTTCTTCTTCTTGTACCACGGGACAGGATCATCCATCGCCATGCGATAGAGCACATTGTCGTTATCTTTTCCGATGCCGCCACCCATGATTGCGATTGTCTAAAGGAGAGCAGGTAAAGGTAGGGTCGATGTTGATATCGGGGTTGATCGAGGCCAAATTGCTCGGTGAGAGAGGACAGACAGAAAGACAAAAGGAGATCGACCTGGGGACCCCGACATGTTGTACGTTTTATATACAGCCAGACCGTCTACCCCATGAGATGATATTGAAGAACGGACTTCTTACGGGGACGAAGACACCCCATGAATATGCCAAGGCCAGAGGATTGCCATGTCGGCCATATCGACGTGTGGGTACGAAAGAATGTAGGCAAGAAGCACAATACACTGTTTCTACGAAGACGGTACATCCGAAGATAAATAAAACTTTAATAAACAACTAATGAAGAATATAATATCTCATTGTGAAGGTTGCATACTCGTATATAACACTGCAATCTACAGCCGGCTATGTAAGTTATGTCAATGAAGCATTCGGGCCGTGCTGATGGTGAGGCCATGATTACAAGGTCATATACTCATTAAAGCTTGTGACCCGACGAGGGTAGGGCTAACGGCTCGGAGAATGCATCGTCTCCGTTGCCGGTTGTTTTTGAGAGAATGATTTGATTATTTGATTCTTGTAGTCTTGATTAACGTCTCTTTATCTTTGTGCCAGTGCCCAGACGTTCCAATAAGCCTTTTCAGATTTAGAGTTATATTTTGCTGTCAGTGTCCTAGCCTCATGGCGTCGTAAGATGTCAGTTCGATGTGTTGATTTGATCTTTTTCTATTTTGAATTTAGCCGGATCGACAGGCCTCGATACCCTCTCTTGGGTCTGGCTTTGAGCTTGAGTCCTAGCCAACTCTCTTTGAGCATCTCCTACTTTGGCTCAGACTGCGTGAAAAGGCTGGCCTTCATGGTCACGGACACCACGGTCTCTCTACTCTGTAAGAAAAGTAGCCGATACAGCACGTGGAGCTACCACCAGCATGGCATAGTCAAGGCCACTTGATGGATCTAGACAAGACCTGTTGAAGTACGAAGCAGAAATATTTACAGATGTTCCCCCACATAACACCCCTTGCAAAGTACCCCAGATGCTCGATATTACAGAGTACTCTGGGGTAAATGCACCCTTGCTGGGCTTGATGTGGACTCCCTCCGCACGCCCAATCCTACGGCCAACATTCCTCTTGGCTCTAGACGTGGTAAGCTATGGTGTACGAAGTAAAGGCCGTCTCCAGGCGAGTCGTGTGACTAAGTGATGATTTATGGGTAGCAGTTTATGCTTAGCTCTTTTAATAGACTGCATTTTTGGGGGATTTATATTCAGATACACGAGATGCAGTGGGCTTCTTCAGGTTGAGTCAACAAAGCAACGAGCCTGGCTATACTCTGTAGCTTTCATGCTCTGTTCGTTTGAATATTCCTCTTCCAATTTATTCTTGCCCCTCGCTTCTTCTTTCAAATCTAAATCTGCCAAGGACCCCAATGCCGGCAAACGGCATCTTGTTGAGTTTGCCCTGGCTGTCCTTTTCTTTCCTGAAGAATTTTGACTTCTTGGGCTTCCTTGATTCTTTAACAGTTCCACCTAGTTGTCTCGTATCATTGTTCCTTCCATTATTTGCCTTATTCTGTTTATCCTTTCCACTAGGATGATTTCCGTTAGCCACCGGAATTTCTTTATTCTGTCTCTCTATTTTCTTTCCTCCCTTCATTAAATTATTTTATTTACCTCTGCCCCCCCCCCACATAATGTCTCCTTTATTCCTTTGCTCAAATCAAATACCTGCCGATACTAGTGCTGCTTCGTCAACTTACCCCATGATTATTGTAGACAAACAAGACAAGCATTAGAAACGATAGTCCTTAGCTAAGCTAATTAAAGGCGTCTGAGGATAGTAACCATGTCTGTTGGGAGGCGAGGACGGCAGAGTTGTTGCTTAATACTACGTTGAAGCTACATACTCAACTTTAGAAGTATTATGCAAATGCTACTCTTCTCCAATGGGCACGCATTTTGTCTACCAGGGAATAAGTCTCAAGCGGAAACGCGGGCCAGGTGCCGTTGGACAGTGGCCGTCTGACTGAATTTATGTGCCAAGACCTGCAGATGGTGGCATTGAGGGCGTGCACACGGCTGAATTATGGCTCGCCCCTACTCTTAGTTAGTATAAAGTTGCATTCATGGTGAACTTGGTCAGTTCTCAAAAGTCTAGAAGGTTTTTTGTGGTGTGAATCAAGGAAAATGGTTTGGTTGCGGCGAAAAGCAAGGCTATTTACTGTCTGTTGGAAGGCAATAGCAACTGACGAAGGCAATCCTAGATGTAGATGGGATTCTTAGGTATTTTATTTAGAAAATATTATTACTTTTTAGTTTTTGATGATGAAATGTGAAATAAAATTGGTGACAAAATAAGATAATAAAATAATAAAATAAACGAAATGAGAGAAGACAACCAGAAAATCAAAAGGTCTGCTGACTGCAAGCTAATTAAAATAACCGCCGGAAGCGAGTTCGTCTCTGACCCTAGAGCAGACTCTGTATGTGTGAATTTCTTTGTTAAATAAACGACATAGAGGAAATACAATATTCTCAGCCTGAATAAGTGCTTCATAAAGGTATCAAGAGAGGCTGAACTCGCTGTGTGACTTCCCAATCAGGTAATTATGCGTATTATTACATAATGGGCGCATATGGCGTATGGCAGTGAGAATAGTGTATTTAGTGTCCAACTGGCGGAGATTTGCACCATATCCGACTCAGGTGCGGCTGAAATATATAGTGTGTTTAGCTACTCGCGCTCGATATGTTATTCACGTGACATAACTTGACTAGGCAAAATAGTCATGTGACCTTATCTACTATCTTTCCAGGTCCTGTCTCGTCAACCTCACGACCTCAAGACATCACGCTGCTCTCCATCACTTGGAATCTTCTTCTTACTATAACACGACTTGATAGAATCCAACTACATCAAAAAGCCATCATGTCAGAGCGCAAAGTTCTTTCCAAATACTACCCGCCGGACTTTGATCCGGCGGCGCTGACGAAGCGCCGCAACAAGAAGAGCAAGGAGGGCCCGAAATTGCAGACTGTACGCCTCATGATGCCCATGCCCATCCGCTGCACTCGCTGTGGCGAGTTCATGTACAAGGGCCGCAAGTTCAATGCGCGCAAGGAGAAACCCGAAGACTTAAACTATCTCGGCATCCAAATTTACAACTTTTATATTCGCTGCACGCGATGCAGCGGCGAGATCATTTTCCGCACCGATCCCAAGAACCAAGACTATGCCATTGTGTCGGGCGCCAAACGCAATGTCGAGCCTTGGCGGCAAACCATTGATGAAACGGACGAGCAGCGGCTTGATCGGCTCGAGAAGGAGCAGGCCGAAGAGGCGGGCGAGGCCGCAGCGGAGCAGAACCGCATGGAGGAGCTCGAGGCCAAGACTTTGGAGGCGAAGCGCGAGATGGATGTGGCGGACGCGCTGGACGAGATCCGGACACGGAATGCCCGTATCGCGCGGGCCGACCACCGTGAGCACCTAGAAACGGTGGCACTTAACCGACCCTCGACTGAAGAGGAGCTGCTGCGGCAGCAAGAGGAAGAAGATGCCCAAGCAGCGCGCGAGGCCTTTGCAGCAGCGCGGGCGGCAGCGATGGAGGATGACGTTGTGGTTTCGGCCCAGGTTCCTGTACAGGCCGAGTCGGCAGCGGCAGCGGCACAGTCCAGATCACATCCAACCACCAGTGAAGAAGTACCTGCACCGCCAACACAGTCGTTCAAGATCCAAGCGAGAAAGCCGAAGAAGAAGACGGATTTGGCAGCGAAGCTGGGCATCAAGATTAAGAAATAGTTTTTTATGGAAATCTCAACGGCGTTTCCGGTTGAGGATAGTAGCATCTGGTAGCACGATTAAGCGCGTGTGCCTTTCTTGTTTTTCCTTTATTTTTTTTTGTATACCCATCTGTACATAATCTCTTTGCTACGTTGACGATTCGATACTGACCTTTGCAGAACCAAATTTGATATTGAACGATAAGCCACACGGAAATATTTGGCACTGTCACATCAATCACAGGCAGCATCACGAGCAGGCAGAAGTGATATTATCAAAGTATATTGTAGAAGCTAGATCGTGTACGTGCACACAGTGCTCTTCTCATCAACCATTCCGAGGACACGTCCAAGCGTCGTATACTGATCGAACCGCACCGACGCCAGTCAAACCGTGGTATGACTTTTGATACCGAACATTAAAAGACAATAGAAACGAATGAATAATCATGCCATACGCATGCCGTCGCCGAACAATGAAAAACAAAACAAAAACAAAACAAAAACAAAAACAAGAGCGGTATATGTACTAAGAGGAAGGGAGAACCATCAGTCATAAAAGAGCCGATGAGGGTCGAAGGTCGAGACTAAAAGTCTTCACGGCTATGAACGGGACGCGGGTACACCGTTCATGATTGGGGATGTACCGTTTGGCAAGGATGCGCTGTGTGCATGCCGGCGACGCTGCTGGTGCTGGCTGTGGCCGAGAGGTCCGGCAACGCGGATGTGTGGCGGCGGCGGCGAAGCAGATGTGGCATCAAGCTGCTGCTTTGTGTGCTGAAGCATCAGGCGAGCGTAGGAGGAGAGGTCGGAAGGGGCCGTGGGTGAAGAAGGAGCAATCATGGTAGAACTGGAGCCGGAACCGGATCCGGAACCGGGCGGCAGAGGTTGGCCGTTGCCGTGCTGTCTCTGATCGTGCTCACGGTATAAGTCGGCGCCGTTGGACTGTGTCTGCCGTGAGCTAGCGTTGAGCTGCTGTCTATCGGAGGATAAAGTCGACAAGGAGTTTGTGTGGTAGGCCGGGGATGAGGAGGCAATGGCATCAGTGGAGGAGGTGGACATGATGGAAGAGCTTTCGTCACCGATGCTGCCTCTATGAGATGAGTATGTTGAAGACATTATGGATGTTATTTGTGTATGGAGTGTTGACCGGTGTTTGTTGGTGGTAGTAGTCAAAGGTTGGAAAGTAAGGTTGATACAGGAGATCGATATGATAGAATCAACAGCGGGAGGCTCTTATTATATTCGTCTCGAGCTCAGTTAGATATGTTGCTTGTTGCTTTGTGCTGCTGCTTTGTTGTACAAGGCTCGTCAAGACCCGTAAACAGGGAAAAACACAGGGTCCTCTTTTGTGTGATCGGCTCTGGGCTGGTTGGAGACGCGGGAGGATAGTTTATGGGGAGAGGGGGGGTGATGCGTTCTGGCTGTCTAGTGGTGTATGGTGTGAAGTGGTGCTAGAGCTGCAGGATATGAAATGAGACCTGTTTGTCTTTCCGTTGTCTATTTTGTATGAAAACGCTCAGACAGGGAACAAGCGAGAGGACAACTTAAGGTAGATGGGGAGGAATGGGGAGCGAGGATATGGAAAACAGGGAACTTGTTATGCAGGTGATGCTAGGGTGGCGTGTGGGAGAAGTGTAAAATATAGTTAAAATATAGTTAACAATTAATTACCAATGGTTGCCGATAGTTATCAGTGGTGATGGAGTGTTGGTTGCTGAGGAGGAGGAAGAGCATATGAATTGATGAGGTTTAATAATCAAAGAATCAAAGCATAGCCCAACAAGACAAATTTGAGTCTTATATACCCCAAGGAGGCAACTACGGATGCATTACGACATTCTGACCTTAGGCGCGATTTTGCTCTATTCTCAATATTCCGAGGTCTCTCTGCCCACTGGGGCGTATGGGGAGCAAACGACGTCAAGAGGACTACAAGAGGAACCACATAACAAAGAAGAAAGAAGGAAGAAGGAAGAAAGAAACAGGCAAAAATGCCTTCTACTCGTAGGCTGTGGAGAGAACAGAGAACCAAAAGAACAATAGCGGAATGGTATTTCTTGGTCAAGTGTAAAACACCGTGATGATCAGCGTTGAAGAGGGGGGGGGGTCACCTTATCTACGGGGCTCTGTCCGTCTCCTCAACCAACATCAGCCTCCCAGACAGGAGTCAGGATTATAAACTCACAGACTCACACTTGTAATCCTCATCTACCTTGTCTCATATATGACGGCATCAAAAGGCTCGTACTTCGTACATGGCTGCTCCACTAATGGGCCATGTCCCCAGATAAAGAGCGGGCTCACCAACGGATTAAAAGACCCTGAACATTCCTAATCTTATTCTCGCCACACTACGACACTGCCCTCTTTTATCTTTTTATTGTCTCATTGTCCTTTGATTCATGATTCTTTAATTCTTTGTGCTAGTCTGCTTTTATTTTTGACCGACATTGGACATCCATGCGGAATCGGAGCATGCGCCAGAGTGCCGGCTGAGGGTGTAGGGGTATGATGTAAAGATACAGAGTCGATTTTGGCTTCTCACTGTTCGACTTTTGAGACATATGCACCCCACGGGTATCCGTCAAGACGTAATATTACATGAAAAGCAATATTCAATCAGTCTGATTCTGATAGTTGCCCTGCATCTCGCCTCGCCTCAACCTTGTCTGTCGACCCGGACTGGCTGCAGGGGCCACTGGACTAAAAGACCCTCTGATTGTACTCGTAGTAATGTGGTCGAGTCAGCTAGTACTCTAATCTTTGGTGCAACTGTCATTTAGGACTGGAGGTCTCTAATGGTGGTGTAGCTACTTGATTTGCGGCGTTGCAAATACGACGTTAACAGCTATGCTCTGCAAAGGCTGTAAGATAGATATGGACACATAGATACAGTAACTATTGCCTCTGGCCACAAGCTGTACGATCCAGTTGCGACACTCGTCGCGGTCTGTGACTGAAGCTTGCGATGATTCCTTGAGCTTCTCCAGACTCCAGATTTTCGTTATCCTCGTCAATGACCTCATGCATGCAACGCTTCCAGAGCCCTGTTACCATTCTCATATTATCATGATCGACAAACAGTTGACGAGATACCGAATGCTCAAACCCAATAACTCGCACAATTCTGTGAGTGCTCGTCACAATGATGTGGAAAGGATTCAGGGGTGCGGCGAATAAAGTTAGTCAAGACGAGGTTGAAACCCGAGAACAGTGCATAGCTATGATGTCATTGGTTGATTGGTCCACTAATTCCCTAATTCGCCATTTGCGCCAAGGCAGATAAAAGAGAAAAGGAGACTACAGATAAAGACAGGCTCGATTTTAAAGAGGATAGAAAATAGAAACGACAAAGGAATTCAGTGGTGATTTTGTTAACGAAGTAGACGAAGCACAGGAAGAGAATAGAAAGAATAGAAATAAATAGGAAACAACAGCAAATATTGAAAAGACTGCTGAAAAGACTGAAAAGACTGAAAAAGAAAGCAATCTTGAGTCGGCCAATTTCGACGCCAGGAGAAGCACAGCTGGGAGAGAGAAGAATATTTACCCTCGGACTCGCCATGCTCTCTGGTCAGTCCTGCTGCGACAGAGAAGTACGCCTGGAAATTCAAGTTAAATGCTAGTAATTGCTGCTAATGTGCTACTTCGTAATTACTCTACGATGCCTGCTGGATAGGAGGTAATCTCGTCCAAGTCCACTGAAACCTGGAAATGTTGGCACAATAATTTAATAATTTTGATTCTACCTTTGCCATTTCAAATAGCTAATTGATACGCGGAGCCGGTCGTCTTTCCTCTTTCCTTCTCTTGCTATCCTTCTCGGCTAGTCAACCACGCCAGAGCGCTGATCAGATCCAGAACCAAATGGCCCATGCTTAGCGTTGCCTCGACTTTTTCAATCACTTGAATTTACGAGAAGTATTGCGATGCAGGCTCGCAATGCAAAGGAACCCAAAAAAACAGGGTGTCACTTGTACAAGTTGCCGTTGTCTTGACTGATGAACAAGGCCGGGCCCGCTGGGTAATCTAATACGCAGGTTCATGCATCATCGCAACGACGTAATGTCACCACCGTTCACAATGTAGAAACTTAATGGAGACTACTCCCAATACGTCGTCTATCCCATATGCTACGCCCATCGTCGTATACATCGTCCCATTAGGCATTCTGAAATCAGATTCTAGCCTTGAAGCATCAAGCACTATGCGCATAATTATGAGGTTTGAGCTTGCATAAGACATGTGCTGCTGTGCTAGGTGAAATCAGGGAACGAATTATACAACTGAGTACAATAAAATTATAGAGTAAAATGATTGAATGTACAGAACACTAAACACGACATTTCGGCATCTCGACATCCTGCAACGGCGACGTCTGCACCGTGCCACAGGATCCGCTCGCTCGCCACACGTGACGACATTGCCCCTTATGTCATTCAGGATCGAACAGTTACTAAATACACTTGTAGTACAGAAGTAACTACGTACCTCGTGGGCCTTACGGAGCCGGATCCGATACGGGTCATAGGCCCCAGTTCTATATAGTCCGAATCATGCTCCGAATGAGGAAAAGTCCACTAACGGAATGGGAAAGTAAGATGGATGCAGTGTTCACTTTGGGGGTCGCGTGCTCTGGAATCCTGAATTGTAAACATTAAGCACTCCCAACGTCAGAGCTGCCCGGCTCCCCGAGTTAGTCATCATCAATTAACAGGGCAACAGAAATGCAGGAACAAAACCTTTCATTCATAATTCGCATCTGCCCTTCCCTACCACTTATCTATCGCCTCTTCCATCACCTAGCATCTCTGCGAGCATGTCCCACTTGGCCGCTGCCGTTGCGTCACTGCTCGCCCGCGCCACCGCCCGCAGTCCGCCCGTCACAAACCGCAGCGAGTTGGTTAGTTCGCTGCTGATAGTTCGCAACGTCTCGCTGTAACTCTGTCTCACCCTCATTTCCGCGTGTGCTTTCTCGTGTCGTAGTCCTTGGCGCTGGCGATCTTGTCGGCTGGCGAGGTGTGGTATCATAAAAGAGTTGTCTCCACCCTCCTCGTCGTTCGTGTCTTTATCACAATCCCCGTCATTGCCGTCATCGTTATTGCCATCATAACCTTCATAGTCAGGCTGATCATAGTCCTTTTCGTAGCTCTCCTCCTCCTCCTCCTCTGATCGACGTGGCGTCGAAAATAGTCTTCTCCGTACAGACCCGGGCGCCGAGGCAACTGCTGCCGAAGCTGCGAGTTTGTTCAAACTCTTGGAAGGCGTCTGGAATGGCGACGACAGTACTGACAGTCGCCACGTCTCCTGTAGCGCGCTCGCCTCTTGTGCCGCATTTGCTCGATGTGCATCCTCCAGACGCAGTGCCAGATCAAGGAGGTCCAGCATCGCGTCATGAATGGGTCTCAGCTTATCGCCCAGACACGCCTCCAATACCAGAGCCTTCAAAAACTGTGCGTGCACATCAATCATGGCGTCAACGTCTACTGCCCGTCGGAGGTCGGCCCGTAGTCCATCAACCCGTGGTGCAATCACCAACGTCACCATGTACGACTGCAGCGTGTTGCAGAACCATAGCAGCCGCGAGCGCAACGTAAAATACAGCGCTCGGTCTCCCGTTGGCAGTCTGCCCTGGCCCTTGGTTCCCTTCTCTTTTGGGTCGCCATCTACTCTGACGTCAATGCCGTCATCGAGCAGCCGGTGGCCGCTCAGTAGACTACTTGTGCGCCGTATCTGTAGGAGCAGCGTGAAAACGTCCTGATAGCGTGAGATGCTGGCGCCTGAAACGATAATCTGTACAGGCCATGACAGTCGGTATGATAGCCTGATCCGCTTAAGGCCTTGCCGAATCGACCGCCGTGCCACGGCTGGGTCGTCACTATCTACACCCTCTATTTCTGCCCTGTCCATTCCAATAGAAAGCCTGTACGCATCAAGACGCTCTGCGAATGCTTCTCGTGCAAATTCAGTCATTGCGTACCGGTCATGCCAGCGTGGGTTGCGCGTATCCAGGCTATGGAACACGCGCGATACAAATGCATCCATGGCTGCGCCATCCGCCATCAGATACACACAGTGCAGTGCATCCAATGACGACCACAGACCACAGGCATCGAACAGCGTAGCTTGCAATGTCGCCGATGCTGCGTGGTGCTTGCTTTGAATCCAGCCTTCAAATGCCTCTTCAAACAGCTGTGCAAATGGTGCCATCTCTGCACCGAAAGGACATACATGAGCAAAGTCCAGTGTCGGTTCCACAATTGTAGATGCCAACACATTTCTGCCCAGCTGCCGCAGCACAACGATACTCTTGCCCGTCGTGAAGATCTTGGAAGCAGCCGGTTGCAGGAAGCGAGGAGCGTGCAGGACGCCGGCACTTGTCCGCAGCAGCTTGTACTGGTTCTCCCAGATTTGGTTCAACGGCACCTGTGCTGGTGCGCCGGCCACGAAAAACACCTTATCGCCGTCGAGCAATTTTCCCTCCTCCATCCATAGACGAATGGGGCGCAGATAAACTTGGAAACACTCGAAAAAGATGGTGCCCAGGAATTTGTAAAGGGCTTGCTCGCCTTCAAACTGCGCCACCGATGCGGCGTCGAAGAGAATCTCGAGATACCGAAACGCGTGCATGTTGCGTTCTGATTCCAGCTTTTGCACAACTACAGACAGCGCAAATAGGCAAAGCAGTGACGGGCGCAGCTCGTCCATGACCGCCACAAGGCTCACTAGGACGTCGCTCTTGATATCGACAAACCGGGCGTGCATGTCGGATAGCTCTTGATCAAACGTGTGAAGTCGACGTCGAACTGCTTCTTGAAATACTTGCAGTAGAGGTACGCTGCTTCGTGTCGGTTGGTTTGGGGAGACACATTTCCTCAGAGGCATGAGTTTGCGGCCACTAGCAGCCACAAATGTAAGCAACGATTTGTGTGCCTCGAGAGACACATTTGACAGGCAAAATGAGTCAACAAGTACACAGTTTGGACCAAACAGAGTCGTTCTTAGGCCTTGCAACATGAACAGCGACTCGCGCACAATCTGAAGTTCAGATACAAGCATCTTTCCGTGGGGTGTCGGGGCGGTTTCTTGCATCCATTGTACTGGCCATGTGCCTCGCCAGGCCTGGCTTTTCCGGACGGATGCGAGTAGGGCTGCCAACTCGTCTCTGGTGTGCTTGTCCGCGAGAAGGTCACGGTGTGTTCGTGCCTGTTGGTCTGGCGTGTCAATGCTGGACATGGTTGTGTCCTCAGAAACGTCGTCCTGATCGTCAATGCCGTCGTTGTCCTCCTCCTCCTCATATTGATAGTCGAGCTCATCTCCCGAGGTGTCGCCAAAGTCGTCGGTGTGCCATAATGATGGCTCATTTGCCCAACCATCCTCGCGCGATATATCTTCCCATCGCAGAGGTAGCAGCTCATCTGAAAATCTAGATGTACGCAGGGCTTCCAGCTCATCGAGGCTCGCGTTCTCGGCTGGCCGATCAGATAGCTCTAGCAAGAAATGGAGAATGTCTGGTGTCCACTTAGTCATATGTTTAGACAGTTTGACTCGGCAGTCTTTGAGGGCATCCGATAATCCTTCACGGCCGACAACAGAGAACCGCTCTTCTAGTCCCTGTAGCTGGTCCTCGACTTCGAACTGGTTGGTGCGCAGATTGTTGTGGTACCGCAGCGAACGTAGTGTTGCCTCGCGAAGTGAGCCGAGAGCTTGTGGATCATTCTATCTGTCAGTATAGTTTCCCAACAATTCTCAAATATTCACTTCTGGAAGAATACCTCGTTTGATATTGAAGTCACAGCGGTGATGAGCTCTTCCGTCTGTGCGGTCAATTCAGAGAGGAAAGCCATGAGCGTAGAATATCAAGCTGAAGCACCTCTTTTAGAGACAGGACTAGTGATCTAATACAAGAAGTAGCAAGGCATTGATCCGACAGATGTAATGTTTGTAAATCTCACGATGTGATGCCGATACAGTATAAAACGGCTTAACGCGTCGCGTATGGGTCACTTAGGGTCACAGTGTCTTTGATGATAATCACACCGTCCATACACAGTGCATAGACTAGCCAGGCCAACGACCATGCGTTAGTAATGTTAGTAATAGCATCAACCCCCTATTCTGTTCCTCAGGCGAGCCACTCCCCAAATAGGGGGGTGCGACAGGGCCTTATTTGCCAACAGCTATGAATAGCAAGCACAGTGCTTGCCAGGTCTTGGCCACCTAAGCAGCCAACTAGTCTCTTTTGTACAGTGTGTTCAACCGCAAAACGCTGAAACACAACCTGAAGCCTTTCTGGTCGACGATCTGCCAACGACGACGACGACAATCCGACGACAGCTACGACAAGCGCATACACAAAGGCAACGTTTGTGCATCAATTAAAAGCGCCCAATTTTAAATACAGTCCAACAGCCTTGCCACCGGGCTTTGCTGAAGATTGACGGCCATCATCGCGGAGCCATCTAACAACTAACTGGTGATATTCGCATCGCATCGACACCTCACCAACTACCAAAATTTAGGCGGCGACACGCCCGGAAGGCAGTCCAAAAGCCGGGCAGAGCCATCTGTTCTTGAGTCTCTAGTTTTGTGGCAGTGCGGTGCTGTGGGACGGCAAGATCTGTCACGAGACTAGATCGACACCTCGACGACGACGACGATAACAGTAGAAAGACCAAGGTCCAAGGCACTTGGCATCAGCAAGCTGGTTATCTTGTAGCTAATTGCTCATCGACGGTTTCTTGAATATCCGAAAGGCAGAAGGGCAAACGAACACCGATTGTCTCAGCCCTGATCCTCTCAGGAAGCATACCCCCTCGACTTCCTCGATTCCTCCACAACACATAACCATCAACATGACGATTGCAAGGCCGGTGCGGGCCTTTATTGTGGCAGCCGTCTTTGCAGCATGCCTTCTTATCCTTCACTTTGCTGGCTCGTCGCCAGACAAGGCCTCGGCCGTCTTCAAGCTCGACTCGAACGAGCGCGACCCCAACTTAGACCGTGAGTCCCTCCTACAAGCACTATCATATGTCATGACGGCAAACTAACATGTATAGCCACACATGAACCTGAAGGCATATTACGACGTACAGGCCCCGGCTACCTGCCTGGTCCCGAAGGTACAGAGCGCATGAACGCAACCCTGCTGGCCCTTGTGCGCAACGAGGAGCTAGGCGGCATGCTGCAAGCCATGAACGACCTCGAGCGCACATGGAACCACAAGTTCAACTACCCCTGGACATTCTTCAACGATGTGCCCTTCAGCGAAGAGTTTAAGAAGCGTACACGCGCCGCCACCAAGGCCGAGTGCCACTACGAGTTGATCCCCAACGAGCATTGGGAGAAGCCGTCATGGATTAACAACGACATGTTCCAGGAGTCGGTCAAGATTCTGAAGGAGAACGACATCCAGTACGCCGACAAGCTGTCGTACCACCAGATGTGCCGCTGGAACAGTGGTATGTTCTACCGTCACCCGGCTCTCGAGCACATGCAGTTCTACTGGCGCGTCGAGCCCAAAGTGCACTTTTTCTGTGACGTCGATTACGATGTGTTCCGCTACATGCAGGACAACAACAAGACGTACGGCTTTACCATTACCTTGTACGATGCTCCACAGTCCATCCCGACGCTGTGGCCCGAGACGATGAAGTTTATTGCCGAGCACCCAGAGCACGTGCACGAGAACAATGCTATGAACTGGTTGACGGACCGCGTGCGCCGCCCCGAGCACTACAACAAGGCCAACGGCTACTCGACGTGCCACTTCTGGACCAACTTTGAAATTGCCGACCTCAGTTTGTGGCGCGGCAAGGCGTACGAGGACTACTTCAACCACCTGGACCGTGCTGGTGGTTTTTTCTATGAGCGCTGGGGCGATGCTCCCGTGCACAGTATCGCGCTCGGTCTATTTGAGGACAAGAGCAAGATTCACTGGTTCCGTGATATCGGCTACCAGCACATCCCCTTCTTCAACTGCCCTAACTCGCCTAAGTGCAAGGGCTGCGTCACGGGCCGTCTGACCGATGGCGAGGCGTGGCTCAATAAGGAGGACTGCCGGCCAAACTGGTTCAAGTATGTCGGCATGGGCTAGATGGATGGGTAGAAACAGGAGGCACTCTACCGTTTCTAGTCCATAATGGGCAACAACCACTGAGCTAACTGCTTGGTGTTTCTTTGTTTTGTTTTGTTATCTCTTTATTTCTGCTTTTTGCTTCGTTGTTCCGTTGGGCAGTATACACAGAAAGCATTGACGAATCACGGCTTTGAATTCAGAGCACACATCAAAATTTGTATATCTATATATAATACGATCTGGGGAGGAGAAAGGACTATAGACATCAATGAACATAATGACCACTATACATCTGAATGAATCGTGAATGGCCATAATCATAAATTCATTTAGTATTTCTGTCTCATATAGGCTATTGTCCAAAGACAGTCACGATACCAGAAGTGCCACCCACACAAAACTGGTCTCCCCAGCCACCGTCTTGCCATGCCAGACAGCTTGTGGCGTTTCGTCGTTCCTTTTCACGCCCGTCGCGACCGATGGACCGGCTAGTGTTAGTCACGCCTGGCGGGCCCCAGGGTACAGTCACTGTCGCCACCAGCTTGCCTGTCAACAGGTCCCATGCCCACACGCGCCCGGACGGTGTTGTATTGGGAACACCCGCAGGTCCGGCAATGCCCAGCTCGTCGCCAGCCACCACGAACCGCTCGCGTCCGCCCAGTAGCGATTGCACCCGCAGCTCTTCGTTTCGCCAGGCTACCGTTGACATGCCCTGTTCTGAATTTGATGTATATGTGCGCAGGCAAGTTCCGTTCTCACGGTCTAAAAGGCGCAGTTTACTGTCGAGGGCTCCAACCAGTAGTGACCGTCCATCGCGAGTGAGGCTAAGACTAGTCACGCCGGCAGTGCCGCTGATGACGTCTGTTGTCATGCGGCCAGTGCGCGTGTCATAGCTTCGCACACGTCCGTCAACGCTCGCAGCAATAATCTCGGGGCCGCGCACAGCCAGGGAAGAGATGGCATCGCGTGCTTCGGAGAGTGTCTGCAAAGGCTTCGCACCGTGTCCAGAGCCGCCACTGCGCGTGTCCCATATCCGCACAGCTGTGTCGAAACCGCCACTGATGACCAGACTATCGCCCTCGCCGGCAAAACAGACACAGTTGACACGGCCCGAGTGACCACTGAACCGACGCAATGTCTGTGCTGTGGTTACATCCCATAAAAACACGGTGCGGTCGCCACCGGACGAAACGAAGCGCGCATTGTCGGCTGCACAGGCCAGAGACAGGACCTCGTAGCCGTGCTCGGTATATGTCTGAATAAGGCGACCTTCAGGGACGACTGTGGATACATCGGCTGCAGAACTCGTCTTTGTCACAAAACCCTGGCTCTTGGGTTTTGTCGAGCCCGTAGTTGGCAGGGGGTTGTACAAGCGGATAGAGCGGTCCGAGGAGCCTGTCAAGATGTACGTGCCCGAGCCGGCAGAATATGTAACAGCATGAATAGGCCCTACAAAGTTAGCCACTTAGTTTACTGCATATGACTTCTTTCCAAAAAGAATGCTTACCGTTGGATCCCAGTAGCTGAGCCACGGGTCTAGTCGGGAACGCCATGGCAAGGACGGCTAGTAGAGAAGAATGTGTAAAGTCAAAGAGACAAAAGGCTGATTCCAAGGCACTCGCTCAAATGAGCTGCTTCTATATCTACTCAAACCATCATGTGCTTGAAACTTAAATTTACAGAAAAAAGAAGGTGCTGTTGAGCTTAGTCGTGAGAGGGTTGGATGTGAAGCTCTGAGCTTCATGGCGATGTTGAACGTAGCCACTTTTAGTCTAGTTTGATTACTAAGTAATTACATCCACCGCTTACTCAGCCCGGTTATCTGGATATCGATATCGGAGGCCCACTAGCCCCGCCGTAAATTTTCTTTATCACCCCGCTAGCTAGTCGAGTCACTTACACGCGGTAATCCATCTCGACTATGGGAAACTAAGAAAGCGAAAGATTTTCCCTTCTCTCCCTCACACGACGACAATGACAACGTAATTTTGCGACATTTCATCACCACGCAGACCCCTCCTGCCCCCCAACAAGCCTCTACAGCCTCTGCCATGGCCTCCGTGTTCTTCTCCCTGACGGGAAAGTCCTGCTACACGCCGTCGGAGGCGCAGAAGCTCAAGGACCGCATCAATGCATCGGGTGCGCTCCAGATCGCGGCCATTAGCGGCCACTGGTCGTACCATGTCAGCCTGAAGGACGACACTGCTCCCAACGACGTCATTGACCGTCTTGAGCAGCTGCTTCCCCTTCCCAAGACCCCGACCTCCGCTGGCGATGCCTCGACCCCGGCTGCCTCCGGCCTGGTCGTGACTATTGCCATTGCCCCCCGCAACATTTCTCCGTGGAGCTCCAAGGCTACCAGCATTGCTGCTGTGTGTGGTCTGGGAGCCCAGGTCGAGCGCATCGAGCGCAGCCGCACCGTGACGGTCGAGCTCGAACAGCCCCTGGCCGACTCTGGCGTCAACGACGCGGCCACGCTGCCCTTCCGTGACCTCGTGCACGACCGCATGACCGAGGCCATCTCTGTCGGAAGCGAGCCTGACCTGGCCCGCATGTTTGCCCATGAGGCCCGCCGTCCCCTTGAAACGATTGAGCTGTTTGGCCAGACCGGCATCGAGCCCATCGACGTGCTGCGCGCCTACAACCGTGCCAAGGGCCTGGCCCTGGATGAGAACGAAATGGCCTACCTTGTCGAGGAGTTCCGCGCTCTTGGCCGCAGCCCCAACGATGTTGAGCTGTTTAGCTTTGCCCAGGTCAACTCGGAGCACTGCCGCCACAAGCAGTTCAACGCCAGCTGGACCATTGACGGCGCGCTCAAGCCCAAGTCGCTCTTCCAGATGATCCGCAACACCCATGAGCGCAACAGCAAGTACACCGTGTCTGCCTACAGCGACAACGCGGCCGTATTCCACGCCGAGCCTGCCCAATTTTGGGCCCCCGACTACAACACGCGCGTGTGGCGCCTCGTCAAGGAGACGGAGCAGTCGTGCTTCCTCGCCAAGGTCGAGACCCATAACCATCCAACGGCCATCTCCCCCTTCCAGGGTGCCGCTACTGGTGCCGGTGGTGAGATCCGTGACGAGGGTGCTGTCGGCCGCGGCTCTATGCCCAAGGCCGGTCTGTGCGGTTTCTGGGTGTCGGATCTGCTGATCCCCGAGCTGCCGACTCCCTGGGATGTCGACATTGGCAAGCCGGCGCACTACACCAGCAGTCTGGACATTATGCTAGACGCCCCCATTGGCTCTGCCCGCTATAACAACGAGTTTGGTCGCCCTTGCTTGACGGGTGTGTTCCGTACTCTGCTGTCCAGCGACGGCGAGGACGACAAGGCCCGCGAGTTCCGCGGTTTCCACAAGCCTATCCTTATTGCCGGTGGTCTGGGTACTGTGCGTCCCCAGCACGCGCTCAAGAACCCCAGCGACGTGCAGAATGGCGCCCACGTTATTGTTCTGGGTGGCCCGGCTATGCTGATCGGTCTCGGCGGCGGTGCCGCGTCCAGCAATGCTGGTGGCGAGGCGTCTGCCGAGCTTGACTTTGACAGTGTGCAGCGTGGCAATCCCGAGATTGAGCGCCGCGCACAAATGGTAATCAACACCTGCGTGGCCCTGGGCGATGAGAACCCCATTGCCATGATCCACGATGTCGGCGCTGGTGGTCTATCCAACGCTCTACCCGAGCTGGTCAACGATGCCGGCTTCGGCGGCAAGTTCGAGCTGCGCCAGGTTGAGAGCGCCGACCAGAGCATGAGCCCTCTGCAGATCTGGTGCAACGAAGCCCAGGAGCGCTACGTGCTGCTAGTCAACCCCAACAACTACGACCGCTTCGTAAGCATCTGCTCTCGCGAGCGCTGTGGCTACTCCAACGTCGGCACTGTCGTCTCCAAGGACGCCAATGGTGTGTCCAGCCTTGTCGTTACTGATCGCGATGCTACCGGCACCCCCAACCCTATCGACATGCCCATGTCCACTCTGTTCCCCAAAAACCGCCGCCTCGAGCGCGTCGTGGAGACTCGCAAGCCCAAGCTGGCCGTGTTCGACCCTGTGCAGAGCATCCGTGAGTCGTACGGCAAGGACCTGAGCGACGCTGATCTGCTGCGCGAGACCACTCGCCGCGTTCTGCTTGTTCCTTCGGTCGGCTCCAAGTCGTTCCTGATCACCATTGGTGACCGTACCGTTGGTGGTCTTGTAGCCCGTGACCAGATGGTCGGTCCCTGGCAGACCCCCGTTGCTGATGTTGCCGTCACTGCTGGCGGCTTCTCGCTCGACGGCAAGGATCTCACTGGTGAGGCCATGGCTATGGGCGAGAAGCCCACACTGGCTCTGATCTCGCCTGCTGCTTCAGCTCGCATGTCCGTGATCGAGTCTTTGATGAACCTCGGCGCCGCTGATCTGCGGGGTGGCCTGACCCGCGTGAAGCTGTCAGCCAACTGGATGGCTGCCGTCAACCACCCTGGCGAGGGTGCCGCTCTGTACGAGGCTGTCCACGCCATTGGCGAGGAGCTGTGCCCCCGCCTGGGTCTTGAGATCCCTGTGGGTAAGGACTCCACGTCGATGAAGACTACGTGGAAGGACCGTAGCCCCGAGACTGCCAGCAGCACTGATGGCGGCCTCAAGACCGTCACGGCCCCCGTGTCCGTTGTTATCTCTGCTTTCTCGGTTGTCGGCGACATTACCAAGACCTGGACACCCCAGCTGCGCCGCGTCGAGGATGTTGGCGAGACCGTGCTCATGTTTGTCGACCTTTCCAGCGGTCACCAGGCTCTGGGTGGTTCCGCTCTGGCACAGTCTCTGGGCCGCATTGGCCACGAGGCTCCTGACCTGCGCGACGACAAGGGCCAGAACATTATTGCTGACTACTTTGACGCCCTGTCGCAGCTGCACGAGAGCGGTGTGGTGCTTGCGTACCACGACCGTTCCGATGGTGGTCTGCTGACGACGCTGGTGGAGATGATGTTTGCCGGCCGCTGCGGTGTTGACGTTATGCTGGACGGCATCAGCAAGTCTGGCTCGCTGGAGGATGTGCTGCCTGCTCTTTTCAACGAGGAGCTGGGCGCTGTGTTCCAGATCCGCAAGAGAGACGAGCAGCTGTTCAAGTCGGGCTTCTCGACCTGCGGCCCCCCTCCGGGCCTCATCCGCAAGTTTGGTGTCGTCAAGGCCAGCTCGCGCCAGTCGCTGACTGTGCGTCACGGCCACAAGGCGGTGCTCGACGTGCAGCGCAGCGAGTTGCAGCAGTGGTGGACCAAGACCTCGCACGCCATGCAGCGTCTGCGTGACAATGCCGCGTGCGCCGATGCCGAATTTGCCACGATTGCCGACGATGCCGACCCCGGTATCTCGTACAAGCTGACTTACAACCCGGCCGACAACCTGCAGCCTCTGACTGCTCCTATCTCGCGCTTATTTGGAAAGGCTCCCCGCGTCGCCATTCTGCGCGAGCAGGGTGTCAACGGCTATGCTGAGATGGCTTTTGCTTTCCGCGCTGCGGGCTTTGACGCCGTTGACGTGCACATGACTGACATTTTGGATGGCCGGTCGCTGTCCGACTTTGTTGGTCTGGCCGCGTGCGGTGGTTTCTCGTACGGTGACGTGCCTGCTGCCGGCATGGGCTGGGCAGCTTCGATTATGCTGCACAAGGGCAACGCACGCCGCGAATTTGAGGCCTTTTTCAAGCGCCCCGATACTTTTACGCTGGGTGTGTGCAACGGTTGCCAGATGCTGTCGCGTCTGCAGTCGCTAATTCCCGGTACGGAACACTGGCCCACGTTTGTCAACAATGCCAGCCAGCAGTTTGAGGCCCGGTACACTATGGTAACGATTGCCGAGGACGAGTCGCGTACCGACGGTGTGCTGCCGTCGGTGTTCCTGCACGGCATGGCCGGCTCGTCGCTGCCTGTTGTTGTGTCGCACGGTGAGGGCCGCGCGCTGTTTGAGTTGCCGGCCGATCTGTCGGCGATCGACCAGGGCGGTCTTGCACCGATCCGGTACGTTGACAACCGTCTGGACGTGACGGAGGCGTACCCGTACAATCCCAACGGTTCACCGGCAGGTATTGCAGGTGTTCGCAGCCAGGATGGCCGTGTTCTGGCCATGATGCCTCACCCTGAGCGGTCGATCAAGGCGGGCATTGCCAGCTACTACCCGGCGGGCTCTGTTGAAGAATGGGGCGACTTTGGCCCGTGGATTCGCATGTTCCGCAGCGCTCGTCGGTGGGTTGGTTAGGATGGGTAGATGTCTAGAATGTCTAGTCTACAAGTCTACATTTGTTCGGTGTTTGGGTCTCTTGATTTATAATTTCTCTACTTGTGATTCCTTGTTTTTTTTTTTTTGTTTTTATATTACCATTATTATCACCATCTAGATATCTTGTATAAGCTCGCACGAGCATCAATCTACGACCAGTACTTTTTTGTCATTCTGGACATTTCTCGCCTGTTGACTATGTGGTATGTCGTCGGTCCCGAGCAAAGTTGTGTCGGACGCCTCTTATCGGTCTTTGCTATGGCACGCCTGTCTTATTTTCTTCCTTGATTGTCCCGATACTCAACAGCCCGGTTCCCTAATCTCTCGCCTGTCCATCCTTCCACCACCATTCTGAAGACTAGCTCCAGTAGTTTATAGTAGTCTGACGTTGGCTGTTGGTTTTGCTTGTGTTCCCTCCTTCTTCTCTATCTTTTGGTTCTCTTTCCTTTCTTTTTTCTCTTCCCATTTCTTTCTCCTTGGTTTTCCTTTTCTTCTTTACCCTTCTTCATCTTCTAGTTTCGTCTCCTCCACGCGCCTCACTCGTTTATCAGCAATCTTCTCGCGTCTGCCCGGCACTACTCCGTACTGCCGTTCACATGCACCTACGTTGGATGTTGGTAGAAAGTACGGATTGTCGTTGTGTGTGTTGGCTCGCTTATCCTGTTCCGTCCTCCTTGCAGCACTACGGTGGCCTGTTGGCTCCCAAGCACATATGTGGCTTGCAGGGGATTATTTTTGCTTTCCCATCACACCTGTCGTCTCTGTCTCTCTCCTCTCCCCTGCTCATTTCCGCTCCTGTTCGTTTGTCGGTTTCTCTCTGAATCCTTCATTTTCGCGCTCTTGGTTGTCTTCTCTTAATCTCATCTCGTTGTTCCGTATTTCTGCCATTATTTTTACCATCTCTTTATGCCTCATCTCTCTTCATAGCCAGCGTCTTGGCTCTTCACTCCTATTCCTGTCTTGCACTTTTAAATTATTCCCCCTCCCTTGCATAAATCCCAACAGTGGCGCCAGCGACCTTGGATAAACAAGGCAAGGGACTACACACGCCGCCATGGTTTTGGTTTTTAGTGCGCTGTAGGCTGTCTGTTGGTTGTTGATGCCTGAATAGAAATCTGACATCTACCTGCATGAATACGAGCAGATTTTTGCAGCTCTCCAGGGATCACTCCCGACATGGTACATTTTGTATTATTTGTCCAACTTCCGCGACCCGGTCTTTTCCTCGATCTCTTTAGATTTCAAGGATAAACTGCCGTTGTAGACCGTAAGAGAGGTGCCTCGAGTATCAGCCATGCAGCTGTGCAGCCTTAAATAGAACAGCAGTCCCGAGGATACACAGAGTACAAGTTGCACAGCAGCGATTGTTGGCTCTCATAAAATATAGAAGCAGTAAGAGAGGAAAATCGCAAATGATCAAATCAGGAAAGAACAAGGACGGCATTATATAATCACACGTGACTAAATATATCGATAATTCAAGGCAAGCCTCTGGATGTGATGAGCATGATATAGTAGAGTATAATGCAGTAATAGTATGATACCCGAGCATGCGGTGATACAACTGCGTTACTCAAACTGAGACGCGCGATGGAACAGTACGTTGGGGTTTGAGAGTAAAATAGAGCAGTCTAAAGTAAAAGTGTTCTTGTGACAACGGGTTGTGCGACATTGTGTAAACCTGTACGACAAGCTGCACGACATTGGCCTTTAATTTTGGGTAATGATTTATGTATTTGACGTGTGCCTATGGAGTAGTAATTGAAGACTCCCTATGCGTTGGGTGCTGTGGTCAGCGCTTAACCCGTCGGCACGACGAGCCGCTTGTCCTCGCCATGCTTACTTGTATGATACTCTAGCAGCCAACAAGGGAGTGGAATCAAATCTCTGGATCCTTCGGAAAGTCTCTCCAGCCCGAGCTGAGTTACTTGTAGAGAAGATATGGAGTGTTTGGTTGGAAGCGAGATCAGTGAATGCCAATATTTACAATCTTGATTCAAGAGTTGTGACCGGTCTGATCCATAATCTTCTCCATCCATCTCCGTACGATACTCCTTCAGCATCCGTCTGTTCTCAGTTCCATCTGACGAAGCTACCTCGATTGGGTATGTTGTCCGACTGATCGTGGTAGCATTCGGTATATGTAGATTAAGGCATATTTACTCGTATTTTATTTTGGGATTTATTATTCTCAGTTTTTATTCTCATACATAAGTGAGATACGGTACTGTCCGCTGGTCTTGTTACCTTCCTCCATGAGCATGGATGCAACGTGGCCACGCTCTGGAGCGTCGGAGTAGTGAAGGATCACAACAAGGTAAAATCTGACCACAGCAGTACGGAGTAATGCTTGTAGGGAATGCACCTGATACATGCAATATATGTAGTTGGTTATTGCAATGTGCAGTCCCTGATGCATCCCTCACCATCTCATCACATCACTCGTCACCCGCCATTCGTCAATTGTCCCTCGTTACTGTCCCAGAACTTGAGGTAATGTGTGTGTGCGTCTGATGTCTGATACAACCCGGTGGTCCCGTGTCAGTGGGTGTGGGTGTGGGTGTGGGTGTGGGATATCGGGTAGACAAGGCCAATGCAAGACGGAGTAGACAATACAGGAAGCTAGCTTGGAGCTGGTGCTGGGTAGGCTGGAAACACCACGGCAATGAATAGTGGATGGTGGATAATGCTGACGACTAGCACATAATAATAAATGGTAAGCGGTAAATGGTAAATAGCAATAACAGCCTGCATTGAAAAGAGTATTAATGTCAGACATCACGTATCACATCCACGTCAAAGCAAGACATTCGGGTTAAAATAGGCACCGTTTCGGTGTGCAGGCATGGGGAGTTGCTCTTGTAAAGCACTATTTGCTTCTGTTAAAGCCTCGCTTGCAGTATCCTGATTAATATCGCAAGCTCCTTTCAATAGTTGATCCTGTGCATGCATTATTGGTTTGGTTAGTTGTTGTTAATTCTACAGCTCGTTCAGCGTTTCGGCAGATGGGTGTGGGTTTACACGTGTGTTCTTAAAGAAAAGAGAATTATATAAAAGAGATGAATGAGAGAGGCCGGAATTAAGTCAGGGCGTTATTGCATTAATAATACTAGATATTATTTATCTATTTTAGCTTTACTGAAGTTGGCTGTTTTACTCTTGTTTATCCATGTTACTTTGATTGCACTCGGCTCTTGAAGACCTAGAGCCAGCATAGGATGCATGGCGATCATTGGCATTTGATCCAGGAGGGGAGAAGAGGAAAAACAACAGCAGCTAGTACTAGTACGTTATGCGTAATACAGAGCACATTTGCCGTAGCCATTTATGCCGTAGAAGTAGAAGTAAGTAAAGTAGAAATAAGAGTAAACGAAAGAAGACAAGAAAGAAGGAAAGAGGAGGGGGGGAGAAAAAAAGAAAGAAAAGAAAGAGAGAAAAAAAAAAAAAAAAAAAAAAAAAAAAAAAAAAAAAAAAAAAAAAAACAGAAGAAAAGAAGAACGACATGAGCCAAGAGATAGGAGGCAAAGGATGCGAGATGACGGGGCAGGTTAATGCTCCGAGTGATACTTGCAGACTTGTATATCTTATATTTATTCTACTATCGTAAGATCTACTCGGACATCTACGCGGCGTATGTCTACCGCTGATGATCTGGATTGTCAACCGAGTTACTTGATAGGGGTAGTTGAAACAAGTGTCGAGGAGATGTGGTTGATGCTGGGGTTGAAGAGTACGTAAGATGGTTACAGATGTCGGCAGGCTTCAGCCGTCTTTGCAGCCTGCAGTCTCTAGTTTCTTGGTCTCTGTCGTGTCTTTGGATGACAGTCCCTTTGTAGACACAGCGGCCAACAGCCGAGAGGTCTTCACCGGGACGGCCGAGTCAGGAACGCGCTCGGACGAAGACTGGAGAGGTAGTGAACGAAAGTACTGAGGTTACGGGGGTAAATAAGCGCACCATGTCAAGTAATACCTTTAGTATTATAATAGTTCTCTCTAGATGGAGTAGGTACCTGACAAGGTGCGTTTACTTATGCCTGATACCTTTGTAGAACAGAGAGTAGAGAAGTAGAAAAATAGAAAAGTATGTAGATAAACAGGAATTCCACCAAAAATACCCAGAATATTGGCAGACGTGTTTGGCTAAAGCCCGGCGGCAGTGCAATAACGCATGTTGGTAACTGCTACTGCTCCTGCTACTTCTAGAATGTATCTTATTAGAACTAATATGGAAGAAACGCCGGAGATTCTAGCATAGCCGAGCCCCGTCGTGTCCAAGACAATAATTAAGACACTTGAGACAATGATCCATGACAAGACACAATATATCAAGGGTAGAGAGGGGAGGATAGGCTCATAGACGCAAGTAATTACTCAGTAGGTTTTCTCAGATAGCATGTGAAGTTTCGCTCCTTCCTAGTCCGCTCGCCCCCAAACATAGATAGCATCGGTCACGTTGCATAGGAGGAATGCAGCAAAGGAAGGAGGAAACGCAGCAAAAGGAAGGTGCAATAGGACATGCTCGGCTTTATAGATTAAATATGTTATAAATAATAATTAAAGAATTACACAGTACCGAACAGGGCTTGAGCGCAATACAATACGATACAATCAACACAGTTATTACAAACGCGAATCGTCCAAAGGTCATGGACATGTGGAACTACCATTTGGAAACCCGCGGCGTGTCATATGTAAATACTACGGCTATTACATCTCCTACAATCTTACTTGTCTTGTAGAGGCCTGCCAGGCTCTGTCGGGAAGAGGCCGGCACACGGTCGAGTAGATTAGTCATCAATAATGAGAAAATACGCGAGAGCCCGTACGAGCCTTGCTTTACGTAAAGCACGCGACCCCTTATCATCGTTCTAGATGCGTGGCATGTACAGAGATCGGGTGCCTGAATACTGGTTGAATACTGGTTATCGAATAATATCTATGAAAAAGTAATTATTGAAATCAAAGCCCGCGGAGGTAACTCCTATGATCATGATACGCGCTCAACAAGACAGTGGTACACATAGTAACACTCATAGTAATGGCGTTATTCATATCACACTCTATTCATGCTAATAGACAACACACATTCATAATACTCAAATATACCACCTCATCGGCAATGTCATACCTTACTCAGCCAGCAGCACTCGGGCAGGGCTTAACACGGATACCCGTATCCCGTACCGACGGTCTTGCGCGTGTTCGCGGGGGAAACACCCCTGTCTTGGATCTCAGACATCTCAGACGTCCAACTTGTTGGCTGAGAGTAACGGCGTTATATTTAAATTTAGAGATATCTCCTGTTTGATTGTTTTGTTTATTTTTCTTACTTTTTCTAAATCAATGTTGTCAACATTCTACTCAACAGAGTTTTAGTTCTTCCTCTTCGCAATAGTGAGACCCGGTGCTGCGCCTCATCAACATACGACGGGCTCATCAATAGGTCGTCAGAACTTTAATTCTGACCTTGTCAAAGTATTCTTCTAGACCGTTGTGGGTTGTGCTGATAGAGGTTGTTCAAGTGGAAGATCAAAACATATGGTCGGAGTAAGCATAGTTGCCACTGTGAATATTGAAGAGGCTTGTGGTCATGGCCTAGGAAAGTGGAATATATTTTGTATGGGGTTAAAGACGTGCGTCAATATCACCAATACAATCTGATAACATTTGCTTTCTGTTTTTCTTCCTCAATCATCTGATCAGATAAAACTATCACCGCCACCGCGTTCGCCGAAGACCATCACTCACTACTATGATTAAAGAGACTTGGCACGGCTCGGCGCATCAAATCAGCTCCGATGTCGACGTCGGCGTCGTCAAACGTCAACTCAATATGAGCACAAAATAAGCGAGATGCAGATAATCTAATCAGATACTCCAATCACCGAGGAGTGGAATATGATTTGGAGCTTTTCTATCGATTTCTTGTCAAAAAGAATGAAAAATCTGCATTTTGCACCACCAGCCGACGCTATCAGATGCGATAGCATCTGAGTTTTCATGTTAAAGCTCGCTGGTGATATCCACATCGGCAAAGATGGCGAGAAACCACGTAACTGTCTCTTGGCATCAATACAAGTGAGAGAAAACAAAGACGGCCACACGAGAGCGAGGCGTCTTGGCGATGTGACTATTACAGAAGCCAAGGCGAGAGTATTGGTAGTTGTAGAAAATAAAAGGACGTAAAGATAGAGAGGAGATGAAGAAGAGATGGTGGAAGAATAGAAAGGCATCAGAATGACACGAAATAGATCATAAGCAGGCAGCAGAATAAAACAAGGAGACCAATGAAATTCCACAGAGTAAGGAAACAACAGCCTAGACAATAGACAGGCCGCTGCACGAGCACCTCGATAACCGAAGCTTATCCTTTCAATCCACGATACGCAAGATGAGAATGATAGTTGTCAGAATGACGTTTATACACCTTGGCATGGAATCCAAAAACATACGATGCTGCCGACGACGGTGTTCTTGCCGCAATAGTAGTATAGCAGAGAGAAGAGAGCAAAATTCGAGATGCTCGGCTGTTGGGTTTCTAGTGGCAAGTGCCAGGTTAAGCGACGGTACCAAGCGGGCAACGGCATCCTTGTGGTTAGGTTAGTTGCGTATCTTATTACTTTGTATCTTACGCTGATGGCAGTTGTAGTGGGGTGTGGAGTAGAAGTGGGCCATGCGCCATGCCATGGCCTTCCGCTTTAGACTAGACGGCTTAATACTGGGCTCGATAGGACGATAGGTGACAAGACAATATAGGCTTACAGGCCGATAGGCTCAGATACGATAGACTGCTAGTGCTATTGGACCCTGGTAGTTATTCGACCTGTGGTTACTACCTTTAGTTAGATTTGGCTAGCGTGCCTAGTATGGCCATGTGGTGCTTAGATAGCATAGATAGAGTCTAGGTAGACAAAGTGCCGAGAGAGGGGAAGTACGAAGTAATGAAAAGGGAAAAGTAATTAAGTATTTAGTAGTGCAGTAAAGGATGCATTGATTGCATTGCTTTATTTGTTTAATGTCGTTATTTATTATATCCGAGTACCTGGTGGTGATGACAAGGGTTGAAGCCACGTCTTGAGAGGAACATGAAGATGAAACATTAAAAGGCTGGAATATATGCAAATGTACACAGAAAGAACATAGTAAATACCGAATAAGAACAGATATAAATACGCCGTAGCCTAGCAGGTGGAACATGTAAATAGAATAAAAGAAACAAAAGTGCAGTATCTACAAGACAGACTGCATCCAGCCCCGGACAATTTACCTTTTTGTCATTTTCCCCTTTTGTTGATCCATCTCGTCCTTTTGCTCTTGAGCGTATATCTAATACATGTACTCTACTGCATCGGTCAATCAGGATGTCCCGGCCCGGCATGCGGCAACAAGGCGGACACGGCAGTAAAGAAGAAATAAAGAAATAGTGCGCCAACTTGGTCGTTTTTACTTTATTAGCTCAATATTGGAATTAAATACCAAACTGCACACTACTCATCGACAAAATAGAGGCTTGTGTCTTGGCAATACGTGTTCTTTTGATTGTTTGATTGTGCTGAGCGCCTGCCCGGTCCGGTGTACCGACCTTTGCTTGGAGGAGTGAGAATAATCTGGGATAAATGCAAGAAGGGAGAGAAGGGGGAGAGAGACATGCAGTAATAGGACTAGAGGAGGAATAGAGACAATATTAAACATCAAGGCTATCGCTGACCGAACGCTTGGACAATACCATAATTCCCTCATGTCGGGTGTTGGGTGATCTGATGCCTGGAGAAGACCTCGTAAAAAGACTTAGTAAACGGAAAAGAAGCGAGAGTAGACACGATGGAGGAGGAACCTAATGCTACGGAATACTACACAATGCTACAGAAGGACGCCAGAAGCTTGCTCATTTGGTTCCCTTGCAGCCACAGCTTATCAGTCCCCCCCACGACAAGTACAGAATCAGCTAGAGCTACAGGGTACAAGTAGATGCGAGATGTATATCGCATCCGTGCTTCTCTTATTGTAGAGAATACTCCGTCTCTTGTGCATGCCAATAGTCTGTAATCTTCAATAAGTAGAGTAAGATGGGATGTAGAAAAACGCCTTGAAGAAAAATGCTTCAACGAAGACGAGGCAGAGAAGACAGGCGAAAAGCGCAAATAACTCAAAAACGACCAACCCCCTATTACCCAGACATACATCCACCTCGCCTGTACAACGAATAGGAAGCCAGTATCAGCGCGATTTTCCGTCGATCGTTTCCCTTCTTGGGAACCAGCCGCTCGGTAGGTCGGTCTTTGCCGTCGGCGTTGCTTCTGCTCCGTAATAGTTGTAGATTTTTACAGAGGGTACAGGGTACCTACAACCTGACACAAGAGGCAAGTAGGAGCTCTATGCTCCGTACAGACCTTCCTTTTAAGTGCCGGTATTTGCGCTGATCTTTTGTTGATCTTTTGTTCTTCCTAACATGTCCGATCCTCTAGCTGATTTGCAATGATCCTCACAGAATCTTGGCTAGAAGGCAGAAAGACTCAAAGAGCCGGTGTATGTTGGGCAATATTACAATTTTCATGATTTATTTGCGTAAAGATGTTTATTTACTCGTATGTACGAAGTAGTACAACGGCGTGATGCAGCAAAAGTTCCGATGTAGCACATGCAAGAAAAGAAAAAAAGAAGAAGAAAAAAGTCAATGCTGAAACAGCAGAGATTTCGATGGCGGCATAAGAACTACAACCCAGGAACAAGTATATTGTATTTCTCTCATATCTCCCATACATGTACACGTCATACCTGTTGGTAAGATAATACTGTGCTGATTGCATAACAATTAACATCCGAGACATGCCTGCCAATGCCATCAGTCATCCTCATCCTTCTGGGTCTATCACTTTTATTCAATACGTAGTAAGATACAGGGTAGATAATGAATGAGCACAGCACAAGGCCAGACACACCAGGCACATCGGGTATACAAGATAAGAGTTTGTGACACTGCATATCCCCTATTATTGCGTCATACGGCATATCTTTCTATGCCGGTGTTATCTTATTACTGCACAATAACTGGATATCTAACCTATACGTGGATGCCTGAATACCGTGAGCAACACCTACCCAAAATAGGATAGCAGAAGGAATATGAAGTAGGACTCGACGGATATGGGTGTAACAAGGGAATACGAAGAGTGAATCTCCGTCATATATGGTTCCGGACTGGGATAAATACTCTCGAGTCTTTGCTAATACGCTCTTGCACAAATAGCCTTTAATACAATATGCACGACAGAGTATTTGTGCAGCAGAGGCGACAGCCTTCTAGAAGACGCAAGGATTTACGGTTGATCTCTGTTCGTCTGTTGACCAGGCAGTTTGCAGTTTGCAGTCTGCATTTTGCAATCAGTAATATGGAGTGTGCGGGCAGGCTGATGGTGCTAGCAGCTAGTTTGCTAGTCTGATCCTCCTGCTCAAAAAGGCAGAGCAATGTGATGTTTTCTTCTTCCATTTATACTTTTCTATTTCCCGTAATTCGTATCTCGACTACTCCGTTGTTTCTCGCTAAATAGCTTCCACACTCGGCCTAGTGTAGTATGATCATAAGTATGATTCTATTCTTCTAATACGTGTATTCAGATAGCTGAATGCGGACATAGTCTATTGATAGCAAAATAAGCAACCAAGAAAAGCCGAGCCGTGTCGATTTCCCCGTGCCATCTCAGCCACCTGCAGGTCCTCTAAGGTTCCGCGGTCCTTGATGTGACGATATTTTGATATTAGTTTGTTTTATTATTTATCTAGAGAGTCGGAGGTGACACTGCTTCCAACTGGCGTAGTTGACGCCACCGAGAACGAGTTATGCATGCAATACTTGTATTCATTCCAACGCCCTGATTAACCACTCTACTGACATACTGGCTGTCATACAAGCATGCGTAGTAAAGGAGACTGCCCGAAGACCATTGAGACCAAGTACCGAAACAAGTGGAATTATGCGTCAGTATTGCTTGATACCTGTTCGTCAGCTTGTCCATACCAGCACACAGCATAAGCAAACTTGTGTCACTGGAGGAAGCTGCCATCCGTCAGACCAAGTGCAACCGCATGTTTCTGATTTTGATTCTGATTCTGATTCTTATTTCTTATTTCCCGGTGTAGGACAGACAGGGCGAGACATACGGAGTAGAGGATGAGGTGAGACGTGCTGAGACAGGCATTGATTAAGAAAGAGAATAGAAATCACAATGATTCACAATAAATCGACAACACAAGCAATACTGCGTCTGTGCGGTCAAGTACCGTCGTGAGTACTCGCTGTAGTCTCTGTAAATTCCGCGAGCCTATGCGCGCAAGCACTTATTTATTAATTTTAATACCCCCCAAAATCTTAAAAGGACAATCAGGGGCTCGGCAGAATATTTCGAGTTAGCTGTATGTACTCGTAGGTGGTAGAGTAATAAAGCCGGGCGGATGTCGGCGGATTCGCTGCTATATCTTACATTGCCTTTACAGTGGCCGTTAGTGACCTAGTAGCGAGCGCTAATAGTGAGTAGTGAAGCATCGCTTGCACAAATGGCCTAGCTTCTTGCCAATCCGAAGAAGCGCCATCAAAGGACCACAGAACTGCCAGTATACTTGATACTGGAGTGGCAGGAACCTCGCAGAAGCGCCGGCTTGTACAGTAATAATAATAGATATTCAACGTTGCAATAATAGTAGAGTTATTACATAATGGTGGGTAAGCAACTTGGAGGTAATGGCAGCGAACGGGAAGGATCTTATTACGCCGTAGACAAAAACAAAAGGAAGGGGCGATGCACGTTTATGGAAGGTACGAAGTACGCTGGTACGGAATTTTTAGATGAGAGGGACGTACTGATTACGGAGACGATGACCATGATGTAGAATGCTCCTTCTCTGTTTGGCTGAGCGCACCGTGGGTAGCACCGACGAGCCTTTAGTCTCTACAATTGACATGGTCTTGTCACCTTTACCCAATGGGCAAGTGCCCGAAATGGAGATGTCAGCATTGGCAGCCGGCACGAGCAGTTCTCCGCAGATTTTAAGTGAGAGAAGGATGAGAAGGAAGAGAGAGTGTGTGTGAGTGAGAAAGTGAGAGAAGAAAGTAGTCTTGGAATCATGCAACGCTCCTTCCCAAGGCGGCTGGTCAGGCCAACAAGGGCAAGAGCAGGCAGGCAGGCCCACCGGTCCTTCATCTGAATTAGAGAAACAAGAGAAAATGATGAAATCGGATTAATAATTAACTATTATAAGAAAGAAAATAAATAAGACAAAGTAAGAAAATAAGAAAATAAGAACAGAAAACCAGAAAAACAACTACTCCCACGCCGTGAATACCACGACAACCCGCCTTCTACCACCACTCCACCAATCGTGTCTTGATCTTTTCTTCTTCTTCTTTTTTCTCTCCTCTTTTTCTTCTCTATTTTCTTTTCCTCTCTTCGTTCTCCCGTCTCTTCCCAGGGGCTTGGGATCGAAACTAACGAAGACATGCCGAGCCCGTCCCTTATTAGCCGCTCTATTGCTGGGGTCAACTCCTCAATATAAGTAAGATACACATACGTATGCTTGATACTTGCTATGCTTGCCTGCGCCTTCCCATCTTGTCTCTTCGTCCGGCCTGTGCTTTGCTTTTTTCCGTCTAGCTAGTCGCCTCTTGGAATCTCTCTCTTGAGCCATTAGTGACATGGAAGACACCCTAGTGACGTCCAGCGAATAGCAGTGCAAGCCAACCGAGAAAACGGCGGCATTGACCAGGCCGATCCTACCGCTGCCCACTTTTGTTTATGGAGTAGCCTCTCTCAAGAAAAAGTTAGAGTGTCTCTCTTTCTTACTGACTACTGACTGACTACTACTAGGGAAGCCCCTTTCATCTGAACAGTCGAATCATCAAACAGTGTGATTTCTGAATACGCGGGTAGTGAGAGGGTGTCTTACTCTGACTCGGACCTGGTCATCCTTGAGACCGGTTCACTTCAGTCGCTCAGTCAGATTTGCACTGGCACGATGTAGGAGTTATGCATAATTGCATATCTTTTGTTTGCAGATATGATAATATTCCATCAATATTCCATACTGGATTGAACTCGTATGGAAATTCAAAGCTATCGATAGCTCTACAAGTCGTTCCATGTTATTGTACCAAGAATACAATCTAAGCATGATCTGTCTATTAACTGATCTGGGGACTGGTCCGGGCTTGGCTAGGGGTGAAATTAATACCTCTACTGGGTACGAAGTCGAGGAGAACCACTGAGTATGCTTGGAGCTAGAGGCTAGGAGTACCGTGGACGCACGGGAGTGACGCAGGCATAAAATGAGCTTATTCTGGCAAGTATCAACGGTAGCGAAGGGTAGACAAGAACGTAGTCAACACGGTCAGCATGAGAAATAGCCATGATGCGAATACATTAACAATAAGTGAGATGTCAACTGCCAATGTCAAAATTAAAGTAAACAACAGCTTCAACAGTCACGACTTCAATCACGACACTTCAACAACAAGAACGAAAAAAAAAAAAAAGAAGAAAAAGAAATAGCAATCGACTCTGTATGCTAAGATACAATCTACAATCTAGAACTACATGATCACTCTCCCACCATATTATTCTCAGCTTGGCTCAAACGCCATCTCCTGAAGATCCACCCAGGGGTTGCCTAGCACAGCCAACAGACGCAGATAGAGCAGAAAGAGGCTTAGAAGGTGGACTAGAGAAAGACTAGATGAAGACTAGATGAAGACTAGAAAGAAGGCTAAGAGAAAAGAAGAAGGAAGCGTGGCTTGTGTGAAGCCATTCATCCTATCTTATTATTTTGGTTTGTTTGTTATTATCTTCTAGTCTTTCAAAAGAGCTAACAAGTCGGTACAGTACAGGGGTGAAAACATGGGGTAATCGCTTATGGGCTACCAAGGACACGCCGGCATACGATCAGCACCTGTAGAGGCCTAGGGTGCCATTAGTTTGTTAGTTAATAATTTAATAAAAATTAGTACCTGCTTGCTGCTCATCACGGCACGGACCAAGCGGCCAGGCGGCCTGTAGACTGCGGACGGCTGAGATTTTGAGGATCCAGCAGATGAGATGAGATGAGATGATGTGCTGAGTATATCACAAAAATAAAGGAGCACATATATGGCACAATCTATGTCTTATTCAAGAATCAACGATACACATGTGAGCATAGATATGCACGGCTATCAGCTCAACATGGTGCATGTGCCGGCGGCTTACGGCATTACACAAACTCTAATTATGCACGTGTTCCGACAGCGGCTGACTGTGTTCGCAGTATGATAGAGTACAAAGTGCAGGCACTCTATTTACGAAGAAAGCATTCTTGCTGTGCTCCTGCCC
Source organism: Ophiostoma ulmi (assembly GCA_029298715.1). Taxonomy (NCBI): domain Eukaryota; kingdom Fungi; phylum Ascomycota; class Sordariomycetes; order Ophiostomatales; family Ophiostomataceae; genus Ophiostoma; species Ophiostoma ulmi. The sequence goes on along the minus strand of JANSLN010000002.1, from coordinate 1,224,907 downwards.
CTTTTCGATGACAGGGATTCTCGAAACAGCAAGTCCATTCATTGGTGGTAAATAATGAATAAAAGAGAAAGAGGAAGGCGCCTACCGCCATACTCCATATCTCTTAGTTAAGCAAGTGTCAGCACGAACCCATACCCATAAGATTTGGTAGTGCCCAAGGGATGAGGGTACATCGTCTCGGCACGTTGCTGAACGGGCCATGCAAGTACTGTTCCGAGCCCCATTGCACTCTGTGACTCCATATATTTACGGGCTACTCCATTTGAGGCGTATTAAATTTGATTTCTGCAGCCGGCCTTAGCTCTGTAGGTGATAGGTGTGATGAGAAGAAGCAGGAAAAAGAAAGGAAAGAGAAGAAAAAAAGAGAGAGAAAAGAGAGAAAAAAGACGGAAAATAAAAGGAAAACAAATCTACCCGAGATCAAGAACAGATAAAATGAGGGCCAAAAGAAAAGAGAAAATCAAAAGAAAATTGGAAAGAATCAAAACTAGTAAAATAAATTAGAAGAAGGAAACCCCCGAAGGAAGAAGAAAAGAAAAGAAAAGAAAAGAAAGCCGAAGCCGAATCAAACCAGCAAATATGAGGAAAGGGTAAATGTTGCGAGGGAAAAGCAACTTCTACAACCACTTTTCCTAAACTGTACGACGTCTACTTTCATTTACTCCGTAATAGTCTCAACAAGAGACATCAAAGCAGACAAGACAATACTTGTCAGAATGAGACATTGGCGGCACGCATGCCACGGTGCAGTGCTAGGACGGATCCGTGCCCGCAAAGGTTGAGAGAACAAGGCAGAGCGCTGGAGAGAGGATTTCTTTGTTGCCCGCTTGCCTCCTATTCCAGAGATACAATTCCGTATTACGACGTACTCCGTGGAGTAATACTTGATATAGAATGGTCAGCCGGCAATCTCTAGCCCATGTCAACGCTATAGCTAGTAAGACTAGAGAAAATCTCAATATTAAAGGTAGTAACTACTCAATAGTCCTGCCAATCTTGCCCGCGGCTCGGCCAGCACATCGGCAACCACCAACACAGCTCGGCACATGCTCCATGTGATGCGAGGATGCGCTTGATTCGTGCATAAATAGGTAGAGGGATAAAGCAACATAACATGGGCAGTGTGTATTGTCATCATTGGACAAGATAGCGTCTACAGCAATCTTGCTTTCATCCCATCACGCGTGGCCACTGGCATCCAATACCATGCACACAGCTGCCGCACACAAAGACACGCTACAGCACCTTGGCACATAGTTTGTAGTCGTTTCTGTCTACCAAGCAAAGAATGCATCTGATTAGTTCCTCCTCTTGCGTTGTGCTGGTCATGAAATGCCGGCCGTCTGGATCTCCCGGCTGTCGAGGCTTGTCATGTTTTTACTGGCTGTCGACAAGCGCTGACCTCTTGTTCTCACTTCTTTTTCTTCCTCTTCTTTTCTTCCCTCTTCTTTTGACTTTTATATACTCTGTTTCCATTTACTTGTATTTCAGCTTGATTTATCCCCTTCTCAAATCATACCTCATACTGACCTCACCCGATTTTCCGGCTACAAGCCCGGCATCTTCCTCTTCGTGGAAGCCAGGTTTCGCTTCTTTTTCTTTTCTTCTTCTTTTTTTCTTCTTTTTTCTTTTCTTTTTCAACTCCTCAACTTCTACCTGGCAAATACAGCCATGCGTATTGTGTACTTCCGTCAATAAACTACCAAGTACTCTTCACACCCTCTCCGTAAAGAGGATCGTTCTATTTTTCTACTCGTATTCACACCCCTTGCACACGCCCCCCTCCATGCCGACCTTACCCCCTACTGAGTACTTCGTACGAAGTACTCTTCAACACGTTCACCCCTACGGCGATTAAATATCCAGCTCAGACCATTTCCATTAATATGGATAATATTCTCAAGTATCGATCCTGAATATCTTTCTCCCCACTGTTGATATTCGCCCCGTTGAATATCATGAAGACTGTACTATGAATCATGAATATAGATCATGGATTCAAACTTTGCATCTCTCGATACTTTCGGCCAGTCTGTTCCTCCCCTCTACTCATTCTCTCCTTCGAGGGCCGTAGACACTCTGACACAAACATACGTACATCCAACATACAATAGCCACCGTCATAAATCATATCCTCTCTCTGGTCTCATCCAACGCATGCGAATGACACTGTCGCCTTTGCTTCTCCTCCTTCTTACGGAGTCTTGCATCCTCTTTGCTCCCTAGAGCCACTCGGTGAATCCTGTTTATCCATCTTTGTTCTTCTCTTTTTAATCCTATTAATCTCAACTACTCTCCTACTTGTCCCTCCCTCCCTTCTTCAACGCATTCCAACAGCTAGCATAACGAGCCACTCACTCCTGTGAGACAGACTATGCATATGCAACAGCTAAACGTTGTGTCTCGCTCTCCCTTGATTATTTATATTAAAGAGAAAGAGAAAATAATATTACACAAAAGTGCGAGTATCTAGATTGCTCCGCGCCTCCGCCTTTAACTTCAAGCTACACACACTCGCTGTACTTGTATTTAGTATTTGTATCTACTATGCATAACGTTAATAACCAACACTCTATTGAATTATATTGTCATTGTTATTTTCTCTTGATCAGAAAGCATTACCAAGGTTGCGATACCACCTTACACATCACCACGCCTTGACTTGAACTCTCAATTATCAGGGCAACTCGCGGCAGCTCACGGCGGCTCTTTTATTATCACAGATGTTATGATCGTTTATTCATTCTGCACTTCCTTGATGACGATCTTCTTTTTTAATCCTTTTATTAATATTTATGTCTTTATTTATTATCATCGTTTATTGACTCCTATCTCACCTTGTCCTAAGCATTGTGCTCCTCCCTTCGGACTGGATCACGGCCTTTTATTATTTTCAGAGTATTCTCTCTTTATTATTTATTATTACTTTTTTCTAGCTCGTACTCATGATTCTCTTACAAAGTAAATCCATAAACTCATCTCGTCTACAGACCCCTGCGTCCTAATCCGCCATGTGCTGCCGGTCGGTGCTCGCCTACACGCGGATCAGTTGTAAACTCGCTCCTTTACTCGTTCATCTGCCAAATCAATAAACTCATAAACAAAGAAGAGAGTGCAAAGGAGTCGCCAACAAGGCACACACTAGAAGGAGCTAGGCTAATAAGATCTGTTAGCTATTCATAGTCCTACTAACGCTGCCAGTAACCGCACAGCCGTAGGATCAGGCATACTGTTGTATATATAGACAGTAGATTTAAAGGTACGGGGTATTAACCTCTTTTCTGTCATGGGTATCATGGATATATATTTGTACAAAGACAGGGAGTTGTCATAGTAAAACATTAAAGACAAAGAGCAAGGGCTGCGCCGCTCAACCACTTAACACCATCTTTACCCGGCGGATATCCCCTTTAGCGAGTCCAACGACCACTGATCCTTCTCCATTTATTGGTTTATTTATTTATATTTAATCCTCTGATTTTTTTTTTCTATTTATGATATTCTATTTATCTATTAACGACATTGAATTTACTTACTTGCTCGCTTCGGTCCATGATCTTTTATCAACTCCCGCTTAGATCTGACTCTTCCTCTACTTTATCACTCGACTATCATCCTTATTGTTCCCATCTGCTTCTCCTCTTTCGTTTCTTTTTATTCCCTTCCACCCCCTCTCTTTGTTCGTCTCACTTCCACTTCTCACTTCTGACTTGCTCTTGTTGTTCTTCTTCCCTTCTAGTTGTCTTCTAGTTGTTCTCTCCCCTTCTCTTCTCTTTACTTTAACTTTTTGTTTTTTGTTAAATCATTCGTGACCGACAACGTTAAATCAACAGTCAACAAGTCAACACAAGGACTCTGATCCTCGACTCACCAACACACTCTCACCATACTCACCACACATGACACTCGCCTGTTCAACCCTCTCACATCGCTTCCAATGGGGTACCTAACTTCAGCCGAGTCTCAGAGCCATCTCCCACAAACACCACCCGACTTCACTTCGCACTCTTCGCACTCTTCGCACTCTTCTCACTCTTCTCACTCTTCTTACTCTTCAGCGAGATACAACGCACACCATCTCCCGCTAAAGGATCTCTCTTGGCATCACCCAAAACCACCAATCTCTCCGCCCATGTCCAGCCATGACCAGCCGCCATCTCGCCTTGCAGAACTTCCATCTCCAGCACGCCCATCATCCAGCGGCAGTGCCAACATGTCGGTTGCACACGTGAGTGCCAACACGGCTAGCAGTCCTCGTAAAAATGATGTCCAGCGTCCGCCCGTTCGGGAGACCCTCCCTTCGCTCAGCAGCATCTTTGGTCCCCCGGAAAACATTCGTCGGCCTCTGCACCCTTCGCCACTGGAAAGACCACGCGGCGACACCTTGACGCCCACCGGCCCGCCCATGAGCCTGCCTATGGACCAGAGACACTCGCCCTCTTTCAGCTACTTTCCCAAGGTTGCTACTCCTCCGGCGTCCATGTCGACGCTGTCCTCTCAGCCACTCCCACAGCCGCCACGGAGTGTCTACCAGGACGATCACTCGCCTCGCCAGGAATCGGCTTCTCGTCAGTGGTCTGACCCACGGTCCAGCTACGGTTCCGCCAACAGATGGACTTCGCACCAGGACACCAGCAACCATAGTAACGCCAGCAGCAGCAACGCCAACAACAGATCGGAACGCTCGTCCTACTCTGAGCAAAAGTCGTACTATGCAGAATCGCAAAAGTATGCGCACGCACCCAGCCCTACAGACGCCCGTGGGCCGGCACCGCCCGACTACCACAGACGCCACCACGAGCAGCTATCATACGCCTCACACAGAGACCATAGAGATCACCAATACTCGCCTCCTCCACCCATGGCACAGTCCCGGAGCCCTGTCCGGGGACCGATTGCGTCCATGCCACCGGCACCCATGGCCTCGATCCCGGCTTCTGCCTACCCAGAAGGCGCCACCATTCCCAAGGAAGGCATGGGCCCCAAGATCTGGACTGGTGTGGATTTCCTTCCTCAATTTATGCGCGCCGCCGAGGTCCCGGGCGAAGGTCTCTGCTACTTTTACGACGACGGCAGCCACTGCAAGGCAATCATTGACGGCGAGAACGTCAACCCGTACTGGGGCGTCACCAAGGCTGGCAAGCCGAGAAAGCGGCTCGCCATTGCCTGCATGACGTGCCGCGAAAAGAAGATTAAGTGTGATCCTGAGTACCCGCGCTGTGTGCAGTGTGAAAAGTTTGGCCGCGTCTGCAGATTCAAGAACGCCCCGCGTGGCGGCAACAATGTGTCCCCGGGCACAACGCCGTCGGAGCCCGCCGAGGCCAGCACCATGCGCAGCAAGATTGGCGGCGGACCAGTTTCGTTGATTCGGCCGCCGCCAGAGTCGCCTCGGGCGGGTATGAGAAGACCATTGAGCCCTAACCACAACATGGACTCAGCCGGTGCACCCTACAAGCGCTCGCGGACCGACTACGACCACTACACGACGACCAGTAGCAGCCGCGGTCGATCGCCACCCTATGGCAACGTCTCGCCTACCTCGTCTGCCGACGCTCCCCGGGCCAGCAGTACACTACCGCCTGCACCCTGGGGTCACGATTCGCGTTACTCTCGAGATATACATACACCGTATAGCCAGCAGCCTCACTCCCAACAACCCTATCAGTATCATTACGATGACTACCGCCGCTCGCAGCCTTCTTCTCCCCAACAGGCCGAGGCCTCGCGCACCCTTCTCCCACCTCCTCGCTCCGGACCAGAGCTTCCTCGGATTCATAGCGATTCCATGGGGCGCCCATGGCAGCACGAAGTGTAAGTTCTCTTGTATAAAGATGTTGAAATGAGAGAGCAGTCACTAATACTCGACAGGCGTCACTATGACCGTGCTTGAATCAGACACTGTGCGAACTATAACGGCCTCTTAATGAATTATACACCTGGCCCGGCGACTTGGGGCTAGGTTACGACCATCTCTTGGCTTTTTGCCTTTTTCTTTCAACTCCTATTCGCTTCTTGTTTTGATACTGTTTTGTTGATATTTCTTCATCATTCTCTTTTCTTTTCAAAGCCTTGGCCACTTATGAAACAGGCTTATTGTATTTGTACTCGCTCTCTTTTTCTTCTTTTCTTCTTCTTTTCTTCTTCTCTTCTTCTTCTTTTCTTCTTATCTTCTCTTCTTTGGAGGTACATTGGTTCTGGCTTTCTTTGGGTTGCATATGCTAGGCGTTGGGAGGAATTCTGCCTTTTGAGGCCATTTATATTTTAACTTGTTTGTATTTTGTCATCTTCAATTCACAAAGGCACTGCCGCTCAGAACAGAGCATCTCCGTCTCTTTATCATTCTTCTTTTTCGCCCTCTATAAGAGAATCAGCTTACGTTATGTAGTGATTATATTTTGATTTTCACACAATAGACAGCATAGCTATACATCATTCATCACATATGTCTTCCCACATTCTCCCAAGTTTCTCTCGATGACTTTTACGCCTGGAAATAGCTTGCGAGTAACTATACCGGATTATACATTGGGCCAAGATAGAACGATTTTTTTTAATATATTTAGCTGTGCTGCACTAAAAGGGCAAATTATTACCTACCGGACATCTAATATCATAAATCTATTTTATTACAAAGTAGCTCTATATACTGCCACTCACGTCCTCTGCACATAGTTCAAGAGCTTGTAGTCCGCTGCGTGTTAGTTCTCTATTCGGAATGTCGTTGTTTGATTAGTCATATTTACTGCAACATTGACCAATAACAGATGGCCAAGATTCCACACTCCTTTATATGCCCCACTCTATACAGCCCTGCACTAAAGAGTGTACTACCGCGTGCAATTTACGCATAACCCGTCAAGCCAACGTATCCCAACTTCATGAAGCTTGTCGCATTGGCTTTTGCTCTCCCCGTGCCCTCCTATCGTCCATTCACCCGCCGCCGACCATCAACGCGCCCGTTCTTGTTTTCATCTTTCTAGTTTCAACTTTACATCCCCTCGAATACTCACCTGCTCCTCGACGTCTCCCTCTTAACCCCTAGCTCTTGGGCCATCCCCCCTACTATTCTCCCTTGTTCTCAAAAGCTCCGACACTTGCACCTAGAATTCCCTCGATCGCGCACGCCACAGCTCCATCGACCCCTATGGATATCTGAGAAGCAGAGTCACACCAATTCCTCCTGCATCCGGGCTATCCCCTCGACCTTTATACCTTCAGATACCTCAAGACACCGGTTCTCTTGACGTAATACACTCTCAGCTATGTCTTGGCTCACCTCCTTGGCGGGCTATGCCGCACCACTCTTCCTTGTCTTCTCGCCCATCTTCTCCTACGGCGACCAGATCATGTCTATGAGCCGCAACAAGTCCAGTGCCGGCTTCTCCATGGACATTCCTCTGATTATGCTTATAGCCTCCCTTCTCAGGTAAGCTCTTGCAGCCCTCCTATTGTCTCTGTTTATTTATAGACTCGATCTCAAGACTAACCTCATAGAATCTTTTACTACCCTGGCGCTCAGTTCGACAAGGCGCTGCTTGCCCAATCGATACTCATGGTTATTGTTCAGCTGATCCTGCTCAAGGTTGCCCTTGACCACCGTCCCCCTCCATCGGCCAAGGGCGGTGAAGCCGCCGTGCCCTTTTCCGGCCTCAAGTCCAACAGTGCTCCTCTGTTCACTCGTCCATACAACTTTTGGCAGTGGCGGTCACCCAAGCCGTACTGGCAGTTCCTCCTCTACTTCTTTATCACGCTCGTCGTCTGCGAAGTTTTTTTCAAACCTTTCCCGGGCTTCTACTCGTCCTACTCCGTCCTTATCGGCTATATTGGTTTGTCCGTCGAGGCCACATTGCCGCTGCCACAGATCCGCACCAACTACATTAACCGGTCATGCCATGGCTTCCGGCCATCCGTTCTCGTCAACTGGCTGGCGGGCGATGCCATGAAGATGTTTTGGTTCTTTACTGCCACCAGCGAGATCCCACTGGCTTTCAAGCTGAGCGGTCTATTCCAGGCAGCCTGTGATTCGATGCTAGGCATCCAGTACTACATCTATGGCAACGACAGTACCGGCAGCAGCTCTGACGGTCCCGGTATCATGCTCAAGGAGAAGGAGGCTGCATTCCGGGCGGCAGCCAGCTCCACCCTGCCCGTCGGCGGCCGGACAGAATAAACAGGAGCTTATTGAAACAGCTATGCACGCAGCCACTACAACTGCGTATAGCTACAGGTAAAAGCTGCTATATTGGGTATGATCTCTGGAGTATGGGGTTACTGATCTACGATGTATACGGTCTTTTCATGTCGGGATATAAATACTTAATAGCCTCTTGGATGGGCAGAATTGCGTGTATTGGGTATTGGCTACAAAAAGCAGACCAGTGCATGGTATCATATTCTATATTGTATTTTATGATGTCTGATTATGTAATACAAACTGTTAACAATGTGGTGGAGGCCATGATTGAAAAGCGGATGGAAGCAGCTCTATCGCTCCTTCCCTAGGTGCCTTGCATTGCCACGGGGCGGCCCGTAGATAGTGTGTACTAGACCTGGGGAACACGTTAGCAGAATGTCACCATAAAAGGAAGGAACTAATGTTACAAGGAGATACGACGACAGGTTGTAATACTTCAGCAGAGTAGACCTAGCAAAAGGTTACAGTGTCAGAGCCAGTAGGAGACGAGTCAAGGATTGGACAAGAGACAGTAATGGGAGCAGGTCGAGCGCTGGGCCGCCGCCAACCCGGCCCTTGACGCGAAGAGTGCGCGCGATAAGACTAGTTAAAGGGGTACTTTAAATTACACGTATTTTGTGTGCAAATATAAGTACCCACTTAGCAATTATTCACGCTGCTTCACGCGCCTGCCGTGCTGCCTGGACCCCAACCACCGCATTTTCACATCTCCAGCACCTCGAGTCACTTTACCTCATTTTTTAGGGGGTATGACGGATTTTCAATTGTATCTACAAGTCACTTTGAGTTCTATCTTTGCAATACTCGTCTTTTATACAATTTGTAATTTGCAAGCTCCTTTTTATACCCAAATCACCAATCCATCAATCCCACCAATCCACACTACCAATCACTTTACACTTTACCTCAAGCTTCATTGAGCTTGCAGCTGTCAACAAGCAACATTACATCGAAGCAACCGTTGCTAGGGCGTCTTCATCCCCGTTCTTATCGTTGCTAAGCACTACACCATCAACATAAGCTTCACTCAACATTCGCGATGCCATCAAACTTCAGGACCTACGAGGCCCAGAGCCGGTTGCTGGCCGCCGTCATTGCCAGCAGCCCGTCACTCAAGCTCAACTTCAAAGGTAAGACTTTTTGAAATATGTCTGTCTGTCTGTCTGTCTGTCTGCCTATCTTTCTTCGATATCTTATCTGCCCGCTGTCCTATGTTTGTCTGATTGTCCGCTGTTATACACCAGTCTGACATACGCCGCACAGCTATTGCACTGTACTACGGCTCAGACACCACGACATCAGGCCTTGAGCACCGCTTTCGACCAATCAAGAAACAAGTAGCAGCCATCCGCAAGGCTGTTTCTGAGGGCACAGATGCAAAGGAATTGAAGGAGATGTTTCTCCTCGGCGACAAGGGTACGCAAATGAGATGACATGGGATCAGATAAAGACGACGACTACAATAGCATCAACAGCAACAACAACATGCTAACAATTTAGACATTGCCAAGTACTTTGGCGAGTCCACGCCCATGGGAATCGAGTTCCAGTTCAGATCTATCCGCAAAGAAGCCAAGGCTCTCAGAGAAGCCGTCGACAAGGGCGAGAGCCCCTTGTCCACCAGAAGAACGGCGGCCTCTCGTAAAGTCCGAGCGTCGACGGTCGAAGGCTCATCACGGAAGCGCAAGGCCCCAGCTGCTGCTGCCTCCTCTATCTCTGCTACTGCTACTGCTACTGCCAGCACCACACAGGCATTCCCGATGAAGCGGGCTCGCACGGTCGAAACCATCTTCTCTAATGAAGAAGAGAGTGTCATTAGCGATGTCAACTACGACGAGCTGGACATTACTCCCGTGTCGACGCCAGCACGGGGCCATGGAGCTTCCTCTGCGGCTCCTATGTCTGCTGCTGCTCCGTCGTTTATTGATCTGGCCGCTGCCACCCCCGCTTCCTCATTGTCCTCTGTCCCCGATGTGACTCCCGCACTGAGCGTCGGTGCCACGCCGACAGACGAGTCGCCGGATGCGGTACATACTGAATTCCGCACAGCATCATACACTGAAGGCCAATACCAAAACCAGTCGACGCCTCGCCAAAGCATGTTCACAACCTACAACATGTCCCATTTTGAGGACGACGAAGATGACGACATTTTTATTATTGACACACCAAGCAAGGTTCCCAAGGTGGAAGCGGGCGTATCCAACACCGACATGTCTAGAGCCGCGGCAGCCAGCAGTATTGCTCCCGTTGATGTGAAGCCACTGGCACTTTCGCCACCCGAACAGCACGTCTCCAGCTTTGCTACTTCATCCAGTAACCACACCAACAACACCAACAACACCAACAACACCAACACAAGCAACGAGCTCAACGACTACAGCCTCGGCAGCACCAGCTGGGACACCCTCAGTCAGGAACAGTCACAGAGCCACACCGCGTTCTCCTTTGACAGCACCGACACCTGGACACAACCCGACCTCTTCAACACCTCGGAGACGGTGCAGTCCTTTACTCAGGAGACATCGTTCTATGATGACGATGCCGCTATTTAAATGACGCACCATTTCTTCGTTCTGCCTTTCGTTCTGTGCTTCTGTTTTTATTTTTCTGTATCACTATATCCCCCATCTTTGTCTTTCTCGTGTAATGTCTTTATAATCATCTTGCTTCATGTTTGATACCAGGAAAACTGCCTATGCTGGAGCCAGCGTCCGTTTGTTTCTTTACTTGTTTCTTTATTGATCGGATCGCTGTGTTAGCATTGTATTTTTTCTGCTACTTTTTTTTCATTTTCCCCCACGCCATTGTTTATGTGACCACCTCCAGTTGAGGTTTGCACGAGACTCATTTCTTCACATTTGCGTTTCTTTCTTTTACTATCTATAGGGTGGATGGGTAATTGTCTGGCGTTACATCAGTCTTTCAAGGAAGACTGCCAAATAATGTTCGGTTATAGTACAGCGTCGGAAGAACGCTGGGTGGGTTGGGCTAAAGGGTCAAATCCGTCTTAAATGGTACCCAAATAATAGGTTTATTTTCTTCTTTTTTACCAAATAGCTTTCGTTTTTTCACATGCTCACAAGATGGCTCGACGTCAATTCTATTTAAACGTGACTGCAGTAACAACAGTGGATGTGAAAGTAAGAAGCTCATGATGAGATTAGGCTCCATAGAGCATCCTTCTCGATAAAATTGTGGTGGATAATGTTCACCAGCCAGTAGTCGTTGCGTGTCTGCTCCAGCAGCTTGTCCGTGACCGAGTTCTTGGGGTACAACGCCGCCCATTCCTTCCAGATGTCAAAGGCCTCCTCGCTCCATGCCCGGAAGCTGACCTCTTCGATGATTGTTGGTGTGATAATTTCTTTGCCGGGAAATACACCCCATGTGACTGCGTTAGTGCTGGCCTCCAGTGCATCGCCATCCAGGTCGTCGCCCTGAGGCACGCGTGCCAGCGAGGTGTCTGATGACTCAAAGTCGCCACTCACGTTAATGGCAAAGAAGCCCACGCTGTCGCGCACGGACGGGTCTTGAAGACGCTTCCGCAGCGCAGCCCAGTCCGCCGATGGGATAAAGAACTCAACAAACGCCTTTTGGAAGACGAAGCCGTGCGTCGGGCCCCAACCAAACACGGCATCCGACGAGGGAATTCCGTTCACTGCAGGCTGCGATGCCACTGTCCACCAGCCCTTGGAGTTGAGCCGCACCAGCTGTTCCCTGATCGTCGCCGTCTCAGGATTGACCTCCTCCTCGCTCCACGGAATGGCCGGCAGCTCACGGTTAAGGTACCGCGTAAAGATCTGGCTAATGTCCTCGGGCTTAGACGGCTTGCCCCACAGCTTCAGGGCCTGGTTGACGGTCATGTGCAGGCTGGTTCCGTAACCGTCAATCTCACCATAAGCGGGCGATCTCGCGTCACCCCAACGACCATTGGGAAAGTCGTCCCATGTTGCCTCGCGGCCAAGGGCACCCTCGCCCTCCGAAATGGCAAGGGTATTGGACCGCGTGTTCACGGGGCCGGCTGGAACGCTTGCCTCGAGAGCAGTGGCTTCGTAGTCGGGATGCGATGGTGTGCCAGAAACAATCACACGGTTGCGGGGGTCAGAGCCAATGGATGACTCGCGGCGTGGGTGGTGTGTGAGAGGCATTTTGAGAGCCTCGTTGATGCGAATGGCAGGCACAATAACGGCCTCCTTGGTGGCTGTTGGGTCAGCAATCTCGACCACAGCAGCCTCATCGTCCTCGGGCAGGATAAGGTTTGTGCGCTCAATAATAAAAGACACGGCTTTTTCCAGGTTGAGCGTGTAGAAATGGAAGCCTTTTGGCCGGCCCGGTTGTGTCCGGCTCTTGATCTCCTTGACCTGCTCCACCAGCTCGCTAATGATATCAACACCAACGCTCTTTACCCGCTCGTCATCCTTCTTCACAGCCTCAAGGCGGTCCATCAGCACATCAGGTATCCGTGCATGGCTCAGCTTTGTTGTCCGCTTGATCATCTGATAATTTTGAATCGGCATCAGGCCGGGGATGACGGTAATGTCCTTGAACACGCCGCTGGGGTGCTCCACAAGCGCCTTCTCGAAATGTTCATAAGCAGCCGTATCAAAGAACAGCTGTGTCATGAAGAAATCAGCGCCTGCCTTGGCCTTTTCAATCAGGTAAGGCATGTCGTGCACAAGACTCTGGCCAAGCGGGTGGTTCTCCTCGGCATGGCCCTCGGGATATGCTGCTGCACCAATACAGAAATAATCGCCATGCTGCTTACGGATGTAACGGATAAGGTCGGAGGCATATGTGAATTCGAGATCGGCACCAGATGCCGCAGAGTCCTTGGCAATATCTGCTGCATCGCCGTACTCAGCCGGCCGCGGCGGGTCGCCTCTCAGGGCCAGGATGTTGCGGATACCCAGGACCTTGGCATCTTCCAGAGCCTTGTCGATCAGGTCACGGCTCATGTTGGTACAGGTGAGATGCAGGCAAGTCGTCAGGCCAAGCTCGCGCTGGCAGATCTCGGCAAGCTCGAGCGACTTTTGCGCTGTCGAGCCACCGGCACCCCATGTCACGTTGACGAAGAGAGGCCGCAATGCACGTGCCATACGGTCCAGCCGGTCGCGGAGGTTTGCAAAGCCCATAGCCGTCTTGGGGGGGAAGAACTCGAGCGAAAAGTACGAGGCATCCGGCGGCAATGCCGCAATCTTGTCGGTAATCTTGTCCATTGTAAAGCGGTACAGAAAGTTCGGCGCGGTCTTTCCGACCGGCACAGGACGAGTTGGGCGAGGCTGAAGGAGGGGCGAAAGGGAGGAATAAGTCAATTGGAAGTTTAGATGATCCAATTGAATACTTTTTTTTGGTCGTATTAGGTGCTGTGTGAGCCCAAGACCGTTCTTTAGGGTGCTGTTTCTATGAGTCGAAGTTGGTGTGTCATAAAAAAGCCAAAGACATAATTTTTTGGTGTGTAGTTCGTCTAATCGATTTCGGCGCCTGCCCCACGAAGAAGATGCCGGCACTATTACTATGCATGCGGATATATGCGCTTCCTGGCTTAGCGCGATGAATGACCCGCAGGTGCGACCGATACACGCTTGCCGTCGGCTAGGGAAGGTGCAGTTGTTCCTTCCTTGTCAAACTGTATCATATAAAATATATTATGATGTATTGGAAATAAAATATGTCTAGTTTCTGATGTTGCAGGAGCTTCATTAAAGGAAAGAGCATAGCAAACACCAGCCAGCTGTACCTTCCTATTGTGTCCGCTTAGATCAATAAGATGATACAGTGAGGGGCCATCGACAGCACCCACTGATGTCATGCATGCGACTGTGTGCTCTAGATGTAAGAGAAGAAACTCTTATTTGGTGGCACCTGTGTTGATACTGTGGCCTGGAATATTACTGGATATTTACTTAAAGTGAGCATAGCATTAATTTGGACATAGAGTAGTATTTAATGTCTTATAAATAATCACGATATAAAGTAGAAAAGAAAAATAATATGGCAAAAATATTATAAAAATAAAATAAAAACGAATAATATACTAGAAAATCAAGAATAAATCAAATTATATAACTATAAAAGTATATCTACATTACCAAAGAAAGAAACCACACAAGTAACAGTTTGGGAGATATTGAAACAACGATCAGTTCAATTCCATGCGCCACACCTGGTGTGGCGCCTAAAAGACACGCCATGATTGGTCACAGCTGACTAGCGCACAGGCCACTACTACTTTGAAAATTAGGCCAATTCTCACAGTCGCGAATTCTAGCGTCGCCCCTGCTCTGCTGCGCGTTCTGCATCCCTTTACACGCATCACCAGCGCAGACGACAGCCCACCGACTACCATCGTGCGCATACAACCCGAGCTAACTGCATCGTGCCCACAACTCGACAGTGCCTACAAATCACACACGGCGATTTTCGATCGGCTTGCGATGCGCCAACTCCTGACTTAATCGACGACGAACCACGCAAAAACATTAGAAGGCGACGAGAATACGACAAGCTTCAAAAAGGCAAAAAGGTCAAAAAAAACAAAAAAGACAAAGCTTGAAGCTCAAGAAACTACAAAGTTCCAGAGCGCGATAACCGACAACACCCAGTAGCACCCACGCGCAAACTGCGGCGACCAGAGGTTTTGCTGATATACCACCGCCGCCATGGCACCACAGCCCGGCCACACGATCGACCTCACGGCCGAGTACGAGGAGTTTATCAACAAGCTGCGCGAGTACCATTTGCAGCGCGGAACAAATTTCGAGGCCGAGCCCAAGGTTGGCCAGACACCCGTCGATCTGCTAAAGCTTTTCAAGATTGTCATTGAGAACGGCGGCTACGACAAAATCAGCGACGAGAAGCTCGCCTGGCGTAACCTGGTGAACGCGCTCGAGCTTTTCTCCAGCAACGAGGCCTCGGCCGCGTACAGCCTTAAGCTTGCGTACTACAAGAATCTGGCTGCGTACGAGATCAAGACAATCCACAACAAGGAGCCACCGCCGCCGGAGATCCTGGAGCACATCTCGGCCAAGGGCGGTAGTCTGCTGACGCGCACATTGGAAAATTTTGGCGCCGCTCAGCGCATACCGCGCCAGTCAGGCGTGTTTGATGCTCAAATGGACGGATCGGGTGACGAGTCAGG
Organism: Ophiostoma ulmi; assembly: GCA_029298715.1. Classification (NCBI taxonomy): domain Eukaryota; kingdom Fungi; phylum Ascomycota; class Sordariomycetes; order Ophiostomatales; family Ophiostomataceae; genus Ophiostoma; species Ophiostoma ulmi. Next base: position 1,209,575 of record JANSLN010000002.1, on the reverse strand, counting down.
TACGCCCAGCCGCCAGACGGGCCCGGGCGTAGACGGCACGCCGGTAAGCGGCCGTGCTTCAAGGGGTTTGCGCGAGGCGCCCCCCCAGAGAGTTATCTTTCAGCCCGATACTGGCTCAACACGGCAGTCCCGACACGCATCTGCCAATCTCCTAGGTGGCGGTGCCGGTACACCCGTACCTGGAGGTACAGCAGCAGGCACACCCCAAGGCCACGCTGGACAACAGTCGTTCCCCGTGCACAACTTCCCGCCAAATCAGCAGGGCCACCAAAGTCAACAGCACCAACAGCAGGGCACGCGCGCATCAATGATCTACAACCCCCCGAACACCGAAACCTTTTCTCAAACTGTGCAGTCTTACGAGATGCGTGGACCTGTGCCAATCATGTTGCACCCCGTCGAAGCCCCTGTGAACAAACCTATCAAGTATCTTCAGCAACATCGCACACAGCGCCTGGCTGCATCGGGCGTCGACCTTGGCCGTTTCCTGAGACGGCCGCCTGTGCCTCCTGGCTACGAGGGCCCAAACATTTACGTACGCTGCCTAGGTGCTCTTCGGTCGGGCGTGCCGTCGGAAGAGGCCTTTGCACTGAGCCATTTGGTCAAGATCTCCTACGAACGGGGTGACAAATATAAGTTTGAGTCATTCCCCGGACTAGCTGAGGGCTTGTTCGACAAGGCACTGCAAGTGGGCAGTCTGTTCTACCACGATGTAGAGTGGAAGGTGTCGTACGATATCGAGACAGACGAGTCCGACCTTGGCGAGCTGGACGGCGTCAACGGCACGCCAGACATCCTGGAGCGCATTGCCCAGCTGCGTCCCCGGAATGCGATTGACTGCATCCAAACGGAAAGCTTTTCCGACCAAATGGTTCTGATCACGGAAGCCGCGCTGACAATCCGCAATATGGTCACGCTGCCGGAGAATGCCTTCTTCATTGCCGACTTCCCGACATGTCGCGACTTTTTGTGCATAGCACTGAACCTGCCAAACCGTGACGCCGTTGTGGAACTGAAGCACTGTGCACTTGATATTGCCGAGCAGGTGACACCGTTCCTGTCACTGAGCGACGACGACCCGCTGTACCAGACGCTTCTGCAGCAGCTGGACTCGGCGGATCGTGGTGTTGTGCTGTCGGCTCTGCGGGCGGTCGGCCGGATCTCTATGAACATGACACAGATGAACCGCCTGGGCAATGTGCCACCGAGTGTTCTGCAGAATGTGATGAGCTGGCTGCTGCTTAACGATGACGAGCTTGTGGATGCGTGCTTGGATTTCCTGTACCAGTACACTGCAGTGGCTGCCAATGTCGACCGGCTGCTGCGCTCGATCCGGACCGAAGGGCTTGTGAGCCACCTTGTGCGGCTGCTATCGCATGGCGCCAAGAGAGGACACAGGGAGCTTATTCTGCAACCAGAGCGCAGGATTGCAGCGACGGAGGACGTGCTGCAGCCGCCACCAGAACTGCTGACGCGGCTAGTCGAGACAGATGAGCCGGAGCGTTGCTACACGTGGCTGCGGTGTTTCTTTGAAGAGGACCCTGACTCGTCTATTACGCAGATTGCCATATGGCAGGCATACCAGTCGTCCTTTTTGCAACCGGTGCAGCAGTCTCGACGGACAATGCTGGGTGCGGCAGAGTTTATCCGGAATGTTACGCATGTCTACCACGGGGCCGGTGCACAGATCCAAAAGGAAAAGGACGAGCGGGGTCTGGAGGTGCAAAAATTCATTATCAAAGGCATTCGGCCACGCACACGCCCAATCAGCCCTGAAGGCCAAGAATTCTTCAAGTGTCAATGGAAGACGGCTACGACATTAGCGGTGCCTGCTGGACCTACCTCTATGCCTACCTCTGCACCAGCTGCTCCTGCGACACGCAAGGTTGTGAAGCAGTGCGGAACCTTTTACGAGAGTGCCGAGGACATGTACAACCACATCCTGACACACCACTTGAAGGAGAAGCTGACGGCCGAGGGCAAGGTGGAGAACAAGGAGCGCGAGCTGCAGTGTGTCTGGAGTGGATGTTACAAGTACCCCAAGTCGGAGAAGGCGTCGCTGGCTGAATTCATGAAACACGTCAAGACACACGTTGTCAAGGCAGAGCAAGACATTCGGCAAGGAGAGCCACCGGCTAAGAAGAAGAAGACGGAAGACTCGTCGGCTACAGCAGCTACAACAGCATCGACAGCAACAGCGACAGCGACAGCGACAGCGACAGCAACAACAACAGCGACGGCAAATGGCACGGCCAACGGCAACGGATCAGCAGCTGATAACAGCAGCACCGCAGACACCAGCCAGGGCTCATTGTCGCCGCCCAATCCGCTCAAGCACCAGCGGCAGCGTAGCAGCGTTACCAACGGTGACCTGATTGCTGCGGGCGGTGGACCTTTGGTTAATGGGCAGAGCGGAGGCAGCGGTGCTAGTGGAAGCAGTGGCGGTAGTAGCAAGCGGCAGAAGCGGTCGTTTGTAGTGCCGGCCAAGACGATAAGCATTGCTTACGAGGATACGGTGACGGTGCGCGACGAGCGCAATCCAAACCTGCCCCCTCAAGCAGCTGGCATTCCGCTGAGTGCGGTACTGGTGTTGCGCAACATTGCACGCAACGCCAGCAAGGTGGAGGTGGTTCTAGACGAGCACGGCCAAGTTATTCTGCAGCACGAGGACGAGGAGCAGCAGGGCAACCAGACTCGCAAAGAGCAGGAGCAAAGCCAGGAGCAGGGCCTGGGCTTGGGCCAGAAGCAGCAGCAGCAGCAGCAGCAGTCACTGTCCAAGACTCTGGCACGGTCGGCAGCGATCAAGCGCGGCCGGGCTCTGACGTCGAGCACTCCCGGAACACCCGGCACGCCATCCAAGCACGGCCGTGGCGAGACGGCAGCAGCAGCAGCAGCTCAGGAGGGTGGTGGATGGAACGAGCGGCTGTTCCGGCCGATGCTGCCGCGCCTGTACGAGATCATGACGGAGAACCGGGCGATGGCGTCGTATGTGACGTCTCTATTCCAGCTGATTGGCGAGGAGCCATAGAGCTGTTCGCTGTCTGTTTATTTTTATTTTGTTTATGTTTGATTCCATGTTTTGATTTTATTTTATTACTATCACCTGTTTGCAAAAGGGATGTCGAAGCGATGGATGGGAGTTTCGACCAGGCAGGGAATACTTTGCGGATGCAATTTTGGTTTCTTTTCATTTGTCCCATTCTCTTTTATTCTGTTTCATTTCTCACTTTCATCTAATTGAGTGCTCACCTTACGTCAGTCGGAATCTGTATCATACATTTGCTTGATATTCTATACTAATTTACTGATTATCTACCATGGCATTAACATGCATCTGCCGAGCGCCTAAACTGATGCCTTCTATCAATTTATCGATTGCTAACCTGCCTTACTACAAGCCTTACCACAACTCAAAGAACCACCATTTGGGCAGCCTTCTTATCTTTTTAATAGTACTTTCCCTGTCCTTGCTGTCGGTTGTTAACAGCTATTGACAAAAGCCCATGGCAGTTGATCGATGAATGGGACTTTTGGCTTTTTTTTTAGATATTTAGATATTCTTTGAACTACTTGTTTAAGGCATTTACACGAGTGGCAAACCTGACAGAACAAGACTGTCGTAACCCAATGAAAAGAAGTAATTTTTAGCTTTTCTGATAGAAAATGGTTCATCTTTAGGCATCTCACCGTGCTCGCCCAAATCATCACCATCACCACCTTGCCTCTTCTTAGCGGGCGAGGCGGGCAATGTCCGTTACCAGTGATTCAAGATTTCTTCCTGAATAGAGGCAATATCGTCATAGTCAGCCTCATCTCCAGTTTAATTCTTGAATAATCATGGCTGGTGCGTGTATTCATCAGATTTAGACCCATCACATATTTTGTGGACATAAAAACAATGGGTGACTTCAGAGCAAGTCTCGATTTCAAAGAAAGGAATGTGTCGAGTCTGAATCATGCACGTCATCGACTGGGCCGATCAATGTCTTCTTCTACTTCATGATGCCTGAATACCTTAAATATGGCATCTTGGATCTGAGATAGAGACATTTGACAGATTGACCACCCGAGTGGTTCCTGCGTCACTGGAACTGCACGGCAATGCCACGATAACACTAGCCCCTAGGAATGGGGAACAGGCCCAATAAGCGGACACATGATCAGACACAGGCATCGTGAGATTGACAGGCGACAAGGCAAGGTGGAAGAATCGCTGGACGGGTCGTGCCGTAGGGCGTGGATTGCTGCGCTGGTGCATTATTGCGTGCGTGCGCAGGTAGAACAAGGGCACAAGGTCCACGATAGTCTACAAGGGGGGCGTGTGGTATTCAACCGTTGAAGAAGCCTATCACTTCTACTCTCTAATATAAGAGGACCCTTCACGATCCTGTTTTTTAGTGCTTGTACGGGGCAAGGTGTAAGCAGGGTTGGGAAAAAAAAGTAATATTAATTAATTAATTAAATAATTAAATAATTAATTACTGGAATAATTAATTAAAATTAATTAATTGGTAGGCCTGATAAAATTAATTAATTTTAATTAATTTTTTACCTTCAAAATAATAATTAATTAATTAATTTTAACAGGCCACCCAATTAATTAATTTTAATTAATTTTTTCTTGGCATTAATTAATTTTAATTAATTATTTGGCTTCCACATAATAATTAATTAATTAATTTTAACGGGCCTACCAATTAATTAATTTTAATTAATTATTGCTTGGCATTAATTAATATTAATTAATTATTTTGACTTTACATATTAATTAATTAATTAATCCGAAAATAATAATTTTTATAATAAATCCTAAAAAAATCAGTTCGACTAAAATAACATTACCTAGCATATGGTATGTATGAACGTCTTTTTAACAACCAAAAATTATACTTGGGAGGACATATTTATAACGTGGTAGAGATTAATTATTTTTGTAATTAATTAATTAATTAATTAATGCCAAGACAAATTAATTAAAATTAATTATTCGGGAGGCCTGTTAGAATTAATTAATTTTAATTAATTATTCCTTGGCATTAATTAATTTTAATTAATTTTTTGGCTCTGAAATAATAATTAATTAATTAATTTTAGTAGGCCTACCAATTAATTAATTTTAATTAATTATCTCTTGGCATTAATTAATTTTAATTAATTATTTCACAGCCGAAAATTAATTAATTAATTAATTGGGTGGCCTGTTAAAATTAATTATTATTAATTAATTATTTCTTGGCATTAATTATTATTAGTATACTAATTAGTATATTAATTAATTATTTTCCCAACCCTGGGTGTAAGTATGGAGCCGGCTGTTGAAAGATCGTGAAAGTCTCAAAGTCTAAACACAGAGGGTCCCTGTCGCTGTGGCGAATTGCGTGTTAGTGCTGGGGCGTGGGCGGGAAAGGGAAAGAGGCTGAGCAAAAAAAAAGGCAAGAGCAGACCTGAGAAACGTGGACAAGTCTGGGGAAATGGGTTGAAACTACTTCTTTACTTGTTATGGAAAGAGCGACCGCGACGATGATGGGAAAGGCAAGAAAAGCCAGAAAAGCAAGGAAGGCAATCAGCAATAATAATCGGAGAGAGCACAACACACATTGGGAAGGAGCAATCAGCATCATTATTCATCACTCAACCATGAACTCGACAGATAACTCAAATACGCTAGCGCTCTCGCCATCTGCTGTGGCAGTTTCACTGCTTCCCAAGACTAGAGACATACCATACATTTTCATACCCTTACAAACAAGATCAAGACTCAAAGGTGATGACCTATGCCGGAGCTTGTTGTATGCTTGCATTGTGCATCTGCAGATAACAAGAAGAGAAGCAAGGTCGAGGGGCGACATGGACGAGAGCGATGTGCAATCAGCATGCATGAGAAGAGGAGATACGAGATACACGAAGCACAAAACCTGCGAGACCTTTGCAAACGATGCATTTTGACCATCTGCAGTTTTCGTTCATCGCTGCAATGATCGGCGGGGTAGAGCTAAAATAGTTGGGAGTTGTGGTAGAGATGGGAGGTGATAGAGTGGTATCTTGGCTATAGTGATAGGATATACACAGATAGGATGGACATGCAACACACAAAAGCTCCGATTTTGCACTCGAGGATGTGTATGTATAATCGACCATTGAGGCACTGCGAGACACCCTGCTCTTTGTTTTATTGCTTGTTGAGGAAACATGGTGCGCATCCCTTTCTTTGTCTTTCTTCCTGTCTCTACTGTATGCTCAACAACTCCAATTTCATCTCCGCTCTCGGTGAGACGAGCGGGTAGATGAGCAGAAATGAAACAACAAATATGATAAGATACACACGACCACGACGAGATGATCAAAGCGGTCCCATTGTTCCTAAAGCTATTGGCAAGTTCGTGGACATAGCCTTTCTATTTTGTAATAGTATTTGGTGGCACCCGCATTCTAGTTGAGAGTAGAAATCTTCTATTTAAAATTATCTTCGACTGCCTAGGTTAACAAGTATTCTCCTTCCTTTTCAATAACGGCGTCTGAGTGATAATTAGGAGGCTATTGGAAGTGGAATTGCACCTCATCCCACACCAATGAACTCTAGAAGGGGCATGTTGAGTAAATGGAAATACTTCCAAATAAGTAAGAACTGTATATTAGAATAAAATTTGAACAATTCAATACTGCAAAACGATATCTAGGAGACAGTGTCCTCGTTTCGTTCTGTGTGATGAGCTACTCTTCTTCGTCAGGGTAGGGATGTGATGGGGAAAACGGAGAGCAAGAGATGAAAGGGAGGGAGATGCGGAGAGCGGTAGCACCAGTACGGGAAATAGTCACCATTGTGAAGGGAGATGGGAAATGAGAAACGGTAAAAGAGAGAAGAGAGCAGCGAAACCAAGAAACTTAACAATATAGAAGCCGAGATTTGAATTGTTTAATTAGTCATCTATACTCGGACATATTCTACTGTCGATGATTTAACTATTCGAGTGATTCGAGTGAATCGATGATTCGAGCACGATCTTAGTGACTCGTACACAGCTAATATACGCACAAATATAAACACAAATATAAACATTAAACACATTTCTCACTAGTAACAACTCTTACTCTTATCAACTAGGGACACGGAGGAGTGAACCAAAGAGGCGTCGAGCTGGTCATCTGCCAGGCTCCCCACCTTGTACGCGGTGTTTTTGTTATTGCTTTTTTAAGAAAGTATTTGATTGATATTGATCGAGGTTGACTTGTTTTTGATCGCAACAGTAGCTGTCAAAGCTTGTGTCCAGTCGGTGTGAATAATACCCGTAGGCTTCCTCTAGCGTACATATACAGCTTACAGCCTACAACAAACACGCATTCTAGAACCAATGGAAGCCGAGGGACAGAGCGAAAGGGATGGTGGGCAGACGCAACGCTAGTCAAGGTCTCGAGTGTTCTGTGATTAATGGAAACTCTTGGAGAATGTGGCTGCGGTAATGGTGAATAGCTCTTAATATTTTAGCATTTTTTTAGTTGGATAATTAATGCATCTTGGCCGGAGCTGTAAACATCTAACCATTCTGTTGTTCTACATCCGAATAATAGCACTGCATTTATATTTATCGCCTGGAACTCATTGCAAAGTGTCATCTGATGCTCGGCACGTCAATCTCTAGCTAACATTCACACCGCCTGTTTCTGAGGTTGTTTCTATTTATCATTTCATCGCCACTCGATTTCATAGAACATGCTATACAAACTGTGGGACATGGAGTTTCAATACATCCATCTGCTGGCGTTTGACCGCGGGGAAGAGCTCCGGGCGGGTCAGATGCCGGTGTATTTTATTTGTATTTGTATTTGTATATTTATATTTATGTTTCAGTGATAGATATGCAAGTATCAACCAAGCATAGAGCTGAGCTGAGCTTGTGTTCTGTCATGCTCGAGCCCTCTCCTCACGTTTGTCCATTTCACTGATTTCCAATCATCATTGTTTATCTATTCTATTTGATTACCGGAAATCAAACTTGTGACTGCAAAAAACTACGGCTTTCAATCGTACAAATGCATTTCTACCCCATGTTCTCTGTCAAGACAGCTCTTGCCTCCCGCTCCCGCTCACTCATCTCTGCCGCTGCAAGCTGCAGGTAAGGCTGATGCTCTCACTGCCTTGATAATTTAAACATATGTAAAGTCATTACTGAATAAAGTGCCAAAGCTGCCGGAGTGTGTTGATGCATCCCCTCTCAACAGAGACACCTGCAAGCTGCAAGCTGCAAGCTGCAAGGACCTCTTCGAAAGAGCTCACCGTATCTGCACCCCGTGTTTTCAGCCTCCCGCCAGCCAAGAGCAGAAGACGCAAGGGCACGAGTGTGCACAGATCACATCAGCACTCGAGCTCTGAGCACTTGATCATGGGATCCTGCAACAAAACACCCCCAGTCTTTTAGTACGTTTAGAAACACAGAAACGCACTCTACTTCGTACGAGAAGAACCCCCCCTCGTTGTGTCCCCCCCTGTACGGGGTGTGCCTGTTATAATTTTTTTTTTTTTTTTTTGCTTCACATGACCGATATCCTGGTCGATTGGTGTGACAACTGATGGGTGCTGTAATAAGATATACGAAGTAGGAGATTTCGAGATAAATCCATCTTGATAGAACAAGAGGAGGAGATCGAACTTTACATCTACTCATCTACAAACTACAAAGAATGTAGCTAAATGGAGTATCTTGATATCGGTCCACGATGGGAGCGGTGAGCATGCAGCTAGTTAGTCAAGAGATAATAGTGAGAAGAAGAAAGAAGAAAAGAGAAAAGAGAAAAGAGAAAAGAGAAAAGAGAAAAGAGAAAAGAGGAGAGAAAAAAAAGAAGAAAAAAGAAGAAAAAGGAGACTGACCAACAGTCTTCTGGTAAAAGTACTCTGCCCTCCGTATGACCACGAAACTGATGAGCTTGCCCAAGACCCCCACGGCAGATACCTATTTTTCTATGTATTATTCCGGAATACGACATATCACACTGCGACTCCCAGTAAACCGGTGCATGCCAGACATCATCTATTCACAAGCTACAAGCAATAATAACCATACACATTACAAGCAGACGAGCCGTATAGCCATGTAACGCGTGGCCAGGCCAAGCCAGAGGACGACAGGCCGAACAGACGAGATGGCTGCAATCGTGAGACCAGCGAGCAGCAAGTCAAAGCAGCGAATCGATACAACGAGTCGATGAGACAGTCAGACAATAGAAAAAAACAGACGCTATCCCATGACCTCTCTCTCACGCCCTCTCACTCTCTGTCTCTCGGGCTGTCTCCTAGATTATGCGTCTCAGACCCCGCACTGTACCGATCTGTGGCGGCCAGATACAGAGTAAACACGCTCTTAACTTTCAACTAACTACGGCGATTCTAATCAAATCTGTCAACATGAGGGAGATGAGATGGCTTGGATATATGGCTTAATAACCCGATTTTATCTACTGCCATTTTAAATAGCTAATTACGACCCAGATAACTATATTAAAGTGTATTTTAGTGTGCTGTATTTACACTTTTGTGGTCGCTTCTCCAGTCGGACTTTCCTCTTTGATTATGGCTGCTCCTGCCTTTCTTGATGTCCATAAATATACATTCTCTGTCGTTCTTTCGCCCTCTGCTTCCTTGTTTCTGCTGTCACCACTATCCATATTGACTCCGCATCAACTTGCGATACAATAAACTCAATGTTGAATACTTGACTACTTGAATGAACACCATACGCTGTATTTCGTGTAGCATGACCACTCCTGTGCACCCCACACGGATTGATTCTGCATCTTGTATTGTTGTGAAGGGAGACTGTGTGGTGTAGTCAGGGCAGGCGCATCGGTTGCACCTTCCTGCCAGCAGACGTATAGCCCATGAAGTTGGAAGGCACAATGCTCGCTCCTTCCTGTTGTCCTCCCTAAACTCACAATGCCAATTTACCCTTTTCACAATTCCTTTCCAGGCTTCTCCCACCTTCCTTAACTTTTCTCTCACTCTCCTCTTTACATCCACCTCTTCTTCATTTTTCACCATCAAAATAGCCTCAAAGATACATCTTCTGATACTCTTCTGAGCATCGCCGCATAGTTCGCTATAACACGGTGTACTAGACGTTTATCACTGTCGTACAGAGCTGTTACCTCATTCCCCCCCATTCCGCTCTGATCTCCATTATTTTCATCACATCCATCATATCTATCGAATCCATCATCTCCATCGAATCCCATTCGCCTTTATCAATTTCCATCGTTTCCAGCGTTAATTAAGCTGGTTGCTCCTCCGCTCTCCACTAGATCACCATTGCTGGTAAGTAAACTGATAATAACGCACTCTTGAGCCATTGTCTCTTGGCTCTTCAACTTCAATTTGACTTCAGTTTGACTTCGATTTGACCTTGTTTGCCTTAATATCAACAGCTCAACAGCTCGACACCTCATCAGCTCGTCAGCACGTCAGCTCGACCTTACTCACTGTTTCTCTTATGCATAAATTCAATAAACTCGGTCGCTAATAATAGTCATACCGCGCACATCCCACTGATCCCACCATTGCCATCTCGCCATCCCACCACGCCAACACCAAAGCTACGCTTAGCTCAGGCCTTGTTCTGCCCACGCCCTACCCCATCTAAGCACCACACTCAACACCGTGGATACTGACGCCCGCTACACACACCTCCCATCCTTTCTCTACACACCTCCCCTACCTCAAAGCTCTTCTCACCTCTTTGGCACCCAGGCACCACACGCTCAACAGAAGCCCAAGCACCACCTCAGCACATCCAGTTGCCAGCAGGCCAGCAAGCAAAGGGCAGTCAACGCCGAATACCGCAGTGCAGACTTTTCTTCGTTTAATCCTTTATTCTTTTTCAATTTAATTTATTGTTGTCGTCTCGCCACTGCTGTTGGCTTGCTCTAGTTCCTCGCGCCGTCCGAAACAGTCCATTGACCCCTTTTCGCTTCTGTTGTCCTCATATTGATCGCTCGCATTGCTCTCAGTCCTCTCTGAGCTCACTCACTTCATATCTCCCTCCCTCCCTCCTATATAAGACAGTCCGCTCAGTCTTGTCGTTCCTTTCTTCTTCTTTCCTTCTCACCGTTCATCAACTCTTCCGTTTTGTCGTCGTTATTGAGGTGCTGGGTACTTTCATTGTACCTCTTCTCTTCTTTTCACTTTCACATCACTATCAAAACACCTTCAAACAGCTTCAGTAGCTCGTCTTGAAACCTCTCACCTGGGTGTTGCATTCCCCACACACAGCTTCCAAACTCCCGGAACTCAATTGAATCCGCCTCTCGTCAGATAGAATTCACGATCTAGCTCCAAAAACACCCCACTACAAGCTCACTTACACACTTTATTCCACCTCTTCTCCCACGTCATCTTTCAACTTTTAAAACACCCATTCTCATCCTTTTTCTTCTCTTTTTCTTCTCTTTTTCTTCTCTTTTTCTTTCCCCCTTCACACATCAAAATTTCAACCCTCTTACACACAGGAAACATGTCTTTCTCTGTTGTTCGCTCTGTCATGAGCTCTGCTCGCGTTGCCTCCAAGGCCGCCCCATTTGCTCGCTCGGCCCTGGCCAAGCCTACTTTCGGCGCACCCGTTCAGTCGCGTGCCTTTTCTGTTGCCTCGCGTCTGTCCGCAAAGAATGAGGTAATCAAGGAGACTGAGGTCCCTGTGTCTATCTACACCCCCGACGGCAAGGGTACCAGCGCCAACCCTGACCAGTTCAACATTCCCGTCAAGAAGGGCATCGCCGAGGCCGCTGCCGTGGACTCCGAGAACACAGACGTCGTCCCCCTCGACCCTAAGGTCTACAAGAGTCTGCCCCCCACCCTCCAGAAGATGTCCGTCATGGGCAAAGTCATCATCGTTACTGGGTAAGTATTCGCTCCTTCCCCCCCTCTCATTTCCTACAACCAATTCTAATAAGTCAGTGGTGCCCGTGGTCTCGGCAACCACATGGCCAGAGCTTGCGCTGAGGCTGGTGCAAAGGCCCTGGTCATCTTTGATGCCAACCAGGACCTTGGAGACGAGGCCGCCGAGGAGCTTCACCGCAAGTCTGGCATTGATGTCGTCTTCTTCAAGGTTGACGTTCGTGATGGTAACGCTATCAACGCCGCTGTCCAGCAGGTTGTCGACATCTTTGGCGCCCCTGACGTTCTCGTCAACTCCGCAGGTATCGCTGACTCCAACATCAAGGCGGAGACCTACGATCCCGCCATGTTCCGTCGTCTAATTGACATCAACCTGACTGGCTCGTTCCTCATGGCCCAGTCTGTCGGCCGCGCCATGATAGCTGCTAACAAGCCCGGCTCCATCATCTTGGTGGCTTCCATGTCCGGCAGCGTTGTCAACTACCCCCAGGAGCAGTCCTGCTACAACGCCTCCAAGGCCGGTGTTGTCCAGCTTGGCAAGTCTCTGGCTGCTGAGTGGGCCAAGTACGATATCCGTGTCAACTGCATCTCTCCTGGTTACATGGATACTGCTCTCAACAAGGTCCCCGCCCTGGACGCCCAAAAGAAGATCTGGAAGAGCCTGACCCCCCAAGACCGCCTGGGTGCTGTTGACGACCTCAATGGACTCTGTGTCTTCCTGGCCTCGGACTCGAGCGCCTTCATGACCGGCTCCAATGTCCTCATCGATGGTGGCTACACTCTCTACTAAGCCGTCTGCATCACAAACTAGCTTGACTGCTCTGCAACTAGAGCAGACATTATTCTCATGATACCCCAAAGGACCTCTTTCTCATATGGTATTTTCACTGTCTTGCAGACAATTTATTAGCCCTCACATTCAGGGCTTCTTACCTCCCAACATTCACACCCACTTCAACCGCTCTCTATTAATGTGGATGTGGAAAGAGAGTGGCGTGGTTTAAGATTTGATCTTTTTTATATTTCCCCATCATTACCTACATTTTTTTATTGTTTTGATTTTTAGCGACTGGTAAGGTGGTTTAAAGAAAGCATCTGTTTGCGTTTGCTTTTTCTATTTTTCTCTTCATATTCTTTTTTCGGCTTTGTCGGCAGCTTCGTGAGCTGTCCAAGCAATTATGAAAAGATTCTTTAGATTCTTTGACGCAAAAGGAAAAAAAAAACGGCTGACTTTATGAGTGGTCTGTGGCATACATATATAGACAGGGTATCGACAACACGGCAGTGCAGTCCGTGTTGATCAAATGGTTACGAAAAGAATAGAAGGATGTCAAGATCCAAATACGAATAATTGTTGACTTATGACTGGCTCTTTCAATGGCTCCCGTAATCTCGTAGTATGTTCTTGTTCAAGTTTATGTCATTGATTTGAATCGTAAACTAGGCACATATCATTTGTATATCTTGTAATATAGTCTGCGATAGGGGTGTTTGACTAGTTGTTTGATCTCTTTCTTCATTTCGCCTCTGCTATATCTTCGTCTTCCTCCTGTGGTATATCGTCGCCTTGCAAGGAAATTAAAACGCCAATAACCCCCTCTCTGTTGTTTGCTATCTTGTGTCGTTGCTGCATGGAGAATGGGCTCATTTGTAGATGTCCTTTTTTGGTCATCTGGAAAGTGAAAAAAGGAAACAGAAGAAAGTAAATAGAATCATAGAAAAACAATCGTAAGTTGAGCAGAAGATTGCTGGCCGCCATCTAGGCTTCGTCCTTGATCGTTTCTGCTTGCTATATTGCGCACACCTAGCCCTTGCGCGCCTTCTCCTGGGCCTTGGCCTCACGGGCGGCACGGACAAGTGGCGACAGCTGCGTCAAGTCCACGCATAGCTTCATAAAGTCATGCTATTTTGTTAGTTTTGCCGGCGCAAATGAGTAGCTGAAAATGCATTAGAATATATGACTCACTCTTAATAGATCATGGGCGCTTGCCCGCTTGTCGGGTTCTACCTTGAGCGCAAAGTAGAGGAAGTCGCGGAAAACCTCGGAGAGGTTGTGCTCGTCCTTGATGACGGGTGTACCATTGGTGGCAATCAGCCAGAGTGCACGCAGGGGCGACTCGGTCAGGTACGGCGGCTCGCCCTCGATCATCTCAATGGCCATGATGCCGAGCGACCAGATATCGACTTTGCGACCATACTCTTTGCGGGTCACAACCTCGGGGGCCATCCAGTACGGCGTGCCGACCATGGTCGTGCGCTTGTTCTGGGCTTCGTTGATGGTGGCACAGAACCCAAAATCGGTCAGTTTAATGTTGCCTTCCATGGACAGCAGGATGTTGTCAGACTTGATGTCACGGTGGATGACGCCCTTGGAGTGCAGGTGCTGCAGGCCACGAAGTGTCTCACGGCATACTGACGCGATCTGGCCCTCGGTCATAATGTTGTACGTAACCACATCAGTCAAGCTACCGCCCTCCATGTACTCCATAATAACCCATAGCTCGCCCTCCCACAGGTAGCTGTCGATAAAGTTGACGATGTTGGGGTGTGAGCTTTCCTTCATGACAATAATTTCGTTGATGATAAGATCCTTCTTGGGTTGTTGCTCCAGGTTCATCTGCTTGATAGCAACAAGCCGGTTGCTGCCCTTTTCAAAACCAGTGTAAACACCGCCCGATGCACCCTGACCAATCTTGTTAAAGCCACGGTACACGCGGTGCGGGTCACCGTCGGAGCAGATCTGGCGTAGGCGAACCGTGATGTCAGTGCTTGTGTTTGCACGCGGACGCTGCCGGGGCCGGGCCTGCTGTAACTGCTGCAGCTGCTGCTGCTGGAGTTGCTGTTGTTGAAGCTGCTGCTGCTGGGCTGTAGTCGCAGAGCGTGGTGCTTCGGCTGGCCGGCCAAACTGCTGGTGTTGGGATTGTGGTGGGGTCGGTTGGCCAACGGCTGGCTGTTGCTGTTGGCGTTTGCTCGCAGAGCGTCCGATCTGACCAGACGTGGGCGCCTGCGCCTGCTTAAGGGCCTGATTCTGCTGCTGCTGAACAAGTTCCTGTTGGTACGCGGCTGCCTGGGCCGCAGCGTTTGCCTGTGCAGTGGTTTGTGACGGCTGATAAGGGGCAGTGACACGGGAGTTGGAGCGTGAACGGTGCTCTTCAGGAAGCATGGGAGCATTGTCCTTTGGCGGGGGTGCCACCTGTCCGCCTGATGCATCATCCTGCTGGTGGGACATGCCAATTCCAGAGTCCTTAGTGGGCTGGAATGGCTGTGGCGCAGAGCGAGACGGTAGGCTTATTGGTGGGCGGGGAGCTGGTCTGCTGGGCATAAGGTTGAGATCCTTGACAGGTATAGAGCCAGTGCCGGGGACCCGGGGCACTGGAGGTGGTGAGCGAGGGTTGACGAAGCTGCCTTCGAGGTTGACGAGCGGGAAGCGCGGGCTCGCTGGCGGGCTGATAAGAGGCGACATGGGAGAATAGGCCTGTGCGCTACCGGATTGCGTCATGGTCGTTGCCACTGATGATGAAGAGAGTGCTGGTGGTGGCATACCTGGACGGGCGTCGTGAAACTTTTCCATATTCTGGTCTTCTTGGGGCCGTTCGCTCGTTTCGGTGTAGAACTTGATGACTTGCATCAGGGTTTCCGGATTCTGTGTGCGCTCTTTTTCTGTGATTCCGCTCTCGCTGATTAGCCGCTGCCATTCTTTGGGCAAACCCTGTTGTTTTGTTAGTATGTGGGATGTGCTTGAAAAGGTTGACAAAACAATAAAACATACGGTAAACTGCCCGGTGTTGCTATCGTAGCCAACATGAGTGAGATGGACGGGATTTTCTGGAGCAGAGATGAGAGGCTTCTTTGGAGAGCCGACAAGACTGGTCATAAAACCGGAAAAGCCCGACTTCTTGCGCAGGACGCCCGGCTTCAACTCTTTATTTTCATCGGATAAGCGTTTCGAGATGCTAAATTGAGATTCTGCTGATCTTGTGTTGACGGTAAGCGGAGCGGAAAGGGTCTTTTCGCTGATTTCGTGGGATGGCGTTGGCGACGCAGTGGCAGTGACTGGGGCGGACACGATTGATGTGGATGAGTTTCCGGCCAGTGGCGTGCTGGCGTTGGAGGCGCCACCGCCGCTATTAGAGGTAGGGGCTTGCATGGTCCTGACGGCAAGAGTATGAGAATGCTGGACGGGAGTGGGAGTAGACGTCTCTTCTATACGACTGAGGATGGCGGCGCCGTCAAATGGGGCGCCAACAAACTCTTCCGACGTTGATGTAAGCGCGCCTGGATTTGAGGAGGAGGATGTGCCCGGTTGGATGTACGCAGGATTGGCGACGGGGGCTGATGTGTAATTCATGCGATGAGAGGGGGCAGATGCAGCGGCAGATGCAGCGGCAGCGATTGAGGGACTGTTCTGATAGTGCTGGAGGAAGGATGCTGACTGTTGTTGAGGGTGTTGTTGTGATACCTGTGGTTGTTGGACGGCTTGTTGCTGTTGTTGCAGTTGATGCTGCTGCTGGAGCTGATAAGCGGGATAAGACGATTGTAGAGGTGACTGGAGATGCTGGTGCAGTTTCGGGGATTGCAACTGATACTGCTGATAGTCGGAAGGCAGAAACTCGCTCCCAGGCAGGATGGGTGATGGGTTGTTGAGCGACGGAGCACCGGCCGAGGGCAAATGGCGCGGCGAAGAGGATGTGGAGGAAGAAGTGTAAGCAGAATAGGAAGAGCGGGCGTGGGGAGCGCTGGGGGCACGCCTTAGACTCGTAGAGCTGCGTTTGCTCTGCAGGGAATGGGAGTCAACGGTGCGACCATCGATGCTGGCGGTGGAATGGTGGTGATATGACGAAGAGGAGGGGGGTGGTCTTTTGGTGAGTCTGCGACGATTCTGCTGGGAAGAAGTGCCGTTTGAAGAAGACAGGTTCAAGTCACCGTCCATGGTACAGAGGCGGCTAGACTAGATGGAAGACTAAAAGGGAAAACAAGGAGAACAGAGAACGGAGACTGACGGGACTGGCAGTGGCAGTGGCAGTGGCAGTAGTAGGTAAACTGGTAATAGTAGCAGATACGGACAGGCAGACAAGCAACTGACGCGAGTGAAAAAGTACAAAGCAACAAAGCAAGCAACAAAGCAACAACGCAGTATGGCAGTATGCTCGAAAGGAGGAGAGTGAGGAGGGGGAGAGAGGAGAGTATTATGGGATTATGAAAGTATATGGAAAGCAAGCGTATGCTAGAGGCAGATGGAGGCCTGTGATTGGCGGACGGAACGTGGGAGGTGGAGGGCGGGTGGGCGTAGTGTGAAGAGTAGTGCGAAGAGTGGGCGGTTTGCAATGCGTATTAAAGACTTTAGACTACAGAGAACGCCGTGCTGTACCAGCGAACGCTTGTAGTGTCTCAGGGATTGTCTATTCTGGCGTAGTGTCCTGTATTACCCGTTGGCTGTCGTTGGCTTTTGGCGTCGGTTTCGGGCCCTGATTTTGGCTGATCTGCTGCTGACTATTGGCTGACGTCTCTCGTTTCGGGGTCTAGCACCCTGTCCGACCTTTTTTATTTACAATACGTGATTGTTATTGTCTTGGTTGTCTTCCTGAATGTCCTTTGTTGACTGTTGACTTTGGCGCTTTGCTGGTTTGCTGGTCTTCTCTTGATGGCCTTTTGAGGCGGCGCTGCAACAAAAGGGTAACTGTGGGCCGCGGAGCTAGGAGAGGTGATAGTGCTGCAGCGATCGGTGCTGGAGTAGAGCGAACGCTGGGTCAAGTGGATTCCGGCTCTGGTTCTGTGTATTCTGTGTGGTTCGGCGAGTTGGTTGAAGAAATTTTCGTGGACGATTGTGGTAGTGGGAGAAGTTTGGGGTGGATGCAGGGAGGGGGAGTAAACGGCAGGGCGGTAGAAGAAAGGATGGAAAGGAAGAGCGACTGGAGGGCGAATTGAGGAAGGAGCGACTCTAATTGAAGAAGACTAAGGGACAATTGCGACAATTGAGGTAGGAGCAAGACAGACCAAATGAAGCAAGAGAAGCAAAAAAACATAAAAGTAAAAAAGCAAGTGCGACTGGCTAGCAATTGCAGCAACAACAATGGCAGTAGCAAACCAGAATGGAGGGGCACCCGTAACGGCGCCAGTTACAGGAGTGCTTCTGCGTAACGGAAGTGTGGGGACAACAGCAAGTACCCGAGCAGTGCCCACGGCAAGACGATGTACTTGTAATAGTATGGCGTATGTGTAGAGTGAGGTAGAGGTTAAAAGGCACGTAGAGAGGAGAGGACAGGAGAGGGAGGAAGGAGCAAGAAGACGGGAAGGGGCGTGTGGAAAGGCAAGAGTGACCGAGAAATGAAAATGGGACGCAGGCCGAAGGAAGCTGTCGACAGAGCTGTGCCAGGGAAAGAACGATGCTCGGGTGTAAAACGAAAGTACCGTTGCTGGCGTATCTCAATAGTATCTTACAACAGCTGGCACCAAATAGGGAGGAACGGTGGGGGGAACAATGATATTAATATATCAAGGATAGGAAGGAGCGAGATAGAGAGCAAGAAAAAAAAAGAAAAAAAGAAGAAGAAAAGAACAAGTTAATGATTAACATGGGAAAATGCTCCTAGAAGATAACCAAGAAAGACAGCTACGAGATAACGAGGCGGGCGAAAGCGAAGGCAGATAATCTTAAGAGCCGCCGGCCACTGTGTCATGTCCACGTCTGGAATTACTTGGGAGTATGTCAAGCCCCGTCTTCGCAGCGACGCTGTCTATCGCCAGTTGGGCAGGAGCAGGCTGGGGGAGGAGGGGGGAGGGGAGAAGGAGGGTGATGAACTGCAGGAACGGGACGAAGCAAGAAATAGCGACAGAGTTCGGACCAGTATACTAGTAGTTTATTAAAAGTATAAATTTAGATAGTTAGATAATAGCAGAAAGAAGAAAAAGGATGAGGATTGTGCGACTGACGGCAGCCCAAATTTGCACCACGTTTGATCCTTCCATCTAGTTATATTTTATAATAAAACCTAGTATTTAATATGCAATACAATACTCAATATATTGAATCGATATTGTATACATGATTAGATAAGCATAGAAAAGGTGAAGCTCATCTTTGAGTGTAATGGTGAGCAATCGCGAGTGATAAAAAGCACTCCTCGTGTGCACGTCTCATCTATCGAATCGAAAGGATGAAGGATTTATTTCGGAATCCTGTTCATCTTATATACAGACATCTGATCTTGAATACATTGGTGCTACCTATCGAGGTACAGGAATATTGGACGACGTGGTAATGACCATATATACTTGATAGTAGATTAAGGATAATACCTTGCCCACGTTACTGATTACTGTGAAGCCATGGCTGACCTCTGGAGTGATTCGTGTATCTAATCTCAATATCCCTTTCTGTCAATACCAGTGCTGGCGTTCTCGTAGCAGGTTCATCCAGTGTTGGGGTGGTACCATGAGAGCATTTCGTCACACGGCCAGCCGCAGTGGTTACATGACGACAGGCGATGCAATCTTGTTTGATATTTATACCATCTCTAGAATACGAGGGTGGGAGGTGACGAGGGGGTAGGGGGTAGATAGTAGTGAGGCGACAATATAGCATCACGCTATTGACAGTGGCGATACTTTTTCAAGTGCTGGATGCACTATCGCATAACAATGCATAATACGATAGATGACGACGACGAGGAGAATACGAGAATACATAGCTAGCTATCGAGTATTGAAGCAAAGAGCATATAAAGACAAGGCATAATGGGAAATAAATAGACAAGCCAGGTTGCCGCCCAGCTGATCGACATTGCACCGCTAGCAGTAAGCAAAGCGTCGAGCCCCAAGCGAGGAGCAATGCCTAATCAGCATTGCACCAAGTGCACAATCTTTCTCTATTTCTGTCGTTTTTCTGTCCTATTTCCTTGATTGCTACCGGTTGCATCGAGCTTCCCGAGTCTACTGCTGCCCGAACCCGTTGCTAGAAAGGCGACGCCTCCTTATTTCTCTACCATTTTATTATTGGTGCTACGAAGTATTTTATTGCCTAAAGCTAGGTCGATGCCTGAGGCAGCTGCATGTTGCCTCAATAACAATAGAATATAACCAGTTATATGACCAAGCTCACTTCTCATACCTAACCGTTTGCTTCTGTCACAGTGCAAATGAATATCACCAAGTAGGAATCGTGTGAATCGGGCGACAAAGAGGATGAAGGAACTGGACAATGATGTCAACAGTCGGGACGACAAGTTTAGTTATCATACGCCCTAACCTACTCAGTAGATCGTAACATGGGCTCATGCCGGCCGGAGCATACGTCAACCCTTGAAAGATATTTGATGGTCCAAGTTTGGCGTCTTTGCAAGGCACGGCTGTTCCGAGAGTATAGCCCGAGACATCGGACGAAAGAGGCCATCTCCGCGAAACACTACATATGCTTAATCATGTTGATCGTCCTTGGATGGAATACTTCCGTGTATGTTACCGTACCTACGAGTAGTGCACCTGCAGTGCCTACCGCATATCATCTATCGTGTCTATATCTACATTTTCCCGATCTGATGGGTGTTGTCTTTGTATCCAGCTCTCTTTATTCTACTGCCTGTTCTGCCGCTCTATGAACGTCTATCTTGCATAGAATCCTTACCCTGATGGCTGTACAATATTCAACTTTTGCAATGTATAGTTGCTCAGTGCCAGTCATCATTTATCATTCATCAATTATATTTGAATACTCAAAGCTTCTACCGTTCTATCCAATGACTATTATTCTTGCTATGTAATCTAAGATATTTTCTATCTCAATTGTATCGCTGTCAAACTCGGCTCACAACTGTCTATCTTCCGAATCATTTGGGGAAAAACCCAACTTCACGATGATCTAGTTTCCAATTAATTAATCACCAGTAATGAAAGCAGAACTCTAAGATAACTACAAATAGAAAGCTCATATTAACTCAATCCTGCATTTATTTATTAACCTCACTCGTGAACTATCAAGTCCACATGCAAATAATCATCTCATAAAAACGATCCGAGACAGTCGAGACAACTCAAGACCAAAATCAAATGCCAAGACTCTCTTATCGATTGTCACTAACACCCCAATCGATCGACACCCGTCCTCGAATGCGTTGAGTGTCACCTTGCAGTAAAACGTAGAAATTCAAACCTAGAAATACCAGCCCGCTTGATGCTTTATCGTCTTTATCACCATTTGGTTGTTGTCAACTCTTGTCAACTCTTGTCAACTCGTTAATAACGACAAGAAATAGCTTCGCTCCTTCCTTCTACGACGCATTCCCCTATCCCGTTCCCCACCTGCTGGTTCTCGCTGTGGCTAGACCTTTCGTTCCTTCCTTTTGCTTCTGTCGCTTCCGTTGCTTCTGTTGACCTCCTTCCACCGCTAGGTAGAAGAAAAGCGCTGCTGCCCATTGGCTGGACTTGGCGTTGGCTGGCCCATCCAGTATATCCAGTTGCCCTGCACGCCCAGACCGCCCTAGAATTACTCTACTAATAGTGCTAATACTACGGAGCACTCGTTGCGGACAGCTTGTCCTGTCCATGGGTTGGGGAACCCTTTTTGTGGATCCACCCCTGGACCTCGACCTGCTCTCTTACTGAGGCTACTATCCGTGCTATTCAATCCAATTCCCACGCTTTTACCCTCTTCCTCCTTCAACATCCCATCATCACCACCGCTTCCTTTCGCCCAGATTTACGCTTCTTGTCCCATTCCAGCATCTAGCTGTTGTCTTTGGGCCTCTCTGTCTACTATCCTGTCTACCTGTAAGCTTCTTCGCCACCCTTGCCACTTACCGCCCCTTTCACCTGCTCTCAGCGAGCTCCCTCCTCTGCGATCGAAGCAGATCACCCACCGACTTGCACCTCTTACCCTGTCGACATCCTTTGTCCACCGTGTATTTCGCTCAAAAGACACCCTCTGATTTGGCACCGACACCTGTCTTTAGTGGAGGGACTAACTACGTGCTCGTTGGATCTTACATAAGCGGCACATTGCATCTTGCTCGATATAATAGACTTTTTGTTTTGGTTTAAGCTCGCCTCCCACTCGCTCTTATATCTACCCACTGCTCTTTTTTTTCTCTTCCTCTTCGTGTCTACTGGCCTTCTATCTGCTATCCTTCATCACCCTTCACATATTCGTCACCTCACCTGCTAACTTTTCCAGCTCCCATTCCCACCTTACCACCTCCATCTCGTCACTGCTCGGCTCTCCGATCCCGACCCCCTCTTCATCCCTCTGGTACTCAGCTCCCCGTCTGGTTCTCGAAACAATGGCCTCCGGATCCTCATCGACTGCCCCTTCCGGCAATGAACTCTCTGCAGCTCAGCGTATGCTTGAGCAGCACAGCAGCCACCATGTGATTGTTGAATCCGTCCCTGATGAGGAGGATCTCAAGCATGATGCTGTCGTCGCTGCCGAGAAGGCTGCCGCTGCTTCGTCTGGTCCTGCTCCCTCTGAATCCCCTGCCGCATCCTGGGCTGCTACCCAGTCTGCAAATGCTGCTGGCAAGCAGAAGGAGAACGTCTCTGTCCCTTCTGCCCCGGCTGCCAAGATTGATACCCAGTCCCACGAGTCTTTCCCTGAGCTTGGTGGCCCCAAAAAGGCCGCTGTTACCGTTCCCCTCTGGAGCGTCAAGTCTGGCGCTGCTCCCAATGGCTCTGCTACAAACGGCGCCGCTGCCAACGGTGCCGACTCTCCCAGTCCTCGCGTCAGTGGCCCGCCTTCTATTAACATCCCCAACCGTGGCGTCTCCAGCGTCTCTCTTGAGGAGCACCAGATCCTGCCCCGTGGCTCTCTGAAGCGCCCCATCCCTGATGTCATCAAGGACCTTAACCGCAAGTCTCGCGCCAACATCACCATGCTCCAGCCCAGCGGTGGCCGGAGACAGTTCAACGCCACTGGCCCGCCCGAGGTTGCTCAGCAGGCCCTGCGTGACCTTGTCCAGCAGATCGGTGCCAAGGTTACCGTCAACGTCTCCATTCCCCAGTCTGTGAGACCTCACATCATCGGCAAGCAGGGTTCCACCATCAAGGCTCTGCAGGAGAAGACTGGCGCTCGTATTCAGCTGCCCAAGGCCGAGGATGTCGCCGGCGACGACGACGATGCCACCATTGACGTTACGGTCGAGGGTAATGCCCTTTCCGCCCGTGCCGCCCGGGATGCTATCCTCAAGATCGCCGATGAGCGTTCTGCCAGCGTCAGCTCCCACCTGCGCAACATCCCCGCAGAATTCTTCCCCTTTATTGCCGACCCCAGACGTGGCATCCTGTCCGGCCTCGAGGGCAACGGTGTCCAGATCCGTGTCCCTACTGCTGGCCCCAGGTCCGCCAAGCCCCCCACACCCGCCGCCCCTGGTGGCCGGCCCATCTTCAATCCTCTTCTGGACGACAATTACATTCAGCTCTCTGGTGAGCGTGTCGCTGTCCAGAATGCTCGCGCCGAGATCGAGAAGCTTGCCGCTGAGCTGCACCAGCAGCTGGAGCTGGAGCAGGCTTCCATTACCCCCGGCCGCCACCAGTTCATCATTGGCAACCTCGGTATGCCCGCAGAGGAGTTCTACAACCAGACTGGTTGCGTTGTTGTCCTGCCCGAGGACCCCGAGGACGATACCGTCTCTATTGTCGGCCCTCCTGGCCAGATCTCGGACGGCTTCGACCTCGTAAGCGAGCTGGCCAACGGCATGCAGTGCTCGAATTATGATATCTCACGCTTCCATCGCCAGGCCCCCGGTGGCGCTGCTGTCCACGCCCGCAATGTCACTCGCTACCTGCGCCAGCGTAACGAGATCAAGCGTCTTGAGCAGGAGTACGGCACCCAGATCAACACCCCCTTCACTAACGAGGGTGCTCTTCCATGGGAGCTGTACGGACGTGACGGCAAGAAGGCCTCCCGTGCCCAGACCGAGATAAAAAATATTGTCTCAAGCCACCCCCCGACCCGCATGGCTTCCATGCCTGTCGACCCTTTCTACCACCAGCACCTGCGTGACAACATCCTGCCCCGTGTTCAGGAGGACTTTGGTGTCTACCTGGTCGTTCCCGACAAGGCGGACAAGGCCGAGGCCGGTGCTCCCGTGCTGTTTGTCTACGAGGGCAAGCCCGAGGATTCCAGCGCAGGTTACACTGTCCCCCAGACTGTGCCGACTGCCCAGGAAATTGCCATCTACCAGAAGGGTGTCCGTGATGCTGTCCAATACATTTCCGCGTTCCTTGCTTCCCAGGAGGAGCTTAAGACTACCAGCCTCGATGTGGCTGTCAACATGCACAGTCGCCTGCAAAAGTTCATCAAGCGTGAGCTGGCCTCTTACCCCGCTGACCGGCCCAAGGTCCGCGTTTCAAGCACTGGCTCCACCGTGAACATCTCCGGTCCCAAGTCTTCTGTTGACGAGCTCGTCGCCCAGATTGAGGCCTTTATTGCCCAAGAGATCGAGGACGACAAGGAGCGTGGTTTCACCCTTTCCTTTGACATTCCCAAGGGCATTGTCAACCGCCTCGTCGGCAAGGGCGGTAGCAACATCCGTGAGCTCCGTGACAAGTTTGACGTTGAGATCAAGGCCAACGACGGCTCGGTCGAGCTCAAGGGCCCCAAGGCCAAGGCTGAGAAGGCCAAGGCCCATATCAGCTCTCTTGTGCGCCAGCTCGCCGATGAGACTACCTACTCTGTTCTGATTGACCCTCAGTTCCATCGTGAGCTCATTGGCGCCCAGGGCAGCACTATTAACCGTCTCCAGGCAAGATACAACGTCCTTATCTTCTTCCCCCACGCCTCCAAGGTCCCCAAGGACGACGACTCTTCTGCTGCTAGCGATGCTGGCAAGCCTCGCCGCCAGCAGGCCCCCAACGAGGTGACCATCCGTGGTCCCAAGAAGGGTGCCGACGAGGCACGTGAGGAGCTGATGAAGTTGTACCTGTACCTCAAAGACAACGCTTTTACTGCTACCATTGAGGTGCAGCAGAAGCAGGTGCCCCTGCTGATTGGCAAGGGCGGTGCTGCCATGGAGGCTCTTCGCCAGGAGACTGGTGCCAAGATTGATGTTCCCAACAGCCGCGGCGACCCCGAGTCAATTGTCGAGGTCCAGCTCAAGGGTACCAAGGAGCAGGTCGCTGCTGCCAAGAAGGTCCTGGAGAAGAAGAAGGCCGAACTTGACGACACTGTTGTCGAGACCATTGAGGTCGACAAGAAGTTCCACAAGGCCCTGATCGGCTCTGGCGGATCCAACATCCGCGAACTTGTTGTCAAGGCCGGTGGCTCGGATGACCGCAGAGAGCTTTCGCGCGCCATTCAGTTCCCCAACCAGGACAGCACCGACTCCGCTATCAAGATCGAGGGTCGTCGCCAGTTTGTCGGGAAGCTTGTCCAGCAGATCAATGACTTTGTTGCCCAGCGCGCCAGCCAGGTCACGGATGCTATTGATGTTCCCCAGGACAAGCACCGGTCCCTTATTGGCCGTGGTGGTGAGACAAGACGCCAGATTGAGTCCCAGTTCAACGTTGTCGTCGACATCCCCCGCCAGGGTGACTCCCGCACCGAGGTCAAAATCACCGGCCAGCCAGCTGATGTTGAGAAGGCCAAGGAGCACATCAAGTCGCTTATCAAGGAGCAGCACTCGACCACCATCCAGATCCCGCGCAGCGCCCACCACGCCATCTCCAACAACGGCCAGTTCTTCCGCCGCCTACGCAGCGATCACCAGGTCACTGTTGACCACGCTGGCCAGGCCATTCCCGCTCGTCCTGCCGCCGTTGCCGCTCCCACCAACGGCTCGCTGCCTCTGATCACTGACGACGAGGAT
The DNA here is from genome assembly GCA_029298715.1 of Ophiostoma ulmi. Taxonomy (NCBI): domain Eukaryota; kingdom Fungi; phylum Ascomycota; class Sordariomycetes; order Ophiostomatales; family Ophiostomataceae; genus Ophiostoma; species Ophiostoma ulmi. The sequence continues at coordinate 1,183,904 of JANSLN010000002.1, read as the reverse complement.
GCTTCTGCCGATGCCCACTCGTGGAGTGTTGTTGAGGCTACTTCGGCTGAGACTGGTGATATTCCTTGGGTTCTGCATGGCACACCCGAGAATGTCGAGAAGGCCAAGAAGGCCATCGAGAAGGCTCTCAGTCAGGCCGGCGACAGCAGCGTCACTGGTTACCTTGTCCTGCCTGATACCCGTCTGTTCCGCCACGTCGTTGGTCAGGGTGGCAAGAAGATCGACTCCATTCGCAAGCAGAGTGGCTGCCGCATCTTTGTTCCCCAGGGCAAGTCTGGCCAGGAAGCTATCGAGGTTGTTGGTTCCAAGGAGGGCGTTGAGACTGCCAAGGACCTGATCCTTGTTGCCGTTAAGGAAGGCTCGCAGAAGCGGGAACAGTAGAGCAGGCTCTCCTCTTCCGTGCCGGAGAAATGGCCACGGCCCATTCGGTAGATGTCTCACGATGGTACGCGTACCGATGATATTGGCTAGAGATTCATGTGTTTTCTATTGGTCTAGAATTTGGATGTCAACAGAAGAAAGCTAACGGAACCGAATGATTTGTTTCCTCGTTTTACTCTTTGCTTCCTTTGCTTCCTTTGCTTCCTTTGCTTTATTACTATTCACAAAATGATTGGAGCAGACGAGCCAAAAAGTCAGATCTCATAGCGAGCGTTAATGTTTTATTTTTATTATTATTACTGCTTTCTTGCCATGTGCTCATTATTGCAAAACAACAGACGCCTGTACCATGCAGCTTAGCTTACATAATCTAATACGATCAGAGTGGTACTGTTTACAGAGAACAGTGAATGTGAGCCCAGCCTCGAATGGTGTGATGCAGTAGAGGTGTGGCTGACATACGTAAGGCTGAGATAATCTGATACGTGACGTCTCGCGTGGAAGGGTTTACTTCTCATTGAGTTTTCGGCACGGCAAATACTTGATCCGGAAACCCTTGAATCACGTGCACAGAATATTGTCTTTCGACTATACAAACTAGGATTAGCGCCTAATTGACCTCTTTCCACTTGATTAGGGCTCCACCGCACGAAACTCACCCAGAACAATTGGTAGAGGGAAAGAGCACGGCGGGGACCAGCGTACCAAAAATTTGTAGTGGGCTCGAAAATTTGCAGCATAGGCCTACTTTTTTTTTTGCCCTCCCAAATTGGTTCGAGTAAAAGAGATCTTGCTGCTTCTTGACACAACAACATCACGAGTCGACCAATTCACGACAAACCCGTTCACCACACACCCATACCGACACAATGGCCTCTCGACCGACCGTCACCATCCACGGCGCCGATGGCAAGCCCGGCAACGCCACCCACCCCATCCCGGCGGTGTTCCTGAGCCCCATCCGCCCCGACATTGTCCAGCAGGTTCACACCGGCATGGCCAAGAACAAGCGCCAGCCGTACTCCGTCAGCGAGAAGGCCGGTCACCAGACCTCTGCTGAGTCCTGGGGCACTGGTTAGTGACTCCCCCAATGATTTATGGATAGAAGATGGGAAATATGGAAATGCCGAGATCGAAGAGGAAGAGGAGGACGAGATCGAGGGGCACGACGAGACGAAACCTTAAAAGATGAAAATTTCGACGGCAGACTCAACGGGCACAATTTGAAAAGGACGACTGCATATGGATGGACTGGAGACTGCAACGAGCAACGAATACTAACAAGCCAGGTCGCGCTGTCGCCCGTATCCCCCGTGTCTCCGGTGGTGGTACTCACCGTGCCGGTCAGGCTGCTTTCGGTAACATGTGCCGTTCCGGTCGCATGTTCGCCCCCACCAAGGTCTGGCGCAAGTGGCACGTCAAGGTCAACCAGGGCCAGAAGCGTTTCGCTACTGCCTCTGCCGTTGCTGCCTCTGCCGTCGCTCCCCTGCTGCTGGCCCGCGGCCACAAGATCAACTCGATCCCCGAGGTTCCCCTGGTCGTCGACTCCAAGGCTTTCGCCACCACCACCAAGACCTCTGCTGCCATTGCTCTGCTCGAGACCATTGGTGCCGGTGCTGATGTCAAGAAGGTCAGCCTGTCCAAGAAGCTGCGTGCCGGTAAGGGCAAGCTCCGTGGCCGCCGCTACCGCCAGCGCCGTGGTCCCCTTGTCATCTACGACCCCGAGGTCGATGGCAAGGACCTGACCCAGGGCTTCCGCAACATCCCCGGTGTTGAGACCTCGTCCGTCTTCTCGCTGAACCTGCTCCAGCTTGCCCCCGGTGGCCACCTTGGCCGCTTTGTCATCTGGACCTCTGCTGCTTTCGCTGCCCTGGACAAGGTCTACGGCTCCACCACCGAGCCCTCTGCCCTGAAGAAGGACTTCCTGCTGCCCTCCAACCTGGTTGCCCAGGCTGACCTGACTCGCCTGATCAACTCCTCTGAAATCCAGAGCGTTCTGCGCGCCCCCAAGGGCGAGGCCCGCACCAAGCGCAGTGCCGTCCTGAAGAAGAACCCTCTCAAGAACAAGCAGGTCCTGCTCCGCCTGAACCCCTATGCCGCTACCTTCACCAAGAACACTGTGGCCGAGAAGAAGAGCGCCGACAAGCCCGTCGGTGTTCCTGCCAAGTTCAAGGTTCTCCTGAACGAGGCATAAGCGTACTAGTCTTTTAAATTAAAAAAAATAAAAGATTTGTGCTGTTTATGTTTTTGTTTAATGAGAGGTTTATTCTTAACATTTTTGTCTCTACGCTCGGTTGAGGAGTGAGAGACGTCCAATTCTGACGACTATGTAGAGAAAGGGAACGAAAAAAAAAGTATTTCGGGATTCGAACTGGTCAAACGGTGTTTTTTTCTTTTGTCATTCTATTTTCTTGCCAAACTATGAGGTATCCAACACGTCATGGGACCAATAATACCATGTTGCTGGGAAAGATACTCCCCAAAAAATATTAAACTTGGGAAATTCATCAACTGTCAGATGCAAACGTGAAGTGTAGTCTCGGGATATCTTACTCTGAGAACATGTAATATGAAGACTGTAAATTCCTGTGTCATGATATAATGAAACTGGATGCATTAACATCTATACCAACTATATCCATGTATATCTTATGATTCGTCTATACACGCCATTAATTGTTGCTCGTCGCTTATAACAAAACTCAGAACCCCCTCCCCCCCCTCCCCAAAAATAAAAAATAAAAAATAAAAAAATAAAACCTCAAAAGTACAAGCCAAAAAGACGACATTGACACGCCACTTAGCAGCCCATCCATTGACCGAGGTTACCGAGCTCGCCGGCTTCATGTGCGGCAGCAACATCGGCAGCTGCGGCGGGAGAGCTGCGCAGCAGATCCTCAAAGTCCTGCACCTTCTTGATCTTCCAGAACTTCTGGATACCAGCAACAAGACGCTTTGAGCAGGCCTCGATGTTCTCGTCACTCTCGGCGGCAAAGCAGAGACGGAAGTACGCCCAGCCCTTTTCGGTGCGAATCTCGTCCGTGGCACTGAACATGCTGCCAGGGCTCACAAGGACCAGCTGAGGCTTAGAGCTCAGAGTGATCATAAGTGCCAGTGCGAACAAAGGACCATCAAGGACAGTGCTGCCCTCACCGTCAATATTGGCGATAATGTCAGCCTCGGAGCGAGGGGCCTGCCACAGGGGGTGGGCCTCAAAGTGCATGCGCAGCCACAGGAACATACCGCCGCGCGGCCAGTCGAAGCTGAACAGCGGCGTCTTGGTGATGACACCCCAATCGGCATCAGTAGAGCGCACGGGTGTGCCCTGCTTCAGCTGGAAAGAGCCCTCGTCGAGAATCGTGCACATGCGGTTCATGCGGCGCTCATACTCGCCGCGCAGACCCTCCAGCCAGCGTACCCAGCCGTCCATTTGCCAGCCGGAGAATGACGGCTCCGTCTTGCTAGCAGATGCCTTGACAACACTCTTGCGGCCAAATAATGATGACTTTGGCTTCTCAGTAGCAGCAGCATCGTTATCATCGCCATCAGCACCCGAGCCGGAAGGAAGTGGGCCCATGACAAGCTCGGAAATAAGCGATTGGACGAAACCAGAAGGCTGTTGGGTACCGGTCTCGTTGATACGGTTGAAGCGCTCAATCAAGGCAGGCTGGGCAGTAATCCAGCCCAGACGGCAGCCGGGCGCCACAGTCTTGGAGAATGTATCGAGACGCACGACACGGCCATCAATGTCGATGTTGAGGAAAGAGGGAACGAGGGAGTCCAAGTACTCAAATCCCGACGACCGCTGGCCCTTGACAGTCAGGTCTGGGGCAATATGCTCGTTCTTGGGCTTTGCCATGCCGCGGGAAGCAGCCTCGTTGACAGCGGCCGAGGGATATTGCAGGTACCAGTACGGATCGTCCTCTACAATGATGAGGTCAAAACGGCTGGAGACCTCGTAGAGCTGCTTGCGGCGCTCCAGGCTCAGCAGAATACCGGTAGGGTTGTGACCCATACTGCTTTTGTTAGCCATGTTCTCGAAAATGAGAGAGGCGAGAAAGATGATGAAAAAAACTTACGTCACAGTATACATGATATGAGGACGGAGACCCTTGGAGTAGTCCCAGTTGGAAAGGACGTCATCAAGACTGCCAGGGCCATATGCAACCATACCGCCGGAGTCGGCAACAACAGGAGCAACCTGCATACCCTTGGGAGCAATCTGGCTGAGAACGTTGCCATATACAAACGTCTCACACAGCAGACCAGGCCGCTCGGTGATGTCGTTGCGAGCGGGGCTCCAGTCGTTGACAAACAGCTCGAGGGTCTTGCTCAGGCCGTCTGTAGAACCGACAGTCAAGATGACCTCGGCACCGTCCTTGTAGGGCACATTGGGATGCAGGTGCTCGCGCGTAAACTCGCGTATCCAAGCCTTGAGAGGAGGGTAGCCATCGGCATTTCCGTACTGAAGGGCGGTTGCAAGATCAATCTTGTTGATGGGGGTGGTGCCTGGGGGTGCAGACTTGGGAATGACAAGGTGAGCAGGTGCTTGGCGGTCTGACGGTGCCGATGATGAAGATGAAGAGGAAGAAGAAGAGGTGAGGTTGACAGCAGCGATCTGGTCTGTCACAAGGATAGCATCCTCATCATCGGCATCGGCGCTCTGCTTGTTGGGAGACGGCGTCCAGCGTTCTGGCTTGGCAATTTTGGCCTCGAGCGTATCATATGGGAAGAACTGGACATTTGGCAGGCCTTTAATTAACAAAAATGTTAGTATCTATTTACTGTATGTGGCATATTAAATCCGCTACCAAGACTTACCGCCAGCCAGGTTGCCGATACCCGGGATCTGGAAGAACTTGTAGTACTCCTTCATTTTGCTGGTGATCCGGAGCTTGGTGGTTTCGGCATAAAGGTGTGTCAGGTCACGCGGTGCTGGCTTGACCCCAACTAGGTCGGCATCGGCCTCGGAGCATGAGTCGTCATAAACATCCGGAGAAAAGGCCGGTGACGGGCGGGATGCCGAGAGCAAGGTTGAGTGGTTTGAGTCATTGTCCGGCGATGCGGTGGAGCACGTGAGCTGGGACTCGATCAGGGCGTCGATGGAAAAGTCCATGGCAGCCATATTGTAGAGTCTGGTTGAATTTTCTATATTTCCTTATTTTTTCAAGGATATAAAGGAAGACAGATGAGTGGTGAAGATAAAAGAGAGGTCAAGATAACGGGGGTCGGCCCGAGTCAGTAGGAAGAAGGAAGATGTATGTAAGCCGTTTAGCTGCCTGGGCGTCGGCGGCAGTCGGTATCAGTGGGTGCAGGGAGGGCGTGCGTGTGCGTGCGTGTCAACGGTTGTAGACGGCAAGAGCCCGAGTGGGCGATAAAGGCCAGAGATAAAGATAGTAAAGATATAGACAAGGGGAAGGCACGAAGGGCGCAGGAAAAGATGGGGTTTGCAATACGAGTACAAAATAGGAAGGATCCAAAAAGGGTCTAAAAAGTACAGACGTTGATGGGAAGGAACCAATAATCAGAATAATATCAGGAAGGAACGACACAAAGCACCCAAGCACACAAGCACCCAAATCAGAAGTCAAAGAGAGGTGAAGGAAGGAAGGCACGTGGCATTATAAATCAAAACCAGCAGACGAGCTAGAGCTTCTGTAAGGCGAATCGTCTCGGACGGTGGAGATATGATCCTGGGCGCAGTAACCAAGGGTAGTCACGGTAGTAGATATTCATGAGAAGAACATTGCAATAATCTGTGAACTTTTCTGTGTTTGTCAGTATTAGTCTGTGATATAATACTTGGTTCATGATTTCTACAGTTATTTGTTGCGACAGCTGAAACCAGAACAGTGAGACCTGCCTGTCTGCCACTTAGTGAAGAATAGTGGGGCCTTCTCTTCACCGGAGACTTTGACTAGTGTGTTTACATACTATCTTCCATCGACACGTTTAATTTGTATTAAATATTGTATTTTATTTAAGTCTTTGGACTATCCAACGCTCTCCGTTGGCCGGAGATAGCTTATGGGGCACGATAAGGCGATAAGTGTGGGAAAGCACCCAATACAAATACGACAGCGAACACAAAGTCGACGCAAGAGCGGTTGGCCAATAGCGCTAGATAGGAAGGCGCCCTTGTGAGCTTTGTAGGCTCTGGGAAGGAGCTGCAAGGTCGCTCTTTCCATACATTTTGAATCGGGGGGGGGGGGGGGGGGGGGGGCTGACCTTCCTCTTTGGCATGGTGGCATGACAAGAAGAGCACACGATCCAATACTACCCAATCTGCTGCAGCCGGCTGACAAACAAATGCATAGACACCACCGTAACAACCTTCTAACGGATGCAGATGCACGGCGGATGCGTGCTAATTTGCAGCAGGTATGAATGCAAAGCATTAAGCCCTCCAATGCTCTTGCAACAATGACGAAGCAGAGGGAGGAATGGCGATGTCGACATATCGAGTTCGCTTGCCACTGACGACGACCAAGTATAAAAAGGACGACGACAGTATAGAAATAGTCTTGTGTGATGTCTTGTATGAGGAAGCTATGTGCGGGTAGAGAATATACAGGCGAGATAGCATAGATATTGTGCGTGCACCAAAAAGAAAACATGCAGCTGTACGAAGTAGGGGTTTTGTGATGTAGCCGACACACAAGCGACAAGGGCTCACCGCTCTTCAGCCTCAGGGCGTGGCGCCGGTGTGCTCAGACTTGGCATCCTCTGCTGCTGCCTGCTCCAATGCGTTGGCCGCACTTGCTTCTGGGTCGTAGATAAAGCCTAGCTCCTCCAGCGTGGTCGCCGTGTGGCCCATGTCCTCAAATTTGCCCTTGCCCATGGGTGTGATCTTGCGCATCCAGAGCAGCCGGTCGTCCCATTGCGGCGGCTCTTTGCCGGCCCGGGATGCTGCATTTTCGCCCTCCATGATGCGCTTATATGTGGCGTTGATGTATTTGCCGTCGTCACCCGACACCCAGACATGGTACGCCGGTCCGCGCACCTTTTCAGTCTCGCGCTCCCACTCCTCCATCTCGGCCTTGGATGGCAGTGCCAGCGTGTTGGCCCACACCCGTGCGAGAATGGCCGACTGTGCCTGTGCCAGCGGGTAGGGGATCACCTTGATCGGCAAGCTCAGGAATGCCAGTGTAGGGTGGTCGATATGGATCATGTCGTCGTATAGCCGGTGCACGCGCCGGCCGGTCGTCAACATTGGGCTCAGGCCCTCGGGCGTTTTTTCACCGTCTGCCGGCCTCTCCTTTTCCAGAAACGGAAGCGAAAACAGGAACCCCGTGCAAAATACAACAGCGTCAATGTTGGTTATCTCACGCCCGTCGACTAGCCGTACGCCGCGCTCCTCGACGAGAAACTCCTTAATCTCCGGCACTTCCTCGACCTCAACAAGACGACCAAGAGCATCCTCGGCCGTTGGTGAGTGCACCGACAGGTAGATTGGACGCTCGCTGACCTGATTGATCTGGCTTGCAATGTCTAGACCCGACGCAGAGTTGCCCACAACGACTACTCTCTTGCCCCTGAACTGTTCTGGGTTGCGATACCGCTTGGAGTGTGAGATGACGCTGGGATGCGCCTTGTGGAACTCACCAATCTTGGCAATGGCTGGCACAAACGTGGTCTCGTAGTGTCCGTGGGCCACAATCACGGCATCAAACATCTCGGCTGACCTGGAGCCGTTGCTTGTGTCTGTGGTGTGAACCTCCCAGCTGTCCACAGCCTCGCCATCACTCGTCTCATTTGGCTGCTGTAGAAGGCGGATGTCGTCCACGTTTGTTCCAAAGTGTATCAAGTGCCGCACTTCCTGGGAGCAGCTGACGAGGTATTCCTGGATGGTCTGGCGTGTGGGGAATATGAGGAGTGGCTTGTCCGGATGCGCTGCCTTGTAAAAGTCTGCAATCGGCTTGTCTGTAAAGCCCATCAACGGGTGAGGGATATTGACGTAGAGCGAGTCGTACATTGCCGTCGGGAACTCTAGTGCTGTTGGCTCGCCCGGTTGTGGCTGCAGCTGTACCGGCGCATCTGGCGGAAAGTACGGGCTCACTTGAGGAATCGGATTCTGTGGTGTAGCTTGGAACGTGTGATTCCAGATGCCACCAACCTCGGGCCGACGCTCGTAGACGACAATCCGGTCATACACGCCCTGGCCGGCAATGTATCTTGCCGCGGCGAGACCACTCGAGCCGGCGCCGATAATGGCCACGCTCCGGACCGCAAATCTCTGTGAAGCCATATGGAAGTGGTGTGGTGCAATGTACAGTAATTGTGATGTAGGTAGAAAGATGGTGAGATGCAGAGACCTCGCCGACCTCACTTATTGACCGGACACTTCTCCGACACCAGGTGAGAGTCCGCCCAAAATCAAGCCACTTATGAGCAAAGTGGAAAAAGCCGGGACGATATGCAGCGGCTGCTTGACGGTTAGCTGATGAATCTGTTTAGATAAAAACATGGGATAAATGCTTGCTTTTATGTTTTTATGTTTTTATGTTTCTTTATTATGTTTCTTTATTTTGTTTTGTTTTTGGCTTGCTGCAGAGCTAGTCGGCTTCATTCGTGTATTCCTGTGTGCTGTATCCTCGTGCGCTGGCCGCAAAAGAATGGCAGGGTCAGACCAAGGATACATCGCGGCCCGTAAACTAAGCACCGATTCGGTGCTCTTGGACGCGAGATCAACTTCTCCCGACAGGTAGGCACAAGAGCACAACTGGCTCGCAAAAGTCAGTCGAGGTGGGCTGAAGTGGAGTGTCGTTTTCTGCCGTGCGCTTGATGGGTGCTGGACTAATTGGGCTCACCGCCTTCTGTAGCTGGTCGCACCTTCCCCCATTCATCTCATCCATGTCATGTCCAAATCCAAGTGAAGCTGGCGCGCAAAAGTGGGGCACTAATTACTTCCAACTCCCAGCCGCGTGAGAACAAGCTCCTTCCTTCTTTGCTGCCATAGGCGCGTTGCATTGACGAGGCTTAAGCAGACGTCGTTGCACGAACCACCAGCTTGAACGCTGTTCAGAAGTCGGCGCTTTTCAACACATTCAACATCACAACTCCTAGACCATTATTTTCAACTCTAGTAGAAGTTCGACTGCCTTCTTTATTCGAATACAGGTACCACCAACAACCTCCACAACGCGATCACTGCACAACCAGCTCCAACCGCACAACCTCACCTCGATTAGAATCGACGACAGCTTTTGTCATGAACTATACCACAACACGTATTCACACAACGCATCTATAGTCCTGGCCGAACCCGGCATCCGAATCACTTCTGATGGCCTCAGGGCCTGCAGACCCGGCCGGCGGCGGCAGTGGACTATCGACGTCCGTACCTGAGATACTCGCCGCGTCGACAATTACGCCAATCGCCCAGCTAGGACCGCACTTGGCCACCGATAACAAACAAACAGCTCTTGCAGTCCGTGGCGAAGTTACTATTGTGTGGCCATTCAACTCTGTCAAGCGGTCCCTTGCCTTCTTGCTCGCTGAACCTGATGTTCGTCTACGCCGTCAGAAGGGCCAGATTCGCGTCCAGCTCAATGGCGCCTGTGCTGCAGCTGTCGCCAAGAGCGGGCTGGGTAGTGGCGATGAGCTGCTGCTTAGTCTTGACAGTGCATCTTGGGGTAAAGACGAGTCGTCTTTGAACCTTCCAGGTTCGCGCGTCGAGTGGCAGCTGGAGTTTCACGACCGATTTGTGCTGCGGGCAAGATTGGGTGAAGACCAAGAGACCCGTGATATCCTGGTAGATGGGCAAGGAGAGGAGGAGCAAATAGAGGAAGAAAAAGAGCAGGAAGAACAGCTCGAAGAGCTGGTTGGCGACCATGCAGCACATGACAGTTTTTCTCACGGCAGTACACAGCCTTCCACGCCGCGAGTCTCGGATCAGCTCCACCACGCAAGGCCACATCTCCCCTTCCTCAATAACGAAGAATATGCCTCGCCGGCCTTTCTCAAACGCGCACGGATATCATTTGGCTCCCTGTACGAGCCAGGCTACGACATCTTTGAAGACGATGGCGGAGTGCTTGGTAGGGGGCGGAAGAGGACGCGCTTTGGTCGGCCGAGCAATACCTGGCGCTACAGCAGCGTTTCCGCCAGTCCAGAACCCGAATCTCTGCCCCAGCCGGAAGAAAAAGAAGCACAGACACCCGAGGGCGAAGCTGCCAAGCACATTGCTGCTCCTCCATCCTCCGATACAACCCCAAAGACGGTGGCAATGCCAACACAACCAGCTCTGACCGGACTTGATGCCCCATCATCACCACCCGCACTGGGCATCGCTACACCAACACCTGCACCACGGCCACAGCTAGTCGAAGATTTAGTATTACCGCCGGCTGCTGATGTAGCCACTAACGAAGTTGTGGAAGAGTTACCGGCCCCCGTTCCTGTCTCCGTATCCGCACCCCTGGAGCCGAGTGGCATTCCCAATCCCTTTCCGGTCTCTCGGGTAGCACCCCCGACGCCAACATCGGCTCTTTTTGGTGCTCCAAGTTTTTCTATGTCTAGCGATCCATTTCGCACAACCTCGATCTCTTCTACACCTGCAGTTGCCGACACGATGGGCTTTGTTACTGACGACACTCTGTTCAACGACCACGTGCGATTCTCGTTTGGTGGCCACCCAGGTGGATTTCAGCAGCAGCAGCAGCAGCAGCACTCTCTACATGTGGACATGACCACTGCTTCCGCTCCCGCTCCCGCTCCCGCTCCCTTGGCTGATGAGCACCTTGGAAGTCACTATCAGTACCCAGACCCAGCATCTCAGCTCGCCTCCCATGTCTCGCATAGTACACCCTTTGGCAGCAGCTTTGGGGATGTAGGCGCTGTACCAATATCAACTGACGCACCACCTGCATCATCAACTGAACATGTTCCGTCTGTCACCAACACATCACAGGATCATATGATAGTTTGGCCCATTAGTGCACCGGTGCTGGATACACAGCATGCAGAGAGATTAGTCTCAGGCAACAGCAATCCATTTGCTCAGCCAGCAGTAGTGAATTCCAGCGTTGCACCAGCAGCTGCTCTTACTGAGGGTGTCTTTGAAGACCAGCCGGTCAGTGTGTCCGATCTGCCTCGTGAAGTGGACGATTATGGAGACAACGACAGACGCTATCAAAATGAAGCTGAAGAGGAGATGGTTGATATGGAAGTTGGGCCCCCGAGTGAGCCTGACGCTGGTGTCGAGGAAGTCGAATCGGATGAGCCTGAAGAGGCTGAGCCCAAAGACCACCTGTTTGAAGCTGACATCGACGAAGATGCTGATGGTGATGAAGACGATGGCCAGCAAGGTGTCGATGACGTTGATGACGACGACAATGACGACGAAGATTCCGGTGAGCCAACCGATCAACCTGGCGACGATTACGACATGCGCAATTATACCAACATTGATGATGATGTCGAGGGTGTCGACATTCCTCTGAAAGCCGCAGTCGCTACTCTAGAGGACGAAGAAGATGAAGAAGATGAAGATGAAGATGAAGATGAAGAGGGTGAAGATGAAGAGGAGGAGGAGTACGGCTCTGACGAAGAGGCAGAGACCAGGCTTCATAATCCTTTCTCAGCTCCGCAGTACGGCCAGTCTACCGGCCAGGACTACGCTAAAGAAGCTGAGGAGTATGACGAGGATGAAGATGGTGAAGGCGAGGACGAAGAGATGGAGGAGGAATACGACGACGACGAAGAAGAAGAAGAGGATGAAGAAGCATACCACCAGTCACAACCAGGCTTCCAGCGGCCGCAGATGTATCAACCATCGCAACCAAAATCAAGCGAGCCCGTGGTTATTGATCTTCTGTCTGACTCGGACGACGATGAGCAACCGCCCCCAAAGCAATCGGCAGCAGTCCCGAGACTACCAGTCCTACCTACAGAAGAAGGTACAGCGGAGACCACGGAAGAAGAGTATGATGAGGAAGAGGTCGGAGATGAGGAAGAGGAGGAAGAGGAGGAAGAAGACGAAGATGGGGAGGGTGACTACGATGACGAGCCACAGCCCGGTGTGCAAGAGGAAGAAGAGTATGACTATGACGAGGAGAACGAAAAAGAGGAAGAAGATGAAGACATATACGAGGAGGAAGTCAAGGAAGTTGTCGATGAGGAAGGCTCTGCGGCTTCTCAAGTACAAAATATCGCTGAGTCTTCTCAAGACAAAGAAGTTGTAGTAGAGGAAATGCACAAAGAGCCAAAGCAGCAGGAACCTCAGCAGAAAGAATCATCGCCCGGAGAGGATGAGCTCGAGGCTGAGCTGGAAGCAGAACTCAAGGCTGAGCTGAAGGCCGAACATATTCCTTCACCAACCCCTTCTGTGTTGGAGCCTGCCCAGGACCAAGCAGATGATACAATTGATGCTATCAAAGATGGGGTGTCTGAGGAGGTTGCAGCCCTCGAGTCCAATGCACCTGCACCTCAAGGGAAAGATATTGAAGATCATGGCCTGGAAGCGGACAAGGCAGCACCTGTGTCTGAGTCTCTGCAGATTGATGACCAGCCTGAAGATGCCGACGGCGATGTTGCCATTAGCGATAATACCTCTTCCAAAGTACACATGGACCAGCCATCTATTGTACTCGAGGGTAGTGCTGTTGATGAGCCGGTAGAAGAAGCAAAGCCGCTAAAAGAGCCATTAGCAGCCGTCTTGAAGACTCCGTTTTCGCCGCCAGCAACGCAGCAAGTCACAGACATTGACATCAGTGAAGATGAAGCCGTGCCATTGCCACAGGAACCTGAAGTCATCGTCGAGACCATTGTCGAGCCTGTCGAGTCCACCGCCGACCATATTGAGACTCCGGCCGTGGTGATTTCTGCTGCCGAGCTTTCAGAGTCTGCAATTCTGCCAACGCCGGTCCAGACTCAAGATGCACTCGACGTGCACCAAGCCGCAGCAAATGACTATGACACGGACACATTTGCAGACATTGATATCGACAACCAGGTTCAGAGCCAGATAATGTCGGAGATCGTAATGAGCTTCGACTACGAGCATCGCCCGGATATCGATATGCAGAGTGTGTCTAGCAGCGGTGGCGATGTTGATATGGATAACCGTACCGAGAGAGCTGAGACTGCAGACGAGGACCGAATGTTGGACGAATATCCTGCTACCCCTACTGCTTCTTCAGCCCTCGTCGTTCCTGCTGGTGACGGCGACGCGATGGATGTTGATGCTGGAACAGATGTCGACATGGAAAGTGTCGCGTCAGAGCACCCAGCAGTTGTCATCGAGGACGCTGACGAGGCAGTCCCATCTCAAGACAACAACGTCTCGGACGGCGACGATGCGGGAGCAGACCAGACTTTGGAGTTGCACCAGGAGCCAGACAAACAACGACAACAAACGCCAGCTCATCCCACTCAACCCACAACAGAAGGCCTCACAGATGAGCAGCGGCAGCAATATCAACAGCAAGAAGTCCAGTCATCCCCCTCAGCATCAGCAACTGCCGATACTCGTCACAGAATGTCGCTCCGGTCAACAAACACCCGGTCTCTCGAGAAGAGCACCAGCCCACAGCCGACTATCGAGGATACATCTCTTGCAAAGGCGACGGCACCTGCACCCATACAAGAACCATCAACTGGGTCGTCAGAGCCGTCTGATGCCAGCATTCTTCTTGCCCGTGCCCCTACGACTCGACGATCCAAGAGAGCCCGGGCACAGAGCAAGGCATCTACTACCCAGGAATCAGGTGACGGCGAAGACGACCAGCAAGGCCATACAGCCCAAGCCGAGCCAGGCGCAGAGAATGCACCAGCAATCACGCCATCGTCCAGCACAAAGTTGTTGTCTGCAAAGGCATCAGCATCGGTCATGGCGGCAGCTATTGGCACACCGTCCAAGGAGACAGGCGCGGCGGATCAGGTGAATGATGCTGATGTCAGTGAAGGCGACGTTAGTGTTCTGTTGGCCCGCGCAGCAACGTCAAAGAAGGGGACTGCTCAGGATAAGACGGTCATTTCTCCTGTTCCTGTCTCTACCCCTGCTTTCGCTTCAGCTCCTGCCCCATCCTCTACGAGCTTAGCCCCCCCTCCAGTCACTACCCACACCCGACCGCAGCTGTCAATGGCGGAAGTCAAGCTCGCACTGGACCGCAGCCGCGATCTGATGCCCGACTGCATCCCGCTGCGCAACCTGCGTCCAAACATTAAGACTGTGCTGGACGTGGCGGTTATAGCTACTACATCGTCGGCCGATGACCCACCTCGACGCACGCGCACGCGACAGTATGCCATGTCATTTACGGCCACAGACCCCTCGCTCGTCGAACATGTCTCTGCATCGCGGCATCATCTGAACTTTTATGCAAAGGATGCCAAGACCGGCGTTGATAAGACGCCGTTGCCAATCGATATCGACGCTATTGTCGAGGTTAAGCTGTTCCGTGCGCACAAGGACTCGCTTCCATCGTTCCGCGCGGGTGATGGTCTGCTGCTGCGGCGCTTCGAAGTCGTTGCTATTCATGATAAGGGATTTGGACTACAGTCGACTGACGAAAGCGCCTATGCTGTGTTCCCGCGACGTGCAGCAGTGGAGGGCGGTGCCCCGGACAAAATTCCTGATGCTGCCACTGGTGAGCAGCTGTCTGAGATTGCAGAAGAGGCAGTACAGCCATTGGTCGACGCAGTGGCAGTGCCGACGCCGTCGCCATCGCCTGAGCCGCGCATCAACGGTCCGCCAGTAGAGGACATGGACCGCGAGGCTCAATATATAAGCCTGCTCAAACAATGGTACCAGCTGCTAGACGAGGGTGCCCGTGCGCAGTTGGCCGCCGCCAACGCGAGATTCACGGCTGTCGACGAAGCGCAGCGTAGGGCACGGAAAGAGTAAAAGCTGAAAGAGTAGATGCTGCAAAGGAGGAGAACAAGGGGGGTTAGTATAGATTTAAGCGCAATACTCGGGAAAGATATACCCAGCAAGCACTACAACAGTGCGCATAAGAGAATCAAAATTCTTTAATGAAGAAACCAAAGAGATCTAAAAATGCAGCGAAACACTAAAGAACTAAAGCCATCTTCCATCCACGAAATAAAGACTGACATCGTCTATTGATGCTCTGAAGGGTATGTATAGAATGAAAACGAGTACAAAATAAATCAAAATAGAAGCAAAAAAAACAAAGAAACACATGCCGGTAAAAGCAAACCCCAAAAGTAATGCGCCTTCTTTTGATGCAGTATAAACAGATATGACAGAATGAAACAAGAAGGTGTGCACCTCACTAAAGATCCATCCACGAGTTAAGCAGATCCATCTCGCCAAACATGCTCTGGTCATTGAGATCCATGGAGTTCTTATCGCCATTGCTGCTGCCCATGCCCAGATCAAGGTCGCCCAAGTCACCCAGTCCATTGAGACTGCCGAGGTCGCCGAGATCGCCTAGATCGCCAAGATCACCCGCAGAGCCGCTGAGCCCAGCCGTACCAGGCCCTCCATCGAGCCCGCCGCCTGGTAGACTGGTTAGATCAACACCATCCAGCCCCCCCGTGGCGTCATCTTGACCAGGCACGCCAGTGGCCGCCGTGACCAAGTCCATGGCAGAACTATCAAGACCCACAGCTGCAGCTGCAGCTACCGCGGCGTCTAGTCCGGCTGACAGGTCGGACTGTGCTGGTGGCGGCGGGAGCGGTGGCGGCGCCATTTGGGCCTCGACCTTTCTGTGCAGCCGCACAATGGCTTCGGCCATTGCAATGTCGGCCGGATCGCGTGACCGCTGGATCTTCTTCCACTCCTCGGCCTTGAACGTCAGGGCTTGGCGCAGCGATATGCGCCGCTGTACAGACGCCGTGTTGGCAACAATAGAGCCAGCCAAAATGCGCTCATGGTGTTGTTGCTGGTTGCCATCTACGTCGACGCCTTCGTTGGCATTGTCAATGTCAACACTGTCGACGAGGACGTACAGCGAGTCGGGAGACGGCTCGTTGGTGACGTCGGCAGCACAGATCAGGGCACATGCAACATCGTATACAACGCTTCCATTACCAAGTTCGGTCTGTCGCTGCACCTCGTCGAGAATGAGCTGAAGAATCCGAGGCGCCCCGATTAGACCCAGTCCAGCCACAAACTGCCGATGGGTGTACGACGTAGGCATGTCATTAGCGCCTGCGTGTAGACTCCATTGCACAAATCCTTGCATTGTCTGGCGAATAGTAGCATAGAGACCTCCTGCGGTTGGCACACATCCACTGCTGCTTGTGCTGTTATTGGAAGAACCAGCGCTACTTCTAGCCCAGTTCACAAGCTCGTTATGCTCGGCCGCTGCCGTACGCCGCGATCTCGGAATGCTTTGTTTCAACGCATTCAGCAGAGGATCAACATCCTCATTCCGGGGATCCTGCGCCTGGAAGATGAGCAGGGCATGCTCGAGGGGCTTGGCCACAATGTTGAGCAGCGCCGTGAGCATTAGGCTCGCCTCGCTTGAAATGGACGCTGGCTGCAGGATGAGCTGCAGAATCCGGATAATGGCCTTTTGCTCAACAACCTTGTCGACTCTGAGGGCGTTCGATAGGTATGCCAGGGCTGTGACAAGTGATGGCAGCAGGAACGTATCAACAAGGTACTCGATGCCAATCTTGAGCGCCTCCTCCTTCAGAGCACCAGTGCTTGTGGCCTGGATGATTTGCTGAAACAGTGTGGGTGTGAGCATATAAAATTGCTGGGGTGGACAAGACGCCATGAGATCGTCACTAAGACCGCCAGCTTCAGTATCGAATAGACCGCGGATCCAGCTGCCGAGATTCTCGCGCTCCTGGTCCGATAGCTCGACAAGTGTCCGGCTCTGGGGCCCGACACTGAGAACCTTGGCCACAAACGAGTCCGGCGACCACTGAATGCCCAAGTCAGCAATAGATAGGTCGTAGCGGTAAACAAAAGCCAGGAGAAGGATTAGTACAGAGCCGAACTCTTCGTACACGGGCTGGTACTCGCTCTGGTCGTCTTCATAGCGCCAGCCATCAAGAAGTTGGCATAGAGGGTACAGGATGGCTGATGGGCGGTCAAAGAGGAGGAGCACGTCAAATGCCAGCGGTTTCTTCACTAAATTGTTGCAGAGCGTCTTGAGGGTAGCCGTCTCATGCGTGCGGCAGAGGTGGCCGAGAATCTCGACCAGAGCCTGGCTGACGGCAGCCACATTGCCGTCCATGTTGTCGAGCTGGCCAATCAGTACATCAATCTGGCCATAGTCGCCCATGCACTGCTGGACTAGCTGCTGCTTTGTGTAACGGCCGCCGGCCGGTAGGCTCTGGTAGGTCATCTCACCCAGGAGGGTCTCGATGCTCGACTCGGGAATCAACCCATGCAGACAGCACGCAAAGCAAAAGTCTTGACGCACACTGTCGGTAAAAGTGTTTGCGTTTTGATTATCGTCAAACATGGACGACATGGTAGGGAATGCATTGGTATCGACGCGACCAAGAGCTTCAGAGATGCAAAACTGCGGACTAAACTGGTAGGAGGGCGAGGCAGCCAAGGATGCCAGAAGCAGAGGAACCTTGTTGATCAGGTACGATCGCAGTAGATGCGCAGAAGTCTGTCCCTCTCGACGGAACACGGCGTTGGCAAGGACGTCAAAGGATGCGAGGATCAGGTCTATAGCAGTAGATTGCAAATCGCCCTGGTAGCGGTTGTGAAGATATGCAAAGATGGATGCATCCTGCACAAGTGGTCGACCAACAAGCTAGAACGTTAGTTTATGAACTACATGGCACCAAGTAGCAAATAGCACAGCCCAAAACTTACAGCAGCATTCAAGTAGATGTAGAGACCCGCACGCGAGTTGCGGATGGGCAGTTCGGGAATGGCCAGATTCTGCAGACCAACCGTCGAGTCTAGCAAGTCGTGGATGTTGTCATTGACTTGTTCTTCCTTGCTCTTATCCTGGTCGTACTGGCCGAGAAAGTCAGAGCAGAATTGGTCAAGTCGTGCTGCTGCCGCGGCAGAGGTATGTGAGACGATGGTGGTGAAGCCCTGCATAGTAGTGGTCAAGGCCTTGCGCGCATCCTTGGCATACGGCTGCTTCAGTGTCTCTAGAACAATCGGGTCATCCAGCACGGCCAGCAACAGCATCACAAAGGCAGTCCGGCAAGACTCCATACCAGCCTGTTTAAAGGCCTGCTCCGATAGGTCTGCGGGAACTAGTGCAGCCGTCGTAAAAGACGATGCGGCAGCCGCAAAGAGCTGCATCCAAGCAGACATGGTCATGACCGCTGCAAGTGCGCTTTTCTTCCCGCGGATGGCGTTTTCTTGGCGCACTGCATGGACAATCCGGTAAAACATGGTTTCCTCGGTGTTAAAAGAGCTACCCCAAATGACAGACGCAGCGCCAGAAGCAGAAGTAGTCGGGGCTGTAGCTGTGACCTCGGGATTGGCGCTGCTCCCACGAGGGTCGTCCGTTGCTGCCGCTGCCATAGCAGCTTCCTTGCGCACTGCCTGTGACGAGGAGTACCGGTATAGTCCCTGTAGGACAGAGATGATGTCCACATAGCCGAGTTGTAGGAGAACCTTGAGGTAGGCCGGAATGCGCGGGTCAATGGGTGCTTCGCAGACATTGGCCGGCGATATTCTCAGCTGTGGCTGTGTTTTTGCCGATGGGCGCAGGAGTATGTCGACGAGGATGACAGGCGAGATGGGGTGTTTTCGCCGCTGGACTGGCGCAAATTTGGCAAAGCGATCGACGTCGAGACGTGTTTGGAGACAGCGGCGGATGAATCTCACCCATTGCTGGGCGTGGTCGATATTGGGTACATAGGCGAAGCTGCCACCAGACTTGTATCTTGCAGAGTCTGCTGACTGGGAGCTTACAGCCAAAGTTGTCTGGTGAGGCATTGTTGCTGTCGTTGTGGAGGGAGAGTCGGGGAGGAGTCGGGCGAGAGGGGATCGGGAGTAAGACGATTAGGAGTGAGGTGGTCGAGAGAGGAGAGCGAGGTTGTGATGTCGTGATGCAGCCAGTTTCTGCGAGCAAGAGGGCCGGTTGATGATGGTTTGTCAATGCGATGCGAGCGACAATAAAGATTCGATTCGAAGAGTATGAGGAGTGCGGGCTATGAGGGTAGCACGGGCGAAGCGTGCGCCGAGTCGTTTAGTAAAGACTTGGGAAGGGTTGCAATAAAGGGCAGTAATGCCAAACAAGGAAACCCAAAAATGCCCCTTCAAAAAGGTATCTCCAAAATGCCGTCAGCCTAAAACCATGATAGGAGAGTCACAATGGTGGTGATGTAGCTAGAGGCAGTGACGTGGGTCGTCGTTTCCTCTCTTGGATGTTTGTAGGGAGCTCCTTCCATGATGCGCAAGAGATGGAGCGCGCGCGCGCAAGTGCAGAGCGATGGCCCATGCTCAAGCAGTGTGGCTGGTTAGTGTGGCGTCCGTGAGCTTGAGCAACAGTGGTAAAGTGGCTACTCTGTTGTATTGAGCTCAAAGTTCAATATTACATAACCAATCCTCATAGCTAGTACGAGTATAATCACTTTGATTTTTCCTCACCGATAGCACGATACCGTGGGATGCAGTCGAAAATGCCGATGCTGATCTGTCGCCACGCCCGCGATAATTGACACCGGTTCAGTCTCTAAAGAGTCAAAACTCTAGAGGTAGAAGCGGACGTGACGAATCAGTCGTATGAGGATCATCAGTGTGTTGACTCTCTGTCTCTGGTACTTTGCCATGGCAGCTGAATGATCAGAGGATGTTTGACCCAACATGTAAAAAGATGAACATAGTTGCATATATTTATTTAATATTTATTTAGTCAAGTAACGGCGACCGGATCGCGAGTCCGCTAATGCCGAGAAATGCAAGGCCTGTTGGTACGAGATGTACATGGGTATTCGTGAATATCCTCGGGTTGAGGCCTCTTCAGTTGCAGCCTATGTTGGATCCTAACTACAGCATTGGGTGTTGGCCGTAAAGGATCCGGTGCCTTATGTTTCCCGTTTCGTATTGTGTAGGAACCCATGTACGACCGAGAGGGATAAGCGAAAGCCAGAGAGCAGTCAAGGGAATGCGGAAATAAGCCACCAAGGAGAGAAAGAGGAAAGGTGGGAAATGACAAAGGGAGACCGACAAGAGAGGAAATGATGATCAGGTGGGGACCCATCGACTATATGTTGTCCGACAGGATCTTTGGGAATATTGTGCGTACTATATGCTGATATATTTGCTAATATTGACAATGTCTGTCGTTTGATGAGGTTGACGTGACGTGAAGAGAAGGTGTGCACTATAGCTTGATCAATGAGTGATGCGAAATGTAGTCGGCAAAAATATGGACCTTGTGCAGTGGAAAGAAATGTATTCCGATATCCAAACAGGATGTATATAGATAACCAAACTCAATACAAATCAAAACGAGTAATGCAGTGGAAGAAAACACAAGCAAGCAAACAACCAAGCAATCGACTAACTAACCAGAAAAAAAAGTAAAAAAAAACAAACAACAAACAACTCAAGTAACGCCGACCTATGCGTCTTGTAATCCTAGCAGATCGCAGCCATGGTCGTATCATAGAGGCCACTTTGTGCTTTTCTCTGCATCGCGTGTGCTTTTCAGTCCTCCTTCCAATAAACTCCAATAACACAATAAGACAGTAACATAGTAGCAATCCCAAGCCCAGACCGGCTTAGTTTTAAAGAAGCAAATAGAGCGGGAAAATATCCAAGACAATGGTGCATATAAAGCAGAGACCCTTGCATGTCACCGCCATACGGTTACACAAACAGACGAACACCAATACTCGTCCCGAATCATTGGTGCATCTGTCCGTCCGCGCTGCACTGGTTGCAGGCGACTTCAAACTCAACATCGGACTTGAAGAAAGCTAATCCTGCTCTCTTTTAATGTTGGGCCCGCGAGCGTTGCTGTCAACATTGCCAGGAGCGCGAGGACCGAGCATCCAGTCTTGCATAGCCAGCCATTCGCTCCATTTAGCTTCAGCATTAACAATCTCCTCTTCCGAGACGTTTTGCAGCGGTCGCAGGAAGGGCACCGTCTGGCTCTCATCCATGTCGTAATCCGCTTTCACTTTGAGCCAGTTCTCGCTTTTGGCAGCAAACAGGTAATTACGGCGCTCTGCCTCAAGGACAGGGCCGATACCGGCCATCCAGTCATCACCAAAGAATCCGTGCAAGACGGCGGGGAAATCAAAGGCGGTAGCGATTAGGCGCCGGATGTAGGGCACGAGCGTGACAAAGGCACCGGGCAGGGCGCTGCCACCGCCCGAAGCTCCTGCTGACCGGGAAGACGAGGGGACTCCCCCGGCACCAGGGCCACTCATGCCCATATTAGGAGTTCCGGGAGTCGAGTTTCGTGGCTTGGAGGACAAGACCGGGTGGACGAGCCGTTGGAAAGGTAGCTGAATATTGACAAAGGCCGCGACGGCCTGGACTGGGGCCGAATACTGGGCATGATCGAGAAAATAACGCACGCACGACTGATTCTGGACATGCCACTCAAAGATGTCGAACTGGGCATCGACAAATGGCTGAGAAGAAGAAAATTTCGGGTTAACGCTGGCCTTATAGCTAGAGATAGGAGACTGGCTATAGGGATAAGGCTGTTGAGTGGATGTAGGGGTCGGTGGGGTGTGATTTGAGAAGTGAAAACTGGTTTCAAAGGGGGAGAGGGAAGAGGCAGGATGGAAAGAGGATGACGAGCGAGATGCTGATGGTGTGGCAGATTGAACATAGCGCCCTGTACTCGTGGTGTATGTGCTTGGGTCAAAACTGTAAGAAGATGGATGTGCTACCTGTTCTTGTTGGAAGGAGAAGCTTCCTCCTGGACGATTAAAAGCCATTGCAAGATGTGCCCAACGATGATGTCGACAAGATAAAGAGATTGACGAAGACAAAGACGGCGATAAAGACAAAATATTGAAGAAAATAGGAGGACAAGACAGTGAAGAGATATGAAAGTAGCAAGGGTCCTTATAAAAGGGAATCAAATAGGGAACAGGGGTGCAGGGCACAAGTGGTATATATAGAAGTAGAAGGCGAAGAACAGCTCCGATAATGCAAGAGACCGACAATGTACGGACGTCAAGATGACAGATGGGTAATGGGATAGTAGGGCAGCAGGGCAGTAAAAATAAACATCAAAAGGGACAGGGCAGCAGATGCAAACAAGAGGGGTGGTGGAGGAAGGGCGGTTAATATATGTCGTTGATGATGCCCAAGGTTTCTCAGAAACCGAGTTCCTGGTAACTGGAGGTGGATAGTAGATAATGGTTGGTATTTATGGCGTATAGTAGACGATGACCGGCTGAGACAACTTAGTAACAAGTCGAGTGCAACGGATATTATGTAGGCACGACAGAAGCAGCCCTAATACGATGGACGTCTGCCGATGTGTGTATATGAAAGCTGTGGCTTTTTTCTCCGGGGAGGGTGGCAGCTACAGCACGAGTGAGTATGCGGGTTGCTGGCGGATCTGTCTGATTTGGACGTCTCTTCGGGAGAGAAGAGTGTAATGGTAGGAAAGGGAAATGGGCCTAGACGTAAACAATATTGTTAGTAATGAGTTCCCCTATATGCATCTATACGACCATATTGTATGGGACGACTTCGGGATGCCCGTGAACACTCCTACACTTTTTAAAGAATAGATTATAGAGGCCACGAAAATCAAAAAATTCATAAGACCATGCGAGGTGTCGTATGTAATTGGGGTGTGAATATTGAATATTGAAAAGGGGAAAACGCCGATGTGACAAAAAGGGCAATAACAGCGAGGCGGCAAGACATGGTGAGAAGACAGCCGGTACTAACAGCTGGCCACCCTAAACTTGGACCCCGAATCTGAGATTGAGAGTCTTGGAGTTTGGGGTTTAAGGTTTTCAGAGCCTTGAAGTGGTTGAGAGTCGTGGGTAGAGTGAAGAGACCCTAGTGGTGTGCAGCCAACAGGGTGCGAGTATAAAGCTGAAATTATGTATATAGACAAGGGGTGGGTGTGTGTAAAGTGCAGTCGGAGTGCAGTCAGAGAGTGCCGGGTAGAGCGGGTTGTATAAAGATGGAGATGGGTGTCAAAGAAGCGAAGAAAGAAGGTGGGAAGTCTATGATGATATAATGACAGAATCGAACAACACAAGACTAGGGCAAGGTAACGGCCGGGGACAGTGTATCCCTTTTAAATATGAATACTTGTAAACTTAGCTCAATGTCAACGTCGACGGATAGCAAGTGGTGCCGGTGCAAATGCAAAGAGCTAGCTTGAGCGACTATGGCATAGCAGTTTCGGATTTCGACTTATACAGACGAGGTGAGGAGGTGTATATCTAAAGGTACGTACCTGACTGCTTTGGTGAGAGGATGCAAGGACGGCGAGCGTCGAAGAAAGGGGGAGAGGTAGGGCTTAGAGGAGAGGGTTGAGGAGGGGGGTGTTGGATTAGCAATGAGGGTGGGATGGTAAGAGTAGATTTAGTTGCAAGGGGAGCGGGACGTTCGAGTAAGGTTAATGAGTGGAAGACATGCAGTAGACAGCTGAAGTTTGATGGCAGGCATGGAGGGAGGAGGGGGATAAGAGACTGGATGGACTGGGTAGACAAGCTCTGAGGGCCCGAGATCCACCTATAAGTGTAGATATGATGTATACGGGGGAGTGGTCGATCAAGACTAGCAAAGAAGACACGAAGAATAAACTAGAAGATGAAGAAACGAGGAAAAAAATAAAGAGGAACAAGGTACCTGTCAACTATAATATATAATATACAATTATACAATTATACAATTATATAAAATAGAATACGAGTACAATGGGAGAGGATAGAAGATGATATAAAAAGAGGAGACAGCCAAGTTAGAAGAGGTGGACCAAGGATATGATGAACGATGGCCAGGACCAGGACCAAAACGGACGACGATCGACAGTGAAAAGTAAGAGAAGAGAAGAGTAGAGAGTAGTAGGGAATGGCCAGTTGGCGAACGTGGCTGTCGAGAAGAAATCAGCTTCCGCGATCACTGGAAGGAGTCGTAGAGACAGAGGATGGAGGATGGAAGGTAGAGGATGAAAACCGAAGGATGAAGGATGGGTGTACTTTCACTTGCAAGGGCCGTCCCGAAGCCAAGTAGAGGAGGGTAAACGTCAACTCGACAAATGTCTTTCTCAAGTTTATTCTTCATCTCTCTCCTTTTTTGAAGTGAGGAACACAAGGAGAGAAGTAAGTGCTAATTACTCCGTACAACTGAGTTGGTGAAGGTGGACTGTGGGGGAGTGGAACCATAGTCAAGCCCTTGGGGTGTATATTTTGGTGTAGGGTAAAAGGGGGCGTGTTAGATGAAAGACGGGCCGGGGTGAAATAGTACTTTTTTTTCTTTTTTTTTTCTTTTTTCTTTTGTTTGTTCTGGTAAAGATCTCTGGCCAAAGGAATAAAGACGAAGAATTACCTTATCGGTCGTGAGAGTTCTTGTTGAGACGTCGAGGGAGGCCACGGGGCAGCTGGACCGGTAGATATCCATCCTATTTGATAAAAATTAAGGCTGTGGATAGAGTGTGCAGGCCCGAGACAGAGTGGCCTTTTAAAATATTTCAAAATATGACAGCATCTACACCGAAACAAGGCGCCGAACACAGATCTAAAGATCAAGCTATAAATGGAGGACAACGAAGAAAAGGGTAATGGTCACGAAGAGGCACGCCGGCACCGAGGAACACTGTCCCACTAGTAGATCAACAATGACAGTAGACAGATAGCAGACCGAAGATATCAATGCCATAGAGATTCTCTAGATGCTACTGGTGTTGAGTCATTCAAGATGCAGTGAGCGAGGTGTGTGTGGCTTGGCCGGCGATGACTTCCGAGGGCATTATTGATATTCGGACTCACAGTCTCCTTTTCCCTATTACTTTTCCCTTAATCTGTTTGTCTCCATATGCAGACAGTCATACTAGCTTAACTGCCAGTCCAGCTGCCTCACCGTCAATTTGACTGTTCTCCGTTGACTGTTGCGTCTGTTATGGTTCTTGGGCTAGTCGACAAAAATCCCAAGAAACAGTAGGTGATATGCACAGAGAACA
Source organism: Ophiostoma ulmi (assembly GCA_029298715.1). Classification (NCBI taxonomy): domain Eukaryota; kingdom Fungi; phylum Ascomycota; class Sordariomycetes; order Ophiostomatales; family Ophiostomataceae; genus Ophiostoma; species Ophiostoma ulmi. The sequence continues at coordinate 1,158,504 of JANSLN010000002.1, read as the reverse complement.
GAACAACAGCAACGAAAGAAACAAAAAGCATTTTTTTCGGCGACTGCGAGACGTTACGACATATTGGTAGTCTGTAATGAAATGGTCAAGGTGTATCATGACCCGGCGTGGCCCCTAGCCAAAAGCCACGCGCGCGCTGGGGGCATAGGCGTGTGCATGGGCGTGTGCATGGGAACGCGCATGTCGGCTTTAGATTGAGCTAGGCTCTTAAACCGGCAGGCTGCGTTGGGTCGGTGAGGAGAGAGAGACGGAGAGAGAGAGAAAGTGAGAGAAAATAGAGATGGAAAAAGAAAGGAGAAAAAGAAAGGAGAAAGGAGAAAAAAGAAGAAAAAAAAAAGAAAAGAAAGAATGAGCAAGAATGTAGAATGTATTGATGGGGAACCAATCAAGTGGTGCGAGAGGCTGCAAGAGGATCTACACGGTTCATACGCCGGCAAGATGGTACGATGTTGATGCGAGGACATGTATTTAGTGTAAAGACAAGAATGAGAGAGAGCATATTTACAAAAAGTGAGGCTTAAGAGGGCGCGATGGGGTATGGGAAATATTAGGAAATAGGAAACGATGCTCATGCAGCAAAATGTAAGAGAAGGCGCGTACGTAATATACTGGCAAGTATCGGAAAGAGCGAGCGGCAACAGTCCATCGCGCCTGCCCTGGATCGCAAAACGCTGTAGCATTGTAGGGTAGTGTTTAGTGTCCCAGCGAACAGGGCGGGGCCAGCTTATCGAGATCGTATCGTATCGTAATATTGCTAGATTGCTAGATTGCAAGTAAGGCGCGATGGTGCCCTGACTCCCTCGCTCTTGCCTATCCTGTTATTGACTAAGCATACTCGTAGGTAGCAATACAACCTTGGATCGGTCATTTTCCAAGATAGATGACAAAGCGCAAGACGCTGGATAACAAAACAGCAAATTTGTAGAAAACATCCTTAATTGAATGATTTTATTCTTCCACTCTCTAACTAAATCCACTCTAACAAGCGCCCAGGGTTGTCGAACTGGCTCCCTCTGCGCACTCTCCCTCATCGGGCTAGAGGGTGAAAGAGAATTAAAGAAGACGAATGTACATTCTCTTTTCTCTCTTTTTTCTCTTTTTTCAGCTACACAGTTCGGGCTGTCCACTTGTATTTAGAAGTAAGTGGTAGAAGGAGGAGTAAATGTAGAAGTAGATGTAGACTTCTACCAAGACGCCACATTCAGGGGAAGACAAAACGAATTAAACGAAAAGAATACTATAAAAAGACTAAATACGAATTAAAAAAAAGCAAAGACTTTGCAAAGCATCATTCTGTGCTCAGCCAATAGCTTCAGCATAGTTTTAGCATGGCTGGTGGAAATGATTATCACAGGATTTTGCTAAAGCATGAGAAAGTCAAAGAAACCGAGGTAGAATGTCGACAACGAACACATTCCCAATTAGGTAATTGGGTAGTCATGCACTCAGACAGCCCTGCTTTGAGAGAAAAGGAACAAGACAGGCGAACAACACAATCGAGACACCAAAGGCAAAAGAAAGAAGTGAATAGACTTGACGAGAGGGGAGTGGAGAAGCAGTAATCCACATGAGATGATGAGCATGATTAGCATGATTAACCAGGATACACGCCAAGAAAGTAGATATAAGGTGGTTGTCAATGATGGACAGATGGACAACGTCGTCTTTGAGCAAGGGGGGTGGATCGAATAGGAAAGGAATTGCTGAAGAACAGTGGCTTTACAGGGACACTTAAGCAGGCATTTTCTTATTTTATCAACATTTAGCAGACAAGAGGAGACAATGTTCAGCAGGCGTTGACCGGACCTTTGACAAGATCGGCACATCCTCAGCTCAGGCAGCGGTAGATGACAAGCGATCTACGGCGGGACATGCCTGTAACTACGTACTTGGTCATATATGCATTCTAGTAAATTGTTTAGAAGAACAAACATAGAAAATTTCAAACAACAGAGTAAAGCATGGAGTATAGTTGCAGCCGGTGCCAAGTCCGAGTAGATCTTTTCAGTTTTCTGGCTCGTCTGGATTTTGCGGATGGCCTTTTTTATTACTTTCCTTTCTTTCTGCCCTGCTTTTTTATTTCTCCGTTATTTTTATTTCTTCTTTATTTTTATTTCTTCTTTTACATTGCGTGTACCATGGGTCGTCCCTGGGATGCCGTCTAGGGCGGCGGCTCTAGCTGAACAGGGCCGGCATGGCGTTGTAGCTAAATCAGATGAACAGAGGTCAGAGGATCAGAGGATCCGAATGTCAGAGGGTCAGACAAACTCTAAACAAAAAAACAATCAAGCAATCAAGCAATCAGACAATCAAACAGTAAAATAATCAAGCAATCAAACAATAAAATCGGATGAATCAAGATCTCACTTAGTAGACACTAGATACTGGCTAGACACACACAATACTACCGTCTCCCTTGATAGATCTATTCAGCTGAGGTGACTCTGATCTACAGGTACCGATGGTTGGCATGAACGCAAACCGTAAAAAAAAGCAAGGCGTATGAGGAAAAGAAAGAAAAGAAAAGCCAACCATACAAGAATAACAACAACTGATGCAAAAGAAAATGCAAAAGAAAATGCAAAAGAAAATGCAAAAGAAATACCAAAAGAAATACCAAAAGGAAGCAATATCAGATGCAAGTAAAGCATAACAGCCTCGGTAGGATCTCGAGGATTGATCTACCGGCAGTGTTGCGGTGACACATCCGAAGGATACTGGCCGGCGTTGATGCTGATAATTCAAAATAGAAGAAATGAGTTCCGCAAAGCCCCATGCTAAATCAACTAAGGACAGATTTTCAGGGCTGTCTTCTCGTAAAATTTGACGTTATCGTCAAATATGTCGGCGGATCACTGTAAGTAGACACTGGCCTGGCCAAAAAGGCTAGGTAGTCATAGAGAACTTATCTCACAAGAGACCAGATTTATTGTGATGATTGATTGTACAAAAGATCATCCATAAAAATCAAAGACGTTAAGCAACGACATCACTATTCGTTCAGTTCTAAGAGGCCGCCCACTACTTGCACATCCAACAGTCGACCACATTTACAAGTGTTATTACTGCGGAATAAGGATTTCTATCAGAGCCTTATCTCCGTTTTGATAATCACGCCAAATACAAAAATAATAAAAATACAACATCAAGGATAGATGCGGTGTGCGGTGTGGGCGACTGTGCGTAGGAGGTAGCACATAGTGCACGTTTGCTGACGGCTTATCGAGTCTTAGCAGTCCAACATATGCTCAAAATATACTCAATATAACACCAGCCACATATACGTATGTCTTCTTCTGTCGCAATGTGGTGCCCGATCTCTCTTACAAGGTTATATACCGAGTATCGAGCCCCGAACCAGAAAGTCGGGAGTGCACGGCATGGTACTGTGGAAGACAGCCATGCGGGGAATGTAATCTTAGATACTAAGACAAGCACAGATACTGTAGAGATAGTACGGATAGTACAAGCAAGCTAGCTAGCACAGAGCACAGGAAACATGCAGGAGATTGAGGTGTACAGTGGCACGAGTGGCTTGATGAGACAGACGGAGACAAGAACTTGCAAACAGAAACAAGACATGCTCTTACACAAGATTGCCAATTTGGGGCATATACCCGTCGGACCTGCAGAGACTTAGTCGTACAGTATCTCACCGTAAAAACAGAGTGAAACAGATACTAGAACAAGATGTAGAAGAAGAAGAAGAAGAAGAAGAAGAAGAAAACTTGGCATGCATGCTGGTGCAGCCAGCAACAGCTGAAGGAATACATCTCAATGATAGCGACAAGGCTGCTTTACTAGGTAATGTTGATCGAGAATGACAACATCCATAAAGTTTATGCTGCAAAAGACAGTCAAGTCATTCAGATTATTGTTCGAATTGTTGAAAATTAGACAACTTTTTCTCGAGATAATTTAGTTGGAATTAATTTTATTTACAAAACTTTATCAAGAATCTAGCTATCCGACTTGGCTAGTATTTTAGCATTTAAGTATAGACCGTGTTTTCATGACGTTTGCTTGCATGACCATCTCAGCTGTAGTTGTTTTTCTTTACATGTTGGTGAGACCTTGATAAAATAATGTGTTGGAATTATGAGACTAGGAATATAAATAAAGATAATTAGAAAGATAATTAGAAAGAAAAAAAGAGAGAGCCCCTCAGCCCCCCTCGGAAAGGAAAAAAAAGGGGGGAGCTCAAGGCATGCAATCAAATATACAACAACAAAATAAAGGAACAAAGGACAAAGAATACAATGGTGAGCAGAAGAAAAGCATCGTCAACTGGGCAAATAAGAATAGCAACGATGTGGAGTGAGGGTTGTCTATACAAGCTGGTCTGCAAGTAGAATATAATAACAGTGACAAAGAACGGCACGGAGGCCGCTCGTGCATTTGCTAGAGTTGGAGATGTGTAGTTTTTTAAAGTTTTTTAAAGTTTTTTTTTTTTGCATATTCACTTTGATCAAAATAGAAACAACAAGTAACACAGTTGTGAATTAATCAAAAAATACTGTGAAATAAAACAGTGTATTTAAAGAGGAAGTCATTGATAATCAACCACACATACACTCGATCAAGCCAACGACAAGTAGGAACTCTTCCACGAACCCGAGACATCGCTGATCTTTTAGAATATATGCAAAGATTAACTAGACAAATATCTCATTATTCCACCCGCCAACTTGCCCGCCAGCTAACAAGAAGCGAGCTATCAAATGCTTGGTTGCGGGCTTCTACGGAGAACAGTGCATGAGTGAAGATATATCAAGGGGTTATGGTTCTCTAAATAGTCATCATTTTCTCTTCTCCTTTACACTTTTCTAGTTTCTCTTACACAGGAGGCTGCATTGTCCACCGGCCCGTTTTAGTTATCTTACCGTTGCGCGCCAAGGAAGCAGTTAGTTAAAAGAGTGCTCGTGTAGCGATCGACTGTTTTGTTTAAAGCAATTATAGTGCTGATATCTGCTGTTATATTAATGTCTTGTCCCTTGTCTGTATCTATTAGACAAGCTGACGACTGCAGCTGTATTGGCTGCTCACCGGTTGTGATCCTCCACTGATGCCCATCCTTTGGCAGACAAAATCAGACAAGTGATATGAATTGTGGGCGATGTTGGCTGGCTGTTGTTATTGCTATGCTATGCTATGCTATGCTATTGCTATTGCTATTGCTTTATTAGCAGATGATCTGTAAATGATTAACCAGTAAATAATCAAACAGCAATACTTTGTAGGTCCCTCATCAAGGCGAGCTGAAATAAGCTCGGAAAAGTGGGCGCACAAGGGAACAAGTTGCATTGGCTGCGCTAAGTAATGCTCCTGCCTCCTGCCTCCTGCCTCCTGATATCCTGATATCCTGATATCCTGATATTCGGTTTCCTGCCAAGGCTAGGTAGTCTAAACATGCAGAGCTGATGCGTAAGTAGCCAGGCGCCTTCTCTTCGCGGCTGCCTCCAGATGCGGCCACACTAAATACAAATTGCACCCCCTTTGCGTTCTCGACCAGTCAACGGCGTCCCGACTGAATGGTCAGTAGGATCTAGAGTAGGTCGGTTATGCACTCTTCAGCGTTGCGTTTTCGGCGTAGGTCTGGCGTTGCAGTTTGGCGTCTGCCTGTGAGATAGAGCCTTCCACTTTTATTCAGCACCCAACACTGCATCTTCAGCTTACCTGGACAGAAGCTGTGGTAATAATACCCAAAGATAGGAGTCGCCAAAAGGCACTGGGCCATTGCGAAGTGGAAATAGCAGCCAAAGTGGGCATACGACGTGATCGACCTTCTCTCCTTGCTTCTACTCGTTGTAGTCGTTTCGAATCGTTCTCGCCTATCAACGCCTGTGGAGTCTTCGGTGAACAAGAGGCAAACGGCTATTCTCTCTCGCCACCGTCATCTCACCATATGCACCCCGTCTTCCAATTGCATTTCAGTTTTCTGTTCTCAGTATCTCGTTCACAGGGGCATCGAACAACAAAGTTGCATTCTATACGATTGAAGTGCAGATACGATTAGATATACTGCAGCCAAACGTGGTAGTTTATGGACAAGATGTCAAGCGACGTTGGTGAAGCAATGAACGTCTTAGATTGGTCAGCTCGTATCTCGTAATCCATTCTCTATCTATTCTAGATCGATCGTGCCGTGGTCGTCGTCTTCTAGCCTCTCGCTTCTGTCCTCGCTTCGCCAATGCAACCCCATCTCCTTTCCAGCTGCACTCTGCTTTTGCCACCCCAATGTACTCCAATATGCACCCTGCAAAGCTGAGGAGTCTATTCTGCATTCTTTCTCTTCTTTATCTAAATGTAGCTGCCTGCATCTATCCGACTACCTGCAGTCTTCTGTAGACAAGCGAGATCTGGAGACAATACCCTCCCGACTCAACTTTAGCCCACTTTTGCAAATACCATGCCGTAGACTAGCTGAAGACCGACATCTGATTGCTGGGTATAGGGGGGGTGGTAGTGGCAGATGATGTTCAGCCCTTCGGGTTAGGCCCATATCGGCATGTGCCGAGCGTATGAGTTCAAAGTGAATATTGTTATGTCCGCTGGCACTGATTATTAAGTGCTGCGGACCTTGAGTGTTGGCGTGCGCGGGCAACTTGCTCTGAAGCTGCACCCGCAGCACATTGCGGCGCGTATAATGTAGAAGGCGCTTATAGCGCATTTCATACCGCTTTAGATATGCATGCACATCGTGGGTATTTTGAATTCATCTTCCTTTCGGGGCTTGCTTGATGTGTAGTGGCTGCGCAGCCGTGTTGACCCAAGCCAGGTTTCATTCAACACACACACCGCTCAGTACGGCTTGGCCACCTTGCGCGGCTCGCTGAGCCCTGTCTCCGGGTCAATATACTCCTTCCAGCTCACAGGGTACATGGGACTGCCCGTCTCGCTTGTAGCCATCACGACGCCCAGTGTATTGCTCGCAGTCGACAGGTAGTAGTTGGCCTGGTCTCCCAGTGAGATCACTTGTGCGCGCACAATATCACCAGGACGGAATGACTCGTAGACCTTGACGCGGTCCTTTTCCGTAGCGCGAACATCCTGCGCGCGGATCAGGCCCTGCCACTCGGTTGTCAGAACCGTCTCGCCAACCACCAAAATGGCTACAACAGCCTGTTTTTGCGTAATGCGGGTGACGCGGCAAAGCACAGTGTTGCCGACATCGGGCAGGACTTCACCGCCCTCGGACAGAGCAGCGCGCGACACGGAGACGGTCGCACGGCGGTCGACAACGGGAGCAAGAGATGCAGCACTTGGAACAACAATGCGTGTGAGTCGCTTGGCCGGACCAGCCGCAGCGGCGGCAGCGGCTGTACCTGAAGGAATGGGAGCGGGCTGGCGGACCTGCACGTGGCCCAGAAGAGACGCAAACACCTGGCCGTCGCTCAAGTGTGTTCCCGGGCCGGGGACATACTGGCTGGCCGCGCCCAAATGCTGGCCGGGAACGGTGATTTGGCCGGCGGTAGTCATTGTGAATGAGAGACGTTTGTAGGAGTAGTTGTATGTTAAATAAGAAATAAATAATACTGTAAGTGTTTATTGGATTTTGGGTGTCGTCTTCGGTATCGAATACCAGCAAAGTAAGGCCTAGCTACAAGCTCCAATGTATGCTACTAAAATTTTCCTTATCAACGCAGCGGACTATTGATAAGCATCTGTTTACTACATACCAAAACGGGGACCATCGTGGTCCATATTTCACGTGATACCAAAATGACACATGCTCATCGCATATCAGCACGAGCAACATTATGCAATGTTGCTATTAATACTTTCTATTTTGAGCTGCAGTTTAAGGCCAACCTATTTTTCAGTTAGATACTGTACAGAGTCTCACGGAGTTGTCCTTGAGATGCCAAGATCTACCGGGACTATCACTGCCACCCGCGTACATTAAATGTATGAGCCTCTACGGAGATGGAGAGTAAGCACGGATTGAAGTGTTATACTTATGTTTAAGCAGCTATTTTAAAGATTGATTATACTCAGCACCTACTGCCTGCCACTTAGTAGCCTATCAATTTTGATATTTCGTCGACCGCACTGCGGTGATCTCCTAAAGCCCGGCCTATCCGTCGAGTACGATTTTTATAAGACACTCAATTACCGGCTAGTCCGTCATCATAATATAACTTTGATACATGCCATATACACTTTTACAAATAAAACATACCAAACGCGCACAGTTTGGAGACACTTTATGCGCTCCTCGTTGCCTTGCATTGGCAGCTGAAACTTGTGATTGCGTGTGATTGCGTGTGATTGCGTGTGATGCTGTCTTTCTGTACTTTGTAAGAGACGACTGTACGGAGTAAGAGCCGACCGACGGTGATCTGTAAGAGGAAGGCGCAGCAGGGCTCAGCATGACACGTTTGGGGCGCTGAAGATTCATGGGAAGTGGAAGGTGCGCAAATGCACAGTGTGCGATTGAATCCGCCGTATTTCACATACAATCTCAGATATGATCTCGCATTTCATTTTTTTTACTTTGCATACTGATCTCTATCTTGAATGCAATCATGCGAGTCTCAATATTAAGACATTCTCCCACTCTACATACGTTCAAATAGCTACACCGCCTGACGATTCATCAGTATCGGTGAGGTGACATTTCTTCGATTTGCGACAGGACACGTTCAAGACAGGCTCGCACTGTCTCGACTGCCAGCTCTTTCCTCTCTTTCTAATAAAACTCCAAGCCTAAACCCGCGCTAATGGCGTGAACTGCCGCATATAATTACTTCGTAGCTCCAAATAGCGTCCTTTCGTCCTATTTTGGGCGCACGTCACAAGCCTGAAAGCTGCAAACTTGTCCAAACTTGCCTCAGTGATACCCTGGTCGTGCCTTCCTTTTCTAGTCTCTCCTAGACTCCATACGTTGTAATTGCGCACATGCCACAGCCGCAACTTCCCAAAATAATAATAATACATTGGGAAAGAGCGAGGGGAAAAAGGAGACTCCCACTAACTTCCATATTTGTCGTCACTTTGTTTTTCTTGTCACGCGCTCTTCTTGCGCTGTTTCTTTTTGTGCCTTTTCTTTTCCTTACATATCACAACAAAGGACATCTACCGCCCCTACGATGCTGGTTTACCGGCGCGTCTTAATTTTCGAGTCTGAATAGCGACTTCAAGCGGGTTGACGCGACCAGCCGTTTCAGCAAACAAAGACAACCGACGACGAGACCAATCCGGCGACGAAGAAGGGGGAGACAGCAAGGGGAAAAAAGGACGACGAGTTCGACATTGAGAGCGACAAAGTCGAAGAAGGCAAATATAAAGTCGAAGAAGAAGGAAAGGAGAAGAAGGAAATAAACCGGTCAATCGCAATGGCCATTATAGAAAAGAACATATCCGGCAGTGCGCCGTCCTGCCTGTGCCCAAACTGCGGCTCTACGGTCGACATCTCGACGACATCAACAGCAACAGACGCTGAAGCACAACTCCAGCAGGCACGCGAGCAGATCAACGCCCTCCAGTCGCAGGTGTCCCACCTTGACCAGAAAGCAGCCGCCGCTGTTGACCGCTGCGCCGACTACGAAGACGAGCTCGCCTTGCTTCGACAACAACTTGCCGCAGCAAACGGCACTGGCGACTCGCATCCGCAATCACGGACAACACCCACCATCATCCCGCCGCCACCATCTACAGGCTCGCCAGCAGCAACTCCGGCCACGCCTGTATCGCCAACACGCATGTCGTTCCTGCCCACGGGTGCCGCCAACCGCATATCAGCCCTGCTGTCGCCACGGTCAGCCAAGTCGACGTCGAATCTCAAAGACGCCGCTGCAAACCAGCAGCATGCCCAGGTGCCCACTACCATGCCTACACCGCCTCCATCTACATTGAACGGCGGCAGCAACACTGCCTCCGACCACATGCACGCGACTACACCCACATACTCGGTGACACCTGGCACAACTCCGCCGCCACCACGCACACCCTATGGATCATTTTCAATATTTGGCGGCAAGATCCAGACTCCATCGCCTCAGCAACAGCTGCAACAGCAACCCCAGGCCATGAGCCCGTCGACTAAGGAGCTGATGGATGCACTTTTGCGCGAACAGAAGCTGCGCCGTGCTGCCGAGGGTCGTCTCAACGATACCAGCCGTGAGGTGGAAGAGCTCAGTGTGTCTCTCTTTGAACAAGCCAACGAGATGGTGGCAGAAGAGCGTCGTGCACGTGCACGGCTAGAGGCGCGTGTGGCCGTCTTGGAGCAGCGGGACACGGACAAAAAAGCACGACTAGAGCGCCTCGAGCTGGCCATGGCCCGGATAGGACGTCTGCGGGCGATGCTTGGTGATGACGCACGCCCAGACTCTACCTCACCAAAGGCAGATGTAGCTTCGCTTGCGAGCGAACTGGCGACAGAACAGCACGAGACGTCAATGCGGAAGCTGTCTCTTGCGGCAGCCTGATACAACTCAACTAATTATGCCATCGACGGCAAAGTCGACTGTCCTTTTGACACTAGATATCCATCATTCTCATTTGTCTTTATTACCCTTATTCTTTCTTCGCATACCCATTTTCCTTTCATGTATCATTTTTTTATCATTATTAATATTCCCTTCGTTATTCCCCTTGTATCTTTATATTGCTTCATATTCTTTCTTTAGGGCAGGCACATGGACAAACGGGCAAATAGCTGGCATGGCAGGATACTCATTGGTTTAGGGGGCAAGGTTAGCTGCAACAGCTTCATGGACCTGCACTTGCCACGATAGCTTTAGGATGATAAATGGCTATAAAATTATTTTACTATTTTAAGCAAATATTTAACATGGTATTCTTTTCAGTATGGGAGTCGCTATCTTGTACATATCCAACATTGTATCGCGCTCACATCTCGCTTACAGCTTCGCAGCTGTCGCCTCTGCAGCCTCGTCCTTTTCGTCAAAGCCATTCCATTCAGACTCGTCGCCGTCTGCCTTTGCCTCGCCGTTGGATTCGACAGCCGGAGTCGCCTCTGCAGTTGTAGAAGTAGAAACATCGGCCTCGCCCTCCTCCAGTATGGCACCCTTGGCCACCTCATTGTCCTCCCAAAGACGCAGGAGACGCTCTAGCTTGGGCGCCCACACCTTTTCGCCCTTGGAAATGTCCTCGTACTCGAGCATGTTGGCCGTGCCCACGCGGAAGTCCGACTGCCGCGTCCGTGCCAGCTCAGCCATCATGGCAACAGAGCCGACCTTTTCGCCCAGGTCGTGGCAGAAGCTACGCACGTAGAAGCCGGAGCTAACGGTCATGCGCACTCTGCAAGCAGGCGGGCCCTTGCCCTTCCACGGCGGCGGGGTGTCTGGCGAGGGGGGTGCTGGGATCAGGTTGGCGCCGTGCTTTCCAGGCACCTGCATCTTCGAGTCGCGGCCGCCATTCTTGCCAGCGGACTTGGCGTCCTCCTTGCTGCCTTCAGGTTTGGCATCTGCCTCGTTCTCCTTATCCTTGTCCTCATTGGACTTGCTAATCTTGTTGTCGTGGTATGGCGATGACGGCAGATCGCCCAGCGCACCCGACATCAGCAGCTCGTCGCCAGACTTTCTCCGGCCCTTGGGGTTGTCGGCCAGCGGACTGCCACCGGGCCCGCGCCGCCGCTTCGTCGGCCGGTCAAATACCAGCTCGTCCTGCTTCTCTTCTGCCTTGCGCTTAAAGTCCTCGTATGCGGCCTCTGCCTCGAGATCGCTCTGCTCCTGCTCGGGAGTGCGCTTGCTGCCGCCGCCCTGCTCCTGCTCCTTCTCTATGCGCCAGACCTTCTCGGCCAGGTTCTGCTCTGCGACCCCGGCTTCCTGCTCGGGCCAGCGGTGGTTGTGTGTGCCCGGCTCGTACCACTCGACGAGTTCAATGTCAGACACGTCGACCTCGCGTGTCTCAATCTCGCGCGGAATGGACAGACCCTCGCGAGCGTATTCGTACAGAGGCTTTCCGTTCATCTTGAGAGCCGAGTAGAGCGGCGGCATCTGGCGGAACTTGCCACGGAATTCCTCAATGGCCTTTTCAACCTTTTCCTTTGTGATTTCGTCGTATGCTTTCCGGCACAGGACGCGGCCGACACGGTCGTATGTATCTGTGCTGGCGCCAAATAGGACAACTGTCTCGTAAGTTTTGGTGCATGTCAAAAATTTGTTGAGCTCCTTGGTGCCGCGGCCGATACCGAGGATCAACACGCCGGTTGCCAGCGGATCAAGGGTGCCGCCGTGGCCCATCTTGACGCGCATATCGCGCTTTGCCTTGCTGCGGCGGCGGTGCATGGCGTTTGACTCGCGCGCACGCATGTCAAGTTCTTTTTGGATAAGTGGTCGGAAAAAGTCCGACGGGTTGAAAAAGGTCTGGCAGTCGCGAATGACCTGAGCAGAGCTCATGCCCATAGGCTTGTTGATGGCTGGTAAGCGTCAGCTGCCTAGAGCAGGTCAAATTGTATGATGTGTAGAGTATATTCCAAGTCTACATTGATAATATTTTTTTTATTAAAAAACTTCTCTTAAAGAAACATACCGAAGACGCCTTCGAGGACGTTTTCCCGTGCCATTTTTGCGAGGCGGCCACAGAGCATTCGCGGGAAAATGCGGCAGATGAGAGATAAGAGGTCTTTAGCTATAAAGAAAAGGATCTAACGAAATCCAGAGAAGTGCAGAGAACTCAAAAGTGAGGCTAGAATAACAATAAAATAGCAGGAAACCGACGATACGGGTATGAAGACGAAAACGGCAGGAGCGAGTGAGAACTGCCGTGCAAAGTGCTGAGTGCTGGGTCGCGTGGCAGAATTTTTTTGTGCCTTCCCTATCGAAGCCTCAATCCATATCGATAGGAGCCGTAACGCATTTGGTACCAAAAGCGGTCAGCAGCAAGATATAGGTATCCACTATTCTTGCGCCCTGCAACTTCATCCTCCGTGCGCGGGGCTTTTAGCAAGAGCTGCCCTGCCAATTTACTCTTTACGCGAGCCGCGCCTTCTTAAAGTCGATTATATAAGCAGAGCTGTATAGTGCATCTCAAAGGTCATCTTCAACCTCACCTCATGCTTCGGCCTGTATCTCACCATCTTGCTACACCTTAAATCTGTCCATTTTATTTTCTCGCCTTAATTTTACAGAACGCATAGTTTAGCTCAAGGTTTAGCTGCAGCATCACCCAGCACGCTGTTGTCATGGCCTCAAGGACGGTGCCTCGTTTTGTCCCAGAGGAGAGCGTGCTCATCCCAACGAACGAGGTCTCCAACGACAAATGGCCAATGTACGTGCTGAACGACGCAATTGTGTACCGTCCAGATGGAAAGACGATAGCACATGCCCTTTTAATCAACCAAGATGGCCCATTCACCATCCGCGGACGGCTCGAGATTTTGGATGACGATAAAGAAGTGCAGTTCCGTGAGTTCGGATTCGGATTATATTGAATTATATTTTATTGTATTTTATTGTATTTGAATAGCAAAAGGTAGCTAACAGGAAAAGTGATCGACCCCACTGTCCGCACAATCGATATCGAGATCAAGGACAGCAAGTTCTACTCAATCGGCTACGACCCCGAAGCGGCCCTGTGGCTGTCGGGCAAGGGCGGCTGGTTCGAGATCAACCCACACCCGTTGTATGCCAAGATCCACCAAGACATATGCCAGATCTCACAACTCGACTATATTATGGCTGACATCTACTTGGAAGAGGACGGTCGCCTAAGAGACACTAGGATGGACCCGTCCCTTTCAGATATCAAGGAGGTTCTGCTGCGCTATGCCATGGCTCTCGGTGATGGAATCACATACGACGAAACCGTGGACAAGATTGTGCGGCTGGGTCCGGCATATGTGTCGCACATGGAGTGTTCAGATGCAGACGGTACACCGTGGAAGCAGACCGGTATCTACTCCTGGCTCGTCCGCGAACTCAAGGTAGGCAGTCAGACCCGAGCCACAAGCAATCAACGTAACACTAACTCGACCAAGAACAAAGAGCGCTCGCGCAGAAGCTCTAGTCGAGGCACATCTCAGCCCCCATTGTCTGCCTATGTCGCATCTGCTGCTGCATCCTCTGCTAATGCTACTTCTGGTGGTGGTGGTGGTGGTGGTGCTACCACTGTCCCTGTACCAGCAACCTCACAGCAGTCATCTCGGCCCCTGTCACAAATACTTGCCTTCAGAGGGTCGCCAGCAACCATTCATAAAACAGCACCGACACCACTCGCAGAACATGGCCAATTCCCAGAAGAAAATCTACCAGATCCGTACGGCACTGGTCCCGTACTTCCAGAGGAGGAGGAGGCCGTTTTTCAGCTCTTTCTACGCATCGTCTTGGCCATCGGAGAAACACAAGGTCCACCAGCTACTGTCACGCCCGGCAAGGTGCATGCCACGCTAAACAAAAATTACAGGCTATCCAAATACAACACCGGCAAAGAGCTGTCATCGTACTTTTCCAAGAGACTGCTGGAGAGCTTGGGCGAGGCCTGGGATGGTAGTCCCTACAAACACTATCTGGCCAGTGATGAGCGTCTTGAATGGGTGCTACCGTCTAGTTCGGCATTGCGCGGAGTCCCGGGTCAGCTGGTGCGCCGTGGTGTTGCACCGCCACGCATCAACTCGCTAGCATCCCGCGCTTCAAGTCAGACTATACCACACACTTCTACTCCTCCACCTGCTCGCCCACTCCAGACCACCCCGCAAACAGGCGGAAAGAGTGCTGGCCTACGCCCACCAGTTGCTGCCAAGAAACGGCCGCATGGTGGTACGGTTGGCGGCGAGGCTGATTACGACTCGGATGATATTCCAGACTACCCCCGCGGTGCTGCTTCTACTGCTGCTGCTACCGCAGCTAGCCAACAAGTGCCGCGCCCCGTTGGCCGGCCAAGGAAGATACCGAAGACCGATACATTAGTGCCTCAGGCAGACCCGATAGAAGACGATGCCGGCGTCGACGATAGCAGCGACGACAGCAGCGATACTAACGACAATAGCGACGACGACATTGACGACGACGACAATGAAAGCGAGACAGTAGTAGCTGTGCACAGCGTGCCACTGAATGTGTCCACGCGGCCGACTGGGCCAAACAGCACTTGGGAATGTCCACATCCCAAGTGCCGTTTCTTTGTACGCAATGCCACCGGAAGCGATGGCGCAGATGACAAAGCTGAAGATTCCCAGACGGTCATCCGAGACCATTTGCGGAAACACGAGCAAAAGACACTCAGCCGCGTCGATCTGGCAATCAGCGAAGGCTCCCGCAAGCACGTTTCTGTTGAGTAAGTTATTGTACTGCTTTTATGCTTCTTTGTCCAGTCACTAACTGCGAAGCAACCTTCTCGCAAAAATCAGGGCCCTTGCCGACGCCAAAGCAGATCAAAACCAGCAAGATGGCGCGCCGCAGCCCACCAGTTCTGCCGTCGGGACGTCGAGCTCAAATTTGCGGCGGTTTTTGTTTTGATTAATCACCACCCTTCCCCTGGTTACTCATTTCAGGCGTCTAGCATCATTGTATTCTCCTAATAGACAACCTATGGATTTATGAGCTTATGACTTTGATATTGCCGCTCTTCTTTTGTTCCAGTTTTTCTTGTTCCAGTTTTTCTCTGCCCTTCCACAGTGATCGCCGTTGACTAGACAGGTAGCTGCGCATCGAGATGCCATATAAACCACAAACAGACCCTTACTACGTTTCCTTACCGACCGCAGTGCTGGTAGTATGGTGTATTGGTATCGGTATCGGCATTTGTACTTCTTATTTCTTTCCTTCGATAGTAAAACATGTTCTGTATCATCCATCGCTACCGGTTGTCCAGTCTCCTCTCGTTCTCACTCTGGTCTTACCTCTTATTTATGTTCATGTTTTCATTCGCATTTCCGTTGTCCGTTTGATTCCCAAGCAGAATCCCAAGTGTATTCCCTGTTCATACTCATCCTCGCTCTTGCTCTTACTCCCATTGCCATTCCACATCAAAAGCAATGGAGTCTCACTTCTTGCCCCTCCTCTTAGTCTAATCTCTCCTTTCTCAACACGAGATACTCCTTGGCCCGTACCCAGTCTGCCTTGTCTGCCGCGCTCACCAGGGAGTCATCCAGCGACTCGACACCGACGCTCAGCGCTTCAAACAGGCCAAAGGCGGCGTCAATGTCGTCAAAGAGGTGCGTCGCGTGAGGCACAAACTTTGGGGGGAATGTAGACTTGCGTTCGTTTTTTAGTTCCTCAGTGTCATCCTCGAAGCTCTCATCCAAAAACGTCTTGACAGCTATGGCGAGGGAAGCATCAGGGTATTCTGTAAAGGGCAGACTAGTTTAGTCAGCAACATGTTCATTTGCCAAATGGTATTTTTTTATAGCTCAAACGTCATTAGCAAAACTCACCGGTGTCCAATCTCCCAGTAGTCGGTCCGGTCCCGATTGGCTTGGTTGGACAAAAAGGCATTAGCAAGTAGTGCATCAATCACAGCCCGGGTGGCATCGCCAGTTGTCGTGACCAGTGTGCGGAAAGCCAAGAGGTTTTTGCTCAGAGCGCCCGTGTAGCCAGTCGTGTCTTGTCTCAATTGAAGCAGCGTTGCTACCCGGCTGATCAGGACAACGGCATTTTTGGTATCTTCGGTCCCGTTGGCAGGGAAGCCTTGTAGCTCTGCGTGCTGGTTCTTGGAATTCAGGAGGTCCAGGCGAATCAGCTCAAAGGCCAAGAACGCGGCCGTACGGAGCGTCGTGAACTCGGGGTATTTCGACTCAACCAAGGCCAGTTCTTTGATTGTCTTCGCCAGGGCCACACCCCACTTTGTAGGTTCCAGCGTCTTCTCATCAATATAACCCCGGACGGAAAGCAGCCGCCACCAGATGAGGGACACAATCGAATCGGCCGACTCGAGGCTAACCGTCTTTTCTGTCTTGAGGACACTGGCAATAAACTCCTTGTCTTCTAGTGCCGCCAGCTCGAATCCAAGCTTGCCCGACTGAGGCTGGGGAAAGTGCTTCTGGAACAGCTCCGTCGAAAGATTCCACTTCTTGATTCGCACAGCTCCTGTGCTGTTTAGCCCAGCCCTGACGGTTGTGGAAAACTCACTGTCGAACCACACCTTGAGCGTTATGGGGCGGTGCTGGAACGAACGGTCCAGGCGGGGAGCCACCAGGCCAACAGCATCCTCGTAGTGAGGGAAGAGCTGCTTTGTGACGAGCTTGCGGTATTCGCTTGAGGCAAAACCGTCAATGGTCGGGAGCACATTGATGCTGTTGTGTGTCAGCCATGACAGGACCCGTGGGCCGACCAGGCCCTTGTCGAGATAGTGGTATAGCTCTGCAGGAAGTTGAAGACCCAGATATTCGTAGTTGCCCGCCGTCAGCTTGTCGTAGTCGTTTACCTTGACCTCGCCGTTCTCGGCAATGTAGATGAAGTGATTGACGGCCATGCGCGCTTTGTAAAACTTGTCCAGCCACTTTGGCTCCTTGACAATGTCTGAAAAGTTGCTGCACACAGTAGCAATGTTCTTATTACCTGTGCGCAGCATATTTAGAGCATCGACAACGCTGGGCTGGCGCGGGTTGACCGACTCGTTGCAAAGCGGCGGGAAGATTGGCAAGAAAGATGTGCCAGTCATCAGGCAGGCATCGATGAACATGCTCTCGCTCGCGACTAGGCTCTTTACCAGCTGTCTCTTTGAAACTGCCTTGACAAACTTCTTGTCCCAGGAAATCTCCGTAATGACGCTGTCGTGGATTGGATACAGCAGCAGCTCTAGCGAACCCATTATGCCAGCACACTGGTCTGATCCAACCATGTCGAATGATGCAATCTGAAGTGGGGGTCAGCTATATATGCATTTGAAAACGACAAGAGTCGCCTCCTTACCTGTGCAGATGCATTGAGCGGTGCAACAATGTAATGAAGCTTCCGCTTTCTGAGCAGGCGCTGCAGCAGAGGGTACAGATTCTGTGGCGGGAAGGTTGCCTTGCCCACTAGCTTTGTTAGTCATCACATAAAGATAGAGAAGAGAGGAAAGTAGCACAAAACCGCTTACATCCTCTGGCGCCAAAGGCAAAGACCGCCTCGTTAGCACTGCCCTTGAAGTAGAGCTCCCAAGCTTCGTTGGTCAGGCGGTTGTCACGCAGTCCGGAAGCAACCGTCACATCCTCTTGGCCAACAATGGGCTGGCCGTCAAAAATGAAGAACGGCGTCACCTTGTGGGCTTTCCACTGGTTCAGCTCGTTCTCCATGTGCATGTGGATGCCTGTCAGTCCAGCCAGGGCACATAGGAGAGGCTCATGGGAGGGCACATTCTCCAGCATCTGCTGGATAAAGTACGTCGCATCAACAGCAATGGCACAATCCTCAATGTTACTGAGATCGTGCTGCCTATATAGCACTTACTGTCAGCACCGGTACAGGCATGAAGAGATATATAGATCTAGTGTAGTATAGTTGGACTTACACTACATGGTTCTCGGCAATGAACGGGTCTGTGACGGAGATGGAGCTTGAGGGGTACGTGTTCGGGGGAGTGGTGCCTGGGGTATGTCAGCTAATTCTATTGATTTTGGTGCTGCCCTTTTACCGCCTTGGTACTCTACCGCTTCAAGATGTACGTACCGGCCATTGTGAGAGAGTTCGCCGGGGGTGAAGGGGATATCGTTGGCGTCTAGGAGCTTGATGTGTTCGGGAGAGGAGTGGATCGTCAAGGTAGATAGATGGCCCGTGGCTTGTCGACGGAGGCAGACAGAGCAGGCAGTCGCGAAAGTATATGCCGAAGCAAAATGGTCACATGCAATGAATGCGAGCCCTTTACCGTGCCTAGCGTCCTAGGAATCCCAAGACCGCAACGGAAGACCACCTTGGGTAAAAGCTCAAACGTCGAAGAGGACCCTTTGGCCGAGGGTGAAAAGGAGGCGCGCAGAGCGGAGCTACTGCAATCGATGCGGATGCAGTGAAAGAGTTGAAGAATAACCGGTAACCCAATAGGTTCGGGTGCAGTCCTGAAGGACAGGTGTAGTGGTAGAAGATCGCGTGGCTGTCGTGTTGAGAGAAATGCAGTGTCGACGATCAAGGCGTGGACGTTGGAACAGCAGACACACGAGGTCGAAAGCCTCCAAAAGAACCCCCAAAAAAATGGAGCTTCACGTCGTGGCTGGCCAAAGCGGAAAAGCAGAAAGGTGGAGCGGCCAGCAGCTGCAAGGACCAATGGACCCACACCTGCTTGCTGTCTGCACCAATGTATTACCTTCCTCATGAAACACAAGCAGCCGGTCGCTCTTTCTGGTAACGACACATTCAAGGCGTATTACCTTCCAGTTCTAGATTTGTTTACAGCATCTACACATTGACACACTATTTGCAATCGATTACTTAATCGACTCAAGCCACGAAAGCGACTTATGTTAGAACTACCATGGTCACTTGATGTCGCTAGTACTTGATCACATTCATATAGCTTATATAATCCACGATATCGTTGGTTGGTTGTCACGTTGCAAGTTGTTTTATCTTCACTGATGGTTTGAACATACTTTTGGGGGGGGTCTATCAACTATATCCCTCCTGCCCAAGTGCTGGCAGCCCTGCCTCTCAGTCATCATAGTAGAGAGCACGCCCGCCCCGACCTAGCCAGAGAGATCCGAATAACCTTTTCATGTCTATATAGTACCATCAAAAACACGCAGAACAGCGATGGCATGAGCCCGTGCCTTCCACATTCCCATGAACTTCTATAAAAAAGCCGAAGAAAAGAAAGCAAAAGATAAAAAATGGCCCATTGTCTCCCATTTTGTGTTTCGGAGCGCGGTAATCATAAATGCACATTCATGACGGTCGTAAAAAGCGTAAAACCCAGATCCAGGGGCTCCCGTTTCGTTTCCATAAAAACAGATTCCCCTTGATCTATAACCATCGATGCATTCCGTGGGTGCCCGAGTGCACCCGTCATTTCCTTCTTCCTGTCCAGTGACTTGTTGTAGCAAGTAGACAGATGTGCCCCCCTCGTCTTTCAGATCTATTGGGTATCATTGAAAAACCAGGGGACGAATGCAGAAACAAGAAAATAAATCAGAATGCTGTCCATCGTATGTGTGTGTTTTGTTCGCCTGAGTGTGCACAGAATACTCCGTGACCCGCCGTTTTCCGAATGTGAAAGGGCAAATAACGATTGAGGCCATGCTCGCCGCCGAGTTGATGTTTCCGATGTAACGAGTCGCATGTGTCGACTGTCATAGAAACGAGTAAAAACAAAACAAGAAAAAACAAATACAGAAAAATAAACCGTTTAGATAAAAATCAAATGCGCGGGTGCGTCGGGATTCTGACTGGACAATAGTCAAAACTGTACAGGACGCTGTCACGCTGTGCTGCTCCATCTGCAATCAGCAAGACTTTCAAGAGCAGCGACATACATTGGCGCAGGCCTAGTGATAATTTACCACCAAGACTGGCCGGGGCCGCTGGGGTTGCCGTAGCTACCGCCGCCGCCACCGTAACCGCCGCCGCCGCCGCCACTGTAGCCGCCGCCGCCATAGCCACCAGTGTTAGCAGGGGGGGCATAGCCTCCGCCGCCGCCGCCACTGTAGCCGCCAGGAGCACCACCGAAGCCGCCGCCGCTGCCGCCAGCAGGGCCGTTGAAGCCACCGCCGCCGAACTTACGGAAATCACGGTTGGAGTTCTGGTTGCGGGTACCGCCACGGCCACCACGGCCACCACGGCCGCCAAAGGAGCTCTCGCGGGCAATGGTCTCCAGGAATGATGGAACCTCCTGGTTGGCCTCCTTCAGAAGATCAATAAGCTCGCGAACAACACCACGGTTGCCACGGTTGAAGAAAGCGGTCGACAGACCGGTGTTTCCGGCACGGCCAGTACGACCAATACGATGAACGTAGTCATCAATGTCAGTAGGCAGATCGTAGTTGACGACGTGGGTGACGTTGGGAATATCGAGACCACGGGCAGCAACGGCAGTGGCAACGAGAATGGGACAACGAGCGTTGCGGAACATCTCCAGAGCGCGCTCACGCTCGCGCTGGGTGCGGTCACCGTGAATGGAGGTGGCAGGGAAGTTCTGGTTGATAAGGAAGTCCGACAGTGTATCGGCCATCCGCTTTGTCTCGACGAAAATCAGAGTCAAACCAGCGCCGTGTGTGTGCAGAATGTCCAGGAGAACGGAACGCTTGTCGCTATCCTCGACGTACTCGACCTTCTGGGTAATGTTCTCCGAGGTGGAACCGACACGGCCGACGGACAGGAAGACGTAGTCCTTCAGGAAGTCACGGGCCAGCATCTGGATGTCACGGGGGAAGGTGGCCGAAAACATCAGAGTCTGGCGGTCGTTGACACCGGGCATATCCTCGCCCTCAACGATGCGGCGAATCTGGGGCTCGAAACCCATGTCCAGCATGCGATCGGCCTCATCCAGGACAAGGTACTTGATGTTTTGCAGCGAGATGCGGCCACGCTCGATAAGATCGACGAGACGACCGGGCGTCGCGACGAGAAGGTCGCAACCACGCTCAATCTGGCGAAGCTGGGAGCCAATGTCGGCACCGCCGTAGACGACACAAGGGCGTACCCAGGAGCGGTAGGCAAACTTGCGGGACTCATCGTAGATCTGGGAAACCAGCTCACGAGTAGGAGCCAAGATCAGCGAGGTAGGGTAGGCCTTACGCTGACGGCTGTAACCGCCGCCCTGGCCACCGGGGATGGGCGAAGGGCCAGTCTGGAAAGCCTGGGACAGGATGGGGAACAGGAAACCACCAGTCTTGCCGGAACCGGTCTGGGCACAAGCCATCAGATCGCGGCCGCCCATGACAATAGGAATCGAGTACTTCTGGACAGGGGTGGGGACCTTGTAGTGAGCCAGCTCAATGTTGCGGATCAGGTGGTCATCTAGAGGGGGCTTGGTGAAAGTAAGAACGGGCTCGGGCACGTTGGTGCCGGAAGCCTCGACAGGGATGTCATCGTACTTCTCAAAGTTGATGCCGGTATGCTGCTTGGACGGGTCGTCGGGGGTACCGAACAGCTCGCGCTCGACACGGGGGTTGGCAGGGCCAGCAATGTGCTTGCCGTCGCGCCACTGGCCATCGCCAGAACCGCGAGCGTAACCGCCGCCGCCAGCAGCGTGGCCGTGACCGCCGTGGCCACCAGCATGGCCACCAGGGCCGCCGGCAGGGGCACCACCGGGGCCACCGTATGCGTTGGGGTTGAAGCTCTGGGGACGGTCCCACTGGCGGGCACCGCCAGAACCGCCGTTCCAGTTGTTGCCCTGGCGGGCACCACCGTAGGTCTGGTTGCCGCTGCAAAAAAAAAAAAAAAAAAAAGTTAGTATAAGGGTCTGAGACAGCGAGCACAATTACGAGCACAACTCGTTTGGCAGGCCTGAGAAATAGGAAGAAAAAGGGAGGTGCGAGATGACATACTTGGCAGCCCAAGCGCTTTGGTTCAGGCCAGTGGCAGCGCCAGCAGTAGGAGCAGCCTCAGGAGCAGCACCGGGAAGAGGGCCAGAGGCAGCACCGGCGGCAGGGCCAGGCGCAGGGCCAGGGCCGCCGGCAGCGACCTTTCCTCTCATATGAGGAGGGATGTAAGAGCGGGGGCCATCGCCGTTGATGCTAAGGCCATTCATGTTAAGCTGGTCTGCCATGATTGCGACGAATGGGTAATCTAGAGCGAAGATTGATAGAAAGGTGGCGAATACGTGATGTCGAGAAGAGTGTGGTGTTTTCTCAAGAACGTCGGAAAAGTTCAAAAGAAAAGATAGAGATCGAGTTCGTTAGTGCGTTTAGAGTAGGAAACAAACGAAACAGAGCCCAGAGCCGAAAGAATGACAAGAAGCCGATCAAAGTGAAGTCGAAAGTGAAACTTCAGAAATGTATTTCCTCGCGTGTAAAAGGAGGAAAAAGGAGACGAAAAGTAGAAGGAAAGAAAAGAGCCTTTCTCGAAATCCTCTAGAAAGATGCAAAAACCTTCTAAAGAACAGAAACAAGAAAAACAGATGGAAACGTGACTATGATGCGGGTTCAATCCTTGGAGGATAGATGAAGTTGATGAGGTGAGAGGAAGAGTTTGGGAGGAGAGGGAGGGAGTCGAAGAAGGAGGGATGTAGAAAAGAAAAGAATAGTAGGTTTAGTTTTGGGAGTGTGTCGGGGACAGGCGATTACCCAATCAGGCTAGCTCGGCTCGAAAATTTCAGTCCCAGATAGCTTTCGCACAGTGGGCGGTGAGCGGTGACGACGGTCTTTGTTGCCCATCTTATCTTTGATACTGAAAAAGGCAGTGAAAACAAGTGCGATTGCTGGTTTACAAAGTACGTTTGTTCCTTCCCATTATATTCATTGATTTTCCTTAGTGTGAGGAAGGAGCAAACAAAGTAAATGTACGTGAATACTGTTGTTTGAGGAAGGCGCATCCTAACAGAACCCTCGAAACTGCCATTTCAGGTGAAGCCAGCCCCTCTTCCCCAAGACCCCTTTTATCTTATTTCAGCGGCCCCTGACTGGCTGTGGAGGCATCCCCTACCGATAGATATGGTTGGTTTACAGAAGGGGCAGCCTGGCAGTGACGCAGCCTAGCAACCACCACAGTATCCACACTGTTTGCCACGGAGGCGACTTTCCCACATGGACACCGAACCATGGAGATTATGTCATCAAGCAACGATTTCCGCTACTCAACTCTACGGGAATACATATATTAAAATTAACAAATTATTGAGCAAGTCAAGTAGTTAAATAAGGCCGATGGCCTAGAGGTCCTCAAGTAGCCATGTATTAAAATCTTCTGACACATTCTCTATGTTTCGATTACTGGTGGCAATACCGAACCACAAACTACAACGTACGACTTGTCATGACACTAGGTTCGCCGCCATCCCATGCAATGCATTGTTGTCGTTGTCCTTAACCATCATCCCTTCTCAAATGCTGCCGTCTTGAACATCAGATATCATCTGTTGGCCCATCACGCACATTGAAGTCATGTCCAGATATCTCGGCGTGCCATCACAAATGTACGCAAAGGCTGCAAGAACGCAAGCGTCAGCAGCAACAGTCAGTAGGCCGCAATCAGTGATCAGTACGCAATGCTCGAATTTAATTTTGTTTGGTTCATAATGCTGCCAATAAGGGCTCCCATGTCTTTGTATAAAACTGGTAAAACTGGTATTGTACACGCCCCGCCTTAGTTTGTCTCTCGTCTTTTATCTAGACAGATCAAGGACACTTGACAATCTTGTCGTCGTCAAACTCAATGTCGACAATGCCATCCTTTGTAACAGCCTTGACAATCATGCCCTTGAAATCGATGGGTAACCGCCGCTTGAGCTCGTCCGTGCACAAAGTCAACAGCTTGATACCCTGGCCCAGGGTGATATCGGGATGGTGGTGCTTGTCGAGGATAGAGAGGCAATAGTACTGGGCATAGCCGTGTGCGGCGTATGGCACGGGTGCCAGAGCTGCAAGGTAGTCGAGCCAGTACAGGCTGGGCTTGTGTGTAATGGGGTCGACGCCGCCGAGCAGCAGGTTGACCGTGTATGGCTTTCGTGACCGCAGGCTGGAGGCCAGCTCGCCGCGGACAAAGTGGGCAACGGCCGAGGGCGAGAGGTCGGCCTCGTTGCGCATCGAGTAGAGCTGTACGTTGGCTTGGATAAACTCTGCAAAGTTGACTGTGTCACCGGCCTCGCCTGAGAACGCCATCAGGGTGTGCTTGTTGAGCTGCCGTGTCTTGTCATCGTTGGCCTTGAGCACTGTCGGGCCGCGCATCGAGCCCTTGGACGCCGCAATCAAGGTAAAGTCCTTGCCCGAGATGCCGAGCAGAACCTCCCTGGGAGTGTTAGCCTTCTATCTATTCCTGTATGCCTCTGTACTTGGCAAAGCCATTATCCGTCCCCAACAAACTGCCCCTCATCAACTGCCCTCTGCCCTTGTCGCCGCCATCATGATCGGCCTCCCCTCGTGGTCTCAGCTTCACCCCGCGAGCGAGGTCACGACATTACATACATGTTGGCTGAATCGGATGGAGCTGGTGGTTAAATAAAATAAAATAAAAAGGTCAATGTATTGAGCTGTCTTGCGTTAATCGTCGAATCGTGTAGCTGCGTCAAGTGGTGATGGTTGTGGTTGTGGTAGTAGTCGTAGCCGTAGTCGTGGTCGAGCTATGTGCTATGTGCTCGCTAGCTGGGCGGTGGTAGTCTTTGGCGGCTTTGCTGTGAACCTGTCCCTGGGAACGCGCCATACAGCTACAGCCTACTCCTCTGCAAGTCTTCGTAGACCGCCTGCCTGAAAGTGGATCCTAGCTCTGTACCGCTATTCGGACAAACGTACTGCCTTTGCCGGGTACATGTCCAATGTACCTGTTTAGGTCCACTTTAAATTCTTATCGTGTCCGATAAGCTTTCCTTTTAGCGGGTCGTCTGAAAAAAAAAGTTTCGACAGGACAGGAACGACCAGAGCGTGCTCTCTGTATGCAGAATATGCAGAACGAGGTCAATTCTGCCCATTTTTTCATGACCTCGAGCATTGTCAACGACACCTCCCACACGACCTCTCAGTATATATACTTTTTGTCTTTTTCTATAGCGGCCATTCTCTCTATTCATTTGTCTACCGTCTTTCCAAGCAATCGATCCCTCCAACAACACGACCACTGGCGGTGACCATGTCGTCCTTTTTCACCGTCCCCGGCGCGCAAAAGCGGAAACGGCCGTCAGGCCCCGAAGCACCCAAGAAGCGCTCTACGGCGCCATCATCCCTGAAGAAGAGCTACCGGTCTTCAAAACCTACATCATCGGGCTCCGCCGGCGGCAAGCCTGCGAGATCCAGCGCCACGTCAAGAACAGCAAACCCAAAGTCAGCATCTGCCCGCAGCAGGAAAGAGCAGGCAGACGACGACGACGATTCTGTGTCTGGCAGCGATTCCGAAGACGACGATCAGGGTCCCAACCGCGGCCGTGGTGAGGAGGAGGATGATATCGATCTCGCCCATGCTGAGGACGACTCGGACCTGGACGAAGCAGAGACAGCGGCCGAGCGGCGACTACGGCTAGCCGAGCGCTACCTGGACAATGTGCGGCAGGAGGTTGGCGGTGCAGCAGGCGCGGACGGCGACATCTATGCGTTTGATGCTGAGGATGTTGACCGCGATCTGATTGCCGAGCGGCTTCAAGAGGATGTGGCCGAGTCCAAGGGCCGTGTGTACCGGCAGCTGGCCAACGAGCTGGGCTTTGACAGCGCATCGCACTGCTTGTTTCGGTGGAACGCCAAGAACGTCAACGGCGTGGCCGTGTGTGCACCATTTGCGTACACGGTCTCGAGCGATGTATGCCTAACCAAATGGCGCATCCAGGACCTTGCCGACGAGCAGCAGCGCGTGCGCGAGGAGAAGCGGCGGAAATGGGAGGAGGAGAAGCAGCAGCGAAAGAAGAAGAATCAGAAGCGCGGCGGCAAGCACAAGAAACAGATAGTCGACTTTTCCGACGAGATTGCCGCGATCCCGGCACGCAAGCGGCCAGAGCGTGTACTGACGCGCCGTGGTGACCCCAAGCGCCGCACGGACAAACAGTACCGCGGTCACGTGGGCTCGATTTTGTGTGTGGCAGCGTCGCAGGACGGCAAGTTTGTGGTGACAGGTGGCGCGGACCGCCGCATGATTGTGTGGGACGCCGAGACTATGCAGGTGCTGCGTGTGTTCACACACCACCGCGACTCGGTAACGGGTCTGGCGTTCCGCCGCGGCACAAACCAGCTGTACTCGTGCTCCAAGGACCGCACGCTCAAGATCTGGAGTCTAGACGAGCTGGCCTATGTCCAGACGCTGTTTGGTCACCAGGACGAGGTGTCGGATATTGACGCGCTGGCCCAGGAGAAATGTGTGAGTGTGGGCACGCGTGACCGCACGGCGCGCATGTGGAAGGTGGTGGAGGAGACACAGCTGGTGTTCCGTGGTGGAGGAACTGGCGGCAGTGAGCGCAAGAACAAGGCGGCCAACGATGCTGCCGGTGCTGCACCGGTGGACCGCAACTCGCTGGCACACGAGGGCAGTATGGACCGCGTGGCCATGATTGACGACGAGCTGTTTGTCACGGGCAGCGACAACGGCGCGCTGGCGCTGTGGAGCACGCAGAAGAAGAAGCCACTGTCAGTGATCCCGCGCGCACATGGCATCGATGCTATGATGACAGGTCGCGACAAGTACGACTCTGCACTAGCCGACCCGACGAGCAATGCCAGCGAAAAGAACCCGCCGCCGGCACCGCAGCCGCGCTGGATCACTGCGCTGCGCACGATCCCTTACTCTGACGTTGTGTTCAGTGGCAGTTGGGACGGGTGTGTGCGCGTGTGGCGTCTGAGCAAGGACAAGCGCAAGCTGGAGGCTGTGTGTGTCCTGGGTGCTGGTGCTGCTGATCGCCAGGCATCTCCCTCCGCATCTTCCTCCGCATCTCCCTCCTTCTCTATACACGGTGTGGTCAACGATATTGCCGCCTTTGAGCGCGGCGAGCGTGGCCGTGACGGTCTGAGCGTCATTGTGGCTGTTGGCCAGCAGCACCGGCTAGGCCGCTGGGGCCAGACTGACGGAGCACGGAACGGAGCTGTGGTTTTCGAGATCAGCAAGGACGGAGCTGTGGCCAATGGCATCAACGGCCATGCGCCAAAGTCTGGTTAGGCGACTGCTTGACGAGAAAAAAAGCATGATTCGTAATTTGCATAGCCATTTTATACTGTTTTCCTTGTCCTTATCCTATTTCTTCATTGTTGTTTTCTTTTCCTTTCATTCTTTTTTATTCTTCCGCTTCATATTCTGCATAGAATCAACCATAGGAGTTTACTGTAATTTAAAACGGGAAGGCATTTGTTTTGTTACCAGATACGTCCCTTGTAAATATACTTGAAATCACCATTTAATAGTAGTTACTAACAAGAGACGGAGACAATAGATTAAATCAAACAGTTAAACAATCAAACAATCAAACAATCAAACGCTGGATTGACAGTAACTTGGCTTGAGCCTGCACCGTTCCTAAATGCCGTCCTCTTTAGATAAGGATATAAACAATACAACGCCGTGGACAGATATGCTATGGTTAGGGTGTAGGGGTGAGTGTAGCAAAAGGTATAGAATAGACGTGAAACGACGCTACAGCTCAAATAGAATCATCCGGGTCAAAGCCGTCATCAGCAAGCCCCAGACACTGCTCCTCAATTATGCTTAATAAAGTGCGCAGTTGGTTCTGCTGGCAGCGGGCTGGATCTGGTCTCAGTCTCGGTCGTGGCCTCGTGCGTACAGACTCGGGCCATGCCTGTGGTACTTGCCAATGGGGGGGTGGTTGTAGAGGAGGTCTCTGTGGCGAGCAGGGCTGTGAGCGGATGACATGGACATCGTCGTCGCTGTCGCCGGCATCACTGCCACCTCGAATTGTGCCAGATGTGCCAGAGAATTGGGGAGGAGAAGATGGCGGCGAGCGAGGCGGTAGAGGAGAGAGCACGATTTGAAGATCAGCACTGCGGCTCTTGGGCGGCTGTTCCTCCTAGGTAGGCCGCATATAAACCAGGGGCGAGTCTTCTTTGAACGGCGAGCTGATGCCGCCCTCAGCCTCAGCAGTACTAGGTACGGACTCTTCCGACTCGGAACCTTTTTTGGCGATATCAGAGACGACATCAGTCGTGAGATCAAATGTGAGGTCAGATGTGACAACAGCTGGCGGTGGTCCGGTTGTCTCCCGAGGAGGCGGCGGCTGCTCTGACTCTATGACAGGGGACGACGAGCGGACAATGGACGATGTGTCTCCGATTTCAGTCATCTCAGTATCTTCCTTTTTCTCATCGTCCTTGTCCTTGGGCTTGGACTTGGGCTTCATCTGGGGAAGAGATACAATCTCAGAAGGTTTAGGCGCAGATGATGCTGCTGTTGCTTCTGCCGTCCGCTTCAAGTGCTGCTGTTTCCTCAA
Source organism: Ophiostoma ulmi (assembly GCA_029298715.1). NCBI lineage: Eukaryota > Fungi > Ascomycota > Sordariomycetes > Ophiostomatales > Ophiostomataceae > Ophiostoma > Ophiostoma ulmi. The sequence goes on along the minus strand of JANSLN010000002.1, from coordinate 1,129,626 downwards.
CCCCTTGGCTGCCTCTTCGGCATCCTGGTACTCCTTTTGCATGTGCATAATCAGCTCGCGTAGCTGCTTGCGCATATCGGGCGCAGACGTGTTCCAGTCTCTCTTGCGCCGCAGGACAATGTCCTCAATAAAGCCATCTGGGTCGTTGGTAAACTCCCGTATGTACAACAGCAAATACAGGCCGCAGTCGCAAAAGTTTTCCTGCTCGGGGATCCCCTTTGCAGTGGTTCCCAGGCGGCCCGGGTCGAGCGGCTTAACGCCCTTGCGCTCAGCAATTTCGGCCATCAGCCACTGCTTCAGATGATCCACCGACGCCGTATGGACACTACCCAGCGAGTCGAGTGTGAAAATCCGAGGGTCTGTGGGATCTGGCTTCTTTCCGTTGGGAATAAAGACCTTTTTAGAATTCCGGCCAGCAACTCGGATGGGCTTCTTTACAGGGGACAGTGCCGATGCCAAGGAGGGGTCTGAAGGTAGAGTTTCAATCACCTCGTCGTCGTCTTTCGATTCTCCTCCGTCGTCGCTGGCGTCCTTGATCTCAGTTGGTGTGTCCTTGGAGTTGGGGCTAGCTGACTTGTTGGGCGCCGTCTTGGAGTCATCGTCAACCTCGATAGAATTGACAACCAATGGCGCTGTTATTTTGTTGGTGGATGGGCTTGCAGAGGCAGAGACAAACTTGACTTCAGCATCTTCGTTGTCGTTCTTATTGGCATTTCTGTCGTCATCATCCACAACAATGCTATTTGGTTGTGGTGGGTCGGACTTGTCGTCCTTCAGGCCCTCTACCTTGGGCAGAGCGGCGGCAAGAATCTTGGGGACATTGCAGATAATGGCCACCCACCAATGGGCATTTTCATTTACAGGCACGACAATGTAGTCGTACGAGAAGAGATCGGCCTTGGCCGTCCACCGCTTGACACCTTCAAACGAGATGACATTGCCCCGGCTGGGCCGCAGCTTCTCGTAGAAAAAGGTATTGTGGAAGTAGACGCGCTTGGCAATGGATGACTCGCTCTTCTTGAGCGTACCCTGTAGGTACTGGAGGTAAAAGTTGATGATGTTGTCGTTGAGGAACTCGCCCTCGTCCAGGCGTGCCACATCATCCTTGTCGACAGTTGTGCGCGAATATGTCAACGGCACCTTCCAGCCGGCGGACCAGTTTGGGTTCTGCTCGGTCCAGCGCTCGACCTTGGGGCTTTCAATGTAGCGCAGAGACGCACGCGAGTTTCTGTTGCGCAGCCGCGACAGTCGCGAGTCGGTTGTATCGGGAGAGTCTTTTGTGGGTGTGCCTGACGCGCTTGGTGGCTTTGGTGACGCCGGTTCCTTTTTCTTTCTGTCGGTGTCGAGACTGACCAGTTCAGTGGGCGAGCCATAGTTGAGACTGTTTCTCGTCCGGCGCAGACTAGCTAGGCCGTCCTTGTAAACTCGCACAAGAGATGCTTCTGCCTCGCGGGGTGGCAGGGCCGGGGCAGACGGTGTGGTCGATGCTGGTTCTGATTTGTTTGGTTTGATTGATTTGTATAATGGAGACCGCTCGGTGTCGCTGTCCAGATCAACAGAGTCGTCAAAAGTGGCATCAACCTTGGCCCGCGTGTCGACTGATTTCCTGTGCTCCTTGGCACTGGCCAGGCCTCCCTCGAATTTTTTGTTCAGCGAAGCTCTGCAGTTGTTAGTAGGTGGTAGGTTGATCTATTATCTAGCAAACAAGCAATTGAGAAGAATACTTACAACTCCACATTTTGCAGACGGATGGTCTTGAGGAGGGCTGATTCTAGAATCCATGTGACGACCCGCCTCAAGTCGGAAGTGGTTGCAAAGCGTATGCCCATGAGTGCATTGTACTTTGTGTCCTGGGGGAAATCGAGGCACAGCGAGCAGGAGTTCATGTTGTACTGGATGGCAAGTGCCCGGTCCAAAGGAATCCGTAGCCACGGCAGACGGGTACGCTGAGCCGAGTCGGCGGGCATTAGAGTGTCGGGGTCGCGGGGGTCGATGGTTATGGCCAGGACCTGTGTCTGTGTTGTCTGTGTTGTTTGTGTTGTTTGTGTTGTTTGTGTTGTTTGTGTCTGCGCTGGTTGGTCCGACTGGTAGATATATAGAGGAAGGCGAAACGCTGACACGACGCGCACAGGTGACTCGATGATGGTCCTGGCCGATGTCGAGACGGGGCCGGATGATACTTTGGGATTTGGTCTCGACAGCATAGTAGGCAGGCCGTGAAGAGACGATAGGTTGGGACTCCTTGCCGTCTTCTTGGGAGGCCGTTGCAGGTGGTAATGGTCCTCGGACAGCTCGTCGGCGCTCTCGCTGAACCGCCGAGAGTCATAGATGGGCCGCTTCAGAGGTATTGTTGATGCTGGTGTCGAGCCAGAAGCCGTGCCTTGCACATCTGACTGCATGCGCGACCGAAACGGCTGTCGTTTTGGCAGGCCGCCGTCCAGCACGATGGACAGCTCCGTGTTGTGTCTTGTCGGTCCAGTAGTAGTCTTTGCCGCGAATGCCTTTTCTGTAGAGGCCTTGTCTGTAAACGTCTTTGGCCTCGGGACCTCTCTCGGAGTATCGTCCCCCTGTATCTCAATGTCATCGTCGCTGTCGTCGACAATCTCAGCCGACTGGCTGTCGTTGAAGGGATCGCTGTTGGGGTCAGCGATGCTGGGGCTGGTAAGTCGTTTTGGGCGATCGTTGATGCTATACGTTACACGCCGCCGCCGGCCTCGCCGCCGGCCTGCCGAGCTCACAACAATCTGGGGTTCGTCACCGGTCAAGAAGCTGCTAGCCGAGCCATGGCGCTGCGACCTGCTTTGATCGGGCGACGATCTTTGCCATGCGCCGTCTCTCGCGAGGGGGCTCGATGTAGAAGGCACCTCGTCGGTCCGTCTGCGTTTCTTCGGGGGCTGTGCTGGTGATGTTGCAGTTGCAGTTGCAGTTGCAGTTGTATCTGCAGCTGTAGCTGTAGCTGTAGCTGTAGCTGTCGTCGTCTTGAAGGTGGAAGTCTCACCTCTCCTGCCGCTGAGGCCGTTATGGGGCTGGAACTGGCCCAGTCCCCTCTGCGTTGTCAGTATATCTTTGATGTCTTATTCTTTCTTGATTCTGACGCACTCTCATTGTGCTACCAGGGCCAGACTGCAGCGTATAGCTGGTCTGGTCTTGGGCAGGCAAGCAAGTATAACGGGGGTTATAAGTGCATGGTCCTCCGGGTAGGCGGGTGGTATGTGACTAGCGACGTTGGAGAGAAGAGAGATGGTATAGAAGACAGTCGAGGAAGAGTAGCTGGGGTGGTTATCAGAGTCGGTAGCGATGCGCTGTTGGTGTGTGTAGAGGTATCGCGGCCTGTACTGGCGGTCGTGGTCTCACGAGGCTCTGGCTCAAAAGTCACAGCTTTTACTTTTTTTAGGCAAGTGGGTTTTAGAGGCGTTTGCTCTTAATAGGCGCTGCCGTGTGCATATGCTGTGGGGAAGGCGCGGCAGGCGGCAGTAGCCTGTAATTAGATGGGGCGCGTCAACGTTTTTTATTATGTAATCAATCTACATACTTACTTCAGCTGACTCTTCGCTCTGTTCGTTATCTTTATTCTCTATTTTCACTATTATTTTCCATGTTCTTTTGATATACATTCTTTATTATATATTCTATCTATCTCATCAATCATCTACATTAATATTGTTATCAAATCTAGTCTAAACTCTACAGTTTAAAAGTTGGTACCGGTAAAGGGCGACTGCACACTGGCAAAGCCCTGGGGACAGGCGAGGCCGAGAGCAGAGCTGCCGCTGCGCATGTAGCACACTTTGGCGGCCGCGCAGGCATTGCTGGTGCAGTTGGGGCTGCGCACGCTGCTCTTGCCCTGGTAGGTGTTGATCTGGCTCGCAAGCTTGTTGGTAGTGTCGGCCTCGACGGCCTCGGTGACACGGTGCCAGAAAGTGGCATTGAGCGGAGCGTCAGCGGGCCAATTGGCAGCAGCACCATATGCATCGCGTGTCGAGTACTCAAGCTGGTAGACGGGGCCTTTGGCCTCGGCGTCGCCGGTCTTGATATCGGCAAACGAGCTGACATCGGCGTAAAAGGTGTAGGCATCCATAACCTCAAAGGAGCCGGTGTCGACCTCATACATGCGGAAGCCCGAATTCAAGTTGGTCAGGGGCGTGATGGAGGGGCCGACCCAGGCGTTGGCGATGGCGTACTCGGCCGTCTGCTTGGTGGCGTTGTTGCTGTAGTAGACAAAGGCCTGGTCCTCGTGGGTGTGGCCAAAGAAAACGTTGGCCACGACATGGGGCGAGTAGCGGTCGATGATCTGGTAGAACAGGTCGGCGCCGTTGGGCAGGGCGTTGGTGCCGTCCCAGCCGGTCAGGACGTGGCCGACGACATAGGCACGCTGGCCGGCATCCTCAGCCTTTTGCAGCTCGTTGATCAAAAAGGTAAAGGTGCCCGAGTAGTCAGGGTCGGCGGCGTGCAGGTAGGCATAGTAGTTGGACTTGTAATACAAGTCGGTGTTGATGGTGATGATGCGCACACCGTGCTTGTCGACGACCGAGTAGGCACCGTAATGCAGAGCAGCGTCAGCGGCGGCCTGCTTGTCGATCCAGCCATAGTGCTGCCACAAGCTGGACACGTGGTTGTAGTTCCACGAGAACTGGCGGCCTTCGACGCCGTTGCCATCAATGGCTTGGGGCGCATCGAGGTTGTCGGGGGCGGTGTCGTGGTTGCCGAGGGCGCAGTAGATGGGGCCGCCAATATACTCCTTGAAGATCTGCCACAGCGACGCCTCGACATACTCGACGTATTCGTGCGACAGCTGGTTGGCCGGGTCGTGGGCAACCAGATCACCCGTATACAGCGAAAATGCTGGCGGCTCCTTGGCCGATGTGCCAGTCAGCGGGCCAATGGCCTGCATGGCAGCGAGGGCCAAAAAGTAGGGCGAGTCGCACTTGTAGGTGCCAAACAACGGTGCCGGCACGGACAGAGTATCGGAACCGGCAGCGTTGACGGACGAGGGACGGCAGCACATACCGCTAGTGCAGTTGCCCTCGCTGCCGACCTGGTAGCGGGCGTCGAGGTGCAGGTCAGACATGTGCAGGACCTTGACGCGCTTGCCGCTGCGCTTGGGGACCTTGGGGTTGGCCGGGCGCGACTTGGGGAAGACGGCCTTGGCGGGGCGGATAGTGGGTGCAGGGCAGAACTTTGTGCTCAGCGAGGCGCAGATGTACTGGCCGTCAAGACCGGTGACGTCGGCGGCGGCAAGGATCTGAGTCCAGGCAGCGCCAAAGACGTCGGCGGCATAGTTGATCTGGCACGTGGCATTGGTGGCAAAACCGGTAGTCTCACACAGAGAGATCATGGCGTCGGGCAGCGCAGCAGGCGCTAGACGCGCGACCATCTGGCCGACAGACAGAGCGGCAATGCAGCGCGAGCAGTTGGAGGCCAGGCCGGAGCTGGAGCTGTTGGCGGAGATGATGTTGAGAATCTCCTGGGTAGCCGCCTTGATGACGGCCTCGGTACTGGGCTCAGTGAGGTTGGCCAGCGACACGGGGTAGATGAGAGGGTCGTTGTTGCCGATGGGGATGCTCAGGGGGCTGGTAAGGTTAAGAGGGTAGACCTTTCCGGAGATGGGGTCGCGAACTACGGGCTGAGGCTCAACAGACGGGCCGGGCTTGACGTAGTAGCTGGAGAACACAGAGGTGGGAAAGGTCACGGGGACAGCAAAAGAGGAAACACCGGGGGCCTTTGCGCTCGAGGTGGTGGCAGTCTTTCCTTTTGCGGAAGTAGACTTAGCCTCAACGACGCCGGAAGAGGCAGCTGCGGCAAGGGTAGCACCCACACAGAAGAGGGAGACGGGCTTCATGGTGTTGATGCTGTTGCTGTCGTTGTCAAGCAGAAGGACAAGCAGTACCGAGACTGTGGTGAAGACAACAAGAGCAAGGGCAGCTGTTTTTGCGAGAGCAGTAACCGGAGCAGAAGCACGGCTGACTGGACGAGGTCTCGTAGAAGTCTTCATGGGACCGCGGTTGGGAGCGGACAGCAGCCGCTATATATGGTGATCAGAGATCGGCGCATGTACGGAGTTTCTGTAGGGAATGAGCAACGTGCGTGTAGTACCTTTGGGTGGCACTCGAGCTGAATCGGGTGAGCTTGTGTGACAGGCCGTGGTGTTTGTCGATTTGGTACAGATTAGTGTATGGGATGAGTTGATTAATGATTTATCTGTTTGGTTTAATCTGGTTTTCATTCGTACTCTTCGTTTCTTTTCTTTGTGTTGATTTTCTCTTGATTTTCTCTTGATTTTCTCTTGATTTTCTCTTGATTTTCTCTTGATTTTCTCTTGATTTTCTTCTGCCGTCTCTGTCGGGGAGTTTCCGCAAAGTCGACAACAGACCGGCCTCGTGGTCTCGACTGAATACGCGCACGAGAGACGATACGTAGATAAAGAGCATTTTCGACTCGAAAGAGATAAAGCAGCACACCGACAGCCTAGCCAAGATGAGAGCGATCGGCAGCAACGGGGCCCCGGTGGGTGGTCGGCGCTGTGGGCTTGGCATGTAGCAATCAACGTGCACTCGTCGCTACAGTCGATAGGTCAAGCTTTGGTGGCGTCGTGGGGTTTGTGCGGACAGCTTGGTGGGTGTAATTACGAGTAGATAAAACGTAGTAACTGTAAAACGGTAGACATGATTATGTATATTCTGTAGATTCGTTTTGTAACTCTTCTATTGATTTGTGATAAATGGTACTTTCATTCATTGAGAAGAATGATTTATAATCTTGTGATATCTCGTGATAGAAGTGATAAGTGATTATTTATGTTGGGGTTTCTTCCTTGAAAATAGATTCAAGTATAATGCAAACGGCCTCGTCATATCTTACTCTTCTACCATATGTATAGCAGGTAGTCTAAATAATCTGAATAGAACGGATGCATCCCATTCAGTTGACCGACGGCCGCTGCGACGTCATCTCCGCTCACCGGGTGTATGGGTGCAATGCATGCAGACGCTTAAAAGGGCGAAGGTGAAGAAGACATAACCTGGTTCTTTTAAATAAATATCCTGAAATAATTGAAGCATTTAAAATAATCAGAATATTTATTGTTAATAATAAATAATATAAAATAATATAAATGAAGATACAAATATAATCTTGAAGCTTGGAACACACAGAAAAGGCTAATAAACATCAACACCACCCACTACATCATTCACAGAATATACTGCTCGACTCACACGTACCAAGCTATCACTACAATCTGCATATGAACTATCTTTGAAGTCTATGGGCTTGCTTTATACTCGTCACCTTGGCATCACCATCGGCCCAGCTCCTAGCAGTCTCCCCACCTCACACCCGTAGCAACTACTTAAAATACAAAGCCGTATCTCTTTCGATGTACATTTGCTTCCTCGCGTCGAATATCTTGATCAGCTCAGCTTCGTTGTTCTTTACTCCAGGATATAATACCACAAGTCCACATTATGGTTGATTACATAAGCACCACTTACACCGTATCCGGCCATCTTCGTTTGTACCATCACGCCTCGGCCTCCTCAATGCTGCCTGTCCACCTTACAATCTTTTACTCAGTCATTCACGCATGAACTACTGTCCCCTTTATCTGCGACTACTTACCCTTCATTCACTAAAACGTGACGCTTGCTCCAAACACCGATTACATAAGCATAGACATCTTCCGGACAACGTCAACAGCCAACTCTCTTTAAGGCCTTCTTCGTCTATTTTTCACAGCCAAGTTTTCATCCCAAACCCTCAAAACTTATATAGGTCTTGCACAATACCCATTGGCCAAGCCATCCCTACGAAGCCATCCCTAGTCATCCCACATCCCACATCCCACACCCGTCATCCTACGTCCAATATCTACCATCGTTCTCCTCAACAGCAACCTGTCGACTACGACGACGTCCTCGTCGACATTAATCAAATACCACTAGAACTGAATTATAATCGAAATAACGAGCAAAAAAAACACCAAAAAGTGATACGAACCCTCGAGCCAATACACGACAAAACAACATTCACCAAACTATACCATCACGCTTACATAATCATTCCACTATCGGCCAAGGCTGGCCTAAAGCGGTTCCCCAAATCGGCCCATCACTTTCACGCGCGCACCCACGCGTTAACCCTGCAAAGGCAAAAGCGTTCAACGACACACTCCCGTCGCCGGCGCTTCATCCCCGCACACCACAGCTGTCTGCTCCCTGCTCGCATCTGCAAAGTCAAGACGAGCCAAGGAGCACCTGGTGTAGTTGCGTTATTCAAATAGTCCCTTTACAGCTTTCCGCAGCGTTCCCGTGTCCCGCGACCCTCGAGATCATCGAGCTCCTCGATATCCTCGACGTCACCACAGCCAGCTCCGACTGCGGTTGCACCCTGGACACCTTAGCCTCGTACAATATCAACCTCCAGCCAACAGCTCTACATAACCAATGCCGCGGACCGTAGCCAGCTCTCTCCCTCCCGATATCTCTTCTTCTTTGAGCCATCTATCCTCGGCTCACAGAAAACCTTCTACAGCACACAATCCAATAACTGATTCTACCCATCCTAGTCGCAACCGGGATTTTCTTGGAGAGTCTTCCAAACAACCTCATCCCACAACAGAGACCTTAGAACGCTCAGAAAGCCCAGAAATTTCAGAGACCTCACAGCCCACCGACTCATCCTCTGAATCGTGGTACGAAGTACGCGATATCATCGACGAGAAGAAGCGAGGCCGCCGTCTCTATTATCTTGTCGACTGGGAAGACCACAAAATCACGGGCGAGACCTACGCTCCCACTTGGGTATGCAAATACTTTTGTTAATAAGTACCGAGTACGTTCAAGCTGACAATACAGACCCCGGCAGAAGACGTTAACGAAGAGGCCATCGGCCCTTGGGAAGAAATCAAGCGAGCGCGGCAGGCCAAGTCCGCAAAGATTGTAAAGACAAAGAAGTCTGCAAAGCCAGCAAAGCCAGCAAAGCAGCTAGCTAACCGCAAGAAAGACTCTCAAAGCTCATATAGCTTAAGCGCTGCTGCTTCTCAAGAATCTCGACCGCTCACTCCCTCCGAGGCTTCTGGAGAGGACACCCCAGAGGGCTCTTCAAGACCCAATCCCAAGAAGCGCAAGCGACCGCGTCTTGTCATTGACGATAGTGACGCCAGTACCAGCAGTGACAGCGACGGCGACATTGAAAACAACGCCGTACCAACGAGCAGATCCAGCAAGCGGCCTCGCATTGCCAATCACAGTCAGACGCAAAGCCAGAGCCAGTCTCAAAGCTTAAGCCTTCTCTCGTCACCGCCAATCAGTCGCCCCCCTAGCGTGGACAGCGACGACTGCTCTGTCGGAGAACAGCCTCTGGACGAAGCCGATCAAGATCGAGACGAGCTTGCCATTTCTGTTGCTGCGATTGTCGATAGTGTCGAGATCTCTCCCGGTGCCGAGTTCGACCCCAACGAGTACGCACGCCTCTCCCAGTACCCCTCTCAGTCTCAGCCTCAGCCTCAGCAGACTCGTGAGATTACCCTGACATCACCGCAAGTGTCTGCGCGCACTATTCCCGACTCCCAGCCAGACTCTGCACTCTTCCTGTCTGCCTCGGACAACTCCCAGCCTATTGTGCCCCAGTTTGACGACGACGACGACGACGACACGGAAAACAACGCACTTGAAGGACTCCAACCCCCCCCTGCCCTCCCTTCTGCACAGCCTGCACAAGAACAGGTCCCAGAGCCAGCAGCTACCCAGGAAGCCGGCCTTCGAGAATCTGTCAATTGGGCTTTTGCCGCTGGTGGCACTACAATTGAAAGCGAAAGTGCCATTGCAAGTGGAAGCAGAGTCAATTTCCAAACACAGCCCGAGCCAGACTTTAGTCTCCTCTCATCGCAGTCCCAGAACCTCCACCAAACACCCCTTGCCGCACACACACCTGGCTCTACGGGTCCCAGCAATATCAGCAACTCTGTCGTGCCCGACTCGACACGTCCAGTGAGAAACTGTACAAGAAACTCAATTGAAGATATCAACACCAGCAGCTCGCAAGGCCTGCTTCTATCGTCTGCACAGATCGTCCCCGCCCTGCACAGCAACGAGGACCTTTTGGGACGCAGTCTTCCTCACACCACACCAAGCAGATCTCAATCGTCTCAACCGCCTCAACCGCCTCAACCGCCTCAACCGCCACAAGACCCTACCGCGTCTCAAAAAGTCAAAATGGATGGAAACGACACCTCCGGAGACGAAGATCGCCTTATGCGGGCTCTTTGTAATGTTATCGGTGACAGTGTCGAGTTTTCTAACGCTTCCCTCCCCGACCCTAGCCAAGGCTTCCCGCCACCCATGACCCAGGAAGAGGCAAATCTGGTTACTGCAGCCGCTCTCGCTGCTGTCACATCGGCACCGCCCCTGTCATCGGCATCACCGGCAATGCTTATGGCCACGTCCACGGCCATGTCCATGGCACCCAACGACCCTATTGTTCCTCTGATGAGCGACCTGGCTCAGAGCACGCCCGACTCCATGTTTATGGCACCACTTGTCATAGGCGGCAGTGCTCTCCAAGATCTGAGTGGCGTGCCTTCGGGGACCATTGCTCCCGACGACCTGTCGTTCTCTGATCCCATGGTCTCTGGTGCTCTTGAAGTGTCACCCGAGCCTGAAGACAACTCTAGCCCTCAGCCCATGCACGAAGATGATAATGACAGCAACCATGATAACGTGAACAATGGCGGCAATGACGAAGACTCTGAAGATGAGCTTGACCTGTCAAACCCAAACTATACAACACACGAATATGTCGTGACTCTCCCCCTGGCCTCCAACACCCGCCAGCACTACCTCGACATGATTGCCGAGAAAAAGACGGAAGAGACTATCCAGCAATTTAGCAACGTCTTCTCACGCGACATTGCCGAGGTCCCCGATGCCGAGACCGTTGCGCGTGTCGACGAGCTGCTGCGCAAATTTATCGACGTCTCTGATCTGCCCACGTTCCACGACAGCACGCCTGGTTTGTCGGAAGAAGAGCGCATGAAGCAGGCCGTCAACACAAACTCCAAGTACTCGTTTGTCTACGAGTTCCTCGAGCGCATCAGTACGCTCAAGAAGACAGTGCTGATCCTGGCCGGCCGGAATGTCGTCCTCGACTACATTGAGGCTATTGTCAACACAGCCGGCATCTCCTCTGAGAGAATCACGGGTGCAGACAGTAGTGGCCAGACAGAAAAGAAGACGCATTTTGGCACTTTATCTGTACTGCTGGGCAACGCTTCTGATCTGACAGTCGATAGCCTGCCCAGCACCGACATTGACATTGTCATTGGCTTTGACCATGTGGCCCGCACATCGGGCCTCCTGGATCACTACATCAAACTGTCCACCACTGCAAGTGCTAGGGCTAGTGCCACTGCCACTGCCGATAAAACATTATCAGGCGGCCTGCCCAAGCCCATTATTTTGCTTCTGGTCAGTGCGTTTACTGTCGAGCATGCTGATCTTCGGCTGGAGCTGACTTCGGTTGATGACCTTGAGCGTAAGAATGCCCTTCTTTTATGTGCGCTCGAGTGCGTTCAGTACCTTGGCGAGTATGTCGACAGCAACCTGCCTACGGCGCCCCACGATGCCGCCAAGGCATTTGGCCAGATGGTGACAAACCCGGCTATTGAGCTCGAGTGGCAGCCCCAGCCGTTGCCAGAAGATGTCTTTGATATCTACATCCAATCCTCAGGCACCGCCCAGCCCACATTCACGCAGGCAGAGAGCATCGGCCAGAACCAACTGCCGCATTCTCGAAAGCGGCAGTTGGATGACAACACTGATGATGATAATGGCGACAAGTCCAAGCGTGTCCGTCTCAGTGCGCCGATTGTTGAGAACCAGCCCCCCATCAGTGATACGGTGAAGCGGGCTCTTGGTGGCCCTCTCTGGGCTCCCGGACCAGATAATGGCCCCACGGTCCAGATCTCGCTCGACCAGCTCGAAGCGCTCGCCGCCAAGGTCACGAGTCTTCAGGACCGTCTTCAAGAAAAGGAGACGTCAGAAAATGTCCTGACCGAGCGTGTGGACTCTCTTGATAAGCTTAGCAAGAGCAACGCCAAGACGATTCGCAAGTGCCAGGAGAGACTAATTGAGGCGACAAAGGACCGTGGCGTGTTCCAGGCCGAGCGTGATAAGGCCACGACGGCTCTCGCCACGATGCAGGAACGACTTGCAAGCCGTACGGAGGCGCTCGCCGAGGTGCGCGCTCAAAAGACGGATCTCGAGACCCGCCTTGCCGAGACGAATAAGCTACTGGCAGGCTCGGCACAGCCCGACGTTGCTGAGATTGGCACGCTGCGCACCGAGCTAGCCACAGCCAAGGAGCGTATTGCTTCGCTCGAGCGCAAAGTGGCCAATGCCGACCAGGACCTCGACCATGCTCGTCACGCATACCAAGACGCATCCAATGCCGCTGCTGATCTGAGCACCGAGAACCGCGATCTTAGTGCACGCGTCAAGGAGCTCGAGCGGCGTGCGTCGGACAATTTGCGGCAGATCCACGAGGCGCATCTGCGCAACGAGGCCGAGTCGTACCGCGCCCAGTGGTCCGAGGCTGTGACAATGCTCAAGGAGCGCCAGAGCGAGCTTGAGTGGACGCGCGAGGAGCTGCGCGTGCTCAAGAACGGCCGGCGCGAGACTCGGCAGCAAAGTGTGCCACGGAGTCCCCGGTTGAGCGTGATTAGCCCACGCACCGTTGCCGGCCGCGGTGGTAGCTCCAGTGGAAACGGAAATGGAGCAGGGGGCAGCAGCAGCTCGACGGGCACAGGCACGCCTGCTCCCGGCGGTGCAGGTTATGCAGTGGCGGCACGGCAGTCAGTGAGTCGGGGTAACAGCCCGGTATCGGCCAACTTTGACCCTTCGGTGTATAGTTCGCCACTTGCTGCAGCAGCCGACAACAATAACAACGGCAACGGCGGCGGCGGCGGCGGACCTCCTGTGCCCGGCATGACTTACTTTGCGCCGAGCCACCGCAGCGGCAGAATGGGACATCTTCGGGAGTAGGTAGAGTGGGTATTGTTTTTGTTCTTCTCTACTCTTTCTTGTTCTTCTTGCTCTTATTGTCTCACCTGCTATGATTGTCTTTCTTGCTTTTGTTATCACTTACTGCTCAATATCCATGTACTTTATTGATTTGCCTTTGCTTGTTCCTGGATGACTTGGGTGGCTGCCTTTGATATTCGACACCGAATTTGCAGTGTCCTGGCGTATGTATTCTTGGTTTTTCTTATCCGAGCTGTTGCTACAGCTGTCGTACTCTTTCTAAATATAGTCGTCTTGTCTATCAATAACATACCGATCCATCATCGTCACTGCTACTACTCTGTCGCACAACACTGCCAACAATGGACGGTAAGATACTTGGGGGGGGAAATAGATAAATATGTAATAAATATACAGGTGTTTTTGTGGTAGATTTATTCACTGAACTCTCAAAACTCTCCGGTCTCTCCTCTCGCAATGCAGATGTAAATGTTGTAACATTTTCGACGTAGAATGCCTGTGCAAGGCGCCGACATGGCATTGGTCCATTGTAATGCTCTTTCCGAGAAACGATTTATTCCTCGCTAAAAAAAGTGTATACCAATGATTGACGGCGCTATATGAACAGGGCTTTGATAGCTTGATGGCTCGATGGCTCGATGACTTGATAGATTTAGGCAGACTCCTCGGGGTACAGCTCCTCCTTCAGGACAATGCCGAGCTCCTCCCGCAGAGGAGCAAGCTCCTGCAGGTACTGCTCATACTGACCCTTGTTCTCGACCTTGGCCTTGATGCCCTCGAAAACGCGAACGGCGGTGGGGTAGTCGTTGACTCTCCGGGCGGCTTTTAACGCAGCAACCAGGACAGAGGGCGAGGGAACCAAATCGTAGGCGAAGGCGTTGTTCAGGTTGCGCTGTAGTGGAAGGGTTAGCAAGGGGTCATGACGTATGTTGACGTATGTTGATGTATGTTGACGTATGAAGAGGATGCGCCGGCTTACCTGCAGCTCGAAAACGTCCTGGACACCGTCAAACTCCTTCTCGAATCTGTATAGCAGCATGTTAGCAGTCTGATCCATCAGCTAGCCAAAGAACGATCAAGCGATCAGATAATCAAAACAACATCAGGCCACCGCATTCGGGATATGCAGGTCCGGGACGGCCCCGGAGCACCGGAATACAGATAAGCCGACAGACGTGGCCTGATGGTGTGATCGCAGAGGCCGTAGAACAAGAGGACAACCAAATGTCCTCTCATCCCAGCGGTATGAGCTTACCTGGCGGTGAACTCTTCAAAGGTCTCCTCGTGGTGGTCGGAGCGGAGACGCGCAGCAGCGCTGAAGTTGGCCTTGGGGACAAAGGCGGCGCGGGCGGTCATGGCGACAGCGGGGCGGGCGACGGGGGCACGGAGGACGGCAGAGCCGCGGACGGCAGCACGGAAGATAGAGGCAGACATTGCGGTGGCTCGGGTGGTCGGGTAGTCGACTAATTGGACGTGAGGCAATTCGAGGTTATAGCGTGGTAGAGGGGAGAGGTTGCGATTGGGGGAGGGTGTGACGGGATGCTGGAGCACACTGACACACGCACACGAAAAAATCGTCGGATAGTAGGAAAGTAGGCTTGGTAGGAATAAACTGGGCCTATCGATTGGCAATGGGTGGGCGGGAGTTTGTCGCTGGCTTGGGCTGTCGAAAGACGAGGAATTGAGTTTCGAGAACAAGAATATCTCGAGATTTTAAAAGTATGTATAGAGTAGAGAGGTGAGGCAAAGCTGGAGAAGCAAAATAGGCAAGAGGCAAGAGGGGGCGGGCAGGAGCTCAAGAAGAGGAAGGGGAACAGAGGGAAGGTGCGAAAATCGAATGATGTTTTTTTCCCTCGCTGTATTATCTCACTCGGCTACAGCCACAGTGCACAGCATTACCTGCAAAGCACCTGGGACCGCTGTGACTGGTGGTGACTAACAGTGGCAGGAGGGGCCCCATTCCTCCTTCCCCCGTTATTTTCCCTTCCATCGTACCGCCAGCACGGTGTGGCCTTGGTGCCTGAGGCAGAATACAAAGAATACAAGCTATCTGCTCCACAATTGCCCAATCACCGGTTGCGCTTTCCCAATCGCAGGTGGACTGATCTGACGATAACTGGCAGGAGTGTTCTCCCTTTCATGCTTCTTTCCTATTTGGTAACATATCATGAGATTCTATTATGATGCCAGTATTACGGCAGTATGACAGCCGAAAACAAACACTGGCGCTACTAGCCGGTTTAAAGTATTACTCTTGTCATGTTTGGGCAATGCAACGTATTCATGACTCTCCTCAGTAATCTGCAAACAGTGCATTGTCATTTGGCGCAATTCAAATTACAAATAAACGCCATTTCGATTGGTCCAGTGTCTCTCATAAAATACGATCACGTGATACTATGCGTGACCTCACGCCGAGCCGCAACATCGCAACCATGGTCTTCAGTGGTGGCTATCAATGTGCTCGTCAACACAACAATCTAGACTCGTTTAGCGGGCTAGTCGGCGTTTGTGATCGACATTCAATATCGGGTATTACGATGCGACACAGGGCCTCGAAAGAACGTCAAGATTAAAGACTTGCGTCACGACGCCAAGCTTTGCGGCCCTGGCTCATCTGTTGAGAAGCCGGGGTTGAAGAACCAGGATTGATTATATTGATTGAGTTCTAATAATATGTGCAATTTGTTCAGCTAGCCTTATCTAACAGCGGTCTTATCTACGCGCGGTGGTCTGGGCACTGCTGGCCGCGCTCAAGAGATTTGACTCCTCGCGTCTTTTGCTTGTGACGAAAGCGGTGGAGAACGGCATTACGGTAAGCCTCGGCGATCCTGCTGAATAAGACGACACATTCTCAGCGTTGATTGGTCCGACGCCATTGCTCATTTAAGCAATTCTTATGCATGCTACTAAATAGTGACCCTCATCGCGCCTACCGTTGCTAGCGAAACCAAAGTACTACTCAAAGTACTACACCAAGACGAATCAAGTAGCTACACAACAAAGTAATTTTCCAGCTAATAAAATCTAAATAAATAGTCGATTCCATCTCTCTCTGTACTCAGTACATGAGATTCTCCATTTTGTCGCCGTTTTAAGATTGCATGCGTATTGAGTCTATGCGACAGACAGTAGGACAGTCAATACCACCAATACTTGGACCTCATAAACTCATAAAAGAGGAAGGAAGGGAATTTCCTCTTTGCGTCGTAGCCCCTTTCAACTCCATCCACGCCTTCCTGTTCGTGATTCCCACCTCACTCCGCTGCGTGAAAGTTGGCAAAAACGAGGATCGCAACTGCCATCTGTAGCTCCCATTTCTTACCAAATAATATCTTACCAAATAAAACCACGGCCGCCTCGGAATCCCACTTGGTACCGTCTTACATATACTTGCCAGGCCTTCCTTCCTGTTTTGTCATGCTTGCCTCACACCCTTTGGCTCTTGTCTTGCCGTACTCTCCGTAGTTACAATACATTAATAAAGCTGCACCATCCCGCTTCTCGCCATCTTCTCCTCCTATTTTCTTCTTTTTCCAAACCTCACTTTTCTGCTTTTCTTAATCATCTCCTTTCCTCTTTCTGGCCTCGGCTTTTCTTGTCACTCATTCTCACTTTTATTTCCTTTGCGTGTGCTCCCCCATTTTCTTTCTTTTGTCTCTTTCTACAACCACCCTCTCAGCTCCCCACCATTTTGACAACGACGTCAATCGAGTTCCACATCCAACAAATCCGACTTTCCGAGCTTCCCTTGTGTTCTTCCAAGTTCCTCGAGTCTCATCCTGATAGAAAAGGTCCTGAGCCATTCTGAGATCATTCCAGTCTAGCCGCGCTGCCATTCCATTCCTAAATCTCATCTCGCAATCCTAGATACAGATTGCTCGTCACGATATACCGCTTCCATCAGGTACGCGTGCCCCCTTTTCGTTACTTGTCGTCCCTTTCATCGCGTCTAGCCCCCTTTTCTCTTCTTGTTAGCTCCGGCTTAGATTTGTCCTCTGTCCTCGCCCCAGCTTTCACTTCGATATACGGCCCCCCCTTTTGCTTTCCGATTGTCTCGTTGGCCCCCTTTTTTGATGCTATTCTATCGCTTCGCTGCTATTATTCCCTTTTATTCTCAATTTTTTTTTGCTACCGCTATATTTTCTCACTATCTCTCTTTCTTGGCTTACTTTTACTGCACTTTTACTGACTCGTGACACGTGCCATTAGTTTACCTTGTTGCGACCCGTCCTCGAATCTCTCCCTCCGTCTTCTCGTTTTCTTTCTTTTCCATCGACCTCTCGGGACGACCCTTTTTCTTCTTCTTCTTTTTCCCTCCCTTCTTCTTTTTGTCTTTGTTCCCCGTGTCCCATTCTTTCATCGCTATCACACGGTCTACTTCACAATGTCTTTTTCCGATCTCATTGAGTTCGGCGTGCCTACGCTGGACCGCCCCTTTGGTCTCAAACTATGGCCCATCTTCAACAAGGCTTTCGAGCTCGTCGTCGGCTACCCTGCCGATGATTTTGAGTTTATCGCCGGCAAGACACCCATGTCGACCCTGAAGCACACCAGCATCTTCATCGTCATCTACTACATTGTCATCTTTGGCGGTCGCGAGGTTATGCGCAACCGCGACGCGTTCAAGCTGAAGTCTCTGTTCCTGATCCACAACTTCCTCCTGACGGCTGTCAGCGGTCTCCTGCTGGTTCTCTACATCGAGCAGCTCCTTCCCACCGTTGTTCGCGGCGGTATTTTCCACGCCATCTGCCACGCTGAGGGTGGCTGGACCCAACCCCTGGTTGTTCTGTACTACGTAAGTTATGAGACTCCAATGCATCAAAGGAAGCTTTGCTCTTCTCACATGCGCATTGTTAAGACCCGCGGAGATGAATGCCGCCTTGACCACAAACTGGGACAGTTGCTAACATGCCTACTAGCTCACCTACCTCACCAAGTACCTGGAGTTGCTCGACACTGTCTTCCTGTTCCTGAAGAAGAAGCCCCTCAGTATGTCCTCTCACGACTCCAGCTCGACCTTCAAATGGCCAATTAGCACATGAAATGCCTCAATGCATCGTATATGCATACTAACACGCCCCAGCTTTCCTGCACTGCTACCACCACGGTGCCACCGCTCTTCTGTGCTACACCCAGCTGATCGGCTCAACCGCTGTCTCTTGGGTCCCTATCACTCTGAACCTTGGCGTCCACGTTGTCATGTACTGGTACTACTTCCAGTCTGCCCGGGGTATCCGCATCTGGTGGAAGGAGTGGGTTACCAAGTTCCAGATCATCCAGTTCATCATTGATCTCGGTATGTCTAGCTCCTACTCTCTATTATTAACTATTCAGCGTCGACAGAAAGCTAACCAACAACTACAGGCTTTGTCTACTTCGCCTCGTACACCTACTTCACCTCGACCTACTTCCCCAACATGCCCAACATGGGCGAGTGCTCTGGTGAGGAGTTTGCCGCCTTTGCTGGTATCGGCATTCTGAGCTCGTACTTGGTTCTCTTTATCTCCTTCTACCTTGCCACCTACCGCAAGGATGGCAGTAAGACCACTTCGCGCAAAGCCGTCCGTCGGATGAGCCAGGCCCCTCTTCCCGACCCGCATGACCTGCTTGTTGGTGTCCAGACCACCGCTTCAACCACCGGTGCCAAGCCCAAGACCAGCGGCGTCACCACCCGCTCTCGCAAGGCTTAAGCGTTAATTTGCCAAAAGCCTCATGCGTGGTTTCACTTAGCCACGCGTGCATGAAACTCGACGACGCAATGTCTTATTCAACTAGAGCTGCGGATGCCTATGTGGCTAATTCGCTTGCCTCGTGATTTGAGATATTATCTACTTACTCTACCCTGCCTATGAATGCCGAAGACCACCTCCCAGTCAATACTGGTATCATAAGCTGGCCATGTGGCGTTATCTCGGTGCGGTGGCATCGGCACCATCTACATCGGTGAGCAAGTGCTCGCAGAACTAGAACAAAAAAATCAAAAATGTTGGGCCTAGATTTTGACGGTCGTCTACACGGCATACAAAAAAAATACACGGAGAAACGAATTGGTTTGGCATGGACACAACATAATTGGAGACACGGCGGACGGCGTGAACCTTTGCTTTATGGCGGCTAGAGCGGTCTCTCACATGGTTGAGTAGTATCAACTTGTTCACAGAGGCCCTTATATATGCATCACACGGTCTTCAACGGCAATGTTTTGGGCGGCAGCGTGCTATCTCTTCCCCATTTTCATCTTATACTTTTATTTTCCCTATCTTCTACCCTGTCTTTTTGCGCCCAATCTTTACAACTCTTACTTTGTTTTCATAATAATCTTGTCATCACAATGAATTGCATTTTTCTTTTGTCGTCTTTATTTGTTTTTACCATCTGTCCGCATCTGTTCCTTAATTTCATCATGCATTATCTGTTCTCTACACATGTCCCGTTGGCATTTTCGAGGAGGAAAGACACAAGGCTCACCGGTGGCAATTTGTCTTTTTGTCATTAGCACTTACTCTGCCGCAACTTGAATTGAGTATTATACAAAATGGACTTGCTGTGTTTGCATTACTGTCTATGGAATACATTTAAGTTGGACTTGACCGAAACTTGCAATAGATGAGGGTATCCAGGACAACACCATCCTTCTCGATTGACTGGCGATGACGCGCCTCAAAGGTGAAGCCTGCCTTTTCCAGCACGCGCGCGCTGGCGATGTTGCCGTCAAAGACTTCAGCCTCGAGACGCAGCAACTTTGGGAAGACGGTAAAGGCCCATTCGCAAAAGGCTAGGAGAGCTTCGGTAGCAATACCTTGGCCCCAGGAGTCTTCCCGCAGCCAGTAGCCGACTTCCATGGTGCGGTACTTGATATCGCCGTCTACTTTGAGACCGATACCTCCGATGACGGTGTTGCCGTCCAGGGAGCAAATGGCCAAATCGCGCATAGGCGAGGGTGTGCGGGCAATGGCAATCCACGTCTCTGCATCTTTTAGAGTATATGGATGTGGAAAGGCATTGCGCATCCAACGGGCAATCTTGGTGTTGTTTGCAGCACGGGCTAATGATAGGGCATCGGTGTCGGTGTACGGCCGGATGATGCAGCGGCTGAGACGGAGCCGGACCCGGGCGGGGGCCGGGGCTGACTCAAAGGCCGACTCGATTTGTAACGGCATTTTGTGCTTGCTTGTTTATGATGACAATAGTCTAATTATGCATGAATTGATACGGTGTGTATATACAGACACTGGATGAAGTGATGACTATGATGACTCATATGAGCTGAGTCATTTTTCCGTTACATATTAGACTGATAAACCCATACATAGCCAACGCCTGATATCATCCAAATCTACAGATGACAAAATGAATTGCCGCATTTGGAAGGTACCAAACGTTGAGTCATCGATCGCCTGCGACAGCCACCGTCTGCAGACCGACTTCTCTGGAGAGCTGCTGTAGGTGCTGTAGGACGACGACAAGCTGACCGGCTTATAGATGTGAGGCTGACTCATTTTGTCTACAGAGACTTTAAAACGCCTATGGCTGTTCAGGGCTGAGGTTCCGATGAGATGCTGATGTGCTGAGATGCAGACGCCCTCCTCCCGCGTGACTACATAAATATAGACTAATAGAAGGAAATATATAAAATATAAGACGCCGCTTACGCATGGATAGACGAACGCCACGCGGATAATGGTGAGCCCTGAATAGGATATCAGCATTAATCCCAATTTTGATAAAGGGCGTGCACATGTATCTTTATATTGTTGTACGAGCTGTGGCTGCAGCTGGTCGACGTCAAGCATCAAGCATCTATCGCCAGCCTCATTATGCCGGGCCGAGCACTAGATATGAGGTGATGGAAGTATTGAACGTAATATAGGAAACGAAAAGAGCTATTCTGATCCCGCATTGATATGCACGCTTTAAGCCATGGTCTGTCTCACATAACTTCAAAGCAACGCAGTTATAGAGGTAAAGAGACATGGACGAAAGCACAGACATTGGGCATCGACAACAGCATAGACAGAGGCAGTGCGCAGTTATGCGTATCTAGAATTGAGTCCAGGCGGCAGTAGTTGGATTCAGGACGTGGTCAAAACGAGGACAGGCAGGCGACTGAACGCAATCGGCCACGTCAAGGACAGGGATACTTTTGAAAGCCACGAAAGGACAGTCAGGACCTAGGGTGCAATCACTGCAAGGTACGGATATCTGACTGTGTAACACGGGTGTAGATGTATATGTGATGGACTACTAGAAGAAGAAAGACGACAAAAAGAAAAGAGGGCAAATTGACCAAACCGGCCAAGGTTCAATCTGCCAAGGATATATGTACGTAGCTGTCGTTGTAGTTGTGGTTGTAGTAAAGTAATAGTTGTCACGACACGCGACAACACGAAAAGGTGAAACTCAAGGGAGGACGTAGCGTGGAGAGGTGATGTGAGGAGAATGAGGAGAATGGTGTAGAGAACGAGGAGGAAGTGATGAAACGAAAGAACAAAGAAGTACTAGCATAGATACCATCTTAAAGAGTAAACAATACTGAAAGAGGATGTTGGCTAAGACAGACTGTTTCAACTACTAATACTAGAAAACACTAATATCAGAAGTGAGGGATAGAGTAGAGAAACAAGTGGGCAAAAGTAAGATGAGCCTGTTTTGGGTTGGTGCAGTAAACGCAGATAAAAGACGACAGACAAGAGATGGAAGACGGTGGACAAGTCAGGGACAGGGGATAATGGGGTAGAGGCAAAAGACGTATGCAGGGACGAGAAACAGGACAAAGAAGTAGCCTTGAAAACAGCTTTGAAAGAAAAAGAAGCTAGGAGAATAAAAGACAAGGGAGACACAAGTCAGGAACGGACGAGATGATCGACGCGACAAGGTGAGAGTGGATATAGAAGAACAAAGTAAACAAAAGGTAATTGAGGGTAATTAGAGGGGGGGAGAAATTTTAGTCATAGTAGTCGATTGTCAAACGAAGCAAAAGAGGCTGGTATTCCAAGATACTCAAAAAGAAGTCAAAATTTTGAGTTAATAGAGAATGCTTATATTGTAAAATCAAATAGAAAAGGGTATCATAAAGTCATCCGAGTATGCTCGAGCCAAGGCAGAGTAGCCAAAAAGCAAAGACAAAAGGCAAATAAAAGCAAATAACAAGAAACAATCATCCAAGGCATCCAAGGCATCCAAGGCAGTCTGTGCTGTGATCCAAACATAATCATCCGAAGTAGAAAAGTAAAACGTAGAGAGACATGAAAAGAAACAGACGTCTAGCCTACAACAGCTTCACGCTCCGTCTGCGATTGAAAAAGGAAGTGGACGGCGACGAAGCAGTGTTGCTGCCAGCGTTGTTCTTCTTGGACAGGACCCGGCGAGAGGGAACTGATGACAAAAAGACACCCGTTGTCGAGGCACGACGCAGGGTAGGGGCAATCGATGCGGTAAACATGTGCTCGTCCGGTGTCTGGGGCATGGGTGGCACGCTCTTGTCGTTCTTGTCGGCACCAAGACCGAGAGAGACAACAGAGATGGCAAGCGACTTGCGGCGCAGGCTGCTCACATCAGATGAGGCAGGAGTAATACCGGGCAGCTGACCGGGAAGAGATGGAGTAGTAAAAGAGGAAGAAGACTGCGGTCCGGCAAAAGCAGCATCACGGTCCTTGTTGAGCAGACGGCTGCCGCGACGGTTGAGCGTTAGTGTGCGGGTGACGCCACGAAGGAGGTTGCTGTGAGCAAAGGCGGGTGTACGCGGGGAAGAGGAGAGAAGTGAGGCAGTGGAGTTGTTGTTGCCACTAAAAGAAGAAGAAGTAGAGGCGTTGGCAGCAGCGGTGGCAGCAATGATGGCCGTGTTGAGAGGGGGCATTCTCGACGGCGATGTCGTGTAGGAGCGCATGGGTCTGGGCATATCCATGTCCATGTCCTTGCTGTTGCCGGTGCTGTTGCTGTTGCCAAGAGCAGGTGAATCAGCAATGGTCTCCATGGCCCTGCGAGCCCGCAATGAGGCCACCATGCTGCCGGAGCTGTTGCGCTTGTGCTGGAAACGCTGGGGGCTGGCATTGGCGCTGCTGAGAGCAGTCGAGGGTGCTGAGCCTGAGCCAGCACTGGTAGAAGGGCGGCTGGCGGATGAGTCTGAGCGGTTTGACCGGGCAGACAGGCTGCGGCGACGGGCAGCACGCTCGACGGCGAGATCGACAAGCGAGGGCTTGCCGGCGTAGACGACCGAGACGAGTCGAGCCTTGTCTTCGTAGCTGTGACGGCGGCCAGTCTCTTCTGTGGTTGGTAGTGGTGCAGGAGTAGTAGAGACGGGGATCTGAACAGCAACAGGAGCCATGTACTCGACAGTGTCCGAGTCGTAGTCGTACTCTTCTGTGTCTTCATAGTCGGACACATCACCAAGAGAAGAGGCATCCTCTTCAGACGAAAGGTAGATTTCGTGTGCAGAAGTCATCTTTGGTGAGGACTTGGCGTTGGAGACTGATGTGGTGGTGGTAGTGGTAGTAGCAGTGACTGTGGTTGGCGTAGTTGCTGTTGTGGGAGCAGACGAGTCGAGCAGAGCGTCGAGGAAGCGAGAGGCACGGCGGGCGTTGCGTTTTGGCAGCGGCGGCGGTGAGTGTGGTGCTTTGGTGGGCGAGGTAGTCATTGAGGGTGAGTGTGAGGGCGAGGTGTTGGAGTCGATGGTGAAGAGGATAGGGCCAGCGTCGTCCACGGCGAGATGTGAGAGAGACATTATGTAGTTTTGTGGGTGGTAGAGCGAGTGTAGAGAGGCTGAGAGACTGAGAGTGAGAGACTCGAGGTTCTTTGTCTTTGTCTTTTGTCTAGGGTCCGTGTCCCGTGTCTGTTTCTTTTGTCTGGCGATGCCTTTGTTGGCTTTGTGTATGGTACCCGTTGATTTTGAATTTTGACTGTATTGTGCTTTGTGCTTTGTCGTGTGCTTTGTCTCGGCCAAAGTGATGTTGTCGTCAAGTTTGCAGAATGAGAGGACGCGACAGTGACTGTTTTCTAAACTCTTGCTTCGTCGGCAGTTACAGCAACGGTAGAATAAAAGAATAGTCAAATAGACAAATAGAATCAGAACCGACTAAATAGACTAAAGAAAGGGGTTCTTTTGTTCTGTTTTCCTTCTTTTCCTTCTGGTTGATTTCCTGGTTGATTTTTTCTGGAGCGGCGATCCACTGCAATCTCCCGGCGGTGGGGGAAATACAGGGTGTGGTGATGAAGTAAATAGTGAAGTAGTGTGTTGCGTCGTAAGTAGAAGTGAGTGAGAGAAGAATAAGAGAAGAATAAGAGAAGAATAAGAGAAGAAAGAAGACGAGAGAGACAAGAGCGAGAAGAGCGAGAATAGAAAGAGAGAACAGAAAGAAGAAAGAGGAAGAAGGAGGAAGAGAAAGAAGGGAGAGAGACAAACACAGAAAGAGCAATGGGTCAGAGACAACAAGATATCAAAAGAGAAGGAGCAGGAGAAACGAAGGAGACAAAAGAGATAATCAGGAAGGAACCAGATCGAGGAGGCAGGAGACCTTTATTCTTTAAACAGGCTGGGACAGGCAAGAGCGACCCCGTGCAAGTATTTTATGTCGACTGGTCTGGGACAGCTCAGATCGCTTAGAGCACACAAGACACCATCAAGCCCTCCTGCCCTTCTGTCGAGCACATCCCTGGTCGACCATCGCGCTCATACACACCCATCAGTCCCGTCAGTCCCCACCTCTGCTAGCAAAAAAGGCACTAAAAAGGAGACACTAGAAAGTAGATAGATACACCCCTGCCGTTTCCTGGAGAGAATGTGAACCCCTTGCTACTCAGTAGGTTGAGCATTCAGTATTTAGTATTTACATACGTAGTATTTAGTATTCAACATTTAGTATTTATATTTAGTATTTAGTTTATTCTAGAATACAGCAATCAAGCAGATACAGATACTACGGATACTGACTGACGTTTGCCCCTTGATCGCCGGGTCCGTCTAGTTTCTTTGTGTCGACGAAATCAAGAGTAAAAATAAAGCAAGCAAATAGGTTATAAGTAGGCTCGTGGGTGACAGTTCACAAACTGCATCCAAGTACTTAACTCGGATTGTGTCTGTTGATGGCGTGTAGTAGATGTTGGAAGGGTCGAACGAGGATGTTGGATGCCAGAAATACAACAAAATATAAAAGATAGCAAACAAGACTCGGAAGCACGACAGCAACAGAATACCAACAGTAGGACATAAAATACACAAACGGTCAACAATATCCCCGGGATTGCCGTGATATACTCGAGTCGAGCAGCGACCACCAGCATCCTCGTCCTGCCTGTGCTTCGGTGTACAAATGTTGCGGAGTGTGTTTGGTTGATGTTGGCTTTTGCCCGTGTGTTCTCTACACTATTATCTACTTGTTTTATCTATTTGCTTTATCTATTTCTTGCTCGTTTGCTGTCTCGTTGTCTCTCGTTGTCTTTCGTTGTCTCACTCTCCTCGTCGCTCGTCTACCATTCCACACTCAGAGACAGACATCATCAGATATCTAGATTTTACAATATTGTCTACGACTTGTCTCTCGTCTCTGTCATCATTCTTTACCGTTACGTTTCCTATGGCTACTCTGTATAATTCTCGTGGCTGGAGATGCATTCGTCAAAAATGCCAAAAATGCAAAACAACGAAAACTTTGCCACGCTCCTTACCGACTAGCAAAAGTACTCTTAGCTGGTTACCACATACTAAAGGTACCTCCACCTCGACTTGCTAGTGTAAACACGGCGTCACTTGTTTGCTTGCCAGCTTGCTGCATTGATGTTTCCACTATCTTCGTAATTCGTGTATACTGAGTATTACGCCGTACAGAATATACATTCCAGTAAGAAAAGGGAGGTTGGTATCCATATGCTCACATTCAAGCGGTCACGGCCTCTGTATTTTTGTCATTTTGTTGTTTTTATTTAATTGCATTTTAATTCATATTTTCAACATATACTTCATCCGTCTCACATGTGTTGTATTCTCCGGATGACTGCAATATTACCAGAGGTGATACCGAGTGAGATGCATCACTGTATTCTCTGATCGATCAAGTCGTGCTGCGATGACAATGACGACGTAGTAGTCGATATTTACCAAGTATTCGTAGTGGTTGGCGCATCCTCGAGGGTGGCTGGGTCTGGTCTAAAAGTAGTAGTGTATATGTACTTTTAGTGTGCAGATACACACAAAGAATACTTATGTAGCTGAGCCACTAACCCTAAAGTTATTATTAGCACACCTTTGGTTGCCTTTCGTTTCGTTTCTTTTTTCTTTTTTCTATTTTCTTCTTTTTGTTTCATTTTCCTTCTCTATCATCTCTATCGTCTGCTTCTGATGACCCCTCTTCTAGCACATCGTCAACAGCCTTTGGCCGATAGATGACGACCAGTGCTCGCCTGAGACCAAATGGCCGCCGCCTCGCCTTGTCGGCGGTAAATGTTTCGCTGTAGGTTAGCTGTTGACTACGGGCATTTGCCTCTCGACTGAGATCTTATAATTAATTGCTGAATATTTGCACTTTTTGCATTAATGACACAATGCTGGAGTTCGCTCTCCGAAGTCTGGCCGTCTTACCAAGACCCCGTGCCTCTACACCGGAGCTACACTTATAAACAGCTTCTCCGGGCCGTCGTTACGAGATTTAGATAGAACAACTCAATTGGATAGAATAGATATATCCTGGTAAAGATATTCTCCGAGCTATGACTACAGCTTGGACAAAAGAAAGATAACACAGCTAACGCCCCGCCGCATAAACACATAGACGATGCATAGATTGCAACCGGCGTGACGACGAGGTGACGACTGTAGGTCACAGTATGGTGGTCACAACGCAGTTCATATATGGGTGACGTTCTACTCTGTACGGAGTATAGTTCGGATATAATATAAAATATATAATATAAAATAGATTACAACATATATCCAGACAAAGACGGTGTGCAGAGTTGCAGTGGAGAATGTCGATGCATCTAGAGCAAGAGGCTAGATGTTTTGGGGCGATAATGCGCCTACTATCGGCCTGCCTCTTTTTTGTAAATTGATAATTGAGATGATTCTATATTTTTCTTGATATCTTTACGTTGTATAGGTTTTTATTTCATTCTTGCTTTTTCCTATTGCGACTTTTTTGAAGCCGCATCAGTCGTATTATGTAATCTTTATATGCTTACACTCGGACTCGGCTATTGCACTGTCTTCTTTGTTTTATTTGTTTTATTTGTTTTATTCTTGATACTTGTAAAATCATATCTTCCTGACTAGTGATTTGCGTGTGCATCAAGTGTGCGTCCGACAAGCAGCCAACCATATCGCTGCATCACCATGCAAGGTGCTCGACGTGCAGCAGCCTGCAGATAAAACTTTGGTGTGAATGGAGAATAGAGATAGTAGAGACGACTAAAATATGGCGGAAAGTGAAAAGGGAAGTGATGGACTTGAGGAGGGTGGCTTGATGTGTCTTGTGTGACTGGTGGCGGTTTGATTCACACTTGATACACTTGACACAGTGGTGTTTTGTGTGGTGTCGTTGACTAGATTTTTTGTCATTTTCTTTTTTTGTTCTATATTATTATCTTTTGATTATTCTGTTCTTTTCTTCTTCATACCCCTCGCTTACACTTTTAACTTTTCTTTCGGTTCTTTTAATTTGTGCCTTTTCTTTTTTTCTTTCTTTTCTCTTAGTTCTTTCGTCATTCCTTTTTCTTCCGCTCCCAAGTAGATTAAAACGACACATCCGGAATGCAACATGCCTAGAACTCCCCAATTACTCTACATAAATCCTACATACTCTCGCAGGAATGACGGATGCAGGTCTTGACTGAAACCAGGGCAACACATACTTCCTCTCTCTGCCCTCCCTTCCACAAGCATATGCTTAATCATTATCACGCTGATAGTAGCACGGGCTCTGCGCATTGCATATACAAGCCACGACAACGAGACTACTTTCAGATATGATCATAGACCGAAGATATGGAATACAATAGCCGGGAGTATGAATAGACATATGCTTAGATAATACCCTATTCTTCAGCCTGTCCCGTTTTGGCACGATCGCCATGTCCCCTGTTGCCCTTTTTCCCCGTCTGTTCTTCCCTTTTCTCTTCCCTTCATTCTTGCTTGCCACTACCATCAATTGTCCATCGCGCCTTCCTTCTTGCCTACCCCTCTGTTTACACCGTCCCTTGGCCCCTTCATTCTTCCCACCCTCACCTTTACCCTCACTACATCATTATTCCCTCAATGCTCTATTGGTCTTTTTGTTTCTCCTTCTTCTCCTTCTTCTTCTTTTTCTATTCGCCCTCGTGTCATGCAAGAGGCATGCACCTTCAGCTAGCTCTTCTCCCTGCTTGCCCTGCTGGCTGCTCTTTCCTTGTTTCCAAAGTGGCTATTGGTTCCTTCTTTTTCTGTCCTCTGGACCCCCTCCTTCTTTCCTTGGAGCAGCCAACATAACATCCTCCACCCTCTACCCTCCACTCTCCATCCCTCTATCCCTAACCCACCTTCACCCCCCTCAAATCCCTGACAACGCGTCCAACGGGTTTGATTGTCGATATTAAAGTGAATACAATAACAGGACTTTAACAAAGCGTGTATAGTAGAAAAGAACGCAAAAGGTTTAAAAATCGGGATCAGGGATCAGGGATCAGTGATCCAGAGATCCGTATTATTTACTCCATAATATGGTCAACAACGCCAGGCTCAGGGACTAGCTTACTCTTCACACTTGAAACACTCCACGGGGACAGGTGCGAGTGGCCCTGCTTACCGTCTTGCCGTTTAAAGTACTTGTGCCTGTATTACCAAGAATGCTCTTGCTCTTGCCATCCTTGCTCGGATCTTTTCTTCTTTGGTCTCTCGTATTTTGTCTGTCATTTTCAGTCTTTCTCATGATCATAGATGCTGATAAAGTCCTTGCTCCTTTCACAGTATTACTACAACTCGAATCAAAGCTACGAGTCCACATGAATCGCGATTAATGCGGAGCTTGGGCTGCAAACACGTAAAAGCACCTCTCTGCCCCTTGCTGTTTGGGCTGCCCTGCGTCGTCTGCCCAAGATGGAGGTTCTGAGCATAGAGGTTATTATCTATGAATAAATTATATAAACTAAAATGTACATTATAAAGACTTGCCACAGGATATTCAGGAGTTGTTTGATGTTGTCTATGGGCTGCTGTCTAGCTGCCTTGTAAGCCAATCAGTTTACACCATTGGTCTTTGTTGGAGGAGAGTCTCCGTGGTCTCACTTTGAGGAAATCAGTTACATAAATAAGAACAAAGGAGTATTGCAAGAAAGAGATTATGATATAAAGAGAAATACAATTAGAGTAAAGTAAAAAAACTAGTTGCCTGACGATCATACAGGACAAAGAGAAGCACACGATGCATTGCGATCAGGGACAAAGAATGGACTGGAAAAGAGAAAGGAGAAAAGATAAACAAAAGAATAATGTAGACTTGATGATTGTAAAATAAAGAGTAAATAATAAGAGAAACAAACAATCACAGAATCATGATATGAATATGATCAACTGTAGAAGGCCTTTTCCGGGTTTACTACATATGCATTGACGGACAGCCTCGTCAAAGATCAAAAGATCAAAGCGCCTCACAACTCAATGCTTTGATACGAGGACGGATCACACTTGGGATGCATCATGGCTCTATTATCATGCATCTTATGCGAATCATCACCGGCAAACTCGAAACATCCACCGAAAGAAAGACAGGGACCCGAAACACACTGCCAGTCTGTGCCGTATAAATGTGCTTGGGTCTGTCTGTCTGTGCCTAGCTGTGCCAATCTGTGCCGTACGTAGATCTGGATCTCAGTGGAATATCTCAAGCACATACCACCTGTAATACAAGCTCAGCTCCTAAATATAATGCTGACCTTATCCCGTACTATGACTGCATCTCACTGTGCAGCTGTGCAGCTGACTGCATCAGACTCCTGTGTGTGTGACTGTATAGTATTTATATAATGTCTATCAATAAACATGCACTTGCACTGCCATAGCCACTGGCGTGCAGTCACTCAGCTGTCGGTAATCAGTAGTCAGACGGGGGCTGGTGGTGTGTAATCACTACCGTCAGCTGAGCCTCAAACGTGCATCGACTCCCACCATCTGTAACTCTAAATTCTAAACTCTAAACTCTAATCTCATACGCGGGCATATCAACATTCCAAGGGGCCGTTAAAGGGTTTCCAGTGGACTCTTTGTATTCCGCTTGACCCTCAAACACGGTCCGGCATCGCATCTGCCACGCTCTCGGACCTTGCATGCAGTTGAAACAATGTGATTTGTACACTGAAGATCTATAGATCAGGGTATATTGTAATAGACTGCAAAGTAAACTAAGTAAATCATACACATCCACTACCGCCACAGATCCCGCTGCTCGCGACGGCTGGAACTGCTCATCGGCCGCGGCCATGCATCACCACTGCCACTCCCACTGCCATTCCCATGGAAACTACTGTGGCTGCCCCGTCGACCACCACCATTCGTCGCTGCAGGTGTATCTGGCAGTGCCAGGAAATTACCTGCCCCCATGTTGATCAGTACACTCTTGCGTGCGCCGGCACCACCCAGATCGGCCCCGAGTCCGTAGCTGCTAACTGGCCGACTCCCGGTCCCGCCGACACCGTCACTCCCATCAAACTCGTGCCCGCTCACTACAATTGAGCTCCAATCAAGATCGTCGTCACCCTTGGTAAACACTTCGAGCGTCTGCATCTGCTGCGGCGAGATCATTCCGGCAAATGGATTGTTGCTGCTAAAGCGTGGGTTCGACGCACCACCGTTGCCATTGCCATTGGCCCACGGCTTCGGTGGCCGCGGCAGAGCGGCAGGTGGCGATGCCGGCGACTTGAGTGATGTACCGGCCGAGCTGGGGTCACCAAACGGATTGCTGCTTTGAAACGACGACGATTTGCGGTGGTTTGCACCCTGGAATCCAGGCGGTGCAAACGCCGGCGACTGGTGCGGGCTCAGGAACCCAGTTGGGTTCTGCACCTGGCCCAGTCCCAGACTGCCCGTCGACATTGGCGACATCGTAGACAGTGTTGCTGATGCAGAGCTCGACGATGTCGGCCGCCGGTTATTATTGTTATTATTGTTACTGCCACCGCCACCACCACCGAAATCGCCAAAGGCCGCGCCACTGATCGGGCCAGGAGGCGGCAGCGGCATCGAACTCAGCAGAGAATCGGGGAACTGGGCATCACGCACATAGACGGCACGCAGGTTGGGTAGCCCGCCAGACAGAATAGACCCGGACAGGTAGTTATAGTATGACCGCGTAACTCCTGCGTACGGACTGACCCCCTTGGCCGCTGCAATCTCGTAGTTGAGCGTTTGCAGCGATGACGACGACAGCGGCGGGATGTCTTTGGTGCCTGCGGCAATGGGAAGCGCCACCGAGACCTCGTCTACAATCGTCAAGTGCTCTAGAGCCGGCGCCAGCGACAAGACCGACTGCAGCGTCCACGGTTTGACGCCCGTGCCGCTGATCGTCAGCACTCGCAGCGTGCTGCTCACCTCCGGCCGCTTCAGATACTCGATCAGGCCATCCGACGTCAGTCGTCGCGTATCTGTCAGCACAATCTCTTCCAGAGGCGGCACAGTGGCAAACAAGTGTGCCTGGTTTTGGTGGTGCATGTGGTGGTACTCGTCTGCGCCCGCCGACATAAGCACCTCGTCTGTAAACGCATGCGGACCTGTCGCCGCTTCCGTCACCTTGAGAGCCCGTAGCTGCGACAGCGAACCCAGCACGTGCCGCATCATAGTCGGGTCCATGCCGATTCTGACAAGGTCCAGCACCTCGAGGTTCGGCCACAGGTTCCCCGACGTGAGCCCTTCTAGGCTGCGCTCGGATCCGTTCATGTACGTCATCTTGCGAATATCAGGGCACTTGGCCTGCACCTCCACCTTGAGCGTAATGTACACCGGCTCGTCCATGAACAACCCTTCGGGCAAATCTACATAGCGAAGATTCGGCATAACCGAAATCGTGCGCGCAATGTCCGCGTGGTGTGACTCACGCAGCATATAGGGGATCTTGAGAAACTCCACGTATCGTCCGAGCCGCTGCGACGGGTCGTCCCGCAATCCGCGGCACAACAGCTTGAGGCGCGCGTCCGCGGTATCTTCTGGTTCGGCGTTGCGGTCAAAAAAGGAACGGCGCTTGCGCTTGTCTGCCAGAATGGCTTCACGCTCGCAGTAGTGGACGGTGTCGATGCGAATGCTCGTAAATAAGGCTTTCTCGGCCACCGGACGCCATCGCCGGCACACCCGCACGCAATGCGCCAGGTCGCGCATATCGCATAGCATACAGCTATTTCCGTGACTCGAGTCTTCGCATTTCTCGTACGTTCGGTCGAGACTGTGTGGGCATACATACGCAAAGATGCGACCGAGCACATTGTCTGGTAATGTTTGCAGAAGACGGGCTGAGGCGAATGACGGGCTAGAGCTAGTTGCGTCGAGGTAATATCCGTTGCTGTAGCTTCCGCTGTTTTCACTGTCGTCTGAGGACTTGCCGCGGCCCCTGAGGCCCTTGAGGCCGCGCACTCGTGGAGCTGCACCTGCTGGCGCATAGTCGGGTGTGTCGTTGCTGTTGAAGGTGGAATATTGCGATCCATTGGACCCTTCGGATGCGGTCTTGGTCTTGTCTCGTTTCCTGAAGAACTTCATTTTGCCGAGTGATAGCTTCATTGTTGAGAGGGGGGGAGTGAAGAGGGGGAAAGCAAAAGAGAAGAAAAAGAAGAGAAGAAGTCAAGAAGTAAAGAAGAGGAGGAGGACAAGAGGAGTGGAACAAGTGGCAGAAGTAGTTCGAAGTGAGAAGGGGGTGGTAAGCTTAAAAGGAGCCAAGGGAGCAAGGAGCCAACTGCGTCAAAGGCCAAAGAAAGGAGGTTGATATACACAACTAGCTAGTAGCCACTGAATGCAAAGGTAAGAGGCAACAAGCTTGCTCTGCTTTCCTATGCTGGTTGTGCTCTGTGCTGCTGTCTTGCTGGCTCTTGTGGATTGGTTGGCTGTAGGTTGCGCGAGACCGACAGCGTCAGCGCCAGCGCAGCGCAAAGAGCTTTAAATGGCTGTATGGGTATGAGGGGTGGCGCCTATGCGGCGTATGGCCTATGACGGCAGGCCAAGACGCAGTGAGACACTAACAAGCGGTTTCGTTGGTTCTGTGAATGTAAAGTAAATGTCTTTTGGCGCTGCTCATTAATGTGCAAGATGCGAGGCTGGCGGGAGGTAGAGATTGCTGCTGCCGCCAGTCTTTTGTTTCTTCTGCAGTTCTTCAGTCGCTGTTTCCCTATTTGCTTGTTTCCTGGCCGATCGCCCTTGCCGACTAAATAGTGCCGTTGGTTGTATGACGTACTCTTTCGTCCTTGGAAGGAAAGAAGGAATTAAGAAAGAAAGTTAAAAAAAAAAGAAGACTGGAAAGAAGCAGGAGAAGATGTTAATATTGCAAGGAAGGTGCGACCGACGAGTCTCGGAGTAAAGCGAAGACACGGGATTAAGTACGGAGTAGGAAAGAAACAGACAAAGAAACAGAAACAGAAGGAGATGAAGTAAGATACTAGCTACAGCCTCAAAGTTCCGTAATTAACACGCCGACTCACTGAGCCAGGGGCATGGCGAACCAGTGTGATCACAGCAGTATTGTCAGTTTGCTAGTCAAGCTCTACCATGGCACCTGTTTGTTTCATTCTATGCTCATGGATCGTTCCTTCCCTTTTTGAGTTTTCTTGAGTTTATCTAGTGATGTGGTCTTGGTGATTCGCGGCCGCTCCTTCCCTTAAACAACACCTGAAACAACCAATGGGCCTAACGCCGCTGACTAACTTTTGTTAGAAGTTGGCACTCGTGAAAAATTGCGGGTCATTCTGCCATTAACACCACTAAAAGGCACTGAATTTCCGCGTTTCTCTCACTTTCAGTGTGCTTTTGACTATTTTGCCACAGGGACCACAACCCTGCCCCTGTATTTTGCGGGGAAGTACCGGCCGTTGTCATTGGGCATTGGGCCTTTAGAGAAAAGGGGCAGGAGCTCTCCCAATACCATTTTTAGCACTGGAAACAGGTTTCGCGGACTGGACAACTGCTGCCTTGTGAGCATGAGCGATCCTCTGCGATCACGGCACACAGACTACCACTGCATGACGCTTGTTTCGTAGATATTTAGTTGTATTTGTGAGTTTTTGAGTTTGAGTTGGTGAAGTCTAAATACATTTGATACTTATTGATATAAAGTGAAACATACTCTCCTAATCTCATAAAATCCGGAGGCGCCGGCCATCTTTTCATATCTCATGTCTGAGGATATAGATTTCAAAAAGTGAATATACATATAAATTGTCGAGAGCAATATCATTAAAACATAACAAAGTCCCCGTATGCGGACTATGGATGCAAAGAGCCGTTGATGCGGGTGTCCGACCTCAAAACGGGAGAGCCGTATCGATTAATCAGAAAAACACATCAATCAAACCTACAAAGAATATAAATAGGCTTTGCAGTCTCTTTATAACAACTAGTCTGTAAAATCTATATATAGAGTTATAGGTGCCTGTGCGTTGAGCGGTGAGTCGTATAATATCATGTGTCTCTGTAATGCTTCACTTCAACGCAGACAGGTCCGACGGATCAAGCGTTGAAGAATATGAAATGAGTGAGAACACAGAAATCAGATTGAAGAACGACGTGATATTAGAATACGCAGACTTTGACTAGATGAAGTCGAGCTGGTGCGTTGGACTCATCTGTAAAGTTCCGTTATATGCATTATATGTATCTAATAACCGCCGGACTTGGTCTCATTATGTAATCATAACAAAATCAGAAGATAGATCTCATATATTCACACCTAAATTAGCACAATATAGATATCAACAACTTAATAGCAGTATATTTCTACATCAAACCGTGACCCAGAACATGATTGCACCCGCCGGCACAGCAGATCACATCCTTCGCTCTCGCCCTATTATTATATTTTCGTCCCGTTGACTGGAAACCCAAAACCTAGTCATGCGAATGCAAATGCAAAATCAACAGTCCGTCGCCTCCCATTATAGCCGCCGTCTCCCTCCATCACCCTCGACGCTCTATCTCCATCCCTATTTGCCGTTCAGAACAACTCCGTCAAGAGGACTGGCAGCACCGTTGGGCTTCGTCTTAAGAGTCAGAGGGAAGGGGTACTCATCAGGGTCTTCCTCCTCGCTATAACCAGTTAGCAAATGGCTCACACCCCAAAAAAGGTTTCACTCAGAAACTGATAATAAAAGTATACTTACGGCAGCTTCCATGCCACATAGTCTTCGGTGCTAAGGCCCTCACGGCCCTCTTGCAGACTGGCAAAATCACCAGGCGTCATCATGCCCGTCCGGTCACGCGGAGATCCAGGCACCGAGAACGGCCGTGAAATCTTCTGCTCAACTCCGGGAATGTAGTCCTCGTCTTCTTCGCCCGTGAATGAGCTGGGGTACGCCCGGCGCAGGGCCAGCTGGCGTGCCTTGACGTACTCCAGACCCATCCGCTTCCAGTCCAGTAGGTCGCTCAGACGCTCAGTCCGGTTGCGCTGGTTGATTCGCTGGCGACGGCTCTTTTGGCAAAAGTCAAACATGACCGATGTCAGCTGGTTGACAGAGTCGTCAATGCCCTTGGTGCGACGGTCCACAATGTAGATGCCGTAGTCGCTCGAGTTCTCAATCAGCTCCTCCATGTAGCAACCAAAACCAGATAGGTTGGTCGTGACGCTGGGCACACCCATCACAGTACACTCAGCCGGCGTGTAGCCCCATGGCTCGTAGTATGACGAGAAAACGCCCAGATGTGTACCACGCACGAAATCATCATAGTCCATGGGCAGTACAGGGTTCGCCGAGCTCAAGAACTCGGGGTGGAACACAATCTTTACGCGGTCGGTAGGGTGATTGAATAGCTGCACGCGGCGAATCTGGTTCAGAATCGGGTCCTCCGAGTCGTTGACCATGTTGTGCGTCACAATCGGCGGCAGACCATGGCGCTTCATGGCGAAGAGACGACGCCGCAGCAGGACACGGTCCTGGGCGGTGATAAGCTCCTTCTCATCGGGCATTGGGTCGCCCTCGTGCCACTTGAGAGACCGCTCGAAAACTCGGCGGCCAATGCTCTTCTCGATAATGTCCACAGTGTCCCGCAGCGACTTGACAACTGCCTGGCCGCGAAGGGCCTCGACAGTCAGAGAGTGCGTCTGTGCGGGCATGATAATGAATGCCACAACCGTCATCTTGCTGCCAGCAGCCTTGAGACGGTGGTTGAGCCGTGCAAGCGACTCGATGAACATATCGACACCCTTATTCCGGAACTCATATCGGCCTGCGGTAAAGAAGTAGAGGGTGTTCTCGGGCTCAATGTCGTAGTGGCCGTAAAAGTGGCCGCGCACAAAATCGTGGATCTTCTCCTTGCTGTGCTGATGCAAGTTCTGGAACTCGTGCATAGCGGAGAACTTTGTGACATTCAGACCATTGGGGAGGACGCCATCCGGCTTGCGCTTCAGCAGATGCTCACTCTCGTAGGCGGTGATATGGGACACGGTCGTAAACACATCCGCCGAGTGTGTGGCTGCCCGCTCAATGCAGTACCGGTGGTAAATACCGCGCTTTCCAGCCTCGGCATCAACGTCAAAGTTCTGCAGGTTGTTGTAGAAGTCGACTGAGCCAGCACACAAGTACCGGCCAAGGAGAGTCGCGTGGGTGGTGAAAATGGTCGTGACGTCGATCCGGCGCTTCTTGCAGAGGGGAAGGGCGACACCGGCGAGCCACTCGTGGAAGTGCGCGATAACAGCCTTTTTCTTCTCGTGGCACACAAACTCGCCCAAGAACCATGCAACCAGGTATCCGAAAACAATGGTCTCGTTCGTCTCCTCGTCGCTGGGCGGTGCGGGAATGGAAGCAACGTTCCACAGATCCGTCTTCCACTCATTCAAGAAAACGTACGCAGACTTGGTGTCGATCAAGAGCACCCGCGGCGCGCCCTCAATGAGCCAGCGACCGTACACAATCCGAATGCCGCGTTCTTTCATTGAGTCGATGGTGGCGGCAAGCTCAGGGTTCGTAGGCTTGAGCTCTTCAACCTCGACAGCAGCCTATAAAACAGTTGATTAGTGTATGCAAATAGGTGATTAAACTTTGCAAAAAAAGGGTAAAAAAGAAAGAAAAAAAAGGAACCATGGGCAAGAACCTACCGACTCCTCGTGGAGAGGACCGATGAGAGTGTAGCGATCGCCATATTCGGCAGTGGTTACTGGTGCTTTTGACTTGATAACAGAGTAGATGCCGCCAACTGTGAGAGAGGACAATAGTCAGTATGTGATTCCGAATTGGCTTCTGGGAGTATCGTGGTGGGCTCCAAAACTTACCCCGATGGGCCACTTCTGTGGCGATCTCAAAGAGATAGTGGTTCTTAACCTCGCGGGGCTCGCGAGCGCCGTCCTGAGCCATGACTGTATATGGAAAGATATGGGGGGTATGCGGGAGGAAGGAAAGTGTTGAGCGCAAATCAAAAGAGAAGAGGAAAGAAAAAAAAAAAAGAGAAGAGAGAGTGTAGAAAGAAGAGGAGAGGATACAGAGGAGGAGGAGAACGTGAGATGGGAACCAAGGAAACCAAGGTCAGGCGATCCGCGCGAAGCTAAGAGATGATGCGGAGGAAGTGCAGTTCGACTTGGGGTGAAAGGTGGAGAAGAAGAGCTTGGACTAGAAGGACTAGGAGGCTAGGAGGAGGAGGAGTAGAGGTCAGATGGTCTATTCCGTAGTCTCGCTGTTTTTCGCGCAACTAGACCGAGATAGTTTGAA
Organism: Ophiostoma ulmi; assembly: GCA_029298715.1. Taxonomy (NCBI): domain Eukaryota; kingdom Fungi; phylum Ascomycota; class Sordariomycetes; order Ophiostomatales; family Ophiostomataceae; genus Ophiostoma; species Ophiostoma ulmi. The sequence goes on along the minus strand of JANSLN010000002.1, from coordinate 1,091,743 downwards.
TGGTTTGGAAAGCTGGGACTAATATGCTATTATGAAGCTGGCCGCAGTGGTCTGGAAGCTTGCAAAGAGGGGGAGGGTCGATGCGAACTGGAGAAATGGAGATACGGAGAAAGTAGACGAAGTAGGAGGAGAAGAATATAAACGAAAGGAGGAGGGAGGAGGGAGGACAAGAAGAGGAAGAGAGAAAATAAGAGAAAAGGACCGATGGCGGTACTAATAATGCGGGAATCAAACGTGTTAAGGGTCAACATCATAAATCAAAGTAAGAGTACGGTAGGAAAAACTCAGCAGAAATGTCCAATTTGCCGAAAAAGTACTTACTGTACCACGTAAAGTGCACCTTTTTGCTGGTACCGAGTGGGTCACCTCGGGAATCCTTCATAACAGGGATTATCTTTGTATCTTTTCTCGAATGACTTTCAAATCGAGAGGGACGCGTCTTTTGGTGTATTTTGGTGCATCCAACGGGTAAATTGGTGGCGTATTTAAGACGTGTCGAAAGAAGTCGAAGATAGCAAAATATAAAGTGATCGTGAGGTTTCTTTTTTGTCAGCAATAGTACTTACAGCATCCTCGCCAATGGACTAAAGACGACTCCTCCTTTACGATGTGGCTTATTTTGTAGCCTAAATCCCTCACTTTTGCGACAGCTTGGCAAAAGAAGCAAAAAAACAAACTAGCAAACAACATTTTCGAGAAAGACCGATTGCCCGTGATAACAGCCAAAAAATCGTCTAAAAGTACCTTAGCTGCTCTGATCGACAGTTTGAAAACCTCTTTCGGATGCTTAAATATACCTTTTGGGAGCTGTTGGTGTAGCTTAAAGAATATGAAAAGCTGACGGCTACTATATACTTTTTGTTAGAATACTAGTTTATAATCTTCCTTTATATTATCGGGCATGTAAATAATTAAATTATTATTGCATCGTTGTTTGATGTAAGCCCGTCGATAGTATAACGAATATTTAATACGATACTACCGATATTTTTATCGTTATTTCGAGAGTTTGTTCGGCTGTTAAAAGAAGACTAGCTTAATCTAAAAGTCGAATTATTAATACTATATAATAGCTTTAACGGGTGTATTAGTGTAATCGATGGAATATATATATTTATAATGGTATTATCGGATAATTAACGGCTATATCGAGATAGAAAAGGATGCGTCACTTAGAATATATATATAGTAGTTAGTTTCGATACGATATTTTACTATATAATAGCTGGTGTTGTAGGGTTTGTTAACGATGCGGTATTGTATAAACAAGCTATTATAAGAGGGTTTAGTATTAAGAAGCATCGTTTTTACTTCGTAGACGCGGGCTTTGTTTTTAAAGATTTTTTGTTAGTATTATACTTTAATACTCGATATTATTTGGCTGATTGGAGGGCTTATAGGAGAGCGCCTGCTACGGTGCGAGAGATATACAACTATCACTATGTATAGCTACGGTGTATTATTAAAAGATCGTTCGGTATCTTAAAGCGGAAGTTTAAGGTGGTGCGGCAAGTAATAGAATATAGCTTGAAGCACTAGGTCTTATTAGTATATGTTGTTATAGGGCTATACAACTTTATTATTAGAAGCAGTCAGGCTAAAAAGGTAGTAGAAGACATAATATTACCTGCGTAAAAGCTTCGCAACACTATAGCATTGGCGGTGGCAGCCGAAAGAGCGAGGGTTGCAGTAAAAGAGGATATGGCGTAGACGAGACGTAATATTGCGTCGTATTTGGCGATGCGTAGAGAGAGGAGCGATGTTAATAGATAAATAGACTGATTTTCGATAATGTGATAATGAGGGTTGAAAAAGTGTGGTAGAAGTAAAAAATGTCGATGTTATTACTGTAGATGTTTAATTTTATAAGATACGACGAGATCACGTGCCGTTACTACTATAAGATTAAAGCATTATGTCGAATAATATAAAAGTACTATAACTTATTTAATATAAGAAATCTTTATATATTTTTTAGCTTAGAATATTTCTAGATTTATAGGTTAATTGTATGTTTTTTCTAGAATTTAATATGATGCTTTGTGATTATATACGTTCTATTGAATAGTTTATTATAATGAAAGAAAAAAGGCATCGTGATAATTGCGTTCTTTCTTAATTAGGTAGTAAATACTAAGCATTTATAGTGTTTAATTTATTATTTAATTTTGTGTCTAAATTTAATTAGTTAAATCTACTTACCTATCTATTACTATCTACTAAATAATAAAAATTTAATGAAAAAAACCAGTAAAAAACGTAAAACATATCGAAAAATATTTCGAAAAATATATAAAAACTCTCTCAATTTCACTATATAATTATGCCCGAATGCTTTTTTTTTTACTGCCTTAGCTACTTCTCGACGAATCTCTTCTTTAGACCCTCGCCTTTTAATGCATTTTAGACGACCGTATTACGGCCTTCGCTTAGCTTTGCGATAACCTTAAAGACCTTATTATCGGTATATTGGCTATGAAAAGAAGCTTTAAAGTCTGTAATTGTATTTGAAAGATTACTAGCACCAGGCTTTTGTGGAGATGAAAAAGCGACAGCGGCATCACGAATTCTATCCGCGGCAAGTACAATAGTACTGCCCTTAGCCTTGCTTCTCTTCTGTGCCCTCTCTGACGATAGCTTTTTAACCTGGTGATTAAGACTACTAAATGCTAGTATATTTGATGGTACATATGGGTTTTTATTAAGATTAGCGTTAGCCCCTTGCCCTCTCTTTCGTTTTTTGGGTTGAGACGCCTCTTCCGTGTTAGATTCATTACCAGAGTCGCTAATTATACCGGGTGTCTCCCTTAGCTCGTTGGGCGTTTGAATACTAATAACCACTGGCCCTTCTTTAGCAAAAACACTGCTATAGACATGCACGTTGCCAAGCGGTGTTTTAATAAGCTAGTCGAGGCTCTGCGCGCCTTTATACCGCTGCTTGAAAGCCTCCCAACGCTTAGGGCTATCGCACACCAGCAACCGCGACTCATCATCATATGTAGTGCTAGAGTATTCGTCCAGAGTCTTCTAGTACTTGTACTGCTTGCGTTCGGTGTCGTACTTGTGGATGATTGATTTCGGCTTATATCGCACACTAAACTTCTCGAACATTTGCTCCGATGCAACCTCCTACACCTTACTCTAGTCCTTCTTTTTATCGCTGTTGAAGAGACTGTTTGTCTTACATTGGTCGAAAATCAACATCAACGCTGCAGTTTGTTGAGTGGTGAAAATAACTCTCTTTTTGGTAGTCTTGGCGGCTTTTTTCGACACTATAAGGGACTTTTTGGCTCTGGCTGTCGCAATTTTACGCCTAGGTACAGCACTTTTCTCGGTCGGGGAAAATGGGTGAGGTGGTGCAATGACTGGCCTGAAAGGGGATCTGTGTGGATCGACAATTGGTACATTGTTGGTAGAAGTCTCATCGTTATAAATCATAGGAGGGGACGATGGCATAAACGAAGGGATATTTGCTAAAAGCGTAGAAGGACGAGATTCTTCGTAGTCGTCTACTTCGATGATAGTCGATGGCAAAGGATCAGCTGGATCCGAAAACAACTCCTCCAGCTCAGCCAAATCACGGGCATTTCGCTCAGCAACAGATAAGTGTCTATCATAGGGACGAATAGGGAGAGAAAAGGTGTCTGTCGAAGCTGCAAAGTCGATATACAAAGAAGTCGGCCTAGTAAAAGAAGTAGAGGAAATAAAGAGGGGAGAGCCCTCTCTTTCAGTGTCTTCCATAATGGCTATCATGAAATAATGTCGTGATGTTTTTACTTAACAAATACATACAAAAAACGAGACTCTACCATATTTTTATGTCAACTAGAAGAGCTTCTTCTTATACACGTCTCCTCATACTGGTTACTACTAATTTTATCGTCTTCCGTGATCGTTTTCATCAAATTTCTTCTTCCGTCTCTACGCGTCGTCGATGCAGTCAGAATTCAAACGACGATGAAGAAAAGCACGAGAAGTCACTGCTAAAAAGATACTTCTGACGGCTATGCAATGTTATACAAAAGTAAGTTCCCGTCAGCCACGAATTTCCTATGTATTTCTGAAAAAGTGGAGAATTTCCTGCTGAGTTTTTCCTACCGTACTCTTACTTTGATTTATGATGTTGACCCTAATCCTTGTCGAGGGTCGGTAGGATAGCGACTGCGAGGCGACTTAGAGTGGCGAGAACGAGCTTGATAACGGTGATACTAATGCAATCTTATTCTGAAAAAAGAACACAGTCAATCGCCGTAGTCTCGTTGCCAGTTTCTGTGAGCGCCAGGCTGGCTGTTGCTGGGCTGTTTTGAGCTTAGCAAAGGGGGCAAAGAGAAAAGACGGGGGGGGGGGGGGGGGGGTGAGAAGCTATCCCAGGTAGGCTAAGCGAAGAGGTGGTGTGTGGAATGTTTGGATGTCTCCCACTTTGTGCAGTTGGTCTCCACGAATGGAGTAATTATGTGTGGGCAGCTTTATGGGATGACGATGGCATAGCTGTGTTCGCGATGAATGCAAGACAAGAGAAAAATGAAGCTCAAAAAAAGGACGTTGGGAATGGGGATATGTCTCGATACTTTTGGTTGACGCCGGGTGCTCCTTCTGTTTTAGCTGACCCAGTCTAGGGTTCTTTCCTCGTCCTTCCCCAGATGAACAGGCTTGGCCTAATCAAGAATGCGCGACTAGAATGCTAAGCAGGAACGGGAAGGAACAGTTTAGGAGACAAAATGTTGGGCAAGGCTACAGGAAATATTAGGAAGGAACAACCAACAGAACGGGAAAATCACGGCTATCTTATTAGAGATGAGTGGCAAGTTCTCGACATGAAGATAGGACGGCAGCGAAGGAGGGAAACTGCGGCCCGGGCTAGGCCTGTAAGCTGCAGATACAAGCAGTTTGTGGCAATTACCCAAGACAACGGCACCTTTGCTGAGAAAATTTATCACACAATCGTGTAGATTCGGGATGAAAGAGTGGTGAGAGGGACGAATGGAAGGCACAATCCGATGCTGGTGGGGGATGGGGAAAGAGCCACCCAACGGAGGCATTTTTCCTCTTACACATGCCAGTTACCATTCCTGGCAGGTGCGGTGGAGGAAGCACTTGTTCTGGATCCTACAGCTGCCTCAGTATATCCAAGCACCGGCGTCTTTGGGAGTCTTTTGAGTGTCTAAGTACCTGAAAGTCTGAGCCTGAGAGTCAAAAGTTCATGACGCTGGGGTAATCTTACTCGGCTGCGCTATCCAGTCATGCCATATGTCTCACCTGCCTGTAGTCTGTGCCCTATCCACCGCGCCTTCCGTCTGAGGTTGCCATAGCAGTAGTGCAGGGTTGAGATCGATGATCTTGTGTTATTACATAATACATCCAATATTTTAAAATTTTAAATTTCTCAAATTCCAAAAATTAGGAGACATCAACATTATCGTGATGTGTAAGTCTCATCAATATGAAAAATACCACTCTCGACTGCCTCAATTTGCTCTGTTGTAAAGCCCGTCCTCGGTTGTGGCCGTTACGGGGCATCACTAGTTTTGGCTGAATTGCTAGCTTGCAGATTCCTGACGGCTTTCCCGAGTTGAGAGTAAAGAGATCTAGCCGAGTACCGTTGGAAACACGGCTAGCTTGTAGCAAGCCGTCTGGTCGTGAGCCAGCAGTCCTGTGTACCCCTATGACGAAGCCAGACACTGTCGAATGCGGGGTTGGATGTATCTTCCAAGGAAATGGAGCATACAACCCGATCATATCCTCTGAGATGCGTCTTCAGCTCGCGTAAAACCGGTTGCTCTGCTTTTGTTTGAGGGGCTCTTTGTGATGAGATGAGAAAGGGAGGGAAAGGGGTGGCAACGACGGGTGTCAAGAGCCAACAAAATATAGTAGTGCTGATGATATAATTTCAGATTTGTCAAGATGAGCTCGGTCGTGATATGCCAACTGGCATGTAGGCATAGCAGTCCCTGGGATACAGCGCCAACTGAATCCACAGAACCACCCCCAGAAAATCTATATTTATATTTATATTTGATCGCAGATTGTGGTTCTATTGAGCTATTCTCCGATATCAGGCCAATATTGTAAGACGTGTAAGACCTGTAAGACATGTAAGACAAAGCATGGAAAACTGACACCGGAGAACACGAGAGGCCATATATTGTACATGTCAGCCATGCCAGACAATGTCGAGCCCATGCTCCGTCTTGTGGTCGAGATTGTGCGCAAGAATTATCTTGTTGTTGGGCCAATTTAAAGCAAGGCTCGATTATCAGATTACAATTCCTCTGCCCCAAAAAGAAAAGAAATATTGGTCACTCTCAGCTGAGAAATCCTAAAATGCTCAATGTCAGCGAAGAGACTGGAATTTCAAAACCAAAATACGAGACAAGGAGCTGAACAAAACCACTCAAAGAGGAACAGGAATGAATCAAGAGAACATGGCTTTTCATAGGTCATTCCTGTATCAAAGAGGACAAAATACAAAGGGCATGGCTGTGCGCTTGTCTTGAAGGTATATGAAAGCAGGTCTCTTTGTGATTGATTGCTTGTTCACACTTGCGACCACCAGCCTACTCGATGGCCACCTATCAATACTAGTTGCAATAATGGTTACAATAAAGCAGCAAGGACAGGAAGAAACATGAAACGAGCCATCTAGACATACAATGCAAATCCGGCTGTTCTCATGATGCGTTTCTTCTGGACAAGAGCCAAGCAGCAGCCTTTGAAGTCCAGGGCTACGGCTACAAAGCCGTTGTTCGAGTGAACAATGCTCTGCTTGTATGACCAAAGTCTGTTCTAATGCAAGAGAAGAACGCCAGTATATAAAAACCACGGTGCGCATGTTCAAGTAAATCTTTGAAGAGACTCGTCCAATATACAAAAACGCCAACCACCAGATGATACACAGGTAAAGCAGAGCTGGTCATCTGCATACTACAACTAAACATCACACTTGTACGCTTTTCCTATACAGGATCACATGCAATCCCAATTACACTCTCATTCTCACACAGCTTTCAAGATGACTGTACAAGAGCACGGTGGCGGGCGCCGGAGAGGCGGAAACCGCCATGGCGGCTATCAACAGCCTCATGGCTCACATAACACACCATACGATGCCACTGCCATTCCCGACTATCAAAATCAGAACGGCCAGGGCAGGCGTGGTAAGAACAAGAAGAACAAGAACCGTGGCGAGCACAACCAACATCACAACAGCTATCAGGATAGCCATACTAATTACCACAACAATAATAACAACAACACATTCATCACACAGAACCCAACTCGGGGCTTCCAGATCAGAGGCCACCATCATCGCAATCAGCAACAAGCTGGAGGTGGCTCCTGGTACACCGGCCCAAACACAACCCACCTTAGCGGCCCCAGCCGTGGCCCCGGCATTGGTAACCGTAATGGTAACGGCAATGGCCGTGATAAAGGTAAGCCAACCGAGCTTTTTAATCGTATCATCTCTACACAGCAGGGTCGTGTTAAAAAGACTCAGACCCCAACCTTTGGCAGTATAAACCGTGGCTTTGGCAGTGCAAGCACCACCACCAATCCATTTACCACTATCTCAGTCAAGGCGGACCCTATGGTGCCAGATCACAACCCCTTCTCCAAGGGACTCCCTACTATTACCAGAGACGATCCTGTCATTGCCGAAGAGCGTGAGGCCATTCGGAGATTCATTCTTACAAACTATGCCAGCATCCAGGAGGACAACCCCAACCTGAGCTACCTCGTCGAGCTCTGCCTTAACTCTCCTTCAAAGGACCTCCACCAGGTTATCCGGACATATGCATTCTCAGACCTCATGCAGTACAAGGACATGGACAAGATCTGCGGCGAGATCTTCCACTTTTACATTGGTATCTCGCAGTGCAGGGGCGGTCATGGCCAAATGGGCGACGATGTCGTTATGTGCGACTGTGACGGCCGTGTGCCGAGGTGTTTCACAGTGGCATTTATGAGCTTGCTTCGTGACTATCTGGAAATAAAAAAGAACTTTGACGGTATCTACCAGGTCTTGGATTCCTTCAAGTCCGGGATGTGTCCCGCGAATATGACTTGGGCGACCGCCGAGTCAGTCTCCCTGGCGATCCCGACAGCCCAGCACTATGATGAAGACACTGAAATGTGTATCGGATGAGTGTTTTGTACTTATGGCGTAATCTTTTCTCTAGAGACTGAAGAGGTATATTATCTGACTACCTGGACTGGGCCACCTCTTGATACTCATATATTATTGTAAGCCTCATATTGTCTCGTATTTTGCATAGCACTGGAGTTTTCTTACTTGCTTCATTTGATAACCAAAGCCTACTGGCACATAATGTATACTTTCAACAAAAGCACATCTCGTTCAAATTCAATATCGCCTGTTTTTCGTGAACTCTTTTTTTGTCGTGTAAATGGCATCTTGCTTACTGATGACTAAGCAGCTACTGCGGTGCCCTGGCATTCATCAACCGCCAAGCCCTGTTACCAGCACTTCAATTTATGGGGTAGGCAAGGCTTATTAATAACAAATACCGTAGAACGTAGACAAGCTGTGATCAGATGAATGAATTTCATGTCCAAAGCAGGAAGGCGCGACTCAGTAAATACAGAAAGCGGTCGAGTCGCATCGAGAGCTCCTTCCCCTGTACTCTAAAGGTGCGACCCGGCAGCCTCAGCGAGTATATTTTAATACAATTTAAATATAGAAAATCGACGGGCTCCAAGAGAGAGGGAAAAAAAGAGGGCCTGGCCCACGGCGCCAGAACACGCTGCATGCTGCACGCTGCACGCTGCACCAAGCAAGGCCTCCACACTAAAAATCCGCGGTTCAACTAAAACCGACCGAAATCACTGAGACAATGGCAACTTTGCTTTCCCATCGCGGTCACCATCGAAATGTGGACATGACAGCAGACAGCCGCATCCACGGCCACGCATTCCCAAAACACGACACCGGCTTTGGAGAAGATGCTACACGAGGCATGAATTCTAACGGACCACCCATATCGCCGCCTCGTGCTGTTGTTGCTCATCGGTCTCGCGAGGGTGACACGGAGAGAGAGCCCAACCCACAACATCAGCAGCAGCAGCAATTCCAGGACGAGAGCTCAGGACGAAGGGGCGGCAGCCGGGAGAGGCATAGCAGCCGAGACAGGCGCGACGAAAGAGACAGCAAACACAGCCGAGACGACAGAGACGATCGTGATCGTGGCCGCGACGGACGTGGCCGTGACAGCAGAAACGACCGGAACAGTCAGCGAAGACCCAGGAAATCAGGCGGTGGCAACGGTGGTCAGCACGACCACAACAACCATCAGAATCGAGATCGGACATCGCGCGAACGCAGCCGCAGCCGTGGTCGTCACGACAGGCCATCATCGCTTGCCGCAGGAGAAGCACACGAGACCCGGCCATCGACAACATCTATAAAACGGCCACGCAGTCCTAGCATCTCATTCGGTGCCAGCTCTGGCAGTGGCGGAGCGTCTTTCGGCAGCAACACACACTCGCGCTCGCAGAACAAGCGCTCTCGTCTCGATCGTCCGCGTTCACGAACACCTCCTTCCTACCACTCACAGCAGCAATCTTCGTCTCGTCGCTACTCTTCACGATCACCACCTCCGCCCCCATCATCATCTTCACGACGCGACCGGCGATCAAGAAATAAAAACAAGGGACGATACTCGGCTACTGCAGAAGCTGCGGGAGACGAAGGTGAGCCACGCAGGCTTTCGAGCACACAACAACCGCCTTTGTCCACGGATTCACGCGATAGGTCAGGCTCTCCAGGTCGGCGTGGTAGTGGTAGCGGTGGAGGAGGAGATTCTGGGCCTGTATCATACAAAGAACCGTTACCATCCGATACCCAAACATCGGACCTTTTAACTAGACGTTCTGCATCACCACACGGTCGAAACGCAGGCCGAGACAAAGATCGAGGCCAACGAGACCGGGACCGCCGCGATAGAGACCGTGGTCGTGACAGAGACCGGACAAGGGGTCGCGAACGGGACAGAGATCGTGGCAGAGATAGGGGCAAGGACCACGAAAAGGAGCGTGGCCGCGATCACGACCGCGACCGAAACAGAGACCGGAATCGGGACAGAGATCGGGACAGAGATCAGGATCGTGCCCGCGATAACCGTGGCCGGTCGCCTCACACCTCCAAGAAGAAGGATCGCAGGAGAGATTACTCGCGGACTTCTCATTCGACCGATATTCCTACTGCTGTCAACACCGACCAGGCCATAGACGACGACATGGGATCTAGAGGTCGCTATCGGGGTAGCCATGGCTACAGCCCATACACATCCAAAGGTCACTATTCATCGCAGCAGCAGAAAAAGCAGCGGCAACATCCTCACTTTCACTCCAACCATGCCACGCCTAACACGCCGTTTAACGGCTCTCCGCCGTCCCAGCACTCGCCATACGGCGAGCCTCAGGGATGGCCAGCTGGCAACCAGCAGTACTCTCCACAAACGTGAGTTTTTCCGACACATCTTTCTCGTCCATATCTCATTCTTGACACGTCACTAACAAATAACAATGCAGACAACACACATCACAACAATTCTCTCGCAACTATCCCCAAGACGCACCACAAGGCCCTTCATCTTCATACCATCCAACCGGAAACTCTCCGCCATACGATGCTCCAACCGGCCCTGGTGGTCAGTACGCACAATACGCAGGGCCTTCCCGTGGGCATCAGTACGGTCACGGAAGGGATGGTCATGCCGGCAACCACAATGGCCAATGGAGCGCAGATCAGGGACCAGAGGGAGCATACCCCCAGATGAACCCTATGACTGGGTCTCCCCATGGGCACGACAATGGCCACAGCCAACAAGCGCCATACTACGAAGGCGATGATACCTATATGCAGGATCCCAATGGCGTGCCTTACAGCCAAGCACAGGCTCAATACCATCAACATCTACCAGGGCCCGAGCAGATCCATAAGCCGCCCCATCTACACCCCGGCGACAACTCTAGTGAACGGCACGGCTGGGACCAGGATATTGACAGGAGTCGTGATAGGCGGGATGACCAAATGCCGCCACCCTCTAGGCCACCACCGACGGGTCCGCAGTCCAAGTTTAGCTTTGCGTTTAAAGCAACGTCAAAAACGCCTGTAACTGCGCCCAAGGCCGAGATTGCCCAGAAGCTCAGTGCCGTTCCTCGGCAGCCTCAGCAGCAGTCCCAGCAGCCCCAATCTCAGCAGCAGCCTGTACAGCAGCAACAGCATCGCGACAGCTCGCCGTCTCTTTCCACACACTCAAAGTCGGGCAGTCTTCAACATCGGCCCCACAGCAGTGATTCCCGGAACTCGTTCCCACGCAATGCGCCGACCGAGCCGGCATCGTCGCGGGCTAGAACAGAACTGCGGCAGCGCGGCGCGCCGAATGCTCCCAGCGGTGCCCCTAGTGGCCCTAGCGCTGGAAGTGGAAGCGGTCCTCGATACCGCAAGGTCAAGCAAATCGTACGTCGTCCCAAGCCGCGGCCGATACTCTCCGAAGATATGGCCGCGTCTGAGTCTGTGTACTATCGGAAGCCTGGCAATGAATCTGTCGTGGGTTCAGGCACATACGGTCAGGTGTTCAAGGCAGTGCACGTCTACACCAAGCAGCTTGCTGCCCTCAAGAAGATCCGTATGGATGGTGAACGCGAGGGCTTGCCTGTGACGGCTATTCGTGAGATCAAGCTCCTGCAGAGCCTCAACCATGTCAACGTGGTTGACCTTCTCGAGGTCATGGTGGAAGACGGTCATTGCTACATGGTATTCGAGTACCTGTCTCATGATCTCAACGGTCTGCTGAATCACCCTACGTTCAAGCTAGACGCTGCACAGAAGAAGCACATGGGCCTGCAAATGTTCCAAGGCCTGGACTATCTGCACCGACGCGGCGTGCTGCACCGTGATATTAAGGCCGCCAATATCCTGGTGAGCAGCGATGGCATCCTCAAAATTGCCGATTTTGGTCTCGCGCGATTCTTTGCCAAACGGCATCAGCTCGACTATACCAACCGCGTCATTACGATATGGTATCGGTCACCAGAGCTGCTGCTGGGCGAGACGCAGTACGGCCCGGCTGTTGACATCTGGAGTGCCGCGTGTGTGCTCGTGGAAATTTTTACGCGCTATCCCATCTTCCCTGGTGATGGCGGCGAGATTAGCCAGATCAACAAAATTTACGGTCTACTGGGCACGCCCTCCAAGAGCGACTGGCCCGGGCTCGTAGACATGCCGTGGTTTGAGCTGCTGCGGCCCAGCCATCGTCTACCCAACAATTTCGTCAACACGTATGCGCACAAGGTGTCGCCGGCGGCCCTGAGTCTACTGATTGACATGTTCCACTACGACCCAGCCAAGCGGCCCAGTGCAGCGCAGGTACTGGAGCATCCTTACTTTACCCAAGAAGAGCCAGCACCACGCCAAGCTATTGAGTATGTCCTCTCTCCTTCTTTCGGTCTCAGTATCCTTTTTTTATTTATACTAACTAAATGATAGACTTGCTAGCATTGGCGGCGACTGGCACGAGTTTGAGACCAAGGCGTTGCGCAAGGAGAATGAGCGCAAGGCGAAAATAAACAAAGCACTTAAGGCGGACAGTGCCAATGTCGACGCCGACCGCAATGTTGAGCGGAAGAAGCGGCCACCACCCACAGATACTGAAACTGAAACCAGAACTGGAACTGGCGGCGCGGACGGTGCGGACGCCAGCAAAGCAGGAGCATCAAAAGCAGTGGCAGCAGACGACAATACCAAGCAGCCCGAGGCCAAACGTCAGCATGTTGAGCCAGTGAACGATTCCAAACCGGAGGAGAAGGGGTCGGCAGCACAGGAGGCGGGCGGGAAGCAGGCTATCCCTGACGATGTTACCAATGGCGTCTAGGATATGTCATTGTAAGGAGGGTATCAACTACTTGCCGGGAGATGCTTCATATCACAACTATCATACATTTATATGTCGTATTTATTATCGGGTATTCTAGGCGCAAGCAAGCATTTCAAAAGTTGGTGTTGGTAGATATTAGGCGGTTTTCTCTTTTTGTTTGTTTTTGTATTACCATATATACTTATTTTAATATTGCTACTTGATCATCACTGGTGCTGCTTTGTCATAACTTTATTACTATATCGGTACCAGAAAAACTGCATTCATAATATATCAAGAACCCAAAGAAAATGGCCATAAAATGTGTACAAGATGATTCAAATTTCTGTAGATTACTTTTATGTATATTGTTCGTTATTTGTGGTGTGAGCATTGTCAGATCGTTGATAGATTGCGAAAAGAAATCAAAAAGGGAAATGAAAACATGAATAAATCAAAGTTGGGCACGGCCGGGGTATAGTACAATCTATGTAAGATCAAGGTTAAGCAGCAAAGATGGAGTATGAAAGATGAAAAGAGAAAACAATAAAGCCAAAAAATAAAAGATAAAAAATAAAATAATAAAAGGGGCTGACATCAAGCCAATCAAGAAGACGTCAGCTCAAGCGCCGACGTCGGCATCGACAACCTTCCCCTTGTCTTGCGCGTTGCTGGCTTCGATATTTTTGAGAAGCTCGCGCAGACTTCCTTCAGCATGACTGGGACCTGAAGCGTGGATTACGCCTTCTTCGACGCCATTTGGTCGAGGTAAAGAGTGCTGATAACGTTGAGAGTGTTGGCCAGACGCCGGCAATGATTCGGGCATGCCACTACTACCTACCGCCCATGGGATCCAGTGTGTTAGACCAGACAGAAAACCTTCACTGGCAGCGTCCTCGGGTGATAGCGCAAGCAATTGGGATACGTCCTCATCAGTGCCTTCATTGACCACCTGGACGGGATGATTGAGACGGCGTGAGCGAGCTGGCAGCCGTGCTCTGTTGGAAGATGAAGGTCTCTCCACCTGTGAGCCTCCTCGGGCAACACTCTGTGTGACGACACTGCCAGAGACGCTATATACATCTGCAGACCCATCGGTAGTATAAGGAAGTGCGGGCTCTCCAAGCAAATCCGGAACAGCCGATTGGAAATTAGTAGGTCTACCGACTTCTGGCTTGGTCTTCTTCAAACTTCCTTCTTCCTTGCTGCTGTGGCGTTCTGCTTGGTGGCGGCTACTATGGATGACAGCGTGGGCAAATGTGGTCGATCGTGGGCGTTGAACGGCCTTTCCCTTACCCCATTTTCTGGCTACAGTTTCCGGCTCGGCGTCCGCTCCAAAGGTGTTTGTTCCTGTCCTCCGGTGGCCTTTGACATATGCAGAAGATGGACCAGTCCCAGACCCGGACCCAGACTTAGATTCAGAAGTCCGATCAACTCCACTACTTCCTGTATCTCCTGCTGTGGTGTCTTGGTCATCCTGTATAGATTTCCGAGCCGGTCGGCCACGGGCTTTGTCAGCAATCTCAGCAGCCGACTTCTTTTTCGTCTTATCCTCTTCAGACGAGCGGCTTGATGACATGATGGTTTCGAGGGTTCCATATGCAGCACTTCGCCGCTTGCCGCCACTTATTCCACCTCTGCGTCGGCGTTGAGTACGGTAAGTGCTCTCGTCATCATCTGACGGCACAGCCTGCAGGGTTGGTCCACCAGGACTGGATGTCCCCTTCCTCCAACCTTTGGACCGGCTCTGGCCACTAGACGCTACAAAACTGGCACCAGAGCCGTGGGGTGCCATGTGTGCCTCATACTGGTTGCTCAGACTGTACCTGGATCGAGCACATATTTCAGCAATGCGGTCAAGGTCAGAGCGGATATCTGTGTTGGTCTGTAGATCGGCCATGAACCCTTTGAAAGTGAACGCCTCTATAGGAGGCAGCTTGGCCTCGTCCGGTGCAGGTGCGTTGCTGTTGGAGCTCCATGACCACGGCAGGAAGCCTCCCTTTTTCACCTTTGAACGAGCCATTCCAAATAAACTGTTGGTTAAACCCCAAGCGCCCGAGCTGGCTGCATTGTCGGTGCTATTGGAAGGAGCAGCAGTGGCGGCAGGGTTAGCCTGGTTTGTGGTAAAGGGTATAGTAGGGCGCAAGTTGGAGATCAGGGGAATACGACGGGTAACAGCGACGCGGCTGTCTGTACGGCGGCTGCTACTGGGGCGGCGGTTATGTGCTGAGGTAGAAGGTGAGTTGGATGGGCCGGTATATGTGCGGACAATGACGGGTTGTGAGTACGTGGCACTCTGAGCACCGGTAGATTTAGTGTGGCGATGGCGGAAGACGGGCGAGGGAAAGTTACTGTTAAGTTCTTGTAAAGCCGAGGTGCGGTGTGCGACTGTGGAGTCGTCGACGGCTGTGATGTACTCGGCACTTGCGCCCACTAGGGAAGTCTCCGGGGTAGTCTTATGGCCCGGGCCGAAGAAAAGCGGGGACGGCGAAAAGGTGCCTGTGCCGGAGAGGGCAGTGCCCGGACGGCTCTCTCTTCCAGACAGGCCAGAAGCAACTGTGGAGGATGAAGGCGCAGGCGCAAAGGGAAATAGAGCGGTAGATGGAGAGGGAAGATACGTAGAAGCAGACGGAGAAGGCAGGCCACCAGGGCGCGACTGGAGATGAGAAGGAGAAGGAGAATGAGAATGGGAATGGGATTGACCGGAGGCAATGCCGGCTTCCGAATTAGCTTTCTGTTTAGTAGCCGGGCTGCCAGAGGACTTGTCTAGTTGTAGAGGGCAGGCAGCATCTCTGGGGAGATCAGAAATATGAGAGAGGTCTGGGAGGTCGCCAAAGAGAAGGGAATTCGTATTGGTATTTATGTGCGAGGCGTCCATCATGCACGGTAATCAGGTATAATATATCTGAAAGGATATAGGCATGTAAGTTTTGTCTGATCTGTACGGTATGTATGGTATGTCGTACCAATGCAAGGCCAGCTGGAGATGCAGAAGCGCTATGAACTATGAGCAGCGTTTGGGTCGAATTGGAGGGAGCACAAAGAGGGGGGCTGCCAACGCAACGGGACCCGCCCGATGATGAAGGGGCGGAGGATGGATACGCGGGAGGAAGACGGGTGGGAGAGGTAGAAGGAGAAGGAGAGGGAGAGGGAGAGGAAGAGGAAGAGGTGGAAGATGAGGCGCGAATGGTAGAAGAAGCAGAAGCGGGGTGGGACAAGAAAGAGAACAAAAAAGATGCAGTGGCAATGAGAGGCAGGTCAGCTCGTATGGGAGGACATGGTTGATGCGCTGTGCGCCGGGAAAAGATGCTGTTGGGATGCAGAAATTGAGCGAGTCCTGCGTCTTTGAGTCGTCACGATTGGCGTGGTGGAATCAGGCCTTGGCTGAGGTGCATGATGCAGGCAATGCAGGAGTCTAAAGGGTGGCTGTCTGGCGCAGTATTACAATATACGGTGCAGTCGTCTGATGCGGCAGTGGCCAGATTGGCCGTACACTGGTTGTCTGGTTGTGGTGCTGTCTCGTGCGCTGTGTCGTGTTTTTGTGTGAGCGGTGGGAAATAACCGCTCGGCGATGTGAGTGTTTGTCGAGCAGGGTCGCCAGTGTGGATGTTGAGGGAGGGATCAAGGATGCAATATGGATGAAAAAGTACTTGAACAGCACAGTATTCGGCAGCCAGAAGAAGATACAGCAAATACAACAGATGCAGAAGATATAGCAGATGGAAAGACGTGAAGATGAGACAACAACGTGGACGCTGTTAATTGCTGCAAAGATGGCTTAATCGCCGTGCCGTGTGTGTGTCTGGCGTCGTTGGCTGGCGCGGTGGGAAAGTGGTTTTGTGCGATTAGACTTGTTTCAATCGCGCATGTGAGATATAACAGTTGGAAGCGGGTGGAAAAGGGGGAGAGTTGAGTTGTGAGTTGTGAGTTGCAAGTTGGAGATGGGGATGATGGGATGGAAAAGGGGCAGGTGTCAAAAGGGTATGTGAATCATCACCTACTAAAAGCGTCAAAAAAGGAAGCAGCGAGAACCCGGCAGCTGCGACCGAGATGTGTCAGTTGCGCCTTCTACTATGGAAACTGTAACTGCCTCTGTCCGGCTCCTGCTATTTGCCTAGATTTTCTCGTGTACCAGACTCCTCCTTCTCATCAATCTGTCTCATGGATATCAATGGTCGTAATTGGGGTAGACAGATAAAAAGATGTACAATTAAACACAACAGACCGAATTTTGAAAAGTGTGCAATTCCAAAATTCCAGACAACTCGATTGGCTAGATGTGCATTATGCAGGCATATGCAGGCTGCAAGAGTCGTGGCTGCCGTTGAAAGGTCAAGCTTGGGACGATGAAAGCGGGAAACCGGGAAAACAGGAAGGAGCGAGTGAGGGGGACTACTCTCTACTCTACCCTGCTTCAGAGCCCAGGCCCAGAACATCGAGATGCATAATCTCTCACCTTATTGCATACTGTTATCTACATAGACGATCAATACCTGAAATTGAAGAAATTAACTAAAGAAGAATTGAAGAATTGAAGAATTGAAGAAAATCGCAATGATTAGAGAGAGGCTCAAGATCAAAACAGTGCCAGCCAACCTCTCACGTAACAGGCAAGACCTACTCAGCGACACCAACCATATTTATATGTCATGTTTTCAATTCTTCATTTAATGTGACTATTAAAATAATCCATTCGTCAACTGCCGCCGACTTACGACTTGCTACAATTGACGTGTTCATACATGTACATTGCATATAAACCAGGCTTGGTTGCTGCCCGTATATTTAATTGATACGGGAATATTTATGCATTATTACATGTATGTGTTGTTTATTGCCATTACATTACTGTATCTCGTTATCCTATCGTTTGGAGACGAAGCGGCAGCAACAGCACCAGTCATCTCGCTGACTAATATACGTGATATGCCATGATCTTGGAATCTTGTGATCCAATGTTCTAATTTTGGTGTTCTGATAAATGCATTAAAGGTCGCGTGTCTCTTGTTGACAGTCGATTATAAGTACCACATGAAGAGATAATCGAGAACATAAACAGTTGCCGATATCAGTGCCAAGATTGAGCCTCACAGCCGCGATGTAAATAGATATGCGACAAGCTTGGCATTTCAGGTGGATTGACTTTGATAGAACGAGAAAGGTACAATAAATGACAATAGATTATTTGATCGCGCGATTAACAACTGGAGAGACAACTAGAAAGCAGGAACGACAACTATCGCGAACGGCGGGTAGTAAGTCAAGTGTAAAGAAAATCAAAAGAGAAGAGACTACTCCACGACCAAATGAATAGCCTCGCGTAGCATTTGCATGATGGGCAAAGCATTGCCGCGTCGATCTACCGTGCATCGAGATTGCAGTCGACGCTACAATCGACATCATAGCCTCTTCACATCTAGGTGTGATGGGCAATGGTTCCGTAGCCGCCACCCTGCTGGACACGGTCGCTGTAGATACCAGGCGCCGAGGCGGCAGTGAAGCGGCCCTCGCGTGCCTGCTCGCGACGATCGTAGTAGACGTATTCGATGTAGAAAGCGTGGAGATGGCCGGGTAGGACACCGAGACAGGTGAGGGCGATGTTGATGAGGAGGTCAGCGCCGCAGCCTGCGACAGCATAGACACCGAGAGGGGGGACTATAGGTTAGCAATTGTTTATGCAGTTCAGCCGGTGAAAGCAAAAAGAAAGCTTACAGAGGATCGTGATCACAACGATCAAGACAGCGGAAGCGGCACCCATGATGACGGTGGTGTTTTTTAGATTAAGTTTGTAATGTTGAAGAAGGTTATGGTGGCGGTGATGGTGAGACAATAAGGAAAGAAGTGAGGAAGAAGGGAAAAGAGAAGAAATAACTCTGCTGCCTGAGGTGGTCAGATAAGGGAGACTAGCATACAAAAGCACTTGCGTACCGAGAGGGCGGGGAGGGAGGGCTGCTGAGACAATACGTATGTAAATAGCTAAGAAAAACAGAGGCCGAGGGCGAATCATCAAGTAATACTATTCGCTATTATTGTCTATAGCATTGAGCTACGTCAGAGACTAGGGTGGCATAACGTGACAAACGTGACAAACGTGACAAAGCGACCGCCGAAAACCAGGCCACCAGGCTACCTCTGGTTGAGACCGGAGCTCACAGCCTATGAAAGGTAACTTTTTCGTCTGGCAGAAACAACGATATATTATTGTATATTGAGCAGTCATCCATATTAAGATGTAACATATTGTGAAGCTTAAACAGATGCTTAGTGATCTCCGCTCCCATGTATTTTGCGTCTGCTGCTGAGCAGAGGTGAGAAGCTCTCCGCAGGTACATGTTGGGTTGTGGTTGGATATGATTATTTGTGCTTGTTGAGCAATCAGTATCTCAAGATCCAGGCATATCATAGATGGTATGTTGATGGCAGATTCTCAAGAGTGGCGATGCTAGCACAGTATGCAGCTAATGACGTAGTGATATGCACGTGCCAGGCGATGATGCAGCTCGAGAGGGGCGCTGGCAGCGGCCCTGCATTATCATTATTATTGCTTTAACTATGATTATGATTTTATATCAATATTATGTCGAGAATTATGGGTGATTTGAGGTGAAGATTCGGTCGACTTGTAAAGCAGCATTGTTTGTTTAGCTTGTTATTTACATGATGAAGCTATGTAAGCCATTTCTTCGGTTCTGTCTGCACAGCATAGCATGACAAGCATCTGATGGCTAGTCTATACCGTAAGGCTGTGGCCCTGATACTGCTACCAGGCTGGTTCAACTTGAGTTTTATTTACTTTGTATTTATTTTCAATTAAATGGAAGAATATATTAACTCTAAATATGGCAGCCTTGTTACATACAACTAACTGTAGTCATATTTTTATCTTATTTTACTATAATAATCACGAAAATAATATACAAAAAGTACGTAATTTTACCAGCCTTGCACTTGACCCCAAGACACTTAAAGAAACACTACCGTGCAAGTAGAATTTCAAGCTTGCAAGATACGATTAAGCATACACGAGTTAGGGAGAATAGGGATGGAACGTGGGTGCTTGTTTGATGACCCAAAATAGCTTTGAGCCAAACTCATGCGCTGACTCAGCTAGAAGGTGGAGTGATGGACGTGGCGGGTGTACGGAGTGATGGGATATGAGGAAAGCACTCGAAGACAACAAACATTAGGAAAGAAAGGAGAAAGAAATAGAAAAGATGACACATCATACGGTGTGCTTTAAATTGTGGCGGGAGCAAGGTTGATAGTGCCTGCCGTTCCGAAAATATAAAAGAGGGGCGTAAGAGCAATAAGTTGTCTCTTCAAGATATGGTAGATGTCTCACCTGCCGCTCGCTTGCGCATACGGCGGCCATTGGGTTTTGCTGCTGCACTCGGTTGCTCCTTCCATGTGTAGGGATATCTTGGACACTGGGACTGATGCTTGCTAGATTTGTTGGAGAATTGGGAAGGTGCGACTGCCGTTCTGTGCACAACTAAGCGTTTACGAACAAGGTACGGGATTGAGGCTACGTTTAGATCAATTGGACTGAATTGAACTGAATTGAACTGAATGCAAAGATAGATGGCATCAAGAGAAGAATAGAGAATGAATAAAAATGATCTTTGCCATGATAAATTAGAGTAAAATATAATAATAAAATAAATAGGCCCTGGCACTTTCCTAGCTTGGCCAGGGTCCCCTACAACCCCACCACTGCCGTTGGACAGTGGCCCAGCTAAGTTGGGAAGGAGCGACACAGGAAGAGCCAGCCGGTAGTGCCATGGCGAGGAAGGCGCGCTTGGCTGGCTGTAGAGTATGTAGGCTGTAGAGGCTGTAGAGCGTGATGACTTGTGTCCTTTACAAGAGTGGTCGCGATTGCAGTTGTTCAATATTTATATATATATATATTATTTTCATATATTTGCATTTATTTGCATTTATTTGCAGTTTGTCTTCTCAAAACGTGCATCTCCAGCACATATCTTACAGGACCAGGTGCTCGCTCAATGCCCATCGCACCTGCCTCAACCATCACCATCAAACATTAAACTTATCCCCAAATAAATGCCCAAATTCCGCTAAACATAAACCAATTTATATCTGCACGAACCGCTAAACACGTCCAGTCCACTTACAATCTGGCGGACACGCCCACCGCCTTTAGCACTTTACTACAGAGACTTGTCTCCAAACTGTCATTTTACCTATTATTTTTATATTTTTATTTTAACTAGTTTTTTAACGCTCTCCACGCACCACTCAGGCGTGCCTTCCCGTTCCCACGTCCTCCTTCCTTCCTCGACACCTTGTCTCCTTTCTCTCCTTCCCTGGTCTTCCGTGGTCCTTTCCTCTTTGCTTTCTTTGCTGTCTCTCCTCTCCTCTCTGCTCTCCTCCTTCTTCTCCCCTTCTTCTTTTCTCCCTTTCCACCTCCATTGTCTCGACCTCGACATCTCTAGACTTGCTTCGTCCATCCCGCCTCGAAGCATCATTCTTCCGTGTCCCCCCTTTTTTGTCTTTATCCTCACTCTTCCAGCCCCTTAAAGGCAGTCTCCCCGACAGACTCATCCTCCTCCTGTCAACATCCCCTGACTGTTGGCTTTGACTGTTTGACCTTTGACCTTTTGATCTTTGACACTCAACCGCCAACCGCCAACTGCCAACCGCCAACCGTCCGACAGAAGCTGCGCTTGCCTTTAGTCTCATCTTTATATACCCTTTGGTTCGTCACATTTCTACTTCGGCATCGGTGCCTTTGCCGCCCGCAGTTCCATTCGCCACTTCGATAGACAACACCTTGTCCAAGCTTAACCGTGTCCCTAGAGCTTCCTCTAATCGTCTCCATAGGCTCTAATCCGCGATCCTCGACTACCTTCGTCCCTGAGCTTTATTCTCATACTCACTCGGGTATGTCCCTTCCTCTGCACACCTTGATACCTCTATGGCCGCCTTGCTCTCCACTCGTCATCCCCCCTACCTCTTCAGTAGCTCTCCCCAGAGCTTGCCATCTTGTTAATAGCTCTCCTTGATGCTTGATACTTGATGCTTGCCCCCCTCCTTTCTTTCACGTCTATTACCCTTTCCCCACCGCTCTAAGCCGGCCTCGCTTGAATGTCTCGGAAACCCTCGGTTCCCCTCGACTTGTCCCCCCGTTGTCCCCAGCCGTCCCTCAGTTGCTCCGACTGTGTCCCGGCTGCCCTTGCCTGTCCTCCAACCATCCTCAAACACTCCCAACTCCTAGCTACCCAATCAATGCCAATGCCTGCCGATCTGTGGTATGTCTACTAACACAATCTCACAGCCTTGTCTACTCAACCCTTAACTATATTCGACTATTATCAAACTCCTCGACCCTACCGGACTCGACCCAGCGCCTCTCTCCTAAAGAAATCATAATGTCGAACAACCAACAGGCACCTCTGTCCATTGACAGATATGTCGTCATCCACGTCGCTACCACCTGTGACGAGCACGGTGTCTATGTCACCAAGGACTCCGCCGAGGTTATCGAAATCGGCTGGATCCTGCTGGACGCCAACAACATCGAGGAGGTATGTCAATTATCGATATTCATACGCCGCTGCTTGACAAGTGCCCAGTGTTGACTGTTTTCACTAGCTGTACCGCGAAAGTGTTCTGGTGAAGCCGATAAATACCCCTATCACACCTCTCTGCAGTAAGTTTGCGTCCTATAGTGTCAAATGTGTATATGTAAATGGCAAAATGCTAACTCCTCCTCAGCGAGCTTGACCACCTTGACCTGGGAGCACGTCCGCAACGCCGTGAGCTTCCGTGATGCCATTAGCCGATTCGATGCTTTTGCCTCTGAACACCTGACCTCCCAGAACCTCGACTTTGTCTTTGTCACCCTAGACGCCTGGGACCTTCGTGTCCAACTTCCCCGCGAGGCCCGCGACAAGGCCGTCGTCCTCCCCCCATACCTCCAGCACTCGCGCACTTTTGACCTCCGCCAAGAGTACCAGAGATGGCAGCAGCACCACCCCGAGTCCCTGCCTTTTGGCCCTTCTTCTCTCGCAAACATCTGCGCTGCCCTTGAGGTCGAAGCTGTGCAGTCCAGCGCCCCCATCAAGCACAACCTGCCTTTCCACCTGCAGGCTCTTGCCACCGCTTCTCCTCGCAGAGCAATGGAGGAGGCCGTCACCCTCGCTCGCGTTCTTCGTGGCCTTATCCAGAAGTCTAAACCTTCTCACGAGCACGCCGATGTTCTCGCTCGCCCCATGGATGCTCGCGCCGATGTCCGTGCATTCCTGTCTGAGCGTAGCAAGGTCTTGCACATGTCTGGACTGCCTCACGATACCACCCAGTCCGAGCTCGAGAGCTGGTTCACCCAGTTTGGCGGTCGCCCCATTGCCTTCTGGACCCTCCGCACCCCTGAGCAGCACAAGCCCACCGGCACTGGCTTTGCCGTCTTCTCTTCCCATGAGGAGGCTGCTGAGAGCCTGTGCATGAACGGCCGTGCCCTCAACGAAAAGGCCATTGAAGTGTCCCCTTCCTCTAGCCGAGTGCTGGACCGCGCCGGTGAGATCTTGACCCCCTTCCCTCCTAGCAAGAACCGTCCCCGTCCTGGTGACTGGACCTGCCCCTCATGTGGCTTCTCCAACTTCCAGCGCCGTACTGCGTGCTTCCGCTGTTCCTTCCCTGCTGTCGGTACCGGCCCGACTGGCGACATGGGCGGCGGTTACTACTACGGTCCTCAGGGCATGATGCCCCCCCAGCAGCACATGAACCACCACAACCATGGCCACCACGGTCACGGCCATATGGGCGGTGGCGGCCATGGCGGCGGCCGCATGGGCGGCAGTGGTGTCGTTCCCTTCCGTGCTGGTGATTGGAAGTGTGGCAATGAGGCTTGTGGCTACCACAACTTTGCCAAGAATGTCTGCTGTCTGCGCTGCGGTGCCAGCCGTGCAAGCGCTGCTGTCGTTGCTGACTCTGGCTACCCTTCTAACATGGACAACTCGTCCTCGTTCTCCATGAACCAGGGCGCCATGGGCGGCAACCCCGGCCCGGGTCCCTTTGCTTCGGGCGGTGGACCCTTCTCTACGGGCGGTGGATCAAGTGGCTATGGTCTTCCCTTCCCCGGCCCCCAGAGCACCTATGCTCTGCCTGCCGGCCTTGGTGGTAACAATGCCACCCCCTACCCTCCCCTGAACACCCAGTTTGGTGGCCCCGCCGCTGGTGCTCACTCCGCCGGCCCATTTGATAGCCGCGCTGCCGAAGCCGCTTTCCAGTCTGCTACCAACGGCCCTGCTTCTGCTGGCCCGTCGAACAACTTTTACGGCCAGGGCGAGAGCGACCTTGCTTTCCTGTCGTCTGGTATGAGCGGACTGGCCGTGGGCCAATCTGGTGATGGCCACAAGAACGGTGCTGGCCCTTCCAGCAAGTCGCCGGCCTAAATGGCTGATTGAAGCAGGCTGAGCTCAACGAAATTGACGGATGATCAGACGATCAGATAGATCAGAAGGATCGGATGAATGGACGAACAAAACGAACAGAATGAACAAGAACGACAGAACAGACTGAATTTTGTAACATGGGAGGCGCAACGGCATTGCTGGTGTTAACGGGGGCGGTTATTGCATTCTTTTTGATTTTCAAATCATGGATCCGGGGTTTGCATTTGGGCTTTTGAGCATTTGGCCAGACTCAATCTATGCACGAGACAAGAACTATTTAGGTGCAACGGCGCAACTCCTTCTTTGTTGTCATGAGGCACCAACCTCTTTCTCTTTCGTCTTTTTGATTCCCTCAAAATCTCTCATCATCCTTGCATCATCTTACTCTCTGGGTTTTCGATATTATTGGCCTCTTCACTCTCTCGCATCTTATCTTTCTACTCCATATCTTCTCTTTCTCCCTTTTTTCTTTCTCCTTTCTCCTTTCCCTCTTCTCTACTTCTTCTTTCAAAACCTGGAAGTGTGTTGGCATTCTTTTTTTTTTTTTTTTTTGTTTTATACTTTTTATATATTTCTTTTTTTTTTGGCAGGCTTGGGCATATGGACTGGGCAGGGACGGCAAAATTTGAGCGGGCGATCTGTACAAAGGTGGGCATATAAAAAAGGAACGGGAAGCGAACTGCAAACTGCAAGCTGGATGGTGTCGGTGATTCTTTTCTCTTTGATTATATTTTATATTGTTATTTCTTTTTTATTTTTATTTTCGTCTTCGTTATCTTACTATCTCGTTCACATTGATTTTGTCTTACTGGCTGATTGGCTTATTGTTGGTGTTGTCTTCATTCGTCTGGTCTTAACTGTCTCATCTATTTCTATTGCCTTCACTCGGGGTCAAATGCTGTCCTCACTGCTCCGGATCCTATTTGACACAACACATGCTCGATGCACAACAAACACTCCCCGTCGATCTCACCAACAGTTCGCAGTCTGTGTCCCATCACCTCCCAACATTACATCTCTATCTGCTTTGTTCTTTATCCTCGTTCTCATCCGCATATTTCATATTCATCTTTTATTTTCTTTGTTTCTTTGTTTCTTTGTTTCATTCTTTCATCTCCATTTATTTCGGCAAGTTTGCACAGGACCACAAAATTGCACATTGTCATGCACATTGCCATGCACAGGCGGCCACGATTATGTACAGCACAGAGTACGGGATGTACTTACACGGGGACAAGACAGAAAGAAAAGTGTCAAATGGGGTTGGGACAGCGATATTTTCTGAGAGAACACGACCAAGGCTGTTCTTCTCTTTGTTTCATTTTTCATTTTTCATTGCTCATGTCTCATTTTGCTTTCTCATTCTGTCCTTTACGTTTTGGCTCGGGCTTGTATTTTCGGGTGGGAAGCGAGGCGTGGAGTCTGGATTATTTTCTTTATTTCCATATCAATTTGTTCTTGCAAAGAATACCACAGAAAATTGCTTCATTACTCGGTTTGGTCATTTGCGTCTTACTCGGTATCAATATCAACGTTGCTTTTATGTCATCATATCACGTACTGTAACCACTAGACAAAGCCTGCTTATATAACATATGTGAACTATACGACACTGCACGCCATAATTATCTAGATATCGCTTACAGCTCAATGGCAAACACTTCTCCCCGGATCACAGCATCGAGTTTCTTGCGTAGGTGGTTGGCCGACGCAGCAAGCTCGGCATGATGTGTATGCTCTGCTTTCTCCTCCCTCGAGTTACTTGTGCCCGACTCGGCCTCGGCTTCCTGGAGGGCCACTTCTGCATTATACACCCGCCGCGCTAGCCGCAAAACCTCTTTGGAACACCCATACTCGGGAACCAGGACGGCCTGGGGGCTTGGCTCTTGTGGTTCTGGCGGTTCGAGAACTGTACTTCCCTCGCTGGTGCTGATGTCTGCTTGGCTAGTGGGCTCAAATCCAGGGTTGGTGCCGTCTTGATCCTCCAAGCCATCAACATGCATGCCGTCGTTTCCTTCCATGCCATCTTCTTCATCTTCATCGACTCCAGCATCATCATCGTTGATTCCCTCGTGAGCGGGCTCGATGCCGTCTAGGAATTGGCCCCAGTGCTCCATCTCATCCTCTTCGTACACCATATCTGCCTGGGCAATCAAGGCTTCATCGACTTCATCCTGTTCCTTGAGGGCCCAGGCAACACTGGCGTTGACAATGCTCTGATGGTGTGCTGACAAATTAGGTGCTGCATTCTCGTTGCTCGCCGGCTGATGTTGAAAAATACCGGGGTCTGTGTTTATAGGCACAGAGGACGAAGCCATACCAGCGTCCTCGACGGCAGCATCGTCTTCATCCTCGTCATAAGACACCTGATTTCCACCGTTGTCATCAATTGTTGAGCGAATCGACCAGCCTTGTCTGCGGATGCGTTCTTGTAGATTCATGAACCACACATCGAGCTTGTCTCGCTGTGACAGAGTGTCGAATCGGTCTTTGAGAACTTGCCATGGCTTCCAGTCGGTACGTTTGAGGGGCACGTTTCCACAATGCTTAGTCAAGCGTGTCTCGGCAGACTCGTACACATCACTGTCGTCGGCGTCAACAATGGCTTTGATCCTGGCCTTTTCCGCATCAGAAATGTCATCAACACCAATGCCAGAAGATGGCGACTCGGCATCGTCCTCACTATCCGACATATACAGCTCTCCAATAGACGGGACTAGATTCCGACCACTTGTGAAATCACGAGTACCCCAAACAGGCATGAATTGGATGTGCCGTTTGAGGTCTAAAGGATTATCAGGGCAATTTTGGCGGCGCCGGTTGGATTCGAGAATGACCAGCTCATCGGGTCTGAGGAGGTGCTGTGTGCCGAGACCCCAGCCCTCAAGGTGGCCGACACCCATTTCCCACACGGGCACTGCGTATATGGCATCCTCGAGAGTCTTCTGGCGCAGCTTTTCGTTATGTTCATTTGCAATGCGTTTGAGCGTTTCTTCCTCTTCCGGGCTTAGATCGAGATCAAACCCTCTACTGGATAGCGACGTATCGAGATTGACATCGGGCTGCCCATGCTGAAAGTCGTCGTTTAGGTCAAGTGTAGAGAAGAGGCTGGGGTCCGAGCTAGGGCCAGTCTGATCAAACGTTTCATCAAAGTCATTCCTGTCTAAGACATCTTCGGGGTTAGGCACGGACCGCTCACTGCCACGAAGATGAAGAGCTGACGGGACAAAGTCATATCGGACTTTGAGCTCGATAACCTCCTGGGGTTTACGGAACGCCTTGCCTCGTAGCATTTCCCAGAGAACATGAAGTCCACTGCGTTGGCCGAGAAGAGTTTCCACGAGGGAGCATTGCGCCCGCTTCTTTTGCGAGTTTGCATCCCGGGCATCTGTAGCCGCTGTGCCCGTGGTTGTTGCATCTGCTGCATCTTGTACATTTGTACGCATATGGCCTGGGCCTCTCAGTGGGCTGGAAAAGTGCATCTCGAGCTTGACACGAAACATCTGCATGGCCAATAGGTCGTCATCTGTAAAGAGATTCTCATCACGTATAAACAGGGCACGGCCTCGGTTTGTCGGTATGTCCATGAGCAGCCACATCTTCTTGAGAGCAGACGGCGCACTCATATGAGGGAGTCGATGGCCCGCACGTGCCAAGCAGGCAATTATGTCACGAACTTTGCGCTGTCGGCTCACGAGCATGTTGACATATCGTATTGTTGGCGCATAGAGTCTCGGCTCATGAGCAGGAGCTGGAAGCTCGATCGCCGTCGTCTTGTATAGGGTCCACGGAAACGTTGCAATGGACTCGGGCGTGGAAAACCTTCGGGCAAGATAGAGGACATTGGACTTGAGGTTGCTGTCAAATGTGCACTTAAAAACACGGCTGGTACAGTAGAGTGAAAGGACATCCTTGAAAGACAGGTATTCGCAAACGTGGAAAATAAGGTCTGAGCACGAGCAGATCGAGCTGACGAGGTCGAACGTGGTACCGGGTGGCCGTGCAGCAGTTCCCGGGTATTGAATAGCGTATGCATTAACATTACTAATCTCCTTGGGGACAAGGTGTTGGAGCTGGAACGTGCTCCCTTGGCTAGGCGACTGTCTGACAGAGATAACGCGTCTCTTCTCGACCGGTGGCGAGTTCTCATCTGAGTCTTCATCCCGATGACGGCGCTTTTGGCCCACCACTTCTTGACTGGTTTCCCGACTGCGGGTGACTGGTTCTTGGCAGGTACTCTTGAAGTACTTGGTCCATGCCAAGATGGTACTGGGCTGGGAGGGAGTATAATCAGCCTTGGTGAGACTGCCGTCAGCATTTCGGCGTGGTGCCAGGCTTTGGGTGAGCACTTGGATCGAGGTCTGATCTAGAGTGATATTTCCGGCGGTGTTGAGTTCTTGCTAGGACCGAGCAGCACGAGCCATCCACACATCTCTCAGGATGTTCAAGGCGTTTTCAAGTCTTTCCATGGGCGGTCTGCTTGGGTCGATAATTGACTGGTGTTGGCCTGCACCGAGACCCTGCGCTGTCTGGCTATGCCTATGAGAAACAGAGGCCTCAAATTTCTCCAGAGGGGAACGGTGGTGAGCAAGCTTGGCGTGGTGAGCAAGCTTGGCCACCACTTGAAACCTGGTGCGCTGCACAATGTGGTCGACGGAACGCCTGTAGACATCGTCGGAGGGGCATGTGGGGGGTGGAAGTGAGTTTGACGGGAGATTTAATACTGGCTCGATCATCGGGTCGTCTAGGCCAGGACTGTCACCGTTGATTGAAGAAGAGGGGGACACACGCGACTTGAGACTCGAGGCTGTTGAGAATTCGGGGAATCGGCCCCATAGTTCAGGCGTAGGAAGAAGAGCTGATGAGTCACCAGAGATATTGTTGATGGCCATTGCAATATCTCCAAGGTTCAGAGGCACTGCAGTCCCTTTTCCTTTACTCGAAGCAGACGGCTGCGAGAAGTCCATGATGTCCAAGCAGCCACTTCCATATAATTAAAAAGGCGAGAGACGTTAGTAGGTGAAGAAATAAGGCAACAATATGGCGACAATATGGAGACAATATGGCGACGAGAAGTAAAAGTTGCTGAGATTAAATATGGGCAGTTAGTTGTAGAGAAGAATGAAAGTATGGAAATGCGAGGTGAGACTAAAGTGAGTTGGACATGAGGTCAATCGTAGCCTCATGAATAGACCTGAATGGGAAGGCACGGTCTGAATAAGACAACAATGGCAAGAGCAATGGTGCATAAAAGTGGAACAATGGCAAGGACCAGCTTTTATTGCCATAGAAAGGGCAGTCACGAGGTGCTCGTGTAACACCATGACGATGTAATTGATATTGGGAGGAAGGTGCAGACGACATTAGACGAAGTCAAAGTTAAAAGATGTAAGCACGCTTAGTCATCCCTGATGACGACGTTCAATAATCCAAACTAACAAGACGACAGCAATGACAGAGTATACTTTTAAATTCATGTATAGCTACACTACCGATTAGCAGACTGTATCTGCTTGTGTGCTATGGAAACCGAGATGGAATTGGAATAAAGAGCAGAGAATTGGAATGGAATCCAAACAGCCTATGACATGCAGAGCTGCAGCACTGCCGGGCTGACAATAGTCATATCATCATATGCAGATCCTGAAATATAATTCCTTCTGTCTTCTCTGCCCCCTCCCAGTTCTTCCTGGTCCTTCCATAGCAGCCGTGATACGCCAAGAAAAAGCACAAAATGGCAAACAAGATACCCCTGACCCGAGAGAACAAGATATAAACGAGACGGAACGGAAAGACAGAAAAATACAAGTAAAGAGCAGGCAAGATCAAGACTAGAAGTAGGATGAGGACCCAAGTCGGCATTTTTAGACTCACAGGAGGATGAACTGCAATAAATGTATTGGAGCCTACTCCATCTCCTCTGACGGCAGGTTGGCATCGTCGCGGCCAACAATCGAGTCGGCCACCTTCCAGATCTGCAGCAGGTTGTCCTCGGCAGCACTACACACCAGCCATGAGTCTGCCGGGTTGGGGTTCCAGCTAAAGTCTGCCAGGTGGTTGGTGTGGCCGCCGTGCATGAACAGCAACTCTGGTGGACCGTCCTCCTGGTCTTCAGGCAACAGCTCCTCGCCGACACGGCTCAGGTCCCAGAAGATGATGCGGCGGTCGTACGAGCTACTGCCCAGAATGGCAGGCTCGTGCGGGTGCCATGACAGCGACGTCACGGCGTCCTGGTGGCCCTCGAGCGTGTGCACCTTTTCGCGCACATTGCGCAGATCCCAAAGACCGATTGTCTTGTCGGCCGAGGCCGTGGCCACGATGTACTCGCTGGTGGGATTGAAGGCCAAAGCGTTGATGGCATCACTGTGGCCGTCGCGCGCAATCAGTGCTGCGCGGTCGTCGACGGATTGCCGCACATCCACGACCTGCAGGGTAAGGTCGTCCGACACACTGCCGATAAAGCTCTTGGAGATGGGGTGGTACTGCACGTCGTTGACAATCTGCGTGTGGTGTGTAAACCGGCGCGACGGCTTGATAATCTTGCTACCGGCCGTGGCAGTCTTGAGATCCCATAGGCACACCGTCGTGTCCTCGCTACCCGATGCCAGACAGCCCGCCTCGTGTGGGTTCCACGCCAGACCGAAACCCTCCTGCTTATGGCCAATCAGCTCAAACTGTGGGTTCACTGTGCCGGTGGGTGTAAGGCTGTGCTTGGTGCGGTCAAAGATAAGCACGCGGCCATCAACACACAGCGTGGCCAGGATATCGGGGTTCTGGGGCTGGTAGCGCGCCTTGTTGACCTCCTGCGGGTGGTCGATGCGCTGCACAATGTTAAAGCTGATTGCGGGCGCGGCGCCGCTACCGTTGGCCGCACTGTTGTTTCCGCTGCCGCCATTGTTAGCGCCGCTGCTACCGTTGGAGCCCTTGTTGCCATAGCCACCAATCTCGCCGCGCTCTTCATCGTAGTCGAGCGGGTTGGGGTCCGTGAACATGGGGATGGACACCTCGGCGATCTGCAGGTAGTTCGGCATGCCCTCGGATGTGTGAGTGCCGAGAAGCAGGCGGTATTGGCGCGCCTTCTTGTCCTCTTGGACCTTGACGTCGGGGAACCATTGTGTCGTGAGAGTCGGCCAGGGGAGGGCGTTGCTAGGATGAGGTTAGTTTGCGCCTGCTTACATTAAATCGTATTGCTCGTGACACTTACCTCAGAATCATGTCGTAGAGGAAGGGACTGTTTTTCTTCCAGAGCTTGTACTCTAAACTATTAGTAGGTGTCTATCTCGAGGTGTCCCTGGGTGTCTCGGGGTGTCTCGAGGTCTCCCCAATATACGTCCAATGCACAGCGCCATCGACATACCTTCGTTGATCAACCGCTGCTCCTGCTCAACAGAGTCTTCTACCGCCATTTCGACTAGTCGGAGATGCTAGTTAGTTAAGTTTCTCGGGGAGGAGGGGGGTCGTTATGCAGCTGCTTTGATGTTGCTGTCGTCGCATATCAGCCTCGCAAACATACCATCGACGTCGTCCACAACGGGCGCCGGGGGGGCCATTTTGAGTTGACGAGAGCTGTATTGAAGGTGAAGATAGTAGAAGAGAAGGGAATAGCTCGTAATTGGTCGATGAGGTCGTCAAGGTCGTCTAGTCGGATGCAAGGTGGTTGATCGCAAAGAATAAAAAGAGGGGAGAAGTGATTAAACGCCTATGAAAACGGAGATGGGACGAAGACTAACAGGCACACAGGACCAAAAGACTAAACGACAACCGCGACGGCTCGCTCTTTCCCTTTCGGCCCAGTAGCGCACGCTAAAGTCGCGTAAAGTGGACTACACCAAAAGGCGGTGGATAGCGGCAGAAACACGAGTTACGAGCTCTAATGAGAAGGAGAGAAGCTAGCTCCATTGCGGCATCTGATTGGCCCTCTACTCAGCTTTGTCATCTTTCAACTTCACTTCATTTAACTCGCATAGACTTCTCTTCTTTTTACCCTTTCCTATTGTGTCAATTGTGCATGGGAGGAAACTCGTGCATTTATAGACTCATCATAGGCCAGGACACCAGACGTCCATAAACGCCTGTTATATAACACCTTTTCCGTTCCATTGTCTATTCCCTTACCAATTCCATATTTTCCTTTCCTAATCCTGAGTGCCAATCCCAGTGGGATAGTATGCAACTAGATAGATCTCTTGACGAAATCTCATTCAAGAACCTTGAAATATTAAGCGGCAGGGGTGATAGAACCTGTAACTGGGGCACCGGCGGCGCCTGATGTCTTACCCTGGCCACCACCGTTGCCGCGACCACGGCCCACGCGACCACGACCACGGTTGCGGCTACGGCCTCCTTGGCCTCCATTGTTAGGATTGAGGTTCGCAGGAGCAGGAACGGCATTGTAGGACACTTGCGTCGCCTCTTCAAACACAGCAGTAGCCTTGGCAGCAGCCTGGGCGGCCTCAGCGCTCTGTGCGCCACCACGACCACCACGGCCGCCACGGCCGCCACGACCGCCACGACCACCACGGCCACCGGCACCACCGGCCTGCTGCTGCTGCTGCTGCTGCTGCTGCTGCTGATCAGATGAGCCGGGCGCAGGGCGGTAGACGAGCGTGCTAGGCTCGAGAGTAGTACCAGGGCGAGGACCAGGACGGGACTGCTCGTGTGCCTGGTTACCGCTACGAGCGTTGCCATTAGCATTGCCGCCACGGCCACCACGGCCACCGGCATTGTTCAGGGCACCACGCCAGCCACCGCGGAGGGGTGCAGGTGCAGGTGCGTCACGGTATTGGCGGATACCGGCGGCATTAGCACCGTTACGTCCGCCACCTTGGCCAGGAAGAGTAGTGATCGAAGCCACCGGCTTGCGCTCAGAAGCAGCGCGCGAGCTGGCAACGACCTGCTGGTGCGACAGGTTCAGGACTGAAGATGCAGGGACCAGCTGGCCGCGGAAAGGAGGGCACCGGTCGCCCAGCGTGGTGCCGCTCATAAAAGTTGCGTCGAACACGACATCGAGGAATTTGGTGGTGGCAGTGCGGCTGATACCGACGACTGTACCGCGTTGCGCAATGGGCACCTTGCCAGAGTCTTGCACGTAGACGACACGGTCGCCAAGCATAAAATCTTGGTTGCCGAGGCGCTGCTCTGCATCTGACGGCTTCAGCACCGCATTCCGGGGAACGTTCTTGATAGACTTGGTCTCAGTGGGTGCAAGAGCGATCTGGGCATCATCGGCAGCCTTGGCGATCTGGGCAACGACCACAGAGTCGAGCTGTTCGGCATCAAGCGGCACGCGCTCCAGCTTGCTTGTCTCCTGCGACTTGAGCCATGCGCCAATCTCCTTGACACGCTGCGATGCAGTAGCCTGGTCGGGCCAAATATCCGTGTCCTTGATGTCACGGTTCTGCGGCAGGTACTTGAGACCGGCAAAGAAGTCGGGGAATTTGACCATGTAGTTAGCAATCAACTGCACAGCTGGGATGCTGAATTCCCAGCCACTGGCCGATTTGCGCGAGTAGCCTAGCACCTTTTGCTTTTTGCCCTCAAACTTAAGGTTCAGACCCAAGTTGACTTTGAGGCTGCCGACAGAGAAGACGTAGAAGGATGATGTGATCTTGCTCAGTGAGAGCGGGTGCAACTCGAGAGCACGAGCCACGGCGAACGATGGCTGGTAACGGTTGGTGCGGTCAGCATGCTGCACAATCTTGTGGGAAAAGTCAGGCTCCTTCTTTTGCAGAACCGAGACCATGACGTCCATGCGGTTGCCGTTATGTCCAACAACACCTAGCGGGCGACCATATGAAAAGTCGCCCAGGTAAAAGGCGTGCGAGCCGACAGGGAACTCCTCAGCAATAGGAACAGCTGCGCGCTCAATGAAACGCTCATCCTCGTTGATGACGTCATCGACAATCACCTGGGTGGCATAAGTGGTCTCCATGGACGGGACTTCGGCGTACTCCTTGATAGTTGCGCCCTCGTCCGTCTTGGTCAGACCGCGAAGCATGTGGACATGCACTGTGGACTCGACAGGGCCGGTCAAAATGGCAAGACGTTTGCTGTAGAACTCCTCGATCTGGCGAGCCTTGGAGTTCCAGTTATCGAGTTCACGGCCGGCGTGAGGAGTCTGTACAATAAGACCCTTGTCATCCAGACTGTAGTTGAAGAGCTCGTCCGAGACACGCACAATCTTGGCCTCCTGCAAAAAGGGGTAGCCGACATGACAGCGCTTGCCGAGCTTCTTCTTCGCAGCCTCAATGCTGGTGCGAGCCTCCGAGTCGGTGAGGTTGACGACCATGCTCTGGTTGCGGCTCTCCTGCTGAAATACGTTAACCCCATGGTAGCCGAGGGCAGCTGAGTAAGGCAGCGTGTGCAGACTGGGAAAGCCGGCCAGGGCAGATGCGTTGAGCAGGGCACCACCAGTCAAGTCATGAAGGTAGTCTAGACCCTCAGTTGGCGGCAGCTCAAAAATATTCATGATGCAGTGGCAGTGAGGGATATCCGGGAAAATGCCGGTAAACGACGAAGGGTAGACAAAGTCGGCATCACTCAAGTATGAAAACTCAATGGGGACACCAAACTCGTTGCGGGCCTTCTCGTCATCGGAAAGTAGTAGGTTCTTGGGCGCCATGGCGTCTAGAAGGCGCTTCTCATCGATGAAGGGAATCTTGACGACAGCCTCCCACTCCATCTTCTTGCCGTTCATGTCGAGTTCAAAGTCGCGGGGGTAAAAATCGATGATGGGTGAAGTCTCCTCGGTCATGAGGCTCCAGTAGATTGGGGGCACAATCTTCTTACTGCGGTCCGGCAGAACACCCATGAGCTGCTCAAAGGGCCGGAAGGGCTGGCCAAGCTTGAAGTTGAGATCGGCACCTAGACCCTTGATGACATCGGAGATGAGGGGCGAGTAGTGGTATTGGTAGAACCAAGGCCACGAGGCAATGCCTCGGTAGTAGTAGAACAGGACCCATTGGAGACCCTGGACGTAGTTCTCGCACAGGGTGCGAACCTCGCTAGTGATCTGGGAGTCGGACCAGTGGAACTTTTCCT
Source organism: Ophiostoma ulmi (assembly GCA_029298715.1). Classification (NCBI taxonomy): domain Eukaryota; kingdom Fungi; phylum Ascomycota; class Sordariomycetes; order Ophiostomatales; family Ophiostomataceae; genus Ophiostoma; species Ophiostoma ulmi. Next base: position 1,056,414 of record JANSLN010000002.1, on the reverse strand, counting down.
TGTAGTAGGTATCCTTCCACTGCTGGAACTTGAGCATGTACAGGTCCTCGAGGGCGGCCTGACTCTCCTCGGCGGTGATATCCACAACGTCGGCAGTGTCGTATTTTCTGACGACACGCGACACGGCTAGCTGTGCCTCCTCCTCCTCCTCCTCGTCGGCGTCATCGTCGTTCTTAGCGGCGATGCGGCTAGCGGGGAAGGCCAGAATAAGGTGGCGGTTGCCGGTATCGTCCTGGTCTGTGCGCCAGTCAATTCTCAGACTGTCGGCCAAGTCCTGGACAAACTTGCGGTCATCCTCCTTGAGGTCAGTGCCCAAGTCAAGGGGGCGGTCACTTGGCTTGTTAACAAACTTGCGAAGTTTCTGCTTCCAGAGCTCCTTTTGAAATGTGGTCACGGTGAGCTTTCCCGGGGTGCCCTTTGCGGGTACTACCGGGGTGGGTGCAGGCGCAGGAGCAGCAGCAGGGGAGCTCTTGTTACCGCGACCGTGTTTGCCCTTCTTCTTGTCCACGGCAATGGTCAGGCCCTCGGTGGCAGGCACATGGCTCATGAGCTTGGCCTGGAACCACTTCTCGCCTTCGATCTCGTGCTCAAAAAAACGGAACTCTTCGCGAGAAAGCTCCTCGAGGAGCAGGCGAAGACGCTGGATGTTGACCTGGCCTCCCTCGTTGATATAGCCGTCGCACTGCGGGAGAACACGCTTATAGATGGCAAACATTGTTGCCAGTGCACCCTCGTTGATGTGAAGGCGTGGCAGGTTGGGCAAGAAGTCGTTGCCGATAAAGAACGCCATCAGAATAAAATCATCAATGATGCGTTCAAGATTAAAAGGGAACTTCATGAGACCCTCTGCCTTGAGCTCCTGGAATTCAAGCTCGAGGTACTCGCGTACGATGCAGAGGTGCATGAGGTAAAAGTTCTGGTGCTCCAGCTCCTTTGACTTTGCGCGTGTCTGGCGGCCAAATGTGACTTCTTCACGCAGTAGACAAAAGTGAGGGTCATGGCTGAGCAGACCCAGCATGATCAGATCGGCGTCAAGGCCGTAGAGACAGTGTCGGACGTTGGGGTTGTAGTCCTTTTGTGCCTTGGCATTGCGGATGTATTCCATGATCTTGTGCTCACCCTCGCCGGGCACGTCGTGGCCAGACAGAACCACTTTGCACCGTTGCCAGTCTTTGTCCTCGCTAACTTTTTTGTTGACAAAGTACTTGAGCTGGTTGGATAACCGGGCCATAAAGTCGGTGCCGGGCGTGATACAATTGCTGTCAAAGGGGTCCTCAGTAGGCATCTGCTGTCCCTCCTCAATGGCCTTTTTACGGGCAATCTCTGCGTCGAGAGCTGTCCGGAAACGACGGGAGCGTTGTTGGTTCATCTTGGCACGGGGAGCAACACCGTCAATGGCCATGAAAAACATCTGCTTGGGCTTGATTTTGCCAAAGAGATGTTCGATGTAGTTGAAGATTCGGATGATCATTTCCTCCTCGCTGACCCGTGTTGTTGCATCGTCAGAGTCGCTGTGGGTGCAGTTGTGGATGATGCCGTTCATGTCGAGGTAGAGGCAGTCGAACTCGGGGATGCGGTTCTCAGCGATCAGTTGTGAGATAGCCGGATATCGCTCGGATATCCAGCGGAAAAACTTGGGGACACCCATGGCTGCGGTAGAGATATGGTAGGAGTCGGGGTTGAAAAGGGAGAAGAAGAGAGAACTCTTGTCAGATTTCGCAGATTTCTCAGATTTCTCAGATTCTCGTCAGATTTCTGAAGATGTAGTCGTAGCTACAGGTCTGCAGCAGTGGCAAATAAACAAATATAACAAACGCTGTATTGACCAAGGACCGGGGAAGGGGAGGGGCGCAGAAGAAAAGCGCGGGAGAAGGGGATATTTAGGAGGGGGGGGGGAAGAGGTTCGTCGGCGTGTGACTGACAATGTTTGGCGATGTGTCAACTGAGCCAAAAATGGAATGCTACCAAAAAAAACAGGCGCCTTGCGATGCGATTGAACTGCGCCAGGCTAGGCAGGCACGGCGCTATGCAGCGCGCCTCAATGGCAGAGCAACAGTAGACAGTAGGCGGAGTGGCGGGGTTGGCCGATGACGGTTCCGGAAAAACTAGGGGTCCGCGGCAGCTCTGGTATGTAGTTTGGAGCTCCCTACAGTAGCGTCATAGCGCATATTCTCGATAAGCTGACAGACTTCAAGGCCAAGTAATCAGGATAGCCCAGGCCCCCCCCCCGAGAGCAGAGTCGCGGCTTGCGTCGCGGAAAAGAGTGGGTCTGGAATTAGACCAATCAGAGGCCACTGGCAGCTAAAGGCGTACGTGGTTCCTCGCAAGTGCTGTAGAGGTCTTGGCGTGAAGGTGTTCAATCCAAACGGGCAGGAGCGACTGAGAACACTTGAGAACAGCTTCACCTTTAGAGCAACCGCAGCTGCATCGACCAATTCGAGACAGTTTCGTCAACATCCCGCCCTCATCGACGATCTACGACAACGCATCGACACCATCCACATTATATTCATTTGTTAATCGAGTACATCAGTTGCCGAGTAGACTCGACTTGGGACAATTAGCTACGGCTACTGTTCAACTGTGCTCCATTGAGCTACCTCAATCACCATTAGATTGACATCGACTAGCTTTCACCCCAAACACGTCACATCTACACTACATACCTTCACAATGCGCTGGCTTTCGTTCCTCGCATCGTCGCTCCTGTGCGTCGGCACCCTAGCTGCCAAGAAAAAGGCCGACGCCGGCGTCAACGCTTTCCAGGACTTCCACAGCAAGCAGCTCTCCGGCTCGCCCGTGAAGCTCGACGATGCTTCATACAAGAAGCTGGTGGCCGGCGCGCCGCGCGACTACAGCTCGGCCATTCTCCTAACTGCCATGGATTCACGCTACGCGTGCCAGTTGTGCCGCGAGTTCCAGCCCGAGTACGACCTCCTCGCCCGCAGCTGGACTAAGGGTGACAAGGCTGGCGAGTCCCGGGTGGTCTTCAGTGTTCTTGACTTTAATGATGGCCGTGAGACGTTCATGTCGGTATGTAGCTCCCGGTATACCAGTCATTCATAAGTAACGGATAATCTAACAAGATCAGCTTGGCCTCCAAACCGCCCCCGTTCTGCTTTTTTTTCCCCCGACCTCAGGTCCTCACGCTGCCGCCTCTGGCGAACCTATCCGCTATGACTTTACCTCTGGGTAAGTTTCCATTCAGTGCAGTCGATACTGGTTGAATCCGTCTAACATGTCTACGTATAGTCCCGGCCCTGCTGAGCTCGTACACTCCTGGATCTCTCGCCAGCTGCCGGGCCGCCCCCATCCCGAGGTCAAGCGTCCCATCAACTGGCTGGCTTGGGCCATTGGCACTACCACCGTCCTTGGGGCTGTCACCTTTGTCTATGTTGCTTCTCCTTGGATCGTGCCCATCATCCAGAACCGCAACCTGTGGGCTGCCGGCAGCTTGATCGGCATCCTTCTCTTCTGCAGTGGACAGATGTTCAACGTTATCCGCAAGGCGCCTTACGTTGCCGGCGATGGCCACGGTGGCATTAGCTACTTTGCTTCCGGCTTCCAGAACCAGTTTGGCATGGAAACCCAGCTTGTTGCTGCTATGTGTGAGTATAGCTGACTCGACATTTTCAAGATTGAGAAACAAAACTAACAAAGCAGATGGTGTTCTGTCCTTTGCAGCTATCGCCCTCGCCGTCAAGGTCCCGAGAATTACCGACCCCAAGGTCCAGCAGGTGGCTACCCTGGCCTGGGGCGCAGTCATCTTTTTCATGTATAGCTTCCTGCTGAGCGTGTTCCGCATGAAGAACGGTGGCTACCCCTTCGCTCTGCCCCCTTTCATGTAAGGCAGGCGTGGACCAAGAAGAGCGAGAGGGGATGCTCTATCATAGAGTCTGGCAACAACATATGCGAGACAAGCCAGAACAATGTTCAGCGGCTCTTCTAGCCGCAAAAATTCTTTGCCCAAAATGGAGATGGCCATGGGGCAATATGTACAAATATATGCAACCGTTCAAGGGATACACAAAAGACGGTTGGCCGTCATGGGCACGCAGTTAAGTGGCATGCGAAGCCACATTTTTTCCATAAATCCCAAGGATGCGAATCTGTTTTAGTTATCTATAGTAGCACTTGTTCATTCATTTTTTTTAACTCATGGCTATGGGATTAATGCAATTACTTTCAGCTTTACAAGAAGGCGGTCGCTTTTTCTCGTTGCTTACATAACCAAGACAGGTGTGATGAACAGCCGACCTCAATGCATGTTTTGATTTTGTTTCTCCTCTGCTTTTCGGTAACGCTTTGCTTCTATGATCTGCTGTTAGTTTGGAGTTTATTTAACTAATGTCTTGCAAAGTGCGTCAAATTACAGGAATGGTTGTTCTTTGGCGTCTCATCTCTCTGCCTCTCTCCATTTTGAGCCGGCCCGGCTAAGCCTAGCCTCTCTATGCTGTTTACTGTTCCTTTTCAGTATTTCCTTCTCCAGCTTTGGAGTCTTGTTGTCCTACCGAAAACCTATTAATTACCTCTTTCTGCCCATTTCATCTCCATGGCTTGGCGCTTTTATAAATGCTGTTTAGGTGCAGGGGATGAAATATGAGGGGAACCGGCTGGGCTAAAGCGGGACTTGACGATATATATTGCAATATACAAGTAGAATGAGGATACATTGCAGTCGTCCTATACGAAAAGGTGTCAAAAGAGGTCAAAAGACATACCGTAGATCCATCGTAGCCGGGCCGTCGGCCACAATCCTGCTCTGATATTGCTCGATATTAAGGAACTGGCCCCCCTCGGACTGTCTAATGCTACCACAGTATATCACGATACTACCTTGAAAGAACTACATCTGTATAGCACTATAAGGGCTTCTAGCAGCCTTTTTTGAGAAGCTCGGAGGCTCAAGGCCGAGCTTTAGTCACCAGGAACGGGCCTCGTTTCCTGATTGAAGTCCAGGCCAGTAACCGCAGGGTCAGGGACGACGTCTCTCTCCTAGAGAATTCGGGAGACACTCCAGGCCCTCAACCATGAAGGGCCTGACCATGAGAAAAGAATGGGAGGACAGGAAAGTAGCAGAGAGGGATGATAATGTTCTCTTCTCGGGAGCCCTCGCAGAAAGATATAAAGCTGCTGCTTCCCAGCCCTCCCTCCTTCTCTTTCTGCCATCCCTCACTCTTTACCAGCTCAACCTCATCCCATTGACCAGAGGCATACTCTCATTTTTATACCAGCCATGAAGTTCCAGTACTCTGCCCTGCTTGCGCTTGCTGCGTCGGCCCTTGCAGCTCCCCAGGCCTCGCCTGCAGTCCAGGACGTTGCTCCCCGCCAGGCCGGCAGTGCATGCACATCCGCCGTCACTCTGGACGCCTCTACCAACGTATTTAAGAAGTACAACCTGCACGCCAACCTTTTCTACCGCGAAGAGGTCGAGGCTGCCGTCAAGGCTATCAGCGACTCTAGTCTTGCTGCTTCGGCTGCCAAGGTTGCTGACGTTGGCAGCTTCCTTTGGATGTACGTCGTTTCCTTTTACTTCCTTTTAGCTTCTCTTACACTCGACACATGACACATGATCTGTCTCGACTGCGTACTGACTGGTAGTGATACTATTGCCAACATTGCCAAGATCGAGCCTGCTGTTGCCGAAGTCCCCTGCACCGACATCCTGGGTCTCGTCATCTACAATCTGCCCGGCCGTGACTGCGCCGCCAAGGCCTCCAACGGTGAGCTCAAGGTCGGCGAGCTCGACAAGTACAAAACCCAGTATATCGACCCCATTGTCAAGCTGCTCAAGGCACACCCCAACACTGCGTTTGCCCTGCTCATCGAGCCCGACTCGCTGCCTAACCTGGTCACCAACGCCGATCAGGAAGCCTGCAAGAACAGCGCCTCGGGCTACCGCGACGGTGTTGCCTACGCCCTCAAGAACCTCAACCTGCCCAATGTCGTCCTGTACATAGACGCTGGCCATGGCGGCTGGCTCGGTTGGGATGCCAACCTGAAGCCTGGTGCCGAGGAGCTTGCCAAGGCCTACATTGCGGCCGGCAGCCCCAAGCAGCTGCGTGGTTTTGCCACCAACATTGCCGGCTGGAATGCCTGGGACCAGAGCCCCGGCGAGTTCTCGACCGCATCGGACGCCCAGTACAACAAGTGCCAGAACGAGAAGCTCTATGTCAACAATTTTGCCCCTGAGCTTAAGAATGCGGGCATGCCCAACCATGCCATTGTTGACACTGGCCGCAATGGTGTCACCGGCCTGCGCAAGGAGTGGGGTGATTGGTGCAACGTCAAGGGTGCCGGCTTCGGTGTGCGCCCGACGGCCGATACTGGCGACGATCTTGTTGATGCATTTGTCTGGGGCAAGCCTGGTGGTGAGTCTGACGGTACCAGCGACAGCAGCGCCACTCGTTACGACTCTTTCTGCGGCAAGGACGATGCTTTCAAGCCCTCTCCCGAGGCCGGTACCTGGAACCAGGCCTACTTTGAGGCTCTGGTCAAGAACGCCAAGCCTGCATTTTAGGTGATGTAGGAGATGTTCAAATGGAGGCGGAGAAGGTCTGAGGGGACATGCGAATGTATAGCGCAAGGTGAAGGTAAAGGTAAAGGTGAAGATAAAGGTGATATGGAATAGGATCTTTCAAAGCAGGCAAGATAGGCTCTTCTCCATGTTGTATCTCAAAATAAGTAAAATAAAATAACAATCAACGCCGATACAGGTGTGCAATCTTTTATTTCAGCCCACGGCTTGTTTTTCTTCAACGTCTCTATGATAGTCGATCAATGCAGTACATAACTGATAGAATAAACACAATGCTCTCTCTCTCTCTCGTCCTCCACTTGTAACTCCTCGCTCGCTCTACAACAGACTGCCGGGTGAGACTTGTCTACTCATCCGCAACAAAACATGATAAGGCCAACGCCAAGGAGACAGTTATGGGTGAGGGAGAGCCTCAGGGCCAAAAGAAAGAGGAAGAAGCTGGGATGTCAGTCAAAATGAAAATAAAAGGCTGCATTTGCACGGCATAGCTTACCACTTCCAGCTTGACGGCAATGTAGTGCCCATCCTTGGAAAACATGAGGACAGGCATGTCTAGGTCGCAGAATTCACGAATGCTAAACAGTTAGTAGATATCAAAGCAGAAACTAGAGCAATATTATACTGACAACTGCCGGCACATGCCACATGGTGAGCAGGGCATGTCCGAGGCTGCTCTTGGGGCCATCACGGCAATGGCCTTGAATTCACGGTGGCCATCAAAGACAGCCCGTGCCAGAGCAACACGTTCAGCACAGGTGCCGACGGGGTATGCAGCGTTCTCGACATTGGCGCCGAGAATGAAACGGCTGTGGCCGTTGCTGGAAGCTGTGCCGCCGGCGCCGGCAGGACCCTGCACGCCGTACCGGGTCATGACGGCTGCACCGACGGGGAAGTTGCTGTATGGGCAGTACGCATTGTCAGCTGCGTTAATGCTCTGACGGTGCAGCTCACGAAACTCCTCGACGGTGATGCCGAGCTGCCGGCACGAAGCCTCGACCTGGGCAGTGTCGGTGCTGGATAAGACGCTGAGCGGGGACATGGTAAAGTAGAAGGGGGGAAAGAAGGAGTAGAGGGGGAAGAAGAGAGGGGGGGAAGGAGTAGTAAAAGGGTATGTAGCGCAAAAGTGGAAAGAAAATCAACACTTTATATATGCAAGTTGCACACTCTCGCGGATGTTGCGACGGCTGCCGACGGCCTTTTCCACGTGGGGAACGACGTCACAGCGTTATCTCTCGGTCAATGTCTAGACTATCTATCTCGACAGTTTCGTCTGAGCAACACGTCGGGTCGGCTGTATCTCTCGTCCTGGTGCGTAGTATATGTCTGGCTTTTAAAAGAATATTCTTTTTAAAAAAGATATTCGTATGGATAGGTCTTTGTCAGGCGACGTAAGATAGCTTTGAGCTTAAGCCGATGGCTGCTTTGTCTCGTGTCGATGCTGTGCTCTAAATTTGCCACTCTAGTGTGCTCCGACAGGAAGGTGACCACTATCTCACACCAAACCCCCGCTGTTAGCTGACCGTTGCAGTCAAAGATCGGCTAATCTGGGGGGCTTATGTCGTCGCGCTCACTTTTCCCGCTCCACAGAAAAGCGCCTGATCGTTACTGGAGCATACAGTGTCAACGCGCTGATTTCGGGACGAAGAGCTAGACGTGGCTCTTAGCTGCCAGCTATTATCTATAGCTATTTGTCGTCTTGGAGGCTGGCTTTTAATTTATATCATATCGATGCAAACGGACGAGCTTACCTTAAACACCAGACCAGCAGCACTTGCAGACTGACAGGCTGCTTGGCTGTAAGTATAGGAAACCTCCCACTAACTGAAGAAGGGTGCGTACGCAAATAACCTTTGATGATGCGTAGAACCGATGTGACATTGGCTCTTAGTGACGTAGGCGGCTTTGCTTTGGATGATGGTCCTCAATGCAGAGTGGCATCACGAATAGCTTCATTTTTGACGTCTGCATCTTACATAATCTACTCGTCGTTCCTTCCTGATGTCAATGTTTACTGTGATCAATGTTTTGCCGAGAAAGGCAGTCACGACAGGTGATGACTTCAAGAGTGAAGCAGCGACTGACTTGCTAACTAACTCCTAAATACCCCAGCTACTTACCCCTGAGGACCCTTTCACAGTGATTGGCCAGGCACACACTAGCATATATTTAGATAAGCATTTACCTAAACATGGGGTCTCGCACAGTGGGTCCGTGCACCCTATTCGATTCGGCAAGATATGTCACCCCTGAACGTCGTCGATGCTTGTCCTCGACTGCGACGGCGAGACGTATGCTTTCCGGTGACAGACGGTATCGCATTACCGACTGTGCACTTGTGACCTGTGCAGATATTCAACGGCGCATAATTAGACAAAGTAAAAGTCCAACGAGCCAGTTTCTGCTCAGCACCAACCGCGACACGCTTTCAACCTCGACCTCGCCCTCGATCTTGGCCCTCGACCTGAACGACCAAAACACGACGGCGACGACAGCTTTGCCCCAACAAAACTGCCAAGAGGCCTGTCTCACACATAGATAACGGCTCGACCATCCGGAACTAAAATAGGTTGTCAGACGTTGTGGCGACCTCTACACCTCTCTCTCTTCATCCCCCTCCGACCATTGAGACCTTCACGACATCCCTTCACCATGGATCAAGCTGACATCCCCGCGCTGCTGTCGCGGCTGGCTAGCGACGAAGATGCAGCGCGTAAAATGGCCGTGTTCAAGCTTCAGTCCTCCATCAACGATCCTGCCTTTGCAGATGTTTTTATCTCCTCGGGAGGTCTCATTATCCTGCGCCGCCTCATCCTGGCAACGGGAGGCAATACCCTCGCCTACTCTCTCCAATCACTCAGTCGCTTGCTCGAGGTCGACATGGGCTGGGACATATTTGAAGGCCCTTCATCCAGCGACTTGGTCGAACGCATTGTTGAGCTTATTGTCACAAACCCCCTCGTCAACATTCTGCGCGGCGCCATGAGCATCTTGGTCGCCCTTGTCAGCCACAGCCAGTCGTCAACTGCCCGCGGTGTCGGTGTCGGTATTGGTGCTGGCTCAGCATCTTCTGCCCTGCGCACTAGCCCGCCTGCAAGCTTTGGATTCCGCGCCCTCAAGCCGGCAGTAGCCGTCTACCCTCAGTTCTTTGAGCTCGTCATTCAGCAGCTCCAGTCGGCCGATCATGCTCTATGCGCCAACGCCCTCATGCTTGTCAATGCTCTCATTCGCGATGCCATATCAAACGACCCAGCAAACCTATCTACATCAGGTGGTGCAAATGGAGGCACATTGTCGGCTTCGGGCTTGGCCCCTCCCAAGTCTAGCAGTAGCGGCAGTAGCGGTGCTGCGGCAGCTGGTGAGGACTGGTCTAAGCTGATCAAGCGGCTGCAAGACCTCGGCCTTATCAAAGCTGTCTTCAATCTCATGCAAAGCTCTGCCCTGCAGGATCTGGCACACCCATTGCTCGAGTTTCAGTCGCTAACCAAGGTGCTGCTGCGCAAATGGAAGGAGGTACGAATCGACCTGGAGCGCCCCGAGCACCGCCGTGCTCTCAAGGGTCTGCATCTTGCTAGCGCACCAGACCGGAATCACGCCGGGTCCGCAACCAATGGCACAGCGACAGAAGGTGCAGGTGTGAAGGGCAGTAAGCGCCACAACCCCGAAAAATGGCGGCGGTTGGGATTCGAGTCGGAAAGCCCGGCGTCCGAGTTTGATATTACTGGTTTCCTCGGCATGATGGACTTGACAGACTATGTACGCAAAAACGAAGACGGCTTCCAGAAATTGCTGCTTGAGCAGTCATCAAAACCGATGAGCGAGCGTTGCCCCGTGGCAAGAGCCAGTCTGGCTGTCACAATGACCCTGTACGAGCACTTTGAGGTCGATAGATCCGAGCTGGAAGACTTGAGTAAAGATCTGCAGGGCTACTACGAGAGCTTAGATGGTGCTGGTGTCGACAGCAAGGACGCCGACCGCGTGTTTCGTCCACTGCTCTTACAATGGTCACGCCTACACACAGCCGGTCTGCAGGCGTTCTTCCGACTTTGGAAGGCGACGGGCGCAGAGCGCGATGACTTTGAAAAGGTGGCCGAGCTGGTGCGTATTCTCATCGAGCAGGTTGTAGGCCAGGCCGGGCGCACCAAGGATGTTGCTGAAGTCGAGGAGGAGCTGCAGGAGCACGACTGTGCTAACCTGCGCGAGTTGCAAATGGGTCTGCTGGAGTTGTCCTTTGAGGACCAATGGGGTCCCCATCTGTACCAGGCCCGCGACGAGCTGCGCATGGAGGCCCTGCAATTCGTCAAGGAGCAGCGCATCCGCTGCCTGCTACAGGGCTCGTGGTTTTCGCGGCCCGTGCCAAAACGCGACCGCTCGCACAGCAACCTTGCCATCCAGTCGCCGCCCCAGACTGCCGGACAGCAGGGGCAGCAGCCAGCGAAACGACGGCTATACGAGCCCAAGGCATGGCGGTTTGCCAAGCTCTCACATAACCGGCGATACTTGCACTATGCCGACTTTGCACGCCAGACAGCTCATGACCCCGGCCTGGATTCGCTAACCGAGAAGATCGACCTGAGCACCATCAGCTCGGTCGTGTCCAACGTCTCTGCCAACAACGAGGATGGTATCAGCGAAATTAGCGGTGGTGCCCTGTCCGGTGCTGGTCCACGGTCGGCCACCACCAAAATTACTGTCTATGCTTTTGCGAACCCCGACGAAGCAGCCAAAGCCGACGGCAATGAAGGCTACGACGCCCATGCCAATGGCGACGGCAACGGCGCTGCAACGCGCGAAGTGGCAATTCTGACGCTGCACCCTATCAACCACTCGTTGGCGTCGGAGTGGCTTGACGGACTTCTGATGCTGCTCAATCAGGCACCCATCACGGCTGAAACGAACAAGCTCGTGTCCCTTGTCGGCGACTACGGCATCAAGATCCGTCTGCTCAATGTTCGTCTCGAGACGGTGTATGCCGGTCCTCTACCCGGCGCTGGCGCCGTGCCCAGCCGTGACGGTCTAGACGACGACTACTTCTATGAGATCTAGACTCATCAACTCATAGTGTGTCTTGACAACCTGCTCCGGTTTATTTTGCATTTTGTTACTCATTATTCTATCTATAGCGGGTGGCTGTGAGCGGAGGCTCATGCGGAAGAGCAAGAGCGCAAGATTTCTTACATAATCATTCATGACATATACCAGCACAAATAATACTATTCTAATACCACGCATGAACAGATCTAGCAAAGTGAAAAAGGAGAATTTTTGAAAGATAGAACATATGAAATTATAAGATGTAGATCAGGTAAAATAGTAGTAATATAGCAAAACAAATAGTATCCAAGCCAACGAGATCAAACAGCAAAACAGGCCAATTAGAACAAAACGGCTATGATAGAAGAACAAGCAAGAAAAGAACAGAAACAGATGAGACAAAAAAGAGCAAAAATCATAGAACGCCGCCATTAGGTTGAGTAAACACGAAAAAAGAAAATCTGTGTGCAAAAATATGCGTGTGCGAAGCCTTTTTGTTCCAGCGTACAGCCTCCCCAAGATAAACAAACCCCGTATATGCTATTTTTTTTATATTCGAAATGCGTTGAGAATCTCCTCGCCAACAACCTGCAACATGCATTACGAAGAGAGAGTAGAAGAGAGAGGAGAAGAGTCAAGAACCGATATTCATGCCACTACATGTTTGCCAGCTCGTTATCAATCTGGCGGTCCATAAAGGTCCGGCGCTCCCCAACCAGCTCTGTCTGCAGACGTTGTTCCACAAGAGCGCGCACCTGCTTCTTGGTCACCGTGTCGAGATCAACCTCGACGAGAACCGACTGGATAGCCTCGATAATCAAGTTGTCGTCTGGTCCGGCGTGGCCACGCTGGAAGTCAAACGACATCACCGACTGGTGTGCCGCCTCACTACCCAAAGCCGGCCGTGCGCCGCCAGTGAAACCTAGCTGCGACGTAGAGCCGCGAAGGCCACCAAGAGACGGAGAGGTGTTGGAACCGGCGCGCAGGTGGCTTAGCGGACGAGGCTGGCCAAGTTGGTTGGGTGCGTCCTGGTACGGGCTAGCCATGCGTTGAACACCCATGCTCATGCTCGCCATTGACTGGCGGTGCTGCAGAGGCTGGTCATGGTAGGCCATGTTGGGTACGGTCGAGCTTCGTCCACCTGCACCATACAGGCCGGGTGAGGTCTGGCCCTTGGGCGGCATGAACATGCTACCACGGGTACCCATTCCAGCGAGAACAGAAGGCTGGCGGACAGACGAGTACATGGACTTCATGTCATCCATTTCATATCCTTCGTCGTACATTCCACCCTCATGGTAGCTCTTCTCGTTGACATTGCCACCGCCACGGCGACCGGGCAGATTGTTGATGGTGGCATAGTCGTCCCAGCGCTGAAGAGGGATAGACCGTGGGTCAAAGCCCTCATCGTCCACAGCGACCAGCTGGCGCTTGCCGGATTCACCAATGACGACACGAGTGTTACCCCAACTGAAGTTATCCTGGTTCCAGAACGAGTAGATGGGCAGGATTAGCGAGTAAACCGGGAAGGCTAGGATGTAGATAATCATCCAACCGACGTGCTGCCACTGGCGCTTGACGATGAAGATGATGGCTTGCAGACCGTAGACGGCAGCCAGGATGATGATCGACCATAGAGGGAAAGCGCCAGAGTTGGTGGCGACCGAGTAAATGAGGTATGCCAGGTATGCGCATGTAGCCGGGAGAATGACGGTACCAAATAGGTCAATGAAGACGACAAAGCGCATACTGAAGAAACAGAAACCACACATCTCCTTGAGGAACATGAGCTCCATAAGATTGTGAATAGTCGAGTTGATCCACCGACGACGCTGAGAGAGAAGAACGCTCCACCTCTCGGGGGCCGCGGTCTGGCAGTAGGCGGATGCGATGAACTTGTACGACATGTAGGGGAAGTGCTTGGTCATGAGGGTCGTCAGGAAACGATCCTCACCGAGTGACAGCAGGTTCTTCTTGTGCAGGGTATCAACATTGCAATCACTGTATTCACGAATAATAGCATCCGAAATAATCAGCGGCTTGCCCTTGTCGGCGGTGCGAAGACGGTACATGGTGAAACTGATTTGTTAGCATTGATTATAACAAGGGAGGGGAAGAAGAGAGGTATACATACCAACCGGGGAGACAGGTGACACTGCCAAACAGGGACTCGAAAGCTTTGGCCATGTGATGCGAAATAAAATACTCGTAGACCTGGATCATGGTCCACCATGAACGCTCCTCATTTTGCAGACTAGTCTCGCCGCAGATACCGGCAATCTTCGCATCATTGGCACAAGCGGCAACCAGGCGGTTAAGCGAGTCCTCTTGGACGTTGGTATCGGCATCCACCATCAACATGTATTCGTACAGCTCCGGATCGACACCAATGACATTGTTGATCTGGTGGAACATCTCCAGCTCGAGGGGGTTCATGGGGGCGCGGTGGTGGACACGGTTCAGGAAGCTCATAAGCAGAATCTGTGAATCACGCTTACCACGGTTACCGGGCTTGGCCTTGCTCTGCTCGGACTCCTTGCCAACCTTGACGACAACGAGGTATGGGACGACGTTGCCCTCAAACTCGTACAGGCCAGAGAAAACCTTGCCGTAGTTGAGCTGTTCGCTGCCAGTACCGACGGACTTGAAGGGCAGGGCAGGAGGGTCGACCTTGGGATCAACACCGAGAATGTCTAGAACAATCTTGGGCGTGGGACGATCGTTACCCTCACCAACAATGACACCATCACAAATGACACAGATCAGCTTGCGCTTGTTGTCGTACTGCAGTGCAGTAAGCGAGTCTAAAGCTTGGCGAAGTGAGTCTTCACCTTCGGTGTAGGCGGGCACCTGGCAGATGACAAACTTGTCTTGAGGAGCTGGTCGGCGCTTGGAACCAAACTGCAGAGCAGCCAGGAATTTGACGACGATGACAGTGCAGATGATAATGGTGAAAGCCAGCAGGATGTAACCGTTGACTTTGCAGCGAGCAGTATCACGGAAGTCAGGGATGCCGACATAGAAGTTGTTCTTGATACAGTTCATGCTGTTTGCAATGTTGGCTGTGAGAGTGGCGTTGCTAGCAGCGCTAGAGATGATCTTGTTCCAGGCGTTGGTGATATCGGTACCGGGAGCGCTTGTCACGGCATCAGTGAGATCCGTGTTGAGAAACTTGTATGTGGACAGGTCGTTCATGAGGTCGAGCGTGTAGAAATAGTTGCTGAGATCGTACACATCGCCTTCGTAAATGACCCACTGGTAGTTGTTGGACACGCCCTGGGTCTTGATGTTCTTCTTGGACCACACCAGATCACCCTTGTAGTACTTCTTGATGGCAGGCTCAAAGGTAGCGCTGTACCAATCGTCGTTGGCAAGAGCACTGGAAGTGATAGCCTGACGGGAACCAGACACGTGGTTGGCAGTGGGCACGTTCAGAGTGGTGTTGAACTGGAGGTACAGACTTTCGTCGGTGACCAGACCGGGGCACGACAGGGTCAGAGGAGGCGCAAAGTAGGGGTCAAGTATAAGACCGGCCAGGGGCTGAATGACGTCTGTGGTGACATCTTGACCGGTGATATCACTGTGCTGGATGCGGTAAAACTTGGAGATGTCGTACACCTTGCCATGAATACCCACATAGAAATCAGTCTCGCCCTGGTGACTGCTAAGCTGTTTCTCGGTCCAGGCCTTATCATAGTTGGGGCACAGCAGACGGCCAAAAGCAACAATCCAGAAGACGACAATGGCGTTGAGCAGAGCGATGATCATGCAGAGAACAAACTTTTCACGCCATGCCATACGCACATCAGGTCTCTTCATACGGCCAACATAGCGAAGAAGGGGAGAGGGAATCCAAAAGGTCAAGGTCCAGACGACAGCAACCCATACACGGCGGCTTGTGGTAATGGGCTGCGAGGTTATCTGCTTGCCGTTAGCCAGCTCGGGGTCGAGTCCGATAAACTCGCCGTCATCGTTGTAGTACAACTGGCCACGCATATCGTCACCCTTGGTTCCCAGGCCGTAGTCACCCTTGAGGGCGCGGGCCTTCTGGGGATTATGCATAGCATCACCACCCATAGCACTGGCACCCATGACAGAAGGAGCCATGTTTGTACCCATTCCGCCCATACCCATGCCCATACCCATGCCGCTCATACCGGCAACGCTGGGGGCACCACCAAGAGGGGAGGGGCCGACAGACATGCCACCCTGGCTGACACTACGCTGGTGTTGACCGGGGTGGTTGAGGAGCAGCTGGTCTTGGCTATTGTTGGAACCGTTGTCACCTATAGCAGGAGGTTGGAAGTAACCGCTCTCCATGCCACCAGGCAGCATCATGGAACCGAGTCCGCCAGGGCCCATGCCGTTCTCAGGCTTGAGGTCCAGCATGTTCTCGGCCTCCCACCATGCATTCTCGCGCATCCAGATACGCTCGGTACCAACAACGACCTCGCCGTTGCTCCAGCCACGCTCGAGAACCCAACTCTCGATTCCGTCACGGCCGTCGCGGCAGCCAAGAGAGGCGTACCGCTGAACAAACTCGTCATAATCGAAATCGGCAGTGAAGTCGAGGTGCTTGTTGCGACGATTGGCCCACTCAGGCAGGCGCCATGCACGGAGCTGACGCGAAACTGTACCTGCAGACCATGCAGAGTTCGTAGAGGGGAGAGCGGCCAGGTTGGCAGGTGACTCGTCGGTAGGGTGAATGGACAAGTGGTACCAGACACGGCTGCTACCAAGAACATTGGCGAGGTCGAGACGGCCAGCACGGCCCAGGTTGACACCATCGGACTCGTTGGGTATGAGCAGGCTCTTGACAAAACCATCGGGCTCGGATGACAGGACAATTCGCTCAAGAAGTTCCTCGCGCTTCTCCAGGAGATGAGTCCGCTCACGGCCAGCAGGACCAGTCATGATGCCTAAATCAGGGCCGACTTCAGTGACGGCATTTTCCATTTCACGAAGGACAGAAGAGCCGGCAGTTGCGACATCAACGCCATCCTGCTTCATCTCGGAGTTGATGCCAAGGTTGTCGTCAAAGATGCCACGCATAGACATGGCCTTGCCCAAAACGGGGTCGGGAATCTCTAGGACGGTAAGGCAGACGGTGTCACCATTGTCCTCGTTGGAGTTGGGGGTGCGAGCACCATCGTTGGACTCCTCGCCATCGCGAATGCGACCCATCTGGGCGGCAATAGCAATATTGGCCTTGGAGATGACCCAGTCCACCAGAGCCTCGTAGAGGCCACCAATGAAGATGTTACGCTCTTCGGTGGAGCACTTGTGCGACAAGACCTCGGGTTCAACACCCAGCAGGCCACTTACATCGTCACAGACGTCTTCGAGAACATCACCATCCAGGCCGTAGTCCAGAGTATTGCCGAGTTTGAGGAGGCCAGCAAGGATAGAAATAAGATTACGGTGGGACGCACCCTTGATGCCGATCTCCTTCAGAGCAGCACGGAAGTCATCGGCAGCGGCAGCATCATCAGCAGTTGGTAGGTAAGATGGGGGATCGTAGGTGCCGGAGCGAGACAGCAGGCTGTAGTCACCAGCAGACTTGAGGCCAAGGAACTCGCGCTCTGCGGGCGTAGAGGCCGATGTGAGAAGATAGTAAAAGACGTCAAAGGCACGGTGGCCCTTTTCCGAGGGGATGTTGAGCAAGCCACGCTGGGTGTCAATGCCGCCCTGGGACAGAGCGAGCGAGGCACCAGTCAGGTTGCCGGCCAGGTTCAGGGTCAAGGAGACACCAAGGCCAGTCTGGAGAAAAGTCGAGGGGTTGAAGGGGGTGACGCAGCGCAGGAAAGGCTGGATTGCCTCGAGAGACTTAAAGACAGAAGTTGGGACGTTGAGAGGCAGCGATGAGAGGAAGGGACGGAGGACAGAGGGAGTAGAAGAGTGCAGCGAGCCGAGGATGATGCAGCTGTCCTCGGCACGACGCCGGGCATGCTCCCAAGCACGGACAGCAAGAGTAGCATCGACAGTACCACCAGGCTGGCCGTCCGAGCCAGTTTGTGAAGCTGTGAGCCATGTGTTGACAACGATGCTAGAGCCGGCATCGAGACTGTAGGGAGAAGAGGAGAGGTAGATATTGTGGATGGCGTTGAGAAGAGTGGTTGTCGAGACCTGGGAGGACTGCTGAGCAGCACCCCGATGGCCCTCGGAGGCGACCGAGTACATGGACATGCGGTTGCTCGCCATGACGGGCAACGGACGGGGTGGTAGTGCTCGTAGCCGGTGTGTAAAGACGCTGGGCAGACGAGGTCAAGATGAAGTCGTGGGGGGCAAAAAAAAAATGTGTAGATAGAGCTTGTCGAGTCGAGGTCGGCGAGATGAATTTTGAAATGGAGACAGTATATTTGTTTGCCGGATTGAGATGGGATGAGCTGTGCGTGTGGTACCAGATCGAAGAAGAAGGACGATAGGCAGTGAAGCAAATCGGCAGATATTAGAAGATTGTAGAAGGTAGAAGACGAATAAACGGATAGCAGAGTAACGAATAAAGACGAATCGAAGAATTAAGAGAAATTAGCGAGAGGAAGAAGACCAAGAGTCGTTGACAGTAAAGCAAGAGCAACAAAGGGTGGTCAAAAACGACTGGACGAAAGCAACCGAGGGAGCGAGTGACGACGGCTGGCAAACAAAAGTGAAGAAACCAGAGAAGGGAGAAGAGATGTAGGAAGATGCAAAGCAGATGAAGCACAGGATGCCGCAATGTAAGAATGTGTAAGAATGTGGTGAAAAGAGAAGCAAGAGGTCGGAGGCTAGACAATAGGAAATACGAGTAGAGGAAAGTGTGGTGTGCTGTGGGCTGTGGACTGGACAGTGGTGTGGGTGCAGTGGGTGGGTGCAGCAGGCAGTATCTGTAGCTTATTCTGTATGGAGAAGGAACGACTCAGGGGCCAATTAGTGAGCACAGGAACATTGGGCAAATGCAGTCATTAACAGAGGCACAAGCACAGCGCAAGGTGTGGTAGTACGGTTGTGGTTTGCCGTGTATACAAGTAGGTATCTTAAGATACACCGTCTTACGGAAGGCACCGGACATGCAGATGCAGAGAAACAGGAGATGCCAGTAAAGGCAGCGATGAAAGAGGCAGGCACGCCAGCGCACTTGCCAAATCGAATGATACAAGGAAAGTGATATTTAGTATTACAGCAGGAATGTGCGAGCGAGCTACAGGTCAATCACGGAAAGAGCAGAAGAACAGCCTAGAATACAGGAAAGAGCGATAGGGGCCAAATACCATAAACGGCAGGCCCGTAGCCGGCCAGGACAAGCAGGGAATTTGTGCATGACGCCCCAGCGCATCGAGTCAATACGAGTTTGGCATTAGGTCTGATACTATTGCTTGCATTACCCCATAGTGGATTGGACAGTAGGGGCGAGAACGACAAGACAGGTAGCAAGTATTTCTGGAAGCAAGTAAACAAACACGCCATAACATACCAAGTCGATATTGACATTTTACAGTAGTCAATGACAACGTTATAATTTTGACAACAATAATTAAAATAAAATAAAAACAAGACTAAAAAATACTGGTATACCAGACCAACAAATACCTTGAAAAATATAAGTTTTCACACACTCAAAAAAAAAAAAAAAAAAAAAAAAACAAAGCTACGCAAATCACCAGCTTCCAAGCCGTACCGCGATGGGACTAGCCTATATTAGGACTAGCTTTGTATTATCTGCTCAGGGGTTGCTGGAGGGGTAGCGCTGGCGTGTGTTTATTTTTACTTTTGGTGGTCATTCTCCACTTTGTATTGGCTAGTAGCAGTATTATTGATAAACTACTATTTTAATTAGATAAAATAGATAAATAAGCAGACACAGGCTGGCTCCTTACCCTTGGGCAGGCTAGCCCATACACAAGCCGGTCCCCCAACACGTTAGTCTGGTCTTTATAGTTGATTTTATGTTTGTGTATTCAAGCCTGTTACAGTTTTATAGTTGTAAGATAGTAGCGTGCTATGCGCTACATGGTCAGCATCAGTCTGTACTGTAGTGCAGCCTGTAAGCGGCCTCTAATCGGCCTGTAAAAAAAACATGTAAAAGCCCTGCAAATAGGCTTGACGCGCGGTAGCCACTGTTTATCAAAATACACTCGAGCACACTTGTAACTGGATCATTTTGCCTCCATCGAAGAAGAGGGCTCCAGGCGGCGGACACTGGACAGTGATGGAATGCGAGATCGACTGGTCATCGATTCCCGAGCTATGTGCTAATGTGTCTTGCGGAGAAATAGGAATAATCTACTTGTGATATTCATGGGAAAGGTGAAGCCAAAGAATGGAAGAGATTATGAGCTAGGTAACATATTGCAAGCTTCTATTCATAGCCATGACGACAGCGATGGTCTCGTATCTACTATTGGCTCTAACAGACAAGGACAAAGAAGAGAAGAATACGAGAATCGAGTACGTTCTGGAACGCGCCCCACTGCCAGTCAAAGAACGAGAGTGAGTGAGGAGGTAAATATCAGATATATTGAATATGAAATAATGAAATGTAACATATGCCACTGTGATATGTGCTGCAAGAATCGGGTTGTTCGAGAGCCTGTTTTGCAGTCATGCGTGCCGGATGTGCGGCGTTTGAGGAGGGGGGAAGCAGAACAGAACGGCAAAGAAAGAAGAGGATTACTTCGGGCTTGGCTAAACAAGAGTTCTCTACCATGAGCGGCTGTGGTCGGTGAGACAAGGCTTGCAGTTGCAGTTGCAGGATGTATTATGCAGGATAGAAGCTGCATAGAGGCTGTGTGACTGTGAGAGATGTGCAGGACGCGTATGTATGTAGATTGAAAAGTGCAGAGAGTGCAGAAAGTGTTCAGAAATATCTTAGCTTTGTGGTCAGCTCGGCGATGAATGTGGCCATCCTGTTGTCAGCTTCATGACCTTGCATCTACGGACTGCACCTGTGTCTATGATTATGCCAGCCTTTGCTCTCGCATCATGATATTTTCGACGGGGCAGTGCATCTGACCAGAGATAACTCAGTCATGTAGATATTTCGCAAGAGGAATAATCAAAAGACATTAAACCCTTCTAGTGTGTGGGTTGATCAGTGGACGGCCAGCTGGTCTTTCTTTTCAGCCATATTGCAGATCCCATCTCAGCTGGCAATTTCCACAGACGCGAGGGAAGACAAGTAGAAATTGGTTGGGACTAGTAGAGGCAGACAAGAGGCTAATTCCTCCGTATAGTGTGGACAGTGAAAAGTCAAATGAAGTCATGGCAGACTGCTCTTTGACACTCGACGATGTACCGCTGTCTGGCAAGTGAAGGTCGTGTTCGAGAACTCAATCTGCAAGTACTGAGTACGTATATGTACCAAACCGTCCATTAAGCATAGTCTGACCTCCCCTATTATTATCTAATTACAGAGGGGCGTGCAAACAGAGTAAGATACAATTACCGGAAGAATTTGCAGAGCACATTAAACTTCAGCGCGGTGGGTCGTCATCTTACTAGGAAATAGAGAGCATGCCTCTAAACGAAGTGAGAGACCAGAAGCAAAGCTGGAGGGTTTGCAGGCGGTCCAAGACCCTTGCTTCGCCCCTCCGCCCATGAGAATGTAAGATATTTGAATTTTCTTGCTTTCGGCCTGTTCAGGGGCTCTTCTGTCATGCACGACTGCGACTCCGCCTAGAGAGAGTGACTGAGTACAGAGTACAAGTAAGATACTATTCTATTCTGTTTAATCTAGATAGTTTTGGTACCCAAAATCAAAGAGATGAGTATGAAGCTGGACGAAGACGGGCGTTGTCAAAGCTTAACTCATAGAGGAGAGGACCTGTGATACTCCCTCGCCGTTAATCTGTCCTCTGCAGTGTTTACAGTAAAATGAATTTCATAAATAATCAAAGTAAAAACCATTTCGCCGTCTGCTTGACTTTACTTGTGGCGCCGTTTGTGCTACATGACATGCTCCGGCCAAGAGCACCGTTGGTACATCGGCATCGAGAACATAGGCACCGTCGATACTCTGAGGCTCAGTTGACATCACACTGCAATCATTGGCCACTTGGGTAGGCTGTCTACGAGTAAATCCATTCTTAGACTGGAGTAATACCACACAACACTCAGTTGATCATCATCTATGAACCTCTGATGATTGCAATGTGACCATCTTACCAGATATCCCTTGCCTGGCTGAGCTAGGCCGTGGTAAAGCTCCGGCTTGTCATCTCTCTCTCTCTCTTTTGCTTTCTACTGAGTATTTTCCTCTTTCTATTTTCCTCACTACTTCGGGAGATGGGCAGGGAATGCGCCCCAAGAAAATGCTGTCACAGGCCCCAGAGCCGGTTTGTCCGGTGTATGATCCACCCATGTCCATTGCTATTCTGGACGGCTCGCTTTGATCCCTGTCATCTATTCTATTTTTTCTGCTTGGTTTTGTCCTTTGTTTTTCTGCCAATCACAAAAGTAGCATAGCGCACTTCCATTTCCCTCAATACTCATATTTAAATTCAGAACAATCGTGATCAAATCCCTGTGGAAAAGGGGCTGCGAGTCTGAGACACAAAAATAAAGGGGAACAGAGACATGGCATGCCACCACGTAAATAAGTCGCCCTTGAGTTCAGATGCAATAAACGATTGGGCTTTTAATATGAACTCCTTGCATGTCACGATGCTGCTGTGTCTTTGCCTTGGTGGCTTTTGGCATCTTTGATCTCATCTCTGGCATCCTATATCAATGTATCAGCTCATCTCGATCAGTGTCATTAAACAAATGCATGCTTTCGTTCTTCTGTCTCTTCTTCTCTTCTATCTGCCGCTGTCGTACTTCTATCAACGGCTACATTCGACACGTTGTTGTTATGAATCAAACACGACTCACTGTCATCCTCGCCCTCTTATTATCCAATGCCTGTGTATTTCTGCTCACGTCACGCACGATCAAAAGTCCCCTACCCATGTGGAGTTGTGCCGTGAACTATGACCAAAGTAGATTATCAATGTATATAATATATTAATTAAATTACATTCTATGGATTTTTATTCGATTTCCTTACTTGATATAAGATCCCACTATGGAGATATTTTAAGCAGTCACACTAATGCCACGGTTTTGGTCAACTTTTGCAAGTGGAAAAATAGCTGCAGCAACCCTACTCCGTCCTGCTAGCAAATAACATGTTCTAAGCAACCTGTATTGTCATCTTGTGATCCTGTTTGTTGCTGTTTGACCTCGTATCCTCTGCCGCTACTGTCTGTCCTGTTGTAATGCTGGTTAGGCACTGTAACATGAGCTGCACCACAGTTTTTGGATATATCGTATTCCTTGTTGCTTCTCGTGTCTTGTTTTTTTTTTCTTCTTTTGTTTTTTTTTCTTCTTTTATTTTCTTCTTGCTTTGTTGCTTTGTTGCTTTGTTGCTTTGTTGCTTTTATACTTTTATACTTTTATACTATTCATGATCTTCTCGTTCCTTGTGTTTCGCCTCTCCGTCCCGTCCCACGCGGCTGTGCTGTCTTGTGGGCTGATGCTCCTGCCCTGCTCTCTACTATGCCATTACAAAGCAGCCCCAACAGTCATAACGAGCAGAAACCCTTCAATACCCCTATCCCATTTCATACGGGTACGCTTTTACAGCGGGTTGTATATTTTATCTGTCATTCTCACATTTACTTCGTAGTCACGTCCAAATACGACTGCTCTAGGCCGCTTAAAATAAGATACCTATGTTTAATGTGAGGGTATAATACGAGGTCAACAGTACAGTAATACTCCGTGGGAGTGTCTAACGCTTGCCGCTTGCCTCTTGCCTCCGGCCTCCGCTGTTTCTCTCCAGGGGCCAGGCCCATTCCTTTGGTTACTATTTATGTTTATTTCTTTCTTTTATTTGCCTTTTTACAAGGACGTGTTCCACCCACACCACCCCTGTCACTCTTTCCCTTCCAGTGCCCCAGCGTTCTTCGTGCCTGCTTCCAGAGCTCCAGTACGTATACATCGCTAGTAGTATCTTACCATACCACCGCGCCTTCTACTTTGGGTGCTCAAGGCTCTGTTCTTTCCTTGTCCTTTCCTGGCTGTTTCCACTCGTCTTCTATTTCCTATTTTATTTTCTATTTTCCAGTTTATTATTTATTTTATTTTTATTTTTGGGACTGTCCGCTCGCTACTTCCCCATCTCGTCTTTGGCTCCTTGTTCTTTCCTCTCCAGACCACCACCGATCCTCCTTCTCTCTGTCATCCTCCTGTCCTACTACCTCCCCTTGCATCGACACTCGTTCTTGAGCCAGCCCAGCTCGTCTTTTCGCTTCTGCCTCATTTTGTACTTTGCTTCCTTTCTTCTTTGGTTTTTGGTTTACTGGTTTACTGGTTTACTGGTTCGATTGGTTTGCCGCCACTCTTTTCTTCCTCTTCATCCTCCACTTTACTCACCTTTGACCTTGCTACCACGCTCGCTACCTGCTTCACCAAGCAGACCCTCCTCGACAAAAACCAACTCGCCACGGACTCCAATGCAGACCTAACCCAAAGACTGTCAGGCTCATTCATCTTGTCTCTCGTCATATATTAATACTCTTTATACCTTTATCCCGTCTCTCGCTACCTACACACACTCGTTAGACCTAATACGCCCCGGCCTCGTCCGGCCCTCTTCCCAATCATGGCTCTCAACCTCCCGTCGTTCACCAGCGGCTCCGGCGGTGCTCATACTCAGCCGTCTCTGCCCTCGCTCCCGGTCCATCTCCAGTCTGACACCCAACTCACAGCGCACCTCGCCAGTCGTTTCCACGTCTCGCTGCCAACGGCTCGTCTCTCTTCCCATGCCCTCATCTCTCTCAACAACTATGCCTCCTCCACCAAAGGCATTGATGGCGGCAAGGAGGGCAGTGCTCTCGCCGGTGCTGAGGACATGGCTGACCGCGCCTTTCTCCGTCTCGGTTACCGCACAGAAAATCAAGCCATTCTTTTTCTTGGTGAATCCGGATCCGGTAAGACCACCATCCGGGCTCATCTCCTAGCTGCCCTGCTCAACAAGTCCTCAACACCCCTCTCCAACAAGGTCTCTCTCGCCGCCTACATCTTCGACACTCTCACCACCACAAAGACTGCTACTACCCCTACTGCGTCCAAGGCCGGTCTCTTCTACGAGCTCCAGTACGACACTTCCTCCTCCACCTCGCCTCTCCTCATCGGTGCCAAGCTCCTCGATCACCGACTTGAGCGTAGCCGGATAGCAGAGGTTCCTACGGGCGAGCGCAACTTCCACGTCCTCTATTACCTTTTGGCCGGCACCAGCGCCGTCGAGAAGACTCATCTTGGCTTCGATGAGCCCCATACTGGTGGCCAGCGCCGTTGGAGATACCTCGGACACCCTACCCAGCTCAAGGTCGGCATCAACGACGCCGAGGGCTTCCAACTCTTCAAGACCGCCCTCCGCAAGCTCGAGTTCCCGCGCTCGGAGATTGCCGAGATTTGCCAGATCCTCGCCAGTATCCTCCACATTGGCCAGCTCGAGTTCGAGAGCACCTCGGATACTACTCCCACAGGTGATGACAGCGGTGGCTTCTCTCATGAGGGTGGCCAGACCGTCATCAGCGTGAAGAACAAGGATGTATTGTCCATTATTGCCGCTTTCCTCGGTGTCAGCGCTGCCGACCTCCAGACCACGCTTGGCTACAAGACCAAGATGATCCACAAGGAGCGTGTCACTGTCATGCTTGACGCTGCCGGCGCTCGTAGCAACGCCAACGAGCTGGCCCGTACTCTGTACTCTTTGCTCGTAGCCTATGTCATTGAGACTGTCAATCAGAAGATCTGCGCCCCCGAGGAGGCCATTGCCAACACCATCTCCATCATTGACTTCCCTGGTTTCTCCCAGCAGTCCTCCACTGGTTCGGCTCTCGACCAGCTGCTCAACAACGCTGCCACCGAGTCTCTCTACAACCTCACTCTCCAGAACTTTTTTGACCGCAAGGCCGATCTGCTCGAGAGTGAAGAGGTTAGCGTGGCTCCTACGAGCTACTTTGACAACTCGGATGCAGTCAAGGGTCTGCTCAAGCCTGGTAACGGTCTTTTGAGCATCCTTGATGATCAGACTCGTCGCCATCGCAGCGATCTCCAGCTCATCGACAGCTGTCGCAAGCGCTTCGAGGGCAAAAACCCTGCCATCGTCGTCAGCTCCGCTCAGGCAAAGCTGCCCGGCAGCAACTTCTTGTCTGACAACATGTCCGCCTCCTTCACCGTTAAGCATTTCGCTGGTGAGGTCGAGTACCCCGTCAAGGGCCTTGTTGAAGAGAACGGCGAGGTCATCTCGGGTGATCTGCTCAACCTTATCAACTCCACCAAGAGCGAGTTCGTTGCCCGGCTGTTCGGCCAGGAGGCTCTCCAGACCGTTGTCCACCCCAAGGAGCGGTCCACGGTCATGCAAGCTTCGGTCAGCTCCAAGCCTATGCGTGCCCCTAGTGTCATGTCGCGCAAGAACGGACGTGGTACCGTCCGTCGGCGCCAGGAGCCCAAGCAAAAAGACTCTCTTGAGGATATCTCTAGCGAGGTAGGCGGTGCCGTTCCTCCCGCAGGTGATGGCCGCCGTCCTGCTTCAAAGGCTGCATCTGAACAGGGTGCTTCTGGCCAGTTCCTTGCGTCTCTGGACAACGTAACCAAGTCGTTCAATGCGCCCAACACGAATGCCTACTTTGTGTTCTGTCTCAAGCCCAACGACCGCCGCATTGCCAACCAGTTTGACAGCAAGTGTGTGCGCACACAGATCCAGACCTTTGGCATTGCCGAGATCAGCCAGCGTCTTCGCTCGGCTGATTTCAGTCTGTTCCTGCCGTTTGGTGAGTTCCTTGGCCTCACTGACACCGAGACCCTCCTCGTCGGTAGTGAACGCGAAAAGGTCGAGTCTGTCGTTGAAGAGAGACGCTGGCCTAGCAATGAGATCCAAATCGGTGCTACTGGTGTATTCTTAAGTGAGCGGTGCTGGATCGAGGCTGCCCGTCTCGGCGACAGCATGGCCCAATCCGTACGCTACGGTGTGCCATCAGATGCCGGCGACGGCCTCACACCCATGGATGCCTTTGGCGCTTCCAAGGAGCGTCTTGTCAACTCCAATTCACCTTCTGCATCTGGTGACAAGGCCCGTGCTGCTGGCTACTTTGGAAGCAACGATGTTGATGCCCGTTCGGATGCCGGTGCCTCTGCTTTCAACAGTGGTGACATGTTCCAGAATCTCGACACGCGGGAGCAGATGGCTGAGCGTGGCAATGAAAAGGCCATGGAGGAGGTCGAGGAGTTCAAGGACTCCTCCAAACGCAAGCGCTGGGTGTTCATCGTCTACATGCTCACCTGGTTTGTTCCTGACTTTGCCATTCGGGTGATTGGCCGCATGCCACGTAAAGATGTTCGCATGGCATGGCGTGAAAAGCTGGCCATCAACTTGATCATTTGGTTCAGCTGTCTCTCCTGTGCTTTCGTCCTGATTGCCTTCCCTCAACTTATTTGCCCAACCCAGCACGTGTACAGCGCCAACGAGATGTCTTCCAAGAACGGCAAGGATGGCAACCCCTCTTATGTCTCGATCCGTGGCCAGGTCTTTGATCTTGGCGACTTCCTCCCACACCATTACCCTACCTACCTCCCCTCGAAGATGCTTACTCAGTATGCTGGCGAGGATATTTCTGCTTTGTTCCCTGTTCAGGTCTCTGCTCTGTGCCAGGGCACTTCTGATGACGGCATCAACCCCGAGGTGACGCTTGACTTTAAGTCGACCAACATCACTGGCTCGGTGACGACCATTAGCAACACCGACCTCAACGCTGGCTACCATGACTTCCGCTACTTTACCAATGACTCGCGGCCTGACTGGTTCTCGGAGATGATGATCATGATGCGCGCCGGCTACAAGAAGGGCAACATTGGCTACACTACCAAGTACGTTTCCAAGCTTGCTTCTAGTGGCAAGTCTATTGCCATCATCAAAGGCCGCATCTACGACATGACCAATTACCTTGCCGGTGGCCGTCAGCTGATTGCCCCTACAGGCCAGTCTGTTTCTGGTACTTCTGCCGACCTGAACTTTATGGACCAGCTTGTTGTCGATCTCTTCCAGCAAAAGGCTGGTGACGATGTCACCAAGTACTGGAACGCCCTGTCTCTGACAGCGACTGAGAAGTCGAGAATGCTTCTGTGTCTTGACAACCTTTTCTACGCCGGCGATGTCGACACCAGAAACTCGCCGCGTTGTCTTTTCTCCGAGTATTTTGTCCTTGCCGTGTCCGTTCTTCTGTGTTCCGTCATTGG
This sequence comes from Ophiostoma ulmi, assembly GCA_029298715.1. Classification (NCBI taxonomy): domain Eukaryota; kingdom Fungi; phylum Ascomycota; class Sordariomycetes; order Ophiostomatales; family Ophiostomataceae; genus Ophiostoma; species Ophiostoma ulmi. The sequence continues at coordinate 1,028,585 of JANSLN010000002.1, read as the reverse complement.
TTTCAAGTTCTTTGCTGCGTTGCAGTTTGGCACCAAGAACATGCCCGAGAACCTCGACAAGTTCATCATGTGCCAGATCCCTGCTTATACCGAGGACGAGGAATCTCTGCGCCGTGCCATCGACTCCGTCGCCCGCATGCGTTACGATGACAAGCGCAAGCTTCTCTGCATTATTTGCGACGGTATGATTATTGGTCAAGGCAATGACCGGCCGACTCCTCGCATTGTTCTAGACATTCTGGGTGTGTCAGAGACTGTCGACCCCGAACCGCTCAGCTTTGAATCGCTCGGTGAGGGTCTTAAGCAGCACAACATGGGCAAGGTCTACTCCGGTCTCTACGAGGTGCAGGGCCACATTGTTCCCTTCCTAGTTATTGTAAAGGTCGGCAAGCCCTCCGAGGTGTCGCGTCCTGGTAACCGTGGTAAGCGCGACTCTCAGATGGTTCTGATGCGCTTCCTGAACCGTGTCCACTACAACCTATCCATGAGCCCGCTTGAGCTGGAAATGTACCACCAGATCCGCAACATTATCGGCGTGAACCCAACCTTTTATGAGTTTATGCTCCAGATCGATGCCGATACGGTAGTGGCACCCGACTCTGCAACTCGCTTTGTGTCCGCATTCCTGAACGATACTCGTCTGATTGCCGTCTGTGGTGAGACTGCCCTAACCAACGCCAAGGGCTCGTTTGTGACCATGATCCAGGTTTACGAGTACTACATTTCCCACAACTTGTCCAAGGCCTTTGAGTCTCTCTTCGGTTCCGTTACTTGTCTGCCCGGTTGTTTCTCAATGTATCGCATCCGCGCTGCCGAGACCGGAAAACCTCTGTTTGTGTCGCGTGATATTGTTGACAACTACGCCACTATCCGTGTCGACACGTTGCACATGAAGAACTTGCTGCACCTTGGTGAGGATCGTTTCTTGACCACGTTGCTGCTCAAGTATCACAGCAAGTACAAGACCAAGTACATCAACCGTGCTCACGCGTGGACTATTGCGCCCGACACCTGGCAGGTCTTTTTGTCGCAGCGTCGTCGCTGGATCAACTCGACCGTGCACAATCTGATGGAACTGATGCCCATGGCCCAGCTCTGTGGTTTCTGCTGTTTCTCTATGCGCTTCGTTGTTCTGATCGATCTGCTGTCCACCATTATCCAGCCTGTGACCATGGGTTACATTGTCTACCTGATTGTTCTTGTCGTTACCAAGGGAACTGTAGTGCCCATCACTGCGTTTATTCTACTCGGTGTTATTTACGGTCTACAAGCAGTCATCTTTATTCTGCACCGCAAGTGGGAGATGATTGGCTGGATGCTCATGTACGTCTTGGCTGTTCCTATCTTCAGTTTTGGTCTACCATTGTATGCTTTCTGGAACATGGACGACTTCAACTGGGGTAACACTCGTGTGGTTGCTGGTGAGAAGGGCAAAAAGGTTGTCATCTCGGACGAGGGCAAGTTCGATCCCTCTTCCATTCCGCGCAAGAAGTGGGAGGAGTACCAGGCGGAGCTCTGGGATGCCCAGACGGCGCGCGACGATGCCCGCTCGGAGATCTCGGGCTACTCGTACGCCACCAAACCTGGTATGGGTGGCCACGGCGTGAACGTGGCAGTGTCTGAGTACGGCTACCCGTCGCGGCCTGGCTCTACCACTGGCTACCCCATGCACGACAACAAGCTCAACCCCGGGATGCACAACATGGGCAATGCCAGCCGCATGAGCTTTATGAGCGACCACCAGCAAGCCATGGGTGCAAACCGCATGAGCCAGTTTGGCGGCAGCCAGTACCTGGGTGGCGGTGCGGAGATGGAGATGGCGAACCTCGCCGGCATGCCTAGCGACGATGCCCTGTTGGCGGAGATTCGCGAGATTTTGCGGACAGCAGACCTGATGACGGTGACGAAGAAGGGCATCAAGCTGGAGTTGGAGCACCGCTTTGGAGTTCCTCTTGACTCGCGCCGTGCCTACATCAACAGCGGTAAGTTTATTCTACGCATTTTTGTTTTCTATTACGAACTATTACTAACTCTCACCCAGCTACCGAGGCTCTTCTTTCTGGCCAGTTGTAAACAGCGCTGCCGTCGGCATGACCTTTGTTTATTCCCAAGTTTCTATTCGAGAGTTCTTTTCTTTGCGACAAGCCATTCGTTGACATATCTTCATATCTAATACTTTTGTCTATACTTTATTGTTTCTTTATTCTCATCACTTCTGCATATCTAACGGGGTATTTATTGGAAGACAGCATTTGTCATTTTATCACATCAGGGAACGCTGTTTTCGAAATTTTCTTTTTTGTTATTGTCACCTGGATCGACTTTTGTTCAGAAAACATTGCATGTCTTGCTATTTATTTTTGTTTTGAGTTGTATTTGTTTATATTTGCCCATTTGCGAGGGGGTTTGATTGCTGGGAGCGAAACTAAAAGATAAGTCGGTTGCAATAGCATAAATGTTGCATTAGTATTAATTATGAGCTTGTGTTTGTTCTGTTTAATTGAGTGTTTATTTTATAATTATATTTTATAATTATTACTTTCTTTATTTTCAAGCATATTATCATTTGATTAAATAAAAGAGCAATTTACTGATACTTTCATATAGTCACTCTTTTCAAACACGCGATAGTTTAATCATCAATATATTCAAATTATAGCAACCGCAACCAATATCTTTAATAAACCATCAAAAAGACAATTACATTACTTTGCAAACGCCTTCACAACCGGGACCTCCTCGTCGAGCGGCAGAATGTCTGGCTTAGGACCCAGCGGCGTGATGCTAAAGGGGTTGATCTGAGTGTGGCTCTTGGTGTAGTGGTACTTGATATGCAGCCAGTCGGTCGAGTCCTTGTAGGCCGGGATGTTCCAGTAGAGGTTGCGCACCCACTTGTGCAGGTGCGGGTAGCCTGAGCGGATGTCCGACAGGTTGCACTTGAAGTGCTGGACGTAGACAGGCTGAGATGTTAGTATTGTCACTATTCTAATTTAAAGAGGATGATATCAAAAGACTTACATCAAACCGAATGATAGTGACAAAAAGACGGATGTCAACCTCGGTCATGGTCTCGCCGAACCAAAAAGGTCCCGGGTTGCTGCCAAGGTGCTTCTCGGCACGGTCCAGCGCCTCAAAGAGAGCCACCACGTTGCGCTCATAGGCCTCCTGCTTGGTCGCGAAGCCGCTCTTGTACACGCCATTGTTAATCAGGTCATAGTGCCACTCGTTGGCCTCGTCAATGTCCTTTTGCAGCGCCGCCGGGTAAAGGTCGACCTTTTTAAACTCCTCGGGCAGTAGGTCCTGGAAGCCCGTATTGAACATGCGCACAATTTCGCTGCTCTCGTTGCTCACAATTGTATTGTTCTTCTTGTCCCACAGCACGGGCACGGTGACGCGGCCACTGAAGTCGGCATCGGCCTTTATGTAGACCTGGCGCAAGTGTGTGTAGCTCTCGTGGCCGGTTAGCGGGTCGGGCACGACATTCTCGCCGGGCGAGTCGGTGTCATCGGGCGTCACAAAGCGCCAGCCCTTGTCCCCAAGGTGCCAGTGGACGACAGAAAATGAGACAATGTCCTCGAGGCCCTTGAGCTTGCGGGCAATCAGGGCGCGCGTAGCCCAGGGACAGGCGTAGCTGACGTAGAGATGGTAGCGGCCGGCCTCGCCGGGGTACTTGACGTTGCCGTCTGCGTCGGCCTTGCCGATCCAGTCGCGGAACGCGCTGACCTGGCGCTTGAACTCGCCGGATGAGTCCTTGGGGTTGACCCAGTCGGTGACCTTGAAGCCAGTTGCCGCCTAAACATTAGCAAAGCTCAATAGACTTTCGACAAATAAAAACGAGAAGAGAGCATACCATTTTGGAGGGTGTGGAGGTGGTAAAGGTGCGCGACGAGAGACGAGTCGAGGCAGATATGGAAGACGGCCGGGGTGTAAAGGAGGGGGTCGAGAAAGTGTGAGTGGAAGCGTGTAGAGTCGATAAAGCTGTAGGTGAGATGCTGTTGAGAATACTGGAGCGCACAGTTGACGGACGAACAAGGGCAGCAAGCATTGGCAGTTGCAAGTATATATAGTAAAGAAAGAGGGGTAGGTGTGGTTGCGATTGCTTATATAGAGAGATAGAGGGAAGGAGAGAAAGAGCTGATCACGAAAAAACGAGGCTTGTGCCGGTCCTTCCTTTTCTGCTATGAATGTTTTTCGTTCTTTCCTCAAATAGTTTTATAATCCTTACATGAGCCACGACTAATCTAGCTCGTAATCCATTGTCCTTTGGGGAGGGGCTCTTAGCTGCCGGATGTCATCCAATGAGTGCAATTGATAATGCATGCAGGCTCCGTAAATAAACGCGCTAAAGCGGGAGCTGTAGTTTGACAAATTGTGACGTAAAGCCGCTTATTGACTACCGCCAGATCAGTCAGCACCAAAGTCCGCCCATTCGGTCAGTCCCCGATGCTTCGTCATCATCAAACAAACCTTGGTCTTTTATTTTTCTAATGAAGACAAATGAAACAAAGTGTTTTTGTATGGAGTAATATATTATATATTGTATTAGATACTTTTCACTTTAGAGCACTTCACAAATATCAAGACATAAACATTAGTAGAGGAGTGGCCTAGTTTAATCATGTTGTGCATAATGTAGGCAAAAAGCAGAAAAGCAGAAAAAGGGACGAAAATCTACTGCCCTGAAGATAAATAATTAAAAAAACAAAAAACTAGTGTAATCATCGATGGACTTGTATCCCCTCTGCAACAGTATCAATCTAGTCTACCGCACCTTAACCTTGACGTAGGGGACCTCGACGTCCTCGCCGTCGACATCCTCCACTACAACCTCAAAAATCACCTCCTTCTGGTGCTCCGGAATAGGCTTCTTCGAGATCGTCTCCACGAGAGTGCTTAGCTTCATGCCAAAGCGATCCTTAAGCTTGCTTGGCGGGAAGAATGATGCGTACAGGAGACTGACACCCGAGCTGAGCATAGTCAAGGTGAGGCCGCGCTTCTCCATGTCGTCAATCAGGTCCTGGAGCGTGAAGTCAGGCACCTCAAACCGGTCCCAGATCTTGTCCAGTGTCACCGTGCCGTCCGGACCCTTATACACCACCTTGGGGCTGGCAATCGGCTCACTGAAGCCAAAGAACGGCAGCGCAAGGTTCACAAAGCCGTTCTTGTACTGCTCCAGGTCATCCTTGCCATCCACAATCTTATACAACTCTAGCGCAACCAGGCCGGTCACAAGAGCCGTCGTTGTGGCAATGGCCGGGATAATCTTGCCTGCAATCAGCTTCGTCTTGTGGCGGTCTGCGGCGGGAATATTGTAGTTGGCTGCTCTCAGGTTGCTGGCAGCTGTGATAAAGTCAATGTGGAAGTTGGTGTCGTCGTCCTTCTCAAATTCAACGGGTGCAAGCTTGAACCCGGCCATTGAGCTTGGCGACGGGATATCTCTCGCCAGAACATCGGCCTCGGCCTCGTCGTCAAAAGCAGGCTTCGAAGCATTCGGGTCCGGATCCTTGTCGTCGGCCTGGATCTTGACAGCTGGGTCAGGCGAAAAGTCGGGCACGATAATGTTGTCCAGTGCAGCCAGGTAATCCTCCTTGGTCTTTCCCTGTAGGTTGATACCGTAGTTGAAGGCGTGGAGGTTTGTAGCAGACACCAGGAACTGGAAGTGTGTAGGGTTTTCGATGTCAAACTTGAGCGGATCGGGAGCACGCTTGGGGCCGGACCAGAAGAGCGCACCGGTCGAGGTGACAGAGTCCTTGGGGAAATTGTACAGCAGCTGTTGGATGGCGTTGTTGTACTGCTTCTCGAAAATCATCCGTGCCCAAGAAACACAATCCTCGAAGCCCAAGGCCCGCTCGGTCTTGAGGTAATCGCGCAGGGTCTCTAGGGTTGCAATTTCGCTGCCCGACTGCTTAGCCGTCGTCTTCAGGTAGTTGGGCTGGGTCAGGTACAGGTTGACAGTCTCGGCAGACTTGACAAAGTTGGTGTCAAACACCTCACGTGCCCATGCGATGCAGTGCTCGATTGTGCTGGGAAAACTGCGCAGAGTGCACATTGGGAACGACTTTTCGGGGGGGTCCTGCGACGAAGAGTACGCCTCCGTTAGCTTTGGCAGAACAACCTGCGTGTTGCCCTTGGTGCCGAGAGTGCCGCTTTCCACCAGAGGCTTCTGGAAGAAGATACACCGCCGGTCCACGTATGTGCGAGCCTCCACGTTGTCAAGTGCGTTGGTAACACCATCCAGCGCCTCCCAAAATTCCTCGTTGAAAATGTGTTCCGACTCAGCACCCACACGCTCAGACAAGGTCACAATATGGCCCTCCAGCTCAGGGTTCATGACCTGGACGGCCTTTGCTGCAGTGTCGCTCTTCATTTGACCAACATCCTTGGAGCGGAACAGGAACTGGCGGTTGAGGTTGCTCTTTTCGATCGAGTCGTTGTCGGTAACAGTGATCTTGCCGTTGGGGCCAGTGGCGAGACCCATCATAGCCCAGTTCTTGAGCGTCTCACAGCCAATGGCACCAGCACCAACAAGGAACTGCTTGATGTTGGACAGATGCTCTTGATACTTGGTACCGAAGACGGCAATCTGGCCATCATAGCGCGAACCGGTGGGTTTGCACAGCTCCTCGGAACGCTCAAATTTGGCAGGCACGGACTCGAGCGAGTCGTAGTACAGCCACTGCTTGACGGGACTGAACTTGCCCGAAACAGCCTTGAGAACCTCCTGTGCAGTGATACCACCGAAAAGAGCGGCCATGGGGTTCAGGTCACCAGCTGCCTGGTAACTGAGCTCGGACAGGAGCTTTTCGTCAATCTCAACCTCAATCTTTTCCTGTGCGGCAAACGTGCGGGCCGATGCCACCAGAACATTAGCATCCTCGGCGTTCATCGGGCGGGGGAAGCGGTTGTGTGTCTGAACAAAGGCGTGCAGGGCCTGGAAGCCAATGTGCAGCTGCTGCGGGCGGTCGAATTTGGCGTAGTCGGAAATGAGAAACTCGGGCTCCTTGAGAGACTCGGAAAGCTTCTTGAAGTCAAGAATAACAGGCATCTTCACCTGGCGGAACTGGCCCTGGCGCTGGTACTCGCCAAGACCAGAGACATCACCGATACTGAATGTGTAAGGACCCTTGACGGTGACCTTGCGAGGCTCACAGCCGTTCAGGCCCTCCATGCCGATGATCTCGGAGAAGGTGACGTAATCGCCATCCTCGAGTGTGTGGCGCGCCTCATCGCTGATAGTGACTACACCCTCCTCGTCGATACCGTTGACGATTCCAGTGCTAGGCTCCTCGCCAGTTGCATCGGTAACAGTGAACTTGGAGCCAAAATCACAGAACAGAGAGCCAAAGAGACCAAAAGTGTCGGCAATGACGACGTAGATTCCCTTGTCGTGGCAATAGTCGGCGACAGTGATCTGGACGTTAAGAGGTGTGTTGGTAAGGACAACTACTTGGAACTTGTCGAACTGGCTAAGGTTTTCGGTGAGGCTCTCGGCCTGGAGGATGTGGACCGGGGTGTATGCGTTGAGCTCGGCGACGCGGGGGGCTGTGACTTGGTCGCGGGGCTTGCCGACATCCTCGGGGCGGAGGAAGAACTGGGCGGACAGGTCGGCGATGGCGGCCGGGGTAGGGTCGTGAAGGGTGAGGCTCTTGACACCAGCAAGAGCAATGTTCTTTGCGATCTCAACACCGAGACCACGGAGACCGACGACGAGGACGTTGGAAGAGCTCATGCGCTTCATGGCCTCATGGCCCAGCACGTAGAGCTGACGACTGTAGAGAGACTCGTCGATCTCGTTGTTGCTGCCGACGACAGACTCGTCGACCTGCATCCTCGTGACGAGGTCGACCTCAGGCAGCTTTGAATCCTAGGTAGTCAGTACGATGAGAGCGGTAGAGGGTGATAAGACGCGAAGTCGAGACAAGGGGAGGCATACACTCATTCTGAGTTTGGATGTATCTGGCAAGCTGCCGGATGAGAGTTTTCGCTTCCCCAGTTTGGCGTGCAGTGTCGTAAGATGGGCTTCTCGGGCCTGAAGATGACACTGAAGATCAAAAGAGAAGGAAGAGGGAAGAAAGGGAGGAAGAAAGAAAGAAGAGAGTAAGGGAAGAGAAGGAGTAGGCAAAGAGGGACAGGAAGAGGGAAGAAAGAGAGGAGGTTTGGTAAACGTAAGAAGGAAAAGAGTTAGAAGGACAGTTGAGTGTGAGAGAGGTAGGAAGGAGAGAGAGAGAGAGAGCTCGAAACCCCACTCGGTTTGACGTTGGCTGGCTGGCTTATGCGGGGTCCTTGGTGCTATTCAGCTAGGGATCGTTGTTAGACAAGGTGAAGATTGGCAGTGACGCAGGTGTAGTTGGAGTGTAAAGAGAAGATAGATTGGAGAAAAAGGAAGGAACAGAAGACGAGAAATGGTTATTTTAGGAAAGAGATGAAAATAAGTTACTAAAGTAATGGGAGTTCAGGAAGGAGAGGCGGGATGTACGGACAAAGAAGGAAGGGTCGAATGGTAAGGCGAGACGTCACTTGCCGTTATGATATTCACATCCAGTACTTGGTACTTGGGTATTTATAATTCAGTATTAATCATCAGGGCGGATTTCAAAGGCCATACACTATTATCGCCTGCATTTAAGCATACTGCTACAAATATAACAAAAGTCTTCACAAGGCAGGAACGACACGACGAGATGGCTAGCTAATCATCTATTGCGGAGCACCTTCCATAAAAAGAACAACTCTGGGCGGCCAAAGTAGGCAGACAGATCAGAAAGGCAGGAACAGCTTGCCAACATTCGGAGGATTTAGTATGTAAAGAGAGCAGCGAGGGCAAGAAGCAGACAGAGCCAGACAGCAAGAGGTATGCCCCGCCACCGAGGGCCCCGCCAAAGTGTCCTGTTCTGCGGCTTCCTTTTGTTTCCATCCCACAGCAACAGCAACCAAAAAGTGGGACCCGGTCATACATACGCGTTAGTCAGAACCTCGCATGATATGGTGCCGTCATAAATAGTGGGCACGTCTTTCCCAAGAGCTCGCACATGGCCAGATTGCAGACTGAGATGACCCTCGTTCTATTCAGACAAAGCTATCGTTGGCAGATCAAGACTGAGAAGCTATCATGAAGCTTCAATGCATTGCGCAGTTCTAGTAAAGTGCCTTGGGCAATGCACGTCTTGGCAAGCAGATGACAGACACGAAATCGCTTGCTTGTAAAGATTAGTAAGCATGGTAAACTTGAATGATATCGAGTTAACATTTGCCGGCACCAGAAGTCACTCAAACTAAGTCATGTCAAGGTGAATCGTTTAATTCTCTAGAGCAAACATATTCTGCCAGTTCCCGAAATCGTCCAGATCTTCCTTGAATTACCTAAAACGATCGGGTTGTGTTGATTGTCACAACGGATCGCTTAGTTGATCTTCTTCAGCTCAACGTCGCTGTAAGCATGTTAGTAAGCAATACATAGCAGCGTCCTGCGGTTTTGAGCTCGGAGAAGGTCGCAAACTTACAAGATCAGGTCGGCGTTGGGGGGGATGTGGCCGGTGAAGCCGCTACAAGGTTAGTATTACTAGTCAAGTATGCTCTGAGAGGTCGATATGTGTTGTCGGCCCTCGTCGTTTGGGTTATCTTACCGGGCGCCGTAGGCGTATTCGCTGAGAAGATGTTAGCATAAGTCGTTGTATTTTCATAGGGAGATTTGTTGTCTTACCTGGTGATATCCAGGGTGGCCTTCTCGCCGACCTTCATCTGGAGGACACCCTCATCCCAGCCTGAGTAGAGTTAGAATTATGTCAAGTGTTAAGAGATAGAGCTGTAGGCAAGAAACTCTTTCAAAGCTTACCCTTGATGACCTGGCCGACGCCAATGGCAGTGACAAAGTCGCCGCGGCCGACAGAGCTGTCGAACCTGTACGTTGTTAGTACTTGTATTTGATGCCCAAGCCGTGCAGGCTATGCGAGCTGTCGAATTTTCCCAAGTCTTGCGGTCCATGATGCAGCCTCCCTGCTTCCTGTGGCCATGCGTTGTAGATACTGAAAAAGTATCTAGAAGAAGGGGGGTACACACTTCTTGCCCTTGTTGTCGGGCTGGCTGGTGTCCTTGAGGAAGCCAGTGTACTCAATGGTAACAAGCTGGCCCGTGACGGGAGAAGGGCCGTTGCCCTCCTGGTGCGTAGTCTTGGTGACACCCCCCATTGTGCGAGATGTAGAGTGGAAGAAGCTGTTGGTAACAGAAGTCGAACGAAAGAAGGCGGTCTTGTTAGCGGGGGCTTTGAGAATGGCAAAAGTACGAGACAGTGATGCCATTGGCGTTTGTTGATAATGTGAGGAAGAAGAAGAGAGGGGGGAGAAAGGAAGAGGAAAAGAAAGAGAAGAAGAAAGAAAGGAAAGAGGAGAGGAGAAAGAGAGGAGAAGAGAAAGAGAAGAAGAAGAAAAAAGGGAAAAAAGGGAAAAAAGGGAAAAAAGGAAAAAAAGGAAAAAGGGAAACGGAAAAGAAGAGGGAAGAAGCAGGAACCAAAGAGAAAGCTTTGCACTTTCTACAGGGTGGATCGGGAAAGAGGGGCAGCAGAGCTCTGAGCCATTGTACTTTCCCAAGTAAACATCGGGTTAAACAATAGCAGATGGGCAAGCAACAGACAGTAAACTTACAAATTAAGAAAAGAGAGGGTATAAAGTAGCAACGGGGTAAGCTGTAGTTAAGTGTGAGGTTGGAAAAGGAAGATAGAGAAGAAGAGAAAAGGAGGGAGGGAAGAAGGGAACTAGATATAAGCTCGGGCGGAGGGGGAATGGAGTATTTATCAACAAAAAGGGAAGTAGCAGATACAAGAAAGGCAAGAGCAACTGTTGTGTTATTTTGAAGAGGTTTTTGTCAGTTTTGGAGCCATTGTATACTGTCCGCTGATGATGCCGGTGGTCTTGGCAAAAGACAGGCTTAGGTGCATCAGAATTGATATAGAAAAAATCATAAACTCCAAGTATAAAATAATTAAATAAGTAAGTAAATCAAGCAAGTATTTAATCGTTATAGCTATTAGCAAAAAGAAAAGGTGCATATTTACAGTTGAAGAAAGAGCTGCCAGTGAGTGCTACATAAGATCAAGACGCCAGGCAGTGGCTACATGCTAAATAAGCACCAACCGAAAAACGGTGGCCTGGACACAATGATCTGGCAACAATGCTCTGGCAGTAACAATCATTGCAGTGGCACAGTAGCAGCTGTATCCGATGAGCTCGCGGGGTCGGCCGTGCCCAGGTTTATGTGATGCAGCGTAAATCACGGTCTCTCATTGTTTCTCTCTGTCCCTGGTATCGAGTCTTGTACAAGCCTTTCTATAAGACTTTCGTCTCATGTCCAGGACAGTTCGAGTAGCACAAACATGTGCATCTGTCTGTCTGTGTAGCATTGCTTTAAGAGTGCTTGTTCTTCGGTGGAGCTATGATCTATGATGTGATGGCGGGGAACCGGAGATCCACTATTTGATACGCCATTACACTGAGAAGTTGCAGCTATGCTTAGATGTAAACCGTGATTATATAAGCTGACTCGACATCACAAAAGGCCAACATGTCGACAACACACTGAGAACAAATGACAACCCTTCAGAGAAGAAGGAAAGCAGTGGGATTTCAAAAGATGGTTCTAAAGTCTCACGCAAGTTCTTGGCTGCAGCACCACTTGCTCTGAGCACTAATTCACGCACGTATGGCAAAGTGCAATGTTGCCGCCGAGGGAGTACAAACCGGGGCTGTCGTAAATGATTGACTCAGTGTTGAATACAGAACTGAAGCATTGGATCGTCATTGGTATCCATATACAATGGTTTCCATGTACGTGCGGGGCCATGTCAAGGCGGATACGTGCACACTGTATATACAGACTCAGATCTGTGCTCCCACGAGCGATCCATACGGGTCGATGAGTCGACGAGTTGACGAAGGACATTCAGAATAGGCGTATACAGTATTTATCGTATTTACCGTATGAGTGATGCTATCTGTGCTACATCAATACCGTACGATTGAAGATACGCGATGCTGTGCGAGCAGTCTTAGACTCCAAACGGACTCCCAGCAGGATGTTCTACGATCCAAATATAAACAACAATCAAACCAGTTTGAATGCAGATAAACGCCTTCTACGAAGCTACATTCAAGCTACGTCTATCTACAGTGACATTAGGATATATTGTATCCAAAGATCAATACGGCGGCAGTTGTACCCCACCCTATTTAAAACTTTCCGGTGTAGCATCTGCAAGCCTGTTTAAGTGCATGAGTGTGGGAGGACAGCTGCTGTCAGCTTGACACGTTGACGAGGGATGAGGTTGAGTAAAAGTTGGAATCAGAGAATATGATACAGAGAATATGATACAAAGAAAGGGATATAAAGAAAAGAACAAACGGCAAGGCAGCGGTCAGAAAAGACTAATAAGTACAGTGCATGGTGGTCATCAGCCTTGAGCCTTAAAATGACAGGTCGCAGTGGTATAAGGACTGATGGTCTCGACGTGAGACTGGCTGGAGACTATATGAAACTAACTGTAGAGACTATCCAGAACAAATCAGCCTCAAATCACAACTATGCCAACTATCATCATGTTGTTTCACATTCACCGCATCAAACAACACCACTCTGCATGCTGCAGGCCTCCAACACCAGCAGATGCAAGAGCGTTTTTATAAACTGTTTTAAAAACTATTTCATAGACTATTATATACTATCTAGCGCAAGTAGCCGCACCACCCCTCACCTCGTGCGTGCATAAGTTTCATGATAAATACACGACGGCGGGGCTGGCTGTCAGCTCGGGTAGATTACTGTCAGAAATCAAATACACAGACATAAAGATATGAATATATACGTCTACGGACTAGAGGTAAGTGCTCAATAGCCAATATTTGAATATAAAGTCTTATTGCGTTTATAGGCCAAGAGGATGTGAATGCTAGGCGGGAATATGAACGGTAGCAGCCGGCCGTGATGAGAACAAGAGGTATAGACATGAACATGATAATATATATATATATATATATATATATAATGGCACTGCGTTCATCGTAATCTGTCTACTTCTCCAAACCTCGGTGAGGAGCTCGCATAACCTCCTGTTTAAAGTAACGTCTTTTGTTTTCGGCATTAACCCCTCTCTCAAGCTGCACGCAGTGCATATGATAACCCTCATACGGAGAAGAGTTCTTGGCCTTTTTTTAATTAAAAAAACACACACAAAGAACTAGAGATTACGAGTATATGGAGGGCCTACAATAAAGGATCTGCTATGCATGCAGAACATCGCTTACAGGTCCAAGGTCAATAAGTTTCTGTATGTGAGACGAAGTAGTCCGTTGATACAGAGCAGACACCGTATATTGCTTACAGCTGCAGGACTCGTTTGTTGTCATGCAGCTAGTAAGCTACGTGAATCCAGCTTGTAAAGGGTATTATTACCATAACCTTGAGCACTAGTCAGTACTCAACACTTGCTGCATGCATAGCGACCCTAGATGCAAGCAATTAGGGCATACGGCACATCTATAAATATAAATTCCAAATACCAAGCATCGTTAAAACCTTGACGTATTCTTTCTAGTAGCTAATAGCTATTGATATCTATAGACTACTCTAATGGACTCTGTACTTTTTCTATATCCTCAGCTCACAACAAACTCTATACTCTTTACAATTTTTACTCCCGGCCGGAGACAACAGATTTTGTGATACCTCGACAAGCAGGTATGGGCTGAAGCAGTCTGTATATGTATATATGATCAAAGAATGGGCATAGTAGGCGGCTCTCAAACGTCCTACTAGATAGGGAATTATATAGAGCAGCAATGGTCGGGGTTAGATGTTGGACAAGTATGGCAACCGGAGTTGCTGCGAGCTCAAAGTCGAAACCATCCACAATGACAGAGCTTGGTTTCTTTCCAACATGACTTGACCATTGTGTATCTTGATATTAGAAAACTAATCGAAATCAATCGAGGCTGCGATCAGCTCATAAATATACTCGCTTACACTTACTTGCCCTCTGGATCCGGTGTCGTCCAATATTAGCTCGGCTCCTCGTCGGTGAGAGTACAGAGATCACGGTGTACAAGATTCGATGGCAGGGAATCAGGGAACCAATCGACTCAGTTAATAACCAATATCAGACATTCATCTTAATATCAGCACAGGAAACAGGCATCCATCAAGATGCGAGTCTCGTGCAAGTGTGTCGCAGGCGCACAGACTATGCTGCCCCGAACGGTGCAGGTGAAAGCTGTACAGGTGCTTACGCTGCACACAATGTATATTGCCGAGGTGGCAATACGACTAGTGCTGGGCACAGTTCGAATAACACATCCACTGCCATTGTGCCACATGGCAAGATTGATGTGGTCTGGCCCGTGGGTGCAATCCAATGCACGTCTGTGGCTGTCTGTTTCGTCATCCCCGTGGTATCCGTATCGAGAAGGAGGTCGTTAAAAGGTACTCACTGTGGCTGAAGTCGGCCAGCAAACTAGCCACATAGACAGTATTAGGCAAGAGGAAGGGGGTTGATATTTTAGTCATGATGTGCAACAACATTGACCGTGGTTGTCATGTGACATCACGACAGTCTCGTCCGATGAGATGCAGTATCACAGGAGCATGGTGAGAAGGGGGCTATAGTCTGATTTAAATGAAGTAAACTTAATAGACATCTACTTTTTTGATGATCGTCTACATGTCTGGGTATTTGTGGTCGGCTTGGTCAACTATCGTGGGTTTGAACAGTGCCGAATATTGGCCAGCCTCGTTGTAGTTTCACAGTTATAATATAAACATGATTCGTTATATATCTACAATGCGTAGTCGATCTTGGTGCTTCTGAGTGAGATATGCATAGTAAGGTTTGTTTCTTGAGGCTCTTGGCTATTTATATTTTCTCTGAATTTATACTTGGATATTTGTAAATTTATTTGTATATTTGTTTGTATATTGATTGTATTTGTTATTCATATTCATTTTTTCCCTTCTTTTTCTAGACATATTGATATCACCCAAAGACCATCATAAAACGACAAGGAAGTAAAGCTGACAATGTTCACAAGTGACGTCTTTAAAAAAGGAGTACTGACGCCACCAGACATAACACCATCCCGCCAGAGGAGCCGCCTGCTACGATGCAATTATACTAACATAATCTCGAGCTGTCGACTTGTCGACTTGAGAGAGTCTAGTTTTGCAGCACTGGAGTGCCTGCACAGACTCGAGCACTCTATGACGCGAGAGCTTCTTTGCGTCTGAGAGCGAGGGCCTATGAGGACAGCTGGATTTATACCAAAGATGGCTCCCACGACGACGAAACCAGTTCTGTTACCCGGGTAAACAGACAGTGCACGTCCGAGAGCGATATACGCACATAATAGGAAGACATTAAAAGTGGCCGTGGTAGTACGGACAGTTGCTATTGCATATCTATGCTTCCCACGATTGTCACCCCGAGGCAGAGAGTGAAAAAGCGTCATATATCACACAGCTATATCGAGAGGTAAGAGTCGAGATACACATCAATTTTAATAATTACATCATGTATAGGAGCCCAGCTAGGATATCGACAATATTGAGCTTGCCATTTAGGAACAGAAGCCGTCCCGTCTGATGTCCAGGCGCCAGACAAATGTCAAGACAGGCTGAGCCATATTGTTTTGTGGTTATGTCATGGCCAAGGCCTCGTGAGTCGCGATCGATAACTGGCATTCCTCATGGGCGTGGTGTGAGTCTGCTCTCTAAGCTGTTCTCTAGCAATGATTTCATCTATATTCGCTTGTTTATTACCCGCATTCCATCGAGACATTGTATTGTACTGTAGACAGCAAGCTCGTTTCATGAAGAGACAGCTCTTGTTCTACATTCCATGTAGTTGGACGAGGAATGTACGAGGGACTTGACGGAATGTTTGGTAAAAGATGGAGTGATTGCTTGAGCTTGCCAACAGCATGGCCATCTATTCCTCGCCACAGAGTTCTTTTCAAAGGCAGGGAGAGATCCGCGCATAGGGGTTCTGGTTCACCCTGATTCAGACGCCCCCAAAATAAAAGAAAAACAACCAGTCATCCTATCCTCCCTTTGCAGATGCTACACAAAGGGGGCCGTTGAAGCAAGGGCAAGCACTAACGACTGAGTTCGATCTCAAGGTTGGGTGAACTTTACTTGAATGAAAATTATTCAAATTCAAATTCTATATATGAGCTACATTAACATCAGCAACTCACGAGGCGAGTGTTATTTGCACACGTTCAGTTCCCCCTTTCTGATCGTCGCGGCCGGTGATACGGCCGCTCGATGAGATGGCCGGCCACGGGCCAAGACCATGCAGGCCGCGTCATTGGAACCGCCCACCCCTAGCTTTGCTAGTGGTTACGAGCTCGACGTAAGATACAACCGGCATATGCGGGTGTTCTCGTTGGGCGACAAAAGAGGAAAACGTATTGCAAAGAGATGGCCAAGTTGCTGTCGATAAGTATCAGAGAGGGCGGGAGTCGAAACAGTCCAAATTGGCCAATGAGGGAGGATACGAATAAAGGCTCATAGGACCTGTGATCTGTGATCTGTGATCTGTGATCTGTGATCTGTGATAACAGGACTAGACATCACACGTTGTCTACGCAAGGGATGACCCTTCATCAGAGCTTTGGAAGCAAGCTAGCAACAAAATAACAACGTTGTCGTTAGATTGAGAAGAAAGTAAGACATTCCCCGGGCTTCTCCCTACCACTGCATCATAAAACGCCCGCGCAGACACCTCATCCCTTTTGTTGCTCCCTTATTTGATGTTTTCTTTGTTTCCTTATGATCCCTTCTTTTTGGTTACTTGTTTGATTTTCTTTACTTGTTCCCAGTAAATCGAATACACGACGGCATCCGTGCGACGCTTTGATTGTCTATTTTGGTGTAATTGTGGTGTAATTGCAACGCTCAGATTATGACCAGATTATTTATGGTATTCTCAGAGCCTCAGCTACGAGAACGGGGTATCGAACTGAGCCAACAGGTGACATTGACATTACCGCTGACAGGTAAAAGGTACCGCTTTCACCCAGGCCACCTGTAATTTAACATTGCATCTGACAAAAGTCCATTGCCAAATGACTACTTGAAATGTGCCGTGTTGCCATTGCCCAGGCGCCGCCCCTTTTGACAGCCCATGCAAAGGAAATGAAGCCTCCACCTGGGGGGGATATTCGCTAGTAATCGCTGAATAAAGATAGCAATTTAGATGAGGCAAATAATAAGATACTAGAAAGCAGCTGTGCAGAGAGAGAAATACAAACGAATACTGAGTATGCGATGCACCTGAATGTGATCAGATATGATTGTAAGAATATGCTTTATTATTATCATTATTTAAACTCATAATTTAAGCTGATGATGTTGTGAAATCTGCATCTAGAACCACAGGCTTGACTACACAAAAATGGGAGAAAAATCAAATATTGTTGAAATAACAACCAACCAACTGAATGAGGCAATATGACCGCAGGCAGGACGAAGCAGACCAGAGAGCAGACAGTCAAAGTCCAGAAGACAACAGACCAGCAGATCAACGCCCAGAATATCCCGCAGCAGACTGCATTCTTCACGCCAACACTGCACGCCGCCTGTTCCCTCTAGCCTCTACGAATAATCCGTACTTGTCCCACTCTCTCCTCTGCTACGAAGTAGGCTACCCACTCATTGCCCGGGGTTCCTGTCGATCTTCTACAAAAGAGTGTAAGGCTGGCGCGTTGGCGTTGGAAAATAGAACAAAACATGGGCTCGATACCCGTAAAATAGGGGCATTCTGTAATTTCTTGAGTACTCTCACACTCTACAAAGTAACTCGGAGAGACTGGCCTTGTCGTCTTATTCCCTGTGACTCCGCTGACTGAATATCACACTTTCAAACCGGCCAGGCCATGCTTGTCTCTCGCCTCTCGGCTCTTTGTTGTTATTCTACATGATAGAGAAAAAGAGATGGAAGCACGCTCCATCTGGCAGCGTGGCTGTGCTGTTTCTTGTCTCTGTCTTTCTCACTCTCTGTCTCTCTCTCACACTCGGCTCCAACTCAGTTTTACTTGTCGTTTGACCTCTTCGGATTGCACTACACACCAACTCCGTGTCTGGTGGTTTACAGATAAGATCCTGTGTCTCGTATTACCCTGTACAAGTATGAATTGTCAAGTAATAACAAATATAAGCACCAATACATGAATACAAAACGCAAACATAAGCACACAAATCGCATACCACGAAGCTGCAGGTCGCATGCCCGAGATATTCGTCCTCCGGTGGGACATGATGCCAACTCTCGACGACAACACGGATATGTGAATAGACATCTAATCCCAACTATTGCTAATTGTGCGACATGGATCAGGACATGCTGACTGTCTCTATCACAGTGACCGACAGTCCAGACCGTTGGATCAGGATGGAAATGACAATTGTCAAGGAGAATAAATCAAAATGAAAGGAGCTGAACGAGATGGCTCGATGAGAGCCGATCACTGAAGAGTCGATCGCATGAAATGAGCAGACGTAAAAAAAAGTAAACTTCCGGAGGCGGCCAAAAACGACGATGATTTTCGAATTTCTATTTCCAATACGTCTATTTTCCTTCTTCCTTCCTTCTTACTTTGACCTTTTACTGTTTCGACTTGGCATTCAAAATTAAGGGCCTTGTTAGTGACCTCCGGTGGATAATGTCTAAATGTCTAACGATACGAGTACTCCATATTGCTGATCGACACTCTGATGACCTAACAGCAATATTGGCATACACTTTACTTGCATCTATTTCTGCCAGTAATTACTTACTCAGTATCGTCAATGATAAATTAAGTCAGTGCAGCAGGAGGCCAACGTATGAAACCAACCCATTCCGCATCGGGCAATCTTTGACAAGGGCACATTCTGGGCGGTGGCAAGGCAAATTGACGACGGCGCGGGGCAGGAGCACAAGCAAAGCAAGAGCACGTCTAGTAAAGGGAAGGAACAATGGGCATCTGAAAAGTCACATTGACTCTGATTACTTATTACTCATTACTCAGAGCTACTTTAATTTCAACTTGAAAATGTCGTCAAATGTCGTGAGAATGCAACGTACGCTGCACAAACCTTCGTATTTGCACAGACTTCGCAGTACTTGCAGCATACAACTAAATATCAACACCCCTGACGCGTACAGCCAATCGTCGCGGCCTCCTAGTGCAGGGTGTTCCTGAAAGACCCATAATATAAAACAAAACCCATATACTATTGGCCAATATTCAAAATGGCTGGAGCAATAGAAGGCGCACCTACCCCTGCAATTAACACATAGACCCACTTCTACATGATGGTCTGGCCTGGCTAGTACCAGGTTTGGCAAGAGTCTCACAGTATTTTACAAGTACCCGTACACGCTGTTTACATGCTATGGGTACTTTCATCTTCACCTAACACTACTCTGTAATACCATTTAATCGCAAGTACGTCGTCTCTCCCTGCGAGTAACATTGGACTCTATGGACAGACACGTGCAGTGTGGAGTATTCTTACGGCACAGTGCATGTACCCTCCCTTTGTTCTTTTTAAAAGACTTAGTGACTTGAAGAATAGCTGACACCGAACAGTGAGAACTGAATGGAAAACCACTTGTCTTGTGCTCCGCCTCGCTTTGTGCTTACAATAGAAGAAGCCCAAAGAGTAACGCCGAGTTCGTTGTGCATTGTCTTCTATCTTCACAGTGATAATAGTGGACTATACTGTCCTAGCTGAATCATTGCCAAATGCTCCTGCCTTGACTGCGTGATCAATATTTTTATCTTACATTGTTACAAATAAGGAAAGAGGTGAGTATCATAGCGGTTTGTCGTTTGTCCCCTCACTTGGCCGGCTTTGCCTCGTTGATGCCCGTTGTCATCTAGCCTCTAGCCTGAGGGCTAATAGACAGAGACACTGACACGCTAAAAAAGTCCCGCTCCAGGGCGCGTCCCGTTTTTTTTCAGGTACTAAACCGGGCGGTAGAGGCGAAATCAAGAGGGAAAAAGACTAACAGACAGCCATGTACCTTTTGTACTGTTTAACCTGCTACGGATACATCTGCTAAGACTCTGATGAGAGAGCAACAAACAAGGAATGAGCGGCAAGTCGCCCTTGCCAGACGCGACTGATCAGCTTTAATCGACAAAAGAGGAAAGTGCAAAGAAGGGAAAGAACAGAGAATATGAGATCAGTAGCAAGAAGACACGAATACTCTGTAGTTTCAGAAAAGAGAATCATAGGATGAATGCAAAATAAATTCAGACACCAACGGGGAATATTGATGCCCCAGCTGAGCACAGAATGAGCCAGCCACACTGCCCTGAAGAGGTGTGACTGCCTCATTGCCTCTGTTCTTTATTTTTTCAGTGCTACTCTGGCCTGTACCAGTCGTGCCTTCTCGATTCTGTAGCCAAGATGCCTATAATAAGTATCGAATAATAAAAACAAATGAGGAAATAATAGAACAATAAATATATATAACTCGTAAATAACACAACAGCATCAGCTTATGTACCTTTGCATTATATTATGCAATGAAAGTACTTCCTCTAATATTGACCATCTCGGCGCCTTTGCAATACTGCCTTTGTACCCCAACACGTCGTTCATTACGACTCAATACCCTGTATATCCACAGTATCACACCCACTTCGTCGTGCCTTCCCACCTTGTTCTTTCTCTCTTTCTTTCTTTTGTCCACACACCCTGCTCCTTCTCCCCCCCTTCACCTGAGCTAGCCTGCTTCGGCGGTCTCTGTCTCTGTATCTCTATGTAAATACAGCGCGTTTACAACTTCTGTATCTTGGTCGTAAACACTAAAAGTACCTGTAACCGTGCACGGGGCGTGCCCTTCGCTACTTCCCTGTCTTCCTCTCACTCCCCTGCCATATCGTCTTCCCTTCTCATTCGTGCTCGTTTGTTCCTTCCTCGTCGTCGCACCCCCCTTTCCCTTGCCCGTTCCCTGCCCTCCTGCTCCTTCCCTTTCCTTTTCGTTTATTCTGTTCCGTCTCTTGCCTTTTGTTTCTCCCCTTCCCTTCTTCTTCTCTTCTTTCCCTCCTCCTTTTTCTCTTCTCCTCCCCTCTTCTCGTTGCCATCCCATCGCCGACATTTTGTTTGACATCGACAATACTCTCTCCTTCGACGACGTCGGCCTTTTGCCAACGACCGTAACGACCGACTCGGAGCCTACAGTGTCCTTACTTTCGCTTTCTCTCTCTCTCTCTCACCTCGTCACCCTCGTTTTCGTCCTCTCTCAATTCCTTGCAACATCCGGAGGTCTCCCGCCTGACGCACCAGTTTTTTTGTTTATTTGGTTTCGAACAAGTCATTCCTTTCGACAATACAAAAACGAAGTTCTACACGCGGACCCGGCTTACGCTTTCCATTTGACGACGAAACTCGATATCGATAATCAAGCCATTTGCTTTTTTGTTGGTTTTTGGTCTATTTTCAGCTTTTTGCTTCAAACTTTCACCGACGACTTTTCAGCCGTCACGCCGCTCATTTATCTGCTATTACAGCAAAACGTAAGTTGGTTAATATGCACTATGCGCCTATATGGAACGATCTCGACATACAGCACACAACATTCAACATCTACAATCTCGTCTATTACACTGCAGCGTGGTGACTCGCTATCACGGACAAAGAGGACTATATCCAAGACCAAATGCAGCAAAGAACGGCAAACAGACAAAGCATTTTGCATTGTGCAAGCACGGCAAGAGAGGCGGCTGCATATAGTATATACCTTTACACTGGCGTTATGCTATCTGCTATCTGTTATTACTCGACATAGCACATCCCGTCCCCAATCCGGTCGCCTCCGTCTCATACATGGCTATGATTCCGTTTCCGCGGTCTCGCACCCCCTCATTTGGGTCGATCATTTGCCATGCGGGAATCGCTTTATGCCGTCGAGTCTTGGCCATCATTTCACGCGTACAGTCCCACTAACTCGTTCGTCATTTAGACCACACTCGTTGACAGATCATCTTGTCAAGTACATTCGTTTATTCATACTCTCTGACATTGTGAGTACGGCATAGAGACAACATATTTTGCAGCACATTAGCATCATCTAATACCGCCAGACTCAGCACCTCGCTATCACCTTCGTTTAACTTGATCAAATTGATCGTCCACTCGCTTTCGTCCCTCTTACGACCAGCACCAGCCTCTGTCCTAAATGACTCTGGCTTGATCGATCATTTGACAATCACATACTCGAAGAATCGCGATTCCTATCAAGTAAAACTACATCAACATCTCTATACACTATGCGCACCAACGCTCTTGTGGTTGCCGCGTTAGCGGCGGCCGTTTCCGTTGTCAGCGCACAGGATGACCGGCCCAGAATCTACTTCCCTCGCCAGGTCAAGCGGGCTTTTATCAACGCGACCAGCACCCAACACAGCCCTCACTCACCGCCGCCACCAACAGAGGCCCCGACCAGCTTGTCGTCGTTCATCGACCAGACCTCGTCCGACAGCTCTATTGTCGTCTCGGAGAGCTCTTCCGAATCCAGTGACTCCACCAGCGTCACCAAGCGTCGGTCTTCCTCGGACATCTTCCTGACCAGCCTGGGCATCACTCTGCCTCTGCCTGGCTCCAGCAGCGACGACAACTCCAAGACTTGGTCTAGCTCCAATTCGCGCAAGGCTTCCTCTAGCAGCAGTGATGATGGTACTACCAATGTTGTTGTTACCACCAGGCCCCCCGCCGGCTCCACCAGCTCGTCCAGCTCTAGCTCTACTGGCACCACCAAGTCGTCCAAGACAGTCGACACCGAGTCCTCTTCCGACTCGTCTTCGCTCGAGTCTGCCACTACTACGACCAAGTCGACCAAGACTACCTCGTCTTCGACCAAGACCACCTCATCTTCGACCAAGACCAACTCGTCTTCGACCACGACGAACTCGTCTTCGACTACCACGTCCGAGGCGGCCAGCGAGTCTTCTTCCAGCGAGTCTGCTAGCGAGTCTGCCAGCTCTTCCGGCATTGTTGTCTACCCCGGCACCACCAAGACGTCGACCTCCAGCGCTTCTGCTACCACTACCAAGGCTATTGACCCTCTGACGTCGCTGATCGGCAGCATTCTCGGCACTGACAGCGCCTCGACTACCAACTCTGCCATCTCGAGCGGCATTAGCCACTCTGGTGCTGGCACTGCTGCTACCTCGACTGCTACTGGTGCATCCTCCACCGAAGCTGCCTCTGCCAGCTCCATTGCCAGCACTGCTACTGCCACTGCTTCAACCGACCGTGGCTCGGTCCTGTCGTCTCTGCTCTCCACCATCACTGCTGACCCTACTGCCAACGCTACGTCTTCCGTGATTGAAGCCAGCAGCGGTGCTGTCTCGACTTCTGCTGAGTCCTCGGCTATTACCATTGTGCCCACCGTTGCCACCAACACCACTTCGGCTGCTGTCACGTCGGCTTCTGGCTCGTCGCTGCCCGCCTCGACTGCTGTCCCTACCTCAATCTTCTCGCAGACTGCCAACGGCACCGAGTCTGCTGCCCCGACCTCTGTTCTGTCGACGGCCAGCATTCCTGGCACATCCATTGGCACCTTTATTGGCACCTCTATTGGCACCTCTGTGGTTCTGCCTACAACCACTGCCAACATCACTCTGATCAGCGGTAACGCTACCGAGCCTACCATCCCCGTGTCCCAGTCTTCCGTGCCTGTCACACTGTCTGGCAGCAGCACAAAGTCCAGCGCTGCTTCTAGCACGATCGTCAGCGGCAGCGCATTTACCAGCACTGCCCCTACCGGCAGTGTTGTTGCTACTTCTATTGTTAGCAGCACCTCGGCTTCCACCACCGTCAACTCACAGCAGTGGCTCCCTACCACCATTATTGTGCAGCCCACCACCAATGTCGCCTCTGTCTCTGGCTCCAGCCAGACCACGACCGCCACTGGTATCCCCACTGGTCTGCCCAAGGCTATTACCCCTGACACCAGCAACAACCCGGCGCCTGCCAACACCACTGAGATTCAGATCGCCTTTGGCTATGGTCTCAACTACGCCTTTGTTGCCGTCACACCCAAGGCTGCCGCACTGGTTCTCAAGGTTCTTCCGAGCCTGCTGTCCTCCCAGGGTGGCTTTGAGGAGAGCATGACCGTTGTCCAGCGCCTTGTGCCGTACGATACCACTGAGCAGCTTGGCTATGTAACCATGCTTGCCATCTGCACGTACCCCACCAGCCTGATTGAGCAGCTCCGTCTGGACATGCACATTCCCTCTGCTGCCTTGTGGAACGACCCCAACCAGTTGTCGTACAATATGTCGCAGGAGATCAACAATGCCATTGACATTATTCTGGGATCGACTCTGGACTACACTCCCACCGGCTCTGGTGCTGGCGCTTCTTCGACCGCAAGCTCTGGCTCGAACGACTTGTTTGGCAACGACAACAGCTCTGACCAGTCTTCGTCGCAGCGTGGCGTGACTGCCGGTATTGCCGTCGGTGCTGTTGTTGTGTCAGCTGCCTACGGTACTGCCATGTTCATCATTGCCCGCCGCTACAAGCGCAAGAAGCAGTCCATTCACCGCCGCAGCAACTCGCTCACCAACCCCTCGGAGATGCGCCAGACTGCCAGCCCTGCCCTGATGGGTGGTGCTCTCAGCCGTGACTTCACCTCGAGCTACGGTGGCGTTGCCGGTGGCACAGCGGCAGGAGGCCGTGACAGCCATGGCAGTGGTCGCAGCAATATGAACAACTCTGCGCGTACTGCGATCATCTCGGCACCCGTGAACGCCGAGAACTCTTTGGGTTGGAACTAGATTGGATGACTAGATAAGAAAGGCAAAATCAGAAAAATCAATCTCTCACCCAGCTTTACGAAGCCTCCCTTATGCGTTCTCTCTTTGCGTCTCGATCATGGAGATTATGTCTTATACCCACAATGATTGGTTGTAAGAGCAGATATGCCGCCACGTCCGCGCCGTTGAAACCACACTTCATACTCTTTTTATTTATAAGTTCGCTTCTTACAACTTTACCCACACAAACTACACCACCACTTTCCTACCATTATTTCCTATATATTCGATACCCTTCGGAAATCTGTTTGGGCTGGTTGCTCTCTTATTTTATTCAACCTCTTTTGCTTTGCATTTTTTGCGCCTTTTGCTTTGTGCCTTTCTCTTCTTTTCCTGCATCTCTGCCAGTGTCTACACAGACCGTCTGGCAGTAGAAAGATTTTACGAACCATATACAGCGGCGGCCGACTTGGTCTTTGCCCGGCCATCTATTTTCTTATGTTGTGTCATATTTCTATATCTCTCTTCTTTTCATACCAATAGCCGTTCGCGGTAGGGATACGTAACCCTTTTCTACTTGTTACATACTTTTTATAGATTACTCTTTTTCCATTTTGGTTACCAACGGCTGGACATCGGCTACCATCGTGTGTTGTCTGTTGCTGGCGGAAAATGTGGGAAGAGAGGAATCGACTTTCTACATCTCTTACTATTTCGTTTTGGATAATACTTCATTTGTCTTGGACTGGGCCTTGGTGAGCATGGCAAAACAAAAAAAAAATAAACCGACATTGTTTACTCTAGGGGAGAGACCAAAAAAAACACAGAAATGCAGACAAGAAGAAAAGCCGATTGGAGCCAGGGAAGCCGAGCAGACAGTATGGTGTGTTTGATAAAGGGGTGGCACAGGACAATGTTGTTGTAACCTAAGCCGACGTACCCTGGACGAAGCATCATATGTCGATAAGGCTACATCGACATGCTTGTCGTCGAGGGCAGTTGTTGTCTTGAGGCCTCATGCCGAGTGTATTTGTATCGTTTACTAATTTACTGTCTTGATTAATGATATTTACTATTACATATTGTTATACTGTTATTCTATATAATTCTGCCAATGATCCATTGCGTTTTCCAGTCCTTTGTGTTACCTGACGCACCTTTCTTCCCATCTCAGCTCATGTCTTGCATTTTCGCTTCCTTGTGCTACCAGCCGAGACGAGTGTATGCCAGGCTCGCGAAAGGTGCACTTATGCATAAGCAACCACAAGTGGTAAGAGGCACAAGCAAGTCGCAACTAGATATCTAGCTAATCAATATGCATTCTAGCCATGATGAGCGTGAGAATTGTCTTGTTGTCGAGACTGTCTGTGTACTGTCTCTTGTTGGCTGTTGTGCTCCATGTCTCGAGAGCAAGTATCTTTTGATAGTCGAGTTTGTACCGGTTTGTAACCATGCTGCAAGTAGTCTAATGTTTACCTATTACTCATGTCGTGTATGCTTCTGCTGTGTAAATATGCGTATAAAAATAGGATCACGGCTTCTACCACGCAACATTACATAATCAGTACAGTTTCCGGAAAGAGTTGTGAATAAGGGAGTAAGATGTCCTTCCCCACATATTGCTACTTGCTTGGCTGACGGGCGGGAAATTGGGGAAAAGGGGACTGTAGTAATTAGAGAAGGGAAAGGGGCGCTATGTGGTATTACAGTACCTCCCCATGTTATTCTTGCAGCAAGACACTTGGTGAAAGACGAGAGACAAGGAAGCGAATTTATGCGCCTTATGTCTTATGAGTTGGCAATTATATTGCTTGTAATACATACTATTTAGCCATGCCTCTTACACGTTGCATTGACGAGGATCAAGTTTAAGTCGTCTCCCTCATTTCGAATTTTGGCCTTTGCCACCCATCACGATCGATCGACTCCGATGAAGGCGTTTCGTTTCGGTTTGTTTACGGGTTAATTCATTTAGTTATCATAATTAATTCATTGGCCATTGATCCATATACCAGCCCAATGACATCCCTTGGCATGGGACGCGGCCTCTCGAAGGATGTCCGATATGCCCCTATCCTCACCCAAGATGCCATAGAGGAAACGGCATCCGATGAGCCGTCCTCGGCCCGGTTGACACCGCAAAGTAGCGGGAGTGACGATGAAAATGCAGAGGGCGAGAGGCATACAAGAGACCAAAAGACAGACGGGCGGTCATCGTCAGAGTCGTCAGCACTGTCTGTCTTTTCGTCGTTGTCATCTGAAGCAGATACAGTTCACATGACCCGTACGACCAGTACAGCATCAGGCGCCTGGCAATATTCTACAGAAGAAGAGCGAACGGTTGTGCGCAAGTTTGACCGCCGACTCGTGCTCTTTGTCGCGGCGCTCTATATGCTGAGCTTCCTCGACCGGTCAAATATAGGCAATGCGCGCATTGCCGGCATGGACGCAGATCTGCAGATTTCGGGGAGCCCATCACCATCATCGCCCGCAGCACACCGAGATGGCGTGGACTGGTACGAGTGGGCTCTCACAGCCTTTTATATCACTTACATTACCTTTGAGTGGATGGCCCTGCTGTGGCGCATCATACCCGCACACGTCTATGTGACGGCCCTCGTCGCTGGCTGGGGCCTGGCGGCTTCTCTGCAAGCACTCGCCCTGTCGTATCCATGGCTCATTGCAATGCGCGTGCTACTCGGTATTGGGGAAGCGGGCTTTGCAGGTATTCCACTGTACCTGGCACAGTTCTTTAAGCGTGATGAGCTGGCAATGCGCACAGCCATGTTTATTGCAGCCGCGCCGCTGGCGACGACGTTTGCAGCATCACTGGCGTGGGCGATCATGTCATTGGGCAAGTATGTCGCGAGTCCTATCGCGCCGTGGCGGCTGCTGTTTTTAATGGAAGGATTTCCATCAGTCATAATGGCCGCCGTTGCGTGGCGAGTGATTCCTGATGCGCCGGACAAGGCGCACTACCTGACGCGACGCGAGAAGAAGCTGGCTCGGCTGAGGCTGGACACAGGGAACGAGACCTTGGCCGACCATGCAGAAGGCGGTAGTATGTCGGCACTGGCGGACCCGACTGCATGGATTACGGCGGCCATGTTTTTTTTAACCAACATGGCATACAGCTCGCTGCCCGTGTTCTTGCCAACCATTCTAGCAGACATGGGTCACGACGCTGTGACCGCACAGGCCCTGGCTGCACCGCCGTACTTGGCTGCGTTTGTTGTTGTGCTGGCTACGGCACACGTGTCCGACCGTATGCGCGCGCGTGCACCACTGCTCATTGCCCATGCCTTGGCATCGGCTGCAGGCTACGGCGTACTGTCCATTAGCGAGGGCAGCCTGCTGAGTCGCAACAGCATATGGCGCTATCTGGCAGTGTATCCAGCAGCTATTGGCTTTTTCAATGTTGTAGTGTTGCTGATTGCCTGGAACCTTAACAACCAGCAAGGCGTGCGGCGGCAAGGTGCGGCGTTTGCCCTGTTCCAAGTTGTCGGCCAATGTGGGCCGCTGGTGGGAACACGGCTGTATCCGGACGGCGATGCGCCGCTGTTCTTGCGTGGTATGCGGACCATGGCGGCGGCAATGGTGGGCGTTGCCACCCTGAGTGTAGTGCTGCGGACGGTGCTGCGACGTCGGAATGCAGTATTGGATCGTTACGCAAAGGAGACAAGGAGTGAAGAAGGCGATGAAGACGCACAAGGAGAGGCATATGGGCTGTTCGATGGTGGGCGACTTGAATTAGCACGGCAGCGCGAGACACCGTTCCGGTATATGCTGTAGTTTGAGCTTTAGAGATAATTACGTCTATTGTCTCTGTTGAGTAGGTCAATATCGAATGCTATGATGCAACGGCTTTGACAGCGTACGGAGATGATACTATCAAGAGTGCATGACATGTGCAACAGCTTGGCTGCCTGTACACTTGGCTACGCAAGAGTGCGCCGTATCACTGTAGGGCTGACGACGTTGCTATTCGATATATTGAGCAAATAGAGCGTTGCTACATACTATCCTTGATCTCCGAGACTTGCACTTCTAACCATCTTTTTTCTGTTAGAGGAGTTTCAAAGCTTCTATGTATATTAAATGTTCATATAGTAAGGCTATCTTGTTTTCTAGCATCTCATAAAAAGATTAATGACCGTCTTGAACGTGTAGTTGACTTATACCGGAGATGGCCTGGGGAAGTCCGCAGCAGATGATGCTCGATTCTCTCTGTGATATATATAGTCCCTACCACGCAAAACTGTAAGATTTCTTTTCCTGCTTCATCTCTTTTGCAATGCCCTTGCATCGATATCATCTCAACTCGTTCAATCCCACCCATTTGTCTGCTTGTTGGCTGAGTCCCCAGACGATCTAGACACTTTGGACACCGAATATCACAATGTGCACCCAGATCTTACCGCCAGCGACAGTCAGCGCTTGAGCCTTTTCTTCAAGTGATGCTGTCGTCGTTGATTCTATTTGTGTCTATATATATTTCGTCCGCTCATCTGTGCCGATCAACGCTGTCCGCGACTCTCAACTTCGACTACCCGACAACCCCTCGTTTGCTGAGATATCGCCCCGACGAGAGCGACAAAGTGGCACACATACGAGGCAGATCAACAATACAATCGACTACGAGATGCAGCCATCCGAATCAGAACTGCATTTCCGTCAGTCCGTCGTGTCTATGTGGTGTCTATCGGTTGTTCTCATTGAACTCTTAATTTCCCGAGTCCATTGTCACTGGCGGAGGTATTAAGACCTATGCCAGCAATTACCAGGTCTTTGTATGACTTACATAAGCCATAATCGGTGGTTCGCGCGCCGACACGGGGGCCGAGCTAGAGGAAATGAAAAGCCCCGATTGGCTGAAAGGAACGTTCCCCTCAATGCCCAATCATAAAAGTGACATGATACTCCACAGTCGGTGGTTCGAGTCATAATGACCGTGACCGTGACCTCACCCCATGTTTTTCTACTCCTCTCACGCCTCTAAGCGACAACAACAAAAAGACAATGTGCATATGGTCGAACGAGGTCGAACGAATAAAAGAAGAACGACATGGAACGAAAATACGGGAATCGCGAAGATCGGCTTTAAGGGAAGTGGAAAGGAAGGAGCTTCCATGAGCCTTCCATATGCGTGCTTGTTCTTGATTGACAACTACAAGCATATGGTATTTTAAGTAGTTCGACTGTCGTTCGTTCCTGCCGTATTCGAGATGGTAAGTGGTGGTATCTTAACATTCGCCCGATTTTAGTCAGCATTTCGTCCGCATCTCCGTCAGTCTTTACGGAGCCGATTTCAAACATTGTAACCAAGTTCATGCTACTGTTCGTTATTGCTGGCTTAACCTGATCTCAAGTTTATGCAATCACAAGCTTGTCGTTGGCTAACCAATATCAACCCCATAGTCTCTAAGAGACGAGAATGCTGCCAGCCGGAGATTATATCTGCGTCTTTTCTCTACTAAAGAGTGGTATTTTCACCACGGAGACTACTAACATGCGACCAAGTTTGTCAGGCCTTGCTAGTGCGTGCAACAGCAAGAATAGCTCTGCCAATCTCTCCCCGCTCCCAAGAAACTCAAAGAAACTTTCCGCGCTGGTAAGCTTTATTATTTTCTTATTTATTTTTGGTACTTAATTTAACTGTAGCTCGTGGCCTTTTGTTCATTCGGTGGTACTTTACGTTTTCGGGAAGAGAGGAGATGGTCGCTCCTGCCACTGCCAGACTACAAGACCAACTCCGAGACACCGACTTGCTCTCAGCCAGAAGCTAACTAAGCGACGTCAGGCACGCTCTCGCTGTTTTGGCAACATCCGTGATTATTGATCTAATTTATTTTAGTTTATATATATCCTATATATATCATATATATATATATATCAAATAGAGTATTGTTAGCAGATTAGTATTCGTCCTCCCTGTTTGATCCCCCCCTGCTCGTACATATATCATCAGACATCCTCTGTTTGTCTGTCGTTCCCATCTGAACCAATACCATCCTGGCATCTTGCCAACAAAGACAAAGACAAAGATAAACGACAAACGACAAACGTCAAGTGTCGAGTGTCAAACGACAAAAGAACGCCAATACCGAAAATACATCACATCAGACGGGCCATCCAGGCGTCAACACCAAACTTATCGGACTGCAGCCGCCACTTATACAAGAACAGCAGACGTCTGCATGAGAGAAGAAGAAGAGAGAACCGATTGAAGAAGAGAATGAAGAGAAGAGACGAAGAGTCGAAGAGACGAAGAGAAGGAAGTGATCAAAAAAGAAATCAGACGGTTTTCTTGTGCCGTTCCGAAAACACACCTCTCCCAATATAGGCTCGACTATCTGCTCTCATCTATATTACCGTCCCGTCCCGTCCTGCACATCCAACCCGACGACATGGTATGTCCCAAGAAACACACTCTCTCAATATGGCACAGAATTACAGACAACTAACAAACCAAACAGGCTGGTCCTCCTTATGCCCTCCCATCGGCCGGCCTCGGTGGCTTGCCCATACCCAAGGTCGACGATGCCATTTGCGGCGTGCTACTCGTTTTCTTTGTCACCTCGGCCGTTGTCAACATGACCATCCTCCAGGTCAACATGCGTCGCGGCCACAAGTTTATCATGTCTGGCATGGTGTTTGGCTTTAGCATAGCCCGCATCACAGCTCTCGTCATGCGCATCGTTTGGGCCTCACGCCCGACCAACATCCGTATCGCCATTGCTGCCCAGATCTTTACTGTCGCCGGTGTCGTTGTCCTGTTCCTCGTCAACCTCATCTTTACGCAGCGCATCCTGCGTGCCTACCGTCCGCGCCTGGGCTGGAGCCGGCCTGCTTCTTACCTTTTCCGTATACTCTTCTACTCCGTGCCCGCCTGTCTCGTCATGGTCATCCCTGCCACCATCGACTCCTTCTACACTCTGGACACAGGTACGCGTGCCATTGACCGCCGCGTCCAGCTGGTGGCCACTACCTACATGGCGCTGCTAGCCTTTTTGCCCATCCCTTTTACTCTCTTGACGCTCTATGCGTCACCGCGCCCGCCGCACCACGGTACGCCCGAGACCTTTGGCCACGGCCAGATGCGCACCAAGATTGCCCTGCTGCTCTTTACTAGCGTGCTGCTGACTCTCGGCGCCTCGTTCCGTTCCGGCGTCAACTTCCAAGTGCGCCCCAAGGCCAACCCGGCCTGGTTCCACAGCAAGCCGTGCTACTACATCTTCAACTATGTCATTGAGATTATCGTCGTCTTCACATACACCCTGTCGCGCTTCGACAAGCGTTTCCACGTCCCTAACGGCTCGTCGGCGCCTGGGCACTACGGTGCCGGTGGTGAGATTGCCAACAAGGACGGCAGCAAGGTCACGGATGCCGAAAAGGGAGACAGCGAGAAAGATAGCACCAACGGTGGTGCCCCTCTAGAGCGCCGGTCAACACTGGCCGACCGCATCAACAACGAGGAGGATATCTTTGGCTCAGATACCGAGCGATCGGCCGGTGCCCCTGAGATAGAGGGGGCCAAGGAAGCCGCGTGGGAGAACCGGGCTCGGGCCGAGCTGCGCAACGAGCGGAACGGAGTTGTTGCATAAGTCATTGTATGTTTTGTGAGGCTTTTTTACTTTCCTTTGTTATTAGATCTGTGTGATCACAGCGCATATACCACTCTCTTGTTTGATGTTGGTTTGTTTTGTTCTATAGAGGTTTCTTGTATTTTATGATTAATTACTCACCCTGAATCTTCTTGATTCTATATTGACTGTTTATGTAATCCAGAGTCGTTTGCTTATTGTGCTCTTATACTCGCTTGAATAAAAAGCACATTCAGTGTCACTTTGCCGCAGACTCTACTTGTTGATAGTTCATGATATTGTCTTGTGGCGATATAGATTAAAGCAACGCAGAAATGCAATGATAAAGCATGCCCGAGTGTGTGACAGCAGAGGCGAAACGACAATGTAGGATGAAGGGCACAATATGACACAAAATAGGCAGAGAGCAAGAAAGACCAGATACAGTACAAGACCAGACATACAAGTATTAACTTTGAAATGCTGTTCGATATCCTTATTAAGCCTGTTTTCCTTTTTTTCTTGTTGCCATCTTGCCATAGTTATTGTCATATTTCTTCCCAAATATATTCCTGGTGCGTTCCCTCCGCTCGCCACTCTTGTCATTCTCATCCAAAGTCCTCCTCGCCATCCGTTTACAGGAAGTAATCCGGAGTGCGTCTGGAAACCATTGGCTCGCCCGCCCGTGGGCAAGGATCGAATTGTAGGCTGGATAGTTAGTAAGAATAACCAATAATCTGATTGAGTAATAAAAACTGACAATGTGTATTTAAGATGCTCGTCAATCTCCATAATCGCGGCCTGGTTACCACACCGGTAGCAGTAGTTGGGTGCTGTAAAAACATTAGTACTGTGACTGATAAATAGACAACAAAAGGGACGTAGAAAGACGCTGGCATACCCGAAAAGATTGTTACAACATTCCGATCTTGCGACCAGTTGTAACCCTCCATGACAAGCTGGTGGGCACGCGCAATCAGCGTCAGGCCGTTGTTATGGTTGAACGCCTCCGAGATGTCCTGGCCAAACGTATAGCCAGCACCACGGGGAGAGATTCCCCACCCACAGCGATCATCAGGGTCGGACCACAGAAGATCACACATGGGACCCTCATGCGGCACTTCCTGGATGCGGTCCAGGGCACGGATGTTGTCGAGTGTGTCGATACTTGGCGACAGGCCGCCGTGGAGGCAGAAGATCTGGTTGTCGATCAGGGCAGTGAGCGGGAGGTAGTCAAAGAGGTCGGTAAAGTACTTCCAGACGTTGGCGTTGCCGTACTTGCGCAGGCACTCGTCGTAGAAGCCATACACCTGTGTGATCTGCCGTGACTCGTGGTTGCCACGCAGGATGGTGATGCGTTGCGGGTAGCGGATCTTGAGGGCTACCAGCAGTGTGACCGTCTCGACGGAGTAGTAGCCTCTGTCGACGTAGTCACCCATAAAGAGGTAGTTGGTGTCGGGGTTGGGGCCACCAATCTTGAACAGCTCCATCAGGTCGTGGAACTGGCCGTGGATATCACCGCAGACAGTGACAGGGCATTTCTGGGGTTGTTAGTATCAATTCAGGCTTACGTTCAACAACAAGTTGAACAAAGGGAATAAAAAAGAGACATACCACTGGCTGAACATTGGACTCCAGTGTCAGGACCTCCCGTGCCTTCTCGCACAGTCTCTGCACATCAAGCTCGCTCAGTTGCTTGCAGTTCATTAGGTTCTCAATCCAGCCGTCGACTGTGGGCACGGTAGTCGGCTCCAGGACCGGGGCCGGAGGAAGGTCTGAAGGGGCTCGTCCAACGTCTTCCATCTTGGTGTCCATTTATCGAGTTCAAGAAAACTGCTAGAAGAAGTTATTGTTGGAGGTGGCGGAGGTATACTGAACAGAGCTCAGAGAGTGGCCGATAAAAGCCAAGGGTGAATGTTAAGGTGGTGAGAGGGGGTAGAGACGCAAAGGGGTATCTCGAGTCGAATTGCAAAGAAACAAGCGAGTTGCCGTGATCGGAAGGTCGTGGGGTCTAATCTTTGGTTAGTATTGCTGATAAGAGAGTAGAAGTTTGGTAGAGGATGAGAGAAGGGAGAGAGGAGGAAGGCAGGAGGAGGGAGGAGGAGAGGAGGAGAGGAAGAGGAAGAGAAAAAGAACGCGAGATGAGATGAGATGGAGACAGATGCAATCATCGGTGAGCGCGAGTCCGGATGTTGCCCTCAATTTAAGAGACAGCAGTCAATAGACAGCATCCGGGAGCCTCGTCGATAGCAACACAGCCTGCTCATGTGGCCGGTGGCAATGCCTATTGATAGCAGCAACACACGCGAGTCAAGGCAATTGAAGTCGAGGCGGTAGTGTCGACCTCCGATGGGCTGTATCGTGACATGACATGACATTGGGCCAT
The DNA here is from genome assembly GCA_029298715.1 of Ophiostoma ulmi. Lineage (NCBI taxonomy): Eukaryota > Fungi > Ascomycota > Sordariomycetes > Ophiostomatales > Ophiostomataceae > Ophiostoma > Ophiostoma ulmi. The sequence continues at coordinate 993,822 of JANSLN010000002.1, read as the reverse complement.
CCGGCTGACGCTGCGTCTCATCTCATCTCGCTGTCTCGCTCATTCTCGCCTAATCTTGCCCAATCTCGCTTCCGCCATGCATCCCTCTCTTTGTCCTGTCCGAAAGCAAACATACAATAAGGGCCGTGACTGTTGCACGTTCGCGTCACGATCAGACGGGATGAAGATGTTGTGTTGCTGGGGGGCAAAAGAGCCAAAAACTAGAGTCGCCGTCCAAGGTCCCGTCTGTGTGTCTAGTCGTCAAAAGATTGTCTTTTTTTTCGTCGTTATTTCTTGGTTCGTATTTTTCGTCAATATGTCGATTTGTCGTTTTCGGCGTCAAAAATACACGCAGGTGTAAAACAATGTCGTGATGTTGGTTGAGTCGAAGGGGGGGGGAGATTGCGGAGATGGGGGTGTGTTTTGTGAGTGTTTTTGCGTCTTAGGCTGCTGGGCTTGGTTCCCGCTGGGAAATCGGCTTTGGGTCTTTGGGTCTTTGGGTCTTTGGGGGGGGGGGCAGAGGGTTGTCGGTGGCGATGATGATGGGATTTGGATCTTTTTCTGGTTTAGCTTATGATAGGAGAGGGATACAGGTTATTATTAAGAGACTACACGAGGTTTAGAGAGGGGGACCTGTGGGGAGTAGGGGGAGGAAGAGGAGGAAGGAAGGAGGCAGAGGACGAGGAAAGAGGGACAAAGAGTGTTACAGTTACAGGGCACTTAAGATGATTGAGATAAGCTAGGGGAGGAGGGGCTGAGAGCTGTAATTCTAGAGGAGAGCATGACAGCACCTGCCAATTTTTCGCCTTTGTTGCCTTGTTGATTGTTTTGGTGGGCAAGCGCCGCCCCTGAAATGAGGTAAGATTAACATATGGAGTTGCTGTAGGGAATAGGAATGGGGGACACTGCTAGCCCAAACAGGGACTACGGAATGTCACGTGCACTGGCGTCGGGCTGACCCCACTACAGGTCGAGCTATGGCAGGCATGATTACGAAAGCTATTACAGGAGGTGCATCACTGTAGCTGTCGCTATATTGGCTTTGATACCAGCCAAGAACAAAATCGAGAAGAACTCGATTGAATTTAAATCAAAGGGAATAAATCGTATCTGCTAACAAGGCTCGACATAAGTGACATCATATATGCAAGAAACACAAAAAGACAAGACAGAAGCCTTGATCAAGCACTGGCTGCTACCTAGGACAGCCCGAGACCGACCGGGCCGTTGGGCACCCGCTGCACGACGGGCGCCTTTGTCGTCGGTTCGTGGCCGACAAGGTTGCGGAAGTCCATGCCAACATCCGACAGCATGCGCGCATGCTCCCGGGCCTGCTCCATGCACTTGTTCCATTCCTCGCCGCCGCGCTCCGTGCTGCTCAGCTGCCGCGCCAGGATGCTGTTAAACCTCTCGACTTCCTCCTTGGACCACTTGACACACGCGCTCATCATCGGCGGCGGGAAGCACGTCTGGAAGCAGGCTACCGTGTTGCGGATGACTGAAAAGTAGACAAACGACAGCTCCCAGATGTACAGGTGCAGGTCGCCCTGGAAGATGCACTGCCGCGACCGCTTCTGTATGATGTCGCTGCGCGCCTCGAGGTAGGCGTGGCGAGCCCGGTCTTCGAAGCCGAGGCGCGTCAGCCACGACACGTTGCGCCGCGTCTTGCGCTGCTCGTTGTGCGTGTCGATGAGCTCGCGGATAATCAGGGCCGCCAGCCGTGCCGACCGCTCCTCCACCTTGAACTCGATAAAGTCCTGCGCGACCGCATTGTTCTTGAGCCCGCGCACCAGCGCCTGCATCTTCTCGACGCGCGCCACCGACGGCTCAAACTGCTGCAATGCAATGTCAATGTCCAGCTCGTCCATCTGGCTTTCAACCCACCGTAGGTTCTGCTGCTTGCCGTCCACCTCAATCAACATGTCCTTGATGTCCGACAGCGTCTCCAGTAGATCCGTCTTTTGCAGGAGGCCCGGGTCGCGCGAGGCAAAGTAGTTGATAGTCTCCTTGGCCTTGTTGTTGGCCTCCATCTCTGACTGAATGCCACGCCGCAGATCCTCCACAACCTTGCGTATGTTGAGCAGCAGAGCCGATTTTTCAGGGTCGTCGGCCTTTTCTGTGCGGTAAATAACCGTCTCCTGTCCGACACCACGCACCATGACGGCATCAATCAGCTTGGACCGCCCCGAGCTGCCTGTACCGCCGCCGTTGCTAAATGAAGGCGCCGTCACAGACTCGCCCGACATGGCCATGTCAACAACCTCGATATCAAGCAGCGGCCAGCACCGATCAGCGACTAGCTTCAGCATGGGGCCGTTGCCGCCGTTGGGGCCGTCCACTTTCCGCTTCTTGCGCGACGCCACAAGCAGGTGGTCATTTAGCAGAAATATCTGCATTGCACGCCGCGACTTGTATGTCGCATTGTCCAGCTCGATCCACTGGCCGGCATTCTGCACAACGTGGCGGCCGATTGTCATGGGCAAGAACTTTTGCGAACCCTCGACATTCTTGTAGAGAGCCTGCATCTGCGAGTTCCAGAGTGCTGTGCGGTCCGCCACAGAGCTGCGCTTGTCGCGCTTGCTCAGCCCTGTAGAGAAGCCGACAGAGCCCAGACCGGTTGCATCAGCGCCGCTGGCCTTGCCGCCAGAACCGTTGCTCGCAGAATTGCCCATGTTCGACACGGATGTAGACGACGCTGAGCGCAGTGCCGTGGTGTTGACCTTGAGTTCCGCCATTAGGTTTTGCAGTGTGCGCATCTCATCTTTGAGCTTCTCAGCCTCCTTGCTGATCTTGATAAACTGCGTCCGGTTCTGGTAGAGGTTTGACTGCAGGTCGGCTCCCGCCCGCGCCCGCAGATCCCGCAATGCCTCTTCGTACCGCGCAATTTCCTCTTCCGATGCATCGCTTAGCATTGATGCCACGTACTGGTCTGGCGCCAGCTTCGGGTCACGTAGCGCCTTGATTTCCACAGGAATAGGTGCACTGCTCGGGCCGCCTCCACCTCCTCCGGGACCCCCCCGCCCAGCCCCGCGCTCATCACCGCCACGTGAAATGGGCATGTTGTTGGGCGCACCACCCGGTCGCCGGGAAGACTCATAACGGTCGAACGATGGTATAGATGGGACTGGTGGCTGAAACTCGTTCTTTGGCAGGTCGTTGAAGCGAGAGGAATAGCGGCGTTTGATGAGGTCGGATGTCTGTAATGTTAGCATTTGTTACTAGGGTACATTATACAAAAATGACACCTACTGCTCCGCTAGACTGTTGTGGCGGCACCCGGGCCTTGGGAATCGGCTGCATGTTGGCTGCTGGTGGCCGCGAGCCATCTTGGCGTGTGAGAGGGATGCCGTTATTGGGGTTGGGTAGCGGCGCCGAGATCTGCCTTGGCGCACTGATGACCGGTCGGCTCTTGCGCTTGGTGCCGCTTCGCAGCGAGATCTTGAGCCTGTCCTCGGACATGTCTGCTGTGTTATGTTTTGGGGCTCACTGTCAATGTTGTTGTTGTTGTTGTTGTCGTCGTCGTCGTCGTCGTCGAAGAGAAGTGCTGTCCCCTATCCAACCTCTGTAGTCCAGCTACAGCAAGCTAGTGAAGAGGCTGGTGTTGTTTGTAAAAAAGAGTACAGAGTGTAGTATTGATTGATGTATAGATTTATAGAAAGAAGAGGGCCTGGTTATCAAGTGTGGTGGTAAGATGGCGCATGTACAAGTCAAGCTGTTAGTTACGTCGCAGGAGGCTGACGGCAGCTCCCACCTCCGGACCCAGTTACTACAAGTCTACTCTGTTACGACTACGGATATGGTCACGTGCAGTTTCAAGCTTCGGGTCTCTTGGACTGCTAATGCTGGTCGCTGCAGGATTGGCCAATCAGTGGGGGCGCAAGCTTCAAACATTCCGTAATATAGTGGATAGGCAGAGCCAGTGGTTCTCTGGCGGGTGGTGGCGGGCAGGCATGAGCAGGCATAGAAGGCGCTAGAGGGGGCAGTTTCCCAGAACAAATAATAAAACTTAATACTAAAAGAAATACGAAAAAGAAAAAAAATAGCGTAATATCGACATTTCAAAAAATCGACGACCGACTTACCGCGGGCACCACCAACCACACCACAGCCGTTACTTGCATTACTTATATCTACACTACATCTGCCTCTTGGGTAAACCGTGCGCAGTATTGCAACTCAGCATACCACTGTACTTAGGGTCCCAGTACTTGTTCGCCTCTCAGAGCGCATCTTCAACAACATCATCACGACAGCCCGACCTCGGCGACGACAACGACAACAAACCGACTTTACGAAAGAGCAACATCTATAGACACCCGCGCGTTGGACTAGAGGAGACCACCCTTGACGGCGATCCAGACACAGTAGACGATCCGACGTCCTCCGTGTCTTCATACTCGACCTCCCCCCCCCTTCCATTCCCCTCTACATAACACACATCACATCATCATGTCGCAGCAATCAACGCTTTTTGCGACGGCCTCGGCCGCTGCAGTAGCAACAGGCATTGTCGGTGGGTTTTTTATATATGACTTTATAGGGCGTTGTCCCATATAATCATTGGGCCTATACTAACATTACAGCCTACGCACTCTACTTTGACCACCGCAGACGCACGCAGCCCGAGTTCCGCCGTGAGCTCCGGAGAAACGAGCGGCGGCAGGCTCGTGCCGAGAAGGAGCTGGCCCAGCAGGAGACTGTCAAGCAGCGCGAAGTGATCAAGATGGCTGTCGAGATGGCCAAGGCCGAGGGCTTCCCGTCGAGCGTGGAGGAGAAGGAGGGATATTTCCTGGAGCAGGTGTCCAAGGGCGAGGCCCTGGCGGCAGACCGTAAGCATCTGTCCATTGGCGATAATTTTTCGTTGCACGTACTAACAGAACAGCCACCAAAACGATTGAGGCGGCAATGCACTTCTACAAGGCCCTCAAGGTCTACCCATCGCCCGGCGAGCTGATCCGCATCTACGACCAGACCGTGCCCAAGGTAAGCAGCGGCATATATAGACAAGAAAACAGCCCTGCACACACTGGAAGCATCACTAACAAAACAGACGAGCCTGGACGTCCTGGCCGAGATGATTGCCTACGATACCGACCTCAAGCTGGGCGAGGCCGCCGCGCCCAACCCTGCCGATTTCCTGCCCTCTGTCGGCCTCGACTAAATGCATTTAGATGTTTAGATAAATTGCAAATCAACCAACTCTACTACACTCGACATACCGATCTACTTATTCTTCTCTCTTTTTTACTTTAATTATCTTTCACATTTTCATTTATATGATTCTCGGCACTCTGCGGCCACCGCTCCACTCCTCTCTTTATACCGCAAATAAAAAAACGACACAAAATTACCCAAAAACCACATTACATACATATACACGGAAGGGCATATGTTTTTTCGGAATACGCAATACACATATGTCCACCGCTCGCTACATAGGACAGGCCTGTCTGGCGAGGAGACGATGGAACGATCTATCATGGCAGATGAGGTGGAAGAGCAAAGAGCGAGAACAAGAACAGGAGGGATGGGTTGGGGTTATTTTGGCAACCGATAAAAACGGCATTATCAATGAGGGTGGAGGGAAGAGGCAGAGGACGAGAACGGCACTATATCGTCATAATAGCGTCGTCTTGTCCTGCTGTCCTCGTCTCTCTCCGTCCTGGACTTGTATGATCATGTATTCTTGGAGAAAAGCCCGTTTGCTGGTTGTTGGTCTTACTTCTGGGATGCATCGGCTAGTTAGGGTTTATTGAATTTACGTTTCACTATGATATGTGTGGCACTGATATTTGCGCTGATGATCTTTTCCTCGCTTATTATTGTTAATATGACGTTGACATAATTCACATGTGATTACTAAGCACAACTGAAGATTTTCATTTCGAACTTTAATTCATGCAACTGAACTTTTGTGACGCCAATTCTGGTCTGAATATAATAAAATAGAAAATAAAAATGGAAAAAGTAAACTACCTCTCAATGGGCCGGCCCTTACGGTCAACACGCGTGTCGCGCGGATCGAAGCCGCCGTTGCCCCAGGTCGCCCACTCAGCCGTCGCCGGGCCCATGTACTCCTCGGGCGTAAAGTCGCCATCGGGGCCTCTCTCGCGCAGCAGTTGGAAAAACTTGTCGTAATCAATCACTGTGTGCCACTTCCCGTCCTCCTTGCCACGGAACCGCTCGCTCGCAATCAGCACACAGCAGCTGTGCGCGTGCTCGGCAGCCAGGCCGTAGCCCAGACCACGCTTGTTCAGCTCGGCATCTAGCGCCGTCACAAACTCGCACACCTCGTGGTAAAAGGGAACGTTGGCCATGGTCAGACCGACACCGGCTGACGTCGACGTGCCGCAGAATGTGACGCCCTTGATCTCAATGAAACAGGGCAGCGCCTTCTCCACCAGGTCGGCATAGCCGCGCACCTCGTCCTCAATGTTGAAGCCCTTGACGAGCGTGAGGCGGAACACGGTGCGCTGCTTGAAGCGCTTCTCACGGAGAATCTCTAGGCAGCGCTGGAACCGCTCCCAAAAATCGCGGTGCAGCGGCCGGTCAATCTTGCGCAGCGTCTCGCGGTTGGAGGCGTCAATGGACACGTAGAGCTGCGTCACATGGTGCAGAGCCGCCAGCTGGTCGGGATGTTGCGCGTTGCACACCAGGAACGAGGAAATGTTCTCGCCGTGAAGCATGCCCAGGAACTCGTTGATGTGGGGGTAGAAAATGGGCTCGCCGACGAGCGACAGAGCACAGTGGCGGATGCGCATGGCTTCGGCAAACCGCTCGGCGCGCACACCGGGAACACCACGCATCATCTTGATCTTTTGGTAGTGGCCGGCCTTGACACCGTCAAAGATGAGGTCGGGCGGGTCGACAACCCAGCGCCAGGTAGTGCCGACAGGGTTGGTACCGTGACGCCAGCAGAACACGCACTTGTTGGAGCAGGACAGTGACGGTGTCGTCTCCATGCACTGGTGCGAGTTGATACCATAGAAGGAATATTTGTAGCACGAGCCGCGGCCGCGCAGGGCTGACTTGGTCCAGCGGCAGATCTTGACGCCCGAATGCGAACCGACAACAGCATAGCCCTGCTTGGTCAGGGACTTGAATGTCGGCGAGTCCTTGGCCACCATCTCCTTGACCGTGGGGGCCGGAATCACAACACCGTTGACCTTGCGCGGGCCACGACGCGCGACAGTTTTAGAGGCGGTCTTGGTCGTCTCGCCATAGGATGTGAAATCAATAGCAATCGGAGCGCGGTTGGCAGGGCTGTCGGTGATAACCTCTTCGCCGGCAGCATCGTCCTTGCCGCTCTGCAGCAGACGGCCCAGGTCCTCGACATCATCGACAACGCCTGCTTTCTTAAGACGCTTCACATTGGCAGCCTTTGAAGCAGCCGACGTGGCCTCATTGTTGAACAAAACCTCATCATCCTCGTACTCAACACCGCCGCCTTCAACCTCGTCATCCTCGTCCTCGTCGGCACTGACGTCCTCCTCGTCACTCTCGACAGGATCACCGGAACCAGCCACGCCCGTTCCCAGGCTGCCCGTACGTGCCAGCATGCTCAGAACATCCACGACACCCTCGGACCACTCGCCCAGACGCACCATGGCATCAGATTTGGTGTTGCCGCAGCCCATGGGATACGCACGCTTGCGGCCGGTCAGCTTGGCCATCCACTTGTCGAGCTCCTTTGCCTGGAAGCAGAAGCCCTCATCTTCGGTCGGCCAGCCCTCGCGGTCGCCAAAGCCAAAGACGGAGTAGCCAAGCAGTGGCGCCAATGGGGCCGTATCGATGCGGAAGTCATGGTGCGTCTCGCGCAGGTGCTCGAGGAATGTATCGTTGATGCAGTCAATGTTGTAGCTGGGAATAAGGAAAAGGTAAAAGTAAGTAGACGGAGCAGTAGAGTCGGCAGCCTCACCCTCTTTCTTGGGAGGGGTGATAAAGTACTCGTCCAGGTCAACATCGGCAATATCAAGCACCTTGGCACCGGCAAACACCTTGCCCGTCTTGTCCTCGGGTAGCTCGATGCCGGCCAGCGTCTTGCTCAGACCCTCGGCATAGTCGCGCACAATCTTGGCTGTGGCGCCGGTAATGGACGAGTAAAAGACAATGGTCTGGATGCGCTCAGGGATAAAGGCCGGTGCGGCACTGGCGCTGTTCTTGGGCAGCTCGCCCTTGATTCTGCGCGGGCCAGAGGCTGCAGTGCCATTCTTCTTCGGCGCTGTTCCATTTGTTGTAACCTTCTTCTGTGTGATCTCGACAGAGAGAGGTTTCTTTTCATTCGTCACTGGTGCTGTCTTGGTTTTTGCCTGGGCTTGGGCTTGGGCCTGGGCCTTTGCCTTGTCGTCAGCATCGTAGATCTTGGAGAAGACAAGCAGGCCGTCCTTGTCGTCGGACTTGGAGGTGACTTGGAGGTAGATGCGCAGGGAAACTAGCACGGTAAATGTGACTAGTAGGAAGGGAATGCGATATGCATGCCATGTATCAGCAGCAGCTGCCGGTCAGTTAGTATAGAGTGCATGAGACAAAAGACAAAAAACGATGCGCCCGCAAATAGCGCGGGGGAGAGGGCGGCGAATAGAAGGACGTACAGTCTATTATCTGCTGGAGAAAAGGGCTAAAAGCCCAAGAAGTCGACGCCATCTTGATAGCGGATTCCGTGAAAACCCCAATGTCAATGCCGTCAATTTCAGTGTCGACGTACTGGTGGTGATGGAGGGGGAGGTTGTCGGCTGGGGAAGGCTGACAACTTTTTTTAGAAGCATTTTGATAGACGCATTAAAAAATAAAGTGGGGACTCTAGCATTTTGCTACACACATTCAGGCCCTTTCCCCATTTTAGTGCAAGTCGCATTTGAATCAGCCCCTCACGATTCGCTATTCAGAGAGAAAATTAGTCATTCATGTATACTGCCACATGCGGTTATATCATCCGGCTTGTCAGTCGTCAGTTTAGGAAGGAGCGTTTTGATGAATATTTTATTATATAATCAATGGAAGATGTTATGAGAGAAAATGTAAAATAGAGAAAAATAAATAAAATAAACCAAACCAAACCAAACCAAACCAAAAAAGTAACAAATCTATCGTGGTATCTTGACTTTTGACGCAAAATGCAGAATAATTCAAGAGAAAACGCCCATCTTATGTTAAACCGCTGTCACATGAGACGCTGAAATACACTGAAAAAGAATGAAAATGAAAGAAACATAAAAAAAAAACAAAAAAAAACGTAAAGGTCAAGGTAAAAGCCAATCAGATGGCGCGGTTGCCGTCGACAGTTTTGTCCTTGGGGCGGAGGTCACGCAGACATGGCGCATAGAACATGTTGCCGTGAATAACCATAATAGCCGTCTTGATGGCCACCAAAATCCATAAACAAAAGACTGAGGCCGAGAACATCTGTAGAGTTAGTATTGTGAAAGAATAACGATAGACAAATAGACTCACCATTGTAATGACGCGGAAAAAGGTGCTGTTGAGCTCGGTGGCCAGCATGCCGGTGCAGCTGGTGAGCACGCCCAGAGGGAATACAAATCCCCACCAGCCCATGTTGAAGGGAAACGACTTGGTCGTCATGATGGAGATGATGGCAAACGCGAGCCAGCCAAGAGCTGCGCCCCAGAGGAAGAGACCTGCAAGAATGCCCATCATGTAGAGGACAGTGCCACCGTAGATAGCTGCTGACTCAAGAGCAGACACGGTACCAGTAGAACCAGTGATGACGGCTCCGTTGAACGCACCCGTAGCAGGTAGCAGCTGGAAGGCTACCTTGCCGAGCTGCTGGATGGCAAAGCCGCCCTGGCCCAGAGGACCGATGGGCAAAAACACAGACACAATCACTTCGCGGGGCGGCAGGTCGTGGATCTGCAGGCGCAAAAAATAGACGGTCATAATAAAGAAGGAAAAGGCCATACCTAGACCCCAGAGGATGTAGGACGTGACGAGCGTCGTGACTGCATAGGCATGGCTGGGCAGGATCTCAGCCAGCAGGCCACCGGACGCAGACGCGACCACAACCGGCACGACGGGTAGTAGCAGCGCAGCGGTCATGTGTGACAGCTGGTTGCGGTGGTGGTGGACAATGACAAAGGGGATGATGAGGCTGCAGGCACACGACACGAGCACGTCGGCCCACCAGAAAGCCCAGGTCACATAGATGGCGCCATGGCCCCAGCGCGCACACTCGAATACCATCATGTTGACAATGGTGGCAAAGCCCATGGGGATGCAGCCAAGGAAGAGGGACTGTGAGGGATGCTTGATCATGACGCCCCAGATCTCGGGGTAGACAATGTAGCGCGTCAGGGTAATGGCAGTAAAAGCAACAAACTGCAGCACATTGAGACAAAATACGACAATGGCGACATAGCGCACACACTCGGCGTTGTAGGGCATATTGTGCAGCAGGATAGCAACGGTGCCTGTGCCCATACACACGGAGAACCACGAGGGGGTAAAGTTGCGCACAATCCGACGCCAGCCATAGTTGTCTCTGCTGTCGGCGTCATCACCGCTGCTAGGGGCCATGGCACCACACGGAAGCATCGCGGGGCGCTTCCTGGAGCTACTGCAGGCGACACTGGAGGCACATGGAGTGGGTGTTGATGGAAAATATTCTGCTACTGTCGCCGCCGCCGCTCGTGGGTACTGCGGGACTGGGTCCAGGCCCTTTTCAAGATCCCGTTCGGTCATGGATGTTGAGTTGGAAGCAAGAATATTATTTGCGTCGTGTTCGTCGTCGACGGCGGCAGCAATGGACGTGTCAATGGACCCGGAGGAGGGCCGCATTTCGCTCGGAGAGGAGGAGGAGGAGGAGGTTGAGTTTGTGACTTGCTCGGCACTAGTATTTGCCTGGCGCAAGGTGTTGAAGAAGAAGCCGCTGCTCTCGGGCGTTGTTGCCATGGGATCAGCTGGATCGGTGGGATTGGGTGTCAGGCTCATATTAGCAAAGATGAGGGACACAGGAGTATAGTCGAGTACAATGAAGTATTTGTGTGGTTTTGAGGAAAGTAACCAGAGGCGATGATATAATCAAGGTTTGGCTAGTGTTGCTGAGGAAGGTGCGACAGCGACACACTTATTAAGCGTAGACCGGAGATGCAAAGTTGAGAGAAGCATAGGCAAAAAAAAAAGAGTGTTAGACTCTAGCGACAGCGGCGATCCCTAGATATAAGATAGATATAAGAAGCCCGGATATTGATGAATGCGAGGAAGAATGCAAAATAGTCAAACGGAAAAGGCCATATTTACAAAGAGCGAGAACAAGAGGGAGAACATCGCCGTCTCCGCGTGCCACAACGACAGCCAACGACAGCCGGCGATCACCTTCACACCATCACAGTCAACGGCATCTCGAACTTGGCAATTGCAGCTCTCAATACCACTCTGAGAGTCGTATTAGCTCGCAGAACCGGGTATCCTACGCGACTAAGCCGTTGCCGCAGCCATGGGGACAGGCTTGCAGCTGATAATGCACCGTGACCAAGGTCTTTCACCAATAGCGGTGTTCTTTTCTCCGCGTTGACTTTTGCTACTTTTCCCTTGAAAAAGTCTTGCAAACGAGTCATTCGACGTTGAAATGGCAAATGACTAGAAAACAATTCATAAAACTAAAAAAAAAACAAAAAAAAAACCGATAAATATAAGATTTGTCGTCATAGTCCATGCAGCCGTCAGCCCCACTTATGTCTCTTCTTTGCGCCAGCACTCTAATACTGTGTATTCCGAGTTTTCTTATCCCCACTGTTCCCATCAGTCGGTATGCTATTGTGACTTTGCCATGTTCTTGCCGGCGGTTGTCGGTACCGTTGACTGACTCGACTGTACCAGAAAAGTGGGCCCACCAAGGAGAAATCGGGCTTCAAGATGACATGGCTTGGTTCACTCTGTGATGGTGAAAGAAGACCAAGTATCAACATCGACAAATATATTTAAATATCCGCCCGCATGCCACATTGAGTACATAAATCTAGATGTTGTCTATCTTGAGTTTAGCTGCATGCACCTCGGCACTCCCAACAGCCGGGAGATGGGCGGGACGCGCGGGAGAGAGCGCGCCTACAAGCGAGTATGCGATACAGATTGGACGGATTAAAAATCTTATCTTCAGCTACTATATTTGCTCCTAAGCTGCAAGATAAGAAGATGGGAAAAGAACAGGAAATGGCTGCTTTAAATCGTCGTCGATACTGTCTACAACGGCTGATGCAACCACCGTTTGATTATAGTTTACGTACCTTAATATACACTGTACTAACTCTCTATTACATAATACAGACTTTTCAAGGTGAGCGCTCACATTGCACCTGACGCCGGCGCTATTCCCTCACGGACAAAGCGAAAAAATTGCACTCAAGCCACCCACAGAATAGTGGCTGTCCGCTATCCGGCATGACATATGTATCTTAGGGGCTATTTTCGTGAAAATGCTAGTTTTCGCCCCTGGAATATCCGATTAGTTTCCTTGTCCGGCGGCTTGAACGGCTGTTCAGCTGCTCATCTCAGGGCCTATATTGGAGGACAGTCCCTGTTACTGACATCTGCCGCCATCCCTCTATCTCTATCTCTATCTCTATCTCTCATCTCTCATCTGAGTCATTTTCTACAACTTTAGGAAACACAGTAAACTGACAAAAAAACAACAGTCACTCCGCCATCACGAACAACACCCGAAAGCACCTCAACATTATATCTACCGACTCAAAAGCACACATTGATAGGACACGGACACGGACACGGACCGCGGCGACTGCAACCTGCACTGCCTTTGCACAGGACTTTTGCTGCTGTCCTATTACGGCGCCCGGCGGCAGTCGGTGGACCCACAATTCCCGAAGTCAGACTAGAAATTATTTTTGCTGCGTCAGTCATTACGGTTGGATTGAGGTGAATCGGATACAGATAAGCTGGTTAAATCTCATTGAAGCAGTTGATTGTCTAATCTGTCTGTCTATCGATCTAGACGATAAGAACTCAATATTTACAAATTTGAGAAGCCCAAAACAATTTCAAGAGACCACTAAAGACCACTAAAGACCGCTGTAAACCAGTTGGACGACTACTGAAGAACAACCAAACAGCCACTAAAAGGCAGACTACAAACGACGGCAAATACTGACCAACAAACAGGCCATACACTTTTGGCCACAGGCGCTACGGTACGGCACAGTAGACAAAGAGCCCGACACAGACGCAGCAGCCAAGACCCTGAGCAAACAAGGCCTTTCTTTTGGAGAGGAAACAGACCAAAAAAGGCAGGCGACTACCAAGTCGAACAGAGATTGACAAAAGATTTCTCAACAGAAAGAGAAAGAACGACACGACACGACAACAGTCGTACGACACCGCCTCTTTCCATTTCCCATTTCCCATTGCAAGTCTCCTCAGACCCTCTCCCCTGCAGTCCAACGCCGCTCTATCCCGTTCTGCCGTGCGCCGTTCTGACTCGAGCGAACCCTTGACACCGACCCGACAACCACTAGCCCTTTCCTTTTGTTTCTGGTGTCTCTCTCCTCCCCCCTCATTCTCGTATGCAACCTTATCAACCATCAACCACCTGCAGCCCCCTCGCCCAACCACGACACGCCGCCCATCCCTGTATTCCCTATTCCCTAGAAACCCCCTCTTTCGACGTCTCCTGACTCTTTCATTGTCGTATCTATAGCCCGTCGATCCCGCTCTTTTCTTTTCTCTTTTCCTACCATAAGCGACCTATCCCGACTTTTCCTCTCTCCTCCTCTCAGCTCTTATTGTCGACGTGTCCTCATTTTCCTGTCCACATAAAAGATTGTCTCTCGTCGATATTGTTGTCTATCCTTCTGTCTTGTCGTCGATATCTCTATTGTCGATAATTCTTGATAATCTTTGTCTGTGTCTTGATCTGTGATAAGATCATTGTCTTTCATCTTCCATCCTTTGAACATAACCAGTATGACGGTCAGTGTTCTGCACCCGATGCCTTCAATGGCCGACGCCTCAATGGCCGACGCCTCAATGGTCGACACTAGCTCTTTCACAAAGCCTTGTTCGTCGTGTGGTGCCTATTCGCATCGTTCCGTCTGTGTGCCCGGCGTGTCACCCCGCTTTGAGGCTCTCGTTCAGGCACTAAAGCAGGCGCTGGGCCCTTCCTCGGGCCTGACTTCTGACGACGTCGATGTGAACCACCTCACGCGGCTCATGGCCGACTACGACGCCAATGACGAGGGCTGGATGCCCTACAACTTTGGCGACGCGTCGCGGGGATACACCCGCAACTTGGTGGATGAAGGAAACGGCAAGAGTAATTTGGTAGGTCTCAGCCAGCGTGTACAGCGTACAGCACTCAACACTTGTTGAGGCTCCGACTGCAACAACAACTGCTAACAAGTGAACAGCTCCTCCTGGTATGGTCACCAGGCAAGGGAAGTCCGATCCACGATCATGGCAACGCCCATTGTTTGATGAAGATTCTTCGCGGCGAGCTCACAGAGACGCGCTTTGCATTCCCCAAGTCGACCAACGAGGCCATGACGATAACGTCTGAGAAGACTTACAGCGAGAATGCTGTTGCGTACATGGCCGACGAGCTGGGCGTGCACAAGATCTGGAATAAGGGCAGCGACTTTGCTGTCTCTCTTCACCTGTACACACCGCCAAACGTGGCCAAGGGCGGCTGCAATGTCTTCAACGAGAAGACGGGCAAGTGTTCGCACGTCAGCAAGTGCGGGTACTACACCGCGTATGGCAAGCTGCTCAAGGATGCGTGAAGAGTATAGCAAGCGAACCCGAGGCCTGATATGACCATAATGAATTTGCGGAATGACTGAGAGATGATATACTGGCCTGGATCTTTCTTCATTCGTTGTTTTATTGCGGTTTGCTTTGTTCTTTTTCTTTGATATGTCTTGAGATAGCTTATTCAACACTTGTTATGATGCTTGCTTGTATCTTAGTGATGTCGACGACGGTGATATCGATGGCGTGACGGCAGTCTGACCGCTCAAGTGGTACACTTATTGGGTATATACATTATCGTCGGTCTGCTGGTGTGAATGGTAGGGTCGAAGAGGGTGGGTGATGCTCGAATTGGGTGGTAATCGCAAAACGGTGGGATGAAGGCATGGCTGCCACCAAAATGAAGAGGTGAGGTTGGATATAAGAGGAGAGAGTTCCCAAATTAGAAAGAATCAGGGAGAAAGTAGAAAGTAGAAAAGGCAATGGGAAACACACGAATAGAATGGCATCAGAAAATGACGAGCGAGGGGAGCAGGCGGGCTTCGGTGATCCAAGCCGATGCTGTGATTGGATCGTGACAATTGCGTGCTTTATCTAGGTCCACACCCCTAGGGGCGTGCAATCCGACTGCCGTGTCATGTGATGCGTTTGCTGTAGCTGTTACTATATTGGTCACTTACATTAATAGATATAAATTGTTTTTCAGACTTCATTTGATTGCTTTCATTTTTCTTTTTTTTCTTTTTCTTTTTTCTTTTCTTTTTTTACTTTCATTTGTTCCTTCATTCATTTCATAGAATGCTACATGACCATTCCCTTCTCATTTTCACCCGAAAGGTAGATCTCATTTCAGTCAACAGTTTGCAGGATCTGCCCCTTATTGGGCGGTCCATTGAAGTTGCCAACAGTACACGCCGCCTGGATAACTGTACACTTTTTCTCGTCCCAAATGGCACAGCCAACATGCCCTGAAGGCGGCGCCGAGTCGTAGCACGCCTTCTCTTGCTGCCAGCAGTCCTCGGACGCGTCCCAGCAGCCCGCCTCGGTCGAATAGCTCGGCACTTCGACACCGCACCAGTTGGCATTCTTGATGAGGCACGTCGACGGCACCAGCTCGACACCAGCCGACAGTAGTTTATTTTTGACAGACATACTGGCCATGCTCTGCTTCTTGATGTTGGACGCAGTAGGTGTAAAGACTGGCGGGCCCGGCATGGGATAGGGCCAGACTGGCTCGTAGATGTTAAACGAAACGGACGGATCGCCCGCCTTGACATAACCAGGGATGGCCACCTTGTACTCTGACGGGATTTCCAGCAGACTTCTCTGATTTTGAGTGGCCGAGGCAGACTCCGTGATGGACGGCTCTAGATAGATCTGGGCACACCCGACATAGAACTGTGGGTCGCCAATCTGGGCGCGGTGCAGTGCCAGTAGCTCCGGCCGGACTAGGTACGCAGATCCTGTCGGCAGTCCTACCGGCAATGTGATCGTCAGCAGTCCGTTGTTGGCTGTCAGCTTGTCTGTGCACCACTGGGCTGTGGTGTTGTCGTAGCCGTCCTCAAAGACCTTGAACCAGCCATCCGTCGGCGCGCTCTCTGTCTGGGCATCAGACCCAGACGTCAGTGGCAGCTGCTTCATGTAGACGGCGCAGGGTCCCTTGTGCGATGAGTCAATGCCACGGCCGGCTCGGCCGTTGTCGGGGGCCTCCCGGAACTCAAAAGTGAGTGCTGCTCCGGTCTTTGGGTTCGCAGGCACAGCACAGGTAAACTTGACAGCACCGAGACCGTTTCTGCCACAGACCATGTCGGAGCTTGCGAGATCCTCAACCGGAAATGTAGCCGTGCGAGGGTCCAAGGGCATGCGGACACAGGTGCCGTCGCCTTGGTCGATGCTGTTGACATAAAGTGTTGTAAACGTAGTGTGAGCGTGAACTGCTGTGAAAATCAACAGCAGCAAGGGCAGTATGGCTGTGGCGGGCGCCATTTTGGTGTCGAGGACTGTTGTCTGATTGAATGAAGCCGAGTCAAAGATTGAGTCAAGGATTGAGTCAAAGCTTAGGCTCAAAGGTGGGCTTATATTGTTTACTAAAGGCAAGGGCGAGATGACAAGACTGAAAGAAAAAGTGAAAGCGCATTGGTAGGCGGAGGGTGTTTGTGAACGGTGTAAGTACTAGGTGGTCTGTGCTAACAATAGGAAATTACAGAGTAACTCTCGTTGTGAACTTTCACCGTGAACAATTGCTATGAGAAAAGTAGATATAGACGTAAGACGTCAAATTGAGGGAATAATTAGTTTATATAATAACAGATGAACAGATGAAATTCCTAAAGAGTGAGCATGACAACTAGAATGAACAGAGACGAGACAGCATGAAGAGCGTTGAAGCTGAACAAACCTCAAAGGGGTAGAGGCCAAAGAGGATTATGCACCGATAGCAAACAGAGGCTCTTTATACTCGAATATAGAGAAAAATAGAGAGTAGTGATATTATCCTTCTTACCTAATCAAATCAATGACTACAGGAAATTAAGGAAGGCACACACATTGGCGTCACGGTCATACCAAAGTGTGCAGCCGCAGCCAGCACAAACGAACCATTGAGCTTTGCAATGAGATGTATTTCAAGCAGTTGAGCAGTTAAGCAGTTAAGCAGTTAAGCCTGGTCCTATACCATGTGTTTACGTGATTTCGGATCTGCCTGGCTTGTATGAATGCTTGTTTGCTAATGTCCTGCATGCTGGATGCTTTGTCTGCAGATGTCTTTGGCTGACGACAAGGGGCGCTACATAAAACGTGTGGTGCATATCGAAAGAGGCCCCGGGGTAGGCATGATAGTCAGACAAGAGTTGTATAATAAATTCCTTTGGAGATCTGTTGATATGGCACGGCACGTCTTGTACACTCTACAGATGGTAGTATATTCAACTATCAAGACAACACAAGAACTAGAACAGCAGAAGTAGCAAGTAGCCAATCATAGTGTATAACATATCGAATGTGTGTTCGTAAACTCGACTATCATAACCGAGGGTCTCACTATTGGTGTGATATTTGGTCGCTTGATGCCATCTACATGCTCTCGTTTTCGTCTTCGTCCTTGTTATCGACCAGGTGACGACAGCTCGTCACAAACATGTATCGCAGCACTTGACCTATGAATGCCTACTACCATATAGCAGTAACCCCAACTTTCAACAACCCTTCACCGAAGTTCCACCAACAGCAGAACGAGACGCCTAGAGACCGACGCTTTGGAGACGCCTCAATATATACGAAACGGCCCTTGTAGATATCGGTTGGTTGGCTGTCATGTTTCAGTGCATCTCTTAACAGAAGCTGTGGAAGACACGAATTCTGCATTGTTATCAGTAGTTACACCATTTAGTGCTGTTTGTATAGTTACTGTTTCGTCCTCGACACACACAATATACTACAAGATGTCGGTATTGATTATATAATCTCACCAAATCTGCTCTAAGACAAATCCAACTTGAACCGCATCTTCAGCTTCGGCAACTGCTATTAAATGAGCGGAGATTTCTCTTTCTATTCTTTCGCTAGTGTACAAAGTATACAATAAGCAGGCCAAGTGCTTTTGAACGCCGTCACCGCTTCCCTATCGTACATTGAAATCGACATGTCATATCTCGTCTTCATGTCTTGTCTTCAACTATTCCTTTCGGCTTTTTGACTTTTGGTATTCAAAATGACAACAATATAAAATTAACGGGCGTAAATTCGTGTGTTCATATCCCCTGCTCTCGTCCGTGGCTGACACCGAACAGAAGACAGAATGAGTGCTTTTGTCTTTGTTTTTTTTTTGTTTTTTTTGTTTTGCTTTTCCTTTGGTATATTCTCTTTTGTGAATGTTTGGGAAAAGGTCGGTCGGTCGTGATCGTCAGCCATCAATCGATGCTTAATACTTGCTGCTGCCTTGTCGTTATGCCAACCGATCCGTCTCCTTCTCAAAACCTTTCTTTTTGGATTTTTTAGTTGTTTGTTTGGTCAACATTTACTCGTTGATCTTGGCAAGGATCCTAGACTGTCAGCAACTACATTCCCTCTTCTTATTTTCTTCTCTTCGTCCTTCCTTCTTTTCTTCTAAAGGACCTCTAGAACTTACTCGCTGTCGCGGAAGAGGGTGTACTCCTCCTCGCCGACCTTGATGGGGCTGCCGCCGTACTGGGGAATCAGCACCTTGTCGCCGGCAGAGACACCCATGGGGGTGCGCTTGCCGTCCTTGTCCAGCGCACCGGGACCGACAGCCAGAACCTTGGCCTCGTTAAGGTCCTTGACGGCCGACTCGGGCAGGAAGATGCCGCTGGCAGTCTTGGTCTCGGCCTTGACACGCTGGACAATGACGCGGTCCAGCAGGGGGACGAGGTTCTTGATCGAACGGAGGGCGCTCTATTTGGTGATTAGTAGTCTGTATTTTATGGAGGTTCTCATGTTCTCGAGAGCCGAGGAGTATGTGGCTTAGCCGGCCGGTTTGCCAGTAAACGGAGGGACAGCAGCTCCGGTGCGCCGCAGCGGGGGAAGACATCAGGCAATGTGGACAAGGCGGGTGGACGGTGTCGATAGGTGCTAAGGTTCACTCACCATTTTGACAGTTGTGTGGAGGTGATGGGTGGTGTAGTAGAGAGAAAGGGAATCGTGAATCGAAAGGTCTATCGTGATCGTGAGAGGTGACTGTTGTCAATGGGGAGGAATTTTGTCTCTTGATCTTTTAGCGGGCAGAGCCGAAGAAAATAAAACAATTAACCATTTTAATTTGCAACCAATTTAATTCCAAAATACAGCATCGAAGAGCTTCCAAGAGCATCTAGAAACACCATAGAAACTAGCCGATCACCGACGAATTACAGCAGGCTCTAGCGAATAAAACAAAAGGGAAACCGCCTATGATACCCGGCGCCACAGATTTTCCGATACCGTTACGGGGGTATTTTACTGGTTAAGAGCGGCAATGGTGCTATTTAGGACCCATTGAAATCGCAACACCAGTTTCCACTCTGGATCCATCACAGTCCGGGGAATCAGTTGCATTGATGTTGAATTTTACTCGAGACTACTAAAGTCACTGCTCGAATGGCTTTTTAGAATTACTGTTTGTATTAATGTGATTGTCCAAACTATGTAGATGTGAAGGACCGGTCCGTGGTGATTCTAGTAATGAGTAATGACAATGCAAAAAAGAAGATAACATAAGAAACCAAAAAAAAGAAAACTAAAAAAGAAAACTAAACAAAACAAAAGATATCCCAAACAAAACGTAACAACCTTAAGTGAATACAAGGGCAACTAAAAATGGCAGCAATTCAATAAGAAAAACCCAACATTCAAAAGGCGTGCTTGCGCGTACCCTCTATTTCGGCGGCGGCGGTGCCGGCTGCTCCAAAATATGCGTGTGCGAGCTGGCCCGAGTCACCCGGCCAGGCTCAGCCTGTCGGCAGATCACCGTATTGGCGACCCACTGGTCCTTGAGAATGTCTGCCATCTTGATTCGCTCCTTGGGATCAATCGCAAGCATCTCGCCAATCACGTGTCTGCTCTCGCGCGGAAGGAGCCGCAGAATGCGCCAAGGGCCCTTGATCACCTCACGCTTCTCCGCCGGCTTCTCGTCCGTCTTTTCAGACTTTTCGGTCTTCTCGAGAGACTTCTCGTCTGCTGGCCGGTCAGGATCCTGCTCGACCTCGTCCGCCTTTTGACCAGGCGTATCTTCTGCCTTGCCGTCTTCAGCTTCGGCCTTGAGCTTGGACTCTTCCTTCAACTCCTCCTTGGGCTCCTCCGCAGCCGCCTCCACCAGTGTCTTCTCCGACTTGTTGTCAGAGTGGTCAGAGTGGTCGTGATGCGATTTGCCCGAGCCAGAGGCCTTACCACCGGCGAGAGCCAACTTCTTAGGATCGTGTCCGGGAGTCGGCTCAGACGCAAATAGCTTGTATGAGTTGTCTGACATCCGAGGAACCTTCCACGGGAATCTTCGCAGTGTCATACAGCAAAAAATAATCGCCAATGACCAAATGTCCACAGCTGTAGGGTCGTACTGCCGCTCGTCATATACTTCGGGTGCCAAGTACGGGTCCGATCCCACGATGCCCGTCGCCAGCACCGTGCCAGTCTCAAACGGATACTTGAACACGTGTGCGCTGCCAAAATCAATGATCTTCATGATACCGTGCTCGCTGACAACGACATTGTCGAGCTTCAAATCACGGTGCGCCAGGCCCATGCTGTGCAGGTATGTCACGCCGCTCAGAATCTGCAAGAAACAGCACGCAACCTCCGCCCGCGTCATCTTGCCGGTCATGACAATCGCAAACAGGTCATATGGCGCGTACTCCATCACCTCGTACCACTTTGTCTTTTCGCGGATTATGTCCAACGTTTCAATAATGTTGCCGTGGTGCAGAGAAGAGCCAATGCAGTATTCCGCAGTCAGCTTCTTGACGTAGTCCTTTTCGCTTTCGTGCGTGTGACGAGGACGGAACTCCTTGACTGCAAACACCGTATTGTCCTCACTCCGCTTCATGAGCCGTACAGAGCCGCCCGCGCCGGATCCCAGAACCTTGCCCAGCTTGCCGTATTTGGTAGTCAGGCTGTGCTCGTCGCTAAATGGAATGTGTGTGGACGATTTGTTGGCGGTACTGTTCTTGGCCGAGCGGATAGACACAGCGGGGGAGACTGCACGCTTGATTTTGTGGTGGTGTGAAGGGCCCAGCTTGAAGAACCGCTTCAGGTCGGACATGGAGCCCTGCCGATTGTGTATGTTGCTATCGCTGGTAGCCAGTTCTTCTTTCCGGTGGTTGCCAAATAGACCAGAGTGGCGCTTCTCGTCCTTGGCCTTGGCCAGTGATATAGTCGACGCCGACGGCGAGCTGTCCTTTCTTCTGTACACTCTAGGAAACACAAAGCGCGGTTCCACGACTTTGCTTTGGGGTGGGCGTTTATTAGCCGCATACGGGTCTTGTGGCTCGCCCGCAGGTGTGAATGGACGTGTGTAGAACTGCGACGCCGAGTTATTGCGCGATGGACTGACTTCGCGGGAGACGGGAAGCGACTTGCCGCTGCCGCCGCTTGAGCCGCTGCCCGTTGGGCCGAGGGTGAACATGCCCTTGCGGTGGTTTCCTAGAGATGCATTGTCATGTCCACTCGAAGACGACACGGGACGGCGTCCCACCTCTTCAGACGACGAAGGCCTTGCAATGGATACCTTGCCTCTTGACACGGGCGGCGACGCATCCTTTGACGAGGATTCTTGTGGGGTGATAACACCGGGGCGCAGGCTGTGTGGTGCGGTGGTGTTGTCTGTTGAGACGTGGGGCGACACTCTCTTGTCGGTTTCGAGGTAGGACTGACCCGAGGGCGTCAGGGGAGGCGAGTTGATGCCGTGGACTCGTGCGCCGAGCATAGGAGAGCCGCTCGAGGCAGGCGTTTGCTGACCGCTAGCATGGCGGGATTCGTCATCGTGTGAAGCAGTCTGAACATTAGCATGAAATCTATACTGATACGGCAGATTAAAAAAACAATAAACAAAAACTCACTCTAGATGCTGGCAATGACACGGGCTCAAAGGCAAAGTTGGCAACTCTAAGACCTTGTAAACGGGCGTCGCCAAGTGATGATGTGAGCGCAGAGATCTCTTCCGGTGTCACTCCGTCGATGATGCTGGAGGTGGTGTCGGGTCTTCTGCGGCCAGTGGTCGGAGGAGATTGGCTGGTATTTTCGACTTGGTGCTGGAAGCGAAGCGAGGAGCCGGGCCGGTGCTCGCTCGGAACGCCGGGGAGGCCGGTGAGGCCGGAAGAGCCGGGGCGAGCTTGTGCGTGCTCCTGGGGCCGGTCTTGGCCTGCCATGGTGTTTGTTAGTGATGCTGCAGGCGGCTGGATGCAGACAGGCTGGGATGCAGGTTTTTGATTCTGCTGTGGTTGCGCAATGCGTGCAGCTGTCGGTATAATAGGCAGATACACAAGTACACAAGACCACAAAGGGAGAACAAGCTAGCCCACTGGAGTGCGCGTTTGTTCGTGACTCGGCGGGGTACGACTTCCAATCGCAGACTATGAAATTGCAGTAATTAAAAGGTAATCAGCGGCTTACCTTCGGGCAGAGGATCCGCCGTGGCAGGCATGATCCGTATATAGATAAAGTGCGTCGGCGGGGATATGTAGAGGAATTAAAATGCTGGAGATTATAGTGATTGCAATGCCTAATATGCTTGATTTTGCTTGGAACAAGCTGCGACGCCGGAGGGAGCCTTGAAGTTGGTGACTGAGGGATGAGTCGCGTGCGGTGGAAGGATAAAGCACTGTGTCCGATTAAATGCACGCCTGTAAGAACGACGGGATGGCGGAATGTAGAGCTGGGCTGGGCGTCACTAGGCGTCACTAGGCGTCACTGGGCGTCACTGGGCGGGCGTGCACTGGGATTGCTTCGCAGTGGTCGGTTGAAGCTGGCCGTCTTCTTGGAAGTTCGGTTGGTCGAATTGGGAAAATCGGGAAAAAAGGGAAAGCGATAAGGAATAGGTGTGGATGGCGGGCTGGGCGGGAATAAAGAATAGTAGAGTAACGAGTGTGCGCAGGGCGGGCGTGGGGAAGGGCAATGGCAATGGCTGACAGAGGTAAAGATATTGTGACGCGGAACGAGTGAGTTGACGATGTCTAGATTGGATGTTGGGGTGTTTTAAAGAAAGAAGGCAACAAGTGAAAAAAAAAAAAAAATTAGAATATTAAACTGGAATTATAATTTACTACTATATTCCTACTGAAGAAACTTCACCGTGCTGAGTGAGTGTTTGGCCAGGCCCAGCACGGGTCCGAATGCCGCCACCCACAAAGGCAAGAGCGAACGGGCGAGAAGGCGAGAAAAGGACAGTCAAAAAGCCTAGAAGGGCAGGTAAGGGCAGGGACAAAGCAAGGACAGGGCAGGAACGAATTAATAAACGGTAATTCACAACAGGAAAGGACGACCAGTGTTCCTGTCAGAAACGACGTAACAGCTAAACTCGTTTCAGTTTTCATATTTTGAAATCATCGAATTTTGCATCCAATTCTCTAATTCCAATTCAATTGACATAGTCACAAAGCATGCTCAATGCAATTCGAATTTCTACAGGCATCCAGAAGCAAAACAGCTGCAGTGGATGTGAGTGAGTGAGTTCTGGCGGGGCAGCCGACCCACGACTCCACGGCGAGTTAAGATACAAAGAGGAAAGGGCGGCCTGGCTGGCTACAGAAGTAGCTTTCTCGTGACGTTCCTTCCCGTACGACTGCGGGGCAGCGAAAGAAGAAAGAGGAAGGGAGGACGAAGGTAGAAAAAAGAAAGGAGTAGGCAGACCAGAACAAAGGAAAGAGCGATGGGCAATAGCTTAGAATACACCTTCAGTCAGCAGCACATGCTAGCCTCGGGGAGTTTGTGACTAGATAGTAACAATGGCGATTCTTCAAGTATTTTGGAATACTCTTAAATGACTTGGGTTTGATTTATTATTATTGATTTGATTTGCATGGAGGTGGTGTGGGTCACTATCATAGAGCTTCCTTGAGCTTATAAAACGTAATCGGCAGTCTGTATGTTATGCGATGGACAGAGTTGGCAGGAAGCTACGGGAACTGGCAAGATAGATACCGACAGGAAAAGCGAAGTCGGTGGCAGGTACAATTGAGGAAGACGGTTGCACCTTCCTTCTTTCTACTCTATTTCTACTCCATCAGCCCGTTTACCGGAGTACAAGTGACAATCCAAACTCTAGAACAAGCAGGCGTGACCGGACCAATCTATACGAAACACCCACAAAAAGCTTAGTAAATACGGACAAATCAAGAAGCTCTTGATGTCACAACGGAGAACAACAGGCAGGTACGGCGATTCAGGACCGGTACCTGCCTAGTGTTTGCACATCCACATACCTTTTCAGTTGAAAGTCACCAAACTCGATACACTCTTATCTCCAATATTAAGTGCCTAAATTTAGAAACATTCATAAACTGGTTGGATTAGCTTGATTATTAGTGGCCACTGTGGGAGCTCTCTCTACTTGTCAGTGTAATAACACCTGCTGTTGACATCATCCGTCTATCTGATACGTATCTTGCAGTAAATTGCTGTCCAGGCTTTTGATAAAGATTCACTATTTCTTCTGCTGCTAAAATGCGATTTGCTTCGAGTAGCCGGTATCCCTTATTGACACGACCACGATGGCATCGACTCGGTTCCGGGGTCCCAATCACGTCGTCGTCATACCGGCCCGGCCCGGACAACCGGCTCCGGATGCCAGCCGGCATACAGTCTATGACTGGGCTTCAACGCCGGACTCTTCACTTGGCACCGCCGTTTCTTCTGGATGACTATTTTCCGCGATACCAGATGCTGACCGAGGTTGAAGCATCCAAGAAACGATCTCGAGCGTATGCGCACCTCAGCAACTGTAATCTATGTCCACGGCTGTGCGGCGTGAACAGGTTCGAGACGACAGGCATGTGTCTTGTCGGCGACACGGCCAAGGTCAATGTGATTGCACCACACTTTGGCGAGGGTATATATATAGTTCACATGCACAGTTTTGTGATGACGAGTGAAGTAAAGTGACTAATAAGCAGAGCCTTGCATTCAGGGACACAACGGCAGCGGGTCTGTTTTTTTCAGGTATGTTGATGTCATCACGAGGTCAGAGAAAGTTACTAACCCTCCATAACACTACAGTATGTGTAATCTTCGCTGCTCATTTTGCCAGAACCATGATATCAGCCACCAGCGCAACGGCATGGACCTTGCACCCGAGGAGCTGGCCGAGTGGTTCATGAAGCTGCAGCAGGTCGGCAACGTCCATAATATCAACCTGGTGACCCCTGAACATGTGGTGCCCCAGGTAGCTTTGGCCATACTGCACGCTCGCGATTTTGGGTTGAGGCTGCCCATTATCTACAACACGTCTGCGTTTGACTCGCTGGCGTCGCTGGAGCTGTTGGACGGTCTCGTCGATATATACTTACCCGACTTTAAAGTGTGGGAGCCGGCCACGTCAAAGAGACTGCTGAAAGCAGACGACTATGCAGCCACTGCGCGGGAGAGCATCAAAGCAATGCACGCACAGGTAGGCGATCTCTGTTTCACAGGTGACGGAATAGCCAAGAGCGGCGTGCTGGTGCGGCACCTGGTGATGCCGGGACTGGAAGAGGAGGGTGCCACGATCATGCGGTGGCTTGCAGAGGAGGTGTCGAGGGATATGTTTATCAACATCATGGAGCAGTACCACCCAGACGCACACGTGGGAAAGCCAAGACGAAAACGAAGTGCAAGAAGCAAAGCTGCATCAGATGGATTCGACAGGGATGGAAGTCATACGAGGGAAGACCACGGTGGCGCGGTCAGCGACGACACAAAGGACGACCTAAAAAAAAACAACTCAGCACCGGAAGAGGTTCGCTATGCAGACATAAACCGGCCAGTTAACACACATGAGATAAGTACAGTCCGCAAAGCGGCAGAAGAGGCTGGCCTGTGGAGGTTCTGCGACCCTCCCAGACACGGCGGATTCAATATTTGACTGTTTTGATTGTATTGGCTTGAAGCGCGGCCCTAATGGCTTTCAGTTGGACTTTTTTCTTTGGCCGTGTCTGCCGACTCGACAAGCCTCAAGAATAACCCTCTAGTATTGAGATGGTTGGATCTGGACTGGCTGATTTCCGCACAGGGGCCATGGGTCAGCAAGAGGCCGGTTTTGGAGGGACGAAGAAAAGAAGAAAAGAAGGAATGAATTCGAAAGGGAGTATGAAGAGACAAGAAAATGAACAGAGCGAGTCAGTTGATCTAGATGTTTCTACTGCAGATGCACCTCTCTTTTATTTTCTTTCTATTTAGTCCCTGTTCACCTATTGTCTTTAAGCCATCATTATTTTGCTTTTGCTTTTCTATTTTCTTGTTCTTTTGTTGTGTTCTATTTCTCTTCTTTTCAGTTCTAATAGGCTTTTCTTTTCCTTTATGTTCAACTTTGTTCCGTTATTTATTTTATTAATTCTTACTTATTTTCTCCCCCCTGCTCTCTCTACTCTCTATTATTTACTTTGTATTTCTTTTCCTTTCTTCTCTCTCTTCTTTCTCTTCTCTACCCCATTCACTCTGCTACCCATAAGTCGGAATAGATGCACCCAATATAAGTGTCTAGTTTCCGGCAACGAAAACTTTCAGACGCATTGGGAGTGCTAGGAACTAGACGCAAAAGGCTCGCTCGGCTACTCTGTTCTCCATACTCTTTATTAATCACTCTTTGTCTTGGCTCGATTCATGTTACATGTTGTGGCCCGATTTCCTAAAGCGGAACACCACCACATGGCTGCTACGACTCAGGCAGCGACTTACATCCCTTGGTTGGACCCGTCTTTGTTGACAAACCCATCTCACCTATCAACACCTCTGCCACGCTTTATGCTCGGATTTGCTTGTTTTATGTCTATTGATTTTTGTTTTATTTGTTTTAATTGTGCTCAACTCATAATCCTCTTTACATTATGCCCTCCCACAATGTTTAATACAAGACAGTCCGGACGTTCCTGGGCGAACTGGGAAACCAACACTGATGATCCCTCTCGCCTGCTTTCTTCTCCTGTCTTTGTGGCTCTATCGTGTAATCATTCCCACCATCTCTACTATATCTTGTTCTCCAACACTCACTTATGAATGCACGACATTCGCGACATTCATTGCGTCTTTATATATCCAACTGTCGTCTACCTTTACCTCTTTACCATTTATCGAGCTTACCACCACGTTTGTCAAGATATTACTTGAGACATGGAGTGCACTGGGAATAGCAACACAACACACGACGATACCGTGCTGACAACTGCCCAAAATGTCGGCAATGCACTGCTGACACTGCCGTCTATGGCCACAACCCCCGACAGAGCTGCCTCCAAGCAACAAAAAAAGAAGCAACAGAGACAACAGTCCCAACCAACCACAAATACCCCCAAGACATCACAGCAACAGCGGCAAGCAACTGTCAGCAACACATCGACGCCGCGATCCCGCAACATCAGGATAGCAACGGAATTAAGCTCCCAGAAATTACCCCAGAGACCACCCACCTACAAGAGGTCCATCACCGAGTCGAGAACATTTGACCAGATCCAGGCCGAGCACCTATACCTGCTGTCAAACCTCCAGCAGCAAGAGGCCCGCATACGCACACTCGTGGCTGCTCTGGCCACTGTCCAGTCCCAGCTGCAGCTGCAGCTTCCGTCGACCACGGCTGAGGCTCGTCGTCTGCGCAAGAATGCCGGCTTTATCAAGAGCAAGATAGCCGACGCCGAGCAGCAAGAGCGGCTGGCTCTTCTTGGTATTGGCCATGTCAGTGCCGAGTTGCAGAGCCGATACCGCCATCTGCAGCTACACCAGCACCTGTACCATCAACAACAGCACATTGCACATTTGTATGATCACTATGACCAACTCTCACAAGTGCAGCTGCCCGATACACCCTATCTCCTGCCTCAGCAGGGACTGGCATGCCCTCCTTCGGAGCGTATCTTTGAGTATAATGGCACTGAAAATAACACTGGCATGGCGGCTATCCCGACGAGTAGCACCAAGCCATGGCAAGAGGGAAGAAGCGGCGGTGAGACAGATTTCATGTCTCCCATGAGTCCCCTCGCACCAGTCTTTCAGCCGAGTGCATCCTTTTTCTTGGGTAATAAACATACAACGGCAAGCAACGGTCATGTCATGGTTGATGCCATCGACAACTGTGATGTTACCGGCGAGGATGACACCAAGCAGGAGAGCCTCGGCGGTACCACCTTTGCTGGCGAAGCTGAAGTTGATGGAAATCTTGACAATGTTGACGTTGTTGACGTTGTTGACGATAAAGCTGTCGGAGCCAAAATTGTCAACTTTACGCCTCGGCCTGTCTCAGAGGATGAGACCTGTACCAAGAACGACCAAAAGAGCAAATCGGGCGTTGGCATTGCTGATATGCACTTTATCTTTGATGCCAATGGTAACAACACTGGTGTCGGTGATGGCGCCAGTGGCGACCCTGACGAGTTTATGCCGCATGCGATCCGGCTTAGACGAGGCTCGCATGATGGCAAGCACTACCATCACCACTCCCAGCCACTGATGTCAGCACGGGAAAAGCGGATGAGTCTGCCCCCTGTGCGCTTCTCCTGGCCCGAGAAGGAGGAGTAGATACATTTTCATTGC
Organism: Ophiostoma ulmi; assembly: GCA_029298715.1. NCBI lineage: Eukaryota > Fungi > Ascomycota > Sordariomycetes > Ophiostomatales > Ophiostomataceae > Ophiostoma > Ophiostoma ulmi. Next base: position 964,929 of record JANSLN010000002.1, on the reverse strand, counting down.
TGTTTTTTACAACTTGTTTACGTGCCAATCGGTTCCTTTCTTTTCTTTTTTCTTTTTTTTTGGATACATATTCAGCGGTTTGTATCATCTATGAAAATCACAAAAATAATCTATAGTTTGGTCTGTTTCTGTTTTGTTTCTGTTTTCTTTTCTTTTCTCTTGTTTGGTATTTTCGCCCATCTCTACATTTCATCTCCTATATGAAGACAGCATTAAAATATATAACGATCTAAACAAATAAAACGACATACACACACGCATATGCATATATATATATATATATATAAAGCAATGTTATCGCCTGAGCTTGGGCTGGTATAAGGGAAATTCACACAAGCAAAATGCCTCCAGATAACCAATAAGCAATACATTAAACTCGCTTCATCTCAACTAGGCAAACTCGCCGAACTGGCCATCGTCAAACCCGAGCTCAGCTGCCGACTTCTTCTTCTGCTGCTCCTGCTGCAACTGCTGCTGCACCTGCTGGCTAAGCAAGGCCGGGTCGCCTACAGAGCGGCGGTTGGCAGTGCGCCGGTTCGGCGGTGGCGGTGGCGGCAGAGAGAAGCCGGATCCGGGAGAAGAATTTGAAGACGAGCTCGTAAACGACGATGCTGACGGCGGTGGTGCCAGCGAGAAACCAGCTGTCGACGACTGTGATTGCAATGGGCTGCTCGTCTCGCTGCGGCGGCCAAACTTGCTCGATCCGCCCAGATTGATGGTGATGGTCTCGCCCTCCTTGAGACTGTAGTCACGCTTCTCGGCCGCCGCCTTTTCCTCCTCTTCCTTTTTGTTTTTGCTATTTCTGGCCTGTGATGACGTGCCCGACCCAGACGCTGAGGCTGACTCCAGTCCGACCGTCTTGCGCGCCTCTTGTAGAGCAACACCAAAATCAAATGCGTCTGGCCGCTCTTCAAAGCCAATGCCGATCATGGCACGATGGCCCTGACCGTCCTGCACACGCACGGCAAAGAAGCGCGAGCTGTCCAGTGCCGCTTCAATGACACCAACGTCGTTGTAGGGCGCGGCAGCAAACAGCTGGCCCGATGCCGGGTCTTCGAGGATGACATCGACCTTTACTTTTTCTGAGGCAGAAGAATCATCATCGTCTGTGTCTGTACCAGTCTCGAGGACACGCAGGCGGGCGGTAAAGATGTGCCGTTTAGGGTCCTCGGTCCAGGTGGCTGCGGTGTAGCCTTTGGTGGAGGTCAGAGGCGGGATCTGGTAGACGTGGACCTGAGAGCCAATAAAGAGGACGCGTTGGATGGCGTTGGCCGGCAGCGGCTGGCCGGTAATTGGGTCAATAGCAGACATTGTTGATGGTAGATGGAAGGTGGTAAATAGGAGGTGAGATGGTGAGATGGTGAGATGTGTAGATATAGATAGTAAAAAGGAGTGAATCAGATGGTATTTATGAAAAAGCAGATAAATGAGAGCTGAATCAGTTAGCCGTATGAAAAGTGACACGTCAAGCTGCAGCCACACATATGGGAAAGCTAGAACGAGACCGAATTGTGCTGCCTGGCGATGCGAATCCGACGATGTAGAGAAAGCGATGACGGCAGTTCTCTCTCATTGGCCTCATCAGCTACAGCTGTTATTATGCTAAGCTGTCTTTAGTGTGTTCTGTCCCTATATTCGAATACGAATAAGTGTGACAGGTGGAGCCCCAACTACCCCTCTCATAATTTGGGCGGTGGCGGACGGCAGAATACAATCCCTCTCTGTATTCAGAATTGAGTCACGATTTTTTGAAAGAGCAGCCGAATGCGGCAAGATCGATCCAACCTCAGCACACACCACCTTCAAGTCAACCACACTCGACTGCATGCTTCCCTTGTGCCGGCGCATATCTCTGCCGCCGTTTTCAATCATCTACTTTGCCTCCATCATCTCATCGCCATCCTCAACACCACCACCTGCACCATCACCATCGCCATCGCCATCGCCAGCGCCAGCGCCAGCGCCAGCGCCAACTCCATCAGAATCAGCCGTTTCCACCCCAGTCCTTGACGATACCCCGAACGCCGTCCCTACACCCCAAACTCTCAAAGAGACACAGGTCGACTCTACACAGACCACAGACACAACAGCTGCAATGACCGCCCATGATTCGGCTGCGCCTGCAGAGGTGCCTCCTACCTCGTCAAAGTCAAGTAGCGAAGCCTTTGAGTATGCATTCCATTTCTATTTATCTCTCTCTCTCTACATCATTTCCACCGCCACTAACTGTCCAGTGTCGTCGCCACCTACAACCGCCTGCTCGCAGAAGATGCAGACCTCACAAAGCCCGTCGCCGCCATTGAGGCCCTCATCGACGTTCTCCGCCATACCACCTCGTCCACCACCATGGAGACCTGGGAAATCACAAAAGCCCAGGTCGCCCGCCTCCACTCCGCCGTTCCCAACTCGCTACCCCTAGAGGCCGGCACAAATGTCTTTACCAACTTTCTCGGCATATCCATGCGCCAGCCCTCGCTTTCCTCTGTCAGTAACAATGTCGTGTCCGGCGGCCTCGATAGCTTCGACAAGATCCGCCAGCACCTGATCGACAACAGCCAACTGTTTGCACAGCGCGCCAAAGAGGCCCGTGACCGAATTGCCGAGCGTGGATGCCGTCTCGTCGGCCACGGTGATGTGGTGCTGACGGCTGGTGGCTCGCGTGCCGTGCGTGCGCTCCTCCTCAAAGCCGCCGATCGTCTGCGCGAGTCATCACCTGCTCTCGACTCGACTTCAGCGCCCCCCTTTACCGTCCTGTATGTCTGTGACGAGCGGTCGCGCCAGGAGTCAGACCGCGCCATTGCCATCCTGCGCCAGCACAACATCACCGTCTATGAGATCGATCCCAGCTCCGTCGCCTATGCCCTCGAGGCCCACAATGTCCGCTCCATCTTTGTCGGCTCCGAGGCCGTCACCCACGACGGCAAGCTTGTGTCGCGCATCGGCACTTACCAGCTGGCCGTCCTAGCCCAGGCTGCCCACCCGCCGCGTAATGTCTATGCCCTCGCCGAGACACACAAATTTGTGCGCAAGCTGCTCCTCGGCAATAAGGACCTAGCCCGCATCGGCATCTTGCAGGGCTTTGTGCCCACTCCGGTCCCTACACGCGCTGGTGTGCCCATCACCACCAAGCCGGCCCTGGCCTTTTCCGAGCAGGTTGACGTCACATCACCAAACCTGGTCACCAACATCATCACCGAGAACGGCATCATCGACCCATTTAGTGCTTATCGGATTGTCTCATATTAAAGAAATTCAACAAAAAGAAAATAAGAAAAAGACGCAAAAGAAAAAGAAAAATGCAAAGTGGTACATATACGGCGTTTAGGCTCTTGGGATTGGATGGAATAAAAAAACACCGGTGGTGCAGTGCGTTTATGCCATATCAGTATTTATTGTATTCAAGCGACAATTTACCAAATATATAAAGCTATTTTGATATCCAAACCGTGAGAAGAAGCAGTAAATGCAAAAAAAATTGGGTAAGTAAATAATGGATTAGGTAAGAAAAGAAAAGCAATAGGGCCAAAGACAAAACATAATAACAAGATCAACCTAGCAGCCGTTTTTCTTGACCGTATCCGAAACCATGCAACCCAGACAGACGAAGGAAAATAAGGTTTGAAGAAAGAGGCGTAAATCATGTATCCATGTATCCAAAAGACAAAGGGGTAGATTTTGAAAACAAAATCCTAGTCCGAAATAGAGAGAAAGAATGTTGATGAATCCAAGATGAGAATGCCTAGCATTTAATCTAGGTTGTAAAATTTAGATGTCGCGGACCAGACGCGCGCCGACCCAAGCGTAGGGGTAGTTGCGCTGGTACCAGTTGACGCTATTAATGTCAGTAGGCGCATTAAAAAAGTATCAAGGCAAGATAGAAGGAGATACGTACAAGGACTTGCGTCCCGCGATGCGAGGGTGTGTGGCCCATGAGCCGCCCAGGACAATGTTGTGCTTGCCATCAAAGAAATCGGCCGTGTATGCAGGATACAGCTTCATAGGCTTGAATCCCTCATGCGCAAACAGGGCAGTGCTCGTCCACTCCCAGACACCGCCCATCTCAGCCTGGCCACCGAGACGGCTGCCATGGGCCGTCACCGGCATCGGGTGCCAGTGCTGAAGGCCGACGTTGGCCCCATCCAGATTGAGGAACAGCTCGTCAGCCTGGGTAGAGGTGGCTGCCGGGGGGGTTTCCTGGACGCCATTGTTTGAAAGATGGCCATTAACGGCAGGAAGATTATTTCCAATCTTCTTCTCAGCCTCTAGCTTCTTACGCGACAGGTCAGCGTGCTTGTAGATGCTGCGAGCTTCCTCAAACGTAGGAATCCGGCCACCCATCCAGGCAGCACAGCCATTAAGCTCGTCATATGATGCAAAGATGGGCCAGTCCAAGGCGTGCTCAAGGGAAACTAGGCCGTAGACGGTCCGGACAGCCTTGTCCTTCATGAAGCTAGGCGGGAGTGTCTTAGTTATTTCTTTGGAGTGGCCGTTTGAGTGGCCATTCGAGTGGCCATTGCTCTGTTCAACTGTTGCCCACGATGCAGGAATTTTGTTTACACCGTTGTTGAACATGTAGAGAGCGTACTAAAATGTTAGAAATGATGCGACTTATATTATGCTTATGAACGAAAAACAAACCTCTTCGTTGGTAATGGGCCGGCCCTGGGCCTGGAAAGCCTTCACGCGTGTCATATACGCTGGCTTTTCGTTGTCCCTATCGATGTTAGAAAATAGCCATACTTATCCGTAAATCAGGTAAGAAAGCTTACCATCCAAAGTGCTGGGTCGGGTCAGTGCCATTGTCGGGGTCGTCAATGCCGATCACGACGTTCTGAGCCGGGATATCGAACCACTGGTTCTCGACGCGAGCAGCGTGAGCTCTCGTTGCCATACCGGCAAAGTCTGGCATGGGAACACCTGGAGGCGGCAGGGTCTTGTTACTTTGAAGCATCATGTAAAGAAGCGTCTCGAGGTGCATGAGCTCGTGCTCGAAACCAACCCAGATGGCCTGAGCAGCCTGGCGAGGAATGGGCGCATGACTCTTGGCCTGTAGCTGGTCGCCGCCATTAGCGGCATAGTAGGCGGTAATACGCTCCCGCACACGCTGTTGGTAGATAAGAATCTCGTCCAGGGCTGGCCACTCATCGGGAATCTCCGAGTGCGCGTGACACTGCTCCGGGTTGTCCACATCTGGGTCAATGCCTCTTTCGAAAATTGTGGGGTAGTAGGACGGCTCAGTTGGGGCAGTGTTGGTCGTCTTGTTGAGCTGCACGTCAACAAATGTCGGAATGTGACCCAGATAGAAGATGCAAGCATTTCTCAGCTTGATTGGTTTTTCAAGGAGATCTTCATTGGGCAGCATGCGACGAGTGACGGTATCCCAAGCCTCCCATATGGACTCCCAGTCTTTCACCGACGGGAGGAGAGACTTTGCGTAGATGGAGGGGAGCAGGCTGAACGGCATTTTTGGCTTGGTGAGCAGGTGGAGGCCTGGATTGAAGAAGACATGTCAGTTGTGTGCAAAATGTATAGTGAACGTGTAGAAGAAAAGCTCCAACTAGGATAGGATGAAAGACTTGAGTAGAAAATGTAGCAAATTAAATGCAGGAAAATGGGATATTGTGAATAATTGAAACGAAAGTAGAGGACACAAAAAAAAAGACAATAGTAAATTCTGTAAGCCATGTTTGAGCACAACAGTTTAACTTGAGTTGCAATGAAAGTGCAATAGTATGGCGAGCTGTGTACGCATATGGCAAGCCAATAACATGAGTATGAGGCTATCACGGAAGCTTGGCATCATGATCTTGGGTGGTGGCAGATGGTAAGCTATCCAAATCAGGCAGCCTTTACCATGCCATGACAAGTGGCTGGAGCCGATGTCGTGCAGGCCAGTGGGGATCAAGGAAAAGGATAGGCATCGAGAGGGAATAGGGTGGAAATGTGCCGGCAGTGTTTTTGATGTTTCAATCGAATAAAATTCAACTCGTAAGTAGACACAAGCGCACACGACTTGTACAGTCGTATAATTAGAGCGGCAGGCAAGCGAAGAATGGAGCAAGAGAAGAAGAGAAGAAGAAGAGAGCGGAAAGGAACACTGCAATCCCCGCATAACGGCACAAGAACCGAGTGTCAGGAGACGTGTAGTATCTGTAAAGCACACTCGTACTCCATACTCTATAAGTGTAAAGTCGGACAGGTACAAAGATACAAGGAACAGGCAACCAGTAGCGGCCTGCATAGGGTTGCAGGCTGCAGGTTGCATGCATGTTGCATTGGGTACAGAAGGGACCGTCTTTTGGCAAAAGGTTCTTTTCTTCTTCTTCTTTCTTCTTTGGTAATTATTAGGGAAGCGATTCCCAGCAAGTTGCAAGGCAGTGGTTCCGGATCCACTGGAACCAAGTCACACGCCCGGGGAAGAGGGGGCGGTTGGATGTATGGCGAAAATGATAGCGTGGGGGTAAAGTGTAAATTGTGTACATGTCCTTTGTACTTGTGTTTGTGTGTGTCTTGAACGGGTGAGAGAGCGAACAAAGAATAGGAGTGTAGGGTGATATGGATTCAGAATGGCCTGCTTTGGGCATATTAGGCAGTTGACAGTGCCGGGAGCGTGAGTGGATGTTGACGATATTGGAGGCGGTGTACGGAGATGAGCATAGTAACGAGTGGGAAGAGAAAGGGGAAATATAGAACAACGAGAAGAGAGAATAATATAGTGACGAAAAAGAAGAAGCACAGAGAGAGAGAGAGAGGCCGTGAGGGGGGGGGGGGGGGGGGGGGGGGTCCGAAAATAAGAATAACGTCAACTCACCATGTTCTTTGTTCGAGTTCATCCACTGGACAGACCCAACCAGCCCAGACGACCGCCAAAGCGTATCGGCATCCTCGGGCGAGTACTTGTAGCTCTCCTCGATTTTGACGCGTTCGTGGGCCCGGACGAGCTCGCCGAAGATGACAACATCGCGTACGGGTGTGTAAAAGGCCTGGTGGCGGCTGCCCTCGGCGTCGTGTACATATTCGCCAATGATACGCCAGTCTTCCGGGTCAAAGACCTTTTGGTCGAGGATGCTGTTGGCGTTTTCGAGACCATTGTAGTAAAACCTGTCGGGGAGTTAGTTTACATATTGGTGAACGGCAGAAACGGAGTGAGACTTGAGAGACGGAGGGAGGAGAAGAGGGAAAGAAAAAAGGGCAGACATGCGATTTCGGGACAATGCGGGATCTTGAGATCATACAGTATCAACCAGAAATCGGAAGGAGCGATACATTGGGGAAGAAAAAGAATAAAAACAGGAAACTCACTTGTGTGTCACGCCTTCCTTATCTACAAGTATAAGCGTCAGTATTTCCTAATTCAGGAGGCACGATCGTGGCAATCACATATAAACATACCGTTGTAAGCGTGACTAATACAAATACCCCGTTAGTATTTTCTTCTCGCTTGTCGAATATCAATTTACATAATCACTTACTAAACTTGGGCCGCATTGAGACAGCTGTCGAGGCCAACAAGAAGGGCATCGCCATCGTGCATAACTTGGGCAAAGCTGCGGAGAAAGGCGACAGACTCGTGCTGGGTGAAGTTGGCGATGCTGGAGCCCAGTGTGAGAATTGTCTTTTGGCGGTGGACAATAGCGGGCGTCTTCAGCCATTCGCGGCCGTCGTCATAGGTGCCGAGCAGGCCGAAGCAGCGGACATATTCGTAGCGAGGCAGCTGCGAGAGAGTGCGTTCAAGTTCTTGGCGAGAGAGGTCAAGGGCGTAGTACTCGACGTGTTTGTTGGCCTGTTCAAGGGCCTGCAGAATCAGGTTTACCTTGCGAAGGTTTCTGTCGTTGAGGTAAGATTGAGGTTAGAAAAGTGTGTCAAAGGAGATGTGTCAAACATTGAGTGGTTGCAGACGCAATGTATGGATAATATCAAGCAAGAGGTTCGAATAGGCAAGCTGAGTAAGAGAGCTCGTGACTACATACCCGCTTCCAAGCTCAATGACCATAGAGCCTTGGGGAATACGCTTGGCAATGTCATTTGCATGCGTCTGGAGGATCTCAATTTCGCTATTGGTCAGGTAATACTCGTCCAAGTATGTGATCTGTAGAGTCGTGTTAATGCAAGTCCAGTGTTGTCATAGATCGGGCATCAGTAGTCGGTGTATGCTCGTGCATGTGCATGTGATGGGAAGAGAACGAACGAGGTGGGCAAGAAAGAAGACAGATGATGAGGAGTGAGGAGGGAGAAGGGAAATGGGTGTGAACCAAGCATTTGGGGATACGGCAGGGTGGATTGGGCGTCGGGTACGGAGCGGAGAATAAAGAATATTGAAATAGAGAGAGGGAGGATAAAAGAAAGAAAGAAACAATGGGAAAGAATAATAATAATAGAGGATAAAAGGAGATATAAAGTAATAAAATATTAGACAAGGAAAAGAAATAATACCCCGGATGCAGACGGATGCAAAGCTTATGTGAGGCCTTGCGTTGCTGTCACTTTTACATTCCGGGGTAATAATAAATTTAGGAAGAAAAAATATAAAATATGACGGCAGTATTCAGTGGGAAGACGGCTAGCTGAGGAATTGGGCAGGGAAAACGAGGCGTGTGACAGGAACGGCGGAAAAAGGACGGGAGCCAAGGGAATATCAAAAATAATCACGAATCAATGGAGGTAGCGGAGAAAGAAAAACAGAAAAACAGAACGAAAAAAAAAATCAAACACCTGCTGACCTCTTCAAACAACTGCAGACCCTTTTCGTTGTAGAGGAGAAGAGTTGGCAGAGTCCGGGGACCGATCTTGGGACAGAACTGGGACTTGATCATGTCACGCAGGTTCAGCTCAACGGACGCTCGGCGGATATCGATGATTTTACTGGCAGAGCGGGAAGACTTGGAGGACGGCCAGGTGACGGCAGGCAGGGACCGGGGAACAAATAGCTTGCGGTTGCTGTTGTTGCGGTTGTTGTGGAGGGTGTTGATGGTACCGTCGGCACCAGGCACGGCCTCTGCAGAGGGAGACATGGTGGTCTGAGATCGAGGTTGAGTCGAGGATGAAGTCAGTGTTGAAGTTGCCGGTGGTGGTGTGATGGTGTAGATGGGGATAAAAGAGTAGCTTTGGAAATCCGGGGAAATAGAGTTTAAGGAATTCAAAGATGGGGATGAAGCTGGAGAGATGAGGAGATAAAGAGATGGAGTTGGAGGTATTTCAAGTTTAAAAGAACGTTCGCAAGCTTGGTTTATATAGCGAGGCGACGAGGTGCTTCTGGATCTATGAGGCAAGCCGATGTTTTGGGAGGTACTTTTATTTCTTTCTTCTCTAGCTTGGAAGAAACGGTGTAAGATGCAAAAGGACGATTAATAAGGAGATTATATGTAATAAATAAGGATAAAATATAGAATAAAATAAGAGAGGAAACGAAGGGAAATATATAAATAAAATATTAAAAGATAAAAACGGTCAAAGATGTAAAAGGGGGAACAGGTACGTTGTGGGACGACGTGCGTTGTAGGAGGTAGAAAGTGCAAAGAAGAAATAGAATAAGAGGCGAATAGTGTTCAGAGTGTATTAGATAGAAAAGAATAAGAAAAGGAAGGGGAAAAATACAAATAAAGAGGATAAAACCAGACGTTCCTGGGACTAGATACCGAGCAGGGATGCAGACGACACATAGATCAATTAAAAATCCAGAAATGATGTCAACATGTCAAAGTAGAGGCATGGCAGCTGACTTGTGATGAGTGGTCGGGTAAGAAGAGAAGCGGAAGAGAAGAAAAGGAGAAGACAAGAAGACAAGAAGACAAGAAACAAGGGGAGGCCAATTTGAATTAAACCAATTACTATCAATTTAAGTAATTCCAACTAACAACTACTGAAAAGAAACTACAAGGAAGGCGTGGTCTTGTGTTGGTGTGCGTCTTGGACGTCTTGTGTGTGTATTACTTTAGGAAGGAGTACGTACTTTTCTATTGTCGCCTCGTTGCCTCTCGTGTGGGAAAGTACAAAGTATATATGTACAAAGTAGTCTAATTAGAATACTAGGAAAATACTACCATACCTGCATAGTGCGTCCCGGCTGTCTACAGCGTGGTTGATATTTTGCTCCTTCAGGCAAGCTCCAACTGTACCCCGCTGTATGGTTTGCTGGCTGTTTCCTTTTCGTGTTCTTCCTTTATTTTTATTTTTATTATTTTTCTGTTTATTTTAATTTTTCTGTTTCCTTCTCTTCTCTCTTTGTTTCATCATTTCTTTACAGCACTATCTTTCATTGATTACTAAAATTAACTATCAATAAAATAAATTGTATATGAGCTCTTGTAAAGACACAATTGAAGTCTTATAGAGAACAGAAAAGGGAGCAAAAGAAAGACCTATAAATAAAATAAATAAATAGATAAAACTCCTACCCCTGGTTCCTTCGCTTCCGTCGAGGTCGTGACCACATTGCCGGAGACGCGTACTTGTCCTCTTCCCCTCTCTCGTTCTCGTTGTCTCCCTGTCGTTGTCTTGCTGTCTCTGTCTTGCACGCCGTCGGATAGAGTCATGCACCCAGTTGCCAAGCTCCGTTGCGGTGCAAACCGGCACGTCCGGTCTTGGGCTGTATTTTATTTTCTTGTTTTTTATTTCCAATTCTTAATTTTCAATTATCTTCTTTGTAACTTGATCTTCTATTCTTTATCGATTACCCTCTCAATGCTGCATCTCACAAAGAATGGCAAAGTGTCAAGCTGAGCTCAATGTAAGCTATCCACAATCCCAACCCGCCTGAATCAACTCTAGTCATGGCTCACCGTAGATGAGGTCATGGGGCCACTTATCAAGTAACAAGAAACACTTTTCAAAGAATAGAGGCAGACGTCTAGAAGACATTTATCACGTTTATCGATGACTCATCAACCACGTCCCGAGCACGGAGCTGCGGCAGTCATAAGTCCATCGGAGACGAGCCCGAGAACAATACTCATTAACTAGAAAGTAACGGAATAATATTAAATATCCTTGCAGACTGATACATTTAAAAGTTACGATAGTAATGCGGTGTGTTTATACAGTGGTGTAAAGATATGTCTGGTGTACGACGTGACCCAGAGCCGGAGCGTTTACAGCCCAAACAGGAAGGAACAAGCAAACTGGTGGCTCCACTCCGCGCTAACACTCCTAGAGGGAGAGAGAGAGACCCACTAAAAACGGGATACCTCTGCTTCGTACGTCTCACTGTCTCGGCGTCCACATGAATACTATTTATCCATCGAGCCATCTTATCTGCTTACTTGCAGACGAGCCAACAGACTAGCAGACAAATTGTAATACTACTTGTTTTTTTTTTTTTTTTTTTTTTTTTTAAAGGAGACTACTATACGCCTTTCACCGATGCCGATGCCGATGGAGATGAACGATGGACGACAGATAATGAACGACTTCCAGAAGAACCTAAGATAAGACAAGTAGACAATGTCGGCGGCTTCTTGAAAGGAAGACGTTACGGTGAGTTCACCTTGATAAAATGTATTGATAAGGAATGTATCTTAGACAGTAGTAGGCCTGTAAGAATCGTGCGATCTCACGCGCTTGACAGGATTCAAGCATCGAGAAATGAACGGCACACCACAAGGGTGGGAAGGAGAATAATTTACATTAATTGTTTTAATATCTTAATATCTGAAGGAATCTAATTGAATGAAGCCACCGGAGTCGAACAACGTGCATCCGATGTAGCTGCTGGACATCAGGTGCCCTGCGTGCAGGTGCTGTGTTGTCTTTGTTCTTACGTATTACACGACACACACGACACACACGACACATACGACACTTTTGGCTGCTTACATTTCAACGTGTTCTCGTCTCTTATACTCTACCGCCTTTGGTGTGTCTCACTCGGCTCTGCTGCAGCTGTCGCGGGGTGCAGCAGCGTGCAGAAGAGCTGCCATTGCCATTGGATTACATTGATTATGCAAATGGTATTGGGCCTCAGTAAGGCAATCACAACAGCAATCACAATAAGCAGTATGCAATATGCAATAAGCAATAAAGCAGGTCAGAAGACAAAATCTACTCCTTTTCACTGCATCTCGTTGTTATTATCTATTATGTGTGCATTTGATTTGCATCCGTGTTCCTCTGTGATACCGTCCTCTCCACTCACGAGTTCATGTGATCTAAAGATGTTTCAGGCATCTCTTGGAGTTGCACTCTTCCGGGCAGTTTCCGTAGTTTATATTATTCCACTACAGGGCTTAAGTGGTTTTTGACGTTGTATTCTAATAACGTTGTTATCCTCGAACCTTTTACTTACAATACAGCCAGATCTCGTTAATGGCATGATCATCAAAGCAAAAATAGAAATATACCCGGAATAAGCATGAATAAAATCTACAGGCTCCAAATAACCCCCATCGACTGCACATTCTGGTTAGATAATAACATTGCCTGCGATTTGCCTGGCTAGTCCGTTGTCGTGCACAAGCGGCTTTCTGGGCGTGGGGGAGTAGAACACATGATAATACGAAAAGGATAATTAATATGGGGCGTCGTTCTCTAATAATTATATCTCCCTTTCTCTACAATCAACATGTACATGCAACGACGACATACTCTGTACATTCGTAAATATTTGCAAGTAAATTTAGCTGCAGCTGCATGGGGCTGACTGGACGGAGTCCGATACGAGGACTCAGACTGGGTGCTTTATTTTCATTTTTATTTCTATTGTACTGTTCTACTCCTCTCTGTCGGTGAGCGTTGTAGAGGAGTTGGTAAAAGCGTGACGAGAAGAGGGGACGACGAGGGGACTGCAAGACGAAAAAGACACAAGAAGCAACAGCAAATAAAGTCAGAGACTGCGATGTTCGGCCCCGTATTGTCTTACCCATTTCGTAACCTGATTCGTATCGTATGACTCGTGATAACCTGTATTTTCACTCTGCTCTTGTATAGAGTACCTTTGAGTTCTTTTCTTTTTTGTCTTCTACTTTCTGCTTCTTTTTGATTTACTCTGTACTTACTTTGTTCCTTCACACTAACCCCCACACCAACAGGGCGACAAGCGGTGACTGATATAATAACAGGATTAACGCTGATAAGTCGATTGTCAAAAGGGGTACAAGTCAAGGCAAATATTCAAGGTGAGTCTTGCACAAGCATATTTCCCAATTGAATACTATTTAGTTAGTGACCAACCTCCGGTGTTGCCCGAATAAACCGGCCAACGATCACAGCTAGAGATGAACAGTAATGGAGAGGGAAAATATGCAAGGATTCAAGGTGGCATTGTGACAAGGTGAACAAGCCCATTGAGCTTATCCTGTCCCGAAACAGGAGAAACTGCGCGGGAGTAATTAATGTAGGCATTTACGGTGTACAGCGGAACAAGCTATTGGAGGTTCACACGACCGAATGCAAGATAAGTCAACTTGACAGTCAATACAAAAGTGGTGTTCGGTTTAAAAGCTAAAGGATACGGTTTGTTGAGTGTCCGTTTAAGTGTTGGGCTTTCAATGAAAACAACATTACACTTTTCTTGCATACATAGACTTACTCAACTCCTCAATAACTACGCTCAACCTCAACACGGAGCCTTGTCAGTTTCGGGATATCGGCCCTAGATTGAACACTAATCATGCCGCCGGCTCTTGTTGGGATCTGAGATCTGATTAGAAAGCGGCTGATAATACACATCGTAGACTGTTAGATAAATTCCATCATAAATGACAGCCTTGTTCAATTGAACGTTTTGATACACAAAAATACCACAAAAACATTTATGTAAAGGAGAGAGTTTTCCCCCATACCTTGGAATCGGAAAGGTCGCGAGGGGATGCGGGGGTAGACGAGCTAGGACCTGGGAGTTCGGAGCTGGGAGGCAAACAGGTAATATGAAAGTCGGGACGGCAAAGTATCGAGGTACAGTCACATTGGCTTGATGGTCAAAGACACTGACAACTAAAACGTGTTGGCAAGGTCTGGCGTCATTTCGTTGATATGTAAGCATAAGCAATAGTGTGTCACCTGATTACGTGTCAATTTTGTGTCAAAGGGCGTGGGTGTCGCGTGCGGACTGGGAGGGCAAAACCAAGAGGGGAAACCAAAGACATGATAACGCAGACACGGGAAAGAGCGGACGCCAAGACTTGAGATACTCAAGATTGGTAAGCCGGCACGTTTACGGAGGGACATTTGGGTCAAGGAAAGAGCTGCTGCCTGGCTCCAATCTCCATCCGACGCGGTCCAATATTACGACTCGTACGGCTCAACACTTTGGTCTAGACGAATATGTGGTGTTCCTCAGCCTCGAGTCATGTAACCCCAACAACAGCATCTCTGTGCTTCAATATTGCATACGGGCTATACGGAGTACGTTGGCATACACTGAGATACTGAGATACGGTAACATGTGCTCGGCCTAAATCCCACCGTCTTATCTATTCTCGTTGGGAAGGAGCCAGCATTGTATGCGGGAAGGAACAATCTGTGTACAATATAAATATATTTTAAACCCTCTCTCGTCAAGTATTTAGCCTCCTGTTACCCCTCCTTGTCTTCAGAATACCATCAATACCATCCCACATCTACTACTACGCCACCATGACTGAGACTACGTATCGCGCCAACTGTCATTGCGGCAAGTTTGTCTATGAAGCGACGCTTCCAGAACCCCTCACCGAGGTATATGTCTGCAACTGCTCTGTCTGCACCAAAAAGTCATATCTCTTTGCCTTTGAGCCCAAGACCGGCATCAACATTGTCAAGGGCAGCCTTGATGAGCTCAAAAGTTACACCTTTGGCGAGAAATATGTTCACAAAGTGGGTTGCCAGTTATCAACTCTCAAGTCTCACACCCGTATGATTAGGCCATCCCTACTAACTGCTAGTTCTGTGGTGACTGTGGCTCATCTGTGCTAGTCATCGGCAACGAGCCTGGCAAGGGCAAAGCTCTGAATGTAAGTCAACCTTTTCATATTAGACATGCCAGTTGCTAACAACCAGGCTCGCTGTTTCCAAGACCTGGACGTCTGGTCTCTCAAGAAGCTCCCGTATGTTTGTTTCCATCCAACTCCGAGACATCTCACCTCAGACGGCTAATTGTACAGCTTTGACGGCGCTTCTCTTCCTTCATCGTACAAGCAGCCAGAATTTACCGGTATCGATCCCATAGGTGAGCCGGCCAGTGGCGTCAAGTCGACCGTCTACCACGGCGGCTGCCACTGCGGTGCCGTTTGTCTCTCGGTGCGGTGCCAGCCGTTGGACGACACTCTGAAGCCCGACAAAAAGGGCGATACTGTCATTGAGTGCAACTGCAGCATCTGCAATCGCAACGGTTACCGCTGGTTCTACCCCAAGGCCAACCAGGTTACCGTCCAGGATCCAGAAAACAACTTGGTCAAGTACACGTTTGGCAAGTTTGTCAGCTACAAGAGCTTCTGTGGCAAGTGCGGGGTGCCTCTAACAACAGGGCCGGTCGACCTCACAGAGGAAGAGCTGGCCAAGCTACCTGACTACTGCCGCACCGAAGCAGCTAATACATGGCGTTCGCGTGTGAAAGAGCTGTGTCCGATCAACACACGTGTGCTGCACGGCATTGACCTTGATAAACTCCCAGTCAAGTTCGACCAGGGCGACACCACTATGGAGCCTCAATACGTCAACCCTTAGACTGTTGATGTCTAATGAGTTATAATGAGTGATGAATGATTAGTAGAGATAATTTCATTCTTTTTAGTTTAGGCAGTTGGTTGACCAGGTGTTGAGGCGTGTTGTCGAGATTTAGGATTTAGTTGCTATTTAAGACTGATACAATCTGTTAACTTGATGTTTATTATTAATAGATTATTTTGATGTCCATATCGCATCCGTCCTTGTTATCCCTGACTTGAATAATAAAAAGTCGTTACATCACATTGCAAGAGCTTCGACAAATTAATATTATGTAGTTCCGTGTCAAGCCTGATGCGGAGAATATTTTGAAGAAAAAAGAAAGATAAAAAGAGACAAATAGAAATCTGATAAAGGAAGAGAATAAAAAACAAATTATACAAAACAGAGTGATGAGATCACTTTCTGGGGAGATGAGCTGACCGCAGTAATGGGGTGGATGGACAGCTAGGATAGGAGACCTGCTTTGGCCGGCCATGCTTGGAGCGCGATGATGTACTGCTACCGCCTGGGTCCGACAAAATACACCATCGCGGCGAGATCCATCCCGGGTCGGAGTCGCATACACGGCGCATAGCTTCTAAAACTTGTCTCGAAAGACGATCTGTCTCGGTCATTGCTGTTGCTACATCGACTGCCGTCGCTTTGGTCCGTTGCCGGTGGGAGGTATTGATACCGGGGCTATCGTGATACACTATCACGGCGCCGTCGTATCCATAGTCATCAACATACTCTCCACCATACGACTCGTACGCCTCGTATGCCCCGTATTCATCATAGTCGCCGTCGTATTGGTCGTAGTCATCATAAGTGCCGCTACTATATGCACACTGCATATCGGGAAAATCAGCCGACGGCAGATGGAGCGGCACCAGTGTCGACGACGCTCCATCAACGAGGCTCTTGTGGCTGCGCGGCACAATCACCAGTTCCCGCAGACTAGGGAGCCGCATACGCAGTTCGTGCAGGACATCGACGGCCAGGTTAGTGGCTACGCGGTCAGCCGCCGACGACGATGGCAGAGACGTGGCAATCATTGCATCGCCGAATACCGACTCGTTTATTGCAACACGGCTAACAGTGGCTAGCTCGTCCTGGTCGGCGAGCACGAGCATGGTGCGTAGTTGGGCATCGGCGGCCATGTATCCATCGCGCGGGCCGAAGTACAAGAAGTCATCGTCTGGGTCAAAGTAGATGCGGCCAGGCTGGCGGGCAATACCAAACATGGGCGCATAGTGTCGAAGAGCCTCCAAGCGGGACTCGTGGCAGACATGCAAGTTGACAGGAATTGGAGCTGACGATGAACAGAGCCCTACAGTCGAGGTAAACTTGTGGGTGGGTGCAGAGGAAGTGGTGGTAGGCGGATAAGGTGATGACGACGATGAAGATGGCGACGAAGACGAAGATGAAGGCGAAGAGGACACCTCTTTTGACCATTTCTTGCGGGACTTTGACGAGTGTGATGATGAGGACGATGATGATGACTGCTGGAGGGAAATTTCCGACTTATGCCCACAGCGTATAGACACGAAGCGGCACATTGGCAGATTATATTCCCATATCTTCATACGCAGTTCTAGTGGAAGTTGCGAAAAGTAGGGCTATACTGTTAGCTGTGCTTGAAATGCAGTTACTTGTCCTGGATCAACTGAAGGACATACAAAAGACTGGTATGGTATCTGAGGCCGGGAGGAGTGGGCAGATTGCCTGGTCTTGCGGGCTAGCGGCATGATGTCTTGTCCGTTGGTGTTCGTGTGTCTGTGTGTTTGTGTATCTATGTGTCTGTTTCTTGGTGTAAGGCCTTAGCTTACATCTTGATCCTGTTACTGTCTGATATATTTTGTCATTTTTAGGATGAGAGATGTCCTGTATATAACATAAATACGAAGAGGGCTTCGGGATACAAGGCACATGGTCGTCGATATGTAAATGTAGCATATCTCTCAAATATTGTATATTCTTCAATTATATATATCAAATACCCAGGCTGGGAGTACGAGGCGGGCCAGGAGCCCCCAAGTAGTTAAAGCCCGGCAAGAAGGACACGAAAGAAAAAGGATGATGAAATGGGTAACAGAAAAAGAGGCAAGATAGGCAAGCCCCCGGGGAAGATGGACTATAGTAGGCAATGAGACAACTCGTTTACAAGTCAAGACTCTCGACTCTCACGGAATCTACGGTATTTGCGGTCAAAGGAGGCGATGAGGGGGCGGAAAGAGAATGGATACACAAACTGAATAGCAAGCAACATGGGCTGAAAGACGGCGGGCGGCGGCAGCAGTTGAAAGGAGATATAGATATGCAGCAAGAGTACACGAGTACAGAAACAAATCAGAAGTGATTGCACGCTCAGGTCGATGGCAGAGAGATGGCACAGAAAACCGAATCGGGCGATCCTATCCCAAAGCATATCGATGTCTGTTATTGTTTTTTTTTTTTTTGTGTATGTTTATCTGCAGAGATATAACAGCACACAAGCAACTCACCGAAAATAAAATCAAATACCAAAAATATCAAAAATCATTAATCAAGCCGAGACAGGGGGTAAACACGACGGGAACACAGGACATCCTTGCACTCGGGTTCAAAGCGTATCTCACCGGCCTATCAGTTCATAAGATGAAACTTGTTTATAGAGTTTATTGTGTAAGATGAAGATAAATATCCAATTCGTTCAGCTGTTTCTTACCCCCTCTACGGCTGTCCTCTTCTCGGTGTCAAGCCTAGCTGATGCTGGGCCTTGCGAGCGTACGCTTGGAAGCTTGCGCAATGCCGCCTGTTCTTTCTTGTAGTAAATGTGAAGACAATATACATTTGTTTTTATTTCGATTAGAAATCTAAAGCACCTTATATTAATTTACATCTACATCTGCATCTGCATCATTTACTCTCGGTTAAGCTGTCCACCCGCTCGCGTATGCATGCAGATGTGGACAATGGTCGCGGACCTGGAACATACATGTGCAGCAGGCTATTAAAGAGACAGACATCAATAGTTACTGGTACAAGTAGCAGGACAACGGGGCATGTGACCTTAAAGAACTCAACAATAATGGTGGGCAGACAGAGCTGGGGAAAGCCACTTTGTGACAAGGTGGCTCACCGTGGTCAGCTCGACGCGACCTATCAAGACTTCTGCATCAACAAATATGTACCTCAAAAATCTAAGCCACGAACCAAGCACGGCGTCAAGAAGACCAAATATAAATATCAAATATAAAGACCGAATTAAGAGGGACATAAAATCAAAGGAGCTCAGTAGGGGATGGCCGGAACTGACCCCGGCTGACCCCAGCTGGTGATACACAAGAACACCAGGGTTAGGATAGGAGGTCCAGGACGCGCCCGACACCTTTCCCTCAATCTACCATATTAATATATTATTCTTGAAATACAACTGCTTCTTCCTCATATATTTCACACCGCATGCACCTTGTATCTCCACTCTGGCCCCGTTTTCATTACACAGTCAGTCCCAAAGACCCGGTCTTGGGTCACAGCATTCATTCATGAAAGAAAGATAGCCAGTGAAGATATTCGAGTTTCATAGTAATCAAGAGGAGAACGATCTCTAAAACAAACCCGGCGTCTTGGTACCGCAGCACACATGTGTTTTGGAGGGTGTGACCTGTCTATCATGATATTTGGTCGTTACTTCTGATTGTATGTCTCTCGATATCTCGTTCGACTTGCATTGTCTACGTTATTTCTTATATAAGCACCTTCTATATTTGCCATGAGCAATAATAATCCTTCGTTATACTCGTGCTTATTCTACATCCAAAGCTGATACATTATACTCACCGCCTTTCCTTTTTCATCAAGGAACATTCACTGAATACGACTGGACTGCACATTTAATATACCCGCGGATACACACAGCATGCATCTCAGAAAAACAAGTGATATAATATGCATGTGAATTATATTACGCCGGCCGCTGCGTGCGCAGACATGGGTATGGGAGATGCTGGCTTTTCTTCTTCTTTTTTATTTTTATTTTTGCAAAGGTGAAATGTCAGTTAATCATCTGCTCGACGAACTATGGAATTGAGTAAATGTTTTTGCTTTCAGAAAAGGGGTCTAGAGCCATAAAATAGTAAAAGTTGAAAAGAAATATGAGAGTTACGAATTTAAAAGGATAAAAAGTAAGGTAATTGAGGGAAAGAGAATATATAAAAGTAGCGTAGCATATAAAAAGAGGAAAAAAATATAAAAAATATGATGATGAGAGTGGGACTTGAACCCACGCGGATTGCTCCATAGGAACCTTAATCCTACGCCATAACCAACTCGGCCATCTCACCAGGAGCTTATATAGGATATTCTACTTTACAGATATATATAGGGAGCTACTGTCGCGTGCACGTGACGTGAGCTGCGCGGCACAACTTAACGTTCATTTTAGATTTGTACACTATGAACAAAATATACAAGGCCGTAAATGCAATTTGATATATCCTTATATTTCTTGTTAACTATGCAGTTGTCAGTGAATACGTGAGAATTAAGCTGTGCAGTCCTATAGTCCCACTACCCATGCCCATATGTAAAGTTTGCACAATCTGGGACGAGGAAACCATGACTGACCTTTGATCAGCATCCGAAATTTTAATTAAAGAAATATTTAACCGATTTCACAAGTGATGAGATACATGTATAATCTGTGATCGTGCTTGCCACCGAATGGCCCGGCCATCGAGGCAGTCCTACGGAGACTAGAGAACATCATGGGAAATCCGGCAGGCGTCAGAAGACAGTGTATAGCATTCATAGCAACATTGGTAACAGGCATAGATGAAATACAATAGAATAGAATTTTAACGTGTTGGCTCGCTCCTACCCAGAACCAAGATTCCGGGCCTGTCTTGTCGTGCGCCTCGTTTCGGTTGGTGACTTTTCTCCTCCCCGGCCTCGAGGTCTACGAGTCGAGGATTGATCGAGGTGTCTCATGGCTCGTTTGATGTACTTGGAGTTCGACTGCCTTTCTCATTTTGCCTGTTTTGTCACCACTAATAACACTGTAGACTATGATGTAGTGATGAGGTGCAAAGTGATAAGGCCGATCAACGTGATAAAGGACACCAGACGCTGCCGAGAAGATCACAAAGATGCAGAATATTCAAATGCTGTACCACCAGCAATACAAACAAGAGCAGCGAGACCATAAAGCCTGGCAAGCCACCGCGGAATATGCAACTGTGATGGCTTGCGAAATTCCAAATATCAAAACGCATGCAGCGTGCAGTGTAGTACACGCCTCATTGTCTCCTGGCACCAGCATATGCACTGATCGTTTAGGAAGTATCTTGCGCGTCGTGACGGTAGGTATACTATTAGAAAATGTTATTAGGAGGTTATATAGATGCTAGAAAATAGAATGGATATTTTCTATCAAGGTATTTTGCTGTAGTTTACCAAATTGATCGATTATCTAAGTGATTACTAAGACTGAAGTTTAATAAAAAATACGCCAACACAAGGCAAGATGGCCGAGCGGTCTAAGGCGCTAGCTTCAGGAAGATTCAGATCTCGAGAAATCGAGCATTCGAGTGTTCATCTGGAACATGCTAGTCTAGAAATAGGCGTGGGTTCGAATCCCACTCTTGTCATCTTTTTGTTGGCTATTGTACTGTTTTTTTTATTAATTTATTTTTATGAAATTTGCTTTATCATTGCTTTAGTAGAAGACATCGGGGTTCAACCTCGGATGAGACTTGACAAACCTACCTCACCTGAGAGTGGACAACAGCCTCACCTGAGAATGAATTAGCTACATATACTTCGCCTGGAGTGGGCTGCATCCTCAGGTGAGAATAAAAAAATCAAGAAATGTAGAAAAAGATCTCATCAGAGACTCAGGTGGACTCGATTTTATCAGATCAAGGATCTTTAAGATCCACTCTTGAATGAGGCAGCTGGCCCACCAACAGGCGAGGTAGATGGCCGATTCTCGGGTGAGGTAGCTAGCCCACTCTCAGGTGAGCTGGCTATCGAACCTCAGGTGAAGTAGCTGACCGAACCTCGACAGACAGAATAAAAGTATGGCAGTAATCCAATGGTCCAAAAATCCATCAATATACAATCGAATCTGCTGCTGCCGAGATCTGCATGTTCGTCGGAAAATAGATCAGCTTCATCAACCACGCACGATGCACTTATCAGCTGGCATGCAGGTTTTATCGTGATTATATCAGCAGCCAAGCATCAACCAAGAAGCCAAGAAGCCAAGAAGCTAAGAAGCCTAGATGGAAGCTTGTTAATGATTAGAATCTCCAACTTGCACTTGCACTTGTCCAAAAGTAAGTGTACTTGGTTAACTCTATATCCTTACAACATCGCCATGAGCATCATCCTCAACTGTCGCCCTTCCGAAACAAAGACAAGACTTCTTCCTCCCTTTTGGAACAACTACTTCCAGTGAATGCACTGCCTATATACTGCATACAGAAAGCTGCTGCTCATCCGACTGCCCAGGAATTCTGTTGGGAGATGTCTCTAGGAGACTGACAATGAGTTCGGGATATTGATGGTCAGCCACCATTGTGAGCCTCATCTATCCACCACTTTGGAATCCAGAAATATGAGTCACCAACGCTATCAATTTGCAACTGGTTGGCCACGAGAACACAGCGAGAACATAACGCTTGGTCATCCATTAAGACATCAATAGCCGCTTTGAGGCGTACCGGAGACTTGTCAAAGAAGATGACCGTATTTGTGCCCCATGATGCCCTATGATGCTCCGTGGCACCCCGTACCCTCACACAGACGGCGGTAGCATCATACGGAGTCATTTACCGGGAGTAATATACAGGGCTTGGCCTCCGAGATTCAAGTGTCTTCGGAGGTTGAAGTGTCTCTGAAGTCAAAGAGCAGAGCATGCGAGCAAGCCGAGACGAGGAGTGTTTAGAGTGATCTTTGTCCAGGGCAGGATTCCTTTGCATATGGACGCTTAAAAGACGGTGTATTTCTCGCTCTTTACAATTCACTTGTATCGAACCCACTGCGTACTATTTGCTTGCGCCAGCTTTGCTTGCCTATCGGACCGGATCTGATGCAGGCCAGCAGTCCCTTGTCGTGTTGGAGGTGCAGTCTCTCATTGCCAAGCTGTCCATCTTTGGTTGTCACAGATGTGGCAATGCGAGGGAATAAGGACAAAAGAAATGAAAAACAGTTATGTGACAGATAATGACAGATGCTACGCGCTGATGTCGCCACACAAACCTCTACTGAGTATATCCTGCTATTACCACCGCCTGCTAGGCTTGGCTTGCATTGCGTGGTGATCTCCTGTCCAGTTCAGTACCATTCCCAGCGGGACTCTCACGGTCAGTTCCCTGCCCCTTGTCCGGCCAAGCTCTTAGCGAGCACAGCCGTCAATTGGTCAAATATATAAGTACAATATGGCGCACTGGTATGGAACTGGACCCCTGTGGCGGTTAGTGCATCTGCATCGAGTCTCCGTACGCCCGCCGTGCCCAATTCCTGCTTTTCAGTGCTACTTGGTCTTATCCATCGATATAGGAACGTGTACGTCAGTAATATGTAGTGTATAGATACATGTAAATCTATCCAAATAAATATCCAAATAAATATCTGAAAATCCGGAAATCCGAAAATCCAATCATCTAAAAATCCAATCATCAAATTATCTAATACGTTACCTCCGATCATAGGAACGTCTCGGCCGAATACTACCTGTCGGTATATATTTTACTCACATCCTCTTCTAGTAATAGTTCGTTCTATTATGTACCAATTATTGCACTATGCTTGGCTGAGGAAACATGATTCACAAACTGATTCATGATAGCACATGCCCTTGCACCGGCATTTGGCTTCTATGATCCGCGGTTTTCTGTGGCCGGGTCCTCCCGTTATCATTGACAACAAGGCCCCCAAAGACACTTCACGTACTGCTACCTTCCTATTAAGTAAGGTCCAGATTGTCACATGCAGAGAGCTTGTGGCAGATAAGACTTTTAAGACTTTTAGAACTTTGGGACTTTTTAGGTTTCCCGCTAGGAAAGGCTATGCTGAGAGCATCCCTTGCTTGGCGCACAGATAAGATCCTTGATTTCTGTTTTATCATGTAGATATAAAATATGCATATATGTAGATGGATTCGGTTTCTTATTCCCAAGTGTCGTTTCGGCCTGGTTAAACACGGTTTCTCCATCGCTGGGTCTGCACCTTGACAGCAGCCTGACTGCAACCGCGAGCACGTCGTAATCCCGTCGTATATCCCTAATTCGACGACATGCTTGTCCGTCACCACCATTGGCACCCAAGGCTACCGGCAAAAGTATCCTAACTCCCCGAAGATGGATACTACAACACCAACAGTGTGTCGAACCTCACTGGACAGGCTACAAGTGACAAGTAGCACCAAATGCATGCATAAAATACTCCGATAGCTCTGACGATCTGATATAGAATTACGTACAACGACCTTTTTAACTCCCTTTGAATGCACAACACATCTATATCTGGTTTGCAAATGTAAAAATTACAATTAACAAGGACAACAATATGCGCAGCCATCTCTTGGTATTAGGTGTCCACTAGTGTAGATACCTCATCCTCATCTTCAATTTCATCACTCATCACCGTTGAGAAATAGGAGGTCCTGAAAATATCTACGCTGTCTCGCCTGATGATGATCTCGCAGATTTGTCCCTTTCTTTACGACTTTTTTTTGGTAAAATACTTGGATACTTGTGTTGTGTGGCGTATGCATCGCCGCGGAAGCGTAAGCACCTGTGGCGATGATCATCACAAGAAGTGGACCGAAGGAATCCACGGGCGGCCTTCTATGCCAAGTGATAAGAATGGCTTTCTTCCCGTGGTACTTTGTTCATGTCGTTATTGTTGTTGCTTTGCTTTGTTGTGTTTGCCCCCTAATCCTGAAAAGGAAGCCCAACGTTGCCATCACCTATTGCGTGCACAATGCGTGGAATCCCGGGCATGAAGTGCTTCTGCATCTAGAAGGAGAGAGGTAATACAGCAAGGCAGAACTCTTGTGTTCCCGACCTGCACTTGCGTTTGAGAAAATACCAAGAGACAATCTGAACCAAAAGACAAAATCGGACAACCAAGACAATCGAAAAAAGAACCAGATAGACGGGCGCCAGATTGCTTGCCACAGGCTGTCGTCTGTTTCTCAACAATGCTGTCTCAGGGTCCAGTTTGCTGGCACGTTCCGACAAAAGAAGACGATAGTGAAACAAACAGAGGTATGAACACTCTTGGCTGCATCATGAACTTTGCGGTGTAAATTTGTAAAGTATCTGTGGTATTTTCGTCATATATATATTCATTTTTGCCATATCCTATCGCATCATATCGTTATCATCGACGGTGGATCTACGTGGTTTGCAATGAGCGCCAAGGTTTTGTATATCATCGGAGATGCAGCAAATGGTGGTCAGGCCAAACATATCATCAAGTGTAAAATTATATAAAAAATGAGACGTATAGGCTGTGATATGTAGCGGTAGGCCGCAGCAGTTGCAAAAATGTGCCCGAAACACGGTGCTCGCTCCCTGTATCTTTTATTTTCCTCGATGCTGTCGACTACGGTGTACTACGGAACGATGTTGCGTTGAAACTTGGAAGCCGAGGGAGGTCCGGACAAGATCGTCACTGCCAAGGTACATCTTTTTCGCTGTTATTGTCAGTAAATTTCAAAAGTATGTGTGATTTTCAGTAAAAAGGGACGCAGCCTGGTCCAAGGCTCCATATTGTTTGTCTGTAGGCACTTTATGCCCAACGCAAGTGCAAATCAAAATCTTGCTCTGACATGAGGTCTTAAACTTTGGTGGTGTCCTGGAGGGACGGAAGAGGCGTTGCGGAAGGGGATGGAAAGGGGATGGGGGTTGGGTTGTGTCCCGTTGCGCCGGTTTTCATGTTCTTATATCTCTGTAGAATATCTATTTGCAAATCACAAACATATAAAGTACACAGCCCAGGACGCCCCTTTTATTTATTTCTCCCGCTACTCTCCTGGCAGCATCACCAAGAGTCGATATTTATGTAAATTAATTCTTCAACGACCATAGCACCGCCATGTCTTTTCAAACCGATCAAGAGAGGGCCCCATACCACCGCTTCTCTATGCCTGAGGGCTGGAGAAGCCTAGATGATGTGGACAGCAACCGCAACAACCACTCAGTATCCTATGCCCTCGGTAACAACCTGACATCTCTCGGGAGAATGGAAATGGGGCTTGTCGTCGTCGATCCGCAGTTCGACTCGGAGCGGTACTGTGAATCAGACAACGGCACCCGTGAAACACGACGGCCTCTCCCGTTCAGAACAGACTCTGAGATCCGGCACATGGGCCTTCCGCATTCACGGCTTAATAGTCGTGCTGGGTCCGTAACAGGCCTACTGTCTGATGCCACGCTGTCAGAAAAGAAGAATCCCTTCGTCGACTCAAGCACCGAGACGTCCAGAGCACAGACGCCGCTGCCGCGAGAGAAGCCCTATCATGTCTTCTCCAAGCAGCAGACCTGGTTCGTCGTCGTCATCATCGGTGCCGCAGGCTTGTTCTCCGGCCTGTCATCCAACATCTACTTTCCTTCTCTGGCCCAAATAGCAACGGTAAACATCAGCCATGCCTATACTTGAGTCCTCCAAACCTAGAATACATCACTAATAGGAATACTGTATCAGGAAATGAATGTCAGCATTGGAACTGTTTCTTTCACCATCACGTCCTACCTCATCGTCCAAGGCATCACCCCGGTCATATGGGGCGCCTTCTCTGATGCGCTTGGTCGCCGGCCGATATACATTGCGTCTTTTTCAGTCTATATTTTTTCCAACATTGTCCTCTCCTTCTCACCAAACTTTGTTGTCCTCATGATCTTCCGCGGCATCCAGGCTGCTGGAAGTGCCTCGACAGTCAGTATTGGTTAGTATCTTTATTCTAGTTGTTGTTTTTCTAATTGTCATTGCTACATGATAGCAAGCTAACTTCCCACAGGCAACGGCGTTATTCAAGACATCACTCCTCCAGCAACCCGTGGTGCTTACATTAGCTTTTACCAGGCCGGTACGTTGACATCTTTTTTATGCAGCAGTCCTCTCACTCCACAGCAGCAGCACCATCTGATACTTTCCTTCTAGTCCGCAACTTTAGTATTGCCATCGGCCCCGTTCTGGGCGGCCTTCTTGCCCACTACTTCGGCTTCCGATCTGTCTTTGTGTTTCTTTTAATCCTCTCCGTCTTGGTCTTGGTTTTTATTGTCGTCTTCCTTCCAGAGACAATGAGAAAGATTGCCGGCGATGGCTCTCTGCGACTGCCCGGCATCTACAGGCCCCTCATATTCCGGATCAAGGGCGAGCCTTCCTACATGCAGGATCCGACAGAGGCTCCTCCCAGGAAGAAGATCACTCTCTGTACCTTTCTTGATCCGCTGAAGCTGCTGGCCAGAAAGGAGATCCTGCTGAACCTTCTTTTTGGCGGCCTTGTCTACGCTATCTGGAGCATGGTCACATCCAGCACCACGGGTTTATTCGCAGAGCAGTTTCATCTCAATGAGACATTCATTGGCCTGGCATACATTCCAAACGGTTAGTCCACGTTGTACAAACTCATGAGCGAGTATGTTGCTAACAATGCATAGGCTTTGGAACCATCATTGGGTCTGCAGTCATTGGTTACTTCATGACGCGTGACTTCCAATACGCCGAAAATAAATACAAGACAGACCATAACCTGCCGGCTGACTACAAGCTCCCTGCAAAGAACCTGCCCACAGACTTTCCTATTGAGCATGCTCGGCAGTACCAGCTGTGGTGGGTGACGGTCCTGTTTGTGCTTACAACGGGTGTGTACGGCTGGACGCTTATGCCGTCCAGCCTCATCTCCCGTCCCGGGTGGATCGCTGTGCCGCTCGTTCTTCAGTTTTTGATTGCAGCCACCAGCAATGCCATCTTTGCCATGAACCAGACGTTGATGTCGGATTTGTGTCCCGGCAAGGGAGCCAGCGGCACTGCCATCAACAACCTGGTGCGGTGCAGTCTAGGTGCCATTGGTGTCGCCGCCATCGATGCCATGATTTCATCAATGGGCGCCGGCTTTGCCTTCCTGACCCTGGCATTGCTGGTTGTGCTCTGTACGCCACTCGTGATAGTGACATTGGTATGGGGCCAAAAGTGGCGTATGGAGCGGTCTCTTGAGACGGCTGTAAACACCGCATAGATTTAAGGATTTAAGATGTCTGGATTTCTGGATTTCTGGACCTCATGGAGAGTGGTTCGCTGCAGGCATCGAGCACTTTATTAGGAGTTGGCTGGCATGTCTACTTCTATATTGGCGTTGACCTGTTTGATACCATTGATTTTTTTTTTTTTTTTTTTGCTTTTATTTTCTAGGGTTTTCTTCCTTTTCTATTGTTTTCTTTTGATTTCTTTCAATGTCTATTCGTCTTGATTTCTCTTTTTCTTGTTTTTTTTTTCTTTTCTTTGACGTCTTTTGATTTTTTCCCCCCCGTTTCGATTTGGTGTGGCTTCAAGAGCTGCCCTACTGTAGATCGTCTCAAACCTGATTCCTGATAGATAACGCTTATAGACTTCATTAACAATGCTACACCAATGGCAGTCCTATGGACAGATCACCACTAACATCCTCAACAGGTTTGCTTGGCTATATTACGATAGTCGGTAAATCCATTATCTGAGCAATGTAAATAAAGGGGCTGCCCATCCAGACAGGGGCAGTCTTTGGGCATCAACGGCCACTTCCTAGCACAATTACATGTGTCGTCTGATCATCAGGCATTCATAAGCTTAATCATTTAAATATGCTGGCGGTTCGTCTGTTGCTTTCATCGTCTCCAAGATCATGTCGTTGACACCCTAGTTGTGCTCCTCCCTAGTCAGGTAGCTTTTCCGTGGCCAGGCGCTCTACAGTCATATACAGCCGTGCGTGGCCAGGCCCAAAGAGCAAAGCTAAGATATGTGCCGATACTGTTGCATGTCCGGGTTGCCCTTAAAAACAATGGCATACACTGTGTAGAGGTGGGATGGGTCAGCCTTTTTTGCTAGACAGCACTGGGGTAACAACGCGGATCATAAAGCATGTAGAGTCGAGATAGTTTACGTGTAATAAGGCCAGCTGAGAAGAGTTCCATCTTCTCTTTGTCCTACAATAGAACCTTCTTTCTTTGTCTGGTTGTTCCATCAACCTTCTATATCTGGGCTAGGAACTGTTCTATATTTGACTTTTGGTCGCATGAAACCAACGGAGAATAGTACGGAGAATGCAGTGGATTGCGCTCACCTCACACCTTTGTCTCTTCTTTCTGTCCTTTCAGCTCCCTTTGTCTATTTTCTTTTGTATTCTTCTGTCCCCTTTATGTTTATATCCAAGCATAATGACGAGTCATGAGCACTATGATGACTTTTAATAAAACATTTTTATAAATAAGATTTTGTAAAGAAAAACCAGGACAAGAGAACATCCACATTGACAGAGGATCGTCACGATGTGCTAAGGACGGCAATGCATACGCATGCACTATTGTTATCTCATCATCTTGTCATACCGTGATGCCGCCACTCCAGTTTATCAAACATTGTGGGGGAGAGGCACCTAAAATAGAACCTAAGAGAATACGGGGTAGACAAGTAAAGTTGAGTAGATGTAGGAGGCTGGAAATACCTGTGTTTATGATGTGACAGTTGGCAGCATGTTGGCATGGCAGGGCACCAGACTTCAGACGAGTGAGCACAGTTGAGGCATTAGTCAGCCAACCTCCAGCACGACCCCTCGCAGAGCTCAAGGCAATGGTTCGTCTTCCCGTCCCGCCTAACCTCGCCTCAACAGCTTTTGTATCACGAGATAGCTATTGCATGACAAGTCTATTGACGAGAGAAGAGGGTGCCATCAATACATTTGCAGATAGAATCCATATGAATCTAAATCACACGCAATGGTATCTCTCCGACATGGAGATGACTGGAGAAGCCAAGCGTCGACAGGAATCAGAACTTGTAAGAATACGTAGATGCTAGTTTTAGGAGGGGTCCAGGGTCAAGTTGTCACGAAGTGATCATGCTAGATATTGAGCAGCATAGTATAAATAAAGCCGGTGGGATCTTGGCCTTGCAAAGTTAATAATGTCCTAGAGCAAAAGCATCCCCGGCGATGATCTCTCACTTATTTCAGAGATTAGAATCTAGACAATTGATGGATCCCGATCAGCAATAGATTAGAAGTGTCCTTGATTGAAATAATAGATTAAATCTGCTGTTGAGAGTTGAGGGTGCCTGCATCGCCGTTTTATGTTTATCCCTTTTCTTTATTCATTATTCTTTCTTCTTTGTCCGTTCCTTTGTCTCGCATGGTTTAAAGCGGTCGCTTAGTAGCGCAAGTTGTAAAGCCAGGCGGATGGTATCCTAGAAAGGGATAGTTCATAGGGTACGGCAAAGACTGCTAGGTTGCAGTGTTGTGTTAAGTCAGGTTGGCAACCACATCCCGCATCATCGAGGTGGCATCATACGAATGGCTAGCAAGATGCTGTTCTGAGCATTAGACTGATATAAGGGGGTAAGGGTTTGATGGTTTGTAATGTTGTAATGCAGCTCGCAAGACAACGAATAAATGAAGATGAAAATAAAATATAAATATAAATAAATAAATAAAACTGCTATTAGTTATCTGTTGTTGATGACATCAGGCCATCATGAAAGAGACACCAGGATACCGGAGGTGTTTAATATGAGTCCAAAGCAGAACGAATAGGATGGCATGGGCTACTGAAAAATAGGAGACAAGTCTCAACTCTTAGTTCTACCCCATTTTGTAGATCACAAGTAGAAAAATAGGCATAGAAGCACTGGATGGAGCACTAGAAGGATAGGCGAGATATAGAAGGATAGGCGAGCTGTGGAAGTAGAAATAGTGCGTCGGAAGTCACTTCAAGGTAACGGTTGTGGCAGCAATATGAGATAGCAAAAAGACTGCGCCTGGAGTTATCTCCGTGGCCAGGCCCCTGCTGATGGCACCCCTTGCTCTGTTGTCTGTCCGTCATGGTGTTGGTGGTGTTGGTGGTGTGATGTCTTGTCCTGCTACTAGTCAAAAGTGGTGTCTGCAGTGTTTTCTTGTGGCACTGACACCTTTAATTATCTATGAGATAAGACATGATTTCTAGTGATTTTCAGATACTTGACATTCGATATTTGATATTCAGATAGTTCACCACCGCGTGCAATGCTCTGATCTTTTATGGCTCGCCGTGAGTTCTCTGCATGTGTCTGTTGGTGATAATTTCTTCTCCGCCTTTGCATCACCAAGTCTATATTACAGACAGACAGTTTGCTTTAGGAAACACATCGTCTACCTTTCTTCCTCAGAAAATAATGGTGAGATGACCAGTTCATCAGTCAATAGTCATTAGTCACTAAAGAGAATATCTAGTAGTTGCCTCTGCCAGTCTCTCCCTGGCGGAAACTAGGGCTAGTGTATCATCTAGTCGATTTATCGGCGACTCGGTCACGTCGGGTATCTCTTTGACTTTTCATGGCCGACCAGAGCACCCTCACACACACACACACACTACAACGGGCGTGTAGTCAATTGTTATGCATACTCCGCAGGGGGCAACATTGATGCATATGGGGGCTGGCAAGCTTACTTGACCAGAGTTTACACATGCTCAAGAGGCCCCCAAGTGACATTCAACCAGGCAAGCTTTCTAAATATAATCTGCCCTTATGCATATCTGCCATAGTCAACTGCACTGTGCTGTTATCAGTCATCAGCCATCTGTCACCGCAACATCCACGGCAGCCAGCGTCGTATATGGTCTACACAGAGACTATCATGGACTGTCCTTTGATCAAGCTGCATTGTGGCGTCAAGTCTCTTCAAGTCTGTGATAGTGCTGTCGATTGTTTTGGGGTCTGTATGCAGTCTAGTCGCCGTGTCGAAGAACCAGCATGATTATATGTTGCTGTTTGTCAGATGAGTATGAGTGCCCGCTGTCATGATCATTG
This sequence comes from Ophiostoma ulmi, assembly GCA_029298715.1. Classification (NCBI taxonomy): domain Eukaryota; kingdom Fungi; phylum Ascomycota; class Sordariomycetes; order Ophiostomatales; family Ophiostomataceae; genus Ophiostoma; species Ophiostoma ulmi. The sequence continues at coordinate 933,282 of JANSLN010000002.1, read as the reverse complement.
AATTTTCTATTGATTTATGTCGAAAATTAAATATTAAATATTCAAACATAAAAAGTTACAGAGATACAGGATTTAAGGGTCGATCCAGTTGACGGTGACGTCGCTCGAGACTCACGACTTGAGCATCTATACATTGCAGACTGCAGTGATCATCCTCTGCAGCCAACACCAACAACAGAGAGAGTCCGCAGCCTATGCCTGTAGTCTGTCTGTTATGTTTAAAAGTACTGAGATCTCTGTCCATATACATGAAGACTACGCTTTCAGCGGATGAGTACAGACGGTTGACTACTGATCATATCGGCGACTCTAACCTTCCAGCTCTGCCAGTTTAGCGAGTGAATAGTTGAGTCTAGTGAAGATGATCGACGGCCCTTTGTCGTCTCGCCTCGTCTCGTTATCAAGTCATTAGTGCTGTTGTTGTTGCTATTTAGTGTCATAGGAGTAGTGTGTGTCTATAGTAATTTAGTTCTCTCAGCGCTCTCTCAGCCTGGCTTGTTTCTTCATCTTGTAAGCTTTACTTTATTTTTTAGTCTTTTTTCTCTATTATTTAGTCTTGGCCTTAGTCTTTGACAGCACGTTGTCGACCACTCGCTTAAATACGGGAGTGAATCACCCAAGACAGCCAACAGCAGCGTTGCGGTGAGCACTTAGACTATTGTATAGATTCTATTTGATTTTTGTACTTTGATAATGTGACATTTTAATATCATTAAATACTCAAGGTATCTTGAGTTGTACTGGCTGCTGTTGATTAAATGCATTAACCTTCAATATCAACAATAACTTTGCCCATTGATTCGTTTGCAGTTTTTTATTATTTTATTTATTCAAGAGAAGTGAGAACACCACACTGGAAACTACCATTAGCTGTCGTTCTACAGATAATACCTTCAAATCTACTGGGCTTTGTGAGAATACGAGTGTTTTATTTAGTTGTCTAAATATTCGCAATTGTCTAGTCATCTATCTACATAAATCCGGTGACTTTGACGAGAGAACGCCCCTGCCGAATATAGCTCCTCAAAAAGACGGGAAGACGTGTGGTTGGTTCTTGCTGCCCAGACTGTGTAATGGTGCCGGACTTGAGACGACCAATACTCCGGGCATCGGCGGACATCATGTAGCTTTTTGATATCCCAAATAGGGTGCGACCAACAACAAGGTTGAGGTCATGAGTTGCAAACTTGAGGGCACTTTTCAGTCTTTCAGTCTTTCTGCCTGTCAGCCTGTCAGCCTATCGGCCAGTTTAGCAGGCAGGAACTAGCTACACTGCTACTAGAGCTGCCATCCGACACGCTGATCATCGGATTCTGGGAGGTATCGTGCCAAGTGAAGTAACATAAGAACTAGAGAGTATAAAGAGATAATAAAGAGAGACAAAGACAGAGCTGATAGAGAAGCACTTCAACAAGAGAGAAGACGAAACATGAACACAATCATGGATGTAAATTGAATGGAGATATCAAAGAATAAATAAATAAACCCGGGACTAGTCATGGTTCGAGCTAGTGAGAAGAGCGGCAGAGGCTGTTAAATCAAGCACTGAACAATAAATATAAATATAAACTACTTTGACTTTATCTCTTTCATCATAGTTCTTCACCACACGGCCTTTTCTTGTTCTCCTATTCCCCGTCTACAACAGCTATGCCTAGTGACACTTGGCTCCTCGATTTGTGTTGGGCCTGTCTAGTGTGCTAAGGCTTGAACAATTGACGAGTGACAAACACGAGTGTGGCTTGCATGAACAAAGCAGACTTGGAGAGTAGACGGGGTATTGGAGTATCGGAGTATTGGACAGAGTATGTATGTTGTGAGTTCGGTGCCGAAATTCTAGTCACACTTGTGCAGAACCAATATATCATAAGCATGATCATAAGCCTCATACTTGGAAGTCTACATAGCTTGATGTGTGTCTTGAGAATGGCATCTCTTGGTATCTACATTTGGTTTACGCCGTATCGAGGCAGCGAACATCAACCCATCCATCATAGTATACTGCCGCATAGATATAAGCATACAAATATAGGTTGTATCAGCGAGATCTGGTGAACCCCTACATTCCAGCCAAGTAAATAGTGTCGACTTGGAGAAAATACAAATTGCGTCGTAGTGATCCAGGCACCATGCATTCCAGTATCTTACACCGCCTCTGTCAGGGTATTTGTTTAATTTGCATTTAGTACATAGAAGTATCACAAAATAGAGCAAGGCAAACGGCAGATTCCGGATGACGTCTGTATCAGATAGTCGAGGTGACTAGCGACAAGACGGTACCTCAGGGTGAACATCAGACCAATTGTGGTCACAAGTGGTCAATGGCAGTTGATTATTTCACTGTTACGCTGTAGAGGAGAGCTGTGGCTATGACTGAAGCCGATAGAGCAATACTAGACAGTAGGACATCTAGGATGAGCTGAAGCTGAGCTGGATCGAGAACGAAGATATGAAGAGATAGCTCGGCATCGTTCAGCCATCGATGATTGTGTATATAAATGTGTTCAGACTGTTGTTGATTCTTGCCTTGATTGTCATGGATCAAATTGATTTGATTTACTTGACTCTAGTAGTATCGTCAATGACTGGAATGAGGGTGTTGCCCCCTCAGCGCCCAACGACAACAATGTAAATAAAGGCGTATTTGAGTATTTGGCTATTCACGCTTGACAGTTACGGTTAGATGACGAAATTATTGGTCATTACAATATTGGGCACGGTCACTTTGGAGGTATGCGAGTTTGTCAAGTCTGATTGATTTCTTCGTCTTTTCCAATTGCCCGCTTGTCTCCCTTGTCGCCCTTGTCTCGGAATTAGGCCAATGAGAGGAACGCATTGTTGACTTTGCCCTCTATTTTTTAGTCTGTCTTTTGATAAGCATCTTGTGATGCTCTTTTGACTTTTATCTCTTGGGGGTCTCTATATTTTCGGTTCTGTCTTACCAGGATTTTTATTCTGGACGATTTCTCCCATCGACTGGGCTTCACGTCCCTTATCCTTCCAGCCACATCACAACAAACATCAACACAACGACACTGGTCAAGCAGCCACCTGATTAATTAGATGCAGTAGATGAACATGTACAAAGATTTCCGTAGACTTTGTTGCTTCCACATCATCAAGCTTGAATATCACTAAATCTGACGAATTGAATTTCGTCCCATTTTGCCGTCAGTATCGTGTGATTACATAAGCGGCATCGACATCAGCATGCCTCGAGCCAAAAAAAAATATTCACAGCTGCTGCACATTTGACTTGTTTGATTTATTTTCCTTTACATCATGTTCTCTTTGATTTACTCATCATCTTGAGGTCAAGATGTCCATCTTCTATCGGCTGTACGCAAGGGACCGTAGTAATGCTTTGTTCACAACCACACGTTCACCCATTTTATCCAGTTCTCTTTTGTCTTGGTCTCTATTGAATCTACCTGGACGCATTTGCATCGTTCTAGTTCATGCCTCTTTCTTCTAGAGAAGTATTCTCTATCCTACCCTATCCACATATTTCTTTTTCTTTTTCTTTTTCTCTTTTTTCCCTAGCTCTCCCCAGCACCTCCCGCAGGACTGAGACCTCTAGACATTAGATGAGCCGCCAAAGCCGTCAGAACACTTGTAAATTTAGTCCTTCTATTGAAAGTGCATTTTTCCACTTCTCTTCGATCCTGTCCGACTTACACCAAATTAGTAGTGTCATTCAGGCCCTGGAGTATTTACAGTAGAACCACACAAAATATGTAGATTGATATCCTAGGTGATTCTCACATTCTTGCAGTCAAGTTTCAAAGGCTCGCCACGGCCACCACTCGCCCTTGATATTAACTTGTAAATAGCTTTGTCAATCATATACAGCTGTTGCCCTGCCAGTAGTTTACGTAGTTATCACCAGCTTGTTGACAAGATATCTGGTACATCTACTCCGGCGTCGCATTGAATTTGCATCTTTAACTTTACTCTCTTCTGTTCTGCTCTCTTCCTCACTTCTCACGCCACTCTTTTCTCTGCAATCATACTCTTTAGCTCATCGTCTTCACCACGCTCTTTACAGACAATGGACGCATCGCCTCATCGCACTGGCCACGCTTGTTAGCTTCATTACATCAACTAGTTTCTAATATTCAATTTACAATCACTATCGCCAGCCTCTCTACCCTAGATCTCTGCTCAATTCACTATCACGTCTCTCCATACGGCAAACTTCCAACAGACTCAGCTCGAGATCAAAGACTTCATTCACAAAGAACTCGCTTTCAAAATAGACACAAACTTACTACAGGGGTAAGTGTGGCTATGGTCTGGTCTGGAGACTGGCTTTGTTCTTTTACCTCACCATCCAATCTTTCTTCTCCCTTCTACTCTCCATCTTACCTTGACCCTCTACATTCATGCAGCTGCTGCACGGTTGATCCTCCAACAGACACGCTAACATATCCGCTTTCAAATCCAGGCTTCTCCTCTCTCAGTATCTCAACACCCAAACTCAAATCCTCCTCTTGGCACTGCCTCTTCGACGGCATCCGCGTGCATTACCCGACGTAGATCATTGCAATCGTGTCAGTCTGTGCAGGGATCTGAGAAGACGGTGAGAAGATCACGCGTGTCGGTTAGGCCGAGTATTGTCCTCTTTTATCTTGTATCTTTTATCTTTTGCTTTTCTTTTCTTTTATCTTCTTTTGTCAGTCTCTACCTCTACTGTTCTTCGATCAAAGAATAGTAGCTGCTAAAGAAAGATAAAGAAACGTGAAACTAAGCTAGAAGAAGAGAACAAAGATCATACTCAGACAAGAATCTCACGATGGACTCTCTCCCCGGGCAATTGCCCAATGATGACTACTACAGCCAGTATGGCATTGATGAGGGAAACGGGCACGTGGGCGGCATAACCGTTTTCGACTCAATGGGCATCGATGATACGGCCATGAACGGCCTGGATGGCCTAAACGGTGTCGACTCTATGGACAGCAATTTTCTCATGAACGGCCACATGACATCCAGCAAGCCGGCCACCTCGCCCACACCGTACACCGCAGGCCTGCCTACACCCATATCCGTCTCGGCCACGCCAGAGGCAACAACGGCTCCGGTCGATGCTCCTCCCCTGCCCGCAGGCTTCCCTCCGTCGTTTCTCGAGAATGGCGAGCACTCTCAGAATCAAAACGGTGGCCAAAACGATCAACACGGAGATAACTCACAGGGGAAGAGCGACCCTGCTCACACCCGAAATGCCCAACATACAGCTATGCCTTTCCAACAACATCCCCAACACCCTCACCATCATGAGCAGCAGCAGCAGCAGCAGCATATACCTGCGCATCTATTGCAAAACTTACCTCCGGCCTTTGCCAACAATCCACATGCCCAGGCTCTCCTCCAGCAGAACCCCGAGCTCCTCTACCAGCTAGTACAGATACAACAGACCACCGGCCCCCAGGGTTTTCATGGTCAGAGTGGTGAGAGTGGTCAAAACGGACAAAACGGAAGTCACACCCATCCACCTTCTACGCACCGTCCTTCTGATCAAGCAAATGTAAATCCGGTCGCAGAACGCTACCCAAACGGGAATGCGCCACACACTAGCAGCGGCAGTCCTTCTCTGCTCCCTACCACGAGTGCTAGCCCAGCCAACACCTGGACTAACATTGCTAGTATTACTAGTAACGCTAGCCACGCTAACACCGCTAACACCACTAACACCGTCTCGCCTAATACGGCCACGGCGGCGACTGCCTCTTCGTCAACGGCTGCCACGGCCACCACACCTGACGACCTGCGTCTCCAGGACCTCTCCATTGTCCCTGCCACTCAAAGTACCTCTTCCCGTCCTGGCCCTGGCCCATTGACTAGCTCTGCCTCCACTGCTACTATAATTGGTCCACAGCCGACGACCTCATCGACTACATCTCGTCCTCCTGGTCCGCCTGGTCCTCCTGGCCCTCCTCAGTCTTCCCATCCTCCTCATCCTTATATGAACCATCCTCCTCCCCCTCATTACAACACTTCCAGATCTGCCTCATCTCCAATCCACAACTCTTCACACTCTCATACTCACTCTGCCCCTCCTGTTCCTGCCCTCCCTCCTCAGCATCTTCAACATCATCAACACCTTCAACAGCAGATTCCTCTCCCTCCTGCTCCTCACACTTCATCCTCTCACACTATCTCTCCCAAGAAACAACGTGCTCCATCTGCTTCTGCTTCTGCTTCAAATTCTACTTCTCCCAAGAAGCCAGGTCGCTTTGAAAATATCTACGCAACCATTCGCAAAGCAACCACAATGCGCCGCTCTCGTGCTGCTTTCATGAACGAGGCCCCTGCTCCCACAGTGGCTCCCATGGCTCTCATGCGTGATGCTGACAACAACACATCAAATACCAGCAGCAGTAACAACAACAGAAACAACACCATGATGCCAAATTCAAAAGCACATGCCCATTTCCGCAGCCACCATCCCGGTGACCTGGATCTAGACCTTTCTGTGAATGCAAACGGCTTCCCCATGACGCCGCCACTGACCGGCAACGGCTCTTCTCTCTCTTCCACATCATCCACATTCTCAACATCATCAGCTTGCTCATCGCTGGCTTCGTCCTTTGACGCACAGAACCAGATGCACAGCCATCCTCTCATGATGCAGCCAACACCGATTCACTTTGGCGTTAACCAGTGTGTCAATGCCGGCGATGACTTGTCTGCTGCTGATCTGGCCTCGTTTGGCATGTCTGGCCTTGTCGTCGATGATCCGTTTGTAGACAGCAATGCCTTTTTTGGTGGCGGCCAGCCTGTCATCAAGGCCGACCCTTCTGCAAACAACGCTGTCAACTCGGCTTGCTGGCCTGAGAGCACCGCTGCCCTTACCGCCACGTCCATATCATCTATGGATGAAAACGAGAGCACGCCCATATCCAATGCCGCAACAGCTGCCATCAACATTCCCAGCTCGCGCGGCATGGTCTCGCCTACTGCATGTCTTGCCGATGCCACAGCCGCCATGTCTGGCAACTCGCTCATTGCCGCCGCCAATGCCGCTGCCACGCTCAAGTGCGAGTCCAGTGCCATGGAAACGGACGATGATTGGTGGCAGCAATCGGTGGTCGAGTCTGCTGTCGGTGATGCTCACGGTCTGCCCTACTATGGCGACAACAATGCCATGTTTTTGCAGCAAAATATGCAGCAAAATATGCAGCAGGATATGCAGCAGAACATGCAGAATATGCCAGGCATGAATGTTAACTGTGCGCCTGACGGCAGCTTCTATCATATGCCTGATATGGCCACCCAGGGCCTCATGATTCACATGCCCCCCAGCGGTGAGTCTCAGCAGCAACAGCAACAGCAGAACCAGTACTATTTCCCCAATGTCACGACCGTTGGCAATTTTGGCTCTGTATCCATGATGGCCACCCACTCTGCGCCGCAGTACTCAATGCAGCCTCAGCAGCCGGAGATGGAGTTCCGCCGCGATCGTGTCTCTAATACCCCGCGTCGCCCCAAGCCCCGAGCTCCTTCAGCCGGTGCTCGGCATCTGCAGCCTGGTGGTGGTTCACCACGCAAGCGGTTGGGCCTGACTAGCCGCGGCTCCAGCAATGAGGATCTCAACTCGGCCTACATCTGTTCCAACGGCTCAGGCAACGCTGCTGCCATGACCACTCCCAACACTCCTCGCAGTCATACCAACGGCGCGCGTCGCTCGGCCTCTATGCAGTCCCTCTCGCGTACATCCCCTACCCCAAACAACTCGAGCATGCCATTGGTTCCCCCTATGCCCTCCACCCCTTTGCACAACCAAAACGGTGTGCGCAAGCGTCGGTCGGCCAGCAGCATGCGCCGCGTCTCGTCTGGTCAGAGCTGTGGTAGCATGTCGGGCGCTCCTCGCACCCCCATGCGCCGCGCATCGGCTGAGCCCTCACGGCCGCAGTCGTCGTCTGGTGCTGTTGGCGGCATTGGCTTTGTCAATTTCACACCCGACGACAAGAACAAGCTGATGGCTGGTGTGGCGCCAAGCGGCTCGTCAAAAACCAAAGAGCGCCGCGACCGCGAGCTCAAGGAGAAGACTCGCAAGCTGATGGAGGCCGTTGTCCAGGCGGGCGGTGACATGCACACTCTCGAGGCTCAAGGGCTAAAGGATATGGGCATTAAAATTTAGGCTCTCTTCTTGTCTGTCTCCATTATCTATTTCATTTGTTTTGTTCTTCCATCTTCTTTTATGGGTCATTAAATTAATTTTATTTCTTTTGTCTATCTTTCTTTTATTATAGATGGCGGCAGTTCAAGGTGCTTTGTTTTTTGTAGTTTGTGTTTTGAATTTTCTGTCGGTTTGTTTTTATTTATTTATTTGCCTTTTCTCTTTTTATGATAGTCAACGATGGCGGCTTGTATTATATCTTAATCATCTACTCTTCTTGAATGTCTTCTTGCTTGATTGACTATGCAGTGTCTTGATATCGTTGATACCTCTGCGCAATGTATTATTATATAATAAAATTAACATACAAATAATATAGTCAGTCTGTTCTAATCATTCAATACAAGATCATGAAGTTATCACATTTCAGAATGCCGACAGAAAGGTATATTAACTATCAAAATTGAAGATCCCTGTTCTCTCCTTTCCGACCGCCCGTCTTCTTCGTGATCTTATTGTCTCCTCCCAGTCCAGCTGACGAGCAGTTTTGTGTCTTGTCCGTTGGGCTTGGATCGATTTTATATACACAGTTTGGAGGTTTGACGAGAGAATAAAGAGAGACGACGTGCCAGAGATAAGTAGAAAGAGCGCCTATGAAATAAGGAAATCAAAAGACAAATGAAACAAAAACTAAAGAGCGAGAGCAGTTTGAAAATAGACAAGGCAGAAAGAACGACTGAAAAGATAAAAGATGAGAGACAAAGTTGATGAAAAGACAACTCAGGTATCCCTAAGAGAGATCCCTTTTTTGGGTCTCACTTAGAGGGTGAGGGCGAGTGCGAGGACAAAATAAAGTTTAACAAAATAAAGTTGTAAAAAAGAGTAAAAGAGTTCAGAAACCTCCCAAAGGCCTCCTTCAGGGGTGACCTCCTTTCCCAGACGCCATGTTCATGCTGTATATAAACAAAAAAAAGATACAATAGAAATAAGATAACAACAGAATGCAACAACAAACAGAACACTACTAGGTGCAGATCCGTACTATGCGATATCTCATAGCTGGTTGAACTGACGAGCCCATTTGGACATCAAGAGTCTACAGCCCACGATGGCATACGCATCACACTGCACACCAGTCTGGCTGTTCCGCCAAAGCCACCAACTTCTAGTGATCGTAACCGGCACCGCGCTGCCATGGGCTAGCGTTGTTTTGTTGCCGGAAACCCGAGGGGCTATTGTTGTTCTGTGCACGGAAGCTGGCCGAACTTGGTGCGTTTTGTGGCCGGTAGCCTGCTGCTGACAGGTTCGAGCTTGAGTTGTTGTATGGGCTCGCAGACCGCGCGCCATTGTTAGGGACGCGGTTGTACGAGTTCCCACCAAAGTTGCTGCCGCTGTCGTAGGCCGGGGCCGGGCCGCCAGGACCGCTAGAATTATGCGAGCCCTGCGATGTGTGGCTGCGGTTGTCCGCAGGGAACAGAGGTGTCGAAGGGTCCACTGGCGAGCGAGGTGCATCATGGTACACGCCAGCGTTGATGACAGAGGTGTTGTTTGCAAGAGTAGGGTCGGTGCGGCGACGCATCGACTCGGAGGAGATGGACTCATTGTCGTCATCTAGGTCCAGGCCAGACTTGTAGCCCGACTTGTCACCGCGGGCAGTGGCAGCAAGGGCATCCAGCTCAGTGGTGGTTGTCAACTGGGTCTGCGACTTCATAAATGAGGCACGGTCGTCGGCCATAAACTGGTAGCGAGTGTCGGGGTTCTTGCGGAAGAAGACAAGCGTTGTGGTGATGATGAGCATAAGCAGGAGAATCAGAGCAAAGACAGCGTTCAGGATCCAAAGAACGACACCGACAACACCGGTAACCAGGGCGGGTTGGTCAAAGACATCGGTAAAGATCAGCAGGAAAATGGCGTTGATGAAGTTGATGACGCAAATGGCAATGTTGAACGAGTTGGTCTTCTTATCCATCCACGGGCGAAGCACACTGGCGGCAATCAGAGCAGCAGCCTCGATCAGCAGGAAAGCAATGGCCTGCACGGTGCCCTTGGACTGGGCGAAGGCAACAAACATACCCTTGACCAGAGTGTAAAAGAGAATAGGAACAATGTAGTAGTAGGCTGAAGCACGGAACTGCACGTAGAGGAAACCCCACTTGTTAAGAGCCTGGGGGTCCGAGAACAGGATGTAGGCCGGGTTGCGGTGCATCGCCACGGAACGACGAGCGATGCGGATAACTTTGGACGCAGCCCAGCCGAGGGTGATGACCATGCCGAAGAAGAAGAAGACAGCCAGCACGACAATAGCGGGCGAGTCGACCTGGGTAAACTCCCACAGGCAGAGAATGCACATCTGGGGGAAACCAATCAGGGTGACACGGAAGAGGATGCCCTTAAGGACGGTGAACCAACCATTGCGGAAGTCGAGGAAGGTGTCGCTCTTCATCCACTTGTTCTTGGCGGCCAACTCGCAGAAGCCCTTGAAGGCTGCAACGCCGATAATGACAAAGACAACTAAGATGCAGAAAAAAGTGAGACCGGTGATGACCAAGTTGGTGGGCTCGATACCGCCGCGGTAGGCAACACGCTGAATACCGTAGACGACGAAACTACCTGAGTCGTTGGTCTCAACGGCACGCTTGGAGAAGGCTTGGGCCGCCTTGACGGCGTGGCTGACAATGTGGCGAGGGGCCATGGCGATGTGGCGAGGCATGTACTGCAGCTGTTCGGGCAGGTACTGGGTAGCAGCATCGGCAACGCTCAGCGAACGTTTCACGACCTCAACGGAAACAGTGGTGAGCGAGTCAAACAGGTCGGAGGGAGTACCGCCGGTGGCGCGCTGGTACCAGGTGAAGATCTTCTGCATGAATCCGACACGAATAATGCCCATGCTCCACTGGAAGTCCTGGGTCCAAGCCTGGGCGGCAGGTGGCAGATGAACACCAACCATACCCAGCATGGCCTGGGACTGGAAGTAGCCAAAGAGAGACATGGCGTTAGAGGCGACGTGGGAAGCGGCGTTTGAGTGGCCCAGACCGGAGACGACGCCAGAAGAAGCAAGAGCAAGACCAGCGACAACAGCAGTCGCCCACTTGACACCAATTAGATCGACAGTCTTTCCGTTGGAGATATCAGCCTCGACACAGGCCACACTCTCGCCGGCCTGGTCACCCGAAGTCATGTTGATGAAGACCTTGACAGTGGCGTCGAGATCGGGAAAGCTGTAGGCAATACCGGGGATCTGGTCAGCGGCGCTGTCGCCGACTTCGAGGTTGAAGGTCATGGACAGTTTGCCGGAAGTCATGGGGCAGAGACCAGCGAGGCCAGAATCGCAGGGGTCAACCGTCTTACGAATGATCTGGTAGCCGTAAGCAGTGATAATGACATCGAAGACGACATTGCCCTCGATAGAGGAGACGGCGACCATGTCGACGCTGGCAGAGCCATTGGTAGGAGTGTAGACGACATCGAACAGACTGGCAGTGAAGCCCGAGTTTGACTGACAGCTGTTGAGAGAGCCGGACTTGAGCAGCTTCTCAGCGGAAACAGAGCCGACGCACAAGGCACCGACGGCGGCATAGAAGAGTGATCGTGCTGGAGACCACATGGTTGTTGTAGATAGAAAGCAGGTCGAATCAATCGAGGGTTTCTTGTCTATTATAGAGGGGGGTTTGAATGTAGGCGATGACAATTTCCTACGTCTGAGAAATCATGAGCCGAGTCGAAAACGAAAGTGAGAATAGAAGTTGACGAAAAAGGAAAATAGTTGATAAAAGAAAGAGAAAACCGAGAAAGCGAATGTCGGATCGATGTCGAGTTGATGTCGAATCCCAAGGAAAATGGCCCGTTGTGTCAAAGGGCGGCCAAAAGTCCAAAAACGAGAGTCGTGAAATAAGAGCAAACGAAGAATATGAAGAGAATGAAATGGAAAGGAAAGTCGAAAGTCGAGTTGAAGATGGCGAATGGAGAATGGAGAATGGAGTATGGATAATAGAGCGAGAGGAAAAGAAAGACAGCGAGCGAGGGAGGAAATTGGCGACTCAGGGGCGTGGGCCGCGCGGTTTCGTCAGGGAGGCGGGCAAAAGCAGGCACTCCAGCAGGGCGGGCCTTTTCTGGGGAAGCGTTTAAATGGGCGACAATCGTTGACACCAAGGAACGGCCGGCGAGAGAGGATGTGGAAGATGATGCCGGAAAGTGATATGATCAGGAAAGTTGGTGATGTTGGACAAAAGATAAGGGAGGAAGGAGACAGTAGACAGGAAACGGGAGACAAGGAGACAAGAGATGGGAAACAGGAGATACGATACGTCCAGAACGGAAAGAGGGAGGGCAATGGGTAAAAGGGCAGTTAAACGAGAGTTACAAAGGACAGCAATGACGAGGAAAGAGACAGACGAGAGAACGAGAAAAAGGAAAGAGCGACCAGCAGCAGGAAATGCAGAGGGCAGGCCCTCGTTCCTCGCGTTTTCCCTTTGTACACGCTAATCTTGTAGGGCGTTACAGTGGTAGAGCCGGCGACCGAGACAACTACAGCAACTGTGAGCATTCTTGTCTTTGGCAGCGGAGTACAAAAAAAACAAGAGAATCTAGAGGGGGTGAGTTTAGTAAGAATGGCCGGGAACGAGCAGGGAAGGTGGAGGCCCTACGTAGTACCCCTAGTCTCGTATAGTTTGGTATATTTTGGTATATTTGGTGCATTTTTGTACATTTTGTACTTAATAGAGGGAAGGAGCAGAATGTAACAGCCAATTAAGGCACGTAGAGGGGCGTGTCAAGGGGGCGTGTTAATAAAGCTAGGGATGTGGATACAAGGGGTAAGTACCTGCCATTGAAACCGACAAGGAAAGGGAAAGAGCGAACGGTAGCGCAGTACAAGTGAGTAAGAATGACCAAAAGGGACGAAAGTGAAGAAAACTTGGAAGAGCAGCCAGCCCAAGCCTGTAGTGTGTGTCTGTGAATACGAGCCTTACTGAAGACCGAAAGAGATGCGCTGCCTCGCTGCATATCACTATATCGTGCCTGTCTCTGTAGATAATCCTAGGCCAGGGTATGGTTTAAAGTGGTAACCCATGCTATAGTTAAGACAGTGCGCATAACTATTATATATGTGGTTTTGTGCACTGTATATGTACTCTGTGTTGTAATATATGTGTGTGGTACCTGCTTTATATTGGTTGTTCTACTTCACACTGTATACACTCACTCAACCAGCAGCCCCGAGCCAGCCGTCGCTAGAATCATCCCAATCTTAAGTCACGGCTAACACAATTCATCCTTTCTCTTGCTTTCACATTCTTTGTTAGCTCTGCCCTGCGCCTCGCTTGTCTTGTCTTTCCTTCGTATTAATCATTCGCATACAAAGGGCTAAGATACGGCGACCGCATACACGAGCTGACAAAGCCCTCTCTTGCCATAATTGCGCCAGCTGCATCTTTCAATACTGTCGCACCTTCCCATCATTCAAGTGTTCGTCACTATTCGTGCCGCTCCTTCCTTTGCGGCTATATGGTATCACATGTACCTCTCTGCCAAAATATAGTGGTGTGGTACCTCAAACGTTCTCTTTGTTTTTCATTATCTTGTATTTTTTTTTTGTCACTCTTGTTCTTAATATAGATGCGCAGTTTCGGGCGGGTTTTGGCTTTTACAAGTACTTTTAAACTCATTCTTTGCCTTCTTGCTTCGACTTGGCGCTCTTGCTCGTGGACAAATAAGATACATGCTGGTGTCCACAGCGGGTCCACCTATGCCAACCCACCCCTGAGTCCAGTGGGGAAAGACGCTCCTTCTCCAAGAGAAAAAGAGACAAATGGAGAAAGAGCGACTGAAAGAATAGTGAGAGAACAAGACAAAATGCGATGCGATACGGTAGATGCTCCTTCCCGCTGGAAATATGCGTATTATGAGTGCTGTACTTCGTAAGAAGTAAGAACTGTACTCCATAAGGGCTGGGCGACGCGTGGGCAGTCTGGGCTTTGCACAGTTTATTTTGTAAGTTGACACTGTCTTTGGTAGAGTAAATGCACGTTACCGGGCAGTGCGAACGGCGCAACTGGACGTAACTGGTGGCCTTCCCGCTGGTAACAATTAAAAGACCAGAAAAACTATCCAAGCATAGGATACGCTATTACGACTTTGGGCGCATCTTGGCTTATGTAAGTATACACGTACTGCTTGGTGTCAAGCCCTGGCGCCAATATCTCATCAAACCTCAAATTATCAAATCGATTGTCTTTTGCACAGCCTCCGGCAATGTTTGGGTGCCGTTTTATAAAGACAACAGACAAGAGACCAACTAAGACAAACGAGAGCCAACCAGTGTGCGATGCCTGTACAGGTCGGCTGTGAGATGCCGTGATTATGTATGCTTATAAGATACTTATGAAAACGGGTCAGGTGTAGTCCGATGGCTGGCTGCAACGGCTGGCAAGCAACGTGCTCTCGACAGCCGCCGGGGCAAAAGCCCACCGGACACTAGGCGTTACAGATTGTCGATTGGTTGGCATCCACTGGAGTTGTAAGACTTGGGTGCAGGTATGAATAGTATACAACAGAGAGAGGATAAGATACAACATGATAGGAGAATAAGCCGTCTGGCCTGTCCAAAACACAAACTGTCAGAGGCAGCAAGCCAGCTGCAACAGGACAGACCTAGACCCGACCTGGACCTAGGCCTTTAAATCCATAAGACCTGTAATATGACTCTCAATACCTCATAGGATGGATATCAGTACCAAAGTATTAGAGTATCAGTGCTGCAGGGTCCATAGAAGGAAGCTGTACGAAGTAATTTCACTTCCGTGCACAGCCACGCTGCTTTGTTACGAATGAAAGGGGGGGCAGATCGCTAGACATAACACATGTGTCTTAGAGTAAAGCAGTAGTACAGAGAGGGTGACGTAAATTCGATATCGCAATTTATTGTCATGCAAGACTCGGGTGTGTGATAAATAGATTAATTCAATCCAAATGGCTAGCAAGGACAATACAAGAGTGAAATGGACTGATACTGAAATACTTTGCAGACAAAGGTTGCGACGGGGAATGGAATGCTTGGCTGGTATTTACATCAATAGATAGAAAATGCATGGCAGCGTATGGAGTCGAGGGAGGGAGAGAAAGCGTGAATATACTTGGTTGCTCGCTAACCTCGTAACATAACAATCTGAGGCAAAGAAGATGGCCAAATGGAAAGAATACGAAGCTGACGGCTGATGTGCAGATGCGCAGATGCTGCAGTGACATTCTAGACTCGTTCTGCTAGAACGGAACACGGGGTACAGGAGGGGGGATGATGGCTGGGGAGTGAGCAATATTAATAAGAATAAGGAACTAAGAGAGGGAGAGTTGGTCTCGAATGGTTTGACTACGCTTGCTCAAAGGTAAGACTTGCAGTGTATCAAGACGCGTCTATAATGCCAAATAATCAAACAGCTTGCCTGCCAGACATCTGTCATTTCATATCGTCACTTTGATTTCCAGCAAGCAGTTGCCAGCAGCCTGAGGCTGATACAAGAAATAAATTAAAGTTGAGCATGAAAAGCAAACAGAAACACGCAAACAGAACAACGAGGGGTGTCTCAGGTCCAAGCGAGCAAACTTTTGATATCCTCTCTTCAGTTTTACTATGACAACTACTCAGTAGCAACTATCAAATAGAAGAACCCTACGGTCATCAAACACAAAACAAGGTCTCGAAGACGTTGTAGATGCAGGGGTGGATTTACTTTTACTGGTCGGGTGATGGGTGATGACGGATCTGTGCTACCCGTGGCTGATCAAGGGAGAAGAGGGCAGAAGAAATGAAAGCTTGGCAGATCGACACTGACTCTGTTCCCATTAATAGTTAATGCTTACTCATGCTTTCAGTTAAGCCTATTTACAAAAATATAGATTCAGCACTTTGTTGTATCTTAGATTCATGTTGATAGCAAAGTCTCTTCATTCTGTCTGTCGGCATCAAAGGGAGGAGGCGGTGATGTCTTGAACCAGAAGTGAATAAGAACAACTTCGATTTGATGGTATATGTTTAGTTGTGTATTTAACTAACGGCGGCATCGGAATTATCTCGACACAAGTATTGATTTATATCTGAAAATAATAGTTGCGCTGGTGGTGATGGGTTTTTAATATCTATTTGTTTGTTCAGTTTGAATTATGTTTGAATTTTATTTTAAATTTTATAGCATCTGTGTATTTGTTGATTTACTCTGCAAAGGTATACTAACGCAAATAAAATAATCATCAAATCATTATATAATTACTAAGATACAATACTAAAATGTAAGCCTACATTGGTTTGACTTCTATATCAGATAATCCCATGATATCAACGCATCAAGATGTGCCGCAGTCTTATCAAACACGACCAGACAACCAAATCATCTACGTTATGAGCAATGTGCCCTGTTCATCAAGCAACGTCACCATTGTCAGTAGTAGATCGATTATACCTGACTCAAAATGTAGAAAAACTCGGAAAGGACAAAAAAGCCCAAGTGTCGCCAAATAAATACAGAAAACACTCCCCGGATATCATTACAACCAATCCACCACTTCCTGCCATGGCTTGTTGCTCCGTGAGTAATCGTAGTTCGGCTTGTAGCTGCTCATCAGTTCCTCCTGGTCCACGCCGCAATGCGTTTTGCCGTCGCGGCCCTCGAACCACCCGAGTCCGTACTTGTGGCCCGATGCCTCTATCTTTGCTAGCATCTCCTTGTTGTTCATCTTGCTCGTGCCCACAAAGTTCCACAGCATCTTGCTCTGGTGGATGTACGCCAGCACCGACGCAATCGTGTTGGGCTGCCGCGGCAGGAAGGGCCGACGCCGACGGATAAACACCACGGTAGCCACGATACTCATGTATGCCAGTATCACAATGGTCAAGCCCAGTGACAGCCAAAACGTCCGTGCCGTCTCCTCACCACTCTCCGCGCCGCTCCCCTTCTCGGTTCTGTGCAGGTTCGCGCCGATAAAATTATGACCCTCTACCGTCGCCAGAGATGTCACAAGCACTGTCAGCAGTTCTGTCAGGATCGTGGCAAAACCCACAAAGAACACCAGCCAGTGTCGGTTCCACAGCGCCTGCCCAGCCACAAGAACGAACGGCATCGCAGTGTAGTCGAGCATCAGAGTCTTGGCCGGCGCGTGGCGCTTCCATAGAATATAGTACGGCTCCATTACACGCACTGATGTCTCCAGACCGCCCCAGCCCAGCTTTATCAACACTGCAATCGCCGTCAGCACCCACGATGCCTTGTCCGTAATCACGTTAGCTGGCGTGAACAACACAATTGGGATCACAGTGGTAAACAGCACAATGCCGCAGATGTATGGCACACATCCCCGCGCACGAAGCATCAATGGGTGCGGGTTCTGGGATATGTGGCTACCATAGTCTTTGTATCGCTCACGCTCGGCCAGCGATACCGGGTTATCGTCGTCTGGCGCCAGTGATGAGTTGCGCAACATGTACCGCCGTTCCTCCAGTTTCTTGTGAATGTCCTCGTGGCTTGCTAGATCCATGTCCTTGAAATCCGTCATAATGTGGCTCACCACCGCCATGGATGCGAGCCCGGCAATGCCTCTGACATCTGACAACAGGCCGCTGCGCCGCCGGTGCAGCAGCCAAAACAACAGCATGCCCAGTGCCGCGATCACAAAGAAGACAGCCGACAAAAAACGCGACCAGACGGCGCTGATGGTAATGTACTTATCGCCCTGGGGCTCAGCAATGCGCGATTCTCGATCTGGCGTCAATACAATCGAGGCTGCACTCAGTGTCGGAACCAAAGACACAGCAAGCAGCGAAAGTATAGACGACACCGCAACTGCATAGTGCTTGAAGTGGAGAGCACTGAAGGGCCGCACAAACGCAATATTTGTCACATAATCCACGTTGATGGATTCGTCGGCAACTGCACCGCCTTCTTTGCTCAGTTGGTAGAATGCCTCCAGCCGCTTCACCTCAAAGTCCGTCACCTGCCACAGGATACCAAAGGTGACTGCGATGATCGTCGGTGCAAACTTGATGGCAAAGTACAACATGCCATGTATATCAGCAGGCGAATTGAAGTGAATCAGCGGCTTTTTAACAGACATCTGGTAGATGAACTCTTGTGCTAAACCCAGTCCAACCGATAATAGAATGAGTGCGGTGAGGTACGGCCAGCGCATCGAGAATGGACGCCAGTTTGGTTGCGGGTAAAACACTTGCGTGGCGCTTCGTGATATGCCCGACCGCCGCCGCTCTGCCATGCTCATGCGGCTTCCCGCTAGCGGATCGGGGCCCTCTGTACCCGACACGACGCTCAGGTCGACGTGTGAGGCGTTGCTATCCCCGACAACGTCATCGATACTTCTCGTGTTGTCCTTGCCAGATAGCATTCCACTATGTCCATTCTCATCCTCCTCCTCAACAATTACCTCCACAATCTCGCCGCGCCGGTTCGCTTCGTTCTGAGCAAGCGCCCTCACGGTGTTTTGTCGTAGCATGTCGCGTCTACCAAAAGGTAGGTTAGAACCACCCGAGGGTGACAAAGGTGAAGAGATTGGAGACGCAGTTGACCATCTTCTAGATAGTGAGCGTGCCAGGGACGATGTCGTGGGACTAATGGGAGTGGTATTGCCGGATGCATTTCCGCTGCTAAACAGTTCCGACTCTCTAAGTCGCGTGCTCGGTCCAAAGCCTACACCCAGACCGAGCGTCAGTTTTCCGCTGGCTTCCTGCGCATTCAAATTTTTGAGGAAAATATCATCATGGCTGGTCGACGGGCCGGAAAAGGTCGTCAGATCGACGCCGATATCGCCCGCCCCGGCATCATCCTCTGCTTCATGCTCGTTGATCCGAGAGTATTCCTTGTGCTTGCCGGATGGTTCCTGCGATATTGGTGCCGCGTTTTGAACCAGCGATGCCATGCCCATACTCTCACTAGAGCCATCATAAGGCTCGTCCTCCTGGATTGTACCATACGGTTGGTTGCCGAGGCGAGAGCTCCTTCTCCGTGATGAGAGCATCTTGCTAAGTCGGCGACCAATAGTTGGATTTGCAGAGAATGGTGAGCCAATACTGCTGGGAAAATAGCTGGTTGAGCTGGTGGGTGTCTGTGCCAATTCATAGCTGGAGTCGTATGTGGAATATGGAGCGGGCTCCGATGCAGATGCAGCCGCTGATGGTTGAGATGGCTGGTATGAATGTCTCAAGCTCGATGGCGTTGAGACTGAAGAGTATGGTGTATGTGGTGCTGAGCTGAGTGAGCTAACTGATGGTGATGGTGCAGATGCGGGTGTGGTCACGGGAGCTGGGGATGCCGAAGTTGATATAGCAGGTGAGGTCGAAAGCTTAACGGGCGATTCTGCTGTGGTGGCACCCGTCTTGGTGTAAGCGCCGAGGTTCTCGTCATACACAAGAGAATCGATAGACACGATGGACTCCCGGCCGCGGAGCTTTGGTTGGGGATCGTATGCAGACGGTGTGCTGGTGCTGGCACTTATGCTCGCGCCCGCGCCCGCGCTCTCATGCGCACTGGAGTTGTGTTCTGTGTCGTCGTCGTCATCGTCATCGAAATGGTCGTTGCCAAGAACTGCCGCGGACTGATACACATCAAATGAGTCGAATTGGGTAAAGTCGGTAAAGCTAGAGATGTTATGGCTGAGGCGACTTTCCGGGCTGGAGGGTGTCACGCGAGCAGATGGGGTGCCGGACCCCGACGAAGGGATGGAAGAGGACGAGGTCACGGGAGGCGCCTGGCCGGTAGTCCAGTGTGCGCCGTACTGATCCATGACGTTTGATTCTAGGTGAACATGATATGTGATGCGAGTGTAATGTAGTAGTATGTGTCAAACTAAATTGCATATATGATATACACGCCGGAGAGCTGCAAGGATGGGAGTGCTGTTCGAGTTTGGAGCTGGCAGCCGATGATGAGATGACAGAATAACGAGTGGACTCTTGCGCAAAAGCAAGAAGGAGGAAAAGAGCTGGTACAGAGACAGAAGAGGCTAAAAAAGCCAAAGAATGCCAAAGAGACACTTGAAGTATAATGAGATCAGAAGAAGATAAGACAAAGACAAAATCTATAAACACTGAGGTGAAGAGAATTGAAGGCCAGCCGGAACAACCAAGTGTTACTGCGTCTGTCATACAGCCGAGATGACAAGAGCAAGGGTACTAATGTACTTGCCGCGCGCAACAAGAGATAGAGAGAGAAGAGGTACTTATGGTGGCACGGCGCGGTGTATTGGAGATGGAGGAGGGGGGACGATCCCTTGACAGTGTGTGCTAGGTGTGGATGAGAACCAAGGGACAGGGATATATGAAAGTATATGCACAACAGGTTGCATGGTAGGGTGAGCTTCGGACGCGCATGGAGACGCTCTGGGACTACTGTGGTATCGTATGTACGGCTGGCGTGAGAAAGTGCAATTTTGAGGTTAAAGTGAGGTGAGGTTGGCGATGAAGAAGCCGGCAAGAAAAGGCAATTTAAGTTGAAAATGAGCAAGAGAGAATGGAAAGAGCAATGGAAGTAGAAAGGCGATCAAAAAGGAAGGAGCAACTGGCAATACTTCAGAAACGGGGAGGGGGGTGGAAGCTGGGCTGATAGCGCTGAGGAAAGTGCGACAAGGCTGAAAGTGCCCACCCACATGCCGAGTGATTGTGAGTCTTTGTCTCTCTTATTTTTATTTGGGGAAGCACTGCGAGGGTCTGGGCTGGCCCGTGTCTGATGATTATTACGCAGCATTACAACTTTTGGAACACGCTCACTCATCTTCGGAGAGTGAAACTTGTCGAATGTCGTAAGCTTGTAGTGCTATGTTGATTCGTACCTTCCATTTTTGATAATCTGACGTTTCGCTGTACCGGTCGCCCTTTCCCTTTGACACAACAGATGCCAGAAATGGAAAGAAAGACTGGACTAACGCCGCCGTTATGTTGCAACGGCCGGCGGGTGATCGTTGGGCGTGGTTTACGCTGTAGAAAAAGTTCCTTGCTTGTCGCAATAGGCGCAGCACACACCGAATACGGGAACTTGTCCGGAATTCAACTGCGGGAAACACACGTTTTTACATTGCATTTCAATACTCCGTAATACAAATACACTTGTAATTACTGATAGCCAGCCGTCCTAGCGCGCTTATCTGAAGCGGCTCTTTGGCTGCAGTGGTTGCTACTCGCTGTACCGAGGGCTCTTTCCTTTAGGAGGCCTGCGACGAAGCCCAAAAGGGAAGGGTCAGTGGGGATATAGTATGCATTTCATATTTTGTGATTTGAAATGGAGGTGAGAAACCAAAAGTGGCAGGCGCGGTACGCTAAGGGACAAAAGGGACAAGAACGACGAGAAGGAAGGTGCGAGCGAGGACCACAGGCGCAAGCGAGATAGTGGACAATACAGTGCCTACCTTTCTTGTCCAAGATAAAATTCGTGAAAAAGCACCGAATTAGTTGAACTGGTAAAGGATGGCGTCTACTGACCTTGAGGACTCGTTTCTTAAAAGCTGCTAAGAAGGGGATCTGACAGCTCTGGTAATATGTTATGCAGCCAATAGCCAATGGGCCAATGGCAGTTGGCGCTGGGTGTAGAGGTGGCCGACCTGCCAAGTCTAATTTTAGGTAGGCTGTGCTATTCTGGGAGCTACTGGAGGGCAGCGAGGGCAAGAGTGATGGGCAGACATTATGGCGGGTGGTGCAGAAAAACAGGAAAGGAAAAGCAACGGAAAGAACGATCGATGATGGGAGCAATAATCTAAATACTAAAATCTTACAGCCGAATTAGGCAATATCGACACCCGTCACAATGGCACTCGTCCCTGCCTCGAGGTGGGTGACATCCTAATCGAGTCTTCACAACACCACTGTCTTTTGAGTTTCTATTTTCTAAATTTGGATTACAACGTTTGACTGAAATATTTCTCGTACTTTTGTGGACTAGGTAGGTAAATCATCCTTTCCTTAATGCCGTCTATCTTGGCTTGAGCCATATTGCCGTTCTCTTTTCCCACCACTCTCGTGGTCTCCGTGATTTGATGCCATGTCATCCTGTGCTTTTGGCTGCTAATCGTAGAAATTTATTTGGTCCGTGTGTGTTTATCTGCCTCTGCTCCGGCCCCTCGTGTCGCTTAACCTCCAAGAATCGGCTCTAGTATCTGGAGTGCACTCTCGGCATTCTCACTGGACAGAATGACTGCACCGGCCTTGGATGTGGACAGATATGACAGGTCTGGAAGTTCGGCCTTGTTCATCTCAGCCACAAGCTTGCCAGCCACACCAGAGACGATACCCGTTGCATTAAAGGGCAGATTGACCAAGTCGAGGAATATGGGGACCAGGTCGCCTGCAACATCGCCGACGAGTGAGTTTCCAAATAGTGGAAGGAGAGTCTTGTCAAGGAGCACAGACGGCGGGTCGGGCGCAGCGAGTGTGATGGACAGGAAGCGTGGCGGCAGTGCCAGTGCAGCGACAAGACATGTATAGAGACGAGTGTCGACGGTATCGATCCAGCTGTCACGCTGGTGGCGCGTGCCGCCCCGTTGCGGTCCCCAGCTGTGGCCCGAGACACCACCCGCCATACCACGCCCTCCACCTCCGCCGCCGCCGTTTCCGCTTGAACCATCGCCACCACGGCTGCCACCACTCCCCATACCAGATCCGCCGCCACTGCCGGGAATCACACTGTTTCCAGAACATTGTGTGAGCGTGAGTCCAGGCACGATATATGGCACGACGTTACGTTTCCGCAGCAAGTAGAATGTGCGGTCCTGGAGCTCAGCCTGGTTTGACGGCGGGTCCATATCTAGCTGAAGTGATGCGAGGCTGGCAATGCTATTGTTCATGTTGGTTCCTAGGCTTCCAGCACTGGTGATACTTGAATCCAAACCGTTGCTACCACTGCCGTGCCGGTGCTGGCTCTGGACCTGGGGGTGACTCAAGGACCCGGGCGACACAAATGAGGACCCGAGCTCGGAAAACTCAAAGCCGCGCTCTAGCAAGGCTTGTATGACATTCTGGCAGTCCTTGCTCGGCACGAGGATAAAGTCCGAGTAGTATGTAGTGATGAAGAAGAGGGGGATGCCGGCCAGTGCCAGCGGCGAAGATATGTCAACGACACGCGAGCCTGCGTCCAAGCCGCCGCTCATCACACACAGGGCGATGTATGCTTCTTTGGCAATCGAAATAGAGTCGAGAGCCTCTTTTGGCAGCTGGGCGGCGCGCAAGGCAGGCTCAAAGACATTCTTGGTCCAGTGTGTGTGACAGACAATGGAGCATTCGACGGGGGTGACACTGAGGTTGAGAAAACTATGGGTGTACTCGGCCGTCAAGCCTTCTGGCGGCGATTCGTCTGAATCATACTCGTCTTTTGACAGGCTCTGTGCCTGCGGGAGGAGGATCTGAAGGATTGGCTGAAAAAATGCGTAGTACAGTTCCAATGGGATATGTATGAGGCTCAGCTCTCCATCCTATGTTGTTAGATGCTAGGTTTTCATCGAGAGCAGGGCTTTATTGCAATACAAGGGTACCTGACTCACCAAAAAGGAAACTTGAGCATTCATATTGGGATGCGTCCCGCTGAGACCGAATGCCGGTCGGGCTGATGATCAGTTGCTGGTCTGGTGTCCGGTTTTCAGGTTCTTTGCGTCGTTATTTGTTTTCCTTTTCTTTCTCTCTTCGTTCTCTTATTTTCTTGGCCTTTCCTTCCATGCGACAGCCAAGAAAATGGGTATAATACTGCGAGTGCCAAAAAGTACTGAGACAAAATACCGAACCGAGAAAAATACTAAAATCAAGATGGTAACAAAAAAGATAAAGTCAAAGATACAAAACCGATGACAACAGAATTCAGAAAGGTTATAATAACCGGATGTAGTATGAATCAAGCCCCTAAAAGCTTAGTATCGGCTGTTGCAGGGTCAGTTGAACCACCCCCCCTGATCCTGTATGCGAGATGCAAAGATATGCAAGTAGCGCGCAAAGCGTACCCTGAAAACCGATAAAGAAGAGTGCGGATCTGTCAAATCCTCTTTGACGTCCTTAAGGATGGTGTGTAACGTAAGAGGATGGATAACAATCAGTCATGGATAATTGGTAGTTGGGGAGTCAAGCGAGTAGAAAAACAGGAAAGAAAGAGAATAAGGGCGGGTGCCGCCGATAACAGTGGTCAAGACTAAGTGCTAGTGACGTACAAAGTCGAGGAAGGAGGATAAAGAGCAGAGAAAAAGTCTAAAGAGACTAATAAAACTGAGAGGAGAGATGGAAGAAAAGGCCCCCCTTGACCATGCTAATCCGATCTAAAAGCATAGACTAGGAGAGAGAGCGATAGACGTATAGTAATGGTTTGTGCGATAAATATACAGAGAATAAATGAAAATAAATAAAGACTAGGGAGTCCGAGATAGGCACGATCGAGGGGGTAGTGTGTAGCTTAGATGGTGTAGACGACGCTGATTGAGTGGGCACAAATGTGCACAACGTCAGACAGATGAGATGGCAGCGAGATGGAGAAGTAAGAAAGAAGAGAAATAATAGAAGCCTGAGGAGAGGAATGGGAGAAGAGAAGGAAGAAGATATAGAACTGTAGAGGACTCAAAGAAGATCGAGGAGCACACTGATCCAGGATGATGGCCAACCTATTTTAACCAACATAATGACTATACTCTCAGCTAGAATACTGGGGATGTTGCCGAAGAGCTGATGAGGCTGGTGGGAGTGCTCAGGCGATGCTGATGGTGACGGTGATGGGTGAGAGGAGGCGTCAAACGAGGTTAGATGTATATCCAAAAGTAGACATGGTGTAGTCATCACTCATCAAAAAAGGAAGGCACGAGGTTGGTACGAGGTCAGCACGAGGCATAGAATCAGAAACAGGAACCAAAGAGCAATGGGGAAGAGGGTAGAATGGTGGAAGAGGGGAAGGACCCCACACTAAACAATAAGTCAATACGGAATATGCAGAACATACAAATCTACGAAGGACAAGCGAGGAAGGTGCGATGCGACTATCAACCTCATTCTTGAAGGAGCTGCATAATTTAACAAAGGAAGGAGCAATGGACCGATGACGGTCTCAATTGGATAGATAGATATTAACCATAATACCGTCACGTGGAACGGTACCAACACACACAAACACATCGAGTCATCAACATGTACATGCGCAGGACTTGGCATCCCCACATTTATGTCATTCAGTTATCGTGAGACCCCACCTCGATGATCCATAGATAGAAAACGAGACGAAAGAGCCCAACGTCGAGGCAATGATTCTGAGACACAATCAATACAATCAATATTGGGCGAGATGAATGAAGGATTAGGATAGAGAAAAACTTAGAGATAATAATCTGGTATATTTTTGAAGGTACAAGTTGAGAAAATGCCTTTCAAAATACGTTTATAAACGAAGAAACTGATTCAACACGATTGAGCATGTACGAAGCATTCATAAGCCAGGCTACGACATATATAGAGAGAATCGTATATATAGAGAATTGTGACTGGGCTTGAGAAAGTCGAAAGGGTCTTGGTCACAGTACCGTGCACAAGAACATCCCGTAGTCTTGAATAAAGTCAAGCTCGTGGGGGTTCAATTCATAGCTAGCAATTCAACTGGCATGAACTATTTAGGAACTATCCAAAAGTACAGGTCTTGGAAAGAATGACACTGCTTCTAAATTATACTCAATGGTATACGGGCTCGTCTTACATAAAAATGATGTCTGACGGCGATAGAGTCATGAGAGCAGGCTGACATATCACATATCAAAAGAGCAGTAGCAAGAACGTGTTTCATACAGCGAGTTACCCCAAACCATAATAAAGTATGTGATAATGTAGGACAGTGTATAACTGCCACTGATCTGTAGGTGATAGATGGCAGGCCACGGAAGGGCAACAAGCCTCCACATTGTGACGGGATGAAGGACGTGATGAAGACGACGACGACGACGACGATAACACTCCAGGTTTCAAAGATATTGTTTCCTATCACAACTACTAGTAGTCTTGTGACTCAGTTCGTGGTAGTGTGGGCCTATCTCGCAGCCCGACGACACCCTAACTGGGATTTGTGCAGGGTGACGGCTGGACATGCCATGTTCTGGCCAGAGATGGCTATCTGAAGCAAAATAAGGTAAATATTGTCGATGCAGTATGCAGCTTGGTTTTTATTTGCTTTAAAGACTTTACAGCTTGCTCAGCTATCCTTGATACCAACGACAACTAGATTCCGTGGACTCTGTCCATAGTCAAACACACTCTCGACCCAGCAGTCGCGCACCTTTAGCTCACGCAGGTACTTCCATCGGTCGGCCACAATCGTAGACTCCACGACACCGGCACTGAATGCCATCAGTGACCACACTGCGCTCAACTCACGCCGGCGCCGACGGCCCTCATCGCTGGTAATGTAGCGTACATTGTACTCCTCCAACTCAGCGTCAGAGAAGCTCGCAGGGCCCATCTTCTCCGCGACTAAGGCATTGACTATCGCATTGTCTGCATCGCTGGCGGCACCGTTGCCGTTGCCCTGTGATGCCATCTTTTCGACAGCACCGCGCACATAGGCGGGGAACGATGCATAGCAAGCTTTACGCAGTGAACCAACAATGATTGGGGTCACTGCTGAGCCGCTGGCCGACGGAGTAGACGGTGTAGACTCATCCTCAGTTGCAACACCGACGGCACCCCAGGTGACGCGCTTGATCACCTCGCGGTCAAGAAAGATGCGCTGCAGGATGGCCCGGTAGTAGTGTCTCGTGAAGAATACCTCGCTCTCCGCCTCGGTCCAGTTGCTCGGCGCCTGGCATGCCATCATGCGGGCCGTAATGTTGAATCGAATTCCCCGCTCCTGCGCGCTCTTGCCGTCGCCGTAGTTGGATAGGTACTCGCTCATGGGGAAACCCTCGGGGTCGCGGCGCTCTTCTTCGCGCACAATACGTCCATTTACTGGCTGCAGCGTAGGCCGCGGACCCATACCAGGCACCTTGTAGGTCGGTGGTCCCAGTCGTTCGGTCAAGAGGTTGTAGCAACAGCCGACAATGGCAACTGCGCGTACTGCCGGGTTGATGGCCAGCGCCCGCAGACCGTAGTGTGACAGGTTTCCACACGAGTGGATCGAGACGGTCAGAAAATTGCATTCCTTGGTCGACTCGGATGTGCAAGCGTCGGATGAAGAGCAGCAGTTATCGCGCACCGGCCGCACCTGGGACAGCACATGTGCCAGGTCACCGTTCTCAAGCCGGCCCTCGACATACTGGATCAAATTATCTGAATCCATGGCTGTGTCCATATTGGCTTTCTGCTTCTTTGCATATGCCTCGGTGGCAATCTCAATGCGTGATCTCATGTCGGCGACCGGCGGCGTCTTGCTTTCCTCTTTCTCCTCTTTGATATCCTCCGCTTTCTTCTCCTTCTCTTGTTCTCCTCTTTCTACCTTTGCCTCTGCCTCACCACCCTCACCCTGTCCACTCCGCAGCTTTAGCCGTGCTAGTCGCGTGCGGATCTTTTCGCTCTGCTTTGCACCGGCCTCGGTCTTGCTCAGCATCTGCTGGTATAGCTTCTTGTTGCGCATCGGCCGGTCAGGTGCCGCCATGACCCCTGTCAGCATATCAAGGCCCTTGGCTCCGGCAATGTTATGGCCCTTGCTCTCCACTGCCACCACGCCACGGCGCCGTCTCTTTTCCTCGGACGCTCTGGATGCGGCCTTACTGGCAATTGCTCGTCCCAGGTAATTTTGACCGCTGCCAACATCAACAAGATGGGTAATGGGCGCTTCTGGTGCGTTATTTGATACTGTGTCGGCCAGCTGCTCAACATATGCAGAGAATTGTGTGACTTCGTGGATCTTCTTCACGTTCATGCCCATGGTGATCTTTCGAGGCAGCGGCTCAATAGGCGTCACACTGGAAATGGCATTGTCCAGTCCTCTTTGTAGACTAAACCGCCGGATATCTTTGACGTACTCTACGAGACTCGGAGGTGGCGGTGTCCGGCCACTGGCCTCGGCCGTGCTCACAGTTGTGTCGATGTCGTCTCTTAGCAGAAAGTCGAGTAGTTCCATGGGAGCCCGGTCTAGCAGAAATGCATGCCAGTCTTCAGGCACCACTGAGTAGAAGAGGCCTGGGTCCGTTGTATAGAAGTCCATGATATGCACGCCACCGGCAAGAGTCTGGAAGATGGGAGTCGTCGTGACATAGTTTAGCAGCTTCTCAACATAGTCGTCGGCCGAGCTGAACTCGTCGGCATAGGGGAGATCTTTTGCCGGTCTCATGTTTTCGTGTATGGCGGTGAATTAGACGCTGTTAATCCTTTATGAAACTTGTGAGGATAATGATTTTTATGAAAATTTAAATATCATCATTAGTTGTGAAATAGTTGTTGATGCCGATGGTGAGGAGGGAAAGAGGAAAATAAATGATATTTTAATGTAGAATATTTGGTTGGCTTTTGTAAAGTAGTAGAGTATGCTCCCCGTATATCCCAGCCTTTATATATATTTAAAAGAGAGGGAGTATTGCTTGCCGAATGAGCTTTCGTTGACATTCATGTGGTGAACGTGAAGAAATTTAGACGCTATTTGGCGATGTAGGTGGTGGCATAAGGCTGGCAGTAATGGTGGCGGACTGACCAATCATGTTAGCGTAGAAGCACAATTTGACCCACATTTTCACCCGACAGCCAAATTTTCGAGATGCTTCAATTTCCGATAAGGAACACCTCAACCTTGTGCCGACGACTGCTTCTGCCCATTACCGACCGACGACCGGCGCCCCCGACGACGCTTGATAGCCGACCAAAGAAAGTCGATCCAAATCTCTTCCGATACGTTTCACGTACCAGTATACCGCATACCCGAGCTGCCGTGCGGCCCCGACTTCACCATGGTGTTCATCTACGGCGTCAACTTTCACGAGCTGAAGCTCGTCCAGGTACGGCCACGCCTCTGCAGATACCTCTGTATATGATTCTGGTTGATATCGTCATATACTCATGCTAACCTCGTCCCCGTGTAGAAAGCCGTTGCCTCTTTCTATGCCATTGGCCCGCACACTGCCGAGCGCATCATCGCCAAATTCAACATCCACCCGAGAGCCAAGATGGGCCAGCTCCCGGCCAAGACGATCACAGCATTGACGGCCGAGCTGTCGAATATGAAGATTGAGAGCGATGCACGAAAAGTGGTGCAGGAGAACATTCGACGGCTGCGCGATATGGGCACTTACCGCGGTAAGCGTCATGCTATGAACCTGCCGGTGCGCGGCCAGCAGACACGGAACCAGAACATGACAGCGCGGAGGTTGAACCGGATCGACCGCATTGGTTAAACGGGAGCAGAGGGCAGATTGGAGGAGAGAACTTGGGGTTTTCAGTGGTGGGATACTGGACGACACGAATGCACGCTGGTGCTCACGACACGAAATTTGTATATATAATCAGAAGCAGCATGTTTGTCCGCCTGTACGATTACGACGGCTAGAACAATTAACAAGAACGAAACAAAATGATAAGCAACAGAAAAGTAGAAAAAGACTGTAATGTGACTATGGAACAATAAATGATTGGGACGCTTCAAAGAACAGGCTAGCAGTATAAGACAGGATGGCTCAGATAGCAACCTAGAACACCTTCTCGAGCTCGTCCTCCAGAGGCAGCTCGCCTTCGGCCTGCAGACGCTCGGCCACGGCATCCACATCCTTCCACACACGCAAAATGTTGCCGCCAACAATCTGTGCCGCCTGGGTGTCTGTCACATTGCGACGCAACAGCTCGGCCACGAGGGCAGGGTACGTAGAGACGTCATCGAGGCCGCGAGGGGTTGACCCAATGCCGTCAAAGTCGCTGCCGAGACCGACGTGTTCAAAGCCAATCAGGTTGCCAATGTAGATGATGTGTGTGGCCACGTGCTCAAGAGTAGCATTGCCAGGGAAGTATGTCGGCACACCGTTAAGCTCGTTCTGGCCGCCAGTCCAGTGGCACGACACAAAGTCGGGCGAGAAGTTGACCATGACCAAGCCGTTGGTCTTCTTGACTAGCTGCAGCACATGGTCCGGCACGTTGCGCGGGTGTGGGCACACACTGTATGCGCTGCTGTGGCTGTAGATGGTGGGTGCCAGCGAGCCTGTCCAGTTCTCCGACTCGCGAGGACGGCCACCAAGCACATCCTCTTGAGTATCGACACTGGTGTGCGAAAGGTCAACAATCAGACCCAGACGGTTCATCTCACGAATGACCTTGCGTCCGAGTGGGCTGAGACCGCCCCAGTACTTGGGTGCACGGCGAAAGGGGTGCTCCCAAAGTGCAGCATCAGCGAATTTGTTCGGGCACTAGCATGGCAATTAGTATGTGTCATCCTAGTTTTGATAGTCTTTGGCCTTTGGCTATGGTATATCAACACTTACATTATGAGTCAGAGTAACGTAGCGTGCACCAAGACGGTGGTACTCGCGCAGGTTGGCGATCGAGTTGCCGATCTGGTGCAGTCCCTCGACACCCAGAGGCGAGATCAGTTCGCCACGCTCGAATGCAGCCAAAGCAGTGGAAGAATTGACGTCGGGCGAGAACACGGTCGGATATGCCTTCTTAAGCCGGGCCACGAGGTCGATCTGCAGCAGAGTATCGCGCACGCTCTCGGCATAGTTGTCGTTGGACAGGTCTGTGCCGTTGGCAGGGCACGGTACAAATACGCTCCAGAAAGCGCCGCCGTTTTTGCCAGCCCGAAGACGTGGAATGTCAACATGCATCGGGAGACCATCGCGTTCGAAGCCGTTCTTGAACTCCTCAGTGTAGATGTGGTTGTTGTACCGCCCACGGATGAAGATAGGGAAATCATCATGGCCGTCAATTAACGGGGTCGAGTCCAGGATGCGGTTGACGCGCTCCTCGACAGTCAGGTTCTCGAGGTTGTCATCGACGGTTTGCGCGCCGTGGCAAGGCATGACCCGGCCCGTCGAGTGCCAAGATGCAGACCCAGACAGCGACATGTGCTTGCCAATCAGGAACACCGCACCAGTCAGGGCCACGACGCGTAGCATGGCAGACAGCTTGGAAGACTTTCGCGGTGACTGGCCATCATGTCCCCGTACGCCCTTTGATGATGCCGTGTTTAGCTCATCGTCGCTCAGCGGCAGATAAGACGGTCTCTCTTTCGATAGGGTAATCGCCATTGTCGATAAATCAAACGGCAAATGAGTGTAGCAGTTGTCCAGTTAGACTGTCGCTTATTTCGTTTAATTTATTTGCTGTGACAAGATCAATGTTTGTAAGTAAACAGAATAGCAGCCTTCCGCGGGATGCATGTCGTCATTCGATCATCAGGAGTGCAATATTACCAATCATACCTGCTGTGCGTGATAAGAGAGCTCTTATCGGCGTTCCATCGTTCTGAATGAGGAAGGCCGAGAGGACCGTTTACAAAAGGCCGTGCGAATTGGAGCGGTCACAGAACCTAGCTTTCACACTGTGCACTGCCGACGCGCAGCTGTAAGATAGCTAGGTCTTGTAGACATGGGACGAATTACGTTGTAATTTCAAAATCTCAATGCCGAGCTCATAAACAAAGTACAGACGACATCTAACTGCTGTTCTCCATTTGTAGCGGCCTC
The DNA here is from genome assembly GCA_029298715.1 of Ophiostoma ulmi. Lineage (NCBI taxonomy): Eukaryota > Fungi > Ascomycota > Sordariomycetes > Ophiostomatales > Ophiostomataceae > Ophiostoma > Ophiostoma ulmi. Next base: position 901,571 of record JANSLN010000002.1, on the reverse strand, counting down.
TTTAGACCGCTTGTTTTGATGTTTTGGTCCCTTAATGTTTGAGGTGCTTTTGGCACGATGAGCAACGCTTACCACAGTGCATACACTGTCTGGTGTGCAAATGTAGCCGTATAACACAGTGCGCAATAGTCAGGGGCTGTTTCGTTTCGGAGCTGCTCGTCCTCCTTTTCGTTTCACGGTTGCAGGAGCTCAAGGTCGCTCAAGTACTCCTATAACAAAATAAGATACAACACGACTGTTCAATAATACTGTATTCAAACGTCAAATGTCGCTTTTGCTCGTTCTCCCCGTAAACTTCAGCGACAAGTGGCCTGTTACAGTGATGTAAGCCACAGGGGTTCCTCCACAAAGTGGGTGGCAAGGCGTTTTTTCAAGTCTGCTGCACTGTTCCTTCTGTTTTTGGATCTTTGATTTTGAGGGAATCTGCTGGTCTGCATTGTTCTTTCCTCTTTCCTCGACAGACATGGGTCCACTTTTTAATAGCCCACTGCAAGCCCACAGTATGTCACTTGTCTCGTCAGGGGAGACTTGGGCGGCTGGGCCAATCACAGGTGAGGTCACCCTCGCCTTTACCTGCGATCCAAGCAGTTGCGCGCCGCATCCTTACAGGGAAGGATCAACCCTCTACTCAGTACCCAGGTAAAAGAACGTATTCAATACGTCGTATTACAGGCAAGAACCAGGGGGCCAGTCCTTCTATGTTGGGCTTCTCAATTTTTTTTTTCCTGCGTCGTTCCTTCCCCCTAGACCATAATATCTTATTACTCCATACATAGTCAACACTCAGCTTTTAACCTAGGAAGGAGCTAACGCTGCTGCTAATATTATTTCAAGTCTCATCTTCAGCCTTTCTGTCATCTGGTCTTTGGTCGTGCATGTCACCAGCTATTGGCGTCTCTGCGTCTCCATCGAATACTCCCTCCCTACGGCCCAGTCCTCCACACCCTGCCCTTCTTTATCGCCTATAACAAGACGCTACTCTTTTCTTCCTTTTTTCGCATTCCAGCATTCCAGCGGCCCGGATCCGACCAAATCGCGCCAAACATCGTCATCTCTTCAGCAGTCCAACTTCAAACCTGAACGACTCGCTCTGACGCGCTGCTCAACGATCCTGTCTTGACAACACTCGACAAATATTGCTGTAATAGCTGCGTGTCCACAACCGCGACACTGCCCTGACAAACGACACTCCACCTAATCCACGACCTGGAAATCCTCGACCTTGACTTCAACTTCAACATCTTCAGCAGCCACATCCCACCCGTCTTCTTCCTGCCTGAAACATCAGACCGCCCATCATGCCTGGGTTCGCCGACTCCTTCTGGTCCGCGGACTATGCCGCAGGTACGATACGATTGCATCGTCTACTCTCTTCTGGTCGCATGTGAAACAGGTGCTAACATGTCCCCAAACTAGGTCTCGGAGTCCTGTTTGGCAAGCTTCAACAGGGCGTTATTGAGAACCGGCAGCTGCTGACCATTTCACGTATGCGCGCCGAGGCCGAAGAGGTCTACGGCCAGAAACTCGGCGAGATCCCCACGTTGGTCGACAAGACCCAAGGTGGCTTCTCGCGTGACGACGGCGCCAGTGTGCGCAAGGCCTACGAAGGTGTGCGAACGGAGATGGAGGATGCCGCCCGCAACCACCGCAAGATAGCCCAGAACATTCGCGACCTCGTTGTGAACCCTTTCTCGCGCTGGTGCGACTCCCACGAGAGCCGTCTCCAGGACTGCCAAGACGAGTTGCAGGCGCGCATCAAGACCCACGACCGCCAGCTCGAGCTGGTTAAGAAGCTGCGCAATAACTACTTTAACAAGTCGCGCCTACTAGAGGACCTTGAGGAGGAGAATAAGCTGGCCTTCCAGGACCCAGAGACCAGCCCCAAGCCCAACATCCCCGAGATCAAGGTCGAGAAGGAGGAGCCTCAGGAGGAGGAGCCCTACGAGATTGGCGACGAAGTCTACCCGCCCGAGCAGGTCAAGAAGATCATCGCACATATGCTCAACAACATTAAGATTGGCGAGACCAAGGTCCCTATTCTCGGCACATACCAGAATACCTCGGCCGGCTCCGATATTGTCGAGTACCTCCAGAAGAACATGAACACCACCAGCGTCAGCTATGCCGAGCGCATCGGCCAGGACCTTGTTACACACGGCTTCCTGCGCCTTGTTGGCAATGTCGGCAACACCTTTGCCAACAGCTCCAAGATGTTCTACCAGTGGCGCCCCAAGGCTTTCCAGATGAGCGGCGTACCCGAGAAGAAGGCTGTCCTCGGCCGTACTTTCTCACTCACACCTGCCGGCGCTGACCCCAACTCTGTCGACTCCCCTGTTATTGGCACCGTGAATGAATACCTAGAGAAGTGGAATGTGCTGGGCACTGCCCACCCCAACGAGACCCCCGGCGAGCGTATGCGCCGTGAGGCTCGCGAGGCCGACGAGCGCTATAAAACTGGTGTACGCAAGCTGGATGAGCTGCGCTGTGAGCTCGAGGAGGCCATCTTTGACCACCTACGCTTTCTCGAGCGCTGTGAGCTTGACCGTCTCAAGGCCATCAAGACTGTCATCCTCGACTTTTCCGGCACCATCAGCAACGTCATCCCCAGCATGCAAGCCACTGTCGACAAGCTTGTGCTCTACCAGGAGACTGTCCAGCCTCTGGGTGATCTGCGCTACCTGCTGGAGAACTACCGCACGGGCAGCTTCATTCCTAGGGTTGTGACGTACGAAAACTACTACAACAAGGTCGACGAGGAGACCTTTGGTGTTGACCTCGAGGCCCGCGCGCGTGCTGACAAGAAGCGCGTGCCTATTGTTGTGACCACACTTCTGACATACCTCGATCACCACTACCCAGATCTTGAGGGCGACGAGGCACGGCGCAATGTGTGGCTGATTGAGGTGCCCCTGCAAATTGTGCACAAACTGCGCAACAAGGTCAACCACGGCAAGACATTTTCTCCCGAGGTTCTCGCAGAGTTTGACATTCCCACAATTGCTAGCCTCCTCAAGCTCTACCTACGCGAGCTTCCAGGTAAGTCATAACATACTTATTTCCAGCTGTGATACAGTGAAGACACTCTTACTAACTATCTAGACTCGCTCGTCTCTTCTCATGTTTACGAAATTATCCGCACCATCTACCAGACGCCTGCTGGCGAAGCGTCAGATGACTCTCGACGTGTCCCGGTGTTGCAACAGACGCTGTCGCAGCTGCGCCTGACCAACATTGCCACGCTTGACGCATGCATGAACCACTTTACTCGCCTCATCGAGCTCACCTCTGCTGACGAGGCCTACGTCACAACCCTTGCTACTATACTAGCACCCTGCGTGCTGCGTCCCCGCACGGAAAGCTCACTGACGATGGAGGAGAAGCATGCCTACCGTCTGGTGCGCGACCTGTTTGCTCACAAGGACGCCATCTTCTCGGAGTTGAAGCGCCTATCTGCGCTCAACCACTCATCGTCGGTCAACCAGGGAAAGAAGGCACTGGCTCCTTCTGGTGACATCACTGCCGGCAACAACCGGCCGCGGGCTATCAGCACTGACGAGAGCAACCGCAAGGCACACATGGAGGAGCGCACGCGTGCTCTACTGGAGAAGGCTAACGGCGGCCGCAGTCGCGCCACGTCACCGGCCCCTAGCACGCGGGCTGGTACACACAGGCGTGACCGCAGTGTTGGTGGCCCCGAGACACGTTTCCCGATACAGACCAGCCCAACCTCGTCGGCCGAACGGCACCGCCAGAGCATTGGCCCCGTCCTGGGCGTCAAGCGGTCAAGTCTCGAAGTGCCCGGCGGAGCCACAGATGCCAACGGTGACGCATCTACCCCCGCTGCCAACGGCGCGCATGAAGGGTCTGCAGCAGATGCCCTTCCCGGCTCGCCTGCCGAGAAGCGTAGCAGCCTAAACCGAAACAGTGTCCGCTTTGTCGCTGGCCGCCGCATTACCACAGGAGGTGCGGCATCCGTCGGCTCTGGCACCGGCACAACCCCGGTTGCGGGACCTCACCCTCCGGCGGGAGCTGAAGGGTCTCCCAAACGGTATTCCCAGCACGCAGCAGTGACTCTGGTCGACCGGCCGATGGAAGACTAGACTAGCTTTTGAGAATATCATGTCGTCTTTGCCCGTGTTCCACCTTCTTGGATGTCTTTATATCTACCCAGCTCGTTGAGCTCTCTGTACGACGTTTTGCCATTTCTTTTATTTACTTATGCCGGAGCGGGTTGTTCAATTTTTTGTTTACTTCCATTCTTATCTTGAGGCTTCATGGTTTCATTGGGTCTTATTATTTTGTTTGTATATGAGCACTATTAAATACTTATTATGTCGCCATTTCGCTATTTTGAATATAAAAGAATAATGCCATAACAAACCTTTTCTATTGTATAAGCAACGCAGACGCCATGATGTTATTAACCAATTTGCAACTATACACAACTACTTGATTGCTTATCCCTCGGCCTCAATTTCGTAGGCGTTGGACTTGTGCTTGGGCACAAACTTAAAGTCCGGATGGGCCGGGCCAAGGAACATTTCACTGCAAAGTTAGTATGCTGTACGAGATCGTCAAAGAGGTGCAGAAGGCATGGGTGAGTAAGGCTTACCTGATCTTAATCCAGTCCTTGTAGTTGCGGCTCGACAGCATGGTCTCGAGCTCGTTGCGGCCACGGAAGGCGGGCGGGCGGTCGTTGAGGGTCGGCGGCAGATGCTCGAGGATGCCAATAGGCACATACCGCGTGGCAAAGCTGAGGTACTCGAGCAAGAAGCGGCGGGTAGTTCCCAGACCAAACTCGTCGGTGCCCCAGGCGTCCATGCCGTAGCGAGCAAACTTTTCAATGTAGGCCAGACGCTCCGTGGCCGACTTGTCCAGGTATTGGCCGGTCTGGATCTCTTCAAAAAGCCACGGCTTGATAATGGCACCACGACCAATCATGACTGAGTCGACACCAGACTGCTCAATCTGCTCCTGGTACTGGATGTGGCTGTAGCAGTCACCGTTACCCAAAAAGTAAATGTGGCCGTTGTTGCCGTGCGTATTGGCCTGGGTGCGTGCATCGGGCTCGCGGATGGTGTCAGCCAGCTCGTCGCGCTGCTCGTTGTACGTCTTGATGAGCGTAGCGCACTCGGCAATGTAACTCCAGTCGGCAGGCTTTTTGTAGCGCTGGTTGCGCGTGCGGCCGTGCAGCGTAATGGCCGCACAGCCGGGTGCACCGATACGCTCGCGCGTCTCAGGACCACCAAACACCAGGTGCTCAATGACCTTGGGGGCGGTTGGGTAGCCGTCACGCACACCGATGCGAATCTTGGCAGTAATGGGCACCTCACCCGACACGGCATTCATGCCGCGGATCATGCGCTCCAGCTTATTGTGCGCCTCAAGCAGACCCGAGCCGCCGCCGGTCTTGTAGATGAGATCAATAGGGCATCCGCAGTTCATGTCAACGAGACGAAGGTGAGGCAGCAGGCGCGACATGGCCTCGGTGGCCTTGATAGCCTGCCATGGCTGGTTAGCGGCAATCTGGGCACCAAACTTGAGATCACGGCTGTTGTCGTAGCCGCGCACAATGTGCTTCTTGGCACCGGGTGTGAAGCGAGGAGGGGAGATCTCGGACTCGTGCGCCTTCATGAGTGCCCACTCGGGCTGCTTGCCGGTGACCATATCGGTGGCGAGTGCCATCTCAGAGTATGTAACCTCGCAGCCGAGCTCCACACAAAGACGACGGAAAGGCAGGTTACCCTGGGTAGTGAGAGGTGCCAGTGTGGGAGTCTCTGGGCCAAAGTATATTCTGCGCTTCTCCGAGGGCAGGAAAGGCGGGTCGATGAACTGGGCACGGTAGTCCTCGGGTGAGATTTGAGAGTCCTCCTTTGCGGCCTTGGGTTTGGCCTCGGCGGGGGCGTCGGCAGGGGTCTCGGAAGGGGTCTCGGCAAGGGGTTCAGTAGGTGCTGCCGGTGTTGCATCGATAGGCGCTACTGGGGCTGGGGCTGCGGGAGCGATTTCATCATCTCTCTTCTTGTGGTTGTAGATTTTCTTGACAAGATTAAGTTCCGTGTCGAGCCACTTGATAAACTGCTCCGACCGGGTCAGATCGAACCGCCTGCGCGTCATGTTCTGCTTGTCGTTGGATGAGACAACGTTGTAGACACCGGGGCGAGCATCGTCGGCCTCGGAAGCATCAGTCTTGACGCCCTCCTTCTGCTCTTCTGCATCCTTGGGTTTGGCAGGTGTCTCACGGGCCTCCTCAACCAGAGTCAGCTCCTTGCGGCCGTCCTCGTGCTCAACCTCCTTCATGTGGCTCTTGACGAAGCGGCACTTCCAGCCCGATGGACAGCGGCCGTATGCAGCAAAGACGGGACACTTGCCGTCAAAGGTCTCGAGATCACCACGACGACCCTCGTCGAGGTACTTGCGCAAATCGTGCAAACACCGGCAGTTGTCGCCGTAGCTGCAGTACTTGGGCGAGAACTCGTTGGAGTGAGACACGGAGTTACACAGACGCACTGCGTCGCGGGACCGGCCAAAGTCGCGGTCCTTGTTCTGGCCACCCTTCTTGCGGTTCTTGCGGCCGCCGCCATTGCGGTCACGATCGTCGCGGGTATCACGGGCATCACCGCCCTCCTTGCCACGGCCTTCGGCAGCATCGTCGTCGACATCTGCCCGACTGCTGTCACCTCTCGGGTCACCCGATGCATTGATCAAGTACCTAGATGTGTTAGTCTTCTTTTCTTGTCTCTGATTTTGTCTTATTTTCTGTTCATCGTTTGATGTTGTTACTTACTCGGCTTTGATCATAGCAATGCCAGCAATTCTCTCTGGCTTTTCTGAAGCAGTGCCATTCTCGGTCTTGCTCCGCTTCTGTCTGTGCTCGTCACTGCCCTCGACAGGTGGCTGAGCCGCGGCCGCAGCCGCATCCGTCGCTGAGGCTTCGCCGGCATCGAGCCTCCGCTTAGTGGGCGAGCCAGGGGCGACAACGGGCGTGTCGACCTGTATATTTGAGCGAGTGGGCTCGGAATCGACAGTTTTCGGAGACATTCTGCTAAAGAATTGCTTGTTGAAACTCAATGAGCAAGTTTGGGAGTCTACAGATCTGGACAATAAAGTGAATATCGCATGAAATTCTTACAAAAAAAGTATAAAATGGTTGATATCGCGATAAGCGATAAGATATGCTATAAGCGGGGCATTTTTACTTATCGGGGCTAGCTTGCTTACCTGAATAACCATAAGCATACAGCCCAAAATATAGGATGAGAGGACACTCCCGGCCGACTACTGCGGCCCTGTAATACTCCAGGCGCATCGGCAATGGCCTGGCCCAGCCAATATCGTATCTCGTGTGGTCCTTGTTTCCATCTCGCATCTGAAATCACCCCCATGCACCGCGTTCGCCGGTCGCTGAAGCATTTCTGGCGTTGTATTGCACCTGAGCCCATAGTCACTTTTTAGCTCGTTTCTGCCAATGGTTAGTGCAGGTCCTAGCGTGCAGAACCATAATATCGAGGGTTTCAGTCGCTGGTAGTCTGTGCATTTTTATGTGACAATTGTGACAATTGTGATAATTGTGATACATTGATGTGATATTGGCGAGACGAGGTTCGTACATCGCCAGCGATATTATGCACTGTATTTACAGTGGGCACAGTGCCATAGTATGCATTGCAGTGACTTCGTTAGTCATCCTTTCGCCAATACAGAGAGGAACAATCCCACTTTATGCTGAAGAATAAAGTTCGAAAGATGCACAGTGTCAATGCAAAGGGATGCAAAAGCCTAAAAAGGAAAGCACATCCCAACTCAAAGCTATGCTTGCCGTGACAGGTCTCCAGCATCTTTCACTGACTATTAATGACTATTCATGACTATTAATGACTACTAATGACTTAAATTAGGGAAAGAGCGACCCTGTAAGGCGGGGTTTGAGCCCCCTGGGAATTTGGGATTTGGCAATTGGGAAAGAAGGAGGGCCGCTTGGGCGAGACGGCGGCCCCGCTAGCTAAGACACCAACCTTCCCCAAAGATACCTGCCCTGGAAGCCCGCCCACCGTAATAGTGTGTGTGACCGTCCCTGACCTAATAAAACGATAAACGGCAGGAGCAACAGCCATCACACCAACGACACACACCTTGCTCTAATTGCTGTTGGTGAGCTTCTTCAGCCCCCTTTCTTCTTACAGCCCTGGTCGGCGTTTGGATGTCTGTTTTGGTTCCCCTTTGATTCCCTGTGTGTCTCGGATCCAAGGTCTCTCAGAACCTCTATTGATTCTCTATCTTGCCCTTGTGCCTGATGTGCCATTACCCTCCCTCCAGCCTGCCCTTTTTCACCCTCTCCCCGGGTGCTATCTCGCTGGCGGTGTCCTCTACCTTCTCCTCGCCGATCACAACTTCATTTTTGCACTTGCGCGACCTCGCACGCCTAGCTTAATCCCTTTGATCTCCCCGAATTCTCAATTGCTTGATTTCTCGATTGCTCGATTGCTCGATTGCTCGATTTATCAATTTCTCAATTTCTCAATTTCTCAATCTCTGTGATTCCACAAGCTCTCCATAGTCTGTCCGCAATCTTCAGCGACCACTTGCATTCCAGCTCCTTCACCGACTTCACCAATTTGACCGACTTCACCAAACTGCCACTCTCTCAACAACTCCTTCCTATGCACTCACAGAGCTGCTGCACGAGCTTTGTCTTTGCATTTGTCTTTTCCTTCACTTAATTATTCAGTAGATCGGCATCTGCAACTCTCACACAGCTTCTCTCCACAACGATCATCCTTCAATACCCCCTCAATATCGATACCCGGCACACACTACCTTATTTCGTGTCCCTCAATGCGCCGTGCGAGCCGCAATGGCTGATTCAGGCCGTCAAACGCCGCGCTCTTCACAGCGCCCCAAGAGTTCTCGAACACAAAAGGTCATTAACGAACACGCACACACCAGCAGCAGTGCACCCCCACGAGTCCCCTCGACAGCACCACCCACTTCCAGCACCACCAATGCCAGCACTGCCGCCAGTATCAGCAGCACCGAGGGGCAGCGTCGGCGACGGGAAGAGCGGGACCGGTCGGCAAGCACGACTAGCACGTCGAGTGCGAGCACATCCGTTGGCGGCAACAGCAGCCCCATGCCGCCCGTCCGTAGTCACACACCTGGTCACCTGTCATCCAAAAGCCAGGATCGCAAGCGCAAGCCCTCTGAGCTGTCAATTCGCCAACGATCGCAGTCCTCAAGCTCGTTGTCAGCTGCCGCGGCCGCCAGCAGCAGCAATTCGTCTGTCCCGCTCCCAACTACGTCTAACAACAGCTCCAAGCTCGCCGCCTCACCCTCGTCCTCCCACGCGTCCATTGCGTCTCCGCCAACATCAAGCCGGACAGTGGCCGTGCCGCTACTGTCTATTGCTACTTCGGCCTCGACACCGCTAGTACGGCCCCCGCATCGTGGTGGCAGCAATTCTGCTTCCAGTGTTAATGGCAGTGGAGGCGTAAGCGACAGCTCGGCTGTGCAGGGTCTCTCTGTGCAGCCGAGCACAGCAGCCGACAGCGCCCAACGAAGACCGACAGCTATGCGATCTACGTCGGCTATTGCAAGCAAGCCGAGCGTCTACGGCGGCATAGCAGGGTCAATATCTGCAGCATCACGCAGCGGCAGCAGCGTTGGTGCGCATGGCCCTTCAGCACGTGAGACACAGAGGATCAAGGGAGGTGTTGTGGTTGGTAAAAAGGCTCCCAGCAAGGAGTACTCCCCCTTCCCGACTCTACCAGGGCCTCGGGCGGGGCCAGATGTAGCACCGGCACCTTCGACGGGCATGTACTGGTCACAAGCCCCCTTGTCGGGTGTTGCCCGCTCAACGCTGCGGGCACACACGACGACACCTATTGGAACAAATATATTCGTCTTTGGCGGTTGCGATGCGACGACCTGTTTTAATGATTTGTATGTGCTGGATGGCGACTCATTTCACTGGTCCAAGCCACATGTAGTGGGCGATATCCCGCTTCCTCTACGCGCCATGACGTGCACGGCAGTGGGCAAGAAGCTGGTCGTGTTTGGCGGTGGTGACGGCCCGCAGTATTACAACGACGTCTACGTGCTAGACACGACCAACTTCCGCTGGTCAAAACCACGGTTCCCAACCGATCGTCCTCGGCCTTCGCCTCGGCGCGCGCATACGGCGTGTCTCTATCGGGGAGGCATTTTTATCTTTGGCGGCGGCGATGGCAAGCGGGCACTAAACGATGTATGGCGGCTCGACGTTAGCGATACGACCAAAATGAGCTGGAAGTTAATCAACGGCGACCCGGACCTGTCACTGGCATCAGGCACGGGTATTGTCATGCCGGGCAAAGCAGGCAAGGGCGATAGGGTCGCCCGCGGTGAGGCGGGGACGGATGCCGGCAACAACAGCGACTCGGGTGCAGGAGGCCTACACGCAAAATCGATGCCAATTTCCAACCTGAACACACTCCCACGTTCAATGTCAGCGTCTGTGGCATCGTCAACGTCTACTGCAGTCGCATCCTCGCTGTCGTCATCGCAGCTGTATGCGTACTTGATGAACCAGGACCCGAACCAGCCGCGGCCACGGCCCCGTGGCTACCACACGGCAAACATGGTGGGCAGCAAGCTGGTCATCTATGGTGGCTCAGACGGTGGCGAGTGTTTTAATGATGTCTGGCTGTACGATATTGAGACAAACCTGTGGCGGTCGGTGCAGATGAGCGAGACACACCGGCGACTGTCGCACACGGCGACACTTATCGGGTCGCACCTGTTCATTGTTGGCGGCCACGACGGACACGAGTACCAGAACGAGCTGCTGATGCTGAACCTGGTGACGATGACGTGGGACAAGCGCAAGGTGTATGGAACGCTGCCAAGCGGGCGGGGATATCATACGGCGGTGCTATTTGACAGCCGGTTGTTAGTGATTGGAGGGTTTGATGGGGACGATGTGTACGACGATGTGTGGATGCTGGAGCTAGCAGTGCACTCGTACTGTTCGCAGATTAGCCAGTTTGACATTCTCGTATAGGCATTGGTATTCGTTTGGTTGGCCAGTTCAATATTCTCGATTATGTTACGTCGTCTTTTACGGATTCTTTGTATTCTCATCTTTTACGCTTTCTTACGTTGCATCATGTTTGTTCTATATATATTTTATTGTATTTTCTTTTCCTATTGTTTTTTCTATTCTTTTATATTCCTTTCTTTTCTTTTCTATTTCTCTCTACATTTATCAATCGGTTTGGTGTTCTGTATAAGCACGTGTTTGGGCCTGGGCCATGTTTCTTTATTTCATCATATTATCAACTGATAGCGTTTTGGCAGAGGAGGTAAAAATCAGTGTATGACTTATGATAGACTATACGTTTTAGATCAGGCCTTAATATATAATAAGGATGTCACAGTTAAGCTAGCACTTCCTATATAAGCATAATTGATTGTATAACTTATTTTCTAGATGCTGATTATTAACTTGGCCGGGAGAGAAGCCAAGAAGCCGAGATAGAAAATATTCCAAACAGAACAATTCTCATTCGTTAAACGCCTCTCCCTTTTCCAGCCGAAATGAGATGCAAAGATGCAAGAGATATAAAACGCCATACCCGCGAGATAGAAGAAGAAGACGAAAATAAACAGAGAGGGGGAAGGATGGCGATGTAGATATTAACAGAACAGGAAACAGGGCGAGAGTCTGTATGAAGTGTGTCGCCGGTCTATTTTGGTGTGGGTAGAGATTCAATCCCGAAGATTGTTGTCGTAGTGTTTACTGCACGTCATTAATATATATACAACGTGACAAAGATCAAACAGCAGGGGCACCAACATTGTCGGCCTTGCTGGCGGTGGTGGCAGCAGCGTCAGCCTTCTCCTTCTTGGCCTTGTCTAGCCGGCGCTCCTCGGACGCAACCATGTCCATCCACAGGTCTTGGCCCTGGTACTCCTCCTTGTGGATGCGCTTCTCGATGAGCTTTTTGTGCTCGGGGTCCGTGGGGTCGACGATCATGACAGTTTCCCAGCGGCCCTTGCCGCTCTTGGCATCCGACATCTCCAGCGCTGCCGTCGCCAGCAGCACGGCCAGCGTCAGGCCCTGTGCGTAGACACGCGCCTGCACGACCTTTTGGGCTGTCGTCAGGTACTTATCGCGACCCACAATGGCGAGCGCGGCACCGATGGATGCGACCCAACTGGCTGTGACAATGCTGTAGCGGTGGGCACGAGCCCATGCCATGAGTTTGGCCGAGTTCTGCTCGCTATCGTGGATGGCGCTCAAAACGCGCTGGGACTCGTCCTGGTAGCCGTACATGGGGTCGTGGGAGCGTGAGAAGTTGATGCTCTTGCGCTCGGCAACAATAATGGCACCGAAAGTGGCCGAGGACGACACGAGGAAGGCGCGGAAGGGGATGGTCAGGTTGCGGAAGCCGGCATAGCGGCGCGAGGCACCAAGAACACCGGCCAGACCGAACGCCAAACCGGCAGAACCACCAATGGCACCGGCGCGGATGACCTGCGTGTAGTGGGCATTCTCTTCTTCTTTGGTGACGATCTTCATTGTGGTGGTATTGTAGATGTTGCTGGTATAGATGTGTGTAGAGTTGTTGTTGCAAAGAGTCGAGAAGCTTGAGAGTGAAATGAATTCGACAAATGTGTTTGGGAAGGCCAATGAGGTGGGGCGAGGTTAAAAGCAAGTCGAAAAGAGCTCTCTATTACTGAGTAGCAGTGTCGTGTGTGCTCGGGCTTTGCAGAATCGACTGACGTATGATTATCCCGCTGGCACCACTTCCCCACTTCCGGCTCAGTCTACTGAGTAGTGGATGAGTAATCTGACGAGTGTCGGCACAAGGACAGCCAAACACAGTGGAAGGAACGGTCTTTTGTCTAGGGAAGGAGCAATTGGCCAGTGTGGATTCGGCGGCTGTCGGTTTTTGCTGCGGCTTCTCTTTTGTATTTTAAGAAAATAGTCGTAAGTTGCGATGCGTGAAAGTTCAATGGTAAGCGTTGTATCGTTGATTGCGGGAAGAGCCGGGCTAAGTGTAGAGTATGATGGCTATGATCAGGTCGTATGAAGAGATAAATTGTAAGATGAGAGGAATAAGGCGGACTGTTTGATTCGAATATAGTAGGCGATGAGTGTGGTAGACGATGCTCGAGGAAAGAGCGACCGTCATTTATATCAATGACATATCTACTCGTACAACTCTGACGTCAAGCGGCGCTAGGAGAAACAGGCATGAGGTATCTTACAAATTACAAGTCCTCCGAATGGCGAATAAAAGTACAAATATAAAACGATGCGATTCGTAAAACCCGGCACGGCGTCGCCATATGCATCATGTCATTCTTGATGTTCGCGTTTCGGGCCTCACGCGAATGTTTGTCATACAGCAGATGCAGGCAGAGGCCGTGCAAACCCCGATCTTCACCCGCCGTATGCTTATTAGATAGATGTAAGATAATATCTTATCTTACGATATAGATGGAGCTGAAGCATCGCTAGAGTAAATGCTTTAGCGAACTTTGTTAGTTTGAATCGCCTAAAGGGAGCCCGCCCAGGGCCTGCTCAATGACGACCTTAGCACGGCAAATAAGACTACAGCGGGATCCTCCACATGCTCCAGGCACGTCCCGAGTTGTTCCATAGTGTAGGTATAATGTAGGCCCTTAGTGGTGTGATGCTGGCGTGTTATCTGATTTTGTGGCCCTGTGGTTCCAGGGATTTGCGGGCATTGGTTAAGATCCCGCAGGCCTTTGCTGTGTTTGCTGTGTTTGCTCTGGTTGCTGTCCATTGTTAATTGCTATAAACGAGCCGTACCATTCTTATTTGTGTTATCTGATATAGGCTCTGTCTTTGTTGTTTCCTATTCCTTTTTTTTTTCTCAATCAATTGATTTTACTTTTTGCTGGAATTCTGCTCTTCTCATGACCAACACAGCAGAGCCCGCGGTTATGATTTTCCTAAATCTAATTCATTTTTGTTGCCATCAAAGACACAACCTTGTAAGATACCTTCTAAATACAATAGCATTTGATTCTTAAACGACCGGAAGAAATCGCATATATCCAAGACTCATTGGTGGCTTGATATTGGCAAGACGTGACGATTGAGCAGTCAAAAAGACAGCACTCTTTCCTACGGTCATTTCTCGGGGCCCGTTCAATGCTATTGGCTGATTCACACAGTCTCTCGCACCAAACTCGGCCGTTCGGAGTCTGCTGACTAAATATATGTCGTACGTATGCCTCAGGCCAAAACTATACATCGTCTCATCCAATCATATCGGTTAAGCTCTGGCCAATCATGTCCTTCTCATATAGTCGCTCGAGTGCCGACAGTTGTGGGGCGTGGGTGGATATGGCTTGCCGCTAGTAAGCTTCGAGAACCCCTGCCAAGATTCAAATTCGATAATTTTCAATGGGAAAATAAAGCGAAAATAAAATCAAAATCACGAGGCATGAAAATATCGTGAAAATTTGAGTAGTTGTCAGTGTTTATTTGATTACGATTCATGCTTTATCGTTTTGGTATTATAGGGTTTGCTGGATTGCCTCTCAGGCTGACTATCTGCTGTCATGTCTGTGATTTTATTCTAATATTTCAAATCCTGTCCAATGTTGAACAGAATAAATTTGGTAATTAGGTAATTAAACAACTTCAACTCACAGTGTCCATCCTTCACTGTGAGGATTCTTATTCATATTACTCTGTAGATTAACTCCGGATTTCCGGCGCTGCTATTAGGCCTGTTGTGCGTCTGTATGATTCATATCTATGTGAACCTATCAAATAAAAGTAAAATAAAACCCTAGGCATGAGAGGAATCAGAATAAATAGAACAAATAGAACAAATAGAATAGAAAAAGATCGGAAAGCTCTTCAACAGCATGGCTTTCCTAATTAGGTAATGGGTTGTGCGTATGTTTTGCCTCCAGCGCCTCGCCCAAACCTGCAACTGGACCCAAGAGATGTAAGAATGCAGTTGGAGGCAGTCAAAGCTGGTCAAAATCAGCTTGAAGTTCATAATAACTTGGAACAGTTGGAAAGCAGTACAAAGTAATAGCAAAGCAAACTCTACGTGAAAGTCTCCAGCAGACTAAAAGCCATGCCGTTCAGACGGAGCCTAGGATCAATATGCACAAGTGTCCTGCATGGTAATTATACATATACATTGCCGTTTCTCTTACATACACCGCTGCAATACTCTCCGCCCAACTCTTGCCCGTGGGTCACCTGCAACGGTCTTGGTGGATGGTATGCCAGCTTTTCAGCTTGTGATGTTCCAAAGGTTGCCTCCGAGCCTTATACGGCGGGTGGACAGGCCAAAAGGAGTAATACTGACGAAAAAAATAAAGCCTTTTGCCCCTGGTATGACGTCTTTATTCAAGAGGCACATCGAGGGAAGAAAAGGACCGACCCTGATTTATACTGGCTGCGTGCTTGATACATACTCCGTATTCTTCTCACGAGCATTGGTGCTGTAGTACTCTCGTCTGCTGGACCGCAATATACGTGTATACTTGCGGATGTGGATGAACGAAAGAGCTACAAACCTTTGTAGTCGGTACACAAAAATGCTAACAGAAAATAGACACGAAGAGGTAGTATGATTAGAGTCAAGAGAGAGCAAATTGATATCGTTGATATTAGAGTAGCATATTGGTGGTTGCCCCAACGGATGTCGTCGAGTTATCTGCATGCCGGCTGCAGGGCAGACAAGGTATGCTTTTTCGTCGCAGTAGATAGGCTTGAATGAGATACGCCGTCATCTCCTGAACACAAATATCGCATATCACAAACAGCTATCGTGGGTCAAGAGTCTCTCGTCTCCTCTTAATATCGAACGATACCCCATATGGAATCTCTAATCTCCAATCTCCATATCCAAGATATCATCTCAAGCTCTACTGCCAATCTTTATCATATGATGCAAGGCATCGTAGATAGGGAGATAGGGCTCCTTCGCGCGGCGGATATATTACATGCATACTACCTCTATATCTGGAGAAGTCCCCATAAGGACCAGCTTGTGGCCGAACATGTACCTTCTTTCGATATCTTGCCTCTCTTTATCAGTTGACAGCTTCTGGGATACATATAGTGATGCCGACGACCTCTTTCACATGGAGACGTCTGTCAATAAACATTAGCCTTTTAATATAGTCGCTAGATAATCACTTTGGTCAATATTACTGTTAACTTCCGCAAGCTATTCCGATGTTTATCTTGGTTAAAAGACCGCAGGGGCCCTTGCTCAGCCCGATGTTGTGCTGATTTTCATTTAATCCTGATAATGTCGATGCTATCTGGGCCCTATTGATAGTCTTTCTGTCCAGACTAAACTCAAAGATCGCCATGCGGTTCGACAAGGGACCAATATATCAGTGTCTCATGCTGCTTTGGTATTCAATATTTCATTATTGCAAACAGGCAGTGCTTTCTTTTTTTTTGGTCCATGTGGTGGTGATGTGCAGTCACTCATTAATCCCTGCGACAAGGAGGAAAAAGAAGCAAGTTGATACCCCATCTGCCCCGTCTCCCCGTCGTCTTATATTAGGATGTTTATCGGCGAATCTAGCATACTGCCTATGCCTCTGGTCAGTCGGCAGTAAGGGAACAGCCAAAGCAGGCCGTATTCCCTGTCATGTCGTCAATATGCATATTATTTCAATCTTATTGATCTATCTGATCGATATCTTTTATCGAAAACAGATCGCATTGCTACTTGGCAGCTAGCTAAGAACAAAGGGGAAGCGAGACATTCATAGTGCAGTGTCAAGATTGGATGCGACGTGTATCATAAAGAATAGCGTCAGCGATGGTCTAGAGTTGGATGAACTGGATTGATATTCCCTGCTATTGCAAGAATCCAGCTCCTAAGAGTCTTGCCAATAGACAAACAACCATATTGCCTGTCAACTTGCCATTCTGCCGAATTGCCATTTTCTGTCTCTACACTTTCTACACTTGCATTACACCGCATTTTGATGCAGGAATACCAGCCCAAAGGGATGGTAGAAAAAGGGGAAAAGGGAAAAAGGCGAAAATAGTTTAAACTACTTGCAAGTAGCGGGAGTAGATGTATATTGCTTCTTCTGTAAAGGGAGAATAAACGAGGCCAGTTCCGGCTTTCGCTCAGCGGCTTTTCGTGCGGAGGGCATGCAACCTTATCGACCTAGTCCAGCCTCGGTTCACGTACACGACCATGGGATGTAGCCGAAATGCAATTACAGCAGCAAGGTGAAATAGTAAAAAAGACGGCAACATGATTAGACGACAATGAGAACACTCGAATTCTTATCTCTGACAGCCTAATCTTGATCGATCTAGTAAAAGTCCTGTGCCTAGCTTAGTTTGTTAGATCAATATATGCTTAGACAGTATTATAGTACGTCCCGCGACACAGGAGCATATCGTAGTAATCTTGTTTTCTAAGTAAAGGCACGTGTAGACATGATGGACCAACAGCCAAGGACGAACCCGTTCCGCCAACACCAGCCAAGTCTCACCCTTCTTCCTCTTACGCCAAGTCGTCTTTGAGGTTTTGCCTTGTTAGTCGTATTAGTCCGCCCTTGCCTATTTTGGCAGCGCTTGCCCTTTTGTCTCGCTGGGTTTGCTCTCCTTCTTCGTTCCTTCCTTCTCATATCAGTTCCTAATTTTTCGTTCTTTGCTATATACTCTTATTAGTACTCCGTATTTTGTCCATTGCTCCTTCTCTTTTTATTATTCACTCTTCAGTTCTTCTAATCCGCTTCACATGCCCTTTGCTTTCATGCATCCACTCCATCCCTCGTTCCTGCGCAACACCATTCCCTTTTTGCTGGATCGTGGCTTTATAACAACGGACCCACTTTAATTAATTTACCATTTTGTGACATTTAAATTCTTCGTTTTCTCTTCTTCAGCTTTGCTTCATTCCTAACCCATTTCATGAATATAGAAAGTTGAAACATGGTTGCAAACGAGCGGTTCCGTTTGTATATACGAGACTTGTGCTACCAATCATCTGACATAGTCTGATATCAATATTTTATATTTAATGTATCAGATGCTTGCATACTCTCGTCTCACCCTTGGTCCTTTTTAACTGCTTAATTGGTAGCCCAAGCCGTCAGGTCTTGTGTCTGCCGTTCCGCGGCTCCGTTTGCTGTAGCTCGTGCAGTGGATATCGACCAAGCATCAGGACTCAAAGCAACGGACGCAAAAGAAGCAGACAAGCAAAGGGTCTCCACGGCACTGTTAGCCCTGTCCAACCACGGCCTGCACTGTTATGAAATAGTTTGGTTCTGGTTTGACGATACACTTTTATTTTTACTTGGGCTTGAGTTTTGCTTTTGCAATTTGCGCAATTGCATTCTTCTACCCGTCTTGTCCTTGATCTTGTCCATGATTCGGTGTCGCCCGTGCTCCGTACCTTTTCGTGGGAAAGCACTTTCCCGGGTTGCCATTGCTTCTTTTAGTTCTTAGTTTAATTTGTTCATCCTTCATTTCTTTAGTTTGTCGTTGGCTTCGTTCGCTGTGTATTTCCGCTTTGCTGTCTTTGCTTTCTTTGCTGTGAATTTCCATCTCCGCCATATTGCCCTTTTTCATTCTTTGACAGCTGCTACTCTTTGTGTATGCTTTGTGTTAGACTGGCGTGGTCTCATACTATTCTGTTATTCTACCGTTCCTTTTGTCCGTTTATTCTTTTGTTCTTCTGTTCTATTCTTCTATTACATGTTTTACAATCATCGTGTGTGTTTTGCATGCAAGCTTACTTTGATTTCTTACTCGTTCTGACTGCCGTCTACTTCAAGTAGGCACCTCACCGGCTCCTTCCCTTTTTTATTTGCCTTTCTTGTCACCGAGTCGTCCGGCCGAGTAGACTGCTTACATGCTAGATTATATAATACGGCGTATCAACAACAATGTGGTAAGTAATCCACCCTGTTTGCCGGACACTCCCCCTTTACGGACAAGTTTTGAAGTACTTTTTGTATACATTTTCATATAAAAAATACATATAGCAAAACAGCAATATCTAAGCAACAACGTAAAGGAAAAATCTAAAATAATTAAATTTAGAATCAAGCAATTAATTTTCGAATTCTAAATTATTTTCACTTTTTTTACTTTAATGGTGGTCTAGATAAGTGAGTTTATACAGTATAAAAAACAGTGCGACGGTCTGTTTTAAAGTATTCGCACTAGTTACTTCTTTTTTGCAGGGGTTTTATGAAAATTTGCATAAAATTCAAGAAAACATTTTTATTTCGAAAACTATACGTATATAAAGCTACCGTAATAAAATAAAAAAGTAGTATAATCGATAGAACGAAACGAGAGGAATATAATGATATTTAATTTATATTTTTTTCAAAGTTTTATACGGGATAGTGATAGAGGTTTTTGTTGATGCAAATTAGGTACTTTTTGTATGCTGTTTACATACTAAAAATACAAAGAAGTCACGTCCGTAATGGGGGAGTGTCCGGCAAACAGGGTGGATTACTTACTCATAGTACAAGAATCAAACCAGATCAAACAATACAAACTATTAACGATAAATTACTACCGCGTGTAGCTGCAGCCGAACATAGATTAGTCAACATCCTATATCCCAACTTCCAGACTCTACACTTCAGCTTGTTACAAGCTCTGTTATATTGTCACCGTCTTCAACCAAGTCCCATTCCTGTCTACCTGTCTACCTGTCTACCTGTCTACCTAATGGCCCTGCCTTGAGCCTGCTATTTGCCCGATTTATGTCTCGTAGTTCTTTGAGGATCCTACTAGTAATCTGCCTCCCGCTTGACCTGGCTCTTACTTCTGCAGTTGTCCAAGCTCCCGTCAGTCTCTTGGACTTGGATGCTTGGATGTTTGTGTGCTAAGTATTTACTAACATCCTTTTCGTTTCTGCATCGGGATATAGCTCTCTTGCATCCTAGCAACTGGTCCTTTTTGCTCTTCCTCATGAACGTCATTTCGGCCTCCCCTGTCCTCACAAGTCTGGATTCATATCGCCTGGCCACTCACTTCACGGTTCATCATTCCACATCTGGCACTCATGGTCTTCACCCAGCTTCGTGCTACCCACTAGCCCATCTTCTTGAAGGTGTTGTATCTCGCATATAGCTTCTATCTACACACCTCCCACCACTACTTTGCCCACATCTTTCATCTCCACGAATATCTGTCTCTATGCTTTTGGTCTCTCCCTCTCTTGCCCTTTTACGCTTTTACGCTTTTGTGCTTTTACACTCTTACTATTTTGCTCTTTTACTCTTTTATTCCAGTGATTGAATGATCTTTTGCTCCCTGCCATGCTTTGCTCTGCTGACCCTATCCGCGTCCTTTGATCCATGTGGCTGAACACTAACATTCGCCTTCCCCTCACAAAGACACGCTCATCAACACTTGTATCAGCTTCATTTAAATCCGACCGTCTTCCCATCCTCTGCTGTAAATCTCCCTTGCTCGTTACTTTGCACTGTCTTCACCTCACCTTCGTCATTGAGCTTGCGCCTTCGTCCTCAATATCACATAACAATAACAGACGACCAAGAAGTGCGGTCGCTCCTTCCTCTTTCGCCAACATCGGTTGCCAATTTCAACACATCCTACAACTATCCCTCGCTCTTTCCTCCTTCCTCGCCAATCCCCTATTGTCCTACCCTCTTACCGTCTTTCTGTCCCATCGCTCCTTCCCTCTCTAAGCACTTTGTCGTTGGCCGCTCTTGCCTTTTTGTCGTTTCTCCCAACCCTTCCTTCCTCGCTCATGACCGCTCTGTATGGTTTTCTTGGTCTTGCTTTACTCTTATTAATGCATCCCCTCCCCCCCCCCCTCTGCTTCTTCCACCCTGACATCTTCAACTCCTTTTTCCTACATACATCGCCGCTTTTGCAGTATCGCGTCACTTTTCCGGCATCATTTTGTCATCACTAACACGCTTATATCAATCAGCGCCTACACCACACTAAGACATCGCAACTAATACCTACACACTTACATCCCCACCCCACGATTATTTTGCCCGTTAAGCTCGGCGCGCCCTCTTAGCACCTCCATTGGCCAAGCTTGCACTGCGATTTCTTTCGTTTGCTTGACGCCTCTGTGGCTCTTGCTGTCTCTCGTTTCGGCATTCTGTTTCTATGTCCTATTTCCGCCCGCTAGGTAAGTCGACTTACTACGGACAATGTCTTCTCCCTGCCTATCTTTCTTGTCATCATCCTTCCAAACTACACCAAAACGCCCTCTAACACGCTTCAAAAGGTACATCTCCACCGTCTCCGACGGCCTAGTCTCCTTTCTGCCCTTTGTCAGCCCCCCATTTGCCTTCGTCCCATTTCTTTGACGCTCGCCCCACCAAAGAGAACAAAGCCCCTGTTTGGTCTCTTGTACTCTGTACCAGGCGTCACTGCTTCCGTCAACTATGGCTTCGCCGCTCCAGTGGCTCGGTCCAGGTACCATTGACCCCTCTCGACGGGTCCCTCGTCCTGCTCCTGTGCTGCCCACCACCGAAGAGTCCTCTGTCGCTGGTGTTTCTGGCTTGATTACCTCGACAGCTTCTCGCCGAGCACCGCCAACGATTGCCATCATTGCCGCCACCATAGCCAATGCCAGTCCCACAAAGGTCAGTTCCAGTTTGAGCGCCAGTGCCTTGTCCTCGCCCACTTGCTCCGCTACTTCGCCCGCTCCCACGAGTGCGTCGAGTGCTCCAGAGGCAGAGGCTCCCAAAGAACTAGAGACAAAGGCAAACAAGACCAAGACACAGTCCACACTGTCGACTCTTTCTCTGTCAACCTCCAACACAACCAACTCAACTCAAGGCCAGCCTCACCCCAACGCTGCCGATTCAAGCAAGCCTGATCAGAATCTCATCAAGCATTCTCGATCCTCTTCCTCTTCATCCTCCTTCCTATCATCCTTATCCTCACTCTTCCCCTCCCCTGCCCCCAATCACAGTAAGCCTGCCAGCGACCGCTTCGTTTCCCAACTATCGCGCGCTATTACTTCTGCTACTGCCACTGCATTTCCCACGCCAAAAGATAGTTCATCGCAGCCTCCGTCCCCCCTGATCGACTCGCACTCATCTTCGCCTACCCCTCAACCTGAACCTACAACTCCCCACTTTGACGACTCTTTTGACGTTTCCAATCTCATCGATCAGAAAAATCAAAGCGATCACAACGTTGGCCAATCTTCTGCCACTGTCTACGTCTACAGCTCGTTTGGCAAATCGTCTTACCTCAATTACAGTGTCTGCACTGCCCAGGAAGAGGTCGACCTCACCCCCAAGAACCTTCGCCGTTCTCTCCCCGACTCCTTCACGGACCCATCGTCTGTGCCCAGGCACCACCAGCGCCCTCGTCTAAATACCGCTGCAGCTGCAACTGCAACTCCCCTTGTCGTCAAAACCGAGACTTCCTCTGCTCCTCGTGCCTCGTCCACCGCTAGCGCACAGTATCCCGAGCCCGCCCAAAATAAACACAGTCACCCGGCGGACATCTCCTCTCACCGTCACCCCTCCCCCATCAACGCCTGCACCAACAATCAAGATCAAGGCCCCACCGAGAGTTTCTCTCTCTCTCTAAACTTTAGAAACACCACAGAAACCCCCGCTGGTAGCAATTCTATCGCCGGCTGCGGTTTCGACCCCGACATCGACAGAGACATTCGGGCAAGCGAGCTATTCCGTTCATCCACGCCCAATCCTAACAACGACCCAAATATGGCGTCGGGTCACCCTTTTGAAGCGGCCATGAACCGCGATCGTCAGGGCTCCTTTGTGAGCGCTGGCCCCAAGCCCATTTCCATGATCAACCCAAACCGCGGCGATGCCAACAGAGGCCGGCGCGAAAGTTACGTCGGCAGCTTGATGGGAGGCATGAGTTGGGGCGGTTTGTCTGCCAGTAGTTTCATCAAGGACGAGTAAGTTTTTTTATCATTTTCCTTTTGTTACCACTACGATACGCGCCTCTTGCCCCCTCTTCTCACCCTTTATCTTTTTTTTTGTTTGGTAAAGAGATGCCCTTATCTCTTTCTATTTGATATTTCCCGCGTATCGCCTACAACTGTAAGATGTCGTGTCTGGTTGTTCTGTGGTAGTGCTTCGTTACTGCAACGGTACAACCCGTCTCGCAATAGTCTGGCAGCGCAAAGTATCGCAAAGCACAACTACTTGCCATTTTCTCGTTCAATTCGACCAACTACACCCTGACATCCTGTCATTCATTTGCTAACATGACTGTTACACAGAATATATGTGGGCACCTCGCCCAACATCATGCATCAATCCCCCTCGAACCTTTCGTCGTCGTATATCCCCAAGATGGAGGCCAACTTCATGAGAGACTTTATGTGCTGTGACACAGTCTGGCCCACAATGCACGAACTTCTCCAGCACTACGAAGAATGCCACACCCGTCAGACACCGTCGGCATCGCGCCATACGGGTGGTTCTGCGAGCCAGCGGAATCCCAATGCCGGTAGTACCCTCGGAGTCCCCGGCCAGTCCAACCTGCAGGCAATCCAGCAAGGCAGCCAGCTCGGTCAGACTCGCCCAGTTGGTGCTCCTACATCTGTCAACGGCAGTGGCCTGACTCTGGGCCTTGGTGTTGGCGGCTTTCAACAGCTGGTGCGCCAGCCCCCCACCACGCCGGGCCAGCAGCAGCAGCAACAGGTCCAGCAGGCCCAGTCCACACCAATAGCCCCCAAGCAGACGCTCTCTCAGCTCAATGATGATATGGATGCCGTTGGCGACATGGAGATGGATGATGCTGTTGGTCCGATGGACCTCGACGATAGCCAACGCACAATCCAGCAGACGCGGCAGCTGTTTGGTCAGCAACGGCCACAGCTCAACCTAAACAGCAGCGGTCTTGGACACCAGGGTTTGCGGACATCTACACCCACTACACCTGCCGCAGCAAACTTTGGCTTTGCCAACAATCCGACGGTCTCTTCTGTCAATACTCCCACTCTCTCCACGCAGCAGGGCTTCCCGTCGCGGACACAGCAGTTCTCGCACGAGTCGACTCCCGACCTGGACGACGACGATGTCGATGGTTTGGGCATGAAGATGGATCTTAGCAACATGGATCTGTCTAACAACTTTGGCATGGGATTTGCCAACAACCTAGGCGGCCTCGACTTTAGCACTATCAATGACCCGGCTAAGAGCTTGTACAGTCCGAACGGTGCTGCATCAAACACACCACAGCTCAGCCAGCAACAGCAGGCTCTGGCAGCGCAGCTTGCACAATTTAGCCTCGACCAGTCGCAGTTCCCTCCTGGTTCAGATACTGCCGCTCTTCTGCAGCAGATGAGCGCAGCGTTCTTGCTACCTGAAGAGCCCAAGCCCTTTAGATGCCCAGTCATTGGCTGCGAGAAGGCTTACAAAAACCAAAATGGTCTCAAGTACCACAAGGCGCACGGACACGCCACTCAGCAACTACACGAAAACGGCGACGGTACATTCTCCATCGTTAACCCCGAGACATCAGCTCCCTACCCGGGTACACTGGGTATGGAGAAGGAGAAGCCGTTTAAGTGTGACTACTGTGGCAAGCGGTACAAGAACCTCAACGGCCTCAAATATGTATGTTCTCCTTTACCCGTTTACTTTACATCTCGCCTCGAAAGAGCATCAACTAATAGTATCTAGCACAAGCAGCATTCACCTGCCTGCGACCCAGAGGTCCTGGCACAGCAGCAGAACCTTCTGTCGACTATGGCGGCGACACTAGGCCAGAACCCGATGGCTCTGGGGGTCAACATGCCCCTGCCAAATATCGGCGAGGAACCAATGAACTAAATGGAATCAAGTATTTCCATCCCGTTCCTGTTCCTATCCAGCCATATTGGTATACCACACACGACCAGGCCTGCATCATGTTTTGCCGTTTGGTATACATACAACAGACTTGCCCCACTGCACCATAGCATATTATACCCCGTTTCTGGTTTCTTACACTCTGCTCACATAATCGTCCTCATCCGCTGTCCCCGTCACACTGTTGGATTTTTGTCTACTACTTTTTAGTGGCATCGAACGGTTACCGTTTCGATCTACAGCCAACAGGGCACGCGATCTATTGGGGTCCCATCGTCTTCAGTTCACCTATTCTTGTCCCTTGATCTGACTCTTGGCCTCGTCGTCTATTTATATTGGCTTTAGTATATTGTTACTATTTTGCTACTATTCAATGAAAAACAGCCAGCCTGCTTTTTGTACCAAGACGTCCAAGTAGGACGCAAAGACACATTGGCGTTTTGTCTTTTGTCTTTTGTCATTTTCTACCTATCCTACCCCCTTCCTCCTGACTAGATTTAATGCAAGGCGTTCGCGACGAGCCTTGAGACTTTTTATTTTGTTTCTTGTTATCTTATACTCTTTTTTCCCTTTATCTGTTATTTTTTTCTCCTTTTCATTCAACAAAAAAGTGCTTTTACCTTTGCTTTTCTTTGTCTCGCCTGCTTCTATACGGTCGCTGCTTGTTCAAAGCTTTGTTTTTGCTTTCGTTTTGTTCAGAGGGAGGAGTATGTTCTTAGACTTGGATGGCAGGTATTTTTATATTCTGGTTTTATATATCTTTTTACTTCTTTCTTGTATTCCGGCAGTGTGGTCTATTGCCTATATGTTTGGTTTTGCCTTTTGTCTATTGCCTATACTGCCTCTTATTTAGCTGGCTTTTCTTTACAAACCCTTCTTCACTACTACTGCCTAGCCTTGATGACGTGACTTCGTAATTGTGGTGAGCTGTGGTGAGCTGTATTCTTCGGTGCCGCAACCAGCTCGCCTCCTTTGTTGGGTGCTGGGACGCCAATTGGTATCTGACGAGGCTGTATATTTGAGGTGGTTGACAAGTTCGTCGACTTGTATGCTGACAAGTCTCATTATTATATCAAACTTCCGTCTACTCTAGACCAACGGTGACCAAAACCACCACACCTGAGGTGTACACCATGATTACTGCATTCACACTCTGGCTTGGATCCAGACTATGACTGTCCTACTTCTAATAGTACGGCATGTTCCGGTCTGACGAGAAACACGGAAGAGATGGAAGCTAAGAGCTTTCTATCTGGTCACGATACTGGTCGTTCCTGCTTCCCCTCGGAACCAAGCCAATACCCCGACTTTTTGTGTATATGTAATATGTATTAGTTAGTCAACCTCACGTGGCCACATGGGGACAGACCACCACTACAAAGGCAGCTTACAAGAACGTAGATGATGTAGCAGAACTTGGGCATGTGGTGGCAGTGATCGGTTAGTGGACAAGAAGTAAAGACAATACACAAAGTAGGGCATCATGAAGTGGCGAATACAAATGCCGAGATAAAAGTTTATAGTCTGTATCTTGCTATATGATATAATTACCACGTGTATAATATAGTTCTACAAGGGATTGGTGAACGACCAATGCAGGCGATGCATGTAGATTGGCATCAGCTGATGTTTTATAGTGAACTTTTTGCCTTTTTTGTTTTGAGCAAAGAAAACAAGTACAAACATGATGGAATCAGTCCAGATCCAGACCCAAAAACGAAACAAGAATACGAATGGGGCCATGCAACCGAGCAATCCCGAACGGCAAGAAAAAAAAACATATCCGAGGAACAGCTCGACAGTTGATGATCAAATAGAAGTACAGAAATGTAACAAGACAAATTTTAAAATCTAAAAAATTGAGCAAACTGGAAGGAAAATAAGAAGAAATGAAACAAAAACAAAAGAGAGAAGAGCTGACCGCCTCCCCGCCTACTCCCCCTGCTAAAGACAAGATCGATCTTCAAGAGAGTGTAGAAAAGGAAATATGAGCATATTTTTGCTCCGGGTCTAGTTTGGTAGTTTGTTAGTTTGCACATGTTCAATAGCTCAGAGCACGGCGTGGGATCAGATGCAAGAATCAAACACAAGAAGCATGCCATTGTGCCATGCGGTGCTCATCCGCTCATCACTCGAGTATTACACTTGTATGGAACACGAAGTAATACTAGAGTGCTAATGTACTCCGTGCTGTACTCGGCGCTCGATATTGCCCTTTTCCTCCTTGCATCTGTCCATCACTGTCAAGATCGCAGCATATTATACATATTGAGGCAGGAGGTGTTCCCGCGGCCGAGTTTGGTAGTTTAGAGTATAATAACACTTGGGACCGTCAAGGGCTGCGTATTGTATAAATTTGGGGAGGAAAAGCATGAGCACTACCCTAGATGAGTCCGAAGCCGGAGACACTGTCATTTTCGGAGTACAGGTAGTGGTTTCATACATTGATGAAATCGGGCGGTAAGTGGCGGGCAAAAAGGCAATAGACAACGACTAGAGATATGTCTATTTGAGAGACATATTATACGGAGTAGAAGATAATAAAATACAAGTGGTTGCTGGCGAATCGAGCGATCTTCATGGCACCTTGCCTAGCGTAAAAGACGTCAAGCAAGAAAAAGGAAGGGAGGTCGGACGATGGCAAGAAGGTAATTACGAAGTAGTGTAAAGAGAGACGAGTCGATAATAGTGATGGCATTGAAGAAGATTAATTTAGAAAGGCTGGAAGTGCAGAAATTTTGCGGTCAAGAGGCATGAGGAAAAAAGGCAGCCGATGCGACGTACGACGTATGTATAGTAGTAATAAAAAGGGCAATATAAGCAGCATTGGTTTGACGAATGCTGCGGAATGCACATAACCAAACTTGGAATTTAGGGATAGAGAGCAATAGACACTTGTTGATGAGGGGGAGGGGTATCACAAGCACGGCGTTGATGGTGTGCCGATATGCCTAGCATAATGACTGAAAATTAGAGTAGAGGAATCAAGCCCTGATGGGAAATGCTTAACGACGGTATACCATAAGACGTAAGCCAAGGATGAAGACCAAGCAGACTAAGCTGGGCGGGAGATGACAAGCACGAGCACAGACAAAGTAAGCAATTTGATGGTAGATAAAAGGTGAGCAGCACTGTTATGCACGCAGCAGAAGCTGGCCTGAGCGAGTTGGAGCGGAAAGGCAAAGGCAAGATAGGAATAAGGAAGGCTTTTACTGTGCGTGCCAAATATGAATGCAGAGCAACGTAGACGGGTATCATCGAGATCAACGAGGTGTAGCGTATGATCTCAGCACTCCGTCGGAAAAGATGCCGAAAGCTCATTGGCAGGGAGGCGTCATAAGACACACCTGATAATGGGTGAAGAACGGAGAATTTGAAAGAGTGCAAAGCAAGACGCATGAAGCAAGCGAGAGGCAAAGATGGAATACAGGGGAGGTTCAACGGTCCAGCGGCGTGTATGCAAGAAGGTTGGCAAGGCAGGATAAGGCGGCTGTGCCAATTACCAACGCTGAAGCTAAATGGGAATGAATCAAATCATCAAACAATTCACGAGAAAGAGAAGAAGAAAGAGAAGAAGAACAAACAAAAGGATCATGCGTCCCGTGGTCTGGCCGCGTGGATGCATGGGAAGCCAAGCTAAGATGGCGCAAACAGCTTGGCTCGTTTCTCATATTGGTGATATTGAAAATAAAAGATTGAAAAAGGCGGTGTTGGATTTGGGTCTTTGATGTTGGATGTGTGGGGTCGACTGACCCTCAAGTGACAGCCTCTCACAAGTGATTGTTCTCGACATGCGGCCTTGTACGGCTTTGGTCTTAGACCTACCTCCCTTGGATCATAGAATCCTTGGATCCCTAATCCCTTGGGGTACGCAGGCGTCGTATCGCATTGCAAGTGCAAGAGGAGGGAAACATCAAGGAGCTGTGAGAATCTATGCTTGAATACTCACAAATGTGATGAGGTGGTGTGCCAAGTGCATGCAGGTGTAGCATGCGCGTGCTTTGGATGTGCTATTGAGCGAGTGCAGGAAGACCGACTGGTCTTGTCCTGTCTTTATGACCATCTTTGTATCTTGTGTCTGCCCTGTGTAATGTGTGTAATGTGTAATATTTCTTACGATGTGTGCCTTGCCTTGTGGTTTGAGGGGTGGCGCCAGGGCGATAGGAGACGAGGGCAAGTCGAGTCGAGGCGCTGTTTCTAAACCCTCTAAAATTATAAAATAGACTCTGTCTCGCCAGTGGCCAGCACTCTAGACACCACAAGCCAGTTATCGTCAGCAGGGTCGTTTGTGTCTTATTACGGGATCGTCTCTCGATAACGTAACCCGCTCTCTATCTTTCCGCCGTCTGAAAGCAGGCAGATCGTCGATGTCCGTGTGTGGTCAGATACGCTAGCAAGCCATGTTGATTTGTGCGCGGCGATCGCTCGAGGGGTTGCCAGATAGCGGTGGTGAAATGGAATTTGTAAGAGGCATAGCCGTTCACCCTGAGTAGGGGAGTACATACTAGTAATAATAGGAAGTAGGAGGAGGTAGGAGAAAAGAACCTGTGGCAAGCTCAGATGAAGGACGGACAACAATGCATGCACAAATGAAGAGACGACACTCAACAGTTTGACTCGAGGATCCCAGTCCCAAGAAGGACATGAAACAACAGCATCAACAGTCAACAGTCAAGGGTCAAGACAAGACGAAATGGGCTGTTGTCCAGCAGGCAGTAGCAGTCTAGCAAGCAACGCCGGCCAAAATTAGCATAAAGTATTTTATATTAGCCCCACTTATGTCTCGACTGTCTCGATGACTGGTGGGCCGGATGGACAAGTGACCCTGTGGTGGCTGTTGTACATAGTAGACATAGTATCTGAGGTATTCAAAGCATCCGAGGTACTTATCTTGGATAAGTCGATACTGTATGGGATATTTGGGGACAGTATGACAAGCCATTATGGGCCGAACTGGCTGGCTGGGTGTCTGGTTGATGAGCTTCTTCAGAGGCACGACGTGATGGTGCTGTAGACAGGGCATGCTGGCCAAACAGGGTTCAAGTTCAAGGCCAAGGTGCGTCGTAGAGAGTGAAACAAAAAAAGATAAGATACATGCAGGAGCTGCATGTTGCTGTGTGCTGATGTATTTTGTACGTTTGCATATGACCAGAGGACACGGCATGAACAGTCACAGATAGATCAACGGGTAGGACAGGTAAACGGGGTAGGGCAACCATACTCCGTATAGCAGGAAACAAGGAGCAGGTCAAGACACCAACCGACAGCAAGCAATAATAGCAGGATGAAAGCAAAATCACGACAGTGGAACGCATACAAGCAATGTCAAGGGCGCCTGGCATGCATCAATAGTATTGATGCACTTTAGTCGCAGCTCATTGCTCGTTATGCCCATGAGAGATGACGAAGAGGATGACGAGAGAAACGGCTAGAAAACGCCAGGCTGATAAAGGTAGTCATGTGAAGCTAGAAGCTGACAACAGGACTATTTCGGAGAAGTAAGACATCTTATCTCACAGCCAATACATACTCTGTACCAAGTAGAGGGGTGGTATCGAGAGGGCTGACGGGGATTCGAGCTAAAGGGGTATGGACTTGCAATAATAAGGAGAATTAAAAGAGCGGGAAGTTCAGAGCCAGGCCACGAAACAGATGAAATGGCTAATGAATGGCTAACGAGGTGGACAACAGAGTGGATGGCAATGCAGAGCAGTAAGAGATGAAGACGGTGAGGGTGGGAATGACGGTGAAAAGCCAAAGGCATAAAGTGAAGATGGCAATGGCAGGAAAAGGGGCAAAGACAAGGATGCGTTCTACAAAGTACGACGTATGCTTTGGAGCCTGCTTTTTGCAGTGGTACCGGGAGTCAACACGATACGGAAGGAACGACTGATCAACTCGAACGATGCCGCATCGCACCTTCCGTCACAGCAACAGCGCCGATGCACATGTCGGTGTGCACTATCCCAGCACCAAACCTTCTTTCCCTTTTTGCATAAATAATTCTTGTTTTCTCTTTGTTTCCTCTCTGTTTTCTCCTTATTTTCTCTACAGCCCCTCTGTTATTATTTGGATGCACTGTTTAGCTTTAATTGCAGTGGATCACGATATTAGCGTCGCGGGACGACAATTTAACTGACAAGTGGAGTCTTTCTTGTATTTATCTACTTAATTTTACAAGCAATATTTAATATTTAATCGTATTGTACTTTTCTATTTATTTACAGTGTATTTTTTTCTCTATTTCCGCCAGTCGACCCACCACCTGCTAATTTTCTGTAAAATACTGAGTAGTTGCTCGCGCCAGACTAGCAGGTCCCTTAATTCTTATTTCTGTTATTTCCCTTTTGTGCCATGGTATTTTCGCATTCTCGCCTTACAGCTCCGTAACCGCCCCGTAGCTACCTTTAATACTGCCTAGGCTGTTCCTATATTCTTAGCGCTGCCACGCCCCGTTACTGTGCTGTAAAATACAGTTATTTTCGGACCTACTCGTTAAAGTCGACCGCATTGACGACGCTTGGGCTTGCAAGTGTTGTTCTTCTATTTTGAAGCATTTTTGTAAAGAGTTATTTCTTTTCCTTCTCCCGTTTTCTCTTGTTTTCTCTTTAATTCTTTTCTTCCTCTCCCTTTCTGCAATTCTTTCTTTCCTTTCGGCCCTGCTTTGATGATAGATCGGCGTTGGGAACGAGGAAACGGAGCACCGTCCGCAAAATTTGTTATCGTCAAGTGGGATTATAGAACGTCTACAGAATACATACAGAATACAGCCTATGGCCAGGGAGCTCGTATTGTTGCCACTGAAATACTTGAAAAATAAATAAAAATAAAACAAAGAAAACAAAGAAAAGACGAGAACATAAAAGAAACTGCGACAGTCACAGCCCAACCGGACCAGAGAATCCCGTAGAAATGTCACATGGCACATGCAATCTGCTGCAGTTCGACCCACAATATCACACTCCAATACACATAAATCATACAAAAAAAAAAAAAGAAGAAGAAGAAGAAAAAAGAAAGGGAAAACGCGTGAGAAAACTGGCATCTGCGCTGTGGCCTCTGGCCCACAAATGCCGGTACTTTGCATTCAGCAAATCTACTTCGTAGCGCCTGTTGGCACTTGACCTGGACAGAGTTTACATATACAGTGTCAGGTCTTTTGGTTTGATATTGAAATGCTGTGTTGGAAGCTTCAGTTCTCGTGCAGACGGTTAACGTCGAGAATGTTGATAACGGTGTAAATTTGCCCCTTCCGTATTGGTATTGTATACTGCTTTTAGAAACTAGCGAGCCGCGCGCGCAAAAACGCGCCTTGACTCTAGCTAGTGAAGCAATACGAATGCAAGAGGCAAGAAGCGATGGTCTCGACTGGTCGCTCCTTCTATTTTTGTAAATGCCATCTGAATGCCTTGGATGTCTTGAAATTTCTGTTACTTAAGCTTTGTTGACTCATCCTTGAAACAATATATTTTATTTAAAAATTTAATTCAAAAAATAAACTCATATTCACTGTCGTGAAAACTCTGCGCGTTCAGGCCCGCAGCGCTTCAACCATCAGACAACAATAGTGAAGACACGGCGCAAAAGGACAGAGCCGAAACGGTGACAGTTCCAGGATACGTCAATATTTTTTTTTAAAAAAAAAAACAATAAATACTCACAATGCTACCAAGATACGCCACTGACCGTTCTCATTCGCCCGTATGCAATCTCTCCAGTCACACTGCAAACCAAACACAGCTATTTCTCAAATTTTCTACAGTTCTCTTTCTTATGCGTCTCATTCTTATTCGCTCTCTCGTATTGGCATGATTACAGTGGTAAGATATCCGAGGAGTGGCAGGCTTCCTAGCAAATGAAGATCAGAACCTGTGCTCACGCCCTGTCTGCACTAAGCGCGACGGAGAGTCAGACAAAAGAGAAAGCAGTCCCAGTAATGTACATATAAAATATGGAGAGTAAAAAAGGTAATGACTATTCAACAATATCTTACCAAGACATGACACCCCTGTCGGCGTCATAAAATGTCCTCCTCTGGTTAGATGCCACCCTGGCCCTAGACGTGCAATTTTATCTCAGCCATCGAAATACAAGTTTCCAGAATTTACAGAGAAAACTCATACTCTGTACTCAGTACAGAAATGTGCAACAAAGACTACGCTGATAGCCTTTGATCATGTCGTGCCCATAGCAACTATGTAGTCATAGCACGAGCCCAGACATGGTGTGGAGCAAGTCAGATAGATGGAATAGGGGAAAGAGGAGCTATTGAGATGGAGGGGCTATCTGCTCCGTACTGTTATTCATAGCTTAAATTCAGGGTCGGTGAGTTATCATTAGTATCTTACCACTCCGTACCATACCTCTAATGATTTTTAATAGTCAACGATCATATTAGTAGTGGCTGCAAAAACAAGGAAGGAGCAAGGGACGAAGGGCTGAAAACGGACAAAACAAAAAAAGTAAGGGCAACACAGAAAGAGGGAGAAAAGAGCAGGAGCAAAAGCAGAAGCGTTATCGTGAGATTCCAGATCTACGGCTGCCCATAGCTCCTGCTGTCTGTACGGAGCAATACAGGGAGAGAGGGCCACAGGCTCATAATCAAATGGGAAAGAGCGTGCGGGCCTTGCCAGGGAGCAGGGCAAAAGTATTACCATCCAAATTAATTCAGCATATGTTAACCAACCCATTGCAGTCTCAAAGACAAACAACTACTTCAAAAGTAGATGGAATGAAATGAAAACAAAGAAAGAAAGATACCACGCGACGGTCTCATCTGCCTCGCCGCCTGCAACAGCTCCCTTGAGTCCCTCGCATCGTTCTTGCTGTTGCTGATGTCTCTCTGGCTTTGCCATTCGCTCTTTCCTTTTCTCTGTCTTCCTTCCCCAACGCGCCCCCTCCACCTTTGCTCCTTCCTGTCAAAAAGCACAGATTCATACTAAATAAATTATTAAATAATTTTAAATAATATTAAATAAATAAAATAACAGCCCCTTCCTTATTCAACTTCAGGCCGCCCGGCCAATCAGGTGTAAGTGTACAAAGTACTCTGCTACTTTACAACAGGCGGATCTTCCTCCACCCAGCAGACGACCACCACCCAAACACACACACACACCTCACGCACCACACACCCCCTTGCCCATGGCTCCTTCCCTTCTTTTCTTTCATATAACACCCCCCTTCCTGCCAGTTTTAAGAACCTGTGCTCTCCTTCTCTTCTCTTCTCTTTTCTTCCCTCTCTCTCCTTTCCTCTCTCTTCTCTCTCCTCACCCTATTTTATCGTCATCTAAAAAAAATACCCAGCTTGACTCCGTTCACAGCATCACTTTTCCTTTCCCTCTTAATACCCTTTCTTTTTCTCTTGTGATACCCATATTTTATATTAGTCTTTGTTCGTCCATTTAATTTCCCCTTTGAGATACCCTTCGATACCCTAATCTGAAGATACCCAGCTTGACTTTTTTAGACGTCAGCTCAGAAAACCTACCAGTTCACCAAAAACAATTCACGCCATTACGCACCACTCACCTCAATACTACCGCTAAAATGTCTGACGTCAAGCCTGTTGAGACCCCTGCCGTTGTGGCTCCCGTCGCCGAGGTCCCCGTCGCTGTCGAGGCTCCTGTTGCTGAGGCTACTCCAGCTGCCGCTGTCGAAGAGGTTGTTGCCGCCCCCGTTGAGGAGGCTGCTGCCGCCGTCGAGGCCCCTGCTGCCGAGGCCGCTGCCGAGGCGCCTGCCACTACCGAGGAGACTCCCGCCGCCGCTGAGGCTGCTGTTGAGGAGCCCGTCGCTGCCCCTGAGCCCATCGAAGAGGGTATCCTTGAGGCTAAGGGCACCAGCTTCCCCAAGAACTTCCTGTACACCAAGAAGTTCTTCTGGTTCCCCAAGGAGGCTTCCAACATCAAGGAGCTCGCTGCCTACCTTAAGTCCGAGAAGGCCACTGCTGACGCCCACCATGTTGTTTCTTGGGCTGCTGAGACCGGCAAAGGTCTCCTGTTCTACGGCGAGAAGGCCTCTGAGAAGAGTCCCGCTGGTGTCATCCACCTGGCTGATGCCTCGGAGCCTACCACTGAGGGTGCCAACAAGTTCCAGATCGTCTCCAAGGGTCACAAGCACGTCTTCAAGGCTCCCACTGCTGCCGACCGTGACAACTGGGTTGCCCAGATCAAGGCCAAGATTGCCGAGGCCAAGGAGATCGCTGCCACCGTCACCGAGAGTGAGACATACAAGTCGACCCTTGCTTCGCTGAAGCCTGCTCCCAAGGAGAAGAAGGTTGAGGAGCCAGCTGCCACCGAGGCCGCACCCGCTACTGAGGAGGCTGTCCCCGTCGCTGAAACCGCTGCCGCTGTTGAGGAGGCGGCTGCCCCCGCCGCGGAGGCTGAGGCCGCCGCTCCCGTTGAGGAAGCTCCCAAGGAGGCTGCTGCCTCTTCCCCCAAGGAGGAGAAGAAGTCCAAGCGCGTCTCCATCTTCGGCCTGATCAGCGGCAAGAAGGAGAAGGCCCCTGCCGCCGAGGCCACGGCTGAGGCTGTCGCCGAGACTCCCGCCACTGAGGAGGCTGCTCCCGCTGTTGAGGCTCCCGCCGTTGAGGAGACTGCTGCCCCCGCCGTCGAAGCCCCTGCTGCTGAGGAGGCTGCTGCCCCTGCCGTTGAGGCTGAGGCTCCCGTCGAGGAGGCTCCCAAGGAGGCCGTTGCCCCCGCTGCGGCCGAGGTCAAGTCCAAGCGCACCAGCATCTTCGGCAACCTGGGCTTCACCAAGAAGAAGGCCGAGACCAATGAGGCTGCCCCTGCTCCCCCTGCCAAGGACACCCCTGTTGAGCCCGCCCCTGTCTCCGAGAATGCTCCTGTCATTCCCGCTGTCGAGGCTACCGAGCCCCTGACCACTGAGGCTGCCGTTGCCGAGTCCCCTGCTGTCGAGGCCGCTGCCGAGGCCGCCCCTGTTGAAGAGGCTACCCCTGCTAATGGCGAGGCTAAGAAGGAGGCCAAGGCTGAGAAGCGCAAGTCATCCCTTCCCTTCGGCTTCGGCAAGAAGGAGAAGACCTCTGACGATGAGGCCGAGAAGAAGCCCTCTGGCTTCTCCCGTCTCCGTAACACTGTCCGCATTGGCCGGAAGGACAAGTCACCCGGCCCCGCTAAGACTGAGGAGGCTGCTGCCGCCGCCGCTGCCGCTCCCATTGCGGAGACCGCCGAGGAGGTCGCCCCCGCTGCTGAGGCTGCTGCTCCTGCTGCTGTCGAGGATGCTTCCGCCCCCGTCGCTGAGACTCCTAAGGAGGTTGTTCCCCCTGCCGTTGAGGAGACCCCCGCCAAGACTGCCCCCACCGCTACTCCCCAGGTTGCTGCCACCGCATAGAATGCGCGCGCTGGTTCGCTATTCAATCGGCTGCAGTGATCTTAATATGATGATTTTACGGTTCTAATATCTTATCGAAAATTAATAATATAATTCGACTCGATTCGTTTTCCTTCCTGACTGTCGACTCGCCTACCCGATTGCGACCTCTTCGAAATCGAACCCCGCCCCCCGGACCGGCACCTGGATGTGAACTCTGATTTGAGATCAGAAGTGGATGGGCCGGAAGCATCGTTTTAATACCATTGTTTGCCTTTTGTTTTGGGTTGTTTCGGTTTCTGCATTTAAGATACCCTGTTACAAAACATCTGCGTTCTTGCTGGGATCGCGAGTCTTTATTGCTGTTGCACTTCACCTCGGTGTTACGTGATGGGATTAGCCTCTTCATGCAACGTGTTCGATTGTTTTACAAATTGCTGTTTTTTAATAATCTTCCCTTTCTGTTTCGCAAAAAAGAAAATCACCATAAAACCACTAAAAAAACTAGTCGAGTTTTTACTCAGAAAATACGCATACACACATCTCTATACATCTAATAATCTACTGTCTGCTCTATCTACATCTTAATATGCTTCTTTTATTATCTGAATTTGACTGCTTGTTATGTTCGTATATACTATTGCCATGTGATCCCCATGGATGTGAACGGTAACTTTTTTACTTGACGTAGCGAGTAGATGCAATAAAAATATAAAATAATATTGGTAGAGGCTTGTGTGGACTTAAATTTTAATACTACAAAAATATGATTGAAACATGATAATGTGTATTAAGCAAACATAAGCATAAACTATCAGATAATACTGTAATATATTCATAGTCTTACTTCACTTATCGAACGATTTAATTTTTAATTTTATATTTGTATTGTGATTACTCATCGGCTTATTTTGTATTATAATCAGAAATAACATAGTACCTGTCGTATGTTTCCTTGCATTCTGCATGCTTCATGTATATGTCCAGTCCATTCATTACCTCCGATTTTTCTGACAAAGGAAATTTAAAGACAGTAGTGATGTGAAGAAATTAGACGGATAATGAAAGTGAGAGGGAGAAGATAAGACCGACCGTTCCGCTGATGACCTAGGATCAGATAGACCGAACGCAAATTAAAAGAAAAAAAATACAAAAACATGAAAGAAAGAAGAGCAGAAGGGTAATAGAATAAGATAGAATAGACATAAATATGCAAACAGTTCCAGCAAAAAACTAAATGCGAGGGTGTATCTTGAAGAATCAAACATATTAATCGTGACGTCATGCATAATGAGGGGTGGGAGGATAGATGAGAGAGGTAAAAGTGAGTGAGAGGGAATTCAAATGCATAAGAATAAGGAGTTTGTGCAAGAATGCCCTAAGGGTTCTGTATCGCCGGGTTGATGTTGTATTTGGTGACCAATTCCTGGATCTTGGGCATGAGCTGGGTTAGGCGGAATGGCTTTGAGATCACGTCGTCCTTGGCTGTTAGTAAACTGGTCCATAGATCAAGGGGTTAAAAGGTAGAATGAGAAAACAAGTACTCACAATTCCGGCCGCCTTGGCACTATCAATCTGCTCCTGGCGCGCATACGCAGTCACAGCAATGATGGGTACATGGCGCAACAGCGTGCCCGACCGTTCTAAAGCACGAATAGCCCGAGCACAGGTCATGCCGTCCATTACAGGCATTTCCAAGTCCATAAGGACAATAGAAATGTTCGTTCTGGCTGGGGTTTCATTCTGTTCGGGTGATGCGACCGAGTCGACACCAACTATAGGCGCGTATGGGCAGGGGCTGGATCCGATCTCTGCAATGCTGCTGCTTCTACTATTGCAGTCGCCTGGCTCGTCTGACGCCCGCCAGAATGTTGACTGCCGTAGAATGTCGAGTGCCTCGCCGCCATGGTTGGCAACGATTGTCCGATTGCCACCCTTTTCCAACTGACGCTGCAGCACGCGTTGATTGACGAGGTTGTCTTCGACAATGAGCACATCATATGGTGGCATGGGCTCGTCTGCCACTGGGGCCTTGCTACCGTTAGCAGATTGGCTGGTGGGCATTTCATTTTCGTTGCCTGTCGTAGTAGTGGAAGCGCTCGTGACTGTGACAGTAGGAGCAGCAGACATTGCCGCACCTAAATGTGGAAACGGCTGTGCAGTCTGTTCGCTGGGCGTCCCGGTTGGCGTATCAATCAAAACTGGCGGGGACGGCAATTGCGGGAGAAGAGTTGGCGTCTCAAAGTTCTTGGACTTGGACTTGCAGTGGCACAAACCGGTGCCGTCGCGGGATCCGCCAGATGCGTATGCAATAATTGGAGAAGCATCTGTGGTGGGCAGGGGGTCAGTGACGATGGAGGACAGATTCGACTTTCCCGGCTCGATGCCCGTGGGCGTGGAAGTGACCTTGCGGCATTTGGCGTAGAATGCAAAGGTGCTTCCGTGGTCCTTTTCAGACGTGACGCTGATCTGTCCGCCTTGCAGCTCGGCCAGACTGCGGCAAATGTATAGGCCGAGGCC
This sequence comes from Ophiostoma ulmi, assembly GCA_029298715.1. Taxonomy (NCBI): domain Eukaryota; kingdom Fungi; phylum Ascomycota; class Sordariomycetes; order Ophiostomatales; family Ophiostomataceae; genus Ophiostoma; species Ophiostoma ulmi. Next base: position 862,910 of record JANSLN010000002.1, on the reverse strand, counting down.
AGAGCCGCCGTATTGGACATGTGTGCGAGGGAATGACTGCGTAAAGTGCTGGAACAGCTCATCCTTCTCGGTCTTGTGCAGGCCTTGGCCAGTATCAGAGACGGCAACATGCAGGTTCATCAGCTGGCCATCGCCCCAGTCGGGGCCGTCAGCGAGCTCCGGCCTTTCCTGGCGACTGGGGACATAAGAGAGCTCGGTAATGGAATCAGTGACGTCGCTCTTTGTCGGATCGCTGCCGCCTTCCGAGGCAGCCAGAAATATAGTAATGGACCGCTTTCCCGAAGACTGTGTGAATTTGATCGCATTGGTCAACAAATTGATCAGAATCTGGTTCAGCCGAGATGGATCCAGCTTGACCCAGTTGCTGAAGCCAATCAAGCTCTCGTAGGATGGCTGCACGCGGAAGGTGCAGTGGATGTCGTGGGCAATCATCTCGGACTCAAACATCTTGAGCGTATCGCGGATGACCATGACAGGCTGCACGTCTACAGGCGTGACTGGCAGGAGTCGGGAATCGAGCTTCGACAAGGTTAATACATCATCGACGATACGCTTCTGATGGTTGGAGCAGAGCGAGATGGTGTTGCTAGCTTCGAGAATGTTGTCGAAAACACTGGTGTAGTCGGGTTCTTGGCCGCTCTTGATCATTGCCCGGAGCTCGCTGATGGAGCTGGTGATCTCGTCGACAGTCTGGAGAATGGCGCTTAGCGGGTTGCGCATTTCGTGGCTGGTAATGTCGATAAAATTCTCCTGTTGGCGTTTGTGCTCCACGGCCTCCTTTCGTAGCTGAATCTGGAACTCTTCAGCCAGCTTCTGCTGCGAAATGTCAGTGATGCAGCCAAAGATGCCCTTGAGGTTCCCATTTTCGTCCTTTTCGGGGTATGCTCGGAGCAGCACCCAAGTGGTTGTCTCGATCGGGTCGTTACCGTCAGTGTGGATTGTCGTGCTCTGCTTGAAGCGGAACTCGTGCGTGATGGCCATCTTGTCTCTAACCAGGCGGTCCCAGACCACCATGAGTGCCGGTTGATCTTCATCCTTCACGCTGTCCATCCATGTTTCCCATGGAGACCTTCTTCTGGGTGTGACCATCGGAACGGGGGCGTGTGTCTCCGGAGTTGCCGGGCTGGAACAGTTGTCGAGATCAACCTTGGGGTGCCGTGAGATCTCCCACCACATGTCGTTGCAGTAAGTTATCTTGCCCGTGTTGTCGGTCACAAACATGCCGACTGGAGTGAACTCAGCCATGCGCATAAACTTGTTTTCGCTTTCCATGGCTTCTCTGGTGCGCAAAATGAGCTGCTCCGAGAGCTCGTGACGATCCTGGGCTGCTCTGTAAGCTTCACGTCGGTTACGACGAACCTCTTCGCTGTATAACACCACTGAAGCCAGAGATGTTGTGAGTTGGCGAGCAAGAAGGTGCACAAACAAACGGTAATCGCCATTGTACGGGCGGCGAGGGTTGGTGCCCATGATGATAAATCCATAGAGCGACTTGTGAGGTGCAACGTTATGAATGGCACTGCTGTCCACGCTGAGATCAGCAGTGGTACCTGCGCCGGTTGATGCAGTACTTGGATTCAATACGGGGATAATGACGACAGTCCGGCAAGGGTCGCCGAATCCACGCTCACTTTCGAGGCCTGCCATGAGATCAGCGGGGAGGGTGCCATCTTCTCTGGACAGAACGATGGGAGGAGGTGATGCCGAGAATACAGGCTCCTCTCTGTACTCTGTAATGGACCGCCACATGAAGGGTGCGAATCCTTCTTTGCTTGTACTGAGGTCCAAGTGAGCGACTGCCGCTTCATGCCCCTCAGGTACACCGATGGAGCCCTCGAGGATGACTTGTGGGGAGCTGGAACCATTGCTAGAGAGGGTGGATGTTGTATCGCTCTCCTCGTCTTCGCTGCCGTTGTTTCCGACAACAGAGTAAAGGAGGGCAAAGGGAACGTCATACTCGTTGCTGTTGAGACCACTGCCAGCGGCATCCCAGAACTCTGGGATTGTGCGCGCCTTTGCAGTTCTCTCTCCGACTTCATTGAGTAGAAGCATGCGGCGTTCGTTCACTTTACGGCGGGTGTTCTCAAAGGCAGGGTTGTATAGACCAACCACAGAGCCGTCGCTGCCTACAAGGGGCACAAGAGACCAGTTGAAGAAAGTTTCTTCAAGAAAACCGTTCCGCTTGATGAAGAGCCGGTTGTCTTGCTTGAGGACTGCCTGGCCGGCATTCCACGCACTCTGGAAAATGGGTTCGATGACGCCCCAGATCTCGGCCCAGCTATCAGGGTAGTTGGACCCCATTAGACGCGGGTGCTTCTGGCCAGCCAGTTCAGTGTAGGCCTCGTTATAAATAGTGGTATGGCTGAGGCCCCAGTACATGGCAGCGGGGTGCGGGCTGGCCATGACCAGGTTCGACATGAGGCGAAGGTCGCTCGACCAGTTTTCGATAGGGCCAAGAGGTGTAGATGCCCAGTCGACTGATCTGGAAAACTCGATGTGTGGAGGCATATCCTTGGTTATGGCGATGCGAGTCCAGTCAAACGATGACTTTTCGTCTCCGAGACCGAGAGTGATGTTGCCGTCTGTGTTATCATGAGAAAGCACAACTGACTCGGGAGCGGAATCTGCCTCCTTGGTGTCTGACTGAAGGACGCTCTCGCTAGATACAGGCCCTGCTGGTGCAGGTTGTGCCGGCATTGTTGGCTCTGGAAGAGTTGTAGGGCACGCATATGATTTGACAGAAGAACTCGGGCTGCTGTCTTCTCTGACACCGCGAACGACACGGTAGCGCCGACGTATAGTCGAAGCGATCCAGTGCCATCCAGCAAAATTGGGAGCGGAAATGACTGAAAGTCTGTCAAATGTAGTGCTGTCGACGGCAGTCGGGGTGACCTGGTCGTCCTGGTGATCTTGACTGTGTTGCGTGGTGATGCCAAGAACCCAGTTCTTGAAAGGCATATGGTCTTGCTCTGTCTTATCGAGACCGGTGATGATGTTTGTGACTTGGTATAGTACTGATGGACGTTCTTTGAGGGCCGCGTTTGCAAAAAGGAGACACAGCGGCGTCTCTACGCCACCAGCGGCATTGGCGGTGTCGACAATGAAAGTTGGGCGGTCATCCTGGTCCAGGAGCTCGACGAGATCACTGTCTGGAAGGGGGAGCTTGGGGCTCAAAGGAGGATAAATAGTTGTAGACGCTGATCTTGATCTTGATCCTGGTCCCGATGCCGACTCCTTAGGGACGGCGGCGGCAGAGGAGGTGCCATCTGGAAGAGGTGCTTCGATGACGCTGCCTCGAGGAAGGAATTGTCTCCTGACATATTCATTGTCAGGTTCACCATAAATATTGCCAGTCATGGCGTTGGGAGGCCAAGAAAAACCCGGGCTAAGGTTGTTTTCGATATAAGAGATGTTGTAACTGTCACTGTAGAAATAGAGATCTGAGGGTTTGATAATGTAAGAGCGAGGTGTGGCCCGGTACTCGCTGCTGCCAGGAGAGCGATTGTAAGGTGGTCGGCGAAGGTTGGACAAGTCTTGAGAAAGATGACTAGGGGGTGGAGAAGAGCTCGGATGGGAGAGCGAAGTTGGAGAAGAATTGTTTGAGAGAGAGAAGACGGTTGCGAATGGAGCAAGGTTGGAGAGTTCTGCAGGACGACTGTCTCTGCTGGGGCGTCTGTTGGAAAACGCAGTACTTGCAGAAGAGGTGCTGCGGCTTATAGGTTTTGTGTCGCCGGTGGATTCTGAATAAGTGCAGCTGCCGGTTGGAGTGCCGTGTGCCTTGTCGGATTCTAGAGTTTGACCAGCGATTCCGCGTCCGCTTCCGTCACCAACAATACTGTTACCACTGGTACCACTGGTACCAGTGATACCGTGATTACTGTAACCTTTACTGTTGCCGCAACCGGTCAAGCTACCACTGCCGACACCGATTTCGAAATAGCCGCCGCTTGGCTCGTTTGAAAAGGCGGCCTCGCCCACAGCTACTGGATGGCCTTGAAAGCTGAAAGGAGCAATGGGCACATTCCGGCTGGGGTCTGAGGTGATCCACGAGGGAGCAGTGTGGTATGCTGCAGAGACGGAAGACAGAGTGGGCGCGGAGGAGAAGAGAGAAGAGGAGGATGAAGATGTGGGCGATACCGGGTGATCCACAGCCGGAGCAAAGGAGGTGATGACGGGGGGGACCACGGCCGAGCGAGGCCTGCGAACAAAGCCTGAGCTGGAAGATGCTGACGATGTGTTTCTGGTGGGAGCAGCTGTGGAAGGGCCTTGGGTGGCAGGAGTAGATGGGCGTGAGTTGTCGCGGGGACTGTCGTATACTTTGCTCTCCAAATGCATTAGGAATGGAAGTAGACGGTAGATTAGCGAATCTGGGAGTGGCTACCAAAACGGCCGCAAGCTGTCGTATAGCCCAGACAGCAGGGAATGTTGTGGTAGTTTTTGCTGTTGCGGATGAAGTTGCCGCTGCGGATGCTGTGATGTCTAGAGGGCCGACATAAGTGCAGATGGATGCAGATGGATGCTAGAATGTAGATGGAGCTGTGTCTATAAACGCGATGTCGTCGTGTATGCGAATACTAAAGATGTAGCAATGAAGAAGAGAGTGTCAGTTGCTGAAGTTGGTTGCAGATGTGAATTGAGATAAATTAAGGAATTCATAGAGAGACAAGAAGGTGAGATGAATAAAGAGATGAGAATGAGAAGGTGGAGATCAAAAGAGGAAGACAAAGGTAAAGACGGACAAGTTGGCGCGAATGGGAATATCAGAAGCAGATAGCTGAGAGAAACGTCTAGACCGTGATGCACTGGCGGGAGAAAGGACAGACGTGGGAGGTGAGAGGCGACGTGAGGACGGAGAAAGAAAAAGAAAGAATAAATAAACAAAATAAATAAAGTATTCCAATGAATAATCGAATAGAGAGAAGCTAAAGGCTACTAGATGCTAGAGGTAGAGGAGGTCGATTAAAAGGATGTGGAGGAGGGGGTCTAAGACTCTGGCAGCAGAGGAAGTAGTATGGAGTAGAAGGTAGAAAAGGAAAGACTCGAGGGACTAAGGACAGCAAAAGGAAAGCAAAAAGGAAAGAAGAAAGGAAACAAAAGGAAGGAACAGGTACACAGCAGCTCTAAACAGCAGGAAGGTACCCATGAACAAAAGAAAGAGGAAAGAGGCAAAATGCGTGAGGAAAGAAAAAAGAGCAGTCGAGGAAGGAGGATGTGCCCCGAGTGGATGCACGGTAGGGCAAGTATGAGATGCATACAGGGGCATGTAAAAGATCCTTTTTGCTACTTTGGATACTGAGATACAAGGAGGCATGATATCTTACAAGTAGGTCTAGAGTCTTTACTGCCTACCCCAACCCCATGCCATGGACCTGGTCAGTGAGGACTACTACTATGGGCTGATGGACTGTGGGTTGAGGACTGTGGGTTGAGGACTGTGGGGGAAGGAACAATGGTAAATAGGAAGGCACGATGAAGATGGCAAGAGGGCAAAATAGGAAACAACGAGAGATCAATAAAAGAGGGAGGGAAGGGGGGCAATGGTAGGGTACATACAGACAGGAGGTACTTTGGCCGCTTGGGCCCGGGGAAAGGAAGGACCAAAGGAGACAAACAAAGTCGAGACGTGTTGGTAGTTGTAGTAGTGGTAGGTGACAGCGAACAATGTGGCGGTCATTACTCGTGGTGCATAAGAGTATTCTGAAAAAGGAAAGAGCGATAGAGAGAGGCCGAAGCTGTGGAGGGCAGGCGTGAAAGGTCAAAGGTAGAGTTTAGAGAGGATGAGGTCTAGGGCTGAAATAATTAGAGGAAGTGACTAAGGCGAGCGAGTTGTGTAAAGGACATTGAAGCAAGATAATCCCCAAAAAAGGGGGTGGAAAAGACGATGAATGTAGCTAGTGGTAGTGTATCTGGGAAACACTTGCGATATCAATTCGAAAAGAGAGAGAGAGAGAGAAAAGGACAGATAGGAATGACAAGGAGATGAAGTCCACGTTGATGATCGGCATTGAAAACTGTCAAGCGAGATAATGGCCTCAAAAAAAAAAAAGGCCGAGACAGAGAGAGGCCCGACGATGGACGGGAGTCGGAGCGAGAGAAGGATGGACGGAGACAAGTCAAAAGTCGAGAGTGAGAGTCGGAAAAGAATCAAAGCTTCTTCTCTCTTTTTTCCTGACTTATTCGTTTATTCTTTTATTTACTGTTTTACCGTAGCTAGTGGTGGTCAATCATTTATTATCATTTATGTATTTATGTCATTTATTATTACTATTATCTTATGAGTATTTGATTGATACTTGATATTATTTTATCCTTTTCTCAACTTAAACGGGTCTGGGTCTGGGCCGTTCGATTCCCCGACTAATGTGTCTTAACTACAGGTCTCCTCTTTCTGTGCATCAAGTACATGTGTGTTTGTGCGCGAGCGAGGGGGTGTAGATTAGAGGAGGTGGTTTGGAGGTAAGCAAAGAGGAAAACACTTGGGAGTGGCAGAAAGGAGAATATATTTGGCATTGAAGATATAAGAGGCCGAAATATAGTAAAACAAACATATAGTGTAAAAGAAAACTCAAAAATAACTGAAACAGAGAAGAGGCGAAGTAAAGAAGAAAATATGCATCATACAAAGGACCGATGCAACTGCAAGATTCAAACAAAACACACCCTTCACTGTTGCAAGGAGGAGCATAAACAGACAGGCATGACAAGCATAGTTTCAATTTCAACGGCCTGTGACCTGGGTTCACCTCGCCTCAACCGATCACCAGTAACCGAAGCTAGACGCGTTAGGCGGCAGGAAAGACTTTGCCTGTCTCTGCTAAAGTCGAAATTGGGAAGCTACTGGGAAGCTACTCCGTTTTAGACTCATCATAGCGGCGGCAATGGCAAGTTCCTAGTCACGGCTTGGGCATATTGAAATTACAGACTGAACAGCCACGGATGCCGTCACAGTATTGATTGTCTCTTGAAGTATTGATTTTATTCCGAGATATTACCTTTGTTGCATTGCCAATGTCTCGTTGACTGCTCTGGTTAGGCCAGGCCATGAACGGCACATTTTAGCCACTCGGAGCAGCTGTGCAGTCAAGTGCGGTCCTGTAGAATCAGAGATCAAAGACAATTAGAAGAAATCAGAAGGGAGGAAAGGGAAAATGGAAAGGAGAAAAGGGAAAAGGGAAACCAACAAACTCACGATAACAACCTCAAATAAGTAGACAAACACAGACAACGGAGTATCGGACTGCAACGCTGGTAGACTAGTCTGGACCTTGACCCCCGCGGTGGGGGGTTCTTTGTGAGGTTGGTAGAGAGGTAGAGAGGTAGAGAGGTAGATAGGCAGAGAGTAACTTAAGGCGAACAGAGCACACACAGTAACAAGTGCATAGCAGTACAAACACAAGAGCCAGTCAGATAGAGACCACTGAAAGGCCACCCGGGCACAGGAGACAACCAAGCAACGAGACAATGGCCATGGCCATGGCTGGACCGGGCCAGAACATGATCGAAAGAGCCGCGATGAAGCTTCAGCCAACCAGACATCATACTGCCATGGCTGTCGCAACAAAGATTGATGGCAATGGTAGTGCATGTAATGTACAGCCTTACATAAGACAAATCAAAACAAATAGCAAGAGTAAATCAAGTAGTAAATTAAAGAACAAAAAGAGAATACGGAGTAGACATTCCAAAAGCTACGCCGAATATCGTCTCACGGGTCCTCCCTGACAGCCGCAGCATGATCTACGCCGAGTTTGGATACATTACACGCCTTAATAAGATATATTTTGAACAGACGACGGCTACCACTGTTACTATATCAACAGCAGTAGGCAATGATACGACTTTGCGCGCAGGGAGTATTGCGGTATTGCGGGAGGATGCCACTCCACGTAGTATTGCCTTTTATTCATTAATATATGTACTTAATTTAATTTCTTTTTGCTCTAACACAGTACTGGCCGGGTAAGTACCTGTAGCCTATGTCTCGAGTACTTTATGGACTTCTGTTCCGGCCTTCGGGAAACTCGGAGAATTATAAAAGACACCTACTCTGCAGAGAGGTCAGCGAATAAAGTTTTCAGAAGAGACGTCTGAATGGGTGTTTGAGAAAGAAACAGTCGTGCCTAACGAGGTCTTTGTATCTTCATTTGCTGACTAATGTATGTATACTGTGATTGACATCTCAGGGTCCCTCCTTCCTTTTTTTGTCTATTCTTTCCCTCCCTCCTGCCTCTTTCCCCGTCTTCATAGAGTAAGCGCAAAAAGACCGCTGCCCATCTTTACCGCTTATGCTTACATATGCAGTGAGAAAGCTGTATTTCCTTGATTTCTAATTTTTATATTTTAATCTCTTTTTTTTGACAGTGTAAATCAGTAAATATATTTCTTATACTCGCTATTCTTCAATCTTATCCAGTCTTTTGGCAACATTCTCCTCTCTTTTTCTGAGCTGTCATCTTTCCACTGTTCACCGCGAAATGGCCATTCTCAACATGGAAAGAACGTCCATGGTGCTACAGTCACAACGGAGTATCCTGGGGTACAATACGAGTGCTCTCGCTATAATACATTGAAATATTACTTGTAATTATACTCGATTCACCTCGACTGCCTTATGTATTCATACCTTTTGCTTTCTTTCTTTCTTTCTTCTTTTTTTTTTCTTTTTCTTTTGTTCACTTTCTCTCACTGCCGACGTCGATTAGTCTGCTGGCAGTTATTGGAAGCACTGCAATTTTGTTGGACGTCTGTGCTGTCGATCCGGTCTAGACCGCTAGGGGCCGTTGGGTACTTTTCTCTTTTCTTTTCTTTTATTCTATTCTTCCTGTTCTCTCTTTTTTGTATTTTCTTTTCTTACGTATTCTGTTGCCTTCTTCTTGTTCTTCTACATATATCGTATCGAAGAGAAACATCAAAGTAGTTATAAGAGCAAATAAAATAATGCCAAGAAGAAAAATAAAAACCTCAAAAAAAACCCTAAACGAATAAATCAAGGATAATCTTCCATCACTTGGTATTTCACCTTGCTCCGCACTCACCGGCCTCAGAAACCGGCCTACTACCGGGACCCTGAGTATCTGGAATTGCCCAGGCCGAAAAGGCCTATATTGTGGTGGATAACATTGGCAACACGAGAGCCCTCACTTTTAATATTACAGTAATCGAGGAGGGATTGCGCCTTATTCTGTAGTAGTAACCAGCAGCAGTAAGCTCACCTTCAAAAGGACATACTAGCTGATATAAGATGCCTCGCCTGCATACTAATCTTTGCTTCCTCGGGCCCTAGCATTTTGGCCCAATACACGCTTGGTATCGTCGGTACTTTTTAGGGGCAACCGTCTTTTCATCATCACCTGTTATTCATTCGTTGTTTGCGTTACTTCTTTGGTCCATGGTCGTGAGTGTTGACACCTAAATAGGTATACGGAGGAGAGAAGACGGAATAGGCGGAGGTGCCTCCCATAAGATCCATTGGCCGAGTGCTTGTTATTTTTGACAACGTTATGTGCATTTAAATATCTCCAGAACGAAACGGAAAAGTAACCAAGAGCGGTCTCCAACCTCCTCTTGATCATTGCTCAGACTAAACAGCCGTCTCGCTGCCACGGCTCAATTTACTGGTCTACAAGGGATCGCCGATCGCTGCACACCCCCTTGCACATCCTCTGTCGCTCTCCTCGTGTTTGCCGGCCATCTTTTTCTGCTGTATTGTTGATTTGTGTCTTGCTTTCTATCTTACGTCTGGTATGGATATCAGACATGTGAGATATAACAAACATATCCTGAGTTTGATATTTGATATCTAATGCTTATAGTGTTTATATCGACCAAATGCACGTGCTGTTTGTCTTCAACTCAAATATCAACATTCCCGCCTCCCCTGTTCACTCCATCTGCCGATGTACCCGCCAACTCTCGATTGACGCCATCCTCGTGGGGATTCCGAGTATGTATAATAACTACTATGAATTGGAGGATTGCGAAAGAATTTCAATAACGTTCAATGATGTACTCTTCAACTTTTTACACGTATCCGAACGGCCTCAGCCGACTCTCCAGCTCACCCTCCAGCCGGCTGTCGGCCTTTTCCAGGCCATTCTGTCTTGTTCGATGCATGCTGACGCTTTCTTTTTATTCAATTGATTTCCGCGTCTCGTTTCGCCTTGTTTTTATCGATCACCGTTCGTTTTTTATTCTTCTGTTTTTATTTCATTATAACTTTACTTCGTATATTACATTCCGTCTAGTCACCCCGTTGCAACCTCTTGCACCCTTCCCCCTTCATGCAGGTCATCTTCCATCCTCGTCTCTGCATCATCGGTGATGCTCCGACAGATGCATATAGTAGATCTTCACATGTTGATATGGGACATATTCAAAAAACCTCCAAGTACCCGTGACAATATTTATAGTGATCTCTACAGTGAAAAGGTTAATCCGACCAAGGACTATCTATGTACATACACATTGCACCTCTTTGTGGCACTCCGCGGAGCCTCGTCCGTGCCCTTCCGTTGACTATAATTGCTGTGTCATCCGTTGTAGCAGCTGCACTTGTCCAACAACGCCCAGAACTTGACAACGAATTGCTCAAATATGGTCTAACAGACTCGTCTGGCCTCTTGTTGCAAATACCAGATTACATGTACGATTATACACAGAAAATTACTGCGAGACAGATCTAGACTCTTGTGCGAGCGACCTGTTGTCAACATGGCTGCTTCATTGCTCGTTTCTCCATAGTACCTCGCTTCGGCTGTGTTTCTGTATCGTGTCTATGTCGGGTCTGAATTGCACTGTATCATCCATGTGCACATGTGCATGCTAATTGTGATTACTGTCTGTACGAGTAGCTGTATAACCTCTTGAGGTAGCAGCTATATCACTGAGTGTGAACGTACGGACGGCTGCTTCAGCTGGTGCGAGACTGTGGCTGTCCTACGGCAGTTACCTGACCGCTTTGATACCAGTTGCCATCGGTATAACATGTTTTGATAAATTCTGATATCAATTTATATAAATTTGACGAGGCTGACGTAATATAAATGCAATATAGCCCTCTCACCGCTTCCTTTACCTACCGCTTTACATACTCGGCATCCATCTGCTTACGACTGTCGACCTATATATAGCTACGTCACACATGTTCACTCTCAGATCTCTTGCTTTCCTGCCCTTTGACTGCAGTGCGGTTGGTCGCCACAAACGTTTCAGATATGATCCCTCGTCGTTGCACAGACCATGACATATATTCTTTTCGCGGTTGTTGATTACCGATCTCACCGAGTTGCGTAGGTAGATTTAATCATGATTGAATTATTTTTATTTTTATTTTTATTTATTGTCAGGCTCTTATGGAGTTGGCATATTATCTGTCACTTTGATTAACCATTGATAGTCTCATCTCGTCAACAGGTATCTTTATTCAGTAATGTGATGACCATGGTAGGTGGTGGTGCCGTAGGAGAGCCGCACTCACAGCCAGCTCAGCGTGTGAAAATACGGCATTGTATTAACTATACGATATAGAACAGATCCTACCTGAGATTGTGATTACATAATCAACGCATGATCACTAGATATCATAGCATAGCGTTTGATAAAGCACTCTTCCGGTATCATGATAGCCGTGTGAGGCTGTCAGTTTGATCACGGAAGTTGATGTGATTCTATCCTTAGTACACATATTTTTTTTATTCGGATAGTTCAGTTTATTCAGATAAAGGCTGTTGAGATCCACCTCAGCACCCTCAATATGGCCAATATGCGATTATCCAGCACATCCTGGCCTCTGCTTTTCCTTCCTCGGACCAGGACGCATCTCATTTGCTTGTTCCACAGAATCCGCACTGGCCACCCAGCCCCTCCCAGCACATCACTTCCACCGCACCCCACTCTAGCGATTCGCTCTACGCTCTCTTTGGCTCTCTTTTGGCTCTATACTCCGCCCTTTCCTCTTTGCTCATTCACCCCGGCGCTTATATCCAAAGTGCGTCCTGTGATGAGCCGTCATCTACGACTCCTGATTGGCTGGCACTTCCATATCATGCTCTTCAGGGTTGCCTGCGGCCCGTGATTGGTAGCCACCTGCAGCTCTTGTCTTTGGGTACGTATTCGCTCTGATTATCGTTTCTTCACTCAGTATTCAATTCATTTCATGTATTTTGGCACAAGTAAAGGCTTTTAAAAGGCGTAGCCAAATATGCATGCAACCAGAGTGTCGATAGTAGTAATAAATAGCATCATATAAAGACAAATCTACAAAAGTAAAAGGAAAGAGCAAAGGACAAACCTCAGAAAAGAAGAGACCTATTCTTGGCTAGATGGGTGCGACATGCTAATATGCTGGCGAACCAGAACTGCAGATTGCGGAAAGAGGTGGGCGCCAAAAACGGAAGGGGGGATGGGTGAGTGTGAACGGCAAATGTGCTGCACAAGAGAGAAGGAGGGATGGGATTCGTGGGTTGCATGGGTTACATGTGTAGAGGAGGGAAAGAAAAACGAGCTGAGCGGGAAGTAATAAAGCCATCCGAAGCGCCCATCTATCGTCCAGCCTTCATCCAACCCTTTATTTATGTTCTACTCCTCTGCATCCGATTGTGATTTTATTTGAACTTACTTTTTGCATCTCTATTGCATGCTTGCGTGTTGATCATTGAGCATCGCCATTATTGGGTTTCGAGCAATAGCTGACCGGCATTTGCAATATCGCCATATCACGACATCTCGAAGCGTGAGACCGCATCGATAGCTTCGCGACAAACGCGAGCACTGACCGACGACACGACACATCTCACATCGTTACCACAATGGCCTATACTATCCTTCACCGGCCATGGCGTCTCCGGAAGCTTTACCTCTACCTCATGGTTCCTGAGCTCGGCTTGGTCGTTGCCCTCCTCGTCCTCTTCGGTCTCTCCCAGCCCAATACCTATCGCACCACTATGTGGAAAATTGGCTTCGAAAACGGCTTCAACTCCAACCCCAACATGATCCTCTACGCCTATGCCAACCATGTTCCCCTCCCACATATTCCCTTTGTGTGGTCTCAAACGTGCGATACATTCTCTCTCTTATATTCAGTGCTTCTAAACAATACTTGTTTTGTTCATAAATCTAACAGCCTAGCATTACCAACTTCAACGTCGCCATCTCCGTGTTGTCTCTCTTTATCCTGCTCGCCAAGATGATCTCGCTCATCATGCATGTCTTCTACCCCATCTTTGGCGCCTTTATCACCTTCGCCATGGTCGCCCTTTACACCACCAGCATCTACGGCCAAGCCGGCCCCGACCACGCCGACTCCCGCTACCCAAGCAATGTCGCCTGGTACATCGCCAAGAGCTGCGACTATGCAAAGTCACACGGCGCCGTTACCGACTGCCGAATGGCCAAGGGCTGTTTTGCTGTTACCGTGGTCATGCTTTTCCTCTACCTCGTCCAGCTCGGCGTCGCCATCTACTCGCTCATGCCCAACCATGCCATCAACCAAGAGGACGACGGCAACGAATCGGACGATAGCTTCCCGCCACCGCCTAGCAAGCAGTGGGAGATGCAACCGCGTGCCATGCTGTCGCCGCGCACCCCCAAGTCGGCCATGATGTCGTCCAGCGCTTACAGCAGCGGTGGCATCTCCGACTCGCCCTTTACGCCGCGCACACAGGCCTTCCACACTCTTGACCGCAAACTGCCCCTGCGGTCATAGACCATGGCTGCCCTTAGCATACATATGCATATACCCCAGGGATCCCTTTCTATGTTCTGTACAGTCTCTATGATTGCTTTTTTATGTTTTGTTATAATGATCTTGTTTTGTTTTAGTATATAATAGCGAATGTTTTTATCTGTGTCGCTATAAATTTTGAAAGATAACGTCAGTTGTCCTCCGCCAGTCTCTGGAGTTTTCGGAAGGGCCTTGTCAGTCGCGGTTTAGAAATATTAAACCATAAATATTACAAGGCATCCTGCCTAAAAGTGATGAAAAGCAGCATATAAATCAGTTACACTGGTTGTAGCCGAAAGTATATTGTCACTGCTGTTAATTTTGAGAGAGATTTGCTATTCTTAATGTTGTCCAGCCGAAGAGGAAGGCCACACCGTCCGGTTCAACGTTGCAGCCCCAGCCGTCCTATGAAATACCCGAGATGCCATTGTTGCGGTTGACCAGCATCCATTGCACACTTACCCGCTGGTCTTTTTGTATGGTTGTCTTTTGTTGAAGCAGAAGTAAAGGTGCAGCTGCGTCTTGGACGGCGGACAGACACATGAGGCACTGTTTCCCAGCCTAGCACCTCTAAAGACCGTATTATAGCAGCGTATATTGCCTTGCCCAGGATTATCTGGGACATATATGCTGATTAAAGAGCAGCCACGTCTCTAGACTCTGAGATATACGCATCTACCGACCGCATACACTTATGACGTGGTTCATGAGTATGACCTGCGAAGTGACCTCGGGATACACAGCACGTACCGCTAATACAATTGTGAGAAGGATAGTGAACCACTGGGCTGGCTGTATCGAGACCGACTGCCGATGTAGTATTGCCTCTCAGGTGATTGGCAGCCCACGCAAAACTATGGTGCCATAAAGCCGTTGTCAACTGGGCAGTTTAGTGAGCCGCTGCTTAACAAACATAGACCCGTTCCACCCAGGTGGCCGCTCCGGGCCCTGTGAGGGTGTCGAGTACAGATACAGGTTCAGTGCCATATTCCAAGGTGTATGAACGCCCGGTGACAGGACCTCCGATGGTCTTGCACGCCGGCGGTACAGTATCTAGAAGAGTCTACCACGACCACAAGCAAGTCGAAGCCGTGCAAGGACCCTGCGCCGCTGGATGCGAGTGCCGTGAAGCCCTGGGGAAAATACCGGCTGATGCACACTTTAATTGGAAAATCAGCAAGTTGGACGATACACGCATTGAAGATGGCAAGTCTTTCGTGCTGCCTCCGACACAAACGTAAGGCACGTTCCCGCCATCGTCGCCCAACTGTTAGCCTTGTTTTTACATGGTTTGTATCTCGACACCGACGCTGATGCTGAGTCCAGACAGCCCAAGATACTCGCAGATGTCCTCAATCTGGATAATTTGGCATCTACAAGCTCATTGGCCCCCATTGGCACCCTCTATTCCCTTCTCTTTTATAGTCTTGTTTCATAGTCTTGTAGACTCGAATCCGCGGCCCAGCTCCAAAGGGGTGACAGCCACTGTAGTATAGAAGCACATTGCTGGGCACTTGGCCACTCCCCAACTTGACAACGTATTTATGTATACTCGTATGCTGTCCTGCGTCAATCGGCCAGCCGATTTCTGTCTTCCGAACAGACAGCATGGCATCTGGTAAAAGTTTACTTTTAGAGCGACTGTTGCTGTCTGCTTGAAAAAGACCGTATGCTATATAGCCGACTTTTGACTTTTGGTGATGATAGCATTCGCTTCGCTGTCGCAGCGGGTGAGGTGTGATAGCGTGAACGTAATAACGTGATAGCTGAACTACTATAACAATAGCGCCGACGGCGTTGGAGAAAGTTTGCTCAAGCCTGTGATTATATAATACGTAGCCCTACCAAGTAGGCAAGCAGACAATGGCAAATCCGGAGCAGTTGGCTGGTCGTTTCTCTGTGATAATGATAACGAGATCAGGATAGATAACAAAAACGAGATAGAGAATAAAATGGAGGTTAAATAGCAAGAACGGGGTATAACGAAAATAAAATAGAAATAGAAATAGAAATACAAAGGACGGAGAGAAGAGGAAAATCAACGAAAATCAGAAAATTATATGTAGAAACTCGAATACCAGACTAGCTCCCAACTGTCTGGGACGGTCCGCGGTCGCACCTTCTGCGTCAAGGCTATGCCTTCCTTTTTCGTAAAACTCATCAAGATTCATGAAAATTCTAAACATCATTAGATTTATATAAAGTGCTGGAAATGGAAGGAACAGAGCCGGTATAAAACGGTTTGAGAAGGAGGTGGCCATGTTAAAAGTAAAGGGAAAGTGAAGGGAAAAAAAGGAAAGAGCGACGACGTTGGAGAGAAAATCCAGCTCAACTCCCAATTTGGAAAGTACAAGCGACATTGTGGATGGGACGTCATTGAATAGCCCCGCCATTGGAGTTAAACTTATCTTACAGCAGCTTACACGCACCCGGCGAGCTTCCTGTTGCCATGCCTTGTCTTTTTGTCTCAGTCTGCTCTTTCCTGACTCGGGACTGTTTCTCAATTGTCCCTCCGAGTGAGTCGTAGACTTTTACTCGGTCGTCTCCCTCTATCCCATCGTTCCTTCCTTTTTCGTATTTTCATCTCGTCATCCGGTCTTCTGGCCATCACTTCCCCTCTTTTCAAGTGCTGCTCTTGCCGTTTGTATCTTCTCGTTTGTGTGCCCCGTCCCACACTCAATTCCATTGTCTAGACCGTTATTTGCCCGTTCCTTCCTGTTCGTTCCTACTCGTCCCTTTTCACCTCTTGCTTCATTGAAAACAATAAATTAATAATCAACAATAAATAAGTAATAAACTTTAATCCTCTTTGTCGCCTTATCCCCTTATCTAGCGCCCCCTCTTTCCCACGCTCTCCAATCTGACGCCGGCTTTCGGCTTAGTCTAGTCTCCTCCTGGGTACCTGTAAGCAGCCTGGTTCCGGTACACTAACACACCCAGCCCACCCTGGTCCGGTTGCCCCAGAGGTGACCAAGCTCGCAACCGAGTTCGCCTCAGAGATAAAAAGTAGACCCGAGCCAACTGCGTAAAAGAAGAGGATGAAAAGACAAAAGAGAGTCAACGTCAATAAAACAATGGCAGCTCTCCGCTCTCCTCTCCGTCTTTCATCTCTGCAATCATCTCGCCTCGCCGTGCGCCGTTCATACTTTCAATCATCTCCCTTTCCCACAATCATCTCCAGATTACAGTCCACAATGGTTCCTCCTGTATGTTTGATATTCTCTTTTGTTTTGGTAGTATTTAACTCTCTTCGTCACTCTAACTTGTTACGCAGTTGCGCGATCCCTCCCTCCTCAAGACGGGCGTCTGCTTCGTCAACGGCGAATGGGTCAAGGCCGGCTCCGGCAAGACCTTTGAGGTCAACGATCCCGCCACTGGAAAGCTCATCGGTGTTGCTCCCGAGTGTGATGCCAAGGACACCGAGATCGCCATTGCCGCCGCCGCCGAGGCCTTCAAGACCTTCCGCCACAAGACCGGCCGTGAGCGCTCCAAGCTGCTGCGCCGCTGGTACGACCTCGTGATCGAGAACGCCGAGGATCTTGGTACTCTCATCACCTGGGAGAACGGCAAGCCCCTTGCCGACGCCCGTGGTGAGGCCGTCTACGCTGCCAACTTCTTTGAGTGGTTCAGCGAGGAGGCTCCCCGCATCTACGGTGACACCATCCCCTCCACCGTCCCCGGCAACCGCGTCTACACGGTCAAGGAGCCCGTTGGTGTTTGCGGTCTCATCACCCCCTGGAACTTCCCCGCTGCCATGATCACCCGCAAGGTCGGCCCTGCCCTTGCTGCTGGCTGCACTGTCGTTATCAAGGCTCCCGGCGAGACCCCCTTTTCTGCCCTGGCTCTTGCCGAGCTCGGTGTCCGCGCTGGTGTGCCCCCTGGTGTCATCAACATCATCACTGCTCTCGATAACACCCCCGCTGTCGGCTCCGTGCTGACCAGCAACCCTACCATCCGCAAGATCTCCTTTACGGGCTCCACCAACGTCGGCAAGCTGCTGATGAAGCAGGCCTCAAGCACTCTGAAGAAGCTGTCTTTTGAGCTGGGCGGCAACGCTCCTTTCATTGTTTTCGACGATGCCGATCTCGATGCTGCCGTTGCTGGTGCCATCACCTCCAAGTTCCGCTCGTCTGGCCAGACCTGCGTGTGCGCCAACCGTATTTTTGTCCAAAAAGGCATCTACGATGCTTTCGCCGAGAAGTTTGCTGCCAAGGTCCGCGAGTTCCAGGTCGGCAACGGTTTCGAGAAGGGCACCACCCACGGTCCCCTTATCCACGACCGCGCCATCAAGAAGGTCAACGAGCACGTCCGCGATGCCGAGAAGCTCGGTGCCAAGATCATCCAGGGTGGTGACTACATCCCCGACCTGGGCAGCAACTTCTTCCAGCCCACTGTCATTACTGGCCTGAACCAGAACATGATGATGGCCCGCGAGGAGACTTTCGGCCCTGTCGCTGGTCTATTCCCCTTTGATACTGAGGAGGAGGTTGTCAAGTACGCCAACAGTGTCGAGGTCGGTCTGGCTGGCTACTTCTTCTCGCGCGACATTGAGCGCATCTACCGCGTGGCTGAGAACCTCGAGGTTGGCATGGTCGGTGTCAACACTGGTCTGATTTCCGAGCCTGCTTCGCCCTTTGGTGGTGTCAAGGAGTCTGGCTTCGGTCGTGAGGGTTCTGCTTACGGTATTGACGAGTACCAGATCACCAAGATGGTTACCACCGGCGGCATGGGCAAGCCCCTGCAGTCTTAAATTTTGACGATATAACCAAATTGATGAAGAAAAGCATGATCCAAGAAAAATCATGCGACGGACAGGACATCCCATGACGGGCTTTTGAGGCGTTATCTGCTTTGCTGTATCTAGTATACTTGGAATTCAATATCATTGCGTTTTTCTATCTTTAACTATGTCTTATTATCACCTTTCTCTACTCGTGTGACACTCGTGTGGCAGCATTCTAGTGAGCTTATATTTTGCTTATATAAGAAATCGATACACTATGGTTGAGTATCCACTTTAAAGCTCACGAATTGGCCAATCACTCGTCTCCGTTTGACCCTCCAATTTTCCATCATCGTATTTTTCTCATTAACCTCAAATTCATGGCTTAACGGTCGGAGACCTCGTCGACGCCTTCTTCCCCTCCACCGAAAATACTGGCCACGAGCCGCATAAACACGACACCCAGATTGAAACTTCCGGGGGTCACACACAATGCATCGGCCAGCATTCCGTTCCGCCTTGGAGCTCACCTCCCGCGGCATTAGATCATCCGTCTTTTCGGCATCAGCACCAGCAGCATCACCCGCCGCAGCCGCCTTCTTCTCTTCATCTTCCTCCCAGTCTGTACTCAAATGGGTTCCCAGCAGCAAGGAGCGTCAGGCCCAGGCCGCTTCTGAGCTCAGCTCGCTCGACAACGACACTGCAGGCCCTACCGGCACGGCCGCTGCGGCCGCCGCGGCCGCCGCAAAGCCCACGAGTGCGGGCAGCAAGCCCTCACAATTTAGCAAGGAGTCACCATCTGAGCCTGCTGGAAACCGCATCATCAATGTGCGCAGTCTCCCGCGGTCATCGGGATCGGGTCCCCGTTTTCCCGGCACTGGCGTCTCGGATGCCTCAACAACCAACAACGGCGGCCGTTTCCGGAACAGCGTCGAAGGTGCCGGCAACCGTCCTCGCGGCCGGCCCTTATTAGGTCTTAACAGCTCGAATGCAATCACTTCTACTCGCCCTATCGGCCGCTTCAACGGCCGTGCTGGCGGTGCTGCTCGGGGACGCCAATCAGGCGGCCGCAGAATGGCCCGGCCCAACCAACAGAAGAGAGGCAAGCGGGAAGGTGAACGGGAGAAGCGCACAGAGAGCTTAACCGAGGAGCAGGAGCAGGAGCTTTATGTCGAGGCACGCGAGTGGCTGCACTTCCACGAGTTTGGCCAGCCCCAGGCGTTTGAGCCTGCACTGACGCGCGAGGGTCTCCTAGGCTACAGCCCCGCGGTGGCCTCGACAGCAGGTACAGACGGCGTCCTATCGACAGCTCTGCGGTCGATGCGCCTGGTGGCTGGCGGTAAGCCGTTTGGCGGCAGCTTTGAGCCTGGCGAGTCCAACACGGACGCATCGCCCGACCCAGAGGGCCAGCGCAACGAGCTGCACAAGAAGAAGGCTGTTTTCTTTGACACAATGGTAGAGCGCGTGCGGACAGAGCGGGCGCTGCGGACAAAGCGGGCGTTGGCCAAGCTCAAGGATGCCGGGCTGCCGGCAGACACACCGCCGATCAAGGCTGTAAGCGAGGTGACTAAGACGGCGATTACAGAGGCGGCCGTGCTTGGCCTGTACGATGGCCCGTCGTCGGCATCAACAGGCGTGAAGAGCCCTGTGCTAGGTGTGACACAGCGGTACCAGGCCCAGGACTACACATACTCTCCGTCCAAGGCAGCACAGTTTGAGGCCAAGATCCGCGAGCTGATGCCCAAGGAGGCAGCAGCAACAAAAGCGGCAAAGTCGGCACGGGCATAAAAGCGTGGCGAGAAAGTGTATATATGGATGTGTATATGTAGCATGACATAGCTTGCTGGGATTTGGGATTTGGGATTTGGGACCAAGCAACAACAAAAAACTAGAAAACGAAATAATATGACTGTATTTTATCATAAAATCCCAATGGGATATATCCAATTTTCAATAACAAATCAAACAATAAATAGCATACGGGCAATGCAGATGGAGCGTGTATCTTGTGTGCTGTATTGATTTTGAGTTTTATCTATCATTTGATATGTCTATTTCTACCGCTTGCCTGCCTTGTCGACACTGCGCAGCGTCTCCTTCTCCTCGGCATCGACTTTGCTCATCCGCTTCTCTTGGCCCTTGAGCAGGTCCCGGTCCAGCCGCCGCAGGTCATCGGGGTTGACCGTCTTGTCCTTCTTCCATGTTTGGTGTGTCTTTTGACGCCGCGATGTGGCTTTGCGGATCTGTGTGCGCCATCCATTGGCCAGGTCGTTGATGCGGCGTGCATGCTCAGCAGCGAGTGATGCAGCACCACCAGCGCCGCCAGCACCAGCAGCATTACCAATCTTGATGAGCAGCACAAGCTCGTCGTTGGGGTCCTGCTGCGGCTGCTGGCCGCGGAAGACGCTGCTCTTCTGAACGGCACTGGTGATGGCCTTTTTGTAGGCAGGGCTGTGCATGCGCAGCTCGACAACACGGCCGCCAGCACGCGGGATAACAAGAGCAAGCTGGCTCAGGGGAGTCGAGTCGGACCCCGCGGCATCAGCAGCACTGGCATCTCTGTCGAGATCTTCCGCCCTGATGGTGACCTTTGTCTGGCCAATTGCCTCAACGTCGACTCCGCCGCTGCCACCGTCGCTAGCACCGCCATTGATGCTGCGCCGCAGCTCCTTGAACTTTTCTCCGTGATGCAGCTCGATGCGCTGCCACCGAGACTCGACGTCGGCAAAGTTGAATGGGTCTGCAGGGTCTGTTGCCGGATGGTTGCCGCCAGCGCTGTCGTCTTCGTCGGGGTCTGTACTACTCTCGGCCTTGTTTGATTTTTTGGACGACGACGAGGCTGCTGATGACGAAGAGGCGGCATTCTTCTCCTTCTTGGCCTTTTTCGGGCGAATGGCTGTTTGCGAGAAGCACCGATGCGAGCATGGCGAGAACGGGAAGCTAGTGACGGGGTACAATGGTGTTGATGAGGACTTTACAAGAGCAGTAGCGGCCATAGTATAAACCCGTGAACCGGTCATGCTGTGAGAGTTAGACACTTGTAGAGTGTAGAGCGTAGAGTATAGAGTAGACAGGAGGGTGAGAGGGCTGATGTGAGACTTACCTGGTAGACTGTCGTGCCAGGCAGGCAGAACTGCGCTGGGCAATCACTTGTGCTGTGACTATACTTCTCATTGTGCTCATTGTGCTGATGCTTCTTCTGCTGTTGGTTGTGCTTGGTTGTGCCGTCGTTTGGTGCGCTGGCTATTATCGCGTGAGCTCAAGACAGTACATGCTGAAGACTTGTCGATTGGAATCTTATCGTATCAGCGTATCTATTCGCGGGGCAGCCAATAACATGACACATTGTGTGCAATTAAGTGGGCCTTATGCTGGCCAGCAGTCAAACTGGCCTATATATACACAGGTAGCTGGAAATTTTCCATATTGATCGTGTGGCCTAGTGGTTAGGGCATGTCCTTTACAGTGAACTCTCACGAGTTGCAAATGCTTATCGGATGGGATCGCAGGTTCGACCCCTGCCACGATCACATTTCTTTCTTTTTGCGTAATTTTTCTTTTTCTCTTTTTTTTTTTGCAAAAAAATATTGCTGTTTTTAAATATTGTTTTATCTTATTAGTATTATTTTCTAAATGTTGAGCAAAGCTGTCTAATTCAGCACACTTATTTTAATTTTCTATTCGTTGATTTTTGAAATATTTATGGTTTTACACACGATTAAATGAAGCACAACTTATCTCCATCGAGCCAAAATGAATGCCACACTCTTATTCTACGAAATTCAACATTACCACAGTTCAATAAGTTGGCACTAAAGTGCTGGCTACAGCCCTCTAGTTTACGGCACGCCATCAGAGATAAAAAAAAGCTAATCATTATTTTTTTTAGGGATTTCCCCGTCGCATCCATGTTGGCCTTGAGGCCCGTTTCTTCGTCCTTGTAGTATGGTAAACGTAACAGTCGCGAAATGATAGAGTAAACACCAGATGAAATAAGACATAAACGCAATAATAGACGAAGAAGACAGAGAACAGAAAAGCAAAGTCGAAAAGACAAAATACAAAAGCACATGTGTTGAGTGGCCATACAAAAGCAGAAAGCTTTCAGCAGTAGGAAAGGAAAAAGAAAAGCCCAAACGAAGAAAGACGAAAGGAGAAAAGCCAACTAGTGAGTATCCCGCGCCGGAACAGAGAGTATGAAAACGAATAGAATTGACGAAATGAGGAGAGAGGAGAATAAAAAACGAGAAGGAAAATGGTTGAGAAGAAAGAAGC
Organism: Ophiostoma ulmi; assembly: GCA_029298715.1. Taxonomy (NCBI): domain Eukaryota; kingdom Fungi; phylum Ascomycota; class Sordariomycetes; order Ophiostomatales; family Ophiostomataceae; genus Ophiostoma; species Ophiostoma ulmi. The sequence continues at coordinate 840,192 of JANSLN010000002.1, read as the reverse complement.
ACAGACAACTGCATTACCTGTACAGCTCGTATACTGCCATACGCCGAAGAGAATGATGCTGGACAAGTCGTGCCATCCCTTAGATAACATAAAGAGACACGACTTGCATCTCCGGTTCCAGGATGCGTCATTCCAATCGGCAGAGTCATGCAAATAGTGTACCGACTGCACTAGGCGTTGAAAATAATGTCCCATTTTACAGAGGCCACTCATCTTGATCGGCTGACTGGTTGCATTGCTGTATTGCTGTGAAGTGATGGTGTAAAGTGTTGGACCAGAACTGTAGCAAAATTTACTGTCCACCATGAATCGTGTATTGCATATTGTGTGGTACACAACTTCTTCCTTTCGGTCGTCGATTCGGCCGACTTTTGATTAAGCTTCTTGGTGACAGGTTGGTGACAGGTTGGGAGGATGTGTTGTGCTGTACATCATGTATGCTTTGGTTACACCTTTCCAGATGTGATTCGCTAAGCGAGGGTGAACGGGCCAGAAGAGAACAACAGACTTGTGTATAGGTGCAGTTCGGATCCGAGGCACAGAAAGGGGGCAAAGGGAGAAGAGAAGGCATATAGTAGGTAGACTCGTGTAGCACAAAAATGGCCGCGTAACGTATTGCTATGCAGCCGAAATGTTAGAGAGACAGAGATCCGCGGACTAAAAAGACCGCAGAGTATAAGCTCAGCTCTCTGGCCGTCAATGTAACCAATATGAAGGGCGGTGGCATATTCTTCCAGGTTCCCGCCATTCCTCGCTCAGTTGCATGTCGAACTGCTGGGGGTCGGCAAGCAGTGGTTGACAGATTGTCGGGCGCAATATGTACGTGTATCTCTTGTGTTCCTGCATACCTCGAATTATACACTCTGGGGGAACACATTGGCGGGCTATAGTAGTACAAGTTAGTATAAGTTTATCCACCCAGAACCCAACGACTTCAATCGACGGGTTCGCATTTAAATTGACTTACAGGAGAGTTGATAAAATTCTTGCGACTGTTGCGTTGCTTCTTGATGTGGTTTTTGAGGCCGTTGGAATCCAGGGGCTTGAGGAGTTCGAAACTACAAAGTAGTTCTGATGAGACGGACATGACAGCGCCCCAATTGTCAAACTCGCCGCAGTACTAATGGAAGTTAGAGCATGGTAGATATAGAGTATAGAGGGAGAAGAACTGGAAGAAAATAAAAACTGAAAAAGAAAATATAAAAGACATACGTTGGGTGCACTGAAAACAGTGACTAGAACACGGTCGCTAAAGAACTCGTATCCATCTTCGACAACCATGTGCGCTCTGCACACGAGATCAAAGTCATGCTTGGCCAAGAAGTCCATAATGACTTTCTTATTGAAGCAGTAACTGACACCTCGTTCATTCGAGTCCCATTCCTGTTCCATGTCTGCTGGATCGGACCACAAAAGATCGTTCAGCAGGCCATAGTCGGGCACATCGGTAGGCCGTGCAATGTTCCGAATGTCGTCCATGTGGTCCAGTGCCGGCGACAAGCCGCCATGGACACAAAAGATCTTGCCAGCAACAATGGCGGCAACTGGTAGCGTGTTGAACGTGTCGACAAACGTTTTCCAGATCTTGACATTGCAGCGGCGCTTGCACTCGTCGTAGAAACCGTACACCCGTGTCACATTGGCACATTCGTGGTTGCCACGGAGCAAAAAGAAGTTTTCGGGATATTTCAACTTGTAGCAAAGGAGAAGCAGGATCGTCTCGAGTGATTGCTTACCGCGGTCGACGTAGTCGCCCAGGAAGAGAAAGTTTGAAGAAGGAGGGAAGCCGCACATCTCAAACATGCGAATGAGATCAGTGTATTGACCATGCACGTCTCCGACGACTTTAACAGGTGCATCAAGCTCCAGCAGCGTTGGCTGGGACAAAAATATTTCACGAGCTCGGTGGCAGATGGCGACAATTTCCGCATTCTTGAGGCACACGCTCTTGGTGACCTTACCAGCATATGCTGCATCCAGCAAGCGCTTGATATAGTCGTCAAGGTCCATGTCCTTGATCTCGCCCATAGCAACGCCCGACTCTTCTCCGGGACTACCAACTGTTGATGCTAGCCCTGGCACCCGAGCACTTCCAGAGCTGTCACGGCGAACTAGAATGGACTGACCGGGCTGCACAGGTTTCGCGTTCGGGTCTGGAGCACCCGCAGACGGTGGCGACTCGGACACATGGTCAACTTCGCCAGTGGCCTGGGCTTCGCTGACATTGTGCGTTCCTGCCTTCATGGAGGCGGACTGGATTGGTGAGGGAGGAGGGTCGAGGTCGTTGTATGATGAAGAGGGCATTGCCTGAGAGTCGATGGAGGATGAGACGGAGACGGGGGATGTCGGTGACGTAGACGAGTCGGTGCGGTTAAGGCGTGGTGGTGGGAGGGAGGACCGCGAGGCGCGGCCAGATTTGATAGATGTCGCATCTGATCTTTCGACGGGCGAGTCTCCATTAAGTATGGCCGAGGATCGTGGGCTGTCGCTCTTGCCGCTTCCTGGAATCTTGGAGCGCAGCGACCGGAATGAGCGCGACGAGTCTTTTGTGTCGGAGCGACTGAAAGAGGGGTATGATTGCATGTCAGGGCCCGACGACTTGGAGGACGAGCCACCGCCGCTGCTTTCTTTGGAACCTTGGTTTCCCATGTTGTAAAGACAGCCGGGGAGGAGGATCTGTCGATTGGGATCGGCCGTTGCGATAGGATGCTGATAGGATGCTGGTATGATGCTGGTATGATTGGTTGTCTCTCTTGTTTGGTCGAGGATGGACAAAGACGATTGATGGGGGCGAGATAGAGAGGAAGGAGGATGTTTGGGAAGCGGGAGGCAAGGGGCGAGCGAGACCTCACGTTCTTGTGGCCCTCTTTCCTATGGTCGATGTGTGCAGATCGAGTATTATGGAGGGTAGAAGATGTGGCAGAGAACCAGCGCAAGAAGGCGGGTTGCGACGGAAGAACGGCGAAGCGATAGTGATTCCGTTTTGGTGGATTGAAGAAGAAAAGCCACCTAACGGGCAGTGTCGGAAAGAAGAGGTATAATGCTGCGCGGAGGACGGCGAAACGGCAAACGGCGATACGAACGATGACGAGAAGTAGTCTGTACTGTAGACTAGAGACGATGGCGCGAGTTGGAATTTGGGTCAAGCTCTGGCTTATGGGAGAAAACGAGAGGACGAGAGGACGAGAGGACGAGAAAACGAGAAGACGAGAAAACGAGGAAACGAGAAAGAAAATTGGAGCCGTAGACTTGGACTTGGACTGGTGACTGAATCGACAAGGGCGAGACTGGGCTGGCTTGTGATTCGAAGTGGGCAATGGATAGGCGGCTGAGGCTGCGCAGAACTTATTGTGGGTTTGTCTTTTGTCTATTTGCTCTTTTGGATTGGGCTCTTGATTTCTGAGTTGTGCTTTCGGTCTTTTGGTCTTGTGGCCGTTTCGGTGAGGGAGGTGGCCTGGAACGGGGAAAGCAAATGGTGCGATAATTTACACCCTTGTATGCGTCGAGATTGTGTGGATTGGTCAGGCTACGATGGGAACGTAGTAGGCAATATCACGAGAAGCAGCTGGATGCAGAACAGATGGAGCAGATAAAAGATATGACACAGACTTGGAACAAGCGTATGCAGAGTCTAAGTTGAGTCGAGGCTTGTCGTGGAGGAGACAATGACTATGTGCAGAGGAAATATGTCAGCAAGTGCTGGAGTTCTAGAATTTGCCACTAGATCGGATTTTAGAGGGGAACGACGCCGAAGGCGAGGGGCGGCAGCCAAACAAGGGATGGGGGGGGCTAGGCTAGAATAAAAAGGTTCGATATGTAGAGGTGAAAGGTGATGAAAGACCAAAGGTTCCAGAGGATCAAAGGGCTAGATGAACGAACAAAGGAGGCAGAACTACAGCGAAAGCAAGAGCAGAAGAAAGCAAAATTGAAAGATCTGAGTCGAGTAAAGACAAGCAGGCAAGGTGACGCTGGATGCGGAGAGGGTAGGATGGAAAACTGGGGGAGGGGAGTTGTGTGACTTGTGACTATTTGCGGTTCTGTGTATGATTTTGGTGGATGTAATAAATGACTATTTTTATTTTATTCTTATTTGGGACCTGGCGCAGACCTGAGCATATCTGGGCACATGTGGTGACAGGATAGATGTGACAGGTGCACGAAAGGTGGTGAGCAGCGACAGCGTGCAGAAAAGCGGGACTGAGCGGCCTGTGTAATGGGTGATGGGAAGTGTTATGTGGATGAGATGGGTGTAGATGTTGCAGATGTGTAGATGGAAGTGGAGGAGGCTGCTGTGGATAGTGGGCTGCAGATGGGGAGAGCGACAGGAAGGGGTATTGTTGAGGTTGAGACTGGAAGAGGCTGGAAGAGAGAACTAGAAAAACAGCGATAGACGTACGATACTGAAGTCGCCGAGTGTTGCGAAGCTGTAGGGGTCTTGGATGCGGTTTGGATGTGGTTTGAATGCGATTGAGGAAGCTGGAGGATTAGTAAGGAGCTTTGACGAGTGAGACAAATCTCGAGATGATTGAATAGAGGTGAAACAGGAGACACGCGATGAGAGACGAAAGTAGGAGAAAAGTAGAGTAAAGAGGGTGCAAGCGAAAGACTGAGCGGGGATTTCTGCCCAACGGGAAATAGGATGTGATGTTTAATTTCTTGGGACAAGGGTAGGTCGTTGCAGTGGTGGTTGTGGTGATGGATGTTGGAGATAGAGAGGAAGGCTATGGAAGGTGGAAGAAGTAGATGGAAGGCAGAGTAGAGAGGAGAGATACGAGTAAAAGATGAAGATGATCAGATACAGTCCAAGAATGAAATATGGAAATCCACGAGATTGTGCGCTGAGGGATGCAAGCAAAAAGGCGGAGAAGCAAGGGGCGGATAAAGGGTGCGCCGGAAAGAGAGATTAGAAAGATTAGAGAGAAAAGAGAAAAGAGAAAAGAGAAAAGAGACGCAGAATGGCGGGCAAGATGGTAAACAGACAGAGTCAGACATACAAGAACAGATCAGACAGGGAGATATCGGGCCTGGGTGACTACAGTGGGAGCCACACCGTCGGAAGAGGAGAAAGGCTGGGCGTGATCTTGGCGGCGTTTTCCGCGTGTTGAATGATCTTGGGACGATGAGGCCGATGAGGTGGGTTGAGTGTGAGTGTCTGCAGGCCGTGCGCTTTGCGGAGCAGGCACATAGGCAAATAAGAAAATAAGGAAATAAGCAAATAGGCCAAGGCAAATAGACAGGTAGACGAGGGAACTATCTGAAAGGTAGGGGTCGGGCGTAGCAGTTGACAGACGCGCAAATGTGCTGGCCGAATGAAAAGCCGGGACAATAAAGGGAGCAGCTCCGGGACGGCGTGATCAGGCGAGGCGTGGGTGTCGGTGAGGACTAGCTTGGCATGCGGCAAGGCGGACACGACGGAGAGGTGCAGGGTGCCAGGCGCAAAGTGCAAAGTGCAAAGTGCAAAGTGCAATGGCAAGCAGTGGTGGCGATCGGCGGTCTGTCAGAATATGAGACAGTCCAAGTCAAACCAAGAGATCAAGCAGATCAAGCAGATCTAACTGATAGAGCTGACAAGGATGACAGGGATGCCAAAGAAGAGTAAATGCCGACAGCACTTTGTATGTTGATGTGATAGATCAACAGCCACGAGGTTCCAAGGCCACGATTCACGGGCCTGATATCTTGTGACTTGAGATGCAGTCTAATCTCGACATGAGGCCAAGAAACAGTAGTGAGTACTGAGTAGGTACTGAAGCTAGGATAAGGACAGGATTGTCTTGGCCAAAGAATGGCGCGTGAGTGGACAGCTGTGGAAATGGGACAGGCCGGAGAAGTCTGCAAAGTCTGGCCAGGGCGGCAGACCGAACGATCAGAGACTGGTGGGATGGGTATTAACAGGTGGGCTGCTAGGTTGTAAAAGGCCTGGTTGGGAATGGTGTGAGGGGCGGAACGGGGCTATCTATCTGATCATAGCAGGGTATGGAGCCACTGTTATCGTCGTTATCATGTAAGTCGGGACTGAGATAAGCTGATCGGTGAAGAGTAAAACGAGTGAAGAAGAGCGGATAATGTAAATGGGGGCAAAGGGACGAGAGATGCAACGGAAAGGAAGAAAGAACAAGAGAAACTAATAGTAGGATGAAGACGACTTCTGCGACAGGGTGAGCAGGAAGAGAGAAGCTGCTTGCAGGAAGGGAGTAGCCAGATGCTGCAGCTGGAGAAAGGATCATGAGATAAATAGTAACGAAAAGTGATGCAACATAAGGCGGCTATGGTTTCCAGGCTAAAGAATGCAATCAGAAGCAAGTAAGAAAAACAAAAGTACCTATGATAGATAGACAGGGCAGCAGGACAGAGCGGGAGAGGAGAGGTGACAGACAACTCTCAACAGGAAGAGTTGTTGCGACCCAGTCAAAATGCAACGCTGTGACCCGCTGCAAACCGATACAAAGCACAATAAGTACAATAAACACAGAAAGAACGACAAGTTTGCAAAGGTTGCAGGTATATTTTGCAAGGCTGGGTATAACAGGGAAAACAGACTAGATGGGGTATGGATGGGGGCCCGTGCAGGAGACAATAAGGCGATGAGGCAGACGAGAGAAAGTGAGGCTGGAGATGCAGACGGACGGGCGACAATGCAAGATGCAAACGGAGGGGTTGCCTAGAGCCCAGACTGCTTAAAGAGCTCAAGAAATCCAAAGCGCATTTTTTTTCAAAACGGCAGGTGCGAACGACATGCCAAAGATTCCGCGATACTATGATAAGGACACAAAAGGAAAGGCCAACCGGTATACTAGGGAGGGTGAGATAAGCAAATGTGAGGAGTCATCTGACCACTGTAGAAAAAAAAAGGAAGGATACAGAGTCGTTCTTTCCAGCGAAAATTGCTTGCTTTATCTGCGGGACATTATCAGGCAAAAGTACTTTCCGTTCCGAGAAGCAGACACCTTCAAGTGACATAATCAATGCCTGCCACCAACAAAAAGTACGCGCACGGCCATAGTCGTACTGGCAAACGGTCTCATGAGCACTTATTCATACACTGCAGACACCACTACAAACTTTACAATGTCCAACACACGAGTGTGCGCGCAGAATGCAGCATACAAAACGGCAGCATGTGCTATGCAGAGACACGCCGCCAACTATGAATCGATACTGTTAGAGAGATCCGATGAACTCTAGATAAGATCAAATACCATTTTGGGAGTGACTGCCGTCAGTTGCTTTCAAAGAGCTGCCAACCAAGACAATGACAGTTGGTGACAACATTGACGACGTCGACAAGGCAGGCACACGACCTGCAGCTGAGGGCAAACAAGCTCTAGGGAAAGATGACGACAAGATTGACCCAGACATGAGCTGATAATGAGAGGAGGAGGGCAAGGAGAGAAAATGTCCGACAACGTATAGTCTGCATCCTAGCCTTTCGCAGCCACTCTGCCGAGTCTAGACTCTGACCCCTCATGCGTATAACAAGAGCTGGGACAAGAGACAACGAGACACCGGAAAGCCAAGACAAACGATAATCTCGACACACACTCTATATGGCCACGACCCTTCTTGATCCCGACGTGTGAGAGGTACCCACGAGGACCATCCACCCGTCTCCTCCCTTCTGCCAAGGCTGCCGTGCAACAAAAAGGACTCATGTACAGCAAAGTATGTGTTGGACAGCATAAACTTACATATATATAAGCATCTAGGTGCGGCTGCACGGGACATGGATGAAGAACAGTATCTTCACTTGAGGTGGCCAACTTCACTCTGAAAATGAGAGTTCAAAATCATACTCTCAGCTCTCTCTTCCACTCAAGGCAATAAGCAGTAAGCACGAGACCTGAAGCCAATCCCCGGGCCATACTCGTATCAAGACAAGTTGCCGACACGATCAGTGTGTAGCATACATGTGTCCAGTGAGACTCGGAGTTTCTCATATCTACTCTATTTATATTGATGTCAGCCGGATCCACGGTATACGGGGTAAGCCTGGGATAAATACAGTTTATCACCCTCCGTGCTTTTCATTTTCCTGCGTCAGATTCGGAAAGCTTGTTGTCAGACACATGACTGATGAGAGACGAGACGAGTAAAATGGAAAGAAGCGACCACATTAGAAATATAAAGATACAGAGACCCTCGATATATATTGAGACAATCTAGAATGTAGATATACGGCAACGGAAAAAGAGTTTCAACTGTGCTCGAATGCTACCCCGGAACGGAAGACGGGGGGGGTCAAGTGAAACTGCAGGGTTAATTCCAGATCAAATGGAGTGAGTTTGAGAACAGACTATGGACTATTGAGAACAGACTGAGAATGCCTCGCCTAGAATTCCTATATGCCACTGATGTAACAGTACCGTTGGGCATAGATACTCTTACACGCTGGTGTCGTTTTCTTTAGGGTATCTTTCAAAGGGAGTGAAGCTGACAGGCACACCGTACTCTATTCAGGCAAAGACCTAAAATGGCTTACACAACACTCCGTAAAGAAGTTGCCCCCTTGTCCGCGTGGAAAGTTTCTAAATTTAGGAGCGGCCAATAGACCCACTTATTTGGCTGTGGTGTTAACACCGAAGATCAGAATGTAGAAGCCGAGCCCTAGAAGCGTCGAAGCTCAAGTCAAGCCACACTGAAGGCCATGCAAATATGGTTGACAAAGTTGACAAAGTCGACGATCACACAAGAGCGGACGGAAATATAAAGTGAAAAAAAAAGAGAGAGAAAAGCAAAAAAGAAACCAGCCACCGTTGAATTTGGATGCGCCACGGTCGTCGTCATTCCTTGTCATTTGTGCTTTTACTACTGGGAGCATGGACTGCTTGGAACTTGAATATTCTGGTTCTTTTTCTTCTGTTCTTTGATTGTTCAGTCTTTTTGACCTTGCTAGGTGATCGTGTGTGAGTTTAGTCAATCACAGATACGACATGCAGCACTACGGCGCGGACTCGCAATGAGGCTGTGTGCAGCAAGTATATCTTTGTACTTTTTGCACGAGAAACCACCTTAAAATACTTACAATCTACTAGAGGACTGCAGGAATCAGTCAAGAGCAGTATGGTCAGAAACCTTAAAATATGCAGGCTGTTCCATGGATGGGGCACTAAAGGACGGAAGACGTGTCGCCCTCGGAGAATGCGACAGTCCTCTAAATGGACGCGTATGAGATGCATTTTTCCATTTGTCTTGTCGGAGATACTACAAATACTACCGAGAGTAGAGTTGTTAGATGCTAGATTGATCTATTCTTGTTGTTGCTTCGCCTGCTTGGCTGAGCAACATCAGATTGATAATATCGGCGATATAGCCGTCGCCATTCGCCGTTCGCCATTCGCCATTTGCTGTCAATTTATTGCGCTACTGCTGGCAACATCCTGTGTGTGGGTAGCAACGCAGTCGCGAGGCAAGCTCTGGCAAGGGGCAGTTGAGTAACAACGGCAACAAGAGGGCGTCAAATGACAATAAAGAATGATTATAATAAAGAGGCCCAACTCTTGGATACTCTTGGAACTAGAGTGATAAACAAACACCTTTAAACGTTTAAAACCAAGATAATCATCAGAGTTGGAGCAGACTAGTTTACTCGTCATAATACTCAGCCCAACAATGTCAGTGCAACACTGTATCTCAGCATGCGGTGTGAGATTATGCTGTAGTATTCATAGATAATATATGTGCTTCTAAGTGGCTGGAGTATGGCAGGGAATGACGCAAATCAAACATCAACAAGGGATTTTAAAGCCTGTCCTACAGCATGGCAACCTAGCAACGAGCCGTGCATCTAGGCACTATCCAATACACTCGTAGTGAGACGCACATACCGTCAGCATTTAGCTTGCAGGCACTCTGTAACTTAAAGTACTCTCGTCTACCTCAGGTAGCAGATTTTGCTCTCGCTAGCACGGCTTTAGGACGGCAACTTGGGTAGATGAGAGCGTAGAATACAGTGATAACCCGAAATATGATAATTCCTCAAGAATACAAGTGCAATTCTTTGCAAGCGGCTGAGCTTGAAAGAGGCCGTGAAATCCAAACTGTGTTGCTTATAGATGACTGCAATACTAGCCACTTGACTGCATCGGTAGCTTCACCTTAGTGCCAAACTAGGACTCTTATCCACGTATTGCTTACTAGTCTAGCTCTCAGATACGTATTCTTTTTCTCTCATCTTTCACAGGCCTGGTCTTGCGTATTTTTGGCCTGTACCTGAAGCTATGTCTGCTAGTTTGTAGTTGGCTCAAACTGCCTCGTTTAAAATAGACATAGATGCCCTAATTACAACCTATTATATCTTATCTCTCCTGTATCACGCTAGCTCTCTATGGCTAGTATATTTGGAAATCTTACAACTGTCTCTCTATAGGATGCTGTAGATGTAGATGAAGCAAGTCATCCAATGCCCAGACGATTGCCGGTATCATTCTTTGACGTTGACAAACACAACAGTCGTTTCCTTTATTTCAAATACACTCTTTGTTATATGTAAATATTTATTTGGTGCAACCAATACGGTGTATAGACGATGCCTACAAAAGTTGTCGCTCTCGCTTCCGCTTGCTATCAGTGTTCATTAGCTGCTCCTTCCAATTTCAGCAATTTCAATTCGATTTCAATTACACTGAAGATTCTCACCGGCTCCACCAAAACGGCAATCATGTCCCCGTTCGCTCTTGCCCTGTTCTGAAACATGCATCTACAATATCAAGGAAAATATACTTTACTCCCCCCCCAAATCCCTACCAAGACCGTGTACTCCATAACTACGTAACTACTCCTTCTTTCGCGGGGGCTGAGCAAAGAGAGCAAAACCTGCACTAGACCATGTTTGGCCCTGACTCCATGGCTGATCCACAAACGGGCAACCTCACCCTGCGCCACGGGAAAGAGCGACTACCACAACTCCCACTACAACAACACCCAAGCTCACTATTCAAGCTTGACAAGGCCGATTTCTTGTTGTTGGCGTGGTCCAAGGCTGCCACATTTTCTACCTCCACCTCCACCTCCACCTTTAACGTTTACGTCTACCTGCGCAGCACAACCACACCCCCTGCGGTTGCTGCTCTTGCTTCCGACCACGCTCATTCTTCTCATTCTTCTCACTCTTCTCACTCGTCCTCTTCTTATATTTATCACAAGTCCCCTCGTCCTTCTCGTCCATCTTCAGCCTTCTCTCGTCCTCCATTCACTTCTTTACCACTTTCACCTCATCCTCACTCTACCTCATCCTCTACCTCCTCCACATCTACTACCTCTACCTCTTACAATCCATTTTCTGTGATACCCATTCGACAAGTATCTCCCTCTTCCTCCACATCTATCCCGCCGATTCCTCCTCGATCCCGACTTCGCCCTCAGTCAACAACAAACATATTTGATCCGGCGCCTCAACTAACCAGGCGATCTATCATTTCTCTACATCCTGTAACCAACACACAAATACAACATCTAAAATGGTCTCTTTTGGTCGTGTTTTCTGCGTGGCCTTGCCATTCGTGCTGGCCGTCGTCAGCATTGTCGCCCTCCTCGTCGCCACCCTCTCTGGTGTCGCCGACAAGCACATGTACATGTTCGAGGTCAACACCACTGGCCTCTCCATTAGCGCAACAGACGCAGTCGATATCCTGACATCCCGTGCCGTCCTTGACGGTCTTGCTACCCGCTCCGGCGTTGCCTTCCACGACAAGGCTCTCACAGCCAAGGCAGAATCGACTTCCTCCAATATCACCGCCTCCGACCTGGGCCTCGGCAACCTCTACGACATCAACCTCTGGAACTACTGCGAGACCGCCATCAACGGCACCCGCACTTGCACCAAGCCCAAGTTCGACTGGGCCGCCAAGACACTCAACAACTCCGAGAACACCCTGACCAACATCATCAGCTCGACCGGCCTCAACCTGACTATTCCTACCGATGTCCAAGATGCCATCAAGGTCTTTAGCAAGCTGGCCAAATGGACCCAAATCGTCTTTATCATCGCCTTGGTTGCGCTCGCCGTCGAGGTCGTTTTCGGCCTGTTCACTAGCTGCAGCCGCGGCGTTGCCTGCTTGACTTTTGTCATTGCTATTATTACTGTTGTCGCCGTTGTTGCCGCAGCTGTAATGGCTACCGTTATGTCTACAGTCGTTGTTGGCGCTATCAAGGCTGCCGGAGGTGACTACGGTGTCGACGCCTCGCTCGATACAACATATCTGGCTGCTCTCTGGATTGCTGCTGCCGCTGCCATCGCCGCCTCTTTCTTCTGGATGTTCACCGTCTGCTGTTGCAAGCCCGAGAGCCGCATCCGCTCGCGCTCGTACGGTGACGCCTCCCGTGGCGGTCCCATTCACATGGGCGACAAGCCCAGCGGCTCGTACCAGCCCCTGCACGACCCCCACCAGAACGTCGGCTTTGCTCCCAACGCTTACGCTCCGCAGTACGCCCAGCAGCAGCGCTACCCCCAGAATGGCCGCTCTGATCTGGCCTACGAGCCCTACTCGCACCAGCGCAACTAAGCCTGAGCAGTCGGGTATGACTAGCTTTATCTAATGACGTGGTTTAGGATCTTTTGTCTCTTTTTTCTTTTATGTTATCTTGTTTCTCTCACATATTCTTCATGAAGTCTGCATTACTGGCGTTCTGATGATATCTTGGAATATTCCCTGTTTTGTTTTGTTTTTTTCTGTCAATTTCCTGTCACTTTCTTATGAATACCTCAAAGGGATATCTGGTTCTCTTTATTACATAGTCCATCTACTCAAAATATCATGAGAGCCACGGCTCTTTATTAGGATCTACTTTATTTCCTTGTTTTTATTCCCCGTGCCAATTTGATCGATAACCCTGTTCATGGCTAACGCATCCTGGTCAGTCATCTGTAAATCTATGAACCTAGTAGATAAGATACTGTATCCTTGGAGCAAACAAATCATTGTGGAATTAACTGAAAAAAGACTTGAACAGCAGGTATAAATATTCATTTATTAGTTTATTTATTCATTTATTTTTTGATTAAAATTACCTGGCACCTGGTGTTGAGCACGTGACCTAACGTCAAGTCAAAGCAAACAGTCGATTGACATTGTAAATTATTATATTATATACATATTTATAATGTTAAAGAATACCGTGATTCATTCGTTGCACTTGTCCCATATCAATGATGAGGCCTAGTGGATGTCATGAGAATAAGGTTGGTGACCTTAAATTTGTCGTGGTGAAAATTTTATTAGCCAGCCTTGCGCCTAACAAGCTGTCCAACAAACAAAGCTTCTAGAACCAATCTATCAAAGTACTGCTTAAAAGGGAAAGAGTTATTGGCCTTCACCAAACGGCACCAGTCGCTCTTTACTTGCCAAGAATTAGAACGGCTAACAACCCATCGTGCCTTCCATTCCTGATATAGCATACTGACCTCATCGACAACTTCAAAGAGGGAAGGAGGGGCAAAAGCCCACAGCCATACACCAGAGGCCAAATAGCTCTCTCTCTATTTCTGTTTCTCTCGCAATCTGAACATCATGCCTTCTCGGCTCTACCAAACAGAGCCACCTCTGTGCCCTGTCACGGCACTGGCATTCTACCAGTATGGCTCACAATTGCTGGTCTTGGCCGGCGAGGGTGGCTGGCTGTCCATTTATCACAGCTCCGCTCAAGACATCAATGTCACTACCAGTACCATGTCGGTCCTAGGCCCCGGACGTCACTGTCTAGGCCGCATTCGTATCTTTGCTGAACAGGCAATGCAAGGTCTGCGCGTCGATGACAGTAGTGCAAATGGCAACGTGCTGGTCTGGGGTGGTCAGTCGCTGGCCTTGGTGACGCAGCAGCATATCACCCTCGCATTGGCAGAATCAGCGGAAACAGAAACGGCATCTATATTAGTGCGAGAGGTTATTGCTCCAGACTGGATCTATGACGCTCTGCTACCGCATGCCGTCGGTGGCTATGGTGCACTCATTACAGCACATAACGAGGTCCTCTCTTTTGAAGTGAATGATACAGGAGCCGAGCTGTCTCTTGCTCTTGTCAGATCACCCATATCGCCATCACGGCCTATGCTGTACTCTGCCCAGCTGGCATGGGTCAGCGACAAGATTGAGCAGAATCATAGCCTTCTGGTAGCTGCCGGCACAGTGTTTGGTGAGATTGTTGTCTGGACATGCCAGCTTGCATCAAGCGAACCAGGCATCAAGATTCTACAGGTGTTCACAGGCCACGAGGGCTCTATATTCGACGTTGTCATGTCGCCGGAGATCGCATTAGGGTCTGAAAATAAGGCAAGGCTTCTAGCCAGCTGCAGCGATGACCGCACAATTCGCGTCTGGCCGCTGTTTCTTGATGCCGCGGACTCGCGCAGTCACGATGACCTGCACGAACTACACGCCATAACAAACTCAGCTCGAGAGACGGGCTTCCAAAACACGTTTGAGGGCCTTGCTCATAGAAACGATGACCCTGTGGCAGCAGCCGAGACAGCACAGCGGCAAGTTACAAGGATCAAGAACACATATCTGCAAAACAACGACCCAGCACCACAGTCTTCACAAAACTCTTCTACGCCCCCCATCGCGACTGTCATGGCACATGCATCGCGTATCTGGCATGTGAGATTTGGTCAAGTTGCACCCGTCATAGCCTCACAGGACCAGCTCCAGCACAGCCCCATCCATGTATACTCTTTTGGTGAGGATGCGTCTGCGCAAGAGTGGCGGCTTGAGTTTGATGTTGGTATCATCGGGCATGAGTTGTCTGCTGAGCTTGTTCACCTGCGCACCTTGTCTTTGCATTCGGGGAAGAATATATGGGCTGCCGCAGTCTATCATACTGTAAAGTACGCGGGGGCGCTCATAGCTACCGGTGGAAGTGACGGCAAGATTAGTCTCTTTCAGGGAAGAACTGGCGATAAAACTCTCCCCGAGAAGCTGTCTGAAGTGGTAGTCACATCTGCGGTACCGCACAATCCCCAACCACCGACAGTGCCAGAAATCGAAGCTGCTCCTGCCCTGGTAGTCGAAAATGACATTTCTAGTGCAGACGGCCCAAAGCCAAAGAAGAAGAAAAAGGTTGCAGTAAAGAAAGTCCGCGAGGAGATATTCAACAGCTACGCTTTCCTGTCCGATGACGAGTTGCTTTCGGCAACGAGTCTCGGAAGACTATTGCTGGGCAAGTTCCAGGAAAGTGCACACGGCTTATCTACCTCTTCATCAATAGATTGGGCAGAGCTCCCAGAAATCCCCAATACTATCTCTCATTGTCTCAAAGACTACAACGTCGTGCGCAGTCCGCGTGGTGGGGGTGGAGGCGGTATGGCAACGGTGCCGGGAGTAGAGGGACTGGCGTTCATGGGAACGGCAACGGGCCAGCTCTTCTATTACTCATCAGCATCCGGAACGGCTCATGAGCTGTCCACAAAGCTCCCAGGAAAAGTGGACGAGATTTTCTTCCTTCCACACACTCGGGATTACAAGACGGATGAGCCATCTGCATCTAGTCTTCGGCTGGAGATTATTGCCACGACCCTCTTCCATGATGAAGCGGTTCTTCTAGATATCAGCATCGACATTGCAACCGGGACTCTGCTGTCCTCACGAAGCGACCGTACATTGAGACTTCCCAAGAAGGCACCCACGTCACCCACTACCATGACCATAACGGCAGCTAGCAGGTGCCTGGATTATATCGTCCTCGGCTCTCGTAACGGCCAGCTCTGCTTGTATAAGCCGGTAGGAGGCGATGTCGATGGTGAGGCCCTTGCTCTTGAGACTCAGCTACAGACACGTACCAAAGATGCAATCCTGTCCATAGTCCCCTTACCACCTCGGACTGGCCACCTCCCACTATCGTCCTCGTCCTTTGTCGTCACCGCGCGAGACGGCACATATCGCATCTATTCGATTGATCAATCATTGTCGGCTTCTTTGAATGCGCAGATTACGCTTCAGCATGAAACAGCTACACCTTTTGGTCCCATCGTTCGCGATGCTTGGTTTGTTGACAGCGAAACGCCTGGTGAGCCTCCCGAGCTTGTCATCTGCGGTTTCCGCAGCACCAATTTCGTCGTGTGGAACGAATCCCGCCAGCAAGAACTTGCCACGGTTGACTGTGGCGGCACGCATAGGACACATACATATCTATACTCGAACAAAGCCGAAAAGACCCAAAGGGTTCGCTTTGCCTTTACGCGCAACTCGGAACTTCACTTGTTTGCACAGAATGCTTGCGCCACATCACCGCTCAAGAGAGGTGGTCACGGCCGCGAGATTCGGGCTGTAAGTGCCAGCGCCAGTGGACGGTATGTGGCCACGGGAGGCGAAGATACGGTCGTGCGCATTTGGAGCAATAGCGGCAGACAGCCGGAGGAACCCGGCGCTGCAGGTGAAAGGCGGTGCCTGTCTGTTTTGAAGCTTCACAATACAGGTCTTCATAACTTGGTGTGGCTCGGCGACAACTGTCTGATCAGTGCTGCGGGGTCCGAGGAGCTCTTCATCTGGCGCATCACCACTATTTGTGACTCGGCATACAATGGCCTAGCAGTACTGTGTGAGTCGTCCTATCCTGATAGCACCAGTGACAAGGTCCTGCGAATCATTGGCTTGGACGCAACTCTCGACAAAGCCTCAAGCTCCAAGTCCATGTTTATCTCAGTGGGCATCTCAAACTCGGTCATCAGGACATACCGCTACACGGTGCCTACTGAAAGTGGCGGCAATGGTACCTGGAAGCTTGTCGCTCAAGGATATTACACCGGCGCCTGCCCGACACAGGTACGGCACCTTTCAATGGGCCCAGACAGCCACCTTGTCGTTCTGGCTGCTTTTGCCGACGGACACTTGACTGTCTGGAGAGCAGCTACTCAAGGTGGTGGCGACGACTACTCGGATTATTCGTTGGTGTGTGCGACAAGGGCACACCAGAATGCTGTCAAGGCTCTTGATCTTTTGGCACAAACGCCCTCGAGGCAGTCGCACCTGGTGATTTTCACCGGAGGCGATGACAATAGCATCGCTATAACTACACTGTGCCAGACAAACGACAGTGAAGCAAAGTACTTCTTTAGCAAGACATTCCGTGTTGCTGGTGCTCACGCTGCGTCTGTCAACGGCGCAATTGTTTTGGAGTCTAGCCAGGTCAAGATTGACGGCCTGGACTACTCCAGCTTCACGGCTATTACCTGTAGTAATGACCAGCGAGTCAAGGGATGGAAAATCTTGATAGCGGACAACAAGGACGAAGCAAAGCCAGTCAGGATACAGCTTCTCAACAACTCATGTAGTGCTATCGCCGACCCGGGTGACGTCGAGCGTATTACTAGGCAAGATGGTTCGAATGGTGCTATTGTGGTTGGCATGGGCATGGAAACCTGGAGTCTACAGAATTAGTGTCACTTGAAGTTCGTATAGTCAATAGTCAATATTCAAATATATCAGATAAGCTAAGATATGGAGTATGATGCAGATGCTCGCAAGTCGTTGGGACAAGAATATAAAAGACGGATCTACAATTGAGGGTCATGAGATGAAGACGGGATGAGCAGAAAAATGGAGAGTTGCGTGCAAAGCTATCGCCGCCAAAAGAGAGTTATTCCGAGAATACAAAACAACAAGTATAATGCAGACAAAATCAAATAGCCAACAACGTCCGCGCTTGGTAAACAGAAAAAGAACAAATAGAAAATAGAAAATGCGATAATAGGTGAAAGGCGATGGGCGAAAGCGGCAGTAAAATATCAGATAAGATATAGGGGATTGGGCAATATAAAAGGTGGGTATCTTTTTAAAGGAGTGGGTGAACGCAGACTGAGCAGCATTATTGAATACATAGCAAAAAAAGAGTGGCTTATGGTGTAGGCTGAGTGTGTGCAAGCTGCCATATATATGAAGAAGGGAAGAATGTGATTGATTGTTTTGGTGTTTTTTATATGATATTCCGATTTTGTGTTGCAGTCTGGTATCTCGGATGCTTCGATACAGCTTAGACGACAATAGCCGAGCTCTTTCGGGTCTCGACTTCCTCCAAGGGAAACCCAAATACAAGCCTGAATAGGTCGCGGAGGAAGCTGTAATGGTTCGAACGAATCATCATCCAGCCCACGCTCTGAGAGACTTCCAAGGCGGTAAAACGGCGTCCTCTGGAAGGGAGACTGTTTGATATGCGAAACGATTTGTCCGAAGCCACTAGGCTCTTGTAGTTCTTTAGCAGTGAGGCATGGGCAGGGAGACTGCCGAATGAGCCTGTCGGGAGGCTTTTGACAAATGCTTGCAAGGACTTGGCGCCGCCTGAGCCGTCCATTGCCGCCTGATCTCGGCCGAAACCCATGTTCATGGCTGCCTTGAGAATAAGTGTCTTGATGCGTACAACGTTTATATCTTCTGTTGAGGTTGCTGTGGTTGCGGTACTGCTTGTCTTGTTGCTGCCTTGTGAGTATCCAGATAAATTTGAGGCGCTGCTGGGCCATCTCCCATTATTGTTGGAGCTCACACCACGGCTGCTGCTACCGCCCACAGAGCTGTTTTCAGTGCTTGTGCCGAGAACCATCAGGTTGGGCATTCGAGGACTCGAGCTTTCGGGCGAGATGGGTGTGTCTTCAAACTCGGTAACAGGCGTTTCTGGCACCGGGGGTGGCTGCATCTGTCTCGACTTCCGAGTCAAAGACGACATTGAGGCCACAGACCCTGGGCGGTCCTGCATGCCTTGATAACTGTCACGCTTTGAGATGGACGACACACGCGTTGTTCCAGAGTGGACACTGGCAGTTTCTGATGAGAGCGAGAGCGGGTTCAGCTGGAAAGTGATTTGACTGGGCCGCGGGGTTCCTCGGTCTGGGCGAACCTGTGTCCAGCCTTCGCGGAAAATGTCACAGAGCTCCCAGCAGGCCTGGACCGCAGAGCCCAGAAGTTCCTCGTCGGGAGCCTTGCCATCGCGTGAGTTCTGGCGGAGGCTAAACAGCATCTCGGCTAGGGCCCAACATGCGCGCAAGAGATTATCGGTCTCAACCATCAACTCGTTTCGTTGCTTCATAAGACGGTGGCAGAGTGTGATGTAGAAGTCGAGTGTGCGCTCCTTGAAAGGTTCCGGCAGATTGCTAGAGTCTTGGGCACTGTATAGACTAAACCTTTGTTAGCCAGATCGCATACAACGACTGTCTTATTTGTTTGCCATTACTTACTGATTGTTCATCTCAAAGCTGACCCGGAGAATAGAGTCTGCGAGCTCATCCTTGCGGGTGCGGACATCAAAGAGGGCCTGGCAAAAGTCTCTGCACAAGTCGAGATTGGTACGGACATTGAAGCTGTCCGAGGACATATCACGGCTCTGGTAGAGACGTTGGCAGAGCTTCCAGCAGCACTTCCAGGCCTTTTCATGTGCGTCTGGCGTGCCCGAACTGTTAAAGATCCGTTCGCGGTGAATAGAACTAAGATTGGCAAGTGTGTTGCAGAGAGTCCAGCATTCTTCAAGTGCCATCTTAAGGGCGCCAACTTCGTCCTTGTCATCCATAAAAGGGCTCGTTACGTAGTCGTTGGCGTTCTCATTTTCGTAATGGTAATCGTGCTCGTGGCTTTCAGGGATATCTATTATGTCAACTATGTCAACCAGCGCTCCCGTGTTGCCATACTTGAGTAGTAAGACTCACCCTCAAGGCCCCCAACGCTGGAGGATCGCAATCTAGATTGATCACCAAGAATATCTTGGAGGTTCTGCGCCTGGGGAGTCGAGACTTCGTTGGAGTAACGGGGCGGTTGCACATCGGTGGATATCGGAGGAAGTGCGTTGTTGTTACTGTTATTGAACGTAGCCTTAATATATGGTTAGTAAACAGGGGCTTTGGGAGCCGATATAAAGTGTACAAATTGCTACCGGGATACGGTAGCTCACCTCTTCGGCATTGTCTTCACTCAGCGGGGGGCTGATAACCCCGTAAAATCTCACATTATCCAAAGTTGCTGGTTCGGGCGTGTGGCTGACCTATTTGAAAGTTAGATAACAAGTAGATTTCACCTTGGAATAGAAATAAGTATAATCAGGTCCTACCCATTGGTGGAAGCTCTCGGGGGCGTGGATGACCGAGACTGCTTCGTCGGCTGATGTCTGTCGCACATGAGCAGGAATGTTTGTTCGTAGCATTTTTAGCTGTGGACGATCAGTGTTAGCCGCCTGACATGTCAATTATAGAGGGTAAGTGCAGTAGAAGTTACGTACCTGTGTCGGGATGCGTTGAGCAGCGTTGACGTCATCGTCGTCGTCGTCTTCGATCTCGGTTGTCTCCGTTCCAGTTGACGTGACGGGAGAAGGGCCGACAATGTCGCTGTTCCCTGTTGGGCTCATGACTTGGGACTGGAAAGCCCGGAGATATGAATTTGGGCGTTGAGGGGCAGAGTCGGTAGTGGTGGTGGAAGAGGTAGACCTTGGCCAATGTTAGTTGAGATATAAATTTAGGGAGAGGTTGGAAGACATACATTATGTTGAACTTGGAACTTGAGGTGGTTGACTGCGGTGAGGTGACCGAGATCTCTGCTGGGGGTTGAAAAGCAGTAATGCTCCCAGCGGAGTTGCGAAGGGGAGCTTCGAGAGCCATGGCTACGGGTGGACTATATATATAGTCTATGGAGGGTGGTAGAAATGGTGGGTTGGTCCGTGGCTGGAAAAGTGAGACTGGAAAACTGTGAGACTGATATGCAACGATACAAGCGCAGATGCACAAGTGGGAGTGTGCATATATATGTGCGCACGTTGGCTGTGGTGGGTGCAGTACTCAATACCACCGCTTTGGTAGAGGTGAGCTTGCTTAGAGTAAAGCTTGTGGCATCAGCTGTGCCTTGGGTCAAGTAGTGGTCGACCTGTCGACGATGACCGATAGTGAGGCCGGGCTAGGCAGATTGAGATAGCTAGAGCTTGGAGACGGTGTGCGCTTGCTGTCGACGAAGAAGGAAGATATGGCGAGCAGCGTTTAATAAGAGCAGAGGACACCAGCCAACAGAAGAGAAGCGCGTAATTCAGGGTAGTAGATCAGGCTCGCGTCTGCCTCGCCAGAATACTGCGCAGGGTGCTGAGGCGTCTGTATGTTGGGTCCAAGGTCGCCGGCGAGAAGGATAGGATGAGACAGAAAGATGAGAGAGATAAAAAGATAGAAGAAGGAGAAAGATGGAAAAGAAGTGGGAGGACGGGTCGGGATAAGCGGCCGCAGAGAGCCTCTTAAAGCGCAGGTGTATTGGATGGACCAGGGCGTGGCGTAGCTGGGGGGGGGGGGTTGGAAGGATGGCAGATATCCAGTAGAGGAACCGACAAGCCGGGAGTTAAATACAGTAAAACAATAAATTAAGTCCCTAGAGCTATATCAAGGCTTGGTTTAACCAGCGACAAGACGAGACACAAGATAGAATGAGCGGGGAAGAAAGTGCGTTATAGAAGAGAAGAGAGGAATATAGTCGGAAAGCAAGAGCACGAATGGACCAATGGAGGGCAATAGAGGAAATAAGCTGGATGAGGAAAACAGGTCGCAAGAGACGCGAAGGGATAATACGACGCTGGTGGAAGTAGAAAGAGAAGTAGAGAGAGGTAGAGAAAGTGTGAAAGGTGATTATCGAAGAGGGGGGGAGGATAAAGAGAGAAGAAAGAAGAGGTAACAGGAAGACGGGAGAAGTGAAATAAGAAACAAAAGACGGGAAGAAGGGTAGATAACTTGAAGAGGATGAAAGAGCCAAGATAAAATGTAGAAATAAGCAAAGTTTGGTAGAGCAAAGGCAAGGTAGCAGCAGCAGATGCATGCAGAGTATGGTTATGCTGGCAAATCGATCAAGTGGCTGCAACCGCTTAACAAAAGCAAAATGGGTCTTGGGTCTGCCTGTACTGGTCTGCAGAGGTGGATGGAGTCTTTCGGGTGTTGCTGAAAAGATGTTGGATTTATTTGTGTTTTTGTTTGTATTATAATTTGAATTAAAATTCGAATTGTCGACGAAGTGAGGCGTACGGTTGCTACTCCTGATGGCTGCAGAAGGTGCCCAAGGAGGGAAGGTTGAAGGAGGGAATAAGTCGCATGCATGCGTGTATAGAAAGCTGTAGAGAACAACTCCAATCAACAACTGATTAGTTGATAACAATGAAAACGGGAGGACTTGTGATACTTGTGATCAGATCCCTGCAATTGGGCGGTGATATTTTGACACTATGCAAGAGAAGCACAAGCAAGGCGCTACGGTTGAAAGAACAGAGGGATGCAGACGCAAGGGAAAGTGTAAGTAAAGGCGAGGAATAAAAAGTGTAAAGACCGGGGAGGGTACGGCTAGAACGATGGGGATAGGCTCAGAGCTCTAGAAGCCGAGAGACGAAGAAACGGGACAGCAAGCACGACAGATCGGCATGGGTAGTACTGACAGCGGTGGATGATGTTGGGGGGTGTTTAAAGGGTCTCTTTGAATAGCACGATGAGACACAGCCTTGTCAACAAAAGAAAGATGGAAAACAAAAGACGGAAAACAGAGAGACGAGAAAATAACAGCAAGACAAGTCAAGTCTGTCAGCAGAATGTCTTGACAAGCCGAGAGATATTCAAACAACTGTCAAGTTAAGCAACTGAAAGAGCAATATGTTGGCGTGCTCGTTTGTCGAGTGTAATTACTCTCAAAGGTGTGTATGGTTGGGCTCGTTGGGGGCTGGAAAATGGGACGCCGGCAGAGAGCGAGTAGACAGTGAGCAACAGGAGGAAACGAAATGGTAAAGCAAGACTCGAAGAGGAAGAGGCAGTGGTAGAGGAAGAGGAAGAGGAAGAGGGAAAGACACACTAGTGAGAAGAAAGGGATAGAGCCTCTGAAGACAATGAGCCAGTCAGAAATGGACATGAAGGACAGAGGTATCGCAGATGGGAGGAGGAATGGTTGAACTACTAACGGAGCTGCATGACAAGTGACAGGGGTCGGCGCTTAACTCAGGCTGTAATGGAGGGGGGGCGCGGGCTGTCTATGGTTCGAGGGAAGAGAGGGGGCAGGGCCGGGAAGAGAAGAATTGGGAATGGAAAAGCAAAAAGGAAGTGTCTATCGTTTTGGCTGGTGCCAGCCTCGCTTCGATGTGAATTTATGTACTTTATTGTTGAGTTTTATTTGAAGCAGTTCTTTTGAATTTACTTGAAATTGTTCTTGTCGACTCAAAGTTTGTCGATGCGTCGCTATGGGTGCACCGGGACTTGTGCCAGTCCGGAATGCAAGCTGAAAGGCACGCAGTAGGCTGCCAACAGCATGCAAAAGCCACGGAACAAAAAGCTGAACCATGTACGCGCAGGGTGTCGTGGTCGTGGTCGTGGTCATAGCCCGGGGTGCACATCTGCGTCGTATTGTAGCTTACCTAAGAAATAAAATGGCCGTCCGAAGAGTACTAGACATGCAAGACATGGGGTTGATGGCGCGTGTCTGCAGACGAAAGCGGGCGGGATAGGTGATGAAAAATAGTGATGAGATGTGGTGACGAGATTTGGCGACGAAGAGAAGAGAGTCAAAGGAAAAGAGTGAGGAGAACACAGGGTCCAGAGGGGAGAGGATAAGGGGGGATTCCGTGGTCCGATAGATACTCCGAAGTCTCAGAATATTGCTTACTTGGGAAGGAACCACGGGATAATAAAGATGGTAGGAAAGAGCGGACGACAAAGATGGTGCGACGCACGATACAGTCATCACAAACGGCAGGGCCCGCTGGTTGATGTTCGCTCCTTCCAGTTGTAGATGACAGTCACAGTTTAGTATCTCACCTCATTTGGTGGCCGTATAAGGAAGTTGCCAACAACGACATGCTGCAAATTACTCAATTACTTGAACAAAATTGTATATAAATTTATTCTAAAGAAGAAAGCTTGAAATAGTACATAATATATAATAAATTTACCACTGACAATAGCATCATCTCAAACAATAGCCTCTCGTAGTCTTCATTCCACTGTATTCAGGTGTCAGTCCTCAATGGCGTCTCTGCAAGTGCGAGACACGTATGACAGAGCAGGAAGACGTAGTGACAAATGAACAGAAAACAAAGGCTGAAGACGAAAAGAAGAAGAAAACAGCGAAAGTACAAACGCCACCACTCCAATTCGAGGCCATTCGTATTAATTTACACAGTCATTCTGCAAACCCTTGCAAAAACACTCTGTTCCAGGCGCCTATGCGGGTGAAGTGTGGAGAGACGGGGAAGTCTCAAGAATAGTCCGAGGATATTAATTTGAGCTGGAAATAAGAAAAAATAAAGTGTGACAAGAAGCAGGAAGAAGAAAAGAAGATATAAATAAGAACGGAATAGAGTCCGTGTAACAAGCCTTTTCCAGGAATAGGCCACCACAAAGCCCAAATTACAATTACAAGGCTCAATAGACCGGTTTAAGGTGAATGCTCACCTTGATCAGAACGGAAATGAGATGATTCCAAAAGAAGCAAAGAAAAAGAAAGCATTGATTTACAACTACCATGAAAAGTACCCATGTCCCATAATCCCGATGTGCATTTCCGCCTCAGTTTCACTGATATGGAACGTGATAGTTCCGCCTTGCAAGGAGCACCATGTAGCTGATAACTCGTGGAAACCTCCTATTAATGATATGATATTATATAACCAATAGAATGGGCGAGGAAATATTGAAACGTAGCAGACTGTAGAAACATCTCAAATACAAATAAGCTCGAGAATAAACCCAAAAGTAGTGGCACGCCGAGTATTTGTGTTTGTATCAGCCGCATCAGTGAGTCGGTGAAGCGAGAAAAGTTCAAAGAGCCGCGTATGTGACACAAGTAGTTACTCTGAAAGTTTATTGAAGAGTTATTTGATTAAAAGACAGATAATGTCTCAAATAGAAAGCTCACCGCCAGACTTGTTGACTCAGTCTAGGCTGAGAGGGTGTAGGGCCTGAAGCCTCGATGGTAGTCCATCATTAGGTGTATTTGTTTTTCTTGTTTTTCTTATTGATATTGGGCCTGATTTTACTTCTTGTATCAAAGTGTGTGCATCTACGCTGAGACCTCCACGACAGTCAGCTGATGGCAAGATATGCAGAAGACACAGGCAGAGGGGAGAGGGGAGGGAGGAGAGGGTCTCGACGCCGAACCAGACGATGCCAACACATCTAGCCAGGATGGATTATCTACTTGTTTCGCGATACTTATGCTCGATACTTGCTACCTGAAATGATACATCAGATGCCACTTACGCGGACAAACTTGCTCGACTTGGACAAGAAACTGCAAGAAAAAAAAGAGAAAAAGAAAAAAGCCGCCGAGTTTCGCGATTAATTTGCAGAATAAGCGACACCAACAAGCAGGCCGAGAGAACATGCAGGGAATCGACCAGGCATTGCACATTAGACGCAGCAGAGTGGGTATTCTTACTTCTTTTGTCTTGCTCCGGCACACTCTTTTTGCTTGATGTCATTTGCTTTTGCTTTTTGTGCTTTGATGCCAGTATCTTTCCTCATCATCTTGTTGACTTTACTACTTTGTACGGGTTAAACAGCCGCTTGGTGGCATGACATACAAGATGGAGTCAGCATGGATTTGATTTCGGGCTGGTGATGAAGGACGCAAGCAGCCCATGTGAACTGTAGATCAAATTGTCGTATCTATGTAGAGGTGAAAGACATAAATAAAAAGTACAGTCATTTTGAGATGAAAATGATAAATAAAAAAGGCATGTTTTAAAACGAGCACGCATCGTACAAGAAACATTATAGTATTTGAAGTGCTGGTTTTAATACAAATATCAACTTTAGCTGGAGTCTGTTTCGTCTGCCCTTTCTTTTGTTTCCTATTTTTTTCTGTTTTTCTTTTTCTTTTTTCTTTCTTTTTCTTTTCTTCTTTATTTAAACCAATATTAACCAATAAAATCACCCATCCACATTATCTCCACTACTTCAACTCGTCTGATCCTTATGATGCACCATCTTCTTTTCTGCACTTTTACTTCCACACTGCTACGCACTTCTGCACTTCTGCACTCGTCTTTTCCAACATGTTAATGCCCCATCCTTTTTCTAAACTGACCACCCTTGGCCACTGGTTACGCGCCCGGCACGACGGAGTCCTGGCCCACATTAGTTGTACTTCTTTTGATTTCATTGGCTGCTGCCTAACTTGGGTGCGCATGTGTGTAAGTGATCCAAGACATCGAAGCTCGTTCTCTTCTCATAAAGTATACTTTCTTTCTTTTCTTGCTCTATTTTACCTCGTTCCTCCCATCATATATCAGATACAATGCTTTTTGTGATGCACGCGATTATGAAGCTGTGCGAGTCCGAAGCTATACTTGCTTCATTTTCGGTTTAATATATTGTACACTTTATAGGTTTCTTTCAAAAACTTGGGTTTATTTTGTGTTATTGCTATCCCTCTTTGAACATTTTCTGTCTTAGTTTATAGAATATGTCAATTGGTTTTTATTTTAAATAAATTTATATTATATGATTGTTGTCAAGTCGTGATTTAGTGCCAGCACATTGAGCTTCATATAATCATGTTGGCTGCAAGACTGGACTGGACCCAACTACCATTGTTCTCTTTACTTAACAGTCAACGGATTAGTCTGCTTGCCATGGAGCCTGTACACCGCGGCGACCAACGGTCACATTACCTGCAAGGAAATGGAGTCTCTATTTGATGATGTGTATCTGCAGGTGTAGATAAGTGTTCGTAAGCGGAGACAGATGCGAGCAAAGAAGGCATGCAGACTGCCTGCGTTTAGCTGCGACGATTAGAGGTCATATCAAGTAAATTGCTATACTACCAATGTCGTGAGTATTGCTGGTGCTGTTGATATTGTTAATAGCAAGTATGGATGGTGGTCACGACTTAGCCTCATCAAATTAAGAACTAAGACAACATGGCCGGTCAATGGGTCTTGGAGCATCGACTCAACAGCGATCTGTAGTACTCAGCCTTGCTGGAAATACTAAATCATCCACGCCAAGATAGGCTGACCAACGAAATAAAACCCCAAAAAACACAACCAATCTACCAGCACATTCTCATAATCCAAAAAAAGGTGAGCAGACCATGCAAGGGGAATGTGCAATGTGAGATAAAGGCTTGACACCGAGACCTCATCCAACCCGCAGCACAAAAAAGCCTATACCAAGCGCCGTCACTTGTTACTCGACGTGCATGAACTTTTATTGTCGTTGCTCTGCCACGTAGGCTGCATGGAAGCTACCTGCCCGAGGCAGTCTTGTGGCCGGACCATCCAACGTGCAACAATGGGTGCATATGAAGAGCTAAGGAGAGATAGCAAGAGCAACAAGACCAAAAAAGCCACCCGGTCGCCTGGTATGCGGCCGTAAATATGGATAGCCAGTAATGATACTACTCTGTACAGCATTACAACATCACAGTATTGTAACACCATAACATCACAACGTCACTCTTATCGGTGTGCACCTACTTCAGCATCATCACAGCCACCGATTGTGTAGGATACATAACATGATAGCGAATTTAATAAGCAGATCGACAAGTAGCAAGGCCGCAAAATCTATTGATGTTTGTATCCTATGAGCTGTTTGTATTGTCGTCGGCCTCCACACCACCCTCGGAGAGAGACGAGAACGGAAAGCACAGACTGAGAGAGAGTGAAAGAGAAACAAGCGAGAATGAAAGGGCAGACATGCATCAGCCATGCAATCCTTCTCGTTGTTCTCCTCTTTTCGCGCTTGTTGTGGCGTGCTGGACCCTCTCGACGTCGTCTGTTAAGCGCCGAGCGGCTAGAAGGGAGAGAAAGTCCCTTGCCGATGCAACAAGCAAGGTGGGCGCGGATGGACAAAGTGAACGCGGGTGGATGCCCATGCAGGGCAGATACGCCAGCAGTGTAAACCAATCAAGGTTGAGGCGGGAGGCGGGCACTGACTGCTGCGCTTCATCCGGTCCTACTCCCTCTTCTGAGTCTCTCTCTGTCTCTCTGTCTCTCTGTCTGTCTCTGTCGTGGCAGGGCCGGCCTTTGTATTTCTTCTTTCTTTCACCTCGCCAAACGCCTTTTCAACGGAATAAAATTGAGCTCATAGAACTGAGAAAACGAAATAAATTGAAAAAAAAAAAAATCCGGATATGATCGATATGAAATGAATGTCAAGAGGTAGCTATGATCGCAAAAAACCGAAACGCCGAGTTTGAAAAACAAAAGGTCGAGTGTCGTCAAGTACGGATGGAGACATGGCGTCTATGAGTTTGACAG
Organism: Ophiostoma ulmi; assembly: GCA_029298715.1. Taxonomy (NCBI): domain Eukaryota; kingdom Fungi; phylum Ascomycota; class Sordariomycetes; order Ophiostomatales; family Ophiostomataceae; genus Ophiostoma; species Ophiostoma ulmi. The sequence continues at coordinate 812,022 of JANSLN010000002.1, read as the reverse complement.
GAAGATCTTCTTCTCGCTGCGGCCATCGGGAGTGTACCTGGAGGGTGTTAGTCATTGGCCTATTGCTGATTCTGATGATATAAACGACAAAAACGCACTTGAGCAGCTTCTCGATGAGGTCGACGTGTGTCATGATCATACGCCGGCAGCAGTACCGCTTGCAGCCAAGCTGATCCATGGCATCACTATATTGTTAGTAATAGCTTTGGGCTGATAGAAAAGGTCAGAGATGTAGACATACCCATCCTGGACGTTGTCGTCGAGGAGCTTGAGGTAGCGCTCCCAGAGGTCGCCGACCACCTGTTGTCAGTTAGCATCTGCAATCGAGAGCTTCTAGTGTAGACCCAGATAATCCAACGACACCCGCATCCAGCTGCCCGGAAGTTGTATAATAGGTTGCTGTTGCTTTTTCGCTGTCACGTCGTCATTATCGTCATTATCGTCATTGTCGTCGTCGTCGCGGGATGTCGTTGGATGCCATCAAATATCGTCCGCCCCTGTTTCTCCTGCCTAGCCGCATTCTTCTGGACTAACCTTGCCGCACGAAAAGCACCGGATTGGAATAATCATTGTGAAGTTGCCGAGAGTATCAACGCTGTTAAGGAGTGGTGGCTGAAGCTGTCAACATAGACTTTGTTCGAGATTTCGAGATTCTACCAAAGGCGTCACGAGAGAAGAAGTCGTCCTTCGCGCCTTCCCATCTCGTCAGTCGCAAAAAGTTTAGCGGCAAATGGAAAAACAAAAATCCCTTGACAGAAACCCCACTTTTATCTCTCTTATCGGACGGGATCCATATTTACTGGCTCTTATCGCAAAAAAAAAGTTTGTCAGAGCTGGTTTTGCTGGTTCTGCCGGGTTTTGCTGGACGACTGCGAAGTCCAGATTTTGGAGGCAAGAACGGTTCCTGGATAGGCGTGCCCCTGCAGTAAATCTCAGTTTTCGTACAACACTTTGGACATCTTAGACACGACATTTCAATTCGACGACACCACGACGACGGACGATTAGAATTACGAATGATAGAATTGATTGATTGGACTATCGATTCGAGTGTCAACTACAACGACAAACACCAACACCAACATGGCCTCGAGAAAGGCTGCCTCGGCCGCGGCCGACAGCCTCAAGAAGCGCAAGCGGGAAAAGGTCGAAGACGCCGGCCGGTCTAGAAAGCGGAAGCCCCAGGAGGGCGAGGAGGCCGCAGCATCGTTGCCCGCCAAGGCTGAGGGTGCAGCAGCAAAGAAGGGTGGTGCCAGCAATGCCGTCGTCAAGGCTGCACCGCGGGCCAAGACCGACCGGACAACAACATGGAAGCTGTCGGAGCCGATGGGCGGCGCCATGACCGACATTGACCCCATCTTCTCTACCGACGAAGAGTGAGTTATGCCAGAATAGGGTTGTGCTGTTCGACATGCCTTGCTAACCACCAATAGACACATCATCATCATCTACCACAACTCCATCCAGATCTACACCACCGCAGATTCGCTGCTGGAACGCCGGATAAAACTGCCCGAAGATGAACGGCCCAAGCATATTGTGACTGCTGTGCTGTCGGCCAAGACGCCCGAGCTCGTGTGGATTGGATGTGCCGACGGTACCCTGTACCGTGCCGACTGGACCACGGGCGCCATTGAGCGCGTTCAGCGTTTCCAGGCCCAGGCCCAGGCCCAGGCCCAGGTCCAGCGCAAGTCAAAGCTGCAGGCTGACGACGACAGCAGCCTGCTTCTGGTTGGCATGACCTCGGAGGCCGTTCGCATTGGTTCCGAGACCAAGGAGATCTTGTACCTGTCCGAGGGTTCTGCATTGTCTGGCTGGAAGGTCGCCGCCTACGATGCCGCCCAGCTGGAGACCGAGGCCGGCCACGTCCTTTTCACGGCACCCCCCTCTACTTCCTCTACAATCCAGATCGTGCGCACCGAAGACAAGGGCCGCTTTGTTGTCGGCATCAGCGGCCGCATGGTCTTTGTTGGTGGCCTCAAGGCTGCGTCGACCCTCTCGTCCGTGGCCGACCTCGCCGCTGCCTACCAGTTCTACTCGCTCGACGCCGCCGACGAGGTGTCATGTGTCGATCTGCGCGTTACGCGCCGCAAAAAGGGCCCTGTCCTGGACCTTGTTGTCGGCTGCACGCGCGGTACTATTTACGCCTACGAAGATGTCTTTACGCGCCTGCACGATGCCACAACAACCGCCGAGCCAAACTCCAAGAGCGCGCCCAAGAAGAAGACCAACATCAACCCGCGCAAGTACCACTGGCACCCCATGTCCGTCAACGCCGTGAAGTGGTCCAAGGACGGCAACTACCTGATCTCGGGTGGTCCCGAAGAGGTTCTTGTGCTCTGGCAGATTGAGACGAGCAAGCTGAGCTTCTTGCCCCGTCTTACTGCCTGTATCGAGAATGTCGTCGTGTCGCCCCGCGGCTCATCGTACGCTGTCCACCTCGACGACAACTCCACCATGATTCTATCGACTGCTGAGATGGTGCCCACCTTTTACGCCTCGGGCCTGCAGTCGGTCACCCTTGCTCCGTCGACAGCAGCTGCCGGTGCTATTGCCTCTACCAAGGAGGCCAACGGTGTTACTACCGCCCGCGTCTGGCAGCCTGTTGAGGCTATTACCAAGCCCGTCCCAGCCGTCGTCAACCCTGCCAATGCTTCGCGCATTCTGGTGCGTGTCGGCAACGGCCAGCGCTCGACCAAGACCAACAGTGAGTCGCCGTCGGCGTCTCTGGTCCAGGCCTTTGACGTTACCGATTTCCGCAGCATCAATAAGCAGCCCCTGGCTCGCAGCAACGCCACCGATGTCAACCTGACTCGCAACGGCCACCACGTCACGGAGCCCACCATTACGCAGCTGTGCGCGTCGCGCGACGGCAAGTGGCTGGCATCGGTGGACGAGTGGCAGCCGCCAGAGCGCGATGTCGGCGGTATTCCTGGTGAGCCTTCGCTGAAGAAGGTCTGGGCCCGCGATCGGCGTGAGGTACACCTCAAGTTCTGGGCCATGGACCGCAACTACGAGCTGGAGGAGGAGGATGAGGAGTCCAAGGACACCAAGGAGGTCACAGATGTCAAGGAGGCCAAGAAGAGCGCAAAGAAGCCGGCCGGCTACCAGAGACCCTTTGAGCTGATCTCGCGCATTGACGAGGCACACTTTACCACCAAGACCGAGTCGATTTTCGGTGTTGCTGCCGACACCAACCACGGCAGTCGGTTTGCAACACTGGGCGACGACGCCGTTGTGCGCTTCTGGGGCACCAAGATGCGCGTGCGTGATGGCCTAGCTCTCAAGGACCACACCGGCGCACCCCTCGTCAGCTGGCACTGCACACAGTCAGTCTCGCTCCCCCTGGGCGAAAGTAGCAGCGAAAACAAGAACAACAGCAGTAGCAGCAAGACCGTCTCCACATCGCGCGCATCTCCAAGCGCCAAGTCGACTTCCCGTCGCAGCGGTGCTCTGGCCTACTCCGAGGACGGCTCGACCGTTTTTGCTGCTTTTGGCGCTGCCGACGAGGCTATGCTGTACACCATTGACGTCGAGTCGGGTGTTGTGCGCAACTCGCTGCAGGGCATGTTCCGCGGCGAGGTGCGCGGTGTTGAGGTGCTGGGCTCGTCGCTGGTGCTGCTGTCGGCTGACCTGCGCGTCTACGACATTGTCGCTGACGAGCTGCGCTACGGTGTCAACCTGATGCACAGCATCCCCGCTAGCGACGTCGAGGCCGCCACGGCCATGACCCAGCTGGCTGTTGGCCGCGATGCCAACAAGTTTGTCGTTGCCGTGCCCTACAAGCTGGCCTCGGCCGTTCCCTCCCTGGCTACGGGTGCCACGATTACTTCTACCGCCGCTACGTCTTCATCGTCGTCATCTGCTGCCTCTGCATCGGCTTCGGCTGCCTCTTCTACACGTTTCGCTTCGCGTTTGATTGTCTACTCGCCGGATCACGCTACTCCCGTCTACGCCAAGAACCTGCCTACGCTCGCCGTCTCTGTGCTGCCTGCCGTTGGCCTGTCGGGCTTCATGGTCATCGACTCTGCTGCACAGGTGTGGTCAGTTGCCGATGCTGCCGACACCGCCTCGCTGGGCCAGTCGCTTGACGAGCTGAACTTGCAGGCTTCTTCTGCTGAGATCAAGGCCAGCGACGATGACGACGAGGACGACGACGAGGACGACGAGAAGAAGGAGCTTGTCAAGAAGGCCGAGGAGGCCGAGGATGATGACGATGAGGAGATGGACGACGCCAACACTGCCGACGTTGTTGCTGCCGAGAACGACGACGAGTACGGCATCGAGGATGCACACGATGTTGTTATTGCACCTGAGAAGCTGCGTGAGATCTTTGATGCGGCACCGTCTACTGCGGCAACGTCGATCGAGGAGCTGTTCTGGGAGGTGTCTGGGCTGCTGTCTGGTCTGCCGAGCCTGGTGCGGTCTGGCTGATCGGGTTTGTGTCGATGTGGGTCACCACTAATAGCGGTAGCTTTTGATAGTGGCGATTAGTATTGGAGGTTGGCGATTACGCCATTTCGTCTACAGTCGAACCACCAGTGCATAGCTAATTGGAGGCTTGCGGTACTATTTTGAGGGGTCACTAAAAGGAGGAGAACGGTCTTTGTCTCTGTTATTTCTGTCTATATCTTGTCTTACTTACACATTGGGATCCTATTCTGGAGTTTTGCATTATTCATATTCATTTACATTTATTTATCAGTCGCATTTATCATCGTCTTCGTTTCTGCCTTGCTCTTATGTTGAAGCACACGTCTGTTGACAACAAGGCAGGGCATACCTGCGTGTGAAGGCATTTAGTTATCCGTTGATTCATATCTTACTCAAGATGTCTTTCAGTACAATTCCCGTTCTCGATGTGAGCCGTGCTGCTGATCCCGAGACTCGGCCAGCATTCCTGGCTGAGCTGCGGCACGCCCTCATCGAAGTTGGGTTCTTCTACATCAAGAATGTCGGCATCCCAGAGGAACTGTTCCAGAAAGTGATTGAGCAAGGACGGGCATTCTTTGATATCCCAGAAGAAGAAAAGTAAGCAACACAAGATCCTACAAAAAGGGATGAACTATAACTGAGGACTGCCAGACTCAAGATTGAAATGAAGAATGCGCCATCGTTTCTCGGATACTCGCGCCTGTCTGCCGAAATCACGGCTGGCGAGATTGACCATCGCGAACAGATTGATCTGTCGACCGAGCTTGACGTGCCCGGACCAGATGCACCGCGCTACGATAATCTACTGGCACCCAACCAGTGGCCGTCAGCCAGCGTGCTCCCCGAGTTCCGCCCAGCGTTTACCGAATTCATGACACGCATGGGCGCCATGTCGCTCAGCTTTACCGCGCTCATGGCAGAGGCCATTGGCCTGTCGCCGTCGGCATTTGAGCGCTACTTTGAGCCCGATCCGGACCGCCAGCACCACAAGCTCAAGGTTGTCAAGTATCCCGACGTCGGCGAGCTAGGTGCCGGGGCCAAAGGAAGCAACCAGGGCGTCGGACCGCACAAGGACAGCATGTACACTACATTTTTGATCCAGGCCAGCCAACATCGCGGACTACAGGCGCAAAATACGCGCGGCGAGTGGATCGATGCACCGCCCATTGACGGCACACTTGTGGTGGTGATTGGACAGGCACTGGAGGCGCTGACTCAGGGCGTGTGCGTGTCTACAACGCACCGGGTGCTGTCACCCGAAGCCGGGGCTGGCCCGCGCTTCTCGATCCCGTTCTTCCAGGGCGTGCGCCTTGACACGGAGTTTGAAGAGCTCGAGCGTGTTGGTGTGGGCAAGGTGCCCGAGGAAGTCAAGGAGCAGCGGCGTGCGGTCGTTGCCGCAGCAGGAGGACGGCTAGATGACGTGGAGTTTACGTTCCGGACAGGTGGCGCATCCAAGACACTAGGCGAGGCGACGCTGCGCAACCGGGTCAAGAGCCATCCGGACGTGGGCGAGCGGTGGTACCCCGACATTCTAGCCGATATTCGCGAGGAGCAGCGGCTCAAGGCGGAGCAGGATGCGGCCAAGGCGGCTGCGGTGGTCGATGTGCCTGTTGTCAGTCCTGAGGTGGGCAGATCAGCAGTATCCGCCCATTAGATCTGAATGACGTTATTGTGTATTCATACTCTAGTTAGGGCAAAGGCATGCCTTTGCTTATAACACATGTCACCAAGAACCCTCGTTTGCTTTCATTGCCCTCAACTCTGCGGCCTTTTGCATCTCCTGAATCGTCATTGTAGTTGTAAATAAAATAAAATAGCAACACCTATAAAAAGTAATGAATAAACTCCTGGCTACCCATGCCGTTCGTAACATTGCATAGTTCTCATCTCTCGTCTTCCGTCTTCAGCCGCTACATCATCTGCAGCGCTTATTTGGCAAAAGTCGGGAAGCAGTCAGCAACAGTCTTGTTGTGCTTGTTCGAAGAGTGATCGTTCAGACTGTCGGTTAGTATCAGGCCCTACATATTCAAGATGGATATCGATTATACGCACGCATTCTCGCGGGTGGTGCTGAGGAAGGTGGCCTTGCAGACAACGCACTGGATGTTGAGGGCCTTCTCATTGAGCTTGAGCTGCGACTTGGCAGTACCGCCAGCAGCCTTTGCGTTACGCTCGCGCTTCTGCGCAGCCTTGGCACCCTGTTGATGTTAGTATTGTAGATGTAGATGTATATGCGAGAGTTGTAGAGTCTGCTGGTTGCCCGATAGACGTCTTTTTCTCTCGAGGAGGCGTCTTCAAGAAGTGGTGATACGTACGTTACCGCCGCCCATTTTGATGTTTGTGTTGTTTGAAGGGGGGAGAAACACGTAGGATGTCGAGTAGTCGGTAATAGCAAAGAGAAAAGCTCCTGATTGTCGAGCGTGGTATGTTTTTGTCGAGGCTGAAGCTGGAAAGTTATGGTTCGGGGAGGGTTTCGCCTTTTTTTTTTTTTTCGGGTGGGTGCCTGTATCATCAGTATTACCCAATAGGGAAAAGAGAAGCAGTGGACGGGAAAAGCGATAGATGATTAAAAAAGAGTGGGTCTCCAGAGTACGGGAAAGGATAAAGCCTGATAGGGAAGGAACATGTAGCACGCAGCATGAGAGCACAATGCAACTCACAAAAGCAACAACTGGCGGTCAGCATACTCTTCTATATATTTTATATGTTTGGACTGGTGTATGAGCCAGAAATAGTATATTAAAGGAAACTCTACAATAAATGAGCTTACAAAATATTGCCACAGACTGATGAATAGACCCGGTCTCGAATGCCGATCCTAGTAATTGTCTAGAAGCTGATGACATGCTGAACAGTTGTATTTTCAGAGAAACTCTTCACTGAAGTACAGCAATCACTTGGAAAAGGCACGATGTGGTCGGGATTTTTCGTTAATAAATATACTTAGAGTACGAACATCCAGACGCATCGTGGATGTTGAAGCTTGGCGTTGAACTGCCACGTGGGATCGTTTAAATCGCATCACGTGACTGACATTCTCCATACGCGACCGCGTCTCGTTCAGGGTATCTACAGTGGTCTGGAGCGTACGACTTGCTTGCATCTTTCAGTATTCTCCTTAATATTCGGGAATTTAAGTAGAGTTACCAAAATGGCATCCATCACATCATCGGCTGATATCTCAGAGTCGGCGTTTGACGCGGCACTTGCCCGCTACCCGGCCGTCATCAAGGCCGTCTCGGAAACAAAGGGTGGTGAGTCTCTCCTACGTTGTTCTTATTGTTCTTATATGGCCGATAAATGCTGACAGTAAAGCCAAGCCTGGCCAGCAGACGCTGGAAGAGCTTGACCAATATCGCTATGTCGAAGCACCTGCACGGTTTGGGCCGGGTGCGACTCGCAAGGCCATGTCCCTCGATGACATCAAGAGTTTGGTCGCATGGAAGCTGTGGGTATTCCATCTCTACTCTGTTATCACATAAGCATTGCAGATACAGAGCTGACAAACAGAAAACATGGCAAGTTCCGACCGACATTAATGAAATTGGTCGAGTCCAATGACAAGACGACAGCCGCAGAGACTGTCAAGGAGGCATTGGCCGCGTACGACAAATCCATCGACGCATCCAGCCAGGCCAGCAAGAGCAAGACCAATTCAGTAAACGCCCACGCCCAGGCATCTATAAAGGCAGTTGGCGTGCTGTCGCGTCTTCGTGGAATCGGTCCAGCTACGGCATCGCTGCTGGCTGCTGTGCACTACCCAGAAAAGACCATATTCTTCAGCGATGAAGCATATGCGTGGCTATGTGGAGGGTCCAGCGCAGGATACCAGAGGCCCAGCAAGTACAACGACAAGGAGTACGCGGAACTAACCAAAGCGGCTGCCCAGCTGATGATCCGGCTTGACAAGACTGCTCAGGAGGTCGAACAAGTTGCCTACGTTTTGATCAACGACAATGGGCCGATAAAGAAGGAGGAGAAAGAGAAACTGGCCAGGAAGGAGGCAAAGAGTGTACCAAAGCCCAATGCATCAAAAGAGATAGCGCCGGTAAAGACGGGGGAGATGGAGGGAAAGAAGGAGAAGGCAGAGCGAACCGCAACGGACAAGAAGCGAAAGCAGCCGCCGACAGAGGCGCCGACCGGGTCACGACGGTCCAGCCGGCTACGGAGTGGCTGATGCCAATGGCAAAATGTACTTTACGCTTGCAGTATGCATGTCTAATTTCATTGCTTTTGTTTTTATTGCTTGTTTTATTGTTTATTGTTTATTCTTATTCTTTTATCTGCGGCCTAGATAGCAGCCACAAATGAGGTCATAGTGGGATACGTCATGCCCCACTGTAAAATACCAGCGCACAGCGCACAGCAGCTGAGCAGCTCCATGCTGCCATATCCATAAAACTGAAAAGATCAAAATGTAGAGATAGAGTTGGACTTCTGATCACGCAGTGGATGCGTTATCATAACAACTCTCAGAGTTCACAGCTATACTGTATCCTGCACCCAAACTCCCAGCGGCGGGTCAATCGCCCCGGAACTTGGATGTTGTTTTTTGAGGTAGTGGTCGTAGTTATTGGCCGAATACGAGTCCGTACTTTTGCACCGCTTAGCTGCTTCCTTAACTGACAGCCGGGTAATTCGGGCCTTTAACAATCACCGCTTATTTGGTCTTCTTGGAACCGGCAGAGGCCTGGGTCTCGCCATACTTGTCGGCCAGCTGGTTGTACTCCAGCTGCAGACCCTCAGCCTGCTTCTTGAGTGTGGACAGGTCCAGCTCCTTCTTGGCCAGCTCCTTCTTCAGAGCGGCAACCTCATCAGCGGTACCGGCGGTTGTCTTCTTGCCGGCGGACGAGCCCTCGTATTTCTCAATCTTCTCCTCGAGGTGTAGCACATCGAGGATCAGGGTGTAGGTGCGGTTGAGGATGATTAGCAGGAGCAGTGTGAAGCCACAGAGGTACATGTTACGCTGGTTGTAGAACTTGCGCGCCTGCACCTCCTGGCGCTCGCTGGCAAGAAGAGCCGCGGCGCTGTTGCTGACCTTTTCGGCGGCCGAGAGCTCGAGCAGCACGCGGTAGACACGGTTGACACTATCGACAAAAAGGATGAGAATGAAAATGAAGGTGATCTTGAGGCCGTACTGGATCTTGGCAACGATGGGGTTCTCGGAGAGGAAGCTGGGGGTAATAATGTTAGAACGCATGCCGAATGGACAAGTATGGCAAACAAACTTACTTGAAAATCTTGCGTCTGGCCTGGAGGGGCAGAGGGATGGCAAGCAACAGGAACACTGCAATCTCTGCTACGAGCAGCATAAACACCTGAGGTGTTAGCAAAGAACGTCACGCAAGGTGAGGGTGAGCAAGTAAACATACCAGAGTGTAATGGAGCGTCATCTTGGCGATTCGAGGGTGTTGTTGAATGTCTTTGTCGACTATGGCAGAGTTGTATACACTCGATGTAGCAAAGAGAACTGGGAGTGGAAGAAAGTGAAATAGAAAGAGAAGAAGAGAAAATAATAAAGCGAAGAGGAGAAGGAAAAAATAAACGATGAGGGGAGAGCAGCTTTATTAAGTGAGACACAAATTGACTGAATCGAGGCAGGCAACAAAGGACAGCTTTTACGTAGTGTGCGGGCCACTCGACCTACAGCCAGGGAGGGAGCTTACTGCTTTCACTCATTTTCTGCTTATTCTCTGCTCTTCTTGTGCCTGCCTGACTGGGAGACACGCAAAGTGGATCTCTCCGGTCCCAGCCTCAGCCCGCAAATGCCAGAAAGTGAGACAGAAGACGAAAACAACGTCATTGCAGCTGAAGGTGGGGCAATGTCTTACTTTACACGTGATGGGTCCACTTAACCTATATTCAGCCAATAGAGTGCCAATCTGACTTTACAAGGGCAGACTGAACGAAACACAATCCAAAATCAGATCTCCAACTACAAACGAACGAGTGATATTCGTTCTCCATTCGTTCTTTAGTTGGGGTCTGTTTACTTTCTATGGATATCAGGGGAAGCTATAAACTGCATTGAATTTTCTTGATGCCTTTAAAATCACATGATTGATTTCTTTAAAGTAGCCTCTCATCTTGCCACGATGGCCAGGCTGGTGATCAATGTAAATGTAAACCATCTACGAGCAAGACTGCACATATACAGATATTCATATCTGTAGTATGCTATCCGAGAAACAAGCATATAGTGACATATCTCCAAGATGTTCACGATCATGATGTCGGATCATTAAAAGTGTCATAGACAAAAAAGGAAAGAGCAGATAGCCTGACAGCTTTCTTGCTGCTGCCACTGCCAGTGGGTCCCACGTGGATCTGTTCCTGACGATTGGGAAGGTGCGGTCCAGCCCAAGCCTGGCCTCATTACAAGCGCTATCGGCTTTTTTTTCGAGTTTGATTTGCCTCTTTTTGCCCAATTTCTTCAGCCTTGCGCAATACCGCAACAATATGACTTGCTTTGCTTTTTTGGCTTTATAGCACCTCCTTTTGATTGCCTTTCCGCAAATTACACTCAATCTACCATAAAATGGACATCCACGGCGTCATCCCGCCGGACCAGTTTCCGCCCATGCGCCAGCAGCCGTCGTTTACCAAGATCATGGCTTGTCTCAACAGTTTGCGGGCATCCAAGGCGGCCAATCTCCAAAACGACGACGGGGATGACGACGGTACGGAAGAAGACGATATCTGGGACTGTGCAACTCCACAAGACGAAATTGAGGCCAGCCTTGCTGCAAACGCCCTCTATGTCCAGCGCTACGCCAATGCCATCTCACGATACCTCAATAGCATTATCATGAGCGACCTGAGCTGGGTGCCATCAGAAGACGACCGCGAGTCTTTGTATACCGTTGCTAGCCGGCGCATTGCCGAGCGATGTGGCCGTACTGCCATGGGAGATATTACCCGACGATGGCCTCTTGTCGTTGACGACGGCAATGACGACGACAACAGTCCTGGAAAGCGGAAAAAGGTCAACCTCATCATTAAAGAACCGGCGCTCACTGGTGACAGTCTTGGCTTTAAGACGTGGGGAACATCATATGCCATGGCCCAGATGCTGCCGGCGCTCATCAAGACCCCCGGACTGCGTCACCTGGAACAGCCTGTGCGGCAAGACGGCTTGCCTGTCCTTGAGCTGGGTGCCGGTACGGGTCTGCTGGGTCTTGCTGCTGCCGTTCTGTGGCACGCAAATGTCGTTCTTACTGACCTCGCCACCATCACACCCAACTTGGCATCCAATGTCCAGCGCAATGCCAAGACCATTGCTGCGCAGAAAACCGTCGGCGGCAAAGGTGGTCATGCAAATGCCCGTGCCGGTGTGCTACAATGGGGTGCCACGCGCGAAGAACACGACCCGGAAGCCGGTGACAATGTCATTGACCCAGACCTGTTCCCAGAGGACCACATGTTCCCACTCATTATTGTGGCAGACCCCATTTACGATGAGGAGCATCCGGCGCTACTGGCCAGTGCCATTGATGCGAACTTGGCGTTGGAGGAAAGAGAAAGCCTCTCCCCTCGGGCGGTCGTAATGGTACCCATGCGAGACAGAAAAACCGAACAGATGGCTTCCATGTTCGTTGCCGCCATGAAAGAACGGCAGCTCGTGCCCATAGACGAGGGCGGCATTGCGGGGCAGGACAGCGACTGGGCGGGGAAGAGTGTCGGGGCGGGCAGTGACTTTACATGCTCATGGTGGGTGTTCCATCGGCAGTGATGTGACTAAAAAGAAGCAATTAACGATAACGACACGAATGAACTAGAAAAGATCTCAGCATACAAGACACGATACAATAGAAACCACGACGACAAGGGTATATAGGGTGAACAAGATTAGAGTCGCTAAACTGTATTAGATGGAAGGATAGAAGAAATAGTATGAGGCTGTTATGGTAGACATCGCCAATTAAATATAAAGAAAGAAATGCAAAGGAATGAAAAGGAGTTCTAGATGTTGGCCATCATCATGGCTATCATTATGGCGGTAAAGATGGATATAAGAATGGCCATCATCCATCAATGGGACAGACATAGTCCCGGTCGCGCACGCCGTGCTGTCGCCGATGGTGGTGGTGCAGGAGCAGACCTTGGCCGCCACCTCCATTAGAGCCACCTGACTTGCCGCCATTCTCGCTCGTACTCGCCCGAGCTGCTTCGAGAGCATCCAGGCACGCTTGGTGATAGATGTGCCGGCATGCAAACAGTACAAGCGGGCCTAGGACGTGCCCTGCAGGCGATCCTGGTGCTGGACCATTGTTTCCGTTGGTGCCCAGGTCGAGTTCAATACCAAGTCCCCCACCTCCTGCTTGGATCGGCCGAGGCGAGGGTGTGCGCCGACCTGCACTCAGAGCACGATCCGTAGGAGGCACAAGGGTATCCTTGCCTTTACCGGGCGCCAAAAGGCGGCTGCTGCTGGCAGACAACCCAAGCTGGCCTTGGCCTTGTCCTAGTCCAGGACTATGGCTGCCACTGTTCTCGCCTTCTTTGCCTTTACCACGGTCCAGCACGCCTCGACTTGCTACTAGTGCCACGCGCTTCTTTTCGCTGCGCCGCTCAGCATCGGCTGTCTGCTTCATCTCCCAGGCCTCGTAGATGCCGCTGCCTTGACTTGGCTGGCCGCCTGCCTGCCCTGGGCCCTGATGGACGACACCTGGTCCCCACACGCGCCGGCCACAGGCTTCGCAAGTCGACCCCTTGGCACGCCATCCGCGCTGCCGGAGCTCAACCGACTTTTGCACGTTGACAAAAAGGCTACGCTCTAAAAGTCGGTTTGATAGCCGTAGAATTGACTCCTCGTAGGCATAGGCCGCAAAGATGGATGCCAAGACAGAACGAAGGTCTGCCAAATTAGGTGACGACACGGCCGCACGAGCCAGGAATGCTTTGAGAATACGCAGGAACGACAGGTTATTGCCGGTGCCAGGCACAACACTGCTACGTCTGCTGCCATTTCTGCCACTAGAAAGGCTAGGCGTCAATGGCACAGCCGAGGCCGTTGAGGTCGTCGTCGTCAAGAGTGCCGTAAACGTGTGCTGCACAAGAGAGCGGAGCAGTGCCACAAGCTTGTCGGATTCGGCATCACCAGCAGCATCTTCGTCTGTCTCCTGGCTATTGTCTTCACTGTGGATAAAAGACGACAGGTTGCGCGTGATCTTCACCGTTGTGTCAATCAGTCCGAGCCACAACTTCTCGTCAGCCGACAGATCGTCTTCTTCATCCTCCTTTTCACCTAGATCGTCGGATGCCTTCTTGAGCTGCTGCTGTTTTGTAGCATTGCGGTTCGGCCTGTGTCTGCTTGTCCTGTCGGCTTGTTGGCAGAGCCAGATGCCTACGTGGGTGTACTTTTGCAGTGCCCGCATAATGTCTTCTGCTCCGTTGCGCTGCACAATTGTGACGTTGGATTTGATGTCGGACTCGCCAGAATCACTGCCGTGGTCTTCATTAATGTCACCAGAAGCTGTGCTGCCGTTCTTCTCTGCCGTACCCGTGTCGTCTTCGCTCAATAGTCCCAGAACACCCGACTCGAGAGTGTGCAGGTGCGCTACAAGACGATCCATTGCTTTCTGCAACTGACCGTCCTGTGCCATGAGGACAACAGCTGCGTCAATAACACCCGTGTCCTCCATAGTAGGTAGTAGGTCATCAATCCGTATATTCGCCGACGGAATCACGCCGACATACTCGGACACATGGGCAGGGTCAAACTCGCACATTAGTCGAATGTACTGTTCCGTCAAGTCACGGCGTTCCTCCGCATTCGTTTCGCCAGTTGGCTGCTCCGAGTCTTCAAGAATCGTCTTGAGGTAGATATACTGTAGGTCGTGCCGAGTCTGTGTCACCTCTAGTGCATGCTGGTGCAGCTTGGGTGCGTACTGGTCAAGTGTGCGAGCTGCCTCGGCAGGGTCGAGATCTACAAGCTCGAAAGCATGCTCCTTGATGACGCTGTGCACCTCCTGGATCTGCCGCCGCAGAGCATTACTGCTGCTCTCTGAGACTGCGGCGGTCTTTTGCGACTTTTGAGTGCGCAGGCACTCCGCGATGCACTCGTACACACCATGGCGATCGTTGGGGTCCTCAAAGTATGTCTGGACTAGCTTGCCAAACTGCGCATCTGTGCGGTACGTGCGCTTGAGGATGCGGTAGAAGCCTGCCTCCTTGAACAGCGGCATCAGGTCCGACATGTTCGCCGGGTGGTAGACCGACAAGAGGTACTCCGCACTGAGTTGGGCATCCTCCTCGAGGTCCTCGCCAGGATAATGGCAGAGCCCAGTGAGGACCTTGGTGAGCGTAGACTCTGGCATCAACAGATACTGCGGGTACTTTGGCAGGTTGCGGGCAATAAACATGTCCAGGTAGATTGTGTCCTCGGGAGCAAAGCTGTTGTTATTGTTGCTATCAGGCGATCTACCGTCGGCTGGGGGGTTCATCATGATCTCGGTCAGGATAGACACAATGTACTGCCGATCAACGGTCAAACCAAAGATTTGTTCTTCAGGCAGATCACGCATTGAGGCGCCGCCGTTGCTGACGAGCTGTTTCTCGGGCGAGTCATTTAAGAAAGAGTCTTCAAAAGCCTCGTTCAGTGCGCTCAGGAAACTCGGCGCATGGAACTTGAGTATCATACGCAGGTACGGGAACGACGGCTCTTGGGACTGACTGGGCCGTGTCAGGAATCGCTTGCTGGCACTGCTGCCGCGCGGCCAAACAACACTCAAGCCCGAGAACAGGAACCAGTAGATCTCCGACTTGGCCTGCTGCTGTGTCGCCTCGTCCATGGAGTCGCCCGTCGGGTAGATACGGCCAGTCAGCACATACGACAGGTAAGGGAAGATCTTGAGTGCATTCGTATCGTGCATATCCTGCTCGCCGCCGGCATTCTCGGGTGGCTCGTACTCTCCATTGGGCATGTGAGGCACCAGGAGCGACAGTAGGTCAATTAGAGGCGTGATGAAATCGGACATGGCTTGGTTCCACACATACACCAGAGCATCGTAGAGTCCGTGCTGCTTGCACAGGGATGTAATTTGGTCGAGATCCAGTGTGGCAGTGTTCATGTGACAGATAATCTCTTCCAGTCTGCTCTCCATGCCACGGCTGACATAGTGACGTACCATTGCCTTGACCACGGTTGGTGGAATGGCAGTGACGGTCTGGTCCAAGATGTAGGGCTCCAGCGTCTCAAGAAAGATGCCCTCGGTGCCCGTCTCCTCAAACCACTCGTACATTTCGTCGAACAGGAATTCGGTGTCATGGACACTGTCACATGCAATAAAACATGTCTGTGCGAGCTCGAGCAGATGGTCATCGCTTGCAGCCGTGTGGCCCTTCTGACGCTGACTGAACGCATATTTGAGCGAGGCTGCCATGATCTCCATCAACCGCTCCTGGACCATTGTGTGTCTTGTATTTGTATCCTCGGGAAGGCCAATCGTCAGCTTGTCGGCATCACCTGTGTAGAAACTAGTGGCCAGCTGGATGGCACCGACATAGTCGCCGTGCTCCATCAGGGCGATCAGACGGTCTGCCCAGTTTGACAAAGCTCCTATAGCCATATCATTGAAGCCGAGCAGAAACAGACGTCCCTTGTACGCCTTGAAACTCATGTAAAAGGCATCAGCAACGACACCGTGTAAGGATGTATCCTCCTCGTCAAGTGTCTCGACGACATTTTGCAGTTGCTGTGAGAATAAGTCGGCGTGGTAAATGTAGCGATTGATCAGGTCGAAAGCTTCGGTTACGCGCATACTATGGTCTTCGAGCACGATAAGGCGCTGCGAGATGGTTAGAACAGCGAGAACTGAGCGAGTGAGCCACTGCACAGCTACGATAGCCTCCTCGCACTTCCAGCGGCTTCTAGCTTTGCAGTTCAGGGTTGGCGGCTTGTCGCTAATTTCCGACGGCACCTCTTCGACGTCTAGGACAGTCAAGACGTTTGACCAGCAGTACACCAGCTTGGCCCTAGAGATGTTATCGCCAGTGCGCGGATCCGGAACTTTGAGCTTGACGGCAGGAAACCATGCCAGACAGCCACTCATGGCACTATGCGGTGCCACTTCTTTTGGTCGTGGTGTTTTGTGCTGTGTGTTGGCAACGGGGGTCGTGGAAACAATCACTAGCAGATACGGGGTAAGCATTGCTGTGAGACCCATGGTGTCAGTGGCGCGGTCGACGTTTCCTAGTGGAAGGGGCGCAAATGCCAGTACAGTGCTAGGTTTGATAACCTTGCCGGATACAGGGGGCTTAGTGCCAGGGTAGCGGCCGAGAATACGGCTTGTCTTTACAGACCGGCCCAGAGCGCCAGTTCCGCGGGTTGCGAGATGTGCAAAGGCCATGCCGTGGTTGTCAGCCGATACAAGTGCCGTACGTCGTGTTCCGAGGAAGCCCAGGTTCGTCACTGCAAAGCCGGGCATATGGCCGTCAACAGTGCGACTCAGGTTTTGGGCCTGTGCATCGTCCATAGGCGGAATATAGAGGAATGGCCGCGAGACCCTTGCCAGGTCCCAGGTGAAGATGGAGCCATCTGCGTGGCCACCGGCAACGGTCGTGTGATCTGCAGAAATGGCCACGGATGTGATGGCGCCAGCCTCGACAGCTACATAGTTAGTAACTGTTTTCTTGTATTTGGTATCTTTGATCTCAGAATAGCATACCTTTGGTCCCGGGGCCGATAATCATCTTGAGATGCTGGTTGTAGTCAAAGACCAGTAGAATGCCCTTGGTCGTTCCTAGCACGATAGACGCAGAAATTGCCATACACGTCGGCGAGCCGAAATTGCGCTTGGCCGACTCGGAAAAGGACTGCCCAGACAGCTTTGTGAGCTTGGTCCATCGCACAACCTCCCACGGCGGAGACGGCGTGTCAGTGCTGCTGTCCATGGTCGAAGACGTCTCACCCCCATATGCGTACTGGTTGCTGAGTGAGGACGCGGAGCGGTGGTAGAGACTAGAAGGGTTAAACGCATGCAGCGCTGGCGACGAAGGGCGTGCTGTGGGTGAGAGCAAGCCGCTGCCGGCAAGACTGCCCGTACTTCCACTGGGCGACGCAATACGCGACTGGAAGCGCTGGTCAAAGGGCCGGAAGGACGGACTTGCGCCGCGCAGGCCGAAACGCGACAGGCTGCCGGAGGATGGAAAGACACTGCTGCCACCAAATGAGGATATCATGGAGTGGCGGTTTGAAGCAGCCGAGTCGGGAACGGAGACAAACGAGTCACCACCGGGACTACCCGGCCGCCGGGGTAAGCCGAGTGCCGACCCATCTTCCGAAGCGCTGTCGTTGTGTTGTTGCTCTTCAAGGAGCTCGCGGTAGCGGTTGCGGATGGGCAGTCCATTCTCGCTCTGCACAATGGGTGTAGATGGAGAGTCGATGTGGCTGTCGTCTTTGTCGTCCGAGGTGCCCTCAGTGTCGTCGGTGACTCTCGTCAAGCTTTCCATCCCAGCCCCATTGCCGAGATTATCGTCGTCGTCGGCGCCTCGTATTGTCTGCGCGTCATCGTTGTCGTCGGCATCCGTCTCTGTTGCCTGTGCTCCCGGCTCGGGGAGCTCAAGGATGTCCTCATCAGCACCGTCCATTGCAGTTGTATCTATAGAGCTTGTGCTTGCAGTGCTTCCACTCCTCCGCCCATTGTCGGCCCTCTCCGTCAGACTAGAGCTCATCGGAAAGCAGACATGCAGCGCATGGCGTCGGCGGGTGTGTTGGAAGAGGAGGTAGCTTGGATATAGCTAGCTATCGAGATGTTGTTTAGAGTGTCGTAGCTTGAGGAGACTCGAGGGCACCGGGGGGTGCGTAGCGCAGCACTAGTTGAAAGCGGTTTTCGGCGGATGACAATAAGACGAAAAAGTCGAGCGTCGGAAAAGATAGTCTAGTCTCGTACGAGAAGCGAGAAGCGAGCGTCGCAAGGAGACAGGATGGGGGGGGGGGCAGGATGGAAGCGAAGCTAGAGAAGGGGAAAGAGTAAAGGATCACCGATGAAGAAAATTGAATAACGTTCAGCTGGTAACGGAAATCCGACAATATTTAGCAAATGGTGACAAGAGAAAGCGCGCAAGAGGCTTGGCCATAGATAGTGTGGTCTTGTTGTCGTCGTGGTGCAGATGGAGACTTATACTCTAGTTTAGGTGAGGTATCTTACAGAGAATTACAGGGGGGCATGGTCGTTCTCGCTGTGGCAGCCTGCAGCCTTGGCCGTGCATTGCTCCTTCTGTTTCTGGTTGCTGGTCTCTCTCTCTCTGGTTTGCGCCCTGCTTGTTTCCCATGGTAAAATAGTGGGTCTATCCCGTAGTGCCTTCCCAGCGTCGTCAATCACCTGTGTTGAAATTGACAGGCACTGTAGGCGCGTATCAAGATGTTATTACATAAGACACATTAAATCACAAGCTCAACCTCATCCTCAATCTCAACCTTTCTCTCTACTACACAGGAGTGTATCAACAACCTCTACAATGTCGCAAATAGGCCCGGTCATGCCAGCGCACCTCGCCAAGAGGAAGCGCACACCCGACAATACTAGCGACGGCAGCAATGACGACAGTGGCCGTCGCGTGCGGCATGCATCGCCAGCCTCGTTTGGGCCGACTCTACCATCAGTAGCACCAGCATCAGCAGCACCAGCAACTCATGGGCCTACGCCACCTCCCACTTTTACCGCTAAAAATGAAGACGAGATCGACCTAGATGATGATGAGAGCGACAATGACGCAGTTGGACCTGTCCTGCCTGCCGTTGCTGCTGCAAAGCCTACTCGTCCATCAGCAAACCCTCCTACCATAGGCCCTACCATGGGTCCAACTATGCCGCCTCCAGGTATCAGAGAGGGGCAAGACAAAGCAGATCAGCAAAACTCCAACGACAACGATAATTCAGACTCGGACTCGGACAACTCGGACTTTGGCCCAGCTCTTCCTGGAGCGGGAGAAGAGGTCAGAACTGCAGAACTCAACGACGATATTGCAGATGATGACTCTACACCCTTTGACCCGTCTGCTGCCGCCACGTCCATGCGCGATGACTGGATGCTTGCGCCGCCTACCGACAACACCATTGCCTCCTTGGCGGCGGACCCAACCAAGATCCGCGCGCGCAAGTTTGCTACGGGCAGAGCCGCTGCAGCAGGACAGGCCAAAGCCGGATCAGGAGGGGCTTCAGGGTCTGCCATTGGCAGTCTCTGGACGGAGACACTCGAACAAAAGCAGAAGAGGCTTGCGGATACAGTCCTCGGGCGTGCAGCCGATCCACGCCAGGGAGGTGTTACTTCTGCTACTGCTGCTGTTGTAAGCACGTTCAAGGGTCAAGGGCCTTCAACATCCGCAGCCCTAGCTGCAGCAAATGCAGCACGGAACGCACAAATCAAAGCGTACACGGAGGCAACACGTGGCAAGAGTCTGTATGAGCAACACCAAGAGTCCCAGAAAGGCGAGGGCAGTTCACGAGACAAGCGAGACTCGAGGGACAAGAAAGACTCAAGAGACAAGAGGGACCGCAACAGTCGCGATGACAGAGATGAAAAGCGGGACAGGGATGATCGTGGAGAAAGACGGCACCGGGATAGGAGTCGGGACCACGACAGAAACGATCGGAAAGATAGAGACAGGCGAAGAGATAGGCATAGGGACGAGGAGCATGATAGCAGTCGTAAAGATCACGATAGGCACAGAGACCGGGATGGCCGTGATAGGAGGGAGAGATCGGGACGATCAGAAAGAACGGAGAGAACGGACAGGAGCAGCCGGGACGACCGGGGTGATAAGGACAGGGACAAAAGACACCGAAGAGACCAAGACAACCGGGACCGCCGTCATGACCACCACGATCGTCATCAGAAGGATAGAGACTCCAAGTCAAAGTCTAAAAAGGAGGATGAAGACGATCCGAGTGCGCGCGCGTTTGATCGCGAAAAGGACATGAACATTGGCGCACAATTCAACAACAAGCAGCGCCGCGAACTGGTCACCCGCAGCAACGATTTTGGCGGGAGATTCTCCAAGGGCAGCTTTTTGTAATCACGATGTATATAGGCACAAAAAAAAATCGGAACACGATATATTCTTGTGTATTGGTATTGAATAATCATAGATAACTAAGCTATCGAAGACGTATGGAGACTTGAAAGAGCCCAGTGAAAAGCAAAAGAAAGCAACAAAAAGCAATACTCGCTAGAAGGAGAGATAGCGTCCGAGGAAGAGACGGACTTGAAAAAGAAATTAATAAAACGCCACCAAACACCCGACGTGTTTTTGTTGTCGAAACGCAGCATCCAAACGTACGTAAAATGCCCAAACCCCAAAGACCCAAGCATATAGACAGAAACAGAGGCAGGCCAAAACATAGTAGGAAGAAGGAAGAGGAAGAAGATGATGGTGATATAGAGAGAGACAATAGAAAGACAATATTGCATAAAATGTTTATTCAGCTATATAGTGCACAAGACTTCTACCAAGGCCTAGTTGCGAACACCGGCCTCAAGCTGAGACGGTGTCACCTCAGCATTGGCAGCGGCAACTGCGGGAGTGGCCACTGGGGCAGGCTGGCTAACCTCCGGGGTAGCCTGGTCTTGCCGCCGGCGGAAAGGACGCAAGTTGCTGATCCAATTGCTGCGTGAGGCAGTAGGCTGGGGTTGTTCAGGCTGGGCCTGTGACTCTGACGCGCGGCCATTAGCAGGGGCTGCAGCTGCAGCAGAAACGGCGTCCGGCTGGTTGTATGCGGCGCTGTGAGATCCCATCATGAAGCGGGTTGGCAGATAGCTGCCAGGTCCACGCATGCCAGCCCACGACGAAATACCTGTACCCATGAAGTGGCTACGGTGCCGCGTTGTGGCGGGCTCAAGATTGACGGCAATGACACCAATGGCCGGGCCGTGCAGAGTTGCTGCATCGCCGGCGCCCTCAGCAGGAGGTGCACGAGGCTTGGGTGTATAGTAATCGGCCTTGCAGAGAGGGCAGCACGCACGGCGACTTGTCAGCCAGGGATCGAGGCAGACGGCATGGAATGCGTGGCCACAGGTCAAGCCACGGACATCGTCGTCATCTTCAAGAGTATCAATGCAGATGGCACAAGTGTCACCAGAAGTGCCGACACACTCTGGCGGCAGGGCAGAGTTAATGTGCTCGTCTTCCTCGTCTTCTGACTGATGCTCGTGCTCGTCCGAGTTGCGGTCCTTGCTGTAGAAGCTGGGGTCCTGAGCATCGCCTTCTGCAGATACAACTGAGACGCGGTTTGCGGCGGCGGTGGTGGTGGTAGAGTCGGGGTTGATAGAGTTGCCAGCAGCGGCCGGTGCAGACTCGGCCGTCTTTGTGGTATCGGTTGTCTTCGACTGCTTAGGTGTCGAACCAACATCTGCAGTCGCTATCGTAGTAGGCGTAGCGGGTGGTTGAGGCTCAACAACGGAAGCGATCACGCCAGCAGCAGAGCGAACACTGCTAGGGCGACTCGGCACATCCACGCCGCCACGAGTGGGCAGACCGTTCAGAGCACGCGACGCAACCCAGGTCTTGTACTTCATCATGGGGAATTTCTCGTTGACCTCGTCGATGGTCATGAGCTTCTTCTCTCTGCGGCGACGGCGCGGGTGTGGCATATTTTCCATGTTTATTTGGTCACCTTCTTCAGCAGCAAGGCGCATTTGCCGTGCACGGGCATTGTACCTGAAGCAGTATTTGACACCAACGATAATCCTGATAAGTTAGAAGGTGTTCCCGAGGGTAAAATTGCAGTTGCAGATCAGAAAATTGCTAACCTACCATAGATTTGTAAAGACGACACCAAATCCGAGAGCGACAAAGAACAGCAGAGGGGAACTACCGCCTGGACTCTTGCTACCAGAACTAGTGGTTGTGGTGCTTGGTGCACCGACGGTTGTGCTTGGCGCAGGAAAGAAGGTTGTACTAGGTGCACCAGAGGCAGCGGATGCACTTGTGCTCGTAGTGGCAGCCGCCGAAGTTGCAGCGAGGACCGACGTCGCCTGTCTGGCTACGAGAGCAGCGCCCTCGAGCACAGTGTCGAGAACCGGCATCGTGTCAGTCGAGGTGTCGAACCGCAGGTAGCAGTCAAGCAAACGACAAGCGCTGTAGCAAACGGCTTCTGACTAGTGGTTAAAGAGATGTAGCAGAAAAAATAAAGGAGACCTCAAAGTCGAGGATGACAGGGCGATGCGAAACGGTGGACTAGAGGTTGGCCAGTGTCTACGACGTAGAACAGAGATACAAGGGCAACACGCAGAAGTCGAGCTACTCGGTTGGAGAAAGGCCGTGGTCGTGTTGAGGACACAGAGTGAGACGAGGTGTGAGGAGTCGGGGGACAAGTCTCAAACACGATAAATCAGATGTGTGTACCAATGGTGATGATGGCGATAGGTCGACAAAGGAGTCTAGAGATGAGATGTTAAGATGTCGATGAGGGGGTTGTCGATAGTGATGGCGACCACAAGACTACAGATGCAGGACGGCAGCGGAGAAGTTGACAGTCGACAGTCGAATGCGAATGAAGAAAGGTTGGTGGAACAGGCATGCGAGAGCCAAGTCGAGGCCTACTTATTTCTGAGCAACCAACCGCTGAGATCACTCTGTTTTGTACCGCGGCAGCAGACGACTGTGCGACCGCTGTGGTGAATCAGCAGGAAATGAAAATACAGATAAAGATGCAATGGCCGAGATGGTCGAAATGATGAAATGATAAGAGTGCGTCAGTCGAAGCGCATTCAATCTTGTGGTGTCGGCAAATCAGATTCGAGGTGGAGAGAAAGAAGAAATGACAATTAAGAAATGAGATGAAAAGAGATAAAAAAGAAAGGCGAACAGAAGAGACAAAACGAAAAGAACGAAAGACGGGAAAAGAAATTCGACACTGAGTGGACTTGTGCACTCTAGTTGTCATAGGCCGTAATTAGACTGTTGATTTCTCGACACCGATCGCTTGGCCTTTTGCAACAAAGAGAAATAGGTGTCGCCTCCCAGTTCCCTCGTGGCTTTTTGACTCTTCTGGCGTTGGTTGTCTGAGTGAGTATTCTGGGGCGGTGCTAGAATGAAGAGGCGGAGACTAGATGATAGCCCAGTTGACTAGGCTCAGAGAGATAAGGATCCCCGTAACGAGGGAGTTTAAACGAAGTGAGGGAGAATCCCAAAAAGTGAGGCCGAGAAATGGATGGCGATGTAGAAAGGGCAGGATGGAGAATGGGAAGCGGAAGGGGAGAGGAAACTCAAAAAGGCGAACAGACGAGCAGACGAGGCAGGAGCGAGAGGGGAAGCCCAGACCATGCAGTAGCCCAGAGGGAAGGAGCGAACAGACAAGGCCGAAAGCAGACTAGTAGGCGAGGTTACGGGATTATTGATTGCAGCATGGAATAGGAAAGAGCGCTGTTTAGACTTTAGACTGGAAGAAAGACGGAAAGAGCGGAGCCAGACCCCAATTGACGACGAAGACGACGACGACGATGACTACCTAGGGCATGGAAAAGACTACTGCCATAACTTCCAGAACTTCCATCTTCCAAGATGACTCCTAATACCAAAACCTTCAAACAGCATTCAGCACAGACAGCCAGGTGCGACAGTGCTGTAAACCTGTAAATAATGCAAAACCGGGTAATAATATAATACGTACTCAAAAGGAAGGAGCGACTGGAGCGACTGCAAGCGAAGGCTGGAGGGTGGGGAAGAGGCACAGAGGGAAAGGAAAAGCGGGTATTTTGGCCAGGAAGTGCTGAAGCGGAGGCAGGATAAGCGTCAATAGAGCGTCAACAGACTGGAAGAGGGAAGGGACGACGGGAGAGGGAGGGGCGTATGCTAGGAGAACTGATCAGTTTGCTGGCAGGCGCTGGAAATGGCAAGAGCGCAGCGACGTCAGATCACCGAATGCAACAGGGGTGGTCGATACTACGGTATCCGTTGCCCATCGCACCTTCCCCCATAGCTTCCCTCTTCCTTCAGTTTCACTCAATAGTAGCATTGCTAGCTGAAGAAAGTAGCTCAGACGCTCCTTCCCCTTCAAAAAATATGGAGGAGTTGCAAACGAGTATTAAATTATTTACTTCTGATTCCCTTACTTCCTGATTTGGCAATGGTGCCTACTCTGTTCGCATACTCCGCATACATGTAGATTCAAGTGCACGGGCGGCTATAAATGTACATAGCGGTGCCCATCGCTCCTTCCCATTTCACAAGAAAAAGCTGTTTGCATATTCATTATATCTAATTCGGAATATAGTCCACATCGACTCTGAAAATAGAGGCCAATTCAAGCATCGTAACAGTTGAAAAGAGCCATCAAAAGAAACAATACGAAAAGGGCCAGAAGCTTAGCCATCGGCGATGTGTCTCGGTGGCTGAACGGTACTATTTAACAGAGTGGCTACTTGTGAGGTGCTGTATTTTAGTGACTGTTGTTTGATGGCGGTGGATTCTTGACTGTCGATAATGCTGTGGCTGTCTCAGCTTGCCTGTTTTACTTTGTACTTTATCTCTATGCTTATGCATTTATTAAGGACTCATGATTTGCTTATTCGCTTTCTTTTGATGTTCGATGTAGGGGTCTGTTTAGAATCAAGCATTATACGGAGAGTCCGGCTTGGTCCAGGGCGAATCTGTTGCAACCTCGTAATGAAGACAAGGTGATATGGGCTAAAGAAAATAAAAGTCAATACCATGAACTAGTTCACAGTTCAGAACGCCGGTGACAAAGGGAACAAGACATGACAACCGCTCTATTTTCTATTGGTCCAGTCCTATGAATTTTGCAATAGCTGTTGTTTGTGATGAGAACAAAGACCAGCCAATAGACCAGCAGGCCAACAGACCAAGAGCCAACCACAGCCCAACATCCAGATTGCATGTACTTCGTAGGTTGTAGAGACAGGTAGCCAGCCGTGGGGTGGTTTATTTATTAAGATGCTTGTTTCAAACATTTGGATACAACTGTGTACTGAG
Organism: Ophiostoma ulmi; assembly: GCA_029298715.1. Classification (NCBI taxonomy): domain Eukaryota; kingdom Fungi; phylum Ascomycota; class Sordariomycetes; order Ophiostomatales; family Ophiostomataceae; genus Ophiostoma; species Ophiostoma ulmi. The sequence continues at coordinate 786,657 of JANSLN010000002.1, read as the reverse complement.
TAGTTATTTTTCGTATTGTATCATGCATTATCTTATTTATGTCTATGCAATATATCTACAAGTATATTTTGTACCGCCTCTTTCCGTCAAATGCATAATGAACGATCATCAATGACTAATCGAAAAATAGCAAACAATCATACCATATATTCAGATAAAGTACTGAATCAAACATGAGGAATCGCGGACCACGGTAAATTCAAAGTAGCACGCCCCATCGACAGAATACTCCGAACAGCAAGCATTTAACCGGGGAGGCAGATCAATGCAAGCGCATCACTTTTTGTAACTGTGATGGGTGATAAAACCCAAGAAGGATAATGAGAGACAGATGCAGCACGGTATCGGCGCCTGTGCTTGTGCTTTTCGGTGTAGATCATTTAAGTATATATAATTGGTCTGAACTTTTGGGTAATGACAGAGAGTAGCAGAGTAGGTATTCTCTATTTATGCGTATTTTGCATCCTCTGTTAAGCAGCTGCTATCCGCAACTATGTCTTACGAATCGGCCTCGGGAATCTCAAGAACAGGGGTGGCGATATTAAAGAAAAAGGTGGTATGGGATATATTGAGTGTTTTGCTTCTTCAATCAGGCATCGTAAAAAAGAAGTACAGATAGTACACGAATCATACTATATCTACTACCGATGGCGTTGATACCATTGATACCACAGGAGATAATGGTGTGGTTCACAAGTGTGACTGCGTGGGCTATGTTTGGATGAGTGCTAAAAGGTGTGGTCGGCAAGGAGCAGATGACCTCGCCGTTATCTTGATTGCTTTTGCCGGGCAAGAAAGGGAAAAGGCAAAAGATGTTAGAAACAAAAGCAAGACATACAAGAGACAGAGATACAGAATAAAACAACAGTAGAGACACATGGGCTATTGCATGAGTTGAAAATACATCTATTATCCTTAGACTTGCCAAGTGGTTTGAGTAAGCATATGCGTTTCCTCATCTACTTGTCCACTTGTAAATATGCAAATGTATCTAAATAAAACAGTAGCTACACGACATACACTCGAGGTCTTGCAGCTAGATATTCACACGCATACAAATTATATAAATTTATATTAAGAAAATAAACAGACGGACTTGTATCACGTCCGCACACGACAGGCATTAGCGTATTCGTTTTCACTGCTGTTTGAACGGTCATTGGTTAATGGCTATATTGAACCCGACATTCTGGCCGCAGATACGGGAGCCGTGTTTACTTTTCCTGTTGTTTACTTTGAAGCTTGTTTCGATAACCATTTGCTCTTGTGTGATCATGCTCTGTAGCTAGGCCGGTCGCGATTCAGGCCACCGTGATTCAATGTCTCTCTCGCCCTCTCAACCTCACGACTGCCTGACAGCCGCGTCTGCCGGTGCTCGTGTGCAGACCGACCACGATTCGTCAAGCACAAGTACTAATTCCATATCCTTCTGCAGAGGCGGCATGCATCACCGCTCCATTCCCTCTTTGGTCATGTCCTGTCAGTTGACAAGCAAAAGCTCCCTGATCGCCGCCAGGCCAACACTCTTCCGCCCTACGCCGATCCTCGCATTACCCCACTCTACTACCTATTTCCTACTCGTTTTTACGGACGGTCGCGTTCAAGTTAGCATAAGCATATTCACTCATCTGTGGGGTTTGCGGAAGCCTGACTGCTGTAAATATAGTCACTCTGCTTACAACATAGTTCAAATGCGCAATATACTACGCACTTTATACGCCATCTACTTTGCAAATCTACCGAATATTGACTGCAGCGTCGCATTTCCATCTAGAGACCAGCCCCCTCTGGTATGATGTACACATACCCTACAAGAATATATGCGTCATAAATACGCACAGCCAGTGTGTGTAATACAGTCTCGCTCTCGCGGTGTCGTACGGCAGCTAAACTTTTAATGTGGGTAGAGAAAGTAGAACAAATCAAACAACTCCTCCGCAATATCTTTACGCCTCCACGTTTGCGTCTGCATTCGCAGTGGTTTTTCTCCCCTGCCGTCTCAAGTGAGTCTCAGTCTCAAAAGTCCATGTGTAGGCCCCTTTTGGAAATGTCGAGTCTCGAATCAAGTATAAATATGTGTGGACAGGAGTGAACAAAGCGTGGCTGTGCAAGTTGGATCGTGAAAATGTAAAAATGGGAAGGGGAAAAAATTCCATAACTGACGACGGGAAAATAAGAGACCGGATGAGTCCGTCTGTCTGGCCGAGGAAGGACTCTTGATCCTGCACCTTGCCCAAGACAGTTAACCTTTTTGGAACGAGGGAAAAACTAGTCTCTGCTACTCCATGATCCGTGATCCGTTCTCTGTATCCTTCTCTTGGCCGTACTTACAGTCCTCTACAGACTTGGCTAATCAGGCTGAGCTGGCCTGGCCCAGCTGCTTGGCTCTATCAAATGTGCCAATATCTAGAGAGTATTAATGCCAACTGTTCGATAAGCCACAGTTAGTAGCTACAAGTAGCAGGGAGAGAAGAGGTCACCTGGCCTGCCAAGCGCGCCCGTTAGCCATCTAGCCCATTCACCCAGTCTTGGCCCTCGTTTAAGACTATGTACCATACATTGAACTCTGCGGAGTAACTCCCGTCTACAGTTCATCCGTGTTCCGTTCTCCAACTTGGACCTGGTCGTAAGATCGGGGCGATCGGGTAAAGAAATGCACATGCATGTCGGCTGCGATCAAACAGGAAGTGCAGCTTTCTGAGAATTAAATGCGATAATAAAAATTACTTGATATGGTCAGACTGACTTTGGACTTTCCGGTTGAAATTTGGAATAGAAAATAGAAGATAGAAGATAGAAAAAATAATAGAAAAATACAAGGACGGATGACACGGAAGAGTCAAGTCTCCCAAGACATGATCCCGGGGCATGCCCGACAACAACTGCATGCCAGTCACTGTCGAGGGGAAAAGAGGAAAAGAGGAAAAGAGGAAAAGAGGAAAAGAGGAAAAGAAAACAGTCGACAGAACTGACGCCGTCATGATGCTGCCATGCCACTACAATATTGCTCAAGTATGCAAGTTGATACTAGCAAGAGTATTGTCGAATGCCGTGACACCCGGGAAGGGTGTGGTCGTACCACTCAATTTTCCGAATCTCACATCATGGAGGCAATTATCCCTGAAGCATCATTCAAGCAAACTCTGGAATCATGATTCTCTTGGGTTTGCTATTTACCTTCATGGCTTTACGTAGGCGCTTGAATTTGTTATTGATATGGCTGTTTTCTTTTGAATTAGATTATAAGAAATAGGGGGAAAAGAGCAACAATCTAAACACAAACGTTTTTTTATTTTTTTTTAAAAAAAACATAGCAATACAAGTCTAGAACTTATTATTAACAACTAAAATCCGCAGGTGAAAGGTCAATCATAAACAATCTATACTTAATGTTGACGCATTTTTTTTAAAAAAAAAAAGGTAACTGGATATGCTCATTAATCAAAAATATATAGGTCGAAATGCGACGAGAAAGGGAGAATAAACACTCAAAGTAAATCAAAGAAACAACAATTTGAACAGAAACTACAACGCTCAGTCCATCATATCTCTCCGATCTCCCAGCGGCGTAGATTGGTCAGAATCGGACTGGCCAGCCTGCTGTTGCTCTTCATGACGAGGTGCAGGCTTCCGGCCCAGGCTCAGCAGCCGCTTTAACCCTGTCGGTGCCTTGGCTCCTTCTGCTAGATCTTCCGGCTGGTACGTGTACCACAGCCGCGGCACCACCAGCCGGTACGGCACTGTAATCCCAGACGGGTCCTTTGGATTGACCTCTACATTCAGTCGGATATCGAGGCCACCCTCCAGGTTTACCTCAAAGTCACCCTTCTTCATCTGCTTGCTCTTGCGGCCTGTCAGCGTCCGGTAGAATGGCCGCATTGGAGGTCCTGCTCCAATACCGCCCTCGGACGCTTCTAGAGTGGTTGCCGACGCGCCGTGCACATCAGGCGCCGTCTGACTGCGTCGCGGCACTATGGGACGCCGTCTCACTGAAAAATAGCTCTCATCGCCATTTTCAAACTCGTTATGACTGTAGTCTTCCCCAACGCCCGCTCCAAGCGCCGTGGCTGATCCAGCACCGCCCCTAATTCGTGCTTGCTGTGGCATGTAGCGCCCACCTCCAGGCACGTCTTCCATGCTGCTAACCGTGCTCTGGTCATCTTCAGGGTACCGAACGCCGCCCTGCACACCGTTGCCACGTCCTACAGCACGTGAAGCCTGTTGGCCATAGCCTGTAGTGTAGTTCATGGGCACCTTGGGTGGGATGGCAGGTGCGCCGGCCTGCTGGCGCTGGTTATTCTGCCATGCCTGTGGTGGTGGTTGGTGCTGTGGTGACTGGTGTTGATACTGTTGCTGTCCCTGTTGCCCCTGCGGCAAGACTTCTTCGCTCTCGGGACCCCAGCTTCCGTCAATACCACCGCCGTCAACCGACTTCTGCCGACGGTTGCTCAACCGCCGGAACAGATTTGACGGCCCGCGTGTCAATGAGAATGACCGTTTGGGTGCAACTCCATCGGCACCCCCAACAGGCCGCTGAGCCACCGAGTCTACGGAGCGCCGGCCCCTGTTACTGAGTCGCCGCAGCAGTCCACCTCCACCCGACAATGGCGGTCGAGAGGGGTCGTTGCCGTTGTACGTGTTGTTTTGGAAGGAGTGCTTGCGCGAAAAGAAGTTCTTGCGGCTGCCGTTGGGTGTACCGTTGGCCGTCATGTTGGCCTCTGACATGTTGGCCTGGTTGGGTGTGCCCGGCGGCGTCGAGCCCGGTACGTATGGCTGGATTGAGCACCAATTCCGGTGCGGCAGCAGCGTCTTGTTGTTGCGCGGCTTGCCGTCCACTCCGTGACCGAATATGGGAATCATGTCCTCATCTGTCTCCTTGTCGAAATGATGAACCTTGTTTCTCTTATTGAGAACGTCGGCCAAAAGATCAGGTGGCGGTGTGTTGGCAATTGCTGACGAGACCACATTGGGCATGTAGCGGAAGTCCTTGTGCTTAACCAGCTTCTGCTTGGGGTTGGAGTAAAACCGGCCAATAGCTGCTAAATGCACGTCACCACTGAGAAGTGTGATGCGAACAGACTTGTCCGCCGCCAGGTCCTGAAGGTCCTCGATAACAACCTTACGCTCATCCTTGTGGCTCTTGGCGGTCCAGTGGTCATCGAGATCATCCAGAATCTCGACTCCTCCGTCAAAATGGTTCAAAAAGTTGCCCAGTAGACCAGCCTTGCCCAGCAACTTGACAGGCTCCATCAGTCGTGATGTGAGAACGTTCTCTAGCCACACAAGACGTGGGTATGCAACGGGAATGCCCAGCTGCACCAGCAGATGCTCTGTCTTGCCCTTTTCAATCTCTGCATAGCAGCGGTCGATAATCCGCTTCCACGTCTCATCTTGCAAAACATCATCGCGCGTACGCTCGGTGCGACAATCAACAGCCAGCAGCGCCACCTTGGCACCGAGGTGCATGAATACGCTGCGGCCGACCTCCTCAATGTAAGGGCCGGGAGACTGGCCTAGGATCCAGCTCGGCTCCGACTCTTCCGTCTCGCCCACCACGCTCTGGTGCTGGAAGAGCATGTAGTACTTGAATGCAATGTTTCCGAGACCGGCAAACACGGGAGAGTTCATAAAATGGTGGGGGTATGAACCGAAACCGTCAATGATATCGTGGTCGTCGTACATGTTCACCATGGGAATCTGAGAGTTGGCAAGCGAGAACAAGCCCTGTGAAAACCACATGGCATATCGGTTAAGGTAGAATGTCTCGAGCTCGTTTTGCATTTCCGGCGTAAATGGTGCATTGCCCTTTGTGATAGGATTTCGGATGCTGAGCCACTCTCGGAAGATTTTCGTCTGGTTCATAACCGCGTCATTGTAGACCTGGTCACCGCCGCCAATCATCACATGAAACGGCTGTGTCTGGTGGTTGTTGAGGACATCTCGCCACATAGGATCGGGGCCACTGAACTCGTTAGAATCTACACTCTGGCTAAAACCGTTGCAAGAGTAGAACATGATGTGCATCGATTGGCCTTTGGCAGGTACCCAGAAACCCGTAGGTGGACCTCGGTTGATGCGGTAGGCGATGCGCTGCTGGTGATCGCGCAGCTCAACTTCAATGTTGAACCGCCAAAAGGTCACGCCGCGCTCGACATGCAGTCTGAAACCGCGCACATCCTTAAACTTTCCGGCCTTTTCGCCATCAGTCTGTGCTTTCTTGAGCCGGGATGCGAATGAGCCTGGGGAGTCGGTTGATGCGCCCTTGGTACTGTCCGCAGAGGATCTTATCTTCTCAAACAAACCGGTGTCAGTCTCATCGCGAGACAAGTCTTTGGCCTCCTGCAGATGCTCGACCGGGCGCACATAAAGTGTCTCGCCATTCCGTCCCAGCTTTGGGTGGCCAACAAGGGGATCCACGTGCTCGGGTGGCAGTGTTCCCTCGACCTCGGATGGCGGTGGAGGCAGAAGCTCGAGCGGCTGGACAAAGAGACGCAGCATGGGAGCAATATCATAGGACGAGTCCGTGTCTCTAGTGACAATCATGACACTGCCACGCCAAAACTCCTTCTCGGAGGGTGCCTTGGTGCTGCCGTTGCGGCCGTTGCGGGCAACTGATGTCTCCTTGCGAATGCCGCAGTACCGCAGCAGGGGTCCGCAAACCAGGTGCAATGGAGGCTTGAAGCGCGATGGGCCATTGGCCTCATCATATTCACCATCAAAGGCCTCTGCCTTTCTTGGCCGTGCACCGGAAATGCTGCCGCGTCTTCTTCCCTCCTTTTCCCACCAGGCTTTGTCGCTGTCAGATGGGATGCTGGGCTGGTCTTTCAGGTCAAGAAGTGGCCCTGACAGAGTGCCAACAATCCCCTGCTTCCACTCATCGAGATACTCCGTGCGCTTAAACTTTCCCTGGCCGGGGAGGAAGTTGTTTCGCGAACGATACACCATTTTTGAGATATGGTGGTGATGGGGATCGTTAAAGTGGCGATCTTGACGAGATATATGATCACTGCTGTTGTCATAGACATCATCCTCGAATCTAGCAGTCCGCTTCGGCGGTACTCTATCAACCGAGCCAGCTGTTGCACCCGCTGCACCAATGGCACCAATGGCACCAGCAGCCATGGCCGAATCAGCCAAGCTGCCTCCATTGCTGTCAAAGGGCCCATCCAAGCCCCTCGCACTCCCATTCTGAGCAATTGCCCGGTTGGGATCTGTATTTGCATACACGCCCGGCTGTGGCCGTCTCTGACTAGGAGACTTGACCAACTTTGCGGGTTGGTGAGCGACGAGAACTGCTTGAGGCTGTAGTCTGATGGGAGATTGTGCAGGTTGGATTATAGGTCGGGGCTGTGACTGCGGCGGCGGCGGCGGGACAGGGTCGTACACCTGCAAATTTGCTTCTGCAGCTTCAGCGGGTAATGTTCTCGGCACCGCATCGGACGGGGCATAGCCGTGTTGAGATGGCTCGTTATGTGGCTGGACTGCTGGATAGCGCCTTTCAGCTTCCGCCCGCTTGTTGTACCATGGTTCATTGGGAGGGTCCTTATGCAGCTTTGCCGAGCGTACACTACTCTGTCTCTGGGGAATAACATTGGGACCAGCGGTGGGTTGGTCATATAACGTCGACGGCGAATCCTCGGCGTGCGGTAGTCTCACATCGTTGCGTGCAGCTCGTTCACGGAAGCTCAGATTGCGCTGAGGGATTCCAGACTCTGCTGCTGGGATGTTGTCCTGATGTTGATATTGAGGCTGAGGTTGACGGTGCTGGGGGTTTTCAGACTCTGGAGGAGGAGGGGGTGGCTCGTCAGAAAATCCAGATGGAGGAGCTCGGTCGGTTGTAGGGTACTGGTATGGTTCCTCCACGGGGCTGACGTCGGGCTGGAGTAGTGGCCGAGGCTCGAAATCGGCTGAAGGGGGTGGTTGGTCGTAGAAGCGCACTTGCTGGGGGTAGTGTTGTGGCTGTTGAAGTTGTGGAAGCTGCGGCCGTTGTGGCTGTGGTTGTTGTATCTGCAATTCCTGCTGCTGTTGCTTTTGGTATTGGTACGCAGGTTGTGTCCGTGTTGATTCTGTTCTGTCAACTTGCTGAGCTTGCTGGGCTTGCTGTGGTTGCTGCTGTTGTGCGCTTTGCGCTGGGCGCTCTGCGGCCCGGCGATGCTGTCTTTCGCGAGCCGCCTGCTCAGCTGCTTGAACACGAGCACGTTTCTCCTCCTTGGTGATGCTGTCTAGCGTCAATTCCAGCTTCTGCAGCGGCGAGCGGACGCTGTCAAACATTTTCGTCTGGTCGGCCTGGTTGCCGCCAGTTGAGAGAGAAACACGACGCTGGGGCGCGTTGCCTTGGGAGGTCATGTCGATTGCCTGCTGCACCATGACTAGCTGCGGTCTTGCGCCGCCGCTAACAGACTGCCGCCGCCCTTTAGGGCCAGAGTTGGGGTCATTTGGAATGCGGGAGCTCCCATCTGGCGCGCGAGCAACGCCAGTGCTCTGAGGCACAGGACCCACACCTGCCATGTAATGTTGGTCGGGGGTGTCAATGTCCATCGAATCTCCCGTTGCCTGGAAGTCCTGTAGCCGTGCGCTCCGGGGCGAGCTCAGTGAAGATGAGGGTGGGTAGCCGTAGGTTGCAGTATTTATATTAGGAGGCCGGTAGCTCGAAGGTGGGCCACGAGGCACTTCTGGGGCTGCTGGAAGAGGATCGTCGTCGTCGTTGTGTCGGGCGTAATGACTGTACTGATCGTGGCTGTCTGGGGGGAAGCCACTGTAGTCAATGTCGTTGCCTTGGGTGTTCTGGTTGTTATAGTAGAGCTGCTGCTGTTGAGCACGGGTAGCATTGGTAAACTCGGCGTTGTAGGAAAGCGAAGGAGGTCGAGGAGCAAGACCATGAAATTGAGAGCTGGTGGGCGATGCGTAGGGGGTGAACGCAGGCTCGGTCGGTGCCTCGGTATTTGTAGTCTGAACAGATGCACGGTTAGGCTTGGGCTGAAGCAAGGCTGACGTTGTTGACAGGCTGGGTCCAACGCCAGCAGTAACCGTAGTAGTCGCAGTCGCATTCGAATCGTTTGGGTCATTAGATTGGGCGTACCGGGGGTCGGGCAGGTCGCCCCAATACGGCGCGTTGGCGGACATTGCAGCCAGAAGAGACCTGAGACAATACGGGACGAGGAGTGAGATGCAATGATTGCAAAAGATTAACCCGAAGATCAGAAGACCAGAGAGGGTGGATAGCAATGGTAGAGGAAGAAGAAACCAAAGACCAAAGACCAAAGACGGAAGACCAAAAAGATGGGGTGGATTGACACGACAGCAGCCGGCACAAGTGGCACGAGTGGCACGAGTTGGGCTGCCTGGTGCGAGCCTGATGTGATGAGTTTGAATTGAACAAGGGAGTCAATATATTCGTCGGTACTTGATTCGAGATTGCTATCTTGTATGCAATACAGGAGAAGCTATAGGGCGGCTTGTGGGAATGAAGCCGAGACGTCCAAAGTCCAAGTCGAGATCGAGGAGGTCGAGGATCAGCTGTTGGGCCAAGCTTGCGGTGCGCCGTAAGATGCACAAAGAATGCGCAAAGAGCTTAAAGTCGACGATGATCAGAATTGAAGATGAGTGCTAAAAGAGACGAGACCCGACCAAGCTGTCGACAGAAATCGACGAGGAGAAGCCGACGACTAAAAACAATGGCAGAAAAAACTGGAAGAGCTGGGCTTACTGGGCGACTCGGAAAAATGGGAGGTTGAATATGTGCTAGGGGGTGGTTTGTTCCTTCCTGTGAGCAAACAACTGAACAGCACAAACACTGAAAAGAGTAAAAACAGCAGTTCAGTTGCTCAGGACTGCCTGGTAGCGCCTTCCCAGCTTGACATGACCCTGGTCACTGTGACGGGAGCTATTCGCGGTGGAGTCGTTGGGAGGCTGGTAGACTGAATTATGACTTGTAAACTGGGTAGACTCGTCCGTTGCATTTGCTGACTTATTGCATGAGGCTGGATAGCGAGGGTCGAGGCTCTTTCCATTTTGACTTGACCAATTTCGTACAATTTAGAGATCAGTATCAATAATGGGAAAGAGCGATGGGCGGCATGATATCTGCTTCCTCGAGTTTGTCACAAACAAAGTAAGTCGGATCCAAGTTGGGTGATTGCGACCCAGTCCGCAGCGCTACACGGACGTGCCTTCCCGAGACAAGCTATTCATTAATTAAAACGATAAATTATTTGTGTTATTGTGTTATTTTTGGGTACAGCTGTCCTGGAAATTCCATCTTATCTTGTGCTCCGATGCCCTGTTGTGTAAGTCGAGTGTCGCCCCTTCCCTATTTGCTCGCCCTAGGTGTGTAAGTCCTGAACAAAGACGATCGGGACCAGCCGGTTTATCTTAGCATTTTAACACTTTAGCACTTTAGCACTCTTGCCCCTGCCGTTAAGAGTAGCCATGTAAGATATGTGTGTCTTATATAAGCATCAACTGGATGTGTCAATGTCTTCTCTGAGCATTGCTGAACATCACGATGCACTCACAACAGCAGCGTAGACAGCACCAAATCAGCGCATATTTCTGAAGATTTTTTCTACCGATCTTGCGACGAGGTTGACCTCCTACCTGCAGCCCTAGTTTCTGTTAGCGCTGGTAGACCGCCAATTCGCCAGCAAAGCGACCAGTTTTCGACCCGCAGCTGTGAGTTGTCCCATCTTCGACACCGACTCGACTTCTATGACCCATTTAATGGCTCTCATGCTGCAGGTGCCTTGACATCCCCTGAAATGCTCATACGGAGTATGCCTTAGATACTCATCCTCGGCCCATAGTCGTATGGATACATCTCCTGTAGCTATACCTCTGGCGGAGGATCTCACCGTCTTTTCCGGGACCGGGGAAGCCACACGGCACCGGCAGTAAAAACTACAGCCGCGACGGACTGTGGCGTATCCCAATGCGCAGAAGCACAGATCCGAGGCAGCCTTGAGGAGCTAACATACCGTGTGGGTTCCTCGATGGCAAGTAGTCAGGGGAGTCAGGGACACCTGCATTCCAGTTGTTTCGTCTAGCTAGCCACCTAGTCCATGACCTGTAGATCCTGAAGAAGCTCTGCTATTGGCAATGCTTGGTCAGTCCTGGGAAGTGTTTGCCTTTGGTTTTCTTGTTTGCCTGCCACTTTTTGTTTCTCGGGCCTCTCAGCAGAAGCAAAACATTAGACCTGCAACACTGCCAAGCAGCCAAGCCTGGTGAATACTGTTTCCCAGCCAAGCGTCTAAATAAAGGATAAAGATAATTCACTGAAAAATATAGTCACTAGCGAGTGCTCTCAGTTGCACAGAGCATTACGACATTGTGCTGTGCTTGATGATGGGCCATGTAAAGGGTATGTGTGTCCGCATGCACATTATCGCTGCAGCAAGGTCCCGCCATGTGTACATGTAGTACATGGAAAATGGATATCTTCATCCAGATCAAAGCCCGCGTTACACAGGCGTGAAAGAAAGATCAAAGCCATACCCTTGTATACGATGACTAAGCACACACGTGCGTGTGCGTTTTACCAGTTACAAGTACTTGCGACGCCCCCTAGATCTGATACGCGAAGTAACGGGGTACTCGCCGCCCCTTCCTTCCAAATCTGGTTTTATTGAATGCCGCGGCAGGCCAACCCAAAACAGCAGGAGCTCTCAAGCCTGCATGCAGCAATAACGTAAGCTTATTATATTACTGACAACGACGGTCAGCAAAAATAAGCAGCAGAACAAGTGAGAAAGTGAGAGCGACCCCCAATCCCGAGGCCGTTGCATCTGGATCCTCATCCTGAAGCACGGGATGACGGTGCAACTTCAAGTAGGCCAAGGACGGGGTCGACACAATGAATGTGATGCGAATTGGCGATTTTGGCCTACATGCGTCTTAGTCGCCATACTTTTGACTCTTTCCGCATTCAATTTGATCTAATCAAGCCTGCTGTTCCTTTCATATTTTTCCAAGAATTTTATTTTTCCCTTTTGCCTCCGGCAATCGCAGTCCAACTGCGCCGCTATTCTGGGGCCTATTCAGTAATTAGTCACCTAGGATTACGTCGTGGGTTTTAGCTGCCAGCCTGGTCGTTAGCGTGCTTTTCTGCAACGCTACAACGCTATATACTACGCTACGGCGCTATTCGATCTACCCTAAGCCCCTTCCTCAATAAGAAGTTAACTGTCCTCTTCAATCGCTCCTCTAAAAGACACCCCCCCCCCCCCCTTCACCTCAATCTATCGTCTATTACATCCTCGTCCTTGGCCGGAACAAAGAAACCGTGTTGGCCAACAGGCCACAACTCCAGCTTCGACATTACTCTACTGACATACCTCTACTTTCCGATACTCTCTACCATTACTATTTGCGCCGTCTTCTTTATCCCAATCCGTCTATCTGCTGGAATCAGCCTGACTGCCCCGATGAGGCTGGGCTCTTCATCGTCTCTAGCTATCCGTCTGTAGGCGGCTCTCTCTTCCCTTCTCGTCTCCTGTCTATACTCTCGTCTCGGGCTTTTATCAAACTACTCAGTCTTTATCTACAAGACATCTCCGTTGGCACTGCTGAGCTCGTGCCTGCGTTATCCTCCTCGACCTCGACCTCGACCATGAAGTCATCCACCCTCCTTGCCGGTCTCGTTGGCCTGGCTTCTGCCGTTTCTGCCACAACTGCAACAACACACAAGTCTACGCGGCGTGATCACGACACAAACGATTACTATGTCCTTCACCTCGATGCCGATACCTCCCCCGACCAGGTAGCCCTGCGGCTTGGTCTCGTGCACGACGGTCAGCTCGGCGAGCTCCAAGGCCACCACATCTTCTCCAGCGCCAAGCAAGACGACGACATTGTCAAGCGCGAGCTGGCTGCATACAGACGGCGAAAGCGGTCTTTGGGAGCTGTTGCTGGGCGCAGCACCCTGGACGGTGTGCTTTTTGCGCAGAAGCAGGTCCTGCGCAACCCCTGGGAGAAGCGCGTCATCCCGCCGAAGCCGGAGTCGGCGTCGTCGCTAGTGGACGCCATTGTGCCCAAGGCTGAAATTCAGCCTGCTCTGCAGACAAAACAAAGGGCCGTAGCTGATGCCCTCAGCATCAGCGACCCCATCTTTAAGGACCAGTGGCATTTGTACAATACCATGTATGCCGGCCACGATGTCAACGTTACCGACGTCTGGCTGCAGGGTATCACAGGTCAGAACACCACTGTCGCCATTGTCGACGACGGTCTCGATATGTACAGCGACGATCTCAAGGCAAACTACTACGCCAAGGGCTCCTATGACTTCAACGATCGCACCCCTGAGCCCCGTCCTCGTCTTAGTGATGACAGGCACGGCACGCGCTGCGCCGGCGAGATCTCCGCCGTGAGAAATGACGTTTGCGGCGTGGGTGTCGCATATGATTCCAAGATTGCCGGATTGCGCATTCTCTCCAAGGCCATATCGGATGCCGACGAGGCTGTCGCACTGAACTACGACTTTGACAACAACCTGATCTACTCTTGCTCTTGGGGCCCGCCCGATGACGGCCGTAGCATGGATGCCCCCGGTATTATTATTCGTCGTGCCATGCTCAATGCAGTCCAGAAGGGCCGACAGGGCCTCGGCTCCATCTACGTCTTTGCAAGTGGCAACGGTGCTGCTTCAGAGGACAACTGCAACTTTGACGGCTACACCAACAGCATCTACAGCATCACCGTCGGCGCTATTGATCTGCAGGGCCAACACCCCTACTACTCTGAAAAGTGTTCCGCCAGTCTAGTTGTTACTTACTCTAGCGGTGGCGGCGAGGCCATCCACACGACCGACGTTGGCACTAATGCCTGCTACTCTGGCCACGGTGGCACCTCTGCTGCAGCACCCCTGGCCGCGGGCATCTTTGCTCTGGCCCTACAGGTGCGTCCCGACCTGACCTGGCGCGACATGCAATACCTCGTTATGAACACGGCCGTGCCTATCAACACGGACGTCGAGGGCGAGTGGCAAAAGACGTTTATCGGCAAGCAGTACAGCCACACCTTTGCCTACGGCAAGGTCGATTCTTATGCGCTTGTTGAGGCGGCCAAGACCTGGGTCAACGTCAAGCCGCAGGCCTGGTTCTACAGCCCCTGGATCCATGTCCATCAGCCCATCCCCCAGGGTGATGTCGGTCTCGCTGTTGAGCTTGAAGTTACTAAGGACATGCTCGACGAGGCCAATTTTGAGCGCATCGAGCACGTCACTGTCACCATGAACGTTGAGCACACGCGCCGTGGCGATATCAGTGTCGATCTGTTCAGCCCCGAAGGCGTTGTCAGCCACCTGTCAGTCACCCGGAAGATGGACAACATCCGCGCTGGCTACGAGGACTGGACCTTCATGAGTGTTGTGCACTGGGGTGAGTTTGGTGTCGGCAAGTGGCGTCTTGTCGTCAAGGATACCATTGTCAATGAGCACAAGGGTAACCTGACCGATTTCCACGTCAAGTTCTGGGGTGAGTGTATCGACGCCAAGAAGGCCACCCTGCTTCCCATGCCCAACGACACCGACGACGACGATCACGATGTTACCGTGACTACTACGCTACCGGCAGCGACGACGACACTCTCCTCCTCCACCATCTCTACACAGCCTGCTGTGGTCACCTCGAACCCTGCCGATCATCCTGACCGTCCTATCAAGCCAACAGCCAGCACGACCCTGACCACATCCACTTCCTCTACTTCTGCCTCGCCCACGGCCAGCAGCGGCTCCGGTTCAGAGACTGGGCACGAGGCGTCGCCCAGTGGCAGCAGCACCAACACGTCGTGGCTCCCTGCCTTCCTTGCCAACATGTCGACCAAGAAGCAGATCTGGGTGTATGGTGCGCTGGGCTCCATTGTGGCATTCTGTCTGGGCCTTGGCGTGTACCTGTACATGGCCCGTCGCAAGCGCCTCCGGAACGATCCTCGCGATAACTACGAATTCGAGCTTCTCGACGAGGAGGAAGGCGAAGCTCTCAACGGCCGTAGTGGCCAGGGCGAAAAGGGCATGGCCAGTATTCGCAAGGGTCGCCGCAAGGCCACACGTGGCCGTGAGCTGTACGATGCCTTTGCCGAGGGATCCGAGGATGAGGACGAAGAAGACGACGAACACACTGAGCGTACTGGCCACGGCCACGAGGGCGTTCGCCGCTTCAGTCTGAGCCTAGATGACGATGAGGACGAGGACAGCTACGATGGCGCCGATGCTAACCACGGCAAGAAATACCACGACGGGTCGGATGAGCACTTGTCTGGTGGTGGTGGTGCTGCTACTGCAGCAAAAACAGCTGCAACCCCTGCGGCAGCACCCACCGCTCCTTCGGCAGCAGCAGCATCTACAGCAGGTGCTCGTCGCGGTGTGGCCGACAAGGACGAGCTACATGTCATTGGCGACGACTCGGACGAGGACGACTCGGACGAGGAGGGCTCTGACAGCGACGAGGACAGCCAGCCCTCTCCGGCCCGCCGCGGCGACAGTGCACGGCTTCTCTGAGTGTAAGGGGCCATCATTTGGTTGACTTATCTGTTTGCCTTTTCTCCTTTTTGTCTTTGCCTTATACCACTATCGTGTCGGCCTATAAACAACAGATGTCCATATTGCCTTTGTTTTGCTTACTTGTCTTGTTTAGCTATCTTTGAACTTCTACCTATTGAGTCGGCGTTTTGCAACAGCTTGATTTTTTGTATTTCCCATCAAGATCATAAAAGGCTATTCTATTCATACTGGGAGTTATTGATAGCATTACTTGCGGCAGCCTCTACATAGCACATTGTTTTTGTTTATCGCTTATTTTACTTGGATCAACTCCAATGTGTCCTCTCTTTGCTCTACTTCGCAGTCATTATAGAATTGTTTGAATACCATTCACAAAGTCACCTGGTTGAATGATGTGATATCGGTAATGTCTCTTGTAAATAAATACAAAATGGGGGATTGAGCAAAAGGCAAGGCAGAAACAAATCAGAACAAGATATAATAGAATGACAAGAAATGCAGCGTTCTCCAAAAGAAACGTTCCCGGATTTCATCCTCATGCCGCCAGCACGCCGTCCTTTTCCATCTCCTTGACGTAGTCCTCCCATACGGTCGACACCGCGTCATAGTATTCAATGTGAGCGTCGGCGAGTCCACCCAGTTGCTTCTTGAATTCCACCCGCTTGATCCGCTCAAAATCGGCCACCTCCTTGACAACCTCCTCGTCAAACAGTTCACTCGTCTTCTTGGCCCGCTCAACTTCGGCCGTCAGCTCCTCTACCCGCAGCTCGAGCTTGCGCTGCCGTTCGCGCCGGCTCTGCTCGTGGTCTACTCCCCGTACATCCTCGAGCTTACTTCTCAGGAACCCGCTCGCGCCCGCCAGTGCTCCACCGCCACCGCCTGTGACATACGACGTCACACCACCAGCGCCGCCACCGCCGCCGCCGCCATTGTTGACGCCGTTGTTGTTGCTCGTCGAGCTAGAGCCGCCTGCACCAGAGGCTGAGGATTCGCCTGCATTGTCGCCCGCGCTGTTGTTGGCACTGCCTCGCCTTAAACGGCCGCCTTCGCCAGCTGCCAGTCCGCTGTGGTAGTAGCCGCCCGACATCATGGCCAGGTGGTCGCGGTCGGCCGTGCTCTTGTTTAGGTACTCGGTGAGCTGTTCGTAGTCAAGCTGCTTTTGCTCGCGCGCCTTGAGCAGATTCTTGAGCGATCCGCTGTAGGCAACCATGTCGCGCAGACTGCCGAGGTAGTCCTGGTCGGTCGTGTCGCGCAGCTCGCGCAGACCAGCGGCTGTATCCTCAATCGACGCAGCGAAGGCGCGCACAGCACCTTCAACACCAGGCTCAAGCGTAATGAGTTTCTGGAATTGCTCGGCGAGGTCCTTCAGATCAGTCTCGATATCGGCCTCGCGCCGCACGACACGCGCAACCACCTTCTCGACGTGGTTCAGGTCTTCATCCAAACGGTCGCTCTTCTCGCGCACCTCGACAAACCGACGATCGAGCCGGTTTACTTTGGTAAATACATTGATAAAGCTGTCGGCAAAAGCATCGAACATGCTTCCTGCGACACCGCCGCTGCCCTGGTCGCCACCGACAGAACTGCTGCCAGCACCACTGCCGTAGCCGCCGCCTGCACCATAGCCGCCGCTAGCGCCATAGTTGCCGTCAGAGGAAGCCCGCACAGAGTGGCTGCGCATGGTAGCGTTCCATTCTCCCGACTCGAGAAAGTTGTGCAGAAGGGGTGCGCGGCGCAAGACGGGGTGCTGTGAGCAGCGGGCGAGGAAGCGTTGGAGAGAGTACGCACGGCGTTTGGTGAACTCGGGACCGAAGCGATCGCCGGTGACGCGGACCATGCGCTGCTTGTCGGGCACAGGAGGAACAGCGCAGGCCGGGAAGTCTTTGGAGAGCGAATTGTAGAGGTACAAAAAGTCGGTAAAACGCCGACGAACTGCTACGGTGGGTTTCTGGAACGAAGAGAAGGTGGACTGTTAGTTAGTAAGAGTTACGAACAAATAGAATAAACCAAAAGAAATACATACATGAGTCGTGACGAGATACGAGGTGAAGGGGTTGCTGCCGCCCTCGTTCTCGGTCAACGGCGAGGAGACCCGACACTGCAGCACCTCGGGGCCGAGCACGGTGGCGTCATGGCTCTCGAATTCAATGTCGCTACCGCTGCGTCTGTGCTTCTGCTTTTGCTTTTGTTTCTGTTTCGATTTCTGACTCGACTTCTGCTTGGATCGCGACTCGCCGCCGGGCGACAGAGGCTCGTCGTAGTCGTGCTCGTCGGCCATCTTAGAAACGTGGGAGCTGGTTTGCGGGCGGTGGATAGTGCTTCGAGTGTAGTTGTTGGTGGTGGTGTTGGTGGTGGTGCCAAAGGCCTCGCTATCGTCGTCGTTACGGTTGTCGCTGTTCCAGGAAATGTTGGAAAAATTGTCCTGGTCAATAACCGCCATGTCGAAGGTGGAGGAATAGGGAGGGCAGAGGGCAGAAGGCAGAGTAGAGGGCTGAGAGAGGTCAAAGACAGCAGTGACGGAAAGAGTAGTAGCGAGGTAAGAGTGACGTGAGGGCGATAGAGAGATAGCATTGATTACAGAGAGGGAAGGAGCGAGTCAGAGGTCGGTCGAAGCTGCCTGTTGGTAGGTGGCGGAGTACTGTAGCTGTTGCAGGTATCAGGTAACAGAGGGGTAATCTTTTACTGATAGCGCTTGGTGGTGTGTGGGTGAGTGGTGTGCACGGATATGGAAGGCGCGAGCCAGGCGGGCCTTATGTCAGACAAAGAAGCGGGAGGAAGGTGCAATTACTATCTTCTTGTATGCTGTACCTTGCACCTGCCGTTGTGGAATTAAGCTTGTATTGCGCTCAAAGCCGTGAGAACTGATAAAAATGGAAGGCGCAAAGGGCAATTTATTATTTGAGAGATCAATAAATGGAAAATCAAAGGCTGGGCAAGACCAAAATCGGGCGGCTGTACCGGGAAAGCGACAAGATGGAAGGGGAAAGAGCGACTTACTTGGTAAAGGCTAGAGCTGTATCTTACCTAGCAGCCCCGTAATCAAACACATGCCAGGCTGCACAATGGTAAAGTGTCACCAAGCTGACGTAGTGGCGGCGACAACGGACTAAAATGCCGTGGCTGGCAAAATGGGCACGTATTAGCGATAGACAGCATAGGCTACTTTAATATTAGTCAGCAACGAGGTTGACAGCATTAAAGGATTCACTAGCACCAGTAATTACAGTCAACACGCATCACATCATTTATTTGACATTGAGCCTAGTATGTATACATATATTTTAAACCTTTATATATCATAGTTTCATGATGTACATTTAGATATAATACAATGCCGAATTGGAACTCTATTGCTGCATAGGCCCTCAATGTTGCCGGAGGAGCAGCTGGTGTTTCTAGTGATTTTCCCCTTCGCCGATGTTTCTCTTTTCTTTCCTTCCTTTTTCCCCTCCTGTTTTGCGTCCTTTGGATGTTGCTAGGTATGTTATACATGCACAGAATACATATCCAGGTGTGTGATGGTGTGTGATGCCGGGCTAAAGCCATGAGTGCACCGTTTGCCAGCGTCCCTATAATCCAAATCAAACAAGAAGACGCGATATAAACGGACGACGAAAAGAAAAGAAAAACAGATATAGTGGAAAGCAAATAGATAATAGAGACATATTAACAACAGTGCAAAGAAGATATGTTATAGACATGAGAAAGACATAGGAAAGAAGGACATAAGGAAAGAAAGTAATGAAAGAAGGTTGGTGGGTGTCAAAAATACAAGTGTAAACAATGTAGACAATATGAACAAGGAAATACAAGTGCGTTGTATACGTGGGAGTTAATCTTGAGTAAAAGATGTGGAAAGTTGCAAGTTGCAAAGGTGTGAAAAGAATGCCGTGCCGATAATGATGCCGCAGTGTAGTAATAAAAGAGATACAGAATAAACAGATGAAAGAGAAGGGTAACGCGAACAACGCAGAAGTGAAGAACTAGAAGACGAGAGGACTGCATAACAAGGGACCTTGAAGGTTTACTCGCTCTTCTTGGCCTCCTTGGTAGCCTCTGTTGCTGCCGGCGCCGGCGCCTGGTGAACAGCATCAATCTGGTCCTTCTCGGCATCGACAGCCTCGGCCGTTTGTGCCTTGTCCAATTTCTGGGCCTCGGCAGCCGCTAGGCGCTCCTCCTTCTCGTCAATGTCTTCGACATCACGAGGAGTGGCAAAGCCAGTCTCCTGGTTCTCCTGGTTCTGCTCAGCCTCATCCTCAATCAGATCCTCCTGCTCCTTGAGAACCTCGAGACGCTGCTTGTTGGTGGCAGCGCCCTCGGCGTTGTGGACCTCGAGCTCAATCTCGTGGAAAAGCTCCTCGGGGATGGAGGACAGGACACCGGTCAGGGCCTCGATCTGGGTCTCGACGGCGCTCATGTCGCTCGACGAGGAAGTCGAAGGGGTAGAGGTCTGACCGTACATGTAGGCATTGCTCAGGACAAGCAGAGTCGACGGGACACCCTCCTTGAGACGCAGGTCGAGCCAGGTCTGGAGGTCCTCCCGAAGACGGGCCGGCGAAACACCATATGACTTGATACCACGGCTGGCACAGGCGGTCTGCAGCTCGCCAACAAGCAGGCTGTCGACACCCTCATAGCTAATGGCACGGTCATCGCGCTTGATCTGCCGCATACGGTGGCGGATCTGGTAGCGCAGCATCATATCTGTGCCAAAAGTGTTGAGGTTCAGGTAGCGGCACATGGAGACCAGCTGGGGACGGGACAGGTTGTCCAGGGTGACGTCGTCCTTGAAGATCTTGCAGACCTTGATGACGTCCTCGGCAGTCGGCTTCTCGCCAGTGGAGCGGACCTTGCGGAAGAAGTTGGTGAACTCGACACGCTGCGTCGTGCTGGCCTGGATGGGCAGACCGGTCTCCTTCAGGGTCTGGCGCAGAAAATCGCTGACCTCGCGGCGTGTGGCACGCAGCATTGAGGTCTTCTTCTCGCGCGAGCTCTGGCCTTCGTACGTGCTGGGCAGCAGGTTGGGGAACAGGCGCAGAGCGATGGGGAGCAGCAGCTCGGCAAAGGGGACGATGACGAACATGGAGAAGGGGACAAGACGTCCCAAATCCTGGACAGTGCGCTGAAGCTGGCGGTTCTCACGGCGTGTAAGCTCGTAGCCAGCAGCCATCTTGACGGCCAAACGGGTACTGATCTTGACCTCGGTGGCAAGCAGCTTGGTGCCGTCCCAGTAGTGCTGTGCCTCCTTCTTGATCTTCTGGCCCAGGGTGAGCTTCTTCTCGTCCTTCTTGGCGTTTTTTGCCTCTAGCTCCAGGCCGTTGGCACCAGCACCGGAGCCAGTGGTAGCAGGAACATTTGATGATGACGACGTGGCAAGATTTGTGGAGACAGCGGCGGTGGCCTTGGCCGATGTCTGTGCAGCAGCTTGTGCCGCAGGGGTCTTGGAGACTGACGAGGCATTAGCAGCCTTGCTGGAAGCGGGCTCCTTGGGCAGAGGAATCTTAGCCTTTTCTGCATCGAAGCCGGGAGGCGGGCCGGCCGGAGGGCCACCGGCAGACGAGTGGGTCTCGGTTGAGAAGTTGCGGAGAGGAACGCAGAGGGCGAAGGCGACGTTGTTGCGGGCGCCGAGGTTGCGAGAGTTGTTCAGAAGGTGCATGGAGGCGGCGCGCATGGCGGTGCGAGGCATGTTGCGGCCTGGATTGTTAGCAACAAACTACTTGGATACTGAGATGCTCAAAATTCGAATCGCCGTCATCGAGGGGCGTCATCGAGGGGTAGCAGCACAAAGATAAGACGGCTTACCTCTGCCCAGGAAGGGGTTGTTGAGGGCCGTGGCCCGGCGAGCGGCATTGACAGAAACGCTCATGATGGTGGAGTGGTTGGATGAATAGTAGGGGTGGTCGACAAAGCAATGTGAAGCAGGTCGTCAAAAGCTTTGGTAGAAGATGAAGCTGACAGTTGGCGTTATATAGAAATTGTAGAGTCGTCTATAGAAGGTCGAGCCCAATGGCGGAATAGCACAATAGCAGGGAGTTGTCGGGAGGCAGAAAGTCGAAAACCACACGGTGACCCAATCAGGTTGAAGAATCCTACAATGCGCAGTGAAGGCGTGCAGGGGAAAGGTCAGAATGACAAGTTGAACGATGCTGTGGTTTTGCAATGTATTGTTTTGTGTTGTTTTGTTGTGTCAGGGAGACAATTTAATATGAGAGGGTGAAGGGGTGAGGATATAAGCATACAGTCTGAGAGTGTGCTCATACAGTAGGGGGCGAGTTTGAGAAATGTGAAAAACGGCTGCTGCAGGCGACCTAAAAGGGCCCAAAAAGGGAAGAGTCCAGAATGCCAAAGGTTGGGTAATAAGACCCAAGACGGTAGTGTTTTCTGGGGCAGGAACCTCTAAAGAGCCAATGGGGACCCCTGGTTGGTCGCTCGTCATCTAGCTTCATACTATATTTCGTATTAATTTTTACTCAGTATTAGAACAAACGTACTCATATCACGTGCTCATAAGCATGACCCTTCTTTCCGCTTCTGTGGAGTGTTCCAGTAGTGGATATGTGGGGCGACGAAGCTGACTGTTCTATATAGACGATATTGTTTGCAGTGCAGTCGATCAGTGATTCAGTTGTTTCCGGGTGGACTGCTAAAGCGGCCAGAGGCTTGCCATTTAAGTGAGACATGGCTGTTAATAAGCCTCAAGGGAGATGAAAGAGAATAACAGCAATGTCAGGATACATAGAAAACGACAAAGAGAGGGTAATGTGTGATTATGTAATCGAGCGAGATGTTGCAGAAAACAGCGAAGAGCCGGCAACCAGAAGGGGCCTCGGCCGGTCGGTCCTTCCTGTGGCCTTTTGCATGGCGCAATACCGCGGACAGCACCTCGGTGTTAGCGGGCAAATAGTTGCCGGCGCACCTTTTGCTTTTCGTCCCAGTATACGAATCGCACCATGTTGAGGGACGCACAAAGAGCAGTAATTTAGAAGCAATGTGGGTTATTGGATGGCGCCGTCCCAACAGAATCAAATCAGTAGACTATGAGCGAGTAAAAGGACGACTCTAGGACGGCGACTTATGAGCAGTTTGTGGATTAAATTAAATCAAAACTTAAATGGTAAATGTACTGCAAGGGCAGAAGGGCAGTACCGTACCTGCGACGAATAGTAAGTGCATATTTCTATTTGAGCGACGGGACGACAGAGCCATATATAGATAGATACTCATAGTGATCAAGGATGCAACAAGATGGACACATGATGCGGTTGCGTTGTGCCAACAAGGCAGCTGTGCCCAGTCTATCGGCCATGTGCCACCGTTGTTATTCTGTGTTTATCTTTTATTATATTTATATCGGATATCTTACTTTGCGACTGAATAGCACTTTCTGCAGACAACCCTTCAGCTTTCTACGGTCGCATCAGTCTCCTCCTGTGCGGCGACGGTGCTCCGGCTGTCCGTTATTAAATTGACGCACATCTCGAGTAACATGCAGAATCTTGTAGAAACAATATTGCTGAGAATATAAATCATAATCGTTGATATGGTTGATAGAACTGAACTGCTTGTGAGGGGAAGCCTGCAGCCCATCTCACATGCTAAGATATCTTACTATGTGATATTGGTTGGTTTCCGCTAGTCCCGCTGTATCTTGCCTTCCTTCCACCTGCGCGCTCGTCCTCGTGCGGCGTTTTGATAGCTTGCCCTGTCCACTGTATATGTAATGCATGGGCAGTCGCACGTTTGTCTCTACTGCTAGCTCCACGTTTCCCCACACCGTCTCCCAAGTATTCACATTCACGCCCGTAGGACTCGGACTATGACTATTTACAAAGGTACCAGGCATAAGTAAACGCACCTTGTCAGGTACCTACTCCATCAATAGTTACACTATTATAATACTAAAGGTACTTGACATGGTGCGCTTATTTACCCCCGTAACCTCAGTAGAGTATTTTGTTCAGGATCCACCAAAATTCCCTCCTCACCCCCTCTTCTCTTGTTGACTTTGAGACCTTCTTTTCTGCCATTGCCACTGTCATTGTCATTGCTGTCGCCCTCATTCTCGTCATCGGTTGTAGCTGTTCTCTCCTTATTTTTATTCATATGAATCTACCTTTTGTTCATTCGACTTCGACATCAACTTCAACTTCAACCTAGACCTTAGTCATCCTCGTCATCAATCATCTCCCCTCCGTACGAGCTCACCTTTGCCTTGCTTCTACCTGACCTATCTTACCTATTTATCTACTCTTCTCCCATATTCTTTTGCTCCCCTATTTCTTCAATACTTTCTACAGCTACCATCTACCACAATGCGCCTCCGAAAGGCTGCGCGTGTTATTCTCGTCGGGGCGCCGGGCGTGGGCAAGGGCACCCAGTCCGAGCGGCTCTTCGGTCGCTTTCCGCAGCTGGCCCACCTCAGCTCAGGCGATCTGCTGCGTCACAATGTGAAAACTCGCACACCACTGGGTATCAAGGTCGAGAGCACCATGAAGTCGGGCGGTCTCGTGTCTGACGACCTTATTCTGCGCCTAATCCGCAACGAGCTGTCAACACGCGGCTGGCTTGTGCGCGACGGCCCTCCCAGCATCATGACTCTGTCCAGCCGCAGCAATAGCTTCGCCGCCGAGTCCGAGGCCGACCGTGTCGAGGCTGACGCCGAAATGGCCGCCTTCATGTCTACACCCTCGCCGACAGACACAGCCGCTCATTCATCTCTCTCCGACGATCCCTCGGCCTCATTCCTGCTCGACGGCTTTCCGCGCACAGCCGTCCAGGCAGCACAGCTCGACGATATCGTACCCATCAACCTGGTGGTGTCACTCAAGACTCCCTTCTCTGTCATGCTGGAACGCATCAGTGGGCGCTGGGTGCACGAGCCGTCTGGCCGTGTCTACAACGAGTCGTTCAATGCGCCCAAGGTAGCCGGCCGTGACGACGAAACAGGTGAGCCGCTGGTGCGCCGTGCCGATGACAGCGAGGCGGTCTACCGCACGCGGTTCAACAAGTTCCAGGAAACAAGTGCGCCGCTGCTGGAGCACTATGCCCGGCAGGGTGTGCTGTGGGAAGTCGAGGGTCTGAGTAGCGACGAGATCACGCCCAAGCTGTTTGGCGAGTTTGAGAAGCGATTCTGCACACAGCGGTGACGTGTATAGAGTGCACTCGCAGAAGCAAGCAGAACAAAAAACGGCACAGCGATGGTGAGAGTCTCTCCCAGTAACAACGCAACAAAAGGATGACGGCCTGCTTGCATGTATGTTTCATGTATTATGTTTACTTATTTCTTGTTTTGATCTTTTGATTTTCTGTTTATGTGTTCTCTGGCCTTCTTTGATCCTCTTCCTGTCTTCCTATCTTCCTATCTCATGTATCATGTCTCATGTCTCATGTCTTCTTGTAATTACTGGCGTTCTGGCGTTCAGCTCGGACTGTGCCATCTACGGCCAGTCCTTGAGCCTGGTTACATCGTGGTCGTATTCTACACTTTTCTCGTGTATTATTATTATACCAGCTCTTTCTTTCGCATTATTCATCATTAGTCAGAATTTTATTTCAACTCTTTCCATAGTATCTCTTCTCAAATCGTTTCTTTGACCTCGTCTCGTATGTCCACCATTCTGCGTACATCTCTCCAGCATCTACAGCCCAACCGAGCTTACCCGTCTCTCCACAAACGCCAACTCATATTCGAGTGTTTCCAGTGATTTATAATTCTACCTTTTACAATGAGTCCCCTCATAGGCTTCTACCCCTTTGATCGGATTTTACCAATCTCCAGATCGTAAAGTCCATAATCACCTTGTCCCATGGCGTCTTGCAGCTTTGGTGGGCCAGAGCCCCAATATGGCAGCCCGTCGATGATTCGTTCCCAACAGCCGGGGCCTAATGCACGACGCCGGGGCCAAGCCTCGACATCATCTCATTATCCCCGGCTTGCATGCTCATCGTGAAGCGAAAGTCAATCTCGGCTTTCTTGCTGCCTATTTAGGAAGTAAAGGTAATAGCAGTCGTTATTTCTTTTTTATTTAATGCATTAGTTTATATTACTAAGACGCTAATGCAGCCTCGCAGGTAGCTCATGTCGATAGTACTCCGAGTCATTACCACATTCGGACGTGCTCTTGTAAGTGCACTTCCCTTTTGGGTGTCAAATGAGGCCGGGCAGCCGTTGAGTGTACACCAGACACAGGCCCTCGCTGTCCACGTTGGCGTGTTGAAGGCGTGCTCGTTGTAAATGTATCTATTTAATCTGGCTCCAGGCAAAAGGGACGTCGGAAGTGCCGTGTATAAAAGGGACTTTTCTTTCTCGTGAATTTATGAGTGAATCTTTCCTCATCATCGTCCTCCTCCTATTCACTTCAGAGCACCGAATACACCACTCGCCACCACCTAAATACCTCCAACATGTCTCGCTACGCTGAAACCTACGACTTTGACAAGTTCCAGGGTCCTGGCGACAGCCGCCCGACTGCCCTCCAGATCATCAAAGACGAGAAGCGTGAGAACGCCTTTGTTGGCAAGGTCACCGTCATCACCGGCTGCTCTTCGGGCATCGGTCCTCCGACGGCAGAGGCCCTTGTCGCCACAGGAGCTACCGTCTACTGCACTGCCCGCAATGTCGACTCTGCAAAGAAAGCTCTCGCTACTCTCATCGAAACCGGCCGTGTGCATGTGATCTACATGGACCACACCGATCTCGCGACCGTCAAGGCCGCCGCCGACGAGATCCGCCAGCGCGAGTCTGCCATTAGCATCCTTATCAACAATGCCGGCGTCATGACCGTGCCCACACGCACCGAGACCAAGGACGGCTTTGAGATGCAGATTGGCACCAACCACTTTGCCCACTTTTACTTTTTTTGCCTGCTGCGCGACCTGCTCAAGGCTGGGTCGACGCCCAAATTTGCCAGCCGCGTCGTCAATGTGTCCAGTGCCGCCCACCGTCTCGGTCATCTACACATTGACGACCTGCAGCTGAGCAAGGAAGGCGCCTACACGCCCGAAGCAGGTTATGCCGCTTCAAAGCGTGCCAACATTTTCATGGCCAACGAGCTTGATCGCAAGTATGGCACTGGCAATAAACCCATTCACGGCTACAGTCTGATGCCCGGCGGTATCCGCACGCCGCTGCAGCGTTACATGACCGAGTATATCGAGGAAGCTCTCAAGACACCGTTTGTGGCGCGCTACATGCGCAGCCCTGAACAGGGTGCAGCCACTAGCATCTTTGCTGCCGTGGCCCATGAGCTCGAGGGCAAGGGGGGTGTCTACCTGGAAAACTGCGCGCTGGGTATTGAGGCACCTGGCCCACATGAGACGCTCGACATGGCAGATGCCACTGACTACGGCTATGCCCCGGGTGCCTTTGATCCTGCCAAGGAAACCGCTCTCTGGTCAGCCAGTCTGAAGCTTGTTGGCCTGCCTGATGACTTTTAGGGTTGTCAGCCATATTTGTGTTAGCTATAGGTCAGATAGAGTGTTGATGGTATAGAACTACTCGGGTCGTTTTTAGTTTTTCTGTACATTAGGATTCAAATAGTTAAATCACCGACTACTATATATATTAATAACTTTATTTAACGTAAAGACAATTATTAAATACTTTATTAATTTACTTTAACACAAACAAAAACTAGACAACCTGCCGCTAAAAGTCTAAAAATCTAAATTGTTTTGGCAGTTAGAGATATAAAAAGACAAAATACAGCTTCTCATTATTATAATATATTGCAGAAGAAGCTCAAATAAGTAAATAAGCCCAGATGTAGTCAACGGAATTCAGTGGGCTCGTGCTGCGCTTACATGTCAAGCGATCCTATTTGCTGCGCATAGCGGCTGGGCAAGCACTCAAGATAAGCGCATCGCGTCACTGCATTAGTCCGTCTTACCCCCGCCAAAGTTATCTTCTATCGACTCTCTTGAGAACGACATTCACCTCACATTGATGATAATATGAAACCGAAAAAAATAATATGACCAACCCAGCTTACACCAAGGTCGAGCTGTTGACGCTCACGGGCCCGGAATATCGCCGGGTCTCGACGGCCGCAACCCGCCCGGCAACGGCCGATGAGATTCCCATTATTGATCTGGACGGCATGTGGTTCTACAAGCCGGGAACTTCATCAGACTCAGACTCAGCAGAGAGAGCAAAAGAGGCCAAGCAGCGCATCGCCACAGAGATCTGCACAGCTGCAACCGGCGCCGGGTTCTTCTACGTCACCAACCACGGCATCCCGGGCGAGGTTGTAACTGCTGCTCTAGATAATGCACAGCGGTTTTTTGCCCAGCCATTGGAGGACAAGCTACGTGTGCACTCCAAGCTGGAGCCACTCGGCAATGGATACTCTCCCGTACACAGCGGCCAGATCAACAGGTCCGAGACCAAGGACCTTAAAGAGGGATTCAATTTCCGATACCAGCCAGAGAATGACCCGCTTCATGCAGGAAAGGGCTCTATCGATGCCGAGCGGTCACAGGGAAGCGACTGGACGTGGGAGCAGACGCAACACCTGCCCGGCTTCAAGGATGCCACAGTGACGTGGTGGCAGGGGTGTCTACAGCTTGCACGTGGACTGGTGCGCTTGTTTGCGCTTGCACTAGAGCTGCCGGAAGACTACTTTGATGCCCTGACTACATACCCAGGCTCTGACGGGCTGTACATTTGCTATCCCGGAAATGGCAGTAGTCAGGACATTGAGAAGGACACCAAACAAAGAGACATTGACGTCGGAATTGGCTCGCACACAGACATGCAGTGCTTCACCCTGCTGTGGCAAGACGAGAGCGGTGGGCTGGAGGTCCTACTCCCGCAAGGCGGCTCATCCTCCGCAGAAGACCCCTTATACGAGTGGGTGGGTGCCACGCCGCAGCCGAACACGCTTGTCGTCAACATTGCCGATTTCCTGCAGCGGCTGTCGAATGACCGCTTCCGGTCTACTGTGCACCGCGTGTACAACCACAACTCGCGCGCCCGGTATTCTATGCCCTTTTTCTTTGGATTCAATTCAGATGCAGAGTGTGCCGTGGTGCCGACATGTGTCGATGATGCACACCCGCCACGATATGCCCCCATTACATGCGGAAAGGTAATACTCACTTCATTTCTTTTTCCCCAGCATCTTTAATCTAACACATACAGTGGCGCGACGAGCGCATGACTCTTGCCCGGGCCGCACAGGCGTCATAGATCTTGGGAAAGGAACATCTAGACATGGCTGTCACCAGAACTTCTGAAATGCAGATGATTGGCTCTGGTCTCGATGCACTGTCCAGATGACAAACTACCGCCGAGTGAGGCGAGGAGCACAAGGTCGACATCGGGGTCACTACTGTGACATGTGTACAACCACATCACCTGCACCCACGATGCAGTCTCATACTTGTATCATGGGACTAAGATATACAATATATAGCCAACCTAAAACTGTTTAGTTGCATCGTCCATTGATGATCTGGTCACACGATCCTCCGACGTCGTATGCGGTCTCAGTTGTATATGAGATCTATATAGTTGCATTATAATCTGTGAATACTATCTTGATTTCGAAATTAATAGAAGGATTTCAAAAAAAAAATTGGTAAAAAAAAAAAAAGGCAAAGCATCTTACAACATGGCTTGCTCCTAATGACATCTCTCGATACATCCCCCGCTTCCCCGCTTGTCGATGCTATCTACCTTTACTAGCAATGACGACTTTGTAAATATAGGCGAGTGGGCGGCATAGCTAGTGGGTCCCGTGGCCTGTAATTACTGAGTAATAATTCTTATGGTCTTGTTGATTCAGTAACAGTGCAACCTCAAAGGCAGGGGCAGGCACAGAAGAGCAGAAGGGTTCAAGACCAAAAGCAGGAACACGGAAGGAGCGAATGAGGGACAGCCAAGTCTAGCCAAGGCTGGTGTTGGCACCGACATTCTGGCCGATTTGAGTTATCATGTGTGGCCTCCTTCCTCCCCAGTATAAATTTGACTTTCGTATTTATTTTCGTTCGTATTCACTTCTATTTATTATTTACCTTGCTGTCCCCGGCTCCTTCCTATTGTATTACACCTTGCCATTACCATCATCGCTCTTTCCGTATTACAGCACGTTCTTCGCCGGGGTGCAACGGTCCTTTGTCGCAGAATCGACAGTACGCGGCAACTGCGCAGCATCGTTCTTTCCCCAATTATCCTCACTCTGGATCCGGGTTTCGTACTTCCTTTCGTATTGCCCATACTGTTGCTCTCAGCCCGTTAGTCAGGAATTCGCTGGCTATCGTCATCTTTTCTCTCTTCATTTCTCTCTTTTTGTCCTCCTGTACCCTCTTCAATTTATTCCTTTCGCCGCCCTGTTCTGATCCCCATCTCATCCTCTCGCTCCACCCGTCAACTGCTGCTCGTGCCTTCCTTGCCTAAACGGGCAAAGAACCAACGACACCAACTATCTGCCTTCTGCTGTGCGGCACCTGAGACAGCCTCGAAAAAACGCCTTTTACCTTTTCGCACACCTTTCAATCTGTCTATCCCCTGTCTATTCTCTCTGCTTTCTATTCCTACCGGTGACTGTCCCATCTGCTCAGTCTTCCAAGTCAACCTCTCTACCTGTCTCCTGGGGAGATACCCGCGACACCTGACGTTTCGAAGCACTGGGAACCACTCGGACGGCCCCGTACTGACCCCGCGACGTATCCGATGATTATTTAAGCCGACATCACCTTGCCAGCCGCTTCGAATAGGCTTCTTGGTTGGACTCGTCGCTGTTCTGTCGCGTTTTTGTTGCACTTGGATATATCTGTTCTCCCTACAACTACCGCAGCCATGATCACAAGACTCGTCCGCATCACATGCGCCGCACTGGCTGCTTCCACAGTCTCAGCGGCTGCATTCATTTATCCAAATATCGAACCACCAGAGAACCCTTTCCTGCCTCGCTATGTGCAGACGGGAAGAGCACTACTCGCCACAAATAGACAGAATCAATATGATGCCGAGAAGGCTAAACTCAGGCTATTCGACGAGTTTCTGAGCGCTCTACGGGTATTGCAAGATGGCTACTTCCAGCCCTGGTTGGGACAGTGGCCAAAGGCCATTGACTGGACAGCTGCCATCACTGGAACACACGTCGCTGCTGCACTCAGCTCGCTCTCCCAGGGCATCTCTGCCGAGGAAAGCCCTAGGGAAAAGGAAAACCTGATAACAACATACTTCTCCCAGCTCTTGAGCTACTACTTCGGCCAGGATGCTTTCTCGATCCGTAACGAGGCTTATGACGACATGCTGTGGGTTGTTCTTGGCTGGCTAGAAGCCGTGGAGTTTATTGACTACCACGCGACCGTCTTCCAGCTATCCTCTACAGCCCAGAAGGAGCCCTCGACAAAGACGACCAGCCGTGCGACCTCGGGACTTTTAAATCAGTCGTGGTATGGCAATCTCTGGACCCCCGCATTCTCACACCGCGCCCGCATCTTCTGGGACATTGCATCCCAGGGCTGGGACACTACGCTCTGCGGTGGCGGCATGAACTGGAACCCCCGCCTCGAGCCTTACAAAAACGCCATCACTAATGAACTCTTTATCGCGGCGTCGGCTTCCATGTACCTTTACTTTCCTGGCGACTCTAACACATCGCCATTTATCAACTCTGATGACCCCCGCATAAGCGACCCAGCAGCCAACACAACCAGTGATTCTCGTGAACCGCATGAAATAAAGCATCTGCAAGCTGCACTTGCCGGCTACAATTGGCTTATACACTCGGGCATGATGAATGAGCAAGGCCTTTACGTGGATGGCTTCCACATAACCGGGTGGAACAATGCCAGCAACCCAAACAAACGTTGCGATGCGCGCAATGACATGGTTTATACCTACAACCAGGGTGTGGTGCTGACCGGCCAAATTGGCTTATGGAAAGTCACAGGAGATGAGCGCTTTTTAAGTGATGGGCACCGCCTCATCCAGTCCACCATCAATGCCACTGGCTATGATTTGGCCCGCGATGCACCCATTGATGATATCAGCCTTTTGAAACCGGGCCAGCTGCCACCTTGGAGAGGCTTGGGCCGCGCAGGCGTTTTGGAGGAGCAATGCGATATTAGTGGGCAGTGCTCGCAAGATAGCCAGTCCTTCAAAGGCATTTTCTTTCATCACCTGGCGGCATTCTGTGCACCTCTGGATATTGCACTTTCCAAAGCCGAAAAGGCTGCGAACCTGACCGACACGCCGACGCTCTCGAGCGAACTGTTCAAACGTGCCGAAGATAATCACAGGAAGACGTGTGCTTCCTACCTTGGATGGATCCAGCATAATACCCGAGCTGCCCTGTCTACCAAGGACTCGGACGGAAAATTTGGTATGTGGTGGACTGCCGGCCTTTTGCAGATCAATGCGTCGTCGCTGGTCAATGCACTACCCGATGGGCCGTCTGGAAGTAACAGCATCGACTACCGCACGTATGGTGTGCCGCGCGATACTACATGGAGCAATGAACATCTGGCTGATGCCCCATTGCCACCAATACTCGAAAATGAAAATGATATTGACGGCCAAGTGCCGCTCAAAAGCGGGCGTACAAAGCATGCACCAGCAGCCCCAGCAAATATCCAGTACGAGACGGAAGACACACTCATGTCGGAGACAGCAGCAGGGGATCCTTCCGACCCCAACAACCGCGGCCGCGGCCGCACAGTTGAAACCCAAGGTGGCGGACTGGCCGTCCTTCGATGCCTATGGGAGATCTCACAACGAACAGCAACGACAGTATGAAAAGAACATGATATAGAATATATGGAGTACTGGAAGGAGTCATGCGCAGAATTGTTATGACTGGTTTATTTGTTATTGGTTCTATTATTCATTATAACGGAGCATTCTTTATTTTTGCATAAAATATCACTTTGCCGATTGAACCTTGTATTTTATCAATCAGTATAAACCTTATTTTCTTCTTTATATATTGAAAGGGTATGCGTCTATATCTTCTCTTTGATTTATTGTGTCTTCTGGTTGATGTAAAAAATGGTAACAAAAATCTGTAGTAAATGTGTAAAGCGTGTCGCCAGCTGCTGTAGAATAAAGGATATGCAAAAATATACGAATAAGAAAAATAATCAAAATGCAACGCAATCATTTTTAAAAGAAAAGAATCTGCCCATGCAGATATGATTCGACTACACCTTAGCAGGCTGGTCGCCATCCTTACCCCATCTCCGGGTCTCGTCACCACCCTCCCAGTCCTTCTCAACATAGCCAAGCTCGCGCTTGATCCGGTCAACAGTGGCCTTGTCACCAGTGTTCTTGCCAGCATTGTCACTGTCTTGTCAGTTCCTAGCTCTAGATATAAATTCCAAATAAATAAAAACAGAAGAAAAGTAAACATGAAAGAGGGGGACTCACCTAATCTTCACGGCCGGGTTGCCATTGGCCGAGCTCAGCTTGATAACAATATTTAGCGGCACCGACTTCTTGCCTGTCTTGAGGTTGACAAAATCGTTGGTGAGGAACGTGCCGACACCAAAAGTTGGCTGGAACCCGGCTGCCTCGGACACCGTCTTGTACTCGAGACAGCGCTCTATGTTCAGCGAATCTGAAAAGACAATCACTTTTTTGTCGGTAATGCCTTGTGAGTCGTAAAACTTGCGCATGATCTTGACGTACTCGGTCGGGTCGCCCGAGTCTTGCCGCACGCCCGTAAACGCCTGTGCGTACGACTTGCTTGGTGTCGAAATGGTGTGAGACTCGCCCTGGGTGCTTGACTCGGGCCCCAGCTGCCGCACTGGCCGGCCAAACTCGCGCAGGAATTCGGGTGTGCCAAAGGTGTCGGTCAGTGCAATGCCCAGCACGCCCTCGCCGAAACAGCCCACCCACCGGCACAGAGCCTCCTCTGTCGCCTGGACATACTGTCCTGTGAGGGCGGCAATACCCATAAACCACTCATGGGCCACAGTACCGATAGGCGGGATGTTGAAGCGCATCGCGAGGTGCACGTTACTTGTGCCGGACAGCTTGCCAGGCAGACCCTTCTTCTCAGCCTCACGGCTTGCCTGGACAAGACCGCGGAAGACGAGTGCCTGCGTGTGGTAGTCCCGGCGGCGGCGGGTGCCAAATTCGGACAGCACACAGCCGGCC
Source organism: Ophiostoma ulmi (assembly GCA_029298715.1). NCBI lineage: Eukaryota > Fungi > Ascomycota > Sordariomycetes > Ophiostomatales > Ophiostomataceae > Ophiostoma > Ophiostoma ulmi. The sequence goes on along the minus strand of JANSLN010000002.1, from coordinate 753,055 downwards.
TCGAGGAAGCGCATGCCCTTGTCAAAGGCGAGCTCCTGCTGGCCCTCATAGTTCCACTCGGTATCCATAAACTTGAAGTAGGCCTCGGACGTCAGGGCCAGAATGGGGATCTCGTAGAGAATGGTGTCGACCCAGGTGCCGCGGATGGCAATATCAACATCGCCGACATCATCGGGGCTTTGTGTGGCCACGCTTGTATCTGCGCTGGGAAGAAAAGTAAGGGTAACCTGTTCGCGGGGGTTGAGGCGGAAGTCCTTGAGGAAGGCGAGGTACTCGGGTGACAGGTAAGGGCAGTGCTTCTTGAGGAATGCATACTCTTCGTCGAGCAGAGAAATATTGCCGAGCTTCTGGATCTGGTCACTGAGCCACTTAAAGCCGGTGCGCGACAGCTTCTTCTCTGGTGTGCGGTTGGTGAAGGAATAGGTGACGGGGATATCTTTGTAGTACTTAAGGACAGCACATTGCATAGTCAGCTTGTACAAGTCGGTGTCGAGGAACGAGATGACGCCCTCGGGGTAGGGTGAGGAGCTGTTGAAATCCATCGTTGCGCCGTTTGTAACAGTTGTTGTAAAGTATAAACGACAAACGATAAAAAATGAGCTTGACAGAGGATATTGCGCGAAAATAAAAGGTTACAAAAAAAGTTTCTTTTTCCTGTGATCTTTTATTCTGTGAAACCGTCTCTGTTACGCAGCCTCGTTGACTTTGCTCAGCCGGCGGGAGGGGTTATTTGCGTACTTGCCCGATTTGTGTTTTGCGTTTTGCGTTTTGCGTCTGCCTCACCTCGTGGTGGAGATGGGGAGACGGGGATATGGGGGGTCAGCACCTGCCTTTTGTAGTCAGGAACGGGGCAGTAGGCACGGGGCAAAGGAAAAGAGTGACTCAAATCGATCGTAAGCCGGATGATTACAGATGTTAACTATGCGAGAAAACAGAGCGGAAAATAGAGAAAAATAAGATCACAAACAAAATATAAAAGCAAAGACGCAAAGTCAACCTCGTTTGTGTCATCGTATCATCGAGTCGGGGTCCGGCGCCGGATGCTTGGACGCGCATGCTTTGCGATGGTGGGTCCACACCAGCACGTTTCTATACTATGATTGGCCGATATAGGCAGATCATGTGATGCTTGCGCGCCATAATGCGGCCATGACGTATCCCGGTACAGGCCACTTACAGAATTGCCATATTGAACGAGGCTCTCCCCAGGTACCAGTACATCCGGTTTCTAATATCTCCGACGGTGGTAACGAATGGCCAATCTATGTCTGGCAGATGCGTCCGCCATCTCGATATATTCGTGCTGTCACCAAAAGTGAGAAAGTCGTTTCAGTGCATGTTTCTACAAGTGTGAAACAGATTGCGTGAGCACCTTTCTGGACACTATCCAGTACGGTAGTCACGGCCAATCAGAACACATGGTTCTTGCCGTAGGCGATATGGCCTCGGCTGATATTTGGGCAGTCGTCCGTCAACTTGAGGTGGCTATCTGTTCTAGGTACATCTACAGACAATCCGATTGTCACAGGAGCAAGTAGGTGATTAGTATATGAAGAGAAGTAAAATGTTAAGACAGAGTGATAAGATAGAAGAAATGAGTGATGCATAGTGATAGATGGGCAACTTTGAAAATCATGAAAGTGGACAAGAAAAACAGCTTTGAAAGCTGACTTGGAAGCCGTGCTGATTCAGCCAAGATGACATAATCAGATGTAGTAAAAAAAGTCACCCAGTGTGGCTAGAGACATCAGCCACAGTCTCGACTCGATGCTACGTGGATCTATTGGCCAAAATACACCAGAGACCCACAGTGGCCCAGTTGCCCTCCCACAACTTTTCGAATATTTTTGCAGGGAGAACAATTTTTTTCCGACCCGCACCCAAAGTGGAAGTCCCCTGCTCCACCAACCATCACACGAAAAAAATTAAGCGGGCAAACGCAAGAAATCAGAAAATAGAGGCTACTAGGAAATTCGACTTTTCACTCCCGCACTCGACAACCTCACGACACCCAACCGACGACCACCGCCGACCATCAACAACAGCAACATTTTTTCGAAAACACCCCATTTTCGTCAATCAACAACCGTCAAGATGGCCACCGAGCTTACCGTCCAGTCCGAGCGCGCTTTCCAGAAGCAGCCTCACATCTTCCTGAACTCCAAGACCAAGGTCAAGACTGCCCGCCCGGGCAAGAACGGCCGGAGATGGGTATGTTGAGCTGCATCAACGATCAGCAGCCGCCGCAGCGGAGCCGAATATCGAATGTTTTATCGGATATGAATATTCACCGAGTTTTCGGGCTTCGTTGCGGTGCTGTTGAAGATCAAGAATCCTTGATTTGCTAACATGGGGTTTTCCGAAATACAGTACAAGAACGTCGGTCTGGGTTTCCGTACCCCCAAGACCGCCATTGAGGGCAGCTACATTGGTAAGTCGAGACGACAAGGCGGCAATGCAGCATGACAGCGAGACGACATGAAGAAGATGGATAGAACGGACACGGCACGCAGTGAACGACACGCAACACCACGGAGACGAATCAAGCAATAGCAACATCAGCTCAAGAGAGTACGCATCAGGTCGACACAGCCATAGAGAGCATCGGAGGTATCAGGGCTGGGCAGAGAAGGACGACGCCAACGGATCTAAACGACCAAATGATTCCACAAGGAATGTACGGCACGGACTCCCAGTTAAGATATCAAAAGAAGTGCTACAACAACGATATTGCAGCGACAGATCAACTGCCAGCAATTGCAAGACGCAATGGGTCGACAGGGCAACGTCTCTTCAAAACCAAAACTCGCAAGACGTAAAAACGACGCGACACACGACTGTTGCTTGCCCCTCGCTCACAATTGTCAACTCAACGTTCATCTCTCATCTTCTTCATGGAATCCACGTCTACGCATTGGTCACGCACGCATTAGTCCAAAAACAAAAAACTAACTCCGTACAGACAAGAAGTGCCCCTTCACCGGTCTGGTCTCCATCCGTGGCCGTATTCTTACTGGCACCGTCGTCTCCACCAAGATGCACCGCACCATCATCATCCGGAGAGAGTACCTGCACTACATCCCCAAGTACTCCCGTTACGAGAAGCGCCACACGAACCTCGCTGCCCACTGCTCGCCCGCTTTCCGTGTCGAGGAGGGTGACCAGGTCACTGTCGGCCAGTGCCGTCCCCTGTCCAAGACCATCCGCTTCAACGTCCTCCGTGTCCTGCCCCGGACGGGCAAGGCCGTCAAGGCTTTCACCAAGTTCTAAGAGTTTTGCTTAAAAAATAAAAGAACGTGTTTTGTTGTTTTATTCCCTCAACACTCTCTGTCGCAACGCGCACATGTCCTGCAATCTTGATTTCACACACACATTTTCTCACACATCTCGACACCACAACCACCTCTTCTGATAACGACAACAACTACAAAACAAAAATAACAAAACGCACGATACTTTATTTTGAGGAAAATTACGGAAACATTACAAAAACTCAACGGCATTCTTGCGGCAACACCGCATTTTCTGCAAACGGTGTTTTTTGCATGGGGGTGTTTGGGAAACAAAACTTGGTCGAAAAAGTTGCTCTTTACTCTGCTTTTTTCTTTCTGTTTTCCGTTTCCTATACTTATATTTGTTTTGGTCTGTCTCCTGTCTTACCATGTTCTAGATATTACCCACCTCTTCACTGGGAGTGGCAGTGTCTAGTATAGACTGGTGGCAGCAGCAGATGGAAGACGTGATGGGCGACAGGGCGAGAGAATGGGTGGATGTCTAAGACTGGACTGGGAGGGACGGATGAGAGCAAGAGGATTTCGGCACGGGTTTATGGATCTTTTCCTGTGCTTCTTGCTCTGGTGTTCTGATTCTTATTTATTGTATTTATTTTCGTCAGCTACAAAAACGGTCCAGGGGTTCTAAGAAAAGCTATGGTAGCCAATTAAAAAAAATTCATAAATTAACAAACAAGCATTGGTATTGTGCATGAAATATGTTGTTTCAGGGGATGGCTTAATGAATGTAGTTCAATGGCTTGGATTGATGTGATGCCGCAAAATCTAGAGCAGATTTTTGTATCTGTGATACACGTGACCTATAGCCACTGCCAAATACATTCTATAAATGCCCCTCTGTATTACATAAGTTGCACAGTTTGCGCCGGGCCATCTAGACGTCAGTTGTTTACAAGCAGCTTCAGCCGCGCAGTCGTTCCACTGATTCCTCACCCAAAAAGGGTCAATTTCATAACTCAATCACTACATCAGCGGCCATACCCTTACACTCAAATGGGCTGGTTTGGAGGCCTTTTTGGCGGCAGTGACGCCAGCAGCACTGGAGGCGATCCTCTGGCCAAGCTCGACCCCAAGTTGAGAGAGTTCCTCGCAAAAGAATCGCCGTTAAAGTACCAGTCGACAGCAGACGAGCAAAGACACCAGGAGGAGGAAAAGGCACAGGCAGAAGCACAAGCACAAGCACTGGCACACGCACAATTGCAACAATCACAACAAAACTCGACTGGCCCTGCTGTCCCCAAGGAGAGTCTGTTCCAAGACGGCCGCTATGCCCACCTCTGGAAGACGTACCGACCGCTCGCGGCAATTGAAGACGACACCAAGACAGATCATGAACGGTTGATGGATGTGCTGGAAGCATACAAGGAGCGCAAAGCCATGATTGGCCGTGCCGCGCTCGAGAACTGTGCGCTCGAGCAGATTGAGTGGAACGAATGTGTCAAGCACGGTCCGCTGAGCAGCCGCATCACATACTGCCATGCCGAGATGAAAAAGTTTGAGCGCTGCTACAATGTTCAGTCGGTATGTTTGACTAGAGACTTTTCTTTCAGTTTTCAAAGTTTAAAAAAATTACTAATAGAATAGCGCCTGCTGAAAGGTCTGGGCTACCTGTCAGCGTATGAACGCTCGGCCGAGGAGAACGAAAAGATCCAGCTGCACGCCGATACGCTCTTCCAGCGCATGCTTGAGCAAGAAGCAGTCATTGAAAAGGCCAAGGCAGAGGGCCTGCCCGTGCCGAAGCTCGACATGTCCGGGCTTAGCACCCTGCCCACAGCAGAACCCGGCCCGGCCATGGCCACGACAACGACGGCATCTCGGTCTACCACCACCGATCTCCACATTCGCGAAATCTCCGAGGATTTGCGGAAACAGTGGGATGAGAAGCTGTCAAAGCTACCCGAGTCTGAGCGAGCATCAGAAGAGGCGGCATTGCGCGCCGAACTCAAGGCGCACAACGAGATGGCGGAGCGCGTGCACGAGCTGCGGGCGGTGCAGGCGGCAGAGCGGGAGCAGCGCAAGGCGGCGGGCAAGCTGACCATTGCCGACCGCGTCTCTGGCTTCTTTGGTAAATAAACGATCCAAGAGTCTCGTACAAGAGGTTTTCAATTTGGGAGGGCGCAGAATTTTAAAAGCGACGAATTACGATTGTATACTTTGTACATTAGCATCACAACTTTCTCTGTATAGACAATAGCACGGCTTGAGCAGTGCTTACATTTTAACAGCATCACAGTCATCTAGTGAGTGAATATTTTATATCATCATGTCATTAAATTGGTATCATAGTTATAAAAAACATTTACGCCAAAAGTACCTTCTTGCTGGGGAGTCGCCGTCCTTCAAGCACCGCGGCCGTCCGCTCCAAGAAATTGTTGAACTCTTTAATCTGGTGAAGCGTCCCGCCGTCGGTCCCGCCGTTGCCCTTGTGATCTCTGCATCCGCCAGACACTTGAGACGCAATCCGCCGGACCACGAGCTCGAGATTCGCCAGCTCGGCCGTCTTCTGTTGGGCCGGTGTTAGTTCTGGTGCAGCACGGCCCTGTTCAACAGCGAGGTCAATATCAAACATTGTCGCCGACATTTGTGTCGCCTTCATGGCTTGTCCGACTCTCTGCTGGTGCTGGGAGCGCAGAGCATCCATACGCAGTCCGACCTGGTCTCGCTCAGAGCGGATGCGCAAGATCTCTTCGCGCAGAGCCAGCTTCTCTTTGTGGACGGCACGAACACGTTTGCGCATGGCATATAGTGTATCAACCGCGACGGCCTGCTCAAGTAACCTGGTGCGTAGTTCCTGCTGAAATGACTCAAGTGCACGTCGCGCAGCCTGCATGTCTTTGCGCGCAGCCGAGACGGCAGCTGCACTGCCACCGTCTTCTTCGTTGGCAGCCTGTTCGCGCACTTGCTGGTGCTTCTCCTGGAGCTGCTGTAGCTTTTGCTCGACAATATCCTCGCAGATCTGCGCCAGTACATCGACAGCATTGACACCGCTGCGGTTGGCAAAGGGCATGTCTCCACTTGCGGCTAGCTCATCGTCCTCATCAGATGCACCACCGGCGCTGTGACTTCTTCTCACTGCAGGCATCCGCATCTTGGAGAAGCGCTGGACTGTGATAGGAACAGGCGCGCCACGGCTGCGGCTTCCCCTTTCGCCACCTTCCAGCTCATCTTCATCGTTACCATCATCTCCATCGTCGGCTCTCTTGCGTTTCTGCTTTCTCTGCTTCTTTGCAGCTGGTGCAGCAGCAGTAGATGTACGCTTGGCCTTGCCGGGCTTGTTCGACTTGGTGGAATCCTTTTTCGATGGCCGAGGCTGGTTCTGTACAGATGGGCTACGTTCTTGGTCTTTCTGCCGCCGCTTCTTGTTCGGGCGAGATTTTCCTGCTGACGAGATTCCCGGTGAAACATCTGGTGAAACAGCAGGTTCAGACTCCATGGGCTGGGAACCTAGCTCTGGTGATGGCTCGTGAATTGTGCTTCTGCGAGGCCGCTTCTTTCCGATAGTCCGTGCCGCTTCAACAGCGTCGATCTCTTCGGCTTCATCCTCTTCTTGCTCTTGCTGCTGATGTTCTTGCTCGGGCTCGGGCTCGGGTTCTTCTTCCACTGTCGGAATAGTCCGCTGGTGTGATTTAGGGAGACGTGCTGTCTTTTGCGACAATATACGCTTGCCAACATGCATAACTGGTGATGATGACGGCACTTCAGATGCCTGTCGGGCTTGTAATGGTCGACCAACGTGCTGCTGCTGCGCCGTAGGCACGGGCTGGTCAGGAGAGAGCTCATCTGGTTCTTCCATGGTCTGGGTTCTATCCGCCAATGGTGTCTCCGATATCGTGATTCGTGCAGTTGTAGCAGTATCGCTGTTCGAGCCATGTGAGCCTATGGACCCTCCAGAGTTGCGCTTTGTTGTTGTGCGCATGGCTATAGTGGATTTTCGGGCCAGCGGTGACGAATATGGGACCATGCCGCTCATGGTGATGTCGTCCACGGGCTCCAAAGCAACGCCAAAGGCCGGTGAAGACAGTTCATCGACAGCGTCGTCATTGATGGCGCCATTGTTTGTTATTCCCCGGCCTGCAGTGCTTGATGGTACTTGAATCATAGTCGACAGCTCGGGTGACGGTTCATCATTTCGGTGAGGGGCATCCTCAGGCGGGTCGGTGCTGGCCGAGGCTGCGCGGGCTTTGGCTTTTTCTCTTGGCTTGCCCTTGCCTTTGCCTTTTCCACTGCTTGGGCTTGCATCGGCATCACCCGAAACGGCCTGATGCAGAGCAGCAGTCCGACTGGCGGCGGCAGAAGTCGCAATGACAGACCGGCGCCGTCCACTGCCCGGTGCATTGAGCGGGCTCTCACTGATTTCTTCCTGGCTCGGCTGACTGCCTATTGTGCGTGCAGCAAAATGTGTTACGGCAGACCCAGTGGCAGTATCTTTTGCACTCTCGCCATCGTTGAGTCGTCTTCTCTTGGCTGATTTGCCTGGTGTAGTCTGGCCGGGAGCTGGTTGCGGTGGTGATTGTGTGAGTGCTGGTGCTGGTGCTGGCGTCGGTTCCGTTGGTGCGGATTCTATTAATTCGGCTGATGGCTCGGCTAGTGGCACGGCATCAAGCCCTGTCGGCAGATTGAAAAAGAGATCAAACTCTGCATCTTGAACCTGGTGTCGTCTATGTGGTCAGTAATCTTTGTCGCCGGCTCATCTGTTCCTGGGCATTTGCCAACTTACTGTGCGCCACGCATGCGCTGTTGCATACGCGCCTCGCGACCTGTGAAATTAGTATTTTGCATTCATATGGAATATTTACTGGATGAAATATAATCCTACCTGTTGCCATTCTCAGAGTGAGGTGCTAGGCACCGGATGCATTCGGCTGCTGATGTCGAAGCAGTTGATGTCGTTTGGTGACGTTTGGTGAGATTTGCTGCGACGCGTAAATAATGATAAGTAATACTAGCGACGATAACACGAAACAAAAGGCGCGACGTGGGGGAAGCGCTAATTACAGGGTGGTCTTTCCCTTTTGGTGTGCTGCAGAACTGGCATGTGACGCTAAGACATTTAGCCCCCCTATAGAATGCTGTGCCTCACGCATAGGTAGGCACTATCAGCCACGCCGGCCGCCACAAGTGAGCCTTGGTTAGTAACATGGGCGCATTCATTCTTGTTCAAATATAGAAGGAACGAGCCTTGGCATTCTCAGCCTCGCATTTCGTTATGCGTCGACATGATGACGTCGCACGTCGCACGTCATGCATTGTGCATTTGTTTCCATAGAGTATTATCTCCCCGAACTTGAGATACAGATTGTTCATCAATGCATGTAGAATTGAGTGCTGACGATCGCCTTCTACAATGTATCTTATCTGACAGATTCCAACGACTCCCACAGCTGTCTGGACAGGACACCAGTCGCATTAGAACAGAGAGTGAAGTAATATTCAATGATGATAACAAGTTAGATATATTCGTAAGAGTCATACGGCTTTTTCCAGCCGCCACTTTTCCAGTAACGCCGTCCTTGTGGCCACCCATGCTATGCTAAAAAAAAAATGTATGTAAAAGAGGAAGAAGAGAAGGAAAACAAAATCAAATGAAACAAATCCAAATCCAAATCCAAATCCAATCAAGCACATTAATACCAGTGAGATACTCTCTCTGATGCCTGGATATTCATATGGGGAACCCATTCCATGGCGTCGTCATCAAAGGTATGGCTATTTTGTTAGTAGAGGCCCAGGCAAAAAAAAAAAAAAAAAAGAGAATGAAAAAAGAGGATCATAACAAAACATACTCATGAAATTCCTTGTTTTCCAAGGCGTCGGATCCGTACTCGGACTCTAACATGTCCCGAAAGCGGTAGGGGATTTTGACAGGAGCGCCCTCAAAGGTTGTGTCGTGCAGCGGCAGCAGGTAAGTATCGCGGTACTCGTGGCCGTCCTTGCAGCTGAGGATGCCCGATCCAGCTGGGTGAGACAGGTTGTAACGGGCTGTGGTAATATCAATGAATAAGCCGGTGACGGTATCGATCCAGCGTGCATCAATTACGTTGAGCAGATCGGTCTGCTCGCGGTTCGTGTAGTGTGGGTTGATCTCGAGGAGGTAGTCCCGGCCCTCGGGAATGCGAGGTGTCTTGTAGTGGAAGACGGACATGTTGTAGTAGGCGGCGAGATAATACATGCTGGGTTCCATGACCTGGACGTCGATATCTGAGTCCCACGGCATAATCTATGGTGTTAACAGTGTTAGGCAGAGCAAGGCCAGAAGAAGAGTTTCGTTATGTGACATAATTACCTGTTTGTTCCACCACCAGCCGAGCAGGGAGCCATGCATCAGCCAGGTCTCGACACCAATATCGGCAAATGTAGAGAGGTAGGTCTGCACAAGGCTCTTGAGAGCTTTCATTTGTTCCTTGTAGTCCAGTACTTGTTCGGCAAATCTAGGAGAGTCAGGCATGGTCTTGTGTTCTGTGAAGAGAGAAATTACATACCGGCCATCGTAATGTGGGTGGAAGCTGTTAATTTTGGTTAGCATGCAGTAAAAATACAATATAGTAAAGGAATGCTCACATTGATTCATCTGGATTGTAAGTATGACAATATTAAGCAAGATAATGATGGGTACAGGTAAGAGAACGTACGAAAATATTTGTCGGCGGGATCGGTTTTGCGTGCGCTCATATCTCTGTGCAGACGCCTCCTAACAGACGCAAATTCAGCATCAGCCAGCACGGTGCTAGAAAGCACACACAGGCTGGCAAACAGACTGCTCAACCGCATAATGAGTGTGTTGTGTGCGGGGTGTAGAGGCGACTATGGGTGGCGACGAGGTGTGACAGGACTGTTAAGTAGTTCAAGTAGTTGGTGATGGCTAAACGATGGCGTGGTGATAATCTTATGAAAAGAAAAGAAGAAAATAACTGCCAAATACAAAGAGTTGTTAAGTTTGATTTAAGATATCCAATGTATGAGAGTTTGCGTTGTCTGAAGTCTATATGAGTGAGTTTGGGATAAAGGTTTGAGTGAAAGTCGTCAAGGCTGAGATGGTGTGAATAAGGACGAGATAGGAAGGTCTTGGCAGCGGATGGGATGGACAAGTATTAATGGGATTTGGAAGGGCAGAGAGATGTGACAACCGAAGAGGACGTGGTGCACAAGGTGTTGTCGTACGTAGGCGGGTGCTTCGTGGTCTGGAGAAGACTGATCTCGAAGGGGGGTGTAGAAGGAGTTAGGAAGCAGGCAAGGTTTAATATGGCCATATGAAAACCAAATAGGTTTAAATATAGAACAGTGATGTAAACGGATGAAACAAGTGAAAGAAGAAGAAGTAAAATATAAAAGGGCCCCAGAAGAGAAGCAAAAGAGTGAGGACAGGCGAGGACGAGGATTAAAAACACAGTCAATGTCATGAAACGACGGCCCCCTATAAGAGCAGCCGCAGAGGATCCTGTCGCAATAGCAAGGATGACGAGTCCCTGGAGCGCGGTGGAGAACGGGTTCAAGCAGGGCAGAAATAAGATACATAAAGGAAGTAGCAGAGAGGGAAGAGATGAAAGAAAATCAAAGACAAGTGACGGGGCTAATTATGCTGCTAGCTCTTTCACTCTACCCATTGAATCTACCACAACTGTCGCGTGCCACAGTCAACGTACATCGACTCGGGCCGTCAGGAAAAATTGTCTATCTGTAGATGGCATCAACGAGAATTTAAATCAAGTTCAAGGGTGGAAGTGAGGCTATCCATCCAGGCGTTTTCTTTAGCTCAACTCCTTTTGATCCTCCCTTTCAATGCTCCTGTTTCTTTTTCTATTCCTCTAGCTACGGCATTCCGTCTCATCTGATTCTTAATTCCTAATTCTCAATTGCTAAAGTTGATCCGTTCCACTACCAACCTCGTCACACATCTTCACTGCCATATCTACTCCATGCTATCCTTTTGAATTCTGCTCGGGTCAGCCGTTTGCTGCGTTGATCCCGCCACCCCCTAACCCGCCCGTGGCTTTATTCTTTCGTCCTTTATTTTCAATCCAGAGCAGTCCGCCCCATGGTCTGCGTGCGTGGATCCATGCACGCCGCGTCATCGCCACTGGTTTAGCTGAATAGACTAATGAATGAGAATGTTATTTTGTAGAGCTATGTCTGTCAATAACAGTAGCAAGCACTGTCGCAGCAGATCGACCATTAGAGACACTCGCTAACAACTATCGATGCACTGCAACGTCGGTCCTCGTGCCGTGCGTTTGTATGCTACCACCTGAAGCTATCTACACATAGACGCCCTGATCAAGATTCTAGCTTTTGGAATGCACATCATGAGATGGTGATCGCCTGTTCCGTGTTTCTATCCCGTCTAGTACACCTTTCTCTGTCTGCCATCTTTCTCGTCAACACCTTAACCGTGTTTCACGCGATGGCCAAGAAAGCCAAGACTTGTTACGCACGCGTCTGGAAAATGGGATGAAGTCTTTTCGTCTGTTTTACTTGGGCCTTGATTCGTTGCAGTCAACTACTCAGCACGTGCATCTTTTTGTATGCGTATCTTCATCTGTCACTTTCATCCTGACTTCATCACAGCTTTTCCTTCAGTAGATGCTTTTTCAATACCGAGGCACGGCTATTTACAATTGTTCATCTGCAATGTACGCAGCACGCATACAATACAGAGCACATTCACCACTGCCACATTATGTCCACGCAAAACTACTTCGCTCAACACTTTATTCACTTCATCACCGTATGACTGTCTCATGTGTCGTGCTCGGCCGTTATCCAACCCCGATACGGGATCTACAACACTCCAAGCCTCACCGTATTGTTACTACCTGAATTTATGACTGGCGCCTACTCCGTATAATGCAAACAAACAAAACACCATGCTCTATTAAATCCTTACTTGAGTCCTCACTTAATAAATCATGACAATGTCTCTACGTCTTCACGGCTCTGAAGAGGCTCGCCACTCATCAACAGCCCTTTCCAGCCTCTTCTCAGCCTTGCAGTAATATAGAAAATGGATTCTTTGACCTCAAGATTCATTAATTAAAGATGACTTTATTAGGCATGGGTTGTAAGAGTGCGGCACAATTAATGCCAGTGACATGCCGTCTGTCGTACAACTTGCACCGTGCTGATACAGTACCAATAACATACGAACACAGTGTGTACAAGGGCCCTCCCGAAAGTTAATCGCTGGGAGATTAGACGGGCGGAGACAATGGGCGCTCTGAAAGGCAGAGAACATTCTGGAGTAGACTTCCGAGTAGCGGGGCAGCATGCACCAGACGGTTCTACACATACAAAGCTGCGTCTTACAGTGACAGAGTGGCTATCATATCCGCGATCCAACTCTCCAAATTAGAAGCCGCGCACTCAAGAACGGAAAGAACGAAGAATAAAAGCTATCTTGAAAAGGCAGGAGCGATTGGAGAAATTAATCGGTAAATTTTACGGCATCTTTTCATCCGATCAAGAAAGGAAAGCGCTGCCGCGGCTGCTTACTACACACCAATTGCCCGCTAAAAGCCGCTTCTACTTACGTCTGGGCCAAACAGAGCTGTCATCACGATAAGCATAGCTACCGCCAATCATCGACACAATCGAAAGATTAAATATTGGAACATTATAATATCAACAACAAAATGATGCTGCACTCCAATGCGGTCAGCAGTGCCATGGTCGATCCAGGCCGTACACGGCATAGCAAACGGAAAGCTGCTGCTGAGACGCCAGAGGGCAACGAACGGTTGTCGAAGCGGCTGAGTTTGCTCAATCTGGGTAAGCAACGACGAAAGCGAGCAGCAGGTCAGGAAAGACAGATTACTGACAATTCAGATAATGCCGGTGTCAAAGCTTATGTTGCCGTTCCTGGGTCACAAGATGTGCCATCTGTGCCGTCGAGCTATACTCCGATTACAGCAGCACCAACATCACCGCCACTCCCAGTTGTGCTTGAAGAGTCACCGCATCAATTGCCAGTCATATCACACGCCGATCCGGTAGTAACAGACGCACCAGAACCGAGTCATCCTTTGCATATTACAACAAAAGGACATGACAATGGCACGACAGTGCCACCCACACGAAGCGGCGGCGACGACGGCATGTCTCTTGACGACACGAAATACAAGGTCTACATCCACAACATCGATGACGAGCTAGCCGATGACGAGGCAGAAGACTTGGACCATGAAGAAAATGGAGCAAGCGAAACAACATACGAGGCTGTCCAGGCTAGAGACGGCTCTGGCAAGCTGGTGTTTCTGCCTGTGGTCAGCAAGCACTTGCGCGCGGCTGCCAGGGACGTCGTTTGGGGTGCCTCTCTCAATACACAGTCGTCTCCAGCACGCCACAAACTCGCCATTCCGCGGCCTATTATCCCCAACAAAGACGGCGAGATTGCAGGCATGCAGGTCGTGCTGTATCGCGACCCGACGTCGCTCACCGTTCCGGTCGAGCAAGACAGCGTGCGGCAAGCTATCCTCGACACGCGCGCCCGGTATAGAGAACGGCGGCGCGAGGAGGAGCATCACGATAGGCCAAAAGACGAGCTGGAGGTGATTGATGTGACCGATGTCGAAGACATCGAGGGCGTCAATGTTAGCAACGACAATGACGACACGTCAATGACGAGCACACCAGCCCCCGGGACACCCACTGCCTTGGGCGAAGATGCCGGCCTCGAGCCTGATGGTATGGACCTCGATTAGTCTGTGATGTCGGCTATCGGCTGTCTCCTTTGTCAATTTTCTTTCCTGCTTCCTCTCTCTTTATGGCGCAATATGGCGCAGCGAAATACCCGTCCTACGATGTCTTGCTTGGGTTTATTTTCTCTTCGAATTTCTTTTCTTTCTCTTCTTCACCTCACTGCAGAATCCAACAACAGATGGCTCAAAGCGAGAGCCCGAGGCTGATAGCCTATCATGTATTACCTTACAATAGCATAAAAATGCAACGCTACTTACTGTGTATCGGGTGTAAAATATTGTGTATAATGTATGAAACTATATATTGTTGACATTGTCAATGTTTAGATGGCCACGCTCCGGTGTGCAAAGGGTATCTTTAAATTACAAAACAAACTTCTTCCCACAAAGAGACTCAATCCCTCCACTGCTCTTCTGCTTCGTCATAGCCCAGCAGGTCCGGCTCAACATTGAGATGAGCCAGCATCATGGCCATTGTAAAATTCTGGCTGTTAGCTGCTGTGTCTCGTCCATTTCAGTTATGTTTAGTCATATTCAATGATCCTCCTTACCTGGCTTGTCTCTGCTTCTGCTCTCTCCTGTTCCTCTTTGGCTTCCTCTTCTGCTCGCTCCCTCTCTCGTCTAGCCTGCTCGCCCTCGTCGTCTTCGCATTCTTCTTCGTCTTCACCATCATCGCCATCGCCTCTACAGGGGCGCTGACTGCGCTCCCGATCGTCCTCCTCCTGAAGAGGTGCTGTTGCCATTGCTCGCCATGCCTTGATGCCTCCTGCCCCGGCGATCCGCTTGGAAACAAACTCGTACACTTCCTCAGCTGCAAGGCGGCCGGCCTCTCTCCACTTGATGATGAGACCAGGCAGCTCGTCATATATATCGGGTTTTCTCTTCTCTTTTTCGTCTCGTTGATCTCCAAACCGCTTCGGTTGTGTTTCTTTGATAAGCTTGTCTCCTGCATCCAGCTCAAGTGTAAATTGGTCGATCAGATTGTCCAGCAAAACGGGCGCTGGCGGTATAGAAGCGCGTTTCAGCAGGCGTTTGTTCCGACTTGTTGGCAGAGATACCCCCGACACGCTCAACTGCCTCGGTCGTTTGTTACTTTGCCCAGGTGAACCTGTCCTCGTCTCTTCTGCTGAACCTCCTGCTGCGAGTTTTGTGGCGAGTCCTGATAATTGGGGGGTCGTTGGCGTCGCACCCGTGTCACCAGGCTTGCCTCGGACGGCAGGTGATCGAAATGGCCGCGAGAGCGTTGCAGATGCCGCTTCGGCTCGTCTGCGTTTGGCTGCAGGAGTCAACATTGTCCACAACTAAGTAAGAAATGTAAATCTATAATGTGATGACTAAGGCTAGAGGTGAAATCAGAATGAAGATTGGTGATGAGTCCTTCCTGCCTGACGAGGAAGGAAACGCGACCAGGTTCCTGCCGATTACAGCACCTGCAATGTGGGGCGTGATTACAGTTACCAGCATCCACTTATACACAACTGACTACAGCCAACTTGCCGAGACCATGACTCTAAACAATACCAACGCTTGATTCATAAAAATGCTAGCAATAAAATGATAACTACAAAACAAAGACACAAATAAAAGACAATATTTACACTCCATCATCCTTTCAAATAGGAGGCGGCAGGATCCCGTCGGGAATCTGTTGCCGTAGGTGCTGTTGCCGCTGTGCATCCTCCTCCTCCTCGCGCTCGCGGTTTTGAGCGACCTGTTGACGCTGCTGGCGGTAGTAGAGGAGGAAAACAATGGCCATGACCAGGCCGACAATGGCAAATGGTTCCAGGAAGGACAAGTCATCAAGGTCGTCAAAGTCTTCAAAGCCCTCGTCACTCAGGTACTCGTCGTCGCCATACAGATCATCATAAAAGTCGCCCAGACCGCCGTATTCAGAGTTCCAGAACGTATCCATCCACTCGCTAAACGACCACTTTCTCGAGGGTGCTGTTCTGTTAGTATACGAATATACAATTTCAGTGGAAGTAAAACGACTATTAAAACTTACCCGGCTCATCTTGGATAGAGTTGATCTGGCCGTGCGTCAGGGTATTCCATGCACTCCGAAGACGCAGCTTGAGTAGGCTCAGCGTGACAGGAAGGTACGCCTCCTCGTTGGTAGCCAGTGCAATGTCGTAGTATCGCTTGGCCAGGTGGTAGTCCTGGTCCAGGCCAACGCCGTTCTCGTGCATCCAGCCCAGATTATATAGCGCCTGTGCACTCTGGTGGTACTCGGACGCGCCCGTGTAGCACTGCACTGCCTTGTCAACATTCTTCTCGGTGCCGATGCCGTTCAGGTAGAAGTCGCCCATCTTGACAAGGGCGTCCACATTATTTTGCCGCGACGACCGCGTAAAGTGCACAAGGCCCAGCGCCGGGTTGTCCAGCAGGCCCGTCTTGGTCGACGACGGCCGCACCAGCCACGAGGGCAGCGGCAGAGTCGACTGCTGAGGATCCAAGAGGTAGCCGATATTGTTCTGGGCCTTCTCGTAGCCCTGCTCTGCCGCTTCAAGGTACTCAAGCAACGCCAGCTCAAAATCGCCCGCCTCGTACGCCTGGTTGGCCTCGGTCCACGACGAAACCAGTGGATCAGCGCGCTCAGCTACGCTCTTGTAGTAAAGTAGCGCCGGCGCACACGACTTGTCACGTCCGAGTCCGTTGTGGATCATCTCGGCAAGGTAGTAGTACGCCTCCGTATAGCCGTACCGCGCTGCCTTTTCAAAGTAGTCATTGGCAGTGTGGATGTCCTCCGGCTCGCCCTGGTCTAGATGCATAATGCCAATCTCGACCTGCGCCTGCCAGAAATCTTGGTCAGCTGCCGCAATAAGCAGCTCAATTGCCAGGGCGCCGTTCTTTTTCATGTTGCCGTAGCCGTGCAGGTTCATCAAGCCCAAGTAGTACTGCGACTGGGCATCGCCCATAGACACGCCCATTTCAAACCACGACTTGGCTCGATCGTAGTTGGGCTCTTCCAGGCCTTCACCAGCCAGGTTCATGCGGCCAAGGAATCCAGCAGCCTTGCCTGCAGTCTTGTCCAGGCCGGGCTTGGCATTATCCACGGTTCGGCCGTTTTTTGACCAGAACTTGGATGCCACCATCAAAAAGTACTTGCGCGCAGCCGCCATGTCGCGATCCAGGCCACGCTGGCCCTCGTAGTAAATACGCCCGATGTTTAGCGCCGCCTTGAAGTCGCCCTTCTGCGCCATCAAGTCCAGGTACTCGATAACGTCCTCAATGGATGCATAAGCATCCGAGCTGGGCTGCGCACGCAGGGCGTTGATGCCAGAGCTGACTGCGCTTGCACCTTCGCCGTAGAGACCGCCAACTTCGTCAGCAATACGGTACGGCTGCATGACCCACGACATGCCTCCCGGCGGGCCAGACCGGAACCACGCCATAGCCTTGTCTGCTACACGCTTGTAGTACTTGACCGCCTCTTCGCAGCTTTTTGGGGTGCCAATACCCGCATGGTGCCGCGAAGCGACAGTCATTTCGGCACGTGTGTGGCCCTGAAGAGCTGCAAACGTGTAGTAGAGCAGAGCACGAGCCTGGTCCTGCTCCACGGCACCACCAATGCCCGTCGAATACATTAGCCCCATCATGTACATGGCCGAGCTGTTGCCGTGGCCATCGGCCAGCTTGTGGTAGTAGTCAAAGGCGGCGGGGAAGTTGCGCGGGTGGCTGTAGTTGCCGTAGTAGTTCATATCGGCGAGGATATAGAGGGCATCGGGGTTGTTGTACCGTGAAGACGACTCCTGGAGCAGCTGCACGGCATCCGCAATATTGGCCGGTACGGCTTGGGTGGCTGCGTGCTGCTGCTGCTTGGGCTGTTGTGGTGGCGGCCCGCGCATGGACAGGCTGGGCGCGGCCTTCATTATGAACCGGAGTGCAGTTGTAAGCATGGATCCCTGTCGCCGCTGCTTGAGGTATGGCTGGTTGGGGACAGACGACAGTTTGGCAAGGGCTGCGTCGACGAGGTCGCCGCCAGGTAGAGGGTGAACATCATCGGTGACTGGGACTTTGATGTGTGGTTCGGCGCCAGTTACAGAGACGCCCTGCAAGAGCACTGTTGGTAAAGGTGAGCAAAATTAGCAACACAAACGGCCAGGTGGAGGAATAGTTGGCTCTGGGGGGCTGACATCTACTTACGGAGCGCCCATAGTAATGACTGCCGCATATCGGGGTATAAGGTGGTGAGGCGATGTGGTGTATACGCGAAATAGTAGCAATTTAAATCAGATAAACAAAGGTTTTCCGTATCGAAGAGAGTCAACAACACAGGGTTGCTAGATCATGGCTTCCGGCGACGGGGGGGCCGGGGCTGGCGTGCGCAAGGCCCGGTCACGAGCGTCAATGATGAATAGCAGTAGACGAAAGTGCAGTCGATGGCAAAGCGGCAGCAAAGCGGCACGGTGGGTGTAGCCGCAAATATTTCGTCGTTACGTCAGATTGTCGGAGAGGTGATGAGGCCGTCTTTGTCACGACGGTGGGATGTCGTCTTAGAATGATGTGGTGCAGCCTTCTCTCAAAGATGCTGTTGACTGTTTATATTCCCGACAAGGCAGGAAGTCGCACGCAAACAGCAGGTGCAAGCTGGCATGATTGACAAGCCGCTAGTCCCATAGCTCTGTAATACAGCGATAGCAGCCGGACACCTTACGTCAGTCAGGGAACTTGATTGGACCCGCTTTAATTTGTTCGATTAGTCATTTTCAAGATTGCGGTCGTGATGCTTTTAGCAGAGCTTTACGACTTCATTCTTGTTTGCGTCTGTCAACAAACTCATAACCGACGTGGGAATTTTGTGGGATTTTATACTACACTGCCAATTTATAATTCTTTTATAATCAACATTTGAGATAAGCATTACAAATAAGCGAAGCAAATCTGGTCTATCATTTTTGATTAATTTCTTTCATTTATTTTTTTTATTTTTTCTCGCACTCATTTTCTTTACATTTGCGGACATATCTGTTAACCAACTCCAAATATGTATCTTCTTACTGGCGCAGATGAATACCGCTTCCCAGGCTCCGAGCCACCATACGTCCTCGACGTGATTCCACTTGCCTCAGGCTTGGCTACCATCACAACCGACGGCAAGCTCTCTCTCTTTGACCCAGCTCGCATCGGCGCCGGGCCCAAGCGGTCTTTCGCAACACAGCATGGCAATCTGACGACTGCACGAGCACTAGATCCGTCTGGGTGCATTCTGGCTACGGCTGGTGAGAACGGGAGCGTGGCTGTATGGGACTTGAGAGACTCGGCACCAGGCGCAAGCCATCAAGTTGGTGGGTTTATTATATTACATGGCTTTCTGATAGAGGACTAACTAACATACAGGCTCGTGTGGTGCTAACGTGATGGCATTGGCGTGTGATTTGGCGACGCAGTCTATCGCTGCCGGAACAGAGCTTGCCGACTACCAAGCCTCAATCGTGGTCTGGTAAGCTGTCTGATGTCTACTGTCACTGAGATGCTGGGACTGAATGCTAATTTTGTCAAGGGATATCCGTGCTGGCACTTCGCCCAAGGTCCGCTACAACGACGTCCACAGTGACGACATCACAGAGGTATGTCAGTCTTAAAAAGCACTCTACCATCTCGACGACTTACTAACGAACAGCTCAACTTTCACCCGACGAGTGGCCATATCTTGCTGTCTGGATCTACCGACGGCATCGTCAATGTTTGTGACACACGCATCGCCGATGAGGACGAGGTGGTCGTCCAGGCTTTTAACCATGGCGCTTCTATCCATCACGCCGGCTTCCTCAATGAGACCGAAGTGTTTGCACTCTCGCACGACGAGAAGCTGGCCCTTTACGACCTGTCTGAAGACCGCGAGGCTGGCTCGGCTACCAAAAACTTTGGCGATATACGCGAAGCTGTCAACTGCCAGTATGTGGCCAACATGAAGCCCAAGGCTGGCGAGGCCGGTGCCATTCTCGGCGCAGGTTCCCAGGAGTATGTCCCCACTCCTCATCTGCATAACTCGTAATATGATATACTTGTGATACTAACGAATAGCTCTGAAATCTTCCAGCTGATCCACCTTAACAAGGTCCAGGAGTGGGCGTTTGCTACGGACTCGGTCGTCGGTCTGCCCGGTGCCCACGGTTCCGAGATTGTCCGTGGCTTCTGCGTCTTTGACGAACAGCAGGTCGTCTACACCTGTGGCGAGGACGGCAAGGTCCGTGCATGGCGGCCTCAATGATGGAACGATAAGATGGGGTGATGGGTATCTATAACTCCAATATACCAACTATATACCAATAATCCTAAATAAAACAAATACAAATCACACACGCAATATGCTCTATAAAATCCTCTTATGCATGTCTGTCCGTCTTGTCTTTGACCTTGAGATCAAGCACCTTTTCATGGTAGTCGCCATCGCGCCGCGCACGCTTCAGCATCTTGACCTCATCGTCCTCCAGCCGCCGGCCGACGGCTGCTTCTAGCTCACGCCGGCTGATCTTCTCACGAGCCTTTTCTTCCTTTTGCGCCTTGAGTTGTGGCTTGAAGCGCGCCTGCATGCGGATGCGTATCGCTGTGTGCAGGTCGGGCTCCGCCGCATCGCCGCGTATGTCTGGTACGTCCTTGTTCGCGGCCTTCATGGTCTGCGATGAGAGATACGTATTGCCAAACGTTTTGAAATGGAATATTTCGGGGCTGCCGTCGGCCGTGTCAATGGTAAACGACTCAAGCGGTGAGACTGCAATAGCTGTTGCCGAGAATAGGCCGTACTTGTCGCAGCCCAGAAACTTTCCATGATGGCCCTTGAAGCGGAACTGCTCAGTGCCAATGACACGGTTGGCCACCCACACCTGGCGCACATCGTGCGGCTCTGCGCTAGCAGGGTTGCCGTCGACAATGTTCTCTATCGGTATGGCAAACACTTTGCCGTTGGCGTCACACGCGAGCGCGGCTGGTTTGGTACCGGAGCTCGTGCTAGGCAAAACGATCATGACTGGACCCGAGATATCACCCAGTGACTCTGCAGACACCCATGTGTCGTCATCAGCAACCGCATCGGCACTAAGCACAGACGAGGCTGCTGCCTGTAGAGCTTGTTGTCTCTTGGCTTCGTCGTCGCGGCTGCGGTGCTTGCGCTTCTTGATCTTTTTGTCGCCCTTGAACGTGAGAGGTTTGACCATGGTGGTGACTTTGTATGCGGTTGAGTTATGAAGAGATGAGCAAGCGCGTGCTTTTATGATAATTTCTGTTGTTGGCTTGATGGAGAGATGAGATGAGTCTGTCTTCTAATATGAGATGAAAGCGTCGACATTCAATCAAGTCAAGCAGAGTCCACTCTTGTGGAACCCGACCAATCATAGAGTGATACTACCTACAGCTTTATACAAACTGCACCCTTACTTTGCGAGCACAGTCAGCCTTGTTTCTCTGGGATTTATTAGAAAAATATGCTTTAAAAGGCTGGAGGCATGTATTATAGTGATGGAATCTGTAGCTTCGAATGGCTGTTTAGCATTACTTAAAGGTGCTGTGTGCAGTTTTCATGTCAACAGATATCGATAGGCGTGATTATATAATCACATATATTCAAATTGTTTGTGGAGACCACGCGTTGCAGGGTAGATAGTTCCTAGACTGCACTACATGAGCATTTCTCACAACTCTATATCCTATGGTGAGCATTTTATGACCATTACCTCCCAAATTGCAATAACAATAATAGCCTCGGCCATGAACCTGGCAAGGATACTCTTCCGGACAGGCCCAGCCAACCCGGGTGTCTTACCGGGTACTCTTCGGTGGGCACTACCCTCGCCGTCGCCGTTCACCTCGAGAGCCTGTTTCTCATCCACACCCTTAGCCTTGACCTCCTCATTACGAACTACGTCCTCTTCGCCCGCCACATCTATTCTCCTACAACTGCCAAGGTGGCAAGTTCTGAGCAAAAAAACGCTGCCTTCAAAGGCTTTCATAAGATTTGCTTCCACTGCAAAAACAGGGCCTCGGAAATGTGAGAAACATTTGGAGTGTCCTACCTAGCCCTCTTGTCGCAGTTTTACTCTAACACCCCCGCAGTCCCTGAGCGCATTCTTATCTTCCATGCCGGTACACCGCGCACCACCTTCTTGGCTTGCCTCAAAGTGACAACACTCTTTGGCCTGGCCTTCTTCACGTTCCTCGTCGCCCCGGCCTACGTAGCCGCCGACAAGCCATGGACGCACACTCTTGCAAGTAGGTCATCCAACTCCCTCTCCGATTAAATTCGAATAGACATTAATACAGCAAGTTGTCGCATGCGGTATTGTGCCGTTTTCCGTCATTGCGTACACCTCGCTGCCCTTTGTCGTCTTCATCCACCTGAGACTGCCGGCATTTGCTCGCCATCCAGACCCAGAACTTCTGCGTCGCTTTGTCCGCAACATCCCCACAACCACCAAGCTGGACATTACCACAATGAACCTTGTTGGCCGCCCGCGCGTCACGAGCGTTCCCGTTGGCGATATCGTGCCCGCTCGTGAGCGGCTGCGCATCGTCAACTTTATCGACTCACGTCAGAGTGTCCTTGCTCCGCCGGCAGTGACTCCGACTCCTCGGCCTCCCTCATCAAGGCCGGTACCGACACCATTGGCAGCACCAAAGCCGCAGACAAAGCTAATTGAATTTTCGCGCAAGTTTCCATGGATTCATCTGCGGCAAACAACACACTTTGGAGCCCCGGCGGGCAACAACAGCCGCAGTGTCAAGGCTGGCTGGGTCTGGGAAGAGCTGTTGGCTGGTATCGAACGCAAAGCCACACAGCAACATAAGATGTAGATGTGGAAGTGATATAGTATGATGTAAAATATTGTCATCACTCGGAGAATCACATTCAACGTGAACGTGATATGTTAGATGCTTGTAAACCATAAGACCCGGTCTGATGGCGTTCCAAGTACTAGTACATCAAGACAAGATGAAGGTAACAAGCCGACAAAAGTGCTCGCAAGCACGACCCAGAGTTGTGGTCAAACAGACAAAGAGATGAGTCAAAATTATATAAGATGAATCAAAAAGATGATGATAATTCCATATAAACCAGAAATAGAGGCCGAGACTGCCGCGTATTTGTATCGCACCCATAAACCAACCCAGGCCCTTTTGTTTTGTTGTTTCAGAAATATTGCCAATGTCTCCTAATGCAAGATAAAGAATACAGAAATAAATCGGATATAATGACAAACATAGATCGACAAGACACGATGATCCAAGTTAACGATTTTGACCAAAGAAGACAGCCGTTGTGCGAACTGAAAACAGTGCCCCCTGATAAAATAAATCAAATAAATGGCGGCCAAAAAAAGAATAAAATCGACTAGAAAATGTTAAATATAATAAGAAAGGAAATGAAAATGACAAAGTAAATTTGAAGCAGTGAAGATCGTTCTGTCGTTAATGTCCAGTAAAGCATAAATGGTCAACACCCCGCATACCGGGTAGAATATAAAATCATAAAAAATGTTAGAATGAATCAAATGGGGGTTTCGTGAGAGTGTGGTCGAGTGTGGCCGATTAGACGTTGTTTCTCGCTAGCCGTATCGGAAGAGGTAGAATGGAGGGGAATGGTAGGGTTGCGGGTGTTGAGGTTGAGTGAGGACTTGGCTGATTCGATTGCCTAGTGGTCGTAGTCCCAGCTCCGTTTGAGGCCGCCTTCGTATACACTAGCCACTGATTCTTGCCACATGGCGGGTGTAATAAACGTCTGCTGCTGCACCGGCGCTGCTCCTCCAGTCGGGTAGGAAGCGGCCATGGCGATGGGGTTCATCGTTGCTAATCCGGCGTGGACTGCCTGTATGTCCTGGAGGGTGGGAATTTCGGCGGAACCTGAAGACGAGGGGGCACTTAGGATACTGGTCTGCGAAGTAGTGGAACGGGCCGGGTTTGATTGGGGCGTACCAAAAGTCGAATTCCAATTGCTGGGAGCATTTGTTAGCAGGAGAACTAGCAGACAAGTCGAAATATAATATTGCTCCGAACAAGACTTACTCAAAAATTCTAGAGGGATTCCAGCCAGAGGCGGTGGCCATGGCCATGTTGTTCGATAGCGCGTGCTGCCCTTGCGATACCGTGACAGCAGACATCAGTCCAAGGGAGCCTCCGGATAGAGGTGAGTCGAGATTCTTGATATCGGCCGTTCCTACTGATACGGGAGGCGATATCGGGTTTCCCATAAAGTTGGTTGCCGGATGGCCTTGGGACAGCGCAGGCCCCAGCTGCTGCTGCTGGAACTGCTGTTGGTGTTGGTGTTGTTGAATGATCTGGTCCACTGACTGCGCCCGCATAGGATCTGGCCGAAGGGTGGTGCCGGTCGGTGTCGTGACAGCGCCGCCAGAGAGTTGCTGGTGTGGTGGGCTAGGGTGACTCGAAGATGGCGAGGGGCTACCATAGGGGAAAGTCGGCTTCAAGACAAAGGGTTTCCGAAGGTCTGCAGAAAAGGCTTCACGCATAGAGTCAATCTGTCGCTGCATATCGGGCATTGGCCATGCATTCATACACTTTTCTAGAATCCGCATGTGTCTAGTAAAGTACTCGCGGGCATCCGTATTGAAGTCCGGATCTGGCGATGTTAAAGCAACCTGTATAGTTAGTCAACAAGCCCTTGCTAAATAAAGGGATAGACTTGAGAGATGATCTTCGATCTTTGATCTAAATAAAAAACAAGGCGTGGAGGGAGAGTCAGTACCAAATGAACAAGAATGCAAGTCAAAACAGCATATATGGTGAAGTTGATGCCACGTTGCATGTTTTGCAATCCACTTAACCCAAACTTGTCGAGTATCGCCTCCTCTAGACGGCAAAGAAGTTTGGCGGACGAGTAGCAGACCATCATGTGCTCCTTCCAGTCCCCGTCCGGAGATGTAGGGCTAAGGATCTGGAGCTGCGGCCGGTGCAGGAGCAATATACTCAGGTAGTAGTAGGAATGCGTGTTGCCAATAAAAGCCGAGGAGATCCAAGGAGATGTTCCATCGGGTGGGAACGTCACAGACAGATCGGCTGGGAGCTGGCTGGGCCACATGTGAAGTTGGGGGTTCATGCGTGTAAACTCGGGATCAGCTGCCCAATCCTTGTTGCGCTTGATGCGGCCATAAATTCGGTTGATTCTGGAAACGTTACGCACAATACGCGTGAGATAGACAAAGTTGCGGGAGACTTGCATATCAGCCTCATGCACGCCCGGTGTTGGTGGTGGTTCGTTGATGTCGATCGAGTCAACAGATACTGCCAAATCCGTGCGGCCTTGTGGAGAACCGATCATCACTTCGCAGATAAAGATTGTCTGCCATATACGAGTCTTCATCAGACACTCAGCCGGGCTAGAGTCACAAGATATGCCGGCTTCGTGATCTGCAAAATGCTCATCAAGGCCAAGATCTTTGCCCATCTGCACACACTGCACAATAGCCATCCATGATCTGTAGTAGTAGCCACGCTTGGGTGCTGCTTCGCGTGCCTTGAGCATAACTAGAAGCGCCTGTAGGGTACTCAACCGAGGAACATCCATAAACGAGTCAGCGTGTCTTGTGGCAAGCGCAAGCCACTGTTGTCCTTGCGCAGGATCATCGGCAAGCCGTCCTCCGATAGCCAGTAACGCCTCAATCAATAGTGGCGAGATGGCCTCTCTGTTAGACCGCCACTGTTCGTAAAAGATGTTTCTGTCCAGTACCGGGACAAACGGGTGGACGTGGGTGAAGTAGAGCTCAAAGTATGTCATAATTGTTTCATCGTCGGGCATGAGTTCTGGCGGAATACGGATTTTCAGGCCTGGTCTCGATACCAAAGGTGGCAGCGAGCTCTTATAGTCGTCTTCGTCTTCGCCTACTACAGGCTCGTCGTTTGCAGATTTGATTGCGAGCATCTTGTTGTTCATATAAGGTGCTGAGCCGGCATCGTTCATCTTGAGGCTTCCGAGAAGATCGGCAAGATCGCTGTTGGCATATGCCTGGTCGTCGTTTGTGATGTATGCGGAATCCGAGGGTGATGACTGCGAGTGCGAGCTTTGCGGGACAGACGGTGTAGAGTATGTTTCTTGTTTGCCGGTATATCCCGGGTCAACGCCGATAATTGGTGCCGGGATGGTTGTGTAGTTTAAGGCCGGGGGTGAATGATCTGGAAACTGTTGAATTTGGTTGTATAGACCGTTGACGGAGCCTCCGTTGGATGATGGGGCATAGCTGATCGCTTGCGCACCATATATGCCTTGTTGCTGCTTCTGGACATTGGCGACTGTATTGGGATCGAACTGCTGATGCTGGAAGTCGATTGAGGCATTGTACATCGCCTGCGCCTGCGCCTGTGCGTGCACTTGAGATTGCTGGTGTAGTTGCTGTTGCTGCTGCACAACGGGCTGCGGTTGCATTGTTGTTTGTTGTTGTGCTGATTGTGGTATCGGACCGTCGTCAAAGCCCTGGCCGTCGATTCCCCCATCGTAGCCGCTGGGCCGCACACACTGAAGCTTGAGGCGCACGCATGCCGAGCATGGCCAGGTGTTTGTTGTTGCGGCATCACACTTGATTTTTCTTCTCCGGCAGCCTTCACAAGCTCGCATTACTACACGGAGGCATACGGTTAGCAAACGATACTGGAAACACGTAGTATCCCGAGTCGGGGTATTTACCTTTGAGCCTCTTGTGGCGATTGTGCTCATCAACAAACACATAGTCTATAGGTGATATTAGCTATCATAGACCTAACAGGGTGCATTGCTTCGCGTGCGGTTTGGGGGCGTAGGATGCTGCACATTGGACAACTCCTACATATATCGACACCATAGATAGATCCGATCCCACAAGAGATGCCATTGGCCATTCTATGTATGCGCCACTATCTACGTGATCCAAGACAAGTAGAACTCACTTCTTTGTTGAGTTTCTTTTGGCTGCTGCTGGTATGCCGGTGGCGCGAAAGAAAAGGAAGTCATCTGAGAACTTTGAGGCAGTATGCGCCGTCCAGAGGGATCGTTGTTTGCCATGATTGTGAGTGCGCGATGCCGGCGGGCGAGTGTATGTGTCGGCAAGAAAGAGGACTAGGTCGGCCGGTTGTTTGTTGTGTTGTCGAGCGCCAGGCGTCACGCAATGCGCCGGCGGGTTTTGGGACAAGAAACACCCTCTTATTGAGATCTACATCCACTGGAGGAGATATGTGCGCGCAGAAGTGGTATGTCGCCCTGACGAGAGTTTAGACACGCCGTATTGTCGCAAGTCGTAAAGCGTTAAGAGTGAAGACAACAGAAAAATAAAGAAATAGTTGTAGGAAAACAAGACGGTAGGAAAGAAAGAAAGAGAGGCTGAGTGGGAGGGTGTGTGCGGGCTGTTGGATAATGACAAAGAGAATGGTAACAACGAGGTCAGTGTGTATTGTATGTGGGCAAATGGAGCAAAGCCGCGTTGGATTACCTCTGTGCCTCTTGACTGCCGGCGGCGAAATCGACAGACAAGAGGGGGTTCTAAAACCAGTTGTTTTAGCGTAGAGAAGTAAAGGTAACGGAGGGGAGGGGAGCCGCCCGTGGTGGTTCTTTTCTTGCAGTTATATTTTCTATTTTGTTTAAAGCACCCCCTTGCTAGTTGGCCGTCCCAGTTCTGCACAAATGTTAGTTTAATAGTGCGAATGAAGACGGCAAGAAGCGACGACGATATGCGGTGGATGTGAGAATGTGAAGGGCAACACGGTGCGATATCAAAAACTCTTAGAAGACGGAAACACCCAGAGAAGGGGGTGTGGAAGTGGAATAGTGGTCTGTCATTGGGAGCATGCAGAATGAAGAACAGCAATAATAGTGAGACTTCCACAGGGGTGGATGAGAGGTAGGGGGAGGGGTGTAGGTCGTAGTCAACTTTTGGCTTGGGAGATTTAGGCCAGGGTGAAGAATGGAGAATGGCACTTGTAGGGGAAGAAAGGGGGAGATGGTGGTGGATGTGTTCTCACAGTGGCAGCCAAGCTTGCCGCCAAGTCGATGGAAGAGCTACTGACAGAGGATAGCATGTGCTTGAGAGGACTTAGTAGATCGTACAACAGAGTGATAGAGACAAAGAATGGTGACAAAGATAGGACTATGAACGTTGTGGAAATAAGAAAAAGACCGCATAGAAGGAAGACGTGCAGAAATGAAATGTTCAGGAAAAGACAATAACGAGAATCTTACGCTGAGAACCGAGGAAAACGGCACTTTGGACGAATCTATTGAAGCCAGTGGCCAATGCGATCCAGTTGTAAGATACTTATGTCGAAGAATGCCAACCGTGCCGAATGATGTCAAAGCAAGAGAAAAATGACAGATGGACAGTATCCAGTCAGTAGCTCGTATGGTTGTAATAGGCTTCAAAAAGGATTGAATAAATTTGAATAAATGAGAGGCCCCCATTTGCCCAAGCTCTGAAGTTTGATGTGTCGGATCGGCTGCAGACTGGAAATGATATAAGAAAGAAGAGACGCTCGATCGTCTACAGTATGGATGTGCTCCAGCAGGTCGATCTGTTCTAGCTTATCCATCCCAGCTTCAGAGTGCGGAAAAACAAAGCATCAAATTGAGAGATATCGCGAGATGTTCTCAGTTTTTACTTCTGTATCGCACTTGTGCGCTGGTGCTATGATCAAGTGGTTACAGTTGTAGTGGGTGCAGAGTGAGCGTGCAGGGGTCAAAGAACAGTTGTGAGCGCCCTGGCATGTAAAAACGACGGTGGATCAGGGACAGCCCGCTGGACCTGAAGAGTACCTCTCGTACAAGTTCGATGAGTTCAACAGAGATTCGCGGTGCTTTTCTCGGTGGAGAGGGGGCGTGGCGAGGGAGGGCCAGTTTGGGGCATCCGGTGCATCCCGCACGCCTCTTTCAGATCCTAGGGTCGAGACAGAAAAAGTATCTTACTTGTGGTAGCCGGCAGTACTTGTCATTGTATAGTAGACATGGCTAGTGGTGACAAATATGCACTTGTATCCAAGCTGCATATTTGTAAGATATATATTGAGGCCTGCAAAGCGTCAGCAAGTGTATGAAAGTGTGCCTGATTCTGCAAACTCAAGATGCTTTAAAAAGCACGCACAAATCAGAAAAGACAACGCCTGCAGCTTGCAGCTTGATGCCGGGATGTGGGATTGGGGGTTAAAGACTTGCATCTTACATTAAAGGTTTTTAGAGCTGAGACGTTGTTTTAGTCGTAGGTTTGATCCAGTCGGTTTGATTCGGCCAGGCGGTTGGGGGCACATGAGCGTAGTAAGACGTCCAGATAGATGCGAACTTGAAGATGCGCATTGAATACGCATATGTAATTGCTTAGACAACAATAAAAATCGGGTACGGTGTGGCAGGCAACGGTGTGATATGACGCATTGTATGCATCGTGGCTCTTGCGCATATGATGGTTAATGGGCCCTTACCGTAGCTTCCTAGCTTCACACCGAGTCTTAAAAATATCGTAGAGGAGGGTCAATATGGGGCTTGAGGGGCTGAGACATGCAAAATTGAGGCTTGAAGACAGTCAAAAGTGGCAACATTTAGGGATGGCGATACAGTCGAGTCATTCCGAACGGTTGCCTGCGATGATGAGTATATTATCTGAGAATGGGCAGTTTATAATCTAACATGGAAGGAGCGACCTGCTCAAAGGTGTGTAACTATTGTATACGGGGAAGGAGCGATCGTGTATGCAGCTCTATCTAAGCGTATGCTTATATTCTTTGAAGAAGGTCTATCCTATGGTAACGGCAAGCGCGACTGGAGGCAGCTCTTTCCTACTTACCTCCATGCCATGCGTTGTAATAAACATCATCAGGAAGGAGCAGCAAGGCTATCAAGCCAAATCGACTCAGCCGCATCATATAATTGCCAACGTCACTAGTTTGTAAATGTCATGGCAAAATTACAGCTGAGCGAGATTGCTCTCTTATTCAAGATGGGGTGTAATTACTCATCTGCCTGTCTGTGTGAACATTGAATGAATGTCTATTTACACTATTGGTCACTACTCGCACTTTTAAGTATTGCGACTATGATAGAAATGCCCCAAACACAATCTTGGCAGAAGAAAAAGATGAAAATGTTGAAAATGACAAGACAAAATCTGCGCAACGCAGAATAAGGAAGGTGGGAATGGCTTTGGTAGGCGATCCAGGCGCTAGAAGGGTGCATGGACGACAGAAGAGCCACGAAAGAAGAAATGCAGACGAAAATGCAAGTCGAGAGAAACCATGAAGAAAGATCGAGAGTATCGCAAGCATTACGCAAAAATTAGATCTAGACTGGGAGAACAGCATTATCAATGATCATATTAATGGCAATATTTTCTATATTTACAACCACACGTGGGGTGATGATGGCTAATTTTCCCAAACTAGATAGGTCATCCCTTCCATCTTGTTGGTGGGTGCTGCTGAATATACTTGTGTCCTTTCAAAATCGACAGCAGTCCTTCACTTGTAGTGTGTGAGTGATAGTTGTGCCGTCAAGGCTGCCTCCGTAAAAGTACGAAAGAATCAGACTAGTCGAGCTGAATATGTATCTTACAGAGTATCTTTGCATCTTAACTCGGAACCGAGGATGAGTAAATCTTCAACCTGGTATTTTATATTCAAGATGTTTATGCAAATGCACAGGGTCAATCCGTATGTAAGCATTGCCCATCTAGCATTAGTCTGGCAAATTTATACTATATTGTGTCTCCTTTCTTATAGACTTCGGCGACCAGAAGAACCTCTAGAAGCAAAATCGGTGAGAGAATCCCGAGCGAGGTACAATTAGAGTCTGCAGAGAGATACACTTTGTACAGATTCCAGTAAGAATGGAATAGAAAAATCACTGAAGAACACAAACAGGATAGGGCTTGCTCAACGGGGCCCGCATAAGACAACCCGTTTCGCTAGCAGAAGATCACTCTCCACCGTAACCCCCTTCCCAGCACCCTGCCAGTCTGCTCAACTAAGATACCTTTCAAGTTGCAGGAAACCAACTCTAACCGATGCAGGTGTACTGGCTAATATGCAGGCGTACTTGGCTCCCTTGCTCTACTTCGTATGGCAGGCTGGTAGGCAGTAAGCGGGCCTGGCCTGCTATGGCCTATTATGAAGCCGTCCTGGTATATTTCTAACATTTCTAACATTTGGCTATTGGTAGATGGGAATTTTAGGTCTAAAGGGAGAGTGCATATGTAAATACTCCGCCTTGTAGAAAATTGCATAATATATCTTATTTACGGAGTACAAAGCGTCTGAATTCCTGAGTACAATGTCAGATAGAGCAAAGGCTTGCTAAGTATTCTACCCCAGACGTGATATCATACCCTTGGCACACATCACATTATTTGCTTGTACAACAGTGCCTCAGTGCTACACCTCCAGAATGTAAAGATAGGGTAGCACTACTATTAGGGGGTCTGTTTGTGGTGGGATTGGAGGAGCCTCCGTTTTCGACCAGAAGACAAGGACAAAGAGAGTATGGGTAAATAGCGACACGGACTACAACGTACGAGTGTGAAAAATAGAGTTTGAAGTCGAAATCAAAGGGTAAAGCCAACCAGAGCCAGCGAAACAAAGAAACTGGTTTCAAGTGGCATTTGCTAACACCAATATCCCACCTAGTCGGCAAGATGCCATATGGGGGAAGGCACTGGCCGAATTTTGAAAATATTGAGAGAAATAATGAGAACATCACTTTACCGAGTACGCCATGTGAAGTAGATAATGATATTCGCAAGTATTGGCAAGTAGCAAAGTATCTCTAGAGCAAAGGATAAAGGGTTGGCATACAAGATGAGCTGTTTGTCGTCTGAACTTTCTC
Organism: Ophiostoma ulmi; assembly: GCA_029298715.1. NCBI lineage: Eukaryota > Fungi > Ascomycota > Sordariomycetes > Ophiostomatales > Ophiostomataceae > Ophiostoma > Ophiostoma ulmi. Next base: position 721,295 of record JANSLN010000002.1, on the reverse strand, counting down.
TCGGTGGGTTAGGTCTGCAATATGTTGCATATTATGTACGGGGCAAGAGAAACGAATCCTACGTCGTAGTCCTCTTTAGACGCGTCGTAAAGTTTGTAAAATGATGGACGGCCAGTGAAGCACGGATTTATTGAGACAACTCCGGGTACCACCGACCGTTGAGCTTTTTTAATGATGCGTGATACTCTGAACGCGTTTCTTCTCAGATAGGGTTTGAGTAGCACGCTCCCGCTTTCCTGTGCCTCCTATATATTGTGTCTTGTATCTTCGAATTACATACGATCTGCTTCTACCGCGGTTGATGTGGTTCCTCTCCCGCCTCTTCCCTCCTTCGTGGGCAGCTCCCCGCAAGTGCACTGTCAAGCCGCCCTCCCGTCTTATCTCTTGCAGACTGGCAGAGGCCTCTTCCCGCCTCTTCCCGCCTCTTCCCAGAATGGCGGTGCTTTCCCCCATCATTCCAATGTTTTTCCTCTTGGATTCCTGTCACTTGCATGTGTAATAAGACCGCCCATCCGTAGTGCAGTAGAACGAGCTAAGTTGGGCATCTTCACTGTGGTTTGTATTACTTATTACTCTGTATTACAATGTATAATACTTGTTTTATCTTAGTTAGAGGCTTGTTGAACCATTTCGCTCACTTCCAGTCTGTCGACTAGAATTATGCTATTATACACAAGGGAAGAAGAGCTCTGTATTAAATCCTAGAGCGAACGACGCCGCCTGATAAGAGGAGGCCTACTCGTAAGGTACACGGAGACTCCTACAACTTTACGGCTCGCAAATTAATGCTGTCATACGAAGGACACGCAGTAATATTGGGTATATACACTTGCAAGGTGGTCCTATCCACCCGTTATGCAGTACCATGGATATTTAAATATATCGTGTAGATATGCTTACTCCGTACGAGTACACTGAACTGAGATGCACTCACAGGGGTCAGCAAGAAGCAGGGGAAGCAGGAATCCACCCTAGTTATCAACATGTGTTTCATTGGTGGCCTTTCCTCGGACGAAGTGCTACGACGTACGGGGGGGCGGGAAAAACAAGCGTCTTGTAAACATTTTGGCTTTGATCTTGTTTTCTTCTGTTCAGCGTATGCTGGCGTCGAGTACGGGGTGTAAGCATCCAAGAGATCGACGACTCAGTAGAGCACTTTCTGAGATTTGATTTGAAAATATGGAAGAATAAATAAAATCTCACCTTTCGCTACGAAAAACATATGAAGATACCCGTATTCTAGTTTCCGTAAAGTGCTCTGTATCTCCAGCTGAAGTGGTCTAAAAATATTTATCCAGGCAACTGGATGGATACTCAGTAATAGTACTTCGTAAATCAACCCCAGTCAAACTGCCACCCCCTGTGTGAATCTCCCCTGGCCCCTGCACTCTTTTTTTTCTGCCCGTACACTTGCAAGGGGTTTGATATGTCTTCTCAGCTTAGCTTCTGCTCATAATCTTTCTTAGCAAACATGTTGACATGTGAGCGAGCCCAAGACGGATGTGTTGCCAAGTGATGAATGTGACCTGATGCGTCTCCTCGTTCAAAAGTATGCAAGCAGTGTATACGTCTTGGATACGTGCTGAGACACATATTAGTTCTGTACTTTTCGTAGGAGAGTGGCTCGAGTGGGTAGGTGGACTTGCCGGGAGTAATAACTGGAGCCATCATGACATCGAGTTACATGGCGCCAGTGCATGCATGCAGGTGCAGATCACAAACACAAAAGTGTTGCAGACAAAAGGAATAAAAGAATCATACTCTTTACTCAGTACAATGCTTGCAGCGTAGCAGAGAAATGCGTGCATATGATGCATAGCAGGCCAAGCATTATATACATATACGACGAAATGTGCGAGGCGATCCTGGGTGTGATGAGCTCACATCAGTCGGAGGGGCATTATCTGAGAGTCAAGAAATCCTGTGAGCCATCCATATGAGGAAGGAGAACAGGACAATCCAGTAAATAGGAGTCCTTGCGAAGGGATGATTTTTAGAATCTGGCCGTACGATATCTATTTTTCTATCCTCATATCTTCTGAGTGTTGTAATCGACCATCGTTGCTCTTCTAGGCTTCTACAGCTTCTATATAGTTATAAGAGGGTTCTGGAAAGTCTCTAGAACTCGCATGGAATTTCTTTGGAAGCAGTTGCTTTGTATATTGCAGTTCATGCGTGATGCCTTGGTAGTGGGAGCTGATCTGGAAGCCGAAGAACAATCAGCTTATTTTTTGTAATTAAATAACTCTACCAGCAGCCCTATTACCAAGTGAAATGTCCGTGGAGAATACTCAGTAGTCGGTATACTGGTACGGTAGCATCTCTACACCATCTGAGCAAGACGCTACCCAGCACGAGGTCAGAGAGCGGGGGTTTTCCGGTTTCTTATTGATGATTGATTATTCGTTTTACTTTATCTTTGTATCTAACTGCTTAATGTCTTCTCCCGGACTTGTTCGATATACTCCGTGTCTAATCCGTATCTACTTTGGCTATGCGTGTCTCTTGTGCCCTTCGGCTAGAATATGGAATAATATTGAATCTAATATACAAACAAGATTACAATATATAGTCCTACTTATTATATATGAGCAGACGCGCGGCGACTTGAATAGACAAGTAATAAAGAATACAGAATATGGAAAATGGAAACTGGGAAATGGAGTATTTTACTTCTGGATGCGGATAGTGAGAGCCGTGAGTTACTTTTACTTTGTCCTTGTCAAGAAAAGCCAAACTTAACACAGCATATGCCTGTCTGGTTCAGGGGCAGGAAATAGAAATAGGCTATGATCACCTTTTCGCTATTTTTATGACAGGCCTGTTCGTAATTAAGGTTTGTCAGGCCTATCGTTATTGGGTTGTGTATTCCAGTCTATCTGTATTGTACTCCGTCGTACGTAGACTTTTACTTGAAAGCCACCGGAAAGACAAGTAGAAAAAGAAGATATTAACCAAGACAGTAAGATGAAGACGAAGATGGAGGAGAAGAACTAGACAGAAGCACTAACGAGATGAACTAGATATGCTATGAGAGAACTAGCACTGTTACAAACAAGTCTGGGTAAACGGTCGATCCATCCATTCAATGGGCATTTAGCGAACGTTTTTTTCCCATCGCCGTCGTGCCAGAGAAGGATAGCTCTTTCTGGGTATCGTGCGATCTAAAATGAGGGAGAGGAAGAAGCCATCCTGCTTGGGATTACGGTCTATAGTGTCTTGTTTTGTTTGCTGAGAGAGGTGCTGAAAAGAATAACGAAGATTTGAATGATAGCAGTCGAGGGGGGTAAATGAGTAGTGGCAATATACTATTATTATTATTATTATTATTGATTTTGTGTGTTTTTTGTGTGTTTTTTTTTGTGTTTTTTGTCTGTTCTCTCAAAATGAAAATATTCAAAATACCTAGTAACGCGTAATGCGTTCGGATGTTAGGATAATGATCAATATCATCGAATTAATGAGAGAGAGAGAGAGAAGAAAGAAACGAGCAAGGGATTATTATGTTGGTAACAAGGAGGAAAAGAAACATTAAAAAAGAAAAAGGAAAGAAAAGAAATCCAACAAGCAACAACGGCTACCCGCTATATTCCTATTAGCCGGATGAATATTGAACCAAGAATGTACAAGCGTCAATTCAAGTCTACGAACCCGATATTTGGACATTTGGATGTTTGGTCCTATTTAGCTACTTGCACTTGAATACTTAATACTTGCAACTATATCTACGCCTTAGCATCGTCAGTTGATCGGGTCGGATTGCCTGCGGTGACCAGCTGCGGGCTAGTTAGACAGTTAAAGTGGAGACTACATGCACCTCGCAGAGTGCCTTCCTCTTTCAACAAGAGACAACACAGCCACAACCAGGCCGATGTGAGAGTAAGGGTGAGACAGCCACGGGCTTTTTTTTATTCACTATTGTTATTCAAAAAAAAAAAAAACATACTTGGGCGTTTACATCTTACAGAAAACAAAGAATATTTCGTAGAGGTTTGAGGATAATCGAAACAAGATTGGAAAATACCCGGATATCAATTGCTTCGAATCGCTGGCCTGGCATCGGCGATAATGGCCTAATATAGGCCGGTACGGATAAACCTGAACCCGCACACCAGATTACATAATCACGCGTATTTGTCTGACAAATCTTAGCATCGAAACAACCTCACTTGAGATCGTCATCGTCATCCAGTGCCACTGAATCTTACTAAATACGCTATTCATAACAATATTTTGTAAAAAAATCATAACAATGGCTGAACTGCAAAATGCCAACCCGACCATCATCAACGCGGCCCAGCTACCTAGCCGTCGCCTTGGCAAGAGCACGTCGACCCGCCGCGGCGCCGAGTTCAAGTACGACGACATCCTGACGCCGGCCAATGCATTTGGTGCGCGTGCCCCGTCTCCACCACACTCGCTTTCATCTGCCTCGTCTGCCTCGTCTGGAGGTGACGTGTTTGACGATGTGGACTACTTTGGATCTAATGGTGACGATGAAGTGTTTACCGAGGAGCCCATCGACGAGCAAGAGATCTATGGTGAGTCCTGGCATTGTCCTTAATGTCCTTAATTATTTTCAAAAACAATCTCCTTGTTTCGTTTCTTTATTGAAGCCTCTTTGAGACTAAACTCATCCCCCAAAACTATGGCATTATGCATATCTATGTGCATGTGCCGTGTTTTAATGACTGGTTTCATCCCACGTGTTTTTGTTTTTGGTTTCTGTTCTTAAAGTTATTTTTACTTGAACCGCCTTGTGTTTTACCACCATCATGAAGCATTTAGACGACTCCTCTTTATATGGTTTATGAGTCTGCGTCTGCATTTCTCACGTCTGCATTTCCTTCAACTCATCTTGAGACAAGTTCACCCCCGCTAACGTTTCACCCCTCCCCCCCCAGACTTGATCTCTACAATCTCTGACCCCGAACACCCCCATACTCTGGGCCAGCTGTCGGTTGTCAACCTGCCAGATATTCGTATCACGCCGTCGCCCTCGTCCGTGGCTGGTGCAGACAGAAACAGCGATACCGCTCTGACCCAGGTCATTGTCTACGTGACACCCACCATCAACCACTGCTCGCTGGTGACTGTCATTGGTCTTGCCATCCGTGTCCGTCTAGAGCAGACTCTGCCTCCCAACTACCGTGTTGATATCCAAGTCAAGGAGGGGTCGCATGCACAAGATGATCAGGTCACCAAGCAGCTCTCTGACAAGGAGAGAGTTGCAGCGGCTCTTGAGAACGATACCCTGCGCGGTGTCCTCGACAAGATGCTCGAAACATGCAAATGAAGTGGATGATGGATATAAAGACTATATTGGGATGATCTGCACATGATCCTCTATATTGTTTCACTTGAGTTTGCCTCACCGCCGCACGCCGGACCCTTATCGGATGGAGCAAGCCAGTCGAGCTCGGCATCGCTCCGATACGCGTTGACTGCCATGGCACTGTTTTTAGCCGTCTGCAGTCTGATACTGAGGTTGGAGAGAGACAATCCCATTAGACCCCTGTACTTATGCACATTATGAAATGTGCATGATCCCCATCCATGCCCTGCCCTCTGGTGCGGCATGTCTGGGGCGAACTTGTCACGGTCTCGTCGTCAGACATTTATTAGAGACTCGAGAAAATAATGATGTATGATTTACGAGCAGGTTGCAAGCATGATTGAAAGTACAGTTGTAAACAGAGTTGGATAATAACCATTTAAATGATTGCATATAGACAAGGGGTATGCAATAATAATAATAAATATATGAAGAAGAAGCCGTGACACTTTGAATTTAATAACAGAATGACACTGACGCGAATTGAGTTGTACCGGGTCTTTAATTGGATGTTCCTTCCTGGGACCTGGTCTATAATTACTTTGCATAATCGCCACGATACATAGACGCGTCTGCCGTATCTAATAAGACAGAGCTGACATCGTCACTGCCGAGGCTGGTCGTCATTTTCTACCTTTGCTTTATGCATGATTCCCAACAAATTTTTGAATCCTTCTAGTTTCTTTCCAGCCTACGCAACCCTTTACATCTAAAGCATTATAGCTTCTTGTAGAGATCAGTTCCATACGACCTATCTTATATATATTCTCCGCGTCTAATTTGGCAATGTTGGTCTAGCCATCTCCACCAACCTCATCTCGGACTCAGCTTCAGTAAGATGTAAAATGCTAAAATATATGGCTTGCGTGTTTACTGACGAGGACTGACCTCGATTTAATGCTGATTACTATATGTCTCATATTAGTAACATGGGTAATAAGAACTAAGAAACAAGGTTGCCTCGTCGCTGCCCGCCGCATGTGCAGAGACCAACTGCATGTGTCACCAGAACGGATATTACATCACATGCAAGTGTAGGCTGGATCAAGTCTTGCGTTGCATTGCATCTAGGAGAAGGATTTCTCTCACCTCTCGCATCTGTGACCCTACTCTGATTACTACAAGCATCTTCCAGCATCCAGCATTTCCAATATTTGCAGCTCATTGCCTATCGAGGAAACCTGCCCGTTCTACCGTTGTCGTTTATTAATTGCATTTCTCTATTTAGGACTTGATTGTTTCTAAAAAAAACATCTAAAAATAATGAAACTGTTTAGTAAGAGTCACTTTCTGTATCCTTATTCTAAATCAAGGAACAGCGTCACATCGTCTTCAAGGTATAGTTCATCAACTTGCTAGACTTTAGTTAAAATCACATTTCTAGGTAGATAGTATGTAAGCTTGGTAATACCGACTGACCCTATTACGTTGTCCTATTGCCCTGCATAGTGCATACGCATGCTGCTTTCACTCACTGTGCTTGCACCATCAGATATGTCGATCGTAGCTCTCAAGAGTAAAAGTTGATACAGTTGATGAGTCTATATGCGCTCTTTAAAATTGTAAAGAAAATATCAAAACATTTCGCCGTGAAACATGAACCTTTTGAGTACGTAAGATAACAAAACAAGAACGAGAGACAATGAAGCCACCGAGATAGACTACGCCCCCTCCTCGAGTGTTCCGCTGGCCACAAGCTCGCTGTACAGCTCCGGCTCCAGAAACTTGCCGATAGACACATCCTCGCTCAGACCCTTACGCCTCCGCGTCTTGAGTACAAAGTCCCGCGCCGTGCCCTGCACCGGTGCCATCTGCATCGGCCGCAGGATCACGTCACGATCCAGCGGGTCGCCTGGCACCACCTGCCAGCGGTCAAACACAAGACTCACCAGCGCCTTGCCCTCGGAGGAGATTCTAAAGTCGGTCTCAAAGCCAAACGAGTCAATCACAGGCAGGAGACCGACGGTACGCGACAGTTTTGTGCCAGGAATACCGCCATCGGTCAGCACATGACCGCGTCGCCGCGAGAGGATCTGGTAGAACTTATCCGACGCCGACTGCGGTCCCGTCATGGACACGGTGTAGACGGGCTCCATGAGACGCGGCGACGACAGCATAAATGACCCGTAGCATGCACGCCGCGCTGTCGGGATAATCTGGCCACCGCCGCGGTAGATTGTCTCTTGTGCTAGCGTGATATCCATCAGCTTAAACTTGATGTTGCGGATAGCTAGATAGTCAGTATACAATAAGTAAAGCAAAAGGCAAGCAAGACAAGGAGAAACTTACGCTCTTCACAAAGAGGGCCTTCTCTTGTTGCCCAGCTGAAGCCTTGGCGGATCGACTCCTTGACAGTGTTGAGAAGCTTTTTGTCCACCTCGCCGGGCAGAGTGTCATCCTGGAGCAGGTTGGGCCCCATCTCCTCGGGGCCGAAAGCCCACACGCTGCGCGATGCCAGAAGATCCCAGTCGTACTTGTCCTGCAAAAACTTGGCCGTCTTGCGCACTGGGTCCTTCATCCGCACTGCACCGCTCTCAATGTCCTTGGCAAGCCCATCCTCCAGCGGCTCGGCCACCATTGTGATTCGGTTCTTCTTGTTCGGTGTCAGAGTCCAGCACCGCGTCGCCGACTCGTCCACCACCGTCTCGCAAAATCGCGTCAGCGGGTCCGACACCTTGATCTCCATGTCGGCGTACTGCTGCCGCAGGTCGTGCATCACACAGTCCATGTACATCTCGCCCGTACCAATGAGAATGTGCTCGCCCGACTCTTCCACCTTGGTTGTAATCAGCGGGTAGCTCTTGTTGATCTTGCGGATGCCGTCCAGCATCTTGGGCAGCTCCGACGGATTCACCGGTTCAACAGCCAGCTTGAATACAGACTCGGTGTAGTGCGCCACTGGCTTGAAAATATACGCATCCTCGTCATCCTCAAACTGCTTGGCCACAACCGTCGCTGACTTGACAATCGAGTTGTCCACACCGCCCAGCACCACCCAGTTGCCCGCCGGCACACCGTCCGTCGGGATGTTGTACCGCGTCTCACCTATCCAAACATGCGAAATCAGCGCCATCGCCATGTCTTCCTCGTCGTCCAGCGAGTAGCCCTCGCCTAGTACCCGCACCTCGGCACCTGGCCGCGCAATACCGCTAAAGACACGGCCTAGCGCATTAAAGGTCTTGGAATCGCTCGAGCTGAACAGTTTCGTTACCTCAATGACCAGAGGACCGTCCTGGTCGCATGCGCGGATAGACTCGGCCACCTTGGTGTCGAGCGGGCCTGTGTAGTATTGCTCCAGGTGCCGCGCCGACGCCTCAATGGGTGATGGGATCTTCTTGGCCACGAGGTCCACAAAGGGACCGGACGGGGGACCAAAGAACTGCTTGCACACAATGCTTAACAACACCTTGGCATCAGCCTTGTACTGTGATGGCTTTAGCACGATGCCCAGTGGTGCCAAAAACGCCTTGAGATCCTGTGGGTTCTCGCTGAGCGTGTGTGTGAACAGCTTGTAAATGGGCTCTAGCACAAAGTGCACAAACGACCGCTTTGCATTCTCCTCCACTGCCTTACGCGTAAACGACCGCTTCTTGGGGTTGAAAAAGACATCGCCCCAGAGTCGGCGCGCAAACTCGTCCGTGTCCATGGCGCCGAAGCTGTCTGCATACATCTTGGAGAACGACGGCAGCGAAAAGCACCACTCCATGTCTGTGCAAGCAAACAACACATTGCCTCTCTCGGGGCTCACGCGCTTTTCGTCCGCCTCGGTGCCCGGCAGCGTTTCAAAGATGATCTTATTGACCTCCTCAATTGTGTTCTTGAGCTTGTAGTAGGCATCTGTGGGCGGCAGCTTGAGCTCCAAAATCAGGCGGTCGACCTTGTTCACAATCAGTGTCAGCGGGATCTTCTCCAGCACCGCGTGCCGGATAATCATCTCGGTGTGAATTTGTACACCCTCAATCACGTCCACAACCAAACACAGACCGTCCACAAGGCGCAGGGCAGACGCAACCTCGTCGGCGAAATCAACGTGGCCGGGGGTGTCGAGAATGTTGATCAAGTGCGACTTTCCCTTGGTGGACTGCAACACAAGGCTCATGGGCGCAGCGCGAATGGATATGCCGCGCTCACGCTCCATAACATGGACATCCGTGTAGCGCAGCTGCTCGTCCCGGTTCTTGCCCGTCCGGTTCTCTAGCCGATCGCTGATGTCGTGTGTCTCGAGGACAAGCATGTCCAAAAACGCCGTCTTGCCATGGTGTAGATGGCCCGCGAAAGCGACATTCCGTATTTGCTCGGGGAAATTGGTGAGATCCGTCATAAAACTGCGATCGAAGAATACGGGTGGCAGGTCGGCCTCTTCAACGGTAAACTTCTTCTGCTCGACGGGTGCCACTATCGGCTCCGTAAGGGGTTGCGCATCCTCCTCCTCCACCAGTGCTTCAACTTCGGTACCGTATACTTGTGCTGCAGTCGGGTAATATTGCTTATCTTCGTGTAGAATGACAGCATTGGAAGGTCCTTCATCTAGATAGAGGTCAGCAAGATGCGAAATACGAGACTGCGCAAAGTACCACAGCAATGGCCGCGACGGCCACGACAGCCGCAACCGCCTTGGGGTGGGGGGCAAAACATACCGTCAACCTCCATTAGTTCCTGTCCTGCACCATCCCCTTCGTCACCATCCTCATCGCCGTAGACGTAGTTATCGGCATCGACGTCGCCCTGCTCGGAGCCCTCCTCTGAAGCATCTGGCTCCTCGCCGATGAAATTGCCGAACCTGGTGGGCGCATTAGCAATTGAACACAGAAATATCGCGGGATAGTCGAGCACAACTCTGTGCAGATTTACTTACTCGTCGTATAAGTCATCCATCTTGACAGAATGCGCTGTAACTGTCGTGGTGAGATGTGGTGTTGTGGCAATGCGATCTTGGTAGGGGAGGGGGCTCACTCTTTTTTTTGGCTGTCGTGACGCGCCGTTCCTGCGGTAGGAAAAAGCTTCCTATGCCCAAGGTGACCTGGAATTCAGCGCTAACCAGCACAAGGCTGAAATGAGCTGTAATTGGCTACCAGTGACTGAAAGATGGTATCCACATCTGAGATATGTTTCACGTGACTGTCTCCACAGAAAGCACCTAAACCAAGCTAACCTTACAGGTGCTTTAGTTGAACGGACTAGACGGAGATGGCAGTCGCAATTGCACCGCGCTAAAATGTAAGCAAGCAGCTGCTAGCTGCTAGCAGGTGCACTGCTCTTCGCGTAGAAGGAGCACACATGAAAGGATCGACTCGCCGAGGTTCACATGCCCGCCGCTTGTGTTGGCCCAGCGTCATCGCCAACTAAAACCCCAGAAAGCCGAGCTGAGAAAGAGCGACGGCGCCTCCCTACAAAACACCGGCGTGCCTTCCCCAGATTCTTGTTTTCCGTTTCCCTCTTTCCTCCCCTTTCTCCTTTTTCTTTCTGCCTCTTCCCCCTTTTCTTCCCCAGCTTTTCTATTGTTTATCTCAGTTTTCTCTCTCCTTCTCTCGTCTCTAATACAATTCTTCTTCGTTACCTTGAAGCAACATCTGTAATCTCCATCACACCCCTATTCTTTCATCATGCCTATCGCCAACGGTAAGTTGACAACAGCCTCGTTTTTCTCGACAGGCACTTTTCGCATTCTCGCAAGACAACGCAGGAAACCGGGGCCAGACATTGGGAGCTGTTGATAGCCGCCCCTGGCCCTCGCTGCTTATGTTTACACGCAACCAGTGCACTCTACATTTGACCGACACCAGCTAACTCCCTCTAGAAAAGTTCCCCTCCTCTGTGGCCTTTGACGCCATCAACGACGCCCTCGGCGCCAGCGAGGCCGACCGCAAGGACGCCATCAAGAATGGCAAGGCCGTCTTTGGCATTACTCTGAAGAACTCTGCCGGCGAGACTGAGAGCTGGTTCATCGACCTCGCTAAGGAGGGCAAGGTGGTCCAGGGCCTCGACAAGTCTGATAGTCAGTCTACCCAGATACCCTACCCATGTACATATACTATTTGATAAGAACACACACTAACAGCACAGTCGAACTGCGCCTGTCTGACGAGGACTTTGGCAAGCTTGTTCTGGGCAAGGCCAAGGCACAGGGTCTGTTCATGTCCGGAAAGCTCAAGATCAAGGGCAATGTTATGAAGGCTGCCAAGCTGGAGCCTATTCTCAACAAGGCCCGGACCAAGGCTAAGCTGTAAATCAGCTCCGACAAACAAAACCATCTGTTAAAGAGCCAGCACGCGACCGCGCGCTGTTGGCTCAACAAAAAAAGAGAATACCACGTGGCGCACATCAACAACATTGGTTTTCTTGAGTGTCTTGGGGGTGGAGAGATGGCTGGCTCAGTCATGCCGAAAGGCTGACGGGACTTGTCTGTCTGCTGTAAGACCAGCACCTCTGCCCTGCTGTACTTAACCTCTTGTTGCATCTTTTCCTGTTTTGGTCGTTGGCATACTGGGCTGGGAAGCCGGTCTAGTGCTCGGCTGGCAGTCTGTATAATTTCCGAATATTGTATCTATCACGAATACACCTTGCTGTTGATTCTGAATATTATTGAAGCATTGATACTGACCCCAACTTGTGCAAGACGCAACCTGAGACATCCCGCATCCGCATTACGCATGACGTATGTGTCTAGCTGCGTGAAGATGCAGGGCTTTTGCGAACAGGCCGGATTAGTAATATAAGCTCAAAATACGTAAGAAAGCGATATATTTCACGATTATGTAATCTCTAATTATTGATTATATAACAGTTCCAATTCTCATACCTAGTCCAACGGCGCTGCGGGGTCGCATATCCCGGACAACGGCCCTTTCCCAACAGTCGACAATGCCTCCCCAGCCTTTTTATACAGTAGCATCTTTATGGCCTAATCTCGGCGCGCTTGTTGCGCGTTTTCTGGATCTTTCTACTTTTTCCTGCGCTGATTCATACTTTTTCTCCTTTTTTTTCTCCTTTTTCTCTTTTGGACCCTCATTCGAGGCACTGGAGGGTCTCGTTCTGCATCGTAAGGAGCCTGGGAGCCAATAGAAGCGCCACCATATACTCCGCGCATTTCCCCGTTCATATGTGCGCCCATATTTGCGCCCAGGCTGTATTTCGTTCATCATGGGGCGGATGACATGTAAAGTCATATCTGTTGCTGTGTGAGAGAATATTGCGAATGCGCGAAATTGCAAGAGCGATTTACGGCGCGGGCTGCGTGGGCTGTGTGGGCTGAGTTCATAATGGGAGTGGGAGAAGATGAAAAAGTAAAACAAAGAACAAATATAGAGAAATAAAGAGAAATAAAGAAAATAAAAGAAAATAAAATATTAAGAGGTGGGATTAAAGAATTAAGTACCCCATAATGAGTCTATACTGGTCATTTGATTGGACATTAGATGTTCTTGTTGAATTTATTCAATTATTCTTTCATTTAATATATAGCAATAATCTGCGGGATAAACAGAGCATTCATATCATAAGATAGCTTCTGCTTTACAGGTGACCAGCAGCGCCAAAGTCGTTCAGAGCCTCGACGACACGGGCCTTCATGGTCTTCTCACCCTCACGGACCCAGACACGGGGGTCGTACTTCTTCTTGTTGGGCTTGTCAGCACCCTCGGGGTTGCCAACCTGGGTCTTCAGGTAGTCAATGTTCTTGGTGATGAAGTCGCGGTGGCCGACAAGGTAAGCCCACTGCAGGTCAGTGTCCAGGTTGACCTTGACCACACCGTGGGAGATGGCCTCAGTGAACTCGGCCTTGGAGGAGCCAGAGCCACCGTGGAAGACAAAGAAGACGGGCTTGCCCGACTTGTCGTTGAGCTTGGCAGAGATGAACTCCTGGTGCTTGCCCAGAAGCTCGGGGTGCAGGCGGACGTTGCCGGGGTGGTAGACACCGTGGACGTTGCCAAAGGCAGCAGCAATGCTGAAGTAGGGAGCAATGGCACTCAGAGTCTTCTGGATCTCCCAAACGTCCTCGGGCTGGGTGTACAGAGAGGCGTTGTCGACGTTCTCGTTGTTGACTCCGTCCTCCTCACCACCGGTCAGACCGACCTCCATCTCGAGCCACTGCTTCCAGGGAGCAACGCGCTTGAAGTACTTGGCGGTGATCTCAATGTTCTCCTCAAGGGACTCCTCCGACAGGTCGAGCATGTGGCTGGAGAACAGGGGGTGACCGTGCTCCTTGAAGAAGGCCTCATCGGCATCGAGCATGCCGTCCATCCAGGGCAGCAGGCTCTTGGCGCTGGTTTTATTAGTATTGGTGTAGTGGCTTTTATATTAATAAATAGTTTGTAAAGCTTACCAGTGGTCAGTGTGCAGGACAACGGGGATGCCGTAGATGGGAGAAATCGAGCGGATGAAGTGGGCAGCGGCAATGGAGCCGGCGACGGAAGCCTCCTGCTTCTCCTTGCTGTTGGCAATGCCCTTACCAGCGAAGAAAGCAGCGCCACCGTTGGACACCTGCAGGATCACGGGCGACTTGGCATCGCGGGCAGCCTCCAGGGAAGCCAGAGCAGTCGACGACGAGGTGACGTTGATAGCAGGGATGGCGAACTGCTTCTCCTGAGCGTACTGGAACAGCTTCAGGACGTCATCGCCGTAGATGACACCGGGCTTGAGGTTGAGGTCGCTGAGGATACCCATGGTTGCGTTTTTTGAGTGATTTGAATAAGAGGGGATTGCTTTTGGATGATCTAGAGAGTGTGATGTCAAGAGACAAGTTTTGTTTGTTGACAACAAGGGGAGGGGCAAACAGATAAGAGGGGCACTGAGGGAGGACAAGAGAAAAAACTCAAGAGGGAGAGAGATGCCAAATTCGTGGAGCCTGGGTGGGGGGAGAAGACGTGAGTATTTAAGTACGGAGAATGCAATAGGAAATGTAGGAAATATAAGAAATAAGAAAGGAGAGGTAAGGAGCTACTTACTGTTTGTGGGATGTTAATTGCCAAATCGAGCAGAACTGGCAACAGGTAAGAAGAGTACTACTAGACATCAGATGGTTGGGAAGGGGCGACTGAAGCTCTTTATACGAAGTAATAATACAGCAAAAGCCACGGGCATCGCATAACGTAAGGCAGCTCTGCCCAGGAGGAAAGGACAAAAGGAGGGGCTTCTTCTAAGAACCGAGACCGTGCTTGTTACTAGTTATTACCCTGTCGCAAGATTATGTTTGCAATACACACACACCTGTCTCACATCGCTCTGGACGCTCCTTCTTTCTCTTCTACTGTATGCTCTTTCCTTTTCTTCCCTTATTCTATACTGTATTTCCCATCCTGCCCTCTTGCTCTCCTTGTTGTGTTTCGTACCGGCCCCATTTAAGAAAGGCCAGTCCCAGCGCCGGAAGCTACAAGAACGCTCCTTCCTGGCCGTAACGACGTCAGCTGTGGGTTCTCGCAGGCGTAGCACCGAGGGCCAATGGCGCGCATCCAATGGCATCCGTCAGCCAGTCCTTCGCTTTGGCGATGCCCGAGGCTTTGCGAAAACTAGCGTCTCTCTTACACTAGCCTTTTCCCGAACTCCCGCATCTTCAAAGCCTGATCCATTTCGTCTATATGACCCCATCGTGAGTCTCTCTCTCACTGGTCACTTTCTGCTCAGTCGCTCTTTCCTGGGGTGATCTGGAGTTTGTCTGGGGATGATGCAACAGGTACCCGAAATCCCCACGGCGCGTGTTAGCAGCCGGGTTGCGATAAAGCGGTTTCCCTTCGTCCTGGGCAGGAGCGTTCCTTCTTATTTTCGTCAAGCTCCATCTAGTAGCTATTCCTAGTGCTTCACGAGGCAGGCCCGACCGGCAAACATCCCATGTTAGCCAGACTACTGCCGGTCGTGCCTCTTTCTTCGGCTTCTTATTTCCTCGTACCTACTAGTTTCATCTGTTCCTTCCGTATTCACTGTATTATATGGTGATCGCTCCTGCTGCTGATATGTAAATCGGGGACACATGTGACCGCCGTTATCATCACCATATCGCTCTCAATCCATCATGTATCATGTGTTTTAGTTTTGTTTTCTAATATATAAAATGGCAATATGTGTTCTTCTGTATGTAATATCTAAAAAAAGCCCGTGAGAAAGACAAGAAAGTGAATTGAGCACGTCAAAGGATGGAGCGAATGGCGAACCCTGCCACCTGCTTCACTACATACCCCTCTTCGTAGCTCCTTCCGCTATCCAGTTCATTGTCTACTGCCAGTCTTTATGTTTGGCGGAACTCAAGTTCAGACGTTCTTTGATTGGCTTTTGTTGCATGTTGGTCGTTCTTTCCGCATCGGTGGCTTACTGTTACTATTCGCTTCGCAGACATTCTACGACGTAGTTACACAGCCAATACAATTAGTGGACCATAGACATAAATGGACCAATCGAATCATATACCTTCTCCTCTCTGTCCACCGCGCTCTTTCCACTTTCGACTCTATTCCCCCCCCTGTTGTCCCCTGTGTCTGCACGCGCCACATCATCCATATTTTTTAGCCTGGCCCTCCAAAAAAATCCTTCCCGTCGCGCCTTTCACGTCTCACGCTTTTTTCTACCATTGCGAAAGTCATCAGCGCGACGCCCACTCCTTCTTCAACCCGTCATCCATCAACGCCCATCTCAAGGCGTATTTTCTTCCTTCAAGTCTTTCTCCTTTCTATCTTTGAGTTTATACTGTGCTCCGCGACAAAGCGTCCCGTATCGTGTCGATGCATTCCGACTGAGCTTTGTTTTCTTTACTTCGCGTCTGAAGCTCTCGAAGCACAATTACCACATCTCGTCCGCGCCATCGCCATCATTGGTTATTTCGCCAACAACTGTCCCTTATCACCATGGAAACTCCCCAGAAGCGCCAGAAGTCATGGCTTAGCAGCCTCACTGGCCTTGTCAGTGGAAGTCGCGACACGGCCCCTGAGGCAGGTCTCTCGACATCTGCCACCCCTTCTGCAAAGGTCGGCTCTTCCCTCGTCAATGGCAACGGCGCATCATCCCATGTTCGTTTGACGCGTCTCAATGAAAATACACCGGCGCGCCACTCGGGTACATTCTCTGCCCCCCCGGTCGAGTCTCCCGAAAGCCCTGTCAAGCGCGCGTCTCCTTCTCGGCTGGCCCAGCGGAAGATGCATGACCGTGTCCAAGGACCTTCCGGCAGAGCGGGCAGCTCCTCAGCAAACCAGAATAACAGCGCCTCGAACCCATACGCGTACAACACAAACCTCTATTCGAGTGCAAGCCTCGGTCGGGCTACCGCGACGCCCAGACGCACCACTAACTTCACATCTGCCACGACACCACGCAACATGTTCCGCGAGTCTCTCACCCGCGACATGCCCTCCTTCTCGTTCACACCCCGTGTTCCTACAAACACCATGCGTGGCAACTTCCCTGCTGTCACGCCTGGCCGCTCGCTTCGTGCCCCGGGGGCTGAGCTCAGCACCCGCGAGATGGACAAGGTCGCCTCGACTGAGCACTTCTCAATGAACATTCCCGATCCTGACCCGGAGCTGACTGGCGAGGCCATCTCAAAGATGGTTCCCGAAGAGCTCAAGGGCAAGCCTGAGGGCATGTACGCAAACCACTACCTCGCTCATCTTTGCCCACCCGAGTTCAACGAGGAGCAGCGCAATCAGTTTTTCTGTATTCTTGACCTCCGCCGCCTCAAGTACGGCGCTGACAATGTCTTTGCTAAGCAGGACTGGAAGTTCAATATCGCCAACTTCGCCAAGGAATACGAGAAGAGTCGGAGCATGATTTTGCTGCGCTATGGTCTCTACACCTTTAAGACCGTCAAGGTTTCCCAGGACGTCTTTGACAAGTGGCGCGCTACCAACGACGTCCCTGATCCACAAGGCGAAAAGGAAGATGCGGAATCACCCAACACCTCGTCCGCGTCGCATTCTGCACTGATTGCACCGAAGCCCAACGGCACCGAAGGCATCTTGCGTGGCGGAAAGCGCAAGGCACAGGACAACATTGACCCCAATGCCACTGCAGCATTCTTCCCCGGCACCAAGCGGTCTCGTGCTCTTGACGGCTCCAAGGCTGCTGGCTCATCAGAGCGTGAGCCCTTGGCCGAGACAACAACCCTGAACAAGTCGAAGCGCAAGGTTACACGGTCCGAGAGTGCAGACCAGCTTGAACGCACTAAGACCCAGAAGCCCGCACAGACTAGCACCCCGGCACCGGCATCGTCCGCGACAAAGGCGTTCTTCGAAAAGGTTGCCAACTCGCCTGCCAAGGAGACTTCTATATTTTCCGCCTCAGCTTCGACTCCCTCTATCCAGGTGTCGAAGCCAACTTCGGACAGCAGTTCGACGCCCACGCCCTCTTCTCTGTTCAAGTCCAGCACCCAGGCACCGGCCGCCAAGCCCTTTACTAATGGTAGCTTGGCTCGGTCCGTGCTGGAGAACGGCTTGAAGACTAGCACAACCAGTGCATCGACACCTGCGCAGAACGGCAACATCTTCGGTTACTTGTCAGATGCTAGCTCTGCCAAGGGCAGCGGCAATGACAACGCTGATGCCGACGGAGAAGACACTGACGACTCGGCTGGCGAGGAGGAGTCCGAGGCTCGGGATGCTAGCGACAGCCAGAGCGCGGCGGCAAGTGTGGGTGTGTCGTCCACGCCTCAGCCGGCAGCCTCGCTGTTCGGAGCGAAGCCCACCGCGAGCACTCTTGCGCCAACAGTTTCTAACGCAGCAGCTCCTTCAGGCGCCTCTTCTGATGCATCTGACTCGGGCGCGAGCCGTAGTCTGTTTGACCGTGTTAATAAGGGTACCGATGGCCAGCCGCTTCGCGCTTTCGGCGCCGAGGCGTCCTCATCTACTCCCAAGCCAGCTGCACCAGCATCACTATTTGGTAGCAAGCCCTCATCTGAGAGAGCCAGCCCCGAGAAGGAGACCCCCTCGCTATTCTCGGGCAACAAGACTTGGAATCCCGACAGCCCCATCAAGTTTGCCGGTGGTGCTTCTTCGACCCCTGCGACCAAGCCTCTGTTTGGAGCTACAACGTCGACCACACCCGCCGCATCATCGCCTTTCAAGTTTGGTGCCTCGACTACCGAGAAGCCTGCTATCGTTGATAAGGCACCGGAAGCAGCTCCGGCCGCAACCCCGGCCACAACTGCACCATCTTTGTTTGGATTCTCAAGCAAGCCTACTGAAGCCCCTGCCGCTTCCGCTTCTTCACTTTCTCTCTTCGGTGCATCTACCTCCAAGCCGGCGAGCACACCCGCTGTGTCCGCATCGGCTGCCTCTACTTCTGCCTCGAGCCTGTTTGGCGCCTCGACTACCACCCCCGCTCCTTCCACCTCTCTTTTCGGCAAGGCTGCTACACCTGCTCCTGCCGCAGCACCTGCTACTACTGCAGCCCCTACTTCCCTGTTCGGCGCTACATCTGCTACACCGGCTGCCACGTCCACACTCTTCGGTAATGCGGCAGCCAAGTCCGACGCACCTTCTTTCGGTCTAAAGCGCACCGCCGAAGACGCTTCGGCACCAAAGGCTGCTCTTTCCTTTGGTAATGGATCTAGCTCCCTTTTCGGTAACACTGAGAAGGCCAATGGCTCTGTCAGTGGTGACGAGCCCCAAGCTAAGAAGAACATGTTTGGCGCCGGTGCCCCTACCCCCGCCGCAGCCTCATCTGGATCCCTGTTTTCCTTTGGTGCACCTAAGGCAAACGGCGATGCCCCCAAGCCTACTGAAAGTGCGGCTGCTAAGCCTCTCCTGTTCGGCGCCACACCTGCTAGCAGTGCGCCAGAGGCTCCCAAGAGTGCCAACCTGTTTGGCAGCTCGACGCCGGCCGTCTCGGCACCGACTTCCTCGAGCTCCATGTTTAGTTTTGGTGCTTCCACACCTGCAACCACGGCCCCTGCAGCACCGGCTGTCAGCCTGTTCTCGTTTGGCTCGTCTACTGCCGCACCAACACAGCCATCTGGTGGTCTGAGCTTTGGTGGTGGCAATGCGACTGGCTCGTCTTTTAACTTCAGTGCCGGTGGGGCCGGTGCTGGTGCAAGCCAGTCTTTCACTAACCCCTTCGCATTTGGTGACTCTGCGGCTACCACGCAAGCCCCTTCGGGCTTCTCGTTTGGTGCTGGTACTACCAACGGCCAGTCAGGTGGTGCATCCCCGGCGCCGTTCCAGTTTGGCAGCACTTCCACCCCGGCCACAGCTCCTAGTACAGGCACCAATCTGTTCTCTTTTAGTAGTTCCCAGTCCACGGAGGCAGCCACTACGCCCGGCAACAGCTTCAACCATGCAGCCCCTGCCAGCAACGGACTCGGCGCCTCTACCATGTTCAGTTTCGGCGGCGCAGCTTCATCGCAACCTTCGACCAGCAGCAACCTTTTTGGAGCGCAGCCAGTTTCTGGCGGCGGCTCAATGTTCAACCTTGCTCCCACCATGGCAGGAGCTTCAACAGGTACTAGTGAGTAACCTTTTTTTTTTCAATCAGACAATTAGATATTTATGATATTCATCGCGATACTAACTAAACTCTTCAGACACCCCCTTTACCACTCTTGGTGGCGCATCGAGCCTGGCTACAACACCGGCCACCGGCACTCCCGAGCCTGGTGCCAACCAAAACAACAATGCGGACAATTCTGGACACCAGGCTGACGGAGATGAGGCCCCACAGGAACAAATCAGTTTAACCGAAGGCGGGCCGGGCGAGGAGGACGAGGCCGTCGTCCATGAGGTGCGCGCGAAAGCCCTCAAGCTCGTGACCAAGGATGAGTCGGAAAGCGAATCCCCCGGACCCAAGGAGAAGAAGAGCCCCTGGAGGACAGAGGGTGTCGGCCCACTGCGCATTCTCAAGAACAAGGCAACCGGAGCGGTTCGGCTGCTACTGCGCGCTGAACCCCGTGGCCACATTGCACTCAACAGAGCACTGCTCCCCGACTTTACCTATAAGCCCGAGCCCAACGCCAAATACGTCAAATTAACGACTGCCAACGAAACAGGTACGGGTCTCGAGACCTGGATGCTTCAAGTCAAGACCAAGGAGTTTGCACAGGCGCTCGCCAACGCACTCGAGGAGAACAAGGCAGCCAACAAGAAGTAAAAGAAGGACGCAAAATCTCTTTGATTCTCTTGGCTGCGCTGCTTTGCTAACCTTGCCTTCTCTATATCAATACTAATCGAGCACATTTTACAGCCAAAAGATTGTTACTGTCTTTCACATACTCACTTCATTACACCACACTGCTTCACTTCGACGTTATTTGCCTCATACACACTTGCCCTTACAATATTTTATTATTTGCTTTATATTTGCAATCCGTTTGTACTCTATTTAATCTGCCCTTACATTGCATACGATTTCTCTGTCGTATTATCTTTTTCTTCATATTCATTTTCCCCATTGGAGTTACAGGAAGGTTTCCCCGGCACAGCATCATATTGTCTTTTAATCATAGTTTGTCTTTATCAAAACTGCAGTTATCCATCGTCTTTTCATTGTTTGTTTGTCTGCTTCGTTTGTTATGCATTAGCCTCAGTGTACAAAAAAGGTGATGGGAGGCGTATCTGCTTTATGTTTTGTTTTGTTTTGCAGTTTGCCGTTTATTGCATAGAAAATAAAGGGAGAGCGAGTTCCGTACTCATATTCTCAAACAATACTCAAACATCTATTCCGTTCAGCTAGTGTTGCCACGACCACTTGAATCGTTGCCAGCTACGTGAGAAGCACCTGCTTTTCCTTCTTGAGTTTGTTGATAAAGCTGATGGGGACCTTGAGGGTCTGAGCCACAATGTCAGCAGGTGTCAAAGCCAGCCATTGGGTCAACGAGATGTCAGCGACACGGTCTGACTTGTAAATCTCGATCCAAACGAGATCCTCTGTCTCGGACGTGTTCTCAATATAATGACTAACAAGTGTTAGTTATGAATTTTTTATTAAGAATCCTGTGTGGCAATAGGAGTTTACCCCGAGTTGTCTGGAAAGGCGGCGGTATCGCCCGGGCCGAAATCAAAGGTACGGGCGTTGCCGCTTCCGATGAAAACGGTAGCACGAGCCGTACCGTTGTGAAAGTACAACCATTCTTGTGCCTGCTTTATTAGTTCCTTTTATGTCTAGATTTAACTCATTCAGGGGTCAAACATACATTCGGATGCCAGTGTAGCTCACGAAGTCCTCCTGGCTTGAGTGTCACAACGGCAGCGGCAATGGTCTGGGCAATGGGAAAGACGCGCGAGTCGATCTTGTGCAGTTGGCCACCGCCGCCCGGAGTCGAGTCCGGCTCGTGCTGGAAAGTACGGTACACGTATGTTGTCGAGCTGTTAACGTTGCTGGCATAGGCAGGCGGGTCTGCAGTTGTCTCGTTGGCCGTAGAGACGGTGCCGTTGATTATGTACGGGTCGGTGGTGGGCACAGTATCAAAGACAGAGGCGTCGACGCCAAAGTTTTTGGCCAGGATCGCCTTGGGCGTGTGGGCGACCCAGTCGTCGACCATGAACGTAGTGCCGACCTTGTCAAAGTTGGCATCGTCAAAGACCAGGAGGTACTCGTTCTCGTCGTCCAAGCCCTGGACAGTATGGGCTACACCTTTGGGGAAATACCAAATGTCGCCGTAGTCGAGCTTCTCGACCTGGTACTGGCCGTTCTCATCGACGGCCGACAGCAGGATGGAGCCGGCGTAGACGATGCCCCATTCAGCGACACGGTGCCAATGTAGCTCGCGCAAGGCGCCCTTTTTGAGGTGCTGCTGGGCAGCCGCTACAGTATCGCTGGCGGGCAGGTCGGTGACGACGGTCTCGCGCGACCAGCCGCCGCGGAAGAGTTTTGTCTTGGAGTCGGAGAAACTCCACTTGAGATTAGGGACGGTACCGGCATCCTGTGTGGCGAGCTGGCCGAGATTGTCCGGGTTCTGGGTGTCGAGGGCAGCATTTGTGCCGCCGATGATGGGAGCGCCTTTGCCGTTGCCATCGATGGGCTGGGGCTTGATAGAAGCACGCTTATCGATGGACAGGCCGTGGACGAGACAGGACGTGAGAGATAGAGAAAGGCCTGCAACGGCCGTGGTCGAAGTAAGAAGCTTCATGTCTATTATCGACCTGAGATATGTCAGGTTTCTTACAGAATAAATCCGAGCATAGCCCGACCTGGGAAACCTTGCTCTTATATACCCGTCTGCCTCGTCCCGGCCGCTCTCATCTCCTCTGCCAGGCTAATATGCAGGTGCACAGTCCTTGGCTTGTTGGCTATTAATCCCCGGGGAAAAAAAGTGCTATCCGGCTAGTATGTTTACCAATATGCCCTTTTGATTCCCTCGCTATTTGGCCTATTGCCATGGATCTACGTCCCATCTCAACCCTCATGCCAAGTCTCCCCACGCTATATGTGAGGATAAGCTTCTATGGACAAGAGCAAGCTGCAATCGATAGCATTCTTAATCCCGACCAAGTATGAGACCACATGTTACAGATGATCAATATCCCGCGGACATACCTCGAGGGTGTGATGCTCGAGGATGGCGAATATGGGGGCGCGTTGGAGCTGGGTGCATCTGGCATTGTCTATTCGGTTGCTGAAATTGTGCAATACAACTGCAAGTACATTTCAAGCTTTTGATTACATCCGCGCCCGCGACTAGTCCCGATCAATGAAGCAAGCATCGACATAAGCCCGATCGTTGCAGCCTTGTCCAGAAATCAAAGAGCAATGTCTTGGCGTGGAAGTCGTCATCAGCAACCAGTCATATTGTTGATTGGCTTGAGAGCTGATGTGAGCAGTACAAGGGTCACTGTCTTCTATTAGTATCTGTTCTTCTGCAATCACTATATTTTCTCCAAGTACTTTCGATTCGAAATTGAAGCTTTTCAACCTCAAGGTCGTGATACTGTTTGGGAGACGTACGGTGGAATAATTGCACAAGAGTCAAATATACAATGTAATCGGTTGAAGAGCAAGAGCAGTCATGTCCCATGTATAGCACAAATAATCAAATGAGCTGATCGCGTTTCTCAGTCGTGAATATGAGCCTCGTCGTCACTTGGATGACATACTTACCAAGTAAATATATACAGTTAATATAATTGCCAGGTAAATAGTGATATTACATAATCTGTATGAGTCACCGCCTTCTTCTCAAGTGCCTGCCCCTCAGCGCATTCTGCCGCAGCCGCGTGCTGGCGCACCCCTCACTAACTCTCTGTTTTTGTTAGGCGGGCCAAGTACAGCAGAAGGGGTTTTTTTGCCCACATGAGTCAGAAGGCTTGAAGAGCACAGCATCGTCGATATTGGACAAGCGACCACCACGACACACTGGGTAGATTGCTGACATTTGCGCTCACCAACCGATCCACATTTGCCACGATATCCGACTGCGGAAATTTGAGTGGAAAACACTGCGAAAACACTCCGCCACAACACTCTACCACCCTCAACATCGTCATCGTCAACGCCACATCGACATAGAAAACCCGACAAAATGCCGACCATTTCGGTGGACAAGTACCGCCTCTTCAAGGAGCTCGGTGAGACCTTTACTCCCGATGCCTTCCAGGAGCTCTGTTTCGAGTTCGGTGTGGAGGTGGACGAGGACACGGAGGACGACCCGGCTCGCCCTGCCGACGAGGCTCCGGAGCTCAAGATTGAGATTGGCGCCAACCGTTACGATATGCTGTGCTTTGAGGGCATTGCGATGAACCTGAACGTGTTCCGTGGCAAGTACCCCATGCCCAAGTTCAGCCTCGTGGACATTCCCGAGGACAAAATGCAGACGATCACGGTGACCAAGGACACTGAGCGCGTGCGGCCCTTTGTTGCCGGCGCCATCTTGCGCAACATCAACTTCACGCAGGCGACCTACGACTCGTTCATCAGCCTGCAGGACAAGCTGCATGCCAACCTGGCGCGCAACAGAACACTGGTGTCTATTGGCACGCACGATCTCGACACTATCAGCGGTCCTTTTACGTACGAGGCACACTCGCCCAAGGATATCTCGTTTGTCCCGCTGAACCAGACCAAGAAGATGAACGGCGAGGAGCTGATGGCTTTCTACGAGTCGGACAAGCACCTGGGCCGCTTCCTGCACATTATCCGCGACAAGGAGGTGTACCCCGTCATCTACGACAAGGACAAGACTGTGTGCTCGCTACCGCCCATCATCAACAGCGACCACTCCAAGATCACGCTCAACACCAAAAACGTCTTCATTGAGATCACGGCTACGGACGAGACCAAGCTGGACATTGTGTGCAACATGATGGTCACCATGTTCTCGAGCTACTGCGCCGAGCCTTTCACCATTGAGCCGGTGCGCATCGTGTCTGAGCACAACGGCACAACCCGTGTTACGCCCAGCCTGACGACGCGCATCATCGATGTTGAGGTCGACTACATTAATCAATGCTGCGGTCTTGAGGAGTCGCCCGAGTCGCTGTGCACGCTGCTGAAGAAGGTCACTTTTGAGGCCAAGCCCTCGACCGACGGCAAGCTGTTGCACGTCGCTGTGCCTCCCACGCGTGCCGATATCCTGCACCCCTGCGATATCATGGAGGATGTTGCTGTTGCGTACGGCTTCAACAACCTGCCGCGGTCGTCGCCCAACAAGGCGGCCACGATCGGCCAGCCCCTGCCGATCAACAAGCTGGCTGACATTGTGCGCCTTGAGAGCGCCATGGCCGGCTGGATCGAGGTGATGCCGCTGATTTTGTGCTCGCACGACGAGAACTTTGGCTGGCTGAACCGCAAGGATGACGGCCAGACCGCCATCAAGCTGGCCAACCCCAAAACGACCGAGTACCAGGTTGTGCGCACATCGCTGGTCCCTGGTCTGCTTAAGACGATCCGCGAGAACAAGAGCGTTGCTCTGCCACTCATGATCACCGAGGTGTCGGATGTTGCGTTCAAGGACGTGACGCTGGAGCGCAAGGCGCGCAACGAGCGGCACTGGGCTGCTGCCTACTCGAGCAAGTCGGCTGGTTTTGAGATGGTGCACGGTCTGCTGGACCGTGTCATGTCGATGCTGCGTAGCTCGTTCATTACGCAAGAGGAGGGTCTGGCCGGCGCTGCCAGCAGCAAGAAGGGTGAGAAGCTGGGCCCGACCACGGCCGACGCCCCGGCTGACAAGGACGGCTACTTTATCCAGGAAATCCAGGACCCTACGTTCTTCCCCGGCCGTGCCGCTGCCATTTTCCTGCGTCTCAACAGCAAGACGAACCGGATAGGCGAACTGGGTGTCCTGCACCCCAGCGTTCTGGAGGCCTTTGACCTGAGGTGAGTTTTTCCATACATTCTACGAATATTCTCACTGATCTATATGCTGACAAAACAGATACCCCGTAAGCACAATGGAGATCAACCTGGAGGTCTTATTATAGACTATGACGGTTGACGACTGTTGGCGGCCACAGATCAAAGAACAAAGAACAACGAACAAACAAGTAAAAAAGGCGGAAGAGAAAAGCAGAGAAAATATAGACAAGACGAGCCATGTCGAATTGGAGGGAATATCGAATCAGACATGCACTACATAAGTAGCATGAAGATGTGAAATGTGAAATGAAATTTGAAATTTGAAATTTGAAATGATATGGTCGACTGTAGAGATGAAATTGCTCCGGTTTGATATTGCTGTGCCTCGTTCCATACTACAGTATTGGTCACTGTACTTTGTATTGCGGAGTGATACCAGTGACATCTTAATAATATAGTGACATACTGACGGGTTCAACGGCTCAGCGGCACTAGGAGCGCCAATGTCTTATTGGGTATTGTTGGTGCGAGGTTGGGCAGGCGTCGTGGCAGGCTGGTGGTGGCCGGCATTATTAAGGTAAGATATCAGCTCCTACTGTCACGCACTTTCGTGATTACATAACTTGTAAATGCCGAACAACGAGACAGCCGGGCCATCCGGACTGTATTTTGATTGTTAATTGTTTCTATGAATGGCAGGTTCAATGACCGTACCTTCCTGCAATCAACCAAAGTGGCAGTCACAAAAACATAACAAACGCACCTTCCGTCTATTGTAGGCTCGTGTATCTTATCACACAGACTGCACAGATCTACTGAGTCACCGCACAACAAGGGCAGGCATGTTATTAAGAGATAATACACAGTAATCACTGCCTGCGCCTCTGTGCCATGCCACGCCGATATCTCCAAGGAGCTCATAGCGCATAGGGCAAGTGGAATAATAAGGCGTCATCCCAGCCGGCCCAGCCCAAGCTCTTCTTTGTAACTCGCCTCCTTATCTCGTTGCGTGTTTCGATCCTGAGACACTCTATTCAGTATTATATTTTTCTTCTTTAATTGTTGATTGTCTTGGGCTCTTTATCTATTCCGTCATTCTTGGTGTCTTGTCGCTCATATATTTCCATCTTCAAAGACCACGAAAAACACAAATTACCAAGATACAAGACGACACAGGCCACAGCACAAGAGCACAGCAATAGCCAAGGGGACGAGCAGATCGATATTATACACAGTACAAACCAAGATTGAGAGTGGTTGAAGCGGAAACGACAATTGCAACCCGAGATCAAGACCTTGTCCCCGTTTCACCCGGCCTCCTTGGATCCCTCTCTTCTTGTGTTCTTTTGTCCTGGTTTTTGACTTTGATTATTTTATTCCTTCTTCTGAATTACTTTCTTGCTTACATCGTCATTCTCTTATTCGATACCTAATCACATCTCCTCGTCATTCTTACTACGTTTGCATGTGCTCGCTCTGCAACTCGACATACGCAACTCCCCACTGTCTCATACTTGATCAATAATCCCTGCATCGCCTCAACACACCTGGATCCAACTACAGACAACCACAACTGCAACTACACACAATGGCCGACTTTGATGACGGCGATGGCGACACAAGCGACTTTGTCTCCAACAAGCCTTGGATGGGTGTGGCCATTCCCTTCGGCATCGTCGTCGCCATCATCTTCTGCTGCACCGTCGTCTTCTACCACCGTCGCAAACTCAAGATGCAGCGCAATGGCCTGGCCCTCGATCGCCAAGGCCATATGGCCCTCCAGCGCGATATCTATCCAGACTCGTATAACGGGAGTGGCACACGACCACACATGAATGGATACTACAGCAACAGCTCCAACCACGGATTCCGCGATCATACTGCACACTCACTAGGAGGACGACGGCAGCCACGGGTTGCTAACCGCTGGGCATGGACATCTAACGCCGAGTCGCAGGGCATCCGGAATGCACACCCGGTTGTTCAGACCGAAGGCCTCGATGAGCACGGCCAGGCACCGCCGCCATACATGTGTTACGACAACCCACAGGACAAGATGACTGCTGAGACGCGCGCAGTCGAAGAGCACATAGAGATGAACAGCCATGCAGTCTCGCCTCCAGCACCAGCACATATTCGCCGGGAATCTGGTGCAAACTCGCCAGTCTCGACAGCAAGCCCGACATCAGCGTCGGCCGGCCTGTCCCCTTCACAAGCAGGGTCTTCAGCAACGTCGACATCAAGGCCTGTCACGCTACCACCGGCATACAATGATATTGCAACACCAAAGCAGCCAAACTAGGCTGACCTGTGCTTGTTTTTTCTTCGTTTATTTATTTATTCTTTGTCATTGACTTCATGGGTCAAGTTGTGGTATCAACAAGCGAGATGGGACAGCGATCACAATTTATGGGTGTATTTCTAGGGCTGGGCGTTCTCCAGGAAGATACCAGTTTGCTATGTTTAGTCAATATCAATATTATGTCAATTTTGTAACTACAAAAGCTGTTAAGAAAATGTTGAGCTACCACCACTGCATTGATGCATGCCTGCAATAAGCTTTAGCTATATGGCTTGGCATTGCCATGTGCTTTGCAAGCTGCAAGCCCCACACTGAATGTGTGAGGTCGGGCATCTTGTATCTTGAAATATAAAGTCAGCCACGGGCGTATTGTCAATGTTTCGGAAAGTATTTGTATAATATTATTATATTAATTTAAATAAAATTCAAAGCCTAAAGCCTGTATCTTTAATGAGAGCAATGTTGGCGCTCTAATTAAAAGTAGAATGAAACTCATGTAGGGGATTTCAAGAGTCAAATACTACTTTCAGTCAACAACAAAAGGAACCAAATTACTATTAAAGGGTTATCACTACGAGAAAAGACACCAAATTATCAAATCAAATAAGAAACCGATATAAATACTGTAGAATGCACATCGAAAACCGAGTGCGTTGCGTGTTGCATAAGAGCAAGTATGGCGGATCTAACAGCACGTGACCAATTCCCATCAATTCTCCAGCATTGTAGGCAGTCACTAATCACCGACGTGACCCATCTCAACTTCAACAAACTATCCTCACTGTCAACCTCTACTACCACACATACCCAATCCCATTATCAATCAACATGGTGCGTGCTATCCGCGGTGTCCTGGTTGAGTGCGACCCGGCGATCAAGTCGATTATTGTCAACATTGACAACGACAACCACGACTTTATTATTGAGGACCTGGACGAGCAGCGTCTCGTGATCAACGAGAACATGATGGAGACCCTCAAGCGGAAGCTCGAAGATGTAAGTTTTATATTATCTGGAGTGTATAGTCTCAAATATCAGATCTAACAACAAAGCGTCTCAAAGAAACACAACAAGAAGAAGAGGTGTCGGACTCGAACTAGGCTCTTGGGCAGCGGGATGTATGGCATGGGCAGCAGCAGCTTAACATCAGCGAGGCGTTTGGGACTGTTATATTGTGCGTTTTGCATTTCACGTTCACTTGTATCTTCAACACCTTTAACGAGAGCAGGCTTGTTTGCTTGGCCAGCATTCACAGTTGTAATTATCGAATTTAGACGCTCTTATACTATACAAATCTTGTCATATATCTTTCACTCCATGCCTCTCTAACTTATAGCTTGGAAAATTTGGGTGTCTTCTTCTGAATGCCAGACATTAGTGCGGCCTGCACGTCTTCGCTCTGGATAGCCGCAGAGTTCCACACCGCAGTGTATTGCAGGGCTGATTGTTAGCACAATCCTGGTATTTAGATATAGGTTGTTCAACTTACTTTCAGGAACAGAGTGGTCGCGGCTGTGGTTGAGGAGGGCCTTGGTACTGTGGATGGCGACCGGGCTCTTGCTCGCAATCAGCTTGGCCATGTCCAGGGCGTAGGCCACAGAGGCTGCCTTGTTGGGCAGTACGCGGCTAACAAAGCCGACAGCCTGTGCCTCGGCTGCCAGGAACTCCCGCGCCGTCAACGACACCTCGCGCACCCACGACTCGGACGCCACAATCTTGGGCAGCCGAGCCAGCGAGCCCAGATCGGCAGCTAGTCCAATGTCAACCTCCTTGACCGCCAGGCGCGTATCTTGTGAGCACACTCGGACATCAGCGCAACAGGCAATATCCACCGCCATGCCAAAGGAGATGCCGTGCAATACACAGATGACGGGCTTCTCGCATGTTTCAATGACATTGAGACAGTCCTGCATCTCGAGGATATGCCGGCGCATGTAGACGGTGCGCCGGGCGGTGTCCGGCAGACTGGCAATCTCGCCCATCCACTGGCCGGCTGACACAACATCGAGACCGGCCGTGAACGCGCGGTCGCCGGAGCCTGACAGCACAATCGATCTCACATCCGGGTCGGTTGTCAGCTGCTTGAAGACCTGGCCGAGCTCGATCCATAGCTGGGGAATAAAGGCGTTGAGCTTTTCGGGGCGGTTGAGCTCGACATGTGTCACGAACTCGGAGGGTTGTGAGAGGCGGATGTACTGGTACGACATGGTGGCTTGTAGAGGTAGTTGTGTGTAGATGTCGGAGGAGATGGTTGTAGAGCGTAGAGCGTGGAGTGTAGAGTTTAGAATATGGATTGAAGACTGTACGTAGAATGCAGAAGAGGATGCAAAATGTGTTGTTGTCGAGATGAGATATGCTAAAGTATGTGAGCATGAGATGCCGAGGCACGCGCTAGTGGATCTGCTTCCTTAAGCTGCGAATCAGTGAAAGTCAGCAAACATAAGCACCAGTTGATCATTGCAGCCCAGGTATCATTCTTGTATCAATTAGTATGTTTCTCTGATTCTTTTTTATTCTTTTTTTATCATTTTTATCATTTTTACCCTTTTTATTATTCAGAATTCTACTATTGAAGGATGCTGTCTGCATATTTTAACGATTTCAGAGAGATTGCCGTCATCCCATTCCCCAGATTAAAGGAAAATACTCCAGACTCCCGATTGGCGTAGAGCCCCCAGTATTACCGTGATGGTCACTGACGTCTTTATCGATTATATAATCAACACTTATGGTCTCAATCGATCTCATGGCTTCGCTCGCTCTGCTGCCATTTGACCCGTGACACCTGTTATATTGCATTGCACATCCTTTATAGATTGTAGCGGGCTGATGCACACAAGTATTACTCGTTCATGCACTGCATATAGTAGCAATGTAGTGGTTTTTTATGTCGTCAACGATTTGCATTCTGCTTCTTTTCATGGCTGTAGTATGTCATTGTGAAATTATTAAGCTGTCGCTCTTTCTCTTTTCTACAAGTAACTACTAGTAGCTCCTTCCTATAAATCGCTCCTCTGATATTCTACTCAACGGCCGTGCCTTCCCTTTCCGCCCTGGCTGCCCCTCATCCCGCCGCCACTTCCTTCTCTGCATATCCTGTAGGCTAGGATAGCGCCCGCCCTTGCCTTCCATCGTGCCCATCATCGGCGGCGCCTTCCATTTCTACTACGTTTTGTTGCGACCACACACACACAACTATGCATATGCACCCTCGTTCTTTCCTGTGCACGTATGTTGCTTCCCCGTTGGGACCGTTGTTGATGTGACATGCCCATTATTATAGTAAATATATTTACATGCTGTTTAATTTCGTTAATTCGTAGTATCGTAGCTCCTGCCACTATCCGCATCCCTCTTTTCTTTGCTTCTTCTTTTCTCCTTGCCCCCCTCTTTCATCTTCATACTCAGCTTCCACTCGGTCTTTTATCAATTATTCATATTCTATTTGATCTCCTTGGTTACAGTCACAAGCGAGGTAGCTAGACATTGCGAAACCACACACCACACCCGGTCTCCATACCCAGTAAGACGGCACTCCAGCAAACAAACTCCCTCCATCTTCCTCGACAACGACACCGACGCATCTTTCATCTTACATATTATATATTACATTTTATAGGGCTTCTAGGCACGCACAGCCCACTTGCTACGCTATATCACATTGCTACTCCTTCTCTTCACATCCGAGTCGTGTTGTGTCGTGCCGTGTACTCCATCTTGCCCGACCAACAGGCTGTCTGCATTCACCTCATTTTTGGCCTCGCTTGACTGATCTGTCTAGTCTTGACTCAACCCTGAATCTGCTTGAACTCTGACATCAATTACTACGTTAGATGATGGCCTGAGCTCCAGTTCACGACTGCACCTTTCCTAGCTAGTAAACGCCAACTCGCTTCAACTCGTGCTATCGCCCCCTAGCTTCTTTGGGTCGTTGGCCATTGGACTATTGGGTCATTGGGTCTTCAGGGTCCCATCTCCAGTACCTCCAGTTACAAGCGCCCTTGCTTGTCGTCTTCATCTTCTGTTGGTGCTTCTGCCTCAGTGCTCAGTGCATCTGTCCTCAGTGCATCTGTCAGTACACAGCTCTCCGAGACACTGGTCCGGATCGAAACCCGGCATTCCTCTTGACCAGCCTTTCTTCCTCCCCTAACCTTCCTCATCTTCTCCCCCTTTCAATACTCTACCTGCGTCTCATGCATCCGGCCCCGGATCGTCTAGGATTCGCCCTCGATCGACTGCCCTGCTCGCCTAGAAAGATCACTGTTGACGGGCTATGATAGCCCCCCCCTAGCCTGGGAGACCACTAACTCTGTCAGACAAAAGGCACCGTTTTGGCATATTTCCCGCGACTGGCCTCTATTGACTAGTTTTATTCTCTATTTCCTATTTCCTATTTCCTATTGCCATTTTCCATTTCTCATTCTTCTATTTTCTCGTCTTATTTTCTATTGTTTTTGCTCCCTCTTTTGCCTGCTCAGTTTCCACTGAATTCTCCTCTTCCTTCAGCCCAGGCCGCATCCCGCACGCTCATCTGTTTTCAGAGGCGCCCTTCTTTCGTTTTACCCTGTCTCTAATATCCTTTTCTCCAATCTTTTCTCCGTCTTCCCTTCCGTCTCCCGCCTTCCACCCTTTTCTCGCCTCTTTATTTGTACGTGATCGACACCTTGCTTTTTCGGTCACCATCCCTCTCTACCACGTCCTTCTTGGGTCTTTGGGCTCGCTCGACTCCCACCACTACCCTCGCACCACTATTCTAGATTGCTCAAAGTCGAAAACCGAGAGACTCCAGATTGCACGACAGCGCCAATATACCCGATCCCGCCACGAAACGCCCCCCCTCATCTGCTGCAGAATAGGATCAGCTCGAGCGCTCAGCCCCCATCGTTGTTTTGCTGTTACTTCTTACTTCGACTTGATCTGGCCAGTCCTTTCGCGCACCCCGTTTTCGTGCCACTGCGATAGCCCTGTTACGCCTTCATCGCAAAAAGTTACTTTGGCTTGAAAGATTAAATCTCGACACAACACTTTGCAACTCTGCAACTCTGCACTGTAGTCCCGTCCCTCGACTACAGCGCCGTGCTCATCTCGCAACCTGCCACTTGTTGCCCCATGGACTATTGCTGATTTCCCTGCCGGCTTTCCCCAACTTCACGCGTTGATACGTCGACCTACCACCCCTATTACATACATCGACGACCATATCGACAAACGACACGACAAAACACGACACGACACGACACGACACGTCCTCGCTCCTACCTTGACTATTTAGCGGATATCGTATCGTTCTCGTCTGCTACTTCCTCCGGTACTGGGGCATACAAGGCTCCCGTCACCCACTTCACACGGGGTAGCTCGTTTCTTCGGCACCCCCCGCTTCGCCGCATTACCATTGCGACCCGCAAACCACATTCGCCGCCATCATGGCTGCACTGCAAAACCCAAGGCCCGATGTGGGCGATATCCTTCTCGTTATTCGTAAGCTGCCAATCCACCTAATCAAGACTTTGATTGAAGATGTCGCGCAATCAGATCGACATTTGAGTGGTACTAACCTCGATTTATAGACGATTTTCAAGCTCGAAGCTCTGATGAGTTGACACTACTGAAAGGCGACCGCGTGGAGTTGATGGAACGTGATGACGAGTTTGGCGACGGCTGGTTTTTGGGAAAACACATGGTTAGCGGGAACACCGGCCTCTTTCCTGAGGGTATGTTGTCAAGTTTTATCTCAAGAATATGCTTCCGCCTTTTGCTAACATGAGCCTTTCTGCAGTATATACGCGACCATCTCCAAAGGGTCTCGCTACCGGTGCCAGTGCCCTCGCAACTGTAAAACAGATGCCGCTGCCCGATGCCCCCAGCACAGACAAAACCCCTTCGCCCTATTCGATTACATCCGATCATACCCCCGATCAGCCGGCACCGTTGGCAGGACAGTCGACCTCGACCGCACCGACAGGCGAGCCTCGTGATGTTACACCACCCGCTACAGCCATCAGCTCAACGCCTCTCAGAAATTCCCTCGACAGACCCGGCTCCCCGACAACACCGACGGCTTCAATACCCGCCATCGCTTCCCAGTCTCCGCTATCCTTCTCGGTGGCTTCGTCGTCGCCATCGTCATACTCACAACCCGCGCCTCCTGTCAGCGCCAGCTCCGCGTACGGTGGACGCATTGGCTCCGGCCATGATAGCGCAGTTCTCCACGAGACACTCAACGTCATCGATGAGCACATTACAGATTTGCGATCACCCTCTGGTAGCAATGGAAATCACCTCCGTGCGCCCACCGACTCTGGCAGCGAGTACAGCTCTAATATGGACCACCGCATGTCATACATCCAAGGCGAGGAGACTGATGAAGAGGAGGATGGACTTCACACACGGGCAGAGGTTGAGGCCTGGGGACCAGATGACGTGGCCGAGTACCTCTTCACTGCTGGCGTTGAGAAGCACCACTGTGAAGTGTTTCGTGACCAGGAAGTCTCTGGTGAAGTTATTCTTGGGATGGATCAGGCGTCGCTCTTCATTGCAGCGTTTGATTTGGGCCCGGTGGGTCGCCGCCTAAAGACGTGGCAGAAAATTAAGGCTCTACAGGACGAAGTGAATGGCTCGGGTTCGTCCATGTTAAATAAGAGGCGAAGCAACTATGGCAGTGATGCCGCGTCAGAGGATACGAGACGGTCAAATCGTAGCCGGACAAACACCCTCACAAGCCTGTCCAACACTGGCCCCATTTCACAGCAGCGCCTACCTCCCATTGATGACCGCCCAGCATCTCTCCATTCGAGACGCCTGTCTCTCAACCAGACCTCTAGAATGGATCCTAGTCAGCCAATGTCTCCCGTGTCCCCCATGACTACGCGTGGGTTCTTTGACAACTCTACACCCCTGTCTCCCCGACGGTCTATTGCTCACGAAAAGCGACCCTCGGCAGCTTCTGTTCGCGAACTCCACCACTCACGCCGCCATTCTTCTACCGATTACCGGGCTTCTATCGCCTCGTCTATTGCGCCTCGCCTGAACACGAGCGGAACCTTCCCTCAGTCCGAAGCCCAACACCTTCAGCCAGAGCCCACACAGTCTCAACAGCACAAGAAGAACCCTTCGTTTGACCGTAACTGGACTCTTGGAAGCGCGACTTCCAGCCCCCAGGGCACAGCAGCGCCGCAGTTTCAGACGCGACCACTCTCATCAGCTGGCCTGCAGGACGTTCTGGCCAACTCGGGCCTGGACCTTGGAATGGGTAACGGGCTTAATGACTCTGCCGACCTCGACCGCGGCTATTTCTCCGGTCCTGACGCCGATAGCAAGCGTAGATCTCTGCTGCAGAAGAAGAACCGTGAAAGCTTGCTGAAGGGACCCCGTGCTGGAGGCTCGGGTGTGACATCATATACTGAGGAGCAGCGCGTTAGAAGTGCGACGGCCCTGTCGCGGCATTCGCGTTTCGGCAGTGTCGATTCCGTACGCGACCCTAATACAATGGTCTCGGCGGCGCAAAAGTACCTTGGCTCTGCTATCAACGGCGGCACAGCACCCCACCGCCGCACCACATCAACCAACACCAACGACTCAGTGCGCATGCGCCCTGCTTTGCCGCCCAAAGACACACCGCCACCTACAGTCACGAAATTGGACGGCAATACTCCTCGGCCGTCGCCTGCAACGCCTGCAACACCCGCTTCTCCTCATGCCAGCCGCCAAGGTGCCCAAAGCGATTGGTTCTCTGGCAAGCCTGGCTTCAAGGGATCTGGATTTGGTCTTCGCGCACTCTCCGATGCAGTCTCTGGACACGATCGCAGCAAGATGGCATCGCCCGCTTCTCACGCCGACTCGTTCCCCAAGGACTCGCCCTTGCAATCGCCGGCACGCACTGGATCAAGCACCCCGTCGGGCGGACCTAGCTTTGAGCTTGACTCTCCTGATCCCCGCAGCCCCAGTACCACCGCCACTATGACATCAGCACGGAGCAACAACAATGCCGCTCGCAAGAAGGGAAAGAAGGAGACAAGTGCTTATCAGCGCGGTTTATTAAAGGTCACGCCGCGCGAGGCTATCCAGGATGCCGACTACAGCGGCTGGATGAAGAAGAAGAGCTCAAATCTTATGGCGACATGGAAGCCACGTCTCTTTGTACTTAAGGGCCGCCGGCTGGCCTATTACTACTCCGAGGATGATACGGAGGAGAAGGGTCTTATCGACATTTCTTTCCACCGTGTCCTGCCTGCTGACAATGAGCGCCTGACTGGTCTCCACGCAACGCTTACTGGTGCCTCGACGACACCCACTATGCCTGCCAACAGCAACATGCTCACGCTTGCTGCTGCTGAAGCGGACAACGAACCTGAGTCATCGCTCAAGTCAGGCTCTGCTTCCGAGTCCATCTTTATATTTAAGCTGGTGCCGCCCCGTGCTGGTTTGTCGCGTGCCGTCAACTTCACCAAGCCCATGGTCCACTACTTTGCTGTACCAAACATCAAGCAGGGCCGTCTCTGGATGGCGGCATTGATGAAGGCCACAATTGACCGCGATGATACTGTGGCCGTCACAACGACGTACCAGCAGAAGACGATCTCGCTTACCAAGGCACGCCAAATGCGCCACCGCCCCCCTGCACTGATGAACATGGACGAGAAGCTGGAGGCCGACCGGCTTGCAGCTGAGCGTGCCAAGAACGAGGAGGGGGATGACTATGACGACACCAACGTCTTGGACGAGGAAGAGAAGCGGATGCTCGCAGCTGCAATGGCGTCAACGAGCTTGCGCAAGACTGAGAAGCCTGCCAATGGCCTGGGGATTCTGTTTGACAAGAACGGCGTTGCCAGCGACTCTGCAGGACCTGCCTCATCGACTGCAGCCGGCAGTGACAACGCCAGCCAGGCTGAGTCTGCTACCTCTCCGTACAAGTCAGACAGCGCGCGTGCGCGGCAATTCATCTTCGAGCCGGAGAAGGACGACGACCGACTTCCACTGAGTGCGTAGACGCTGTGACTGTTCGACATTCGACGCGAGAACGTGCATAAAATCATTGGCTGTTCTCTAATTCTCCTTATTTCTCTTTTCTTCCGCTTCAGAGATTTTATATACCCCCCTTTGCCCATTTACTTTCCCTAGTCTATTGCTCAATTACCCTATCACTATATCACTCTATTACCCTGTTACACTTTATGTCTATTACTTTCTATAGTTCTATATTATCTCATCACACCCTGTACCTTTGTTTTCCTTTGTCTGGCCTTTGATTATACTACCCCTACACAGCCAATTTTTTCAAGTTGATATTTTACATGCTCCCACCCGAATTGCAAGATATCTACAGTCTTGTCTACACGACCGTCTAGGATAGCCATGGAGATGCATCAATACACATTTCGAATAAGTAAAATAATATCATCTAACTCCAACATTACTCATAGTACACATTGTAAATGCTTTGGCCTGTGAATTGAAATGATTCATGATGACCCGTATATTTCCTCGTCAGCGATCAACAGCTGCGCGCGGACTGACGACCAGTATGCATCTACCTCCTTCTTGTCACGGCCATATCTGGTGTTGGCTGTGCTGGCATGACAATTGGCCGGCCCTTCCATAGTCCTTCTCCCAAGATCACCGTAGCCCTTTTTCTTTCCCATGCTGCTCCGTCCAGCTGCCTTGGTCTCATCGGCAGTACCGTTTCCTGACTGCGACTGGTTGAAGAATGCTTGGTATCTAAGCAGTGTCTTGGAGTAGTCCTGGGTGGTTTCTTTGTTGTGGTGAGGGGATGGAGGAGGAGATAGTGTGAATGCAGTAGATGACAGAGCTGTGGTTTGAGCAGGTTTCGAGAGAGGCGACACCGTTGCCGCTGATGTTGCCATTGCAGTCTCAATGATACTGTGGACCGTGGTACTCTTACTACTGCTGCTGGGAGGAGTCACCACGACTGAAGGAGGGCTCGGCAGCTTTAGTACGGGCGATAAGAGCGGCGGTGGTGAGGATGGTGATGATGTCACTGTGTCTCTTGCGCGCGTATGACTGCGTCGGTTGATGACTGGCCTGCTAGTAATAGCAACTGCACTGCTTCCACTGCTGTTGGCACTGGATGTCTCGAGCCAGTTGACAATGGCGCGGACAGACGACGACCCGGACCCGGATGGGCTGGTCGGCGAAGTCGGCGAAGTCGGCGTTTCCGGCATTTTTCTTTTGGTACTATGTGTTTGTTGTTGGTTAAGAGAGAACCGATTGACAAGAACAAGCAGAGAGCCATTGATATTAATATAACCATTTTGGAGACATTGTTTGCATCCTGAATGGCGGGTTTGACATCATCGACGAGGTCTCATAAGCTTGAAGCAAACTAGTCTATTGATACAATGGAGGCGAATAGGCTCAATAGACAAAGCATCAGCGATGCTCGACACAAAAAGAAATGGTTATGTTGTGACTTGTTAATATTATACATGCTAATGAGAAGGGTATCGTCTAGTGTCGTTTAGTATCCAATATGTACAATGGCAGTGCACACTACCTGATATCTACTGCTTCTCCAGCTCGTCGTCCTCCGGCATCGTCTGCTTGATGTCGTCTACATCCTCCTCGAGACTGCGCAATTCCCGTGCAATAGCTGGATGGCCACTCTGAGGACTCGACGCCGCCTTGGATGCTGCATTCTTTTTGGCATCGCGGTGCCGCTCCAGATACTTGATCACAACTGCCTTGTCGCCGAGGTATGAGAATGCTCGGAACGTAAACTCGTTTGGCTCGAAGCCAGCCAGCTCACGACGTAGCAGAGCGTTGCCCGTCTTCCTAGCGAATTGCAGCCGCGCATAGCCCGAGATGAGGGTGTTCCATGTCACGGTGTTGGGCTCAATGCCGCGCTTAGTCATCATCTTGAGAATGCGCTCACCCTGCATTGTGTGGCGATGGTACATGAAGCCGTTGAGGAGGATTGACCATGTATAGACACTCGGTGGTGAGTGCACGCCGGGGATGTCGGAGTCAGAGGTGGCCTCTGCATTATCGGCAGCACCGGCAGTATCTTGCAGAGTCGACTGCTGTTCTTCGACCGGCTTGGGCTTGTTCCATTTCCTCTTGCCCTTCTTTTGGCCAGGCAGCGATTCTTGGTCATCCAGGCCCATATAGGCATCCCGCAGCATGTCGGACACAACATCAAGGGCCACGCGCAGCATACCATCGTACTCGCATAGCGCCATGATGACGACATCATAGACTAAGGAGCCCGTCTCTTCCACAATGGTGACGGCGACAGGGTGGCCTGTTTTAACGAGCCGGTGAAAGTGCGAGTAAAACTCAATCACGTCGTATGGGTTCGACATTCCCTGGATGTAGCCCAAAACCATGGTGCTTAGCGTCACGCCTGTAGGCTCAATTGACTCCTCTGGTGAGAGCCGCGGCAAGAGGCTGAGTGTAGGTCCGAGCTCCTCGATAAACTCCCAGCGTCTGCGCGTCGCCTCAGACGAGCCCATTCCAACGCCGGCATTTCCGTAGTTGTTGCCCATGCGGCTGACGAAAGGCAGCAGTTCAAGCAGCGGCCCTGCCGCAAATGTCTTTCTGTACGTCTCCAACATGAGCGGAAACGCCGGGATCATGCGCGGCCGCTTGTACGCAGGATCGCTGCGAGCTTCAGACAGGGCCATGAGATGAATGGTTTGCAGGAAGTCATTCCACAAATACGGGTGTAGGACCTTGTTGGATGCTGCAGCCTCGGCGACCTGGCGGATCAGCGGGTAATGGCCTGCCGACTTGGCGCCGTTCATCAAGATCGAGTAGACATAGGCGTCCAGTCCCGTCTGTGTATTAAGCATGATCTGCAGCACCTCTTGTGCAGATGTGAGCTCGCCCTTGGAACACAGCTCGCGAATAATGGCCGTGTATGTGATTAGGTTGGGTTCCAGACCGAGGCCAAGAAGCTGCTCAAACAGCTGGGCCGGTGTTGGTCCGGACGGAGACTGAGAGACGTCTTGAATCTCTTGGTCCTTTTCGGTCTCGTGGCTAGTGGTTGCACTGCTTCCTGATATCGTCTTGGCATCATCGCCGCTCGGAGGTCCGGTTGCAGGCGTAATGGTATTGTTACCAAGCACTCTGCCCCAGCCAGCCGACAAGATGACTGTGCATAATGCGCTGCCCTTAATTGAGTTGACATCCAGGCCGTGGCTGGAGACCATGAGCTGCACCATCTCGACAGCCTGTGTTTTGTGGTCGGGACTTTTGGCGAGCTGGCTTGTGAACTGAATGAGAGTGTTGAGATGAAAAGGTTGGCCGTGGTTATGTAACAGGGTGAACAAATTGGAGACGTCATGTGGTGTCGTTGTTGCCCGAAGGAGGGTGTAGAGCGTGTGCTGGCGAAGGTGTAATGGCGCATGGAGACGGCCACCTTCAATGGCCAGTCTAAGGATGGAAAAAATGTCATCAAAACTAAGCTTGAGTGCCAGATTGGCGGAATCGTTGCTGCGAACAATGTAGCTGAGAGCGTCTTCGATGACATAGATGGGCGCAAGCGATGTCTCAAACGTCGCCGAAAAGACGTCGAGGATCAGCTCGGGATAGCACCGGAGCGTGGATATGAGCAGCTGCGGCCATTGCACCTCTCGCTCTTCCGGCGTCAGTGTGTTCCATAGCCTGCCGATGCGTTCTGCCCGTCCCTGGGCAAATCCTTCCTCGCCCGCAAGCCAGGCCTCGTCTGTGCTGGCATAAATTTGCTCTTGCTCCAAGATGCGCCATAGAAGGCTATCGCGTTCCTTGTCCAGTTCGCACGGAAGCTGCTTGCTTTCCAGCAGGCTCCACGTAACAGCAACAGACTCTTTCCAACGGTTGAACCGCCGGACCACCTCTTTGTGATGCTCTGGCGCATAAGCCTTTTTCAGGTAGTTTACTTGGCCGTTGAATAACTGTGTTGGCCGCTCTACTGGCGATCCGTCGTGTGCACCCGAGGTGAAGAACCGCCAGTCGATTTGATTCCAGGCTGCTACTTCGTCTGGTGTTGGTCCCTCATAGCTGCCAGAAGGACGTCTTGATCTGTGTGTCGGTATTATCTTTGTGGAATTGTAGAATGTGATTCGCGGCGGGGGCTTGTTTGTCAACCCCCCCAGCTCGGATAATGCAGCTTCCAAGGATTTGCCAGTCCTGTCCAGCAAGTTAATTGGGTTCGCATTGGGCGAATTTTGATATAAGTAGTCATTTGTGGTGCTTGTGCTTATGCCAGTGCTCGTGCTCGTGCTCGTGCTTGCCGCTCGGGTAAGGGTTGCCGGCGAGGCAGCATTTCGGGGCCGGTGCCAGTCCCGGCCATACTGGCGCCAGAGCCGCAGTCGGACGCAAGGACAGACTTGCATAGTGGCGGCTGTGTATAGGAGGGAAATAGGTGCCTTGTGAACGTTTAATACAAATCCATCGGGGCGAGCATGGGCCTGCGAACTGAGCCCGTGATATCTGGTCGACAAGATGTCGTTGAATTTGTTAGTGTAGTGCTGTGGCACTGGTGGCGCGGCCCAGCATGCAAAGGACCCACTAAAAATCGCGAATTCTTCTTTTTGCATTTTAGCCAGGCACTGTAAAGTCGACCCACTATAATTCTACTCACTGTAGCGCGCTGAACCTCAGCACCTCTTCCAACGCATCAACGTCACCACAGAGCACCAAAAGTAAAGACGACATCTCGAGATTCTGCTCCTGCCACCTTGCTCTACGCACGACCTACCACTTACAGTTATCGCACAATATGTCTTCCAACGCGACACTTGGCGCTGCTGTCGACGACCGCAAGGCGCGCCTGGCCAAGCTCCGGTCCATCAAGCGCAAACAGCCCGACGACGAGGTTGTGCCTCCCGAGTCCGACCGCGCATCACCGGCCGTGGCCACATTACCAGAGAACAAGGATGAGGAGGACCATTCCACAGTCGAGCCTGATGTGGCGCGCCTGCACTTGTCTGGCCGCAACTACGACCCAGAAACACGCGGCGCAAAGCTGGGATTCGAGACACAGCCGGACCTGGCAGCGGGAGGCAACACGGCAGAAGCAAAGGCGGCACAGCTCGAGGAGGAAGTGCGGCGGCAGCAGGATGAGGATAAAGAGGGTGAAGAGGAAACGGGTGCAGCAGCAGCGGCGGCATCTAGCAAGCCAATTGACCTATTTAAGCTGCAGCCCAAAAAGCCCAACTGGGACCTCAAGCGCGAGCTCAACAAACGCCTCGAGCCGCTGAATGCGCGCACAGATAACGCCATTGCCAAGCTTCTGCGGTCACGGCTGCAGCAGCAACAGCCAGTTGAGGGCAGTGCATCATCCACGGCAGCAGGAGGAGCAGACGAGGGTGTGCTCGAAGGTGCAGCTCTGGTCGAGGGCATTCGGATACGAGAGCAGGAAGCCGAGGAGGACGAGCGGCGAGAGCGCGAGCTTGAAGAGGAAGATGGCGCGTAACGTGTTTAGATGTCTATAGGTGTTTATGGACTTGTATAGATATAGAAGCTTGCATCGGTTCAAGAGAACTTAATATATTGATACCCGTTTGACTGGCGAGCTAAGCGTAGCGTAGAGTGAGCACACTGTGTGTTGCTGCATGTTGCAGACTGTATAAATATACCTATCTATCTCCCTGACTGTTCCTTGGTGAGCGCCTGTCTTCTGCTAAAGGGGCTGAGACTGCGTTCCTGACGGTCAGCACTTGCTTCTCCTTTGGTCTCAGCTGGTCGTGCCCGGCCTCTCTCTTCATGGCCGTCGCGTCTGCTGCGGCCGTGCCGGCCATCATGTCGTCTGCTACGCTCGCCGTCGCGCTCCCGGTAGCTGCGGTGGCGTCTGTCGTCGCGACCTGGAGACCGCGAGCTGTGCCGCCGTTTTCTGTCTCTGTCTCCTTCTCTGCCTTCTCTGCTTCCTCTCTGCTCTCTGCTCCTATCCTTTGAAGCCTCCTTGTCTTCTTCAGCCGGACCTGCAAAAAAGTCAGACGACTTCATGCGGCTATCCTTTTCCCGTACAGCAGGGCTGCGGGATCTCGACTTGCTTGCCTCGACAGGCTCCTCTACCGACGCGGCAATGACTTTGGGCGCTGGCGAGACAGAACGTGATAAGGACCGCGACAGAGAACGGGATAGAGAACGAGATGGTGACCTTGAGTCTGAGCCCGAGTAGCTTGGTGACCGCCGTCTCCTGGCTCTCTCAGCATCTCTCTTGGCCAGCTCTTCATCGGCTACTCCTTGTCTGATTAGTCAGCATTGTTATCTTGTCTTTCGTATTTGATCGAATAGATGTGATGAGGAGTAAACAGACGTGCTCAAGCGTGACGAACAGTAGCACCTGGTATACCTACTTTATTTGCAGAGCATTGAAGGTTTCTTCATGCAGTTTTGGTGCCAGCTTGGGATTCCGCAGCTGCTGGGATCTCGACGGCCGAGCCTTGTAGGGACGGTCTTGCGGCGCGACTTTGCACTCATAGGAGTAGTGACGTGGTGAATGTTAGCTGGTGTCGTTGTATATAAATATGCTGTGAACCAATGTGACCGCTGGGAATCTCGATATCCTCAGGACATCAAGCCTCAATGCCCGAGATTCATATTCAATACTTATCTTTTTTCAAGCATTTTTGACACAGCACACTTGTTGGTGTTGATTTTGGCGGTCCACGGCGGTTATACATTGTAGCTGTGATGTTGATTCTTGTATAATGCTAAACTAAGCTATCCCAACTCGAGTGTTGTATGAGATCTGGTACTGTTGAGCGAGCACTCTGTTGTCACTTGGACGTTGTATGTGGATGCCGAACAGAGCAAGTTCAAGGTCACGTGCACAGAGACAACAGTCTAGAAGAATGGGGCTCTCTTACACTATGGAATGTCGCCCAACGATTCAACAGCTGTCAGAGGCAATGCCTGTTAATGGGTATTTTTGCTAAACAACAGTACTCGATTAACTCAATAAACGTCAAATATCATATTCAATGTTCGACACGCTTTCGCACGGAATAAACAATATTTTTGCTTACTCAGCTGTTCTCATTTGCTCGTCGAATTAGGAAGGCACGAGACGCTGGGCTCTACAGATTGAGTTAATAAGCCAAGCTTAGCTCGACAATGTAGCATTGGCATTTGCCATTGAGATACGGAATTAACAATAAAACTGTTTCCTACAGCTCAAGTTTCGGTCCGCCTAGAAACTGCATATGTTACTGTTATCAGATCACTCGAATAACATTTGCAACTTGAGACTAGCAATCAGCAAGCAAAAGTGATCAAGTCTACCGATGTGCACGTGACCACAACCAGGTCCCACCCAGCCTCAGGGCAGTGCCACAAAAACTGCCTAGTGTGACATTTCCACATTTCCACTCCTCCTCCATCTTCAACCTTCACCACCTTTGGCTGTTGTTGCAACTACCAGACTGCTACCAACACCATAGCCATCTGGACTACCATCTAGACTGCAATCCGGACACACATTCTTCCGCCACACCGGTTGACAACATCAATTCCAATTCACTCTCACTCTTTTCTTCCAACTGCCACACTCCAATAACAAGGGAATGGCAGCTGTTTTCCAAGCTTCCTGACAAGCTACCCGTCCTCGATCTCCAAGCTCCAGCTCTCTCTGCTCTCTCTCTACCTCTACCAACTCTACCAGCTCTACCAGCTCTATCAGCTCTATCAGCTCTATCAGCTCTATCAGCTCCATTCAGCATCACCCAGCTCTGCTCAAGCTATACTCTCTATACATCACCTCTCTATCTCGTCGTCTCGAAAAGGCAACGCATCTTCACTCGTTCAGCCAGCTCCCGCTCTATATCCGCCATCTCTCTGACCACCCCCTCCCTCCTCAACTATATATATATATGTATATATATATACAGAGCCGCCTCGATATTCATCTCTATCTGGCGACTATGA
This sequence comes from Ophiostoma ulmi, assembly GCA_029298715.1. Lineage (NCBI taxonomy): Eukaryota > Fungi > Ascomycota > Sordariomycetes > Ophiostomatales > Ophiostomataceae > Ophiostoma > Ophiostoma ulmi. Next base: position 676,593 of record JANSLN010000002.1, on the reverse strand, counting down.
TGACCTGCTGCGTGTTCTTCCATACCCCGGCTGCTTCTATGACTCCTGCTTCATGAGACGTCGTTGTATCCTCTACGACTGATTGACTTCTCCTTCTACGTTGCTATTGTTCTCCTCGCCTCGCCTCACTAGACTCATTTCCGGCTACAGTCCTCTATACTGCACATACCCTACTACCATCTTTCTACTATTCTGCTACCACTCGCTCATTGCATTCATTGCCTTTATTGATACCCATTTGTTTGCTCGCTGGCTTTGACGAGGCAAACAATCCATCCCATCCCCACGACCCTATATTCTCACTTCACGACTCTCACTTCCCATCTCCAAACCGCAGCCATGACTACAGAAACAGGGAAAATGTCGTTTGCAAAGGTTTGTTGTGCCAATGGTATGCATTATCAACGCCAAGAGGCTGTCTCTAACCGTGGACAGGTTGCTGCTTCCGCCACAAAGAAAGAGGTGTCCGTGGTCTCTCCCAGCATCGTCAACGGCTCCAAGAGCCCGCTGGAAAATGTGCAGGTGCCAGCCAGCAATGGCACTCATCAGCCTACCCAGTCGCAGACCGTGTCTGGTGAAGACAAAATCATAGAGGCCGTCCAAAAGGGCGTCCATTCTCTCGATATCACGCAGTCTATGCCAGCCACACTCTCTCGCAAGCCGAGCGATACCAACTCTCTACCCACAGCTCCTGCGTCAGACGTGGCTTCACAAAAGGCCGACTCAAGCTCGGAACTCGGCACAAAACCACCAAGCTTAGACGGTAAAAGCATCACGTCTGGTACCACATTCAATGCTCTTGACGAAAAAGAGTCCCTGCGGCCAGACGACAGTGCCAGTGTCAAAGCTGCCACGGACGAAGACGATGCTTTTTCTATCCGCGGGTCCCTGCTCGTCAGTTCGCGCTTCGGGTCTGATGTTGCACCCCGTGGTCAGCGTATGATCCAAATTGGTGACATGCCGCCACGGATCCTGCCGTCAGTCAGCCAGGAGCCTGCCATCTCCAGCAATGTGACTCCTAGCAGCTCGTCGGAACAGCAGCCCGTGACCGAAGCCCGTGTTCAGCTTGCCACCAGCACTGCCGCACCTCCTGGTGCCAGTGTCCAGTATCCCGACGAGAAGCTGCTGGAGGCCATGCAGTCCCAGAAAGATCGCCTTTTTCTGTTGCGTCTTGAGAATGATGTCGTCAACTTTGTTCAGAACTCAAAGTATGTTTATCCAACTATATTCAGTAGCCATTCATACACTTGCTAATACATCAGGGAACCATTTATGGACCTGCCGCCCAGCAACTCATTCTGTAGAATGCTGACTCACAAGCTGGCCGATTACTATCACATGACGCATTCATTCGAGGCTGTCGCTGGCTCTGTTCGCATCTACCGGACCCCCTTTTGCCGTGTGCCTCCTGCTCTAGGCAGCTTCGTGCCTGCAAGCACTACAAGCAGCGTCACTCCACCCCCAGTGATTCAGCCCAAGAAGATCATGCGGCGTGGAGAAGAGTTTGATATTCCCTCTAGCTCCGGTCCGTCAAAGGCCACGTCCGAGGTCGATAGCGACTCCAAAGACAAGGCTCCTATCGCCAAAGAAAAGTAAGTCACATTCGCCAACTCATCGAACTGATGGCATTACAAACTAACAATCACAGAATGTCTCGTGAGGAGCGTGAAGAGGCCTACAACAAAGCAAGAGAGCGGATTTTCGGTACGACTACAGAGGTTTCCACACCTGGTATGTCATATCTTGCACTCACACCTAAGATATGACAAAAGAAACTAACAGGCCAGAAAATGATGATGGCACCGGCATATCGCGAGCTAGTTCCGTCTCTGCCAAGGACAAGGCTGCTGCAACCAAGAAGAATAAGCCCAACAAGCAGCGTCGCGACGACTCCGAAAGCTTTGATTCGCGTTCTCAGTACACCCTCCTTTACAACCACCAGCAGACAACCTGGGTTCATCCCCAGTTCTACAACGGCGCCCCGATGCCGATACAACCTCAGCCTCCTCACACCGGTCAAGCGCCACAGCACCCGGGCATGGCACCCCCACAAGCACCCCCTTATGTAAATGCAGTCATGCAGGCCCCAATCGCCTTCCCTGGACCCAGCTACCCTCAACCGATTCCATCCAGTGGCGTGGTCCCTTCAGCTGGTGCAGTTCCATACCCGTCTCAGCCGATGCCGCCTCGTCACGGGACTCAGAGTGGCCAGCCGGCATACCCTTTCCCCCCTCAACAACCGCAGACTGTCGGTCCACCCCAGTGGCAACAGCAGCCAATACCACCTCAGCCGCAAGTCCCGCCGTACAACAACATTGCATACCCTCCGGCGCAAGGTCGGCCTGGTCTACCTGTTCCTCTCGCCCCAAGTGGTCCTCAAGGCTCTGCATCGGTAAATTCAGGCAATATGATGTACGCTTTTGGACAGCTTCCAGCAAACTTCAACCCCAACGATCCCAAGAGCCAGCACCCCATCCCCGGGAGCTATGTCGGTAACTATAGCCGTCACGGCTTCAACCCCAAGACGCAGTCGTTTGTTCCTGGCACTGGGCCTGTGTCGGGGCCAGGTATGCCTATCCCTGGTATGCCGGGTCCACCTGGTCCTTATGGCGCACCTATGGGCATGGCTGTACCCGGATCCATGGCGGCTGGCATCTCGACATCGCCCTATGGAGGAAGCACGACTTCAAGTGGATACGGAATGATGCGCCAGGGCTCGGGAGGCTCAAACTCGGCCTATCCACATGCAGCTGTGCGTCCAGGGCCGGGAACTGGCCCATCTGGCTTTCCCGATCCATATGGTAATGCTACTCATGGACCTGCCCCCAATGGCCCTACCCATGGCCCTACCCACGGCCCTCATCATGGCCACCACGGCCACCCTTCTTCATTCGTACCCCACGGTCCTGCCAACAATGCTGCAAACGGCGTCCACCTCACCCCTCCCCGTGGCCCCTCGCATCATACGAACAAGACTGCCGGCTCTCTACCTCCACAAGGGCCCAAGCAGCAGCAGCAGCAGCAAAACGTACCCCAAGGCCCCAAGGGAGCCGGCCAGGCTTACAACAACCTGCCTCACTATGGCAACCCGGCGACTCTGCCACAGAAGCCCACTGCCACCTGATCAGTCTCTAGATACAGACTGCTGTGGCTGTTAGAGAACCAAGGTTTCATTATCTTTTTATCTTGCATTTGATTTACTTGTTTGGTCTGGAGCCGGCGGACACAAAAAGAACATGGCGTCATGAAGGACAGGCTGCATACAGCATACAGGAGTTCTTTGTTCTTATCAGCTTTTACTGTAACGTTATCTTTTTCAAATTATGAATATTAATGCTCTTCTCACTCTGCTTCTGTTCATAGATACTACCAACAAGTCTGTAATACAATCACACACATCACTCATCTCTTCATTGGTATAATTTTGATTATTTTTTTTCAAATGTAGAACAAAAAACGTAATCAACAAAACACAAAGACATAAACATGTGCTCGAGTCTTGGCGGCATCCCATAGAAAGATTGACCTGCAAGCCCAAGCCACAGCCATAAACATAAGCATATGCATTTGCATAGGCCATCCCGGTGACCTAACCGTAATCCCCCCTTTTGCCCCATTTGCAATAACATGTCCTTCATTTCGAGTGCTCCTGATGCATGATATGATGAACGATAGTGTGACGCAGGGAAACCAAAGAAACAAAGGAAACAGAAGACCCAGGAGACACTGATAAGACAGAATAAAAAACAGAACAAAAAAACCCATAGAAAAGAAATACATGCTTTTCCCCGCTGGACTCTTGCTTTTATAGCTTTTATCGCCTGTTGGCCTCTGTTCATTCGCTCGCCCCCTTTTCGCACCCCAGCGCTGAACCTCTGGCGGTGACTCTCCATCTTGTCAACTCTCCCCCTCTAGTTTTTCTTTCAACTTCTTCTTCTCTACTCCGCTGGCTCCCGGGGCTCCCGGGGCTCTCTTGGTTCGCGGGGCTCGCGGTTCTGGTTACCACCACGGCCACCACCACGGCCGCCACGCTTGCCACCACGCTGGCCGCTGCTGCGCTCGGTCTTGCCAGCAGCACCCTCCTCGCCGCCGGCACCGCCCTCCTTCTTCTCCTCCTTGTCGCCCAGGTTCAGCGTTGACGTTGCCAGGCGCTGTGACAGGTCGATCTGCGTGCGGATGGAGTTGGTCAGGTACGAAACCATCAGGACGTCCTGGATGTGGTTGTTGAAGTCGTGCTCGATACTTGTGTTGTCGACCTTGGGTGCCAGCGACATAGCGTTCATCAGGTGCTGGCCCAGAGCGTGGTTGGGCTCCTCCTCCTCGTCCAGAACATTGTTGACGTAGACAGAGGTGCGGTCCAGAAGATCAATCGTCTGCTCAATGCTGCGGGCCAGGCCCTCAATGTCGGACACAACGGGGGCTGAGCGGGTCTCCAGGTTAGCAGGAGCAGCGGCGGCGGCAACGGCCTCAAGAGCTGAGCGGTCAGCATCGCCGTACAGCATGCGGTGGGGGACCTCGACGAAGAAGCAAGAGTCGGAAGCACGGTCGGCAGAGGCAGCGACGGGTGAAGAAACGTAGCAGCGGGTCTCGATATCCCGGCCAGGCTCAGTGGTGATGGTCAGGTGGACGGCGGGGTGGGGGAAAGTGCCGGTCTCGGGGGCGGCGAAGAAGTTTTGGATGAGGGCCGAGAAAGAGTTCAGTTCGTGCGAGGTGGTGTACCAGCCGAGCAGGGACTCGCGTGGCGACGCCTTAAGAGTCAGGGCGAGCATGTTCTTCTGGTAGTCGACGTCAACCTCGACCTGGTCGTCGGTCTCGGTGTGGGGGATGGCGAAGCACGACCGAACCTCGACCTCAAGGCCATCCTCGGACCGGACACCAACAAGGGCACCGATAACACGGGTGGACTGGGTCGACGAAGTCTCGCGGCGGACAGCATGGTCAAGAATCGAAACGATGGACTAGATAAAGGTGGGGTCGGTTAGGACATGAGGGCAATGAGAGTAATGAGGGCAAAGCCGAGGTGGGTGACGCAAGACTGAGGGGAACAGCTTCCCCCACGAGGAGCCACGATGACCTACCTGAGGCTGGATGTTGACGGTGATGGGCGCGACGCTGCCGCTGAAGCTGGCCGAGCCGGCAGGCACAACGGGGCGGGCGAGGTGGAGGAACTGCTCCTTGTCGAGAGCCATGTTGGGTGGTTGTCGTCGAAGAGGGGGGGGGGGTTGGAAAAAGGATGAAGTAGAGGGTCGGATAAAGGCCGTATAGCGGCTCCGGGTCGTAAAATTAGCGATCAACGGAACTTGTCTGCGTCGAAATAGGGGTGGTAAGGGTGGCAGATGGCGATACAAGGGCGGACAAGGGGCAGACGTCGTTGATATTGTCTAGGCTTTCATTCCGCTTTTGGAACACGACGTAGGAAAATCCGTGCAGAATTAATTTTGAGATTCGCATTTACTGGTGGGGTTTCTTGTGGGCGCTAAGATAAGAGGCCTGCATGAGAGATAAGGTTCTGTGGCGCGTGAGAGTGTGGCGTCTTTAAAGAAAAAAGTTGAGACCCATATAAATTTCATATAAGCTCCTAGCCTCGTGAAGCCTTTTCATGTGCCTGCGACGACATCTTTATATATGTCAACAACGACACTTGGTATTTCTCATATTTTATTGTATTAACTCACGAAATGGGCCCAGGAAGATCTCGTGGCCGTGGAGGCAGCAGAGGTGGTAGCAGAGGTGGAAGCAGGGGTGGTTCAAGAGGAGGCATGCGCGGCGGCGCACGCGGTGGTCGTGGTGGACGAAGCCGTGGCAGAGGTGGCAGAGGACGGGGCGGCCGTTTCAAGAGCTCACGATTAGATGAGCAGAAAGAGTGAGTTATAATCTATACAAAGAGTTACTAAAGTGTCAGATACTAACGATACAGCTCTGATGACAGCGAGGAGGAGGAGGAAGAGGAGGAAGAAGCCGAGTCTGAAGTTGAGGTGGAGGAGGAGGAGGAGGTCGACGAAGAAGCACAGAGGCGCCGTGAGGCATACATGTCCCTCATGAAGAGCTTTGAGACACGCACCAGTGCCCCTGCTGTCAAGCGGCGAAAGCTAGACCATACCACAGAAGATGCCACCATGGATAGCGACGACGAGGAGGTGGAAGGCGATGATGAAGATCACGAGGAGGCCGACCTCGAGGAGGGCGGCTCCGGCAGTGAGTCAGAAGAAGGTGACAACGACGATGAAGAGGCCGAGGCAAAAGATGTTGACGCAGCTGAGGAGGATGACGAAGATGTTGAAGAAGAGATTGAGATTGGCGGCGACGATGACGAGCAGATCGACACCACAGACCCATTCGAGTCGCACTTTTCGGCACCCGACTTCAAAGATGTGTCGCTGCGACTGATATCAATCAAGGAGGAGGACTGGCTGACGTCCAAGGTCAGCACGGAGGGCTCGCGCGAGATCTTCACCGTGCCCCAGACCGGCGTGCCCAACAACTTCTCGCCACCCGCTGCCATCACCACCCCCCAGCAGCTGAAGCTCAAGAAGAGACTCGCCGAAATCAACACCAAACCTTTCCGTCCTACTGAACAAAAGGTGGCACCTCTTCTTTTCAACTACTACGACACTCTTTTTTGCGAGCGGACACCCGACAATGGCGACGAGCTGCGGCGCATGGCCAGTCTGCACGCCGTCAACCACATTCTCAAAACGCGCGACCGTGTGTTGAAGAACAATGAGAAGCTGTCAAGGATTGCGCGGAAACAGGAGGAGGCCGGCAAGACTGGAGGCGCTGCTTCTTCCATGATGGATACGGGCGACTTTGACGACGATGACGACGCATACCGTGACCAGGGCTACAACCGGCCCAAGGTGCTGATTTTACTGCCCACGCGGCAGTCATGCGCCCGCATGGTGGAGGCCATCTGCCGCGTGTGTGAGCCCGAAACCCAGGAGAACCGCAAGCGCTTCGAAGAGAGCTACGTCGACAAGCGCTCATCAATCCCCGAGGACCGCCCGGCCGACTTCCGTGATCTGTTCGAGGGCAACGATGACGACATGTTCCGTCTGGGCCTCAAGTTTACACGCAAGTCGATCAAGTTCTTTTCCAAGTTCTGCAACTCGGATATTATCCTGGCCAGTCCGCTGGGTCTGCGCATGGCCATGGGCTCAGAGGATACTAGCGCATCATTCCTGTCGGACCCCAAAAAGAAGAACCGTGGCAAGCTGGACACGGACTTCTTGAGCTCGATTGAGATTGTGCTGCTTGACCAGGCCGATGCGCTGCTGATGCAGAACTGGGAGCATGTGGAGCACATTTTCACCAATCTCAACATGCTGCCGCGCGAGAATAACGACTACGACATTAGCCGTCTGCGCAGCTGGTACCTGGACGACCAGGCCAAGTTCTACCGCCAGACCGTCGTTTTCTCGGCACACCACTCGCCGGCTCTTGCTGAGCTGTTCCGCCGCTTCTGTACCAACTGGGCCGGCAAGGTGCGTGTCCAGCCTGGCGAGTACAAGGGTGTCGTTGGCCGCCTCGGTGTCAGCGGTATACGCCAGACCTTTTCGCGCTTCGATACTCCGACCATTGAGGCCGACCCGGATGCACGGTTCGAGTATTTTGTCAAGGCCGTCGTGCCGACCCTCATCGCAAAGACACGCGGCGGCAACTCCATGGCTAGCCGCACGAGCGGTGTCCTTGTGTATATTCCGTCGTATCTCGACTTTGTGCGTATCCGCAACTGGTTCTCAACCGCCGATGCCGTGGCCAGTGTCAGTTTCGGTGCCGTGTCCGAGTATGCGTCAACCGCCGAGGCATCGCGCGCCATTTCTCATTTCCTGACTGGCCGGCACCGTGTCCTGCTGTACACGGAGCGTGCACACCACTTCCGCCGCCATGTTATCAACGGTGTGCGCACCGTGATTCTGTATGGCCTGCCGGAGAACCAGACATTCTACACGGAGATTACAGGTGGCTATTTGGGCCGCAGCCAGCGCAACCAGATCATCGAGCCTGGCCAGGGCATTGTGCGGGCCATGTTCTCGCAGTTTGATGCCTTTAAGCTGGAGCGCATTGTTGGCAGCCAGCGTGTCGGCCGGATGATCCGCGAGCGCAGCGATACCTTTGTGTTTGAAGAAGACAAGGGCTTCTAGTCTTTTGATTATATCTGATATATGTTCGGTTACTTTTTTTTTTCGTTTTCATGTCAGTTGATAGACTATAGATAAAAGCATCGCGTGGGCTGGTCTTGATTGTACTTATTCCTCATACATATTCATTGATATCTTTGGAACAATCTTCTTATTTCACTTGGGTATGCTCAAACACGTTCGATATACTTGAGAAGCACATTCATCAGTGTAATGTTACATGGTATTGAGTCTAGTGATTTACAGATTTACAAGCCATGGGAATGCCACTTGGATCCCTCGGCACCGTCTTCTTTTTAATTTCATGCCTCCTTTCATAGTTGGGCGACATATGTACCACGCCGTCGCCGACCGCTTCTCGATGATTCCCAGTGATTCCCAATAATTTTAAAGCATGCTTAAATTATGCTTCTTTAGATGATTTGTCTTGACTTTTCGATTGTTGGCCATTACTCGGCTTCTGGCTGCTTTGCCTTCTTAATCTTTGGCACGCCCAGAGCATCCACCAGCGCCTTGCTGCCACCACTGCCAGAGGTCTTGAACCGGTTCGGCCGGCTCTCATCGCCCAGGCTGCCGCTGCCACCGCCGCCGGCAATACCAAAGTTACCCTTGTCCGTTCCCAGTCCGTCAAAGTCGCGAGGACCCCGGTTCCAGTAGTCGTGCAATGGCTTTGTCTTCTTGAGTCTCTCGTCGGTCCGCTTTGGCCGCCGCACAATAACAGGCTCGATATCGGCCAGCTCGACACCAGAGTCGGCCAGGTGCATTTTGCGCGTCTGTGCCACCATGGCCTCGAACTCCTCCTCGCCTTCTTTGCGGAACTTGATGGCCTTTGCCCAGTTGCGCTCCGTTGTGGCGTGGTGTGGCCGGCCGAGATCGCGGTCACGGGCGACGGCAGCGGCTGTGATGGCAAAGCGCAAGTCTTTGGGGCTGTCGACCAGCTCGAGGATGGCCGACTCGGCCTGGTCGGCCTTCTTTGGCTCGGTGCGCAGCACACGAGTGTAGCCACCGGGGCGATCAGCGTAGCGTTCACGTAGCGTTCCAAACAGCTTGGGCATAAGAAGGTGAGGTGTCTGGTTTTGCTGTTAGTCATTTAGGTCCTTTTGGTCAACGGCAGTGTAGTTCAAAAGTTGAAAGGAAACTCACAAAGAGAATGGCTTGGGCTTTCCGACGAGTCTCCTCGTTGTCCCGCTTAGCCAGGGTAATGAGCTTCTCGGCCATGCGCTGAGCCTCCTTGGCCTTGTGCCATGTTGTGTGTATAGACTCTTCCTTGACAAGAGATGTGACCAAGTTCCTTAACAGAGCCTTGCGGTGTGCAGACGTCCGGTTCAAGTGCCGGTACTTGACCAGACCACCAGCCATATTGACGGTGGAGAGGTGGGAGGAAGGAGAGGAAGAAGAAGCGGAAGTGTCGTGAGCTGAGGTTGAGAGGGGTATTTTGTGTATGCCAGTTCCAATTGAATTCGTGTGGAGGTTTATGTCTCAAAATAAAGAAACTATGGCGACCGTTGGGGTATTTCGTGCTCCGGTATAGTGAGGTTGTCGATGTGGACGTTGACGATCTTGAACTTTTTTCCCACTATGGAAGAGTCACGTGTCAGAGTACATTTTAGTGGATCGGGAATTGCCACGTGCCTTCCGGTTGCGCCAGGGTAGTTCAGCAGTGTAGATAACTTTTACAGGCTCTACAGCTACTTATACCCCCTATATTATAGCGAGGCTACTGAAAATAGCGCAGCTCCCCGCTAAACACAGAGGTGCATATTGTCTGCTTCTTAGCTCCCGAATTCCCTATTCCAGAAACTAAGAAAATCTTCCCATATATCGGAGCATCGCCAGACGACATCATCCACGCGACACGAATACACACGGACCGCCACGCCCATCTTCAACCCTATTTCGAGCTTCCAAACGGTACAAAACCTGCTCCCAACGATTGGGCACCCAGCTGCGCTTCCTATCCCTTTGTTAGAGAGCCATGGGCTTCACTACAGGATTCGTAAGTTTTGTCTCGTCCTCATGGATACGTACACTGTGGAGGGCTGTTGATAGCCACTTGGGGCAGCACGTTACTCTACCACCATGCGAATACCCCTGCTAACCGATAGACCGGAGGTGTTACCCTCACACTCTCCCTGGCCTATCTCACCGTGGTCACCCACCAGGCCAATCGCCAGAGACAATGCGACATTGTGCGTGCCAACACAAACGTCCTGCGGGCCCTTGCCCAGTCCGATCCGCTCTCAGTCGCACGGCTAGCAGCAGGTCATTCTGACAGCAATATCATTGCACCACTATCAACCCCGACCGACCTCTCCGCCGCCGCTGCCGCACAGGAGCTCTACTACCCTAGCAAGGCCGAGCCGCCACGAAAGCCGCGGTCGTCGTTTACTGAGGACCTCAAGACACGGTGGAACACAGAAGTGGAGGGTGCGGTGCGGAAAGTACAGACGACCGACTGGGTTGCTGTGCGCGAGAACGCTGAGGGTGTGCTGGCGGGTCTTTGGGGCAAGGCGTTTGGTGGCGCAGAAGGCACGCCCGAAGCTGCCACGGCTGCGGTAAAGGAGCGTGTGCAGACGGTGACGTCGGCTGTCAAGGCTGAGGCCAAGAGCATCCAGAGCGGCGTGGCCGCAGCAGCCAGCGAGGCCGCAGCAGCAGCAAAGAGTGCAGCCGAGCGCGCCGTGGGCAAGAGCAAGGAGGTACTAGCAGCCGAGGCAGACAAGGCCAAGTCAGCCGTGGCGAACGCGACGGGCAAGAAGTCGGACGTCGAGCAGGCTCTGCAGGAGCGGTATGCCCAGACTGACGACGGTCGGATGAAGAAGAGCGTGCAGGAACTGCTGGACGAGCGGTACAAGCACAAGGCTTGATTGCCTCGTGGTTAGATGGTCATTTGTGTTGTGTTTTACTGCCTTTGATTCTTTGATTATATGGTTTTCTGCCTACTTGTCACCAACGGCTAAAAGGGCCAATGGATCCGTCTACGCGAGCTGTAAAGATAATGGGAAGGAGCAATGGACACGAGAGACGGAAGATGGAGACGGGCTTCGATGATACCCGGCAACCCGACAAACGGCAACGGCAGATGGCAGATGGCAGATGGCAGACAGCAATGGCAGACCGGGAGGAAAGATTGTATTTTACGGATTTGCGTCATAGAGTATTGTACAAAGCATATTTCATTTGTTCACATCAAAGATGATTGATAAAAAGATAGTGCTTTCCACATCGGGATCTCTATGACGCTTGCCGATATCTCATTGGACAGTATATGCACTAATCCGTATCCAATGGCAAGACGGAAAACCCGTGGTCTGGGGCAGGTGTCCACTAAAGCTAAATTACAGCCAATCACACACAGTCCTTTTATGACCAAAGCCTACAGCGACAAAAGCCCGCAAAAACAGGAAAACCTACCAGTTGCAGGGCACCGTTTTCCTCCTCCTCCTTCCCGAGGAATTATCATCACTTTTTTGCAGTCTTCCCGCCTCCATACACACTGCCCTCCAGCTGCAACCCCTCGCCTTTCCACGACCACGACACCACTACGGCAGGACTTTTTCTTCAATTGAGCTTGCACACTTACGATTTACCCTTTTTACACGTAACACGGCGATATACACGAAACACTCGACAACTCTGTGCTCAATTGAATTGGCCACGACGACACCCCCCCTCAAAGTCCAAGACCAAACACCGTCGAACCTCCGGATAGCATAGAACAGCGACCTGACCGCTTCCACCGCGTCTTCCGTTAATCCTACTCCGACTTAACTGTTCAGACTCTCGTGTCTGGGCATCCAACATCTCCTCTCCTCCTCCACACCCAAATCACAACCATGTCTGCCTCTATGCGGTCAAGGGCCACAGCAATGCTGAGAGGTGCGTCTTTGATATAGATATTGTTTTAGGCGTCTATCCTTCATGGAAGGCGCATGAATCTCATATGCACTTGCACTCTCTATGTCCGGCACGTCATCCATGGTATCCGAGCCTAAGCTAACCCTTCTCCTGCCATAGCCAAGCCATCTACCCCCTTCACCAGCACAACCTCACTGGTGCCCTTCCGTGCCGCACCCGCCGCCGCCGTCACCTCCATCCAGTCGCCCTTTTCTTCCTCTGCGCGCCACAACAATGCTTCCGCTGTCCAGGAGCACTACACACACGGCACCGGCATCGCCCGCCGTGAACGGAAAGAGGTTCCTCTTGCCAGCCAGGAGGGCACCAAGGGCCTCGTCCAATATGCACTGTACGTTCAGGTTTCTTTAGACTCCTCTAGAGTGCGTTTCAATACTAACTACAATAGCACCACTCTCGATATCATTGCCAACTGGGGCCGCCAGTCGTCCTTTTGGCCCATGACTTTCGGTCTAGCATGCTGTGCCGTCGAGATGATGCACCTGTCCACGCCGCGCTACGACCAGGATCGCTTCGGTATTATTTTCCGTGCCTCACCGCGTCAGTCCGATGTCATGATTGTCGCCGGTACCCTGACCAACAAGATGGCGCCCGCTCTGCGCCAGGTCTACGATCAGATGCCCGAGCCTCGCTGGGTCATCAGCATGGGCTCGTGCGCCAACGGTGGTGGCTACTACCACTACAGCTACTCTGTTGTCCGTGGCTGTGACCGTGTGGTGCCCGTCGACGTCTACGTTCCTGGCTGCCCACCAACCAGTGAGGCTCTGATGTACGGTGTCTTCCAGCTTATGCGGAAGCAGCGCAAGACCAAGATCACACGGATGTGGTACCGGAAGTAGATGCTCTTTGTTATTGCTATTGCTGCCGATGCTGCCATGTTTGCTTTGGCGGCCTCGGCAGCAAGAAGGAGACATCTAGGATTATGGAGGGAGTACATATGATAGCACCCCATAAAGCGGGTTGTGCTTCGTTATTTTTCTCAGTATAAGAAAGCAACAGCTATCTGGGCTTATCACTTTGCGTTTCTTTGCTTCATTCTTCAACTGCTTTACCGTTCTTTGTTTATATGATGGCTGTTTGATCTTTTATCCTATTATTTTTTGTTTCTATTTTCTCCCTTTCATTTGTCATCATCGCATTCTTGCTTTCTACTTATTCACATACAAACTGTACATACACTATCATGTCAGAGAGACACAAAAAATATCAAAAGATAAATACTACGAAATAATAAACACTACTTGATATGACAAAGTCTGAAAACGGCATGGGATTATAATGTGTTTTATACGAAACCAGGTCGCATGGGTGCCCGTCAATGTCGTCCACCAAGTAAAACCCTTATTAACTTTTGCACAAAAGTAAGAAAAAGCAGTATAAAATGTCCAGATTGTTATAACCTTGTGGCAGGACACAAGCAAGCGAAAGTATAGAGGAAAAGGAGGAAAAGAAATCATCGACAGAAATCAAATGATAACAGGAAACAGGTTCGCAGAACGAGAGTCAAAGTATACAGCAAACAAAAAGGAGCAGAAGCCGAAAGAAAAAAGCCAACGTTAGATAATGCTGAGAATGGAATAGCCTGCATATAAAAGAAGAACAAATAACATGACAATATAAGAAACAAGAAGCCCAAGAAGACATCAGACGAGCATAGCGTTGCCGGAAGCAGACGCATTACTCCTGTCCAAAGCCCATAGTCTCCTCCACAGCAATGGTCATCTTCTGCTGGAGCATCTCCAGGTTCTTATACGGAGGCAGGTCCAGGCGGTTGAAGCTAGAAAGTGTGTTAGTCAAGGTTCGCAGATTTAATAACCAAAAATAAAATGAGATAATAACATACCATGTGTGAGCCTTTGGCAGGTTCTGAATGTCACCCGACTTTTCAATAGTAAACCGTCTTGGGCCGTCACTTCCCTGCAGGTCCTTGAAGCCATTGACCGGAATACGAGAAGTTCCTGTAGTGAATTGCAGGAGACGTGATTTCTGCTCGCCATCCCAAGACCGCACCGTCTGCCAGAAGAACTGGATCACCTCGTCCGACTCGGTGTAGCCGCGGTAGTCCGTGTGCTTCTTCCAGTCGTCAACATCAATCTCTGCAATACCGCCAATGAGCAGCTCCAGCTCGCGCTCATCAAAGACATTAATCAGATCCTGGGGGATCAGCTCGTTGAAGCCGGCCTTGAATGCCTCAAACTGCTCAGCAATCCGCTTCTCAATCCGCCATTTGACCATCAGATCAACGTACTCCTTCTTGTTCTCGTTGGTCACATCAATGTCGCGGCCACCAGGCTTCAGATCCTCCACCGTAATCACACCGAACCGCTCGTCCTCGGTAGAGAACGTCTGCTCCAAAATTCCTCCTTCAATATCGTTGTTCAGGATCCACTGCAATGAGCGATGAAAATCAGCATCCACACCCTCCATGTCTGCCAGCACAACAGTCTTGGCCAGCACCATCTTGTACAGAGCACCAATAAAGAACGCATCGAGGAAACGACGGTGGAAAATGGCAAGACCGACGACACGGCCGATGAACCGGAAGTAATTGAGATGCTCGGGGTTGATTCCCGAGTGAGGGTTGATCTGCAGCGTGTAGTTGTCGTGTGCCGAGTACTCGAACAGGCAGTAGAAGGGGTTGAACATTTCGTGGGACAAAAGGAAGAAAAACTCGCGAGAAAGACCACCGTAGTCGAGACCATCTTCGCCGTCAAACTTGATCATCAACCGCTTCTTCAAGTCACTCGGGGACTGGCGAGTGATTTCGGCAAACGAGTCCTCAAATATGTGAGAGCGCCGAACCTTGATGTGGCTTTGACCGCTAAGAATGCGCATGGCCGGCTGGGAGCGGAAGTAGATCAGCTTGCGCCGGAAGTCCCGCTTGTACTGTGGCACGTTCTGGTCCAGGGAAGAAGGCAGCCGGGGATCATCCCATGTGGTCGTCTTGGTGTTGTGGTCGACAAAGTACACGCGAGCTGTGTTGGTGAGGCGCATTTCCCATCCACTGGGCAACGGGCCGAGCTGAGATACGGGCTGTTGCTGAATAACACCGTTGGCACTGTTTTGTCCTCCGCCGTACATACGAATATATTGCTGCCGGCGGGGATCGACCCACGTTGTTGTGCGCGTATTATGGTCAACAAAATACGCTCTTCCCTCTGGAGTGAACCTTTGCTCCCATCCCGGAGGAAGCTCGCCTGTGCCGGGACTGGTAGCTCCGGTGTGCATCACAGTACCAGCGGCAGCACCAGGCGGGGGCGAGGCGGTTGTAGCCGGTGGCGAAGACTGCTGGTCTTGGGAAGGCGAACTGGCACCCGTACGGTCGCCGGGTAGCGTACGGTTTTGATGACGCTGCCGTTCGACCTGTGTGGCTGCCTCCTGATTGCTTCTATCAGCAACGCCATTAGCGGTCGGACGAACCCAGCTCGTCGAACGGGTATTGTGGTCAACATAGTATTGTCTTCCAAGGTTGTCTTCACGACGCTCCCAGCCTGGGGGCAGGCGGCCAATGTGGTCCTCGAATGGGCTCATAGTACTATTGGACCGGGCATGTGGGTTGGCGGGGACAATTGCGCTGCTGGTCGAGGCAGCACCTGCTGCTGCTGAACTAGGTGTCTGTGCTGCGTTGGATCCTGCAGCCGGTCCCGGGGTAGGTGTGACGGCACTGGCAGGGCGGTGGGCGAGGGCTGGGGCGTTGACACTTGGAGCACCAGTAGAGCCAGACATGGACGAGGTTGGGCGTTCGTTGGCTCTGCTTGCTGATGAAGCAGGCAGTGTCGATGCTGAGGCGTTGACGGAGGGGCGGCTAGAGGACGCGGATGGGCCTCCCAGAGAGGGAGTAAGAGATTGTTGTGAACTCTGGGGGTTCGGCTGGTTCTTGATGGGGGCGTCCAGATTGGTGGACAGATTGAGAATCAGCTTGCCGTGGACGACTAGGTTATCGTTGGAGCGCTTCAGATCATTTGAAAGCATTTTCTCTGGACAAAAATTAGTATGGACTGCCAAGAACCTTTCCCGTCGATATACCAGCTTACCTTCATGGTCGGTTGACTGCAGATCGACGTAATCACCAACGCGAATATTGACGACACCCAAGAATCCCTGGTCCTTTTTCTTGAACTTCTTCTGGTCAAAGACCTGAACGGCTAGGATACTAGCCTCATTTGCGCGGCTGTAGAAAGAAAATAAGTCAGAACACTGGTAACGAGAAAAATCAAGAGCAGAAACCTTAGCTAGGATATGGGCGCATACAAGTCAAAACTTTCGTTCCAGTACGGGTTGAGTGTGCGCTTCGACACAGCAGTTGTCTGGGTTTGCTCTGTATCGAGAGTAGCTACGGCGAATGGATCAGGAAAGCCTGAAGTAGAATACAGGTTAGATTTGGTGATCAGAGAACAGCCGTGCAGGGCCAGGGTGGCTGCAATTAGACGATCTGGCAAAGAGGAGGGGCGGTGACTTACGGAAGACGTCACGCTTGTAAAGGCCGTCGGCAGCGATGACTAAACGGAGCAATGGTTAGAACTAAATGGAACCCAGATTGTTTTCGAGAGACAGAGATGGGCGTATGCGCATGTCGGCCATTTGTCATCGAAAGGCGAGCGTAGAAACGTGAAGGTTGATAAAACATACTTGTGACACGAAGGTTGTTGGGCAAGCTATATGGAAGGGAAAAGGGTCAGATCATAGTTGCGCACGAATGGTAGATGTGCCCGTCCCGCCGGCTGTTGGTAATCGTAACAGGGCTGAGCAGGATGAGCAGACTTGAGGGGGGTAACATACGTTCGCCCTGCGTCCGCAGTCCGGCTGGAAGACATGTCGGGGTCAGGTGGGTGCAGATTGTGCAACTTGTGCAGAAATGAGGGCCCTGTTCTGCAGAGGCAGAGGGCAATAGGTGCCAAAAGCAAACGCCCAAGTCTTCAGAGAGAGATCTGCGAGACGGCTTTGGGGCACGGGGACAGTCGACGAAGCGGAGGGATATCGCGATGGCTGGCGGGCTTGTGAGGGAAATACGCCGGTAGTGGTGAGACTGGGAGGCCGACAGTCGATATGAGATGGCGGAGGGAGAGCTGGAGCGGCACGGATATAGATGCCTTAGACGCCGCACGATGATGAGGACAAGAAGAGGTTGGAGCGGGATGTATGTAGGTTAGAGGAAGAGCGGAGTATTGACAAAGCTGGACGATACTAGCAGTAGATGGTGGCCAGGCCAGAGGTGAGAAAGATACGTAAAGATAGTAGGGACTGCAGGCAACGAGCAAAGACTATGGTGCTGCTTTGGTGCTAGTCTAGTGCTGGGTGAGATCCCCCACTTTCTGTAGGGCGCCGTGTTCGACAATCCCCGTTTAATGGTATCGAAAGGTTTCAATGGGACCGGCGATTGGAATCGGGAGGTCTGGCGCAGTGTCAACTTGAGTCGAGGAGCGGTGGAGACGCAGAGGAGCAGAGCAGCCGTGAAAAGAGAAAGTTATCAAACAGGTGTGGCCTTGTCTCCTCATTCGTTGTGTAGTTAAGATACAACAGAGAGCAAGCAAGAGGGAGGTGTTTTAGTTGGTTCACGACGAGGCGGCACAGAACGCAGGACACAAAACAGGGACACAGAACATGGACACAGAACACAGGAGGCAGGAGTGTTTGAAGAGAAGGTGGCTCAGGGACAGCGGTGGTGGATACTTGAGATACAACAGAAGAGCAGGCAGCGCGATAGCGTTGAGGCTGTGTTGTATTTGGGGGACCTGCGCCTCCCTCTTGGTTGAGAGCACTGGAAATTGTCAGTATTGATTATTGAGGTGCGAAAGTCAGTCAACTCTCAGTTAATGCAGGGACTGTCAAAGGGCCTAAGCTGGCCCAAGCCGGCTCTCGGCTCTGCTGAAAGTCATGAATGATGAATGATGAATTTCGATAAAAATGGCCAGTCCAGGCCAGGCGAGACACGTTCGACACTCGGTCAACAGCCAGGAATAGTGAGAAAAACGGGGACCAGTGGCAAAAGAAAACGAAAGACTGCGAGGAAACCGAAAAACACCGGACAGACAAGGGAAGGCCCAAGCTAAGGGTTTTTAGGTGCACCAGACTAGGAGAGCGAAAGGAGGCAAGTATTTAAGCGTACCGCTGACAAAACAAAGTCGTTGCTGGTTAATGGATTGAAAATGGATTGGAAATGCTGAGAGTTGAAGAGGGAAGATTGAAGCTTCTGGGCTGTCAAAGAGGTGTCACGATTGGTCACCCTTGACTATTACTTGAGCAAGGGCGTAGAGATGAGATTAAGCTGGCTGCTGGCCAACAGAGGACTCTAGGTGATGTCGAAGCAGTATTGGGTCTCCCGATTGAAGTGATGATGGCAAAGAGATGGCGATTTTGTAATGATGGTAAGAAGAGGGGGAGACGTGATGATATACAACCGCAGGGCAGTTGAATATGTTGCAAAAGAGAAAGAGCCCTACTCTTAAACAATTTTAATCGCAATGGGAAGGTGCGACCTGTAAATTACACAAAACGAGAATACTAATAAATATCTAGGTCTAACACGGAAGGGGCCAGAAGCCAGGCTACAGCAATTTACCAAAATAGGGGAGGAGCGACTGAGCGACCGAGCCAGAAGAGCGAGCAAAGGGAAGGAGAGGGGGGCAAAGTCGGGCAGTCTACGATGCATTGAGACATCTTACGCAGCTAGCCACGAGTGTGCGAGGGGCAGGGCAGGTAAGTTATTATCGATACCATGGGGAGGTGCGGCTTGCTCTTTTCAGCGCCGCTAAAACGCTTTGGGTACCTGTAGGCCTAGAGCTAAAAATCAACAGCGTCTGTCATGTCGGCACCCTGCTACTGTTGGTTTCCATCTTTTTCATGTCAGCGTTGTATATGTCAGCAGCTTTCTTGATAACGTCAGCTTTATAATTCAAGGCAAGTCCAGAGGAACAGTCCCGACACAGAGCACGCGACTGTAAATATAAAATTCTAGAGGCAAAAGAAAGATATATCAATATTCAGAGAGAGAAAAAGAATAAGGGGAAAAGATAAGAAAAGCTGAAGAAAAACAGAAATGACTCCAGACTCGTGGCCGCATTCGTCTACTTGCAGGTAGAGTTACACCTGGCGGCGGCCTCTGACTGGCTCTGACTAGATGGACTTGTGCTTGTCTACACAAGAGGTCGAAGATCTTACTGCTATTTCTGTCGTCCAAGCGCCGGTTTGTTTCCAGCAGTGCATCGATGACATGCAAAGGGCAGAAGATGCTCCGAGCACTGGTTTCTTACAGGGCCGTGCTTGGAATTTGCAGATCCAGCAGCAAAGAGCAAGGAAGAAGGTCTGACACAGATACACTCTACGGTAACATAGCTAGACAGGGGTGTTTCAATGATTTTCCAATGTTTCGATAGTAAGTGTATCACCAGCTTAAATATTGCTTAGTCATCGTGACGAGCGCGCACCATAAAAATGAAAATAGCCAGTTTTTTTCGTATAGACAGCACGGCATTGACATCCATACCCTTGCCGGTAAGAACACATAACTAGTTTTAAAAGGTTTAAATGCATTAAGTAGGTAAATTATAGCAAACAAACACAGCAAATATGGCCGGCCTCTAAGGTGTGTAGGTCTTGGGCATGGATGCAAACATACAAAGCCAACAGCTCGACAACCCATGTGTATCGCAGCTACCCGACAGCACCAGCACAGCTTGAAACTCTCATCTTAGTACGGGGCAAAGCCTCCCCGGCCACGGCCACGGTAGCCGCCACGGTAACCACCCCGAGGCGGGAAGCCACCACCACGGCCGCCAAAGAAACCACGGCCGCCGCCGCGGAAGGATCCTCTGCCACGGCCTCGGCTCATGCCGGGAACATTTGTCCGTTTGGGAACAACCTATCTGTCAGAATGTACTCCGATATAAAAGCTCAATCCAGCGGAGCCAGCAACTTACCTTAATGTTCCGGCCCTTGAACACACTCTCGTTCTGCACAAGTGCCTGGGCAACCAGGCTAGGTTCTGAGAACTCGACGTAGGCGTAGCTGTCATGTCAGTCGCCGCGTATTTAGGTGACTATAAAAAGATTTCAGAATGAGACTCACCCCTTTGGCTGACCGGTAAACTTGTCCAGCAGAATTGTGACACGGTTGATGGAGCCGCAGCTCTGAAAGTGTGCTTGGATCTCCTCGGGCGATGCAGAGTAGTCGACATTGCCAACAAAGATGCTCCGCGAATCAATGTCTTCCTTGTTTTCCGAGAGTTCTTGGCTCTGGTGGTCGAGATCTTTTTGCATCTCGCGGAGCTTTGCAGCCTCCTCTTCCATCTCGGCAACCCGGAGCTTCATAGCCGAGATATCCTCCTGGTCGACCTCTTTCGTCAGGATTTGCTTTGTTTCTTATTTCTTGTTTCTTGTACTTTTTATCTTGTCTTTTACTTTGCATATCCTTGTAGCGTTGCTTGGTATTCAAGGAATATGTAAAGTGCAAAGGACAAAGTGCAAAGCGTAAAGTTTGGGGCATCCTCCTCTTCATCGCGAGACCATTGTTCTCACCTCATCGTTGCCGCCGACGTCAAACGAGTTCTCCATCGACTTGTCAACCGCCTCGGCCGTCGTCGGCTCTTCTGGCTTTGTGTCTGACATGCTGTATAATTTGTGATGTTCTTTTCGTATCTGGCTTCTGGCTTGTGTGGTCGAGGGTATAATGCAGCAGTCGTCTGCTTGTCAGTATAATTTCTGCAAAAGGTATTGTTAAAGCAGGATTTTTTATGGATGCGAACAAGGGCTCTGAGATGAGCAAGTTGCGCCTATCAGAACTCCAATGTCAAAAGACTGGCATCAGGCCGAAAGCCATGCGCTTGCACAACCCAACACGAGCAACAAACCACTGGACCACAACGAGCCGCAGGTCTTGGGCGCGTCTGTATTCGTTGGTTCTTAGATAGGGGGATGCACGTATGCACGGATGGGCAGCAACAGCAATGGCAGATAACCAGAGGCTTATGTTGGTTGGCGAATCAGAGCTGCGAGAGCTGTGGAAAACAGGCAACCAGAGCTTTGAAGCCAGGGCTAGAGCACAGCTCCAACTCTGGTTCGTGCATATAGAAGCACGTATCGTGCGCGATGGATGGGGATAGTGCGTGAACAGTACTCACAATCGTATTCTGCAGCTGCAGTGTCTTGTTGTCGGCAAAGTCGAAGAGTAGCTGGAAAGTGGATGTCGGCAAGTGTCCAGGTGATGCTCCAGAGATCGAGATAAACTACGCCAAAATCTGTGTGCTTCGGTACACAAAGAGACGGACGCGACAGCGATTAGATAAGAGTCACGTGTTTGTCTTACATCACCGTGCAGCGTTTATGCTAGTTCCGTTGAACTTTCTGCCTTTCTTTTCTTCGGCTCGATGATCTGGTTTTGAGTCTTCAAAACTATTCATTTATTCTTTCTTTGGCATTCTATCATTTCTTTTTTTTTTTTTTTTTTTTGTAATCTATTGCAATGTATATTAACTTTTTACAAATTTAGTCAATATCTACAAATTCGGATTACTTCTACTTTATTCCTTGCCTGCATTTCCTTCAACCATAATTTAACTAGAAAGCTTCTAGATAGTTCAGTTAAATAATACTACGCTTCGTAGTGTCTGTCCCTCCATTTCTTATTATAATATATATTTTATATAAAAAAGGAGATATTATATAAAAAGGAGATATACAAAACCAATAAGTTTTTTCAATAGACGATCTCAGCCTACGAGCTACATTAATTTCCCATCGTTGCGCAGCTCTAAACAATACTAGTTAAAACAAGACTGCTCTGACATAGCCTTATGCTTCATGCTGTAGTCATCGTATACCCTTTATAGATAAATAGCAATGCGTACAGCCTTGTCAGTCATGCCGTATCGTGATACCTGCCGGCTGCGGTTAAGATGACGTAATATGGGCAGGAACGTTTTGTCGGTCTCTAAGAGTTTCAGGTACTGTTTAGGCACCAGGCTTTGGTGCTACTGTTGTAAGCTCGACACTCACATTCATTGGAGACTGCACCTGGGGCCCTGGATTATACGCTGTAATTAGCTCATTAGTAGCCACGAGCTGCCCCGCAACAGCACCATGCCCCTCCCAAACAGTGCCCCCCCCTTTTTAAGATCGTATGGGCGGTATGCATGGCGTAAGATAATACAAAACAGCTATGGTCGCTGCCAGGCGGAGCTCACACGGAGCTTCTGACGGGATCCATCGCCATCTCGAGGAGAGCAAACACCAGGCAGCTGCTTGTCACAAAACTAAGACGAGTCTACATATTCCAGCATTCAGGAAAGGGTTGAACTCTGTTATTGGGAAGCTAGAGCTGCAGATTTACAAAAGTTGCCGTTCCTTGGAACATTGAAACGCATATCATCGCGAGAACCAGCACCTCGTCAACCACTTCGTCAAACGATATAGACTTAACAACTTCAACATGGCGACTATCACCATTGACCGGATCCTGGCGGCATCGCCCGTGACCCTCCGTGGCCAGCCGACACCCATTTCCGCCGACTCCAAGGGCCAGCGCATAGCTTACGCGGTAGGTTCATCCTCGTGATGAGGCGCATCCCACCAGCATTGTGCATATCATGCATTGCACTTATATGTAGCTAGTCTAACATGGCAGTCTGGAAAATCCATCTTTGTCCGATCTATCGATAACCCCGCAGACTGCAAGCAGTACACCGGCCACACAGCCGCAACTACCGTCGCTCGCTTTTCGCCCTCGGGCTTCTATATCGCCAGTGGCGACGTGTCCGGCAAAGTCCGTGTATGGGACGCTGTCGAGGCTGTCAACACCAAGGGCGACTACGGCATTATCTCTGGTCGTATTAACGATATTGCGTGGGACGGCGACAGCCAGCGTATTATTGCTGTCGGTGACGGCCGTGACCGCTTCGGCCACTGCATCACTGCTGACAGTGGCAACAGTGTCGGTGAGATTAGCGGCCACAGCAAGGTCGTAAATGCTGTGGCTATGCGCCAGCAGCGGCCATTGCGTGCGGCCACTGTGTCTGATGACGGTACCATGTGTTTCCTGCACGGTGCACCGTTCAAGTTCAACTCCAAGGCCGACGGCCTGCACAAGGGTTTCATTTTCGGTGCCGCCTTCTCTCCAGACGGAAGCGCGCTCGTGACGGTCGGTACGGACCGCCGCATCCAGCTGTACGACGGAAAGACAGGCGAGCCGACAACTACAGTGGGTGATGACGGCGAGGGCCACAGTGGCAGTATCTTTGCTGTTAGCTGGTCTTCCGATTCCAAGCGGATTGTGACTGCCAGTGCTGATCAGACTGTGCGTGTCTGGGATACCCAGACAGGCAAGTCGTTGCAGACCTGGCGTCTGGGTGGCTCCTCATCTGTGGCCAGCGTACCCGACCAGCAGGTGGGTGTTGTGTGGCCTGCAGGCCGCAGTGATGACCTCATTATTAGCTTGAGCTTGAGCGGTGACCTCAACTACCTCAAGATTGGCCAGGACAAGCCTGTGCGCATTATTTCTGGTCACAACAAGTCGATCACTGCTCTGGGCGTGGAATCGGATGGCAAGGGCCAGGGTCTGTGGACCGGCAGCTTCGACGGTCGCGTGTGCCACTGGGATGCAGTCAAGGGCGAGGCGCAGGTGGTGGACGGCCAATCACACACAAACCAGGTGACACAATTCGCCGCGGCTTCTAGTGCTGGCCAGACGTATAGTGTTGGCTGGGATGACACGCTGCGGACAGTTGATGAGGGCGCGTACACTTTTACGGGCTCCGAGGGAATTAAGCTGGACGGCCAGCCCAAGGGTATTGCCACGACCGATGCCGGCTACACCTATGTTGCTCTGGCGTCGAACAAGATTGCCATTTATGCCAAGGACAAGCTGGTGGGTGAGGTGGCTACAGACTACACACCTACTGCCATTGCAGCACACGGCTCATTTGTGGCTGTCGGAAGCAGCCCCGAGCCAGGCGTTCTCGTTTATCGCCAGGAGGGTAGCTCGCTTAAGCTGGCAGAGACCCTGAAGAACTCGACGTCTCCCATCTCGGCACTTGCATTCTCCAAGAGCGGCAAGTACCTGGCGGCCGGCAACTCGAGCGGCAAGATCGTAGCCTATGATACAGCTTCGTGGACGGTCGCAACTGATCGGTGGTCGGCACACACGGCACGCGTCACCGCAATTGCATGGAACGAGGCGGAAACCAACGCTGTCAGTGGTGCCCTCGACACAAACGTTTTTGTCTGGAGCCTGGCCAAGCCTGGCAGCCGTGTCAAGGCACTGAACGCGCACAAGGACGGTGTCAACGGTGTTGCATGGGTCGAGGGTGGTCAAAATGTGGCCAGTGTGGGCACAGACGCTGCTGTCAAGATCTGGGCTGTTAAGGGACTGCAGTAGGCAGTCTCGGTGATTTATTTATTGAGGATTGAAGACATGTATATTGTAGAAGCGTTTGAATGGCTGAATACACGCCTCTTGCTATTTCTCTCATGCCCAGGAAAGAGTGACTTTAAAATGTGACGTGTTGTGTGATCTAGACAGGGGTATCGATTTTAGAGACTATGAAGCTGAGTGTAATTACAACAATAAGAGTATTAAACGCATAATATACGCATGTTCCCTCAGTCAAGAGTGAGAGTGTTCATTCCTGCTGAAGCCGTGGTCGGGCTCTGTGCAGCATACAATGCGGCCCATCCAAATAGACCGCACCGCTCATCCACAGGTGTTGGGAATGGCGGCGGCTGGTAGGGCGAGATCTCCTCAATCTGCACATCTTTGGTCTGTTCTAAAAGTTTCTCGATAGCTTTTTCAAGACCGCCTAGAGTTCCCTTGACTGCCCAACCGGCATCATCTACTGCATCGGCCAGCTCCTCCTGATGATTGCCAAGAAGATCAGGGTTAGCCACCACAATCAGAGGCACATCCAACCGTACCGCGTCGAGAATAGACCCGGAACCGCCGTGTGAGATGGTGGCTCCCGGTGGGCGTTTTTGTGTGGCATCGCCGCGACACGGAAGCATCAGCGATTGCATGTCCTTTGTGTATGGCACCGCTTGAATTACAGGCCACCTTGACTTTGACTTGGTAGATGTGTCGTCTGCGCCGTTTGCACCCAGAGACTCAATGCGTGCGAGAGCCCACTCATGATCTGGGCCAGTCTGGACAATCAGCTCGCCGAAGCCATGAGACCCGAGACAGTCGAGAAACTTGGGTTCGATAATATCGGCAAGGAGCTTCTGGAAGCTAGCTGTCGCGCCGACCGTGACAAAACACCTGCGGTTGAGGGGGGCTGCTGGCGTCTCTTGGCTCATATTGGCGGAGTAAACGTAGGAGTATAATATCTGAAGTTTCCAAAAATAGTTTCTTCTATTTCATGAATTTGAAAATGCTGTTTAAATGGCCGCAGTTTGCTCAATGCCGTTTGCCAGAAGTTGACATATGAGTTCGAGATGTAGTAAGTATCGATTACATAATCAACAGCCCCACTCACCTGAAATACGTTTTAGCGCATAGTGCCAATGGCTTCATCGCGAGGAAAAAAATTAGCCACCCATTTTGAAGTTCGACGTTGGTGACGGCCGGTTGCAAAGTGCCCAATACGACGACATTAACGACAGTTGCCACAATTCCGACTTCTGGAGGGCAACCCGAACTTCTCCTGATATCTCAATAAACCCCATACTCCCGACAATGGCTTCCGCCGCCAAGGCACTGCAGCTCGGCCTGCGCCGGTGCAGCGCTGCCACAGCGACGACAGCGACGACGACAGCGACGAAGAAGACGGCTATGATGTCTACAAACACACGGGGGGTGTCACGGGGAGCAGCACAAATGATGAAGCGGACCCAGCCTGCACAAATACGGTACCTGTCGAGCACAACATCACGGAAGGCCGACGAGCCCAGAGACAATGTTACTGCTTCAGATGTCGAAGAGACAAAGACTGCAGAAAAGGAGGCCAAGATTGTCGAGGCATCAGAGGCTGCAGCGGCAGAGTCAAAGAGAGGACCCCCGAAGCAGCAGCAGCAAGTCTCAGCAGCGGACCAGAAGATTCTGGAGCGCATCCAGAGCGGCGAGAAATATGTGCCGCTCACCGACGCATCGCCCGAGACACAAAAGGAGATTGAGCGGTCGCTCGAGAGATTGGATATCGACCTGGACAACAAACCACCACAGGTCAACTTCAAAGACACGCTGACGGACTTCTGGACCGGCGGCAAGCGTGGCGAGGACCTGACTCTTACTGAGAAGGAGGACATTTACGAAGACAACGATATGACCTCGCTGGCCCATGCTAAGCTGGACGACATCCGCGAGCGGCGGCACTACATGCGCCTGATTGCATGGGAAATGCCATTGCTTGCCAGTAAGTGCCTCCCCCTAGACCGTCTCTTTTGTAATCTGGAGAGATACTAATACTATAGAAATGGCAAAGCCGTTTGAGCCTCCGACACCTCAGATGCCCCTCCGTTTCCGGTACACATCGTACATGGGCGAATACCACCCGGCTGAGAAGAAGGTCGTCGTCGAGTTCTGCCCGGCCGATTTGGATTTGACGCCGGTGCAGCAGAACAAGCTTAAGAAGCTGGCTGGTGCGCGGTACAACCCTGAGAAGGAGATTGTGCGCATCAGCTGCGAGTCGTTTGAGCACCAGGCACAGAACAAGCGCTACCTGGGTGACCTGGTTCAGAAGCTGATCGCCACAGCCAAGGACCCCTCGGACACTTTCGAAGACATCCCGCTGGACACGCGCCACCACAAGTTCAAGCCCAAGCCCAAGTTCCCCAAGGAGTGGCGCATGTCGGATGAGCGCAAGAAGGAGCTGCAAGCCATCCGTGCCGAGTCGTTCAAAATTGACCAGGAGAAGGCGGCCTCTGGCAAGCTGATTGACGGTGCCAAGTGCATCCAGCAGGCCCTGGCCGGACCCGCAGAGCAAAAGGGCGTCGACCCTGTGGCCGAGCTTTTGCGCGTCGGCGGCCAAAGCGCCACGACACCTCTGCTGAGATAATCTACAAAATTATGAAACTACAAAAGTTCAGAGATGACGATATGAAAGGGAAAAGATAGTCTCAAGAGTTGGTGGCAGAGTTGGTGGCAGTGGAGGAATGGCGCATGAGGTTTGCCATGCCGGAGTGTTTTATCATTTTATCAGACCCCCGGATCTGGATGTAAATACGCATTTTAGACAAAATGGTGCTAGATGTACGAATACCAATCATTGAAATCAAGAAGAGCTTATGGTGGTGTCGACGACGCAGGTTGGTTTTGAATGCCATACTTTTTTTTTTTGCGCTTTTGGCGTACGAGTAGACCGAGCTATTGCCGTTGCTTGGTACGATTGCAGATCGGTTGGCAAATGATTGGATGGCCAGACGATTGGTAGATTTGCAGCACAGCGATACCCGTCGCACCTTCCCACACCCCACCATCTTCAATAGCCACATTCTGTTTTCTGTAAGATGGATGCAAGTCGTTGCCTTATACGTTGCTTCCCAATTAGGAACGAGCCATTCCAACGATAATATATCACACGACATAAAGAGAGCTGTTGCAACAATAACGTTGGGAAAACTAGGATGCCGTTCATTGACAAATTTAATCAAACAGGCGAGTCGGAGCCTCGGCTGCCTGTGACAACCTAGCGTGCATTGTGTGGGGTAAGACGCGCCAAACATTAGCTTATTTTTAGCAGATTGCATTACCTCCGTCGGTGTATTGCAAGAGCTACAGATCGCTCCTTCCCCTCTAACAGTCGCGACTTCCCTGTCAACTGCTCCTCCTTCCCCCCTCCTCTCCCCTTCTGGCATTCTTCTATTTATTCCCATTTTTACACATTACATCACGGCCCATCTTCTATCCTCTTACATACCTCTAGTCTCTTCAAAACCAAATCAAAATCTCCGTTTTATTCTGACTGCCGCAAATACGGCTCTGCTCCTTACTGTTAAAGCGCATTATATACGTCAGAGCTTTTCTTGGCTTTATTTGACATTAACGGGTATACCACCTTGCCCCTATTATTCGGTTACAAAAGCCAAAATTTTATAAGAAGACGAATTTCTGGCAGATTCAACAAAGACAACAAAGCATAATAAAATAAGACCAGCAAAAATATCAGCAAAATGACTACAGATATTGAGATCCCAGCTTTTACGGCAACCAAGCTCGAGGCCATCCCCGGCAAGTGTGCGCAGGCCGCCCGTTTCTTCCGCACCAACAAGACAAAGGACCTCGAGTGGCGCAAGATCCAGCTGCGCAAGCTCTACTGGGCCGTCACGGACTACACGCCGCAGCTGGTTGAGGCTCTGCGCCGCGATCTCAACAAGAGTCATTATGAGGCGCTGCTCACCGAGATTGACTTTGTCAAGAACGACTGCTTGTTCTTGCTGTCCCAAATCGACAAGCTGGCCGCCGACGAAAAGGCCCCGGATGTGCCGCTGACGTTTTACGCCACGCGCATGCGCACGCGCAAGGAGCCTCTGGGCGCCGTGCTCATCATTGGTGCATACAACTACCCCGTCAACCTGTTGCTCTGCCCCTTTGTTGGCGCCATTGCGGCTGGCTGCACTGCTGTGCTCAAGCCGTCTGAAGTCGCGCCCAATGTGGCCATGGTGGTCCAGCAGCTGATTGAGGAGCGCATGGATCCCGAGGCGTTTACGATTGTCAATGGTGCCATCCCCGAGACCACTGCTCTTCTGGACTTCCGCGACCCCGGCGAGCTGGGTGAGATTGACGGCGAGGAGCACGGCTGGGCCAAGATCTTCTACACGGGTGGCCGCCAGGTGGCGCGTATTGTGTCGACCAAGGCTGCTGCCACACTGACGCCTGTGACCCTCGAGCTGGGTGGCCGCAACCCGGCGTTTGTGACAGGCCACACGGACGTGGCACTGGCTGCGCGCCGTCTGCTGTGGGCCAAGACTCTGGGTGCCGGTCAAGTGTGCATGTCACAGAACTATGTGCTTGTGCAGCGGACTGTCCTCGATACATTTATCAAGGGCCTGAACGACGCATATGAGAAGACGTTCCCCAACGGCGCTGCCAACAGTGAGCTCGCGCGCATTGCCAACGAGCGGCACTTTTTGCGTCTTCAGAAGATGCTGGAGGACACCAAGGGCAAGATTGTAATGGGCGGCGAGTCGGACCAAAAGACGCTCTTCATGTCGCCGACGGCTGTGCTTGTCGACTCTGTGCACGACGCTTTGATTCAGCAGGAGAGCTTTGGTCCTATCTTTAGCATCCTGCCCGTGGATACGCTTCCTGAGGCCATTAAGATTGCTAACTCGGTCGACTCGACACCTCTCTCGCTATACAGCTTTGGTAGCAAGGAAGAGAACGCCAAGGGTATGCTTATGTCTATTCTAATGATTATACTATTGCTCATTCACAGATTACTAACATTCCATAGTTCTCAACGAGGTCACTTCTGGCGGTGCCACGCTCAACGACTCCTTCATGCACGGCGCTCTTAGCACAGTCACTTTCGGCGGCGTCGGCCACTCAGGCACGGGCGCGTATCGTGGCCGGGCTTCTTTCGAGGTGTTTACACATCGTCGCAGCGTCGCCGAGACGCCCGGCTGGATGGAGCGCTTCGTGCGCGTGCGCTACATGCCATACCTGTGGAGCGAGCGCCGGATTCTCGAGCTCACGACGCCCAAGCCCAACTTTGACCGCAACGGCGATCTTAACAAGGGTCTGGTGTACTGGGCACGGCTGCTGCTTGGCCTCGGCAACGGTAGCAGTGCTCAAAAAGGTGCGTTTCTCCGGTGGTGCGGCTGTTTTCTAGCCGTCGCGTTCGCCGCCTATGCACTGCGTGACCGGCAGGGACTGCTGACACTGACACGGAAAGCATAATTTTTGATTGATCAAACTCCTTCTTTTCTTATCGACCCATCTGTTATCCCGTCTATCTCATCGATCTTCATCTCATTTACAGAGTATCCACCACCGACTCAAAGTCTCCATGGACCTAATTTGCAAGCATGTCACGATCAAGTTCCGCGGAGATTTCGTCAACAAACCCACACCACCAGCTGCGATTGCAACCTCGTCTATTTCCTTCGCTCTTGATTGTTTATATTATTGTCTTATTATATGTATATTCACACCATCGCAGTCAAATAATTTGTTAAGAATTGACTTTGTACAATACTTCATTATTTTATATCATCTAACAATCAATTCACAAACACCTCGGACAGCTTAGCAATAGTTGGTCCAGGCATATATGTGCGTCTTCGCCATCGTTCCAGAGCTGGACTGTGATAAGGCCCTGGTAGTCGGCCAGGTTGACGGCCCCTAGCTTTTGGTGTCAATGTTCCCGATGCGTCGTAGTACAGCGTCATGGTATCGCCGTTGGTCTCTCCCTCCACGTCCGTCTTCTTTTCCTCGCCAGTTCTGTTGCCAAGCACACCGTGGATCCTGAGCCTGTCGTCAAACGTCGCGTGGATATCGCAGTGGATCTTGAGCTTGGCCTGGAACTTGCCTCCAGTGGCATCCTCGGGGTCGCGCTGCACAAGCACGGCTCGGAATGCCATCCTTTGTCTGCGGGTTTTCCTCCATGGACCAGACAGCGCCGTCAGATCTGACATTGTTTAGAGACTTGACGAGACCGCTAATGTCAATTGTACGAGGCGGTTGCGCTCGATACCGACCGGCGGAACGTGTAGGTGAAGCCGGGCGTCGTGGTAACGGGTACCGTCAGTGAAAGGTTAACAGTGTTGTAGGCCTGGACGGACTCTGTCGAAGGGGATGCCTTTTAGTCAGCATCAGGTGCAATGGCAGGCACGATGAGGTTATCACCACCGCCAGTGAATTCAAACTTGATGTCAGCAGAGGTAAAGCGACGGCCCGGGTGCGGCGCAAAGTGGAATCTGTAGATGATGAGTGACGCCGGGACTGCATCGGGACTATCTGTCTGGTGTTGAGCTTTGTACCAGCCCCTGGAATATCATAGAAGTTGACAGATGTCTTGCCAATGCTATCAATCTCAAAGTTGTAGATGGGAACATAAGAGATGACGATGTTGTCCTTGAGGCTGTCCATGGTGATGGTGCAGATGTGTAAATGGCGCGAAAAGGGAAAAAAAGGCTTGCAGAAAGAGATGCTTAAAGTAGTAGATGACCGCTTTTCAAAGAAGTCTTCCTCTCTCAAACCTGGCGACTGCACCCCCTATATACCCATTGACGGCTTCAATGAGATGAACAAGGGATGATAGGAGATAGAAAGGAGATGGAGGGAGAGGAGTGAGAATCATCAATCAAAAGAAGTCGAAAGAAATCAAAAAGTGAAAATAATAATCAATACAGCAGACACAAAGAATCCCGTCTCACAATTTACCGAGTATGCTTGAATTAATAAAAGCCTAGATGTCTATGGTATGCCAAATCAAACGCCAAGCAAGTAACAAAAAATAATGTCGCAAACACAATCACTTTTAGACAAATAAATACGACGCAGACTCAGACTCAGCTCGTAGACTCTACAGAACCAGTCCGGCTGCTATCTGAGCACCCCGGTCACCGCCCAGGTACACGTCATCCTCGCCACGGTCCGACGAGCTACGTGCAAAGTCCAGTGCTTCGCGGTACGTCTTCATCACTGAGACCTCGTCAATGGGCAGACGGTGCTCAACCAGCAGACCGACCACGCTCCGCAGACGCGCAATCTCGCGCATCGTCTCACGGCTGATGGGGTCGTTCTGGCTGGAATAGATAGCGGCGCTGACGGCCTCCTCCATATTGTTGAGGCCCACAGCCGGGGACTTGGGTGTGCCGGGCGTGGCCAAGCCCGAGGGGCCAGTCGATGTGCTGCCCGTGTGCGGCTCGACGTGGGCGCCGATAAACACGTAGCCATTGACGCCGAGTATGACATCGATCTTGCCGGCGCCCGTGCCATATGCTGCCGCATGTTTTGAGCCGCCGTTGTTGTCCGTATTGCCCATAGTCGTATCGTCGTTCTCGCCGCCTTCGTTGTGGATGTCGTCGTCGTCGTCGCCGCTCACGGTCCAGACCTGCCGGCGCGCACGCACGACACCAAGACCAGCACCAGCACCACCGCCGGCAACGGCAAAGAATACGCCGTTACGCAGCTTTCCGTAGCGCAGAGAGCGTGTATGCAGCACGGCCACACCATCACCAAAGATGTTTTGCACTTCGGCTACAAGCAGGTCACCCTCGGCAAAAAAGGTGCGGATCTGCAGCTCGTCTGTCTCGGTACGCTTGCGTAGAACACCACCCGGCAGGTTGATGGCCGACAGCGGCAGCGCAGCTAGCTGAGACGCACCAACATCGACTCGCCAGCGCTTGGCTTGCACCTCGACAATCCGGCCGACAACAAGATCGCCGACTTCGGGCGCATAGCGGGCGCGCAGCGGGCGGACGGATAGCAGACGGTTTGTGCGCATGACAGTACCGGCCAATGACGACACGATGCCACCATCTGTCTTGCCAGAGGTGTCCATATATGTGCCATGGCCACGCATCCACTGGTGATCGTCCGTGATGACCTCGCCGGGTGTCACGAGCTCGTGGTTATTGGCATCGTCGCCACCTCGCCGCCGCTTCTTGGGGTTGCTGCTGACAGCGCCTGCTGACGCTGCCGCCCTCCGCGCACCCACTACCGCTGCTGTCGCACCTGCATCACTACTGGCATCTGAATCGTCCGAGTCGTTATTGCTGCTATCGTTTGCGGCCGTCGAGTAGCCGGTCTTGGGGGCTGACTGGTAGCGGCGAGACGCTGCCTGAAGAGGCGGCAAGATAGTGATGGGCATGAGTGTGTCTGTTGTTTTGTTGGCTATGTATGTGGTATTGTCTTCTTTATAATTATGAATAGCCGTTAATGTATTACCGTTAAAGAGCTGAAGGCGAGTTTTCATGTGGTACTTTTCATGCTCTTACCGAACCCTGGATCTCAATGAGACGAACTTTTTTAGGCTTTGTATAGCACAGTGTGATATATGAGAAGATGCACACTGTGTTACTGTGCTACCGCCAATCTCTATTTACTTGTAGACTCGAGTGCATGCCGGCATATCTTCAAGCTGAGATTCAAAGCCGACGCAATGTGGTATGACTATTTATTGATAGAGGATTCAATTGTACTTTTGATAGACATGACGGTGCAGAGGTCGCCATTTCTT
Source organism: Ophiostoma ulmi (assembly GCA_029298715.1). Taxonomy (NCBI): domain Eukaryota; kingdom Fungi; phylum Ascomycota; class Sordariomycetes; order Ophiostomatales; family Ophiostomataceae; genus Ophiostoma; species Ophiostoma ulmi. The sequence goes on along the minus strand of JANSLN010000002.1, from coordinate 643,437 downwards.
GGTTGAAAACTAACATGTACTCTGTGATCACGTGACCATTCAGTCGTCGACGATGACAATGACGCTACAGAACTGGTGATGTTGTACGCGATAAATTCAAGAGTCGTGTCTCATTATATACAGGTCTATGAACGTTTTTGAAAATAAAATGGCACATCTCGGATGCTGCCGAGAAAGGCAGACTGCATCTAAAAACTGAGCCCACCGCTCTGAAAAGCCATATCTGATGCCAGGCCAGCAGTACAAAGCAGTGTCATCTCTGGCGTGGCCATCTGCGGCTCGTCACAGATGCAGAGTGATTGCATTGACAAGCAGATTTAGTCACCTGCTAAATAAGAGGAAACTGTCGTGAGGTAGTGTCTAGACCTGACATGCGAGAATCTCGAGATCCCAACATCCTAACATCCTAACGTGGCCAAAGCAAAGATTCTCATGATGATGACTGATCGTCTAACAGTCACATGTCTCAAGTAATCGCCTTAGTTGAAGAACCGCCACAGGCCCATCCACACCAGGCCTAGTGAGATGCCAGTGATGCCGAATCTGCGGCTGCGCATGCCAAACATGGAGTTGCTCTTGAGGATGAGCTCGCGCTGCTTCTCAAGCTGAGAGTGGCCCGAGATGTAGCTGTATCCAGCAAGACCAATAAAAGCGCCAGCACCTGGGAATTAGCAGCTCTTCCTGTATAATACGGATAGCAATCATGCAGACATACCAACGACACGGCATGGGAGACAGTCGTCGCCGCGGTCTTCCTTGAGCAGGTCCTGATACTTTTCCGGGCGGTCGAGCGTCGCCAACGAGGGGATCTTGTCGCCGGCCATGCTGTGTGGTTCAAGCAAAGACTACAATGTGATGTGGTAGTCTCGTGGTGATAATGAGCTGAGGCCGTAAAACCACCAAAGTCATCAAACCTCTCGAGTGTAGGTGCTGTAAAGCGTAAATCCGCACTGTCTGCCCCATAATTATCTACCGTCATTATGTAACCCAAGCTTGAAAGTTCCACTATAGACCTTAGGACGACAGCGCCTCGAGCGCTCATCTTCCAGCGGGGCACACGCGCAAGAGCACATGCTTAGATAATCCACGATAGACAAGCAGCGTACGTCAACGTCCTCAACCCCCTTCGGCTCGACAATCTTGTTCGCTACACCCTGTCTACAAGTATCCGTCCAAGCCTGTAGAAACCTATCTGCCGGGCTACCATACACAATGGACGGCGTTATTGAGGCTCTGCACATCTATGATGAGCACAAGTAAGCTCCCATATTCGAGCAGAGAGCTTACCCCCCCCCCCCCTCCTCCTCTCTTTCTGTCCCTAATTCATCTTCTTCTTGACTCTCTAACAAAGCTAGCGCCCCAGTAATATCACATGTATATACAGGTCGCCCTCTCTCAGCAACACAACTGCTTCCCCTCTACCTCGACCAGCAGCGCCAGCAATCCTCCTCGACCTCGACCTCATCGCCCGTCGGCGCTCTCCCAACCTCGTCAGCCTTGTCCGCTTCAAACCGCAAGCAGCCCGCCAGCTTGGTCTACATTCCCGGCACAAACCCACCGACGCTCGTCTTTAGCATCGTACACGCCAGTCTGCTCTTTCTCTTAACCACTTCGTCAGAGCTCGAGCCATTGCTGGCCCTCGAGTTCCTGCACCGCGTCGCCGATGCCCTCGAAGAGTTTCTGGGGAGCCCTCTTATCGCCGGCAAGATCGAGAGCAATTACGATGTTGTCGCCCAGCTGCTAACGGAAATGTGCGATGCTGGCATCGTTGGCACCACCGAGCCTAATGCGCTGCACGACCTCGTCGAGATGGAGGGCCTCATGGGCAAGCTGCTAGGAAGCATCACACTCCCAGGCAAAGCGGCTGCCGCTCTCTCCAATGCTGCATCCCAAGCCATTGCACCCTCCTCCGCCATGTCTTCCATGTCACATATGTCTTCCATGTCTTCCATGTCATCCTCTTCTTCCTCTCCTGCGGCCGTGTTGGCGGCGTCCCAGCGCAGCAACAGCCCTGCTCTGCCATGGCGTCGTGCCAATGTCCGACATACTTCCAATGAGATGTACGCCGATATTATCGAGTCCCTCTCTGTCACATTGGCTCCATCGGGCCGGCCACTGGCTGCGTTTGCTCAAGGATCCATCGCCTTCAACTCCAAAGTCTCGGGTATACCTGATATCCTCCTCACCATGTCCGGTCCCACGGGCAAGCACAACCTTGGCAGCATTATAGAGCTACCCATTTTCCACCCGTGTGTCCGTCTAGCACGCTGGAAAGAGCGGCCAGGCGAGCTCAGCTTTATTCCGCCTGATGGCAGATTCATCCTGGCCGCATACGAAGTCGATCTCATGCCTTACAGTGCGTCACCCTCAGGGTCTGGAGCCTTCTCCGCCGGCAGCAACAACAGCAGTCTAAAATTGCCAGTTTCGGTGGAGATGAAAACGAATCTCGGTCCCACGGGTACTGAATTTGAGGTCAGAGCTAGCATCAACCGCACATTTGCCTTTGGACGATCAAATGGTGCATCGGCATCCGGCGGCGGTCTTGGCGGTGGAGGCCGTGGTCTGGGTGGGCCTCATGCTGGCTCACCAGGTGCACCCTTACTTGAAGACCTCCGCATCTCCGTACCTCTGCCTGCTGACGTAAGAAATCTACTTGAGATTCGGCCGACACGCGGCGATGCTGTGTACAACCCGGGCGAGCATATGCTAGAATGGCACATCCCGGCCAAGGAGGTAGCCAACGGAGGTACCTCCTTTGGCCTGCGGTGCACAGTGGTTGGTCAGCAGCGCCTAAGCAATGGTGACTTTGACGGCGACAGTGACTACAGCGACGCGGAAAATGGCGGCGGTGGTGACGAGTATGGCTTCGACCGTAATGGCGGCCTAGGCGGCCTAGGTTTCAAAGAGTACACATATGATGAGCCGTACCAGCAGCCATCAGCATCACCAGGGGAGAAAAGCAAGAAGAAGAAGAAGAAGAGCAAGAAGAAGAGCAGCAGCAGCAAATCAAAGTCACGCAGCGATGACATTGACGAGGAGGCGGCCGTGGCCGAGGCAGCAGCTGCAGCAGAAGCAGCAGCAGAAGCAGCAGCAGAAGTTGCGGCTGAAGCGGCTGCCAAGCGCCGGATTGCGCGCAACAAGATTCTCATGCCTAGCTCGGCCTCTGTAAGCTTCTCGGTCAAGGGGTGGCTGGCCAGTGGCGTGCGGATAGAGAGTATTGTGCTAGATACGAAGCGCAGCCGAGGGTTGGGTGATGGAGTTAAGCCGTTCAAGGGCGTCAAGTACGTGACCGTCAGCAAGGGTGGCGTTGAGCTGCGGTGTTGATAGCATATATACAGTGTTTCAAAACAATGGAAATCAGGCATGATATCAGTGCAGCGTCGTTCCTATCTGAATCATGAATCATTACTTAGATCATAGATCAGTGAAGATCATTTCGTACTAATTCTCCAGTGTCATCAGGTCCGCAGACCACACATTGCCGTCCACGTCCGTGTCTAGCTGCCGATCAAGCAGGAAGGCATCCACCATGTTCTGTATCGTTAGTACAGTGAGAAAATGGTACCAATAGTGAATAATGTTGAGGATACTCACCCAGTCAACATTCATGGGATCATTGAGAGCGGCCCCGAAAGGACCTGGCTCTGCCCATTCGTACGCATAATTGAGGTGTGTCGGTGGAGGCTGTGTCATGGCCAGTATATGCTGCATCTGTTGGTCATCCTGCTGCTGAATTGGTTGTTGCTCATATACCGCCGACTGAATTGGCATATCGGCAATGTGCTGTAGGTCTTGTGAATTGACAAAGCTTAGGGGTATGTTCCCCAGCATAGACGGTGTTGGGGCATTAAAACCAACGACAGCAGCATCCTTATTCGCGCGCTGGGCTTGTTCGCGTTGCCGTGTCTCCTGTAAAATTCGCTCGCGGTGTGCCGACTGAGCTGTGATACCCCATTCACCAGTATTATCTGACAGCTCGAGTGTGTACGAAGCATTGCTAAGTCCGTTGCTGTTGCCGTCGCCGCTGCCGCTGCCATCAAGACAGGCAGCACCTCCGCTGCTCTCTGACGATAGTTTAGTCACAATAGCCCCCAATACACGTGCAGCATGTGCTGCATCGCGCGAGGTCAGTCGCTGCTCATGCCAGAGTGCATATGCTCTGCGCAGCGCATCCAGCTTTGCACCTCGATCTGCTGCACGCTTTTGCAGTGAAGGTTCGCCGCCACCCAAAAAGGAGCCAAACGCCGGGGCATGCGAGGTACGGTTACCAACGCTTGCGGCTGATCCTAGCTCACTCGCCGAGTGAGCTGTCGTCGCTGAGGCAGGGCTAGAGCCGTTGCTTCCATTTCTGATTTTGCCATTGGTGCTCTTGATTCGTCCTTCTTCAATAAGGTCCAGGCACAAAATGGTGGCAGCCAGGAGAAAGTCATGCAACGCCAGAGTACTAAGCAGGTGCCTATCGGAAGCCAGACGGCCAGCCCCGCAAGAAGCCACCCCTGTGCCTCTGCCCTTTTCAAATTCGTCTAGTGAGCCACCTGCCGTTGCCGAAGCAGCTGTTGACGATGGGCGGGTTTCGTACTCGAATTCGGTGTGCAGGTCAAGAATTCTGAGCGCCGATACCAGGCACGCCTGTCGTTGAGCCTTAATTTCAGCTGCGGTAAACCCATAAGCATCCATACCCCCGTTCTCCTTGATGTGACTAATGTCCCGGCTCAGTGACTCGCGAAAGAGGATGCAAGTTGCCTTGTGGTTGATCAGCTCGATTGCCAGCCGGTGCATGATATCGTGGCTACCATCACTAAAAGGACAGTCCCGTATATGTGTGGGCATACGCAGGCGTGAAGGTACTGCTGCATATTCCCTCTTGAGCTCGTCCGCAAGCTTTACGATTGTGGCCTTGTTCGCCGGGCCATCTGTGCGCTTCAGCTTGTCTGACCGCCAGACAGCAAATCGCAGCACCTTTCGCAGTAATCTGATGAGTTTCAGCTTTACACTGAAGTAAAGAGCAGGCGTATAGTCAGACGCGGGACGGGCAGGCGGAAGAACAGTCGAGTTCTCGTCAAAGTCATCGTCGCGAAGATTGTTGGGTGGATCTGTAGATGTCTCGTCCTCATGGATCATGGTCGGCATGCCAAACTGGAAGCTGTAAAGCATGTCAAAAGACTCGACAATATACCACGTACGGCGACGCATCTCCTTTTCAAAGGGTGTGAGCACGCGTCCACCGACAACATATGCACCACCTGTAGGCGCATCTACCTGCTGATATCCCATCCTTTGTGCCAGGCGTACTGCAACACTAAATGTTGCCCACAGAGTCGCGTCGTGGTCGCGCTTCTGCATCAGCCGCACATGCACATTGGAAAGCAGGGCCTCGATGGCAAGAGTACGCCCAGAAAGGTAGTCGCCTGCCAGAAGGCATCTTGTTGAGAGCTTCCGCAGCCGACTAGCCAGGATCAAGTCTTCATTCAGAGGTTCTTTCGGCTCTTTGACGCTTCTGTCGCCATTGGTTTCACCGGTCTTATCAGTGCTGAGTCCTTCTTCAGTCGCATGGATTACTTCTCGGTCTTTTTCTGTCTGCCAGGATTGCCGACGCCCACCGCTGATCATGGCACCAATATTCAGTACAGAAGCCAGCATGGAGACCCAAAGCATCGGCGATACTGCATGAGCTGATGCTGGGTTTCCAGTGCGCCAAAACCGCGAGTAGGCACGTTGGAACTCACCCATGTGAACAAAAGGGCCAGTCATGTAGCTGGACTGGAAGTAGACTGCCAACAATCGATCGCAGTCTTGCCGAGACGGGAGGCACGACACTGCCTCGACCATGTGCTTTGGCATGCGAGGCTGCTGGGCCACAGTAGACGTATTGGGTGGGTTGAATGGGCTACCGCATGCCAGGCCAGATGTCACAGCCACCGCGGCAAAAATACCATCGGCCTCGGCCGTCTCAAGCTGCGATGGTTTTACTATCAAATCGCGAGCTGAGATTGGCGTCGATGCATTGGCGGTCGATGATCCACTGGCACCACTTGCGGCAGTAGCATACAAGCTAGATGATGTACCAGGCCCTTCAACCCCGGTATTCGCCTCTTCCATATCTTCGTCTCCTCCTCCATGTTCGTCATTGTCATCATCATCATCATCTTCTTCTTCTTCTTCTTCTTCTTCTTCTTCTTCTTCCTTTTCTTCTCCTTCTCCTTCTCCTTCGACATCGTCCGCGCGCTCATATTCATCAGAGCTATCGCCACCAGCCTGCGCTTCACCGAGGTAGCTTTTAATGTCTCTAATGCTATCAAGCACTGCCGCCCAGTTGGTAGCTCCCACAAATGGGGCCTCGCCGATCAGCGATGCCACCTGCCCCGTGGACGATGGTTGATCGTCACCAACACCAATGGGCATTACCAACTCGTAGCGCGTACCAGTGGCAGTGTTGCTGTTGCCAGACTCGGGATCACTAAAGGCCACCCTGAATGGACGCTCATAGATATCTCTTCTCATATCATCGGCAGCTCTGGAGGCAGCTTGTCCCGCAGTCTCGACAGGTTCTGGAATTGTGGCCATTCTGTTGACTATCTCCTCTAGCTTCTGCAGCCGTACCTGGGCTTCGTGGCGAACACCGGAAACAGCACCGGAAACAGTCCCACTTGCACTTGAAGTAGACGAGTATCGTCTATGAGCCGAAGACCCTGCATATCCGCCACCAGCATCGGCCCCAGTCGAAACTGCTCCGGGGCCAGACGCCGAAGATGTTGTCGAAGCTCGCTGGTGCACACTAGATACGCCTCCCTCATTACCGTACCTGCAAAGAGCACCATCACCGCGCCGGGAGCATGTTCCACAGGGTAGTAAACGGTCACATTTTTGCTTGCGAGAGCGACATAGCAGGCACGATACGACCGGTCGGGACTTGGCCCGGGGCTGTGATCGGCGAATAGGCGGCCCAGCGCTATTTGACAAGGCAGCCGGGCCTTGGCGGAATATACCTTCACCATTGATCCCACCAGTTGCCGTACTGCTGTTGCTGGCTGTATTTTCATCGCCTAGTCTGACGCGGAAGACTGACGTATAGTTAGAGAGCTTCGACATGACTGGCGGATAGGCATGCGGAGCAGTGCCACTTGTGTGTGTATGATTATGTCAAGCAAGCTGAAAGGCGCCAGCTTATTCAAGACAGTTTCCAAATGGAGATGGTTCACAACTCCAAGATGCTTGAGGAAGGAGCCTTTAATCCGTGAAATAAAAAGGAAAGAGCAACCATAAGAACAAGGTAATTGACGTGAGGTATGTTAAGCCATCAAGAGGGGAGTAACAATCGGACATGACTTTAACAGTTGTTTCCATTTTGGGTAATTAATGGGGCATTTTCTAGGTCTCGTCGGACTTTGTATTTCCCTAAGCGGCAATACAATCATGCATCTCCGACGTGTGTATGTGAAAGTCGTTGGAGAATGCACCACTAGACAAATATAGTAAAATTTTGCAGGTGTGCAAGATAATCAAAATAATCAAATATGATCAAAGTATAACAAAAGTGGATGGCAAAACTCAGACGTTGTATATACCATTTCCTGACATTGTGAAAAAAGAGAGCAGAAAGAGAAGAGAGAACAGAACAGAAAACAGAAAAGAAAAGAAGCATTGAGTCAAAATTCCAAAAAGTAGAATATATCCCAATCATGCCTGTAGCTTATATATTCCACAAATTACCACTCGTAAATATTAATAAAGTAGGAAATGAACACCCATAGCAGATCCTGCTGGCTTGTAGGTGACACCTCGTTTGTCTTCTTCCACACCGGCCGTTAAGTATTGATTGCCATTTTTTGGTTGTATAAGTTGCAGCATGTATTAGCAAGATGTAGTACATACTGCAGGGTATCATGCCAAATCGCAAAAGTAAGAACGCCAACAGTAAAAAAAGCAGAAAACAGTACAAAGCAAAAAAAAATAGCAAAGAAACAGAAACACAAAATATAGAAGAAATATAGGGAGAAAATAGAGAGAAGAGCAGAAAAGACTACTCGGCAGAGACAATAGACCCGGCTCGAACTACAGAGCCGTGTCCAATGTTCACACCAGCAAGGATAGTGACGTTGCCCTCGATATAGACATTGTCGCCAATAGTAATGCCAGAGCCATAGAGAGCACTGTGCACACCCTCACGCAGAGAACCATCAGACGCCAGCTTTGTAGTGTAGAATGACACGTTGGGGCCAATATACACACGGCTGCCGATAGAGACAGGCATGGAGTCCGAGATGTGGCAGTTGCGTCCAATAAACACCTCACTTCCAATCTGGATATTGTAACCGTAATCGGCGTGGAATGGTGCTTCGACGGTAACTTGCTCACCAACAATATCGGTATCGTTGATTGGGGGAACGCTCATATCGTCGCGCGGCTGCAAAATCTCCCTGAATAGTCGAGAGCGCTCAACTGGAGACAGGCCCAAGCTAGGGTGGTGTGCTTTGCTTTTTCTGCCGTGACCTAACATATGCAAGTGATTTCCCAGTGTATGTATAGTGAAGGCTGCCGCATGCAAGTCCCTAGTTGAATCAACCAGGTTGTCCTTTTGTTTGACGATAAGGTTGCGATATTAGCAGAGTTATAAAGATAAAACCGTGAATTCATTATTGCAAGTTGCCCGCGTCTAACCCCAAGGCATCCTCAAGACTAGTTCTGCGTACATGACTAAAGATAAATTTGCTCTTTTGTCTCATTTCTTTTCGTATTCAGGTGACACAATCGTGACAATACTCATTCGTAATTGTCTCGCACTGCAGCAAATATAGTATGGATAAGGAACATGCCGGCCATACAGTCATCATGGCGCCCTAGGCGTCAAATAAATATGTCTTTAGTTCTTGTTATGTGTTTATGCCTTGTCTGTGACATCCTCGACAACTGGTGCGGCCTTGGCAGTCTCCTCGCCTTCCAGGGGGGGCATCTCATCGTCATCCTCCTCGAGATCGCCCTCGTCGCCGCCAGCGCCGAAACCGCCAGCACCGCCCAGCTTGGAGAAATCAATGCCGCCAAAATCGCCGCCCGCGCTGCCCATTCCTGGCATGCCGCCCATACCCATATCGCCGCCCATGCCGCCCATGCCGCCAAACTGACTAAAGTCCTCCTGGGGAGCCTCGTCCTGCTCGTCCTCGTCAACCCACTTGTCAAAGTCAGTCTTGAGGAAGTGAACCTTCTTGGAGTCCTTGAGCAGGCGCGGCCAGTACTCCTCCTTGAGCTCCTTCTTGACGAGCTTCAGCTCGACGGAGCGCGAGGTGTGGCTGATCTTGCTGGCGGTCTCGTCGATCTCGCCATAGAGTTCGAGGAGGACCTCGTAGGTGCGCTTCAGGGTGTTGGAGAAGCCCTTGAACGAGACGCTGTTGGACTTGAGGGAGATCTCGGCGCTGCTGGGGGAGACGTCGGGGACGACCAGGGTCAGGTAGATAAAGTTGTGCTCAGCATCAGTAGAAGAAGAGCGCTGGGCCCAGAGGACTGTGGATAGTTAGCGGGTGCTCTCAAGATTCTGGTAGAGTAGCGGCCATGCCACTCTGGCGTGTGCGCATCGCCGCGGAGCAGCAGCCGAAAGGCGGGGGGGGAGGCGAAGCTGGAAGCTCAAAGCTGAAAACTGAAAGCTGAAAGCTTTGGAAAAGACTTACCCTCGGGGGTGTATGTGGTGGTTGACATAGTGATGGTGGTCAGAGGTAGAGAGGATAGAGATTGTGATGAAGCACAAGGATCAAGCTTAATCGGTTGTCGGTTGCGAAGTGGTCTGGAAGCAGAAAAGAGGTCAAAGTCAGCTCGTGTTCAGAATGTTCAGAAATGCTCAGAAATGTTCAGAAATGTTCAATGGTGTATTTGTCGGTATATAGAGGCCGAGGTCAAGGACGCGAGAAGAGAGGGGAAGTAGGGTATACTAACATTGTCGAGTGAATCAGATGCACTGGTGATTCTCAAGAATAGCTTGTAGTAAAGGTAAGGTAGAGAGTGGGCTTGTGCTAAGAAGAAAGTGTGAATGAGGTTGTCGTGATTTATGATCTATGGAATTTTGCCAATTGTCCTGCTATGGTGGAGCCTGCACTGTGCTCTATGGCGGTTCTATGGTTCTATGGTGGTTCTGTCTCCTTCTCTAGGATGCGAGTAGAGAGGCATGGGAGTGGGAGAGGGGGAAGGGCGTTTAGCGCTGGTCCCCATAGAAATGGAAGGAACCACAAAGATTCGCAACCATTCTTTGAATAGAGTCAGCCAGTCGGCGCCCGTCGCCCATCATACATACGCTTGCCTGCTCTTGACGCACCTGGCTCGCTCCGCCTGCCTACTAGTATACTAGCATACTCCGCAGGGGGTACTTTCCTTCAACGAAGAGGGGGAAAAGCCAGGCCAGTATTACCAGTAGTAGCGGTAGCAAGCGCCTAGCACCTTATAAATACACACCAGCGCAATAGCACAATAGCATACACTAGAACATGCCAGCAGCCCTGACCCACCCCAGAGCTATTCACACTAGAAACCCCGCCTTGTACCGCTGCCATAGTGATTTGCTGCAGGGAATACTTGCTATTTATGGGGTGCCCTCCCTTTCTGCTCGTCAGTCCACTGAAAGAAGTAAGTACGTCGTGCCCCTACACTGCAAACTTCATCTCACGAGGAAAGAGGCAGCATACAATAATGGCAAGAGCAAGTTGCATATAACTTGTACAGGAGAAAACAAAAAAAAGAGTGACAAACAAAAGAGTGGGGAAATAAGCTGTAGCCAGACTCACAGGCCGTCAGAAGAGCCCGACAAGGAAGGAGAGACCACAGTGCCATGATATATTTGGTTCTATTTTGCGCCCGTATGCGACTTCCAGCCAATCCCAACAGGCCGCTATGCATAAGCTGAAGGCGACGTATCTTACGTTGGCAGATAGCAAGCGGCTCTATCCTGCATGGCTGCAGACCAAGCTGAGCCCCTCGAGCCCGTATAAGCATATGGTGATGCGGAATCTAATCTCTCTCTGAAGCTTATCTCTGGTCTGTGTATCCTACATAGCTGACAAGACAGGAAAGAGCGCCTGGCTGCGATAATGCCGAGTAAGCAGGCACCAGCAGCCTTGCGCTTGTCTCTTCTCAGTACACTCTGGAGTACAATCTGAGGATATTGAAGCCCATGACAATAGCAAGCACAATCCTTCTACAGATGTGTCTAATCAATAACTTCCGAGAACCTTGACTAGACTGTATCTTATTTTGGCGGCGTTGTTTGACGGCTTCGTTCCCCACCTTCGCCGTCGTGAGGGGATAGTTGTATGTAATCTCTTATCGGTTTTGGCGCAGATGAGGCAGCTCCTTATCGGCACGTGCACGATTGACAACCAGCCCCACGACGAAACGTCACTAATTACTCCGTACCAGAGAAGGCGGCGCTTGACACTACGGATCTGGCCGGCACTCGACAAGAGACGATCACGACGACGCATCACTTAAATCCAAGTCGCACGGCCTACGACCACGAACTTTGCGTCTAAAGTATAAAATCGCAAGGCATCCATCAATCCCTGACCCACGAATCAGCCGCGCGACAGCACCTCTAGACAAGGCAGCCATCCGCCCCAGCAAAGTCGGGCATCACACCATCGCAGCGAGATAACGACGAGCAGCTCGACGCTGAGACAATCATTGACGATTTCGACCACTCGCAAACGGGCAACCCAATTTGCATCCTAATCGGCCAGAGGAATTGGGCTGAACTAGGGCCGGCGCATCAGTTTGTCGGTCTGGCCTAAGCTATCCTCGACAACAGCAATTACGAGGTTGCCACTACAGCAGGCAGCATCGCGATAATAAGACACTCCCAAATTGCAATCGCATACGTTGTTTTCGATCAGTCAAAATGGACAACATCCGAGCGCTATTTTCAAAGCCGGATCCGCAGGCCCAGGTAGACCCGCCCTTTTCACAATCCCTACCATTGGCATCATAGCTCTGACCTAAATCTAACCTGGCAGCTCCGCAAATGCAACACCCTCCTCCGGTCCAATATTCGCAAACTCGATCGCGACATTGCCAACACCAAGCGCGTTGAGATCCAGACCAAGAACCTCATCCTCCAGGCCGACCGGCGCGCCCAGCGTGACCCCTCGCGCGCCCAGCAGGCCCAGCGCGAAGTCCGCGACTTTGCGCGCGAGCTCATTCGAACGCGCCGCCAGTCCAACCGCTTGATCACGGGCAAGGCGCAGCTCAACAGCGTGCAGATGCAGGTGCAAGAAGCATTTGCCGTGCGCCGCATCGAGGGGTCCATCCGCGCCAGCGTGGGCATCATGCACGACGTGAACCAGCTGATCCGGCTACCGGAGCTGGCGGGCACGATGCAGGAGCTGAGCGTCGAGCTGATGAAGGCGGGCATTGTCGAGGAGATGGTCAACGAGACGCTGCCCGAGGACGACGGCCTGCTGTTTGAGGACGAGGAGGCCGAGGCAGACGGCGAGGTGGACCGCGTGCTGGGCGAGATTCTCAAGGACCGCATGTCCAAGACGGGCCAGCTGCCGTCGGCGCCGGTCACGACGACGCCTGTGCACGTGCCTGCAGCGGCGGAGCAGGAGAAGCCTGTGGCGGCTGCGCGCGTGGCGGTGCCTGCGGGCGGCGAGGAGGACGACGAGGACGAAGAAGACACAGAAGCGATGATGGCGGCGATGCGGAACCGGCTGGAGTCTCTGCGGAGCTGATGCGGCGTTTCAAGGCCGTCGGCACTCGTCAACTTTCTTTATGCACCCTCGTGAGTTTGCGTTGTCTGTTTTGCTTTTTTGCTTCTTTTCTCAGCTTTGATGTCAGCTCTTTTGTCTACTTTGCTATATCTGGCGAACACGCATGGCGTTTTGGGAACATTGTGTTTAGATATATCTATCCGTTTACGTGAATATTATTGCCTTACTTATCATCGTTATCCGTCGATGGCAGCTGTCTGCCGTAGACAAGGCTGCGCTGTGCAGCAGCTACCACGACGTTTCTTTCCACAGCACACATCTAGCTAGCAAAACGGTGACCAACGGAGGAATTCTTCTGTTGTCCAGACTCTTTATTGAATGCACAATATATGCAGGAACATCTGCAACGAGCCTAGACGGCCGTCAATATCAATATAAGGATAGAAAGAACCAACACATCAATCTATCGGGAAGAAATAGAGTGCTGTTTCAGCAGGCTGTCTGCTGTATGCCGTGGAACCATTCAGCATTTGCTTGCCTTGGTCGGTGAATATTCAAGGTGTATTATATTGGCACGAAGCTAATTATAGATGTTGATATAGATGTAGATGTAGATGCAGATGTTGATATGATCATGAAAATATAAGCCATAGATGAAGACAGTTGATATTAACGCCACTTCAACATGATGAAGAGTGCTTTGTCTTCTGACATGTACTACCGTATATCCTTGGGCATTGCTCAAACTATAGTCCCCATCGTCTTCTTGCGATTCCGATGTCTGCACATGCAGCCGTACCGCGTCTGCTCGATGACATCGACATCTCAACGTGTAGACATGAGCCATCAAGAAACCACAAGATACACTTTGATATCTCCTACGGCACAACATAAATGATCCGTGTTGGCATATCTGCACTCGCTTAGCAAAGTCTCTTTTATTGTCTGGCAGCCGAGTGTGCATTTTTAATATAAAAATATACTTTCACTACGGATATCAGCCTTGCTCCGTGTCTATCAAACAGTCCCATGTAAGTTGTTTGTACGACGACAAAAGGCGAGTCTACTGTTCTAATTATATACCATCGTGTCCATCATGTCAGCCCTTGGTAGGCGAAATGGCTGCAGTAAAAGTATGGTTGGACAGCCAAGATCGATGAATATGAATATGAGCACGGAATGGCTGCTGCTTGAACAACGGCTTGTCGAGTGTTGAGCAATGGCTGGGAATGGGTTGAAGCAGTAGGTATGTGATGGAAACGAACGCATAAAGAAAATCAATTCGACACAGAGATGAGGCATCCCCTCCTTTTCTATTAATTTTCTCCTCACTCACTCAAGTGTGTCACAGTGATGGTCGTGGTGACAACGATGATGGCCAGTGATTGTGATGTGACCAAGTCCAGACACGGCACAGCGGCGGGTAGATGTGCAGTCATAGCACTAGGAGTAGGCACCACTCTACTCATCACCGCTCGTCACTAGTCATCAATATTCATCACTGCTTTCCATTGTCGCTATTGGCTCTCTTGCGGCGATTTATGCCCAATAGGCAAGGCTCTCCTGTATCGGAGTGAGCCGTCTTTCTAGTCGACTCGAGGGGGTGCCAGTTTCTCGAGCTGGTATTGGCTCTCCTAATCTACAGGTAAACTGCTCGAGTGTGCTCAGCTTACGAATACTAGTGATACTGGGGATGCTGATGGCCGATACGATATCGCACGATATTGCTCTCTCGGTTTCGTACAGAGTAGAATGACTACAGACCAATCTCGAGGCCAAGTCCAAGCCACGATGGAAGTCCGACGCGGGGAGGAGGGGATTTCGAGGAGATCGGTGAGAGTGAGAGTCGAGTAAGAAGAGAGAGCCAAGTCAGTCAGCAGAGAGCATGCGTAACTCGAAGCACTGCCTCTACGACAATAAAAGGACAACAAGACAACAAACAACAAGATTGCCTCGACATAAGATGACCGTTTTGCAATGGGATTTGTCAAGGCTGCAAGTGTGGGCAGTACAAAATACAAAGATTCCGAGTACAGCATCCAATAATCATCACCATGGGCTGTTGTGTGATGTAGTTTGTTGTTTTATTTAACAAGATTTTTTCTGTTGTTTTTACTATTTTTTACTATTATTACTTTTTATTTTATTTTTACTTGTAGCTTTTTTCAGTTACAGATACTGAAATTCAACCAAGTCTTTGATTCCGAGATATCCCCATTGCAATACAACAACAAAGGCATAACGTAGTAGAAACTCTAGTAGAAACTTAACACCGTAATAAAAATAGTAAAAACAACAAGAGTAAACAAGTAATACACAACCTTAATTATCACAAACATACCCGCTGGCACAGCATGACGTCGACTCTAGTTGCAAAGTGTAGAGAGGATACGATCCAAAGTCAAAGCAAGATTACAAGAACACAACAAGCCAAAGCAACAAGCCAAAGCAAGTTGTCGACACGCCAATATGCCGTGCTCGTATTCCATCTCACAGCCTCCGTTCCGTTTTGTCTTGTTATGCTTGGTACTTTCCCAACATTCGGTCACACCCGTCACTGCGAAAATAATACGGCGGTCGGGACACGCCTACTTACACTCACATGCTCTTAAAGCATACACCCCTCCATGATCTCACGTTTGACATGCACATACGGAAAACACAGGAGCTCCCCCACGTCGGAGCTGATATATGTATTATTTCTTGGAAGTCTAGAGGTTTACAGGCAGAGGGTTAGGGGAAGAGGGTGTAGAGGGGTTCACCCGCTCGCCGCGGCGGTCAGCGTCTACAAAGGTGATGGGTGGTGACGACTAGTGAGAGTGATGCGCACCTGCAGGTCAAACGAAGCGACAAGCACCAGACCGCCTTTTCCACCCTACTCGTAAGAAGGCCCAGGTCTAGGCAAGGCTACCCCTCCGGAAGCTTCCTGGAGTAGGCAAACAAGGTGCAAACAAGGTGCAAACAAGGTGCAAACAAGGTGCAGGCATGGTGCAGGCATGGTGCAGGCATGGTGCAGACATGGCGCAAACAAGCACGAAATCAAGGAACAGGCAGAGACGAAAAAGGACGATACGCGACGCGTTGGCTGAAATGGAAATCGACACTGTAGCTTAAACAGGCCAGACAAACCACCCTGTATTGAATAAAGTGCTTTTGTGATAAGCGAAACAAGCGAGACTGTAAGTGCAAGCACAAGCATCTCTGGAGACCCCATGGAGAGGCAGACAGACGAGACGAGGCGAGACCGACAGCAGAAAGACGGCGAATACTAGATCCTGTATATTTCCCGGTTTTGATATACATTTCCATTTCCATCTCCATCTGTCTGACTGCTTGTGCACTGTGAGCTTGTCGCACAGTATCACCAGTGCAGAGTCAAGTCAGAGTGAGTCACTACGGCACAGCCAGTCACGAGAATACTTTCAAAAAGCAGGTATGTCAGCATAGCCATCCTGGAACGTTGCAGCTGCCTGAACAGGAAGCTGTTACAGAATGACAAACACTCGCAAACAGAGGTGCAGAGGCACAGAGGCACAGAGGCACAGCAATTACTACCGTAGATGGGCGAAGATGGAAGGCGGAAGATACTGAGTAATTGATCTTATCGATTACCAATACAGCATGACGTAATCAGTGCATCTATGGGACCGTTTGGTCCGGAGGCTGTATGACATGCCACAAAGCCACAACATATCTCATACAAGACACCAGCGTAGACTAGGATCCGGGTATGACGACGACAAAACAAATGTAAAAGAATACAAGTATAACATGAATAAGAGAGATCAAAGGATGAGATGTAGTTTGAGAGAGTACCGTTGCTTTTCTGTGCTGTCCCCCACGCGTGACATGCACAACACGCGCAACGTTTGAAGAGGCAGGAGACACAACAACGAGACTACGTTAGATAGACTGGCAAGATGAAGAGCCGGAACGGAGATGGCGAGCCAGTCCCATATCTGGTCCAGTATCCAGTACTCTGTGAGCGTGGGAGTTGGAGACACACCGCAACAGCAGACTTACCTTCCCTTTGCGCTCATTGCCATGATGACGGCGTGCTCCTACTCCTTCCACCATTCCTTCCCCTTCTTTCGCCTTCGAGTCGCCATACTTCAACGATAATCTACTTTGAGCACCTACCACTGCCAGTATCGCGGGACACGGGGGGGTCATGGTCAAGAGTGGGAGTGGTCGGTAGAGCATAGACTAAGAATGGGGGATAACCTGACTGCTGTAAATGCCAGAAATCAACGTTATCTTAAGATACAAACCTATTGAACACTAAAAACGTGGACTGGACAGATACCGAGATCAAAAGGGGGGGATATGGGTACTGATGGTATTAGTGAGGCATTAGAGGCTTGGAAGAGGTGGGACGGCCCCTCCTTCTCCAACGGTGACGCTTTGATAGTCTCGTCTCGCCTTTACTCTCTGTCTCTGTCTCTTACAAGCCAAGTTTATCACTGTGAAGTTTCATTTTGTGAGTCTCGGGACCGGCACATTGCAAGACCGAGCGCCAAGGTTTAGCCCATGTTGGTATTATCTGTACTCAGCACTGAGTACTTGAAAAGAGAGAAGAAGAACAAGAGAAAGAAGAACAAGAGAAAGAAGAAAGAAGAGAATAAAACACGCTGATAGAGGGCAAGACTACGAGCTAATTACCTCTCTACCTCTTCTGCACTACAAGTGAGAAAAAGACTCACTATCAATGGCTAGTGGGTTAGTAATAAGTGCTAGCAGCTGTTAGCGGGTGGGCCGCGGGCGGGAGCGATAGCGTCCGCTGTAAGACAGCTAGTATTTATTGCACTGGCAGACTGACTAAGATACTGACCGCACTGTCACGGAAGAGTCGATATCACGGTTGGTTGCGCGATGCCCTCCCGTATGCAATCCAGTATCAACCACCAAGATCAACACTGCACTGCATTGCATTGCAAGATACAGAAACGGCAATCAAGTCCTACTGGAGTCGTCTTTACAATACTCGTACAGTCGCATCCAACCCCGGAAACCCAGATCAGCAATCAAACCAAACGCAAACAGCAATCATGTCGATAGTTTCCGACGGTAGATATGGCAGACATACGGAGTAGACATGGTAGATGGTATCATTGGGCATTGCAATGCGGAAGGGCACTATGAGGTCAAAGAGTCAGAGGGACGGTGAGGGATCGCATAATATAGCGAGGGATTAATACTGAGATGGGAGATGATAGGCAAGGAGGCCAGGACACTAGCAGACTAGCTGACAAACACTCTCGCGGTGAGAGCTGTGCCCTCTTTTGTCGGTGTCTGCTCTTGCGCCTACTCACTTGGGCTCCGTTTCCCCCACGCGGGGGAATTTCTCACAAGCATAGACCGAGACGCCTGGTATCAAGAATACAGCGTTTTCTACCTTTTTACTGTTATCCCGAAATACTATTACTTCTACTACTTCAGTATCTTTCCTCTTGTCCCTGCTCTCCCAAATGGCAGGATAAAGCCCCGCCGCATGGTTCACCGGGAAAGCTGGGAATGTTTTCTTTTGCTTCCTTTTGCTTCCTTTTTGCTCCCTTTTCACTCCACCGGAAGCCATCCGGTAGCATTGAGTAGTATTGGACGAGATGAAAAGAGCCCAAAGCTAGAAAGGTCTGAGCGCGTGTATGAACAGAGCGGACTGATAGACTCCTTTGAGTTTAAGCAGGAGACCATTCTTCCACTTGCGCCTCTCCTTGCCCTATTTTTTTTTTTCTCTCAAAAAGGAAAAGAGAATCCCAGGAATCAAATAGTTGATCCCAAGAAACTGAATAGCCAGGGGTAGCGTGGGGCATACTATCTACGAAGTAATAGAGCAGCCCAGTCGTCTCCCCATCCCCCTTCTCCTTCTCCCTGGTCTTCTCCTCTCTCCCCCCTCCCACTCGCACTCCTCTACTGCTACCACTCGCGCTCGCCGCATCCTCACATATCATATTTTCTTCCTCATACTCCGACTATTCATATCCCCTCATTCCTTCTCCCTACATGCAATTAGTACAGACACTACTCCTCTTCTTCCACTCCTCCATGGCCTCCTTACTGTGATGCCTGCTAAGGCTCAGCCCAGGCAGTAAAAAGGGGTAAATACTATCAATTTTTCATTTTTATGAACTATCATTCTCATTCTCATAGGCCATGGTCGCAATTACGCACATCCTGGCCATTGGCATCCCATTCCTCTGGGACGATGGAGGCCAAGGGTGTACTAGGATGCTAGCCTGTCTCGCCTGTTGTCGATTAGGAAACGAATTCTGTGCGAAAAGAATAAGAAAATGAAGAGTAAAAAATGACGGCTCACAGACTTACTCAATACGCATAGTATCTGCTCGCATACACCTCGGTACCAACGCCTCTTAGTAAATGCAATCTATCTACAGCTCGATAAGTCTGGTATTCGCCTCGTTTACTCATCTAGTCGTAACAACATCCAACAGAGCCACTCGCGTTCTCAAACATTTGTATCACCATGCAAGCACTTTATGATGTGTCTCTTGCTCTTTGTCTCACTCTGCTTATTCCTTATTGCCTCATTTCCTCTAACGAAAAAGACACCAGCTATCGTAAAGCTGTGAGAATACCATGATTTTGTATCACATTTTGGAATAGAGCCAAGTTGATACCAACAACAACGTCAAACGCGGTCAATTAATCACATCACTATCACTGCTGTCAGACTTTCTTGGTTTGTTTCTCAATACTCATCACTCATCTCATCACTCTTTTTTTCCTTCTTATACCACGGGCAAGCATACAGCATACGGGGAACGACCCCTGCAAGCCGACACCCGTCTTTTTAAGTGATTACTACTATCTACAGAGTATTAGTGTAGCGAGTTGTGACGACGGCACTTGCGGAACCGAACTTTGTAAGCAGAACCAAACTACGGTTGAAAGGCTATCCAGGTGCCAGAGCGCATTTGTTGGTTTTCAAGAAGTAATGTATATCGTGAGGCTTGATTTCCTGCATACCCCTTTCAGGTGCTGTAGCCGATATTGAGGCACCTCCTATCATCTGCAATTATCTGGAAATCAAGGCAGGACAATCCATGACAATCATCCCACAGCAATCATCTATGACAATCACTCCGGTTTACCCGCAAGTGTTTGCATGACCTATCCTATTTGCCTGTGTGCTCTGGAATTTGAAATGACATGTGAATGCATCATTACTGATCAATCATTACTGCAACGAATATGCTGTCAATCTATCAATTTGCCCATCCTGTCTATCCGTCTCAGATCATAATCTTGGCTATGTTTGTCGGGTTTTGATTCCAGTCCATCAAGAGTAACAACAGTAATACATATTAATAAGATGACCAAGATGACCAAGATGCTCAAGAAACGGAGCCATAAGGCAGTATTGGCATTCATTTTACGCCATTTGCGCATACTCCAGACGGAACCGCACTAAAATACCAAATACTACTGAGTAAATACTGAAATCCAAAGACGACAATTTCAAAAGTATAAATATGAACATCGCAATTCAAAAGTGTCGCGCCCAGCGATGTCCTTTTTGTATTCTGTCATTTTTCATATCGTTTTGTTGATTGGTATTCTAATAGCCAGTGTAAATACACCAAAAAGACGCTACGGTTCGGTTCTGGCCTCCCGGAAGCTGCCCGCGGATGCCTCCCGGATCCACTCTTTTCTCATATCGTCTCCTCTCCTCTACTCCCTACTACTTTGTACTGTTCTTCCTCATCTCGTCTCGTATTCTACTAAGTACCAGCCACGGATTGACTCCTCTTTTCTGAACAAGATACCAGCGGGCTGGGTCATCGATGAAATTGGATAACTGGTAATTAATACTCCGTAACTATGTACGTACTAATTGCTGGACAAAGTCTCATTTCCACTTGATATTGCGCCTCAGGCACGCGTTGCAAGTTGCGACGAGTACGACGCATTAGTTACTTCTTTGGGTGTTTTGTGTTGATTTCCATGATCTGCGTCGTACTTTGTATGATCCGCTCTGTTCTTCCAACTGGCCCTCGTTGGAATGATTCAGAATAAAGACGTGCCATGCAACAGGGCAATCAATCATGCAGGGTAGTGCAATGGCACTGGGTATTACTCATCACGGTTCCATCTCGATGCCATGCTTCATCCCTACTATGTCTCTTACTAAAATCTAAATATACTTGACATGAAACTCTTATTCTTGTTAGAATATATTCTCCAAAAATAGGCTGTGCCTTCGTCATTCTCCATTTGTCATTCGTCATTCTTATTCGCATTCTCTACACCATCATCATGCATCTGCAAAGCATCGACAAGCATTGACAAGCATCGACCATTGACAATGCGTAGACAAAGACATCAGATAGATGGGCTCTCTACACTCTACCAACCTCATCTTCCATCGTCTTGCGTCTATGCTTCATGCACCCATGTTCTCAATTTCTCGTAATAGGCAGGCATCTTCGTAGAAACCACTTAACCGAATAATAGCAGAGCACGATACCATGACCCAGTAGTCAGGAATCCAAGACCCAAGAAAGGTCCCAAGAGATCGTATCCCTTTTGTCGGGCCTACTCGGTTAAACAAATATGGGCTCACTAAGCACCTAAGCAGCTATCCTGGTAGGTGGTATTGTACCCAGTATTAGGGTATCCTTGTAACAATGTTTATGCCTCTATCTATGGTTTAGCGCATGCTGCTCTTTCATAGGGGAAACGGTGAGTGGGTTCCGCGGGAAGGTTTCCCCGCTTCCCGCCGGGGAAGGTTCTCACCTTCTTTTCTGTGAGAATTACAAGTGGGTCTATATATGGGTCATCTTTTCCCCTGGGTAAATTGGCGGTAAAAGGTCCTCTCCTCTTGCTCCTCTTTTTAGGCCTGCTCAGTATATGTAATACTGTAGAGAGAACCCCCTCTTATCCCTTTCCCTTAGTGCCAGTATCCTGGTTACTCTTAGGTCCTCTTCTAAAATAGATCCCCGCCAGAATACACCCTCGGTGAATCGATGAGCAAGGATTGGCAGACACCGTTATTGTATCCTCGGGCTCCTTTCTGCCGGGCAAGAGCTCCTCCTTCTCCTGCAAATCCTCTTCTCCGATCGGATCCAATAATGTCGCGGTTATTATTGCTTCCCTTTGCTTCCCTTTGCTTCGAGGCACTCACCTTGATAAACTACCCAGCGGCTCTAAATCCTACCAAGGAGCACCATCGGTCGTTTATCCCTCTTTATGAATATTGAAAATGCCACCTCGGCAATTCGGTGATGCTGTGAATAGTCACAAAAAACCAGTGGCAATGAATACCGTTGGAATGGTTGCAAAATGTTTCTTCGCCTCCCCTAGAAGCAGAAGCTGCAAAGGCGAATTCAATGCGAAGATCTAATCAGCTGAAATCACGAGCTTGCACATGAAAATGTGAATAATAGGGATAATCAGGCATCGCAGAAAAGAGCGACGGAAGAATGTTTACAGGGGCAGGCAAAAGACTAAAGGGCAAATGGCGAATCAGAGGCAAAATACCGAACCTACGGCAATGCTTCGGCGTACTAGAGATTAGTAATAGCTGTCTAGCAAACACTAGTAGCACTAAATGGCACTAAACGGCACTAACAAACTGTCAGGGTAGCAAAAACGTGGCCATTTGGCCATGCTGGTTTCTACAGGTACCTCTGTTTGGCTGTAATACACACTCTGACACAAGTACTGGCCGTTGCGGATCCGGACTGTCTTTTACTCTATTTTGCCTCTGGAGCACGGGAAAATGGGTGCGAAACGGACAGGAGGTGTGAAAACGGTGGGAAATCCACTGGAAGCGGAAGCTAGCGGAAGCTAGAAAAACTAGTATCTTAGTACCTAAAGTGAGAACTACGGAAGAATTATCCACGATACCCATGATATCCATGATTGACACCGGTTTCTTCTTTTTTCGGTTTGCTTCTTTTCTTTTTCATCAGAGTTTTCGGGACCCATGGAGCCATACTCCATAGACCCATATGAAGAGGAGATGAAGCGGCACGTCGGGTAGACATGAGGCATTGAGATGAAGCATAAGATGCATCACAAGAGGAGACTCGGAGTATCACTCAATATCGCTCAGTATCATTCAGTATCGCACAAACTAAGGCATCGTCAAGTTCAGTAGACATCGTATTCATGGAGGCATTCAATATTCCCAAGCAAGGGCTTGTTGTTAGATATGTATAACACAACCCAATGGCGACAGCGGCCTTGATTATTGGCAATACAGGGTGCAGTATACGTTACCTTTTTGACAGTCAGTAATAAAGTCCTTTTTTAACATGTCTGCCCTTTTCCCACCGTAATAACCTCAGACTACGTGCTTGTGTGCGCCCATTCCCTTGTCCTGGGATTGGCCATGCTATTTCTGGAAAGCAAGCAACTGCAGGGTCGTCACACACCGTCAGTCAGTGTATTTTAGTTACTTTACTGAGTTGTTGGTTTGCTCAGTAGCAGTCAGTCATGGAAAAGGCGCAACCGTTATTCATGTTTTCGTCGACGGCGTCAATACCATTCTGTGCCGCATTCTCAATCCGTAAATACTCCTTGCGTCATCATATTGTTTGCGCACTCGCGGCCTTTACGATTATACCATCCACAGCCATTTCATCACGAACAGTTGCCCCTGCATCGCCCTCTCAACGTTACTATTGCATGATATTGCCCTCCTTCCTTTCTTGACTGCTCCATCCTCCCTTCTTTATTTACCCTTACCCTAACCCTGCCACCTGCCACCTGCCACCCCTTCTCTCCCCCCCCCCCCATATATTCGTACAAATACGCTATTTTCTTCTAGAACTTCCTTTCTGGTCTTGGTACGCAAATAAAAGAAAGGGAAAAAACGGCGGGCCCAGTACGGGTGGGTGGGAGGCTGGTCTTGGTAGGTTTGATCTTCTTGTCTTTTGATTATTTGGTTATTTGATTATTTGATTGAAAAGGTGAAGCCCTGTTAGCGGATCCTTTTTGCAAGAGTTCCAAAATTATGGCAATAACTTTACCCGGGCCTTTCGCCGACGTGGTATTTCTCAGTCACCGTTAACTGTCCCCTGTCACCGAGCTTCCCCGTCACAATTATGGACAATAATGGGACATAATTTGCACATTGTCAAGTCGACTTGTGTCCACATAGGAAAGAGAAAGTGTATTCTTGAGCACAGGCAGCTCGGGCCACTCGACCGATCAGTATTGTCGTCGCTCTCTTTATCCTCTACTACTAAGTATGGCCTACTCAGTACAATCTTCATACTATGGCCTCTACCTCTAGATTCCCAATCTACAGTATTATTTACACTCACCTGCAACACCCAACGGTCGCACATGGGTGCCACACGGGGCATTGAGTCGCTCGGACCTCGTCCGTATATTCTCTTCTTGCCAGTCTTCTTCTCCTCTCTATTTTTCCTCTTGTTCGATTCCATTACTCTCTCCTTAGCTTCTTAGCCCCTACCTCACTAATTAACCCCCACCGTTGATATGGAAGGTCTCCATAATTTAGAATTCTTCTCTCAGACTTCCTTTTTAGGAAGTCAATTTCTGTCTGATAATGATTCTACTAATACTACTCTACCAAAAGCCCAAAGATAATCTCCCTGATTGACAGATAATGCATCTTGGTGTGTTTTGTGCGGGTGGGCTGCACACGATTTACCGACTTCGGTGAGTCTGTGTCCTTCCTATTTGGATTTTAACGGCTTCTTTATCACTTCTATCATCCTATGCTACCTTCTATTCAATACCACATTTATTATCACATTTATTATTGCATATTATCACATATTATTACATATGTCTACTCTTCCACAACTAAACGACCGTGTCCAGCGGCCCGGATGGCGTTTCATTAACGGCTCAGTCTGGGGGCGGCACAGCATTAGAGAGCGGTAGACAGTAAGTAGAAAGAGTAGCAGAAGGGTAGAAAGAAGTAGACGGAAGATTACCCCGTCTGCCCGTGTGCATTTACCAAAGGAAAGGCAGAGGGCGGTCATAGAGACACGGCATTGTTTACCGTAACACTGACCTCTGATAGTCAGACTCTCAGACTCTCACACGAAACGAGAGACATCAGGCATCAAACACCAAACACCGGAATGGAGGGTGCTCCCGAGTATTGATCTCCTTTTCTTTTCTTTTTGTTTTCTTCAGCTCATTGCTCTTCCTCCTACTCAGTACTATCTCTATTGTTGTCAATCCGGCATGCGATAGACATTCTCTTGTCAATAATTTACACACAGCCCACTGTTGTTTACCGCTCCATTGTTGCGGCGTATGGAGTATGCGACACTCTAGCCTACTCTGTCGTTGTCTCATGTTGCTCGCAATTTGTTTTCACTTTCAGCGGTTTGGGTTCTCAGAGAGGAGGCCAGCCACTGTGTCGGATACGCAAAGAGCACTCAGGGACACGCAATTGCGCCTGGGGTTGGTTTTGGGCATCGGTGGGTTGATTAACTGATTGATTGCGGAAAGTGCACTCTCCAGCGATGTTTTTGGCATTCTACAAAATAACAAAATAACAAAATAAGATGAGACAGGGGATGTCCGATGGCTGGCAGATTGTATCTGTAAACAAGGGCATCGTCTTTGGGTGGAGCGGGTCGGTGAAATATCCGCCTCTGATTCTCTATTATGAGTCTAGTCAGTAAATGGAGCGAACATATCCGACCCCATTTCACACCGTTTCGGCTCTACTCGCCACTAGACAGACTTTCCCCTCTCTCTATCCCTCTTTTTATCCCCCAATTCACAAGTCGGCCTTGACTCGGCCGTGATTGACTTGGGAGGGGGATAAATATGTGCTATTCTTGTATAATGTAAAGAATTATCCCGTTATTCAACGCATTGATTACTCTTTTAGTCTTTTAGTATGCTCGGCACCATGAGTGATATACAAGAATAACCGACCGCTGTGACGGCTCGTCACTGTTACTATTCCGTTCTGTTCCCTGTACACTCGCTGTGATTAAGTAATTGGGTCTCGACACTAACCGATGAGCGGGATAGATACTCCGTCAGACAATACGAGCAGAGTCTAAAGCGGCAATAAAGAACGCTCTGGCTCGGAGGTCTGGCGGGAGACAGGCTGTGCGTCGGAATGTGTTCGGAAGCCAGCCAATGACTAGCAGCACATGCTAGCACTCCATCTTATGTACAGCATAACACAGTGACATTATCCCTGCATACAGTATACCTCCATAGTATACCTCCATACGTACTGGAGCATACCATAACATCATAGCACATCATAGCACTACGGAAGCGCACCTCCGTGTCTAGGCCTCTACAAAATACCGCTACTGGCACTCTAGTGACTCTAGACTCTATTAAAACCAATAGACATATCTTAATAGGCATAGGCCTGTATTTACACACAGCTGACGGCCCAGACTACTAGAATCTGGCCGTCTATTCTCATCCCTACAGCTCGGACATCTCCCGCTGCATGTCTCATATTCCAGCTGGTCAATACCGGCAGTACTATCTGATATCTACTGATTTGCGTTATTCCTCTGCATGTCTCTCCTCCCTCTCTGCCCTCCCGGTTGTCCCTCCTCTCTGTAATGGCCTAATGCCCTCCTTGCGCCGGCCCTCTTCCGTGTCTCAGTCCCTCTCTTCTTTCCTTTTTTCCTCTCTTTTTCCTCTCTTTTTCCTCTTATCTTCTCGTCTATTCAGCTGCGCTTTACTGATCGCCATTCCACGAGTTAAATCAATATTTATAAAGAGGATATTATGTCGTACAGTCTAGATGCCAGTCATAGCCACTGCATATGTAAAACGGAAAAAAGGTACTATTCAGCAACTAACAAAAGTAAAAGGGCGTGTGCATATTGCAGGCCGTCTTATAGGCTCGCAAAGGCTGCAAAGGGCTCCAAAATGCTCCCAAGTGCTCTATTACGATGCTCCTGATGTGAGTCAACGAGCGCGCCCCACCCAGTACTAGATTTACAGCCAGCCAGAGACGAGCTGTTTCTTGTTTCGTGTGGTAGTGAATGGTTGTTTGCTCAGACAATAGCAAAAGAAGAAGCGGTCAATGGCCGAGGACGGATGCTCAACGGTAAACGGAACCAGTGGGGTGTTTTTTTTTCTTCTTTTTCTTTCTTTCTTTTTTTCATGATATTGTTTTTCTTTATATCAGTGCTTTTGCGCTGTTTTACAATCAGGTTGGGTTTTACTTGATGTTGTTTAATTTTATTGATTTGGCCTTCATATAAAAGTGCAGAAAAAAAATTGCATGATTTTGTGCGTTGTTTTAATTTACTATATTTTGTTTATATTAATATTAGTATATTAAACGATAATTATATTAATAACTTGACAGTATTCTGACGCAAAATACCCAATCAAACACTGCCTGACCGCAGGTTCACCACCCCAACACTATTGCTTACCGCCGCATCGCCCTGTTGTGAATAAGACGATTCGCCGACTCTCGCTGTGCGCTGGCCAGTCGGTGTTGTCACCAGCTCATGCACTGTCCAGCTGGCCGGCACAACTGGCACAGCTGGCACAGTAACCGTAGACCGCATCACAAGATAGATAACCTGAACAGCGACTCTACACCACGATGCGGTCAGATTTAAATAGATAATAATCAAATACTAGCTGCCTACCAGTTGCCGCCGGCGCGTGCATTGGGCGTCGATGCCGCCAATTGGGTTGCCATGGAAAAAGGAGGGGAGGTGCTGTTTGAGGAAAATAGCTACCCCTCCCCCTCTACGACTGAGCGACTGAGCGACTGAGCGCGTCGACGCGACGGTGAGCCTTATCTTTTATCGGGAATATCGATTACCTACCATGTATCATCTATTACCTCAGTATGGCGGGGGTGCCGTGTTCTACCGTGTTTACCATACAAAACAGGCTCTGCCATTGTCTGCCTCTACTGTTGCCGCTCGCTATGACGACCACCGTAGACGATTTATGGCTGGCTGATCAAAGTCTGGGGAAGCCCGCGAGTGATTACTGTGGTCATCTTACTATCTTACGGTCTTACTGTCTTACTGTAAGATAATGACAATTTAACTGAGGGATAGTTGATGAAATGCCAGATGCCTACCGTAACTGCACATCAGATGGAGGGCTATTTGTAATGGCAAGTGAGTCAGGATGAGCAGGTGAGCAGGATGAGCAGGATGCGCAGAGGAAGAAAGGATGAGAGGACGAGGAAACGTCACCTTGTGCTAGTGTAAGTACACGTCTGTGGTAGTATTATGTCAAGGTACATTAGGCCCGCCCCTCATGCTTGATGTCTTACACTTTAGTATGTATGATTGCATTTGCACGACATGTGTCTTGCACGAAATGAGTGCTTATTCGATCGATGAGTCTAATTGATTTGTATTGTTTTATTATTTATTATTTTATAATCTGTATAAATTGTATTTCAGTAATAGTAAAGAGGACCTGATATGTGAGATTCGAGAATTGATTGTGCCCAAGATGCGACGGAGCCAACAGACACTCGACGCAAACAGCAACAATAACCCGCTGCCCAACGGCAACGGATAAAATAGCAGCTACTCCGCAATTACAACAGCTACAGATAGCTACAGCTACAGCTACAGCCAAGTACAGCTAACAACTCTAACATTTGTTTGCAACATCAGCAGCCACAACAGACTCGTCACAATAAAAAAAAAATCAAGTTGAAATCACAAACAACATCAGACACACAAAATTAGCGCGGGCTTTTTTGCACCGAATATGCGAGTTGACTGTTTGATGGTCTGCATATTGCGTCTGCCTGCCATAATAAGATGCCAAAGTCTACCCCTCTACCGTTTATCTCCTTACTCCGGCACGCATCGCATGTCAATGCCTTTTCCGCTCATGCATCCCATCGTAAACTCTAGCGGTGAGCATCATAGGATCGTGATTCTGGAATAATAATAATAAGAATAAGATTGACAAAAAACACGTACTTGCTGTTTCATTCACTTCTCTTTCCTAGTTTTTTCTCGATTTATTATCCAAGTCTGGTGCGTTTTGTCTCGCGACCGACTTGTGACCGACTCGAGGCAGATTTACTCGTTTACTGTGGTTATCGTGGCTGCGTGGGTGACAGCGCCCAGGCAGCGGTCTATCGGAGATGGTCGGCGAACAGCAGCCAACACCTACAGCCCAACAGCCTAATAGCCTAACAGACACCAGTACAACACAACACAAATGACACTGTATTTACAGCCCCAGCACATGTTGGTGATTACTGTGTGATGAGTCCGGGAACGCTCCCCGTGACGTTTGGTTCTTTTATTTTGAGCGTATCTGTTTTTTTTTTTTTTTTTTTTTTTTTTTTTTTTTTTTGCTTTATTTTCTTTTTCTCTCTACTATTACTCTATTTGTAAACTGCGGTTGGACAAATTCAATAAATATAACAAAAGTACACCACTTGTAATATCACTTTTGCGACGTCTATGCACGGTCAACAATTCTCATCGATATCGAATAGAAGCGGTCAGGATGAGTGGGATAACATAAATAATCTCAACGGAAGAGGTCAAAGTTTAAGGGCTAAAGGGCGAAAGGACCAAAAGACCAAGCAAGGGCCAGGACGAAAAAAAAAAAGAGCGGTGGACAAAAGCAAGACTGAGCGTGGGAGAGCCATGGGGAAGCAATAGCGAGGGGAGAGGGGAAGGAGTGTACGAGTGCGCCAGCAAGGACTGTGCTCTCGGGTAAGAGGCGGCAGTAAAAGTGTGAAAGCACAGAAGAGGAAAGAGAAGAGAGAGGAGAACCGGCTTCTTCCATAGACAGGCCGAGATTGGCAAGTAGCTTTGTACACCGTTTTTGACCGTATCTGTCTCACCGTTTCCATCGCAAGAAGTGGAGTCCATTCACTCACAAAAAGACCCTTGCCCATACACCCCACGCGTCGGGAACTGCTCCGTTTTCATTTTTTTTTCTTCATTTTTTTTTTCATTTTGCTCTGTACAAAGGTAAGATACGTACCCCTGCGCCCTCACAAAATACACCCCCCATCACCGCCAGAAGCACTCGCACCCTATCGCCTCGTGCGAGTTTATACACGCCCCCCCCCCTGCCACACTCTGGACTCCCCCTTCCCTTGTTACTTTTCCCTTTTTTCTTTCTGAGAGAAGCCGCCCTCTTACACTCCCATCTCAAGATATATATTATTCACTTGTGCCTCTCTTTTGTCTCGTCTCTCGTCCTCTTTCTCTCTCCACAGATTCACATCAACAACAACAACTTCACTTCACTCCACCTTCTCATCACTCTTCACTCTCATCTACTTCACTTACCGTCATACCATATGTATTCCCAAGGGCCATCAGCACTCTCCACAGCTCCACCACAGACTTGATCAACGCAGCGCTCTATACATACTACTGCCATCAACCAATATTTTAAGATCTCCAAATCACAACAACCACACACAACTCACAATGTTCGGCTCCTACAGCTCCTACAGCTCCATGAGCACCGTCCAGATGACGACTCCCATCGACATTGGTGCCAGCACTGCTGGCTCCTCCACTGTCTGCGCTTTCCCCTCGTGGCCGCGCCGTTCCCACCTCGACGACCACAACTCGTCGGCCTCTTCGTTCCTCTCGGACGAAGATCTTTTCCTCGACGACTTTGACGCCTCGTCCTTCTCGTCGCCCAACAGCAGCCGCAGCAACAGCAACGCTAGCAGCATCTCGCCTCCTGCGTGGCGCCAGCCTGAGCAGTTCCCTGTCGCTGAGCCTGCCCTGCCCACCGAGGAGGAGCTCGAGATGCAGCGCCAGCGCCATGCTCACCAGCAGGCCTACCAGCGCGAGCTTGTGCGCTCCGTCCTCAAGGAGAAGGAGAACCGCAAGCAGGCCCGCCGCCAGCGCCGTGCCGCGGCTGGCCCTTCGACCAAGAAGTCGAACAAGCTGACTGCTATCGCAGAGGCTTAAGCAGTTTACTGCCTACTACCTATTTACGGACAACCCAAGAAGTCCCACTTTATTACTCATACAACAACAACACACAGCCGAGCCCAGGCAGACACTCTACTACCCACACTCCATCACCACATAGCCGCCATCGGATAGACCACTGGTCACTTGCATACATCCTTCCTATTTCTCCCATCTCTCACACATCTTCCATCACTCATTCCGACGCCGGGGGGCAGAGCCTCAGCCGCATCTTTTTCGCTTTTCGCTTCTGCATTATACCCCTCTTTACTTGATACCCCTTCTTAATCTTTACCTTTTTTATTTATCTACCATCTTCTCTCTACGACCCGCCTACTCTGCCGCCTATCACGCCTGACTCATACGAGGTCATCGGGCACATATCACACCCAGAACTCCACCATTTCTTTTGTACTTTTATTATTTTACTATTTCTTCTTCTGTTTTATTTACTGGATGGGAATCGGGCATAATCATCAGCGAGCGTTTCTTATTTGTTATTTTTCAGCATTTACTTTGTCATACACATGCATATACGGGCATATTGGGTGGTCTCACAGGCCAAAGGGACATATTGGGCATTCTGATTTTTATTTTATTTTATTTATTTTTTATTCTACTTAGCTTAGCGATTCCATAGTGATACCCCAGCATCAAACTGCGAACAATCAATTACATACTTTCACACACTTCTCTATACCTCTCATCAGTGATGCAAGCATTTTGAACAGCAAGATAAGGCTAAGACAAAGTCACCTGCCCAAATAAGGAGGAGCCTTATTAATTACTATTAACCAACTTCCACTCTGAGACTGCAGACGTGGGCACTCATCATAAACCCTGCATGCACACACTTTTGATTTAGTAGAATTTGAGAACAAAATATTTAAGAGCCATCTCCACTTGGCATATAAATGTTTGATTCGCAAGAGACAAAAAAAAAAAAACATAAAATAGCAGAGAAAAGGTTGGAAACCAAAAAAACTTTGCTCGCTTGATGCGGATAATGTCCGGTAGTAGATGTAAATGTCTTTTTCTTTTGGTAGACCTTTTGGCATATGATTTAGAATTTAGAATTAATAATAATAAAATCTAGCCTCGAGAAAGAGACCCTTTCGGACATGTTTTATTTTGGAAGCGCAAAAGTACTGCACATGGAGAGATAAAGCCGGTAGCAGTTTTCGACGACTTAACAAAGACTAAAATGCAGATGGCAAATACGGATGCGATTGTCTTAGTTTGCATGGATGTTCTTGATTGCAAAAGATCAGTCTCAGTCTCGGTCTAGACAAAAGGGTTTCAGTCTACAAGTCAACGAGGTACTCTAATGAGTGCTTGTCACAACCTCGTTTAAACGTTGCAATAGACAAAAGAAAACATGAAGCAAAGCAAACGAAAAAAAAAAAAAAAAAACGAAAAATAAACCAAGACAAGCTGATGGCAAGATTAGATCACACAAGTACAGCCTATTTCAGCCCGATTTCAAGGACTCAAACACCATGATTGCATCGTGAGACATCCAGACTGAGGCTGAAGTAAGAGTAGAGACATGTTTAGATAGACCCGCAGACCTGTGATCACCAAGAAGAAGAAAGCAAAGGATACAGTGTGAGAATCTGGACAAAAGAAATAAAAATAAAATTCTTTGTAGAGTCCATCGTCTTTGTCATCTTGCAGGACAAAGCTGCTCTTTGTTGAGACTTGTGAGAGTTTCAGGGTCGACTTTCGAGAATTATTGGTAGAAATTGATGGTCTTGCATACTGATCTGGGAGAATATACTACAGTGCATTCTTTAGAAAGTGCCTGAATGCGTGCTGCATACACAAGAGAGAAGGATGGAGGTCGTGATGGGGTGGGCATGATAGACATCACAACACACACACACTCGTGACCGCTTTCGATAACAACGTAAATCCGAGTCGAAAATACTTTGAAAGTGTGGGGGCCTTTATTCGTTATTATGTACATATTATTTAGAAGCGCAGACTTTGGCTCTGTTTTGAGTTTGCAAATCTTGCAAGAAATCATATCTTATGACGACCCCCAAGTCGAAAAATCTAGGCCTCTTCAAGAATCAACTCTTGATAACCATCAGCACAGAAAGCACCGTCTTTGTCTTTTCCTCTAGACTTTTCGTCTCGAGTTCGGCCCGTTGTTCCCCTCTTTAGTCGACCCCCATTCTTTGTGTAGATCCAACGCCCATACACGTCTACTGGTGATGCCTTGCCTAATCCGGCCACAGCCTTGTCCTCCAACAACACACTTCTAGTACTTTTTCACTTATTATAAATACAGACGCCCAACAGTCCGCCGTCGGCTGCGAGAGTTATCCGTGTCTATATAAACTAATAAGTTTAAGTCCGGGCAACTTGATCAAGACGGATGATTGATTTGATCGCCCGGCACCTTGTAGCTCACCTTGGACACGCCTCTACGCCTCTACACCTCCACGTCTCTACACAAGGCCAACATTTCGCCTATTTAAAGAGTGCTGGATGCGGTCGCTTCGACTAGTCTACCGCTGATCGTGTTGGTACCTTTGCTCCATGATGCTCTAGGGACAAGTCGACGGCCACGATCGCACACATGACAAAAGTTGGAGCCGCCTACGTAGACATGCTCTGACTAGAGTAGGTGTAAGATGCATTCAAGTAGTAGTAGTATTTGTTTGCGTGCAAACATCCGCAAGACGTGGACGGAAACAGCTGAGAAGACGGAGAATCTTGATGTAGACAAGAATACGGGCATGTATTGCTAGTCTAAAAATATCACCGTTTTATCTGTGTTTTTCATGATATGATGCCTCCAACGACAAAATGCAATATCATTCACGCCCCTCCATCAGCGTCATACAAAGCGGCGGTTGTACACGTCTTTGATATCTCCACCCCTTACTTTGTGGTGATAAAAGACAATGCCGTTGAGTCTGCCAGTGACCTCAAAGACCTCAAAGACCTCAAAAACCTTAAAGGCCACTGCAAACAAAGAGACCATCTGCGAGACGACCTCTAGCTCCCGCGCCACTTGTCGCCCCTGCTGCGTTTGACGACCTCTCCTGATGACATATTACAACACTTTTCAAGCCAACAGGAAGTCATCTACTGTAGTGACTATAGGTCTCTATAGTCGACGAGTTGGCAACGAAAGCGGAGATGACTAATAAGACGAGGCTGTCGTCAACACCCTATGGCATCAGACATCATCAAACACCACCCTCATCGTCATATACGGACCTGCATATGTGAGTGATTAGGCATCGATGCTTGCTTGAAAAGTCAACTGACATCACCGCACCTACATACAGAATATAGACGACACTGCCTAGGCACCGATAGCTACCCTATAGGAAAGTGCACGCCCTCTCCACAAGTTGGCCTCCGTCGGCGACGGCGATAGGTAGAGGCAGACAAGAGATAGACGTCTAGATTCTAGACATCCAAACGTTGATGCCCGATCCCTGTTCTCGTTCCTTATTCGAGTGTCAAGCGAGCCAGTCGAGATAGGTATCCAGTTGCCGTCGCTGTTCATTCCACAAGCACCGCCTTCTACATACGCCCGCCATATGCAACTGCACGAAATCATCGCCACCGCAGTGCCTCAGTGCCTCAAAGAAGGCACTGGTACTGGCAAGTTATCTCCCAATTGCTCTATAGCTGGCGGTCGCCTGCCACTTCTGTCGACAGCGAATAAGGCGTGATGCTCGTGGGAGGCCCAAACTCGATTGCAGGGGAATCAAGAATCAAGGTGCAGTCGTCACCCCGTCATTGAGGTGTCGGTTGCCACCTGTCTGGAGTCAGTATCGAATATCGAATATATTGACATTGAACACTTACCTGCATTTGCACAGACTTGACACGAGCGCACGAAAATAGGGCTTGCATGCAATCAATAGGCCATATGGCCGGTATGGCCACAATACGTCATGGCGAGGCAGTGCCGGCTTTTGACTTGACCCTCTGGAAACTACGATTGACAGCTACTTGACTGCCAGGCGGCCTCTTCACGAAGAAACAACTCGTGATATCATTGTCGCCGCCGTGGCCGGTTTCTCTCGACCCGGTGGCCTCACGGTGGCCTGGTGGTGGCCGTTGGGCCGCGATTGGTCGAGGCGACGACAGGCAGACGTTTATCTGCATTGGGCTGAGGGCAGTCGTACCATCGGTGTTTGTTGCGTGCAATATCTCATACATGGCCATAGAGTGCTTGCAGACACTCTATCTCATACTCTATCGCATACTATACGACACTCTACGACACTCTATACCATCGATACGAGCCCAACGAGTTCATCGGCTGTTGCACCTTCAAACGCAGCTGCAGCAATCCTTTCCGACAGAGAGGAACATTTGATACGAGCGAATATGCAAGCACTTTACTTTTTGGTTTGATTGTACTCCTCTGTTTCTCTATCACTCTATCCGAATTGATTGCAGTGCACAGTGGCTTCTGCTGTGTGACAGAGGAAATGTGATGACCCAGCATTGAGCAAGCATTACGAAAGGAGACAGACAAAAGACAAAAATGTGACAAAAGGAAAGCCTGGATCTCTCCATCTCTACAACCTACAACCGACGTCTTCACCGCCGCTTGCACAGAGGAGATAAATACTCTTTACAGAATATTGCCTGCACAAAAGGGGAGCCCGCGGAAGCGTCGACAGGGATCGGGATGACGAGGTAAGATCAAAAGAAGGAAGCAAGTGTAGATGGGCAAAAAGACAGCTCTCAAACATGGCCATTGAACACTCGAGCTCACCCGAGTCGACGGGAGAAGAACACGTCGAGTAGCATCACGCTGGCATGCCGAATCTAAATAAAGCTCTCTGTGCATCGCTTGCATCGTTAGGTGCATCTCGACCATGGTAGCATATGCTATTTCCATCCTAATCTTTATCCTTATATCTTATTTTAGATTTCATACTTTATGTCGTTTTCTTTTCTGCTCTGCTCTTCCCCATTCCTCTAATAGCCCCCAATGTCTCCTAATATCTTCACACACCATACTCCTCACATCGCTTCGCTTCGTAGACTTCCTATCCATGCAGCCAAGTCCTAGTGTTCTAAAAATAAAAAGGTTAAAGAATATGCTACTCTACTGTACTCTACGTCGAGCTAGTGTCTATGGGTTTATCGAGTTGATAACGTCTCATGACCGAGACCAGACTGCTGTTTTCTGTTTACTCGAGTATCTGATCGAGTGTCTGGTCTGCGTCGACTTGACGACACTCTGCTCCAATACCTATAGTAATTCCCCAACACGATAGGCTTAACTCATTCGACATCTATTCATGTTGCCTTCCAGTGTCAGCATGCGGCCGTGATCGCTGACCACAGAATCTCCCAGGCTAGACAAGCAACCTGATGAATCTCATCACCCTATCATGCTCCCCAACACCCTTCTTCCCCGCCTCGGACCAATATGCCAAACCGACTAGCTGTTGATATTGATATTGATTTTTATTTTTTCTACAAATTCTTCACACGGCGAATAGTCGTATTAGGATATGATCAGTCCTTGATTGGAATCCGCCGTCACCGTGAAGCGAAATTAAAGGTTTAGCTGAGTAGACCGGTTTTCTTCTTTCTACTCATTTTTATCCTGCTTTTTTGTTCTCACCGTTGATGATATTCTTTGTCATCACACCTTGTCGAAGCAAAACGAGAAATTGAGATGGCTGGAGCGGAGTGTGATGTGAACAACCACTCCGAGAGAAGAGGAGCTATGCATCCTTCGCCCGTCCACGGTATGCTCATCACACTCTGAGCATTACTCTCATCACATCATGCAAGCCTGACCTAGAAAAAATACTTTGACCTAAACAGAAAAGAGCATATTCATATTCAGGGATAGGAGCAAATCCATCAGAGAACGGGAGCGGGCAGTCCTCCCGCAGACTAAGTTGGCTAGAGTGGCAGCTAGGCTCTATTATTATGGCTGTAATGCAACCAAGGAAACACGATTAGGCTCTCTAGCTTTTGTTTGCGCTCAGCGCGGTGTGTTGCCTGAATAAGTTTAGAGACCGTTGATTTCATTATTGATGAATCTTATTAGACCGGTCGCAATATTGCTCCATAAGCGGATGATCCGGGTAGACGAAGAATAATAGGAAAATAGTCAAGTGTAAAGCATAAAGTAAAGAGTAAAGAGAAAGTAGAGAAAGAATGAGGCTGGCCTTGTACGCTGTAGTACAACAAATTGTCCGTGATAAACCTCCGGATCGCCTCTGCAGTTTCCCTACAAGCACAGGCAGCTGCGAGGCGAGACAGGCAGCGGCCTAGAAAGCGGCCTTTAAAGCGGCCTGAATATGACTGCCTTAAAGTAGGTGGAGTTTCAAGCAGACTTGTTTTTCATCGGATGAATATTTTGTTATCCGAATTTGCCTTCTGTTGGATGATCATTAAGATGGTTTGATGGAGAACGAGGCGAAAACAAAAGAGACGCAAGAAACAACGATGAGAGACATAGACAGACGACGAGACAAGAAACGACAAGGAACAACCCTTGTCAGCACAGACCAGCCTGCCAATCTCCAGTGTGATGTGATTCAAGGTGTGATTAGCTAGCTTATGGAAGAAGTACATAATATGTGACGACCCCGGCCTAGCCCCCAAGAATTAGGAAAGATCAGACAAGAGAGGAACTGGTAGACCCAAGGTGATATTCGGTCGCAGCTTCAAGGGCCGCTCTATGATTGAGAGAAATACTTTGAGAGTCGTATGTTGATAATGCTCGACAATATGTGCTGCAATAAGGCGCAAAACGTTACAAAGCAGTTATATGCCTAGTATTTTTCATCTTATTCTTTTACTTTATTTATTTCATTATTTATTCTTTTACAGCACAAGGTGGTATTGACCGCCACGGCATAAAGAGAAAATCAAAGCGAGATTTACTTCTCACTGAGACTTTTCTTTTCTTCGGTTGAGACGACGGGATGTAAGACGGTGAATCGGCACCGAAGGATCGAGCTGAAAGCCTGTAGTAAACCAACATGCATTCAATGTTGAACCAGTTGAACCAGTTACTTTTGTTTCGTCTCCAGTCGTTTTCTTCTCTTCTGCTCTAGTCGGTGAAGCAAAGGGTGTCATCATTTCGTTACAACGACAATCACATCACATCACATAGAGATGAACTAGAGCCTTCACCTTTGATGTGATCAGCAACTCTTTTCATGCATGCGGACATGCCGTATTAGAGAATGAAGCCTTGCTCCATAAAGACAAGGTGGAAGCGAAAATCATCCCGGAAGACTCCCGATAGTACCTCTTTTTCGCTCTATGCTTCTTGAACTAAACAATATCATCCCTGTTATGATTGCCATCGATTCATTTAACTCTTTTGAAAAGGGTATGTGCGGGAACAGAGCACGGACTACTCAGTAAGGCAAAGGCTTGACCGTTGCAATGTGCATTTTGTTGCTGTTTTGTTTTTGTTTTTGCACTTGTTTGTAACTTTGTTCACATTACAATACGTTAATCACCTTTTGGCAGCCTTGCAGGATTTCTATCCCGAATATCATTTTTTAAATTAGTACCTGAATGAGCGGATTGTGAGGCTTTAATGGGATAAATGAGAGATCTGACCAAACAGTCTCGCCTGTATTTATTAAATTCCATAATCACCCTTTTGGTGCCCAAGTAAGATCATGATAACAAGATAATGATCAAGTGCCACGAGGCAAGGCTGGCCCGGATAAAACGCCACAGGGATTGCAATTTTATGATACAAATATCCCAAGTACAGGGTCATAGTACGGTGTGATATCTGCGGCACCCGCGCTGTCGTTTGATAAATACGAATTAGCTACAAGATACACATCTGCAAAACCTTGGCCAGATTATCGCATGCTGAATTGATGTGACCGGGTCTGAGGAGGCAGGGCGAAAGCTGAAATGGAGGGTAGCAGTGCATGAATTGAATTTTCAGAAACATCATCCGTCTCGCCAGAGATCCAATCCAATGCTCAACGGCATTAATCTATGCCAAAGTATGAAGATGAATTGGCTGGGACTGACATCCGGATCACATCACTATCAACTATCAGCCACAACCATCTGTTTAATTAATAACTGTAATGCACAGGCGCTCTTTCACGTCAGTCGACAGCATACACTAGTACTATATCACAACATCATAATATCACGATACCACGATACCACGATATCACAGCACAGAATCACTCAATATACGGATGTCGTGAGTATACTACAGTCAATGTGAGGCTGCATTTGTGCGTAGTGGTACTGAACATGATTGATTTATCTCTGTTACATGCCAAGTCTACTTTGCTGTTTGCATTTTATCAATGTTTATCAACTCCAGCTCAACATTCTCGTCTTATGTTGACCTCATGCTGTCCCTCTGTAACCGATACACCTACATGCAGTGACAGTGCATAGAGACAAGATACATTGCAGCTTCCAATCAGCACATATTACCAGAGACAGCCAAGCACAGCTGGGGGGAAACACGCAGAGAGACATGCAATATTGATACCTAGCATCGCATATGCAACGAGGGATAGAGGGGAAGGAAAAAACAAAAATAAAAAAACAAAAAAGCTTATATAATCATATCAGATAAGCTCTTGCATTGCCGTTAGTATCGGAAGTGGTAATCTGCAAGATAGTAAAGATATGTTGCCGCTAGAGTGAGTCCATTACAAGGAAGGTCCCTGTTCTTTGTAAAAGGTTGTCGCCATGCCGTAGGCTACTCCCACCAACAAGCCCCCAAGCTGTTGCGGTGCTTACCCGCAAAGCTCTCCCGCTCGTAACATCAACCCGATAATAGCGTTGTTAAGTTACAGTCTCGTGATCACATAACGTGACAGAAATGTACACCGTAAAACACTGTATGAGTTGAAAGAGGCAAATAGAAAGCAAGATCGGGAAGGAGCGGCCGAGGCGTGACTAACATTACATGCTCTTTCCTGTTCTTCGTCCCTTCCTACATTACTTCCTACCCAATCCTTACTAAATTACTAAATGACTGACCGCTGAGACTGAATAGTGACTCTAGAAGAGCTTCGTGGTCACATGCTCAGTCACACGGTCATTTGATTCGTTTCTGCAGATTCCTTTTTTTTTTTCTTCTCCTG
This sequence comes from Ophiostoma ulmi, assembly GCA_029298715.1. Taxonomy (NCBI): domain Eukaryota; kingdom Fungi; phylum Ascomycota; class Sordariomycetes; order Ophiostomatales; family Ophiostomataceae; genus Ophiostoma; species Ophiostoma ulmi. The sequence goes on along the minus strand of JANSLN010000002.1, from coordinate 603,768 downwards.
TGTTTCTTCTCTCTTTTTCCCGTCTCTCATCACTCTCTTACTCTCACTGTTGCTCTTAAGCACCTCATAAACTATCCCCACACACTTGTAAGTGTTAGTCGGCACCCCACTCGACTGACCCCTGTCAAGATGATGGCGGTTAGAGGGTCCATATGATTCGCCCGTGGCCGGCACCGGCGTGCAGCCATCCTTGCTGACGGCAGCCAATCTCTAGCTCCAACGACCCTGTCGCCAGCACACTTGCAGATCCACTCGGCGCTAACAGTAGTATCAATGTATCTTTGTTTTACTTGGAGTTTACCTGCAGAGAAGCAAAGATTCATTCACCAACCAGGCCTGGCCGTGGCCACATGGAGTAGGGCATTTCCGACTATGGAGGTAAAGGTGCAAGTAAAGAAAAGATAAATGAACCAAGACTCACATCTAGTATGCATGCAGCTACATGCGCAGCCACGAGTTGCAAAGGGACAGCGCACCACGCACCCGACCGCTCTGCCAATGCCCTCTTCCACGGACATCGACAGGCGGCCGCAAACCAGGCCAACAGACAAAGAAATCCTACTTCAAGCTAATTATGGCAGTTAATGCACCATAGGTGTCAATTGATGCGAGGCGAGAGACGTACGAATCTCAAGAGCTGGACTTGGACCTCAAGGCTAAGAGCTACTTCTTATAAGTATAGCCCCACTTGGTCATCTAGTGTTAGTACACCCCTGCCGCTCTCTCTCTTATTAGAAACGTTTTCTCTGTCTTCACAGTATCTCCTTCACTCTCCTCCTTCAACCTTGTCGTTGGGTGGTATTCACTGGCAGGGATTATCTCAAGCAATGTGTTTGTGAAATAAGGATATCAAAATACTGAGCCAATGGCACCGCATATTCAGCACTTTTGGTTTGCATTGCAATGTCGACGCTTTCGCGCGCAATTCCCTGACTCGGTTGGAGGCTGGCTGGCAGTCAGTCGACCTTTGACTGTGCCTGGCCATGGCGGATCGTGCCTGGCTTCTGAACCCTGATCTCTATCACCGCCTTTTCGTTCTCATGCTTGCCTTTTTGCCTTGTCGAGTTATTCGCCTCATCCCGCCTTCTTTGCTCTATTTGCCTTTGGGCCTCGTCCGCCTTATTCTCTACGCTTGCCCGGTTTCTACAAGATGTTCTGTCTCACAAGGCCGCAGCTCGGCCTGTATCGGATACCCTTGTCCAATCTCAATGCGCAGTCTGTAGTATTATGTATCTTAGAAAAGTTGCTCGCTCGTGGCATTGAACGGCTCTTCTCCTTTCTCATCACTGCGCTTCGCTCCTTCCTCTTTTTTTGCTTCCACCAACTTCATGTTCTTTCCATTTCCATCATCAAGGACTGGACTGACGGGCCAAATGCAAGATATTATTAGCTTCTCATGCGTCTCTCCTGTTTGCTCTTGCTCTATCCGTTCAATTCATCTGATTCGTTCTTTCCTCTTTTCGTCCCTTCCCTTTACACACTAATGTCAAACAGTGCTGCACTCGTTATTCGCTATTGCCTCTGCCCCCCGGCTGCACTAGTCACTTCCGCTGTTGATCCTGTCTGCCGGCGGCCACTTGTATCTCGTGCATCTGCTCGTCGACTCTTACTCTCTATCAACTCTCTTAACTCTCTATTATCACTCTACTCTCTCCCGCCATCAACGTATCATTGTACCTGCACCCTGGTCACAACTCGACCCCCATATTTATTTTCACCATTGTATGGATATGCGCTCGAGTGATGCCTCCCCCTGCTCTTTCCCGCTTGCAACTTTGCCATTTTTATTAAATAGTTAAATGTATATATTATCTCTAGCCGCTTTGTTAATTTGGGTCGTTCTTTCCCTATGCATACAGATACAACCACCAATACCTGCCGCCTGAAGTGCTAACAAGATGCAAATGAGAGAGGTCAAGGGAAAATAAGGAAACTGCATCGCCCTGTACCTTCCTCGCCCTGTCTAGTCCAGCCTGTTCTTTCCTATTACAATCTTGGAGGACATTGACGTGTGGTATTTTGTTTTCTTTCCTTTACATCTCTTCTTCTTCTCCTCTCCCTCCACTTCTACCATATCCCATCATTCCTCATCCCAGCCCACCACCTCTCCCTCTCTCTGCATCACCATCCATCCACCGGCTCTGCAAGCTCGACCAGGCTGCAGCACAAGCGCCCAGCACACCCACTTTGCATATCGGGTTGCCTTCTTTTTCTATTTTCTTTTGGTCTTCTACTCTCTCTATTTCTTCTCTTTCATTCTTGCCCTCTCTCTTTCTCTCTCTCACCCAACCTCATACAGCCAGATACAGCCGGAGCTTCACAGCTACCACCACCACCTTGTACTCACACCACACCACACCATCCACAGCAACCGCACCATTGATCACCACAGCTTGCCGCTGTGCCCTTCCCTGTCGTTCTTCCTCTCGACTGCGTCTCTTCCTCGCACAGCGCTATATTAGACGAAGTCCCGCAAAAAGATACATTGCATGCGTATGTATCTTACCCTTTCTCTCTCTCGTTCGTTGCGCTTTAAGCTCCCGGCATCCTTGTAGGCTTTGCGTGTGCCCAACGGCCACTACTACTCTTCCTCCCACCCTCTTTCTTCATCTCTCTTACTCCATCTTCACCACTTCACTCTGTTGAGTTTTTTCTTTTTTTTCCCTTCATCTTTTTTCCTGCCCACACACATTCTCCTCTTTCTCTCTTCTTCCCCCTTACCCCTTTTCTGCTTTCTGTCACAGATTTCTCCATTTCTCATTCACATCTGTTACGCGCCTTGGATAGATTTGGATTCCTCTCTATCTTCTTCACCCGTATCAACATCCCATCTCTCCCTGTCTCATATCTGTGTGTTTGTCTGCTTCAATTTGAAAGACTGTCCAGCCTCACTCACTCACACCAGCACTAGATAGACCTCGACGACTACTTCAACAACACTCTCGGTTCTGCCAACCTCTTCCGATATCCAACACTCAGCCCACGCAATCTTGCTAGGCCCGACTTTGCGACCCCCGCCGCTGTGCTTCTCGTACGACTACCGGGCCGCAGCATAGGCTTCTACTCCCCCCGGCCCGCCGTTATCGTGACTCGTGATCCGGCATAGTTGGGGATTTTTAACTTTCAAGGACTCTCGAGGGCTACTGGCATATCTGCAGAAGTTTGAAACAAACATATCGATACAGTGTCTAGCACGCACACAACTGCACACAGGTGCACAAAATTGCAAATAAACAGGAAGTACACCGACCGCTGAGACATTGCATTAAGCACCACAGCAAGCAAGAAACGACAAACTAGTCAACACAAGTCCGTTGCTTGCATCTTCAAAGTCAATCTCATTTCATTTTTGAGCCACCGCCTGCTGTACGCCCCAAGGATACGGCACCCTTCAATACCCAGTTTTTGCTTGAATTGTCTCGTCCTCTCGATTTTCGATATCAGCTGCGCTTAACACATTTGCGCTACCGCCTCTCTCTTCCTGCGGGTTTACCGCGAGCAACACTCCTGCTTCCTGCTTGTCCGGAACACGGCCTTTATCAGCCTGTTCTATGTGACGACCGGGGAGGCGGAACCGGCATCATCGTGTAGCTTTACCGCTCGCCCCTTGACTGTCGTGTGGCATCCATTGTCTCTCTTCTTTGCTTTTATATCCCCTTTTCAACTACTTCGACATTTCCGAATTCCATACTGCGCTACCGTGCGCCGTTCTATACCCCATTTAGGTATGCCATACATCAATCTGATACCTTGTTTTGTGGTCGCTGCACGTTTTTATTTTGTGTTCGTGCAACCTACCACCTCTCTTGCATACTTCTCTGTTGCATCTATGCTTTCTGGAGTTTTTCGATCAACCCCGGGCCTCGTCACACATTGTATCCCTTCCGAGCCCGTTTTGTGCCCCGAGGGGGTTTTGGGTCGAATTCGTGAGCCCTGCGTGTTTGCTTGATTAGCTGTTCAGCTGCTCGTCTTTGTGTGCCCGGTCATTTTATTCACTCCAGTTTGCTTGTTCCTCACATGCTTGCTGTACGCTGTTTATGTTGATTCTTGATCTATCCGATATCGTGGATCTCGTAAACTCTGCCCTCCCCTGTTGCCTGTCTTTATCATTGTCTTATCTTCTTCCTGTCTCCTTTTCTATATCTTGTCGGTCAAATACGTTGGGAATCCAAAGGCTAACCATAGTTATGACACGTTCTAAACAACAGCCACTCAGAAATCTAGTTGACGAGCTCAAGCTCCTCACCAAACGTTAGAAATGTCTGCCCCCGGATCAAGACCAAGGCAGCGCTCTACAGCAGAGTCCTCCTTGGCTTCGCGCGAGAAAATTACGTCTGCTCAAGACTACACAATGCCGCCCACCACAATCAGCAAAATGGCTCGCCATTTTGACCCTTGCGTCGCCACAGCCGACATGTTCCTCTATGCTCAAGGAAACTCTGTCGTCTGCTGCCACCATGACACACTCGCAATCGAGCGTCGTTTTTCCCGACACCCCGACGAAGTGATATTGCTAGCTGTCGACAACATGAGCGAGCGCGGCGCTGGCCGCTTGGTGGTCAGCTATGATGCGAGCCAGAACGCCATTGTTTGGGACGTCATGAATGGCAATGAAGTCGCTCGATTTGCTTCATTCAGCAATCTGACGGCCGTTGCCTGGATGCGAAATGGCGCTGTTGCTTTTGGTAGGCTTGCTCATTTGTTTCCAATGTGTTAAAGTGTTTTCTTTGAAAAGGGGTGCTTTTGCGCACTGAGTTGCCAATCAACGACTAACACAAATTCTATAGGTAACGACTCTGGAACAATCATTCTTTTCGAGCCTGAGACATCAGAGCACATCTCCTTCCGCACAATAGACCAAATTGCTGTCACGGCACTGGCACCAGCAGCCGATTGCCGCACGTTCGCCATTGGGTAAGTTTTATGGCCGTTTAAGGTCTATTCTCAAGATTGAAACTAATGCGCCAATAGCTATCAAAATGGCTCCCTCTTGATTTGTCAACTGCAGCCAAGATTCACCATATTACACAACCTAACAACTTCTCGTGGCCCTTCCCCAATTGTTGGTTTGTCATGGCATGCATCTTCAGCCCGCCAGCGGTCGGATATGCTGGCAGTACAGACGTACGACGGAGACCTGAGAGTATGGAGCGTGGCCAAGTCGCACCACACATCAGAGCCTGCCAAGGTGGTTCGCATTTTGAAGCGCACGGAGAACTACATTCCGGGACCAAACTGGATGAACTGGTCAAAGAACGGCCGCATCATTCAGTACTCGGAAAGGTAAGCCCAATGACTGCAATTAACAGAAGCTATAAACTAGGACAGGAATTGATCTAACACAAAATTCCAGCCAAACTTTGTCATGGGATGTGCGAACAAAGCATGTTACGTACGACAGTATCCCTACAGCTGACCGCGTGAGAGGTCTTGCAGTGTACGGACCAGGCGCAAGTCTTTTCACCCTTGGTCAGAACAACACTGTACAACAGTATGACTTGAATGCACCGGCTTTCAAGGTTGCCGATGTACAGCACCCCGCCAACTTGCTGCCCCCATCACCGCCCGTCTCAATCGAGGAACAGGAACGTAAAGCTGCCGAGGAGGCTGCCGAGGCGGCCGAAATTGCAGCAGCAGCTGGTGCAATGTCCGAGACCGAGTCCTTAGTCACGAGAGGCTCCACGGCTGCAACAACAGAGTCCTCAATTTCAGTTCAACTCGATGGTGGCGTTTCCGAAAGTGATGATGATCATCTGTCTCCCTTTGCTCGCATGCAAAACGCAACACATATCGAGGCCATTGACGATTTTGAGTCCGATCGGGGACGGATAGCAAGCCCAGCTCCTAGCCAGGGCTCCGAGGTGTCGTCAAGATCTGGTCACAGTAGTCAGACTCCCAACAATTATCCCAGATCAGCACAGTCTCGCGCCTTCACTGAACATACATACATGTCAGTCGGCTCGTCGCTCAAGTCATCTGCGCTCTCAAACATCAACCAGCAGTACCAGCCTCAGCACAGCAGCCGCCATCCAAGCCACCGACGGCAACGTAGCAACATGCCCAGTGGCGCCAGCGGCGTCTCGGGAACTATGACGAGTACTACCTTCTCTACGAATAACAGCAGCCGCACTGGTGCATCACGCCCATCTCGCCTTCGCAATGAGATCCCCCAGAGCCCTGATGATGCCAAGGTTCAAGACTTGTTCAAGTTCACCCGCAGCCGACTCACTGACGTTCCATATCGCATGCCTCCCTCACTCAACGATAGATCTCGTCTTACCAACGACGACCTGCGTCGCCAGATGCTGCAGACTGTGTTTGGTTGGACTGAGGATATCGAGGATCTTATTCGTGATGAGATGAATCGCTACCCTGCCAATGCTGCGAACCGCATCCTTCTTGCAAAGTGGCTGGGCGACATTGACCCAGATATCATCGCAGCCAGCTCCGAGACAATGACCTCATCTGACTGGATGCTCCTCGCTCTAAGTGGTATTGGCAGCCAGGCAAGCCAGCACAAACTTGGCCGCGCATATATCCAACGTCTGCTTGAGAGTGGTGACCTGAACGCTGCTGCTACAATTATGATTGGCATGGGCGACCACAACGATGCCATTGAAATCTATGCTTCTCACCACAAATACATGGAGGCCCTCCTTGTTGCGTGTTTGTTTTATCCCTCAGTATGGGAGAGGCAATCCCATCTCATCAAGAAATGGGGAGAGTGGGCGATTAAAAATGGCCACCGCGAGTTGGCCATCCGCTGCGCTGCATGCACTGATAAAGAGTCCACCGAGCCGTGGACATCACCATCTGCTGCCCAGATCAACTTTCCGTCTATCTACCAAACAGTCCCAGAACTTCTCAGCCCTCCCCTATCCCCACCAAGTGTGATGCAGCGCGGTCCTCAGCGTAGTGTCGCTAAGTCATCGGCTCTCCGTCTGATCACAAACTTTGGTGACGATGCTCGCAGAGCCAAGTTCTATTCCAACCAGGACGGCGAAGGTGCCACTCCCATTGCTGCAGGCGTGACTCCCATTGTTGAATCTGCCACCACTCCAGCTATTGGAGGCGGTGGTGATTTGACTGCCTTTATTCGCCCTTCACAGCGCAGCGTCTTCAACTCTCCCAGCACTTCGCGTTCGACTACTGGATTTAGTCGGCAAAGACTTGCGTCGATCGGCGAGACACCAAATGATGCTAACCATCCCCGAAATATTCTCAAGGGTGTATCAGCTACACTTAATGATCTTTCTGGTCAAGTGGAAGGCGCTTCCAAAGCTAGTTCTGGAGTTAGATCTCGTAATGACTATGTGCCTGTTGCTCGTGCCATGTCACCCCCTCAGGGGCAGGCCGCCGACAACAACTTAAGCATTGGCTTAGCTCTTCAGCGTGCGTCTACTTCAAGCCCCTTATATCGCCGAAAAGAAGCAAGGGAGCCATCTTTGCCTTCACCTTCGCCCGCATCGTTGGCCGTGCTCATGGATGGGCGGGACAGTCGCAACGGCCCACGCAACCGTATTCCTCACGGGCTGGATCTCTCTATCGGTTCTATTAGCCAGGTCTCCCAGGCCGAGGCAACCTCACCCGAGCGTACAGGTGTCTCGACAAACCGCTACCGCTGGCCCACTCGTCGCCGTGGTCCGGGATCTGTAAGCAGCTCCGTCACTTCCAACTCAAGCGTGTACGGCTCCCGAAGCAGTCGTTTCCGCAATGATGACACTCCTTCCACCGGCAAGACTTTGGACGAGTACATCAACAGCATTGACGCTGCCAAGACCCGCGATCGCAAGAGAAGTAAAGAGCGCCGCCAAAGATCGCGCGAGTCCAGCCGCCATCGCCGTCCTCCAGTCGGGAGTGCAACCCCATCTGCCTCATCTGTCATAACTGTGGGAACCTTCCCCCCTCGCGAGCAGGACCCTGATAGCAACTGGGGCTCGTCTCGCGGCTTTACTTCTAGCAAGTCTGGCAAGCGGTCACCGCGCTCTCCGGTTCCTATGTCACCCGAGGACCTCATCAGTCTTAACACCCCAAAAATGTTTGGTCGCGATGATATCAATGTCAAAACCACCGAAGAAGTTGCACCTCTCACTGTGAGAAAGGCATACTCCTCTCAGCAGCATGTTGAAGTTGCACGCCCATCTTCCAAGTCGCGACCGAGTAGCCGCACATCTAGTCGTGGCCGTGTGGCCCGTGGCAAGAGTCCCGAACGGCGCCCAATCGTACCGGAAATCCCCAGAGGACGCAACACTTCGCGCACTGCATCAGCAGTTCGCTCTCCTTCCTCGCCCCTTCCATTTACCAACTCTGAGGCACGAGGCATCGAGTCGGAAGGAGATGAAGAGGATCTGCGAAAAGCTGTTGAGGAAAAGGAGCGATTCCGTAACCGCGATCGGACCAGCAGCCGCACTCGTGCATCGAGCAAAAGTCGCCGTGACAACTCCCCGGGATCTGTAAATGGACGCGACCGGGCCCAGAACCGCCGCCCTACACCAGTCACTGCCGACCCCATCGATCGTGCGGCTACTGCATTCACTTCACGGAACCATCGTGCTACACCCGGTCCGCCTCCGGCACCTTCAGCCCTTGCCGTTGCCTCTGGGGTTGGCCTTGGTATCGATCGGGAATCTGTTACCTTTAACCCACAGCAAGCTGCTGGCGAGGAGCTTGGAAGACGGAGAACGCAGTCTGCCATGTCAGAATACGCCCATCGCGGTGAACTTCGGCAGATATCAAAGGATGAACGTGCTGAGCGCAAGGCCGCAGCTGCGCGGGAGCTGGAAAACCGCCGCAAATCACTTGTGCGCCACCCAATGGCACCACCCATCATGCATCCTGATTACCTGTCACCTCGGCTTGACATGGCAATTCCAGAAATGAAAGAAGTGAGCATCCCCCCCATGGACCTCCCGATTCGCAGCCAGTCAGTTGAGCCGGAGTCCATGTCCAACGAATCATCTTCACATACGCGGACACGCAGCATGTTTGCATCACGCGGTAATACCACGATTGGCCTTCCTGCCACACCTAAGGCCATGCGGCTGGTTTTGGAGCCGGGTGCTGGTGCCTCGGCACCTGAGGTGCCTCCTATTCCGTCTGGCCACAGTTATTCACAACAGCAGCAGCGGCAAGATCAGCAGAAAAGACAAGCTAGTTCAAGTTCAGGCAAATCCTCCCCCGAGGCTGGTGGCTCACCAAACAACTCCAGCTACGGTTTTCAGCCGGTGCCAGCCCAAGCGCCAGCTTCCGTGGCCCGGCCTGCCAAGGAAGAGACTCTCACACTCCTTCCATCAACTGTGTACCAGCCTCCCACCCCTAGCCGTGGTGCTATCCCTCGCTCCATGTCTGCTCCTCCTCAGGAGCTATTTTTTAACACAGGTCCTATGTCTCAGGGCATTGCAACCCCACGCAAGACAGGTCGCAATAGCTCCAAGCCTAGCATTACTGGAGAAGATATGAAGTTCCTTAACCAGGGAGCTTCATCCAACTCGCAACTTGGTGACACCCTTACTGCAAAGACCTACCGCCGGCCTTCTCTAGATGACCTTATCCCGCCGCCGCCGCCGCCTCCGCCAGCACCACCAATGCTCAAGGAGCTTGCTCATTTGGCCGTGCCACCGCCGCCTCCTCCTGCGCCTCTCCCATTCGGTTCGATGAGTGGCCACAACGCCCCAGTTGTCTATGGTGGACACACGAGCGGAACTATCGAGGTGGTCATGGACGACGATGAGGAGCCGCCAGTTGTGACAGTGAGCCAGCCGTCTAGCACTCAATATGCCACCGTTCCTCCACCTCCTCCACCCCCGCCACCACCACCAATGAGCATGGATGCTTCTCGCAACGGTCACCAGCGCGGCCGCAGTAGCACAGATAACAGCATTGCTGGCCGTATTTCGCGTGCCACAGAGCGGATACGGTCTGCTAGCCGTGGCAATAACAATGCCTCGGTAGTAAGTCGTATTCACTCCCCCGAAATGGTGATGGCGCCTTATGAGAGCATCTCGATTCCCCAAAGCAAAGCGCCAGAAATGACTCATGCTCCGTATGAGAGTGTTCCTGCTTCGATGAGCTTTTCTGCCCGCAACAGTCCTCCCCAGCAACAAATGTACCAGCAGCAGATGCGCACTGGTCTCCACCAAAGTGAGATGATTTAAAGAGCACAGATTGACATTGCTTTCCATTTACTCCATCTTATTTACAACGTCTCGACCTTTTCTTATCACTGTTTTCTTTCTTGACTCTCCTTATACCCATTCTTCCCTATTTTTATTCCCCCCCACCCGCCCCCCTCTTCTGTGCATGGCGACCGGCGTTGTTTAAACCATTTCTCACCATTTCTTGGTGTACCTTTACAAACTTTTACATTTTCTTTTCTGTTTCTTGACTACTCATTGTTCTTTTGCGTTTGCTTCTCTTTTTCCTATTATGTTTCTGGATTTTGGATCTGAGTATGGCTTCTGAAAACGGGTTTCCTTTCATCTTCTTGGCCCTGGTTCTTTGGTTCTTGGATTACAATGACGGAGTGATAAATTCCTTAAAATATATCTGCAGTCTTTCACAAGACCTCTCTGTCATGTCACTGGTAACTTTGCTTTTTAATTTGGTTATAGTTTAGTTTGGACAATAATGCTACATTTTTCATCTGCACAGCATATAATTTGCAAATGCCTGTTTAGTCTTATTACAGTAAGCCAATCATATCAACTTAAAATATGCAAAAATACCAAACGAGTTGCCATTAGCTAGCTCACTAGAAACTCATCTCATCAGGAAGATGGCGTGTTCTGTGATGTGCTTGTTGACCGGCTTGTTCTGCAGCCAATTTATCCACGGGCCCTGGTAGTCCTGGACGACGGGTGTTGCCCATTTGTGGCTTTTCGACAGGTGAGACGACGTCATATGTATCGAGTTGGTTCACGGCATTAAAGGCTATAGCCTTTGTATCATTGGCAGGGGAGTGCTTGGAAGCAGAAGCCGTTGTGGTTTTGTCGTCGGCCGGGATGGGGGGTATAGAATGTCGTTCGGTGGTCAACCCGACTCCACCGAAGCACTTGACCAGAATCTGTGCAGCCGAAGCTCGTTTTTCCGGATTACGCCGACCCATTTCCTCGATTAGAGAAACAGACGTCTCCCGAGCTGCTATGCTGAGGACTGCCTCTTGAATTTTATGGCGCCCCATTTCGTGGACATTGCTGATGCCGCGAAAGCCGTCAATGTCCATTGTCCACAGCATTGTCACATACAGTGACCAGACATCAACTTTTGAGGTTTGTCTTTCTCCAGTATCGATTTCCGGCGCTTGATACATGGGAGTGCCGACGCTTGAAGTTGCAACATTTGCACTATTGCAAAAGCCTAGGTCACCCAGCCGGAAATGGTACTCGTCCTCGCCGACGCGCTTATACAGGATGTTATCAGGCTTGAGGTCGCGATGCACAAAGTTGTTTGCATCAAGGTAGTCGAGAGCCTCGAGCATATGGGTCAGCGCGGTAGTTGCAATGCCGCTACACAACGCGCCAGGGAGGTTGCTGGTCAGCTTTGTGAGTGTGCCATCCATGAGGGCCATGAAGATGAGAGCCTCTTCGCTTTCCCAGTTCTGGGAGCCGAGGAATTGAACAATACGTTCCTTTCAGCTTGTTAGCAAGGAAAGCAGGGACATCAAGTCATATCTTGGACAGATCAGAAATGATACTTACATGCTACAGTGCCCCAAGTGCCTGGATCTCTCGCCCCAAGTACAGCCATGCTCGCCTATCAGCAAATGCGGCGGCTTGCTTGATGGTTTTGACCGCTACAAACTGGCCGTTGTCAACATTGAGCGCCCTGTAGACCTCGCCGAATGTTCCACGGCCGAGTGCAGGCTGGAATTTCTGGAACCGAATGTTTGAAGGCTGCGTCTGAGCCACGGTAGTCTCGGGCACGATATCTGGGGTCTGGGGAAGCGTGGATTCTGTCTTAAAAAAGCTTCTTTGCGCTTCTCTAACACAGCCTCGGCATTCCTCGCCCATTCGATCTTGAACTGCACCAGCTCCTTGTGAAAGCCCCCCAAGCCAATAGATGTCATGACGGCACGGTTGAGAGCAATCTTGCGTGGCCGGCCAGGCTCAAACGAATAGACCTCATCGCTACCTACCTCCCCAACTAGCTTTGTGGTCTGGCTTACCGACCTGTCAACGACCATGACCACATGGGACTCTGCGTGTAGCTCAAAAGAGCAGTGAAGACGTGAGATCACTTCGCCGGAGACTTTTATGTCGCCGTTTCGCCCCAGAGTCGCAATAGTGCCATGATCGGGACATAATGAGTCGAATTGGCCAACAGCAAGAGATTATTTGCCACCCTCATCCAGGGCCCAAAGGTGTCTGTTGACTGGGTCTTTGACAACCTCTTTTGCTGCAGCGTTTAGAGGAAGTAGGTAAAACAGCACAGAAGACGTAGCCATGGCTGAGAGCAAGTTATGTGAGGTAAAATATGATGAGCTATGTATCAAAGTAAAATGGAAAAGAATCAATACATGGGCAATGGCTTTGATCATATATGGTATCACGAAGGGCTACAAAGAGGTCGACCATTGATGGCTGCTGCATGGCAGTCAATGGGCGCTTCAAACGAGGAGCAGTGTTTCAAGCACGGTTGGTAAGACGGCCAGCTCAGACGGGCAGCTTAAATGTCAAGACTCGATTGCTGCCTATCGATTTCTGAACCGTTGGGCGGCAATAATTGCACTTGTTGCAGTTGAGGGTGACATTGGTGACATGTCTGAGCCTACTCGTTAGTTTGGCCGTTTACTAGACCAGAAGCTAAGATACAGTGGTGTCAGGGACTGGTGGGACCCCTACTAGGGACTTAGCGCCCGACGGTGAGGCGCGTTGGCGCGTACGGTAGGCACCGTTTCACGTGATGCTAATTAAATTGCATCCTACAGTTTTGTTTTGCCCGTCATCTACCTACGGCGATCGTGGCCAACACCCGTATTTTATCGCCAACGCAGGTTCTCTGTCAAAACTACGCGGAAACTCCAGAGAAATCATATTCTGAAATGTTCTTGAGAGGGGGTGCCAGCCAGGCGGTGGCCGACAACTCGGAACACCTTGCACGGGATAGGAACCGCTTCCAGACTTACGATGATGCGCCACCTCCTTATCAACAACATGAGAACCGAGCAGAATTGGGCTTAGAGCCATCAGCCACTCATGGTACCGAAGAAGAACAGCGAAAATACTGCATTGATTGGTATTTCAAAATACTAAACGGCATGGATAAGACGAACCCGCAGGGCCAGTTTGTCATTCAGAAATTCGAAGAAGCAGAACGGATAGCCGAGCAGCGAGGCAGCACTGCACAGGACTGTGCCGGAGAAGCTTCTTTGATAGTGGAAGCGCGATGGCGCGCTCAAGGCATTTGGAGCTCGAGATGGCGCGGGCACGAACCTGGATATCGATGGGCTCACGAGTACCCACTCAAGCGCGAGCCCTCCTCTGACTCTGAGAATGAGCATAAGAACGAAGCCTTGAAGGGGACTCGAAATGGGTTTTCCATTTTCCAACCAAAACATCAGCCTGCCGCCCGACCGCGGCGATTTCGGTCAAAACACGAACTCATAGAGTCTGAAGAGCGGCGGCAGGCTCGTTACGCCAAACGTGCCCACGAACACTCGCTCTCACGGCCATTACAGCAGTTCACAGTCCAGATTGAGGATGAATGCAATCGGCTCATAGAGGCGCATGAGAAGCGCAACGCCGATCAAGAGCCAGCACCACCCACACCTATGCCTCTTGATATCAATACCACGGCATATGAGACAGTCAAAGCACGCTGGAAAAAGAGTGGCATCTGGCGCGCTTGCTGGAGCATAATGCCCGGGAGAGAGTGGAAGCACGAGATTGGTTTGCGCAATCTATTGTTTGAAGAAATGGGAGCCGACAATGTGGCAAAACTCCCGCCAGACTATGTCCGACCAGACCCTGTCCGTGTTTTTTCACCGACACCGGAGCCCGAAGCTGCTCCAGTCTCCCCTGCCCCCTTCAATGGTAAGAACGTCTTCTCAATTTTTAATCCCAAACCTAGCACTGCCACACCCGTGGTTGAGGAGCGTGGAGAAGGCAGCGGCAGTGGCAGTGACAGTCATGAAGTTGCTAATGGCTTCCACGAGATTGAGAATGCAAATGGCGCCATAGGCAAGGGTGGCGGCGATGAGCGTGTCGACGGAGAGGCAGCACAAGACTCCCTGGGCGCTGAATCAAGCGGCACGAATGGCAAGCAGCCAACAAACAGCAATGCAACCGAAATAGAGTCAAACGCGGAACTCGACGAGCGGCCACCAAATGTCAAGGAGGGCGGAGATACACAGGCCGAGTCAGTTCAAGTCGATGAGCATATGCAGGATGCAGGCCAACCGAATGAACAGCAAGAGCAAGATCTTGAGCAAGAACATGAGCAGGTTCAAGACCAGCCAGACGATGCTGCAGCTGCAGCCTCAGCTTCACCCCGAAGAAGCAGTCGTGTGCAGAGCAAGAAGACGGCCACTGCTAGTAGCCCACAACGACCAAGGCGTGCAGCTGCTCGTGCGGGACCGTCTGCAGCGGCCGCAAAGCCACAAGGCATATCGAAGAAGAAGAGTACGCCTGCAGCAACAGATAGCCGCAAAACTAGGAGACGTGGATAGGGAAACGAGTTTGGGCATATTTATTGACATTATGGCGGGCATGAAAAAGCGTGTAAGAGAGATATCCTCATAGCGATGCGATTAAGTTTGAAAGCGTCTTTCTACAGCATTAGATCATTAGTTAGCATTAGTTTGCTTTGGCACAATTTACTGCGTATCATGGAGATTGAGACTGAAAAGTAGATGCTCCGAAAGAAAAAGGATGAATTGTATAAAAATAAAAAATAAAAACGAACAAAAAGAACAAATAATGCCACATCCAGAATTGAACAGTGGATATTGGTGATGTGGGTCTACAGTGTGGGCAAAAAGGCAAAAATAGAAGTTGGCTTCTTCATCTCAAATGCTGCCCCAACCCAGTACGATCGTAATCCAATCCGCCACGCGACGGTGAAGATGCCTCTGCAGAGTGAAGCCTCCCTGAAGTATCATCTCCGATTGCTTAGGGCCGCAAGGGGGTACCAGCATCGTAGGTTTCCCATACGAGTGGGCGGCCACCGCGACGTTCGCACTGGGCGACGCACTGGGTCGGAGGTAATAAATCACCTTCGGACATGGGACAGCAGGAAATGAGAATAGCAAGAGCCGCCTTCCACTTCGACCATTACAGCCAGTGGGGGAATTATCCGCTAGTTAAGCTTATATAGGGTAGCTTACTGGCTTTCTCTAGAAATCAAGCGGTGAGGCTTGGCAGAATCGGTACCTTGCTTAACCTCCCCTTTCACCTCGACGCGCGTGCCCTGGATAAGTAAGGTCTTCAGGAGGTCTACTATCTGCCAAGTGCTGCGACGGTCCAGACTGCGATAGATTGCGGCAGTCATTACACCATACACTCATTCGCATTCAGTTTTCTTTTCTTTTCTCTCGCAATCGTTTGCAACCGCATTCCCCCAATCGATAGCTCCCCTGGCTGGGACCTGTCTACAGTCACTACTACTACATACCACTTCTTAGCAGTCATCATCACAGGCTTGGCACGCGCGCGCACAGCAAGCCTGATCTGACCTCCTTTGTTGGCTGTTGGGCAATCTGTATTTTATATCTAATCACATGCCAAGAAAATGACGCGGTGACACGACACCTCTCTTATTCTTTTGTTCCTCCATCTCTTTTATTCCTCTCATAATATACCCCTTCCTTTACACAACACATGTTCGGCCCGCCGCATCTCGAGGTGCGCCGGCCGTCGCCGACCACGGTCGAGTTCATCGTCACCACCCAGCCGCGCCGTTCAGGCTGGACTGGCCGGGCGCTGGTCGCCGCCGTCGTCACTGTGCGCATCCTGCTAGCTGTCTCAGCTAGCATCGTCCTCTGGGTGTGGTTTGAGAGCAACTGGGGCGCCTTCCAGCAGTGGCACCAGGGCCAAGGCCAAGGGCAAGGACAAGGGCAAGCGCAAGCGCTTGGTCCGCAGAACAGGCCCCAAAATTCAGAGCAGTCATGGCAGTGGTCAACCGACTATAAATACAGAGAGTACAGCAAAGAGTACGGTCGCGCCTATAGCGACAGTGGACGTCGCGAGGATCTGTGGCAGGCGCTTGCTCTCGATGCGCTCGATTTGTTGCTGGCCTCGTCGCAGCAGGCCGTTCCTGCAGCGGCCTCGATCGCCTTCAAGGCAGCCGCCGCACCGCCGTGGGTTGTGCTTCCTCTGTGTGCGGCAGCGCTCTGGGCCAGTGTTGCGCGAGTCCATACGAGCGAGTCTTTATTGGTGCTGCGCGGACTCGGTATCCAGACTCGGTCGACGGGCGCGACCTACCTCGGCGACCTGGTCTCGGGCCTATCTGTTGTATGGTGGGCACTGGCCATGCCAGTTGCGCTGCTGGCCCGCTTCTTCAGCATCTCGCGCGAAGACCCGTCGTCGACGTCATCATCATTAGGACCCGGCGGCTCTGCGCTGTTCAATCTCAGCCTCAGCAACTATGACGGCTACTACGGCGAGCCCACGCCGGCAGCGACGCGCTTTATCCCGACAGAAAAACTGCAAGACCTGCTCGTCAACGAAGCCTTTCGTGGATTCGAGGTGCGGTACTACCTGGTGGCAGTGGTGGTAGCAGGACGGCGCGCGGGTGTTGCACATGGCGGTCCAGGCGGTGGTGAGCGGCGAGGTGGCCGCAGCGGGAAGAACCCGCGCATGTCGGAAGAAGCTGAAGAAGAAGTTGAAGGAGAAGAAGACGATGATAACGAAGACAGTGAAGACTATGGCAACTACGGTACACGGGGCGAGAAGCTGAGAGGCGGCGAGTATCACGGCGACGGAGAGTACTATGACGAAGATGGCGACCAAGACGACGAGAACGACGATGACTATGAGAGCGATGCTCCTGGCAGCAGCAGTGGCGGCAGCAGCGAAGAAGACGAGGCACACGTTGTTGTTGTCTTTCCCAGGCTGCTGCCCGGCCTCGATATTGTGCGGACGGTCTGGCGCGAAGCCAGAGGATGCCTCTACGAGCCCGATAACAAGGGTTAGAACATACTATCATGACGTTGATGATGGACGGGAAAAAAGTGCTGTTTTCTTTGTTTTGTAAATTAAGCCACTGTCACATTTTACTACTAATGATACCACAGAACGGCGAGTTCTGATTCTTATGTCTATTTGATGTTGATGTTGTGTCTATTGGCTCTATATATTCTTATGTTTGATCTATTTACAATGACATTGCTATGACTGTTGCGTCTCGGCGGGCGCCTCGGCCTGTTTCTCGGCCTCTTTCTCTGCATCGGCCTTGGCCTTTGCTTCTGCTTTCCGCGCCTTGATCACAGCCCGCCAATTGCCGGCCGCGCGCATGTCCGCCGAGCTGGCGAATCCTTTTTGCTGTGCAAACCGGTCGTTGACCGTCTCAGGATCCAGTGCCCGCTGCCGCTTGAGCAGCGGCTTGTAGATGCCGCCACGGCGAGGACCGTCGCCGCCCTCAAAGACATGGCTCTTCTCGATGAGCGGTGTCACAGGCGCTGCATTGCCAATAATGCCGCCCGATGCGCCGCCGCGCGTCACTTGGTCGAGCAGGCGGTTCGTCAGGATCTCGTCGATCTTGGCTGCGCGCCACTCGCGCCACAGACCGTCCACAAAGATGCGGCTGTCGGGCGTCTCGACTGGCGGCGAGATCCACTCCAGGGAGTCCTTCCATGTGTGCCACGGGGCATCCGGGGCCACATCGTCGGCCATCTCCGTGTCGTTGGACCATTGTGCGCGGCCTTCTTCGTTTGTTAGCAGCACCTCGTCGGCGAGCTCGGCCTTTTCTTCTGGGTTTTCTGGGTTTTCTGGGTTCTCCGACTTCTCCGACTTGTCGCGCGGGAAAATGCAGTCCCACAGCACGAGCGGAAACTCGTCGGCCATGGCATACGATGGCCGCGACGGGTTGGCCTCGGTGTCGAGCATTGTGCGCACGACATCGGGCGACTCCAGGCCCTGGCCGACCAGGAAGATGATGGCGACCATGTGGCGGATCTGGTGCCACAAGAACGCCGAGCCGCGCACGTCAAACGAGTACACCTTGGGTCCGGGACTACCAGCCTGGGCATAGTGGCCGAGCGCCGAGTCGAGGCCCTTTTCTTCGACAATGTCGGCGTCAAAGATGCGGCGCACAAAGTTGGTGATCTGCTTGTTGGGATCGACCTTGCAAAAGTTGCGGAAATCATGGACGCCGACAAAGTGGCGCGCGGCGGTGCGCATGGCCTCAATATCGAGCCAGCCGTCAGCCGGGCGGCCGTCGGGCGTGGGCGAGTGTGGCAGAGATGCGCCGTAGTAGGCGGGCTGGGTGAAAAAGTAGCGGTACTTGCGCTCGCGGCACGAGAAGCGGGCATTGAATGTGGGCGGCAGGGTTGGGCACCAAGCGAGCACGCGGATATCGGCGGGTAGCAGGCGGTTGAGCACCTTGCAGTATTGGATCTCCTGCTCCCAGGGTAGGCCCTCGTCGTCCTCCTCCTCTTGTATCTCGGCAGATGTCTCGGCAGATGTCTCGGCAGTCTCAGTCCCCTCAACAGCTTCTGTGGCGTCTGTCACCTCAACGGGCTTGACGCGCAGCTTCTTGTTGGAGCGCACGCGAAGAGACACGACTTGACCAAACGCACTGACACCGCGGTCGGTGCGGCCGCACTTGGCATAGTCGCAGTTCTCAAAGTCGACCTCGTGCGCCTCGAGGCCGGCGCGCGGGCTCACCAGGCACGACTTGACGAGCGCCTTCCAGAGCTCCTCCTCAATCGTCGGCAGCGCACCCGACGGCTGGTACTCGAAACCACCATAACGCTTGCCCAGGTAGGCAATCTTGAGCGCAATAAATCGTGTCGTGTACCGGCCGTGGTCCATGCCCTTGTGCTTCTTCTTGGGGGTCGGGTCGGCCAGGCCCGGTGTCGGGTTAGCGCGCTCCTGCTGCTGGAGGGCCTTCTCGAGCAGGCGGATGCGGTCGACCAGGGCCTCCTTGGTCCATCGTGAAAAGTCTGTCATTTCGCCGTTGGCCGTCTTGGCAACCATGGGGGTGAGGTAGGGGGGACAGAGGTGCGGCGGGGTCATGCAGAACCCGGGGAGGTACGAGACGGCGTGCGGTGTGGGCAGCGGCGGTGCGAGGTAATGGGGCTGTGACGGACGGGCTGGTTTGCGCAGGAGATGGTTTAGGATGCGGACGCGGTTCTGGCGAAACAAGTATCGTTTGCGTGGCTCCTTGGGTTTATGGGCGGTCTTCTCGATGTCAATGCTATTGATGTTGGTCTGGACTTCCTTGCCGCTGTTGCTCTTCTTATCTTGCGTAAGATTTTTATCTTTGGAAGTTGGCGAGCTGGAAGATTTAAGACGACAAGGAGTACAAGAGGCAGCAATGAGATGCAGACGAGGCTGCCACCTGGATGCAATGACTAGCGATGACGATGACGATGACGATGTTGTCGAGGCTGAAGACGAGAATGCGAGGATGGAGTGGTGATGGTAGGGAAAAGAACGGAATACCTTCATGCGTATAGCAGTTCAGATTACTCACTACAAGGCAATATGAGGAGTTTACAAACCAAGTTTCTATTAAATTCAAGATATCTCTTACGCCTCGTCGTCGTCGCGATGTCGATTTTTTTTTTCATATGAAAATTATTTTTCTGACGAATAAGAGAAGAGCGCTGTGGCAAGGCACTGTTAGCGCCACAGCCTCCTACAGCCTGGGGTAAAAACGCACATAGTAAAGACCGCTGCCGCAAACCCCCACTAACAGTCAGTAACAGACAGCAGTTATCGCTTGGCCTGGCCTGACACCACGCAATTACTGCGCTATCCATCACTCAGCACTCAGCCCGTCTTTGATCTTCAATCTCTCTACGTCGCCCTTCTAGCCTCTCACCTCGCAAGTGAGATATAAACCTCACACTGCCGGCACCGCATACCATGGCTTCTCTATAAGCTGCACAATACTTTGATCTTCAACAACATTCTCGATACACCGCACATTACACAATGGAGGCCCAGACAGTCTCGATCCTCCTGCTTGGCGACCAAGGCGTGGGCAAGTCGACCTTTATGACGTGAGTCTTGATTGATAGATTGATTCTGTAATGATATTGCTACGACACTGCTATGATACTGCTAGTATGCTGACTAATAACAGCCGCTTGACACTCCTCCACAGAGCCAATCCCCAGCAACAGTCGTCCCAGCTGCTGCGCGACGCCGACCAGCCGTTTGTCATTGACCTGCGCACGCGCATCGCGCATCTGCAGCTCGAATTCTCGGACACGGCCAACCCAGACGACTGGCGCCGGTGTCAACCAGACATGGTCATCCTGTGCTACGACATCAACCAGCGGTCGTCGCTCGTCAACCTGCAGGACGTCTGGATCAAGCAGGTCCGCACCGTCTTCCAGCACTATGACGAGCTGCCTATCTGTGTGCTCGGCCTCAAGCGCGATCTGCGGGAGGAGGGCAACATTGAGAGCATCTTTCCGCACGAGGCGTACAACCTATCGTCCCAGCTGCGCGCCGACATGTACCTCGAGTGCTCGGCCGTCACGGGCGAGCTCATGTCGCAGGTCATGGAGGACATTGCCAAGCGTGCCCTGCGCACAACTGAAGACGACGGCCAATCCGAAGGGGGGTGCTCTATAATGTAGACTGTCTCAATTTTTGGTCACATAGACATCTGATGGACATCTGACAGACGTCGAAAGACATCTACTCCTGGGGAGCAGGCTGGCCAAGAACGTCGGCGACAATATCGAGAATCTCGGCCTGCTGCTCCTCGCTCAGACGGCTCTCGACCTCTTCGATACACGCGTGCAGTTGTGCCGGTGTCGCCGGACGCATGTTGAGGACCATAATCAGCTCGCCCTTGGCCAGGTCGTAGCTGCTCAGGCGCTCGACCAGTTTGGTGATGGCGTCGGCGCTGTACTTGACGGGCTCTTCGCTCAGCGGGCTGGGCGGTGACCGGAAGTACTGCAGAAGCTCGCGGATCAGGGTCTCGAGGTTGCCCGGGCCCCGGCGGCGGTTTGGCTTCTGCTGCTTGGCCAGGCGTTCCTGGCGCTCGGCCAGAAACTCGTACACCTCGTAGTTGCTGAGAAGGGCGTTTTGTGCTTCGAGGATCTTCATGATGGCAGTAGGGGTGAATAAACGTTGAAATTGATTTCGCGGATGAGGAAGAGGGTAGAAATATCGGTTTGCAAGTGTCGTGGCCGCGTCGTCTGTCTCTTACAGAATGCAGAGGCCTCTTTTTTTTTGGTGGGCACCGACTCACCTCGAAAATGAAAAATTATGATTATGTCAGCGGTTTTTTTCGTAGTGGTTTCTTAGTGACTTTTTCCTAGCGATTAATCACTGAGTATTTTGTCTCACAGTCTGAAAGCAGCCTCGAACTCTCAGCGCTCGGTGGCCCACATGCCCCGCCATAGCTCCAGCATTTAACCTGTATTAATTATTACTGATTCTCTCCTCAATCTCTACGATACGAACCCCCACCGCCAATCGCGGCTCTTGTAATGGGAATGAATAAATCTCCCGCGGTTGCATATGTTGTTGATGTGTGATATTGGCGATAATTCCTTCGCTATATCGGCTATATATGTGGTGATATTGTTGAGCATTTTTTACTTTCTTTTATTAGTGAAGTTCTGATTAAAATGCTATTTTTATATTTTAATTAAATAATCAAGTAAAATGTCAGATATCTTTCATCACCATCAAAATGGAAAGAACGATGCTGAAGCGATCGAAACGGGCAAGAGCTATGCCACACCTCTGCGATGCGCAATGTGATTGGCATGATTAAGCTTGATGCCTGCCTTGTCACCATTCGCACCTTCCCCTGTCGATGCGTATGTGTGATGCTTTCTGCGTGTTGATATTACAGCATGCAAGGTAAGAAGCTGCATCGCTCCTGCAGTTTATCGTTTATCTGTCAGAAGCGGGCCTGGCTGCCTATTCTCACAACATCCTGTTTGCCTCAGTCTCTCGTCGCTCCCTGTCTCGCTCTCTGCCCACTTTTGCCCAATTCTACTCAATTCTGCTTATAATCTATTCAGTCTCTTTTCAATTCGCATCTCTTCTTCTTTCTCCCTTCCCAAGGGCTGATCCTTCGGTATGCCTTGATCACATCTCACGTATCCGACGCCCGCCTCTCAAACACACCCGGTCTACTTCCCACCCGCGCAGCAATTGCTTGCATCTTAACCTCTCAGACGGTTCCCCCAATTTCTGTCTTTCTTGCTCTTGCTCTTCCTGTCCCTCTCCCATCAAACAGTAATTAGGTAAGCTTTTATAACGCCAAACTCCAAACTCCATCTCCATCTCCATCTTCATGCCACTGGCCCTGGGGTTCAACCATTCTTTTTCCACTTCCTGTGTACCTTTTGCTTTCCTGCCATGTCACCTCTAGAACTGGCAAAGCATATGTCAAGCTTCCTCCACCTTGCTGCAGCCTCAATAACCACTCTTCCTATCGACTTTCTAAGAGCATCCTTCTTTGTATTCACCAGCCTGTTCTTACGCTTCCATGTCTCACTTCTGCAACTTCTGCAACTTCTGCAACTTTTATAACTCCTGCCACTTCTACCCTGCCACTTGATATCCATCTTCCGCAATCCTTTTTCCGATTAACATCTTTTGCCTTGCTGCGTTTTAGCTTGCTCCAAGTGCCTAATAAGCTAGAGTCTATTATTACAGTATAAAGTGGACCCTTTCTCTTTTTCTCTTTAAATCTTTTATTTTATTATTTATTTATTCCTTTTTTCTTTTTCTTTTTTTCTTTATTCTTTTTGGATCGCCCTGCAAATTTCTTCCGGTTCTCCTTGCTCGCCTCCGTGCCAGTAACGAAACCATAATAGTCTGCTCCTCATTCGTCATCCGGCTTCTTCCTTACTCAGTCTTTAGTTCTTATGGAGTAGAGTCTGCCCCAGCACCGAGAGTCTGGACAGCCGTCCTTTTTGCTTGCCTACTTGCTCTTTTCTCTATTTTCTCTCTTTTTCGATTCTTTTCCCTTTGCTTTTTCCATCCTTGTAATCTACCATCACCAACTTTTCAAAATTCTTACAATATTGCACACATCCCCTCCTCATCCCCCTACTCACCTTTGCAGGTTTCGACTTGTCTCGCGCTCTACCCAGAGTTAGACAAAGCTCGCATATCCTCGGCATTGACCGCCTTTCCGTACCCAGCTTCGATTTTTTTTTCTGCCCGCCCAAAACGATATCGGAGTGTACCAACCAAAACTCATCAGAAAAAAATCACCTCCAACTGCAGATTAAATTTTTGCAGCGCTTTTTCCTGTTCGGGACATCGTGCTTTTTTGCGCGCAACGCCATTCACCTTTTCCGGGCGACTTTGTTCGACCGCCGCCCAGGCTGCCACCTCCCGCTTTCAGTCCTCTCAGTCTCACTTAGACTAGATTCATCTCGACGTCACCCACCCTTCAATCGATACCCATCTTCCCCCACCGACAAATATCTCCATCTACCCTCCCTTTCACCGCCAAAATGGTCAAGAATATCGTCATCCTCGGCGGCAACTCGCATCCCCAGCTGGTCGAGAACGTCTGCAACATTCTGGGCATCCCGCCCTGCAACCGCATCCTTGGCAAGTTCGAGGTCGGCGAGAGCCGCTGCGAAATCAAGGACTCTGTCCGTGGCAAGGATGTCTACATCATCCAGACCGGCGCCGGCTCTGTCAACGATAACTTTGTCGACCTGTGCATCATGATCTCCGCCTGCAAGACTGGTTCTGCCAGACGAGTCACCGCTGTCATGCCCCTCTTCCCTTACTCGCGCCAGCCCGATCTCCCCTACAACAAGGTTGGTGCTCCCCTGACAAAGGGCCCTACTTTCTCAATATCTGGTATCAAGAAGGAGGAGTACACTTTCGAGAGCGTGCCTGCCACCCCTGGCCCTGGCCGCCCCAAGTCTGCTGGTATCAACAACACGGCCGACTTGTCCAAGGCTCTCAGCAAATCCACCATTTCCAATGGCGCTCGCGCTAATGGCGCTGAAGCCGCCGTCGGCCCTTCGGCGGCCACCAATGGCCACAATAGTCACGGCCACAGCGAGTCCACCTCGTCACAGGCCCCTCCCTTCACTACGCACGACTACGCCAACCACACCCTTATCAACGGCTTCCAGGCCAAGCCTGGCTACAAGCAATGGGTCGCCCAGGCTGGTATTCTCGTCGCCGATCTGCTGACTTGCGCCGGTGCTGATCATGTCATCACCATGGACCTGCATGACCCACAATACCAGGGCTTCTTTGACGTTCCCGTCGACAACCTGTACGGCAAGCCGCTGCTGCAGCGGTATATCCAGCAGCACATTCCCGACTACAAGGAGGCCGTTATTGTCAGCCCTGATGCCGGCGGCGCAAAGCGTGCCACCGCTATTGCAGACAGCCTTGGCACAGACTTTGCCTTGATCCACAAGGTAGGTCGAGCTTTGACTCATATTTTGTAGCTTGACACAAGATTACAGAAAGAAAAAAAGAAAAAAAAACAAAGACACAAAAACTAACTGACTAGGAACGCCGACCCACCAAGATCACTGACCGCCAAAATGCTACCATGATGCTTGTTGGCAACGTGACTGGTCGCGTCTGCATCCTCGTCGACGATTTGGCCGATACTGCCAACACCATTACGCGCGCAGCTAAGCTTCTTAAGAAGGAGGGTGCCACCTACTGCTATGCACTCCTGACCCACGGTGTGCTGAGCGGCGATGCTATCCCGCGCATCAACGCTTCGGCGCTCGACAAGATGGTGGTTACCAACTCGGTGCCCCAGTCAGAACACCGGTCACTTTGCCCCAAGCTCGACGTGCTGGACATTTCGCCCGTGTTTGCCGAGGCCATCCGCCGCGTCCACCACGGTGAATCCATTTCTGTCCTCTTCCAGTATGACTGAAGAGGAGGCGTTTTGGGAATGTTTTGACGTTTGTTTTTATGATTTCTTGACTTTATTGGTTCCCGTTGATTACTGTTTTTGTTTTTTGCTTTGATATTCAGTCTGGGTTGGTTTATTCTATAAACAGTTGCGAGCCACATCTTCACATCGACCAAGGTTCGCACACTTGCATGACGTTTTATGTTTTATTTGGAAAGATATGTTGTTGTGTCTTTCCCTTTGTTTTTCTGTTCCTATCTATACTCTTTTCCTTTTTTTCTCTTCAAACCAAAGACAAAACCATTGACCGTTACGTTACCCGTGATAAGGTCGAGTCCTTTAGAGGCAGATGTGTTTTTATTTTGTCTCTTGTCCGTTGGCTATCTGGGGTTTTGGGAGAGGTTATCACATTTTTTGCTTCTGCCTCTTTTTTTGCATATTACAACACATTACAGAGACCTGATTATATTATATATATACATTGGGAGACTGGTTATACACATACATCATTATGACGGCGTTAGAGTGGCCTTTTATTTACCTGTTTGTTTTATTATTACTTTATTGGGCATCTTCATTGAGAGGAGGAATATCAAAACTAGAGCTTATTAAAACCACTATACATATACAAATTTTCATGTATATTCAACGTTGACACATTTGTGGCATTCAAGATGATTCGAATAGACTTTAAAAGTTTGAAATAAATAAGAATTCAGTAGTATAAATTATATAAGCTCATAAGGCTGAATTTGCGATTGAGAGCTCAAAAGCGTGTAAGTCATGCAACGAATCATGTAACGAATCAAAAGGATCATAAAGCAATGCATGTCTTTGCCATACCCAGGCATGTCATCATTTGGTCCGATCCGATCTGAGACAGCGGCACATCGTGATCGGTATTGAAGATTTATGTAATAATTAGATAAAATACAATAAAAAGACGGAAATTGAGACATCTACAAACGACCCCTGTACTTGATCTCAAAGGCGCGTACAGGAGGATAGACAAGAGCCGAAATGATAACGGCAAACTCAAATCCCAGATCGCCGACTTTCTCTGCAATGGGTCCAACATACCAGGCCTGGTCCATGGACGGAGCAATCAGAGTCCAGGGGATGAGCACGCCGACTAGAGCACTGATACCCGAGGGCAGCTTGCGGCCGTCGTCCCAGATGGCCGGGTCAAACGATGCCGGGTCGCCCTTGCGAAAGTATAGAAACTCAATCAAGAAACAGGTAACGGACGAGCCGGCATAGTAGCCAATGATGCTCAGGAAGGTGATGATGGCACTGACCATGTCTTGGGCCGCGCGATGGGCAACGCCGATGATGGCTCCAGTCGCGACAATGGCGAGCACGACACGCGGCACGCGGCGCAGCCAGGGCACAATGCATATAATGTTGAACGACACGGAGTAGATGTCGCGCGCGCACGTGGCCAGCACAGACATGCCGAGGATAACCAGAATAAACCGGCCAAAGTCGCCGAGGCGCGCAATCAGAATGACTCCAAGCACACCGCCCGTGCCGTGGGTGCTGTACGCATCGGCCCAGGCCGGGATCTGGGGCATGGCGCCGCCGATCGCCGCGCCCAAAATCATCAGCACGGAAAAGGGACCGGAGATGCCCATGAGACAGTAGAAAGCCACGCGCAGCCGCGGTGCCGTCGGCGGCATATAGCACGCGACGTCGCTGGCCACATTGCCCCAGCTGATCATGTTGCCGGCCAGCAGCGCGACGATACCCAAAAAGCTACGGCCCGACTCGACGGCGGCCGACTGCGGCGTCTGCTGCCATAGCTGGTCACCTGCACACCCGACGAGCACGACGAGGGCAAACAACGTCGGGATCCAGGCCCAGCGAGTAAACAGGTGCAGCACGCGGTAGCCCATGCAGCTGATGACCATGGACGAGCACACGATAATGGCAATGGCACCGTCGACGGACAGCGTACCCTCGCGCACATAGGCCAGGCACTCAGCGCCATTAACGGATCCGGTGACGCAGAAGCCGCCGACGGTAAGCGTGGTGATGACGGTCGTCAAGATATTGATGTACTTGCCGAAGCAATAGCGCGACTGGATCATCTGGCGCATGCCGGTCAAGGGCCCGAGGGTGATAATGTAGGCGGCGGGGAGGCCAAAGAGAAACTGCAAGAAGATGATCATGAGGGACGCGTCACGCAGCGACAGGCCGTAGCCAATGGTTGTGACGGCGCCAATGCCGACCCTTTCTATTAGTATTTGGTAAGAGCAGAGAGAGCAGAGAGAAAAAGTGGTCGGAGTAGGAGGGAAAATACCTACGGCAGCAGACTGGTCATGGAGGTGCCAAAGATGGTAAACACATTGAGGTACCGAGTGTCAGTGCGCTTCTCCACGGGCACGGGCTCGACGCCGCGCATCTCAAAGCCGGCGGTGGATAGGCGCTGCCAAAACGACTGGCCGACAGCGGGAATGTGGAAGTCATCATGGACCTCGCCATCGCGCGAGCTGGTGTCGACGTCTGAGCCGGAGCCGATGGCAGGCGTGAAGCCCTTTTCCGGGTCGGTAGTCATTGTCGTTTTGATGTGTAGATGTGTAGATATGTAGATGTCGAAAGGGAGATGAGCTAGATGTGAAAAGGTTTTTACTTTTGACACCTTGCCACTATCTCAATAATCCTTCCTGTTTTCTTTTCCAATGCGACATCGACGGCCTAGGGTTGTTATATAAAAGCAAATTCACATTGATGAGTCGATTTTTCCATCTCAATTTATATTTCCGTGTAATTGCTTATCAAGGAAGGGATTGGCTGTGACAAGGCGTCCAAGACTTCCAAGACCTGGTATCTCAGTAGGTTGTACTGATGCGGTAGACTGTATCTCGACTTGTAGATGGATGGGCAGATATGCTCTCGAGTCTCTGATTCTTCGAGGGCGGTCAATGCCATGTAGATTGCAGTTGCACTATTTCTCTCCATTTCTCTCTATTTTATCTTTTCTTTATTTCCTATCAATCAATGATAATGATCGGTCGACCTCGGAATGTCCAGGAATACATGTGAGTCAAGATGAATGCTGATCTTGGCTAAAATCTCTTCGTCTTGGCACCTCCTATTGTCCTCGACTGAGATTGATAGACTGGTAGACAAAGAAGCCGGCGAGGGTAGAGATCAGAACAAAATACCAAGCCGGCGGTTGATTTCCTATCAGAACGGTCAGATATCGACCAGAATATCAACAGTGCAACATGAACAAGTTCAATAACAAGAAAGATGCGGAGGATTATCTAGAGTCTGGAGTAATAATGCTCGTTTTTATGGAGAGTGACGTTCAAAGTGCCTGTAATCAGGGAACGAGGGTCCCGGCCGGCTGGTCAACAGACCCACTTACCCACTCCTTGAGTGAAAGCATCTGTGCTACCAAATAAATGGGTCTTCTACGATAGGCAATCGACCATGTGGCAGCGGGAACAGGCGGCATTTCCCGTTTGGGCATCCACCTCTGGATATCTACAATCTTGAACTTGTGTTTGGACTTTGATTCTTGTCAATATATTTCAAGGGTCTTTACTTTACTGATTTCAAGAAATGCCAAAATATGCAAGTGCTGGAAAACTCTAAAAAAAAAAGAGACGTCTACCAAAACCCGTGTCCGTGTTGAGGTCTGTCCATAGCCGGTCCGGGATAGCTCGATGGCTTCTCATCTTCAACCTCAAGTCTTCAAAATGTATAGCCCCCTGTTAGTTCTCTATCATATCTCACCTAAATAAAAGAATGCCAGTTCTAGTAAAAGCCCAGAAATGTGGATATTGATACTATGCCGTTCATCATTATAGCCAAGATGCCCAGCATTTCTTATCCAAAGCTTACGATGCACATCATTGACGTCGACGTTCTCCGGCCTGGTGTTTACTGTTATCATCCTACTGCATGACCATTCTTCTATATCAATATGGAAATCCTTAGAGGCTTGGTATGTGGTAAGTGAGATGCCGGCCGGCCTTGCTTACAAGTTTCTTGGCTTTGTTGAATAGCCAAGAAGTAAATCTCATGATACGGCCAATTGCATTCTCTCAGTTGTAATAAAGAAGCCAGTCATGGTCCAATCAATGTTGCAAGAGACGAGGCTCTATTAGACGAATCAGGTGTTATACCGTAGAAACATTGCGGCGATCCAAGAAAGCAGCGTTTTCTGCGGGCAACATCCCATGCCCAGCTTCTATTGACGCAGAGACTCTGCTTCGTACAAAATCCAAAAACTTTGACATTGTTCCTGTAGGTTATTTTTGTTTTTTGTTTTGAATATACGAGGACACTCATAAGAAGAAGATATCGGAAATTTTCAGCAAGCATTGCTAGCATGCCTCTCAAATGAGGAGAAGAAGACTGGCTGGCCGCATTTTCCCACCACTTAGCGCCCTTATTTGCCTATCTCCTGCCGGGCTTCGTGATAGCAGACCCCACATCACGGCATCCCTCCTAGAGACGTTTCCAAACATTGAAATTCAAAACCATGACATACCATGATATACTTGGCATCTTCTTAGATATACCTTGCAAAAAAATATCCGTACCAAAAATAAAATACAATGTCCGACCGCACCGTCATCCAGCCCATCCATCCGTCGATCCGCGACAAGCTCGATCCCGAGTACGTCGAGCTTCACGATGCCGTGCTTCAGTACTGGCCGCGCACAGAGTCTGTCGAATTCCACCCCGTAAACTCGCGCAATGCCGTGTCGCCCATAGCACATGGCAGCCAAAAGATTGTCGAGGTCGGTAAGGTCGAGGACCGCGTCATTTACACCGACCCCAAGGACGGCAGCACCATCGATGTGCGCATCTTTACACCCGAGGGCGCTGCGCCGTCGACTGGATGGCCGCTGCTGGCCTGGTACCATGGCGGCGGCTGGGTCATGGGCGGCCTCAACAGCGAGAACGGGTTTCTGACTCACCTGTGCAAACGTATGCATTCTTTTCTTATTTCTCAATCTGGGATAGAGCACAGCTAACACCGTGGAACAAAGACCTCCGCTGTATTGTCATCACTATCAACTACCGCCACGCCCCAGAGCACGTCTATCCGGCTGCTTTCAACGACTCATTTACTGGATACAAGTGGGCAGTGTCTCCCGAGACTGTGGCCGAGCTCAACCTCGACATAACGCGCATTGCTGTCGGCGGTCTTTCTGCGTGGGTATAATTTCCAAGAGGTGTAATTTGACATTAATACTGACTCCGACAGAGGTGGCGGCTTAGCGGCCAGTGTTGCAATCAAGATCGCAGAGGCCGCTGCAGCTTCTCCGGACCCGCCTCTGCCAAAGCCCTCCTTCCAGCTGCTCATGTGCCCAGTCATTGACAATACCGTCGACATCAATACTGACCCGGCCATTCGCGCCGGCTGGAAAGAGATGCAGCATTCCCCCTGGCTCACACCCACGCGCATGCAGTGGTACCGCAACCACTACTTTGGCACCGATCCAGAAACTGTCGCCAAGTCCACCACCGAGTGGGAGGCGTCGCCGTGCTTTGCTTCTGAAGAACAGCTGGCATCAAGCCCGCCAACATTCCTGGGCGTTTCCGGCTGCGACCTGCTAGGACCGGAGGCAAGTGCATACGGTGAGCAGCTGAGCAAGGCTGGCGTTGCAGTCGAAAAACAGCTGTACGCAGGCGGCACACACTCAATTCTCGTCTTGGCCGGCATCCACAAGCTCTCGCGGAAAATGGTGCACGACGCCAGCAGCTCGCTGGCAAAGGCTTGGGGTCTGACGTATGAGGAGGCATCAGCGCCAATCCTAAGCCAAGAAGAGTAGTCTGCAATATATAATGTTGGCCAAATTCAACATGTCGATTTATTTGCGGCAGCGTTAGCTCTGTTCATGCCGGCTGGGATGTGCCGGTCTTTTAGTATAGCGGGCACCCATAAAGTGAAATAGACAAATAGATAAATGTAGATGAACCAAAATATGGGACGCCATTTATTATGTTTCCATAAAGCAGTTTGAAAGATGAAGGTGTTTCAGACGCCGGGGGAGTTGGGTAGGTACGGGCGATAAGACCGCTTAAAACTAAAACACAAACCTACACGAATCAACATTGTAGTACGCAAGTGCAAGCACCGAGGACGGATTAGAAAATAGAACGTTTATTGGATTTAATTATATTTATTCGAGACCATGAAAATCATTACTTAAACAAGAGTACAACAAACAATAAGCGAGGTCACCTATCACGAAGCCCGCATACGCATGTCTGCTGGAACTGACCAGCCATGTATAGCTGCTGCCCGCAGATATCCTCCCATGGCTTCTATGATCTTGTAATCTCGGCCAAGAAGAGATCCCTACATGAGGAGTCGTGCAGGCGGCTGGGCCGTCGAGAGAGCGAGATGCACTTGCATGAGCACAGAGGCCAGTTTGCAACTCGGCAGCCAGCCCGTGGTAGTCAGGAGCTTCATGCAGACCGATCCGCCGGCCGTGATGTGCCCTCCACCCCCCTGCAAGAATGGCAAGAACTGAGGCCGCACAACACGTACCAGCGGCGGCGTCATGGGAAAGTCGGGGCCAAACCGCATCTCCATGATGATCGAATTGACCCCGCGGGCGCGCATGTCGGCCGCTAGAGGTATATCATTGTCAAAGCTGTGGAGCTCAACCACCCACTGGAACAGATTGTCGAGCTTGTCAAAGTCAATATACCATCCCAGGTTCGGCAGTGGCGTCGATGCCTGCACCTTTTGAAGCTCGCGCATGCTCGCGGCCAGTGCTCGCTGTGCCGACGCAGTGCCCCACGATGGCGGCGCGAGAACATGTAGCGTCCTGTGATCGAGTGTGCCAGGCATAAACGGAGTGACATTGGCGTTGACGTGGACATGTGTAGGCTCATTAGACTCCGCCGTTTTTTGTTTCTTTGGCGGAGACTTTCCTTTTTTGGTTATATAGTCGTCTTCATCATTCTCGTCATCGTCATCGTTATCGTCATCGTCATCGTTACTGATCTCGATGTAGGTTCTGGGAGCGATTTTGACAGCCTTTGTGATGACCACATCACTGTCGCCATCACTTGGTTGGTCAACATCATTAGTCTGTTCCATGCATTTGACAG
The DNA here is from genome assembly GCA_029298715.1 of Ophiostoma ulmi. NCBI lineage: Eukaryota > Fungi > Ascomycota > Sordariomycetes > Ophiostomatales > Ophiostomataceae > Ophiostoma > Ophiostoma ulmi. The sequence goes on along the minus strand of JANSLN010000002.1, from coordinate 571,692 downwards.
TGGTAACGCGTTGACGCCGCTGCGTTTCGGGTTGTAGGTAGGCCATATCTGCCGCATCCATTTTGACACTCCCTTGTGTACAACCTACCCCCTGTCCTAAGCTTACATCTCCCGTGTGTGACCGTGGCAGCATCGTAGCCCGCGGCAGTAGCATTCTACCGCCGTATGGCCCGTACACGGGCCGCAAGGGATCTTCTGTGAAGTAGGCACCAGGAAGCGGAGCGATGCTTGCCGGGTATGTGGAAGAAGCATCAAGAGTAGTCCTTATCAGTCTCGTTCGGGCAAACAGAAACCGGCACCGGCTCCAGTTTCGCGGTTGTACAACGTAGTGAGGCATGCAACTTCGGAACTTGGAAGGCCGATTGATGACTTCGTTGAGACTGACCATCGATTGAAGATCCATGGCTGCATTGGGCCACTGCGAAATTGAGTTGGAAGTCGAATACCCACTGCTTGTTCGAAAATGACAGCTGAAGTACACCCCGTCGCCAAAGGCTCTCCCATTGAGCGTCATATTGTAGTCGAGACCCGTTCGCAGTATGCTGTGCCAATTTTGGATGTGGCTTCCATGCCAAGCAAGGAGTGTTGGGTATGCTGGGTTCGCAAAATGACCGTCCAACATGTTTTCATTCACGATTTTTTCAAACTCCGCCTCGATATGAGGAGGCCCATGAAGAAAACAAAACTGTAACCATTCACCGGGCGGCGCACTGATACTACCATTAGTTTCCTGTATCATGAGATTCTTGTCTGTGATCTGAACGATACAAGAGCGGTTTGTCGCGAGAATCCACTCTAGAAGAGCAACTGCAGACGGAGAGACACCCCTGATACACTTGAGGCTGCCCACACTGGGATCTTCCAGTAGTTTTTTCATCTCAGCGACGGGTGGCACTGTATTAAGGATATCTTTGAGAAAGTGGCACTTGGAAAAGTCATCTACTTCTTGAATATTTTTGGTGCACGTATAAACCTGACATTGATCTGGAATGGCGACCGCACTTCTGCAGCCTTTCAAGTACAACGTCGAGTTGGTATAGTCGACCTCTGAGATCTCTGCATACCACAATGCCAAAGCAGTCGGCTTTGTGGCAGCGCCAATCGCAACCCACTGACCCTTGGAAAAGATCTGGACGGGGTTTGCAATACCAGAGAAAGAGCTGTTTGCAAGTACAACACTTAAGCGGGTAGTATCGAGCTGGCTCGCAAAGCCTTTATGAGGTTTCTCTAGGTCGGGGACAAGTAGTCGCAGTCCGGCAGGAAAGTCTCGGATGGCTGGCACTGCTTGGCTGGCTGCTTTCGTTGAATTCGTCACCGACGTTTTGAAGCATGGGGTTAACGCGACATAGCAAAAGTTGATGAGGAGATCAATGACAGCGGGCTGGCAAATAATCTCAAACTCGAGGTACTGAGTAAGGCCTATTTGGATGTGCTGATACAAGCAAAGCTCCTGCGAGCAAGTAGTGGGCTTTAAGGACTGCCAGTTATTGTCAAGCTCGCCGAAACACGACTGACAGTACTTTGTATAGTTTCTGAGACGCTCCACAGCAAACTCCATGGCTAGCAGAGGCAGGCTCTTCACCCTGCCAGGCGGCGGCGATGCAAGCGTTTTCTGTGTGTCTCTATATAGAACGTGGGGATCCGCCATCGCTTTCAAAGCCTCGGCCCATGTGCCACCGGTCTTTTCGCGGATACGCAATATGGTGAGAAAAGAGTCGCTCATTGTCTTCCCCAGCGCGCTGGAAATAAGAATTTTCTTGAAGATGGGAATCTTTTCATTTGATCCTGCTGCCATGTCCGACGGGGGCGGCGCATAGTCTATCCCGCAGGCAGCATAAGCTTGTTGCTTGGTCGGTTTGTAATGTGTACATTCCCCGATCCGAAATTTGAGACCAACTTCGGTATTAGAGAAGTTGACCGGCTCATAGGCAAAGTAGCCTTTACTGAAGTGCACGAGAAGCACATAGTACATATTGGGGTCCAAGCTCCAGGCGAGAAGCATCTGGTAGGGAAGTTTGAGTGTCGATATCTTGACGGAGACGGAAATGATAACGTCGTCGGCATCAGGAGTTATATCGTCTAATATACCAAAGAAGTATCCGGCTTCATAGACGGCTCTCAGATCCTGTGAAACGCGTGCCTTGTGCGCCCTTTCAGAGCTGTCAGTTTTGAATATAAGTCGACTTGAACGTGCTGGTCTGGGACCTGAGCTGAGTGGGTATGAATGAGCTCCAAGACGAGCAAGCATTGGATAACCGGAAAAGCCATCGTCAGCGTCATCAGTGTGGCTAGGTCGTCGCCGCTTAGTACCGATCACAGAGGCGGCAAAGCTGTCTGGATCGTCCTGTACTTCAACATCAAAAGTAGCTTCATCAGCATCGCTATCATAGCTATCCAGCTGTTTCAAAAGCCTCTCAACCGTGCTGGTGACCTGGTCGACGACTTCCCGCAACGTGTGGCTCTTCTTTTGCGTTTGCAGCTTTTTATTGACTTTGCTGGCAGCCCAGGTGTGACTCTGTGACAAATCTGTGGTAGAGATGAAGTAGTGCCGCGAGATGGGGTACTGATCGCGATCTATTAATATGTTAGGATATTCCATTATGGCAAATGCTTCCAGAATGGCAGTTACTCTTACCCCCACAAAGGATGTCTATATTGATAACTGTGCTCTGCTCGCCGTAACGGAATGACAAGTGCACCTCATCAGTTTCGGAGTCGTATCGGATATCTTCTACATTCTCGAGATCGCTTTTTCCGATTAAAGTGGCTAGTTCACAGACGTCTGCTATAAGTGCCGAGCGCGGCATGTTGGTGATTGCCTTGGATTAGAAGTGTAACGAGCAATACCGAGTAAGTGTATGCGTGTATGCGTGTATGCGTATGATGCGTAGACGATTATGAGGTTTGTTATAAGATCGCGAACATTGATGATTGATGCGGTGTGCTGAGCTTGCTAGCAGCGAATATGTATGTTCAATATGACAAGTAAAGAGCTGATGTATGTGCGCGTTCAGCTATACTGCCAAACGCAAGACAAACGTGATGGATGGCACAAAAATTAATGCGAGAGGTATACTGTTTGCGGGAAGGAATGGGTGAAACCAATAACAGTCTGCTAATGAAGAGCTCCTTTTGGGCGGCAGGCGGGAGTATAAATACAAACGGCAAGTGCCTTGCAGCGGGGCGTGGCTTATGCAAAATAGGAAAAAGCAAAGCTTCACTCTGTATGATAGGGTTAGGGGCAAATGAGACAAGTTGTATCTTACCTCACATCGTACGGGGTAGAACACGTATTACCATGGCCATCTCATGATCATTAGAATTCACTAACGGCTGTAAGAAGTCATTGCCTTGTACAGCCGTTGTCATTCAAAAAAGCTACTGCTGCCTATATGGGAGATACTAGGATACGTCCTAGTCAATGCGGCCCAGTTCGGGGTCAAGCAATGTGAATATGTCTATATAGTCGGTGGGCATAGCCATACCTTATCCGACAATACAGTGAAGCGAAACTCGCATCGACGCGAGTGACTATATTTACTCTGAGTATTACATAAGCAGCACTCTAAGCGACTCTGAGCAATTGGTTATTTAACGAATATGCTAGTCGTCGTAAGATTCAACGTGCTAAAAAATATTTATAGATTATGGAGCTATTCTTTTAGATATCATCAGTGATACTACTGCAGCTTGCTATTTCAAAGTGTGGATGTTCAAGCTGGAAAACGCCTTGCGCCCGGCGTCGTTTGCCCCGTCAGCCCAAATGAGCCACTAATATATTATCGCAGCAGTCGGGATTATGTAATCACTAAGGTGCAGCTACCTATGTAGAACCACGTCTCTTCAGGCTAAGAATAGCTCCTGTCTGTAACAGTTCTTTCGTCATCAACACCGCCGACGAAACAAACCACACGCCCTGAACGAGCTCGTGATCAATTGAAGGCTCAAAAAGACATAAAACGCATTATTTACTTTTTTTTTCCGAACTCCAGAACAGGCCTATCCGACATTTCTCGCTCTGGCAGCAATCAAAGCTGACAGTCGACATCTGACGAACCCCCTCCTCTCTCCCTCTTTCTCACCATCCACTCATAATGTCTTGGGACTCCAAGGCGACTGCCGCCTCAAGGCGGCGAGGAAACAGCATACACAATCGATCATCACCGCTCTCATCCAATCTCACACTACAACAAAACGCAGGCGCGCCATCCACATCCTCGTCATCTTCAGCAATTGTCGAGCCCAAGTCAGCCCACGTCTCCGACCCCTTCCTGCAAGACTTTTTGCAACCCAACTTTGACTCAGCAGCATATTGGAATCGCACATTAGCAAATGCACCATCCAGTGGGACCAGCTCGAGCAAAGGGTCGTCGGGCGCAGCTAGCCGCCTAGCGGCCGCGGCCACCTCGGCCACGGCCACGGCCGATCGTGCCGCACAAGCGCAAGCCACGCTGTCGCAGCTAGGCGCGCACACGTCTCGGCTAACGACGGTGCTGACACAGCTCACAGACGATATTCTGCGCAGCGGCAGCCGTCTGGCATACGAGGTGGAGTTGCTGCGTGGCGAGACTATCAGCTTGGCCGAGCTTGTACAGCAGCAAGCAGCAGCCTTCCCAGAGTCTGAGGCAAAGGAAGAGGTTGCGGATGGTGATAATATTGAAGAGAGGGCAGATAAAGTAGACAAGAAGAAAGAAGAGGGCGATCCACCAGAACTAGCCTCGCTGGCCCAGCTGCGGATGCTGGCACAGGTCCGGTCCAGTCTCGATGCGGTTATTCACACTTTTGGCGATGCCATGGAGTTTGTCATGCCGCCGTCGGCCATGTCCGTGACAGCTTCGTTTTTGTCGGTGTCCGGGCCGGACCAGGACAGTCGCCGGCGGACGTCGAGCAACGATGCCGACGAGATCGCCCAGGACTCTAACTCGAATATCAATAGTATGGAGGACAAGGGCCAGCAAGTTCTCAAGACAAAGCGCGAAGAGATTACCAAATTGCTCGAGGCAGCCACAATTGAAGAGGGAGATGCCAATATGCAGGCGGCAGTCGAGCGCGTCACGGCGCTGCAGACGCTGTGCCAGGTATGGGTGGGCACGGCGGAAGAAAAAGCGCGGACAAAGTTTGTGGATAGTCTGCAGCGTCTCGTCGATGACCGACAGCGCGAGCTGGACCGCGAGCGCGAGAAGCTGGAGCAGCAAAGACTGCAGCAGAAGCTGCAGCAGGAGAAGCGCGAGAAGGAAACCACGGCAAAGACTGGTGCTAGTGCCGACGCTTCGGGCGCTTCCTCCAACAGCCAGGGCTCTGGATCACAGAATGCGTCCGCATCCGCACAAGGCTCACAAGGGGCCCAAGATGCCGGGGGTGCCAGAGGCTACGCGGCAGCCGGCTACGGCTTTATCAGCCAGCTGCAAAAGATCCGCAGCGGTCTGTGATTGTGTACTCCGATATCCCATGTTTTTATATCATTGCATTAAATAAAGTACAGCCTTTTCAGATGTTGAACAATGTATAACAAGCCACCATGGCCGGTCACTTTCCCTAAACTCCTAATATAATGGAAATTAAATAACCATGTCAAAAGAGGTGATATTGACCCAAACGAAAGCCAAGACGCCATGCAAAATGAAAAAAAAAAAAAAAATAAAGACCACAGATATAAACGAATATGAAAAGCAGTGATGCTATTGCTGCCGACGCCTTTTAAAACAAATAAATCCTGTAAACCTCCGTGAAAGACTCCGGCTGCGACACCTCTCTAGAAACACGCCATGCCGTAACATATAAACTTTCTTCTAGAAGTTTATTTGGGTTTGTTGTCCGTTTATAAGTATGATAATTTTCCCAACCCTGAAACTCCTAAAGCATTTTATACAGGCCACCGTAGACACCCGTCTATACCGGCACAAAAAAAATGAAAAACAAAACAGTGAAAAAGAGAGGGGAGATGAGATATATGGCGTGATATAAGGTGTAAAGGTTAGGTGAGGCTGTGGTGATACAAACATCAGAAGGGAATAGAACGATACGGTGGCCGTTACTTTCTGTTGCATGATGAAGGAGGCACCATAGTTTGTAAGTGAGAGAGAGGGACAAAAGAGTGTTTACTCTTGTGTGAGAAGATGCGATATCAAGAGATAAGATAGGAACAAAAACTTATACAACTCCGTCGTAAAATGCTCAGAATGCTGTTTGTATGCCTCTAGTCTCAACGAACCCCCATTAAGTAAGATTTCCTCTCCGTTCCATTTTTTGTTCCTCGTGTAGATAGATGGATCTCTTGTATATTGATGATGCCACCAAACAAAACACAACGCAGATACAGTTCCCCAAACCCAGATGGAGAAATATGAAAGAAAACAAAGGTTATGCAAGGCGTTGAAAATATGGGTATGCTACACCCGAAGTCGCCCTTTAGGAATGGAATCCCCAAGAATGTGCAAGTGACCGAATAAAATAAACGACAGTGAAGAAAGATAAAGCAAAAGGGCAGATGCAAATAACGCCTAGGTCATAGAAAGAGAGGAAAGACAGAAAGACAGATGGACAGAAATGTCGGTATAAGGTGCAGAATATCAGGATAGGGGAGAGTGTAATATGCGCTAGTACGGGATGTTATAAAGCACTTTTGAATCTGTCATCCAGGCAGAGGCTTGGTGCGAAAGAGACTCAGGCTTTATGTTAGCAGGCCTCGTATTGAACAAACAGCGGTGGACTGCTTGCAAGGGTATGCGTCACCGCCGCTTTAAGGGCGCTTCATGGTTGATCGCTCGAGAGCCTCAAGCAGCTCGGGCCGCTCTTTCAAGGCCTCGTGTGCCTGGTCATAGGTCATCCAGCAGCGCTCGCGCTTGCTCTTCTCGGGCCACTCGATCTCTTCGCTAAGGACTGTGGCCTCGTAGAACCGGTAGAGGGCTTTCTCACGCTTCTTTGTTTTTGAGGGCGCTTTTGGCGGACGGCTCTCAATGATGTCGCCGAGGTCATAGTCGATCTGGATAATGATGCCGGCCTCTTCCCAAGCTTCTCTTGCTGCAGCAGCCTGGCACTCCTCATCGGTCTCCCATCCGCCCTTGGGAAGCACCCAGCCTTTCCGACGATCCGATTGTATTAGCAGGACACATCGCTTGTCCCCTGACAGAGGCACGACACCGGCAACGAGACGTTCACCTTTTGCGTTGTATCCTGTTGAATATTCGTTAGTAAATGTGTCGCTGGCTTGTCTCCAATCTTTCGTTGGTGTGTACATACGTTGATTTGACCGGCCAACTCTTGACTCCATTGACCGGCTACTTGTTGTTGTACTTGACGACATTTTGATGGTATGTGAGTGTGCGGTTGTGTGGTGGTGTAGTTTGGTAGTAGAGAATGGTGAGGAGTAAGGAGAGGTGCAATATGCTCTCGCAGGGCTCAAATGGACCTGTTTCCAAAGTATGCGGGCTTTTCTTGGACTTTGCGACAAGTCGGATGCCAGGCAGGATGGGGATGGAAACTGTGGCAGAGTAGCACAGGAATGGCGTGGCTTCTTAATGTCTAGCAATCTGCATAGCTGTATGGCCGTATAGAAGGGAGAAAGATATGAGGGAGATGCGCGAAGGATGCTAAAAACCGATTGAAACAGGGCGAAAACTAATACAGACGGTGAAAAGCATGTGCCTCGTCCGTATTTGCACTTTGCTGGTAGCAGATGAGGCTTTCGCGGATGGAAAGCAACTGTAATACCGGGGAGTGATTGGTCGCGTGCGTGCGATGTCAGGGGAGCCGACAGCGCCTGGGTGCTTTTGTGCTCCCGTAGGTATGAAGGGCAAGCCGATGGCAAATTAAAGGAAAGAGAAATAACTGCGCGAATAGGTGAAGTACTGAAGGTGGTGTATGGAGAATACGCTTTTGGAGTCGAGAGGGGGGAAGCTGTCGACGTTGGCCAGTGACCCTGACAGGCAGTTGTTTCGCGTCTTTGTAAGAGCTCAAAACTTGCACTACAGTGTGGTAGTGTCGGTGGCGGAAGGTCGGAACTTGTGGGCGCAAACAAAGGAAGAGTATATAACCACAAAGTCGCAATGCGCTAGGGGATAATGAGAGTCTCGTAAGTCGTGAGAGGACAGTACTTTGTTGGTTGATAATCGGTGATCGAAAGATTTGCGGATAAAGCTATGGCGAGGAGGACGGGCCTCAGGCGAGAGGATCAGAGCTCGGAGGAGGACTGGCTACAAAATGAGAAAAGGCATTGGTTAGAACTGGGGCCAGTAACGTGGCTGAATTATGTGTAGGCGATCGGACTCACAGGTTAGAGATAGAGGGTAGAGGCGGGTACAAACCCAGAGACAAGGAGGAGGATGGATGACAAAGTTGATGGGCCAGGCGGACTGGAGCCAAGCAGTTCTTGGGGGAGGGGGGAGGCGAAAAAGAAGAAGAGGATGAGGAGTGGCCGATGCTAGCTGTAGGATTGAGATATCGATGAACGAGATGAGGCAAAAGAAGACGACTAAAGACGTCTTTTGAAGAGGCTCTATCGTTGTCGTCAATTCAAGCAAAGAATATGATTGTCGTCAGGGACCATAGTCACACGCTCAGTGAGGGATATGGAGTAGTGGAGATAGTGCTGGGGATGGCGAGCTGGTGATGGTGGCGAGGGAGTTGAGGTGAAGCAGAGGTAAGGTCGAGGTGATGATGTTAAGGTCAGAGGTCAGAGGTCAGAGGTGAGGTGAGGTTGGGACCAGGCAGAGGTTGTTACGCTTGCCAGGTTCGGAAGATTCACGGGGAAATAATTTTATTAATACTCTCCTGACTGGAGAGCCGACTTGATGGCAGACGGAAGTCTCGTGCCATAGCAAAGGGAAGGTGCGAGGGACTACACCCGACGGCGAGAGCTAGACTGATATATTCATAAAAAAAGAGTTGAGGGACGAAAAAGGGAAAAAGGAAAAAGGAAAAAGGGCCAGGCCAAAAAAAGTTGGGGCCAGGGTCGAAGAGGAAAAAGGAAAAAAAATATTGATGTTAATAAAGAATAATAGAAAATAAAAAAAAAAAGAGCAAAAAAAGCTGAGTGGTTAAGGTAAAGCTTCGTTTTGGCTGGTCCATGGGTTACAGACAGCTAGTGGACAGAGCTTTCTTTTGCTATTTTATTATTTGATCAGTTATTTTATATTTATTTAGTGTGATTTATCATTTATATTGATTCTATTTTATGGCATGCTTCCTTTGGTGTTGCATTCTGATGTACACTTTTCTTCCTTTTTTCTTTGATTTTTTGCCTCATTTATTTGTCGCCGGGCTCCTTCCCCATCAACGACTCTCTGACTCGTTACTTCCGTTTTGGTTGTATCTTGCTCCTTCCTCCTTCCGTCCTCTTTTTATCTTTCTACCAGTGCCATCTTTTCCATCAATCATATGTATTACTTATGCGTTCTCCAACTGGCCAGAACTCCAAAAAGCAAAATAAAATCAAAAAGTCTCCGGGTCTCACAGCCAGACTCCGTACACAGATATACAACCAACTACGACGCTGCAGCTGCATGAAATCATACTCTTTCAGACGCCCCTGCCGCCGTACGTGGGGTGTGAGGAAAGTACCCAAATTCACCATAGACTCACACAAAAGGAAAGAGCAGAGTCTTGAGTACACAAGAGGAGAAGGAGCGAGGCAACACCAGAGTGACTTTCAACTAGTTTCCCCATGTACAAACATGGTTCGATATATTATACGAGCACGTGCAAAAGTACCATCTGGTAGAGTTGATTGGCGGGGCGCTTTTCTTAATTGATTTTCCATGACATTTTAATTGATTTTTGGGATTTTGCTCAACTGCCTGTCAGTTCATTTTCTTATTAAATTTTGTATTAAAGTTTTATCAAGTTTCTATGTTTTCCATTTTTAGCTACATTTTATTTACCGCTTTATTTTCTTGCAATAATTAAGTGCTTTATTCTTAATTGATTTCGTCAACCGTGCCTTGCAGATCGGCCTCGAAGAGCAACGACAAGGACAAGTCGCCGGTCATGTGAGCGGCATTCAAGCCTCGCCGTTCTTTCTTCGGCCAAACTACATTGTACATAACCAGTGTGTCTTATTCTCATGTATCTATGCGTAAAACTCATTTTGCTTTATGCCTGTGATGCCTGTTCTGGCTGCGTTTGCCCCGGCGAGGAAAGAGAAGAAGAAATAAGAAATGGGCCGGCTTGCCGCTCTTTCCTCTTCTTGACTTGTCCCTCATGGGGCGCGCCTGCCAAATTGGGTCAAAAGCTGTCGTGTGTTCAACCCCGCCATCACCCAGTAGAGTAATTACAAAGGCCTTCTCGTGCCTTCCTCTTACGATCTCATGTTAGCACTATTGCCACTAATACCGCCTATATCTCTCGTTGCATTCATTCTCATGTTTCTTTCACCGTCTCGTCCGTATCGCACCGCACCATCTCTTATTCTCTGCTGCGACGTGACTTGTCGTTCTAGCTGTCAGAAAGCTATTCTAGCTCTTCGTTAGCTTCCCATCCGCCTTTGTCTCTTATTATCTCGCTCCCATCCTTGGCCTCACCGCCCATCCAAAATCTCCAAATCCCAAGCACATCGGGATCTGTTGCATTTCACTATCTCTTGTTGTCTCTCCGTTCTCTCTCTTGGTCTATCTTACTATCTACCGCTGCCGCTTCCACAACCGACCGAGTCTATTTCCGTCTCGGCTACGACCGTTGTTGTCCGCTATTGTCCCTGGATCATCGCCTGATACTCAAATCTCGCACACTGTTTCTTGCCAGTGCATACCGCTTCGTTCTTTCCCTATTCATGTTGAGAGTTGTCTGTCCCCACTGTCCCACTTTTACAATCAACTTCACTATACTACTCCGTCTCTTTGGCCTCAACCTCCATCCCCCCTCACCTCACCTCACTACTTTGTTTTTCGCCCTCTATGTTTCCCTTATCCTCTACTTTACTCTGTTGTCGGCTTTAAATCCCTATCTTCTTCCAGTACATCCGTTTGTCCCAGCAGAATTCTAGCAGCACCTTAACAGCCGATACTCGCCATCCCTCTCCATACCCTCTTACACTACCCCCCGGCTGACCCGGCACCCCTTGTTGTTGTGCTGGTTGGTTACTGCCTACTGCCGACTACCCTCTACTCGGACGACTGTCGACTTGCGCAGCCACTGGTTCCTGTTCCGTTTGTTGGCTAGTTTAAACTAGCCTCATCTTCACTCCTACTAGGCCTAATCTTGTCGATTTCTCCCTAGTCTTCAGGGCCTTTTTTCGGAGTTCGGACGTCTTTGTGTCTCTACACAAACTCTTGCTCAATCCCGCCCAGTGTCTTCAGAAGGATAGGCATATTGCAACGACCTACAGCTTCACATCATCCAACCAGGCACCAATCAAGGGCTACCCTCAACGTCTTCTCCTTGACCAATTGCCGGTCAGATATTGAGGAAGTCATGGCTCTCCCGTTCTCAAAAACAGCTGATGACCCTTACTCTTACTTCCTGCCTATGGGTGAGTTCTAATTCTGTTTATCTTCAAAGCTGTGGTTTGCATTTCTCCAATTTCATTTTCTATTTGTTTTTTTTCTATGTTTTCTTTTTTGGTCTTGTCAGGCTTCGTCTCCATGAGGTACTTGGCAGTACTTGTTGCTCCAAGCTCACCATTTTCCTTTATTTATTTTTTTTGTTTCTCTCTTTTTTTCGGCTGTTTTCGTGCTTCCCTTACCTGCTCACACACGCATTGCAAACTTACACCCCAAATCCCCGATCCCTCTCATCCAACCATTTTACCTCGTGTTTCGTTCGGGCCCGTCCGTTGGCTTTTCTAGATCCCTTCTCCTGCAAGGCATGGCATACACCCACTCCGGTCTTCAAGTATGAAGCTCACACCCGTACGCCCATACACACTGCATGCACACTCCCGACATGCGACATACATTCATTCTATTTTTTAATTTTTTTTTTTTTTTCGTTTCTTGAGATCCGATCCGACACCACTTCACAAGACGACCTATTGCTGGTTGCTTATATCCCCTATTTTTCTGCTCTAATCCATGTTATCTTTTTCTCGTTCTTCTTGACTTCCTTTACTTCTCTGGTAGTCCCTGTTATGATGCATATATGCATGCTGCTTCCAAGTGATTGCTAGTCGTTACACGTCTCAACAGCTCCTGTATGTCTTGTTCTGGCTCAATCCACATTGCATTCGCCGTCCATTGATCACAGCTTGCAACCGCCGCATCTGCTACATCGTTGCCATCATCACTACTACTTGCAATGGAGCATGGCTTTCTTGTACGGTGCTCAGAAGTCCACGCACATAACGTCTTCCTTTTCGATCCAAACCCCATGTGACCCTTTTCTGCCTCTTGCATCGTTTGCTTACTCTTGTGAGCCTGTTGTTTTCTGTATCGTGACCACATGTTCCATGTGCTGCATACTCTGTATAACGTGCATATGATCAGTTGCCTCGTATATGCTTATGCTAACCACCTGCACTGCTTCGTCGTCTAGGGTATATGAATTCTGCATCATGCGGATATTGCCATATATCTGCCAATGATAATGGCAAGCCGCCCAAACGTAAGTAATAAAAACTGCCGCGCACTATTAACCACTTTCCTTGTGCAACATTATACTGGCGAATTTCTTTGTCGTTATACTTGGAGTTCTATTCCAGATAGGCTTAAACCATCTTCCTCTCGGGCACTGTCCGTTTACACAACTCCTCCCCACACTTCCTCCTGGATGCCACCATTTTCTCACTACTCTATCGCCGTGCCCCGTACACCGAGTCTTTCCAAGGACAGGCCGAGGCCGTCCATCTTCAACTTCCATCAGCTGTAATTGATTTGTATTAATACTGACAAAGACAGGGTTCATGTATTATGCCACAACAAAGTCGCTGAAGCCATCGTTCTACCAGACCCTTGTTGACCGCAGCTGGAGACGCTCTGGCTCGTTGATCTATCGGCCCAACCAACGAGAAGCGTGCTGTCCACACTACACCATCCGTTTAGACGCCAACGCCTACCGTCCTACCAGAGACCACCGGCAAACGGTCAACCGTTTTAACCGGCATGTCATCGGTGATGAGTACACTAAAGTAGCACAGCGCGTGAAGCCCTTGTCTCGCGAAGAAGCAAAACGGCGCAGCAATACATTTGATGTATGTGAGCGCCTTCATGAGGTGGAGTCACAGAACTTGCCACCGTTGCTAGCAACCAGCATGCGCCGCCGTAATCGACAGCCAAAGACAGAGACAGAGGCCAATTTAGGACCAGCAGGTACATCAGAGCTGGTGACACCACAGGAGATCAAGTATGTAGATCCCGCTCACCGGTTTGAGGTCACACTGGAACCAGATACGTATACCGACGAAAAGTACGAAATCTATGCAAACTACCAGCGCATCATTCACAAAGAGCCCGACCACAAAATCACAAAATCGACCTTTGCAGGATTCTTGTGTAACTCGCCTCTTCGTCGCGAGACGGAGATTGAGCGTGACGCCGAGAGTGGTGGAATACGCGAGAAGAAGCTGGGCTCTTACCACCAGTGCTACTGGCTTGACGGGCGACTAGTTGCCGTTGGTGTCTTGGACTTACTTCCCCACTGTGTCAGTGCAGTGTACTTTATGTACGATAAGTCTATTCATAACTTTAACCCGGGCAAGCTGAGTGCCATGCGAGAGATTGCCCTGGCCATTGAAGGCGGCTACAAGTGGTGGTACTCTGGCTTCTATATTGCCAGTTGTCCCAAGATGCGGTACAAGCTCGGATTCATGCCACAATATGTGCTGGATCCGGAGGTCTACCAGTGGGATGCCTTTGATAAGGAAGCCCAGGATTTGTACTGTCGCCAGCCTTATGTGAGTCTCTCACGTGAGAGACGTCGCTTGGAAAACAAAGAGGGCGAGGGTGAGGATGGGGAGAATGCAGCCACCATCGAAGACAGTTCAGATGCTGAAGATGATTATGTTACCCTACCTCTTTTCCAGAGCAGCATGCCGGGCATGTCCAGTGTCGAAGCTATACCCGAACGCCAACTTGGCAATGTGCCAATTATTACATCCCATGAACCAGAGCCTTTCCCGGCTGTTTACTTGGCTTCGTGGAGTGACAGCACCTTTACAGACAACAAAAGCATCAAATCCAGGCTTGCAGAGCTTGTCTCCTTGATGGGCGCGGAATCGATACCCAACATTTGTCTGGATTTTTACAAGAAGTAACCATAATTTTGGATACTTTGTTTCGGGTTATCATACTCTTTTTTGTCTTTTTTCACATTGCCTCACTGCCTCGTTTGGTCTTCTCTTTTTGGGTACAATAAAATATTAGTTGCTTTTAAAGCCTGCCATGCCGTATGCAAATTGGATGTTTGATATGTCCCATCTTATTGAATATACTTTTTATTGATGCAAACAGCCTCGGTGTTGCTATGAACGGGCCAAGCCGCAGCGGACCGACCGAGCCAAGTCTAAAAAGATATACACTTGTCTTGATTACGGCCATGATCACACGACATTGTTCCTAGTGTAAGAAGCATGGCCAGAGTTGCATTGTTGGGATTTACATGTGTCTGTAAGTGTAGGCGCTCTTCGGCCTCCGGCCTCTTTGATTCTCTTCCGTTCTCGGTAACTACTTACGGCAACAGATCATATGCCTACATTAGGCCTCGGTTGGTTCAATATCACCTCTACAAAGTCAAATAATACAAATGCCGATCAAGCGGGGGGTCATATGAGCGGTAGGTGAGGAAATCATTGCTCGAAAGAAAGCATGACTCTCAATAAATGAGCAAAGTAACGTGCCAACAAGGCAGCCCTTTTCCATGTACGTAAGATTTCCACGGTTGCTAACAGCGTGGGGAGGATGGCAATATATGTGGATGAAAAAGATGACCTATCGCCACTTGAAGAAATAAATCATATTAACAAAAGGTCTAAACAGATATGTGTATTTAAATAGTCCTAGAACTCGATAGGCATATACCATGCGGGCAAACAAACCCAACCAAACGACGCTGCTGGAGTCTGTGAGGTAGATGTGTTTTTGGTACTTTTGTTGGAGTCACTGTTTGTCTCCTGGGTATGTTTTCAATAATGTATTTATAGATTGCTTAACAGATAAATATTTTTGGAGTCAAAATAAAACAAATAGAACTTGGAAAAAGTATATAAAAAAACACTCTACCAAAATGGAAACCGAATAATATTGAAAAAATTAAAAATAAAGTAGATTCTACGAAATACAGAATTCTCATAGGACGGATTCTTTAATAAATAAAAAGCAAATAAAAAGTCATAACAAGAAGCACCTCGCAATTTTGAACAGATATTGCGCATGCGTTAAGCATTGTAGTCAGTAAGGAGCAGGAAAGTACTAGTTGTAATTCAATTCGACAGTATATTTCGACTATTACAACTGATTCACTTCTCTTGGGATATCATCAGTATTATTCATTCTAGAGAGACCTGGCCAAAAAGGGGCTTTGTTGACAGATGACTTTGACGTCGTTGCCAAGGTATGAGACCTGATTGGCTGGTTTCACTTCTGTCGTTGAATATTATGTAATGATTTGAAAATAGGCTAGTTTTGGGGATAGCACATGCTTGACCATGTGACAGGCTCGACAAGCTTCCACTTAGTCATCAACGACATCCATTTTAGTACTAGTGTCAATGACTTCTCAAAATTAGGGTTGACCCCAAAACTCATCTGTGACAAAAGTACGCTAGTGTAAATGGCAGCCGGAAAAAAATCCAGGTGCGGTGCCCACTTAAAAGTTCAGACCGCCCCGACTGATTGGCTAGAAGGACGGCTCCGGAAAAAGTGTGTGAAAAAAAAGGAAGAGGCTAGCCGATTTTTTTGTCCCCTCTCTGTTTTGCCTACTCTTTGGCAATCATTTGCTTGGGTCTTTGGAAAATTTACATTCTCTCCCTCATCACCCAACGAACAACCCCATCGACAACCAAATCGACATTTTACGACAGGTTCGTCGCCCTGAAGCTTTCATTCCTCTTTTGTTTCTTTCCATATCTAACAATCGCCAACAGTCACAATGGGTGCCCTCAAGTACGTCGAAGAGCTCCAGAAGCGCAAGCAGTCGGATGTGCTGCGCTTCCTCCTGCGCGTCCGCTGCTGGGAAGTACGTTAAACCACACATACACCATGATATGAATTCGAAAACAAGAAAGCAAAGGAAGAAGAGACCACACAAACTCCCTTCTCCCTCCGTCCGATACAGATACACATTGTCGTGTCCAAGAGTTCTCGACCACGATTGTCCGAACTATTAACACAGTTACATTGTTGCATGCAAAAAGATGGAGGGTGAAAAGAAAGAAAAAAGTTCTTCAGGGCCGAGTTGTCGACAGGACAAGGAGGGGAAGAAGGCCACACTCGAAAGAGTAAAGAGAGAAGACTGCGCAGTGGCATCCAGAGGGAGGAAGGGGAAGCGAGGGCAGCAAGCAGTTGAAGGACATGGCAGACATGGGGCTGGAGTGAAGAGGCATTGGCGACTTTGAAAAAGGTCACCAATCGTCTCGGATCACCATTTCCGTGTCTGTCCATCTGATCATTGCATGATGGCCTATGCATTACCACTTCTTTATTCCAAACCTTTCATCCACTTCCAATGCCGACTCTCTGGTCTTTGGTACCACTTTGTCTTCGATTGACTTCCGTCCTTGGAGGATCGGGCATAAAAACACTTGTTGAATTTTGCTCGCTTTTGGAGGGTCTATTCTTTCTTTTCTTTCATTTGTTATTGGCTGCCCCCAAGAACATTCCAAGAAAAGAAGAAGAACTCTGAAATGCTGACTGAGAGTGTTTTTTTGCATTATAGTACCGTCAGCTGAACGTTATCCACCGTGCCTCGCGCCCCTCGCGCCCTGACAAGGCCCGCCGTCTTGGATACAAGGCCAAGCAGGGCTACGTCATCTACCGCGTGCGCGTCCGCCGTGGTGGCCGCAAGAAGCCCGTCCGCAAGGGTGCCACTTACGGCAAGCCTACCAACCAGGGTGTGAACCAGCTGAAGTACCAGCGCTCCCTGAAGTCGACCGCCGAGGAGCGTGTCGGCCGCCGCTGCGGTAACCTGCGCGTCCTGAACTCGTACTGGGTTAACCAGGACTCGACCTACAAGTACTACGAGGTCATCCTTGTCGACCCCCAGCACGCCGCCATCCGTCGCGATCCCCGCATCAACTGGATCGTCAACCCGGTCCACAAGCACCGCGAGTCCCGCGGTCTTACCGCCACCGGCAAGAAGTCTCGCGGCCTCAACAAGGGCCACAAGTTCAACAAGACTCGTGCCGGTCGCCGCAAGACCTGGAAGCGCCACAACACCCTGTCCCTGTGGCGCTACCGGTAAACGTAATCTCCTTGCTAGGTTATCTGTCACGGATAATCTGGATGGAGATTGCATGGACGGTATCAGCAGTGCAGCCGCTCACAGCCGCAGCCGCGTTGTTGAGAACGTCGCTGCAGTGTTTTTGTGGCGGCAAGGCGCACTGCTGAAATGGAGGAGCTGATTGGTAGTGGAAAAATAAACAAAGTATCTATTCAAAAGATTTTAAAAGCTAAAAGCGAATACAAAAATTCCAAAATGGGAGTCGAGATCAAGACACATTTATTCTTCATACCCCTTGTTCATCTCTCTCCCTGTTTTTACGTCATATTCTCTCCCTCTCTCCTGTTCATCATTTTCATTTTGACTGCTCTGGGATTACGGCATTTGATATTTTTACATGTTCTACGGAATCTGGGGTTCGGAAAACAAATCAAGAGCAGCAGAGAAGAGAGAATACAGCGAAGAGATGGCATTGGGTGATTATCTTCAAGGACAGATTGTCTCTCGAGCTTGCCAATGACCATATGACAATGACACCGGGAAGGGAACGGCGATTCTTAGGACAATAAAAAATGGGAAATTATTCAATTATCTAATGCGCCTTTAATTTGTGACATAGTAGCCATATGTGAATTAACTATGTAAATGTAAATGAAAAGTCAGGTAAGTCACATTAGCATGCTACTGTAAGCCTGAAGCCTAGAGGCTAAAACTGGCGTTTTAATGGAAGTCAAGCGTCAATTATTATGTGCATGTCACGGCCAATGCTTCAAGGCAGGGTTTATTTGATATTTTTGATTGGGGTTGTTGTGGTTGATATATTTTGGGATACCAATGTCACCCATTGTAGTGACGCTTATGGGATCCATGATATATAGCATGTAAGCAGATGTAGAAAGTCATGATAGTCTCTAGAATAGCGGGCATTGGACACATCACGTTGGAATTGTAGCAATGACATCAGCACATGAGAAACAATCAAGAGATCAAGTAAGATGGAAATCTGAAGGTGGGAAATTGAAAAAAAATTCAAAGCTATGGATCACTATGGTAAAAAAAAGGACATTTGGGCACCAGTCCATGTGGCTGTAACAGCCATTGTTATAGTGTTATATAGCAAAACGTAAACGACATGGAAGAAAGAAGAAAAGGGAAAAAGAGAAGAAACACACAAGTAAACACAAATCGTGATTCGTCGATCATCGTTAATCGTCGCCTCGGCCATCAGCAAGAAGCGGAACTCTGAAATCGGACAAAGTCGATCCGTAATCGGATACTGCCTTGGATGCAAAATGCATAGATGTTGTCGAACAACCAAATCAAACCAGACAAGAAAATCCCACCAATTCTGCTACATCACAGTATATGACTGAAGAATAGGGTATGAAAGGTGAAAAGACAGTAGAGTCTGAAGAGTTCAGAGACAAAGCAACAAGTATATAAATGCAGATTTGAAAATGGAAAGTGCCATGCCGAGAGAGAGAAGAAGAAAAAAGAAGGAAACAGAAGATAAAAAAAATGAAGGAGGAAAAAACAGATTGCGCAATGCAACTCGCAGATGCTTCTCAAAGGCTGAAAGTCATGTCTCATGCAAAGTGGCTGACCATGAAATGATGGATGCGGAGAAGTGTTGACTTGAAGTTTTTCAGATGAGTTTTTTTTTTTTGTTGATTTTGGAGTGATTTTCATGTCCGTGACGTCGTTAAAAATGTTGAAGGAACAGAGCAGAACGCGCGCAAACGTGAGCAGGCAGAACATATCTGGACAAGTCCAGCGAGATGTTGCAGTTGGTCGTCATCCATCAGCGATTCAGAGGAAGAGACAAGATGAAGACTGAGAGAGAGCCGTGCTCCATCGTCTCAGCTTCGTACCGAGACCAGTACAAGACCAGTGAGCAGTACCTAGTACTGCATCATGAAGTTGTATGGGTACGGGAAGGGGTATGGCCCAGGGGCAGGGGCAGGGGCAGGGGCAGGGTACCACGCGCCACTCTACAGCCACGTAGTCTCACCGTTGTCAGCACCATGGGCCATGCCGGGGCCGGTCATGCCAGGACCCATGTTCGGCGGCATGCTAACCGGAATCATGCCAGGCATGCCGTTCGGGCCAAACCCAGGGCGACCAAATGTAGGCGGCGGGCCGTAGACGGTGGCAATGGGGCGGCCCTGCTGGCCAGTGGTGGGGGCAGCTGACTGGTTGGGCATGTTCGGGCGGGCACTGAGGCCGTTGACACCATTGGCGGAGAAAGCCGAAGTGGGAACCATGATGCCGCCGTTGCTGCTGCCACGGTTGTGCGCATTGTGCAGAGCAATCTGGCCCTGAGAGCCATCGGCAGGCGTGATCTGACCGCTGTTGTGGCCGCTGTTGTGGCCGCTGCTGGCGTGGCCGTTGCGCGCCTCGTAGGCCTGGATCTTCGCCTGGATGCGGCGACCATAGGGCGTCGAGCGGATCTGGGCCAGGTGAGGGCGAATGCCTTCGACCAGGCGCACCTTCATGTAGGGCGTGGCGTACTCCAGGGCAGTCTGAATGACATAGTTGGCGTACGAGTCGCGCAAGAGACGTTCGATCTCGCCCTGGGTCAGAAGCTCCTCGACAATCATGTCACGGGAGGGCTCAAGAGAGCAGCGCAGGCACTTCTCCACAACATTGGAGCTGAACTTGTGGCGCGACAGGGCGCAGATACGGCCGCGAAGCTGAGCAACAAGGGGCTCCGTGTAGTTGTGGTCATTGAGGTCAATGATGTACTGGACTACATAGTTGCCAAAGGGGTCCTGGATCAGGGTCACGGCCTCATCAGTGATGCGAGCAATGAGCCAGACCTTTTGGTCGCCCGAGGCGTGGTCAATGCAGCGCTGCAGAACGCAGCAGCCGTGGCGGTGAGTGCCGACCTCAACGCAAGCGCCACCCACAGCGTCAAAGATGAACTGGGCATCGGCCGGGGAGAGCTTGTTCAGGCACTTCTGAATGACGTGGTTACCGTTGAGGTCCTGAATAAGGTCGACGACGCGGTGGCGGAGAGCCTCGATGATGATTTGGATCTGCTTGTCGGTCGAGATGAACTCGATCATCTTCTGCAGCGCGCGGGTACCATGCTGGTTAAGCGCAATGCGAACCATATCCTGAGCAGCATTCTGGATGAGGACCGTGCGCTCATCATCGTTGCA
Source organism: Ophiostoma ulmi (assembly GCA_029298715.1). Taxonomy (NCBI): domain Eukaryota; kingdom Fungi; phylum Ascomycota; class Sordariomycetes; order Ophiostomatales; family Ophiostomataceae; genus Ophiostoma; species Ophiostoma ulmi. Next base: position 551,224 of record JANSLN010000002.1, on the reverse strand, counting down.
GTACTCCAGAAGCTTCTGGCAGAGATAGTTGCCAAAGGGATCGGTCATGAGCTCGACCACATGCTGGTTGGTCTCCTTCCAGATCATGTGGACCTGCTCGGGGATGCGGTTCTCGAGCTGCTTCTGCAGGTAGCGGCAGCCATGCTGGTCCTTGCAGAGCTCGTAAATGGTGCCGCCAACAGCCTCCAGGGGCATGTTGTTGAAGCGGTTCATGGCTACATCGTAACAAGTTAGAATTGTGGTCTATCGGAGAATGCCGAGGGGGTACATAAAATGAACGGATAAATGCGAACTTACCATCATTCTCGAGCTGACGACGGCTCTGCATGACACGAGTCTGGTTGTCACGCGTGGCGACATGAGAACCAGGACCTCCAGGGCCAGGGGCCTGGGAGTTGGCGTAGATAGGGCCGAAGTTGCCAAAGCCCTGAGCCTGGTACATACCGCCACCATTGTTGTTCAGAGCCAGAGCCTGCATCGTCTGGGCGAGCATGGGAATGGTGTTGGGCCCGTAAGCAGTAGGGTTGCCCAAAGTAACAGGGGGAGCATTGGACAGGCTGTAGTTGTTGCCATTGTAGTAGCCGTTGCCGCCCATGTAGGGGTTACCAGCAGTTGCAGGAGGCATGCTAGTCACAGTGCTGCTAGAAGAGGCAGCAGCGGCGGCAGCAGCCATGGAGCTGGCAGTGATGAGGGCCTGCGAGTGTGAAGCACCACTAGTAGGAACCTGGCCAGGGCCGGGGCCATACGAGCCCTGGTTGCCCTGGAGGGCAGTGCCAATGGAGGCATACTCACGAGCGGCCACGGCATTGTTCATCTCAGTGGTGGAAAGCTCACGGCTGTGGCGGCTGGGAAGAACACCAGGAGGGATCCGGCCCAGGCTAGCATTGTGGTTGTGCAGGTACTGCTGAGCATGGTTGTTGGTGTTGGAAACCATGGACGAGCCGGGTGTAGTCTTGATGGTGGCAATGTCGTTGGCTGAGTACGACTGCTGCAGCTTAGGAGGCGTGACCATGGCCTGGCCGTTGGGAGAAGTCAGGATGGACGAGTCGTTGTTCTCACCATAGTACTTCATGTCAAAGGAGTGACGGGCATTAACGACGTTCATGCCGCTAGCGTCCGAAGACGAGTTGGACTGAGACGATGCCATGGATGCAGTAGGCAGACCAGTGAGGCTGGGCTGCGTGCGGTGACGACGAGCGTTGGCCCAAGTGCTTGGGTTTGGGTTGGCTTCAGGCTTGGGAGTCTGAGACAGAGCAAGATCCAGTGCAGCAGAAGATGCAGACAGCTGGAAAAAATGTGATGTTAGAACAAAAATCAAAAAGAAAAGAAAAGGAAGAAGGGTAGAAGAAGAAGATCAAGGGGAGCCATCAATGAGAAAGAACTTTATATACGTATGGCCACACTGGCTGTCTAAGTGACGACAATAGCGAGGGCCAATGAGAGCACAGGAAAGAGGATATTAATGGGGCCAAACCATGTAAATAGGTTGTGGTTCCGATTTCTGCCTCCAAGGGGATGTTGACTATTCTTTCAAAAAAAAATAACAAAAAATAGGTATCAAGTGAGGGTGAGGTGAGAGGAAGATGATGGCAACATGAACGGGGCTCTTATAGCGACCATGACGGTGTATAATTTGTGGAAATGCAAGAAGAAGAACATACCATGTGGGGCTGGCCCTCGCGACGAGTCAGGGTCGGGAAGCTCTCGTCGTGGCTGGGGGCAGCAGGAGCAGCAGGCTGGTAGAGCTTAACCTCTCCGTTGTTGCGATGGTCCTCCTCCTCGCCAAAGAGAAAGCGGGTCGTGTTGGTCTGGTCCAGTGACGAGATGTCGTAGAAGGCCGTCTTGGATCTAGTGACCGGCATGCTATACCGGTTCATGCTGGAGGACAGGTCAGCATTGGTGTTTTCCACCGTAGCAGGAGGATCATGAGACATGACGGGCAGGTGTGCTAGAGCTGCTGAAGCTGTTGTGTAGACGCAGGTGGGCTGTGTTGACTCCTTGACGAGATATTTACGAGGTAGATAAGAGTGGGAGAAAGTGACAAGAAAATCAAAGATGAGGATGATGAAGGGGGAAGAGAGAGGAAGTAAGACGACAGAAGGTAAGAAGAGTATAAATGCTCGAGCTCAAAAGTCTGAAACGACGAGACGGTGTGCTCAATTATCAATATACTGTCTAAACATTGAGGAAGTATGATCCTCAATATCAATAGTATATAGACGAGAGAACGGCCAATATAGTCAAATGAGCTTCTAGAAATGGATGGGTATGCTTGTTGAATGGTGAGGATGAAGGGATTATGGTTTAACACCTCAATGTGAGAGCCGAGTCTTTATAGTTTTCAAATAATCAAAGTACTCTAGGCAAATGGGTGCCAAAGCCTTGATATTATTCAAATGCTTCTTAAAAAGAAATCAACCAAAGAATCGAGGCCAAGGTGAGGCCCAGCTCAATGCTCATGAGAGCTTCAGATGAAATACAAATGTAAACAATCATCCACAATCACTAGCGGTAGCTCGTGGTAGCTCAAGGGCACGGGTGGTGACTTGTGGTGGACCTCCACTGGAGTGAGCTGGATGGGCAGGCGAGCCTTGTCACGGCCGTAATAAAAGGAATGGCGTCTTGCTATCCGACACACTGGTATCGGAGGCTCCTAGCTGAGCTTCATCTACAACGATACCGACTAGACGGCGGCTGCCCGCTGAGGCAGCAGCTCGATATACGTAGCCAGGACGGGACTACAAGCAGGCCATGAAACTATCAATGGCCACGATGGAGTCACAGAGGCACCAAGGCACAATGGCACAGATGCAGGAAGACGGCAAGGTAGTGAGATAAAGAGTAAGGGAGAGGACGAGGGCTAGAACTGATTCCGTAGATCCTCGGTGGGGGGCTGGCAAAAGAGGTATCTGTATAGTTGGAGGCATGTATGTGTACGTACGCATTGGTGGAGCGGTGGCTCGTTGGGTCCTGGCGGACGGCCTCCTCTTTGTCATCATCGTCACTGTTACGGCGCGTAAGAGGGACAGACCGTGGGTCGTCGAACCCATAGCGCTGGACTGAGGACGAGGAGGATGACTGCAAGATGCTGGACTGGGGAGAAGCAATCTGCGAGCCAGACCGGTTAGGGCGGTTGAATAAGAGGCCCGGCGGCGAGGTCAGGCTGGAGGTAGAGTATCGGTTGGGGCGTGAGAACATGGTAGGGAAGCCACCAGGCGTTTCGCGGTACTCTGGAGGCGTAGTGGGCTCGGACTGGTGGCCCGAGTTGATTGCAGCGCCGATGCTGCGACCAAGATCTTCTTGCATGGCAGCCAGCTCCTGCTCGTCACGCAGCTGCTGCTGGTCAAGCTTTTGCATCTCGGCCTCGAACCGACGCTTTTGTTCGCGAAGCTTTTCATACTCGAGCTTCTTTTTCTCGAGCTACGTGATGTTAGTTGGGGCTGCAGGGCTGCAGGGCTGCATAGCTTCATTGCTCTGTAACTGCATAGCAGCAGTGCTATTGAAGCCAAGTTTAGCCAGTTCGGAGGACTCTTACTAGTTGAACCTTGTGCAGAGCCTATATTTGATTATTGTTAGACGGTGAAATTCAAAACTACGTCGGCGTCGGGTTGATAGGAAAAAGGTCAAGGAGAAAGAAAGAAAAACATACAGCAGAGGTCGACATGTCTTGCTGCTCAGGCACGCGCTGCGACGTGAGGCTTGAGAGTGTTGGTACACGCCCCGAGTCAGTGGTGAACCGACGGGGCAGGGCAGATCTTGGGTCAGATCTTGGGTCGTGGGCGGTGGACTGCTGGGGCACGTGGTTGCCGTTGCGTGGAGGGGAGGCAAAGGAGCCCATGTTGTTGTCACCGAGTGGCGGGTTCTGCGCTCTGTAGCGCAACTCGTCCATCGTGATAGTTGTGTGGTGTAGATGGAGAGAATGTGTAAAGAATTTACAGGAATCGGGAGTGTATGGAAGAAAGATATGGTAAGGAACCCGTCTATAAATTGCAGAGTATATAGGTCGGTATAGTCGTTGCGGCCGTCTTGAAGCGTCGCGATGTGTTACAAGTGCGCTATTCGCCGATGCTATCTCGGTCGTTCGTCGTCCTTGTTCGGGTCTTGGGATGCCTCTATATGCAGTCTTCCTTTGTCGTATAGTGCCGTGTTGTTACAACAACGTATCGTATCGTAGCCTTTCGTACAGGGCCAAATCGCTAGATGGACTCGGCTTGATATATTATACTGTGTCGGCGTTAGTTGGGACTCCCTGCGTATTGTGCACCTCCAAGCTTGACTGGGAATCGTTTGTTGTCGAGATCATCGCTGCAAATGTTTTTCGGAGTTTTCTGTTGCTTAAAATTTTTGAAAACTGTCCTGGCTAGTATAGTATACTATCGATGCCGTCGCCATAGTTGTCGCCCATATTATCGTCAATGCTCCAGTCCATGCTGCCGCCACTGTTGCTGGTGCTATCGTCATGTGTCTCTTGCTCTTCGATATGCCCCTGGGCTCCGCATTCGATCCCGCACCAATGCAAATGCATGTGGTGTCTTGCCCGCCACCATTGTCTGCCACTGAACACAAAAGCCGTTTCGGTTCCAAGAATAGCGCAGAATGGAGAAACTGCAATCGCATCTGAATCTTGGGTTGGCGGTCGAAGGTATAGTTGTGGTGTTGAACGCGCTCACCGCTTCGTTGAGTAGTCTCGTGGTCTGGAAGTCGGGCGGAAAGCGGCGGGCAGCGCATGCGTTGATTGTGAGGATCAGTGTCGAGACTTGCTTTGATTTTGATTTCGACTCTGGATTCTAGATTCTGGGCGAGGCGCGAGGAGAGGTCGTAGTCGAAGAATGACGGGTCGATTTGGAGCAGAGCTAGAGAGAAGACTGAAGACTAAAGACCGAAGACTGCGAGATCGAGGAACTGGAAGACGCAAGATGACCGGATGATAGATTGGGCTGGCGCATTTCCCAAGCAATTGCATAGACAAGACGTACCTTTATAGAACAAAATATATGATACAGGTTGCCGCGTTGAAGAAGAACGAAAAGAAAAATATAGAGGGAAAAAAGAAACGAAACAAGGAAGAAAAATAAGGGGAAACAAAAAAGAAAATGGGAGAAAAAGAAACAGAAGCAGACAAGCCGAAGGGAATGAATACAGTTGCAAGGGCAAGGTAAGGTACAGTAGTAGTAGAAACAGAGAAAGAAACAGAGGTAGAAGCAGAGGAAGAGGAACAGAAAGAAATACAACAAGAAGAGAAGATGTCGGTATTTGCACAAGTGCACAAGACACAGAAAATAATCCAAACGAGGACCAAAAGAATGTGGTGGTGAAGGCAGGAGAGCAGAAGAAGCACCCAAGGACGAAAAGGCAAAAGGAGGACAAGATGGGGGGGGGAGGTGGAAAGAGGAGACAGGTGTGGAGGAACGAGGAGGGATGGGATGGAAGAGCAATAGGGTGTTTCTAGTGGCTGATTTGTATGAAAGGGGGGCAACAACAGGAGGAGCAACCCAACATATGTCTGTCTTTCCGTCTATTCTCTATAACCACTCCATATATAGCAGGCGCGATTGGCAGAATTGACATTGACAATTGGCAAGAGCGCTGGCAACGTCGCAACAGGCAGGAAAAAAAAGGCAGAGAGGTCAGAGGGGACGGGAAAGAGCAACTGCAGGGTTCAGCCGTTGCTTCCCCTTTTGTCTGTGCTGATGCCATTGACGGTGGTGATATACCTAAGCTAGAATCAAAGATTACGTAGAATGGAAGGCACTGCCGTCATCGCGCTGACTATATTACTGGTCTTTCCGTTTACTTGAGCATAATAACACTTGCGCTTGCTGTTTACGGCATGACTATAAAGAGACGGCATACCCGATATTCAGTGTATTGGTCAGCCTAACGCAACTGCGAGAGGATTTATGAAGAGTATCAGGGACGAGAGGACTCGAATAGAAAAAAAGAAGCAAAGAAAAAAAGAAAAAAGCGAGGATAGCGCCAGTACCAAAAGAGATCTTGCAGTGGGCGTCTAGTTGGCAAGCATGAACGTCTGGTGGAACAAGCTCCACCAAGCCACTAAAGAAGGAACGACCCAATAACAGGGCCAGTGAAGGGTTCCAGTTCGAGCAGGAGCGGAATAGAAGCAGGTGGCCGTTGTGAAGTGTATTCCGTAAGTAGGTATGCGAGTAATATGTATTATCAAATATTATCAAAGACAGTATTGTGCAGGTTTACATAATCTGGCGTGCTTGCTTGTTGTACTTGCATCTTTGACCTTGTACGGATGTCGATACCGAAGTCTTAAGGCCTCAATATGCAATCTACCAGTCACCAGGCACGGCATCACTCCGCGAGCCGAGAGCTATGTTATCCTGCATCCTACCAAGCACCTAAGCACCTAAACACCTAAACACCTAAACACCTAAACACCTAAACACCTGGAGCAAGTAGAACAAGTATGATTATCTTACCAATCAAACTTTACAATTGTTCAACTTGTACAGCCTGTGCAACTTTGAGCGGAGCTATTGGCAAGAAGTTGAATATATTGCAGCAGCTAGTTTACTAATAAGGTAATACCTGTCTACAATTATTTCTAGCGAGCAAAGACCCCGAAATTTTATGGACAATACTCCCCGCCGATCGGCACAGCAAAGGGTTTTCACGCCGTATAGGGGTTTTGTTTCAGACACAGAGGACAAGCATGGGCGTTTGTAGGGGTCTAGAAGTCGGTGAATATTGAAGCGAATACTCTTTGAAATAGATACCACGGCAGCAGAACGTGTAGAGAACATAAGCTCATAATAAGACATATTCAAGGATGGTGGACAGAGAGGCACAGGAGGGTCTTTCATTTCAATATCTTGTCTTCTTTTTCCGGTAGGTGATCGCCCAACTTGCAGGGGAAGAAACACGTACGGGGGTAATCAAGGGCGGCTTTACTCCGTAAGCGCACAGGCCGTAGAGGGCAGGGTGAGAGAGAGTCAGAGAGTCGGAGAGCAAGAGAGAGAGAGGGAGAGAGAGAGAGAGAGAGCGCGTGCCACTAGAAATGTAGAAAGGAGCAACCCTACAGATCATCCGCCATGCCGTTTTGCTCTTGGTGTGGCAGGCCAAGCGAGAGGAGGGGCGGGAGTGAAGAAGAGGGAGGGGAACCAACGAGCTGAGAGGCGATATCCGGGTTGTGCTGCATATCTTTAAACTTCCAACTCTTGCCTTGAGAACGAAAGATTGAAAGAACGTGATGGGAGGCAAGGGTATCATCAAGACGCCGTACTACTCAGTCTGCCCGGGTCTCAGTTCTCGGTTGAGTCAGTTGAATCGGCCTTTCCGATATATCGGGGAATACTTTCTGCAGGAGGGTAACAGAGAGCAGACCAGAGGACCGTAAGCATACAGAGTTGTATTGTAAGGTCCCTGGCGGAACAGACTTTCTGCTCAGTTCCTGTTCAGGGTACATGAAAACAATAATGTTTGATTTTCTCGAGTCTATTTTGAGCCCAACTAATATATGTACTTTCCTGTTTCTTGTTTACTCAAGTCGAAGCTCGTTCTCACTGGCTATATCTGCAGACCTTCTGCTCGCTCTGCCCTGCTTCGGCTTGCCGCCTAGTCGAGTAGTCTCCCGGAGCATCTTGGCCCCTGCACCCTGCTAATGTTTGGTTGCTCTGTGGCGGCAGCTTGGACCTCATGTAGCCGCTTATCCACCAGGAGGGGGTGAAACACTGCCGCCATATCATACACGTACTCCCTGGCACAACCACAATCCGTATTTGTAGATGATTTGAGATGAAATGGAAATATATTTCGAGTCTGTTTTCCCATCACATCAGAAGCTATCTCGTCTGCTTTCCGAAAGTGACTTGGACAGCCGGCCTAGGCCGCACCGGGATCATCAAAGAAAACCAAGACTAGTGACTAGGAGGGAGGGGAAAAACCTGTGGCTGGTGTTGGTTGGTGTAATGAGATGCTGATCAATGTAGACGCTGTATCAAAGCTATGACAACGTATGGCTGACAGGTGGCGAAACAGGGCGTTCCAGGTTGGTTTTTGTCCGAGCGAAAATGGCAAGGTTAGGATGAGGTGCGGCAGCGGGAATAAAATCTGGGGGATATTAATCACTAAGATGAGATACTTTGCTCTTGCTGGTACAAATACCAGATACACATTGGACTTGTGGCACCTATCGTCTTTGCGCATCTGTGACTGCACGCAAACACACAGACAGTCGATGCGCATTTACCCGAGGCTTTGGCTTTGATTATTCCGTCAGATAATACAATAATCGCGTTTGTATTGCACACACTTAAAATGGCCATCAAACAGAAGCTGTAAGATATCCCGAGCCTGCCAACCCTTATCAGATTGTCGGCTTGCGGTTGAAAGATGATAACAAAACTTCTTCCAAAGTGTTTTATGAATAATTTAAATAATTTAAAATGATGCTGTCTACAGCCACAGTCAGAGCCAGTCATATATCTACATGTATGCGTATTGCCATGTACTCTATCTGTCTTGGATCGAGCATGTGCATAGCCAAACGCATCTACGCACATTGCTCATGCATGCATAGAGTGCCCCTCAGAACCAATATCTCCCAGCCGAGTTTATCTTGTACGACATATATGATATCCGGACGCCGTATTCAATTATGTACTAGACTGAAATACAGACTGTTTCTAGCGTCTACAGGTTTGTTGAATATCAATAAATAACAGATCTAGCAATGTTAATTTCCCCATGACAATTACAGCTTTCTTTGTTGAACTCGGCGGTTAATCTCTCTGGTTTTTCTCTCTCCACTTAGCATATACCAAGGATAATATATGTGTGTACTCCATATATCGTGAATTAAAAAGAAAGCACGTTATCGAGTTGACACAAAAAAAAGCACAAAAAAAAGACACAGTAAAAGAGTTGCAGCATCCCTTGCATTGGCTTCGATTCAGTGGGCAATGTCATAGACAAGAGATCCTGCACTTGAACAAACTGTACATTCCTATCAAATCCAGTCTCAGTTGCGCCACGCTCTTGACCAAGCCAGGCCATCTACATCTCTTACCCCTGTGCTAGCTCAGACAATAAATAGTGCACCATCTCCACCACGGCCAAACATCTTATCTTACTCTACTTCACCTCATTCACTTATCTTCTATTTACACAATTTTGTCAAATTGGCAATGATGTCAGCAGCAGTCGTAAACAGTAGTTATCAACAGACGATCTGCGCTTAAAACAGCACAGGCATTGTTGTCGTCCCCTTTCCTACTGGCGCCTCCTTTTTGCTGCGTCTCTGCGTCTCTGCGTTTCCTCTTTGCTTGTTCACCGCTTCTTTACTTCCGTACCCATACGTCAGGACAGCCCCGCTTACTGCCAACGTCCTCTATCACGGTATCTGGGCGTCGTTGTTGCCAGGTCTGGACTCCTTGTCATCTACTGTTCCAGGCCCAAGCTCCTCTATCTTGTAACAAAGGGTTACCGCCACCGCCGACCTATGTCTTGTGTTTGTAAATACAGTAAATACTCGGGCTGTCAGATGCCCAAGTGCTGTGACATTTACTTGCCATGAATGCAAAAGCCTTGAGAGTTTGAGAGTATTGGTCAGCAGAATATCAGAACAGGAATCCCTCCCATTCGTCATCCCGTTTCTATTTCTCATCCAGCCCGCCAATGGCAACACCTCTACCGGCCCAGTGCCACTCTTGTGCATATTTAGCTCCTCTCTATCTTCTTTCTTCACTCTCTCATAGACTGCATTTATTGCTTCTTCTTGTCTAATGCATGGCTGACTTGCCCCCGCCAGCACATCACCGCACACGGATGCAGGACAGTGTGCAGCAGCCTGCAGGCTGCAACAGTCTGCATGAGTGTAGGATGCTGGCCAGTGATAAGTTGTGCGCATTTTACAACAAAAAATAATATCACAAATAAGAATGCCAGACTGTGTTGTTGTCAAGCACAGTTCCAGCACAGTTTCATTGCATTCGCATTCGGGTGCTGTCATCACAGGCACATCGCGGGTGGTTACCACTATCACCTGGAGTAGGTACAAGGTACTTCTTTGTCACATGTTGACGAGCGTTCTGCTGAGGAAGGAGCACGCGAGGTATAAGTTATAAATAGTCTATTATATTAAGCAATATGATTTAAAGAAGGAGCGATGCACCTTAAACAGGTTCCTTCCTCTCTCTATGCAAGAAATATATAGCATGGTGGGGCTCGTTATACAGGCAGTTGTTATCGACGAGGTCGCTCCTTCTCTATTAGGAACATGTCAAATTAATAAGCAGTCGAGTACGCGTTTGTGTTACCTTTTTTTTAAGGAGTAAGATTTTGTAGTATATTTTTGCTTCTGAATAACGAAAACGACACCAATGTTTTGTTAATGTGTTTGCTGGTTATTTTGGCGATGTGAATTGAAGACGTTTGACCGTTGAAACCATACAGTGTAGGTACAGTATAACCCAATATATGCACGTACTGCTAGGCAATCTGAAGCTAGATTAGTCAGTGTTCTCCATAATTACCTCACATCAGGCCAAGGCGAGAGCCGCATTTGGCCAAAAGCTATCGCGCTCTTTCATCAACCTCGTCAACCACGTCAACGTGCACTCAACTGCACATCACCATTCGTTTACATCCGCCTCATCTCGACCTCGCGACCCTCTTTAGACCCCATCGCCTCGAAATTAACTGGAAACTTATATTACCACCAAAAAGAAGCAGCAGCGACAAGCACAATGGCGGGCGACGCGACAGTAAAGCAGGAGATGGCCGTCAAGATGGATAAGATGGATGTCGACGGCGAAGACACCGACATGTCCAATATCCCTGCGGCAACCGGCACGGGCGGTACCGAGGACGATATCTACGAAGACGCCGGCGACCTCGAGTTCTACAACGCGAACCAGCCTAACGAGCAGGCCGCCAACATGTATCTCGTGCGCGTGCCGCCATACGTGTGGGAAGCCTGGGACAAGATGGACGACGACGCCGAAATCCAGGTCGCGACCCTGCGGCAGTGGACGGAGACGGGCAAGAATGGCGAGTCCAAATACCGCATGCGCATGCTGCTGCGCAACGACATTAGCAGTCACCAAAACATCCCCAAGGAGTACGAGCTGGACCTGCCGATGCTGGAGCAGAAGGCGGGCGCGAACCAGAACACGCAGATCAAGAACACGTTTATCTTCAGCGAGCAGGACCTGCCCGGGTTCAAGGCCAAGAACAAGCGGCGCGCGGCGGCAGCGGCAGCAGGCATTCCGGCGCACCTGTTGCGACAAAAGCAGCCAGACCGGGTGGACAAGCCGGCGCACAATCACTGGCAGCACGGCCGCCGCCAGCCGCGGCAAGAGTACTTTCGCAAAGCCATTCCGAGTATGTAAAATCTCTCTGTATAATTATGAAAGCATGCTAACATTGCAGAACGCACTATTGTCGAGGGCCGCATCCGGCACGAGCTCAACTGCGCACCGGTCAAGAACGTCGAGAGCGACTACATCCTCAACGAGCGCGCCCGTGCGGCCATGATTCCCAAGTCGCAGGTCAAGTTTGGCGATGCCACCAAGGCTGATTTCCGCATCATTGGCAACGGCAGCATTGCCAACCAAAACTACGCCACCGACTTTATCGTATGTGTTTTGATATTTCCATATATACTGAGCGCCATACTAATCGACAGAAAACCGCACAAGCACCACCAAAAGCCAAGAAACTCGAGACCAAGACGGCGCGTATGCCCGAAAACGTGCTGCTCGATCTTATCTTTGCCTGCTTTGGCCGCTTCCGATTCTGGTCGATGCGTGCTCTGCGTGCCGAGATCCCACAGCCCGAGATCTACATGCGCCAGACGCTGGAAAAGGTGGCTGATCTGCACCGCAGCGGCCGCTTTGCCAACAACTGGGAGCTCAAGTCGGAGAACCGTAAGGACGGTTCTGCGACAGCCGAAGTCAAGGCATCCGAGTTTGTGGCCGAGTCTGCCGACACTGATACCGACGGTGAGGAGGAGGACATCAAGCTGGAGGATGTTGTGATGCCGTCAGCTTGAGTCGGTGTACTTCTTTCCGTTCGGATCTTAAAATCTGTTGAGTCTTTCTTACATGTCGACCGACGTCGTTTTTTGTTTACGTGTTTTCTTGTTTTCTTGTTTTCATATCCCGCCGGATCGCGGACAGGCGTTGGTTATTTTCGGAGGCACCCTTTACTCTACAGGTCACAGTCGCATTGCTATGATTTTTTTTTCTCTTCCTAATCTTCTTCAACCATAAACTTTTCTTTGTTCTGATGGACACCTTTGCTCAGACTGCAAACAGTCACTGCATCCTTTGTTCTTCTACTTGGCCAGCCCCAAAGAGGGCCGCGCATTGATACCAAAACATCTACAAAATTAAATAGATATATTAAAGGCGTTGTAAAGGTTTCAAAGTTCCAATGGTGGTGATAGTGTAGTTCAGTCAAGGTAGTAAAGATATAAGGATGGCATCAGACTGCAAAGGTGGAGCATTGCCTCCTAATATCGCAACGCTCCAAGCGAAGCTAGCCTCTAACCTCCAACTCTTGTGACGGACGTAGATCAAAGCATGGTTGGCTGGTATGATCATATTTTATCATTTTTTTTGGAGAAACTGTTTCCATTTAATAGCACTGCCCTCAATTTATGACTGCATGATCTCTCTCCTCTCATCGCAGAGCATATATCGGCTCTCTTTCTACACACTTAAACTGTCTCGCTTCTCATCCTCGACGACGCCCATCACAACCACATCCACAACTCCTCTCAAGAAAATGCACATCATTCTCGATTTTGACGGCACTATTACCGCCAACGACACTATCGACAACCTCGCCGCATCTGCAGTCTCTTTCCAAACCCAGAGAGACGCGCAAGTCGGCAGCACTGTGGACTGGGATGCCCGCTGGAAACGCATTGTCGACGACTACCTGGCCGACCACCAGCGCCACAAGGCAGCCTATGCGCCCGCCGAACCCGACCGCACATCTTTAGAACATGAGCTTGATTATCTAAGGGGCTTGCGCGATGTCGACTGCGGCTCGATCCGTGCGATGTATGAAGTCGGTCTGTTCAAGGGGATGGCCGCGCACCATCTCGCCGAGGCAGGCCAAGCTGCAGTGCATTCCGTGCATCCGGGAGACAGAGTTACTATACGGCCTGGGTTTTCAGAGTTTCTAGCTCAGACGGCAGCACAGAAGTGGCCAGTGTCGATAGTGTCAGTCAACTGGTCGGATGCCTGGATCCGCGGTGTCGTGGCGACGCAGGCCAAGGACAAGGATGAGGCGAGCAATATCAAGATTTACACAAACGAGATCACGGATGAAGGGGCTATAGTATCAAACTATGAGAGGACAGACTCGCGAGACAGCACCAACAACAAAAAGAGTCCAATCTCATCGTGTCTGGACAAACTCGAGGCACTCAAGGTGGCAGCCGTCCATGCCGCAGAGTCGTCGGCCACGGTCAAAGTCGACGAGCCGGTCGTGTACATGGGCGATTCGACGACAGATCTAGAGTGCCTGATCCATGCCGGACAGGGCAGCCGTGGCGGTGGCGGCATCATCCTTGCCGACGGCGATGGGCCTGTCACAAGCAAACTGCTCAAGACGCTGGCAAGGCTGGGATACAATGTGCCGCACGTCTCTGAAGCTGAACAAGGTCTGTTCCGGGAGATGGAAACAGGCGCAAATGGGGAAACAAAGATAGAGGGAGATGGCAAGGCGGCAGCGAGAGATACCACACCTCGACTGGCATGGGCACGAGACTTTGATGAGATTATGGCATCGCGAATCCTGGACTAGACAATTTAATCAAAATAAAACAATGTTGGTACATACTTTGTTCATTGTTTGATTGTTCTTTGATCAATATTTCGGTAGTCTCAGTCGTTGAGTTTCATTACAATGTGAACAAGAAAACAACAGCTTGATGAACAAAGAAGCGAACAACCTCGGCCGGCAGTGCAGCAAAGCCTCACTCTCACTTGTTCGTTTGTACAATTATTCCCATGTCACTTACTCAACAGACCGAGCATATATAGCTCAACAACGGCACATCATGGCCATACTCTCAATACTCATCTCATTATCAGCGCTTCAACACTCATCACCATCCATCTCCATCTATCCAAAACAAGGTACGTCCTCCTCCCAGAATAGCTGACATCATGTCTTCCACAGAGATTACCCAGACCACCTCTAGACCGCCGGTCAACACTCGCTTCTTTACTCGCCGCGTCCTCTTTGCCTGCGGTCACACTACCGAGCGCATCTACCCCATCCGCGACCTGCGCGGACCCAGCTTCAAGACTGCCAGACCACCAGTTCCCATGCTCCTCGCCCTGCGCCTGCCCGACAAGTGCATTCCCTGCGTCCGCGAGGCCGTCTACGACCGCTGCCGCGACAACGCCAAGGAGATGCGCGAGATCATGGATGCGCTGCACACCCGGCTGGACCGGATCCTGAAGAAAGCAGACGATGGCGCGGAGAAGGAGCTATTGCAGTCGTCCCTTGATCTCGACTCTAGTGAGAACGAGGCCGATGCGTTGTGGCCCAATGAGGCACCAGCAGTCGAGTCTCTAATCAAGCATGGAGCAGATGCGGATGACAGTGGCTACTACAGCAGTGAGGAGGCTCCCACAACTACGGCCACCTTGAAGAAGTCCCGTCCTGTCGGCAAGTTGAGCGCCAATATTCGTCTTCTCCGCGAAGACCTCGAGCGCCGCATGCAGGCATGGCACCGCAAGGACAAGAATATCACGGCAGATTCTAAATCTGACTCGAACTCGGACTCGAAACTTTTAGAAGTCGCTACACTATCTGCAAAAGACCTGGATGATATGTCCAGCTACGAAGCTTTTGGGGCAGAAGTTGACACTTTTACTGTCGTATAGACTTGTAAACTAAGCTCACATTTCGCTTATATTTTGATAGACACCTTTGCATTTTTTTCTTCTATTTTTCTATTTCACTTTGTATCTTTTTTGTAAATTTTTGCACTCATTTAATATAATATAAAAATTATTAAAGCAACTTTGCATCACATATGAATTATCCTTTTATCACCATAACATCACCTTGAACTCGCCGTGAAATCATCTAGAAATCAACACAGAACCATCACGACCTCAGCAACATAAATAAAGGCAACGCACTATTCACAATGGCTAACAGAACTGAGTTAAATGTACTACAGAAACGACAATATGTTGCAAGTACAAATGTATAGGAAACTACAATGGCGACAGATGGAAAGTTAACGGTACAAAACTTAAAACAAAAAAAAATCCCAACGCCGTCGACCGTGCTTTTTACCCGTCTTGTATGACCACAAACACTCTTCTAGCCAGCTAGCCTAGCCATCCATGGCGACGTCCTCGTGTGCAAACTCAAACTGGTTGTTCTGAATCGCTGCGATCCGGTCCAGCTCCGCCTGGTATTGCTTCCGCAGGTCGGCCAGCGTCACCACCTTGCGCCATGCCGGCCGCTGTGCTGCTGCCGCCTTTTTTAGGAACGACGCCATTGGTGAGTCCGTCTTGGAGGCGGCAGTTTCCTTGTCCTTTTCTTGAGAATCAGAAGACGCCGTCGCCAGGATACCCACGTCATGAGGCGGCTTCGTGCGCGTGGCTGACGACGGCGGTGCACCCATGGGGTCTTCAGTATAAATCCACGCCTGCTTCGGCTCCACACAGCTCAGGGTGTTGATCAGCATCAGGTACTGGCGCGTCACGGGCGTGTCCAGGATGTCATCGCTGACGTCGTCGTCGTTTAGGCCAAGACCAGACGGTGTAGGAGCCGCCAAGAACTTGTCGCCCTCGCCGGCCTGCTGCAGCTTGTGCAGGCGATCCAGAAGCACGCTCGCGGCACCGCGGTAGTCGTTGTGCGCAACACGCCAGCTGTACAGAATGTAGTGCCAGGGCGTACCACGCACAACCTCCATGGCCGCGCGGCACTTGTGCTCCAGCACATCGTCGACGGCATCGCGCAGGTTCGCTGGGAAGGGAAGAGCCAGAAGCGAGGCAACCTCGCCCGTCTCGCACATGCGCTCCACCAAGTACCGCAGACCAGAGTGCTGCAGTGCTGTGGCAGCACCCGAGCCCGTCAGTGATGATGGAGATGGCGGTGCCGAGGTTGAAGACGCCGAAGCAGCGGCGCCGGCAGGGAGAATAGGCTGGCCCATGGAGATGAGCGCGCTGTGGGCGACGTCGAAGCGCGATAGAGCAGCAGCCGCAGTGAACAGTCGGCTCAGCATCTCGGTGCGCGTTGACGACAGACCGGCTGCCTCAGCTGACGGGTCGTTGCCGCCCAGACTGCCACTCCGGCTCGCATGGCCCTTGGATGCACCTCTGGTGTGGCCGTGGCTACCTTGAGGCGCTTGCGTCTGTGACTGGCTCTGGCTGCTGCCGTTACTGAGAGAACCAGCACCCACAATACCGTTGGCCGTGCTGCGCACAAACTGCAGCGACAGGCGTGCAAAGTCAATCACAAACGAGAACGCCTTTTGGCGATCATAGAGAGACACAATGTGTGCGTAGTAATTGGGCAGGCCGCTGTAGAACAGGTTCCACTCTGAATCATCAATCAGGCCAGAGCTGTGCCGTGCATAGGGGTGAAGGACAGTGCCACTCAGACCGATAGCAGCCTTTTGAAAGTAGATGCCGGCAGTGTCGTAGTCGCGCAGTGCAAGGTACGTCCGGCCTTGCACATAGGTGGAAAAGGGGTCGTCGTTGGCAAAGGCGCCCAGCTGCAGCGACAAGTCGGCGCGGCCGCGCTTGAGCAGCATACACTGGATCATTGCCGGATCGAGCTGGATTGTGCTCTGGGCAGAGCAAATATCGACAATAATATCAGTCAGCAGCGACGATAGACTGGTGTTGTTGTCGGCCAGCTCGCTCACACCAAGGAGGTGGCCGACGCTGCCTTCAAGGGCGGTCACGATCTGTGTAGCGTTTTCGTTGTCGCTGACTGACGATGCGGTGCCGTTGGGACCTGCACCGGGCGCGCTGGAGAACGAGCCGCTGGCCGAGAACGAACCACTGGCGCCGCCAGAGAACGAGCCCGATACAGAGCCTGTCAGAGACTCACGCTCAGACCGCGACAGGGCAACACTGAACTCGGTGCGCGACAACCACTTAACGAGCTCAAGGCGCTTTAGAGCCTCAATCAGCTGTGCATACACCTGGCCCACCTCGACACGGCTGCGCAGAGCAACGCGCTCGTCTTCAATCTCAAACTCCATGTGCACCAGCAGAATCAGTTGCCTAAACAGAATCTGCCAGAACAGTTCGGCAGTGTCCTGCAGGCCGCGGATGACCAGCTTCTGGCCAAACTGCGTAAAGGGAAAGCGCACATCGTGGTTGCCCTGCAGCTGTTGCTGGACAACATCGTCAAAGAGCGAGAAGAGGGCGCGGTAGGTCGCCATGTCCACATCCTCAAAGTTGTCGCCCAGGATATCAATCACTTGCGCACACTCGTCCTCGGTTAGGTGGCGCCAGAATCCTGCCTTGTCGGACAGGTACTGGATACGCTCCTCGTCGGGCTTGGATGGGCACTCACCAAAGAGCTCGGCGCGGAGAGCGGCTTCGCTCGACTGCAGCATGCCATCGGAGAAACTATCAACAAACGCGGCACCCGCGGTAAGCAGGCGGCCGACCTTTTGGTAGACGGCACCGGAGAATGGGCGGCCGACGATGCTGGCGGCGACATTGGTAAAGTTACCGCTAGCAGAGTTGTGGTACACCTTTTCGAGACCGCTGCATTCGCGCACAACGGCGACGCAGTCGGTGCACACAACCCAAGCGAGACCAAGCTCGGGGTCTACTGCCAGAGAAAGGGCCTCGCCGCGCTGCTTGTCGAGCTCCACGAGCAACCGGTAGAAACGGCGCCACTGAATCTCGCTAGCGCTGCGAAAGAGGTCATAGTCCATGGCACCAGACGAGCCGCGCTCCAGCACGGCCGTTGATCCCAGAACTGAGCAGATAGACTCCATGAGGCTCTTGCCATTTGATGAGGAGGATGAGAGTGATAAAGTTGCTGCGGATGCGCTATTTCTGCCACCGCGGGTACCACCAATGCTCTCCTTGGCTGCACCTAGGCCGCGCTCGTACATAGCTAGCGCGGTCTCCAGGGTTGCACGCGAAAAGCGGCCGGGGAAGAAGATTGTGTCGAGCCACTTCTCCGTCGCATCAGTAGGGTCGCAAGGACCGGATGTCTGGGCTGTTGGCACGCCGCTGTCCGTCTGCACACCCACCCAGTTGTTCTTCCAGGCCGTAGACAAGCTGTCGAAATCGCCGTCCATCTGCATCACGCGGTAGATCAGGTTGTTCTTCCACAGGATCCAGAGACTCAACTTGCGTGGCGGCGAGTAGGTAATGGCAAAGTCGGCAAGTGTCCAAACATCGGCGGCCGAGGGCGTCGGAGGAAGCAATGGCTCAAGCGCGCTGTCGATAACTTCGACGTCGACAGAGATATTGCCGCTGCGATCAACCTTGGCCGTTGCCTTCCAGAACTTGAATGCACCGGCACCCACGGGCGAGTATGTGACAATCACAGCCGTGCCTTCGCCGAGCACAAGGACACGCACCAGGTTGTTCTGGCTGGGGTCAATGGTCCACTTGCCGAGCGCCTCGTTGGGCTCGCGGTGCTGGCCAAGGATGTCGCCCGTATAGCATACCTCGCCACGCTCGACGTTCCAAATACGCAGACGGTGGTCGAGGCAGACGGAGAACATGAATGCAGTCTCATCCAACCCAAGAGTGGACGTGACGGCCGAAGCGGCGGCTGTGATTTCGAGGTTGGTGCCTTCGTACTTGATGGTCGGGCCGCCCTGGAAGGGGAGAATGCTGCGCAGACCCTGAAACAGGCCTACGGGGCTGTGGAACGACTCTTTCCAGCCGGCAGATGAGGCATTGGCATTGGAGTCGTGGTCGCGACGGAAGTTGATGAGGCCGCCGTCATGCAGAGCGACAACAAACTCGTTGGCGGACACGGCGACAAGGCGACGCGGCTGCTTAAAGTTGAAGGTGGCCGACAAGTATGGCTTCCAGGCCTCGCCTAGATCAGACTCATTGGTAAATGCGCGCTTGCGAAAGACGTCGGGGCGCAGCTGGAGATGGTGCAGGTAAAAGGACTCGTCGAGCACAAAGACGGAGAGGGCGTCGTGCTGGGGCGGGTCGGCAAACGCGATACAGCCGGGGCGCACGGGCTTGGTGAAGTGCAAGTACAGCGTCAAGGGTGCGTCTGTCGAAGAAGTGGTGGATGAGGAGACTGAAGAAGACAGCGACCCTTCAGACCGCGCGACATCGACGGCGCGGATGCTGATGGCATGGCCGCCTTCGAGGACACGCCACAAGAAACTGCGCGGCGCGTCATGGTGGCGGCGATGGAAGATGCCTGATTCCGTCGACAGGTTCTTGTTGCGGTAGATGCGCTCTTCTTCTGTGAATGTGCTCTCGCCCGCCAGTAGGGCGGATGTTTTGCCGTTGCTGCTGCCGCTCGAGAAGATGCTGTTGCTGTTATTGCTGTTGTTGCTGCTGCTGGAGTTGCGGCCCACGAGCCGGGTTAGCCGCCTGCCGGCATTGCCATTGATGGCAGGAACTTGTGCGTGAACAACGGTCGCCGGCGACGAGGGCTCAAGGCCAAGCCGGGTCTCCTTGTAGGCGTAGAACAGCTCGCGAGACATGGCCGCCTCGACGTAGCGCTCGGCGATGCAAACAGAGACGTCGAAGTGGAATGAGAACGATTGAATCGGTAAAATTCGGGGTATATTTCGGAGTATATATTGTTGACGCGATGTAGATAGTGATCAGGGCTGTCGTTATCCGCGTGTGTTGATATCGCGATGCGTAGTTTGTGTGGCTGTCCCCTTGTGCTTTACTTTGGCTTCACTTTTTCCTCAGAAAAATCACTTGCCAAACGCGTCCAAACACAAGGCAAACCCAGCCAACAGCAGAGGCTAGGGATTAGATGACGCTAACCAAATTAGGAAATCAGCTCAGGTTCAGACAGGTACCGTTTTGCATCGTTTTGCAGGGGACCTCACTAAAATTTAGCGAAGATACAGCACTAGATTATGTAATCAAGCAGCATGACGCCGTCTCCAGATGACATAAAAAATGAAGCTTGTTTTTCAATATCGATTAAAGTAAATGGGCTCGTCTATTCATTATCTCGTCTTTGATGTCGCGTTAAATACAGTATAAAAAGCAACAGATATCGCACAGATTGCAAAACGCCGACTGTGTCCCGCAGACAACAGCATGATCCCAAACACCATCAGTGACTCCGAAGAAAGAAAGAAAGCAGGCGCAAATGCAGAATGTAAAACGGCAGAAAGAGAGAGAGAGAAATGCGGCACAAACGAGAAAAGGAGAGAGCGTGTGGAAGCACATATAAAACCGAAAACAAAAGGCTCAGTCCTCAACTCTACTCCTTCTCTTTCTCCTTGTCGTCCTTGGGGGCAGGGTCACCAATGCCGTCGGCGGTAATGGCAAACAAGCAGTCACTCTCCGGCAGGCAGGGCGAGTCGTAAATCTTGGCAATACGTGTCTCGGCCCGACCCTTCTTGAAACTGATACGCGTGGTACTGGCGTGGGCAATGATGTTGCCGCCAATGGGCTTCTTGGGGTCTGGGTTGAACATGGACGCCGGGCCACCGTCGACCTGAGCGACAACCTGGTTTGTAATGACAACGGCAATGCCGTAGGTGTCGGTCATGTGCTGCAGCTGGCGCAGGAACTGGCCCAGATGCATCTGCCGGCTGTTGAGCTCACCACGGCCCATGTAGTCTGTACGGTACAGCGCCGTGGCAGAGTCAATGATCAAAAGACTGAACCGAGTTTCGGCCATCATGCGGCCAGCATCTCTTAGCAGGGCCATTTGGTGGTCCGAGTTGTGCGCACGTGCAATGGCAATGTTGTCAAGCACCTCTTCGCCGGACAGACCGTAGCGATTGGCAGCGGCCAGGACACGACTGGGACGGAAAGTACCCTCGGTATCAATGTAGAGACATTTGCCCTCGCCGCCGCCCATGTCAAAGGGCAGCTGACAGGTGACGGCGAGTGTGTGGCAGAGCTGGGACTTTCCGGTACGGAACTCGCCAAAGACTTCAGTAATGGAACCGGTCTCAATACCGCCGCCGAGCATTGTGTCGAGGTTCTTGGAGCCGGTCGTGATGCAAATCAACTCACTGCGGCGCTGATGGACCTCGGTGGCGGTGGTGAAGCCCATGGGCACGAGCTTTGAAGCCTCTGTGATGATGCGGTTGGCCTTGATGTCGGAAATGCCCTTGATCTGCTCCAGCACACGGTGCGAGGTGTAGGCGATAGACTCGACGGTGTAGTAGCCGCCATCGCGCAGCAGTTGGACATCACGCTTTGTCAATCCTGCCAGGCCCTGCAGTAGAGTTAGATTGTGTAGAGTGGACGATGAGTCTCGATCAGACTAATTGAAGTAGATTAGAGTAGACATACCTCCAGTTCGGCAACTGAAATGGGGGCGCCGACATTGACACCACCACCGGCATCCTCACCGGCCTCGTCGTATTCCTCAACCTGCGTCATTGTGCTTGTTGGGTGTTGTGTGGTGAAGTCGTGAAAAGTGTAATGGTATGAGTGAAGGTGAAGGTAAAAGAGTAGACACAGCAAATTTGAAGGAGAGGATTTGATGAATTCCAATGGGGAACAAAAGAAGGCCAAAAGAGCCCAAAAGAGGCGGAATTGGGATGATGCCTGGAACGTACAAGGCAACCACCGAGGGGTTTCGTGCGATATTTCTGGGTCGCACCTTCTGTTTGTACGGTGTAAACTATTTTGGTTGTTGACGCGCCGCGCCCAAGATGGAAAGCGCGACTGGGCGAATCTGATTACAAACCCGCACGCCAAGTCACCTGATTTTAAGCTGCCATTTCAGATTTATATGGTACAACACTTGATCTTTGTTACAACGACTTGCATTCAAAACAGAACAATTGAAGATAGTATGACTTCCATGGTCTAGATACAATAAGGCGTGATGTCTCAGTATGGCCGCCCAGTGGTAAATGAAGAGAAACTGTGACACAAGTGCAGCAATGCACATCATGTAACGATACAACTTTTGAAGCATGGAAAGAAAAAGGCGAAAAAAAAGGAGGCACAAAAAGAACGACACAGAATGTCACTCGAAAGTCTACTGAAGTGGTCTGTTTGACCGCCGCAGCTTGTTGCGAGTCGGTGGTGCAGGCTTGAAAGGCGCCGCAGCAGTGGCCCGTGACGGCGCGTTGGCCTCGTCGTCTGCATTGTCGCCGTTGCTGCCTGCACTTGCCTCCGAATGTTGATTCGGACCAGTTGCCATTCGTGACGTTTCATTCTCTTTTCTAGTCGCACGTCCCTCTGCTGCAAAAGTACCGGCAGGCAGCACCTCAAACGATGGGTTGACTCTGCGGGAAGTGCGGCTCACTATGGCGTTGCCAGCAAAAGCTGCCACTACCTGCGGTGAAGACGAAGACGACTGCGCTGGTGCAGCGTAGTGGTGAGATGCAGGCGATGGGACAGGCTGAGTCTGGTAGCCGCGGTACGAAGTGTAGGCTGGGGATGCGGTCGTAGCGGGCTGGTTCTGCATAAGCTGAGGTTGTCGCGATGACGTGCTGCTATGGCTACTGCTGTTGCTGCTGCGGGTAGGCTGTCCACTTAGACTTCTGAAAGCACCGGGACCCGTTCTGTTACCCTGTATGAGCATATCATAGTGTGGGCGTTGCTGGTTGACGCTGGGACTGGGACTCGACATGCGTGAGGTGGGAATGTAGGTGTTTAAAAAGGGTGGTCGGAGGGTAGCATTGCCGCCGCCGCCTCCTGGTGCTCCGAAGCCCGTGGGCGAGTATGTTCCTTCTAGACGCTTCAGGGCATCTTCATTCAGAGTGCTGCCGCCGCGATCGTTGTTGTGTTTGTTCGCATTGGTCTTGCTGCTGCTCGCAAACGTAGCATGTTCTGAAATCTGCGGCAGCGGTGTTGACATGTTGGAGTGTGTATCAAAGAGAGCGCCACCTCCGGCATTAGCGTCATTGGCATCAAGAACACCAGGAGTAAGAACACCACTTGACTCGTCTGCCACTTCATTGCTGTGTCCGAGTGGCGAGCTTGCGTATGGCTGGTAGTCGCCCAGCAGTCGTTTCCCTTCTGCCAAGTTCTTAATATTTGCCGCCGTCGCCGTGGTGCTGCCCTCTTCGCTGGGAAGCTTCTTGGACTTGTACGAGCTCTGGCTGGGCGTCGTAGGCCGCGAGATCCAGATACCGTCGACCTCGACGCCGGTCTGGATGGCACGCACGCCAAATGGGATGTCGCTGTTGTTGCGCTGCTTGCGTGTCCGGGTGCGCGATGATGTTGCTGCTGATGACAGATTGACCCTGCGCATCTCAGTCAGACGGGCGCGCTTCTCTTCGTCGATAACTTCCAGGCGGCGGACCTGCTGGCTGGTGCGCCATAACTTGTAGAGGCCGATGAGAAAGACGACGACAATTGCACATGCAAGGACCTGTTAGTCAGCACAAAACATTACTAGATCTCAAACAAAAGAGGAAAGAGCAAAAGCTTACAAATGTCATCTCCTCCCAGAGCTGCCAGGTGATAAAGAAGACGCCCATTGTCGTTTGGAATAAGTCAAAATAGAGATGGTTTTCCTTGCAGGCTTGGGTGAGAGTGGAATGGCTGGCAGCGGCGTTTGCAAGCATATACATATTATTATATTGGAGCTGCAAACGGATCAAGGTGTTTGTGTAACTCGACCCGATTCTCTCTTTTATCTTTTCTGGTTTGCTGTCTTTTTGACAGACCACACGCAGAACCACATGCAGAGGATACGATGTGCACAGTTCTTTTCTTGTATCTTGCTGTAACTTTGTATCTGTAAGAGTCTAAATCGTGGGCGATACCTTTTGGTGACCACAAAAGCAAAGCTTGTCTGCCGTCTATCCTTTCCTCGGTCCGCCTCTGATATCGGTGCTTTTGTACGTCTGTACCTCGAATTGGTCGCTGGTTTGGGTCTGCACCTTTCTTACCGCATATCTGCTTTTGTGTTTTGTGGCATGGTGTTTGTTGTTGTCGATATTTTGCCTTTGCTGTCTTGATTAAATGTGCTGGATTTGTGTCTGTGTATGGGTATGGGTAATAGGGAGCCTAAAAAAGAAACGCATTGATGTAACGGATCACCAGCACGACAGAAAAAATGCTGTGAGAAGGAGGGAAAGACAATAGAGACTGAAGAGAGGGAGGAGGAGAACGTTGGGTGACGGCTCAGTGACTGGCCTACGGGACAAGTGACGAGGGCTGCAGGGATAACTCCAAGAGATGAAAAGGGCTGGCAGGGTAGGAATAAAATAAACAGAGCTGAAAACAGGCCACTGATGGACGGCGGTTAGCTGCAGAGACACGAAATAGAATGAGGTGACACGACACGAAAAATGCAGGATGCTGACCAGGGAGGATATGGTCATGCTGAGGAGCTGAGGTCTTGCATAGAAGGGATAACCACTGACGACTAAAGACTGACTTTTTTAATGGATGTACTCAACAGCAAGGCCATGTCCAAGAAGTGTCGGAACACAGTCAAGGTCAAGCGATGTGATGGAAGTCTCAAGAGCTGGGAGATAGTGGACGACGGTGAGATGGTAGGACAAGGGAGAATTGGCTGTTGTGGAAGGAACAAGGCATTGAGTGGGCAGGTTGAGTGGCCAGATAAAGAGACATAAAGTAGGGGACTGATTGTCAATGCTCGGCATTTCTGCAGTCATTTCTGCAGATATCAGGTCATTGCGTGGCCCTGGCTGGTCATTGTATATGCATGGGCCAATACAGCTGTTACAAATAGAGAGAAGTCGGGTATACAAAACGAGAGCAAAGATGCAGAACAGAAGTGGCATGTCGGTAATGGCAATTGCAAAGGGAGTGATGCTCGGGATATTGCAATATAAACCTCTTATTCTGCCTGTTTGTGCTGAGAGTAGTCAAATCACCGTCCAGAGAAAGTTTAGAAAGAGGGTTAAAAAAACATTAAAAAGAATGTGGGAAAGCACTTTACAGACACGGGATGCATATGATATATGTGATATATGTGATGGTATAAGAGCTAGAAAACAGTCTAGGAGGGTCTAGGAGAGTCTAGGAGAGTCTAGGAGAGAGGACAGCAGGCTGATTTGGCACGGAGCTTACCCGTTTCTCAGGCTTCTAATTATATCTTACCTACGTGGTCACCTTGTCTGGGGTAAATGGGAAGAAAAACATAAGATTATTAATGTTCTATAAAAGAAGCATCTAATACAGTGGCACGGCATGCCCGTCACCACGTCCATCGCTTCCAGCAGCGTATACCCGTTCTTCCGTCACTGGGTCCTTTGTCGACCGGATGACCTGTCCTCGGCCAAAGAGCGATCGTGCAAAACTCTTGACCTCTGTCACAGCATACCCATATGCTTCAAGGCCGTCAATCACCGTCTGAGAGATACCCTCTTCGACAAACAGTTGATTTTCTGCTTCTTTCCCATCGTTTCCCCCGGCTGCTTGTCGGTCTGGTGACCAAAAGTAGTTGGGCGCAACACACACACGCGGTGCATCCAGTGCCGTCTGCGGATCCATGCCAAAGGCATGCATGTTCAGGAGCACTTGAACATGGCCCTGGGGCTGCATGAATCCACCCATGACGCCAAAGACAGTATCCAGTTGGGGACGACTGGAGGACTCGTTGGTGATAATGGCCGGAATGATCGTGTTGTAGGCCCGCTTGCCGCCGGCATAGACATTGGGGTGTTCGGCCGGCCCTAGTCGGAACATGTGTCCACGGTTTGGCAGAGCAAAGCCTGCACCCTGTACAACGACACAGGACCCAAACAGATCTGACATGCTGTTGACAAAAGAGCAGCCGTTGCCCTGGTCGTCAGCCACAGCGAGGTATACCGTATCACTTGTAGACAGATGATCATCGGCCGATGCAGCCAGACAGTCGACATCTACTAGTGTGGGAGGAACGGGCGCCAGCGGTGTTTGTGACAAGGGTTGGCCCCGGGCGGGATTGAACGCACGATCTGAGTTAAACAGAACAGCCCTTGTCTTGAGGTAGGCTGGATCAAGCAGATTGCCGGGACTGAACTGTGACTTTTCTTTACTCTCACTCGATGAATCAGAGACAAACCAGCCAGCGTCGGCAAAGGCGATCCGCAGTACCGATGCCACAATGTGCAGGTACTTGGCCGAGTTGTGTGGCAGCGAGTGTAGTGGTGCGATGTGTCCTTCACGCTCGAGCTCGCCGAGGATGCCCATGGCTAGCAGGGCCACGATACCTTGTCCGTTTGGCGGGTGCTCCCAGAGATGGAGCTGCTCTGTCTTTAAAGCATCGCCCGCCTCAACATTTACAGGCATACAGAGCGCCTCGCTAATGTCTGGCGGAAGGTCTGCGTGTCTCTTTAGATCGTCCAGAGTCATCAGACTCCCTTTGGCCCGGCATGCTTTCACAATTTGGTCTGCTATAACTCCCTCGTAGAAGCCCCTCTTGCCCTCCTTTGCCAGTGTCCGCAGTGTTGCCGCCAGATCGGTATTCTTCATAAGCTCGCCCTCTACGGGTGCTCTCGGCTCTTTATTGTCTCTGCCAGGTTTTAGTAGAGAGTCGTTGGCCGGCGGCACATCACCTTCGTAGGGGGTATTCTTCAGATCTTTCTCGGCGATGCGCCAGTAGTGTGCCGACAGTTCGCTGACCGGAAACCCCTTGTCTGCAAGAGTGATTGCCGGCGCCAGAATATCACCAAGAGTAAGCTGGCGAGAGCCAAACTGCTCAACCGTATCGACCCAGCTGGCAGCACCGGCCGGCACGGTAATGGCATGAGGCGATGTGTGTGGGAGCTGGTCCAACACTTCATCGCCGTCGCCTTTGAGCCCGAGCGATGCAAGCACCGCCTCACGTGTCACGGCAGCCGGTGTGCGGCCCGATGCGTTTAGGCCACGGACCTTACCGGAGGTAGCGTCAAAGTACAGCGCAAACGAGTCGCCACCGATTCCGGTCATGGGCGGGTCGACAACGGCCAGCACAGCGGACACGGCGACGGCGGCGTCGGCGGCATTGCCTCCTGCGCTGAGCGCGGCAAGGCCGGCTTGGGCAGCGAGTGGGTTGCTGCAGGCCACCATACCGCGCGTGCCATAGACGACGCTGCGGCGGCTTTGAAACGGGAAGAAGGGGTCTGCGGTCATTTTAGGTTTTTTTAATAGAGTTAATACTCTGATAGCTTGAATGTGGCTGGTGTCTTGCGTTGGGATTGTTATACAATCACTGACACACCGCCCGAGGTCTGGAGATGCCGACAGTATCTGTTGCACGAAGATTCGATCGAATCAGCAAGTGCTTATTGATTGGGATAACATGCATATCCCCTGGTTTCGCTTTGATCTTACTTGCGTTTGGAGATAAGTGTTGCGTTGGCGCTGTCGGATTTGTGGTCTTTGATGATTGGTCTGGCATTGTTGTCATCACACCAAGAGCTGTATTATTCAACTACTTGACGCTTCATCTATCGATCAATTTGCACGAGGTAACATCCCAGTCGCTCTTTCTTCAGAATATTACAAACCATGCTCTATCATAGCTCTTTTCATTTTCAATTACAACTGCCTCTTTTGATGCATATCTATTGTTACCCGGCCAGCTGATGGCAGGAAGCTATTCAGGCTGTTGTCTTTCCCCTTGATCCTCCTGATTCTGTCCTTGCCACCCTCTACTGCTAATCTCTGCTTCATCACCTTCTATCCGTAGCATCAAATCGGGGTGAGCCTTTATCAATCCAGCTATTATCACAATTGCAGACACTACTCGGAGCACCAAGGGCAGAAGCGAAAACACGCCACCTTCGACCACACCTCCAAGTCGTCTCGTTAACGTCAACTTGTCCAAAATCTTCACCTTATTTGTCGCATCCCACCCATCGCTACAATGCCTTTCCCACGCTTTGATATTACGGACGATGGTCGGCCTGTCATTCGGGCCCACTATCGAAACTACACTCTTTACAATCCGGCGCACATGATCCATTTCTTCGTCAACAGTTGGCGGTTTGATCACGAAGGCAGGCCCATCATTGACCGTACCACTTACATGGACACCAACGAGAATCAGATTTCCAATGCCGAAGCTGGCAATACCAACAGTCCCGGTCCCGAGGGCTAGAACCCCGAAGAAGGCGAATCCAACGGCATCTGGGAAGGCTGCATGTGCACCGGTTGCGTCACCATGTTCATCCTGTTGAGGCAATGGACAGTCGACATGTATCGTGAGGCTAGACGGTCGAAATCTCTCGCCTTTAACTCGCAGATCCTCCTATTTCTAGTCTTGCTTGGGTTCAATACCTACGTTTCGGCCATTCTTGTGTGGTACTTTACACCTATCATCTCGGATATGCTGCTGCCTTCCAACACCGTTTCTCTTATAATCGCTGCCCCCATGGTTGTCCTCTTTATTGCCGTACATTACTGTGTTGTCTCTTACGCTATGATCTTGGCCGGCATCACACTTGGGACTCCTCTTGTGATGATGGTCTATCGCTGTTTTGGCTGGAAGGACGGTGATTATAGCGATATTTGGGAATATTCATGGGCCGCCCTAAACACAGTCTACTCGAGCTCTATAATACGGTTTCTGGAATCATGCGCATCGGTTGGCGACAGGATTGGGCACTACTGTAGCCCATGCACCCGCGTCTTCAGTCGATGGGCCAGAGTACTTACTGATCCGGAAAGGGATGCTGGGGTCTGGAGCAGCAGCTCCATTCCGTTATACGATCCAGGCTCAACCAAAGGCCGCCTCGACCCGAGCATTATGTCAGGTGATGCGGAGCTAACCGACTCCATAGAGTTGGTGAAGATGAGCCGCGCGGATGCCAGTCCACTGCATGCGGAAGCCGGGCCAAGCAGCCAATCTGGTTTTCGGAGGCCGTCTGGGAGGGCTGGCACTCCTCAGAACGTAAAGGAGGACTGATGGGCCGGCATAGCTAGTGGTCTTTTTCAGTTGAGTCGTTATGGTTGGAAAAATATGTTAGTTTAGCGCATTAATTATTTTATATTTGGAAGAGTTTGGCGGCCAAAGTTTAACTTAGGGTTTAAATATATTTATGAACAGCAAAAAGCTGGTTCAAACTTGGATTTTGTATAAACCATTGCTCCTTCGAATTTCCTATGGGAATTTTAAATTTAATAATAATTACCGGAATGACAATTCATTAGGCATTAGTTCATTCTTGTGAAAGCTAAAATAAAACATTGTTACTGATGGCCAAAAGATCAAAGACAAATCGTCAGTATCTCCTGCTCTCTTTAAAACTCAATCATTTTGGTAATACACCACACCAATAGCTTTGATAAAAGTCACGATGTTGTCACATCGATGGATGCATACGATAGTTACCCAATACGGCAACTGTTCCCAATAAGGCAACACGTTAAAATATCGTATCATGCTGTACGCTAGCCGGTACATACTTTTTGTAAGAACGTGCACCTCAAATTATGTACCGGTCTCTACCAAGTGGTGTTTAGATGCAAGCTGGATCCACAAAGGACGCTTATTGGCGGATCGTGTGGAGAAGACCGGGTCGTTATTCCTGGCTATCGGGACCTCGACACGAATTGCCCATTCATCGCGGGGGAAGGAGCGCGCGTGTGAATGCCTGATAGGTATTGAGGACAATTGCAGCTTTTCTGCTTTCACGTCTCTCTTCTTGCTTCTTGAGATCTCTCCTCTTTGACTCCTTCATATGTTACAGGCAGCGTTTTGGCATTACCACCCACCTCACCAATTATCTCTGCTCAACCTCTGCTCAATTCGGCTCTTATCGTGACGCAATCGACATCTTTGCCTCGGCCGGCAAACAGCTTCCCGTTCCGTTTGTAGCCGACCTTCTCACCGTCTTTATTTTTCGGGTCGATTTTCAGCCTTCAGCCTCTTCTCATCAGTACACAGTACACAGTACACATCTACAGCGACACAATTCCTCATAATGGTTCTTGTCGGCTCCCGCACCGCTCTCATGCGGTCCGGTGCAATGCGGTCTGGCGCTATGGCCGCTGCAGCACGCTGCTCCGTCTCGGCAGCCCTCCCTGCCCGTCTGGCCTCGACTGCAGCAGCGACCCCCTCTCCCCTCCTCAGCCGCTCATCCCCGACAGCTGCATCCCTTCGCTCGCCCCCTCTCGCGGCTCCCGCCTTCCGCCGCTACTCTTCCACATCCTCTGATACCCCGGCCGCCGAGCCAGCTCCCCTCCGCAAGACTGCTCTCTACGACCTCCATGTGGCCAAGGGCGGCAAGATGGTTCCCTTTGGCGGTTTCTACATGCCCGTTCAGTATGAAGGTCTGTCTGTCGGTGACTCCCACAAGTTCACCCGCTCCCACGCTTCCATATTTGACGTCGGCCACATGGTCCAGCGCATCATCCGGGGTCCCGGCGCCACCAAATTCCTCGAGAGCATCACCCCCTCGGGCCTCGAAAAGCTGGGCGTGCACAAGAGCACTCTGAGCTGTTTCCTGACCGAGACGGGCGGCGGTATCGTCGACGACACTGTCATCACCAAGCTCGGCCCCGACCACTTTTACGTCGTCACCAACGCCGGCTGCCGCGAGAAGGACGACGCCTACCTCGACCGCTGGCTCAACGACCCTGCTCTGCTGCGCAAACTTCCCGGTCCCGTCATCCACGAGGAGCTTGTCGACTGGGGTCTGGTTGCTCTGCAGGGTCCCCTTGCCAAGAAGATTCTTTATGACCTGCTGGTCGACAAGGTCATTGCTGGCAACCTGAGACACACCTACTTTGGCGGCTCATTTTACGCCGAGTTCAAGATGGGCAACGGAAAGTCGTCACCACTGCTCGTCAGCCGCGGTGGCTACACGGGCGAGGACGGCTTCGAGATCCAGATCCCGCCCAATGAGACACTTGCTGTGACTCAGACCATGCTTGATATTGGTGGGCCTGATCGTGTCCAGCTGGCCGGTCTGGGCGCGCGTGACAGCTTGCGCCTCGAGGCTGGACTGTGCCTGTACGGCCACGACCTGGATGAGTCGACGACCATTGCCGAGGCCGGTCTGAACTGGGTCATCGCCAAGGAGCGCCGCAACGATTACACGTTCCTGAGTGCCGAGACCGTTCTGGGCCAGATTTCTAGCCACCGGGGTGGTGGTGGTATGAAGGTGCCACGCCGCCGCTGCGGTCTGATTGTCGATGGCGCACCGGCACGCGAGGGCGCCGAGCTTATCGAGGCCGGTCCCCCGCCCAACCCGACCATTGGCCGCGTGACTAGCGGGTGCCCTAGCCCGACACTGGGCAAGAACATTGCCATGGCGTACATTCAGGATGGCCTGAACCTGCCTGGCACAGAGGTGAATGTTGTCATCCGTGGCCGTCCGCGGCGTGCTATTGTGACGAAGCTGCCCTTTGTCAAGGCCAACTACCACCGCCCACCAAAGGCCAAGGTTGAGAAGGTCTTTTAGTCTTTCCAAAGTCAAATCCAGTTGGTTTAGAATTACTGAGCTCGGCTGATATCTTCAACGACATCAGCAGAAAGCTCGTTTTGATTACAATGTTGTAGGGGACTATGGAAAATAAGGCGTTTAATTCTGAAGTTATATGAAAGTTCAACCTGGGTCATGGCAGTATATATTTTGATAAATGCATACAAAATCTAAAGTATTTCTACTCGCCAATCCTGCTCAGCAGTCATGTCCAATGGCATTTGGTACAATGGAGTATGTACTCCGTAGGTTGGATATATATTCGTACTTGGTATTGTGAAGAAAGCGGACGGTGGCACACCCCGACCCTCCAGTGCGGTTGAACCTCTCGATGTCTTGACCCGACAGAGCCTTTCTGGTGGCAAACTCAGGCCCTGTCTCGTCCTAAAGATGCACAATGGCTGTACGGTTGTGCAGTTTCGGAGCGATCTTCAGACGAAATAGCGCTCATGTGGGCTTGTTTCAATATATATGTATATATATTTTTTTTCAATATTTGATATTAGTGGCGAGTGGCTATTGTTCTCCATTCCCATCAAATAGTTGCCACATTCAAGTCTGTCCACGCCGGGATCCCTTGGCGGCGGACATTGTCCACACCCCAGCCAGGTATGGAGAAAGTCCGGAGAAGACTGGGGTAGCGTTGGAGAGAATGAGGAGAAGGCCAGGAGCTAAGATGGAAGAAGGAAAGACAAGCGGCGTTGCATAAGAAACTACGAGTACATAGATTAAGCAAAACCCTCATTGGCTCAGTAGCATAGATGACCCGGGAATAGACGACATGCGTGAGGATCGTGGTAATTCCCGGCCAGTAGGCAGTCTAGAATTGACACCTTGATCTGCTCATATCAATCGGGGATGGCGAGATATTAGGGGATAAATTGGTATTGGATCTGAGTATCATTTTGTTTGAATGCAGGTCTTCTTTTTCCATTCACATCTAGCCGATCTGTAGCAGGCTGCCTGTCTGCCAAGACGCTTTAGTGGATTCCGCCATGTTTCCCTTTTTTAGGACGATGATTTGATTGGTTTAAACCCCTGCCAAAATCAACAAGATACGAGTGGTCATTCACACGTCCTGCTTCCCGGTTCTGTCTTGTATCTCCAAGTAGTACTCAGTAAACGTAGGCCCGCAAAAAATAGTAACATTTTGGCGGTCTAAAGGGATACTTTCCGAATCTGGATACTTTGTAGCACCACTATATTGAAAAGAAACATGCAAGCATGACTACTCGTAGGATCACAAGACTGATAACCGAACCCGAAATAATTACTGGCCGCCCTTCCATCATGGCCTGGCCCTGCAAACAAAATGCGGAATTGGCGCCTAAGCAATGACGCCGGTGCCACCAGCAAGGTCATCTAACACACCATCCGTGTCGACATGGTCGTCTAGGCCAACAAGCATCCGCACAATCCTTCGTATTCCCACCCTTCCAGCCAGAGGAGGGCCGATTGTGCAGATGTTTGCAATGTCTCCCTTCAGACTCAAGAGGACAGCCAATTCTTGAGAATGCAACTATTGTGTACACTTATCACAAGGATACCGATCGTTAAGATCCTACAAGCGGCCTTTGCCTGCCACTACTGAGTAGCCACGTGCCAGTGGCCAGAAAATCCCCAATAAACAAATGCCGAGTCTTTATCATGCACATACATGTACATATATGTTTGCAACCAGTCTACTCTTCTTGGCAGATCGTGAGGAGCTGGTAGCAATAGTACGTACATGTAGACAGCGTACTCCGCAGGCAAATCTTCGGTCCATGACATACCGAACTAGGATGAATTCGTCCTGGTCTTCTCTGGCCAGGCTTGTTCCAATATTCTTTCTCCTCATCCTCCACTTCCCTAGACTTGACCCCATATTCCACGCAAGATGGAGTCCACTGATTCTCCATGACTCCATGACTCCCCCATGGGGAGGCAAACACCACAGGTTGGGGAGAAGAAGAAAAACAAAATGGCAACAGCAAGGGTGATGAGACCAGATGGTTTTTGGAAAGGGGCCAAGAGTTGGCGGGAAATATAAAGAACTGGTTCTGCCTCTCGGATATTCTCATTCCTCATTCATTGTTATCCTTTCCCCGAAAATTTAAAAGGGCATATCACTTTTCTTTACCTTTTTCTTTATATTCTTGTTTTGTTTATATCAGCATGTCAGGAAAGGCAGAGAACGAACATATCGAGGTTGCCGCGGCTAGCCCGGCGGCTGCAGCGCCAACTGCAAAGACGAGCTCTGAGCTCGCCGAGATGCACGGCCGCGCCATCCAGCAGCAGGAACACAACCGCAGCTACTGGGTCACACTCCGCAGTGATCCATGGCTCTTGTTCTGGATCAGTGTGATGCTATGGACGATTGGTGTCCGTGGCTTTGAGAGTCAGGCCGGCGGTGCCATTATCAGCATTACGCACTTTAAACAGCGCTTTGGCGAACTGGATGCCGATGGCAAATACTTTATTGCTACCAACTGGCAGTCGGCTCTCAGCGGCGGCGGTAATGCCTTTGCCATCATCGGTGCAGCCATTGCCTCGTTTATCCTAGACTATACCGGCTTCAAGCGCCTAATCTGTAAGTGGTCTGTTTTTTTTTATTGTTTTTTTTTATGAATACCTCTCACTAATATCCTTAAGTGGCCACGACTCTTCTCAATATTGCATCTGTCGGCATCGAGTTTGGAACAACATCCATCGCCATGTTCTTCGCCGGCAAGATGGTCAACTGCATCGCCATCGGCGCCTACCAGACCCTCTGCACCTCTTACGTTGCCGACATCTCCCCCCTCGCCATCCGTGCCTCGGTCATTGGTTTCTGTAACCTCGCCCAGTGTATCGGCCCATTTATCGCTGCCATCATGACCAACTATACCGCCAAATGGGACAATGACTGGTCGTGGCGGGCACTCATCTGTGCCCAGTGGGGTTTTGCCGTCGTTGCCCTAGCCGGACAAATCTTTTTGCCCGAGTCGCCCGTGTACCTCGTGCGCAAGGGCCAGCTGGAGGCCGCGCACAAGTCACTCCGTCGCATGTACACCAAGCCCGACGATGCGGCTGGCCATCTCGAGCGCATCAAGATCACGATTTCCGAGGCCAGTGCTGAGGCTTCGCAGTCCGAGGCTTACCGTGGCGATGGCGGCTCGTACCTCGACTGCTTCCGCGGCACCAACCGCCGCCGCACATACATTGCTATCTTTGTCTTTCTCGCCGAGGCCATGTCTGGTCTGGGATTCGTGGGCAGCTACGGCTCTCTCATGTACCAGTACCTGGGCATTTCGGACGAGAAGTCGTTCCACTACATGATTGGTGCCCAGGTCCTGTCCATGTCGGGTGCTACTCTGGCTTTCTTTGTGACGGATCTGTACGGCCGTCGTCCCATGTTCTTGTTTGGCTGTATCAGCATCGCCGTGCTTCTCGTAAGCATGGCCATTTCAGGCTCATTCAACTCGACCGCCGGCACGACTGCCTCGGTCGGCTTCTACACCATGTTCAACTTTGTTTACAACTTTGGTCTCGGCTCGGGCGTCTACGCTATCGCGGGTGAAATTCCCACTTCGGTTCTGCGCAGCAAGACGCTTGCTATTTCCATGAGCTCGTCCAATGCCTTCAACACCATGTGGGCATTTGTCTGCCCGTACATCTTCAACCCTGGCTACGGCAACCTCAAGGCCAAGATCGGCTTCATGTTTGGTGCCATCATGTCCATCTGGTCCGTCATCGGCTTCTTTGTTGTGCCTGAGACTCGCGGCCGTACCTACGAGGAGCTTGACGAGCTGTTCATGAGCAAGGTGGCCACTCGCCAGTTCAAGTCATATGTGACGGTGGCAGAGCAGCGTGCCTCTGAGGCATACGCAGCCGAGAAGAAGGACATGAATATGACTGACGTGTAATTGCATAGCTTAGTCAGCGGTTAGAGTTTTCTTATTTATTTTGCATTTAATCATAATCATTTTATATCATATTATATCGTAACCTGCCCACACCTTAACCTTGACCAACACATTCTTGAGCGAGACACTCCCGGAAAACTCCCAAACTCCTTCAACCCTTTACAAACTCTTCATGTTCAAATGGCTATAGAGACAGCTTGGTACTGCCCAATACTTATTTGTCCGTGAGGTTGTAGATCTTCTGGATGTCCTGCAGGACAGCCGGGAAGTTGATCTTGAGGTCCTTGAGGAGACCATCATGAAAGTCAAACACCCAGCCGTGAACGACGGGGTAGCCGTTCTTGGCGTAGGACTGCTGGACGGCAGCCGTCTTGATCACGTTGCGGCACTGCTCGATGACGTTGAGCTCGACTAGCCGATTATAGCGCTCGGTAGAGTCTTCAACCTTGTCCAGCTCAGTCTCGTGCAAGCGGTAGACGTCGCGGATGTTACGCAGCCACGGGTTGAGCAGGCCGAGGTCCTGGGGCGTCATGGCGGCCTTGACACCACCGCAGCCGTAGTGGCCGCAGACAACAATGTGCTTGACGTGCAGGTGCTCAACAGCATAGTTGATGACGGACATGACGTTGACATCAATGTTGCACACAAGGTTGGCAATGTTGCGGTGGATAAAGGCCTCGCCGGCCTGCAGACCCGTGATCTGCTCGGCAGGGATGCGCGAGTCACTGCATCCAATCCACAGGTACTCGGGCTCCTGGCCAGCGCTCAGCTTCTGGAAGAAACTCGCATCGGTCTGGCGCTGCTGGGCAGCCCACGCGCGGTTGTTCTCAAACACGCGGTCGTGGCTCTGCTGGAGGTATCTGGTGACTTCCTCAGACGGCATGTTGGGCGACCACTGGATTGAGGACGAGGAGCTGTTACGAAGCTGAATTGTGCTGGGAGTAATTATACGTCCAGCAATAGAAGGGCTTAGGAAGCGAGAAAACTGGCGAGAAAACTGGCGAGTCGACGATGGAAGGCGACTCAAGGTCTGGATTGAAAGAATGCACTGCAGTGGACGATGCAACTGCGGCATTGTTGGTGGGTTTTTTGAAAAGATGCAATTCTCGGGTCAAGGATCGAATTTTACAACTTTGCCATACCTTTGCTAGCTTGACTCAACAAGAACTCAACAAGCGGACCAACAAGACAGCAAGAATTAGCTGTCACCTGATCCACACCCCACTATATCCCACCATAACGGCAAATGCCTCCTTCGGGCCGGCCTCTAATATGTGTGTCACTCTTTAACTGAGGCATTTCAGAGAGCATCGGCAGGTCTTGGAGCTCTGTGTTACCTGGATGTTCAAGGCATTTTTAACGATTTCAAGAGGCTATGTTCGATCGTAGTAGAGGCTACACCCTTATATAAGGTAGATCAGAATGACACATCATGATCGGGATCACTGCAGATATGGAATTACTCGTTTAGATTAGTAAAGGGATCAATTGGTCAAAATAAAAAGGGAATTAAATACTTACATATATCTATAAATAATCAGGCATTTCTCAGGCATTTTTCAACTTGTCTCCTCGTGTCTCTGGCTCGTCGGCTCGTGTCTATTATATTCATGTCCGCTATGCCGAATGACCCCGCGGGGCTCCGTTTCGGAGGTGCCACAGAACGTGTCTCCACTCCATTCATACCTATTTAGCCCTATATTCACCCGAACCTCTACTAGCATTTGCCAGTACCAGTGGCTAATCATCGGTTCAGCTTCGACCGATGACACTCCGAATGCACTATGGAGTGTACGGTTATTGAACAATGAGAACAATGTGTGGAGGTAGTCTTCTCCATACGGGGAAGCTCATGGCACCTACTTAAGACCTGTGTAGATATGCTACTCTATGTTACCCCAACTTCATCAACCTCTTCAACGCCGTCATCGTGATCTCAGGCATCGTGATCTTCAGCATTGACAATGGTTACCCTTACAGTCCCGACTGTTGAACAGCACTCAACCGGCCTCGGTATCGGCGAGCCGGCACCTCGCTTGTCGTGGAGATTCATACTCGACAATGAAAATGACAGTGCAGCGAAGAACTGGACCCAGACAGCTTACGACATTGAAGTTCAACGGAAGAACGGTGCAGTCGAATCATACCATGTGCCCAGCAGCAGCTCTGTACTTGTTGCATGGCCGAGTGCACCATTGAGCTCGCGCGAACGCGTCGAGGTGCGCGTGAGAGCTTTCGGTGGTAGCAGTGATGGCACCAGCAAGCCAGCAGCATCGGAGCCAACAGCGTGGACGCCTTGGACAGCCGTTGAGTGCGGTCTGCTGTCAAAGAGCGACTGGACGGCTCGGCCAATAACCAGCACCGAGCGAGTTCACAGCCCCGATGTTGCAGAAGCTCTTCGGCCACTGCGATTCCGCACGACTTTCAAGACCCCGGCGTCGACAGCATCCCAGGCACGCATCTACATCACTGGATATGGTGTCTACCGCGCATTCCTAAACGGCAAGCGGATCGGCGATAGCTTCATGGCGCCTGGCTGGACAAGCTATGCCCACCGTCTACGCTATGAGGTTTTCGACATTGGCTCTCTGCTCGACAAAACGCCAGGCGCCGCCAATGTGCTTGCCATTGAGGCGGCCGAGGGCTGGTACGTGGGCCGACTCGGCTTCCATGGCGGCATGCGCGGCATCTATGGGCCAGATATTGCAGTCATGGCCCAGGTTGAAGTTGATGGTGCCACAGTGGCTGTCACTGATGATTCCTGGCAGTACTCTCCCAGTGCGATTGTGCGTGCCGAAATCTACGACGGCGAGGTGTACGATGCCCGGGAAGAAACAGACTGGCAGAACCAGGCTGTAACTGCCAACTGGGCCGGCGTCCGCACTCTACCTCTGCCTACAACTGAGCTGGTCTCGCCCAACTCGCCTCCAGTGCGCGTCACAGAAGTCCTCAAGCCAGTTGAGCTCATCACAACACCTAGCGGCAAGATCATTCTCGATTTTGGCCAAAACTTGGTCGGCCGTCTTCGTATTCGTGGCGGAAGCCTCCGCAGTGTCAAAGAGAGCGGGCACAAGATCGTCCTCTCGCACGCCGAGGTGCTTGAGAACGGCGAGCTGGGCACACGGCCGCTTCGGGTTGCCGACTGCAAGGACACCATCATCACGCCAGCGCCAGGTCAGGCCTCCGCCCTTGATGACGATTGGACACCACACTATACCTTCCACGGTTTCCGGTATGCACAAATCGACGGATGGCCAACAGGTTCTTCAGATCCCAAGGACACCTTGCTTGATGGCACCATTGTTGCCGAGGTACTGCACACCGATATGCTGCGGACAGGTCACTTTGAATGCTCGCACTCAAAAGTCAACGCTCTCCACAGCAATGCACTCTGGAGCATGCGGGGCAACTTCTTGTCCATCCCCAGCGATTGCCCACAGCGCGACGAGCGCCTCGGCTGGACAGGCGACATTCAGCTGTTTTGCAAGTCGGCCAACTTTTTGTACAACACAGCCGGCATTCTCGGCGACTGGCTGGAAGATCTGGCTTCGGAGCAGCTTCAAGACGAGCCCGGCAAGAATGACGGTGTCCCACCACTCGTGGTGCCCAATATTCTGCAGACCCTCTGGCCGCACGCACCTCTCGCCATTTGGGATGATGTCACAGTTCTGACACCCTGGGACCTGTACAACTCCTACGGCGATGTCGCCATTCTGCGGCGCCAATATGAGAGCATGCGCGCTTGGGTCGACCGTGGTGTCAAGCGAGATGCCACTGGTGATGGTCTGTGGGATCCATACGCACCCCAGCTGGGCGACTGGCTGGATCCCACGGCGCCGCCCGACAACCCGCTCGACGCGCGCACAAACGGCGTGCTTGTGGCCGATGCGTACTTGGTGCGTGTCACCAGCGTTCTGGCACAGATCAGTGAGATTCTCGCCGAAACTGCCGATGCAGCTCGCTACGGCTCCGACGCCAAACGCCTGCTGTCTTCTTTCCAGAACAAATACGTCACGCCCAATGGCCGCCTTATGAGCGATACTCAGACCGCCAACGGTCTGGCACTGGCTTTTGGCCTGTTTGCGACTGATGCCCAGAAGCGCACGGCTGCCGCACGTCTTGTGGATCTCGTCAAGGATGCCAAATTCCGCGTCGCAACCGGTTTTGCCGGCACGCCCGTCATCACTCACGCTCTGAGCGACGCCGGGTACGCACAGGTGGCATACCGCATGCTCCTAGAAAAGTCGCGGCCGTCCTGGATGTACCCTATTACCATGGGCGCCACGACAATCTGGGAGCGCTGGGACAGCATGCTACCCGACGGCAGTGTCAACCCCGGCGAGATGACAAGCTTCAACCACTATATGCCCGGCTCGGTAATTGACTGGCTGCACACTTGTGTGGCTGGTGTGCGCCCGCTGTCGCCGGGCTGGCAGACGTTTGCAGTGAAGCCGATACCTGGCGGCGGGCTCACTTCTGCCAAGGCGGCATACGAGACGGCATACGGTCGCCTAGAATCCCAATGGGAAATCACCAACGGCAATGAGTTTGTGCTCAACGTCCTTGTGCCGGCCAATAGCCGCGCGCATATTGTCCTACCTCATGAGCAGGGCGTAGATGCTGCTACGGATGCCGGACAGTGGGTCGGATCTGGACGGTACCAGTTCAAGAGCTCTTGGGACAGCGGCAAAGACTGGCCACCCAAGCCCCATCGCTCTCTCTTCGACAACTTTTTGAACAAGCCAGAAGAAGATACTATAATCAAGGGCTAGCATGTGAGCAATCTCCTTTTCTCGTTTTGTGTAGCTTTTTAGATGTCAACACAGAAGAACTAGTCGAGCAATCCAAGACTTTATTGTGTCATTGTGAAATGAATGCAATGCGCTGAGAGTGTGCCTGGCGGATGGCCGAATTTCGCCAACAGACATCCTTGTAGATGTGACGACATTACGGGTGTAGTCAATGATGTGGCATGCCACTTTAACCCAGAACACTGCTCTCAGTACAACGCCGTTTTCCAGCACATCATCGAGGACATCTGGAACAGGAACAGAGATCTTACAATGGTACCTTGGGACATTTCTTAAAACATTATTTTATTCTTGATATTATATTATCATTTATTTTCGTCTACTTCGCTTCTCAACTTCTTGTCTTGACTTTCGACTTTAGCTTCTTGAGGTCCAATAAAGTCACAATATGCCTCAAGTCATTTGCAAAGCAATACATCTCAAAACCGTTGCGGTCCGTAAGGTACCATACAGTATGGTATTGCATGCCGTGAATAAACATTCATGTTCTAAATATCTTCTATTCTATTCCTTGGATGAGACGTATGTACCATACTAGCAAAGTAGTATTGTGTAGATTGCTCCCACATATGATCTATTTTATTTTCCGGTCGTGCATCACCTCCGCTTGCTCTGGCGTCGTCGTTGCTCTTGCAACTCCTGCTCGTATTTCGGCACATTTTGCCGCTGCTCTTCCTGCTTTTGCAGCAGCTTGTCCCGCATAACAGACCGCACATTGCGGCTGCCGCCCAGTTTCGGGCCTTTCAAGACCTCCTCTTCATTGCGTGTCTTGGGCTTTGCCGGTGGGCCGAGCGGCTTGCGTTTGCGACGCATGCGTAGAGCGACGGCTTCCATAAAGTCACGCCGGAATTGCTCAGCCATGCGGTCGTCTGTCGGACGTCCTTCGATGGCTGGGCCAGTCTCGCGTGATACATCATAGACATCAACGTCCACTAGCAAGTTAGTAAAGTCTATCTTATGGATAAAATAATAACAAAAATGATAAAAAGCCTTACTCTTGTTTTCGTGCAGAAACTGCTCGACGATTTGGTCGCGCTCAACATCGTCGCTTCCGCGGCGCTTGCGCTTGTGCTTGAAGGGCTTCCCGTTGCGCCCAATTTGCTGATTGTTGTGTGAGCCCGTTGCGGCAGTGTCGTCGCCCGTGCTGGGTTGCGCTTCTTGGCTGTCTTTCTTCGTGCCGCCAAGCTGCTGTGTTGCGCGCTGTGTCATGGCAATATTGCGCTGCTTGGCTTCAGTGCCGAGATCAATCTCGTGTAGCTTGCCCTTCATGGCAAGCTGCTCTCTTGCTTCGGCGCTCAGGCCAGCTGTGGATGAAGGGCCGCCCGTGGCTGTATTTGTATGACCGGCACCAGGACCAGAACCGGCACCGCGAGATCCTTTGCTTGCACTGCCTGCCTTTGCGGCGGCAGCATCAGCTTGTTGTCTTTTAGCCAATTGCGCTTCTACATATTCCTCCCTGCCGGGTTAGCCACTGCCAATTATCCAAGTAAGTGTATATGCGCGCTGGTATCAGAAAAAGATGCCTCCTCCCACTTACATATGCTTGTTGACCACGTCACCGATGAGGCCTGTTTGTGGTGCAAACCGCATGCCCATATGAACAGGCTCTGATAGATCGAGTTCCATGTCGTCCATGTCGAGATCGCCATACCGTGATGCCACAAGGCCTCTCTCACCAGAAGCACCAGAAGCACCCGGCCCGCTATTGTCTCGGAACCCAACGCCGCCAATCTTTTGC
The DNA here is from genome assembly GCA_029298715.1 of Ophiostoma ulmi. Taxonomy (NCBI): domain Eukaryota; kingdom Fungi; phylum Ascomycota; class Sordariomycetes; order Ophiostomatales; family Ophiostomataceae; genus Ophiostoma; species Ophiostoma ulmi. Next base: position 509,299 of record JANSLN010000002.1, on the reverse strand, counting down.
TTGCGCAGTTTTCGCCTCCGTATCAGCTCGGCTACTGCAATACCAACTGCATCGTCTTCGTCTTCCTCGTTGTCTCCAACGTCCTCACCGCCTTCGATCTCATTCCGGTCATCCTCCGCTGCCTCGTCGCCCTCGTCTTGGTCGTCCACCTGGGTATCATTCTTATTCGACTCCTTTCCTTTGACTTTTTTGCTTTCCTTCTTTTCAGTCGGTACTATCGTCTCGGTGATATCTGATGGTTTGTCGGTATCGGTATCGGCTGTTATTGTTGTTGTCGTTGTAGATGGTTGAGGCTCTGCTGTGTCGCGCGCGGCCGCTTCGTCATCTCCTCCGCCTCGTTGCCTGTACGCCTTGCGCTTCTTGCTTGACCTTCCAAATACCACTGGTACTATGGCCTCTGTCTCTGTTGTCGCGTCCATGACTGCAATATTGCGCGCCAATGTCTGATGTCCGGTTGCTGTGTTTGGTCGCGTCGCAACTTGTCGCAAATGCCTGTAAAAAGTTGCTAGCACGTTCGAGCTCACCCAAAGGGACCCATCCACAAGGCTGGCGATAAGGGACGGCGCTAGTATCCAGCAGTGGTGACATCATCTGTTATCTCCACGTGACTCGATGCACAACCGTATGTGGGTCTTATGTCCCTCGTTCTAGTTACACGCTCGAGGCTCGTTCTGAATAGCTTCACTTCTCAGTCACAAAAGCAATATCGTATTTTCTCGATTAAACATAATTCTAAAATATAATACAAAATGGCTATAAAACGGGTATATACACTAGATCTTATATTACAGAGCTTTTCCCTCTACGAAATCCATTCGTCTAATAACTTAGGTTTACTTCTTAGCCCACGGCGGCACAGTCCAGGGTGTCGGATACCGGTGAGTCTATCTATGACTTGATGCCATATTGTCCAGCTGCTGATCAACAGTTACTTCACACGGAAACACGCTGTTGAGCACGATCTCACTGGTTGGGTGCGCAACCTGCCAAATAACAAGGTAATCTCTCAGCAATGAAGGAAACAGACATGGCGATGCTGTCGGTGAATCAAGCTGACTCTTTTAGGTGGAGGGCGAGGTCCAAGGTGATGCAGAGTCTATTAAAAAGCTGATGGTTCTGCTGGACCGTGGTCCGAGTGCAGCCAAGGTAGTCCGGCTCGATCAGGAGGACCGGGAAATTATTGAGGCCGATGTTGAGTTTGAGATTCGGAGATAGATAATGGACTCAATGAACTCCCTTCAAGGCCACCTAGAGACCTCTGCCGCGCTTCTTGGCAATAGGCTTACGCACGGCGCCGTGGACGACAATCTTCTTGGGACCGTTGCCAGCTGCGCTGCCAATCTTGGCGACGCCGTTGATGGCCTCCTCTTCCTTTTTCTTCTCGCGCTCAGCTTCAGCACGTCTCTGCTCATCTTGCCGCGCCTTGTCAATGGCCATTTGCGACTCAATCTCCATGCGCCGGTTAAAGTCCGTCTCGATGACCCGCTTATCCCGCGCCGAGTAGCCCTTTTCTTTGACCGAGTAGAACACACCGCCGAGCTCGGCAAGCCAGCGCGGATCGACTGCCGTCACGGTCGACATGTACTCCTTGGACGTCAGAATGAGCTCGTGGTAGACGACGTAGTCGGGCAAGAAGCCCAGGCCGTAGAGAGCACTTGTCGGGTGCAGCTGCACGGTGACGCTGGTGCGCAGGTTCATGTACTCGCCAATGCCGCGGACCTTGGCGGCCTGGTGGTAGTAGCCAGAGCAGATGCACTTGCGGATCACGTCCCAGTCGGTGCCGCAGCTGATCATGGCCATCTTCTGCATTTTCATAATGTCGGTCAGCTGTTCGCGGACCTCCTTGGCACGGCGCAGCGACTTGGAGTGCAGGAAGTGGCGCGTGCACCAGCCGTCAAAGTAGCCGTTGGCCTTCCACTGCGAGTAGACGTGCAGGTACGTCAGGTGGTCGGACTCGGGCACAAAGAATTTCTCGCGCGCTGCATCCGACTCGTCCTGGCGCTCCTTTGGCCGGTAAAAGACATTGGGCACTGACAGCATGGACACAATAGTGACCATCTCCTCGCTGCAGCCGTATTCCTCCGACATGATGAGCAGCTTCGCCAGCGGCGGGTCCATGGGAAAAGCGTTCATCTTGCGGCCAAGACTTGTGAGCTCGCCGAGGTTGTCCAGCGCGCCAAGCGCCCAGAGGTCGAACAGCGATGTCGTGATAGTGTCTTGTGGAGGAGGGTCCATGAAATCGAAATCCAGCAGGTCCTTGACACCCAACGACTTGATCAGCAAGATGGTGTTGCTGAGGTTTGTGCGCTGGATCTCGGGAATGGTCTGCAGGTACATCTCGTCCTTGAACGCCTTTTCCGTAAAAAGACGGAAGGCTTTACCGGGTCCTGTACGACCAGCACGGCCAGAACGCTGCGACGAGTTGGCTTGCGACACGGGTGTGATCTGCAGAGTATCCATGCCCATGCGCGGGTTGTACACCTTGAGCTTCGAGTAGCCCGGGTCTACGACGTACATGATACCATCAACCGTCAAACTCGTCTCGGCAATGTTGGTGGCCACAATGCACTTGCGCACATCCGGTGCGGCCTTGTCAAAGATCTTGGCCTGCAGATCGGCGGGCATCTGACTGTACATGGGCAAGATACTGAGCTTGGGCGGGTCCTTGAGGGCATCTAGTCGCTCACGGATAAGCTCGCAGGTAACTTCGACATCCTCCTGACCCGTCATAAACACCAGGATGTCGCCTGGCCCCATAGACACGTGAATGGCCAGCACCTGCTGGACAGATTGGTCGACATAGTCCTCGACTGGTGTCCGGTGGAACATGACATCGACAGGGAACGTGCGGCCGGGAATGGTAAACTCGGGCGCGCCACCGAAAAACTCGGAAAATCGTTTCGAGTTCATGGTGGCCGACGTCACAATCAGCTTGATATCGCGTCGCCGCTGCAGAATCTTCTTGAAGAGGCCCATCAGCACGTCCGTGTTGAGCGCACGCTCGTGCGCTTCGTCCATGATGATGCACGAGTAGCGATCGAGATCGGGCTCGTTGAGCGACTCGCGCAGCAACACACCGTCCGTCATGTACTTGATAACTGTTTCTTTGCTCGTGCAGTCCTCGAAACGGATGGCATAGCCGACAGTGCTGCCGAGCTTGACCTCCATCTCCTCGCTGACACGCTTTGCGACACTCATGGCCGCAACACGGCGCGGCTGTGTGCAGCCAATCATGCCGTGGTTGCCGTAGCCGTCCTCGTGCAAGAATTGTGTGAGCTGTGTCGTCTTTCCGGAACCTGTCTCACCAACGACAATGATGACCTGATTGTCGCGGATGACGCGCATGAGATCTTCGCGCACAGCAAACGCGGGCAGGAACTCGCGCTGCTCACGCAAAGACTTGTTCATGCTGAAGCTGCTGGCGCCGTCGTTCTTCTTCATGTGCTCGGCAAACTTGTTGCTGCCCTTGGGACCGGCCACGTTGGCGTTGGGCTCAATTTTGGCTAAATCGGAGCCGGTCTCTTCCTTCTTCACGCCAGTCTTTGCATCGCTTTCGCCCCCAATGGGACGCGCACTATCGTCGTCGGCATCGCCGCGCACACCCATAATGGTGCCTAGTGTCGTACCCGCCGCGTTCATCGAGTCCTTGGCCGCACGAGCCCGCTCGCGTTGTTGGCGTCGCTCACGAACAACTTTGCTGCCCTTGCGACTGAAGACGGCCATGTCGCTCTGGAAATCGCGCACAGCCGGCACGGGCTCGAGTTGCTTGGTGAAGATGGTCTTGCCGTCCAGGAAAGGTGGCCGCAGATTGTGAACAAGCAGGTGCACGCGCATGGCCTCCTCGTCGTCCTCAAAGTCGGCACCCATATCACGGCGCTGTGCAACACCACTTGTAAGCATTCGGTTCGTCTCCCAGGCGTCGACGTCTTTTTGTTTCTGGGCCACGCGCGGGTTCACGCGATCGAAGCGGCCCGTCTTCTTCTCGAGCATATCGCGCTCCTGGCGCTCCTTGTCCTCCCACGAGGCATCCTCCTCGTACGAAGCCGATCCAAAGGGGTTGTGGTCCTCGTCGCCAAAAGTGTGGCCAAACTCGTCGCCTGTGTACCAGTCACGGTCCAGTGCCTTTTCATCCTCAGCCGTGACGCCGTCCTCGCCCTGGGCGTCAAACTCCTCCTGGAACGGCGTTGAGTCGCCGCGCCGGTCTCGTGGTGTTTCTGTCCGTGAACTGCTGTTTCTTAAGTCGTTGCGATTATTCCGGTTGTTGTTGTGTCTGTTATTGTTTCTGCTGTTGTTTCTGCTTGTGTCTGTGCCTCCGTAAAAGTCCCGTGATGATGATCTATCGTCGCTTTCGCCAGTCTCGTCGCGCACGGAGCGGTTGAAGTTGAGCCTCCGCCGCTTGAAGTTGGGGTTGGGGCCGTCATCGCGTCTGTCGCGGTTGTCCCGGTTATCTCTGCTGTCTCTGTAGCTCCGGTTGTCTCTGTTGTCCCGGCCATCTCGTCCTCCTCGATCGTCTCGTCTGTCGTCTCGTCTGTCGTCTCGTCTGTTGTCGCCCCTGTCGCGCCGGTCGTAGTCGCGATCGTCCCGACGGCGATCACGGTCGCGGTAGCGATCACTGTCGCGATCCATTGTGTGTATAATGGAAGGGTTCCGAAAAAGGAATCTGCAGAAAGACGTCGCAGAGAGGCGTCGCAAAATTGCGCGATGCTGTGGTCTAGCAAAATAGGTGACGTTGGAGCTGTCGCTACACGCTTGTACGGTGTTAGCCTATTTTCACTGTAGCGCCTGTCTGTAATACTCTATATAAATTGCAAGACAGGCGTTTGCCAGTGAAGGTGCGATAAGATAAGACCCCACCATATTCGAGGGGGCCCGCTAAAAAGTTTAAGAAAAGAGGATTTTTTTCTGTCGGCCGCAACCAAGACTGGCGAGCCCAAGGCTAGGATCGAGAGACTCTTTTTTTTTTTTGCTCTCTTTTTTCGTCTCTCTTTTCTTCTCTTTATACCCAAATCACAGTCAACAATGTCCTCTACAATCACAACCACGGCATGGGTGCCGCGGGGCTTTGCGGCCCCGTTTCCCAAGAAGTACGACTTTAACGAGGACGAGTTTGCGCGCATCGCCGAACTGGCCAAGCTGCAGCTGGACGACGCCCAGGAGGACCTGGAAGACGCACAGAACGGCGAGGATGAGGATGAGAGCGAAGTCAAGGTCGATGCCAAGGCCAAGGCCGAGGCATTTGCCAGCGAGATCACAAAGCAGAGCAACAAGTCCAAGTCAAAAGTCAGCGGCAGCGGCGACGCCGAGGAGATCAACATTGACGACGACGACCTGAAGGAGTACAACCTCGACAACTACGACGACGACGAAGACAACGACGCTGTGGCTGTGGCCGACGGCCAGCCGCTGTCCATCTTTGGCAACATCAAGTCGCTGGCGTACTACGAGTCGAACAAGGAGGACCCGTACATTACGCTGCATGACGCCGAGGCAGAGGACGAAGAAGAGGACAGGCAGGAACTGCAGGTGCTGGCAACGGACAACATGCTGCTGGCAGCCAAGATTGAGGACGAGCTTGCACACCTCGAGGTCTACGTCTACGAGGACGAGGCGGACAATCTGTACGTGCACCACGACATCATGCTGCCGGCAATCCCGCTGTGTCTGGAATGGCTCGACGTGCCGGTCGGCAAGAAGGACGGCGTGGCCCCCGACGCCGCGGCCAACTTTGTGGCTGTCGGTACGGTGGACCCGGATATCGAGATCTGGGACCTGGACACGGTGGACTGCATGTACCCCAATGCGATCCTGGGCCGCGGTGCCAAGGGCGCCGAGGAGGACAAGAAGAAGAAGAAGAAGAGCAAGGGCAAGGGCAAGCAGGCCAACGACGAGTACCACGTCGACGCCGTTCTGTCGCTGGCCGCCAACCGCAAGCACCGCAACCTGCTGGCGTCGGCGTCGGCCGACAAGACAGTCAAGCTCTGGGACCTCAACACGGCAACGTGCGCCAAGTCGTACACATACCACACGGACAAGGTGTGCTCGATCGCATGGCACGCCGTGGAGTCGACGGTGCTGCTGAGCGGCAGTTACGACCGCACGATTGTGGCAGCGGATATGCGCGCGACCGACAGCAAGTCTGCCGTGTCGGCGCGCTGGGGCGTCGAGAGCGACGTGGAGAACGTGCGGTGGGACCCCCATGACGCCAACTACTTTTACGTCACGACCGAGGCCGGCTACGTGCACTACCACGATGTGCGCAACGCGCCCGCGGACCCGTCAAAGACCAAGGCCGTGTGGACGCTCAAGGCGCACGACGAGTCGGTGTCGTCGTTTGACGTCAACGCGCACATTCCCGGTTTCCTGGCCACGGGCTCGGGCGACAAGACGGTCAAGCTCTGGAACGTCAACGCTGCCGGCGCCGCAGGCACTACGGGCCCGCAGCTGGTTGTGTCGCGCAACCTCGAGGTGGGACGGGTGTTCTCGGCCAACTTTGCACCAGACGCCGAGGTGGCCTTCCGCATGTCGGTGGCCGGCAGCAAGGGCGGTCTGACAGTGTGGGACACGAGCACCAACGGAGCTGTGCGCCAGGCGTTTGCCAGCAAGATCGCCAACAAGGACGAGGAGGTGGTTGAGCGGTTGGTCGGTGTTGCCGACGACGACGACGAGAGCGAGAGCTCGGACGACGAGGAGGGTGAGGGCGCCGCCGTCAACGGCAGCGACGACGACGAGATGGAGGATTAGATAAGCAACCACTACTGCTTCAGGATAGAATAATACGTCAATTTCAAAAGTTTACATTCTTGCTCCAGAGTCATCACTGTAGGTTCGTCATGTTGGAAACCCGTGTAAGACGCGGCAGGGAAGCTATCAGCGGTTAATGTGTGTTTGATTGTGTTGATGACGCTCTACAGATTGATCAGACACGTTTCTTCCCGGGCATTTCTTGTATTTCATATGGTATTTCATATGCTTTGCACAACGCACGAGATGCCGTCGATCTGTTTCCGAGCCCGGGACCATGGCCTTGATTCCAGAGTTCAGCAGCCGATCTGTTTATGTTTGATTGCCTGTTTTAGATGTATTTTGGTGGTCTATCGTTCTATCAAGTCATAGTTCAGCTCGCTAATTAGTCGTCTGTTATAAGTACCGTTGAGTTTGCTCCGTTATACGCCTGACTCGTATTATCTGTTTCGCCGATATTGGTAACCAGTTTTGGTTTTGACTCAGCTTGCTCTCAGGCGATCAGTGTGCTCTCTATCTCACAAAGTTGTAGTTGTTAATTTGCTGAATTCCTGGTTGCTGTGCTACAAAGCGGATGCTTCCACAAATACAGCGAAACATGGTAGATTATTGTAATATATATACATCCGCGTACCATTACTCCATAGGTCAGGATACGTGCGACATGTCGTTTGTGCTGCAACTGCCGATGCATCTCAGTCAACGTGCATGTGCATACCGATGCTGTAGAACATTGTCTATTCAGGCATGCTGCGTCAACGGTCGAGTTCAACGGCATGGGTGATTATATAAGATGTCGTGAAGAATAATTCGTATTTAGTTGTTTTTCACCGATTTTATCATGACATTTTTTTTTTTTTTTTTTTGTGTTTTTAATTTCGTATGCATTATTTTCATGTAATTTATATACTACTTTACAGATACATAGAATTATCAAATGTATTTTGTAAACAAACCTCACAATAAACAAATGAATAAACTATATCTACTCATTTTCCCGATAATCAATCTTACTGCGAGGAAGATGTGCTTTGCCATTTCTACTTGCCATCCACTTACTTACTATGTCTATCCATTGTTTGATTTATTATCATTATCAAGAGATTCACTCTTCAAACCAGAGCTAACATCGCCATGTCACTCGATGCTCCCTAGATTACAAGCCGAGTGCAACCCTTGGACACGGTCCTCTACCGTCGATCCCGCGTGCCAGCAACGGGCATCTGTGCCTTCCATGGCACTATGGAGCATGAGCATGAGCATGGAGCATGGAACATGGAATGTGAGGGATGAAGGCATGGAAGTATGCAGGTAGAACGGCATGAATTACCTCCCAGGCTTCCCTTGGCCCCCTCGTTGCCCATCACCCCATTGCCTTGTTCTTCTGCCTTGTTCCCGTCACCTCCTTCTTGCTCTTGTCCTCATCGCCCTGTCATCATGCCGCCCTTGGACCACTTGTCTTCTCGTTGCCCTCCTTGACATGTCAGTCCGTCTGCAGTTAGTCAATTCACTCAAAAAGTCAAGCTTTCCAAGCATGCCTGTAACTGTAATCGGACATCGCTTGAGCTAGAGCTATTATCAGTCAAATGATTTTACGTCGTCTTAGACATCCCCATATATTAGACAAGAATGTTTGACCACGTTCGCCGAAGTCGACGATCCTCCCTGGCTGAATAAGACCTCCCCGAGACCACTAAAGAGCGACAGCTTGGAGTCTCCTATTCACAGTTGTACCTCCCTGTTCCAAGTTTCAGAATTTCTAGTCCTTCTAGTCCTTTCTCGATTCTTTGGAGGAGGAACATAAAGAAACCAGAAAACCTCGTTGTTTGAAACAAAGTTTCGCTGGGCGCTTGGCCAATCAGAGGTGATAAGCGACCATGGCTTCCGATAGGAGCTGCCTACTGAGAGGTTTTGGCGCCCACAGGAAGGGGCTCGCTTGTTTCATCGCCAGCGACTGGCTTGTGCAAGTGGAAAGGGGACTGCCAAATGAGGAAGTGACTTTCCAGTGTCTTTCCCCATCACTTTGTACATGTAAGCAAGGGTTGGACGTATGTGTGTCTTTACTGCATACACTCATACCCATATGCACGTACTTTGTTCGACTGTTGCACTTGGTTTTGTCTCGCCTTTTTCTCTCTTTTACTTGGTCTTGCTCTTTGTGGCCGACTGTATTTGCACTGTATTTATTTACCTATTTATATTTCCTTTTACCAATACTGACGAGGCCATTTGAGCAGGCCTAGCTGTCTGCCTAGAAGCCGTCTCTCGAATATTGATATCTTGATAATTGTGTATATAATTTATTTTCTCGTTTAGCAAAACCTGCTCATGAGTCTAGAACTGTGGCAAGATCAAGTTCTGTGTGGCAAACCGAGGCCATCCAGGCTGCGCTATCGAATCAGTTTGATCTAGTACCTGTTGTACCTCTTTGTTGCATTGATACTTGTAGTGTTCCTGCATGCTGTCCCTCTCCACGTCAGCACCAGCACACCACACCACACCACACTACACTATTTGTACTTGTAGCGCATACTGTTGGGCTCCACGAAGGCCACATCGACAAGGCCACTCAGACGCTTTAAAGCACATCCTAGCGCTGCCCGCTACACATGATACAAGGATAAATACCTGAGCCTTGAACTCTCACAAAGACACGCTCTCTCTCTCTCTCTCTCTCTCTCTTTTTTGAAGCCTCTCTGTTATGCGACCGCCGAGGAAGAAGGCATAAATATATTCAAATGAGGAAAGAAATAAGCAATCTAGGGATAAGTTATATTGGATATGTACGGACTCGCACGATAAAGAGAGATGATCAAAGCGATCCAAGAGGAAAAAGAGACAAAGAGACATAAAAATCACCCCTGGCTAAGGATTAACGCTAGCCAATGGATGGGATAGAGCAAACGGTGCCGATCCACTTTAGTTCACACCATGCAAACAGGCAGCGGATTGAAACCGACTGCTCAGACGTGGTTGCAGTGGGAGTGGACGACGTTCAAGGACTATTGTGTTTTGGGAAGTGTAGTCTATTATTTGTATCTCTATTTGTATCTCTCGGGCATTTGTATCTACATATATGTTTGGTCAGGGAAGGGCGAAACAACGAAAACAAGCAGACATGGTCCTGCATTATGAAATATATGAAATGCTCATACATATAGATAGATGCCTGCCAGCCAGCTGAACGAGCTGACTATGTAAGATAACACAACGAGGCAGAATGGGCTGAATACTCTGTACGAGAAGGGAAGGAACGCGTAAAACAAGATGAAGAGGCAGGTGCGCTGGCCAAGGCACCGCGCTCGAGCCCAATGTCGACAAAGCGTCCACGTAGTTTGTTGATTTGTAAATAGTAAATATACCTGTATTCATGATCAAAATATACATATACATACATGAGATATAAAGATCAGGGACAAAACTACTAAAAAATTCAACCCGCTAGTTCAGCTTAGCCTGTGCTAGCGGTGCTTTTCTTTCTTTCACTTTCTTTTTTACGTCCTTTTGCCGTCCTTTGTCTGGCCCATTGCTTTCCCCTGGAATTAGAGTGCTTGTTTAGAGTACATAATATTGGTCTATGTTATCATATAAATTAAAGTACCGATACAACAATCCCATCGATCCAGGGGCCAGGCCCTGTTTATCGGCGACAGCCACTAGTCCCCTCGGAGGAAGGAGGACAGGGACAACAGGGGGATCCTGCCCTTGCTAGTAGACAGCGTATCTTACCAAAGTGACCCGAGCAAAAGACTGCTCATTCTCATCTGACGGCAGTCAGAGACTTTTTCCCTAGTTGGTTTTGCGCTTCCGCCTGAACTGGCTTCCTATTGACGTTCATATGCGATTGTTTCCCCAGATGTTTCTTGGCCTCTTTCTCTGGTCTTCTCTTTTCTTTCTCCTCTCTCCTCCTCTCTTCTTCTTCTTTCCCCATCCCCTCTTTCATTCCAGGATTGATTTCTCTCTCCGGCTTCCTCGTTCTTTACCTTTTACCTTTCTTTCATTACCGTATTCGCTTCTTTCCTTTTCTTTTCATACTCGCATCGCTCCTTCCGAGTCACTAGTCGCACAACGCGTTCACAGTCATCCAGACAGCACTCATTCATAACCACACACGCAACTATCAACTATCAGCTACTATCATCAACATTAACATTCTCTTTGTCGCAAGCGACTTATTTTCCCACCAGCAGGACTTTTTAACATTAAAATATCTCAAGAAAGACTCAACAACAAAAGAACAAAGGAACCGGCAAGAATAAGAATCATAAAGACATCATTGCCGAAGCAACACATTCCAGGGCCTCACCTGATTGTCAACATCTCAACATCTCAACGCTCAACACTCACCTGTTCACCTGAGGTTCCTCTTTCAGAGACACTTGGACACTCTCACAGACGCTACGCAGTCTCTCTCATTTAAAAAGACTACTGGAGTCGCATCACGGCACCGGACTGGATCCTTTGAATTACTCTTGCTTTTTTACTACTTTTCACTATTTTTTCAACTCTTTTTCAACTCTTTTTCAACTCTTTTTCAACTCTTTTTCAACTCTTTTTCAACTCTTTTTCAACTACGACGGTGACAGCGTCACATTCTCTCGTCGACTTATCTAGCACCCACCAACTCTCTTCTATCTGCATCTTCTACAACTGTGCCGCTATCGCTGCACACATCCCGCCATCCTATCACATCTTTGCTCTTCGCTGCACCTCTTCCTTTCCAAGAGAAGAACCAAAGCGAACCGCCCGTACCTTCCCTAAACGGTAACAGAGGGGTCCCTGTGCGCAACGTCCCGTGGTCTAGCCAATCACCAATTACAACCGCCATCCCGCTCCAGTCGCACTTTCTAATTCCTAGACTTTGTGGTTATATACATATCACGTACACCGCATCGCCGAAAGAAGACGCCGGACAAAGACGCTGCGCTCTTTGCTCTTTGCTCTCGATACCAAAAGAACACAAAAAGATTCCATCCGTCTTTTGTTCTACATTCCTGTTCCTTGTCTTGATATCCGTCGCCCTCGTCACCCGTCACACGAACATCTCACAACTGGGTTGTGGCTTGTTCTGCCATCTTATTTCTCTACACTTTCTATTCTTGACTTTTACTCTCCTTCACTCTTACTTGCTTCTCTTGTTTTTTTATTTTACTTTGTACTTTCTTATTCTTCTCTTTATATTCCCACTTCAACCTCGGTCTTAATTTGACTCTTCTATACCTCTGAGAGATATCGACTCAACGCCTTCCCAGCGAAGCATCCTCATTCATTACAACGCCACCTTTCAAATCTTAAAATATCAACCTTCAACTATTCACCTTTACTACCAAAATGTCTATCGCAAGAGCCTTCACCACCCGCCGCGTGCGGCAGACTTTCGAGTCCAAGGATCGCGACCCTAACTCGCCTTCTACCACTAGCAACATCGCCTCATCCGTTGACAACTTCCTCCACCGCAGCAAGACCACCAAGGCCTTCATGACCCATGGCTCTATCCGCAACAAGATCTCCAGCCCCGTCGAGCTGACTCACACCACCAACATGCTGTCCTACAATGCGCCCAGCATCTTCCCCGGCGCCGAGCCGACCATCCACATCAAGGCTGCTGCCCCGACCGCTGCTGCTATGGCCCCCTCGCCTTCTGCTTCGTCTGTTAGCACCGGTATCAAGTCGGACGACGAGGTGTCTGACTCGGGCGAGACCAGCGCTTCCACGCCCCCCACCAGCCCGGACACGCCCTTCCCGCGCGACGAGGACAAGCGCGCCATGTCGCCCGAGCCGAACCACCTGTCTTGCTACTTTATGGCACCCAAGCAGGCCGGCGAGGTCAGCGGTCTCGGCATCAACTCTTCTTCCACCACAACAACTACAGAGGTCAACAAACGCAGCTCGTCGCCTTCGCCCTTTGCTACTGCTGCACCCCCCGCTATCCCGCAGCGCGCTCCCTCGCACACCAAGAAGTCATATGACGGCCTCGGCCGCCATCGGTCCGTGTCGCGCATGTCGGAGCAGTCGTCGCGCTCGCTGTCGAGCAAGGGCAGTTTTAGCTTTTCGCGCTCGTCGAGCTCCAGCACGAGCACGAGCGTCGCATCGTCTGGCTCGCAGCAGCACCAGTCGCTGAAGCCCGTTATCTCGGCACCCCTGGCCGTGTCCTCGTCGGCGCCCCTCGTTTCGTCAGTCCCTTCGTTCTCGCACAAGAAGGAGTACTCGGAGTCGCACCCCTTTGGCCAGGAGCTGGCCAAGGTGTCGGAGCTTGTTGAGGAGTTCAAGGACGACACTATCAAGGAGGAAGAGGCCGAAGAGATGCCTTCAACCAACCCGCTCTACATGGAGGAGGAGCGCGACCTTGCCCGACTGGGCTTGAAAAAGTACAGTGCAGAGTCATACATTAGCGACATCCAGAGTCTGATGGGCAGTTTCTTTGCCGTCGAGCGGCCCATGGCCGTTTGGATTTGATTATTAGTAATCTGTCCAACTTTGTTTCTAGTTTCTTTTACGACTCCTTCACTTCTCTGCACATACTTTTTCGATATCCCTTTTTATCTTAGTTTCCAGTTGGTTTACGGTAAAGCCTTTCAAGGCATCATCAAGACGGCGTTCTTTTTGTCCTTTTTTCTGCACAACTTTTATACAGTCCTTTACTTTCTTTTTGTCATTCTTTGATATCAGAGTCCTTTACACTCATCTTCTCTTCTTACGCTCCTTATGTACACTCATGTTTACTATCGCGTCTCGACGTTGATGCAATCTGATTTATTTACCTTGATTTGCCTTGACTACGCCATGCGCTGTGATAACTAGAATGCCCATGATATAATCTCCAACGAGTCTTCAGATCTTGATTATGCCGCGTTGTACCGGTGATCTATACCCCCAAATCATATACAACGTTATGCCGGTGCGGGGTGATTGATATTCGCTGCTAATTGCTTGCTGCTGGTTGCTATTCCTGCGTTCCATTTTACGTTCCTTCCGTCCTACCGGCTGATCTGCTCTTATGACACCCCTCACATATCTTATGCCTATCAAACCTGATCGTTAGTCGCCGCCATGCATGCGAAAAACACTAGGCACGACACCGCACGATGAAGACCACCAGCAAACAATGTACAACAGCATTGCCACCCCATAGTACACAGGCACAACTGACGAGGTGACGTGATGCAGCATGGCCCGGCGGTAGTCCGGCGGCATGGTTGACGGTTGTCCGTGGCGTACGATGCATAAATAGACAACAGTTTATTAAAAAGCAACAGCATGTCAATATGTGATGATAATATGCGACCGGCTACCATCGCTGTGCCGACGTCTACAAGGCACATCGAAAAACATAGTCAAAAGAATGTATCCACGAAAAACCATAGGAACCGATCACCAAGAGGCATAAAGATATTGTCTCTCTCAGGGAACCCTCAAACGAGCGGATTGAATTCATCTAGCACCCGCTCTCGAATAGATCCAATCATTTTTTATAAATAAAAGATTAGTACTGGCGGCCACAAAGTGGTCGCCCAGAGCGCGGCGGTGCGTATGATGCAAAGGGAAGAAGAAGGGAAGCTTTGCGACGGAAGATTTTTTTGGTGAGAAATTAAATAGGAGCGGAAGATGTGGCTAGTGTGTGGCGGTGCGGAAAGTGGGACAACCAATCTTATTTGTGCTACGAAGTACAGAAACAGAGGTCAATATCGTGGTTAACTGTTGCATAGAATTCTCTGGAGAGGTTGTCGCAATTAACTCACAAATATACAAATATACGTGCTTACCGCTGGAGGTAAGCGGTGATGGTAATTACATGCAAGCTGCCACGTTGCGTCGCCAGCAGAGTCATCAGTCAAGATAGCTGAACAGTAGAGTCCCTTGCTATATGCAAGAGAGGCATTGTGATATTCATATTCATTTGCCTGCAGATTGTTTAGATAGGCTGTCGAAAGCAGACCCGCCGACCCTCCCAATCATTAAGGTGCAGCAATGCGTGTGGGGAGAGGCCCAAGTGGGTGACGTGAGAGTGGGCGGATAACTGTGAAGCGAAGCAGAATGAGGCTATTGACCACGAGACCACTCTCTGCCTGTACAGAGTAGTATCTTATATTGTGTGAAGAATGGCTGTGGACCTGACCCGCCGCCTTGTTCCACCCCTCTATATGTGTAGTATCAACAGCTGCATGCTGCATTTGCTGCATCTGCTTCCTCTACTTCCTTTATAGATTTTATATAGGCCTCGCGGCGGGCTTTAATTTCCTTTTAAAATCTCTCGCCTCTTGTGCCGCTGGACCAAGTTGTACACACCTTTCTTCGTAAGCGGCGTATTGTCGATTTCCTCCCAGATCTCGGCCACCGATTTGCCATTTTTATGTATGTCGATGATTTTCTCTTCTGTCGCGCCTTGTACAACCTGTCTTTGATACATTGGCCATGCGTGTAGGTGGGCTGCAAAGTGGTTGGGTGTATGGTCAGTCTCTTAGATAAACCAGAGTCCCATCTGCAGCTTGATTGTGACGGTAAAGGGGCAGTTGGTCATCTGCGTCGATGTCCGGCGCCGTACTGACGATGTTCGCGATGCGGTTGTTGATTCTGGATAAACAGTTTCAAACGTAGGAGTATTCTGGCAGTGGCACGAGACGTGTTCTGGCTTGGCTGATAAAATGGTGGCTATAGCCAGATGTAGTGCTTTCTTCTATAGAGTGTCCAAAGACACATTTGCTCCTTTCTTACCTTACCCCGTATTAACTATAGACCACCATCCCGAATCCATTTCGGCTCCGGAAGCCGCCGGCAAGGGCCTGTCGATCATGCCGCCGAGAACACATAGACGCCAAACTATTATGTATATTTTGATCTTATTCAAGCCAACTCATTTTTGCCGGTCTCGATATATCCTAGGACCCTGAGACACCTCACGCGATCTATCTGTGCTTATGCGTACAGTTGTTATTATAAATTCAAATTGTCAATCGTTGACTGTTATCTTCTTCATGTCTTGCAACTGCGTCTCGTAATGCTCATGTGCTCGCGTGTCTCGAGTCATTCATCATTCACAAAGAATGCACGGCGTAGGATTCTGGGCTGCTAGCTCGCCTGTAGTCGCAGCAGATCTACCACAACTACGCATGGCTATCGCACACGTGGGACCGTCCTTGACAGATATTGGCTAGCACTAACACCAAGCCTCTAGACTATCAAGCGGCCACACACATTTCTATATAGCCTTAAGAAAGCTAAAAAGTCACAGCCGCAGCGGCGAGCAGGTGGGCAAAACGACTGGGCGCGAGTGGTCGAGAAATAGAACAAGGGAGGCGTGACGAGACATAGCTGGATCGTTGATCGTGCATGCTGATGCTCCGTCGAACCCTTGAGATACGGGTAGGAGTAAATGTAGAGAGAGCCTTGGGAGTACGTATCGGAGTGTCTCTACGATTAGCTGGCGAGTGATATCTTGCCCAGTGGAATGTGACTTGGCACCATCGACCCTGTTTCCGAGTCTTGACCTCCCACATTGCCGCCTTGTCCTGATAAGATATAATCTTATTCACTCTCCCATTTCGCAGTTCTCTATCAAACATTACTTAGAGACCACAAGCTGCCTCTGTCTTACTTCTCAACCAGACTTACTGGTCATCTCAACACGCTCACAGGCTATTTGGCTCTTAAGACAGTATTTAAATCTAGCATTGAATTTAATCTCATAAATATCATTCTTCTCTTTTTCACCTTTAATTTCTAACTCACAAATTCATATTCTCCTCGTTGTGGTGCGTTTTTCGCTGTGTCGTCGCTTGCGTGTCGCCGGCCTTCAGGGTTCTCACGGTACCCAAATTTGCCTGCCGCCTGTGGTGTCAGCACTACGTCACTCGTCTCACCCCAATCGCTTGTGTCAGCCCGGCACGTGCCTGTTGGGCCTGTCGCATTCGACGTTTTAGGGACCGACTGACTCTTGTCGACGTGCCAATCACTCTTCAGTCCCAAGAAGCGATTGAAATCAATTCTGAATAAAAACCGACAGAAGCATTCCAGTCACACCTCGACACACGACCATTCTCTCTCCTCTCTCCTCTATTGTCTCACTCGTGTCTTCTCCTATTGCTTTCTTGTCTCACGTCTCACCTGTTCTATGACAAACGAAAAACCAACTAGATCGAAAAAACGGAACCCCAAAACCCACGAAAAAAAAGAGAAAACGCCACAAGTGGACGGCCAAATCGGCCAAATCGAAAAACGAAGCAATAAAGCCAGCAAACTAAAGAATTAAAGAGAGAGCAAAAAGAGAGCAAAACAGCTAAAGATCCACTGGCACACGACACAAGACACAAGGCCAAGAGCATCCGTCCATTGCGCCTTCCTTTTGAAGCATCTGCTCCTTCTCCCTTAACATTTTGTGTCTCTGCTCCTTCCTTCTCTGTCACTTGCCATTCATCCATTCTCATCACTTCTCGTCGCATCTAATTGCATCTTACGACCTCAACTCTAACGCGTCTCATATCATAATTCTACGCCACACTCTTACGCATACATTTTACAGTTCATCCTGCGCCGCACAACTTCATTGCCACACCCCACAACCATAGCATCATCTACCGTTCTTCTTGTGTCTTACATCAGCCGGTCTGAGCTGCACAATACTCATTGTCATGCAGTCGCATTCCTCTCGACGTCTTCGGACGTCGGCGTCAAGGTCTTCGAGAACCTCAAAAACGCCAAGAACATCAACTTCAAAGTCAATCACACTCACACGACTCATCCCATTACTCTTGTGCAGCACTGCAGCCCTCGCTAGTCCTCTGCGCCTGCCACAGTTTGTACTGTCGCGGCTCTCATCTAGCAAACAAGACCAGTCCCAACGCGTCTTGGGTAGCGCTGCAGGTGCTAACGTCGTTGCACCAGTTGCACAAGCTGGTCAGCGGAAACTGCACGGCAAGTTCCTGCATCTCACAGGTAGGTTCATTTTTGGTTGCAGCTAGCTACAACAGTCCCTGCCACTGCTACACACCCATAGGCGGAAACCCGAACATGGAGCAACAACTCACACACTAGACTTCCACCCCGACGAATTCTACAAGACACACTCGTCAACATCCGCAGAAAATGCCTGCCATCGCGGCGATGGCCCTGCCGGCATCTACGGCGCCGAAACATCCGACTGCGATACACCATACTCTCTCGTCAATGCCACTTTTGACTGGATCCGCGAAAACATTCGCGATGAAATCGACTTTGTTATCTGGACCGGCGACTCTGCGCGTCACGATAGCGACGAGTCCATCCCACGTTCGCCCGCCCAAATTGAGAGCTCGAATGAGTTTATCGCCAACAAGTTTATCGACTTGCTCGAAGACCCGTCCGGCCAGGGACTGATCGTCCCCGTCATCCCCACGCTTGGCAACAACGACATTCTGCCGCACAACGTCCTGCTGCCCGGCCCCAACAAGTGGCTAAAGCGCTACACTGAAATCTGGGATCGCTTTATCCCCCAGGAGCAGCGCCACTCGTTTGAGTTTGGCGGCTGGTTCTATGTCGAGGTCATTCCCAACAAGTTGGCCGTCTTCAGTCTCAACTCGCTCTACTTTTTTGATCGCAATGCTGGCGTCGACGACTGTGTCAATCCGACCGAGCCAGGTTTCAAGCAGCTCGAGTGGCTGCGCATCCAGCTGGAGTTTATGCGCGAGCGCGGAGTCAAGGCTATCCTGATGGGCCATGTGCCGCCTGCGCGCACCGGCAGCAAGAAGCTGTGGGACGAGACATGCTGGCAAAAGTACACGCTGTGGTTGCGCCAGTACCGCGACGTTATTATCAGCGGTCTCTACGGTCACATGAACATTGACCATTTTATGCTGCAGGACACCAAGGACCTAGATTACTCTTTTCTGGGTGCCGAGACTTTTGTGGGAGAAGAGGATGATGACGACGAGTACGACTATGGTGACGACGAGTTCCTTACTAGAGATGCGTCCGAGGTCATAGTACGCACTGCTATGGAGGACGAGCTGGATATTCAGTCAACGGCCGACTATCTGCAGGAGCTGCGCAGCGGCTGGGCCAAACTGCCTAAGCCAGCAGCCATCAAGGTCAAGGGCGAGGTCGACGTTCAAAAGAAGAAGAAGAAGAAGGGCAAGAAGAGCGGCAAGCCGAAGCTGTCCAAGAAGTGGTCCGAGCGGTACCAGCTGTCGTTTGTTGCGCCCAGCATCGTGCCCAACTATCTGCCTTCGCTCCGTGTCATGGAGTATAACATCTCCGGCCTCGAGGACGCACCTGTCTGGGCCGACGGTCCCATGAGCGTGCCGTTTATCACGCACGAGGAGTTTGTGGCCGCGAACGTGTTTGGGTCTAGCGGCGATGTTGAGGCGGAAAGGAAGAAGAAGAAGGGAAAGAAGGGCAAGGGCAAAAAGGATAAGAATAAGGACCCCAACCTTGTCGTCCCCGAAGGTCCCTCCAAGACTGCCGGTCCTGGTCCGGCTTACTCGCCGCAGACCCTGACTCTTCTCGGCTACACCCAGTACTTTGCCAACCTCACCTACATCAACAACGACATGACTGCAGACGAGGAGGCTGATTCCGACTCTGTCGCTGTGGGCTCCGACGAGTCCGACTCGGTCGACTCTACAAAGTGGCGCGAGGGAAAGCACGGCGACAAGAAGCCAAAGAAGGGCAAGCCGCGCAAGTTCCAGTTCAAGGTCGAGTACAGCACGTTTACCGACAAGATTTACGGCCTGACCGACATGACGGTAAACAGCTTCCTCGACATGGCCTACCGCATGGGCAAAAAGGCAGGCAAGTCGAGTGTCGAGGGGACTGATGTATCGGATGTCTCTGACGACGTCTCCATCACAAAGTCCAACAAGGTCTGGCTGCACTTTTTGCGGCATGCCTTTGTCTCGTCGGTCAGCCCCGAGGAGCTCGATGATTTCGACTCTTAGTCTAGACTTCTTTCGGAAACCTTTTGTCTTTTGTCTTTTTTATTTTATTTTACTTTCTTCCCCTCCATTCCCTTCCTCTTTTTCACAGCATAGCGTTTGATTTTATGTTTCCTTGAATCTTGGGTAGTTATTCACGATTGGATATTTTATATTTGGACTATATTGGGCTTCACGGTGTCACATGAACGGAGGCGCATTTTTTGTCATTCAATTTTTTATTATTATTATTTTTTGAATAGCTAACTGTATATACAGCATATTATTTATTTATTTATATTTATGTTTTATCAACAAATTAACTAAAATGGCAAGAGCAGCCGTGTTGAAGATCAGGCATGGCAGGAACATTGTGCACCTCATTGCTCGGCAACCTTTACTGGCATCATTATGGCAGGTTGCACCTTCCCTGCTTGACCATTGTCTCGTTTCGTCCCGACCATACTACCAGTGATTTTGGTTCTTTTCTCTTGCTTTTCCATTTCTATGTTAGCCCCTTCCTCATCTATCTTTAAAGATGCAGCTGCAAGAGTAGCTCCTACCTTGCTTGTTATGGCTGGCAGTGGTAGTCCCCTCGTCCCTACCTATAACAATCGAATGTTTCCGAGGCAGTTCACCCCATCTTACTTCTTTCTCTTCTCCATGCTCTCCATCCTCTCTCCGTTCTTCTACTTCTTTTCTCCTCTCCATGCTCTCTATCTTCTCTTCGTTCTTCTTATGATATAATTTTCTTATACTCTGGTTCCTTGTCGTCACAGTACTTATGCCGCCGGCCCCTACACCTTGCCCAACCAAACAGTGGCGGCTTCGTCTCCGGCCAGTCTGTAGACTGTGTGCAGAGTCGGTGCAGACTGCAGATCCTACAGATCCTACCTCCCACATCCTATATCCTATACTTGAATCTCTAACACACGCAGCTAGTTTCGTACCGTATTGTGTCGCATGCCAGCGGGCGCTTGGACAAGCAATACAATGCGGAATATATAGAGTGGTTGAAGTCCGACTGGTTCTCGCCTTTACAATCCAAGACCACTACTGAGGCTGTGCTTGCTTGCTTCCCCTGCTAAGGGACCGGCCTTTATCTTTCACATGGTATACATGGTATACGCGGAAACATGGCATGCGCGCCATGCCTTGCGTTATTCTGACGACTTGACCACAGGTTTGTTTACATTGCTACACCTCATTTGATATCAGCACAAAAGTCAGAGATCAGATGTAATTTTCAAGTTTGTGTAGTTTGTGATAGTTGTGCACGACTCTGGTTGGCAACGCTTGGCTGCAGTTGACAGTTGCATCGACTTGAAACGATAGACTGACTTGATCGAGGATTTCCTCTGCACGATTGGCATCCCCTTCCCGCTCAGTGTTCTCCAGGGAGACAGCCAACGAGGCAGTGATGTCAAAACCCGTGGCTTCGTTCTTACTTGCAGCTAAGTCCAAGACCTATCTAGAAACAAGCTAGAACAGAGACCTCGCAACATGGCCGACACGAAACAACGCGCACGGATCCTGCAAAGACTGCGCCTGGTTAAAAGAAAACCTCGAATCCGAGCTGTTGTTAAGCCTTCGCAGGTGAAAAGTTCATGTCAACCATTACTCCGTACACAGGCAAGAAGGAAGAAGGCAAGGCAAACGAAAACGAAATAAAATAAATTTCGGAACTCTTTGACGGACCTCGACGGTCATAGCATATATCTCGATGGAATTAACACTATCAGCCAGGGTCAACATTGACGTGACGTTGCCATTGACGTTACTTTCCTTAAACAGAATCTAAATGCGACAGTCTTGTCACTTTTGGCGGGACATCGCCCGGAGGTTTATGACAATTTTGTCGGGGTTTTATCATATTTTTCAGGCTCGCATTACAAGATCAAGAAGCTCGTGAGGCCAGGCCCTCAGTCAGAGTCACAGAGCCTCCATGCCATCCAACTCCTTGGTGCCTGGTCAGCACGGTCTTGCAGACGTTGTGTTTCGTATTTATTCCACTTTTTTGTTTTCTGTTGTTATGTTTAAGAAAAAGTAATGAGCTTAATTTAGCCAAAGGCTAACAACGTTTTGTCTCCTCACTTCTAGGTCTCTCTACATGATGCATACGGGGTTGACTCCGCCGACGCTTCCCAGGTAACACAACAAGAACACAGAACACAGACAGTTTGGATCAACGATTTGTAACTCCGACAGGTACCTCCAGCCATGCCACCTGCTGCTCCGTACTCTGTACATCATGGCCAAGAGCAAGAGGTCATATGCATGCTCAACTCGCTGTACGGTTAATTCGGCGATCGGCCACAAGGATAACACCCGTGAGGTTCCATCCAGGATGCAGTCGCACCATGCATTCATGTCGCATATATGGCTACCCCCGTCTATATGCTGCGGCGCTGACCCGGCGCAACAGATCGCATGTCGAGGCTACAAGAACGGAGCTTTATTTGCAATCAAATCACACCCTGTCAGCATGCAAAAGGCAGAAAACCAAGGTAAGTCTCTGTCCTTTTTTTCTATATTATTCATTTTTATGAGACTCCATCAAAGGCTCCATTGAGGCTCTGTACGTGGCTTTGGGTCTGGGCGGTCTCTTCCAAAACAGAACCACACCGCTTAAAGCTGTGCTTGTTTTGTGATTGCCAGTTATTCCTCCGTTATTCCTGCACTCGTTTAACATTCATACCCCTCAGTTTCATTTCTAACCTCGAATTAGAAGCATTTTTCGGTGGCGATCTTGGCTGGGCACTATTATTATGATCAAAAGTATCGCAAAGTTTGCAGCGTGGCCGGAGAATCAGAAATTTCAAACAATGCTGTGCTGTTTTACGAGAGCAGAAGAGCTTTCAGAATGCGCATGTCTTTCCAAAAAGAGTGTAGTGCAGTGCACGGCTAAGTGCTATCCAAGAGGCAGCAAGTATATCGCGCTATGTCTGCAAGGCATCGGATGTCGATGTCGGCACTTAAAAAAGGTTAAGCTCCGTCTCTTTGCTATTCTGTCTTTGCCTCCCACTTTCAGCTACTTATAATCACGCCAGGTGAGCAGACCACCCTAAGAAAACTATGAGATCTCTTCGTCGCATTACGGCCCGAGGCCAACAACTCTGCCCGCTAGTTTCCTATGTGATTGGAGCCAGTCTCGCCAGTGAGAACAGAGCACACAGCTGGTCACAGGTGCTGCTTGTTGGATGACGGAAACTAACAAGCATGTCTGCCAGAAATGACACCCTTCCAGAACACCCGTTGAATTATCTTCAATTGTCCGATACCGAGACGAGAACTGCTAGCTCTACACCTCTGCAAGTGGCAGTTTCACATTTTGTGCAGATTCCTACTCCATCTGGATGTACCCTGTCAGTTTCGTATCCTGTCGTGATCTCCAACAGTAAGTCTTCTGGTCTTCTATGCATTGCCGACTTTGTCAACTCTATCACAGGGGTTAGTGGACATGGACATCACGAACACTGCTACGTTGTGAGTTTAATTTGAGCACTAAGTGATTCCTTTCCTCCTTTTTCCCTTTCCCATTCTTCAGTGAGAAAATCACTTGGCCAAAAGGAGTAAACTCCTTTAATGCGCGATCGTCTTCTTGAAGAGAGAAAGTTGATATAAAAAAAAGAAGAAGAAAAATAGCCTCTTTGGGATATTGCGATGATACAATACTGGTATGCACTCTGTTGCTTGGCTTCTAAATTCGTTCAAATTCCGATGAGGCTTTTCACAGGTAGATGGACGCAGGGAAGAAGCAAGACCATGGCTGTTTCAAATATAGACGTTGCAGGCTCAACAACGACTCAATCAATGTCTGTGTGTCAACGTTCCACGCGCCAGAGTGCCATCCCCCGCTACCTAGTCTCCTAGCCTCTTATGCCGTCGAGCAGGGGATGGGGAAGCCGCTCGACAAGGCACTCGGAGGCTCGATGGGCTTGGACAGAATTATTCTCAATCATTCTTTTCTTAGTTCTTTTTGTTCTCGCGACTATTCTCGTTGCCAATGCACGGACAACGCCTGGTTTGTGGATCAACACCGGGGTGGACAGCCGACACAGCAGGCCCTTTTATTGACACACTCTCCTAGCCTTTACTGGTTTCGGGGGGTGAGATATAAATGGCACTGGCAAACATAGCATGTCACCCTGAACATCATTCCCAGAATACGGAGTATTCTCTATTCCTGAAGACAGAAAGCGAGGTCTAGTGAAACTGGGCATGGCGGGAAGGGGCAGTATGGCATACGGCTTATGATTTGCTCACAAATCAAGAGTCGATGTCATATTGGTGTAGGTGGCCACCCATGGCATGGGAGACTGACCTATCTACCATTTACCAATCAACAATACTGGTAAAGTGGCCGCTATATCTCGTTACCTCTATATTTGAGATATTTTGGCGCCAGTGTCTAGTCCATCAGCAGTCCAACCCGGATCCTCTACTTGCACTGAGCCCTGCTCCCTGTTTCTGCAGAAGTCGACTTTCTTCCCAGGGCCGTCCCCGTAGTGACATCCATGAGAGATAACTACCAAGTTAACTCCGCTGCCCAAATCCGCCTTCATGCTATGAAATTTGATACCATACAGACCAACAAGTCTCCCTTTTATTCCCCCTCCGTGGTGAGAACATTGCATGGGTATTGCAAGCTGAGGGACCCCGCAGCATCACCAGCACAAGTCACAAAGGACCCCTGCTCCTACCCAGCCAAGTACAAGCCCATCAGTATGTTCCTCAATACCCTGTCTAGGTAAGTCGTTGGAAGTACGCTAGCACACCAAGAGCCCGAGCCACACAGCTAGAAGGCTAGAAGGCTGTGAAGCACGTCAGGATGGTAGATAGCAGACGGTGTGTGCCGAGCTTGGCTTTCCTGAAGTGGTCAAGCCTACCTTCACTCTGCTTACCCATCACCCATCATCGGTTCCAGAATCAAGTCTATGGAGTACTCCATACCAAGAAGGGGGGGCCGCTCTGTAAGTGCTGCTGCTCCTCCTCCCACATAATCAAGCCCTCTAGAAAGTTTGATGCTTGTTTGGGGAAGGGAAAAGAGGAGAGAGGAGAGAGAAAAGAGGAGGACAAGGAGGACAAAAGCAGGGTGGGAGGGGAGAAGGGGGTGGGTGGGCCATTGCTGCCGCACCCATCATGCTTGTCGAAACAATCATAACTATTCCCTGGCTTTGAGTTGAGTGCAGGTTTTAGGTATCATCGGGAAGGGGTCCGGGGGCAAGGCGAAGTTGAAAAGAGGGAGAGGGTTTTGAGGTCAGGAAAAGCTCGAGATCAAGAACCAGGACCCTCTCAGAGGTAAGCCAAGGGCACAGAAAGAGATGGCAGAGCAAGCATAGGAGGCAGGGAGACAAGAGACAAAAGACAAGAGACAAGAGACAAGGAGACAAGAAGCGATCTCCCCAGGCCCCTATGCTCCCGTTATCGGGATCAACCCGCGTTCTATGGAACTTCTAGCAAGAATGCCATTGAGCCTATTGGCCCAGAGCCAAAGCTTTGTGCTTGCTTGCCCTCTGGTCCGTGTGCACCTCGCCTTGTCTGTGTCTGTATCTGGTGTCTGGTGTTTGGTGTCTTGCGCCTTCACTGGCTGTATTCCGCTTGCAGCACGATAGCATGCAAATTGACAGGCACAGCCTGGACAGGCACTATTACCTTTCCCTTTTCTCTTTTGCACTTCACCTTGCCCCCCCCCTTCCCCCTTCCCCCCTGCTCTTTGCATGCTTGCATGCTTTCAGACTCGAGAGGAGAATTCGATACTTAACTCAGCCAGCAACCACTTTATTTCCACCCCGCTGATACTCGTTCTTCTTGTCCTCACTCATCCCATCAACACCTATAACTATAACTCTCCCATCCTTCCACTCTCTTGCTTTGATCAACAGATCAAGCTAAGCTTTGGATCACTTGATCACTTGATCGCTCGATCACTCAATCACAAATCATATAACCTGCCTTAACCAACTGTCACCCTCCACTTTCTATTCGCAGTCTGCTCCCTTCATCTTTTCGACGCTACTTGTTCTTGTCCATACATCAATTCGGCCTCTTTGCTTCATTCAGAGCAAGTCCGAAATCCTCGCAGCAAACCTAAAATCGAACAAACAACCAATAGCCACACTTGGCATCATTAGCAGAAGACTGTTCAGACCTCGAGGTACGTTCGTGGCAGGCGCACTACTAGCCAAATCGATACTAGAGACGGTAGCTTAATAGAGACCAAAGTAAAGGTAAGCTTAGATTTCTCTCTCCCGTGCAACCATTCAGGCCATCCACAACAGAAAGCAAAAGAGGAGAAAGGAAAACAATAAAGGAAGAACTGATAAGCCGGGGCTGCTCTGCATCTGGTTTTCCTCACCGAGAAGCCAGGACAGGACCCCGGTCCAGAGAGGCGAGATTTTGAGGGAGAAAAATGCCGCCACGTTTTCGGGGGAGATCTTCTTCTTTTGTCTTTTTTTTTCTTCCCCCGTTCTTCCCTTTTCTCTACATTCATCTTCAAAGCTTTTGACCAGCTTTGGCCGTTCACTGTAAAGTGTGGTAAAAGAGCCCCTCTGAAATTTTCTTTATTGTTTTCTTCTTCTCCTTCTTTTCCCTGTTCGTCTCGGACACAACAGTCCCCGGAGTTATCATCTAATTGAGATCCTTAAAGACTAACAGAAGTGGAAGAAGGCAAATCATAGCAAACAATAGCAGACAGCTTACCAGTTATTCCCGTTTAGCAACCACCAAAACCGGAAATATGGCGAAACTGTTTATCGGGTATGACTATCCCGACAACGAAAAGATACAAGAAGAAACAAGAAACAAAAGAAAACGCTTGCTGACAATACCTCCAGTGGCCTTGCATGGCACACAGACGAGAACACTCTGCGGCAAAAGTTTGAGGAGTATGGCGTCGTCGAAGAAGCGGTATGTGCCCCCCAAACATTTTCTCTTATTCCCGCTTTGTTGAGAGTCCTGTCGTCCCTTGCATCACGCCATCCATTTCTGGGCTATATCATAGAGGCGATTCTGGATTCTATTTGGATCATATATTGGATCCTATTTGTTATCCTATTATAGGTCCTATTTGGGTGACTAGGTGGACCTGAATCCAGTTCCGAAAACAGGGACGTACAGCATAGCCTTGCCAAGAAAAGCTGCAGGTGCAAATGCAGAGAAGCAGAGAAGCAGAGAAGCAGGGAAAGAGACCGAGCACAGGACTTCAATTGCCAGTCGATATCCGATCTTCTAACACATTTGCCATGCAATAGGTAGTCGTCAAAGACCGCGACACTGGCCGCAGCCGAGGCTTCGGATTCGTCCGTTACACAAACGACCCCGATGCGCAAAAGGCCATCACGGCGATGAACAACATTGAGTGAGTGGACTTTTTATTGTTCATTGTTGTCTTGGAAGAGCCGCAACTAACGACTCCTTTTCTCTCTCAACAACAGATTCGACGGACGTACCATTCGTGTCGACAGAGCATCGGACAATGGCCCGAGAGGAGGTGGTGGATTTGCCGGCCGCGGTGGCAGCCCACTCGGGTTTGCCCCGAGAGGAGGATACGGCATGCAGCAGCAGGTCCCGCAGATGCAGTACGGTGGTCCGCCCCAAGGATACGCGGCATACGGCGGTCAGCCGCAGCAGTATGGTCGCGGATACCCTCAACACCAGCAGCCTCAGCAGGCATACGGCGGCCAGCCGCAGCAGGGATGGGGACAGCCAATGTACGGCTACCCCGACATGCAGCAGCAGCAGCAGCAAGGACCACCGGGCCCGCAGCAGGGCCAACCTCCTCAGGGCGGCCAGGGCTACTAGGCTTCAAGCTTCAAGCTTTGATCTTTAAACCTTGCCGACATGGTCTAGGAGAGAGCTACAGCGTGAGACTGATCTTTTGGTCTCGCATACTATCTCCTCTCGAGTTCTCGAGTTGACCTCGAATGGCTCTCGTGAGGACATAGTTAAGAAGAGGACAGGGCAACTTTGACTGTCGAGTCTTTTTTTTCGTTCTTCTTTTGATGCTTGATGTGTGTTGTCGATAAAGGAATGACGACGTGACGGCCTTGGCAGTGTTTGCGTCTTATCGGTTTGCATGATACCCTGAAAAGATCTCTCTCAGTTGAACAGGTGTGGTGTATTCTCTTCTTTCAGGCAGCTCTCTGGGCTTTTGTTATCTGTGGTCAATTTTCCCTTCTTCTTTTGTATTCTTCAATGTCTTGATTCTTTATCAAAATTCGATTGCTTGTTTCGATTCACTTACGCATATCGGTGATGTATGGCGTTGTTTGTTGCTAATGTCGAAAGGTCTGAAGGTCTGATCTCACTGCTAACTCAACTACGCATGCTATCCAGGCAAATTGTGTTCTCTGATTTGATCTGACGCGATGGATAAAAAAAGAAAAACAGGATGAGGCGCACGCATGATGTCGAGTAAATGTTTTTATAATGATAAAAAAGGACCTTGCAAAGCAGCACTCTTCTGACGTTTTCAGAGTAGATATCATGACACCGACTTCTTCTCGGCTTCAATCAGAGCCCGCAGCCGGTTCGACAGGTCAGTGACATGCTCATCGCCACTCTCGGGGCTCAGCTCGTTGAGAGATGTCTCCAATCCCAGCAAATAATCTCTGTTGGGGCCGCTGGGGCCGGTCGACCGGAAGATGTGCTCGGCCAAATTCTGGACATCCTGGGGCCCGGTGAACTGGGGGTTCTCGGGCGTGCCAATATAGACCATGGTGGAAAATGGCTTTTGCGAGGCGTCGGCGGGGTGGAAGGGTGTATAGTGAATGGTGTAGCCGTTGATTTCGCGGATATCGAGGTACTCTCTCACCTCGGCGGCACGGTCGGCGGCGATGCGGTAGGCAACGCCCCATACTTTCTCGGGGGCGGACTCATGGTGGTCGTCCAGGCTCGCCCAAAAGGAGCGCTCCAAGAGAGTGACAACGCGGCCGGGCGCCTCGGGTGTGCCTCTATGATCCTGACTGGTGATGTTAGTGTGGAGATGGTGCAGTTGTTGTTGGTGGGAGTATATACCTCGCCTGGGATGTTAGCAAGAAAGAAAGAGAAGAAGAGAAGGAGAGAAGAGAGAAGAAAAAGGTACACTAACCTGCCAAAATCTTCGGACATAGCCAGTGACCCATCCTGGCACGCGACGGTCTGGCAATGGGGTAAAGGACTCAGTCAGTTACGGAAATAAAAAGTAATGAGTAATAATACTGAGTATTGCTGTGTAATTACTGAGTAATGAAAAATGAACAAAAGACTTGAGCTTACCGAAATGTGGTGGCGGTTTCCAGATGAGGCTTCTATATAGGAGTTAGCGAGTGCAAGCGAGCCAAGAGCACAAGTGAGCACAGGTATTGGTCAATGCCAACAGAAACACGGTCCAGCCGGAGAATAACGACGAATAGCAGGGTGATATGACAGAGGAACGAAAACATGGAGAGGATAGAAATGAAATTACAGCAATAATAGAGGTGATAAAGGTAATAAAGGTAATAAAAATGGATGATTAATGGAAGTAATAAGAGGCATGATATAGTAATTTGGCAAGGTTCTTTGCCCATGTGATCTGGCAGAGAATAGCTTGAGATCAACAGGCAACAGAGATGATCAGAGATGATCAGAAATACCAAAAGAACAGTCAAACATCATCATGATTCAAACTCACCCATAGCCAAATATCCAAAACTCGCCAGTGGGCTCGGATGCAGGCTCGTCGCCAAGGAGGGCAGCGACCACGGGCTTCTCAGCCGCGTCGACGGCCACCGACGGCGCTGGCGGTTCGTTTCCAGTCATTGAGTATATGTAGAAGCGAAATTGTAAGAAGTTATACGGAGTCAAGTCTGTCCAATGCGATGTGTCTAGACGGCTGTCGGTCTCAAGCTGGAGGGGCTGGATGCGCGGGGGTGCTCCGCCGGTCGAGTGAGCAGGCGTGTAGAGTCTCGCGGTAGATATGGAAAGAATGAAGAATAAGGAATAAGAGAGCAGAAAAAGGGAAAAGGGAAAAGACAAAAATCAATGACGACAATAGCATGTGGATGGGGACAAATCACGGCATGCGGAATGGAGAGCTAGCTGTCCGCGACTGCCCAATTGGAAAGGGAATATATACAAAATAGAAGCTGCCGCCCGGCTTCGGCAAGCCTAGCAGTTAGTAAGGTGGAAAGGACCGGAGAAACAACAGACTGCGCGTGGCAGAGTCATAGTGGCCCGTTCCTTCTCTTTCTAGTATTGTGTTCAGCAGCTTACTTCAGCAAGGCTCATCCGTCTTATATGATCCTGCAAAGTATTCCGTATTTTCAGTATTTAGAAGCTGCATATCGTACTGGTGATTGCAGGATGCTGGGCAGTCTCGTATTGTGCCTGGGATAGCTAGGACGGGGCCTTATGACAGACCAACAGACAGCCAATAGGCGCAAATGATGAGCCGCCAAGATGTCTGGGCTCAGTATATAAGATACAGCTACTGAGCAACGTGCAGTCGGCCACATCACAGCTATCTCAGACACAATCATTCAAAACTATTTCTACCAGAATACAGACCAGTGACCCGATAGCCATGTGCTCCGTTGTGACATTCAAGTACAGCTGCGGGTGCCAGTACAAAGGCGAGTTCAAACAGTGCCGGATGCGCCACGGAACAAACGTCAGGTGTGCTCGACTAGCAAAAGAGCCGCAGCCAGACGTTGAGCACTATTGCTCGCAGCACTTGGTTCCCGCGACCGCTGCAGTGATTCATACAAACCCTCAGCCGGCCAAGCTGGGTAGATAGTGACAATTGCAAGAGTAGCAAGGCTTCGGCGCACAACCCCGCCGCCAAGACGGGAAAGGGACAGGCAGAAACAGGCGAGTTGGAATGGGTGCTCCGTTGCAGCGGATAAGGTTAAATTTCACGTGCAGTGTGACATGGACTTTTCCACGTCTACTCGTATTGTCTTGTTAGATGTTGCTGGATATTATGCTGTTAGATGTCAAATGCTTAGTCGTCCCGAGTAATTAAGTAAGCAATCTCAGAATCAAAGTCCATCAGTCCATCGTACCTTCCCAGTATTGTCTGTTGTTTCAGTTGGCGGTGCAGCGAACACTGCCCCTCAGGCATCATCTAGGCGTTCATGGCAGCCTCAGCGCCAACTACTCAGTATAAGAGTGCTGTTGCGCACTCAGCCAAGGCTGCTGCGGCGTTTGAGGTGGTGCTGGTCTACCGGAGAGGCTCTTTCCTTTTGTGTTAATTTGGTTCCGCTGCGAGTTCCCACTGAGGGTAGCTCCTTCCTCAGCGTTGGAATGTCCCAAAGACAGTAAGAGGGTTCCCCACGTCCCCTCTTTGCTCAACGCTTCCAGGGTGGTTACTGTTCAAAGGGGTAATTTAAATATAGAAATCAAATACTGGTAATTGTTAATATATGTAGTTAACATTTAAAATAGTGCTTAAGCAATCGAATAACGGGGGAACGAGAGCGAGGGGCATTATGCTAAGATTACCATCTACCCATCAGTGGTAGTCGCTTGTCACCCATTATAATACATCATAGTTGCTTTCTCTGTAGGGCAGGAGCAGAAATAGAATAGGGAAGGAGGGTAGGGGGATAGGCAGGGGAAAGACCAAGGCACCTTGTGAGGGGTTGTGCTTGGTATTACTGCCCATCTGTCGAGTCTATCTCAGCCCCATTCGTTCCTGGCTTACTCTATCTTTTACAAAATACTTGTCTTCTATTCTTCTTTTCAGTTCTACTTTTGTTCTTCTGCTCTCATTTTCTGTTCTCTACTTTTCTTATTCTTTGCTTTAGCTATACGAAAAACGGGCCTCGGAATACGCAAATATCATCTCCTGAGCTTATTTCTTTTGCCTATTCATCAAGGCTCAGCCAGCCTCAGCGTCCTTCGTCCTTCGTGCTCCGTCTTCTGTCTCTATCCTCTTGTCGCCTTTTTCCTTCTCACAGCTTTGGATTCGCAACTCTGAAACTTGGCTTTGTTTCTTTAGTGCAAACACCCGCAAGCATTACACTTTGCCAACCCCCATCACTCCTCGTCACCAAGGACGCGCAAGCTCTAGAAGTCGGCGACAATCCATTTCCAAGCAATAGACAAGCTGCCCATAGCTTTATAGCTTTACAGCTGTCCATCGTTGACATTGACAAACGCAAACAACCCCAACCGTCAAGATGGCCTACCATAACCCCCAGAACCCGGATGCGCTCCCATGGTAAGCTCATATCAAACTCACTTAAGCAAGGCGATCAGGAGGTGTTTTGTGCAGACCCGAGATGAATACTGGAGCCTACAGGAGTGGCTGTCGCATCTGTCGCACTTGACGCACCTATCGCAGCCGTCACAGGAGCAGAACAGGTGACATCAGTTAACTATACGAGATCGCGTGCTAACGTCTTCCTGCATCTAGGTTTGCTGAGCCTGAAAAGGTAACTTCTCTCTTTGCAATTTTTGTCCTCGTTTTTTATTCATTCCATCATCCTCTCGTCATCCTCTCGTCATTCTCTCCACCATCTACAACAACTAACAATGGAACAGAAAGGAGCGAAAGCATCGCCTCAGACATCACCGCCGCCCCAGCAGCAAAACATCCGCCCCCAG
The DNA here is from genome assembly GCA_029298715.1 of Ophiostoma ulmi. NCBI lineage: Eukaryota > Fungi > Ascomycota > Sordariomycetes > Ophiostomatales > Ophiostomataceae > Ophiostoma > Ophiostoma ulmi. The sequence goes on along the minus strand of JANSLN010000002.1, from coordinate 477,101 downwards.
CAGCAATACAGACAGCCCTCTCCTCAGCAGCAGCACTTTCAACAGCAGCAGCAGCATCAACACTACCAACAACCACCACCCCAGCAGCAGCAGCAGTACCACCAGCCGCCTCAACAGCAACAAAACTACCAACGTAGCCACTCGCCCGCCGTGCCTCCCCGCGACCACTACAACACCGGCGGCGGTCCTGGTGGGAGCCGCGTCGGCCTGCCTACGGGCCCTCGCCCCGGAACTGGCAATGCACCCCCGCCGCGCTCGACCGCGTCGCCTCAGCTCCGTTCGCCGCCGCCCCAGCAGCAGCACCAGCAGCCCCACAGCCCGGCCGCGCCCAAGCTCGTCTACCAGGGCGAGGAGGAGCTTACCACCGACCAGCTCCGTGATATTTTTAACGGTCTCGATACGAGCCGACTGGGTGTGATTACTGAGAAGCAGCTAGCGCAGAACCTGATCAACAGCGACCGCACAAAGTTTGATGCCTACACGGTCAACATGATGGTGCGCATGTTTGACAGCGACCGCAGCGGTGACCTGAATTTCAGCGAGTTTGTCGGCCTGTGGCAGTTCCTGGACCGCTGGCGCACCATTTTCAACCGCTTCGACGTGGACCGCAGCGGCAACATCAACATGGATGAGTTCAAGAACACGCTTGTCTCTTTCCAGTACCGCCTGTCCGACAGCTTCATTGAATTCTTGTTCCGCAACTACGACCGCGAGAACCGGGGCGTTATTACATTTGATCTGTTTATGCAGTCGTGCATCACGCTCAAGCGCATGACGGACACGTTTAAAAAGTACGATGACGACCGCGACGGCTTCATTACCATCAACTTTGAAGACTTTGTGTCCGAGTTCTTGCGCCAGATGAAGCGCGTCATGATTGTTGACGACAACAAGCCTGCCCAGTCGGGTGGTTTTTACTAGATATATTGTCGTTTTATCTATCTCTTGTTTATATCAATCTTGTCTCTCTGTTTCCATTTCCTATTTCTCACATCTCACCGATACCCGTCCTCTTCGTGTTGAACCCGGTATTTAGTATTTAGTATTCATGCATAGTTGGTATTGGTAGTTGCTGTGTTTATATCTCATATACTGTCATGTTGTATTGGTACGTCTTTTTGTTTAAAAAAATTAATAAACAAGTTTATCCTGGAATAATGCAATGATATAAAATAAGAGGCTGCGCTATGTATGTAGAGGTATAAACGCTAAACAACTGAAACAGAAATAGTAACAAAAAATCAAATGACTCGTTTTATCCCCCATCACAGCTCATCAAACAGGTGCTGCAGCTCGCTATCAGGAGCCGTCTTGCTTTTCGTCCTGTTCGGGAACGTGAGTTGGAATTTGCCCGTCGACGCCGACGGCGAAGCCAGCGCAGACAGGTCAGGCGGGCCGGGCAGAGTGGCGTCGGTCATCGTGTCGGTCACGGCCTCGGGCAGCAGTGCCGCCACCGGGCTAGAGCCGGCATACCGCATCGCCACCACGTACACGGCAATGCCAGCCACAATCACGCCCAGGATGATCACCCACAGCACCTGGAGCCGCATCCGCGTCCGCTCCTGCCACCCCTTGTCTGCCCGCTCCCACGCATCCACGCGCGCCCGCACTTTTTCCACGCGCTCGCTCAGGCTCTCAATCGACTGCCGGCCGGCCTTGACCCGTGCGCTCAGCTCCTTTAGCCGTGCCTCTTGCTTGTCCGGTGTATTTTTTCCCTCTTTGCCTTCTTTGTCGGTCTCCGTTTTGCCCTCCAAGACCGAAATCTGCCCGTCAATCTCGTGCGCAATCGAGTCCGCCTCGGACGAAAACTGCTCATTCGTCTTGCGTGCCGCCGCCGCAAGCTTCCGCAGAGCCAGGATCGTATCCTGCAGCTTGCCGATGTGGTTCAGAATCGAGCTGTACGCGGTATCCAGGCGGTCGCTCGTCGACGACGACAGGCCGTCGATATCGGACACGGCCGCCTGCAGCACGCGCGCGGCTTGGCGGCTGCGGCGGCGCTGCATCTTTTGGAGCGTCGCGGCAACGGCAGCCACAGTCTCCGAGTCAATGGCCGACAGCGGGACTTTTGTATTCGAGGCAGGAGCAGACACAGACACAGATGCAGACGCGGACGCAGACGCATCCGGTGCCGACGTGGCCGAGATCTTTCTCTCTGATTTTTCTAGTCGCTCCGGGTCCTCTGTATCGGTGAACAGTGGATTCGGCAGGGCCTGGCCGGTGGGCGATGCAGCGGCTACGGCCGTGGCAGCCGCCGCGAGGGCAGCCAATGTTGTCGAGTGGCTGCCCATGTACCCAAGATTATTTGTATTGTGGTTGTTGTGGTGGCTGGAGTGGCGGTGGATGTGCGGTCGGTGGTGGTGGTGATGGTGATGGTGGGAGGCAGCAGCTGCCGGCAGCTGCTGCAGCTGCTGCTCTTCAGAGTAGTCTTTGCTGGTGCGCACACTAGGCCGCCGGCTCGAGCTGGGACTGGCTGTGGACGAGGCAGGGTCGCGGATGGACGGCGGCGCCGAGTATTCGTTGGACGTCGACGTTCCCGAGGTCTCCGACGTATTCATCGTGCCAGTCGTCCTCGACTTGACCAGCGGCAGCAGGCGCGGACTCCGCGACGGCGACGGCGGTGCCGCCAGTGTTTCCGAGGCCGTGCTGAGAGGTCTGCCTCCAGCAGCCTCAGCAGCTCCAGTAGCACCTGTATTCGTCGTGGTCACACTCGCGGTCACACTCGCTTGCCGCGACAAGGCCCGGCCATCCTGGTCTCCCTCTCTCGTGGTGTCTCTCGTATCTCGTGTGTCTCGCGTGTCTCGCGTGGTCTGCCTCGAGATGTCCCTCGAAATGTCTATGCTGTCTCGGCCGGCGGCGTTTCGTCGAACCTGACTCGCCTGGCCCGACTGGGCCTGTCCCTGTATTGACGATTTGTTCTGCGTATTTGTCTGACCATATCCCTTGTCTTTATTTTGGTTTTGGCTCTGACTCTGGCTCTGGCTCTGGCTCTGGTTGTGTCGGCGCAGACGCAGTGGCGATGACAGCTCCGACAGTGAGCGCGTAAAGCTGTGTCGTGAGTGGCGAGGCGATCCGGTAGCGGCGGCGGCAACAGCGGCAGCAGCAGCAGCAGCAGAAATCGAAGTGGAAGATGACGTGGCACTGATTCGGTGAGTGCCGCTGGCAGATTTGTCGCCGGCCATGGCTAAAGCTCAAAGATGTGGCCGTCGTGGTAGGTTTATAGATTCGTAGATTCGTGGGTTGGGTAGGTCGTGTCGCAGCCGCACGACGGCAGCCAGGTCGCAGTAGCCAGTGATCAATGCTCTTGGCTATTTCAGGTCGCCAGTATGATTCGCGTCAAAGGTTGCAGATTGTCCGTAGTCGTGGCCAAAAGGGCGCTCGGTGTAATTGAAACGCAACAGTGATGAAGGGAGGATGGGAAAAGCTCAAAATCAAGTAAACACAAGCTTACAGAGTAACGCATGTGGTCATACCGTCACATGGAAGCGGGCCCCACCCGCAGCGTGGCTGTATTAAAATAGAGTAAAATATGGGGTATCCAGATTGATAGAGCCATCAAGCGGCAGCCAAAAGTCAAAACGGAGATGATTAAACGAGATTAGAAATTATCTTTTTTAAATTGAAAGACGCTTTTGATTGTAGACGTGAATATATCTATCCCAATAATAAGAACCCCAAACGCCCAATTCATGAGAGCAAATGTGCGAAGCGCAGAAAAAAGCAGAAAATAACAAAGACAAAAAGAAAAACAAGGCAAAAGACAAAAGTCAACAGAGGTGGCGGGCATGAAGAACCCAGAAAGATGCAGCGGCAGCGGTGGACAGTAGGACAGTAGGCGGATGTTGGCGTACTGAGCGAGGTCGACGCCGATACAGCCTTCGGGCCTCCTCCACGGCCACCATCCCCCGCAGCCAGCACATCTATGTGTTGATCAGCTTGTTGCGCTTCTCCTTGCGCTTTAGCCGCTCAACACGCTTCTTGTGCATCTTGGCAGCCAGCTTCTCGTACCGCTCCTTCTCCTCCTTGGCCTTGCGCCGCTCGCGGATGACAGTCACGCGGGCCTCGTGCGCAGCCTCCTTCTCGTCCTTGAGCTCCTTCTCCTTGGCCTTCATTGCGGTCAGTGCAATGCGGTCCTTGTTGCGCTTCTCGTACGAGGTAAGGCCAGAGGTCGGGCGGAATGCCTTTTTCGGTGCATGCCACTGCTTGCCTGGAGGGGGTGGTAGATGTTAGACGGGGCAAATGCGAGAAGAGAACTAGAGGGAATGACGACTAACCGTTCTTGCGAAGACCGAGCGACTTGGGGATGGATGCCGGGGCCGGAGCCGGGGCCGCGGGGGCTTCAGTGTCGGACATAATGGTAGTGGTGGTGGTGGTGGTGGGGTGGTTGGGAGTGTCGTTGGTGATGCCAGAATCTGGAATGCGAGGATTTGCTCTTTGCTTCTACTTTTTCCTCAAACCTCTACTGCAGTTCTGCCGACTTTTCAGTGGAGACGCATATTGCCATTAGTGACCGCTTTTACAGACACCTGCCGTTGCTGACCGCCCAAATCGATAAAGTCACGTGTATGGTCATGAATGTGATGGGTCTGCTCCGTAGGAAAGAATCTAAAAGGGGCCCTGGCCCACTTCCCACATTTTGCAGCGTGCCTGGAAGAGAGATTGGGTCTAATGTCCGCTGTGGGGAACGGACAGGGATATGCATCTGGCGGGCGACTACATATATCTTACAGTTGGAGAGGAGAGGGGAAGAGGCACAGCCAGAGCCACAGTGAGCCACATTCGACCTACTCCGTGGTCGTGAATTAATAAGAATGAATAAGATTAATGCATGAGTGAGAAGATGAGTCTATATTAGATGAGATGAAGGGAATGCTCAAGTCTATTACACTGCATGCATGCTGCAGGAACATTGTGGCAGGTGTAATAAAGATACATTGCAGCGCATTTTACGTGCATTAGTGAGTGGCAGAGTGTAGCAGCGTTTGATATTAGAGATGTTAGAGATGTTAGTGCTGTGTGCTGTAAGTGGTGCTAGTGATGCTAGTGATGCTAGTGCATGTTGAGCAGATTACCAATCTTGTTAGTGAGGTTATTGAAGCTGGTTGGTGAACTGAACACTTTTCCAATCTGGTCACATTTTCAATTTTCTACATCAAAAGGCCACATGTCTACAAGTAGATGATCGCTCCATCTGATAGAATCGTAATAGTCTTGTTCAAGCGAGTAGATTATGGGAATAGGAGATAATTTAGGAGATGTGACGGGGCAAATCAGAGACGAGGAGAAGAAGAAGAAGAAAAAGAAGAAGGATATGAAAGGAGAAAAGGAAGAAAAGAAACGATAGAATAACCCTAGAAGAATACACAAATGAGGATATTCGACATGTCGTCATTGGATCTCGTGGGTTGTGTTTATTTTGGGATAAGATTATGGCTTACGTACTCCGTATGCAGGTGTTGTTCTATTTTTGTTGTCTTTGTTGTCTTTTACTCGGTTTTGTCTTTTGTTGACGTTGGCTTGGTTGCTGTTTGTTTGTTTTGATTAATATTTTGTATGAAATTTGATGCGAGCTGAGTCGAAATGATTTATTATTGATAATTATGGTTGAATTTTATAATTATTTGTGCTTTTTGTCAATGCTTTTTTTATGTTTTATTTCGCTTTGTTTTTGCAAGATTTTAATTCACTTATCACGACAAAATATCATGAGATACATGCAATAATAATAATAAAAGAGAAAACCAAATACAGTTTCATTAACTGCTCTATTCAAGATGCAAATATACACCAGGAATATTATACAACCAACTCACGTGCGCGGTGACATCTGCGGTGACTCGATGCAATCTCACCAATACTCCTGTCAACCGTCGTAATATCGTCGTCATACTCGCATCTATCCGACTTCCGTCGAGTCCGGTCGAATACGGAATATTAACAGAGCATACTGTAAAACACCCACAGCACCTAACAGCAGCTACTGAGTAAAAGCTAAAGAGAAGCTAAACGAGTCCGCTGCCAAGAGCACACCAATACGAAGACCGTGGCTGAAATAACAAGAGTTTCAGCACCTGAACCCTGAAGTAAGATATCTTACTCGTAACCTTGAATACTTCATTTCATTTTTAATGTTAAGTAGAGTCTTGGTAGAATAAACTGCCTGCCTGATGAACGGAGATGACGCTGACGAGTAATGTTATTTGGGAATCAAATGAATTCGATATAGGCTGCTATTACTCGTAAATATATCTTACAGTATTAATAGACAGCAATCAGAGCAATTAGGGCAATTAAAGGCAATAACAGCCCAAATATCACCTGCCAGCAAGCCTTGTTTTCGATGCAGGGGCTGCCCGGTCTCAAGCAAGCCGGTGGCCAGGTCAGTAGGGTCAGGCCCAGCAGGGTTTGGCTGGGCTCGGGAAATATACGACATGCCTGCAGCTGGATCCTCAAGTATCAAGTACAAATAGAGAGCAGTACTCTGTATTTCACAATGGGGTTCCTCGACTTGTAATATATCTCACGGGAAATGCTAGTACGAGTATTCAATATGCCCTCCTGTCTCGGGAGGAATTAATTAGCATGCTTGATTGACCTCTGATTGATTACCGGCACCAATCTCCCGGTGCCTACAAGTACCGTATATTTCTTTTGAATATGCTCATCTTGATTTTATTAGACGTGGACATGGACATGGACATTGAAAGACCCAAGGTCCCAAGCCCCAAGGACTGGGAGTGTGTCAGAAACCGGATAATTACAAAGCAAATCAAACAATCAAGCAATCAAGCAATCAAGCAATCAAGCAGTCAATATACAAAAGTACCAATACTGCAGGCAAAACATGGGCTGGATCAATATCTTACCAAATAATAGAGTAGCGTAAACAATCACCTCGCTTCGATTCATCACTCTATTTCGTGCACCACCGAGTGATAATGTGATGATTTGATAGCGGATAATGTGATGTATCAAGTGCTCATCACCTCGCTATTCCTCTTTGACGAGACTAATCAATTCATGGCAGCTGAGGTCTGTGCTGTAGAATAGAATATGAAGAGAGAACACTACAGAGTACAGAGTAAGGGAGCACTCGTACCGGGAGCTGATCGCCCCTATTCTCAACATTACCGCCAGGAGCGGCCCTTGCATACAGGGTGGTGTACTAATGCACAACTACGCTCTACGCTCTACGCTCTACGCTCTACGCTCTACACTTGGCTGCCCTATGAAAAGACAGACCACTACACCAGTCTGTAAATACGAAATAAGTATAGGCATGGAATCCGAAGGACGTGCGGGAGAAGGTCGTGCTTGCTGCAAATCAGGGGCACCTGTTATTGTTGATATTATTGACAAAGGACAAAGTTGATTTAAGAAATAAAGAAAGGAATATACTCAGTAAGAGCACAGCATAGCAAGATACAGATACACGGCAGAACATCCCAAGTCTCAATAGATTCGAAGTGCAGCATGCAGTGCCAGCCTGGTGGCATTGGTGCATGATGGCGTCTGGCTATCTCTACAAAACCTGCAGTAGACAGCATCGTGTGTATTTCATGCAGAGATGTAGAGATTGATTTTTTATCAAGTCTTCTTATCCAGCCAACCATGGGAAAGTCAAAGGCGATGCTTTTGTTGTTCTTCCCCGTGACCAATACACGTAATTCAGACCCTGCTCTGTACTCCGTACTGACTCCGTTCCTAATGTTGCATCCCCTCGTCGTCATTGCCTGGCGCCATTCCCGATCCCACCTCGACTGTCGACACTTGAACCAGTATTATTTATATTTATCTAAAAAGTAAACAACATGAATAGCTGGTTGCAACGAAAACACATCATGGGAACAACGGGTGTCCGTGCACCCGAGTAAAGAGGGGAAGCCGATGTTGGCACTGTTCTCGTCACTTTGCTTTGTTGATTTGTATTTTGTATTGTGTTGTGTTTTGTGTTTTGTGCTCTATGTTCTGTAATCAGTAATAGTAGCCTTTTCCATTTTTAATATGTTTTCTGTTATATGTTTCTTGTTGTCTTTGGGTTACTCTACCAGACCTGTCTCCTCGTCGACCATCTACGCCTATTGTGTCCGAATGCGTTCTTTGAGTAGTGAGACACTGCCGCTTCAGCAGCTGAACAGGTCCTTTGAGCGTATTATCAGTTTCTACAGAGTATTCTTCTTTTTTATTCTCCTTCAAACTTGCTTCTCCTCCTCTCTTGTTTGCATCCCCTCGTAAACCCACAGTGGATACGAACATCACCGTAAACACCCCCTTGTGAGAGGCTGTGCTGTGAGGGGATGACTTGAGTGGGAGAGAGGGTAGAACGAACACAAACAATCGTCGACGATTTGAGGGATAGCGCGTGCCGTGTCGTCCCGCCCATCGTCTGCACATCTGTCCATCCATCTGAGCATCTCTGAATATATCTGACATATCCTTTGACTTCACAGAACCAATTTGCCACTGCCACGACGTGATTAAACCTCCGCTGCTGTGTCTGTGCTACTCTGTATTGCGGTACAATAGCACGGCGTGTTGTCTCTCGTTTTTATTTTATTTTATTTAATTTTATTTTGCTTCTCTCTTCTTTGCTTCTTTATTTCTTTGCTTCTTGCTTCTCTACTTTTTTCTCTTCCCTTCCTACTTCTTCCCGACGAAGCAAGGGATGATGCGCTGTAAGAGGAGTGGAGCCTGAAGATCGATAGATGCGTGAATAGAATACGCTATTGTGAGCAAACTAACCAAGAGAAGAGGACTGGAAAGAGAAGAGGACCACTCAACAATCGGCAAGACTTTGCTTATGAGTGGGTAAGACACGACTAAGACAATTGCAAGACGGTAAGACGGAGAGACAGAGAGACAGGCAGAAGGCCGACAGACTCAGATGAGACAGAGGCAAGACAAGAAGAGACGGAATAGTGAGACATGCGGTAAGACACGACAACTCCGACTTTAGTGTTCAGTAGATAGAGGATATAGGACAGTACCTGATTACCTGATTACCTGTGCCTGGCGGCCTATCTGTTCCTGAGTCCACCCACACTGTCACACCCACCTCAAAGAACCCTATGTACAAAGAGAACACAACTTCATGACAACACAAAGAAGAAACTGTATCTGTATCACGGAGTAGACACTCCTCTGCAGGCACTGTTCCTATTCGACGCGGAATTGGCCTGGCCATCCTTTGACCATCCAGACGGCATGTCCGCAGTGCAGCGCAGCTGATCACAACACCAGCTGAGCTTGCCTTAAGCGGTAGGTACTGCAGGTGAAATGAGGCCAATATTTACTCGCAGACAACAAACACTCTGTAAAGAAGATTCATGACAATCTCGCCGAGTTTACTAAAAAAGTGCGGTCTAGACTGGTGATCGGTAAGTCTGAAAATAAGAAAATAAGAAAATAAGACAGACGAAGGGATGCGTTGTCAGGTTGGTCTTTTTGATTTGCCTCTCTGTCTGTTGGCCTCATCTCATCTCACTTTTTGGTAAGATAGATTGCATCGTGTCTGACTGTTCTCACCTGTTTCATAATTCTTTGCTGGCCCCATTGGATCACTTGATCCATATCCCTAGAACAAAACACATACACATTGGCATTGTTTAGAGTGTTGGTCTTTTTGTCGTGCATCGGTACATCTCAATATCTGACAACTGCCTCATCGACCTTGGTGTGCGCCGCGGATCAACATCACTGCTAGTCACGGCAAACAAAGAACGACATCAAACCGTTGTAGTAATGTCCATGTCATTCGATATTCTGATGCCAATACGAAATACCTGATACGCATACCCAATACTAATACTCTCCAACACACCATCTCATCAACGCCTCCGGGCACACCGAGCAGCTGACGTCTCTGACTTTGTTCATCAATCTGGCCAGCCGCAGCCTCGCCCAGTTGTGTATGCATCCATCGTAAACAACAAACCGTATTGAGTGTACTAAGACTGCATCAATTATTGCGAGAATTATCTATTCATCTATGCCTGCATCGCGCAGATATACTTGTTAAATAAATGCAACTGCAAGATACAGGCGCTCCGCACGCTACTGCACAGCTGCATTAGTGCGTCGACCCCTTTCCGCCAGGCCAGGTACATTGCCAGGTACATTGCCAGGTACATGCACATACCTGGTAGTGCCTTGTCACGTATCTGGCTGCATCTGGCTGTTCTGACCTATGATTGGCCGATATGGAAATCATTATGGAGGGCGACAAGGGTCAGGCGTAAAGGTGGAGATGGAAATGCATGTATACTTGTATCTGATGTTGCATGTATGCAGGTGGAGGGAGGGTAAAAGGCAAATATAATTAATTAAATACAAGTAAAAGATGGGATGATTGGTGATATTGTCAATTGCACTGCGCTTGACGGCTTTACTCGTATTGCATCTTGACATTCGACATTCGACATATCAACATCTTGTCATCTTTTCGCGAGGGAATTGCTTCGAGTACAGAGTAAAACGTTACATAAGCGAAATATGCTTATAAGGGATCGGCTACCGTGTGTTTCGCACCTTTCCCGGTTGGTCGCTTGCGATCCTCCTGGCTGCACGTCGTTGCCTTCTCCGACTTCCCTGCACCTGTACCTTGCATCTGTTGTTGAATTAGGAAGGAGTTCTCACTGTTCAGCTTACACTCTTTTACGGGGTATCTGACCGAGTGTCTATCACTCTCACTTTCGCTGTCACTCCCACTCTAGTGACTCTTACTGTCAGCTTCTCACATCACCAATGTTTTTATTTTATTTTATTTTATTTATTTATTACTCCGTATTCTGTCGTATGCCTGCTACGGGAGTCATCGGCACTACTCTTGCTGGCATTGCAGCTACCGCCTGTCTGCGTGACCGTAATACGAGAGATGAAGCACTTGCTCGTATCTGACTAAGATTTCTTGATTTTATTGAGGATAGTAGACCGCTCACCAAAGACTGTTTTGCACTAACGGCCAACAATTCTAGAAATCCAGTTGCCACATCCAGAAAACCGGCTGCTCGTGCATAGACTCTGCAGACGGCGACTATTGTGTCGTTTGTTTCTATTTATTGTTTCTATTTATTGTTTCTGCTTCTTTATCCCTATTTATATTTATATTTATACACATTTTGTCGTTAGCTGTCTCTGATTCCAACATCTTCTGCAGATTCTCCTCCGTCTTCCGTCTCTATCAAAATGTCTCTGACCTACATCCTCCCTGTCTTTGCCTTTCCTCCCTCTCCTCCTCAACGGTCTGCATTCCTCATCCGCCGTTAGTCTACTTCCATCTCACATATCTCATATCTGTTGTTAGCTATCACCTTTTCTGCTCACTACTCACATTATCTACCCTCGGACTATTTAGCACCTTGGTTTAGCCGCCTGGCGGTGTATTGCAGTATTGTATTCTCCAATGCTACTCTCGTGCTACCTTATCCAGTCTTGCGCAGTAAGATACATGTTTATTATTTTTTTCCTTTTACCTTTTTACTTTTTTACTTTTCACTTCTCACTTGGTTACAGCTGCACGTCGTATGTCGTAGTCGCAGAGGGGATTTCCGTGCTTTCCTGTTTTGGCGCTGTCGCTCTTGCCTTATTGTATTTGGTATCTGACTCCGAGACCTTCATTGCCTATGGAGCAAAGAAGGCGAGACAACAATAACGAGTAAGATACAAAGTAGACCAAAGTAGACAAGAGAGATACCCCCACACTGTTGCGGTGGCCTGCCAGGTCGCTCCTTCTCCTCCTGTCCTCTTGGCTGGACGCTACTCTTGCGCGCTACAGACTTTGTTCTTCGTTCTTTCCTTCTTTGCTTCTTGCTTCTTTCCTTCTGTTTGCTAATCCCTTCTGCTCTTTCCTTTTTCTCGCTGATTCCCCTCTAATTCACCTCTACTTCCTTTGCCCACAGCACACGCCCCAGTGCTCCTCTCATTTCCCAGTATCCTCTCCTTCTCCTTCTGCCTTCTGTCTGCCTTTCACTGTTCCACTGTTCCACTGCTCCGCCCACTGATCGCTCCTTCCCCGATTCTCTTTTTAGCTTTCCTTTTCTTTTGGTTCTTTCCTTTTGTGTCTTTGTGTCGCTTGTTCCCCGTATCTGCGGGTTGTGCCTGTAAATAGTCTGTCTGCCACTGTAGCCACTGTAGCCACTGTAGCCTATAGCCTCTGTAATCTTAGTCTCACTCGCTAGTCGCTAGCCTACCAACATTCCTCCTCTCTTTTTCCTCTTTCCCTGTCTCTCTTCTCCTCTCGGTCGCTCTACTCCCACTCCCGTACCCTCCACTACCTTCTCGGTTTCTCTCTTCTTTTGCCTCTCTCTATCATCTCGGTCTCTCTCTGCCTTTTTGCCTTTTTCCCTTTCCTTTCTCCCCAGGCCAACACAGCGAAGCAGCGTCCCTCTCAGTTCGTTGCCTTTTGCTTCTCTCTTTTGTGTCTTGTCTCTCGCCTGTTGTCTTCTTCTTTTCTCTCTTGACAGCAATCCCGTCCTGGGTCTATCCGGCTACTTGTCACCACATCGACATCGCGACCTGTCATCTCGACATTGACGTCTTTTGTCGCTTCGCCTCTGTCCTCAGTTTTTCAATCCCGCTTTGCCTATCGCTGGCTTTTTCATTCCTTTTTTTTCGCCATCTATTTCTTGTCTTATTCGGCCGCTCGCCTGTTTCGTCTTTCTCGTTTTTTTTTTCTTCCCGTCTCTCGTCTTCTCGTTTTGTCTTCGCCTTTGCTCAACTTCAATTGCTTCATTTAACGTCTTCTCTCGATCCGCGCCTCGTATCGTCCCTGTTTTCTTGTCCTTCAACCACCAAGCGCAGCATAGCGACACAACCTAATTTACCTTGTGCGACTCTCTCTCCGTCTTTTGTCCTTGTTCCTGTCTTGAAACGCCCTCTCTTGTGCCTCTTGTGCTTCTTGTGCGCCCATTGCACTTGGATCTCAACTCCCGATCGACATTCGACATTCTTGCACTGGCATTCTTGCAGTTCGATAGTCAGGTACGCTTTTACCATTGAGCAATCCCACCAACACCACTATTGCCCGCCATTCACCGTCAATTCCCAATCCCTCGATCCTCAATCCTCAATCCATCTGCATCACTCCCAACAACAGGGACACTAAATAGACCAGACAATCAGATAAACCAGGCAATCCAGGCAAATCAGACAACCAGATAAAGAACAAAGCGTCGATTCGTTTGACTGTTGTCTTGTCTCTAGTCTCTGTTGTCTCTCCGCCAATCTGCCTATCTACCTCTATCTGTCTCTCTGTCTCTCCAATCACATTAACCTTGGGCCTGTACCTGTCTGTACCTGTGTCTTGTCCCTCTCCCTTTCATCTCCAACACATTCGCCACTCCAGACATGTCTGTTGCTTCATCCTGTGCATCCTGTTCCTGAAAAAAAGGACTGATCTAGCGGTCAATTCCGCGTCCTTCTGCACCCAAACAAGACGAACAAACCCTTTCTTCACTTCCTTTACCCTTTTCGCTTCATGATCGGCTCTGCTTTTAGATCTCTAGACCTCTATCCTTTTTGTTGCTGGCTTACTGATACCTTGATAGTTCAATAGAGAGCCGTCCTGCAATCCTACAGGACTCTTCTTACGATACCACGCATTCTCGCCACGGCAGCGTCCCTCGTCCCAGCTGTCTTATCTACATCCTACAACCTGCATTCTTCACCTTTTTTCGCAACGTCGCCCGCCCCAATGTCACGGCGGTTCATCTAGGTTGCTCATTGCTTTTTTTCTCTGGTGCCGCAGAGCGGCGTGGACTGAAAAACATGGCTGCCGCTCTCGCCATTGACGTTCCGACCGTCCCCCATTCTCATTCTTCTTCGCGCCCCCTCGACGATCCCTCACCTGCCACGATGGCAACCGTCGGCGACTCTTATGCAAAGCCCTCTTCGTCGCGGCCTATTCCGTCGCCCGTCACCATCCCTCCACGATTCGACGCCAATGACATGGACGACTCATCGCGCCCGGCTGGCTCTTCGCTGAGTCCGCAGGCCTCGCCTCGTTTCGTCAAGCACCCGCCGCCTCTACCCATCCCCGACTTTGTCTTTCCCGCTAAACCTTCAAATCCAGGCCCAAACTCAGCACCTTCGTCCTATTCTCGAGCTACCGGCAGACGGCCAAGGTCCGTCGCAGATTTGCAGGACCGCGGTACGCTGTCTCCCAGTTCTGCTGCCTTTATGAACAACGCTGGGAGTGGATATGGTCGCCCTACCCGCTCGTCTGCTCTGCCCGACTTCAGTTTCAACCCAGGTTCTGGTGCTGCCACATCCCCTACGCCCAGTCATGCTTTCCTTAGCCCGCCTCTATCACCCCAGTCGTCAAGAGCCATTCCGATACGCCCGGGTGGTGGTGGACATAGACGCGGTGGTAGCGAGTTTGTCGGCGGCAGTCTGCATTCTGGAGAGCCGTTTTCCTTTTTGAGTACTAGCCCTTCAAAATCAGAAAGCGGCCTGGCCTCGCCTCGCCTGTCGCCTGTGAACAGTCCTTCGGGCCCTTCGGGCCCTTCGGGTCCTTCCGCCCCAGGCACCATTGCCGGCTTCGGTGCCGGTTTTGGTGCCGGTCCTGCGCCTAGTGCCCATGCATCAAAACCCTCTGGTCCACCCGGAGCTCGTCGTGGTCACGCACACAGACGCTCGGCAGCCATTTCTATCCACGATATCTCCTCTATGATGCAGCCGACCAAACCCAGCCCTACGGATTCTACCATCCCTAGCCCCGGCCGCGGAAGTAGTGCGCCGTCAAGTCCCAAAGGCCTCGGCCATGTAGACAAAAAGGACTATGTCTTCCCGGAGCGAAGTGCCACCGACCCCGACCTGAAATCCTACATCACTCCCGACATCTCTAGTGGCAGAATCCCCGACCTGCAACGTACAACTGTGGCTACGGCTAATGCACAAGGCAATGAAGACGTCCCGACTCAAGATGTTTTGTCGCCGGAGCCTGTGACCGAGGATGACGACAACGAACTCTCCACTCGCTCAGCCCAGCGCACCCGTGTCGGCTTTTCCGACACTCTCGAATTCATTCCTCGGCCTCTGTCGGTGGTATCCAGTGATTCCGCGAGCACCGTAACGGCTCGGCCGCGGACCGGCGGAAATCACTCCGTTTCTGGCAGCATTTCGTCCATTATTTCCCTCAACGCATCGATTGCAGCCAGCATTGACCGCGAGGCCATCTCCCCATCGCCGCTAGCTCGCAGTTCATCTCGCAGCACTATGAACGAATCAAGACCTAGCACTGCCGGAGCCATTCTGGACCGCACGCAGAGCATTACGACGGAGGAAATTGCCGATGGCATGCAGTCACCGCGACGCCGCAACTCCATTCCTGTTTTGTCGACCATTCCCAATCCTGAAACGCGTACTGAGTCTCCTCCTGCCCCAGCTCCAGCGGCATCACTTGCCAGCCCGAACAAGACGCCTAAGCGGTGGTCATTTTTCGGTCTGGACCCCTTCATCGGAGGCGGCAACAGCAGCCACCATAGTTCCCCAACGCGGCATTCATGCTCTAGTAGTCCGGTCTCTGTGGGCGGTGCATTCCCTACGTCCCCTGGTATGGACAGTGCCAAGGCGATTAGCATTGGCTCACCGCCCAAGCAGAGTCTGGAGAAATTTGGAACGGAAGCCGGCAGTTATGAGAATGTGGTTGATGGCAGCAATGACCTGACACTGACCAAGACGGTATCACGGAAACCCAGCATGACCAAGAAGAAAAAGAAGGTGAAGAGCTGGGGTATTCTGAGTCGCAAGTCAAAGCCGCGGCGCAAGTCCCGGAGAGCACCTACGCCACCACCGATTGTGATTGCACCGGAAAGCGACGATGACTCTTTCGAGGCCCCTGCCGAGTCTCAATCCCAACCCACAGATAGCACTGCTCTGGCTGTCGGACCTGACGACCTGCCGAGCCTTGAGGCTGGTGACTTTGCAGCACCCCCGCCACTTGTCTTTGTTACTCCGTCTGGTTCACCGTCTGAGCCTCGCGATTCTTCCTCCACGTGGCAGCCTTTGCCCTCGCCGTCATTCTCTGTTCCGGACGAGGATACGTCTCTTGCGATGATTGACCTGGACGCTGCTCTTGGTCCATTCAACACTCCTCTTCCTCTGAACCACGAGTGGGAGGCAGCTCAGAGTGCTGGTGGTCTGTCCAAGAGACAGCTGCACAGTGCAGCAGGCATGTCCCGATTTTCTGGCCCCGGCATGCACTACTCGCACCGGCGTGCAGAGAGTGCGCCTGAGATGCCACCTTTCAACCGGGCAGGCCTTCCTCGGTTCAGCAGCTCTACTGCGATGGCGGACGTGTTTGAGGAGGATGAGGAGGATGACGACGACGATAACAGCAAGACTAAGACGAGCACACCGGCAATGCTTATTCCTGCTACAACTGCTGTGAACTCTTCGTCATCCGCGTCGTTGAAGTGCACATCGAAGCCGTCGTCACTGCGGTCAGCATCTTCGTCATCGATTGTTATGCCTCCTCGGCGGTCGGCCGAGATTCTCCAGGAGCGGTCTTCGAACATTGATATCCGTGTGACGTCAAGTGATGGCGGCCAAGGCTCTTCGTTGTATGAAAGGAGCAGTGGTACTTTTGACTTTTCTTCTGCGGGATTCAATGCCAATGACGATGCGACATCTTTGTTTGCACCGAGCCGGCGCGGCAGCAACTTGAGCGGAGTGAGCGACGACGACAAGACACAGCCCAGTATGTGCCTCAAGTCAGAGTACTCTGCCAGCTCGCTGCACGACGACGTGATTGTGGAGGAAGAGGGCCGGTTCATGGACAACGAAGGGATCAACAGCGCATTCAGCTTTAACAATGAGAGTTGCGAGTTCGCCATGGAGTCATCGTCGGACTCTACGATCCACTCGCCTGGTCGCCTGATGAAAGGCAAGGACCTGGCACCAGTGGACGTGAGCCCGCTGCACCTGCCGACAACCCATGCTGCATCGCTAGCTGCACCCGTGAGCCCGTACTCTATGGCGCCGTCGTCGTCTTCGGCATTCACGTCGTCGCCGCGCTCGCCCTTGTCGTACGATGCTAACCGCATCTCGCTGGCCACGGCTCCGTCGTCAATCACGGACGAGAACAACTTTCGGTTGCTGCTTCTGGGCGAGCCTGGCCCGGAGGTGCGTATCTCGAGCGATATCCCGTCACTCACGAGCAGCAACTCGACCATGACTCGTGAGAGCGCCCAGCCGCAGCCGTCATACCCGCCCCTATTAGGCCCGCCGCTTATGCCTCAGGCTCAAATGCCACATATGCCACAGATGGCGCAGATGCCTGGCCCCCAGCCACGCACGAACCTGCCGTCGCGCGGCATGGAGCGCCCGGCGTCATTCACATCGACAGCGTTTGGGCGCAGACGGTCGAGTCTTGCCAGTCTCCACCGTCTGATCAGCACATCACACGGCGAGCGCAGCAAGCTGTCGATTGAAGTGCCGCTGGACACGTCGAGCACTGCGAGTGGCGATGGCGACATCGCTGGCGAGAAGCACAAGTCGAGCCGGACGAAGCGACTCAGCCGCATGATGCAGTTCTGGCGCGGCTCTAAAGAGGAGTGATCTCTCTACACGACTACGACCATACTACTCTACCAATCTTTACCATTTCCTAACATGTACTCTATCCTACTCTCTCTCTTGTCATTTAACTCTTCTTGTCTCTCATTTATTAACGAACGACCATTTATGCACCCTTTTATTTCTTTTTTTCTTTATCTCTCTCAATCTTTATCTCATTTCCTTTTTGTCTTATCCATCTACTTTTGTCATTGCGTCGTGCTTTTACAACTCTCACTTACTTTTCCTTGTTTACTTGTCGATTTCTTTGTTTCTCTATCCTCTATTTCTCATTATATTCTTTTCACTTTGTCAGTCATTACCAGTCTACGACTCTATCCGTGTCGACTCGACAGCGTCGGCTACAGTTCTTTCAGCAAAAGCAAACAGCGAGCAAACAACCAGCAAAAGCACTGCAAAAGCACAGCAAAAGCAAAAGCAAGGAAGGGCATACGATTTAAAAGCTGTCTGTTGTCGAGTATCGACCATTATTCTGGTGCAGGCGGGAGCGATTGATTATTTTATTTATTAGTATCCAATTGACGGTTGACCATCATTTTACTGAAGCCTGTAATAACTTAACAACATAAAGTGACTAGTACTGTATACTCTATCGTAGTGTGTTTTCGGCGCTTATCTAATCGAGCTAATCAAGTGCATGCGGAGAAGCGCCCCCACAACCCTGTCATCTCCGGGCGCCACCGCCCAAGGAACAAGCGCACTTTCACGTGGAAAAAGGCCAAGCAATTGTGTGTAAGCGTAAACAACACACAGACAGCGCATCACAGCACACCGACATCATCTTGTGTTCTGCATTCTACATTCTGTGTCCACCCACACCTCTACACCCCATCCACGACTACATCAATTCTATACACACAATGGCAGCCCGTACGGCAACGCGCCGGCTGCTCCGCGAACTCGACACCTGGCAGGCCGAGCAGGAAGAACTGGCCGAGAGCCTCGCCAAGGTGTCGCTTGAAGCTGATGTCGAGACCAGCGAGACGGACGACTGGGATGCTGAAAAGACCGCCGGCAACCCCCACAAGTCAAAGCGCGACGAGATTGAGCAAAACAACCCCAACCGCGGCATCGAGCGCCTCGGCCCCGTCGCCGACGCCGAAGACCTCTTCAAATGGGAGGCCGTCCTCAACGGTGCCGGCGTCGGCGGCGGCTACGACAATGGCCGCTGGCGCCTCGAAATCACCATCCCCCAGGCTTACCCCAACCAGGCCCCCATCATCCGCTTCGCCACCCCCATCATGCACGCCAACGTCAGCCTCGCCACCGGCGCCGTCTGCCTGGACCTGCTGCAGTCCGCCTGGACGCCGGCGCTGACAGTGGTGTCGTGCGTGCGGGCTGTGCGGATGCTGCTGAGCACGCCGGGCACGGACAGTCCGCTGAATATCGACTTGGCGGCGCTTTTGCGGGCGGGCGACAGCGTGGGCGCGGCGCGGCTGGTGCAGCTGTGGTGCGAAGAGGAGCGGTATAATGGGGAGTAGCCGGCGAACGGCGGCAGCCGCGAGCACGGCAGAGATCGCGCAGCGGCAGCCGAGGCTCTCTGCAAACGACAAGCACTTTACCACCAGGCCGGCCTGTATATTATACCATTGTACATATTGCATTTTATCATTACCTATATCACTTTTATCTGCGCATCTATGCATCTACGCATCTACACATACAGCATCTAGCGGATCAAATAAAATTGTATTTCCTAAACTAATGATGATAATGTCCATGAAGAGAAGATAAGTCAGTACGAGAGACATATGGGGTGCAAGGATTCCATGTTGCTGGATAAACATCAGCGAGACAGCGAGGCAGCCTGGTGGATAGTCGATGAGACTTGATGGTGGGGATTGGAGAGACTCTCTGCACATTGATAACGGCTTGAGGCATATTAGCACCTCTTCTGCTCTGATGGGGTGGTTTCTTATAGGCCAGGCAGCAATGGGTGGAAAGACGGTGCGGGCTCTGCGTGCCTGGTCTGAGATGACGGCTTCATCTGCCGTGACATGACCTGATCGGCCAGTGCTGTGGACAATCCGTGTCTGTGTCTGGCTGATCAGCGGGTTCGCATTCGATAGTCGTGATATTGCAACTGCAGACTGGTTCGGATCCTCACTTGGGCCGGCTGTTGATCAACAATCGAATACTCTTCCGTCTGCCGTAGCTGTCTCCGTTGGCAAGCGAGCTGTGTAATATCGAAATATGTTTTATGCCCAGCAACCTCAAAGTGGCCGCCGCGGGTATGGCAGGCTTGTATGCCGGGCTCGAGGTGAGCTGGATTGCCAGTGTACCATTGCGACATGAAAGTAATCGCATTTCATGGCAAACTATATGCATGCTGATTATCTCAGATAGGTCAAGCGAGCAGTACCTGTGGCATGGGTATTTTATGATATTTTTAGCAGCAGGCGTTGCTCGTTGCGACAGGCATTGTAGGAATTGTCTGCGTCTTCGCCGCAACGATCCATTTCTGCAGCTTCCATGTTGGAGATGCGGCTCGGATTCAGTTGGTCTTGAATCTGGCGCAGCTTCAAACGATGCGTAGATGCTTCAAGTCATATAAAGCGAACCCCTGATCGGATTTCTTTGAATATTGGTGATGAGATCGACTAGAGGCCGCGGCGAAGACGCCGGATTACCGTGTCTACGACTTTGGAAGCGGTGCGTAGCCATCAATGCCAACAGCACCTAGACGGGACGAGTTTATTCTTTAAGCTTTGGACTGGATGAATGCTCGCATCCCACCCTCTGCAGGCTTGATGCCCTAGTCTGCGGCGGTTCCGGTAGGGCCGATAGAGACCGAAAGTGTGCTTCTCAGGAATGATATAACATCCAGCGTGATTTCTGCAATCTGCAGGCTGGACTCCCCAGTCCTCCTCGGTACTGACAACTCTGCAAGGATAGTAGTATATGACTTCTTCATCTACAGAAGCTCTTGAAGAGGTAATTGACAAGTCGTCAGTCCCGGAACGGCATGCTTGATAAATTGGCCTGCGACTTGTGATCCGTTATGCCCATTAAGAGACCGCCTTTGCAGAGTCTGCCATGCCCACCGTTGAACCAGGATCCGAATAGAACCACGGCGGAGTTGGGGTCCTGTCTAGGAGGCTTAGTCTTGATTTTGCCATCCCAGTTAAAAGCTTCCAGCTCGGCAGTAGAGCTCTCTGCTTGTCTTTAGCTGATCGAAACATGGCATCTTTCAGACAGTGACCCTTTGTTGCCCTCGCGGGCAGGATATTCTGAATATCAAGTCTGCTGACAAAGATAGAATTGGCTTCATCGTGTTCTGGCCTAGATGAGTTGTCTCCTCGCGGTCTAGTATGTGCCGATGTCAGCCAACTTCTGCAATGGAGTGGACGGCGGATTGAGATTGTGACTGGAAATCTTGTGTTCCGCCAGATGCAATGTGGATGATCACGTTTTGTATAAAATGTAGACCGTCAGATGGGATACGTTTCGCGTTATGCCACGGGTCTGTACTTCTAGATACATCGCTGGCCGTACTGGCTCTCTGATGATAGTTGCCGGATGATTGCCGCCAGATCAAGTCTTGTTGCTGTGATACCACCATATCCTGCGCCGGTATTGCATCAATCTTGAAGAGGATCCGACCATAGCTCACGGCATCTTGTGGTTTTCAGACGACATGCTGTGTGTCGGGGGTATCTGAGTGATGACATAAGAGCATCTAGCGCATAGGATTCGGCGACCAAGCTACGGTCACCTTGTCAGCCTTGCCAGCAGTAACAGCCTCGATCGCCATTGCGCGTACGCAGCGTGGGCAACAAAGGGCAGCGCCTCACTTCTTGCCTAGAGTCACTTTGCCCTTGACACGGTCATCGGAAGGACGATGCATCATGGTTGTACCAGCATTCGGCTGCGAGCACGATGCTCCTATTAGAATCGGCGTCACCACCCGCGTTAATAATACCGAGAGTCTCGTCCGATATGGGGAAGCTGTGGTATAATAGAGGAAAAGAGGGAGGTAGCCGCGAGGTTGATGTATACTGGTGCTCGTAGTCGACAGATTTGCACATGGTCGTCAAGTTCCTCTTGGATGAGTCGTTTGATCTCAAGTGTGCCGAGAGTGTTCTTGTATAGCGAGATCAACCAACCAACCTCCAACATAGCATGTTCTGATAAGTTCAGGTCGGTCCAGCAAAGACCTGTACATAGGACAGCGAGCGGTGCGATCCTATTCCCTATCCCCTGGGTGCCACCCTTCCGGACTATCAGCCACTGTTTCTCTGGATCCGATGGCTGCTCTAATATTCAGCTGCCCGAGATGATTTAGAGTTGATTTGCTTGCCCACGGACGGCAGACATCTCTCAGTAGCAAGTAGCGAGACGGTGATAAGCCCGCTATGCATAGCACCTCCGGTGTAGCGTGCTGTGATAGGAAAGCTTCTTGCGCATTCTATTGTCTGTGCTGATCTTTCGCCTTCCAGATATGTTCATATCAATGCAGTATTAATCACGACATTTCCCGTCTTCCATATAGTTCTTGAGCCATTGCCTGCGTGCCTCGAGCTGCTATAACGGAAGTCGAGCCTGCCCTGATATGTAGCTGCAGGATTGGCGATAGTCGAAGACACACAACAAAAAGGGAAACGACACTTTCAGATGCGCATTCTGCGCCATGTATGGCCATCTAGATATGTGGCAGAGCGGTTGATTTTCCCAAGTCCTTAATTCAACCTGTTGACATAACGTTACTATGCACTGGAGGTACTTGAAAGCAGCATTGCCTTTCGGTCAAGGTGATAGTTAGACGTCCACCCATCTGGATTCGGCACTCAAGAACGGTGCTTCTCAGAGTGCCCTGATATGGCCTGGGCACTTCCCTAGTATGCCGAGAGATCTAGATGTTGGCAGAAAGCGGCAGTCTTCTTGGTACGCTTGTCCGATGATAGATGTAGGTGTGATGTTATGGTGCAACCCTCAGTATGACAGAGAGCGCTCTCTACTCCTACTGCATACCCATGGCCGATGCCCATACTCACAGTAACATCTTCTTCCTCCGTGCCTCACCGTCTTCTCAATGGGTTGGTATTTGAAGATGATTTGTGAAGGCGTACGCCAGTTAAAGACCTCAGAGGGTGTTTGGTTGTGAGGAGAGACAGCTGTGTATATGAGTCCCGGCCAGACGACTTTGGGCAGTGGAGAAAATATTGCAAGGCAGTGTGCTTTTTTATTATCTGGCCATACAAAGTTTTTATTGATCAAATTCCTGGCATCTCCGCTGGCCGGCTGATGTACCACCATCATTGCAAGTGCAAGGCTCCGTTATCGTTGGCGTTTCAAAAGCCCAGATACGAGGGTCGTACGCATCTTTGATATAATCGTGTCTGTCGGTCTTGGCCACAGATCACGGAGAATCAGTGCGATGCCATCAACCGTGGATATGCCTACCACAATGTCGGCTTTCATTGCGGGCTGGATCGCCCAATTGCAAGGCTATGCCAGAGAAACTGGAATCCCATCATTTTGAGATTTTGGGCCAGTCTCTGTTGACAAATATAGATCAGGCCGTTTATGAATGCCTTGCTTCCGATTATCAGATGACTTGTACACGTCCTCGCTGGTAGGCATCTTTGATCTTGGTGTTGCTGTACTGATGTCTTGGTCCCAGCAGATATGAGGCCACTGTCTTATAAAGGTGGGCTCTTAGTCGACCTGATAGATTGATTTATAGCAGCCGCCCTGCATTCTGATGAAATGTGTTGTTGCATCTGGCCATACCAGATCAAGACGACTGCGCAGCATGTAGTCATGTCAATGCCGTGTGCGAGGAGGTAAGTGGATATATCGGTGTAGTGACCACTTTGTCTAGAGTAGAGGTAGAGATATGTGTGCTCGGTCGCAGCACGGTATGGGGTGATGCAAACGATGTCTTGGGCACGGATTTGGTGCGCGAGGAGCACATCCACGAGACGATCACAGGGCTTTTAGTACTTGAGCTCGCTGGTAGTGTTGACCCTACGAATGCACACCACTGGATGTATTAACCAGGCCACTCCGTACATATAGAGCCGGTGAATTTGGTTGCGTGCGTTCGGATAATAACAGCTGGCCGGCGGTCTAATTCCCTGCAAATGGCTTTGCCTTGCAGTAAATAAGCAGACTAGCAGACTGGCGGGATGCAGTATCATGAACAGATGCCTTTATTGACGATAATACTTTATGGATTCAATGATTGACAGCCACTTCTCCAAGTCCACAAGTACACATGTGCCTTGGCTTGTTGCTTCTCGACCGGCACGGCCTGTCTGCTGAACATAGTCGGTTAGTCCGTGTGGGCGATCTGCGTGTATTATGACTGCTGTGAATGGTATGTTGATGCTGCAACCGAGCGCGCTCGTGGCGATGATCCAGTTCTTTTCTTCGTCATGGATGAACTCGGCGATGATATTGGCACTCTGCTCTTCATACTTTCGTGGTAGTGTGGAATGCCGGCACTTGGATACCTCTTAGCACATGAGGGGGAAAAGAGAGAAAGAAGCTGGGGAGAAAAGAAAAAAAAGAGAGAGAAAGCAGTGGAAGGAGAAGTCTTGAGCGTTTGGATGGAGCTGCTACCAAGATGTCATGTCACCTTGTGGGTGTACAAACATAGATGGAAAATGACTTGTATTCTCTGATCGCCAGTCTGAGGGAGTGGTGTCGTACTAAGTATAGCGGCAATTCGCGCAGAAGATTATCCTTTGGCGCTGGAGTGAGTCTGGGGATCATCTCACGGGCTATGCGGGCCGAAATCTCTTCGTTCGGCTGGAGTCAATCGACACAGTAAGCTGTCCTGGCACTGTGGCTGATCGTGCGGTTGATGGTTAGATGTGGTGCGTTGATGGACTTGCGCAGATGGTCTTCCAGGTTGATAAGAAGAATAGAGGCGAGAACAAGAGGAGAGTGAGAGGGGGAATGTACAAGCCACGGGCGTAGATGCGAGAACTCATTCAGAATTGGAGCCTGTAGCTACCAGGTCGTTGTTACTCATTTCGGGAGTACTGTAGTAGGATTGTCTTGCTTGAGTACTGCTTGCTGACTCGGACATCCTCACGGTTCTGCCGGATAGAAACGCTGCTCTATGGGCGAACAGCATACCCGACCGAGCCAGACGATTCAACCCGAGCGTTTGTGCAGTTATTCCACCTTATACAGAGAAAGTACTCAGAATCTGCAGCAACAGCTGGAGGTGCAAGATAGTCTGAGCTCGTATAGTCCAACGCTGCGCATGTTCGAAACGACCCAGCAGGCGATGCCGACGGTTGTTTTGTCATGTCTGCAGTTGGTTCTTTGAATTTAGATCACACGGAACAATTCTTCTGCAGTCCTCATTATGATCTGGAATAAGAACGCGACTGCGAGCATTGCCCGCGGGTGCCTCAGTAGATTTGACTCGGTTTGTCAACGCGAGGGAAGACCATGATTGAGCATCTTTTGTTGTCAGCATTGCCAGTTCAGGTATTCGCTTGGGCCTTCAGATAGCTCCGTTCCGAACGCCGTAGAAAGACCAGTGGTAGATAGGTCTATCCCGAAAGCGAACAAAGCCACGACGGCAATGCTTGGTACATTTCGTGACTGGCAAACTGCAAGGCGTGTTGTATCTGCAGATATGATTCCCCGCCAACACCGCCAGCAGTCGAGCCCGATGCCAGACTACCCTGGATTTCTGTTGACGCCCTATACTGATCATTGCTGAGTCGAGGATCCTAGAAATGCGTATCTGCTAACCGCAGACAATGATGACAAGTTCTCGGATTGCATACCATATCCGAGCTTGCGGTTGCTTGTCAGCCGGAACTGCTGGTGATATTGATATAGCAGAACAGCTGTGTACAGTCCAGGCAGACATCATTAGCCATTGTGCGCTTGTCAGAATAGTCTCACTGATATGCTAAGCTTCTTCCTTGCTTAGTGAGTCGACAAGCTCGAGAACAGAACAAGTGATCCCTCGACGGCCGGGCGGCAGATGTCGCTATGTCTGGTGCTGTTTCTTGCCTCTCAGCACTGCCAATGATATCTCTGCAAAGGCTCAGCATCCATGATACCAAGCCTTGTCTTTCTCAAGAAGCTCGATTGTGCACGGATGTACTGGGCTTGCCGTAACATTATATACAGATTGCACAAAACACAGAAATTGACCCTTGCAACGGCTTTCGATCTATTGGAGAAAGGAATAGCGGCTCCTTTGATCAATGCTTGTGAGGTCATGCAGCGTTGATATGTCGATAGTAGAACATTATGATCTGATAGAGGCTGCATCTTTTGACATTTGATGATTTCTCTGTGGTCTTTATCATGTCGACAGCCTCGTTCGTGATGAAAGCACGATACACTGATAGTTTAGTACCAGGGTAACCACCAGACTGCATAAGGGGTGGTACCGTGCTCTCGGATGTCAGAAAGGCTTTGTACTGCATATGGCAAGCCAGTTTCCAAGTCGTTCACAACGATACGCAAATGTTGCGTGCCCATACAATAGGACATAGACTCGATGTGTTGAAATTCTTCATACAGACACCATGCAAGGGAGCAGCTGATCGCCTGGTGTAACATTCTGTGACCGAGGTGCGGCAGGGATGTTATCGGCACTAGGATCAACGCGCTCGTCAGGTGAGGCAGATTAGGATGTAAGCCCTTCTGGCTAACAATCTGAGAGCCATGCGAAGTTTCTTCAATATTCGAGGCACTGCGAGTGCCTTTTGCCTCGGCAGCTTGGGAAGCAGTGGCAGGGTGTGAGTGAGGAGTGTGTGGGATCACTCTGTAGTTTGTTGTTGGCTGTCTGGGATCTTTGCCATGACTATCAAAACTTGTCCTCGCATGAGATGACATACCTTTCATAGACTCGACCCCATTCCACGACGCAAGATACAGCCTCTATTTCATTGACGGCAATACGATGGATAGCTCCGAGATGCCCATCAGAAAGCCAGCGTTATGGATGTGCCACTAGTCATGAATCCGCCATGATACTACAGCGGTTCCTGAGTCGCCAGTCCGTGATGTTATCTGCATGAGGGAGAGCGAAGAGGTCGTAGGAGCAGCTATTGACGGAACACTCGTTGAATTAGGACCAGTTGCTGGTACTGCATATGTATTCCCTGAATTGTCAGCCGTAGAACAAGATATGACTTAAATAGAGAGCACAAGACAGCGGTACAACATACCATCTTTCGAGTGTCCGAGCGTGATTAAAGGGCTCACTTGTAATCAGCCTTGATGAATAATCCTTTCACAGACGCAGCGACCTTGGCTTAGACAATGGGGCGGTCACGATCATCCTCATAGAACTTGATCAGGAGATCCGCCAATGAAGCTGTTATAAAATTCAGGTTGGGAGATCTGTTTTCGGTCCGCGTCTCTAGTACCGCTAGAGTGATGGTAGATGAACCAGTGTTTGATGGGGGGGGGGGGGGGGGGGGGGGAGAAGGTAGAGACAGGTGAGAGAGGCGAGAGGCCTCTATTTATACCCCAGAGAGAGGCCTCTCGCTCTTCTGGAAGACTCTTCGTCTGATCGTATGCAGACGAGGGCAAACAGAAGATGACGCAAGCAAGCGAGGAGGAGTGAGAAGGGGTGAGGTAATGCCAGCAAGGTTCTCTCACATGTCAAGAAGTGCCAAGTAAAGTAGAGCTGTCAGAGAAGCAAGCGTAACGTGAGTAAGGTATGAAGCAGAGTGCTGTCAGGTGTGGTCGAGGCGAGGCTGAAGCGAGGCTGCGTTTGTCGTGATGTTTATAGAATGATGTCAGCTGAACATGATGCCATGCCTAGTTCTACAACCCAGAACCATCGATATGGCCTCACATATATCTGTTGTCCATGTTGCTCTGAATTAACAGTCGTATCACTCAAGTATCATGCTATAGTCAAGGTGATCAGTCTAGGTTTGCTTGCATTGCATGGTCACCCTACCTTCACTACACTCTGATAGACTGGTTTGATGTAGTATGATTGCAAACAAAACTAAAAGCAAGAAACAAAAAGAGACAAGACAAAACAAAACCATTTCGTAATATACAAATACGCCTTTTCCCTCTGACCAATATAAATACCTGGCGGGACCAAAAAGAATGGAGGAGAAGGAATGAAAGAGAATGGAGAGGTAGGAAAGTAAAAAATGAAAAATATAAAAGAATATAGAAGAGAACAGAAAGAACATAAAAAGAAAAAAGAAAAGACAATAAAAGCAAATAATATGGTGCCTGTGAGCATTCTATGATTAGGTAAACATGACAAGTAAAGCAAGGAACAGACAAAGAGACAGACATCAAGAAACAAGAGACGAGACAGCAATAGATACAGCAAAGAGCGGTCAGTCCTTCTAACCTGTAGATGCTCTGCAGATCCAATGGTCTTTCTGTCCTTTTTCTGTCCTCAGACAAGACAGATCTCGACCTAGTGCCGCCCATCGCCCTTGGAATGCATCGGAATGTATCAAAATGTAAATGAATAGAAATGTTTTTGGGGTTGAATCGTTACGGTCGTAGTCACGGATGACTTTGATTGATGCGCTGGCCGCTATGGCAGTCGACGCGTCAGGCCCGTTTGATCTATTCATTATAGTGGTACACCTGGAATGTTAGCAAAGAGTCTATACTCATCACGGGGTGTCATGTGTAGCATGTACGCACCTTGTAGTTGGGCAGACCGGTGGCGCTCCAGCCGAGGCGCTTGGCCATTCTTGCGAAACCCTCTGTCTCAATCAGGTGGTAAAAAGGGAACGGAGGGAACATGGCGCCGTCGCGGTGCACGTCCGCCTTGACAAGCAGCGCCGTACCACCCACGCCGTCCAGGGGCACCTCTTTCTGCTCGCTTTCGCCCGGACTGGCCATGTACGTCATCAGCGACCGGTACGTCGCCATGTCTGCGTAGCCCTCCAGCAGGATATCCTCGGGACCCATCTTGCTCGCAAGCTCCTGCGCCGCGGGGCTGTCCTGCCAGTTGTTGTAGTCGTAAGGGCGCTCGTCCAGCTTGTTTGTGTCCGGGTTGATGTACCGCTGGAAGCAGTTGGGTGCCACAATGGCCTTGTCATGCGATGCCAGGTCCTGGATCAGCGTCGGCGGTGTCTCCACAATGTCCGAGTCCAGCCACAGCACCCACGACGTCGACGGGCCCAGCGTCGTAAACAGCAGCGAGTTGCGCGCCTTGGCCATGGCCGCACGCCGTGCCTTTTGGTTCTCCTTCTTGTGGCGCTCCGCCTCGTCCTGCGACTGCAGCGGCGGCTCAATGTCCTGCCGCAGGATGATCACGCTCTTGAACCGCTCCTTCTCGTCGCTCGACTTTTGCGTCTTGGCAATCTGCGCCTGCAGCGCTGCCGTTGCCGCATTGCCCTCCTTGTTCTTGGGCAGGATAAAGGCCAGCGTGATCAGCTCGTGCGGGTACGACAGCTTGACCAGGTTGTCCCAGTACTGCTGGTAGAAGCGCGTCATGGGCGTCAGCACCAGGATGTGCTCCTTGTTCTCAACGGGGTTGCTCGTCGTCGTCACGCTGTTCATGTTGTAGCGCGTCACTGGTGGCGGTGGGGCCTTGCCGTTGGCCGCGGCCTTGCGGAACGGCGATGTAGGCGGCGACAGGGGGTGCGAGGCGGCGTTGGCATTACGTGCGGCCGACACAGCGCTCGAGCCGCCCGAGGCGACAAGGAAGTAGATGACAAAGATGCACAGCACACCGCCAATGATGATGGTGAACGGGCTCGCCTTCTTTAGGCGGACAGGTCCCAAGGGTCGCGCCATGGTCGGTTGTGGGTAGAGGTCTGGTGTGAGGCTGTTGAGGGGTGCCGATGAAAGACTGATGCTGTCGCAGTAGAGCTTGCTCTAGTTGCGGAACAGTAGAATGTCGGATAAAAGCTATCGCGTCAAAAGCATTTCCTCCCAGAGGACAAAGGGGTAAAAGGGTCGTTGCCGTATGAGAGGTCGAAACGGTGTAATGAGAGAATAGAAGCGAAAAAGCAAAGCTCGAAAATGTACTGGGAAACGGTGTGGACGCGAGTAAATTGGTAGTACCGAAGAATGCCAAGGCGTATATATTGCAATATGGCAGACTTGTAGTCGACAGAGCTTGACTGCGTGGCTGCTAGACTGCTAGACTGGCTGTGTCGATGTGTCAATGTCAAATGTCGAATTGTCCAAATGTCGTGTCTTTGGGATCCAGGTCGTGCGCCAGGCCAGGGGGGGCTAATTGGGGCGAAAAGGGGGTACCTGTGGAATGGCGGTGGGAGCCACTGTCTTTACAATTATTTGCAGCTAAATCTTGGTGTAGAATTTGCTGGGTGGTAGGGTGTAGACGAGGCCAAAGTGAAGCATAAGCCAACACGAGTTTGTATGGCAGAGCAAAAAGGGAGAGATAGAGATGGAAACCGACTCTAGAGGCCAGTTACCAAATATCTTGCAAATGACAGACTGCCCAAATTGACTAAATTGACCAAGTTGACCAAGTTGACCAAAAAGGAAGGGACGAAAAACGAGACTTGATAGTACTTCGTAGGAGGCAGGCACGACCAAGGCCAAAGGGGGGGCAGACGCGCGAAGCAATCACAGCGTGTCCTAGTGCTATCCTAGTGAATAATAGACAGTGGACAGTGGAAGGAAGGGGCGTGAAGATCTTCTAGCGGACCCAATGGGCGACTAATGGGGACTAGCCTAGGGCAGTTACAAAGAGTTGTCCTCTACGGCAGGTGAACGAGGTTGATGGATGACAGGCGCCAATAACGACGAGAGAAAAGGGGGAAGGAGCGACTGATATTATGCATTACTGTGGTATCTTTGTTCGTATTCAATTTTGGGGTTACTTCAAGATGGCTTACGTGATCATTTGATCAAACACTATTGACTGAACTCACTAAACACGAGAAACTCAGAAATATTGAATGAATACGACTTTTGTAGATTTTGGTAGATAGTAAGATACAGACTAAATTTTAAAAATTAAATAAAGCAGACAGCTCTAATTACTACGGAGCCAGGTTTATGGCGAGCAATTTGCGCTATCAGCCCAAAAATGCACATCATTATGAGGTATTGGTATTGGATATAAGATTATTATTCATGTGTCGACTTCGGGGTAGTTGGATTTTTATAATAATAATTAAGATTGTGGTGCGTTTCAAAGCCATTGTTTCCAATCTGTCCGCCAACCGGGCAAACTGTGATGGTTAACAAGATGGAGAATGTCGCCAGCGCCGCACATCTGCAGAACCCCTATCAAGTGCAGCCTTCAGGAATTGTTTTCTTACATACTTGTTTTATGCTCTACAATCTTGTGAACTAATAAGATATCTTACTTATTAAATTACTGCCCACTGCCGTTCGAAGCCAAGAAACTTGTTCGAGATTGGTGCCAGGTTTCAGACCTCAAGTAAGATACATGTGCGCCATTGCGATCTGTTCAGTGTGGTTCTTAAAACCGCTGCAATATCTGGCATCAGACAGTTGACATCAGACATCAGACATCGTCCTAATCGGTAGCAATCTATCAATTGATTTCATCAGATGCAATGTAGTTGTTTTCTTCTCCTTCAATAAATCTACACATCGAAGCCGGACAAGTAAGCCAGGTGCATAAACCAGTTTGAAAATAATCAGAATAATAGAGCTTGTAGACAAGCACTAATATAACATTTGCAATGCAAATCTCTATCT
Source organism: Ophiostoma ulmi (assembly GCA_029298715.1). Lineage (NCBI taxonomy): Eukaryota > Fungi > Ascomycota > Sordariomycetes > Ophiostomatales > Ophiostomataceae > Ophiostoma > Ophiostoma ulmi. Next base: position 445,907 of record JANSLN010000002.1, on the reverse strand, counting down.
AAGACCCTGATAATGATGCTGTCATGACCGTTGACGACTTAACTGTTATTGATGCCTGAGGCACTTGCACGTGAGACAGATGTGCTGATTAAGCATATGCTAAATAGCCACAACAAACGTTATTGAACGGCTGCACCTTGCGAGCTTACCTAACTAGCGCCGCTTGACAGCACCAGCCCACCTTCCACAGCCGGAGCCTAGAGCTCAAGCACGCGTCCAGAGCTGCCTTGAGCTGTCGGCTGTCGACGCTGTTTGGTGCCTCGCTTTATTATGTGATAGACCCATACAATCCGGCCACCACCCGCCGCATCATCACCACCGCATCACCGCCCCAGTCTAGTGAATCGGTGTCCTCCAGTTCTACGACCATTTTCTCTTTACTTTCTTTGTACTCACTCGTGTTTACGTTGACGTTGACGCATTGACGATTACGATACCTACCTCGGCTGCACTTTGATTGCCACATCATTGGCATCCCTCGACATCGACGACATCGACGACTTTCACGATACCAGACGATATAGACACACACCTCAAATATGAACTCTCTTGTCTCCCGGTACAGCCGCCCGGCGCACCAGAACCCCGATGACCTGGTCGCTGAGGAGGATGAGTTTGACTACAACGGCTCCATCCCGGGCCTCTCCCACAAGTTTGCCATGCCCCCGATAGCTCAGGTAAGTTTTCTTGGTACAGCCTCCCTCAATACCTCTACTCATGACTAATGACTAGCCCTCGCAATGGCTCCGTGCTGTCACCGACGACCGCTCCAACCCCAGCTGCCCCATCAAGATCGCCCACGGCACCACCACCCTCGCTTTCCGCTTCCAGGGCGGCATCATTGTCGCCACCGATTCGCGTGCCACGGCCGGCAACTGGATTGCCTCGCAGACCGTCAAGAAGGTCATTGAGATCAACAGCTGCCTGCTGGGCACCATGGCCGGTGGTGCTGCCGACTGCCAGTACTGGCTCGCATGGCTCGGCCGCGAGTGCCGCCTGCACGAGCTGCGGCACAAGCGGCGCATCTCGGTGGCTGCGGCCTCCAAGATCCTGGCCAACCTGGTGTACAGCTACAAGGGCATGGGCCTGTCCATGGGCACCATGTGCGCGGGCGTGACGCCCGAGGAGGGCCCGGCGCTGTACTATGTGGACTCTGACGGCACGCGCCTGGCGGGCAACCTGTTCTGTGTGGGTTCCGGTCAGACGTTTGCGTATGGTGTGCTGGATGCCGAGTACCGGTACGACCTGACGGAAGAGGAGGCGCTGGAGCTGGGCCGGCGCAGTATTCTGGCGGCCACGCACCGTGACGCCTACTCTGGTGGTTTTATCAACCTGTACCACGTCAAGGAGGAGGGCTGGGTCAAGCACGGCTTCAACGACACGAACCCCATCTTCTGGAAGACCAAGCTGGAACGGGGCGAGTTCTCCAACGTTACGAGCTCTCTGGATTAGATGGGATAGGATGACTAGATGGGATTAGGCGAGGCAAAAGGGAAGATTTGACGATATCGAGTTCCTTTTAGCACCAAAGTGCTGCTTCTGTCTTTTGTATGTCTATTTGCTTTTATTAATACAAATACATGGCGATTCTATAATATCTATAATATCTTTGATCTTTGATATGTACTGTCTTTCGTCTGTTCATGTGCTCATGGGTATCGTAAATCTATATGCTGGAGATGTGTTGTCTACTTTCCGCTCCTCTCTATCCACCCACCGATGCCAATGATACCGCCGTCTTCGGCAGTCGGGTCCATGGACCATTTACGGATTGGTCCCACGCCAAAGTCCGTCTCCCAGCCGGCTTCGTACATTTCCATGCCGGCCCACGCAATCATGGCCGCATTGTCTGTGCACAGCACCGGCGGTGGCGCCACGACACCCAGGTGGCCATAGCCGTGCACGTCCAGTGCCGACCGCAGCACATACCGCAGGAACTTGTTGCTGGCAACGCCGCCCGATACAACAAGACATGTGGCATCCTTGCCGGCGCCACCTTTGAGTGCCAACAGCAGCCGGCTTGCGAGATGCTCAAATGCCTGGTGCATTGTCGCCCTAGCCAGCAGGCGGCGCTCGTCATCGCTCACGTTTTCTGGGAACGCCTCGGCAATTTTGTTGACCTGCCCATTGAGGCCGGAGAAATCAAACCGGAGAGCCTTCCGCAGTGCACCGCTGCCCAGAGGCGGGTCTACAGTCCAGCCGTACTCGGATGGGAACGGCACCATCTCGTCGCACCGAGCCAGGGGGTATGTATAGTTGTACGTCTGGTCGGGGTGGCCAAACGACTCGAGCAGGGCACCAAAGGGAAGGCTCCGGCCCGCCTTGGACTCGGCGTCGTCAATGTACCCCTGCGGCAGAAGAGAGCGCGCACACTTGTCCAGCAGGTCGCCAATGGCAATATTGTGTGCCGTGGCCAGCACGCGATGGTCGCAGAGGCTGCGGGAGTGGACCAGCATGGTGTGGCCGCCCGACACCAAGAAGGACAGGTACGGAAACTGGGCAGTGTGTGCTTCTCCGTTCAGCGAAGACACCAGCCTCGGCGTCAGCGAATGGGCTTGCATGTGGTGGACGCCGAGCAGGGGCACATCCCAGGCGAGAGCCAGTCCCTTGGCGAGGCCGAGGCCGTTGACGAGAGACGACCGCATGCCCGGCCCGCGCGTCACCGACACAAAGTCGGGCGTAGTTTTCTGGGTTGAGGCATGCCGCGGGAGGTATGCCAAGGACATCTTGGCAAGCTGGCCGAGAGACGTGGTGTGGGAGATGGCGGCGGTCAAGGGGTTGATGCCCTTGAACTCGCGATTGTCGGCCGTGATGCGCTCTTCAAAGAGCAGGCGGCTCTTCACGGGCCTACCATTTGTGTGGCTTCTCCTTTCTTTTTCGAGAATGGCCACGCAAGTATCATCGCACGACGTCTCAATGGCCAAGGTCACGAGACTGTTTGGCCAGCGCTGATTTTGTGTATTTGTAGTTGTATTTGTATTTGTATCTGTATAATCCTCCCGACCAGCTGATATGTCGCTATTTGATATTATTGGCGCGCTTATAGAGAAATGTCTTGGCCGTATGGATTGCGAGATATTTTTGGGTGTAATGTGAAGATCAAGATGGAGCTTAAGCGCCGCGAGCTGGCGCCGGAGGCTCGGCCGTGCCCGGGCGAGCACTGGCGACAGACGCTGCAGAGCTCTGCTCGCCATTGTCGTTGTTAATTCTGCAATTAAAATATTATGAGAAAATCATTTTCTTTGATCTTTGGCAAAGGACGTTGACTTTGAGTAAGAGACGAGGTTGCATTTACTCAGTACCTAGTATCACCAAATAGAAAAATCTCAAAAATCTTTCAAAAATCTTGATCATCTCGGCAGATGGTCCACGTGATCCACTTTTCAACCTCACTTATCACCGTAACGGTCGACCAGCTGTTTGTTCTTGGACTTTTGATTATCTTGCAACTCTGTAATTTGGTCATTCGTCGTTAATAATGGCAACCGACGCAAAGCCACCGTTCACCATCGACTACGCCACGTCCGCACTCGATCTCAAGGACGTGGCCGAGCTCTTCCTCGAGTACACGCAGGGACTCGGCATTGATCTCGGCTACCAGTCGTTTGACGAAGAGCTCGCCAGCCTGCCGGGGAAATATGCTTCTCCACGAGGTGCTCTCCTGATTGCGAGGGCAGTGAATATCGCGTCTACCACCCCGGGCAAGCCCATTGGCTGTGTCGCCGTCCGGCCCTTGCCCGAGGAGACAGATACAGACTCAAGTGCGCGTGCAGCAGACCGGCGGTGCGAGCTGAAACGACTCTATGTGCGATCAGATGCACGCGGCACAGGACTCGGCGAGACCCTGGCACGGCGTGCAATGAGCGAGGCCATGTCCCGGGGATACACGGAAATGGTCATGGACACGCTCGAGTCCATGACCCCAGCGCGACGGCTATACACAAAACTGGGGTTTTCAGAGACGACGGCCTACTACAAGACGCCCATAGTCGAGACGGTATTTTATAGAAAACATTTATAGATCTAGATTTAGTACAGACTGAATGATCTGAATGATCTGAGAGATCTGATACTGACCCCTGCTGCACGACATGCCAAGACCATCAGTATAAAGTGCTGCAGGCTGCAATGATCCGTGATATTAATTGTCCGTAACAAGTCGTTAGAGACCTCTTTGTTGACGCGGAATACAGGGACGGGAAGTATAGAGTAATATATTGGGTAAATTAAGAGCCATTGTCAGCATATATTGAGAGCTATCGCCACTCGTAGTTGGAGTTGAGATGGTTGACTACTGTGCAGCTGCACACTTTAGACGGCACCTTTGTCCAGACCATCAACATTTGGCGACTACAATATCAAATGCAGACTGACGACCAACGATCAAGAATGACTGACACATTGCAGTAACAACCTCTCAAAGGCAGCTCGCCAATAAGGACGTCGATTGTCGATTATAGAAAGCCAAGTGGCAGAGAGTGAGGCAGCCCGAAAAACACTGACAGTGGCCGGGTACGATCATCAGCAACGACTACAAGTGCGGCGACCCTGATGTGCAAAAGAACAATGACACCCTGTGCAAGTGAGAAACGGTTGTCGTGATAACTCGGGATGTTGAGAACCCCAGACTATCGAGAGATCCTCGGAGACGACCCTGATGCGGCTGGTGGAAATACTCGCATAAACGCCGATTTATTCTAGTACTTTTCGTCATTCTAGTTATTCTACATGCCAGTGGCATCGACATGGCTTTGACATGCCACGCAACAGCCCTACCCATTTCCGGGAATATCGTCACCTATTACGACGACGTTATTTTTTGAGGATTTTTGACGCCTGGCGGGACTCGAAGAGGAGTGTCGTGAAGATTTTTTTTCCTCTATTTTCTTCTTTATCGAAAAAGAATGACAAAAAATACTAAGAAATACCAAGAAATACCAAGGAGCATTTCTGCATCTTCATTTTTACATCTTCTTGGTCTTCACGACCTAGACCGACTCTAGAGGTCCAAGGTAAGACCAGAGGCCGCGTGGCTGTTGGCGAGACACGCTGAGTGCCAGAGTCGGGCCAGTTGCTAAGACTGAGAAAAGGGTTCAGTTTTGCATCGGCTTTCGAATCGATCTGTAATCGCCTTGCAATCGAGTCAGTAGGTCTCAACGCCTAGTCTTGGCATCGAGGCTGCGACACTGCGACACTACAACACTGCAACTGCCACTGACTGGAATGCCAACGTCGTCATCTGTCTTTTCTTTGCATAGAGCATGCGCCTACCCTGATTGACTACTATTTTTGTACTGTCTTTTCTGTATTCTTGGCTGTCTCTATTTTGTGATTCTCTTTTTTCTTGATTATGCGTGTCGACAGTGCCGACTGTTGTCTTGCCGTTCACCGCTTCATAGCCGCTCATTGACAGTCGGCGTATCGCAGATTTGACATTCTCTTTTCTTTTCTCTTCCTCTCCCGAGTCTATTCTCGCTTCCCTCTTTCTTGGACTCTTCCCCTCTCTAGCCTGCCATTCTATTCCCTAGCCTCCATTTCTATTCTGCCGCTGTATCTCTGCGCTACCCGGGCCGAGTGGAATGCTATAGTCTCAGCGCCACGCCCATAGTTTGTTCCTTTGGTTGTCTGTCTGTCTGTCTGTCTGTCTGTTCCGTTCCTACTGTCCTGTTTCTACTCTATCCTCCTCTTGTTCCTTGTCCCTAACCCAAGTCTTGCTTTATTTCTCTGTCTTCTTCCATCGTAGTACGACGGCGCTTCCACATCCGCCCATGCACGCAAGAAGTGATCTACAGATTTCAGCAAATCTTCCTTCGTCAATCTCCTTCACTCTACCGTATGCGTCCTAGTAGACGCTGACTCTAATCGAAATAGTCCCAGGAGCAATACGTACGCAACATTTACGTCGCATGTCGGCTGACTGTGCCGTCTGGTTTGGGCCGATCTGTCGTCGTATCTAGCTCTAGTCTGTAGTCTAGTTTCGTTTCATCCCTTTTTTCTTGAAATATTTCCTGATGTCTTCTAAAAAGAACAAAGATTCGTCTTATATCAGACAGACTTCAGACAGACTACAGAACTACAAAACTACAGAACAGACTACAGGACAGACTAGCAATATGAAACGTCCTTCCTGATTGGGTAGTGATTCCTGTGGTTCCTCAGAAGTGAGTGATCCAGGGGGCCGGTGTTCGACCCTGCCATCTGTTCTAGCCAGGTTCTTTCTGGTTAGGGGAACTGAGGACAGTTCCAAAAAAGGCAGGCGCCCGTCATCCATTGGCTGCGGCTCGTCAGGGGTCGCCTTGCCGTCCACACATGCAGAACATACATATACTTTGTACATATAGACACGGGCAGACGCAGACAGACAGACTCGACTTGAGTCAGTGCCGACTCACCCGTTTGCTTGTTTGGTTTGTTAACGGCCAAAACATGCGCATTACATAATATGCTCAGTTTCACGGTCGCTCTTTCTCGTGCTTTTTTTTTGACCCTAAAACGTTGCCTCTTTCTGCAGGGGTCCGTATAAGAGGCAAGAGGCAAGAGGTAACAGGCAAGAGCCACAAAGTCCACGAGTACAGAGTCGCTCCTTCCTCACAGCTTGATACGGCTTACGGAATAGCACGCATTGAGCATAGAGTGGCATTGAGTCGCCCGCAAGCGAGAGCACGCTCTTTCCTTTCCGGGCGTCTACCAAGTACAGAGTACGTTGCCTCCCCACTCTCCCCATATACTTTTTCTTCTTTTTCATAAGCTTTATTGAGCGTGCTATTGAACCACAAAACTAACAGACCCCTGGCAAGTGCAGTGGCCAATGGATGACGGTATTCGCATTGTGTCTGCGCATCCTCAGACGGTGGGTCCTGCGCTAGTATTGTCGACGTCTATCAATATGATATGAAGTAGCTGCAGAGTGTTTTGATGTGTAGCTTTGTGTCATTTTCTTTTGAGGTATGTATCAAGTATCTATTCAGTAATAGACGTCTACACAAGACTGCAGCTGAGAAGAAGCAGACTAAAAGATGACAGTTGATTGGTGGCCATGGCGCAGATTGTTGTTTCCATCTCGTGTTGTTTCATTGATTCATTGATTCGTTGTTTCGGTGATTTTATTCCTGATTCATTTTGCTTCTTCTTTTCTTTTGTTGCCCACTCTGCCCCTCTAGAAGCAAATGCTTGCTCTCCGGTCTCCCCAATATCCAGTCTCTTATGCCTACGCAACCTCGCAACAATTGGAATGTACAGCCTCTCGCCACGCATTCTAGTCCTGTCACTTCAAGAGGGCAATCTAGACCCAAGGCTCTAGACTTTTGGACTTTTGGGTCTCCCTGTAGTTTCTTCTTTTGCTCTCCTTTGATCTCCTTTGTTAATTACCCTCTTATTTCAGCATCGTTTCGTCTTTCATCACGCTCTCACCGGGCATCGTTATTGGCTCTGCATTTTGATAAGCAGTCCCTGAATTTGTAGATGCATTTACAAACAAAGTCTAGATGTTTGATGCTTTCGTCTTTTAATTTCTTGTCATTTCTTGTCATTTTGTTATTCTTTCTTCTTCCTTCTTGTCGTTATTCGGTGTGATCATTTATCGGCCATTCTTTGATTGCGTATCTGTTTTTATTTGACTGTCCTTCATATCCTTGGTATCTACTTGCATTCTATATTTATTTTGTTACTGTTATATTTTCTTCTTCTTCTTTCTTCTCAATGCATAGTAAGCGAATCCAACCTGTCAACCAGTCTGTCCTTTGACTTTGTATCTATTTTCATCCCCTCTCTGCTGCCCTTTGTCGGCGGCTATAGCAGACACGTACTTTTTTCCTTTGACTTGCGGCCCGCCAGACCCTGTCGTTTCTTTATTCTTTATCCTCTCTCACCACTTCTGTTGCTCTTTGTCCAATACGTAACCGTCGTAGTGTGTACCTCACTAGTGACTGACATATACTAACGGCGTCTGCAAACTACCACGTACCGTCCTGATATCTGCATCTAATTATCAGACTATCTCACTATACTAGCATCTAGATCCTCTGCTGAGGGATCGACAGGGCACTCTCGTAGGTCGTAGGCCGCAGGTAGAAGTTGGGCAGAACAGGTAGAAGGTAGCTCACTCTACTCTCTGCCCACGCAAGCTGACTCCCAATACATTTCTCTAGCAGCATTCCGATGTCCGGCTGGTTCCTGAAAGTCACTTTTTTCTCTTTTTGCTTTTCCCTTTTCCTTCCGCTGCACTCCCCTCTCATCTACCATCGTCTCGTCTATTCTCCGGCATCCTCGTCTCTCATCAAATCCCCTCTTTAGAGTAGGAGTCGGCCATAGAGTCGGCCCTAGAGTCGGTCTTGTCCTCGGCTCAACGTTGTAGTCCGTAGTTGGTGATGCCGTCTGCTAAGCATAGTTGTAGTTTGGTCTCTACGGCTGCTCTACCCGATTCGAACAAACGCCCACATCTCTCTGCAGTCTGCAGTCTGCTTTGACGTTTGGGTCAATGTCCAAATGTGGTAGTGGTGGTGTAAGTGCAGTCGTAGTCAGTCGTAGTCGCTGCTCCATTCGGGCCAGAGTCTCCGCACCACCCTTTCCTTTTGTCGCTTGTCGTTTGTCTTTGCTTTATTCTTTTTATTCTTTATTCTTTTTTCTTTTTCTTTCTTTTGTTGTTCCTATCCTATGCTCCTTTATTCTATTCTCTTAATTCTAGTAATTATAATAATAATAATCTATCCATCAACCCACTACCCTTCTCTCTATATAAATCCTTTGCATTCCTCCCTCCAGCCATCTCTGGAAATGTTTTCACTCAACGTCCACGATCCAGGCTTTCCTTCTTGTCTTATTCTCTTGTCCTTCTTGTTCTTGTTCTCCATCTTCCACTCTCCTTCTACTGTACATACTTGCACTTTTCTGACTACCATTGACTGCCACTGGCTGCCACTCATTACCAACCTTGTCAACCACATTCCAGTGCCTACCCTTCTTTCCTGTTTCGGACATTCTCTTGTTCTTTCCTCGTCCTATTCACATTCCTTACACAGGTCCCAGGGTCCACCGCGCACCTTTGACACGCTCTTGCACGCTTTTTCATAGCCATTGTGCCTATTGTCACTCCTTTAGACTCGTTAGAACGACTCTCTAGAACGACCCTTGAGGCCTCTTCTTGTCTCACCTTTTCTTGCCTATCCATCGTCTGGAACGTCTGGCCTTCTTCTTTTCCCTCTTGATCCTCTTTTTCTCTGCCGGCTAGTGATCGTCATTTCTCGACAAGGCTGTCCGCATTGAGCATCACGTTTATCTTTTTCCCGTCTTTTCATCTTGCTCGTTTTCTATAAGTAACAGATTTGTGTCTCTTCTGATTGCCAACTCGTCTCTCATCTCATCCTTCATCTTTAGCAAGCAACGCAGCAACGCAGCAAAACAGCAACATAACAGAACAGCAACATCGACTGAACAACACCTGCAACTCAACCAACTGAGCACCGACCTGTTCATACGACAACTCACCACTTTCTCATCTCATATATCTACCTCTTCAAAGTCGTGCTGGTCACTATTTTCTTTCCCATCTCTTGATTTTCACATCATCTTTACATCATCTTTGTTATACACCATACATCTGTCCATCTACCCATCTACCCATCTGCCCATCTGCCCATCTGCCCATCACACATACACATACATAATGAAGTCTACCATTGCCTTCTCTGCCCTGCTGGCTGCCGCCCAGGCTACCACCTACACCGTCAAGGACACGTTTGATTACACAAACTTTTTCAACTCGGAATCCTTTACATTTTTTGACGAGGCCGATCCCACCAACGGCTTTGTCGACTATGTCGATGCCTCTACTGCCAGCAGTGCTGGCCTCGCCGGCTACATGAACAACAAGGTCTACCTCGGCGTCGACTACCGCGCCCAGAACCCCACCGGTGGCCGCCGCTCTACCCGCATCAGCAGCACCAACACCTATGACTCTGGTCTCATCATTGCCGATATCGCGCACATGCCCGTCGGCTGTGGCGTCTGGCCTGCGTTTTGGACATTTGGCCCAACCTGGCCCACCAATGGCGAGATTGACATTATCGAGGGCGTCAACAGCCAGCAGACCAACGCCGTCACCCTGCACACCGCCCCGGGCTGCACCATGACCAACACCGGCTCGCAGAGCGACACTGTCTTTAGCGAAGGCACCTCGTCGGTCGACTGCGGTGCCAACGGCGGCTACGCAGGCTGCTCGCTCAAGACCACCAACCCCAATAACTACGGTGCCGGCTTCAACGCCAACGGCGGCGGCGTCTACGTCATGGAGCTCGCCTCGGAGGCCATCTCCGTGTGGTTTTTTGAACGCAACTCCGCCATGGCCAGCAACCTGGCTGTCGGCGGCTCGGCCGCTTCGGCACCCAACACGGCCGACTTTGGCACACCCGTTGCGCGCTTCTCGGGCTGCGACATTGACAGCCACTTCGCGCAGCAGCAGATCATCTTTGACACCACCTTTTGCGGCGACTGGGCCGGCTCTGTCTGGGACACGGACTCGACGTGCTCGGCCAAGGCGGACACGTGCAACGACTACATCCTGAACAACGGCGCCGACCTGGTGGATGCCTACTGGCTGATCAACAGCGTGCGCGTCTACGAAGCCTCCTCATATTCGACCAAGCGCGATGCACCCTACTCGCCTGCTCGCCGCAGCAGTGCTGCCAGCACACCAAAACGCGAGGGCATTGTTCCCCAGCCCTTTATGGCATAAGCAATTCTGAAATATGAAAAATGAAAATGAAAAACAAAACAGTCACTGCACCTTTCCCCGGCATACATTCACTTCACACTTTACCTCCTCACATCCCCCAGCTGTACTTTTATCCTTGCATCCTTTTCCTGGTCTGTTTTCCTTTTTTTTCGGCTCTTGATCTTTCACATCTTTTGGTTTTTATACTGGCCTTTTTTATACCATTTTTTCCTTCTTTTTTTCATCCCCTTCCCCCATTACGATTTACTCTTCTGTTCCCCCCTTTTATACCCAGGACCCTTTGGGATAGACATGAACAGTATGAGATTGAGTCTCCTCTGCTGTCGATGGCTACCAGAGCGAGATCCATTTTGTTCTTAAACATTTTTGTTTTTAACTTTTACACTTTTACTTCTATTCTATGTAGATAGCCCTTTTTACTTTTTTTTCTCTACACTCTTTTTTACTACCACTTTTTTTTTTATTTCTTCCAGTTCTTAGAACTGTCCAATACCAAAAGATTTACTTTACTAAACAATGATATGAAATAACTGATATTGTGACTAATTATGACTACTAAGACTTCGAGGCTGTGCTTTATGCTTGACAAGGGGATCGTGACTAACGCCACTTATACGGCTTTGCATATTACACCATGGACCACAATAGTACCTATCCGTCAATGATAGCAGACTCAGATTATATTTAACATTATATAAATATACGGCATGAAACGAAAGCAACGCAGACACACAAAGAAAAGTTGAAAAGCTGAATCAAATCACAACATTCGGGAGGATCATTTTCAAGATAAATATAGAATAGAATAAGAAACTCCAAACCAGTCGGCCAAGTGTAGGCCGACAACAAGAAGGAAAGCAAAGAAGATGATAAGAAGAGAAGAAAAAAAAAAAAACAGAAAAAAAATGTAGAGTGTAGAATCGAAGAAATGGTGAGGAAGAGTAAAAAAGAGCGAAATAGCAAAAGTTAAAAATAAAAATAAAAAAAAAGCAAAAAGTACCAAAATAGGAAAAAAAAAGTTTAAATGACAAAAAATGGAGGACAAGAACTGAAAACAAAACGCATGGAGTAGCATGGCCAGGCCTGTTCTGATGGATATCGCTCCGAGACCCAAGCCTGGTATGCCCGCCCGCCTCCAAAGTGGTCTATCCCATCCAGGTTGCAGAAATATGAGAAATGTGAGAAATATGAAAAATCAGAGTAAAAGATGCAGAAGATGGAAGTGAACAAGTTGTAAAAGTTGTAGAGTCATCAGTCGTGACTGAGTCGATGTTGGATTGTAAGAAAATAATTGAATCGGGTCGTCAGGTCGTGTGAACGTCGGTTAGTCAGCGGGTTCGCCAGCAGGCTCCGCCTGCTTCGCTGTGAAACAGCTAGACTCGGCTACGCCTTGTCTAGGTCTAGAGTCTAGAACTTGACCTTTTGACCGGTCAGCTTGAACCAGATGGCACACAGCAGATCCTCCTTGAAGCGCTCCCACCACGACCGGTTCAGGTAGTACGACAGCTCGCGGTAGTTGTACATCTCGCCCCAGCAGTCGCGGCCCCATTCGCAGCCGGCCATGTTGACGAGGAAATCGCGGTCTGCCTTCTCGTAGTGGAAACGGCTGTTGACGCCGTTCTCGGAGCACGCGCCCTCGGGGAAGCTGTTGATCATGCGCTGCGGCAGAAAGCCCATGTGCTGGCGGATCCAGGGCTGGGCCGTGTACAGCTGCTCGAGCGCGTCCTGCTCCTTGTGCTCCCAGTCCATGTGCTTTTGCTCGTAGGCGACGGGGTCCCACCACACATCCAGCAGGCGGTCGGTCCACTCGCTCTTGCGGATGAAAAAGGAGCCCAGGTTGAAGCCGGAGCAGTCCTGCGACAGAATGAGGTTGACGGACTCGGCGGTGCCGTCGCCTACCGGGCTCTGCGACACGTCATCCAGGTAGACCTCGCTGATGGGGTGGGTGATGTTCAGGGGGTTGTACTCGTTGATGTCGCGGTAGATGTTGTTCTCGAGCTCGTTGAAGATGTGGTCCTGCAGCGAGTACGAGGGCTCCATGACAAAGGTGTTGAGGTCGAGCCACCAGAACCACTCGCCCTTGGGGTACTTGCGCATGGCCTGGCGGATAAAGTCGACCTTTTCCCAGCTCTCACGCCACTCGTGGGCGTAGCGCTTCTTGGTGCTCATGTCGACAATCTCGAGATCGTAGCCCCAGCGCTCGGCATAGCGCTTCTTGTTGCGCGTGCTGTCGCGCTCAATGGCCCACTCGCGCGCGCCCTTCCACTCCATGACACCGCCGCCGACATTGGCGGCCAGGATAATGACAAACTTTTCACCACCGCCCAGCAAGGACGATCTCCGCCAGTGGTACACGAGGGCTATGCAGTTAGTAGGGGTCTTTCATTTGGATACAGTATACAGTATACACTATAGCAGCAGCAACAAACTCACGAGAGTGGTAAAAGATGTAGATGGCGGCCAGCAGGGCAAAGATGACGAGCGCGCGGACCTTGACCTTTCTGTTGGTGCGCGCATAGGCCAGCTGGATCCGGCCTAGCAGGTTGTTGCTGTAGTTGCTGGCGCTGAAGGCCGGTACTGGCTTGTCCTTTTCGGTGTATACGCCATGGCCGTGATGAGGGAGGGAGTCGGTAAATCGTGGCAGACTGCTGGATAATTGGCGCATGTGGCGGGTGAAGAAACCTTGGTTCTGTGTCGAGAAGGAAGGGTATTTGCTCGACTGGGGCACATTGGGTGAGCCCGAGTTTGAGTTTGCGTTGGAGTTTAGGTTTGAGTGGCTGTAAGAGGTGCGCGCCTCAAAGGCTTTGGGGCTCGAGCGGCCGCTGCCGTTGATGTTGAGGCCTGGGCTGGACCAGCCGCCGCCGGGCGTGGGCGACGGACTCCGTGATAGCGACATGATGTTTGGTGTGCCTAGGATGGTTAGCAGTGCTGGCAGAGGGGAGGAAGAAGCGATGTAGAAGCAATGAGGAAAGGGGGCATCATAGGCATATGAGGAGTAAGAGGAGGAAAGAGGAAAGAGAAAGAAGGAAAGAAGACAGTGAGGGCAATGATGAAATGGCGGTGTTTGGCTGAGACATCTTTGAGCATGAAGTCGAAGACTAGAGACATCTAGACATTCAAAACTAGAAACCAAGGCCAAAGACCAGAGATCAAAGACACCTGAAGACATCTAGAAACATCTAGAGACATCTAGAGACATATACGTACCAGGAATTGGCGACAGAGGAGGCTGGCGGCCGTTGACGCCCAGGTGCTGGGACGAGGCGGAGCCGTCCAGGGACAGCGACGACGGAGGACCAATGCTCGAGGAGCGGCGACGGTGCGTCCGTGGTCGGTCGCTGAAGGAGGACGAGGAGCCGGTGGAAAGATTTGAAGAAGCCAGGATGGCAGCTGTGTTGTCCACGTCACCAGATGGCCGGAAGAGTGGCCACTGGTTATGGAGGTGGAGGGTGAGGTAGAAGTTGGAGAGATGGGGGGAGGGGGGGGGAGGTGGTGAGAATGAGCGTGAGCGGTAGCGAACACGAGAGCAAATGCAAGAGACGCAAAAGTCAGACGACTAGACAAAGACAGTCTAAAGAGAATAAAAGACAGAAGACGAAAAACAGAAGACGAAAAGAGGCCGAGATGCAGACGCCAGAAGCCACAGCTGGGGTGGAGGGTGCAGGGTGGGAGTCGAGTCGAAAAGAGGTAAAGGTAGAGGTAGACAAGTAGAGAGGTAGACAGATAGAGAGGTCTGAGGACGAGCTCGTATAGGAGAGGTAAAAGTAGAAACGGTGGTGGTGTCGGAGAGTAAAGCGTAGAGTGATTGGAGCGCAGCTGGAGGAGTAAAAAGTCGAAAGAGGACACGAGGTTCGGTTGGCGTCTGCAGTCCGTAGTGGTGTCGTAGTAGAGGAAAGAGGAAAGAGGAAGAGCAAGAGGAAAGAAAGGGACCACTGTTGGTTCAGACGGAAACTTGTTGCGCTAGAGAGGTGCCAAATTGCGTTGGCTCCTAGTTTCTGTATGCCAACGTCTTGGGAGCTGTTTGCTTTTTTTCTTCTTTTTTTTTTTCTTTTTTTCTTCTTCTTTTTGCTTTGTTTACCCTTGGACTGCTGTATTTTGCCCAAGCTGTTAGGGAACAGCGACTGTCATGTATATTATCTGGTAATAAGTACGGGACAGATTACAAAAGTACAGCCAGCGATAGCGATTAATTAGCGGTCGAATGAATTTAGGGATTTAGGAATTTAGGAATTTAATTTAGAATTTTAGAATTTAGCGTCGTACAAATAATCTAATAAAAGATACAAAAACTAGCGCTGATTAGCGTGCCACCACCCTTTGACGCCCGTATTGGCCGGTAGTAGTGGTGGCAGTTGGCAGCTGGTACGCTCAGATAAAAGTAGTGCAGGGTGGTCGGTGTTTGGTCGGATCGGTAGATCTGTAAAAAGAGAGAAAGACGAGACGAAGGAGACGAAGAAGGCGAGAAAGGCAACGACAAAAGTACTCACGATAGTCTTCAATCTTGATGGAGAGAAATCAACAGCGTTGGCGAGTGGAATGTGAGGAATGTGAGCTGCACGAGGGCCGAAAAGGGATTAGGAGGAAAGGGAAAGGGAAAGAGAAAGGAGACAGCAGCCAATAGCAGCAAGAACAGTCTACAAAGACGAGAGAACAAGAGAACAAGAGAACAAGAGAACAAGAGAACAAGACAAGTCTCATCTTGTCACGTTATCCAGGACTAACAGAAACTGCCACACCTCGTGTTTCCTGAATAAGAGGCGCCGTTGAGTACAGTAGCATGTGCAGTGTATCCTGTATCCTCTGTATCCTCCATACCCCGTATCCTCCAGGTGTCGTGATGCGTCTCGGCAGTCTTGGCTGGTGGCGCTGCCACTGGAGGGGGTTTGAAATTATAAGATACGGGCGGTGGTAGATAGGTGATAGCGGCAGTAATAGTAGTTGAGCGTTTTATAACAGGTAAGATAGATAATGCCGTAAGCCATACAAAGAATGTGAGGGGATATGAAGATTGAGCAAAGGGCAGAAGAGGATAAATAGAGTAGGTTGATGGCCGAGATATCCTCTGCGTATTTTGCCTTTGATTTGATTAAAATATATTTAGTATCTATTCAGGCTGGGTTAACAGGAACAGGAACACAAACAGGAACATGAAGCATGGCCTTTGGTTGCCAGACTGCCAGCTATGGTTATTCTCAATCCCAACTCAACCAAGACCACACGACTGGCTGCAGCAACTTCAGCCAGTAATCATTATTTAGGGATTTATTGTCCATCAACAACGAGTCTCAGTATCCCTTGACGTCTAATAATATATCTTAGCATTGTAATGCAGTGAATAATCTCTGAGAATTCAAATATATCTAGTCCATCGTAATACGAAATAACCCTTGCTCCGTCTAGCGTCACGTCAGGGCGGCAGTAGTAGTCTAGTGTAGAGTACTTACAAAATAGCTGCACTCCTTATGGCCCTACGACCCCTGAACGGTAAGTTAAGAGGTAAAGGATAAAGGGTAATTCGACGTCCAACAACCTAGTAAGATAGGTGGCAGACATGGCGATTGTCGAGTCGAGCTCCCTGGATATTAGCCAGGCCTGCGTTCTAGGAAAGCTAAGAAAGAAGGGTTACAATGGTCCAGACCAGCATGGGTAGATATTCCTTTTCTTTTGCTCTTTTTCTTTACAAAGTAAGATGCTCTCCTTGCAATTAATACTCCGTGCTCCGTAAGGATCATCTCACAATGTCCGAGTACACCTACCGTACCACTCATCTAGTTGTCACGTCTGTACGGTGTATCCAAGATACCACGGCATCTTGTGTAATACCAGTTTGCGTACACCCATCTCAATAACCCTCAATCGAACACAATCATCCCATCCATCTCATCTCTACTTCGTATTACAGGTTTCTCTGCAGCAACTCCACACAAGAGGGAAATTGAAAGTGGGTGTTGTATGGGGATGGAATATGGATGTGTGAATGGAGATGGGGATGGGGATGCAATGTATCACTGACTATCAACGACTATATTGGCTATGGAGTCGTCTTAATATCTTACAATGAAATCTGAAACACAGTTTGTGAGTTTCTCTGGTGCAGATTAGATGCAGTCTTTGCACAGTACTTGTAGGTGCAACAGTATCTTCAATTGTTTTGCTCTGATCGAATCGTTCTTCGATTCTTTGATCCTTAATGTTTGATTGTCAAAAACAAAAACCAACTCGATGCATCGACAAGGAGAGGCCCACGCTATTATTCTGTCTTTTATTGTTATTATTATTAATAATAATAATAATATTATTATCCTTCTTCCCGGCTTCCGCTTATCTTTTCAGAAAATAACACGTTGCGCTGCATCTACTCGCGGTCCATCATTTGCACATCATTCCTAGCTCTTTACATGCATCCACAGAGCCCTATCCTCTATCAAGCTCGAAATTATCTCCTAATTACTTCAACTATTCTACTGAGTAATTATTGACGTGCTGGAGAGGCTAGATTCGACTGCTACTTTTGCCCTACTTCTCTTGACCAATCACTGGCCTCTATTGGAGCCCCTTTTTACCTTTTTCTCTGCTTCCCCTTTCTTTGCCCCTCTCTGTTGATAAGATAATGCAGCCCCTTTTCTCATTCTCTCTTTTCTCATTCTTTCTCTGTCCTTTTCTCCTCTACAATTCGCATTCTTTATGCCCCCCTTTTTAACCTTGCGGAGCACTGATCGCGATCATAAACTCTCGGGAATAGAGCGTGCTGACGTGCTGACTAACCCGAACAGATCGATAAGGCCTAGGAGCTATTTCTACGTAATACACGGCACCGGGCGGATCACGACATTTTATTTGGTAGTTTGGTAATGTTTGTGTTATTTATATTTAATTTGTGTTCAATTCATGTTCAATTTGTGGTGCGTACTTGGTCACAATGTTTCTAAAACGAAAGACGATCAGTCCACCTATCGACATGATGACATAATCCTTAACGGCAAAAGTACTTTAGCACCGGCACGGGGCGCTCTACGGAGCAGCTGTTAGGTGTCAAGGTGTCGGGGTGTCAGCACGACTGTTGGAGACCCTGAATCATGGCAAAATGACTAGTTGGGTGTTGGCTCTTTGTCGATGAAAATACATTGTACACAGTGCATGGCTAGCCACGGATACCCGCGAATATGTGATCAGCCTTTCCGCCGCCGAATGTCTCTACAGTATGCACTTGTTCCCTGTCTTTGCAAGACATGTTTGGGCTTACCGCATAGTCTTTTTTGTTTTCGACTGATCGGCTTTGTTTTGCCAATCCTTTGGTTTTACGACTGATTATTTATTCAAAATACTATCGATGCAATTGCAACTCTCGAATGTGTGTTCTCTATTTGTTTGCTTTCTAATTTATAGGCGCGTCGAGATTGAAGCTGATTTTCATTGCTAAAGACAATACACGATTATCCATTAACCTTCAGTCAGTCTTGAATATTGTCAGTCGTTCTAACAACAACACCATGCATAGCCGTTTAGACACCCGACGACAACAGCATACTATTGACGTCATTGTATCACGATCCATCTGCGATTCCCGGCCGATCTGTGCACGCCTGTGTACGTGGCCCTCTGCCAGCCATGGAAATAAAACCGGTTCATCCAGTATAGTGTTTGCTGTAGAGTCAGTCTCTCTATCTTTCCGTTTCTGTCTCTAACAGAGACTGTCTTTGATGTCTCACAAGCTCTAGTTGTGGTTGAGACGGTGAGCAAGCCAAACTGATTGCTATCGTTTGCAGTCAGCTGCAGAGCACGTGCCGCAGCATGAACTCATCTGACTTGCAGCCAATCACTTCCTCCAAGTCTATCGCTGTCTGTTTTGCAATTTCCCTCCACCAATCCGAGCCACTCAATACCCAAACCCAAGGCCTGTAGACGCAAGCTCCTGCGCCTCATCCTTGAATTGTGGCTGTCCTTTTCTGGTTTTTTTTTTTTAATAATATGATAGAATACGAAGTACCCGCGGCATAGCAATAAGCTTTTCTGCCGTCTCGGCGCCCAGTCGGCAGCACCCAAGAGTTTGCCTTTATGATTCTTTATGATTCACCAGCCAATCTTGTAAATCTGTTGATAGTCGATTGCTAAGTATATCTACGATGCAGTTCTCCACGTGGTCGTGCATTGCACTGCGGCGATGCGAGGTTAGAGAAGCACAGAGAAAGCCGCAGTATAGTCAACGGATATTAGCACATTGGAAGCACTGCCGCATGGATCTATGACGCCCACAGCCACGTATCAAATTGTTTTCTATCCTCTGCTATTGACTATTGACTATTCACTACTCTCCTCCCCAACGTTATCCACTGTGAAATACTGTCAGCCTTGTAGATGGGTAGCAATGCTACTTGTAGAGCTGTAGAGCTTCGGATAGACTATTCTGATAGACTTTCTGAGACTGAAATATCTTACAACCGACTACGACGTCGTGTTCGGTGTTGAAGAGTGCGACTGCGGACTACACCGACTCTGCCTCTACTGCATACTCGTACTCTGTACATAACGTGAACGCGAAACGCAGGGGCAGTTTAGAGTCTAGTCGTTACTTTCCACAATTCCCAATTGAGGGCCCTGCGCCTCTTATTGACACTGTTTAGTTTTATTTTTAATTAATTCTTACTTTAAACAATTGATGGTCTATGCAGGCTTGCAGGCAGCCCAACTGCAAGCGGTAAGTGCATTACTCGCTCGTTGCGATTTGGGGTACATGGTGAGATCATAGGTACATACACGACACATGGATACAGAGATGATACTTGTCGACTTGCCTGTCAGCTTGCCAGCAGGCTTGCCAACAAGGCAAAGGCGCTCCATCTGGCCATCTCGGTATGGTAAGATACACCCCGGCCATGTCACTCCGGCTCTTCCCTCTCTCCTCTTTGTACCTAGCTGCTGAGCTATTCTAATATTACAAGTGCATATGAGGATCCTCCTTGATTCAGGTTTACGGTTTACGGCTTGCGGTTTGCGGTTTGAGGCGGGAGCAAGTAGACGTAGTATAGACGTAGCCAGGAGCCAGGAGCCAGGAGCCAATAGCCCCCTCGTCGTACGTAGTCGTGGCTACAGTTGCCGTCACAGAGTCAGAGAGTCTGTCCGTCTGGAGTAGATAAGAAGCTCCCACCGCTCTTCTCTCGATTGCTTTCTCTCCTTCTTTCTCTTCTTTTCTCTCCTCCTCTCTTTCTCCTCATCAACGCAACTCAACACAACTAAATCAACAACATTTACCCAACCACCCAACCACTCTACCACCACAATGCCTTCCATGGAGATCCCTATGCAGCAGCAGCCTATGGCTGCCGCCAACGACGCCATCATCACCGAGCAGCCCGTACGTTGACGTCCATCTCTGTCAAAAGAAGACTAATAAGACACGAATGCTAACATTATAGGCCCGCCAAGCCCAGCCTGAGATGGAGGCCGAGGAGCCCTCGATGCGCGGCGGTTTCTTTGAGGAGTGCGGCTGCTGTGGCTGCGAGGAGTCGTGCGCGTGCTGCTAAGCAGTTGATAGGTGATGAGCTCAAGGCGATCAATTGGTCAATTGATCATACTCTTATACTTTCTACAATACAAGCGATACCATAACTTTTGCATTCTGCAATCAAGAGATGAAGTTGATGTTGACATTGACGTTGACGTCGACAGCCCTAAATGTCTTGTCCTTGGCTTGGCAGCGCTGCCAAGACAAACAACTGGAGAACTGTGCTCTGTAGACTCGAACCTCGACAAACCCCTGGGGATTAGCAGGTCTCTGCAGGCCCAGAGTGCTGTAAATACGTGAATACGCACAGAAATAGCGCAATTTGCTCAAACTGCTCCATCTGCTCTGACTGATGATCAGCTGGTGCGAGTCAGGCACAACTCAACGGGCAACGAGCAATTCTCGTAGTCAGGAACAAAGTCGTGTACACATGCCATTGATGGTTCTTTAAACGATTTTTAATTTGTAATTTGTAATTAATAGTATTTACTCTGTTAATTTCTCATTTAATTTCTCTACTATATAACTGTTAGACGTTTATAAACATTTTATTTTTTTTTAAAAAAAAAAACAATAATAATAAATAAACAAATATTCCATAATGTTATACGACACCATTATTTCAGAGAACAAAGCTCAACGAGGCCAAAGGCTATTGATTTGATAGAATTGATTCCATCGAATCAATTTGCACAATTCAGAACGAAACTATCTTACACAATGTCTGATGACAAGGCCCGGCTCTGAAGTAATACAGCATATACCCAGCAAGACCTGGCTTGGCTGGGACACCTGAGGAGCAAGAGTAAGCGCCCTTAAGGTACGCCGCAGATTGCATCATGAGCCAAGACTAGAAGAGCAGAAATGAGTAATTTAGATTGTAGAAATTGCAGAAAACAGACAGCCGCTTGGTATAAATTAATAAGATTAGATGATTATGTAAACCACTCTTGCTTCGTCTGGCTACAGCTCAACGCGTTGGGCATCTTTGGCAAATAGCAAGAAAAGGAAGCAGGGAGCAAAGGTAATAGGAAGCAATAATCGAAGAAGCAAATACGCAGTAGTAAAATAATACCATAATAGCAGTAATATCATTCATCTCGTCAGACCCAATCAAGCGCCGACTGACGGGTGTTTTGTTTTACAGTGGAGAAGGGCGTGCGAGGACCTGCTAGGCCGTGCCAGGCCCCAAGACATTCTGGAGTCGGCTCAAACGTCGGCGGCTGCAGCTGGCCAATCAAGTGTTGTAGACCCCCTTGGGCGGCGCTTATCCACGACCACGGCAATTTGATGGTCCGTTGATATGTGCTGGCCGTTGTTGACATTCAATAGCTAGAGACTTGAAAATCAATTCCAATAAGAGTAATCTTGAGTGCAGCTTCATTTCGGGTATGTGCGTGTATTCATCTTTGGATAGAGGTGTAGAGTGAGTAGAGTAGAGTAGAGTAGAGTAGAGCAGAGCAGAGTAATACTTGGACACTAAAAGACAACGATATCTGGGGAAAGCGCGTGTAAGCAGCGACATGGTGGAATTGCGCCCGGGATAGATTGAGCAAGACGAGGATCCATCTTGTAGACGCCCTGGTTGGCTACTGGCGATTGCCGGCTAATTCATCTACATTTCTTTTCTTTTTCTCTGAATTTGATCCATCTGCACCTCATATCGACCTCATCCTGTGGCCGGCCAAGACGCGGCCTCGTCTCTAACGGCTGACGTTGCTGTGTGTTGTGTGTTGTCTGCTGTCTGCTGTCTGCATACCCATCTTGCCTTTTATCTCTTTCTTTTCTCAAACTTCCTTGTACTTCTTTTCTCTTACACTTTCTCTCACTACCTCTCCTTCTTTCTTCTTCTCTCTTTCCTCTTCCTCTTTCCTCTTCCTCTTTCCTCCTCCATCCCTCCATCTCCGTGTTTCGTCATCGAACCTCTCTCCCACACTCTCCCTCTCTGCCCTCTTTACTTTCAGTCCAGTCATTGCATCTTGGACTACGACACTCACTAGCAGCTCTCTTTACGCATCGCTTTGTTCATTCTCGTCCATTCATTTGTTGCGTTATCACTGCCCTCATACTACAGCTCTTCTCTTCAACTCGGCCTCTACGACTGTCTGTTTGTCTTGCCACGCCTTCTTTAGTCTTTCACCTTTTCGCTGTTCTCTTTTCAGCTCACCACTATTTTTCAACTTTTCATTCATTTCTGCCACTCTCTTTTGTCATAAAACACATCATCGCTTTGTGTGCTGTTTCATCTATTGTCACTAATGAGTGTTGGCCATTGTCTGCATTGTCCCTCTTTACCCTCCCACGCTCCTTCCTGTATTGTCTTTTTTATTGAGCATCGAGAACAATAGCTCTTTGTCATCCCACCTCGACCTTTCTCTTTTCTCTTCCTCGCCCGCAGTCCATTATTCATTTTCTTTACTTTACTTTTAATTCTCAACTTTTCATCTGTCCTCATTTTCTCTTCTTAATTTTGTTACAATTTACACCAATACCAACATCACATCAACACCTATAATATATCACCCATAGTTCATAAACACTGCTGGCAGACAAAATGAACGACCTACGCTCCCTGCAGGGCAGCAACCCCTTCAGCACTCCTTTTGACGACAACGACGTCACTCGCCAGCACCCGGCGACAACCACAACTGCCACGACTAATGATTCACGACAGCGCCGCGATGACTGGGAGGACTGGAGCAGTGAAGGCGACGACCATGACAACGTCCACAGTTCGGACGACTACGAGGACGAGAGCTATGATGACGAGGCTGATGATCATCTCGCCAGTGACGAGCCGCGCCGCAATGGCCCGCCTCTTCTTGCTACCATTGAAGAGGCCGACTCGCCTCTTCTCGATTCCTTTCCCAAGCCGCCCTTTTCTACCCAGACGTCTTCTTTTTCTTCTCCTTCAGTATCTGCATCCGCTTCTGCATCTGCATCTGCATCTACATCCACTTCAACAATAGCAAAGCCCCTCCGACTCAAGTCTCGTGCTCGCCAAAAGGCACAAAACGCCCAAGCCGGTATCCGACTGGTGACTGATATGACCAAGTTGAGGAAGCAGCAGCAGCAGCAGCAGACTCAACACCAAAACCAAAACCAAAACCAAATGGCTCAGGTACAAATGCCTGCAGCCCCCGGCAAGTTTGTCGATGCCGCTGCGCTGAGGGCACTCGAAGGAAAGCCGTCTGACTCGTCTGTCGGCAACTGGAACTGGCTGCGGCGCAAGACTGACAAGGTCGACAAGTCTGACAAGAAGGGAAAGGAAGTGGCCTCTTCGCCTGCCCCAGACTTGTCGCCGAGTGACCGGCCCATTGTTATCGGCATCAGCCTGCCCGAGGATGACATGGTCGGCCGCACCGTCAGTCCGTACACGGCCACCCTCGAGACACCCATGGACATGTTTATTCCAAGGACCTTCCAGGTTCAGCCTCCCCAAACATCTACATCTACATCTACATCTACATCTACACAATCTACACAGCCTACACAACCAAAGACCACATCAGCCCTCCAGCAGGTCACCACTCTCTCCCCCGAGCAGATCAAGTCGGTGTGGTCGCCCGATACCGACGAGGGCTCGCCCTACAGTGCCCGCGCCAGCACCTCGCGTGCTACGTCCAGTGTCTACTCTCATTACTACTCGTCAGAGGCAAGAGATCCCAAGGACGAGCCTCCAGTGCCAAGCCTGCCATCTGCCTACCGTGATGCAGCCAAACCTCCTGCTCCAAAGCTTCTCAAGGACACGCTCCTCGATGACTACGACGAGGCCGATACGCCCATCACCCTCTTTGAAGAAGATGGCAGTCCTGTGACGTACCGCAGGACATCCCGTCTCACACGAGCTAATACAAATGCCACCACGAGAACTAATGCCACAAGAAACCGCCGCTCACTGGCTCCGACAATCGACACCACCCACTCGGGATGGTGGGACCATGTCCAGACGCCCTTCAACGAGCAGGCCGCTTCTACTTTTGCTGCCTTTACACCGACTACAGCCAAAGTGTCGCCCCTGACACCCGGATCTTCTACATCGCCGCTTGCTAGAGAGTATATCCCAGCTGTGCCTGCCGTGCCCGCTGTGCCCCTGAATGTCCCAACTTTGGCTGTTCCCGTCCCCAGAGCAGCGTCTCCGGCTGTACCTCCGGCTCCTGCTGTTTACGTCACTCCAGCTCCTGTAGCTGATTCTGTAGCTGTTCCTGTAGCTGTTCCTGTAGCTGCTCCCACCCCCGGCCTCCCCTCTCCTACAGAATGGTGGGAGACGGCCGAGGAAAAGAGATCCCGCTCGGCGTCTCCTCCAGCTCCAGACCGCTCAGAATCCATCCGCAACAGCACGTCCAAGCCGGCCCTCGGAATCTCGGCCACCATCGCCAATGCTCATGCCTACAGCACACCGGACCAGGCATCACCTACTGTGGCATCCTCGTCTCGTTTGGCCCCTGCTCAGCGCATCGTGACACCCCAGGTGACACCCGGTCTCACATCATCCGAAGCACCGCCGCCGCCGTATGAGCCCCCGTCCAAGCCGGAGATGGCTGTGCGCTACCGTGCTGTCTTCCCGCCTGGTCACCCCCTGCGCCACAACTTCCCACCATCACCGGGACCAATGTCCCCTGGTCTCGCCCAAACAATGACGTCCCAGGGTGCCATCCACATGGCCGATGTGCCCCTGACGCCCGATGGTGCGCGCAGCGAGGCCGCCGCTGCCGGTGTGCCCTTTCCTAGCCGACCCTCGGGTGCTCTGTTGCCCGGTACCACCATGGTCGCGTCCAGTGCTGCCGCTAAAGTCGAGCGCACGCGTCGCCGCCATGAAAAAGAAGATGCTGCTGGACGGCACGCTGATAACTTTTGGCGCGGCCGGGGGTGTATGCCAACCCGTGGCGGCCTGTTTGGACGCAACCAGACTGGGCGTGCCAGCCGCAAGCGTCGGCGGTTGATCTGTCTGACAGTGGTCGGTTCGATTGCCTTGGTGGCTACACTCATTGCCGTGCTCGTCACCGTCCTCAAGCACAAGAAGACTGTCGCAAAAGTGGACTACTCGTTCTGGCTCAACACGACCGACTTCCCGCCCATCCCGACGGGCGTAACGGCTCTCGGCACACAAAACACGCAGAACAAAAATGGCTGTGTCGCGCCCACGACGCTCTGGAGCTGCTCGCTGCCCAAAGAGCAGCAGGCGGCCAACGCGCCATACCCGTCGGATGCGCCATCGTTTTTCCTGGACATCCAGTTTGACAACAGCGCCGCCAAGCTGTGGGATGTCGCCGATGGAGCTGTGCCGACACCGACACCATCCTTCACCGGGGCAGCGTCCACGAGCAAGTCGACACAGCAGTTTGACGCCGGTTTCACGCCCAGTCCGTCACCACCGTCGTTTCAGGAAATGTGGTTCCTCGGCAACACGACCGACAATATTGTGGCCGACCGCAAGGCGGGCGAGCCGACGCCATTTTTCATCACCTTCTTGACGTCTCTCAATGCTACCATAGCCGGTCCCAACGAGGTCACAAAGAGAAGTGCTACCAATATTGCCGATAAAATTAAGCGTGCGGATGCATCCCAGTCAGTTGCGTCCTCGGATTCGCCGTCCTCGACGTCCACCTCTGCCTCGGCCAAGAAGACAACGTCCAAGACGAGTTCGACTACTTCAGCAGCAGCCACCTCGACCAAGTCGTCGGCAACGACCACAGCCCCTGTCGTGGCGACTACAACAACTGGCGGCCCGACTATCAGTGGCACCGCCGCCGACGGGTTTCCCAGCCCGACTATCAACCCCGATGGCACAGGTGCACCCGCCGTCATGCATCCCCGGCCCGTCCAGCAGCCGCTGCGGCTATTTGATCGCGGCCTCGACACGGAGCACTTTGGCTTCTATGCCTACTTTGACAAGACCATCTACGTGCAGTCCATCGATCCGACGCCCAGCACCGGTCTCGCCAGCGATGCCTCGGGCGGCTCGCAAGAAGTCGACGCCAACCATGTCGTTACCTGGCTGCAGACCCGTTTCCTCGTACAGATCTGGACGCGCATGCAGAACACGACATCGCTCATGACTCCTAGCCAAGTGCTGACACCGTCCAACTCGTCTGAGCCCGGCACGTTTCCGTACCCCATTACCATCACCGAGGACCTGCACGGCGGCGACTTTTTGCGCAAGGGTGTGTATGCGCGGTCGATGAACACCAAGCAGGAGATTCTGCTGACGGACTCATCGGCGATTGTCGACAACCTGTCGTTTGGCGGGTCGCTGGTGAACCACGGCACAAACCCGACCTTTGGCGGGTCTGACGGCGGCAGCGGCGGGTGCAAGTGTGTGTGGAACAATTTTATTGGGCTGAACGGGAACATCATCGGCAGCTAGGCGTTGAGCCGACGGAGCGGCGAGAGATGAAGACGGCAAGAGTCTAGTAATGAGCAGATGACAAGCATCTATGGCGTTTAGCATTTGGATTTAGCATTTTTGAAATTAGTTTTGTATATTAATAGCATAAAAGCATCTGCTGTTGCCAGTTATTTAGACCTGGAAGTGTACTCTTTGAGATTTGCATCTGTTGAGCTGCTGTTTCTTCTTTCCTTGAAGCCGAAAATGTATAAATCCAGTTGTATCATCCACACCATTCTACATGTCAAAAATCTCCCACATGGGCCGCGGTATCAGGATCGGTCCGGCATCCGCCTGCTTCAGCTCCTCGCGCACCGACATGTACACCACCCGGTTGCCCGGCTTGTCTGGACTGTCCACCGTGCTCGATGTCGACGTCAGGCCGTAGTAGTCGGACAGCGAGTGCGCCAGCCACCGCTTGAACGACCCGCGCTCGCCCTCGCCCAGGTCGTCAAACAGGATGCCGTCGGCCGACGGCGATATTGTCGTGTCCGACGCGGCGTCGTCCACATCGCCAGACTCGACGGTCTCTTCTTCCTTTTTTCCCTGCTTTGCCTCTTTTTCCGGCTCGGTCTGGCCGGGCTCCATGTTCCGCCGCCCGACGAAAACCACCTCGTCCTCGGAGTCGGACTCGATAAAGTGCTCGTCTCCAACAGCGGCTCCGTTGTCGCTGAAATTGAAATCAGTGACCACAGACCCCGACATCTCCGACACGGCATCCCCCGACAGCCGGACCGACTCGGACACGACGTACTGCCGGATGGGGGCCTCGAGCGCGCGCACCCAGACCTTGACTGCCGGCGTCCGCTTGGCAGCCACCCGCAGCTGCCGCGTCACCAGGCCGATTGTCGATGCCGGCACATAAAAGGCCGACATCTCGGAGCCCGTCTCGCTCGTCGCCACCGAGATGACCGAGCCGGGGCCCTTTTTGTGGTGGGATTTGGACTTCTTTGACTTCTTTTTGGGGAGCGTCTGGTCCACGGGAATGCCCGACTGCTGGGCAATGATCTGGTTGCGCCGCAGAACGGCAGCGGCCGCGCGCGTCTCGTTGACATACTTTTGCAGCCCGCGGTCCCAGTACTGCGCCACGTGGTACGGCAGATTGTGGTGCACCGGGTGTGTCGGGTGTACCTGCCAGTCGCTCGGCAGCGGCAGCTGTGCGTTGGGGACATTCATCAGGTGGTCGTTCTCCCACCGGCGGCGGTGCCGGGTGCCCTCTTGGCTGCGCTGCAGCGACTCACGGTGTCTCGGGCTGCTCACACCGAATCCCGCGCCGCCGCCGTACATGCCAAAGGTGGCACGCGAGAGCTTGGCGGCCTTGACGGGCGTCGGCACATCAAGGTCGGCGCCGGCGGCACGCATGGCCCGGGCGTGCAGCGTCTTCTCAAAGGTGCTCTCGAGCGTCTCGAGCGTGCCAATGGTCGTCGGGGCGGACTCGAGGGTATCGGCGGACTCGGCGACGGAGTCGGCCTTGAGGATGATGCGGGTGCGCGACGGTGTGATTACGGGTGTATCAGCGGGCCCGGGAAGGCTAGGCGGGGGCTGGACGCAGTACTCGGCTGGTACATGGACGGACTCTGCAATGAGTTTCTGTCCCATGGCCTGGACGGCCTGGTGGGCCTGGGCCTGAGCCTCGGCCCCGGCAGACAGAGACTCGCGGATGCTGCGCGCCCACTCTTCGGTGCGGTCAAAGACGTCTGAAGACTCCATGATGTGTGCTGTTGTATTCCTGTATCGCTTGGTTGGTGATGTTGTGGATGTAGATGTGAGAGAATAGAAGAAAAAGAGATGATTATCTACCGAGGAAAAAGAACCTGGCAATAGCAGACAATAGCAGACAATAGCAAAAATAGCCACCAGCCCAGCTCGAGCCCTAATTCGATGTTGGGATGTGTTGCCTAGTTCCCAGCTCGAGTACTTGTGAAGATGTGCTTATCAGTGTGCTCAACAAAGAGGTGATCCGCCACTCTTGTTCCTCACATTGTCCTGGCGGTATTACTGTAGTAGAGTCCTGGTATTGCCTCCGCACTCTCCGTGTTGAGTCATCAAGGTCAGTGATGGAGACCATAGAGATAGGCGCTGCAGTAGCGCCACTGCAGGCCTGCCCCTCCATGATAGGCCTGGCCCCCTAAGCTCATTATACGATAAGATATTTCGTATCTTGGATATGCCATAAAGCGTTAATAACTTGGCTTAAATGCATAGTGCTAGCGCGCTCACCTTGGCTCGCCAGCATACCCTGGATATAGCGGGGGAGCTCTTGCCGACATCCGACACGACCGCTCCTAACAAGCACCTGGAGCGCTAACTCCGGGGCCATAGCTCATAGCTGCTATCTTAAGATACAGGCCGTGCCAACGCCCGCCCCAAGGTCTGCCAATCCACTGTAATTATTGGCTTGCTTTAGCGGCATCGACTTTGAAATCAACATCACGACATCACGGCACCACGGCAGCACGACACAACATCCTCACCACCAAACGTTGCGAATAGCTTTACGTCCGGTCCACCAATTTGCAGTCGCACTTCTCTGACCGGACGAGCCGTGACCCAGCCTCTTTGCTTGTTAAATGCGACAATGGCCTACGTCGTGCCCATCCACCGGTCCAGCAGCGTCCGGCATGCTCTCCGGGTGAAGCTCTTCTCGGGTGACGAGGAGTGTCTGGCCGTAGCGTGA
This sequence comes from Ophiostoma ulmi, assembly GCA_029298715.1. Lineage (NCBI taxonomy): Eukaryota > Fungi > Ascomycota > Sordariomycetes > Ophiostomatales > Ophiostomataceae > Ophiostoma > Ophiostoma ulmi. The sequence goes on along the minus strand of JANSLN010000002.1, from coordinate 416,611 downwards.
GTTGAATTGAATATCTTGCGCCATGTAGCCGCTGCATAGCTCAAGCAGGAACTGACTTTCCAGCAAATCCAACCGCGTCGAGATCTGGCGCTTCACAGAGCACGACGAGCTTGTCCTTGCCCATTCCCAGCGCGTCTATGGCACAATCAGCATGCTCCAGGCCCTGCGGCCAAAAGACACTGCCACCGAGCTGCTCTTTGTCGGCACCGACCGCTTTGACTTTTTTACGCTCGCCTGGGACCCCGCCCTCCAGAGCCTCCAGACCGTCGACCACTTTTACGACATTGGCGAGAAGCACCTGCGCGACTCCCAGAGCCAGGACCGCTGCATAGTCGACCCCTCGGGCCGCTACATGTCTCTGCTGCTGTGGGAAGGCGTGCTGTGTGTGCTGCGCATGAAGAACAGGCCCAAGAACACGTCGCGCAACACCGCCGCCGCCGACAGCCTCGACTGGATGGAACAGGTGCGCCTGTCCGAGATGTTTATCAAGGCCAGCACTTTCTTGCACTCGGAGACGGGCCACCCCAAAGTCGCCTTCCTGTACCAGAGCCAGTCGGACCGCAGCGAGACCCGGCTATCGTCGTACCGCCTGACGTCTGACGACGCCAACGCAGTCGTCTCGCGCTTTGATGCCAACCGCGACCGCGAGCTCAACGAAGACCTGCGGGACATTGGCTCGGCTCTGCTGATTCCTGTCCAGGCAGACGAGAGCGAGCGCCGGCACAACTTCCGCGGCACCAGCACGAACAACAACAATAGCAACAGCAACAACAATGACGGCGAGCCACACTTGGGCGGCCTGTTGGTCGTGGGCGAGACACGGCTGATCTACTACGACGGCACCACACACAACAAAATCGAAAAGGCAACAAGTGTACCCGCCGTTTACGTGGCTTGGGCCCAGTACGACCGCACACACTACTTGGTGGCCGACGACCAGGGCACGCTGCGTCTGCTCACGCTCATCACAAAGGGTCCCGTCGTGACGCGCCTCGATATCCGGCCAATCGGCAAGACAACACGGGCCACGACTCTGGTCTACTACCCGTCAAAATGCATGCTGTTTGTCGGCTCGCACTCGGGAGACTCGCAGCTGTACCGTATCAGCCTGAGCGGTGACGCAACACCCTCTGGTACAACCGAAGGCGACGGTAAAAAGCCGGCGGCATCTTCGTACTGCCAGTTAATGCAGTCGTTTACTAATGTCGCCCCAATTCTTGATTTTTCCGTCGTCGATATGGGCAGCCTAGATAGTGAGAGTGGTATTGCCAATGAGTACTCGTCTGGCCAGGCGCGTATTGTCACGGGCAGCGGCGCATTCAAAGACGCCAGCCTGCGCAGTATACGGAGTGGTGTTGGTCTCGAGGATGCAGGTATTCTAGGCGACTTTTCCCATGTCCGCAACCTCTACTCGCTACGGCTCAACCCAGCTACAACACCGCCGAACAAGGTGGACACGCTGGTCGTGTCCTTCCTGACCGAGACGCGGGTGTTCTCGTTTGATGCTGACGGTGAGATTGAGGAGAAGGATACTCTGCTGGGCAGCAGCCTGGACCAGCAGACTCTGTGGGCATCCAACGCTACCAGAGGATCGCAGAATCTGTTGCTCCGCGTCACGTCGGATGCTGCAACCTTGATCGATACCGACAGCGGCGTGACCGTGGCTACGTGGTCGCCGCCAGAGGGCAAGTCCATCATCAATGCATCCGCCAACGACAAGTGGGTGCTGCTCTCCGTCGACGGCACGCTGCTTGTGTCTTTGAGTCTCGACAAGGATTTGGCTCTGGCTGCCCGGAACGACTTTTCAGGCACAGACCAGATCGCCAGCATCCATGCCGCGCCCAAGCACGACGACGTTGGTGTTGTGAGCATGTGGACAGCCGGAACCGTCACGATTGTCAACCTCTCGACTCTGCTGCCGGCCGGCAATAGCGTGCCGTTCCGGTCCAAGAACGACTCGACTTCTGTCGCTCGCAGCATCGCGCTGGTCCAAGTCATGCCGCCACAGCTGGCCGGGCCTACGCTATTTGTCGCTCTCGACGAGGGTACAGTTGTCATGTTCTCATTCAACGAGAAGGACAGCACGCTATCGGCTCCTAAATCTACCATCCTGGGCATCCACCATGCCAACCTACACTTGCTGCCGTCGCACGACGAGTCCACCAAAGACATGTACAGCATCCTTGCTACGGCGAACCATCCCAGCTTGATCTACGGCTCCGAGGGACGTATTATTTGCGCCGCAGTTACGGCACAAGATACGATATCGGTGTGCCCTTTTGACTCGGATGCATTCCCAGGTGCTGTCGTGCTGGCCTCACCAACCGAGATTAAGCTCGCCAATGTCGACACAATGCGGCGCACGCACGTGCAGACTATCCCTATGGGCCAGACGACTCGGCGCGTAGCCTATGCGCAGAGCGAGCGCGTGTTTGCGCTGGGCTGTATTGGACTCGAGGTGGCACGCGGTGTTGAGATCTCAAAGTGTTCCATCAGGCTGGTAGATGATGTGCTATTCCAGCCCGTAGGCAAGCCCTTGCCGCTGTCTGGCGACAAGGAAGAGTTTTTGGAGAGCCTGATCTGTGCCGAGCTGCCCGATGCACAGGGTAACCTGACTGAGCGGTTCCTTGTAGGCACGTCCTTCAACAGCAACACTGATGGCGCTTCTGCGTCGTATGGCAACGATCCCGACGACACGAGCACCATGGGTCGGCTGCTGGTCATCGGCATTGACAGCGAGCGCAATCCTTACATTGTCTCAGCACACCGTCTGCGCGGTCCTTGTCGTAGCTTGGGTGTGCTGTCGGATGGCGAGTCCAGGCTAATTGTGCTGGGTCTCACCAAGACGGTGATCGTCGCCGAGTACACCGAAATGTCGGTGGGCACGCAGTCGCGGCTCAAAAAGGTGGCGTCGACGCGCGCATCGACTATGGTGATTGACATTGCCGTCAATGGCCGCTACATTGCCATTGGCGATATGATGAAGTCGACGGCTGTGGTAGAGTACGTTCCGGCTGTCGCGGCTAGCCAGCCCGGCGACGAAGACGAAGATGAGGACGAAGACGAGGACGATGCGGCGAGGCTTAGAGAAAAGGATAAAAAGTACCGGTATATGAAAGCGGCCGGCGACAAAAGCTCCAAGAAGAAGGAAGCCCAGCCGGCACAGCTGGTACAGGTGGCACGCAACTACCAGGCAAACTGGACCACCGCAGTCACTTCTCTTGGCAGTGTAAAGTCTTCCAAGGCAAAGAACAACGACGCAATGGACACAGACACCGACGACGAGTCGGGCGAGTCCGACGAAAAGGAAGGCCTGTCATGGCTCGAGGCAGACGCATACGGTAACCTGTCGGTACTATCGTACAACAGCCAGGGCGTGACGGCCGAGGACAGGCGGCGGCTACGTGTCACGAGCGAGATGAACCTCGGCGAGATGGTCAACCGCATCCGGCGCGTCGATGTCGTGCCGATCAATGCAGAGACGGCCATGGTGTTCCCGCAAGCGTTCTTGGCAACGACCGAGGGCGGCGTTTTCTTGTTTGGAACCGTTACACCGGCAGCGCTGGATCTGCTGCTGCGCCTGCAGTCGCGACTCGAGACAGTGGTCAAGGGACTGGGCACGACCTCGTTTTCATCGTACCGCGGATTCCGCAACACTGAGCGCGAGACGGCTGAGCCGAACCGGTTCCTGGATGGCGAAATGCTGGAGCGGTTCCTTGATTTGAACGACGAGCAGCAGCAAGAGGTGGCCGAGGGTCTTGGGCCGAGTGTCGAGGACCTGCGCGGACGGATTGAGGAGCTCAGACGGATGCATTAGATTTTGATTTTCAATTAAGGCGTTTTGGTATGGACGATTAAGCATATGATAGCGGTTATTTTATTTTAGTCACCATTTAACGGAATATTGAATATCGACGCATACATGGATGTGAAACGAAGCATTCAAAGTGGTGATCGATGTAAGTGAACAAGAGTAAATATGTGGCTGAGGCATGTGGCTGAGAGACAAAAAGCCAGCCGGTCTTACGGATTAGAGTGGAGACAGCTTTGGCCGCGAGAGCTTCAACGACGCATTTCGGGCAGGACCGGAAATCTGTGGCAGCGAGGCCAGACCCATATGTAGCTAGCCAATGAGAAGCCTGCAATTTGCTATTTCTCTTTAGTCTTGCACTACTGTCGAGAGTGAATAATGCCTCAGGCCACGATTTTCTGTAGTGGCGCCCCAATTGGCAAGCGAGGAATTGGGGGGATCAGAGAGGAGCCCGACTAACGAGGGAAGCTCCATTGGCCATGACCGCCAATTGGGAAAAAGCGAAAAAAGCAGTAACAAGCAGGAAGGAGGAAAAAAACCTCAGCCGACACCACCTTGCACCTTGCACCTTGCACTTGCACCTGCACCAACCAACCACCACCACCACATCCACCCTTCTCTCTAATCTCTAATTCTCGATCCACGAGTTCCGGGCTTTTGCTTTTTGCTTGTCCGTGATTGAGTTGTTTCTTTGAGATCGACTTTTGTTTACTCGACATCGACCTCGACTTCCGACCTCTCTCCCTCCTCTCCTCCGCCCCTCGATCACCACCACCTACCTCTATTCACAATGGCCCCCCTCTCAACGGCAACCCGCGTCCTGGCGCGGTCGGCTCGGTCACCACTCTCGGCTTCCATCAACTCCGCCTCTCCCGTCGCCAACACATCATCACGCCTGGCCGCTGTTGCCGCCACCCCCTCTCCCTTTAGCACATCTGCTTCGCGCGCCGAGGGCGCCTCGGCAGCGGCTTTCAAGAGCCCCTTCCGCGGCACCTCCAAGGGCGACTCGCCGCCCAACTTTGGCGACTACATGTCCAAGAAGAGCGGCAACACCAATGCTCTGTACGGCTACTTTATGGTCGGCGCCATGGGCGCTCTGTCCGCCGCCGGTGCCAAGTCCACCATCCAGGGTGCGTCTCTTACATTTGTCTTTACACTACTTTGACTGTACACCACTTTGAAGCCTAGATCTAACAATACAGAATTCCTCGTCAACATGAGCGCGTCTGCTGATGTTCTGGCCATGGCCAAGGTCGAGGTCGACCTGAACACGATCCCCGAGGGCAAGAACGTCATTATCAAGTGGCGCGGCAAGCCCGTGTTCATCCGCCACCGTACCGAGAGCGAGATTGCCGAGGCCAACTCGGTCAACATCCAGAGCCTGCGCGACCCCCAGGCCGACGCCGACCGTGTCAAGAAGCCCGAGTGGCTGGTCATGCTGGGTGTGTGCACGCACCTGGGTTGTGTGCCCATTGGCGAGGCCGGCGACTACGGCGGCTGGTTCTGCCCCTGCCACGGTTCTCACTACGACATCTCTGGCCGTATACGAAAGGGCCCTGCACCGCTCAACCTCGAGATCCCCACATACGACTTCCCCGATGAGGAGAACCTGGTCATCGGTTAAGCTTTGATCAGCTAAAGTTGATGTTGCGTGGATGCGTCGTGGTTAGCGGTCGAGAGTCAAGACTCGTCTCTGACGAGCACCAAATACTAAACTAGAAAAACATGTACGAGTACATACATCTGGGGAGGAGGGTGGTTGGGCAGTAGACCATATTTTGCCATTGTTGCTTTTATTTTTGTTTTCCGCATATTTTATCCCATTTACACTATTATTATTATCTTGCCACAGCCGGTCAGACAAAAATATAAGAAAATCAAGTTATCAAATGCCGAGAGAGGTGAGATGATTTGATATGGAAAAGAATTCACGAAAAGTATATGGAAGACAAGCGATGGTGAACGAGTCGAGTGCTGACTCAGCATACTGGTGATGTCTTTGACAATTGTGTAGGAAGTAATCTTCAATGCTAGGTATTGAATATACTATTGAATAAGCAATTTGCCATTCTTCTACTGAAAGAATCTTATGTGATACCTCATTTATAGTTTTATTGATGAGTGCATCAAGCACGATCAATGCCACATCGCTTCATCTTGCCTCGTCCGATATTCGATGACAGCTACGATATGTGATGAGAGCCATCGAGTGAATGATAGAGGCTATAAGACAATTACTATATTAAACAATAATCCCAGCCAAGAGTTACTCCAAGATCACACTCATCCAATCTCGCATCTCGTCATCTCAGCTGCCGTGTATCATCGTCCTGTCACAAGTAGATGGACGTCGTCACAGGAATTCTCCGAGTCTTGAGCCTCTGTCAGATAATGACAAGGTAAATAAATAAATTTAACGTCATTTATACTTGGAATCGAGGAAGAGAAGCCGATATCCCGCTGCTAACCCCCCTCAACCTTGATGCAGCTCACAGACCTGATACATGCGACGTGCCATCGGCAGTATGATGATGACCAAACCGTCAAACAGTCAAGCATCGTTTCCAGCGCTTTACCGCCCGGGGACAAAATAGCCTATAGCAGGTACTTATGCTGGTTTACATTGCGTGCATTCTTTGCATTCTATGTGCATTTTCGTCATGTTGAACACATTTCAAAATTGGGGTTTGTCATTGAAAATGCGACACATTCGGCTTTGATTTCCATAGGTTTCTACTCGCATCAAAGCATCAATCAAAACTATCATCAACAAGATACAGATATAAAATATCAGCTACAGTTACAGTCAGCCGATAGTATACAATGGCTTAGCGTTGTGTGGTGTTTGATATCGGATATCATGGCACCACGACATTGACATCTCGTGTTCCACCCCTGCCTCGACGTCTGTTCTAGTCTGTTTTCTGGTCTGTTCTTGGCTTTTGTTTTCACATTATTCAACGCTGTTAATAGTCTGCTTAAAGCTGCCACTCTCAATGCGACTGACAGGGTCGAGTGCCGTATCGTGGGGAAGTAGTATCCAACGCCGTGACCTTGCCTCCTTGTCCTGGCGCTCGAGCACCATGACAAGACAGACCATCTCGATCCGGAGTGACGATAGCCGAACCGACCCCTTGTCTGCTGCCTTTTGTCATTATCACTTTCCCATGTCTCCTTTTCTTTTCTTGCGAATCCCATGTCTTTCTACGTGTCTGCCTATATCGATACCGAGCAGTCTGATCAAGGATTGAAAATGGCAGATCACGGAGTGCAACGATGCTTATGCACTCCCCGACGCTGCCGTCTGATCTGGTCTTTCTTGGTCTTTCTCTGCCTTTCTTCTCTATCTCGCTTCGTTCATTTGTTTTTGATTTTCTGGTTGCGTTGCTTTGTTCTAACTCGTACCGTCTCGACTTGCTCCTCCTACCCCTGGTTGTCAACATGCCATCAACCTTATTTCTCTTGTCTCTTGTCTCTTTTCTTTAATCTTTTTTCTTTAATATCTTTTCTTTAATCTCTACAGACCTCTAAACATATATAGCCTTGATCTTCTCTCTTTCTTTCTAATTCCACCTAGTCTTCAGTCCTACTCATCCGCTCTCTTGACACCCACTGTGCTCTTCTTTCGTTTCTCTACAGTTCTGTGAACTTACACTCTTTTTTTACGTTCATTATATTAATAAATTTAAAGGCCGGCCTTTTTTCAATTCACTCCTTTTTACTTTACACCCAAAATGAAGACCACTTCCACCCTCTTCGCCCTTGTTGGTGCTGCCACCGCCCGCGAGATCTCTCTCTACGGCGCCGTCCTCAAGCGTGAGGTGCCCCAGGAGCACGCCCACCAGGATGTCCTCAACATTGTCAACCCTATCCTGCAGCAGGACAACCCGCTGGCCATTCAGGATGTCGTCTTTGGCCTGCTCGGCAATGCCGCCGCCGCCAAGGGCGCGCCCAATGTCCAAAACCTTGACTGCCTCCAGCAGATCATTGCCGACCAGGTCTTTACCAATGCCAAGGCCGCCGGCGATATCACAGGCATGTCCAACGCTATCATCTACCGCGCCCTCGAACGCAACACGGGCTCGGTCGGTCTCGCCTCGGTGCTCTGCAACCAGACCGCCGTGAACCCCGAGATTGCTGCCATTACGCAGCACCAGGACCCTGCGTCGTCGGCCGCCTCGGGCAACAAGGCCATTGCCCTCAACGTGGCCAAGCAGATTGCCTCGGTGGGCGGCGACCCGACTCTGGCTATTGGCTCAGGCACCTTTGCGCCTGGCGAGATTGGCGACCCGACGGGTGCTGGCAACACGTGCGATGTGGCCACAGACAATGACGGCTGCATCAACTCGCAGAACCTGCTGGTTCCTGACGTGTCTGCTGCCGAGATTGCTGCCGCCGTCGCTGGTATCGCTGCCGGTGGTGATGATACTGCTGCCGACGGTGCCGCCAAGGCAGGCAATGCCACTGCTTCCGAGGCTACTGGTGCTGCCGGCCAGGTCAACGTTCAGTCTTTTACCGGCACTCTTGGCGGTGCTGCGCCCCCGGTCGTCAGCTCGGCCGCCAACGCCGACCGTCCCTTTTCCGTTGACGGCTCGACCTTTGTGAACCAGGGCGCCGCCCTGCAGCGCTCGTGCTCGGTGCAGCACAATGCCTGCGCCACGGCTGCCAACTCGGGCCAGATCGACGGTGGTGTTGGCCAGTGCGAGACCCAGCAGACGGCCTGCGAGGCGGCCACGGCTGCCAAGAGCAAGTTCAAGAAGATGCGCCGTGCTGCGCTGGACTTTGGCTCGTGCTCGAACCCTGCTATTGAGTTTGCTGCCGGCCTGGACGGCCGCAAGGAGAACTCGTTTGCGCCCGTGGACTCGGCCGACTTCAACCACGGCTCGGCGCTGAACATCAAGGTGATTAGCGGGTTCATTTGCGGCCAGCTGAGCTCCAAGTGCGATGCGGCGGCGGATGCGGTGGCTGCGTGCAATGCGGCCGATACCGCAGCACAGGCAGAGACGGGCCAGGCGGCGGCTGATGCTTTCAACAGCGCCCTGGGCGTTTCGGCATAAACACACGGCACTGTTACTTGTATCACGTTTTATTTTTTTTGTTAGTCTTGTTGATTTATGATGAGTCTAGGTTGTAGGAGGTAGCTTGGCAAACACGAATCTCTTTTCTCTCTCTCTCTCTCTCTCTCTCTCTCTCTCTCTCTCTCGCTTCTTTTTTGTCAACATAAGTGAATTGAATCGTCAAAATTAAATCTACATAAACAAGAGGACATCGACTCTACTCAGCATACCCGGCACAGTGCCCGCACAGCTCCCAGTCTGCGCCTGCCGTCTGCCGCCACGACGATTGTGCCACCATTTCCAGATCCTCAATCTCGTCGCGCCCGCTCTTGGAGTTTGACGACGGCGTGCGCCGCGACGCAGTGACGCGGTAGACGGCGGCGACGGCCATCAGGTCGATCTGCACGACCTTGATGCTGTGGAACTTGTAGGACAGCAGCGGCTGCATTTTCTCCAGGGCTTCCTCGGCATTGTCTTTGCCGGCAATGGGGCCCGAGATGTGCGAGCCGCTGTCGTCGTCGACGGGGATGAGGGGCGACGTGATGACGACATCCTTGGCCATGAGGGCGGAAGCCGTAGCGGGCTCGTCGCAGAGGGCGCGCCAGAGCTGGGTGTCCATGGCGCGGCCGGCGGCGACGTTGCGCTGGAGGATGGTGCTGAGGCGGCCGTTGTTGTCGGGGCCGACGTCCTGGGTGGACATTTCCGCAATCTGGCTGTACGGGCTATCGTTTGTGATTCCGAGGATGGTAGGCATCGTGGTGGTTTTGGTGAGTTATTTGATTGTTTCTTTGTTTGTTTTCTCCTCTATTTGTTTGCTTCTCGCAAACTTTTGTGATCTTGACTGGATGATTCTTGGTTTTGATTTCAACTCTTTTAAACTCGTTTCTCAATATCGAGAGTCCGACAGCATCATATACATCTATATATCTTCAGCTATTTTTACTACGTAGTATTATACACTACAGCAGTACAGGTCATTCGACGTTGACGTCTGTCGATGTTGCTGCCGTCTTTTACATGTCGACGTTGTCTCTCGTACAAGTGTTGACGTCAGTGGCTCGCCTGGTGATCGCCCTGCCCACCACACAGCAGACAACGCTGTCACACATCCGTCACTTGGTCACCATGTACTCGTAGTCACTTGTATTTGCTTGTACCCAAGTGTCTGCATCATCACGTCGGAGAATAAATCAGCCAGTCAATTGAAGATACATAAACACATAGACAACGTTTGAGATAAACAAGGATATGCCGTTACACATGATCGCGATCGATGATGCAATCTCTCAAAATAATGGAAAGACAAAAGACACTGCCTAGCAGACGACATTTACACCCCCTGCAATGGTAATCGTCGCTTCAGCCTGCATAAAATGCACCTGGTCCGGTGACACATTTTGCACAAAGTCGGGGTCGGCAAATGCGCGCGCGGGCGTGTCGGCGTCGGAGTATTCAAACACAGCAATGCCGTCGTATGTCTGCAGGCCGGCCACAGCCTCTGCCGGGCCCGTAGCAGGCTGTGTGCGAATCTTTACCGTCAGCTTTTATTTGCATAATTTATTTGTGTATTATTGCTCAGATAAGACCTCTACCTGCTTATAGGCTATGCCGTGCTTCTCGGCCCAGGTCTTGACGAGCGGTCCATGGACGTCTGCCCAGTGCTTGTAAAAGTCGTCGAGGGACATGCCGTCCTTGCGCTTGAGGAAGAAGAGCATGGAGTACATTGTGCTGGAACTTTATTATATTATTGAATTATTATATTATTGAATTATTGCTTCTGTGGCTGTTTTCTATATCTAGATCTTTATCGTCTTATTTAAACTTGTCTCGCCAAAATGCACATCACGGCGTTAACAGGTCCGGAGACCAGTCGGAGACAAGGATAACCATACCCGTAGACTCCAATATGATGAGTTATATAGTTAAAAGAATAAATTGGTAAAATAGATTAATTGTCCATCTCTTAGTCACCGGCTGTCAATAAAAGAAACAACAACAACAGGAGAGGGCATCCTCCAGATATATTCCACAGAATGGAAACGCCACTGATATCTACTTGATGGAAACATTGCGACAGAAACATCAACAGAAAAACATAACGAAAAGGGAAGAACCAGACAAAGACAACAAATGATCACCTAGTACCATCCATACTTTTCATTGTCGACCCAGTCGACCGTCTCCGTCACGACACCGTCCTCGCTGCTCCGGTTCCACATCAGACTCGCAATGCTGTCCTTTTCCCGGTCAACCTCCTTGTATGGAATGCCTGTGCGGTCCGCCAGCAGCTTCTGCGCCGGTGTCGGGTTCCACATCTGCACCGAGCCGCAGTGCCATTCGGCCGCCTCTGCCTGGGCCATGCGCAGAATCGCCGCAAAGCCGTCCACGTGATCCTGCGACACGGGCACCTCGTCGGGGTCCAGTGGGAAGTCGTCGTCCAGGTGCTCGAGCACGACGTGCAGAATATACAGCGTGTTGCCCTCAATGGTCTTGAGGCCGCCGTAGTAGCCGCGCGTCCAGATGGCCCAGATGGTGCGCTCTTTTTGGCCGTCGGCCGTCTTGAGCGAGCACATGGCACCGCGCACAGTGGGCGTCTTGCCAAAGATGTGCTTGGTCATGTAGTCCTCGCGCATGAGGTGCCACAGCATGGTGTTGAGGTCGGGCACCAGGGCGACGCTGGGGCCGTGCGTCGTGGAGGTGTCCCGGGCCAGACGGGCAGCACGGCGCGACAGACGGTCACGCAGCAGGCCGACGTCAATGGGGCACAGCTCGGCCAGCTCGTGGTAGCCCAGTGCAGACACCTCGAACGTGTCTTTTGTCTCAATCTTGTCCTTGCTAGCGGCAGGGGTAAAGGTCAGGTGAGTACTGGGAAAGACAGCCCAGCCCTTGCTGGCATAGTATGTCTTGCCAATGTCCGAGTACAGCACGCTGAACAGCGTCTTGGTGGGATTCGTCGCAGCCGAGTCGACGTGTGCGCTGGACTCGACCTGCCACGTCTTGAGCTTCTCGCCCAGCTCCGTCAGCATGCGGCCGGCATAGCCCTTGCCGCGGTAGGCCGGGTCGGTGAAGACGGATGCAATGCCGTGGGCAATGCCGTCGACGATGACGGGCTCAGCGGCACCGGCAGGCAGCGTGGCGGCCATGCCATGCTTGCGCAGGGTCTCGCATGACGAGTAGATGGGGCGCTCATTGGGCGGCAGAGTCGAGTCGGTCAGGATCCAGTGCGTCGTACCGCAGTTCATAGCCAGCGGCACAGTCTGGAGGTAAGCCTCGCGCTTGACGTAGCCCTCGAGGGACAGAGCGCCGCCCCAGATCTGATGGTGGCCGGTCCAGACGCGGCGGCACTCTTCGGGGGTCGGGAGTGCGAGAGTGAGAGTCGGCGCATCGGCCGATGGCAGGTCAGCAGCAGTAGAGCCCATTGTGGTGGATGAACGTATTATGAAGATGTGAATATAGTAGGATGGGAGCAATGGAAGACGGAGAAGACCCAAGAAGAAAACCCAAGAAGAACGAGAGAAGCCAGATGATCTCAAGGATGACTGTGTTAAGTACGAGATAGGAAGGAGAAGCCGATTCGGAAACAGCTGGTGCGGAGGGGCGGGTCACGGACTATTGGGCGGTTCGTGTGCGTGTAGGTAAAAGATTGAGGGTGGAAGATGGGTGCGAATTGAAGACTGGAGAAGTCAATAAGAGATTGATATGGATTGACGATGGATCGATGGTGGGAATAGGTGAAGAATAGATAAAATAAAGTACAAAGATGGCAGTCTACTCAAATAAAGTCGGAATAAAGATGTGTACAATCCAACAGTCTACAAACTGGGAGAGACAAAGAGATGATAGACGACGATAGTCTACTCGTGGCAAGCTAAAGACAACTGACCGTATTTATATCTTAGACCGTATTAGTCTGCAGTAGCAGTTGTACAGGGTTCTTGACTCGTGATAACTGACTTGTCGCAACGGCAGCTGTTGCGTTGCCAGTGCAGTTGTGCCGAGTTGATATCGGCATAGGATGGGACTTTTTGTGACAGTGAATAAAATAGTAGATAATAAACAAACATAGATAAATAGAATAAGTAAATAAGTAAAATAATTAAATAGAAGACGGCAAAGATAGTGATACAAGACGATACAAGACGCGGATATACACCAGGGCAGCTTGTCCCAAAGGAGGAGGTCAAAGACGCATTGATGTCGGTACACCGTGTTTTTTGTAATGCTATTTTAGATATATTTTATATTCTGCTGACTTGTTTGTTAATTATTGACCGTCTGTAGCATTTAACATTTAACACTTTAGTTTTATATGAATTTCAGTTGAATTTCAGTTGATTTTATTGACTTTAAAGAGTCACCAGCACATATAAATGATTTATTATTTGACATCTAAAAAGGCACAAAATAGACTGCAAGGAATCGACGGAACCGGCATTGGATCGCTACCAAACACAATGAAGCGAGTTGACCTCGAGATCATCGATACCATCCCTGGTGCCTTGACGTACAAATACACAAGCGGATGCACGCGGGGATGCTCACTAGCTACACTAGCTAAGCCGACAATAGGCGGCCCACATGTGATCCGAGTCAGACCGCGACAGACCTCTGTCAGCTACGGTGAAGAGTCAAGCACTAAATAGGCAAGAGCGTGCACATCTTCTGTACATGTCTAGGAAGAAAGAGCTCTGCACTCGCACACGCACTCTTTTTTACTCTACACTGCACACTGCTCTGATGCTCATGATAACTCGTCAGTTTGGTCTACATCTTTTCTGTATAGATACATTTTTGAACCCAGATTTATTGCCGTCCGTATCATCCTTCCGTAGCAAAACAAGCAAACAGTAAACGGTAAACAGTAAACAGCAATCACCAAACAGCATCAACCAAGACGCAAGATTCAGAACAAGATCTTGCGGCTTAGTGACCGTGCCCGTCGTCCTGCTGCTCGACAGGGTCCAGCTTGATCAGCGTGTCAATCCGCATAATGCTGATGCATGCCTCCACCGCACTCTTCAGCTGCCGCACCTTGCTGATGCTCGGCTCCAACACACCAGCCTTGATCTCGTCAACAACACGGCCCCGCAGCAGGTCCAGGCCGTAGTTCTTGTAGCCCTTCTTGCGTGCAATCGCCTTCTCGTCGTCCAGCTGCTGCTGTTTTGCCGCCGCCGCCTTGCTCTGTGCTGCCGCCGAGCCGGCAGAAGCTGTCTCGCCCGCACCGCTGCCGCTGGCATTGGCTGCCGCTGCTGCTGCCTCAACGGCCGCCGCCGCCGACGACGAGCCGCCCGCAGAACCGGCAGCACCGCTCACTCCAGCTGCGCCCGAACCCGCACCAGCACCAGCACCGTGGCCGCCAGCAACGGGCTTGTCCAGCACGCGCTGCGACAGGGCGTGCCGTGACCGCAGCTGGGCGACCAGCTCCGAGGCGTCCTTGGCCGCGTTGATGGCCAGGGTCTTGGGAATCACCAGCAGCGACTGCGCAAACTCGCCAATGGCCAGCTGCTCGCGCGAGCCGACAGTGCCCGCGTACTCCTCCAGGTAGATGTGCAGGGCCGTCTCGACGGCACCGCCGCCGGGCACAATGCTGCCGCTCTCCAGCGTGCGCTTGACGGCCGACAGCGAGTCGTGCACGGAGCGCTCCATCTCGTCGAGCGAGAAGTCGTTGGGGCCGCGCAGGATGATCGAGGCCGACGAGTGCACCTTGGTGCCCTTGATCAGAATGCACTCGTCGTCCGAGATGCGCTCCTGCGACACCTCCTCGGCGTGGCCCAGGTATGAAGCGTCGAACCGCTCGTCGCCGTTAAGGTCAGACAGCGTGCTCAGCAGCGTCGCGCCCGTGGCCCGCGCAATGCGGCGCAGGTCCTCCTTCTTGCAGCGGCGCACGGCCATGGCACCGCGCTCAATAAACAGCTTGAGGCACAGGTCGTCAATGCCCTTGGTGGTCAGGATGACGTTGGCGCCCGCCTTGAGAATCATCTCAACACGCTCAATCACCATGCCGGCCTCGCGCGCGCGGATCTGCTCCAGCTGCTGCGGGTCGTCGACGGTGATCTGCACGCCCAGCTTCATGCGCTCCTTTTGCAGGTTCATGTCCAACACTGCAATCTTGGCATCCGTTATCCGCGTGTTCATCGCCTGCGAAGCAACCGTGCAGTTGAGGGCGTAGCCCTTGACCAGGATCGACTCCAGCGAGCTCTTGCCGTGCGCCTTGAGAATGTTGACTGCCTTGACCGGGTACTTGGTCTCGCTGCGGTTGTTGGTCGACTTGACCGCCTGCATTGCGTCCACCACCATGTTGGCGAAAAAGTCAGAGTCCGAGCCGATAATCTTGCTGGACATGGACGTCTTGGCAATGTTGATGAGCGACTCGCGGCCCAGGTTCTCGACCTTGATGCTGATGTTGTCGTTCATGTACTTGATCGCCTCGCGCAGGGCCAGCCGGTAGCCTGTGATAATCGTCGTCGGGTGAATCTTGTTCTTCATCAGCTCGTTGGCGCGCCGTAACAGCTCTGCCGCAATCAGCACCACCGATGTCGTGCCGTCGCCCACCTCCTTGTCCTGCTGCTGTGCCAGGTCAACAAGGATCTTGCCTGCAGGGTGCTCGACGTCCAGCAGCGTCAGGATTGTTGCGCCGTCGTTTGTGACCGTCACGTCACCAATGTCGTCCACCATCATCTTGTCCAGACCGCTGGGGCCAAACGAGCTCTTGACCACGTTGGCAATAGCCTGTGTTGCCGAGACTGGGCTGTTAGTATGCTGGTTGTCTTGCTCCGAGTTTGTTCCTCTCGTCTTTTCCTTTTGTATCTTTCTCTTCTATAGCACCCTCCCCTTCCCCCTCTTCCTCCTCCTCTCTCTTTCCTCCCCCTCCTCTCTCCCTCCCCTCTCCTCTCCCTCTCCTCTCCCTCTCCTCTCCTCCCCTCCTCATCCTCACTCACCATTCTGGTCACGGATATCGGCGCCGGAAATCTTCTGTCCTCCCAAAAAGAGCGTCCCCTGCCGGGACTGCTCAAACATGGAAGCCATTATGTATGTGGTTGTGTGGTGTGCGTGTGCGTGGTCGGGAATATACTGCAACTACAACTCCGAAAAGTCGATATGTCAAGAGTGTTGTAGGTGAAGCTCCTTTTTGCAGCAAGGCAGAAATACTTACTGTGTGGCACTTTGTTTAGTTCACCGAAAAATAGGAGCTTCCCCTCTACTAGCCTGATTGTTACGGGTCTTCAACTGCACTACCGCGTATTACAGAGCTTGCCTGCTTGCCTAGAGTGCCAACTGTCTCCAGCCGCCGTCCAGGTTGCTGCTTGCTAGGAATAGGGGAAGAGGGGGGTGAGTTTTTAGACGGAAATTAGTTGATCCTTCCATTGGATTCTACGCTTCTACAGGCAGCGTATAATTCTAGAATAGGAAGGAACAACAATTACGGCAGAAAACAGTGCCTGCATACCCCACGGCTCACCGCCTGCTGTAACTGTAACTGAAGAGTACACTAACAAAAGATACACTAATACAAGAGATAAGCAGCCCCTCCCTCTATCGCTCCTCACGCTCTGCTTGTGCCTGATTGTCCAGCCTGAAGCCAGCTGACTCTTATAGTGCGGGGCAGCAGTCAGTAGGCGTAGATGTCGGACGCCGGCGTGTTGACGGCGGGCTAAACAGAAAAAATACAGAGCATTGGATTAAATTAAATGCACATATAAATGCTAAATTCACCACACCAAATAAAATATCTCCAAGATGAAAGGTTGACGACGACAAACGAGTTTTGTTGCAGCACACGAGTAAACAAACAACGGTCTTGTATTTTGTGCCGTGGCTCCTCTTCGCTCCGTTGCTCTTTCACCAGTCAAAGGTCAACGTTGACTACCCTTCAAACCTCACGATACCACTTTGACCTCACTTTGACGATCTCGCATCTCGACACCACATCTACATTCACATCCACGTCTTACACCACAATGGCGGACGCTACCGAACCCTCCAAGAGCGCCCTCAAGAAGGCCGAGAAGGCCGCCAAGATGGCTGCGGCCAAGGCTGAGAAGGCTGCCAAGCATGCTGGTAACACGTCGACCGTCGCCGTTGTTGGCGGCAAGAAGGCCGACGACATTATCGGCATCACTTTCAACAAGTCGGAGCACTTTGCCCAGTGGTACCAGGAGGTCGTTCTCAAGGCCGAGATGATTGAGTACTACAACGAGATTGCCGGCTTCTACATTCTGCGTCCCGCTGCCATGTACGTCTGGAACGTCATCCGCAAGTGGTTCCAGGAGCGCATCGAGCACATGGGCGTCGAGGAGACCAGCTTCCCCATGTTCCTGTCGGCCAAGTCGCTCGAGAAGGAGAAGGACCACGTCGAGGGTTTCGCACCCGAGCTGGCCTGGGTCACCAAGGCCGGTGACAAGGATCTCGAGGTGCCCGTCGCCGTGCGCCCGACGTCCGAGGCCGTCATGTACCCGTACTACTCCAAGTGGATTCGCAGTCATCGCGATCTGCCGCTGCGTCTGAACCAGTGGAACTCGGTCGTGCGCTGGGAGGCCAAGCAGACGACGCCGTTCCTGCGCGCGCGCGAGTTCTTGTGGCAGGAGGGCCACACTGCCCACGTGTCCGAGAAGCTGGCTGGCGAGGAGGTGCTGGAGATTCTGGAGCTGTACGCCGGCGTCTACGAGCAGCTGCTGGCCGTGCCCGTTGTGCGCGGCAAGAAGACGGAGAACGAGAAGTTTGCCGGTGGCTACTACACCACCACTGTCGAGGGCTACATCCCGACCAACGGCCGCGGTATCCAGGGCGCCACGTCGCACTGCCTGGGCCAGAACTTTTCCAAGATGTTTGACATTACCGTCGAGGACCCCAACGAGAAGGGCAAGCACATGAACGTGTGGCAGAACTCGTGGGGTCTGTCGACGCGTGTCATTGGCGTCATGGTCATGATCCACGGTGACGACAAGGGCCTGGTGCTGCCCCCGCGCATCTCCAAGATCCAGACCATCCTGGTGCCCGTCGGCCTCACGGCCAAGATGACGGCCGAGGAGAAGGAGGCCCACCTGGCCAAGTGCGAGGCCATCCTGGACAACCTCAAGAAGGACTGCCGCGACGTGCGCGCCGACATTGACACGCGCGAGGGCTACACGCCCGCCTGGAAGTTCAACGACTGGGAGCTCAAGGGCGTGCCGCTGCGTCTTGAGTTTGGTCCCAAGGACGCCGCCAAGGATGTTGTCAGCTTTGCGCGCCGCGACACCGGCGAGAAGGGCACCATCCCGCTGGCCGAGCTGGCCACGGCCATCCCTGCCCTGCTCGAGAAGATCCAGCAGGACATGTACGACAAGGCCGACAAGTCGTTCCGCGAGCACCGCCTCGTGATCAAGGATTGGAGCAAGGTCGTGCCTGCTCTGGACTCGCGCAACGTTGTGCTGATCCCCTTTTGCCTGGACGGCAAGTGTGAGGACCGCATCAAGGAGCTGACCAAGAGCGACGAGATTGTCGAGGGCCCCGACGGCCGCCCTGCCCCCTCGATGGGCATGAAGTCGCTGTGCATTCCCTTTGAGCAGCCCGAGGAGCCGATTGTCAAGGGCGAAACCAAGTGCTTGAACCCCGAGTGCACGCGCAACGCCGAAACCTGGACCATGTTCGGCCGCAGCTACTAAGCGGTCGAGAGCCGAAAACTAAATAAAATTAATAAAAAGCACAAAAGCACAAAAGCACAAAATATGGACGGTGTTGGGGATGTCTAGGACTGGATTACGAGGCACGACGGGATAAAATAGCGAGCAGATGGTATATCAAGAGTGCAATGTATTCAAAATAAAACGTTAAAACATTATAGAAATATTTGGCAAATGTGACAAAAGAGTCGAGAGATGCGAGTCTGCCGAGGAGCCGTTTCTCTAGAACCCCCCTTTGCCTTGGACTCGCTTGATGGCTCCAACTATGCCCTTGGCCCAGCTGAACCGCCCCGGGTCCACGCCCATGGCTCCCTCCGCCTCGCGGCCCTCGCGGTCCCGCCACACGCCGTCCTTTTGCGATAGTGCGCCGTACAAGTGCGTGTTCTGGTTGCGCCGCAGGCCCTCGATCCACATGGCGCACACCGCCGGGCTCTCCAGCATGACATTGACCTCTTGGCTGTGGTACCAGCTCTGTGTGTCCTGGTTGCCGCTGCCCATAATGCCAATCGTCTCGTCCACGATCATCAGCTTGATGTGGCAGTCCCGCTGCTTGTGGATCTGCGGAATCGGCCGCGTCTGGTCCTTGGCCACGTACCAGTGGTAGTGCAGGTGGCTCTTGCCCTTGTCCGACAGGCTCGCGTACAGCTGGTGCGCAATCATCTCGTTGGTGCCGCCCTGGCGCGGCAGCAGCTCGCCGGCGTCGTTGTAGCCGAGGCACACGTACACAATCACATCAAGGCCGCGCTCGCACGCCTCGCGGATGGCCGGCACCAGCGGCTCAGCATTGAGCGTGGGCGTCTGGATAAAGACGTTTTTGCGCGCGTGCTTGAGGGCCGACAGCCAGGCGGCGTTCTGGGGCTGCGCGACGGCGCTGTGCAAGGGCGAGCCAAAAGGCGGGCGGTTGACCATGGCAATGGGAAATGACGGCGGTGCCGAGACGGTGTCGTCGCGGGAAAAGAGGTAGGGGGTCATGACATCGCCGGCTGCGGCATCGGGCGCATCCGCCGGGAGCTTGTTGACGGTGTGGTTGAGCAGGCGGCTGACTGCCTGTGTCCGGGTCTCGCCGTTGTGTCCGCCGGTGACGGAGCCCTGGACGCGGGCAGTCTCGCCGGCAATATCATTGTCGTACTGCGGAATCTCATTTGTGCTCTGGGGCAGGACACTAGCGAGTTCTACTGCTGCTGGGCTCAGGGCAAGGTTGACTGGGGCGCGCGTGCCGGCATCGAGGAAGCTCCGAGTGGCGGCATCCGGGCCGTTGGGGACATTGGGCTCGAGCGTCTTTGCAGTTTCCGTCATGGGTTTGGCATCTCTGCTTGTTGCGGCCGTGCTGCTGCTGCCTGTGATAAAGTCGGGCGCGTCATCGTCGAGGCAGATGTTGGAAATGGCCACAGCATCAGGAACGACGGCGTCCTGTCCAGTTTTGGGCATATTGACTGTAGGGACATCAGGGACATCAGTTGCATCATTGGACAGCCACTTGTCTGTAGATGCGGCTGCTGATGTGGGCGTGGTTGCTCCCGCAGCCACGGCGGCAGCAGCAGGCGACTTGTAGCTCGGCAGCGGCGGCTCCATCTTCTTGTGCCACGACAGCAGTGCCATGTCGTAAAAGGAGTCGACAATGGCGCCCTCGAGGTGCACCATCATCTCCAGGTTGTCATTGTCCTGGATGTTGTTGCTCTGCACAATGGCAATGCGGCGGTCGACGACCATGTACTTGGCATGGAACGTGCCGACGAGCGGCTGGTGGTAGTTGATGACCTGCACGTCGAGGTTGGGCAGGTCGGCGGGCGACGGGATGCGCACGTCCTTGCCCGTGTACTCCTCGACGCCGACCTGGTGGTGCGGGTCGACGAGCTGCCGCGGGCTGCCGCGGTCGTACACGATCTTGACGACAATGCGCTTCGTGGGGTTGGCAGCTGCTCTCTTGTTGAGGTTTTTGAGCGCATTGGTGAGGTAGCGCGAGGCGACGCTGTCCTGCCAGTAGTTTGTGGCCAGAAACACCTCGTGGTCGGCACGCGCAATGACATTGGCCATGTGGCGCACAATGTCGGGAATGGTCGAGATGACGGTCAAGGGTACCGTGCCCGAGCTGCCGAGCAGCGACGGGCTGACCATGGCGCGGTCCGGGCTCTCTTCGACGATGGCGAGGACATCGCGGTAGATTTGCAGAAACAGAGTGCCCGGCTTGTGCTCGGCGGGCCACTTGCCGCACTGGGCAGCCCGGGCCATGTCGCCCTGTGATCCGGCGGCCTCGGATGTCTCTTCAGGAATGTACTGGTACTTGCCGTAGACCGAGTTCCAGGCGTCGCCGGGTGCCAGCGAGGGATTGACAGCGAGGCGCGCCGAGACGCTGTCATTGCTGGTACACAGCCCGACAATGGCATCACCAATGGGTCTATCCTTGAGTATATCCATCATAGATATAAGAACTGACGAGGATGTATATAAAATTTGATATAATGAAATCACATGTACGATCTGAATAATAGATCGATTGCCAAGAGATTTGGACTGGTCGATATGCAAGAGATGTGATGCCAAGAAAAAACGATGGGGATGCAGCCATTTAAGCTCCGGGGATGGTGATCCTGCACTCAGCAGCCCTATCAGACAGAGGAGCTGTCAGGAGCTATTAGGGAGCCAGGGAACTACAAAAACAGGAGCGAGGAACGAGGGTAAGCAGTAAGGACATGCTCCGAGCCGAGGCCAGCCAACCCCCGACACTATGGCCATTGGGGGCATACGTCACTTGAAGGTAGGTGAACTCTAGCTCGAAGAAGGACTGGCTTCTGCTCTTAGGCAATCAGTCACAGATCAGACATATATGCCACAACGAAAGAGAGCAATACTACGGCCGACCTTCTCTCTATACATTAGTCTCTATTGCTCCTCCCTCTCTACGCAAGCGATGTGCAAATCAAGCTTTTCCTAGCCGTGTTGAGTCTAGCGCACAGATGCCGCCCCAGGAATGCATGATGATGTGGAAGATGTCTGCAGACGGAGGGCTGTCTCTGTCTCGGTCTCGGAGTAGGCTGACAGGTGTGGCAGATGCAGGGTGTCTTATTTTTAGATTAGTCAAAGTTGTTGGATGCGAATGCCCTCATTTGCATCCAATTGGTGGAGGATAGATACAGCCGACTTACACAGAAGGTGGCAGTTGTAGAAGTGATTGAAGTAGTATAAGTGGGATGACGTCAGCAAGCCCACGTGGAATTGCCTCTACTAGGTTGACAGCTTCACATGGCGAGGTAGCAACATTATTCAGCAATAGCATTATAGTGGTAGATGGAACTCTGAAAGTCCGGGTAAAGCGGCATGATGTATAGAATAATAGAGCAGTAAATATAATATAATGCAGTGGTAAGCTATTGGAAAATATACAGTTTACAATGTAGACCGGTACTGAGCGTCCTCGTCAAGCAAGAGAACGGATGATACAGCAAAAGCAGAATGACAGAATGATAACATAAAAGACAGACGCCTACAGCTCGCCAATCTGGGGCTGCTGTGCCACCGCCTCCTTGGCCAGCTTGTCAAAGTCGGCAAACGCCAGCTCGTAGACAAATCCCAGAGTCATGCGCGCGTGCTGCAGCATGTGGTCAAACGACAGGTACTCAATCAGGTCGTCCGTCGAGTGGATGTGGTTGTCCGACAGCTCAAAGGCCGACTCAATCACAAACGCAGATGGGTAGCCTGCCTTGGACGCCGATGCGTGGTCCGAGCAGGCATAGCCGCACTTGGTCTCGACGTAGGGGATGTCGCAGTAGGCAACAATCACCTTTTTGATAAACTCGGTCAGGCCGGCATCCACGAAATCAACAATCACACCGACGCTCTCGACCTCGCCCGCGTCCAGCGTGCGCTGCACAAAACCAGTCATGTCCTGCTGCAGCATCGCGCGCACGTCATTGCCGGCCTTTTCGTACGTCGAGAAGATGGCCTGCGAGCCCAGCAGACCGCCCTCCTCGGCGCTGTACCAGTGGAATTCGAGCGTGTTGGGGAACTTGCCCGAGACAATCTTGTCCGACGTCAGCAGCACGCGCAGCGCCTCCAGGATGGTGACGGTGCCGGATCCGTCGTCGTCAGCACCGGGTGCCGCCAGAATGCTGGGCAGGAACAGGTTGATCGAGTCCTGGTGGGCACCGACGACAATAGTGCGGTTGGACTGGCCGGGGATGCGGGCAATGATGGAGTTCTGGCCCCAGGGGTGCTCAAAGTGCTTGACAGTGGCACCGTGCTTCAAGGCGCCCGACTCGCCCAGCGTCTTCTTGACCTGGCCCAGCAACCAGCCCGACGACTGGCGGCCGTAGTCGGACTTGTAGTAGCGGGTGTGGAACGACGTGAGCTTCTTGAGGTTGGCCTCGAGCTGGGTCTTGTCGAGCAGCTCAATGAGGGGGTCGACCTCAGCCTGCAGCGTGGCGTTGTTGGGGAAGACGGGCTTGGGCTTGGCTGACTTGGCCGAGAGGAGGCCGAGCTCGCGGTGCTCGGTAATGTCCATGAAGCGACGGCCCTCGCGCTTGAGCTCCCACTTTTCCTCCTCGGTAACCCAGCGGGTATCGCCGGGAGCGAGCTCAATCAGGAACTGCTCGGCGGCAGCGATCTCTGGATGCAGGTCGACAAGGTCGACGTTGGCGCTGTTGACGTCGACGAAGCGAGCGACAGCCGCAGGCAGCAGCAGGGCCAGGGCGGATGTGTACTTCATTGCGAATGATTGAGCGATTGACTATGAAAGAGAGTCGATGATGAACGAGCGACTGTTGATGGGTTATTGGGTTATGGTTGTAGAGGGATGGGATGGATATGAAGAGGAGAGAGTGTAGAGAGAGCAAGAGTCGGACGGAATGAGGAGATGATGTGACGAATGACGGGATGGCTGAAACAGGCAGTAGCTAGGCACGATAGCGCCTGGAAGCTGCGGAATAACAGCACTACTAGCACTAACAGCAGCTGATAGCTGGTCAGTGCCTGATAGCTGATAAGTGGAGCTCTTGCTCTCACTCTAATTGATAGCGATAGCGATAAGACTATGCACGCAGGCAGCCGCTTCGGCTTAGCGCTGCCTAGGCATACTATTGGTGGCTGCGCAGCATTCCTCCGAATTGCCCGCATATGGAGGGTGGGTATAGAAGTCATCGGTTGGTGGTTAGAGAAAGTGAAAACAAGTGAAAATAAAATCTATAATATTTACGGCATGGTTCGTTATGCTTCTAGCTGGCTGTTTGTATCTATGAATAGTGAAGAAAATAAAGGAAAACAAAAAAAATCAACAGAAAATCCAACGTAGATGACGCCGATGTCTACGACGACATGAGGTGCACAAGACAGACGAGATGAACAATGATGAATAGCACACGGGATATCCGCTACTTGCTGCTCGAGCTCATCCCGCGCTCTACCCACTCCTTGCTGCCCATCTGCGTCAACCGCGACAGCGCACGGCTAAAGGCAAACGCCTCCTCTGTGCCCGCAAACAGGTTCGTGTCCTTGAGCTCCTGCATCATGCTGTGCCCGGCCGTGCCGCCGTCCACGAGCTCAGCCAGCTTCGAGTCGACTGCCTTGGCATCAACTTTCCCAGCATTGCCCTTGTCGTCGGTCTTCTTGGCAGCCGCTGCCAGCGACTCGGCAATCTCGTCGCGTGACACAAACAGCTGGTTCAGGTCCTTTTCCGTCGTCAGCACCAGCTTGGCCTGCGACTCGTAGACGGCATCGATAAAGGTAATCAGGCGCCGCGCCAGGTCACGCTGGCTGTGCGTCATGCCGGGTACGTCGGTCACGACAAACGCATCGTACGCCCGCGTCAGCTCCAGGTAGTCGGCCGCCGACGTCGCCTTGCCAATGAGGTCGTCAAACGTGAACCATGCACAGCGCCCGCTGACGCGCGGCACGTGAATGTCGCGGCCCCAGACGGTGCGCGTCTCCGGATGGCCCTGGGGGTCCTTGGGGTCGCCCAGGTACCGGAACCATTTCTCGGCGTGCTGCTGCGCCCTGGCATCCAGGCGCGTGTGGTAGACACCCGATGGCGGGCGCGGGATCTTGCGGTAGTCGGTCGGGCTGTCGAGATTAATGACTTCGAGCCGGGTCTTGAGCAGCTCAATGGCGGGCAAAAAGGACTCGCGCTGGATGCCGTTTTTGTAGAGTTCGTTGGGATGGCGGTTGGACGTGGTGACGAGCACGACACCGTGGCTCATGAGGGCCTCGAGCAGTCGCCGCAGGATCATGGCGTCGGCGACATCCGTGCACTGAAACTCGTCAAAGCAGAACACGTTGCCGCGCTCGGCGAGGTCGGCCGCGATAAAGGGCACGCCGTCAATGTCGTTGCCGTACTGCATCTTGATCTTGTGCAGGCGCTTGTGGACGTCCTGCATAAAGTTGTGGAAGTGGATGCGCGTCTTGGAGCGCACGGTGCTGGGCAGCGTATCGTAGAACAAATCCATGAGCATGGTCTTGCCGCTGCCGACGTCGCCGTACAGATACAGGCCCTGGGGCAGGTTGTCGGGGATCTTGCCGATGGCGGCTTCTTTGCTGTGGCCGCCGCCAAAGATGGAGCCGAAGATCGACTTTGGCTGGGGCTTGAGACTCTCAATGTCGGGCTTGACGACGGGCTGGGCGTGGTAGTGGCACAGCTCGTCGTGCATACGCTGGAGGTTCTTGATAATGCCTCTCTGGTGCTCGTCGTTGCGCAGACGGCCGGCGGCAACGCGGGTGTCGTATTCTTGCAGCGGGCCAATGTCGTCGTGGTTGATTGCTCGGCATGGTTCTAATGGGATGGCCTCATTTGTCAGTGCCGTTGCTGTCGCAGTTGCGCTCGAGTAGTGCCGTTGTGGTGTAGAGATTCTAGCATGTGACTGGGCTGGCCGGAAAGATGCTGGTAGAGCCGGCTGTGACGGTGTGCATTGCGAGCAAGTTGGGTGAAGAGAAGCCGAGGAGGAAGAGTATGGAGCGATAGCCGAGGCAGTCGAGGTCGGGGCTGATCGTGGCCGGCGCCGGAGGGGAGTAGACCGGCGCACGAGACCGCGGCGCATAGCCGGATAGACGGAGGATGTCGGCCTGATCATAGGGAGAGTGGGAGTTGTTGTGGAGGTAGAGTACAAGCAAAAAACTGTAGTAAAGGAGAGCGATGAAGAACAGAAAAAGAAGGACAAAGGAAGAAAGACGAAGAAGGAAGAAAAAAGAAACAAGACGGAAAGACGGGTCTGGTTCAGATGACAGGCCGGGCTAAAGCCGCTTTTTGCCTGGGGAATGCGCGCACATCTATTCAGTCACACGCAGAGTTAAGCCATGGAGGGGCGCCACGGGGACACTTTTAAGGCTCCGGCTATTTGCTGCTTTTCGGTAGAGACGCTATTATGACTGGAGCGCAACAGAGGGATTTCTACAGCACTCTACAAGTGGTGCGATGTTGGCGACTATGGCAGGTCCCACTCTGCCGAACACCGAGACGACGTCTTACTACAAAGGGTAAATTATCAATTTTGATTATGTAATATCGCCAAGTCTGCAAGAGCTGTGCTGATTGAGTATTTTCAGTTTATTTAATGATGTTTGGGACTGGAAAATGTGTTTACTTACTGTTGCCCGGCTTTTGGTTTTCAGATTCCAGTTTAGAGTGTGGTTGGAGTCGTGCCTTGCAGACTCTTGAACAGCTGCGTCTGTCCCTATATATACTCTACTGCCGCTCTCCCTCACATCGAAAAAGAAGTCCTAGCTCCTGTTTTCAGAACAGGTTCCGTGGTGCAGTTGGTTAGCGCATCGTACTAATATTTCTACTCCAAGAAACATATGCGAAAGTCGAGGGTTCGAGCCCCTCCGGGACCATATTCTTTATTTTTTTGCTTTTTGCAGTATAGGTTTTTATATTTCATCTTTTTTTTTTCTTTTTTTTTTAGGCATTAATTCATCGGATTGATTCTCTTATTCTGTTAACTGAGGTCTCATATGCCTCTTGGTTGCACACCCTCTTATGTCATTCCTTGGTAGTAAAGTGATATCTCGTTATAATCTCTAACTTGTAGTCATTATTTTATAACCAATAATCAAAATGCCGGCCATTCTATATATCCCAAGGGCGTCATATGCACTAAAAAATACACAATAAAAATACACAATAAAACTCTACCCGTGATCGTCTCGCCATTTACCCTGGAACTGGTGCCGGATCAGCGTCTCCTTGCTGTTGCCCTTGCTTGCGCCCGAGTGCGGTACGCCCGTCGCAAACCCATCGATCGGCAGCACAAGTGTGTCGCCCAGCAGCCGTGGCTCCTGCATACCCGTCAACGTCTCCCACGTAATCCGGTCGCGGCCGACACCGTCGCCGGCCACAGCATTGAGGTGCTCATACACCACCTCGGTCCATGCCGCCGGGCCGGTAATCTCCAGCACGTTTGTGTCCGTCAGCTTCTTGTAGTTGCGCTTTTCGCCGTCCTCGGCGCCGGGGAACGGTAGCCCGCCATCGAGGGCTCTCGTTTTGGCCAGAATGCGCTCCAGCATGGTCCACATGGTCGGGTGGTCGGGCGCGCTGGCGAGCGTCCACTGGCAAAACTGAATCTCGTAGGTGGTGCCAGAGATGGGCGGCGAGCGGTCGGCCTCGAGGCCGACAATGAGCTTGACCTTGTCACGGTGCTCTGCAGGGACCCAGTTGTGGATGGACTTGATGAGATGGGTGTCAATGTCCGAGTAGACGCCGCCTTCGAGGGCGAGCACGAGGTAGCGCATAAAGTCGGCGCGCAGGACGCGGCGCGGCATATGGGCGTACTGCAGGAGAGCATCGCGGGCCCACTGGAGCGACGACATGACGGCCGGCGTGGGCGGCGGCACCGGGATGTCGACAGTCTCGATTTCGGGTTCCTTTTCCTCCGTGGCCTCCTGTTCCTCCTCCTGTTCCGCCTCCTCAGTCTTGGCCTTGACCTTGGTCTTCTTGAGCACTCTGACAAGCGGATACGTGGGCACGCGGTAGGTGCCGAGCTCGGCCATGCTGACGAGCTTGCCGACGACACTGAGCGCACCGGCCGCGTCCAGCACCGAGTAGGTATACGACGGCGACTTGCTGAGCCAGCTGAGTAGGTATGTTTGCGGCAGGCTCTTTTCGTTAAAGTCGAGGTAGACCTGCCAGATCTTGGCGGGAATGTGGGCGAGCAGCGATGCGCGGTGCGGGTCGATGCCGACCATTTCCGGAAACGACACACACACTTCCGTGGCCACCATGTCGGGTGTGGCGTCCTGCGGTGAGAAATCGGCAAAAGCGAGAGCTGTCTTGGCCTTGACGACCTTGCCGTCGGCGGCCTCGACTTGCGGCGAGTCGGTGATGGCGTCCCATGTGATTTTTTGGGTGCCGCCGTTGACAATGTGTAGGTCAGTGTTTTGTGTGTCTGTCTCTGCTTGAGTCATTTCTTGTTGTGTCGTTTTACTCTTTTCTGCTGCCAGAGTCTCTACGTGTCTCGACGGTGCCGTGTTTGTCCGCAGGTAAAATATGGTGAACATGGTGGCGGACATGGCCAGCAGAAGCAGCCGCTTCAGACGGGCTCCATGGAACAGCCGGGCCGGGTAGAAGCGCGACCATGCGGAAGCGGTCGGCCGTGTGCCAAACTTGTCATTATAGCTGGGGATATGTGAGCCGTTTCCAGCGAGGGTGTCACTGCTGCTGGTGCTGGTGCGGGTGTGATGGGACGACGCCATGTGTAGCCGCAGGAGGATGGTGTCGTTGGATGTGAAGTCGGCCATTTCGGGTCGGCGCACATCTGCTGTATATGTTGTGTATGATGTATATAATGAAAGATGAGAGATGAGGATAGACTCAAGAATGTTTTAAAGAAAGAAGAACTACGTAGTCTCACTGATCTCCCACTCTACGCTCTACTCTGCAGTCCAAGCATACCTCATATCTTATGACCGTTTTGGACGCAGGGAGGCATGGAGACATGGAGACATGGAGACATGGAGTTGCTGTTCTCCGTACGACGTGGAAAAACTCGACCAACTTGAGACTAATACTTGTCGAGGACGCGCAGTGGTGACGAATCACTGCCAAAGGGGCTAGACAGTTTAGAGAGATCTAGTATGGAAAGAAGAGGAGAGAGGAGAGACCCTTTGCTTGTACACATGTATTTGATTATTGATTATTGATTTTTGAATATTGACTGCAGATTTATGCTTCTTTTGGATTGTTTATTGTCTGATATTCTCTTTCTTCTCTTCTCTTTTCTTACCTGCACTGTAGATCTCTTCATCTCTCATCCCTCGCTTGACAACTGTTTGACCATTTTTTTTAGTCTAGGGGCAATCTTGCCTTTGTCTTCTTTGGCATTGATCCTGACAACTTGGTCTGGAGCATTCTAGTCTAAGCCTCTGTATTCGTATATCGCATTCTGCGCAATATATACAACTACCCTGCACAGCTCTGGATATACCAAGGTACACGAGCACAGGGTGAGGCATGTTCAAATACTTCAGGCTCTTGCTGGAGTCAATTGATGCCACCCTAGGTCCAGTGGGACGGCTACTTCCTTCTTGGCAGCATAAAGTCCGCTGCCTACGGACTTACTCTGTACTAGCTGCACTCAGTGGCCCAGTCAGTCTATTTGCGTGCAAAAGACAAAACTAAAAGACGCCCATGAGGCCGTGATACAGGTAATGCACTCAAGACGACCCTTGTCGACGCGTCACCGAGTCGGTCTAGCCAAACACGTTGTCTATTTCAATATTTATTTAGCATCAATCGGTTTCAGCTTTCAATGATTCATCATTTCATTGTCTTGCTATTCTTTCTTGCTCTCACCAGCGACAAGGGGCACGTTTCCTTTACTATTCACACCCAAGATGATTGCCAGCTTGGCGCTTGGCATGCGCACCAAAGTTGCTTTGCAAAAGCTTGTCTTGTAGCTGCTTTGCATTGCCTCATCTCGTCTGTCTAGTGCTTGCTTCCTTCAATGGCACCGGCGACACCCCCGGCAATTCCGCCTCCGACACCGACAGCTCCCGCAACCAGAGGCACTCCGTAGCCGCCCGCAGCGGCGCTCTGCAGAATCGCAAACAGACTGCCCGCCGCCACAGTGCCCAGGATCGACTGCCATGCCGCTGCAGCCGACCCGGCAGTGACTCCGTCGGCTGTGAAGCCCAGTGCCGGCAGGCCAAAATAAACAACAATCGGGGTCAAAACGGCCGCAGCCACCAGCCCACCGGCCACTGCCAGTCCAATCGCGAGCACGCGGCCGTCGGCTTTGGCCACGGCACGTTCAATGTCGCGATGAACGTCCTGCACTAGCTGGTCCAGATTGATGTTGGCGGCGAAAAAGCCGGCGGCAGCTTGGGCGGTTCCTTCGAGAGACGCGGCCGTGGCAGCAAAAACAGGAGCTGCGGCCTTGGCAACAGTGTCAAAGCCGGCATTGAGGTCGGTGCCAAAGTCGATTTTGGCCAGTCCTTCTCCGGCGGCCTCAAAGGCTTTGCCGGTGTGGTGCGCGACGACGGGGGCTGCTTCTTCGACAAACGGCACAACGGCATGCTCGAAAAACGGCACCACATGGTTATTGATGATCTCGGACCCTTTTCCAAAGATAAAGTCCATTGTGACAGTTGTAGTGTTTATGATGTTTATGATGTTTATGATGATTATGATGATTATGATGATAATGTCTATGGCGAGAGTTATCAAAAGCGACGTAAAGTGAACAAGACTCTAGATGTCTGGCGCTGATTTGTATCTGCGTGCGAGCGTCTATCTGTGCAACCTATTTATATTCACTACAATTACATAAAGTGACAACCAAACCGAGCAAATACAGCCCCCAATCCTACAGCAGCACCATACACAACCCCGCCAAATCCCCCGGCGCCTATACTCTGCAAAAGGGCAAATAGGCTACCAGCAGCAACGTTTCCGAGACATGCCTGCCATGCTGCAGCAATCGATCCTGCAGCAATGCCTCCTGCAGTGAAGCCCAACGCAGAAAGACCGACATATCGTATGACAAGCAAGAGAATGCTGTGAGACAGGAAGCAAAAAAGGACGCCCAGGAGGATCAAGAAGATAACCCAAAAGTCCAGTGGCTCTTTGTTGTCTATCTTACGTTTTGTCTCTTCCGCGAGCTGTTTTGTCAGACGTACATCTTTGCATGGAATCGAAGTATTAAATACATACCAGGTCAAAGTCAAGAGTGCTGAGGAGCTTCTCGTACTGGTGTCCGACTATAATGGTGGTATCCATGTCTGCCTTGACTTTTACATGCCCGTCGTCTATCAGCTTCTGGATGACAGTGTTCATGTCCAGTGCGTGGCCGCCGAAAGTGGCTGCAAAAGAGTCTGCATCTTGACCGACTATCAAGGTAGAGCCTACAGCAGGATCGGGTAAAACATTGTTGATGTCGCCTGCATGCACAATGCGGGTATAGGTGATAAAAACGAGGAATGGAAAAAGGACCATTGTGTTGAAGCTGGCGTCAAGTTGGTGTGTGATTAAACTGAGGACGTTTTAGACAGAGTTTGGCCTACTCCTAAATTTACATGTTCTGCTTGGTTGTAGAGGAGCAAACAATGGAGCTGGTTGGCCTCATTATTTACTAGCAGATGTAGATTTTTGCTGTTCTTCACTCATCTTCGCAGCCTACAAAGATCTACCCAGCGTTGTACATCAAAAATATAGGCAGCATTGCAAGCCATTTGTTCTATCTCAGTCGTAACGGAGGGTGTAGATATAGAAGGAGATACAAGACTATGACAAGTAGTCTGGGTACTTTTGTAGGACGTCTTACATTGTCTCATTCACTTTCGGAAGTGTTTGCCTCATTCCGAAACTCGTATTCCTGACTTGGCTCGTTTGTAGCAGTCATGTCTGCGTGTCATAGTCATGATTGTAGTATTGGTCGTCAGAGCCAGAATCAGAACTGGACCCAGAACCAAGCTCAGTCTGAGTACTCAGGACCCTCGATAGCAGGCGTCGGAGCAGGATTACCAGGCCGAGGTCCTCGGGGCAATCCATTCAAGCCTTCACTCAGCGCACCCATGGTAGTCCCAACAACCGGTCCAACCGCCGCGTGGGCCGCAACGACCATGCCTACACCGAACCCTCCCGCTCCGGCACTTGTTAAAATAGAAAATACACTGCCGGCGGCAACATTGCCAATCATGGCCTGCCATGCTGCTGCAAGAGAGCCAGCCGCAACGCCCCCGCCCGTAAAGCCGACCACGGGTAGAATGACAGAGAGGAAGATGGGCGCCAGGGCAAGGCAGCCCAGTGTACCAGCAGATGCCCAGGCCATGATCTTGAACGTGTGTGGCTGGTTGACCGAGAAGCGGATGACCTCTTTGATGGCATTGCCGGCGACCTATTCTGTCAGCATGCTGCGGGGTGGTGAGCTGTAGAGAATTGCGTCAACTTACATCGGCAATTGCATGCTTGATATTGTGAACAGTTTCCATAACGACGTCGGCTGCTTTGTGGATGACCTGATTGTCAAACGTGTTCCTCCCAACATATAGATTGTCAAATGGCGTAATGGCTGGGACATACCTCTCTGAAGGTGTCTTTGATAGTCTTTACGACCTTCCCGACAATGTCGGCCGCCTTTGCCATGACGTTGCCCATGTTGTCTTGATGGATTGTGTGTCGAGGCTGTTTCGAGATTATAGGAGTAGTTGAGGTTTAAGTTATCAAAGTTGTCAAGGTTGTATAAGTTGTCGATGCAGTCCAAGCTGAGCTGGTCGGATGGCGGTCAAGTGAGGAAGGTTTTCCTTCTGAGACCAAATTCGGGAGGAAATGCATTTATACATCAAAGCACGGCTCCATTTATTCTCAGTAGGCACGTTACGCCTTTTTTATAGGCTATGAGCAATCAGCTGTAGATTAAAATTAGAAAATACGTAACTAACTGTGAGACGTCTGAGGGTGCCTACTTGGCCGCTAAAGCAGGCCTCTTATATGTGGAAGATGGCTGCACAGATGGCCGCATAGATGGCCGCATGGCTGGCCTTGGCTACCGTCTCACTTTTTCTCACTTATCAGTTTTTTTGCCCATGAACCACGCAGTGCCGGCAACAAGTGTGCTTACAGCACAAGATACAGCAGATACCCTAGTAGACACTGCCGCCACGCCGTAACCTTTGGCACTGGCACTCTGCAGCGTTGCAAACAGACTGCCCGCCACAACATTGCCGATTTTCGATTGGGTGCCAGCAGCGATACTGCCCTTGACGATTCCACCAGGAGAAAACCCGGCAACAGCCAAGGCTGGCGAATAAACAATGGCTGGAACAACAGCAACGACGGCACCGACACCAGCGGCCGTGTAGGCGGCGGCTGACACGGGGTTGGCCATGGCAAAGGCAGCTGCACCGGCAGAGGCATTTTTTACTGTAGCTGCGACTGCTGGTAGAAAAGAAGCGTCTGCTTTGACGGCAGGATCATCAATCTCCTTGGTCAGGTTGGCGGCAGATGACATAGCAGCCATTTTGGTTTTTTATGAGAGTGTGTGAAAGTGATGTTTAGTATTGATATGTTGCTGGAGGCTGGTGTTGGATACGAGTCGAAGAAGAGTTGAAGAAGAGTTGAAGAAGAGTTGAAAAACAGCTGAGGGAGAGCTGAGAGAGGCAAAGGGTATTTATCTATCCTGGCCAACCAGCATTACGCAAAACGCTCGTTCAATCCAAGGCAGTCACAAACAGAATGCTTTCATTATCAAAGACATCAATCAGAATAACACAACTTGTAATGATCGCCTATATAAGCCGCCTATGCCTACCGCCTACTCAGCCACACGCCAGACCAAACGCTCGCCACTGGGATCCTTCTTCCGCAGCAAGTCCAGTGCATTCTGTGCCCTCTCGAGCAGCGTTTCTCCCTCGACAAGCCTTTGCTTGTTCGGCTTCACAATGCCCGCGGCCAGCAACTTTGGCACAATCGTCGGCTGCAGGTTCTCTTTGAAAAAAGCATTCTCCTCGTAGAAATGGGTACGCACACCGCGCACATTGACACCGTCTGTCCACTGTGCCGAGGCGCGTGCGTCCATGGAGTACTCTGGGGCTTCGCTTGCTGAGGCATCTTTGAGAATAACGGGCAGCAGCACGGCCACACGCGCACCCTGGGTGGTGACAATTTGTGACAGCGGCGCGAGACTGCCGGCCTGCGATCCGATGCAGTCCATCACATAGGAGAGTGCAGGAGCTACGTTCTGGATGAGGGTGACAACGTCGGCATCGCGGTAGTCAAAGGTATGCTTTGCCCCGATACTTTTGAGATAGGCATGGTGCCGGGCCGAAGCAGTTGTCAGCAGATTGGTATAGCCCCAGTGCCGCAGGATCTGTAGGGCATACTGGCCACACGACGACGCACCACCCCAAATGAGAATGGGAATGTCGGCGTGCTTGTTTGGGGTCGCGACAAGATCGGGGACAGGCCATGTCAGCGGCAACTCCAGATCTTTTGTGACAGTATGGAATACAGTGACTGTGTTGTTGGGCAGTGTCACTGCCTCTTGCATGCTGAATGTCTCTGGGATCTTGCCCATGGTCGTCTCGGGAACGGTGGCAATGGTCTGGTGTGCCTTTTGCTCGGGCGTGGCAAAGGCAAAGCCAAACACCTTGTCGCCGGGTGCAAAATACTTGGCATCGGGTCCCGTCTTGAGCACGGTGCCGGCCAGTCCACTGCCGATAATCTGCGGGTGTGTCACGAGTAGACCACCGTCGGCCTGGTGGAGATCCAATGGTGTCGACGCCGTCCACTCGACGCGGATCTGCAGCTGGCGGCCAGTTGGCTCAACAGTCGGAGCCTGGACGATCTCCAGGGGGGCTCTCGCGGTCACTGTCACAACAGCAGAATGAGTGGCCATTTTAGTAGTATTTCTGTCTTGTGAGCTGGTTAGAGTTTTGCCATTTCAATTTGTTTCCAAAACAATACTCTTTATATACACCTCAGGACTGTTGCCGTTGATGACATAGCACGGCTTATCCGTGTGGAGCGACCACTAACACGAAAATAGCTGTAACAGGTAAGCCCACTTTTAGCAGTCTGCGGCCTTTAGCGGTGCATTCAGCACTTGTCGTCGGCTTATCCGAGCTTCCTCTCACATACAATTACAAAGCATTCACCATTCGACATCACGACAATCGCAGATTCATATCCAGCAACTTCCAATTTGCAATACAGCCGGACTATACCAATTATAATACTACGGCATATCAAACTCATGAATCTACAGCATGGACCGACAACAGCGCATCGGAAGTCGGACACCCCTGGCCTGTGACGAGTGGTGAGCTGCTTTCTCTATCAGTGTCAGTCAGCTCAATCCAGGATGACATAATCATATCTAACAAATGCAGCCGCCGCAGCAAGACAAAGTGCAGCGGTACGCGGCCCTTTTGTCGGCGGTGTACCAGACGCAAAACTGCGTGCACGTGGCCCTTGTCGGTCCAGCTCCAGCCTCTTCTGTCCGGCACACCCGAGTCTTCTGTCTCTGCGCAATCACCGGGTGCTCTTCCTCCCAAAGGAGATTCTATCACCACTCACACTGAAGCACCCCCGGAGCATCTTCTTGACATATTTCATACACGCCATCATGATGTCGAGTTTTGCTCGTTCCTTCACAGGCCAACGACCATGGCCGAGCTGTATGCTCAGAGTCCGTTTCTTGCCACGGCCATTGCCAGCCTGGCCTCTATATACGACTCTGACGCACAGAAAGATAAAGATGTTTACACAGATCAGGCTACAGTCCTCGGCCGTAGTGTCTCGGACCAGCCCTCGATTTCTAGCATACAGGGCTTCCTGGTCCTGGCTGTGCGGCAGCTGATCGCTTGGCGCGACCTCGTTGCATGGATGCACGCCGGCACGGCCATCCGCATGGCCCAAGCTCTGCAGCTCGACAAGGAAGACTCTCTCCCTAGATCGCGCTACACTAACAAGCAGCGCGAGATCCGGCGGCGCATGTTTTGGGCCTGCTTTGTCGTCGACCGGCTCATCTCGTATGCATGCCACCATAGATTCTCGATAGACTTGGGATTGTCCTCATCCTCGTCTTCATCTCCGTCTTCGTCTCTCAACCTGCTTGCCCGCCTGCCATGCTCTGAGAACGCATTTGCCTTTGGCGAGGCCGACACTGGGCCGGCCATGGAAGATCTTCTCAGCTCCCAGACAGCATCTACACTGCAGACACCAGCAGACGCACCCCGCTCGCTCTCGAGACTCGGCATAGCCCCGTTTTACATCTCCGTGGTCAAGCTGTGGGGCGACATGTCGCTGCTGCACGTCACCGGCGGCCGTCGGCAAATGCCACTGCTTCCGACGGACCCATCCAGTCCCTTTTCCCAGGCCAGCCATGCTATTTCTGCATTCATGGACCAGCTGCCGCCGACTCTGCACTGGTCACCCGAGAACTACGCCCTGTTCAAGTCCATCAGCCCAAGCACGGCTGCAGCCTTTGTGCACTTCAACTTTGTGCTGCACCACGCTCGCTGCGTCATGCACCACGAGTACCTGCCGCAGCTGGACGTGCAGTACTATGCGCCGCTGGACGAGCTGGTCGTGCTGGATGCGGCCGGCCTGCCGCCCAGCTATATCAACAAGCCGCTCATTGACACCTGCATCCATGCCGTCAACACAATCACCGAGATGGTCGCAATCGTTTCTCGGGAGGATGATATCACAGTCCTGCAGTCGACTGTGGCGGGCAACGCGCTCATGATAGCAGCGGCAGTACAATTGTGGGTTGTCTACACGCAGACGTGCGATCGGTGCCCCAAGCATGTAGCACGGGCCAACTTTGAGCAGCTGCTGGGTGTGATTGAGTCGTGGGAGGCACAGTGGCCCGTCGCCGCAGCGTGGTCCCAGACGCTGGGGATGCTCTACAAGCTGTACGAGTTTTCGTACGGTGCAGAACCTGTTCCCGAGTTTATCTCGTGGGAGGTAGACGACCGCATAGAAATCCCCAACGACGACGAGGAGAAACAGAGCGAGAGCGGCATGTCGTATGGCGATGCCGACCCTGACTCGATTGGGCAGTGCCTGCACGGCAAGGTGCGCGGCATCCTGGCCAATCCGCTGCACCCGCCCGAAGTAAAGCGCAAGAGCCTGCGCGTCTTTTCGCAGACACTGTGGCAGAACCTCTGGGGATCGTCGCTGTTTGACGAGCTCGAATTTGGTCTCGATGTAAACAACTATTTGTGAATGAATGTATTTTTTATACTAACTATTTATTCTGAAAATATCTACGCAGGCGTTCCTTGATAAGTGAGAAGCCCTTCGCCAGCAGGAATCGGGTGCTGCGTCTCGACATCATACGCGCGCGTCGTGTTGTAGTTCCACCAAAAATCCAGGTATTGCGGATAGCTCTCGTTGAAGCCGCACGTCGAGATGAAGTCTGGCAGCGACTCTGACACCAGGCGAGTATAGTTGCTCAGCGCGCACGTAAAGCCAGGGCCGTCCTGGCACCCCGCAAAAGGCACGACGGCTTCGTTGAGCACCAGCCGCACATAGGTGCCTGCATCGGTGACCGCTGTCTTGTTGCATGCGAGCCGCTCAATCGTGAGGTGGCCGCCCATGGGCATGACGTCGCTGACCGTGTACGCGTTGGGGAAGGGGATGTGGTCGAGCGGCAGATCATGAGCGGGCGACGAGATGCCCAGCGCGGCCAGGATGGGCGTGATGTTGGTGTCGTGGGCGAAATTGAGCCAGATCTTTTGCTCGCTGTCTTTGCCGTTATTCAAGAGCGACAGCGATGCATTCGCATAGACGGCACCGACGGCCTTCATGTTCTTGTCGCCCGGGCCGGCACAGTAGTAAAAGCTCAGGTCCTGGGTGTAGCCAAAGGCGAGCCACTCGTCCAGAGTAAAGACGTCGATCCAGTCGGAATGGCCGCGCACATTGAGCTCGTATGCCGTCATGGTCATGAGATTGAAAATGTCCGTCGCGTTGAGACGCAGGCCAGACGTCTGGGCGTTGAGGCGCTCGGCGGCCACGTCAAACAGCGGCTGGTAGTTGCTCAGACTGTCGCACACGGCCGTGTCATTGTCGTGGAGGCACGTCGGCGTCAGGCTGTTGGCGCCCATGTAGGACTCCTCGGGCACAATATTCATGGCCACGACGTCTGTGTAGTTCCACCCGAAAAAGCCCTCGCCAAATTTGCGCGCCGTCATCAGGATGCGCTCGTAGCCGCTCGAGAACATGGGAATTGTGAGATTGGCGGCCGTCGGGTCCCACAGATGGCCATACCGCACACCGTAGTCGGCGCCGTGCGTGTAGGCCTCGAGCAGGCCGGCGTACGGTCCATTGAACGTCTCGAGCGCAATATAGCGGCCCTGCGGCACAAAGTAGGTCCAGCGGTTCAAGAACTCGAGGGCGTCGCTAAACTTGTCTGTGTGCGCCGCATAAATCTTGTCGAGCGTGGCGGAGAACTTGGCGGCGGGTGCTGCCTCGGGCCAGCGCTCGCCGTGGCGCTTGAGCATGATGACCTGGTCGACAGCGCACGCATCCGGGGGGTCGCGCGAGATGCCATAGGACTGGCGGTTGGAGTACGGGCCCTGGCCGCCGAGGTGCTTGAGGATGGAATAGCCGTCGAGAAAGGATTGGTCATAGGGTTTGGCAAAAGCGTAGCGATACTGGCTGCCCTGCTTGTTTGGGGTGTAGGCAGTGGCTATGGATGAGCCGGCCAGGACGACGGTAAGAACGGTAGGAAGCATCTTGTTGAGCACTTGGACTTGCTCTTTTCCAAGACTTAATACAGGGCCTGAATAAAGACAGGTCGTCTCTCTTATACCCTAGATACCCCAGAGAAAGACGAAGAGTCACAGCAAATGGGCATCTCAAGAGTACGGTATCCGGCTCAAGACGAGCTACAGTCATAACAACGGATAGTTGCACAGCTACAGTCAGGACCAAGGAAATACTGCATCGATGGCAAACAGCTTGTCCATCATGGTACATGACTAGACAAACCAATCAGTTTAAAGAGAGCTAATGAGGTTAAAAGCTCAAAGGATTGAGGGGATTGAGGGGGTTGAGGGGATTGGGAGAGGTTGACGATCGAGTAAGCATTTTGGTGGTATTTGCATCTCGACTAGGGAAGAGATCAACGGCGGATGCAAGTACAAGTGACGACGCATTGGATGCTCGGCGACGGAATTGTCCGCAGAGGCCAAGATCGGCACTCGCTGCGACGGTACCGATGCTGGTGTGGCAGTAGATGATAGTAGATAGTCACGATAAAGTGCATCGAGGATAGATGGGCTCGATAGGAAACCCGGTGTAGATGTCCGTCCGTTTTAGGAAAGAGGTCACACGAGCACTTTATGTAATGAACATAAGTGATGCAACAACCACCGGATGAGCAGACCCGAAGCTCACCAAAGTCCATCGGCTGTCGGTTTTGCGAGTCTAGGCCTTCCCTTTGCTATCGCTCGCGACCCGGCAGTAACCTCGACCTAGAGCTACAACCAGAGGCTGAGCCCCTCATTGTCGCTTATTTTAATATTATCACTTGTGCTATCGGTCGCTCCTTCCCATTTAGTGATCACACCACCAACGACCCCCTTTGTTTACTTTTTATTTTGAAGTGGGCATCTGTCAGCAAGATCAACATATTGCAGCAACTGACCGAGACAGAGCCAGAGTTTACGCCATCTCCCCTACAGAGAGCATCGATCACGAGCAGTGTCAGAGGTCTCGCAAGACGAGCTATAAGGGCCATGCAGAGTGATAGAGATTATATACCTCTTCACAATGTCCCACTCTCGTTTCGCATAAGCTCTGGTCAACAATCCCGACGACGAGAACAGAGATCGCAGAGCCGGCAATGCTAGCTATGACGCGAATCAACTGAGCAATTACCAACTTATACAAGTCGAATTCCCGTCGATAAACTCCAGTAGGCATCCTGCCCGAGAACCACAAAGTCACGTACCAACACAATGTGACGGGCCGCCTCTACTTGGGACAACTGATCACGCAGAGGTCCAGGTTCAAGGACATGCCGCATCTCCCCATCTATACCATACGCATTAGTCTGTGCCATGTAGGTTGTATAGCCTTATTCTTAACAGACTGCTAGTATTACATACTGACGACTACATCCATAGCTTTGAGCCCTGTCTCAAGAACAAGCAGATGCTTCATGTATGCGGTTCCTCTGGTTACCATTACCCTGCCCCCTCTTGAGATGGTTGTAGGCGATGTATATCGCTGTGAGCCTTATTCGCAGGACCAGAGTTTCTCCCATGGGTCAAGTCGTTGCCTTTTAACACACTGCTTTGCATAACCTGGCTGCCTGCCCCCGAAACATCTACAGCTGCACAAACAGCTACCAAAAAACAGCATACAAAGCTAACTATCCACCCTAAGTGCTCGCTCTTGGGGCCGTTCTTGCAATTCTCTGGTAGTGCATCCGAGATGACATGAAAGGGGCTATAACCATTGCAGCACTCTTCGTGTCTTCTTCGTGTCTGCTTCTGCGTGGACTTATTCCACAAGAATTTTTACACAGCCACGTTAGGCCTTGGTAATGGTGATTATCTCTTCCTTTAGTTTTACAGAGTATTATTAGCTAGGCAGCCTCCAAATATACTCGATAGGAGAGCTGATCGTGCTCTTTATATAATTGGCAATGGCCGAGGCATCGTCAACGGATGAGCAGACCCAAAGTCAATTCAACCCCATTGGCTTTCGCCTTTGCAGACGTCATTTTGGTCCACGGACTTTGATTGAATATTGTATATTTGATAATGTATATGTACATATATACAGACTCGTAGGACGTTACTGGGCAAATATTTCCAATAAAAAGAAGCTTTGGGCTGCCATGTGGTTCATGCGCTGTGTCTGTGCTGCGTATACTTGCTGTGTCTAGTACATCTTAGCGTAGTATTCGAGTGTTTGAGAGTACATAGAGTGGCTTGGACTATTGCAGCTCTTCCTGCTTACATGCCTAAGCAGCTCACCAATTGAAGAATCTCGAGACAAGCCTCAAGAAACGTCACTAGAGACCATGAGTTGAAGTACAGAAAATAATCTGCAATCGTATTCCTTTTGTGGCTTACCATGGCCAAACACCACTATACACTGCATCACCACTCCGTGAAACAGCCGACCTCGCTTGATGCCATCCAACCGGCATGCCTGGACACGTGAATGTCTTTTTAAGCGTATATTATAGTAGACACTAGGACCATCAAACTCAAGACATGCATCTGTGTGCATACATGTTTTATGCAGGCAACACCACCCACCATCAGTGTTCCTCGACTTTCACATGCATAGTGCTGGCCGAGCGGATACATAAAAAGGAGAGGGGGGGGTGAACTGAGGGGTAAACCGTTGGAACTGGAGAGGAGAAGAGGAGAACATTGGAAGGTCTCTGGTTCTAGAAGGTCATCCGTTAGATACGGCACGTAGCCGAGGTGGTCAAGGTGGTGTGGGCAGATAGATGGATGCTGGAAGACCTTTTTTTTCATGTAAGTGACGTTGAGCCCATTGGTTGAACCTCTGTGGAAGCAACAGCCACAGCCAGGCCCGTCGACTTATCTGAAGGGGGACATCTAAGCCCATAGGATCAGACTAAAAGACAAGACAGGTTGAGCCCATCGGTTCAAGGAATGAGAGTATGTCGAAGCTAATATGGCGCTCAGGGTCAGTGAAAACAGATCTCGGTTTTGAAAGTCACCCGCTGCGTCCTCCAGGTCATGGGCGGTGATGTTCACGAACATGGCTCGAACGAGAGTAATGAGAATCAAGGCAAGTCCATATGCTTGCGGCAAGGCTTATTTCATATCAAATTTGAGCCCATAAGCTACTGTGCTTGAATCTTGATGAACCCATAGATTAAGAGAAGAGGTCTAGGGACGTATCAGAACCAAGACAGCAAGAGCTGAGACAGTGATGGGGATAAGGATAAGCCCATCTATTCAAGTCAGGCTTGCGTTGACCAAACCGAGTTAAGCCAACGGGCTGAGCTTAAGACTTAGGAATGCTGTGTCAAGCCCATAAGCTCAGAGGTGAGTTCATATGGCGTTAGGGATCAAAGACTTTGGCTCTGTATACCACGGTGACGATTAGACGGGGCTTGCTGGTATAGCTCGCAGCTCGAGGTTCAGTTGAGCCCATGGGCTTAGAGTTGAGCTCAGGTGAAGGTTTAGGGTTAGGACTAAGGTGAGGACTAGGACTGGAGTTAGAACGGGGACAATAACTCGCAAGGACAGTAACTCATCGTCGCTTATATAATCACTCGACATGAAGTCCAACTCGATGTGGAATCGTCAGAATCAACAATCACATGAGCATAACATTGCTTTCAGGTGCACGTTTCAAAATAAAATGACAGGATTCTTCTAGAACAAGGACATCAATTACATAATTATCATTAAATCGAGTTTGTCTGAATTAATATAAAGTTGATCGAATAGTCTAATGGTGATCAGCTCGGAGATTAGGGAGTCAATCACAGCGATCGGGTTCGTCACGGCAGTGACTGATTGAGATGCGATGCTGTTGGTAATAGTGAGGTAGAAGTGCAGCGATTCTCTACTTGCATGAAGGTATTTTCAATGACGTCCGGGCTGTTCGGGTCAAACAAGATTTGCACGCGTATGCGGCCACGATAGACCCTTGAAACCGAGCAAAGAAAAGGATCTAGATTTACAGAAGCGCAATGTAAGATATTCCTTCACCGTACGATATAAGAATCGGTGTAGTGAAACTAGTATTTGTGTAAGCGAGGTTACAGAGCAGAGGAGGACAGCGAAGAAAAGAAGAGGAGTAGAAGGATGGGAGCAGACGTGAGCGAGGATCGTGTAGTGAATTGAGAAGTTGAGAACTGTCTGCGGATTGAAAGCCATGCCCATTTGGGAGGTTGTTTAACGGCCAAGACAGACTGATCCGGTGATGGATAAGGTGTAGTAGAAGCTGTGTTTGCATTGATTAATTTTCGTACTTTTCAAGAAAGACGCTTTCTGTTCATTATTATTATTATTATTATTGTATTTAAAGAAAGTCGGTATTTCTTTGATAATTTTACTGGTTGCAAGGTTCTAAATAGCAATTTCTATTCTTCACCGACTCATATGATCACAGATTATATCAATTATATCAACTAAAATGACTGGAATAAATTGATTATATAAACAAACAAAAAGAAAAAAAGAAAAAAAAGAAAAAGAAAAACATTAAATATTCTAAACAGTTTTCAACGCTGATTTCTGACTAACGGCTTCTTCTGATATTCTTCTTCTTTACCTGCCCTTTCCGTATTCACCGTGTCCCCTCACTTGTCTTTGCTTATTTTCTTTTTTGCTTATTTCTTCTTTGCTTATTTTCTTCTTTGCTTATTTTCTTCTTTGCTTATTTTCTTCTTTGCTTATTTTCTTCTTTGCTTATTTTCTTCTTTGCTTATTTTCTTCTCTGCTTCTCTGCTTCTCTGCTTCTCTGCTCTATCGTCATATTTTGGCCATGTTTTCCGAGTTCTTGTCTCTCTATTTCTCAACAACCTTGCAAGCCA
This sequence comes from Ophiostoma ulmi, assembly GCA_029298715.1. Lineage (NCBI taxonomy): Eukaryota > Fungi > Ascomycota > Sordariomycetes > Ophiostomatales > Ophiostomataceae > Ophiostoma > Ophiostoma ulmi. The sequence continues at coordinate 373,620 of JANSLN010000002.1, read as the reverse complement.
CCCGGTCATCGACTTGCCGATCTGCAGCTATGCCCAGACCGTCGGGCCCACCGAACGGATATGCGGGGAGACCGGCTGTATCCAAGACAGCAAGCAGGCAGACAGATTAATGAAAACATGGAAAGAGAGGAATAATCTTCACAAGCTTACATACAATACACACACCTCGTAAATGGACCTTTCATTGTAGGTTAGTCCCGTGGACAAAAAAGTTGTTGGTGTTCCCCGCCTTTGTTCTTTCTTCTTTTGGCGTTCTTCGTCTTTCTTTCGCTTGTTCTTTCCTGTTGTGATGCGTGTTCCTCTGACTAAGCTCGACGACCTCGTAAATGCCTCTTGAATTAACATGGCAAGCTCTTTTGAGTTACTGCTTATCAACCGTTACGGACTGATATTTTCTGTCATATTTTATTATTTATTATTTATTGTTCCATTTCAACTTTTACATGCATCCAAGTCCTCAGCTAGGCCGAGAGCTCCGGCTCACTGCCAACCTGCTCAGCCAAGGCGGTGACGAAGCAATTCGCTTTCGTTTAATTATTCTATTATTTATTCCATATATACAATATATACAATAAATAAGATCTACTTTTCTCTACTCTTTCTGCTATAGCCGCAACTTCCCGGCTCTAGCTCTTCCAAGCGGTTGGTTACCCATCGGCTGGTCTTTCAGCCATTGTATTATTCTGCGTCGTCACTCTGCGTCTTTAGTTGTTCCCTAGCTTTCTTTTCTAGCTTCCTTTTCTAGCTTGATGCAGCTCTTTATACTCATCCTCTGGGCAATGGACTAATAATGACCCAACACACATTGCGCTTACCCGAGAGAGAGCTGTCCGTAGTAATGCGCCCGAGTAAGCTATAAGAGCTTGCTGTCCCGTACACCTTGGTGGTCACGATTTGTCTATTTTTTTTCTTTTTTCTTTTTCCTTTCTCCTTCTATCTTTCGTGCCTCTCAGTTGTTTGCTTGTGTGCTTCTTTGTTTCTATACCTCATCTCGCATCTCTTCTCTTAATCTTAATCTTCTCCCTTACTTCATCCTCCTCTTCCTCGAGTGCTGTTACTTTGTGATCCGTGCCAATTCGTAACATCCTTGCACCACTTACACTCTTTTACCTTGACCTCATCGCCGCATCAAAAAGACTGCATCGCCATTAAAATACCAGAATGCGTTCCAACCTTCTTCTCGCGGCCTGCCTTGCGGCCCCCGCCGCCGTCTTGGCCTATGATGACCGCCGCGTCGTCAAGCCCAGCATTGCCATCATCTCTACTGCCTCGTCCTCCACCACCTCAAACTCTACCTCGTCCTCGCTGAACGAGCCCATTGCCCCGTCCGAGGACCCCTGGTACACGGCTCCCTTTGAGTTTGAAAACGAGAAGCCCGGCACCATCCTGCGCGTCCGTCCCGCACCTGGCAACCTGACCCTGCTCGCCGGCAACGCCTCGGCCGCCTACAACATCCTGTACCGCACCACCAACAGTCTGTATCAGCCCACCTGGGCCGTCACTACTCTGTTTGTCCCCAAGAATGTTTCTTCAAACGCTACTTCAGGCGGCCTGCTGTCGTACCAAATCGCCTACGACTCCAACTACATCAACGCCAGCCCCAGCTACGCCCTCTACTCCAGCCTGGACATTGACATCGCCGCCGCTCTGGGCGAGGGCTTTTATGTGAGCGTGCCCGACTACGAAGGCCCTCTAGCCAGCTTTACTGCCGGCGTCCTGTCCGGCCACGCCACGCTCGACTCTGTCCGCGCCGTCCTGTCCCCCGCCGGCAAGAAGCGCTTCGGTCTGCCCAAAACCAACCAAGTCGCCCTCTGGGGCTACTCGGGTGGCGCCCTGGCTAGCGAATGGGCCGCTGAGCTGCAGGTCCAGTACGCCCCCGAGCTCAACATTAGCGGCATCGCCATTGGCGGCCTGACCCCCAATGTCACCAGCGTGCTGTACGCCATCAGCGGCAAAGTCACCGCCGGCATTGCGCCCCCCGCCATTCTCGGCATCACCAACCAGTATCCCGAGGTGTACGACTACGTGCTGAGCCTGCTCAAGACCAACGGCACCAGAAACAGCACCGCCTTCTTGGCCACCACAAACAAAACGCTAAGCCAAAACATCGGTTCCTACATCAACCAGGACATTGGCGATTACTTTGAGGGCGGTCTGTCGGCCGTGTTCAGCCCGCAGGCGCAAAAGGTGGTCAACCGCGACGGCATCATGGGCTACCACGGCGTCCCACAGGCTCCCGTCTTTGCCTACAAGGCCATCAAGGACGAGCTGTCTCCCATCAACGACACCGACGCGCTGGTGGCGCGCTACTGTGCCGTCGGTGCCAACATTCTGTACGAGCGAACATCCATTGGCGGCCACGCGGCGGGCTCGGCCAACGGTCGGCAGGCGGCCACTGACTTTGTCTACGCCGTTCTCGGCGGCACGTATGCGTCGACATACAACACGACCGGCTGCACGATTCGGGATGTCGCCTGGAATGTGTCCACATCGGCTTTTTAAGTGCAAAGCGAGTTTGAAGCACGAATTTGGTCGAGATCGCATAGGCAGAGCCGCTATATAAAGCTTAATAACAGGGAGAGTCGGGACCGGGACCGGGACACGGACGAATTTCCGGAATACGGAACAAGTCCGGGCCGGTGACTAGAAGGAGTTTGGAGTTTTTGATACCGTAAATATTGTTGTCAATTTTTGACAGAATAATAATTTCCAATCTTGATATATCCAAGAATACTTGTACTAACAATGTGAGGCTTTTGATTGACTTTGTATTTTGTTTGCATCAAAGCAGTAACTACACCTTGTGACGACATTGTAGGCTCGGAGGTTCCGTCGGCGAGCTGTAAAATCTGGAGCGGGGGAGCTCCACTCTTTGTTGTAGTTTGGTAGCGGCATGCATTTAGTTCTTAATTAGGAAAGAGCTTTCGCTGTAAGATCATCGCGACTTTTCCGTGCGGTTCGAGGACTTAGCAACCCCGCAGCAAGATTATTAAGCTGTCAAGACATTGACAGGTCTATACTTGCGTATTAGTCTACTTGTAGTACGGAGCTCTGGAACTTCCGCAAGGAACCGCCGCGGGTTATGTGAGACCGAGAAATCAACCTTTATTTCTCCAAAAGATCCAAGAGCGCGACTATTGACTACTGGAGCTTCTTATGACCTTGTCTGATCGTCTGATCGTCTGACTTTACATCTGACGTATTCTTCTCACTCTGCTTCGCTGTCACGTCCCACAGCGCCCTTTTCACCTCATCTCACTCTCACTCGTCTCTACAGCACACCATGCCTGACGAGATCCTCAATGACATCTCGCACCGCCGGTTCAACCCGCTGACCGGCACCTGGCTGCTCGTCTCGCCGCACCGCACAAACCGTCCATGGCAGGGCCAGCAGGAGGCCCCCTCCAAGAACGTCCTCCCCGAATACGATCCCAAGTGCTTCTTGTGCCCCGGCAACAAGCGCGCCCAGGGCGACAGCAATCCCGTCTTTGACAGCACGTTTGTCTTTGTCAACGACTACAGCGCGGTCAAGGAGACACAGGCCGAGTATGAGCCCCAAGTAAACGACAATGATATCGAAAGCCTGCTGCTGCGCGCCGAGCCCGCGACCGGCAAGTGCTATGTCCTCACGTTCTCGCCCAAGCACCACGTGACGCTCGCCGACATGACCGTCGACGAGATTCTGCCCGTCGTCTTGACGTGGACGCGCATCTATGCATCACACCTGTCGCCCGCCAGCCCGCTGTACGCAGCCGGCCAGGCCCTGCTTACCGAAATCCCCAGCACAGAGTTCAACACGGTCTCGCCGCCGGCTGCACAGCTGCGCTACATGCAAATCTTTGAGAACAAGGGCGCCGCCATGGGCTGCTCGAACCCGCACCCGCACTGCCAGGTCTGGACGACATCCAGCCTGCCGCAAGAACCGGCCACCGAGATTGCGCAGATGAGCAAGTACCGCACAGCCCACCAGGGCCGGCACCTGCTCGGCGACTACGTCCAGCTCGAGGTGGCCAAGAAGGAGCGCGTCGTGTTTGAAAACGAGTCGTTCCTCGTGGTGTGCCCATGGTGGGCCGTGTGGCCCTTTGAGGTCATGGTGATTGCCAAGCGGCATGTGCGCGCCATTGTCGAGCTGACGCCCGCCGAGCGCACACACTTTGCCGAGGCCATCCAAGAAGTTACGCGCCGCTACGACAACTTGTTTGAGACCAACTTTCCCTACAGCTCTGGTATCCACCAGGCGCCTCTCTCCGAGGCCACTGGTTCTAGCGAGACCGACAACAGCTGGTTCCACATGCACTTTTACCCGCCGCTGCTGCGGTCGGCGACGGTGCGCAAATTTTTGGTCGGCTACGAGATGCTGGGCGAGCCGCAGCGCGACATCACGCCCGAGCAGGCAGCCGCACGGTTGCGCGACTGCGGCGGCGAGCTCTATCGCAAGGCACTATAGATGTTTTTGGATTTGTCGATTTTCTATAGTTTTAAATATCCGTATATATTACAATTTTTTTTAAGACAAAGAAAACTACTGGACGTAGTGGGAGTACTGCAGAACCATCCAGAGGGTGCCGCCAAAGCCGGCAGCCAGGGGAAACAGCTGCGGGCCGGTGACGCGCATCGTCTTGAACACGAGAATCTCCGACGTAAAGTGCGCCGCAGCCACAGCGTGCGTGATGATGCTCAGCTGGTAGAGCGCACGGTTGCCGACGTCGTGCGACGTGTAGACGCGCACGAGACCCGCCAGCATCGTCCACACGCCAAACACGCGCGCAGCCAGCGGTGTCACCTGGTCCTGGCCCTTTTCAGAATCCTTGCCCGTCGCCGACGCCGGCACCAGCTTGTCGATGCCGTCGCCCGAGGCATCCGACGGCGAGCGGTTGGGCACAAAGAGGCCGTTGTAGAGGCGGCGTGTGTAGTGTAGCGTCACGAGGTTTTGCACCGAGTTGCCAAACGAGACAATGCCGACCTGTTTTGTTAGATTTGTCCTTTTTCCTTGCCATTTTCTTGCCATTTTCTTGCCATCCATTGACGTCAAAAAACTCACAATAAAGAGGTAGTAGGGCAGCAGGCCCTTGTCGCTGGGCGGCAGGTATGCCTTGAGAGCGTCCATGGCTGGGATAGTTGGCGTGGTGTTGCTAGGAAGGAGGTCGAAAACGTGCCGTTGGGTTGTTGAGGTTGTCAATTATCAGCTGTCGTCTGCCGTGCAACAGTTGCTCTGGTTATCGCTATTTCTTCCTCAATACGCAATTGGTGCTGTTTGCGCCCCTTTTCTAGCTTGTTGGGGCAGCTACAGCTATACAGCTCTTCCATTGGTCACACCCTATATAGTGGGTCTGCCAATGCCGTAATCAAAACCCCTCCGGCTCTTCCTCACGACGTCGGGCTCCTAGCTGATATTAGATCTGACAGGAGTCTTTCTGTTTCTCGTCCCTTGTCCTCTGTCCTATTTTCAACTCCATCAGTCACCCACTTACACTCGCCAAAATGGACGCCATTCGCAGCCTCGTCGCCGCCGTCCCGCTGCCCCTCCAGGTTGCCTCGGCCGTCGTCGGCGCCCTCTACCTCGTCAGCAAGACCCTCTCCTTTGCCAGCTTCTTCCTCAATGTCTTTTTGCTGAGCGGCACCAACCTGCGCCAGTACGGCAAGAAGGGCACCTGGGCTGTCGTCACCGGCGCCTCGGACGGTCTCGGCAAGGAGTTTGCCACCCAGCTGGCCTCCAAGGGCTTCAACCTCGTGCTCGTGTCCCGCACCCAGTCCAAGCTCGACGACCTCGCCGCCGCCCTCAAGGCCAAGTTTGCCGGCCTCGAGACCAAGGTCCTCGCCATGGACTTTGCCAAGAACGATGATGCCGACTATGCCCGCCTTGCTGAGCTTGTGTTTGGCCTCGACATTGGTGTCCTCATCAACAACGTCGGCCAGAGCCACAGCATCCCCGTCCCCTTCCTCCAGACGGCCTCCGACGAGCTCGAGAACATTGTCACCATCAACTGCCTCGGCACTCTCAAGACCACCAAGGTCGTGCTGCCCACGCTCGTCGCCCGCAAGAAGGGTCTTGTGCTCACCATGGGTTCCTTTGGCGGCTGGATGCCCACCCCCTACCTCGCCACCTACTCGGGCAGCAAGGCTTTCCTGCAGCACTGGAACTCGTCGCTCGCTGCCGAGGTCAAGCCCAGCGGTGTTGACACCTACCTGGTGCTGAGCTACCTTGTCGTGTCCGCCATGAGCAAGGTCCGCCGCTCTAGCGCCCTGATTCCCAAGCCCGACGCCTTTGTGCGTGCCGCTCTCACCAAGATTGGCTCTGGCAGTGGCTGGCAGTCGTTTGCCTCGACTTACACTCCCTTTTGGTCGCACGCTCTGATGCAGTATGCCGTCGAGAGCACCATTGGTGTTGGCCACAGTGTCGGCATCTGGTACAACCTTGTGATGCACAAGGACATCCGCACGCGTGCCCTCCGCAAGGCCGAGCGTGAAGCCAAGAAGAACTAGAGAGGAAAGGCGTCAGCAAGATGTTTCAGTTCCTGGCCTTGAGTCTGAAGTCTGAGAATCCGAAGCTGCTGAGTCATAAAATGTATTGGTAGACACAGTGGAGGGACTGTATCAAGGTACGGCTTATTTTTAAGAGATTGTCTTCTGGCAGCTTCTCTTATAGGGTTACTATTATTGTTACGGCGAGTTATGTTTATGAATCGGAAAAGCAAGTATATCATGATAATAAAGTTTTATCTTTTATTCCACGGCTATGTATGTGATATAAATGCTTAGTAATCTGGCGAAGCACTGCTTTGCTCGTACAGTGTGCTCTTGCCGTCGTGATCGTTCATGTTAGATCGCTCCTTCCTCGATGCTGGTCTCTGCTTTCTCTTCTAATAGCCCCACAAAAAGAGCTCAATCACCCAATTACCAGTTATGGACTAGCTCCATTTGCGCGCCAACTTCGCGTCCTGGCTGGCTCTGCTACCTGCTAACCAAGGGGAAAAAATTGACCGTAGTTCCCAGCCTCACCATTTGCTTTACTTTTGGCCTAAAAACGAAAAAGAACCAACTAAACCCAAAAAACTGGTCAACAGCAACACAGCACCAGGCAAAGGGGACGGCACGCACTCGCCACAAACGCTTCTATTCCCTATTATTGTTTACTTTTATTTCGTTCAGTCCTTTCTTTATTCGTTTTCTTTTCTTGTTCGGTTACTATCTGGTTGTTTGCGTCCCATCGTCAGCGACGGCATCCCGTCTTTTGCTTCGCGATCGTCGACTTTAGGCTTCACATCTCGACCGAGGCGCGTTGCTATCGGCATATTGAGCATCACATCGACATCATCGACTTGTTCATGCACCGGCACAGCTTCCACTCGACGGCTTCGAGGACCACCAGCAGCTTGTACTGCTCGCCGAGCTCCATTGCGTCAACGACGACGACGACGACGACGACGACGACAAAGATCTAGAAATCATCATCGATAGCTTCCTCCCATCTACCCTCAACGACCGCCACCATGGCCACGCTGGCCACCCCCAGACGGCCCATCCCCGGCGCCTACTTTGCGACACCTGGTGCTGGCCCTCGCCCCGATGTCGCTCGCTCGCTGTTTGAGCAGCCCACCGCCGCGTCTTCCTCATCGGGCGCTGCTTCATCTTCTCTCGCCATCTCCCGCCAACTCCAGCCCCAGTCACATCAAGCATCAGTCTCTCTGCTACAGACAGAGCCCGTCATGGCCCTGCCCACACCCGTGACCCTGTCCCCGGTCCAAAAGGCCGCCGGTTCCGTCAACCGCGTGCTGCAGACCGAGGAGAGCTATCCGGACCTCGACTCCTACTGCCGGCGTGAGTCCCCTCCTCCTGCTGCTTGAATTCGTACTCTCTCTGCACTCTCTCTTGAACATATGGACTAACTACCCAGCCGGCGCTTCTTCTGAATACGACATCCACGGCGCAGACTCCCCCTGGGCCCCCTTCCACAAGGTCCAGACCTACCCCATCCCCGACCAGATCTTTGAGCGCTACAACGTCTCCCAGCTCGTCACCACCATGGGCCTCTTCCCCGAGATCAACCACGCCTATGCTTGTATCGACAGCAGCCTGTTCCTCTGGGACTACACACAGCCCAACCCCGAACTTATCGGCTTCGAGGACCAGCCCCATGCCATCACCGCCATCGGCCTCGTGCCCCCCAAGCCCGGCGTCTTCGTCAAGAACATTACGCATGTGCTTGTCGTTGCCACCGAGGTCGACATTATCCTGCTCGGTGTCGAGGCTGCACCCACGCCCACCGGCTCCAAATCCATTTCCCTCTACCAGACAAAGATGTCCATACACCGCGGCGGCGCCAATGTGTCTTTTATCGTGGGCACCAACTCCGGCCGCATCTTCCTGGGCGGCTGCAGCGATACCGATGTCCAGGAGATCTTTTACCAGCAGGAGGAGAAGTGGTTTTCGAACCGCGTCGGCAAGACCAACCACAGCCACCCTGGCTGGTCGTCGGTTGTGCCCTCGCTTCCCGGTGCCGGCATCTGGGCCCAGAAGAACTCGGAGAGTCTTGTGCAGATGGTCGTCGACAATGCACGCAACCTCCTGTACACGCTGTCCAACAAGTCGACTATCCGCACCTACCACATCGAGGGTCCTGACCGGCTCACCAAGGTCATTGAGAAGCAAAAGTTTGACTGTCTGCGCGACATTACGCACATGATCAACGCGTCACCGCTGCTCACTGACCGCATGTCCATTGTCTCTGTCAGTCCCATCTCCATGCAGGAGGCGTCAAAGCTGCACCTCATGGCCGTCACCAGCACTGGCTGCCGTCTGTTCCTGAGCGCCACCAGCGCTGCATCCTATACTCTGAACTCGTCCAACACAGCACCGCAGTCTATGCAGGTACAGTTTGTCAAGTTCCCGCCCAAGGAGCCTGGCTCGCCCGCCACAGACCCCAGCCTCGTCGACCTGCAGTCGCGCGCTCTCGAGCCCATCACCAAGGGCGCCCGCTTTGCCCCCGGCTACTGCTTCAACTTTGTCAAGCGCCAGGAGCTGCGCCTGTTTGTGTCTGCACCCGAGACCGGCAAGATCAAGGTGACGACGCCGGCATCCGCCCTCAAGTACTACGAGCACGGCAACTGGATCCTTTTGGGCCGTGCCACCGAGGCTCTCGATGTTGGTCTTATTACCAAGCCCTTTGCGGCAGCACCACAGCCGCTGGGCTTTGGCAACGAGCTTGCCGTGCAATTCGACTCGGCTCCCAGCGAATTTGCCATTCTTACCAACGACGGCGTGCATGTTATCCGCCGTCGCCGTCTCGTCGATATATTTGCTACGGCCATTCGGACACAGGGCAGCGACGAGATGTTTGACAAGGAGATCCGCAAGTTCATCAAGATGTACGGTCGTGTCGAGACTGTTGCGACGGCGCTCGCGGTTGCCTGTGGCCAGGGTAGTGACCTGCGCTCCGGCACCAGCCGCGCCGTCGACCAGGCTACCGAGGACCGTGCCAAGGCGGCATTTGTCAACTACGGCGGCCAGCCCACGGTGTCGGAGACGGATAGCACTGCCATTACCATTGACTCTGTGCAGCTGTCGTACCGCCACGGTGCCCTTGCCCTGTACCTTACACGTCTCGTGCGCACAGTCTGGGCGGCCAAGGTTGTCAGTGTCAGCCACGCACCATCGGGTATTGCCGTGGCGTCGACAATACCGACAGCCAAGCTCACGACGATCCAGGAGAATCTCGAGCGTCTGCGCACATTCCTTCGCGTCAACGCCGGCTCAATCCAGGGTCTGTCTGGCCCGACAGATGTGCGCCGCGCAACACGCCACGAGGAGATTGCACTGCAGGCAGAGCACCAGGCGCTGCATGGGCTGCAGAAGCTGATGGAGAGCATTTCCGAGGGTATTTCGTTTGTGCTGATGCTGTTTGACGAGCGCGTGGCTGATATCTACGTGCGCCTAGACGAAGCCACGCGCGATGGCCTGCGCCAGCTAACCTACGAGAGCCTATTCTCCAGGCCGGCGGGCAAGGACCTGGCCAAGCTGCTGGTCAAGTCAATTGTGAACCGCAATATTGAGAGCGGATCTAATGTCGAGACGGTAGCAGATGCCCTGCGGCGGCGCTGCGGCAGCTTCTGCAGCCCAGACGACGTTGTCATCTTCAAGGCTCAGGAGCAGCTGCAACGTGCTTCGGAGCAGATCAACTCGCCATCGGCCGCGCGTGCGCTGCTTAACGACAGCCTGCACCTGTTTGAGCGCGTTGCCGGTAGCCTGTCATACGCCAATCTGACTTCAGCTGTTGCGCAGTACGTGCAGCTCAAGTACTACGCGGGCGCCATCCAGCTGTGCCTGATTGTGGCCAAGGAGAAGGACCGCGGCAACGCGGCCCTGGCATGGATCAACGACGGCAAGCCCGACAACGACTCGCGGCGCGCACAGTGGGAGGAGCGCAAGCAGTGCTACGACCTGATCCACTTGGTGCTGCGGCAGCTCGACGAGGACTCGGGCGCCGAGCCAGAGCAGGTCGATGGCCGCATGACACTGGCAGCGACCAAGCGCTTCGAGGCGTACAGCGTCGTTAACGACTCTGCCGACGAGGTCTTCCACTTTGATCTATACGAGTGGTACATTGACGAGGAGCTGACAGACCGCCTGCTGGCCATTGACAGCCCGCATGTTGTGACGTTCCTGCAGCGCCTCGCCTCGGCCGACGCTAAGCACGCCGACCTGCTGTGCCGCTTCTACACACACCGCAGCCAGTACTTTGATGCCGCGCAGGTGCAATACAACCTCGCCCGCTCCGCCTTTGACATTGGCATCAAGGCGCGCATCACCCTGCTGAGCCGTGCCAAGGCCAACGCCAGTGTTTCGTCAGTCGGTATCAGCGGCCAACGCCAGCAGCAGCTCAACCACGAGGTCACGGAGCTGCTTGATGTCGCGCACATTCAGGACGATCTGCTGGAACGCCTGCTGGCCGACCCGCGCATCCCCGACGAGCGCAAGGTGCAGATCCAAAAGGACCTGGACGGTGCCGCGCTTGACCTGTCAGACCTCTTTAACGGCTACGCCGACCAGGCTGCCTACTACGACCTATGCCTGCTCATCTTCAATGCCGCCGACTACCACAACCCGCGCGTTATTGCCGACACCTGGAAGCAGCTCATCAACAGCACACATGAGGATGTTGAGGAGCAGCTCGCGCTCTACGAGGATGCGCGCGCGCGCGGCGACGCTTCAGTCGCGCCGCCGCCGATGCCTTACGAGGCCGTGTCCATGCAGATTCAGACGATTGCCCACCGCACGTCGCTTGACTCACTCATCTTCCCGGTCGACACCCTGATCACCCTTTTGTGCGAGTACGCCGTGACACGCCAGCAGGATGCGTCATCGGTTGGTGCCAACCCGGCGTGGCCGGTCCTGCTCTTTATCCAGCAGCTGCGCGTGTCGCACTCGCTCGTCGTGCGCGTGCTGGAGCGCATCCTCGACGGCCAGGAGGTGCCCTTTACCGGCCGGCGGCGGCGCGCCGTGGTCGAGTGGATCAACACGGCCGTGAGCCTGTGGTGCCACGAGGTTGAGCTGACGGGCGCGCCCGAGAACTCGCTTAGCGCCTTGACGAGCAACGACCACTCTGGCTTGTCGGTGTGGGTTGTGGAGCTGATGGCACGTGCCGAGCGCGCGATCCAAGAGATTGCAGCTGCTTCGGCATCACGCGACGCACGGCTGCGCGAGGAGCTGGAGGCGGTGCTGGGCGACACACGGCAAGTACGTGCCCGGGTTGAGGCCAGTGCACGGCCGAGCCGGGGGACTCTGCGGTTCAGATAGGCGGCGGAGTGGTGTTGATCATGTGAAGTGATGCTGGATTTTATTTGCTTTTTTTGTCTGCAATCTATGGGTTGGCTTGGGTTTGTGCATTTGTCAGTCTGATTTGTCTTTTTTTATATCGTTGTCTCGTCTTCTCGTATCTCTGTCAGCATAATCATATCCATACAAAATAACATGTAATCTTATGCAAGAGAAGGAGAAATGGCTGTCGAACCATCCGGCGTCTGCTTGTGTTCTTGTTCTGTCTTTGTCTTCGTTTGCTTCTCTGCAATCTAGAATAGCCTTTACATTTGATACAATTCAAGCCTGAAACTGTATGACTGAATGGTGCCAGATGATACGTTGAACAAAATCAAAAGTAGAAATAAAAATAAAATGAGCTTCCCCAGTTCTCACCACCCCGCGCTATGTAGGGCTTTGTAACTTGATCCCATTAATTACCACAATCTAGAAATCAATTGGTTTTATTCGGTACGTATTCTCTCTAATCATTCTCTCTGATCATCTCAATTGTTTTTCGTTACTAAGCCTTGGAGGAGAGCTATAAGCATCACGTGCCATTAGACCTCGGCTTGCCGACTAACAACAGCCCAACACCGCTCCGTCAGCACGTTCTCCAACGGCGTCATTAAATATTACATCTGCTAGACGGAATTCTCTTGGGTAATCTACAGTTTATCTATATGCATAATTCCATCTGTTGGCATTTGGTTGACTGTTGGTGGCTTTCTCTCGACTATACAAGCTAATATAAGCTATCTGGAGTCAGCAGCCACTCTATTCACATCGTTCTACCCTGGGACTTGTCAGCTTTTTTTTTTTTTTTCATCTACTATTGAGATGTCGCGTCTTACTTACCAAGAGGTCATGGCCCTCTCGCCATTGCCACCGATAACGTCTGGTACTTCTCGCTACATGAGCCGTCGGGCCGCTTGGCTGCCGGGCTCGGACCTTCACAAAGAGCTTGAGCAACTCCAAAAACAGGGTGTCGTCTTTCCACCACACACAGCTTCCTTTGGAGGGCATGTCTATGCCCAGTCCACAGTGGCCGTCTGTCAGACACTCGCCTCAACAATAGCCCAGTCCAACCTCGGCCTGCACACCATCCACGGCTACTTTACAGCAGCAGGCCGACCTGACCGGCCATATGTCTATGAAGTGACCGTTGTCACGCACGGCCGGTCATTTGTGACGGCCCGCGTCGAGGCGAGGCAGCCGCTACGGCCCAGCAGTCATGCCAAACCCGGTTCTTTATTTGTTCCTGGCGATTGCGTCTTTTCCGAGGACGATGTATTCAGTGGCCAGGACGACCTCGGCACAAACCTGGGCGTTGTATGCTATACAGCCTTGGTCTCGTTTGTGGCACCACGGCCGCACAGTTTCGGTGCCGACTGTCAAGAAGCACCAGTGCAGCAGCGCTTTGCATCAATTCTGCACAGTCGGCCGCCGTCACAATGGAGCCCGTCGCCGCCAGTCGATATCGAGGTGATGCTCGACGTCGTGGAGCGGCGTGACATTGTGGGCACGTTTCCCATGGTGGACATGAAAAAGGTGGACATGGTCGAGTATAACGAGGACAAGCCACTGTATGAGAAAAGAGATCTTATTCTGTATAGGCTGCTGGGCCCGTCGACAGGTATGACCGGCAATGACCATGTACTTGTTCATGCATATGCTGCCGACCGCAATGGCCTGCTCATGGCTGCCAATCATCTCGAGTTCCCGCTCAATGAAAAGACGGCGACACTGAGCAACAGCTTTGTGATCCACACAAATGTGGATGAAGCAGTAATAGAGTATACTGAGCTTTCTGCGTCGGACAACGATCTGAACGGGTGGTGGATTCAGGAGGTGTGCTTTGCCCGGGCCGGGGCTGGACGGGCCATTATTCAGAACAAGATCTGGAGTCCGACAGGCGTGCACGTGGCGACCGAGTATCAGGATGGGCTGTGCATTGCGCAAGTGGGCGACGGTGGGATCAGGATAAAGCTGTGATGACAGAAATTACGTTGGTTGTTGATAATTGTTTGTTGTTGTAATAAAGACCGATTGAGAGTACCGAAATAAAGTAATGCCAAGAAATGGGTCTTGTAGCAGCGATGTAACCAAAGTTTATTCTCTTCAAACACCCCTCAGTATATGTGCACCGTAGTATTACAAAAGCACGGTTTAGACGTTGAGACGAAAATATTAAACATTGAGAACAAACAATAGGAAGAAAATGACGAAACATGACGCCGCTGCGACTTGAGTGAGAGTGCCGAGCAATATATATATATAATAATAAAGGGAGACAAAATGTAATATAAATAGCCAAAATAAGCAAATACAATCAAAACTTGTAAAACAAATAGAACCATTTATCAGTAGTCCTAGATAGGAGACGCAGCCAGCCTCCGTATATCTATAGTAGAAACCGCAACGCCAAAAGACAAACAACTCCAGAATATGTAGAGCGTGTAATGACACTACTCAGTCTGCTTCAGGAGACCCGGCGCGGACATGGCAATCTCGGGGCACCACTCGGTGATCTCGGGCAGACGCTTGGGGGCGTTCTTGTGCACCTTGTGGTAGCCCAGGGGCTCCTTCTCGTGGCTCACGTGCCAGTCGTGCTGGCAGGCAAAGGTGAGCGCCTTCTTAAAGTCGGGCAGGTTGGCGCCCATCAGGTCCATCTTGCGCGAGAACCAAATGTCCTCACCGCCCATGGTCCAGGTACCGTCGGCAGTCTCGCGCTCCCAGTTGTTGGCCGGGTTGTTGAGGATCTCCATCATCATGGTCAGGTTGCGCAGGGACAGACCGCCGTTGAACAGCTTCTCCTTAGTATGCAGTGGAGCAGCGATAAAGTCCCAGTCGAGGAAGTCGTCCATGGTCTTGTGGGAGTTGCCGCACAGCATGGCGTCGGTCTGGAAGGTGAGGACGTGCTTGGCAGGCAGCAGCTGCTCCCACAGCCAGGGACGCGAGAGGTAGACGTTGACGCCGTAGCGCGAGGTCATGTTGTATATCTCGGGGATGATGCGGACATCAATGGCGCCGTTCTCGACGGCACGGTTCCAGATGGCCGAGGCACCGGCGCCCTCACTGATGCGGCTGCTGGTCTCGTTGGTGGTGTAGAAGACAATGGGCCACTCGGGGCCAAGGACGGTGTGGAAGTGGAGGATAAGAGGGACCAGGCGGTTGGTGTACTGGGTGTCGGAGATGAGGGCGACCTTGTCCTTGATCTTGAATGCGGGACGCTCGGCGGGCTTTGGAGAAGAGCCTAGCATGGATTTGGTAGTCTGATGGTCAGCAGATGTCAATCGAGGAGACTGTAAAAGTTAAAGGGCAAACCTACGTCAAGGACCATGTCACTTGGGGTCAGACGGACAATGTAGATGACAGCCAAAAGAGAGAGGGCAATGGCGACGAAGCGCCGAGACAAGCCGTACTCGATCAGGATCGACATGGTTGTGATTGTGGTTGTGGGTGTGGTAGTTGAAGTGAAGGTAGAAGAGTGTCGAAGATGCTGACCGTAGCGGATAGCTCAGGCAGTGCTTGCAACGAGTGTCGTCAATGACAAGCCGAAATACCGACGATAACGATGTTGACGAGCGACTGCGTCCGTGTCGAAAGTCAAAGGCAAAAGTTGTCCGTTCAAACAGGGAACCTTAAGAAAAGGGGCGCCTAGTGGAAGGCGTGGCTGAGCTAGAAAAACTACGTGTCGAGAGAAAAACGAGACGGGGTTGCGTATGCGGGATGATGGAACGAGAGTGTGTCAACCCGGTGCTGTCGAAAGTGAAGCCAAAGCAAATGTCGCGATATTAGAGAGACGACATAGATATGGCACGAGGGAGAGATGCAGAATACAGAAATGCAGAAACACCAGAATCCGTAATACCGCGTCGTCGTTTGAGTGTTTTCTCTAGTAAGTGTAGGCTGTCCAGACTTGTATGGTTCCTTGCTTCTTTGAGTCGGTTCTTTCTCGTCTTTCTCTACTTTTAAGCCAAGAAATGGATTAAGGATCTGGGAAGCAGTGACAGGGGGGATAGGCAGAATACGAGATATTCGATAAAATGATCGGATAAATAGATAAATTATTAAAGCAATAAGACGTGAAAAGGGATGCCACGCGCTAGCCAGAGTTGGCACCGATGGGCAGGAGGGTAAGAGGAAAGAGGAAAGGTACCGACAACCAGGAATTCAGTAATGAGATACTCTGCAAGAGAATGTTACGGGGCAATCAATATATAAGCTGCATTCATTCACTAGGAAGGTGCGAGGGACAGACACGACAGGGCGGGAAGGGGCCAGCGGTGATTATTCAGGAGATCGACTAGATCAGGAAATTTAGAGAAGGAGGGAGATCCGGATACGTTAAAGTTGAAGGAAGGCGCGTCTGGCAAGGAGCGGCAAGACAAAGTGCTCAGAGAGTGTATGTTTAAGGAGTATATATTGCGACTAGAACGAGCACCATTAGGCAACATGGAAGTTAGCGCAGTTGCTGAATAATGCGGCCAAAACGGGCAATTATGGTGTTATTAGCACAGCTGGCAGCACTTGGAAGTAAGCGTGATGATACTGCGAGAAGAGTGCTTAAGAACACCATTTCAATTCGAGTCGACGACTCTATGAGTGCCATCTGTTTCGCCGACTGTCTTGTATCTGTAGGACTCAGGTCGACTTGTCTTGTTTCTATCGCTACAGCAGTACGAGTTGGCCAAAGGTCTCGCGTGGCAGTCTGAAATGAGACAGCTGAGACCTACAGTGGTTGTAGGTGGCCTGTAATACCTGTAATGAATGCGATGTTTGTAAATGGTGCAGGGATAAGGATGTAAGTGATTGACTGTGAATTTCGGTATAGAAGATGCAAAATATGACAGCTGTATACAAGATGGCAGCGTGGGTGAAGTTGATTGCTGGCAGTATGGTGATACGATGATGATTATATAAGCGTGGCCATCGACGATATGCCATGATAGATTGTGCAATGAGTTCGATCCGTGTCGAGGAATGTCAGTAGTTTAGTGACATCAGAATTATTTGTTCAGCTAAGCCAGTACTTATGATACATCTTTTCCCAGCTGTCAGGCTTGAGTTGGCGATAGGCAAGCTGCCATGCCGAACAATTCAGACTGCATGAGGTTTTGTTTTCTATCATACACAAGATTGTTAGAGTACGACGGCAGAATCCTTGGTAGACAACTCACAAGCTCCTGGTATACATAAAGCAGGCTCGCAGGGTTGCAAGAATACAAGTGCACGGGTGTACTGGAATACAAGACGACGGGAAACAGCTGCGGCTGCGTCAAGTAGGACAAACTGCCATTTAAAACTTGGAACAGGAGCAAGCCACCCATTACACAAGTGTCACCAGAAAGTGGACAAGTTTGAGGAATATAAGATGGAGAGAGTTGTAGATGAACTCATACTAGTCGGGCTGATTCTACTAGGTTGTAGACCTCTACAGACTGACCTCGCCGCGCATCACCTCGACGGCACTGCCGCCCAGCTGCACCGTCACAATATCAACGCCATTGCCCGTCTCCGATGCCTTGGCCTCGACCTCAACAAAAATCAGACTTGGCCGGCCCATCTCAATGCCCTGCTTGATCTCGAACTTTGTCGTGCCCACCCTCTTGCCCTGCTGTGTCAAGAAGCTCGACAGCGCACATGCGGCACTGCCCGTCGCCGGGTCTTCGACGCCCCAGCCGGTCACCATGCGCGTCTGCACTTTGATGATATCGGTACTCTCCGAGTAGACAGAGTAAAACAATCGTCCGACAGAGCCAACGTCCCATGGCCCCTTGTCCTTGACGTTTTGTGCCTTGTCTGCGTCGAGGGGACTGCCCGGCTGCACCTTTTTGAGGACGTCAACATCGGCGCCGACATTGGCCAGCAACGTAGTCATGCCCTTGACGATGGAGTAGGCGCGGGCGTCCAGCTCGGCATTGGCAATATCAGAATCGCCACCGCTCGCTGTTCCGTGCAGCTTGGTCTCGCTACCAATGAGATCCCGCAGCGTCTTCTTGTGCAGATGCACGTCATGCGGCACACTAGCACGCACGCTTCCGCCGGCACCCAACTTTTCAATCTCGAGCCGGCCGGCAGGGATCAGCAGGGTAATCTTGTCAATCTTTTCAGCATTGAGCAGGTAGACGCCGGAGCCGATGACAGGATGGCCGGCAAACGGCAGTTCCGAGTACGGCGTAAAAATGTTGACCTGACACTCGTTTTTCTCCGTGTCAATGTCGTGGAGAAAGACCGTCTCAGACAGATTGAACTCGCGCGCAATCAGCTGCTTCTGTGCCTTGGACACGGCCACGCTGTTGGGCACGCGCACAACGGCCAGCGCGTTGCCGCCGAAGCGCTGTGTCGTAAAAACATCGAGTGTTGTAAAAGGAAGCGACATGTTGACGGTTGATTTGTAAGAAATAAAGTGAAAGTCAATAAGTAAAAATGGTCAATCACTGGATATCATTTTCTGTGGCTCATGCCGTGCTGCCGCCATACGAATATCGGTGAATGTATGCCGCGCCCTTTGACATGTAGGCACCGATGACTAATACGAAATCGTTATTCGCTACATAACGAGTCTTCTCGTGCAAAAGTAGTTCTGGGTTAGGTAAACATACAGTTGTCTATTGTTTTAGTCTAAAGACAAAAACACAATTTTGGTAATCAGACAAAATATATTGATAAAATCAAACAAATGATCATCGAGGGGCAAGTAGCAAGCAGCAAATGCAAACGCCGTACACCGGGCCGGGTATCATACCATATCGTACCCTTCCCCTTGAACGCCAGCCATGTAGTAGAGTATCCTATGCAGGCAATGACCGCAACAGTAAAGATATATGAAAAAGAAGAAGACGGAGATAATAAATAGAAAAAAAAAAGAAGAAGAAAAAGAAGAAAAAAAAGAGACGTGAGACATATACCAGGAATACCAGAAATCAGGCAAACAGCCCGACCCATGCTTTCTTCCCTGTCACGTCCACACTGCAGCCCTCGGCCGCACAGAAAACCGACCGGCCGTCTGTCTTGAACTCGACTGGCGGCTGCCCAGGCCGTGCAGCCTTCAGCACGTTCCGCCGGTTGTCAAAACACCGTCGGCAGTACACATGCCCGCATCCCGTCACGCCCCAAAACGGATGCTCCTCGCGATCTTTCCGGCTCTGCCTGCGCTTGGATGGTCGCTCGCCATCCTTGCTTGTCCCACTCGCATCGCCGGCCTGGTTGCTATCGTACACCAGCTCCTCATCGCATCCCACACACACCGCCACCGTGTCTTCACCCATGTTGCGCGTGAACCCGGATGGCGGCTCGGGAGGCGCAACATACGGCGGCTTGTTTGGGTCGGCCACGGCTGCAGATGCACCACCGCCAGAATGGTTTCGCCGCGAGGGCATATCAAGAACGGCATGTGCAGCTAATAATGCTGCGGCCTGGGCCTGGGCCTGCTCGTCTGCGAATTGAATTTGGGCCCGTTGAATGTCTTGCATCCGTTGTTGCCGGGACAGTTCGGCCAGCATGTACTGCTGCTGCAGCTGCTCATCCAGTTGCGCCGCATTCCCGTTGCTCTGGTAGTTGAGGTCTGGCTGGTTGCCGCCGAGAGGATTCGGGGCAGTTCTAAAATGGTTGTACGCGGATGGCTGTCTGCCTGACCGTCGCGGTGGTCCACTCTGCCAGGCAGAGTCGGACCGGCCAGTTTGAGGATATCTACTGCCGCTGCCACTGCCGCTGCCGCTACCACTGTCGCCGGCACCATTCATACTACTGCCGAGTGATGGTATGCTGTCCAATGCATAATTGGTTATCCGTGACAGTCTCTCCAGACCACCAAATGTACCACTAAGCCCGAGCAGTTGCCGTGCACCAGGTAGTGGCCCGCCCAATGCGTTACCACCATTGCCGTTGCCGTTGCTGTTCTCGTTGCCGTCGCCGCCTAATAGGTCAAAATTTGGCCATGGCCGTCGCGGTGGCAAAGCTCGTGATCCAGATATTACCACGTCGCCGTCATCGTCGTCAATCTCTGTCAAATCGATAACCTGGGAGGGCTGTGCTAGATGCACTGACTGTCCTGGCTCGCCCTGGCCTTGCAGCGCGCTGCGCGTCGCCGGGCGGGTCTGCAGTACTGGGCTGTCTGGCTCTTCGGTGAGGTCGATAAAGGATGCTGACCCTGACGCCATGGTGAAACGAAGGTTGTCTCGCTCCGGAAGTGCGAGCTCTAGTAGTGTGAAGTTAAAAGGTTATCAAAGATTATAGAGGCGTGCCTCATTCGTGTGTCGCGTATTCCAGAATCCGGTCGTATGTGGTGTAGGCTGCGTAAACTGTGCAACGGAGTAGACCCCGGTCTCAAAGGTGGCCTAGTATTCAGAGTTGGGGGTTAAGACCGTGAATATGTGTATTCGAAAATGTAGAGAAGTAAAAAGTCGAGAAGAGGATCCGAACATTCGAGATTCAAAGTTCAGCTCGAGGTGATGAGTGAGTAAAGTCGTTCACTGGCGGCTATCGGACCCGTCTTGGGGGGGTCGTCGTCGTTGGTGGTTGATGGTAGGAATGAGAGGTCGACAACGCGGTACTTGAGAAAAGAAATGAACAATATGCGCTGCATGCTACATCGGAGGCCAGATCTTGAGGCGAAGGCTGCCCACTTGGCCGATTGGTGGTCGTTTAAGGAGGGCTGCTGTCCCGTGCGTGTGGGAAGAGCGAGAGGCGTGCGACGATGAGGAGGCTCGGAATTTGTGATGGCCGAGTGTTGGATTATGTCATCAGCGTCTATTCAGACCCTTGTGGCGTATTGGCGTCTTCTGGACAAAGGGGCGAGGGGCGGGATAGCGCTGTGGGAACCAAACTTATGCCATATTATTTTCATAGTACTTCAGCAGGCATTAAGAGTCGCGTAATCACCATTAACGCCGACGATTGAGGGCAACACTGGTGGCGAGCGTGAGAGAGAAAAAGGATGGAAATGAATAAGGGCGGGAAGATGACAAAGCAATATATCATACGGAAAGAACGCCGCATCGAGTAAACAAACACAAATGTCCAGCCAAAATGGCGTCAAAGGATATGCTGATGTAATCCATCATGATTCACGCGTATCTAGACGACGACATCAGTGGCCGCGCAGGTGAATAAAATGTGACTTTTTGACTAGAGAGCTATCAATGCTGTACAGTATAAACTATAAAAAAAGTGCCAAACAAGCGAGCAAGTTTAATAAAACATAGGACAAATAAATCAAATAGAAAATAGCAAAGTAATCCTGCAGTATCCCGAGATCCCAGCCGTCAAGAGGACATAGAAGAGCAAATAACAAAAGAGCGAAAGAGGCAAAGGTGACATATTAGCGTAGCAAGAGAAGAGAGAGAGACTGGTGCTCCCAGCCTACTCCTCCTTGACACCGACAACAGACACGATGCCGTCGGCGTTGACGGCCAGCAGCTGCTTCGCCTCAGTGCCCCATTGCACAGACACGGCTGGTGTTGCACTCGCTGCCAGTGCCGACTCGGTCCACTTCTTGGACGACTTGGCATAGTGTTGCACTGTGACGCCTGACGGGCCGCCCGTGGCCAGGTACTGGCCGGAGTAGTCCCACGCCAGCGACAGCACAGCGCTGCCAATGTCCAGCGTCTTGGCGACGACGGCATCGCCCTCCTTGCGCAGATCAAAGATTGTCACCGTTGTCTGGCCCTTGGCCGTCGCTGCAATCCAGTAGCCATTCTCGGAAAATGCCAGCGCCTGCACGGGCGCACCCAGCGAAAAGGTCGTGGCCAGGTCGCCCGTCTTGACCATATACACTTGCACGTCGCCTGCAGTTGTGCCCACACCCAGCAGGTGGCCGTCGGGGTGGAAGCTGACGCTCGTGAGAGACGAAGTCGAGTGTGCGCGGCTCACGCTCTTTCCGGCGTCCAGGTCGTACAGGGAAATGGTCTTGTCGACACCTACCGAGGCAAAGATGCGGCCCGAAGGGTGCACGGCCAGACCAGTAACGGCACCGGCGTGCGCGCCCGGTAGCGAGGCAACCTCGGCACCGGCCTCGTACACCTTGATGGCGCCCTTGGATGTGCCGACAACAATCTTGGTTGGTGTAGCCCACAGGGCAGTCGTGACGGGTGCACCGTTGTCAACAGGGATGGTGCGCTCGACCTTGTGGGCGGCGAGCGAGTAGATACCCAGACCAGCACCACCCAGGCCGGCAACAGCAGCATAGCCGCTGCCGCTGGCTTCGAGACTGAGGGCAGTGGCAGGTGCAATGCCGGTAGGCAGGTCGTCCGAGGCGAGCTGCTGGAACGATGCAATATCGTTGGCCGATGCCCAGCCCTTGGGCGTGGCACGCTTCTTGCGCGACTTGGACAGCTTTGCGTTTGTCTCGTCGACGATGGCAGCCAGCTCCTCGGGCAGCTCTTCACTATCGACTGCCATAGACTCACCGCCAGCTGCTGCCGGGGCAGCACTTGAGCTGACAACAGTGACTCTCGACAGCGAATCCCGCGCCTCATCGCGCTCCTTTGTGAGGCGTGCAATCACGCGGATGGCGGCATCGTGCTGGTACAGGGCTGTGGCCAGCTCCATGCGCGTCTGGGAGAGCTGCTGCTGCAGGGTGTATGTCTCGAGGGCGAGCGCGTCCCATTCGTTTTGGAAGGTGGCGAGTAGCGCGGGAATCGAGGTCAAGGTCGGGGGGCGAGGGCGCACAACGCCGCTTACAGGTTTCAACTCGAGCAGGTCTTCGACATCGAGCTCGTCGTCGGTGCCGGGCTCCTTGCCGTGCTCCTCAATGTACTTTTCGATGAGGCGCTTCTCGTAAACGGCGCCGGTCTTCTTTGACACGACAGGCACCTCTGGTGCCTCGCCGGAGATGGCGCACAGCATTGAGAGGTAGGCGGAGAGTTTGAGGTAGACAATAGGTGAGTTCTAGTTGTATTTTGATTGCCAATGGCCGATTGTCGTCAAGGTACCGTCGAGGTGAGGCTGGGAGTCGTGGGCGTAAGTCGTGATGAGTGCCGTGTGCTTGCTTTGGTGGCTCCCTGCACCTAGGAGTACTTGCTCTCCCTACTAGGCCTGCCTTGTCGCGTAGAAATATTTTATGCAAGGCAGGTGCAGCTGACCAATCAGAGGCCACAGCGATAAGATAGCCACAGCTGAAGCTCTGTCGCAGTGATGCAATTCATTTTTTACTAATTATTTTCATTTTCATTTGATATACAATAATCAATTGCACTTTGGTTCTATATTTTGCATCAACTTATTATTATACAACAAGTCCGTTTCTTTCACCGGTGTTGTTGATCGGTGAGGCTGTATGGTCCCGGCTTCGGCACCGTCCGTCTGCTCCTTCCCTAATCGGCCAACGCCGCTAACATGCACCACCACTACGGTGACAGCACTGGACTATATATCTCAGCCGTGCCCTTTGAATTCAATCACTGGTACTTGTCAAACACTGTCAACAAGTAAATATATACCAAAATGGCTCTCACTCTCCCCTCTGTTGCTTCGTTTCCGTCTCTGCCCGACGAGACTATTACCAACGCCCTCGACCTGCTGTTCGAGCCCAGCAAGGACTTGCACGCACTCGCGCTGCCAACCATTCGCAATGCCGCACCCTCTACATACGATGAAGTCGCCGATATCGTCAAGGACCAGCTACTAGCTGCTCAGAAGAAAGCCGTCAGCGACAAGGACACAAAATCAGTACTGCTGAGCATTCTCGGTGCACACCCACGATTGGGCGCCAAAAAGGTCGAGAGCGCCCAATCGCAGGCGGAGCAGGCACAGCTGCAGGCGGCGTCTGAAAAGGAAGGAGCTCTGCTGGCTGCTCTAAACGCCGAGTATGAGGCGACCTTTCCTGGCCTGATTTACGTGGTGTTTGTCAACGGCCGGTCAAGAGACGTCATTATGAAGAACATGCGCGAGCGTATTGACCGTGGCAATTTTGAGCAAGAAGAGATTGAAGCAATCGAGGTATGTTCTTCTGTTTGTCCATCGACGGCAGTTATTCGCCAGCTAACAAACAGGCCATGGCCAACATTGCAAAGGACCGGGCGAGCAAGCTGCCGCAGGTGTGAGCTGGTATTATTGTAGTAATTTATTCATTTTCAGTTTTCTTGTTTATCTGTTATCTTTTGCCATTTTTCTTGTTCTCATCGCATTTCACTAATTGGATCCATCTTCTACACAATGTCTGTGAAATTGTTCAGGATTTTACATTATTATTTCATAAAAAGTATTTACCATTCCATAAGAAACTACAATGCAATAAATCTCTTGTAAATCCCATCAGGGTTGAAAACAAAAACATATTGTCTTCTTATTTTGTTAGCACCATTGATGCCATAATTCTCTATGTTGGTTTACTCCTACAGTCAACCGCTGCTGACTCATCCAAACAGCCCACCTCCATTTTCAAATGCCAGAGTGGGCATTGGCGCTCCAAACAAAGTCACGTGTTTGGATGCGGTTACTAAAACTGCTGCTAACCCCAGTTGGGAAAGCTTTTCTGATTCAATCGCTAGCAATTGGGCAATTGGCGCTCTGAAATGCTAGAATGGGGGGGTTTCTCGGTCTATGGGCAGGCTCTCGGGAAGGTCTGTCAGGCCACTCCATTATCGCCAAAGGCCTCATTTTTCATTTTCGTATGATTTCCGCTTTCTGATTTGCCTTTGCAACCACCACCACCACCACCACCCCGAGTCCTCTTTGATCGAACCGACGACCACCGCCTAACCTCTCCACTCTACTCCGAACCCACCGATTGAATTTTCAAAATGTTCATGCAGCGCGCTGCCCTGACTGCCGCCCGCCGGGCCGCTGTTCCTGTCGCCCGCCGCACCTTTGCGACTTCCCTTGTCCGGTGTACGTACGATACGCGTTTTTTTGTAGAAGAAGATGGCAGTTGGGATGTTGGAGTGTTGGAGATCTTCCGTGGTGGAAACAGCTGCAGATGCAAGCAGGCAGCAGACAGCAGACAGCAGACATCGGACAACAGCCAGAGGACTGCAGTCGTCTGCAGACAACAGCCGGAGACACATGCTAACAAGCACAGGCGAGGCCCCCAAGGACAAGGATGTCCCGGCTCCCAAGTACAAGACCCTGTCCGGTGAGTCATGAACCGTGTTGACTATTATTGTCAACGACTTGAAATCAAAAATAAAAAAAAATAAAAAATCAACAACCACTAACTCTGCTTAGAGATCCGCACCCGTGACGACCTGTTTGGCCCTGGTGCCCCGGTGGGCACCGTTCCCACCGACCTGAACCAGTCCACCGGTCTGGAGCGTCTCGAGATTCTCGGCAAGGTCGAGGGTGTCGACGTCTTCGACATGCGCCCCCTGGATGCGTCACGCAAGGGCACTGTTGCCGAGCCCATTCTGGTTCGCTCTGCCGGCGAGGAGCAGTTTGCCGGCTGCACTGGCTTCCCTGCCGACTCGCACAACGTCATCTGGGTTGGCTTGACCCGCGACCGCCCCGTTGACCGGTGCTCCGAGTGCGGCAACGTGTACAAGATGGACTATGTTGGCCCCGAGGACGACGGCCACGGCCACCACGACCACCACGGCTACCAGGAGCCCAAGACCTTTGCCGACTTTGTCAAGCCCGAGTACCACTAAGCGGCTTTAGTTAACGAGTCTCGAGAGTCTAAACGACTTTTGAGTTTGACGAGACTGGCTCGTTTCTGGCGGCATATCTAAACAAAACACAAAAACATATACTACTTGTTTCCTTTACATTTATCACATTGTTAAGATTGCATATAGAGGGGATGGTTGAAGAGTGGCACAGTAGCAAGTGCCGAGTGTAGATATAATAATAGGAACTCTTGAATAATCTGAATGGTCGTAACCTGCGTTAATTGCGTCAATGCAGTGTTGCGTGACTTGCTACTAGAGCTATATCTATGTGTCCCACGAGAGGCTTCGTCTGTCCGCGGCTTGCGTTGGCCCATCGTAGTAGTCCAGGGCCGGCCAGTCTCTGGCAAGTGCTCGACAGGGCATCTCTCAAGCACAGGAGTCCAGGCTGTTTTTCTAGACTCTTACCAGGCTCTTGCCAGACACATGTGTCCTTTTGCTTTGACGCTCGTAGAGACGGCGTGTCGGGGTTGGCTCTGGTTGTCTGCTGTCGAGTACGGCCGACAAGCATCCATCCTAATATGCAGCTAATACCCTAAAGGCAGCTCCGGTTGCATTTGTTTATTTCGTTTGTGGAAGCAAGTCCATTCGGCACTTCAGTCCTCGTCATCTTCAAAGCTTAGCTGGATCTTCTTCTTCTTGTCCTTCTTGTCCTTCTTGGCAGGCTTCTTCGTGTCATCCTTGTCTTTTTTATCCTTCTTATCAGAGTTGTCGTCTTTCTTGGAGTCTTTGGGGTTCTTGGCCTCCCGCTTCCGCTTCAGGTCCCGCTCTGCCGCCTCGTACTCGTCGCCGCCCACGACCTTGCCAACGCGCCGCTTCTTTCCCGCGCCAAAGGCGACGTTGTCTTTTGTCTCGTCTTCTTTTGGCACGGGCTTTGCATCTTCGGCCTCGGTACTGTTTTTAGCAGCCTTGTCCTCGACCGTACCATCTTTTCCGACAGTAACCGCGATAGCATGGCCGTGCTCGTCAACGACGAGCGGTGCATCCTCTGCCTCTTCACTGGCAGACCGTTTCTTCGCGGCGCGTCGACGGCCGGCGAGAATGGGATCAGGTCCGCGGTCGTCGCCCTGGAGCTGGCCGCGAAGTGCAGCCAGGAACGGCGGCAGGCTTTGGTCGTAGGAGAGGTCTTTTGGATTGAATTTGGCCATTGTAGAGACTGTGTAGGCTGTGTAGGTTGTTGGTGGTGGTGATATACAGAGGTAAAGTTTGCGAGAGCTCTTACATAATCTGATAATATGCGAGGTAATGTGTGGCAGCCAATCATGTGCTTGAATGGTAAACACTGCAGCTCAGTACCGAGAGCCGCCTCTGGCACTGCTAGGATTAATCTTAGCGCATATCGGACAGCTGCATCCACGAACGCCACCTACGGACGACATGAATATCACAAACGGCCAAGGCCGAGGTAGTTAGACAAAATTAAACTACAATCAAAATCAATCAACAAGTCAAATATTTGATATTTATTAATCAAATGGAGTAAACATTAGATGGTGTTTTTGGATGAGGTGCAGATACTGCAAGGCGCAAGATAAAAGGAAGATGGAAGCCAAGAAAGGGTATGATGTGTAAAAGTGATGGGGGAATAGAGGACAGAGAAGGGAAAAAAGAGACAAGACCCAGTGAAAATAAGAATAAAGCAATGCAAGTGAGGTACACAAGAGCCATCACGGCTAGAAGATTCCGACACAATTAAAAATAAAAAAGGGACATTAGATAATTTAACAAGACAAACTACATCATCAGGATGCCGGCGAAGGCAACAACAACGGCAAATGCGCTGGCACCAAAGACACGCTCACCGCCCACAGAAATGCGGCCACCGTCGCTCTTAGACGAGCCGCTGCTGGAGCCGTCGCAGCTTTGTGAAAACCCGGTTGACGAGCAGCCGGCAGCCGTGCCTGTTGTCGTTGAGTCGCTATCGCTATCGCTACCACTATCGGCGGGGCCACTGCCAGGTCCGCTCGAGCTACCGCCAGGGACAGTAGCAACATTGGTGGAAGAACTGCCAGAGGCAGAGGCAGAGGCAGAGCTAGACGCCGAGCTTTTGCCCGCATCCATGTCGAGGCCAGTGCCCTGGAAGCTAGCGAGGACGGTTTTGTTCTTGCCGTTGATGACAGTGTCGTTTGTGGCAACGGCATTATTGTAGGTGTAGGAGACGGCGTTGTTGGTGCCGGCACCGGACTTTGCATTGTAACACTCAATCTCAACATCCTTGAAAGTGGCAAAGTCGTAGCCGTAGTTCTTGATATCGGCAGAGTTCCAGTCGATCGCACCACCAGCCCAGTTGATAGTTCCCTGGGCATTGGTGCTGGCACCACCGGGCCAGATGGACAGACCGATACGCGAAGGGGTCTGGGGGAATTCCCACTGGTTGGAGGTGGCGTTCCAGGTGTCCGCCTTCTTCTTGGTGCGGCCGACCTGGCCGTCGATGAGCCAGGTGATGGAATCAGGTGTCCATTGAATTTCATAGGTGTGGTAGTTTTCGTACGTGTCGGAGAGGGAGATATTACCCGAGTTGTGCCAGTCGAGGATACCCTGGAAGTAGTAGTTTGTCTGGGCGATTTCTAGATCCGCGCCGACAAATTCGTAATCGATTTCGTCCTTGACGTCACTCATGAGGATAAAGGCAGTAATAACACCAGCACCGCGCGAGGTCTTGAACGTGGCCTTGACATTGCCATACCACAAGTAGACGGTGGAGGAAAGGACGGTGCCGACAGAGTTGGCAGGCATGGTGAGCAGTACGGCCTCCTTATTGTAGACTAGCGGCGTGCCTTGGTAGACCCAGTCGGCCTCGCTGGCGTCACCGAGGTATTTGTCGGAGCTGATCATGCGGTCGAGGGAATCCATCTTCATAACACGGCTCTCACACTGCGGCTCGGGCACACATGCGTCCAGCGAAAAGGACATGCGTGGGTCGCAGCCGCCCAAGCAGTATGCGCCGATACCACACTCTCCATATTCTGTATTGTCAGTGTTTGCCAGAGTCAAGTTTGACGCGAGGTAGTTTGTAGATCAACATACGTGAACAGCATGGTGCCGACTCTGGACATTTTTTTGTGAGGGAGCAGGTAGTGGCTGCAAAGGCAACACTGGAGAAGCCCAGCAGTGCAGCCCCGATGGGCAGGAAGGATCTCATTGGGAGTGCGAGGCTGGGGGGTCGAGATGTGGTGAGGACAAGAAGCCTACAAGGCTAGAACGAGAGAAGACAGCAGCGAAGAGCTGGTGTCGATGTAGTTGATTCGGGTTATGTCAATTAATGTCAAGCCAAGCGAGTGAGGCTTTGACAAGTATGGCCGCGGACGGTAAACGAGTGAATAAGCGAGTGTAGCTCTTGAGCAATGTCAAAGAGGTGAGTAGGAAGCAAGAAGAAAAAAAGAGAAGTGGAAGAAAAGACGATTAGGTAACAAAGAGAGAAAAAGAATAGAGGAAAGAGGAAGAGGAAAGAATAAAACCAAAGGCCAAAAGAGAAAGAGGATAAATCAAGGGCCCTAAATCAATTGAGAAAATTACGGTAGGTCAGAAGGGCAGTCAAAAAAGGGAAATAACCGAAAACGAAGGAGCATTGGGCATAGCAGTAATATGGAGCAGAGATGAAAAGGGAAAGAACGGGAAAAGCCTGGGGAAGCGGCATGCCAAGACAGGCGACATTGATTTACATTATTTCTATTTGTATTTACGTTATTTGAAGGAAGATTTACATTGATCAAAAGGCACGAGCTGTGACGCGCATTCCAGAGTTGTTATTGTTGGCAGTGTTGGCAGTGTTGGCAGTCTCTCAACAAACAAGACATGTGTGTGAGAGAGTGAGCGGGAAGGTGATACGAGACACATTATACGAGAGAGAGGGGGGATGGGGAGGAAGGAACGCGAAAGAAGAAAGAGCAGGAACTAAAGAGGGAAAGAGGGAAGGAACGACCAAGAATAGACGGCAGGCACGGCAGGAAGGATGGCCATCACGAGGAAATGTTATGCTATTCTAGCTATACAAGCTACTAAGGCGCTGTTAGGCTATTGTTGTTGCTAAGTAAAGAAACCACAGGAGAGAAAACAGGGACGGGATTGCTCTTTCCATGTTTGGTGACAGGCAGGGTCGTATCCAGTATTATTGACGACAGTGTGAAGAGTATTAAGAGTTAATTGGTCTTTTGAGGTGTGAGAACCCCAGTTTTCCCCCTTTCATATACCAGCTTAGCGTCAATAGTTATTTGACTCTATTTTCTGGATCTTGATTTGTTACGTACTGGATTAAAGGTGGAGGGCAGGTATTCCTTCCTCGATGCTCCTCTTCCAATACTCCCTCTGAAATTACACCAAAGTGACAGTACGAAACAGCACAGCTTCAGTAGAAATCGATACATCGACCACCCAATATATAATATGAAATGAAGTCTCCCGTAATACTATGCCGTGTAATTCATTTAAGTCTAATTGAGTCGTTTAAAGAGCGCGCTGTCGAAGCACGTCACGCACTGCGAGCACTTGATGAATACTTTACTGGTTGTGAAATTAGAATATATTTTGTTTATTAAGAAAGCAAAGAAAAGAAGCAGCCAACAAAAATCGAATCGAGACAAATAAATGCAAGAAAACTAGAACATCAAATTATCATAGAAGAGGCAATGTTGGTAGGCGTGGCTTTACATATACAAACAACCATAGTTGGTGTCGATGACATAAGCTCAATTCGGTATAGCGTCATGGAGAGACGACATCTCAACCTCCAGCTTCAGTTTGGCTTACTGGCGTCCGCGGCTCATTGCTGTCTTGACCATACCCTCCATGTCTCGCGACGTGAATGGAAAAGAAGTTGCTGTGCGAGCTCTATTCATCATCAGCCAGTTCTTTCCATTCTCAACATTGCGAAAGACGTACTGCACGGCTTTCTCACCGCCAACCCGACCACCCTCACAGAGAATGTGCTGCTCCGTTACCATGCTAGCGGAATTCATATTGACGTACACTTTATGCGGGTGCGCTGCAATATGTCCAATTAACAGTATTTCCTTATTAGGTTGCTTTTGGCAGTGCCAGATCATGTCAGCCCAGTCGAGGTTTGGCGAGAACAAGCGCTGTATGAGGGGCGCTTGGAAAACCTCAATTGCATTGTTTGGGACTGTCATGGCGACAATGACAACAGCTTCACACCTGGAGCGTCTCCTGGCGTAGCCGGCAGGTCGATGGGCTGTCCATATGGGTAAAACATCGATGGCTGACAGTAACTGGCACAACGGGTGCCAATGTCCATGTGGGCAGAACAGGAGTTGTCTACCAAAGGAAGGACAGGCTTGCAGGCGTCGCCGTCCATCATAGCAAACTGGCCTGCATCGTCGTGGTGGATTTTGGCCGTAATTCCATCTTCAATAGACATGCACACATCCTTCTTCGCAGGGCGGCTGATCTTGCGCCCAGGCACACCGCGGACACCCTCAGCCATAGCGTTGCTAAAGTGCGGCGGGGGAAGGCTATCCTCGCTCTCGACGCTGGCAGTGGCAGAAGCCTCGGCAGACGGAGGGTGGACACGGAAGGGGCAACAGTCACGTCCTCGTCCCCCGACTCGAAGGTGGGCCTGCAAGAACCGAAAAGTTTGCGACGGAGCTGTGTCGAAAAGACAATTGATACGTCTAGCATAAATACCTTATACAGGGTCGTATATCCGGGGGCGTTGAGGGCGGCAAGCGCCATGGGGATGCCGGTAAAGGATTTGTTGCACGAGAACGAGACAGCACTTGAGCCTTGGGAACTCTCGGGCATGGCTGGTGAAGAGCTTCAGCTGCTCGGGTTTCCCATGGCCATGGCCGCAGATGCAGCTCTTTCAGACGATGCGCGCTGCATCTCGACAATTGCGGAAACCCTCATCTGGATGTTGTCCTTGACCCAAATTGCACAAGTCTTGTTCTTCCTGACAAGCTGAAATGGCCAGTGCAAGATAGGCGCCCATGATTTCGGTGTTGAGCCCGTAGTGGCGCATACAGCGTATCCAGTTTATATCGGCCTGGCTGGTCGTATCATGGGGTGAGCTCGACGTGATGCCAATGTGCTGAACCCTGAAGCCAGAGAAATTGACCACTGGTTTGTTCTCATCGACATTGTCGATTTCGCAGCGTGGCCACGTAGTAGAGCGTCTCCTTCGATATGAGTTTGGATGAAATCTCTAGATAGGCGGACCTTAAAGCGGATGTTGTGCCTTCCAGATTCAGATCACTGTACTTTTCATCTCTTGCTTGGTGAGTTTGGCGGCGTTGGGTTTTGATGTCTGGCCAGGCAAGATGGCGGCATCCGCCGGGTTGATGACAAGGTCAAACGTTGTGTGCCCGGTCGGTGTTGGTGATGCTCTCGAGGGGCAAAAAATGATTGCCACTGACAAAATTGTAGCTCAAGGTTCTCCTGATATTATTTGCAAGACGCTGACATCTATGACATGTCACGTGTATGTTGTACATTTCTTTATAAAAAGAAGCCTATCCCACTTCCAGCTCTTTCACCTCTTTCTGCTTTCAGTCTTTGACTTTTAACATTTCATGCCTCAACAAATTCCATACTAACAAACTACAAACCACTGTACTGCTCAACTACTAAACTACTCAACCACCAGAATGGCGCCAAAAGTCAAGGCAAAGAAGGGCGCTCAAAAGCCTGATGTGAACCATTCCGACTATCTCTTTTTTCACAAAGAATGGGAAGAGTTTGGCTTTCTCTCCAACTATTCGCCCGCAAAGTTTACAGCCCCTGACCCAGCTCTAGTATCTGCATCATGGCTTGTCAAGCCATCTGGCGATGCACAAGCATCAACAGCTACGGATATCGAAGATATCCCAATGATTGAGTTTGACACCTCGGAACAATACTACATGTATTGCAAAGCCGTATGTTTCTCAGACAACGCCACAGCAAAGACGATCCTCGAAGCCGCAAAAGGGAGTGACTGCAAAGATGCCGCTCGTCATGTTACCGGCTTTGACGCATCCGCTTGGGATGATCGCAAGCTCCGCGTCATGGCCGATGCCCTCTGGCATAAATTCGGCGGCGCCCATCTTCAACAAGTCTTGGATGACGGTGGCGACTGGCTTGGCTGTGATGCCAGACTTTCAAGTCTGCCGGATCTCGGACGCAAGCTGCTCGATACCGGCGACCGGGTGCTTGTTGAGGCTGCTGGCCGCGACTCTTTCTGGGGCATTGGGTATGGCATCAAGCAAGGGCCTTTACACTACCAAAAGAATTGGGGTCAAAACCACCTCGGTAAGAGCTTAATGGGTACGCGGGAGCGGTTGCGGAAACTTGTAGATGGAGGCGAGTGAGTTACTGATGATACCTTTATTATAGATTTTATAATAAACAACTTTACGGCATGCTTTTTTTTTTTGGAGGTCTTGAAGTTTTCGAGACCCTCGTGATCCAAGTGATGTTGGTGTTAAAAGTGGGTATATTTGATTATATAAAAAATGATTAATATAGTAGACTCGATCCATAATGTCAAGGACAAAACATGTAGCTGTTGATTATATAAGAAAAAGCAGTACTTTGTCTTTTGTACAAAACAAAAGTCTCATGTCGACGGTCACGAGGGTCATATAATAAATAAAGGCATAGCAAATACTGAACACCTCAGTTGACATCTGTCAAATATATCTACTGTGTGACCGTGCATGTGCGATGATAATATAAAAGCGTTGATACACAGGCGGTAGTGATGGCCTCTTTCGTTTTATCTGTGTGAGAGAGAGTGTGTGTGTGTGCTACCAGCTGACCCCTGAGTGAAGTGAATAAATACTTTTCAGCGTTACACTACTGCATTGTCGGGCCGTCACTTGGAACGGCACACAATTCTTTGCGAGTGAGATGGTTCTCTCAGGCCATCAATGCAGACAGCAGGTAGGCCGTGCCGGCATTGGGTTCTTGCCATAGATTAGCCAAGATCATGATAGTCTATTGGACGCAGTGCTAGTCGTTACTGGCAGAAACTCGTAGCAATTCTACAGTGCATGACTCGTCGTATCCCGGTTGTATAGAATAGCCTGAATGATGACTTCAGGTGAAGCATATCATGATATGATATAGCGCACCGCATTATCGCAATACTTTATCAGTCTTGGAAAATGCCAAGAGAATGAGGCTCATGCATATGTGTGCGGCTATATGGTCTTTTGGTACTTTTTATCGGAATAAATTTAATGTGTTCTGGTTTTATATTTTTTTTTTCTACGCTAATACCTTTTTTCTTTTCGGTGGATTAAATTGATACTCGATGATTTCTCGTGTTCGATTAAATATTGTCTTTGTTTTCTTTTTTATGATATTTGCTGTTTTAATATATCGCAGTCAATAATATAGGACAGACTAGTCGGATATAAACATACAGCTAATAGCCTAGAGATGGAAAAATACTTGGTGCGGTACTTGAGGCTAGGTACAGAAACTGCCAATGTATTGATAACTAGTTAAACGCCAAAAAAGTATTGAATTACAAAATACAAAATACACAGTACAAAATCAGTAGTCCAAGATACAATTCAATAGTTCAGGATACAAACCAAAATACAAGATACAAACACAAGTACTTCACTATTGCCATCCACAACGGTCCGCCCGGATCCTCCCGTAATTTGTTGACAAAGTGCAGTCGACAGTCAAGTACATCTACAAAGTGAATACAAGTGGTCTAAAGGTATGGTGTGCTTTGCAACCACTTACCACCACGAGCCTGCAAGGCTGAAAAGTCACGTACCAGAGAGATATTGCCGACGCACCGATCTGATATTGATATTTAAAAGTATTTAAAGTAGAGGTGCTCTCAAGAAAGGGTATGATTAGACCGCAGGACAAACTGGAGCACACAAAGCAGCGCGAGACGGGAAACACAGAGGCACACAGACAAGAGTGAACGCATGTGAAGGAGACAGTGAAGGAGCCGAATAAAAAGAAGGAGAGAATAAAAGAGATAAATTTAATAGAGCCCAAGAATTTTTTCCTTCGCCGCCAAGAAAGTTAGAATATAGAGTGATTTCCCAGATACCTACCCGTGATAAAAATGGACAAAAGAAATGGTAAAGAATGAAGAAGAAGAAATGAAGCGTCAAAAGGTGAGAAGAAAGAAGAAAGAAGAAAAAAGAAAAAAGAAAAAGAGAAACATAACAGGAAAGAGTTTGCGTTGTCTGCAAACTATTGGAAACCTAAGACACACCAAGGAAGCCAGTTAAGAAGGAACAAAAAGTCAACCCGACAAAAATAATGAAGCAGAATGCCCCCAGAAGAGAAGAACACAACAAGGCCACAAGAACAAACCAAAAAAGAGAACTAGAGGCCAAGCACGACGCGAAAGATACACACCGGGAGAAAAGCACAGACACAACTGAAGAAGAAGAAGAAGAGAGCACCATCATGGGCACTCTGCTTTACTTCAGTCTCCTTAAAAAGTTGTGGGGAACCTGGTAACCTATCGCTTCCCTGCTGATGCAAGAATCTGTTCGCTGAAGTGCTCCTTGGCGTACTGTTCGCAGGCCTTGGCAGGCTTGCCAACCTTTTGGCCAATCACCTTCCACTTCTGATTTTCGTAGTCCTTGATCGCATTGAGGAGAGCAGCGCTCTGAGAGGCATAATCACGTTAGTTTGTGGTCTCTTCGTTTGTCTAATACCAAACCCAAAATAGGCGCAAAAAAATAATAATGCAAAGGGGTGTTTTTCATACCTCGTCCTCGGCGAATTCTGCGTAGTGCATATCTTTGTACCAGTGCTTCTTCACACTGCCTTCAGTACGCGTAGGAAAGGTCTAAAATGTTAGTACGTGCTAGCTGCAGATGTAGTTATGCATGCCCCATCCATATGCATGACGCTTTCTATGCCGGAGAGTAACTAGTCGCCTAGTTTCTTTTCTCTTCATTTTTTCCCTCGATTTCTTTTTCTCTTTCTCTTGCCCCCTACAAAAAGATAACATACCTTTGCAATCTCGGCCCACGAGTTACCAGCATCACGCATCTGCTTGAGACGGTGTTCTTCAGCAGGCGTCCAGGGGGTGTTGGTGCGGCTCTTCTTCGCAGGCGGTGGTGTGGGAATCGCACCAGCCTCATCTGTTGGCAGATTCTTGATAGCCACATTCGGCGTCGCCGCGGATGTCGGTGTAGGAGCGCTAGTGCTTGGCGCACCGGGCGTGCCGGGAGGAGGAATGATTGTGTTGGAAGTTGCGGGAGTGCCTGTCGGAATGGGAGGAGGAATGATTGGCGACGCAGATGTCGTGGGCTGGGCTGTGGCTGGGTTAGGGCGCTTCCGCTGGCGCTGAGAAATTGATGTGGGAGCAGCAGTCGGCGCACCGGGAGCAGGCTGCTGTTGCGCTGCAGGGTGAGGGGCTTGCTGTTGCTGCTGTGGTGCCTGTGGGTGCTGCTGCGGGTGTTGCTGCGATGGGTGCTGACCGTGAGGCGGAGCAACGTTCATCGGGGGCTGGCCCTGGCCCGGGTGGTGCGGCTGGCCGGGCTGAGGCGGCTGCTGGCCGTAGCGGAAGTCCATAGGAGCATCGTTACGGCGTGCGCTCATTTGCGGGTGACCATACGGGTGTTGTGGGCTGAACCAAGGGGAGTTCGGGTTAGTATACGGAGATGGAGTTTGCATAGGAGACATTGTGCCCATGGACATATGAGGAGGCACTGGCCCCGACATATTGGGCACAGGCGCTTGCTGCTGCTGCTGCTGCTGTGAAGAGGACTGTTGTGCATGGGGTGTGATGGGTGACGGCTGTTGGGATCCCCAAGGCTGAAGCGGCTGGTTGCTACTTGTAGGCATCGTGACTCTGGACGCTGTCGTTGAGAGGAACGACAAAGTGACGAAATGATGTCGTTGTTGGGTTGATTTAGGTTTGTAACCGATGCAGCTGTTGCTGTATGTTGGCACTTGTTTGTTTGCGTAGCCCCCAAACTTTTGTGCTTTTGCGGTTTTGCGATGTTGAGCTTTAAGGATGGATCTGAGACAATATTCAATCTCGTGTCGATGTACTTTGTACTGGTGTAACAGAAGTATCAATGTATCGACTCGACTATCGACGGTCAAAGTAGATGTAGATGATACTTTTGACGTTGCCTTGTTCGACTTGACGATTTGGAGCCTTTGATGACTGTGGGAAAAAAGAAGACTGAAGGATGGGGCGGGACTCGGGCTTGGCAGTAGATCGCGCGGAAGGACCGTTGGCACAACAGGAAGGATCGGAAGATGAACCGTGCACGTCGGGATGTGGATGAGGGAATTGGCAAGAGTAGAGATAGAGGGGATGGAAGAGTAACACGATAATCAAGACAAGTTCTGTAGAGAAGATGGCAAGATAAAGAACAAGAGCGATGAAAATCGATGACGACGAAAGGTTGGGTGGTAGAGTGGTATACAACTGGTTACAGGCGACAGGCTGCTGGTTGTAGGCTGTTGTAGGCTGTGAGTTGCAAAGTAGAGTGCCAGGGCTTAGCGATAGCTTGAAATGAGGAGTCGAGATGAAAAGTCCGTGGGCCCGGAGAGAATCGACAATGGCTGAAGTGGAATAAAAGCGAAAGCGACGCGCCAATTTGGGACAAGGCAAAAGTAAGAAGACGGAATAAGAGAAACAAGAAATATGACGCCGATGAATTGATGATTGTTGGATTGGGCTTGAAACAAAAATGAAGGATCGAGCCAAGTAGAAGTGAAGAAATCAAGAATGAAAATTGGAAAGAAAAAAAAACTCAGATCTTATCAAGTCCAATCAATGGGATGGGAGAAGCGGCGATTGGTGTTTAGAGGATAGCCACTGTGGATGGACGGGTGGAACGGATACCACTGAAGTGTAGCACCAACGACAGCTGGAGAGAGCTGAAAAGTCTGCCGTGTTGACAAGTCGCGCCAGAGATGTGTAGTAGGCAACGGTGAAGTGGGGAAGAGACGAGATCGATAGACTGTAGAAACGGCCACGGCAGACGGCGGGTGGCAGACGACAGCGTAGGCGAAGGGAGAAGAAAAAGGCAACAAGACGACGATAGTGGAATGGAGACTGCGATAACAAGAGTCGCTACTGCTGCATAACGAGTGCAGAAACAGTGCAGTAGTAGCGGTTGAGGGTAGCAGTTGTATGTCGCAGATGGGGATGCAAAGTCGAAGAAAGAGATAGAGGGTACAGGGGGGGGCGACAGAAGAGGACAGAAAAGCGAGCGGGCTTTAGAATGCGAGAAAGGCGCGGGCGTTGAGTAGGCCGTGGTCCTTGGAGAAGTGGAAGAATGTGGGAAGAATATGGGTGGGATAGAGAGGAAGGACCCAGTAACGGTTGGGGGTGCCTTTGTGGTGCCTGCGTCCGCGGTTTCTTTTTCGGGGCCTCTGTTGCTCTTGTTTTGTTCTGTTTTGTTCCTTGGGCGGCTCTGGTTCGCTGGTTCTTGCTTTTGGGTCGTGTTCTGACAGGGGTGGAAGAAGTGGGTTCCGCTGGCGTCGTTCTAGCGTTCTAGAGTTCTGATGCTCTAGCGCTTTTTAGTTGATGCGGTAGCTGCAGATGTAGTAGATGTCGCAGTAACCATGTTGCGTTCGCTGGTTGTTCTCGATTGGGAAGGAAGTGCTCTCTGATCCGAGCAGTAGAGCCAAACACCCGTTTTCCGTTGTGGCTGTGTTGTGTCGCGTTGAATTGTAATTTGGCGCGTGCCTGTCTTGTCTTGCGGTTTGATGTGTGTCTGTGTCTTGTGTCTTGCGTCTGTGTTGCGTTCTTTGTTCTTTGTCTGCATGCAGACATTCTATCCCGAGTGTCTCGCGTGATTGCCCAGCAGCTAGGTGGCATGTGTTGTCGCAGGTGTAGAGTGCAGCGCGAATGAATACGTGCAGTATCTCGAGTGGTGAAATGGATATGATGATAAGGAGAGCTGGCGATGCAAGCTGATGTGGCAAATGGTGCCAGTGTCGATGTTCGATGTTCGATGTCGTCGTATGCCGTTGGTTGGGGAGATGGGAATAGCAAGCAGGGAAAGAGGAAAGCATGAAAAGCAAAAGAAAAGCAAAAACAGAAACAGAAAGAAATAAAAGCATATGAAAGCATAAAGTGAATTCAAGCAGCGGGAGCAAACAGCAGTACGAGGTACAGCAGCTCAGGATGAGGTACAAAACAGATGGGGGGTACTTACTGCACGTCGCTGGGGTGGCTGGTGGAGTTGCCATAGATGTTGTAGTCCGGCAGAGGACTGACCTGCCACTGCTCCATGGTCTAGATTGTTAGAATTGGTGGAGGTGAGGTAGATATGGTTTTGAGGTAATGAAACGATGAAATGGAATGATGAAGCCGATTGATTGATGTGGGTTGTTTCAATCGATGATATTGAGATGATGGCGATTGGGGGGAGGATGAGAAAAGAGGGAGAGAGGTAGAGATGTAGAGAGCGAAAAGGGCGGGAGGCGGGAAAATGAGGTAAGCAAAGGACAAGAGAGAAAGAAAGCGGAAGGGGAGTGAATAAAAGGGAGGGGCGAAAAGGCTAGAAGCTAAAAGAGCGAAAGAGAAGAGAGGGTGAGTGAAATAGAGGTGTGAGGCGAGTAAGAGGGAATGGACGAAAGAGCAGGAGTGAGGGAGCGAGCGTGTAAGCTTTGGGAAAGATGGAGAATGAGTAATACAGAAAGGTGGGAGCTAGTAGTAGCTAGAGGAAATACAATAAAATGGGAATAGCAGAGCTTATTCAATAGAATAATCAATGATTTTAATAAATAAGAGGGGGGAAATAAGAAGGAAAAAAACTAAGAAAAAAGGATAAAATGAGGAGGCAGGAATGCAGGTGGAAGGGAACGGAGAATGGGAGAAATGGGGATGGGTAATGGGAGAATAAGCATAGAAATGGGAAAGAGCAGGTGAAAGTTGGAGGCGCGTAGTTGGTGTGCCCAGACGCGTGTGGAGAGGAGAGGCAGGAGGCAGGAGGCAGAAGAACGAGTAAAGAGACAAAAGGAACGAGGCCCAAAGACACAAGCAAGAGCAAAAGCAAACAGTCAGGAGAAAACAATGCTCGAAATGACCGAATGAGGCAGTGTCGAGTGTGGTCTTTCCTGCGTTGAATTGAATCAATCCGTGGTTCGATTTACTCTTGTTCCTGCCTGTTTTGATTTGTTGCGCTCGTTATTTCCTGTTGCGGTTCCTTGGCTTTCCGTTCTTTCTTTTTCGCTGTTTCTTTATTTTCGCTGTTCCTTCGTTCAATGCGAGGTGGTGCTTTTTTTCTTCTTATTTTCCCTCTCTTCTCTTCTGCTCTTCTGCTCTTCTCTTCCCCCCTTGTCTTCTAACAACCACCTCAACCTATTCAATTCTCTCATGCTTCTACCCAGTAGCGTCGGCCGGGCGGCGCGGGTTTCTGCGGGTAATACTAGCCAATCAGAGCGCCAGGGAAGGAAACAGAAATTGATATAGTGAGATGAATAATTTGATAAATTGATCAGAGAAGTCCTGAGATGAGAGAGGAGAATATTGGATAAAATAATGAGGAAAATAAATGATAAATAACGCGTGAAGAATTGGTTGAAGTGAGGAGGCAGCAAGCAGCGGACAGCTACCAAAGTCTGGAGAATGGATGGAGCTGGCAAGCGGCCTCCTGCAACCCTTGTGCAGATGCAACAAAGATGGAAAAAGAGGGTATGGTGGGAACAGAAGGAGCAGAAGGAACGAAATAAGAAGGAACAAAAGGGAGCAAGAGGAACAGCACAAGAAGAAGCAGAGAAGAACCAAAGAAGAAGGAACGACAACAGGTCAGTCAAACAAGATGATGCAGGCCGCCGGTGCAAGCTAGCGCATTGTCTTTGACGAGGCAGGAGATGCAGTCTCAAATGCAAAGTGTAGTGTAGAGCGTGTCCAGAGTGTGAGGTTGTGTGCAAAGTGACGATTGAGGTATATGTGGAGGTATAACAGGATGGACAGAGGGTATGGGCAATGAAACAAGGCAATAGGCATAGCAGCCCGGGTAGAGTGAAGCAACAGGACGAATGGCGGTAGTGATCAGTGATATGATAGCAAAGCTATGCAGTGATAGTGATAGTGACATTGATGACAGATGACAGAGTGTAGACAGTGACGATAGTTGCTGGTCGAGGGCAGGTACACTGGACTTACAGGTGCTTGGCCGGGGTAGGGTTGGTTGAACGAAATGGTTGCGGTTGAGTATCAATTCGAGCGAATTGATACAATCGTGGGTGTGAAGAAGCTGTAGAGAGCAAAGACGCAGTCGAGTCGAGTCGGTTTGGGTCGATTCGAGTCGGGGTGATAAAGATACTGAGAACTGTTATACTCGTAGACTTGACGTTGATGATGTTAGTGTAGAGTACAGAAACCTTTGAACCGATTGGCAGGTTTCGAGACTTTTGATGCTTTTCGTGTCGGAGAGTTAAATAAATACAAGAAAATAAATGGTAAATTAATCCTGGGTTAGAATTCTGCGAGCAAATAAAGAAGGACAGAAATAAAGAGAATAGAGGGGTAGATGATAAATTCGATAAATGCAAAAGCGCTAGCTTGTTTTGGTTATAATGTGCAGTGCTGTTCTGTGTCGCGTCTGGACCGTGGCGTCGTGGGCTGTTCGAGGTATTTATTTCTTCTTTTATTTCTATTATTTCTTTAATTTCTTTTGCATCTTTACTTTTTCGTTTCCTCATTACCTCATTTCTTCATTTCTTCTTTTGAGCTTCACAAGCGACCGAGGTTGTCAGTGCCAATAGGTTTACAGAGTGCATTCACATTAATAACGGCTATAGGAACGGCCACAGACAGATCTTTGAGGGTGCCTTGTTACTGGATCTCCTATTGCAGCTGCCTGTTTGAGTCTTGATTTGCTGTTTGTTGTTTGCTGTTCGCTTGGTTCGCTGGGTCGAGGGCCCCGTCGAGTATTTCGGCAACCTCAGGAATGAATAAAAGGTACAAGCGACATGCAAGGTTGAGCCAGCTGCTGTCTGTGCTCGGAGTATTTTAAGGATCAGAAACTATCAGAAATGAGAAGGAGCAGCAGCAATGAGCATGAGCAAGGAGTAGAGACAGCTACTGCATACAACTGCATGCTCCGTACAATCATCTGTGCCCAGGATTGGCTGTAATAGTCTCCGCTTGGTGGGTTTCTCTGAATGGACTCGTTGTCGGTGGACTGATGTTCCAAACACGTCTTCCTCCGCCTTCAGGGTTAGGATGGTGCTTCCGGGATGGAAGCATTGATATTCTAGAAGATCATCACGGACTTTATTACCTTGTATCAACAATTCACTTGTACCTCGTCAGGTCCCAAAGAAGAAGAACTGGCTAGAACGTTTTGCAAGTGTACTTTGCCACACTTTGCAAAGGTAGCCGAAGCCGTAGCCGCAACGGTGACTACTGAGTATGTCTTGGGAACTTGTCAGCATATCAAGGGACATGACGGGTAGTAACGGCAGCAGGGCTGAAGGATGAGGTGTAGAGACAAGTAGATTCTGCGTAGCCATCGGTCGGGTTGAAATGTGGTGTAAAAACAGGTACGCGTACTGCACAAGTCACTAGACAATGTCGACAAAGTATATCTCATTAATGATCATCTTGAAGCCTGGGAATACAGTCGGATATTGTCTTTGGGAACCCACAAGGCCACGACAAGAGAGAGTGATCAGCAGTCTTATCGGCTCTCGACTGTCGTGCCCGTCCCCGAGCTTCTCTCCATCTGCCGATGCTATCGAGTATTTCTTCTACTCGTAGAGTGCATAACTTTATATTTAATATCCCGAAGAAATGCCATGCATATCTTTCTTTCCCTTTCTAGCTTTGCTGTACAAGTACTGGGCGTGACTTGTTGGACGCAGCTTTTCGTTCCCAACGACGACTTGCCTCTGACTTTTATAGTACTTTCAAGTAACGTGGTATTGCTTAGCCACGGATCGAGATGCATTGCTATTCTTCTTGGAGAGTTGTTCTT
This sequence comes from Ophiostoma ulmi, assembly GCA_029298715.1. Taxonomy (NCBI): domain Eukaryota; kingdom Fungi; phylum Ascomycota; class Sordariomycetes; order Ophiostomatales; family Ophiostomataceae; genus Ophiostoma; species Ophiostoma ulmi. The sequence goes on along the minus strand of JANSLN010000002.1, from coordinate 331,340 downwards.
GTTCTGAAGAAGAAGAAAAAAAAATGTCTGCAAAATCCCATCAGTCCAGTTCATCACGTCTCTCGACTCGAGCTCTCCTTGAAAAGTCTTCAGTATTACCAGTAATACTCACCCACTCACCCACTCACCCACCGTTTCAACGCGCGCAGCTGTGCTCCATAGCTAACGCCAATCCACCCGGGTCCATTCTACATTCCCCACTATCCACTCTACTGCCTCCACACGCTCGTATTGTTTCTTTTCTTCTTTTCACCCTTCTCTTTTTATTCTTCTCTTTTACTTTATTATCTTTTCTTTTTTATCTTTTCTTTATTTTCTTTCTATTTATGCTGTGTAATATTCTCCAATTTATCTCTTCTTCATTATCTAATACATGTTTAATCATCACGCTAGATCACCAGATTTGCGGCCGCGTCTTTTGGGTTCGTGCAGCAAAGTGGACTCCCAAACTCTCACTCTTTATCCTCTAAATATGTCTCCGAATTCCTTCTACGTTACTTCCACCTTTTGTCTTTTCTCCTCGATTTCCTATGATGTCTGCCTCTGCTAATTTCTTTTTTCCTCTTCTGTCGCTCTCGTCTTGCCTCCCACCTTCTCCTCATCTGCCGTGGTCCGTGACCGATCTTCTCTTCTTTTTCTTAGATTTCTCTGTTTCTTGGATTTCTCTGGAAATTAAAAAGAATATTCTTTCCTTCTTTAATCCTGCTCCTTTGCGTTATGCGCCTACTGACCTTCCCTCTTGGGCAAGCTCAGCATGTGAACTGCTGCAATTAGCTGTTTTTAGCTACAATCCACGCTGCAATCAGCGCTCGAACTTGATTTCTTATTTTCTGGGTATTTTTATTTGCTTTTTTTAATATTTATTTATTAATAGCGACAAAAATAAAGTAAAGTAAAATAAAATAAATCTCATCTACCCCTTTTCTATCCTCGGTCCAGCCAATCACATGCTCCTATTAATACTACTAAATATCGATACCAGAACCGCAAATCCGAATGTCATGCCAGTTCAGAATATTTCAATCAACTGTTCTCTCTTGATTAAGTCAGGAATACACGTAGAGAGCCGCGCCGCCCCCTTTCTTTCTTGCGTACTGCTCTGTAAGCAACATAATATATCCTCATATATCTTACACGTACATCTTATATCTAGACTCCCTGCTGGTGCACTGCCTCGTTCTTGCCGTTGTTTCATTTCGCTATTTCCTCTTTTGTTTCGCTCTGTCTAATTCGCTCTCGGTATGCAACTCCTCCTTCTTTAGATTGGTGTGGCATTTATTTGCATTCTTTTCCCTATTAATTTAATTCGTTCTCACATTTTACTTCTTATTCTTTGCATATATATTTATCACATCGTTTCCCGGAAAAGCCAGTTCACCCTCCACATCCCGTATCAAATGGTTTATTTCGTAAGTCTTCTACAAAACGTGAAAATGAATCGTGGATTATTCGAGCGAGAGAAAAAGAAGAAAAGAAAAAGAAGAGAGAAATAGAGAAGCCCCGCAATAGACCCACCAGAAACAAAAGAGAGACCAGAGAAACAAAAGGTGGGGATACAAATAAAATTAAATGCTACTTTAAACTCCTAAAATAGCCAAAGAAAGAAGTACATAAACACCTGGAGCCGTGTAAATCATCCGATACTTGCTGTGAACCAGAGTAGTGTGCAAAGTGTATTTTATTTTATTTTTCCATACTCAAAGCAAAGCATACGGAGAACTGTATTTTTCCGTACCCAGTCTTTATTGTAGGCGCGTCTTGGAAGCAATGCCCCGAGGCAGGTACCGAGTGGTACGCAGGTCTTTCCTCTTTCTGTTCCTTAATCCCCTCTTCGCTCGGCACTCTCTTCTATCTGTTTTCTGATCATCGTTGTCTATTATTATCCATCTCATCTTACTTGGATTTCCGATATCTCAAGTCCCTCTTATTTGTGTTTTATATTTAATATTTTATATATTGTATTGATCATCTCCTTTTCTGCCCATCTCCTCTATTCGTAACGGATATCTACTAACTCCGTGGGGTTACGGTTATTATATATCTCTTAAATCTAAAATTAAATCTTGTTTTCTTTCGTCTCTCTTTCTCATAAGTCGTCTCTTTTCCTTCTTTTTATCTATTCTTGAGTCTTTGCTCTTTCGGGATTATTCTTGACTCATAGATACCCGCAGACTAATATCGACTGCACATCTTACCCAATGGCGCATCCAACGCGCCCATCCCCGTCATCCTGTCCCAACTTTTCCTAACCCATATCGCGCATGCTATTCTGTTTACGGAGTATTTACTAATTTATTCATTTATTATCAATATATTTTCTATTGTTAATTTCAAATAATTGCTTGAACGGAGTATTTCTTGATCGGTGCGGACTACGGCGTATACTACGGAACATTCAATGCTTAGTTCAGGTCTTTCTTTTCATGAGCGTTGTCCTATTAAGTTAGAAGAGTATTAGTACTACACAGTTTTGAGGATATTCTCTCAGAGATTGAGATTGACAATCAGCTACAACGTGACGTAGTGCTTCTATTACCCATACTACAAGACTAACTCGTACTACACTAGAGATGCACAAGTGATGTGATTGGTGCTGTGCATATCTTCATCGTATCTGTAGTATCTACGCAGTACATCGCAAGTATACTTATCCTCTTGTATCACATTTCCCTTGCAATGTACCAGTTGTCTCCAAGTGCCTTCCTTGGCTGTCTCTAGCTGCAGCCACGTTGGATCGTGCTAAACAAAAAGACACGCGACCACGTGTATCGGATATTAAAAGCGCAGAGCGGTTGAAAGTACTCTTGAGGGGAAGACAGTATTTACGGAGCTTGAGAAGTATCGGAAGCATACTGGCACAATTAAAGAGATGATATATATAGACGGAAACTGGGGTAGAGAGACATACCTGATTAACAAGGTAATGATGTGCATGGACAGCGGCGACTTGCGATATGCTCTCGTTATGCTGTATGGCAAGACAGCCCTAGTTCTCTGACGCGTCTATGTAGTTTATTATGCCCGCGAGCGTGGCTGCTTGACTATTGAGTCTCGTCGAGTGTTCAGCATCAAGGGTATCAGTATCAAGTGATACTGCGTGCTGTTGCGGGTTGCCTGTATTGTTGAGTACGTTTGTCATTGCCGATTTGCCGACCAATGTCGAGTGGTACTGAGTGATATCGGTATCATCCAGTGTCGTTGAGGTCGCCAAGTGTCGAGTGTCAACGCGTGTCAACGAGTATTGCCGACAGAGCTCGCCATAGGCCATGCCGACCCGAGCCTCTGATTGACGACACTAGATGTTGGCCGCCGACGCCAACTGTTAACGCTGACTGACATTCGCAAGACTGTCAATCGCAGTCATCAGAGTTGGCCATACCTCCACGTGAGCCAGATATGCCTCCAGGAGGCTACTAGCAAGTGCTGTACCGGCAGATCAACGGCAGTCGCCATCAACGAGCTCAAGCTCGAGCTGTGAGCTGCAAGCTGCAAGCTGCAAGCCAGACGCTATGCACCTTCAAGGCTCTGAGGCTTTGAGATATCAAGACCTTGAGATATCGGGGCGCCGAGGCTCTGGATAGATTGCCTCAAGTTATGACCATCTCGCGGACAAGGCTGCAGCAAGTCTGCAGAAGGCTGTCTGTCACCAGCCACAGCCAAAATCTTTTGCGACCCCCGAGATGAAGACCATTGACGGTTGCGTCAACACAGCCGAGCTGCTATGGTCTGGCGTTGGACAAACAGGTATACCAGTCCGATCAGTATTTGTGCCCTTGCCATATTGTCCATCCGGGCACTCACCGTGGGTGGCAGAGTCTTGCTCGCAATGCACACAGTGTCCGCGATGTTCGCGATGTTCACAACTATCGTGACACTTGGCCGATAGTTGATGGTAACAATCTGACTGTCATTCGAGTAGATGAATTTGTCCCATTCTCGATAGTTTTGACACTCTGGCATGCTCACAATGCTTACAATATCTGTAATATGACAATGTCTGCAATGTCTACATGATCAAGTCGACATTGTTTCATTTCATCCTGTCTGCCCCGTGTTTCTCGTGGGACGTTTCGCTGCCGGAATGTGCATCTTCCGGACAGACGCGCAGGCGGCAAGGGACAAAAGCACAAGAGCACAAGATACAAGGCCCCAATGAAAAAAAACTACTAAATAGAAACACGTCATAATTTCCTACTTTTATACTGAAATCACTTGGCCATCGTATTTCTGCCATCATGGCTGTCTGCTCACCCCGCAACATTGTGAAACCCGGCAGGTCGCAAGTTGCCAGCACCCGGCGACAATCCGTGTGTCATCTTTCAGTCCGTCTTTTTCTACGAGTCTCCTTTGATTTTCTTTTTCAATAAGTCTATCATTCTCCTTGATATTTACCGTTTCAATCCACTCGTAAATGAACAGAGAAGATGGAGAATACTACAGACAAAAGTTGAGACCGAAAACACAAAACGGTACAGCAGAACAGCAAAACAACACAAGGCTATGCGCCTACATTTTGAGCACCATCACGGATCCAACCACGGATGATTATGCCTTCAGCAACATCAGACGATGCGAGTAGTAAACCGAGGCAGCGATATCAAAAAGTAGAAACCGTAAAGTAGAAACTTGAGGCTAGAATGGTGGGATTCGTTTCTGAACCACCAACGCAGGCTCGCAATGGAAGATTGGAACTGCTGCTCTACATGGACTAAAAAGTAATGCTTCAGAGACTTGGAGTACATAGTCTCGATCATAAGATCAGCAAATCAGAAAAGAAGAGACTGAACCAAACCTGTACCTGCTGATCTGGTACACTGGAGAATCTCGTCTCTTGTTGTCGATGCCAGACTGTATCTCGGACTGATCAAACTTCCATCTTGATTCTATCTTATTTGCCTTTTTTCCATTCTTTCTCTTCTTTCCATACTTCTTTATCGTTATTCTTTACTCTTTCCATGATGCTCGCCCCTTTCTAATCAACTCTCGTCTCGTCTTTGACAAGATTCTTGGGTCTATGGATCACTGCTTGCGTCAGTTGAGCTGTAAACTTGGTTTGTTTTTATTGGTACGCATTGGACGCATAATGGTGGGATGAAAAGAGAGGATACTAAGGCCAAAAGATGGGGGATGCGTGAACATCAAAACGAGTATCAACAGTGGACTTAAGTAGAGACGAGACGAGCGAGTCGTTTTGCGTACAACGACAACCCTCGGACAAGGCGACGATAACCGGGCGAGGTTGATCAGCAAAGTCGGACGAGATTGACATGCGGCACGGCGTACCATGGATCTTGGATCTGTCACGGGCTGTCTTTAGAGGACAAAGTAGAGAATAGATGGAACAAGTCTGTCAACTGTGAACTAGATCAGACAAAATCAAAACATTGCCATTGCTGTATGGCACTCTCATGACACTAGAAACAAACCAACTCTAGGCACGGCCATCTAGTCGTCTTGTCGTCTGCACATTTCAGCTAGACATCTATATCTAAACCAGGCACCACGGAAGCAAGCAGAGCCGAAGAATGAAACTGTGTGGTTTTGTGTGAAGTGTTTGTTTGGAGTAAATGTAATAAAGCGGTAGTTCGCAATGTTTAGTATTATATATATATGATACGAGTGTACTTTAATTATTTATTATCGAATAAATGTTTGTAATATTGATATCAATAATGGGCTTATATAAAAGAAAATAAAACACAAACAATAATCTCAGCCAAAAAAAAAAAGAAAGAGAAAAAAAAGAAAACAGCAGCCTTATTAGACCCAGCCTTTCGATCAAACAATGGCCTTTTCTTTTCTTTTCTTTTCTTTTTATTCCTTACATCTAGGGCCCTCCTTGTATTGTTTGCTCCTTCAACAACCCTGGCCATTTGTGACCCCTGAGCCAGTTCAAAAACTACACAATCCTACACAACTACTCCGTACACAAAACTACACAATACAACACAAGACACGCCGAAATGTGCACAGGCGGCAAGAGAAACATCGGGTAGGGAAGAGTTGCAGTGCCCCATACAAGAAACGCTCATTACTGTACGACGTATTATTATTATGTATTGATTGTATTGATACACTATAATACCGGTATTATTGAGGCTCCGTCAAACGTCGGGGACGTTTCAACTGTTTTGCTCTTGTCTGTTTTTGCTTTTCCTTTGCCGTTTTTGCTCTGCCTGTGCCTCTTGTGCCTCTTGTGCTCCCTTGTACTCTGCTTTGATTCTGCACTCTGTTTATTCTTGGTCAGTTCACATGACGACATTTACGACCAGAGCCTCCTGGTGCTGTGCCTTGCTTTTGCCATTTGTTTTGCCTCTTATCCATGCTGGACCCTGCCATGTTATGTTTTGTCTTTAGCTGTCAATCAACACCCTTGCTGTTTCTTCTTTCTTTCTCTCTTTCTTCTTATGGATTTATATTGATCAATGTTTTAATCGGTACAGAGGATGATTCTCAATGTTAATCACAAGGGTTGATCACGAGCACCTTCAACAGCCTGCAGTATTTCTACATTGTTTTGCGTTTTGCTTGGCATTGTCGCAGCTCAAGCCTCCCCACAAGAAAAGGAACAAGAAGACGAAAAAGCGAAGAAAATCAGCGATCATCAGAACCCGAGAATCAGAGATCAAAGCGAGAGGATTAATAACGGAAAAGAGAAAAAGAAGAGAAAAAGAAAGATTTGAGAAAATACACCAATACAAAACTCGAAAAGTAAACAAACTTTGAGCACGAGACACCCCGAGTAAATAATATTGGAATAAAAAGGCTTGATATTGCGGCTCTTTCTTCATATGCAGTTATATTAATATATTCTATTCTCTATTCCTCAATCCCACTGGGATGGATCTGTGTCGGCGCTTGACTTTGTCGATTCAAGCAACCAATATACTCAACACACAATACCGATCTGGCATAGCAATGCCGCCTGATATAAATGCCATCCATCTCTTGTCGATTGTAAATAGCTCTAGTTAACTCGAAAGCTGGCGTGATAGCACCTACGCCTTTGCAAAGCCTATCCACAAGGTAAAACACCATCATCTATTCTCTATCATCTATTCTATTTGTATTGACTCCACGTCGTATCTACTCGTAATAGTACGCCGCAAAGAGTGAAAATTGAGAGTGTACCTGCATATTGCAGTCTCCGTACCAGCACTACCCCGTCCCCTCATCCGGCCTGGCCGCCCTGAGCCCATGATAATACGTAGAATACCTAGGATACCCCTACGCCCCCTGACCCAACAGGGAAAGGCCTGACACAATCTATTACGCCAAAAAGCTTGAGCAAACAAGGTTAATGTTTATTTGGAGCTGTAGAGAGGACTGAGGTCATTAGATGGTCATTCTTGCGTAGTAGACGCTCCATAGTAGACAGTAGCGAGTTTCAATGTTGGCCATCATTTCTTTGTGCTTTGTAATTGTGCTCGGTATTCTCCATCATCAGAGCATCATGTCAGTTTGACTTTTTGAGTTTCTATATATATTTTTTTCCAACAATAGGAATCGATGGCAGATGAATGCCGACAGTTATCATCGGGACTGAAACAGCCAAACGAAGAGAGTAGAATCGAGGAAGAAACGTGTAAAAAACCAAAGAAAATCCAGTAAAATCAAGAAGACTAACCGAGCAGAGTACACCTGAATCTAATACCCGAATACAAGACCAGCTCTGCACACCAACACTGGCAAGCCGTTTCAACAAGGCATAACGCCTGCGTTGGCAGCATAAATGCATTGGCCAGAAACAAGCAGTTGTTTCAATGTCATTGTCAAACAACGTCTTTCAGCAGGTTCCAGCGGGATGATTCTTTAGGCAACACCCCGTATGAGTTTATGAGTTTATGAGCTTATGAGCTTATCGAGTCCATGGGAGCATACCATCAGAGGTGGTAGTACAAAGTACCTCCGGTTTCAACTATTGAATTGGCCAATCAGAGAACGGTAAATCAGGCCCCATCTGTAACAAACGACCCTCGAAACCCGTCGTCAAACACGTTGTAGCTCTGTACTGTCTGTTATTTCTGTACAAGATGCAACCGACAACAAGGGTGACATGCGAGGCAGTGGGCCTTGAGAAGGAACAATAAAATCTCAAAAGTATAAATAAAACACATGTGGCTACTTGTGGACTATGAGTGGGCGTGTGAGATTATGTTGAAATGGAAGAGGAGAGAGGTAGCACCGAGTCTCACTCCTTGTTGTCTACACGCATACTTCCTGCTCTGCCTTGTCTACAGATATACCGACTTGTCTCTCTGTGCATTCCTCTGCCTTGCCTCTGCCTTGTCTACATTTTACTACAATGTACCGGGCTGGGAGGGCAGGACGAGTGCAGACTGGAATAAACTTTTAAAAACGAATAAGAGAAACAAACCCATACAACAAAGACCTGCATCGGCAAGTAGAGCCGCCGGCATGCGGCCACCCGTCCTTAATTTGTTAATTTGTTAATGGGTTGACGCCAGAGTAGACTCGATCATAACGCTAGACTGATTGCAAAGGCTCGGGTTCGCTTGCACTTGGCCTTGGCTGCTGGGTTATGAGTGTTGAGTGCTGATTTGTGCTCGATACGAGGGACGAGGCCACCAGGCGGCCAAGCCTTGGTTGACAACAGACGGAAACAATGAGTTTAGTAATAAATGCAAAGGAATACCTTGAGCCAAGAGATGCATAAACTCTTTTGCGGCGTGTTTCTTTTTAAAAGTAATAATATTTTAATCATCATTTAATCCGTTGATTATTATTGAGATCCAAGTTCTGACTTGAGTCTGGATATTGCCTGTCTCTCGGTTTCTGCCTTGATTCCTTGATTCCTTGATGTCCCTTCTTTTTGTCTTTTGTCTTTTGTCTTCTGTTGATCGTCTTCTCTCCCTTTTCTGTTCTACCTCTAATCTACCCTGCCTATCACTCACACCCATACTCTCCAAACACTGCCTACCCTGCCTTTTAGTTTTAGTTTCCGATGCTGACTCCATGAGCCATGGCCATGCTCCGTGCTAGGCTGTCTCCAGTTTTGAAGGGGCCCAGACCTACTCGATACAGACCGTCTTTTCTTTTTCTTTCTTATTCTTTGAGTGCTCGGGTTTCTCTTTTTTCTCGTTTCTCGTTTATGTCTAGTGAATCCAGTCTTTCTTCTTGCCAGCTATGCTATTGTTGCATTTTGTGTTCTGGTCTGTAACACATTGGTTAAGAGGTCAGAAGCGAGCTGGTTGAAGGCTGTAGATGTAGATGTAGATGTAGATGGCTTCTCTTGTCTCTTCTCCTTGTCACTGCTATTGCTCTTCAGATCACAAAGCACTTGATCAACGCCACAAAATCAAAATCAAAATCAAAATCAAAAGCAATAACATCGAACCCATCTAGACGACCCCGTCTCTATCTAGATCCAACAATGGGGTACACGATGCACCCCCCTCCACCACCACCCCTTGCTCGTTTTGATGTGTTTTGTCGTCTTTTGGGTGCTCGTATTTATTCATTAAGTCATTAAATCAATAAATCATTAATCGACAATCAATAATCATTAATCAACAATCAACAACCATCACCGTTTTGCTTTCGTTTCTTATGATTCTCCTCTTATACCACTCTGCCCCGTGCTCCCCTTTTTGTTTTCATCTTCTTACTGTTTCTCTCCCTGATTCGGTTTCTTCTTGTCTCGTCGTCTCGTCGTCTTGTCATCCAGTGTGTCAGTGTGTCAGTGTGTCTGTGTTTCCAGCTGTATTCTAAACGCCTTTACGCCGCTACGTCTCGTGTACTGTGTACTCGATTTGTTTTGCTTTCTACCGTTACCTTTCCATCTACTGTTTTACTATTACTTCAACCCTCTCCCGTCTCTTTTAATCTTCTCTTTTCTTCTTTTCTCCTCTTCTTTTCTCCTCTTCTCTTCCTCTCTTCTCTTCCTCTCTTCTCTCCCCATTCACTTCTTCTACGATCACGACGCCGTTGCGTGTGTTCTGACTCTCTTTTACATCAAATTTACTTTCATTTCTTACAGCTGGTCTTTCTTTTTAACAAATACTTTTTTTTCTCTTTCACCTTTTTACTACTTCGTTCTTTTTAACTTTTTACTACACACATTCATTTCTTCCTGTCGTTCTTGGATCTTCATCTTTTTAAACAATATTTCTTTATTATTATTGACAGTCACGGCCTCTCTTTACGACTCAATACTCACTTGTCTCTACCGATATATTGATATCTACACATCTGCATCGACATCCAACTGGTTTGGCACTCTTTCTCGATTTCTCAACTATACTCGACTACACGCGACTCTACATCAAAACTCTCATAATGTCCCCTACAACCCAGATGGCTCCTGCCGCTTACACCCCGACGTCCGACGCCATGGAACGCCACGAATACGGTATCACCAAGCGGTATCACCAGTACTCTCACCCGCAACACTCTCATATTGCTCATGCTCAGCACTCTCAGCACTCCCACCACGCTCCTCAGTCTCAACACGCCCAGTCCCAACAGCAGCAGTCCAACAGCAGCAGCAGCTCCTCCTCCTCCACTGGCGGCGGCCGCGCCTGGAGCGACGACGAAGAGGTCTATCTCCTTCAGACGCGCCTGCAAAAGATGCCTTACAAGCACATTGCCGCCCACCTCAAAAAGACCGAGCTCGCCTGCCGCCTGCACTACCACCAGCTCAGCCACGGCAGCAACCGCCGCAAGCGCACCACCAGCGTGTCTTCGGGCTCGTCGTCGGCCACCACCGGCCACGGCAGCCACTCACCGCCCGTCCAGGCCGCTGTGCCCTCGCCCATTCACGAGCTCCCTCTGCCGCAGTCTCGCACTCCGTCGCCGCCGGCCTCGAGCTACTCCATGTCGTCGGGTGGCGTCCAGCTGCCCGCCATTATGACCAACATGTCTACGCCCTCGCCTCGCCTGCTGCCGGCTATCCTGCCCAAGCCCATGTCTCTGTCGACGCCGCCGTCATCTTCGCCGTCGCCGTCGACCGTGGCCGTGTCTGTGACTGCTCCTGCCCCCGCCCCGCACAGCGCGCCTCTGCTGCCCGCCGCCACCTTTACTTCGTCCACATCTTCAACGTCTTCCGAGAACCCCCGCGGCAGCACCGGCGTCCCCAGCCTGCGTCTTGACTGCAGCGGCCTGCCTGCACCCGCACCGCTCGTGTCGGCGGGTCCTCACCACCCCGTCGATATGGGCCGCCTGCATGCCGTCTACTCTGCACACCGCGCGTCGTTCTGGTCCGCCATTGCTTCCGACTACGGCCACGGTGCCAACCCGGCCGTGCTTGAGCAAGCATGGCGTATTGGCTTTGGTGGTGCCATGTCGTCGACAGGCAGCAATGCCCCTCTGACGCCCGGCACCTCGCCGGACGACCGCGAGCTGTACTATAATGCCTATGGCAAGGACCAGATCCAGAGCCAGATTCAGAACCAGATGCAGAACCAAGTCCAGAACCAGAACCTGGGCCAAAACCTGGGCCAGGACAAGACCAGAATATCGGCCATCCTGGGCATCGACGCCAACCCGCGGAGTCCCAAGGAGCGCGAGATGGTGCGGCGGCTGGAGGAGGAGCGCGTTGTTGTTCCGCCGGTTGCATAGATCTAGACTCTCATTCTCTCTCCTGTAGCAGACTCTAGACCTAGAAAAGTGTATGGCTTTATTTTGACGGCTGACTTGGGATGTACTGGCGTTTTTGTGTTTGTGTTTTGTGTTTTGTGCTCTGTGTTTGCTGCCTGTGTGGCTCCTTGCTATCTCTTCGTTGCAAGAGCACCTGTATCTGTATTCTCATTTTGAGTTCTTTTTTGTTCTGCTTTGATTTATTGTCGTGTCCCGTTTGGTTTACCTCTCCCTTCTCTCCTTTTACCTGTTGCCTTTTCTTTTTCCTTATTTTCTATACTTTTTTCTCTCTATGAATCTCCTCTCGGTATATAGTCTACCAGACTACATGTCTCGAGGCTTTCTTTGAATTTTCGATTCCCCTTTTGTGTGTCTCATGTTGTGCGCTCCAATGTTCTTAAATGTTGCTACGTGTGGTCGATGATCAATGATCCATGATCAATGAGGAGATAAAAACAAACCTATCTATATCGACAATGATGCAATAGTATTTTGAATCTGACGTATCAAGCGTTGTCCAAATTGCATATCAATCTCTGATGCACGTATTGTTTGTACCTCTCTGTCCTCGCATTTGAATTTTCTTCCGATCACACCGACCAATCCTTCTACCGAGAGATAGTGGCGTGGCGGCATAGTCACATGAAGCACATACGCACATGTAGTCAGTCTATCACACTCCCATCACTCATCACTCGTCGCCCATAGTCCATTTTATCACATATACTCTCCTAGAAGACGGACAAGGAGTGCCCAATGTGGATGCTCCCGCGCGCTGATGCCGTTCCCGCTGACTGCCGCCCTTTGGTTGGGCTGCGGATGAGACTAGACGCCGTTTATAGAGACAGGTCCTATTTACATGTATTTTCAGTTGTATATTTTATTGTCTTAAATGCAGTTCCAGTACATTGAAAATGACATCTTACTACTAATTGTGGCAATATCAACACTCACTCTCATCACAGACACATTAGAACGCCAACAACTTTGACTCATTGTCTTGGCTGATTGGGCATCACCTTTGGTCTATTGCCATTTTGCAGTATCTTGTTCATCTGCATTGATTTTTCAATTCTTTGCTCTATCAACTAAATCTCTAATCTCGATAGTAAATGTACCGACACCGACCGCAAACCGGACCGTGGCCGGTGATGGAGGCAGGTAGCCATAACACAATCAGGAGAAGAGATTGAGCAATAATTTTCTAGTGTTTTAATACCTTCCATACCTATTCTGTAGACCTCGACCAAAAAACGGCACACCGGGGCAATGCAAGGAGACAATCTGTCCAATGCAGTCTAGACCATAATACTCGTAAGAGCAATGGGCGACTGCGACTGACGGAATGTCGCCGAAGAAGGCCGAAGAAGTAAGGCTTTGACAGTCCTTACCTCCTACAACGGTGTCTGCAGGTGCTGCAATCTGCATATGGGTGCATGTGCACTCGCAGTCTGTCGCGCGACTCGCTCTGCCACTCTGATACACTCAACTCCTCTACCACTCATGCTCAACCACGGGAACTGCTCGCACCTACAAGACTAGAGCCTGCCGAGCTGCATGGACATCTGCACTCTTATCCTCTCTACCTATCTCGGTCTGGAAACCCGGTTTCTGTCACCGTTTTATTGTTTTCTGTCTCGTCTTTTTGTTTCCTATTGTTTTATTCCCATCAATTGGTGACTGCCGCAGGTGCGATACCGCATCGGGCTTGGGCTGCCCAACAATGAGAAAACCCAAATGTAAATATAGAGGGGTGTAGAGGGGTAGGAGAGGAGAGAAAATGAGAAGAGAAAAAGAGAGACTGAAAAAAAGAAAGGTCCCTGGATGCCTTTCTGATGTCTTTGGAACCGTCCGTGATTACTATTGTCGTTTGTAGTTTTGATTATGTATTTGTATGACCTTTCTCTACTTGATTATAATAGGCCAGCGACAATCGTTTCATATTGATCCTTTCTCTCTGCGTTTAGTAGATTTATTTATTGCAACATGCTACTTTGCATATCGTGACCGTCTTGTTTCCGGCCTACATCTCTAATTCGCTCTTTATTTTCTCTTTTATTCGAGGGGATGAGGGATCAACGAGGGGCAAAGAGGAGACGTATATCCATGCATATTCAAATGTATTAAAGTGACAACTCTATTAATGTCACCGTGATTGAGAGGTGTTTTATTCGTCGAGAGAGCTGAGATGGAACCAGGGAAAGACCTGGATGGCCTCGGCTCGTTCTTTTCGTTCTTTTCGTTCTTTGATTTTTGAATATCCGAATTTCATACCGAACACCTATGTTTGTTTCCCCTGTCAGGCTGCAATGACCCTCTGAGTTGCTGTCTCTAACCGGTGTCTGTGCTCCGTGCTCCGAGCCGGTACTCTGAAGCGGATGCATCTATATCTTGTTGTGTTTCTCATTTCCTGGCTCAGCCATCAGTCGGTGTAGCAATTTCCTACATGTTAACAATCAAGGTGACAGCAAGGTGACAGAAGCACGAGATAGCTGCATACATGCATACGATAGCCAATGGAAAACTATATATAAAAAGATTGACAGAAACATAGATGCTTGCATCATACTAGCCCACCCAAATAGTGGTGAATACATAATAAGAAAATTAAACAAATACTCAGTAGACCACACTAGACAATCAAAGCCGAGCCGATCAACTAGCAATACTACACAACGGCAGACTAGATAATTTTGATAATATATATACAGAAAATACTCAATAAATAACAACGAATAATAGTATAACAACAGCCCGGCCATCTATGAACAACGTCGAGCAACCAAGGCACTGAATCACACTTACACACCATCACGACAACCCTACATCATACATTATACATCTTACCGCTTACAGTACTATACACTACGAGGGACAAAGACAAACTTTGACATGACGAGTTGTATATAACGCCATTCAGCATAAGTGAGGTCACCGAGAGGTCAACATCAAGCCGGCCTCAGTGGACCGAGTCAACAATACTCCCAACAGCACATCTACACCACTCGTATATCACCTTCACATCACCCCTACATCAACTTTTACCCATTCACAACTCGGCCTTGTCGACTCGTCTATTATTGCTCTCGGCCGTATAAAAGTACCCATTTCCTGTGCCCTTTCGTCATCGATCCTCAATACCTCGACCTTCCATCTTGCTTCTTCCTCCTTCTATTGTACAGAGCCTTGTCTGGTTTCTTCCGTCTCCTCTGCATCCTCTCTCGACTATATATACCCCGTCTCTCTTCGACATTTGACCTTCTCTTCTCTCTCTCGCACCTCCCTCACCAACAATCCAGCTCGAGACCCAGAGCACACGAATGACCAGCTCAGTCTCTTCCCTTTTCTCTTACCACTGTGCCCCTTGACCCTTTATATATACCACACACACATATATTCGACCATGGCTGGTCCTGAGAACGGCACGAACAATGGCTCTAGTGACTCTAATGGCAACGACACAAAGGCTGAGCACAGCCGGTTCCCCAAAGAGGGTGACTACACCCAGTTCAACACACTTCCACCTGGCGGTCCTCTGAACCGCTGGTCTCAGAATCTCACACGCGAGCATGACCACCCAGGCGCCCAAGCCATGCTGTACGCGGCAGGCGTGCCAGACCGGGATATGATGAAGAACGCGCCCCATGTAGGCATTGCCACAGTCTGGTGGGAAGGCAACCCATGCAAGTGAGTCTTCTTTTTCTTTATTTCTTTGTGCCGCTTGATGAACAGGGCTAAAAAGTCAGTACACACCTCCTTGAGCTCGGCAAGATTGTCAAGCGTGGTGTTGAGAAGCAAAAGATGCTGGCGTGGCAGTACAACACAGTCGGCGTGTCCGACGGAATCACCATGGGCGGCGACGGCATGCGGTTCTCGCTGCTCACGCGGGAGGTCATTGCCGACAGCATCGAGACTGTCACGTCTGCACAGCATCACGACGCCAACGTCTCCATCCCCGGCTGCGACAAGAATATGCCAGGCGTCATCATGGCCGCCGCCCGTCACAACCGGCCGTTCATCATGATCTATGGCGGCACCATCCTCAAGGGCCACTCCACCCTGCTGAACAAGGAGATCAATATCTCCACATGCTACGAGGCCGCCGGCGCCATGAACTACGACCGCCTGCACGCAGCCCCGGGCTGCAAGATCAAAAAGGTGGACGCTGCGACTGGTAAGACCACAACCCACGACCCCACACCCTCGGACGTCCTCGAGGATATTGAGAAGCATGCGTGCCCTGGCGTTGGCGCCTGTGGCGGCATGTACACAGCAAACACCATGGCAACTGCTATTGAGGCCATGGGCTTGTGCCTGCCGGGTAGCTCGTCGTTCCCGGCGGTGTCCCCCGAAAAGGCCCGCGAATGCGAGAACGTGGCGCTTGCAATCAAGACCGTGATGGAGCGTGACATTCGGCCTCGCGACCTGCTCACCCGCAAGTCCTTTGAGAACGCACTCGCAATTACAATGGCGCTCGGCGGCAGCACCAACGGCGTTCTCCACTTCCTGGCAATGGCCAGCTCCGCCGACGTCGACCTGACAATTGATGACGTCGAACGCGTCTCAAACCGCGTTCCCTTCATTGCAGACCTCGCACCTTCTGGCAAGCACTACATGGAGGACCTGTACAAGGTCGGCGGCACACCCTCTGTCCTCAAGCTGCTCATCGCCGCCAACATCGTCGACGGCTCAATCCCCACAGTCACTGGCAAGTCCCTGGCCGAGAACTGCAGTCCCTGGCCGTCGCTTGACCCCGGCCAGAAGATCATCCGTCCGCTGTCCGACCCCATCAAGCCCACTGGACATATCCGCATTCTGCGCGGCAACCTCGCACCTGGAGGCGCCGTCGCCAAGATCACTGGTAAGGAGGGCCTGAGCTTCACTGGCTCGGCACGCGTCTTTGACAAGGAGCACGAGCTCAACACCGCGCTCACCGAGGGCAAGATCCGCACAGACATGGGCAACATGGTGCTCATTGTCCGCTACGAAGGCCCCCGCGGCGGCCCTGGCATGCCTGAACAGCTCAATGCCAGTGCGGCCATCATTGGCGCCGGCCTCAAGAATGTCGCCCTCGTCACGGACGGTCGCTACAGTGGTGCCAGCCATGGTTTCATTGTCGGCCATGTCGTGCCCGAGGCTGCCACTGGCGGTCCCATTGGTCTTGTCCGCAACGGCGACCTGGTGCGGATTGATGCGGTTAGCAACCGCATTGATGTGCTGGCGACGGTCGATGCGATCGAAAAGGAGCTGGGCAGCGGTGCCAGTGGGTTTGAAGGCACAACCGACAAGGTCATTGCCACGTTGCAGTCCAACGACGAGGTGGTCAAGGAGCTGCGCGTGCGCCGCCGCGATTGGAAGCCCAAGAAGCTGATGCCAGCCCGTGGTGTCCTGGCCAAGTATGCCCGTCTCGTGGGCGATGCAAGCCACGGTGCTGTCACTGACATGGCTCCCGCTGGCGACTTGGCTGACTGGTAAGCCGAGAAACTGGTAACGTCATTGGCATGGACGCCGGCACGATCGACTATGGACCATAGATGGTTAGAATTGGATGGCATAGAAGGCATACACTGAATCATAGAGAGGGTAGGGTAGCTTTCGGCTTTTTGTCCCTTTGTCTTTCTATATTTCTTGGTCTTGTCTTTCTTACCGCACACTAAACAAGAATCAGTAGACAACAGTGGGATGAAGAGCCATGAACCTTAATTAACAAAATAAATTAGTTCATCTTGCAAAACTGTCCAAAGCAAAATATTCAAAGCAGATGAATCACAAACAAGACATTCACAAACCCAATCTGTGTCTTCCACGCGGCCTTCTCATGTTGTACATAGTGTTTGATTTTTCGGGTTGCAAGTATAAACTGGAAAAGATAAGAAAAAAAAAATACAAGAAATAGGACAAAACTTGACAACTTGTGTAGCAAAAATAGGAGTGAAGAAATAAGAAAAAAAGAAAACGAAAATATAAAACGCCATCATTATGATTATTTCCTTTTGCTCATCTCGTTAAAAAGGGGGAAGGTTGTTGTTGTTGTTGTTGAGAAGGAGGAGGGGGGCGGGGATGGTGAGAGGACAATGAGAGGGTAATGAGAAAAAGAAATATATGGATGATATATATAATGACAGCAAAGAAGACTGCACTGGGACTTGAATAGGCTCTGCTATTTGTGGGCAGCAAGAGCTCTCACAGAGTTCACCTAGTCAGCCCAGCCGCCGGCAACATCAACCCATTCCGCCAAACAACTACCCTCTTTGCCCTCGACATCGACGATATCAGTGTCGCAGCGGCAACGGCAACCCACTCCGTTCACCTTGGGCTCATCGTAGGTCTCCCAGTACTTGTCCTCCTCCAGACGTTTGCGCTCGTCCTTGGTCGTCACCTCCAGATACGGTTGACGCGGCAGTTGACCTTCCGGCGCATTGGCCGGGCAGTGCTGGATCGTCGTGTGCCGGTATCCAAAGTCGCGGAAGTAGTGGATGTCGCGCGGTGCTAGAAGAGCACCGGCGGCCAGCGAGTGGATTGGTGCATCACCCCAGCGCTCCATCCAGAAACCACCGCTGCGGTCCATCATCTGAAAGAAATCCTCGTACTCCTTGCTCCGGAAGAAGCTCAGGCGTGCAATCTCAAAGTTGGACCAGAAATGGCACATGTTGTACTTTTCGCCCTCCATGTTCTCGGGATCGATATCGGGCAGCTTGTTCTGTGCCGGGTCCTGGCGCAGGATATCTTCGGGCAGGCCCGACTTGGGGTCGATGACGGGCTCCTCCTTCTCGGGCTGGGGCTCGACGAACATCTCCCACAGACCCTGAGACTTGATGTTGTTCAGGCGCTTGTAGGCGGAGGCGTAACGGAACATGTTGGGCACAGTCTCGCGCAGTTCCTTGACGGCAATAGTGAAGCCGTACGTCTTGTTGGCATCGATCATGGCCAGGAAAGGGTCGTAGGTGATGTCGCAGAAGTACTTGATCTCCGGCTCCAACCGCCAGTACCACTCGTATTTCGCCAGAAGAGGGTGCTTGTAAAAAAATCTAAACTGTTAGTGTTGTCCAATCAAGATGTACGAGAAGTACGAGATGTACGAGAAGTACGAGAAATGGCTTACCCAGAGTAGAACCGACACATGGCGTGGTAGCTCTCCAGACCGCCGTACATGACGGCAGCATCACCCTGCTTTGCGATACCCTCCTTGGCGACCTTGGGGTCGATCCATTCAGGGAATCCCCACATCTCGGGACCGACCTTGCCAAATTCAATATCGGCATTGGTGTAGTTGCGAACAGTCTCCTTGAAGGTCGAGTTGAAGTCGCCGTCGTTGAGGAAGACATAGGGGTAGTTGTACCACCGGTTGAAGTGACGCTCAATCGACTTCATGGACTGGATGACACCGTCCAGCTCCTTGTTGCGCGCAAGCACGACAAACGCAGCATTGGCACGTGGCTTGCTGGTGTCGGGTTCGAGACAGCCCGAAACAAAGACCTTGTCATGGTCCTCGCTGATCTTGCGTATAGCGGGAGGGGAGCCGGCGGGCATTAATATCCGACCGGGTGAGTTGGGGTGCTTGACAAAGAGCACGAGAATGAGGATGACAACAATTAAGGGGAAGAGGATGACGACACCGAGCGGCACGGAGATGCTTGAGTTGCCTTTTAACCGCAGAGGGCGGCGAAAGAACTCGAGGCGCGCCCAGAAACGGCCACCACGCGAGTTACGCTTTTTGTTGTTGTTGTCGGCGGACGGTAGTTGAGGCGTCCGGCCGGCCGGGATGAGACTCGACACCCGCCGCACGAGATCCATGGTGGCGGTCTCGAAGGGGGCGAAGAGGGAGAAGGGGTTGTTGGTTCAGATAGAGTATTCGCTTTTGACTCGATACGTTGTATATGGTTGGTCAAGGGTGTTAGGTGTTGAGGTCCAAAAAGGCAAAGAAGCCTAGACTAACATCAGAAGAACAGAAAAACCAAAGATGAGAAGAAGACGTCTAAAAGTTCAGGTCGACGCTTAGAGTAGAGACGCAGCCTCTTGTCATGTGAAGCAAGCAAGCGACTAGAAATGTGTAAAAAGGGGGTGTCTTGCAGCGCGGCAAAGAAGACACGATCGCTAATTGATGGGGGTGGGTAGTTGCTGGTGGTCTCTGTAGTTTCTTGTGATCTTCTGAGGTTCAACGTCTGCCAATTAGGTCGATGACGAAAGTACAGACAGAAGCCGAGTCGAGATGAAAGGGGATGACAGAGCAACACTGGAAAGTACAGAAAAGGACGAAGCCAATCAATGGATGACAAAGCCCTCCTCGCGTCCAAATGCTGTAGTGATGCAAGGCTGGCCGGGGCGACGCAAAAGTGGTGGCCGATGGGGTTGTCGGGAATCGGGAGAGAATGGTGGAGGAGGGAGGTTTTGACTCGGAGGATCACACAGAGCAAAAGACAGGAAAATAGGCTCTGGGGAGTAGTGAACAGGTATTAGGGAAGGTCAGAGAGGCAAACAAGGGAAAGGGGGAAACCAGTGAAGCTATACGGATTATGTAAGCAAGATTGGGGCGGCTCGCAGACAGGCATACAATTCAGACAGTGGCGGGACAGCGCGTAAGGGTTAAAACGAAACTTGGTTACAGTCTAAATGCAGGAACAACCGAGACTGATCCAGTACAGAAATACCTGCTCTTGATCGTTGTCTTGTTGGTTGTCGTCGTTGTCGTCAACCCTTACTCAGCCTGGAGGCAGTGAAAAGTGTCCTCAGGTGAGATGCGGTAAGCAGGAGCTACAGTGGGCCAGACGCTAATGTGAGACGACGGCAGGGACAACGGCTAGGCTCTTTCCCTACACAGAGCTTTCTCTACACGGGGCACAAGGTCAAAGCAGTTATCGAAGCAGTTGCGACAAGTAGCTCCTTCCTTTCTATAATAAAGCAATATGATGTACTATGTAAAACGGAAAGTGCTAGCTTAGTCGGATTGATCGAGGTGGCCACAATGAACAGCGAGAGCCAAATGTGGCAAGAGCACAGGGGCAAGAAGACATTAAGAGAATCACAATGGTAAAGAGCAAGACGGAGCGGTCCAGATCTCTGCTATGGGGCCAAGACGCTCCAAGCCAGAGCTGAGGCGCGGAGGAAGGAATGGACGCCAGACGAGTGGAGCGGCCGTAGGAAAGGGCCAAGTACAGCAACCACAAAAGGGAAAGAGCGGTATTATCATCCGTGGCTCTTTCCTTGTCAACTCGTTATCAACAACAGTGACTTGTGAAGTGACAACGCGAAGGCTGTGTCTGGTTCTGCAACGCTCTTTCCCTTTTAATAGCAAAAAGAAGTAAAATAGTAAAAATGGCGGGCTGCACTTCCCTGATTCACTATCAATTTGTTCCCGACTATGCCACGCTAGCATTCGTAAACGCGTCATTAAGGCAAGGGCAGCTCTAATTGGCGTGAGACAACTTCGCACGGACTGTGATTGGCTAGTGGGGTATAGAACCATAAAGGAGGTACGCACACACAGAAATCCTCTGAAAAAAGATAAGGAATCGCTGAGTGGAACTAGACTTACATAATCGAGTCGCACTCCATACCATTGTAATTCTGGTAATCTTCTGGAAATGAAACTGTGGAGGACACACGACCAAGACCAAGGAAAGGGGCGATCCCTCCATTTGTAGATTTTAGATTTAGGTTTTAGATTTGTTAATATGTTTTTTGAGTTATTAATAGCAATAGCACTTGGCTGAGATACTACAGATAACAGAATGCACACAGAGATGATACAAGCCCTCTTACAGTGAAACAATACACAACAGGCCATGATAAACATAACACAGACAAATAACTTTAGATCGGAAAGAGAAACAAGGAGAAATACGCGGTTATAAATTGATACGCTTTAAAAAGAAGCGAGCTGCTTCCACTACAATTTTGGTAGCGCTGGTAAAGCAACTTAAGCCACATTCTAAGAACTGCATCAAGTTCTTATCAAAGGAGGTATAAATATCGAAATGTATTCATCATACAACACACACAATAGTGCACATTATATGCAAGGTAATATACTAGCCGCATGGGCTGAATATGTACAGGAGAGAAGAAAAGAATATACAAAGTAGAGAGCCATGAATATGAAAGAAAAGAAAAGATAAAGACAGAAAAGAAGAGAAGAAACAGCAACAGTATCATGTATATCAAGCCCCACGAGCTGATAGCATCATCAATATCTTTGGCTGGCTAGATTAGAATCAGATCTGATAGACCGACAGCCTCAAGGAGCTTCTCAAGCTGCTTAAGCGCTGGGGTTGCCGTTAAAGGCCAGCTTGTTGGCAGTGCCGCTGGGGACGCTGCTGATCTTGCCACTCTGAGCAGTACTGGCAATGTAGGCACACAGAGCCTTGGGGTCAGTGGTGGTGACATTGCCCAGACCCAGCAGGTAGGCACCGAGACCGGCAATGTGCGGCGTGGCCATGGAAGTGCCGCTGATGGTGTTCTTGGCAGTGGTGCCGCCGATCCAGGTGGACAGAATGTCGGAGCCGGGGGCCAGGATGTCGACAACCGAGCCGTAGTTGGAGTAGGAGGCCAGCGAGTCGCTGTCATCAGTGGCACCGACCGTGCATACGCTCGGCTCGGATGCGGGCGAGCTGTTCTTGGCGTCCTCGGACTCGTTACCGGCAGCGACAGCCAGGAATACACCGGCATCAATCAGGGCAGCAGCGGCCTTGTTGACGGCAGCCGAGGTGCCACCACCCAGGGACATGTTTGCGACAGAGCCCTTGGGGCACTGAGACTTGCGCTTGGGGGCTTCGTCAGCGACATAGTTCATGCCAGCAATGACACCAGCGTTGGTGCCCTCACCGTTGCTGTCGAGAACCTTGACGGCAAAGAGCTTGGTCTTCTTGGCCACGCCATAGGCGCTGGAGCCGATGGTGCCGGCAACGTGGGTGCCGTGTCCGTTGCCATCGGTGTTCTTGCCGTCATCGGCGTAGTTGGCCAGCCAGGTAGCACGGCCGCCAAATTCGGAGTGGGCAGTGTAGATACCAGTGTCGATGATGTAGGCACAGGTGCCGTCGCCGGCGGACTCGTCGTAGACATAGTCGGACGAGCCCTTGTCCTTGTGCGAGAGGCGCGAGATGCCCCAGGGAGCATCCTTCTGGGTGACAAAGGCAGTCGACTTCACTATGGCGTCCTGCTCAATGTACTCGACATCGGGGTTCCGGCGCAGAGCCTCGAGCTCAGTCTCGTTGAGGGACAGTGCGAAGCCGTGGAAGCCACCGGCACCGCTGTAGACAAAGTCAGCGATGTCCTCGAGGTTGTCGCCTGGGAGATCGGCGACAACCGAGGCCTGGATACTGGCAGTGGCAAGGGTAACACCCTCCCGGAGCTTGACAATGTACTTGCCCTCGACGAGGTTGACACCGCGGGGACGGAGGACGGGAGCAGGCTGATCACGTCTGGCCAAGGTGGCAGGAGCCGCCAGGACCATAGGCAGGAGGGACAGGAGAGCGAGCTTGTGCTGCATTGTGGCGGTATTTGAGAGGGAATGTGAAGAGGTGTGGGTGGATTAATAAAGTGAAGATGAGAAAATGAGATGATGGAATGAAGATGCTGATGCTAATGCTGATGCTGATGAGGATGAAAGAATATCGACGAACTGGAGAGGGATACGGCCAGCTATTTATCTTCAGATGATGACGAGCAAATGCCAGTGTTCTCTGGATATCTTCTTTTCATCATCCAGAACTTGAGCCAGCACATCATCTGTCGGCAACAAGAATCAAGGAATCTTCAGTCCGTGACCCTTTGTTGCAATCATTGCCAAGACAGACCGCGAAAAGAACCTTCCTGACAAGGCATGTCGAGTGCAGAGCACGTACGGTCCCGCTGTCATTGTGTGTCCAACATCTTGGTTGGCCGAGCCAAGATGATAACGCCGTTGCAGAGGTGGAAGAAGAAGAGGGGAGGCAGAAGGAGGGGGCAGAGAGGCTGCCAAGGTTGACGATCTATGGCTCAAAAGGAATGAGATTAAGGGAACAAGGGAATCAGACGTCTAGTGTATGAGGTTAGGAGATGTAAATGAAGGATGATAGTCGGACACGCGGGATTGGCGGAGAAGTTAGGATGAGGTGATGACCAGGTTGACATGGCCGACATTGACAGGGAGGGTTAGGTATTGACTGCACCGACAGAGAGTGTTTACTTCTCCACCTCGTGGTTGACATGTGAAAGATGCTTGATGATGGCTACGCTTGGTGTGCTGCTCCCTTGGGTACAAGCGATCACGGTAACGACACAGACCCGGTGTTCATCTGGTAACTGCGCTGTACCTTTTTCATATCTATTACTCCGTTCGGCATATGGTCTACTGTTGCTCATTGCTTATGCTCGCTGCTTTTCGCCGTAATGGTCTGGTCTCGGCCGAATACAAAAGTATAAATACAACGCAGTACATGATCGGTAAGTGCAAATGCAGGTATAAGATGTAAAATCACAGTAACCACAGATGCAAGCTGCGCCCTTTTGCTCTCTTTTATTCTATCTCATTTTAATAATTTATGATCTTAAAGTCTCTTGTCTGTCGCAAGCTTCAAGGCTCATAAAAAGATGATGGTTATGCTTCTACCGATCACGCCGCCGCATAATGCTATCTATGTGTAGATGTGTTGCTAGATGTACAACATATACAACTATTATATTGATGTTTCATCTTATTTCTACATATCGGAGTTGTACGGATATATTCTAGAGGCTGAAGCTGTTTAAAGCGACCTGAGAGGTCGACGGAGTAATCGAGGTGAGTTTGATAATTCAGGGCCTCCTTCCTAAAGAGGAATGCGGATGTGAGTAAATGTCTTGGTAGTCGGCTTGGCGCTCCCACAGCTAATAGTTTGCCTACATATGCTTGTGCTATTCCTACAATATGCCTGCAATAGCTGCAGATCGGCGAGCATCTTTCTGCGTACGACAGTCATTAAGCTAAAGCCAAGAGAGGCTCACACCGGACGGAGATCAGGTGAACTAGATGAGGTGGTAGTTAGGGGAATAGAAGTAGATGGAGATAGAAGTAGAGATGGAAGAGGTAAGTAAAGTGAAACGAATTATCTAATTGCATATTCTAAGCCAATGAGGTATTATTGTCAAGCTGTATGGGGTTGAACGTGACCATGGTCTATATCCGCTTGCTGTCGGTCTGACACTGAGGATGTCATGTACTTTGGGGGCCACGAGGTGCCACGAGGTGCCATAGAATGGCATATCCCGCAGAAAGTATTTCAATTATGCGTTTCTCTTACCTCATATCGAATCTCGACTTTTCTTTATAGGCCATGTTGATATTGTGACAATTTACCGAGATCGCTGTTGTTTTTTTTCCTCTATTTTATCACGGCATTCATGTTTAACCCTTACCTTTTGATCATCTGCTTTGGATCGTGCTCAACTGATGACATCCGACGAGACCAAGATCATCACTTCTTCATGTTTACCTCTATTTACCTATCAACTACCTACTATTTATCACCTACCTTGTTCCTGCCTTGTTTTGAAAAACTACCTACGACAGAGGATCAGTCCTTGGCGACTCGGTATAGTGCTTGGCTGCTGCTGTTCGGGTGCTTAATTGGCAGTGGTTGAGACAAGTCTTGGCTCGACAAACCTCTTTCCTTCTTTGACCCGATGTGTCGATCAGTTTTGCGCCACAGGGTGTCGTGGGCAAAGAAGAGTGAATGAGCTCTGGAGGCCTTCCTAGTTTGGAGAGGCGATGCTGATCGAGGACTGGGATGATGTATGAGGTTGACGTAGAGGCCGACGAGAAAGACACGTGCCGAGGCATCAATGCTTGATAGACATATGATTGATGCATGACAAGCAGAGACCAATAGATAAGCGTAGTGAACTGAAATAAGAAGGTGATGATGTAAACGTAGAGATGACAAGGTGGGTGGGCAGGATGGCAAGGAAGACAAGAAATATATATAGAGTCGCAGCCTACATATTGATAGCCACATAGATACCAAGCAAAATTCATACCGGCGACATGTGCAAGATATAAGAGTGCTTATTGAGTTATGTGACGGCAGATGACAATAAGAGACAACGCATACGCTCCTGATACGAAAACACCAATAAAGACGAAGAAGCTCAACGTGAGAAGCTTGTTTGGCTTGTTAGAAATGCACCGGGAGTCTTATAGTGAATGCCAGTCCCATAGATACAGACCATGTAGAGATAGGTAGAGATATGGCAGAGCTGTTAGCTGTGGAAGAGTATCACTGGCGGAGTGGAAGTGGTCGAGGCAATGCGGCGCAGAAGAGGAGATATCTGCACTAGATGGTGTCATAGAAGATGAGGAGGTTTAGATGAAACACTGTGTAGAGAAAAGATACAATCAAAGAAGTGTTCCGAGAGCGAGTAGATGATAGAGGGAGATGAAGAAACAAAAAAGCTGTAACCATCGTGAAGTTGCAAAGGAGTAGACCAGGGGTGATGCTGTGTTGTATCGCCGATTCATGCGGCACTATTCAGTAAGCAGCAGCAGACAGTGGACTGATGGCAATGTGTAATTTAAACTTGGAACAAATAGAATATCAACAACAAAAGATACTATTAACAGTAGCATCATGAGAAATTACCGAGTAAGCTCAAGCATCTCAAGTTATTAATATAGAGTAGGCAGCCAGACTCATCTTGAGACGATGGCCCAAGCAACCCAAACCAATAAACGATAAACAATTCAAACATCTGCCCAATCCATAAGCCGGCATGACTAGAATAGCGCATTCTAAGATACATGCACTAACCGCTTACTAGAGACGGGTGGTAGACGGACAATAGACCGGACAATAGAAAGCCCCGACGATCTCGCCTAGGACTGGGCGTAAGCGGGGATTCGTAAACCCCGAGATGACGTTGAGCAGGGGGAGAGTGAGAACCCTCTTACTTTTGAAATTCTGATATTGTAAGATTTTTAAAGAGAAGTGAGCAAAAGTAATATCTTCTTCATCTCTTCTTCTTGTAAAACAGTACCACGGTCAGAACGAACTTTAACTGCAAATCAACAAATAATAGAAGAACGTTGGTGCCTGGACAGAGGCACAGCCTGGTGGCATACTCGATCCAGTACATGTAAGAGACCAGCTGTGAGGCAAGATACGACGGGATATCGATTGAGCTCTGTTGACGAGATATTCGCAAAAGAGGCGCAGGCATACTTGGGGCAAAGAGCTGCAGAGAACACACTGCTTATATATCATTCGTCGACCTTTTTACATCCCGTCACCAATTTCCACAACGTTGTTTTTCGTTTTGCTCTCGGGCTTCACTTCTCTCCGGTAGCTAAGGCTGTATAACACCACACTCCAAAACCAGAAATAAATTGGTAGCACAGCTATGGCGCCTGTACAAGACGTGCTCGACAATGGCAGTCCTGGCAGCTCCCACGGCTTGCCCCCCTCCCCCGCGCCCTCGCACACGAAGCCCTCTTCTTCCCAATCCCAGCCCTTGTCTCAACAAAAGGACAAGAGACAGCAAAAACAGCAGCAAGAGCAGCAGCAAAACCGCATCCTCGCTTGTGTCATGTGCCAGCAGCGCAAGGTCAAGTGCGACCGCAAGTTTCCCTGCAACAACTGCATTCGCGTCGGCGTCAGCTGTGTCCCTGCCACGCTCAACCCACGTCGCCGACGCCGCCGGTTCCCTGAGCGCGAGCTGCTCGACCGTGTGCGCGACTATGAAGCACTCTTGAAGCAGAACAATGTCCGCTTTGAGTCGCTCTTCCAGAAAGAGACGGCCGATGGCGTGCTTGTGGAAGACGATGCAACGGCGACAACAACAGCATCACCAAACGAGACACGGTTACGCAAGACACAAATAGACAGACGACATGGCAACCACGATGGCGAGGACGTCGACATGAACTCGGACGGCGAGGGCCGAGATGCTCGGGGTGAATCCGAGGCTCAATCACTCGTTCCCATGAGCAAAGGCAATGAAGCAGTGTACGTATCAGATATTATTCTTGAGCCTTATCGAACACTCGTCAACACTTGTGAGCTATGCGGGACAGGTACTAACATACTAGGAACTTTTGGAAAGCCATCCGCAATGGGGTAGGTTTAGCTTATACAAAAACAATCCCATGTACACAACTAACAGACAGTTCCGCGACCGCGAACGCAACCAAGACGAAGACGACGACGACAATGAAAGCTCATTTTCGGACGACGCCGAAATCCGCAGCCACATCATGCGTGGCCTTTGGCAGCGGCAGCTTGGCAGCACTGGCAGCCTGTTTTTGAGGCGAAACTTTAGCCACTGCATTGGGCAGACCCATGCAATGGTGTCGCGCCAGAACCTGCAGTCCTTTCATCCCGGCCCGGCCCAGATCTTCTTGCTTTGGCAGACCTATCTCAACAATGTCGACCCGCTGCTCAAGATCACGCACACGCCAACCCTGCAGAAACGCATCGCCGAGGCCGCCAACAACCTCGCCGGCATTGATGCCAGTCTCGAGGTGCTCATGTTTGGCATCTACTGCGCCGCCGTACACAGCATGGCGCCGAGCGACTGCAAGGCTACCTTTGGCACCAGCAAGTCCGATCTCTTGGAAACCTACCACGCGGCCTGCGAACGGGCCCTGCTCAACTGTGGCTTCCTGCGCACAACGGACCGCGAGTGCTTGTCGGGCTTTTTCTTGTATATGCTGTCGCTCGGCCACCACCTCGACCCACGGTCTACCTACTCCATGCTCGGCGTCTGTACGCGTCTCGCCAAAACGATGCGGATCGACCAGGAATCGGCCAATGTACGCCTGCCGCCGCTTGAGGGCGAGCTGCGGCGCCGCCTGTGGTGGGCGCTGGTGATGTTTGACGCGCGCATCAGCGAGCTCGCACAGAGCCCGCCGGTGCTGGATCCGACATGGGATTGCCGCGTGCCGACGAATGCCAACGACTCGGACTTTCGTGCAGAGATGAAAGAGTCGTCGCTGTCGTCACTGTCTATACAAAGCAAGACGTACACGTCCGAGGCGGTGTTTGCCGTCGTGCGCGCCGAGCTCGGCAACGCTCTGCGCTACATGGAGTTCTACTTGGCATTGTCAAACCCAGCCCTGCGGCACATGGCCCGGCGCATGCCAGCATCATCATCACTGCCATCCTCATCATCGGCGACACCTTCGCCTGCTGCTGCTTCTGCTACTGCAAATGGGACGACACCCGACTTTTCCGACATTGAAGCCCTTGATTCGCTCATCAACGACAAGTACATGAAGCACTGCGACCCGGAAAACGGTCTGCACTACATGACCATGTGGTTTGCGCGCGGTGTCATTGCCAAGGGCCGCCTCATCAAGTACTTTGCCAAGTTTTCCAACTTTGACCGGGCCGAGAAGTCGAGTGCTGCATCCACGCCGCCGTCTACAAACCAGGCCGCCGAGAACGAGTCTATTAAGGACAGGGCCTTTGACGACGCCCTCACGGTGATCAAGAGTGACACGGTCATTATGACCTCGCCCCTGACGCGGTCGTACCGCTGGCTGCAGAACCTCTACTTTTTTATGCCCGCCTACATCTTTGTCACCCAGGACCTGGCCCGCCGCATCAGTGGCGAGCGCGCCGTCGACGCCTGGGCGGCCATGCACGCCCACTACGAGGCTCGCTTTGCCGCCACTGACAGCGAAGACCACTACATTTTCAAAATGTTTGCCAGCACCATCCTGCAAGCCTGGGACCAGTGTGAGGCGCGGTGCCGCGCCGCCGGCGAGCCACAGCCAGTGCCCGAGATGGTCATCAAGATCAAGGCCGAGCTGGCCGCCGAGATCGAGGCTAGCAAGGTGGCAGCGGCAGCGAACACCAGCAGTCAGAGTCAGACCGCTGCCGGCTTGGACGACATGGGGCTGTCGATGGACGGCCTGCTCAACTTTGGTCCCATATCGACATTGACGCCGTCCATTTTTGGTGCTATTGGAGGTGGTCCCGGGTCGGCGTTTGCCAACGATGGCAGCAGTACAGTCGTGCCAGGCGTCAGTGGTGCGGATGTCAGCGGTGCAGGGACGGAGACTGCTACGACCGGAATCTACCCAAACCCCAATCTTGGGGCCGTAGGCTATGGCGGGCTGGGAGGTTTTGGTGGTATCGGTAGCTTCGGCTTGCCGGGCATGCCAGAAGGAGCAAACTGGCCGCCGCAGGCCTGGTCGTGGATGCCGCCGCCGACACAGCTGAGGTAAGGCCTCATGGTACTCGCGGCTACCAGGATGTTAGGATTAGCAGGCAATTCATGTTGATGGGGTAAAAGAATGGGGTACGGGGAGGAATGCGGTGTTGAGAAAGGAGTAATAAAGAATATATATATATATACAAGTCGATGAGGGGCAGTGTGTGGGCGGGGGTTGGGGAGGAGAACGGACAGGCACGGAGAAGTGGTCGATGACGCCTGCGGGACAATGATGTCGTCCAAAGTCAGATCGCTTGTGGCTATGGTGTTTCAGATAATAGGATGGTGTTCCTTTTAAAAGTAGGGCTCGCTGTTTTACAAGGTAGTTCTTATACTTTCTTATATTTGACTTTGATCTTCATCCCGTTTTGCTCTTTCTTGGCATGGCGTATCAAATCGTTCACTAGATGAGCCATGGCCTATGGGTAACACGACTATTGCCTTTTATCAAAGAAGATACTGAGAGCGAGGACGGGTGCGTACTGTCCTGCTATCTACCTAACCAACAACCAACACACCACTCTAATACTAGGACTAGGCGTGTGGGCAGGAGGCCCAATTTGTATCTTCACGAATATAGGTCCGGAAAGTAGTCGAGGAGGTTCGTAGTATACCGATCGAGATCAATCTGAAGTCCGAAATCAAAAATATCAATTCTGCGATGCATGGTCTATGATAGACGCCTCTGTGTCTGTCACCGGAGGTGACAGACAAGACTAGTAATACTAAAGAATAGGGGTAGCGACAAACGGTATAGTGCGGCAGAATGCCGTACTATACCGCTTGTACTAAATGATACAACAACATAAAACAAGACTAATAATAGTACAAAAATGCTAAGACAGAAATCAAAAAGAGAACAAAAATAAAAAAAGACAACACCCTAGGCCTTATATGTTAAGTCAATACGAAGAAAGATGTACGGTCAGTTTATGTAGTACAAGTGGTCTTGGTGTTGCTGCCTAGCATAATGTGCCTCTCGGCCGGGGTGCTATTGAGAAAGGTAGACAGACTGAGATCAGCTTGAATGTTCTAATCAGCTTCAACATGACGCCGATCTTTCTTTTATTCCTCCATAATCTACATCTGTATTACAATTAATATCTGTAAGGCTTTCGAAATAAAGCAGCCGGGAAATTACTTTTACTCAAAAATAAAGCTAAGAACTTAATATCGAGACTCTGTACGTTAATTCAATAAAAGTTTATATTATTCTACTATAACTAATAGAATCTGGGAGGAAATAGATCCTTGCCCTAGCAAAAAAAAAAAAAAAAACAGCAACGGTGACAATATAAACTAATGAACCATTCCGCAGCAAGAACACAGCGACAACACGTACACGGAGTCTTTGAAGTAGATCTCTGGGGTATTTCTATCCCAGGACCAACAGTACCAGCCCGACAAGAGTGTGATTCCCGATTACCCCCACCTCGCCAGCCAGCCCGACTACTAGACCTCTCAAGGGCGGTAAGAGAATTTTTGTCTATTGGCTTATTGTTTTTGCGGTAACACTATCAAGGAATTCTGCGTCTTTGACCTCTCTTTCCCACCCAAGGAATTCTGCGTCTTTGACCTCTCTTTCCCACCCATTAAGTATATATAACACACAACGTACTTATATAAACATCTCTTGTCCTTACATAGATCGCCTGTTCTCGTTGCAACTTTTGTTTCATGAGTACACTTTTTGCGCAATTTACCTTGACCTCCCCATCTCTCACCCTATTCTCCCTCATGGCGTTTGGACAAGATTTCCCTTGCGAGGTCTTTGGCGACCCCAACGTATTCGCCAGTCACCGCAACTCGTTTGGCTCTGAATATGCCGAGCTGATTAAATTCAGAAAAATGAGAGAAAGTCTCTTTCCTGACTGCGACTTCGCCCTCATCTCATCCTTTCAAAAAGACGATGCCGAGAATTGTGGCCGCAGCTCTACTGAAAGTGTAGATCTGCTTTTCGAAGGTGCCCACCCTGCCGACGAGCTCCAATATGCCTACGCATGGCATGCACACAAGATCGGCAAAGGCAGCCGAAGCAACAGCTTGAAAAGGGCAAACAGCACCGATTTCTCAAGTATGGACAGTGCTAGTTCCTCCAGCATAGCTGAGGATATCATGCTGGCAGGATCATTGTTCAGCAGTTCCGTTGCAGAGAACATGGACGGCAACCAACACAAGAGCCGACGCTTTGTCGAAGGCGATATGCAGGTCTACGACGTAGACCTAGCGACCACGCTCCCGGCAATTAGCCATGCCGTCGCTCAGAATACCCGAGACACCCAAGTCACAGAAGGCGCCGGGCAGACTCATGGGCAATCGGAGCAGCAGTGGGAGTTCGAGAACGAAGATGGGATCCGGCCGCTGGACATTAGAGAAACCACCCCCATGTCTCCGGGAAGTCCACAGCCTAGCTCGGTGGGGTCTTGCAGTGATGAATCCAGCGATTCAATTGGCATCATCACCGCTAAGTTCCCAAAGATGACGCTAAATAATCCCAACGACCAAATAGAGAACAAGCAACATCATGCTACATGGGACAAAGATGCTGCCATGGAAATGGAACCACCCATTGGCAGTCCTGCTTACCACCAAGACGAGAACGATGGCCTAATCTACGACCCTGGCAATCCAAATGCGGTCCAGTCCAGACCGCCGCCACGGTTACAACCGAGGCCACAACAAATGCCGGTAGGTTCACCTTTTATTATTGCAGCCTGTCCGTCGATCAGCCACTAACCCCAATTGATAGCCACTGACCCCTCAACAAACTCAATCTTCTATTGAGACGCCTCCCTCGCAAACGCAAACCAGAGTTAGGAGACCAAAGAGACCATACACTGAAGAACAAAAGGAACATCAGAACAGTTGCCGGGAAGTGGGCTGCTGCACAAACTGCAAGATGAGCAGACGAAAGGTGAGTAATTTTGACAGATGTGTCTCAGTACAATCATGGCACATGTCTTGCTAACACCCCAAATAGTGTGACATTGCATCAAAACGACCAGGTGAGGCTTGCGGTAGCTGTGCCAAAAGAAACGCCAAATTAAAAGAGGGAAAGAAACCTCTGAGATGCGTGTCGCGCAAGCATGCTTCGGCGCAGCTACCGCCAGCTGCTTGATATCGTCTGTGCACTCCCTCATAATTCAATTAGTCTACTTTTATCTACTTGACAAGTAGAAAATTGGAACTCAACAAGGACTTGGGCTTGGAGCGGCCCGGAGCTAAGAACAAAGACCAGGCTGAGATAGTTCTCGTATATTTAACATAAACCGATAGTTGCAATTTGAATACGTGAACGGGCGAAAATTTTATTGTTGATTTACTATCTACCTTAATGATATGAGAATTAATGTGTAGACGGTGTGCGAGCAAGATGGGATGTTCAATGCCTTGTTGACTACAGTGCAGCTATACGAGGTTTGGGCAGACTATTACATAGTGTTGTGGTTTTGCCGTTGGT
Source organism: Ophiostoma ulmi (assembly GCA_029298715.1). Classification (NCBI taxonomy): domain Eukaryota; kingdom Fungi; phylum Ascomycota; class Sordariomycetes; order Ophiostomatales; family Ophiostomataceae; genus Ophiostoma; species Ophiostoma ulmi. The sequence goes on along the minus strand of JANSLN010000002.1, from coordinate 298,114 downwards.
AAACAGTCAATGTCAAACGTTAAATGTCCTTGTCCATAGGTGCAAAGTGCGTTGTATTGTGTGTCTTCTGTGTCTACAGCGAATCCCCTAAGAAATCCCTAAAGTACGGACACCTGATCAGGCCCCTGATTGGCCGACGTAGACCCATCGGTGCCCCTTATATTCCTCTCTCCGACAGTCAAACACTACTCAGTAATTGCACATACCCGATCACCGCAATTTGGCACTGGTTACAGCTCACCTGAGGTTGGCAGAGGCACCTCACCTGTGGGTGGATATGCTTACAAAGCAAAACTTCGACCTCATCTTATTATCAACTGAGGTCGACTAATCCACTATTTCCTACCTTTTTGTACAAATACGGCTTAGCGCTTTCTCTACAGAAAGTCGGCTCGAAATGAAATAATTCAAATTTCTTTCTTTTTCTTCGAGAAAAAAAATTACAACAGGATGAATAGTAATGATGCGAATCGAAAGAATAAACACAAGAAAACACCCCGACGCGACGTGTTAATGCGATGCAACTTTAGTGTGCGTTGACTGTCGAACCTTAGCGTATTTTTTGTAATCCACCCACAGGTGAGGTGCCTCTACCACCCTCAGTTGACATGTAGTCTCGGCGGCAGAGCCTCAAAAAGTAGAGTTAAACGGTCACTGTTACACTAAGCCTTTAACAGACAATTATTTACACTAAATCAGGGGGTTTAAACGTTTATTTTACACTTTATTTGCGAGTCGTGTACTAAAACAACCTACAGCTTGAGTCTATTGCATTATCCCTTTGCGTGAAACACAGACCAGAGGTTCTTTGCTTTGAGACTTGGCTTTGGCGTTTTTGTATGTGCAGGTACTGCAAGCATCTCCTTTGGGTTTCTGGGCAATATCGCACTATATCGTAGTAAGTATTATAATCTTCAACCCACAAAAGACCAGGGCCACAGCTTACTTTGCGTTTGCTTTTTGTACAGTTCGTGCAGCTGCCTACGCTTCGACAAGCCCTTTGAGCTTCCTTTTGCTTTTGGGTATATTTTTGCTTCGGTGCTCGTGTTTTTGGCAAGCTGATTGGTGGGAATGGCACTGTCGATACCCATGAAATTGTTTGATTAGAAGCAAGGCGCTCTCGTGGTGCCTAAAAGTGTTAGCTAGCATATGGTTGATTTTGGAATATTATGCAATACACACCAGAAGCGGTAATGGAGGTCGCTGAAGCAGTTTAGCAACCTTGCTTGTCTTCTGTGGAGTAGGATTATCTCGAAAGCGAGCAGCGTGTAAGCCAACCCTCGTATCTTGTCGCTTATAATACCTGTGTAAATCCACCCATGTCATGAGTTGGTTGATTTCCCCTTCTTTTCTGTCTTCAATATCGCTTTGTGAGTTTGCACCCGTTATGAAGCCTCCTAACTCATGATTGGTAACCTCAATAGAAGCTGGCTTGGCTAAGGCACGCTGAGAGATCCAAGACCCCTGGCATCTTAATTCTTGTTCAATTGTATCAATCCAGTAGGCAGCGACACTCTCATCTTCCCGTTGTATCTTGCTATGTGTCAGCCGGCGTGTATGCCTGTTCTTTGTCGACCCGCTGTGTGATGTTCTGGTAAAGTTGGCATTAGAAAAGCATCTAGACAGCTGTTCAAATACCGCCCATTCTTTTGAACTTTCTGCGGCAGCCGCCATAATACAGTGATCTGTAGAATGAGCTTCCAGGGACCATGCGAATGGGGGCGGTTTATTATGATGAATAGCGAGTAGCCTCATCATCAGGAGCGAATAGAATAGAGATAAAGTGTACAAGAGGAGAACGTAAAATAATCGGTGTTTTGTCAAACACATCTCGTCAATGATATATATAAATGGACTGTGCGGTGTCAACTCGACATAGCTGATAAACTCAGGTTGGGCATCAACAGATGGTGAAGAGTGTTGAGAGCCTATAGATTGTTGCTTATCTATCACCGCCAATATTCGTGTGTAGAAAGCCCAATTACAAGTAACAAGGCTCACACCAGTTTTCTGACTTCAGCTAGCTCACTACAAGAGCTGAGGGTTACACAGCCTGCTACGACACTATATGCCACATGTCATTGTATGACATATCAAGTAGTGTGAATGTTCGCTCAAGTATGAGTCGCATACCTTATGCGGCGCAAATCTCACAGTCAGGTGTGATGAGGCCGATATAACCTTAGGTGGTATCGACGTCGATTGCTGTGCAATGTGCAATTAGCGAGATTGTTTCGAGTCTCGTTTTGGAAGTTTCCAACTACATGCCATATTTGCCCTGGCTGTGTACAGAGGACTCTCTTCTTTTCCTGCGTTATATATTTTCTTTTCTCTTTTTATTTCCAAAGCAATACACTTTTTTCTTTCAGATATTGTTTTATTCTCTAGCTGGTTCTGCTCTTTTCTTCAAATGTTATTGAGCTGTCTCTGTTTGCTTGTCATTATTCCGACCACCAAAATCCAATCATACCTTTTATTTTACTGATCGACCTGATCACACTTTATCAAGGGCTAAGACAAACGCTTCTAAGATGAGTGACAGCACCCAGACAGACCACAAATACACCGTTATATTCCACAACCCAACTCAAATGACAAGTCCATCTCAATGCGTCAATCAAGGCAGAAGCAGAATAGTACGATGCTGGTTTGGCTGATCAGACTGACCAGGAGCAGAACCTGGTAGTTGTATTCGCCATAGCCAAGTCCAATATCCACATTCAATTATCACGGATGTTCATCAATATAAACTACAGCACACTGACTCGAGAGCCAGGCCAGTGCTCACGGGCACGACGTCGCAGCCAAGTAAAGCAGCCGAGCGGCTAGCGAGTACCGTTATCATCCCCATAGAAAGCGGAGCTCTGCATGGCTGTAAGTCAAAATCCACTTGTGTCACTCCGTCTTCATCGGATCTTTTCTCTGTGTATCCACGATTGATGCTGTGCATGCCCGTTCAGAGCTACACTGGTGTGCATTTATAGTAATTTATAACGATCGTGATAACTGACAGGTACCACTACAGATGTTTGAAGCACAATGCCCCACAACCGACGACAGCCGCAGTACTGGTACAATGTTCTGCAGTGGAACGCCATCCCGTCGCATTGCAAAGTCAATCATGACGCCAGTCGAGCTTGAGAACTTTAGAAGGAGCAAAGAGTTTGGCGTCTGTGCTCGCTGCGAGAAGAACAAGAAGAGAGTGCGTTCCTTCACAATTTGATCCCTTGTAGCATCAAAACCGGAGAGAAGACTAACGAAAAAAAAAATGCAATCTACATAGCAAGACAGGGGACGATCCCTGCGACGAGTGTGCCAAGCATAGACAATCAAAACGACGCATCGAGGGTGTACTCTGCTGCTACCCGCGCGCAGACCGGGTACGGGCAGCAGATTAGTCAGTATCTTAGGCTTTAGCAATGCAAGCAAATACTAAGCCTAATATGTAGTATATTTTATGCTGCTGGCAGTTGAAGGCAAACTTGCATCGCTCACACCCTGGTCTTTAGCCGGCGCGGCCGATCGGTACTACCAATATATCTGGACATCAGTATCATCCTTTCGTGCGACTGGTTTCTAGATAAATCTATAGTTTTTTTTTCAATCACATCTCGAATGCTCTCTTCTATAACATGAAAATAATATCACCGTAATCCTTGAACTCTATAGATCAAAATGTACGTGTAATTTAAGTTTTAACTATTGTTTTTGTATAGTTATTTTGATTTTGATTTTATTCGAAATAATTTATTTTTTGAATTTTTGAATTTAAATCATAGAGTGACGTCAAAAAGATGGCTATTCGGATGACGAATCATGCAGTGTCAGACGTTAAGTGCCCCTAGTCATTGAGTGCAAAAGTGCGTGTGTATTTCGTGTCTTCTGTGTCTACAGCGAATCCTCTAAGAAATCTCCTTGGTCCCTCAAATGCACCAAAATACAGACACCTGATTGGTCGACACAGACTCCCTAGAGTCCCACTATAATATAGGGGACACCCTCTCTTTCCGACATGCAGCGATGCATTATTTCCTAATCGGGACTAACAGGATCCATGTCCGAAAAAGGCAAGTATTTGTGATCTAGTCTCTTAGCAGAACGAACGGTGAGCAAACCTGGATAAGGCACAAGTGACAATCTAAGACAGTAAAAATAAGGTACAGTATTGTTAAGCCGCTGAATGCTATGTTGTAACTATTTTACTGTGCTCTAATCTCACAAATAGTCAGTATAATACTATGTACGAATCAAATTCTGCGGTCTTACCGCAAGCTCGATTACTAGTCGTTGTGTTGGCCGCAAGGTTTCTTTCTTTCAGGTTTCCTGTATTTCTAACCTGCGTTTCAATACTTTGAACTGAGAATCAGCATCTACAACCTGTACAATATTTATACAACAGATATCGACATATTTTGCCACTTTCTTACCTGGCCTTTGCTGCATACATCCAGTTATTGTGAGTCTTCCCGCAATTTACGCACATAAATATTCTAATCAAATCGGTGTTGCTCTTTTCTAGAAAGAATCTAACCCATAACAAATACCCACGACGATGCCGACGCTGAGCAACGCCAGCCCGCAGGCAACGGGCGCCGCCTCCGGGCCTGCCTCAACCGACAAAAACAACACCTCCCAAGACCAAGACGTCGCTTTTGCCAAAGGCGGTCCCGACAAGTACAAGACTCCTGTCAAGACCATGGGCAAATCTAGCCCTGACCATATTTTCGCCGCGATGCCGTCTCCGGCTGCCAGACGTGCCGACATCATCAAGGACATTACCAAAGCCACGGATGTGTTCAAGAAGAAGTCTGGCACAAAGTAGCTTGAGGCTGCCTTCTTAGATTGTCTCACTCCTTCAGACTTAATTCTTTACATTCTTTACATTCTTTACATTCTTTATTGCTTTGAGAATTCAGCGAGCCTATTGACAGTTACTATTTTATATCGAAAAAGTACACGATTTTTGAAACATGATGTCCAACAAAGAGCTAAACTAGTGCGTAATGATTCACTACCAAGCTGGATTAAAACTTGCCGCGAGTCGGCGCCGTGCGGTGAATCAGACAAGCATACCTAACTGCGTCTGGCATTACCAAGCTAAGCCATTCTACATTCAAATAGATTCGTAGAGAAAACAACCCGAGAAACTGTGGGGATAGTTATCATGACAGCCCAGCCTGGCCGCTTGAATATGTCTGTAGAATAACCAAGTGGCTCGATTCGTCTCTATACACACCGCATATAGCGGCAAAGACGAGCCCGTCCGATGATTCGTGTCTTTGCATACCGCAGCTTAGTGTGGAAGGCATCAGTCCGACGATAGATTGTGCCACATCAGCACGTGAACGCCGACAAAAACCAAAAAGTCTTTTTAGTAGACAATTCTATTAAAACACCTACAGTCTGTAAAAACTATACAGGCCAAACTTTTGCATTAACATAGTAAAAGTGCCATTTTGCTACCTTTTCAATATTCAACAATCATGCGCATTGAATTATTTATAATATTTCTAGTATAGGAAATAGCTAATAAGTACCTGTATTAATTTTCCTTCTTTTAAAAATTCGTGATTCTTTAGTAGTCGTAGTGCTCTAGAACTTGAAAGTTTTCAAAAATATTTAATTTCGTTTTTGTTAATAAAATAAAAAAGGTTCTCAGCGATTTTTGTAATTTTCAAATTTTCAAATTTTATATGCACCCTACACCACCAATTTAGGTATAATGAAATATATTACACAAAGTAAAAGGTGCAATTTGTAGTTATAATACACTCTATAATCTTGAATAAATGTAAATTGAATTACTGCCTAAATGATGTTGATTTTAAGATGTACGAAAATGGCTATTTTTAGTGGGTTTTGAGACTTTTTTAAAACTAAAGTTTGAATATTTGAGAGCTAATATCTTTTAGCTTAAACATACCTGTAAACATACACAATGAGATTGATAATGCCTATATACAGTCGACAATATCATCATTTTAGAGTATAGCATATATATATATGCTTATGTATCTAGCAGTGCACACGATGTATAACAAAGAATTAATAGTAAATTTAAAATAAATCATTTTGAGGACTTATCGTAGCAACTAATAAATGCAAATGTGTCTCATTCTTTCCTACATCTACAAGAAATGTATATGCCACTGGACGCTTAGATAAAAACACAAAACTCTCCCTCCTCGATAGCATCCATTAAAAAAATAAACAATAAAAACAATCCACGGATCTCTGTTTAACTCGCCTTGCCATGAGACTCTGATTCCCTTGTCTGACGCTCCCATACAACCAGAGAGAATCCAGTTGGGAAACCTATGGGGGCCAGATCATTCTCTGATCATGCCGGGAAACACATGGGGGGAAGATTTTTCCAGCATTCCAGGACTGGCTCTCCTCTTTTATGCACTCTGAGCATTTCTCCCCTGACTCCCAGAGGTTGCACTGCGAAACTGTTAGCACAAATCACTATTTCATGTGCTGCAATGATATTTGCTTACCGTCCTCCTCTTCCGAGCACAGCGCGTGCATGCACCCTTCTCCCTGAATTTGTTCTGTCTGTAGACTTGATCCTTTGTCAGTTTCCTTTGCTTGTGAGAGTTCGTATTGCCGGTTTCTATTTGGGAAGCGAGCACATGATGGCTGCTGATGTGGCTGTGGTTTATTGATGTGACACTCTAGGGTAGCTGTTAGTTTTTACACTCTTTGTTGTGCCTCCCAGAAGTACCCGCTCTCTTTCTTTGACTCAAATTAAGCATAGCACGCGGAAGCTCCCGCCGCATGCCGGCTATGAGTGGAGTCGAGATCAAAAGAATGGAAATCTGGAGATGAACTAACCTTGACATCGTTTGTGCTCGAGCTCGTGCTCGACTCTATCTTTGGATAAAGTACGCGATAAACAATGTGAGTACTGCTGGTCATGGGTGTTCTCGCTTTGGACTTTCTCTGTCTTTTCTTCGTCGTACTAAGAGCGGCAGTCACGCCTTGACTGATTGTTAGAGGTGGTGGTGGATGTGGTGTTGGCTCATAGTCATCGGTTATCCCGGCTGTCGTATGGAATTGTTGTGGTGTTGTTTCTGTGGCGGTCGGTAGTCCTGGCCAGAATCATGCATGCTGCTATTGCCGCCGTCGTAGGTGAAAAAATCATTTTCAAAAACGTCATGAATTCCATGACTGCTCAGTGGACGGTCAAGGCTTTCAAGGACTTTATCGAAACGCTCGACAAGCGATGGGACCTCGCTCCTGGTCTCTGCGTTGGTCAGAGGAGGAAGGGTAGTCTGAAAAGAATGCTCAGATCCAAACGGTAAGAGAAGAGAGGGGTCTATTGTGCCGTAAGGGTACGCCATGTTGGAATTAGATGTATGAAGGGGTAGATGTAGTGTTTATGGAGAGAATGTGTGATACTGTTGAAACAAACAATAAAAATGTATTACCTAGAAGTGCACATTTTGGGTACACGATTGTCATAATGTACTCGGTTCTGACCGCAATTCTTGGCCCACAATAGCCAATCATTCTCATAGCTTCTAGTTGACTGTTATGTGCTGGAGCTATCAAAATTGAGACGATTGATACATCATTAGCGTTAGGCTAGTGAGAAAAACACCAAATTCAAGATCCAGGACCAGATCATTGCCAATAAGTAACGACAACTACTGTTAAATTGTTATAGCAGACAATAACACTAGAGTTTTGGAGTTTCAAGAACGGTGAACTGTACAAGCATCTACGATACGAACTCACTTTACTAAATACATAACTGTCTTGACCGATATCGAGATCGTTAACGTCAGAACATTTTGAAGACAGTACGACATACACAATTCTTAAGCTACATATCGCACAGTATCTGAAACATATCCTAGGATATTTCCTTTATACGTCTTATATGGCTACCATCGGTCCTAGCCTTCCTATCGCCGATTCAATTTCTAAGCTACTAGAAGCTATTGCATGTCTGAAATAAATAAAGTAACTGTTCTGTTAGCAGGCTGTTTCAGGACCGCTCTAGCCACCTTTTGGTTGCGACAATATTCAAGTGAAAGCAGCCCAAATAAGAAAAATTATCGTCGGGGATGGGAATAACCTCTTGCACTGTAAGGAGAGTGAGTCTGATAGCGGTCAAGCTCCATGTTTTGAATAGACTAAGCACAAGTAGTCCTGAGCAGAATTGTTCCAAGACGTCATACGTAGGCATTCTCCTTTATCGGGCTTCGGTGCAGCTTGCTATGAAATTCAATCGTTTATTTTATGGACCGGGGTCTTTGGGTTAGTGGCCGGGATGCGAGTTTCTATTAGGGTAGCATTACCATTTGTTCAGCTCGCCAATCCAACTCGGGCAGGAAGTGATCAAAGAGGTAAATGAGATAGTTGAGATAATATGATGTTGAAAATAATCTCGCTGGCAGGGAGGGGCATATTTGCAGTAGCCGCGAGGGGTGCAGAATAGACGATGATGTCCTACGGGTGGGCGGCGGGGAAGATGGAGGGAAGTGTAGAAGGTTGGGAGAGCATGCACATGGAGTTTGGGAGTTCCAGGTTGTGCAGGAAGACAATACACATCACTCTTCCGCCCAATCTTGTTTCAATATGCGCAGAATGCAGTAGCATGGTGAATTACAGACGAACACCATTTACATCACCAAAAATAGGTTTTCTGCCTATTTGTTAATTCATAGATCAGCCATTCAAAATTTGTTGATTTCTTTGATATATAACAGAAATTGAAGAATGCATGATTCACCAGTCCTTCGTTCTCTCGCGACATTACAAACATACTGATGAAGAGTTGTACTTTTCTTAATTAACTATCAGCAAGTTGACAGCGTTGATTTGTTTCTTACTTTATCCTCTTCCTATGTAACGAAATTCATATTTTATAGCCGACTCTCAGTGGAAAAGTAGTAAATACTACAAAACATTCAACACTCAACTCTTGACTGTAATTGAAATCTCAAGGTGCAAATAAGTTCAAATGTGGATCTTTTGCATCCCTGAACTTGTTAAGAAAAATCGGATAAACTCGAATATAACCGAGTAAAATAGAATAAAAGACAAGAGAAACGAAGGGGCTTCTTAGCACAGTAAGATTACTCTTGAGACTGGGGCGTCAACAAGCCCGTCGATTGTGATATTTTACGCATTACACCCGTCTGAATCTGCATATACTAGCTCGTGCGCAAGGGGTGGAAAATATATACGATCCCAGTATGAAATCCCAGTATGACATAATTACATCACGTTCTATGAAGAGCTAAAGAGGTAGTCAGCCTGTCGTCTGCTTAGGGAACTCTATCGTCAACCACAGAAGTCACTACTCAAAGTCCCAACTTTAGTCAAGTATCTGGCACTATTTCTACTTCAACATTTACGGGAGCTCACTTTTTAAGAACTGCTTCGATAATACCTTTAGGAGATTGCCCAAATCAATAGACCTGAGAGATAGGATCCGAATGCACTCTCGTATTGGAGAGAAGAAGACTGGGCCAGTGGAGTGGGTCATTCTCTGCTCCCTACTAAGTACCTCATTGAATAACGACCCTCTAGAGTCATATACAGGCAAGTCTCAATTTTTCTCAGCTCAAAGCAGCTAACATAAATATCACAGGCCGGCCACACAACTAATTCTGCAATACGGAGTAGTATCTAACAGCACTAGCATTCGGTGATAAGAACAAGGCAACCCTCTCGCATGGTAAGCCTTACGTCTAAGCTTTCCCATTTTCTAGTCAGGTAGAGCCTGCTTATGGCTCGCCATAAAGAACTGGCATAGAGGCATTGTCTTTTAGATTGCAAGTGCTAAGGTATTATTGAATTTAAAAGAAATAAACTACTATTATTATAAGATAGAGGTAGTATCAGTATCATTACTATCAAAATTAAAGTAATTAAAACGTTTTATAATCTTCCAGCAAAAATTCTATTTTTATCTAGGATTGTTCTTTTAAAACACTGAGAACACTCTAAATTTAAGTATATATTATAATTTAATAGTTTCTATAAGCTCTTTCAGTTGTACAATGAATGAACTTGCAGTATTTAAAACTTTCAAGTTCGTATTTAATATTTCCGCAAAGTAGAAACTTTAGTACAATCTATAAGTTAAATATAAAAAGAACTTCCGACAACCTTTTTCTTAAAATAAAACAGATAAGGAATATTCCAGGCATCTGCTCCTTACTGGGTTGCCATAAAAACAAGATCATTTACAAAGTATTACAAAGTATACTCTCGAAAGAGGAAACCAAAAGTTGTGCCACCGCAGTTGTTGCCGACAAGGCTGCGAAGGCCCCACATAGTTAAGACATATGTGTGATCACGTGGTAGATCAGTTGACCCAAATTATTGGTGGTCAATTTTTTCGACTCCACCAAGACTACCCGCCAAAAGAAAGCCACTCCGTGAAGCTTGAACGACGGTGATTCTGTAAAACACAGCACTGCACACGAAATAAACAATGGCACCACGAACAGCGCTTGCAGGCGTTATTGCTTGCTGCCGGCCATCCGGCTTCCGACCATTAGCAGCACCTGCTGCCGGCGTTGCTGCTACATCCTCACCGACACTGTCGTCTCTGTTTGCGGCCTTGGCGCTCGGCCCAACACAGCAGCAGCGCAACGCCGGTATCCTGGCAAACCTGCGCGACAACAAGGGTGCACACCAGAAGCGGATTCGTGTCGGTCGTGGCCCGTCGGCGGGCAAGGGCAAGACGTCTGGCCGCGGTCACAAGGGTCAGGGCCAGCACGGCAAGGTCAAGCCATGGTTCCAGGGTGGCCAGACGCCTTTGGTGCGGACATGGGGTACCAAGGGCTTCGTCAACCAGTACGTCACGAGTGCTTGCATTTACTAGAAGTAGGAGAGACGAGACTAACAAACAGCCGCGCGGATGTTATGACAGAGATCAATCTGGACCGTCTGCAGGCCTTTATCGATACCGGCCGCATCGACCCGACAAAGCCGATCACACCTGTTGAGCTGGTTCAGTCTGGCCTCGTGAGCCGCGTGCGCGACGGCATCAAGATTCTCGCCCGCGGCAAGGACGAGCTCCGGACGCCTGTTGATATTGTGGTGTCCCGCGCATCGGCGAGCGCCATCGAGGCGATTGAGGCAGCAGGCGGCAAGGTGTTGACGCGCTACTTTACCAAGCAGTCGATCATGTGGCTGCTGCAGGGCAAGAGCACGCTGACACGCGAGCCCCTGCCGGTGGGAGCTGAGCACGTGGATGCCGAGGTGGCCAAGATGAAGGAGCAGGGCGCACACATTCGGCGGTTGCCCGACCCGACAAGCCGTTGGGACATAGAGTACTACCGCGACCCAGCACACCGTGGCTACCTGAGCCACCAGCTGGCGCCTGGCGAGTCGCCCAGTTTGTACTTCAAGGTGCCTGGCAAGCAGCGCATTGTGCGCGCAGGCGGCCGTATCGTGGAGCAGAAGAAGGCCGAGGATGTTCTCTTCTAGACTGGCTATCAATGCTCAATATGAGAGATATTGTATGATATATTATGAAGCATTAATCATTAGATTAAAGTATGCATTGGCGTCAGTGTGCTTGTGAATGCTTGTGAATATGTTGCTATGGATCTGAGAGATTGGATGCACTGATTATGTCATCCTTGTAGAATTGGGGTCATCCCGAATTTGGCTGCCTTGTCGGGGTGTGATGCTGGAGACATGGTGAAGTACAGCTCTGTGATTGGCTGCCTGGGCCCTTGGCTAGGACTGACAACTGACAGTTTACAGCGAGTCTAGGTCATTTGAGTAGTAGAGAGGTGGGTCAAACGAAGTCAAGACATAGGAAGCATGGAGGCATAGCAACTGCGTGTGTTGTTCCTTCCCTCGTAGAACGACCCAACCATCCGGTATACGAGCTCTCCTTCTGTTTCTGCATCGAGGGAAGATCTGTGACTTTTGCCTACGTTTGCTTCACTTTTCCTCTTGCACCGTTTTGGCTGCTCAGTTGCTTATTTGCTCATTTGCACCGCCTCCAGCTACCCCTGCGACTCGACTCCGCTCGTCTCTGTGCCACTTACCTTGTCATTTCATCACTAAGCGCTGTCGATTGCGCCTCCCTCCGTCTTGACTCAACGATTTTTGTTGATTCTATCTCAGCCCCTTCTTTGCTTCCGCCCGATATTCTTTTCTCCTCCAGCTACAAATCTATTACTCTCAAGCGACACAGCGACAGCCTCGGTGCAACCAAGCGGCGGTCAAGATGTCTTTGTTCGGCACCACGCCGCCCGATGAGGGCCCTATCAACCCCTCGATGTACTCGTCTTTTGCGCGCTCCCGGCACGGCCTGTTCGACGACGATGGCCTGAGACGGACCAATTCGGACTCCCTATTTAACGACGACGACGACGATAGCCGACCCGGCACTGGCAACGGCAGCCCCGAAGCCACCCGTTCCGATAGCGCAGCCAACAGCCAGTGGGACCTGCCGACACCCCGCAAGAAGAAGACACGGGCCGAGCTACTGCACGCGCTGCTGCCGTCGTCAGATGTGCCCGAGTACTACATTGATGCATTTGACACATCGCTCAAGGAGGACGAGGAGAGCGTAGCATCGACGGGTGCTCTATCCTGGCATGGTGTTGCGCGCGTGCTGGCTGCGGCCAAGCTGAATGCCGACAGCCAGACGACAATCATGGGCGTGCTTGCACCCGGGAACACGGACGGAGCAGCCGGGCTGAGCCTGGGGCGCAATGAGTTCAATGTGCTGTTGGCGCTGATTGGTCTGGCGCAAGAGGGCGATGTGCCGAGTCTCGACGGTGTTGATGAGCGGCGGCGAAGTAAGTTTGTTCTATTTGACTTTTATTGCTTGTTTTCTGTTCGTCACCATCTTCCTATTTGCCTCTTTTTGTACTCCCATCTTTTGTTTCCTATTTTCAAGATTCAAAATTGCTTCTTTGCTATCATCACTTGTATCACTATCTTATCACGTTGCTGCTCCTACGAATCAATGGCGATATGCGAGATTTGGTGGGTCTCGATTGGCGCTATATGGTTTGGTCTGGATGCATGCCCAGCCACGGATTAAAGAGGGAATTGGGTAGCACAGCAGCCGCCTTAACCTGTCCTAGCCACCTGCATCACTATTCGCTGTCTTTTTTTCCTGCTTCGCTTTCTTTTTCTCATTTTTTTTTTTATTTTCCTTCATCGCGTCATCATACTGATAATAATTAGATCTCCCCCGTCCGACCCTCCCTGGCTATATTCCCGACCCCTTCGCCACCGTCTCGTCTCCTCCATCCAAGTCCATCAAATCCACCGATACCGAAGCTCTTGACTCCTCACCCAAGAAGGTGAAACAGGAACCCTTCTCCAAAGACGACCCGTTTGCCTCCTCCTACACACAGCCTCCTGCCTTTCCCCAAACTAAGCCGGCTCCAGAGTCGGACACAAGCAAGCCCCAGCCACCACTTCCTACACACTCAACCTCTCCCTCGATGGACTACACTTCCGACGACCCTTGGGGTACGCCCGATTTGCACAAGGACCACCACCACGAGGAAAGTGTACCCACTAGCAACGGAGACGTCGATAATACCATCACGCCTGCACCTGCCGCCCCCGATAGTGCCGATGAGCCCGTGTCAACAACGCCTGTGCCTACCACATCGCAGCCTACGGGATCAAATGGATTGTTTGGAACCAGTCCGACTGAATCATCGTCGGTTCTGCCGATAAGGACAACATCCACATTTACGACGACACCGGATGCTACTGTTGTTGGCGGTGGAAGCACTGGTGGCGGTAGTGCGAATGGGTCGCTGCAGGGCGGATCGGCACCGACAGTGTCGTCGCCGCGTGCCTCGGCTACGAGTGGTGGTTGGGACGTGTATGGCGACGGCGGCTTCGGTAGAAACAACCTGGTCTTGAACGGCGACTCGTCACGACAGCAGGTGCCAACGTCAGCACAGCGTGCGATTGGCGGTGTTGCCGTTGGAGGTGCTCGCACTGCGCCAGCAGTCGAGGAGAATGTACTGGTGACGCTGCTGCCGGAAAAGGAGGGTCTGTTCATGTTCCAGCACCACAACTATGAGGTGTCGAGCCAACGGCGCGGCAGCAAGGTGGTGCGGCGGTACAGTGACTTTGTGTGGCTGCTGGAGTGCCTGCATAAGCGGTACCCGTTCCGTGTGCTGCCGCTGCTGCCCCCGAAGCGGGTGGCACTAAACGGCAATCACCTGTCCAACGATGGGGCTTTTATCGAGAAGCGGCGGCGCGGTCTTGCACGGTTCCTGAGTGCGCTGGTGCGACACCCTGTGATCAGCACAGAGCAGCTCGTGGTCATGTTCCTGACAGTGCCGACCGAGCTGTCTGTGTGGCGCAAGCAGGCCACTATTTCGGTACAGGACGAGTTCACCGGTCGCACTCTGCCGCCTGGCCTGGAGGAGTCGCTGTCGCCCCAGCTCAAGGACCTGTTTGACCGCACGCGCGCAGGCGTTCGGCGGGCAACGGAGCTGTACATTACGACGTGCAACATCATGGACCGGCTGGTGAAGCGCAGCGAGGGCGTGGCCAATGACCATGCGCGCATGGCGTTGTCTCTGCATTCGCTGACGGAGACGAGCTCCGAGGTGTACGCTACCGATACCAACCTTGTGCCCCTGCTCAACGACGGCCTCATCGCCATGAGCAAGCACCTACGCACGGGCCAGACGCTCATGGAGGACGAGGCGCGTGCATGGGACGCCGGTGTTCTGGAGGATCTGAAGCGGCAGCGCGATGCCCTTGTTGGTCTGCGGGATCTGTTTGACCGCCGCGAGCGCCTCGACCGGGACAACATTCCGGTCCTCGAGAAGCGCATCCAGCGCAATGAAGCCAAGCTGGCGACGCTGCGCGCCAAGCACCAGGCGCCGGAGACGGCCAGCCAGGTCAAGCCGGGTGATATTGAGCGCGTCGTCGAGGCGATTGTCAAGGACAAGGAGTCGATTGTTGAGCAGCACAACCGCTCGGTGTTTGTCAAGGAGTGCCTGCGCGATGAGCTCGTGTACTTCCAGGCGACGCAGTACCACGTGTCGCGGTGGAACCAGGACTGGGCGCAGGAGCGTGTCAAGTACAGCGAGATGCTGGCGGACAACTGGCGGCGACTGCTGGAGGAGCTCGACGGCATGCCCCTTGGCGAGTAGACGTCTGGCGTACAGCCATGACGGCCTTTATGGGCCCGTCCATCTTTGATTTACAAGTTTGCGATTTGCGATTTGCGTTTTACGTTTGCACCATGTTTACTCTGTTTTCTTATTGCCATTTTCTTTTCCTGTTTCCTGCTGTCTATTACTACCCTGTTGTACATTGTAATTTGATATCTTTTGCTTTGTCTTTTGTTTTGTACTGTTCTGCCGTTGCATTATATTTGCTTGTCTTGTCTTGCTTTCGAGCATTAAGGATATTGTTTTCCCATCCACAACATATCCAGCGTTTATCACCGCTTCAACTAATATGTGTACCGCATTATCAATCACTACGACCAAGCTAGACTGCCGTAATTGTGATCAAGTCTTCCAACCTCGTCGCAGACAGTGCATTTAGTCAAGGCAGCCATAATAGCTCCAGTTTCAACATTGAATATTGTTGCAATGAATGTTTGAAATGCAATTCCTTATGGACACCACAATAACTAATAAATGCCATAAACTATCATATATTTCTTGCCACATCGAGAGTGGTAACAAGGTGATGATGCAAGCAGGGGTCTTCTTGCTGGTAGTCTACCATAACTAGGGTCACGTGCCAATATATTCGCAAGAATTCCGAGTAATTGAGCATAGAGCAGCCCAAGAAGCCCAAGAAGCCCAAGAAGCCCACTATAGTTGGCGCTGCCTCTGCAACCCCGCCATTTCTCTCTCTCCAAGACTCCTCCTCTTCCTACCTCGCTTCTCATCACTTGGGTATGGCCGCTTCGCTCGCTCCTGCCCTTTCTGTCTCGACCACTCACTACTCCTTTCTCCCCCAGTCTGCTGTGGTGATATTAGTTTCCCACCCTTCGTTTACTCCGTCCATTTTACTCTACAACCTCGTCTCTCAATTTTCAACCTCCAACAACTTTTTTCGACAATCTTCTTTTGACAGTATTATTCGCCGTTGTTGACCGTTGACGCCAGCTGACAGGGATCACCCACCGCCTTTGCAGTTAGACACTGGTCGTGCCGCGCCTAATAGTCCATCCACGCCATTTTCTGCCTTGCCAACCTCTCGACACCTCCTTTGACCGACGTCTACCTTTGCTTCTCGTCTGCTCGATCTGATTCTGGATTCCAACCAAACAATACAAATAGCTCCGAGCTATACCCAGCTCGACCCAGCCACAGCCTTCTACAAACCTACCACAACCTGACGTGCAACAGTTGCGCAAACCGCTTCCCGACATACACCCGAGACATCTCGTCTTTCAGCCTTGCGCCTGGGCCAGCAGCTTGGATACCATTCCTAATACCCGCTACGTCGACATATTGCCGCCTCAGACGCCATGCCTGCAGCGCCATTGACGCAGTCCCAACGGTTAATCGTTGCCAAATTTATGAGGGCAACGGGTGCTAGCGAGCGTTCTGCCACCAAGGTCAGTGTGTCTTGATTGTTCTTTTTTCTTCTTTTTCTTTTGCACTTTCCCTCCTTTTTTTTTTGGCCCGTCATTTCTTTCATTTTGCCTTTACCGTCGAGTGAATACATGTGGAAGTTATCGTCTTTGAAAGGGCCAGTCGCAGCGGCCGGTCAATCGGTCTATCGTTGAGTCGAACATGGTTCAGAATGCATTACGAGAAAAACAAACAGGGGTAGAGGAAGAGCGGAAGAGCGGAGGAGCGCAAGAGCCGATGATCAAAATGACAAGAAAAAGAAAAGAAAGGGGATACGGCATGGCAGCAAAGACAACAGTTGTGAACTGAGCTTTGAGACAACTCGGGGATCAACGTCAGCTGAAACGTGGAGACAGGAGATGGGGAGATGGCAACGGGGAAGAAGAAGAAAAGAGAAGAAGAGAACAAAAAAAAATGACAGTCCTGGAGTTCAAAGGAACAAAGCATCATATAAAACCATAGGCGGCCATGAACGGAACGAACACAATCACGAGCCAGACTGAGGACAGGCCGACCCGCTGTTGACCGTTGCCGACCGAGACACGACCGCTTCCACATGACCTTGCTTGCCGTGTGTTTCGAGATTCCTCCGACACCGAGGCACTGACCCTAGCTCCTTCGCCTTTTCGGCCCCGATTTAGAAGTCCCTTGCCTTTCTTGCCATTGTTTTTATTTCTTTTCTCTCTGTTTTCCCTGTCGTGTGTTCTATTTCTTGCAGTTTGTCTCGTCTCGTCGGACCTTGTCAGCCGCAACTCTGCAGGGGTGAGATATGATTGCAAGAATCGAGAGTTGAAGCCAAAAGCATAGCCAGAGGGGATAGGGATCTTTGAAGTTGAAAGATGAGAAAAGAAAGACAGACAGACAGACAGACAGACAGACCACTCAAGGAAGCAGACACCCGGAGAAACAGGAAACTCCGACATCACATCAACTCCGCCCAAACTTGTCAAAGATCTAAGAGCAAATGACCACGACCAAAAAAAAAAAAAAGCAGCAATCGGGATGAAGCACTGTAGAAGCAACATACACAATACAAAAAAAAGGGACAGCCCGCAGCAGAACAGCAGAATACAACAACAGAAACACGTCGGCATAACACGCGCAATACGGACACAACGGACAGCAGCGCTTTAGGTTGCATGACGCTATTCGGCCCTATTTGGGCGGATCACCACGGTCCATTTTTGCTTTGGCTGGCTGTCTGTCTCTTTCTTGTCTCTTTCTTGTCTCCTTCTTGTCTCTTGTCTTTTGTCTCTGCAGCGTCTTTTCTGTCTGGCCCAAATCCATCCACGTCTTATTTCCCCTTTCTCTCAATTTCCCGTCTTCATGGTCTCATGGCCTCATTCTTCCGTGGCAGGCTCTCCACCTCGCGGAGCTGTCGGTGCTTCGCTCCTTTCTTATTGGCCGTTGTTAACTAGTTGTTAACATTTTATTATCCAGCTGTTAGCCAGTTGTTAACTAGAGTCAACTATACTAGAGCTGTCGGTAGTTATTGTCAACCAGCTGCTCCAGTTGTCAACTCCATTCCCAACCCGTCCGTCAACCCGTCTTTTGTCTTTTATCTTTTGTCTTATACTTTGCTGTTTTGTTGTGTCTATTTTTAATTGTCTGGTCCATTTATTGATTTTATTCCCCTTTTTGGCATCATGTCTGTAACATTGCATTGCCTTTCCACCCTGCTAGCCCGGCAATATACAACAACACTCGACAAAGACATACCCAAACACAGACCTATCTATGCACTTTTCTACTCTGTACACTTGACTGCTTTTCATGTCTTCATCTTAATTCCCTACCATATCTGCTCACAGAACTCTGCTGACTTTCGGGTAAATCTCAATAGGTCCTTCGAAGCACAGACTTTAATCTAGAACTTGCTGCCGACTTGTAAGTGGTCTTTTTTGCTGTCCTTTTTTGTCTATTGCTCTTCTCTGCTCTCCAATCTTCTATCTCCTGCATTCTACCTCTACCTATCCATGTCTTGCTTTTCCCTGCTCCCCTGCTGTCTCATCCATTCCTGCATCTCTTCCTCTCCATCGGTCTCTGATCTACTATCTGTTTTGTTCTCTGCTCCATTCTGTATCTTGTACCGCTCCCTTCTCGGGGCTTCTCTCTTATTAGTTCCTTCTGCTCTTTTATTGTTTATCTTCTACACACTACACATGGCACTACATTCATTCTTCTACTTCTCCGAACCCCCCCACACTGTCTCCGACTTCCGCTAGACTGGCTGATTTTCCACATCTATTTTCCCGTCCCATTTGGTTTTTTGTCGCCTGCCTTTTGTTTTCTTTCATCTTCCTCAAGTCTCCTCTTCGTCTTTCATTTTTCTTTCATTTTTTTTTTTTTTTTGCTGTTGTCGCTGTTGGCATCCTCTCTTTCTCGCTCCGGACTGCATCTCGACCTTGATTACGACTTCAGCCTTGCCTCAACATCACCTGAACCTGGACAACAACCACAATATCGGCCAAGTATACAATTATCCACATGTCGGCTTCTGTCCGCTACAACGTTGTTTCGACCTCTGTTGCTATTCTCCTCTCTGTCTGCCCCTAACCCCAACGAATTGGCATCTGACTGCCCACACTCTCCATCTGTCTACCTATTATACTCTACTCCTCTTCAAAACTTGATCTCCCCTCTCCTTCTCCTTCCGGGCCCGTCTCCTTTCAACGTCGTACTGCCCCGTCTTGGCACTGTCGTTGCATATTTTTTTTTTTTTGGTATTACTACCAACTCTGCCCTCTTATTCGACTGTCGTCCCCGTCCCCGTGACGCCTTATCCCACTGAAGACACCCCTGCTCGATTGGCGTACTACATCTCGAGATCGCCGTCATTGCAACGCCACTTCCGCGTACTCGCCTGTCTGCTGCGCTTCTGCACCTTAATTCTCCTTACTACAACGCTCTGCAGCACTCTGCCTAGATCTGCACTGTCGTGCTCTCGCCTCTTCCCTATCTCGTTGTATTCCGCTCTGCAGTTGCATTTTCTTAAATCGCATTGCCAGTAGCTCCAGTAGCTATCTTTCCCGACACTGGGCATTCAAGACTCACTTTCTTACCACTACACCACAAAACCAAGAGATCAACCCCAACTTCCCCAACCTTGGTCTACTGTACTGTTCTTCCACATTTCTCCAGGAACACCACCAGACGTTAGGGAAAGGAGAATAGGAGAAAAGGAAAAGCAGCAAGGAAAACGGGAATAATCAAGGAAATACGGACAACAAACAATTGGCAACAGAAATACCAGGGCTGTTGCATTTCGATTACTTGGTTCTTTGCAACTACCGGCATGATCCCGATCCTGCCACTGAACTGATCTGTTGGCTTTACCTCCAAGATCTATTTGTTCCCGCCAGTCTCTTGGACTCCCTTACCAAGACCTCGCCAACCCTGTTCTCTCACGCCATATACCCAAACAGGTAGTCGGTCTCCCATTTGTCTATACTTGTCGGCGTCCAGTCTCCCGCCCTTCTACGCCAGCATGGGCTTCGACGTCAAAAGAATCTTTCGGATATCCGATAGGAATAAGCAAGGCAAAGACAAAGGCAAAGGGAGAAACACGCAGAATCAGAGTCCAAATCAGACAGATACAGACTCCCCCAGCGAGGGCGACGGCTACTCAAATACAAACAACCATGCAGCGAGTTTAGGAGCAACCTCGGGAGCAAGCACGCCTCGGGCAGCAGCAGCAGCATCACATACAGCAACATCATCAGTATCTTCATTATGGAACTTGCGGTCTTCCAAAAACACATCAGCAGAGTCCCCATCAGCATCACGGGGGTCACAGTCGAAAACATCCAAGATAGGGCGAAGCAAAGAGAGCAAGGACAGTAACAATAGCAAAGAGTCCGGAGGGTATGCTTGTCGAGCGATGTCTTGTTTTTCCTTCTTATCTTTGGCGCACTTCCTTCTCCCTTTCGTTATCCAACTTTATTGTGCTTTCGTTTCTTTTTATGTCGCAATTCTGCGTTGATGCATTTCAATTCCTTATACTGCAAGTGCAGTCCTGCCGACCCCTACTAACACCATTCTAGGTACTTCAACAGTGCTGCAAGTGGCGGTGCTGGCCAAAAATCCTCGGCCGCGGAAGCCGAACTCGACAAGCTTTTTGACGAATTAAGAAGTGAGCACTGCAAAATTACAAATTCCAATCTTGATGAGCCCCCCCCCCTCTAACAAACTTCAGACCCATCAGAAGACCCCAAGAATGAGCTCGGCGTTGAATCCACAATGGGCTACCTGACCTCCCTCGGTCTCAACCCCGAAACCAGTGACGTCTTCGTCGCTCTCGAGATCGTCCAGGCGCCTAGCCTCGGCGAGATCACCCGCAAGGGTTTTGTCGACGGCTGGAAAGCAGTCAGCGCTACCTATAAGGCCTGCTTCACCCTTGAAGACCAAAAGAGCTATATCGCTATGCGCGTCCAGCAGTTTGGCATTGACCCTGCTTTCTTCAAGAAGGTGTACCGCTTCACTTTTGCCGCCGGCAAAGAGGCCGACCAACGGTCGATGAGTCTCGAGAATGCCATTGAGTTCTGGAAGGTCCTCTTTGCCGCCCCCGGTCGGCCCTGGATCTCGACTGCCACTGGCACGGACTGGACGCCGATCTGGATCAACTTCCTCACCGAGAAATGGACTCGGTCCGTTAACCGCGACATGTGGAACCAGACGCTCGAGTTTGCCAACAAGTCCATCTCTGACCCTTCTCTGAGCTTCTGGAACGAGGACGGTGCCTGGCCCAGCGTCATTGACGACTTTGTCTCCTGGAGCCGCGCCAACGGACATGCTACGCAACCGGATATCAGCAGAGATTAGGTTCTAGTGACCTGTACAGAGTGGTCGTTGCAATAGTTCAGAAAGAGCGGCTGGTGGTGGGAGACTGGCCAATAAACAAGCCAAGTTTTTGTAGCATACCCAGTATATGTATCATATCCTTATTCAATGTTCATTCTTTTCAATATTTGTATGACTTTTTTTTATTGCGTGATCTGTGTAGCTCGCATGTGCACAATGAATTATACCGCAAGGGTCACTATGCTTTTAGAGGATTGCCAGTATTCCTCCTTCTTTTCGTCTTGATATCGTACAGTATGTGATTTTGCGTGCGTATGTGCGTATGTGCGTATGATGTATTGTGGGTATAACGAGTCGTATAGCCGGCCTCGAAGTTGATGATTTTCGTTTGTTATGTCTGGGGAGGGGTGTCGTGTGATCGAGAAGCGGCCAGGGTGGCAGTCGGTAGAAGTTCGGTTCGGCGTCCGGGTTTGCTTTGGTGGGACAGATGCAGTCGAGATCAGGATGGGCCTAGTTTAGCAGTAGTCCGATTTGTTCCTTCATATAGTCGGACGATTGACGGGTCCTGTCGGCCGTTGGTATTCGAGATGGATTCGAAGAAGGACCGTTTGTTTGTCCTTTGTCCTTCCACCGCCTCCGTGCATGTCAGATGTCTCTTATGACCGGCCAGTAGCCCGCGACCACATCACATCGCCAAACTTGGCAGTGTTCTCTAGCTTGCCGTCGGCTCCTGCCAGACGCACAAACGCAGACCGTACCATCCGGGGGTCCAGCTTCAGCGTGTTGCGCATCGTCGTCTGTGTCGCTGATGTGCTGTCGAACCGCATCACAAAGTAGTGACCGCGCACGTGTGTCTTTTGGTGGGCCGTCACCGACCGTGGGAGGCTGAAGACGCCCCAGTTGGCAATCGAGCGCACGACGCCGCCGCTCCGGAGCACGGTCTGGCCAATGGACATGACAATGTCGCGCACCTCGCCGACGTTGCCGGGGCGGGCCTGTTTTGAGATAAGTTAGTTGCTACATTCGTTTCGGGCGACGGCAAGTATTCCAATACATACAATTCCTACTAGTTCATAGAGCATGGTTGTGTGGTTGATTGATGTCGATGATTTTCCAATTGTAAACTTTTGGAGGTCGGAATGGGTAATTGAGTTTTTTGGGGTATTACATAATCTAGGCTTTCGAGCCAAGGCTATTGGCTATTGGGTGGGGTGATACCACGCACGATAACGATAAGGAAACCAACTGCAAACAAAAAAGGAACAAGTGACAAACAAAATACAAAAGAACAACAAACAAGTAAAGTAGCACAAGCCCGAGTCTTTAGTTTTAGCTTTATAATTCACCCGCTGAATATAGTCATCACATGGCATTCTGAAAATTATGAAAAAGTATTTATTAATTGTCATGATCATGTCCACCACATATTTTACTTGTACTGAATATGGCCCATAGCTCTATGACTTACAACGAGGCACTGTACTAGTAATTCAGATACACTCCACCCTATCCGCCAAATCCATTTCAAAAAGGGTGCCAGTCAATGCTGATGCCATCCGAACCAATACGCCAGGCCATCATGAAGGGGAAAGAAGGAAACTTAACAAATGCGAATTATGTTGATGGGGCGACATAAATCAATGCAACGTAAGAATGGAAATAAGGAAATGTGCCAAAAAAGCAAAATAAATCGATGACGGAAGATGTGGGTGGAACAAGAGCTTTAGAGAAATTAGATATCGGCAGATGCAACTTGTTGTATGTGCTGGTTGCTCTCGCACCGCTAGTCAGACTCGTTGCCCGGCATAAGCTGAGAGTTTGAGAGAGATTCCCAATCCTCCTCGATTTCATCTCTCGACACTTTGTGCAGCGCAACACCCTTCTCTTTCATGAAAACCAGAAACCGGCGTTTTGTACGCTCACGCTTAAACAGTGCAAGCACGTCTCCACGGTGAGGGAAGTCGGGCATCTCCTTTGTGCCAATGACAACGACCTTGCTGCCAGATGCGTAGCGAATTCCCGTCAGCTCGCGCAGGCGAAGGTGGAAGTTGATAGGCTCTCGAAACACACCCCAGCCAGTTGTTGGCTCTGTCTCCTTGAGTACCTGGTGCTCAAACATTGGGTCAAAGTCAGCCGGGCCGCCAGGGCCAGACATTTGGTGAGCATGCTGCTCATCAACCCAGTGCCAGTATTGCGTCGTGTGTCCGTTGGACGTGAGCTCACGCGTCTTGACTTGCATCACACGCCAGTCCTTATTGACGACAACATCATTAGTGAGTGAGTCACGCGAGGTGTATCCCGAATAGTCCAAGTCCAACTCCTCGTTGGGCGTTGCACGACTGGTACGGCTGGTACGGCTGCGGCGGCTGGCATTGGCATTGCGGCTATTGTTCCGAGTACTGTTGCGCGTGCGGTTGCGGCCTCTAGTAACGGTATCGCTTTCATCGTCATCATTCTCGCCATCCTCGCTGTCTGTGTAGCCTCCGTAATTGTGGCTGACGTGGTGACTTTCAATGTGTTCGATCTGGCTGTCGTTTGCACCAGACTCCCGACTAGCGTTATGACTATTGTCTATGGGGTCATCGATGTCATCAAACTGGTCAATACTGCGGCTGGCATGTCGACTGTTACCACCATCATCAATCTCCATCCGACTGTTGCGGCTCACAGCGCGCGAGGACACAGGTGTGGAGAGAAGAGAGCCATTGTCGCTTACGGAACTGCCAAATGGCCCCGGCGATGCACTAACGGCGCGGGAGGCGAGCGCAGCCAATGCGCTGTTTCGGCCACTATTCTTGGAAGGGCGTGAAGATGTCGTTGGTCGTGATGCACGTGTTGAAGCAGTGACAGATGCAGGGGCCAGAGCGGCGGTGGCAGCCGCCGCGTCGGCAGTCCTCCTACGTCGTTTGTTTCGGGGTGCAAGGCCAGTAGCCGCCTCTTGATCTGCTTCAGTAAAAGCTCTCCGGGTAGGGGTCGATGCGGCAGAGTCATGTTGCTGTCTGCGCTTATCACCTCTCTGCTTGGTGCCGGAGGACTGCCCAGTACCATCGCCGCCGCTGCCTTCGACGCCATTGATACCACCCCTTGTAAAGACTGATGGGCGGCCAATATTGCCAAACCCGTTTTTAGAACGGAGATAAGAGAGCTTTGGATCGTGGTACAGTTTTGCCAGAACTTTGTCCAGCTTGAAGGCATCTCCCTTTTCGCGATGAATCTCGTAGAGACGCTGCCGTAGCCAATCAACTGGGGTAACACTGAGTCTAAATTTACCAAGCTCGTCAATTGTGGCCACCATCCGGAAAAGGGTGTCATAGTGGGTGGAAGACGTTGTGAGGAATGACTTTCCAACAAGCTGATAGGGATGAGAGTCGCAGTTGCCGAGATACTTGAGAATTGCTGTGCCACGGTTGATCTGGCGACCAGCCTGGAAAATGGCTGTACGGTCTTTGTCCGTGAGATTGGCTTCGGGGATTGCCTTGAGCGTGTTAAGCTTGCTGATCCACTCGTTGTACTTGTTCTGCACATATGTCTCCAGCGATCTCCAGGAAGGATCCCAGTAGGCATGCTCTGGAGAAATCTTGCGGCGGGGGACACCGTACATCAACTCGGGCTCTAGATAAATCATGCCATCGTGACGGAGCGCAAGTGTGTCTTCAGTGATTTCCTCGGTAGCGTCAAAAGGTGACATGTCCTTGGCGAACGACTGGTCGCCATTGGCCGGCGTGCTCGGTCGGTTGTTTCCAGGCGTAGAAGCACCAGTGGACTTCTGCCGCCGACCACTGCCACGTGTTGGTGCTGAGCCATTACTCCCCATCTTTGAAGACTTGTTTGTCTTCCGGCCTGACGCTCGCGATTGACTAGATTGTTCATTGTCGTTCTCAGCTTGGCTGACGGGTGGTGGCTTGGGAGACTCCGTAAGATTCATCGCCTTGGTAAAATGAGCCACACTCTTTTTGTAATTGATGTGTGGCTTAGCGCCGAGAGCAGACTTGTTGATCTTGTTTAGCTTGTTTCGCTCAACAACGTCGGGACGTGGGCGGTGTTGGCTTCTGACTTGGCCATGGAAATCGGGTACCACGGCGTTGGTCTGCCCGGACGCACCGTGGCAGCCATGTTTATTCCACTCGCAGTTGCCACAGCGGGGGAAGTCAGGACCGCCGACAATGATGCACATGGAGAAAAGTCCTTGCCCTTTGGCGCATGTCTGGCACGCGGTATCTTGCTCTTGGCCGGTAGCTTGAATCATAAAGCTGAGCCATTTGCTTTGTTTTTGGTCCGGGCCTTGATACACCGCAAGAAGATGGGCCGGGGTAAACTTGCGGCCGCGACGAATTTCAACGTTTCGCAGGATAGGAAAGTGCATAAGCGAATCGATCCAATGGTTGACAAGGGGTATGGAATGCAAATCACCAATTTTGATACCTAAAGCTGAGGTGACGCCGGTGATCTGTTTCGGCTCGAAGTCGGGATACGTGCCATCCCAAGGCAGGCCTTCCAACTGGGGCTGGCCGGCACTTGGCCCCTGGCTGCCATCTGGAGAGGTAGATTGATCTGGTAAGCGGCGACGGTTGGAAGAGCGGCCATTGTTGTTCTGGTCGTCGCGCTCGATCAAACCACGCAACCTCTCATTGAATATGCTTGGCATGGTATGCTCATGATCATCGAGATATGTAGTACGGCGGGCGGCTGCTTCTGCGACAGCCCTTCGGCCTTTTCCGATCCAGGACCGAACGCGCAGCTCATTGACATTTCTGGCATCGTCCATCTCATTTTGCATTTTCTGGTACTTTGCCAACAGGCAATGAAGAGCATCAACCTTGCCATCTACCTCCACTCTGGCTTGGAATAGGTCTTCGAGAATGCGGTTGTGGTCGGCGATAGCCTTCACTAGTTGTTCTGTCATGACGTCCTCCTCGGCTTGGTAGGCTCTGAATAGCGTGTCATTCTCCTTCTTGTAGACTTCCGCCATCTGGCTGTTCCAGTTCTCCTCAATAGTATCCCAATCGTGATTTTCCGGGTCATCGGTTGTAGCCATCATTTTTGTGGCTTCGTCCGGGCCCATCGCATGGTTGTTGCTATTGTGGTGTACATGGGCTGCTGGCTCGAATTGCAGGCCGGAAGCCTCTGCTCTTGTGTTGGGCTCATCAACCTCCATAGGCTGCGTGAGACGTTCCGGTTCCTTGCCTTTATCCGGCCGGGCTGCGCGCTCACCATTCATGGTCGCGGTAAAATCAGGGCCTTCGCCACGACTGCCGGGATTTGCGTATCCATTGGATCCTGTATGGCCATTGTGTCTGTTCTGTCGGCTGTCTCCATTTGTCATGGCAGGCGTCCTGGTTTGCGCCGCATCCGGGACGGCGTACACCATAGTGGTGTCCAAAGCAGAGGCCAGAAATGACGGGGGAAAAGACAAAAGAAATTGAGGCTAGGCGCTTGCCGGCCGTGACATCGGCTGGCACGAAATGCGTTGCCTATGTAAAATGGATTACACTGGAAATATTGAAAGTGACAAAAATGTACAGTCTCGGCACGAAATCAAGCTCGCCCAAGCTTATAGATGGCCGAGACGTAATCGGACGATATAGGGTCCCAACTCTATACTGAGAGCCAAAGCGTGTTATTAGCTAGTGTCGAATGAAGAGAAGCGAGTCGAGATACTTCCAGGTGAGAAGTTGAATAAATGCAATGAGTTTGGAAGCGGACGAGATGAGATGCGCCAAGGTGGTGATGAGAGGGAGGACGGGCGATAAGAGGAGAGTGGCAATGAAAAACGGGGAGTTGGAATAGACGCTGTGAAATGACGGATCAGGGGGTACCACCGGAGACCCGTGGCAGCGATCGGAGCTGTAGGGCAGCAAGGGGGTATCAAGAAATAGGGAAAGCGGCGCCGGTACTTGGGGGGGAGGCCGGGCAGAATTAGGATCGCGAATGCGTGCTGTCAAGTGGAAGCTAGCAAATCGGGCGGCATGAGGGAAAAATTGCAGCAATTAAAAGGGACAAAAGAATGAAATGCGAATAGCTGGTGGACTGTGGTTGTTGACAAGGCCCCAAGGCTAGGCTAGCGTGGCCCGAAAAGGGCTAGGGGAGCCGTGTCCAGTCCCGTTGATTACTTACTATTGGGAGCACGTTGGGGACGTCAAAGCGTGAAAGAGTGTATGAGGGCGCAGGCGTGGCAGTGTGGGAGTGTGGGAGTGCTGGTGAGTGTGCCAGAGGCTTTGGCCTCGGAGGGCAAGTCTGAATGTTCAGAGGAGTCTAAGTTCGACTGGAGAAGTAAGACTTTGGTGTACCAGCGAAGACGCGACGCGCTATGGTTGGCTCAATTTTGTCAGTTTCTAGTCCCACCCATGTAGTAGCCGCACTTACTCCTCTTTCTTTTGATGATGACGGGTTATACGGGAAATGGCGAAATGGGAAAAGATGAAAGATGACAGAAGAGAGAAGAAAATGAAGGCGACAAAAGCTAGCCAGGACTTTTTAACTTACTAGTTCGGAAATTGACCTTTAAGGCAAAACCACAGCGATCCAAATTCAAAAGGCTCAGTATAGATGGGAGGATATGTCGCTATATGTCCAAGTTAAATCGGAATAATCTGGCCACGCAGAAGGACCGGGTCTCGCTCAGCGATCGTTTTCGGAATCTCAAGTGAAGATGTAATAGAGATATGGTAAGAGAATGGGGTCAAATTAGGTTGAGGAAGGCGGAAATGTGATGAGGACGAGAGTGAGGTTGCTAAAGAGAGAGAAGGGAAGTGGAAATATAGACGGGTGAAATGGGAAGTGCTGGCCTATATATATGGCGAAAGTTCGTGGCAGTCGCTCCTTCCGTTTAAGACTCTGTTCCTTCCGTTTATACTTTTTTCGCAGAAGGAAAGGGCGAAACGAGTGGGTTCTTGAATCAGTGTATAGTAGCCAAAGCCTTGTGAATTGTTCTTAATCATTATCGCTCCGAAATGGAAAGAACGAGGATCGGCGGGCTACAAGATGTGTTCGTGAGGAAGGTACAATCGAGGGTGCAAAGATCGGACAGGAAGCCTAAAACCAACGGCCAAAGAATGAAGGGGAAAATTACATAATTCCAAAGGCATAGGCTACCACAGTGTCTGTAGAGGAAATAATATCAGCCAAGGATATCAGAATTGCAACTTTGACTATAGCGATTTCAGCTTAATGTCTTGCCAAACTCATCAGATGCGAACTCACTGATATAGTTTGCTGTAAGATACATGGCCTGCGTTAGCTATCGGCACTACTTCAGTGAGCTATTCAGAGTCAATATCCACTATTGGCATTGGTGTCAATATAGCACAGAACGCACAGTGCCACCGGCTCTAGATCGGACAGTTAAAGCCCGCCACCGAAAGATTCTGCGCATGATATAGACAACGATAGATGATGCAGTCTGTTCGTTTGCCATTATTTATCGCGTCTCTTTGATATTTTTCCAAGGCTAAGATCACTATCTCACTATCGGGCTTCATAAATTGAATCGTATAATATGTTATAACTGACTCTTCGCATACATCATTTAATTCTGATTTTTACTTTATTTTTTTGTAACAAAATGCGAGAAACAAACACAGTCAAAAAGAAAAATCATACAAAAAGCAGCAATGTGTAACAATATATACCACACACACACACACAAAAAAAAAGCATAATTGTCATTGATAGAATAATACAGTTTGATTAATAGCAAGCACCTTTTATCTGATTGCATCCCGTCAACTAAAACAATACCCCTAAATCCCGATCAAGATACCCATTGTTAAACGCCAAACAAAAAACACAGTAAACGCAACGAGGCTGAATAAAGCTAGACACTTTGTGTTTTGAATCTCGACATGATCCGGCATATTATCCGGAGCAGAGGGGATACAAATTGACAGATCAGGAGATTAGGCTCCGAACAAAGCAATCATAAGTGAAATAAAATAGAAAGAGAAAATCAGGGCAAAAAAAGAAACAGCACATCCGGAAATCGTGTATCAATAATAAATGTAAATGCAAAAACAAAAACAAAAAAAAATTGCTGAAGGTTGAAGAAAAAAAATACGGCCGCTGAAATGTAAAGCCCGACTAGTATTTGTCTAGTATCTGGATTGACGGTTCGCTGCTGGTGGCGAGTAGTTGTGGTCGTAAGAGGTCGACTGGGCATAGGGGTCTTCGGTGTAGACGGTCTGGCGGCGATCATGGTCATCAGTCGGGCCTGCGGGTAGCAGTTCCTTGACCTCCCAGTTGTTCATGCGTTGGCCGACAGAAAACTCGAGGTCCTCGCGCGTGATGGAGTCCCAGTATTTGTAGACCATCATGACGGCGAGCAGGTTGCATGTTGTGGCGAAGAACAGACCGTCGAGGTAGTGGCTAAGGGCGACACAGATCTTCGAGCTAAATGCGTAAAGAATCACCTGGCCCGCGACTAGGAACAAGACGCCAAACACAATGTCGCCCAGTGGCCAGCGGTCCTGCAGGGTGCGCATCACGAGCATGATCTGCAGCACAATGTAGACGAGCAGCTGGATGCCGTTGAGCAGGTACAGCACGATAAAGAGACCGACAGTGTTGGTCGGGCCAAGCCCGGCCCACGACTTGAACGTGGCGAGGGCAATGAGGAAAGAAATGGCGAAGGCAGCAACCGAGCACAGACGCAGCATCCAGAGCGACAGTGGCGTGCCGTCTTCGTAGAGCTGGAAGCCGACAAAGCCGTTGATCAGCAGTGATGTGATGAGGGCCGAGGCGAGGCCGGACTGGATGGCGACAAAGTAGGGGTATGGGTTAGAACCAGGCGGCACGGCGCCGGCGTCGATGATGAGCGAGAAGAAGGTGAGGAGCATGTAGATGTAGAAGAACGATGTGATTTCGCGGCGGCCGACGGCGGTGAATTTGCCACGGACGTGGAAGATCATGATGATGGTCATGACGAGAGCGACAATGTGCATGGCACTGGCGGCACCCTGGAAGATGATGGTGTTGGCGATCTCAATGTTGCGGGCAAAGCAGTCGGGTTCGATGCCACTGCCAAAGGAGATGGAGGTTATGGCGCCGACGGACGCGCATAGCGGGACAGGTGCCTCATGGCAGATGCTGTCAAAGTCGCCGAAGGCCATGGCCGAGTGCGGTGGTTTACACTGGTGGAGGTAGTATGATGTCGTCGGTATGATCCAGGTAAAAGGTTGAGGCTACTTGAGGTAAACCGAGGAGACAAGGCGTCGGGAAGACGAGACAAAAACGAGCGGTCGCAAATGGGTGACAGCGAAACAAACGAGCGTGATCCAAAACAATAAGAAAGAAAGTGGGAGAGAGTCGATGAAAACTCGTTGAAGAGAGTGCACCAAAACAAGGAAGAATAGGAAAGAGCACAGAAACAGAGTGGATAGGCTCAAGCAACTCTAAGCAAGGAAACAAGGAACGGTCCCGTGATGGTAGGAATGCGAGAAAACGTGGTGCTCTCAGTAATATGACAGATGGTGGCATAAACATGCAATAGCGTAAGGGCAAGAGGGCAAGAGAGGAAAAGTGGGATATTGGCGTTGCTGGGTCGCTACTTCCCTCGTCGCGTCTTTGCCTCTTTAGGCTCTTGCTCTCTATTTTTGTAGCGGTGCCCCATATTAAACCCGACTACACCCCGTATTCCAGTGCTCCCGTGTTACCTTATTCCTTAGGAGTTGGATGCCACGGTGCCACTTGCGCGTACTGTGTCACGTGTGTATTGTGCTGTATTACTGCCCCTGACAGTGTCTTATTAGCCTGATTCGATACGGTGCTAGTAGTTTAGATACATATGCATTGGACTATATATACTGCTTTGACGACACTGAGCTGTAACTAAGGGATACACCTGAGTTGAACGGGAAGAAGCACAGAAGATACCCGAGAACATTCGTGCAACACGACGAACCAACCGCATCTACATGGTATACTATATACAAAAAAAATCTGTTTATATGAACGAAGAGGCCGTGATGTAGTCCGCTTGTATAGACTATCCGGAGCATCCGCCCGTCACAAAGCTAAGCGTTTAGACCTGGAAGGGATGCGTGAACCGTTAGTTGTGTGTCTATATAAATTGATGCTTTCGGCATGTTGCGTTGCCAATAATACGCAAGCCACTGTTCGGTTCGGAGAGATTGTCGTTGGGAAACAGGAATCAACAACTGGCAAATGTTCAAAGCTACATGGAACTGTCTGCGCGACTGGAAGGTCGCTGTTCTGAGATGAGATTGAAGTGAGCCAGAGATAAATCAAGGTTGACTTGGAGTAGACGTATCAGCGAGGATCTGTCCCAGTATTAGAATGACATAAAGATGTCGTACTTTTAGCAAGAATAAAATTAAAATGATAGTTACGACTTTCCACGGCAATCGCACTCATTGACGAACTATTATATCCAATAATATTAAAATAAGGCGAGCAATCGATTGTAAGTGGGCGCCGTGCCATTGAGTGATGCGCTGGCCAATGTGCTATTCTCTGCATGGTGGAGGGTGGTGGTGGATAAACAGCGGTGGCATTGATGCACCTGATATCACACTTATGTGTGTTCAATGTCTGTCTGACACCAAGGCGTCTATTGGCACTTTTGGCCAACTGACGACAGCTCATAGTGCATCATGCATGTAATCTCAAGTAGCAGTCATTGTCCAATAGCTTGCATTTGCATGACGAGGCGAGTGCTTCCTTGGTACAAGTGAATAATAAAAGTAATGCAATTGATGTAGGTACTGCAAGTATATGCTCTGACGAGGCTCTCCCGAAGATAGGATGAGACAGCAGTGCAATGGTGCCGATACACGGTGTAAGATGCAAGACAATCTGAGGCTTGAGCAATTGTTGCCCAACGAGAGGCTGCCGAGTGAGGCAGGCAGGTATGAAGACTTGATATATAACAGCCCAGGCCATATAGCGTTTTGAAAGGCATAGATACTACCTTACTCACTGTTTTTTCTTAGACCATCTCGACAGAAGCCACGATGAACGACCTCTCCTTGAATCAACTCCCCATAGAGATACTTCTCTCCATCGCCGGGCATCTCGAAAATCAGTCGCTCTTCCACTGGATGATTACTGCCCACTACTTTTATGATGTCCTTGTAGGCTTCATATATAAGCGAGATCTTGATACAGAGGGCAGACAGTTGAGCTTGCGTGCTGGTATTCAAGGAAACCTCGCAGCTTTGCATTGTGTTGCCTTGTGTCCGTCAGCACCAGCCCATCTCTACAAGACTGCAATCCTCGGCGATCATGCGCACAAGACTGTTGCGTACTTGCTGTCTAAAGGCGTCATGGACGAGTCTACATCAGACAAGGCCTCATTTTGGCCAATGCTAAAGACGATCCTGGACACTGCCCTACATCCACCGAGGTGGTGTCCTGTGCCAATTATCAGCAGCTTCTTCGAGCACGGCTATAGTCTGGAGGAGGGGTCCAGTACTGTAGAGATGAGTGCTGTCTGGAATATGATTTTCTTGCTCGTGCAGGTTCATGGGCCACGACCAAGACGGTCCGGAGCGTCTGGCTCCAACTCGGACGACCTACGGTATGACCACTGCCAGCACAGCACCGAGGCCTGCAATGTCTTTACAATGAGGCTGCTCTTGCAGAGAGGCAAGGCTAGTCCTTCAGTTAGTGTGGGGGATACAAGTCTGCTGGCGCGAGCAATGCAGGATAAACGCCGACCAGTTGAGCTCATGCGGTGCCTCGCTGATGCTGGTGCAGACTTGAATGCGCCTGTGTTGTCAGCATCATCGCGGGTGTGCACGCCCATTCTTGCGGCTCTGGAAGACGCTCGGCGCCTAAAGTCATTTGCGCATAACCCGCGTGGACGGTCGTGGGACTGCCATCCAACGCAAGTCGAGTACCCCAAAGCAGATGAGATTGTCCAGTTTCTGTTGTCAAGGGGTGTCGATGGAACTGATGAGGCTGAGAGCAAGATGGACAGAGAAAAGGACAACTTGACACTGCGGCTGCTTGATTTCTGGGATCCAGAATGGCGGCGGTTCAAGCGGCGTCAATCCAAGCATGCAGGGAGGAGAAAAAGAGGGAGTAAAAAACAGAGGCTCGAGTGAAATAGGTCTGTATTTGGTTTCTTAGTCCATTCGATTCATTATTGTTTTTGCCTTGATTTCCTGTTGATTATCTCCCTGTCCTAAATCCAGTAACGGCGTCTGCCTTTGTGCAATGCTGAATTATTTTACTCAAGTAGCGTTCAATTGGGATTTTTCGGTCTCAACGTTATTGAATTTCTAGTTTTGTTTGCTTCATTTTTAATACATCCTAGATTCATGTTCAGGCCGCCTATCTTGACTGTGTCTTGACAATGTGAAGCATCCACTAGACGCCATCGCTTTACAGGGCATGCCCCGCCATATCGACTCTACGCAAACTCAATCACACCTTCCTTCATCTTCAACCTTTCACCACCGACATTTCATATTCTATTCAATTACGATGGCAAAGGCTCGCAACTTGCTGCTCTGCTTTGATGCATTCGGCACTCTGTTCAAGATCAAGCAACCAATCGAGCAACAGTACGGAGAAGTTGCGCGCCGTCAATTTGGCCTTACCACTAACCTTGACGGATCGCCTGCCTTTACCGACGACCAGCTTCGCGCGTCGTTCCACGCCGCATTCAAAGCCGCATCACGACATCACCCAAACTATGGCCATACCAGCAACATGGGCGCGACTGCGTGGTGGACAAACGTAATCGAGAATACGTTCAGACCCTTTGTCGGTGATCCGCCTCGCGGTCTGGCGCCTCGTCTGATTGAACGGTTCGCATCGAGTGAGGCGTACACAATTGCGCCTCAGCTGATAACACTATTGCGTGAACTTCGTCTACAAAAGTCGAGGCGATACGGCCAGATTGTTGTTGGCGTTATTACCAACTCGGACGACCGTGTGCCTGATATTCTCGGCTCAATGGGCCTGCATGTCAGCCACTTGCGATATGAAAGCCCAGGCCCCAATGGCCAAAACAAGGCATCGAGAGACACGGAGCGTTCGCTAGACCGGACCTATGACATTGACTTTAATTGTATGTCTTACGATGTAGGCGTCGAGAAACCGGATCCCCGCATTTTCAAAGCTGCAGAAGAGCTGCTGCCCATGTTGTTGCCTGCGAATGACAAGAATGGCACCCAACCTGAAGGGAAGGGATTGCATGCAGATCAGCAAGGCGTTGGCCAGCGGGAAGTCTACGAAACATATAAAAATCACGGCATACACTCATTCTCTCTCGATGATTGGGATCGAATGTACGTTGGAGACGAGTGGGATAAAGATGTAGTGGGCGCTCAGACGGCTGGTTGGTTTCCCGTCCTACTACAGGAGCCAGAAGAAGGCGAACCTTCCACCAAGGCAACCAAAAGGGAGGCCCAGCTTCTCACTCAACTCCCACCTCAGTCTGTAGGCAGACTATCAACACAGTTTGCAGCAGCCAGTGTTCCTAGCATAGCCGCCCTGTTGGAGTGGTTGAAGAATTGATTGTTAAAAGAGGCCAATTCGTGGGCTTCTGAACATGCCACGCGAATGCTGGTGGTTGGCGTTTTGATCTGCAGGTATGGGTAGCATTTATCTGCGGCGACTTGACCTAGGCCAACCTTGCACTTCTTTACATGTGCAAAAAAAGGCGAGGGGGACTTTATTGATGCCCGACACCACCACTTCAGAGGTGGTTGCTAGAAATGCAAAAATGGCTAGATAATCAGCCTTTTTCATTTCAGCTACTTTGATTTCTATAAAAGTTAATTCCAGATTACATTAATTCATATATCGAGGCCAACCACCAGTGTCCGGTGATCTGATGATAGAAGGCCTCGTAATGGGCCGCACTGGGAGTACTCTTTCCCCCTGTTAGAAGGCGTATGACGGGTAAGCTGCATTGAATAATAACATTTATACGGAGGAGGAATTATGCAAGGCATTTCCACAAGCTCTGCATCTTTAATTATCAATGTTCACTTTGGGCTGATACAATCCATGAATTGGTAAAAACTTAAGCTGTCAATATTCATTGATTCATGTCAAAGCAGTGGCTTCAAGAGGCGGCCTGTTTGTGACCAATGCTTCATAATCGCCTTAGGTCGAGATTAGACAAGGCAACCAGCTCCAAGATATTGTAAGCTTAAAATTATTAAAGACGGCCAGCTTATCTTTACAATCCCATCAACTCGCCATCACCGTATTTATTTCCTAGCAGCATCTACCATATTTATACTACAAGCAATTACTTGCCGTACAAACCACAAGCTTCAGTTCTGCTTTACAATACCACTATCATACACTAACTATATACAGTGCACCTCACACAATGTATAATAATTCCCAATCTCAACCGTGGAGAAGAAGGCGAAGAGAAAGACCTTGCGGTCTCATGTACAACACGGGCTATTGTCCTGATGTTGAGAGCTGCCCCTTTTCTCATGAGCCGCGCGACATACAATCATGGCGAGACAGCCGTGGCCTCGTACCTTGTGTAAATGGGCCCATGTGCAACCAATTCATCACGAAAGAGTGCGTCTATGACCACCCGTCTTCTCGGTCGTCATCGAAGTACCGCAACAAGAAGAGCAAATACTATACGCTCCGGATCAACCCAGTCGAGCGTCAACAGCGGATGATGGACGGCCTTGTTCTTGTACGGTCTATTGCTGATTTCTCAGTCAATGGCCCGCTTGGTGCTTCTACTGGCGTCTTCGAACTTCCACAGCATTTTTCAATCTCCAATGAGAAGCTCTTGGCCAGTTACAACAAGCTCGGTGACAATAAGATTGCTGTTCCCGGGTTCCCGCAGCAGTTTGTGCCGCCTACCGAGACCCTCAGCGTGAAACTTGATGCTGATGAGCATGTTTATCCCAAGAATGTCAAGGACAGCCGCCGAGCCTACCCGACATACACCCACAATCTGGAGCCGCTTGTCTGCGCCGTGCAGTGCATGACCAAAAAGGCCAACCATATGCTCGACTCGACGGACATTGTGGCAAATGCCGGTTCGCTATATCGGCTCTTCCATTATTTATCCGGTGATGCTGTTTCAGCCCACCGCTTCGATCTAGAGTGGCGACCTAACGGCAATGGCAGTAATGGCGGTACATTGTTGATGCAGCAGTGGAACGCCGACCCGGACCACAAGGTCAGCTTTGGCCGCGGTAACAATTTTGCCCAAATGACGTGCAAGTACCCGGACGATACGCCGGAGTTTCTCAAGGATTCATT
Organism: Ophiostoma ulmi; assembly: GCA_029298715.1. Taxonomy (NCBI): domain Eukaryota; kingdom Fungi; phylum Ascomycota; class Sordariomycetes; order Ophiostomatales; family Ophiostomataceae; genus Ophiostoma; species Ophiostoma ulmi. The sequence continues at coordinate 261,530 of JANSLN010000002.1, read as the reverse complement.
TACGCATCACCGTGTGCTATCCTACGGATTTGGCAGTCTTCAATGTGTCATTCATTGCGAAGCCGACGGCTTTTATGAGCCGGCCGGCATGGCTTGTACACCAAGTGCAGATCTCACAATGACGGATGCAGGACGCTTGACACCCCCACCGACGCGGCGTCAAAGCTTTGCCCAAACCGTTTCCCACCCTGGCCCTGGCCGTCACGTCTGGACTCCTATGCCACCTACCCCTCCCATGTTGCCTCGTGAGATAACACCGTCGTCAGTGGGTTCCCGCTTTGCACTTCTTGATCCGGACTACAGTGAAGACTCTGAAGATGATGACACCAATGTTGGTGAATCAGATATGCTCAAGTCGGACACCCTGAGCATCACCCCCAATCTCGGTACTCGCACCATTTCAAGCGAGAATTATATCGAGATTAAGACGTTCAGCAAGACCAGGAGAACGGGACTTTTTATCCCGCCTGAGCCGCAGCTATACTTTGGCCGCACAAAGCAGCTTTATAGAACCGGCCATAGGCTTGGCTGCTTTCAGGCCAGCGGCAGCACCGACGATGATCAGGTTCAAGACATGACAGAGGCGCTACGGCAGTGGGAGAATAACCAACAAGATGTCTTAGCCCGCCTTCATAGCGTTTTGCTGCATGTGCGCAAGCTTGCCTCGGAGATGGCAGATAAAGGCCATACCAAATTGTGCCTGGTCTACCCTGGTCCCGAAGAGTCAGCCACGGTTCCGATGAGCGTATTCATCCGCCATGACGAGCATTCTTTCCTGCCCGCTAATTTGTAGTTTTTTTTATTTTTATTTTTATTTCTTGCACATATTTACATATCTATTATTCGTGCTTTGTAATTATTCTTTTATAATGTTGCAGTATTTCATGTTTGACGTTAGTTGATATTTCATAGCACACTTTGTCACTCTGCCTTAACCGCTTCTGCATTTCGCAATACATCACTTCTAGAATTGCTCATTCGTTGTGAAGCAATTTCCTTGTTACAAATAACATTTATGACTTGCATGATGCACATCTGTCTCAGTGCCCAGTCTTGTATATGATGAAACTCTATTCCATCGTCACACATGTTTTGGTATATCTGCACTTTCGCCCTGTGCCTGTGCTGTACCTGCGCCTATAATATACTCTCAATCAACGCCCTCCAAGTTGACCATTCCCATATTCGACATCTGCCTTCTGGTTGATTTCTTGACAGGCTCCCACAGCTTGCTCCGCAAATCAAAGTAGACATAAGCAGACCCAATGGCCAGTCCAGCCAAGTGGGATGCGTGCGCAAGAGGAAGTCTCTTGAAACCAACGAATAGACCATAAGTCTCAAACGCTACGACGCAGGCCAGGAATTGTGACGCCGGAAGACTGCCCGGAATCAGCATGAGACCGAGTTGTGCATCAGGATTCGCTGTCGCAAAGGCGCCCACGACAGCCATGATTGCTCCACTGGCGCCGCGTGCGGGTGTCACTCGGTCGAGGGGTCGTGGCCACACCGACGCAAGGTGGAAAGCAAGACCTGACAAAACACCCGATGAAAGGTAAAAGGCCAGCAGGTGACTGCCGCTGCCCATAAACGTCTTGTTAGACGTCACAATCGGCATAAACTGGGTAGCTGCATACATGTTGAATAACAAATGAAAGACGCCGACGTGGCCGAAACTCGATGTGAGCATGGTAAAGTTGTAGCCTGATGCAGGCACGTGCGAGAAGAGCGCAGATGTCACTGGCAGTAGCCGCTCCATGGCAAATATACCCACATTTGTTGCAACGATACCGTATGTGACCTTTTCGGTCTCCGACATGGAAAACTCGAGCTCGGACTCGGGCACGACGATGGAGGCGCCGTGCATCTGGGCTTTCTCGCGGTCGCCGCGCCACATTGACATCATATGTTTAGCGCGAATCTTGATGTTCTCATCCGTCCATGGATTAGCTGTGGGCTCAGCCATGACAGCGAGGCGCGCATAGGTCATTGATGCGAGCGGCAGCGGTTTCTCGCCATGGTCGCTGACGCCGAGGACACGCTCTTGCTTCCGGATCATGCGGTAGTCATGGCGCGTCTCATATGCAGCACAACCGACATATATTGTAGTCACGGCACCTGCGCACCACAGCGCAGGCCTCAGTATTCGAACTGGTGGTACTCCGTAGAACGCCATGATGATATTGATACGGCTGATCGAGACGAAGGTGAGAATGTTGAATGGAGGGTGGAGCGCTTGTAGTCAAAAAAGTTTCCACATTGAGCTCTGATTAGTCATCTTTGTACTTGCACCGTCACATTCGCCATGTAAGGTTAAACAAATCGATTAAAATGACACAACATGAGATAATCCTTCTTTAATCAGTAGATTATTAAATTATTGTAAGTCTCAGGTCGCGTTTTGTATATTTGTTTTGAAATCACGATATACAAGATGGAGAGAGATGGCTGAGGTCGTCTGGTCAGATTTTCAGATTTTGTAGTTTTTTTTGCTACGCGCCCTAGAATTCAGTCTGTCCCTTTTATGCCATATCCTAGAATACCATAAGAAACCGAAAATACCCAAATCAAAAGAAAAGAAACAACCCAGTTATTCCCGCAGAATCGAGATCTCGGAAGGGGAACGCCCATCATGTGAGGAAGAGTTATCTTATCCAGAAGCAAGGCTCACTATACGGCGGACTATTGGTGCTGTCAAGACGATAATGTTCTGGTTAGAGTACACAAATTATGGGATAAAAGGTATCAAAAGTATACTTTCGTCGTCAAAGTCGATATACTTCTTCAGTCCTTGAAGAAGGTGTTGTGAGTGGTTAAAGCTGTGCCTGGGAAAGTTATCGGCATCGTTAAACTAATCAAGAGACGGCGGTTGTCCCAGAAATGATAGCACCCAATGGTCTGGCTTGTGTGGCACAGTTTCTCTCGAACGGCCGCGGCTTCCTCATGTAGCATAGAACCCAAGTGCCTCAACAACATGACGTTCAAAAGAAATGCTCATTCAAAGAGACGACACCAGGCCGATGTCGTGTCGTGTCGACCCCACCCGCGTATAAGTGCAGCCCTACTCCCCTAGAGTAGAAAGATTAGTCATCCATCAACCAACGAGATTCAGAAAAGAACTTCGTTGACACAAGGCTTTCCCGTTTTGAACGTATCATGATCGTCTCAGTAAGGTATGTTTACTTATCATGTTATACATGCTACTATAATGCCGAGTGATCTGGCTTGGATATCGCATAGAGCAGACAACTAGGATCTCCCGAGGGCGGATGATTACCTCCCGTGCATAGTATCACTTGGCCAAAGAGATGAACCGGCAAAAATTGCAAATTGCTCAATATCTACGGATAAAGTCAGTTGCTCTCTAATTGATGCCTCGTGCTCTATTTCACCAAGCAGAACGCCGCGTCCGCTCCGTTCCATCCGACCATGTAGCCGTATATACAAATAAAAATATATGTATATATATACATACTGCCCTCGAGTCATTGCTCCTACTCTCGGGATAAGTTCAAACCATCATCGCAGTATCAGCCTTTAAGATGAAGTTCCTCTCTGCAATCATTGCCGCTGCTCTCTCAGCCAACGCGGCCAGTGCTCACTACATTGCCATCCAGTTGTCCGTCGGCGCCGACAAGTTTGGCAAGTATGAACACATTCGTCCAAACTCAAACTACAACTCGCCCGTCACATCACTCACTTCCAATGACCTTCGTTGCAATGTTGGTGGAGACTCGGGCACCAACACCACTACTGTCAACATTCAGGCGGGCGCGCCCTTTACATTTACCTATGATACGGCCGTCTATCACCAAGGGCCTATCTCTGTGTATATGAGCAAGGCTCCCACTACAGCCGTTGAGTATGACGGCAGCGGCGCGTGGTTCAAGATCCAGGACTGGGGTCCGACTTTCTCTGACGGACAGGCATCGTGGCCGATGAAGCTGTCGTACACGGCCAACATCCCGCGGTGCATTGCGAACGGAGAATACCTGCTGCGTATTCAATCGCTGGGCATTCACAACCCGGGCAGCGAGCCGCAGTTCTATGTCAGCTGTGCTCAGGTCAATGTTGTTGGCGGCACGGCAGCCAAGACGCCGGCACCGACATGCCAGATCCCGGGGTTCATCAAAGCCACCGACCCCGGATACACTGCCAATGTGAGGAGCAAGCCACGACCCAGCAACTACTTGATGACTAGACAAGGCACTGACAGAACAGATCTACAACAACTTCAAGTCATACACAATTCCTGGACCCGACGTGGTATGTGACTGTTCGAATACAAATGTACGAATCAAAGATGAGAGCACTGCTAATAAACAGTTTACCTGCTGAGTGAGAAGAGGATTTTCCAGCGGAGTGTTGTCCGTATTGATAATAGTGTTGTTTAACTCGGGTCACGCTTTTTCTCATTACATTTAGTTGTATGTGTCAAATTGTAAAACTCGTATTCAATACACTCGCATTGCTCACCAAGTCCTTTCACTATTTACCATTCCGCACACTGCATTCCCGTTTTCTGGTATTCCTAATATCAAGCATGGACCAGTAGTTCTACGCACTGTATGATAATTACACCCCCTTTAGCTATTTGTATTTTATTCTATGATGGTTCTCTCCGCAACTATTGATTTCGTCTCGTCTGGGGAAGATACGGGGAAGGAGGAGACAGGAGAGGAGAAGTGTGGTCAAAGCTGTCTGAAGTGAAAAATTGGGTTGACAATTGTATGGGAAAAAAGCTTGTGATAATCTTCAACCGAGGAATTGCAGGGGTGGACTCTGTCCTACTAGACTCTCTTTAATTGCGGGGGTTTCCTAGGAGGTCTGCAACCCTGCAAGACTTTAAGAATAAAGACAACGGTGCGGAGAAGTAGGAAAAGAGAATCAATTGATCAAATGGAAATAATATGCTTAGATTGAACAATCCAAACTTCCAATGAAGGGCAGCGCGTTGCCAACCGTAAAGAGTAACCTGGCTTGGCATGCTGATAGGAGTGAGAGTATGGGGAAATACGGGGTAATGTCCTTTTTTTGTACGCCATTGAATAGCCTTAAATACTTGGAAGGAGAAAGCAGTCGCGTGTTGTTGTGCTTTCTCCTTCCATCTCCTTGCATGCTCTGCATTTTCGGCGCGGATGGCAGCGGCGTATACGACCGACCTAGTTAGTGTGCGAGCAGTGAGTCAAAGAGGGGTTTTCACATGTGAGCACACAAATCATAGATAGATCACTTTCTTGGATATCACAATGAACTCAATAATAAATTCAGTTTAAGCTTTTGAAGATAATAAAAGCAATTGAAACCTATCCCAAACCCCTTCCCAAGCTGACCCAGTCAAGGCTGTAACGCCAAAAACAAAACAAAACAAAACAAAACAGAAACAAAAACAAAAAGCAGAAAGCAGAAATAGAAACTCAAAAGGCAGATATATCAATTCCATGTGGATAAGTATCCAAGCAGTTGATATAGCCAACAAGGATCATCAAGAAGCAGATAAACAAAGGAATTAGACAATAACAACGATAGTGTCAGAACTTGTGGTCCCCTACCCTATAACAAGCAAGCTCATCTATGCCAAATGACGGTCTGCAGGCACGGGTGCCGCCGCGGGCACGCCGCCGTTCGTACCGACAACGTAAGTGTAGAGTTTGCCAGACCATGACACAGCGTAATCGTCGACGTATTTGGTCACAACATTGGCCAGACCAAATGTGATCGGCACCAGAATGAGATGCGGGACCAGGAAGTCCAGCTCCAGACCCATGGGTCCTGCCTTGGAGATCGTTATCCAGTTCATCCAGTATTCCATCGACTCATCCATTTCCAAGGGTACCCAGCCAAACATAAAGTAGACTCGGTCGCCAATCGAAGAAAGAATAGGACCGTGGACAAGGTACAGCGCATATGAAATGCGGCCCAGGTACTGGCAGAATCTCGTCTCGAAGAATTTTTTGAGAATGAGGTTTGGGATGCTGGCCACTATGAACAAAGCACCCCAAAACAAGTAAAACCACTTGTAGTCAAAGACAGCCTGGGGCTTGAAGTATGATGCCCAAACCCAGCCCGGGTTTTTGGCGAGGTTGTTAACGTCGCTGTTGAAAGACGGCACACCAGCTAGCCACATGCCGGCTATAAAGAAACCCGTGCTCATCAAGACGTTCCACTTGCTACAAACGGCAACCACCCATGGGTAGTCTTTGCTGTTGCGCGCGTGCAAAGAATCAATATCACACAGGATGACACCTGCGCAGAACAGCGCGCAGTAGTAAGCATCAGCAATGTACAGAGAGTAGATTGTGAGCGCTATCATACTCAGCAGCCGCTTGTTCGTACTGGCGCGGTGGAGAGCCAGGAGCGAGGTGAACACCACCAACGAGCCGCGCATTTCGAGGGGGATAGACCACACATGAACATTCATGGACAACCAAATGGCACCCTCCTTGTAGATAAAACTAAGGTTCTTGCATTCGGTGTACCAGTTCCACAGTTCGGCCCTGAAGTTACTCTCCTGCTTCGCGTTGGAGACGGTGTATCCAAAAAGGTGCCAGGTGGTGATGTACCCCAGCGTCGTGATAAAGATGGGAATATAGAGGCGGAACCAACGGCGAAACATGGATGACCCTAGACTCTCAAGGAGCCGCGGGTAGTCCCTGTCAATGATGAGTGCCAGCGGCTTGGCTGCCAGCACGTATCCCGAGATGACGAAGAACACGGCAACGGCCATGTGGCCGCCGGTGAAAAAGTTACGCACAAAATAAAACGTAGCAAAATGTTTTTCACCCTCGTAATTGAAACCGTTTTCAAAGATTGCGTTCTGCGGCTTAGGTTGGGCACCGTGTGCCCAAAGTTGGTGATGGTGAATATACACCAAGAGAGCCATGAAGCCGCGCAAGCCATCGAGATAGGCTGTAGGCCGCATGCGTTTGTCCTTGGGATTGTCGACTGAAAAGATATTGATGATTTTCCCCACAAAGCTCGTCGAAGACGCGCCCCCCGTCGGGGCGCTGTCCAAGATACCAGTTGTCATTTTTGTGCTTGATGTGGTGGTATAGGTATGTGGTAGGGTGTGTTGTGAAGATAAAGCTCGAGTAAAGATGCTTCTGTGCGATCGCGAAACCGTGTGTGGAAGACAGCTAAAGCAGTTCTGGGCGGCGCATGACAAGGTCGCGGAGGGGGGAGGTTAAGGTAAAATCGGCGGTTGACTGGAGAGCATGTGCTGTAGTGCAAATGTTGAGATAGACGAGATCAGGAGCAAGATCGAGGTTGGGGTCGAATTAAACAGGAAGTGTCACGCTTTGCTGCAGCAAATGTCAGTTGGTGGGCCAGTCAATAAGGCAGCCTCAGAAACTGGGCCTGTGCGGGCGCGATGCAAGCAGGAAAGGCACAAGTAGGGCAAGACGAGGCACAAAACGGACCGCATCAACAAAGCAACAAGAGTAGGTAGGGCAGGAGCTGGGCGAGGGCGAGGGCAAGGGCAAAGGCAAAGGCGGCGAAGAGGGCAGCTGCTTACAAGAATCCAAAAACTGAAGACGCAGGCGGTGGTCGAGCGTCAAGCCAACGAGCTCCTCAGACGGCAGCAACAGAAAATAAAGAGGCCAACGCAGAATAAAAGAAAGAAATGGTCACGCGGGGTGAGGCATAGAGACAAAAAGACCGGCGACGTGGTGATAAAAGGTTCAAAGAAGGGGAGGTCGTCAAAGGTCAATGGGAGATGACGACGGATAGTTCCTCTTTGGGTGAGCTGGGAAAGGGGATTGCAGCATTACACAAGCTACAGGGTAGGTAGTGACTGAGTGGTCGAATAGCTCACTAGCGTTGGACAGATCTTGGGGGGGTGCAAAAATACATTGGCTGCGTCTAGTGCTATTTTTTGGTTTTAATTATGCCCATAGTTTTATTGTAGTAAATGCCGAGTAGCTCTAGGAAGTACGGGGAAAGACACAGCAGGTGACGAAGCGCACAGTTGGCATGGAGTAATTATCTTACGTTGCGACGGAAAGCGCGGAGAAACAGGAAAGAGCTACTCAAGTGTCTCAATGAGATTAACCTGAGCAGATGATCACAACGAACAAGGAAAGAGGAAAGAGGAAAGAACAAATGGAACAGTGCCAAACTTGATGACAAAAATATCAAACTAAATGCGACCAATATAGAAGGAACGAAGTGCCAAGTGAGGGTGCATTCGGAAACGGAAGCGGCGACCTAAACACTATTTACATCAGGAAAGAGCTATTCTGACACATGTAAAACCTGCAATATGCGTGCACGACCTTAGCAGACATAAGATCTAGAAACAGAAAGGACCTCGCCAGCAGTCTTTTCTTAGAGACATTGTCGCCGTCACTTGTAAGTACATGCAGATGCACTTTCTACTTGTGAATATACTAGCCCAGAAACGCCACCAAAAAAATTACCAGTATGAACAGAGTTAGGTATTATCCGTGTGGGGGCTCTAGAGATAGGGGGACAGAAAAGACGATACTGATGTTACGGGGGGGGTAAATAAGTGCACCATGTCAAGTACATTTAGTATAGTATCATAATAGTGTAACTATTGATGGAGTAGGTACCTGACAAGGTGCGTTTACTTCTGCCTGATACCTTCGTAGATCTAGAGACCTCAAGAGGACAGAGAGGCAATGCCACTCGCCTGCAGGCAAGGGACTATGGGTACCTGAAAAGGGGCCAGCAAATAGAAGTTGAGAAGGAAGTAAAGGCAAAAGGAACACTCTAGCTGGCTTTTCGCACTGTTTTGCCACTTCAGAAACCCAGCCATGGTGGACATCACCAAAATTTACAGCAAAATGCATACCATGAACTCAGTCTCAAGTGCAGTATCATTATAAGTAGATACTGGCGATGCCAAAGATGGGCACTGTAGCTACAGTCGAATGTGCTGTCTTTTCATAACCACGATGTAAGTTGTGCAGTCAATCGTCGAGAATAGTGTATATATGCTAAGATACAATGTTGATCGGAGCACTGTATCCTGTTCTCCAGAGAGTCAATCACCGCCATAAGGGCTGTAGAACTACAGGTAAAATAAAATAGGGGATGAGATAGGGGTGGAATGGTGGCCGAGTTGAAGACAGACAAATACAAGAGACGCATGCAGATGGTGATCGCAACCTCCCAGGCCGGGCCGCCAGCAGATGCCAGGGCCAAAATCACCGCACCAACAGCTATCAATCACATCAATCAATCAGCATTCAGCATCGAGACAAGGCGTCGGCGTGCGGTTGTGTTGCTCCGTCGTTTCATACCCTGTTGTGGGCGCAGTCACGACGCGTCTACAAAAGGCAGGTAGTGTGTCTCGCCTATACCAGAAATAGTCGTCCTAGAATCTCCAGTATCAAGCTTAACCTTCCGCGTCACCGCGTATGCTTATTTGCGTCCAGTAGGAGTATGTGAGCACACGACCACTGAGAATGGGTTGCAGAGGCTAAAATCGACAATATGTCCAAACAAAATGCGCTTTACAAGCATCATATCATTAATTTGTTACTGTTAACTTCGTCATATAGCATCGTCATTCATATTTACAGAGAAACTGGATCGAGTAGATCAGGGTCGTATAATGCCAAGGTGTTGTGAAAACAGGACAGGCCTACGCATATGGCCACTGATGGCAGCCGAAGATAGCTGCATAGATAGACACACACCACCTCGGCCGTGCTTACGTATGCAGAACGGAACCAAGATGGAGGGTGGGATTGGTTACGGAAGGGCTGCGTAACTGGGTAAGGGCTCCGTGCATGTAAGTAATACATTTTGGATGTATTATTGTATATTTGCATTTGCATAATTGTACATTGTGAACAGACGAGTAACGCACGGAGTGCCTGAAAACCACCGATGGAAGAGCTTCGACAAGGGTACGGGCAAAAAAAAGCTTTACCAGCACCAGTAATACCCCAAGTCGTAGAAGATCAGTGGAAGAACTACGGAGTAATCACATAATATATTCGTAAATAACCAAAAGTAATAAATGCTCCTCCTAAACCCCGCCTTTGGTGCATCAAAGAAAAGGGGACAGAGACTCCGACGAGAAGCACGATGTCGAAGAAATTGCAAAGGCTAGACCACGGTAGTGATTTCGGCCTTATTAGCAGATACGCGGGTCACTTTCAGGGAGGAAATATCATGAGACTTTGACGTCTATGTTACATGCTTACATGATATCATATTGCTTGTTCTCATACGCAGCATGGATATGATTTCACCACAAGGACCGAGGGCTGCATTTTGACTGTAAATATTATTGTTATCCCAATGGCTGTACTTGTATGTCGGATATGGCATACACGTTCGTGTATAGACAGCAAAGGCGGAAATTACTGAAATTTCACACCGTATTGAGGAAAGCTAAAGGGAGCATAAAACACAAAAACCATAATCTTATCGAGATACGTCGTCAAGTCTATTCGAAGAAGTAGATTGGATTTACCTCATTTACACAGCTACATGTTTACTTCTATGTGCCTACCCCTGAACTGTGTGTGGCGCAGCATAGATCTTGTTTTATCAATCTGTATCTTTTGCTTTTCTAACGCTTCGCTGTCGCCAATACATTAACTTCATATTCAAGCCCAGCTTCGCCTCGTCACAGATCTTCAAGAAGACCATCAAAGACGACGTAAGCAATCTCGAAATTCTTCAAACTGGCGACAACAGTCAAGAAAAGTCAAGAAATATAGCGCCTTGGCAATGCTCCACGCCTATTTATATCTCTCTTACTTCTTCGGTAAATCGCTGCAAAAGCATTAATACACGGTAAATCTACGCTTTGATTCTTTAATATCCCCTTTTTATCACTAAACTCGCTGAAATCTTACCAATAGACCCTCTACTATAGTCACTAAATTATCTTCATTCCCTATTGCTATCCTCTCCCATTCAGATGTACCATTGGCCGGCCGCAAAATGAGCGACCCAAAGAATCTTCTTGGACCAGGCTATATGCAGCATAGTGGACGGGCACTCTTGCTAGCGGTATTAGTAGCTGCTGCTTTACGGGGGTACAAAGGCTTCTCTCAGGGCTTCGGAACTGATCGTTTCCTCATTGACAATAGGGGCAAAGCCGTGTTCCGTCTGTATGTATTCTTCTGTAGCCGGAGACACCAGGGTTTGGAGTGGAATCCTTGGCTCATCCTTGTAATCCTGGTTTTGCCTTTTTCTTTTGCTTTTTTGATCTTTTTTTTTTTTTTTTTTTTTTTTGCCATCAATACCCCGTACAGCAAGTAGTCGGGGATCCATGGGCCGGGCACTAGACAGTGTACAGAACACTGTACATGACGCATGCTAATCAAGTCGTGCGTTATATCCGCGGGTGACTGACATCTACACATCGTGTATCTCAGATGTCAGCCTTGGCTTCAGGAATAATGAGCGTACGGGTAAGCTACCTGATGGGGGCACAGACAGAATCGTTTCATGAAGAGTAAGAGGGTGCTTTCAGGAACTGCAGTAGATAAGCGAGTCTCGCCATCTCGAAAATACTTTGCAACGAAGCGTGAAAGCTATCATTTACAAATACCGTCGAAGGATGATTGCTTGTCTCATGGCCTTGCCACGCCTATCAAAAGTTCACATGTGCTAAAACCCGCATACGGCTGAGTATTATCCATCATCTCTGATTCTCTCATCAGTAATCTGCAACGGCTGTCACTTTGATAGGCTATCATTGTGACTCAGTGTACTGGCATGGTCAAGAGAGGATGGTGGGACTCTGGTAACAGAATTGCATCAGGAACGTCTTCGCGGAATATGTTCCCAAGTTGAGCATTGTCCTATCCATCACTTGCAGGGTTCGGCAAAGCTGCTGGTCTGAGCTTCGTATTATCTCTCTCTCTTTATCTATTCTGTAATACTCTAAACGCTTATTTCCGCGCCCTGCCTTGCACGGAGATCAGTGCCACGATGCGGGAGCATTGCTTAAACAATACCGTTTGGCCTGCAGCTCAGCTCATCTCGGGGCGTCTCTCCGGCTGTATTCACGTTACTTTCTTCTGTTTTGTTTGCTTGATTGGGATTTATCAGCTGTTGGTTTCAACTTAAAGGTACCCATTTCCTCAAATCATCAAGCATGGAATAGGGGTGATGTGCAGACTGTAAATTACGTCGGCGAAGATGCCGCATGCTATTCCTTCAATACAGATGCATGCAACACTTCTGGTGGGGTGTAAATTGGATTTTAGTATTAGTTTGCAGTTATCACACCGTACTTTGTACTTTATCAACAGCCATCCTTGTAGGACAGACATCTCGATATCAAGTCTCACAGCATATGTGCACATTGGACAGCACCGTCACTGCCGTACAGCCTATTGGTCAATGCTATTGCTTCCTTTGTGTCTGTGTGTGCGTCGTGTGTGTGTTAAGCCGCCCGCCTTGTATTTAATATGTTGGCGTTTGTGGGTATATGCGAATTGCACTTCGGTGTATATTTGGGAATTGAATATTCAGATTAATATGAACCTGATCGTCTGTGGTCTTGTCAATTGGGTATTACATAAGCATGAGTATTCCCATTCCGAATCTGAAACCGGGGAACAGGAACGCAGTCAATTTACTCAATTACTGGCCCGTCCGATCACTTCATTCCAGCACTGCATCTAGCCTTGGATCTTCTACAGGTAACTAAATAGCGAATCTGATTTTTTTTGTTTGTGCGCTGATTCGCGTAGTGCGGCGATGAAGGCCATCTTTGATCGCCTTTGCCAATGCATCGACTTGATCTCTTGGCCTCCGACTGGATGCTTACAGGCATCGCATGCTGTTCTACAAACTGCCATACTCCGTGGTTCCATCTACTTGTACTGTCGTATCACGGTATTACGATATGTACATGTCCACTCCTATTCCTACCGCTCGGGACTAATAAAGAGGAGGAGGGTGTGTACTTTTATCGGACCCACTCTTTCTTTCATTTATTGTTTTCCTTTTGGTGATTTAATGTTCTACTTCCTATTCCTATAATTCCACACCTCTGCGTTCCCTGCTTTTAGGCCTTGAACAGTGTGCACTGATACTGTACGGTTTACTCGACACTTGCACAAGAGGTAGGTAAGCTGGCATGGTATCTTATATGTTTTTAAAATAAAATCTCATTTAATTCTGAAGTTTGCAGCAGGTCGCGCTTTCCGTTCTTGTCGCGGTATATGGTGTTCAGCTGGAAAGTACGAGCGACGTGCATATGCTTATGCATATTCGCGAGGAAGTAAGCGGTGCAGCATACGTAGAGGGAAAGAAGACAAAAAAAGAAGAGAAAAAGAAAAGAAAAAAGCTTGTGACAATTCCCAGTGTGCATCGCTCCTTCTCTTGCAGTGATTCGAAGCTCAAAAGCTTAACAGCAGAGACCATATCGGCCAATTCTCCATCGCTCCTGCTTTCATTACCATGAATGTCCTATGCAGTCTCGCGTGCCCCAGTGCTTCATGCCTTTTTTGTCTTACCTAGACTTTATGCCCGTTCCATGCCTGCTCTCCACTTTCTCCAATACTATTCTTCTCTCCACACGCAGTCAAGTAATCAATTCCCCGTTCGCGGCCACTCCTTGGCTGTACTCCATAGTCCTTCTCCGCCAACAAATAGACCGTCCTTATTCTGGCGTATTCGCCTCTCTCCCATCATGGGCCTTTTAGGCCTTTTGGAATTTTAACAACATTAGCAGTCCTTCTCTCTCCCAATTCGCTCTTTTCCATTTGTTCTCGCTATCTCCTTGCCTCTTTCGACACCTCGCTCCTTCCTTTTCTTCTATTTCCTCTTCTATTGTCTCACCTCTTCTTCTCTTTTGGATTTTGCTTTCTTCTTCTCCATTCTTTGCAGTCGATTCTCCGTTTTCGTCTCTCTTCATTTCGTCTCTCTCTTTTCTCTAATATCATCTCTATCACGTCTCCGTTCACCTGTCTTCATCTCAGCTCATAACGCCAGCAGCGTGCCAGCACGTTCGTCCACCGCACGCTGAAACAGTTCAATTCCATTGTGGATCTACCAGACCGTCGTTACATGCGGAAAAAGGAAGGAATAGCTTTTTCCTTTTTCGATTTCCCTCCAAAACTAGAATAAGAAGGTATTTATTTTAATGTCAAAATAACTCGGGAAATACACTCCCCATGCAATTGCAGGAAACACTCGATAAACTCCCCTGTTTTTCTTTTTTGACTATTCGCACCCCCTCCCCCTTCGCACTCTCTCTCTTCCCTGTCTCTGCCTCTCGCCTCTTTCTTAACCTCCTCCTAATATCCTCTACAAACCATCTTCTTCTATTTTCCCTGTCCCACTACCCCCCGTCTAGCACTTGATTCCTTCAAGTACAGTGCATTTCTACTCTCTTTACTTTTCTTTTTACCTTTCTATTCTTTTCTGGCTTCTTTTTCAGGTGCGCCATTCGCTTCAGTTTCCCCTATCTGTGTGCTGCTCTTCTACCTACTCCCCTACATAGTATGCTCTAACTTCGTAATACTGCTAGTATCTCACCTCCCCTTTTCTTTTCTCCTCTTCCCAATCCGTTTTTGATGCTTTCCACTGTCTCTCTTCTTGCTTTTCACCTCTGATCTACTTTCTTTTTCTTTTTCCTCTCCTCATTTTATCTCTCCTCTTTTTCTTTCCACCTCTACTTATCTACCTTTTCTCTACCTTTTCTCTACCTTTTCTCTACCTTTTCTCTACCTCTCATCCCCCTTTTCTACCCTCTCCTCTTTTCCATTTCCTTTCGTCCTCTTCGTTTGTGTCTTCATATACATTCGCTTCCATCCACCGGATCACACGCTCGCTTTTGTTTTTGCGTTCGTGTTCGTTGTTCGACTCTCGTTCGTTCCCGTTACAATTCACTTTCTAATTCGATTTAAGTGCAAGATCTCAAAGATCCTCGCCCAGCCTTATACTCGCTACCCCCCGAGACGGCATCTCAATCGACTACAACCGCACATCGCTAATTGCAGCTCTCGACTATAACCTCATTCTCCATCGCGTTCGTTACTGGCGACGCGCTTCACCACTCCCCTTCTCACCCTGAAAAGTGTGTAGACCATGTCACACCCCTCTTCACGGTCCTCTTCCATCCTTTCGTCCTCTCCCGACATTGAAAAGGTGGCGATGGCCGACTCCGACTCCCCACAAAATGGCCACTCCGGCAACACCTACTCGGAGGCTTTCTCTTCCTACATCCCCTCTAACCTCAGCATCCCCCCCTGGGTCCCAGAGCCAGTCCGCCAGATCTTGCAGACTGGCCAGGGCGTGCTTCTCCAGGCTACAAACAAGGCCTATCCTCATGTTCTTCACTACTCTGCTGTCGCCGGTAGCATTGTGCCCGTAACCGTGCCACTGCGCATGCGTAAGATCGCTATGATTTACGCTGCCGTCATCGGTGTTGTGATGCTGTTCGCCAACATGACATGGTCATCCCGTGCTGGCACCGGCCTGGAGGCCAGAGTCTACAACGACTTCCCTCACAAGATCTGGCAGATCTGGAAGGTCAACCCCATCGACTTCGAAGACCGTGACCGTCAAACTGCCTACACCTGGCTGGAGCGCAACCCCGACTACCAGTACGAGGTTCTTACTGACAGCAATGAGTTCAGCTATGTGCAGTCTCGCTTTGGCCCTGATGGCTTCAACCGCCCTGACATTGTTGACTTTTACCGCAACGTCCGTGCTACTATCGTCCGCGCTGACCTGCTCCGTTACATGGTTATGTACGCCGAGGGTGGCGTTTACGCCGATATTGATGTTGAGGCCCTTAAGCCCATGAGCAAGTTTGTGCCGCAACGGTACAACAAGCGCGATATTGACATGATCATTGGTGTCGAGATCGACGAGCCTGATTGGAAAGACCACCCTATCCTTGGCCAGAAGTCGCGCTCTTTCTGCCAGTGGACCTTTATTTCCAAGCCCCAGAACCCTGTCATGATGGACCTCATTGAGAACATCATGGTTTGGCTGCGTGGTGTCGCCGACCGCCAGAAGGTCTCCATCTCGGATGTCGTTCTTGACTTTGATGAGATTATCACTGGTACCGGCCCTTCCGCTTTTACCAACGCCATCATCAAGCACATCAACCGTAACCGCTCTGGTAACCAGGTAGTTACTTGGGACACGTTCCATGATCTGAGCGAGTCGAAGCTAGTCGGCGGTGTCCTCGTCCTGACTGTTGAGGCCTTTGCTGCTGGCCAGGGTCACTCCGACTCCGGTAACCACGATTCTCGCACTGCCCTTGTTCGCCATCACTACCACGCTTCCAACTGGCCCAGTCGGCACCCCCGCTACAAGCACCCCGTATACGGTGAGGTTGAGCGTTGCAACTGGAACGATGACTGTGTCAACCAGTGGGATCATGACGTCGCCGAGTTCAAGAAGCTTTCGGAGAGCGATCAGCGTCGCCTCATTGAGGAGCACGAGCGCGAGGAGAAGGAGAAGGCCGAGGCTGAGGCCGAGCAGCAGAGACAAGAACAGCGCCAGCGCGAGGAGGCAGAGCAGCGCCAGCGCGAGGAAGAGGAGGAGGCTCGCCGGCGAGAGGAGGAGGCTAAGAAGAAGGAGGAGGAGGAGGCCAAGAAGAAGGAAGAGAAGACTGACGAGAAGAAGTCAGAAGGCGCCGCCGAGGGCGGCAAATAATTTTAATGATCACAGCACATGATATTTTTCCCACGACAAAAAAAAACGGGGAGGAGTATTACATATTCGGGCAATCCAGCACCCGTATAGACGACGTTCGTTGATTTCTTTGCCGCTTCTGGAAGCGACCCCTTCTGATTGGTTTACATGTAACCACATGTCACGTCGGGCGACCCCTATCATTTTTCTCTTCGTCAGATATACATAGGAAACCCCCGACACTTTCGACAACCGGCGCACGTTATGGATTGTTTTGTCTTATGGGCCTTTTGGCATTGTTCGCGGCCTCACTTGTCTTTCTTCTCCCCTTTCTCTTCTTCTCTTCTTCTCTTCTTCTTTTCTTTGCATATTCTTTCTTCCTCTTCTTTGATGCCCCCTCAATGAAAATCGACATTCCGATAAACCACGGACGGTTCTCAGGCATCGCTTCTTTTTGCTTTATTTCATTTTCTATCACGACCGTTGGCATTCAACAGCACATGACATCACCAGCAGTGGTGCGTGCTTGCTGGGCGGTGCGATTCAGATATACTAATATCTGGTTTCTCATAGGATTGAGGATCAGAATGATCTCTTTTTATATTTGTTTCTTGGTTGCCCAAGTTGTCGGTTTTAGCGCTGGCTTTGACGGCAGTTTTTCTCATTCTTGTTTATTTTTCTTCCTGTACTTGATTTCCCTTTGCCTTTTATTTTACTGGTTTCGGGGCGTCTATCTGGGATTTTGTTTTCGTTACATGTTTCGTCGATATTACACTATCTATCTCTATTAGCTATGGGAGGAGTTTTGCTTTATATACATTTCAGTCACATACCAAACTAAATATCAATTCTACAACAATCATGTTCATGGTTACTAAGTGCAACATGTGCATCGTGTTTTGGTTATTGTATTTCGAGATCATTTGTACTACGTACCATCCAGGCTCTATGTTTGAGTTGGATCACAGTCATGTTAATTACTATACTCTGATCAGACGTATCTGGCTTGTCCATCATATGTTATTGCGGACAAGTCTGAAGAAAGCCGCCTAAATTAACAATGCTGGGTTTTCGACTTTTTCCAGTAAAAAGTTATATTTTCTGCAATTTGGTTACTATTTATTCGATGCTAGGATTATTGTAATTAATCTTTCAAGTCTAAAATCCGCACCATTTTATATTCGTTCATTTGGTTATCCTTATGCTCAAATTGTTATTTACGCGTTAGTTGATAAATACCTAATTAATGTTTACATTAATCGCTTCAATTAAACACGCATGTTCATAGCAGAATCAAAACATAACAACAACAGACCCCTCTCTTTGACCGACGCATCCAAGACATGTCAACAACAACACCTAGCACACAATGTAAAGATAGCGACGTGCATACTGAGTCTCAGACATTTGGGCCGTTTGCACACAGCCTCGAGGCGAAAAGGGCGTAAGCTGGGGAATAGAGGAGGGCAAAAGAAAGCATAACTAGAAGAGAGAGAGATACTGCAAAGTCTAGGCCTGTTTGTTTTACTATCGGCTATCCTTATTTATTTTCAGATTTTATCTCAAATTAATTTTTGAAACTACTCGTATATTAAGACGTTTTCATGAAAATCTCTGTCTCGCCGAACTGAGTTGAGACATGCAGTGCTGTAGTTCAGTATTTCTTCATTTTCTTTGTCCGTCGATTTTGGTCAGAGATTGCCAGCCGGGTGGCACAGAGGGTCGAGCCGAGTAATACACCCTCCTTTTCCTTATTATCGGGTGAGCGAGTGGAGTTGTTAAAAAGGTCACGTGCCTGTGAATGAGTCGTTGATGCTGATAATAAATTAGGCGGTGTGTAGTGGCAATTTTGACGCGCCTGTAACTATGCATTCTTGTGGACATCCACCGTGACGTCTTGACTTGTGATTTGGGATTATCGATTGCAAACGCAACTGCACGGCAATCCAACAACAACACACAGACACAATGGCTGATAACGAATCTATGCCAGCACCAGCACCTTCAAGGGTTCGCTCGCGCTCCCCCGAACCTACTCTCCCGAGCATGGACCTCTCCGAGCTGGCCACCACAGACACCGCGCTCACGACGACAGCACCGTCAGCGGAAGCAGCAGCAACAACAACGACAAAAAAGGTCGTGCGCAAGATCATACGTAAGAAGCGCCGGCCAGCACGGCCGCAGGTCGATCCGGCCACCTTCAAAACCGAGCCACCGCCGCAGACGGGCGTGACCTTCAACATCTGGTACAACAAATGGAGTGGAGGCGACCGCGAAAGTAGTGCTGCGAGTCAGACCGGAGCCAAGGGCCGGTGCAACATCGCCAGGGACTCGGGATACACGCAGGCCGATAGTATCAACGGTTCCTACTTTTGCCTTTTCTTTGCGCGCGGTCTGTGCCCCAAGGGCAGCGACTGCCCCTATCTCCATCGCCTGCCGACCATTACCGATATTTTCAACCCCAATGTCGACTGCTTTGGCCGCGACAAGTTCTCCGACTACCGCGACGACATGGGCGGTGTCGGCAGTTTTCTGCGACCCAACCGCACGGTTTATGTTGGCCGCATCCATGCCAGTGATGACATTGAAGAGATTGTTGCGCGCCATTTTGCCGAATGGGGCCAGATTGAGCGCACGCGTGTGCTCAACAGCAAGGGTGTTGCCTTTATCACCTACAGCAACGAGGCAAACGCACAGTTTGCCAAGGAGGCCATGGCGCACCAGTCGCTGGACCACGAGGAGGTGCTCAATGTGCGGTGGGCAACGGTGGATCCAAACCCCATGGCACAGGCCCGTGAGGCCCGGCGCGTTGAGGAGCAGGCAGCTGCGGCTATCCGTGCGGTCCTTCCAGCCGACTATGTGGCCGAGCTTGAGGGCCGGGACCCCGAGACGAACGGCAAGCTTGTTGGTGGTGTGAGCAAACGGCGGCGCATTGAGGGTGGCTTCGGACTGCAGGGGTATGATGCACCCGACAAGGTGTGGTACGCACATGAGCAGCAACGAGGCGAACAGGAGGAGGGGAAGCAGCCAGATTACACCCAAACCGAGCAGTTATTAATAGAGGGCGAGGGCGCATCTGCACCAGAAGCCGTGGAGGAAGCGAGCAGTGCCGGCGTGCTGTCTAGCGCAACGCTGGCGGCCCTGGCACGGCAGCGGGAGCGGTCAAATGGGCTGGTGATCAAGGCAGCGAAGGAGACGAAACCGATGGGTGCTCTTGTGAGCTATGACAGCGATAGCGATGAGGAGTAGGAGCAAGGAGCTGCTATTGATGGTTGGCTGACTAATTTTTATTTCTTGTATTGCATCGCGTTGGACTGATCTGGTTTGTTTATTTATACCAAAAGAAAGCCAGCTTTAATTGAAGAAACTTTATGCATACAGTCCCCCCAACTTTAAGTGATACAAGGTCCAACCTGAAGGCTACAAAGGCATGTTTCGAAATAATGTGAATAAGAAGCATCACCGAATGGTCTCCAACAAAATCAGACTACTTGCAATACGTACAGACTTACCGGCTGCTATGTAATCTTTATATACGACGTGTCGACGTTACTAAGTCGGAAAGAACGATGGACAGCAAGCAGCTATCCGGGAATGCTGACATATCTGGTCAAGTGTTAGTAACAGATTTAGTACTGACGTCAATACATATAGATACGAGTAATAAACTTCCTAATACGGAACTCTACAACGTCTCCCAGGTATCAGGTCGTATGCATAGGCATGCACTAACGTGCATTAGCTTGCGCCGTCGAGTCGGGTAATTGACCGTATTGGTCTTCACTATATTGTAGTGCAATTAGTTAGGCGGGGTGCCAAGTGGAAGAAGACCCAGTCATAGCTCCCGTGTAGCTCGAGATGGACGTAGCCTGAGCTCTTGTTGTCTTTATATTCATACGACCATCTTCTCTCAATCCTGAAACTCATCTCACTTATTCATTATATCAATATTTTATTCTCACTCTCGTCCTTTTATTTTATTTTTATTTTTATTTTTACACACCCGTACACACCTCGTTTGGTCTTCACAATGGGCATTTCTATTCGTCGCTCTATTGCGTGGCTGCCCGCTCCTCACAGCGAACCCACCTCTACCATCGTTTTGACCTCGCCCGCTCGCCGCTTTGTCGACATCCGCGTCACTCTTGCCGACCAGTCCCTCGAATGGGGATTTGCTGGTACATCATCCTATGCAGTGATTGACGACGTTTATGAAAAGGGCCAGTGGCGCCACTGGGTCGACAACCAGCACCCTCTTGGCGCCGAGGTGGTCGACGAGGGCGTGTGCAGCAAGCAGGAAGACGGGAGCATGCTCGAGGTCGGCGCTATGGTGAATCCTGACACCGGCGCCGTTGGCGACTATGAAGAAGTGTGGGATGACTTGAAGCCTGTTGGCCCCGCGGGAGAGACGGCACGGTGTGTTGTGCTACAGCACGAGACAGAGACATCGCGCGGTGTCGTTGAGCTGCTGGGTATTTATCTGCAGGGTGTTCTCAAGAACGAAAGCGGCACTGTTGCTGAGCGGTGGCAGTGGACCGAGGGCGATGCATGGAAGCAGACATTTACAGCAGGCGACCACGACAAGAGTCTGCCATGTGAGACAATCTTTTCACAGGCCGCCACTCTGAAAGAGGGTGACAAGATTGATTTCAAGGGTCTTGCATGGACTGTCGTTGAAACGGCTACTCTGTGATCACCACATATAGATATGGAAAAGTCAAACAAATCAAAACCGTATATATAGACTAAAATAAAGACAAACAATTTCAAAATCAAAATCAAAATCAAAAGCAAAACAGAACCAACAAAAATCGAGCTAGTTGTCACTGCCACTGGAGCTGCCACGGAAGAGACCATCAACAGCACCCAGACCACCCTCCCATCCGAGCTCAAGCGAGCCTGACTGCAGCACTTGCCACAGTTCTTCAAGCGAGGCACCACCACGCTGCAGACTGCCCCCGGCCATGCCGCCATCGCCAGACAGCACACCAGCTACAAAGGACAGTGCCAGAGTCACCCACGCACATGCCTCATCAGCTACAACACTGCCAGGCGGCTGCCGGAACTCGACTGTTCCCAGGCTGGTAGAAGAGGATTTCTCATGCGGAAGACCGGAAAAGTTCCACTTAAAGACCTTGCCGTGCACAAAGTTGCGCTTTTTCCCATGGGCACGGCCATAGGGGCAGTCGGCCGGCAGCAAATTGATGGCTTCAGGAACAGCAAAAGAGGACGTGTCATAGCCATAGCGCACAACACCGAGACATGTCTCGAGAGGGACATTTTGGTTCTTGTTCTTGCTGCTGTCCTTGTCTTTTGCTAGAACAAGAGTACCATCCACTTCGTCATACACCTTGAACATGTGGCTTTCACGGTTGGAACGACACCAGTATGTCGTGGAGTCACGGCGACCTGGCGGCATGAGGGCATCAAGGGCCTGTTCATAGTAGAGCACGGCTTCGCCGAGGAGCACGGCACCCATGTCAGACAAAGGCCCGGCTGCCGTCGAGATGTGCACGTGCGTGCTGCAGTGAGAGGATGGCACGACAACGTAGCTGGACTGAACGACACCATAGATGGCGGCAATATCTGCGGCCCAGCTCCAAGCGGCCGGGTAGACGGGCGACACAAGCTCGATACCATACAAGGTACCGTCGCTGGATGTCTGAGTGGGGATCGTGACTTCTTGGACAATGGACCACTCAAGGTAGGTCTCAGCCGTCTTGGACTTGCCGCCGCCGTAGCTGACATGATTGTGGATGCCAGCCTTTGTCAGACGCTTGCTAACATCGTCAGCCAGCGACTTCCAGGAGGTAAACGACTTTTTGCGGCTGCCAAGTAGCAGTTCCAGCTCGACGCCAAACTGAAGAGACATGATGAATATGTAGAGATGGTTGAGATAATAGAAGATTAATTAGAAGTGAGTATAAGATGAGGATGGAGATGATTGTCTGATTCTGAAGGGACTTACATGGACGACATCGTGGCCTTTTATATCTACAAAATTCAAATACAAGTAAATCAACATCGAGGCTAGACTAGCCTTGATTGAGTGAACTTGCTACATTTTCTAGATGGTCTCCTGGTCCGCCGTTTGAGGTTGATCTTAGCAGCCTCGACCATCTGCAAGAGTAGATGACAGGAGAAGATGGATCATCACAAGAGCGAGACTAGCAAAGCTAAGGACTAGGTCCCGTCAAGGGCCGGCCCTGTGTTGAATAATGGGCAAATATAGTCAGAGGAGATGAAGTAAAGAAGCTTGATATCCAATGCATTGCAAACCATAGCAAGAAGCAAAACGATATCAGCTTATACGGAGAGCTGGTAACGGCCATCAAGAGATATCAAAGGACATCAAACGATATCAAAATAGCATGACAGCCTAAGATTCGGCCTGTTACAGATAGAAAAGAGATAGCGTAAGGAAAGGTTAGTGTTCCATCTCATGACAACGTTTTAGATGGATATGGACAGATGACCTGGCCTCTGCATCATGACCGAGGCTTCTCATCAAGACAAATAGCTATCAAGTGGCAATATAAAACAAGAACAGGCCTGTACCGGTCTCTTGAGGCACCATATGGCGGTTCAGGAAACAAAAAAGATAGAGATACTCAATATTGGTTGGCACACAGCTCATAACACATTTGCCTGGCCTGTCTGACTCGTGTCCGAGAGTGTGTGAGGGTGTCTTGCCCGGCCCAGGAGCTGGGTCTCTGTCCTTGTCTCTGGTCAGGTCTTTGGCTCGAGATAGTCATAATGGAGGCGTTAATACAAGGAATCAAAAATCAAACTAGGTGAACGCAATCCAAACGGCGCTTCGTCGGTCTATTGGTGTGCTAAACCGTTAATACGGAGGAGGCTACGGGCTTCGGCATCTACTTTACGATGTAGCCGATCTAAGAGACGCTGTCAACTAGTGATCAATGCAAAGAGCGGTGAGAGTTAGGCGCTTGAAGACGAGCACTGATATAGTACAGTATATATATGGTTACCAAGAGAGATGGGCTTTAAATACGAAATATAAAAACACAGATATCCAGGTCAATATAGGGCGGCTGATCGCCACCTTGAGTTGGTTTGGTTTATGAGAAAGAAACCGTTGTGTACCGGTGATATAGTCTCTCAATGGAGATAATGAATATTTATAAGATGAATACAATGTGCTCAGTAAACACAGTTTGGTTTTAAAAACGATAGTAGACGATATCATGAGTGTCGTTGAAAAAGGGGCTGCTCTGAACGGCGGCCAATGAGGATCAGTCACATAGGAGGCTCAGTACAACAGCCAATCCAAAGTATAAGAGACTTGTAATAATGTACACCGAGACTCAACTGGGTCTTGAAACATGGCCGCATGGATATGATATGCGACTTGGGATTTGGGATATGGGACGGATGGGGGCCAAAGCTCGGTTATAGCAATGGAAGTGATGGTAAGCTAAAACTTAGCAACGCATTAGTCATGACTATTTTTTATACTCGGCCGAGGGTTGGGAATGTTGTAAATTGTAAATATAGCGACGAAGCAATAAGGCAGCACAAGCAAGAGAGGCAAAGAGGATAAAACATAGACATTAAGCGCCGGGTAGCCGCCTAGTCCAGGAATACTGATTTAATATAGGCGTAGTGGTAAGGGATCGGCATAGCAATATAGTAGTAAAAAGAATACTTATATTTTAGAAGAGCCTACTTGAGAAAACTTGAAGATGTCTACGGAACAAACTATGAGAGCACCGGCTGGGTGGCCGAGAGAGTATGGGAGCAAGATGCATATGAAGCACTTGCGAGTCCAGAGATAAGTCAAACGTACTCGAAGAAAGACAACTTACATCTAAGACTATTAAATTTGTCATAGATGTAGGTTACGAGTGTAAAAAGGATAGAGGCGCTGTGATGAAGATACGGGGCTGTGATTGGGATAGATGGAGGGCCGGAGGGAGACAGGACCACCATCAATCGCAGTAAGATATCAAGACTCTCTGACAAGGTGACAACCCTCACCGTACACCTCGTTACCGGCCGAGGTAAAAGTAAGACAAGGAAACATTTTTATCACTTCACAACGTGGATTTGCACTGCTCGAAACATGGCCATCATGGCCTCGTGAGCCCGGCCACTCAGACGGCCTATCCGCAGGCCCCTCTGCCTTGTCACTGCCGTCTCTCATCACAAGGCTAGCCCCAACGGGCGAGGCGCGTATTTGTCGAGTCTTTAAGACTTCAGAGCAACGGGAGCTATTTGTGAATTGTATGAATAGTAGAGTAAGTTTATTGAAGCAGTAGAAATAGAACGGATACGATGACGCTTAAAATATTAAAAATATGAAACAAAAGTTATGAAACTATAGCCGCCGTTGATAGTGACTTGGCAGCAGATCAAGCACATACCCTCAGTTTCCAATAGCAGTAAGAAAATTAGCAAAGCAGTATTTAGATATTGGAACGAATGCAAAATATTCGTAGAGGCTAAATTGGGATATTGATAGCATTGTCCCTCATGTGACTGGGAAAAGCTGCGCTTCGCTTGACATTCTACATAAGTTGGCGCTTCGACGTTCGACGTACTCTAGATGAGGAAAGGCTGGCTATATTTGGCGCTCAGGTAGGGTCTAGGAAACTGATTGCTATAACAGCTAAAAAAAAATGACAGTTTTATTATCCTTTTTAAGTTTTATAATCGCAGCTGTATCGCTCGAGATTTTTATCTTTGAGCCAAAAATTGAAATTGAACTTTTGGAATTTATAACTCCAAATCAAGCACAACAACTGGACTGATTGACATCTTAGACGCAAAGAAAGAAATAAAAAATATCAAAACAACCAAAAACACCAAGTAAAATAAATAAAAATGGCAACCTTACCTGACTGTTAATAAAACCCAAAATTCAACATACTTTTACGAATTTAAAAGAAAGCCAACAGCCTCTTACACGGATGACTAAGCAACATAAGCGATGATTACTAAGACCGACAGAGCGGCACTCGGCCGGCCCAATCGCGTGTCGCCCTAAATGACGCCATCGTGCTGTGGGCGGGAGCACTGGCTATTAGTGAATTGCGCATTCGGGGATTTGTTCTGTAATACCCACATATCTCTACAACACCGAGCCGGACAAGGCGCAAGGCCGGGGTAACAGCCAAGGGGCCAAAAGCAGAAGCCGGTCCCTCTTCCCTCTATTGGTGAGACTGCGTGCCTGCCAGATACTGATGATTAACAATCACCGTCAGACCCCTCGCTCGCTCCTTCCCCCGTTGACCAAATCCCATGTCAGCTTCGCCTTACTTGGCCTGCAATTGCCTGCAGTTGCGTCATACCACTTCCATGTTCAGTAATACAAAACAGAAACATGGATGGAATAGAACAGTAGAGAATAGCACAAACGCCGTAAATACCAATAGTAATACTAGCTATATAAAAAAAAAACCAAAACCACCAGAGTAAACCCCGATCGCGTCTGACAAATCGCATACTAGCCAAAGGGGAAAATCCTGCGTGGGGCCGTCGACTTCAACGTCCATAAACGTCACTCTTTGCTCCTTCCCTTTCTCTTGAAACATCCTGCCTAAATTACGTTGTTCTTAAAGTACTCTAATCTTTGTCTGCCATCCTTCACCGCCCTCTCGATTCTACGTCTCTCTCGGATCTTCAACCGCACTTCTGCAACACACAGCATCTGTATTCCCCGTCAACCATCCATCCTCTCTCTATACCACACGCCATGTCTGTCAACCACATCGAAAACGAGGCCGCCTTCAAGGCCCTCCTCGAGGCCAACACTTTTGTCATTGCCGACTTTTATGCCGACTGGTGCGGCCCCTGCAAGGCCATTGCTCCCCTCTACGCCAAGCTCGCTACCGAGAACTCTGTCGCCGGCCAGCTCGCTTTCGCCAAGGTCAACGTCGACACCGTCCCCGAGGTTGCCAAGGAGTACAGTGTCTCTGCCATGCCCACGTTCCTCTTCTTTGCCGGCGGCCAGCGCGCTTCGGTCAACATTGCTCCCCGCAAGCCCGGTGCCACCATCGAGTCCGAGGACGCCGATGCCGCTTCCAAGAACGTCCAGAACCTGATCAAGGGTGCTGACCCGCGGGCCCTGACGGCTGTGGCCGCCCGTCTTGGCGAGATTGCAAAAGCCAGTGCTGCCGCCGCAGCCGAGGAGACGGCCGCATAGGCCCACCCACATGGGGTGTAGGGTCTCTGTCTCTGCATGATCTATCTATTTCTATTACATTAGCGATTTACAGCAATATATTCGAATACCAACAAGTTTTTATAACAAGGTGTAACTATTTTAAAAAAATAACTGTGATTGTGAACATGATAACCAAAGTAGACGCTATGAAATTATAAATAACAAAATATATAATCTAAGATGTGCGATGAATCATAAACAAGACTAACTAGTCAACCAGCTTGCCGCAACGGCTGCACTGCAACTTCTGCACCCCATTCACTCGCCGGCCCTTAAACTCGTGTGCACCGCACTTGGTGCACCGCATCTCGTCGCCTTCCGACACTCCACCCCCATCAGCCTCGGCATCCCCATCAGTGCTCGCCATCTCGGAGCTCAAGTAGCTGATGATCGATCCGTTGCGCGTATACGGGCTACGCGAGCCTGGTGTTGGCTGTTGTCGGTTTGGGTCGACCGGACCACTCTCATCGTTCACCGTTATCGTTGGTGTCAGGAGTTGTCCAGACCGGCCGCCAAGAGTCGCGGATGACTTGGACCGTGAGGGTTTGTTGGCACCCTCGTCATTTTCTGACGACTTGCCCAGAGGCGACTTTGGCAGAATATTATTCACGCCAAAGGACAGTCGGCTGCGGTGTGACTTGATTGCCTCGCCCTTGTCGCTCTTGTCACCATTTTCACTCTTATCATCGTCGTTCTGCGAGCCGTTTGACTCAACCGGGCTAAGTGGTTCTGAGCCACCCATGGCTCCAGACACGACTCCGGCTATGAATGACGGCCGGAGACTAATATTCTTCCACCGGTTCAAGTTCCAGAAACCGTAGCTGGCACCGGCAGGGTCTAGGCGCAGCGTATCTTCACCCGCATCCGACTTGAACGCCATGCTTGGCTCAATTGAGCGTCTTGGCTGAGCCCCCTCCTGGTGTGCACCATGGCCATCACCCTCGCTCGTGAGCGTATCTGTGTGAGAATCCGTATGCGCATCATTGTGAACATCATGGGTGGCATGGGTCGTATGTGTTGCTTGGCTGTCAGTGGTCGAGGCACGGTCGCCTCCAATGCTTGGGTTGTCGTGATTGGTGGTTGAAATTGTTGGGACAGACGCTGACGCCGAAATAGGCTTGTCTGTTAAGCGTGTTGCAGACGTTATCGTGCTCGGGCTTCCTGGTGGGTTGCCACGTCCATGGCTGGCGGCAAAGTGTGGCGATAATGGGGAACTCGTCGTCGCTGCGTAAGGAAATCTTCGCGCATCACTAGCTAGTGCACTAAGCGGCGTGTGTGATGACTTGCTCGGTGAAATTGACCGCTCGGTGCGTGATGGGACGATGCCACTGCCAACCAGAGAGTTGGGCCGGCTTGAACCTCCTTCGATGCCGTGGCGCCAACTGTTGATGCGGTCTGCTCCCATCTGGGGCGTGCCTACAGCACTGGCCAGATGCGAGCCTGGCTGCGACAATGATCCACGCCTTGAGTGTGCTGCGCTGCTGGCACTTGTGCGCGTGATGATACTACCACTGCGGCCGACAAGGCCAGACGTTGCACCCAGTTTGCGGCTCAAACTGCCCGTCTCCCAGCTTTCGTGTTTCCGCTTCACAGCCGCACAATCCTGGCGGAAAACTTTGATGACACCAGCATCGTCTGTGGTGACAATGATATTGCCATCATAGTGTGTGGAGCGAGCAATGTATGCCGGGGACTCTTCTGGCTTTGCTCGTGTCGGCTGAAGTACTGGCTGTGTGGTTTGTGGTGTAGAGGGATTCTGAGGGTCGTCGTGGTTGTGAAGAGTGTTGTTGGACCGACCAGACTGCGAGGCCAGCGTCTCTTCGAGAGACATGAGCGTGATCGGTGGCGGATTGCAGAGATCGTAGATAGGATCACCCGATGCGCCAAGGAGCTGCCGTGTCTTTGTCGGCGCAAATACAGCAGTGGTAACCACCTCGCGGTGCGCATCAAAACTCTCGCACGGGTATCGGTCCTTGGTGATACTGTCTGACGGACTGACACTCCAGATGAACACCTTTCTCGATTCACTGCCGCAAATAACGTATTTTCCATCATCACTAAAACTGGCAGATAGCTGTCCGCTCGAGTGCTCGTGGCCCTTAAACTTGCAGTCGACCGTCTTGTCCCTGAGACTGTAGATGCGGACACGCGCATCGGTTGACGTCACAAGAATGACCGAGTCTGGTGGACGTGCTTCTGGTAGCTCCATCGACACAATGCCTGTGATCTTGCTGCCCTTGGCATTGCGACCACGCGACGAGCGTACGTGGATATTCGTCAGCGGCTTGAGGCCTTCTGTCTCCAAGAGATAGCAATACCCATTCAACAGTCCAGATATAGCCATCTTTCCATCAGGTGAAAAAGCAACTGCCGTGATCATATCAGACATTTGCGCAGAATAAGCGATGGACTTGTCGGGAATGCTCCACAGCCGCAGGGTAGCGTCCAGACAGCCGGCAAGAAAGAACCGGTCATCCTTGGGGTGGAAGGCAACCTTGCTGACGAGCTCCTTGTGCTTGAATGTGCAAAGACACTCCTCACGGCTAATATGCCATAGCCGGACTGTTTTGTCCATGGATGTGGACAGAAGAAAGTTATTCTTGCTCCAGCTGATGTCGAGAATCTCGCCCGTGTGGCCAATGAACTCCCGCACCGGCTTCTCGAGGAAGACGGGGGCGCTTAGTCGCTCTCCTTCGCCGCCACCATTCTGCGACTCTTCTTCCTCTTGAGCTCGCCGATCTTCGGGTGTCGATATCACCTGCCAGATCCTCACAATGTGGTCTCTTCCGCCTGCAGCAAAGTACTTGCCATCCTTGCTGAACTCAGTCGTCCAAATGGCACCGCCTGTTGCAGTCTTTTTGCGACCCTGGTTCGATGTGGTGACAGTAACAATGGGCACACGGTTGTCAGATGGCGTTTCTCGGGGTCGCGTGCCAATGAGCTCCTGGGCAAGGAACATGCGATCAAACTCTCTTATTTTCTTGTTGTGTTGCTTGACCTTGATATATCGAGGTGGCTCTTTATGGTGTGGAATATACCCGGCTGAGTCGACAATGGATGAGAAAACATGGGCATTTGAGCCTTCCAAGCGCGGCTCACCGGACTCGGAAGCATAGTCGCTTGCATCGTCCTTTTTCTTGCTCGCCCTCATGCTAAGTCGGCCAAGGAAACTCTTCCTGCTGAATGTTAGTATCAAGCCAAGAAGCTAGAATAAGCCTTCACTTATATATATTTGGTCACCTACCTCTTTTCTTTGCCTACATCGGCGATCGGTGACGAGAACCGGATGGGAGAGTCGGGGACAGGCGAAGAAGCATCTGGGATGGCGCTATCTGGTCCAGGGGAGATGCGGGCTTTTGAAGTCCTGGAGACGTCTGGATTTGTGCGGAGGAAAATATGCTACGAGATATAGTTAGATCAAGCCTCGAGATATAATTATACATGCGCAGTAAGCACACAGGACCGTGTGGTTTAGGCAGTTATCAAAACATCGTATGGATAAAAGTCTTGGCTTTACCTGAGACAAAGGGTCAATGGATGAAGCATTGACTGATGGACTGCTCGACTGGACGGAAGTTCCCAGCGCTGCCTGTGAGCGGGTGGATTCTGGATCTCTTAAAGCGGTAGGAGTTCCTCGAGATGACCGTTGGGTTTTGCGGATGGCTAGCGGCTGGGTGGAAGTGCCGTTGGGTGAATGTGAGCTGGCAGCAGCAGCGGGATCAGAGAGGTGGGCGGGGACTGAAGCAGAAGAGGGTGTAACAGGCCGAGCTGTATGGTGAGAGATGAGATAAGGGTGGTCAGCAAGCGTACATGAGATTGGGCAGGGCCAGGCTGTGTTCCCAGCCCTGTCTGATTCCAGCTAGAAATAGAGACAATAGGCAGGAAAAGACATAAAAAGATAGACACAAGAGGTACTGAAGTGACACAAACGACGTCAATGCACGGCTTGACAGATGCCATGACAAGCACAGAGATGAACGCGTACGCCGCCCCACTCGTTGAGGTCGAGGCACGTCATGGTAAGATACAAAGATGCAGACAAAAGCGTGCAGTGGCATGAATGAATGTGTGCAAGGCCAAAGAGAGTACAGCAGATATGGCAAATACGGAAATTTGCGCAAGTAACTCTAAATAGGGTTGATCTGGCGAGTATAAACTGGGGAAGCTGGTGATTGATATGGGGCAGTGTAAGACGGAGGGTGTGACGTATTAGAGGATATTGAGAAATATCAAAAAAGGAAAACATGGAAGATGGGAGACGGTTGGTGGCATGGCAGGGTTCAACGTTGCGGAACGAGGAGCGAGACGAGGAGCGAGACGAGGAGCGAGACGAGGAACGAGACGAAGAACGAGAGGGGAATAGATACAGAGAAAAGGGCGGGACGACAAAATAAGAACGGTATACGAGAATGCGAAAAATAACTGCCGCCAACAGGAAGAAGCCGAGAAAACCTTAAAGCTAAAACCTGAGATAAAATGGTGCAGCCTAGATGTGGATCGGTAAAGACGAGGGTAGGTGATGAAGGACAAAGGAATAGTGAAAGTCGATATGCTCATATGAGGCACGGCAACACCAAATATAGAATTGTTTAAAAAATAGCAAAGTAAACCAGACGAAACAAAACAAAAATAGACTTACCATGACCATCGGCTGCCGTTGGCGTTCTGGACCTGGCGATGCTGTTTGGCTTGTGTCGGCTGGATTTGGGAGTACTTATATCGCTGACTGCCGTGCCGTAAGGAGGCGATGTGATAATGACAGACGATGTTGAGGGAGAAGAGCCCAGGTCGTGCACAATTGTCCCTGCCGGGGTGAGTGATCGCGGGGTTTGTGGTGTCGCAGGTGCTTGCGGTGTCGCAGGCTCGTCCCGGGTAGTCCTGGAGAGGTTCTGGTCCTTGGAGCTGTCTCTGGAGAGGCGGTCCTGGCCACTCTTTATGGCTCCGAGCAAGGCGGACATGGTGTGCTGCGCATGCTGCGTCGCAAGTGGTACAGACGTTACAAGGAAAAGGGCGTGCAAGGCGGTCAGTGAGCAGCAAGTCAGTAACAGCACAGAGCGCAGATTCGCGAGTCGCAGAGAGGGGTGGAGGTGGAGGATAGTCGAGCTAGACGCAGGGCGGGCGGGCTGGATGCAGGGTGAGCACTGGTGAGCACTGGTGAGCACGAGTCGCTACAAGTTGTGGATCTTGGCGCGTTGAGAGAGCTTGATGCGACAAGCTGCAGGCTGCAGGTGTTTGTGCTGACGGTGTGAGTTGCAGAAGCTGTCCTGTCGAGTGGGAGGTCGGGAAGTTATCGTTCCGGTGGATCCGCACGAGGGTTTCGAGCCTCACGGTTGCGGAAGAGCAGGAAGTTGTAGTTGCAGTCGTAGTTGATAATGGCCGGATTGAGATTGAATGGAAAGCCACGAGGGTCGGCGTCGAATAGGAAGGCGTGGAAACGGCGCAGGCGATGGAGACGAGGGAGGCGAGAATGGCTGTGGAAAGATCGCGGGCCAACGGTGTAGACACGACGGATGAAGACCGTATCTGTATACGTATGAGCAGTGGGATATAGCCTCGTATGGTCGGGAGGAAAAGAACAAGCAGAGCGAAAATAGCGCGCTGGCAGCTGGTTTGTGTGACGCGGGCTATTGGGATGTTGAAGAGGTGAGCCGTAAGCTTGGGCGCGGAATGGAGTTTGAATATGGGGTATGGAATTGGTGGTTTTGACGGTTTGGCGTATTTGCGTATTGACGTATCGTATCGCTGGAAAGGAAGGCGGTCGTGACGAGCAAGAGCAAGCTTCTCTCGGCAGGTTGGATTGGGTCTGGAACTAACGAGCTGCGATGTAGAAACCGAAAAATTGTGGGAAGCAGCCGTCACAGGGTTACATGGAAACGTGCATGTGCGTGTGCGTCGGCGTATTCGGTTCATGCGTATTGGCCGGTAGCTGCGCAGTTGCGGCAGTGAGAGCTGGGAATTGGACTGGTCGGATACTGGAGGGTTTAAGACAGGTCGAAAGCATGAGGCTCAAAAAGGAGAATAAATATATGGGCAGGTAATATCACGAGCGGATGTGACCAGGGGTACGAGGCCGAATTAACCCAGGTAGAAACGGAAGGAGGGAAATTAGACAGAAAGGAAGGTACGGAGCATGCGAACGTCAATATAGAAGGAAATAGAAAAATAGAAGCCTGTCCTCGAGCTAGTAAGACTAGACGGAAATCATGCTGTCACATTGGAAAAGTACCGAGTATCGCAAATGTGTTGAGGCATTGGGATCGAAACAAGAAGGTGCGACCCAGATGTAAAATCCGGAGATGTAATAGCGTTTTAGAACTTCTGCCGACGGTCTGGGAGGGAGCTAGTACGCTGACATGCTGCCAACAGAAAGAGCGATGGGACAGGCCAATTAGAGTAAAGAGGGAGACTCAAATCCGAAGTAGCCGTTCCTGCCATATCGGGAATTAGCGCTTGGCCCTGCAACTCCTGCAAACGGCTTTCTCCTAGGCGTTTACGGAGCAGTGAGACCTGGCCTTGCTAGGCTGGAATGGTGCTCGGCTGTACCAGTAAAATAGCCACCTTATGACGGCATAGCACCAGAGTAAAATTCCAACCATGCTCTCGATACAAGGGCCTGCGTGTATATTTATTTGTATGGAATCAACAGACACTACGGCATTACGAGTACTTGCACGGATTCTAAAGGCCGACCGGGCAATTTTGTCCGCTCAGGGCAAGTGCGACTGGTATGCATTACTCGCAATACCCAAATGTAGAATGCAGAATGCAGAATGCAATCTGCATTTACGCAACTGCGCAAAAGAAATAACGACGAAATGCGACTTCGTGGTAGGAGCGACCGGAACAACGCTCACATGACGTCTTGGCGTTTCCCCAAAACGGAAAAAAAAATCACCCGCAAATGCAAATGAATTCGGGACTATCTTATCAATCGGTCGTCCCGCACCTTCCGGTTCTTCATTAGCATTGGCGATATCTGCAGCAATTTGCAGCAAACTTGAAGTATTCAGAAGCGACTCCTGTGTCCCTAAAATGAGAGCAAATGAATCTATGTCCCACCATGTACTGGCCGATTGACTGTACTGTCCATAACTGGGCAACAAGTCGTCGGAGTATGGCAGGAGCACCCGAGAAAGAACACGACGGCCGGGATTGATCTAATCTAATAAGGACTCGAATACGCACTCTTGATGAAACAGACTTGAAAAATAGCATAACGCTCTCCATGCTGACTTGATATTCATTAACTGTTTATCTATCAACGTGGGAGACAAATGCCTGTG
The DNA here is from genome assembly GCA_029298715.1 of Ophiostoma ulmi. NCBI lineage: Eukaryota > Fungi > Ascomycota > Sordariomycetes > Ophiostomatales > Ophiostomataceae > Ophiostoma > Ophiostoma ulmi. Next base: position 227,468 of record JANSLN010000002.1, on the reverse strand, counting down.
ATTTGCAAAGGACATGTTTATTTGTGAATTTTTCAGAATAAAAACAACTCGGTGAAGGCATTAATTATGATTACTAAGCAAATATACTAGACAGACGTACCAAAGACTTCAAGATGCAGGCATCTGTACATCCAGCAGTGACTGTTAATATATCAATTCATGATTCCGTAACGAGGCTGAAAGTTGTCAATGTTTCCCTCAGGCAGTCACCCCCGTGATAACAAGATGTAACACTGTAACATATGCGGCAGCTAGCCATGACTGTTTGATGGCATCGACATGCTTCAAGGCACATCAATTCTGACTGCCGTCCCCATCCTCTTTCATGGCAACCCCGTGGAGAGTGATGGGTCTCCTCCGATTCTGGGGAAGTTGCGGGTTGCGAGGCTGTGCCGATAGAGTATTTTGGTTATAGCAGACAGCTTCGTTGAATAATATTGAAGTACAAACCAAGTAAATAGGACATATGCCACTTTGGCGTGAAGAAAACTGAAATTTGCCAGAATAGTGACCGAAAGTAAGATGTAACACTGTCGAGACTATAGGAGTTTAAACGCGAACGACCGAGAGGATGAATCGATATTCTTATACAATATAGAAAGAAAGAATGATTACATCATCCCATCAAACTGAAGAATGTCAGAACTCATTTGTTGAAGAAGTCCATGCGTTGTTGAACATATCTGTTGGGTCCTAATATATGTTGAGATGCATGATGCGGCGTGGTGGCTACGCCCCATCAGATGGAAGTATTGGAACGAATATAATTCAAGCGTGACTCGTCGTTAATTGCAAAAGTCGCAATGGTATTATTTATTTTTGCCATCTTTGGTCAAATCTCATACACTTTGGTCGCCATCATGATTGTTGCCATTTCCAACAAAAATACATCGAAAACTGTCTTTTCCCCATATGGATGCCAGTTCATTAGAAAAGGATATGATATTCACGCATGTAAGATAGCTAAGAGCTTTTGTCATACGCTGTATGCTGCGGCACTTTTGTTGGACCAGCTGCAGCTCTACCACAAGTCTACACCAATGACCACAAAGGACATGGTCGGGGTATCCCGATGCACTAGATCCGGACACAAGACTTCGGACGTCCATAGCATTGCAGAAAGAGTAAACCTATTTAAGGAGGGTCCGCCAATATGCAAAAAGTGAACCTCAAAACCTCGAAAAGTTTGCTTCATTTTGAACGGGATCAATCTTTCATTCGCCAACTACTAAATCCAACTACTCATAATGTCCATCACACACGTGGTCCTTTTGCACTTCAAGTCGGGTGCGACAGTAAAAGAAGTCAGAGATGTATGTACTAGCTCCAAACAGCTCATGAGCTCATGCTCGGGGAAACTAATAGAGTAGATTTCTGAACGGTTTCTCGACCTCGAAAAAACATGCATCCATCCTAGCACGCAAAAACCATACATTATCGACGCACGGGGTGGTAAAGATCTGTCGCTTAACCCTGCATTTGCCAGTGGTCCGACACACGGATTTGTCTTTGAGTTCGCATCACTCGAAGACCGCGAGTACTATGTGTCCAAGGATCCGTCACACATCGAGTTCATCAAGGATATCAAATCCCTGATGGAGAAAATCACAATCGTTGACTTCAAGACGGGCGCGTTTTAGACTTAGGGCACCGGGGATATTTAAGATGAAATATATGTTTGAGGGCTTCCTATAAACTATATACGGGACGAAGACGGTAAAATAAACGTTGTGCTATCACGCAACTCAAGACTCGCATAAATGAACAAGACTTTATTGCAATCAATCATTTAATGAAGGGTATAATAGTGTCACTCCTTCTCAGGGATGGGAGTCTCAACCTGAGCCAACATCTCGCCGTCGAGCACAGGCAAAGGGTTTTCTTTCATGTAGTGGTACTTGGCCTCGTAGAACCAGTAGCCAAGAGAGAAGATCACCTCGGCACCGACAATGACACAGGCCCAGTTCATGTTGCCAATATTTTCGGGGCCGGTAACGGGGACATACAGCGGGCTCAGATACATGGCAACTATAAGCAGAGCCCACGCCACCGAGATGTAGTTGAGCGGCAGAGCCCAGCGGCCGAGGTCAAAGTGCTCGCGCTTGGGCAGGACCTGGCGACCGCGCACAATAACACAGCAAATGGGGGCAATGTAGGCCATCTGGAAGAACACACCCGAACCACTGACGATGGCATAAAAGGCCAGATCGCTTCCGAGCGCAATAAGACCTACAATGATCTCGGCGACAAACATGACCAGCATCATGTTCCACGGAATGCCAAAGGTAGGGTGGATCTTGGCCAGCCACTTGGAGAAAGGGAAAGCCTTCTCCTCAGCCATTCTCCAGCCCAGGCGCGAGCACGAGGCCATAACACCGGCGCAAATCAGCAGGTTGCTGATGCAGAATAGGATTGAGATGAAGAGACCGCCGCCGTACAGGCTGCCCGAAATGTCGGCAAACCACGAAACGTAGGGGGCACTATATTGTTAGTCATAAGTTCTCAAGTGGTACACATGTGGTCGAATAAATCGAAAACTTACAGCTCGGTGGCATAAGACGAGTAGTCGCCACAGGTAAATAGCAGAATTAGGTCAGTGATAATGGTGGTGATGCCAGCAAAGATCATAGACCAGACCATGGCTCTCTGATTCTGTTAGTATTGAAATTTTGGTTGCTTGGCCGCGTAAATATGACGTACCGGAGCATCCTCGGCGGCGTTGCGCATCTCCTCGACCAGGTGCATCATGGCATCAGTCCCGTAGAGACCATAGATGGAGTTGTAGAAGGCCATAATAAAGACCCAGCCGCTGTTCGTGTAGCCGGTGTTGTTTATAAATGCTGTGAAAACGAACTTGGCATCCGACTTGGGCGCCTTGACGAGGACCGTGATGGCCCATGCGAAGAAACCGCCAATGGTCAGGAAAGCACCGATGGAGCTGTAAGTCGGGAGCATGCGAGGAGCGGCGTTCATAGCCAGGGCCAGGGTGATGAAGCCCAGGTAAACCAAGAAAGTCTCCCATGACTGTATCTGTCAGTGACTGCTTATAGTCTATTATACAATAGCCGGCGGATTATAGTATATAGTCAACACGTACTGTCCAGCTGAAATCAGGGTGCACTGTCTGCACAAACGAGCCAATGATGTTGGAGTTTTGCAGAGCGCATGAGGCGCTGACACTCATCTCCGCCGTCACCAGCGCCCAGCCGACAAGATACGACAAAAGAGGGCGCCACTTGGGGCTCGCGAGAACCTGAACGTAGAACTGCTGGCCACCAGCCGTGGGCCAGATTCCACAGTACTCTGCCAGCGATGCCATTAGGACCGTCTGACCAAGAGCCACCGCGATGCTGTGTGTGTGTTAGTCACAGCCCATATTTCCAGACATTGCCTTTCCAAGACATCGTAACCCACAACACGATGTCTACCTAAGACAATGTAGATCCCTTGCTATTGACTCACGACCCGTAAAGCAGGCCAACGGGACCGCCAATGTCAAAGACTGTGCCGTACAGCACGACGACACAGGACCACGTAGCGCACATCATGACCTGGTATGCACACACTAGACAGAGATCAGTAAACAAGTCCCCGCCAAGAGCCAAGACAGTTACGAATAGCCACTCCATAACTATTCCACGATCACTCGAGAAGCACTTCTGTTTACAACTTACACGTCCAAAAGTTGTACACTCGTTTCATCTTGGGCTGCTTGCCCATCCGGATCAGCTCCATATCGTCCGAGTTCACAGCGTTCTGGTTTTCGAGGCTCTTGGGATCGCTGGGTATAATCACATCAATGGCCAAGTCGCCTGGCGCCAAGGCGACGGCGGTGTTCTCAACAGCGGTCATGATGATTTTGGATGAATCTTGACAAAAGTAAGCAAAGTCAGCAGACTTTTGTTTGTTTTTCGCTTTCACTGACTGGATGCAGGTACAATAAACAAGTCAAGCAAGTCAAAGAGATCACGCCAGGAGCGGGGAGCAAAGTGGAAAGGACATGTGCATTGGTTTATATGAATATCACAAGCCTGGCCAGGTGGGCAATGAACACGCGCATAACCACCGCTGTTATCATATCAACAGCACCGATGCTGCTCTTCTCCACATTTGGTTTTCCGTGATCTGCACAGTTGGGCAATAGAATTGTGGTGGTATTGTTTGTACTGGCCCTGGCTTTCTTTGTGATGGGGATATAGTGCGAATACAAAGTAGAAAATCACCGAACAATACATGTGGTTTTATTGCTGCGGTTCTTATCAGGCCAGGCAACTCTAGGAGGACCAGCTATATTGGTAGCAGCAATTGCTCTGATTAGACGCGTCTGATATGATAGAACGCCAAAGCAATAGGACCTTTTGAAGTGATAAAGTAATAAGATTACAAACTTCAAGACTAGCAACGACTAAATCCACAGTTGACTGTCGATGGTCGATGATGAGACATCCCCGCAATAGCTAACCTCTGTGAATGGCAGGAATCGTCATGACTCGTATCAAAGGTACACAATAGAGGCGTAGGCCACGCTACAGTGCTTCTAACAACTTTAAACGCGGCAGATGAGTGTACTTCATGTTCTTCCGATCGACAACGGCATGCTCCAAGATCCCGCACTTATTGCCCATCTACGGAATAGTATGCCAAGATATATCCCAGGAGATCTTGCAATGACAGATCCGGGGTTCTCGCATGCCCCGAGTTCTATTCTCGTATTTTACAGCTCTAGTGCCTTGAGAGGACGCATTCTGACTCTAGGTCCAAGGTGGAAGGATACAGCCTACCGCAAATTAAAGCAATCCAGAATATAGAAGACGGAGCGACTATCGGCCTTGTAGATTTGATAGATAGGTTGGATGGAATAGAGTAGTGGGTAATGCGTGATCATTCGGTGCCATCCGAGATAGGAGCCCTTGGACTAGTGTGGCCAGGATCTTTTGCCTTTATCGGGACAGTAGTCAACATGGGGTTGCCCCATACTTCCAACACTGTTGTCAACATCCTGGTCTTGGCTCCGAAAGCTTATCATCCCAGTGCTTCTGTGGACCTGTCACTGATTCCAACGACTCGATCCACTGATTCTTGATAAGACTCACTCGACTTCCAAGCTGTTAGACTCTAACGGACAAAACTTCTACTCACGTTTTAAACTCAAAATAAATAGAACCTGAAACTATATGAACCACTTATATCGTCGAATTCCAATCGGACTCGACCGGCTCCTATCAGACTCTATCAGTCATAATCGGAGACTATCTCTCTTTCAGGCCCTCCTACTTGAACCAGCCGCACCTTGCTCCAATTCTCACTTTCAACACTCTCCGATTGATTACTTCCGTTCCAAGTTTTACGTTCTGCAATCTGCAATCTGCAGCAACACCCACGCTCGAGTTCGGCCCCCTCACTAAATCAATACTAGTGCACAATGTCGTTCCAGTCAAAGATTCGCTCCCTCGTGGCTGCAGACCCTGGCCTGCCCAACCCAAACCCGACTGCAGCCTTTTGGCAGCTGCCCATGCACGATACTGTCGGCAGCATTCAGTCATCTTCGCTTCCGACCGAAACTGATGTCGTCGTAATTGGATCCGGCATTACAGGTACTAGTGTCACCAAGGCCTTGCTCGAGGACGAGGCTTCATTCCCGGGCATCAAAGTCACCGTGCTCGAGGCTCGCACACTTTGTTCGGGTGCCACAGGACGCAACGGTGGTCACTGCGTCACGGCAGCCGGCCATAAATTTACGACATGGGTGGATACTTACGGCGTCGAAAATGCACGCGCCATTGCCCGCTTCTCGCTGCTCAACATGGAGCGCGTGCAAGAGGTGGCCAACGGCATGTCTGAGACAATCCGTAAGCGTAGTGAGATTCGGCGTGTCCAGAAGCTGTGCTTCACCAGCGACCCGGTGATCTGGAAAAAGATTCAAGACTCAGTCGCCATGTTTGCACGTGAGATCCCGGAGCATGCGAGCCACAACCGTCTCGTCAGTGCCGAAGAGCTTTCAAAGGAATGGGGTCTTGTCAACCCACTCGGCGGTTACGCCCAGCCTGCCGGTGCTATCTGGCCCTACCGCTTCTGTACCGAGGTGATGGCCGAGCTGCTGCGCCACTACGAATCCCGGCTGAACATTGAAACTCGCACACCCGTGACATCTGTCGTCGACCATGGCGCCAACGCTACCGAGCACCGCTATACTGTTTCGACCCCGCGCGGCACCATCAAGGCACGCCGCGTCGTCTACTGCACCAATGGCTACTCGGCGCATCTTCTGCCGCAGCTTCGCGGCAAACTACACCCATTCCGCGGCCACATGAGCACACAGGCGATGCCGGAGCGCTTCCCGTCCTGGGGTGGCGAGAGATCATGGAGCTTCATCCAGCCGATTCGGATTGACCCCACCACTGATATGTACCACTTTGGCCTATACTACCTGCAACAAAACGCAGTCACCAAGGATCTGTTTGTTGGTGTCGAGAACCAGCGCATTGATGAGTGCCTGGGCTCGGACGACTCGTTTGTTAGTGAGGCGTCGGTGAAGGACCTTCCCAGCTGCCTGCCACGCATGTTTAGCGTTCTCAACGAAAAGGGCAATGCTGCATCAGCTGCTGACTTTGAGAAGCCGCGTCTCAAGTGCATCTGGTCAGGTGTCATGGGCATGACGTCCGATGGCTTACCACTGGTCGGCCAGCTGCCCAAAAGTGCGACTGGTCGGACTTCTGTGGGCGAGGAGTGGATTGCCGCCGGCTTCCAGGGCTATGGCATGGACAAGTGCTGGATGACAGGTGAGGCACTTGTGGCAATGATGGCAGGAAAAGACGTCAGCTCGTGGTTCCCATCTGCCTATCTTGTCTCGGACAAGCGGATCACTGAGGATCTCAGCATTGAGAAGACGGCAGATGCATACGTGCAGATGGCGGCGGACACAGTTCCAGAGCCAAGTAAGGCACACCTGTAAGAAAAGCGTGAGAGCTTGGCTTTTGTACCAAGAATTTTATTATTACATTACAAACTAGATGTAAAAGACCTCGCTAAAGTAGCAGTATATAAAATATAAGTAAATTGCAACTGGTATTTTGTTACTTTCAGTCAAGCAGCTGTGGTTTGACCCATGAAAATAACCTCTTTTCCTGCAAATTTATTAGATAAAAATCTGATTACGCCCCCATTTGATTTTCTAACGAAATTGTTTCGATTTTATATCTACTATAAGTGTATTTAACAATTAAACGGAATGCTAGAACTGTGACAAAACTCAAACCGTATTCTAGAAAGTTTGTGCACGCTGATTTACATCATGGGCTATGCTGCTAATACAGACGAAACTCCTATATTGCTGAAAGAAAAATACAATTTAAACAGGCACCAGGTCACACATCGGCTTATTTATGTATCGACGTCTAATAAAGAACGGGCATCTCCTTGGAAATAGTTAACTGCAAGCAAGACATATCGCCTCTCAATTTAATATCAATCACTTTTCTTTAATGAAGCAGAGAGAACATGTGCTGTAAGGAAGAAAACGCTGGACTGTTCATATTCGACATCATATTTGATAGCGTTTTGATTATAACCAACAGATACCAAAAAAAAGAGACACCAGACACTAAAGAGAAACACGTCGTTATGAAATATCATGAGAGCGAGGACGGGTGCGTACTGTCCTGCTATCTACCTAACCAACAACTAACACACCACTCTAGTACTACAGTCACTTACAAAAAGTACCGCTTAATCTGGAAAGTATTCGAGGAGGTTCGTAGTATACTGATCGAGATGAATATGAAGCCTGAAATCAAAAATATCAATTCTGTGATGCGTGGTCCATGATAATCTCCTGTATGTCTGTCACCGGTAAATAATACAATAATATAAAACAAAAACTTCAAATTATACAAAAATGCCAAGACAAAAATCAAAAAGAGAACAAAAAAAATACACCCTAGGTCCTACATGTTAATTCAATAAATGAAACAAGAACAAAAAAACACGAAAGAAAATATTATAATCATTTAATCATCAGCGTCAAAGAAACTGCCAGTGCGCTTGAGAATGCCGAGGTCGACACAGCGCATAATCTGGCCATCCATGCGGCGCACAGCTTCGTCGCAGCGCCACCAGACAAAGGCAACAGCGACGGCAACAACAACCTGGGCGACAACAATGGCAATGCTCGTCGCCTTGAGCATATCTGAAAGCCAGACTGCATTGGGAAGAGCCATGACAAATGCACCGACAATCAGAGTGCGCCACAGAGACACAGCCGCAGACATGTCGTTGGTGTTGCGTTGGGCTGTGGCGAGGTTGGAGCTCGTGAACTGGGTGGAGCGGCGGACCATGGGCCGGACTGTGGCGTCCAAGAGATAAGCACCGGCTGCCAGCAGGCCCAAGATGAAGCTGACAGCAGGAAACTTGAGGGTCGTCATACCAGTGGCAGCAATAGCAAAGGATGAGCCATGCTGGGCAGCGGCAGCAGAAGCTGACAGGGTAGCGCACGACGCAACATAAAGGCCGAATGTGAGCAGGCCAATAAAGGACAAGAGCGTACCGACAGCGAGAGCCCCGACACTGTACGAGGTAGAGGCCGCCGTAGCAGAGGCCACCGAGCGACGGTTCCAGCTCGGCCAGACGTAGGCAGCAGCGCAGACGACAGCCGTCGCGAGGGCAAAGGGAGCAATCAGCAAAAGACCGACTGATGTGGAAGACAGGTGAAAGGGAAGAGGCGAGAAGAAGAGGCTGAGCGACGAGGCCATACCCCAGAGGGCACAGAAGGGAAGAACAGAGACAAGTGCCAGGAGTACAGTGCTGGGTGCAGCCATGGCGCGAGGCACCTGCCACAGGAGAGAGGCCATGGTTAAGACCGACAGGTTGGCCTTGTACGCTACTGGGCGCAGATTCTTTGACCACAGATAGTTGCGCGCGCCTTCTGGAGACCAGGTACGAGCGCGGGGGCGCAGTGGCAGGTCCTTGGTAGACCATGCCGTGGCCGGTGTGTTGATTGAGTAGAAGGAGCGGTCGTAGGTGGTCTCGGGTGCCGCCAGGACAAGCGCGAGAACAGCCACAGCCAAAAAGCTGGATAGGATGATAAACTGAAGGGAGAAGCCCTTGCTGTGCCTGGAAACGACACCACTGATAAGAGGGCCGCCCCACGTGCTTGCGACGATGACAATATCGTATATGGCGTGGCGGACGTAGCGCTCGTGCTCAAAGAATGTGTCATCAATGGATCCGAGCACGAGTGCATCAAATGCACCCCAACCGATACCTTGAAAGATGCGGGCAGCCATGCACTGGGCAAAGCTGCTGGATACACTGGTGTTCCAGACAGTGCCCACAAGCAGGAAGAGGGTAGAGACAAGGTAGACGGAGCGCTTGCCAACGATGCGAGATGCCACTAGGCTGAAAAAGCCAGAGAGTGCAGAGACCATTAAGGGAGCTCCAGTGAGCGCAGCCGCCGCGGTGTAAGAAATAGTATATGTTATTGATAGTTGGCTATTGATGGTGATGAAAGCTGTTTTCATGACACTGATGAGCGACACAAAGAGAAGGAGTGTCCAGTAGTTGGTCTCCTTCTTGAGAACGGACCAGTTCTAGTTTGTTAGTACATGTCCCTTTATAAAAGTTTATGATGAGATATGAGATGACTCACAAGAGGGTCTTCACTGTCGTCGCTGGGCTGAGGGACAAGCTCAACACCAGCGTACTTGCCTTTGCCATACTTGATAGGCCGACGAGTGGATGATTGAGATGAAAAAGAAAGCCGCTTGGTGGAACTGGTCATGGGCCGAGTGGCCGCTGCCACGGGCTTCAGAATTGGTGCAGTGAACTTGGCTGGCATGCCCACAGTAGTTGTGGCTGTTGGTGATATAGTTGCATCTTCTGGAGTTTCTGAGGATGGCTTTGGTGGTGCTGGTTTTGCCAGTGGTGGCATTGTTGAGAAGAGAACTGCCCTTGGCCTGGGAGGGAATGCAGACAGCGGAGTAGCTGTTATGGGAGTTGTTACTCTTGACGGTGACGTGGGTGCTGTCCTTGGAGGTGTTCTTGGAGGTGATCTTGAAGGTGATGTAGGAGGTGATCTTGGAGGTGTCTGTGGGGTGGATGGTTGTGACTTGGTGGCATTTTTTGGTGATTGTGCTGACTCTGATGTTTCTGTCTTGGGCGGTCTTGGTGGCCGCGAAGGTGATGTTGGCGACGATACTGCCGATGTCATGGAAGCCGACGACGACGGCGATGTAGGTGATGACTTTGGCTTGATGACAACCACCTCTCCAGCACCACGCTCGACATAGTGAGCAAACTCGGCCTCGCCCAGCTTCGGGGTATCCGGAGCAGTATGAGAATTCATTGTGAGGTTGTAAAGTTATTTTTTAATTGTATGTGTAAATGACGATGGAATATCAAGTGATACTCTAGTGTCGAGTAGACAGTGATGTGTACGTAGTCATGCAGGTAGTTGTGTAATAGAAACGGTGTAAAATAATCGAAAAGGAAATAATGGTAGTGAAAAGGAATGATATGAATAGAAAGTAGAACGAATAATATAAAACAAGTTTCGGTATTGGAAAAGAGCGTTGGTGTTATATGCAGCCTCTGATGGGAGTAGTTGAAAATGAGTGTTGAATGATAAGAATGAATATAAGATTTTCAGAACAGAAACGAGGACGGAACAGGGCGGCGATCTGTCGGAAGGGGGAGGGAGTGTAGATGTATATTATTTTCAACGTCTAATCGGCCTCGAAGAACAGAAACACATACATATATTCAAATATTCTACAATTGATAAAAAATGATAGAGGGGAGCACCGGATAGTCAGCACTCCCGGCCTCTCGTCCCCAACTGCAAACACTCGGACAGAGCGGAGCATTATGCAAGGTTGAATCTAGGGATGACCCATGTTGGACAAAAGAAACGAAAAAAAAAAAAAAGAATAACATACCAAATAGCTTTAACTGCCAAGTATCTTAGTAAAAAAGAAAGGCCCTGTCAGGAAATACAGCAGTGACACAAAGCACAAGCACAAGACCTTACAGAAAGAGTATGCGGGCCAGCACGATGCACGAAAGACGCAGAGCAACGCGCAGGACTTGTTTAATGCACAACGACCATATATTGAGTTTAGGGTCCACAGGTCACGAAAAAAAAAGACTTTACATTGATATTGGATGCAAGGTTGGATGTAAGATACGACATGACGCGAGCGAGGACTGGCACGAAGGAACAGGAACGGACAGGAACAGACGAGAACAGGTGCAGCTGCAGCTGGGTTAAGTTGAGTTCCGACGGCAATAGTATAGGGGCATGCAGGTGAAATGGAACTTGCAGCTTACATTGAGTTGTCCAAGGACAATTTCGTGAGATAAAATATCTCGGATTGGGGTCCTTGTGGTTCAGTCGAAGAAGAGAGTGGGTGATGTGAATGGGAAGAGTGGGATAAAATGCTTGGCTGGAGGCTAGAACATACAAAATGCCCGATGAAAATGTACTGTCATCGTGATGCTGGAAAAGATCGATTCCTGTGTGGATGTGGGATGGGGATGCAGTAGAGGGGGGCTGGCGGAAGAAAACAGAGATCTGGCATATCAGTCAGGTTGATGGGAGAGCGAGAGCGAGGGATACAAGGCAATTCCAAAGGCTGGTCAAAGCTCTTGAGCAAGAGAAATCTCAGTCACAGAAGGGATGAAATGTACCTGTGGGATAAAGTCTGAACAAGTGATGACGGCATAAGAAGAAAGCACAAAAAGGAAAGGCACAGGAAAGAAGAGACGACTCCACGTATGCACGAACACGAGATGCAGGAGTAAAGAGGAGACGGACGAGAGATGGCAGACGGGCAGACGGATGTACCATGCATAAATGGAGCAAACGCGTAAAAAAAACCGAAGAACTCACAGGCAAGTCACATTGAACCACACTGAATCTACTATTTGGTGGCTGACAGTACGTAAACGACGCGCACAAGTTCAGCGGACCATGGATGATACTTTATGCAGGAACGCAGGAAGACGTCGAGTTAAGGGAGGCGCAGGGCCATTGAGCCACTGGACACTGGACACGACAGTACGTACGGTTTACACAGAATGGCACGGCACTGACAGCCATGTTGTAAGACTCCGCAAACACATGCAAGAAGGCAGGCAGCATTGAGTAGCACGACTAGGCGAGGCACACCGGGAAGTGGAGATTTTTTCACTATATGCTACTCAAACACCACGATTAAAAATCAATGGGTTGTAGGAGTTTTATCAGAGTGATGAGAAGTTGAGAACCAAAAATGGCCAAGTCTAGTCCTTCGTGTAGACGTGCCGTCTGATTTACTTTTGATCAGCCACGCCCATCACGCCTGGGCCACGTCTGGTGGCTTGACACGGTGTCTGGAGATGTAGACAAACTGATAAAAGTTGTTTGAGCAGTCGATTGTTGGGACATGCGAAGCATTCAAGGAGTCGAGTCCATCAAAGACAGAAGCGAGTCATAAGTGAGGCGAACCAACAGAAATCAAACACAAATCAAACAGACATTGAAAAATAAAATAAAATAAAAAACCCAAGAAAATAACAAAGTCTCAGAGCCTGCCTCTGCATCGTGCTTCGAGGTCGAGAGACAGTAACCAGCCTGCTCTATTATCAACCGGCATAAAATCGGCTGTGTGTCTTGAAGACTTTTCTTGGTATTTCTTCTTCAGCCTTTCTGTATTTCTTTTCGCTGGTATCTTTTGGTGACTAGTGGTATCTTTATCCAGAAGTTGGTTCCTGAGTCTTTATTCTTCTGCTCCCCTCAACTCTGCAGGCAACAGGGGTGTACGGACCCCTGGATAGCGGGCTGAAACGACACTGAAGCAACACCTGCTGGCTTACTTTGGTTGGTGATAAGTACCAAGGCTGGTCTGGCCAAAGCAAGGGAGTCTGCGGTGGTCCTATTGCCCTCTACTTCCTACTCTTTGACTCAAGCTCGAGCTCACTCTGATTTATGATTTGCTTCTATCAAAGTGGACCACAGAGCATGAGAGTATTGGCACACGGACCAGAGCTTGGTCGTACGCAAACCCACCAACTAAAAGTTATTCCTGATTCTCATCAAGTCGGCGATTCTCACCTTCAATTTTGAAAGCCAACCACTCAGAATAAAAGCCGTGGCAGTTCGGCTTCTGATCTTTTTTTTTTTTTTTTTTTTGTTATCGTCACCAACACATTGCTGTTAGTCTGCAGAATTTCCTCGACGGTGACCTAATAATAACGCATGATAAGTAGTCCTAAACCTGTCGCCTGGCAACATGCCAAATGCAGAATTTAAAGCATGAAGTTGCTTGTATGATTTGTCTGGCGACAGGGGTCTTCCATTGCTGCATTAAGAGACTAATAGTTCGACTAGTTGAAAGCGACAGCAACGGCTGCTACGGTTATGCGATGTCTGGCAGCCTTGAGCTGGAAATATGTAATATGTGATAATACATAATTTGAAAATATTGGTGAGGGGGCGTCTGTTTGACATGTTCATGCATTCTCTCGATCTAGTAAGTAGGATGTTTATTGCATCAGATGGAAAAACAACTGCACAGGGGAGCGGGACGAGAGCTCATAACCCACTAAAATCGCATCCATGGCGGTATAAGCTGCCCATAATGTGTATAAAGTACAAAATGACGTGGAAATACGTATTTCAATAAACCAACCTGACCCTAAAGGCTGCCTGGTGATGTCGTCTAAAAATAGTCGCACACTGGAATTATAATCATAAAGTCTTTGGAAGTATGTCGATGCAGACAGCAATCACATCATGGCTTGGACCGAGGCAGTGATGTAGGGCATCGGTGAAAGTAAAAAGAAAAAAGAAAAAAAGCAAGTCTATTAAGGCAATAAAACCAAATCTAAGAAGAATAAAACAATATATATCTATATCCGTAAAGGGCGCACAAAACCCGTTCCCCTGCAACCAGTTAATCCACTCATCTAATTAATCTGTCTGGTATCGTTCGTGCTTGTGTATGATCGTCCTAGACGACTGGTGTCTCCAGGGCCCGGTTTCATCAAATTCGTTTCTAGAGGGGGGTCTATTATACCATGGCGACCAGGTTATCAGAGATCACCATGCACAAAATGAATGAGGAATCTAAGCGGTGCGGCTCAACAGCCTCCTGCACTTTTTGTCAAATGGGATCGAACAGGAAACAGTCCGCGAAGCCAGCATCTGTGCTCAGGTTGATCCTGGGTTTTGTGTCAGACCAGAGGAGATCAAGCCTGGCCTGGCCCGTATCCGGCAATCGCGGCCCCGTGAAACGACTTCCGTCTGTGACCAGGTAGAGGCAATAGCGTGATATAAAATAAAAAGAGTGTCTGTGATGTCATGTGGCTCTCCACTTCAGAGAGATGCTATCACAATAGCAGAGCCAGAGTGCGTATCCTCCTGCTTTTCAGCCTCTTCCAAGGCCAGAAGATACTCATATGTCCGTACAACGAGTTCTATCATTTAGCTTTGTGATTGCGGACATGTATTTTTGGATGCAGAAATTACCTTCGTATTCTAGCTGGTAGCTGACAGGAACGTCGTCGCTGGCCAGAGATGGCACTGGTGCTGCATCAGTTGGCACTGTTGTCTCCGTCACGCGGAACTTCATGCCGACATGCTTGCCCGTGTATGACCACAGCACTGTATCTTGTCTGGGGTTGGTCAGGTCTTCTCGTGCCTGCCTTCTACCCCTCCCCTTGGCCTTGCGATCATTGTCCTCGTTGATACGAGCATCATTTTTCTTTGACAGCCAGTCTCGCCACACACGAATCACACCATCATTGACATTGGCACAGCTGAGAAAGAGTCCACGCCTAGGGCCCTTCTTGACCAGGTTGGTCACAGTGCACAGCTGTGAGAATAGCTCGCCGTCATCAAGGTATATGTCGTAGGAGACGAGGGGCGGTGAGTCGTCTTCGTGGCCGCCGTCATAGTCATGGTGTTTTGGTACCGTCAACGCCGATGTGCCCGCTGTGCCCGCAGATGCCTCTGAGAACATGAAGAAGTTCATAGTGCGTCGTATTGCGCGGTAGTTGCGTACGTGTGCATCACGGTCATCGTGTGGAATTGGCCTGAAGCGCGAGTACATGCCCGGAAGGCGTAACAAGGTCGATCCGGGCACATCGTCGATGCCTTCGGTTGCCTGGTCAAGACCGTCCGTGCCCATGTACGCGCAATGTAGGTAAGGCGTCGGTATTTTGGCACTCGGGTGATAGCATTCAAGGATTAGCTCATGTGAAGAGGATGCCAGGGCATGTCGCAAACGCCGGTACAGCAGTCGTGCAACAACATCATGGAAAATACGATTGACTGCAGCTAGTCGCAGAAGAGCCGGCGTGGGAAATAATGAACAGATATCATCGAGAAGTTCGGGTGGTAACGTGTCTATCGTTGTGTGTAATTGTGGCTGATCTAGGGATGGCAGCGTCTCCATAAGCAACGTCATCGATGTTGTCATTGTGTGTGTAAATGTAGATATTGATGAGTCTAGGTGTAGATGCCAATGCACAGAAAAGCAAAAGAGAAAACAAACTGTTGAAGCGAATACAAGCAATAGTAAAAGGCACTGGAACAAGAAGGATGGGACGAATTGCTCTGTTGCATATATTTGTATTGTCGACCGTCCTTTCGAGATGCGATAAGGAATCAAGCTGTGAGCCATCACTAATCGCGAATCACCAATCAGTGCTCTCGACAGCTTGGTGGCGGTGGTCTGACGGGGGAACGGAAGAACCGATGAACGAGAGGCGCTATTTACACCGCTAGTGTGCCATCACACCACATCAAAGGCTCACGCTATTTGCATCTCTTGGTCCCTGGAAGACGTGGTAATAGTAGCGGGGCTGCAGATCGTAAAATCCGAATGGTCAGGATCGAGGGGCTGATATCCAATGTCTGATCTGACCACTACACACACTGTTCCTTGACCGAAAGATAACATGAATAGAATCTAGAATCGAGACAAGTACATGTATATATACCCAACCCATGCCACTCGTAAGATTACTCGTCTGGTCCTCGCGGGTTCGTCCCGTTCAAGCTCCGAACAGGACGCGAGAGCCACACGTGGGGGCCCGCCTCGCGACTCGATGTTCGGTGTTTCTCAAGAAAGCGCGTGATCTTGGCTCTAGCCAGCGAGTTCGTCGTGATAATCGTATGTCCTGACGACCAGCCGTAGAAAAACACAGACAGCGTGGGAGCAGATGCATACATGTCTTGTGCAACTTTGTATGCAATCGCTGGCATTTGTGACTTTTCTTTTGTCAAGTTCTCGGTGACATATTTGATATGCTCGAGGTTCCAGTCCTCCTCAATTACTCTGATCGGAAGCAACAGGTCATCAGGCACATGTTGGGGATGCTGTGTCAATGTGCGGAATTGTTTCAGAAGAGACTCTTGCGACAGTGGCTCATCATCCGAAGTATCGCTTTGTTCGTCATCGCCACAAGAGACAAGGAGAAAGGCTCTTTGTTTTTCGCTTTCCTGGCCCATGTCGCTGATCATTGTTCTGAAAGCACTCGCTGCCTCCCGCGTACAGACAAGTTTGCGGCCGCGCATTACATTGCAGAGACTCCGTAGCATTTCGCCCGGGTTTTTACGCTCGTGCGTGACTTCGTCCACTCGCTGAACCGGGAACCAATCTTTGATCTCGATCGGCTGATGCGAAATATCTGAAGCAAGTGCAATCAGAATTGAAGTATCAATATTGAGCGTCGGTGTCAGGCAGTTAGATGTCATCGGCATGCAGCTCTTTAAAGTACCAGCGAGGTCGAAAATAGGCTCGGCAGTAGCGCGTTCTGAGCGCGCAGTGTGAACAGTTACTCGCATAGAGTTGCCATCAATGTCCGGCTCAAACGTCGACGTAAGTGCCGTCAGCCCACTGCGTAGCACTTGTAGAAAACGCACAACTTCAGTTGCACCTTGATCATCTCCGTTCTCATCGACGCGTGTGAGGACAATGCATATGTGTGGATAGGCGCCTCTGCATCGATTCACACGAGCAACATCGACGAGGTCCAGAATGGCTTCAACCAGTGGAATGCCGGCAATGTCCTCGATCTTCGATATTGCCTTCAACGTGGCCTTATCAACAATAGGCTTCTCTCTATTGCTGCCATCCTTGTAGCCGCAGTCATTTTCTGCTTCTTCTTCTAAACACGCATGTTCATCAACGGAGTCGGGGTCGGAGTCGGAGTCGTCACTCTCTTCACCCCACTCCCAGCCGTTCTCGGCCATGGCGACAAGGAGTTGCTTTGTTGTTGTGGTCAGCACCCGCAGCCACTCGAAGCCGTCGTCGACCACCGCATTGACAAAGACACCCTCACCGCGTTTGCTATTCGCGTTGATGGCACGCACGTTGCTTCCACGATGATACTGCCTTTTCTTTCCTTGTGCCATTCCAGGCAATTGTGCCGCCACAACTTTGCCCACGGACCGAGGAAAGTTCCTGTCTAAAGCTAGTAGACCGCCGGGGGAGGTCTTGACGATCCGCCACATGGTTTCACGAGCGGCGATGTTGGTAAAGGCCTGAGACATGGCAAACGATATCTTACCGTCACCTCGACTATTCTGGTCCCGTCCGCTCTCGAGGTCGCTGGCCGCTTCAGCATCAAGCCGATCTTTCTCGATTGTCCGATCAGCAAGTGCCGCCTCGGTTTTGAGCATAGTGATATACGGCGTCACGCCTTGCCAGTGTATTTGACGCGTATGCTCGCGGAGTGCATCGCGGAGTGCCTCATACTCGCCAATGAGGACTTCCCACCGGGCCATGATCTGGGACGGGTCATTCTTGTCCATCGTGCTTTGTGATATTGAAAAATCGCTCCCCATGTCGTGAGGTGACGGTGATGTTTGACAATCATGTGTTTGTTTGCTTGCGGGTGGGCTACCACTGCGTAAAATTCCAATGTTGATGAAGTGATTGGTGGGCACTTCTCCACAATACACAATTTCCTGTTTAGGAAGCAACGAACTACATCGACGGGGCTTCGCGATGCACGACTATATTGGTTGAATACAAAGATGACTAAGTATATTATCGGAGGGTTTCCGACTTTGAATAGTTTGATGTGAATAAATAGCCATGAAGTCGGCAGCTTATGGATCGCCGCTCTTGTCAACGCTGTAGAAATAACATACTTCCAAATCCTCTAATTATTGCTACCATTATTGAGGGCGAATCTCACGATCTGGGCATGTTCCTGATTATGGTTTTGCAATCTCTGAAATTTATGGGCATGCGGTTCCAACTCGAAATCATCCCAGACAAAAATTGTTAGCATTTGTGATTACGCAATTTGTCTGTCTGGGCTTTGCAAGGTAGCGGTACTTACATTGGCGAATCTCACCACACCCTTTGTAGCCTCGTAGTTGCAGTCTGTATATACGTACTTCTGCACATCAGGACTGAAGGTGACGTTCCCCTTGCGACGCTTGAATAGTCTAGTAAGACTGATCCAGAACCCCAGGATGATGATATATTTGAGTTTCATGAGGAATGTGACCTCTCTGGAACGTTTTTTGTTGAGGTACATGTTCCGGACTGCCTGGTTCGAAAACTCTTTCGTCGAACTGGAGTCCATTAATACACCAAGAAATTTAGGACGCACATCGTCGGCTTGCAGCTTGGTCATGGCGGTGTGATAAAGGGCAACATGCTCGTGGTGATTATCATGGGACTGGTACTTGTTAATCCGGCAGTTGCGATAAGCCTGTACGGATAACTCCCTGGTGCTGCATGAATCGATGAAGCCACCGAAATGCCCCTTTGGGACTTTATTTTCCACCTCCCCCTTCCCCTTCTCTTCGACCTCTGCTTGAGGCTCGGTCTTCGTAGGAAGAGGTAGAAGTTTCTCCTCGCCATTTTTCCTGACAATCATAAATTTCCGACCCCATTGCACCGTACGGAGTCGACTGGGAACGATTGTGTACTCTTGGATGGTTGCGTAATGCTCGGCAGTGGCGTGATGAACGGACAAGTCGCATACAAAATACAGAGGCGTGAAGTAGCACTTTCCCACTCGAGCTTGATCAGGTGGGTAGGGCAGCCCGCCAGGAGGCTGATAAATCCTTGATTTTGAAGCGTAGTAGCTACCCATTTTGTCCAGTGGTAATGGTATGGCAATGTTGAGTGTTGTATTAATGTTTGGATGTGTCGGATGAGTTTGCAAGATGGCGGATATTCTAAAACGTCAGAACTAGTCAAAACCCATAGGTATTCTGAAATTGAACTTGACCATTAACTACAGATATAGGAATCATTTAATTAAATATTTAAAAAGTCTTTTACGATTTTAAAGTCGAATCAGAAAAGTTCATCCTATAAAGTCTGTTAATACCGTCTGATAGTGGAGGTTTCATAAAACGTTGCCACAAGTAAACATACTATTATCGTCGGAAATAGACTTTTTCACCCAGTAGAGAGGTTTACAATGCCAAATCTGATGGCCAACCATGTCATAGTTGCTGAAGCCAACTCATATATATAAAATGTTGGATGAGCCGTAAAGTTTTGTGTGGCTTAGATACACACAGCTTACATACACTTATTTCCTAATCAGGCAACTATTCGCATTGCACAATTCACGTCTATCAAATCCCATATGCACTGCGTATAAGGTCCTGTGTGGCAATATCCAAAGCGGATATTCTTGCTACCAGGTCACAGGGTACGGTTGCAAGCTTCTTTACTTTCAAGTGGTTTGTTCCTATCAAACATAGAATGTCCAAATAGCAAATAACATCTACCAGGCCCGGGTTACGACTCTGTGACTTAGTTCATGATGTAAAAAGTGCAATCAAATGATGCAAGTCACCCCCTATCAGAATTTTATGGTCTCGTAACAGTATATACTACCCCGTCACAACTCCATCAGAATAGATCCAGGAAGTTATGTAAGTTGCTCCTTTTGAGGTTTCAAAGTGATTTCGTAGCTGCATATCACACCTTGTCACGGCAAAGTCGAGCAAACGATGCAGTGACTTAGTACTGGATAATTTCTACATAAAGTGATGAGATCTCCCGCGGTGTTTCCATTTAAAAGAATCACCATCATAACACTACTTCACAAGCAACTCCAGCATTCAAAGAAAGAGAAAGAAACCCACACAAACAAATCTGCAAGAAACACAACAGCAACAACACAAACGCAACAATGGGGAGGAAGGGAAATTTCATCATCGGCCCCAGCCCGGAGCCGGAGGATAAGAGTAAAGATACCAAGAAGTGATGGTTTTGCGCCATCACAGTACTTAAACGTACATCTTAGGTAGCTTAGACTAGGTAGATAGGTTTAGGTAATTGACCCAATCGAAGATTTAATCAACTTGACGCACCTTTGTGGTTGTATGTATTGCTATCATACCCTGGCTAAGGTTCCCAAATCGATGATATAGTAGTGGAGTGAGGATTTAGTTGTTTTTTTATACAATCAAGTCGTGATAGATAAGATGGACACAAGTGATTGGACAGCTTTAGAAGAGGATGCATGTGGAAATCTTGTGCTATATTCTGAAAGAATTACCGCTGCTGGTTTACTATTCAATGTTTTTTTACCCAGTGTTCTCCCTCTCCATCCCGCCCAAAGTTAGAAGTGTCACCCAGGGTCATTTTGTCTATAGTACTACTCATGCTTTGTAAATAGCTGTCCATTGTTCTGCTTTGCCGACGCAGGAAATTCTATCTGCATTATACAGGGGTACCAGTCAGCAAAGTAGATCAAATTCAGCACGACCAGGGACGGCATCCTTTACAGATATGAAATCGTACTACTTCTCCAAGCGCAGCAGAACATTCAATGCCATCTTTTACTGGATCGCACAAATGGGTTGATCAGGTATGATAGGCTATCTCCTAGACTATAATTGCATCGGTCGCTGTCATCACGCACTGATTGGTTGGACCATTCTGTTTGTCCTTGCAAATGCCATCTAGGGTGGTGGTGTGGCATTTGTGAGGAAAACCCATCGTAGCCTTCCATCACCTCTAATGGACTTGTATGACAAGGGCTACTTCTGGTACCTTTTCCTGTCATTCATGTTTTTTGAAAACAGTTTTTCTCCATTCACACGGCAGCAATGTCTCTACACAGCCACTCACAATATCTTTACATGTCGGTGCTTAATTTATTGTGGTAAATCGAGATATATTGCACAGTATAGGTACGAAAAGCTAAACACCACACATAGCGAGAAAATAAACGCCCTCTGAATAATGCATATGCTTAAAAATGATGGTGTTTACGTTAAGGAAACCGAACTTCTTCCAAACTATTGTTCTTGCAGTTAAACACCCAGCCTAAAGAAACACGACTGCCCCTGACACAAGTAGTGTCCAAAGGCCAAGCTTCATGATTGTCTTGGAAGATGCCCCTGGCACACTGTCGGAACTGAGCCCAATGATATTTGACTGGTTGGTAGTTTTGCCGTTGAGCTTTAGACAGCCTCCGAATTCGATGAGCGTCATGTTCTGTCTGACTTCGCACCACTCATAGCAGCTATCAGCAACACCTACTGGGTTTGGGTAGCAGCAGTTGACCATGGACACGTCGGATGCATTGCTGCCAGGGATGACAACGACAGTAGTGTTGTGGGGGATGGAGAGAGTCGAGAGCTCGGGCAAGACGTTGCCGCCGGGACAAGTGATGTTGGACATTGTAATGAGAGGAGGCGGTTGACGTGGCAGTATTGTAGTCTTGTAGTCCTTGAAGAAATAAACAATCAAAATAAGGTTTGCGGGAAGGGTTCATATATGTACTCAGGCACACGACAGATCTGCCTTGCCTTGTCTGACTCGATCACTTGATTTCCTGGGGTAAAGAGGTCCAATGCTTATTATGATCTCATTGTTTGTTGTCTAATGTTACATAGTGTAAAGTAAAGTGAGACTGCCTAGAAAACCTGTTCTGTTAATGGCAAGGATTCAAAGAGCAATACGAATATCAGCGCATTTCACTGGCCGGGACGCTGTTCTGAGCCCACTTTACAACGCAAAGACAGCAGTCTACAGGCATAGGGCTTCTTTCAAGGCGCAATTACACGCCGCGCCAAGCCAAATCTTACAGTATTAGTCTATCTAACCGTCAGCTATGCTATCGATTGCTGGGCAGCATCGTTCTTGCAGAGCCAAGCCTCACTTAATCGGTATGTGAACCCGTTTAAGCGCCACAATCTCAACAGTCGGTCAGCTTGTAGATTTATTTGGTTGCATTGCTATTTACTCGAATGCGGCTGTAGATTCAGAAAGGCATGAGCTATTATATCCATCAAACAATGTGGAAAATTCAAGCAAAGCCAATTACGACTCAACAACCCTCACGATCAGAGAAACAAAGAATGTCGATCACCTGACCATTTACTCAAGAGTGTCTACTATCCACGATTGATCAAGCACCGGATCGAAAGCTTTCTATGCTATTTGAAGCTCATTAAAAACGCATTTGAACATTATTATTTAAAAGTAAAACAACACTGATGGCAGTGAGATCTGGATTGCATTGATGCAAAGTTGGCTATGACAAGTCAAAGTGTATATTTTGGAGCAGGTTCGGCAAGTCTACGTGACTACAGACAACACACAGCGATACCTTGATATTTATTCTTATTTTGATTATTGTATTTATTGTAGCTGTGAGCCGTCTGTAATGCTCTATAGGTTTTGTGATTTCACTCGGAATCATGCGGTAGTCGTCATCATCGAAAATTTCAATTTTCTTGCAATTCACATCGATTCCAACCACCTCAACAAAAGATGACTTCTTTTACACGAATAACCAAAGTCTAAAATGGACTAAACTACAAGAGGGGCGAGGTCAAGATCCTCCGTTTCCATCTGATAAGATCAAACCCTCCATAATAAAGAGAACTCAAAAAGGTGTGGTAGCTAGGGTGGGACGGGCATGGAACGAGACCCGTAAAAATGATCTTATCAGATGCAAACCTTTAACTTCATGGAGAGCACGGCCGACAACCGGATAATCTTGTCCTTGAATGTGGTATAGCTGCTCATGCAAGTACTTTTTAATTTTGATATTGCCGCGGGAAATTACAGTTCTATTTGTCTATCTAATGGAATTTGATTATGGATTCCATGTGGTAGTGGAGGGTAAAATAAAAGAATGGACGAGACGTGACACGGGGGAAGACAGAAGAAGAAAAGGGAAGAGAGACAACGATTGGGAAGCCGAGACAACTAAGCAGATAATCTACCCTCCACATGACCACTGCGTGTCATCACCATCTTACCGACATGGAAATGCCTCGCTTAGGTCGGCTAGAGCTTGCTTTTCTTGCCGGTCCATGTCCAGCATATTGAGTTGTAAGGCCATTGCCCACATCATGATTTTATACTAGTAGAAATACTATAAAGAAACGACGTAAGGCATAATTTCAGTATCGATGCAGCTCAACTAGATAAGGCCATGCCAATTATGGCATGAAGTTCTCATGCCGACTTCTCAGCATCGCAGTTTGTCAAAAGATATGCGAACAGTACCCGAGCAGGACTATGAGACATTACCCAGCCATCTCTCGACCACTTCTCCTTTGTCCATTCCCGGAGCAAGTACATCAATATGTTTTCTTTTAGCTTTACTCGTCGCCACTCACCAACGGCTCTCCACCACCACTACACTTGCACATGCGATTCTGGGCCTAGTCTATCGTGTTGATATGTATGCCACTAAGTATGCATATTCCGGTTACGGTAAAGACCACTCGAGGATGGCCTCTCGTCCGATATTCCTCGTGGTTGTGAACGCAAAGTTTTTAGTTTGTGTGAGCGTAGTAGCAAACTACTAGCAAGCCTATCTCTAGCAGCTTTGTAGGATGAGTGCTCGGCTGGAAGGAAAAGCCGCATGCCTTTGTGGTCGTCAAAGGTGCATTCCTATACAAATATAAAGAGGCCTCTTCTCTCCATAGTCTTCTGGCTATCCATCTGTTGTTGCTCCGCACAAAATCTCCCATCTATACTTGCACTTACACTGCTACTCCCGCTCTTTAGTTCCTTGGCTTTGTGTCTGCCGTCTTGGCTCTTGCTTGTCTCGGGCCTCTCTCCACCAAATATTCCCACGCTGAACGCTGCCAAGAGTCACTAAGGGCAAAGTCGACTAACAGGAATATGCTCTACACTGCTCTCGCTATTATGGCCGGCTTTGCTGCCCGTGCCGTCGCCGAGGACATTGACTCGGACCTGGGCGCTGCTGGGTTTCTTTTCCCTACGGAGCGCGAGTACTCGGCATCGTATGACTCGGTCGCACCCTGTGGCTCTGTCGCGCAAGTTGGCAACCGCACAAACTTTCCTCTGACTGGCGCTTTCGTTGGTCTCGTTGACCAGGAGGAAGCCTACTACGTCTCGGTCTCCATTTCTTACAGCAGTAGTCCGTACTTATTTTCTTGAACTTGGAGGTTGAAGACATTTACTGATATCTACTAATCTACAGACCCAACGTCTCTGGATGACTTTGAGACTCTGATTGTATCGAGTCGCATCAAGGATCTCTACGAAGGCCACACGTGTGTGTCAATCCCCAATGCACCCAACAACATGTCTGTCGGTGACTATGCCACTCTGCAGGTCTCTTTCCAGGCCGTGTGGGACGACAGCACTGCCAACGCGACTTACTATGCGTGCGCCGACATTGTCTACATTGAGGATGCCGACTTTACCGAGAACGACTACTGCTTCAACGCAACGCTGAGCTCGTCGACGTCGACCACCACGACAAGCGCGTCGGCCTCGACTGCCACCGCCACTGGGTCAACAGCGTCATCGTCTTCCAGCTCGTCCACGTCATCGTCATCCAAGAAGATATCCAATGGTGCCATTGCCGGTGCCGTGGTCGGTTCAGTTGCCGGTTTCTCGCTGATCGTGGCAGCCATATTCTTTGTCTATCGCCTGGGAAAGAAACACCAGCGCGAGAGCATGATGCGCGTGCACATGAATTCTATGGCTTCGGACGATATGGGCAAGCCCGCTGGGACCACCGGC
The DNA here is from genome assembly GCA_029298715.1 of Ophiostoma ulmi. Classification (NCBI taxonomy): domain Eukaryota; kingdom Fungi; phylum Ascomycota; class Sordariomycetes; order Ophiostomatales; family Ophiostomataceae; genus Ophiostoma; species Ophiostoma ulmi. Next base: position 202,485 of record JANSLN010000002.1, on the reverse strand, counting down.
TCTCAGGCAAGCAACTACTAGTAATAGGCACAATACTGAGATTTATTGGATAGATAGATTAATGATTAAACTACATCTGCTCTTCTTGTCTCTTTAGCTCATCTCTGAATACGTTCCCACTTGTGGTGCGGATAGGTACAACTGGCTGTCCGGTGACACCAAAACTGCCCGTTTGCTGGCCGTATCTTTCACTGACACTGTACCCCTTGGCCGAGAATGAGGATGTCCGTTTTGACACGATTCCGCCAATGCATGGCAGTTGTCCATAGTGCCGGTAAGACCACACACAAAAAGCCACGGTGGCCAAGACAATGGCACCAACAACCACCGGTGCAACGACGGCAGCAACCGGCACAGAGTGGTGCTGTACTGTCGCTGGCGAGTTTGTGACAATGACACTCGGCCCTTGCAAACGCACGAGCTTCTTTCCTCCCGCAGCTGACAGAGAAGACCGGTTGAAAGCAAGATACAATGAGATATTGGCAGCATCGACAGACCCCTGCTCCTCGAGATAGCTGTCACCAATAGCCCATGCATACACTCCACTGCTTGCATCAATGGTCCCTGTCACAAAGCCTTTGCCGGTGAACGTGTTCTGGGTTCCCAGCTCGACAGCCTGTAGACCAAGTGCGGCAAAGTATGCCGGGTCCCATGTGATGTAGTAGGTCGAGTTGGGTGTGAGCTGGCTGCCCATCTGCGGCTGACAAAATGGGCCGGTGTTTGTCAATGAAGCGTAGTCTTGGCTTTCGCATAGCATAAATGCACCCGTGGTTCCGCTGGCAGTGGCAAAAGGAGGCGCGGCCGTCGTTGTCTTCTTGTGACCGTTGATTGACAGCACATACTCTGACGTCAATGTCAAGGAGCTGGGAGGCGCAGACACGGTCGAGGTGCCGTCGATGGTCGGCGTGACAGTGGAAGCATGGCTATCGTAGTCAATTGTGACCCATGCATTTTGGGAAGTGGTTGTGGCAGAGACCCTAGGAGCTACCAAGCCCAGACATGGGACTGCAAGAAGAGTGACAAGTAAATATATCATTTTTGAACACAGGCATTTGATTTTGCGAAATATTTAAAGGTCAGGATGTGCCCGACGAAAAGTTGGCAATCAGCGAGGATGACAGGCCTTTATCAAGACATATTTTTTTTTCGTTATCAGATCACTACATGCCTTTGCTATCGGTGGCTATCATTGGAGATCAGTTGATCACGAAATGTGCAGGTCATATCAGCAATATGCATAACATAAGAATTATAACCTTAACACCAAGGCGGCCACGGGCATAATTCCCCTCTCCCGTGTGCTACCCCTCATGTAATCCTGGTAATATATATCAATATCGAAGCCGTTATGCTGATAAGAGGATAATATAAACTCGACCTGTATTATAAGGTAATACTCCGATTTTTTTGCCATGGACTAATCTCTGAAATAGACCGCGGAGGAGGCATTTCCGCGAGGAACTCCCCCATTAGAATCCATGCCATTTAGCGATATAAAAGGCTGTCAGATCTATATTTAATGAACAAAGAATGATGAAAAAATGAAAGTACTGTAATTTAAAAAGAATCGGGCTCAGAGTGATCAAAATGGCCTCCATGATTATCATGGCCCTCCATCTTATCACAGCTCATGCTGCTTCCATCCAGCATATCTCTGACAAGCTCGACAGCAACCCGACCAATGTTGGCTTTTATATTTACGTCCCCGATAAAGTAGCACCCCACCCTGCCATCCTTGTCAACCCCCACTGGTGTCATGGAACCGCCCAGGCTGCCTACGCCGGCTCGCAGTTTTCATCATTCGCCGACCAGTACGGCTTCATTGTCATCTACCCCGACTCGCCACACCAGGCGGACAAGTGCTGGGATGTGTCGTCGAAAGAGACCTTGTTGCACAACGGCGGCGGCGATAGCCAGGGTATAGTGAGCATGGTCAACTACACCCTGGGAAAATACAACGGTGACAAGCGTCGAGTCTTTGTCACGGGCGTGTCGTCGGGTGCCATGATGACCAGTCTTCTCGTGGGTGCATATCCGGACGTTTTTGCTGCCGGGTCGGCCTACTCTGGAGTCCCATTTGGTTGTTTCCGAGCACCAGAGCCGCTGCAGTCTGGAAACAATAGCCAACGATTCGATTACTGGAGCTCGGACTGCGCGGAAGGGAAAGTTGCAAAGACGGCCGAGGCGTGGGCAGCTGAGATTATCAATAGCTACCCAGGCTACAGCGGATGGCGTCCCAAGATGCAGATTTTCCACGGTACTGAAGACGAGATACTCAACTACAAGTGCTTTACCGAGGAGGTCGAGCAGTGGAATGCTGTGTTTGGGTTTGGAAAGACACCAACGGCGACGTTACTCAACACACCCAAGACCAACTGGACCAAGTCCATCTACGGCCCTTTAAAACGTGTCTGGTTTGAAGCTTACAGCGCAAGGGGTGTCACGCACGATATACAGCACCTGGACCAGCTGACTCTTGACTGGTTCGACCTGGCCTGTACAGAAGACTGTTTCAGATGGGGGCAATAATGATTATATTTTTTTTGTACTCGCCAAACGAACAAATAAATATCAAATCCGACAGAATAGAAAATCATGTAGCTAGATTACGCAAATGATAGGGTCTTTCGATGATAAATGGTCAAAGTTCAATTGCGTCATCGCCTCAAGCCTGGTGTTGTGAATGCTGACTTCCTGCCTGGCTAAGCTGGTCTAAACAAATGCACACGGTGCCAGCCATATAGCTTCACCGCTATGCCACTGCACCCACTGACCAGGCCGGCCCGGTGGTGGCGGAGGTAGATGCATCATCTCGCCAGGCGGACGATGCATCCAGCAAGCCGAGAGGCCTGGGTAGCAGGCACCAAAGCAAGGGGCCGTGGCGCTCGGCTGGTGATGGAAGTAGACGTATTGCGGCAGCAGCTGAACGGGATGCATTTCCTGCAACTGATGTACTGGCTGCAGCTGCTGAAGAGACTGTAGCTGCTGGATAGGCTGAACGACGTTCAGCGGTGGGAGGTAGTTGTTGTCCTGGTTGACGTCGGCATATATGGGCGGCGTGTTGGGGTACAACACTTGCTTGCCACCCGAAGAGAGACCGCCGTACAGCGACTGGGTCGGTGCTTGAGTTGGCACATAGTAGCCGTTCATTGTAGACGATAGAGTGTGGTGGGGTTTGAGTACTCTGAGTCCTACCGGGTGTTGAAAATGAAGATATTACAATGACCTTGTGGAATGAATATCTCAAAGGACGATGCCTCTTATATACCCGACAGTAGCTAGTATCATCTCGAATCTACAATCACCACGTCACTTATTCCTTAACTCTAGTACTGACTTGCACACCGATGACAGACTGGCAAAATGGCATACTGACTGCGCTCACTTTATACACAACTGGCAGTGACGCCACTATATTGAATTCCAATAATCCCAAATGCTTTTACCAATAACAGACAAATAAGAAAAGACAAAAGAAAAGAAAGATCATGTCCAGAGCCAGCCAAAACGCTACATCTAGACACTAATGGTCTTGAAGATGCTAAACTCGTCACCAGTGGCCACGAGAGCACCCGGGATCTGCGCGTGCCAATGCACCTCCTTGACGTTGGAGTGGTAGTGCACAAACAGCAGCTGCGGCGGCACATCCTGCACGCCCGCCGTGTCACGGCTCTCCTCGTCGTCCAGCTCGACAGCCAGATCCCACAGCGTCACCGTGTTGTCGCCCGCCGCCACGGCCACGATACTGTCGTCGGTCGGGTGCCACTCGATGCTCGTGATCTGCTCCTTGTGGTAGTTGAAGCTGGCAATCGGCGAGCTCTTCTCGGGCGCGCCCGATGCAGACGGCTTCCACTGGCGCAGATCCCAGACGCCCCAGGCACCGTCGTCGGCACCCGCAGCCAGCAGGTGTGTCGTCTGGCGCGACCAGCTCAGCACGTTGACGTCGGTGCTGCTGACCTGCACGGAAATGGCGGGCTTGCGGCTCTTGCTGCGCACATCCCAGACGCGCACGGTGCCGTCGCTCGAGGCCGATGCAAACACAGACGCCTCGGACGGGCTCCACTGGATATCCTCGACGCTCGAGGTGTGACCCACAAAGGGGCGGGTATCGGTCACAAAGCCGCCGCCGTCGGTGCGCGTCGTGACGTACATGACACCGTCGTTGTCACCGGTCAGCAGCTTGCCGGCTGGGTGGTGCACAGACGACGCCCAGTCGAGCGCATAACCCTCGGACTTGTGCGCGCGGATCGTGCACACGGGCTTGTTCTGCTGTGCGGTGACGACAGTGCCGGGCGTGTCAAACGAGGCCAGGTGTGGCGTAATGTCGTGGATAAAGACGTTGGACGACTCGGTCATGCTGGCCGTCAGAGTGGTGGGCGCGCGCGTGGGGTCGGTCGAGGGCACCTGGTACGAGCGAATGCGGTTGGTGGTCGAGGTCATGGGCAGCGATTTGCTCTCGAGGATAGGGTCGCTGTCTTCGGCGTCGTCGCCCTCGTCGTCGTCTGAATCGGAGTCGTCGCCAGACTTTTGCATCTTGCCCAGACTGCTGAATTTGAGCACCATGAGCGAGTTGTCGCTAGCCTTGCTGGACTGCGCCTGGGTACCGGCGACAGTGTACATGGTTGCCGGATACGTCTTGCGGGCATCGCCCAGCTGGTCGCGCACAATGTCAAACGACAGACACGGCCAGGGCGTGCTCAAGCTGTGCAGCATGTCGTATGCGCTCGGGTCGGGGGCCAGCACCTGGCCGGGCTCGAGCTTTGTGCGGCCGACAATAAAAGTGCCGGGGGTGTTGTCGACATCCATGGCGCCGGAAGCCTTCTCCTCTGCCTCCCGCTCGGCATCAGGCCGGCCATCGACACCGGCCTCGATGATCTCGTCGTCGCTGAACTCGTCTTCGAACTCGTCCTCGAACTCGCCCATCTCATTGTCGACATCCATCTCCATGGGCCGGTCGCCGCCCTTGAGGGCCTGGTTGGTCTCCTCCTCGTCTGCTGTGCGCTTGGACATTTTGTGGTTTTTTTGGTGTGTTGTGAGATGACTATTGTGTCAGTTGAAGCAAATCAACCTCGACGTTCGACGTCAATTTCTACCTATATTGGGGATTGGCGTGCCACTAACACCCCACCATCCGTCACCACTGCCAGAAAAAAAGTTTTCTTATCGATAAGCAATCGATAAGGCTGTAGTGGTGCAGTGGTGAGGTGGGTAAGGTGTTGGGCGCTATTGATGTAAGTCGGTTCGCCGTTGTTCAACGCCTTTCGCATGATATCATTATTTGGATGAGTTCTTGATAAAATTCGGTTGTCATACATTTGTAATTTTACTTGGGTTTTTCTTATTCTATGTGATAAATTCAGTAAGCTAAGTCAAGCCTCGAGTGCTATATTCTGCATTAATATCATACTTTTAAGCCGTTCTCCTCGACTGGCTCGACTCGGGTCGCTTGAGGCAACATTATATTACATTTCACCATTGTCAGTCTTTAACAATGTATCCCGCTGCTCCTATCTTGCAAACACTTGTTCTCCTTGTCATCTTTCAATACCTGATCCCAATCTTGTAACAGTTGGCTCCCTCTCGCCATCTTGGCTTCTCCTTTCTTCCAAGACATATATTCCCAGTTTAATCCTGTCAAAGCACAGTGCGGTCAATACTTGTAAACGATGAATGCCATATCAGCTTGACAAGAATGCGTCTCCTGTTCTTCGTCGCCTCCTTTTTACTCCGTGCGCATCAATGACAATCACCACGAGCTGCCACACAACTGGTCTCGGCAGATTAATACCCGCTGTAAAGTGGCACTTTCTTACTTACAGGGACCACTTATAGCCACTTATCTACTGACTATCCACTAAAGTGCAACACGCAGCTTACACACTCTAATCTCTGACCAGGGCAGGTGGGCAGCATGTATACCGTGTCTGTACGCGGTGGACCCTTGTCCGTCTTGGCCGTGCACTGTTAATTAAGCCAAGTATCGTCTTACATATGCTATTAATATCCATCCCATTTACCCTATATGCATATAATAGACGATGCGGCCCTCAAGACATCTACGTCTCTTGTGAGAGAGAAATTCTGAGAAACTGGTGGATCATTCTAAACCATCATGGAAATCGACCGACTCGCATCCCAATGTGATCGCCTCATGGTTTTTTTGCGAACACCGCGTGTCCGGTCGACCCTCGCCTACACCCTGCTCGCCGTCGGTCTCCTCTTGTTCTTCTTCTCGCTCGGCAACGATGGCACTTATACTCTATCCCTGATGTCGTCGTCTTCGTCGTCTCCGGCAGTCTATGACCCCCTCAGAAATCCACACAAAAAGGTCCAACAGCAGTATGGCGACCTGTCCGTCATCGATGCGCCGTTTATCAGTTGGCCCCTGGCCCGCCTGTGCCAGGACGACACCACATGGGTGCCCGGTCTCGTCTTTATGTGCAACAACAACTCGGGCGGCATTGGCAATATTCGCAACTTTATTCTGACCTGTCTGCGCTATGCCATCGAGGCCGGCGCCACCGGGTTTGTGCTGCCCACCATCGAGACGCGGTCAAAGGCCGATCTTGCCCAGCTCTTTGGCGGCCAGCGGCCATTTGACTACATGTTCAACACACAGCACTTCTTGGACGGCCTGGCCGAGTCCTGTCCCTCGCTGACAGTATATAACCACATTGAGGACGTGCCCAATCTCGAAGTCAAGAAGCCCGAGCCGCTGCTCCCCAAGGAAATGGGCACGCGCGCCGGGTGTGACTATCGCGACCTGAACCGCCACACTGACGCCTTCCGGCACACGCTGCACACGTTCATCAAGGACTCGGCGGCCCAGTTTAACCTGCCGCCCATGAGCGAGCTGTACCCCCGCGTCTTCCAGCCCGTCTGGGGCGTGCAGTGGGAGTGGCCCGTGGCCAAGGACGGCGCCGAGTACACCAACTCTGTCGGTGGGCTGCTGCGGTTCCGCGAGGATATTCTGGAGCTGGGCAAGGGCATCGTTCGTGCGATGCGGAAATCAGGCCACAGTACTACGTATGCTGGCATCCATTTGCGCACCGAGAGCGACGCCCTCGACTTTTGGCCGACGTTTGACACGCAGGCATCGCAGTTTGTGCAGTCTGTCAATGAAAAGGGCTTCACGTCCGTGTATCTTGCTACGGGCAACTCTACCGAGGCCGGCAAGCTGCGGTCCAAATTTGACGAGACAACAGCCGGCAAAAAGGACGAAGAAAAGGTGCACCTCCTCACCAAGAACCAGCTGCTTCAGGACAAACCCAAGCTTCTGCAGCAGCTGCAGGCCATGACCTGGGACCAGCAGGCCTTGATCGACTACATTGTGCTCGTGAGCTGCGACTACTTTCTCGGCGTCAGTCCCAGCTCATTTAGCATGACTATTGCCGCCAAGCGCCACCTTGCAGCCGATGGCATCTACACACGCCCGCTCAAGATCAACGACCAGGGCGATGCGCGCAGCCGGCTCGTCGGCGACTACTCCCATTACTGGGATGACTGGCTGTTCATGTACGATGCTCTCTGGCCATGATCTCTCGCATTGGCTGGCTGTTGTTTTCTTCTCAACTTATTTGTTTGGTATCTTTTATCATTATTTTAATAGCATATACTCAATATACCCCTTTCATTGAATGCTGTCAACATCATTAACACTGTCATTACTTATATCCCCTAAATATACTCGATGATACTCGGCAGCACATCCGTGTAAGCAATACCGCTCGGGGGCTCCATGCTGTATATGTAGTCACCCCACCACGGGCCGCCTCCCCACCACAGCCAGCCGGCCCAGACGTCCGAGTTGTCCGACATGTACGAGAACATGTCTGTCAGCGCACTGATGCACTGCGCATTGGCACCGCCGGCCGTCTCGCCAATAATTCCCTTCTTGTTATTAGCCTTGAGCCAAGCGGTCGCGTCAGCCAGGCGCTCCTTGCCGACTGTGGCACTGACACACGCCGTTGACGTGCCCGAGCCGTCAGAGTCCAGGTACTGGTGCATCTCATAGATGATCTTGTCAGAAGGGTCGGTCAGAGCCAGCATGCCGGTCGCAGTGCCGCTCGAGATCCAGTGCCACGCGCCCGACCATGAGTTGCCCTCGACGAAAATGTACTGCGACGTGGCGCCGGTAGCACGGATGCCGTCAATAGCGGCCTGGTTCAGCTGGGCAACCAGAGTGTTCTCCATGTCGTGGTACTCGTTGTTGGTGTCAAAGATGACCTTGCTGTTGGTCTTGAACTCGGCAGCGACAGTCGTCCACCAGGCCTTGAAGCCGTCCGTGTCGGTAATCACATCGCCATAGTAGCGGCCATAGTTGTGAGGGTCGAGAACGGCATATGCGCCCTTTCCAGTGACATATGTGACGATCTGTTTGTTAGCATTGTTGGCATGGCTGAATTTTGTCATCTTGGCGGACAAGTACTCACATCATTAAGGCCCTGAAAGTAGGTTTCGTTGATGGTGCCGGTCAGCTTTGTAGGTATCAAACGCTCCATCATGAAAGGGATACGGAACGTGTTAAAGCCTTTGCCAACCAGGGTCTTTTATATTAGTCTTAGTATACACTTAACACTTGGACACATGAATGAAAAGGCTCACATCAATGGTCGAGTGGACTGGCCATGTGTAGTCCTTGTCCAGACGGCCCGGAATCGCGGTGCCAAACTCGGCGCCGGCCTCGTTGACACCAGTAAAGGTGAACTTGCTCTTGCGCCGCTGCATGTTTCGTGCCACGCAGGGTGATGTTGTGTTGTTCGTAGGGGTCGTAGTCGAGTTGACCGGCGCTGCCACGACTGACACCACGGCCGCCGCGCCCAAAAGGAAGTCAATTATCCGCATATTGTTGTGATGTGGCTTGCTTTGCAAATGTCCCTTTTTGATCTATTCCTTGCCCTTGCCTCGCTCATATTGTCCATGCCAGCAGCGGGCATCCTCTACTCTTTATACTCGTCAACATATCTCTCGACTGTTCTTCGAGTCCCCCCTAGGCAGTTCTACAGTCTACCAGCATAGCACTCACCTTGTGGCGTCCGTCGACTTGGGCAAATTGCCCGCCAGAGCCATTCCCGACGGAGATGCTTGCTCCGCCCTATTCTCCCGGAACATCTCCTAAAAAGGATCTTGTATATTCTTGCGGACCTCTTATTATCTGTCTTTACCTCTATGGTTCTCTATTATTCTCTACTTCCTCATCTATTTCTACTGTGCCACGGCCCAGGAATTGAGTAAGCGGTCCTATCTATCCGTCTCATTAGCGAGGGTAGCCGTCATCTCCTTGGATTCCTGCAGATATATTTCATGTGTTAGTCCTGTCAGTCGTCTTAGTCGAGTTACTAACTTGTTAGCCAGGGGTCAATAGAGACTGACCAATGCCAATAGGCTATCTCCCTGATCGCCTGGGTCTTGAATGGGGTCTAACAGGCTTTGACAGGTGAGAAGGTCCTTGAGAACCCTTGAACTGATGTAGACCAAGAGGATCAGGAGAACCAAGAGGGAGGGGAATGCACTTGTGGACTGGGCAAGGGCAATATATTCCAGGCGAGGAATACAGAGTCAATATATATTAACTATAGGAAGACTAGCTCAGGAACCGGCTCACAATACCGCGCTACAGACACTGACTTCTCAGACTTGAAGACACTTGTGAGGCAAGGGATGCCATGTGTACATTCCTACACTGACGAGTCTAGGGAGACTTTATCTGAAGATAAAAAAAACATCGCGTAGCTTCGACGAAAAGACGCTGCTGACGTCTGCCATTTCCATTCCGTGGCTGCTCCTTAAGCTTTTTGACATATTTACTGATGATTGGTCGCGAAGTTGTTTGTTTTGATTCCAATACTGAAGATTTGAAAATAGTTGAGATCATGATATTTCTTCGTCGGGGTTGCAGATTTTTTACTACTGGCTGTAGTTCATTTACTCAAAAATAAAACTGTCAGGTGAAGATAGCAAAATAAATTACAACCATTTTAGTTCACAAGAGTCTGAAAAAATATTTATACAGGTTATTTGTATTTATTCGTGATATTGTTTTACAGGAATTTTGAGGACGTAAATATTTATATTTTGGTATCCTCAATTATGTTTTGTAAATACAAATCTCTGACTGAAAAAAAAAGACGTAAAATAGGATGTAAAAAACAATGATAAATAAAAGAATCACCAGAAAAAAAAAATACCAGCATCTTTAGAAACCATGTTAAACTCGCAACAAAGACCAGACTCGAGGCTGCGAAAGTAGAGTCGTATCACTTACACGGAAGGACTGCCTCTCTGGGTCAAACAACGGTATTGCTTCCTCCGCGATCACCTCTTTAGATGCACTTTAATAAAACCAATTATAAAATACAATGGATCTAGTAAATTAAAACCACTTTTAATTGAAACACGGCGCTATGAATAAGATTTCATGGCATGGACTGTCTGTACGATTTGGATGTTTATTTCGACACTGTTTTAATTGATGCTTAGTAATCCAATCACGTGCGTCACACTAACGTGGAGGCGATCTCGAGCTCCAGCACTGCATTGACATGACTGATAGCACCTCATCACGGTCAAGTTGTCGACGAAGCACGACCATTAGCGATCCATCCTACTGCGTCCCTATAGTTTCCGAATAACTGTACAAACATTCATCAGAAATCATGGCGACAAATACCGACGAGGGCATCAACGGCCAGCCCCTGACCAATGGCGCCGGCGCCGCACCGAACGCCCCCGGAGCTGCCCCCGGAGCTGCTTCTGCGCCATTGGCTGCTGCCGCTGCCGCTGCTGCTGGCCGGCCAGAGGAGACTGCTGATGCTGAGGCTGATGGCCCCAACATGCCGCACCAGGTGGCCGGCGGCCTCGATGCGCGCCCCGTCACGACAGCCAAGGACATCTCGCTCAAAGACTTTCTTAATAAGATGGACGACTACGCGCCCATCATTCCCGATGCCGTCACCAACTACTACATGACAAAGGCAGGCCTGCCGCCACCGCCGCAGACGGATGCGCGTCTTGCGCGTCTGCTGGCGCTCGCAACGCAAAAGTTTGTGGCCGACATCGCCGCCGATGCATACCAGTACAGCCGCGTGCGCGCGAGCAACTCCAACAATGCCAACAACCAGATGATGGGCGTCACAGGTGGTGTTGTGGGCATGCCCGGTGCTGTGGGTGTGCCGGCCGGTGGCAAGGACCAAAAAGGCAATGCGGCACTGGGTGTGCAGCGGCCCGGCTATGGTGGCGGCGGCCAGGGCAGCAGCCAGAACCGGACGGTGCTGACGATGGAGGATCTGGGCATGGCCGTGGGCGAGTACGGCGTGAATGTCAAGCGCGGCGAGTTTTACCGCTAGGCTGTATGGCCTTCTATAAGCTTATCTAGCTGCTGCTTTTGTGTTTTGCTTCTTTGTTTTGGGCTATGGCTTCGGATTCACGACTGGGTATTCCCTTCTTTTTGTCTTTCATATTCTTTTTCTTTGTGGTAGTCTGGCGTTCTTGGTCCGGCTGCTTTACGTCATATACACAGTGACACCAATACAATACACATTGTTACTGCTTCTTGTCGTTTGGCAGAAAGTGTTCTTTATGCTTGTTTATTCGTACAGTATATACACGGGAGTAGATGTAGTGGCATCAGCCACACCCCCCAATCTTGTCCCTGTTTTTTGTTTACCATCCTTGGTATCGCTCGTCGTTTCCTATGATATGAGAATAACAGTAAACCAGTAATAACATCAAAATCCAACGCCCATTGTATTCATCAAAATGTGCATCTCCCCTAATTAGCCCCTCAGCAATGAGGCTGCTCGGCTTAACGACGGCTCCAGACAAACGGCTTTCTTGTTCTATACTTGTCAGCAAATGAAGGCGCAGAAAGAGTTCGGATCGCCAAGAAACGTACGGTGAGAATTCGCCAAGCTTGTGGCCGACCATATCTTCAGTAATGGTCACCTCGTGGTAGACCTTGCCGTTGTAGACCTGGAAGCGCAGGCCAATGAATGTGGGCAGGATGGTGGCGGAACGGGCCTGTGTGCGGATCGGGGGAATGTTCTTGCCGGGCTCGGCCTTGACAATCGGTAGCCTGGACAGTTAGTAAGAAGTTCAATCGGCGCAAGTGGCCGAGGAGCCGAGTATCAAGTTTGAGCATCGCGGGCAAGGTGAACGGCATCGGATCAAACATACGCAACAATGTGCGGGCCTGCACGAAGAGTTAGCAACAGAACGACAAGCCATTGGAGGCTACGGAGAGCATACCTTTCCAGACCGAACGCTTGAGGAGGGCTCGTGTCGGGAACATGGTTGCGACGAGGACTGGCGGGTGTGGTGGTGCAGTATCGTCAAGACCGGAACATCAGGATTGTCGTGATAGCTTCGAAAAAAGTTTAGCCTCGCTGCCGGCAGTGTGGTTCGTGATTATGTAATATTATGGGGCACGCTATTTTCCAGGACTGCTTGGAGCGCAGAGTTGCCAACTGTTTTATGTCTGCGCTAGAATCTACACTAACTCGCTATAATTTATGCATACAACCGCTGTGATTCGACCCATGATGCCACTGAAGGACCAACCTGCTCGGCCAGCTTATTCCAATCCTGGTCCTTCGCCGCTGTGCGAGCAGTTGTGCTGCTGACAATCGATGCGCCTTTGTATGTCCCTGACAGTAAATCTATTTTTGATGCCCAGTTCTCCGTCGGACCGCCGTACTGCTCAATTGACTCAAGCCAGCTGCGTTGCGACTCTTCCTCCCCCCACTGGTCATCTGGCCGTGTCGTCACCCGGAGCCGGGCCCGGCGCATCAACGGCGCAAGGGCAATCTGCATGGGCGTGGCATCGGTAGGTAATCCTTCAGGTATCACCGTCGTTACCGATGGCTCCGGCGCCTTGTAGTACTTGGGATCAAATATGCGGATAAGAGTGTCGTAGCCGACGAGAAAGACCTGGTCTGGTGTTGTCTTGGAGTCTGGCGCCGACGCAACGTCTGGCCGCTTATAGAATGATGACTTAGCAATGGCGGCGCTCTTGCTGTGAAAGTAGGGCTCTGACGTCAGGCCAATGTCGATAGGCACATCCGATGAGGCGGGCGTAGGCCCAGTCTTGAAGGTGGCCTGCATGTCCTTTGCCATGGCCAGCATGAGTGCAAGACGCTGCTCAAAGGCAGCCGGTTTTGGTGCTTTATCAGCATTGTTGACAGACAGAAGCAGCAGTAGTCGCATGGCTGTCGGGTATTGACTGGTGTTGAGGTGATGCTGCTGGAGGTCCTGGACAGCCGATGTTGCCATCTGCATATGGGCCACGGTCGGCGGGTTAAAGGACGAATCCAAAATGACTAGAGTTTGAATCTGAGACCGTGGCCGTCCCGGGTGAACAAGAGGCAATGTAGTGGCTGCAGCCGAGTCACCCCGGACAGAGTACACAACATCGAATTTGGCGGTCGATTTGACAAACGTCGACAATGCCTTTTTGAAATAGGTGACTTCTGTTGCGGCCATTTTGCTGTCTCTGCCGTTGTCAATGGTCGACATGCTGAGTTGGAGTTGTGACGATAAGAGACACAATATATGCTTGGAGTTTGTAGTCGATATTTCGGAGATTGAAGATATTAATGCATGCCGTGACATCAACGATAAGATTTAGTGTGATTAGTATAACCACACACAACTAGACTAGTTGCACTACAAGTAATGGGAAAAGCACGCCACAAAAGTAACTTTTTGAATATCATGATTATCATTAAGCATAAGCCCAAACCACCTATAATGCAATTAAAAATGCCAAACGCCTTGCCGTATCGTCTCCGTCCAGTTCTGTGTTTCAGCGGCACCTAAAAAGGAGAGTGTAGATCACCGAATTTCCATGTCCCTGAAAAAGTTACTCTTGGACCCTGACCGGTCCGACCCCGCAAGCCTCTCGGGTGACTGCATCAGCAGCTGCTCAAAGATGTAGTCGTTGGGGTCCATCACCGGACTGACAGCTTCAATTCCAGCCAGACCGTTAGCACCTCTCAGTTGAGCCCCCTGCTGCTGGTGGAGAGCTTGCATCTTGAAGCGTGTCAGCTCATCGAGACCCATGCCGGCAGTTGCCGTGTTGGTCAAAGCAGATGGTGTGGGCGCAGGCGGAAGCGCGTTCTCATCAATGCCGTAGAGCTTGATTCCCCGGATATGTGTGTCCTTGCCGTTCTGGTGATTTTCCTTCACCCTGACTTGGACAATCCAGCAGCACAGCGAGTTGTTGTCCGCGCCGCCGCCGGTGCCGGCCAGATCAATATCTTGCCAGCCCACAGGCTTGTTCAGCGTGAGCGTACTGAACTCGAGCAGGTCATGGTGTCCTGTACCGGCTGATAGTGACACGGATGTCGGTGTATACGACTCATCTTGATTGTAGTCAACAAATATGCGAATGGCACGAATCTCGACACGGCGCAGGAAGTGGATTGTCAACAGGTGCGGCTGCGGCCCGTCAGACTGCCAGAACTTGTCGAGGTCGTCATTGAGCAGCTCTTCGACGCCGTTGCCAGGCTTGTGGCTGCTGACGCTAAAGTGGGCGAGGTTGTTGATCTCCTTGAGGCCGAGCGCTATGGGGTCGAATCCCATTAGACCGGCCTCGTCGCCGTCGGGCAGGTCGCCTTGCAAGAACAGATAATCCTCGCCACCCTCTTCCTCTTCAATGCCGTCCACGTCTTCCTCCTCTTCTCCTTCCATCATCTCCTCGTACTCAATTCCCTGCCCATCCTCCTCCTCCTCATGCTGCAACTGGTGTTCTTCGTGTTCTTCGTCGTCGTCGTCGTCGTCTGAATCTGCCTCCACAACATCGCCATCTTGTATGTTTGCAAGTCGAACACGGTTCTGTCCCCGGCCAAGCATGCTGTCGTCTACCTCGTCTGAGTCATATACTATGCGTCCGCCTGGAATATCGTCGTCGCTATCATCTTCAGGGTGGCCGTCGTCGTCGTCATCGTCGTTGTTATCCCAGATTTCGTTGCGCATTGCTTGCATAACTAGCCGGTCGTTCTGAAAGGGGCCGCCATCATCTGCGCCACGAGCTTATCTGTTAGATATGTTTATCATACAGTGACCTGATTGAAATGCAGTTCAATGCCGATGCACACATACCATGCCGTGCTCGTCGAGCTCCCTCAACTTCTGACGCTTGAGATTGTTCGCCGTATCGTAATGGTGGTTCGCCACGCCGCAACGCCCTTCTGGGGCCTCGCAGAGGGTTGTTGGGATCCATTATAGACCATGTAAAGTATTAACCCAAAAAGAGGAAGCTGGCGAGTATGAGATGTTGTTTCTGTCGTCTTGCAAGTGTTACGCCCCACGTGATAACGGTCGGATTTCGCGTTTCCATTTGGGGAAGAAACGAAATTTAGGCACCCCAGCGCGTCGCGACCGTGCTAAAGCGACAGCCCACTTTACGCCAAACGGGCATTAGGCGGCCATCACAGCCTCAGCTTTCGACATCGAGCAGTCTGGTTTTGTGTGCAGCATCACAACCAGTCGCCAGCGTCGCTTTTCAGGACGTAATATTTGTGGCTTACAAAATACGTCTGTCATAACTAGGAGCGAAAATGACGAGAACATTCGGTACGGCCAAACCCTGAGTATTGAGCTCGTCATTCCAGACCCTGTTTGATCTGTACAGCCTCACTTTGGCACAGAGTTAAAGCTTTTCATAGCTATAGAAATCTAAATAAAACTAACAAACTAGAGCCTGATACGATCCGAATCCTAGTGGCTACAGACAACCATGTCGGCTACGCAGAGCGTGACCCTATCCGCAAAGATGACAGCTGGCGCACCTTTGACGAGATTATGAATCTGGCCCGGACCGAAGACGTCGACATGGTCCTTCTCGGCGGCGACCTCTTCCACGACAACAAGCCCTCCCGCAAGTCCATGTACCAAGTCATGCGCAGTCTCCGCCAAAACTGCCTAGGAATGAAGCCCTGCGAGCTCGAGTTTCTCAGCGACGCCGCCGAGATCTTTGAGGGCGCCGTCGGCCACGTCAACTACGAAGACCCCGACATCAACATTTCTATTCCCGTTTTTTCCATCCATGGCAACCACGACGACCCGAGCGGTGACGGCCACTACTGCTCTCTCGACCTGCTGCAGGTTGCTGGCTTTGTCAACTACTTTGGTCGTGTGCCCGAGGCCGACAACATCAAGGTCAAGCCCGTGCTTCTGCAAAAGGGTGCCACGAAGCTAGCCCTCTTCGGCACGGGAAATGTGCGTGACGAGCGCATGTTCCGCACCTTTCGTGACCACAAAGTCACATTTTTTCGGCCCAACCAGCAAGCCGCCGACTTCTTCAATCTAATGGTCGTCCACCAGAACCACCATGCCCATACGGCAACAAGTTATCTTCCCGAAAATTTCCTGCCGGACTGGCTGGACCTGGTGGTTTGGGGCCACGAACATGAGTGTCTGATTGACCCGCAAAAGAACCCGGAAACGGGATTTCATGTCATGCAGCCTGGCTCGTCGGTGGCCACGTCGCTTGTGCCGGGTGAGGCTGTGCCCAAGCACGTCGCCATTCTGAGTGTCACGGGCAAGGACTTCACCGTCGACAAGATCCCATTGAAGACGGTGCGGCCTTTTGTGACCCGCGAGATTGTGCTTGCACAACAAAAGGAGTTCAAGGCGCTGGCAAAGAAGCGTGACAACCAGGCCGAGCTGACGCGCCGGCTTATGGCCGTGGTGGAGGAGATGATTGAAGAGGCCAATGCCGAGTACCTTGCTGTGCATGCCGACGAGAATGGTGATGCTGAAATAGATGAAGAGGACCAGCCGCAGCCGCTGCCACTGATCCGTCTCAAGGTGGAATACACAGCACCAGAAGGCGGAAACTTTGACTGTGAAAACCCACAGCGCTTCTCGAATCGGTTCGCCGGAAAAGTGGCCAACGTCAATGATGTAGTCTATTTTCACCGCAAAAAGACAACAGCTGGCAGTAGCAAGAACAAGACTAGTTTGGAGATGCCAGGTGGGCGCGATTTGAGCGCGGGCACCGAATTCAATGCGATCAAGGTGGAGGCCTTGGTCGAAGAGTACCTTGCTGCCCAGTCGCTCAAGATCTTGCCCCAGGGTGAGTTTGGCGATGCTGTCAACCAGTTTGTCAACAAGGACGACAAGCATGCCATGGACACCTTTGTGGCCGGATCTCTTGCCAATCAGCTAAAAGATCTGATGGCCCTCGGTGCCGAGGACGACGAGCTTGACGGTGCTATTGAGCGACTGCGCGACGAACGTGAGCGTCAGTTCCAGGCTGGCCAGGTCAAGAGCCGCCGACACGTTCGCAAGCTCAAGCCCAAGCCGGCTGACTGGGACTCGGACATGGAAGGGCACTGGGAAAACCACCCTGATGCCCTGTACAAGGACTCCGAGTTGGATAGTCTGGCGGACAGTGGTGCTGGATCTGTTCCTGTTCGTAGCCATACTGCGGCACCTCGCCAACCGGCCAATAGCATTGATGAGGACCTGATGATGGACGACTTTGACAGCTTGGCCCCTGTCTCCAAAACAAAAACAACGGCCTCTAGAGCAACTACGGCGCGGAAAACAGCTGCTACTACGACAGCAAAGAAGGCTACTGCAGCGTCAAAGAAAGCCGCCGCATCTGGCCGGCGCAAGGGCCCATTCGAAGGCTCAGACTCGGACTCGGACGAAGGTATGTTCATGGGCGATGCTGCGAATGCCGACGAGGACGACGACGAAATTGAAGACCCCTTTGATGATCCAGTCCCGCCAACAAAGACGACAGCTCGTCGTGGAAAAGCAGCCGTAGCATCTTCTTCAAAGGCACCAGCTGTGAAGCCGGCTGCAAGATCTACAGCAGCGAAACCAGCAGCAGCGGCCCCACGAATGCGCCAGACTACTCTCAATCTGTCACAGTCGCAAGCTCCATCACAGCCACCACCAGCATCAAGAGCTCGGGCTGCAGCGACAAGAGGAAAACAAAAGGCGGTTGAGATCAGTGCGGACGAGATCTCTGACGATGAAGATGACTTTGAGCCTGCACCAAGCAAAGGCCGCAGGAGGTAGTCCATATGATAATGTAGGCTGATTTTATTTTCATAGCATTTACGAAGATATGTGAGCGATTTGGTGTTTTGAATTCTAACATTTTGTTCATAAAACATGATAAAATGTGTTGATGTACTTCTGATGTGCGAATGAGTTGCGTTGTAACTGAGCTGATGAGCTACTGCCGCTCGATTGTTAGTAGAACGTATGTAAAAATGTGTCACGTGGGAGCCATACTTGGCACGTGATACAGCTTTAGCTTAAATGTAGCTTACCCCAGGTATTAACCTCCACTGGAAGCACCTGGAAACTGAAACTAGCCCCTCTGGCTCCAAGAACACGACTATCACGACAAACGCGCGCGCAATAACCGCCCGGCACCATCAAAACATCGACAGCATCGAACCCATCGCATTTATATCGCAACAACGATAGAAATAGGGGCAAAAGATTTGCAAAGCACGCTAGAATCGAAAAATGCTATTTTCGGCATAGGGTTCCTCCTCCCCTTCCCATTATCTGCATCGTCATCGTCATCATCGAGTCGCCACCCCTGCCTCGCCGACTCGCTCCAGCTTTGCATCTCAAAATTATCCAAATACACGAATTTCCATCATTGCTGCTTCCCCAGACACAAGTAGCCCGCGATGGGCAATATCCGCAAGAAGACAGCCGTCCGGGGCGGCGAGGGCGGTGTCAAGTTTGTCTGCGACGTGTGCAGCGCGGATATCACATCGACAGTGCGTATTAACACCGTGCCCACTATCTATCGAGCTATTTAATGCCCTTCGCACTGTACTGTCGCATCACGGCATTTTGACTTTTGGCGTATAGACTAACAATGTATACAGGTCCGGATACGATGTGCACATCCATCCTGCAATGAATACGACCTGTGCGTCAACTGTTTCGCTAAAGGCGCATCGAGCAACAACCACCAGCCGGCCACACATCCCTACCGCGTGATCGAGCAGAACTCATTTCCTATCTTTGACCAAGAATGGGGTGCTGACGAGGAGCTGCTGCTCATTGAGGGCACCGAGATGTATGGACTCGGCTCATGGGCAGACATTGCCGATCACATTGGCGGTTACCGGCATAAGGACGAGGTGCGCGAGCACTACCTCAAGGTGTACATAGAGTCGTCCAAGTTTCCGCTGCCGGAGCGGTGCAGCCCGCTTGACAACCAGTTGGCAAATGAGATCCCGCGTGAAGAATTCCAGGCTCGCAAGAAGCGGCGCATCGAGGAACGGCGCGAGGCAGCCAAGAGTGCACCGGCATTGCAGCCCAAAACCAAGCCGACGGCTTCAGTGCCGTCATGTCACGAAATTCAGGGCTACATGCCGGGCCGTCTCGAGTTTGAGACAGAGTACGCCAACGAGGCGGAAGAGGCCGTGCAGCTGATGCAGTTTGACCCGGGCGATGGCATCAACCCGCGCACGGGCGAACTTGAGCCGGAGATGGAGCTCAAGCTGACGGTCATGGAGATCTACAACTGCCGCCTGACGCAGCGTGTGGAGCGGAAAAAGGTTATTTTTGAGCACAATCTGCTGGACTACCGCGAGAACAACAAGCTGGACAAAAAGCGCACCAAGGAAGAGCGCGACCTGATGAACAAGGCCAAGCCGTTTGCACGTATGATGAACCACGACGACTTCCGGGACTTTTGCGACGGGTTGACGCACGAGCTGTTCCTCCGACAGGCAATTGCACAGCTGCAGGAGTGGCGCAGTCTCAAGATTGGCGACCTGGAGAGCGGCAACAAGTATGAGCAAGAAAAGGCGTCGCGCATTCAAAAGGCAATCCCTCTGGGTTCCATGGACCGCGAACGACTAGCCACGGCGCAGCGGAACAGCAAGAACCAGCCGCCGCCAGAACCCCCAAGCGGTGCTGCTCTGCTATTGGCTCCCGATCTGCCATTGAGCGGGCCACTGCCCAACGGTACGGCCGCTGTGGCCGATCCCGTGGAGGGCAAGGAAGCCAAGCAGGAGAAGAACGGTGCTAGCGGGGTGAATGGCGTCAACGGCGTCAACGGCACCATGGTGCTTCCCAAGAGGGAAAAGCAGCCTATTCTGCCGATTGCGGGTATCCCACAACTATCGCTGACAAAGGACAGCACCCCGGACCTGCAGCTGCTGACTCCCGATGAGATTGAGCTCTGCCAGGTTGTGCGGCTGCAGCCAAAGCCGTACCTGATGATCAAGGAGCAGATCCTCAAAGAGGCCATGCGCGGTAACGGCACGCTGCGTAAGAAGCAGGCCAAGGAGATTTGCCGACTGGATTCGCAAAAGGGAGCACGGATATTTGATTTCTTTGTGAGTGCTGGCTGGATTGGCAAGGCATGAAGAAAGAATGAACTGGGAGTGGATGTGTGTATCAGTTTTAGTTTGGCGTTTTATACTGTTTTCTGTATAGGTTAGGAGGCGTTTTTTTCGATTTCTTTTTTGTTTACAGGTGCTTTTCGAGTCTACTTTGGATAGGTAGAATACAATACAGTGATATCCCATATCGGCTAGGTGTACTGCTA
Organism: Ophiostoma ulmi; assembly: GCA_029298715.1. Taxonomy (NCBI): domain Eukaryota; kingdom Fungi; phylum Ascomycota; class Sordariomycetes; order Ophiostomatales; family Ophiostomataceae; genus Ophiostoma; species Ophiostoma ulmi. The sequence continues at coordinate 181,943 of JANSLN010000002.1, read as the reverse complement.
GTAAGATATAATTTATTGATGATATGCTGCTGAAATCAAAGTCAAGTATATGCCAGTCTATCCATCGATGCATCTCTCTCTTGCATGTGCCCATTCGGTTTGCCTGCTACCATAACATAGAGCAGCCGGCAAGGGTTTGGTGTGCGGTTAACCCAGGCGTGCTTGGTGCCCTGCTGCACAACGACCTCGCCGGCCTGGACTGTCCTCTCGTCGCCGCCATGTAGACAGACAACGACCTCTCCCGAGACGACAACGACATAGTCTACCGACATTGTGCGCCGGGTAGTGTTGTCCATTGCCTCCGAAAAGGGTATGGCTGACTGATATGGTGGTATATCGCAGAGGACAAAAGCAGCACCGTTTGGTGGGCAGTGAGATGAGGGCGGCCCTGTAGAGTACTGTGGTGATATTGTGGTAGTGTTCGAGTGTGTCACCGGTACAGCTGGTCGTCGATCAATAACGGCAAAAGAGGCGCCATCGGGACGAGGTAAGTAGGATGAGAGGTAGTCGTCAGCGACAAACACGGACTGTCCGTTTGGTGTATGGCCGGTGCGAAGAACACGGACAGTCGGTGTTGGGCTGCTACTCAGGGGGGGCGCTGTCTGATTCCGATTGTTGTAGACGTCAGCTTCCGAATCTGCGCCGCCGGCGCCGTCAGCACCGTAGATGTCGAACACAGCATCAGGCCGGAGGATGCCCAGCGCGGACGACTGCTGCAAGTAATGATCCCAGTCCTGGCCGGCCATGTTTTTTATTTCCTATGTGGGAAGAAGTGTCTGTCTCTCATGGTGATGGCCACTGCCAATATGAGACAGCACGGTTGGCGTGTTATTTAAACCAAACCAAATATATAAGCCATATGTATTGATGCGAGCATCAGGACTCTCAAAACACTATAGTCATAAAAAGTAAGAAACTTGGGTATAAGACTGACATAGCATGACAGAGTATTGGAACTGAATGCCGACCTTTAATATCCCTGGACAATATGTACGTCACATGCATGGACAGAAGTTGTGTGGCATCTGCACATCGAAATGATTCTCCGAGTTTATCCGTCCTGGTGTGCTTCAAAGCCCGCGCGAGGCTGGCAGCCTTGATATTCCAATGTGTATCTAATACACGCCAACAAGTCTAAACCAAAAGCTAGCTCGTTCTCTAACGACTTGACAAAATAAACTGAAAAAAAATCGGACGACGAGGTGCAAGTCTTATGCTGTGATTGTCGTCTACCTCGGATCATCACATTTGCACAAAGGAAACTATGAAGAGATGAAGAGATGAGAGATGAGAGACTTGATAAACAACGCAACCAGGCTCGGCGTCTATGAAGACGGGTTTTCAGAAGATGCAAATACTCCGTACGAAGTATGCGAGGAAACGAGGCCCGGACAATAGAGGAGCTTAAGGAGGACAGAGGTGAAAAAGACAAATCGAGGCTAGTCTGGTGGGCATCCGGTTGAGAGGAGAGCTACTGAGTATCTTATACAACATTTGGTATCGACAGCTTTTGCACAGCCCCCTTTAGGCTTCTACGGATGCACCCAAGTTGATAAATCCTGAGAATGCTGGACAGGTTGACGTCAACAGACAACGGCGTTGAGAAGGGCCAAGTCCCGATTGATTGATTGTGCACTCGGAGACTATCAAGATGGGTGGTAGATGAGCGATGGCATGGCCACGATACCACGATAGTGTCCGCCATCCCCATCGCGTCGTCGTATCAAAGTTGTTTCGGTGAATACGCTTGATGTGAGTGTAATAATCGTCTCTCGGGTTGTAGGTTGTCCCGAGCCAGGTTTGTCCGATGATCATCTACCACGGAAACCTATTTTTTCCGTGGAAGGGCGGTGAGAATGATGATGAAAGTCATTCTTGCAAAAACATGAAGCTGTCAATGGTGTCTTTGACAGTGCAATTAGTGTCTGTCGCTACCATCAGGTACCTTACGAGGCATATTGCGTGAAACCCCTATTCTGGCCTTCATCTGCATCAGCAACAAGGAATGCTGTGCTTCTCAAATCTGAATGGCAATGCTCAGGGCATATATAGATAATAGGTATGGTGCTCGACATCCGAGCTAACTCTGCTGTCTCGAATGTGTCGACATTACTTTTGATCTTGCGACACCCAATAGGGGAACAAATACTGTCGCAAGTGAGAGTATCGGTTCACGGCACGCCCCTTTAAAACCCAATCACCTTCGTCACGACGGCTTCAGAGACCAATAAGTGCTTCAAGACATGGAGATCGTCATTCGGGTTGAATACAACAAGTACTTACAATCAGAGAACAACGTATGAAGAAGTGACACGAAGAGATTAAGCCAAGACGCGGTGATTCTAAATAATGAAGATGTTGGATCGCGTTTGAGCTAGTGTTATGCTACAGCTAAGGCTGACTATTCAAGACTAAGACAGGGATAAAGAAGGACGCCACGGTGAGATTTGGTGATGATAAAAGTACCATTAGCAGTAGCAATAGCTGCATAGAGATGGCAGATTAATTATGGCTGCCCCCTGAAACGACAGCTACAGTCCTTTTATTTACGTGGTCATCTCTTCTGGCAGACTGCTCTACGCCATTTCTCAGCTTTCCCATCTCCGTGTCCATCTCAATCTCTCAATACGAGTGGCAAAGTACAGAGATTTAAAGCCAAGCAGCACTACATGCCCAAAGAAGACTGGCGAAGCGAGAAGAAAGAATGGTGGCAGACTGAAACCAATAGTAGGGTCTGTATAGAAACAAGCTTAAAATGTTTGTCCAACTAGAGCCCAAAGAAGTCTACGGTGTATTAAAGACTGGGAATAGGGATGCAACGGCTTGGCAGGCAGCGATCTTTACTTTTTACTGGATATGGAAAACGAGGAAACCGATATATTTGCATGTTCAAAAGACGCGAGAAATACACCAATATATACAAAATCAAAATCAAAATCAAAATAAAAGTAGAGAATATCAAGGACGAGGGTTCCAAAGGACCCCTGCGGAACACTCTCCGCTATGCAGGTACAACTACTAGATCCAGGTACAGGCACCACTCACTTGCATCTGATGGAGCTCTCCCTCCGGCCGCTGTCTCGCACAGAATGCCCTTCTAGGGTGTCTCCAGTCCCATGCATGCCCGCTCATCTCCCGCCCACCTATCTTCCCTGTCAACCTTGTCTAGATTGCCTCGATTGGCCCGAGCTTCTCCTCATCGTTGGGTCAGACGTTACATTTGCATTCTTTGTTGGTCTCTGTCTCGTCCCCAATGTAAGACCTAGCACTGATCAAGACTGATCAAGATTGATCAAAAAGGGATTCAACAGCACATTGCACTCGACATGGGTAGATAAACCCCCTCTCCCCGGATTCTTTTGAGTTTGATTTTGATTTTGAATCCTCCTTTTCACAGTAGCCCTGACTTGACTCGCTCCCTCGATCTCTCTTTTTCATAATTCACAACACCAATCCACCACGACCATGAAGTACATTCTCGCCTCGCTGGCCGCCTCGGCCGTCTCCGTCTCGGCTCTCGAGCTCTTCCCCGGCCACCAGTACATCAAGCGCGACTTGGCTGCCCGCCAAACTGCCGACAGCTCGGATAACAGCTACGCCTGTGCCACCGTTCTCCAGTCCGCTTACGACGGCATACCCTCCGCGCCGCCTGCCATTGTTTCATACCTCGAGACCGCCACAGTCGGCAACATTTGCTCTCACACCTACCCGGCCAACATTGAGTCGGCTGTATCGTCGTACGTGTCCGAGGTCCAGGTCTGGTACACATCGCACAGCGCCGAGATTCAGAGCGCTCTGAGCGAGTGTTTGATCTCTAGCGGCGTTGGCGAGACTACCTTTGACAGTGATGTGTGCCCGACCGCGCTCAGCGAGGGCGGCTCGGGCGGCGGTACTGCTGCCACCACCACGGCCGACGATGCCAGCGTTACCGAAGCCACCACCACGGCCGACAACGCCAGCGCCACCGAAACCACCACCACGGCCGACAACGCCAGCGCCACCGACGCCACTACCAAGGGCACTACCAAGGCCACCACCACTGGCGGCGCTACCACGACTGCTGCTGCCGGTACCACTGGCACCACTACTGCTTCGGGTTCCACTGCCACCAACGCCGGCAACCGTGAGACTGGCGCTGTTGCTGCTGCCGCCATGGCCGTTGTCGGTGTCCTCGGTGTCGTCGCTGCTCTGTAAATATAGTTAGATGTGTACTCTCGATATCATTTATAACTGGCTACTTAATCTAATGCACCAATCAATATTTTTTTTCCCCTTAACAATATACATTCTTCAACAGCTTCATTTAGCAATGGCTATATAATGTCTACTTGAATTCTGCCACCAGTCTGTTATTCAGAATGCCCTCGGGAATATATTGTCCAAATGCTGTCGTGTGCGCCCATGGCTTCAGCGTGGTTTTGTTGTGAATTGTTGCCGCAAAGCAGGTGCTCCATCCAATGCGAGGAAACTCTCGGTTGACATCGGCCTTGGTGTCGGCGTGCACGAGTCCAGGATTGCCACCCATGTTGTCGTATATTCTGAGAAACGTAATTGTACCTGTTACACCCAGGTCCTGGTGCCGTATGATGGCCTCGGCTACAGCTTCAGCTTGGGCTTTCGGTGCAGATGGCTGCAGCTTGTTCCCAACAAGATCAAGCGCAAGAAGTCCGCCGTAAAACTCAAAGGAAAGCCGTGTGGCACGTAGGTTCTCGTGAGTCGTTCCGACGTTGTGTAAAAGGGTAGACAACGCGAGGGTCGAGCGTGAGAGCATCAACGCCTCGGCAGGGAACTGCTGCTCGAGCATGGCAGCGGCAAAGTAATACATGGGTTGTATGTCTGCGGTGCAAACTTATCTTGAGCATATACCTGCACTTGCTGGATAGGAGGGTCGCTAGGGAAGCTGATGTCTTTGACTAGTAGAGGCTGCAGCTCAAGGATGAAATCTTTCCCTAGCAAGATTGCTCAAGGGTCACGGGCTATCGCCGTCCAGTCATATATTTCTTTAGCCACTGTATGTATTTAGAGAGGGTTTTGATGATGATCAAGGTGATCATCCAGACTCAACACCTCGAAAGTTGGAGTGTATATACTCAGAATATGTCACACGTGAATAGTATCATAAATACAATGACTGCTGCTGCGTACTGATTTCGATTGCGATAGTTCTATTGGTGCCAATGAACAGATCCAGATCAACATCGTTACACCCATTTATCATACGGTCTTTGCATGTGCAGTGCTACAGTGCCGCAGTGCCGTCTAATGCATGACTGCATCGTAAACCTGGGGTAGTGCGGCTCCGGCGATTGGCCAACGTCTGCCACTCAAACTGTTTATTTTTTATTGAAGTTTTTTTATTCTGTACAACTAAAGAAAATCTCACCTCGTTTCATCATGCTAGCCGACCTTGACCAAACTTCATTTCCCAATTATTAATTCAATTTATAGGAATCTGACTTTTCAGCAGCGCAATCTAGTATTCTATTATTTATAATATACAGAGCTGGAACTAGTTCATTAATCATTAACTACTCATCGCACATGGCCATGGTGTAGGCGGCGTCGAATTCAAAGGAAGACATCTCGCGGCCATCAGGCATCACGACTGTCTTGTCCATATCCACATCCGTGGCATATGCAGCTGGCTTCCGGCTCTTGACTGTGTACCACACCCGTAGCCAGTACATTTTGTTGATCTGGCTCTCCAACGTACGCTTTCTCTTGCCGCCTGCGGTTGTTCCGTCGGCATCGTCTCGTCTGTATGCATACTCGTCGGCCGATTTCAAATGGTCCTCGAGCTGCTGAGTGAGCCCGACAACGTTGATACACCGCCGCACCTGGTCCTGATTCCAGTCGACGTCATCAAGCTCCAACAGACGCGTGAGAGTAAATGCAGTGTATGAGAACTGCGGCCCGATCAATGACATAGGAAGTGCTCCGATGACAGAAACGGGGATGGCTGTATAGGCGTCGAAATAGTCTGTCGCTGCTTGCAAGCAGCTCCAGAGAGCTTCAGTTCGCGGCCGGTCGTTGGACATGGACATGCTGCCTGATTTCGCGCCCAGTGCCGGCTCGTAGAGGCGGACCATGACCGAGTATAGGTGTACCCAGAAGTAGCTGTTTTGGCGTACAAGCTGCGGCTGGCTGTCGGCGAGTGACGTCAGCTCCTTGCGCAGAGACGCCATAGTCACAGACAAGGGAGCAAATACGCCCATGCCCATGCCCGTTCCCAAAGCGGGCGAAGAGGTGCCGTTACTGCTACTGAACAGGGTCGACTCGATTTGCTGTGCTACCTGGCACACCTTGGCGAGGGCTACAACGAGTTCATCCGACTGGTAGTCTCGCGCCGCCAACAACCGATCGCAGCAGTCCGTCATGTTCTGTGTAAAGGAGAAGACAGGAATCCGACGACGGCCGGGACTGCGGCTCCTGTTCCGACTGCGCCGCGTGACCAGTGACATCATGGAACAGATATACGAGCAGCCCAAAACCGACCGTATCTCATCCAGATCATAAATTTGCTCGTCCAGTTGCAAGTCGTAGACGATGCCAAGGGCGAGCTGCGCGAGAGGTGTTGCTATTGAAACTGACGTTGATGTTGAAGTTTGGATTGAAGCTGAAGCTGTAGAATCCTTTCCATCGGTCAGGTCGCAAAGCCAGGCTACATACAACAGGAGAGACTGTAGCAGCTCGACACTCTTCTCACCTCGAACCACGACACGCTGCGCAATCTGTTCGCGTATTAGCACTTTCGCTTCCGCCAGTGCATTGGAATCTGCACCGGCCGACTGCGGGTATGCAACTAACACAATCAGTCGGAACAAAAGCGGGCTTTGGCGGGACAAGTCGTAGGCGCTTAGGTCTGGTGGAATGGGCACAAATGGAAAGTGCGGTAGATAGGTCCGGCGGTATTCCGAAAGGGCGGCATCGGCATCGTAATACGACAACTTGATGCCGGGTGCGATATCCATCAGTGGCTGTTCCATGGGCGCCACAGACATGATCGGAGGAAGCGTAACGTTGGCATTCCCATTTCCATTGCTACTGCTGCTGCCAATGGTGCTGACATTGGAGCTGGCAGAGTAGTGAGGGTGCTGGAGAAGAGACGAGGTGGCTGATGATCGCGGCGACAATGACACTGGTGGTGGGTAGGGGGGAAGAAGGTATTGTCGTGAAGGTGGGCGCTGTGGCTGTTGTTGTTGTTGTTGTTGCTGCTGCTGCTGTTGCAGTAATGTTTGTCCTTGAGACTGTTGTGGCTGAGGCAGGCGGTATTGTGAGTACTGTGATGGTGTGGTAGGTGGTGGCAGAGTGCTCTCTGCTCTGTCGCCCCGAGTGAGAGAGGATGATGTTGGTGCCGGTGAGACAGGTACACTTGGTGGTAGTGGAGGAAGAGTGAGTTTGTTATTCGGCAGTGGGAGCTGCTGCTGTTGTTGTTGATACTGAGGTAATTGCTGGTGCTGTTGCTGTGGGTATGATACGGGCGATTGTGATGATGCTGACGGCACACCGGCTGATGGTGGAGATCCCCACCGCTCGGCACGATCGGATGATGTGAGAATATAGTTTTCGGGTGACGGCACGGACGACTGGGCTTCAGTCTTTGTCTCGCCCAACGATGACGACGACGCCGATAAGAAAGCCTCAGCTGTCGGTGGTGTTGGTGTCGGGGTGGATGTTCGGGATGCGAAGAAGTCGCCAGATCCGGATGGTGTTGATCCGTTCCCTGGCGTCAATGTCGCACCGGTAGCGGATGCTGTGGATGCTTCTGTTGCTCCAGGTTTTTGGTCCGTTTTTGGTCCGGTCTTTGAGATATGCTTGCTGGCAGTCAACAGTGACATGATACCGTCAATTTTTTGCTCGAGCTGGCCGACACGGGTAGGGTTGCCGCGCCTTGGTCCGCGTGGCTTGAGATTGGGCAGGACACATTCTGATCGGCTGCGTGCACAGCGCTCACAGGGTGCTTCACCGGGTTCTGACGGCCAGTTGCACTTGAGCTTGGAGATGCTGCATCTGGCACATGCGCGGGGCCGGAAGCGAGGCACGTCGCCGCCCGATGCCGAAGATGACTTGGATGCTTTGTGAGATTTTGACGTGTGGTTGGAGGTGTGAGTATGAGATTGACTTTGATTTTTGGAATGATTTTGTGAATGATTTTGTGAAAAATTATGATTATTTGGTGTATGTGATGCTGCCACTGGTGACCCGGCCGAAGAGGAGGGCGTAACAGTCTGTAGGGCGATTTCGGACATCTCAAGCTCAACGGGGTGGTGTTGTGTTAGGGGTCTTGCATGTGCGCGGTGTTGGTTGAAAATGAATGAGAGAAAGATGAGAATATACAACACTTCTTTTTTTTTGTTGGTTGCAGTTGAAATGATGTCGTGGCCAGAAAGAAGTTACAGTAGCAGTATTGTGATATTGGGACAGGACTGGATAATACGAATAGACTATCGCGTGTTCGGGTTAATTGGCATATATCGAGGTTGTACTATTTGACACTGCGGGTGGCTCGGGACCTGCGGACAAAGCTAGAGTGTATATCCGAATGTTGTGTACCTGTAGTATAAGGAACGCTGTAGGGAATTAAAACAAAGGAATCAAGAAGAAATGCTAGACATGAGAAAAAAGGTTCCGTGCAGCCCTATTTCGAGCTGGTTGATATCTCTGCCAAGCCGGGTAGTTTATATTTTATTTTATTTTATTTCTCGGGGTCAGTTGGGGACATAAACAGCCGAGATCAAGAGGGTGGAATAAAATCATGCGGGTGGTGTAGCTGATCAAGGGATTCCTAATCACAGGGACACGGATAAAGTCATACAAAAATGCATGAAGGGCAGGCAGCAGAATAACAGTGATTACACATAAACAAGGTGTCTTACGAAATGGCCAGCTGGAACAAGCATCAAGCAACCGAGGAAGACAGCAAGTCTACGATCCTCTTGGCCCTTAGTGTAGAAAAGGCGAAAAGCGAGCGAGCGAGAGTTGTTTCATACCCAATTTAAACAATTAATTACAGTAATAAGTTATATAGTGTGCACGGATGGGATGGTGGGCTTCCCGGGGTGTCTACAAAACCCGGGCAAAGTGTAAGTTTAGAGAGAGAGTGGCATGGACTTGGCAATACTCCGTAGTCCGGAGGTAATGGAGAAGGATTCAGGATTCAGGATTCAGAACTTGTCTTAGAGAACGTATGGTAGGAGTCCTCGATCTGAGGTTGAGGTAATTCTATATTGTAAATTCAACCCGATTGGAGCAGCTCTTCTTTGTCATCAACACTTCGTACGAACTTGACATTCGTACTAAAGAATGCTACTGCTAGACCTGAATCGTCTGTCGGAAGCTGCGGATATAATGCAAAGGCGGGGAGGCGCAGCACAGGTAGAATCCAGACAGATGGAGAGATAGTATGATTAGTGCTATAAGTACTACTATGAACCATTTAGTGTGTCCAAAGAAAAAGATAATCGGAGACGCAAGGGTAAAACTAAATAAACGAGAACAGGGGTGCATGGATGTTTGGATACTGTATTACTGTATCACACGCATAAGACGGGGTGATGAAGTGCTAGAGTATCCCGAAGTACTTCGTAATAACACTTTGAACAGCGAAACCCGAGATGGGAAGCATACTCCGTAGTCACAGTAGTATTCAGAGAACTGGCGCTCAGGTGCTCAAGAGACAGAGACAGTGGCCTGTGCTAGGGAGTAAAAGTGGTTCGGCTCGTCGGTTGGTACGAGAAGAGCCGAAGTCCGAGACGATACAAAAAGGATAGCAGACACGGGAAATACGGCGGTGCTAACATGAAGCCGCAAAAGTTAAATGGCAGAGATTATGAGCACTGTGGAAGTGCGGAAATGTGGAATGTTAAAGTGTAGAAATAGAGATTATCACCTGTTGATTGTAGGCTCTTGTAGGCTCTTAATATACTTAATCGATATTACGTGCTGATTCTTTCGGAGTTGTGAGCAGAGCGGAATAAGAGGGAATAAGGGGGTGGATAGCTGCTATTCCGGCTGATCTGAGGACCAATCGGGCGGTGCCGTCCAGGATTGAGGTATCAAATAATGTATGGGAGAATATAGAATCTACTCCGTAGCAATAAAGAAAAGTATGAGGATAGGCACTGCTTTATATTTATAGATGGATAGTCAGGTACACAGGACCTTTGCGACGGTGATTGCAATCAGCACAACTCGGCATGCTCGCATAGAAACCACCCCTGGCATCTCTCGGGCCGGTCAAGATACGGAACGTCCGGAAGTGTAAATAGGGATGTTCAGTAACGAGCCCGACTGTGTAAAAGTAAAGTAATTATTAGTAGTTGTCATATCAACTGAATATTGATGCATTTGCATGATAGATGAGTGGGATGCGATGCCGAAAAGAAGATATAGTTTACAAGACTACATCGTATTCACGCGAGGCATGAGCGAATAGAGGGCGGGTGTTTACAAATCGGAAAGCCACCTTTAACATTATGTAACTCTGTTATGCAGCTTATTGATGAGTAGCTCTCAAATTATAGTCGACAGATTGAATATTATAAACGCGAACTCGTCTTTGGTTTCATCGATGCTCATTCCGAACACCAGGGCTCCTATATAGACCAAGAAATCAAGCAAGTCGCGACATTTCATGTTGACATTAGACGTCAGAGTATGGCAAGTGGGAAGTAAATTATTGTCAGGCTCAGCTAAGGTAGATTATCGGAATTTCCATTGCTCATCTGGGTACTGCCTTGACTTCCTCGACGGCCTCGGCTGCCGTCAACTTATATTATGCCACTGCCGACCAGCTTCCGTGTCGTCGCGAGACTCGATTCGACCGAGAACTTGGCCAGCCGCTTGTGCTCGGCCTCGGCGGCGCGGTAGGCCGCACTCGTCGCACGCGCATCCTCGCCTGTCAGTTCGGGGTGCTTCCATGCAAATGCATACGTCACAAACAGGTTGTTGGGTGCATCGCCACCGATAATGTTCCAGACCTGGCTGCCGTTTTCAAGCTCAAAGTCGACGCGGTGTGGCGGCAGCTCGCGGCACACCTCGACGACCTCGGTGGGCTGGCCGCTGACAGCACCCTGCTTGAACGTGACGCGCCTCTTGATGATACCGCTTTCCGGGTCTTCCGACAAAATCTCGGCCTTGTCGATGGCGGCAACAAACTCGGACGGCCGACGGATCTTGTGCTGGAAGGCCTTGTAGAGCTGTTCTTCGGTGAGGATGGGTCCGGCGATACCCGGTGGGTTAACGGGGGCAGTGTGGGCGAGGTGGATGGTTGTCATTGTGGAAGAGAGTATTTCGGAAGGCTGGCTGTTGTTCTGTGTACTGTCTATGTCAGTATCACATCTAGTATATCTGGCGCATCCGGATTATCAAACTCACTATTATATTCACTCTGTGTGTTGTGCAATACGCTTCTTTACACTTTTGTTATCATAGGCATCGACTTATATATACATGAACAGACGGAGAAGTTTGGGGGATGTTATATATCGTACGAAACGATGAAACGCTGCAGCATCAGCCCATGTTGCCTCCGATCACAGCACTGGTTACGACACCCAGTTGCTCTTGCCATTTGTGTGCTGGCTTTACGGGCTCTGCTGGGGAAATGTGATAGGAGGGAGGCCACCATACGACCATCCGCCAGTAGATACAAGAAGCGAAGGGAGCCATGGTGACACTGTTTGCCTGTTATCACTCGGCATGTGTTTAGCCGACTCAGGCTGTAGCACACTACACTTTTGTGAGATAATGTCATATCGAAAGTCATAATTCACTTGCGGTTTCTAGTGTCTTCTTCAGTAAATAAGAAGTCTTCTCGCACTTATGCTGAGCAGTATACTCGACGGTTATGACTGCTTGCATATTCTTTAACGTTTCTAGCAGCATCATCAACCTCATTAACTTTGTCGACCTCATCGATACTACACGCACATCACACATCACTCTTGGGGAAGTCCGTTATACAAGTAGAATAATTATCGCCAAAGCCATGAGTGACCCGTAAGGTCAGACAAGGTCAAGTGATGCGTTGAGTAACATCAGCGTCTTGGTTGCTACGTCTAGCTCGTCGTATATCACTGACTGGCGGCTTTTTCCGACTCGTCATTCGTTGAATGTCATTTTTTACATACAGCTGCATAGCAGTGTGGGATGCCACTCATTGAATTATTGTGAGGATTTATGGTGTCAGAAAATTATTATGTCCCAGATTTTTCAAAAAAAAAATAAAAGAGAAGAAACTAAGAATCACACCTTAAACTATATTCAACTTTTCTTTACTACTTTCGGACCGAGACCGATCGCGACGTGCAGATTCCATTTTTACCCGTCCGCACAAGGTGGCCTGCATGCAGACTGACTTGTTGGTATTGTCGATCCGATTGTCCGGTTCCAATCACACTTTGAAAAGGACTGCATGGACCTATGAAGAAAAGAACCGTCAGCACGGCAGAGATGATATGACTGGCATATTGGCACTGAACAAGGAATGTAATGGCAACTACACAATCTGCATTTCCCTCACTTCACACGAATCAAAGAAAGTCAAGTCAAGATCCGACACAATTTCCGTCGGAGTCACTACACTTGCCGGCCCAAATGTGCCGACTCGCCAAAAGCTATCATCGGTGCTACCCTGGTGCACAATGAGTCCGCACGGCATGGCATCTTCCCCCTCGTACTCGATGCTGCCAATGAGCACCAGTGACAGCTTTTGTACCCAGCTCTGGCCTGGGTCTGCTGGGTCTGGATTGGGGAAAAAGTCAAAATCGTAGCTAAAGACAAATGTGCCAGCTGGTTGCTTGATGCAAAAGTTGCCGACGTCTGCCAGTCTATCCGCGTCATCGCCGTACGGTAATAGACAGCATCCGAGAGCGAGCGGGTAGAAGCGTGCTCTGACACTGAGTACCGCACTGGCAAGTTTGCCAAAGGCGTCCAATCCGAGGCCGGCCAGCGTCGTCTGGGCATCGAGAGCATAGCATTCTTGTCCTATACTCGGCGCCGGGCCCTTAGCGGGGAAAAGATTGCATGCACCGGGGCCAAAGCTTCTTACTTTGCTCACTGATGCTCCTGTCCTGCTAGATCGTCCGATCCAGCTCCATGAAGGGCCAATATACTCACTGCGACCTTTAAGGGCAACAACTAGCTGGTCAAGCGAACTCTCCAGCCGGTCATCGAGCTTCCAGAATAGGCCGGCTACCAGGTCGTTCCTCCACAGTCCGGCCACATACTCATCATTGAGGGCAGCACCAAACATGTGTGCAATACCCGACAAGGCCGGCAGCGAGTCGTTGAGATTCGTTGCCATTCTTCCTGAAAACGGTCTGACGACGTCGAGATACCAACTTTTATATACGTCGCTAGAATCAGCAGTGAGCAGGCTCTCAGCAGACCGAAAAAATGGCTTTTCTTGGACGCGGCCATATTCCCATACGAGCGTCTTGCTACAGCTAAAGTAGACGCCGGAATTGGCAAAGAGAGCCATACGTGGCGACATGGCAGCCTCCTGAAATGTCCAGGCACGCGTGATCCATGACGCGCTGCTGAAATCCAGCTGCGCCCAAGTCTCGCCTTTTCCACGATGGCCTTGGACTGGAGAGCAGCCCGGGCCTATCTGGTAGCATTCTATGTCTGTCTCTTCCTCATCACCGCCTATCTCGTATGTATCAAAAGGGATGACAGCACTCTGCGTGGCTTGGACAGAAGCAGTCAGGAAGCTAGAGTGGCACGATGCCGTCTTTAGATTGCAGATAGTCAGATACGAGTGGCCATAGATCATGTGCATGAGCGCTGATTCGCGTTCCCAGTCGGCGACGTCATTTTGAAGTATACAAAGCGCATCGATCCAAAGATAGCTGACGCCTAGTGCTCTCGTGACGGCCACTGCATCTTTCTGCACAGCAGACATGGTCGTCATCGGAAAGTCGGCCTGCAGTTGAACGACTGACTCCTGCGTCAGTCGCAGCTGTGCGAGCCCTTCCTCTCTGGTGCCCCAGCAGTAGCTAAGGGTGGTATAGCGCTCTGCAGCTGATATCGGCTCGACGTGGGTATCGACAACCCTCAACGAGTTACCACGCACGTCGATAAGCCTGCTGGGAACAAAGCCAGTGGCTGATGATATAGTGGTGTGTGCGCAGGTGTCTAAGCACTCTTGGATATTGGGTGTGAGAAAGTCCAGGAGTAGGTCCATGGAGCTAGCGTTCATAATTGGTGGCGGTATCCGTAGCCTCCAGTCGTAGTCTCCGTCTTGGTGTGTCGGGTCTATCCGTCCGAGCGGCCAGAAAACAGCCCGTCCTGAGACCCAGCGAGAATAGGTCCTGCCGTCACAGCGCTTGGCTATCCGCGGATCGCAAAAGGCGAGAGACGCTTGAAGAACCCATCTTGTTACCAAAGGCTGCGTTCTTCTCTGTGACATCATAGGATACGAGTCCCAAAGGTATTCCAGACGAACCCTAACAGCATCATATGACGGGGGATCGGGTCCGAGAGATGCCAGTATGGCAAGCTGCAAGAGCTGGCAAAAGACACAGTTTCCGTCTAGCTCCACAAGCGACGGCAACGATGCTTGCAGATAGTAGTCGCACTCGTAGCGATGCTGGCCATCGTCACTGTTATGAGAGTAGACGCCGGCCGGGTTCGAGGGTGTTTTGGCCAACGGCGACTGCGCGAGCACAGCCTCGGGGTCATACTCGGGATATTGGTAACCAGGCAACAAGAGCCCATAGCAGCACCGAATACACAGGCGCATCATGAGGGCATCAGGAGGGCATCATGACATTGTCGCGTGCCAAACTTGAGCCCGACTGCCTAGCTGCCTGTCTTAGTGCTAAAAAAAACAGCTGCTAAACAGGTTCGTCGGGCTGCGACTTGATGAGTGATGACGCACAGGCCCGTTCTGGCTTGGTGCTTGGGTGAGTGGGTCCTGTGGCCCTATACGTAGTCTTGGAAGCTTCAGCTGCTTTCATCTCTTGTATTTCGTCACGGGCTTGCAGCAGTCTCACAGGCTTCTGACACGCAGAGAGGTAGAGTGGTGGTGCATTCTTTGCGCTCAAGGTCGGCCCCACAGTACCCAAGACACAGCCCAAGGAGTGCCAAAAATGGCTCTATGAGTATTATTGGAAGGTGCTTTTGATGCTCTAGCTCTAAACACCACAGTCAGCCAGCAGCCGCCCACCTCTTTCTTTTCCAGGTCCCCACTTATTTGTCCCTCTCTCGTCCACTGCCGTCCACTCTTTTTCCGCTCCTGCCTCTTTTTCCTCCACCTTACACGTTTCCCACCTTTTGCCTCTCTCACCTTCCCCGTCTACGTCGTCATCTTTAGTCTCGAGATAGTGCTTTCTTTCTCTCTCTCATTTTCCCTCCCTTTCTTGCTTCCTCTATACTCCGACCGTCTTCATCACGAACTCGCCATCTCGACTTGTAGTCACCCCGCAACGACTGTATACCTGCTATCCACCATCTCTACTGCTTCTACGCACTTGCAGCACCCCGCTTATCTGTTCATTTGCTCTGTCGACCTCGACTTCATCTCCAGCTTCACTTTCACTTTTTTTCGGCTTCACCTTTTCACCAGCCCTCTACAATGGCTCCTCCTCCTGCTGCGAGCTTGCCGCTCACTGAGCGTCTGCTCACTCTTGCAAAGACCCTCCAGTGTGCGTTTCTCTAATCACTTTCTAAAGGCACACCTCAAATATCATGGATATCGTGGATAGTGAAAATCGTGAATAGTATGCTAACATTTCAGTCGGCTGGTTCGTCGGCCACCTCACCTTGATCCTCTGCACACTGCGCTACTCCCTGTCCTGGTTCCGCTTCAACTACTATTCCTTTGCCGCACGCTCTTCGTACCGCCTGGCCTTTGTCGCCGCCGCCGCTACCTACGGTATCGTCGTCTACAAGACCTTCAAGGCCCAGGCCAAGGCTGGCCGCACTCCCAAGGGCGTCGCCGGTGTTCTGGCCCTCCTGACTGACGAGAACGTCCAGTACCTGCGTATGTCTCCTCTACTCATTCCAACCAATACAATATTCACAGCTGCTAACTATACAGTGATTGCTCTTGTCTGGCTTTATTCGCGCCAGTTCATCTTTGCTATGCTCCCCTACACCATCTACTCCATCTTCCACGTCGCCACCTACACCCGCACCAACCTGATCCCCACCATCGCTCCCGTCGCTGCCCCCGCCGCTGATGCCTCTGGCGCAGCTGCCCGTCCTCCTGCTCACCCGGTCGCCGAGATTATTGGCAGATTTGTCAAGCAGTACTACGACTCGTCCATGTCCATTGTCGCTCTGCTCGAGATTGTCCTCTGGTTCCGCCTGTTCCTGTCGGCCATTACCTTTTCCAAGGGCTCGTGGATCCTGATTTCTGTCTACTCGGCTTTCCTGCGCGCCCGTTTCGCCCAGAGCACGCACGTCCAGAACGGCTTTGCCCAGATCGAGGCCCGCATCGATAACCTGACCGGCGCCCAGGGCATCAACCCTACTGTCCGCAACGTCTGGGAGCAGACCAAGGCTGTTGTGCGCCAGGGCTACTCTGCCACTGAAGTCGGCAAGTACGTCGGTGGCCAGGCTGCCCGCAAGACCGAGTAAGCGCTTGCAGTGTTTACGACAACGGCACTGTTCCTAGCACTCAACAGCGGCACTGAACCGGCTCTGAACCGGCTCTGAATCGGCACTGAACAACGACATTGAACAACGAAACCTGATCACATTCACATGACAACATCATGCTGTATAGAAGTTGACCAGTTACAATGTGGAGATCGCTTGTCCACGATTCGTTTCAAACCTCTTTGAGCGTATTGACTCGAGGAACCAAGGGGAATGGGGGATTGGGAGGTAAAGAAGAAGAGAGTTGAGAGAAGGGGTGGAAAATTAGAGAGAAGAAGCTGGGGAATGCGATGGATGGGAAAGGACGAGACCTGGCTTGTATTTGCGATTTTATTGTTATAATTGTTATAATTGTTTTTATTGTTTTTATTGTCTACCCGTTTCCTTACTGCTTATCTGCGTCACACTTGTGGTATACCACTTTTGTTTTGAGTTTGTTTCTATTATTTCTTATTGTTAAGTTACAACTTGAGTTTCTACGTGTCTACGTGTTTGCCGTCGCCTAGACGTATCTTTGGGTCGTCTTAGTCAGCCGGAGTTGTGGTCTGTCGCCTTGTTCACATCGTGGCTTAATGAGTTGTCAGAGCGTTATGGAGTTGCTACTGAATCATTGACCTATTAACTACATTACAAATCGCCAAATTGTTGAATCACTGAACCGGTGCCAAAGGGTTACAGCGTGGCATGTGAATGACGCACAGGAAATTGGCTCCCTGTCGTCTACTAATTCGGTATATTTAAACTTAATAGCAATATTAAATACTTAAATGCCAATCGGACTGGCGCTACACCAAAAACGCCTGGACTACGTCGTAATTGGCCGCAAACATAGGCGACTTGCCTAAGCCTCAGCGCTCTGGCCCGGCTGTGACGCACCAAAAAGGGAGCACTAATGACGTCGTCCATGCGCTGTCCCATGCTTGTCCATCTCCTGCGCTTGTTGACTCGTGCTCCTGATCAACTCATGCTTACTTTTCTTCTTCTCTCCTTAAGTTCCTTTAGTTCCTTTAGTTATTTCCTTTGTTCATGCATTCATACAAATCAAACTCCTCTACTCCCCAATAAACAACATGGCCTCCCTCCTCCGGCAGATCGTCGCCGGTCCGCGCGCGCGCCACGAGGAGACCGGCCTCGATCTCTGCTACGTCACCGACGACATTATCGCCATGTCTGGCCCGTCGCAGACCTACCCGCAGCTCGCATACCGCAATCCCCTCGACCAGCTTGTGGCCTTTCTCGACAAGAAGCACGGCGAGAACTGGGCCATCTGGGAGTTTCGCGCAGAGGGCACCGGCTATCCCGACGAAGCAGTCTATGGACGGATCCGACACTACCCCTGGCCAGACCACCACCCGCCGCCGTTCAAGCTGGTCCCAATGATCTTGGACAGCATGAAGGAGTGGCTGGGTGAAGATGACGCGCCCAATTCTACAGAGACTGCTGAGACTGCCGAGACTGCCGAGACTACAAAAACTACAGAAACTGCAACTACAGAGGACACCCCCAAAAACAAGCGCATTGTGGTGGTGCACTGCAAGGCAGGCAAGGGCCGGAGTGGAACGATGGCATGCGCATACCTGATTGCTCAACGGGGCTGGACTGTAGAGGACGCGCTTGCTCGGTTTACATCACGACGGATGCGGCCGCAGTTTGGGCCGGGCGTCAGCATAGCATCGCAAGTGCGATGGATAGGGTATATTGGGCGATGGGCTAGGGCCGGTAAGCCTGCATACCCAGGGATCCCAAAGGCTGCCACACCAGCCGAAGCTGCGGATGCCTCTCCTGTGTCACCAGTTACGACGAAACCGCCAGATACTCCAGCGTCTACAAACATCAACACTGCTGCTGTTGCTGCTGAAGACTCGGAGGGCGACACTGAAATCCTCGAGATACATGTCTGGGGTCTTCGCACTGGGGTCAAGCTGTCGGTGGAGGGCTACATTGAAGATGGCCGCAAGATCCACGTCTACCACACCTTTCGCAGCAACGAGCGGTACGTCATCGAAGGCGATGCTCCCAGCGGTGGTGGCATTGCCGGCTTGGTGTCTGAGGTATCCGGCAAGCCACAGCCTGCAGACTACAAGACACCATCGGATCCATCAAGTCCAACAAGCCCGGCAGACGCGTCTACACCATCAACACCATCGGCACTCGACGGCACCCTCATCAACGGCGGGAATGTCGACATTCAAAAATATAAGCAAAAGGAAGCCAGCCCACCCAGCCGCTCCCCATCTCCGCCCACCAGCGGCGAACCAGGCGGCCGTGCTGTGCTCTTCAAGCCCGACACACCCATCCGTGTGCCCGGCCGCGATATCAATATTGCCATTGAGCGGCGCAACAAGCCGGGCGCGTCCTACACCTCGCTCAAGTCGTTCACCAAGGGCCTCACCATGGTGACGTCAGTCGCCCACTTTTGGTTCAACACGTACTTTGAGGGCAACGGTCCCGAGCAGCAGGGCAAGCCCGACGACAACGGCGTCTTTGCTATTGACTGGGACCAGCTGGACGGCATCAAAGGCAGCACAACCAAGGGGATGCGGGCGGCCGAGCGGATTGCTGTCGTGTGGCGCTCGACAAATTCGCTCGGCACAACCCCTGACGAAGGGGTGCATGCGGCCAACTGGAAGGGCGACAACAAGGAAGACCCTGATGCCAACAAGAAGCTTGGCCTGCGGCTCGAGGATCCGTCGAGTGCAGATGTGAGCCGGGCCAGTAGTGTGCAGGGCGACGCCTCCGACGGCGCCAGCCGCACAAACACACTCGACGTGCTGGCCGGAACAAAGACGAGCAGCCCCGAGGGCGGCGTACTCGATGGTTCGACATGAGATTTACGCAGTCGACCGTATTTTTGTTTCTTTTTTATTCTTTATTCTTTTTTAGAGTTATTTTATGGCGTTTTGTTTATGTTCAAAATATCACGGGCAGCGTTGCATTTGCTTCTTTCTTTCCTCTTGTTCTAGAAATCGTTTGCTGTCTATATTTATACACGCGAATTTGAATATTGATCTTGAAATAAATCTATCATTTAAACTCAAGCTTACTTCATCAACGGTTGTAGTATTAGTAGAGTGACAGTTTCGAAGATAGGGGGTGCAATAAGAAACGTACGGATGTGCACGCTTCGACGGACGGAAACTCGTCATCTTGAATTTCTTCCTGATCATAACTAGTATAACAGTAAACGATGAATATTTTGTGATTGTTGGCTCTAACCAAATGTTTGTCTATCTATATGTTTATTTGCCTATTAATTTATTTATTAATTCACTTATTAATTTACTTACTTATTGATTTATCTATTTATTTACTTATTTATTCATCTATCTATTTATTAGACCACTCAAAATGTTCGTATTTTGGACTACTATATTGTTCTCATTACGCCAAACAAAATACAAGACTACGATAAATATAACAGCAAGTGAGCCAAAGATTTCTCGGATGTCTGTGTTGCAATGGCACACGTCTAGTCAGGGTTCCGGCAGTGCACAAATATCTATGAGCTGTCAGCGCCCCAGCTCGCGAAAAAGCCTCCCTATGTTTGTAGGCGACTGGCCGTTCTGAGTTTTGAACTCCAATAATCGCTCGATGATCTGCATAATGCACTCCGTGACCCAGTTCCGCGCAGCCATGGTGCGAGTCTCCTACCAATCGTGTTGAACTCTTGATGGATGGCATGCATCGGTGCCAGGGCTGGAATGTTGTTCGCAGTGGACTCGAACGCATCAAGGAGCTTGCGCCGGTTGTTTTGCACCGTCGGGAGAGGCCTGCGCTCGTCCAAGATATAGTGAAGGGCAACAATAGTCTTGCTACGGCTATTGTTAGCACATATCTATGGTGCTCTTATCTGGGTTGTCACACACTAAGCACGGTGGACTAGGGACCACAGGCGACGTCTAAAGAAGGACATTCCTAATGAGGGTTTTGGTTGTATATGGCTGTCATGCCCCACTTAACACACTTTGACATCAGTAGGCTCTATTAACGACGTAATATACTTACCACCACTACAGCTACTAACACCCACACCTCTTTCATCTCTCAGATCCCTTTTCGCCTTGCTAGGATTACATGTACCTTTTCGCTTTTCGCTTCTTGCTTTCCAAACTACCAAAATGACTACTATCGGAACCCTGAAACGGATTTCGGCTGCGCAACTGTCGGACCTCATTCTGTCGGGTTCCAAAAAGCTTGCCATCGTTGATGTCCGCGACGACGGTGAGCTATATGTCTTATGTATACTACCAGGCAAACTTAATACAGATGCTAACTGTACAGACCACATTGGTGGCCATATCAAGGGCTCGCTGCACTTTCCGTCGGGAAACCTTGACGTGATGCTGCCGACGCTCATCCGCAAAGTGCAGGACTCGGGTGCCGATACGGTCGTGTTCCACTGTGCGCTTTCGCAGCAGCGCGGACCAAGTGCAGCACTGCGCTACTCGCGAGAGATTGAGAGAGCTACAACAGCAGCAGCAGAGTCCTCGGCCAAGCCGCAGGTCTATGTGCTGGACCAGGGCTTTGTTGGCTGGCAAGAACTTCACGGCGAAGACGAGCGGTTGACGGAAAGGTTTAGCAAGGAGATCTGGCGGAACGGAAGCAATCCGTATCTGTAAGATGTTCAGTATAAGAAAGCAATCACATAAAGTATATAGACATGACAACTATTGTTCCTGAACGCGATGGACGTAAAGTAGAGGCATGAGAAATACGACTTCAAATGACTAAGCAAGTTTGATGCGCCACGGACAACTACTGCGTACCGATTTTAGTGCATGAGACCTCGATCGCCTAGCACTTGCCCCGTAAATGCCGTGAATGACCCGTAAATGACCCGTAAGTGACCTGCTAGATCGCCAAACCCACTGCTGACCCCTGAACCTCAGTCCTCCACAGGGGTAAATGTCAATATGAAGCGGCGCGACTATTGGCTAGAACCCCCTAATGTTGACGTTTTGCATGAACTGCCCCTGCAGCACTGTGTTTACGGTGAACACCTGCTGATCTCGTATAAGTAAGAGGCTTGAAGAACACGAGAGATTGCGCGACTGAACCGAGACTCGAGACATGCAAGCGTCCATGGTCAATTTCCCGAAACAACGTTAGTTCAAAGCTGACCTCGACGTCACCGAGTCGTTACGAAGCTAAAGTCAACGTCAACACTAATACAAACACAATGTCACAATGGCCGCAACACTTCCACCATCATCGTCCCTGTTGTCGCGGACCAGGTCCGGTCGCGTGCCAAACAAAATCGTTACAAAACGCCTGAGCGGACTCCATGGCCTCAACGGCATCTCGATCCAAGCCGGCCAGGCCTCCCCGAAACGTGCAGCACCTTCACCGACACTCGCCTCTTTTCCTCCAGCGTCATCTGCACCAACCGCCATCCCCATACCAACCTCGTTTGTCGCCATCTTCCTGTCGAACCTGCGTCTGCTTGATTTAGACCTGCGCCCCGACTGGCCCGACATTACAGCCCGCACGTTCACCACCAAGGATGCCAACCAGAGCCAGAAGAAACGCATACAGAGCGCCGAGTGGGCGCTCTACAACCTGTTTTGCCTATGGGACAGTCAGAGCGAGGATGTGCGCAAGATGCACACCCTTTTCCCGCCCGCCGACCAGGTTCAGTCTGTCAATCTCAGAGCTGCTCTGCTGCGTGGCCTCGAACAGGCCAAGAAGAGCGGTGCCCTCGGCCGCGATGCGATCCTGCGCAAGACTATGCTGGACGAGTGCCGTGGCGAGCGGTTTGAAGAGGTGCTGGCCGTCTTCTCGTCGGCTGTCCTGCGCCGCGTCATGCACACCGAAAAGGACCAAGGCGCCGCAGCGCGCGCTCTCGCTCTCGAACAGCGCGGCTACTCGGCAGAGCGTACACAACTCAACGGATTGATTCTCGCACACAAGGCGTCCCTGTCACAAAAGCTACGGCGGAAAGAGGAGGCCCGGGCACGCTACAAGGACTTTGCAGAGCTGCTGTCTGTCAAAGAGAGAACCTTGGCGAGACGACGCGAGCTGGAGGCGCAACTCGAGGCAGAAGAGCAGGAAAGGGGCGACGAACAAGTGTCTGACGAAACAAAACGCCAATTACAGCGGCTCGTGCAGAACAACTGGTCGGGTAGTGATCAGTGGATGGATGCTCTGCTCTACGGCGACGAACGGTCGCGCAAAGACGGCCTGTTGTCAACAACACCCGACAGAGTCTGGCGGCGTGTACAGGCAGGCAGACTGAGCGAGCTGGACGGAGGGAGCATCAGTTCGGGCACTGGCGGGTTGCTGAGCCAGCTCGATCGACGAATGGTCGCACAAAAGCAGCGGATGCAGCACTGGGATGAGTATAGTCGACGCATTCTCGGCAAGCCGCTCTCTGGCACTGCTGGGGCTAATACCGTGGCTTCTAGCGACAAGAATATCTTCAAAGCTCCTTCAAAGAAGCAAAAGCACGGAATCGACTTGGGCTTTGGTGCGCACGACAAGCTGCATCCCCCCCTACTGTCTGCGAGCCCACGCAAAGGCACCAAACCGAAGCCGCCACACAACGATGACTATGCCAATCTCTTGCAGGGTTTCCAGCATGATCTCGCCAACGCGAGTAAGCCCAAACAAAACAGCCAGACGCCGCTGGCCTCGTTCCTCCAGGCGCGCAAGGTCAGCGGGAAGCCGCCAGCTGGTCATGGTGCCGGTCACGGCAGTGGCGATGACTCCGAGAATGCCGACTCTGAGATTAGCGATATCGAGGAGCATCCCATTGTCCAGCAGCTGCAGGAGCACCTCTTGGAACAGCAGCAGCAGCAGCTCCCACGACTGTCACAAGTTCCGTCAAACCAGCTCTACATTAAAAATCCATTATCAGCAAGCCTCTCATCTATTGGCCCGACCAGCGAAGACAGTAACTCACCCACGCGGCGCCGCGTCCTCCTTACCAAGAGCAGCATGACCTTTAGTGTGCGGTCGTTCCACTCTGATGACGAGCCCGAGCCGGACCAGCACTTGAACTCACCAAAGATGGCCTTTTTCGAGCACCCTATGCCGCAAGCTGTCCGCAGACTCTCTGGCCAGATGATGGGCGACGGGCAGTCTTTTGCCTTCCGCACCAGACAGCAGTCGCCACCTATCCGGCCTCCACGCGCGCGGGCGACACCACCGCCGCCATCCCATCTGCAGCAAACCCTGCCACCACCACCACCTCAGCCACGCACGCCATCTCCCGACCGGTCACCACCACCGTCCTCCCCCTCACCACCAGGGTCCTACGATAAATATGACAGCTACGGCATGAATAAACCGCAGCTCGTATCTACACCACACTCTATTACTGTGCACCCACCTGAAGATATTCTCAGCCCAGGCTCAGTGGCTTCGCCAACACAGGATCTGGCCGAACAGATCATGGCGTCCATGAACAATGCATCCCCATCCCCCATGAAGCGGCCTCGTCACAGGCTGTCTCTTGCTCAGAGGACGCGCATGTCTATGGGCATCTGGGACGACGAGCTTGAGGAACAGGATATGTTGATGATTCGACGCCAGGATACACGCAAAGACAGAGAGGCTGAAATGAGAGAAAATGTGTCTCGGGGCGAGCGGAGGAGACAGGAGAGAAGTGTTTCGCGTGGACGTGAAAATGGGGAACACAAGGAGACAGCCGAAGAAACGAGCCGTCGCGAGTCACAGAGCGTCCGCGACAAGGCTGCTGGCTACGAAGACCTGGTGGCTCGCACGCGGCGGAGCATGGCCGGCTTCGAGGCGTCACGCCAGAAAGCCCAGCTCGAGCGTCGGCGGTCCCAGCGGATGCGGCCCTCGTTTGCCCCGGCTCCTGTAGCCAAGACATTCGACAGCATCGACGAGGACAACTCTGTGCTGGCAGAGGAGCTCATTGGTCAGGACGATGCTGAGGCTATCTTCCGCAGCCGGCCCAAGATCAAGATGAGCCCGATCCCCAGCCCTACGCGGGAGCTCGAGTATGATTAGATGATGAGTAGAAAGATTGTAATTAGATACCAGACGACAGCGAGATGTACACAATGTACGATATTAATGAGACATGATCATTTCTATTATACATGGATCTATTTCTATATACTTGACCCAACCCTTTTTGTTCTTTTGTTTATCATTCGACACTTGCCGGTGAAGGCCTGTCCTCTACCAACCCTGCCGGGCCAGCTCCTTGACACGCTTGACGGTCGTCACCATGCAAGTCCGGAACTTGCGCCGCCACGTCTGGGTCGCCAACCGCTTGCGCCGCAGGCCCGGCCGCTCGTGGAACCGCTGCTTGTTCCAGTAGTTGCGTGTGCGGTTCAAGCTCAGCGTCACATTGCACAAACGGAACGCCTGGTTGACATCTGTACGGTGCGACACGTATGTCGTCTTGCCGGCCTCGGGCTTGAGCGGGAACGGCAGTTCGCGCGACTTTTGGTTGAACTCGAGGCTGTTCATCTCATTGTACTTGTCAAACGACGAGGAGCCCGGACCGACAGCCTGGCCTTGGCGTCCACGACCGCTGTTGCGCTGGTTGAAGTCGTTGCTGGACCACATGGCCCATTGTGCGGGCTTGTCGGAGCCGTAGCGGCCCTTGTTGAGTGACTGAGGGGAAGAGTTTTGGCTCTGCGCGGTAGGTGATTGTGAGGAGGCAGTGTTTGTGCCGGATGGTGTGCGCGGGGGAGGCCAGGACTGTGGTGGCGCTGCGAGGCGGAGGGCGGTTGTGGAGAGGAGGCGGGCGGACTGGAAGCGGAAAGGAGAAGAGGAGAGTGGTGGTCTAGCAAGGGGTGCCATGGTCTTTGTGAGAGAGGACATTGCCGTCGTCGCCGTCCTTGTCGTCGTCGAGGTCGTCGTTTGTGAAAGGCCGGCCAATGCGGACCGTGCAAGCCGCTGGAACTCCATCTGTATTGTTAGAGATTGATAAGAGTGATTGTTTTGAACAAAACAGGGTAACGGTGAAACATACTTTATATGAACCGAAAGAAAACAATGAAATCAATACTTCAATCGAGGCCAGTCGTCAATCGGCAGCGTCCGCGATCTCGAAGCTTGCCATTCAAAATAGTGACATTACCGAGAGGGACCACCAAAATTTACCCGGCTATATAATAATCCGATCCGGCCGATTGGGTACTGCGGCTGTCGCTGCTACCTGCAACTCAGTACATATATTACAGGAGCATAGAGGGAAGGAGCTAGTGCCGTCGCGCGGGCTGCGCTTTCTTGTTAGTGTGGAGATTGGGCGTGCGTTCCTTGCGCTAGCCTTCTAGCCTCTTGCTGTTTGCTCTTGCTTTTCTCCAGAGCCTGCCTCGCCTCGCCTCGCCTCACGACCACGACTGCATGACTGTATAATTGACAGCCTTGCGCGCGACACGACTACTGCGACATTGGCGACTGCACTTTAGTTGACCGCAAACCCGACGACACTACTATCAGTCCTTCATTACATTAAACAAATACACGACCGCACTTTTGTTTGCTTCTAGCTGTCTGCCGCCGAAGCTCAACATCAAAATCACACCTCGACCTTTGCCTCTCACCTCTTACCTCTCGCCCCTCGCCAGCTCACCATGGCATACAATCCCTATGGGGGTGAGTTCAGACGACGTGCTACTGCTTCTGAAGTGTTCAACTTGTACTAACTTCACTAGGTAACCCCTACGGCCAGCCGCCTAGCTACAACCCATACCCCGGCGCAAACCAGATGGGCTACCCAGGCTCAGGTATGCTCACTGCCCATCACTGACTACACTCTGACAGACAACTTACTCGTTCACTTCTAGTTCCTCCAGGCATGTCTCCGGCTCCGGGAATGTCACCGCCGCCTGGCGTGCACAGTGCATCACACACTAACCGTCCGAGTGGCCTGCCACCGTCTTTCCAACCCCCGCCGAACCTCCCCAACATCAATTTCAACGCCCCCGTGATCCGCCTCGGTGGCGCCAATGGACCGAAAACAAGCGGCAGCCCCATTAGCACAAATGGAATCGGCATGGGAATGGGCGTCCCAGGTGCTCCTACAGGACCCTCCGGCGGCGCATCATCTCTTCCCGCACGACCCAACCCGCCACAATCAGCACACAGCAATGGCGGCTATGGAGGTAGACGCGGTGGCGAACAGGACTCGCCCATGTCGGCAGGCGGACCACCAATGAGACCCGATTTCCGCTCAGGCGGCGGCGACCGGTATGACAACAGATACGACAACCGTTACGAGCCACGCGGCGAACGCTTTGACCGGTACGAGAGAGACAACCGCAACGACCGTGATCGCGGCGATAGAAACGACCGCGACAGACACGACCGAGGCCCAGGAGGTGGTGGCGGTGGCGGCGGCGACAGAGACAGAGACAACAGAGCGCCCAACGGCAACATTGAACTGCAGCGCGCTGCAGTGCGCGACAACATGCACGCCAACGTACCGCCGACTAACGACGAGAAGCTCAAGACGATCTTTGTGCACAAGGTGCCCGACGGTGTTGGCGGCGAGGCAGGACTAGAGCGGCTGATGGGTCTCGTGGGACGGTTGCGGCGCTTTGACGTGGCCAAGTCACACCTGGCGGACCACGAGGGCAAGCTGTTTGCGTTTGCACAGTACGAGGACGTTGACTCTTTGGCGTCGGCGATCGACTTGCTCAAGGAGGTTAAGGTGCCTGTAAAAAAACAAGAGTACAAGGAGAAGGGCGAGAAGGAGGAGGACGGAGACAAAGAGAAGACAGAAAAGAAGGACAACGACGATTCGAATGGACACAAGGAGGAAGAGAAGAAGGAGAAAAGGGAGGATGACGACAAGGATGAAAAAGACGACAAGGACAACAAGGGCGATGACGAGGATCCGTACAAAAACATTCGGAAAACTACACTACAAGTCGCCGTTGACCCTGTCAGCCTGCAGCTCATCGAGGCACACCAAGAGAAACAGTCAGACGAAGCCAAAGCTGAAGCCAAAGCAAGACGCGAAGTCTGCAAGGTAGCACTTAAGACGGCAGTGCACAAGCTGTTCTTCCCGCCACCTCCGCAGGAGGCACGCAAGGATGCCAATGGTGATATTGTCATGGCTGACGGCAGTCTGGACCACATGTCGGCAGCCGCAGCCGCAGCCGGCATTGACATTGTCACTATTCCCCTGCCATCACAGGAGGACGAGCTTTCCGAAGTGCCCGAGGAGATGCGTGCCATGGTCGCATCTGAGATTGCCTCGTTCCGTGACCGTAGTACGCAGCGGGATCTTGAGCGGTTAAAGCGCGAGCAGGAAATGGAGGAGCTGGAGCGGAGACGCAACGGGGACGAGCCCTTGATAAACGGCAAGCCGCGTGGCGGTGTAGCTAACAATGGCGACCGTCACGGTGACCGCGAGCGTGAGCGCGAACGCCCACGCCGGTACAGAGAAGACCCTGACACTGACGCGAGCGACGACGAGCTTTTCAACCGCGAGCAGCGCAAGCAGCAAAACGAAGAGGAGAAGCAGTACCAGGAGGCTGAGCGCAAGTGGGCCAACCGTGAACGGCAGCGCGCCGCGGCGCTCGACCGCGAAAAGGACCGCGACCGGGCTGAGGGCGACAATGCTGTGCGCCACCGCGAGGAGGCACTCGCGCACGACAAGGCCTGGGACGACGAGCGCGAGGCACAGCGTAAGATTGTGCTGTACTACCGTGACCATGCGGCGTGGCAGCGCAAGCGGGCACACGAGCGCGCCGACGAAGAGGCCAAGGATGCCGCCGACCGCCGCGCCGAGCAGGACGAGCAGCGCAAGCAGGCAGCTGAGATGGAAGCGGCGCGCGGTATGGCCGACTCGTTCCTGGCACAGCAAGCCGAAGAGATGGATGTGCGTGAGGACGGCCCTGCCAAGGCGGACAGCAAGTCTCTGCCGACTACGAATGCTACAAAGGCCAACGGTGATGATGCACCGCAAAAGATTACAATCTCGTTTGGTGCTGCAGCCCAGCGCAACCAGGCCCAGCGCGGAGCCGCGACACGGCGGACCGTGGCCGAGGTGGAGGGTCTGCTGGACGACGAAGAGCAGGACGACGCATCCAAGAGACGCCAGCTCATTCCTATCAACTTCGAGCCCATCTCGGCGTCGGCGCGCATGTCGGACGAGGAGCTGAACCAGGCCGTGCGGTCGCTGGCGCAAGAGATCCCGACAGAGCGCGAGGGACTGTGGGCATGGCCCGTGGCGTGGTCGTTCGTGGATAAGGACGAGAGCAGTATTATCCGGGACAAGCTGCGGCCCTTTGTTGAGAAGAAGGTGGTTGAGTACCTGGGCGTGCAGGAGCAGTTCCTGGTGGAGGTGGTCGAGCAGCACCTGCGCAAGCACGGGTCGCCGCAGGAGCTGGTGGAGGAGCTGCAGGAGGCGCTGGACGAGGCGGCCGAGGATCTGGTGAAGAAGCTGTGGCGGATGGTCATCTTCTTTACCGAGAGCGAGAAGCGCGGTCTTCCTGCATAGTGTAATTAAGGTGAAGGTGTCTCGGTGTCTCGTTGGTGCTATATCTACTTTTGTCTACTTTTCATTTTTATTCTTGATTTGATAATTGTTCAGCGCCAGTCTGTCTATTTTTGTTTACATGTGGAAAAGGATGGGATTAAAATTGAGCATTATTATCTACTACTTGGACATCGTGGCCTCGATGCGAAAGTGTACGCAAAGTCAGAATAAGTCTCCTAAAACGTGGGGAGTCTCGAGTGCTGTCGATCGATGTGCGGAGAACCAGTCCCGGTCTGTTATGTAAGATACCGCGCTACAAGTACTACCCTACAGGCTACAGAGCCGAGGCACTCCACCCGCTGCAACGCCTAAGCTAGAGCTTCCCCGGACAATCAACCAACCGCCAGAGCTATCTTACCTTGGATTACCCCAGGTTTTCTCTCGTCGTTTCTCTTTATCTGCCATCTTCATCTATCCCATGTACTGGTTATCCTACTTTTACATCACAAATTTCTACATTTGATCTACGCAACAATTACTCAATATGTCATTTGCCTCACCGCCGCCAGAGGTCCCTGACGTCCTCGTCACGTTCCCCGTGGACCATGTTCTCCTAGTCACCTTCAACCGCCCCAAGCAGCTCAACTCGCTGCCTACTACACACCATGCACCGCTCGATGCCCTGTTCCGCTGGTATGACAGCGAGCCCTCTCTGCGCTGTGCAGTCGTGACTGGTAACGGCCGTGGCTTCTGTGCCGGTGCCGACCTCAAACAGTGGAACGAGTCGCATAACAGCAACGTCAGTGACAATACGGCTCGTGCCGACAAGTGGACAAACTCGGGGTTCGGCGGTCTCAGCAACCGCACCGGCAAGAAGCCCGTCATTGCCGCCGTTAACGGCCTGTGTCTCGGCGGGGGTATGGAGATTGCTGTCAATTGCGATATGATCGTAGCTGCGGCATCGGCCCAGTTTGGTCTACCCGAGGTCAAGATCGGCGTCGTGGCCATTGCCGGTGCGCTGCCGCGTGTTGTGCGCACACTGGGCCGGCAGCGGGCAGCGGAAATGGTGCTCACAGGGCGCACGTTTTCAGCCCAAGAGATGGAGCGATGGGGCATTGTGAACAAGATCGTACCCGAGGGACAGGACCTGCTAAAGGAAGCTATTGGCTTGGCAGCCACCGTGGCCAACAACTCACCGGATGCCGTGATTGTATCGCGTGAGGGCATGCGCATGGGCTGGGACGGCCTCGCACCAGAGCTGGCAGTCAACCTGCTAGAGCGCGGCATGTACGGCAGCATGGACGGCACCGAGAACATGAAGGAGGGCGTGCGCAGCTTTGTTGAGCGGCGGAAGGCCGTGTGGAAAGATAGTAAGCTGTAGATGATCAATAGGCATGGTTAATGGTTGTTTTGTTTGTAAAAAATACACTGAGAGAAGCCTCTAAACTCAAAATGGTAAAATGTCACAAGATTGGTCGTCTAAAGAATAGATTATGTCACCATCACCATTTGCACCTTACCGCCAGTGAATAGCAAGATAGCTCCCTTCCGTGCTAGCCCCATGTTCTGGAAGCTTCTCCTGACAAATGGGGATTTTGGCAGGGACGACCGGGTGCCTGCAGCGCATTCAGAAGGTTCATGTGGGTCAAGTTGCTGCTGTTGGTACTGTGCCGTTAGCTGTTTCTAGTAATTTTGGTATGCATTTACAGGGGTCCTGTCTGTTCGGGAAAGTGCACCCCACCATGCGATGCTCTCCTACTCTTTCCTCTTTTACGCCCGGCTGGTGATTGCATCCATAACCCTTTCCTCTCCTCTTCTCGCTTTCTTCATAAGTCCTCTAAGATCATAGCTTCGAGGCCTTCGTCTTTACATATACATACCATTAGGTTGCATTCCTAGTTCCTCCGAGCAAGTCTGGGCAACGTGTCCGACTTTGTTTGCGTCATCGACTGGACCCGTTGTCTACCCGTTACTGCGACCGAGACAAGGCCGACATACAACATCTGACAAGGCTGACGACATACGAAATAGTCACTCATCGCACCGAGGCATCGACATAAAAGGCGACGAGGTATTGCATTTTTATCGTGCTTATATATCCATATCACGATAATATATCAAAGTGTATACTGGCAACTCCCGATCAACTTCTATCAACAGCCATCAGACGGCAGTGACGACAGAACCCGAACCTTTGCTCAAAATATATCAATATACACTCTTCACCACACGGAAACCTCGCCATGTCTGCCCAGGCCCTGGCTTTCAAAGAGCAGGGCAACGCCCACTTCGTCAAGGGAGAG
The DNA here is from genome assembly GCA_029298715.1 of Ophiostoma ulmi. Classification (NCBI taxonomy): domain Eukaryota; kingdom Fungi; phylum Ascomycota; class Sordariomycetes; order Ophiostomatales; family Ophiostomataceae; genus Ophiostoma; species Ophiostoma ulmi. The sequence continues at coordinate 150,623 of JANSLN010000002.1, read as the reverse complement.
TATGCTGCCGCAGAAGGCCGGTACTCGCAAGCGTAAGTTGTTCCTAGAGGCCACTACGGAGTTGCAATGTGATGGAGATGCTGACTAGACCTCTTCATCTAGAATCATTGCCGACCCAAAGAACTCGGCCTTCTACACCAACCGCGCACTTTGCCGCCTCAAGCTCGAACGGTGGGACGATGCCGCCTATGACTGCAAAACATGCCTTGACCTCTCCCCGACAAACATGAAGGCCTTTTATTACCTGTCCCAGGCCGAGCTAGAGCTTCGCGAGTTTGATGCTGCCGTGGAGAACTGCAAGCGTGCACAGGAACTGTGTGCCAATACACAGGACAAATCCATCACCAACATCACAAACCATCTGCTCACATGCAAAAAGAAGCGGTGGGAGGACAAGGAGCGGCGCCGTGTACGCCAGTCGCAGCCTCTCGAGAACGAAACAGTCAAATACTTTGAAGAAAAACGGGACCAGGATTTGGCATCGTATACCGTGGACAGTGAAGACTGGAAAGAGGCCAAGGCCGACTGGGAGAAGAAGATCAACGAGATACACTCAACGTTTGAGCTGTCGCGGCACCGCGACGAGCGAAAGCGTGAGGTGCCCGACTGGCTCGTGGACGACATCAGCTTTGAGATCATGGTCGACCCTGTCATTACCAAGACGGGCAAGTCGTACGAGCGGGCTTCTATCCTCGAGCACCTGCGGCGGTCGCAAACAGACCCGTTGACAAGAGAGCCGCTCGTGGCATCTGACCTGCGGACAAACCTAGTTCTCAGACAGGCGATTGAAAGTTTCCTGGAAGAGAACGGTTGGGCTTATGACTGGTAATGCATTTCTAGTTTGATCTTTGTTTCTTGGTTTCATTTCTCTGGTACCGGCTAGCCCGTCTCCAGCCTTTTTTGCTTCTTTCTTCTCGGGTTCCCTATCATTTCCCTTTTTTTTGTAATTATTACGGTTTATGACTCGACGGCAGCGTTGCAGACTATTTACGCAGTCACCGGCATATAGGGAGTTTAATTGGTTCTTATCTATATTTATTCTTGTTTTCCTGGAAATTATACTTTGTTAATAATCAGCATTCATATCCTTGGATCTCTGTGCCCATCTCAAACAGCAATATTCTGCCCTTTACGCATAAATATTCTGCGCACCCGTTCCATTTTACTGTCGCCTGTCCCGACAGCCTCGACAGCGCCGCCTTGTACAGATGCAACCGCACTGCCAGCCTCTCCAAACATCATCGCACTTTCGGGCCGGTGCTCCCGATCTTCTTCGCCATCCGTAACAATATTAATAACAGTGCTCTTTGATACACCGGGCGGAGGTGGCGGATGGTGATGTTCCTCTGATCTTGGAAACAGGCTGCGTTCGACAGACAGCTGACTATCTCTTGACTTGATTTTGACAAGATTAGCCTTGTGACGACACGTCTTGCCGGCCTTGTTGGTGCCGCTGGCGTCGCGGCCCATCTCACGTAGCACTTCTCGCACTACGTTTTCAAAGACGACCTCGATATTCGTCCCTGTTTTGGCACTAGTTTCCCTGAACGGGACGGCAAGGTTTAGTTGACGGGCAAGGGCTTCACCGTCAGACGATGAGACGCGACGAGGCTGGTCAGAATTCGAGCTTTTTGAAGAACTCCCAGTATCAACAAGACTCTTGGACTCTTTGTTGGACTCGAAGTGAGGCTCGGGTCTGCTAATCTGAAGCCACTTTCGAATGTCCTCTTGTTTTAGAGTGTCGTCTAGCTCCTGCTTTATCTCATCGTGGGGCTGAATCGGGGTGGCTGTCTTCTTTGGCTTTGGCGATTCAGGTAACGCCACCATTTTTTGCATTTCTTTCTCGATGCTGGCCATTAGCTCTTCGTACATGACGCTCTCATGGTAGAGGGGACTGAGTAGACTGTCATGGATGACGGCCTCTTTACCGGTAGCGGTCGACGTCTTGATGGCAGGCATAGGTTCCTCGACTGTGGTGGGACTCTGGCGTTTTTCATCAACGTCACTCTTGTTGCCGATCAAACCGACAACAATTTCACCCGATCCGGTATGGCCCGTCAAGTCGCCGCCGCCGCCACCGAACCAGCCTGCCGTCCGGCTGCGCGTTGTGCTCGCGTGGCGTGCTGCTTTGCGGTGATGGTTGTAGTGATTTTTACGCGTGCACACGGGAATTTCGGCGTGCAGTGTTGTGATGGCATCAAAAGAGGCGCGATCACAGACATCATAGACTAAAAGGACGGCGTCATACTCGGCCTTGCTGTGGACCTGGTTGCGGACACGGGCACTCTTGTGCAGGGCAGGGTAGTTGATCACTTCGACAAGGTAGGTGTTGCTCTCGCGGACACATTCTCTGCACACACCTTCCGAGTTGACAAGCGTGCGGCCGTCGAGATCGAGAGAGGGCGTGTCAGGGATATTCTGGCTGTCGTGGGCAGATGAAGCAGCACTGCTGGATACAGCTGTTGGTGGACGGTCGCTCGTTGAGGCTTCGACTGTCTTTTCAGTAATAGAGGCCACGGCTTGCTTCTTCTCATTGTCTGTCTCATGTTGGCTCCCGGCGTCATGCTCATTATGATTTGCTTCGGCTTCATCGTCACCGTGCAGGCGAGTGAGGGTAAAAGAGCGCCGACTGTTGAGCGTCAGGGCTGGATTGTAAGGCGGCGGATATAGATTTGTGGTGAACTGTTTTGTTAGAAGAGCACAAATTCGGTAAAGGACAGATGATGTGAGCATACCCTCGACTCGATACAGTTCTTGCCCACGCCTTCAGCTCCAAGCATAAGAATGCGGATGGTCGGGTTGGGTGTGTATCTCTTCATTTTGTGAAAGGCGGATGTTCTAGAAAAAGACAGGCAACAGGGATAGAAGAATGGAGAAGAAGAGAGAGAAAGGAGATAGAGAAATGGAGCGAGAAAATACACAAAGGCGAAAGGGAGGGGAGAGACAGCTTTGTATATTCCAAGTGACACTGGTCTTATAGATCCTGAATCAGCTATGCCATCCACAAGAGGTCATGGGACGGGGAACGAGGAGTAGGGCAGACAGAGACAATATTAAGACATTCGAGTCTGGGCAGTCGTCACAAAAGACACTGTAAAGACATTATAAAGTCAAACAGTCTCTCGGCTGTCCTACTGTCTTATTGTCCTACAAGGCCATCTATCTGACGTGACCCCTGCATGATCCAGTGCAAGCCATCTATGTGGTAAGTGAATAAAAAGCGAATACAATGTAATCTCATGGTGACTGCAGAGTGAGTGCAGGATGATGCACCGCTCAAGACTCGAGACTCGAGACTCGACATAATGACAACTGTCCCCTTGTACAATATTGATTCACTGCCAACTGTCTTGCAGACAGTGTACATGTTGCGGTCTCGCGTCGTCCTATTATCCTCTGTCCTCTGTCCTCTGTCGTTATGTTCCCCGGCATAAACGACAATCAAGCGAGGTGACAGACGGAATAGTCTCCATGACCAGACTGAAACGCCATGATCAGGCTGAATACTTTGAGACTTTCAAGACATAAAACACCGAGTAGCTAAAAGGCTTGATCACTGCAAAGGTTCTTGATTTGCAGTAGTAGTGTCGCTGCACAGATCTTATGGGCATAGTATGCATTCGAATATATCAACAGTAAACAACATAAATCAATATTAACCAAACAATGCCATTCCCATCATGCCGTCGTAGCTATCATGACAATTATATACAGGTACAGCGCTTATACAAGACACAAAACAGGAAAAAGGCGAACAATAAGAGAATCAAAATGTACAAATACAACACAGGACAACGGACCCCAGGACCTATACCTATACATATACCTTCTAGATAAAGGCCCCTCCGTTGCCGCCGCGTGGTGGACTATACCGCCGACCGCCAGCCGGTGGTGGTGGTGGTGGTGTGGTGTCCTTGCTCCGCTTTGGCTGCTTTGATAGTCTTGTACGGCCTTGCTGGGCCTGACCATCGTGGCGGCTGACACTGCCGCTCTTTTCACGGCCACGAGGAGGTGAAGTGCTGCCACCAGACGACTGGCTGCCAGTGATACCACGACCATATCTCTGCTCCTGCTTTTCTTGTGTCTGCTGCTGCTGTTGTTGATGCTGGTCCATGCGCATAATCTCATTGTACGCGCGGTGCGCCGAGTTGCGTGGGTGGCCATACCCATCGTCCTCGTCTTCTTCCTCTTCATCATACACTTGTAGAACCGGCGCCGTACGCGAGTCACCCTTGACTAGCCCGAGCCGCTCCTCTTCAGTCGACCCTTTGACCTGCGGCGCCGAATAGCCGCGCGACCCTGCGACAGGCGGCCGACTTGGCGGACGACCGGTGCTTGCGTATGTGTGAGACTGAGGCTGGCCCGCAGGGCGGTAGTCGTCCTCCTCCTCGTCCTCTTCGCGGTAGACGTGCTCAGGCTCGGGTATTACGTGCTGCTGGTGACGCTTGAACATGTTTTGGAACGAAAATTGGCGCTTAGCTAGATGTGGTGGCGGGGGTGGTGGCTCCGTCAAGACACTTGCGGCATCGCTCGACGCATAGCCGCCGGCGCCTGTGTACTCGGTCTTGGTATTGGACGGCAGGCCGTAGCGTGCATCGCCGTCGTAGTATGTGTGATTGTGGTTGTTGCCGGACGAAACATTGGCGGGCACAGAGATCTCAGTCAGCTGTACGGGATGCATGGGGCTCTGCAGCTTTGTCTGACTGAGGGGGTTGAGTGTAGGCGGCTCGTCGACTTCGTTGTTGTGACTTGGCAACAGCACGCTACCACCCCGACTGCGGCCGCGGCCACGGATGGTACCGGCAATACTAGAGAGCATGCTAGGCGTGGAAGGACGGTCGAGCGCAGCAAGCTCTTCCTCGGTGGGCATATGCGACCAGCCAAGAGGTGGGTGTACCGGAGGTGCGCCGGGTGTGAAGGGACGTGACGAAACGGTCTGCGCGTACGAGCGCATGCTACCCATAGTAGTGCGGCGGCGGCGAATGCCGTCCCATTCATACATTGGCGTACCCGGATCCAGGTGGTTGTTTTCGCCGCCGTTTTCGCTGACAGCTTCCAGTTCCATGCGCTCGCGCATCTTTTCCTCGTGCATGCGCTTGAGCTCAGAGACCTCCCAGTTTTGGCGTGCTGTCGAGATACGACGCACAATAGCAGCAGCGCCGCGGATAGCATCGGCCTTGGGCTCAGTTTCGGACTGCTCCTGCTCAGCAATGGTCTGGATCTGATCGAGATCACCGTTGAAGACGGCCGTGTCAGGCACATCCTTGGCGGACTTGGAAAGCTGCAGCAACACGACACCAGAGCAAATAGTGAGGAAGCCATTGACGACTGTGACGATAGAGGCTGGCGTGCCCTTGAAACCCTGGAATAAAACGGCCGAGGTAATAATGGTGGTGCTGGTAAAGTAGACGTAGTATGTGGGCGTAACCATGGCGGCGTTAAACAGGTTGAGCGCCTTGTTTAAGTAGATGATCTCAGTCAGAAGCGTGCAGATGACAAAGACTAGCAGGATCCAGAGGAACCACTGGTTGAACTGGTTCTTGGTGCCGCCAGCCGCTGCAACAATAGCCGAGCCCAGACCCTGCGTCGCAACGACACTTAGTCCACCGATCCAGCTGCAGATACTAATGTAGACAAGCATGTTTTTCTTACCCCAGCGCGGACCGGCCCAGAATGCTGTGGCAGCTGCGCCCAGAATAATGACGCCGGTGAAAGACAAGAAACCAGGCTGGATGACAAAGTGTTGCATCTCCTGGATACTGGCGACAGACGCCTCTTCAGGCGCATTCATGACGATAACAATTGAGCCGACAATGCAGAGGAAGCAGGCCACCTTGCCGACCATGCTGAGACGTTCCTTGAGGAAGATGGCGGATAGAACTGTGGTGAGAACAACAGAGAGAGCGCCGAGTGGTGTCACGAGGATGGCGTCAGTGAAAGCGTAAGCGACAAAGTTGCAGATCTCGCCGATGATCATGAGAATCATGCCAGCCCACCAGTAAAAATTCTTTAGGTACCCATAGCCCTCGCCGGCGACTTCATTGTATTTTTCATTTGCCTTGAGGAGACCATACTTCTTGAGGACAAACGAGGTGCCGATGAATGCGCCGGAGCTAACGGCGAGCGAAATGCCAATGACCTTGTAAGTGGCGGGCTTTGCGGTGGTGCTAGTCGAGTCGGAGGTGGACGTTGCGTTTGCGGCAGATGTGGTCTCGTTTGCGCGAGCATAGAGCTGATGCGCGATGGCCAGCGCCTCAGCTGCCCGATCCATGGCGTGTGTGCGTCGTGTGTGTGTATGTATGTATATGTGTAGGTTGTGGAGGAAAAAGGAAAGGGGAGGTCGGGGAGAGCCTCAGCAAACGGCGACAGGGCCGCTGCGAGCGGGAGCGGAAGTGCGATCGTGGTGATAGTCGGTATCTCGATGCGACTCGATGCTGACAGACTTTTTAAAATGTGGGTGTATAGTAATCCAGGATAGCAAATCAGATCAATGATAAGGCGTGGTTATCGCAAGCATGTATCCTGAGATCAAAGAGTTGAAGATGAAGATGGAAAGTCGAGATGGAGAGAGACGAGGGCGAAGGCCTTGTTGAGTGGCAGTTGGCCAGGTGCTGTGTCGCGAATACGAGATGGCGAGGATCGCAGAGTATAATATTCGAGGTTGCGATTATACGTAGTAGAGCTGTTGATGTGGAATAGGGAGCAACAATAGAAGCCAAGAAGGAGGTGCAACGTTTGTTGAACAGGGCTCGTAGTGTTATTGTGTTATGCGGCTGTCGCTGGGGAGAGGGTGAGGGAGCAATGGTGGAGCGAGCAGGGGTGTCGTTGATGGATGAATAGTGTGCAATTACGATTCTACAGGTATATCTGCTATATCGAAAGAGCTGTAGGGCCGAAGGGTGAAAGAGTCAAAGAGTCAAAGAGTCGAAGAATCGAACTATGAAGAGAGATTCGAGATTCAGATTCAAGATCAGGCCGAGGGGAAACAGTAGAGGTTAGAGGATGGCCGTATCGAGGATGTCTGTTGGTAGTGAGGTTCGGAGTGTGTTTGTGTCCCGATGTCTGTGCGGAGTATACAAGTACAGTCGTGGAGTTTGAAGACTAGAGTCCTCTAAAGGAGCCAAAGAGGGAGAGATCGTTGGGCCACAGGAGGTTGACCTGAGACGGAAGCCGTGGGAGGTCGATCGAGGGGTAGGGTGTTGTAGCGAAGTGGAGGATGGAAGATCAAGAATAAGGATGGTAAGAATAGAGATCAGATATGATGGACTTGACGATAGTAGGAAAGGCGGCTACCACGACGGGCTGAAAGGACTGGAAGGGCTGAACGCCGACGCTTAGAGAAAGTAGAGAGTGACGCTATTCGCAACCGAGCCGATCTTGAAAGAAAAAAGGAACAAACTCCAGACTCCAGACTCTAGAAAAGACAAACAAATACTAGCTGTGGAGTTGATTGCGACGACAGTGAGGGACCAGAGAGACTGTCCGCAGCGCGGGCGACGAGATGGCGCAGAGTGCGTAGGACTAGATGTGGATGTCGCGAGGTTGTTTTGACGTTAGTCGGGAGACATGTGAGGATCCTGGCCAATCTGCTTCACGAATGGCGTGGGATACAAGCGGGTATTTCACATGGCGTCCCCATCTGGGTGGTTTTATGCACGTACTTTTGCATGTAAAGCTGGTGTAGGGGTACTTATTCTGTATACAACAAGACACTTCGCCTCTGGTTGGTCCATGGTCGTGGAGCAACGCCTACTCAGTGTATCTGGTATACAGTGATATACAGTTGAAGCACTGTACACAGACTGTACGCAGCTCTTGGCTGCAGTTTCGAGTTTCAAGACGGGGCGATGGGGGCAGTGCACGCAGTCGACGCTCACCAAGAAGTAGTTTTCTTTTTAGCTTTCCCTGTTTAGTGACGCCGTTTTACATTTTGGATTGTCAACCTGGTACTCAAACGACGGAGAATAAAGTGTTTCGTGGAGTAGGCGACCGTGCTGTCGTCGTCGATGGAATGGTGGCGATGCGGATGAGGTGGACGGCATACGCAACACTGGAATGTGTCAACAGTCATGTCAACAGCTTATTTACTGGGTAATTATCAATTCGCTGGTCTTTCGGAATCCAACAATGCACAATAGGCGTATTCGGGTTGTGCTGCAGGTCGGTGAGTTATACGAGATATGCCTGCTTCGTGCGGGATAAGACCCGAAATCCCGTCTTTCATGTCCAATATTGAATACCTGCATCAATAGATTCACAGACAGGCCGACTGACTGGAGAAAGTCGGTGTCTTCTGGCCTGTACTGTACAAAGTAGTGGACTATATTCTCCCAAGATGTAAAAATAGATTGTTAGTCGAGGGGCGAAACACTGAAACCAACGTCAAGAGGCCTCGTGGGTTAAATATGCCCAAACTACTCAGTACTGAATACAAGAAACAGTGCTAGTTATCCGGTGTTAGTTACTGAAAGCAGTAAAGTAACAAAAAAGGGTAAAACTATGTGCGTCGTAAGACAGCGAAGATGTGGAAAATATGCAAGATGTTGTGCAAGGGATTATTCGCTGTCCTGTAGAAGTCGCACTGCACAGTATTGATTGTATTGTTGTACTATTTAAGAAATTCGAGATCAAAACAAAGACACACAAGAATAGCTCGACCGTTGCCGCCTTGGCTGATCTCGAACAGGTCTTGGTCTGGCCCTATGGACGATCAGCGTGAGCCAGCGTCTAATTCAAGCACACCAAGACACCAAGACACCAAGAAGGAGGTGGCAGTCAGAGTTGCCACCACTCATCACCCGTCACAGCAACATTGACAGCCAGACAGTAAAATAAAAATATCACAGAGCATGCAAATCACTTCTAGAAGAGAAACAAGATCCTGTATCAGTCAAGCGCTGCGGTCGACACAGTTGTTGATACATGTTACAGACAGGGGTGGCCAAGACATGATACCGTGCGTCGACGAAGTAGATCGAGCTGCTACTACTGAGTACTAGTAGTCCACTGCTAGTCACGCCATGCTCGATTATATGCGATATTTGCAAATCAGAGACATCGGTGGGATACATCTCAGCTTTGAATGTGTTCAATGCCACGAAAGGTGAGAAGAGAAACCGGTCATCAAGTGAGCTCCCAACGTAGATAGATAGCAATGCTGTCAGGAAAGCTTATGCCTCTGTCTGGCATTTATTTCATATGTCTTACATCAATCAATGTGCATCGCCTCCATGTGCCATGCTGACAAGCTTCGCATATAAATTCAATATTGGCAATACGAATAGCCCTGCGAGGCAGCTAGACGACAGCAGTGCTCCTTCCTGATTGGGTTTTATTGAACTACTACATATTGAATTTCGATCACAGCCATCAACATTAGTCATCGAGGAAATCGACATCCTTGATCCGACTAATGAATCATCAACGCCGAGATGCTGTTGGTGAGCTTCCCCGCAGGCGCGGGAGATGCCTCCGGGCCAGCTTCATACCCCGCAACAGCGATGATTCAGTGCGGATGTTGACTATCAAACAGTCTCAGGCTGTGATTTGGTTATATCTTTCTTTGTTTTGATCGTTCCAAGTCATGAAGCACCTATGCCCGCGATACTCCCATTATGCCGGGACATGAGATAAACCCGGCATGACTGTCGTTGTCTGTCTGAATCATTAGCGTCAACATCAATATAAACAAGGGATACCGGCAACAGTTAGACCGGATAGTTCTGGTCATTGGTGAGATGGGGTGATACGAGATGAGTTGTAGATATAAGAGTGCATCCCATTGTTGTAAAAGGTCAGACTTATGACTTCATATTGCCAATCATCACCATTTATATCTCAGTAAACCATGGGCTCTGTAGAAACCACTCCAAAGCGGCCTATCCGCATCGCCGGCTGCTCAGGCGGTGTCTACGACCGCAAACGTGCCATCCACGACATGGCCAAGTTTGAAGACGTCGATGTTATCACCGGCGACTGGATGTCCGAGTGCAACATGACCCTGCGCGGCTCCGACAAGCGCGACCGTCTCGCCCAAAAGACAATGACCTCTGGCTCGACCCTGGTCGCCAAGGGCTATGAGCCCTACTTCCTCGAAGAGATCGACCCGGCCATTCCCTGGCTCGCCAAGAAGGGCACCAAGATTGCCGTCAATGCCGGCGCCAGTGATGTGCACGGCCTCGCTGACACCGTCAAGGAGCTCATTAAGAAGCACGGTGTGTCCCTCAAGGTCGGTGTTGTCGACGGCGACGATGTCACCGATGCCGTGCTGGACCTCTACAAAAAGGGCGAGCCCTTCTTGAACCTACCAGCCAATAAACCGATCAGCGAATGGGGCTATGATCCCATCTGCGCGCAGTGCTACCTCGGTGGCACTGGCATTGCAGCATGTTTTGCTGGCGGTGCGGATATTGTGCTGTGCGGGCGTGTGGCCGATGCATCCGTCACAGTCGGTGCGGCCATGTGGTGGCACGGCTGGACGCGCGAGGATTCCATCACAGAGCTGGCGGGTGCGCTCATGGTCGGCCATATCATCGAGTGCAGCACATATGCCACCGGCGGCTACTATAGCGGCTTCAAGGACCTCGGCGACAAGGACCTCGACATGGGCTATCCCATTGCCGCCATCGACCACAAGGGCGAAGCCGTCATCAGCATGGAAAAGGGCCGTGACGGACTTGTCAATATCGAGACTGTCGCGTCGCAGCTGCTCTACGAGATCCAGGGCCCGCTCTACTACAACTCGGATGTCACTGCTTCTATTGAAGATGTGCGCCTTGTCCAGATTGCACCCAATGAGGTCCACGTCTCGGGTGTCCGTGGCCTGCCCCCGCCGCCCACGACAAAGGTCGGTATCACGGCCAAGGGCGGCTGGCAGGCCGAGTTCCATTTCTACCTCACGGGACTCGATATCGAAGAAAAGGTCGCCATGATCGAGCGCCAGACAAAGGCACGCATGGGCGAGTATCTCGACAAGTTTTCTTGCCTCAAGTTCATGACAGCCGGCCACGTACCCTCCGACCCCCGCTCACAGGAAGAGGCCACGGTCGACCTCCGCATCTTTGCCCAGACGCGCGACCCAGAACTGCTTGCCGGCTCGTCCTTTGTCGACTCGGACCGCGGCTCGTTTGCACGCTTCTGCATCGAGAACTTGCTGCAGTCGTACCCCGGCGGCACCATGGCGCCCGATATGCGCACGGCCATTGGCCGGCCCTTTTTCGAATACTGGGTCAGCCTGCTGCCGCAGACATTTGTCAAGGAGACGGCCCACCTCCCCGATGGCACCGTCCTCGAAATTCCGTCGCCGACAAAGACGCAGGTGTTTGCACGCGAGCAGCCGAGCTACGACACGGCGTCCCCGGCTGACCTGGGCAAATTTGGACCGACGACGCGCGCACCGCTTGGGTACATTGCCCTGGGTCGGTCTGGCGACAAGTCGTCTAACTGCAACCTGGGTCTGTTTGTGCGGCGCGACGACGAGTGGGAGTGGCTGCGCACGATTCTCAGCACGAGCAAGCTGCGCGAGCTTCTCGGCAAGGACGATGTCGGACGGCAGATCGACCGGTGCGAGTTCCCCAACATTCGCGCGGTGCATTTCCTGCTCAAGGACCACCTGGACCGGGGCTTCAACTCGACCTCGAGCTTTGACTCTCTGGGCAAGAATCTGTGCGAGTACATTCGGTGCAAGCATGTCGACATTCCGGATATTTTCCTCGCGAGAGGGCGAGTGTAGATACTTAGACAAACAAGCCGAATTCATGTCGTATTTCATACTATGCGCAGTCCCATTGACGATCACACAGACGATCACATAGACGATCACCTCGACGTGTCATTCAAATGCAAAAACAGAATAGTGCATGCAGATCGGCGAAGCGAAGCGCAGGCCAGCGGAAGCTGTACCCTGCACGTAGCACCTCAGCTTACCCTTGCCTGCAGCATCGAATGGTGCTTGTGAACTTATCTGTAGCTATGGCTGCATTGATTTATTAAATATTCCACAATGTCTTGCAACGAGCAACGAGCAACATTCTTTCAACATCAGCTCTCAGAGTCCTCAGAGTTCTCTTTACGGGAGCTTTGATATGGCTGCCCGCTCGACCCCGGAACATGCGATAATTACTGACCGCGCCACAGCCGTTTCGTCAACATATGATTTTGACATAGCTGGTGGTGGTATAACGGGCCTAGCCATAGCTGGCCGACTCACAGGGGACCCGTCAGCCAAGGTGCTCGTCTTGAAAGCCAGCTCATTTGACGTAGGTGAAGACTCAGTACTCGTCCCCGGCGCTTATAACCCGGGCCCGTAGCTGTGGACAAATTTGTTCACTATGCTCCAGGAAGGACTGAATGACGGTGTCTACTTTGCAATCTGCGGTCGCGTCGTGGGGTGGCGGCAGTGCCGTGAATGCCATGATTTTTATTCGTGACAACCAGAGGATGGACAGCTCTTGGGAACCCCGACTGGACATGGGACGACTTTTTACCCTTCTTCAATAAAAAATTAGGAACTTTACAATTCCTGATACGTCGTTTGCAGCCACTGGAAATATATCCTGGGACATGTCTGTTCATGGCACAGCTGGCCCCATGCATATGACGTATCCCAACTACATCTTCCCCGGCAGCGGATACTGGCATGATGCCGTACTGGAGTCGGGCGTCCTGGCGGACAAGGACCCCAACGACGGCACAGCGAGGGGCGTATACTGGCTGCCTCTGGCCGAGGATGCGACGACACACACAAGAAGCTATGCGAGTGACCAGTCTGCGCGTGATTGGCATCAGCTACTGGCCATACCCCCTAGCGGGTGCACCGTCGGCCACCATGTATGCGTCAGGCGAGACGATTGCCGCTTTGGATTAAGGCTACATACGGTCTGCAGTGAAGCAAATCTGTCGCCAATTAAAGCTGCCGAGAGTGTTGTTGCAGTCCTGCCCCGGCTAAGGCTGTCGTGTCGTCGGATCCCGACGCGATAATACAGTAATACAGGAATATAAGATGGGAGCGTGGGAGCGTGGGAGCGTGGGAGTCTAGACCTTCTATACAGACAGGACATGTGGCGGTCACAAAGAGCAGCCACGTAAAGAGGCAAACAGCGCCCAGGTTGGTACCAGTCCAGTTTGGGTAAAACTCTCATGCTCGCTCTTATTGCATCCCGCGAGTAGTTTTCATTTAGTTTTCATTATGGAGTATTTACAAATCGTATCTATTTATGCGGTGTTTTCTTAATGTCTTTGATACTAATCTGTCGATGTTTGATGGGGGCGGACTGTGTATAGTGTAAATAGATATTGTAATGTAGGTACACACTATTTCAAGCGTATTCACCACCTTACTTCTAAAATCACTGCACTATCGTCAACGACTCTCGCCGCCTCATTCTGCACGTTCTTGACGCGCTCTCATCAACTTAACAACCTAAAAGTACACCCCACTCTATTACCTATTGCCATCCACATCCCACGCCTGGATCCCACTAATCCACCAGTCCCTCCTCCACGTCTCCCACGTCTCCGCCGTCTCCGTTCTCCCGCGTCTCCATTATCCGAAGCTTGCAACCCGTCATCCCGCATCAGGAGCAGCCAAAACATGACCGATGTCGAGAAAGCCGACCGGTACAGTTGTTAAATAAATCAAACTAGCGACCGACCGACCGTGGCCGAGCCGTAGTCCGCCTATCCCGCGCCGCCCCACGCCGTGTTTCGCGCCATCGATCTTGCTGTTGACGGTTCTCGGGCGGCTGTCGCCGTTGAGCCGCGTCTTTTTGTCGATTAACGTGATGTCATGGCTGTAGTGGTTGCAGCAATAGGATCAAGCAGCCTGATTCCTTCTTGCTGTTATTCATCTGCCTGGTCTTTGTTCTTGTACCTTGTTTTTAGCTTGTTGAGTGAAATATTTCTTTCAGGCGCAAGCCTCTCAGCCTCTGCTAATGGATTATTGACACTTGCCAATGCATATAGTTTGCGGCACTAATTGGGCTGTACTAGTGTTTATGTGCTTTTGTTTTTCAGTGTAATATATTATAACTTATTCGTTATATTTCTGGTTCTCAAAAATGGGATTTTATTTTCCACAAATGAGCGAAATCACTTTAAACAACTCTTAACAAATATCTATAAAAAAAAGTAAATAAATCTCCATTGTCACATGAATTGCTCTTAAAATACTTAAAAATCCCAACTCATTCCAAACAATATCAAATCATCTTCATTGAATCTCACTTTACTCTATTTCATATTCCCACCCACTCGATCACATGTAAATGACTGCAAATTACCCATTTAAATCCCCGATTTATCCATTAATTCTGCAATTAAACTTTGTCCAATTCTCCTAGCACCCCAACATCCCCAACAAACCCCACCACTGCCACTTTAAATCCTACTAAACTTCTAATGCTCTCTGGCTCAAGTCAACCGTTTCTTATCTCATATCAGTTGCTAGCCCAATTGAACGACTTGAACGTCAATGGCCCTCTATCTGGTAAGATTAGCTCCTTGGTACCTCTCCTGCTATTTAACGAGTGGATATACTTGCTCTGATACCGATAGCCTGTCCCCGGTGCCTTCCTATTTCACACAGCTTTCTTCCATACGCCATTCGCTCTTGCCGCTTGTCTGCCGGTCTCCCACGACAGCAATGTATTAGCAAATACAAATAAGTGACCTTCTCTCGGCTTCTATGATAGCTGCCATGCAAGCGGCACTCGTTGATTAGCCGTTCCTATCTTGTGTATTCGTTCATGTGTCTTGTCCCTCCTAGTTATTATCCGTAAATTAATCTTTATCGGCCCCCTCGTAGCTCTTTCCCTCTTCACCCTCGCTTCCTGCGTGCCTTCCTCTTCTTCCTTCTTCTTCTGTCTCTTTCCTTTTTAGTCTCGACACTTCCTTCCTCCTTGTGTCTTCTCCTTCCTCCCTCTTCTCCTTCCTTATTCACTATCCTGACCTCGTCGCTCTCCGACATCCTCATCGACTGAGTGCCTCTTCTGCTTTACTACCGGCTTACCTTCACATCGTCTTCTACTTCTTCTCCTCAACCAGCTCTTCAACCTTCAACCTCTAAACCTCTACACCCTCTACTCTACACATGGACACCACTCACGACTTGGTGGAGCTTTTCCGCCGCCAGGTCCTGGCCACCCCCAATGCTGTGGCTGTCGTCGACGATACTTCTAGCTGGACCTATGCCGAGCTTGACAAGGCCACTGATCATGTTGCTGACCGGCTCCGCTCCGTCTACGGAGTAGGCCGTGATGCCCTCGTCGGTGTGCTTATGGGCCACAACATCCAGTACATTGTTGCTTGCATGGCTGCTCTCAAGGCTGGCGGCGCTTTTCTGGTCCTTGAGGTGGCCTATCCCCCTGGCCTCCTCGCCGACGTCATTGAGGATGCTCTGCCTCCCGTGATTCTTACTAGCTCAGAGTATGCCGACCGTGTGCCTGTCCACACACCGCGTATTCTGCTTGAGCGCGGCATGACCGTTGCCGATCTGGCTGCACTACCCACTTCAGACCCTCTCATCACACACTCAGAACCTGCCTCGCCCCTGCCAGCAGCCACTGATCTCGACCGCCTCGCGTTTGTTTCCTACTCCTCTGGTACAACCGGCCGTCCCAAGGGCATCTGCAACCCTCACAGTGCCCCTGTCCAGTCCTATGCCCTGCGCTTCAAGATCAGTGACCTGGGCCCAGGCGACCGTGTCGCCTGTAATGTCTTCTTTGTCTGGGAGATTCTGCGCCCGCTGCTCAAGGGCGGTGCTGTGGTCACTGTGCCCGACGACTCTAGCTACGACCCTGTCGGCCTTGTCAAGTTCCTCTCTCAGCACGAGATCACAGAGACCCTCATGACCCCAACGCTGCTGGCCACCGTGCTTGCGCGCTACCCCGACCTTGCCACGCGTCTGCCACACCTGCGTACCCTTTGGCTCAACGGTGAGGTTGTTTCTGTCGACCTCGCTCGCCGTGCTACAGCTGCTCTATCACCACCCGGCGCTTCACCCGTGCGCCTGCTCAACTGCTACTCTGTTAGCGAGACCCATGAGATCGCCTGTGGTGACATCCGCGTAGCCCTTGAACACCTTCCGTCAGATGCCACAGTGTGCCCGGTTGGCCCGCCTATGGACCCCGAGCATACCTATGTGCTTGATGAGGAGGGAAACCTGCTGCCTCCAGGTGCTGGTGGTGAGCTCTACGTCGGTGGCCCCTTGCTGGCCCGCGGCTACCTTAACCGCCCCGAGACCACCGCTGAAGTCTTCCTACCGAACCGCTTTGCTGGCGGTGTTGGTCGCATGTACCGCACTGGTGACAAGGCCCGTATCTTGCCGTCTACGGGTGAGCTTGAGATCAGTGGCCGTGTCGGTGGCATGATCAAGGTCCGTGGTTACACCGTCCACCCGGCCGCCGTTGAGAGTGCTATTGTCAAGCACCTTGCTGTGCGTAGCTGTGTCGTGCTTGCTGATAAGGAGGGTCTTGAGCGCCAGCTGGTCGCATACGTCGTGCGTGATGTCGAGGGCGGTGCTGCTTCGGGTCCCGACCTGCGCTCTCCACTCCAGATCAATGGTGACGGTCACAGTCCTCTTGCGCGCCGTCTGCTTGCCGACCACCTTGCTCACTACATGATCCCTGTTTTCTGGGTCGAGCTCGACATGCTACCGACTCACAAGGTCTCTGGTAAGGTCGACGTCAAGGGCCTGCCCTCTCTGCGTGCTGCTCCTAGTGGCGCCAACCCTGGCCCTAGCCCGCCAGAGACCCCTCTTGCCGACACCCTCGCCCGTACTCTCTGGGGCAACGGTTCTGCTACTGTCGCCCCTGGTGGCGTGCAGAATGATCCTGCCACCCAGATCGACGAGAATGATGTGCGCCGTCACTGGGCTGCATGCCTCAACCTGCCTGAGACTTCCATCGACCCTCAGCAGTTTGACTTTTTCGATCTCGGAGGTCACTCGCTTGCTCTAGCTGAGCTTTCCAGTCGTCTGTCCGCCGCCTACGGTGTCAATGTTCCGCTGCTGGCACTCGCAAGCAAGCCCAACATGGCCGGCCACATTGCTGCCATTGCTGAGGCTGCACGTGCTGCATCCACGGCAACTGTTAAGTCAGTTGATAACAGCCTGCTCAAGGCGATTATCGAGTCTGACAGTGTCCTCCCCAACGAGCTTAAGGCCACCGAAAAGGCAAAGCCCGCACGTATTAGCGAGGCAACCGATATCTTCCTGACGGGTGCCACTGGTTTCCTCGGCGCATTTCTGCTTGCCGAGCTGGTCGCTACCACCAAGGCTACTATCCACTGTCTCGTCCGTGGCTCCTCTGCCTATGGTCACACCAAGTCCGGCAGCGGTATGGCTCGTCTGCGGAAGCACCTTCTGGGCCTCGGCCTCTGGTCCGACACCATTGTTGACCGCATTGAGATCGTGGCCGGCGACCTTGCTCTGCCTGGCCTGGGTCTTGGCTCAACGCAGTTTGATGACCTTGCTAAGAAGGTCCAGGCTGTCGTTCATGCCGGTGCCCATGTCAACCTTGTATACCCGTACGACGCATTGCGTGATGCTAATGTTGATGGCACGAAGGAGGTTCTGCGCCTCGCCGCCCAGGGCAAAGCTACAATCCACTACATCTCAACTAATGGTGTTCTACCGCCTGCGAAGCACGCTTGGAACGAGGATGACACACCTATCAGCACACCGGGAGATGTGGTTGACAAGATCCCCGATGGCTACGGCCAGACCAAGTGGGCTGCGGAGCAGCTTGTTATTGCTGCTGCACAGCAGGGTATTCCTGCCCGCATCTACCGCCCCGGCACTCTCGGTGGTCACAGCAACACGGGCGCTACAAACCCCCGCGATGTCGTCACAGCTCTTATTGTTGAGAGTCTGCGCATCGGCTACTCGCCAAATGTGGACGGCTGGCGTATTGAGATGACTCCTGTCGATGCTGCTGCTAGCAAGATCCTGAGCCTGGCTGATGCCGACGCTGACAAGACCACTGACAACAGCGTCCTGCACATTGGTGACTCTGATGCTATTCTCGCCAAGGACCTGTTTGCACGCCTCACCCTCCTGGGCTACGAGACACAGCCTGTGGACTGGGACGAGTGGGTTGCCCGATGGAACGAGGACCAAAGCGATGTGCCACCTGCCTCACCTGCTTCGCGCGATGATGGCGACCTCTCACCCATGGATATTCTGCGTGCCGGCATGCCCTCTGTCGACTTCCTCAAGCTTGTCATTCTGCTGGATGACACCAAGACCAATAGTCTACTGGAGGAGACCGAGAAGCATCCTTCGCTTGACCTGGAGCTGCTGACTACCTACACCCGCCACTTCTACTCTCGCGGTTGGCTGCATAAGGGCCCCAAGCTGTCCGTTGTGCCCAAGGTTGCTGAGAGCGTTGTACCCGTTCCCAAGGGCCCTCTGGCGGGCCGTGTTGCCGTTGTCGTCGGTGCCTCATCGGGTATTGGTGCTGCTATTGCCACGGCCCTCGCCAACGACGGTGCGCACATTGCCCTTGGCTCGCGCCGTATTGGTGAGCTCAAGACTCTGCAGGCCACACTTGAGGCCCAGTTCCCCGGTACCAAGATCCTGCCGCAGGCCACCGATGTCACCGATGCTGCCCAGGTTAAGGCTCTCGTCGAGGCTGCCAAGACCCAGCTGGGCCCCATCGACATCCTCATCGTCTGTGCCGGTGTCATGTACTTTACCATGATGTCCAGTGTGCGCAGCGAGGAGTGGGACCGCACTGTCGATGTCAACTGCAAGGGTCTGCTGCACTGTCTGTCGGCCACACTGCCAGGTATGCTCGAACGTGCCAAGCCGATCAATGGTGCGTCGGATGGCTCGGGCCACAGCCCTCACATTGTGGCCATCTCGTCGGACGCCGGCCGCAAGGTATTCCCTGGCCTCGGCGTGTACTCAGGCAGCAAATTCTTTGTCGAAGCTGTGCTGCAGGCATTGCGTGTTGAGACGGCAGGCACTGGTTTGCGTGTGACGTCTGTCCAGCCGGGCAACACAGCAACAGAGCTCCTTGGACTATCGACTGATCCCGAGGCCATGGAGAAGTACGGTGCACCTACGGGCGCCCAGGTGCTGAGCCCTGCTGATGTTGCATCGGCCGTGGTTTACGCACTGCGTCAGCCGGCACACGTGTCGGTGAATGAAGTGATGATTGAGCCCAGAGATGAGCCGATCTAGATCTAGATCTAGATTTAGACGAAGACGAAGATATTGATGAATTTAGGAGACAAATTTCAACATTTAAAGGAACACATTTGGCTTTCAACATACAAGGATACATTCAAGAATACATTAAGATATAGGTAAACGGCATCAATGCATGGATATGGGCACTTAAATGATAATGGAATTGAGGAATAATGAACAATTTAATACATCGATGATTTTATTTATCCAGATTTGGTATTGTAGTGCTGTGTCATGTCATAGGTCATTGCATCCGTAGGTGGCTAGTAGTTAGTGTTAATGAAGACCGCTATATAATAGTGAAGAGCAACTTACTGGACCCAACGACTTGGAACTACTTGAACTCATCTGCTTGATAATGTTGAGAAACGGGTCCGTCTCAACAAGCACGTCTGGGTCGACGGGCTCAAAGAGCCGCTGTATATTGGCCGACGACGTGGGATTGATGTGCTTGTGCCAGATGTGCCGGCGCACTTTGCAGTACCTTTTCAGTATAGAATCGTCGGCCACACCCGTTGAATGCCGACAATGCCGCCTGCTATAAGTCATGCCGTTGAGTATGAACGATAACGACAAACATGCCACCGAAAGATCTCATCCTAGCTTCAGTCTCCCCGCATTTTGTCTAAAGACTGGCAGATTCAAGCTCGTCCTAGCCAGCTCTAAAGCTCCAATTGTCTTAGGGGTTGATGATGAATATGTTACAAAAGAGGATAAGCTGGGTATTATCGATCTATGGCCTGTGGTAGACGACGAGTCAGAAAAGAAGAGCAGTTGGTGGTAGATGGTGAAGATATTACAAAGAGACAATTACTTTGTAAGCGATCGAAATGGAGCACGGACAGGGTTTCTATGCTGTAGTCTCGTCACGTTCCCTCCAGTTACCTGCCACAATGCACGACTCAGTACTTTGATGTAATTCACATATTTTTCAGGTATTACTCATGAGCTGTGCCGTAATTAAAGGTCATTATCATTTTTTGAAACTGCATCTATCTACAAATATCTACAAAACAGTACGGCGCAGAATATCAATGACCGTGTACACTTCCTCAAACGTGTTGTACATCGGCACCGGGGCAATGCGGATGACGTCAGGCTTGCGCTGGTCTAGGATGATGCCTGCCTGGTCCAGTGCCTCGCAAACAGCTGGCATCGTGCCCGCCTTGAGCCACACGCTTAGCTGTGCACCCCGCTCCATGGGGTTGGCTGGTGTGATTATCTTGAACGGCTTCTCGTCCGCTGTGCTGTCAGAGATGATGCCGTTCAGCAGGTGCTCGGCATAGGCTGTGAGCACAAGCGACTTGTCCCGCAGCTCCTTGACGCTGGTCTTGTCAAACACAGACAGCGAACCACCGAGACTGGCAAGGTCCATGGCCGAAGGGTTGGATACCTGGAAGCCCTGTGCGCCGGGCGTCGGCTGGAAGTCTTTGGACATGTTGAAGCGCACGCTGACGTCACAGCCGTACCAGCCCGACAGGCGCGGGTGGAACTTGAGCTCGCCATTCTTGTCGTCTTTGGTCACTGAGCCGTGCTTCTCGTGCACAAAAGCACCAGCAATGCCACCGGGACCCGAGTTGACGTACTTGTAGGTGCACCAGACGGCAAAGTCAATGTCCCAGTCGTGCAGCTGCAGCTCGACGTTACCAATGGCGTGGGCCAAGTCCCAGCCGACAACGATGCCCTTGCTGCGAGCGTACGCTGTAATCTTTTTAATGTCAAACAGCTGACCGCTGTAGTACTGGATACCTGGGAGCAGCAGAAGAGCCGTAGAGTCGGCATGCTCGTCAATGGTCTTGAGGACCAGCTCGGTCGAGATGTACATATTGTCGTCCGGCTGCAGCTCGATGAGAGACGACTTGACACTCAGTCCGTGCAGCTCGAGCTGCGACTGAATCGCATACGAGTCACTGGGAAAGGGCTTCCACTCAGCAATGATCTTGTGGCGTGTCTCTGTCGGCTTGTAGAAGCTGGCCATCATAAGGTGCAGATTGGCTGTCAGGGTGTTCATGGTGACGACCTCGTTGGGGGATGCACCCACAATCTTGGCGACCTGAGCAGAGCATGTGGCGACCATGTCCTGCCATGCAGACAGCGGGCTGTCCTCGAGCGATACAAAGTGACCCTGCACGCCGATGGAGCCCCAGGTCTCGAGCTGTGCCTCAACGAACCGGCGTGTTGCCTTGGGCTGCAGGCCCAGCGAGTTGCCGCAAAAGTAGACGGCAGGATCATTCTGGGATGCATCCTGCGGAGCCACACCCTCAAGTTTGCGCTTCTTGATCATAGCTTTGGAGGGGATGATGTACTCGCTCCGCAGGTGCTTTAGGGGATCCTGGTTGTCCAAGGAGCGGGCATAATCAAGGTTGTTGGCTGAGCTGGGGAACTGCGGCTTTTCACCAGCCCGCAGAGCAGCAAGAGCTTCAGTAAAAGACATTGTATGGTTTTAAAAGTATTTTGTAATTATGAGATTCGACAAGGGGGTTTCAAACAAGAACTGTGTTGGTGACGATGATGAATAATGAGTGCTGAGTCAGCAATGATATTGGTGAAGAAGAATAATAAAAGGCGTGGTGGTATGAGAATAGTGAAAATAGACAAATGTCGAGTAAAATAACCAACCAAAGCACAAAGGTACAAGTAAAGTAGTGTGGTATAAGGGTGGTATGAGTGTCAATGCAGATGTCGATACTTCCTCCATCACAGCTCATCATGTCCGGACGCGCGAGACCACTTTGTAGTCGAGCTGCCACCACGTGTCGCTCCTTCCGTTTTCGCTGCGAGCCATGCATTGTCTGTCTTACACACCGAATATGCCTATTCCGGAAGGTATATCCACGCCAAGCGAGACCCATAAAATAATTACTCCCTGTATCTACTGGCGTCCTGCTCTGTAATACGCGTGTGTGGTTGCACTAGAGCACCATTGTCGCCACTAAAAAGTCATTCAAATTCCCAAAAGGTACGGCTTCCCCGCGCGGAGAGCGCCGCATGGTTAGCGGACCTAGTCCGCGCTTCCATGGTTTAGATGGAAAGCGCCGGGCAGACAAGGCAAGCGCAGGCGTCATCGCCCGGCTCCACCCGCGGATAGCCGACGACAGGCGAAACCATGAGGGAAAATCTCCAAACTTTCGGCGAGCATCGAGGTCAGATGCAGTTGCTAACGTGTAATTGAAATGAATAATACCACGAAAAAAACAGGTCATCTGAGATGGCAATTACGTATCCGAGTTGCGGTGAGAGGTCGGTTGATAACGGAGAGTAACAGAAACCCGGTAGCTGTAGCAATGATGCCGGACGAGATCTGGGAGGAGGCGGATGACGATGGTGATGTCGCTTTTGATTCGTTGCAATTGCAGGCTTGAGAGCTATGTATCCATCATCATGGCATCGTCAACGCCCAGTGATGCGTTTTTGTCTTCATTTGTCGTCGTAATTTGTAAATATAATCAACTGTGGTGACATCTCGTCGACCGCAATCTAGGCATGCTATTGGGGATCTCTCGCAGTCTGATGTTGAAAAAGGCGTCTCTTATCGTCGAGTATCCGTCGTGTGCCGCTTCGTATCTTTGACATTTTGGGAAAATAAAAATTGTTACGTTTCAACCGCCGTGGATGAAGACGAAATGGAGACAGACCTGGGACGGGCGACCTATGACTTTTATAAACCATGAGGGATTTATATCTCGGCATAGCATGACTATCACGCCCGGTTTCCTGTTTAGAATGCTCATCTCGGCTCAAGACGGGGCGGCGCTGGTGCAGGGTCGTGTCTGGCCTTGGTGTAAGACCCGCCTCGACAAAGGGCAGCATGGCAGCCATGGTTGGCTGCTCGTCTACTTCATGTCCTCGCGCGTCCTCTTCCCTCGCAAGATGAGACGAAGTTCGACTGCAAGTCTGATACCAGCCAATCTTTGTTCATTATTTTATCTTTGTTTATTATTCACCTCTCAGTACCAAATATTCCCCTACCCTCCCCTTCGTCCTTCACTCTAGGCCCGTCCCACCCTACCGTCTTGTCCTACATATTCCCCCAGTATTACCACGCAGTTGCACCCACCCACCCGCAGCTCCATCACTTCATATTATTCTATTCGTCAGATTTCGTTGATACCCATTTATTTCCGTTTCCATCTTCATCTTCGCACTTGTACCTATCGCCATGCAGCATCTACTACACCAGTACGCCGTCACACAAAACGGCTTTTTGCCATCCTCATCTCCCCTCGCATATCTCCCAGATCCCTACTATGCACCATGGGAGGCTATCATTTCGCAGCTGCCTGCCCTTCTCAGGGACAACTCATTCAAAGCTGCAGTCACTAGCATGCCCGTCTTGTCCATCGAAAGACTCGCGAAAGAACAAGAGTGGCAGCGTGCCTACGTCGTCCTGGCCTTTTTCACTCATTCTTACATTTGGG
This sequence comes from Ophiostoma ulmi, assembly GCA_029298715.1. Taxonomy (NCBI): domain Eukaryota; kingdom Fungi; phylum Ascomycota; class Sordariomycetes; order Ophiostomatales; family Ophiostomataceae; genus Ophiostoma; species Ophiostoma ulmi. The sequence continues at coordinate 127,013 of JANSLN010000002.1, read as the reverse complement.
GTGGCGACACACCTGCGGATGTGCTGCCACCATCCATCAGCGTGCCCCTTTTAAAGGTCGCGGCACACCTGGAGCTGCCACCTGTCGCCACCTATGCCGCCCTAAACTTGTGGAACTTTACGTCCACTTCACCGTCTGGCCACTTTGACGACCTCGACGCCCTGCACGCCCTGCACACATTTACCGGCACAGAATCCGAGTCGTGGTTCTATGTCGTGTCTGTGGCCATGGAGTGCCGCGCTGCATCAATTATGCCTGTTCTCTTGGAAGCCATGTCGTCTAGTGACAGCGCGAAAATAATCAGCGCGCTCCACCAGTTTGTAGCGTGCATCCAAGACGTCGGCCGGCTGCTCGACCGCATGCACGAGCGCTGTGACCCACAAGTGTTTTTCTGGGAGATCCGTCCGTACCTCGCGGGGAGCAAAAACATGGCGGCACAAGGCTTGCCCAATGGTGTGTTTTATGACGAGGGTGTCGACAAGCACGGAAAGCAGCAGGGCAGCTGGCAGCAGCTGCGTGGCGGCAGCAATGGGCAGAGCTCACTTATTCAGTTCTTTGATATTGTGCTCGGCGTCGAGCATCACTCCAATGGCACGGCGGCTGTGGCGCCGCTAGGGTTCCACGAAGAGGTGCGCGGCTATATGCCCGGCCCGCACCGCCGGTTCCTCGAGTATGCCAGCTCACTCCAAAGCCTCAGAGATAGTGTTGATGGATATCCAGGCAACAACGAAGAGAAGGCTGAGCTAGTTGGCGCTTTCCAAGATGCCACCAGGGCACTGGCCGCGTTCCGGAACAAGCACTTGGCTATTGTCACTCGGTACATCATCTTGCCATCCAAGCAGAAGCGGGCAGGGTCTGCGCAACATGCTGGGCGTGGACTGGCAGGGACACCACAAGCTTCTAACCAGACATCTTCCTATGTCTACAACACGTCAAGGCCGAGCGGCGAGGCGCAGTCACCAACAGAAAAGTTTACGGGCACAGGAGGAACAGAACTGCTGCCTTTTCTCAAGCAGACACGAGACGAGACACTCTTTGCAGGCCAGTCATTGCAACAGGCAGCATAGTAGCTATGTATATAGAAACTTGGTCAATTAGCATAGGAGAATTGTTCAATCTAGTATCGGTACTAAAGGCTTAATGACAGTTTGGAAATCGTCCATCAATGTCGTCATTTCTATCGTGAGGATCGCAATAAAACATTATCAGAATTTCCTATTATACCAGCCAAGCCTACTACTTGACGTCTGACCTCAGAAGAACTCAACAAGAAGTACATATCTTGAACAACCCCGGTCAGAAAATGGATTTGTAGTTTGTGTGTAAAATCGACCAATTTCCAAATATTATTATTCCTACTCAGTCTCGATCGAGTCATTTTCACAAAAAGCGTCATTGAAATCACTAAGACTGCTCTCGCAATGGCAAATGGGCAGAACACAGTTTGGGGTTGCATTGTTTTTGTTTTTTTACCTATTCTTATCTCAGTAGATTTGAATGGTATTTCGTAGCTTGCTTGTGCCAAAAGCAGCCTTCCTCCATAATACATTGAGAGCGAGGACGGATGAGTACTTTCCTGCTTCCTGCTATCTACCTAGCCAACCAACCAACACAAACTAAACTTTTTTTTTAAAAAAAAGAGATACAAAAAGCTGTATAGTACGGCAGAAAGACATACTACATACATGACTAGTCCAATAATACAACAAAAATAACACTAAAAACACTAAAAACAGTACCAAAGTTCCAGTACATCAAAAGGCCAACAGAAACCACAAGACAGAACACAACACCCCTGGGCAGCCACTGGGTCACTGTATTATGTTCCATTGCTATAGCAGAGTAGCAGGCTGGTGCACCTTACTAAATCTCCTCATTGAACATCATGTGTACTCTGAAGGTTGGCTTAAGTGAGAAGTAAACCGTATAATGGACACCGTTGTTATCAAACTCGTGCTGCAGCCATGCTGGGTTTACACCTTTTGGCAACGGCACAGGACGTGGCGCCGTCGAATTGATAGGGCCGTTACGGCGGCCATAATATGAGTAGGGGTTTCTGAAGATATTGAAATCTTCAAAAGGGCGACATTCATAACCAGCGGGACGGGGTTGAGTCTGCCTTGGGACCTGACGCGGATTAACGATCCTAGAGTACTGAGAATCATAAACCTTTCTGGTGGCATTATTTCGAAGTACCTCGTAGCTACGTTGAATCTATCAAGTGTTAGGCATTGGCTTGCATTAGTAAGAAACAAAAAGATAGTGCACTCACCAAAAGGAATTTTTCAACGGCTGATTCATCGCTGGTCTTGTCAGGGTGGTACTTGAGGGCAGCTGCGCGGTAGGCTGCCTTGATTTGCTCATCAGTGGCATCCCGGGTCACCTCGAGCGCAGCGTAGAAATCGTCCACGTAAATCGGCATTTTGACAAGCTTTTGTTGTTATGCTTAGTACGTGGATCTGGATGAAAATGAAAAAGATAAAAAAGCTGAGTGAGAGGATAAGAATGATTTTGGGCTGGTTTGGTGTGATTGTGTGAGCTGGATTTGGTGGTGAAACAGTAGCTGGATGAAGAAAAGAAGAAGAAAGAAGAAGAAAAAAAAATAAAGAAACTCACCACAACCGAGAGGAGGAGGGTTGCCTTTATACCAAGCTCGTAGTAGATTATCTACAATTTTGTAGTAGATTATCTGCATAGTAGACTACGTATCAGAGGTATTTTGGTATGCTGAACAGCCTTCACAAAGACGCGATGCTATTCCTATTAAAATGAAATAAAATGTTTTCTACTACTTGCAGTCATTTTGGCCAGTATTTCCCTGTATAAAGCTATCTGCTCTTGATGAAAGTGTATATGCACTCGGACTTGTTATGATAAGGCCGATGGCACTGATGAAAATAGTCTGAACAGAAAAGCTGCCCGCGTTCGGTAGTCAAAATAAGGATGATTGCCTAAGCATACTCTACTATTTCTTGGAAACTCTGTTTCATCGGAATAGCTTAGTGATGGCTTGTTTTGTGATGAGAAACTTTGTTCTTTATCATTTATACCAGGTATCACCTCAATGACCACGATGACCCTGGGTCCCTGTTTGTACATAGCCCGCGCGTCCCATGTTCAAACATGAAGAATATCAATAGAAATTTATCTACCGTACGGGGATACCGGCGTAAGCTCTGTTCTTACATGCCTCAGCACAGTGATGATAAAGATTATGTTTCTTTCAGGCATTGTCCCAGGGGTCGTCGTGATGACGCACGTGCAATTATTTCCATAGGCCATCTTAAGGCGAGCCGGATCACAAGTATCTTTATAACGGTATGTAAATACCCCCATATTGACGAAAAACAAGAGAACTCATGGCAGAGTCACACTATTTGGTATAATTATCATTACTGACATGAAATTGTTATATGTATTTCACCAGTACATCTTCATGTTTGCTAATACAGCCCGTTCCTTTGATAGACAGCAACTCAAATTCTAGAAGCCAAAAGACATAAATTTAATGAGACATAATTGCGGTGTTTTTACCTTCAGAAATTCTCAGAGCACTTAGATGGAGTATATTGGCAAGAAAATTCTCAAGCATGAGAGAGAGCCCAAACGTGACTCAAGAGAGGGGGTGGCCAACAGAACCTTATTGCAATGGCAATCGTGACTAATATGGAGGCTAATATCAGAATTTCTTTTTGAGATTTTATGCTATGAACCTTAATTTATTGAGAAGTTACGTCGTAGTCGTTTACTTCAAATATATCTCAGCTTATATCCCGACCTCATGACCCTCACTCGCCACGATGAAGCAGTACCTTTAAATGATCATGACGACCACAGTCTTTGTTATCCCCGAACCTTCATCTACGAACCTTCATCTATGAACCTTAATTTGTGAACCTTGATCGATGAACCTTAATGTTTATATGCCAGTGCTATGACGTTCACTGTCTTTGCGTAGCGAGGTGGCGGCTTTCCTTGGGTATAAAAGAAAACCCTCCCCTCTCATTCTGGCTCAAATTATTCTTCTCTCTCTCCCATAACTATCCTACCTACTTAACAAAACACACACTTACTTTACTCTCATACTTGAAAACCCAACTCACAATGGCTATCTATTCTGATGATTACTACTCGGTCCTCAACCTTCATCATGATTGTGATCATTTTGATATCACCAAGGCTTACAACAAGCTAATGGAAACCGTCATGGACGAAAAGAAATCTCAAGAAGTAAGTCTAATTCGCCGAATCTCAAACTTGCACTCGTCTTACTAACTTTTCAGATTCAAATAGCTTGGGAAGTACTCAATGATTTGGACTCTCGTCAAAAATACGATGATTCTATTCTTTGGGATATCCGCACCAAAGCTTCCCTGCTCGACAAGCAACAAAGAGAAAAGGCTCACCGCACAGAAACTATGTGTTCAACTCTGTCGAACATGTCTCTGTCTCAAGGTGGCAAACATCCCCTGCACGCTGAACTGAAAGAGCGTGGCTTTGCTTACGACCAGAAACACCGGGAAATGATTTTTCAAAGAACAAAAATGGAACACCAATGGACGAGGGCAAAGTCTGACAGCGAGCGTCTGCGCCTCATCAAGGTTGCCAACTCCATAGCCCAAAACATCTTTAAAGAAATAAGAAAGATGGTGAGCGTCGGGCAGATGCGGTTTGCAGAGCTGGATCGTGAAAACGTCGGCGATTCAAACATCTTGGACCGCACTCACGATATGCAAGTTTTGCTTCAAGAAGCTACTGAACTCTCCAAGTCAAGTAAAACTTTGATCAATAAACTAGGAAAAGGTGATGCCCACTATCGTCCTGTCCTAGGAGAAAAAAGGGCAACAGCACAAGTTTGGAAGCCATCCCAAGAGTTGGCATGTGCTCGCGGCCTCGACCAACAGATGGCACAAGTCAGGAAAAACATTCATACATTGGTGGATGTCCGGGGGACTCTTTACAATGTGATTGAAGGATACCAGTTGCGGTTGATCCCTGATGGAAATTAAAGCAGTAGGATGTTCAAAAGAAAAAAAAAAAAAGAAAAAAAACTAAATACCAAAAACAGTTGAAAAAGAAGAAAACAAAAAAAAAACAATTAAGGGATTCGAATGGTAGTTAAAATTTAGTTTAAGCAATAGCATAATAAGTAATAAAAAAAAGTTAAAACCAGATTAGTAAATTAATGCAGCTGTTAAAAGTGATCAAAATATTGATTAGTTTGTTTACTTGACGATGCGATGTGTTGCTAAATTGGCCTTGTTGCATTTGTGCTAAATTTCGATGACTAAGCGATCAATGTCTTGTCGTGTTTTTAGTTGTGCCATGAAATATTTGAAAATAAAACCATTACTCTATTCAACACATTTTACGATGAAAGCCATTTGCACTGAACTGATTAAATTAACTCTGTGATGGAGCATATATATCGCATTTTTGAAAGTATCGAGGAACATGATGCAAAACTGCAGGATGGCATGGTACTTTCGACACCTATTACCTCAATCAAGAAGATTGGGCAAGGTGCAATTGTAACAGTTGTAGAACTATTGATATTATAAAAGCAAAGATGAGAAGCTGTAAAGAAGTCGAGAAAGGGAAAAGGACAGATAACCGTACGATTGACATGAACAATGCTGGCCACACCATGAATCAGATATTTTTCACCTCGTCTGTCCAAGTCTTGATGTTGTCGAACCATGTTTGTGCGCCTTCAATTACTGCCTTAATCGCATCCAAATCAGCACTGCAGACGCTAGAGAGAACCTCGTGACCCGGGTAAAACTCATTCCAAGTGAGAACTTCCACGGACTGACGGTGAGAGGTAACTTGTTCAACGAATTTATCAAGGAGCTCGATTTGTTTGAGCAACTTGGTCCCCTTTGTGGTCCAGCCACTGGATTTCTTCGAAGTTTCCAAGTGCTTGGTCATGCAATCTTGGCATTCTCGCTCTCGTTCAACAGCATATTTCTTGAGGCTGTCCAGGCCGCAAGCCACTCATACCCATACGAAATGTAGCTCCAGAACGGCCAAAGCAGCACTATTGCCGGAATACTTTTGGAACAATCTGACAACATCCGGATCATTGCTTTGACGTTGTTTGGGACTTGGTTCAGGCTGGGCTTTCTTTTGAGACCACTGAGATGTCTTTCGAGGCTGCGATCCTGTCTTTGGCGCCTCAGGACATGACCTCTTGCTGGGCTTATCATCTTGTTGAGATGACGCTCGTTTTCTCTGGGGCCCCGACTCATGCGACGCACTTGATGGCGTTTTAGGGGTATTGCTTCGTGTTTTCCGGGCTTTGCCCTGTCGAGTTTGTCTATCTGCTTCCATCTTCTTGGATATAGTTGGGTAGAACTTTAGGTCGTATTCTTTCCGTGTATTTGCATCACTTAGCACCTCGTATGCGCGTTGGGCCTGTATGATATAAGTTCTGTAAGTGAATGATAAAAACTAAACTAACTGCATATTGTAATGGAAGCGAGCAAACCTTGATGAAGAAGGCCGTTGCCTCTATATCACCTTTTGTCTTGTCGGGGTGAAACTTGAGGCTGTTTTCATGTAGGCTTCACGGATTGTCCTCGAATCGGTGCATGACGGAGATATACCGAGCACTTTGTAGTAATCGTCGGTATGAACAGCCATTCTGTCGACGACAGACAGTTGCTTGGCCCAAGTGCTGCTTGGCTGATGGTCGACAGTACTAATGAACAAGTTTAGGTTGTCCCATTCATGTACTAGTTGTCATCTCCCCATACTGTCTAATCGTGGAGAAGCACTGTAGCAAGTGGTGCTAAGTGACGAATTTCAACCGCATATCACCCGTGTGAATTATTCACAGTACCTGCAGTCACAAAACTCTGATGCATAAGTATGTGAGAAAGTCACGCGGTTCTCAGCAGTGGTTCAGTCTCTATTCAAGTGTTTATATGACAGTGGAACTGTCGCATTTAGTATTAGTCAGCGCACACTTAAATAGTATTTTGATAGTTTGTTTTGAAGAAGAGTATTAGCAAATGTAATAATACAAAATAAATAGAAAAAAATAGAAAAAAAAGTGTAACTCCCAAGTATCGCCACTACTGCATCGCAGGCCGCCGTTTGTTCCATCCCTTGATGTCCCAGTACTGCGCTAGCTTCTCCAGGACCTGGTCCTTGGGCACACTCTCCGAGGGGAACATGTGCCGCAGTAGAATCGCCTGGTCCGAGTCGGCTGCCATGCGCTGGAATATGCTCAACATACCCTCCTTGGTGTAGTAGTAGTGCCGCTTCTGCTTTGTGTCTGACTCCAATCCCGTACTCGGCTCTGCACCAGGCGGCTCAATGGGTAGGTCCTCATTGAAAGTCTGTAGCAGCAGCAAAGCCAGAGATGCCAGGCCGGCTGCCAATGCCGTTGCTACACTGCTACCCGATACCAGCGCCAGCGTGTTTCCAATGTATGCCGGACCCGCTGCTCGAATGTTCTCGCCTGGGAGCTGCACATCTGCCGACTTTGTAGCTCGTGCTTTTGACGTCAAGTGTCCAAACTGGTCGGTTGCGCTGACGCTGATTGTGTGCTGCGAATAATCGGCGGGCCATGCCTCTGAGTAGATGCCCTGATCTGGCGTCGACGCGAACAGGAGAATTCGGCGTGCAGATGCTTTTTCAATGACTGACTTGAGGCCGGCGTCATCGTAGTCCAGGGTCCAGCTCATGCTGATAATGTCCACATCGTGTTCCATGGCCCAGTTGATTGCGTTGATGGCACTCTGGGCCTGGATGTCGTTCCGACGCGTGCCCACCCGTGCGATATAAAGACGACAGTATGGGTTCGTCTGGCTTACCAAGGACGCCATCTGGGTCCCGTGCGCATCGGACACCATCCACCAGGGAAGAGGCTGGTCGCTCTGCAGCTCATTAACAGACACAAACGACTGCCCCTTGGCGATCTGGCTACGGAAGCGTGACCGCACACGATCAGCTCCGTTATCGATAATGGCTACACGGATGCGCTGATCCAGTTGTCTTGGAGTCTCCGGTGCCAAAGCAAAGGGCTGCATTCGGTCGCGAAACTTGCTCCACTTGTCTTCGCTAAAGTACTGATCCTCATCATCGTTGTCGGTATCCTCGCCCGACTCGTCATGGATGGAGAATTCATCGTCACTCAGCTCCGAGATGGGAAGAGCAGACTGGTCCACCTCCAGCTGCTGGAGAGCGTTGACTGACGGCAACAGCTGGCTAGTGAACTGGTGCTTCACTATCTGTGACGATGGCTCCTCGGGTTCATGGGGCGAGAGAGGGTAGTCCCAGTTGGCATCCATCTTGACCTCCCAGTCCTTGACATGGGTATGCTTTAGGTCGTTGGCCATTGCCAGAAACCTCTTACGTACCCGAGTGGCGTAGAGGCTGGACAAATCCAGATGGCGTTTGTGTGTTGCGCCGTCGTAAAAGTCCTGAGAATAAAAGTTAGTTTTTGTCTGTAACAATCATACCGTTTAGTCATCGTGGACTTTGCTTCATTCTAGCGTACCTCGGACTGGTTGAGCTGCACAATGTTGATTTGCACCTTGGTAAGCTACTTGTTGTTAGTATAAACCATGCTATCATTAAACTTGAATTGCTTGAACCGACCTGGGGAATTTGTACGAGGCCATCCAAGCTGGACCAGTGATAGAGTGTGCTCCAATTTCCGCTAGAGTACAGTGTAAGCTCCTTCAAGACATTGCTCGTCTGAATAATGTCCAGTGACTTTGTGCCACGCCCGACACGATTATCGCCCGCCGCACAGCGGAGCAAGACATCTGTGTTGATGTCCAGCTTGCGCCAATCCAGCGACTCAATGCGGAAGAGATCGAGAATATATTTTTGCACAAAGGCCTCAGAAAGCGGGTTTTGTGTGTTGTCCGGAATACGGAGCTTTCTGATTGTGTGCACACCGCACTCCTTGAGCCACAGGAAGAGTTTGCTGATGGCACTATGAGGACATGGCTGCTTCACGTAGTTGAGGTCGGGCAGGTGAACGAAAAAGAGAATCTCCTCAAAATTGACAGAATGGTTCTCTGGGGGAGCAGCTGGCAAGGTTGGCGGCGGGGCTGCTTGGTAGGGATCGGCATATGCAATATCGGCGACCGGTTCCGAGAACTGTGCCACGGTCCGGCGGCCAGAGGACTGTGTGAGCTTTTCAATAAAGCCATGGAAATTGTGCGAAGCCTGGTTGAAGTCGGCCATATTGAGATACAGCTCCTTTGTCGCACCAGTTGTACCATACAGAGCCGTGCTCACATCGGCAATCGAGCCCACGGATGTGAAGATAGTTTCCTTGAGTCGATTTGCCAGGTTCGAGTTGACTTTCTTCAGACTCAGGCGGTCTTGAAGAGGAGAGTTTCCGGCGCTGTTGACCGACGTCAGAATGGTGCGGACTAGCTTTTCGTTATTTTCCCGACCCTGAATAGCCGTAAATATGGACTCTGGCTCAAACGCCTTCTCCCACAGTGGCGGTTTTGGCAGCTTTTTGAAAATGGCTGGTGGCTGTGGAATCCATGTGCTGCGTGGGTTGTCGCGAACAATAGCACGGTGGAGTGGTGTATGTTTTGTAATGTCCTTGCCCAGAAGAGCCGCATCAGAGCATACCGAGACCAGACATGATGTGAAGGGGATGCACTTTTTGATAGCAGCATGAATGCAGTTGCCGTCGCCGAGACGGTCCTTTGTCTCGATGATGGTGTCCATGAGAGGCCGCAGATCTTTTGATTTTGGGTCGCAGTAAATGCCAAGGAAACACGCTAAAAAAGCGAGATTATTGTTCTCAATAGCCAGATACAACGGGAGCGTGTCGAGCATCTCATTTCGCCCTCCAGGTGCGTCGGGCTTTTTTGTGAAATATGATCTGAAGTGCTGGTGCTTGAGTAGCCACTTCAGCAGCAGCCGTCCAAGTCCCCGATCATCAGACTGTTGTGCGACAGCCGCATCATAACGGCTTCCTGGGTCCGGGGCGCCCGATTGATTGGAACCGCTCTTTTTGCCTGGCTCAACAATCGACGAAGAACTGATCCGGACGTCCTTCCGCACCATACCCCGGCTCGAATCACGGGTGTGGCCAGCCATGAGGTGGCGCTGGGATTCGTAGGCAGCCGCATGTGCAACATCCCCACCAACGGCCCGGCCCCGTGGGTCGTCCGTGGTGGTGGTGGATGGTGTATCTGGGGCATCACTCCAAAGACTTGTCTCGCACTCTCCTCCGTTGGATGGGTTTTCGTACTGGATGAGGACATGCAGAAGTCGATCGCCATTTGTGCCGAATGTGGGCTCGGCGCGAATAAATTTGTCGAGAATAACAGACTTGTGTGATTTTCTGGCCGAGTTCTTGAGTTCACGAACATCTACTAGAAGATCCCGGATAGCCCGTTGGCGATCCAGCACAACCTTGTTGTTGTTCATGATGTCGGCGTTTATCTCGTGAATATGCAAGGTAGGACAGCGAGAACAAGAACAATTCAGCTAGAGAAGTGGTATTACAGGAGAACTTGCTACTTCATCGTCTGAGAACCGATTATTAAACGATAAGCCGGAAAATGGTCACAGCTCAAGGATACATAAATAGGCAGGGTGGATATTCACGAGAAGGGGGGGGGGGGGGGGTGATCAGCTCCAGCCTCAACAGTGCACACACGGTGTTTCGACCAGGGTCATGCATAGTACAGCCCAGAGACGAACTAATATAAAGTCGGGAGAGAAGTGCTATAATGACAAGTAATCTCTTTGAAGAAATAGCAACAACATCAGGAACATATACTTTTCATATACTTTTCATAACAATACAATGGATTCAAAGCCGAAAAGCTTCTCTCTATCTCTGCTGTCTGATGGAGCGACTCTCCGGACGGACGTGGCCCCGAGTTTGGGCGAGGCGCCTGGAAATGACTTTACAATGGACTTTCAGCTGCTGTATGAGGTGCACGGCGCACTAGACCCTGGCGATGAGGACAATGCTAGTTTGCTTGTCATCCGAATGGTGCCCCTCCCCAGAAAGACAGATGCACAGTTTGGCAAACTTAATGTGCAGCTGTCAGTTGATCTGGTGTCTGAGAATGGGGAGACCGCCGAAGACGACGACGAAATAGCAACCTTGCTGTCATACGAGCCAGCCGCAGCGGGCGCCCAGTTTGTTGATGTCTACACGACCAATGAAGAGCGGACCGGATCCATGAAGGCCAGTGCCACTGTGCCAGTTGCTCAGGCCGCATCACTGGGCTTTGAAGCTTCACACGGCAGCAAGTCAACCTTTACCCGGACACATTTATTGCGTGTCAAGGCAAATGCTGTCAAAACGAGCCCAACGATCCCGAGTCAGCTACGAAATGGAGCACGCTGGCAGATCACTGCGGCTACCAAGGAACAGGGTATCGGTGACTCGTTCACTGTAGCCATGCTCGTCAAGCGTCCTCGAGGCTCGTCTTTTCAGCTCGTAGCCGAAGTAAATGGCCATATCGGGACATTCTCAGAGAGATCTGGTAAAATCATAGACAGCTTGATTCGACGCAAACGGCCCCCAACACGACTTGCAATCCTACCCCTTGACCGTCGAAATGCAAAAATTCCACCTGGAGTCTTTGAGGATGAGCTGCACCGCGCATCAATCGACAACGTTATGCGGGGCATTGAGGAGGTTGGCCTGCATCTCCCTGAACTGGCACGGCCAGTGACCGTTATTAATGGTAAGTTTGAACCCTGGGAGATCTTGCAACGGAAATCTGACAGGCAACAGGGGCTATTTCTTCAACATCAATTGATTTGGCCAAAATCGTCAAAACAGACGCAAATGAGGCCAGCGAAGCTGGAGATGGTGATGATGACGGGGGCGCTGAAGAGCCCGCTGATTCTGAAGAAGACGTAATGTTTTCAGGTACTGCATCGCTGGCTGTGGCCTCGAGCTCGACACCTGTGACGGCAGCTCCAGCAGTCAGAGCTGTCACTGTTGCTGCTGCCACCACCACCACCACCACCACCACCACGACGGAAGCAGCGTCAGCCGTGACTGTGACAGAGACCTCTCCAACACTGAAACAAAACCAGGATAATGAGGATGTGCTCACGCACCGTGCGGATTCCCAATCACCCAAGGACCCCACTGTAGCTGCAACGCTTACGGCCATTCTGCAAGAAGTGAAGCAACTTCGCCCACTTGCTGACCACCCTAACGGTAAACAGACATACCGCTCCGCCTCCACAATGGCGTTGTTGACGGCCAAGCGGATCCAGAGACTGCGTGAGACTGCCAGTCTCTACGAGCGATTGGCCGAGCTGCATCGCGAGGAGGCTCGTGAGCTTGTAGCACTCGAGGGCTTGGAGGGCTTGGGGGGCTTGGAGGTGGAAGATAAGGACTATGCAAGAAACATGGGTTGAAGTGTGGATTTTCAATATGCGTGCCGCTTACTTCGTAGAGAGAAGTAGAAAATCAAATATAAATTAAGGGAATCAATATTTGTTGCGGCGCTTGGAGGTGAGATGCTGACGTGACGTGACGTGTCATTGCAGGCCGTAAGCAGTAACGGCGGTGATTTTGTCATTTGCGTCTGTCACATTTAGGCTACTGTCTAAGAGAATGGCTGATCTTACCTTTATTGTATTTTTTTTCTGCACGTGCATTCAAACTTATTAATTACATTCTGCTCAAGCAGATGCTGCTTTGCTGAGAAGGAAGTCGCGACCGGCATCATCGTCCAAGCAACCTCATCGGACTCCGAAGTATGGTAAATCGGCAAGTACGGCGCACGACGACGACAGGACAGCAGTCAATAAATACCCTAAATACTCCAACACGGGAAGGAACGGTCCGCATTTAAAGCAACATAGCGGAGGAGCGACCCCCGCAGTAACCAAAACTGCCTTCAAATGGCAGAGTCGACAGAAGAGAGGGCTATTAAGCCTGAAAATGGGCGACTGGAGCTTTTAGCGCGGACACCCGCGAAGAAAGGCCTCGACGACGACACGTTGTTGGCATGGGAATGCAAGTAAGTAATCATGAATACCCAAGTGCCAATATTCACTGCAGTTGTCCACAGCCGCTGATACGCCTCTACTTGATAGTATCATCCTTGTTCCTGGCGGATCTTCAACGACAACGACGGCGCAGGCAACATCGGACACGAACGCTTGGCCATGGCTCAATCGCAGCCCGGATGGCCCTGCAGCACAGCTATCGTCGTACCTGTCGCTGCGGAAGATCCCCGTAAAGACATATGTGTACAACTACAGTGTTCCACAGACACGGCAGGGCATCTCCCTTGACACGGTCCGAGAAGTTGCTCGCGACCTGCTTAGTGATATCAACGAAGCAGTCCCAAGCTGTGACACAGCCGACGACATCGATGGTGTCGATGACTACAAGAATGAAGAGCAGCTAGACAAAGAGGCAGAAGAAAAACAGGTGGGCAGTGAGTCAGATACTTCTGGGTCATCTTCGTCATCTGCGTCATCTTCGTCATCTGGATCAGAGAATGGCGAAAAGGGTGATCCTGTGACCGCTGAAGAAATTCAACCCAATGATGTTGGAGAAGCCAAAGCAGATAATGAGAAGTCCGTCTCTGCCGTGGATGAAGCTACCAAAGACCCCATCGACATTGTCATAGGTACTCTCCCAGCTGGGGCCAACCATGCGATCGAAGACCAGTCTATCAATGACACCGAGGGGCACGATACTGCTGATGCTGTATCCAAAGAAGATGATGTTGCCTCAAGAGAAGATACCATCGTGGAGTCCAATCCTGACCAACTTGAAGACTCTCAGCGTGTCCCACAGGTCGTGGTTGTTGGACCGGAGACACTACCTCTTGGGAGTGCAGCTGCCGACGACACAGCAGCGGCCTTGCCCACCGACGCTCTTGCTGCCAACGATCAGGCCCTTGAGCCCGAGTCCCCCAAAAGGAGCTCTGAGATGGAAAGCTTTGATGTCGAATCCCCGTCGTCAAATGTCGTTCAGATACCAGCCGATGACTCTTCGGTCATTATCACTGCCGATAAAGATGATGACGAGGAACGCAGAAGTGTGGTGGAAGAGGGCGCAAAAGATGATGAGAGTCAGGAGGCTCCGGCCGAAGAAGATCCCGGGGAACAACAATATTTTGTTTTTGTCGCTCAGGACCTAGGCGGGTTGGTTGTAAAAGAGGTACGTGCTATCAAGGGCTGAAAAACTGGCTCACCATTAACATAGTAGGCCCTATCTATTGCCCGCACGGACATGGGACCGGGTCAGTTCGTTGCCGCGTGCACCACTCTCGTTGTAAGTAGACTTCTCAGTACTGTGCTGCTTTAGCATAGCCTTGTGCCAGTTACTTACTATTCTACTCAGCTGTTCTACGAAACACCATGTCCCTCAACAGGGCACGAGTCAACCTGGGACAGTCTTGCCAACTGGCTGCTCTGCACTTCTCAGCAGGGAATGCTCTTCAGCAGTGCTTGGATCCATAACACTGCACATATGATTGAGTCTGTGTGTACCGACTTTGGTCTCAGCGAGCCGCTATACCGGGTCATTAATTTGAGATGCAGCGCTCACGATCTTGCGCCCTTCTTGCGGCAAGACCCCCTTGACCACGCACCGTCCCAAGCTGCTATCACTAGCCTTGGTGAAGAGATCTTTCAGCTCAAACGTAAGTATTACGCCTCCTTCTTGACATCGTTCTTAGCTAATACAGCAACAACAGGGACGCCATTCCGTTTCATGAGCACATTAAACACACTGGCATTTGTGCACAATGGTGTGCCGCGGAGCACACCTGCAACTGCAGTCTCTGATGGGCCGCGTCGAGCCCGAATGGCTGCCCTGCGTAGAGAGCCTGGCGTGTCTGCTTGGACCTCTGATGCCACTCTGAGCGGGTTCTCTGGGTTCATCGTACGGAACGAAGATGAGGCATCAGTTCTCTTTGAAGTGCTTCAAAGAGATTCCTCCAGAGCTGAATCGTCTACCCGTCTCAGTCACCTCTCAAAATTAGAGCAGCTCAAGCCTGTCGACCAAGGAGAGAAGGAGACTCAGTTGGACGCAACAAATTTACCCGGCAGCATCGTCCAAAACCACACCAGCAAGGCCGTCATCAGTTACGTCTTTGACCCATACAACACTGAGACAAACACTGCCACAGCCCTACTTGCATCTCTCTGCTACCAGCTTATATGCATGCGTCGCCACTCATTCACGCACACCAGTGAGCTGGTTTACTACTTGAATGAAAGATCCAGGGAGCGAATCTGGCCGTTCGACAAGCTATTGACCGTGTTTCGCAGTCTTCTCAGCTGCCCATATGAAGGCAGTGTTTCCTGTATTCTGTGGGAGATGCCGGGAACAGTCCTTCCCCAGGGACTCGTCTCAACACTAGCTGTACTTGCTTCGGGGCCTGAATCCGCATTCAAGCTTTCAGTCATCAGCAGCCGTGCTGATGTCGAGTTTCCTTCTGTGCCATCCACTCCAGTTGCACCTGCAAAACCTCCTTCCTTTTCAAGTATCATCCCCCCTATCCGCCCACTTGCTCGTGCTCCTACATGGGCAACCAATGAGCCTCACGTGTTCCGCCTCCCGCACCGTTCCGTTGACTTGCCTGCCATTGTAGACCGAGAACTTGCGTCACTTCTGGGAAGGCGTCCAGCAATGAAGTCTGTTCAAGAAAAACTGAGGCAGATCATTTTGGACAAGGCTGAAGCAGAAGACTCCGACAACGACAATGACTACAGCAGTGAAAATGCCAAGGCGCTGTTTTCGGGGTCCCATGCCGAAGCCGTGGCATCTGTGCGCGCTTGGTTGGAGCTGATTACGCATCGCGCAGTTCCTATTTCTATTGCGTCAATTGCCCGCGAAGCACCCAAAATGCCCACCAGCATGGCTGGTCTTTACGCTGCAACACTGAGCTACACCCCACCATCGATGCTTTTCACCGTGCAGCAGCTTCTTGCCTGGCTGTCTCTAGCAAAGCGACCAATGACCAAAGCCGAGCTTGCTGTTGCCCTGGCTGTAAATCATGCCCCGGAAGCAGATGGGAACGATCGTACGGACTCTCTCGTACACGCGAAAACTATGGACGAGCTCGACGCTCATAAGCCCGTGAACATGCAAGACGATCTGCTTGCACATCTTGGCTCAGCTGTACACACAGATGACTCCGGTCATCCACTTCTACAGGCAGAGCTCATTGATCTTCTTGAGCTAGACCGTGCTTTACCCGGCGCTGACGCCGCAGAGGAAAATCCTGTCACAAAGTACTCCCTACCAGATGCGAATAACACTCTTGCATGCATTTGTTTGACATTTCTCCGCATTTGCCAGGATGAATATCCGCGCATCACATCTACGACCATCAAGGATCAGCCTTTCTTCGAGTATGCAATTTTGCACTGGCCATACCACTACGCGGAAGGCTCCCTTTTCCGAAACAATAACGCGCATGGAGACACCCCTTCTATCAAGAGTTGCTTGAGTTACTTTGACGACTCAAAGCTCATGGAGTTTTGGGCCAAGCTCTACCATCAACTACGACACCCCGGTCTCAACCCACCGGCAGAGAATATTGCCCTCTCCATGGCCGCTGATGTCGGATGCTTGGATCTGATCAGCCGAGTACTAGAATACACCTCTAACGACGAGGTGGCTGAGCCCACGCCTCCTATCGAACAGAGCAGAAAGTCATCCATCACCAGCTCAGGACTATCTAGGGCACTGCTATACGCAGTGAAACAAGGTGACATGGACGCAGTGAAGCTCCTCGAAAATTCTGGTGCAAAGTCTCGCTTCGCTGTGCATGTCGCAGTTGCCTCAAATCAGAATGCACTGCTGCATCACTTTGGCCCACCTGAAGATGTGTCGACTGTCAAGGACTGGCGAAGTTACACGCCGATTCAGATTGCTGCTGCCACTGGCAATGTTGAAGCTCTCGAATATCTTCTGCCGACATATATATCACCCGGTGAGACTGTTGACGGTGACTATGAATATGAGACGGAGACCGACGACTATGACACCTCGCATTGGGACTACGATATAAGATACTACTATCCCTATGATCTGCCTATTCTCCACATTGCTTGCATGTTTGGCCATGTAGCGGTGGTCGAGCGCCTACTCAAGGAGAAAACAATTGACCCCAACGAGTTTGACAGGTACTTCAACCGTCCCATCTTTTACTCGTGTCTTCTACAACAACCTGATGCATTGAGAGCATTATTGAAGGATCCTCGGGTAGATCCATCACTACTTGCAGACGCTTACTGCCGGCGCACGCCTCTGCAGGTTTCAGCTGTACTTGAACGGTTGGACATGGTCGACCTGATCTTGAAGGAGCTACAATCACGCTCATCTGCTCCGCCCATCACCAAGGACACTATCTCAAAATCTCCAGATACAAAACTGGAGACCAACGACGGTTGTTCCGAGACATCAAATACATCCGAAACGCTTGCTGGAAGCTCACAGACACCTCTACAGGTCGCTCTGCAGGTGACTGACCGATTCTCCCTCACAACTCTGCATATAGCGGCGTACTATGGCCAGGTCAGGGTGGGAAGAAGTTTGCTGGCACATGGCACAGATGGCTTTTCTGTGCTGAAGACGATTGGCTACCAAATGGCTATCCCTCTTCACATTGCAGCTAATCATGATCACACTGAGTTTATTAAGCTTCTTTTGAGCTGCGGTGATGTTGCGGCACAACTGGAGCAGGTCTACAAAGACGGCAACGGGCGAACTGCGCTACATATCTCCGCGAGATTCGGTAATTCTGCTACACCAATGCGTCTTCTGGTTGATGCCCACGTTAAGGAAGGAATCACGCTCGATGCATTCGACTCGGGTCCCCGCAGTGCTCTACATCATGCAGCAATACGTGGCAGTGCTGCCAAAGCTCGCCTTCTTTTGGATGCCGGGGCAACACCGGATGCAGTCGACGGTGAATCTGCCACGCCTCTTCTCATCGCCAGCAGGAGTGGTTTTGCTGATGTCGTACAAGTTCTTCTGGAGAAGAAAGCCGATATTGCCTTGGCTGATTATTCTGGTATCACACCTCTCTTGGCTGCCGCGTCGGTCGGTAGCGTACCCATCATCAAGTCCATACTGGAAAGGACGACAAGTAAGGCACTTCTTGAAACAGACAATAACGGCAAGAACGCACTCCACTACGCTGTTATGAGCAAGTCGCACGAAGCCGTAGTCTTTGTGATGCAGTCCATCAGTCCCATGTCGCGCACTCAGAGAACAGTGCATAGCACCGTCGAACGACCGGGCAACCAAGGCGACCAGATCATCTTCGATCGTGGTGGGCTTCTTGTGGACAACTCTACTGGTAGTATGCCTATTGAGGCATCAGCAGAAAGCGATCTGCTCCAGAAACTTCTGCCTACTGTGGAACATCAGGTCAAGGACCTCGAATCGCTGTGCCAGACGTTGTTGCTCCGAGCAGCCTCGGTAGGCCACAAGCGCAATATTGAGTTTCTCGTGCAGAACTACCATGTCAACCTAAATGCCGTTGACAAGGACGGCCGCACCGCTTTGTCACATGCAGCTGAAAGTGGCCGGGTGGGACTTGTTCTCTACCTAGCACGGAAAACAAAGCCTGGAAAAGACAATACCGGGCGGACTCCACTGGCATACGCCATCTTGTCCGGCCACACCCGTGTTGTCAAAGTTTTATTGACAAATGGCCACGAGGAAGAGGTCAGGATGACCGACGAAAAAAACGAGTCGCCGTTGTATATTGCCGCGTATAAGAACAATGAGGATATCGTGAAGCTTCTTATCAAGCACAAGGCGGATCCGAACACCCCGGAGTCGAGCTCCAACAACACACCCCTTCACTGTGCTGTGATGTACGCCAGTGTAAGAATTGTCCGACTCATTGCGTCGGCACCCGGTGTCAATGGCTATGCAAGAAATAATGACGACAGGACTCCCATGGGTATTGCGGCAAACTATGGCGTGGTGGAAGAAGCCAAAGCTTTGCTGTCTGCAGGCTGGAAGAGTGACGACCGCAAATCATCCCGTCATAGCTGTCCTCTTCATGACGCCTATGAAAACGAAGAACTCATCAGGCTCTTCGTGAATGAGGGCCAGCAGGAAATTGATGCTGTAGACTCCAAGGGTCGTACGGGACTTTATCTTGCATCTCGGTCGTCTCGTGGTCAGGTATCTGTTTTCCTTGAGCTCGGTGCCAACCCGATGATCGTGGATGACGAAAACCATGAAACAGCTCTTCATGCTGCTGCATATTATCACGACAGAGCAACTTTCGAGGAGATGATGAAGCACAAAAACGTGCCGTCACTATCCAATCTCAAGTACATGAAGTCCAAGTCAGGCGACAACATCTTTGATATGGCTATCAATTCCGACAACACGGCTGTGGTAGCATATCTACTGGAGGCTGAGGACAGCCCGTTCAGAGCTGTGGAGCAGAGCAATACGGGTGCCAAGTCTCTGCAGCTGGCCATTCGTAACAATTTCCAGGACACAACGAGGGTGTTACTGGCGCGGGTCAAGGATGATGTCAAGCAGCTGACAGACGATATGAAGAAGAGCCACCTTGGGGTTCTTCTCGAGGCTGTTTTCCAAAACGTGTCATTCACTCTGACTGATATGGAACGGCTCGCAAAGGAACTGTTGCTAGATTTTGCCGAGACTCGCGACGATGGCGGTATGGCAGGCAGGGAGGCATGGCCTTACGTGTTTATTTTCGATGCGGTCATGGAGAGCGATCAGTACAATATTCATGTCAGGCGCCCATTCCCTCAGCTGATGCAAGGCGTTTGGGCCCAGCTTCGTGATCATAATGGATGGACATACCCCCAGCTGATGGACACGATGGAGGAGATTGACAGTGGCCCCAAAGCGGAAGGTGACAGCGACGTGGACAGTCTGGCATCAGTCCCCGAGGAGCTACCGCCCATGGAGGAACGGCTCCTATATAAGCTGGAAGAGGTTTCCGTGGCTGATGAAGATATGACGTGGATGAACGACAGGCCAAAATCCCCCAAACTCCCAACGTCTTGGTCGGTTGCCTTGAGTAACAAGTCCCTCACGTGGACTCCACCCAGCGAGTCTACAGATGAAGCCACCGGGAATCCTGTCAATGAAGCTGAGGATCCTGTCAAGGAGCTCAAACAAGAGCATGACGATTCGGCGCCAAAGCTCTTTATAGGCTGTCCAAAAGAGCCGTACACGCGCTATCTTGCCATTGCCGACTACCCTATCCCACCAAGATCCAAGTACCATTTCTCCTTCCGCGTCGTGGATGAGGGATCTTACAAGATTGTTGGTGCCGGTGTGGGCTACTGGTCAACTACGAACAATAGAATGCCGGGGTGGGAGTACGGAACATGGGGCCTGCACGGTGATGACGGAGGCTTCTTCCATGGGATCGGCCACGGTCTCCGTAATGACACAGCAGGTCTTTATGGAACGGGCGACACTGTCGACGTTTATGTCGACACGACCCTGCACAAACTTTTCTTTGCCGTCAATGGCAAGGTATTAGGTGAGATTACTTTTCCATTTATTATACCGCGTCTGATCATGAGTATTGCTAACAAAATAGAAACTGGTTTCGAGCGCGTTTATGGGCGGCTGTATCCCATGGTAGGACTGGGAAATGGGTCCTCTATTGAGGCTAGCTTTGGCGGTCATGATGAAGACGTTTTTCAAGACGACAAGGGCAATGCTCTCATCGATCAGGTTACAGAATGGCTGTAAATTTCGTGTAATTTCGAATTGTTCTATATTTCTGTTTGTTTGTGTTTTTGTGTGTGTTTTGTGTTTTTAAATTTTGATTGATGTTAGTATTTTGCACAGAGAGTAGCTGCGATTATTTTTATGTTTTGAACATAGTCTGTGAAGTAGCATGCCATTTAGCCGTAATATATCGAATTATGACAATTTATTCTATGGCATAATTGATAAACAAAAATTAGGTAGATAAGCGTAAGAACTAAGCAAATGAGGAAGTAATATATATATATGAAAACATTAAAAAAGGTAAACCTCAAGAATTTCTTAAAATGAACTAATCAACCATATACATTAGCCACTGTCTGACCAATACGCTCTTTCATGTTTCAATTTATCATAGAAGGTAATCTATGATGTCATTTGGGGGTTTGAGACCATAGTCATGGTCTACTCGCGAAACTCGAGGACTGCCTTGCCAATACCGCCCTTGCCATTGTAGACCTGCATGCACGCATCGCGCACTGCATCGATATCGTGAATGTCCACACGCGTGCCGATGACAGGCCGCAGCTTACCCTCGTCAACGTACCCCGCTACCTTCTTTAAGTCTGTGCCGCTTGGTTCTACAAAGGTATACATGTACTCGACACCCCACCGATGAGCACGCAGGCGACGGACCGCGTCGTTGACGTTGAGGAACAGCTTACCAAACAGGGGCAGGCGCGGCTTGTCGGGTCTCTGCATGAAGCCGGATTCTTGCAGTGTTGTGCCCGACGGATATGTGGAGATGGACACGATGAGGCTCGTGTTGGGGGTCATGAGGCTCAAGAAGGCCATGGACTGGCCGGTTGTGTCAAAGAAGAAATCGACCGACCCCGGAGGGATGACTTTGAGAGGGTCCTCCTTGGTGTAGTCGATAATCTGGTCGACGACGGCCTTTCCGAGATACTCGGGCACCTTTGGGATCTTGGATGTCGACACCGTCGTGATGACTTTGCCGGCTTTGAAGACGTTCTTTGCCAGCTGGCAAGCTGACGCGCCCGTGCCGCCCACTATGTATAGCAAATGTGTTAGTTATGTGTTAATTGCGCTGCAATGCTTCTGATGAGCTTAAACGACACCAAAAATAAGAGGATCACTCACATCCTGCAGGAATGAAAACAGTCTTGCCCTCGAGCGAGCCGCGGTATTTCTTAAGAGCCTGTAGCGCGGTCAGGGTAGCTAGTGGCAAGGAAGCAGCATCGCTGAGCGAGATTGTCTTGGGCTTCAGCGCGATGACGTCGTCGGTGCACACTATGTATTCGCTCCACGATCCTACCGAGATCTCGGGCAGGCGGACATAGATCTCATCGCCGACCTTGTAGTCGCGCACACTTGGGCCGATAGCTTCGATGACACCGGCGGCGTCATAGCCAATCCGGTACGGGAATCTGATGGTCAATACACCATGAATCGTATTTTACATCTTATATTCCGTATCCCATAGACCATAACTTACTGTTCTTTGATTACCAGCTTGAAGAGACCGTTGGCCTTTTTGACATCGATAGGATTGATGCTAACGGCATGCACGCGGACCAAGACCGCGTTGTTGCTCTTGATCTCAGGACGCGAGACCTGGGCAGAGGCATAGCCAGCCGGGTCGGTGAAGCCAGTAGGTGCTACAATCGAGTACATCTTGGTGTTGTGTTGGGAATAGACGAGTTATGACCGTGTTCAGTAGGTAGAGTTCGACTACATTCGAGTCTGACTGGGAGAGAAAGCCTTAAATAACCCTAAATAACGTGTTATGGAACTTACGATTGACATGAAGAGACTCAGCTTGCCTCCTTAGTCAGTCCGGAGACAAATTATAGCACCGGTGCCCGAAGGAGCATATGAACATTTGTTGTGGCCTCATTAATTCGTGGCTCTTTCTAGTTCTAGACTGGTTTATGATTGGAATAATTTAACATGAATATGAACATTCCACAATGGTTATCTCAACCAGAAACGAAGAGAAGATAAGAGAAGAGGTAGAAATTTGCCTCCGGCGGCGAAAAAAGACCGAGAAGTACGCGAAGCTGAAGACGCATATCAACATGCCGTGTTTTCAAAATGACTGATCAATTAAAGGAAGCCATTCATTGGAATATGAAAATATAAACGTAAAATAAAGAATTGAATCATACGAACAAAATAAAAGATGAGATGTTCAAAAAAAAAAAAGAGTCAGGAGACAAAAAATAGGTCTTACCCGGAATCGAACCGGGGCTACTGGAATCAGAATCCAGTGTCCTAACCGCTAGACTATAAGACCTTGTGATTGGATCAGTTGATGAAAAACCTACCGCTGAAGCTGTATATAAGTGGGGAATCTTTCCACATCCATCTATTCAACTTTGGCACAAAAAATATGATTGTACATCATTTACTTCGAGTGTAGTCACAGCCGTTTCATAGTCTCGTCTGTATCAATGTACAGCGAGTTAAGAAGAGCCTCTTGATTTCCCTAGTATATGTCATCAACATAATATTTCTGGACACACCGATGGCAGCCCCGTGTTGGTTGGCATAAGCGTGGCCAATTGCAATGACATTGAGAATAGAATTTTGTTTTTAGCCAGGTACTCCTAAATATCCAACACTGTATTTTAATCTGCTCTTTTGTCTCATAATTACAAATTTGCAGATTGCATAGAACTATGCACATGCCATACAGCGCGGATGCGACCCTCTTTATCAGATGGTAGAATGCCGGTAGTGGGCGTGCTGGCGCTTGATCACCTGCAAGTCATAAAAAACCAGTCAACTAATAAAAATCGAGTCATACTTGAATGTCATCGGGCACAGCCAAAAGACAAAAGATGATCCGCAAAAAGAGCACTGCCGTGGTGATCAAAACAGGCGTGTCGGAGATTTGCTGTTTTGGGCGTTCCATCCGACTTACACGTCTGCTAGACCTCCCGATCAGCACGCTTCAGCCTCTCCGCATCTTCGGAGGTTCCCCAAAATCAGAGACGGCGGGGTTAGCGACGTGGTACTGGCTGCTGGTTTTGGCATGGCTCATGTCATGTCATTTTGCTATTTGCTTTGTTGACAGTACAACTGGCCGAGTGGGGAAGCTGAAATGCACATTATCATCCCTACTCTGTACAACAGCTGCACGGCGTCGTCGGAACACAGCTGGCTGGACGGATGTGCGGATACACTTGACTCGACACTCTTTTTCATACCAAAGCAATGAATGAAACGTCCCGAGATGAAGCCTTTGAATCATGCTAGTATATATTTAAAATCCAGCGTGGAGAGGCGGTGCCATAACATGCAACATCTATGCCTCCGACGCCAATCGCTCGCTTGATCCCGATTGTGCCACACTACATCACTGGACTGGACAGCATACAACAGGCCTCACCGTCTCCTGTTTCCCCATCGGAAGTATTCGTGAGTTGGTGACGGCCTATTTATATCTCACTGCATTTTCCATTTAAACAGGGCCTTCCCCTCATCGTCAGCCTGCTTATTGTACTGCCTCATCGACCTTTATTGTCTTTAGTATCGACCTGATAACTCTAGAGATACAATATCAATACATTACATTCAAAACACCAACGCAAACGGATACTCACTACGCAGCAATGACGGTAGACGCTTTCCAAAAGATTAGACTGGTGCGCATCGCCCACGTCATTTACAAACACAAGGACCCCAAGGTCGCCAACCAGTTCCTCGAAGATTTCGGCTTCAGCGAAGAGAAAGTCGTCGGCAACAAGACATACTTTCGCGGATACGGCAGCCAGCCGTTTATAGTGTGTGTCGAAGCAGCCGACGAGACGGCCTGGGGTGGCGCCTGCTTTGAGGTCGAGTCGGAGGAGGACCTCCAACGCGCTGCGACACAACTGCCGGCCGAGGTCAAGGCCACGCCCGTCTACGATCTCGTCGATGCCCCCGGCGGCGGTCGTGCGGTGACCTTTTACGACCCTGTCGACGGGTTCCCCTTCCACCTGGTGCACGGCCAAACAAAAGTCGAGCCGCGCGACCCCAACTTTCCCGTCGCGCGCGTCAACTACCCGGCCGAAAAGAACCGACCCGTCAACAAGTTTGCGCGCTTTGAGAAGCGGCCGGCGCCCGTGCACAAGCTGGGCCACTTTGGCATGTGCGTGACCAACTTTGCCAAATGCTACGAGTTCTATTCGACATACTTCAACTTCTTCCCGAGCGAGCTGGTGCACAACGAGGCGGGCGTGAACCACACAGTCTTTTTCCGGCTGGACCGGGGCGCCGACCAGGTGGACCACCACATTTTCTTCCTGTACGAAGGCCCCAAGTGGCATGTCCACCACACGTCGTATGAGACGCACGATTTCGACACACAGGTGCTTGGCCACGACTGGCTGCGCGAGAAGGGGTACACAAACTGCTGGGGCGTCGGACGTCACGTCATGGGCAGCCAGATCTTCGACTACTGGTTTGACCCTGCCGGTTTTATCCTGGAGCACTATGTCGACGGCGACCTGCTCAATATGTCCGAGCCGACTCACAATACCTTGGAAAATGATGCACATCTCCACGTTTGGGGTAAGTAATTTACTTGATCATCGTAATCTAGGAGCAAGCTAACATCATGTAGGCCCGGACGTTCCCCCAACATTCTTGACGTAGAATTTGTCCAAATGAAAACAGAATGCCATCGCTGGAATGAACTGTGCAGCACATGCAGTAGCGATTAATAAATGAATTGAAGTATCAAAAGTGGTATCTAAGAAAGACTATGTACAATGTGATCATCAACCTAGTAGACGGTAGTCTCTGAGCGGAATTGGTCACTACACATACAAGATTTTAGAGGTATCAACATGACTCAGTTCTCAGGGATCGTGACAATGACCTTGCCGCGTGTGCGGTGCGTCTTGAGCTGCTTGAATGCCCGGGGTGCTTCATCAAAAGGAATGACCTCTTCAATCGGGACGGTTAGCTGGCCACCCTGCATCAGCTCCAACATTAAATCAAAGGCTTCTGGGCTGGCTTTGGCCAGCAGGGAAGGCGTACTGCGCTGGCCGCCGCCGAGGAATGATGGCCGCAGACCGACTGCTAGACTTGAGGCAAAATCCTTAAAGGTGATCTGCACAAACGACGCGTGCGGTGCTAGGAACTTGTCGCCGGCCTTGTACAGGCCAAAGTCAAGACCGACCGTGTCCGCGGCGTAGTCAAAGGGGATGCCGGGAGTCACAGTAGCCCGCGAGATCAAAGCCTCGGCGACGTCCTCGGACCGGTAGTCAATGACGTCATCGGCGCCCATTTTGCGCACAAGATCTGCGTTGGCGGTTGAGCATGTTGTCGTGACATGGCAGCCCATCCACTTGGCCACAGCTATCAAGTAACAGCCGACACCGCCACTGCCGCCGTTGATGAAGATGCGGGGGTTGGGGATAGCGGCCGTCTGCTTGGCGGCAGTGCCAGCTTTAAGCTCGCGAATGTATGGCAAAAGTACCGTCCACGTGGTTGAGCCGCAGACACCAATCGTGGCAGCCTGCTCAACGGAGACACCCTCAGGCACGAGGGCGCAGAGCATGGCGGGTGCAATGGTGTACTCGGCCAGGGTGCCATACTGTGACAAGTTCTCAACCTTGCCAGCAACGAGCTGGCCAATGGCAAATTGAGGGTCTGTGCTGTCGACGACACGACCACAAAAGTCCATGGAAGGAATGGCCGGGCGCTTGGGCATAAAGTTACCGATGATGGGGAGCTCGGGGACCTTGTAATCAGCCGGGTTGACGGACGCGGCAAGCACCCGCACCAGCAACTGACCCCTGTCAGCCTTGGACTTGGGCGGCGTCAGCTTCTTAAAGGACTCCGGGATGGGGTAGCTAGCATCGAGCTTCAGGGCATTCTCCAGGCCGTCGCTGATCCTGCTATAGACCCATGCGCGCATGGTCGCCGGGAGCTCGACGTGGGTGTCCTTGGTCGCTGTCATTTTGGCAGTTCAGATCTGTGAATAGGATGCGCTAACTCGCTGATTTGCATAAAGTATGCAACGGTTGATGTATCTTAAGTTGGTGTAAGACAGTATGAAAAAATAGAGGATGTGTGGAGCTTTAAAGGTGATTTGTGGCTGCTGCTGATCCCGATCGCTTGAGGTTTTCTTAGGTGCGTGATGAGTGAGCGGGTCAAGGAGCCAACCGCGGGCTAAACTGGACAGCCAGTAGTAGAGGTAGAATCTCAGATCCAGACCCACACTATCACAACCCCACTTGATGCAACGACACTTGACTGTGTCACTACCTCACTGTGTCGTCACTGCGGCCACAATAGCTTTGTGACTTTGTATTTTTGAAACTCACGACTCGCCTCAGTGTTGGTAAAATTTGTCCTCTTTCGCCTCCTAGATGAGTTTCTGGAGATTGACCTGGTCGGTCACGGTGAGTCAGAGGACAAGAGCGAATCACAAATGCCGTAAGGGTGCAGTAAGGATCTGAGAAAACTCTAAGCAAGTCAGCAAAGGAATAAAAACCTTGGACGAGGCAGATATCCTGGAGACTAGGAACGGCTAGGGCATTTCTTGCCTTAAGACGGTCAGATGATGATGATAAAAACTCTGGTGAGAAGCTAGTTAGCGATCAAGCTTCCCATGAAAGTCTAAAGGGTCAGGCAACTTACCCATGGCACGGCGCTCCCTCTGCAATGTTCTTTCTTCGTTGGTCTGTTATTGCATGTGTTAGCTAGATGTATGACATTCTTAGTTTGTTTTAAAAAAAATCCTAGGGAACAGTACATTGGGCATTCTGTGGACTTGGAATTGGTTGTCGTGATTTGGATGGATGTGTTTGTAGTACTAAGCATCACATTGCTTTTTTAACTCTTGAATGCAATATGTAAACAATGTTGGTCAGGGTACTACGTATGTCAGTTGAGGCAGGTGCTGTTGCAAATCACGAAAGAGCTACCGTGATGCCGACCCTTCAGGAAAGTGCATGGACATTAGTACTCGATACCACTTTCCATAACCATGGAGGTCCATCATAGGGCAAAACAAATATTTATTTATTTATATAAAAAGCTGCTATGATCGCCGCCAGTGTCCCCCCCTTTCAAGATCCATTTCCTTCATAGACTGCTTGAACATTTCGCATCTAATGACGGTGAATCCCCTTACCACCAACATGCGCGCATCCATGGCCATATCGGTACTGGGCATATCCCAGAGCTCAGGCAATACCCTCCGCTCCCATCCTCTTAATGTTCGGGTCACGGCCAGCCACGCTCGCACCACGTCAGCTGTTAGCAGCGGCGCCACATCCCATGTAGCTTTCATTTTGATATCCCCAAATTGGATCATAAATGCGCATGCTTGCTCTCCGCGGGCAAACCAGAGCTGGAATTCTAGAAGGCGCGGCATACGTGCACCAGCGGCGGCCGCCAGCAGCAAAAGCTTTTCAATGTCGCCTGGAGAGGATGTTGGTGTGAGCACAGACGAGGTAAGAATTAGTGTTCTGAGCCGCGGCCACGTTTTGGCGGGTAGGCGCACTGCTTCTGCGAAAAAGTCTTCTGCCTCAACCAGGAATGCCACGTTTACTACGACACAATTGCCGGTGCTCTGTGCCAGCTGGCGTCCAAGACGGGAGCTCGGCCGACGATCGGTCAGTGCACCGTCGGGACGGAAACCGCCGTAGGCTCTTCCGTGAATGATCCAATTCGACTCCAAGAAGATATTGAGGTGCTGTAAAGACGGCGGAAGATTAGCCAACAGCGGGATGTAACCTAGTTCCATGGCGCGGAGATTTGCGCTGTCTACTGGCCGCCACGGCTCCAGATGCATATACTGAACTTGCGTAAAGCAGACGCGGAGCAGATGTGACAGTGTGGCTGGGTGCACGCCGCGGTAAAATCGGCGGCTAAGCACGAGTTTTCGCACAATGGCGGCGGACGACAGTTCATGATGCATGCGATACCGCTCCTTGCGCTGCGTTCCTATATTTTGCCCCTTCTGGCCACTTAAGCCGTCTGGGTTGAGCTCTAGCAGACGCGCACCAAGTATACGACGAATGGGTGCCTGTGGCACTGGTAAAACACGAAAGCCACCCATCCATCCATACTCTGCGCTATCTGCATTGAGCCAGGTCTTTCTCCAGTGATCGCGGTAATCAATCCATTTTATATTGGAGTGAGGATTGATAAGGCGATAATCCCGAAAACGGTTTTGGGTATCGCTGATGGTACGGACACCTAGCTCCAGTTGGATGCCAATGGCACTGTTGAACGTGCCTTTGCGAAATATTTTGTTATCTCGCATCTTAAAAGACCCCCCGTGCTGTTCTGGGCTCTTCCACAATGCGAGTGTGCGCAACAATGGAAATAGATAACGTGTAAAAGCACTGTTGTTACTGAGAGTCGTGTTAGCGACACCTAAGCTTGTAGATCAACGGCAAGAGGTTTCATACAGGAAAACATACCGTTCCACGGTGGCCGTGTCCTCATCAGTCTCGCTCTCACTGCGAGTGTACTCGGGCAAGTCTATTGTGAGCCGAAGCCGGCCAATACACGCCAGTCGGCCGACACGGCGCTCGATGGCTTCAAAAAACGGCTGCACGTCTTCGTTATACAGGGCAATGTACACAGATGTGTGGCGCTCGAAAAACATCTGCCACTCACGCGAGACTGTTGCATAGGAAGCCCAGCAGTACTTGTTCTGCACCGAGTCATCTCTGAGTTCGACCTCTGCAAAGTTTGGGTCTGGGATAGCAACAATCTCCAAAATCATGAGTCGGAGCTCAGCAGGCAGATGATACCAGGATGCCATTGTCACTTTAGACATGCAAATATACTTAGGCTAAGACTGAAAGTATGATGATTCGCTGCTGGTTCGGTGTAACAAGAAGCAGGTCAACATTTTTATGAGGAAAGTGAACCATCGGGTCTTGTTTTATAAAAACAAGACGGAGGAGGGATATTAATGTATCTCACGACGTGGTTGTTGGGTGGGCGACAAGAAAAAGGATGTGGCAAGATGCCATGTTTGCCTCTTCATTGTAGTCTTTCTGGCGTATACTCTGGACTTGACGCCATGTATCTACAATGCTTAAGAGCAAGTTGGACTGCAAGGAAGGAACTGCTCCTTCTACGAAGCTTAGACACGACGAGCGTGTGTCAAGTATACTAGAAACATCTCACGATCGATATTATTCGGGTTTATAGACAAGATATTCAGAACACATCGTGTTGACTGTTCCTATTCCTAACCCCGTGATTTAGTCTTTGATACTTTAAATTTTCAGCATTACGATGGCCGTGGCGTCAAATATGCACACCGTCGATGAGAATTCGATAATACCAAGGTCACTACTCAAATCCATCGTGAACTATACACGAGGCCGAAAGAATAGTACGCTAGCTAACTGAAATCGGCATAACTCTTTCGTTCTACATGTCGCAGACTATAGCTCACAGAAAACCAGCAAGTAATAAACTGCAATTTTCAATCAATAGGTTATCTCCCATCCATTTTTGCAGTCTATAATTCTATAATAACGAGGCTTTTTACGAATTGGTTCTCTCCAATATTAGACCCTCAAGTGTCGTTATTAGCTGACCACGCTGGAGCCTTCTCGAACTAGATATTTCTGTATCATCTAATAAGAGACGTACCTCCCAAAATTTAATTGTCGACCATGACTATAAGTGTAAAAAAATGCAATTATAGCAGGCAGATGTAGTCATATTCTCATCATCAGTAGTTCGGCAAGTCCTTCCCTTGATGAGTTTTCAAAGATGTACATAGTACTCAAATTATTACAAATCCCGAGTATGTCCCGAGCTGTCACATTGTCTTTAATGTGCAGATGAAACACTGCGTTCCAATGGCCAATGCATGCAACTATATCAAATACAAGTGATTTGATTTGACAATACTCAGGCGTGGCAAACTGCGGCGGGTCCCATTACCTGCCATGGGTCTTGCTGAGTGATGAAAACAACGTGCAAATTTTATATATCGTGAAAATGGATTCTGTAATGACACTTAAAATAAAAAATTCTTTACAATTTGGGACTTTGTAAAAGCTATTCTAGAATGTCGGAGTCGACAAGCGGCCATGCGAAAGCTCGGAAAATTGTGGACTGGTGGACTATAGTGGATATTCGGAACTCCGAGCTTGTGTTGGTCTACGAATACTTAGAATGGTGCTAGAGAGAGCACTGACGGGGATAACTACTGAGACGTTATGCCAGTGGACCCTCTTATGGGTCGGAGGATGTCATAGGATGAAGCAAGATAATCAGTTGAGAGTGGATTGCCATATCAGACAGCTAAGATGCCAAGACCATGGAGAGTGAGTGACTGACTCGGAGGACATCACTACGAGTATTGCCGAGTGCATGACGATGGAGGCGCAGGTGTGTGTGTGTGTGTGTGAGAGAGAGAGAGAGAGGCCCCCCACATGTTTGCAGACGGCGTTCAATATACTACAGTAGTAGAGTAGCCATCTCAAACAGGTGAGCCAGATGCATAATGGCTTGATACTCAGGACAGGGTGCGTTTCCATTACTTGATGTGTGGGATTCTAATGCAGCCAAGATCCATGGTATGCTTACGGCGGGTAAAAGAGTAATAGGCACCTGATGATACTCTGTAGATTGATAATAGAGAGGATCCTCTATGCTCTCGATCCTGCTTGTGGTGAGACTAATGCGTTAATCATCCATGAGGAGACTTGATACCTGACGCCAGCGACAATCTGATAATCACTCATGCTGAAGCACCAAGTTATATCGGGCTGGTCCGAGATAATCAAAAGATGTCCCAAAGGCCAACTGGAGAATCAAAGCCCTGTAATATTCCGTATCCGTAGACCTAGGCAGCCGTCGATGGCAAACCCCGAGCTGTCAGCAACGCAACTGACAAAAAGGCATCAGCCATCAACTCGAGACGTAAGCTGATAATAATCCAGGCATTGTAAGACGATGTCGGACATAGTCTTAGACCCGCGAGACGAGTAGGACAAATACTGAGTACAGCCTACCACCGACCAAACACAAGTACTGGTCTCTGGTGGAGTCGACTGGCAAGGCACAAGACAGGGCGAGAGGGCCGTTCCCGAAGGTGGATTTGTCGCTGCTTGACCAGTCGTTTTGGACTCGTTTTCGGTGCAAGCGGCCCACATTATCTCGTCACAGTTCCTGGGCTTGGTCGACCAGGCGGCCACGGCGGCAGGCAGGTATTAAAAGCTGTGTCTTCCCATATTTCTCTTTTTGCATCTGTGTCATTTGTTCTCTTATCTATTCACTTTACATATCGCAGATCTCTCATACTATCTACATCATTATCATGGCTACTCAAACCACTCTGCCCATGGCGGCACCGGTGAATGCTTACCCGACTGAATCCCTTCAGACACTCTACTTGTCTGGCAACATCAACACTGGCCTCGTCAGCTTCCTCGACCACAGAGCCGACGGCCGTCCCCTCGAATGGCGGACAGGTCTGCCACCCATGGTCGGTGGACTGGGCCTGCAGCACCTGCAGTCACAAAAACACCTTGCTCCATTTTCTCCCGTCTCGCCAGTCCCTTCTGCCCGCGGTCGTTCACGAGTCACCCGTGACAACCCGGAGCGTATTCGGTACGACATGAACGACTTTGTCAAGTCTACCGTCTGGGCCAACCACGACATGCTGCGTCTGCGCCCCTCGACAACGGCGTGCAGCCACAGCTGCCAGGCAAGCAAGGCCATCTTTGTTAATTGCGAGGCTGAGTCTCAGACGGGCCTGGGCAGCTGGCTTGAACACACCAACGGCGAGAACCTGCACATCCACGACGATGCCGACAGCACTACACACATGATCCTGTCGGTGGCAGATGCCACTGCGGCAATTGAATACGGCTGGGCCCAGGCTGACACCAACAACACATGGACCTGTGGCAATTACGGCGTGCAGTCCGTGACCGTCTTTGCTCCTCGTTGTGCATCAGAAATGGGCGACTGGAAGCGTCTTGTGCTGGCTAGTATGCGTGTCTGCACTTCGGCATCACGGGATATGGCCATCCGCCGCCCAGAGCGACTATAGCCTGCATGAATGTGCACCTCACACACACACTACCTGGGATAGCTGGAGTTTGCGATACCACCACGAATGATTTATGATATACGGCGTTTGGGAAGCGGGAGAAAATACACAGCTCCACCATTTATACTTTTTCATTCCAGAAGCTAAATTAATAGATGACAGCATTTAAGTCTCTAAATATATTACGAATGTTTATAACGATTCTATCAAGGATACTAGCAATGCAAAATGTGACCGTAGTCATCCAGGTACCAATTAGGTCCTCCATCGAGTCCCAGACATTTGTAACACAATAGTTGGGACGATGCTGAAAACAAGCAGCATGGCGAGGGGGATCCCCAAGCTCTTGGCGAGTCCAATGTTCTCCAGCATCTGCGGGAACCAGAATGGGCCAATGAAGCCCCAGATCTGTCGCACAAAAGTAACAAACACGCCAATGCTGGCTGCCTCGTCGCGGTAGCAGTCGACAGCATACGTGATCATCACAGTCGTCACAATCTGATTGCCGGCTGCTGCAATGGCTGCACCAACAAGAGGTGTCACGTTCCACTTGTCGCCCGCATCTTCGAGCTGCACCAAAACGACCAGAACGCCGCATATCGTGAGGGCAAAACCAATGTAGCTGAGCCACAGACGGTACTCGGGCGGCGGGAAATGGCCGCGGCGGTGGCGGTGCCACATCCAGGCATCCGACATGCGGCCGCCAATCTGCTCGCCCAGAACTGTTCCCACAATAAGGGCTATATACTGCAGGCCGACCTGCTGGGAATTGAACCCAAACTCCTCGTGGAACAGCTGTGGGATCTCGATACTGATCATGATGCTGCCCCATAAGAACACCATTGAGTATGCGACGGCCGGGATGACGACACATGGGCGCAGGACCATGTACAGAGGACGGACGAATTCGACGGCAGTCAGCGGAGTGGGATCAATACGGCGGAAATTCAAGTATATACCGACAAAACCCTTGGTGGGCGAGGCGTGTGAGCCGCCGGCTATATACCGACTCTCGCGGCCAAGGAAAAAATAGAGGATAAACTGGACGGCATTGGTGATTGCCAAAATATAGTAGATCCAGCGAAAGCTGACGCGGAGGGCAACAAATCCAAAGATGAACGGCGCAATCGGTACACCCAGCGTGACCATTGTAGCCCAGATGCCCATGTATAGGCCGCGGTCTTTCTTGAAGAATATCTCAATCACGACGCCGCTGCCAATGGCAATGGGCGGACAAATGAAAAACGCAGTCAGCGCGCGGCAGAGGCCCATAGTCGCAAAGGAATGGCTGTTGGCACATCCAATGTTGCACACCAGACTACACGCGAGCGACAGCAGAAAGATAGGCCGGCGGCCATAGATGTGGGCAATGGGCCGCCAGAAGAGCGGTGCACCGCCGAGCACGGCAATGACCAGCGATGTGAGGTACGAGGCGCGCTGTACCGACACGCCTAGATCCGCGGCAATGTCGACAAAGGCCGACTGGATGGAGGCAGCAGTGAATGTTGACATCATGGCATGGAAGGCGACGAACACAAGGTTCATAATCTTGCGGTGCTTGGGCCAGTTGAGCGGGTCGGCATCGTCAAAGGCGGGCATGGGATCGAGGTCAGCGGTGCCATGTTTGACGATGAGGTATTCGCGGTACTCGGGCGACAGACGCGACTCGCCATAGGAGGACTGTACATTAGTATTTGGCAACAGCAACACAGGACTGTACTGGCAGAGGTCTTACTCCGGTCTCGAGCTGCTGGTCCTCCGTTTTGTACGTGACAGGCATAATGACTTCCTCGTTCTTAGTCATATTTGATATTGTCATCGAGCCCTGAGTAATGGCTTCCAAGAAGAGTATACCAGTGACGCACAGGACACTACTTCTCTAACATCCGGGGAGGCATTTTGGCAGATATATATACAGTTATTGAGATACCTTTCTGGGCATCCGAGGTGGAGGCGAAAAGCCGACGCTGGGAGAAGAGATGAGGTTGAGCTCTCATAAACGCGGCCGTTGGTTGTAAAACCTCGAAGCTTGGCGTGGATGGGCCAACAGTTTTTTTTTAGGGTACTCCTAGCCCTTGTCCACAACCTCTCCCGTACTTATTCCATAGCCCATACTTACACAATGCGACACTACACTACACTGTTAGTCGGAATCAACGGACCAGTTCCGCTATGATAAAGTTAAACATTCCCTCCGCAAAATTGATAAAATTGCCGACTTGCAACCCGAAAGACTCATAAATATGGGACATGGGGTAAGCTGGTTGTGGTGGTGCTGGTGGATTCGAGCTAGAGTTCAGCTACAGCATTATCCCCAGGTTTCCCTCCACACAAAGAGGAGCCGTCTACATGAAGATCCCTCCTCGCCATGGAGATAATCACATTCAGTATTGCATGATTGGCGGATACATCAATAACGGTGTGATGTCCATGGGATAGTAATAACCCGCAAGCCCTGGTCTTTTGTCGTGAGGGCGGAGCAGATATGAGGAATGGCATGTCAAGGAATCCGGATATAAGATGAAGAGAATACGTGTTGTAAACCCGGTCTCATTTCTTTCAAAACTATGATTATTAGGCCTCTTGGTATCACTCGAAACATTGCTGAAGTCGATATTCCGTACATAGCTAGGGACATTGTTCAACCGGACGGCTAGGTCAGGAGCAAAGAAAAACAAGCACGTTGGCACCTTGGCGATCTACCGTGGCGTTCTTGACTATTGGCTACGGAGATATACAGTGTAATAAGGCACACACACAACATTAAGCTAGACTACTCCAACTACCTTCTCTGTGCCGTCACCATCAGAGGCGCCTCCAAGTCACTAATCCCAACACAGACCATGGCGGGAATTTGTCCGTAAAAGCCACCACGGTTCACAGACACGCGCTCGTCGGCGTCTGCTAGCTGAAACTCAAACCCACAAAGAAGCGTGCTCACGAGCTTGTAAATGTTTGTCTGGGCTACTGTTTTGCCGATGGACTGCCGGCTGCCAAGACCAAAATGCATCAAATACCGAGCTCGGCTCGCCGTCTCAGGCATTTCCCACCTGGCAGGATCAAACACAATATGTTCAGGCCCCCAGACGGCTGCATTGTGGTGGAAGGATGATTGCACACAGAAACAGATGTCTGTAGGTTAGCTTTCGTACTGGTCAGCATAAATGTGAAGAGATACTTACACCTTACTGGATGAGTTGCCCGCCAATGACAACACCCTTGGGCGGCATGACACGGCGCGCAAAAGGCATAGTGAAGACGGGTGTAATTCGAAAGTTTTCACGGATGTACAGTTTGAGATATGGCAGCGATATCTCGGCTTCTGTCACAGAATATACTGCATGGCCCGGGCCTATAGGGGGAAGCTTTGCATCCAGCTCCTCAACGACCTTGTTCATGATATCTAGATTGTGCAGGAGATGATAAAGCAGCAGTGACGTGGTAGCACTGGTCGTGTGTGTTCCGGCAATGATGAGCTCGAATGCTTCTGCCTCAAGATCTTGCCGGCGTAGGTGCTCTCCCGTGTCGGGGTTCGTTGCCATTATCAGGTTTGTCAGAATGTCTTTTCTATACCCAGCCCCGTGCTTGACATTCTCGAGTTCCTTGATACGGCGCTGCACACACTCGGCAGCCAGTGCTGCGCACTTGTTGTGCCCTTGGAAGAGCGCCTGTAGACCACTATGCGACACCATTGGCAGCCACGCCTTGAGTGTTTTGGTCATCGCCGGCCACGCACCCGTAGCGGCTGTCAGCAAACTGTGCTCGGCGACAGTCAGCACGCACGCCTCGTCTTCGCTCTCCTGCATATCAAAGGACTGGCTAAAGGCAAGCTCCTCCAGAACATCAATGACATAGTAGTGCAGCAGCTTTTTCAGGTTAAAGGCCTCGCCAGTGTTCGCCCGCTCCTGGATCTTGTGTCGTAAAATGGCTATATTGGCATCAAAATACTGCTCCATGTCTTTGACATGGGAAGTGGAAAAGCTATGGGACATGTGCCGCCGACGAATCTAGTGCATGCTCGTATCACGCATGCCAAAAACATTGGGAATCTTGCCTCCGTAGACATCGTAGAACTCGGTCTTGGTAAAGTGACAACCCCTCTTTTGGTATGGCAGAGACATGGCATTCTCGCAGGTAACGCTGAGCTTATCTGGGCCATAGCGAACAAACTCGCCGTACTTTTTGTGAAGCAGTGTGAGGTTGTAGGGCTACTGGAGACTGAGAAACTCAAAGACCTGCCAGACGTCGGTGATGGATGCCAGGAAGGGCCCTGGATATTTTGCTAGTAGGTGAAACCATCTTTGATAGACAATATAGGCAAAGAGAGATCCCAGACTTATGAACAGTCCGGGAATAGGAAATATACCACGACCAAAGACCATTTTGTCGATATGTTGAGCCAGTATGCTTTTATATTTGACCAAGATACTTGATGAAAAATAGAAATAGCCTCGACCAAGTATTGTTATCTTTTCAAGCACACATAGACATCTCCTCAGGACGGACAGACCTACCCCGTATGCTTCTCCTCTTTCGAAAAAAACAGACTGTAGCCAATGTTTATCAGGTTACCCGGTGATTACACAGGTGGTACAAAGGCTTGGTTTAATGACTGCTTGCACCCGACCACTTACACCCGCTCTCCACATTTTCCCCGCAAAGCAAGTCGATTATCTCTACGCCACTTACACAGATTCATGGCGATGTCACGGGTGTTCCCAGCGAAAACCTCAAAGATTATGCTTCACTGATAGGGATGAAATACAGTCAAGCAATCCCGATCACGCCTACTCCTCTCCCCATGTGCCCGTTGGCAGCCTTTTTACACACTTAAACACGAGGCGATCCCGAGCAATAATATCGACTAATTCATAAACGTGCTTGAACAGCACTGTGGGCATCTCAGCAATAATATAGCTCCTGTAAAGCACCTTTG
This sequence comes from Ophiostoma ulmi, assembly GCA_029298715.1. Classification (NCBI taxonomy): domain Eukaryota; kingdom Fungi; phylum Ascomycota; class Sordariomycetes; order Ophiostomatales; family Ophiostomataceae; genus Ophiostoma; species Ophiostoma ulmi. The sequence continues at coordinate 89,360 of JANSLN010000002.1, read as the reverse complement.
GTATACGCTGAGGTGGCCACTTTGGACCCAAATATTGCTCATCAGACTTCGATCCCGGTGAGTTTGGCTGCCCTACCTCCGTGCCTTCTACTTTACGCATCTTGTCATCGGACGCCGTTCTGGCTCCATGTTCAGCTTGACAGTTTTGCCACCGGCTCAAGGTCATTCACCCTTTAAAATCATAGACTCTTGGGACCTCTTGTAGAACTCATCTCCAGGTACAGTTCTGTCCGCGGTATCGACCACAACACCGAATTTGAACCAAACGAGTCGCCACGTGTCAGGCTTCCTCGCTCCGCTGTCATAGTTGTTTTACTACGTCCAGAGCTCGGCCATACGGATGCTGCTACTAGAGTAAAGAAGTATCCGAGTTACTGCTTTAGACCTTTTAGTACTTTATTGGCATATAGTATAAGTACGGTTGGCATTTCTCTCCTTCACTTTCGCATATTCGCATTGATGGCTATTCTGACGTATATACTACAATGACGGTGCAAATAACATAGCCCGAGTATAAAGTCTATTTACAGCATATGTTATTATAAGGGACGTTCTCTCGAATTTTGACAATCTGCCGAGTGTGTGCAGCGCCGCATCAACGAACTCGAGAATATTAAGCACGAGGCTGAGCAGAGAAAAGACATACTGACAAACTTGATCATGGCAACGAACCCCGACACGGGAGAGCGCCTACATGGCTACCTCGCTCAACACAAGATACAAAAGGATTTATATTGTCTATATAGACGTAACTTTATCGTGGTTATCCAAAATCATTCCATTTGATGATCAACGACTGGTGCGGAATAATATGCATCTCCAAGATCCTCATATTTCATTTGCGAACAAACAGTCAATAAGTCTCTCGTGCACTGTATTACTCAATGATGAGGCTGTAGACGTTTTCCTGATTGCCTATTCGGGTAGTATCACAACATTATTGGATCAAGCTGGCACCGAGAAACACCTTGACATTTAGTGGGTCTTTGTACAGTGCATATTTTAGTTTGCACTGCTTGTCTACTGTGTCGACCTGTCACTAAGAACTCGACGTCACCGATAAACTCATCCAGAGCTGCCGTGTACATAATTGCCAACGTCAACTCGAGATGCCGCCGCACACTTCAGACGGCGCCGCCTCCGCGGGCGAGCCCTCGACTCCGGCCTACCCGTTCCCGTCAGACTCGGTCTTTGTCGACGGTCACCCGCTGCCCCGCCTTGTCATCTTTGACCTCGACTACACGCTGTGGCCGTTCTGGGTCGACACGCACGTCTCGGCGCCGGTCAAGCTGGGACCCGTTGCCACCTCCAGCGACAGCGAGTTTAGGCCCGCGAGCGTCATTGACAAGTTTGGCGAGTCGTACGCGTTCTACCCCGACGTGCCGCACATGCTGCAGGCGCTGCCGCTGGCGGGCGTGATGATGGGCATTGCGAGCCGCACGCACGCGCCCGAGCTGGCGCGCGAGTTTCTGGCGCACTTAAAGGTGCCGCACAAGTCCAAGAAAGAGGTGCGCGCACTGGACGTGTTTGCGGCGGGCCTGGAAATCTACCCGTCGAACAAGCTGCAGCACATGACGGCGCTGCACAAGCGGACCAAGATCCCCTACGAGGAGTTTTTGTTCTTTGACGACGAGTCGCGCAATCTGAATGTCGAGACGCTGGGCGTCAAGATGAAGCTTGTCAAGGGCGAGCTGGACTGGGCGATGATGGAACAGGGTGTCAAAGAATGGCGCACCAAGAACGGGCACAGCGGCGGAAGCGACAAGCCAAGAGTTCGTGCAGGTCGGGGTAAAGCCAGTAAGCAGTGATGAATGCCACAGTCTGATCACAGATCATAGATATAGACTATATACAGTTCAAACAAATATTATTTATATATAAACGTAAAACAGAGCAATGTATATGCGACAGCCTAGTTCTAGTTGGCTGAGAAGAGTATCCAAGAAATGCCAATAAACCCCAAAATTACAAATCAAATCAGATAACACGATTGAGCAGATATTATGCGGCTGTGGACGTGGCTACGGGTGCGCCGTTGGACGCTGCAGCATCAGCCTTTTCCGAAATGTTCAGACCCTTGACATCATCGGCCAGGGACCCTTCGCTTTTTGGTGTGGCGGTAGCAGCAGCCTTTGTCTCAGCATCGGTCTTGGCAGCAGCAGCGACGACAGCAGCAGCAGCAACCTCCTCGGGCACAGCAGCGGCCTCATTGCCGCGGTAGACCTTTGGGATCGTGCAGACACGCTCCAAGCGCTCAGCCTGCTTCTCGCTGCCGACAGCAATGCACTCGTACTTGTCCTCGGCGAGAAGAGGGCGCCAGTAGAGCGGGCCCTGGGGAAATGCGGTGTGGCCGTTCTCCCATGTGGTTTGGGACAGGATGGCGGGGTCGAGGTTGGGCATGGAGCCCCAGTTGAACTCGAGCTCGCCACCGTACTGCTTGGGAATGTTTTTGATGTCAATAAACGAGAGAAGGGTTGGCAGGACCTCGGCGTGGGAAAGGATAAAGATCTTGGAGACGGTGACGGGGTCGAACCAGCGCTTGACCCAGCCCCAGACGGTCGAGAAGAAGACTGGTGCGCCAATGACCTGGTATAGTTAGTAAACGCAGCGAGTAGAAGGATGGAGTGAAGAAACCTACAAAGATGCGGTCAAGGGTCTCGGGGTAGTGGGCAGTAGCCAGTGTGCTGGCAGACTGCATGTGACTCTTGAGGTTCCAGAACTGACGCAGACTGACTCCAGAGACATCGACAATGTTGGTGCTGAGGGTGATGGGGGTGGTCTTGGCGTGCTCGCGGTCGGGCATCTCGGTGCACAGCGGCTGGACGAAGCGCGTCAGATTCTCGTAGAGGGCAAAAAGGCGCAGCATGCGCGAAGCCGTCTTGTCGTTGCCGGGGTTCGGCTTGGCCTTGGAGTAGGTGTTGTTGGCTGTCTTCTCGTAGGCCGAAATGGTCTTGGAGTCGAGATGGCGGATCTCAAAGAGGTACAGCGGGATACCACGCTTATCGCGCCGGCCGGTCCACTGCGGGTAGAGGCGGCGGCTCTGCTCGTAGGCGCCGAGGTCGATGGTGTCGTAGAGCACGTTGAGGCTGTTGTCGGTACGCCAGTCCTCGGTGTCCTTGAACTGCTTGTAGGCCTCCTCGACGATCCAGCGGCGCGCGCGCAAGAAGCGCAGCAGGGTCGGGTCATCGTGCGACGGCGGAGTCTGGGTGGCAGCGTCGCCGGGCTGGTAAATCTTGTGCTCGGCGAGATAGGTCTTGAATTCGGCAAAGGCCTTGGTCTCTTCTTCAGTCAGGAAGCCTACATGGCCATGGGGGTAGCCGTACTCGACGGCAGCGGCGATAGCATTCTGGTTCTTATGGCTGGTAAAGCTCTGGTGGGAGGCCGTCTTTGTCAAGTCGTGGGACGGCATGGTTGCGGTACGATGGTATGACGGTGAGGTGGTACGGAGGACGAAGGACGAAGACGAAGGACGAAGACGAAGGACGAAGGACGGATGTACGGGTACGGAGATTCAAGGTGGTGAGGGGTGGCAAGCAGGCGGTATTACGAGGAAAGAGGTTGTAGAAAATATAAAAGGAAAGAGCAATGGGTCGGAAGAGCCGGAAAGTGGAGAAGAGATGAGGAGATCTACGGCAGAAGAGAGGAAAGAAAAGAAAGATGTAGAGGAGGTGAAGAGAGTCACGATAATAAAGCAGAGCGCATTTGAAAGAAACGAGAATAATAAGAGCTCGAGCCAGAAACGACGAGGTCGGGCTCGGGGAGATGACAATATCCTACCCCGTGTACAGGGAGCCCTTCTAGCCCGAGGTGTGATAGTGATGGGATTCGGGAAGGTGCGTCACAGCACAATGGACCGTTTTGTCTTAGTGTATTTTAATGGATTCAGCAGACTCCATAGCGTCGTGCAGCCAACAGCTCTGACCGCTGATGGTGTTCCTTATGCTGTTTCCTATGCCTTACCCATGTCACTATTTACACTCTTGCATCCGTTCAAAGTCTAAAATTCGATTATTCTTTTTTTTGTATCCACTGCAGGTCAAATGGCGGCTGGAAGACATATCCCGTAATGCTTGGTAGAACATTCTAAGAGACCGGTGTGGCGGGGCGAATGGAGCTGAAGTTTTAAGTTTTAAGATTAAGAATGCTGATGTAATCACTCGATTCGGCCGATGGCGCATATAGTAATACTTTGTAGAGTATGACATGGACATGGGACGAAAGGATCGAAGATGAAGTTAAGTATGTGCACGGCGGATGCATATATGTAGTTATGCTATTGCCAAAGGTAAAACAGCTTCAGTGAACGGTTGCGAATAATATTGAATTATCAAGAAAGCTAAAAACTAAATTAAATATGGCTTGATTGTTGAATTAAACAATATCGAATTTCTAAAGATTATTTACTTGAAAATTTAAATAATCATTCTATTAAAACTAGCTATAAATACAAGACAAAAAAGACTGACTTGACGAATCAAAAATAATCGGACGGCTTAAAGTCTTTCTTGAAGATCATAGAACTTGGCAATTTGATGCTTTGCTACCGATACTCGGGAAGTCGAAACTGTAAACTGATAGCTTGCTTCGACCGAGCTTTAGCTATCACCGCAGATGCTACTGCATCCACACTAGCTAGCTCCGAGCATGTCATAGAGCCGCATAAGACCAGCTGTCAATCTTGTCAATCTTGTCAATTCTGCCAATCTTACCAATATAATTCCATCCATCTTTCTTTCCCCCGTCAGTCGTCATAATACGTTGCTTCTCAAATTAAACACGCACAATGACTGCCAACGCTCTACCTCCGAGTGTCTCACTGACCAACTCGGCCCAGCACCTCCTGGAGACCGATCATGGCACGCTTCAGATCATGGTCTCCTGGCCGCTCGGATGGAAACCAGATGGATCGACCACAGATGATGTATCTGACATTCCTTTAATGTAATATTTGTTTTGTTATTTAATTTCCGATGCAAATCAAATCTACCAACACTAACTTTGCAGCTTCATCCTTGACGGCAATGCCTACTTCTTCACGGCCACCGATATCGCTCGGCGCCACCACCAGATCAGCAAGAACAAGGCCGTCGTTGTTGGCATCGGCTACCCCAACGCCGAGATGGACGGAGTCTACAACATGACGCGGCGCGGCTGGGACCTGACGCCGCCGTCGTCCAAGGGCCTGCCCAAGTGGCCCATCAAGGACGCGGACGGCAACGACAAGAAGGATGCCGATGGCAACCCAGAGTACTATACGCTGGGCGGTGCCGGCACCTTTCAGGAAACAATCAAGACCAAAGTGTTTGCAGCCCTGCCGACCATCGTGCCGGGCATCCCCTTTGACAAGCTCAAAAAGGTGCTGTATGGCCACTCCTTTGGCGGCCTCTTTGCATTGTTTTCGCTGTTTACGGACCCGGGCGTGTTTGACGTCTACATTGCCAGCAGTCCGTCCATCTGGTTCAACGACAGTGCCGTCTCCGAGCAGGAGGCTGCTTTTACATCCAGCGCGCCGCTGCCCGATTCTACATCTACATCAAAACCTGCGCTGTACATCAGCTCGGGCACGGGCGAGGGCGACGATGTGCTGCACAAGCCGGGCGAGAGCGACGAGGACTACGAGAAGCGCAAGCAGTTCCAGGGCGTCTGCCGCATGAACGGCAATGCGCGCGAGCTGGCGGAGCGCCTGACGGCGACGGGCAAGCTGAGAGAGGTGTGGCTGCAAGAGTTTAAGCTGGAAGACCACGGGAGCGCGGCCGTAGTCAGCCTGCAGCGGGGGATGAACAAGCTGTTTGGCGAGTGGTGGGTAGAGTAGCGAGCGCGGGCCGAGAGTGGTTGAGTGATGACACAAAAAAAAAAAACCCCGAGTAATCACAAATGATAAAATGATAGTAATGACAAATAACAGAGAGACAAACAGCTCGCAAAACGGCAAAAAAATGTGATCGATCTCGGGATCGAACCGAGGACCTACGCCGTGTTAAGGCGTCGTCATAACCAACTAGACCAATCGACCGATGATTGTTTGATGTTTGATGACAAATCGGAAGCGTGAAAGAATTTGTAAAGGAGGGGATGTAAGAATTGAGGGTACTGGCGATGAAAAAAGTAAAAGAAGAAATGCATCGTGGATACATCGTGTAGCCGACTTATACCGTTGAATGTTGGCCAGTATAAAATACAATAAAATACACATAACATTCACAGGTCACATCAGAGTACAAGTATTATATATAATATGAAATATTCATGATTCGTATCGCTAGGAAGTCTAACCTATAAGATGCTGTATACGTAAAAGAAAAGACGTAATGCCTTCCCGAGTTTTAATCAAACTGTAATAATGTGTGGTATCCATCGCTGTACACCTCGCTGTTCTGGTAGGAGGCATAAAAAACAAAACATAAACAAAACAAGAAGGAAAAGAGTTGTACAAGTTACTCTTCAGCATCGGCCTGGACACGCTCGACAACCTCGACGACCATGGGGAACAGCTTGTCGTTCTCGGTCAGGCCGCACACTTGCCGGACAACGGCATCGGGCGTCTCGGACGCCATGATCTTGCCTAGTTCAAAGGACTCGTCGTCGCCCTCGACATTTTGGAAACGGAAGGCCATCTCGGCAGCCTCCAGCAGGTAGGTGCACTTCTTGCCGTCCTCAGCGAGCTGGGCAGCAGGGCCGATGAAGCGCTCCTTGCGCGACAGCTTGCGCAGGGGTGCACGGCCGACACGCTCATTGGCGTCCTCGAGGTGGGGGTTGCTGATGCGCGAGACAATCTTGCGCACGTACGCCTCCTGTGCGTCACGGTCGATACCGTGCTTGGAGGTAATGAGCTCGGCGGTCTCCTCCAGTGCCTGGTGCACGTGGTGGTGGATGTAGCGGTCCTGCAGGGCATCATGGACGGTGCGCTTCTTGCGGTTGTAGCCGTGGTAGGCGGCGGTGGCATGGCCCGTGTTGACGGTGTACAGCTTGCGCTCAATGTAGGGCTCGAGGTGGTCGACCCAGTTGACACCCTTGACGGCTGGGGGCTGGTGGTCGGCAAAAGGAGTGCGCTCGACAACCCACTCGTAAAACTTCTCTAGCTTCACATTGAGGCCGGCGTCGGCGTCCTGGGCAGGCACGATACGGTCAATGGCCGAGTTGGCATAGCGGGCCAGGGAGTTGTGCTCATTGGCATCAAAGTCCTCAATGTTCTTGTGGATGTGCTCGGCCAGGGTAGAGGTGGCGTTGATAGCGTTCTCGCAGGCAATGACAGCAAGGGGGGTCTTGAAGACGGCCGGGTCACGGCGCTGGATACCCTTGGCAATGACGGGAGCAATGAAGCGCAGGATGTTGGGGCCGACAGAGCAGGTGACAATGTCAGCGGTAGCAATCTCCTCTATTAAGTCGGCCTCGTGGGTGCGGGAGTTGATGGCGCGGTAGTTTGAGATGGTGGAGTCGTCAGTGCCCTCGGCACCGACCTCGTAGACGTGGTATGTCTTTGTCTCATTCAGCTGGTTGATAATGCTGTCGTTGACATCAGCAAAGACAACCTCGTAGTCGGAGTTGTGAAGGAAGCAGGCGACGAAGCCACGGCCGATGTTGCCGGCACCGAAGTGGACGGCCTTGGGGGAAGTATTTGAAGGCATGATTGTGTGTGTGTGTGTGTATAGATGTAAAAGGATCTGAGAGTGTATGCAGTGTATACGATAATATCTAATAAAGAAAGTGAAGTTCCAAAGATGCAAAGATACAGATGTAAATGTGAAGATTTGAAAATGTGAGGATGATGAAGCGAGAAACGGTAAAAGGCAAGAGGCAGGTGGGAGGACAATGACTTTATAGAAAAGGAAGGAGCACCGTACTTGTGTAGAATGAAGGCAACATCAGAAGAGGGAACAGGGAAAGAGCAAGTTCGTGAAAACGGCCAAGTAAAAGTGGGTTTCGAAACAACGACGTCGTTTCCCATCAGTATATGTAATAATGAGATAATGAGGCAAAGCAGGCGATAGTGCATCGTCAAGACAGAAGAGGAGTGTAAGTAGCCCAAAGGGGAAAGGCAAACGTAGTGGGGCCATACAAAAGGTACGTCTCTGGGAAGAAGGAACGTCATCGAAGGGAGGACGGTGCAGACAGTGCCAATGGGGCTAAGAGTGCTAACGGCACTAGACCAAGGATGAGTGGAGCACTTTCACATGAGACCAATGAGGAGCGGGCAGGCGTGATGGGTGAGAGATAGTGCGATAGGACTTGCGTGCCGTAGGCCAGTAAAGACGCTGCAAAAGGCCGTCCAGCGCGGTTTCTGAGGAAAGAAACAACTAAAAGTTTCAAAAACCCTCTAAACGAGCGAGCCCCTTGGTGGGCCTGGTCGCTAGCACGCGATAGTGAGACGGCCTACTGAGGTACAGGGGTGACGATAATGGGCAGTGCAGACCCACAATATAGCTATATATCATTGGTTTAGAGGATAGAAGACGACCCGCTGTAAGATCCACATGGCTTGCCTCTCTCTGATACACAGTGCATAGTGCCATAGTGGTTTGTTCAGTGGCTCAGTGCAATGGACTGTAATACAACGGCTGTGTACACCTACTGAGTCAAACAGAAAGAGCGTGAAACAGTTGCGTCATAGTGGATTCCTGGGTGTAGTTTAGGCTGAGATACGAATGGCCAACATCGATGAACCAGGACAAAGAACGAAGACAACAGAAGAATCGAGTAGTTATGATGAACAAACCCACGATGGTAGACGACCATACAACATATGCAACGAGTCAATGAACATAATATAAAATATACAAAGAAGATGTATGTGTTGCGTTGTAGCGGGAGTGGTCTCGGCGTTTCTACTGCCTTGTGGAAATATGACACACGGCTGATGTGATATTTCAAATGTGTAATTACATGTACACGTCCACGTATTTCGTATATTCCGTTTCATGCAGGTCTACGGAGAAAGGCTGGGTAATGGGCATTGCAGGGTAAGATAAGATGCCGTGGATGTATATGTAGACGTCGTGTAGTTGCAGTATGGTAGACGTGCACACTTGATAATGGCATCAGTATGACAGCAAGAGACACCACTGTGGAGCGCTGTATTGCAAAGTATCTTATCTTGTTGCAATACGGCCCGTTAGGCAGGCAGTAAGGATATAGGCCCGTCTGCTCCGCCAGAATGCCTGCAAATATCTTGGACACTGGAAACAGTGGGCTGCAGACAAACGACACGCAGACAAAGAAGACAAAAGTCCATGTTCACGATGGTTTGCCAATTTGGCCGATTCGTTATTAGTTATTCCCTCATCTGTAGTGTACGATCATTGTGTCTTTTTTTATTATTATTATTCTCGTTTCTGTTTTCTGCTATTTGCCCACTTCACGATGATGTCGTCTGCCGTGCCGTGTCGTTCCTTGTTTTGCCTCGATTAGTCGATGGCTGAGTTGATTTTTGACAGAGTTTACTGAAGCGAGGTGCAAACAAAGTGATGTGCTATTGCTGTTGGATGTCTGCAGGGTCTTGGTGCAGCCGTGTTGCAACCACTTCCAACCAGCCAACCAAGTCAAGCGCTCCAAACGCGGAATAATGCCAAGAAGGGACTGCATTCTCTGGTTTTCTTGTTGATTTTATTGATTTATGATCCCTTATTTGTTTATTTATTATGATTTCTATTGAATTCAAGGTGCAAAAACTAATTTCAATTTGACACATGTGGTACACTGGCAAGATATGCCTGGACCGTAAGAATGAAGTAAGAGTGCAGCCAGGGCAGCAACCAAATCCGGGAATGTCAGAATGCAGTCAGCTTTGATATCAACGTCTACTCAACGCATAATGACGACTGCCACACCACCGCTTCTCTTCTCTCTATGCAAATAGGTTCTTGGAACACGGAATGGAATACACAACAGGCTGCTCAAGCACTACGACGGTGGATCTTCCGACTCCGACCCACCTCTCGGACCTTTGAGGATCGCCATCTTATGCTACTGTAACTGTACTAAAAGTATCTTATTATCGTGAGGTGTGCACTCTTCGGAACACCTCAGTACAAGAGGGCTCCCTCCCGCTAAAATCACCGCGATTACCTGTATTTCGCCCTGCTTCTGCATCTCTTCCCGTTGTAGTATTGCTTTTACAGAGCATGTATTAGATTAGACTGGATTTCTAAACAGGATTTCTCTGCTTCTGGTAATTGGTCTATAACCATACTCAGTAGACCGCATATTCATCTTTCCGTTATTTTGTTCCTTAATCGACATCGACGATCTCCAGCGTTGTTGCTTTCATTCCAATGAGTGTACTAAAAGCATAGTGCCGATGGTACCGTTGATATCACATGCTGGCGGCTGTTTGATGAGTTGACGATACTTGCTCAATCAAACATTCAGACGAGAAAGAACCTGCTTCGCGTATAGTCTGCCCGACTGTCTGTTGGTAGTTGAACAGCATATGCCACGAATTGTCATGAAATATTGGCTATAATGCATGCTGCACGCTGCATGCTGCACGCTGCTGTCTGCTTATGCACTTTGTACTGCAATGCACACCCTGCATGTTGTGTTGGCGGCTGGATGAATGGAAATAATGGCTGTCCCGTACAGAGGCGAGTTTCTCTCTCTCTTTTTTTCTCAAAAGTGCGGTAGTTATTTCGATAATGCCAAGTCAAACTATATCGTCAAGACACCTCACGATATTTTCTTCATACCCGCCCTGATTGGCCACCTTGCTGCCTCGCCACCCCATTCCCATACGTCGTGCATGGGCAAGTCATACCCACCTATCGTGAGGCGGACAGCTATCGTGAAATGTAGGATTTAAATGCCAACTATTGAAAGATCTCCCAAGATAATCAGTCTGGGTGATTGCGTACTGCTTCGGACAGTGCATTGACCCCCGCCGATGGCATGCTATCGAGGATGCTGCCGTCTCGAGACAGCCGATAAAAACATCTCCAGACTAATGTTCATAAGTAGCATTGGGACGGCTGCATCAAGACAACTGCCTCAAGCCGACTCATAAACACATAAAGAAACAGCCCATCTGCCACGAGACATCCCATCGACAGATTTCCCCGGACCATCTTCCCCATACTTGCACACATCCTCGACACAACCCTCCTTTGATATCCCCGCGTCTTCATCGACCGACGCCACAATGCTGCCACTGACAAAGTCAAGTCTCTACATCTTCACCTCCGTTATATACTGTGTACAACATATATCCAACGCATATCCAGCACATATCCAACATACAGCATATCTCCTCAACACCCCGCTTATGCCGTGCCGCTGCGACGGTATAAATTCCGGTTCTTGAATCCCCTCTCCCTCTATGTACCCTTCCTCTACGGTGGGGCCGGCATCGCCCGACTACCCCGAGATGCCGAGCTGTTCATCTGTATCTATTCGTAGGTGTCTCATCCTTCCGAGATTCTGCTTTGACCTGTAAATGCGAGTTCTAGCAAACAAGAGCAAGCACAGGATTGACACCGTGATGATTTCCCCATGGGCACACTTGTATCGAATAAAGAGCGTCTCTCTCTATGTGCTGAATACTTCCACTTTGAAAAGGCATTGTGGAAATCAAAGATAACATCTGAACCATGAGCAACTCCCAGTAATAAGACTAAACTATGGAGCTACTTTGTACACAATCCAGAATTTGCTCCGGTTTACTGCAGATCACCATTCTCTATTTTACATCCTTTCACTCCCTGACTGCTTTGATTGTCTCAACTGTCTCAAGTCTCTCCATCCCCAGAATAACAACCTGGACGAGCGGAGAAGCCGATCCACGTTCTCCGCATCGAGGGAGGATGAGTTGACAGGAAAGTAACAGGGAATTGCAAAGATGGAGGTGATATTGCCAGATTACGGCATAGCCTACAGACGTACTACAGACCTATCTCGATCCCTATTTCTTAACTTGTCGCTCTCTCGTGCCCGACTGCCCTCTAGGCCATGCCAGTAGGTCATGTTGATCTATTGACTGTGACTGTTAGCGCCCAAGACGATATATAGTACACTGCGGGCATGCAGGCCAAGTTTCCTGGTCTTGGTCTTTTTATTCTCTTCATTCTCGCACTCGCAGACTCGCAAACTCGTAGACTTGTTGGCGGCTGTCCCTCGAGCACGTGGGCACTCTGTATCCTTTCCCATCACAATTGATCCTCTCACAAATTCCAACTATCCGAAACCACGGAGCTTCTGTCTTCCGATTCCCCCCCCTCCGCCTTTGCTTCCTTGCTTCCCCTCCACCACTTCCGCTATCCCTCCTCCTGTACGACAACTCCCTGCCGCACTTATACTTTGACCACTTGGCATATGTCATTAGTGGGGCACCTATTTTGTCTCTATCTTTGTGTTTTGGTGTTTTGGTGATGTAAACAACGGGCAACAAAGACTAAAGAAGACTGGGAATGATAAGAAATAAAGGGACACAAATCACTCACATTCAACATAGTTTCCTTTGCATTTGCATTCCCAGAACAACAACCTTGTATGATCAACAGGAACGATTCAGCGACGGTCCTTCCCGAGAGGAAAATTATCGCATATGACTACAGCGAGTAAACAACCAGGAGAACTAGTATATCAATGAAATAGCAGGCTGCAGTCGAGCTGTCGAGCTGATTGGGTGTCCGTGTTTACAAAGACTATCCTGTCATGTCACAAAAATGCTGTTGGCAGCCATTCTCCCTGCCTATGACATTGATCTGATGTTGTCTCTTTTCGACTGCATAAACCAACACGTTAATATTGCACCATTGCAAGGGATTGTCAGCTGTTGGCCATGATCGTTGATTGGGCTGAAGTATTATCTACTATGTCTACAGAACTCACTCGGACAATTATCCCTCTTATATGATGCTATTACCGTGATCACTATGTTGACCATGTTGACTATGCTGTGTGACATGTCAAGCTGTATCCTACTGCCACGACGATTTGTGAACGATGACGAACCTGCTTGATTTCACATCTGGCCGCCGTGTATAATGATGGATTTCCTCTAATATCAATACTTCCTGGCATCAGCACATATGAATAACTACAACGAGGTAAATCCAGAGCATTAGAATTCTCCATCTCACTTCCCTGGCATCATCTACGGTACCATCAAACACATTTTAGTCGTCACTCTGCAGAACTGTCAGCATCAGCATCCCAGCGGTCAGCATCATGTGTAAGACGGCACGCCTGACATCCGTACCCTGATTTCCCAAAGGAACGATAAGCTGAGTCTACAGAACAGCGGAAGTGGCAGGAATTGTCAAGCATATTCAATAAGAAACCAAACGTGGTCTCCTCTCGCATGCTTCAGCGCTCACTATTTGCATCTTGCTGCAGGTTGGCCGTTGTCTCGTGTGTTGTGAGACTGTCGAAATGAGGCAGGAGCATCCATATCAGCAATATGTGGGTCTCATCAGACCTGCCTCACACTGATATCAGCAACACCGCATCCTCATCTCACGGCAGACACGACATAGATTTTAGGTTGATGGACACCTCCACGGAAATAGGGAACCGGAACTAACAACTATATCATCCCACTCATCATGACCCCATCCGTCTTTGATAGCCCCGATCCGCAGGTTGTGTCCGCTGACGGCACCAAGATCTGGGCCGTGCAGGCCGGCCGGTCGTCTACCGAGGCACCCACCATTGTCTTTGTGCCCGGCTTTGCCTTTCCGAGCTTCGTCTTTGAGAAGCAATTTCGGGACGAGGAGCTTCTCCGAGAGTTCTGTCTGGTGAGTTTATACGTCTCTCTTGCGTAGATAGCTCCCACTAATCGAAGATCACATTTGAGCCCCGGGGCCAGGCCCGATCGACTGCCGTGTCCGACGACGGCAACCCGTGGACACCGGAAAAGGTTGCCCAAGACTTTGAGGCTGTTTGCAAGTTCTACGGCGCTACCAAGGTGTTCCTGGCCGGGTGGTTAGTTTTTTATTTTATTTATTTTGTCAATCAAAGCCACCGCTTCCATTGACAGCCGACTAACAGCAGCAGGAGCTACGGCTGCATCATTGGATGTGATGTCTTTGCCCGGGATCTGGGGAACTACATTGCCGGTCTCATCTATATTGCCGGCATGCCGAGCAAGAATGTGGTAAGCTTCCCCATCCTATCCCATCTTATATTAATCTTGTATCATGATTGACAGCCAGTTCATCACCTGCTACTCTGATGAGACGACAGAGTACTATTCGCCGCGCATGAGCACTCCTTCACTGACAGACGCCGACACCATCGGTGACTTTTACTGCAAATATGTCGAGTCGTGTTTCCATAAGCCGAACCGTGGTACTATTCCCTACACACTAAAGACTGCCTTGATGGGGTCCATCTCCCTGACCGCAGCCACGCAGCGCCGCCGCGAGTTTGTCATCCGCATCCAGGAGCCCGAGAAGATGCTTGCTGCCGTCCCCAGTGTCGAGACCCTCTACATCCTCGGCAGCAACGACGAGGTCGTCAAGACAGACGTCATCCAGGCGTACCTGGAACAGAACTTTCCCCGGCTGCAGACGGAGCTGATCCCGGAGACAGGCCATGCTCCATTCTGGGAGAAGCCGGACAAAGTCAAGAAAGTGATTGTGGACTTTGTGGCACGGGTCAACAAGAAGCAATGAGTAGATAACAAAATGACCTTCTGGCTGTCTGTTTGTTTCATTGTTCCGGCCGTCTGCTCCTATTAATACCCAAATTCATACCCTAACTATGCAATGCCATAATGAAAAAAGTTACCCAACAAAAGGAAAAGTGATAAAGGACCTGAAGAATAACGAATGTGTGGTAATACTTTTTATTGTTTATATTTTACAGCCTTTTATCGTCATGGCTTCTTTTCTGATTCCGATTCTGCGGCAGTCGGCTCAGCAGGCTTTGGCTCTGTAGCAGCCGGTTCTGATGCTGCTTCAGCCTTGGCCTCCGCCTTAGCCTCGGTCTTTGCATCGACCTCCTTGGGCTTGTTGGCCTGCCTGTACTTGTCAATCTTCTCGCCCATATACCGCGCAGACCGACTGAAGCCAGACGTTAACAAGCCCTTGATGCTCTGCGACGTGCTCGGCCAGTTGATCGTCTGCTTGATCACCTGCCGCACTTGGCTCCGCAGCGCATCTGGGTCGTCCTGCACGATGCGCCGCTCAAACCCGCCGCCCAGCTTCCGCTTAAAGTATCCGCCGCCCTGGCCCTGGTCCGAATCCTCCTCGGCGCGCTGCGCCTGCATCATCGTGTTGAATTCGCCGCGCGGGATGGCAAACTTCTTCTGGTACTGAAAGTACAGCCGCTCGCGGAACGCCTTGGGCAGCCGACGCACCATATTCGCGCGGCGCACGGGGTCCATGTCCTGTGTCAGGCGCATGTTGGAGTCGCTGTCGTCCAGCCAGTCCTGGCTCTTGCAGCGGCTGTCGTTGAACTGCGCATTCGGTAGCGTCTCAATCAGCGGTGCGTACAGCCGCCGGAAGTTACTCATGTTGTTGTCCACAATGTTGGCCACCTTTTTCGGGTTCTCTGTCGGCAGGCTCATGCGTGGGTCGCCCAGGTACGAGATGGCGGCAATCGTGCTGTAGAGCTCGTGCTCTGTGAAATCGGGCGGCAGCAGCAGTAGGGCTGTGCGCAGCGCCGACAGCAGGTTGATCTGGTTGGCAAGGCGCACGCGTGCATCGTCGCGCAGAATCTTGACGGGCTTATGCAGCCGCCCGGCAAGGTACAACGTCTGCCACTCGCTCAGATCAGTGCACAGCGTATCCAGATTGACAACGCCGTACTTGATCAGAATACCGTTGACGACCACGTACGGGTTAAAGTACGCGCCCGCGCCCCAGTTGTCCTGCACATACGACACGGCTCCAGAGCCGAGCGAGCCGAGCGCGCTGTAGTGGTCGCGGTGCTGATGCAGGTTCAGACTGTGCCAGTGCTGTGTAAACGTTACACCAAAGATAAAGTCGATCATCTTGGGCGTACCGTCTTGCGCGCGCTGGATGCTCTGTGGTGCCTTGGGGTGGATCGCCTTGATCTCAGCTTCCGTCGGCACTCGCCCGTCCGACTTGCTCTGCGGGAACACTCCCGAGCCGTACGCAAACGCATACCGGATGGGCGCGCGGAACTGCCATAGAATCTGCCGCAGTGCCTCCTTGAGCTCGTCGTTGATAATCATGTGCTGATTGACGCCAAAATTGCTGTGCGGCAGCTCCGAGAATTTTTCAATGTTGAAGTTGGGGTTCTCCTCCCAGTCTTCTGTGGACGCGGATGTTATGGACGACGAAAGCGGTTCTCTTGACTTGATAGTTGAGGGTGTAGGTGAAGACGTCGCTTCAGAAGCCACAACCGACGATGCCGTGGTGCTGGCCCGGGACGTTGCACCGTCGGATGCGGCCTCCCTTGCTTTGCTTTCGCCTGCATTCTCGGTCTTTCCGGAGTTTGTCGAGCTGGATGCGTATCGTGTTTGTGTAAAGCGAGTGTATTGTAGTCCGGCCTGACTCCGGCAGCAAAGCGCAGAGCTGCTGAAAACCGGACGCTTCTTGTAGGGCGAGAGGATGCGCGAGGTCTGTAATGGTACGGACCTTGAGCCAGCGTTCTTCATAAGCCAAGTTAGTTGGATCCCATTATTGGAAATATGCCCAGAATACTACTCACCAAAACGCGCAGTGCAGATGTGGTACAACGCATGTTGGTTGGTGTAGAGTATGACTGTTGATAGGATCTCGGAAGCTCTGCCGATGAAGATGAAAGCAAAAGATGAAGCTATTCAGAGGTCGTCGAGAGACGAGGAGAGTCGGGGAGAGGGTGGTCGCCACGTAGGATATGCATGTGCTGGTCAGTGGACAGCTTCGCCGCAACAGTTCTCGATCAATCAGCAGCCATGTGTCATGGTGGAGAAGACAGACATTCACAAGGCAGGGAGAAGAGGCCGTAGTTTGAATATGGAGATGACCAGATGGGGTGGAGGAGGAGGGAATTATATGGAGTATTAGCTGCAGCGTCTTACAGAAGAATGTGAATTGCGTGAAGCTTGTGTCTCTTGTTAGTATCCACATTGTACATTATGGGCCAATCACAGTGCGTCTATCAAGCTAGGAGCCGAGAGGTGCGGCTAGAATAGCGTTCAGCGTACCTAACGGTTGTATAGAGCCTCGGTGTTGGAGGAAACGTCTACTTATGCAAATTGACTTTATTTATGAAATGACTTTTCATCTATTTATACTATTCCATGAGAGATAACATGACAGCCAGCTTCTCCGTTCTCCAGGTCGATTTTCTTATCCAGGTCGATATGTTGTAGCTTATCGGCACGTGACCTTCGATAAGCCATACATTAGCAACAAACGGCCATTGTTAGTGGGCCGCACGCGGAAACAGCTGTTTGTTGGTATCAGTCTTGTTGGTGTTAGTGCTGCACTGGGACGCGTTTCTTTGGCGATCGAAAGACGACATCTCAACATCAACATAACAACATCGAGCACAGTGCATCAGGCACAATTCCCAGCGACGAGTATGGTAGCGCCTACGCCGAACAATACGAACGGCGCCTCTGCTGGAAACGGTCGACCAGCCGCGGGAACGAACGGAGCCGGCCGGGCGCATCAGCGGACAAACAACGGCAGCGTGTCGAGGTCGACGGCGAGAGTGAGTGACAGTGGTAGAGATGAGTAGAAGATCGTTATGGGGAAAGCTAACATTATAGTCTGCACTTGGACGTTCAACAAACACACAACCTTCCTACAATCTATTTACCGGCGAGGCACCAGCCACGGGCCCAAGGCAACGACCGGCGCAAACACCCCAACAACAGCACAGACAGAACGCCCAACAGGGGCCAGCAGCAGCATCATACCGTCCTGCCTCACGACAAAGTCCTGCACCACTGCCCGACACACAATCTGTTGGCGGCGGCGGTCCACTCTCTTCGTACCGCGCAACATCACACGAGAGCAGCAAGGAAAACATGGCGCCCCCTGATGCCGAAGAGTACGAGCTGCAGCGCCGGCGCATCGAAGAGCTCAAGGCTGAGGTCGGCACGCTGCGTTACAAGGTCAACACCTTTGAGCAGGAGAAAGAAATGGCCCGGCTGCAGCACGACACCGAAGTTCGCGATGCACGCCGCAAGGCCGAAGATGACTTTAAACTGCGCCAGGCTGCTGATTCCGAGCGCGCAGCAGCAGAGCGCAAGATTGAGGCACTACATACCGAACTCGATACTGCACGCTCCGACCAGGATACGCGCCAGCGCGATCTCGAGCGCAAAGTTCGCGAGGCTGGCGAGGAGGCACGCATCCTACAAGAGCAGCTAGACGACCTGAGTGCAGCAAAGGAGGAGGGAGAGCGCATGAATGAGCGCCGCACGGCTGACTTGCAGTCGCAAGTGTCTACAGCCCAGCGTAACTTGGAGGAGCTCGCTCAAGAGTCGGCCGCCCGTGAGGCAGCACTGCAGCGCGCCCAACAACAACTAGCCGAGCGCGATGAGACTATCGGCCACCTTGAAGCCGATGTTCTCCGTCTCAAGGCCCAGACAGGTGATGCGGCTACCATGGAGATTATCAGGCGCGAGCTCAAAGATCAGGTCAACCACATTCGCGCGCTCGAGGCCACAAACCGCGAACAGCTGACAGAGTTGCGCCACCTGCGGCAGTCACACAAGGCCGTCGAGATTGTCGAGGAAGAAAAGCGGTCGCTGCTGCGCAAGCTCGAAAGCGCACAGATGATCGAAAAGGAGCTTGATGAAGAACGCCTGCAGCGCCAGCGGCTCGAGACTGAGCATCGCTCTTGGGCGGCCTACCTGCAGTCGCTGAGCAGCGATAGCGATGGTATGCCCGAGTTTGACTCGCCCGAGGCCGTGGCCAAGGCGCTGATGGAGGCGCGCTACGAGACTGCCTCTTTGACAGAAAAGATCGGTGCCCTAGAGCCCGAGGTAGCACAGCGGGATGCCAACATCCGAGCTCTCGAGACCCAGAAGAAGGAGCTTGCTGCCGAAGTCGAGCGTCTCAAGACTGCCGCTCCTAGCGGGGACGGTTCTTCTGGCCCTGGTTCTGCCTTTGACGCCAAGGCTCGTGCTCGCCTGGAACGTCAGCGCACACTTGCTGTCAAGGAGGTCGAGTACCTGCGCGCACAACTCAAAGCCTTTGACACTGAGGACCTGACCTTTAACCCCGAACAGTTTGACCAGATCAAGGCCGACCGTGTCCAGCAGCTGGAAGAGCTCGTCGACCAGTACCGCACCGAGGCCGAGTCCCTGCACAAGGAGCTTTCTTCTATGGAAGGCCCTGCCAATGCCAGCGCTCAGGTGGTCGGCAACAAGCGGCCACGTCTCGATGATGACTCTTCATCTGCTGCTGCAAATAGCGAAGAGATCGACCAGCTGTCCCGCAAGGCGCGCAAGCTGCAGGATGAGCTGGCAGCCGCCCGTACAGCGCACCGCGTGCTTGAAAAGGAGCTGTCTGTGACAAAGGAGCAGCTTGCAAGCGAAAAGAAGGTGTCTGGTGTCCGTATTCTTTCTATGCGGTCCAACCCGACCACAGACTACGAGAACGTCAAGCGGTCTACGCTCGAGGCCTTGACAAAGGAGAACCAGGAACTGCTGGCACACATTCAGGCCAACTCGGCAAAGAAGTCGTCTTCCTCGGGTGCGGGCAGCACTGGCACCTTTACTACCGTTCCCATGTCGGTTCTGGCAGCCGCCCAGCGCGAAGTTGCCGATGCGCAGGCCGAGACAGCGTCTGCGCAAAAGGCAAACCGCCGTCTCAAAGAGGTGTGGGGGTCCAAGTCGGCCGAGTTCAAGGAGGCCGTCGAGAGCACACTGGGCTGGCACGTCACCTTTATCCCCAACGGCAAGATGCGTGTTGAGAGTGTGTACTTCCCCAGCCAGACCGACGAGAACGAGAACAGCATCGTCTTTGACGGCGAGCGCGGCACAATGAAGGTGGGCGGCGGTCCTCGGAGCGCGTTTGCCCAGCGCATCGACGACCAGATCCGGTTCTGGGTGCGCGAAAAGGGCTGCATTCCCGGCTTTTTGGCGGCGCTGACACTCGAGTTCTGCGAAGAACAGGCACGTACGACAACTGTAGCCATGGGACGGTAGCAGGTTTGAGGACTGGTGGCGATGCGACTAGCTTGAGTGTAATATTCAGGGTACTTGGTGTTCATTGTTTCTGCTTTCTTTTTTCTTTCTTGTTACTTCTTGGTTAGATGGCGTCTGGGGTAACTGGCGTACGTGATCTACCTTCGTAATGGTTGTACAATTGCACTTGTTTTCTAGTTGCATTGGCATTGTCGCATATACCATACCTAATAATTCAAAATATCACCTTCCGAGCGATACACAATCAGAAATAGTTATGATGGGATGCTACCCATGACCAAGACGAGGCAAGACATATTATTTTTAGACAATGGCGGGCTTTATACAATGTGTTTACACAAAAAAAAGGGGTCCAATAACAGATAACAATATGCAGGAATACGATAAGCCTAAACAAAGCATGTAGAAATGGTTTTAAAAGGGAAGTAATTGCAAACATGATGAGACAAGGGCCATCCAAAACGCATCAACGCAATACGCAATAAGAAAAAACTGTAAAAGACAAAAGGGGCTATACAAGAAAGGGGAATAGGGGCCGGCAATCATTATGAGAGGTAATCAAAGTTAGACAAGACCTCAGTTCTCAGTACCATACTGGCCGCTGGCAATCTGCCAAACCGTCGGCACGCTGACCCATGCTTCGGCACTACCATTAGTCGGCTTGGGGCTCAGCGGTGCGTCGGCAAAGGGGTCTTCCTCCTCCTCCTCTTCGACGGGAGCTGCGTCAGTCTTGCGACTGATGGACAGATCATTACCGTTGGAAGTCATGGGGGCACCCGCAGGCACAAGATACTCCCACTTGGTGTCGACACGGCCCGGCTTTGGCTCGGCACCCTTGTCGCCAATAACGCGCATGATCACGACCTTTTGCCATTCGGCGGTCAGAGGCAGCTCGGGTATCCGCCAGAACACCAGGTGCTTGTCCTTGAGGTGCGTGCACGTGGGCTTGGCCGAGACGCTGCTCGCCAGAGCGCCTTCGTACTTTGCAATAAAGGCAACGTTCCGCAAAACGATCGGCTCTTTGACAAGAGCAACAGGGTTCAGACGCACATGAATTATCAGGCCCAGCTTGTCTCCCATTGGCTTCCAGTCGGGTCGAATCTGGAACAAGCAGTGTGTCTTGTGAGACTCCTCATTCTCCGAGTGCAGACGGAAGGTAAAGGCAGCGGCGGGCTTCTGGTGGAGGTCGGCAGAGTTGAGAGCGAACTCATTGGGAACAGATGTCGCATGCAGAAGTTCGGGGTTGGGGCCGATAAACTCGAGCAGAGAGAAATTGTCAAGCTTGATAGTGGTAGCTGCAAATGTTAGTACATGATGACTCTGGGACATTCATTCGGAGAAACGTACTCTTTGGTGCATCGTCGCCGACAAAGGAGAAGGCGGCTTCACCAGTAATTTTGACAGTCTTCAACTCGCCACCATCGAAAGTGGCTGATACACTTTCGATGACGGATGCACTCAGACCGGGGTCGGATGATTCGTGATGCTTGACGTTCAAGATACCACCAAGCGAGGTCGTGGACCGAATAGAGCGCGTATCAGATCCGGCAAAGCTGCTCTCTGGCGCTGTCGGGAAGCTGGAGGTCGGTCTAGTCGGTGTGGACGACGAAGTGAACGTCGATCCACGGGAAACAGTGGATGCCGAAGGAGCTAGGGCTGCTGGCGATGCGAGAGATGGAATTTCTGCAAGAGAAGAACCGGCCGGGACGTAAATCGTATTTCTGACGTCACGACGGCCGCGAACAGTGCCCGTCTTGCGCGTGGGCATTCCAAGGGAGAGGGTGTTCACAACATTATGAAGTGCGGCTTGCTTGGCATGGGGGTCTTCGTCTGCCACGGGCTCTTCCTGGATACTGACCTTGAATGCGCCCTCCGTTTCTTCACCTAATGGCTCACCACCTGATGCAGCAGCCTCGCGCTGGGCCAAGGAGATAGGGTCATTTGCGGCGGGCCGAACAGAAAAACCTTCTGCATCTCTAGGTGGCTCAACGGCAGTGGGCCGCTGGCCAGGGGGTGGTCCAGGTGGGGGAGCAACCCCGAACAAATCATCTGCTGTACTGCCCGAAGTAGGGCCGGCTGCATCTGCTCCCTGTGCGATGCTAGAACCGGGTCTGGAGCTGGAGCTTTGGAGGGATGCCACGCCATTAGCGTTCGACCGGGTGATGTTGGGCGAGTCGGGGGTCTCGGCTAGGGAAGTAAGACGGTCATTGGTCTCGGCAAGGTTGGTTGACGAAGAACGAGGCGAAACAGCGCGGCCGTGGCTACTAACACTAAGGCGGCCAAACGGTCCGCTGGCGCCCTTGGGCGGCGATAGCTGACCGAATCCTGCGTGGATACTCTGGCGGCGGCGGCCAAAGACAGTACCAATGCGACTGCGCAAGCTCGATTCTAGGCAAATTAGCAAATGATCGTGGAAGACAACAGCTTATCTCGGGTTGGTCATAAAGCAAGATACTCACCGTGATGCTGCTGGAGAGGGGCAGGACCTTCCTGGCGATATGCGGAGTGTTCAGAAAGGTTGGTGCCTTCTCTGGAGGGCGGAGCTGGAGGAGCCTGGAAAGAAGACGCGGGCGCAGACGGGGTTGGCGGAACAAATGCAGCAGCCGCAGCTGGGGTCGGGGCCTGAGACTGCTCCACTGCAGCCGAACGATCACCAGCAGAGGCAGGCGTGGGCGGTGTTTGTTCCGAGATAGAGGGGTCACCCGCATTTGACGTGTGCGACGTCACGTTGCCAATAAACGAGCCGGCAATACTAGGCTGGCCCCGGTTGGGTCTGCGTTCGAGTCTAGGGCGAGATTGCGTGATGGACTGGACGTACGTCTGGATCTCATCAGCTGTTTGAACTTCGAGGATCTGGTTGAGAAGGGCCTCGGCTGTGGCTTGAAGCTGGTTGGTCTGGTCGACCTCGAATGTCTCATACTGTGTCAGAACGTCTCTGAGGTGATTTGTGCGCTGCTCGTCGAGGGCCTGGAGGGTCTCGAGGATGAAGGGAGCCTGCGAGTCCCACTGTTGTGTAGCAATCTCGAGGCGCTCCTTTGCTGCGGCCAGCTTCTGGGCGTTGTTCTTGCCACCCTTCCGGCTGAGCTTTTCGGCCTTTTCCTGCGAGTCCTCAAGCTCTTTGACCGCACCCTGAAGGTTGGACGAGATGGTGTTCATGCTGGCAAACTCCTTCTTGCTCTGGAATTGGCGCAATGGAGTCTCGACATCTCTGTACAAGCCATCACTGTAGACATGGTGGGCGACAGCGGTAGTGTCAACGGACCGGATGATGGAGTCCCAGACAGGCTGGAAAACACCAAGCTCAGTTGAGTGTGCTGGTCCCTTGAAGGACGTCAGCTTCTTTAGGCCAGCGACATACTGGTCTTCAACCTTTCGCCGTTCCTATAATCACGCGATGAGTCAGCAAATGACCAAAGTGCAAGCTCGGCATGGCTTGTCCTGCCCAGACTTGAGACAGGCGACATACCTGAATCCAGTCGGCAATGTCCTGGTTGGTTTTTGTAATGCGGCGCAGGCGTTCTTGCACAGCAAAAAGTGCTTGGCCAGGTACGAGGTAGTCCTAAAGAGCGCACGAGTCATTAGCATCAGAGTCCGTTGCCGGGGACTGACGCGCCGTGGTATTGAGCCAGCAGAAAGCAACAACTCTCACGGCACGCAGCCTAGCTGTCACTTCACATCCGCCGAAGCTGGCGCCATGGCCACTAAGGGTAGGAGCTGTCTTACCAGCAAAGCCGGGTACTCGGTTCTGGACAAGTCGTCGATTGGGGCAGCCATCGTGAGAACGCGGATGTATTAGGATGATAAAGTATTGCGCAGTGCCGCAGCGCGGATAAATGTATAGTGATTGATGGATTGGCGTATAAGCGGCAGGCAGTCGTCGGTATAATATTTGATGCGAGAGAAGAGGCCGTCAAAGGTAGAGAAGGTCGGGCGAGGACCGGCAGCGTCGGGAACAAGTGAGCGAACGGAATGGCGAGGCGACGTCGAACGAGGATCGCAGTGAGGAGTTGTTGCGTATGCGATAATGTACTAGTATAGAATGTAGAAAAGGATGGACAAGACAGACAGAGCACGTCTACAATTCGACAGCCAACAGAGAAGCCAGACGGCAGACCATGTTTGAGGCGCAACTGAAGATGCGAATGCGGATTGACGGTTGAGAGTCGGCTAGGGATGGAGGTCGGGTGGCGAATATAAAGATTGGATAGAGCGCGTTGATGGCGGTTGTTGTGCAAGGACGAATAGACAACGCAGAAACCAAAAAGCGTGATGAGAGAAGGGGATGAAGGGGAGAGGGGAGATCCGCGACAACGGCAAGGTGAGGAAGACGGGGTTGACGATGTGCAAAGTGCGTGTGCTACCTGGACGGCGGTGGTAGAAGTGTAAAATGGAAGGAGCAGCCCAGTGAGCAGTCAATATTTCTCGCTCCTTCTCTGACCTGATCTATTTTCGATTTGTTTTTGCTATTTTACTATTATAATTTACTATTTATATACTTTACTTTTGATTTAATTTAATTTTATAAGGTGGATGGGGGAGCTTCGACCGACACCATGCCGCTAAAGTCAGAAAGAGAAAAGAGTGGGTGGCTGGGTCTCGCCGGGGAAAGAGCGCACTGGAGACAACAGGAAGAGGAGCAAGACAGAGTCCAGACAGCGAAAGTGAGGAAAGAGCGAGCTGCAGGTGGAGACTGTGGGTCTACGCTGATGTCACGGGGCCGTCAGTTGAGGCCGGCCTGAGATGAAGAAGATGATTTGGAAGAAATGGAAGCTGCAAGCAGGATGGCAGGAGAGACATTCGTGATGTGGCTTAATAAGCTGCGCCACAGGCAGCTTACGAAACAGTCGTCGCGAATCGGCAATCGCAAAGAAGCAGCTCAACCATGTCACAATGCTACAATGCATTGCTGTTTTGAAGATTTTTATGTAAAAATTATGAAAATATAGACAGGATGCTTGGAATGTCGGCTTACGCAGCAGTCATCTCTTTTGAGAAGGTCGTTATTATGACCAGCACGCATCCTCGGCCCGGTCGGCGGATCTATTTGCCTTATGTAATCCAGACGCTAAAGCAAAAGGAGATTTGCACATGAATAGTGGGACCTTGATGGTAACGATTGCACATGTAAACTCTACGAAGACGATGAGAGAGCTCTAATAGATTTGAGAAGAAAGGCCTGTTTGTAAAATAGATTAAAAATTGATTGAATTATGTGATAGTTTCTACTTGTTTTTTTTTCTCGTAAGAATGAAGTTACTATTTATCGTTCTTATTAATAAAGGGCATTTGTTTAAACTATTTTTCAGATTAAATTTGCAATAATCAAAAGAAAACATCAAAGGAACGTCAATTATGAGAAATGATGCAAATAAAGCAATGGAATCATTGTCTTGAACAGAAGTCCTAATTAGCCATACATACAGAAATCATACTCTACAAACCGAAAGGAATAAGACTTTGTGTTACTGATAAGTCGAGTTCCCCGGAGTTGTCAGATTGGTGGCGCCCACAGCCGCTTGCCCGCCGAGGCCCACTAACCACTAACATCCCACACTCATCGCTGTCCTGCTCATCGATAGTCGATAGCATCACATCATCGACTCGGGTAATTTCACCACAGCATAGTATAAATATATATATGTATTCCAGTCTTGCCCGCACAGGATACTCAATATATACAGTCACCTACAAACAAAGCATACGCAAAATGTCGACAGAAGCTACCGCCCGCGCATTCTTTGCAAAGCCCTACTTTGCCGTCGTCGGCGCATCCACCAACAAGGCCAAGTTTGGCTACAAGAGTTGGTTATCATCCTTGGACATTGAAATATAAGAAAGTATGGTGCTGACAGCTAGTCTTTGCTTGGTATACGTACCACAACCTGCCGGCGACGCCCGTGAACCCCGGCACTGCTGCCATTGAAGTTGACGGCACCGACCACAAGACCATCCCCAACTTGGCCGCTCTGCCCAATCCGCGCGAGACGGCGCTGTCAGTCATCACGCCGCCAGCTGTCACGCTTGAAGTGCTGCGCGAGGCTCAAAAGTTGGGCATCTCGGCTGTGTGGCTGCAGCCGGGCACATTTAATGACGACGTTTTGACCTTTGCACGCGGACCGGACGGCTTCGAGTCTGTCGTTGCTGGCGACGGCGGCCGTGGCTCTGAAGGATGGTGTGTCCTCGTCGACGGCGAGCGCGCCCTGCAATCTAACGGGAAGCTGTAGATATAGATATAGACCATGAATCAGGAATATGTGCTTTTAAGATTGTAGATTTTGACATTATTCACAACTGTGGCCCAAAAGGTTAAATAAGCAGTTAATTTTAATTTGAGTGTACACCTATGAAGCATTACCGGCCGGGTGACACCGACTGGTTTTGAGTAAGCCTATAAAGCTCTATTGTAAACAATAACACAAAACGCCCATGATCCGAAAATTCTATTTTTGACATGATACTCCCTTGGCCGTTGCGACGGCCCTGACGGGATGAAAACAACGTAAACAAATCAATATAAACATAAAACATAGAAACATAAAACTCTTAATGAATAACAAACCACAACTCAATCATTGGGCATTCCGGGCGCGAGCCTTTCCGCCAGTGTGCAGACCGATCAGGTTGCGGCACAGAGGGCAAGTGTTCTGGTTACTCGTCGACAGCCACTTGTACAGACAGTACTTGTGGAACAGGTTCTTGCATGTCGGGCACCGCACATCCGGGACCTTCTTGTCCTCGGAAATGAAGCAGTAGCAAATGGCACACTCCGTCTGGCCCTTGAGCTTGCTCGTCACGTTGCTCCGGAATGCCACCAGACCGTCCACCAGCGAGCCGTTGGAAAAGGCAATGACGCCCTCGGTGATCAGCATCCATTGCTTCCACTTCTCCTCGCTCACCAGCATGCGGTTGGTGCCGAGACACTCGACCTTGTCGATGGGATAGTTTTTGGGCACCTGCAGGGTAATGGCCATATCCGCCTCGTCAATTTCATAGCTCGCCACCACCAGGCGCGCCTTCTTGCGCACAGTCACGATCATCTCGCGATCGTCGTCGCCGCCATTTCCAAACTCGGTCTGCTCATCAGCCCACTTCGCGGCATCGTCGAGTGCTGCGTCAATCAGCATGGGCGAAAAGTACTTTGCCGTCCACGAATCAAGAGCATTGGTAGTCTGCTTTGAGCGGCAGGTCATGAACCATTTCTTGAACAGGCCGGGCACGAACTTGAGCGACAAGAAGTAAACGTGGGCCAAGAGGCGGTGCAGGTGGCGTTCGTCGGCCTCGGAGTCAGCCGCTGACAGATCGTAGTCGACAATGTCAGACGGTTCACCTAGTCCCTCGAGAGCGAGATTCAGGGGCTGGCCAACAGTGTGACCTAAGACATCGACTGTGAAATCAAGAAGACCAGGCAACAAGCCGGCATCATCAATCTGCTCACAGTAGTGGCCACGGAGTTTGGCAGACGCCGTGCTGAAAGCGTCAAAAACAAGCTTCCAGCCCAGGAGGTATGACCGCAGACGCATCGGGAACGTTTCCAAAATCTCATCGGGATACTCCTCCAGAGTCGGCGTCTCGGTCAGCAAGGCCAACAGAGACGGAGGAAGTTCAATGACTATTTTGTTAGTTTTGTTCGATTTATCAAACTAAAGAGGAGCATTAAATTAACGAGAGACTTACCCTTCTTTTCGAGAACAGCGTTCATAGAAAGTTCAGACTGCTCTGCGGGAATGGCACGGTGCAAGAACTCGTAGCCTGCAATTTGGATGCCACGTGAATCGGACGAGACCATGGTGAAGTACGGTGCCGTCTTGACTAGACGACCAACGGGAGTCTGGGTGGCCACGCGCGACAATGCATTGTCAACAATCTGGTGTGGCTGAGGGCGCGCCGGAATCGACTTGGGAAAGTGTGCGCGAGCCAGGAGCAGGTTGCGCGCACCAGCCCACAGAGCCTCGCCAAACAGTTGCATGGAGTCGGCAAGATCGTCGCTTGCATCTTCGTCTTCACTGGCAGCCTTGATGGTGCCCACGAGCTTCAGCGAAGCATACAAGTATGCGAGGGGAGCATCACTCTCGGGAGCAGACTTGGAGGCCACACCCCAGAGGTTGATACAGAAGCGGATAGAGCGCTCCCAATGTGGTCCATAGACGTCCTTGATGCAGGGAAGCAGACGGCTCAAGGCCCAGCAGCTCTCTGCAATAATGCGGGTGTTCATCTTGAAGGACTTTGCACCCTCGGCACCCTCTTTCTCGGCCTCGTCCTGGTTGGCAAACCACGACGTCAGGTGCTTGACAGCAAAGACCAGGCGGTTGTTAGCTGCCGGCACCTGGCCGATCTCATACACGCTCAAAGCGGCATTGAGCACGACCAGTGTCGTCAACGTCTTTTCGCATTTGGCAGGGTCAAGAGAGAGGCCCGAAACCTCGCTGACTAGACGGTTGACAAACGTGTTGATCGTCTTGGAAGACTCCAAGAGGTCGCTATAGCCCGTCAAAAAGGCGATAGCACCAAGTGCAGCCTCGGACGAGCCCGCCTTCCACAGGTTGAGCTTGGAGAGATAAGTCTCGGAAGGAATGCCACTCTGGGAGCTGCGAGTCTGAATGACAAGGCTGAGAGCACGTGCGGAGTAGACTGCAAAGGGAGTATGTTGGCCAGTCTGCTGTAGTAGGAGATCAATGAGAGCCTGTGAGGTCTCTTCCGACAGAGTCGCGACGACAGACGACAGCAGAGACTGGATGGACGAAATCTGGTCCTGGGCGGCAGCTTGAGCGAAACCGCTGTTTTGCGACACCAGAGATGCCGAGAGATCACCCCACAGGCTGTTCTGAGAGTCAAGGGCCACTTGGTCGGAACCAATTTCGGACACAAGGTAAAGCGCAAACAGCAGCTCAACCTGGAGCTCGCGAGGCAGAGACGAAATAGAAAAGCCATCTAGCTGGAGAAGCTTGACCGTGTATGAAGCCATACGTGCGGCCTTTGCGTTGCCATGGCGGTCGCGCGTGACATTGATACTGCCGCCAGTGCTTGCAGGAGGCACCAAAAGGTACGCGCCGCGAAGAGCACTCGTCAGGGACAGCGATGCGTTCAGGCCACCCTGAAGGAAGGACTGCAGATCAGCCATCCAGGCACCAGTGTCAGGCAACAAGTTGACGTTGTCATCATCGGATGTAGTACCGGACTTGAGGATGCTCTCAACCTGCTGGATCAGAGTATCGACTTCGAGTGACTCGGGGCCTGTGCTATCAATATTGTTCTGAATGATGGTCACCAGTGCAGAACCATTACTGCTGCTGGTGGCAGCCGAGATACCGCTGCTATTTCTGCTGTTGGCATCAAGGATCTCGCGGAGAGCCAGCACCTTTGCAGACAGCGTCTTGTTGTCGTTGAGTTCGAGGAGAACAAGAAGCTTGGACATGAGATCGAGCTGCAGAGACTCATCATCACCCACCCAATTAGGCACACGACTAGAGATGATCTCGAGTGCTGTGATCAGATTAACAGCGTTCTTGTTCTCAGGGGTAATGTAGTCGACAATGTTCTTTGCCAATTGCTTGGTGTTGGACAGAGTGAGCTCGTTGGCTGCGAATACGGCCTTGAACAAATCCCAGCTCTCAGACTTGCCCTGCGCAACAGCCAAACACGATGTAACGAGATATTTCTGGAAATCCTCGTTGCGGCGGTTTGTGGCATGCGCAGAGTCCGAGGCATCAGACACGAGTGTGGTGATGTTTTTTGCAGTCTCTGGTGAGTTGGCGTCTGTGACATTATCGACAAGGTTGAACAAGATTGAAGAGTAGACAGCCTGGTAGTGCTCCCCAAGTCCGGGAATGTCCGCAATGGCGCGCAGGCATGAAAATAGTGTCGGTGCAGACGGGGACGCAACAATCAGGGACAGCTCATCGTGGCTGTCAGCTGGAAGAAGTGACGTAACAATAGCCTTGCCAAGCTCGCTCTCTAGAAGATGGGGGGTGCGAGAAAAGGCCGAGAGGAGGAGCTGAGCGGCACCGAAAGGCTTGTAGTTGCGCCTTTTTAGCAGATCGACTGCATTCTGCATGATGGAGATGGCAGGCCCTGCGAGAACATCCTCAACGTGGTTAGTCGTCTGGCTGCTAGCAGGCATCTTCTTGGCCGACTCGTGAACCGAGGCAATAAGCGAGAACAGGCGGTCACTCTCCTGGGCAATAGTTTCCTGTGATGACTTGAAGTTGGATGACACCTCTGGGAGCGAGTTGGCCAGCCGTCCTGAAAAGTCGCTTGAAATTTGGGCCCATTCTGCGCGAGCACACTCGAGAATATCAGGATATGCTCCGCGCGAGACAAGGAACGCAGCACTCGTAACAACAGGGAGGTGTGTACTGGTGTCCCAGACACCCGATGTTGGAGGTGACAGGAAATGGCTGAAAATAGGCAGCACATGGGTCTTGAAAAGAGTCTGGCGTGCATCTTGAGGTGTGATGCTGTCGATCAAGCGGTTTGCTGTCGCCAGGTAGACGGTCCAGCCACCTATTGAATTGGCACGAGGCTCATCGCGCGCATTAAGGCCACGCTGCAAAGACGTGAGTACACCGCTTGCATCGCTTTCTGTGATGGGCTCAGCAGGCAGCACTGAGAAAAGCTTGTTAAGTTCGACCCAAAAGTCATTGGATGGTGTAGAGAGTGTGTTTTGAGAGCCTTTTTCTAGAATAGGCTTCAGCTGGACAAAGGGGTGTGTTTTGCTGTTTGACCACACACTTGGGGTTTTCTCGGTGATTGTTTGCAGAAGCTTGACTAATGCCACAATGGAGCTGTACTGGCTAACATTCTGTACTTTATCAATGATAAATTGGTGGAGGCCAGAAACGACGTCCTCGAGTAATTCTGGGCGTGTGTTGGAGCATTCGAAGAGCAGATCGTAGCTGATGCGGCGCAGGACATGATCGATGGACAGCATGGATGTCCGGATAGAGTTACTGGCAAAAAATAGCTTGTACTTTTCAGCAAGACCAGCAGTATTTTCTGTGGAAAGCTTGGTGAAGAGCAGCAGCACGAGGGAAAAGCTAGAGTACTGAACGCGCGCATGCTTGAGCTCGGCGACATCCTGCTTGGTTGAGCGCATGTCACTGAGGGTCGCAGGAGTCTCGTTGAGAGCGTTGATGGCGTACTCAAGGATCTGTGACTGCAGCTTCTGGTAGAACTGAACCTTCTTCTCATCTGTCGTGAGGAACGTAGACAGCCCATCCTGTGCAGCTTTTGCTACAGCAGCCTCGCGATCGTAGGTGCCGGCGAGCCACGGACCAATGATGGCAGGAATAAACCGTTCCATGCGCTTGCGACCCGACTTCATCATGGAAAGCTGGCAAGTGTGTGCAAGTTCACGCACCCTGCGCGACTCGTCAATGGATAGGCGAGGGTAGCTGCGCGACCAGGCCTCGAGTACAGCTTCGTCAACGCCGCCAGTGCTTTTGTCAACAAGAGAGACAAGGTCCTCGAGGCCGCGGGCCCGTGTATTGTCATCCTTCTTTGCCAAAGACTTGAAGGCCACAGCGATATTACCGTCTGTAAAGGCCTGGTAGTCGATCGGCTCAGCGTGGGGACTTAAAGTTGAGGAGGAGGAGGGCAAAAGTGAAGCGCTGGCAGGGGAGAAGTTGCCGCGAGGAGCTCGGCCACGAGGTGCGAACCCAGATGGCGAGGACCGTAGGCCACCAGGCGGTGGGCCACGGGAGGGACCGCGGTGATTTGGAAACATGTTGTCGAGGTATAGGGGTTGTTTCTGGTGAGGAAATGAGAGCCTAGGTCGAGAGGGGGGGGGGGGGGGGGGGGGGGCGTTGGAGCTTGAGAACAAGCTCTGGAGCTCGTTAGAGGGGTAGAAGTTGGCTACAGGTGAGCTGTTGACGGATAAGGTTGATGTAGTAGTGTAGGTTTTTAGGACAATATATGGACAGACGCAGATGGTGAAGGTGCGGTCTCGTATATGCGATGTTATGTAGATTTGCCAGTAGCCATTGGAATAGACTTGAGAGTAGTAGAAGATTGCCAACAGATAACTACTGGCGTACTTCCCGTCAATTTTTATGATTATGTAATAAATGGAGGGGCGAAAATTGGTTCAAGGACAGACGAAAGCCGGGCCGGGCAAACAACTATTGATATACTTGGAACCACGAACAGCAATAGAACCGACCAGCATAATTTGCAATAGCTAGTACGCCTGCCTTTTATCCAGTCTTCATTGTGTTGATGCTGATGAAAAATGGTATTCGGCCTCAAGCCGGATTATGTAATACGCGATGTGAGTCAAACGGGAAAGCACGTGATCTTTGTGGAATGATGTAGTTGACAATCTGCAAAGCATGACTTTTTGAATAAACTGGTTTGTACCCAAGAAGCTCCAGTCAGTCTGGGCTTATAGAGCCATGCCCTGGATGTCATGAACCGTACTTTTGAGATACAACATATATAGAAAAAAGGGTCGATGCACTGTTCTGAAACTATGACATCGTTCGCCGTTGACTACACGTGACGGACCCACCCTATCCCCAAGCTTCCCGGCTTCCGTCCGTTCTCCATAGTAACGGGCCCACTGTGGAATGCGAGACAGCTGCCTGGAGCTCTCCTACAGCCTGACCTCAGCCCTGCAGCCCTGCGCTCACTCACGACGCCTCATCACCCTTCTTCAACCCATCATTCAAACATTCTCAGTATCGATTTTACACTTTGATCATCAAAGTATTCTCATCAACGACCAATTTATAATAGCTCAACATGGGTATCTCACGTCAGATACAGCTGTTGATGACGTTTGGCTCGCTGGCAACAGCAGCCTTGGTCGCAAAGACATACACCGGCGATGAGGAGGACGACACTCCGCTTCCCCTCGTCATCTGGCACGGTAAGCTGGTTCAGAGCATATTCTACGCTGGACTTGTTTCTAAAACTAATAAAAAGGCCTCGGCGATACTTACAACAACCCCGGCATCATCGACGTCGGTGACATCGCCAACGAAATCAACCCCGGCACCCTCGTCCACATTGTCAATATTGGCGGCAGCTCTAGTAGCGATCGTAGCGCGACCTTCCTCGGCAACGTAAACGAGCACGTTGACAAGCTATGCGCCGACCTTGCAGCCGACCCCATCATCTCGACTGCCCCTGCTATTGATGCCGTCGGCTTCAGCCAGGGCGGCCAGTTCTTGCGTGCATACGTCGAGCGCTGCAACAACCCACCAGTGCGCACCCTCGTGACCTTTGGCTCGCAGCACAACGGCATCTCCGAGTTCATGGAGTGCGGCCTCGTTGATGTGCCGTGCCACGCTGCTATCGGCCTGCTGCGCACCAACGTGTGGTCTGAGACGGTGCAGACGCGTGTTGTGCCGGCACAGTACTTCCGCGACCCTTCGACGGCCGAAAAGTACGAAAAGTACCTGGAGCACTCGGGCTTCCTCGCAGACATCAACAACGAACGTCCCAACCAGCAGAACCCGCGCTACAAGGAGAACATTGCCAACATGACCAACTTTGTCATGTACTTGTTTGAGGACGACACGACGGCGATCCCCAAGGAGTCGTCGTGGTTCTCCGAGGTGAACGGCACCGAGGTGACACCACTACGCGAGCGCGCGATCTACAAGGAGGACTGGATCGGCCTCAAGGAGCTGGACGAACGCGGCGGCCTGCACTTCCGGACTGTTCCGGGCGAACACATGCAGCTGAAGCACGCAAACCTTTCCGGTGTGTTCTCTGAATTCATGGGACCCTACAGCAAGAAGTTTGTGTCGTCGCCCAAGACAGAGAGCTGGATCCAACAGGTCATCGGCGAGCTGTAGAGCCGTTGGAGTCGTCACACTTTTAGTGAAAAGGTCGTCTTTACTGTGCTTGCCACTGTGCATGTTGTGTCTGCTTTGTTTGTTATGAAGCATGCTTGTTATTTTGGTTTGAAACACGGTCTATTCACAAGCCGTGGAATTTTATTTGCTGGTTTCTAGGTTTGCACCGTACTTTCTTATTCGTTTGTTTGGTATATTACTAGTCTGAATATCAATTATACCACCTGTTATTAACACTAAACCGGTTCGCGAGACCACACTGATAATCAATGCCTGCTGCCATTCAATAGGAAATCTAAGGAGGTAAAACTGAATAGAAAAGAAGAGAAAAGGAAAGAAAACTGCTCAGTTTATAGGGCTACTCCTGCTTGGCCGCCTTTGCCAGCTGCTCACGCTCGATGCGCTTCTTCACGAGATAATCCTTCAGCTTCTGCAGTCCAAAGGTCCGCCATGCGCCAATGTCGGAAACCCACTCGCCGAGAATTGTGCCCAACCACACAACCCACGACATGCCGCCGCACCAGAACCAATCGCGCCGGCCCATCCAGGCGCGCAGCAGCAGCGGAACTTCGGGGCTCAGGGCATTGCTGACAACGCGGTCGGCAAACACGGCCGTGTCCATGGTGTTGTTGGTCTGGCTGTATCTTTGACGCTTTTCGTACAGGTCGGCAACAGGCTCGTAGAGACTGCCCTCGACAAGTGGCAGCACCTTGTTGGCAATGTTGGACTTTACAGTACCGGCCATGACGACGGTGACGCGCACGCCAAAGGGCCGCAGCTCCTGGCGCAGACAGCGCGAGTAGGATACAACGGCACCCTTGGACGAGCAGTACGCGGCACCAAAGATGTACGGGACCATGGCGGAGAGCGAGGCCACGTTGATAATCAAGCCCTTTGCCTCAATGAGGAGCGGCGCAAAGGCCTGACACATGGCCATCAGGCCAAAGACATTGGTCTCGTAGGTGGCACGGACTTCGTCCATGTCGAGATCTGTTGCTGGGACCGTGTGCGTACGGCCGCTGCCATTTGTTAGTTTCTTATATATTCCTGCAGCCAGTTTGATTCCAACTTACGCGTTGTTGACGAGAAAATCGAGCTTGCCCGAGGTGAGCTTGGTGACCTCCTCTTTGCACTGGGCAATAGACTCCTTGCTGGTGACGTCAAGCTGTACTGTGGCCACGCCCTTGGCAGCGAGGTCCTCGAGCACCTCAATCCGGCGGGCCGTCGCAATCACATAGACGCCTTATTGTGAATAAGTATCAGCATCGGCTTGGCTTGGCTAAATGTAATGAGATGTTCAAGCTGAGATGCACTCACCCTTTGCGTGAAAGGCCTCGGCGATAGCATGACCAATACCACCCGGCGTGCAGCTACCTGGTCAGTCGTTGCTATCCATTGCCATGTATACAATGACACTCACCCAGTGATAAGAACTGATTTCTGTCCGGTTTTAATAGTGAGAGCCATTGTCGTAGGTGCTGGATGCAGTCTGTTGTTTAGGGGCGATGTTGATAGGGGTGTTGTTGCGTCGGTGTCGGCAGGTTGGCTTCCAGAGATTATTCGTAATCATACGAAGACAAACAGTGTGGAAGGAGCGACTTAATGATATAGGTATGCTCGAATCTCAGAAATACCGTCGCACATGCGCTATGCGACTGTTGTAGATCACCGAGGCACGAGACAACGGCGTTGGAGTTGGGGAAGGGTCACTAGCCCCGCTTTTGTCAACATGGCGAGATTTCGATGCGACGAAGATCAGTTTCGCAGACTGTGTGCAATCCGTAATGGTATCTAAGTACGCATAGTCTGGCTGTATTGCAAGTGATATACGATGCCAATAACAGCCGTGTAAGTGAACCATGCATGTCTCACCACAAGGGATGTATCATATAAGCAGCTGAGTCAGCGTTATTTCTGCTGACTTCTGTCAAAAATTTAAAGGATCAAAGTTGTTGCATCTTGTGCAGCTGTTTGACGACACAATGATAAGATTTTATTTGTGGCCATCTTTGTTCTCCGTTTATTTTTCGATTTTGCGGGAATATTGTTCGATTTTAGAGGTTTGTTTGTACAACTTTTAATTTGATCGATTGCCAGTTTATATATTGTTAATAAAAGGTTAACTTGTGAAAAATAAACGAGTGAAAATAGCATCAATTTAGTAGAATAGCATTAAATTTATGAAACAAAAGTACGTGTAGGATTGAGATATCAACAATGTAGCCATTACATATCACCTTTCAAGTCGCGATGTTTTGAAGTCATCTCGTTTCTTTCGGTGGAATATGCACGCATGACTCAACATCCTCTAGATCAATTTCATCTGAAAATACGACAAACAGATTAAGCTGCACATCATTTGCATGCAGACGACCTACACATGTCAAAGTCAAGCGGGAGGTGTCATTGGGTGACGTGCCGTCTTTAAGCGAGACAGTTGAAAAACAAGCAAATGAACAGAGATACCTGACAATGGTTCGTGGTTAACGGACTTACCACCAACTAACATCCTTCGAATCAAGACAGCAATATGTAAATACGGAAAGCGGGACTAAAGCCGGCGGTTGGTTGACGCCAGTTGACGCCATTGACCAAGACACGAAGAGGGGACCATTTATGAGTCGGTGATACGGCGGGGCAGTCTTTAAGGGCATATAAATAGCTATCGACCAGACCACACTTGTTTACATAGATTCAGAAATATTGAAACATAAAACAAACCGAACTCTGTTCTCGATATAGCAACAATCAAAATGCCCGAGTCACGCATCATCTTTGGTCTGATGACCTTTGGCCCCGACGTCGAGAAGGGCGCCCGGGTCACTGACATCAACGAGTTCAAAAAGGCCCTCGACCTATTCCAGTCATATGGCTACAACGAGGTCGACACCGCGCGCCTGTATGTCGGCGGAAAGCAGGAAGCATTCTCGCGCGAGGCTGGTTGGAAAGAGCGCGGCTTGTCTATTGCCACCAAGGTCTACCCAACGGTTCCGGGCACGCACAAGCCTGAGAAGCTTACGGAGCTGTTTGAGACCAGCCTGTCGGAGCTTGGAACCGACTCTGTCGATGTGAGTTACTGATCTGATAAAACTGAAAGAGGACATGGCGTGCTAACTTTGCAGATCTTCTACCTCCATGCAGCTGTAAGTACTAATGGTGGCAGCTTATTTATAGTCTATATACAAACAATCGCTGACACTGCCCTCAGGACCGCAGCGTTCCCTTTGCCGAGACCCTCGAGGCCGTCGACAAGCTCTACAAGGCCGGAAAGTTCAAGCGCCTCGGCCTCAGCAACTTTACAGCGTTCGAGGTCGCCGAGGTCGTCCTGACTTGCAAGTACAACGGCTGGGTCCGGCCCACCATCTACCAGGGTATGTATAACGTCATCCTCAGAAGCATTGAAGCGGAGCTGATCCCCGTGTGTCGCCGCTATGGTCTGGATGTTGTTGTCTACAACCCGATTGCTGGTGGCCTTTTGTCCGGCAAGGTCGCGTCTCTGGCTGAGAAGGATATCCCCACCGAAGGCCGCTTCTCCA
Organism: Ophiostoma ulmi; assembly: GCA_029298715.1. Classification (NCBI taxonomy): domain Eukaryota; kingdom Fungi; phylum Ascomycota; class Sordariomycetes; order Ophiostomatales; family Ophiostomataceae; genus Ophiostoma; species Ophiostoma ulmi. Next base: position 51,975 of record JANSLN010000002.1, on the reverse strand, counting down.
ACAAGTACATGAACGGCGGCTCACGCTCGCGGTATTGGCGCAATGGCACATTTGCTGCTGTCGACCTGTTACGTGAGACATCGGCCAAGCATGGCATCTCCATGATTGAGATTGCCCTGCGCTGGCTTGTGCACCACAGCCAGCTTGATATCACGGGCACCAAGGGCAACGGCACGCGCGATGGTATCCTCATTGGCGCCTCCAGCATCGCGCATCTCAAGTCTAACCTTGACGACCTGGCCAAGGGCCCTCTGCCGCAGGAGATCCTGGATGATGTCGACCAGGCATGGCTTACAGCCAAGCCCGACACGGCTCCGTATTGGCACTTGGATCTCAAGTACACCTACGATACCAAGGAGGCCTTGTTTGGCGAGGGCAAAAAATAAGTCCAGTACATCATATTCGATAGTAATGCTCTATAATATAATGAAATGAGAACATGCAATTGCTTTTAACTACTTTTTGTGCCTCGTTCCTAATTCTAAAGAAAGCACGCCGAAACGCCGCTGAAAAAAAAAGTGTCTAAAGAGAAAGACATGAGATGAAACAAGACAGAAGGTGAAAACGTGACAACAAACAAGATGATAATGAATGCATACAGAAATAAGAACGGAAAAAGACCCCAAGACAATTATCCCAACTTCATGCTAGGCTTGGCACAACTGAGCATATGTATTATATCCACTTAAATGCCCATGGCCTTCTTCGCAGCAGCCTTCTGCTTCTTGAGCTTCTCCTTTTGTGCGGCAATCTGCTTGTCCAGATCCTTGCCGTTGCTCGCGGCGGCCTGCTTGGCCTTCTTGGCCGGGCGCTCCTTCTTCTCCTCGGCCTTGGTCTCGACCTTCTCAATAGCCTTCTCGGCAGCAGCAGTCTTCTCGGCCTTCTCAGCCTCCTCAGCCTCGGCAACAGCCTTGCGCTTCTTGCCAACGTTGGCCTTCTCGCGCTTTGCCGCCTGGCGGGCCTCGTATGACTTGAGCTCCTCGGAGCCGTTCTTCAGCACATCCTTGTTGCCCTCAACCCACAGCTCATCCGTCTGCCAGATGGGCAGGGCCATGGTGCGGGGACCCTTGAGGAAGATGGAGCGCACACCGCTCCACTTCTGGGGAACGTACTTGCCAACAACCTCGCGGCACACGGCCTCGACGTTGGCGGCAATGTGAGCGGCGGGCCAGCCGGCCAGACCGACGCGGACAGCAGTGCTGGGCGAAGGGCCCAAGTGGACAACAGCGCTGCCAATGGCCTTCTTGATCTCGGCGGCAATCTGCTCAGGAGTGCGGGCAGTCTCGTTGGCCTGCTCCATAGCCAGAGCCTGGTACTCGGCCAGCTCAGAGGCAGAGGGGACCTGGCCAGCAACAGTTGAGGGCTTCTTGACCTTCTTGGGCGTCTTGACGGCCTTGCCGTCGGCACCGCGGGGGCGACGCTTGTTCAGGGTGACGGGAACGGGGCGCTTGGTGGTTGTCTTGTAGAAGGTCTTGCCGAGAACCTTGGGCAGGCGAGTGATGATGCGCTCGTCGCCGAGGAACAGGTCGTGCTCAGCAAACAGCTTGCGCTGAGCCTCGTACGACTTGAACTTCTTGGACAGGTGTGTCAGGTCAATAACGCGGGTGATGCGCGCGCGCAGCTCGGCAGGGAATGCGTCGTCGGCAATAATGTTCTTGTACGCGCGCTGGGGGTCGGCAGTGATCAGGCAGATGGTCGTCTCGCTGTCGCTGGCGCTGGAGTTGAGCGGGTGGGGGACGGCAATCTTGTTGGGCTGCAGGCTGTTGGTCTCGACAATGTGGCGCTTAGTGCTGACAGTCAGCCAGATGGGGGTGTCGGCGCCGTTGATGCCAGCCTCCTCCTCATCGTCATCGTCGCCGGCCGCAGCGAGCAGGTTGCGCTTGCCGGTCTTGACGACCTCCTCCTTGGAAGCCTTCTTGATGTAGTCAACCAGAGCCTTGGAGGCGGTAAGGACCTGTTGGTGTATTAGTATTGTGATTTCATCCTCCCAACACGCCCGTGAATTTTTTCATATTTGAGGCCACATCTTCCGTCCGTCTCATATTGTTTTTTTTTCTGTCCCGCTTCTTCCAATGCGCCGTTTGCTTTCTGCCACCACTAATCGTGTTTCGTACCTGTGCAGAGTCGACAAGGGACTCCGGCAGCGAGCTGGACCGGGTAATTGCTTTTGAATCAGCCATTGTGATAGTATGTGTGAGATGGATTTGCGATTTCAAGTCTCGTTTTCCGTCTCTATGGGTGTATATACGTTTGGCTGAGAAGAGATCGATAGAGAGCAGACGGATGGTGAAGCTTTTTTGGTATTACTTTTTTTTTTAGTGGATCTTCCGAAAAACGAGAGGCGGAAGGGCCTTTTCTGCCAGGCGGTCAGTCAGCTTTTGGTCAGATACTGCCAGCAGGCGGTCAAGCCGGTAAATATGGGTCATTTACTCATGTTCTACGGCAGCCAATCAAATTCAACTTCATCAGCCTTGTCTTCGGCGGGCCCTGACTTCCCCACTTTCTCCATCGCCCTATGGCGAACGGCGGAAGGCGGTCTCACATGCTGTCATGGCGTCAAAATCACGATCCACGCGATCAAATACGCGATGGTGAGTAAGTTTAGAAGTTGGGTATGACGGTATGCTGGGTTCAGGGATGAGGATGAATTATTTTATCTCCAAAACTCCATTGGTGACATAATTGGAAGCTTTAACCGTATCTTGACCTTGCTTCATTGCCATCAATATCTTTGTTTACTTTCTCAGTCTCATCGCACCTTCTCAAATAACTTCTCGCATCCGATGAAGGATATACAAGGAACGGTCGCACTTACCTAGATAGATAAATTAGAAGGCGTTGCAGCTTCAAAGCTCACGTGCCAGCTCTAGAAAAATCAATTAAAAGCAACGAAAATCAATTAAAGACCCGGCCACATAATAGCTAGCACAATGCACTGTCTTACCAGCCATAAAATGTCAGCCTGGCGAAACTCTAAAGAAACCACTCTGTGCCACGCTCTATGTGACGGTTACAGTGCTGGCATACGAGACACCAAGCCACCCAGAACGCGACAAAAAATGTGCATCGGGTCAGGGCGGCTAAAGTGGTACATCGGGGCTACCTCTTATTAAAGACCTGTCCGGTCGTGCCTTCCTCTTCTATCTGTATGGATAGTGGGTGGGTGGAGTTGATACGCGCTCCGCTCCTGCATCGAAATGCGGCCATGCGCAGTTTCCTTGCTCTGCCTCTTTCCAATTTTCAGTAGAATGGAGATATCTGTCTGATCGTTCCTTCTGTATGTCGACCATTTTATAAATGAAGTTGGACCTGCGGGAAAGAGCGACCAGCATCAAATCACGAAAACCCCTCTGCTATGTACTTCCTTCTGTTTTTGTAAGAGATTTGGCTTACACAGGCAGTCATAGGCGACTCAGTAATTTTGCATCCTGCATATTGTTACTGTGGCAGAGTGGAAACAACGAGATTGAATTTGTTCCAGGGGGTGGAATAGACGCAGCTGTTTAAGGGGCTTTCTAGAGTCTTTTAGGGGCTCTAGAAGGGATGCTAGCGGATGTCTAGGGGGACCTCCCTGTAATACGGCATAACGCGGTACGCTTTATAGGAGCATATAGGCTCAGTGCCCGCTAAATGTTAGCGGGAAACATGCTGGAACGGACGCGTTCCAGCGCCTGCCAGTCGTTCCTTCCCTGCTGGAAACAGCGCTACCGCGCTAAAACGCCAACGCCAACGCGCTTTCCTAGTCGAGGCTTCAGGAGAAAATATGCGTGGTGCGTTGTGCTGGGCGCGCCCGCGTCGTTCCCACACAAAATGCAAGAGCGAACCTGACCGCGTCTTAAATACCGAAACCTCCCTTCTCATAATTTCTCAGTCGTCCCTTCCCCTTCGTATGAAAGGTCGACCTCACGGACAACTTGGAGACCACTTTGAAGACCGTTTCTATTTCTGATCTTTTGTGACGTCGAACAAACTGCAAACGCTGTGCATCTCACGATATCTCTTGACCTGGCTCGTTCTCTGTCCAATATCTCGCCCGACATCTATCCGCCTACCTGCTTGACTTACACATACTAAACGCGGTACATAGCACGCACAACCACGACTATTCCACCACAACACACAATCCCCACCAAAGCCTCTGCCAAAACGCGACGGCACTTTTTCGACATTTTCTCATTCCTTATACTCTTCACCGTTTGGACTTGTCTTTCCTTTCTTCTTCTCTTCGGTTGCTTCCTGTGTTCTTTTCCCTATCTCATCTCATCTCATCATCACATAACCTTCCTTATATTTGCGCCTTTGCCTCGACTCTATCAGCCGTGACCTCAACATCGTCTGGGAGCATATCCGAAGCTAACCAGCCATCAACCATCCCAATGGACTCTCCTCTTGGGAGCAAGGCCTCCGAGCCTTCTCTTCCTCAAGTGGCCGGCATGAAGCGTCCTGCCCCGTCCCTTCTGCCCGCCTTTGAGCCTCTTTCATCTTCACCAGGCCTTCCTCGTCAGATCAAGAAGCCGCATGGTTGCTCCAGTACCAGCACTCGCAATGCCTTTACCAAGTACCCTACACCTGTGCCCACATCCAGCACTGGCATCATGTCTTCCTCACCACCCGGACGCGTCAATGCCCGGCCAGCAATGCAAAGGTCATTGTCAACTGCTTCGGAACGGAATCCCTTATGTGCTGTGCCCTCTATCGAGCTCAACGAGAACGGCGAGCCTGTCCTCATGGGCCGGTCTAGCAACTCTTCCCACTACCAGCTCTCGGCCAACCGTCTGATCAGCCGTGTCCACGTCAAGGCAAGATATGTTGCCGCTACCGAGCCATTGGAGCTCAACAAGGTCGAGATTGTGTGCTGCGGATGGAATGGCCTAAAGCTGCACTGCCAGGGCCGCACATGGGACTTGAGCAAGGGTGATACTTTTACCAGCGAGACCGAGAACACGGAGCTCATGGTCGATGTCCAAGACGCGCGCGTTCGCATCCAATGGCCCAAGAAGGATCGGTCAGAGACCCTGGCGGCTCTGTCCGACTCGTCATGGGACTCTCCCCGGTCAGCAAGAAACACTCGCACCATTATCCCTGGCGCACCTGGCGGTTCTGCCCTTCAGTCCAGCCCCCTTCGGAGGGCGGCCCGTATTGCTTCTCCTGAAAGCCCCACACCGGCAGGTGTTCCCATCTCAGGTGCCAGTCTGCAGGCTCTCCTCTCTCATCACCTCGGCAGCGACGACGAAGATGATAACGTCCCGGCGATTCAGATCTACGAGGATGCAAGTGGAGACGAGCCTGAGCTTCCCAAGCAGAGCGCCGACATTGACGCTAGCTTTGTTACCGAAATGGCCGAGAGCTTCTCGAGCGACCTGAGCGATTTGCAGTCGGATGACGAGGACAACGACGACAGCCAGGAAGCGGACAACTACCCTGACGAGGAGAACGACCCGATTGTGCACTCCTTTGGTCCCTTTGGTGCCAACTTGGCGAACCGCATGGCCTCGATCTCTGCAAACAGCCCCATTGTCGGCCGCCCACCACTGAGCCGCATTTCCTCAGTTGACGGTTCCAGCACGTCGCGCGAGTCTGGCCACCTAGCCGCCGAAGCCAACTCAATACGTGTGCGTCCTACACTGAGACCATCCACACCCGAGGGAGGTAGCTCAAAGCGTATCAAGCTGGAGCACACCCCCGAGGGCGGCCGCTCTGCAGAGGGTGTTGGTCTGGGAATCTCAGTCGAACCTGAGAGCCCTGTGCCGGTCATCAGCAGCAGCGTTGACATTGAGGCTGTGCGCAACCACCTCATCAACCAGCTGGCTTTCTCGCGCCTGTCTTCGAGCCCTCTCTCCACGATTATGAACAACTTACCGGCAGAAGAGAGACGCGACCTGACCCGCGATGGTCTTCGCCACATTATCGAGAACACATCTTGCGTTGGTGTCATTAAGCGCCAGGGCAAGGACGCTGCCGGCAAGGTGCTGGAGAGTGAATACTACTATGTCTCTGACAAGGACTCGGACATGTCGCGTCGGTCCGTTGTTGACGGTCTGCGGAAACCCAGTCTTCGGAATTGCAGAAAGCAGCACAAGGTAAGCATTTACACTATTTTCGCCCCAGTGGCGAGAAACTCCCGAAGTATCTGGTTGGACGCCTTGCAAATGAAATTAAACAAGACTAACATGACTTACAGCAATACTACTGGAAGAAGCCAAAGACCCCCTAGTGGATGCTTTGCCCAAGACAAAAAAATCAATACAAAAAATACAAAAAAACCCAGATCACCACGAACTACCTCAATCTTATCCTATCTTATGCCTTTCCTGTTTATATATCTCTTCCCTCGTTTCTTTTCTTTCGCAATATCCAATATGTCGCGAATCTATTATATCCCTTGCACGGCTTGTTCGACGTTTGTTTGTGTTTGCATAGCCATCGGCGTCCAGGTGGTTTGCTTATTTATTTATATTTTTATTCTTGTCGTCTAATTATCTCGTCCTTTTTTCCCTTTTTTTTCTTTGTGACCCACGATACCATTGGAAGGATCTTTCGCATTTATTAGTGTTTCAAGGTTTGAATGAGTTGATTGTTTCGATCTATTTACAGCCATGCAATAACATGTTGTCGACCCAGCGCACGGGTATCATAAACAATGTGATATGACTTCTATAGTCTCATTTCGATCTTGCTGATAGCACGTGGGAGAATTGAGTTGAGTATAACATTCTCAAGGTAAGTATAAAAAAGAAATCAACTAATATACACAAGGAACACCAGCGCCGTCACCGACTCGCCTATTTTGTCCAGCTGTAGTCAAATGACATCTTTGAGGTGACGCCATCAATCAGATCTTGAACACGTCCGTGATTGGCGTTGGCAATCTCCTTGCTATAGTCTTTGACGGCCTGTGATGACGCCCAATATGTGAGCATGTCCTTGGCCTTGCTCAGGGTAAACTCCTGCAAGTTCTTGTTCATCTCCTCAAAATGATCAGCGGCATACACTTTCCATGTGTCGGCAAATCCAAGCGAGTGAAGCGTGTGGATATTGGCGTTGGTTTTGGCAGCAGTATCGATTTGCTCCAGGACGGTTTTGATCATATTGTAGCTATTCTTCAGTGCTGTTTGGGTCTGGGGGAGGAGGTTAGAATGAAGTTTTTCTTATTTTTATCGTCTATGAATAGACTTACACTGGGGTCGGACAGGTACTTGCACAACAGCTCGAGCTACACGACAAGTGATTGTTAGTTGCAAGTGGTCGTTATAGCAAGAAGAACGCGAAAGGACGTTATGAAACTGCTGCTTACCCGGTTGAGGTATGCTAGCTGCAAGGCACCGCTTGCTTGACTAAACTTCTTTTTTGCGATGATGTTCTCGAAGATAGACCATGCCTAAAGACAAGAGAAGAGTATTGTCAGTAAGAATTTGCACGCGCTTTCAATATCGACACTAAAGACAAGGGAGAAGCTTACGGCTGTCTTGAGGCCGTTCGTTTTGCTGTCGAGAATCAACAAATTTTTGATATTGTCGACAGTACCAAGGGCGGCCATGATGCTATCATGGGGTGAAGCACCGGGAAAGCCATTGGGTGCTGTGGTCTTGAGGTCCTGCCAGGATTTGAAAATGTATCCGGTTTTGTCTGCAAACATCTGCGTCCAGTCGTATTTTTCGGCAGCGCCTGGAGCCGCCGCACCGCTCCGTAACAGACCACTGAGCATGCTGTTGGCCCACATGGCTGGTGTCTGGAGCTCAAAGACATGCTCGGTGACATACCTCACGCCCAAAACACGGGAACCCTTGTCCAGCACCATTCCGGTGACACATTTGGCGACGTGGGCTGCTGTTCGAAAGTTGACTCCCCTGGCTGCCAGCTTGGATACACCGGGATAGCTCTTGGCCTTGAAAGCAGACTTTTTGCCTCTGGGAAGGCAAATCTTGGACTGGCGAGCTCGTTCCTCAAGGTGTCCCTCACGAGGGCGATCGGGGTGTGACTCAAACTCCAGGATGGCTCTCAGATCCTTGAGCTCGGAGAAGTCAAGGTCACTAGCTCCCGCAATGTGGTAGCATATCCCATCGCCGCTGCAGACCTTGGCATGACCATCGTTGCGACCGCCGGCCGGTGTTGACGCTACGAGAAGCTGCTTCTGCGACTCGGAAAGGCTGTCTAGACCAGTGGTAATCAGATCAGCGATGAGCTTGGTGCCGTTGCTCATGCTAATGCGGCCACTTCCGTCCAGCCAGCGCTTGGTGTAGTCCGCTGACGGGTCGGCTGTATTTGGAACAGGAAAGCACTCGTCCTCGTACATGTATAGTTCCATAAAGTCGGCGGCATTGCCATCTTCGTCGTGCTCGCTGTTCTCTACATAATCACCGTCGGTGTCTGCACATACGTTTGCAGAGACATTGTCGTCATCGTTGTCCTTGGCTAGTTTATCACAGCTGCGTCGGTCAGTTTAGGTTTCAAGAATGCACCTATACCAGCATGGATATCAGCAATGGCATGGGTGCTAAGCCACCTTACTTACCAGTAGTAGTCTGCAGTGTTTCCCGTACAGGGTCGAGCTGTAGCGTGGTCAAAGGAATCCTCGGCAATGACCTCCTTTCCACTAGGACAACCAGTGGCGCAAGTAAAGGGCTGAAAGAAGGAGTGTGCGAGCTTTGTCCAGGCACAGTCTCTGTCCTTGTAGGGGTCAGGATCTGTACAGCAGAAACTCTTGGAGCCCGTAAAACATGTCGACTCACCACCGGCGCCGGAATAGCTAACGGTGTCCCTAATTGGGTAGTCTTTGGGACAATCGGCTTCCCCTCCGATTGAGGCACAGAACGGTGCCGAGCCACTCCATTTACACTGGCCGACAGCAGCCGTAGACTTGGTTGCAGTGCAGCACAATGACTTGTGGTTTGTAATACAGCTCTTGCCAGATCCTTTTTGGTCGGTAGTCACCTGGACCGTGCCTTCGGGGCACTTGCTACTCACGCAGAAAGGGGCCGTGCCATGCCACTTGCAAGTCGGCGCATCGTCGCTGGGGCAGCAGTAGTTGCGTTTCTCGCCCTTGGCACAGCCGTTGAAAATGGCGGCATTGGATGTCTTCTTGCCGCTGCCCGTCTGCGCCGCAGTACCACCTTTGGAGCAGTCCGGGGTTTTGCTGCAGTCGCCCCAGTAGCACTGGGAGAGAGTGTCCTTGCTGGTGTCCGTAGTGCTACCACCAAAAAGACTCCTGCCTCTGACAAAGCTGTTATTGATTTCGCCAAGGGTACTGGCCGAGGTACCTTTAGTGTTGTCGGTGGAAACAGCCCAGACCATGGTGCCGCCTAGACAATGTTTGTTGGCATAGTCAATCTTCATCTTGAGCGTTGTTTCGTCGTCGTATGAAACCCATTGATCGTTGTCAAAAACGAGAATCTGGACTGCAGCATCCTTGTCCAAAGTAGGCTTGGAACCACCTTTAATAATAGTCTGGATCTCAGACGCCATCAGAGTGCCGGCACTGGCAGAACATTTTCCGGGTTTTCCTCCGGATGCAAAGGGACATCCAGGCTTGGTACATGAAGTGTCGGACAGTGTAAAAGAGCGGCCGTAGAAACCAAGACCTAGCGTGACCTTATCAGGGTCGATGTTGTTACGCCACATGAGGTCGAGAGAAAGGTCAATTTCAGTGAGGTTCGTGTGAGCGTTGATGACCGAACCAATGTACTTATCCGTGGAATCCCAAGTGCCGTGCAGATCATAAGTCATGATGTTGAACCAGTCAACGATGGGCTCTATTTTGACAATATCAAAGTTCTTCATGTACCAGTAGCTAGACGGCAGCGTGATGGTCAGTCCATAATTGTGGCCGTTGCTGTTGAGAGCCGTGCGAAGGTTGGACAAAAAGGCAGGGTAATTCTTGTAGTCGGCTTCCTTTCCTGACCGTTCGGGGGCCACCGGATACTCCCAGTCCATGTCGACACCATCAAAGCCGTATGTGGACATGAACTGAAGCAGGGACTTGAAAAATGCCTCCTGGGCGCTGCTGCTTGCGACTAGATCAGAGAATGTTGTATGTGTTGGCTGGTCGTCATCATTCATGGACCAGCCGCCGATACTGATCCATGTCTTGAGGCCTGGGTAGTTGTCTTTAAGGCCTGTAAAGCGGCTGTAAAGAGACAGGTCTAGGTCCGACATGGGAGCAATGGAAAACGACTTGGGGTCGATAAAGGCAAATGCGTAGTTCAAGTGTGTGTAGGCACCGACGGGTATGCTCTCGGGTGCCACTGTCTTGTCAGCGTTGGGTCTCTCTCCTTGTTCCAGAGAGAATAGGATGCTCAAGATGGACTTACTACCGTCACAGTCGCGAGTCGAAGACCAGCCCTCATAATAACCAATTGTTCTTCCGCTGGAAGAAGTACCACTGCAGGATGGCTGCTTGACTTTCTTGCCACCACAGAATTCAGATGTGGTTCCTAGAATATAAGTCAGTATCATTGCAATAGAGCGACCACGTTGAGGTATGAGCTTACCGCAAAACCCGTATTTTGAGCAGCACACATTCAAAGGACAGTCCTTAGCCGCGCTCCATTCAGAGCCCCAGCCAGGATCACAGTCAGATTTGGCATCGCACGATGTGGTGCAATTTTCCGGAGCACAGTAGTTGGGTCCCATGCCGCAGACTCCATTCTTGCCACAACATCCGAGCTCACACGGTTTGGACTCGGAGCAGGTAATATCATTGGCAATAGAATAGGAAAAGGGGGCAAGAAGAGCCACAACAGTAAAGATCTTTTGAAGAGATAGCATGGTCAACGAAAAAAAGGTGGAATGGTGGTAGGTACTGACACGCAAAGGAAAACACGGAGGGGGGGACGCATAGGTAAATACTGAAGAGTGATTTCACATCATCTTTCTTACAGACAAAACATATGGATAATAAGTTCAGCCCATACCACATCTGAATAGGGTTCTTAAACCATGAGACGCTCACCTTGCTGGGCTGCATCCTCAAAGTCATCTAGGCCTACACTGTTCGTATCCTGAACATTCAAATCCTTTAGGCTGGATTTCTAGGACGCTCCCTTTGGGGACTTTAGAATGTGTACATCAGTAATAAACGGAGGTCAAGATACTTCCGCGGGAGACAGTTCGAGATATTATACAAGGTAGTCCCAGGATCAAAAACCCTGCTTGATGGATGTAATGTAATCATAAGCATGTTTACATGCCAGCAAGTTCCAGTGTTGTTGGCTAGTTAGTACTTATAATGGGTTGTTTCATGCATCGATGTAAAGATTTGGAAACTGTTCACAAATCAAAGTTAGACAGATTTGAGACTGGTTGGATATGAATATCTTGATCCTTCGTCTCTTTTGATATTCAAAAGTCCAAATTGAAGCTGCCTTGCGTCATCTCACCCCACATCTTCAAGCACAGTCTGACTTCTCCCTTGCCAACATGGGATCGTAGCTTGCTTTTTGTTCCTTTAAAAAAAAAATTCGAGTCAGGCGAAATTATCTTGGATGCTATCACAGCGACTAGAGCCAGCATACAGCCCGACGTGACCAAAAAGATCACCATAATGTACCCAGACTCGGTGCTATAGTTGGTTCCAACATTACTAGTCATGAGAGCATCTAAACGAGTCAGCTATCAAAGTCTCGAAGCTTAGCTTGACCTAGACTTTGTCATATTGACATGACTCTTCGGGACGCCTACTTTTATTCAGCTTTTTCGTTACACAGTTTTCAGATCTCAGAGTATCGTCAGTCCTAGCATTTACTCGTCATCATGTTTTCTCCATCACTGCTCTACCGTTCCCTGCTTCTAGTCGCCGCAGCTAGAGTTGACGCGTCTTCGGGTGCAAACCATCATGGCCACCACATTCACAATGAACTGTTTTCGCGCAGTGGTAATTCTGCTCGGGCCGGCCAGATCTCTTTCATTCAGTCGGATGGTAATGCTACAGATTACTATGTTATCCCGCCCGGAACTGTGGCCAACACATCCAGTCAGTCCATCTCTTCAGAGTGCACGTCTGCAATCGAAGCACCGATCCTGTGCGATAGCCGTCTGTCTTTGATCACTGGCGCCGACTACTATATGCAGGTAGATCAGGGCAGTCTTGAATCTATTTGCACCTCATCGTGTGGAAGCTCCCTTTCCGACTATCACAGCAATGTCGTTGAAAAGTGCAGTGGCCAACCCCAAGCTTGGCCTGGCTACCCGGCCCCATACTTTGGCGATATACTTTGGGCGAGCTACAACGTTAGCTGTTTAGCTGACCCATCTACGGGCGCATCTTGCATGGACTATCTCTACAACTCCACGAGTGACACGAGCGATACGAGCACCCTGGACTTGCCTAAGGATGTCTTATGCTCTCCATGTATTTTGTCCCTGTATCGTGTGCTCCAAGGAACAGCTTATAGTTACTATGATGACGAAATGGCCGAGGACTGGAAATCTATCCAGCAAACGTGTGGCGTCACATACCCGACTGATGTGGCTCCCAACCCGACCAATGTCACCAATCTTCCCGGGTACGCTCCACCAGAAGACAGCTCGAGGAACAGCACGATTACGTGCCTGTCAGGCAATATATACACTGTGGAAGCTGGCGACGGATGTATCGGTATATCCCAAAAGAGTAATGTATCTACGGGCACTCTTATGATTCTTAACAATATCTACAACGACTGCTCTAATCTTATTGGTAAGTGTGCCAATATCCATGCTATAAAATGCGAGTCCAGAGCCCAAACTAACTGAACAGCCGGAGCATCACTGTGCCTCCCGAATCAGTGCCAGACGTACACAGTCCAACCCAGCGATACATGTGCGAAGATTGGTGCTGAATATGGTATCAACTTCTCGCAGTTCAGGGCATGGAATCCGTCGATCAATAGCTACTGTAGCAACATTATCTCTGGCCAGCTTGTCTGTGTTGGCGTTCCTGGCGAGACGTATACGGGTACTCTGATTCCTGGCGCCACCGCCACTCAGACTGCCGTCTACGCTACTGCTACAGTCGCGGCTCCTTCCAACGTTGCCAAGGGTACGACAACACACTGCGGCAAATACTATACCGTCGCGTCTGGCGACTACTGTGCCATTATTGCCACCAATCACACAATCTCTATCGACCTCTTCCTCGCCATCAACCCGTCTATCGATTCCGATTGCACAAATCTTCTTCTTGGAGTTTCATACTGCGTTTTCCCCACGGCTGACTGGAACACGACCTCGTCTTCTTCGTCTATTTTCTCCTCATCCTCTTCCTTGCCCATCTCTGAATCTGAGTCGCTGGTGAGCTCTACTTTGGCCTATGTCTCTGCACCTGCACCCACCCCCTCTGGCACAACAGCCAACTGCTACAAATACCACACGGTGGTAAGTGGCGACTACTGTGCCTTGATTGAGTCCAAGTACAGCATAACCTTTGACCAGCTCAAGAAATGGAACCCCGACCTTAAAGACGACTGCAGCAACTTGCTCCTCGGCGAAGCCTATTGTGTGCAGGGTGACAGTACGACAAATGGAGATCAAGTTGCACGCACAGTTACAATCGCCACGGCTACGACCCTTATTTAATTTAGATTTACTTCTTCGTCTTCGATCTTTGGTTTTATTATTGATAGATTCCATGTATTTCAGTAGTTGATGCGTTTGACCTGCTACATACACTATATAGTATATTTGGTATAAAGTATATACAATGCGACTAAAACGACTATATAATCCACGACATGCTGTATTTCTAAAAGAGACTCACGGTAAAATTTTGTGTGCAATATATAGCACTCTATAGTCGGTGTCCATCAATCAATTGAAACTACCAATACAAATCAGAGTCAATAGTGAATGGAGAGTCTTGTCGTCCGACTGAAGCCTTAATGTTTGTATAAGCCTAAATAGGAAGTTGTAGAACACCCTAGTAATAACGCTTACAGGGGCACATTGATATGTGGGGCCTTGCTGAACGTTCTTTGTACTTTGTTGCCTTGGAAGGATTCAGAATTTAGCCCTCTCACAAGGACCTTGCATGGCAGTGAGAAGTACTGTTTGTCCTTTCAACGGTATAAATTGTGATCTTCTCAAGGAGGAAGAAATCCGGGTGTTATTCCCATGCGGCAAAATCATGTTCGGCCTTGACAGTTGAAGAAGCTCGGCCCTCCTACTCAACCGTCAAGGATTTATTTTATATCTTTCATAACCCATCGTATTTCTCGCGCTGAATACCTGTATCATGTATATAGAATGGATTGCAGATATCTGAAGTCATAGATGCTAAGCTCCCAATCTTGCGTAGTAAACTATTCTACACAGGCACTGAGCAGGAATTGTAAACCCCAATAGTTGCAACAGTTAACAACCGCAATCGCGGTTCAATTAAGCACAATATTCTGCATTTTAAAGCACATGTTTGTTTGACGCTGGAATCCAGTAATTCATGTTCATCACCGAAACCGTATCTCCAGCCAGACCCAAGTGGACCGTCTCACATCACCGCCGTTAGGGGTTGTGATAACGACGTTTGACTTCAAAAAACCTGGTTTATGACAAACACAAAAATGCCCCGACAAATAAGCTCATGACTTGACAATCACAAACCATCCCATACTCCCATGCTTGAGTGCCATAGACGGCTGCCTTGGATACCACCAGGTGTCTTGAGCAAGGGCCACAGCTCCAAGACAGCAGCTGATAGCGAAACGCGAAAGTAGCCCGCGTACGCGTTGGACGGATGGTCGCCAACCGGTGGCTGTTGACGCACCTCAAAGGGATACGACATATCCACCGCCCATACCCACGGCTTCTGGCCCGGTACTGGCTCTAGGAATGATTTGAGTGACTGCTCGTCAACGGCCAAAATCATGCTCGTATTGAGGCCGGGCTGCACCATGTCATTGTTGTGCAGCTCCTCGCAGTACCTGTAGTGTCAGTTCGTAGTAGCCCAATCGATAAGAGTGAATGATGAACTTACGCGACCGCGCCTTGGAACCCTGTGCCATCAAGCAGCTCATCCTCGACTGTGAGCATCAGCAGATTGTCGGCGATTCTCTCGCCGCCTTGTGCTTCAGCCACCTCTCTCTCGAGGGGCTCAAGAAACGAGTCATTGAACTGGTCCCACCGCTCGTCGTCGCCGTAGACCAAGCGCACCATGAGGAAGCCAAAGTCCTCGAAGCCTTGCTCTTCCACGACTTGCACTACCGCATCTCGTGGAAGCTTTGCCTTTGGTGCATGTTCGGATGCCGCTGTTACTGTGGATGGCTTCTCCCCTCTCTCTACCAACTCTTCAAAGTACCGGCTGCGCTCCTTGTCTAGGAACTGGCGATTCCGAATCAACGTGACCTCTCGCTTAGCAGGGTCTTCTTCGTTGTCCTCTACACCCGGCTTGAATCGAGGGACAATTGGCTCAAGATTGAACCGGGCGCGCTCACTCCGAGTGCGTTCGTCAATAATGGCCCCGAACACAACATCTTGCGCATCATGAGCTGCAATCTTTTCCGCTGGAATCAAATGAAGTTCCTTCCCAGTCATCAGTATAGAATACAAACCAAAATAGCGTCTAGACTCACCTCATAGGGAAGAGCCCTGAGGTCGTCAGCAGTCGCCGACCTCAATCGCTCCTCGGTCCAGCCAGGCGGTAAATAAGACATGATTATGTTCAGACTAGAGATGGACGGTATGTAAGATATTGAATGAGCTCTGAAATGGATAAGTTAAGGATTCTTGATGTTCCCGAAATCATATCGGTTTGATCAAGTAAGAAATGAAATTGGCCTTTGAAATGTAGCTTTACACTGTAAGCATGGTGTCGCGGGGTCACGTGCTGGTGTGTGCATATTACATATGATTTATCAAAGGTTTTAAAGGATAAACAATGTTGACGGTAATCATAATGACTGCACAGGTAAGGAAAAAACACTATATTCAATTTGGTCCTCGTAATAATTCAGGCAATGAATCCAGTTGAGTATAGTATATGTTCTTCTTTATTAATTTTGAAAATAATAATTCTTTCTGTATTTTTTATTTACTTTATGAATTCAGTTTGTTAAAATGCAATTTTTAAATCAAATAATAATCAAATTTGTTTTAAATTAGACAATAATAAATAACAAATTGTTTTGAAATACTTTCATAATATTCAATAGCTGACATTGAAAGAGAAAATAATTCAATCTGGTAAGTGACATTCTGTGATCCCAAACTCCTACAACAACATAAAATAGACTGTAATCCCTCCCGTTATTAATTCACAACTGCAACCGACCACGACTCTGGAGATGTAAATGCCAACTGACCGCGTCGCCGCATACCCTCAGGGTCCACCAACAACTGATACCTAACGAAGCCGGCCCGGAGGCCGAAAACGCGGAAGATGATATAAATCTCATCTTGTGACTCGTTCTCAGAAGAGTTTTGCATCTGTAAGATTAGCCTCACTCTCTACAAAACTGAAAAGCTGTAGATTTCGACTTACCCGTGTATACTGGTTTCCGCTCATAAAGAAGGGCGTCTCTACAGCGGCATTGATGGTGGTTTTGACCTCGATGTAGTAGCGGGGCCGCGCAGTAGACCATATCTCTGGTGAGAGATATCCTTTTTGAATGAGAAGTGCAGTCAAGACACCACCCGTATCTTCATAGGTGATGTCAGCTGTTTCCCTGCCAGTCCAGTGTGGCATGTCGGCGTAGTCAACATGATCTCGCGCATAGCCACGAATGGTGCTCTGCCAATTGTTGCGAGAAAAGCCGGGGAGACCACCTCGTAGACGAGAGAGGAGTTCGAAAACCTAGTTACAACGTTAGAGTCTAATAATATAGCTGCCACAAACAGGATAAAATAAACTCACAAACAGTTCACCCGCTGCGCCAATGCGAGCATTCCGATTCTCAGCCGCTGTATTTCTTAGCCAGCGATGAGCGCCTTCTGTAGCATTCATTTCGGTTGACCGGGAAGGTGTCTCAAAAGTTCCATGACCATGGATGCTTGTCTGCCGTGCGACAGATACCATACACTCGAGAAGGTTGGTGTAACTGCCGTCTTCTGCGGCCGTTGGAGTTGGAGTTGGAGGATGTACTCTACGCACAGGGACACGTGAAACAGCTGAATCGTTGAGGCTGGTGCGCGCAAGCATTGACACTATGCGTACCTCTTCATCGACAGTATAACTGCTGCGGTCACTGTCGTGACCATCATTTTCCGGTGGCGTGTCAACTTGGTTAGTTTCGTCGGACTCGACATCCTCATCATCGTCACTTTCATCGTTCTCTCCACTAGGAACTGCAGCTAAAACGATGCCATGAAAGTCTAAAATACTTTCCATGGCTATTCGCTTGCCACACAGGACGGACTGAACCATATGAGCCATGTCGGGTGGGAGGGGCTCGCTGATCTGCGTTAACGGGTCTGTCATCAGCCACGCCGAGAACCGCCCTGGAAGTGTGCCGTTGAAGCAGAGATCCTGCCCTATCTCATCGCGTGGGACATACACGACCAGGGACGATGTAGTGTCCTGAATGTGAAAGGTTGCCGTGGCTCTCTCTACTTTGATCAGCTGCCTGTCCTGATGTAGACGTAGCTCTGACGTGATTCTGTCCGTCTCCAGAGTCTCAGCTGCGCGCAAGAGAGCATACAATGAAGATCGCTGAGTGACACGGGCCCTGGGGCTCTTGTATGCAAGGGCCAGGCTGAAGAGTGCCCGGGCCTTGTTGCGAATGCTGCGGTCGCGAGATGAAATGGGACGACTATCATCACCAGCAACACAAGATATTTCCTTGACCAACTTGGATAGGCCCCGATTTTGGAGGTCAGCCCATCGCAGAAAAGGATTCAGATCGCGAACTTCCTCCGGGTTGAAGTCCAAGAGCTTGGCACGCCCAGCAAATGACTTAGCCAGGGATACCCGATCGATGAGTGCGAAGTCATCCGTGCCCCGACAAAGCTGGACACTCCCATCGGGCATCTTGACAGGGAAGATTGGCTTGGCAAGGAGCGCAGTCACGTCCATGGTGGGCTTTCGGCCCGGGACTGTTTCGCTGTTGGATAGAAGAGCGTTGAAAGTTTGTAGAGTCTGCCTCGTTTCCTCAACACTCAACACCGATCCCATCAATTTGTCGTAGACCATCTTAGCAGTCATGGTCTGCACACCAAGCTTATCCACAAAAAAGCTGCGGAGTTCTGGGTAGAGGCCGTTCAAGGTAAGCATTCCCGGGATCTTTGTGGTGCTTGTTGTCCACAAACACTTTGTAGGTGAGTACCATGAAAGAGGCGTGCCATCATTATCGTCACCAGTTGTTTCAGCCTCGTGGTTGTGTTCGAAACCACAAACAAGTTCAAAGGTTGTGAACTGCTCCTTCAGCCACGCGTCGTTCTTGATTGCCAAGACAGGGTCTTTCTCATGAAGGTCGGTTTGCCACTCGAAGATGCATGTGTACAGTTTGTGTAGCTCGTCAAAGTCGACATCGGTGTCTTGATGATGGATAACCTCATCGACGAGGTCCTCCAACTTGCAATATCGGACACCTAGGGTCCTCGAGAAAAACCCCTGAAGGCTGGAGAGCTCCTCGTGGTACAAGTCCGGAAATTGCTGAGCACAAATCTGACCCAGCGTTGGTATAGAAGCAAGAAAAATAGGTGCATCAGAGATGCACTCATCCGGACTGATCCATTCACCACAGGAATAGTCGCTTGGTGGAATATAAAGCAACGACTCAGACATAAAAGTGCTCCTATAAGGAAAATGTGATGTTAGCAAGTGAAACAAAATACCGCAGCAACCGTATCACTCTATTGTAAAACATACCGTATTTGTTTTGTGAGATTCATCTCAGGGATGGAAGATGCTCGGACCTCGGCATGCAGGCGAATATAGAGTTCATAGATCCGTTTCGGGTCCTTCAGCCTGTCGGCACTGCTGTTTCCTCTGACGATATGCCGGAGCACATCAAGCAAAAAGGTAACCGGCTCACAGCGGTAACCCAGTCCGAGTGCTTCGCCTAGGGGCACCCACGCTGGCGGGAACGAATCGTACCAGCTGGAATCATTCTCGAGCGCCAGCCACGGGAAAGATTCGCCAGACAAGAAGCGATTACAGAGTTCCTGAAGACTTTCAAGTGGAAAATATGTTGAGCCGAGAGGCGATGTTTTCCCGTCCCGGCACAGAACTTCCACACACCCGAGTTCATAATTGATTGTTTCCTCGTAACCGGGAGTGATCATGTCATGTCTCCATGTGGCCTGTAACAGACCGAGGAACTTCTGCGGATGGTGTCTCGCCACAAAGTTGCAGATGGCTGATAGTCGTTTTCCATTTTCATTAATTAGGCGGAGGTGTCGACGCACACGAAAGAACGTGTGAAACCAGTCTTTCCAAGACAGACTCTGCTTGCTCGGCTGGCTGGGCGGGTGTCGAAAATACGTATCATTCATGATGAGAACAGACGCCAGTTCTGGCGCAGCACCGATTGATGGCAGTAGCAGCTCCACGCCGTATGGACTGCCGTCAGCGATGTAGAAGTCATTCATTTCCCAACTGTGCGCGATCCCACTTTGATCCAAGATCCAGATGCTTTCGTAGTCATAACAACTCTCTACGAGATGGTGAGACTGGTAGAGAAACTGATGGTGCTCCAAGATAGGTACACTCTGAGCTCCGAATTCTAGCGCATATTTGTCGAGAATAGCGTTGCGGACACTCTTCACTGGTGCAGCTTGCACCCCCAAGCAGTCGTAAAAGCACCTCCACGCAGGTCTGGCGGCAGAACTAGCATCGACAACGTCCATGTCGAGTGCTAGTGGTATTTCGAGATGCAGACCGGGCTCATCGATTTCAAGTTGAGGATAGTACAGTGGGCGATTGTCGCGTGCTGAAACCCACCGGCTGTCGCGAAGGGGCACAATCTGAAGCCCCTGAATCATTGATCGACGTGTAGGGGAAGACTTATTTGTGTTGTACAACTCAACCAGCAGTCCGGCCACGCGGTCCGTGTCTTGATTACTCGGAGATTTGATGACAGAGTTGGCCGACTTGAGATCGTGCTGCACCCGCTGTAGCCATTCTGTGCTGGACAAGTCGGCTAAACCGTAGTCGTGCAAGAGACGGAGATCCAGCCGCTCGTACTCTTGCGACAAATAGCATTCGGGGATCATGTCCGGAATCAGCGGGCGACCAAGGCTGTCGAGCATCTTTTCGGGCAATAGCCTTGACTCGCAGATAAGCTTGTGTGGATTTATAGGATTTGGCGAGATCAGAATCGGCGTCAGAGCTAGCCGGTCCCGAATACCACACAGCACGCCGTGCCAGAAACTGCCCCATGGATAGTCGTTCTCGTGGGGTAGATACCGCATCCATTTGTACCTTAAAGTCGTGTGGTAGCGAACTAATTTAATGGCCTCAATGAACGCATCCGCAATGCCCTCGGCCAGGCCCAGGTTCCGCTGTGATGTTGTCACTATGTCCTCCCGATTGGCTTGCGTGACAAAATCAGCATGGATCAGGAACTGCTCATTGGTTTCCAGGTTAGTGACTAGTTGCCAACACATGCTATTGTTTGGTCTAAGATGAAGTGATTCATGCGTACCTTGAATCCCATCTGCTTGACAGGCAAGAATGCAAAAATGTGCTCGTTTCGGATGACAGGTACATCGTTTTCGTCGATTGGAAACCCAAGAATAACAGTGCTGCTGTCGGTCTGGGCATTTCCATTTCCGCTACCATCCAGATATTCTCGATTTTCATTTGGCGCCAGGCTTTTGACGACGTGCTTGATGATGATATAGCGTCGAACGGTCTCTTCCACCGTCTTTTGGCGGTTGTCGTCAAATGTCGTCCTCTTTTTGGTTACAGTTGCTCGGTTAATCCCCCGTTCCACAGAGAACAATGTGACGGACTTCAAGACATCATCCTCGCCAAAGACAGAAACTTCGATGCGTTGCAGCTTTCGCATAAATAGCAAAATAGAATCATGGATGTTTTGGAACTGATCAAGGATGATTGCCTTTCGTTTAGCGGCCTCCCAAGCCGTCCCGTCGCGGCGCAGTGTGAGATGGATGTGGCTACGACTTGCATCGAGCGCTCCGTCATGGTCGGTCCAGATGGGCGTAGTCATACCAAGCCCTGAATCGCCTTTTGGGTACTGAAACCTGAATGAGTAGTCTCGGGATTGTATGCGAACATCCTCAGCTGCCATAAAGACTGACTTGAAGCCAATTCCCTTTTCGCCTGTGTACCCCTCGGAATTTTGGCTTTTCTTTTTGGAACTCTGGCCCAAGCTGCAGATAGCCCTCACATTGGCTTCGGTGAAGCCTTCTTCGTTGCACGACGCGAGAATGCGGTTGGGGTAGACAGAGAATGCGACGCTCGGCGGGTCAAGGGGTTTGTTCGAGTAGTGATTGTCGTCGTAGTTCTGTAGCAGTTCAAACACAAACTTTGCACTGCTCGAGTAGAGATTTTGGGCAAGCCTGACGGCATTAGTTTTAGTTCACAACCAACGGCGCATCGTGCTCACGTTTTTACTGATGCTGCGGCCTGCTGCTGCAGATTTTTCATCAAAGCCATGATCTCGTCAAGACTTTCTTGGGGCAAAGACTGGGTCATCGTGTCGAGTAAAATCGGCGAAATGTAGCCATTCTTCTTGGCTATTTCATCCACGACCTTGCGCGCTTTCACGCGGCCGGCCATGTTGTCGAGTTGGACCGACGGGGTTCCGAAATGAAACACAGACATGATTCATATGGTAAATGGATGGTAATGATGGGTATGGTATGTGATAAGTTTAGGATGGCTTGTTTTCCGACAGAACTAGAAGTTATTTGAGGGACTACTTAAGTTTCTGACCTTGTGATGTTGAGCAGTCGTTATATCGACTCATCATCTCTGTAGCAAGGGTTTGAATCCTGGCGCTTACATATAACACAGCCTCACACACGAAACGAAGCACACAGCGGCGAGATGTTTCAATAACATACAATGGGGGGAATATATCAAGACGTCAAGTTGGTTGCGCGATCAATTACAGATACTCAACAGGTCCTTCCCCGGGTCTACTCTCTATGCAGGCGTCGAAACGCCAATGTTTGCACGTACATATCGTTGTTTCTTGACCCTCGGTATTTGAAACCAAACTATTGAAAACGATATGCATCTGGATTAGTGACGAACTGCTAGCCTAAATCAGACAGAAGCGGGCGCTTGCGGCCCGCGAACGGGTCGTAGAAACAAGCAGATGTTGGCAGTATGTATTTTTAAGCGACAAGAGGGAAAATATGAAACAATATAGTAATCCCCGTATTGAATGATATAAATAACAATCATCACTGGGCAAATCTTTGCTGTAGAATCAGGTTTGTTTATAGAACCAACAGTCATCAACTAGCCAAGGGCACCAGCCCCATCGGCAACCAAAAAGTCAAAATCAACACCGTCCTGCGCCTGTGTCACACAGCGCTCATACAGTCCGCGGTACCCTCTTGTTGGCTGGCGCTTCTTATCAGCGGGACCCCTTTGCTCTAGCTTCCCATCTAGCCTCTGCTTCCGATCTGCGACCCGTGCACGAATCTCCTCGTTACTAACATCGAGAGTCAGCGAACGACCCTCTACGTCGCATGAAATATAGTCTCCATTTTGGACGATGCCAAGCACACTATCTGGGAGAGCAGCCTCGGGTGAGATGTGCAAAACAATGCTGCCACCGGCTGTACCAGACATGCGGCCATCTGATAGACGTAGCATATCTTTGACGCCGCGAGCTGCAAGCTTTCGTGGAATCGGGATCAGGCCAGCCTCGGGCATGCCAGGGTTCAAAAATCCAATGGGGCCAATGCCCTGTAGCACCAGAACAGAGTCTTCTTCAACGTCAAGGTCTGGGTCATCTATGCGATTGGCCATGTCTTGAGGGCCTGCAAAGACAACAGCACGCCCCCTGTGTGACAGTAAACTGCGGTACTTGCTTGCACTAGCTTTGATGACAGCACCGTCTGGGGCTAGGTTTCCCCACAGAACCACGAGACTTGACGACGGGTAGAGAGGGTTATTGACAGGTCGTATAATCTGAGCAGAGAGTGAAAATGGCTTAAAGTTCTCTGCATCAAGTGCTTCACCCAGCGTCTGACCTGTAATTGTTAGAGCTTCCAGCTTCAAGAGAGGGCGCAGCCGCTCTAACAGGGCCGGCATGCCACCGGCGTTATGAAGATCCGTCATGTAGTTGTTCCCACTGGGCTTGAGGTCGACAAGAAGTGGTGTCTGTCTGCCAATGTCATCGAGTTTCTGGAGTGTTACTGTGCCTTTGAGCTCTGGGTGGCGGTTGGCTATAGCCAAAAGGTGGACGATGCCGTTGGTTGATCCGCCAATCGCTTGGAGAACAGTCAAAGCGTTGTGGAATGATTCTTCGGAGAGTACCTGCTGTGGTGTACGCTTTTCTAGAGCTGCGGCAACGGCATTGGCTCCTGTCTGCTCAGCGATTCGAAGCCTGGCACTCGATACAGCTGGGGCCGTTGCGCCGCCACGCAATGGAATCATACCCAGCGCCGCAGTAATACAAGCCATGGTACTCGCTGTGCCCATGACTCCGCATGTGCCAGCCTATAAATTAGTAGACTTCCTAGTGAGAATAAACATAAGTTGCAGCATACCGTTGGAGCCAGCTCTTCGTTGATACCGGCAATGTCTTCAATCTCGATCTCGCCACCGCGATATGCTGCCCAGTTGTTGCGACAGTCTGTGCACGCACCGATACGTTCGCCCTTGAATGAGCCTGCCATCATGGGACCTGTGATAAGAGGCAAGACAGGCTTATTGGCAGATATGCCACCCATGAGCTGTGCTGGCACGGTCTTATCGCAGCCTTGACTGTTAGTTCTGAGCTGCAGTATATAGACTGGATTGAGGTGTAAACATACCTCCAATTACAATACAAGCATCGACTGGCTGTGCCTTGATCATCTCCTCTGTATCCATACTCATCAGATTCCGTAGGAACATGCTGGTCGGTGATGAGAAGGATTCGTGGACGCTGATCGTGGGAAAGTCGATGGCCAAGCCGCCATTGAGCTGGATGCCGCGCTTGGCTGCCTCGATGAGCTGGGGAACATTGCCATGGCAGGGGTTGAAGCCAGAGTATGTGTTGATGATTCCTATAATAGGTCTTGAGAGTGCATCTTCACTGTATCCCAATGCCTTAATGAACACTTTTCGAAGAAAAAGAGCAAAGTGAGGATCGCCGTAGTTCGGGAGGCCCTGCCGCATGCCCGTCACGGGTTGGATCGGTCTGTCCAGAATGTAGTCGGGGTGCTGCTCTGACATTTTCCATAAGTTTTTCAGTTAATGTCAATCAACTTCGATGTAGCTAATTCAGTTTGCTTATATGTTTTTTTAATAGCACGATGCATTAAGCGAGGAGGTAGCTACTGACATCGAGGCCAGGTCGAGGTCGAGGTGGGTCGTCCGGCTCCCACTAACATTATGGCGCTATAGCGGCACTGAATTTCGAACGCCCAGCAAGCTCCGCTCTGAAATGGACGAGTTATGGTTGGCTGTAGCATGGCCCTATCTCGCTACAGATAATAGCCCGCTGCAGTGTGGGATCCGGGGTATCATCGGTCAATCACGTCAATTACCAGCTTTAGATACGGACCAGTCTGTATCTGCGTCAGTTGCGGGGAGTCACATCTATTCGCAAACATGTTCCGCCTCGACGGAAAGATTGCGCTGGTCATCGGCCTCGGCCAGTCATCACCAGACGGCTGGGGTATAGGATCGGCAACCGCCGTGGCTTTGGCGAAGCAAGGCGCCATTGTGTTTGGTGGCAACCGCACTATTGAGGGTGCTGCTATCACAAAAGAGCGGATCGAGAAGGGCGGTGGAATCTGCGACGTGATTGCTTGTGACGCGACATCGCAAGAGTCAGTCCAGGCGCTGGTTGATGCTTGTGTCGCACGCCACGGCCGTATCGATATTCTAGTGACAAATGTCGGCCGGTCAGAGCCTGGATGCCCAGCTACCATGGCCGAAGACGTTTGGCACGCGCAAGTTGATGTCAATCTTAATAGTGTGTACTATGCCTGCCACAGTGTACTGCCAGTAATGGAGCGACAAAGCAAAGCTGCTCAGGGTCAGTGGGCAACGGCGGAAGTGGCAGAAGAAGACGATGAGGTCAGCCCTGGATGCGGTGGTACAATAATATGCGTGTCCAGTGTTGCTGGTATGCGTTACATAGGCAAGCCGCAGATCGCATACTCTACCACCAAAGCAGCCATCCTCCAATTTGTCAAGGCTACTGCTGTGATGTATGCCGGGCGAGGTGTTCGGCTCAACGCCGTGGTGCCTGGTCTTATGTACACACCATACACGGAGCAGATGGCTACAAGGTATGCCCCCGACGGTGATCTACAGGCGTTTCTCGACAAGCGCAATGCCCAGGTGCCAATGGGAAGAATGGGTGACGCTTGGGATGTCGCGCACACTGTTGTTTTTCTAGCATCAGACGAGTCACGATACATCACAGGGCAAAAGATTGTTGTTGATGGTGGCATCACATCGTCGACGGGATAGTCATTTTTACACTGTGTAATCTGTTTACAAACATTATAATACTCATATTAATCTAAGGAAAGGTAATTGTAATCATATCTTAATCATGGTGCTTTATTTGCGATTAATATATTAGTACTAGTACTGGTAGCGAAAGTGAGGGTCCTGCGAAGATGTTAGCAAATGTACAGAAAAAGCATCGCATACTTATGCATACCTCAAAGTCTGTTATATCAACCAAAGCCCGGTTCGCATATCCCATGTCAGGCGGCAAAGATGCAGCAGCCTTATCCCGCATGTGGTTGCGATATCGTAGCAAACAGTACAGTGCAAAAATGAAGCCTGCCTGGGCAGTTGTACACACGATGAGTGTTTTGCAGCCGGTTGGGTATAACGGAGCCTCGCTGCTCAGAAACGCTTGGGGACCGATGATGTTTCCAGCGCAGTAGCCGAGGAACACAAAAGCACTGCCCGTAACTCGCTTCGTGTAGCCACTGAGATTGCAAGACGGCATTTGCAACACAAGAACCAGTGTGACACAGTAGGATCCGATGATATAGTAGCCGAATAGCAGACCGACGAGAAACGAGCGAGGGAGGTATAGATATAAGAAGGTGGTAATGATCGAAGGGATTAGGTATAGAGTCATGATTAGACACTTGCGGTTTCGGAACCGTGAAGCAAGGTAGGTGCCGCTGATAATAAAGGAGGCCGTGAAAATGCCCTGGGGTATACTCAAAGCAGTAGTTTTGACTGCGCTGTCGACGAGGCTTTTGATAACAAGAGAACCAAAGGTGACAAAGCCGCCATTCACCGTCTCGTTGAGGACCATGATGATAAAGCAGAGCCACAGTTGAGGGTCACTAAAGGCTTCTACCACCTGGCTCCACTTGATGTGATGGTTGTAAACGCCAGTTTGGTTACGGCGACCGATGCCGACCAACATCATCTTCTCCTCCTCAGTGAAGCCCTTGGCCGTCAAAACACTGTCGGGTAGCTTCCATGCGAGAAAAATACCCCATATAAGTGTAACACCACCGCAGAGTATGAAAATCGCGCGGTACACAGCTATGCCCTTTTCTTGGCCAACACCGTAGAAAATGACGTTGCCGAGGGCTGTGGCAATGCCGTTGAAGCAGTAGAAGCATCCAGCCCGAAATGGTTGCAAGCGGCGGTCATACCACATACTGATAATAAGCATAAAGCACGGCGTAATAGGGGCTTCGAGGCATCCCAGAAAAAAACGACATAGCATCAGGCTTTTAAAGTCATGAGCCGTAGCACTTAGCATCAAAACGGCACCCCAGATTATCCTAAATTGTCAGCGGCATTATTGTCATAAGTGAAGTCTTGTTGTATGTGATTACTTACACAACGACGGAGCAATATCTTCCAATTTTATAGTGCTGTGCGATATAACTGCCTGGGTACTCCCAAAAGAGGTATCCTGACTATATTAGAAACGTATATATACAATATCAAGAAGGCTTATGCCATACCAAAGTAAAAGATGCTCGAGCACCATGAGTACTGATTACCGACAAGGTGAAGCTCGTTCTGGAGATCAAAGACGGCCGCATAGCCCAGTGTCGTCTTATCGATAAGCTGGAGTCCGTAAGTGATCATTAATAGCGGCAGCACCCGGCGGTCAACTTTCTTGACGAGCTCCTTCAACTTTAACTCATCGTCGAGAAGTGTTTCTACTTGCGTCCATGTGTGATTGTTGTCGCGAATAAATATCTCGGCTTCATCTAGTTGTTTATCCTTGAAGTCGGCGTGACCTCCTGGAATTTCGATCGGATTTGTTGAAGATGGTGTCTTTTCATTTGTTTGCACTCTGTCAATGGAGACCATGGTTGCTTATTGCTGTCGTCGTAATGACGGACCGCAGAAGACAAAGATATCACAAGGACGTTGTGCAACGGTCTTGGTAATATTTACCGTCGAATCGAATGTAGACAAATACGCCGATATATGAGTGGCTTGAATGTAAGGATTTTGCATGTATTCTAGACGGCTGAAAAGCTACGACGGCAGTGCCACCCCAGAGCAATATTTCAGTTAATGATGTATGTGAGCATCGATTGACCGCTTTTCGATAAATGTGAACCGAGACCCGATCGTCAAAGACTTGCAGCTTTGTATCACTTATGTATGCGGTCCTTCCAACTTCTTCTGCGGATCCATGTTCCAGCACGGACAATGTGAGTGATAGGCATACCGTGGTGCATGATGCATGGAGATGTTCGACTGCAGCAATCTAATCATCATGAACATATGTTACCCGCGGATCTGCCTTGGCGCGTACTAAACAACAATCGATGCTGTGTGATATGGACAGGGTAGTTCTCTAACTCAAAGACTATAATCTATAACAAGACATCAGTGTATTGATTTATGGACAGACATACGATAGGACACCCCGTTAACTTAACTGATTCAAACTGTCTGTGAATTATCTATAGTAAATCCAGTCCTGTCTGGGCCGTGCATGTGGTTGAATAAGACAGTCTGACGTCGGGATAACCAACCGCCATTTGGTCTAGGCGATGCTTAATTTTCGGGAAATATTCCGCCACGATATGAACTCAACAAAACACCGACTTTCAACGGAGTGGAGCACTGGGCCCGATACTATGGCACAAGGCGCAACTTGGAAGGCTAAATTCATTAGAGAACAGGATACTTTCAAGCGGCAGATAATGAGTCAATACTTGCCGAGTTGTATACAATACTAAAAGACGTTGAAGCTGCCGACAATGTCTAGACTCAAGTTTTTGTAAGATACTGATGGTGCTTGATACACCCGCTCCACATCCGATCCGACTTCCCAAAGGGGACATCGTAAAACCGGATAAGATACATGTGCGACCTAGTATTATTAAATTTGGTTGTTTCCCGCACCAGTCCAGAAGACCGACCACAGCCTGATTTCTTATGTGTTAGTCATTGCAACATTTCTATACGGGGGACATCTCGTGACATTTTCCGCTATATTTAAAGATAGTAGCGATGCATACTAGAAGGTAGAGCTTATCTTACTTTGCCTGTAGTTGTTTTCACGTGTACTCCGGCCATGGTAAGCATACAACCGAAACCATGGCTTGTCTCCGGCACTGATGCGATTCCGGGTAACCTACCATCTGAGATGCGGATTAGGCCCATCTCAGGCCGGAGGTGCCCAGGCGGTGCTTCAGCATGGAGTGATATACCATGAAAGTAGTTTTATGAAAGTCCATGTTGTATAGCTCATTGTATGCCGTTTGTGGGCCGAGCATGGCGCTATCGCGAGTACTGGCGGTTGACAGGGTGGTAGCGTCTTCTGCAGGCCAATGGCAGTCCATAGATATAGGCCTGTCAAGTCGACTAGGGGTCATGGCGACAGCATACTGTCCCCGAATCTAACCAGCCACGCCCAACATCCGCCCTTGGCAGACTCGGATAGACTTTGACAACCTCGAAAGCCGATGGTGATCTATCGACGATAAAGCCCAACGGCTATCTGAATGGCGACAAAGCATGGTTCGCCGTTTATCATCACGATATTTGGCTTTTTGATTTGTCATTCTTTCTTGTTGCCAGCCTTCAGGTATCCCAAAACAATTGCATCTTCACTCGCGTTTGAATTTATATGTGTACCACGTACACGGCTGTTGAACACGACATTGTCTAAGAGTATTTGGACATTGGCTCATAACCATAGTTACTATATCTGCCCCTCGTAGCTTGCTCGGTTATCCGCTGCCAGATACGCCTTTGTGACGGGAACACTACTGCAACTCCGTGTGTATGTGTGTATTCAGGTCTGCACTAGAGGCCTTTCGGCGTCGTCCCCGTCTAAGAGGGGGGGCAGTGGACCACCGATAGCGGATGATAGTGGATTAAGTTGGCAGATAAGCCGGTGACTATCATGATTTATTATGTTATTTGATTCATTACCATAATCGGAATGGAGCTCTATTGCCGACAAAACTATACAAATCGTAGTATCACCCATCAACGTCGTCTGGCCTGATTATGTACTCTTGCTTTCGAAATCAAGCCCAACTTTCTATGACGAATAACGAGCAATGAACATCAAATTAAACAGTGAATCAAGGAAAACAAAAAGCACAATCACATCAATCATGGCTCCTCAAGTTACAATTAAGCAGGGCACGCTCGTTGGCACTGTCATCGAGGCCAACTTACCAAAACCCGTCGACGCTTTCCTCGGTGTTCCGTATGCACTGCCTCCGACAGGTGACCGCCGGTTCCGCGTTGCTGAACCTGTTGCAGCATCCACCGAGACAATTGATGCGACCAAGTTCGGCCCCGCCGCCCCGGGAAAGCAGCTGCTCGCGCCGGCACCCGGCAAGCCGCCCATGGTCTACTCGGAAGACTGCTTGACAGCCAACATTTTTCGCCAGGCCGGTTCTTCGGCAGCCAAGGTTCCTGTTATGGTCTACATCCACGGCGGTGCCTTTAACCGTGGCACATCGTCTATGCACAACACCGCATCTTTTGTCTCCTACTCAGAAAAGCCATTTGTTGCCGTCTCCTTCAACTACCGTATTGGTGCTCTGGGTTTCCTGCCGTCGACACTGAGTGCCAAAGAGGGCGTTCTGAACCTAGGTCTCAAGGACCAAAAGCTCTTGTTCCAGTGGGTTCAGGAGAATATTGAAGCTTTCGGCGGTGACCCCGACAGCGTCACACTGATGGGTCTGTCTGCCGGTGCCCATTCTGTAAGTTAATGTCTGATGTAGAGCCATCGCATAGCGCATAGAACACTTGCTAACCAACAGATTGGCCACCACATCATGAATTACACCGAAGGCGTGAAGCCTCTCTTCCACCGCGCCATCATTGAGTCTGGCGCGCCCACATCCCGCGCTGTTCGCCCATACAGTGCGCCCATTCACGAAGCTCAATTTAGCGACTTCTTGAAGGAGTGCGGCGTTCCCGAGACTCTGCCCCAGGAGGAGACTTTCAGTTTCCTGCGCAATCTTCCCACTGAAGTTGTTCAGAAAGCCCAGATCACCGTTTTTGACAAGTACAACCCTTCGCTGGCATGGGCTTTCCAGCCAGTCGTTGACGGCGATGTTATTCCCCGGCCGCCGCTCCAGACTTTCACCAAGGGTCTATACCACAAGGTTGCTGTTCTGACCGGCTTCCAGCACAACGAGGGCTCTCTGTATGTCAAGAAGGCCATGGCCGAGTCGTCCGAGTTCACTGGTTTCTTCCGCGGTCTTCTGCCACTCCTCAGTGAAGAGGACATCGCCACCATCGACCGCATCTACCCCGACCCGGCAAAGATCTCCGACTCCATCTACAAGGAGACCCGCCCCGACATGGGTGCCCAGTACAAGCGCGTTGAGGCTGCTTACGGCCACTACGCATACGTCGCCCCTGTGCGCCAGACGGCCGAGTTCATGTCGGCTGGTAGCGACCAGCCTGTCTACCTGTATCACTGGGCCCTGGTTATGACCGTCAACGACGGTGCCCGTCATGCAGACAATCTCAAGTACGAGACCCGCGACCCTGCAGTTACTTCATTGTCTCCCGCGCAGGCCGAGGTTGCCGGCACTGTCCACGCCTACATTACCAGCTTTATCACCACTGGTGACCCGAACGCCGTCCCTGGTGAATTCGGCAGCCGTCCCGAGTGGAAGGCATACGACAAGACAGGCAGACAGGCTCTGATCGTTGGCAAGGGCAACGAGGAGCTTATCGGTGGTGCTATCGGCGTCCCCGCATCATGTGAAGAGGATGTCTGGTCGCGCGAGCAGTGCGAGTTCTGGTGGAGCAAGGTCGAACTGTCGCAACAGTAAATAGTAAAAGTAAATAAATTTGGAAGCAATTTTGTATACACCTTTATCACCGTTGACGATTGTATATTTTATTTCCTGTTGTGAATGATCGACGTCGTATGTTTTAATGCATAAGGTAATTAAGTTTGTTTGGTCTGCTACAAAATTAATTCAATGTGTTTTTCAAAATCAGTAAATATTAAAAATATCTCGTAGAAGACAGAATTTGTGTTGTAACTTTTGGAAGTAACTATTTCGCTGTATATTCTCAAAAAGACATACCGGTATTTATACCGGTAACTAAAAACCGAACCTATTACAGGAGGCGGAAATAGTTGCGACATTATCTTGGCCTTCTTATCTTCTTATCTCTTACTACTGCGGAATTGATATGTAGTTGATACTAAGGCGATTATCACAAACGGGATCCATTGAGCCGAATTCATTGAACAGATTATACCCCTTACGCGGGATAAGTTCCTGACGATTACCTGGCAATTAATCCCAAGCAGTGGCATTTTCGGAAAAGTAAGGGCAGTGGCGGGTGCGTCTGCCGCCGATATCGTAACCGCCAGGATACCGGCATATCGCTATCGGCCTTCAGCAAGCTTCCCCGGACATGACAGCAAACCATTTCAACCACCCCGGATACTTCGCGATCATTAATGGTTACTCTATGACCTGGCATATGTAAACGTAAGCAGCACCTGCGCTATCTCTCTTTATCATGCCTTCTGCATGTTGTAGTGTTTGGGGGTTCTCCGTATTTCAAATAACAAAACACAAAACAAAACCAAGGCGGGCACTGGTCAGTCTAATTAAAGCTGTGATATGCAGTTTGATTGTGAGTAAATTATTTTTGTGCTGAGAAGTAAATTAAAATAAAATTCGTTCAGTAAAGACAAGGATCGGTCCGGACCAGACTCAGTAGTAGCCGAAATGGTACCAGCGGTGTCTTGGGATAGACACACCGGGTTATAGGCCGTGGCTATTTAATACATCTTAATTTGTATAGTCAGAGGTCTACAGATGAAGAGTAGCACACGGAAGAGGATGGCATCTACTATAAATCTCTACTGATCGCAGCAGCTCTAGCCAGAAGTACGACTTTACGAGAGGTGCTGCCCCCACAAAGTAACAACGGTCAAACATGGTCATGAACAACAACTACCGCTTAGTTCATTTCTTAAATGAGTGCCGTATAATTGGTAAAAAACCATGGGATGATAGAACTCGCAGACAGCCGGCGTGTAGATACACAGCTGAATTTAAGACATGCAGCCAAGCTATATGCCGAGAGTATCCGACGAGGCTGGCTGTTTATGCCACAATCACAAGGCTATCTTCACTGATATGACGTCAAGTTGCGATATCAACTTTGAGTAACTTATCTTCCTAGACATTCAGTACCGAAACAATCCAACGTTATCTGGAGTTTGCTCACAATTCGATACAAGTGGGTAATGTGTGGGCGGATTGCGTCTGAGCATAAGCCGTACGTGACCGAATTAGGTCCATGACAACCTCTGAAGATAAATATGTGCAAAACATAATCTTGAAATAAATGTGAGTCTTACAGTTTATCTTACTGTCGATGTGCCTGTAATAACCGGCGACGATAAGAAACAGCTATATGCATGCCATGCTTAGTGGGAGCTAGTGTCCTGTGCCTGACTCGGTTCGTCCAATGACCATGCAGCCCACACAAGCTTTAATAATGACCGACAAGGTGCGGGCCTCGCTGCATGTCAGTGACTCGGCTCAAGGGTAGGTTGGCCGTGTCAGCCCTGGCCGTGTCAGTTCTCCAACGTCCGAACCCGGTTATCGTTACTTTCATCACTACAAAACAAACGAATTTCGACGTATCGAACGACAACTCCCCACCGTTGAATGAAGGTCACCAATCTACCACATTTCAGTCTTGCCCAATCACAACATCTCATTCCAACACCATAACAATGTCGGAAAAGGCAATCCTTTTGCTTGTCGTGGCATGGAAGCCCCCTGCCGAGTGGGTTTCTGCCCTGGAGAAAGCCCATCCTGATCTGGAAGTCATGTCAGCTGCCATTGACCACTGGCAGACCGACCTGCCCGAGTCTGTTTCGGCAGAAACGTGGAAGAGGGTCAAGATCCTCTTCACCTGGAAGACTTTCCCGCCCAAGGAGCTTGTACCCAACCTTGAGTATGTACAGCTCTTGAGCGCGGGCTGCAACCAGATTCAGGACTTGCCAATGTTTCACGAGGGCAAGGTTGCATTCTGCACCGCCAACGGCGTTCACCCGTAAGTCTATTTTGAACCCTGCCCGTTATGATGACATTGTTTTCAGCCCTACAGCTGAGGCTGTCGAGTCTAGAGCTGACCATGAGTTAGTCCACAAATTACCGAGTGGGTGTTTGCCACCTTTTTGGCGTTCCAGCACCACAGTAAGAAATAAAGCTAGTCTCGAACCTGGGTTTACTGCAGTACTAACACGTTTATAGTTCCGGAGCACCTTGAAAACCAGAAGATCAAGAACTGGGTTGACCCTGTCTCGGACGAAGATACAGAAGATGCTGTTGGCTTGAGAGTGTAAGTGAATTCCAATACCCTAAAGTACAACAAGTTTCTAATTCTGTCAACAGCGGCATTCTGGGGTACGGCTGCATCGGCCGTCAATGCGCCCGCGTTGCCAAGGCGTTTGGCATGGATGTTTACGCTTACACACTCCATGAGCGTGCCACACCCGAGGCCCGGGCTGATGACTCGTTCACAGAGCCCGGCCTAGGTGACCCCAAGGGCGAGTTCCCCTCCAAGTGGTTCTCCGGAACCGACTCACTTGATGAGTTCCTCGGTTCTGGTCTCGACCTGCTGGTCATCACCATGCCACTGACCAATGCTACGCGCGGCATGATCTCGACCAAGCAATTTGAACTTTTGAGTAAGAAGAAGGCATACGTCAGCAACGTCGGTCGTGGCCCCATTGTTGACTCGGCAGCCCTCAAGGTGGCTCTGGATACTGGTATCATCCGCGGTGCTGCTCTCGATGTCACTGATCCCGAGCCTCTGCCGGCTGACCATTTCCTCTGGGACTGCAAGAACCTGATTATCACGCCTCACATCAGCGGCAACTCCAACCACTACAATGAGCGTGCTCTGAGCATTCTAGCTTACAATGTCCAGCGCCGTTCCGAAGGAAAAGCCGAGGTCAACCGCGTCAGACTCGATCTGGGATACTAGATACACAGCTATAGACTACACAAAATACCAAATTGCATTTAATAATGATTTTTGATGTGAATCAATATTGGTGTTTATTGCATTTGTAATCTCGGAAACATTGTCCGATCTATAGATCTGTAGACTAGGAACGGCATACGCCAAAATCACGGCTCCTATGCCGAGTCTCCGTAATGCCGTCCATGCTTGCGGTCTGCAGCATCTTGAAGTTGTCGATATCTATGCGGGTTGCTTCGGCCTATACTCAAATTCGGTTTATCTTCGCGACAACTACGAATCCTACTGATATGCCCGGTGCCGCTGCTGTAACGTGTTTATCTGACTCTTATTCAGCCAGCGGCCACTATCGCGGAGCCGAGTCAAAGGATCCACCCATCCAGTGTTCGGGGTCCTGATAAAGCTTCTCATAAACTAATCTACAATTATATAGACTCAGCTGCGTCGTGAGAGTCATAGATCTATAGTCACATGCACTTTACTGCCAATTCTACAATCAGAAGCATTACATAATCAATCAACAGCAAAATGGCAAACCGCGCTCGGACACTTGACAGCGAGGTCTTCTCCATCGCCGACCTCAGGGCAAAGGCATCCTCCGTTCTCCCGCGAGAGTACAGAGGTACGTTTATAAATTATGTCAGAATGTTGTATTTTACGTATGCAAACTAACATATCCAGAATTTTATAATGAGGGTGCCATGGATCTGATCACGTACGTCTGATAATTACCACAGAGGTCAACTTTCTAGAAGCGTGCTAATCGCTGCGAATTTAGCCTCAAGGACAATGAGGAAGCCTACAATCGCTACAAAATCCGCCCACGCATTCTTCGGGACGTCTCCAACCTGGACACATCCACCACAATCCTCGGCACCAAGGTGTCGTTCCCCTTTGGCTTTTCTCCCACGGCAGCACACCGACTGGCACACCCTGATGGCGAGCTTGCCACCTCTAA
This sequence comes from Ophiostoma ulmi, assembly GCA_029298715.1. NCBI lineage: Eukaryota > Fungi > Ascomycota > Sordariomycetes > Ophiostomatales > Ophiostomataceae > Ophiostoma > Ophiostoma ulmi. The sequence goes on along the minus strand of JANSLN010000002.1, from coordinate 16,519 downwards.
AGCTGCGGCCGCGGCTGGCATCGGCATGGCTCTGTCAACGTACTCAACTGTCGCCCTCGAGGATGTCGTTGCTCAAAGCAAGGGTAACCCCTATTTTTTTCAGATCAGCTTGATGAAGAACCGCGACATTAACAAGTGCATGCTGGAAAGAGCAGAGAGTAAGTCTTGATCAAGTTGAGCCAGTTTGACCTTGCAACGCTAATTGGTATAGAGGCCGGTTTCAAGGCTTGCATGCTGACAGTCGACGCACCATCCCTGGGCCGCCGCCTAAACGAGTTCCGCAACAACTTTGATTTGCCTGCAGGTGTCGAATACAAGAACATTATCACATACCCGGGCTACAGCGAATTAACGCCTGGTGGCGATGACATGGCCTATGACAATGCTCTAACCTGGCCAGATGCAATTGCATGGATGAGAGCCAACACCAAGATGGAGATCTGGATTAAAGGCGGTTAGTACTATAAATAAATAATACATTGGAGACGTTGGTGCTAACATTTCTAGTGTACACCCCTGACGACATGGCTCTCGCCGTCCAGTACGGTGTTGACGGTGTCTTGATTTCCAACCACGGCGGTCGCCAGCTGGATGGCGTGCCTGCAACACTGGATGCACTTCGCGACTGTGCCCCAGTAGGCAAGGGCCGTCTCAAGATTGCGGTCGACGGGGGTATCCGCCGGGGTACTGACATTTTCAAAGCCCTTGCGCTTGGTGCCGACTACTGCATGGCTGGCCGTATCCCTCTCTGGGGTCTTGCCGTACGTATTCTTGATTTCGTAACTGTAGGGCTACCCGTAACTAACAAAAATAGTACAAGGGCCAAGACGGTGTGACACTTGCCATCAACCTCCTCCACGATGAGTTTAAGCTGGCTATGGCTCTGGCAGGGTAAGTTTAAATCAAGTACTCAGTTCCGAGATGAGGTGAAGCTAACATGCCGCAGATGCAAGTCAGTCTCGGAGATCAACAAAGGCCATCTATCGGTTCTGCAGTCGGACGGTGTCTTGGCCAAACTGTGATCAAGTGATCGTGGCGACGTGGTAGTATTCGATGTATATAGCGTAAGAGCTCAAAATATATCCAACATGAGTATGACTACGTCCTGCTATATGCTGCTGTCCTCACTAGTCTACGCATTTCCGTGACGTGGTTGTCGTTTATTGTATGTGCAATCACAATCAAATTTTGCTTTATGTGACGTAACGTGTTTACTTTGTACTAGCTTATATGACAGTATAGTCCTAGTCCTACCCCGATCTTATCATGTTTGCCCTTCGTTATGGTAGTAATGGTGGTGGTAGTGATGATGGTGATGATGGTAATGGTGAAATATGTGTTGAGCACCATTTACTGGTACTGCCGCTGCAGACATTTGCTGAGATGCTCTCTCAATCTCGGCTATTTGCTCGGCTTGTAGGATCGGTCTATGCCGCTGGTTTGGAGCGTTTTCGTCACTCTGGTTTCCGACTAGGGAATCGTTGGCATTGTGGTTGTATTGTAATTGTAACCCAGGTGGTGGTAGGGGTTGCTGGCCTGGGATAGACCGTTCCGAGTCCACATTAGCCATAGCAAAGGTGAATGGCATCGTGGATAGATCTTCTGCCGAGGAGTCTGTTGATGAATCTGCCGAAGATGGTCCCGTCGGCATGTTCATTCGACCACTTGTAGCTGCATTTTCTCCGGTACCAAACTCCACCACAATGGTCCGCTGATTTGGATCTAGGTGTGTCGGACCAGTTTCGGGTTGCGTGTTTGTACTTTCGGTCTGTATTTCGGGATGTAATATATTATTATTGTCCTCGTTGTTCGTATTGGAAAGTTGCGAATGAGGAGCCTCCTGAACATTGTGTGCTGCTGTTGACGCGCCGCTTTGCCGATTCTGTAATTGCTCAGAGTGGCGCGTCGGTATTGGTTGTTGCGGCTGTATTGGTGGTTGAAGCTGCTGTGTTTGAGGTGGTTCTGGTGTCGGCAACGGCTGAGACGGCTGCCGCCGTGGGCTGTCTAGTGCTCCGGTGGCATCCAGCCAAGGGCTGGAGCCGATCAAGAATGAGTTGTCCCACCACTCATCGAGTCCTTCAAGCTCTCGCGTGGCAGAGAATATGTTGGCGGGGTCAGTGGATGACCCCACAGTGGCATCAGCAGCATGTATGGTGTTGCCTGAATGAAAGACGTCATCGTCGGTTATTTGTGGTGTGTTTATGTTTTGCGGTGTCGTCATCTCGGACTGCGGTGTCTCCCGACTGGACCGCCGCGGCGACGAGGCTGTAGTAGCTGAGCCTCCACTATATCTGGACAGGGCGCGCCAGCGGTTTCGGCAGGTCAAAGGAGGCCGTCCCGGTAATCGTTGTGCAAGGATTGACCATTGGTTGCCCAGCTCTCGTACGCCGTCACAGAGTATCTCGTCTTCTTGTACGGTCCACTGTCGTAGCCTGTTGCTTGCTGATGGGTCAAGTATCTCGTTGTATCTTTTGGCACACTGGTCGTCTTTCCGGCCACGGATCATACTAGCTATAAGAGATGAGATGTCAGAACGCTGTGTCACGGCGTGTATACCCAGTATTTCAGTATGTACGGACCAATAATGTGCCACGCAGGCCCCAGCTCTTGATAGGCCTTCTTCAGGATTTGGTCCTCCTCCGCAGTCCAACGCCCTTTTCGTACATTTGGATCTAGCGAGTGAAACCATCGCTTACGGCAGTCCTGTTTGTATTTGCAGTCAGCATCATTCGATTCGTATGACCTTGGTCGTGTTCTGAACTAAATCGTCAAGGCTGCGGGCCGGGTTGGGGCCGTGCTATATCTTACCTTGGTCGTCCGGCCGGGAATTTTGTCTGCCACAATCTTCCACTTGCTCTGAGAGCCTCTGGCCTCTCCATAACGAGCAACCAGGGACCTCAGCAGTGCATCCTCTTCAACGGTCCATATTTTGCGGCTGCGAGCCCCAGACATGGCTGCAGTGGACTGAGCGTTTTGGGCCGTGTCTTTTGTACGCTGGTTGGCAAATATAGAATATAGACTTCTGTTGCAGTTGTTTGTCCGATTGTAGTCAGTACTGACTCGGCCTATACTGAGTATCCGAATGCCGTGTTGTTGTTTGGATTCAGATGCGGTGGCATAGCATTGCGCGTAGAGTTGTTCGTGAGAGATACATGCGTCACTGCACCATCCTCTGTACAGATTCATGAAAGATGATCTCAGTGTGGGGTTGGTACGTGATAATGATTATCGGTGCCGGTTCCACACACTGTCAACGTTGTCTGCGTATCAGATTGCTATCTTCGGTAAGCCGACATTTTCCACGGTTTTTCCAGAAAGCGGAGTCAATTGCATCAATACAGGGACCGGGAAAGACACGGCGTCTTGCTATTGGAAGAGCCGAGTCATATCTAAAAAGATGGGGTAGCCTGGACTTATACAGCTCCAGGGTCTAGACGGGCTTATTTTATAGCCTGTCGATGCTTCTCTATGTTATTGTCCGAACTGGTTTCATTCTTTTTGATTCTTTATCTTATCATAAACTTGTCCATATTAATTTACTGCCACAAATGCCAAACTCTCTAGAAACCAGGCCTTTTTACAAATAGCATCCTAAGAGGGGGTCATTGCGCTGCTGCCAATCATTTTGAATCTATTGAATGTTATTCTGGTGTGTATTTCTATGGTCGCTATTTGCCAATGCTCCACGGATCGCCAATGATAAAGGTGCTGAGAAGTGGGTTCCGAATACATTATGTCAAGTGCGAGTTCCGAGTACCGATAGGTCCGGTACTCGCACTTGGATTTGGCTGATAACGTCTATAGGTTGCGGAATGCTGGTTATCAGTCACAACTGGTCCTCCTCCTAATATACAAGACCTATTCATATTGTAGCTAGGTGTTTGAAGAATTGGATATACTACTTTGAGTCATGGCTTCTTCTGGAACAATTTTTTATTTGTTTTCCGTGTACTTCGATATCTATTGCACGTTCTAGCCCGTTATTTTTCACATTGTCACTTACACGTCCTGAAGTAGGATTGATTCCATCTGAATTTAGTGGTAGGATTTAAATAAATAAAATTGAATAACAAGAAACAAATAAAAATAAAGTGATTATAGCAAAAACTGACTGCGTAGACAAACATACATTCATCATGAGCTGTGTAAAATACCATTTAGATTGAGCTGAGTTTTACGTTTTAGGAAATTTTGTTATATGTTTCTTCAAACAAAATATTATTTTGCCTTTGCACCATTATATCATAGCTTCAAGCATTCTGCTCCACTTGTGATGTAGATACGCGACACGGCCCAAAATAGCAACTTGAGATCTGATCACTTGCATCAACATCTAGAAAATTCGTAGAAATTGCAATTCACATTGTGGTATTGTCAGCCAAGTCAAGTACGCTTATGTGGTTGATAGAACACCTGAGGACAGAGTAACAGTATCATGAAACAAAGTGAATAACTGCATCCAGGCCAATGTTAGAGCTAAGCTCAGTCATGGTGATGCTAGTGACCCGGCCCGTACGCTAGCCGCGCCGAGTTGACTTTGGAGCTCACTTTAACCTCACCTTGTCATTACTCGGCTCATGGAAAAGGCCTTACTTTGACATGATCGTCGCAGCATCTTTATCTCATCTGTTTTTTCAGTTTACACAGGCAACCAGATTAACAGGTATAAATAGCCATTACCTGGACAGTCAACCCGGACAATTTCGAGTCTCCTAGTTTCACCTGCCTCTCACTCATTGTTGACATATACGAACTTGATCACATATAGCCAACAAAATGTCACTACACCTCCACCCTCTGGACCCTGCCACGGCAGAGGAGATTGAAAAGGCCACCGCACTTGTCAAGGCTTCGTTTGGTGACATTCAGCTTCATTTCAAGGCTGCTGGCCTGGACGAGCCTCCCAAGAAGCAGCTGGTCGAGTACCTCGATGCCGAGCATGCAGGAACCACTCTTCCCGTTCTGCCTCGCAACATCTTTGTTATGTGGTACATCAAGCGCACTCCACGTCTTTTTGAGGCTATTGTCGATGTGACCAACGGCAAGATCAACAACCAGGTCGAGCTTCCCCGCGACTTCCACGGCCCCGTTGACCGCACAGAGCTGAGCGAGGCAGCTGCCGTTGTCATTGGCGATGCCGGCGTCCTCAAGGAGTTACAACGGCTAAAGATCGATCCCAAGAACGTGGTTTTGGATCCTTGGGACTATGGTGTTGACGGGACTGAGACCCAGGAGCGCCACACCCAGGTACGTACTGGTGCTTTCACTATAGCTTTGATAACTTACTAATAAAATAGGTGTTCTTGTACATCCGCAATCCCAAGAACAACAACCCCGACTCCAGCCACTACTCTTTCCCGCTCGATTTCATGGTGGTGGTCGACCTGTCCACCATGAAGGTGAAGAGAATTTTGCGCATTCCCATGGGTAGTGACGAGAAGATTGACACAGACAGCGAGGTGACCTACCGCGATACGGATCCAGTGGAGCCCGAATACCTGCACTCGTTGCAGAAGGAGGCACCGCGCACATCTCTGAAACCCTACCAGGTGATCCAGCCCGAGGGTGCATCGTTCACTGTCAAGGGCCACTTGATCGAGTGGGAAAAGTGGCGGTTCCGTGTCGGCTTCAACTGGCGCGAGGGCCTGACCCTTCATGACCTGACCTTTATGGGCCAGAAAACCTTTTACCGCCTGTCTCTGTCGGAGATGTTTGTGCCCTACGGCGATCCTCGCAACCCCATCTACCGCAAGGGTGCCTTTGACCTGGGCAATGTCGGTGCTGGTGTCACTGCCAACAATCTCAAGCTGGGCTGTGACTGTCTTGGCACCATCAAGTACTTTGGCGGTCATGTTGTGTCTGTCGACGGCTCTGCTGCCCCCCGTGACAATGCCATTTGCGTCCACGAAGTTGACGCAGGCATCCAGTGGAAGCACACCAACCACCGGACTGGCAAGGCTGTTGTTGTTCGCAAAAGACAGCTGGTACTGCAAACCATCTTGACAGTCGCCAATTACGAGTACATTTTTGCTTGGATCTTTGACCAGTCTGGCGAGATTATCATGGAGACCCGCGCGACCGGTATTCTGTCGACGCAGCCCATCAGCAAGGACGCCAAGGTTCCCTGGGGCACGCGCGTGGCAGACGGTGTCATGGCTCCTTACCACCAGCATATATTCAGCCTCCGTATCGATCCAGCCGTCGGCGGCAACGAAAACAGTTTTATCACGTCAGACTCCGTCCCGATCCCATGGGATGATGTTCTCAACCCTCTCGGCACGGGCTACTGCACCGACGACAAGACCATCTACCGTGCCGGTGCAGTTGAAGACGATGTGACAAAGGGCCGTGCTTTCAAGATTGTCAATGAGAACACGATCAACCCAGTCTCTCTGACACCGATCGGCTACAAGATCGTACCAGTTCGATCGCAGGTATGTTCTCAATAGCTTAGTCGCGTTACATTAAATTACAGTTCACTGACCTGCAGATGCTTCTTGCTCAGCCCGGATCGTGGCATTGGCGTCGGTCCGAGTTCGCCGAGAGCCCGTTCTGGGTCACAAAGTACAAGGACCGGCAGCTGTTCCCCGCCGGCGACTACACCAACCAGAGCATCGGTGGCACTGGCATCAAGTCATGGGTCAAGGACCGCGAGATTGTGCGCAACGAAGACATTGTTGTCTGGCACACCTATGGACTCACGCACAACCCCCGCGTCGAGGATTTCCCCATCATGCCAGCCGAGATTGTCCAGGTCTCGCTGAAACCAAACAACTTCTTCTTGTACAATCCGACGATGGATGTGCCCGAGTCTTCTCAGATCGCCAACAAGAGCGTGGCATACGAAGACACCATCCAGCTGAAAAAGACTGCCGATGGCGCGGCATGCTGCTCGGCAAAGTGAGTATCGCATTTGCCGAGTCTATTAGACTACGTGGGAGGCAATTTACTGTTTATACTTGTTGCCTTTGATAGCATTGCATCTGTATGTATCGTAGTGGGTCTTTTCTACTAGAAGTTTATCGTCGACACCTCTCTTTAGTGTCGACACTTATAGAAAACAACCACCAGTCTCAAAACGCACCCAAAATAGCCTTTTTAGCACATCTTGAAACTATAATAATTTAAGCAGTGGTTTAATTTACATTTACTAAATATTATAAATAGTTTGATGCGCATGATTATTGAATATTAAAAAGGTAGCAAAAGCGCACTTTTACTGTGTGAATGCCAAAGTACAGCCTGCATAGTTTAGTATGCTGCCATTTAAATAGTAAGTGGGGCATACGTCGTCGCGTTATTATGCACGTCTAGTCATAATTTCGATAGAAGAAAGTTCTAGGACGAGAGTGGAGCTCCCAAACTCTTGCTCCTACCAAATCACTTTTTACACCCAACTCACCTTTTTACACATGCAGGACGGAGATGTACAGCTGCGTTGATATCCTCAAGTGTCAAATGCTCGTTGTAACCGACTGTTCCAACATCGTTCTCATGCGCCCTTCACTACCAACTCTCATCAAGACAGATCAAGTTTGACTCTACCACCTATGGATTTGCCCAACTTGGCGCTATATCTCGGTATAGACGAGCAAGATGTGACGCCGGAGCTGAAGAATGGACTTGTTCGTCTTGCCAAGGCTTCTGTGAAGAACAATTCTACTCTCAACGCATGTGTCAAACTCGCCGAGATGGCCCCGGAGGTGGCCGTCAACATTGCTAAAGATCTACCCTGCCTCGAAGAGCCCGTCACGGACTATATCATAGATGTCGATACGCGGCTCGAGCTTTTGAACAAACTGAGATCTATTCTTACGGAAGTAGGATCAGAAAATAAGATCGATGCACACATTGCCAGTCTCTTTTTAACGGCACCTATAGGCACTCTTCAGAAACTTCTACGTTCTCCGCCAGATATCACAGATCTTGCCATCGTAGGAGGAAGAGTAAGGGCTGTTGAAGGTTTGGGTCTTTGTATGTACCCTACTCCCACCATCTCACATGCCGGAATTGAATTCGATGCCAAAAATAAACACATCTCTAACGAAATAGTTCTATCGCATAGCGGGCAGAGAAAAAGCGCACACATTCCCGGCACTACGTCCATTCCAACCACCCCAACACGCAAACAGCCCCGAAACCAGATTGGAAACAGCCCGCTTGCACCGGCGTCAGATGGCCCATCCTCGGCCAAGAAGGCCAAGATTGAGCACCTAGCAAGCTCCGAATCTGTCCCATCCAGTGCTAGTTCTGCCAGTGTCCGCAGTCAAACGGCAGTGAAAGTAGTACGTTTACCAAACCAGGTTCTGCTGCTGAATAAAGGGCATCGATGAGCGTCGTCGACATCAACTAACATTTTACTTGACAGGCAAAGACTCGGGATAGCTCAAGGTGCTGCATCTTGAAAACATCATACCCTGAGGCAGCCCACATTTTCCCTTTCGCTGGGAGCAAAGACCCTACCCGTCGGGATATTCTCATGAACACGCTCAAATTATTTTGGCCTGAGCAATCCTCAAAATGGAAAGAGACAATTTGCAATCCTGAACTGACAGAGTCAGCCCGCAATCTGATCTGTCTCAACCGGCAATTGCATTTTTGGTGGTCCCGTGGACTATTTGCTCTCAAGCCGCTCCGGGTGTCAGCCGATGGTTGCGCTCTGGACGTCCAATTCCACTGGCTTCGTCCCATACGTTACGGCCACAATGAAGAGTCCCAGGACCTCACCAGCAACGAAGAATTCGTCGCAGATGTCGGCAGTTCCCACTGGGGAGAATCTGTCGTCAATCGGCACAGCGGACTTCCACTGCTTACTGGCCATGTCTTCACATTTCGTTCCCAGGTCCCGGACGAGCTGCCAGACTTTGGACTTTTAGAAGTCCAATGGCATTTACTCAGAGCAATTGCCATGGCGGGTGGTGCTGAATCTGTACTTCTCGCCGCGGACAAGCACCAGCGCCACAAAGACCACCTATCACGTCGCATGGAGGCATTTCATCGAGGTGACGAGGTCTTTAGCGAAAGCGAAGATTTTGATGATTCTGTCGAGATTGACAAAGAAAATTACCATGGCTTTGTTGGTCTTGATGGCGACAATGTGGACGGAACGGAAAAGATTGAAAGGCTGGAACAGTGGTTAGATACTGCCCCAACACATTCGACTGATGATGGAGGTACTGGCCATTAGGAAACCGGTGCACTCATTCATGGTTAAAAGGCCGCACTTTTGATGACAAACAACGAAACACTATTCCGAGGTTCTACTTGACATCGAAAACTCGTTTCATTTATGTCTTATACTATCAATCAATGCTTTGAGTTGTTTTATTTCGTGTGTATGTCGTTCAGTGTACGATAGGTGACAAAAAAAGAACTTGCATTGGCGGCGCTTGCTGGCACGACCGAGTCAGATAGAGATGGCCTTGGCAGATGCATAGCAAGAACTGCAATTACTTATACCTGTAATCTACCAGCTGCAAGTGCCGATCCACCGATATCACAACCCCCACGGTAGCGACACCAATGATGCTATTGTTCATTGTAAGCCCACATATTCAAGGCCATGTCTTTCCTCTTGGCACGCGCGATTACAAGTACATCATCCTCTTGGTAGATACAGGGGCCATACGGAGCTAGTATGGCATGTCCTCGTCGAGATAACAGACGATACGGCGATCCTTTGCCCCTGGTCATCCCGGTCTGTGCCATGATGCAACCCAACGACGCGTTCGGCATCAGCAATACAAGGCTGTTATGTTGGCAGGAAAGATAAGATGCGTACCCGATGCAGACTCAACTCCGAGAATACATTGTATTATGACAGTTACTACCTACTATTGCCTATCAATGATCTTAGCATAACTGGTACTGATACCTTTTTACGTTGAGATAACAGCAGAAACACACCTTAAGAACCGAGTCAAAAGCGGGTCGACACCAAGAACAACTCCCAAGAGCTTAGATAATAGCTTGAACAGCATTGTTGGTGATGTTGTGTCTTGGTGCTCGAAATCATTCAAATGCATGGCTGTTCGGACGTTAAGATGAGATGGCGACAGCCGTGGTGTTGTGATTCATGTCTTCGGTCTCGTCTTCCCATTCAGCTCCACTCCTCGACTATTTCCACTACATCCACTCACTTATACCAATCTCATTATGAAAGATTTACCTCCTGTGGAAAAACATGGAGATGACTCTTCTCAGTCCAAGTCTCACGCAGACGGTTTCGTGCTGTCAAAGACCGCCTCTGTAGCTGTCGGCGACATTCACGCCGTCCCCGGTGGAAAGCAGACAAAGCGCAGTCTGCACCCGCGACACGTTCAGATGATGGCCTTCTCTGGAGCTATTGGAACTGGTCTGTTTGTTGGATCGGGCTCGGCACTTTCTCGTGCCGGTCCGCTTGGTTTGCTTCTAGGCTATGCTGTCTACTCGCTGCTCGTGTGGTCGACATTCAACGCCATGGGCGAGATGGCAGTGTGGCTGCCGATTGATGGCTCTTTTGTCGTCTTTGCACACACCTTTCTCGATCCTGCGTGGGGCTTTGCACTCGGTTGGCTCTATACCGTCACGAATATGATGTCGACGACTGGAGAGGTTGCAGCGGCAGCCACAATCATTCAGTTTTGGACGACTGACATCAACTCAGGTATGCCTAGCCCCTAGTATCTTGTGGCCTCGTGTAAATGCGCATGACTAACAAATTAGGCGTCTTCATTGCAATTATCGTCGCCAGCCTCGTCATTTTCAACATTTTCGGTGTTCGCATCTACGGCGAAGGCGAATTTTACTTTTCACTTTTCAAGATCATCTTAATTCTTGGTCTTTTGGTTATGACATGTGAGTATCCTATAAAAGTCACGAAATTTCTATATAATCAGTGTGCATCACTAACTTAAAAGTCATTCTCATGGTCGGAGGTAACCCTCAACACGACGCCTTTGGCTTTAGGCATTGGAATACACCTGGTCTCTTTCAAAGCTATATTGCTGAAGGTGCTTGGGGTGAGTTTATACTCTTGATTACTTAACAGCACATGCTAAGATGAAACTGATACTTCAACTAGGAAACTTTCTCGGATTCTGGTCGGTTTTTGTGCAAGCTGCGTACGCTTTTGGTGGTCCCGACTATATCGCCCTGGCAGCCGGCGAGACCCGTGCACCACGCCGTGTACTCCCTTCAGTCTTTAGCCGTGTCATCTACCGTTTGATTGTCTTCTACGTCCTTGGTGTACTAGCTGTCGGTATTCTTGTCCCAAGTGACGACCCCGATCTGGTTTCTGGGAAGGCCGGCGCAGGATCGTCGCCCTTTGTAATTGGAATTAAGCGCCTCGGCATTCCGGTTCTACCGCATATTATCAATGCTCTGCTGCTCACATCGGCCTGGTCCTGTGGCGTCGAGCTGTTCTATGCGGCATCTCGATCCCTTTACGCACTAGCCGTTGACAGAAAAGCGCCACAATTCCTCTTGTTCACATGGCGTGGTGTTCCTACATTTTGTGTTATTTCCGTCTGGCTTGTCACGTTCCTGTCATTTATGGCCGCTTCTAAGAATGCTGCCACGGTTTTCACCTGGTTTGTCAGCATTGTCGGCTCAGGCAATCTCTTGGTGTACACCATATTCCACATGACCTATATCCGCTTCCGCCGTGCTCAGATGGCACAGGGTATTACGGACGACCAGCGCCCTTGGTTCCGTCGTCATCAATACTACTACTCTATTGTGTCCGTCTTCTTTTACGCCATCATCTATCTCACCAACGCCTTCAAAGTATTTACAACAGACAACTGGAATGTCGCCGACTTCATCTTTGGCTACTTCTCGCTGGCCCTCTTCGTCGGATGCTATGTGGGATACAAGGTCATCAAGCGCCCTCATATGGGTCGTGCTGTTGATGTTGATCTCATGGCGAGCAAGTATACCATAGACCTTGATGATATTAATGCAGGACTTAACGATCCACCGCCAACAACTCGTCTTCAAAAGATCAATCACTGGCTTTGGGGCTAAATGCATGCCACACGTTGCGGTTTTCGTCTCCAAGTTCACCTACTGTGGAAGCCGAGGTTATGATTGGTGAGTTTGTCTGGGAACAACTTCATGATGCCAAGGGATTCAATAGCGCCGTTTGAACTCCAATTTTGGTCGACATAGGCTTTTTGATTGGTTTTGTACTCCTCTCACCGAGTCGCTGTAATTGTTTCCCTCTTATTTTGTCATCTAATCAAAAAAATCGACATGCGTTTCTAGTTACATAATTGATATGCCAGGCGGCCGTAAATTACAATCGTTGAGGTCATAAAGAAAAAAAATAAAAACCATGAATCTTTATGATTGACTGCTTCATAATAAAAACATGTTCGGGTTCTACATCCGGTATTCCGCCCTGTAGGAATGGTTCCCGTGGTGTGATGTCAGACCGATGCCCATAGCCCACAGCCTAGTCTAGCGATATCATGTTCGTCTCGTCATAGTCGCCACAATACTAATACAATATCGAGAAAACGGGGAAGACTCGGCACACAAACATATGATATGTGACACTCACGGTTAAAGCGCGGGGATCAACCAATCGAGCTTGTTCTCGGCCTTTCCTTCGATGATCTACTGATGGAATCCCCAGAAAATGCAGAGAACGTCATGGGTATATAGCCAGAGGCTCGTCCACACTTTAGTCAAATGTAGATATTGCAACGCTTCCAAGCAGATCAAAACAATATGAATCAAATCATATCAAACAGAACATCAGCCAACATTCAAAACACAGCGACGAGCGCCCAGGCGACTCCTGCTCCACCAACGACTACGAGACGCCAGGATCCGCTTGCCACACTTGAGCGCGAGCTTCTCGCCCGGCCGGGCAGCCATCATCACCCCCATCATCATCGGCACCCGACAGGAGCCCAAATCGCAGGTCATCTCGCGCCGCCTACTCTGAGCTCGCCGAGTGCTGTGAACAGATCACGCACGCCATCACCAGAACCAACAGCGGGAGCTCGTCGGTGCATGGCCGCCACAGCGGCATGGATTCCACTGACCGAGGAAAACATTGCACACAGCAGTGTATTTCCAGGGCCAATTGAGCGCCGGCAAAGCTGGGATGGGCAGGAGTATCGACACGCGATGATGGTACAGGCCACAGGGCTTGTGTGTGCATGCCACCCCAACGACCATGGCGAACACACGCACAAGTGTGACAGCCACTCTAAACACCACGGCATCAATGTGCCGCCTCAGAACAGCTATGAGGCAGACCGGGGCTTCAGTGAAGCGAGCCACTAAGACGGTCGGGTGGAGTGTAAGTGGCTGCGTAACCAGGCCCACGGTACTTGCACAGGATATGGTAAAGACCTGCACAGCAGCACCAGAATGAAAACATTATGCATCCATGGCGGGTCGGTAACTCAAATTGCCAGGAATGAAACGCATTTTTAATGATATTAAATTGCAAGCGTGTGGTATATAATTATTCATAAACATCAATCAAAGCATTATAAGCATAGTCGAGATACTTTTCCCGCTTTTTACAGTATCCTAAACCCATTGGTTTGCCAAAGTCATATCAAAATTGTTCAGGTTGAAAAACAAGTTAAAGTACTGTGAGTTGTTAGCAAGATGTGTCCAATCTGAGAACATAAAACAGTGGAGTACATAAATACTTACGTCATCGTCAACAGTGTCAGAGCCGGTGAGACGTGAGAAGAAGTTTGCATCGACCTCGTTCAGTCCAGTGGCGTCAATAGGACCAGACTGTTGGTGAATGCTAGCTTGGTACGCCTGGATACTACGGCCTATGGATGCCTTCATTACGGCAGCTGTCATCGTGTCGTCGCCCACGGCGGCGCGAGACAGCTCAGCCGACAATTGCATCCAAGCACACGTGCGCTGACTGACAATGTCGGGCTTGCATATGGCAGCAGTGGCCTGGGCTGTCCGCTCAATGAGCTCGACAACAGACGTGAGTCGCAGCTTCTCCTGCTGCCACTCTGGGTCTGTGCTCGTTGCCACGGCCATTTGCTGGTGCATCCGCCTGCGCTTGACGGCTTGGGCAAGAAGGTCGTGGCACAGCAAAAATACACTGTTGGTGATTTCGCACCGGCAGATGTTGTTGATGACAGCAAAGATGAGAGCCAGCTCGGATGAACCACAGTCTAGCAGAGACAGCGCTTCTGTGATCACAGTAGTTGCTGTTTCGACGCACACCTTCCGCGAGTAAAGGTACCGCGCATCGTACAAAGCACGAGGTAAGAATGGTGCGTGTAGTGCAATCGTCGCACGGCGCGAGAGGATGCGCAAGAACACAGACTTGCCTCGACTAGTGTCGTCGCCAGAGTCGGGGCTGGTTGCGCAGTCAGCTTTTGCGACAAAGTCCTGCAACTTTGCGTCCAGTTTCAGGACCTGGCCGTAGTCTCTGGTGAGACGTATACCGTTCACGGTTCTGCAAACTTGTGACCGCAGTGCTATAGTTCGAGCTAGACAGGCATATAGAGGCAGTGGTGGTGAGTTTGGTGACGAACCGTTGTCTGAGGCTGGTGTAGCAGGACTTGCAGAAGTTGATAATGAATTGTTTGCTGACTGTTGTGCGGCAACTTTAATTGCGTCCTCGGTCATTTCCTCGGACAAAAAAGCATCGTCATATATGGGCATGGGTGGTAGGCAGTCATAGTCGTCCTCGCGTACAGACGGTGTGCGACCCTTTGCAAACGATGCTTCCAGGTCAAATTCAAGGATAGCGTACCACAACCGACGTCGCATTTCTGCGTAGAACGGTGCGATTCGAGTAAAGTCAGAGGGCTCACGGTGCAGACCGGCTGATATGGCATTGCGCACCAGCATGCCCGATGATATCCAACTTCGGTCGATCTTGATCCAGTGAACATCACCCGCGACGAGCATCAACAAGTGGGCTTGGAGGTGACCCAGAGTCATCTGCATACGGGGGTCCTGTTTGAATAGCCAGAGCCGCACAGCCTCAATCCACTGACCTGCCCGTATCGCTGCATAGTTTTCCATCGTTGTTGTCTTGGCAGACGGCGTGACAACAGCCGTAGTCACGAATGCAGACCCGATGGCGCAGATGCTGAGTAACTGGGCCAAAAATGTAGGCGGTCCATAGTCGGACACGACAGGGTCGGCTGACCAAAAGCGAGCATAGTCACGCCGGAAAGTTGGAACGTGGATGATTTTGTACTGTGCTTCAAAGATCTGCATGTACCTCTCAACCAGGTTGTCGATATCGGGGCGTGGCGGTAGCAGTGCGCGGAGCTCGGGGTCGTGCAACCGCACGGGCACCGTCTCGCCAGGTCTAGTATTGCGCTCAACATGAAGGAGAGTCGACATCTCATTGCTGTCGTTGGCGTCATTATTGTCGGCAGCGACAGCAGGGGCACCGATGGTGCTGATGGCTTCCGGCTTGAGTAGAAAGCGGGTGACATCAGTGATACGCGGCACAAAGTTTGTCTCGTGGCTGCGTCCCCAGTAGACCGTAGCATCGTTCTCTCCAAACATAACCTCCTTGGGTGTAGAGATAGTGCGGCCGTGCACGGGCTCGACGTAGGTGTCCACTGAGCGGCTGCCATGCCACAGCATCTGAAGCTGTGTCACCGAACCCCCTGGTTCCGGAGATGACTGTCTT
Organism: Ophiostoma ulmi; assembly: GCA_029298715.1. NCBI lineage: Eukaryota > Fungi > Ascomycota > Sordariomycetes > Ophiostomatales > Ophiostomataceae > Ophiostoma > Ophiostoma ulmi. The sequence goes on along the minus strand of JANSLN010000002.1, from coordinate 888 downwards.
TGTGGCACGTCAAACGATGGAGATTTGAGTGCAGGATTTTGTACTACGCCAGACATTGACAGTGTCGCCGGTGCCGGAGAGACCTGCGGGCCGAGTCGCATGGCAGCGCCCGCATGCAGGGGCGGCAGCAGGGTGTTTTGACCTTGTTGGGAGGGGTGGCCGACGATCCCGGGGGCAATAGGACGCCCAATTGGGTGGTCCAGCGCATGGCCGGGTGGAGGATGCGGCGACCCCTTGGTAGAGCTGGAGCCGCCGCCGCCGGGCGACGGTTGACTACCGGCGCGCTGGCGGTCGACTGTGAAGACGAGCTGGCCATCGACGGGCCGCGAGGAGGAGTCGTAGAAGCATCGGGTCTCGCGCCCTGCCTGGACGCAGCGGGCGCATGGTCGAGCGCGGTCACATCTCAGCTTACGGGTTCGGCACTCTTTGCACGAGACCGAGACGCGATTCTGTCGCCTCCGATCCATTATTAATCCCTTCTATTCGTCGCCTCGAGGATATTGGGGGTCGTCTGTGGTGGTGGTGGCTGTTTCACGGCAAAGCCACCGGAACGCGGAAAGGAGGTGGACTTTTGCCGCATGAGGCGACCTCGCCGAGCGCATTCGTGTATGCTTACATAATCGGTTGAGCTTCCGTATTGGGATAATATCCGACCTACACTGTAACCACTTACACGGATACATATCACATATATATATAACATGCGACAGCCAAAACGTTCTTTGATCGACAGATAATATTCTATGATTCTTCTTTTGTATTCACTCATTTTGAGACAGAGTTTCAGTCCTGACGCCCTTTGAGACGCGAGATCACCAAAACTCCGCAAATCATCACCAAAATCATGGCTTCTGAAGAGCTGCAGTCCAAGGAGTCGGGCACTTCCAC